>OU744810.1:5000-5798651 GCA_916614155.1 Mesoligia furuncula
AACCTAACCTAACCTAACCTAACCTAACCTAACCTAACCTACCTAACCTAACCTAACCTAACCTAACCTAACTAACCTAACCTAACCTAACCTAACCTAACCTAACCTAACCTAACCTAACCTAACCTAACCTAACCTAACCTAACCTAACCTAACCTAACCTAACCTAACCTAACCTAACCTAACCTAACCTAACCTAACCTAACCTAACCAACTAACCTAACCAACCTAACCTAACCTTACCTAACCTAACCTAACCTAACCTAACCTAACCTAACCTAACCTAACCTAACCTAACCTAACCTAACCTAACCTAACCTAACCTAACCTAACCTAACCTAACCTAACCTAACCTAACCTAACCTAACCTAACCTAACCTAACCTAACCTAACCTAACCTAACCTAACCTAACCTAACCTAACCTAACCTAACCTAACCTAACCTAACCTAACCTAACCTAACCTAACCTAACCTAACCTAACCTAACCTAACCTAACCTAACCTAACCTAACCTAACCTAACCTAACCTAACCTAACCTAACCTAACCTAACCAACCTAACCTAACCTAACCTAACCTAACCTAACCTAACCTAACCTAACCTAACCAATACCAGCAGCTTGCAGGAACTGCAAGAAAGCAAACAGCACCCAGACAGAACACAATGCCTTTAGCGCCGGTTGTCCGCAGCGTCAGAAATGGGATGACATAGCGCGAGCGACAGTAGCGTACTGCTAAGGGCACCCAGGGGGAACATCACGCTTACAAATTCGCACAGGCTAACCTCCAGCGAAAGAAACTTGCGACAAATGAGATGTTCTTAGAAGCAGGAAAACGGGGAATAGCGGCTGCGCTTATTCAAGAGCCTTACGTTGGCAGCCTCAAGACTGTGAAGAGCCAAAGAGGAGTTAGGATCTTCCAAAGCACTGATGTAAGAGAAGGGATTGTTAAGGCGGCAATTGCCGTCTTTGATAATGACATTAACGTAATACAATACCCGAAACTCACCACAAACAACATCTCTGTGGTGGGAATCCAAACCAGTGCTTGGGAGATCACACTCGTTTCACTCTATTTTGAGCCAGACAAGCCGATAGAGGCATATTTAGAACATCTCAAGAAAATTGAAATTGTCAATGGTTCCAAGCCACTGATCATTGGAGGAGACGTCAACGCGAAGAGCACGTGGTGGGGAAGCCCAGTCATCGATAATAGAGGCGAAGACGTGTGTGGAACTCTCGGAGAGCTAGGGCTCCACTTACTCAACACAGGGGAAATCCCGACTTTCGATACTATCAGAGGAGGACAGAGATACATGAGCTATGTCGACATCACAGCCTGCTCGACGAACATTCTTGGGTTGGTGGATGACTGGAGAGTAGATGAAGGTCTAACGAGTTCCGACCACAACGGCATAACTTTTAATATTAGATTACGGAAATCCAAAGGCATTAGAATAGAAAGAACGACAAGAATTTATAATACCAAAAAAGCCAACTGGGACGACTTTCATGAGAAACTCAACCAATTGGCAACAGAGTATAAAGTCACAAAATTGGAAATAGATAAGGTTAACAACATTGAACAAATAGACATAATAACAAATAACTTAACCAAAGCAATTAAAGAAGCATGCAATTTGTCAATGCCAACGAAAACCACAAAAGAAAATTTTACCTTGCCGTGGTGGTCGGAAAAGCTTGAGAGGCTAAAGAAACAGGTCACCACCAAGAAGCGAAGAATCCAGTGCGCTGCTCCTGTCCGAAGGTCGAAAGTCGTTGGAGAGTACCTGAAACAGAAAGAAGAGTATGAATTAGAGGAGGCAAAAGCTGCAACCGAGAGTTGGAAAGAGTTTTGCTGCAAGCAGGATAGGGAAGGTGTCTGGGAGGGAATCTATAGAGTAATAGGAAGGACTACACGTAGAGAAGAGGATTTGCCGATGGTGAAGGACGGAGAAGTATTAGACGCAAAGGGCTCCGTAAAATATATCGCGGAAACCTTTTACCCGGATGACTTGGTCGGTGCTGACGATGATTACCACAGCCACATCCGACTGAAAGCAGACCAAGTCAACGTAGAGGAGAACAGTGATGGCCACGACCCGCCCTTCACCATGGCAGAATTACAAACAGCCAGAGATTCCTTCAACCCCAAGAAAGCTCCGGGAATGGACGGCCTCACAGCCGACATTTGTAGCCGTGCCATTGGCAGTGCACCAGAGACATTCCTGGCCCTGCTGAACCAATGCCTGGAACATGGATACTTCCCACAACCTTGGAAGGAGGCTACGGTTGTGATACTAAGGAAACCGGGAAAAGGGGATTATACTAACCCGAAAGCATACAGACCAATCGGCTTGTTACCCGTTCTAGGAAAAATATTCGAGAAGATGCTGGTGGCCCGCCTCAGGTTTCACATTCTACCTAGGATGAGTACTCGCCAGTACGGATTTATGCCACAGAGGAGCACCGAAGACTCCCTCTATGCCCTTATGCAGCACATCCGCAAAAAGATACACGAAAAGAAGATTGTAGTACTTGTATCTCTAGACATAGAGGGAGCATTCGACAGCGCCTGGTGGCCGGCTATCAGAGTCCGACTGGCTGAGGAAGAGTGTCCGGTCAACCTGAGGAGGGTCGTTGACAGCTACTTGAGGGACAGAAGGGTCAGAGTCCGGTATGGCGGAGAGGAACATGCAAAAGGCACAAATAAAGGCTGTGTACAGGGCTCCATCGGAGGCCCCTTTTTCTGGAACCTGCTCCTGGACCCACTTTTGAGGACTCTGCAGAGGAGAGGGGACTATTCCCAGGCATTCGCGGACGATGTTGTTCTTGTCTTCGATGGTGACACAGCAATAGAAATCGAGCGGAAAGCCAACGCCGCCCTCGACCATGTTCGGGCGTGGGGTGTTAAAAACAAACTTAAATTTGCACCACAAAAAACCAATGCGATGGTCATTACAAAGAAGTTAAAGTATGATACCCCACGCCTGAGCATGGGCGGGATTGCCATAAACGTTTCCAATGAAATCAAGATTCTGGGTGTCACCATCGATGATAAGCTAACATTTAACACTCATGTGTCCAATGTGTGCCGCAGGGCCATAGGTGTTTATAAGCAACTATGTAGAGCGGCAAGGGTGAGCTGGGGACTAAATCCAGAGGTGATCAGGATCATTTACACAGCAACTGTAGAGCCGATCGTCCTGTACGCCGCCAGTGTATGGGCCCCAGCAGCAAGTAAGTTGGGAATTATAAAGCAGCTGGGTGTCGTGCAGCGCGGGATTGCACAGAAAATGTGCAAAGCCTACCGCACCGTCTCCCTGAACTCGGCACTGCTTCTGGCTGGGATGCTCCCTCTAGACCTCCGGGTCCGCGAGGCGGCCTCACTTTATGAGACCAGGAGAGGAGTACCCCAGGCAGTGCTAGGGGGCCGTGAGGTGGAGCGGGTGGCATCCGCTATGGAATCCCCGCATCCAGCTAGGCGTATCGACCTGGAGTTCGTAAGCCTGGCGGATCGTGAGCAAGTCGACGCCAGCGCAAACTTGGAAGTCAGGATTTTCACGGACGGGAGTAAAATAGACGGGCGCGTCGGGGCCGCACTTTCCATTTGGAGGGGCGACGCCGAGGCGCGTGCTATCAAACTGGCGCTGCCAGACTACTGCACGGTCTACCAGGCGGAACTCTTGGCGATATGCCGGGCAACCAGGGAAATCCAGAAGCATTCGGCATCCAGCTTCGGAGTGTACAGCGACTCCATGGCGGCCCTCCAGACAGTGAAAAACCACAGCTGCCTTCATCCCCTGGCGGTGGAAGCCAGGGATAATCTAGCAACAATATCCCACCAAGGCAAGGTGGTTAACTTGTTTTGGATAAAGGCCCATGCAGGGTTTGAAGGCAACGAGAGAGCGGATCAGCTGGCAAAGGAGGCCGCCATGAATAGCAAGAGGAGGCCCGACTACGACCTGTGTCCGGTTTCTTTCATCAAGCGTCACATTCGTACGGTGACGCTTGATGAATGGAATCAAAGATATACGGCGGGTCACACGGCCTCTGTAACAAAAATGTTTTTCCCGGACGCAGTGGCGGCGTACAGAACGGTCAAAAAGATTGAAATAAACCCGATGCTAACACAGATCCTGACGGGGCACGGTGGGTTCTCCGAATACTTGCATCGTTTCAAGTGTAAGGGGAACCCATCGTGCATCTGTGACCCCGGAGAAAATGAAACTGTCCCACACCTAATCTTGGACTGCCCGGTGTACGCGACGGAAAGGTACGAATTGGAGATGAAAATAGATAAAAAACTCGAGAGAGGTAGCATTAGGGAAATAATGTCGGGAAAAGAAAGCCAAACATTTTTAAACTATTGTATTAAAATCTGCTGTAATGTAATAGAAAGAAATAAAAATAAGTGAGATGTGTAAACTATGTTTCAAATATATTGTTACATATATTAATGTAAACATAGAAAATTAAGAATAAAAATAGTCTGTAAATCGGAATAAGTAGAAATAAGAATAGTATATATAAGATACATGTTAAATAAGAAAACAATTTGTACATAGGTTAAGAAACAAAGTTATTAAAGTACTGCCTTCTTACTTCATAAGAAATAAATAGAAATAAGAAGAATTTAAGAAACCAGTTGTACATAGGTCGAATATTAATAAAGTATTGCTCTGTTTTATTTTCCCAGAAATAAATAGATATAATAGAAATAAGAAAGAATATATAGAGTAGAGTAGTACAGAAAAGTAAAAATGGGAATCCCACCCATTGAATGAATGTGGATGGCAGTGAGAAAGAACCAGTATGTGGCATGAAAGTGCGAGAGGAATAACCGCGAGAACTGGAGTGTAAGAGAATAACGTAGAAAAGGTCTCCGACTCTAGTTGGAGGAGCTAGTTAAGAAAAAAAAAAAAAAAAAAAAAAAAAAAAAAAAAAAAAAAAAAAAAAAAAAAAAAAAAAAAAAAACCTAACCTAACCTAACCTAACCTAACCTAACCTAACCTAACCTAACCTAACCTAACCTAACCTAACCTAACCTAACCTAACCTAACCTAACCTAACCTAACCTAACCTAACCTAACCTAACCTAACCTAACCTAACCTAACCTAACCTAACCTAACCTAACCTAACCTAACCTAACCTAACCTAACCTAACCTAACCTAACCTAACCTAACCTAACCTAACCTAACCTAACCTAACCTAACCTAACCTAACCTAACCTAACCTAACCTAACCTAACCTAACCTAACCTAACCTAACCTAACCTAACCTAACCTAACCTAACCTAACCTAACCTAACCTAACCTAACCTAACCTAACCTAACCTAACCTAACCTAACCTAACCTAACCTAACCTAACCTAACCTAACCTAACCTAACCTAACCTAACCTAACCTAACCTAACCTAACCTAACCTAACCTAACCTAACCTAACCTAACCTAACCTAACCTAACCTAACCTAACCTAACCTAACCTAACCTAACCTAACCTAACCTAACCTAACCTAACCTAACCTAACCTAACCTAACCTAACCTAACCTAACCTAACCTAACCTAACCTAACCTAACCTAACCTAACCTAACCTAACCTAACCTAACCTAACCTAACCTAACCTAACCTAACCTAACCTAACCTAACCTAACCTAACCTAACCTAACCTAACCTAACCTAACCTAACCTAACCTAACCTAACCTAACCTAACCTAACCTAACCTAACCTAACCTAACCTAACCTAACCTAACCTAACCTAACCTAACCTAACCTAACCTAACCTAACCTAACCTAACCTAACCTAACCTAACCTAACCTAACCTAACCTAACCTAACCTAACCTAACCTAACCTAACCTAACCTAACCTAACCTAA
The DNA here is from genome assembly GCA_916614155.1 of Mesoligia furuncula. Taxonomy (NCBI): domain Eukaryota; kingdom Metazoa; phylum Arthropoda; class Insecta; order Lepidoptera; family Noctuidae; genus Mesoligia; species Mesoligia furuncula. The sequence continues at coordinate 10,882 of OU744810.1, forward strand.
CCTAACCTAACCTAACCTAACCTAACCTAACCTAACCTAACCTAACCTAACCTAACCTAACCTAACCTAACCTAACCTAACCTAACCTAACCTAACCTAACCTAACCTAACCTAACCTAACCTAACCTAACCTAACCTAACCTAACCTAACCTAACCTAACCTAACCTAACCTAACCTAACCTAACCTAACCTAACCTAACCTAACCTAACCTAACCTAACCTAACCTAACCTAACCTAACCTAACCTAACCTAACCTAACCTAACCTAACCTAACCTAACCTAACCTAACCTAACCTAACCTAACCTAACCTAACCTAACCTAACCTAACCTAACCTAACCTAACCTAACCTAACCTAACCTAACCTAACCTAACCTAACCTAACCTAACCTAACCTAACCTAACCTAACCTAACCTAACCTAACCTAACCTAACCTAACCTAACCTAACCTAACCTAACCTAACCTAACCTAACCTAACCTAACCTAACCTAACCTAACCTAACCTAACCTAACCTAACCTAACCTAACCTAACCTAACCTAACCTAACCTAACCTAACCTAACCTAACCTAACCTAACCTAACCTAACCTAACCTAACCTAACCTAACCTAACCTAACCTAACCTAACCTAACCTAACCTAACCTAACCTAACCTAACCTAACCTAACCTAACCTAACCTAACCTAACCTAACCTAACCTAACCTAACCTAACCTAACCTAACCTAACCTAACCTAACCTAACCTAACCTAACCTAACCTAACCTAACCTAACCTAACCTAACCTAACCTAACCTAACCTAACCTAACCTAACCTAACCTAACCTAACCTAACCTAACCTAACCTAACCTAACCCAGTTCCCCCCCAACCCTCGTGGCGGTCGGATCGTTTTTCGCAGCGCTCCCGTGTTTAAAATCGAAAAAAGTGGTAAAAAGTGCTCCGATTCTTACAAGTTTGGTGTTGTTGTGTAGGGCTAAGTGAAACACACAAGCCCAAGTGAAACTTTCAAACCGGATTTTAGTGCAGCGTCAGCAAAACCCGAGAAACCTTAAGTTTTTGAGGTTAATCACACAGGAAAAATTTTCAACTGTTAACGCTGCCTGAACCAGATCGACGACCCCCCTTTTTTATTTGAGGAAGGGGTGGGCATCACTCCCGCACACCCTCCTGAAGACCTGGAAACACCATAATCCTAAAAATTCAGCTACTAGGCTGAAAATACTAAAAACCACGTGGCTGAAAAATTTGGAAGGAGTGGAGCCAGACGCCTGGAATTTTGCATCCAGCATCTACAGCTGCATCATACACGGTATTTGGAAAAAATTTTAAAATTTCAACGACGCCCGATTTTTAAGAGGAGTTCGAAGTTTAAAACTTTGGACCTCTATATTTTCTTCCCTGGTCAAGATTTCTAAATTCTTCAACTGCAGCCGGTTGCGCGCTCATCACACCATTAGAGATTTTAAATTTTAGATTTTTAGCTTCAATAGTTTTTACGATATTAATAAATTTCAGGAAAAAACACATTTTCAAAAAATTTTCACACTAGATTTTGGTTTTCTAAATTTTTATTTTTTGTATGTTATAGCTCTGTATTTAACCTATTTTTAGCATATTTTTAAAAAATTTTTAGGCCAGTAGTTTTGAAGATATTGATTTTTATGTGTTTTTTGCTAATAATTCAATATTAATAGGAAAAATCCACTTTTTTATGTTTTCATTGTGTTTAAATACATTGTCCGGACTTATATAAGCCCAAACACGGGCCCTTAAACGCCGCAATTGGCTGTTTTGATAAAAACACGCCATATTGGTTTTTTGGTTTTAATTTTTAGCCCGCAATAACTCGGGAACCGGTTGTTCGATTTACATCGGATTTTCAACCTAGACAGTGGCGTATCGCCGTTTTTAGTATAGGACCATTTTCAGGCCATTTCAGGCCTGAAAATTTTTTATCGCTGAAACCACTCTCAGGTCATACCTGAAGTGACGCTGAGTCGTGGGTCCAAAACCCCGTCCTTCTGTGGTGTCGGGTTCCGGAGATACGGTTGTTTTTATTCAGCTTTTGACAGCTCGGCGGCCATCTTGTTTTACTTCAAGCCGCAATAACTCCTGAACCAGACGTCGTGGGAGATTGCGGTTTTTGGATTTAGGCTCGGGATCCTACTGTCCCACCTACCCCACGTTTTCAGGCGGTTTGGGGCTGAAAATTTTCAGGACCCTGAAAGTGGTTTCAGCGGACAGCGGAGCTCAGGCTGAGTTGGGAGAGCCCAAACTCGGGGGGTCTGCGGCTTTCCCGAGGGAAGTTATTCAAGGTCAAAGTAGGACTTTGACAGCACCGTGGCCATATTGGAAAAACTTTAGACGGCCATAGCTTCTCAACGGAGAGTCGTAGAGGGCCGGGGTTTTCGCTGAGTATATCGTTAGGGTATAGATTATAAGTCAAGACGGTTTTCAGGCGTTTTCAGGACGTTAAAATTCTTCAGCCTGAAAGCGGTTCTAGTGGATCGGTCTCACCGAGGCGAGTTCAGAAAGCCCAAACACCGGGGTTTTTGGACCGGCGGTTCCTGAGATATCCTCTTGTAACCACTCTTGGTTCTTTACTTTAGGAAAAAACCAAGATTTTCAAGTTGGGATATCTCCGAAACCCCTTGGTGTAACCATACCGAGTTTGGGTTCATCTGAGAGGGCTCGGTGAGAGCTTTCAACTGGATGTAACAAATCGACTCTACATAGAGTCTCCCTAGAAGCCACTCTATTTTTACACATTTTTGACTTCTGAAGGCTCTCGCGACGTTTTCAGTGCTTGACCAGTTCCTTGACTAAAGAGCAGACCTCGACAACTCTATCTAGAGCATAATATTAAAGACAAGATTAAGATTTTTTAATCTTAGAACATTATTGGTTGTTGTTATATTTTGTTTTTATTATACATATTTACACTTTGTTTATACAAATTGACGCGAACCTCCAACGATGATGAACGCAATGAGGACCCCAATCAAAGCGAAGCCGGATGAGGGCGAATCACCAAAGCCGATATCGCCTCCCAATGTGAGACGCAGTGTCGGAGAGTGGGAAGCCGCGGGTCCCTCCAGCGCGAACCCAACGTTCCCCCCTACCTTGGTTACTAAGACGGTGCAGGCTGGCCCTGCAAAACTACAGAAGCCACTCCAACAGAAGCTCGTACAGGTGCACTCGCCGCCAAAAACACATTACGCGGATTGGTCGGCAGAGGCAAGGGCATGCCTGACTAGAGCAAAAATCCTGCTCGGCACTTCGAGGAACACAAAAACTGAAATAAAAACCGGTATTACCGAGGCGCTGGACCGGTTGTTCCAGTTAGTAAAGGAGGCCGAAAAATCGGCCAAGACAAAAAGAGTGGGGCCCGACAATACACAGTCCGAAGGCGTCGCAGCCGACCTCACTTTCACCAGCCTAGCCGACCCTAGCAGTATTGAACTGCAGGCTCAAATAAGAAGTCACTCTTTGCTGCTGGAGAGCCACTCAAAAGAGATGGAGGAGCTGAAAGCAGCAATTGAGCAGCACAGACATAGTGTAGAAAACGGCGCAGCCAGCAACACCTATGCAAGCGTAACTCAAAGCGGAAAAGCAAACACGACGCGAAGTACGCTCCACTCTATAGTGGTTACCTCCACGGACGAGGCAGAGTCTGGGGACGAAGTCCTGGAGAAGGTGCGGAAGGCGGCTGACGCAAAGGAAGGCTGGGTGAAGGTCGAAAAAGTAAGAAAAGCAAAAGACAGAAAGATTATTATGGGCTTCGAAACTACCGCAGAAAGGGACAAAATCAAAGAAAGACTGGCAAGGGATAGTAAGGACCTCCATGTCGAGGAGGTGAAGAACAAGGATCCCATGCTGATACTCAGGAGCGTCCTCTCGGTCAATACAGACGAGGACATCCATAAAGCTCTGAGAAACCAGAACCGGGAAGTTTTTCACAACCTCGACAAGGAGGAGGATAGGGTGGTGGTGAAGTTCCGGAGGAGGACGAGGAACCCACACACCTGCCACGTTGTGGTCAGCGTCTCGCCGATCATCTGGAGACGGGCAACAGAACTCGGGTGCCTGCACGTGGACCTCCAGCGTGTGAGGGTCGAAGACCAGACCCCACTGGTGCAGTGCACACGCTGCCTAGGCTACGGGCATGGCAAACGATTCTGTAAAGAATCAGTTGACCTATGCAGCCACTGTGGCGGGCCACACCTGAGGTCGGAATGTCCCGACTTTATAACGGGTGCCCTGCCAAAGTGTCGGAACTGCACAAGAGCCAAGCTCGGGGACGCTGGCCATAACGCCTTTAGCTCGGAATGTCAGATACGCCACAGGTGGGATGAAATAGCAAGAGCTACAGTGGCATATTGCTAAGGGCACCCACGGAAACCCAAACCCCTACAGACTGGTACAGGCCAACCTCCAGCGGAAAAGACTGGCGACCAACGAACTTCTTACCGAAGCGAAAAAGCGCGGGGTCGCCATTGCTCTCCTCCAGGAACCATACGTAGGCGGGGCCAGAGTAATGAGGAGTCATAGAGGCGTCCGGATCTTCCAGAGCATAGACGCCGGAGAGGGGACTGTAAAGGCCGCAATAGCGGTCTTCGATCATGACCTTATCGTAGAACAGTACCCGAAACTCACCACGAACAACATCACCGTGGTGGGGATCCGAACCTCTGCTTGGAAGATCACACTAGTCTCCTTTTACTTCGAGCCAGACCAGCCAATTGAACCATACCTCGATCATCTCAAACGCGTTGAGGCGGAGGTGGGTTCCAGAATGTGGATTCTTGGAGGAGACGCAAACGCAAAAAGCACCTGGTGGGGAAGCCAGACCATCGACCGCAGAGGAGAAGAAATGTCCGGAGTTCTCGATGAGCTGGACCTGAACATACTCAACAGAGGGGAAATTCCGACCTTCGACACTATCAGAGGAGGCATAAGATATTGCAGCTTCGTCGACATAACCGCATGCTCGACGGATCTCCTAGACCTTGTAGACGATTGGAGGGTAGACGAGGGCCTCACGAGCTCGGATCACAACGGCATTGTATTCAACATTAAAGTCAAGAGATCTAAAGGCATACAAATTAGTAGATCAACCCGGATTTTTAACACAATAAAAGCAAATTGGCCTGAGTTTCGTGAGAAACTCGGCCAATTAATGCAGATAAACAAAATAAATAAATTAGAAATTGATAAATTAGACACAGCCGAACAATTAAATGCAATTACAAAATTATACACTAATTTAATAAAAGACGCATGCACTTCGTCAATGCCGACGAAGAAAACGAACGAGGTGTTTACTTTGCCGTGGTGGTCCGAGAAACTCGAGGGGATGAAGAAAAAGGTCGCCACCCTGAAAAACAGAGTTAGGAATGCTGCACCAGTCCGAAGATCGAAGGTCGTCGAAGAGTACCTGAAACTGAAAGTTGAGTATGAGACGGAAGCAGCCAAGGACGAAGTCGAGAGTTGGAAGAACTTCTGCTCAAGACAGGACAGAGAAGGGGTTTGGGAAGGAATCTACCGGGTGATAGGAAGGACCAAGGGAAGAGGTGAGGATCAGCCATTGGTGAAGGACGGGGCGGTCCTGAACGCAAAAGGCTCGGTCGAACTACTGGCAAAAACATTTTACCCAGAGGACAACTCGGAAACCGACAGCACCTGCCACCGCCTTATTAGAGAAAAGGCCGACGTCGTGAATACTGTGGGACAAGATGAGCCTTGTGAACCACCATTCACGATGGCCGAGTTGACGACAGCGTGCGAGTCATTCAATGTTAAGAAAGCGCCAGGAGCAGACGGCCTTACGGCCGACATTTGCTGCCAGGCCGTTAGTAGAGCCCCTGACGTGGCTTTGGCTCTCCTCAATGGCTGCCTGAGAAGCCATCTCTTCCCGGAAATTTGGAAAGAAGCGACGGTAATCATTTTAAAGAAGCCTGGCAAAACAGATTACGGCAACCCAAAGGCGTACAGACCAATCGGCCTATTACCGATCTTCGGTAAAATATATGAGAAGATGTTGGTGGCCCGCCTCAGGTTTCATCTGATCCCCAGGATGAGTACCCGGCAGTACGGATTCATGCCCCAGAGAAGCACCGAAGACTCCCTCTATGCACTAATGCAGCACATACGCGGTAAGCTGGTACAAAAGAAAATCGTAGTACTGGTATCATTGGACATAGAGGGAGCCTTCGACAGCGCATGGTGGCCAGCCATAAGAGTCCGCCTGGCCGAGGAACAGTGTCCAGTAGGCCTGAGGAGGGTCATCGACAGCTACCTCAAAGACCGGAGGGTCAGGGTCAGATACGCAGGTGAAGAGTGCTGCAAGGCAACAAGCAAGGGCTGTGTCCAGGGCTCCATCGCGGGACCACTTTTCTGGAATTTGCTGCTGGATCCGCTTCTTAAGAGCTTGGAAGCTAGGGATGACTATTGCCAAGCATTTGCAGACGACGTTGTGCTGGTTTTCGATGGTGACACAGCGTTGGAGATCGAGGGACGTGCCAATGCCGCTCTTGAACATGTCCAGGCGTGGGGTGCTCAAAACAAGCTTAGATTTGCCCCTCAAAAAACCAATGCAATGGTCATAACGCGCAAATTGAAGTACGACACCCCGCGTTTGAGCATGGGCGGGATCGGCATTGCCATGTCCAACGAGATCAAAATCCTGGGTGTCACCATCGACAAGCAGCTGACATTCAACGCACATGTCGCAAATGTGTGCAGGAAGGCAATAGGCATCCACAAGCAACTAACAAAGGCAGCGAAGACCAGCTGGGGGTTAAACCGCGAAGTCATTAGAATAATATATGTGGCCACCGTTGAACCCGTAATCATCTACGCCGCAAGCGTGTGGGCTTCGGCCGTCGATAAGCTAGGCGTTCAGAAGCAGTTGGGAGCGGTTCAGCGTGGTATCGCACAAAAGTTGTGCAAGGGATACCGGACGGTCTCCTTAAACTCCGCACTGGTGCTGGCTGGGATACTACCTCTTGATCTGCGAGTCCGCGAAGCGGCATCGCTATACGAGGCCAGGAGGGGGGTGCCTCAGCCGGCACTTGGCGACAGGAGCGTCGAGCAGGCCGCCTCGGCAATGGAGGCTCCACACCCAGCAGAGCGCGCTGAGCTAGAGCTCATAAGCCTGGTAAACCAAGAGCAACTAGATGCCCAGAGCGAACTTGAAGTTCGCATCTTTACGGACGGGAGCAAGATTGGGGGCAAGGTTGGAGCGGCGCTGTCCATATGGAGCGGCGGCGCCGAAACCAAAACTCTCAAGCTTGCTCTCCCTCACTACTCCACTGTTTACCAGGCTGAGCTCCTGGCGATATGCGTCGCAACTAGGGAGATCCTAAAGCACAGTGCGCAGTCGTTCGGAATCTTCAGTGACTCTATGGCGGCCCTCCAAACGCTACAAAACCACAATCGGCACCACCCCCTGGCAGTAGAGACAAGGGCCAACCTCAGGTCCCTGTCGATCCAGAACAAGACTGTTACCTTGTTCTGGATCAAAGCCCACGCGGGGTTGGAAGGAAACGAGAGGGCAGACGAACTAGCCAAGAGAGCCGCTGAGGGTTCCAAACGAAAGCCTGACTACGACCTGTGCCCGGTTTCATACGTCAAGCGATGCATCCGAACGGCAACTCTTGACGTGTGGAACCGGAGATACTGCGCTGCAGAAACGGCTTCAGGGACAAAGTTGTTTTTCCCGGATGCGGTGGCGGCATACGGGATAGTAAGAAAGATAAAAATAAACAATATAACTACCCAGATCATGACGGGGCACGGTGGGTTCTCGGAATACTTGAATCGCTTCAAGCGCAAAGAGAGCCCATCGTGCATATGCGATCCCGACATTGCCGAGACGGTGCCACATATATTATTCTGCTGTCCTGTATTCGACAGGGAAAGACTTGAGGCTGAGCACGTACTCGACACCAAACTGGATGGGGAAAATGTGTGGCTCATAATGAAAGGAAAAAAGAGAGAGGTGTTTTTAGAATACTGTGTGAAAATCTGTAATAAAGTGATAAAAAGAAACAAACAGCCGAAGTAAAAATGCTTACATAATATCATACAGAATATTAGGGTCAAGCATTGGAAACAGTCGTAATAAACTAACAAAGAAACACCGGATAATGGATAAATGTTTAATTATTAATATGCTTCACATATAGCTAATAGCCGTAAGAACTGTATTAGAAATAAGAAGTTTATGATTTAAGTCCAAAAACTGTACTAGTATTTAAGGAATAGAAATAGACGTAGTCCTAAGAATAAGGTAGATAGAAGTAAGAATAGTTTATTAGATTATAAGATGGGTGAAATAAGGCAAATAAGCAATTGTAATAGTGAAAATAAAAGTAGACCTAAGTAAATGTATTAGAAAATAAGAATAGTTTTAAAGATTGTTGGAAGATACAAAAGACATGTCATAAGAGTAGAAACTAGAATAAGAATCATTGTAAAAGAATAAAAACAGTTTCCTTGTTGTGTTAAACCCGAAATAGAAATGAAAAATGGAATAAAGTACAGAATAGGGATGAAGTAGAAGGGCGTCCTACCCTTAGAGATAGAAAGAAGATAGAATGAAAGAAAGATAAAGTATGAAGAATAAAAGTACGAGAGGAATAATTGCGAGAACTAGTATGAATGATAAGCCTAACATAGGCTCCAATTACGTTGGAGGTAGAAGAATAAAAAAAAAAAAAAAAAAAAAAAAAAAAAAAAAAAAAAAAAAAAAAAAAAAAAACCTAACCTAACCTAACCTAACCTAACCTAACCTAACCTAACCTAACCTAACCTAACCTAACCTAACCTAACCTAACCTAACCTAACCTAACCTAACCTAACCTAACCTAACCTAACCTAACCTAACCTAACCTAACCTAACCTAACCTAACCTAACCTAACCTAACCTAACCTAACCTAACCTAACCTAACCTAACCTAACCTAACCTAACCTAACCTAACCTAACCTAACCTAACCTAACCTAACCTAACCTAACCTAACCTAACCTAACCTAACCTAACCTAACCTAACCTAACCTAACCTAACCTAACCTAACCTAACCTAACCTAACCTAACCTAACCTAACCTAACCTAACCTAACCTAACCTAACCTAACCTAACCTAACCTAACCTAACCTAACCTAACCTAACCTAACCTAACCTAACCTAACCTAACCTAACCTAACCTAACCTAACCTAACCTAACCTAACCTAACCTAACCTAACCTAACCTAACCTAACCTAACCTAACCTAACCTAACCTAACCTAACCTAACCTAACCTAACCTAACCTAACCTAACCTAACCTAACCTAACCTAACCTAACCTAACCTAACCTAACCTAACCTAACCTAACCTAACCTAACCTAACCTAACCTAACCTAACCTAACCTAACCTAACCTAACCTAACCTAACCTAACCTAACCTAACCTAACCTAACCTAACCTAACCTAACCTAACCTAACCTAACCTAACCTAACCTAACCTAACCTAACCTAACCTAACCTAACCTAACCTAACCTAACCTAACCTAACCTAACCTAACCTAACCTAACCTAACCTAACCTAACCTAACCTAACCTAACCTAACCTAACCTAACCTAACCTAACCTAACCTAACCTAACCTAACCTAACCTAACCTTTTTTTTTTTTTTTTTTTTTTTTTTTTGCGCTGGGAAAAAATGCGTTACGCATACCCTCCCATCGGGGGATGGGGGGCTATGTGGGACTCCCCGGTCTGACCCGGTATACCCACTAAAATAACCCAGCGGCACTCCCGCTTCGTCCGAGTGGCGGGGGACTGGGAAACCGGCACAGCCTTAACGTCCAGTCCTCCGCCGACGATTGCTCCTCAGGGCGGACCCCTCACACCCCCCCCGTGGGGAGGGGGACGGGCCCGGGAGTGACCGACGAAGAAGGTGGTGATGGGTGCAATGCGGGAGATGGCGCCCCCGCGCCTGTCGCCCGCCCATCGCCACCATAAGGAGGGGGAGGATGTCGCCCTCTCCGACCCCTTCTTCGTCTGCGGAGCGGCACAGCGAGAGGGTCATCCTCCCGCGCGCGCTCCGCCTCCTCCTTTTGCGAGATTACGTCCTCGCAAAAGGAGGCAACCGCTGACCAGGACCCCTCGCTCTCCAGCATGGCGCTGACCACGCAGGGAAGCGAGAGGTCCTGTCCGACCACCGCGGTCAGACCGCGGCGCAGCTCGGACCAAGCCGGGCACACTTCGAGAGTATGCTGTGCCGTGTCCTCCGCCGCGCCGCAGTCGTGGCACGCCGGGGTCTCCTCCCTCCCGATCCGGTGCAGGTACGATCCGAAACAGCCATGCCCGGACAACACCTGCACCAGACGGAACGAGAGGAAACCGTGGGACCGCTCGAGCCAGCTCCGCAGGACCGGACCGAGCGCGTCCAACGTCCGGCGGCCAAAGGCGGCGGTGGCGAGGTCCTCCGTCCAGTGGAGGACGATTGCGTCCCTCGCCTCCCGCCGCACGGCCTCCCGCTCCTCGGCGACGGGGCGCTCCCCGAGCGCCCTCCGGTGCGCGGTCCACTCGTAGACTTTGGCGAGCACCCAAGCCTCCAACTCCCAAGGAGGGGTGCCGGCCAGAGCGCACGCCGCCGAGAAGCCCACCGAGCGGTAGGCTCTCGCCACTCGCAGTGCAATGGCCCTTTGGGGCTTGCGCAAGGCGGTCGCGTTCTCCCTCCTGTGGAGGGAGTCCGCCCAGATGGGGGCCCCGTATAGGGCCATGCTCTTCAGAATTCCGGCATACAGGTGCCGGCATTTCGCCTTGGGCCCCCCCAGGTTCGGGAGGAGCCAGGAGAGGGCGTCCGCGGCCTTCAACAGGCGCGTCGACAGCCCGCCGAAATGCGGGCCGAAGCGCCACCTGTCGTCCAGCACCAGGCCCAGATACTTCATCTGGGGCTGGACCCCTATCCTGACGCCCTCCACAACAATGTGGGCGTCGGGAGGGCAGCGCTGCCGAGGCCCGTGAAAGAACACGGCCTCGGTCTTGTGCAGCGCCACCTTCAATCCCAGGCGGCGGATCCTCTCTGCGACCAAGGATCCGCCAGCCGAGGCCAGACAGGCCGCGTCCCCAAAGTTCCTCCCCCGGGCAGTGAGGAGAGTGTCATCCGCGTAGCAGATGACACTCGTGCCCTGGAGGAGGACTCCCCGTAGGAGCCAGTCGAACCCGATGTTCCACAGGGGGGGCCCCAGCACTGACCCCTGCGGAACACCGGACTCTGCGCCGTACCGCCTCACCGTGGCCGTCTTGTCCACTAGGAGGACCTCTCGGCCCTCCATGTAGCTGGCAAGGAGGTTCCGAAGGTACTGAGGCGCTCCGTGATACCGGAGCGCCTCCAATATCGTCGAGTGGGGGACGGAGTTGAAGGCGTTCGCGATGTCGAACGACACCGCCAGCACCCCGTCCCCCGCCTCCACCGCCTCCCTCACCTGGCCCTTGAGTAGGGCCAGCGCATCGATCGTCGAACGCCCTCGACGGAAACCGAATTGGGCGTCCGACAGGTCCGGCCCTACCCCCCGCAAAAGGCTATCAAGCCGGGACGCGACGATCCCCTCGAACATCTTACCGACCTCATCGAGCAGCACGATGGGCCGGTATGCCGAGGGGGAGTCCACCGGGCGTCCCTCCTTTCGGAGGAGGCATAGCTGCCCCTCCTTCCACAGTCTCGGGAACCTCCCGGCCGCAAAGCATGCACTAAAGAGGTCCCGAAACCTGTCCTCCATTTGGGAGGCGGCGATCGCCACCACCCGTGCGGGGACGCCGTCTGGTCCGGGGGCCGTCTTTTTCGCGCGGAGGCTGAGAACCCCCGCGCGGACTTCCGCCGCCGTCACCGGGGGGACGTCTTCTTCCGGCGAAGCCACCCCTTGCGGGGGATCCATCGTCGGTGGGGTGAAGTCGGTCCTGCGCGGAAACAGGGACCGGACCACCCCATCCAGCAACGCTGGCTCGAGGGTCTCCGTCAGTGGGGGACCATAGGGGCGTAGCTGGCTCCGCGCCGCCTTGTATGGTCTCCCATAAGGATCTCTGTCGAGACCCTCCAGCATCTCGGCCCTCGCCGAGTCTTCTGCAGCGCCCATTGCAGACTTGAGGTCCTTCTTCGCCTCTACGTAAGAGGCGTATAGGCGGTCCTCTTCTGCCCGGTCTCGGTTTTGGGCGCTGCGACGTCGGCTCCGCGCGTAGGCCCTTCTGGCCGCCACGCAGGCGGCCCGGAGACCCGTCAGCTCCTCCGTCCACCAATAGACGGCGCGACGGGGAGGCGGACGGCGAGACCGAGGCATGCTGGAGTTGCACACCTCGGTCAGGGACCCCCTGAGCCGGACCGCTGCGGCGTCCACGTCCAGGACATCGACAGGGGGCGACAGCCAGTCCTGGAGGAAGGCCGCCTCCTCAGCTGCCTCCCGGTCCAGGCGGGTGAGTGCCCACCGCGGGAAGGGAGATTGCCCGGCGCGGGCCATCCCCCCCCCCTGGGTGGAGATGTCGAACCGCACATATCGGTGGTCCGACAAGGTCTCCACCATCTCCACCCGCCAGTTGACGACGCGGGCGGCTAGGGCGGGGGTGGCAAACGAGACGTCCACCACCGAGCCGCCCTGTTGCCGCACACACGTGTGGACCGCCCCCCTGTTGAGGAGGGACACACCGCATGAGGCCGACCAATACTCGACGGCGCGTCCCCGGACGTTGCAACTGGCAGCCGGGTTGCCCCAGGCCACCGACTTGGCGTTCAGGTCGCCCAGCACCACGACCTGGCGCGGCGCCGCCCTCCCTACGACTGCGGTGAGGATCTCGAGGAAATCCTCAAAGTCCGAGAGAGGGCGGTTCGGGGAGAAGTAGACCCCAACCAGGGCCATGTCTCCCCACGCGGCGGCCACGTATCCCGGTCCCCTCTCTAAGAGCGAGAGGGGAGGGGAGTCTGTGGAAGACCGCGTCACCAGCGCCACCAATCCGTCCCGGTCGCCCAGCCAACGGCCAGGGACCGAGTAAGGCTCGGCGACCACCGCCAAGTCCACCAACCACTCAGCCATGGTCTGCATCAGCAGATCCTGGGCTGCCCGGCAGTGGTTGGCGTTCGCCTGGAGTATGCGATGTTCGACCCTATCCATCAGTCGGACATCGCACCCCCCTCCGCAGCCAACGCAGCCACGGCAGTGTTTTTGGCAGCAGCAGCTGGCCTGGTCGGCGCCTGCGCTTTGCCCCGCTTAGGGGGAGGATTGCAATTCCTCCCCCTCGTGATGTGGTCGGCGGGGCAGCCACTGGCGGCACACACTGCGCAGTGCGGCGCGGCGGCCTCGCAGGAGGCGGCTTTGTGGCCCTCCTTGCCGCAGCGGAAACACGTGTCCGTCCTGTCGACCGTGGACGGACACAGGGCCCGGGTGTGTCCGATGCCGAAGCACCGGAAACACCGCAGAGGCTGGTCCTCGAGTGCCCGGACTGCACCCGAGCTGAAGCCGACTGTGAGCCGTCCCTTGGCAAGGACGGCTTTGGCAGCGGCGACTGGGCACTCGAGGCGAATGGTGCCCATGCCGCCGCGGCCGGGCCTTATGTCCCGGCCTTGGACCGCCGCGACGCCACAGCCCCCTATCGCCGCGACCGCCGCCACCACCTCCTCCTTGGTGACGGAGTCGTCCAAGTCAGCCACCTCTATGGCCGCTGACTTGACCGGCCGGGCCACCTTGGCGGAATCCGCGATGACCTCCTGCAGCTTGGCTGCGAAGAGGTCCGCGTGGGTACTCCCCTCTGCCCCCGGGAACTCGAAAATTCGAGCCCCGGCTTGGGTCCGCCGGCAGGAGACGCTGCCGATCCCTAGTTGGGCAGGATCGGCATTTGCACGCGCCCGCACCAAAATAGACGCGTACGTCTCCCCCCTGTCCGCAGCCTCCGCGGTGAGGGTCACCACGACGGCCGCGGTTTTTGAGGGGACTAGTCGACCCTTTCCCCTCTTCCCTTTCCCTTTCCCCGTCCCCTTTCCCTTGCCGGTCGTCTGTGCTTGGCTGGGAGCGGTGGTGGCGGGGACGACAGGGACGGCCGTCGTCGACTTCTTGCCCCTGCCCTTCCCCTTGCGGACCACCTCCGTCCACTCGTTGGACGGGGTCGTTGAGGGGAGAAGGGCGTCTTCCGCCTGGGAGGAGGATGACGGTCCCGGCTCGCTCCGCCTCGTATCCGCCGCAAGCGGCGGTCGGAGGCGTTTCTCCGGCAGGAGCCGGTCCTCAATCCCTGCTAAGCAGGCTCTAGTGAAGGCCCTCTCCTCCATTACGACCTTGCGGATGATATCCTCAAGGTTGGAGGCGGGGCCCTCTGCCGCAGGGCTCGACTTGGCCTGTTGTGGCCGGGCCGTGGCTTCGGCCAGCTTCTGATGAAGCTGGCTGATCTCCGACTGCAGGCGATCCACCTTCGCCTGCAGTTGCCGCGTCTCGTCAGTGGTCTTGCGCTGGACCAGCTCCGCGACGACACCGCGCATACTCGCGGCCCTGCATTTCAGGGCCTTCTGTAGGGTGCCCTTTAGGTTGGAGGACTTCGAGGCGACCTCCACGATCTCCCTCTCGTCCTCCTCCGCCATTCTCTCTAGCTCCGCCAGAGAATGGTCCGCGTAGAGTACGCGGGACGCACCGTACCCGGACTTGGCCCGTGCGGCGTGCGCCCGCTTCTCTGTGGCGGCGACCCGCTCCTCCAGCTCTTGCTGGAGCTGAGCTCGCCGAGCCAGGTCCAGCTGGCGTTGGGCGTTCGCCAGCCCAACGACATGGGTCTCCGCGGCCACCGTCGGCTTTTTAGCCTTCGGCAACCGCGTCGACCCCGAGGCCGAGGAGCCCTCGGACCCACCGCTCCGGTGGACTCGCTTCCGCGATCGGCAGTCGTCCGCGTCCGACACACTAATTAGTGAGTCGTTGTCGGACGACTCGTCCGCCCCTCCGAAGAAACTAGCCGCAGACGGCGCGCGGCTAGTCTCTGACGCCGAAGCGTCGGATTGGCCCTGAGAAGGGCCTTTTGGTTGGCCCTGAGAAGGGCCTTTTGGTTGGCCCTGAGAAGGGCCTTTGGGTTGGCCCTGAGAAGGGCCTTTGGGTTGGCCCTGAGAAGGGCCTTTGGGTTGGCCCTGAGAAGGGCCTTTTTGTTTTAAAAAACGCCCGCAGGCGTCCCGCGCAGGACTCGACATGTTTCCCGCGGGTTCGCAAACAAACAAGACAATAGGGTTAAAAACAAGTTGCGAATGCACAGTGCACTTTGGCCGTACCCAGTCTGCCACTCCGTTACGGTGGTCAGAACTGGGCCGTTTCCAGGGGACGCGACGTGGACGCAAGCACTGTGGGGTGGTCCCCCAACCTAACCTAACCTAACCTAACCTAACCTAACCTAACCTAACCTAACCTAACCTAACCTAACCTAACCTAACCTAACCTAACCTAACCTAACCTAACCTAACCTAACCTAACCTAACCTAACCTAACCTAACCTAACCTAACCTAACCTAACCTAACCTAACCTAACCTAACCTAACCTAACCTAACCTAACCTAACCTAACCTAACCTAACCTAACCTAACCTAACCTAACCTAACCTAACCTAACCTAACCTAACCTAACCTAACCTAACCTAACCTAACCTAACCTAACCTAACCTAACCTAACCTAACCTAACCTAACCTAACCTAACCTAACCTAACCTAACCTAACCTAACCTAACCTAACCTAACCTAACCTAACCTAACCTAACCTAACCTAACCTAACCTAACCTAACCTAACCTAACCTAACCTAACCTAACCTAACCTAACCTAACCTAACCTAACCTAACCTAACCTAACCTAACCTAACCTAACCTAACCTAACCTAACCTAACCTAACCTAACCTAACCTAACCTAACCTAACCTAACCTAACCTAACCTAACCTAACCTAACCTAACCTAACCTAACCTAACCTAACCTAACCTAACCTAACCAGTCGCGCGGCACCCCTCACCGCGAGCAGATCAGTTTTAAGTCGCTCCGCGTTCGAAAAATCAAGAAAATCGGTTTTTTCGTGAAAAAATACAAGTGTCATACATCATTAGATGCGCGCTGCTGCAAGGCATGCAATAGTGAAAGTTATTTGGTGAAAAGTGGAAAATTCGAAAAGTTATTGATGAAAAACTACTTTTTAGAGGCTTTGGAGCTTAACGCTGCTCGATTTTGAGTGAAGACTATTAAAACAGTGACTGTGGCCGGGTGCGCCGCGTGAAGACCTATCTTTGGACACCAAGTTTGGATTTTTCCGAGTTAGGGTTCCGAAGATATAGAGGAAAAAGCAAAAACCACGTGCAACGTGGTCAGAGATCCCGAGGGTTTTGACAGGATCGGGGAGCAATCCCCGAAGCCGGCACAGACGAGGAGCCGGGTGGCTACCTGGCATCGAAGAAAATCGACCTGGAACACCTGTAAAAATAAGGTTAAAATTTTTGTAATTTTCAAATTTTCATATCCTGGAATTTAAAGCGATAACATACCTTTTTTATGTATTCTAAAAATTATTCATAAGCACCCCTATATGTATTTTAAATTTTGTGTAAATTGGCCAAATAGTTTTTAAGTTATTACGTCCCAAATATTTTAAAAATTCGGGGGTTGGTTAATTCAACCCCAAAAAAGTTGAAAAAATTTTGGTTATAATTAGTCAGTCGCTCGCTTTAATTATTGCTCATTTGCGTTATTTTATATTTATATTTAGTGCCTAAAAACCAGTTTGCAATATCACTTTCTGACACTCACCCCTTTTAAAAATTAAGCTACACCCCCTCAGGGCAACATAAAAATCTGAATGTAATATCACTGGATGGGGAAAATTGTCTTCTATCCAGTGATATATATCAAACCCACCCGAAAAGTATATTTAGACAAAATTTTAACATTTTCTTCCAAAAAACCAGTTTGTAATATTAGGACCTGACATACACCCTTTTTAAAAATTAAATTACACCCCCTCAGGGTAACATAAAAATCTGAATGTAATGTCACTGGATAGGGAAAATTCTCCTCTATCCAGTGATATATATTAAACCCACCCGTAACTTATATTTACATAACATATTAACATTTTCTTGTCGGAACAACAAAAATAAAAACTCTGTTTTAAAAAATCTTCCTCTTTAAATTCTAATTCAATAGCTTATAGTTTTATTTATACTCTGGTGTATGTTTTTGAGCCCGAGTCTCTTTAGTTGTCGAGATTCCAGGTTACACATAATTCTTTTTGACTATAACTGGAAAAAATAATTAGTGATACAGTCAATTGCCCCATAGAAGGCTACCCTAAACTACGTTCCTTATAATTATAATTTTAATAGTTACCTACCTGCCTTACCTGTACTCCAGTCCGCGTTCCACGAGCTTGAGTCCCGTATGGTAGGGTCTTTCCATTTTTCACATTTTTTCACATACGTTTCGGTTGTAAAACACGTTTTTCCAGCATTTTTCAAAAAAAAAATTTCTCAGCGTAAATTCCACAAACCTCATAGATCGCTGGCCCGCATGGAGACGCATCTTTTGACACCTCGCAAGTGGTCCTAGCACTTATAGAACCCGAGAAATCTTTAAAAAACAGTTTTTCACTATCCAGGAATCGAACCCGGGACTTTTAAAATCCCTTAAACGCCCGTATCTCGGGAACGGAGCGAGTTAGCCTATTTTTAACGCCACCCTGGATATCTATACTTACGTATAGATATACAGCATCACTCTCCTGTCCACCCCCTTTCGAACCCCCTTTTTGTAAATTTAAATTGTATATTTTATTAAAAATTTCCTACCCCCCCCCCGACCCACCGCCCTCCTCTAACATCCTAAGTACACCATCATTACTTCTGTCACTATATATATATGTACATGCCATAATCCTTCAAATTCCTCCAAAGACCTTCCAACCCCTCCCCCCCCCCCTAATAAACCTCGAACCATACCCCTTGCCCGTCTCGGCGCTCGCCTGCACATATATACGTACAACATTATACGTGTACGTTGCAGCCCGTCATCCACTTCTGTACCCCTTCCCTTCTCCTCCCCCCGAAATTAGTTCCCCCTCAAATATCTCGGGAACGGCTGGGAATATCAAAATTCTGAGTGAAATTTCCCCCCCCCTATAACCCCTCTCTCATCTAGAGCCTATATTCAGTTAAGACCCCCAGACCCCCCTTTTGACCCCCTCCCTTATTGACCCCAAAACTTTATTTAGTTGTGTAATTATATATTATTTCTCTATAGACCACTTATACTTATATACTATATACCGCCCAAACCCCCAACCCCCCTTCCCAACCCCCCCCCCCCCCCCCCCCGACTCCCGTGACAACCCTTGACCCCTGGTACCCCCAGGAACCCCTTTGACTGACCTCGTGTGATCACCTGGAATCTCCAGAATCGTTTGTGTACAATCCCCCCCCCCCCCCCTCTTCACTACTACTTCACCCCCCCGGGCCTCAACTTTGGAACCGGACGCCGTAGACCAACCGAGTTTGGGGTCTTTGAAATCAGAAGGAAAAGACCTCCCCTTCGGCTCCGGTGAAGTCCCGGAATACCGCCCCTCCTATAACCCAAAATAAAAAACCTTCCCCCCCTCATCCTTTATTAGGCTATATTTCGGGAGGGAGAGGACTTAGAGCCATTTTGACCTCAAAATCGGCCTTTGTGGTGTCGAAGACACCACGGCCAAAGTCGCATAAGAGGAACCCTCCCCCCCGTTTTCCTGAACCATCCCCCCCCTCATCCTTTAACGGGCCATATCTCGGGAAGGAGAGGACTTAGAGCTATTTTGACCTCAAAATCGGCCTTCGTGGTGTCAAAGACACCACGGCCAAAGTCGCACAAGAGGTACCCTCCCCCCCGTTTTTCTGAACCTTTCCCCCCCCTTATCCTTTAAAGGGCCATATCTCGGGAAGGAGAGGACTTAGAGCCATTTCGACCTCAAAATCAGCCTCTGTGGTGTCGAAGACACCACGGCTAAAGTCGCACTAGAGGAACCCTCTCCCCTCCTGATTGGACCCCCTCCACCCCTCACATATATCAAACCGGTATCTCATAAACTAAGGTGGATGGGAAAATTCTTTAAACGCGAAATTAGACTGTTTAATCTTGACCCCCCTTTACAGGGTTGAAACGAGACTGCACACTATAGTGAAGTGTAGTTAAAAAATTAACACTCGCCCCATATACAGGGTCAGACACCTGTTATTGACACAATATAAATATTATTATATTATTATTTTTACACTTATTTAGACAACTTTCCCCGTTCGCTGTGCCCTATACACACAAGCCACACAACTTAGGTACACTACAGGCGGAACCCAAACTACAAAGAATGTTCGGAATTCGCACCCCAGTAGGGAGAGGACCAGTGGCCGGCGGCGGCGGGTCGCGGGAGTCTCCGTCGCCTACCCGCCAGGGAAATGGGGGTCCCTCTGGAGCACGAGAAGCGCCGAAGGGGTTATCCCTGACGTTCGGCAAAAAAGACGCTACTCGAGGAACCCTAGCGAAAACGGCCGGAACGCCACCGTTGTCGACGGCGGGGTCCTCTGGCGCCGCTGCTCGCGCCACCACTCCCAGCCCCGCAGGCCCGCCTGGACAGGCGCTGGACGCCGCCAGGACTTTTATCCGGAGACCAGAACGGAAGAGAAGATCCGTAGACAACATGGAGCATTACAAAAAGCAGACGGACACCTACGCTGCACTATCCAACGACAGTCTTCTCCAGGAGGTCATGAAGACATTCGAGGACATCCCAACAAGAGTCCAAGATTACCCTCAGATGAGGAGAGACATAAAGAACTTCCTGGAGACTCAGTCGGATAGAAATCTGCGGATCTTGTTCGAACTGAGTAAACGGATGAAGGACTTGGAAACAGCGCCTAAAACAGCTCCGCCCACAAGGACCAACACCACGCCTAAATTACCCGAACCATCGGAGAAGCTATTGGGAAGGCTGGAAAAGGTGGAGACAAATATCAACACGCGGCTCAACGACCTTGAGCTAAAAATGTCAGAAGGCTTCCAGCTCATGACCGAGCGCTACGACGACTGCGGTTCCGACATCCTCGACAGGGTCATTGACCGGATTACCGGGGTCAGCGACAAGGTTGACGCAGTGAAAGCGGACCTAGACCACACGTCGGAATGGGTGAGGACCATTGGCCATGCCGCGGCTACCCTTGAGGAGCAAATCGGTGGCGTTGTCGGGGAGGTTACCGCCGGAACCGAAAAAATTAAGGAAGTCATTAGGGAAGTGGCATGCGCACGAAAAACTGACCCACAGACTTACGCCGACGTTACGGCGGCCAAACCCGGGCGTCGGCCGGCACTTCACTCGATTGCGGTCACCTCTGAGGGCAGCCAGGAGACTGCCGACGAGGTGCTCGCCGGGGTGAAGGAGGCGGTCGACGCCAGGGGAACTGGCCTAAAAATAAATAAAGTCCGCAAAGCCAAGAACCAGACAGTGATACTGGGGTGCGACTCAGAGGAAGAACTCAAGAAGGTAAAAGACAGGATTGAGAGCCGGGGTAAAGGGTTAATAGTAGCGCCCATGAAAAATAAAGACCCGCTCGTCGTCCTGAAAGACGTCTTTTTGGACAGCGATGACGACGAGATGGTTAAGGCGCTCTACTCCCAAAACGAAAATATATTCAGGGACTTGGAACAAGAAGATAGAGAAATGACCGTAAAATACAAGAAGAGGACCAGGAACCCCAAGACCTCGCACGTTGTCGTCCAAGTCAGACCCAAGGTATGGCAGAGGATGACGGAGGCTGGGGCTCTTTACCTTGACCTGCAAAGGGTCAGGGTGGAGGACCAGTCGCCGCTCATTCAATGTACGAAATGCTTAGCATTCGGGCATGGCCGGAAATTTTGTACCGAGAGTGCAGACAGTTGTAGTCACTGCGGAGGGCCGCATCTGCGCGAGAAGTGCCTGGAGTTTGTTGCGGGTAATGAACCGCAGTGCCGCAACTGCATGCACTCGAAGCTTCAGAGGATCGACCACAACGCGTTCAGCGTGGAGTGTCCGGTCCGCAAGAAATGGGACTATCTGGCTCGGACGACAACGGCATACGCCTAAACAGCTCCCAAGGATGCACGTAACACACACAAGAACACACACAGGAACGCACACAGGAACACACCAGAACAGCAACACCATCAAAAAACACAGATATATAAGATATATAGTTAATATATGCAAAGTATATCAAAACGCACGCATATCACCAAACACGTACCCTACACAAACACTAAAACAAATGAGAACACACACAAGAACACACGCAGGAACGCACACAGGAACACACCAGAACAGCAACACCATCAAAAAACACAGATATATAAAATATATAATAAATATATACAAAGTATATCAAAACGCACGCATATCACCAAACACGTACCCTACACAACCCCTAAAACAAAAGAGGAAAGTAAAAGCCCAGAATAAGAAACGACAATAAATATGTATAATCTCAGTATATATATATATATTATTGCCACAAATCACCTTGTAGTTAAAAAAAAAAAAAAAAAAAAAAAAAAAAAAAAAAAAAAAATAGTAAAACGCACGCACATACACAAAACACGCATCCAAAACTGGTAATAAGAATAATAAACAGGAACTTTTATTGTGTTTTAAAAATAATAGATAACTTAAGTACAAACTAAAAATGTTAGAAAACAGGCGAGTAATATTCAGTAACCAATTTGTAATAGAATAAGGAAGTATAGAAATAGTATAAATAGAAATAGGAAATAATGTCTACGAATAAACAGTATATTATAAGTCTTGTAATAAAGAATAAATAAAAATTAGCACTTAGAAACATAATAGATATAAGATAATAAGTATATAAATATCAAACAGTATATATAACTCTTGTTACTAAGAATAAAGAAAAATCACCATTTAGAAACATAATCATGGAGTAGATATAAGTAAAAAAGCTAACTAAAACTGTTAAAAATAGGCTCGAAATACTAATTTGTAATAGAATAAGAAAGTATAAGTATAGCATTAAATAGAAATAAGAAATAATGTCCACGAATAAACAGTATATCATAAGTTGTTATTAAGAATAAATCATAATTTGCACTTAAACATAATAATGGAATAGTTATAAGTTACTAAGTATATTAACGTCAATGTAAACGATAATAAAAGAAAGTTGTGTACCTAAATACCCCTGAATAAAGACAAATAAAAAAGACAGAGTAGATAGAATAGCGGGAGTCCCACCCGGCTAAGAATGAAAGCATGAGCGAAAGAAAGATACAGTATGAAGCATGAAAGTGCGAGAGGAATAAATGCGAGAACTGGAACGAATGAGAAAATTAGAGTAACAAGATCCCGTTGTACCCATGAACGGGGAAAAGCACAAAAAAAAAAAAAAAAAAAAAAAAAAAAAAAAAAAAAAAAAAAAAAAAAAAACCTAACCTAACCTAACCTAACCTAACCTAACCTAACCTAACCTAACCTAACCTAACCTAACCTAACCTAACCTAACCTAACCTAACCTAACCTAACCTAACCTAACCTAACCTAACCTAACCTAACCTAACCTAACCTAACCTAACCTAACCTAACCTAACCTAACCTAACCTAACCTAACCTAACCTAACCTAACCTAACCTAACCTAACCTAACCTAACCTAACCTAACCTAACCTAACCTAACCTAACCTAACCTAACCTAACCTAACCTAACCTAACCTAACCTAACCTAACCTAACCTAACCTAACCTAACCTAACCTAACCTAACCTAACCTAACCTAACCTAACCTAACCTAACCTAACCTAACCTAACCTAACCTAACCTAACCTAACCTAACCTAACCTAACCTAACCTAACCTAACCTAACCTAACCTAACCTAACCTAACCTAACCTAACCTAACCTAACCTAACCTAACCTAACCTAACCTAACCTAACCTAACCTAACCTAACCTAACCTAACCTAACCTAACCTAACCTAACCTAACCTAACCTAACCTAACCTAACCTAACCTAACCTAACCTAACCTAACCTTTTTTTTTTTTTTTTTTTTTTTTTTTTTTTTTTTTTTTTTTTTTTTTGCGCTGGGAAAAAATGCGTTACGCATACCCTACCATCGGGGGATGGGGGGCTATGTGGGACTCCCCGGTCTGACCCGGTATACCCACTAAAATAACCCAGCGGCACTCCCGCTTCGTCCGAGTGGCGGGGGACTGGGAAACCGGCACAGCCTTAACGTCCAGTCCTCCGCCGACGATTGCCCCTCAGGGCGGACCCCTCACGACCCCCCCGTGGGGAGGGGGACGGGCCCGGGAATGACCGACGAAGGTGGTGATGGGTGCAATGCGGGAGAAGGCGCCCCCGCGCCTGTCGCCCGCCCATCGCCACCGTGAGGAGGGAGAGGATTGCGCCTTCTCCGACCCCTTCTTCGTCTGCGGAGCGGCACAGCGAGAGGGTCATCCTCCCGCGCGCGCTCCGCCTCCTCCTTTTGCGAGATTACGTCCTCGCAAAAGGAGGCAACCGCTGCACAGGCCCACTCGCTCTCCAGCATAGCGTCGACCACGCAGGGAAGCGAGAGGTCGCCCAGCACCACGACCTGGCGCGGCGCCGCCCTCCCTACGAATGCGGTGAGGATCTCGAGGAAATCCTCAAAGTCCGAGAGAGAGCGGTTCGGGGAGAAGTAGACCCCGACCAGGGCCATGTCTCCCCGCGCGGCGGCCACGTATCCCGGTCCCCTCTCTAAGAGCGAGAGGGGAGGGGAGTCTGTGGAAGACCGCGACACCAACGCCACCAAGCCGTCTCGGTCGCCCAGCCAACGGCCAGGGACCGAGTAAGGCTCGGCGACCACCGCCAAGTCGTTTGCCTGGAGTGTGCGATGTTCGACCGCATCCATCAGTCGGACATCGCACCCCCCTCCGCAGCCACCGACGCACGAACGACGGTGCTCTTGGCAGCAGCAGCAAACCCGGCCGGCGCCGGTGCTTTGCCCCGCTTAGGGGGAGGATTGCAGTTCCTCCCCTTCGTGACGTGGTCTGCCGGGCAGCCACTGGCGGCACACACCGCGCAGTGCGGCGTGGCGGCCTCGCAGGAGGCGGCTTTGTGGCCCTCCTTGCCGCAGCGGAAGCACGTGTCCGTCCTGTCAACAGTGGACGGACACAGGGCCCGGGTGTGTCCGATGCCAAAGCACCGGAAACACCGCAGAGGCTGGTCCTCGAGTGCCCGGACTGCACCCGAGCTGAACCCGACTGTCAGCCGTCCCTTGGCAAGGACGGCTTTGGCAGCGGCGACTGGGCACTCGAGGCGAATGGTGCCCATGCCGCCGCGGCCGGGTCTTATGTCCCGGCCTTGGACCGCCGCGACGCCACAGCCCCCTATCGCCGCGACCGCCGCCACCACCTCCTCCTTGGTGACGGAGTCGTCCAAGTCAGCCACCTCTATGGCCGCTGACTTGACCGGCCGGGCCACCTTGGCGGAATCCGCGATGACCTCCTGCAGCTTGGCTGCAAAGAGGTCAGCATGGGTACTCCCCTCTGCCCCCGGGAACTCGAATATTCGAGCCCCGGCTTGGGTCCGCCGGCAAGTTACGCTGCCGATCCCCAGTTGGGCAGGATCGGCATTCGCACGCGCCCGCACCAAAATGGACGCGTACGTCTCCCCCCTGTCCGCAGCCTCCGCGGTGAGCGTCACCACGACGGCCGCGGTTTTTGGGGGGACTAGTCGCCCCTTTCCCCTCCCCTTCCCTTTCCCCGTCCCCTTTCCCTTGCCAGTCGTCTGCGATTGGCTGGGAGTGGTGGTGGCGGGGACGACAGGGACGGCCGTCGTCGACTTCTTGCCCTTTCCTTTCCCCTTACGGACCACTTCCGTCCACTCGTTGGACGGGGTCGTGGAAGGGAGAAGGGCATCTTCCGCCTTGGAGGAGGACGGCCCCGGCTCGCACTGCCTCGTATCCGCCGCAAGCGGCGGTCGGAGGCGTTTCTCCGGCAAGAGCCGGTCCTCTATTCCTGCTAAGCAGGCTCTTGTGAAGGCCCTCTCCTCCATTACGACCTTGCGGATGATGTCCTCAAGGTTGGAGGCGGGGCCCTCTGCCGCAGGGCTCGTCTTGGCCTGTTGTGGCCGGGCCGTGGCTTCTGCCAGCTTCTGATGAAGCTGGCTGACCTCCGACTGCAGGCGATCAACCTTCGCCTGCAGTTGCCGCGTCTCGTCGGTGGTCTTTCGCTGCACCAGCTCCGCGATGACACCGCGCATGCTGGCGGCCCTGCATTTCAGGGCCTTCTGCAATGTCCCCTTTAGGTTTGAGGACTTTGAGGCTACCTCCACGATCTCCCTCTCGTCCTCCTCCGCCATTCTCTCTAGCTCGGCCAGAGAGTGGTCCGCGTAGAGAACGCGGGACGCACCGTACCCGGACTTGGCCCGGGCGGCGTGCGCCCGTTTCTCAGTAGCGGCAACCCGCTCCTCCAGCTCTTGCTGGAGCTGAGCCCGCCGAGCCAGGTCCAACTGGCGTTGGGCGTTGGCGAGCCCAACGACATGGGTCTCCGCGGCCACCGTCGGCTTTTTAGCCTTCGACAACCGCGTCGACCCCGAGGCCGAGGAGCCCTCGGACCCACCGCTCCGGTGGATTCGCTTCCGCGAACGAGAGTCGTCCGCGTCCGACACACTGATCAGTGAGTCGTTGTCGGACGACTCGTCCGCCCCTCCGAAGAAACTAGCCGCAGACGGCGCGCGGCTAGTCTCTGACGCCGAAGCGTCGGATTGGCCCTGAGAAGGGCCTTTTGGTTGGCCCTGAGAAGGGCCTTTTGGTTGGCCCTGAGAAGGGCCTTTGGGTTGGCCCTGAGAAGGGCCTTTGGGTTGGCCCTGAGAAGGGCCTTTTTGTTTTAAAAACCGCCCGTAGGCGTCCCGCGCAGGACTCGACATGTTTCCCGCGGGTTCGCAAACTCAACACGACAATAGGATTAAAAACAAGTTGCGAAAGCACAGTGCACTTTGGCCGTACCCAGTCTGCCACTCCGTTACGGTGGTCAGAACTGGGCCGTTTCCAGGGGACGCGACGTGGACGCAAGCACTGTGGGGTGGTCCCCCAACCTAACCTAACCTAACCTAACCTAACCTAACCTAACCTAACCTAACCTAACCTAACCTAACCTGAGCGAACCTAACCTGAGCGAACCTAACCTGAGCGAACCTAACCTGAGCGAACCTAACCTGAGCGAACCTAACCTGAGCGAACCTAACCTGAGCGAACCTAACCTGAGCGAACCTAACCTGAGCGAACCTAACCTGAGCGAACCTAACCTGAGCGAACCTAACCTGAGCGAACCTAACCTGAGCGAACCTAACCTGAGCGAACCTAACCTGAGCGAACCCTCAGGGCCGAATGTGCCGGGCTGGCAGCGGGCGACAGGCCGACGTGCAAAAACTGTGTCAGAGAAAAACATGACGACACAGGGCACACGGTCTATAGCCATGACTGCCCCGTGCGCAGGAAATGGGATGCATTAGCGCGATCCGCAATAGCATATTGCTAAGGTGGTCCCGGCGGTTACGCGAACGGCAGCTACACAAGTATACACCATAGTGCAAGCCAACCTCCAACGCAAACAACTGGCGACTAATGAGCTTATGGTCGAGGCTCAAAAGCGAAAAATAGCCATCGCGTTGGTCCAGGAGCCGTATGTGGGTAGCATTAAGGCAATGAAGTCGTACGGGGGGGCTAGGGTCTACCAGGACTCGGACGGCGGTGGGGGCACTGTAAAGGCGGCGATAGTCGTGTTCAATCATGACATTGACGTCATACAGTGCCCTAGATTCACCACCAACAACATCGTGGTGGTGATACTGCGAACGAGGACGTGGGAGATGCTCGCCGTCTCGTACTACTTTGAGCCTGATCTACCCATTGGGCCATACCTGGACCACATAACAACCATGATGAAGGAGCTAAAGCCCAAGAAAGCCATAATTGGAGGGGACGCTAACGCCAAAAGTGTGTGGTGGGGAAGCAGCACCATCGACGACAGAGGCGATGACCTGGCAGGAATGATCGGTGAGCTAGACCTTCAGGTACTCAACTGCGGGAACAAACCCACCTTCGATACCATCAGAGGTGGACGCAGACTGACAAGCTACGTTGACGTGACGCTATGTACAGAGGACTTGCTTGACCTGGTGGAGGAATGGATGGTTGCTGAAGACCTAACGAGCTCGGACCACAACGGCATAATAATCAAAATTAAATTAGAAAAAGGGAAGGGTTTCAACATTAAAAGGACGACCAGGATTTATAACACGAAAAAAGCTAATTGGGAACTTTTTAATGAAAAAATGGACCAATTAAAAATAGTAAATAAAATCAATACAGCACAGATACAACAAATAAATAATAAGGTACATTTAGACGAAATAATTGGAAAATACACAACAGTAATAACAGAAGCTTGTAATGAAGCAATACCTAAGAAAAAGGAAAACCATACACTTACCATGCCGTGGTGGTCCGAAGAACTCGAAGCAATGAAGCACGATGTCGCCACCAGGAAGAGAAGAATCCGATGCGCCGCGCCGTCACGTAGAGAAGGTGTGGTTGCGTTGTACCTGAAAGCAAAAGAAAAATACGAATTAGAGGTCAAAAAACGCTCCACAGAAAGCTGGAAAGATTTCTGCCAGAAACAGGATAGGGAATCGGTTTGGGAAGGGATTTACAGGGTGATTAAGAAAACCACAAAAAGGCAGGAAGATCTGCCACTGGTCAGGAATGGGAGGGAAGTAGGTCAGGAAGGATCCGCGAAAGTACTGGCGGAAATATTCTACCCGGAGGACACAGAGGAGGAGGATAGCCCAGACCATCGACGGATCAGAGCCCTGGCAGACCGAGTAAATGACTGGAAACATAATGAGACCCATGACCCAGCGTTTACGACGGAGGAGCTCCGGTTCGCGACGGAGAGCTTTAACCCCAAAAAGGCACCCGGGGTAGACGGCTTCACAGCCGATATCTGCCAGCGAGTAATATACCGGGACATGGACCTGCATCTGGTGTTATTTAACAAATGTTGGCAACTGACACACTTCCCCACAGCTTGGAAAGAGGCCACCGTGGTGGTGCTGAGGAAGCCAGGCAAGGACAATTACACCAGTCCCAAGTCCTATAGGCCAATTGGACTGTTGCCAGTGATGGGTAAAATACTGGAGAAAATGATGGTTAGAAGGCTAGTTTGGTACCTGGCGCCCCGAATAAGTCCCCGCCAGTATGGCTTTATGCCACAACGAAGCACGGAAGACTCCCTCTATGACCTGATGGCCCACGTGAGGGGCAAACTCCAGGAGAGGAAGCTCGTCACGATGGTCTCGCTCGACATAGAGGGAGCCTTCGACAGTGCGTGGTGGCCGGCCATTAAGGTCAGACTGGCGGAAGAAGAGTGCCCTGCGAACCTCAGGAGGATGATAGCCAGCTACCTAAGCGACCGCAAGGTCCGGGTAAGGTATGCTGGCTACGAGTACGCGAAAAGCACGAATAAGGGGTGTGTCCAGGGATCAATAGGCGGCCCCATCTTCTGGAATCTCGTGTTGAACCCATTGCTGGAAAGCCTCGCACAGAGAGGCTACTATTGCCAGGCGTTTGCGGATGATGTGGTGCTTGTGTTTTCGGGAAACACGGCCTTAGATATCGAGAGACAAGCCAATGCCGCTCTCGAACATGTTCGGGGGTGGGGTGTAATGAATAAGCTCAGGTTCGCGCCGCACAAAACGTGCGCCATGCTGCTCACGCGAAAACTTAAACATGACACGCCACACCTGATCATGGGAGGGATCGACATTGGAATGTCCTCGGAGATGAAGATCCTGGGGCTCACAATAGACTGCAAGTTGACCTTTAATAGCCACACGGCTAACGTCTGTAAAAAGGCACTTGGAGTCTATAAGCAGCTGGCGAGAGCTGCCAGGGTCAGTTGGGGTCTCCACCCGGAAGTGACCCGAATCATATATACCGCTACGGTAGAGCCCATCATCACATACGCAGCTGCCGCCTGGTCCTCAGCATCAAAAAAGCTTGGGGTTCAACGCCACCTAAATGCGGTCCAGAGGGGTTTTGCTCAAAAAATATGCGGAGCGTACCGCACGACCTCTCTTCACTCAGCGCTAGTTCTGGCCGGAATATTGCCACTCGACCTCCGCATACAAGAGGCAGCCGCCCTGTACGAGGCGAGGAGAGGGGTACCCCGACCGGAGCTAGTAGACAGAGAGGTCGAGCGAAGAGTCGAGTTCGCCAGTACACCACACCCGGGGAAGCACACTGCTATAGAGTTCGTGAGCCTGGTAGACCAAGAACAATTAAATAGCTACAATAACCAAGCTATTCGGATATTCACCGATGGCAGCCGGATTGAGGGCAAGGTGGGAGCAGCGCTATCTCTATGGGATAGTGTAGCAGAGGTGAAAACCCTAAAACTCAAGCTGGCCCCATACTGTACGGTATACCAGGCAGAACTCCTCGCGGTGTGTAGAGCCACCGAGGTGATACAGAGGAGAAATGAGGAGAGCTATGGGATATATAGCGACTCCAGGTCAGCCCTGGAGACCATAGCTAACCCCAGAACAACACATCCCCTCGCAGTTGACACTCGCAAAAACCTTAAGGTCATTGAAAGCCAGAACAAAACTGTGTCTTTGTTCTGGATCAAGGCACATGCGGGTCTTGCGGGAAACGAGAGGGCGGATGAACTGGCGAAACACGCGGCTCTTAATACAAAAAGAAAACCTGACTACGATCTATGCCCAGTTTCATTCATCAAGCGACAGATCCGAAAGGAGTCGATTGATGAATGGAACCAAAGGTACAAACAAAGTAATCGGGCTGGAGTAACAAAACTTTTCTTCCCCGATGTCATAAATTCCTACAAGGTAGTTCGACAAATGGTCCCAACGAATCTCACCACCCAGGTACTGACGGGGCACGGTGGGTTCTCTGAGTACCTGAATCGGTTCAGGTGCAAGGAGAACTCATCGTGCATCTGTCAAGCAGGAACTCCCGAAACGGTCGAACATATTTTGACCGACTGTCCTGTACACGCCCTAAAGAGAATAGAGGCTGAAGGCAAACTAGAGTGTAAAATGGTAGCTAAAAACTTCCCAGAACTTATATCTAGCAGGAAACATAGGGAAACATTTATAAACTATATAAACGATATTGCAAAAATTGTAATAAATAGAAATAAATAAGAATAATAAATCTATGCTATATATATATATTAGTACAAAATATATAGACTAGCATAAAATTCATAATAGTATAAAGTAAGACTATAGATAATTAAGGCATTTATATAAGTTGATAAATATAGATAAAACATGTTAACCCTACCTAGATATAAAATGTATAACCTAAAAAGAATAAAATAATATGTAAGGAAATAAAGGCATAAGTTTAATAAATAAGTAAATAATAATAAATGTGTAGTCATAAGTAAAATTAAGAAATACGTATAAAATATATTGACTTGCATGAAATAGGAATAAGAAAAAATTTTGTAATCCCACCAGGAAATGAAACTAAACTATGTATTAAAATAAGTGAACTGTAACCGAAAATTTATAAACAAGTTTAAATTATCATGTACTTGGGTAACCTAAAGCACTGTATAAAGTAAAAATATAAGCTGTCCGTCTAAAGACTAACATAAGACTAGGCTGTAATAATAACATTAGTTAGGAAATTTGTGTAAAATATATTAACAGGACTGTTTGAAATAAATAAATATATAAAAAAGGTCTCTGATCATGTCAGAGGAAACACGCAACGCCCTGTGATTACGGGTGAATATAAAAAAAAAAAAAAAAAAAAAAAAAAAAAAAAAAAAAAAAAAAACCTGAGCGAACCTAACCTGAGCGAACCTAACCTGAGCGAACCTAACCTGAGCGAACCTAACCTGAGCGAACCTAACCTGAGCGAACCTAACCTGAGCGAACCTAACCTGAGCGAACCTAACCTGAGCGAACCTAACCTGAGCGAACCTATCCTGAGCGAACCTATCCTGAGCGAACCTAACCTGAGCGAACCTAACCTGAGCGAACCTAACCTGAGCGAACCTAACCTGAGCGAACCTAACCTGAGCGAACCTAACCTGAGCGAACCTAACCTGAGCGAACGTAAACTTTTTTTTTTTTTTTTTTTTTTTTTTTGTTCTGGGGTGGAAAATCCTCATGGATGTCCGCCGCCCTGGGGCGAGCGACGGGGTCTGTCAGACTCTTACTGACTAAAAACCACCCCGGTGTTCCATCTCACACCTACGCCAGGGGTCGCGGGAACGTACGATCCTTCCGCAACCCCCGGCTGGTGCCAGCCCGTCACTGAGCTAAAACGAACCTAACCTGAGCGAACCTAACCTGAGCGTGGAATAGACAACTGCCGTTTTGTACTCAGCAACTGAAACGGTACCAAAATAAACTTTAGAAATTAATACACGAACAGAATTTAAATTATTTCCTAAAATATTAATACCACTGATCTATTAACAGTTGCAAGTTTTGCCAAAACATCTTCCATTATTATATTAATATACTCAAATATAGAATAGTTTTGATAATTTGGGGTATTTGGGGTTCATAACTATTATCTATTATAGGAAGTAACTTATCTATTGTACTGATTACTAATACATATATAATGCGCAATAATGCATGTGATCTGGCAGCTTATTAGGTTATCAGGGTTAGCGTATGAAGGTGACTGTGATTAAGACACTCAGTTTTTATTGATTTTATTTTATTGTGAATAAGTAAAACGAATCAGACATAAAATATTTGATGTTTTTCTTAATATGTCCCCAACTTTATGATTCCATTTTGTTAAATTTTTTTGTTACTACTACTATTTTTATTTTTTGTAATATTTTTGATAAGGTACATATTTACAAAGTAACTTAACAACTAGTATTATATAAAATCAAAATAATATATTTATTAAATAAGAATTTAAGTACCTAACTAATATTCAACATACAAACACATATTTTGTATTAGTAGATAAAATAATGAGCTAGCGTACGTTGCTATGACGCGTCTATTGTTCTAGCGGCCAGCGAGCCGGCTACGTCACACGGACCGGTTGCGCGAGCGGGACGGCACTATCGTGACGTTGCGCACGCGCAAGC
Source organism: Mesoligia furuncula (assembly GCA_916614155.1). Classification (NCBI taxonomy): domain Eukaryota; kingdom Metazoa; phylum Arthropoda; class Insecta; order Lepidoptera; family Noctuidae; genus Mesoligia; species Mesoligia furuncula. Next base: position 43,067 of record OU744810.1, read on the forward strand.
GCGGTCCGAGGTGCTCAGTACATACACAAAAACTTATAGCGACCGTTGTCGTTTAAAAACTTAGCTTCACCGCGTTTAATATTGACTGTACTTTTGCTTAACTTCGTGCTATCTATCTTATTTCTACTACTCCTTCTTCTTAGTGGAACTCTTGTGTGTGTGACTGTAACCTGTGTCTGTGCAATAAACTTTCTTCCTTTTTCTGGTGTTCTTCGGGCTTTCTTTCTTCCCTTCGTACATCTGCATATCCCTTCACACACCTACCACTTTTACATTGGTGACCCCGAGCAGGAGCACGAGGATGCACGAGGACGAAGCGCGCAGTCATCGAGATGTTGGCGATTCAGCAGCAGAAAGTTTTCGTGTGGGTGTTCGTGTACCGCCGTTCTACCCGGAGAAGCCTGGACTGTGGTTTAACCAGATGGAAGCGCAGTTCATCCTGGCGGGTATCAAGTCGGATGAAACCAGGTTCCACTTCATCATCGGCAACTTGGAGACGCAATATGCTTCCGAAGTCGAAGATATTATCGACCACCCTCCACCCACCGGTAAATATGAAAAACTCAAATATGAACTCATTAAGCGGCCTTCGGCGACGCGTGAGAAAAAGATAAAGCAACTTCTCATGCACGAAGAGCTAGGTGACCGGAAGGCTTCACAGTTTTACCGGCACCTCCTCAACCTCGCTGGTCCAGGTGTACCGGAGGAGTTCCTGAGGACCATTTGGACGAGCCGCCTATCCGCTAGTACTCAGGCGATCATAGCTTCCCAGTTCAAGCCGGACCTGGGTGAGCTGGCCGAGCTGCCGGACCGGATCCACGACGTCGTCGGCACACAGGTGGCATCAACATCCGCCATCACTACAGCTGCATCGTCGAGCACCCCGGGCAACAGCGTGTACCCCGAGATCGCCGCCTTGACCAAGCAGATGGAGAAGCTGGCGGAGAAGGTGGAGCGATTGTCTCGTCCTAGAGGACGGTCCCGTAGTCGTACGCGCCATCGGTTTAGCTCCAACAGGTCGCAGTCCAGCTACAAAAGGTTTCCCCAGTGCTGGTACCATCAAAATTTTGGGGACCGGGCTAGGAAGTGCGTGAAGCCGTGCGACTACCCTACATCGGGAAATGCGCGGGGCAATCAGTAATGGCGACCGACGATTGTCCGAGTGCTGGTCGCTTATTTGTCACCGATCAGAGGTCGAAGGTGCAGTTTTTGGTTGACACCGGAAGCGACCTCTGCGTCTATCCCCGATCGGCAATTACAAGACGGCTAGAGAAAACAAATTATCAGCTGTGTGCGGCAAACGGGACATCGATTACCACGTATGGTTTTATAAATGTAACTTTAAACCTAGGGTTGCGCCGCGACTTCGCTTGGCGATTTATCGTCGCCGATGTAACAAAGGCGATAATAGGCGTGGATTTCTTATCTTTTTATAATTTGATTGTTGATTGCAGGAACCAACGCCTCATCGACAATCATACAACTCTCCACACCCCGGCGACGCCTGTCCGTCATTCTGATGTCGTCTCTTCGGTGAAAGTAAGTCTTGGTGATTCCGCATACATTCACATACTACGGGAATTTCCCGACATCACTCGCCCACATGGTATACACCGCACTCCGAAACATAATACAGTACATCACATCCGCACTACACCGGGGCCGCCAGTATCGTGTTCACCTCGCAGATTAGCCCCTGACAAATTAAAAATCGCCAGGGAGGAATTTGAGGCAATGTTGCAGTGCACGGTGACCTGTCGCTTGTCAGAGTCACCGTGGTTGTTGCCTCTCCACCTAGCACCTAAAAAAGACGATGGTTGGCGCCCCTGCGGCGATTACAGGATGCTGAACGCACGAACCATCCCTGACCAATACCCCATCCGGCACATCCAGGACTTCGCTCATAGCCTGTCTGGCTGTACCGTGTTTTCAAAAATCGATTTAGTTAAAGCGTATAACCAGATTCCTGTGCATCCAGATGACATCCCGAAGACTGCAATCACAACGCCGTTCGGTCTTTTAGAATTCCCGTACATGATGTTCGGTCTGCGAAATGCCGGACAGACGTTTCAGCGCTTCGTGGACGAAATGCTCAGGGGTCTGGACTTTACGTACGCATATTTGGACGATTTTTTGGTCTTTTCAAAAGACCAGAAGACTCACGAGCACCACTTGCGCCAGCTTTTTTCCAGGCTTCAAGACTACGGGATGGTCATCAACAGCTCTAAGTGCGTCTTTGGAGTGTCTGAGGTACACTTTTTGGACTACCACATCTCAGTCAAGACAAGACCATTGCCTTCCAAGGTCGAAGCCGTGCAGAATTTTCCAGCGCCTAAGACCGTCAGAGAGCTGCGCAGATTCCTTGGGATGCTGAATTTTTACAGGAGGTTTATTCCAGGTGCAGCTAGCATCCAGGCACCCCTGAACGCCCTGCTAACTGGATCGGTTAAGGGTTCACATCCAGTCAACTTAACACCCGGGGAGGACGAGGCATTCCAGAACTGCAAGAATAGCCTTTGTCAAGCAGCACTCTTGGCTCATCCTGACTGCAACGATAATGTTGGCGTTGGTCACGGATGCGTCTGATAAAGCCATGGGCGCGGTCTTGCAGCAACTAAACGCAGGAGCTTGGGAGCCCCTTGCTTTTTTTTCGCGGAAGCTGAGTTCGGCGCAGGTTAAGTACTCGCCTTACGACTGTGAGCTGCTCGCCATTTACGAGAGTGTGAAGTATTTTCGGCACATGCTGGAGGCTCGTGACTTTGTGATTTACACAGACCACAAGCCACTCACTTTCGCCTTCCACTCTCGTAGAGAGAGTTGTTCCCCACGACAGTTCCGTCACCTGGATCTCATAGCCCAATTCACAACAGACATCAGGCATATATCTGGGAAAAATAATGTCGTGGCAGATACCCTCTCTCGCGTTGAGGAGATTACTCAACCTGTGCCAACAGCAACTTCAAAACTTTTGTTCACAAGGATTTATCCTCATCAACACACCTGTTTCTCAGGGACTGCACCGCTGGTGGTGGTCTGAAACCGGCATACACAGGTCCTCATAAGGTCATAGAAAGAGGTGACAAGGTGTTCACCATAGTGGTAAATGGTAAACAGGTTACCGTATCGATAGACCGCATTAAGCCGGCCTTCATACTGCGTGACCCCGGCAACACATCATTCACACCACATACCACTAACATGCACCATAACACACCACAGTCACCACTCAACACTAACGCTCATCACTACTCACCCAACGCGGATAACCGAAACTTGCCTTCGGCTAACGATGACGTCATCAGAACGACGCGGTCAGGTCGTCGCGTGAGATTTCCTGACTATTATCGCCCTTGACGGTCTTTGGAAGGGGGTGATGTAGTGACCCACTCTAGTAAAATATTAAATCTAAATATAAATTATGCAATTGCTCAAAATTAAAAACAATAATAATTTTATATACATATTTACAAAGTAACTTAACAACTAGCATTATATAAAATCAAAATAATATATTTATTAAATAAGAATTTAAGTACCTAACTAATATTCAACATACAAACACATATTTTGTATTAGCATGATAATATGATGATAAACAATGTTGATGTTCCGCATAATCTTTTTGAATAATGCCATTTACAAAATCTTTATATGCTGACGCAAACTTATCGTCCTTTGCTATCTGCTTCTCGAGAGATTTGAGTCGCGTGATAGGGCTTGGGGGTAGCTGTCGGGTACGTTATTTTTCACCATTTCCACCCAAGGCAAGCCTACCTCAAAACGACCGGTGCTTAGTCTCTTGGCTGAAGATTCAATTAAACTTACCGCACGTGTGTCAAACTCAAACTCAAACCATTTATTTCAATTAAACCATTTACAGGCACTTTTGAATTGTCAAGAAGTCGGTCAGCCAGAAAATATGAAGCTAGTTGCCCATTCCAAAGCGTAGGTACCTATGGAGAAGAACGGGCAAGAAACTCCATGGACACTCTTTTAAATTGTATTTTTACAAAAATATTAGTTACATCATTAATGTTGAATTTACAATTATATGTGAGAACGATGTAAAAAAATACGTACGCGTTAAGAGCGTCCAGAGTACAGCAAATAGTAAGAAGACAACAATCCAAAAATAAAATAATTAAAAATAAGCCGAGGCAGCTGAGTGATGACCAGCCCCAACTGACGGCGCCCGTTCACGAACATGACGCATAGATCAGCACCATTCAGCTCAACCATTTTGAAGGGAGCTAAATGATCCAATACACACGCCACCGTCAGCGAGACATTTGTGTGAGCATGACATACTATCAGCCGCCATGGCACATTCAATTGTAAAGAAGGTATACTTACATAGAACTCACATCTGTGCTATGCAGTTATACAATGCAAAGGAAATTGAGTTTATACAATGCAAAGATAATCTTACAATCTTCAGCAGCTCCAACAGTATTTTCAAGTGTTAATCAATTAGTTGTGGTTGTGGAGCAGGACCAGCATTGAGCCAGGCATTTTTATCAGCGATGTAATCCCCTAACTTATAATATGCCTGACTGCATAGTGTGCGTTTTATACAAGACTTGAATTTTGTCTCATTCAGTTGAAGAATGTGGGGAGGTATTTTATTATAACATTTTAAACAGTACCCCATAAATGATGAGTCTACTTTAGCCAGTCTGAAACCTTGTTGAACTAATAGGTCCCTATTCCTAGTACTATAATTATGTCGTTCACCTCTTTTACCAAAAAGATGTAAGTTTTTTCTTACATACATGATGTTTTCGTAGATATATTGACAAGGCACCGTCATGATGTTAATTTCCTTAAACAGTTCCCTTAGAGAATCACGCCTGCAGAGGTTATATATGGCTCTGATGGCTCTTTTCTGCAGAATGAAAATAGAATCGATGTCTGCAGCCCGTCCCCAAAGCAAAATACCGTAAGACATGATACTATGAAAGTAACTAAAATAGACCAGTCTCGCGGTATCTATATCAGTAAATTGGCGGATTATTCTGACAGCATAAGCTGCTGAACTTAGCCGTCCTGCAAGAGATGTTAAATGAGGACCCCATTGTAGCCTTGAGTCGAGCGTGATCCCCAGGAAAACCGTTTTATCGACGAATTCTAGTTACGTACGTAACGACGACGACGACGTATTCAATACTATCTCACAATCACTACTCTTTACATTTGGTAGAGAAAATCTTATGCACTTAGTTTTTTTCCCATTTAATACTAAATTATTAGCAGTGAACCAACTTTGGACCTGCAGTAAGGCGTTATTTACTTCGTCATAATTTGTAGCACGTCAAGTGTCATCAGCAAATAACACCATTTGTGGTTGATTTTTTAATAAATGGAGTAGATCATTAACATACACTAAAAAGAGGAAAGGACCCAATATCGAGCCTTGTGGCACACCCATTTTTACTGTTAAACCATGTGAATTGACACCATTTATTTGAACTTGCTGTCGTCTGTCATTTACATAAGAACTAACTAAACTGAGCGCAAGTTTTCCAAGCCCATAATGCTCAAGTTTCAAAAGCAAGGTTTCGTGATCGACGCAATCAAATGCCTTAGAGAGGTGACAAAAGATTCCTATGGCGTCTTGGGCCTCTTCCCACGCGTTAAAAATGTGTTTTAATAAGGTTACACTGGCGTCGGTCGTACAACGTCCTTTGGTGAAACCATATTGTTGATCGTGAAGGATTTTATTCGTGTTAAAATGATTGAGCATTTGATTAAGCATTATCTTTTCAAACACCTTACTGAAAACCGGCAACACGGATACGGGTCTATAATTATTGGTGTCTTTACTGTCCCCAGATTCGAAAAGTGGTATTACCTTACTGAATTTCATTAAATCGGGGAAGACTCCTTGATCAACACACGAATTAAATACTAAGGCTAATTAAGGTGCAATAGTCTCAATAAATTATGGAGGCACAGACTTTAATGGACATTCCCCAAAGATCTTCGGTCAATTTGATCTTAATTTGCTTAAAAGCTTTTATTACTGTTACGGGGTTAATATGTGTAAATTGAAATTCAACCGGGCAGGCTGGAACGTTTGCTCTTAATAAATCAATTGATACGTCGGATGAGGAATTTAAGGCTTCCGTCGTTTTTGATGGTATATTAGTAAAGAAATTTACAAACTTCTGAGCTACTTCTAAGTTAGAGCTTATGGCTCCACGTGAAGTCTCCAATGTGTAATCAGTGTTTCGTTTTTTATTTCTACTAGTTTCGTTATTTATAATTTTCCAAACTGTTTTTATTTTATTTTCAGCTGATTTGATTTTATTGCTAATGTACAGGGCTTTGGCTATTTTGCATGTATTTCTAAAAATTTTGGAATATGTAGCAACGTACTTGCTGAAAGTTACAGTATTGATGTAAGGCTTAAGGCCATACAGCTCGAACAGTCTTTCCCTACTTATCCTAATACCTCTAGTTGCCCAGTCACTAAATATAAAATTAGGGCAAATGTTTTTTGTTTTCTTTTCAAAAGTTGTATTGAATTGAGTGTACACTACTGAAAAGAAATCCTCGTACAATTTATTTGCATCATCCATATCATGGCCCAGATCATTTAACTTATTATTTAGGGTACTATTGAATCTATTTAGTTTACCAGTCGTTATTGGTCTAAATTGTATTTGCACTTTTTGCAAAGGTGTTTTAAACTTAAAAGATACCGTTTGTCCACTATGATCAGACGGCAGATAGTTGACGATGGCTTTATCTAAATAATCACAATCGCAAAAGACATTATCTATACAAGTAGCAGAAGTTGGAGTTATTCTAGTCGGTTCGGTAAAAACATTTGATAAATTGAACGATTTAAAAAGGCTTAATAATCTACTGCTATTAGAATTATTTTCCAAAATATTAATATTAAAATCACCACAAATAATTGCGGCTTTGTTAATGGATGCAAGTTTCGCTAAGACATCTTCCATTATTGACTCAAATACAGAAAAGTTCTGATAATTAGGGGGTCTGTAAACGCACACTACGACATGCTTATCTAGCTCAACACAGGACAGTTCGATGCAATGTTCAATTGATAAACCCACTATGTCATTTCGTTGCTTAGATTTTAAACAATTTTTTATCAAGATTAGGGAACCTCCACGTAGCATAGATTTACGGTTAAAACAACTGCCCACACTATAGTTCTCAAAATTAATTAACATTTGGTAATCCTTTAACCAATGTTCAGTTCAACAAACAATGTCAAACTTTGTTTTTTCTAAAAACATTCAATTTCTAATAATTTGGAAGAAATGCCTTGAATATTTTGATGAAATAATGTCAAGGCATTCTGCTGATCTCCTTTTTGATATTTACTTATTTTAGAGCAAGAAGATACCTTGTTGTTGTTAGGTATAAGAATATTATTACTGGTACCTTCTGTTGTCTTACAAACTAGTTTAAATGATTATCCGGAGTTAATCCCAAGACTTCAATGTCATCACCAGGCAATGAGCTCATAGTGCGTGAGGGAAATGGAACCTCCTTCGTATAATTTGTACAAATATTTATAGCATTTGAGCTACATTCATTCAGGCAAACCACCTTATTATTAGTATTATTACTAACTGTTGTGGTGTTAATAATACGTGTCGTCGCTATTTTGCCTTGTGGCATCCTTCTGAATACCCAACGAATCTATCTCATATTGTTTTTTGATAAGTGCCTCAAGAGAATTCGTCGTTTGCGATGCGTAGTCACTTTCGGAAACGGTATGGATAAAGTGTACAGGTTTAGATGATGTGGATATGGCACCGTGTAGTACTCATCCTAAGAGCGTTCTTGAAGCTACACGTTCATCTTTCCTACCTACTCGCATTTCGTGGCTCAATGACAAATGCCAATCTGCGGCTCCAATAAGCACGGTTGGTGTCGCATTTTGGTGCGCTACCACATTAGCCAAGTCTAAAAGATGGTCGTATTGTAAAAGATCAAGCTAACTTGTGTTTTATGGGCTAAGGTGAAGTGGAGTAATGCTACGTGCGCCTTTGACAAAGTGACGTTCAGGTAAGTCGCGCCCTCGAATATAAAAATTGACATAGCATACCTGTGTCCAGAAACATACCACCTACACCAGTCACACGTAATTGCTGTCGGCCGGTAGTCTCTGCTTCGATGCGTGTGGCTACGTCACCGTCGATGAGGGTAGCGCTACTACCCTCATAAAGAAGCGCGAACGTATCGAACATGCCATGCGGACCCTCCAACACGACTGAAAGAATTTTGAGTAAACCTCGCGTGCCAGTAGCAGGTGCCCCGAATGCACCGGCTACGATGTCACCACCTTGATGAGACACGACGATGTTGTTGGTTGAATGCTGTGATAAATTTATATTATTAGCGGAAGGTGTATTGTTTGGCTCTGATCTATCGCCATGGAGAAGGGAGTGGTGACGTCTGGTACAACCATTAACGCCGCAATGCTTAGCTCGGCAACTATTCCAAGTATGTAGGTATGATTTCAGACACCTATAACAAGTCTTTCAATTCTTTACCCAGCGCCACCTATCGTCAACCGTAAGCGATGCAAACTCCTTACATGTTTTTATAGAGTGTGGTCCCTGTTTGCAGTATGAACACTCGCTAACTTTGTCATTAGAAACATCGGTACCAGTGGCACGGACGTTCACAAAATCAAAATCAAAATCAAAATGTTTTATTTCACATAAACCTACATGGGCACTTATGAAACGTCAGAAGCTAGGTGCACGGTTCCAATTGGTCGTTTCCTATGGAGAAGAACCGGCAAGAAACTCCATGGTTACTCTTTTTAAAAATAATTGGCTTTTACAATGTTTCCAGATTACAGTAGGTATGGGAGGACAGCGCAGGCCTGTCAACAAGTACCAATTACTTGATAAAATAGAAAATGGTCTACAGATCTAAAGTCTATAAGGCCTACAAAGTCCTCACATTTACAAAATAAGAATCTATCAAAAGGATAGATAATAAAAAAAGAAAAATAATAATAAAAACCTACTAAAACAAAGTGTTATGATTCTCATAAAAACCACTAATAAAGAGGTGAAAAATTTCAAGTGTCTGTATATAATGTCAATTAATAAAGAAATTATGTATAAAAGTATATAATGTCAAATAATAAAGAAATTATGTCAAAAAGTATGTAAAAAAAAAAATATAATGAAATAAAAATTAAACATCGTAATTTGAGAGCAGTTAATAGACATTTACATAGTTATGCCGTTAATGAGAAGCCAGGGAAGCCACATGTGCAGAAGGAATTATTGCCAGACTAGCTTGTCTTCAACGTAGTCTTTAATCTTATAATATGCTTTTTTGATAAGGACACGTTTGATGAGGGTTTTGAACTTTCCATCGCTAAGTTCTGTAACCGGCTTTGGCAACTTGTTATAAAAACGGATGCTGTTTACAAGAAATGACTTGCTAGTTTTAGTTAATCTAAATTTAGGTAACACAATTTCATTTTTACTGCGTGTATTTATATTATGGAAATCGCTTCTTATTTTGAAGAGTCCTAAGTTTTTGCGAACATACAAAATACTTTCTAAAATATAAAGAGAAGGCAGAGTTAGTATATCAATTTCTTTGAATTTGTTTCTAAGAGACTCGCGAGGACCCATTTTATAGATTGCGCGGATTGCCCTCTTCTGTAAAATGAAAATTGAATCTACGTCAGCTGCCGATCCCCACAGCAGAAGACCATAAGACATAATACTGTGGAAATAAGCAAAGTATACTAACCTAGCTGTGGCTATATCTGTCAACTGCCTTATTTTTCTTACTGCATATGCAGCTGAACTTAATCTACTTGAGAGAGCTCTAATGTGTGCGCCCCATTGTAATTTTGAATCTAAAGTAATTCCTAGAAATACAGTTTCCGTAACAGCATCTAGTCTTTTGCCATCAAGTTCTAAATTCAGACCCACTTGAGGTACATTTGGTAATGAAAACTTTACACATTTAGTTTTGTTCGCATTAAGTAAAAGATTATTAGCTGCAAACCATTTCGAGAGAACAGCCAGACTATCGTTAACATGTAAGACATCCGTATCTTTTCTATCTATTTTAAAAATAAGGGAAGTGTCATCAGCGAATAAAATGATATCCGACAAGTTAGCCATCATGTAAGGAAGGTCATTAATGTAAACTAGAAATAGGAAAGGGCCAAGAATTGAGCCTTGAGGCACGCCCATCTTAACTAGAGACCCCGAAGACGTCGCCCCGTTAACGTTTACTTTTTGCTGGCGCTTTGACAGATAGGAAAGAACAAGATCAGCAGCTTGTCAGCACATGTTTTGTCGTGGCAGGTTTATAAAATGGGGCCTTATTATGTGACGAATTCGGGGTTGCACTATGAGAAAAGCTTGGCGTTACGTCAACTAGAAAGTTGTAGTTGAGTTGTCGCTCTGCCTCGATTACTAAGAACCTAGAAAGTAACTCTAGCTTAGAAACTGTTGGTTAAAGGGTCTGTATGTGGCTGCGTAGTCCGTAAAACGATCTCTCTCTGTGTTCTCGCTTAGCTTTGAAAGCAATGTGCGAAGAAGTTCGATTGAAGACAGATACTCATGCTGTTTAAGCCACTTTATGGTAGACACGCAGTTTCTCAATTTGTTTGCTAGAGTGTTTAAATGTTCTGTGTTACATATCTTTAAACCACGAAGGCCGGCAATCTCCTGTGAACCGACAGCTTAGATCGCGCGTAGTTCTGCTCGAGGGCCGTTATTACTTCCTTGGGATCTTCCGCTTCCCACAAAATAGACGCAATAGCCGTCTGGGCCTCACCACGGACGGCGACGATATGACGTGCTACATTCTCTGCGGGAGTAAAGAAGTTTTTAGTTCGCTCGTAAGCATCTAAAAGCTAGCCATCCTTTGATGTTGCCTGAAAAAGGAACTAGCTGAAGTATTTTCGGGCGGTCGGGAAGAGTAGAAATGGCGTTTGCTAGTTGTGTTACAGGATTGGCATGAATGTTAGCAGTTGTTGTAGCTAGATGGTTCACTGTTGGTGCGTGAATATGTGGCAATGAATGTTGGCGTGGGCCGAGTGAGGGATCAGGTTTAATTTGATTCTCGACCCAAGCTGTTACACGTTTTTTGTTACAAAAATGAGAGCAGCTACTAACGACTTATCGGAATGAGAATGTGCCTCAAGGGAGGCAAGTTTCGCACGTAGCTCCATCTCGTCCGCTTCTTCTTGTAGGCGGGTGAGTTGAAGCTCACGTTCACGCTCTCGCTCTTGTCGATCACGCTCACGATCAACGCGGCACTGCTAAAGTTCGGCCTCAATAGCCAGTTTTTGTGCCTTGAGTGAAGAGCTTGACATCCCCGAATGTCTGCTGCTGTGTGGACCTTTGTCGAGTGTGTGGGTCTGATGACCGGAGCCTGCCGGGAATACCAATGTTTCTTGCAGCTACGCAATGTTTCTTGCATTTCTCGCAGGTTGACAGTCTTCAGTCGCAACGGCCAGTCGATTCGTTCTGCTTCCGTGTGACGTTGGCTGGATGGTATCGCGGAGAGAAGGTGGGGGAAGTTCTTCGCGATTGGTTTCACCAAGATCCTCGGCTGTTGAGTTCACAATTGACCTGTTTTGGCTAAGTATAACCACCATCTTATAAAAATGAACTTAATGGAAAGAAATGAAATGAAAATTAATGGTAGAATTTAGGCTTCGAATGGACCAAAAATTTTGACGAACGTGTGGACTGTGGGTCTACCTTTTATAGCAGAACTTTTTACGTCATAATATTGTTTTGCATAACAACGGATAGCATAAACTTCATTTCGCAGAAAATCATTTCGCATACACTCAGTTGTCATACATTCAAAACTCATAATTTTGTTAGTCAGAATCATCTTTAGGCATAATGTTTATATCCACAATAATTAAAAAGCAGAACCATCATATCGCAGAAAATTCACAGTCAGAATCGTCTTTTGGCATACATTTTATATCCATAGTCATTAAAAACCTACCCTAACCTAAATGCTAATTACAAAAATATTGTCGGCTTGGATGCATGTAGCATGCAAACAGGCATACAACATGCAAGCAGGCATGCAACATGCAGCATGCATGCAGCATGCATGTAGCATGCAAGCAGGCATGCAACATGCAGCATGCATGCAGCATGCAAGCAGGCATGCAACATGCAGCAGGCATGCAGCATGCAAGCAGGCATGCAACATGCAGCAAGCATTGTTTCTGTCACGGCTCCGGCGCTGCGGGGTTTGGGCGGCGCCACGCGAGCTTATCGTCACAGATGGTTTTAACGCTCACCACCGCAGCTTCGGCTTGCTGGCCGGCTTCGCCGGCCAGCCTCAGCCGCGGTGGCGGGCCTTCAAACCACCTGCTCCTCAGCTCGCGGGCCGCCCTACCCCTCCGCGCCTACGCGGGTTTAAATTACACTCTAGGGGTAGGGCAGATAAGACTGCGTAAAGTCGGTTTCGCAGCGATTCGTTTCTGTCACAAAATTTTGCAGCACAACGTATTGACTTTTTATGACACAAATTTAATTTAATATTGAAAATGCTACCAATACATGCTATATTTAGAACATTCTATGTCACTTTTGCAGACCATTCGATTTTAAATACATTGCACGTAGGTTATCTAACCATTCGACAGCATAAATTTACTTTATTTAAATTATCAGTTTTATTCCATATATTATAAGTTTTTGATGTTTTGAACACTAATTTTTACAAGAAGATACATCTATTTTAATTTTTGATGTTCAAATATGCACCCATACCAAATAATCGTATCTCTAAATAAATGTTATGCTAAACAAAATTATGCATAATATTAATTATGGCAAAGGTAATTATGCGAAACAAAATTCTGCCAAGATAAAAGTATGCCATTGTAAATTCGGACACGTAAATATTCTGCCAAACAAAAGTTATGCTAAATAATTTTTATGCCTTAAAAATATTCGATTAAATAAGATTATGCCATGTGAGTTATGCCAAATAAAAATCGGAGTATCAAGATTCTGCCAAATAGAAGGAACCCGTGGACTGTATTAGGGCGTTAAGAAATGAGTAGATGGTGGTTGCGATGTTACAATAGTTTTTAATAATTGTATATTTTTACAATAAATAAAAGTAATGACAAACACAGCGGTAGACAGGTATTGACAATAACAGACAAGCAAAGAGAATATAGAAAAGGTAGGTAGATATCAAAAATGGAACGTGGTTCCAGGCAGTCGCCAACAACAACTGTGACAACCTTACTGACACAGACCTAATGTTTTCGTAGATTCCATTAGGAGGCAAAGGAATCAGTGCCATGCATTCAAATCATGGAGGTATTTCGTTGGTTTTGTTAAAAAGTCATCTACTACTGTTTAAAATATTTTAGTGTATAATTTGTATTAAAAAATGACATTTAACAGTTTTTTCTTTGTTCGAATGCCTTCTTTTCTTCTTCTAATATAAAAAAAAAATATCTGGATTTAAATATTTATTTATTGAATTATGGTGCTTTTAATATTTTTGTTTGTTTTTGTAAAGCAATCCTGAATAATTTTCCCTATCAGAAAAACCGCTTAAGACTGTGCTTTAAAACCAAAATTATTTTAAGCTTATTTCTTAACATGTTCTTTGCCGAACTTACAACGCACAGTTACAACCAGGGCTTGTTAACGTTACCAAATAACAAAATAATAACCGTTACGTAACGTTAATGTCAATGTGATACCTTAATAACGTGACAAAAATATAACGTGATCACATTACCAGTACCTAATGATGATAATTAACAATTACAATTACAAAATTAAAGTAAATACGATAACTAACATTAATTTTACCGTTAATTTAGCTATGCTGCCTTTTCTTTGGCTAACATTTTTGTGCGCTCGCTTAGCAATGGATCGAGCGGTCGTAGGTAATTATCTCAAGGACAATGCCGAGACATAATACTGCTTACTTTACTGATACTGTGGCAATGTGTAGGTTACAATATATACCTACAGACGGCTTGCGGCGTGCGGCGGTGACCCGCATGGCGCTACACATTCGCGGCGTTTACTAATTCAGCGCGTGTTTACAGCGCGATGTGTGTCATCGCGGCCGTGCGAGACCACGCGAGTGGGCCGCGGCACACAGTGACCCAGTACACACGACACACAAGCGGTGACACAGTTCACTCGCGCCGCTAGCGCCACCTGCCACCAGTCACACTACTCCCTGCTCACATCGTCACCAGATCTCTGACCCGCCACTTATCTGAATTCCCGGGGAACATCCAAATATTCTGAAATATTTTATTCCGAATTTCGATGTACCGATTTTCAAAAGTCCGAATTTCATAATACCTAAGAATTATAATGTCTATTATTAAAAATCACGAAATTTATGTTACCGAAAGTCATAAATGCGATTTGTTTGTTTTCCGATTTTCATATGTTCGAAGAATCAAATGCTCGATGGGTTCTCGGTCCGAAAAACGTCATTCCGACTTTAAATTTTCCGAATACCCTATTATAATTGGTACCCCCTTTCTTCTCCTAAAATTGTTTGTCCGAAAATCATTATCCATAACACGTTTGCTATAAACTTCAATAACCATAATGTTCAAAAATTCGAAATTTTGTTTTACATAATTATCTTTACTTCTAAATCTATTCTGTCATAATACGAGTACTATAATAATTGATTTTCTTAATTTTGCATGAAATAAAGTCATATGTCCTAAGTATTGTATTATAGAATGTGTATTATTCCGAATGTTCATTTATAATAAAATTGTTAGCTCTAAAACATTTGCTAAAAATTAGGTTTTAGTGACGGAAACGAATCGCTGTAAATCCGACTCCACGCAGTCTGCCCTACCCCTAGAGTGTAATTTAAAATCGCGTAGGCGCGTAGGGGCGAGGCGGCCCGTGGGCTGAGGAGCAGGAGGCTGTGAGCGAGCCGCCGCGGCTGAGGTTGGCCGGCGAAGCCGACCAGCAAGCCGAAGCCGTGGTGGTGAGCGAAAGCCGCCTGCGACGATTAGCACGTGTGGGGCCGCCGGAGAACCGCAGCGCCGGAGCCGTGACAGAAACCATGCCTGCATGTTGCATGCTGCATGCTTGCTGTATGCTTGCTGCATGCTTCCTTGCATGCTGCATGCTGCGTGTTTGCTTCCATGCTGCGTGTTTGCTTCCATGCTGCATGCTGCGTGTTTGCTGCATGCTTGCTGCATGCTGCGTGTTTGCTTCCATGCTGCGTGTTTACTTCCATGCTGAATGCTTGCTGCATGCTTGCTGGCATGCTGCATGCTGCATTCAGTTTTACAAGGCGTTTTTATTTCGGAATTCTAATTAATCGGAATTCGTATTTTTGATGTTTCGGATTATCATTAATTCGGACTTTTTGTTATTCGATGTATTGAAACTCGGTATTTTGAAAATAGTAATTTTAAACGTTAGGAATATTGAAGTTTCGGAATTATAAAAATAGGATGAATGATAAATCGGAGTTGTTATATTAGGAATTTTGAACCATTCGGAATTATGAAAATCGGTATTTTGAAATTCGTATTAGTGACTGTCGGAATAAAGTTTTTCGTATTTATGTAGTGTACCCCTAGTAGTAGCTGTAGTGAGCTGACGAGAACGAGGTTGTGAGTTCGAAACCAATATAATTATTGTCTGTTACGCGTTCTGTTTTACAATTTTTTTTTAAGTCATAAATTATAAAGGAAATTGCCCATTTCTCTACTGACCGCCGTTGCGCACCAAACAATTTTGTATGCTACCATAAATTTGATATAAAAGAGGGATAATGTCGTACTTTCATAGGAAATTAAAATTATCCATTTATTCGGTGGGGTTTTTGTTGTTTTTTGATTTTCTGCTCAGTTTTGAGGTTAGTTTTGTAACAAATCTTCCACCAAAAAAACAGTATTTTACAACAATATGATTTAATTCACATAAAACAACAGAAAATAGTTCCAATAAATCAATGAATGATCCCAATTAAATAATATTACAAAGGTAGGTCATGCTAAATGTAGGTTTTGATAGGAAATAGAAAATAAAAATGATTGAATATAGGAATGCAATAGTTTCATTGATCTATATTATCATCATATTCATAAAATATGTCGTCTAAAAGCGGAGCCGGTGGCTCAACAGACCAAAATCGAGCCAAACTAAGATACCACAAAATGGTCATAATGAGAGCACAGCATCCCATTGTCTGATTACCCACCAAACAATTGCAATAATAACACCTACTGATTCACTTGTTAACTGTAATATCACCTACTGATTCACTTGTTAACTGTTACTAAGTTGTTAGTTCACTAAAATGTAAGCGTAACCTTTCTGCTGACATGTCGTGACTTAATTCTTCCCCTTACATGTCCGTTCCCAGTACCAACGGCAAGTCAACCTCAATGTCTTTGCTAGTTCAATTTCGCATATTCCGTTCCTACTGACATGCTCCCAATAATACGACTGACATCTAAAAATAAATATAATAGATATATCATATTTTGTAAAGAAATTGATCTAAGCATTAGTTTAATAGAAAATACACATATTGTCACAGACAGGCAAAAGCCACAAACAAAATCAAATCAAACTAAGAAAAGTATAACTGGTGGTTCTTAATTCTCATCTCATCATCTTCTTCTTAGCGTGTCGATAGCAATCTAAATGGACTCGGCCCAGAATTCAGCTACTTGTTTGCCGCCATCACCAGCGTCCATCAGTTCCAGTAACGTGCAGCAGACGGGGACACGATATTAAGTGTCCCATCATTTGTGGAACAGCACCACATTTATACTCCAAGGCGGAGTCGTCTATGAACAGGTTTTCCTTACTTCGGCCAACCGGGGTCTGGAACTTACCCAAGGTAACTCATATCCCGGTAGGAGCTCTTCAGCCGGTGGAACGAATGGTTTGCGTAAGGAAGCACTGTGTCGCCACAGCTTCAGTCTTTCTTGTGATCGTTCGCAAGTGAGTGGTACAACGCGTGTTGCCGCGGGCGGACAAAAACCAATTTTGAAAACTTGAAGGTATATGAAAAAACATAAACGGAAATCAAAATTGAATAGGTACTTCATCATATTGAAAAAAATGGAGGGTAGTTATGTAATAAAAACTGCGAGAAATCACTTGTCAAAGTACACTATCGTAAGTGACTGCGGTTTAAAGCGAAAACTTAACATAGTTAAAGTAATAATAATTTTAGAAGTGATTAGTATTTCCAAAATAAACAACATGGAATCTACAGTTCAAGGTAAGGTCTTTTAGAAATTATGCATAAGTTTCTTAAACATAAACCTATTTACGCATATAGCGTGCTTAAATATACGACTCAGAATTTGATTATAAATAAAATTCACGAGAAGATTTGTATGTTCTTTCTATTTCTTTCCGTAACAAAATTTTAACAGTAATTATCTCTGGACTACATACTATTAGCATGTTAAAACAAATGTTGCTACTACACACTACCCGATTTTTTAAAATTAATTGTTTATCACAGGACGCGTGGTTGAATTTACTCGTCGCGAACTTGTGGACATCATGTTTAAAGATCCTGTAAAAAATTGGGATCGAAAGGGCCAGAATTTACAAGAAATGATAATTTCGAAGACTAACTGTCCTCCAGACAATCAAAATGCTACTCGGTATAAGGTGTCACTGTTTTTAAATAAAATTAAATCGAAATACTTAGATGCCGGTCGAAGGAAAGATTTATTTTATAAAAGGCATTCAGCTTGGCTAAATGAAAAGGAGATGTTTCCAAATTATGCAGCTCTTCCTGGACCAGGCCGTCCGTCTTCTTCTTTTGACGTAGTAGGTGAGAGGTCCAAGCGAAGAAAAGTTGCTCACTTGGGCGAAACTGCTAGTGGCAATGAATTATCTTTCGCAGCAGCTATGACTTATCGCAAAGAGGGGCAAAGCGATAAAGCAAAGGCTATCAGCAAAATTTCTTCAGCTTCATCTGTCAAACTCAAGTCGTACATGTCTTCATTTAGCAGTGATAATAATTGTTTAACACCTGAGGAGGCACTTTGCGTATTGTTAGACGCACAATTATCCGTATATCAATATAATGTAATTAGACAGGCAGCAACAAGCAGATTTCCTTCATATAAAAAAGTTTTGGAAGTCAAGAAGTTATGCTATCCCAATGAAAATGCAATTTCGGCTTCAGAAAAGCACGTTCAGGTTGCATTACAGGATTTACTGGACCACACTTGCACTCGCCTCGCACTTGTATGCAAAGAAGTGTTTTTGTCATTAGAAAATGATACTATAACTGATTTAAAATTACATATTAAATGGGGCATTGATGGTACGTCCGGTTTTACTGAATACAAACAAAAGTTTCAAGATGCTTCAGGAAGTGATGCCGCTATGCTTGTAACTTGTATGGTTCCTATAAGATTAGTCGGTAACACTTCGATTCAAAAAGATGTCATATTTTGGCAAAACAATCGACCATCTTCTTCTAGGTTTTGTCGACCTATACAGCTTCAATTCGAGCACGAAACCACTGAAAGAACCAAGCAAGAAATGATGCGAGTGGAAGGAGAAATTCATAACTTAAGACCTACCAACATCGAAGTAGGTACTAAACATTTTGCAATTTCCCATGAATTGTATTTTACTATGACCGATGGAAAAATTTGTAATGCTGTAACTGACACATCTTCAACTCAAAGGTGCTATATTTGCAAAAAAACATCTAGTCAATTTAATTCCATAGCAGCATCGCGACAAGCACCAGTCGATAACGAAAGTCTTCGTTTTGGTTTATCCATTCTACATGGTTGGATCAGGATGTTTGAATGCTTATTGCACGTGAGTTACAAATTACCAGTAAGTAAATGGCGCGTAACAAAGCCTCAAGATAAGCTAGTAGTTGAAGAAACGAAAAAACGCATTCAGCAAGAATTCAAAACCAAGTTAGGCCTAATAATTGATCGCCCCAAACCTGGCTATGGGAATTCCAATGACGGGAATACTGCTCGCCGTTTTTTCGACAATATAGAAATATCTGCTGCTATAACTGGAGTAAATAAAAATCTAATTCATCGCTTCCATATCGTTCTGATGACACTTTCTAGTGGTTTCGATATCGACACAAAAAAAATTGATATTTACTGCTTAAAAACAGCCGTGCTTTTTGTAAAGTTATACCCATGGTTTAATATGCCGACAAGCGTCCACAAGATTTTAATGCACTCATCAATTGTTATTTCACATGCCCTATTACCTATCGGTCTTTTAACAGAGGAGGCCCAGGAGGCTAGGAATAAAGATATAAAGCGATACCGTGAACAGTACTCACGAAAGTGTTCCCGAGAGATGACAATCAGAGATGTCTTTAATAGGCTACTCGTAACATCTGACCCATTTATTTCAAGCATGCGAAAACTTCCTATAAAAAAGATGAAGGTTTTACCTTGTGAAGTTACAGAGATGCTTCTGCCCTTTAATGTACAAAGAATGGACACAGAAAATTCATCTACAGAAGGAGACAGTGATAGTGCCAGTGAATTTAGTGATTAAGACTTTGTTTTATTTTACTTACCTATTTTTTCTATCTTTCGTTATTTTTACTTATTCGTTACATCTTATACGCATGCAATAAAGTGTATTTGAATTCAAATTTGAATCAAAAATTCTCTGACGTGCAAAAGTGATTTTTTTAAAATCCTATTTGAATAAATGAGTTGATTTGATTTGATTTGATTTGATTCAAATCCTTTTAGGAGTAAATATTTCTAAACTTTACAATAGTATTTTTTATATAAATTTTTAAGCCTGGCAATCATTTAAATATCATTTTAATTAAGAATGACGGCAGATAAGTTTATTTTGGATACGTGAGTAGGTAAATGAAAATATTATTTTATCAGTTTTTTCATGGAACTTGTCAATATTGGGTTTTACAACTAAAAATAAAATAGAAAACATTTGATACATGTAAAAACTAATTTAATTTCATTGGATAAGTATTTTTCGTACAATTACTGTCTTTAGGTAGTAAATTAATACAAACGTTTTAGCTGAAATAAAACGTAAATTAAATTACTTACCTAAATTTGAAGCCTAATAATACATGAGAGAGAGAGGCCATCGTTCTGTCCTTTTTTCGCATCCGTTCTCCCTCCTTGTCGCGTACTATCGCCTTCTCGTTCTCTCCTCCCACCACCACTAGCAGTTGCAAACGTCGGTTTGCTTTTGGATTTACCTCATTGAAGTCGTTGTAGAACCAGGCAGAATTTAAGTTATTAGGCTTCAAATTTAGGTAAGTAATTTAATTTACGTTTTATTTCAGCTAAAACGTTTGTATTAAATAACTTGACCGTAAATTTGAAGCCTAATAATACATGAGAGACGTGTTTGTTATCGCCTGGTGGTGGTGGAGACGTCAATGTGATTATTAGATTGAAGATTTAGATCACACAACAATGAAAAGGAATGGTCCTTAAGACAAAATATTGGTGCGGGTGAAAGCAATATACATAGTATAGCATACGTGTAATTATAGGTAAGTATGTTGTTACAGATGTGTTAAAAAATAAAAATGAGGTTTACAAAAAATAAAGTGTTTTATTTTCAACATAAAAAACAAAAGTAGGTATCCTTTCTAATTCTAACATAAGTAACAAATAACGAAAACCAAGCGACTCGCTCAATTAATTAAATATGTGTGCCTAGAGTACACAAGCAAATCATAAGTAAAAACGTTTTGAGTATATATCACACTGCACTAAACAAATTAGAAACAGAGTTTTGAGCCTCTGTTTTCTTTACTTCTTTACAGTAAAAACGCCTAACTGTATTTTCTGATCTCCAATTGCCTCTGGAGAGAATTTCGTCAACTGAGCAGTTCTCATACCAACTTTTTGAAGCTACAGCAGACCTAAAACTTCCAGCTGGGGCTTCAATCCCAGCATCCTTTAATACTTTCTTAACCCAGTTAGCTATAACACAACGTGAAGCAGGTCGAGCTTTACCATATGCAGTAACAAATAAATTATTACATTTAGCTTTACTTCTCCGGTTCTCTCCAACTGAAATCAACTTTAAAATCCAATGTACTGGATCTAAGCATTTATTGTCCTTATTGATCATTAACTTCCAACCTGATTGCCGATAAGTTGCGGAATCAGTTTTTGAGCCGAACATTGGCCAAAAGATAATATAATCATTAGTAATTTCGCAATTATTAGAATTGATGCTCAAGAGGGTCAGGTCATGGACCCTACGACCAGAACACAGTAACAAGAGGCAAGCTGTGTGTTTCGATACCTCATAAACTTTATCTATATCAGGATTCTGTTGACATAGTAAAGATACAACTTGGTTAATATCCCAAACTGAGGTCTTTGAGATTTTTGGATTAGCTAGTGCTATAGACTTTAATATTCTCTTGACCAAAGGATGCTCACTTAGCCGTTCTGATGACTCTGGACAACATAAAGTGGAAACTACGGCTTTATGGACTAGAATAGTGTTGTAAGAGAGCCCATCATTTTGGTAAAGATCAGATAAAAATCTTGCAAGTGCCGAACCGGTTGGTTCGCTTACAGAAATATGATTAAGCTTAGCCCATTTTATCCAACGAGCCCAGGCTGGATTATATGTTTTTATAGTGGACGATCGCCAGCTTTTCATGAGAAGTTGCTTTTGTTGGGTTGTCCAGTCACTCAGTTTTTCGTTCCACCCCCACATCTCCAAACCTCCAACGTCATTTCGTTGGCTTTGTGAGGGGGTTTGTTGGTCGATGTGTCTACTAGCACTTTGCATAGGTTCCTGATCGTCCAAGGGCGGTCTATTGCCCGATTCTTCAGGTCCGGTCTCCAAAAGACTTGGTCCCATTTCGGGGCAACTATTAGAAATATTCCTCGACATTTGTTTAGATGGATCAGCACTTTTGGTATCAAGAATGGTGGCGGAAAGATCCATGCCAATGGATAGTCCCAGATCTGGCTGAAAGCATCTTGAAGCTCGGCTTGCTGATCCCGACGATCCAGAGTGCAGTACCTGGGGACTACATGGGCTCGCTGAGACGCGAACAAGTCTATCACCGGGGTTCCCCATTGGGTAAATATTAGGCGCGTTACTTGAGGGAGTAAGTGCCACTCTGGTAGTCTCTGCAGTCGAGATAGTCTGTCCGCTTCGACGTTGTATACGCCTGGAATGTGGTAAATGGTGAAGTGAATCTGGTAAGAATCTACGAGCTGCAAAATCTGGTAGGTCAGGTCTATAAGCGCTAGTGATTTTGTACCGCCTTCGTTCCTCAGATACGATACCGCGGTCTTGTTGTCGCATTGAACGTGTAGGCTGGCTCTGCACAGGCTCTGACCACAATGTTGAATTGTTTTTAGGATCGCAAGCATCTCTTTTTGGTTGCAATGAAGAAGTTTTTCTTCTGCTTTCCAAGTGCCGGACACATAGGTGTTGTTTATGTAAGCACCCCAGGCATTGTCTGATGCATCGGTGACAATGTAGTGTGTTGGATGTGGGACATGGATAGGAGACGAAGTCTCGAGATAATTTTTCCACCATTGTAAGTCCCTCTGAGCTGCCTCGGGCAGTGAATTCTTTGCAGTAGGTTTCAGGTGTAACATGCTGATGCATAGCTTTTGAAGCTGACGAAAATTTATCCTTCCCCGAGGTACAACAAAGCTTGCAAAGTTCATCATTCCTATGATGCTTTGTAATTCCTTTAGGCATGCTTTTTGCTTGTTGATTAAGAAATTGATCATGTTTTTCATTTTCATGCGCTTTTTTGTTGGAAGTGATTTTATGTTCTTCCACGGATCCCATAATATACCCAGATACTCTATCGCTTGCTTTGGTTGCAGGATAGACTTTTCGTAGTTTATTATCCATCCTAAATATTGTAGGATGTCCACTGTGGTTTTGACCTGGCTCACCAGTGTATCGTAATTTTGATTGACTAGCAGGTAGTCGTCTAAATAAATTACGACACGTATACCGCGGTCTCGAAGAGTCTGGGCAATCCAATTGCTCAAAGAGGCAAATGTTTTCGGTGCTGAACTGAGCCCGAAGGGAAGGCAGTTCATTTGAAGCAATTGGCCTTGGTAAACAAGCCGTAAAAATCTCCTGTGAGCCTCTGTAACTGGCAGATGAAAATATGCTTGGGATAGGTCTATTTTCACCATCCAATCGTTTGGCTGAAGGAAGTCTGGGATTCTGAAAATATTGATCAGCCGGAAGGTGGCGGCGTCGACGTATTTGTTCAGGGCTTTGAGATTGAAAATCGGTCTGAACTTCCCGTCTTCTTTGGGCACCAGAAACATTGGCGAAATGAAACTTTGAGTTAGTGGCACGACTGTAAGCACCTCTTCTGATATCATTTTGTGAATAATATGGTCCATTTCTGGAGAATGAGGCGTTGACTGGACTGAATTTTGTAGATTGGGTATATGAAGTGGAGGCTTTCGTACAAACGGAATTCGGTAGCCGGATATTATTTCTAATATATAATCGGGTGCTCCCATTTTCTTCCACCGGTCGTAAAAAAGCCGCAGCTGACCGGCGCGAAACGAACTCGTTGAGTCAGAATCTGCGTGAATTGCCTCTCCTATCCCGGTGGGATGAGGGAGAGCTTTTGCGTCTGGTATTTGAATCATCATTGGATCTGCGGTAATTTGATTGCTTACCGCCCCGGCCCCGAAAGGGCTTGCCGCTGTTATAGAAAGGTGTGTTATTTGCTCTTGAAGAGGTATGCCCCATATGTTTATATATCACCTTTCTCTGACTCGGAAGTGATAACTTTCGCTGAGTCGTGGATGTGCTTGGATCGGTCTGCGGTGCAGAAGCGCGATCCTTGTCACGAGGCCAGAAAACTTTGTTCACGCCTCCAGCTTTTTCTAACGTAGAAGTAAGTTGCTCAGCTCCGAAAAGATTGTGACAAGATGGTGGAATTTTTCTCATTATGCTCTTGTGCAGGGGATCCTTGACACCAGCCAAAATAGTTTCCCTTCGCTGCTGAATACATTCAGCGCGATGTCCGCAAATCATTTGTAAAGTATCGCTAGAAATTGTAGCATACTCACCATTTACAAAAATATCCGTTATTTTTTCACTAATCGTGTCAGGATTCAGATTATCTGTTTGCCTAGTCCAGCTTAAAAATGAGCGAAGCTCCGTTTGCAGCTGTTCTTTTTGCCTAATAAGTGCGAAAGATAACGACCCAAAAGCTTTTTCCGTATTAATTAGAGAGCGTGAGCCGTCGTAACGTTTCAACTCATCATTCGCATCGAGTTCTGTGAAACCGGGAGTATGTCTATAATTTTTTTGAACTTCAGAATACCTCACATTTGTCCAATCGGGATCGTCTAAACGTTGAATCTTTTTTAATATTTCTAAATACGCACTGGGTGTCTTTAAGATATCGGGATCTTTTATTTTCGTTCCTATTGACAATGAAATTTCCGGCCCTAATTCAGAATTATCCGGTTCATTTATAGATACATCATCGCAATATAGCTGGCGGCTCACATTATCATTTAAACAATCTTCATCATGTTCATATAATGACCCGCGATCAAGTTCACTATCACGACACACAAAATTTTTCTTAAGATCGGCTACCTGTTCTATTAACTTTTCTAATTTACGGTCTCTTCGACTGCGTTTGTTTCTTTTACGAGACCGACGAGAACGTTTATGGTTTGGTGAACTATCAGAGCTACTAGAACTTGAACTAGAATTTGATGATGTGGTTGAGCTACTTGAATCACGAACACGGCGTTTTCTTTTCCGAGATTCCACGTTATTATCTTTATTTTTATCTTGAGTGCTCATATTTTGGTTCGGTAAAATATTTTGATCACTCATTATTATAATTCGTACGCTGAAATACAATTAAAATAACTTTATGCAAAAAAAGTTAAAAAAGGAGGGTACTATTTAAATAATATTTCGATATTACTTAAAACGAACGGTAACACCGTTAATTAAGAGTATAAACACAGAAGTACAGATTTTGTACAAAGTATTCGTTCTTAAAATGATCTTGATAGGTAATTGCAATGTTCAAACATTATAGTTAAAATTGTTTTTGCTTTACCTTACTGTTGAAAACTGTACAGCAGTGTTATTAACTCTTGTAAATTTCACTTATGCACTTTGTGATAGGTAAATGTTTTTTACCTTGCTTTAACCGGTGTTGTCAGGACAGGAACAACGACGTCAATGAGGTAAATCCAAAAGCAAACCGACGTTTGCAACTGCTAGTGGTGGTGGGAGGAGAGAACGAGAAGGCGATAGTACGCGACAAGGAGGGAGAACGGATGCGAAAAAAGGACAGAACGATGGCCTCTCTCTCTCATGTATTATTAGGCTTCAAATTTACGGTCAAGTTATTTAATATCACAAATAATTTTGTCCGTGACTTAGTATGGAGCGGCAAGACTGTGCAACGCACTTCACCACTTTTCTCATCATGATGCATTTAAATATATATTTTGAACATAGTTAAACAGCTTCTAGTATTAGCTGTAAACAACAAAATACAAATGGGGCTGAAAGACTTCCATTATATCCATTGCCTCCCCGACTTGATGACGGGGTAGACACAGCTCCCACAGCGTGAAATTTTTAACGAAATCGTTGGTGATTTACAGCACAGAGGTCACAGGCCGTAGTCCCGCATTATATTGTAGTCTTTGCCGTAGTCGTAAAAACGTTCTACACAATCCACAGCACAGAAACAGTACAATGGTCTCCATAAGAATTCTTGACCGTGCAGAAATCTGAAGACAACTGGACACGATGTCAACGCAATGATAAATTATTTTTTAGCACAACAAACTCGACAACTATCAATACACAAGTAAAAACAATAAACAATGTTAGCTGCGGAGTATTGGTCGGCAGGTCGGCCGACATGAGATGCTTTGATTGACAAATAATTATTGACAGTGAGTGAGTGACACTTTTGACACTTTTGGCAGTTCACCTTTCTCATTGCCCGTGATAGTGTTACCAACAGTTAATCTTAATCACCCTGACCATGTGATTTGTCAATAATAGAAATAGTTTTAATTAGTAAAGTAACGTAACTATACTAACAAGTATGGACAAATAATTAGTCTGAAATAAATGGATTTAATTTAATATTATTTTACCACGTTCAAGTTGATTATGTTAATTATAAAAAAATAAGGAGGACAAATGATAAAAAACACTTTTACACGTCAAACATATTTTTTTTAACTAGATGAGAAGGGCGTTTCCTATCTGACAACTCTGAGAAGAAAGGCCGAAAGAAACTCAGAGGTCACAATCTCTTTTAGAGCCCAGACATAATCTTGGTCAGATCATGTGCAGACCATGTAAAAAGGTGTCTGAAATGTTCTTTTGAGAAAAGAACCACACAGACTGAGTGGACCTGTCCAGTCAGTGCTCCCATTTGTCAGTAAACGTGCAGCTCAACGCAGAACTTAAGGAGCTCAACGATTCGACGAACAATACCAAAGAAGGGACATTTGGGTAGGCCGTATAAATTAGGTACTCCAACTGCCAGATCATGACTAAAACGGAATCAATGACCCAGGAAGTATGTCATAGTTGAAATTATTTTAAAAACTCAGCGTCTGTCTTTATACTAAGCGTTCAGACCGATTATGGGGAGGTTCTTAAAATTGGCAACACTGCTTTTACAAAAAAATTAAATTAAAAATTTAAAAAACCCCCGACACAAAAAAAAAAATAAAATTAAATGTAAGTAATTGGAAAAGGATCAAATAATTTAAAAACCCCCAACTTAAAGAATCTAGGTAACGGGACTAAATCAGATAATTTCATATGGCAGTCGGGGGACCTCTTAGCATAGGTGTTCCACAGAACGGTCCCCCGACTTCCATATGAATTTATCTGTTTTAGTCTCGTTACCTAGATTCTTTAAGTTGGGGGTTTTTAAATTATTTGATCCTTTTCCAATTACTTACATTTAATTTTATTATTTTTTTGTGTCGGGGGTTTTTTAAATTTTTTATTTAATTTGTATTTCATGCTTTTTGTAGGGAGTCCTTAATATTTGTATTTCATTTCTTTTATTTTCTTGCGTTTTAAGATTCAGGTAATTTGGTCAAAAAATAATTATTTATTTATAGTTGAAGAATAATTTTTAAGACTAAACAGATTTTTTTGTTTTATTATGTCCTTTTCCTAGTTCTTCCTTTAGTTATTCAACTTTCGTACAAGTATTTCATAGCGTTAGATATCTTAGGTATTTCAGATCTAGTTTATAAAATGGGACTGCGACACTATCTGATGTAGAAATACCTACGCTTTTTAAGTGGGATTGTTCCATTCGTAATAAAAATAGTCAAACTCAGTGGTCGTAGGTACCAGTCATCACTCCACTTTCCTCATCATTGTAGAGCATTGATCAGACAAAAAAATATTTTGAAGTTTTTAGTTTTCATTTCGTTAGTTAATATTCCTCATTCCCTTTCAATATAGTTTACATTATTCTACTTGTCAAGCCCTTGTATTTGATACCTATATTGAAGGAGTTGTGAAAAAAGAATATAATTCGCCATTTTGTGGTGTCGGCCATCTTGGATTTGAAATTTGTAATAGCGTATAGTATTGTACTAGTCAAGCCCTTTCATTTGATACCTATATTGAGGAGGCTGTGAAAAAAAAAATGTAAATCGCCACTTTGTGGTGGCGGCCATCTTGTATTTGAAATTTATTATAGTGTATAGTATTCTACTATTCAAGCCCTTTCATTTGATACCCATATTAAGGGATTTGTGAAAAACTATGTATTCCGCCATTTTGTGGCGGCGGCCATCTTGGACCGATTTTCATCAAACATAGCTAAGAACAATCCCGACTAATTCACCTTTCAAACAAAAAAAAACAAAATCAAAATCGGTTCATCCGTTCGGGAGCTACGAAGCCACAGACAGACACACACACACACACACACACACACACACACAGACACGTCAAACTTATAACACCCCGTCGTTTTTGCGTCGGGGGTTAAAAATACTCCATTTAAAAACTTATGCAATAAAATCGAATTAATAACTAATTATATACAAAATATTAACCTCACATACGATTTCAATCAACTGAACTCAGAAAAGATAAAAAAAATATTTTATAATTTATAAGTATATTTTTAAGGCCATACTCTGTTGCTTTAAAGCGATACTGGTTATGGGCAATTTCCTTTAGCTACAAAAAAAGATGAACAGAAATAAAAACCGATAATGATGGTAAAAACGATTTTTAACCCCCGACGCAAAAACGACGGGGTGTTATAAGTTTGACGTGTCTGTGTGTGTGTGTGTGTGTGTGTGTGTCTGTCTGTGGCATCGTAGCTCCCGAACGGATGAACCGATTTTGATTTTGTTTTTTTTGTTTGAAAGGTGAATTAGTCGGGAGTGTTCTTAGCTATGTTTGATGAAAATCGGCCCAAGATGGCCGCCGCCACAAAATGGCGGACTACATATTTTTACACAACTCCCTTATTATGGGTATCAAATAAAAGGGCTTGAATAGCAGAATACTATACACTATGATAAATTTCAAATCCAAGATGGCCGCCACCACAAAGTGGCAAATTACATTTTTTTTTCACAACTCCCTCAATATGGGTATCAAATGAAAGGGCTTGACTAGTAGAATACTATACTCTATTACAAATTTCAAATCCAAGATGGCCGTCACCACAAAATGGTGAATTATATATTTTTTTCATAACTCTCTCTATATAGGTATCAAATGCAAGGGCTTGACAAGTAGAATAATGTACGCTATATTGAAAGGGAATGAGGAATATTAACTAACGAAATGAAAACTAAAAAGTTACAAATATTTTTTTGTCTGATCAATACTCTAGAATGATGAGGAAAGTGGAGTGATGACTGGTACCTATGACCACTAAGTTTGACTATTTTTATTACGAATGGAATTATCCTACTTAAAAAGCATAGGTATTTCTACATCAGATAGTGTCGCAGTCCCATTTTATAAACTAGAATGAATGAATGAATGAATGAATTGCACCGATCCCAGCGTGGTTAAACCAGACTCGATTAATCGAATGAACCCCAAGATTCGCACTAGCTCCTGTAGCCTCATGTTCATGGTGCTACAGCGACCATTGCATATCAAGGAATAGACCGGGGGGCGCGGTAATGGTAGGGAAGACGTGCCCGTAGGATAGGTAAGGATTTAAGAGCCTACCGGATATGCATCCTAGAGTAAGCATTGGACTAGTGGAGAGATGGGTAATTATTATCTATGGATGGGCATCTTTTATCGACCTTGCCCGCCAGGTTGGTTCAGGTCGAGCTTCGTCGGTGCGTCTTTTGGCGGGTTTCTACTGCTTTCTCGGTTCTTTTGTATATAATTGCTTGTTTTGTTGTGTCAGATGTTGCTGTTTTCAATGTCTTCGTCGGAAGTTTCGCTACTATATCTACGCTATATAACCGTTTCCGGTTTTTGTAAGTTTCACTAGCAGCGATCTTGATCTTACTTCTATCTTCAGCTGGCATCATCATCATCTGCCTAGCCTTTTCCCAGCTGTATCCGTCCAAAAATTGATTCCCTTGTCGAAGTACCTCATGTCCTGTTTTAGATTGTCGTTCCATGTGTAAATAGGTCGGCCTTCTTGGATTTGGCCTTGTACTGCATTGCTGCATGCAGTAGGTGTGGTTGCGGCGCCCGTAGACATTTGCGAGGTAGCACATCCTGTGGTTCTTGATGCGTTTGGTTACTGTTTTTCCGTCTACGATTTCATGCATTTACTTTTGTCTTGGTAGAGTGGTTAATCAAGTTTCTAATGATAACTCGCTCATATCTTCTGGGTCTTGACCTGTTAGCTTTAGTAAGTGCCGATACTTTTAGGCCATGTATCATGCTTGATGGTCCTATTGGTTAGCGATTTATTTGTTCGTTGTGATTGGATATATCCCTTAGTGCCTTGAGGTCGACATTGTCAAAGGCCTGTTTTTTTTTTTTTTTTCGAGAGCGAGTACATAAATTCTTTTACCTGCACGCCATTCTTCGTCTAAGACCCTTTTAAGCGTAAATATATGGTCGTCTGTTGATCTATTGTTTAAAAAGGTCGGTTGGTGTTTGTCCAATTCCGTTATTATCTCGTCTATTTTTTTTTAAGTGCGTAGGATGCATAAATTCTGACCCGTGTTGCAAACCGATATGTGGCGATATTCATTCGCATCTTTAGGGTTATTGTTTCTTTTTTTTTTTTTGGAATTAGTACTTGTACGGTCTCCAGCCACGTGTCGGGTGCTTCGTTCTGTGTCCAAGCTTTGTTCATGTGTTTGGTGACGGCTTCTTGTAATATTTCTGGAATTGTTTTGTAAAGCTCGATTACCACTTGGTCTGTTCCGGGAGCTGACCCGTTTCGCATTTTATTAATGATTTCCATCACGTCATCCGCGATGGGTCCATCACACTGTACTTTGTTTATCGGATTGTTTGTATTAATTGTTGGTATAAGATGGCCCTCGGATTTTTTTAAATATTTGCTCCCATTTGGTCATCGGTATCTAAGTAGATCTTTTTCGACGTTTTGTTTGAAGTTTGTTTCTACTGTAAAAAAGTATAGCATCTGCATGCATTTTGCAGGGTGGTTTCCCCCATTCATTGAGGCAGGCCCTACATGATTTTTGCTCTTCCTGATATTTAACCTTTTGAAGAGTTGCCTGACATTCTTTTACTAGGTTGTACCTATTTGGATTATCTAGTTGCCTATTCTGTAGAAGTTTAGCTTTTTGTAGTTTAGCAAGAGCTAATCGATGATCTCTGTAGAGAACTGGCTGCAGAATCAGTTTCCTGGGCAGCTAATACTTCCGTTATGGTATTCCAGGGTATTTCGATGTTTTGTCCGTTGAGTTGATTCCTACATATCTTTTAGTTTTTTGATATGCAGTCTTGGTATTTTGTATTCGTGAATTTACTATTGAGGGTGACATAATGGCACTGTTTATAATTGAAATTCTTGTATCGGTTTGTTTGTTGTTTGTTAGCAGACCCCAGATTATTTTATGGTCGGATGTGCCCCTAGCGGCCCATTCGCCTGTAATAAGTTCGAAGAGTTTTCCTGTTGCATGTGGCGATAATTTGATCCAATTGAGATTTCTGAGTGCCCTTTGACCATGTTATCCTGCATGATGATCTCGCTTTTGTCTTTTTTTTTTTTTGCAGTTTTTCTGTGTTGGTTGTAGAGCTCCTTAGTGTTTACCTGTTTCTTGTACGCAGGCTGTATGAATGCCCCTAATTGAGAGTTCCGCATCTTAGTTAATTGGTAAAGGCTTATTATGTTGTGTTGTTTTGACGTTGTTTGATTTTTCATTACATTAATCGGGTTGCTGTTGTAATGGTCGTCGTCGGTCATGGCCCAGCTATCATAGTGCTGGTACTTGTAGAGGATGTGCATGTTGCTGGGTACTGGTTCGCCGGTAGGTGAATACACTAATGTGTGTCTTGTATCTGTGTACACGTACAAATTGACATGATAGAACTCGGACGCGGCGATTAATATATCCTCTCCACCTCAGAACGTCTTGTTATACTGCGTGACTGTGTATTTGTTATTCTTTGTTCCTGGGAGAGATTGCTGTTAGGGAGAAATTCTTGTATATTATTTAAGAGCGATATTATGAAGAAACCAAACCCATTACATTATTTATTTGATGGGCTATAGCTATAGCTCGAACTAGACAATTGCCGTCTTTTGTCATACGCAAACTTATGCCCATTTTTAAAGAGAAAGCCTTTTGTTTTTATGGTATCGCAAGACCTTCTCAGCAAACATGTGCGTGGGTTTGTTTTTGAGAAACAATAGAGCTGACAGGGGACGCCTCAAATTTATGAGCCTTGCTTTTTTGTTTCTTAACTTAACCTTTTTTAACTTCGAGTCCAATTTTGCGCACGTGTTCGAATCCAGGTACATGGATTGTGATCAGACATATTGACATACATAGTGTCAGATATACAGTCGTGGGCGCAGAATTGGGATACGGGTAAACGAGAGAAACAGCTCCTTTATGTACAAGACTTGACTTACAGGCTATGAAATAAGTTGCTTGTTCAAGGCAGTTTTGGTAATTTAGTACAATGTTAAATGAAGAAAATCGTGGAGTGCGAATTCTAGAGCGATACCGTATTATAGGCTAGAGTAATAGAGTGTCTTAGTATCCCTCGCTCCTAGATATAATATGAAAACATTTCCCTAAAGCCTATTTATAGCTTACAATGATGTTAAATTCACTCGTGGCTTTAAAAATCCAAATTAAGAAAACAAAGCGCAGCCGGATACAGCTTCTAATGGAGATCCCTGAAATACACGGAAAGATCTCACCAAATTGGCCCGCTAAGGAAACTCGACGTCACCAAGCTCCTCTGTTGGGAGGCTTAAGCTTCTGGCTTGTATACCAGGAACACACCCACACAAACAACACGCGATACACCGTTTCGAATTTCAAATTTGAGTTTCAAGCTGAGAGTTACGCCAGTTAGAGCCACGTGGTACGCACGTTGCATCAAGTATAAACAAAGGCTGGACCCGACACGTCCGTCCCCTTCGGCGGTCACTATCCGAATCGCAGTCCCATTTTATAAACTAGATGTGAAATACCTAAGATATCTAATAGCTTTGAAATACTTGTACGAAAGTTGAATAAGTAAAGGAAGAACTAGAAATAGGATATAATAAAACAAAAAAATCTGTTTAGTCTCAAAAATAATTCTTCAACTATAAATTCATAATTATTTTTTGACGGATAAAAAACCTGATTAAATACCAAATTACCTGAATCTTAAAACGCAAGAAAATAAAAGATATGAAATACAAAAATTAAGGAGTCCCTACAAAAAGCATGAAATAAAAAATTAAATTAAAAATTTAAAAAACCCCCGACACAAAAAAATAATAAAATTAATGTAAGTAAGTAATTGGAAAAGGATC
This sequence comes from Mesoligia furuncula, assembly GCA_916614155.1. NCBI lineage: Eukaryota > Metazoa > Arthropoda > Insecta > Lepidoptera > Noctuidae > Mesoligia > Mesoligia furuncula. The sequence continues at coordinate 76,046 of OU744810.1, forward strand.
AAATAATTTAAAAACCCCCAACTTATAGAATCTAGGTAACGAGACTAAAACAGATAAATTCATATGGAAGTCGGGGGACCGTTCTGTGGAACACCTATTCTAAGAGGTCCCTCGACTGCCATATGAATTTATCTGTTTTAGTGTCGTTACCTAGATTCTATAAGTTGGGGGTTTTTAAATTATTTGATCCTTTTCCAATTACTTACTTACATTAATTTTATTATTTTTTTGTGTCGGGGGTTTTTTAAATTTTTAATTTAATTTTTTATTTTATAAATAAAATTATTATAAGAATAACGTAAATGATATACTTAGGTAGCATTTACCTGCTTACTAATAACGTTGTTACATACTTCATAGAGTTTAATGTAGTGAATCAACGTGTTAGAATATTTAGAAATACAGGTATTAGGTATGTATTTCTATTTATTTCATAACAATAACATCACCACATTAAATATCATTTAACTGAATAAAATAGCATTATATGTTAATGTTTTACCTATATCAATTTGTTTTTAACCCCCGACGCAAAAACGACGGGGTGTTATAAGTTTGACGTGTCTGTGTGTGTGTGTGTGTGTGTGTGTGTCTGTCTGTGGCATCGTAGCTCCCGAACGGATGAGCCGATTTTGATTTTGTTTGTTTTGTTCATAAGGTGAATTAGTCGGGAGTGTTCTTAGCTATGTTTGATGAAAATCGGTCCAAGATGGCCGCCGCCAGAAAATGGCGGATTACATATTTTTTCACAACTCTCTTAATATGGGTATCAAATGAAAGGGCTTGAATAGTAGAATACTATACACTATGATAAATTTCAAATCCATGATCGCCGCCACCACAAAATGGCGAATTATATATTTTTTCACAACTCCCTCAATATGGGTATCAAATGAAAGGGCTTGACCAGTAGAATACTATACGCTATTAAAATTTAAAATCCATGATGGCCGCCACCACAAAATGGCGAATTATATATTTTTTCACAACTCCTTTAATATAGGTATCAAATGCAAGGGCTTGACAAATACATAGAATAATGTACACTATATTTAAAGGAATATTAAGTAACGAAATGAAAACTAAAAACTTGAAAATATTTTTTTGTCTGATCAATGCTCTAGAATGATGAGGAATGTGGAGTGATGGATGACTGATACCTACGACCACTGAGTTTGACTATTTTTATTACGAATGGAATTATCCTACTTAAAAAGCGTAGGTATTTCTACATCAGATAGTGTCGCAGTCCCATTTTATAAACTAGATCTGAAATACCTAAGATATCTAATAGCTATAAAATACTTGTACGAAAGTTGAATAACTAAAAGAAGAACTAGAAAAAGGATAAAATAAAACAAACAAATCTGTTTAGTCTTAAAAATTATTCTTCAGCTATAAATTAATAATTATTTTTTTAAAGGATAAAAACCAAAAACACCAAATTACCTGAATCTTAAAACGCAAGAAAATAAAAGAAATGAAATACAAAAATTGAGGAGTCCCTAAAGTTGAATAACTAAAAGAAGAACTAGAAAAAGGATAAAATAAACCAAAAAAATCTGTTTAGTCTTAAAAATTATTCTTCAGCTATAAATTAATAATTATTTTTTGACGGATAAAAAACCTGATTAAACACCAAATTACCTGAATCTTAAAATGCAAGAAAATAAAAGAAATGAAATACAAAAATTAAGGAGTCCCTACAAAAAGCATGAAATAAAAAATTAAATTAAAAATTTAAAAAACCCCCGACACAAAAAATTATAAAATGAAATGTAATTGGAAAAGGATCAAATAATTTAAAAACCCCCAACTTAAAGAATCTAGGTAACGAGACTAAAACAGATAAATTTATATGGAAGTCGGGGGACCGTTCTGTGGAACACCTTCTATGCTAAGAGGTCCCCCGACTGCCATATGAATTTATGTTTTAGTCTCGTTACCTAGATTCTTTAAGTTGGGGGTTTTTAAATTATTTGATCCTTTTCCAATTACATTTCATTTTATAATTTTTTGTGTCGGGGGTTTTTTAAATTTTTAATTTAATTTTTTATGTAAGTAGTTATTTTTAGTTATAAATAAGGTTTTGACAAAAACTAGGTATGCGAAATACTTCGTTAAAAATTATAACAATAGTTAATTTAACACACACGTTAGTATTGTTTGTGGCCAACACTGGTCACTAAAATCATTCAGTGGTGCTTTTAATAGCGAAGTGGAGCACCATTTTTAGGGTTCCGTTGCCAAATGGCAAAAAACGGAACCCTTATAGATTCGTCATGTCTGTCTGTCCGTCTGTCTGTCTGTCTGTCCGTCCGTATGTCACAGCCACTTTTCTCCGAAACTATAAGAACTATTCTGTTGAAACTTGGTAAGTAATAAATACGTCAAGTAATTAATACGTCATAAATCGTAAACCGCAATTTACCTTTTATTCAACCAACTCAAATATAAAAAAAAATTAAAAAAACCTTTAATTTCATAAACATAAACCTTATGCATAAACCCGGATGTTACGGAACCCTCGGTGAGCGAGTCCGACTCGCTCTTGCCCGGTTTTTTTTCTATTACTTGTTGCAAGCGGTTCCCCGCATACCGCGCACCATATTCCAACAACAATCACTTCCTCTCATGAATTCCCATATTGATGTCACAAGTTGGGCCAAATTTTATTTTGTCCGCACCTCAGATAAGTCCCAATTTAAAATCATTTGACCCCACAAGTTCTCCATTCGATTAAGGTCAGGACTTTTAGATGGCCAGCTTATAACTTTGACATCCTCTCGACTGGCTAACCAATTTTGCACCACAGCAGCTCTGTGAATGGCACAATTATCTTGCACCAAGTAAATGTCCGTGTTTGGGTAAGCTACACGCACAGTCGGTAACATTACGTCCCGTAATATTTCTAGGTATTGGCCACCAACTTCTACCAGTTCACCAGGTCCCATTGAAGACATCCAGCCCCAGTAGCCCAGAGTTATTCTACCACTGGTTCTACACGACAGTAAACAATCTTCATTATAACGTTCACCTGACTGTATTTCTCTGAAACAACACAATAAGCATAATTTTAGTAACGAAGGAAGCATAATTTTTCGAATAAGTTTGCAAAAATACGTTTAGATAAACCACATTAGACCTATACAATCATGATCTCATAATGAAACACAGTTAATTTTCTATTATTCATTCACAAGTTTTTAAGCCAACTAACAAATGAAGGAATAGCTATAAGTATAAAGGAAGCATAAAAAAGAATACACTTACCGCTATATTAAGTTTCCTAGCAATTGCTTTAATACCAACATTCTCCTCATGCAAATAGATTTATTTGTATTTTAAATAATCACTCAACTGAGACATGACGATTAACACTCTACAGCACTCGACTCGCACTGTTTTTGAGGCGCCGCGCCGTCAGCATTCGCGACACCCATCTTGCACTAACTTTTGAAAGGTAAAGAAGGTCATGAAGAATAGTGTGCATGGAACCAACAGAGAGGTGGGTCATTTCTGCTACCATTTGGATCTTCATTCGGGCAACCTCCGGTATAGGTAAACTTCTGAACATTTTTCACGTTTTCTTCCGTAGAGGCAGTAAGCAGGCCGCCCGAGCGAGTCTCGTCTTCAATACTCTCTCTGTTTGGTTGTAGCAACTGGCAACCTATAAAGGAAAATTTCAAAAAGTTAATAGTCGCCTCAACTATAGTTGCTCCAAGTGTTCGCAATCATTTGAATTTGAAAAGTAGTGCCATACAGCACAGAGAATCGCTCCCCGAGCTAAGGAAGAAGTGGAGGTAGTGTTCTGACACAGGCTCCTTGCAGTTAGTTGCACTGGCATCATGACAGTGTATGTGATGTAGTGGTGCGCGCGCAGACAGCGGCTGGCGGCAGCGGCGACGGCGGGCGTCCGCCCCGCCAGTGAGCCCGCACCGCCACGCCGCTCGCACGCACGCCGCTGGCGAGCTCCGCTACATCGCGAACGGACGCGTCGTACGACACTTAACTTTGTACAACACAACTTTTTTATAAATTTTCGGAGTCGTGGACCGGTGCGCGGCAGTGGAGTGACCGTTGTGCCAGCACCGCGACTACCGGCGAGTGAGGAGTGCGAATCCTGTGGTGTGCAGTGCAGTGGCAGTGATCAGTGCAGATGACTGCGAGGAGCGCCGGCTAGCTGCCGGTCGCACAGTGCAGTCTGTGGACACTGAGCGACACTCGCATGTGAGTCTCTGCTGCACGAAGTGCACTCTCGACACTCGGCTGTGTACCTACTTGTGTGGTTCGTACGCTTGTGTCGGTTAGCCGATCATTATTCCATTTGATCCCTGGAGCGTTCATAGCGCTGGGTGAAGCATTAAATATTCAGTGATAATGTTGCTTAAATAAAGTAGGTATGACCCGATAATTTCAGTCAAGTTACCGCTACAGTGTCAAACGAAGGCGGTTGAAAAGATTCACTCCCCGCTCATTTTCTGATTTGATTGAACTCGTTGTGGTCGGTCAGTTGGTTGCAAATGTTAGTTCTGTGGCGGGCACTGGAGAGACGGGGCGCAACATGTAATTTATGTAATTTGAGGATTCGAGAGAATTTTGATAACTATCCATACTACAGTTTACTCGAAGATGTCTGTTGCGCCAGTTCTTTAAAACTAAAATAACGTAATATCTCCAACAAATACAATATACCTACCGTTAGATTAGATGTGCTCCTCAAGAGCAAATCTCGTCGCCGTCGTCATGTTCCCATTCCCGCACGTCACACGTCACACGTCACGTGGCACCGGCACCGGCGGCACGTGGGCCGTGGGCCCGTGGCACAGACGCGACAGCCTTCTAATTAGGTTGAGGAATGAGCCCCTTGTAATTTGTTACACTTACTAGTAATAAGTAAAGGTATTTTTTAACCTACTTCTAAAAAGGAGGAGGTTCTCAATTCGGATGTTTATATATACCGTAAATTTTTATGTGTGTTCGGGCATGACTCCCTCTATATACTTACGGATTGGCAAATTCTTTTTTTATTTGAAAGAGGTTTATTCCGAAATGGTCCCATTTAAATTTCGTAAAGATCTGATGATGAGTTTCGGAGACAGACAACGGAACTCTTCAATAAAAGCCAGCAAATCAACCGCGATTGCTGCTATCGCATATGTATGCATTGTTTACGCAATCACACAACATAACATCACGCCTGTACCCTTTAAAGGGGTACGCGGATGTGTTCAATAACTTCCTGTAACTGATATTCACATAGCAAGTAGTGTTATATATGAATTTGTGCGGTACAACTAAAAAGTGAAAAATAAAACCTTTTTTACAAAAAAAAAAAATACAACCGACTTCAAAAAAAAAACGTGAAAAATAACTTTCATTTCGAAAGTCGGTGTTCTGCATTTTCGTTTTTTAACACCGACTTTCGAAATTAAAGTTATATTTCACTTTGTAGTGTTTTTTGGAAGTCGGTTTTTTTTTTTTTTTGTAAAAATGTTTTTATTCTTTCTAATGTGCAGAATAAACGTTTTTGTGAGGGCGTCCTGTCGACCTCCGTGTTGACTCTTTCGATAGAGCTTGTTTCAAATATGCTTTATCTAATACTTAACCATTGTGGATTTAAACTAACTTTTCAAGAGGGGTAAGAAATTGTAAGGGCACGACTTATAGAACAATATTATTCTGTGGCGAGTTAGCACAACTGTAGAACGGTCGAGCTGCAATAACAAATGATCCGTATTGTCGAACCTAGATTTTTGTCGTCGTCGTTTCAGTCGATAGACGTCCACTGCTGGACACAGGCCTCCCCCAATTTTGGGAGGGTTTGCCATAATCGCCACGCTTGGCAGGCGGGTTGGCGATCGCAGTATGGTATGGTGGTGGAATGCATAGAGAACGCTGCTGCCCATTCTCCGGTACGCCCTTTTACGACACCCACGGGAAGTATGGGGTGGTGCTATTCTTTAAGTCCGGCACCACACAGACTCCGAGATATTATTAATAAAAAGTACCTTTTACTTTTTTTTTTTTTTCAAAAAATCCTAATCTAACTGTAATAACTGTCTGGTTTTCCCTGTTAGGGCAGTTAATGTTGGAAATAACTTAATTACAACAATGATGTTGGCATGTGCACATCATGGAGTTTGTATATGTGTCCCAGTATAAACTCTGGTAATATAGAATATAGTTTTTTCTAGACAGATGTCACATTCATTAGCAAGCTTATACTTCTGATCGTTTGCCTGTGCGGACGCACAATATATTTTGGAGTCTAATATGGTATTTTATTGAGTAGTCCACGGAATTTCTAACATGGTAGCAGAGCGTTCAAATTCGCTACTCTAATAACCGTTTTCCAAGTGTGCGCGTGTGATTTCGTAAAATTATTTTCAATATTTATTCGCAAGAAAACAAAAGATGGCAACTGCCATTCAGAATGTTTCTATTGAAAAATTATCTGGGATCCAAGATTATCCATCCTGGAAATTCATGATGCGGATGGTGCTTATCCATGACGATCTTTGGGATTGTGTGGGCACAACTGAAAATAAAAACGAAGACGCGAAGAAACAGGAAAAGGCGCTCGCGAAAATCGCCTTAAATGTGAAGCCTTGTGTATTTCCACAAATTAGAAATGCCAAGACGGCTCGCGAAGCGTGGAACAACCTTCAGAAGGCATACGAGGACCGAGGCTTGTCACGACGGCTCGGATTGCTTCGCACATTGTTCGCCACCAAATTAAGCGAATGTGCTAGTATGGAGGCATATGTTAATAAGGTTATGGATTCATCGCAACAACTGAGCGACATCGGAGCGGCTTTGGAAGATGACTTCGTGGCCGTGATTTTACTCAGCGGTTTGACAAGCGATTACGACCCGTTGATTATGGCTCTAGAAAATTCGAACACGTCACTGTCAAGCGAAAATGTCAAAGCGAAATTGCTTCTGGAAAATGCAAGACGCGATGAGAAAAGCGAAGATGCTACGGCTTTAGCAGCTCGGAAGGCACCCAAACCAATAAAGTGCTTCAGATGCAAAAAGAGTGGGCATATCAAGAAGGATTGTCCTGACAACTCTGACGGCAAGAAGAGTGGCCGGAAGAGCCAGGCGCATCTCACAGCGTTGGCCGCAGGAGTCAAGCGAGACGTTTGGTACGTCGACAGCGGTGCGGCGCAACATTTTTGCAATGATCGCAGTTTTTTATCAGATTTTACAACTGAAAAGCCAAAGAAGGTCTTAATTGCCAATGGTGAAGGATTGCCGACAGCTGGAAAAGGAACTGCGCAAGCTGTGTTAAAGGACAATAGTGTGAGATCGATAAGTAATGTGTACTTAGTCCCTAAGTTGTCTGCTAATTTATTATCTGTTAGTGCGATGGATAAGAAAGGTTACGAAATTGTGTTTCGTTCAGGCGTGTGTACAGTCTATGACAACGGGGAGGTTTTAGCTACAGCTACCCTGAGAGATGGTATTTATGAACTTGATGCCATTGAAACTGTTTCTGTTTCGTGTAGCGAGCTATCCTCGCAGGCCATGTGTTCGTCTTTGTCTGTAGGTACAGGTAACAGTGAAGCGGTGCCGGCACGTCAACTGAAGGATGTCAGTCGTCCTGTTGCCGTGAGCGTGAAGCAAGCGCCGCAGTACCCTGCTACTGGAAGCCAGTCAACGCAACAAATTTGGCACCGTCGTCTATCACATCTGAACACTCGAAGCATGGAGTTACTGCGAAAAGGTATGGTCAAAGGTATTTCTTATGACAACAAGGACTTTCAGTCGTGTGTTTCCTGCATCTTAGGTAAACAGACTAAGTTGCCATTTCCAAAGAAATCTGAGACTAGGGCCAAGGAAATCCTTGGAATAGTTCACAGTGACGTCATGGGACCACTGTCGTGCCCGTCCCTAGGTGGAAAAAAATATTTTCTGTTGTTCATTGACGACCTGTCACGAAAAACATTCGTTTATTTTCTTAGGAGGAAGGATGAGGTTTTTGAGTTGTTTAAAGAATTTAAAGCTCTCGTAGAAAACCAAACCAATAAGAAAATAAAAGTTCTTCGTAGTGACAATGGTGGTGAATATGTCAATTCTAATTTTCAGAAGTTCCTGAAGAAGCATGGGATTCGACATCAGACCACGGTTCCAAGGTCATCAGCTCAGAATGGAGTCGCGGAACGCGCGATCAGAAGCGTTACGGAGAAAGCCAGGTGCATGCTCCAGGAAGCAGGCTTGAAAAAGCAATTCTGGGCAGAAGCGGTCAACACCGCCGTCTACCTGAAGAATCGCTCTCCAACTAAGGCTGTGATGGGCAGTACACCGGAAGAAAAATGGTCAGGTAAAAAGGAGAATCTGAGTTACCTACGCATTTTTGGTTGTCAAGCTTATGCCCTACAGCACAAACGGGACAAATTGGATCCCAAAAGTAAGAAATATATTTTTGTCGGATACTGTGACGAGTCAAAGGGTTACAGATTGATAGATCCGGCGAGCCCGAAGAATGTCATTAAAGCAAGAAATGTCACGTTTCTAGAACATGCTTTTTGGAATGACACTTTATCAGATAAGGATGACAGTTCACGTAACACTCAGATTGGTTTGTTTCCAAACAATGTAACTGTCGCCGATAATATTCCAGTACAACCCGCCTTACCCGATTTACCCCAAGAGCCCGCAGAAATATCTAACGAAAACTGTCAAGATAACAGCGCCATTACGATAGATGATTCTGAGAGCAGTAGTGAGAACCCAGATGATCCTGCGGATGAGACGTATCTCCCAGGAGATTCCACACTGGAAGACTACGAGAACTCTACGGACGAAACTAGTGAGTTTGAGTCAGCTAGTGTAGCACGCACAGTATGCAGTGACACGGGGGACCCTCAGACAGTACGCGAGGCACTGAATGGCCCAGAAGCGAGTAAGTGGAAAGCCGCGATGGCGGAAGAGTATAAATCCTTCATCGATAATAAATGTTGGACTCTGACTGACCGCGATACGAAGCAACGGCCTGTCAAATGCAAGTGGATCTTTAAAAGAAAGCTTGGCCTCGACGGGGAAATATTGAGGTACAAAGCGCGCCTAGTTGCAAAAGGTTATACCCAGAAATACGGTATTGATTACGAAGAAACGTTCTCCCCTGTAGTACGATATTCTACTATACGTACGTTGCTAGCTTTAGCAACAGAACATAACATGAATATCGAGCATCTGGATGTAAAAACGGCGTTTTAAAATGGAGACTTAAAAGAAACCGTTTTTATGGAACAGCCAGAGGGCTACAAGATTAAAGGTCAAGAAGATAAAGTTTACAAGTTGAATAAGGCCATATACGGACTGAAGCAAGCTTCGAAGTCTTGGTATGAGAAAATAAATAGCGTTTTGACGAGCAAAATGAAATTCAAACGTTTATCTTCCGAACCTTGTGTTTATGTCAAGTCGAGCGGGAAATCTATGATTATAATTGCGCTCTATGTTGATGACATAATGCTATTTTCTTCAACTGGTTGCCGGGACACGGCAGGAATCAAAGAAGAATTAAAGAAGGCCTTCGAAATCAAAGATTTAGGGCCAGCACATCACATTCTTGGAATGAGACTTTGCAGACAGAACAAGGAAATAACTCTAGACCAGTCAAGCTATATTAAGAAAGTGCTAGAACGATTTCACATGTCAGATTGCAAACCTGCGTGAACACCTATGGAGACAGGTCTGAAGCTCGTGAAATCTACAAAGAAGGATTGTACGCACGACTACAGAGGCCTGATAGGATGTCTGATGTACATAGCAGTATGTACGCGGCCGGATATTGCGCACGCTGTCAGCTCGCTCAGCCAGTTCAACGACGCGTACGACGAGACTCACTGGAAGGCGGCAAAACGTGTTCTTCGCTATCTGAAAGGTACGCCTGATAATTATTTAACTTTTCAGAAGTCAGGGTTGGATATTGTTGCATATGCTGACGCTGATTTTGCGTCAAATGAGGTCGATCGCCGATCTTATACCGGTTATGTGTTCAAAATTGGAAATTCTACGAGTAGAAAACAAAAAACCGTGGCTCTTTCAAGCACAGAGGCCGAATATATGTGTCTGTCAGATGCTTGTAAAGAGGCTCTTTTTCTACGCAAGTTTCTGTTCGAAATTTACGGGGTACAGTATAGGATTACGCTGTTTAATGATAATCAGTCTGCACTGAAGTTGTGCACTAATTCTATGTACCACGCCAGAACGAAACACATTGACGTAAGACATCATTTCATCAGGGAAATCGTTGAGGAAGGTACAGTCGTTATAAAATACCTATCTACTGATGAAATGGTGGCCGACGTTTTAACGAAACCGTTGGCAAAGGAAAAACACGATAAGTTTGTATGTCGTTTATTTATATCGTTAAATAAATGATATACTTAATGGTTCTAAGCAGTAGGTAAGGTATACTTGCAGATGTATATTTTGTTTTAGATCCGCATCACATAGTTTTGAATATTTACTGTTTATATGTGACGGATACTTTGATAAATTTATACTTTTGCTATGTTGTTTGCTGTTGTAATGTTTTATTATTTTTACACAGCAGATGTGTCTATGCTTAGATTATTTATAGTGTTCAATGTGTGTAATGTGATTTACATGAGTTTATATTGGTTCAAGGGCCAGTGTTGGAAATAACTTAATTACAACAATGATGTTGGCATGTGCACATCATGGAGTTTGTATATGTGTCCCAGTATAAACTCTGGTAATATAGAATATAGTTTTTTCTAGACAGATGTCACATTCATTAGCAAGCTTATACTTCTGATCGTTTGCCTGTGCGGACGCACAATATATTTTGGAGTCTAATATGGTATTTTATTGAGTAGTCCACGGAATTTCTAACAGTTAAGTCTTCAGAGGAATATAATATAATATAAATAAGTAATATAAAAGGGAAAACGGTGATTACCGAGATGAAAACTAATAGAAAAATACATGTGGCACCGAGCACATATACATGTTGCACCGAGACCAAATGAATTGAGATACGGGCAGGAGAGTGATGATAAATAACTAATATATATACAGATACGGGCAGGAGAGTGATGATAAATAACTAATATATATACAGATACCGGCAGGAGAGTGATGACAAATAAGTAATATATATACACTTACGAATAACTTATTTAGTTTTCTATCCCAGAAAAGCAGAACTGAGCCTGTCCCGCGCGGAATATTTAATTTTAGGCTAAAAAACGGGTCGTCCCGCCAAAACCGGGACGTCTGGCAACGCTGAGTGCAAGCCTTACCTTACCTTACCTTCAGTTATCCATCTAAGTATAAGTATTAAAAATATCGGTTTACGAATAACCGGAGTGAAATGTAATTATATACTATAAATATTAAATAGCACAGATCGTGCAGATTACGTTTGACTGGTATTTTTGTTATGTCAAACTGATGCTATTTTCTTCGATGTCTTGTTTATATCTTTTTAGTCGGCCTTTTTTGTAGTAGTTGGGTTTTAGTTACAAACTTTATTTTTATTCTAATGATAGCATTTTGGGGTTAGGGATCATTGAGGGTAGGTATCACATGGCATTCGATATCTATGATTTGCTAACCAGCCTATTTAACGTTAGAAGGGTTTCTGTTGTTATTGGAAACAGTCAAAGTGAAACATAATTGGTTTTAAATCATTTCTATTCAAAAAGAGCTAGTGTATTCTTCGTAAATAGGGACTTAAATCTCATCACCACCCTTGGTTGACTGGTAGAGAATGCCTAAGGCATTAAGTCCGATTTAGTACCTTTTTGTGCGAAAAGTTTAAATAAAATAAATAAATAAAATAGCCCTTTAATCCCTTGGGACTAAAAGTGATTTGAATTTAGAATGTGGATATTGATAATAAAAGTTCCAATCACCAAAGAGATCAATTGCGAACATTTAGTTTACTTTAGTTATTTTCATAGTGTGATGTCGTACGGTATTCTGTTGTGGGGAAATGCCGCCGATATTCAGACAATTTTTATTTTACAAAAAAGGGCAATTCGTTCCATTTATAAATTAAGTCCCAGACACTCCCTCAGAGACAAATTTAAAGAGATTAATATAATGACTGTACCTTCTCAGTACATTTATGATAATCTTTTGTATGCACATAAAAATATTAATGTTTAAAAAATACAGTGATATCCATAATATAAATACTAGGAACAAACACAAATTTGTTGTTCCTACAACAAGGCTCAAGAAAATAGGTGGCTCGTTTAGATGCCAATGTATACGTTTTTATAATAAACTTCCTAGCCACATTCAAGAACTAAGTCTTAATAAATTCAAATCTTTTATAAAGCGAAAACTATGCCAGAAAGCCTATTATACTGTAAAAGACTATATTGAGGACAAAAAGGCTTGGGATTGAGCTGCTCCAATAGGTTTAGACAGTGAATGTTATTTTGCTATTTTACACTTTAATATATATATTTTTATTTTTAAGTATCTATTTACTTAAACAATGACATGTACATTTACTGTATAAAGTATTATATTATTTTAATTATTGTGAATGTGAGGACTATGTGGGTCATTGTTTTCATTTTAATCATGGTCTGGCAGTTTGAGTAGCTTATGCGGCCTAACCAAATGTCCTGTCTTTGGTATTGTTCGTCGAATCGTTGAGCTCCTTAAGTTCTGAGTTGAGCTGCACGGTTACTGACAAATGCGTGCACTGACTGGACAGGTCCACTCAATCTGTGTGGTTCTTTCCTCAAAAGATCATTTCAGACACCAATCTACATGGTCCTCAAAGATTATGTCCGGATTTTTTTATATACACATTGACATTGATGAATTTTATTTAGACAATGACATGAATATTTACTTTGTAAAGTATTTTATTGTTTTTTATTTTTCATTTAATTATTGTGAATGTGAGGACTATGTGGGTAATTTTTTTTTCTGTTTTCCTTCTTAGTCTTAATCATGATCTGGCAGTTTGAGTAATTTACGCGGCCTACCCAAATGTCCTTTCTTTGGTATTGTTCGTCGAATCGTTGAGCTCCTCAATTTCTGAGTTGAGCTGCACGATTTTTGACAAATGCGTGCACTGATTGGACAGGTCCGCTCAATCTGTGTGGTTCTTTCCTCAAAAGACCATTTCAGACATCAATCTACATGGTCTTCACACGATCTGACCAAGATTTTGTCTGGACTTTAAAAGAGACTGTGACCTCTGAGTTTGTTTCGGGCTTTCTTCTCAGAGTAGTCAGATAGGAAACGCCGACCACATCTAGTTTAAAAAATATGATGACGTGTAAAAGTGTTTGTAAAAACCTACTTACAGAAAATAAATAATTTATCATTTATCATTGTATGAACAAGTAATAGGCTGTATGATCAAGTAAAACGCGCGAGCAAAATAAAATGAAAAAAAAAGTGGAAAAATAAAAAACGCGCGAAAAGCATTCTGCCTTCGTTCGTAATTGTTTACTCAAATTACAATTACTTCAGGAGGACCTACTCATAATCCATGAGTAGGTCCTCCTGAAGTAATTGTAAGTAATGTAAATAAATAAACGTACTATTATCACAGTAATATTATAAAGGCGAAAGTTTGTGAGTGTCACAGTCAGTGAGTGTTTATATGTTTGTTGTAGTCACGCTCAAACGGCTGGACCAATTTTAATAAAATGTTTTTAGTTAAATGTTGCCAAGACGAGACCGTCTTGGCAACATTTAACATGAAATGTTTTTGTGGGATTATATTTTCTGTATACCGTCGCGCACAAAATCTCAAATAAGGCCTTGTCCACATTTTCAACAGAAACGCGATTTAAACCAAAACGCGGAAAGGCCGCCAAAAATACTCCTCCTTGTTTTCGCCCGTCTACTCGATCACATCGTATTATGTTGAATTCAGTTGGAACTAGTTCTCCATCATAAATCCCTTTATTGAGACCAGACTCTGTAATTGCAAATATATCAGACGTCGATGGCAATATATTATTAGAGAACGTATTTGTTTTCGTTCGTAATACTCGAACATTCTGATTTTGATTCTGATTCACTTGAATGTAACTACTTATTATATACTGGCTTTGATAGCCTTTTGCTGGTTTGCGGGAGTTTCGAAACCACACCCATGAGCTGAATTGCGCATTTAACGGCCAACTATCCACGTTATTATGCTTATCAAAAAGTAATTCCGGAATTCCGACCATAAATGACGCATAGTCTCTTGCACTTTTCGGAATTATTTTTTCCACTTTAATATCTGCACATCCACAGATTCCCGCCACATGTTCACCTATCGCCTTCTCAGTTGTGTCTGGATGTAGTGACCACACATGCAAAAACTTCTTCCTCTGGATTGCTTGAAACGTAGCAATTTGAGTGTTTCCTCCTTTTTGTATGGCATTAGCAACCTTTTTCGTTAGTTTTTTATTATTAGCTACTACTTTCCATTCTTCGGAAACAGCGTTATCCTCCAATACTGTGCCAGCGGTTTCCGATATACTTTCGCTGGTTTTCTGCAGTATGGGCACAGCCTTATTCTTGGCTCGCTCGGTCGCTCGGCGCGCACGTTCCGACACCTCGTGCGGTTCCTTAGCAACACTTCCAACGTTTATCTTACTCGCATGCTGAGCAGAAGGTACGCCGACTGGTTTATCCATTTCGTTTTTTGAAGTATCCATTGAAATAACGTGAACCTCGATCTTCTCAATTTTAGTGGACAAATCTGCAAGTACCCTCGTCTGTTCCTTAATGATCTTCTATTTTATGGTTTTGCAACTCAATCACTGCAGTTTGAGCCGCAACTTTTGTTGTCAACTCTGCCACTTTCTTCATCTGTTCGTTGAACGACGATTCAACATTTGGATATTTTAACTGTTCGGAATAAAATCACGGAGACGAAGTTCGCGTGTCAAAGTGTAAGATCGATTTTTATAAGTAGTGAAGAGTTTTACTATCTACCTCCTGGCTCCATCGTCAGACCATCACCTCCAAGTGAAATATGTTGGACTCTTCAAAACGGATCATATTACTCCAAACTCGAGGGGTCTACTAGTGGCCTTTTAAGAGTTCCACTATTTACCTCCTAGCTTCATCATCAGACCCTCGACACCAAGTGCAATCTATTGGACTAGTCAAAACACATCATATGAGCCCAAACTTGAGGGGTTTACTAGTAGCCCCTGAAGAGTTCCACTACACAAAAAAAAAATATTGTAAAATATTGTTATTGGTTATGGTTATTGTCTATTTTCAATTGTTGATCTCACAGGAGTTGAACGTAAAGATTGTAACTTGGTTGCATGCAATTTGTCCTTAAACCGAATTCCATCATGTTTCCGTTCGTAATTATGCAAAATGCAACATGCTTTAATTATTTGGTCACAAGTTGTTAGTTTCACATCTAAAGCTCGATGTAAAATTCTCCATTTATTAGTAAGTATGCCAAATGTGCATTCTACAAATCTTCTTGCTAGTGTGAGCCTGTAATTAAAAACCCTTTGAGTTCTATGTAAGTTTCTTCTGGGGTAAGAGCGCATTATGTGTTCTGAGAGAGCGAACGCTTCATCTCCAACAAATAGATAAGGCATTTTTTCCCCGTTTTCGTCTTTTGGCAGGCGACTTGGTGAAGGAAGCATTAATTGACCACCTTCAAGCTTCTTACCAAATGCAGAATTTTTGAAAACGGTAGAGTCGCTACCACAGATATAGATATACCTAGATAACGCAAGAGTAACTACTTCGCGTGCCAAAAATTGCACCAACTTATGATTACAAATCATAAGCCGCCCCTTTCGCGCTCAGTCCTTTGTACTGCTGGCTGGGTAAGTGTGAGCGAGAGCGCGAGCTTGTGACGTCATAGTAGGTAGTCAAAAAAATGGCACGCTTGGTTTTCATACAGTTCGTGATACTTGCGTTATCTAGGTATATCTATATCTGTGGTCGCTACTGCTACCGTAAGCTCCTATATCAACACGGATGAAATAATAATTTGCATGAGCTACCGCCATCAAAACTAAGGAATGATATTGTTTATAATTATAAAATTCAGACCCCTCGCTGTTAGGCTTTTCGCACCTTAAATGCTTTCCATCCACCACTCCCAAGCAGTGTGGAAAATGGGCTCTTTTATAGAAAAGTTCGGCAGTTTGGCGCCAAGTTGTTACCTCTGGTTCTGGCATATATAAAGGTTGTAAACATGACCATAGCTTTTCACACGTGTCTTCTATAATTTCGCCAATTGTAGAGATGCCAATCAGATATTCAAAATATAGCGAGTAGTAGCTATTTCCTGAAGCCAAGTATCTGCATTGAACATAAAAATAAAATTACATCAAGAAAGTATAAACAGATAAATCATACCTACCCGACAATAAATTACATCAAAATATAACATTTAATCTTCATTTGCAGGAGTTGATGTGCAAAAAAAAAAAAAAGCTTAAGGACACATACTTCAAGGACGTAGCAGCTGATAAAAAGGTGGTTTCGGGTCAACCCAGAAAGAAAAAGAAAAGACCATACATTCACACGGGAGCACTTTATTTTTATCCACTCAAAAATCTATGAGAGATACTACAAATAATATAAAAGACACAGAAAGCCCTAAAAGTAATACCGAAGACTTTACTAATCAATGTGACGAAGACACTGACTCAAAGGTTTCATAAAATAAAAGACTGGAAGCGATCATGCGTAAAAAGACTAAAAATAAGAATAATAGCGATGACGAATTATTGAAACAGTTACTTCAGGAGAAAATATATGATGAGGATGTTTTATTTTGTGAGATGCTCATACCAATGCTCAAAAATCTCTCAACAGCCCAAAAACATTACGCTAAAATTGAAATCCTGAATGCACTTAATAGAGCAACCAAATATTCACCACAAGATGTTATGCCACCTAGAGTCAGCTCCGCTTCGCGTCGGTATCAATCATCACCATCGTACTCATCTTACAACCCAAATACGCCATCACCCTACCCAAATACGCCGTTACTCTACCCAAATACGCCATCATCCTACCCAAATACCGTCCGTCAATCTCCTCCGCCTGATCCATCTCCTTAAACTTAGTATAGTTACCGGCACGGATCTTGAGCGCTCGGCGGTAGAGTGGGGATCGCTTTGCGCATCGTATACTTATGGCAAAATAAAACATAATATTAAATAATATTATTATTATGAATTTACGAGATATATAAATTCATAATAATAATATTATTTAATATTGTTTTATTAACCCCCGACGCAAAAACGACGGGGTGTTATAAGTTTGACGTGTCTGTGTGTGTGTGTGTGTGTGTGTGTGTGTCTGTCTGTGGCATCGTAGCTCCCGAACGGATGAACCGATTTTAATTTTGTTTTTTTTGTTTGAAAGGTGGATTAGTCGGGAGTGTTCTTAGCTATGTTTGATGAAAATTATCCCAGGATGGCCGCCGCCATAAAATGGCGGACTACATGTTTTTTCACAACTCTCTTAATATGGGTATCAAATGAAAGGGCTTGAATAGTACAATACTATACACTATGATAAATTTCAAATCCAAGATGGCCGCCACCACAAAGTGGCGAATTACATTTTTTTTTTCATAACTCCCTCAATATGGGTATCAAATGAAAGGGCTTGACTAATAGAATACTATACGCTATTACTAATTTCAAATCCAAGATGGCCGCCACCACAAAATGGCGAATTATATTTATTTTTCACATCTCCTTCAATATAGGTATCAAATGCAAGGGCTTGACAAGTAGAATAATGTACCTACACTATATTGAAAGGGAATGAGGAATATTAACTAACGAAATGAAAACTAAAAACTTGAAATTATTTTTTTGTTTGATCAATGCTCTAGAATGATGAGGAAAGTGGAGTGATGACTGGTACCTACGACCACTGAGTTTGACTATTTTCATTACGAATGGAATTATCCTTCTTAAAAAGCGTAGTTATTTCTACACCAGATAGCGTCGCAGTCCCATTTTATAAACTAGATACCTAAGATATCTAATAGCTATGAAATACTTGTACGAAAATTGAATAACTAAAGGAAGAACTAGAAAAAGGATACAATAAAACAAAAAAATCTGTTTAGTCTTAAAAATTATTCTTCAACTATAAATTAATAATTATTTTTTGACGGATAAAAAACCTGATTAAACACCGAATTACCTGAATCTTAAAACGCAAGAAAGTAAAAGAAATGAAATACAAAAATTAAGGAGTCCCTACAAAAAGCATGAAATAAAAAATTAAATTAGAAATTTAAAAAACCCCCGACACAAAAAAATAATAAAATGAAATGTAATTGGAAAAGGATCAAATAATTTAAAAACCCCCAACTTAAAGAATCTAGGTAACGATACTAAAACAGATAAATTCATATGGAAGTCGGGGGACCGTTCTGTGGAACACCGTCTATGCTAAGAGGTCCCCCGACTGCCATATGAATTTATCTGTTTTAGTCTCGTTACCTAGATTCTTTAAGTTGGGGGTTTTTAAATTATTTGATCCTTTTCCAATTACATTTCATTTTATTATTTTTTTGTGTCGGGGGTTTTTTAAATTTCTAATTTAATTTTTTTTGCCATAAGTATACGATGCGCAAAGCGATCCCCACTTTACCGCCGAGCGCTCAAGATCCGTGCCGGTAACTATACACGCGATCTCGTAATCCACCTATCATTCCTCAATCTCCAGCTGATCCGTCATCTCAAACTCAATATACGCCATCTCGTAAACCACCGATCATTCCTCAATTTCCACCTGATCCGTCACCTCAAACCCAATATACGCCATCTCGTAATCCATTTGTCATTCTTCAATCTCTACCTGATCCGCCTCCTCAAACTCAATACACGCCATCCTGTAAATCTAGTGTCGTTTCTCAATATCAGCCTGATCCGTCTCCTCAAGACCAATACACGCTGCCTCTTAGTTCAAATTTTCCAAATACTTCATTTAGTCATTCTTCATACGTAGTAGAGGGGAGTGGTTTTGACATGAAAGATTTCATTTTATTTAAATAGAAGTTAACTGTTTTTGTTTAATAACTGATTCTGTAAGATTAATCCTTCTTTTTATTTATCACTATCAGCCATGGGTGAAGATAATATGAATAATCATCCTAGCCGCGCCTGAATGACAGGTGTACAAAAAATGTATCTAAGCATTTGATAAAAATCGATGCTTTCAATTATTTCGAAGAAACAAACAAAAGACCACGTTGCTTTCTTCTAATTCGATCGATTTTTATGAAATGCTTAGATATATATTATGTACTTGTACACTGCGGTGCATAACTACCCCTTACTAAATATGGAACATCTTACCTTATAGTTATCGAAAGTATCTCTTCAGCTGAAATTGCTTTTCTCCAATTTGTATCTTGATAGGTAATAGCTGGACCAACTAGTCGTAGTAAATTATCGAATGATAACTCATTCTATAATATCGGAAAAACTTTTCACTGTATTTTCGTAGCTCTTGATGTTTTAAGTAGAAAAATCCTTTCATAGGTCTCAAGGCCGTAAATGGGTGAATCCAGTATTCATGACATCTCTTTATACGACTGTTACGTCGCCGCCGTATTATCAGGCAAATCAAAATTTTTCTGAAGTCCATTACACGTTTGTCTCAGCCAGAAACAGCATCGAACTGACAAAAATCGCGCGTACTAGGCGTAATTTCGACCACGAAATATAATTCGCGAGAATAAATATCGCGCGGTGAAATATCGCAGTGCAGACTAGGCCTTACTTCTGTACCTACTTTTTGCGAACAGAACAAAGTTCTGTGACTTTGATTAAATATTTATACTGGTAATACGCGCAGCCTTTCGCGTGCTGGCTCCAGGCTTCAAGTTATTTAATATTGGAAAACTTTGCATGCCATATTAAAACACTCAAGCACTTATCCATTCCACATATTTATTCAATAATCCAACTATGAAGGCGACTGTCCCTTTTCTTACCAGTCAGGCTTATAAAACCATTCTGTATTATCGAAAAGAAAACATGTTTATAGTGGTGATACTGACTGTCTGTCTGTAATTATGATAATTACTTATTAAATTACTTATTAACAGAACAGTAGGAGAGTAATGTTTTTCGAGTGGATATAAAAATGTTTTATTTTTTTGCCACGCTCTAATCGGGATTCGTCGTTTTTATCAAGTCAGGTGTCATCAGATCCGTGTAGTCACAGTTCGAGTTGACCTTTGATCTAGGCCTGGCCATCGTGACCGCACATACAGGGGCCCAAGTCTGCTATTTTTATAAATTTGTCATTCCAACACGATCCCACCACCATCCCATTGTCATTTTGCTAAAAGTTCGTAATCTGCTAAATTCATAATGGTTGATCATTGGTAGGTCAATGGCACAGAAATTATACGATAGTCGTAGCGAATTAAAAGCAATGACTGCACAATGACGTTCTAATGGTAGGTCACTGATCAAAGGAACTGTCAAAATTTTAGCAGATTACCGCTTAGGTCAGTAATTCATTTTTCATTATTTACGAGATTACCATTCTATGCCATTTCTTTCAATGGAGTGTCAGTGGTTGACCATTGGAAAGTCGTAATGACGCCATTATATTAGTAGATTACCAAACTTGTCAAAATCAACAATTATGAAAACAATGATAGACCATTCTGACACTATTGTAATAGCAGACTTGAGGCCCTGTTGTGTGTCGAGCCGAGTCGGTGCGCGGAGCTCAGTTATACGCCTCCGTATTAGCGCATTCACTCGGTCACTCCACATCGAGTGCTGCAAGTGAAACATTCCTAACAGGGGCAGTGGAGCTAAAAGCATTGACGCTATCGCTCTAAAAGACGTCTTCTAATCATTTACAATGTCATTCGCAAGCCGAGCTTAATGAATCAATCAATAGTCTTTATTTGTAAACACAGGTGCCAACAGTGTGCAAGATGTTTATAAAATGCAATAGGTAATGTCTGGTAATGTCAATATTTAACGAAATGCGCTAATGTCAATCTATACATATAATAAAATTGTAGAAAAGTGGTGTCTGTACAATGGAAATATATTAAAAAAAAGTAGCAGGGGTTGTTATTACATCGATGCCGAACCCGAAAATGTAATTAATTTTTTTTTTGTCTGTTTATCTGTTTGTCTGTTTGTCTGCTGTGTTTGTGCACGCTAATATCAGAATCAGCTTATTCGATTTAGATGCGGTTTTCACTAATATATTGTAGTAAGCTTCACTTAACATTTAGAGTTTATTTCATGTCAATCGGTTCATAAATAAAAAAGTTATGTCAATTTAAAGAATCACGGCGAACATTTGTTAAGGTATTCTATCAGAGTACGTAAACGCCTCGCGCCTGCGCGTCCGTGGCTATATATACAAGGTGTAACGGAAAGGGGGTATCAACCCTGAAGGAGGTGAATGAAGATGAAAAAAAAATTTGGACCTCCCACTAGTAATAGCACATCAATGATTTACTATTACTGTGGGAGGTCCAAATTTTTTTTCATATTTCGACCTATGTTCTTTGGGGAAATTTGTTCAGTTTCATGAGCACATTCACCTCCTTCAGGGTTGATACCCCCTTTCCGTTACATCTTGTATAAAGCGCGCTGAGAGCCGCGCCGCTGCCATAATTCCGATCCAGCCTGTCCCTTGCTGCCCTCTCCCAGCGACGCCCTAAGCCGAGGTCCGTACCCCACAGGGGGTGCCCTTAGCGTGTAGTCGCTTAGTTTTTAAGTGTATATTGTGTAGTTAAGTTGTGTATTATGCCCTGGCTGGAGGCCTTAATTTATTGAGGCATCCACAGGAAAGCCAGGTTAAGCAGTCGACAACCCCTCAGGTTGAACTGCGAGATGACCATTTCAAAAGAAAACGCGCCGCTGCCATAAGGATTCAGTTATTCGGAGCGAACGCACGTATCCTGGAGAGTATAGGCGAATAGTTGGATTCGATTATTGCGATTCACTTGAATACTGACTGTTTGCATATTTCATTTATTTATATTTTAGGGTTTGTAGGTTAGGTTCTTTTTCTTAATTTTCTTTAAAATTTTGTAAGTATTTGGTATAGGTTAGGCGGTTCTTTCCTTGATTGTTGGGTATTTACTTATCTTAATTTTTATTTAGGGTTTTGTAAATAAATATTGTAAGCATTTATTATTGGTTAGGCATTTCTTTCCCTGATTTTCGGTATACTTATCTTAATTTGTATTTAGGGTTTGTATATAAATACACACATCAAAAGTGTCTAGGGATCAAGCATTTTTATGCGGATTTCTTGAGATTGAGATGTGGCTTTGTAATAAATTTATGATTTTATAAATTTATATGGATCCTTTTTGGTGCATTTCATAATTTGAATCAGGAACTGTGAATCAAATTCGAGTAAAAGATGAAAATCAGCTGTCAATATTTTCCCTATAAAAACATACAACGCATTGAAGACATTATTAGTGCTACTGTGTCCCTACTACTGATTAAAACCAACGTTATTATGGAGCGGCGACGTCATTTAAGCAGGGAAGAAATGCTCAGAGCCGTGGGAATGATAGAAGCTGGTTCCCGGCAACGTACTGTGGCTTTAGCTCTGAATACAAGTCAGAGTGTTATCAGTCGACTTTGGACACGTTACCGAAGCACTGGTACCGTGGCTGAGCGCCATGGAGGACGGTATCGCTGCACCACACGGAGACAAGACCGATACATTCAAATCTTAACTCGAAGAGCTCCAACAATAACCGCCATGATGTTAGCCGTGAGGCTTCATCACTCTTCAGGGAACTTAATTAGCGACCAAACAGTCAGAAACCGCTTGCATGAAGTGAACCTTCATTCCCGAAGACCGCTACGGGTACCACCTATAGCAATGCACAATCGTAGGATTCGATATCAATGGGCTCTTGAACACAGAAATTGGGCAGAAGAACAATGGCGTTTCGTGTGCTTTTCTGATGAGTCTCGTTTTGGTATGAGACCGGATACAAGACGTATACGACAATGGAGAACCCCTGGACGCCAACAGCGATTAAAATCCTGCCAGGAAGTCCATCCTTATAGTGGTGGAACCATCATGGTATGGGCGGGTATTTGGATCGGCGGAAGAACTGAGTTGATTTGGATCAGAGGCAACCTCAACGCTCAAATTTATGCTGAGACGATTGTATCAGACGTCATCGTTCCTCTACAAGTGCAAATCGGTCCCTTATTTCAGTTAATGCATGATAATGCACGACCGCACACCGCAAGAGTTGTAAGACAGACTCTCGCCGCAGCTAACATCAATGGCCTGCCCTGGCCTGCTCAGTCGCCAGACTTGAACCCGATTGAGCATGCATGGGATATGCTACAGAGAAGAGCTCTGCCGAATATGGAGGGTATCCAGTCGCAAGAAGACCTTTTTTTGTTGTTGCAACGAACATGGGCGGCCATTCCACAGCGTGATTTGGATGAACTCATTTTGAGTATGCCAAACCGATGTTCTTGTGTTGTTAGTGTTCGCGGTAGAAACACGGATTATTAATTGTTTAAGTTACCCAATAAAATTTTAAAGAAAACTGTTATTTCAGTCTTTTTTTCGAACTTTTGTGTTAGTGGTTCAAATGTCAAAAATCCCTTTATTAGGAAAATGGCAAATTTCTTTATTAATGCAAAGGTGACTTGGTTTATCGTTACTGTGACAAACGAAAACACTTTATTTGATGAATCCTTAAAGAAAATTTTAATTAATATCAATCAGGAGAAAAGTTATTGCAAAAATATATGTTGATCCCTAGACACTTTTGATGTGTGTATTATAAGTATTTGGTATAGGTTAGGCATTTCTTTTCTTGATTTTCTTTATTAAGTATAAGTTCATTAGCTTAGGTTAGTAATTATTTTTTCTAGCAATTCTTTTGTTTTATAAAGTTAGTACGTTTGTCTGTGTAGAAGAATAGCACCACCCCTTACTTCCCGTGGGTGTCGTAAAAGGCGACTAAGGGTCTCACCGGAGAATGGGCAGCAGCGTTCTCTATGCATTCCACCACCATACCATACTGCGATCGCCAACCCGCCTGCCAAGCGTGGCGATTATGGCAAACCCCCCCAAAATTGGGGGAGGCCTATGTCCAGCAGTGGACGTCTATCGGCTGAAATGATGATGATAATGACGTTTGGTTTACACGTCTTAACACTTATTACTTAAACTGTGATAATTTTACTGTATAATAATCTGTAAGTATTTATAATTTAATTGTTTACGATAGTACGTGTTTACTAAATAACTGTGTGTTAAGTAGTAAGTACTATTTTATTGTAAGAATGCCTCGAAGAAGATCCAACCTCTCCCAATGTAGCAGAAATGCTAAAAGGATGAGATTAGTTCGATCACAGGAATCTGAGGAAGGTCGTGAGGCAAAAGGCTCTCTGCACCAGGCTAGGTTTCGTGCTGCAGAAACTTCGACTCAGCGAGAATCTCGACTGAGTTCAAATCGTTCTCGAATGATGACAACTCGAAATAGGGAAAACGGGGAACAACGAAAGGCACGTTTATCTGTCGATCGCGAAGCTCACGCGCTATCGCGTGAGTCTGAGACTTTTGCTGTCAGGGTAATCCGCCTGAGCTCCCAGAGAGTACGGACAACAAATGCTCGATTCCAGGAGACACAGGACGAACGGGAAATACGTCTCACTGCCGATCGTGAAGCTCATACACTATCGCGTGAGTCTGAGACTTTCACTGATAGGGAAATTCGTCTGAGTTCTCAGAGGGTTCGGACAGCAAATGTTCGGTCTCAGGAAACACAGGAAGAACGAGAAATACGTCTCACTGCCGATCGTGAAGCTCAAGCACTAGAGTCTGAGACTTTCACTGAAATTCGCCTGAGTTCTCAGAGGGTTCGGACAGCAAATGCCCGGTCTGTAGACGGTATATGTAATTCAAAATATGCTGCCCGAAAAGTCACTATTCCACGCGGACGAAGTCGCGGGCACAGCTAGTGATAAATAATTATAATGTCCATAAGTTAGTGCTAAGATAAATGCGACGAACTTTTGGTGTAACATTGCCAAGTGGCCAGAAAATTTCTTCAGAATAAAATTCACGTGGTTGAGATTGAATGGAAGTTCAGTGAGCGCCGTGTGCTATTGTATCTGTGGTGAATGTGGAGTGCGCACGGAGGTGCCACCTGTTCGCACACGGCCGGCCGCTCATCATGAGCGAGTGAGTGACCATCAAGAGCTGACGTGGACTCGCCTGCCAGCTGCTGAGTGGTCTGGACATCGTTCAGCACGTGATACACACAGACGGTGTTGCTGCCGGAACGATTCGTATTGTAAGTACTACTCTATGACATCTAAGGGAGCATGACGAATTTGCTGCCGTTTTTTTTGTCAGGCAAGAATGAATAATGTGAATTATCGGGGTCGCTTAAAAAACATAATATTGAGTGGATTATGTTAACACATGAATAAAAAAATTATTTGTGTTTAAAGAAATTTATTCTCATAAAAGACTACAGTCACTTACATGAGAAATATATTACAATAGTGCTTATTACTAGGAATTTCGTCGTTCGTTTTTTTTTTTTTTGTATAAGAAGCAGGTACTTCCATAATGCATCCAGTGGCACTTGGCTGCTATTGGAGTATTAGCAATATTTTTCGACTACATGTCGAGCAAGTTGTACCTTGAATGCATTAAAGGAGCTTACATTTTTAATGGTGGACGGTAGTTTATTATAAATATCTGCGCCTGCGTAGGTAAACATTGTTTTGCCGAGCTTCGTTCTTGTGTTGGGTAGAACTAAAAAACTTGCTCGGCGCGAACTTCGCTGTGTTTGTTGTTTCAACCGTACAAAGGATAAGTTAGTATGGAGAGATTTATTTAATATTTTTCGGACAAGTATGCAGGTATGATAGATATATATACAAGCTAGATATTTATACAAGCAAATAATTTGACGGCACGGTTGGCGCAGTGGTTAAGCGATTGACTGCTGCGCTGCGTGTCGCGGGTTCGATTCCCGCACGGAACAAATATATGTACGACCTACAAGTAGTTGTTCCGGGTCTGGCTGTTTGTGTATGTGACTTTAAATGTTTGTAAACGCACCCACAATACAGGAGAAATTTCTAGTGTGGGGCAACGTTTTAAAAAACAAAAAAAGAAATAAATAAATAAATAAACAATTAAATGAACTCAGCAAAGCTTGGCCACAGATTGTAATAGGTATTTAATAGTGCAATAATGAATAATCGTGCACCGGCCAGCCGGCCACAGACCGGCTACCGGCCGGCAGCAGCGACTGTGTACAGCGGCGCGGCGGCGCGGCGGCGTCCAGCCACAGTTTACTTTGTTACATCACAGAATAACTAATAGTACTAAAACACGATCTACACGGTTTAAAACGGCGGTTTCAAACATAAGTTTAAAACAGTGTAGACAGTGGTTTGAAACCAAATTTCGTTGACCTTTAAACGTCCTTGGTAGAAAGGCCTGCGTTGCAAACCAGTGGCAGAAGAAGATGTTGGTTTTAAACCATGTAAAAAATTATTACTCGGTATCCGGAGGTGATTTTCCAAAAATAAAAACTGGAAAATATGCGCCCAAAGATGCTTTATCAGACTTTATTTATATAAAATAAATATCTTGGACATTTACGTTTTCAGAATTTATTTCAATTTTTTTCATGAAAAGGTCACCTAAAGTTCATAATAAAAAATAGAAAAAAGTATTTGAAATTGACACGTGGGTGTTTTACTCGTGCATTTTAAATGCATCCCTTAATCGATAAATACAATACACAGCAGAGGGGATTTTTTTTTGATCAAACGGAACACTGTGCGTAGTTATACTGAGGTACAGCGGCGTACAGCTGCGCTGCGCGTCCCCGTCTGCGCACCACGGCTATGAAGATCTGTCTGAACGGAAACAAGCCGGCAGGCCACGGCATCCTAGCTACACTTACTTACTTCTTAATATTCAATTTAATCGTTCTGCAGAAACACGTTTACCTACATTATTCTTTTCACATAGTTCTGGGTTATATGAAAAGTACTCAAAATCACATCACACTATATATATATATATATATATATATATATATATATATATAATATTATAAAGGCGAAAGTTTGTGAGTGTGTGTTTATATGTTTGTTACTTCTTCACGCTCAAACGGCTGGACCAATTTTGATAAAATTTTGTATGGAGGTAGGTGACACCCTGGATTAACATATAGGCTACTTTTTATCCCGATATTCCCACGGGATCGACAATTACGCGGGTGAAACCGCGGGGCGCAGCTAGTTTTAAAATAATTAAATTGACTTAAATTCAATTCTAAAAGCGTCGAGCGCTTTGTAATCTGTGGTATTAATATGAAGTGAGTTCCAGCCTTTTAGAATTAAATTAAATTATTTTATAATTATAGTGCATTTTAAAAGCGTGTTTTTTAGTTTTTTTTAATTTAACTACATAATTATTTTGTCATTCACAGAACTACCTTACAAAAAATTCTGTGTGGTTTGAAAAAATAATTGATTTCGCATAGTTTTTATTCTGTCGGCCGGTCTATCTTTAAAAACCGGTCAAGAGCCGGTCGGACTCGCGCACCAAGGGTTCCGTACCATCATGTTTTTAATTTTTCATCGGCGAGGCTTATATTTATCAGAGAATTTTAACACTGTGCACTGCGGTGTAGAATATTGCAGTTTTATAATAATAATAATAATAAGGCTTACAACACCAATGTCAACAAGTCGTCATTTTTAAATATTTTCATAAATTAATTTTTAAAAGCAGTTTTGATTGTTTGTTTTGTTTGTGAAATACTACAGCCATACCCGGATCAAATATCATTTTATAAAAAACTAGTACTTATAATTAACCATGCATATTTCGATAAACTTTAATCTGCTTTAATTTGCTGAAAAGGAGGTGATATCTGTCATGTCACCTCCGATAAAAACGAACAAAATTAAATACAGAATAATAAATGTTGACAAGATCAGCCGCTAGACGTGCACGCCTACCACCTCCGGACTCTTCGCTCAGCTCCGCCTCACCGCCGCCGGTACCCAGCCCGACTGTGAGCGCTGTGACGACACCGGCCGCGGCAGTTGCGTCGAGCTCGAGCGACAAGTATTTCCCTCCGCCCACGACGCCACCACCTGCTCGTCGACGGGGAGGACGCCAGCCGCCGGACGGCTTAGGACTTCGAGGCCCACCGGCCTCTGATAGAGTCCCAGCTCCCGGCGGAAGTGTGCAGCGCATGAGATGGACACGATCCATCAATGAAAATGTCATGCGCTCATACTATGGGGCTACAGAGGGGGGAAACATTCTGACCGCGTACCGTGTTCCGATGCTCTCTCTTTTTCAGGTGCTTAAACCAGCTGTCAACTTTTCGGCACAATGACTATCGGATCAGGTGCGGGTCATCCAGCGTAATCATATGTTAGATGACACTGTACTTGATCGCCTGCGAAGTGAAATGCAGAGTAGCCATGTCATCGCCCCCCAGTCGCAGACTGCTGTAATACTACAGCAGTCTAATAGAAGTCATGATGACGAGGGGACTGATATCAGTCCTCAAGACTATAATAAAGTCGATGCGCTCTGTGACACAAGACATATATGTCTTGTGTCACAGAGCGCATCGACTTTCTGAAGCAGAAAGTGTATGCATGGGCGAACCGTATTCGTCGGTATAAGCGGCGAGTACAGCGATACACTCAGAATCGCACCTTCCAGAGCGATGAAAGGTGGGTTTATAGGGGTTGGGAGCGACCAGACCTAGGTGTGGCTGAGACGTGCCTACCAGATGATGACGCCATGTGTTCCTTCTGGCGTAGTATCTGGTCGGTGCCTGTCAGTCACACCGAAGGTGATTGGGCTCGGGAAGTCGAGCGAGCCTGCGATCCAATACCAGAAATGGGGGCTATCACCATCTGCCCCCAAGATGTAGCTCGTGCAGTCCGTCCGTTGCCTAACGGGAAGTCTCCAGGGCCGGACGGGCTGCATAACTTTTGGATTTAATGGTTTTCAAGGTCTCACGCTCGCTTGGCATCTCAGTTCCAGACTGCTTTGGAGTCTGGTTCGCTACCCCAGTTCCTTACGCCAGGAATTACCCACCTGCTCCATAAATCAGGTAGCACCGCGGAACCCAAAAATTATAGGCCGATCATGTGTTTACCGACGGTCTATAAAGTTCTTACATCCATTTTGAGAACTAAAATTAACAAACATATAGACACCAACTCCATCATGTCTGCCTCTCAGAATGGATGTAGGAATGAATCCCGCGGTACTAAGGAGCTACTCCTCATTGATATGGCCATTAGCCAACAGCTTCGTCGTTTCCGAAAGGATCTGTCGACATGTTGGATAGATTATAAGAAGGCCTATGACTCGGTGCCACATACATGGCTCATGAGGGCGTTAGAGTTGTATAAAGTAGATACAACTCTGCGCACTTTCCTGATGTCGTGTATGGGGCAATGGAGGACGGTCCTTCGCTATCCAGGATGTCGAAATATTCAGAGGAATAGCGAACCGATAAGGATTGAGCGAGGCATATTTCAGGGCGACAGTTTGAGTCCGCTTTGGTTCTGCTTAGCCTTGAATTGTCTAAGCACACTGCTGGAGGATTCAGGTCTAGGCTATCGGCTGAGGAGAGGTGGTCAGGTTATATCGCACCTCCTTTACATGGATGACCTAAAACTCTTTGCCCTCAACAATTTGCAACTGATGGAGCTACTGAAAGCCCGAAAGTCGAAAGTCTGACAACCAGTTTTACCAAGGGGTATCGTATTACCCAGTAACTGGGTTGTGTAGGTCAGATAGGCAGTCGCTCCATGTAAAATACTGGTATTCAGCTGAATCCGGTTAGACTGGAAGCCGACCCCAACTTAGTTGGGAAAAGGCTAGGCAGATGAGATGATGATGGAGCTACTGAAAGTAACTCAAACTTTCAGTAGTGCCATCAGGATGGAATTTGGTGTGGACAAATGTGCGGTCATGCTTGTAAAGCGAGGGGAGATTGTGGAATCCGTGGGAACCCAACTCTCGGATTCCACAAATATAAGAGCCCTCTCCGCATCCGAAACCTATAAGTATTTGGGTATGTCGGAAGCGTTAGGGATCAATGTTACTGACATGAAGCAATCGGTGAAGGAGCGCTTCTTTAGCCGCCTGAAAAAAGTACTTAATAGTCTTCTATCAGGCGGAAACAAGGTGCGTGCCTTCAACGGTTGGGTCATGCCAGTTTTGATGTACTCTTTCGGCATACTCAAATGGACTCAGACCGAACTCGACGCCCTGGATAAGAGGGTCCGTACACTGCTAACTGCAAATGTAATGAGGCTGTATATCCCGCGAAAATGTGGAGGTCGAGGGTTTTTAAACCCTAAGACGCTCCACAATCGCGAGATATGCAGTCTCAGGGAATATTTCCTAGAAACCGACGTGGGGATGCATCGAGATGTAGTCATAGTGGACAAGGGCCTCACCCCGCTCTCCTTGGCTAAAGAGAACTGGCGCAAACCAGTAGTGCTTGACACTAATGATCGCATGGAGGTATGGCAGAGTAAGGAGCTTCACGGACACTTTTTTCGGGCCCTACATGGACCCGATGTAGATCTAGTAGCGTCCGTAGCCTGGCTGCGTTTCGGAGAAGTAATCTAATAATATAAGTCCTAATCTAGTAATATAAGTCTCTTCATTTACCTAATTAATAATAGTCTCCACTTTATCTGCTTTAATATTATTCGTTAATTTATTTAAACATAAATAATCATGTATAATCTAGTTTTATAATAACGATACCTCTGGGCTCAAAGGGCGTAAAGCACAAAACACAGGTTTTCAGGAGAAGCAAAAAACAAAAAAATAATAATTGTTTTCGTTATATCTTTCTCATTTTTAAAGCTACTTAAAAGTATCCAAGGGACAAAGTTCTTAGATTTTTGATGTGCTTAAGAAGGTTTTTTCAAAAATGGGCCTGGTTTTGTATTGACTGAGATAGCATGTGCTTTACGACCAAAAAAAAATTAATTTTTGTCCTATACACCCCATAAAAATACGCCCTGAGCAGGTACACAGAGGCGTAAGCCCAACTTTTCATAAATGATGCAAAGACACAGGGGCGTATAAATTACTTAAATTGTTGTATAACGTGGTAAAGGACAATATTTTTACAATTATTTTTCTAATAATTGATATTTTATTTATTGAGTAGGCATCTATTCTTCGTAATTATATAACATAATATTTTTTTTTTTTTGCCGTTATGCTGCTGGACAAAGATCTCCCTAGTCCCTAACTCTCTTTCCACATGCCTCTGTCCAGAGCAGCTCTCTGGCAAACCTTGAGCGTGGACCTCTGCTGAATTATCAAAGACCATGTTTGAGAACCATACGTGAGGACGGGAAGAATACACATGTCGATGAGTCTTCTCTTGAAGTGATAGTGGAAGTTCGCCCTTCATTTGATATTCATGGCCCAATAGCTCTTCCAGGCATTTTTTGCAACTTCTTTGTTTGGTCTTGCCTGAAAGAGGCTATTTGACCAAGATAGAGCTACTCATAGACATAATTTAACCTCCCCACCCGCCACGGTGATCCTGCGATGCACGCTATTCGTCATCAACTTGGTCTTTGACATATTCATTTGAAATCCGACCTCTAGGCTTGCCGTGCTGAGATCTTCTAGCATCTGAGTCAGCTCGGAAGTCTGTATGTTTCTCGAGAACCTGGTGGATAGAGTGGAGGTGGTCAGTAGTAGAAAGGCCGCGACGAAATCCGGCCTGTTCGGGGGCTGATGTTTGTCTAGGGCGCCGGCTATTCTGTTCTCGATTACTTTAATGAAAGCTTTGTACAGGCGTGATACCAGACTGATAGGACGCTAATTTTATTGTCTATGTCTGTTTTATCACCCTTTATGTGGAGAAGAATAATCAAAGAATGGCGAAATGTGCGTAGCAGAATTCCGGTGTTTAAAATACTGTTGAAAAAATTTGTAGCATGTGGAAGAAGGACAGGCTCTCTTATTTTTAAGGCTGCGCTGGTTACGCCATCGTCGCCTGGGCTCTTATTATACTTCATGATCCACAGTGCCTTGTGAACTTCCCAGCCTGTGAAAGGTGGAATGTTAGCACGGAGCACGGATATACAGTTGCGTCAGTTTGTACAGTCGGTTTCGCGATTCTTATAAAACTCTGTACAAATTTTTTAAATTTTGTCTCTGTCATTCTGTTTCACACCTGCACAATCCTTTAAACATGCAATTGTAGGTCATCCTTTGCTTGATATTCTTTGTTTGGCGGATTTTAGTGAGGTGTTTTGTTCTAAAGCAATCTTTATGAGGTGTGTGTGTTACGGTTTCTTAAGTCTTTACGAATACTGCGTTTAACAAGTCGGTCTACCGCTTGTGTTCTGGTGTGTACATAGCAAGTTGTTGTCTCTCTTCAATTAACTGCTTCGTTTGGTAACTAAATTTACTTTCTCTGTATTTGCTCGTTTTTGTTTTATTACTGACCTTTTTAGTGCTGTTTTCTATATTGGTGTATAGCGTTTGAACGTCACCTTTCATCTGTTCTGTCTAATACTCGAAAATTATTTTTTAAATCTAAATTGAATGGCTTTATTTAATCTTCTAATTGAGTTTTTAATAGAAATAAAAAGAGGATAATATAAACTAAAATTATGATGAGAAATTAAAATCGTTTATTTCACTTTTCTATTAAAATAAATACTGTTCTTAAATATGTAATGAGATCATTTAGTTTTTATGCTATGTAATCAGGTGTCTTTGTTATAATTTGCTTCATCAGTTTTAGGCTTTATAAGCTTAAAACTGATGAAGCAGATCTCTTAGGTCTCCTTATTTTATAATAAAATGTAGGTCGTATAGCACAACTATAAAAAATTTCAAATAAAAAATTTGAATTTTTTAAGGACGTAAAGAGCAATATTACAACTATAAAAAAATTCAAATAAAAAATTTGATTTTTTTAAGGACGTAAAGAGCAATATAAGTAATATTGCTCGAACGATCTTACACCCAAAATCTTCAACCAAAATTGGTTTATACAACCTGCCAATTTTTGTGGAGGCAGCAATATGTTCCTTATGCCCCTAATCTTCAAATAAGTTGTGTTTACGTAACGAAAATTACGAGGTTGTATTCGACATTTTTTTGCGAATTTCGCCACGTGGATTACACAGATCGATAGAGAATCAAAAACTGAGTGAGAAAAGTATAAAATGTCAAAATGCCCAAAATGTGCTATACGCCCTTTGAGCCCAGAGGTATCGATAATATACTCTATAAGACATTGAAAATACTATACCTTCTTTTCAATTTAGCGTCTAATACATTTATTGTTGTCTTCTTTTTAAATATTTAGTGTAAATTGATGGCCTGAAACACAGGTTTTTTATAAACCGGGATCAGGCAGGTCTATATTACAGTTAGAATTTAATTTTCCTCGATTGTAATTAATGTAAATCCTATTTTTAGTGTACTTTATACTTGAATAAATTTTTTATTATTTATTGTGTAGTAGGTACACCTGTATAACGGATACCGTACATCAGTGCCTCAAGCTTTTAAAATTTATATACATATACAGGGTGTTTCGTGCATCGTTTGCCAAATGGAATTGGCCGAAAGGAGAGGTTATTTACTATCTCTTAAGGCCCAGTAACTCATTCCTTGTTACAGCGGTTTTTTTATTATGACTTTTTAATTTTTATTTAGAAAAATACAAGAACTCTGCATTTAAGCTCAAATTTAAAAAAAGTTATGACTATAAGCTTCAAATTTTATTTTAATTCTTATGTTTACTCTTGTGTGGTTCTATGAAATCCAAAATTACTTGCTAGTAACATCTAGTCGTTCGTCGTCTCGACGTCCACTGCTGGACATAGGCCTCCCCCAATTTTGGGAGGGTTTGCCATAATCGCCACGCTTGGCAGGCGGGTTGGCGATCGCAGTATGGTATGATGGTGGAATACATAGAGAACGCTGCTGCCCATTCTCCGGTACGATCCTTAGTCGCCTTTTACGACACCCACGGGAAGTAAGGGGTGGTGATATTCTTTAAGTTCGGCACCACACAGACGTCCGGCACCACATAGACGTCAGACAACATCTAGTAGTTCCTTTTTAATAACTCACAAAGTTTTGAAACAAGGAAAAATACACTTAACACTCGACTTTAAATTGATGTAAAAAAAAAAAACTAAAAGAGATCCGGATCTTCGAATTCTTTCAAAAAGTTTTCTAGTTTGTCCTCTTTCCAACGGTGTGCAATATACAAGAAAAAAAACTTTTATTAACTTCAGTAATTCGCTAAACGTGTAATCGAGACACAGGCTGATATTCGATATTACGGTAAGAACACTAGGTAGTTTTCACATAAATAACATTCTTTAAGTAGGTGGATAATGTTATCTCACTCTTACGCAGTCTTTTATCTCTTTCAAGGGTTCTAACTTTCCTCGAACTTGAAATAAAAAGTAAACTTTTATTTATTAAGTGCCTAATTATAAATTTTGTTCAAATTGTCCTCCACTATTGCGAACACACGCATGACATCTTCGTCTTATCTCGACTGTAGTGGTGTGTAAACGTATTTCTGTTTTGATAGTGATGAAAGCCGCCTCAATGC
The DNA here is from genome assembly GCA_916614155.1 of Mesoligia furuncula. NCBI lineage: Eukaryota > Metazoa > Arthropoda > Insecta > Lepidoptera > Noctuidae > Mesoligia > Mesoligia furuncula. The sequence goes on from OU744810.1 coordinate 110,688, forward strand.
GTTGGACTTAATCATCCCTAGTCTCAACTTCTGTGGCGTAAACAAGTTCTTTGGGCCGTCCCCAGATGTAAAAATCTAACGTCTGGTCTGGGGAACGGAGGCCAAGGAATAGGGCCATCCCTCCCAATCCAAGAGTCTGGGAATGCAACATCCGAGTACTCCCTGCCCAGCTAGCATGGCCGGAGACATTTTATCCACGTGGAGAGGAGAAAATACTATTCCCCTCTGTCAATTTTGCCCACCCTCCGAGCACGGCGACATGGGTGGATAAACTATTCACGGTGGACAAACCAGCAGGGCTAGCATGGCTGGAGACATTTTATCCACGGGGAGAGTAGAAAATATTATTCCCCTCTGTCAATTTTGTCCACCCTCCGAGCATGGCGACATGGGTGGATAAACTATTCACGGTGGCAGTAAGCACGAGACATTTTTATAGTAGGTACAATTAATTATATTTTCTCCAAGAGATATACTTAAACCCACCATCTAAAGACGAGGACAAATTTCTCCCTTTGTTATGTCATAATATCTGTAATTTTTCTCTTCCACTAGTCGCCATGCTATAGACGGGGGGTGAGTATCCACGTCTAATGTCAAAAAACATTTTTACAAAAAAAAAACAACCGACTTCCAAAAAAAACACTACAAATTGAAAAATAACTTTAATTTCGGAAGTCGGTGTCTTTGGTTCCGCGTTTTCGTTTATTGACACCGACTTCCGAAATTAAAGTTATTTTTCAATTTGTAGTGTTTTTTTTGGAAGTCGGTTGTTTTTTTTTTGTAAAAATGTTTTTATTTTTCACTTTTTAGTGGGTCAGTTTGTAATTTATCTAAGTTACAAAAGCCAAATGCCAACTGTTCATCACCTTTTACAAAATATTGCTTTTCCCGATGCTGGGACGTTAATTGTTGAAGAGTTCTCCCGGTATGAACCAGGAGATCCTCAACAATCACTCGCAATACGCATTGTGACGAGCATAAATTGCTTAGCAACCATATTAAAGTAATCGAATCGCAACCCGTGAAATATTTGTCAGTGAGTAGTTCCGATGGCCATCTGTGATCTTCATCATCAGCTCCACTTTACCAAGTGATGATTTTCGAGAGCAAATGCTCAAGTTACTTTAAAAAATATCCAAATCGCTGTAGCTTTGCTTATAAAATTTGAGGGTTGCCCTCGATTTCCATGGAATCCTCTCATCAGATTCCAACTTGATGATAATGGGACCACCTCGAGAGTATACCCTTTCAAATAAAAAAAGAACTTTTGGAATCGGCCCAGCCGTCTTCGAGTAATCGGTGAACATACACAAGGTAGCTACTGTAATCTGTTGAGGAGTTCCCTTAACTGTCCTTCGTCTTCATCATCAGACCCCTAATGACAGTGGCAACCCATCTAGGTGTAAAGTTCACATCAATACAAATTAATCAAGCCCAAACACAAGGTAACTGCTGTAAATCGTTGAGGAGTCCCCTCGACTGTCTTTCGGCTCCATCATCAGATCGACTCCAGGCCTTCATCAAAGTGTAGTGCTTTAAAATACTTAATGAAAAAATTAACAAACGCACTAGTCGCTCCTACGATTTTCGAAAGCTCCCCTCGATTTCACTGGGATGCCATCATCAGATCCTGGTTTCCTTATCATGGGACCACCCTTGGCATATCCCCATTCCAACAAAAAAAGAATAATCAAAATCGGTTCATAAACGACGAAGTTATCCGCGAACACACATAAAAAAAAAAAAAAAAAAAAAAACATATATACGGTCGAATTGAGAAACCTCCTCCTTTTGAAGAAGTCGGTTAAAAAGTGATATAATTCTCTTTCCCCCTGTTGCCGTGCTGTGGCAGGTGGATAAAATAATTTTATCCCTTGTCAGTGGAAATAACCGATGGAGAAAAGTTTTATCCCCAGCCCATGCTAGCCCTGCTGACGGTTAATCTCCAGTGAGCGGGACGACTGTCTTGATGAAAAACAAAAGACTCACTTCAAGAGGTGTTAACTGAAAATTGGTAGCTGAGCTAATAATTAGGGTAATTCTGTTTGAGAAATGCTTTTTAAAAAGTTCGGATCATCCACGTCCGAGTGTAATAAAAAACGACAAAACTGGACACGGTTACCATAGTCTTGATTCTCAAGAGCTACAACATACAAAATACCTACGCGTAAGAATGCATTACTTTCTCCAAGGGGAATTTTTTATTTAATATTTGTAAAAAGTACAATCCGTGCGGGACAACATGACATCTGGCAGAGTGACGTCAAAGCCGTTACCTAGAACATCGGTGAGGTACGCAGTAGAGCTAGAAAGGGTTTGCATTCCATGTTAGCGTGTACGATTGTAAGTCTTCTTCTTCTTAGCGTGTCGATAGCAATCTAAATGTACTCGGCCCAGAATTCGGCTACTTGTTTGGCGCCTTCATCACCGTCCATCAGTTCCTGTAACGTGCAGCTGACAGGACACGCAGGACACAATATTAAGTGTCCCATCGTTTGTGGGACAGCACCACATTTACACTCCAAGGCGGAGTCGTCTATGAATCTCCACTTGAACAGGTTATCCTTGCTTCGGCCTACCTGGGTCCGGAGTCTGTTTAAAGACTTCCAGATTACCCAAGGTAACTCATGTCCAGTTGGGAGATCTTCAGCGGGTGGGACGAACGGTTTGGGTAAGGTAGCACTGTCTCGCCACAGCTTCAGTCTCTCTTGTGATGGTCCGCCAGAGAGTGGAACGACACACTTTAAAAAACTGTTTCGGCTTTTCAGCCTTTGTGGCACAAGGATGTTGTCGTGCAAAGGGTGTCGTGTGTCGGAGACCATTTTGGCTCTTTCGCTGGAGCTTGCCACCGCTCTGCGAACCACTGGTGGCGCTATTCCTGCTAGCGGATACAGCATTTGTACCGGGGTTGGTTTTAGGCAGCCAGTGATGATCCGGCACGTTTCATTCAAAGCTGTATCCACCAGCTTTGCATGGGCAGAACGGCTCCACACGGGGCACGCGAATTCTCCCGCAGAAAAAGATAGCGCCAGTCCAGTAGTCCGCACAACGTCAGGCGAAGCACCCCATTTCGATGAGACCAGTCTACGAAGAAGACTGTTGCGAGTGTGCACCTTCTGCTTGATATTCGTGCAGTTTTGCTTGATATTGTAAGTCACTACCAAAGAAGTTACGTTTACACACCACTACATTTGAGATAAGACGAAGATTTCGTGCGTGCGTACGCAATAGTGGAGGACAATTTGAACAAAATTTATAATTAGGTACTTATTAAATAAAAGTTTATTTTTTATTTCAAGTTCAAGGAAAGTTAGAACCCTAGAAAGAGATAAGAGACTACGTAAGAGTGAGATAACACTATACACCTACTTAACGAATGTTATTTATGTGAAAACTAGTGTTCTTACCGTAATATCGAATATCAGCCTGATGTGTCTCGATTACACATTTAGCGAATTACTGAAGTTATTAATTTTTTTTTAGGTATATTGCACACCGTTGGAAAGAGGACAAACTAGAGAAGTTTTTAAAAGAATTCGAAGATCCCGATCTCTTTTAGTTTTTTTTTTACAGCAATTTAAAGTCGAGTGTTAAGTGTATTCTTCCTTTTTTCAAAAACTTTGTGAGTTATTAAAATGGAACTAGATGTTATTAGCTAGTAATTTTGAATTTTATAGAACCATACAAGAGTAAACATAAGAGTTAAAATAAAATTTCAAGGCTTTACTCATAAATAAAAAAAAATAAGCTTAAATGCAGAGTTCTTGTATTTTTCTAAATAAATATTAATAAGTGATAATAAAAAAACCGGTGTTTTTTTTTTTTTTTTTTTTTTTTTTTTTTTTTTTTTTTTTTTTAAAAAAACCGGTGTAAATTCTGACAACCAGTCTTACCAAGGGGTATCGTATTACCCAGTAACTGGGTTGTGGAGGTCAGATAGGCAGTCGCTCCATTTAAAATACTGGTATTCAGCTGCATCCGGTCAGACTGGAAGCCGACCCCAACATAGTTGGGAAAAGGCTAGGCAGATGATGAATAAAAAAACCGGTGTAACAAGGAATGAGTAACTGGACCTTAAGAGATAGAAAATTACCTCTTCTTTCGGCCAATTCCATTTGGCTGTATTTTAAAATGACAGTGTTACTTAATTTATTTTTTTCTTTTTAGTTCGCGTTATTCTTTTTATTTTAGGTTACGTTTTTATTTAAATAAAAGCTTGTTCTTAAAAACTTTTTTTTATTTTCATTTTACATTTTAGTCTTAAAGACTTAATATTATTTTTTTTACTATTAATTATTTATTTATTTACATTATTTTATTGATTTAAAATAAAAATTACTAAAAATATTATTGTTGGGACGGACCCTGAGAGTTTCGATCCCACCAAAAACATGTAATGTTGAAAAAGAAGGCCAAGTTCCTTTTCGTTGTGCTTGTGTTATAGTTATTTTATGGTTTTCTGAAAACCCAACAAGTTTAAATGGAACAATATTATTGTATTGATATCTAAAAAGTTTCAAACACAAATTACTTTCAACAGAATTGCAAAATAAGGCCGGTGCAAAGAAAATGGTTTAAAACTTGGCGTTGGTTTCGATTTCAACTCTTTTGCTGGTCAAACATCTACATGAAGTAAGGAACTTGGCCTTCTTTTTCAACATTATATGTTTTTGTTGGGATTTCATTGCTCTTTACCAAGTGGGTAGATACACGTGTAGGATTAAATTGTATAGCCTAGGTTTTCTTTATTTTTTATAAGTAATTGTGGTTTTTATTATTTTTTCTCTTACGAGGTGTTTTTTAGGGTTCCGTACTCAAAGGGTAAAAACGGAACCCTATTACTAAGACTTCGCTGTCTGTCCGTCTGTCCGTCTGTTTGTCACCAGGCTGTATCTCAAGAACCGCGATAGCTAGAATCTTGAAAATTTCACAAAGTATGTATTTCTGTTGCCGCTATAACAGCTAATACTAAAAACAAAATAAAATAAATATTTGAAAGGGGCTCCCATACAACAAACGCGATTTTTTCGCCCTTTTTTGCTCGATATCAAAAATGGCAACAGGTAGGCACTTGAAATATTCACAAAATACTCAGTTGTATTGTTACGAGCTTCGGGTTCGTGACAATTAAAAACTGCCGATTTAATAACCAAAAAAAAATGACACTTTAATAATCAACACTAATTACAACTCAAACACACTAATTACAAAACACAATTGCACTACTGATCGCTTTAAGTCGCACTTGAATAACGCTTCGATGCTTTCACTTCGATCGCTTTATCCAAACTGTGTCGGTCGTGGCGCGTCTCGGCCTTATATAGCGCCAAAGAGAGTTCTAGAACCTTCCATTGTAGAAACATCTAGAATGTTCGAGTACATACAGGCCCCGATTGACCAGATGTCGAAAGTTCGGGAATGTTCTAGAAAGTTCTCGCATCGAAATTTCTAGAAGGGTCTTGACGACTAGTTCCGCTACTCGATACTAGATGGCGCTAGTGGTAACTACTGTCGCCATGTACTAGGCATTAATTGTGGCGCGCAACACTGCCCCCTCCTAAGACATGCTCGTCCCGAGCATTATCGGCCCCATAATAACGCGCCAGTCGATCCACGTGGACGATCTTAGGAGTACCTCTTGCATCTTTCTGTATCCGGTAGGTTACGTCATTGATCTTTGTCACAATCCGGTACGGTCCGTCCCATTTAGCTTGAAGCTTAGGAGATTTCCCTTTACTGCGGACTGGATTATGCAACCACACTAGTGAACCTTCGTCGAACCCTTTATTGTTCATTTTACGGTCATAACGGGTTTTCATCTTTTCAGACATTTGCTGGCCCGATTGTCTGACGTGCTCATAAATGTCATTCATTTTGTTCCGCAAGTCGTTCGCATACTCGGTTATACTGCGTGGGGCATCAGGTGGTATTCCGGTGATTAGGTCTGCAGGCAGCCGTAATTCCCTTCCAAAGTTTGCGAAAGCTGGTGTCACCGATGTGCTTTCGTGAACAGCGCTTCGATATGACAACAAAAACGGTTGTATGTGCTTGTCCCAATCTCGTTGCCGATTTTCCACAACTTTTGCTAGGTACCTCTCCAATGTCTGATTAAATCGTTCCACCATTCCATCTGATTGTGGGTGGTAAGAAGTTGTTCTTGTTTTATGAGTACCCATAACTCGACAAGTTTCCTGGAATATTTGGGACTCGAAATTTCTTCCTTGGTCGCTGTGAATCTCCAAGGGTACTCCAAAACGGCAGAAGACTTCATGAACCAGTTTATCTGCAACTGTTGAAGCTTCTTGGTTTGGAATGGCGAAGACTTCCGGCCACTTAGTGAAGTAATCCATCACAACCATGAAATACTTGTTACCACTTTCACTTTCCGGAAACGGCCCCGCAACATCAAGGGCTATCCTCTCCCATGGTGCACCAACATTGTACAATTTCAATGCACCCCTACTACGAGTCTGAGGTCCCTTCACAGCTGCACAACTTGTACATTTGCGACACCAGTCCTCGACATCGTCCCGACAGTGGACCCAGTAAAACCGTTCTCGTATCTTCAGTAGAGTCCGTTTTACTCCCAGATGACCTCCTGAACAACCATTATGGTACAGCTGTAGAACATCTGGCACTTGAGCTTTAGGGACAACCATTTGCAAATGACAGCTGTGTCCCCGAGCGTTTTCCCATTTACGGCACAGGACTCCATCCTGAATCACCAAACTGTCCCATTGGGCCCAATAGCTTTTTGTGATCGACCTCATTGCTGAGACGTCGCTCCACCTGGGCTTAGGAGCTCTAGCCTTCATCCACTCCAGAATCGGCTTGATGTCCGAATCTTCCTGCTGTGCACGTTGTAGGCTTTCCTTCCACTCGTTTCTGAGGTCTGTCTTGAGCATCCTCACAGGTACGACTTCTTTACTTTCTTGCCTAGTACAATGTTTGCAGTTTTCAGGACAAGGTCTTCTTGACAATGCATCTGCGTTGCCATGAGATTTCCCGCTGCGATGTTCGACCTCGAAGTCGTATTCCTGCAGTAGTTCAATCCATCTCGCAACTTGTCCTTCTGGATTTTTGAACTGCAATAGCCATTTCAGTGCAGCATGGTCAGTTCGTAGGTGGAATTTCCGCCCCAGAAGATATTTGCTAAAGTGCTGCAATGACTTTACCACAGCAAGCAGTTCTCGTCTCGTAACACAATAGTTCCTTTCAGGTTTCGACAGTGACTTGCTGAAGTATGCTACCACAACCTCTTGATCGCCGTTCCGCTGAGACAACACACCGCCAAGTCCTATGTCACTTGCGTCTGTGTGAACTATAAATTCCTTGCCCGCATCAGGGTACCCCAAAATAGGTGTTTTACACAGACGGTCCTTTAGCTCCTGGAATGCGATGTCGCAACTTTCATCCCAGCAGAAATGTCGCTTCTCCTCGGTTAACTTATGCAGGGGTTTGGCTATATCTGCAAAGTTCTTGACAAATCGCCGATAATAGGAGCACAAACCCAGAAATGCTCTGACCTGCGTCTTGTCTTTCGGAATTGGCCAATCCTTGACAGCGGCGATTTTCTCTGGATCCGTGCGGATACCTTCTTCAGACACTACATATCCCAAAAAGCTAACTTGTCGTTTGAATAGTGAACACTTTTTCGGACTTAACTTGAGGTTGGCACTCTGGATCTTCATGAGTACGCGTTCCAGGTTTTGAAGATGTTCTTCAAACGTGCGGCCTACGATGATGATGTCATCCAAGTAGACCAGGCAGGCATCGCCAATTAGTCCGGTAAGTACAAGTTCCATCAACCTCTCAAATGTTGCCGGAGCATTGCACAATCCAAACGGCATAACTTTAAATTGCCACAGACCCTTTCCTGTCGAGAATGCAGTTTTCTCCTTGTCCTTAGGATCAATTTCAACTTGCCAGTAGCCACTTTTCAGGTCTAGTGTGCTAAACCACTTTACTCCAGTAAGCATGTCCAGCGTGTCATCAATTCTTGGCAAAGGATAGCTGTCCTTCTTTGTAACGTCGTTCAGACGACGATAGTCAACACAAAACCGCATGCTGCCGTCCTTCTTTCTTACCAGCACTACAGGTGAACACCATGGACTAGATGAAGGTTCAATAACACCATCCTTCACCATTCCCTCAATCATGGTTTCCACTTCTTTTTCACGTGCTACCGGCAATCTCCTTGGCCGCTGACGGATAGGCAATTCTTCTCCTGTGTTTATTTTGTGTTGAACTAAGCCAGTCTTCCCGATGTCAGCCTCGTTTGACGAGAAAACATCGGCGAACTTGAATAACATCTTCTTCGCCTTGACCATTTCATTTTGGGACAAAACGCTGTGGCAGTCTTCTAAAAGTGTGGTCACTTTTGTTTGTGCATCCTTGCTGATGGTCCCAGTCGATAGATGTTGGCATCGACGCAACCAATCCACTTCCTCGCAAGTACCAACAAGTGTGCCTTTTTCTATTACCTGTTCCTGATCACAAAGGTTCAGCACACGTACCCCTGAGATGTCAGTGGCTCTGACCAAAGTCTGTGCCACTTTCCATGGAAGGTCATTGTCTACCCTTTCCACGAGTACACAACGATGAGTTTGCCCAGGATTCCGAGGAAGACTAACCGGCACAATCGTTTCCGATCTCGGCGGAAGAACAATCTTCTTAAGGCTGTACACATTCCCAGGTAACGCCCCTTCCACGAAAAGTTCCTCTTGTCCACATTTTAAAACACCTTGCTTAACGTCAATCTGGCAACAATTCTTCCTCATAAAGTCAAGGCCCAGGATGCAATCGTCCATTATATCAGCCACGATGACATTATGCAGGTAGATTCTGTTGCCTAGCGTCAATTCCATTTTCTTCTCTCCATGGACGGGTATGCGCTGACCGGTGGCTGTTACCAAATTAATGCGTTCCCGGTTGTATGCGGGGTCCCCGAGGGACCGACTTGTAAGTTGGGAACTGACAACCGTGCGAGAAGCTCCAGTGTCTATGGTCAGCTTACACGGCGTTCCGTTGACCTCGCCCTTGATGACTAGGCTGTTCCCGTCATGGGTTTGTGTGATCGAAACCCTTGGGGCTCTTTGAACATCAGCCAGCACCCGCCCCGCAGTCCTGGCTATTACTCGTTTCCCTGCTGCTGGTGCTGCGCGGTGCTGTTAGCCGCACTGTCCTCTGCAGATCGGCCGTCTTCTCTTTCTGCAGTTCGCTTAGGACAACTGGATCGAAGGTGGCCCTTTTCCCCACAACCGTAGCACCTAGGGCTGTATCCTCTATTGCGGTCGCGAACTGTAGCCGCTGTAACCTCCCTGACGCGATGGGAACGATGATCCTGCCGCACAGCTTCCACCTCCAGTGCATGGGCCAAGGCGTCCTTAAGCGTCCCGTGGTGACCGAGCCTTACAGCAGCTCTGACCTCAAGATCGCGGATGCCGTCGATGAATGCCTGCACTAGGTTCCCATCAATAAGCGCAGGTACGGACTGGTAGGCTTTGCGAACCAGCTTCTCCACTTCAAGGGCCCACTGCTGCAGGTTTTCGTTACTGCGTTGCACGCGATCCTTGAGCTGCGCACGAAACACGTGTTCCAGGTGAGCGTCGCCATACCGAGCCTCCAATGCCTCAAGGAGCTGCTCGTAAGTCACTTCCTTACCGAGAGCTTCCAGGAGAGTTAAGGCCTGGTCGCGCAGGCCTAGGGTGAGAGCAGTCATGGCCTGGCTTTTATTCCACCCGTTCGGCTTCATGACAGCCTCAAACTGGATTTTGTAGGCCGACCATGAAGAAGTTCCGTCGAACGGTGGCACTTTGAATCCACGTAGCGAAGGTGTTATAGCTACGGGAGCTGCGATTCCATCCCCAAGTTTGAGGTAATCCAGCGTTTTCTTCACGTCAGCCATCACGGTTAGCTTCACATCAGCCATCACGTTGTCAACCCGATTATTTACTTGGTCGATTCGGGTTTCAGCTTCCGACAGGCGGTTGTCATGTTGAGCAACCTTATCCTTTACCTCCTTCATGTCTTTCCCGAAGGTAGCGTGAAGGTCCTTCATAAGGAGCATCTGCTCTTCCTGACGGCGCGCCTGCTCCTCCTTATCACGTTGGAGCTGTTCTTCCAACCGACGAGCCTGTTCCTCCTGTCGACGAGCCTGTTCCTCCCTGTCACGCAGCAGCTGTTCTTCCAACCGACGGGCCTGTTCCTCCTTGTCCCGTTGGAGCTGTTCTTCCAGTCGACGAGCCTGTTCCTCCTGACGGCGGGCCTGTTCCTCCTGTCGCCGGGCCTGTTCCTGCAGCATCATCATCAGGGCAGCAAAATCTGGCGCTGATGATGCTGGAGCAGCTGTGGACGGGCCGGCCTCCGCGGTCGGTAGCTGGCCTTCCGACCCCATTGGCGTTGTTCCACCGAATCGCCTTTGGTCCGTCTCCTGCTGGCGTTGACTCCGGGTACGGATACCCTCCGTGTCGTCTTTGGGTAAAACCGGCATTTTAATCCCCTCTTCTGACACCAATTGTTACGAGCTTCGGGTTCGTGACAATTAAAAACTGCCGATTTAATAACCAAAAAAAAATGACACTTTAATAATCAACACTAATTACAACTCAAACACACTAATTACAAAACACAATTGCACTACTGATCGCTTTAAGTCGCACTTGAATATCGCTTCGATGCTTTCACTTCGATCGCTTTATCCAAACTGTGTCGGTCGTGGCGCGTCTCGGCCTTATATAGCGCCAAAGAGAGTTCTAGAACCTTCCATTGTAGAAACATCTAGAATGTTCGAGTACATACAGGCCCCGATTGACCAGATGTCGAAAGTTCGGGAATGTTCTAGAAAGTTCTCGCATCGAAATTTCTAGAAGGGTCTTGACGACTAGTTCCGCTACTCGATACTAGATGGCGCTAGTGGTAACTACTGTCGCCATGTACTAGGCATTAATTGTGGCGCGCAACAGTATTTTAACTTGAATAATAAAATTAAAATAAAATAAATATTTAAGGGGGGCTCCCATACAACAAACATGTTTTTTTCGGCGTTTTTGCCTTGTGGTACGGAACCCTTCGTGTGCGAGTCCGACTCGCAATTGGCCAGTTTTTTATTAAATGATGAGCCCGCTACAGTCTGAACTGCGGCAATGTTTGGACGTATAGACCATTCCCGATCAGCTGTTTTTTTTTAACTTATTCTTTTTCACACATATTATTATGTTTTTTAAATCCGGTCTATAGAGCGACCTTAATCTGTAATTGTACTCAACAATAGCACTTTCTTGTGCTTTGATCTGGCTAGGATATGGTCACCACTCAAATTTTTTACCCTAGGTACGGGTACGCAGGCTTGACCAACCAATATCAATTATAGGATTATATTTCGTCGCTTCATTCTTCAGATACAAATAACCATGTAGTGCCTTTATTCTACAAGGCTCTATTCGCACGTTTAAAGAATCGGCTTTTAGTCGATTGTAATTTTTTTTTTTTATCTGTCAACCTCACTAGCGTGTCGTGATGTTCGTGCTGTGAACTTCATTCCTCTTTCTTGCGAGGCATCGTTTGCACGTGCCTTAGTGAATATTTCGTGCTCAGCAATCGCCATTATAATGCCGAAAAGAAGAAATCAGGATAAAATTGAACGTTATCTACGTAAAATTCAAAAACTGGAAAATGAACAAAGAAAATATAAAAGAATCATTTATTCGTCATCGGAAGACTCCGATGAAAATTCAGGTTAGTAAATCGTTATTTAATAACTGTTAAGTGCGTTGGTGAAAATATTTATGAGAAATATTATCTTGATTACTTATAATGCCTGGAGGTTGACCGTGTGTCATCACGAAGGTAACTTACTATACCTAGAGGTTAACCGCGTGTTAACACAAAGGTAATCCGTAATTGTTAAAAGGACGATTACGTTAAAACAAATAAAATGCCTGGAGGTGGATCGTGTATCCTCACGACGGTTATTAATTATAGTACTGCCTTAGCATTGTAATGTTACCTGAGAGATTAACCGAGTGTTAATACAAAGTAAAAAATAAAAATTACGTCTACCCTCAAATTTTTACTTTCATTTTTTATTGTTTTAGACGACACACCTCGTAATGATGCCGATCCAGACCCCATTGGGTTAATAGATCAGACTGGCATGAACGACATGTCGCCCGATGAGGAGACCAAACCTGATGGCGAACAGGAACCAACTCCAGTACTGGAATTGGGCCCTAATATTCTCTCCGCCTTAGGTGAGACCACGGAAGAGACGCCAAAGTTTGGACCATGTTGTTGTGTTGTTGTTGTTGTTGTTGTTTGTTTGTTTGGATTCATGAAAACCTATCACGGCTTTGGCTACCTATTCTCCGAAAAGGGATGAATAAGGAGACAAAGGAGAGGCTTCACAAAGAGTACCCAATCCCAGAGAATTGCCCCTTATTACAAGCGCCTAAATTAAACCCAGAAATTTCGGCCGCAGTAAATGATGGTACCCGTGTTCGTGACAAAAGAGTAGAAGGAGTACAGCAGCAATTAGGTCACGGAATAGCCGCTCTTAATAAAGGTTTAGACTTGCTTCTTGATGATGGCAAAGACAAAGTTCAAGTCATTAAATTTTTAAGCGACAGCTGTCGCTTGCTGTGTGATCTGCATTTCGAAGAATCGGAGGCGAGAAAGAAATTCGTCACTCCGGGCCTAGATAAATCCTTTTTAAATATCATGCAAGATATCGATCGCGATGAAATGCTTTCTGGAAGCCGACTTTCGGAAAAGATAAAGGCCACGAAAGTAATTGAAAAACAGGGCTTGCAAATCAAGAAGCCCGCACCGATTCCCAAAACGCCTTCTACTTCATCCTATCAACCAACATCGAACCGGCCGCGCTCCCAGGGAAACTGGGGAGGCCCTCCTCGCTTTCCGTCGAACAGGGGAGGGAGGGGAGGGCCAAGGAGGACTGCCCCAGCACATCGCAAGCCCCAGACAGGCGCAACTCAACAGAAGTCATCTGTCCAGAGCAAACAGCGTGCGGCAGCTCAACAATAGAGGTACACGCTGGGAGAATACAGCATTTTTATAGTTGTTGGCTTAAGATTACTAGTAATCCATTAATTCTTAAGTGGATATCTGAAGGATATTCCATTCCATTTAAAAAAAAAGTGAAACAAGTGTCAGCCATACGTAATTCTGTATCCTCGACCGACTAACCACATATGGTAGAAGCTATCAAAAAATATTAGAGTTAGGAGCTATATCTCCGTGTCACAGATCCAAAAATGATTTAGTTTCCAAAATTTTTTTAACTCCTAAACCTAATGGAGGCAAAATGTTTATTTTAAATTTAAAAGCTCTAAATAAGTTTGTTTCCACTGCACACTTTAAAATGGAGGACCATAGGACTGCAGCTAGACTTGTACCTAAGGATGGCTTCATGGCAAGTATTGACCTAAAGGAAGCATACCTTTTAGTCCCTATTTGCAAAGAACATCGTAAATACTTACGTTTCCATTTTGATCAAACATACGAGTTCAACGCAATGCCCTATGGTTTATCTGTTGCTCCTAGGGTGTTCACGAAGTTAATGAAGGAGGTTATTAACCATCTAAGACACAGGGGCCATAGGTCGGTAATATTTCTCGATGACATTTTTTGCATCGGTAATACTTTTGATGAATGTCGTGACAACGTTAATGAAACACTAACATTGCTCAAATGCTTAGGTTTTGTCATTAATTACGAAAAAAGCTGTCTTGAACCTCGACAAATTTGTAAGTTTTTAGGTTTTATATTTAACAGCGTCGATATGTCACTAGGCCTGCCAGATGACAAACGAAGAGGGATTATGCAATTGGTCACTAAGTTCTCTTCTCTTCCTACGTGTTCCATTAGGGAACTATCACAGTTGATCGGAGTACTTACTTCAGCTTGCCCTGCATTTAGATATGGTTGGTTATACACCAAAACTCTCGAACGTCAGAAATATTTAGCCCTTCAAAAGTACGGCGACTTTGAAGCAAAAGTAAGACTGTCGGAAGTCATCTTACCTGACCTAGAATGGTGGAAACGAAACATCAACTTAACATACAACGCGTTGAGAAGAGATGAACAGTTCGACTTAGAAATCTACACGGACGCTTCTAGGACCGGCTGGGGGGCAGTCTGTAACGGTAATCGAGCAAACGGTGGTTGGAAAAATCAGGAATTATCTTTCCACATCAATTACCTCGAACTGCTAGCGATTTTTCTAGGTTTGAAGTGCTTTGCAAGCTTGCATTCTAACTGTTCCATATTGCTGCGCGTGGATAATACAACTGCTATCAGCTATATTAACCGTATGGGAGGAGTTCGGTTCCCACATTAAAATGATCTAACCAAAACAATTTGGCAATGGTGTGAGAAGCGAAATATATTTCTATTTGCGTCGTACATTAATACACATGACAATATAGAAGCCGATGAAGAATCTCGGAAAATTAATGTAGACACAGAATGGGAACTATCTGATTGGGCTTTCCAAACGATAGTTCAGACGTTAGGTAAACCAAAAATCGATCTATTCGCTTCCCGCACCAATGCCAAATGTAGCCAGTACATTTCATGGAGACCGGACCCTGATTCTATAACAGTTGACGCTTTTACAGTTAGTTGGCAATCAACTTTTTTCTATGCTTTTCCACCGTTTGCCTTAATCCTAAAATGTTTGAGAAAAATCATTGACGACTCAGCCACCGGTATCCTAGTATTCCCTTATTGGCCTGGCCAACCTTGGTTTCCATTGCTGAAAAGAATGCTCATGTCAGATATTGTTTTCTTGAATCCTAATAGGGACCTTTTGCATTCAAATTACAGATCTCGTCACCCACTTCACAGCAGCCTTACACTGGGGGCCGCGACGCTCTCAGGGCAGCATTTACGAGACTGAATACCCCGGACGTAGCGTTAGACTTAATGCTAGGCTCCATCTCGGATAATACTATGAAACAATATTCCGTCACTTACAAATATTGGTGGCAATTTTGTCTTGAAAACAAGCATAATACCTTTGAAGCTTCGCTATCATCAGTCATAACCTTTCTGGTGGATCTCTTTCATAAGGGAGCATCATACGGTGCTATGAATAGCCATCGATCTGCCCTTTCATTACTCCTCGGGAATAACATTGGAGCAGACGAGAGAATAAAACGTCTACTCAAAGGTATTTACAGGCAAAAACCATCTCGTCCCAAATATAATACCACTTGGGACCCAAAAGTAATACTGGACTACGTTTCCCAATGGTACCCCAATACAAATCTTGACTTAGACTAACAAAAAAAATATCAATTTTATTAGCGTTATGTACTTCCCATCGAGTACAAACCTTCTCCCTTATTAGAGTGCAGAATATCAATAGATCTTCCAATGGTATAAAGATAAACATAACTGACATAATTAAGACTTCATCAGCAAATCGAGAACAACCCGTTTTATACTTACCGTATTTCTTAGAAAACCCGAGGATATGCCCTGCAAAGACTTTCGATGATTACCTCGAGGTAACATCTGCCACACGACCCGAAGGAACCGATAGTCTTTTGCTAACCGTTAAAAGACCATATAAAAAAGCATCGTCACAAACTATTAGTAGATGGACCAAGCAGACCCTAGCGGAGGGCGGCGTCGACGTCACAGTATTCAGTGCGCACAGCACGCGCCACGCCTCCACCTCGGCGGCGGCCTCCGCTGGAGTCTGTGTTGACACCATCAGGAAGACGGCTGGCTGGGCTAGCTCGTCTCAGACGTTTGCTCGGTTCTATAACCGACCATTAATCGACGATGGAATTTTTGCTCGATCTGTCTGCGCCATCAGTAATTTAGATTTAGAGTAATTTAGATCTAGAGTAATAAATTACTATATTATATAAGTTTAAAACTAATCACATTTAGGTTCTTTTCTGTTGTTTTCTTTTTTCTAATAGGTAATGATTACTTAATTTATAATTATTTATAATTAAGAATACATTTCTGTTATTAAAATTAAAGTTTTCTACTGATAGTAAAGTAACGTTTTATTTACTAATCTGAGAATCTATCTCTAAACATCTACATGGTTATTTGTAACTGAAGAATGAAGCGACGAAATATAATATAAGATCAAACGAAGTTCTTGAAGTGAAGTTCGATCATTATTATATGAGTCGCTTCATTCGAAGATACAAAGTCCTCACCCACCCAAACCCATCGTAGAAAACTGATCTCTAAACAAGAATGAAGTTCACAGCACGAACATCACGACACGCTAGTGAGGTTGACAGATAAAAAAAAAAAAAAAAATTACAATCGACTAAAAGTCGATTCTTTAAACGTGCGAATAGAGCCTTGTAGAATAAAGGCACTACATGGTTATTTGTATCTTCGAAGCGACTCATATAATAATGATCGAACTTCACTTCAAGAAGTTCGTTTGATCTTATATTGTCCAAGCTCAAACCTTGACTCTTATGAATGGTGATTGCGTAAGCTAAACATATCGGAAACTCCTGCGATTAATGTACCTTTTGTATAGAAATATTTATTTTGTGAATGCTTTTCTGGTAACAATAAACAACTTTTTTTTTTTAACTTTATCATTTTCTACTCTTCAAGCCCTTTCATTTGTTACCCTTATTAAGGGGGTTGAGAAAAAATATGTAATCCGCCATCTAAGAGCGGCGGCCAAATTGAATGTAGTGTGATGTTGTTAACTTTATGGTGTTCTACACTTCAAGCCCTGTCCTTTGATACCCATATGGGGGTTGAGAAAAAATATGTAATCCACTATCTTGGAGCGGCGGCCATATTGAAATTATTACAATATTAAGTATTGCACATTATATTGTTACCAGAACCACAGATTACTAAATAGTTACTACGCCAGAACTAAAGGTGTAGGTATGCAAAATGTCAGCTCAATCGGATACTAACAAAATGGTCGAAAAATGGTTTGCAAATTTTGACGGACAACTTACATAGTTACATACATTACATTATTGTTTACTTAATGAATCACTATAATCTTCGCTTGTTTATTATCTCATCAGCGAGTCAGAGTCGGGAATCTAGTTTAATTACCGTGGCCGTGGTGGGTAGTGACATCTGTATCACATTCCACATTAGTTTATACCAAACCATAACACCGCACTTTGTTTACTACATACTCATTCTAGTTCCGCCGCACGTAGGTATTTATTATACGCTTATTCTAGTACCAGCATTCTTTATGTTACTCTCAATTCTAATTAGTTTCCTTTTTAACCCCCGACGCAAAAACGACGGGGTGTTATAAGTTTGACGTGTCTGTGTGTGTGTGTGTGTGTGTGTGTGTCTGTCTGTGGCATCGTAGCTCCCGAACGGATGAACCGATTTTGATTTTGTTTTTTTTGTTTGAAAGGTGAATTAGTCGGGAGTGTTCTTAGCTATGTTTGATGAAAATCGGCCCAAGATGGCCGCCGCCACAAAATGGCGGACTACATATTTTTACACAACTCCCTTATTATGGGTATCAAATAAAAGGGCTTGAATAGCAGAATACTATACACTATGATAAATTTCAAATCCAAGATGGCCGCCACCACAAAGTGGCAAATTACATTTTTTTTTCACAACTCCCTCAATATGGGTATCAAATGAAAGGGCTTGACTAGTAGAATACTATACTCTATTACAAATTTCAAATCCAAGATGGCCGTCACCACAAAATGGTGAATTATATATTTTTTTCATAACTCTCTCTATATAGGTATCAAATGCAAGGGCTTGACAAGTAGAATAATGTACGCTATATTGAAAGGGAATGAGGAATATTAACTAACGAAATGAAAACTAAAAAGTTACAAATATTTTTTTGTCTGATCAATACTCTAGAATGATGAGGAAAGTGGAGTGATGACTGGTACCTATGACCACTAAGTTTGACTATTTTTATTACGAATGGAATTATCCTACTTAAAAAGCATAGGTATTTCTACATCAGATAGTGTCGCAGTCCCATTTTATAAACTAGAATGAATGAATGAATGAATGAATTGCACCGATCCCAGCGTGGTTAAACCAGACTCGATTAATCGAATGAACCCCAAGATTCGCACTAGCTCCTGTAGCCTCATGTTCATGGTGCTACAGCGACCATTGCATATCAAGGAATAGACCGGGGGGCGCGGTAATGGTAGGGAAGACGTGCCCGTAGGATAGGTAAGGATTTAAGAGCCTACCGGATATGCATCCTAGAGTAAGCATTGGACTAGTGGAGAGATGGGTAATTATTATCTATGGATGGGCATCTTTTATCGACCTTGCCCGCCAGGTTGGTTCAGGTCGAGCTTCGTCGGTGCGTCTTTTGGCGGGTTTCTACTGCTTTCTCGGTTCTTTTGTATATAATTGCTTGTTTTGTTGTGTCAGATGTTGCTGTTTTCAATGTCTTCGTCGGAAGTTTCGCTACTATATCTACGCTATATAACCGTTTCCGGTTTTTGTAAGTTTCACTAGCAGCGATCTTGATCTTACTTCTATCTTCAGCTGGCATCATCATCATCTGCCTAGCCTTTTCCCAGCTGTATCCGTCCAAAAATTGATTCCCTTGTCGAAGTACCTCATGTCCTGTTTTAGATTGTCGTTCCATGTGTAAATAGGTCGGCCTTCTTGGATTTGGCCTTGTACTGCATTGCTGCATGCAGTAGGTGTGGTTGCGGCGCCCGTAGACATTTGCGAGGTAGCACATCCTGTGGTTCTTGATGCGTTTGGTTACTGTTTTTCCGTCTACGATTTCATGCATTTACTTTTGTCTTGGTAGAGTGGTTAATCAAGTTTCTAATGATAACTCGCTCATATCTTCTGGGTCTTGACCTGTTAGCTTTAGTAAGTGCCGATACTTTTAGGCCATGTATCATGCTTGATGGTCCTATTGGTTAGCGATTTATTTGTTCGTTGTGATTGGATATATCCCTTAGTGCCTTGAGGTCGACATTGTCAAAGGCCTGTTTTTTTTTTTTTTTTCGAGAGCGAGTACATAAATTCTTTTACCTGCACGCCATTCTTCGTCTAAGACCCTTTTAAGCGTAAATATATGGTCGTCTGTTGATCTATTGTTTAAAAAGGTCGGTTGGTGTTTGTCCAATTCCGTTATTATCTCGTCTATTTTTTTTTAAGTGCGTAGGATGCATAAATTCTGACCCGTGTTGCAAACCGATATGTGGCGATATTCATTCGCATCTTTAGGGTTATTGTTTCTTTTTTTTTTTTTGGAATTAGTACTTGTACGGTCTCCAGCCACGTGTCGGGTGCTTCGTTCTGTGTCCAAGCTTTGTTCATGTGTTTGGTGACGGCTTCTTGTAATATTTCTGGAATTGTTTTGTAAAGCTCGATTACCACTTGGTCTGTTCCGGGAGCTGACCCGTTTCGCATTTTATTAATGATTTCCATCACGTCATCCGCGATGGGTCCATCACACTGTACTTTGTTTATCGGATTGTTTGTATTAATTGTTGGTATAAGATGGCCCTCGGATTTTTTTAAATATTTGCTCCCATTTGGTCATCGGTATCTAAGTAGATCTTTTTCGACGTTTTGTTTGAAGTTTGTTTCTACTGTAAAAAAGTATAGCATCTGCATGCATTTTGCAGGGTGGTTTCCCCCATTCATTGAGGCAGGCCCTACATGATTTTTGCTCTTCCTGATATTTAACCTTTTGAAGAGTTGCCTGACATTCTTTTACTAGGTTGTACCTATTTGGATTATCTAGTTGCCTATTCTGTAGAAGTTTAGCTTTTTGTAGTTTAGCAAGAGCTAATCGATGATCTCTGTAGAGAACTGGCTGCAGAATCAGTTTCCTGGGCAGCTAATACTTCCGTTATGGTATTCCAGGGTATTTCGATGTTTTGTCCGTTGAGTTGATTCCTACATATCTTTTAGTTTTTTGATATGCAGTCTTGGTATTTTGTATTCGTGAATTTACTATTGAGGGTGACATAATGGCACTGTTTATAATTGAAATTCTTGTATCGGTTTGTTTGTTGTTTGTTAGCAGACCCCAGATTATTTTATGGTCGGATGTGCCCCTAGCGGCCCATTCGCCTGTAATAAGTTCGAAGAGTTTTCCTGTTGCATGTGGCGATAATTTGATCCAATTGAGATTTCTGAGTGCCCTTTGACCATGTTATCCTGCATGATGATCTCGCTTTTGTCTTTTTTTTTTTTTGCAGTTTTTCTGTGTTGGTTGTAGAGCTCCTTAGTGTTTACCTGTTTCTTGTACGCAGGCTGTATGAATGCCCCTAATTGAGAGTTCCGCATCTTAGTTAATTGGTAAAGGCTTATTATGTTGTGTTGTTTTGACGTTGTTTGATTTTTCATTACATTAATCGGGTTGCTGTTGTAATGGTCGTCGTCGGTCATGGCCCAGCTATCATAGTGCTGGTACTTGTAGAGGATGTGCATGTTGCTGGGTACTGGTTCGCCGGTAGGTGAATACACTAATGTGTGTCTTGTATCTGTGTACACGTACAAATTGACATGATAGAACTCGGACGCGGCGATTAATATATCCTCTCCACCTCAGAACGTCTTGTTATACTGCGTGACTGTGTATTTGTTATTCTTTGTTCCTGGGAGAGATTGCTGTTAGGGAGAAATTCTTGTATATTATTTAAGAGCGATATTATGAAGAAACCAAACCCATTACATTATTTATTTGATGGGCTATAGCTATAGCTCGAACTAGACAATTGCCGTCTTTTGTCATACGCAAACTTATGCCCATTTTTAAAGAGAAAGCCTTTTGTTTTTATGGTATCGCAAGACCTTCTCAGCAAACATGTGCGTGGGTTTGTTTTTGAGAAACAATAGAGCTGACAGGGGACGCCTCAAATTTATGAGCCTTGCTTTTTTGTTTCTTAACTTAACCTTTTTTAACTTCGAGTCCAATTTTGCGCACGTGTTCGAATCCAGGTACATGGATTGTGATCAGACATATTGACATACATAGTGTCAGATATACAGTCGTGGGCGCAGAATTGGGATACGGGTAAACGAGAGAAACAGCTCCTTTATGTACAAGACTTGACTTACAGGCTATGAAATAAGTTGCTTGTTCAAGGCAGTTTTGGTAATTTAGTACAATGTTAAATGAAGAAAATCGTGGAGTGCGAATTCTAGAGCGATACCGTATTATAGGCTAGAGTAATAGAGTGTCTTAGTATCCCTCGCTCCTAGATATAATATGAAAACATTTCCCTAAAGCCTATTTATAGCTTACAATGATGTTAAATTCACTCGTGGCTTTAAAAATCCAAATTAAGAAAACAAAGCGCAGCCGGATACAGCTTCTAATGGAGATCCCTGAAATACACGGAAAGATCTCACCAAATTGGCCCGCTAAGGAAACTCGACGTCACCAAGCTCCTCTGTTGGGAGGCTTAAGCTTCTGGCTTGTATACCAGGAACACACCCACACAAACAACACGCGATACACCGTTTCGAATTTCAAATTTGAGTTTCAAGCTGAGAGTTACGCCAGTTAGAGCCACGTGGTACGCACGTTGCATCAAGTATAAACAAAGGCTGGACCCGACACGTCCGTCCCCTTCGGCGGTCACTATCCGAATCGCAGTCCCATTTTATAAACTAGATGTGAAATACCTAAGATATCTAATAGCTTTGAAATACTTGTACGAAAGTTGAATAAGTAAAGGAAGAACTAGAAATAGGATATAATAAAACAAAAAAATCTGTTTAGTCTCAAAAATAATTCTTCAACTATAAATTCATAATTATTTTTTGACGGATAAAAAACCTGATTAAATACCAAATTACCTGAATCTTAAAACGCAAGAAAATAAAAGATATGAAATACAAAAATTAAGGAGTCCCTACAAAAAGCATGAAATAAAAAATTAAATTAAAAATTTAAAAAACCCCCGACACAAAAAAATAATAAAATTAATGTAAGTAAGTAATTGGAAAAGGATCAAATAATTTAAAAACCCCCAACTTATAGAATCTAGGTAACGAGACTAAAACAGATAAATTCATATGGAAGTCGGGGGACCGTTCTGTGGAACACCTATTCTAAGAGGTCCCTCGACTGCCATATGAATTTATCTGTTTTAGTGTCGTTACCTAGATTCTATAAGTTGGGGGTTTTTAAATTATTTGATCCTTTTCCAATTACTTACTTACATTAATTTTATTATTTTTTTGTGTCGGGGGTTTTTTAAATTTTTAATTTAATTTTTTTTAATTATGCCAATTAATATTTATCACCAAAATGTATGTGGTTTGCGGACTAAAACGTGAAATTTTCTTAGGAATGTGTGCTCAAGGATATATCCCTCCCTATTTTTAAAATAATGTCTATTTTAAAAGATATAATCGAATAAAAAGCATTTTGCGCTTACTACATTTATAATCCGCGAGATACGCTGTCTTCCGGCCGTCTCGCGTGACACGAGCTTGAGACATCCGTGCGCTCAGACGTGTCGTTCGCGTGTATCAGTCAGTGGCCAGTGCACACTGTGCACAGCAGCCCGGCACTTCCAACGATAAACGTTCAACCGTGTCCGACCAACTCAAAGCAAGAACTTGCTTCAGTTTGCGGCCACTATGTTGGGATCACAAAGATATAAGTCGACCGCGACCGCGAGCTGCCGTCAAAGAGTCGGGACACACGCGCCACCCAGTACACATCACACGGCTCATATCACTTTCATCTGCGTGACGGCAGAGTGACGCGCTTTGTGAGGCGCCGCCACGTGTGCCCGCTGACTGACTCCCCGTCACGTTCCGTCACAGGGTACGACTGGCGTGAGGAGGCCCGCACATCTACTGTTGTGAGCGGGACAGCTCGTGACGTGAGCACGCGGCGGCGGCGGGGTAGCGCTCCACATGTCATACCTTTTTTAGGGTTCCGTACCCAAAGGATAAAAACGGAACCCTATTACTAAGACTTCGCTGTCTGTCCGTCTGTCCGTCTGTCTGTCACCAGGCTGTATCTCAAGAACCGCGATAGCTAGACTCTTGAAAATTTCACAAAGTATGTATTTCTGTTGCCGCTATAACAGCAAATACTAAAAACAAAATAAAATAAATATTTAAGGGGGGCTCACATACAACAAACGCGATTTTTTTGCCTTTTTTTGCTCGATATCAAAAATGGCAACAGGTAGGCACTTGAAATATTCACAAAATACTCAGTTGTATTTTAACTTTAATAATAAATAATAAAATTAAAATAAAATAAATATTTAAGGGGGGCTCCCATACAACAAACATGTTTTTTTCGGCGTTTCTGCCTTGTGGTACGGAACCCTTCGTGTGCGAGTCCGACTCGCAAATGGCCAGTTTTTATTTGAATTTGATCGCAGCTGACCATCAGCCGACTCATCTTGTAGCTCACTACAGTGTGCGTGTACCGTGTATGTGTGTGTGGGTGAGTGTGTTTCTAAACGGGGAGAAAGAAGTGTGTAAACTTTAAAAGGTTTTATGTTTATATGTTACTGTAGGACGAGTATTTCATAGTTGGCTTGAGTTTTTAAGTCCGACGCGGAACTCTGGATTATTTACTTTAAAATTACTCTAAAAGTGATCATTCGTTTCTTGCAAGAAATAAAAACGTATTTATATTTTGTATCGATTTGTTTTCACAGTCAGCGTATTACAACGTCCACTAGTCGGTCGACGCAGCGTGTAGAGGGTGCAGCGAGTGCAGCGGGAGCCGCGCTGACGTGCGCGTCACTGCAGCGATCGACACTCTAGCCACAGTGAGGTGCTACTGCAAGCTGCAAGTGATGCACGTGTAAGATGGGCTGGGGGTCAAAACTATAAGTGTTTCCTATTTCGATATTTACCCAAATAACAAGTTTTAAGTGTCAGAATGGTGACGGTGACGTTATAATTATTTACTGGGTAAAACGTTCCTATCATCATGGTACACACCGGGAATGAATGAATGAATTGCACCGATCCCAGCGTGGTTAAGCCAGACTCGATTAATCAAATGAACCCCAAGATTTGCACTACTAATTATTATCTATGGATGGGCATCTTTTAACAACCTCGCCGCCGCCGCCAGGTTGGCTCGAGCTTCATCAGCGTGCCGTGAGCGGGGCCAGTTTCCCACTTTGTGGAAATCTGGTCATCTAGTCCTGCTCAGGGGGGTAGGGCGCCCTGCGGACTCACCGTCCGCGTACCGGCCCATAGTGCTGCTAGACGAGGTGGGTAAGCTGTTTGAGCGGATGATCGCAGCCCGCCTCGACGGCCACTTGTGCAGAGAGGGGCGGGACCTGGACGGCAACCAGTTCCGTTTTCAGCATGAGCGCTCCACCATTCACGCTGTGTCGCGGGTGAGAGTCCTGGCGGAGGAAGCGGTGTCCCGGGGCGAGGTGATGTTGGCTGTGTCCTTGGACATAAACGCCTTCAACACCCTGCCCTGGAGTTGTATTTGGGAGGCACTTCGGTATCATCGGGCGGCGCCTCCCTACCTCCGATCTGCATCATTGGGGCTTATCTGTCAGAAGAGGAGCCTCACCTACATGGGACGTGATGGCGAAAACCAGCACTGCATGTCGTGCGGTGTTCCGCAGGGCTCGGTTGTAGGCTCGCTCCTGTGGAACATCGGGTACGACAGGGTGCTGAGGGGCGAGGACCTGACGTGTTATGCTGATGACACGCTGGTCACTGCCCGGGGGAGCTCGTACAGGGAGGCAGCGTTGCTGGCGACGGCTGTGGTGTCACAGGTGGTGAGCCGCATACGTCGCCTGGGCCTGGAGGTGGCCCTCAGCAATTCGTAGGGCATGGTGTTTCATGGCCCCCGGCGGGCGTCACCGCCCGGCTCACACATCGTGGTCGGGGGGGCTCGGATCGCTGTCGAGTCTACCATGAAGTACCTGGGATTGGTGCTCGACAGTTGGTGGGATTTCGGGCCCCACTTCTTGGGGGTTGGGCGCGGCTGGGGCGCTGTCAACGCTGCTTCTCAATCTGGGGGCCCGAGCGCCGCCTGTAGGCGGCTCTACGTGGGGATCTTGCGATTGATGGCTCTGTATAGGGCGCCGATCTGGGCGACTGACCTGACGGCCGTTAGCATGGCAGTTCTGCGAAAGCCGCAATGAGCGATGGCCGTCAGAGTCGTCTGAGGGTGTTTCACGATCTCCTGCGAGGCGGCCTGCGTACTGGCTGGATCCCCGCCCTGGGACCTGGAGGCGAAAGTACTCGCGTCGCTGTACCGGTGGTGAGAGGCGAGCGGCTGATGCAGTGCCATATGGAGCTGCGTCGGTCTCAGCTTTGCGAGGTTCTGGTGGCGGAATGGCGGGACAGGCTTTAACGCCCTACCTCCGCCTCGGCACCATCAATTCGGTCCGGCCAGTACTTGAGCGCTGGCTCGGGAGGAGGCACGGCTCCCTGTCGTTTTGGGTGACACAGGTGCTCTCGGGGCATGGTTGCTTCGGGAGGCACCTGTGTCTCATAAACAGGGAGCCGGACGCCGCTTAGGACGCAACCTTTGGATGGATCTTCTTCTTCTTCTTTTTTGGATCTTATTTCTGTCTTCCGCCATATCCATCCAAAAATTGATTTCCTTGTCGAAATACTTCATATCCTGTTTTTAGTTGTCGTTCCATGTGCAAATAGGTCGGCCGACCTTCTTGGATTTGGCCTTATACTGCATTGCTGCATGCAGTAGGTGTGGTTTGCGGCCCTGTAAAAAGGTGCGGGGTGCTGTGGTTTTTGAGGCGTTTGGTTACTGTTTTTCCGTCTGAGATTTCATGCATTTTCTTTTATCTTGGTGTATTCCTGGAGTGGTTAATCAAGTCTCCCATGATAACTCGCTCATGTCTTCTGGGTCTTCAGCTTTAGTAAGCGCCGATACTTTTAATACATGTATCTTGTACGATCACCATTCGATACATGAGTATACTAGTAACCCTCATCGTCATAACTTCGTTGACTTCATACTTATTAACTTAATGAGGAATATACTAGACGCAAAAGTTAAAAATGATTATTAATTTCATTCCTATCTGGAATTGCTCAGTAGCAGCCTGGAGTCTGGATGTCTGGATCAGTCTTGTGGCCAGCTGATGAGAATAAGCTCAAACATAACTGGCGAATTGTGGGTGTGCCTACTATTGGTACACCTCTGTCACCTCATGTTATAATAACGAAACACACGTGTTCCAAGAACTACTATTTGAATAGATTATTATTAGCTTGATGAACCCGGACATAAATGAGTGTTGCATGTGTGAAGCTGATCACTGAGCTACAATGACACCGACATCATCGCTCATAACGCGATAGGCTCGCGGTGCGTGCTGACGGCGCAATATCTTGCATCGCGGGATACAGTGGTTGACGAGCTTAGACTAACAAAAGCGACGTATTCCACAGCGAGACTATCAAAGCCTTGTGCTCGAACTTTGATTAAAAACGTTCTGTCAACTAGTTTGCATGCGGAGCCGGTCAGCCGCCCCCTGTGTGCCTGCTTTACTGTTATAGCTGCTGTACAAACCTGTTCACTGTGCGGGAAACCTTTACTGGTGGTGTTGTTTCAGCTGTCGATTTGATTATCTATCGGTCTATAGGGTGTGCCGATTGGCCGTTCGAGTTAGCGAGCATGGCTTTTATTTCTGTTGACGTGTGGAGGGGCGAAACACGTGTCGAGTAGGTTCGAGTTGCATCATAATAACCGCATCTTCTTTATAATATGCCTATGCACGAGCACAAAGGTGGTGCTGCAAATAGCGATGTTGTTGTTATCGTATTTAAGGGTGGTGTGCTGAGTTTACATAAAAAACGTTAACACTAAGAGCATTACCTTGATCAAACGCAAGGAGAGTGCGAATGAACAACAAGCATAGAGAAAGTCCTTTGCCGTCCATCTATACGCTTGAGAGTTCGTTCGCGCGATGTCATTGTTATCGTATTTCAAAACTTTGGAAGAACAATGGCACGTCTTAATGGCATTCGATTCAGTATGAATAGGGCTATTTTTAAGTAAATAAAAAAATAGGATCATTGCTTTAGATTTTGAAATAATATTTTTTTGTTTTTTATTGGCGTAATGTAATAAACAAGTAATATAAACAATTATGATTTTTTTAATGCCCTTTGATTATTTCCCCTCCTATTTATATACTTGTACATATTATTATTTTAATACTGATAGCTTTTAAAATTATGTTTCCATAAATAAAAGTTGTTTAGAATAAAATAAATGGGTACTTTAATATGAAAAAAAAAAAAAAAAAAAAAACAATTATTGAAAAAAATCAGTCATTTAAAGTTACAAAACAATTTGTGTTTTGTACCCTGGTCTGCAGTGCTATTCTGTAAAAATCTCACCGTGAATACTTGAGTGAAGTGAGCTTAACGTGAGCTGTCAATAGTGTCAAGCCCCAGCATCAGGTAGAATAATAGCTCACTTTAAGCTCACTTCACCTAAGTTATCGCGGCGATCTTTTTACAGAATAGCGCCGCTGTCCTATCGAGGAAACAAACAGTCATTAGTTTAGTATCGGTTCTTAGATTTTATTGTGTACAAGCTGTGTATAAGTGGCGGCGCCCCGTCGTGCGCCAACAAGACATGTTGATGTATGTTCGGGACGTATGTACCAGGCGACGCGCGACGTCACGCGGAGAGAGGGACGCGTGACTATTTAACAACTCGCCTATATTGAAGCACTTGAGTGTCCTAATACAGCACCTGTACTTAAAAAATCATTTTATATGGATGATTTTTATACGATGATGATTACATTGATGATGTCGGGAAGTGAAACTGAAGAAAAAACAAAGTGTTAGGTTCGTGTTAGGTTCCTTTAAACCCTGTAGACAGAAAAAGGGGCGCCGCGTAGCGGGGCTCCGTCGACTAAGCCTAACCACATATTTTTGTAGGTTATAAAAAAAACTTTGTGATTTCTTTTCTCGGCCACTATGATTTTGCGAACTTTGCGGTTTTCAAATTTACACTAAAAAGAGTCTATTCTATCCAAAAAAAATAGCTACTATCAAAAAGCGCCGGGTGTGGAAGTACAGTGGTTCCATAGACACAACTCAGTACGTTTGGTAAAGCATACCCCCAAATAATAATCATACCCTCAAATTAAAACTATAAATATCATCTTCGAATATTATGGTAATTATGTTTAGAGATAAAAGCGTTAGGATAAAAAAACAGTAGGAGTTTAAATATATTTACATTAATGATATTATTAATTACAATTTTCGGAAACATGAGTCAAACTCAAACTCAAACTCAAAGCATTTATTTCAATTAAACCTTTAACAGGCACTTTTGAATTGTCAAGAAGTCGGTCAGTCATAAAATATGAAGCTAGTTGCCCATTCCAAAGCGTAGGTACCTATGGAGAAGAACGGGCAAGAAACTCCATGGACACTCTTTTTACCCGACTGCGTCAGAAGGAGGGTTATGTTTTTCGAGTGTATGTATGTATGTATGTATGTATGTATGTATGTATGTATATTTCTTTGGCACGCTCTGTAGCCTAAACGGCTTGATCGATTTCAGCTTGAGAGGTGCCGTTAGATTCGTCTTAATTGTGAGAGTGCTACTGGGTATATTAAAATTGAAAAAAAAATAAAATGGCCGATTTATGGCGAAATATGTTTTCAAAAAAAAAAAAAATATTCTCGAAACCTATCGTGTGGGGTATCAAAATAAAGGGTTTTAAAAGGTGATTACAAAAATATATATAACTTATATGGTTAAAAGTAATTCGAAGTGACAAAACGTAAAAAACAAGTACCAAGAACTAAATCGTTTGCGAAATCTTTCACATTTGTAAACTAAAAAACTGGAAATAAAAAAATTAATTTAAAAAATAAAAAAACCCGACTGCGAAACTGAAAAGCTACAAACAAGCCCATTTTAAATTAAATAAAAGTTGGAAGCAGGCGGGACCCATTTGAATTTGAAGATATGATAAAAATGGTATGGGTCCCGCCTGCTTCCAACTTTTATTTAATTTAAAATGGGCTTGTTTGTAGCTTTTCAGTTTCGCAGTCGGGTTTTTTTATTTTTTAAATTAATTAAATTACATTTTACAAAAACATTTGTTACATCATTTCTTTTGAATTTATGATTATATAATGTGAGAACGATGTAAAAAAAAATAAAAAAGATGTCCGCGTTAAGAGCGTCCAGAATACAACAAATAGTAACAAAACAACAATCCAAAATTAAAACAATTAAAATAAGCCCAGGCGGCTAAGTGATGACCAGTCCCAACTGACGGCGCCCGTTCACGAACATGACGTATATATCAGCACCATTCAGCTCAACCACTTTGAAGGGAGCTAAATGATCCAACATACACGCCACCGCCAGCGAAACATTTGAGTGAGCATGACACACTATCAGCCGCCAGGGAATATTCAAGTCAATGAAAGATATATTATTACCCAGTAAATGGTAGCTATAGATTACATAGAACTCACATCTGTGCTATGCAATTATACATGAATGTTATGAACATCGCCGGTAGCACTACAAATAGTATGAATGAAAACTTTAGGATGAAAAATTTTAGGAAGACTGATCATTCGGATTACAAATCATTAGGAAGAACAATTTCGGGTAAAGAACTTTAGGTGAGCCAATATGGACCCTAAGTAAAGGATTAAATTTTAAAATGCATAAGTGGTCTAGTAATTCGGAATAAGTATTAAAGTATTTATAATTATGACAGAAATAGTACAAACAGTACGAAGGATGGAATAGAGATAAAGCTAGATAAAGCTATCAAAATTCTGGGATTGACATGGAATAGGAAAGATGATACATTTAAATTCACAATTCATCATCATCATCATTTCAGCCGAAAGACGTCCATTGCTGGACATAGGCTGATAGTTCCACGGTGGACGCGCTGGCCCTTCAGGCAGGGCCAGGTGAAGGAGGCGATGGAGGTGGTGGACGGATTGTTGGCTGTGTCATTCGATATAGGTGTGCCCGTCGTGGTCCGAGCCGCGCCGCAGTCTCATTGCGGTGATCGGACCGGACCTCTCACTCCCCAGTTTGGTTAACGCCATGCTGAGAGATGAGAGCACCTGGGTGGCAGTTGCCTACTTCTGCGAATACGTCATGTCCCAGAAGGAGGCGGCGGAGCGCGCGCGGGAGGACGATCCTCACGCGGCGCCGCTCCGAAGGCGGAGGACGGTTCGAAGAAGACGTCAGTTTGACAGTCATCTCCGATTCCTCCCAGGTGGAGGCCAGCAGGCGACAGATGCGGGGGCACCCTTGCCTGTATTGCAAAGGCCCTCACCAGTATCGGACGGGAATGGCCAGACGTTCACGGCCATTCCCGTACCCCCAGCCTGGGGGGCAAGGCTGAGCCGGTTTCCCATGGCCCTTCCATCACGGCGATGTGGGAACACCGCTGAGTTTTAGTGGGCGTCATTCCGACATTATGCGAGCGGGGATGCGTAATGCAATCCCCAGCGAAAAAAAAAGGCCTTCTGACGCTACGTCTTCCGGTACGCAGTCGCCACTCCAGAACCTTTCGGCCCCATCGGCCATCTGTTTTGCGAGCAATGTGCTCCGCCCACTGCCACTTAAATTTGGCAATTCTTCGGGTTATGTCGGTTACCTTGGTTCTCCTGCAGATCTCCTCCTTACTGATTCGATCACGCAGGAAAACTCCAAGGATAGCCCTCTCCACTGCTCTTTGGGTGACTTTTAACCTTCTTATAAGGCCCATTGTGAGCGACTACGTTTCAGTACCATATGTCATCACTGGCACGCACGCACTGGTCAAAGACTTGTCTTCAGACACTGCGGTATGAACACACATGTTAAATTCACAATTAACTCACCTGAAGTTCATTGTGCCGTGCCGAAGAGATCTATTCTATCTGATGCATCAAGGCTGTTTGACCCATTTGGATGGCTGTCACCAATGATCATCAACGCTAAAGTTTTAATACAAAAACAGTTGCTGGCTATGCAACTAGCTGCCGTCAGAGTTGATAGATGAGTGAATGAGATATAGAGAATACACCTTCAAAACATTACAATACCACGCTGATTTAAAACTAAACCGATCAATTATACAGCCATTGAATTGCATAGTTCTGCAGATTATTGAAGAGGACACAGTAAATATCACAATCATCGCATTTCGAACCAAGGTTGCGCTGTTGAAGCAAATCTCAATTCCTAAACTGGAATTATGCGCTGCAGCATTACTAGCAGAATTAATCAACGATCTGGTAGACCTCTTGAAAATACCTAAAACCAAAATCTTTGCGTGGACTGACTCAATGGTCGTGATGTCATGATTGCAATCTCAACCAAGTCGTTGGCGTACATTTGTTGCGAACCGAGTGGCAGACATAACACGGATACTAGACAATGACCGATGGAGACACGTGCAGTCTACCGATAACCGCAAGCGATATCGCAACCAGAGGCGTAAAAGCAAGCGATCTGGCTTTTCTGACTTATCCTGGGCTGGGACGGTATGGTTTAACCATAAAAATTTCGATCTACAGGTACCATATAAAATCCCTCAAACTTAATTATAATTAAATGGTTCATCATTTCACACAAATTTAGAAATCAAACCAATCTGGGAACATTTTTCCTCAATTTCGAGCGAGCGAGCAGTGGACAGCTCGCTGTCCGGTAAGGACCAAACCTGGGTCTACAGCGCGTTGTGTTCCACGCGCGCCTCAAAGAGATGTCAGCGGTTCTCTATTGTGTTCTCTAACTTTTTATCCATAATCTAAAGTGCCATAATTTTTTTTGTCCTAATCATAATTTGTCCGAAAGATAATTTGCCCGAACTTAATGTCACATAATATCACATGCCATAAAATTGAAATCCCTAAATACAATTTGCCCTTGTTTGTCATAAATATTACAATCAATAATATACAAAAGACTTAAAACCGTTTTCAATAAAACTTTCGCTCACCACCGCAGCTTCGGCTTGGAGATTGGAATGAGGATTACCCACGTGGCGTTCATCAACTCCACTACAAGGGCTCGTTCCCTTGAACAATAATTTAATACCATGGTTAACACTGAGGAATCTATGATAAATAGTCAGCAGGTAAAATATTCACGGTTGATTTAGGAAGAAAGTACTTCACTGCAAGATCCTCGACTGGCTGGATATTAATTATATAAGTTGTCTGCGTATGCGCAATTTGGGAATCCTGTAATTAATATCCATGGATCACTACAATATCCTTTTAACAACCAGGGAAGGGCTCACAGACCACTTCCAAACACTATTACAACAAAATCCTTACCTTTTAAAACATGGAATAAGGTTTGGTAGCGTCACTCAAGCGTGTTCAAGGGCAAAAGACGCCAACACGATTCCATAATACTGTCATGGATAGCAAACCGGAACTAGACGGAGCATTTCGAAAATCTCCCTTATTGCAGCTAAAATGATTATAGGATCACTGAAGATAAATACTACACCAAGATACTTAATTCTTGAAAATCACTAACAACTGCACAACGTGACGTTTAAACACTGAAACAATAAGAATCCACATGATCCAGACCAACAAACAAATTATTTGTAATTTCCAATACTAAAATATGCTTTGATTGGGGTAATTATCCCAGAATATGAATCCGTCTAATTTAGCTTGCTCAATCTTGCCACACTATGACAAAGACAATCCACAGATTAAAATCAGATTAATTTCATCAACGAAGTTTCTAGAAATAAGTCTGTAATGAAAAAAATTCTTTCATTTCCGTTTACGGTTATTTAGTTTATTATGATTCTTAACTGAATACTGAAAATAATGAAGGATTGCTCCATATGGTATTATTTCGATGGTTAGCAATCAATATGTTAAAATATCGATTAAACTACAACGACCACTAGATGTCGCCTCTTACTGTCAGAAACTGACGTTCGACTGGAAGACATTTGAACGTAAACATTGCAACGTTATTACAATATTTGATCTAATTTATTATGCAAACCTATTTAATAGGGTTTAGAAAAGTGATTTATTGTGAGAAAATGTTAACTAAAGAGTCCAGTGACGAAATACAGTTGAAGGAATGAGTCCTTAACTCAAGTGCAAGCCAAAGTCAATTGTACAAACTACAATGAAATATAATGTACTACTTATGTTTTCAGGTAAATGCTACTTTACTTATTAGTAACGCCGCTGTGTAATACCTACCCGAGGTAGGTACAAAAAAACAACGTAACAACAGAAACTGAGTCAAATGCTTTACATAGGTCTGGAAAAACACCATAGCATTTTTGCTTTTTATCCAAGTTAGAAACAACGCTGTTTACTAGATCTTGGACAGCGTTTTCAGTAGAGATTCTCTGTCTAAATCCGTACTGATTATTCGCAATTTTTTTAAATGAAAGAGATATGAAGTTAACGATTTATTTAATATTTTTTCAAGAATTTCGTCGTTGATAGTCGTGATAGCCAATGGATTAATAGCCAAGAGCTTCGACCGACACCTGAAGAGGCTCTCGTTGGACAGCTGGATTGATTCAGAAAGCAGTACTTCTGGACACGGCTTGCATTGCCAGGACGTTCCTCTCTCTGGAGCCCTGACCTCCGGTAGCTTGGACCCTGGTTCCGATACCGGTGGGCTTCTATTTTTTATATTTTTAAATGTTTTTATATTCTAATATTTAAAAATATAATTTATATGTATTTATTGAAATAAAGGAGATAATATAATAATAAAAATTAATTATAGAAAGAATTTATAGATCGATCACGTTGTTGACGGTTTATAAACTTCTTACATCCATTTGGAGAGCGAAAATTAATACGCACATTGAGAATAACTCGATTATGTCTGCCTCTCGAAATGGATGTAGGAATAAGTCCCGCGGTGCTAAGGAGCTACTCCTCATAGATATGGTCATTTGCCAACAGGTTCGATGATCCCGCAAGGATCTGTCGACATTGTTGGATAGATTACAAGAAGCTACCTACGACTCGGTGCCACATACATGGCTCATGAGGGTGCTGGAATTGTACAAGATAGATGCAACTCTACGCACCTTCCTTGAGTAATGTATGGGGCAATGGAAGACGGTCCTTCGTTATCCAGGGTGTCTACAGATCCAGGGGAATGATGAGTCTGTATGGATTAAAAAAAAACTGGATAATAAGAGTGGGAGGAAGGTTGGAAAATGCCTCCATAGCTGAAATTATAAAACACCCGATTGTAATACCATGTAATAAGCATATTATAACTAAGTTATTAGTTCAAGAAGCTCATCTTAGAACACTACATGGTGGGATACAAGCGATGATGGCTTTTTTAAGAACGAGACACTGAGTGATAGGTTTGAAGTCGGCCGTAAGAAAATATATTCACAACTGGAAGACCTGCATTTTGAATAAAGCGAAGGTATAACCCAGTTCATGGGTCAGTTGCCTGAAGATCGAGATACTCAACATCGGCTATTTATGAAAAGTGGGGTTAATTGCCCTGGACCAATATTGATAAGGACAGCAAGAGGCCGCGGACACTATGCAACAAAGGTACAGGTGTAGGTAAGGTAGGTATCTGTTTATTTATATGTATGGCCACGGGCGCGATCCATCCAGAAGTGGTCTCAGATCTAACAACACAAGCCTTTATAGCCGCATTTCGGAGGCCGCCGAGGCCACTGTCAGAACTTAAGGAGCAACAATGGCACCTATTTCGTCTGCGCCGCCAACGAATTGAAGGACATATTCCGGAAGGAAAAGAATAATATCGCGAAGGAAGCGGGACTTCATACCACCAAGGATGCCCACATGTGCAAGCCCATGGGAGGCTGGAGTTCAGTCTGCTAAAAGACACCTCTACAGGATAAATAAATAAGGATACAAAACTGACCTCCGAAGAGATTTCTACGCTTTTAGCACAAATCGAGGCGGGTCTCAACCCTCGCCCCTTTATCAAATGGATAATACTAAGATGCTATTTACGCCGTGCCATTTTTAATTGGTGAGCCCTTGGATTTCGGTTCCTGATACAGGCTACGAGTACCAACCTGTCAATATTTTAAGTAGATGGCAAATTATTCAGAGAATGACTCAAAACTTCTGGCATATATGGCGTACAGAGTATCTTAACACGCTCCAACAAAGATACAAGTGGCAAGTGAAGGTTCCAGAGACTGCTATTGGAGATGTCGTTATTATTAAGGAAGATAATCTGCCCCCTACGACATGGTTGTTAGGACGGCTGAAACAATTACATCCTGGAAAGGACAATCTCGTAAGAGTGGTAACAATCCAGACTATGGTCCCACAAGGAGTTAAAAAGGCCCTTAGACAAATTGATATCGCTTCCTAAAGAACTAGTAAGTCAGTGAGCTATGGTGGGCGGTTAATGGATGATTAATGAAGTGTTGTTGAAGTGTAATGATAAAATCAAATGTATAATTTGATAATATTTACAGTCCATTCATTGTTCGATTTGCATGACATGTATTAATATACAAAAAAGTATAGATTAAAAAACAAATGTTTTGGTGGGCGGTATGTTCAGCCAGGCAGTGAGATGAAAAAACTGTCGCAAACAAATCATCACTGAGTAAAGACGTTTGTTATTTTTCTAAAACACCGTTCTAATATTGCGAAGACAGTGAACCATAAGTACTTATATAACAATTTTTAAAAGGATATTTAGGGCAAATAAAACTTATTCTGTGCAATAGCGTTACATATCCTGATAGTGAATATGTAAATATCTGACGGATTGGTGGTGCCTTTTTGGAAAATATGACGATTGATTCACAAAAGTAACAAAAAGTGGTTATAATTTTGCATTTATCTCTAAACTAGCAGAGCCCTGCGGTTTCACAAGCATAAGTTTCGATCCCGTGGGAATATTGGGATAAAAAGTATCCTACTATGTGCCAAATTTCATCCAAATCCGTTCAGTAGTTTGTTGCGTGAAGAAGTAACAAACATACAAACACACTCACAAACTTTCGCCTTTATAATATTAGTGTAATGATCATAGATGCTGATAATCTATTAGACGGGACGTCTAATAATCGAATAAAGACTTCCCGCCTTAGGTTTCCACCTTCCACAGCATGCGGTGACCGTATCGTCAGACATTGTAAAGTGTGCGTTTGTTGCAGGAGTCAGCGACGGGCGCGTCGCTGAAGCGTCGCGCCGCTCGCGACGAGCTGAGATGTTTGCTAAGAAGATACGACACCACAAGAAGTACAAGGTGCGGTGAAGAGCGCCATGCGATAGAACACGATGCTAGAGGAAGGCAGCCGCGACCTGGCCAAGCGCGCCTACTCGGAGAGCCCCCCGCACTCCGCGCACCCCGCGCTCGACGAGCCGCGCTGCTGCTTCTCGGGCCGGCGCGCGGACGACGCGCGTCTGTTCTGTTGCCGCTGCGCACACAAGCGCCGCGCCTCCCCCCTCACCTGCCTCGCGATCTGCTTCCTGGTGCTCACGTACAACCTGCTTGGAGGCTTTTTATTCCTCGCCATCGAAGGCAACGTCACCACAGAAGAAACAGCCGTCGCTGCCTCCAAACCAAATCTCAGCCAATCACAGAGTATCAGCAACGACTTGAGGTCGAAGACGGTGGAGCGGCTGTGGTCAATAACGGAAGACCTCAACATCCTATACAAGGAGAACTGGACGAAGCTGGCGGCGAAGGAGCTGCTGGAGTTCCAGAGGGTGCTGGTGTCGAGCATGCGCGGGGGAAGTGGCGGTGCGGGCGGAGGCGGGGGCGGGGGAGAGCGTCTCGGGCTCGAGCACGAGCGCGACTACCGCTGGACCTTCTCTACCAGCTTCCTGTACGCGCTCACACTCATCACTACCATCGGTGAGTCACTACTACTATTTCATAAGAAAATCAATTTCTTTGCCAGGTTCTTCACTGAAAAGATTCCGTTCAAGTTTACTGATTTACATCATCGGTGATATAACTCTATTTTGTACAGGCCACGATTAACAAGTGGTTTCCGCAAGCTATTGGTATTGTAAGTGTGTACAAGTGTGCTTGTGTTTGTAACGCAGGGCACGGGAACGTGACGCCGAAGTCGTCGGCGGGCCGGCTGGTGGCAGTGGCGTACGCGTGTGTGGGCATCCCGCTCATCATGCTCTACCTGTCCACCATCGGCGAGGCGCTGGCGCGCAACGTGCGCGTCCTGTACTCGCGCGCTTGCCCCGCGCGCATGCGCCCCGCCGCCGACGCCTTCCACGCGCGCGCCGACTGCCGCAGCCGCCGCGCCGATGCCAAGCAGCTCCCCTGTGATGTCAGAGACAAATTCGACAGACAGAAACGGACTCCCTTTCAAGCCGCCTTGAATCTGGACAGTTTTAGTGGCGGCTATCATTGGACGTGTAGGGACCACACGCGAGTGCCAATTATACTTAGTTTACTACTTATCGTACTGTACATAGCGTTAGGGACTTTCGTGTTTCATACGACTGAGAGGTGGAACTTGGTGGACGGGTGTTACTTCTCCTTCGCGAGTCTCGCAACGATCGGCTTCGGGGACCTGAAGCCCGGCCTGTACGCCAGCACGATATCTGCCAAAGCAGAGGACATAGCGGTGGGCGTGTGCTGCATCTACATCCTCGTGGGGATTGTGGTGATTGCGATGTGCTTTAACCTCATCCAGGAAGACATGGGTGCACTAGTGCGCGGCGTGACGTCACTGTGCGCGGGTGCCGCCAAGTCGCGTGCCGTGCATAGCGCGGAGGCAGTGTGCGACGACAAAATCTCTATGTCTGTGGTGTCCTGACATCGCGAGACGGCCGATTCGGGGCCGTCCGTGGCGTTCGCCGGCTGCGAGAAGCGCCAGCAAGTGACGTTCAAAATAGACTCTCTGAATCCGACGAAGTTCAACAGCCTGCCGCGGCGTAAGTCGTCGCACTACGGCGAGGAGAGCTTCGCGCGCAACACGCCGGCGCGGCGCTCCGCCGGCCACGCCGATCGCTGCGTGGAGTACTTCGTGCCGCGCAGCCTCAGCGAGTTCAACCTGAGCGGCGCTGGCGACCTGTACGAGCTGGCGGCGCTCGGCTCGCGCGCCCGCCTGGCGCCGCCTGCGCCGGCCGCAGCGGGCGCGGGCAAGGCGCGCGACAAGATGGTCACGTTCGAGGACGACCGCGCCGCGCCCGCCGACGCCGGCGCCGACGACGTTTTCATGTGACATAGACGTCACCTAGATATAGACTTGTTGGTTTGGACATGGTTTGTTATATAATAAAATATGAAATTTTGTATTACCAGCTGTTTCGTTGTTTCACCGAGACTAAGTTCAATTCCTAAGAGCAACACAGATCAATAACACCTAAATCTTACAACACTTGACTGAGCCTCACTCACTCAAGTACTGATCAAGTGTGTCACAGAGAGTGACAGATAGATAACTCCATGAATGAACTGGAAACAGTTATACAGTTTCGCAGCTCACTTTACTTTGGGGTCGAACAGTGTTAACAAACAGGGGCGGTGACGTCAGCAGTAACGTGACGGAGGTATCAGCTGCGGCCGTCATAGGGATGTAAGTATGCGTATGCAAAAATGTACAACTAAGAACTATTCTATAAAAATTGCGCC
Organism: Mesoligia furuncula; assembly: GCA_916614155.1. NCBI lineage: Eukaryota > Metazoa > Arthropoda > Insecta > Lepidoptera > Noctuidae > Mesoligia > Mesoligia furuncula. Next base: position 149,251 of record OU744810.1, read on the forward strand.
GTGAAAACTTAGGTGACGTGCAGGTTTCGTAATGTTAATTACTTACTATTGTATACAATCAAGTTATTCTAACTGAACAGACAGCTGTGCTGCTGGGAGTTTGTTGCGCCACTTCTTCTCCCCAGCGAAAGCACTAGGAAGTGGCGCAGAGCGGGCGTTTCGGGGAACTGTATTACGTAATTTTGACGTTCAAAAAGTCTTGATTCTCAGCCTAGTTTGAATAAATGACTTGATTTTGATTGTGGTGCGATGTCCACGTCATGCTAGGGATTGACAGTTTACTTCAAGGTCACTTCACCTAAGTTTTCACGGTGAGATTTATACAGAATAGATCGGCTGATAAGCACAAAGACATTAAAAGCTGATGACGTCTTCAGTAGCAGCGTGGCTGGATATATGTGCGTCGTAGTGACGTGATAGTGAGTTGTTCTGTGACGTCACACTCGGGACGGCGGCGGCGCCTAGGAGAGACACTTCAGCGCCGCCACTGTCACGTGGTACACACAGACCTCCTCCCTCGAAGCACGCATGCTCCACCTGCCGATACAATTAATATCACGTCAATTTTATCGCTACGTTAGCCACGTGTCCGCGCGCCCCTCCATAAACTGTCAACGACACTCATTTACTCAATTACAATGTTACCAGCTAACGGAAACTGTTTGCGGCAGCTGTATTCTGAGTCATAGAGTCTGAAATCGCTTGACCGCGTGATCATGTTGTCCGGTGTAGTGGGCCGCCGTAGAGCCATAATCACACGACGTCACTAATGTGTCTCACGAGCATCGCGCACGCACCGTGCTCATCGTGCTCACCGTGCAGACGCGCGTATCGCAAACACTCACGTCCCGAACCCCAAAGCCCCGACGACAGCCACTCTGTGAAAAATCTGTCAGAGCTCACTCCACAAGAGCGACACGTGTCGGCGGGTCGGACAGGAATGACAGTCTACAGCCATATGAGGGTGAAAACTGAACAAACTAGCAAGTTATTAGTTTTATTATATCTTTTCAAAATAGTGTACATTTACATCAATACATCGCTGCATCCGATGAAACCACTGAGAAAGGCATTTTGCCCACTCGTCCTTAGGGGTGTCTTCGACGGCATTTTGAAACGCAGCCACTGTTTCCTCGGCGTCCGTAAAACGTTTTCCTCGAAGTTTTACTTTTTTCGGAAATAAATAAAAATCGCAAGGTTCTATAGGGCGGGTGACCCAGTAATTCCACGTCTGACGTCGCCAAGTAGTCGATTGTGTGCGACGAGGCGTTGTCGTGGAGGATGGTAAGGAGGATCCTACTGCGAGGTCGTTTCTCTCGAACTTTTTTCAAGACAAGTAGCAAACAATTGTTAGTGTACCACTCTGCAGTAATTGTTTTTCGATTCTCTAAAACAATTGTTGCGTAATGACCTGTCCTTCCGAAGAACGAGGCCACAATATTTTTTCCCACGCTTCGACCTCTCCACTTTAGTTGGCAACTCCTCGGAAGGAAACACCCAGACAGCAGACTGTCTCTTAGTTTCAGGATCATAACAATAAATCCAGCTTTCGTCACCCGTAAGTATGTCGAACAAAGCACTTGAGTCACCTCCGTTAAATCTTTGAACCATTTCACGACACCAATCAACATGAGGGAGTTTTTGGGCCTCTGACAAATTATGAGGTATCCACCGGGGGGCACAAAGCTTCCTGACCGCTAAATGTTCATGGAGGATTTTGTGCACTTGACTCATACAGATGCCTAAGCTTGTCCGAATCTGCTGATAAGTCACTCTTTTGTCAGTCTCTATCATACGCCGCACAACACTGATGTTATCTTCAGTCGTCTCCATAGAAGGCCGTCCCTCACGCAGATCATCAGTGAGATTAGTGCGACCACGTTTAAACTCATTAAACTAGTTGTAAACAGTGGCAGGAGATGGGGCTTCATCGTGAAAGGCCAATCGAAGTCTATCATAACTTTCTTGTTGACTTAAATGACATCGAAAGTCATAAAAAAATCATTGTAGGTACGAACATTTTCTTGCGTTAAATTCATGCTGACGTGACACAGACAATTTTCAATTTGCCGCCAAATCGTAAGCAAATGACAAATGAATATAACATACATACACAATAATGTTGGCAAAGGGTTCCATTTTCAAAATTTGAACTTATTTTTTAATAATTGTTTACAAGTGGCCAGTTCTAAAAACTTTCAGTGTCGCCCTCGTACCACTATATAGATAACGTAGCACAGTATGATAAATGCCTCAAAACACGGACATCACTTTCTTATTATATTAATCGAAAGTATGAAGTATTTTGAATGCGTGAGTAGAACTCCCGGATCTTAAGTATACTTTATAACGAAGTTATAATTTTTATTAGATTTTTTGGATTTCCAGAAAACGCAAAAATAAACGATGTGATGAAAATATTTGAACATTTGTTTTTGAAGTTTATGGACATTATATACAAGGTAATAAATAGGCTAGACAGGGGAAACAGAAAAGATTTCACTATAATGATATTAGAAACCTCAATATCATTTTTGAAGACCTACCCATAGATACCCCACACGTATGGGTTTGATAAAAAAAAAATTGAGTTTCGGTTCTAAGTATGGGGAACCCTAAAATTTATTGTTTTTTTTCTATTTTTGTATAAAAATCTTAATGCGGTTCACAGAATACATCTACTTACCAAGTTTCAACAGTATAGTTCTTATAGTTTCGGAGAAAAGTGGCTGTGACATACGGACGGACAGACAGACAGACAGGCGGACAGACAGACAGACAGACATGACGAATCTATAAGGGTTCCGTTTTCGCCATTTGGCTACGGAACCCTAAAAATGAATATGCCTGATTTTAACTTTATTCCTTTTTATTTTTTCCCTCGGCCATCTTTTGTCGGTAGCACCTAATATTTATCTTAAAATATTCTTATACTTACTATAAACTGTAAAAAAAATCAGATGCAAATTTAGCAGGAAATCGAAGATATTATGATTCTATGGTTTTCAATTTTTTCTCTGATAATAGGGTTGTCACTCTCAGAACACAAAAAATACAATAAATCGTTTCTGTTGAGACTATAACCTGACGAGGGCGGAGCCCTTCTCTATACCACATTTAGCCCTTCATCAAAAAAATTAAATTATGTAAATGTATAAAAAATATTATTAAATCAAACGATTTTATATAACAATGCATTAAACGAACAAATATACACGTGAAACAAAATAAACTTTACAAAGTACGGTCGGCTCCAGAAGTCGATAGGCAGGTCTACAAAACAATTGCTTAACGTTTAGTTTGACTTACGACCTTCTTTTAATGAGTAATTTGACACACACACCCGCATATTACTCGAATAATCACGCTTTCGAATATAGTTCCGTCATTCAAAATCAAAAATCAAAATGTTTTATTTCACATAAACCTACATGGGCACTTATGAAACGTCAGAAGCTAGGTGCACGGTTCCAATTGGTCGTTTCCTATGGAGAAGAACCGGCAAGAAACTCCATGGTTACTCTTTTTAAAAATAATTGGCTTTTACAATGTTTCCAGATTACAGTAGGTATGGGAGGACAGCGCAGGCCTGTCAACAAGTACCAATTACTTGATAAAATAGAAAATGGTCTACAGATCTAAAGTCTATAAGGCCTACAAAGTCCTCACATTTACAAAATAAGAATCTATCAAAAGGATAGATAATAAAAAAAGAAAAATAATAATAAAAACCTACTAAAACCAAGTGTTATGATTCTCATAAAAACCACTAATAAAGAGGTGAAAAATTTCAAGTGTCTGTATATAATGTCAATTAAAAAAGAAATTATGTATAAAAGTATATAATGTCAAATAATAAAGAAATTATGTCAAAAAGTATGTAAAAAAAATATATATATAATGAAATAAAAATTAAACATCGTAATTTGAGAGCAGTTAATAGACATTTACATAGTTATGCCGTTAATGAGAAGCCAGGGAAGCCACATGTGCAGAAGGAATTATTGCCAGACTAGCTTGTCTTCAACGTAGTCTTTAATCTTATAATATGCTTTTTTGATAAGGACACGTTTGATGAGGGTTTTGAACTTTCCATCGCTAAGTTCTGTAACCGGCTTTGGCAACTTGTTATAAAAACGGATGCTGTTTACAAGAAATGACTTGCTAGTTTTAGTTAATCTAAATTTAGGTAACACAATTTCATTTTTACTGCGTGTATTTATATTATGGAAATCGCTTCTTATTTTGAAGAGTCCTAGGTTTTTGCGAACATACAAAATACTTTCTAAAATATAAAGAGAAGGCAGAGTTAGTATATCAATATCTTTGAATTTGTTTCTAAGAGACTCGGGAGGACCCATTTTATAGATTGCGCGGATTGCCCTCTTCTGTAAGATGAAAATTGAATCTACGTCAGCTGCCGATCCCCACAGCAGAACACCATAAGACATAATACTGTGGAAATAAGCAAAGTATACTAACCTAGCTGTGGCTATATCTGTCAACTGCCTTATTTTTCTTACTGCATATGCAGCTGAACTTAATCTACTTGAGAGAGCTCTAATGTGTGCGCCCCATTGTAATTTTGAATCTAAAGTAATTCCTAGAAATACAGTTTCCGTAACAGCATCTAGTCTTTTGCCATCAAGTTCTAAATTCAGACCCACTTGAGGTACATTTGGTAATGAAAACTTTAGACTGTTCGCTGGCTTTCAGAGAGTTGATGGTGGAAATGGTGTTGTGTGCTTCGCATAATTCTGCTTCAAGGCCTGATATGCGTTTCAGTGCCTGGTCATGAGTGTCACTGCAAGTTTGAAAGTCTGACACTAGTTGACGGAGATGGTGATGCTGGTCAAGTATTTCTATGTGCTCGGTGTGAAGTTCTACAAGCTGTCTTTTGAGTTGAGTGTTTTTCTCGTTAATCCTCTTGACTTCAACCTCGCTGTCCTCTCTTTCCTGCAGCAGCTGGTTGCATTCCTTCTGTGATGCCTCCAGCTTCTTCAGTGCTACATTCAGTTTGTCATTCATATCACGAACTGTGGCTCCACGGGTCATCATTTTCAAAAAAAAACCCCAAATGGCACCTGAAATGTGACAAGAAACAACTGAGTGTATGAGGAAAAAATGAGTTGAGAACTAGAGAAGGTAGGATGGTAAGACAGTTAGCAAGAAATAAGAAAAACAAAAGATAAAGTTTTAGAAAAGATTATAAAAATATGAGGGTATAAGAAGAAGCTATTTAATTTATTCTAGGGCTTATCACAATGATTAATGTTTACACACTTTTATTCTTATTGAGGATAGTAATTATTATTGGGCTAAATAATTTCCACTAAGAATAATATGGACATGAGATTAGAAGTACACATACTTTCATAGTTGGTTCTAAGTTTGTTTTTCAAACTATAGTAAGTATATTAATTAAGTATAGCAATTTAAATTAATTCCATTAAACAATAGTAAGTGTATTAGGGATAAATATGTGTAGTAAAGTTTGTAGTGTAAGTTTATGTCTGAAGCAAGTGTTTTCGTCGTCGATTCTGCTTCCACAATTTGTCAAGCAAAAGGAGACATAAACGGTGCCGGTGTGTACTGGACGTTGCTCATAACTCTGAGCAGTGTTTACAGATGATGTACAGTGTGTGATGTTCCGTGTCATGTTCACATAATTCGTAAAACTTTATGAGTATACCCACAGAAATCTAAATAAATAAATTAGGTATGGTAGACAGCAGGCAACTAACAGGCAGTGGCAGGTAACTTACGGCTCATTCACCACGACTAATAGAATGTTGTTCGTTCTTGGTTGGTTTTTGATATTGTGGGTTAGTGACGTGTGTTTAATCTATTAGCGGTGTAATAGTTAATTTTGAAATGTAAGCTTTGAGATGAAAGCGGAAATTATCACGCAGCGTAAAAGTGGACTTAATATTATATCACAAATATTTGATGAAACCGGACTGACTGTGAGTATTATGATTTAATTATTTTATTTAACATTTAGATAATTAAAGTAGGTATAACTGCTGATCCTAGTAGTTATTTTTTAAACGTATTTACCATAAGGTCTAAATAGAAGAAGAAAAAAAATTCCATAAGTTTATTCATTTACTTTTGGAATGATGATCAATAAGTATAATTTTATTATAATATAATCATTTTGTAACATTTCTATTTTCAAAATAATTTTGTTTCAAAATAGTAATATTATTTTATAATTTTGCTAGTAGCCTAACTTAAGTAGTCCTTTTTTGTTTTAGAGAAATTATCTAATGTGAGTCGGAGGGTCAAAAGAAGAGGGAAGAGGGTAGCCTTCACTTGCCAGTCAAAAGCGTAGTGGAAGGCCCCAGCTGGTCAGTGAATATAAAACAAGTGGTTTAAACCAACGAGATATTTTGTCAAATTATTCGACACGTCTTCACGAAGCGTTCGCCGTGCAAACAAAACCCAGCTCAAAAACTATATTTGATTGGAAATCATAAACAAGAACGTTTACATTTTGCGATAAGATACAGCGATGATAGATACAGTCATGGGAAGGATGGAATGAGAGATCTGATGAACAGTTGAAGTTGCATTCATGGAAATATGCAGATATTATTATGTTTAAATAATAGAGGTTCCCTGCGCCAGGGTTTACTTGATAGCATTGATAATAATGGGAGTTATTCGAAGTATTAAGTTATAAATTACAAATTGATTTTAGTAATATTAAAATAATATTGTGTCATATCCGTAATAAGGATTATTTTGAGGTTTAGTTTCAATCTTCTTTTCATAATGAAAATGAATACTTAAGCTATAACCACAATAAGTCCTAATAAGTACGATATGTTAACTTTGATGTTTGAGATAGTGCACTGGCAGTATAAAAAAAGTAGTACCACTGAGTAATTTAATTGTATTGTGATATATTGTGAAGGAATCCGCACTTTTTTTTATTTACGTGCGTAGATTTGCTAGTCGTGGTTTGTAGGAGTAATGGTAGTAATTATAGCACAATATTATTATATTACTAAGATACAATATTTAAAGTCTAATGATCGTAGTTCACTGATTACCTGCTTTACTTCAATTAATTGTTCTTTAAGAGAAAATAAACTGTTTCAACTAAAAATTTATTTCTAAAATTATAACGAATAAACATTTTGAAATCACTTCAGTATACCTAAAACATTTTTATTTTTATTTTGAATCCCATATAACTTAAGCTTATCAATATAATAATAAAAATATTATAATTATTACATTATAATTCTCGTTTATTAATCTATCGAATAATAAAAAAAAAAACGAGACAGATAATTGTTGAAAAAAAAAATAGTCTCATCACGAGATTGGAACCCAGACCTTCGCGTTTGCTAATCCAATACATAAAATCACTAGCTATAATATGTGCTCGCTGTGTTGAAGTCAATTTAGCAATCGTATGAATCTACCAAGGTCATATGATTACGTACCCTGTATGTAAAAGCGACGGTATAAATTTTTGTTTCGTTCGATCACGTACACACACAGATGTAGGTACGGGCCTGTGGCGCGCGGTGGTCTTCACAGCAAAAACACTCTTATCGTGCTTAAGGAGTTCTGTTGCATACTGTACCTACCTACAAACAGCCACTGAGGGCAATTTTTGAACTTCACAATAATTATTATTTTATGCCAAGAAAACTTTATAAGCCATTAAATTTCCTATGGGTACTATCGTGGACACTTCCGCCTGACCACCACTAAGTTCATTTTTGCTTGCACTCAAAAAACAGAAGCGCTCTCTAGCCCCGCCCCGTTGGCCTTGAATAGACGAATGAAAGACAAGGGCGGCCGGCCGAGTGCACTGATAACGCGGTGACGCACGCGCCGTTCGAGATTTATTGTCATTTTCAAACTACTGCTATTATCTCTTTACATAATATTATGAGGAAAATTCGTTGTCAGTTAATAATCAATTTTTTCTTTATTATTCTAACTAGAAATTTGATTTGATAAATCCTATTGTCGGTTAGGCATTAATTAAAAAGTAAAATACTGTTTTGAAGTTTTATCAGTTTTATTTATTTATTTATTAACTTAATAAACTAAACAAATATATTCATAAAATATTGGATATAGGAATTGAATTTAGTAAATAGGTAAAACACACAATCAAAGAACAAGTAATAAAATCAAGTAAAAGGGCATCCCCCTTTAGTCAGGGTAGCCCGCGAAATTCAAAAATAGTTTACACGTTTAAACAAATAAAACCCTTTCTTTCTTGTGACCTCTTATTTACAAGCAACAGTTTTCTTTACAAAATTACGATCTACTGTCGGTGGTAGACTTAAATACAAAACTTTTAGAATAGCATAATAAATAAAAACTCTTATAATCTTCGTCTGTTAGACAGACCCATAATGGGCCTGTCTAACAGACGAAGATTATAAAGGCCGGAAACAATAGAAAAGTAATTGTGTCTCATTAGTAACAGACAAAAGGACAAATATGTGAAATAATCTAAATTATCTGTAGTAAAATACTTAAAAAATAAAATAGTAACAAACAAAAATTATTTTAGAATTAAGTTATCGATGGTAAACATTGCTTTTTAAATATTTAATACAAGGTTTTATTATAATAAGTAAAGTTACACCTAAGCAATGGATGACTAGGTTAAAAAAGTAAATCAGAATACTAGGTTACTAAAAAAACAAGAAATCAGTATTTTGTCTATGAGATTCTCTTATGAAGTGGCTTTATTTATAAAATGACTTTTTTTATTAACCAAACATATTTTACAAAAAATATTTTATATAAGCATTTTGGCAAGCATTGATTATTTGAAACCAACTACAGAAATTGAAGCTTTTCATTTTAGATTCTCATAAAAATTAGCATCAATTAACTTTCTTGGTTTTCTTTATCTATAGGTACATGGTGAAACAGGTAAAGCGTGTTATAAATTATCTGCCTAAGTAAACATTAAAAAAAAAACAACAATAAAAAGATACAATAATCAAAAACTTCTCTAGAATTAAATTAACAATTAGTAAATAATATTTTTTCTATTGTAAATTAAAAATTAAATACTAGTTTATAACATAATCATCAATTAGTCACATTCATCATTTTTTTCATTACCGCGATGACCAAATTTTAATATTTGGTCATCGCGCCTCCTGCGTCTATAACGGCATCGCATCTCGTTCTTATAGATCTTACAAGAATTTCACACAAGTTGGAGCCCCTTACAGATTCCCAAACTTCGTCACAATGAGCAAGAAGTTCTACTTGCGTTCTTTCCCGTCGGTGATCCCATCTCTGGACCATTATACCCCACAAATTTTCGATGGGGTTCAGGTCAGGAGATCGGGATGGCCAGCGTAAGGTTCTTATCTCTGGCTGGTTGTTGATCCAAGACTGAACAATGCGTGCTTGTTGTATGGGGCAATTGTCCTGTATAAAAATAAATTCCGGGAGCTCTGCTCTCGGATAAACTGTGCGAACAGTAGGGACCATTATATTTTCTAATAGTTCCCTGTAAGTTTCGCCATTTGCTCGCCCTGGGAAATGGACAAGCTCTCCGGGACCATCAGCACTCATCCAACCCCACATATTAGCACATATCCTTCCAGAATCATTATTGGGAATCACGTTTCTAGTTTCGTAGCGTGTATTCATCACGCGCCACAGGTGTCGACGACCATGTTGGCTCGACCTAAAACATTTCTCATCTGAGAATATAGCGCTTGTAAAATCCATATCTCTGTACTCTCTTGCGAATCTCACTCTCGCCGCTTTTTGTTCCTCGGTGAGCACAATTTTTTTTGCTGGTTTCCGATGATGGAGCCCCGCTCTATGTAAAGCACGACGAACCGTACGCAATGATGTGTCGTACTCCTCGGCGAATACTCTCGTCGGCGTGAACGCGTTCTCTTGTTGGTAGATGTCCACCATACGCTGGAGATTGTCCTCTGTTATGAGATATGGACGTGGTGCCCGCGGTCTATCCTCTATGACACCCTCTTCTTCATGGCGTCTGATCCACAGCCGGACAGTGTTTCTCTACAAGCAATAAATAGTCTCATAAGAAGTGGCTTCATTTAAAATAACTGACTAAATAGTTGTAAACAAATCACTTTAGGTTTCGTCTACTGAACCCTAGTCCCAACTTTACCGGTCCGTATACATATATCTACATGTATAGTTAGAAGGCGCAAAAGTACTGATGGTAAGAATAGTGCTTGTATGGTTTGTATTTATTTTTATTGTCATCACAAATCACAGTTTGTTAAAAATTCACAGTATAAAATAATTTTAACTATCGTCTGACATGTTGCTGACACACATAAAATGACTTGTTATCAGTTGCACTGGGGCAGCATTGTAATGTCAAAAGAAAGAGATGCTTCTTATCTAGAGATCTTAAAATCAAATTTTCTTCATAATAAATTAATGAGAGAGAGAGAAAGAGAGACCTCTATGTAATTACCAAAACCTGTTATAACAAAAGCATCAAACGATGCCACCGATTTTTACCCACTGCGGTTATTGACTTTTATGACTCTTTTGTTCGGACACGTGCAGGCTTATTTTAAAATTTCTAGAAATGAATTATTTAATACAAAGTAACTACCTACTTATTTGCATGGAATCTAGGTAAGGTCCGGCCGCGCTAAATTTGCCAAAGATGTAAATAACAATGGCTCGAAATTGCATAAAATCGATATAAAAGAACATTTTTTTTGTAATGTTTGTTTTCGTCTAAATCTCCGAGCTAACTAGACGAAAACAAACATTACCTACTTAAAATAAATGTTATTTCGTGTTCGCGAGTTCATCACGACAAAGCATACCACTCTCATAAAAGGTATAAGTTTAAGCTTTACCAAGTTTTACTCTGAATATTTTTTCTGTTTGTTTCTCGTTTAATTATATTTATCAAATACTTTTATTGTTGTAAAACAAACTAGAAAGTATTCAATTACTTACACAAGATACATTTGCATGATAAAGTTTGCATCGTTAATAAAGTTTTATTTATAAATTAAGGTATTTTAAAACAACAAAATTTACCATGACAATAATAAAATGATTTACTACTTACGCTCATATGCAACTGCTCAGCAATTTGACTAATATTAAATCCTTGTCCATGCAAAATTATTATTTGATTACGTTCTTCACGTATGAGATTTCTGGAAGACATTATGCACAAAAATTATCCAGCACAGGTCGTTGTCCAATATTCTCGCACAGGTTAACGTTTAGGCAATCAAGGGTCAGGTAAACAGAGCAATGGTCAATATTCAAAAGGTCCGGAAAGCGCGCCAAGATCAAAGAGTTCGTCCGTAAAATTCACAAAAGGAGTACACGTAATGCGTCACTAAGCTGCGCAGTGCAGGTTGCAACTAATTGCGTTATCGCTTTCCTAATAGGCGAAAACTTTAAGGGGGGCGTGGTTTGGCGCCGCCGCAGGATTTAGGCGAAAAAATTTTTAAGTGAGCAGGCGGAAAAGGCCGTGATAGTACCTCAAAACCTACTGTTTATTCTTAATGAATAATACTTACTTCATTTTAAGAATTAAAAAATTCAAAATGTTTTTGCTTTCAGATTTTTGATTTGTGAAAAGCCTAACAACAAAAAATCAAAACTCTAAAAATCCGAATTCCAGATATTTTACAGGCAGGTTCTCATAATACTAAACAATAATGTGTGTGAAAATAAAATAAAGATAAAATAAAATAATAACCTTAAAGAATCTGCGCAAAAAAAAAATTCAAAATTACAGAAAAAATTACGTACCTAGCTTGCTTTAAATAACTTCTAAAAAAAATTTTTTGTTTCTAAAAATAGCAGATAATTGGCTTTATCACATAGGTACTATAATTTAAAACATAAAAACGTTGCGTACATAATAGGATAATACGATTCTTTTGATTTCTATGGATAACCAGAATAAAATATTGAAAAAAATATAGCTCTGGTTCTAAACTGAATTGGTTTCTGGGAGTTCTACTCTAGCATTCAAAACAGTGTATTCTATCGATTAGTAGAATAAAAAAGCGATGTTCGTTTTCGAGGCATTGATCATACTGTGCGTAGGTAACTCCTGTATTAACTAATAACTCGCTGTTGACGCTATCTAATTCAGCTAGTTTGGTGAGTCAAATGCGTTAACTAATAACTCGCTGTTGACGCTATCTAATTCAGCTAGTTTGGTGAGGCAAATGCGTTATCTAATAACTCGCTGTTGACGCTATCTAATTCAGTTAGTTTGGTGAGGCGAATGCAATAACTATAACTCGCTGTTGATGATGTCTAATTCAGTTAGTTTGTTGAGGTGAATGCAATAACTATAACTCGCTGTTGAAGCTATCTAATTCAGTTAGTTTGGTGAGGTGAATGCAATAACAACAACTCGCTGTTGACGCTATCTAATTCAGTTAGTTTGATGAGGCGAATGCGGTAATTAATAACTCGCTGTTGACGCTATCTAATTCAGCTAGTTTGGTGAGGCGAATGCGGTAAATAATAATAATAATAATAAAAGGCTGGCAACACCAATGTCAACAAGTCGTCATTTCTAACAATTTTCAGAAATTTATATTTAAAAGCATTTTTGATTGTTTGTTTGTTGTGTTATTGAAATACTACAGCCATAGCCCAATATAATATCATTTTATAAACAAAACAGTACTTACAATGGACCATATTTGGATAAACTATAAACAAAAACTGCCGAACCGGACCGGATAAAAACGAACAAGAAAAGGAAATGTTGACAAGACTAGCCACAAGACGTGCACGCCTACTACCTCCGGACTCTTCGCTCAGCTCCGCCTCGCCGCCACCGGTACCCAGCCCCACTGTGAGCGCTGTGATGACACCGGCTGCGGCAGTTGCGTCGAGCTCGAGCGACGAGTATTTCTCTCCGCCCACGACGCCACCACCTGCTCGTCGACGGAGAGGACGCCGGCCGCCGGACGGCTTAGGACTTCGAGGCCCACCGGCCTCTGATAGGGTCCCAGCTCCCGGCGGAAGTGTGCAGCGCATGAGATGGACACAATCCATCAATGAAAATGTCATGCGCTCATACTATGGGGCTACAGAGGGGGGAAACATTCTGACCGCGTTCCGTGTTCGGATGCTCTCTCTTTTTCAGGTGCTTGAACCAGCTGTAAACGTTTCGGCACAACGACTATCGGATCAGGTGCGGGTCATCCAGCGTAATCATATGTTAGATGACACTGTACTTGATCGCCTGCGAAGTGAAATGCAGAGTAGCCATGTCATCGCCCCCCAGTCGCAGACCACTGTAATATTACCGCAGCCTAATATAAGTCATGCTGACGAGGGGAGTAATGATAGGGCTATAAATGTAAGTACCCAGTGCAATGAGGAATTGAGGAGTGCTTTGGAGGATGCGATTCAAGAATATCGCTTCATGTCGCCCGAACTTAGGCCACGCTTACCTCGTTTGCCCATGCATAGCAAAAATAGGGCGCTGGTGGCAGCCCTGGATTCGCAGTTGTCAAAATATTTTGATACCTGCGAAGACCTCATCGATACTCATTCGATTCTGTACTGCGCGGCTGTAGCGGCATGTCGTGTAGCTCACGTCAAATTTGCCAACGATTCTAGAGCTACACGACCGAAACAAGCCGTACCAGCTTGGCAGTGCAGGATTGAACGCCGTATTGGTGGGGCCAGGAAGCTCATCGGCAAACTAATCTGCTTCAGGGAGGGCAATACTCGCCCTAGAGTGATGCGCTTTGTGAGGCGGGCGTTCTCGGGGACTGATATCAGTCCTCAAGACTATATGTCTTGTGTCACAGAGCGCATCGACTTCCTGAAGCAGAAGGTGTATGCATGGGCAAACCGTATTCGTCGGTATAGGCGGCGAGTAGAGCGATACACTCAGAATCGCACCTTCCAGAACGATGAAAGGTGGGTTTATAGGGGTTGGGAACGACCGGACCAAGGTGTGGCTGAGACGTGCCTACCAGATGATGATGCCATGTGTTCCTTCTGGCGCAATATCTGGTCGGTGCCTGTCAGTCACACCGAAGGTGATTGGGCTCGAGAAGTCGAGCGAGCCTGCGACCCAATACCAGAAATGGGGGCTATCACCATCTGCCCCCAAGATGTAGCTCGTGCAGTCCATCCGTTGCCTAACTGGAAGTCTCCCGGGCCGGACGGGCTGCATAACTTTTGGATCAAATGGTTTCCAAGGTCGCACGCTCGCTTGGCATCTCAGTTCCAGACTGCTTTGAAGTCTGGTTCGCTACCCCAATTCCTAACGACAGGAATTACCCACCTGCTCCATAAATCAGGTAGCACCGCGGAACCCAAAAATTATAGGCCGATCACGTGTTTACCGACGGTCTATAAAGTTTTTACATCCATTTTGAGAACTAAAATTAACAAACATATAGACACCAACTCCATCATGTCTGCCTCTCAAAATGGATGTAGGAATGGGTCCCGCGGTACTAAGGAGCTACTCCTCATTGATATGGCCATTAGCCAACAGGTTCGTCGTTTCCGAAAGGATCTGTCGACATGTTGGATAGATTATAAGAAGGCCTATGACTCGGTGCCACATACATGGCTCATGAGGGTGTTAGAGTTGTATAAAGTAGATACAACTCTACGCACCTTCCTGATGTCGTGTATGGGGCAATGGAGGACGGTCCTTCGCTATCCAGGATGTCGAAATATTCAGAGGAATAGCGAACCGATAAGGATTGAGCGAGGCATATTTCAGGGCGACAGTTTGAGTCCGCTTTGGTTCTGCTTAGCCTTGAATCCTCTAAGCACGCTGCTGGAGGATTCAGGTCTAGGCTATCGGCTGAGGAGAGGTGGTCAGGTTATATCTCACCTCCTTTACATGGATGACCTAAAACTTTTTGCCCCCAACAATTTGCAACTGATGGAGCTACTGAAAATTACTGAAACTTTCAGTAGCGCCATCAGGATGGAATTTGGTGTGGACAAATGTGCGGTCCTGCATGTAAAGCGAGGGGCGATTGTGGAATCCGTGGGAACCCAACTCTCGGATTCCACAAACCTTAGAGCCCTCTCCGCATCCGAAACCTATAAGTATTTGGGTATGTCGGAAGCGTTAGGGATCAATGTTACTGACATGAAGCAATCGGTGAAGGAGCGCTTCTTTGGCCGCCTGAAAAAAGTGCTTAATAGTCTTCTATCAGGCGGAAACAAGGTGCGCGCCTTCAACGGTTGGGTCATGCCAGTTTTGATGTACTCTTTCGGCATACTCAAATGGACTCAGACCGAACTCGACGCCCTGGATAGGAGGGTCCGTACACTGCTGACTGCAAATCGAATGCATCACCCACGGTCATCGGTAATGAGGCTGTATATCCCGCGAAAATGTGGAGGTCGAGGGTTTTTAAACGCTAACACGCTCCACAATCGCGAGATATGCAGTCTCAGGGAATATTTCCTAGAAACCGACGTGGGGATGCATCGAGATGTAGTCATAGTGGACAAGGGCCTTACCCCGCTCTCCTTGGCTAAAGAGAACTGGCGCAAACCAGTAGTGCTTGACACTAATGATCGCATGGAGGTATGGCAGAGTAAGGAGCTTCACGGACGCTTTCTCCGGGCCCTACGTGGACCCGATGTAGATCTACAACGGACGCTTGTAGATCTACATCGGGTCCACGGGTAGCCTGGCTGCGTTTCGGTAACCTCTTTGGAGAAACCGAAGGTTTTGTTTGTGCAATTATGGACGAAGTTATGATGACGAACAATTACCGGAGATTTATTGTCAAAGACGGTACGGTTGACATCTGTCGGGCATCCCACCGGCCGGGAGAATCAATCAGACATATTATCTCCGGGTGTTCTCGTCTGGCTAACGGAGAGTACTTGCATAGACACAACCTTGTAGCCAGGATAATCCATCAGCAGCTTGCTTTGAAATACAACCTTGTGGAATCGGAGGTGCCGTACTACAGGTATGTGCCCGACCCAGTTCTCGAAAATGGTAATATCACATTGTACTGGGATCGATCCATCATCACTGACAGGACTATTGTTGCCAATAAGCCTGATATAGTGGTGGTGGATCGATCAGAGCGGCGCGCAATGATTGTTGACATAACCGTCCCGCATGATGAGAACCTCGTGAAAGCCGAGAAAGATAAACAGATCAAGTATCTTGACTTGGCTCGCGAGGTTGTCGACATGTGGGATGTGGACACTGCGATCATTGTGTCGATAGTCGTGACAGCCAATGGGTTAATAGCCAAGAGCCTCGACCAACATCTAAGGAGGCTCTCGTTGGGCAGCTGGATCAAGGGCTTGATTCAGAGAGCGGTACTTCTGGACACGGCCCGCATTGTTAGGAGGTTCCTCTCTCTGGAGCCCTGACCGCCGGTAGCTTGGACCCTGTTCCCGATACCGGTGGGCTACTATTTTTTTATATTTTTAAATGTTTTTATATTTTTTATACTAATATTTAAAAATATAATTTATATGTATTTAGTGAAATAAAAGAATAATAATAATAATAATAATTTATTTCAGATTCATCTTACGATTACATCCATATTTGTTAGTACGATTGCGAGCTTACAAACTAGTGTTAGTAATTGTTAAGTAAGCTGATCAGTATGTTTTTTTCAATTGACCTAATGTCTCACTATCTCTGACTAAATAAACTGTTTTCCCTATGCGTCTTATAACAACACCCCTATTCCAAGTGAACTTATTATTTATATAATATTTCTTAAACATAATGACATCACCTGGCTTAAAACATTGTTTATTTGTGCCTCCGTAAGCTTTACACTGCAAACACTGATTGTGTTTCACAACATTAGTGAGAGTGTCAGATGATGACGGCGGTGGCGTATTTGTATTTAACAAATCCAAGCGCGAACGAAGTTTCCGGCCAAACACTAATTGCGCAGGCGAAGAGCCCGTTGTAGCGTGTACCGAATTTCTGTAGTCAAATAAATATTTTAATAAATTTTTGTGACTGTAGTTCGAGTTATTACTCATCATTAAACATGACTTTATGCCCTTCTTCACTACTTTTACGTAGCTCTCCGCCTGGCCATTACTAGCTCGGTGATAAACGGGAGATGTCACATGCGATATTCCATTTGACTTGCAAAAATTTTTAAATTCTTCCGATACAAAGGATGTAGCATTGTCACTAACTTACGTGTGGAATAGACCAAACCTTGACATAAAATCATATAGTTTTGCTATGACTACAGCCGAAGATGTGTTGTTTACTTTGTAAACTCCTGGCCATTTGGAATGCGCATCCACTATCACTAAATATGTCTGACCTTTGATTGGGCCGAGGAAGTCAATGTGCACACGCCAGAAAGGCTGATGAGGCCACACAGCAAGCGGTGCACGTGCCGGAGATGGCCTCAGCTGTACGCAAATATTACAGCCCGCGATCATTGTTTCGATTGCTTTATCAATTCCCGGAAACCATACCTTACTTCGCGCGTCAGCTTTACATTTTACTATGCCTAAATGTGACTGATGAAGTTCGGACAATATTCTACTCTGCAGAACTTCTGGTATGACCACTTTGTGGCCACGCATGACTATACCATTCTCTACGGAAAGTTGGCTTTTACATACGCCGCAAATGTCCCTTTGTATTACACTTTTTGCATTTGTAATTAGCATATCGACACTGCACTGAAGTATGGTTTTTGAAACCGCAAACTGAGCACGACACTTTATCACCGCCACCGTTTTTCGACGCGATCTTGAAGAGCTGATCAGTGGGCGCGGGTGTCGCTGCAGCCGGCGTCGTAGCCGCTGCCGCCAGGCGCGCACACCGCACACTCTCCGCCTGCTCCACGGCCTTTGCCAGCGATAACGTCTTCAGATCCTGAGTGAATAATTTCTCTCGTTCCGCTCCCGGCAGCATTCCCATTATGAAACGGTCTCTTAATGCTTCCTCCACGTTTAGAAATCCGCAATATGCAGTCAACCCGCGCAACCTCGCTGCCCATTGAGGGTAGCTTTCACCTTCAACTTGCCCGCTGTATAAAATTTATACCTTTCGGCAAACCCACATTTTTGTGGCGTGAAATGGTTGTCCAGTAGTTGCAAAATGTCTTCAAATGGCACCACCTGGAGATCCTTAGGCAGCGCCAGATCAGCTGCAAGCTTGTATGTAGGCTCGCTGAGTGCGCTCAAAAAGACCGCCCGCCGTTTGACGCCTGCGGAATCGTTGGTCCCGTTGATGTCGTTGGCGATGAACCATTGTGTCAACCGCCCCTTATACTCTTGCCACGCTTGTAATTCGTGGTTAAAACTGGTTAATAACCCAAAAAGTGCCATAATACTCCACTTTTGTTTTTATTTAATCGCGAGGGTACTTCGTCGCCACTGTTAAGTACGTGAGACAGAGGACAAGTAAAACACTTAGCGGTTGAATACGCACTGACGTTTATTAAGGAATGACGGGTCGCGCAGCCACTGCATATCATTAGCTACATATAAACAACAGTAATAAAGGTAGAAACTGTTAAATTTAAGTTAATTTCATGAGGCGTGGGATCTAAAGGGAAATAAGCTTTTAGTTTACCAAAAGGTCCCGTTTATGTGTATCCGTTTCAGTTTTTAATAAATTAAATTAAACAGCGAATAGTGCCAGTTCCTGAACCGATACTGGTCGGGTTTCTGTGACGGGTGTTGATTGAGCGGCTCGAGCAAACAACGCATAGCCGCCATCGCCGAATGATTGTCGGTAAACAGTGCACTGCTCGCCCGCACGCGATGTTATCACGGTCAGGCTGCGCCCCGCGCCCGCGGTCCGACCCCGTCCGCACTCCGGGCGGACACGCCGCGCCCGCCGCGCCGGGGCGACCCACTAGCTATTTGTCACGTAAGACGCCATGTTAATTCACCAAAGGCTCGTTGTACCGACCGACGTAATATTTTATTAGAACATGTGGTGTATTAATTTGTATCAATCACAGTATCAATTCTCTCGTTAAATTCGTTCGTATATGATACGAAAGAATTTAACGATAGGATTTAGGTGCAGCGAGATGATAAACAGAAAATGAATGATGAACAGAAAGTGTTAAATATTTTAGTCATTGTATTCAAGTAAAATTGACCGTTTATGTACTTACCTAATTATTCCTCTTCGAAAAGACTCCTCTCCGCAACGGCAGAAAAAGAGCAGCAGCCATCTTACTGTGAAGCGCGCAGCGGGCGGCGTGCAGTGCGGAGCGCATCGCGTGCCGCGTGTGCGCTGTAGCAGGCTGTAGGCAGGCGGCGACACTCGGAGCGCTCCGGCGCTGTGGGTCAGGCGCGCGGGCGCGGGGCGCTATGCATTACTTACTGTGAAGCGCGCAGCGTGCGGCGTGCAGTGCGGAGCGTGTCGCGTGCCGCGTGTGCGCTGTAGCAGGCTGTAGGCAGATGTACCAGGCATTCATTGTGGCGCGCAACATTAAGTATTTCAATAAATTTTATTTTATTTTTTATAATTTATAATTTATTCCTAGGTAAACATTGAAAGGTGAGATGAGTTAGTTAAGTTGAAGTAAGTATAATATCAATGTAATATCTAACTGTTACTCACCGATATCAATTTCACATAAAGATATGTTTTGCTCAGGCAGAACAACAATTTCCGCCTTTTTAAACATTAATAAAGTTGCATGGTTGGATCCACAAAAATAAAAGGTAGTAATCAATAAACTCAGTAATGCAAATACTCGTAGATTGACAACTAAGAATGCTCATTTTTAGGGTTCCGTACCCAAAGGGTAAAAACGGAACCCTATTGCTAAGACTTCGCTGTCTGTCCGTCTGTCTGTCACCAGGCTGTATCTCAAGAACCGCGATAGCTAAACTATTGAAACTTTCACAAAGTATGTATTTCTGTAGCCGCTATAACAACAAATACTAAAAACAAAATAAAATAAATATTTAAGGGGGGCTCCCATACAACAAACATTTACGATTTTTACAGAATCGACCGGCAGGTATTTACCACACCGGTGGTCGGCTTCGGACGCTCACAAGTACAATGTGCTCACGCGCACTGCGTCCACAGCATTCATAACTACGGTGAGTTCATAGCTCCGTAGCACCATAGCCTGTAGCTACGTAGTCGCGTAGGGCCGAAGCCGCGTAGCGCTGTAGACGCGTAGCCCCATAGCTCCGTATTTGTATGGGTGGCACCGTAGCCGCGTAGCGCTGTAGACGCGTAGCCACATAGCTCCGTATTTGTATGGGTGGCACCGTAGCCGCGTAGCGCTGTATTTGTATGGGTGGCACCGTAGCCGCGTAGCGCCGTAGACGCGTAGCCCCATAGCTCCGTATTTGTATGGGTGGCACCGTAGCCCTATAGCTCTGTATTTGTATGGGTGGCACCGTAGCCGCGTAGCGCCGTAGCTGCGAAGAGCAGCAAATGAGTAGCGCGATAACAGCGTAGCGCCGCGCCGCAGCGCAGCGGTCTCACTTATAATTATTGAATGCAACCAAATTTCACGACCATTACCTTTACTTCTCAATGCACTTAAAAGAACGTTGTCAATATAAAAGGTGTGTTATAAACGTTATTAGTGTGATGTCTAGGGGCCGCGATCCATAGAGAGGCCGCAGATTGCGGCGTGAGTGTGCTCTCGTCGGTTAAGTTCGGTCACAAAATACAGATAGTACAGAAGGCAATCACATGTATGTACTTCACTTTTCATACCTACGCTCGGCGGTCGCGCTATGGTTGTCAACTTTGGCTTATGCACAAAACTATCATGGTAGTGGCACTCGTATCTAGTTGTTTAATTTATTGTTGAGCTTATTCTACAATATTAAAACATAACATAGCACTAATTACAATACAAAAAGTTTATAGAACAAAAACGTATAAAATTTTACATTTGTCAATTTTCACTATCGAAAATCCCTAATAACTGCAAAACGGATTACCCTATTTACACAAATTATTTTTCCCTATCCGTTTTAGACCTAAACCTAACAAATGACACTAAAAACAACACAATATCTACACAAACAAAAAATCATGTTTTCAACTTACGTAATAGTTGGTGGCGTGAATTTACCTTACAAAAAAGTTTTGTATATACTAATTCAAAATAGGAAACTATTATATAAATCGAGCTTAGATAGGCATTTTTTGTTGCTCTATTTTTGCACTTCACAAACGTGTGTCTCAATCGGATGGCACCCGCACTCGCACTACTCCCAACCACTCCGAGATAACGTGTCCGTGAGCGGTGTCTATGTATGCGTTGCTCGAGCGCACTTTGTATGTAGATTGCCTTCTGTACTATCTGTATTTTGTGGTTCTGTGTGTAATGATATTTCCGTGCATCCATTACTGCGTAATGTGTTTCCATTGCCCTGCCTCCCCTCCCCCCCACCGCCTTTAGCTCCCCTCACCCTGACGCAACGCTTTATTGTCGATAAAAGAATAGGATTACTTTGTAAATGAAGTGCGAAACACTCGTGTCGTTTGTCTTCACACTCGCGTAACACATCGCCGAGATGAAAAGTAATGTCGGAAATATTTTGCGGCGCATAATCAGAGAACATCTCATTACATTATAAACGCGGCACACCGCGTGCTTGTCATTATTTGAATATGGTTTTAGCTAGAATCCTTTAACAAATATTTTATGCGTGTTTTAATTCGAAAAAACTAGAATAAAAAAACAAAAAACAGCTGCCTTAAAAAACGCTACGGCGCTGGTGCGACGTCTTGGACTCGTTGTTGACTGACTTGCCCAGAAAAAAGCTATGGAATTAAATAGACAAGTACAGGGAGACGCTTGCTCAGCGAGGGACAGGTGTGCAGGGCTCGTTTCTGTTGGGTAATAGTAGATTATTCACTAAGGGGATAGTGTCTTATTGTCGCGGGCGCTATTTTGAATTCTGAACAGAACGAAGGATGCTAAGGCTCTGAGTTAACTCGCCTGTATTGTTACTTCATGTTACTGAACCATATACATACTTACGACACGTGCGTACAAACATGTGTTCTTCTGTTGCTAACATCTACCAGTTCTCAGCCGCCTACATTATTACAAGGTAGTTACCTATTAACATTCGCTCGACGATTGTAAAGAACTGATTGGCTTGCTCATGAAGCGTCCGTGTGCTCCGCTGCTCGACAAGTGGCGGGGCGTGGACGCGCGCGAGTGCGAGGTGTGCGCGGGGCGTGGACGTGGACAAGTGGCGCCTCGGCTAAGATGCAGATTAACACGTAATGCTGTTGTGCACTTGCACGCTCGCTCGCCTCGCCTCGCCATCCTCGCCTCGCATCAAACTCACAATGGAAATTTATTTCCTATGACAAAGTAGGTAGTTTCTCAGCAGATATCTTAGCATTCTTGTCAGGTTGCTTCATTGGAAATTGAACTGTAAGGCCGTGCCGTAAGAACGCCCATGTGACGGAGTGCCATGCCGTGTCGTCCGATTCCGTGCGACTCGCCGCAATTATAGTAGATGGTTGGCGGTTCGCTCGATCCGATACTTATATGACTTATTACTAAAACAAACTGTATATTTATTCAAGTGTGCGCCTAATGAAATAAGTCTCTTAGCTTGTGGCTTCATCTAGTGGGGATTGAACTCGATACAAAGTGCTTAGTTATTTGTGATGCTCGCGGTTTACTCGTTCAACCGTCTTTGTTCCGCACACTCTGGTCAATAGTGCAGTATGGCACAGTGCAATGTGTGCACTGGTGAGCGTTACGATATGAGTCATGAAAACATAGTACCTACCGGTAGGCACGTCAATGTATCACACTAATATTATAAAGGCGAAAGTTTGTGAGTGTGTGAGTATGTTTGTTTTAAGTACCATCCGAGGACGTGCGTATGAATACACAAGGCACGACCGAGGACCTTTTCAAAGCGAGGACCTTTTCGAGGGTCCTCGGTTTGACTTGACCAATGATTCGTATTCTGCAAGCGCTTTTGAGTCTTTCTATATACTTAATACGAAAAAGTTGTCTGAACCTCGGTTTGATCAAGATTATTCATAATCTTACACAAACATTGTGTATCCACCAGATGGTGCCACTGTCGCCTCATACACAGACTCTTTACACTCATTTCACGTTTGTTGTGTTATCCGAGGACCTATGTGTTAACTTTCACACAAAAGACCTCGGTTCTGTAGCTTTTCCAGACAATGTGTATTTAAGACCTCGGCTGGTAGATTTTCCGAACAGTGTGTATCCTAGTCCTCGTTTCGACAGTTTTCCTCGTGTGTAGAAGACAAATTATATGCTAACATTTAAATAAAATTATGAAGGAGGAAATCGAAGGTAGACTGAATCCTTAAACAAATCGTTAGTAGCTACTAGGTGCACGAGGAATAATCAGGCTTCTTCTGCAGCTAGGCCCGCTTATTATATACAACATTATGATTTGCACCATAAAATATTGTATTGTCATAGGAGCTGAATACGTGTGCTTTTCATAAAGAATCTAAAGTAAATGCCTTTCTAGGTGAAATGTCTGCAGCAAGATTTGAAGCAAATATAAAGTACGAAGAAATACAGAACATGAACGTACTAAAGAAAACCACATAAACTTTACATGATCTAAGTGCTTAAAGAAATAATCATCAAGTTGCAGTAACATCTTTGAGAAGCATGATTAGAATAGAAAACTTACATAACAGTTATTAGAAAACGACTCAAACAAAAAGTCTTAGGTACAGAAACCATAATTAAAAGAGATCGACATAATTTGGGCTAAAAACTTAACATAAAATTACACAACACAATGATTAGTTAGAAAACAACAAAGAAATATTATCATGTGAGATCAAAATAATTTGGGAAGCATGAAAACTTAATAATTTAATGGCGCCGATTCCCTTTTTCACAAACTAAACTAAATTTATGTTCAGTGCATCTTTTTCTTTATATTTCATTAGGAAAAGGACAGATATTAAATATGTCGGAGACATCATTAGTACGGGAGCTGACTTGACAACGAGGCGGAAGCAGTGTGACGACAACGACTATTCGGAACGCCAGCGCCATCTGGTGGCGCTTGACAGAGTCTAGCCTGAGTTCGTAGGGGGGTCGACGCTCGAAGACAGCTCGAGAAGAAGGATGTGGAGCTCTCTTGGACATTGGACATCGTACGAACAACATGTGCTCAGAAACTGTCCCGCGTTCCGTATCTGGTTGTGTCGTGTACCTACCTAGTGTGTAATTTGCTAGCGTGATTAAATTGTTTGTGAAATTATAATCTCATTTGAACTGCAAACCGTTTTTCTATTGCGCATTATCCAACACTTACCCACAGTAGCCCACACATAGTTCAAATATGGCTGATAATAACGAGAAACACTATACCTTCTCCGACATCAGAACTGGGATTCGTATTGGTTCATGCGCTAAATCAGAACGCTTAAAATTAAAGTGACCGTTGACATTTAATAAACAAAGTGCAAACATGCGAACGCTTATTAAATAATCGTGTGGATCTGTCCAAGTTCGACCCAGACAAACCAGATACGGATGTGCGATCATAGTACATGTTGTTTCGAAGCATAGGCTGTATGCAGAAATGCCTTTGCACAGTGACGCGCCAGTTGCGCCCTACCGCCACGTTTA
The DNA here is from genome assembly GCA_916614155.1 of Mesoligia furuncula. Classification (NCBI taxonomy): domain Eukaryota; kingdom Metazoa; phylum Arthropoda; class Insecta; order Lepidoptera; family Noctuidae; genus Mesoligia; species Mesoligia furuncula. The sequence goes on from OU744810.1 coordinate 173,847, forward strand.
AAAAAAAAAAAAAAAAAACAAAAAAAGCTTGTCTGTAACCGGCGTTTGAGTCCGTCGTATCCTGTTTTCGTTTTAAGAACACACGGTAGGACGCGTCGTGTGCAAACGTAACAGCACACAATACGATAGCTGATTTGTGTTTTGCTGAAAATTCACTGCAAGGAGGTGAACTTGGTGTGGCCGTCATTAAGGCGCACAAAGGGAGCAAAGGACGTGGCGTGGAGCTGCCAGTGACGTGGGGTGACTTGAAGAATCGAGCCAAGCAGCCTGCAGACGTCGGTGAGGCCCTTCGTGTGCTGCAAGTGAGGGATCCAGGGCAAGTCGCGACATGTCATGGGCCGCGGCACGGTGCACGAGTAGTGGCAGCGAGGCAGATGGTGGAGGTGGACCGCGTGCTGCAAGTAGCAGCGGCAAGTGCGCGTTTGCGTCCTACAGCTACTCTCAGGCACGTTAGAAAATAAAAGTGAGCTGTATTGTTTTGTTTACGATTCTGGTGCTGAATGCTCGTGAGTAAAAGCGAGTTGTGTAGCTAAATTAAGTGGTAAACGAGTTAATAATGTTGTTACGTTGACTGGTATTGGTCAATCGCGTGTATTCAGCACAGAACAAATCATATGTAGCGTTGCAATTAGCGAGCAACAACTTGAGATTTTATTACATTTCTACCCGACGTTTACTTGCAAAGTAATATTATGACAGGACAAAGGCAGCTTTAACAAAATAATGGGTAGGCTATTTTGTGTTATTAGAAAACGAAGAATGAAATCAGATTATAAGACTAAGTTAGATCGGAAGTTCAGAGGTCCACTTAAGTTAGTTGATGTTTTGGATTGGGAATCACCTCCCCATACGTTAAACGCTTTAAATTCTAACCGTAGTTACAAGTATGCTCACGATCGCATATGAAAGGTGCCTCTAAGTAGTGTTCCTAACGAGTTAAACGTAGAAGACTGTGACGAGAGTTCTTTCATCGAGTAGTTAGAGCACATACCATGGCCAGGTCGCACTGTACGCACTTGTCTGTAGTCGTAACTGCAACTCACTTGTGAGTTGTTCAGGGAGCGATGGGCAGCTGGTGGTGCAGCGGGGACCAGGGTCTCAAAGGAGACTACTGTTGTGTTGGTCTTGTAATGACCTGGGAGTCGTGGACTCTATGTGAAGTGAAGTATGTTGGTCGTATCACTTGAGGTGATGACGATATGGGTGGCATGAGTGTCACTAGCTGCTGCGGCAGCAGGGCCTAAGCGTTGTATGTGATCTAAGTTGATATAGTTTCTGACCAATTATTACTAAGGCTTAAAGGAATCTTTTGTTGTCGATGATTGCTATTGTTATTACTAAATTTTTGTTAAGTAATCGTTTCGATAACAATGTGGTCAGAATTGGCCGAGTGGAACATGCACTGCCGTTGGTTTTTTTTTTGTGGTTACAGGTTAACACACAACGACGTGTGCAAGCAAGATGGCAGTGTCAGACAGCGTTACACTCTGGATCTCCGGTACGAGTGGTCGCTGATCGGGGACGGCGCTTTCCGTGCAAGAGGTTTCGCGACTTCTGCCAGGGAAGCAGTGGCTGCGGGTGGATGTCTGTGCCGTTGAGCCGGCTACAGATCTGTTGTCTACCGAATCTGGTGAGTCGTTTTCATTTTGTTTTGACTCCGGTACTGAGTGCGTCTCTGGTAAACAACAGCAAAAATGGTTACATTGTTACTTTTTTAGGTATAGCCCAATCTAGTTTACAATGCAATTTTAAATTCTCTCACGTTAGGTTAAGAATGATGCCAGTAGGTCATGTACCAGTCGAAGTAGATGGTGATCACAGTGGTGATGAGCAAGCCTAAGTAGTGGGAACCACGCGAGTAGGGATTGTCTAACGGCCGTAATAAAGTTGTGTGTAGTCACAGGGTGATGCATACGGATCCATGCGCTGGATGTGTGAGAGCAATGCGATTGCTGGTCGGCCGGAGCGCCGTGGCGTGAGAGTGGTTTACTCGTGTGTGGGTTTGCAGGTGTCTAAGGCTCTTAGTGAAAAAGATTATTGTTGTAATGTGAATAACGATGGTACATGACTCTGGTTGACGTTTTTTGGTCAGTGGGTCGTCTTAGGGGCGTACTTACAAATACGCTCTATGACCGTGTTCGGAAGGTGCCCGAGGGCCAAGTATCAATTGAGATTGTAGACGAAATGGATGATGAGTTGGTATCACTTTAGTTTGTGTACTCAGGTTCTCTGTTCATTGGGTCGGAGACCGTACCAGAGTATCGTGAGTACGTGGTATACGCGGTAGCTCTGGGTAGTATGGTCGGGTCTAGCGTTGTAGCCAAGACCGTAGAGTCAAGGACGACTTGGCATTCCTGCGGGAAGTGCGTATGTGACAAATGTGTGGGACCGTGAATGGGATACCTGAGGTTTTGTTTTCTTTGACTAACGTAGTATGGAATCGTTGTACTTAGTCTCGGTAATCTCGAAACTAGATAGTTCAAATTCTTAGATTAGCCTAATTTTTGGTTTCTAATTTGAATGCTTATTGCAAATTGATCGTAAAATAAAACAGATTTTATAGAGTCGAGTCCCTTTTAATTTTGATCCATCAGTCTTCATATGGGAGGTTGCGAAAAATGCCAGAAAATCGGAGTATTACTAACTAATTTGAGGAAAGCCAAGTAAAAGTCTTGTTGATGAAACAGAGTAGAGATTAAGTCGCGTGATAGTGGTGAATCTTAGGTCGGCTGGTCGGGACCGTACCAGTAGTCATTTCGTAGCCGTAGTCCGTTAGAAGTCGGTATCTGCTTTTAGTAGTCCGTGGATACGCGGTGCACGGGTGTCTCTGGCCGAGGTCGGGTCTTGTAGAGACCATAGAGTCTGTGGGACTCGGAATTCAGATGAATTCATAGAAACAAACATGAGGTTTGTTGGGCTTGATGAAAAGCCACAGGCCACGAATAAGATTCCTGCTTTGTATTTTGTGATGCTCTAAGGATGTTTTATTGGCTTAGTTAATTATTTAGTTAGTGATCTTGAGATTTGAGAATCAAGTAATGAGTAATGCTCTGAACTCTGCATTTTTTTTAGTTTGTTCGAATTGTCATTGTGTTTTTTGCCTGTACCATATTTGGTCAGGAGTGACCGAGCTATGTGATACTTTGTGGGTATGTTTGTTGACAGATTAACACACGAGGACGTGTGGAAGCAGGATGGCCGTGTCGGAGACATCATTAGTACGGGAGCTGACTTGACAACGAGGCGGAAGCAGTGTGACGACAACGACTATTCGGAACGCCAGCGCCATCTGGTGGCGCTTGACAGAGTCTAGCCTGAGTTCGTAGGGGGGTCGACGCTCGAAGACAGCTCGAGAAGAAGGATGTGGAGCTCTCTTGGACATTGGACATCGTACGAACAACATGTGCTCAGAAACTGTCCCGCGTTCCGTATCTGGTTGTGTCGTGTACCTACCTAGTGAGTAATTTGCTAGCGTGATTAAATTGTTTGTGAAATTATAATCTCATTTGAACTGCAAACCGTTTTTCTATTGCGCATTATCCAACACTTACCCACAGCAGCCCACACATAGTTCAAATATGGCTGATAATAACGAGAAACACTATACTTTCTCCGATAAATATTAGTTTAGTCCAGTCAAATTAAGATACTCCATAGCAAGTTTAGACGTGCGTGATTAAAAACATGGCTACTAAAAATACGTCAATTTACGTTAGGCGCTGTCTAATTTGACAGGACTAAACTAATATTAGTCTTCTGTGCTTTTCTTAATGAAATAAAAAGAAAAAGATGTACTGAACTTAAATTTAGTTTATTTTGTGAACAAAGGAATCGGCGCCAATAGCTATGAAATGGAAAGATAAATCATTCATGTCAACGGCCTGTCAAATTCAAAATTTATTGCTTTTTTCGCTTCTTCTTCTTCTTCGTGTCGCTGGCACGACTGTATTTTAAATTTTGTTTTCCCAAAACTTTGCCACTTCCACGGCGTTGTCGGTGGCAGCGCAGAGGTCACTTTGACTGCATGTTTTGGGACACAGAAAGCAGGATAGGAGGTGGAGCATGGTTTGTGACATAGCTCCGCAATCAAACCCTACTGCCGTTCCGTCAAGGTAGCCCCACTTTACCAGGTTGGACTTACATCTTCCCACTTGTGTCTGGAGACGGTTCAGAGACTTCCAAGTGGCGGAAGGTTACACCCTGCAGGGAGATGCTCCTTTGGTGGTAGGTAGTGAGTAGGATGGGGAAGAGTATCCTGCCACAGTTTGCATCGGGCGTCGCGCGTCGGCCGGGTTTCCTGACAGAGACGCTGTCGATTTCAAGAAGCTGTGTCTGCTTTTTAGCCGTTGCGTTGATAGTTGTGCGCCAGATAGTGGATGTCTGGTATCAGATTCCTGTTTGAATTTCTCCACTGCGCATGCAACTTCTCTTCGGACATGTGGTGGAGCTATACCAGCTGTGGGGTAAAGTGCGCTGATCGGGCTCGATTGCAGGCAGCCTGTAATCGTGCGGCAGGTTTCGTTTAGAGCAACATCTACTTTCTTGGCGTGGGCGGAACGGTGCCATCCTGGGCACGCATGTTCACCCGCAGAGAAGCAGAGTGCTAGGCCAGTAGTCCGGAGAACCTGAGGTGAAGCCCAGGTGGTTGAAGTTAGGCGCCTGAGCAATTTGTTACGGGAACCGACTTTTTTCTTAATTTTAAGACATTTTTTTCGCTAATTAACACATTGCGGGATCATGGAAACTGATAATAAAAATAATTTTACAACTTAAACTTAACGCGTATGCTAAATTTGAAGACTATTAACTGTTGAGGAGTTCCCTCATGAAGAAACGACCTTGACTGCAGCATCAGCACAAACTGGTAATTATTTTGGTGTTACTAGATAAACATAACGCGTGTACCAAAGAAGACGGTGCTATCAACTGTTGAGGAGTTCATCCATGAAGAAACGACCCTAGCTGCAGCATCAGAACAAACTGGTAATTATTTAATATTGCTAGATAAACGTAACACGTATGCCAAATTTTAATACGATGCTATCAATTGTTGAGGAGTTCCCTCATGAAGAAACGACCTTGGCTGCAGCATCAGTACAAACTGGTAATTATTTCGTTGTTACTCGATAAACCTAACGCCTCTGCCAAATTTGAAGACGAAGCTGTCAAGTGCTGAGGAGTGTCGTCATGAAGAGACGACTCTGGCTGCAGCATCTGGTACTAAAATAATATATACTTTGAGAAGCGCCGACAATGGTAAAGACATCGACTCGTCCTCGCTGGGTACTTCGTTTTAGAAAAAGTGTGTAAGAAATAAATCGGAACATTCTACATAGGTACATTGATATAACTATTATCTTACACGTAAAATGTTTTAGGTAGGTAGATTTTCCAGGTCCTCGGTTTGTACAAGTTCTACGCGAAAAACTGTCCTCCGTTTAGTGATATAAAGTCTAACACAACGTCCGCACTTTGTACAAGCTATAAGAAATAAGTATTGTGTAAAAATACGTCCTCGGAAGGACGTCGCAAGGCTTATGTAAGAGGTCCTCGGTTGGCTTACACAAAGTCCTCGTATGTGCATTTAGCTTCAGGTCCTCAGTATGATAGCCGAAATTCATACAGAAAAATGTTGAGATAGCATTATCCCAATAAGCTCATCACTATAGATTTACTCACCTGTCTCTTTCTATCTTATTCTAAAAGGCCAACGAGGTTTTTAAACAAGTTTTTTGGAGAGTCCTCGGTTCGTTCTAGGACTAACAAGGTCCTCGTAAGGGTGTCTGTACAAACAGGGGTGAGTGTGTGAGTGTGTGTTTATATGTTTGTTACTTCTTCACGCTCAAACGGCTGGACGAATTTTGATAAAATTGTGTAGAGGTAGCCGACACCCTGGATTAATATATAAACTACTTTTTATCCCGATATTCCCATGAGATCGATACTTACGCGGGTAAAATCGCGGGGCGCAGCTAGTATAATATAAAGTGCGCTCGATTGCCGGCGCGTGACACACACGATGTAAGAATGGGCGCTCGGCATTTCATAGGCTTTCATACCTGTGAAGGTGTCGCACCGCATGATTTATGTTGAAAGCAATCTTTGTAAAGCTTTCTCACGCTATTTGTATTATAAATATTCATTTTTAGGATATCAATGGAAAAATATAAAACTGGCACTCTGTCTGCTCACATTTATAACCACAAACATGAAACATATGTTGATGAATGGATCAGCAAACAAGACCAATCCTGGGTCTTGCCGGTCTGTCTCCTCGAGCGCGCTGAGCATCGTCAACATACGCGGGACAGGGGGTGGAGCGAGTGCGTGTCCACGACGCGAGTCCAGTACAATTACTTTAGTATGATCAATAAATACCTACTCAGAAGACCGCACCCCGCACCCCGCACCTCCGTGAATGTTTAATCTACCGTTGTTTAGTATTCATGGCGAAGTGAATCAATACCTATGTAAAGTGACAACTAACAGCGATGATTGACCTTTCATTGAAGTGAAAACTTTTTAAGCGGCGTTGTACACTTTTTTTGTAATGGGTAAAAAATGTTAAACTCGCGTCAGGACACGTGACCAGGCCTCCGTCACTCCATGTACTTGCGCGCTATAATTATCTATCGCCCGGCCGAGCGGTCTCGGGCCGTTTGCGGACCAAATTCAGTGCGGTTTTCACAAGCGAAGTGCACGCACGTTGTTCAATTTTAATCGTTCCATTCGTTTGTACGCGTACCTTCCATGCCGTTTGGTGCCTTATGTGCACTAGATGGATGCAAATCAAGTAAAAAAACCGGGCAAGTGCGTGTCGGGCCACGCACAGTGTAGGGTTCCGTAGTAGCCCGTTATCACAATGTAGTACGATTCTGTTGTTCTTTAGAAAAGTAGCCTATCTGGGGGCACGTGAGTGCCCCCGCCAAGACGAGCCAAGCGAAGCGCAAGGGCACTACCTACCTTTTCTCGAAGCACTTCGTCGTATTTTTGAACCCTCTTAACTTGGGTTTGGATTATACCAGATAAACAAATTTTTCAGGATATGATGTCAGTAGTTGACTTATTAAACCTATAAAATTTCAATTGCATACTTTAGATTTTATTGATATCTAAAATACCCCGATTTCGTCACTGATTCACTGACTGATGACCATCAATATTCTTAAGATTCTTCCTGAAGTCCTAGAAAGCTGAAATTTGGTATGTAAGCTAGTAACAGTACACAAACAACAAAAAAAATCTTAAAACTTGAAACTTTTAGCCCCCCAACCCCTTAAACTAGGGGGTGAAAGTTTGTATCCCACCAAAAACATATAATGTTGAAAAAGAAGGCCAACTTCCTTACTTCATGTAGATGTTTGACCAGCAAAAGAGTTGAAATCGAAACCAACGCCAAGTTTTAAACCATTTTCTTTGCACCGGCCTTATTTTGCAATTCTGTTGTAAGTAATTTGTGTTTGAAACTTTTTAGATATCAATACAATAATATTGTTCCATTTACACTTGGCGGGTTTTCGTTGTGTTATAGTTATTTTTCATGCATATTATTTTATGGTTTTCTGAAAACCCGCCAACTTTAAATGTATTGTTCCATTTAAAGTAACTTTAATAATAAATAATAAAACTAAAATAAAATAAATATTTAAGGGGGGCTCCCATACAACAGACATGTTTTTTTCGGCGTTTTTGCCTTGTGGTACGGAACCCTTCTTGTGCGAGTCCGACTCGCACTTGGCCAGTTTTTTTATTAAATGATCAGCCCGGTGCAGTCTGAACTGCGGCAATTGTTGGACGTATAGACCATTCCCTATCAGCTGTTTTTTTTTTAAACTTATTCTTTTTCACACATATTTTATTTAAATCCGGTCTATAGAGCGACCTTAATCTGATGTACTCAACAATAGCACTTTCTTGTGCTTTGATCTGGCTAGGATCGATATTTATTCAATGGTCACCACTCAAATTTTTTACCCTAGATACGTAGGCTTGACCACAAGTGAATATAGAAGAACCAATTTCAATTAAAGCATTGTCCAAGCTCAAACCTTGACTCTTATGAATGGTGATTGCGTAAGCTAAACATATCGGAAACTGCTCCCGGTAAACAAAAGCACGGCTCAAAACTTCAAGTTACAATTTGAAATGTTAAAGATATTAGTTATACTTTAAAAAAATATACTTTTAGAAATAGAAATATGTATCTGCTTAACAAAACAATTTAAAAGGGGTTAAATAAGTATTCTTAAAAATATTTTGCGTTTATATCTTATGATATACGTCATTTGACATGTTTTAAGGTTTTTAATAATTTATCTTTCTAAGAAAGTCTCATACTTACCTAAAAATTAAGCTTATTTTCTTTTTAGTACGGAACATGGATTACAGAATGTGTGATAGCCGAACTCACACTTGACCGCATTTTTATTTTTACTTTAGCTTCGTGCAAAATTACAAGTTTCTAGGCTGACTATAAAAAAAAATTAATACCTACGGATCCCTCTGTGCGCGAGCCAAACTCAGACTTGACCGCTTTTAAAAATTTTCTTTTAGTTTCATGGTAATGTCCAGTTCCAGCTAGAAAAAAAATCATACCGGCCCCTCTGCATGCGAGCCAAAGTCACATTTGACCTCTTTTTAATTTTTACTTTAGTTTCATGCTAATGTCTAGCTTCATGCTAAATTTCAAGTTTTTAGGCCGGTTAGAAGTTTCTAGGCTGGCTAGAATAAAAAATTAATACGGAACCCTCTATGCGCGAGCCAGACTCACACTTGACCATTTTTTTAATTTTTCCTTTAGTTTCATGCTAATGTCTAGCTTCGTGCCAAATTTCAAGTTTCTAGGCCGGTTAGAAGTCCCTAAACATTTTGATTAACTCTAAGTAAGTGAATCAGTCAGTCAATCAGTCAGTCAGTGCCACTTTAGCTATTTTGAAAAGTCCATAACTTTAAATCTATTAAAGCTACAGTTATGAAATTTGGTATTCAAACTAACAGCAGTCATGGTATTATGTATGTGAAGTTTGATTCGATTTTGTGTGACAAATAGTTTAGATACAGGGTGGTCAAGAGTAGCTCGAAGCGGTTCGGGTAAATAGTGCACGGCGTACGTGCGGCCACTTGCTGGAAATTGGCCTGCGCACTGCCGTGCGCTTCGATGAGACTTCCGTAAATTTTGATGCTAGAGGTCTGAAAATTTATACAGAGTTGATATGACAGAGGGGCGTTAAATTACACTACGTATACTATACGTGTATAGTATTAATTCGATATGGTACAAAAATACACACATCAAAAGTGTCTAGGGATCAAGCATTTTTATGCGGATTTCTTGAGATTGAGATGTGGCTTTGTAATAAATTTATGATTTTATAAATTTATATGGATCCTTTTTGGTGCATTTCATAATTTGAATCAGGAACGAAAACACTTTATTTGATGAATCCTTAAAGAAAATTTTAATTAATATCAATCAGGAGAAAAGTTATTGCAAAAATATATGTTGATCCCTAGACACTTTTGATGTGTGTAAAAAGCGCTAAAAATGAGAATTTTTTTTTTTCAAACAAACTAAATAGCTTACAAATCAAAGTAAAACGCAACCATCCTTTATAAATAGATTTGACTGACCTTAGATGCCTAGGTAACAGTGGCAACGTCGCGTGCGCGCCGGAGCGCGGCGTGTGTTATCTCTTTGGCGTGGCGGGCGCCGGGCGGGCGGCTTAGGCCGCTGTGACGTTGCAAAATAGATACGTTTGTTGTCGTTCCGTGCAGGCTCGTGGAGCGTAGTCTTCGCGTCACTAGATGGCGTTAGGGTCGTGGTGTATCATGAACATTTATAGTAAAGTCACAAATCGATAAGATTTATTTAGTCTGTGGAGGAATATTCTGGAGTTCGAACTGACAGATAGGTTTGAAAAGCAAAAGGAGGTTTCCGTGATTTGCGACTCTTGACTCGAGCGAAAAGGCTGATTGAGCCAATTGAGCGGGACTTATTCCTGGTGGAACCTGAACGTTCCCAAATAACCCGATGGGGTTTTGTTAGGAGTGCTTGAAGCTGAATCCTGTGAGTATTCAACCATTTTCTTTGTTCTTGCTGGATAGCCTGTAGCCTAGGTTTTACATGTTGTGTTCTGACACTAGGACGTTGTTACAGGTCTGGCTGTTAATCTAGCCTCTTAATTTTCCGGTCGGTGCTATGCGCGACTAAGTCGTGAAGCCTTGGAGCAGCCCTGAGATCAGGAGATTGGAAATTGATCCGGGCGCCGGCAACTTTAAGGTTGTCCCTTGTGGTGTGGCCTTCTGTTGTCGAAGAAGGCCTTACCTAGCCGACTCCAGGTGATGAGGGAAGTTCGCCGCTCCAGGTAACGCAAGCGTCACCATTTATGCCCGTAGGCCACGTTCTACGTGCGCTCGCAGGTTTTTCCTGCGAGCGATGCTAAGGGCCGGAAAGCCGTCAACTGAGAGGGTCTGAGAGCGTTAACTGTTTCGATGTTCATATCATCTATATGCTGATGATCTTCAATTATATACATCTGGGCGGGTAGAAGGTTTGTCGGACGCTATAGCAGATGTAAACCGAGACTTAGATGCTATCAAAAAGTGGTCTGATAGTTTTGGGGTGTCAGTAAACCCCTCGAAGTGTCAGGCCATTGTAATTGGTAGCTCACGCATGATGGGTAGGGTGACGCTTAGCTCTCTTCCTCCTCTTATTTTCAATGGTACCGTTATACCTATTACCCCTACGGTGAAAGATCTCGGTTTGCATCTTGACTCTACACTTAGCTGGCAACGTCAGGTCTCTAGTGTTAGTCAAAGGGTCAACGGTACTCTGCGATCCCTGTATCGTCTGAGGAACTTTTTGCCCGCTAAGACGAAAACCATGCTTGTGCAGACTTTGATTTTCCCTATTATCGACTATGGTGACGTGTGCTACTTTGATTTGAACGCGGTTTTGCTGGATAAGCTCGACAGATTGCTCAACAATGGTATCCGGTTCATATTCAACCTGAGGAAATATGACCATGTGTCGAGTTATAGGTCTGAGCTCAAATGGATGTCCATTCGCCAAAGAAGAAGTTTGAGCGCTTTGACCACGCTTTTCTCCCTTCTCAACTCTCCCACTCCTCCTTCTTATCTCGTGTCTCACTTCCAATTTCTATGTTCTTCTCACGCTAAGCATCTGCGTTCTTCTAACAATCTTATCTTACTCTGTCCTTCTCATACTTCTGACTTTGTTCATTCTTCCTTTCATATTCAGTCCATTCTTCTTTGGAATGCACTTCCTCTTGATATTAGGACGGCCACCAGTCGGTATGCATTTAAGCGGAAATTGCAGAGTTATTTTCAAAAAAAATAGCGTAGAGTCATCTCAACACCTCTCTCCCCTGAATTTGTATGTATATATATATATTATAAGTAAGTATGTATTATAGTCAATAGTATGTATGTGTATATAACCTATTTATGTATTTGTGTACTTAGTTTTAATTTTTTTTAATCATTGTTCCTCTCAACCAAAGCACCTGCCATCCAATCTCTTCACCACCCTTGGTTGACTGGTAGAGAATGCCTAAGGCATTAAGTCCGCCTTTGTACCTTTTTGTGCGAAAAGTTTAAATAAATAAATAAATAACTGTCGGTTTTATTTATACCGAGAGAACATTTAGTTGATCTATAGTGTCATAATTTAATCTATGAGAGAGTTAGGCCTTTTGTAGGAACTAGGTGATAAGACCAGTTGTTATAAAGTATTGTGTCTCGGGTTTGCTTTGCATAATCTTTATTTTCCCTATATGAGCACAATCCAATAGGTTGATACTTGTACGGTTGAGCTAATGTTATTAAGTGGTTCATCTCACGGACTCGATATAGCGATTCTGAGAATTTGTCATTGCCTCATGCAGGCGTACACTCCGGTACGACCAGGTACGGAGACTGGTTGTATGGGAGTGAATGCCCAGGTGTTTGGGGAAAGATAGTTATTACTTTGGTGGCTCGCCACATTATTTATTTATGTACCTTCATTTGTGTATTATTACAATAAACTTTGTATTGTGTAATTAGGTACTTGTTTAATTGATCTTTCCCTAACCGATTATATACCTTATAAATTTACTGAAGCGTGGCCAGCGCAGTAGGTAGAGCAAAAGCTCTTTCATCCTGTAAAGGTCGGGTTGCACCGCCGCTCACGCTGGCTTTTATGTTAATAAAGTACTTACGCATACACAAAAACACAAAAATTTTAAATTCTCGATGTGTCTGCCTTTCATATTAATGCACAAATTATACCAACGGAGAATACTGTTATTTATTTTTCAAATTAAATCACTGTCTGTCGCTAAACACTTTAATTTGTGAATTGCTAAAATAATCCTATTTTTTAGTTCAACAATTGTATTTACCTCTGAGGCATACACTTCACCCTTAATGTACCCCCACAAAAAGAAATTCATGTGAGTGAGGTCCGGAGATCGTGGTGGCCACCGAACAGGTCCGATTAAATCACAAAACAGTCAATCACAAAAAAAAACATTAACACTAAATAATAATAATCCCAAGTTACGTGTCCTGTCACAATAAAAAAAAAGAAATACTGTCTTAAACTTATTTAGTGTCTTAGCACACTAACAAAACAAAATCATAATTGTCAGCGCGCGAATTCTACAAAACAATAGCGGGGCGGCGCGGCGGCGGCGCGGCCGCCGCTTCCGTGTCGCATGACGTTCCCGAAAGGGCAGCGTCTGCGCACTGACAAAACAAGTTTTTTATCAAATTCGCAAGGATCTAAGATGCAATAGCAACACACTGACCTATTTCTATTTCTTTTACGCGCGGGATGTTTTGCTATGATTGTCACTCTCGTAATGAAAGTGCAAGTGTATGTGTACTTATTGCTTCCTTTTTAGTGAAATATTTTGTTGTAGGTACTTGTGACTTGCGTCAGAGCGGCAACAACGTATCTTAGATTCTACTCAGATTATCGTTTTAAGGTGCATGACCTATGCGTATAGACATAATCAGCTGTTAGGAAAGATACAGCGTGTTCAAACGGGGCAAAAACTTAAAAAATCATTTGCCACTAAACTACTGCTCCTATTTAATTGATTTTTGGTACAGAGCTTGAAAATGGTACCTAGTATAGGCAGTTTAAAGGAAAGCCCCTCTGTCGTATCAACATTGTATAGGGGTCCTTGTTATAAATAAACCCCAAAAATGAAAGAAAAAATGAGCAACAGAAAAAATACTCGTATAAATATCATAAGCAACTTACAAAAAGAAATGAAATCCCACAAAAAAATTTCATGTTAAATGTTGCCAAGACGAGACCATGTAGCTCGCACTGTCAAAAAATAATCAGATCTCATGTAGAGCCAAGCTTCTCGCAAACTCTACACCTTAGTCAAAATATATGGCTTGGCCATTTCGCTACATTCACATGAGCGTAAGGTGAAAAACTCTCATACTGTTAATGGTTCTTGTAGTAACGAAACGGCCAAGCCAATATTTAGCTAAGGTGTAGAGTTTGCGAAGTTAGGCCTTGTAGAGTTAGGGCGTGTAGAGTTAGGAGCTTGGCTCTACGTGAGATCTGATTACTTTTTGACAGTGCGAGCTAGGTCTCGTCTTGGCAACATTTAACATGAAATGTTTTTGTGGGATGTGTTATTTTGATTTATGTAACCTACTAAACTCCCCTCCCGCATCCGCACCCCCGCCTTGGTGACGCCTACTTCGCCTGTCGCCACGGGCCGCGGAGCGCAGAAATAGTATTATATTGATTTCGCCATAACTTTCAAACCAAACGTCCAATTTTAATGAATTGTGACAAAATAGTTTATTTTGATAAGGAGTAATGTAAAATAAATGCGTTTAAATGAAATCCTAAAAAAATTCAAGATTTTTAAATAAATAAATGGTTGTTGTGCTTAACTCGAAATAGATAGGTATAGTGTGTCGCAAACTTTCTTGTAGATATTTTTAAGGTCTTTAATTAATTAGAACATTTTATGATTCTATCTTTTATAGCTTAGGCGGCGTACGCCAAATAAGGAACTTTTTTGGATGATTTTTTCCACCTTGGGTCCGAAAAACCCAAATATCTTACGGACCCCTATATTTTCTAAAATAAAATATAGCCTATGTTACTTGCAGATAATGTAGCTTTCTAATGGTGAAAGAATTTTTAAAATCGGTCCAGCAGTTTTTGAGTTTATCCATTACAAACAAACAAACAAAGAAAAATACAAATTTTTCCTCTTTATAATATTCATCATCATCATATTGTCAATCGCACTGTGAGATACATTGTGTTTTTATGCGATGGCCAAGTCAATCTATTTATTTAAAACATAAAAGACTTTTAATATTGATATGGTCACTACAAGATGTTGTTAGGTTAGCTAATTACGTAATAACTTAAGACAGAAGGTCCCTTAAGTAGGGACTGAATAAATTAACCGACTTGGTATTACATGGATCTCACAACTTTTTATGGTAGAAGAACTGAGTTGCGAGACTTGGCATTTTTTACAAGTTATGTTTTTGATGGCATACATATAAACATTATAAAACAAAACAAAAAAGATTTTGTTTTGGGGTCAAATAGTCAAAAACCTGTTTTAATGCATCTATCACGCATGTGAAGTTTACACAAAAATCTGATTTTCTAAACTCATACTTCGAATAACAACAGCAAAAGCGGTCGTTGAGCCAAAAAAATCTTCGAAATATTTTTCTATACGAGTTTTGTATCGATATATAAACATGATCAGACATGATCGCCTGTGGAGTTTCGCTAGTTAGTTTGACGCTGTATACAAGAATTTTAATGACTCGTACACGTGAGACGTGAATGAACCTGCGAGTAGGTAGCAGTGTGCGTTACCACTGTGGAAAGTCGACCGTGTATGTCGCTTACTACAATAATATGCGCACAATACATATAATAAGAAATATTATTATGGCAATGGTAAGCCGCGGAGATGGCCCGCTGGCGCCAGTCCCGGCACAGCCACCCGCGCTCAGAGAGCACACCTCACTCGCGGTGTCACTAGTCAACTGTTACTGAAACGAGTAAGCCCTGCAACCCCACTCCTCCAGGAGCGCACCAGAACGGACTCACAAATGAAAGAGTCGTCATCGTTTCATGTAATTTTCTAAGAAGCAAGACGAATGTTGCCAACTTTGCATAGCTTTAAGAAAATTTCTGTTCTTAGCCGCAACGGGGAGCTTAATGGAAATATAATTGAATCCGCGCCGCTCAAGGAAAAGGTGAAAAATATCCAAAAGCGGTGAAGAGTTGCGTGGTACCTCTGTACCCCTCCCTTTTCACCGCTCACTCACCCCCGGGCCCTCTCCGCCCGGTGCATTATACAAGACGTCTTCATTCCTTTAAACCGGCACATCTTTTGAGGCGTTTCCAGGTCACGCCGCGTCTATTGTGCGCCGCTAAAGGATTCTCCGAGTTTGTCTTTTTGCCACTGTGTGCTGGTTTTGGTGACGTGATGCCGGCGGGGAGGTACTGGTGGAGGGGGAGAGGGAGGGGGGTTGTGAATTCAAAGAGCGTCCGTGGCCAAACACATGGTAACCATTCATCAGAAAATTTTGTGCAAAATACAATATTTAGTAATAATCAATAAAACGGATTTTACATGTAAGTGAATTCGAAGTTCAACTGTACAGCAGACGGCTCTTTCGCACGTTATGGTACTGCCAGTGTCAGTCAACGAATCGCGAGTTCGGCGAGTTCGCGAGTTCGGCGGACGGGCGGACGATCTCGCGGCGAACATGCGATACGTAAGATATCTTTGACCTATGACTATCAAGTTTTTCAGTTGATCGAAGAGCAGCATTTCGAAGTATTGACGTCAATAATAAGGAGAGTAGTACCGAATGAAGAGCAGCATCTCAAAGTATTGACGTCAGTACTAAGGAGAGTAGTACCGGACAAAGAGCAGCATCTCGAAGTATTGACGTCAAAACTAAGGAGAGTAGTACCGAACGTAGAGCAGCATCTCGAAGTCTTGACGTCAATATTAAGGAGAGTAGTACCGAACAAAGAGCAGCATCTCGAAGCGTAGCCTAGCCGGGTCCAACTGCTAAACGAGGACTATTATCCGAGGTACGGAGGAGTCTCGATATGTTATGGATGGTCACCCAACATCATTTTCATCATAATTTTACTGAGTATCAAGAGCATCACCATGCTAGCCTATTACGATTTCACGACCTAGCCATCAGTCAGAGAGGTCTACAAACTAGGTACACAGATATAATATTTTTTTGTTTTTATTTAGCCTACACTGTTTTACTGCTGAGCAAAGGCTTCCACAAATCAACCATCCTTTTCAAGCACCATCAGATCCTAGACGTAGGTAAAAGGGCTGCCAAGCTGAAATGGGATTGGGTGTGTCACGTCAGCGCATGCATAGTGACCGCTGAGCAACAGTCTCCACACGGTGGGCGCCTGAGGATGGACGGCGCCGCCGAGGCCGTTCTAGGAAGAGGTTGCGAGACGACCTGACTACCAGATATAATATATTGTACAAAAACCGGTCATGTGCGAGTCGGACTCGCACACCGAGAATTCCGTGCAAAGGATATGGATTTTTTTTGTGGCCTAGTACCGACAATAAGTTAATAATATAAAAAAAAATAACTGATAATATTTGAAATGGCACTACAGCTGTCGTTGCTTGCCAAATGTTTGCAAAAAATATGAATTTTTATTTAATAGACTAGCTTCTGCCCTCGACTTCGTCCGCGTGAAATTCGTATTTTCATCTTATAATTTCGAAAATGTATGTTTATGATTTTTATCATTTATTTAGATATAAATAATAAGTATTCGGGCCAATTTTTTAGTTTATAGCTCAAAGGGATCAGATTTTTCAAATAAACTGTATCCCAGCTTTTTACCCCCCCAGGAGAGTAATTTTGAAAAATCGGTTTGGATGTGTTCATAACTTGACTCAAAGACCCATACACATTTTCGAGTTAATGGAAGCAAGCAGTAGAAATTTCCACCTTCGTAGGAGTCAATTTTTGAAAAACCCTAAATCACTTTTTTTAAGTATTATTTGTTTTAGTAGTACCGAGTTTCGAGTTAATCCGACAGCGGGTTAAATATTTTTCTAATCCATCAACTTTGTCACCCCCCAAATAGAGGATTTGTGAGGGATTTTTTAAACTAAAAGTGACAATCTTTATTATTTACTGACCCAAATATTGCCAAGTTTCTAATTTATTAACTGTATCCCCTCTTTTTATCCCCATAGGGGTGGAATTTCGAAACATAATCTAGATTATTTATACCAATTTTCCAGTTAATCAAGCCTCGTAATAAAATTCTGCCCTGTGAAATTGACTACCCCTCTTCACCCCATTAACGGTAGATTTTCGAATAACCCTGAACCACTTTATTATTTACTTTGGTCTTAGATAGGTACTGAGTTTCGAGTTAATTAGACCGCGCATTAAAATCTTTCCATACTAAATTTGACACCCCCAATCTCCGCTTTGTCTTAGTTTAGAATTCCAAAAAAATTCGAACTTTATAATTATTTGTGCCAAGTTTCAAGTCCAAATTTATTTGTATACCATTTTTTTTGAGTTTATCAAGGCACTCATTAAAATCCCCTTATAAATCGAATTACCACTTTTTGTCACGTCAGGGGTCAATAAGTTTCAAAAACCCCATACACTTACTTACATTCTTCATCTGCCTAGCCTTTTCCCAACTATGTTGGGGTCGGCTTCCAGTCCAACGGGATGCAGCTGAGTACCAGTATTTTACATGGAGCGACTGCCTATCTGACCTCAACAACCCAAATACGATACCCCTTAATAAGACTGGTTGTCAAACTTTCGGGCTTCTGACCACCCTAGCGACTGTCAAAGATCCACGAATTACAGCCGGGACCAACGGCTTAGCGTGCTTTCCGAGGCACGGAGAGGTCACGGTATGTAAAGATGGACACCTATCCACAGACCAACCGCGGCAAGCGTAGCCTGCGTAACCTGATCGATCGATCTGTGCGGCTGTTATTATTGATTATTTTCTGTCAAAAGTATTAATACTGAGTTTCGAGTAAATCGGACCGCGCGTTAATATTCTTCCACACAAACTTTAACACCCCAACACAAGGGGTGTTGGGGTGTTTTGATAAACGAATAATGATAAACTTTATTACTTGCTTAGGCAAGTATTCTTGCCAAGTTTATTAACCAAATGAATAAGATTTTTCTTATAAACTGTATCGACGTTTTTCACCCCCACAGGGGTGATATTTCGTAAAATTGTTTGGGATATGTTTATTACTCGACTCAAAGATTGTTTATACCAATTTTCGAGTTAATCAAGCCACGCAGTAAAGTCTTCCCCTATAAAATTAACTTTTCTCCCCGTTAGGGGTAAATTTTCGAAAAACGATGATACAAGTTATTCTTTATTTTCGGTCTTAAGAATAAATACTGAGTTTCGAGTTAATCGGACCACGCGTTAAAATTCTTCCATACAAACTTTAACACCTCCCAATCCCCCTTCAGGGGGTAGTTTAGAAAAAAAAAAGCCAAACTCATAATTTATTTAGATAAGTATTCGTGCCAATTTTCATAGTTACTAACTCAAAGAATAAGATTTTTCATACAAACAAAATCCCCTCTTTTCACCCCTTAAAGGTTGAATTTCCAAAAACCCCTTCTTAGTGGATATCTACCCTTCACAAAGAACACACCCTTCAAAATTAATTTCTTTAGCCAGCAGTACCGACCAGCGTTTTAGGCTGTGCGTTGATATATCAGTCAGTCAGGACAAAATTTCATCCCCCTTTTCATTCCCTTAATGGATGAAATTCTAACAACACCGTTGTGTTAGCTTCCAATCATAAGCTTAGATAATAAATTTAGTGATTTTTACGTCGAAAATTAATGACTTTCTATACACAACTTCATCCCCCTTTTAACCCTTCGGGGGTGGAATTATCAAAAACGCCGAGACACGTATAAATTAATTTTTAATTGTCAGCCTAAATACAAAATTAGAAGATCGTAACTTCAAAACTGTCGGACTTTCATATAAACTTCTATCCCCTATTTTAACCCTTTAGGGGTTGAATTCCCAAAAATCCTTTCTTAGTGGATACTTACTCTTCACAAAAAACGCACCTTCTAAGTTTCAAGTCTCTAGGTCCAGCGGTTTGGGCTGTGCGTTGATATATCAGTCAGTCAGTCAGGACTTTGAATTTTGTATATATAGAAAGAAGATTATTATTTTGATTCAAGTATTCGAGGGGGTCTTTATGTTGCTAGTTTTGGAAATAAGATGATAATTGTAACATGCTTATTGTAAGAATTGATATAATTACACGAGTATTTTTAGAATGTAGAATATTAAAACTGTATTTAAAGCATATTGAATAATAACTACACTGTTATGAGCATGATCCTACTTTCGACTAATAATATCATAAATGTGAAAAAGTGTGAACATATTTGGATGTTTGTTACTCAATTGGATGAAAAGTGGCACAGTATCGAAAGACCGTTTCCTGGATTAACACTTAAGATAGGTACTTTTTATCCCGATATTCTCACAGGATCGAAACTTACGCGGTAAAACCGCGGGGCGCTGCTTAATTGAATAATGTATCAATTTCATTTTTAAATAAATGAACAGACAAGTCCAGTCTTTAAAGTATGTAATGGCAGCACCTTATTTATCGTTCATAATAATTGTCACTGCCCGTCATTGTCATTGTATTGGTCATATGTCAATTATTCTTTACAAAGAGTTAAAACGAGTCGTTACTATCTGATCCCCTGCGATGTCATTCTGTAAAAAGCTCACCGTGAAAACTTAGGTGAAGTGAGCGTGGAGTGAGCAGTCAATAGTGTCAGTTCCTAGTAAAAATTAACTCACTTCACCTAAGTTTTCACGGTGAGATTTTTACAGAATCGACCGGCTGAACCCCCCTCCATACCCCTCCTCGATCTCCTGCTAGTTCTTCTTGTAAAACTAACATAGAGGAGGCTTTAAAAGATAAACAATGCTACGCAATATTTTATTTTTCTTATTTCTATACGAAACATCCTGTGTAGAAGGAGTATACTTTAGTGCTTATTTAGGTATATGCCATTTTTATGATCCCAATAATATGACGTATTTATTTATTTGTTTAATGAGGCTTACCAACTAAACACTAAAAAAACAATTTAAAAAAAAATTGAATACTATATTTTTTTTTTACTACGAGATTTCTACTATTAACACATTTCCCTAAGAGATTGGTGGTTGGTAGTAGAAACCTAACTTAGAAAGATATAATATTAATGATTCTAATGATTATAATTCTCTAAATATGTACCTGTTATTGTCGCGAATCATATTTTGATCAAGATACAATCTGACACAGACCTGCAAATTGCAAAAAACCTAAGAAAATTTTAATTTCGCGGTGTGATCTTATAAGGGTTCCGTTTTTCCTTTTGAGGTACGGAACCCTTAAAATTATTTGTAGTACAAAGCTCATCTAGCAAAGCGAGGGTCGCCTCAAAATCAAAGTCAAACAGATTAATCTATTTTGATTGATTAATCGTAAAAAAAAATAAGAATTTATTCTAGTTGCGCCTTCCGAAAGGTAGTTTCGTATGAAGAAGAATGAGCAAGTAAGTTCATAGTAAGTGTTCATCGTCACCTGCGGGTGACTGGTGTCGCCGACTCGGGCTCAGTGTTCATCGTCACCTGCGGGTGACTGGTGTCGCCGACTCGGGCTCAGTGTTCATCGTCACCTGCGGACGACTGGTGTCGCCGACTCGGGCTCAGTGTTCATCCTCACCTGCGGACGACTGGTGTCGCCGACTCGGGCTCAGTGTTCATCCTCACCTGCGGACGACTCGGGCTCAGTGTTCATCGTCACCTGCTGACGACTGGTGTCACCGACTCAGAGAACAGGGCGCGCACGCGGACTAGAAACACCCGCAAGCCCTTAAGGTGAAAAAATTGTTGTTCTTCTGTTTCGTGTAACTTGTTAAGTATGTGGGATAGGGATTTAACATTTTGGTATATGTTTGGTATATGTTTGTCTCTTTGGTCTAGTATTATGTGAAAGGAATACACGATTCAATGAATTTTTCTCGATGCACAAAAATTGCAAAGTTATTATAGATATCATTTTATATATAAATATCACTTTTTTTTACTTTTTTCGACATCACGGCGTAGCGCTTAAGAGTTATTCAATGGAATTTACTTTTAAACATAGAAAATTATCATATCAAAGTTTGTTCAAAGTAGTTTTAAATTTTATTTATTTATTTTGTTAAACAAGGAGTAAATTCGTTTTGGCACATACGTCGTTTTATTCCGAGCGCACGCAAATTATAGCCATCTCTCTTCTTTTGCATTTCAAAAGTTATTGCATCACTTTCGCTCGCTTAGTAGACCAGTCGCTAAGATTTATTTTCGAGGTAGCGCCTTATTATTATTATTTTTATGATTTTACATATCTCAGGATATAGAGTCCTGGTCCTTTGGAAGGCGTACGTGGGGCCGAAGCCAACTCGTAGATGCCCCTTAGGAAATTTAAATGAAATGCGGCACCAATCGACGATTATCCCTATATGCACTATACAAGTGCACCCAAGGATAACCCCCGGTTGGTGTAGGACTACTCAGGATATGGATGAATAAAAAGTTGCAATATGGGTTTGGGTGGCTAAAGTGGACTGGTTACCAAGTACTATAGAAGAACTATGACCCCTGCTTGATCAATGTTTTATATATACATGGATAAAATGGCAGAGGGTGACTTGCACACTCAATAATGGGCCCCCGGAAACGGTCGCTAGCAAAATGACACATTGCCATGCTTAGACGCGTAGAATGCGTACATTTTGTCTATTTTTCCTTTAACAAAACCCGTTTCTACGGAGGTCATACTACGCGTGCAGCATCTTATGGGAATACTTCCTTCCTCCGAGCACCTTTGCTCTTGCGAATCTCCACTCAAACCGGCTAATAAAGGCAAGAATGTGGTGGGAGCTCTGATCCTCCTCATTGTTCACTCCAGCCGACCAATAATGGCAAGCCAGAGGTGAGGAACAAGACTTCTCCCGGGAGATAGGGTCCGTGGGGTTGCTACTGCCCAACAGCTCGTCACATGCTGCTCTTCGGATTTCTGTATCTCCCTTGGTCTGGCTGTGAGTAGCTAGACCAAGACCAAGATACATACTCTAGATCGACAGACAGGTCGACAGGCCGTCAGACAGGTCTAGGGTGTGCCCTAGACCCGTTTTGGCAAAGTAAACTCTTCCGGCACAGGCCCTAGAGTTCGGAGCGCGCAAGCCCCACCACGACGTCAACATAGAGATACGGCGGCGGCGGGCCCATTTATTTCAGACATCAAGGCCCATATAAATCACATACAATACATACAACAAAGTTAAGCCTGTCAAACCTGCCAAGTAGCCCGTCAGGTGGCACAGCATACACACATCCAGTGTTCATATCTGAATCTACAAGTAAAAGTCGCGTCCGTCGTGGTCCGTGGGCCAGCGCTTAATGAACCCATTTAATTAAAACATTAATTGATTCGCGGATAACGTCTAAATACAAACGGGGACTATTCAAATTCGCATTAACCGCCCCATTTTGTTGGTTAACGAGCGCAATCTGAGCCGCCCGTCGCGTCGTTCGCTCTGCTAATCTATTCACTTGAAATACCTACGTTTACTTTAGCCATTATAGTCGGCGCTCACAAAGGACCTTTGATGCAGCCGCGCGCTGAGAATTAAGTGTCGCAACAATGATGTTGCGCGAGCTGTGGTCATGCTGTCATCGCCATCGCCGAACAGTTGCGTGATACTAACTCGTGTGAGGAACTCGATCATAAAATGTGAACTTGCGTTCGTATTATCGCATCGATGTCGCCGCCAAGTAGCTTTTTTTTTCCAGGATGGGAAATCATCAAATGAGAGAGCGAGAGGCAGTGGGAGGCAGTCACCTCCTTCGCTAGCATGACTGCTTCGCAGAAGGAGGTGACTGCCTCCCACTCCCTCTCGCTCCGGATATGGCTTGCACAAGAATGTTCTCTTGCATACTGTGGAATGCAATGCAACTACTTTTTATTTGTGCTACATGTAAAGCGTCGCTTTGGTTCGTGTTCGCTGTTAGATATTTGTACTGAACTATAGGTATTCCCAGCTGGTCCAGACAGAGGTGTCTGCGCGAAAGTTGGCTCGGTTGACAATAAGCGAAAAATGTGCATTGTGTTCACATTATGCAATTCTCGGGCGATTGTTTGGTAGTTAAGACTACCATGTAAAGCGGAGTTAAGCCAATGCAAGTTTCTTGCGTTAGCGGCGTGATTGTGCGTGTGTGTACCGGCTGTGTCGAGTGATCCGCGTCCACCGCTTGGTCGGGCGAGCCTGAGTGCGTGTTCATACAACGTTATTTTCAGTATATGCGAAACCTGAATATAGTTTGTTCAGAATAAGTAATTGAATTGTTTCCAATAATTTTTACCCCATGTTATATTTTGTCCCAAAAATATTTAAAAAGGTGAAAAGTTGGACACCGAGCGACACTAAGTAGGTTATCCAATCTCCACGCCAAACGGTTAATAAAAAACTGGCCAAGTGCGAGTCGGACTCGCACACGAAGGGTTCCGTACCACAAGGCAAACGCCAAAAAAAAACATGTTTGTTGTATGGGAGCCCCCCTTAAATGTTTATTTTATTTTAATTTTATTATTATTAAAGTTAAAACACAACTGAGTATTTTGTGAATATTTCAAGTGCCTACCTGTTGCCATTTTTGATATTGTATGGGAGACCCCTTAAACATTTAATTTATTTTGTTTTTAGTATTTGTTGTTATAGCGGCAACAGAAATACATAATTTGTGAAAATTTCAACAGTCTAGCTATCGCGGTTCTTGAGATACAGCCTGGTGACAGACAGACGGACCGACGGACAGACGGACAGACGGACAGACGGACAGACGGCCAGACGGCCAGACGGACAGACGGACAGATAGCGAGGTCTTAGTAATAGGGTTCCGTTTTTACCCTTTGCGTACGGAACCCTAAAAAGGACACAAAATGTGTCTAGGAGGTACTATTATCAATGAGCGCAAGTCGGCGCGGCGCGAGCAGCGCGTGTGAGCATGTTTTTGTACGGATAAACACTAATAACTTTGTGATTTTTCATGATACAGTTTTGAAATTTTGTACATAGATTCTTTACATAAAAATACTAGAAACATGTTTCGGGTTTCGCATATAGGTACTAAAAATAATGTTGTATAAATAATCTATTCTATATATTAATAATAAAGCTGAAGAGTTTGTTTGTTTGAACGCGCTAATCTCTGTAACTACCGGTCGGATATGAAAAATTATTTTTGCATTTGATAGCCGAATTCCTGAGGAAGGTTATAGATTATTTAACATCACGCTACCACACACAGGAGCCAAGCAAAAAGAAAAAGAAAGAACGGTAAGCGAAAACGAAGTAACAGCGCGGGCGGGCAATGGGATGCGACCGAAATTTCATGCGGACGAAGTCGCGGGCAGAAGCTAGTGTTAAAAAAAAAAAATTAATAGTGTTCTCGTAATTTCCCACCAATCGGAGACCCTGATGATACTCTGCCTCCTGTCTCTCCTGTCCAAGTGCACGACATCATTGAAGGGCTCGAAGCTCGGAAAGCCCCCGGTTCGGACGGAATCACCAATAAGGTGTACAAACTCCTCCCCGCTCCTTCTTTTATCTGGGGGCACCGTAGTGCCCCCGCCAAGACGAGCCAAGCGAAGCGCAAGGGCATTACCTACCTTTTCTCGAAGTGTTTCGTCGTTTTCTTGAACCCTCATAACTTGAGTCTGGATTATACCATATAAACAAAATTCTCGGGATATGATGTCAACAATGGACTTGCTAAACACATAAAGTTTCAATTGCATAACTCTTATACTTTAGATTTTATTGATATCTAGAAAACTCCGATTTCGTCACTAAAATGAAATCATCATCATCGTCATTTTGATGATGATCATCAAAAAGAAAAAGCTGAAATTTGTATGTAAGCTACTAGGTATTAGTACACAAACAACAACAAAATTCTAAAACTTGAAACTATTACCCCCCAACCCCTTAAACTAGGGGATGGAAGTTTGTGTGATACGTCCGCAAATATTGATGCTAGACGTCTGAAAATTGATATAGGGACTCCTTGTTATAATAACAAAATTAATATTTCAGTATTTTTAGTAAACCAACCCCAAAAAAAAAGAAAAAAAAAATTGTCATTCAAGTGTAAAAATTATGAAGTGCAAATTGCGCCTCTACACCGCGGTCGTCCGTCCCATCATGATCTATGCTAGCGTCGTCTTAGCACACGCTAAGCCTCACCATCTGCATAGAATGCAGACCTTCCAGAACCGTTTCCTCAGAAAGGTCACGGGAGCCCCCTTCTATATCCGCAATGAGGTCTATACTTAGATCTCCGAATGCCCACCGTCCTGCAGCAGTCCATTAAACGCCTTTCCAAGCGCTTCTTTGATACTGCTATAAAGCACCCCAATCCCCTGATTGCGGCGGCCGCCCGATACACTCCCTCCCGCACTCCGGTATGATTCGCCGACCGAGGCATACCCTTACCATCGCCGACGACACCAGGACTCCCGTACAGAAGAGAAATAAGGCCACTAGTACTCTCAGAAAGTACAAGTTCCGACAGCCGTCCCTCCGTCCTCGCCGACAACCTCATAAGTTGAGCAGCGAGACCATTAAAAGAAAAAATTTTCCCGTGATTCGTTTGCGCTGCGCGCCGGTCAGGACTTCAGGAGCGAGCGTGTTCTACGGAGCAGGGGCGGAGCGGAGCTGTGCTGACAGTGCACCACAGCACAAATACTAACAATGTCTGAACACTTAAAGTTATTGAATTCTTTCATTGACTTCTTTCGAATGTTTTCGAGACGAGGAAGGTGTTGTAGTTCGAAGGTTTGACTTTGAGAAGTTATTGCGCACAGTATATAAGACTGGTGATGGGACTCGTCTGTTTTATCTTTATGGTTTTATTTATTGCTGCAGTAGTAGCTTCTAGTCCAAGTAATAATAGTAGCTTGTAAGATGATCACTGATCACTTACCTATGGTGAATAAATGACCGCGAGCGCGCGGGCGCGCGGTCACTGTGCTCGAGTTTAGAAATGTGTCGCGAGTACGTCTGTAAGTCACATGCGGCTTGCGAACGACTACGACGATCATTAATAACTTAATAAGATATTTCCATAACAATGAGGGCTCCGAACAAAAAGCTCCCCTCCTCCTCGCGCCCGCTAACTGGGGGGAGGGGGGAAGGGAAGAGCGAAACAATTTTTTTTTTCTCGAATCATAAAACGTTAATGGATAAGAAAGGGTGCGTCGTCGTATAAAACAAAAGGGGGTGTGTGCTACGAGCCTATGACCACACGATTGAAGGAGTTATTCCGGTTTGCGCTTACGCGTTTCGTTCATTATTCTGAAATAGCGCAAAGTGCGCCTAAAGTTAAAATACCAGTTGTGTCTGTACACTCTGTACTGACTGTATTGACACGAGCTATCGGTTGAGTACCCAGCGCACGCGCGAACGAGTGCTTGTAATCTTAAGATCTAATTGACTCTTCGAAGTACCTCACATGTCTACATGCCTGCAACCAAGATCAGAGCATGAACAGCCTTTCGACTAAAATTAAATTCCGTGACTCACTAATACGACAGATCGCGGCAAATTCTACACACCACGAAACCAAGACAGCAGAGCATCGCTGAGAACATAGCAGCGATGCAGCGGCTGTAGGTACGACAGATACGTAACATCCAATATTTTCGGAGAGCTCCGAAAACTGCAGACTGGCTGTGCTTTATACTTAGACATCTAAGACATCTTTTGGTTTCCCAGAATGCCATTTTGTGGATAAGTATCATCCACAAAATGGCATTCTGGGAAATTATTCTTGGAAGCAACGTTTAGCCAGATCTGCATAGTTATAAGAAAGCTGAGAGTCTGTAAAATGCGTGAGGACTCTTCTCGTGATGTGAAGCGCCATGAGAACCACGGCCTTTACACTATCTATACGTGAGGACTCTGTTCGTGGTGTGAGGCGCCATGAGAACCACGGCCACTACACTATCTATACGTGAGGACTCCGCTCGTGGTGTGAGGCGCCATGAGAACCAGACCACTACACTATCTATACGAAATGTGTAAGTTAATAATATAAAATAATATAATAGTAACACTCCTCCGAGCTGTATGTTCCGCCGCCGAGTGGCGCGGGCAGACAAGCGGACGGCCAGACGGGCAGACGGAACGAGACACGTTCAGCGGATTGAACTTATTGCTTCCTGAAAACTACCTCCTGTAAGGTTTTAATAACATAAATAATAACACGGGAGTAAAAGGGCCAGACGGATGACGTAAGCTCCCGCTTACGTCGGAAGCGAACAGGCGGAATAATAATAAGTTTTGGTTCGCAATAAGTTTAGTTTTAAATGCCACTATAAGTTTAGTTTTAAAGGTCACAATAAGTTTTGAAATTGGGTGATTATGTCGACAAATAAGTTTGGTAGCTAATAGTTTTGGTGCTCTGATGGTTACAATTCCTACAATAAAAACATTTTGAATACAATTGGTTTGTACTTTATTTCTGAGGTTGATTAAACTCCTAATATCAAATCAAATCAAATCAAAAGTCATTTATTCAAACTAGGCTGAGAATCAGCACTTTTCGAACGTAAAATTACAAAAGACAGGCTCCCGAAACGCCCGCCCTTCACCACTTCCTACTTAGTGCTTTCGCTGGGGAGAAGAAGTGTTAAGTTAGAAAATACTTGATTGTATACAATACTAGATATGCAAAGTAATTAAGATTTCAGGACACAGAACATTAAATTAAATTATTTGCCATATGTTAGCTAGCCACGCAAATACTCGTATAAAATCTATACGTAATCAAGCAAAAAAATAAAAATGTAAACAAAAAAAACTAAACTAAATAAAAGCCTCTATGGTATAAAGGGTGTGACAGCTTACATATTTATGCAATGCTGGGTTCTGTTCACGCAGCTGTCACTTGAAGGCACAAAATATAATATTAAAGTTATTGTTTGCATTAATAGTCAGTATTTTAAAATTGCATCGAAAAATTACATATGATGTTACGAGAACTGTCCAACAAGCCCTTTCTAAATAACAATATTGTATTGCGGGTGATTTCAATGGAGATATCTTGAAAAGAACTTATCAAACCTTAGATTTCAATGGAGATATCTTGAAAAGAACTTATCAAACCTTAGATTTTGAATATCTCAATCAACTCAGCCTATCGCAGTCCACTGCTGGACATAGGCCTCTCCCAGACTGCGCCACAGCACCCTGTCCTCCGCCTTCCGCATCCAGTCTACCCCAGCCACCTTCTTTAGGTCGTCCGTCCATCTAGCTGGGGGGCGTCCTACACTACGCTTGCCGATACGCGGTCTCCACTCCAGGACTCGTCTGCTCCACCGGCCATCGGTTCTTCGACAGACATGGCCAGGCCACTGCCACTTCAGTTTGCTTACTCTGCAAGCTATGTCGGTAGCTCCGGTTCTTTTCCGGATAATTTCATTCCTGATTTTATCCTTTAAAGAGACTCCGAGCATAGCTCGCTTTGAATGTCTATTACTGAATTACAATATGAGATTGTCTATTTTTCAGCCCACTAGAATGAAGAGTCAAACATGTATAGACAACTTTGCTCACAATTACGTGAAAAGTGCAAGGCGGAAGTGATAGAATGTGCCCTCTCGGATCACACTGCGCAATTGTTGAAGTGTCCTGTAAGAGTGGACGAGTGTGGAACCTAAGATAGAAACACGCTTGTACGATACGTCTACATACAGAAAGAAAAGCTCATAGAAATCACTATTCCTAAACAGCACGTTTCGCCGAAAACTTTGTTGATAGAAAACATTGTTCGTAGATATCTCGGTGCATAGGAAGCACTGTTGATAGAGATCTCTGTTCATTGATAGCACTTCTTGCCGTAAACTTTTTTCATAGAAACCATTGTTTCCAGATACCTTGGTTCACAGAAACCAAGATAATTATTTTTAAGTAAGTCGTATTTCCATTCGCTCGCTCTTGCATCCTATGTCGACGGAGCCCCGCTGCGCGGGGCTCCTATTTCTGCGTAAAGGTTGTAAAGTAACCTAACCAAACCTAACCTCGGGGTGCCCTTCGCTCGCTCTTGCATCCTACGTTACGCGTTCTGTGATATGAAACACCCTTATTTGTAAGATTAAACCCAAAGTTGTTTCCTTACCTGTCTGATACTGTACAACGTAACAGGCGAAATGACATGCTACGCGGATGCAGAGCCATGTCAGCTCTCATGTGGAAAAGCATATTCTGTAGAGCCCCGCTAATTTATAATAAAATTAAAAAGTCAATTAGAGAGTTAGATTTGGCTGAATTTAAGAAGCAATCTAAAGAACTGATAATTTAAATGACTACTTAAATGACACTTTGACATAGTAATTTAATTCAATTATTATTTATATTATTTTATTTCTGACTGACATCCCTAATTTGACCTTTTAATAAAACTTATCAACTTATTTAACATTTGGACGCCCATGTGATAGAATATTGAAGAGATTTATTTTTATGAATATATATAAATTATGATTTTTTTATGAATAATAATAATAATATTAATAATGACCCCGCCACCGTATCTCTACGTTGACGCCGTGGTGGGGCTTACGCGCTCCAAACTCTAGGCCTATGCCGGAAGAGTTTACTTTGCTGGAATAGGCCTAAGGTGAGGAGCCAGACCAAGAGAGATACAGAAATCCGCAGGGCAGCATGTGGCGAACTGTTGGGCAGTAGCGACCCCACGGACCCTATCTTCAGGGAGAAGTCTTGTTCCTCACCTCTGGCTTGCCTTTATTGGCCGGCTGGAGTGAACAATGACGATGAACAGAGCTCCCACCCCATTCTTGCCTTTATTGGCCGGCTTGAGTGGAGATTCGCAAGAGCAAACGTGCTCGGAGGAAGGAAGTATTCCAGTAAGATGCTGGTAGGGATCTTGACCGTACTTCCGGGATTGTCCTGATAGCCGTGGAATACCTCTCCACTCCTCATAAGCACCTCAGGACATGTTGCCCCCTTGTTGCTACGTCACTATGTGCTAGCGATCGTGTCCGGGGGCCCATTGTTGAGTGTGCAAGTCACCCCCTGCCATTTTATCCGTGTATATATAAAACATTGATCAGGCAGGGGTCGTAGTTATTCCATAGTTCTTGGTAACCAGTCCACTTTAGCCACCCAAACCCATAGTCCAACTTTTTATTTTTCCATATCCTGCAATAGTCCTACACCAACCGGGGGTTATCCTTGGGTGCACTTGCATAGCGCATACAGGGATAATCGTCGGTTGGTGCCGCATTTCATTAAAATTTCCTAAGGGGCCTCTGCGAGTTGGCTTCAGCCCCTCGTACGCCTTCCAAAGAACCGGGACCCAATGGTTCCGAGAAAAAAGAAAAAAAATAAATAATATTAATGATAAAATAGATTTTTCACATTTTTTTTTTTTTTTCCTGTGGCAACACTACAGCTAACAGCTGTTAAAAACTTGTTCTCGTAATTTTAATCTTAAATATTAAATTTCGTTTGTTTTTTAGGCCTATTACCAATTACTCCTCAAGTAAATAGGATAATAATGTGTATTTTGTGTTAGATTCACATAACTAGTGCAAATAATTGTAAATATTTCAATGTGAATCAGTGACAGTTGCCGGCACAAGTGAATTTTGCATTGTCATCTCGATATCAGGTACAATACTCTATATTCTGCTTGGTATTAGTTTGTTTACGTACTACAATTTCAACAGCAATTAGTTTGTTCATTTTTAGTAAGGCTACTTATTGATGCCAATGACCTTTGAACGTAAACATAACCTTACTTTGGTTTGGTGACAGAACTCCTTAGAATTGCATCTAAATTTCATTTTTCCCTTAAAACTAATCATCTTCTCAACTGCTGCCACAACTACCTTCTCTCTTCTAATTTCTTGTCGCTTCCTTACTAGTTTTTATCATGATTATGACTCGCAGCGCCCGTGCTCGCCTCGGAGAGTCCAAACTCAATGAGGCTTTGAGCGCCTTAAAGGCGTCAAAGGAGTCCTGTGACCAACTAATTAAGGAAATAGAAGACAATGAAAGGGTGCTCTTTGATGCCCACGACAAGAATAGGAAGTTAAAACTTGAAATGGCTCAGATATATACTCAATACACTGATGCCATAGAAGAACGGGATAGACTTCAACTTATTGTGGACGGGTTCAGCCAGTGTAGCACAGAGTATGAACAAGCTCTTAGTCAAAAACATACATTACAACAGCAGCTACATGAGGCTCAAAGTCAAATAACACAACTTGAGACAACCAATCTTAACATCACCGCCTCGCTGAACCAAAGTCTGTTCAATGAATTGATGCCTATTTCCCCGTCAATGGTTTCTGCCATAAATCCCACATACACTATTGATTTGACAGCTGATGATGAATCAAAATCATATAATTCAGTGAGGGTAGTAACCAGTAAAAATAAACTTAAAAAATACATTAAAATTAATAAATACATTGTCAAAACACAAAAAATGGTAAAAAGACAAAAGTTCTTTATCAAAAACGTTAAATTGAATAGAGAAAGGTTGAATTTACTCAAACAATTAGACATGTATTCTTATAATTTGGAGCAGAGTACTAGGAAGTACAAAATTGACACAGAAACCTTGCAATCTGAACTTGACCATCTACAGGAGAAACTTAGTTCAATGACCAACAAATATAATACCTCTGAAGACCTAATGAGGGAATATGTGTTAGCAATGAATGAGCTAGTAAACTCACAAAAAAACAACTGTGAGCATTGTCAGACACCATCTAATGTGCTTACACCGGACCATTCATTGTCAACTTGCAATACCACCTTACTGCAGCCCTGTGTTGATTTGGTAATTCCTTCTATTAATAGTTCGTATAAACATTGTAAACAAACTTTAAATAATGATATTGTATTATTTTGTGATGAGATTGGTAAGGACTTAGGTCACTTATTGACAGATGAATATCCAGGACACTCAATAGTAAATTACTGTATGCCTGGTTGTTCTTTGTTTCATATTATGAAAGAAATTATTAAATGTAACTTTACCCAGGATACAACTTTATTAATTTTTATGGGTAATAGGGGAAATCTAAACAAAGGAGAACTGCTCCAGTATCATAGAACTTTATGCAACCTTAGTTTAAGAAAAGTTGTGTTGTTTACATTTCCTTATAGTAACAGTTTGCCACAGGAAGAAAATAGCTTAAGATTTGAATTGAATATGACATTACATAACTTGACATTTAATAATAACATGTTCCATTTAGTTGATATTAACAATTATGTTAGTAATAATTTTTATTTGACAAAAGATAGATATAACAATGTTATGTACTATCTTTCTGACTATTATAAAAGACAGATAGCTGTGTCGCTATCTTATTTTTTTTCTATTACAGCCAAAAATTTGGCTAAACAACTTGCTTCTTTTGAGCAATGCAACAATATTATAAATACTTCAGCCAATAATTTGGTCACTATTAATGACATTGTTAATAATTTAAATTAGAAATTAAGACAATAGAGGCAACCTCTAGCTATAATAGTAAAAATAACTCAAAAAAAAAGTTAAACTCAGTAAATAGTATCAACCTAGTGCATCAAAATATTCAAGGATTTATGAACAAAGATTTAGAAGTAGAATTATTTATGAATTTTAATAGTATTGACATTCTTTGTATAACAGAACATTGGCTGAAAAGCCACCAGTTCTTGTTCAATTTTAATAATCACCAGGTTGGTAGTTCGTTTAGCAGAATAAATGCTATACACGGTGGCTCATTAATTTTAGTAAGTAACCAGCTCAAATTTAAAGATCGTAAAGATATTGTGAGCCTATCTGTTGAGCGTACAGTTGAAATTGCCTGTATAGAATTGGAGCACTCTATTGTATTAAGCGTGTATAGACCCCCTTCAGGATTGTATGACTGCTTTGAAAAAGTAATGGATGAAGTGTTACACAGGATTTGTAACTCAAACAAGTCCGTTATCATTTGTGGTGATTTTAATGTCAATTTATTAGAAAACTCAGGTTCTTGTAGTAAAATTTTAAGTCTGTTTCAGTCCTACAATCTTCTAAACCTATTTTTGGAGCCAACAAGAATAACCCCTACTAGTGCCACATGCCTAGATAATATTTATACAGACATTATACCAAGCCACAAAGAAATTATAACTTTACTAGATTCTGATCATTGCGGGCAAAGGATAACTATTCAAAACCTAAACAAAAAAGTGGCTAAAAAGGATATCACTGTTAACCCCAAAACTGCAAGTCGCTTGGAGGCTTTTAAAGGTAAACTCATTAATAAACTACCAGTTTTATCTAATCATGCTGATCCTAATCAACTTTATGATAATTTTTTTAATGTATACTGTAAACAATTTGATTCCACCTTTATTCCCAAGACTATCTCAGTTAATAGCAATGCATCGTTCAGTGATTGGGCTACCATTGGTATTCATAAAAGTAGAACACGGCTTTATGAATTGTACAATGAAAGGACTTATATTAACACTGATGAATTTAATTTGTATGTTAGAAATTATTCAAAATTATTTAAAAAAGTTTGTTATATGGCCAAGTCACGCTATTTGGGTTCAAAGATTAAAAACAGCAGTAATGTAATTAAAACGACTTGGAATATTATTAATAGTGAAACGGGAAGATCTAGTAACCGAAATACTGACTACAGCCTGTCTATTAATGACAACATAATAAAATCAGACTCACAAGTCGCCGAGGCATTTGAAAATTTCTTTTCAGATATTCCCGTTTCAACTACTAAATCACTAAACTCATCACCTTCTGTTGCTGAGTCTTTGCTTAAGGACAATGTTAATGGTTGCGATTCGGAATTTAATTTTGAATATATTACCTGTAGAGATATAATTAAAACCTTTCACACTTTAAATGTAAAAAAGACTGCAGATCTGTGGGGTAATTCTGTAGAAGTAGCTAAGTCTATTATTGACATTGTGGCACCTACTCTAGCTCTTATCTTTAATAGTTGTATTGACAATGGGGAGTTTCCTGACCTTATGAAAAATAGTAAAATAATACCTTTGTTTAAATCAGGTAGTACATCAGACGCCACAAATTCTAGACCTATTTCTGTACTACCTACCTTTAGTAAAATTTTTGAGAAATTAATTTTAGACCAAATGCAAAGATTTTTTAATAAACATAAATTATTACATAGCAAACAGTTCGGTTTTACAAGGGGTCGTTCAACTACTGATGCCGGTGTTGAACTTTTAGGACATATTTATAATGCATGGGAAGATAAATGCGATGCCTTGGGCATCTTTTGTGATTTGTCCAAGGCATTCGATTGCGTTCTTCACGAAACGTTAATCAGGAAACTCCGCCACTACGGGATCCGAAACACTGCTCTGGATCTTCTTACTTCATACTTGTGTAAAAGGATTCAGAGCGTTGACGTTAATGGAAAAAGATCACCCGGTTCTATAGTAACAATGGGAGTCCCACAGGGCTCAATTCTTGGTCCTTTCTTGTTTCTTATTTATATTAATGACTTGCCGTACCTCATAAAGGATAATCATGATATAGTGTTGTTTGCAGATGACACTTCTCTTTTGTTTAAACTTAAACGTCAGCAGTTGGTTACTGACGATGTAAATAGCGCGATCTCGAAAGTAGTCCACTGGTTCAATGTTAATAATTTGCTTTTAAACGAGAAAAAAACCAAATGCATTAAGTTTACGCTACCCCACGTTAGGCAGGTGAAAACTAATGTGTTGATAAAGGGCGAGGAATTGAATCCTGAAGACAACACAGTATTCTTGGGCATAACTTTGGATGCTAAGCTTCAGTGGGGTCCACATATAGATAAATTGTCAAAAAAGCTAAGTTCCGCAGCATATGCTGTTAGAAAAATTCGTAATTTAACTGATATAGAGACTGCCCGTTTAGTGTACTTTAGCTATTTTCATAGTGTAATGTCGTACGGTATTCTATTGTGGGGAAATGCCGCCGATATTCAGACTATCTTTGTTTTACAGAAGCGAGCTGTTCGATCAATTTATAAATTAAGTCCGAGACACTCTCTCAGAGACAAATTTAAAGAGATTAATGTAATGACTGTGCCTTCTCAGTATATTTATGAAAATCTTTTATATGCCCATAAAAACATAAAATTGTTTAAAAAATACAGTGATATCCATAATATAAATACTAGAAATAAACACAAATTTGTTGTACCTACAACAAGGCTCAAAAAAATAGGTGGCTCGTTCAGATGCCAATGTATACGCTTTTATAATAAGCTACCAAGCCACGTTCAAGATCTAAGCCTCAATAAATTCAAATCATTCATTAAACGTAAGTTGTGCCAGAAAGCCTTTTATACCGTTAAAGATTATGTTGAGGACAAAAAGGCTTGGGATTGAGCTGCTTCAAATTTCTGCATTTTGAATGACTTTTTTTTTTTTTTTTATATACACAATGACATTAATGATTTTTTTTTTTATATAAACAATGACATTTACTTACTTTGTAAAGTATTATCTATATAATTTTTTTTTTTTACATTGTGATTTGTGAATGTGAAGACGATGTGGGTCATTTTACTAATTTTTTATGTTTTATTTTTCTCTCTGTTCTATTACTTGTTTTTTTTTTTTTTTTTTTTTTCTCTCATGGTCTGGCAGTTTGAGTAATTTATGTGGCCTACCCAAATGTCCTTTCTTTGGTATTGTTCGTCGAATCGTTGAGCTCCTTAAGTCTTGAGTTGAGCTGCACGATTTCTGACAAATGCGTGCACTGACTGGACAGGTCCTCTCAATCTGTGTGGTTCTTTCCTCAAAAGACCATCTCAGACATCGATCTACATGGTCTTCATATAACCTGACCAAGATTATGTCTGGACTTTAAAAGAGACTGTGACCTCTGAGTTTGTTTCGGCCTTTCTTCTCAGAGTAGTCAGATAGGAAACGCCGACCTCATCTAGTTTAAAAAAAAACATGATTGACGTGTAAAAGTGTTTGTAAAAACCTACTTACAAAAATAATATCATTTATCATTTATCATTTATCACACCACCTGCTCGAAAATGTCAAATTATATGTCAAGCAACCTTAACTTAAAGTGAGTCTTTAGTGGCCAGGGGCACAGCCGGTCAATAATGTTGTACTGGATTTCATTATGACCCGCTGGTCAATAATGTGATTTGAATTTGGAATCTCACATGCTCAGCTAAATTGGCAGTATAGTACTAATAAACACCCTTTGGTGCCAGAAAGAGGAAAGCTATTCTCGAAACCCTTACTACGCGTGGATGATATTCTCGATTTCCTACAAAATCATAACGACTGCTTCTTCATATCGTTGCCATGTTTTCGAAGACATAATATTGTAAGAATAATTAGATAACTACGAACCATTTTTTAAAAGGAATGGAATAACATTAAAACTGGCATTAATAATAACAAATACCGTACCGCGTCGTAATACCGTAATAGTAATTGGCAACACATTCACATTCTTGTAACATTAGTTAATTTATTTTAAGTAAACTGCGCTAAGATTGCTGTGGATTTTGTGAATAAATAAATAAATAATAAAACCTATCTATACTTTTTTTTTTTTTTTTTTTTTGGTGGGAAATCATCAAATGACCCCTCCCGCTCTGGGCGGAGCGGAAGGGAGTGTCAGACTCTTACTGACTAAAACCCACCCGTGTTCCTTCAGTTGCCTGTGCCAGGGGCCACGGTATCTCTTTCGAACAACCCGCGACCCTGGCGGGCATCGGCCCTAGCGGACCCCGTCAGTTGGTGCTGACATCTCCTTGAGGCGCGCGTGGAACACAACGCGCCGTCGACCCGGGCCTGGTCCTTACCGGACGGCGAGCTGCCCATTGCTCGCCGTCCGCAAGCCCGCGCCTACGGTGGCCGGGAATCGGCTATCGATTCCCGACGCCCAGGGCGTCTCCTGCGGCGGCTAGGGGCGTGAGGGCGCAAGGATTGCCTCTCCCTCACGCGCTCCGCCTCCTCCTTCGCGAGCATCACTGCTTCGCAGAAGGAGGCGACAGCCTCCCATGCACTCTCGCTCCGTACTATGGCCCGGACTAGGGCCGGACGCGAGAGATCGCCGCCGCCGATCGCCTCCGTGAGGACACGGCGGTGCTCTGCCCAAGCTGGGCAGATCTCCACCGTATGCTCCACCGTGTCCTCCGGGCGATCCACACAATGGTGACACCCGGGCGTTTCCTCCCGCCCTATTCTGGACAGGAACCTCCCGAAGCAGCCGTGCCCGGTGAGGACCTGCGTTAGGCGGAAGGTGAGGACGCCGTGGCGCCTCCCTAGCCACTCCTCAAAGAGGGGACTTATCGCCGCAATTGTGGCGTGCCCAAACCTATCTATACTACAGTCGATTTATCACATTTTATCAAAAATATTCTATTTTCACGAGCGTCTCCAATGACGTTCTAAATTCAAAATGCATACAGCCAATCATCCAAAACCATTATACCAGCCCTGTATAAAGCTTAGTTTACACAAACGCCACTTCCATGAGAGTGATATCAATAGACACACACGACAAAACCGTAGAAGAGACTTTAAAAAAAAAATCGAATTGATCGTGTCTTGGCTACTTATTGGTAGACGCAATAAAGGCGCGAATTTTCGTACTATGGCTATTATTTTCTCACAGTAGGTGTAAAAAGTAGAGTATCCTCCTCTGGGCTAAAGGTGTCTTTGCCTTGGGCTAGCTTGAATCCCTCGCTGCATTCAGGATTCTTGTATTAACTCCCTCGCTTCGCTCGTGAGTTAAACTCTTAACTCCCTCGCTGCGCTCGGGAGTTACTTCCCGAATCCTTCATTGCGCTCGAGATTCAATAAGACGCCCGTGACATAAGACACAACTTTAGCCCCTCGGTGCATAATCTACTATTAAACAACTGTTAAATATTGTACGCCCTATGCGTATGTTACAGCGATCTTTATATAATTATGATAATAACTTTCCACCTGTGACAAACAAATAAATGAATTTGAATAAACTAGGACCATCGAAGTAAAATAAATAAACAAGTTATTACTAATAACAACAACAAAACCATGGTCAGCAAGACGACCATACTCATATAAGTTCTAATTTCAGTTTCAAGTCCTGATTAAACGTCAAACTTTACAATTAAGACCTAACGCGCTAGTATAATAGGCTTTAAAGAGATATGAGGAACAGGTTGTAAAGTTCACTCAACTTCCATAGAAAAGGGAGGATCCTCCGACCAGACGGGTGTTGTGTCTGACGGGCAACTGCTCGATGACTCATGTCGGGCCGTTGTATCTAAGCTAGTAGCGCGGTAAACTCAGCTTGCGAGATGCAGGATTTCGCATGTGGCGTTGAAGATACCGCTACAGGTTACCATAATATTCTACACTCAAAGAAATAAGCAGTAAATAAAAATGAAAAAACATTAATATGAACTGCTTTAAACAGTTCCATATATTATGAGTCTAACGTTCAAAACAGTATTTTTTACTGATCCGAAAACAGTTAAAGCTTGAGGCAAAATGTTACCGTCATGACAGTAAACTTTAACGTTTTAAGTAGCTAAAAGGTCACAAAAATAACTGTTTTATTAATTTAGTGATATCGTTCAAACCATTGATTACAGTTATTGTGGTTTTCTTTTTTTTGTTGTTTTTTTCAGTAAATAGTATGTTCAATCATTAAAAGTTACTGTTTTGTCTTGTACTGTTTTACTAACATTTCTTCTTACTGTATAGGGTCAGTAAGACTTCACGAAATCGCTTTAATGTGCTGTAGTAAGAAATTATTTTTTTCAGTGTATAAAAGCATTTGCAGCGGTACCTAGTTGTTTGTTGTAAAGACCCTTCACCGGCGGCAATAAGTAACTGTGAGATTGATACTAGGCCCAAACCAAATCCACGTTGGGTTAGGGGTCGTTCGGCACACTATGGAATTGGGACCGCGGACCAGTTGCCCCTTTTAAAAATTGATAATGGTTAACTAGGCCCACATCTGTTTTGCTTTCAATCAAGCGAAGGGTGCGAAGCGTACATATCTCGGTTCATAGCAAGCACTGTTAACAGAGATCTCGGTTCATAGATAGCACTTCTTGCCGGAAACTGTTCATAGAAACCACTGTTTCACCTTGGTTCACAGAAAGCGCCTTTGGTTCACGGAAACCTATTAGATCATTATTTTTGAGTAAGTTGTATTCCGATTCGCTCGTTCTTGCATCCTATGTCGACGAAGCCCCGCTTCGCGGGGCTCCTATTTCTGTGTGAAGGGTTTAAAGTAACCTAATCAAACCTAACCTCGGGATGCCCATCGCTCGCTCTGCCATCCTTTTTTTTTTGCGGATGGGAAATCATCAAATGACTCCTTCCGCT
This sequence comes from Mesoligia furuncula, assembly GCA_916614155.1. Classification (NCBI taxonomy): domain Eukaryota; kingdom Metazoa; phylum Arthropoda; class Insecta; order Lepidoptera; family Noctuidae; genus Mesoligia; species Mesoligia furuncula. The sequence continues at coordinate 213,423 of OU744810.1, forward strand.
CTGGGTGGAGCGGAAGGGAGTATCAGACTCTTACTGACTAAAACCCACTCGTGTTCCTTCCTTAGCCCTTTATGTTCCGGGCCAGCGGTAACCCTTCCAGACAATCCCGCTGTCCCAGTAGGCTTCGGCCCTAAGGGGGCCCCTCCTCGATGCTGACATCTCTTTGAGGCGCGCGTGGAACACGTACGCGCCGTCCGGCACGGGCCTGGTCCGGATCGGACGGTGAGCTACCATTACTCTACGTCCGCAGGCCCGCGCCTACGGTGGCCGGGAGTTGTCTCGCGGCTCCCGACGCCCGGAGCGTCTCCCGCGGCGGCCTGAACGGGAGGCTCTCTCCGAAAACAGATGTGGGCCCAGTTAACCATTATCAATTTTTAAAAGGGGCAACTGGTCCGCGGTCCCAGTTCCATAGTGGGCCGAATGACCCCTAACCCTCCACGTTATTGGATCGAGTTCAACAATTACAAGTCATTAGCGGAGGGGAGAGTCGCACTACGGCGAGACGGTGACCCTAATGATATCTGCTACAAATAAAGACATCAGAAATACGTTAGCATTACCTTAAAAAAGACGCTGCTTTAATCTCATTCAAAGAAGTCTCTTTTGTTCATCGTCAAAGTACAAAAAGGTCTGAGGAATATTTCGACGCAATGTTTTAGTTTTTTAATCGTTATATGACTGATTTTTAGGGTTCCGTACCTCAAAAGGAAGAAATGGAACCCTTATAGGATCACTTTGTTGTCCGTCCGTCCGTCCATCCGTCCGTCCGTCCGTCTGTCAAGACCTTTATCTCAGGAACGCGTGGAGGTATCGAGTTGAAATTAAAACCATATACAGTACTCAGCTCTACAATCCCTTGAAGCTGTGAAAAAATCAAACACCTAAAGCTGCGTTTCCATTATGCAAATGACTTGCATACAAGTTGCAAGTTGCATGCAATTTGTATAGTGGAAACCACAGCTTGCAAACAAGTTGCAACTTGTATGCAATTAGGTTTAAACTTGTAGACACAACACTCAAGTCAGCTCATTTGCATACAAGTTGCAAGCGCATGCGCAGGTGTATAGATTATGTGCAGGATTATTTTGTAAAAATGACTTCTAAGTGGGATACGGAGAAAACAATAATATTTATTGAAGAATATCATGGACATGATTGTCTCTGGGAACCAAAAAACCATCTTTACAATTACCACTCCTTTGCGTCGCGCAGTCGGGTAAAAATCGAGACGCACGCGAATCAGCTTATAGAAAATTAATCGAAGTGATGAACCTCAATGGTATTGTATTGACCGTTAAAGAAGTGAAAAATAAAATACGATCACTGCGTACCACATTTTTTTAATACCACATTCTTTTAATAGATTATTGGACGCACCGTAAGCATCTCTTCTGTGAATCCAGTTCCTAACCCACTATATTGGTCGACGTCGATGTTTTTTTTTGTTATTTTACTATACGTATAATTATTTCGCGTACAACTCTGCACGCAGCGGCAACCACAGCACGTCTTCTACTCATGATGAACACTAGGTACAACTAGAAAAACTTGTATGCCACTAAAATCTTGTATGCAAGCTGCAAGTTGAACAAATTTCTGTTTTCAATTCAAATCACTTGCACGCAAGTGGGACGTCATACTTGCATGCAAGACTTGCCTAATGGAAACGCGGCTTGGTAACGTAAAAAAAAATACGGCCGTTTATGCCGCAATAAACGTATATTTCGACAAGGGAATCAAAATGTATAAGGTACTCTTCCCGTTGACCTAGAATCATGAAATTTAGCAAGAAGCAAGATCATATTGTAGCAAAAGTAAAGGAAAACATCCGAAAACCTTTATCATATATATATGAAAACATAAATAATCTATTTACATACCTACAAAGTAGGGATTTTTTTTTTTTGCGGATGGGAAATCATCAAATGACTCCTCCCGCTCTGGGTGGAGCGGAAGGGAGTGTCAGACTCTTACTGACTAAAACCCACCCGTGTTCTTTCCTTAGCCCTTTATGTTCCGGGCCAGCGGTAACCCTTTCGGACAATCCCGCTGACCCGGCAGGCTTCGGCCCTAAGGGGCCCCTCCTCGATGCTGACATCTCTTTGAGGCGCGCGTGGAACACATACGCGCCGTCTGGCACGGGCCTGGTCCTGATCGGACGGTGAGCTACCCATTACTCTCCGCCCGCTCTTTCCATGCCGCCATGAGATCGCGCCGGAGATCCGTCCGCTCCGCAGCGATTTGCCGCGGAAGCGGATCCTCCCCCCGGCTTAATGCCTCCGCGCGCCACTCATACAGGCGCGCGAGGACTATCGCCTCCAGATCCCATGGCGGCAGTCCGGCAAGGAGGCTTGCCGCCTCGCCCGGAATCGTGCGGTATCCCCGGATAAGCCTTATGGCTACCACCTTCTGGCGCGTTCAGGTAGTGGGCGGCTCGCCGCCGCAGTGAACGCGCCCACACCGGGGCCCCGTATAGGGCCACGGACCGCACGACCCCCGCGTAAAGCCTCCGGCAGGAGGCGTTTGGCCCCCTCAGGTTGGGCAAGAGCCGCTTGAAGGCGGCGACGGCCCGTTCCAGTTTGGGGGCCAAACGTCGGAAATGCTCCACGAAGTTCCACCGGCTGTCGAGGACGACACCCAGGTATTTCATCGTCATCTCGACACCGATGTGAACCCCTCCTACCTTTAGTTGGGATCCCGATGGTGGCGTGTACCGAGGCCCATGAAACGACATGGCCTCGGACTTGTGCAATGCCACCTCGAGACCCAACTGCCGGATCCTCTCCATGACTATCGCAACCCCGCGTGTCATCGCGTCGGCCGCCGCCTGATGCGACCTCCCCTGCGCCAGGACCAGCGTGTCGTCAGCGTAGCAAACCACGCACGACCGGGGTAGATGACGGCTCTGTCCCTCAGGTATGCCTCGACAAAGTAGGGATCCCTCGGTGCGAATCTGTAAAAAATACCTCTAATTTCCCTACATTTTGACAAGTTTTTGACATTTGTTTGTCGCCGAGTTGACACTGTGACCAGATTTTGAACGTTTTAAATTACGAGAATTGGCCTTCTAGTAACTTTATTCGAGGAATAATTTTGAAATTTTGACAGTTATTTCATACAAAAACTGTCAAACGTCAATTTTATTCCTCAAATAAAAGTTATCTGGCGATGGAAAAATGAGCCCTAAGCTATATTTTTATTTTAATGATTTATAGTTTATTTAATATTAGAAGTTTGTACACATTAGATAATAAAAATGAATAAAAAAAAATTATAATGCGCATGACTTGTGCGCCGGTGCTGCCCGGGCTCTGCCTGTCCATACTCTAAGATTATTTTGATGACTCTATTAGTAAAACAGTTAGATACTTGTCCAGCGCAAAAGCCAGCGGGGCCGAGGTTCGTTTCTTGAGAGAGGCCATGGTAGAGCGGACAGATTTGACCTTAAGCCTTGTCTGCCAGTGGGGTGATGACAATTTGGTCTCTTTTAACGCCACCAAAACACAAGCGTGTCTTTTTACCGCCAAAAGGAGTCGTTTTGACCAGACTCCTACTTTTCGGGGTACATCTGTTCCTGTAACAGATCGGCTCGAGCTCCTAGGCATGGAGTTGACGTCTAGTCTCAACTTCGGCGCTACCATTGAGTACAAAGCCCAAACTGCGGCCAAGAAGCTGGGCATCCTAAATAAGGTGAAGCGATACTTTACGCCTGGACAGCTTTTAACCCTACACAAAGCGCAAGTCCGATCCTGCATGGAGTTTTGCAGCCACCTTTGGGATGGCTCAGCGAAATACCAACTTGCCGCGCTTGACTCGGTGGAACGCAGAGTTAAGAGGCTCATTGGTGACGTAGAACTGGTGGATGCCAAGCTTCACAGCTTGGCTCATCGCCGCAAGGTTGCCTGCTTGTCGGTCTTCTACAGATTGTACTTCGGTGAGTGTGCCCAAGAACTCCACGACCTCATTCCACCGGCCCCCTTCTAGCTTCGGTAATCCAGACGCACAGCGAGTTACCATCCCTGCCTAGTTGCTATTCCACCAATTCAATCTTTTATAATGCGCACAGCAAAAGAGTGGAACTCTTTACCTGCGTCTGTGTTTCCGAGCGCATACAACCCGAATCTCTTCAAAGTAAGAGCGAACAGGCTTCTTCTGGGTAAGCTCACTCCATCGTCGACTTTGTCTCTGTCACCTCTGACCTAGACTAGAGTCAAGAGCAAACCCATTTTACATTAAAAAAAAAACAGCATTCGTAACGCCTGAAGGGCATTACGAATATTTGAAAATGCCTTATGGGCTCGCTAATGCACCTATTGTTTATCAAAGAATCATTCACTTGCTGGATACCGGTAAGGTATTGATTTATATAGACGATGTGTTAATAATGTCGAATTCTGTCAGTGACGGTCTGAAAACTTTGCGAGAGTTATTAAAAACACTCACTGAGGCGGGATTTTCAGTAAATCTAAAATATGCACTTTCTTAGACATCGAGTTAGGATACCTAGGTAGGCTTATTGGTCATGGTCAGGTACGGCAAAGCCCTAGTAGGACTGAAGCTTTAGTGAAGTCTCCTAAGCAATCTAATGTAAGAGGTGTTCGTCAATTTTTGGGTTTAGCGGGCTATTTTCGGAGGTACATTGCTGGGTACGCTTCGAAAACTTCTTGTATTGCCAAATTACTTAGAAAAGGTCAGCCTTTTGTATGGGGCGCGGAGCAAGACTTAGCGCGTGATTTTGTTATTAAAAGTCTTACTGAGGAACCCGTTTTAGCAATCTTCAATCCCAATCTGCCCACTGAGCTTCATACGGACGCCAGTTGCTATGCTATGGTGCAATTTTATTGCAGGAACATGAGGGTAAACCGAAGACAAACACACAAAAAAAAATACACAAACAAAACAGACAAACAGACAAAAAAAAATTAATTACAATTTCGGGTTCGGACACGATAATAACAACCCCTGCTACTTTTTTTTATATATTTCCATTGTACAGACACCACTTTTCTACAATTTTATTATATGTATAGATAGATATAGAAGATATAGATAGATAGAAGAAGATAGATATGTTTGTCACTGTATTGTTTGTTTGTTTGTCTGTCACATAAGAAAGTCCCTCGCGCTCCTAGGCAACCCATAGAATCTTGGATGAAGCCTGAGGTGCCCTTTTCAGTGGTTCACACTGACGTCCTTGGTCCCCTAACGGAGTCAAACGGTTTCCGATACATACTTCTCGTGGTTGATGCTTTTACTAAGTACTGTCTGTTGTACGCCCTGTATAGACAAGATACCACCGAGTTAAAACGTGTATTTTGCAATAGCGTTTCAATATTCGGTACTCCGTCAACAATTGTGTGTGACCGTGACAGAATGTTCGAAAGTGCATCCTTTCAAGACTGGGTTACTGAGTTAGGCTGTAACATACATTTTATCACGCCTGAAATGCACCGTGAAAACGGGCAGGTCGAGCGTTATTTTAGGACGGTCCTCAACATGTTGCGGATAGAGGCGAACAACAAAGGTGCGCAGTGGTCCGATGCGTTGTGGAAGGTGCAGCTTACCTTGAACATAACGTAGTAAGCCACAACCCGCGCCTCGCCTCCACAGCTGTTGACTGGCGTTAAAGGGACTACTCCAGTGCTGAGGTCTCTTGTGCGAGATATCGCGCTGAACGACTCGCATCCTAACCGAGAAGCTCTTCTGACGCTGAGAAGACAGAGGGCTTCCCAGTTGCTTGCCGAAAATCAGCAGCGGCAGGACGCGTACGTCAACGAGTGTCGCCGTCAGCCGCGTACATATGTCGTCGGCAGCTCTGTGTTCGTGAGCAAAGGCTCGCAGAGCACGGGGAAGCTGGACTCCGGGATGCGTGATCCGTACAAGGTGGTACGAGCGCTACCACATCACCTGTACGAGCTCGAGCTGCTTGCTGGCTCATACGACAAGAAAACCCAGACCGCCGCAGAACATATGGTTCTGTGGCGTGGTGAGTGGACCCCGGTTGCTTGCGAAGTATTCTTCGATCATCTTAGTGGTGGTGAGTATACCCCGGATGCTTGCGAAGTATTATTCGATCATCTCGGTGGTGGTGGGTAGAAGCATTTTGTGGCAGCTTCATACTCATGGCCAAGTGGCAGTGGTTACTGGAACCCCAATAGTGGTTGCCAGGTGATGTTGATAACTGGAACCCCGATAGTGGTTGCCAGGTGATGTTGATAACTAGAACCCCGATAGTGGTTGCCAGGTGATGTGGATAACTGGAACCCCGATAGGGGTTGCCAGGTGATGTTGATAACTGGAACCCCGATAGGGGTTGCCAGGTGATGTTAATAACTGGAACCCTGATAGTGGTTGCCAGGTGATTCTGATTACTGGTACCCCGATAGTGGTTGCCAGGTGATTTTGTTATTGTTTCAGCAAGGTCCGATTGATTGAGGTCCGGAACTCTTACATTGGTGTAACGATAACCTATCTGCTACCCATTTTGATGTTATTGCTGGAAGTTGTAGTAAAACGCTTGTAGTTTCATTGCTCCAAGTTAAGCTTTCAAAATGCTGTGTTGATTTTTTATGTTGGCATGTTTTAGATGACGAGTCAAATGATGATGACCAGGCGCAAGGAAGCCTACCATTGGATCCAGTGGTGGCCAAACGGGTGAGGAGCTGAATCCAGAAAGCCAAGCTGACGAAGACGTTCAGCTGTCAGGAGAGGCCGTCTTAGAAGATTTAACAGCTGAGATGGCGGGGACATCACGTCGCTGCGATGACGCTGTCAGTGGAGGGGTTGACACACCAAGAGCCGTGTGCTCACTCGCCTCTACCACTTTTGCTGTGGAGCTTGGATGGGACGGACGCGTACTAGTATCGTATTGAATTATTTTCTTGTAACGGTTTTTGTAATTTAAATAAATAGTTGTAGGCCGTGTCGTGTTTTTATTTAAAAAAAAATAATTAGACTTCTGATCCCTAAGCATAATATGTCGGCGGCGTTGCCGTACGTCATTTCTATAAGCTGTAAACAACACGTGCACCGATCACGCCATCGACAAGTACGTCACTCGACTTCTCCCACCGCCCCACTGCTCGACTTGTTTTGCTACCAGTATAAAGGAGCGAGCGGCAAAGCGGCGGGCGCGGGACGTGACCATTGGACATCGTACGGACGTCATGTTTGTCTTTTCAGAAAACCATGTGGTTTTCAGAAAACCATAAAATAATATGCATGAAAAATAACTATAACACAACGAAAACCCGCCAAGTGTAAATGGAACAATATTATTGTATTGATATCTAAAAAGTTTCAAACACAAATTACTTACAACCGAATTGCAAAATAAGGCCGGTGCTAAGAAAATGGTTTAAAACTTGGCGTTGGTTTCGATTTCAACTCTTTTGCTGGTCAAACATCTACATGAAGTAAGGAAGTTGGCCTTCTTTTTCAACATTATATGTTTTTGGTGGGATTTCATTTCTTTTTGCCAAATGGGTAGATACACGACCGTGTAGGATTAAATTGCCTAGGTTTTTTTTTTTTGATAATTGTGGAGTTTATTATTTTTTCTCTTACGAGGTGTTTTTTAGGGTTCCGTACCCAAAGGGTAAAAACAGACCCCTATTACTAAGACTTCGCTGTCTGTGTCTCTGTCCGTCTGTCTGTCTGTCACCAGGCTGTATCCCAAGAACCGCAATAGCTAGACAGTTGAAATTTTCACAAATTATGTATTTCTGTTTCCGCTATAACAACAAATAATAAAAACAAAATAAAATAAATATTTAAGTGGGGCTCCCATACAACAAACGCGATTTTTTGCCCTTTTTTGTTCGATATCAAAAATGGCAACAGGTAGGCACTTGAAATATTCACAAAATACTCAGTTGTATTTTCACTTTAATAATAAATAATAAAATTAAAATAAAATAAATATTTAAGGGGGGCTCCCATACAACAGACATGTTTTTTTCGGCGTTTTTGCCTTGTGGTACGGAACCCTTCTTGTGCGAGTCCGACTCGCACTTGGCCAGTTTTTTATTAAATGATGAGCCCGCTGCAGTCTGAACTGCGGCAATTGTTGGACGTATAGACAATGGTCTATACGTCCAAACATTGCCGAAAAAAAAAAAAAAAAAGAATAAGTTTAAAAAAAAACAGCTGATAGGGAATGCCCTATCAGCTGTTTTTTTTAAACTTATTCTTTTTCACACATATGTTTTTTAATAGAGCGACCTTAATCTGTTGTACTCAACAATAGCACTTTCTTGTGCTTTGATCTGGCTAGGATCGATATTTATTAAAAGGTCACCACTCAAATTTTTTACTCTAGATAATGGTACGTAGGCTTGACCACAAGTGAATATAGAAGAACCAATATCAATTAAAGCATTGTCCAAGCTGAAACCTTGACTCTTATGAATGGTGATTGCGTAAGCTAAACATATCGGAAACTGCTCCCGGTAAACAAAAGCACGGCTCAAAACTTCAAGTTACAATTTGAAATATTAATGATATTAATTTTACTTTAAAAAAATATACTTTTAGAAATAGAAATATGAATCTGCTTAACAAAACGATTTAAAAGGGGTTAAATAAGTATTCTTAAAAAATATTTTGAGTTTATATCTTATGATATACGTCATTTGACATGTATTAAGGTTTTTAATAATTTATCTTTCTAAGAAAGTCTCATACTTACCTAAAAATTAAGCTTTTTTTTTTTAAATATGGAACACGGATTACAGAATGTGTGAGAGCCGAACTCACACTTGACCGCATTTTTATTTTTACTTTAGCTTCGTGCAAAATTACAAGTTTCTAGGCCGACTATAAAAAAAAATTAATACCTACGGAACCCTCTGTGCGCGAGCCAAACTCACACTTGACCGCTTTTAAAATTTTTCTTTTAGTTTCATGGTAATGTCCAGGGGTCCGTGGCTTAGGCCCCCAGTGGTCGACGCCCCTGTGGCCGACGCCCCCGATTCGATTAATTTAATTCAAAGTAATTTTTGATCAAATGTACTGTCAGGCACAAAAATTGTTTTACAAAAATTATAATGTACTTAATATTGATTGTTGGCGATCTATTCTCTCTGCTATTTGATAGATAACTTTTGTTTAGCAAGGAAAAATACTTTATTAATAGGGTGAAACACTTTTCTCGTTTACTGTACTAAGTGAAAAAGCACGAAAAAAAAAAGATATTAAATTAATCGTATTGGGGGCGTCGGCCACAGGTGCGTCGACCACTGGGGGCCTAAGCCACGGACCCGATTTCGTGTGGCAAATAGTTAGATACAGGGTGGTCAAAAGTAGCTCGAAGCGGTTCGGGTAAATAGTGCACGGCGTACGTGCGGCCACTTGCTGGAAATTGGCCTGCGCACTGCCGTGCGCTTGGATATGACTGATAATAACGAGACACATTATACCTTTTCCTATATCAGAAGTGGGATTCGTGTTGGTTCATGCGCAAAATCAGAACGCTAAAAGTGTAAGTAACCGTTGTCATTTAAAAAAAAACTGGCCAAGTGCGAGTCGCACTCGCACACGAAGGGTTCCGTACCACAAGGCAAAAACGCCGAAAAAAACATGTTTGTTGTATGGTAGCCCCCCTTAAATATTTATTTTATTTTAATTTTATTATTTATTATTAAAGTTAAGATACAATTGAGTATTTTGTGAATATTTCAAGTGCCTACCTGTTGCCATTTTTGATATCGAGCAAAAAAGAGTAAAAAAATCGCGTTTGTTGTATGGGAGCCCCCCTTAAATATATATTTTATTTTGTTTTTAGTATTTGTTCTTATAGCGGCAACAGAAATACATCATCTGTGAAAATTTCAACTGTCTAGCTATCGCGGTTCTTGAGATACAGCCTGGTGACAGACAGACAGACAGACGGACAGACGGACAGACGGACAGACAGCGAAGTCTTAGTAATAGGGTCCAGTTTTTACCCTTTGGGTACTTAGTACCCAAAGGGTAAAAACGGGACCCTATTACTAAGACTTAAGTACCCAAAGGGTAAAAACTGGACCCTATTACTAAGACTTCGCTGTCTGTGGGTCTGTGGGTCCAACTCGAAAAGATCTACACGATTATTTAATAAGCGTTCGAAGTTTGCACTTTTTAGGGGGAACCCTAAAAAGTCGTGTAGATCTTTTCGAGTTGGAAAATAATCGTGTAGATCTTTTCGAGTTGGACCCAGACAAGCCAGATACGGATGCGCAATCATCGTGCATGTTGTTTTGGGCATAGGCTGTATGCAGAAATACCTTTACTGAGTGTCGCGCCTGTTGCAACTACCGCCATGTTTGAAAAAGGACAATGTGCTGGAAGTAGTGAACGGCGAGTGGTCGTACAACTACCCTCAGGCACGTTAGAAAATAAAGGTGAGCTGTATTGTTTTATTAAAGATTCTGGTGCTGAATGCTCGTTAGTAAAAGCGAGTTGTGCAGCGAAATTAAGTGGCAAACGAGTTAATAACGTTATAGTGTTGACTGGTATAGGTCAAACACGTGTATTCAGCACAGAACAATTCTTATGACGTAATGTAACGATTAGCGAGCTAAAATTGAAATTTTATTAGATGTTCTACCCGACATCTACTTGCAAAGTAATATTATGATAGAACAAAGGCAGCTATAATAAATGTTGTGTTATTAGAAAACGAAGAGCAAAATCAGATTATCAGACTAGGCTAGATCGGAAGTTCAGAGGTCCGTTTAAAGTAGCGGAAGTTTTGAATGGTGATCGCTTTATCTTAAAAGCTTTAAATTCTAATCGTACGTATAAGTACGCTCACGATCGCATACCTAAGTAATATTTCTAGGAAAGTAGTGTTTCTAGGACGATGAGAAGAGTTGCTCCACTTAGTTGATTATTTAGTTTGCGATCTTCAGATTTGGCAATCAAAAAGTGAATAATGCTCTGAACTCTGCTATTTTATAGTTTCTTCGAATTTTCATTGTGTTTTTGTCTGTACCAAATTCGGTCAGAAGTGACCGAAGTATGTGATACATTGCGGGGTATGTCTCTTTGCAGATTAACACACGAGGACGTTAGCAAGCAAGATACATACATAGACACAAATGTACACGTGGCACTCGCAGCTTCAGATACATACATAAATATAAATGTACACGCCGCATTCCCATCGGGGCAGGCAGAAACTATAGCACGCCACTTGCTGCGATCTTATATCTGGATCTTAATACGTTCTTACATCTAGCTCCTATTGTAATGTTAACAGCTGAAACACAAGCATAGCAAGATGGCTGCGGTGCGGCAGTGCTGCGGGGTCGCCGTCGCCTCGAACGACGCCCGTGCAGCCATCGGATGCATCACGTACACTATCGAGTGCGGATACTTTTTGAAATCTAATTTTACAAAACTAACCCAAACATGCTGTGTTTGCTGTCACCAGTGTCGAGGGATGTGGGCGTCAGGGGGCTGGGGGGAGGAGAGGCACATGACAGTCTAGCCATGAAATTGAAACAGATCGCTGCGCGGTTATTTCGCTAAAACTCGATAGGTTTTGACGCCGCACGTCTGTCGTGTACTCGTGACACCGCAGCACATATTGAGTGCCCACATTGTTGTGACCGACATGCATAACATTTTGTTTACTAAATGTACGTTCGTAATAATGTACTGTGTGCTTACATGGTTATGTAAAGTATTGTCTGCACCACAAGTCTAGTGTAAGTAGCACGCTTCATATGAATTCCTCACACGTTGACAAGCAAGTGAATATTGTTGGACAGGCAGCACAAACGATGTAGGTATATTATGAACCAGTTGTCGCTGTGATATCCCGCTGGGTTCGCTAAGCTCGCTCGGTTTGCTCCGGAGCGAGCGCTGACATTATGCTCATTCATATCCTCCTAATTGCGAAACTTCAAACACAGATTACAGTAACCTTCTTCTGAAAAATAGCCGGACGAGGAAAATATTACAAGAGAACTTTAACAAAACATATTGAAAACATTAATAAGTTAGGAAGACGTTTGGTACTGACGGCGACTTTTATATTGGGAATTTATTTTTGTAAATAAATGTAATAATGTGTAAAGTCGTTGCACAAACATATTATTATGTGGTGGCACCGCACACGTGTCCAGCAGACATCGATCAAAACGTAACAGTGAGCAATACCTACCTTTTTTTTTTTTTTGTTTCCGTGGTGGAAAATCCTCATGGATGTCCTCCGCCGTGAGGGCACCGCACACGTGTCCAGCAGACATCGATCAAAACGTAACAGTGAGCAATACCTACCTTTTTTTTTTTTTTGTTTCCGTGGTGGAAAATCCTCATGGATGTCCTCCGCCGTGAGGGGGGCGAAGGGGTCTGTCAGACTGTTACTGACTAAAAACCACCCCGGTGTTCCATCTCACACCTAAGCCAGGGGTCGCGGAAACGTACGATCCTTCCGCAACCCGCGACTGATGGCCGGCCCGCCACTGAGGGCTTCCTCGGGTCAAGGAGGGGAGAGAAATGTTTGACTCCCCCGCGACGTCTAATAGGGGCGCGCGTGGGACACTACGCGCTGCCACCTCAGGTCCTGATGTGTGTGGGGGGCGACGGACGTCCCCGAGTCTGTCGCCCCTGGACCCATTTAGGGGGCTGGAAGAGGGTGTTGTCCCCTCCGCCGACGTCCGGTGTGCCTTCTGCGGGCTAGGTGAATGGATGAGATCTCCCTCTCCATTTCCGCAGCCTTCTTCTGCGAGACGACACCAACGAAACCACCGCGTCTCAGGACTCTTCGCTGCCGACCATCGAGTCGACTGCGGCTGGCAGCGACAGGTCACTGCCTACTTCTGAGATGAGAGCCCGGCGCGGCTCCTCCCAAGCGCCACACTTTGTCAGCGTATGCCACGCCGTGTCCTCCCGGCAGTCGACGCAGTGGTGACACTGGGCATCCAGCTTCCTGTTTATATTTATTTATTTATTCATTCATTTATTTCAGGCGACGCAGGCCCATAGATAAATACCTTAACCTAAACATGGATACACACTAACGCCCAAACAAATGGATGTTGAAAGTTGGAAAAAAGGCTCTAAAAATAGGGTTGTGCAGTTGTTGAGGCTGTAAGCCGCAGTCCGGTTCATCAAGCGCGGGCTGTAACTAAGCGCGAGTACACACGGGGGGGTCACGCGGCGCCCCGCACTGAACTAGTTACTATCACGTGGAGCAGGTGACCTCTGCCGCCGCACTGACACTCAATATATCCATGGTTACTAGTGCAATCGAATGCCGCTACGTTAATTTCCAAGATTGCTACGCTTTATCTACGGTTGTAACACGGCCTTTACAAGATTAAAGAGCTTTTGCTTTTTTTGAGACGACACCAACGAAACCACCGCGTCCCAGGACTCTTCGCTGCCGACCATCGAGTCGACTACGGCTGGCAGCGACAGGTCACTGCCTACTTCTGAGATGAGAGCACGGCGCGGCTCCTCCCAAGCGCCACACTTTGTCAGCGTATGCCACGCCGTGTCCTCCCGGCAGTCGACGCAGTGGTGACACCGGGCATCCAGCTCCCTGTTTATATTTATTTATTTATTCATTCATTTATTTCAGGCGACGCAGGCCCATAGATAAATACCTTAACCTAAACATACATATTTTTATTATAATAAAATAGAACTTCACTTCACTTATAGTTGGGAAAAGGCTTGGCAGATGATGAGAACTTCACTTCACTAGCTTGTTCTTGTGCTGTTCTGTGGTACTTGTCCGCGGAAGCGACGGAACACCACGTCCTGCGGCCAGAAGTCTTCTTCCATGACGACAGCCAGATAACAATTCGGCACGCGCACCACGACCGCCTTGAAGTTGACATTGCGGTACGACTCCAGTAACTGCACCCTCGGCGTGTACCTCGTCTTCTGGCGCACGTACTCAACGATGTTCTCCACCTTAGTGGTGTAGTGTAGGCGGGAGATGTTCACCGGTGTATCCGGCTTTGCGGCACGCAAGCTGTTTTCGGGCTCCATAGGAGCTTTGCCGCAGTGGTTCTTGTTCGGTCGCGATCGGCGCTTCCTCCTTTGCACCGTCACGAAACCTTCATCAACAGCCCTATTCGGTGCCTTTTCTGGCAAAGGCTTCATACCACCTGGGGCACTCGCGGTAACGCTAGCGGATTCCTTTTGTAAGGGCTTCGCCAGGGCTGCAGAAACTGGCAGCGGGACGGGGCGAGGGGCTCGGGCGGCGCTGCGTGGAGGAGCCGCGATGACGGGCGCGGGGCTGCGGGGCACACGGGCGGGGCGCCTTGCAAGCTCAGCAAACGATGGGTGCGCTGGCAACGAAACTGCTGACGCGGAATTAGATAACGATATACCGAGGCCGGGTCCGCGACACGCGTTTTCGTTAGATGCATCGACTGATGACCAAGTTACCGCCACACTGTTGCGCAATTCGCTAAATTCTTTGCGCAAATTGGCGACGGTGTTTTGGGATGCATCCTAACTTCGCCAGAACATCCGCGAGGTAGGCCTTTAGAGAGACAATGTCCTTCAAAAGGCTTGTTACATTGACGTGGTCGAAGGTGACGGGTGGCAGCTTGTGCAGCTCCTTTGCCACAAACGTCGGCACATCGTCGTCCGGGTCGGTCTCCTTCAACAGCGTGATAATGTCTTGCAGGCTTCTCTTAGTCCCGTCACGCCAGCGGGACACCATCTGGTCGCGCTTGTTCAGCACACTGAACAACAATAGCTTGGCAGCAGCTATGTCCTCCTCGCTGAAGTTAGTTGCGCAGATTCGGACAGCGGATACCTCGTCCATCACATCCAGCTTCTGCTGCAGGAACGCCAGCAGCTCATTCGCCACAAGTTCACTACTCATGGCGAAAACAAAAATACGAGCAACAGCTTGCGCCGCGCTAGTCAATACACAAAATATGCAAACACGTGCGCATCGGAACGCGGCACAAGCAAGACTGAATAATGTGGTGAGCCACCAAACTAATATATCTTTCCCAAACACCTGGGCATTCACACCCATACAACCAGTCTCTGTATCGGGTTGTACCGGAGTGTACGCCTGCATGAGACAATGACAAATTTTCAGAGTCGCTATATCGAGTCCGCGAGATGAACCACTTAACCTTTTAACCGCTTGTGTCGCATTTATGCGACACATATTTCCGTGCCCCTACCGCTCGTGTCGTATTTCTATGTACATCAGAACGTTCGGCCAGTCGAGATAGGGAGCTGGCTGCTACTCCAGTTTTTAGTGACGATTTTGTGACGCATAAAGCTGCCAGCCAACGAATTTGTGACAAAACAGTTCGAAAGTTAGAAGCATTTATTTATGGCCGAACGGCCTGATATCAGAACGATCGGCCAACCTGAATCTCCACAACTGAGGACCTTAGAGAAACTGTTACTGAATAAAGATTTAGTGACGATTTGGTGACAAACAACCACTGCTTTACTTTTACTCGTAATGCCACCGCTTAAATGTAAAATTAATTTTAGTTCCTGGAACATCAGAACGTTCGGTCAACGTAATCTCCATATCTGAGGACCTGAGAGAAACCGTCAATGAATAAAGATTTAGTGACGAGACTGAAACGAATGTTTATTGCTTTATTTTTTTTTTTGTGACGGCCCCTTTAAATAGTAAAATGAAAATTAAACATCTACCTAACCTCAAAAAAATGGGATTATAGATTCCTCCACAAGGAAGAAGCCCAGAGAAACCGATAATCAATAAAGATTTAGTGACGAGACTGAAACGAATGTTTATTGCTTTATTTTTTTTTGTGATGGCCCCTTTAAATAGTAAAATGAAAATTAAACATATAACCTCAAAATATTGCGATTATGGATTCCTCCACAAGGAAGAAGCCCAGAGAAACCGATAATCAATAAAGATTTAGTGACGACACTGAAACGAACTTTTATTGCTTTATTTTTTTTTTGTGACGGCCCTTATATATAGTAAATTGAAAATGTAATATATAACCTCAAAACATTGGGATTATCGATTCCTCCACAACGAAGAAGCCTAGAAGACTCGTAAAACCCCTGATCTGTTATAAGTTTTCAGTACAATGGTGTCAGTATTTTTGTTGATTCAAGATTAATCTATAAAAATGCACTATGGCGGATGGCGACTGAAATAGGGTGACCATGTACCTATTCCAACGAAACAAGTATTTATCGAGTAGGTACCTATTTATCTACTGAATGAAGCAAAACACATCGTATTATTTAATTATGTAGGTACAAGCAACGTTGAGCTGATGCCTGCATACCAAGGTCCACTTGTGTTTTTGTTATATTAGTCGAGTCTATTTTGGCTAAAAGCAAACGAAAGTGGAAAGGTGACTGACATTAGAGATTGGGAAATTTGAGTAAGTACAAGAATACTTAAATAAATAGGTACACAAATTAAAAATGCTTTATTTGTAATCAATAGTCCAAAAAAGCGGTAGGTAGTTAGGTACATAATAATTTGTACTTTATAGAATTGCAGTTAAGTAAATTGGTTCACCACGAGAGAAGGTAGATCGATTTGACAGCTATGTGTTTATTGCTAGATGATTGACTTGAAACTTGTCAAATCGGATTTCTTTCGGTGGTGGCCCGACAATATTATTATTAGTTTGATAAACTAGATTACACATTTTACAAATAAATAACAGTTCTATAGATAAATCACAGTAAGATTATACAATAACTACACCAAATGAACTCTTAAAAATACTAGTTGACAACATTACCTACGGCTTTCTTTCCGGTAAGGTCAGCCAGAATTTCTATTTCAGCCAAACATTTGGCTAGACAAATTGTTCCTATTGAATGCAATGACTTTTTAAACTGTTCTGCCAATAATTTGGTCAGAATTAATGACATTAATTATCATTTAAATTAGAAATTAAGACAATAGAGGCAACCTCTTGCGAAAATATTACTTACCTAAGTCAAAAGAAAGTGTAAAAAAATTTAATAATATCAATCTGGTTCATAGATATCTATGAACCAGATTGATATTATTAAATTTGTCATTCAAAGAATATTATTTGAATGACGGAACATGGGCTTAAAAGCCACCAGTTCATGTTCAATTTTAGTAATCACCAGGTTGGTAGTTCATTCAGCAGAGTAAATGCTATACATGGTGGCTCATTAATTTTAATAAATAACCAGCTTAAGTTTAAGGACCGCAAGGATATTGTGAACCTCTCTGTTGAGCGGACAATTGAAATAGCCTGTATAGAATTGGAGTAGTTCATTATATTAAGTGTGTACAGACCTTCTTCAGGATTGTATGATTGTTTTGAAAAAGTTATGGATGAAGTGTTGCACAAAATCTGTAATACAAACAAGTCCATCATCATTTGCAGTGGCGTGCCTAGGGGTCAAAATTAGGGCAAGCCCACAGATTTTCAAGGTAGGTATAAAAAAAAGGCCAACTGAGGGATTGGCTGATTTTCTTGTTGTTAATGGTTGTTAGTAGTACTAACATCATTATTATAATTTCCGCAAGAAAACCTTTAAAAAAATACGAAGAGTAGGTACTTACTACATATTTCAAACATCAGTAAGTACGTAATTGTCACAAGCGCCATCTATATTAATGAATGCGCATAACCACAGCGCCTATCCGGAACTGCTTTTCATTTCGTTTGTCACTTGCATTTGTTCAATCAAAATGCACTAGATGGCCTCCAAATTATCGATTTATTGTTCTTTATCTTTTCTCGTACGCATTATTTTATGAATTAGGTACTTACATTTTTAAAGTCAATCATGAGCCAACACATACCTATGTTTAACACCTATGTTTGTCATATTCATACATATTAAACAATCGAATGAGTAGGTAGGTACCTATTTTATATAATCTGTCTTCTTGACTGACAAAAATACTTGTTTTTATTTCCGAGAAGTACCTACAGTAATTTAAGATTGGTTACGGTGAAGTAAATAATTATTTATTGGCAGAAAATTGCAGAAAACTCAATGTATTTACGTACCTTTTCGATGACAGTTTCCGAATTCACATAATGATAAAAGAACACTATACTTATTCATTAACCGTTTACAAAATCATAGGGAATGACATCGCCACAATCAATCACTTTTTCAATTAATAAAACTAATTCTCAAAGTATTCAAAACTTCAAAACAATAACAATTTGAGACGCGTCGCGTCATCGACTCATCGCGCCCGCCAAACGTGCAACTAACTTTACGCGGGTCAATGCGGATAGTGCATTTGCGCGAACTTAATCATGTCTATCAAAAGCACGGCTTTTCATTTCATAGAAATCTGTGTTTTATGTACTTACCAATATCAACAAATGTAAACGTTTTTATAGCAATTTGTAGGCGAAAACTGCGAGACAGAGAAAGGAAATAGAAGCCAGGTAAAAAGCCAGACTAGTGTGAGCGAGATGGCGTAATTGAATGCATTGTATAGCGTAACGAGCGGAATTTGGCGCGAACCTAGGCCAGTGCGCGCAAGTTCGGATTTCGAAATAATTGTATTATTATTCCTATGATATGAATGTTTGCGTTCGAGTTCATTGACTGGAATTTTTTGAATATATTTGACTGGAAGCCGACCCCAACATGGTTGGGAAAAGGCTAGGCAGATGATGATGATTATATTATCGATTTGTAGCCGCGCGCTAGGGGCACGGCAATTGATATTTAGCCAAGCGCTTAAAAGGTTAATAACTTCTGGCTCAACCGTGCAAGTATCAACCTATTGGATTGTGCTTATATAGGGAAAATAACGATTATGCAAAGCAAACCCGAGACCCAATACTTTATAACAACTGGTCTTAACACCTAGTTCCTACAAAAGGCCTAACTCTCTCATAGATTAAATAGATATATACTGAGAGAACATTGAGTTGATCTATAGTGTCATAACACTATAGATCAACTCAATGTTCTCTCAGTATAAATAATTCCGACAGTTAACACTCTCAGTTTACTTGATCAGTTGACGAAATTTCTGACCTTGGCATCATGCACAGGATAAACCTGTGCACACACTAATGACGTGGCCTAAGGGTTTAAATGGTGACGCTTGCGTTACCTGGAGTGGCGAACTTCCCTCGTCACCTGAATTCGGCTAAGTAAGGCCCTCTTGAACAACAGATGACCATACCACAACGTATAACCTCAAAGTTGCCGGCGCCCGAATCAATTCCAAATCATCTGACCACAGGGCTGCACCAAGGCATCACGACTTAATCGCGCATAGCACCGATCTTAAAAGGCTAGCATAACAGCCAGAACTGTAACAACGTCCTCGTGTCAGAACACACATGTAAGACCTAGGATATAGGCTATCCAGCAAGAACAAAGAAAATGGTTGAATACCTACAGGATTCAGATTCTACTGAACTAATTAAAACCCCATCGGGATATCTGGGCACATCCAGGTCCAACCTGGAATAGGTCCCGCTCAATCAGCCTTTTGGCACGTGTCCTCAGTCGTAAAGACCGGAAACCCTCTTTTCCTTTTCAAACACATCTGCCAGTTTGCTCTCTCAAATATTCCTCCACAGACTAAATAAAATCTTATCGATTTGTGACTTTAAATTTATTAGACATTGTATATAAAATGTTGAAATTATGAATAAACTAACAGTTATTTACTCTAAGTAATAATAAATCATCATCATCATCATCATTTCAGCCGAAAGACGTTCACTGCTGGACATAGCCCGCCCCCAAAAGGGAGGGGTTTGCCATAATCGCCACGCTTGGCAGGCAGGTTGGCGATCGCAGTATGGTATGGTGGTGGAATGCATAGAGAACGCTGCTGCCCATTCTCCGGTACGCCCCTTAGTCGCCTTTTACGACACCCTCGAGAAGTACGGGAAGTATAGTAATAATAAATAGTTATTATAAATAAACAAACAGTTATTTACTCTAAGTAATAATAAATAGTAATTTACTAAACACCGCGATCCTAGCTCCGTCTAGTGACGCGGAGACTACGCTCCACGAGCCTGCACAGACCCACGATAGACGTCGCTACTTGTTGCGATAAATATCTATTTTTGCAACGTCACACGGTATGGTACTACTAATGCCTTACTGATTCAGACTGAATTTCCTGCTAGTATTCAACGGCCCAACAACGCCCGCAACGGCGCAGCGACAGCGGTTAGTGGATGGTATTAAAAATGTCACACAATCACGTTATACATACTAACACGTACACGTACGTGATGCTATCTGTCGAGCCCCGTCGAGGAAAGTTTTCAAACATTAGACACTTTGGACAATGTGTCTACAGGGAGGTAACTTGATATAGGCTTGATGTGAAAAACTCGGGAAGGTTCGGGAGCTGGACGGTATAGGCATCGGGAAAAGTTTGAACATCATTCTAATGCGGAGGGAGAGGACAGAAATTAGCTCTATGTACTGATGTGTGTTTTGGATCGAAGATCGTTCTGGTAGGAATCTCTTACTGTTTTTAATGGATTTTCTTGAATTGATATTGGAAATAACGCCCAGAAATGACACTCTGCTCAGTTCTTACAGGCAAGTACTTACTTGACTTGGCTAGTGTGCTGCAGTGATAAGCCCCTCTGAATGAAACATCACATACGTCGGTACAAGTCTCAAGAGTGATCCGCTGTGACCCGCAGTGACCCGCAGAGTGAAGCATGGCTCAAGGTGTTCTAAACAAATCCCAAGTTATCTGGAACCTGCAGGTTGCTGCACACTTTGTTCTGCGTCCCGTGAGAATGTGACATGGACCGTACACAATGTTATAAAAAGTCGCTTTTCGTGTTTACCCCTGTGACTGCGTTGTGGTTATATTCTCTATGGCGATGATCTTCCAAGCTACGCAACAGATTTTGGTGCGATTTGTACAGTCAGGATCGAATCTCTAAATGATTGAATGAAGAATGAAGGAAATTTCTTGTTTCCTCGGGCCACCTTGTCGCATCGCATCGTCTGCCTGCGCTATTACTTCGTTTCCGGTTAGCGTTCTTTCTTCCTTTTTAGGGTTCCGTAGCCAAATGGCAAAAACGGAACCCTTATAGATTTGTCATGTCTGTCTGTCTGTCCGTCTGTCTGTCTGTCTGTCTGTCCGTCCGTATGTCACAGCCACTTTTCTCTGAAACTATAAGAACTATACTGTTGAAACTTGGTAAGTAGATGTATTCTGTGAACCGCATTAAGATTTTCACACAAAAATAGAAAAAAAAACAATAAATTTTAGGGTTCCCCATACTTAGAACCGAAACTCAATTTTTTTTTTTTCATCAAACCCATACGTGTGGGGTATCTATGGGTAGGTCTACAAAAATGATATTGAGGTTTCTAATATAATTTTTTTCTAAACTGTATAGTTTGCGCGAGAGACACTTCCAAAGTGGTAAAATGTGTGTCCCCCCCCCTGTAACTTCTAAAATAAGAGAATGATAAAACTAAAAAAAGTATGTGATGTACATTACCATGAAAACTACCACCGAAAATTGGTTTGAACGAGATCTAGTAAGTAGTTTTTTTTTAATACGTCATAAATCGTTAACCGCAATTTACCATTCATTCAATCAACTCAAAAATAAAAAATAAACATTTATTGTCAGAAACATAAACCTATGCATAAACCCGGATGTTACGGAACCCTCGGTGCGCGAGTCCGACTCGCTCTTGCCCGGTTTTTTTTTGCTCGCCTCGTAAGAGTCCCAGCGTGCTGTTAAATACATGAGAACCTTCCTCAGAATTGTCGAATTGAGGCTATCAAATGCAAAACGAAAGTTTCAAATCCAACTGATAATAGTGGATAAGACAGAGATTTAAACAGAAGAAGAACTAGCAGGGGATCGAGGGCGGGTTCAGAGGATCAGACCGGAATAACTCATAGTTTCAGAGATTAGCGCGTTCAAACAAACAAACAATTTAGCTTTATTAATAGTATAATAATATATAATTATGTAATATAATAATATAGATTTCTATTAAACTTACAAATAAAAATGTTTTAAAAACAAGCTTTTATTTAAATGCGCCAAACAGAATAAAATAAACTTTTCCTTTAAAACTTTTACTATCAACTTATAACGTCATTACACAATTTATATGATATAAAAGCTTGTCGCAAGATTTAAGTAGGCAAACCAATGCTGTTGACGCCTATCTCACCAAATGACACAAGTCAAAGTTAGCCAACCGATGCTACAGACTCGAACAATTCGAATTGAGATTCGACCTCAAAAACCCCAATAGGTACCTACACAAAAATTACAGACGGATTGGAGCAACGGAGTTTAACTCGCATTCGTATTCTCTGCAAGTCCTTTCATTTGATACCCATATTGTAGGAAAGCGAAAAAAACTTAAACCGCACTCTTTAGAAGTCCGCCATCTTGGATTAAGAATGACGTCACTTTATTTTTCGAGTTATTCTCAGCAAGCCCTTTCATTTGATACCCATATTGTAGGAGTGCATTAAAAATAACCAGTCCGCCATCTTCGGTGTTCCGCCATATTGGATTAAGAGTGACGTCACTTTATTTTCTGAGTTATTTTTAGCAAGCCCTTTCTTTTGATACCCTTAATGTAGGAGTGCATTAAAAAATAACTAGTCCACCATCTTGGGCGTTCCGCCATGTTGGATTTAGAATGACGTCACACAGCAAACCATGCATTGTCATCCAAATTAAACGTGTATGCAAAATTTTAGCTCAATCGGTGGAAGATGTCTGCTTCAAAATTAAGTTGCAAGAGTCCACCCGAACAAACATAGTTACATTGCAAGTTAAATAAAAACTTTTAAAAAAGAAACTTCGTCAAGTCATAAACACCGTGCGAATCAGAAGCGGGTCGCTAGTATAATTATATTATCTTCTATATCTATGTATACATAATAATAAAATACTAACGACATCAAAGCCGTCCATATTTTTTTTTCTGTTTTCTACGAGGTACTATGCGTTCAGAATGATTCATTTACATAATGGAAAGTTTGGCCAGTCTAGGTCCGCGTGTAGCGGAATAGGTTCTATGCGTTCAAAATGATTAATTTGCATAATGGAAAGTTTGGCCAGTCTAGGTCCGCGTGTAGCGGGGCTGACGGCGTGCAGCGGGGCTACACACACTCATCATCCTGGGTACTCTTTACACTGCTGAGTCTCACTCATGTCAAAACGGCATACACCGGTTATAGAGAAAATTGACGAGACAATGTGACCTGGCTTGTCAGTATGTGTCAGTACGCAGGCCGCATGTGAAGCAGTGTGTGTCAGTACGCAGGTCGCATGTGAAGCAGTGTTTCTCAGTACGCAGGCCGCATGTGAAGCAATGTGTGTCAGTACGCAGGCCACATGTGAAGCAGTGTGTGTCAGTACACAGGCCGCATGTGAATCAGTGTGTGTCAGTACTCAGGCCGCAATTTGAATAAGTGTGTGTCAGTATGCAGGCCGCATGTGAAGCAGTGTGTGTCAGTATGCAGGCCGCATGTGAAGTAGTCCGTGCCAGTACGCAGGCCGCATGTGAAGTAGTACAGTCGGTGACCAACATTGTCTGACCCACCCAACATTGCCTGACTCACCGGCATATCTTGTTAAGCCATTTTAATCATTATCTTCTTGTCGTTAAAGTTGAAAAGCTTTTAAGTAACACGGCAATACAACGCTTGCACAATCCCTTTTACTTCCCATCCTTGACTACGCTGATGTCAGTTATCCAGATCTTACTGAGGCACAACTAGATAAACTTGAGCGACTTCAAAACTTTTGCATAAGATTTATATTTGGCCTGCGCAAATATGATCACATTTCAGAATTTCGTACAAAGCTCAAGTGGCTTCCCATACGTCTTCGCCGGAATTCTCATATCTTGTTTCAGCTCTACAGTATTTTGTTTAATCCTAAAACCCCTACTTATCTTAAAGAACGTTTCAAGTTCCTTCATGACACACATAATAGATATCTGAGGTCATCGGAAAACCTGAGACTAGAGAAGCCGATGCATTCCACCAGTTTCTACGACAAATCTTTTACAGTTCAAGCAGTACGGTTATGGAATGACTTGCCCGTGTCGGTAAGGCGTGCTCAATCTTTGTCCACTTTTAAAATTATGGTTAAAAAGCACTTCTTGTCTCCTTAAACATCATCATTATATTTTCTTTGCTCATGTTTCATGCTTATTATTATATGTATATATTTATATATATTAGTATAATATACTTTATGTACACCACAGACTACCTACATTATTTGTCTGTCCTTTCCCTTTTTAATCCATCCAAAGGTTGTCTTTAAAAGATCGCTTTTAGCGATAAGACCGCCCATTGTGTCACCCTTTGTACAGTTTCTAGATTTATATGTCTGTAATTTATATGGTGTACATAATAAAGAGTATTCTATTCTATTCTATTCTATTCAATACTTACTACACAATCTTTAATTTCGCGTATTCTTAACAAGTCATTGTGGCTTCGCGGTTCGATGCTGGATTGGCAACGAACAACATGTGGGTTCGAAAACACAATCCATCTATTATCAATTTCTTTTTTTATTTGTTTTCATTTATGATTTCTACAATATTTCTTGCATTATTAAAGAACGACCAATATGATTTTTGCCTAACAACTTGTCTGGAAAACAAGTGGGTAAATGAAAAAAACAAATGAGTAGGACGAAGTAAAAGTTTACTTCGTGGGGTAGATGGATACTAAATTGATCTAAGTGACATAAGTCAGTCTACCTACGCCTAAACAGTGACTGCGCACAAACACTTCTAAAACGTTTGACGTAAATCGTAAAAAGTATTTTTAATGAATTTGGTGTAATCATAGATATCCGGTGGAGTCATGTCGCAACATAATGACTATACAAATAATTGCTGGCTGAATGCCGTCTATGGGACCTGATGAATTGGTAGAAGTTGGTGGTCAATTAAATAGTAGTCAGTAGTAATAGTAATAATAGTAGTAATAGTAATAGTAGTTAGATTCTGCGTGACGTCCTGCTACCGACTGTGCGAATTGCCTATCCAAATACAGACATTTACTTTGTGCAAGATAACTGCTCCATCCACCGCGCAGGCATTGTAAAGAATTGGTTAGCTGCTCAAGAAGGTGTAACTGTTATTTACTGGCCATCTAAAACTCCCGATTTGAACTCTATACATAGAAAATCTATGGGGTCAAATGATTTTAAATTGGGACTAATCCAAAGTGCGAAATAAAAACAATTTGGCTGAGATCGTATCATCGACATAGGAGCACATGAGAGGAAAAGATTTGTGTTGGAACATGGTTTGCGGTATGCGTAGCCACTTACAGCAAGTTATAGAAGGAGACGGTGCGCCACTCCGCTACTAACTAATCTACTTATAAGTATTTTGAAACACATTATGTAAGTAAATGGTCAATTGAATGAATGCTAAACCATTAAAAGTTGCAGATTCTGTGGTGATGTTATTGTTATAAATGGAAATGCATTTTTCTATTTAAATAACATGTTGATTCACTACAGTCATAATTATACTTAGCTATAAATCTGTAAAACATTTCACAAATTCGTTCATTGTCTCGCATTTATACATCAATGTTTTCTCGATAATAAACTTCCAAGCATTAGCATGACTTTTCTAAATGTTTATAAATGGTTAGGTTTGAATATGATATTATAAAATGTAATAATTTTGAACTATGAGCATTTACTTACTTTATCTGACTTATGTATATTTTAATGAAATAATAAACATTTTTATTACTTGCAATGATTTTGTTTCATTCCTATACAAACTGCCCATTTAAAAAGATTTTTCTCGATTTCGTTCGTTAAAAAAAGTGAAATAAAGATAATAATTAAAAACAAAACATTGCTACAAAAAGCTTAGTTAGGTTTTTCCTGGTTTCGAACGCAGACACCGACGACAATCGACCTGCCTAATTGACCACGAGACCAACTCAACTGTAGTAATATGTTTTGAAATATGACCTTAGTTGTGATGATAGAAGCAATATTCTAAAGAATTTGAACCATATTGTTTACTTTCATAAAGTTCATTATCGCACAATCACAACCAGCTATTAAAATGAATCACGGAATTTAGCTTTTAACCGTAGACAACTTTTGTGACAAAAAATGTTACTGATGCGCGATATTTTTTTTTATTCATCCACCCTCGCCTTGGTTTTTTTTTTTTTAGTAGTCGTGAAACTTAGTAGACTTTCAACCCTAACAACAACAACATAATTATTAAAATCGCTTAACAACTTTATTTATCGAAATGCTTGCACGGGGTATTCCAAATGTTCACGATAAGGTTCAAATTCGCTATCACTCAAGTGGGTCAGATAATGTTGGCCACCGACTGTACGTGTCAGTACGCAGGCCGCATGTGAAGCAATATGTGATCAGTGCGATCACCCTTCAACATTAAACGCGCTCTGCTCGACGTATTGTTCTAAACAATATAATTGTCTGGGTACTCCCTATCTTCTCCTAAAATTGATTGTCCGAAAATCATTATCCATGGTTTTAGTTTTTACTTCCGCTACGCGAACAATACCATCCTTACCAGGGTGTACCTTGGTAACAATTCCTAATGGCCACTGCAAGCTAATGGGCACTGCACTGTTATCTACATTTAACAACACTACAGTACCGACTGTAATCGGCTTAGACGGAGTATTCCATTTTTCGCGTAGTTGCAAATTGTGTAAATATTCCGACTTAAATCGCTTCCAATACGATTGAACTATCGAATCCATTAAAGAGAAACGAGACAACAGATCTGTTCGTTCCTCGGATAAGTCGGCTGCAGGTAATTTTTTAATAAATCGAAGCAAAAGAACTGTAGCTTCCAGCAGCTTTTCCCAAGTGGAACACTCTGAAGCTAATTTTAAAAGCGGGTTATCATTATCTGCGACTTGAGTCACATGCGTAACAGTTTTTTCTTCCGGTAATGAAGACCGGTTGGATAAAAATTGTTGTATAGGCCAGTCCTGTCTAGGCAAGGAAAGCCAGGATGGAACTTTAAACCAAAGCTCATGTTGAATGAGCTGCGAAGGCGTGAGCCCACGAGATACGCAATCTGCGGGGTTCTCGATGCCAGCGACAAGATATAAATTTTCAGGTGAAATATTCTCCTGAATTCGGGAAATGCGGTTGGCAACATAAGTGTTGAATCTGTGTGGCCAAGCAACAGACCAACAGAGTGCTACTTCAGAATCCGAAAAAGCATAAACATTTTCAATTTTATGTCGTTTAGATAAAGTGTCATAAACGGTTTTAAGAAGTCGTGACATTAAAAGTATTCCGTTTAATTCCAAGCGTGCGAGAGTGATTTTAGGTTTAGCAGATGCGACACGTGATTTGGAGCACACGAGTGAAATAATAGGCGATTGATCGCCATTGACGACGTGTAAATAAATCACACAGCCGTATGCGGATTCGCTCGCATCTGAAAATGCTACTAAGGAAACTGTAGAACGAGTTTCTATACCTAAATGACGTGGAAATGATAAATTAGATATTTGCGGTAATTCTATTAAATATTGTTGCCAAATTTTAACAATGCGAGAAGGGGGTATTTCGTCCCAATCGAGATTTAAAAGCCAGAGTTCCTTAATGATTAATTTAATTATTTTAAATGTGACTCGAGTGAACTCAAAAACCTCGAGTGGGTCGGTTTCTGAAAATCTATATAAGATTCGTTGATATTTACGGTGCGGAGCATTTGTATAAATGCATAAATACATTTGTTTTACATCTGCACAAATGGCAATGTAATAAACACGAACATTTAAAAGTATATGAAGTATATCAGCCTGTAGATTGCAACCCGTGTACAGGACATCATTTAGTGATAAGCCTGTATCGGTCTTGGCACTGCCATCCAGCACAGGACGAACTTTAGTTGTCGCCTTGTCGCTGCGCACTACAGGATGATGCGGTAGATAAAAGCCTGCGGCGACTAATGCCTCAGGTGCGGTGCGGGACAGTATACCTTTATTTAGGTAATCACGAATAACATCGTCATATTTTAGTTTTAAACTAGGATCATTAGAAATTTTCTTTTCTAAACGTAGGAAGCGTGTTTTAGCGGTAGTATAAGAATTGCCTAGATTATTTGGGTCTTCTTTAAAAGGAAGGTCAACTGAATAGCTGCCGTCGGAGTTACGAACAGTTATTGAAGTATAATATTTTCACACTGCTGGTCGTCGGGACTTAAAAATGACTGCGAAGGTAATTCCTCGACTGCCCAAAATCTTTCGACAATCTGGTGCAGCGGGTCTGAAGTAAAAGCACACAATGTGCGGGTAGCGGGTTGCGGAGATATAATAGGAGCGTCACCTAAAATCAGGTAACCTAAAGTCGTTTCAAGGGCGGAGGGCATACCGTCATAAGGGGTTTTAATTTTATGAGTGAGTAAAATTTCACAATAAAATTTAACACCTAAAAGTATGTCTATTGTTCCCGGCTGCGAAAACTCAACATCAGCGAGCGGTAAGTTACGAATAAATTCAATAGACGCTCTATCAACACAGGTGTCCGGCAACTGTGACGTAATCTGTCCTACTACCATCGGCCTTATAGAATATTCGCACTTATTATCAAAGTGAGATGTGAATTTAACAGAAGTAACACCGATAATTTTTTGTGAGGCTCTTCCAATGCCTTGAACTTGCGAATAGCGGGTTTGAGTATAAATAGGAAGCGATAGTCGCTTACAACAAGTTGCGGAAATATAATCACTTTGAGAGCCAGGATCCACTAGACATCTCAAAAAGTGCGTGCGGTTTAAAGAATCAACAAACTTTACTTTTGCGGTCCCTAACAACGTAGTCATTTGACAATTTGTTCGATCGTACGAAACTGTACACACCGATGCATTATTTGCAATAGTTGTAGGGTCATTAGAAGCGGCGAGTGAATGAGTCATAGCGGACTCTGAATGACTGCCGGCCGTAGGGCGTGGCATGTCATGAGCGGTAGCGGGAATAGGATTAGAGGTATTGGACTCCACAGAACCAACGTTGCAATTCGTTTTATCAATTTGTGTTGGATTGAAATGTAATAAGGTGTGGTGTCGCTTTAAACAATGAGAACAAGTATGTTTCGAAGCACAAGGAAAAGCCTTGTGTTTTGTACTTAAACAATTGTTGCAGAATTATTAAGTTTTATACAATTATATCTTTCTCGCGGGGTTAACTTATTAAATGACAAACAAGAGTATAAATGTGCATGTTGTTTCTCATCACATAAAGCGCATTTATCGCTTACACTTGGACCACATCCTACCTCTGTATTAACAAAAGACTTGGACGGTTTAGGGATGCGCTTAGTTTGACGCTGCTGTTTAGACTAAGAATTACTATCTATCGATTTACTAAGGTTCATAGAACGAGACAAAACTTTACTTTGCTCCTTTATGAATTCAATTAAATTATGATAAGGAGGTATTTTATCTTTACGATAGGTAATTTCAAATAATTTAACTGTGTCTGCGTCCAACTTTTGCAGAGCCAAATGCAAGAAAATAAATTCAGTTAAATCATAAAGCTTCAATTGCTTAAGCGCTTGTACTGAAGAATCAAAATTGTTTATAAATGATTCTAACCCATCAGAACTAGCAATGGATAGCGGTGTAAATTGTAACAATTGGTTTATATTATGCGGATGCGAGTGAGTGAGGATCGTCATATTTCTGCACGAGTGCCTCCCAAATAATAATATAATTTTCTGCGGTTGGAGCCAACCCTGCGCAAACGCACGACGCCTGCCCAGTTAATTTACCTACTAAATAAAATTCTTTTTCACTATTAGCACAGTATAAAGATCATACAGTATTTCGACTTCATACAAACGGACGAAACGCGAGCTATACCTACGCGCCTCGACCTCGGCATGCGCTCGGCATGCAGACAGTCGCGACTGTACCGCAGTGACGAACGGACGGTGTGTTGTTTTTTTAACAATAACCGCGCGATTTTTTCACTAAAAATAAGTTCAAGTACATATTTAATATGACGAGTAGGCTATATTGTGCTACAATAAGATTATACTATGATTAAGATACAATAAAATTAATTCGCAAACTTTTTTGATTGTACCCAGCGAAGATTTTGTGGAATATATACAAAAATGGAGGAAATATTCCGAACTTCATTTAAAACCAAACATATAAATTGTAAAGTAGCTGCAGGTATCTATACTTAACCAAGTAAAAGATACTCCTTTTTCTCCACCTTGTCCATGTTTCCCAAAACAATTTTTAGTTAAGCTTTATATTAGAATGCGGATTTTTTATACTTTAAAATTTAATAATAAAGCATTTCGTACGTCTCAGTCGAGGCGCAAATATTTTTCGGTCGCAAATTTATAAGATTTGTTATTCAAACATAGACATGGTTTTTTAATTAAATCTACCAAACATAAAACAACACGCATTTTTATTAAGGCTTTGACTGCCAACGCGGTCACCGGTGACCGCGAACAATAGATTTTCTATTGTGTCTGCTGTCTGGCGTTCAACGTGTTAAACACTTCCTATTCAATTCACAAAGTATTTTATTTGTTTATATAAAAAAGTAAGTATATTTATTTATTTATTTTATTATTTATGTACACACAGTAAAACACAATAACAAAACTAAATGGAAACACAAAGTAGGCAAATGTAATTAAAATGCTGGAGGCGCCAGCCCTATCGCATGTTTACGTACCGCGCGGCTGTAGGCATTTATTTCAAGGTTACGGCCGAGTTACAATACTGTATGATCTTTATACTGTGCTATTAGTGAGCGATGCGTTATCGTGTATCATGATTTTAAATTGTTGATAAAACAATGGCCATTTCTTGACATTACCGTCGAATGACATCAATTCAATGGGCGGAAGGCGAAGGTTCGATTTTTGTAATGAAGTTTGAGATTCAGGTTCATGACACTCGGTTTTATTATTGAGTAAAACCTGTTTTATAAAACAAAACATTTCTTCAAATGATAACCAAGAATCATATTCGATCTCGGAATCGGGGTTCAACTGTAACATATTATAAGAATCTAAAACTTGTTGATAATCATTACGCAATGTATCAATATTTAAAGCACTAGAACAAAACGACTTATAATATTGTCGATCAGTATTTGTTTTCTGTGCAAGTTCGAAAATATTTTCTACGCGTTTGTAAATTACGTCACGTTTGACTACGTATAACGATAACTGGTTTTTACTAGTACTGGTAGTGTCGAAGAACTGATCTGCATCACTTCCCTTCCTCTTTGCTTTAGTCATTGTGAATAACTGTGAATATTTACAATAGCGGCGATAAGTAAGCATCACGACTATGTAAACAAAGTACTAATAAGCGGTTATAATCATAAAACGATTAACTTTAGTTGCGAGAATAAAATAAATTATTGCGGGTAAGAGAAAAATATCAAAGTACGAACGTGCCTTAACGAAGCGAGCCGAAGTTCATCGAACAATTACGAACGAACGAGTTATCTAAAGAACGACCGTACAGGAACCGATTCAAAATGACGGAATACCAAAATGGAATGAATTTGGAAAGAAATAACTTTTACGTTGTGTTGTACTATGCGATGCGGGTGCGGAAATAGAAAGAAATAGATGTCAGTGCGGGAAAATACAAAGAATAAACGACAATCTATTTTTTGGTTCCATATTGGCTCACCTAAAGTTCTTTACCCGAAATTGTTCTTCCTAATGATTTGTAATCCGAATGATCAGTCTTAGGAAGACTGAGCTTGGGCGAGGCCTATGTCCAGCAATGGACGTCTTTCGGCTGAAATGATGATGATGAATTGTGAATTTAAATGTATCATCTTTCCTATTCCATGTCAATCCCAGAATTTTTATAGCTTTATCTAGCTTTATCTCTATTCCATCCTTCGTACTGTTTGTACTATTTCTGTCATGGGTCCATATTGGCTCACCTAAAGTTCTTTACCCGAAATTGTTCTTCCTAATGATTTGTAATCCGAATGATCAGTCTTCCTAAAATTTTTCATCCTAAAGTTTTCTTTCATACTATTTGTAGTGCTACCGGCGATGTTCATAACACTCATGTTTCCGAAAATTGTAATTAATAATATCATTAATGTAAATATATTTAAACCCCTACTGTTTTTTATCATAACGCTTTTATCCCTAAACATAATTACCATAATATTAGAAGATGATATTCATAGTTTTAATTTGAGGGTATGATTATTATTTGGGGATATGCTTTACATAACATACTGAGTTGTGTCTATGGAACCACTGTACTTCCACACTCGGCGCTTTTTGATAGTAGCTATTTTTTTTTTTTGATAGTATAGACTCTTTTTAGTGTAAATTTGAAAACCGCAAAGTTCGCAAAATCATAGTGGCCGAGAAAAGAAATCCCAAAGTTTTTTTTTATCTACAAAAATATGTGGTTAGGCGTAGTCGACGGAGCCCAGCTTCGCGGGGCCCCTATTTCTGTCTACAGGGTTTAAAGGAACCTAACACGAAGGGGATGACGGGGGCTCGTTCGCTCGCTTTGCTCGCTCACTCGAGCCCCAGTCATCCCCTTCGAACCTAACCTGTCCGAGTCGGGGTGCCCCAAGTCCCGAGCTCGCTCCGCTCGCTCTTGCATCCTAAGTTGTCATTACAAATGTGTTACTTTTGTATATTATGTTGGTTACCGCTATAAATAAAATCTAAACAAAAAAAAAACTATAAAAAGAAATCTAAACAAAAAAGATATGACTTTGAATAATTTGTGTAAAAGATGGTTATGTTGAGAAAATATAGGAAAACAAATAAAAGTATAATAGATGTTTATTGCTACTGACATTATGAAGTTGAATGCTTCGGAATTATGAATATTGGAGACAGAGTAGTTAGGAATTGTGATTGTTAGGATGAAAAATTTTAGGAAGAACATTTTCGGATTTCCAATTATCGGAGTTGAAAATTTAGGTGAACTTTGGCGCACCCCAGCATGTCATGGACCACTGCTCACGCGGCAAGAGCGAACCTCACACTGTCACCGTACATGGTGACAAGGACAGCGATAGTCCGGGGTTGCATGTGGGAAAAGGATAGGACACGATAGGATAGTGACGCATTTTGCAAGTCATATTAACTTCTACCCTATAATGAAAATAATAAACTAATACGAAATCCAACAACTTCTAAAACTATTCTGTCATAATATCGAGTACCTACTATAATAATTGAATCTCCTAATTTTGCATGAAATAAATTCATTTGTCCTAAGTATTGTATTATACAAGCTGTTGATTTGCATCCTCGTCAAATCTCAGGAGGTTGTCATAAAAGACATAAATAATCATTTGAAGTACGGTAGGGGGCAATAACTAGTAAGCGCTGCTTTTTTTTGTTGTAGAAATTTAACAGTATTTCAGAATTAAACCCTTAATTCAATACAAATAAAACAGAATCACCCGACTATGCACACAGCGACAATGCATGCAGCTGCCATGTAATTCCCCGCGCCGGCCGTCGGGCCGCCGAGCGATGACCGGTAGCAATAATTTTACCTAATTTTATTTCGAAAATCACCTACATTATTGTCACTTGTCCTTGATAATTAACTCATTTTTGAGCATCATTGGAATACGGAAATCTTACTAATGACAGTAATACTAGTACGCCAAAGAAAAGTTCACTGACCTGTTATCAGATGATTAATAATATCCTTCAAGCTAAAGTTTTCGTAGTGATTTTGTTTTTATTTGTGGATTAAATTGGTTGATTTGAAACTTTCCTTCCTACTTAACGGGCTTAGGACCGGCAATAATCCTACATTTGTTGGTGTACCGATCTACTAAGTCTAAAAATGTTTTCTACGTTTGATGGAAATGGTAAGACGCTCTAGTTAAGTTAACAACGTTTTCACAAAATGTACAAATAAATAAATTACCTACCTATGTTACCGGAGGTAAAGTTGCCACGTACTTAGGTAGTACGTACTGGTTTTCCTTCAGCTTATGTAACACTAACACATTCGATTTTAAAGTGTCGAAAACGACAAAATGTAATCCGCACGGCATTATCACCTGGGTGAATGTCTTGTGCCTTGCGGTAGTGGAACGGGTGTTGCAGTTCACGCTTCAGTATGCGCAACACTGGTGTGGTGCATAGCAGCCAGCATGACGCTGTGATGGGGGTTCCCGATCGGGAAACATTTCCCGACGGACATCTCCACCGCGGACCATCTCCACCAGCTCGACATTTGAATTGAACACTGTATCTACGTCTCAACGATGTACCGGGAAGCGGAATTCGCAAAGCGCACGAACGCTGCGGCGTTTTCAATTACACTGTTAGTTCCGGGGCCGCGGGGGCGTGGCTTAGGGTGCGCGGGAGACTAAGTACCCGGATCGCCTCACTGTGATTGGCGGATGGGATTGATTACCTACGAATTTATCGAATGATAGATTCTCATCCGCATTTGAATGTGTGTGTACATGAAAGCGCGGTTATAGGGCTAGTAGCAGACGGGCCGCGTTTACATACGGCTGGTTCACCCTTACGGATTTCCGTAAATAAGAAAATAAAAAATAAAAAAATACCTACCCATTTTATTGTTGATTTGGGTCGAGAATCATTAGCATAATGACGTCCTTGAATTTGACTAGGATGCAAATCAACAGCCTGTATAATGTGTGTTATTTCGAATGTTCACTTATAATAAAATTGTTAGTCCTAAAACATTAATTGCTAAAAATAGGAAATAATATTGAATGTAACTAAGCTGTGCGTGTGTGTGTGTGATGTGTGGGGGTGTGTGTGTGCTAACTAAGCTGTGTTACTGTCTGTGTTGTTGTGAATTACCGAAAAATTAACACAAAATTAACCGAAAAAAATTGTTGGAATTAACTAACAAAAATGAGCTTATTCAATTACAATTCTACGAAAAATAATCTGTAGGTACTTTCAAATAATAAATTAATTTCCAAACAAAAATACTAAACTTCCGAAAAAAATACTAAGTTTCCGAAAACATATTTATGAACGAGTGAAGGGCACCCCGAGGTTATGTTTGGTTAGGTTTTACTTTAAACCCTTGACACAGAAATAAGAGCCCCGCGAAGCGGGCCTACGTTGGCATAGGATGCAAGAGCGAGCGAAGGGCA
Source organism: Mesoligia furuncula (assembly GCA_916614155.1). NCBI lineage: Eukaryota > Metazoa > Arthropoda > Insecta > Lepidoptera > Noctuidae > Mesoligia > Mesoligia furuncula. The sequence goes on from OU744810.1 coordinate 248,518, forward strand.
CCCCGATGTTTAGTTTGGTTAGGTTACTTTTAACCCTTTATAAAGAAATAGGAGCCCCGCGAAACGGGGCTCCGTCGACATAGAATGAAAGAGCGAGCGTATGAGAATAGAAATACCTTTACCTAGGTATATATTAATTGATTAGAGACTCACAGTTTTTAGTAGAACGTAATTTAAGCTGATAGAAAAGTATTATAGCAATAAACAGTTATGTTTATTTTTCGAAGATTTCAGTATCTCATTCGGTCGTTTCGTCATTTTTATTCGGACAAAAGTAGTCGGAAAGTTAGTATTTTAGACAGTAGATTTAATATTTTAAGTAGTTATTATAGTATTTAATATTTTTAGTTATTTCTTCTTTGTGTCTTTTTTTTTACATTGTTCTCACATATAGAAGCAACAAGAATAATGTACAGACTGCAGCACATCAATGTAAACTCTATACATATCTATAACTACGACGCGCTGTATAGTGTTAGAAAGAAAGTATCCTTGGTATGATTGGTGGAGTTTTCAACGTTTCTAAAATCACCCAATCGCAGCCATACTAATAATTGGCAGCCAATTATCATGTTCACGACTACTAAAAAAAAAATTTAATATTTAATATCCATCTACCCTACGAAGTAAACTTTTACTTCGACCTACTCATATGAGGACTTATAGTTTTTTTAATTTACCCACTTGTTTTTGCCGTGTTACTTAAAAGCTTTTCAACTTTAACGAAAAGAAGATAATGATTAAAATGGCTTAACAAGATATGCCGACTTGACTAAGACAATGTTGGTCACCGACTGTACGCACTGCAGCACGAAACATTACAAGTAAGGACAGAAAAAAAGCTATATATCTCTTTCGCACGATTCTCGCTGTTGTTGCTCATAACGCGTTCAAGGTCAAAGTGGGGTAAGTTGATGTGCTGGCAACTGTACCCAGGATTTTGTAATATCTTGATTTAAAAGAGTGTCCATGGAGTTTCTTGCCCGTTCTTCTCCATAGAGATCTTCGTTTTGGAATGGGCAACTCGCTTCAACTTTCGGACTAACTGACAGACTATTTAATTTTGACAATTCAAAAGTGCCTGTACAAGGTCTAATTGAAATAAATGCTTTGAATTTGAATTTTGAATTAATAGCTATGAAATACTTGTACGAAAGTTGAATAACTAAAGGAAGAACTAGAAAAAGGATATAATAAAAGAAAAAATCTGTTTAGTTTTGAAAAATACTCTTCAACTATAAATTAATAATAATTTTTTGACGGATAAAAACCTGATTAAACACCAAATTACCTGAATTTTAAAACGCAAGAAAATAAAAGAAATGAAATACAAAAATTAAGGAGTCCCTACAAAAAGCATGAAATAAAAAATTAAATTAAAAATTTAAAAAACCCGCGACACAAAAAATAATTAAAAGAAGTAATTGGAAAAGGATCAAATAATTTTAAAAAACCCCAACTTAGAGAATCTAGGTAAAGAGACTAAAACAGATACATTCATATGGCAGTCGGGGGACCGTTCTGTGGAACACCTTCTTTGCTAAGAGGTCCCCCGACTGCCATATAAATTTATCTGATCCTTTTCCAATGACTTAATTTAATTATTTTTTGTGTCGGGGGTTTTTTAAATTTTTAATTTAATTTTGTATATTATTGATTGTAATATTTATGACAAACTTTAGGGCATATTGTATTTAGGGATTTCAATTTTATTGCATGTGATATTATGTGACATTACGTTCGGGCAAGTTATCATTCGGACAAATGATGATTAGGACAAAAAAATATGGCACTTTAGATTATGGATAAAAAGTTAGGTAACACAATAGAGAACCAATTGTCTAGATGTCCACGGATCATGTAGGTAGTGTAAGCACATGTAGGTACTGCATTTTGATTGTCACACACAGATTTTACCACTAAATTGCATTTAATGTACACTCACCTGCAAAATTGCATGGATACCCTAATGTCTATTTTCCTGTGAACGTTTGAAGTTCAAGTTTTCGTAAATAAACCAGATGGCGTTGGTTTCTTCAAAACTATGACTAATTTACGAAACGTAAGTTAAAGGAGTTGGGAAGAAACGTATTGAGCAAGGAGTTACACAGCTAATACATTTATCTAATTATTACATTACATTTTCCAGCTTAGGTAGCTTAAATGATAAAAATAATAAAAGAAACCGATAGGAATAATTAAGTATATTCATTAAGCTATAATGGGTACTTTAATAATTTAATATTCGTGTTGGTAGTTACTTAGCAACAGGAAAAAAGTCATCGCAGGTAAACAGGTCTTGTGGGCTCGCCAAAAAAAAAGGAGGTTTATTTCTTACAGTTTATTATTCAAATTTAACAGTCAGTTTATTAATTACCGTAGGCACAACATTAACATTTTATGTATAACTTCTTATTGAGGCCATAGCCCAAGTATTCGTTTCCAAAATCGGAAAGAGGATTGAAGCTTATGTAACCTCAATAAAAACAAACAGGAGACCAGATTATTTTATCACAAAGGTCAAACGGATTAAATGGATTAAATAGGTAGGGTAAAAACTACAAGATTGCACAAAATCATATCAAATAGTTAGTAGGTAACATAAAAAACTAAAAACTATGTTTTTGAACTTGAAGTGTTCATAACTTTTTAAGTTAATAAAAATACGTAAGTAATAGGTTATACGCAAATAACCTGGTCTCCAGTTAATATAAATAATAAGTACTACCTAAGTAAAATAATATTAATTAAGTGTTATTATTTATTATTAGCTCGTAGCTACGTGACCACTTGTGTATCGCCTATTATTTGAACTCCACTAACATAAACGTCCGTGTTCACTGCACTTAAGTTTTTTATCTATAAAGATGACATTATTCCAATCAAAGTTTATGTGATCCAAAGCGAACTGTAATCGGGACCTTTTATGGTTTTCCGTGAGCAAAGGTTTCACAGCATGCGTCCGATAATGCAGCCCTTCACTATGAATAGCACGACGTGACGGACAGTGTCAACACTTGTGTCAAATAAACCAGCATAGTGGTTCGTCGGCAGAAATCCATTTTCTTCATACTCTCTTACCATGGTTTGATGCTGCAATGTGTTTATAAGTCGTGGTCTACCAGTTCTTTGATGGTGTTGCAAAGAATCCTCCTCTTCAAATCGTCGTACCCATTGAACAACTGTTTTTCTCTGCAACAATAAAACAGAAATATACAATGTGTTGATTTGCATCCTAGTCAAATTCAAGGACGTAATTATGCTAATGATTCTCGACCCAAATCAACAATAAAATGGGTAGGTAGGTATTTTTTTTATTTTTTTTTCTTATTTACGGAAATCCGTAAGTGTGAACCAGCCGTATTTAAACGCGGCCCGTCTGTTACTAGCCCTATAACCGCGCTTTCATTTACACACACATTCAAATGCGCATGAGAATCTATCATTCGATAAATTCGTAGGTAATCAATCCCATCCCCCAATCACGAAGCGGCAAAGCGGGTACTTAGTCTCCCGCGCACCCTAAGCCACGCCCCCGCGGCCCCGGAACTAACAGTGTAATTGAAATCGCCGCAGCGTTCGTGCGCTTTGCGAATTCCGCTTCTCGGTACATCGTTGAGACGTAGGTACAAAGTGTTCAATTCAAATGTCGTGCTGGTGGAGATGGTCAGGTGGGTATGCCATCAGTGGAGACAGCCTACGTGGAGTCATCCGGATGTTTCCCGATCGGGAACTCTCATCACGTCATGCTGGCTGCTATGCACCACACCAGTGTTGCGCATACTGAAGCGTGAACTGCAACACCCGTTCCACTACCCCAAGGCACAAGACATTCACCCAGGTGATAATGCCGTGCGGATTACATTTTGTCGTTTTCGACACTTTAAAAACGAATGTGTTAGTGTTGTTAAGCTGAAGGAAAACCAGTACGTACTACCTAAGTACGTGGCAACTTTACCTCCGGTAACATAGGTAGGTAATTTATTTATTTGTACATTTTGTAAATACGTTGTTAGCTTAATCAATTTCATTAGTGTAAATAAGTTATTTCAAATTTTTAACTACCTACGCCAATAATACCTAAGAGTCGAAAGTATACCACGTACTTACACTTAACTAGAACGTCTTTCCATTTCATCAAACGTAGAAAACATCATTTTTAGACTTAGTAGATCGGTACACTAACTAACGTAGGTATTATTGCCGGCCCTAAGCCCGTTAAGTAGGAAGGAAAGTTTCAAATCAACCAATTTAATCCACAAATAAAACAAAATCATTACGAAAACTTTAGGTTGAAGGTCAGTGGGTCGTCTTAGGGGCGGAAGGATATTATTAATCATCTGATAACAGGTCAGTGAACTTTTCTTTGGCGCACTATTGGCGATTTCCGTATTCCAATGATGCTCAAAAATGAGTTAATTATCAAGCAAAATTTATGACAATAATGTAGGTGATTTTCGAAATAAAATTAGGTAAAATTATTGCTACCGGTCGGGTCATTGCTACGCGGCGCGACGGCGGCGCTACCATTTCGGGGAAAAACAGCTGCATGCATTGTCGCTGTGTGCGTAGTTGGGTGATTCTGTTTTATTTGTATTGAATTAAGGGTGTAATTCTGAAATACTGTTAAATTTCAACAACAAAAAAAAAGCAGCGCTTACTAGTTATTGCCCCATAACGTACTTCAATTGATTATTTATGTATTTTATGACAACCTCCTGAACTTTACGAGGATGCAAATCAACATATTGTATAATACCCAATACTAATTATTATGTAGTATAGTAACAAACAAATAAAAGAGTTTTTAATATAAAAGTGTAAAAATAAAACTACTTACGTTTACACCGGTCTCTCCGGCTATTTCTGAAAAGTTTTTGCCTTGATTATGCATAGCAATTATTTGAGCTCTTGTAACGAAATCAATATTACAACTCGCGTACTCATTTTGGTAAAATAAGTAATTCACCTGATTGAAAATAAAAACTGAACAAAAGGCATTCGAACGAGGTGTGAGGTGTGAATGAACTTAGCGAACGATCAATTGAGCTTAGTCATAAGTTCATAACTCTTCCAACTCTTCGATCGAAGTATTATTTACACTACCTACCAATTATTTATAAATCCTTAATCAACCTACCCTCTCAAGTTTGAAAACTAAAACTTAGAAAATCAGATACCTACCTACTAATAAATTGATATTACATTTTAACATATTAGGATAATAACTAGGAACAATTTTCTTTAAAAGAAACTATTAATTATAAATTGTTTGAAGAGACAAAAAGATACTACAAAAATATTTTGTCATATAAAGCAAAACAACGCCATCTAGTAACAGTATATTTAAGTAAATGTTGTTAGTCATTAACTGGTTTTACGCTAGATGGCGTCATTTCTTGCTTCACACGATTTTATTTCTGAACTAGCCATGCACTTTTGCAGCCCACTGTACCTACTTTGAGGTATTCTAAAAGAGATTTGGTATGCGGTACAATATGTAAGGACCTCGAAAATGATAAAACACACGTGTATGTGTCGATATGTGTATCGATCTACATTAAAATTAAAATCTCGTCAACATGTGGCGCTCACAAAACCCGTGTATTGTGAACAATTTGACAAAAAAAAAAAATACAAAAGAAAAGCAGTCATTGAGAGTGGCTCTTTGAATACATATGATTGTTATTTCGGAGACCGTCAAACGCCAACACTGCGGTCTCTTGACAGAATGAAAAATGTCCCTCGACGCATATTAAAAATTCAATTAATTTTCTTTAAATGAAAATGGTTTAATATGCGATAGTGACGAGTCACGTTGGTTCCAGAACACAAGTCCCGCGCCCCCGCGCCCCCACGCTCGCCCGCCTCTTAGCCCCCCACTAGTGACGAAGCACGTTATTAAACAATACGCTTTTGTGGTGCTTTAAGTACGCTGAAAGATTACAGTGTAATGATGCTTAGCGACGGCGATACGTGCCTCCGGCGAGCGTGCGTGACAGCGTGACGCGCCTCCTCCGCCACTTCCTGTGGATAATGAGACAGCGACTGAAAGGACACACAGTGCGTGCACACTATCAGTACTCAGTTTTAAAGTGTTTTTCAAATTAACTTGCGATAAATGTCATTCAACCGCCCTGTACCAAAAAGTCCAAATAACTTACGATAGATATCGTTCGTCATACAAAACTGTCGCTAACATTGCATCGGTTGAGTTTCATAATACCAAACACGGAGTAAGTCAAAATTAAGTAAATTTTGGGAATTAGTTTAGTAGTTTTTTTTTTCAATTTCTAGAATACACATTTAAACACGGAAATTATAATATGCTATTGTTTACGGACTTAAAAAAAAGAAAACATGTCGAACTTTTCTTTTTCGAGATTACTGAGGTTTTTAATTTATATTTCAGTACAAGAATATGTTATATCAGGATTTATTCAATTAAATTAAATTATATTTATGAAAATAAGCAACTAACAAAAAAAAAACTAAATTTTAACATCCTTACTAGTAAATAAGATATTTTGAGTTATGCTTTCTTACTTGGCGTCAAGTTTGCCGTCAGGGGCACATCACCTGTTCGCCATTTTGTAATAATGTCCTTCCGTCATTCCGAATTTGGAATGCGCTTGGGATAGACTAGTCAACTTGTGTACTCTACTTGGAAAGTTTTCTCGCGTTTATTATTATTATTTTGTTATTGCTGTTGTTTTGTTACTTTGATTATTTGTAATGAGTGAAGAAGTGACAATGGATCAACCTAAACCAGCCCAAACAAGACGGCGAAGAAAGCGAATCATTGAACCTCAAGCATTATATATTTATATAAAAATAATACTATTTATTCGTTTTATTTTAGTATTACAAAAATAAATTATAGATGTGCCCGACTAGCCGGGAAAATCGACAAAACATACCTATTTATAGTCTGCCCATCTATACATATAATAAAATTGTAGAAAAGTGGTGTCTGTACAATGGAAATATATTAAAAAAAAGTAGCAGGGGTTGTTATTATATCGATGCCGAACCCGAAAATGTAATTAATTTTTTTTTTGTCTGTTTATGTTTGTCTGTTTGTCTGCTGTGTTTGTGCACGCTAATATCAGAAACGGCTTATTCGATTTAGATGCGGTTTTCACTAATATATTGTAGTAAGCTTCACTTAACATTTAGTGTTTATTTCATGTCAATCGGTTCATAAATAAAAAAGTTATGTCAATTTAAAGAATCACGGCGAACATTTGTTAAGGTATTCTATCAGAGTACGTAAACGCCTCGCGCCTGCGCGTCCGTGGCTATATATACAAGGTGTAACGGAAAGGGGGTATCAACCCTGAAGGAGGTGAATGAAGATGAAAAAAAAAAATTGGACCTCCCATAGTAGTAGCACATCAATGATTTACTATTACTATGGGAGGTCCAAATTTTTTTTCATATTTCGACCTATGTTCTTTGGGGAAATTTGTTCAGTTTCATGAGCACATTCACCTCCTTCAGGGTTGATACCCCCTTTCCGTTACACCTTGTATAAAGCGCGCTGAGAGCCGCGCCGCTGCCATAATTCCGATCCAGCCTGTCCCTTGCTGCCCTCTCCCAGCGACGCCCTAAGCCGAGGTCCGTACCCCACAGGGGGTGCCCTTAGCGTGTAGTCGCTTAGTTTTTAAGTTTATATTGTGTAGTTAAGTTGTGTATTATGCCCTGGCTGGAGGCCTTAATTTATTGAGGCATCCACAGGAACGCCAGGTTAAGCAGTCGACAACCCCTCAGGTTGAACTGCGAGATGACCATTTCAAAAGAAAACGCGCCGCTGCCATAAGGATTCAGTTATTCGTAGCGAACGCACGTATCCTGGAGAGTATAGGCGAATAGTTGGATTCGATTATTGCGATTCACTTGAATACTGACTGTTTGCATATTTCATTTATTTATATTTTAGGGTTTGTAGGTTAGGTTCTTTTTCTTAATTTTCTTTAAAATTTTGTAAGTATTTGGTATAGGTTAGGCGGTTCTTTCCTTGATTATTGGGTATTTACTTATCTTAATTTTTATTTAGGGTTTTGTAAATAAATATTGTAAGCATTTATTATTGGTTAGGCATTTCTTTCCCTGATTTTCGGTATACTTATCTTAATTTGTATTTAGGGTTTGTATATAAATATTATAAGTATTTGGTATAGGTTAGGCATTTCTTTTCTTGATTTTCTTTATTAAGTATAAGTTCATTAGCTTAGGTTAGTAATTATTTTTTCTAGCAATTCTTTTGTTTTATAATGTTAGTACGTTTGTCTGTGTAGAAGAATAGCACCACCCCTTACTTCCCGTGGGTGTCGTAAAAGGCGACTAAGGGTCTCACCGGAGAATGGGCAGCAGCGTTCTCTATGCATTCCACCACCATACCATACTGCGATCGCCAACCCGCCTGCCAAGCGTGGCGATTATGGCAAACCCCCCCAAAATTGGGGGAGGCCTATGTCCAGCAGTGGACGTCTATCGGCTGAAATGATGATGATAATGACGTTTGGTTTACACGTCTTAACACTTATTACTTAAACTGTGATAATTTTAGACTGTATAATAATCTGTAAGTATTTATAATTTAATTGTTTACGATAGTACGTGTTTACTAAATAACTGTGTGTTAAGTAGTAAGTACTATTTTATTGTAAGAATGCCTCGAAGAAGATCCAACCTCTCCCAATGTAGCAGAAATGCTAAAAGGATGAGATTAGTTCGATCACAGGAATTTGAGGAAGGTCGTGAGGCAAAAGGCTCTCTGCACCAGGCTAGGTTTCGTGCTGCAGAAACTTCGACTCAGCGAGAATCTCGACTGAGTTCAAATCGTTCTCGAATGATGACAACTCGAAATAGGGAAAACGGGGAACAACGAAAGGCACGTTTATCTGTCGATCGCGAAGCTCACGCGCTATCGCGTGAGTCTGAGACTTTTGCTGTCAGGGAAATCCGCCTGAGCTCCCAGAGAGTACGGACAACAAATGCTCGATTCCAGGAGACACAGGACGAACGGGAAATACGTCTCACTGCCGATCGTAAAGCTCATACACTATCGCGTGAGGCTGAGACTTTCACTGATAGGGAAATTCGTCTGAGTTCTCAGAGGGTTCGGACAGCAAATGTTCGGTCTCAGGAAACACAGGAAGAACGAGAAATACGTCTCACTGCCGATCGTGAAGCTCAAGCACTAGAGTCTGAGACTTTCACTGAAATTCGCCTGAGTTCTCAGAGGGTTCGGACAGCAAATGCCCGGTCTGTAGACAGTATATGTAATTCAAAATATGCTGCCCGAAAAGTCACTATTCCACGCGGACGAAGTCGCGGGCACAGCTAGTATAAAATAAATAAAAACGACTGATCATAATTTTGACCAAAAGGTTTGTAATCCATTCCTTGTTGCATGTACTGTCATGCGACAAGGTCGCCTCTTACCACGATACACTTGTTTTGATCGTGTTACCGACACTGCCCATACATTTTTTCGTATCGTTTGGAAATATTGGGATACATTAGTAGAAGGAGGTGAACAAACTTTATCGCAAGTTTGCGCTTTGATTTTGGTTGCACTTTTGATTTATTTAGAGGCTAAGAAATAACGTTACATACCGAGAGCCTTCCGTGACTCGGAAGGGGTATCGTGTCACCCAATAATTGGGTTGTGGAGGTTAGGTAAACCGTCACTCCGTGTAAAATACGGGTTTTCAGCATACGGTTAGATTGGAAGCCGTCCCCAATGCAGTTGAGAAAATTCTAGTCAGGTGATGATTACACATTTCTGATTTTTTGATCAAAAACACACCTGTAATTACCTATGTTCACAAAATAAATAAATTCAATTCAACAAAATGTAGTTTTAGATACTCCAGGTCTGTTTATCAAAAGTGCAATCGTATCCCACTTGCCTGTTGTACTCCTGCAGGCAGAATATGCGAAACATCACCGTTCTCCTTCCTCAATGTTACAGATAAATATCTTCCGAGCTCGTATGAACATTAATTACTGCTATTATGTGATTCCATCCAGCCAAATAACACTCTTAATATTCTTTTTCTTTCGTCGTAACTGCCGCGGACTTGTTCGCAGGCATTTTCGTTGATTACATAGTTATCTTAACTGCCTTACTTAGTCCGTATAACTAAGTATAACAAATGAAACCTTCTGGATCCTGACTCAAAGAGTTCCTCAAGGTTCTAGACTAGATTTTTAACGAATAATTATATTTTTGTCATTATTTAGTGGTTATATTGTCGTTTAATAAAGCTTTCTCAGTTTCTCATCACACTAATATTATAAAGGCGAAAGTTTGTGAGTGTGTGTGTGAGTGTGTGTGAGTGTTTATATGTTTGTTACTTCTTCACGCTCAAACGGCTGAACCAATTTTGATGAAATTCGGTATGGAGATAGCTGACGCCCTGGATTAACATATAGGCTACTTTTTATCCCGATATTCCCACGGGATCGAAACTTATGCGGGTGAAACCGCGGGGCGCAGCTAGTTTAAAATAAATCAGAATTGTCTTCTAAATAAAATAAATAAATTACCAACAACTAATAACGGTCTTTTGATTTAACAAAATAGCGTCAAAGCTGTATCGTGTCGATGGTATTATGTCGTGTCCCACCAGTACTGCCACAAGTTTCCTGCCGGTTGTTCAGTATCAATACACAATAAGTAGCTACACAGGGAATGGACGATGACTTTCACCATTCATAAACATTACTAAACTACGCTGCGCTAGTGTTCACTTTAGAATCTACTCTGCTGCGCGGAGTGTCGGCGACTGTGCGATGTGTGTCATGTGGTGTGGCGCCGTCCGCACGAGGAGCTAGCTCGAGCTGGCAGCGAGCGACTCTCTAAAGAAACTACTCGTCACCCTGTCATATTATCACACTAATCATCAATAATTATATAATTTCAATCATATCATTAATTATCATACTGAGCCAATGTGAAACTAAAGTTAGTTCATACAGTTTACAGTCAGTTACGTCACAAGATCAAAAAATAACACTATTACTTGACATTCGTAAATACGCGAAGGCGAAGCCAATGAAATCTAAAATCTTGTAATAAGTTCCCGTAAAGCAGGCAGGTAACGCGACACTAGTAACTGTCCCTTACACTCACCAACCTACCAACACAACCTTAGCTCGTAAAGCAGGCAGGTGACGCGACACTAGTAACTGTCCCTTACACTCACCAACCTACCAACACAACCTTAGCTCGTAAAGCAGGCAGGTAACGCGACACGAGTAACTGTCCCTTACACTCACCAACCTACCAACACAACCTCAGCTCGTAAAGCAGGCAGGTAACGCGACACTAGTAACTGTCCCTTACACTCACCAACCTACCAACACAACCTCAGCTCGTAAAGCAGGCAGGTAACGCGACACTAGTAACTGTCCCTTACACTCACCAACCTACCAACACAACCTCAGCTCGTAAAGCAGGCAGGTAACGCGACACTAGTAACTGTCCCTTACACTCACCAACCTACCAACACAGCCTCAGCTCATAAAGCAGGCAGGTAACGCGACACTAGTAACTGTCCCTTACACTCACCAACCTACCAACACAGCCTCAGCTCGTAAAGCAGGCAGGAAACGCGACACTAGTAACTGTCCCTTACACTCACCAACCTACCAACACAACCTCAGCTCGTAAAGCAGGCAGGTAACGCGACACTAGTAACTGTCCCTTACACTCACCAACCTACCAACACAACCTTAGCTCGTAAAGCAGGCAGGTAACGCGACACTAGTAACTGTCCCTTACACTCACCAACCTACCAACACAACCTTAGCTCGTAAAGCAGGCAGGTAACGCGACACTAGTAACTGTCCCTTACACTCACCAACCTACTAACACAACCTTAGCACGTAAAGCAGGCAGGTAACGCGACACTAGTAACTGCTCGTAAAGCAGGCAGGTAACGCGACACTAGTAACTGTCCCTTACACTCACCAACCTACCAACACAGCCTCAGCTCATAAAGCAGGCAGGTAACGCGACACTAGTAACTGTCCCTTACACTCACCAACCTACCAACACAACCTCAGCTCGTAAAGCAGGCAGGTAACGCGACACTAGTAACTGTCCCTTACACTCACCAACCTACCAACACAACCTTAGCTCGTAAAGCAGGCAGGTAACGCGACACTAGTAACTGTCCCTTACACTCACCAACCTACCAACACAACCTTAGCTCGTAAAGCAGGCAGGTAACGCGACACTAGTAACTGTCCCTTACACTCACCAACCTACTAACACAACCTTAGCTCGTAAAGCAGGCAGGTAACGCGACACTAGTAACTGCTCGTAAAGCAGGCAGGTAACGCGACAATAGTAACTGTCCCTTACACTCACCAACCTACCAACACAGCCTCAGCTCATAAAGCAGGCAGGTAACGCGACACTAGTAACTGTCCCTTACACTCACCAACCTACCAACACAGCCTCAGCTCGTAAAGCAGGCAGGTAACGCGACACTAGTAACTGTCCCTTACACTCACCAACCTACTAACACAACCTTAGCTCGTAAAGCAGGCAGGTAACGCGACACTAGTAACTGCTCGTAAAGCAGGCAGGTAACGCGACAATAGTAACTGTCCCTTACACTCACCAACCTACCAACACAGCCTCAGCTCATAAAGCAGGCAGGTAACGCGACACTAGTAACTGTCCCTTACACTCACCAACCTACCAACACAGCCTCAGCTCGTAAAGCAGGCAGGTGACGCGACACTAGTAACTGTCCCTTACACTCACCAACCTACCAACACAACCTCAGCTCGTGAAGCAGGCAGGTAACGCGACACTAATAACTGTCCCTTACACTCACCAACCTACCAACACAACCTTAGCTCGTAAAGCAGGCAGGTAAAGCGACACTAGTAACTGTCCCTTACACTCACCAACCTACTAACACAACCTTAGCTCGTAAAGCAGGCAGGTAACGCGACACTAGTAACTGTCCCTTACACTCACCAACCTACCAACACAACCTTAGCTCGTAAAGCAGGCAGGTAACGCGACACTAGTAACTGTCCCTTACACTCACCAACCTACCAACACAACCTTAGCTCGTAAAGCAGGCAGGTAACGCGACACTAGTAACTGTCCCTTACACTCACCAACCTACTAACACAACCTTAGCTCGTAAAGCAGGCAGGTAACGCGACACTAGTAACTGCTCGTAAAGCAGGCAGGTAACGCGACAATAGTAACTGTCCCTTACACTCACCAACCTACCAACACAGCCTCAGCTCATAAAGCAGGCAGGTAACGCGACACTAGTAACTGTCCCTTACACTCACCAACCTACCAACACAGCCTCAGCTCGTAAAGCAGGCAGGTGACGCGACACTAGTAACTGTCCCTTACACTCACCAACCTACCAACACAACCTCAGCTCGTGAAGCAGGCAGGTAACGCGACACTAATAACTGTCCCTTACACTCACCAACCTACCAACACAACCTTAGCTCGTAAAGCAGGCAGGTAAAGCGACACTAGTAACTGTCCCTTACACTCACCAACCTACTAACACAACCTTAGCTCGTAAAGCAGGCAGGTAACGCGACACTAGTAACTGCTCGTAAAGCAGGCAAGTAACGCGACACTAGTAACTGTCCCTTACACTCACCAACCTACCAACACAGCCTCAGCTCATAAAGCAGGCAGGTAACGCGACACTAGTAACTGCTCGTAAAGCAGGCAGGTAAAGCGACACTAGTAACTATCCCTTACACTCACCAACCTACCCACACAACCTCAGCTCATAAAGCAGGCAGGTAACGCGACACTAGTAACTGCTCGTAAAGCAGGCAGGTAAAGCGACACTACTAACTGTCCCTTACACTCACCAACCTACCAATACAACCTCAGCTCGTAAAGCAGGCAGGTAACGCGACACTAGTAACTGTCCCTACTCAGCACGAAAAACGATAAATCGTCATTAATCAGAGAGTTTGGATTGTCATGACAAAATGTACCCACGGCGCGGCGGCGGCGGCGCGGTGCGGCGCGGCTAGAACTTCATTATAATCAATCAAGTTACATCAAGGCGGCTCTCATTGAGGCCTTCCTTTGTGGACACCTTTATACCTCGCCCGAGCTGGGAGCTCTATAGCATTTGAATTATATAGCTCAATTTTGAAGCTTAAAAGTCTCCACAACCTTTTTAGGTTGGTTTTTTTTTTGGTCTTTTTTAGGTTGGCCTGGTCTTTTTATACGTAACACTTTTGGATCGGTCCTTCTACCAATAAGTGTAATACAAATAACAGGTACTTAACGTGCAACGTTTCATCAGGAGATCATTGTGCTGATGAAACGTTGCACGTTATGAAAACGTATTGTTATTATTATTATTATTTTCATGCACTGAAAACGTATTTTATCTGCTCACGTATCGTAAGGTTGCGTTCTCATATCGTTTTAATTATGAAATTAAAACACTAGCTTAATATGACAGTCTTTATCCACGTACAACTCTCATAACATTTAAAAGTTATTATAAGCGCCTCGTGCTATGTCCCGCACTAAATCATGCATAATTATAACTGCAACAATGTGCAATACTCGCAGACATTACTGATCAATTACCTGTGCAGATAAAAAGAGATAAAGACGCTTTATATTATGTTGTTAACGACTTACAACTGAATTTCGATAAACCGTAGTACGACAAGATTTTATTTCGACAGTATGGAACTCCGACACGTCTTTATTTCGACAATACTTTAGTTCGAAGTACCTTAAGTGGCGATTGCTTATCTAGATATTCAGCAGCCAATCTGTATATCAGTGTGCCTAACAAGCTGGGTTCTAGTTGATTATGCAGCAGCATGTTACATGTTGTCTGTGTGGTGCCGGAATTAAATAATTGCACCACCCCTTACTTCCCGTGGGTGTCGTAAAAGGCGACTAAGGGTCTTACCGGAGAATGGGCAGCAGCGTTCTCTATTTATTCCACCATCATACCATACTGCGATCGCCAACCCGCCTGCCAAGCGTGGCGATTATGGCAAACCCCCCCCCAAAATTGGGGGAGGCCTATGTCCAGCAGTGGACGTCTATCGGCTGAAACGACGATGTTACATGTGGCAGTTGGCAGAGGATCTGAGGGACAGATCTCGTAATTTTAAGAACGTTCACAGTCTGATCTCAGTCTCAATTTGTCAAAAATACCTCTAATTTCCTTACATTTTGACAAGTTTTTGACATTTGTTTGTCGCCGAGTTGACACTGTGACTAGATTTTGAACGTTTTAAATTACGAGAATTGACCTTCTGTTACCTTCTGTCTGACAACCAGTCTTACCAAGGGGTATCATATTACCCAGTAGCTGGGTTGTGGAGGTCAGATAGGCAGTCGCTCCATGTAAAATACTGGTATTCAGCTGCATCCGGTTAGACTGGAAGCCGACCCCAACATAGTTGGGAAAAGGCTAGGCAGATGATGATGATGATGACCTTCTGTTATCGCACCACCATACATAGTCACTAACTCAACTGGGACATACTTCACACTGACTGCCTGCAAACAGTTCATGACGTACCTAGTTTGCCTACTAAGTTAAAAGTATTTTTATAGGGAAAGAAAGTCCTACACCACAAATGAACTAAGCACAAGTCACCGGCTGCACAAAATACAGATAGTACAGAAGGCAATCACATGTATGTACTTCACTTTTCATACCTACGCTCGGCGGTCGCGCTATGGTTGTCAACTTTGGCTTATGCACAAAAAACTATCGTGGTAATGGCACTCGTATCTAGTTGTTTGATTTATTGTTGAGCTTATTCTACAATATTAAAACAAAACAATAAACATAGTACAATACAAAAAGTTTACAGAACAAAAACATAGGTATACAATTTTACATTTGTCAATTTTCACATCGAAAATCCCTAATAACTTCAAAACGGATAACCTTATTTTCACAATTTATTTTGCCCTATCCCGTTTTAGACCTAAACCTATCAAATGAGACTAAAACAACACAATATCTACACAAACAAAAAATCATGTTTTCAATTTACGTAATAGTCGGCGTGAATTTACCTTACAAAAATGTTACTTCGTTTATACTGATTCAAAATAGGAAACTATTATATAAATCGGGTTTAGATAGGCATTTTTTTGTGGCTCCATTTTTAGGATTCCGTACCCAAAGGGTAAAAACGGAACCCTATTACTAAGACTTCGCTGTCTGTCCGTCTGTCTGTCTTTCACCAGGCTGTATCTCAAGAACCGCGATAGCTAGACTGTTGAAATTTTCACAAAAATACTAAAAACAAAATAAAATAAATATTTAAGGGGGGCTCCCATACAACAAACGCGATTTTTTTTGCCCTTTTTTGCTCGATATCAAAAACAACAGGTAGGCACTTGAAATATTCACAAAATACTCGGTTGTATTTTAACTTTAATAATTAAATTAAAATAAAATAAATATTTAAGGGGGGCTCCCATATAACAAGCATGTTTTTTTCGGCGTTTTTGCCTTGTGGTACGGAACCCTTTATGTGCGAGTCCGACTCGCACTTGGCCAGTTTTTGTAATTCACAGACGCGTGTCTCAAGCGGATGGCACCCGCGCTCGCATTACTCCCAACCCGTCCGAGGTAACGTGTCCGTGAGCGGTGAGTATGTGTGCGTTGCTCGAGCGCACTTTGCATGTAGATTGCCTTCTGTACTATCTGTATTTTGTGCCGGCGGTGTACCAGGGCTGCAGAGAGTGCGGGTGATGAGCGGGGGAGCACGCGGGATGCGGGGCGGTGCAGGGCAGAAGGGGGGCTGGTTCAGCTCTAGACAATCTAATTCCGGCGTCTCGCCGAGGCTTTTAGTGTGTCCATAATAACGTATTTATGTTTTTAATCTCAGCAAAGGGTCACAATGGAACTTTACAGCCTTTTGTCTTTTTAATGTTATATTGTTTTCCCCTTTTAATCACGGCGATGGTTACTTACCTACTATACTCAGGTATATGACGAAAAACTCCGCGACTCTGCGAAACAACAAAAACAATCACGTGATGTATGTCGTTAGAGCTGTTGCCATGGATTCATTTCACGATTCTGAAACCCTTTGCGTTGAAATTTTTCGTCGGTTATTAATAAAAATAATGGCCGTTACATAAATTCAAAATTTCTACGTTAGTGAGTTTAGACTCGTATGTTGATGTCCTTGCCACGTGTATAGTTACCCCTCAATTTGGCCGATCTGATAAAATCAAAAGCAATTGGTGTCGTCTACTGATTCACCTGCAGCTTTGTGCAGGATACTTCTACATGTAGAGCTATTAACAAGTAACATTTAAATAGTGTTCAAACAACTCTAATTATAATAGCATTCGACTCATTCCATAAACAGAGCCCAGACTTACAATATGATTTAAAATGATTTAGTCGCTTACCTTGCTGGCAATGTGGGTAATTATAGTCCATTGTTAGCGAGCCGGCAAGCAATGAATCACGCGCGTGTGTAAGTTATGTCATGTGCGCCATCTTCCCGGCTTACCTTCATTACTTCATAAATCCCTGAGTTTCATATCGCGGCACGGCGCGCGCCGGGGTCCTACTGCCGCTACCAGTCACCGGTAACAACAGACTATTATACTTACTACTGTACTACGAATAAATAAATTAGGCGCTGTTCTGTGGTATTTTCATGTGCATCACGATCTTCATTTTTCTTTGAAATCATTTGAAATGAATGTTACATTAGGGTTTGTTTAAAATATTTTCGTTCCACAAAAGTGTAGGTAAAGAGCTTAAAGCGCGGTACATAATGTACATAATGTAACCGTTCTACACTGAGTCCGTCCGAGACTCCGACTGCAATAAAACGAGTCTGTAGTACTTTACTAACTTTTATTTTATTACAAACAGACTACGTGGTTACTTAGCACTGTGTACTGTCTGTTAGGCGGAGAAGGGCCACTCATAACCACGCCTGAATACTACCGGCAACGAGATATAGTTCAGGCGATGATAATATGATCTGTAGCAAACAGAGAGAAAAAGACAGGTTTGGTTAAACACTCGAATGATCCTATAGCTATTTCGAAATGTATCTTTTGATATTATTTTTACGAATGTACGCCAGGTCTAAATGCGCCGCTAAGATTAGATAGAATCCTGCCAATCTTCTTTTAATTAAAAGGAGTTTTTAGGAAATTTTATAACAATGTTAGTAGGTATGTCAATGTTATCACTCCATTCATCTAACTAGTTTTCAATCGACAGCATTGCATCAGATGGAGTGTGTCTACTGCGAACAGTGAGACTGTGTCCGCGGCGGAGAGTGCAAGTGAATAAACAATTGAATGAGCCGGAGAGCGCCGGATGAGTAGCGGTCAGCACTATCCGGCCGCGGCCGGGGCGCACACTTGCACTCCTCGCTGATCAGACGCTCACCGCTGCACCACCGGCTACTGATCCTACGTCAGCATTCAGTTACCGTGCTAGACTAACAATTATAAATTTAAGTCGCCCAGTGGATTTTGATAATAATAATTAAAAACTCCGTCACTCCAACCTCCGTTTGGCTTATTGCAAGTGACAAATAAATGATACTTATTTTCTCTAAATTGGATTTCAAAAATAAATAATATTAATTATAAAACTGGAAA
Source organism: Mesoligia furuncula (assembly GCA_916614155.1). NCBI lineage: Eukaryota > Metazoa > Arthropoda > Insecta > Lepidoptera > Noctuidae > Mesoligia > Mesoligia furuncula. Next base: position 267,176 of record OU744810.1, read on the forward strand.
AGGTCGGCCGATCAAATTGCACGTGTTACAAGGCACAGTATAGTCTATAAGTATATTTATTTATTTATTTAAAAGTCCGTAAGTTATATATATGTTAACGGAAAAGTGTGCAATCCGTCATTCTATACAATTCCTAGGAAATGTGTACAATTCATAAAACAGATATGATGATATATTATTTAATATGTACTTTTCCTAGGAAATCTATACATTTCCTAAATAGCAATCGGAAATCTTAAAAATTCAATATGTTGTGCTACTAGACGACGTGGATGCAAGAGCGAGCGAAGGGCACCCCGATGCTCGGTTTGGTTAGGTTCCTTTAAACCCTGCAGACAGAAATAGGAGCCCCGCGCAGCGGGGCTCCGTCGACCTGACGTCGACGTCGACGATGACGTCGTTAGAAATAAAACATGCAGCGTGCTAAATTTATGCTTTAGAATGTTATGCTTAATCATTATTATGATTAGAGAAATTTACTAACGTGTTTTATTTCTTTAAGTCACAGAAAGCATTAGGTACTTTTTAGGGTTCCGTAGCCAAATGGCAAAAACGGAACCCTTATAGATTCATCATGTCTGTCTGTCTGTCTGTCTGTCTGTCTGTCTGTCCGTCTGTCTGTCTGTCTGTCTGTCTGTCTGTCTGTCCGTCCGTATGTCACAGCCACTTTTCTCCGAAACTATAAGAACTATACTGTTGAAACTTGGTAAGTAGATGTATTCTAGATGTAGATGACGATGATGATGATTGTAGATGTGTTGATGTATTCCGCATTAAGATTTTCACAAAAAATAGAAAAAAAACAATAAATTTTAGGGTTCCCCATACTTTGAACCGAAACTCAATTTTTTTTTTCATCAAACCCATACGTGTAGTGTATCTATGGGTAGGTCTTCAAAAATGATATTGAGGTTTCTAATATCATTTTTTTCTAAACTGAATAGTTTGCGCGAGAGACACTTCCAAAGTGGTAAAATGTGGGTCCCCCCCCCTGTAACTTCTAAAATAAGAGAATGATAAAACTAAAAAAAATATATGATGTACATTACCATGTAAACTACCACCGAAAATTGGTTTGAACGAGATCTAGTAAGTAGTTTTTTTTTAAGACGTCATAAATCGTAAACCACAATTTACCATTCATTCAATCAACTCAAAAATAAAAAAAAACATTTAATTTCATAAACATAAACCTTATGCATAAACCCGGATGTTACGGAACCCTCGGTGCGCGAGTCCGACTCGCTTTTGCCCGGTTTTTTATACATTTCCTAGTATCATCTTGGAATTGCATACAATTCCTATGAAATATATACATTTCACAAGAAATGTGTGTAATAAAGAATCTTTGAAAGATTATTTTACACGTTTCCTAAGTAGGCTCGGAATTGCATATATTTCCTAGGAATTGTGTAAAATTCCTAGGTTTTATACATTTCCGGTAACAAATATTTTTTTGTTTTATTTGTTGTGTAGTCTGTGCTAACTACTTATTTTGTTGTGATTGTTTCAAAATCGTATTTTCTGCCGGTTTACTTTATTTGTGAATAATTTCTGGATAAACCGCTACGAGATATAGACTCTACAGTGCGAAATTGACGCTTTTTGTGTTATGTTATTTTGTTTTACGTACTATCCTATTTGTGCGATATTGCTTAAGAGTTGTGTATGGACAATGGTAGGAAAGAGAAATGTCATAACTCCAAGGGTGATCCTATGTTTAACAAATAAAAAACTTTGACTATGACTTTGACTTTGTTTTATTTTGTACAGAATTTTCATTTTGCAGTTTTTGTCAAAGGAGTATGCATTATTATAATATGTAGTGCATAATCGTCTGCAAAATGAAAATTCGTTGTATCTATTTCGGTTATATCTATTAGACTAAAAATAAATAGTAGGTATGTCCCTCTGTTCATAATTCCCGCACCTCACGAGTTTCTTATGGCATACTTTATTTGGGATGGAGTATTTTATTCCATTCTCCGACATCCCGCTCGGTCACAAATTCCGGCCTTGGTATAATGCAGAATGCGCCCGCGCTGAGGCCCGTAAAGAGTCTGCGTACCAAGCCTGGGTCAAGGCCCGCGACCGCAAAGTTAGAGCGCGTAGGGTTCGCACGAAGAAAAGAGCCTTTAATTCTGCCGCTAAGTTCTGCAAGCGGGCCTTACGTGGGGCACATTTTGACCATGTCGGACGTATTGGGACCAAACTAGCATCGCACCCTCCGGGTAGTAAACAGTTCTGGTCCCTGTCTAAAGCGGTTGAAACGAATTTCTGTCGTCCCACTTTACCTCCAATGGTGAAACCTGATGGGTAGCTGGCTCACTCTGCAAGTGAGAAAGCAAATTTATTGGCATCTCTCTTTGCAAGTAATTCACGTATGGACGCTGGCTCAAAGCAACCACCCACTGTACCTCATTGTGACTCCTCGATGCATTCGCAGTTCACATTAAAGAGGTCCGAAGAGTATTGTGCAGTCTAGACGTGAACAAGGCAAGCGGGCCTGACGGTATTCCAGCGAGAGTGTTGAGGCAGTGTGCGCCTGAACTGTCTCCTGTGTTGACACGCTTGTTCCGCCTCTCTCTTGAAAAAAGAACGGTGCCTAAATCCTGGAAGCTTGCAAATGTACAACCAGTGCCCAAAAAGGGCAACTGTGCAGACCCTGCCAATTACCGTCCAATCGCCATTACCTCCATTCTGTGCAAGGTTATGGAAAGGGTACTGAACAGTAAGTTGCTGACCTACCTTGAAGACAATGATCTCCTCAGTGACCGTCAATATGGCTTTCGCCGGGGACGGTCAACTGGCGATCTTCTTGTGTATGTCACGTACTGTTGGGGCGAAGCCATCGAGAAACACGGCGAAGCACTTGCTGTATCGCTTGATATCTCGAAGGCCTTTGACAGGGTCTGGCACGCCGGTCTACTCAGCAAGCTTTCTGCTTATGGTATCCCCGCTGATTTTTGTAGCTTGATATCAGACTTCCTTAGTGAGCGGTCGATCAGAGTAGTCGTTGATTGCTGCTCCTCTGACCTCATGGCTATTGTTGCCGGAGTTCCTCAGGGGTCTGTTCTCTCTGCAACTCTTTTCCTGCTGCACATCAATGACCTTCTTCAGCCTGGTATTGTTGGGTATGCAGATGACAGTACTGTTTCAGAGAGATACTTGTCCAGCGCAAAAGCCAGCGGGGCCGAGGTTCGTTTCTTGAGTGAGGCCATGGTAGAGCGGGCAGATTTAACCTTAAGCCTTGTCTCCCAGTGGGGTGATGAAAATTTGGTCTCTTTTAACGCCACCAAAACACAAGCGTGTCTTTTTACCGCCAAAAGGAGTCGTTTTGATCAGACTCCTACTGTATTTATACTTCACTAAGAAGGGTCTAATTACGGCGAGGAATAAATAATATAGCACTATATCGGTATAATAGCGTATATTAAATCCCAAGAACACAATAGGTACACAATAGGTTCACAACAAAAAAATAAAATTCAGATCTCTTATACTTTTCGCGGTAACGAAACCATAGCGAGATCTAATTCGACGCCAACGCCATCTATCGAGCGCGGTGACAACTCTTGACAAAAATTATTATTAGATCTCGCTATGATTTCATTCCAAACCCCAACATACCGCCCACCAAGGACATATTGACAAAATGTCCTTAATTACCGCCCACCGTGACAAACGTCCGGCTTATATCAAGCCTGACCATGACCGGAAACCTTTAAATAAAGGTTTGCGTCCTTGGTAGGTTTTAACACAATATAGGGTTTATCAGAACAAATATCATACCCTTGGTTTTACAAGAAAATAATAAATAAAACAAATCTTAAGTACAACAAAATTTAAACTTGACCTTAACTGATTACTGACAAATAGGTAACACACACAATTTAGAGGTAGGTCTCTTAAAGACTGAAGCCTGTGTGCGTATGGTTACGACCCGAGTAATTCCGTCAGGACCCGGATGCGTCTGTTCAACCTTACCCAATAACCACTTGCCTGGAGGCAAACCGTCTTCCTTTACTAACACGACCTCCCCAACTGATGGTTCTGGATTTTTATTGGCCCATTTATGGCGTTGCAGGAATTGATTTAAATAATCCTGCGACCAACGACGCCAAAAGTCCTGCGTCATCCTCTGATGAAGCTGCCAGCGTTTTAAGGTACTCACATTGGACCTTTCGTAATTCGAATCTGGTGCTAAAACGGGTGGTTCTCCGATCAAGAAATGCCCTGGCGTTAAAATGAAACACTTATCTTGATCCTCGACATACGATAAAGGCCTGGAGTTGAGGCAAGCCTCAATTTGAGCCAGCACTGTTGCCATCTCTTCGTACGTCAGTGTAGAATTCCCAATAACCCTTTTTAGGTGGTACTTGGTCGATTTTATTCCTGCCTCCCATAGGCCACCAAAATTAGGTGCGTGGGGCGGGATAAAGTGCCAATCTGTGCCATTATTAGCGAGGTACTCTGCTAGTTCCGGATTGAGGTTGGACTTCTCTTCATTAAATAAGTAGAGTAACTCGCGTGACGCTCCCACAAAGTTTGTCCCATTGTCGCTATGTAAGTCACTGCATCGACCACGTCTTGCCACGAATCTTTTGAAAGCTGTCAGGAAACCTCTAGTACTTAGTTCACTGACCGCCTCTAAGTGTACTGCTCTAGTGACCATGCATATAAACAATGCTATATAGCCTTTATAGGACCTATTACCTCGACCTTTCGATACCCGAATGTTAATAGGGCCAGCGTAATCTACTCCACTATATAGAAATGGTTTACTAGGTGTAACACGTGCCGAAGGCAGTTGTCCCATTAACTGCGTTCTAACTTTAGACGAATATCGAATGCATTTAATACATCCTTTAACATGTTTTTTAACCAATTGCTTGACACCAATAATCCAATATTTGGAACGCAAGTATGTCACCATAAGTTGCGGACCACCATGCATCGTCTTTTCGTGAGCATCTGCCACTAATAGAACTGTCAGAAAAGACTGCTTTGGTAACAATATAGGATGAACTCTATTATAACTTAATTGAGACATCTCAAGTCGCCCTCCAACTCTTATGATTCCTTTTGAATCCACGAAAGCATTTAAAGACCTTAAATTACCGGACTTTTTTCCTACTTTACCACTCTTTAAATCCTCCATTTCCTCGGTAAATTCTTGTTGACATTTTTTGATACATGTTTCTAGAGCAACTTCAAGTTCTACTTTGGATAAATGTCGTGTATTATGTCTGATTGTTACTGATCTCCTTAGATTTAAAAATCGCCGACAATAAGCAACAACTCGGACTAAGCGGGATAATGACGAAAACTCAAACAAACCTTCACGTTCCAAAGAAGTCGTGTGAACTTTCACTTCTTCTAAGTGTGTGATAAGGTGTTTGGGTCTTTTATACTCCACCACCAGCTGTCTTAGATAATCCGGCCCATTCCACCATAAAGCCGTAGATTGAAGATCAGCTGGGGAAACTCCGCGAGTTGCACAATCTGCGGGGTTATGTTTCGTTGATACGTGAGACCAATATTTCGTATCTAACAGACTTAAAATCTCAGAAACTCGATTTGCGACGAACGTTTTCCAGCGACTTGGGTGTCCGTTGAGCCAAGCTAGCACCACCTCACTATCGGTCCATGCATGCCAATTGTCGCGTGGTATGTTCAATACTTCTCCTACTTCCACCATTAATTTAGCCAGGAGAGCAGCACCACAAAGTTCTAATCGTGGAATAGACACTTGTCTAACGGGCGCTACTCTCGTTTTCGACGTGACTAATGAAATGTGAATATCCCCTTTGTGATCCACTACTCTCAGGTATACGACTGCCGAATACGCTAATTTCGAAGCGTCGGAAAACCCGTGCAATTCAGCCTTCAAATTGCTACTTTCCTGTTGCAACCATCGTGGGATTTTAATATTCACCAAATTGGCCAAACTATGATGGTAAGTAATCCATTCTTGTACTAAGTTTTTTGGGATTTCTTGGTCCCACTCTAATCCCGCTAACCATAATTTTTGAATAAATATTTTGGCTAAAACAATGCTTGGTGCCAACCAACCCAAAGGGTCAAATAGACGTGATATCTCGGAGATAATTTTTCTTTTCGTTACAGGTGCAGTCAACGGTTGGAGTTCTACAGAATACTGAAAGAAGTCTTTGTTCGAGTTCCAGGTAAGTCCTAAAATCTTCGTTACATCATCTATTTTTATCCTTAATTCTTCCTCTGTAGTTTCTTTCCCATCCCTTATTTTATTCAGTAATTGCTGACTATTACTCCTCCATTTTTGTAATGGAAAACCTCTCTTGTCTAACACTTTGCTTAATTCCGTGTAGATATTAAAACAGCTTTTTATATTTTCAGATCCTGTCATCACGTCGTCCATGTAGAAATCGTTTAGAATAATCTTGGCTATTTCGGGCTGATCTGAGCACTCATCGTACGCCACCTGTTGAAGTGACCGTACTGCCAGATATGGTGCCGACGCCGTGCCGAATGTTACCGTTTCTAATTGATACACTTCTGTTTCCTTTTCAGGACTTTCTCTCCAGAGGATCCTTTGTAGTACTGAGTCTTCTTTGTGAACTAACACCTGCCGATACATTTTTATTATGTCAGCTACAAGACATATTCGGTGCGTTCTCCATCGCATAATCGTATGACGCAGTTCCGCCTGCAATGTAGGACCAACTAACATACAGTCATTAAGTGAAGCTCCCTTTGATCCCTTACAGGAGGCATCAAATACGACGCGAACCTTAGACGTTACTTTATCCTCCCGGACAACAGCATGGTGTGGTAAATAAATAGCTTTCGGATTATTCTTGTCATTTTCTAAAACCTTTTTCATGTGATTTAGCTGTAAGTATTCCTGGATAACCTTCGAATAATCTTCCTTGAATTTACTGTTTTTCTTGAATTTACTTTCTAACGACTTTAATCTTTTTTGAGCAATAACTTTCGATTCACCAACCTTGTCGACCGGGTCCCCGTCGCGCAATGGTAGCCTTACTATATACCGGCCACCTTTGTCGCGTTCTGTTGTATCTGCGTATAATTTTTCGCAGTTATTTTCATCCTCCGTTAGCGTTTTCTTTCTCGATGGTTCTGCCTCTAACTCCCAAAATTTTCGAAGCAACTCATCGGGATCAAGACTTAAATGCATCACGGTAATATGTGCGGGATAATTTGAGTGATCCAACTCAAAGGTACCCGACAATATCCACCCTAACGTGGTATTTTGTGCACAGTAAGTTCCGCTTACGTTTCGTTTGATTCCTTCTTGGATGACTTGGCTGTAAATTTCAGCACCTAACAAAACATCAATTTTATTAGGCCTATCGTATTTTGGATCAGCCAAATCATCATCGGCCAAGTCAACCCATTCTACCCTAGTTATTTTCGTAGCTGGGAGAAGGGCAGTGACCGACTTCAAGACGAAAGCATCGACTGTTATCTTGACCGTGGGATCTATTCTAGATCTCATTTTAAGGGTTACAGTGGACTTGGCAGTCGCACTTTTTTCCCCACCTACCCCAATCACTGTTTGTCGCGATGGAGTTTTATTTAAACCCAAATATTGTACCACGGATTCTGTAATGAAAGAACCCTGTGATCCTTGGTCCAGCAAAGCCCTAACTATTCGATACGAGCCGTCTTTAGATTTCGCCTCGATCAAAGCAGTAGTTAATAAGACGGTTTTCCGACCGCCTCCTGTGGATAAACAGGAAACCAGTGGCTTGCTCGACCCCTCCGCTTGCGCGGCCCTTTCAACGTTACTAGGTTTATTATCCTCCTTCATCAACGATGAGGTTTCCTCGTGAGCCCTATTACTACCTTCGCCCATATCAGACCCAGAAACACCTGTTGGGTGTAACAAAGAATGGTGGCGGCGTTTACACACCTGGCACTTGAGAGTGTTTTTACAATGTTTAGCAGAGTGATTATCGTATAAGCAAACAAAGCACAACTTATGTTCCTGAGCAAAACTACGCCGAGCGTCATTAGACTCCTTTCTAAACTTAGGACAGGACGTAATTTTATGATCGGCTGACGAGCAAAACGCACATGCAACCGACTTTTTTACTACGTGAAACGACTGAGTCCCTTTTTGGTTTGAATGTCTATCTTTGTTATCGACCTTATCTAAATTTTCTAAACCTCTAAACCGACTATTTAAATATTCCGAAAACTGTTTAAAGGTAGGTAATTCATCGCTTGCGTCTGAAGCCGCATTAAGTTCCCACGCTTTCCTGGTCTCTTTATCTAACTTTCCACTAATTATGTGTATCACAATCAGATCCCAGGAAGACACATCTACCCCTAAATTACTAATTGACTCTAAACATTCAACAGTAGTCGTAATAAGTCGCTTTATTTCCAATGCCGATTCAAACGATAATGTCTTTTGACTTAACAATCTTTTCATTATACTATTTGCCAGAAACCTTTTATTGTTGTACATTTTTTCTAACTTAGACCAAGCAATTTTATAGTTGTCTGATGTAACATTAATATTTCGTAACAACTGTTCAGCTTCCCCTATTAAATGACCCTTTAAATAAAATAAGCGTTGTGCATCATCCAAAGATTTGTTTTCATGCACCAAACCCACAAATAAATCTTTGAATGTTTGCCACTCCGAATACTTTCCCGAAAAAGAGGGAATTTTTATTTCAGGCAACTTTACTCTACTGAGGTTCCCTTCTGTTTTAGAACAAGTATTAGAATCTGTACGCGAATCAGTAAACTTTCTTTCGGATAACATTTCTTTTAAATCACTTTTAAAATCCACATAAAATTCTTCAACTTCATCATAAAGATTATTTTTAACATAGCTCGAATTAGCCAATTCAGGCTTTTTTATCGTGCTTAATATTTCTTTATGATTAGAAGTAAATGCGTTCCATAATTGTTCCAAATTTTCAAGTCGTGTCTCTAAATATGAAGTAGTTAAACGGTCTTTAGGAGCTTTCTTAAAATTTGATCTAGCCTTAATCATTTTAGAACTAACATCTTCCTGTATACTACAGAACGACTCCATTTTGCAACAATTATGGCACAACTTTTATCAACACAATCAAAACACAAGTCACATAAAATAGATTTGTTTTATGTTTAAAGTTATCCAACAAATCCCAAAATTTTACAAGTGTTTGGAACAACTTTTATTTGGTTCTAAAATCGGGCATGGATTCCCCGTCAGAACCGCTTTTCACATAAAACAATTACAAGTCCTAAGCTAATAAAAACCATTAAAGTTAATGTTAAATTTTAAGTTCAAATTACGCGCACTTTTTGAGATTCTTGATTGATGTAAACACTAAACTTCCTGATCTAAGTTATAAATCAAATGTACTCACGATTTTTTATTTTCACTCACTGACACTTTATTGTTGTACTGCACCCGAGCCACAGCCGGCACGCGTGCTGTACTGCACCACGAGCCGCAAGCGCCTTCTTCGCAGCGCGCTGTACTGCACCATACAAGTGGCGCCCTTTATTCGACGAAATCCTCCCTCGCGACGATCCTCCGACTGCTGGGTACCAGGTTGGCTGCTTCCACGCTCCACCTGGCTGCTCCCGGCTCCAATCGGTTCCTCCTCCAACTCCTGGACACCTCACCTGGTGCCCGTTGAAGGGGCTGATCTGGACAGCGATCCACTGCCCAGTAACGACGCGAAGGGTGGTGATACACTACCACCTCTGGAAACCACCACACACACTCCCGACCTATCCGGCTCGAAGGACCATGTATTTATACTTCACTAAGAAGGGTCTAATTACGGCGAGGAATAAATAATATAGCACTATATCGGTATAATAGCGTATATTAAATCCCAAGAACACAATAGGTACACAATAGGTTCACAACAAAAAAATAAAATTCAGATCTCTTATACTTTTCGCGGTAACGAAACCATAGCGAGATCTAATTCGACGCCAACGCCATCTATCGAGCGCGGTGACAACTCTTGACAAAAATTATTATTAGATCTCGCTATGATTTCATTCCAAACCCCAACACCTACTTTTCGGGGTACATCTGTTGAACAGATCGGCTCGAGCTCCTAGTCATGGATTTGACGTCTAGTCTCAACTTCGGCGCTACCATCGAGTACAAAGCCCAAACTGCGGCCAAGAAGCTGAGCATCCTAAATAAGGTGAAGCGATACTTCACGCCTGGACAGCTTTTAACCCTATACAAAGAGCAAACCCGATCCTGCATGGAGTATTGCAGCCAACTTTGGGATGGCTCAGCGAAATACCAACTTGCCGCGCTTGACTCGGTGGAACGCAGAGCTAAGAGGCTCATTGGCGACGTAGAACTGGTGGATGCCAAGCTTCATAGCTTGTCTCATCGCCGCAAGGTTGCCTGCTTATCGGTCTTCTACAGATTGTACTTCGGTGAGTGTGCCCAAGAACTCCACGACCTCATTCCACCGGCGCCCTTCTTTCTTCGGTCATCCAGACGCACAGCAAGTTACCATCCCTACCTAGTTGCTATTCCACCAATTCGCACTAAGCGTTTTCAAATGTCTTTTATAATGCGCATAGCAAAAGAGTGGAACTCTTTACCTGCGTCTGTGTTTCCGAGCGCATATAACCCAAATCTCTTCAAAGTAAGAAAGAAAAGGCTTCTTCTGGGTAAGCTCACTCCATCGTCGACTTTGTCTCTGTCACCTCTGACCTAGACTAGAGTCAAGAGCAACCCATTTCAAATAAAAAAAAATAAAAAAACAATACACTGGAGCGCTAGTGTGCTCACGTGTAAGCTTATGAAGTTGTCGTTCTTCTCTCGGAGTATTATGTTCTGTGGTTGCGACAGTCTACAGTCGACAGTCGAGCTCGGACAGTCTTCGCAAACGCTCAATACCAACCCACGTGTTTGTTTCCGACGCACATGTAGGTTTCAGTTGATAATCGCTAGTTTATTAACGTTACTTTAAAATTCAAGTAATCTTTTCGTTCGAGTACCCACTGCAGCGTCCACACCTACCTAAACTATGTCGGATCGTGAAGAAGACCCGATGTGTTGCATCACGATCACCCAGTGATGGGACATATAAAAGTTGTTCATAATTATAAGTACAATGACCTCTTATAAGAAGTTGTTAATGTTTTACCAATAACCCTGTAGGTATATATGTATTATGTCGGAGTTGGTTCTCAATTATTACAATTGTGGGTAGTCCATATTGTTATGATTTGTTGTTCTTATTATGAATTTAAGTGATTTTACTATCAATTATTGTCTAATAAATTGGAACATAATTGATTACTCGATGTACGCACTAATTGATTTTGGCAACTTATCTTAATTATTGTTAATTTGTTACCGATGGTTTTGTTCAAAACAATTGACATGTTACTTTGATTTTTAAATGATTTTCTTTGTGAAATCTCCATTGTATATTTACGACAATTATTCTTGTATTATTTGATTACTTATAATGTTAGATTTATCACATTTTAGTGTTTTGTATTAACTCAAGTAAACACGTTGACGTACTTCCGTGCGTCATCGGACAGAGTTGTTGTGGGGCGAATGCGTGGTGGGGACAAACCCTTTATAACTGAGCGCATTCGTTTGTGCTGGGAGTCAGTTGGTCTTCGGACTCGGCTCCTTACAGAGCACTAGCTCCCGACAAACCTGTCGGTTTACTAAAGTTCAGTCTTATACCTGTATTCTAAATACCCTATATTTGGGTGGCTCTGTCACTATACGAACAGTAATCGATACTACGATCCTGTGGAAAAGTAATTCTAAACTCAAATAGATAGTTTAACAACGATTATTGCACGGTAAGTCAGAGAACAGTGACATCACAGTTTTCAACAAAGACAATCCTAATTTGTTCGTAAACTATAATAATAATAATAATAAACAGTTAATAATAATTGTTAATAATAATAACATAATAAATAATAACAGTTATAAATTGAGTGTGCAAGTCACCCTCTGCCATTTTATCCGTGTATATATAAAACATTGGTCACCGGCGATGCTATCTTCACCGGCGATGCTGTCGGCATGCTCCTCACGCGTGGGGTCGAGCATGTCGCTAGTGTCGGTCGGCTCAGCCGCGTCCGGTCGCGCCGACGTGTCGCGAGATACGTCCCCGCGATCCGGGCGTTGGCCTACCGAGGACGGAGCCGCATCCGTGTCTACGCCGCAGACACCCGAACTTTTCATCCCGCCGCCGCTGGGGTTCGGCTTTGAGTTCCAACTCGAGCCCAGACCCCAGAGGCGCCCCAGGAGCCCGGATGAGACCTGTCGCGGACTTTTAGAAGATAATAATGATCCGCGAATGTAAATAATAATCAGACATAGCAACATTACAACAATAACCTTATGCAATGGCAACATCGATAGAACCTGTCAAATCAGTCCGACCCGGTAAGAACCAGTATTTATGTTTTAGCTAAAGTCGGGTCAGAAGCCGTGTTTACCATAGTAAGTGAGTTTGTATCGGGATTGGAGCCAGCATCCCGGTATTGAAAGCTGAGTATCTAATGTTTTAAGATTAATTAATCTCTCTAAGTACTTGCTATGTTATTCACTGAACCCATTGTTGTATAAATTACAGAAATGCTGAATGATGATTTCATGCCAACCAATGAGGTTGGCAAAATGTGTATGTTGTAGTTGTACTGTGTTGTATATGAAAGACTAATGATGATTTCATGCCAACCAATGAGGTTGGCAAAATGTGTTTGTTGTAGTTGTACTGTGTTGTACATGAAAGACTAATGATGATTTCATGCCAACCAATGAGGTTGGCAAAATGTGTTTGTTGTAGTTGTACTGTGTTGTACATGAAAGACTAATGATGATTTCATGCCAACCAATGAGGTTGGCAAAATGTGTATGTTGTAGTTGTACTGTGTTGTACATGAAAGACTAATGATGATTTCATGCCAACCAATGAGGTTGGCAAAATGTGTATGTTGTAGTTGTACTGTGTTGTACATGAAAGACTGAAGCTTCTTGAGATCTCAATTAGTATTAGAATGATGAATGAGGTGGTAGGAGAAGTCAGAGAGCTTCCGCCGTCCTGAAAGGGTACGCTTGACCTTAAAGCCTACACTAGAACCCCTGGAAGTGAGCTTCCAGGGGTGGAACCCATATCGGGTTCCAACCGTTGAGTAATGTAATAACAAAGTAATAATCGACGTTTGGTTTCAGTAAATACCAATAACGATGCTCAAAATATCGAAGTGTCAGTGTCATCGATAATATCTATCTACAGATGGTGAAAGTGGGCCCCCTGCTCTCAAGTCTTGTTGATCCGTATTCCGTGCTCTGTCTCCACAAAGAATTAACAAGCGAAGCAGATAAACTATACAGGTAAAAGTGACCTACAATATTTTTACCATTCGCTACGTCTGTCTAAGTTACACCCTCAGAAGAGATCCACATAATATCCTAGTATTACATGATTCCGTTAAATAGTAGAATCTTAACATATACAGGCAGACCTCGCGACATGGTGGAGATGCTGGGATGTGAAACTGGTTTCATGAATATTATGAGTGCCAAGAGAGCCTAATGGCATGGCAGCAGTACCATGACCAGGAGTAAGAGAGAAGTGAATTGACAACTTATCACAAACAGTGGAGAAGAGCAATTATTATCATATAAATATTTAAACCACACTAGAAGTTGTGAATAAAGATTTAGTTGCAGTATGCACTAATGTAAACAGAGCACACGGGATTGAGCAGAGGCCACCGACACCACGACGAATAATAATAGATCTATCTTGAAAGTTTTCCGAATGAATCGCTAGATGACACTCATTGCCTCAATGTGTAAATAATTATTTTTTACAAAAACATTGCAATTACGCCAATTGCGTAATTAAAAATTATATCATTTATTTATTTATATTGAATCGTGACAATATGTCATTTAATCAATGCCTTCTTTTATGAAGGATTGTCGTGATCCGGCCGGAAGTTCGTCCATTCCGTAAGCATTTTATTGTCAAATAATTGACGAGCTGGAATGAAAAATCAGCCCTTAAGAAATCATCTGGACTAAATATCGCACTAGAGAATTAAATAAATTTTAATTAATTTCTTTTTTGTTTAGACAAAGTTACCTTTCAGATAAGAAAAGAAATAATTAAGAGTACTTCAGCTGATGTATTATTCCTTATGGATGTACGACAATGAATCGAGTTTTACATTATTCATAGTACGCTTGTTTAATCGATTGTGGTTCTTATTAATTTGTTTTGTCTTTAACGCTCGATTATCGTGAACTTGATGTCTAATGTATCTGACATAAAATTGGGAGTGAGATACTGTTTAATTGTAAGTCTGGAATTTTAATCTAATCGATAAATGATAAATCTATTATGAAAAGGAAAATCGATTGTCGTTACGATTAATAGACGGTTAACTACTACCACACCGCACTAATGTCGGCATTCGGCAACACTATTACTATGGTCTATGGTACGAATTCGAAAAGTTTTACTTGTGTTGTGAACGGTTTAACGACGAGAAAAGTTGGAATACATAGCCTTGCTGAAATATTGTCATCTGTCGTAAAACAAAAGACGACTCACCGACCCAAGAAAGTTAGAATCTATTGAAAACACCTCAACCAACTTAGGCTAGTATTTTGCGACCTATCGGAAGACGAAACTACGGATACCTACCTACACAACTACGAGGTAAATAGACTTTTATTAAGATTGGTAGATGAAATCATACCCTATAAATTGGTATGCCATGAGCGTGCATACAAATTACAAAGAAATCAGTTTTCTTCAAATAAAGACTACCCATTTACTTACGTGTCTTTAGTAAGTAACTCATACTGGCAGAATTCTGATGATTTACTTATTTGAAAGTTCAGCGGGGACCAAGCACCCAAATAAAACTTAAATAATATGACTAACATGCATGAATAATATTACACCTCACATAACAGGTGGGGTAAGATCAATACTAAAAGTGAGATGTATCACAACAGAATATTTAGTTAAAATGTAGAATACTTATCTATATCTTTTAAAAGTAAATATTTTCTTTACTTGGAAACAAAAGTACTAGTAATTATTGAGTACTTACCGCATCTAAGAACTTAACTATTTGTTTATTAATATTGTATTATCTGGACACATTCAATTATAATTTTAGAATGGGAGATAATTTTGTCACAAAGATACATTAATTAATCGAATAAAGCATTATTTATCATGAACATTAATTTGGTAGGGAGTAATTACTTCTTCAGATATAAACTTTATTTGTTAAAATTACATGTTTGCCCACTGTGGAAACGAACTTGTCTGGGTTCAATCTGTCCTATGAAACAGGATCCTGAAGATTTCTGAAACCAAATACATTCAATTAATTAAGTCAAATTTAATATTAAAATGTAGAACTTGTTAAATTCTTACTACATTATTTAAACATGTTTCAAACATGTCAGGTATATTTTCAGGATACAAATGAGATTGAATCCAAACAAAGGTTAAATAATCTATAAACAAGGCCTTACATTTTGCTAACACACCTCGGATAACTAAGTTTCTTGTAAACTTAAATGTTTCTGGAAATAAATGAAAATGATTCTGGAATTAAATGAAAATGATTCTGGAAATAAATGAAAATGATTCTGGAAATCAGTGAAAATGATTCTGGAAATAAATGAAAATGATTCTAGAAATAAATGAAAATGATTCTGGAAGTAAATGAAAGTGATTACCTTTACACACCAATGTAATAACTATGATAAATTTACTGTTTCACAAAATAACATGAAAAGAAACATGATTTTATCAAATCAATTAACCTTTTCAGTACTGTAGAATTTGACACTTGATCTACTAGTGTTAATATGAACTTAAGTT
This sequence comes from Mesoligia furuncula, assembly GCA_916614155.1. NCBI lineage: Eukaryota > Metazoa > Arthropoda > Insecta > Lepidoptera > Noctuidae > Mesoligia > Mesoligia furuncula. Next base: position 283,063 of record OU744810.1, read on the forward strand.
TCTGCTTACATTTCTTGAAAACAATTATCAAGTGAGATTGAGTACCTATTCATAAATACTTGCTAAACTCAGATTTGACGAACTTTTAACAAATTAAAAAACTAAATGATAGTGATAAGTAGGTACACATAGAGTATCTGATAGAATTTCACAAACATCTGAATAGAGACTATTACAAACAAGGTAATGACATCAAATCACAATGTTTGGCTTAATTTATTTCATAAACTCATACACTTCTGAAATAAGACTATGAGAAAAGGGGAATTCTCTTATTATTGTTTGTTCTGTAAATAAACAATAATTACAAAGACGATTATGCGGTGCATTTTATTAAACAGCAGGGGTGTGATGCCATTTTCGGTTACAGGACCAGTGCAAATATGGAAGAATTATTGTTGCACCGCTTGCAACTATTAGCAAATCAAATCGCACATCAGTCTAGCTTATCCTCCCGCCTCTCTTTACATAACGATGAGACAAGATATGACGCCGAAATTATAAAAGTTAAACTCGAATCGTCGTTAAAGAGATTTAACGAAGACCTCACTAACTATTTTCGTATGGTTAATAATCCTTCCGCTGATGACATAGGAAAAATGAGCGAAGTTCAACTTGAAGCTGAACAGAACCTCGCCGAACTGAATGTGAAAATTAAAATGTTTTCTGCGCGAAACAACATAAGCGGACAGGGGGCTACCCAAGCCAGCAGCACTTCTAGCCGCCTGCCAAAACTAAACCTACCCGAGTTTGACGGGGACGTATTGAACTGGCATCAATTTTGGGACCAGTTCAGTTCTAACATCGACGCCAGAAACATCACTGATGTTGATAAGTTACTGTACCTAAAAGCATCTGTAAAAGGGGAGGCCAAGCAGGTTATTGACGGTTTTGACACTACTAACTCCAACTACCAGATTGCTTTGAGGACATTGAAAGAAAGATATGGGAAGACTTGCCATTTAGTCGACGCTCATTACTCTGCGTTGTCCAAAGTAAAAACTGTTGATAAAACAACAAATGAGTGCAGGAAAGTACTAAACAACGTAGAACGGCATTTAAGAGTCCTAGAGTCACTCGGTGAAGATATAAACCATAATCATCTGAGACATCTAATTTTCGAGAAATTTCCCGAAGACCTAATTTATGAACTTAAGATGAAATCGACTGAGAACTCTATTCAAGAGCTGAGGAAACTTTTGGAAATCATCATTACTGCTCGTGAAGATGCGAGTCGAATAACACAAGAACGAAACCCGAAGGTAATTGAAAATTACACTGTGGAAACGCTGCATGTTACACAAGAGAACAGGAAACATCCCATTGAAGCAAAGGAAAATAATAGGAGCAATAATAAAGAAACAAGGTCGTCAAAGGGCGAGTCATCAGGAGAACCTCAAAGGAAGAGGATGAAGTTAAGCTGTATATTCTGTAATGGTAGCCACTTCAACGACCAATGCGATAAATATAAAACTTCTACAGATAGGAAGACTATGATCAAAGACCGTTGTTATCAATGCTTTCGTCCTGGCCATAGCATCCAAAGTTGCAAATCACGCCGGCCATGCTTCCATTGTAAAAAACGTGGGAAACACCATAGTGCATTGTGTCCCGATCAATTTCCTTCTCAAATACAGTCATCTACGCTGTCAGCAATAAACAATAAAAGAGACACTGTGCTGCAAACGGCAGTTGCTATAGCCTCAAAAGAAGGAGATACTTCCCACCAGGTTAAATGTCGAATCTTGATGGATTCTGGGTCACAAAGATCTTACGTCACCAACAAAATCGCACGTAAATTAGATCTCCCGATTGAGGAAGAAGAAAACTTGTCTGTTTTTACCTTTGGAGCAGAAGCTCCCCGAGAACTCAAAAGTACAGTAGTTAGACTGAATTTAGATACCCGAGACATGTCTAAAATATCAATTTATGCAAATGTAATACCGATGATATGTAAAGGAATACCAGTCGCATCACTTGAGTTTAGCAACTGGAAACAGAAAGAATTACTAGCTGACGATGGTTCATCTGACCAAGTTGATATTCTTATAGGTAACGATTACTACTACAGTTTTATGAAAACTGAGAAGATTCAAATCGGAGACAACCTGTATCTAGTTGATTCCAAGTTCGGTTGGATATCATCCGGATTGATGAACCCGGAAACCAAAGAGGCTTTAACGGTAACTACATATTTCCAAACAGAGCTAGATGTGAAGTTAACTAAACCTGACCTACCAATGGATCAAGCGAACATATCTTCTCTGTGGGATCTTGAATCCATCGGGATAACAGATTCACCAAAAATAACAAAAGAAGAAGAAGCGATTCGAAGCTTCAATGATACTACCGAACTTATCGAAGGAAGGTATTACGTGCACTGGCCTTGGAAAGAATTTCCGCCTAATCTGACCAGTAACTTCGGAATGGCATTCGGCCGACTCAAGAGCTTAATCAAACGAATGAATTCCGAGTCAATACAGTCGTATGATGAAACGCTGCAAGATCAGCGACAGAAAAGAATAATTGAAATAGTTCCCGAATTTAGTGAAACTACATACGAGTATAGACCTGTACACTACTTACCACATCACGGTGTTCAACAGCCAGGAAAGCCAACTAGAATTGTATACGATGCATCGGCTAAAGTTAATGGACATAAAAGCTTAAACGAATGTTTATATTGCGGGCCCATGATACTCGAAGACCTAACTAAACTACTAATTAGATTCAGATCGCATCAAATAGGGTTATCGGCCGATGTAGAAAAGGCATTCCTACAAATAGGATTACACAAAGGAGACAGGGACGTTACACGGTTCCTATGGCTCAAGGATATTTCTAAACCAGTCACAGAGGATAATTTGTTATGTATGAGATTCACTCGCGTTCCATTTGGAATAATATCAAGTCCATTTTTGCTTAACGCCACGATTAAACACCATCTCATGAAATCAAAAGATTCCGTCATTAGGAGTGCGGCTAATGACATATACGTAGATAACCTAGTGACTGGTGCACAGACAGTGCAAGAAGCATTGATTCTTTGTAAACGCTGTAAAGATACATTTCAGGATATATCTATGAATCTAAGAGAATGGAGCTCGAACTCAGAAGAATTCATGCATGAGATTTCTGACGCATACCAAAATCAAACTATAAAATTATTAGGTTTAGAATGGCATTTAAAAGAAGATACTTTGCGACTACGTTTTAATAATAACAAACCTAATGCAAATACTAAGAGAGACATTCTAAGAGTAATAGCTTCAGTCTATGATCCTTGTGGTTTCGCCACGCCTACATTGTTACCAGGAAAGCTATTGTTACAAGAATTATGGAAAGAAAAGATAAAATGGGATACACCCATACCTGAAAGTTTTACATCAAAATGGAAAGAAATTAATAACAACCTTAGTGAAATCTCTGAAATCACATTACCAAGACGTTATACCAGATTACCTAGAGACAACTATGACTTGCATTGCTTTACAGACTCATCTACGCAAGCATATGCTGCAGTAATTTATATAGTATCAAAAGGTGAAATATCCTTTGTAATCGGCAAGTCTCGTCTAGTTCCAATAAAAGACCAGGAACACCTAAAGATACCTAGATTGGAATTACTGGGAGTACTAATTGGAAGCCGTTTAATGAGATATGTAGTCGATTCTCTAAAACTAGAAATAAGACGACAAACTTTGTGGACTGACAGTCAAATAGTTATCGACTGGGTTAATTCAGATAAGTTATTGCCACCATTCGTTGCACGGAGAATTGAAGAAATCAAGAGAAACAAAGAAATGACTATCAGATATGTCCCATCCGAACTTAATCCTGCGGATGTTGCTACAAGATCGGTGAGCACAAAAGAGGACAGAGATAAATGGCTACTAGGTCCTACATTTCTGATACAAGGATCCGAAACTTGGCCTACAAGCGAGGCAAAGTCCATAAACCTGTTGTCCCGGGAGGGTCTCCCGAGAGAACCTCGAGTCGAAAGATATGTTAATAAAGAATGTCAAGATACACCGGAAAAGAATATTGACAAGTCGAGAGAACAAGAAAGAAATTTGCAAGCTCAAACGAGTGGATTGTCAAACAAGCTTGAAACGATTAAAAAGTTACAAGCCGCATATTTCCCTCAAGAATACAACGATGAAGAGACTAATTTAAGTCGCAATTTGAGATTATTTAAAGACGTAGATGGTATCTTACGTTGTAAAGGTCGCATGATGAATGCAGACTGGACCTTTGAAAAACGCTATCCTATTCTCATACCAAAGGAGAGTGAATTTACCAATAACATTATAATGAAAACACACAATGAAAATTATCATGTGGGTGTAAATCACACCTTGAGCATCATACGTCAATCGTACTGGATCCCTCAAGGAAAAGGTCAAGTTCAGAAACTTCTGAGACAATGTTCGAATTGCGTGAAACATGGTGGGGGGCCTTTTAAGCTTCCACCTACATCAGTGCTACCGCCAGAAAGAGTGAACTATAGTGCACCATTTACTTTCGTAGGAGTGGACTACATGGGACCCCTTTTGGTGAAAGGAGAAAATGGAGAAACCAAAAGATGGATTTGCCTTTACACCTGTCTAGCAGTAAGAGCTGTACACTTAGAAGTCGTTCAAGATCTAACGGCAGAAGAAGGCCTACTATCATTGAGGAGAATGATAGCTACCAGAGGCATTCCAACACTCATAACATCAGACAATGCCACGCATTTCAAACTTATGTCTGAAATACTGTCAAAACAATACTGTATCAATAAAGAAATACAGTGGAAATTCATTCCCCAACTGGCTCCGTGGTTCGGGGATTTTTACGAGAGACTAATCGGTATAGTTAAAAACTGCATGAAAAGAACATTGAGAAAACACATGCTGACAAACAGCCAGTTAAATACAGTTGCAAAAGAGATTGAATCATCTGTAAATATGAGACCACTCACTAGCGTAGACTCAGAGCTAGAACACGTTTTAAAACCAGCAGATTTTCTTGCAATGGGAAAATGTATAACGGTAGAAAGCTCGCCTGAAAACTTTGTCAACGAAGGTACTGTAACCAAAACTGATCTCATTAAAGGTTGGAAGAAAGGATTAGTAATTTTACAAGAATTCAAAGAAATGTTTCTAAACAGATATTTACCAAGTCTTCGTGAGAGGTATTGGCATTCACACAAAGAACCAAGAGTAACATCAGAAATTGCACCAGCAGTGGGCCAGATCGTCCAGTTGCGAGGTGATTCTAAAAATAGAGAAACATGGAAAGTAGGAACGATAGTCTTCCTTCAAAAGGGAATAGATGGACTATGTAGAGTAGCTAATGTAAAGATAGGTAACAAGGAATTCACAAGATCTTTAGCGCATCTATATCCTCTTGAAATAGAAGACGATGAAAGTGAATCTATTCGAGTATATAACGAATCTATAAGTGGAAGTGAAGGTTTCGACACACAGGACATTCAATCTGTAGACGTAGCTATGGAACCTATAGATATAGGAGAAACCAGTAAAACTATAAATGATGAAAGAGACGAAACCAACTGTGTCAAAGATACATCAATACATAGTGAAGAATCGGTAGAGGCTAACGGGAGGATAGGTGACGATAACATTGATAAGGATAAGAATGATGAGTATAAGAAAAAAGACAAAGAAGTACCAAAAGAAAGGAGAGTTGCGGCCACGAAAGCTCTGCAGAAGATCAGACAGTGGACGCAAAATCTAATAACATTACTTTAATTTCCCGGCCGGGAGTGTCGCGGACTTTTAGAAGATAATAATGATCCGCGAATGTAAATAATAATCAGACATAGCAACATTACAACAATAACCTTATGCAATGGCAACATCGATAGAACCTGTCAAATCAGTCCGACCCGGTAAGAACCAGTATTTATGTTTTAGCTAAAGTCGGGTCAGAAGCCGTGTTTACCATAGTAAGTGAGTTTGTATCGGGATTGGAGCCAGCATCCCGGTATTGAAAGCTGAGTATCTAATGTTTTAAGATTAATTAATCTCTCTAAGTACTTGCTATGTTATTCACTGAACCCATTGTTGTATAAATTACAGAAATGCTGAATGATGATTTCATGCCAACCAATGAGGTTGGCAAAATGTGTATGTTGTAGTTGTACTGTGTTGTACATGAAAGACTAATGATGATTTCATGCCAACCAATGAGGTTGGCAAAATGTGTTTGTTGTAGTTGTACTGTGTTGTACATGAAAGACTAATGATGATTTCATGCCAACCAATGAGGTTGGCAAAATGTGTATGTTGTAGTTGTACTGTGTTGTACATGAAAGACTGAAGCTTCTTGAGATCTCAATTAGTATTAGAATGATGAATGAGGTGGTAGGAGAAGTCAGAGAGCTTCCGCCGTCCTGAAAGGGTACGCTTGACCTTAAAGCCTATAATAGAATCCCTGGAAGTGAGCTTCCAGGGGTGGAACCCATATCGGGTTCCAACCGTTGAGTAATGTAATAAGAATAAGGTGGTAGGAGAAGCCAGAGAACTTCCGCCGACCTGAAAGGGTATGCTTGACCTTAAAGCCTATACTAGAACCCATATCGGGTTCCAACCGTTGAGTAATGTAATAAGAGCAAGGTGGTAGGAGGAGCTAGAGAGCTTCCGCCGTCCTGAAAGGGTACGCTTGACCTTAAAGCCTACACTAGAACCCCTGGAAGTGAGCTTCCAGGGGTGGAACCCATATCGGGTTCCAACCGTTGAGTAATGTAATAACAAAGTAATAATCGACGTTTGGTTTCAGTAAATACCAATAACGATGCTCAAAATATCGAAGTGTCAGTGTCATCGATAATATCTATCTACAGATGGTGAAAGTGGGCCCCCTGCTCTCAAGTCTTGTTGATCCGTATTCCGTGCTCTGTCTCCACAAAGAATTAACAAGCGAAGCAGATAAACTATACAGGTAAAAGTGACCTACAATATTTTTACCATTCGCTACGTCTGTCTAAGTTACACCCTCAGAAGAGATCCACATAATATCCTAGTATTACATGATTCCGTTAAATAGTAGAATCTTAACATATACAGGCAGACCTCGCGACAAGACCGCCGCCGAGGAAGAGGCGAAGCGGTACTGTCTCGACCCGCCGCGGCCACAGCGCGAACGCGCGCCGCGGGGTCGGGGCGCACCCGCCTCGCCCACCTTCGCTGACGCGGCGCGGCGCACACCGCCGCCGCCGCCGCTGTCGCCCGCACCAGTACCGGCAGGGGTAAGTGTTTTAAGCCTACCCCCTGCCCCCCCTGCTAATACCGCACCCCCTGATGCCGCCCCCGACGCCACGGCGTCGACGACGACGTCGAAGCAGCCGTCGGGGAAAAAAGAAAAGAAGCTTAAATATCCTCCGCTGGTAGTGGAGAAGCTGCCCAACTGGGCCACCCACTTCCGGGCCATCGCGGCTAAGCTGGGCCGGCCGCCCAACGCTCGCCCATACGGGTCCGGGGTTCGCTTTACCCCCGACTCCGAGGACGAGTACCGGCTGGTCCAGCGATATCTGACCGGCCTGGAGAAGGACAGCGGCGTGTCGTGGTTTGCATATTCGCTGCCAGCGGAGCGCAATCTGAAGATCGCCATCAGGGGGCTACCACCGGACACAGACCCCCAGGAGATCGAGGAGGAGCTCCGGGCGTTGGGCTACCAGCCGGAGTACGTGCGCCATATTAAGGGCGCACAAGGAAGACCCGGCTGCGTGTTTCACGCCATCCTAAAAAAGACGCCCGACGTCCGGGCAATCTACGACACCACCGTGTTTATGTTTATGCGGGGTGTCAAGATCGAGGCTTGGCGGGGCAAACGTGGACCCGCCCAGTGCCACAGGTGCCAGAAATTCCGGCACAGTTCCCATCAGTGCCACCGGCCGCTCGCTTGCGTCCGATGCGGCGGGGAGCACGTGGCACGCGACTGCCCGCGCCCGCTGGAGGAGCCGGCCACCTGCGTCAACTGCGGTGGCCCGCACCCCGCGTGCAACAACAAGTGCCCCGTGTTCCAGGCGGAGACTCGGAACAAGCGAGCGGGGACTGCCGCCATAACCTTGAACTGCAAGCACCCGGCGTGGAACTCCTACTCTACGAATACCGAGGAAAGACGGCTCTTCGCGGACTCGGAAGCCCTCGGCTATACGGTGTCCGGCCCAGAGACACCGACGCACTACCCAGACACTGCGCGGTATATGCCGGACGTGCTGGACATCGTAGTCCACCGGGGGCTAAGCAGCCAGATCACACAACAAGTGATAGACGACGAGTTACAGTCGGACCACCAACCTGTACTCGTCGTCTTATCGGGAACGCCGACCCGACTGAAGCCCATAGCGCCACGTCGAGTCACGGACTGGACAAAGTTCGAGGAAAAAGTAGAGGCCACCACGCCGACTCGGCCTATCACTACCTCCGCGGACGTTAACAAGACCGCGGATGACGTCACTGCTTGCATAAAGAGCGCCTTAGAAGCGGCGACAAGCACGCAGCCGCATGGGAGAGGGCTACTGCCGCCCCTGCCGGCGCACATAAGCGCAATGATCGCCGAGAAGAGGCGCATTCGCAAGCAGTGGCAACAATCAAGATGCCCGGCACAAAAGAGGGAGCTCAACCGTCTCGCGGAGAAGGTTAAGGCCGAGTTACAGGCGCTTACCACCGCGGGCTGGGAGGACAGGTTAGACGCCACGGCGGACAGCTGGCCGTCATTATACAAGCTCTGCGGCCAGCTGACGAACACCCCAGCTCCGGTGCGGCCCCTGCTCAACAGCGACGGGGCGCTAAGGTATGTAGCAGAGGACCGGGCGGAGGTCTTCGCCGACCACCTGGAGCGTCAATTCCGCCCGAACCCGACCAGCGACACCGACCATGTCGCAGCAGTCGAGCAACACCTGGGAGACTACTTCGCAACGCCGATAGCTCCCGATGAAGACCCAGTCTTTTTCTAAAGACGAAGCCTAGGAAGGCCCCCGGTGCTGACGGTATCACCAACGCAGTGCTGCGCCACCTGCCGTACCGTATGGTAGCGGCGCTGGCGCGCCTGTTCACGGGGATACTGCGCACGGGGGCCTTTCCCGCCTCGTGGAAGGAGGGGCGCGTCATCATGCTGCCCAAGGCGGGAAAAGACATCCTGAAGCCGGAGAGCTATCGGCCGATCACCCTGTTGCCGACAGTCTCCAAGGTGTTCGAAGCACTCCTGCTGCGACATCTCCAGCCCCACATCGCGCCACGCTCGGAGCAGTTTGGGTTTCGGGCGGAGCACAGCACGACGCTCCAGCTGTCAAGGGTACTGCACCACCTCACAGCTGCGCTCAACAGGAAGGAGTACTCGGTGGCAGTATTCCTTGACATGGAGAAGGCCTTCGACCGCGTGTGGCACGACGGCCTGATATACAAGTTGGCCACTTCAGGCGCGCCCCGTCGCGTCGTTATGGTGGTCTCTACTTTTCTCTCCAACAGGACATTTAGGGTGGTGGTCGACGGGGCGCTCTCTAGCGCCCGCCCGGTGCTCGCGGGTGTGCCGCAGGGCAGCTGCGTGTCGCCGGCGTGTTACTCACGTTACACCGACGACATCCCCACCACCTCGGACGCTATGCTCGCGCTGTACGCCGACGACGCCGCGTACATTACTACATCGCTCAATGCGAAGTACGCGGCCGTCAAGATGCAGCGCGCGCTCGATCTGCTGCCCGAATGGCTGTCCAGGCGGCGGCTGTCGGTTAACGTGGGTAAGACGCAGGCCATGGTCACCGGCTTTGCGCGCCTCCCACCACCCTTGAAGCTGCAGGGAGCCGACATCACGTGGTCGCCCCGGGTCAAGTACCTGGGGGTAACCATTGATCGTCGGCTCACGATGGGGCCACACGTCCGCTCGGTCGCCGCAAAAGGTAGGGTCGCCCGCAACCTCCTTAAACCGGTGCTCTCGTCCCGAATACCGGCGCGCGTCAAATTGGGCGTGTACAAGCTGTACGTGCGCCCAATACTGACGTACGCCGCCCCGGCATGGTTCGCCCTCACGTGCGAGTCGAGCCGAAAGCTGCTCCGCGCGCAGCAGAGTCTGGCGCTGCGGACCATTGTTGCCGCTCCTCGCTACGTGAGGAACGATGTCCTAGAACGGGACCTCGGGATTGAGAGCCTGGACGAGTTTGTGCGGCGCCTCGCGAGGGGAATGTTCGCGCGTGCCGACGCATCCGCCTGGCCGCATGTCCAGGACATTGCGCCCTGGCACGCGCGCCCCCCCGACGCGAGACCCCTGCCCCGCGACCTGGTAGCGGACGACGACCCCATCGCACCGGATTGACGCCTCAAGTGAGCCGCACCCAGGTTACACGCGGCTCACTCGATTCAATAGTACTCCACACACACTACATACACTCGTCGCGTGGCGTGTGCTAGGTTAATATAGGCACGTCACGCGGCGAACGCAGACGCCCACTACTCATCAGACGCCTAAACTCACGCGCGTATGCGCAGCGCGGGCCGCGGTACGCGCAGACACTGGGCGGTGTTACACAAAACAATACCGCCCACACACACATGACTGCTCCTTAGCCCGGACCGTGCCCGGCTAGCTCTGGAAGCGGGACGGGCGGGAGCAATACACCTAATTCTGTAGGAGCGTCGAGTCGGCACCTCTGTCGCTGGTCGTCCCCCGCCGGGCCTCCCCAAGGTAACTGGGGGTCTCACCTGGCGGGGACAGACCGCCGAGGTGTCGTGAAGAAAGCGGCGCTGTGAGACAGCGTCGTGGCGCGCCTACAGAAAAACATCATGCAATCACTCACATAGGCGCGCGTAACAATACGCGTGCCTAACAATTGCCGCAGGCCAATGTAGCCGACCGAGGGAGGGGCCTGTTTTTGCAGGCCACCGCATGGCCTCCGCGGCCGGGGGGCGAAGCCCCGGAACCGCTCGCCACGCCCCCTGACGGGGGCGTCGCGATATCTCCGAGCTGGGAGTCAGTTGGTCTTCAGACTCGACTCCTTACAGAGCACTAGCTCCCGACAAACCTGTCGGTTTACTAAAGTTCAGTCTTATACCTGTATTCTAAATACCCTATATATGGGTGGCTCTGTCACTATACGAACAGTAATCGATACTACGATCCTGTGGAAAAGTAATTCTAAACTCAAATAGATAGTTTAACAACGATTATTGCACGGTAAGTCAGAGAACAGTGACATCACAGTTTTCAACAAAGACAATCCTAATTTGTTCGTAAACTATAATAATAATAAACAGTTAATAATAATTGTTAATAATAATAACATAATAAATAATAACAGTTATAAATTGAGTGTGCAAGTCACCCTCTGCCATTTTATCCGTGTATATATAAAACATTGGTCAGGCAGGGGTCATAGTTATTCCATAGTTCTTGGTAACCAGTCCACTTTAGTCACCCAGACCCATAGTCCTACTTTTTATATTTCCATCTCCTGCAATAGTCCTACACCAACCGGGGGTTATCCTTGGGTGCACTTGCATAGAGCATACAGGGATAATCGTCGGTTGGTGCCGCATTTCATTAAAATTTCCTAAGGGCCCTCTGCGAGTTGGCTTCGGCCCCTCGTACAAAGGACCGGGACCCCAAGGTTTCGAGATATATAAATTCATAAAAATAATAATAATAACAATAACAACTTTTGGATAAAATGGTTCCAAGGGTCATATGCCCGCTTGGCATCCCAGTTCCAGTCAGCCTTAGAGTCAGGATTGCTGCCCCAGTTCCTAACGACGGGAATAACCCACCTGCTCCATAAATCAGGTAGTACCGCGGATCCCAAAAATTATAAACCGATCACTTGTTTACCGACGGTCTATAAAGTTTGTCGGAAATACGTCATCCGTTTGAGTATTCGGAACGTCAGCGCCATCTGGCGGCGCTGGACAGAGTCTAGCCTGAGTCCGTGGGGGGGTCGAGGAGAGCCAGCAGCGAGATGCAGCAGCGGACTTGACCATTGGACATCGTACGGACAACATGTGCTCAGAATCAGTCGCGCGTTCCGTATCGTTGAGTGTGTACCTACAGTGTGTGATTCGCTAGTGTAATTAAACTGTTCGTGAAATTATAATCTGATTTGAACTGCAAACTGTTTTTCTATTGCGCAATAATCAGCACTACCCATAGTTCGCCCACAATAATTAAACTATGCCTGATGATAACGAGACGCACTATACCTTCTCCGACATCGGAAGTGGGATTCGTGTTGGTTCATGCGCAAAATCAGAACGCCAAAAGTGAAAGTGACCATTGACATTTGAAAAACAAAGTGCAAACATGCGAACGCTTATTGAATAATCGTGTAGGTCCACACGATTATTCGAGTTCGAGTTGGACCCAGACAAGCCAGATACGGATGCGCTATCATGCTGCGTGTTCTTTTGGGCATAGGCTGTATGCAGAGAAAACCTTTGCCGAGTGACGTGCTTATCCGAAAAAAAAAAAGACTATGGCGCCCGAAGGAGTAGCATAAACGTGACTATCGCGGATAGCATACCAAGGACGTTGCGTGCAGCTACCAGTGACGTCTAGTGACTGAATCGAGCCAAGCAGGCTCGCAGCTGGCAGTGAAACCCTTCGTGTGCTTCAAGTGAGGTAAACCAGTACATATCGCAACCCTGCATGAGCAGTGGCAGCCAAGCTGATGGTGAACAACGTGCTGGAAGTAGTGAAGGACGAGTGGATGTCATTTATCTGCCCTCAGACACGTTACAAAATAAAGGTGAGCTGTATTCTTTTGTTTACGATTCTGTTGCTGAATGCTCGTTAGTAAAAGTGAGTTGTGCAGCCAAATTATGTGGCAAACGAGTTAATAATGTCGTTGCGTTGAGTGGTATTGGTCAAACGCGTGTATTCAGCACAGAACAAATAATGTGTAGCGTTGCGATTAGCGAGCAACAACATGCGATTTTATTTTTCAATCCGACATTTACTTGCAAAGTAATATTATGATAGCACAAAGGCAGCTATAACAACATTGGCGTTTTATTGTTCAGATTAGAAGACTAAGTTAGATCGGAAGTTCAGAGGTCCGCTTAAGGTAGTTGATGTTTTGGATGGTGATCCCCATACGTTAAAAGATTTAAATTCTAACCGTATTACAACTATGCTCACGATCGCATACGAAAGATGCCTCTAAGTAGTGTCCCTAACGAGTTAAACGTAGAGACGGTAATGAGAGTTCACCGAGTAGTTAGAGCACATACCATGGCTATTTGGTCGAAGTGCACGCACTAGTCTGCAGTCGTAACTGCAACTCAGAGTGGAGTTGTTCAGAGCGCGATGGGCAGCTAGTGGTGTACCATGGCTATTTGGTCGCACTGCACGCACTAGTTTGTAGTCGTAACTGCAACTCAGTGTGGAGTTGTTCAGAGCGCGATGGGCAGCTAGTGGTGTGGCGGGGACCAGGGTCTCAAAGGAGACTATTGTTGTGTTGGTCTTGTAATGACCTGGGAGTCGTAGACTCTATGTGAAGTGAAGTGTGTTGGTTGTATCACTTGAGGTGATGACGATATGGGTGGCATGAGTGTCACTAGCTGCTGCGGCAGCAGGGCCATGAGCTTTGTATGTGATCTAAGTTGATATAGTTCCTGATCAATTATTACTAAGGCTTAGAGAAATCTTTTGTTGTCGATGAATGCTATCGTTTTTATTAAATTTTTGTTAAGTAAAGCGTTTCGATAACAATGTGGTCAAAATTGGCCGAGTGGAACATGCACTGCTGTTTGTATTTTTTTGTGGTTACAGGTTACAAGTAAACAACAGCAAAAACAGTTACATTGAGAAGTAAAGCCCAATCTAGTTTACAATGAAATTTTTAAATACGCTCACGATTTAAAACCGGACAATAATTGAAAAAAGGAAACAGGTTAATGTGCCTTGATCCGCTCATTGGAACTTTCCAGACCCTTGATCATAGGTTTATATGCATCCGGTAAACCTGCCAGCATGAGTGTTTCCAACCATTAGTCACCTACTTCGAAACCGATATTTCGTAATTTGTATGTAGTACTCATTACGAAATATCGGTTTGGTATTTTGTTCACATAATCTTCAACGCTCGTGCAGTTATCTAGCGATGTGTTTAGTGAATCTCGCAATAAGCTGACTTTTCTTGAGAGCCCAGAGTCTTCGAAAGCATTTTGTAAGTTCGTCCTTACTTCTTTGGATGACTTTGCATTTTCAAAATGAATGTAATTGATTGGTTCAACCAACAAAATGATTTTGGACTTAGCTTTTATATCATTCTTCACGTCGACATCGGTGCTAGGATCGACATATTCCCATAATCCTTCATGTTCTAGATATGATTTAACTGCAAACTTCCACGTAGAATAATTTTGCCGACCGGCTAATCTTTCAATGTGAAGGTTAGACGTAGCCATTTTTCTCGGGTCGAAAACGTTCGATGAAGTATTCGCAAATTATAAATATTAACGACTGTACTTTACTTTATAACAATAAATATTAAACTTTGAAACTATTTAAGTTTACGGACGGTATCTGAGCCCATAACCTGTGCAAAAGTAATTGTAAACTCAAATAGATAGTATAACAACGTCTATTGCACGGTAAGTCAGAGAACCTTGAGAGAACATGACAGTTTTCAACAAAGACAATCCTAATTTGTTCGTAAACTATAAGAAGTATTTAATGTTTACTATTCCAACAGTTCATAAATGATGATGATAAATGATTTAATTTCTGTAAGTAGGTGTTTACAAACACTGTTACACGTCATCATATTTTTTAAACTACCGTTTACCGTTTTTAAACTACGGTTCTTCTATTGCGCAATAACCAACACTACCCACACTACGCCCACAGTAGTCGATATGAATCGCAGAACCTAATTGCGCGCCCAGCTGTCTGCTCCCTTCATGACACGCGTCGACAGTCGGCGCGGATTATACGAAAATGTAAACGAGTGTGCACCACTGCGGTGACATCAGTGGCGCAGCCGGACAGCGGTTATTGTAATTTGGCCGCCCGATGATTGCTAAAACGGGTGGCAATTACTCGCGTGTCATTGTATCCCCATTTTGTTCCTAATATCTCATTAGCTGTCAAATGCCCATTGAGCAATCAATTATTTCCATTTTAATTAATTTATGCGATAATTATTAGACCTGCCACAAAACTGTCATTACCAGAATATTACAAAATATTCCTTGTGTTCTGTTTATTGGTTAGGGATTCACAAAGTAGTTTGAGCTCTCGGTCAATGTTGGTGATATGTTAATGACAGTTTAAGTAGCCCTCGGCCACACTCCATTAACCACTCTCTCACGTAATTACGTGGCTTATTAGTGGCAGGTACTGCTCGTGCAGACACCACTCACCACTCTCTTAGGTAGTGGCAGGTTGTCCTCGTGCAGACACCGCTCACCACTCTCTTAGGTAGTGGCAGGTAGTCCTCGTGCAAACACCGCTCACCACTCTCTTAGGTAGTGGCAGGTAGTCCTCGTGCAGACACCTCTTACCACTCTCTTAGGTAGTGGCAGGTAGTCCTCGTGCAGACACCACCTACCACTCTCTTAGGTAGTAGCAGGTAGACCTCGTGCAGACACCGCTCACCACTCTCTTAGGTAGTGGCAGGTAGTCCTCGTGCAGACACCGCTCACCACTCTCTTAGGTAATGGCAGGTAGTCCTCGTGCAGACACCTCTTACCACTCTCTTAGGTAGTGGCAGGTAGTCCTCGTGCAGACACCACCTACCACTCTCTTAGGTAGTAGCAGGTAGACCTCGTGCAGACACCGCTCACCACTCTCTTAGGTAGTGGCAGGTAGTCCTCGTGCAGACACCGCTCACCACTCTCTTAGGTAATGGCAGGTAGTCCTCGTGCAGACACCACCTACCACTCTCTTAGGTAGTAGCAGGTAGACCTCGTGCAGACGCCACTCACCACTCTCTCACGTAGTTAGTGGCAGGTAGTCCTACACGAATAAATAAATGTAAGTCAATAATAACTTAGATCAGAAAAGTATGTTTTATTTTTAAATGTATGCAGAAACTTGTGCAGTGAACCTGTTTTAGAACGTTGCAAAGATTAGTCCTTCTGAACACATGTGACTGCAGAGTGCGCGTAGTGATTGGCTCATGTTTCAAACTCCGCGGACCGTTTTAATCGGCAGGTTATGTAAATGGGCCAATCATAATACAGCTTATTCGATACCGTCGGTTTCATCAGCTAATGATGTTGTCGTTAGCGGCCAGACTAGCGCGCAATGCTCACAGCGCAGTGCAGCAGTGCGGCGGTCGTGGACTACGGCTGAGTAAACGGAACGTGCAACAATCCAAATAAACGTAGACTTTGTGGGCGTACTTATAAAGAGAAATTAAAAATGCGAGTTTTTTGCTTTTTCTTCATCTTCGTGACGATGATTTCATTGACAACTTTTATATGTATAAGCTTCGCTCACAATTCAGCTCCTTGCTACCTTGGTTATAAATATAATTGCAGCAAACAATCTGATATTAAGACTAGATTCTTATCTGATAAATGTAAAGCGAGCTCACAGTGATAGCACCCTCGGCATCGGCGTGGGCACAACACTCACGATAGCAATCTAGGCATCGGCATGGGCACAACACTTATTATAGCACCCTCGGCATCGGCATGGGCACAACACTCACGCAGCTTAAAGTTTTGATGAATTTTCTTCTTACAATAATGTTATGAGAAAAATAAACTTGCTATCAGAAAAATGTAGGGATGTAAACTTTTCCAATTAAACTCAGGACTCAGTAATCCTCATAGGTATGACGTAACATAGGCACTCGTAGCTAGCTAGAATAAATCACGTCACCTGTGTATGTGACACGAAGTGACTCGTCGAGCGTATCATAAGCGTCCAGTGCAGCCCGTCACCCTGCGCCCCGCATCCCGCTTCCCTCGTCCCTGTCCCGAGCGTGTAGTGCGAGCATCCCGTACCGAACTAATTAGCCGAAACTGGCTGCCGCGGGGTTAAATGCCATTACTACGTAACAAAATACAGACAATCTTACAGTGCGGTAGGTACAGCCATTTGAACACCTACTTTATAATATTCTTATCATTCATGAGTCTTACCAATTGGCTTCCCATAACAGAAATATTATGTAACATCAAATTTGTTTTTCCGGAACTGATAGCTATTAGCTATAGAAGCTAGTCTGGAAGACTAGATTTGGATAGTTAAAAATGTACTTGATCCCTGGACACTTAGATGTCGTGAAATGTAATCAGCGGGGCAATTGTGTAACACAATCATTATCAATCGGAATCGGTTTCATTTTGACAGTTCAACAACAGACACAGTGTTATGCAGACAAATTTTTCGAACTTATGAAGCAATGGGTTAGCAATTTGCTTCAAAATTATTTAGATTCCGATTGATAAAGTGTTACGCAATTAGGGTGCAGACTCGTCACTCACAGGGTGCGCACACGCACTAACAGCGAGGAGTTTCGGATCGTTTCACAATTACTGTCCTGTTCTAGCGAGAGCTTATCGTTTTGTCCAGCGTGTAGCACGCGGCGTGACCGGAGCTTCTACGTGTCACTCCTGCGTGTCCACGTCACAATCATACACGATCGGCGTGAATCTTTTAACCCGGAACTGTCCCTTTCGGCTTCTCATTATTTTTTAACCGACTTCAAAAATGGAGGAGGTTGTCAATTCGTCGCGTATATATTTTTTTATAATGTATGTACACCGATTACTCCGTCAATTGTGGACCTATTTTGAAAATTATTTTTTCGTTTGAAATGGTATAGGTACATTTCGAGATGGTCCCATTGTCATCAAGTTGGAATCTGATGAGAGGATCCCATGGAAATCAAGGGGAATCCTCAAACTTTATAGGCAAACCTATAGCAAAAAAAATATGTACGCGACGAATTGATAACCTCATCCTTTTTTAACCGACTTCTAAAAAAGGAGGAGGTTCTCAATTCGGATGTTTGTATTTTTTTTTTTTTTTATGTTTGTTCGCGCATAACTCCGTCGCTTACCAACCGATTTGAAAAATTCTTTTTTTGTTGGAAAGGGTATACTTCCCAAATGGTCCCATGAAAATTTTATCGAAATCGGACAAGCGGTTTTTGAAAAATCAACAAAAACCTAAAAATGTATCTACATTAACGATCTTTTCATATTTCATAACTCCGTCATTTACGAACCGATTTGGAAAATACTTTTTTGAGCATTTGCTCTCGAAAATCATCATTTGGTAAAGTGGAGCTGATGATAAAGACCACAGATGGCTATCGGAACTACTCAATGACAAATATTTCACGGGTTGCGATTCGATTACTTTAATATGGTTGCTAAGCAATTTATGCTCGTTACAATGCATATGGTGAAATGGAGCTGATGGTGACTTCTCAAACAGCTCCAGTTCTCCTGGCTTATGGGAACTATTCAACAATTAACGTCCCTGCATCGGGTAAAGCAATATTTTGTAAAAGGTGACGAGCAGTTGACATTAGGCTATTGTAACTTAGATAAATTACAAACTGACCCACTAAAAAGTGAAAAATAAAAACTTTTTTACAAAAAAAAAACAACCGACTTCCGAAAAACACTATAAATTGAAAAATAACTTAAATTTCGGAAGTCGGTGGCAAAAAACTAAAATACAAGTCCAAAGACACCGACTTCCGAAATTAAAGTTATTTTTCAATTTATAGTGTTTTTCGGAAGTCGGTTGTTTTTTTTTTGTAAAAAAGTTTTTTGAAGTCGGTTAAAAAAGAAGAAAGCTTTTGGCCGCAGGATGTGGTATTCCGCCGCTTTTGCGGATAAGTGCCACCGGAACGCACAAAGACTTAGAGCAACTAAGTGATACTAACATAGTTATTAAGTTTTATTTACTACCGTTACTATATTATTATGTATCTATACTTTGGTTAAGGTATGTATGTATGGGTCTTTGTTATCTGAAAATAAATGGGTTATTATTATGGTTTAATAAAGCGATTTGGGTATTTTTTTTAAGTAACTTGAGCATTTGCTCTCGGAAATCATCATTTGGTAAAGTGGAGCTCATGATGAAGACCACAGACGGCCATCGGAACTACTCAATCTAACTATATAAATAAGAAGAAAGGTCCTGATTGACTGACTCATCAACGCCCAGCCCAAATCCTTGGACCTAGAAAGCTGAAATTTTAAACATCGGTTTCCTATATAATGTAGACAAGGAATAAGGAAGGATTTTTCGAAATTCAACCCCTAAGGGAGTTAATTGGGCATGAAAGTTTGTATGAAAATCTTATTCCTTGAGTTAATAAACTTGAAACTTGGCAGGAATACTTATCTAAGTATAAATAATCCCACAAAAACATTTCATGTTAAATGTTGCCAAGACGAGACCATGTAGCTCGCACTGTCAAAAAGTAATCAGATCTCATGTAGAGCCAAGCTTCTAACTCTACACGCCCTAACTCTACAAGGCCTGACTTCGCAAACTCTACACCTTAGTCAAAATATCTGGTTTGGCCGTTTCGTTACTACAAGAACCATTAACAGTATGAGAGTTTTTCACCTTACGCTCATGTGAATGTAGCGAAATGGCCAAGCCATATTATTTTGACTAAGGTGTAGAGTTTGCGAAGTCAGGCCTTGTAGAGTTAGGGCGTGTAGAGTTAGAAGCTTGGCTCTACATGAGATCTGATTACTTTTTGACAGTGCGAGCTACATGGTCTCGTCTTGGCAACATTTAACATGAAATGTTTTTGTGGGATTTCATTTCTTTTTGTAAGTTGCTTATGATATTTATACGAGTATTTTTGCTGTTGTTCATTTTTTCTTTCTTTTTTTGGGGTTTATATATAACAAGGACCCCCTATATAAATTTTCAGACCTCTAGCATCAAAATTTACGGATTTTTTTTTTTTGGGGTTTTAAAAGTTTCAAGTTTTAATATTTTTTTGTTGTTTGTGTACTATTACTAGCTTACATACCAAATTTCAGCTTTCTAGGACTTCAGGAAGTACCTTAAGAATTTTGATGATCATCAGTCAGTGAGTCAGTGACGAAATCGGGGTATTTTAGATATCAATAAAATCTAAAGTATAAGAGCTATGCAATTGAAACTTTATAGGTTTAATAAGTCAACCACTGGCATCATATTCCAAAAATTTTGTTTATCTGGTATAATCCAAACCCAAGTTAAGAGGGTTCAAAAATACGACGAAGTGCTTCGAAAAAAGGTAGGTAGTGCCCTTGCGCTTCGCTTGGCTGGTCTTGGCGGGGGCACTCCCGTGCCCCCAGATTATGAAGTTTAGTAATTTTCGATTTCAAAGTCAAAGCATTTTTTTCAAATAGGTACATAAAAGGTACTTTTGAACGTCAAAAATTACAATAAAATAGAATTGATTCTAGTCGCCCATTCCAAAAGGTAGTTTTCGTATGGAGAAGAATGGGCAAGAAACTCCACCGATACTCTTTTAAAATGTTTTACAATATTTTGTTTTGTAGTTTTTTTCTAAGCTACCCCCTAAAAGGGTATTGGGGGTGTCAAAATTTGTATGGAAGAATTTTAACGCGCGGTCCGATTAACTCAAAACTCGGTATTTATTTATTTATTTATTTATTCATATATACTTTATTGTACACCAGAAAAAACAACAAAAAAATACAATTTTTAATACAAAACATACAATGGGCGGCCTTATCGCTTTCTGCGATCTCTTCCAGGCAACCTTGGAATGGACAGTGAATGCGTGGATATAAAAAAATGGGGTTGTTAGTGGTGCAAAATAATATACTACAATAGATACATAGATATATACATGTATAATGCTGTATAATAGATACATAAATAAATACATACTAAATATACATATAAACAACGAAAATAAATGATGACTACAGATTATTGCAGCTACGAAAACAAGATCACAACAACAAGTAATGTTCCTTCACTAGTCTCTTAAATACAGCTAACGATTGCGCGCGTTTTATTTGAACTGGCAGTGCATTCCATAAACGAGCGGCCTGAACAGAAAAGGATTTGTCGAAAAATGTTGTAGAATGCATTGGCATTTTAAGCTTTAAATTATCCGATGATCTCAAAAACTTCGTGTGGGAGTCGCAAAGGTACTGAAAACGTTTTTTAAGGTAGGTAGGGGTGGAAGGGGAAAAGAGCACATTATACAGTAGGGACAGAATATGAGCATTCCTGCGAAGGCGAATTGGTAACCACTTGAGCTTCACACGAAATTCGGAAACATGGTCATATTTGCGCAAACCGAATATGAACCTTATACAGACATTTTGAAGGCGCTCAAGTTTATCAAGTTGGTCTTGGGTAAGGTCAAGATAGCTGGCATCAGCATAATCAAGAATGGGTAGAAGAAGTGATTGTGCAAGCGCAATCTTGGTGGCCGTTGGTAGAAAATTACGCAGTCTCTTCAAAGATGCAGCGGATGCAAATAGCTTGCGGCTAACTTCCTGTAGTTGGGCAGTCCAAGAGAAGTTCTTGTCAATGAATATCCCCAAGTTTTTAATTTTTTCGCTGAAGGGAATAATAGAGTTATCAAAAGAAACTTGGGGAAGAGTCGTCCAGTCAATCCTTGAGACCGTCCTAGAACTGCCAACCACCACAACCTGCGTTTTTATGGGATTGACCATAAGTCCATACCTCTTGCTCCAGTCGCATATACGGGCCAGATCACGATTAATCACTAAGATAGCTTCGGACAGATTTCCAAGAGGAGCTCGCGCGTAGATTTGTAAATCATCTGCATAAAGGTGGTAGGAAGAAATTAGTTCGTCGGAGATTGAGTTAATAAAAACTGTGAAAAGTAAAGGGGAAAGAACGCCACCCTGTGGTACACCGGCAGAAGTATTACTCCAGGAAGACAATGTCTCCCCGATGCAAATACGTTGCCGGCGACCGAACAGGTAACTACGAAACCAGTCAACTACCGATCGAGATATATTAAGAGAGCATAGAATACCAAGCAAAACATCGAAATCAACAGTATTAAAAGCATTACTGAAATCTAGTAAAGCTAAGACCGTTAGATTACCGCTTTCCATGGCTGACCTTATATCATCCGTAATATTCAGAAGCGCTGTGGTGGTACTATGACCAGGACGGAAGCCAGACTGGAAAGGGTTAAGGAGATTATTTTTGGAGAGGAAAGTGTTTATTTGATCGTGGATTAACCGTTCAAGGACTTTGGATAGAAAGGGTAAGACGGATATTGGACGATATTCAGAAAAGGATGACGGATTAGCTTTTTTAGGTAATGGAATTATTTGAGCATCTTTCCATGAACATGGAAAGACACCACTAGATGCAGAAAAGTTGAGGATATGGCAAATGACGGGAAGGATTACGTCCAGCACAGGGACTAACATATTACGGCTGATACAGTCACTTCCCACTGCATTGGAGGTAATCGATAGTATGCTCTTCTTAACATCACATGCGGAGAATTGACCAAAAACAAATGGAGAATAACTGGGAGTCGGAAGAGATGAAAGATAACCTATCAAAATCGGACGAAGCAGTAAAATGATTGTTCATTGCATCAATGTCTAAATCTTTTGGGATTGTCTCTTGTCGGGTTTTACCGACCCCCAATGATCTAAGAAATTTCCAAACTTTGGATGCGTCCCCATTTTGGACAGATGTATGAATGTGATGGCGATTAGCATTCCTACACACCTTATTGCAATGAGTACGGATTGAAACATATCTTTCCCTGTTAGTGTCATTAGGCCTACGCTTAAACTTAGACTTTGCCGTCACTTTTTTGTGCATTATTGCTTTAAACCAAAAATAAAGAATAAGGTGAACAGGGTTTTTATACTTAAAACCAAAAATAAAGTATTTATACTTAAAACCAAAAATAAAGAATAAGGTGAACAGGGTTTTTCGAAAACCTACCCCTGACGGGGTGAAAAGAGGTAGTTATATAGGGGAGGGTTTTACTGCGTGGATTGATTAACTCGAAAATTCGAATAAATAATCTTTGAGTCAAGTAACGAACATACCCCAAACGATTTTTCAAAATTCCACTCTGTAGGAGTGAAAAGCGGGAACACAGTTTATATGAAAAAATCTTATTCATTTGTTCAATAAACTTGAAACTTGGCACGAATACTGATCTAGATAAATTATGAAGTTTGGCTGTTTTTGTTTTTCTAAACCTTTCTAGTGCTAGTCGAACCCGTGTTCTTGACACGCTTCGTCAAACTAGTGCGCAAAATTACGTCGTTATTTTTGTGAATGTTAAAAAGACGCTTACCTATTGTTTTATTTATTTATTGTTGTGTAATTAGGATAGTTATTTGATTATGGTACTGCGATAAAGACGCTTTGCTTTGTTTTCTAATCTAGTAGGTACGTTTACATCTCTTGCAATACGGACGGTTTTATTTGTGTAATGATGTGCTTGTGTAAACTTGTGATCGTGGTGGCAAATACACATCCGAACTACAAACAGACATGATCCTAATTTATGGAGAATGTCATCAAAATGCCGCCCTTGCGATAAGGACATATCGCGAGAGATATGGCGATTCAAAACAATGCCCTACTAATCCTCGCACTATTGTAGGACCTCTTCAGCGCATCCACGAAAACCGGCCAGTGGATCCTAGGTCTCAACGCCCAGATCGACCGCCTAGACGACAAAATGTGCTACAATATTTCGAAGACTAACCCAAAACTAGCCTCCGCCAAAGCGCTAGGAGACAAATAAAAGCAGTGATTGACGTGACGTGATGATAGTTATAACTAATAGTGACAAGAGAGGGTGACGTTAGACTAAGCACCTCCGCTGTAGGTACCACGTGCGCCGCGCCGCCGCCGCGAGCCGCTCGGTTTCTTTGACAAATGCCGACAAAGAATCAGACCGATCACGAGTACGATCGCGCGAAGCGTAGGTGAGTAATTTCATGAATGAATTTTTGCAAGGCTGATCCCAAATTTAGTTACCATATGTCTACCAGAATCTTATGGCAAAAAAAAAACAAAAAACTTTGTGGTTTTCATACATTTGACATTGCCAATGTTGTCAAATGTATGAAAACCACAAAGTTTTTTGTTTTTTTTTTGCCATGAGATTCTGGTAGACCTGTATTATATTATTTAGTCTGTTTGAAAAAACATTTTTTTCAATTTACGAATTATTTTAACCTATACATATATATACACACATCAAAAGTGTCTAGGGATCAACATATATTTTTGCAATAACTTTTCTCCTGATTGATATTAATTAAAATTTTCTTTAAGGATTCATCAAATAAAGTGTTTTCGTTTGTCACAGTAACGATAAACCAAGTCACCTTTGCATTAATAAAGAAATTTGCCATTTTCCTAATAAAGGGATTTTTGACATTTGAAACACTAACACAAAAGTTCGAAAAAAAGACTGAAATAACAGTTTTCTTTAAAATTTTATTGGGTAACTTAAACAATTAATAATCCGTGTTTCTACCGCGAACGCTAACAACACAAGAACATCGGTTTGGCATACTCAAAATGAGTTCATCCAAATCACGCTGTGGAATGGCCGCCCATGTTCGTTACAACAACAAAAAAAGGTCTTCTTGCGACTGGATACCCTCCATATTCGGCAGAGCTCTTCTCTGTAGCATATCCCATGCATGCTCAATCGGGTTCAAGTCTGGCGACTGAGCAGGCCAGGGCAGGACATTGATGTTAGCTGCGGCGAGAGTCTGTCTTACAACTCTTGCGGTGTGCGGTCGTGCATTATCATGCATTAACTGAAATAAGGGACCGATTTGCACTTGTAGAGAAACGATGACGTCTGATACAATCGTCTCAGCATAAATTTGAGCGTTGAGGTTGCCTCTGATCCAAATCAACTCAGTTCTTCCGCCGATCCAAATACCCGCCCATACCATGATGGTTCCACCACTATAAGGATGGACTTCCTGGCAGGATTTTAATCGCTGTTGGCGTCCAGGGGTTCTCCAGTGTCGTATACGTCTTGTATCCGGTCTCATACCAAAACGAGACTCATCAGAAAAGCACACGAAACGCCATTGTTATTCTGCCCAATTTCTGTGTTCAAGAGCCCATTGATATCGAATCCTACGATTGTGCATTGCTATAGGTGGTACCCGTAGCGGTCTTCGGGAATGAAGGTTCACTTCATGCAAGCGGTTTCTGACTGTTTGGTCGCTAATTAAGTTCCCTGAAGAGTGATGAAGCCTCACGGCTAACATCATGGCGGTTATTGTTGGAGCTCTTCGAGTTAAGATTTGAATGTATCGGTCTTGTCTCCGTGTGGTGCAGCGATACCGTCCTCCATGGCGCTCAGCCACGGTACCAGTGCTTCGGTAACGTGTCCAAAGTCGACTGATAACACTCTGACTTGTATTCAGAGCTAAAGCCACAGTACGTTGCCGGGAACCAGCTTCTATCATTCCCACGGCTCTGAGCATTTCTTCCCTGCTTAAATGACGTCGCCGCTCCATAATAACGTTGGTTTTAATCAGTAGTAGGGAAACAGTAGCACTAATAATGTCTTCAATGCGTTGTATGTTTTTATAGGGAAAATATTGACAGCTGATTTTCATCTTTTACTCGAATTTGATTCACAGTTCCTGATTCAAATTATGAAATGCACCAAAAAGGATCCATATAAATTTATAAAATCATAAATTTATTACAAAGCCACATCTCAATCTCAAGAAATCCGCATAAAAATGCTTGATCCCTAGACACTTTTGATGTGTGTATATATGATTAATAGAAACTAGCCCTACCCGTGGGTTAAATTAATGTCGCTATTGTAGCGGCACGTTGTTTATAAAATTCAAAGTCCTGATTGATATCAACACACAATCTAAACCGCTGGTCCTAGAGACATGAAATTTGGAGAAGATTACCTAGGTATCCACTAAGAAAGGGTTTGTCGAAATTCCACCCCTAAGAGGGAGAATATGGGGAGGGCGAAATTTCAGTCGGACGAAGTCGCGAGCAGAAGCTAGTGATAAATATTTCACGGGTTGCGATTCGATTACTTTAATATGGTTGCTAAGCAATTTATGCTCGTCACAATGCGAATGGTGAATTGGAGTTGGTCGTGAAATACACCTCAACAATTATCGTCCCTGCATCGGGAAAAGCAATATTTTGTAAAAGGCGATGAGCAAGTTGACACTATACCATTTAAACTTAGATTTAGAACAAACCCAGAGATATTAAAAAAAATCGACTTCCAAAAAAACTACATAGTGAAAAATAACTTTAATTTTGGAAGTCGTTGTCAAAAAACTAAAATACAGATCCAAAAAGACACCGACTTCCGAAATTAAAGTTATTTTTCGCTCTGTAGTTTTTTTGGAAGTCGGACTTTTTTTGTTAACTTACTTTTACTAACCATTTAGATGTGGCTTTTGTAAAATTAATTGTACCAAGTTTTACAAAGTTGGTAGAATTAACTTTTACAAAAATCATTACCCTCACAGTAATATTAGTAGAAGGTATTTGAAGTTTTGTTCTAATCACGGTCCGCTCCTCCGGCGCGTCTGTTTATAAATTAGTAAAGAGGTTCCGGCCGATGTTGCTAAGTTTTTGCTCATAAATAACGCAGCTATAAACGTTCCCTAATTCATTAATAGTAGATTATATAACAAGTGAAAAAAAAGGGAATTTAAATCGAGGGACTAAGTTGGATCCCGAGAGCAGCGAAGGATTCTAGAATAGAATCCCGAGCGTAGCGAGGTATTCTATATTAGAATCCTGAGCGGAGCGAGGGATACAAGGACCGAGATGAATTATTTTTTTCGAGAGTTGTGTACTCTACTTTTTACCATTGACTGCGAGAAAATAAATAGTAGTATTAGTAATAGTATTTATCACATTATATTTTGTAATTGGTAATAAGAGAACAAAGGATTAATTTATAAACATTAAAAATTTAAAGTGAAAAGACACAAAATGTGTTACGCAATTAGGCGTTTTCGAAATTCAGTGTAATGTTCTTGTTTGGTTTTGAAACGGTCGTATTAGATAAGACTTGGGTGTTTGGCAAAGTCGCCATATTTTGTGGTTGCTGTTGCTGAGAAAGCTGTAATGTAGTCGTTCCACAAGGTTGTCCTTTCGATGTTGAAGGGCGCGCCGGAGATAGTGGCGCCCAAGGGCCAACAGTAGACGGTTTTAGATTTATACTGTCAACTATTCGGCTGCATCTTTTGGTTTTATTTTCAATTGAATTCTCGATATAGCTTTCTGCTACTGTGCTGGACCTCCACCCTCCGTGGCGTTTCAGTTCTTTAAGATCAGCACCAGAATTTGCTAAAAGGGTGGCAGAGCTTCTACGGAAGCAATGTCCTGTGTACTGTTCGGGAATTGATAGATTCAAGAATGTGGCAATCTCTTTTGGCATCGCACCTATTTTATTGATTCCAATAGGTTGCCGAGTACATTTTCCGCTATGGTATTGTATAAAAAACCTGTCGATTTTTGTATTAGTGGGCCGTAAAGCTTGATATTTTTCGACGATTTTTACGTACTCTTGCCGTATCACGAACGTTCTATCAATTTTTGTTAATAAATTTTCCGAGTTTTTTTAATGTCGTTCATAGATATCTTTAATAATACATTACTGCGACAGGCCCCATTCACGCCAAAAATTAGCACAACCTGTGAACATTTAAATATGTATTTTTAAAAAGATGTATAAAATATATATTAAAAAATAAAACTTTTAAAGTAAGGTAAAGGTTTGTAGATAAATAGGTACTTACTTTTACGGCCACAGGCGCATCGTTTAGAAAACGTTCAATGTTTTGGGAGGTTAGCACTCTAGATTTCTTTGGCTTATTACCCTCGGATAGTCGCTTTAAGTAGGTATGTCACTAACTTTGAGTAGTTTGAAATATCAATGTTGTGTTTGATTGATCACTGTGGCTTTTAGCATAGAATATTATGCGCCAAAATGTCGACGGCTTCTTAGTTTTGGGTAATTCGTTGAAATAGTTTAGAAATACGGACTCTGAGAAGTAATTGGCACCATTCGTGGTTTTCCAGTCGCAGAACAAATTGTATGTTTTCAGGTACAACTCCCGAGATTTTGGTGGCAACAAATTATGTACTATAATTGCTGCTTTATTTTGAAATCATTCAATGTCTCATTTTCGTCACTGGAAGAACTCATTTTGTTATAATTTATGTTATTAGATTTTCCAATGACTTATAACAATTACGACAATAGATAGAAAATAAATTAAATTGGCGGGATATTTTTTTAAAATTTAATTTTATAGGTCTATGGAATAGCTCCCTATAGCCAGCCAGTACGTACTTTCAGCACGTTTTATTTATGTTTGTACATAATTCGTATATTCGTCCTTGTTCCAAATTCAAAATGTTTTTATTCACTCAGTGACTAAAAGAGAGTCTTATTCACTGTTACTGATAAATAAAATGCCCTTTTTCGAGTGGCAATGGTAAAAAAGTCCTTCACGGCTTCATTTTAAAACTTTGTGTCGTTTGGTGCATGTTAGTTTGTTGTGCTTCCTTCGTTCTTGTGTATTAGAGACATACCACACGGTGCGGTGCGGCGTCGCACGGCAAAGATTTCGACGAATCAGCGGGCACACAAGCAGCTCGTATGCCCACCGATTCGTCGAAATATTTGGCGTGCTCGCTACAGCCTGCGATCGGACCCGGGCCGCGCCCCAACCCCGCGCGCCCGCGCCCTCGACCCAGGTGACTGATACTGCGACACTATACAACACCTTTATTGCTTGCCATTTGCACAAAATACAGATACTATCTGTATTTTGTGCCATTTGTTTTGGAGACTCCGTCCTCTGTCGTGAATAGCGCCCATTAATCAAACTACTGCATTGAGTTTGTTTCCTTGACAAAACAAACTGAGTTGAAATTGTAAACCTTCGTAAACTTTACAGTTTAATAAATAAAGTACCTACCTACTAATGAATTTCTCAAAAGACTTCAGGCTTCACTAGATCAATATTTATCTTTGTACTGCTTACTTATCCAATCTGCAATCGGCAATAGTTGGCGGCGCGCCAGCCTCGAACACTTTGGTACAAAAGACGCTTACGTATAAAAGCGCCTTTGGAAAAAGTTGCAAACCAAAACTTACCTATACAAGTAACGCAAGAGAGCGATCGTGATTGTGGCGCGCGACGGGCGCTGCAGGAGTGAGGCACGCGGTGCAGGCGGGGAGAGTTGGGTAGTTGCAGCAGTCGGCAGCCTCGAGACATCTCCACACAGGATCCAATCACAGTAAACTCAATCCGAACAAGAGCCATCAATAATAATAAAAGTCAAAGTCAAATCATTTATTTCAAATAGGCACATCAAAGGCACTTGTGAATGTCAAAAATTACAACTAAATAGAACTGATTCTAGTCGCCCATTCCAAAAGGTAATTTTCGTATAGAGAAGAATGGGCAAGAAACTCCACCGTTACTCTTTTAAAATGTTTTACAAGGTCTTGTATCTATACATATAATAAATCTGTAGAAGGGTCAATTCTGTACATTGAAAATATTGAAAAAATAAATAGCGGGGGGTGTTGCTGGATCGATACCAAACCCAAATATGTGATTAAAAAAATTTTTGTCTGTCTGTCTGTCTGTCTGTCTGTCTGTCTGTATATGCAGGCATCACGTGAAAACTAACGGTTCGATTTCGATGAAACTTGGTATAATTATACCTTATTATCCTGGGCATAAAATAGGATACTTTTTATCCTGGAAAAAATACGTAGAAAAAAAATCTTATTTTTCGGTTTTATTCATAGACGTTGTTCTGTAGAACCGCGAACACACGTTGCATTACCCGGCGTAGTGGATAATTTTCCATTTCAATTTAAGAGAATACAGTTTCCTGTGGCTTTGTGTTACGCCATGACAATAAATAAGGCTCAAGGTCAGACCCTAGGAGTTGCTGGCGTAGATCTTACCGCGAGTTGTTTTTCACACGGGCAACTTTACGTAGCTCTTTCCCGTGTGAGCAGTCCAAGAAATCTTCATGTTCATATTCCGGACGAGCTCACTAACAATGTTGTGTATGCTGAAGCTCTCAATTAACTTTCTGTCGCATTGTCACGATCACTTTTTTATTATTGCAAACTTTTCGTCACTGTCAGTAATTTACTGCTACATGCTACTTATCAAGGTCGGAATTACTATGAAAAAAATACTTACTACAGAACGCGAGCTCAACAGCAGTAGCTCAATAGAGGGATCTCCTTAATTATTATAGGCTTAGCCGTATTTGGGTCCAATAGATATTTATAAGATGTCATTGACAGAGTTACTCAAAATGGAGAAATAAACCATCCACGCGAAGACCGACATCCGCGCGGACGGAGTCGCGGGCGGAAGCTAGTACATAATATAATTATATGTGAAGACATTGCACCTAGAATAAAATTAGTCTACCACAAAAGGTAAAAAGAATTAAAAATGAAGCAATGACAGGTAAATCAATTATGTGATAGATACATCGTGCTCACATATTTACAACTTATTATTATTAAATATTGTAAAAGTAGATGATCTTCCTAGAATTTTAACAAGTGTGTGAGTTACTGTAGTCAAAGATTGTAAAATCAATGTCATAATTTAAAAAAAAATGTAAATTAAACTAGGAACCAGTTTGATTTTGTCTAGACTCTAGATTGTCCTATGGAGCAGTAATAATAAAATGAATGCTACGATATAGTATAGCCACAACGAAACGTAAACAATTATCTCAATTGTAGGTACCTACCTAGTAACCTACATGGTTAAAGAATGACCAGAAATAATGACCTGTGTTCGAAACTGAACCTTCTGCTCGGCTGTGTCGTGTGACGCGGTGTAACACGTTCCGTAGTAGGGCGAGCAACAGAGCGTGCGCGCATAGGTATGCACACACATGCTCGCCCCGCTGCGCTGCCTGCCCGTGGCATCTTCAGAACATTATCTACGCAGATGGTGCTACGTCATACATCACTAGTTTACAACTTCTCTTCTCTCGTGGAAGAGTTTGTCCCGGAAAGTATTTTTAAATGAAGTTACAACCAAGTATAAGAACTTTTGAAGCCACACAGAAATTGATAGTTTTTAACTTTGATTCCAAAATCCTCAAGTTTACACTATCAGGAAAGTAATTTGGCCACACATTTTAATTAATAAAAATATTAAGTACATTTTATCACAGATGAAACGAGAGTTGTATAATAATGAAGATGAGCTGGTAGCAGGATGGTTTGTATGGAAGTTCGTCAATTCTGCCAAGCCTTGAACAACTGTCATTGTTAATCGACTTCAAACAAAGGATTACCTCAGAACTCCGTTAATTATAAGCCGATTTGCAAAATTCGATTTGTAATGTTTCAAGTTATCGAAATTGCGTCGTTTACTTTCCTATGACTTCTCAGTGGTAGCTTCATCGATCACTAAAGGTAGCTTAGTGGAATTGTCATGGGATATATTGTGGCGTATTGCGTTCTACGCTCATACCTACGTATCGATAGATATGCATGTCTTAAATATATATTTTATAGACATTCCTTCAAACAAAAACTAGTCACTCAATAAGTCACTAAGCTTTTAGCACAACACACATCTTTTCTTGTTAAAATCCTATAAAAACAAAGTGAACCTTATTACAATCAGCATATAGGTCATGAAATATGTTAAATGCATTGTTGCAATCCGTTTCTTCAATTAAAACTTAAAGCCGTTAAACAATCAAGAAATGTTTCAATATTGTTTTTATTGTAATGTCTTTTGACTTCATAAAAGAAGTTTGGAATCTTCGGCTTATTATTGGCTATCGGAAGAAAGAACGTTAATGACTGCCCAGTATCATGATCTGAGAGTGCTAGGTTATGTATACTGCTTTTTGTGTCAAGGGTCGAGATATTACTGGCTATTTGATCTATGCAGCTTTTTTTCCTAGTGGGTATTTTAATGTGTCAATAAGTTGAAATTATTTAAAATAGATATTAATTCTCTTGTTTGTGTAGTGTCTTTTAGCATATCAATATTCCAGTCTCCGCATATTCTGATATGATTCCTACTTTTATGAGTTAATTTGTGTAACAAAATATCCAGTTTTTTGAAAAATATACCTGCACCGGAATCCGGGATTCTATAAACACATTCTACTATTAAGTTATGACTCGAAACGTCTATGCCGCAGCACTCGAAAGAATAATCACTACACATTTCATTTGTTATTTGTCAAGGGCTAAAAACTAAATATTCTTTCACCAATATGCACATGCCGCCCCGTTTTTTATTGGATCTTGAGTAATTCACAGCTAACTTATAGTTTGTAAGTCTAAGATTACATTCATGACCGGATTGTATACATTTTTCGCTAAGACGAGAAGAAGATCATTTGATTTATTGTTGAGCTTATTCTACAATATTTAAACAAAACAATAAACATAGTATTACAATACAATACACAATGAATAAAAATAAAATAAAATACAAAAAGTTTACAGAACAAAAACATATAAAATGTAACATTTGTCAATTTTCACTACCCGAAAATCCCTAATAACTTCAAAACGGATTATATTATAATTATATTATCTCGATTATTATTCAAACTATTTACACAATTTATTATGCCCTATTCGTTTTAGACATAAACCTATCAAATTACACTAAAAACAACACAATATCTACACAAACAAAAAATCATGTTTTCAACTTACGTAATAAGTGGTGGCGTGAATTTACCTTACGAAAAAGTTATTTCGTTTATACTGATTCAAAATAGGAAACTATTAAACAAATGGAGCTTAGATAGCCATTTTTTTGTTGCTCCATTTTTGCACTTCACAGACGCGTGTCTCAAGCGGATGGCAATCGCGCTCGCACTACTCCCAACCCATCCGAGATAACGTGTCCGTGATCGGACCGTGTCCGTGGGCGGTGTCTCTGTGTGCGTTGCTCGAGCGCACTTTGTATGTAAATTGCCTTCTCTATTTTGTGACAAACAATACCTTCATGACAAATTTTGATAAGATGATTTTATACAATTTAATTTTTCAATAAAATAAAATATTTATTTAAGTATAGACGCCAGCACATCAAGCTACTACAATCTGTCAAAGGAGATGTCCGCTTTTTGTATTGAAGTTGTTTTTTTATTCAGAGAAAAATATGGAACTTGGAACCACTGAAATAATATTTTAAGACCCCTCCATTTAAGAGAAAAATTATAAATTATTTAATTTTAGTACATGTATATTATTTGTTCATTGCAACCCAAATGAAACCTCCCACACGCTTTGAAAATGTCATAATTGACAGATGGATTCTATTCATCAGTCAAATATGACAAAGTGTTGACCGACAGGCCTCATCCGTCTGATAAGTCACACTTTCGCTCGTGCCTTTGTGTTATCCAGTGTTATCGTATTTTAATTTGTGCTTTGCTTTCTTTGATTTAACTGACTTGGCTTTTTCACAACGGATTCTTCTACTTTGCACATGATTAGGATACCGATAGCTTACGAACCTTCAACCCTAACGACTTTGCTTTATCATAACGGTTATTTTTTTAAATGTTTTTTTCGATCAGTAGATACTATTATCATCTACTACTGCTAAGCCATCCCTGTGGAGTATGCTGAAACATGCACTTCTTGATAACCGAGGTCTTAGTAAAATATTGCAACTTGCACATGAATATTCGAAGTAGCCATAATCATGTAGAATGCGCTTTAGTTCTAAAAGAGTTATGAAAAATGTGTAGCATACTACACATTTTTGACTGAAAACATTTCTTACTAGCTTCTGCCCGCGACTTCGTTCGAGTTACGATTACTTCATTTTCGCTTAGTGTTCTTTCAGACTTTTTT
The DNA here is from genome assembly GCA_916614155.1 of Mesoligia furuncula. Classification (NCBI taxonomy): domain Eukaryota; kingdom Metazoa; phylum Arthropoda; class Insecta; order Lepidoptera; family Noctuidae; genus Mesoligia; species Mesoligia furuncula. The sequence goes on from OU744810.1 coordinate 316,907, forward strand.
CTTATTACTCGTTACTCGGCTTATGAGGGTCGTAGCATGTTGATAATGTATTCGATTGCTCTTATCCTTCCTCAAGAATTAGACTATCAAATACAAAAATAATTATTCAAATCCGACTGGTAGTTCCAGAGATTAGCGCGTTCAAACAAACTTTTCAGCTTTATCATTAGTATAGATTATATTACAGAGGTAAATAAATAATCTGATTATATCTGTTTCTTTCACATTGATATACTCCATAATATATTATATTATAGTCTGTGCTACACTCGCAAATCAATATTAATGAATATTGTATTCTGTGTTGTCAGTATAATGTCAGTAATGGCAGTACCATGTGTCAATACTGTAAATTTTGACAAGTTTATAATTTTTTGAGGTGTGTTCACTTTATTATCCTAGTTAATTAGAAAGGTTTGTTCGTTTTAGGAGTAAATTCACACTAAAATAAAAAAAATGTTTTTCTCAAAATTGGATTAGTTTAAAAATCTAGCTAGTAGAAATAGTTAGAACCACTAATTTTTGGGATGTCTATGCAAATATTTTTTCTTATCCTGGTTAGAATTAATTAATAATAAAAAACTATTTTTGGACATGTCCTTTCTTTAATAGATTTTCATCTTTATCGCTAAAGTATAAGGTTCAAAGTTTATTGGGAAAATATGACAGTTTCGGGTAGCTTGATGTGCTGGCGTCTGTACATATAGAGGCGGACGAGTACTTCGACGCCTAAGTGTCCTTTGTTTTTGTATTTATTTGTATAGTAAGTTAGTTAGTCATTTAATTTAGTATCTAATGTAAATAGTATGTATTAGTCTGATAAATAAATAGTACATATTCTGATCTGAAAACTTAAATAAATATTTTTTCTCGTTCAGGAGACAATATTAATATTTGTATAATAAAGTTAAAACCTTGTTTCAGTTTTGTCTGGTTGCCAAGGAGTATGAATTCGCTACAGTCAATATTTTCTCGGAATGAATATACGAAGTTTCCGAGCGTCGCCGGTAGCGTCAGGTAGTGGAGAAACAAACTCGACTCCAGCGGACAAACAAATTTCGATATGAAAACCAAATAATAACAAAGTTATGACTCGAGAAAGCAAAGCTCTGAGCCTTCGTCTCAGGCAAGATGAGAGCGCGAGGAACTACGCGGTGCGATATGTACTGCGCCTAACGTTACATTACAGATACGTGAGGATTTCAAGGAAAAGAAGAATACCAAAAGCTGCTAATGATGACGGAGACGGAGCCACAAGAGATAGGAGATCAGCCGACAATGGCACTATGCTGGTGACACCACCTTCTGGCTCGCTACTTGCCGGTCTGGGAGCTTCTTGCGTGGCTCCGCATCGCTGTCAATGTCGACTGCCTCGGACACCATGGTCTATCCTGCAGTAAGAGCGCAGGCTGGTTAGCACGGCTCGCCAGCATCAATGATATTATCCTTCGTGCTCTTGTCACCGCCGGGGTTGCCATCTGTTGTAGAACCCAACGACATGGCGCGCGGCGATGGGAACAGACCAGTCGGAATAAATAAATAAGCCTTTGGTGAGGGATGCAACGTGTGTCAACACCCTCGCGCTATTTCATCTTCCCAGCACGGCAGGCTGTGCTGGGGCGGCTACTGCAGGTGCGGAAAACCTCAACAAATACTCTAATCTCATTATGACTTATAAATTATGGTCGAGCCGTTTGGTGTTTAAATAAAAAACTAGGGCCATAAGGTCCGACTGCCCACTTAATTTTTCTTGATATCGCCAAGCGGTTGGTTGACTCTTCACTTGTCAAGAGGGTTAGCCTATTGTTAACCGATTTCAAAAAAAAAGAGGAGGTTATCAATTCGGTTGTATTTTGTTTATTGTTACCTCAGTACGCCGTAATTAATAAACCGACTAGCACTTTTATTGATCTCTTTATTTATCAGTATTTATCATTTATTTAATTCGGTCCAATTTTTAAGTTTGTAGATCAAAGGAATCAGATTTTTCAAATAGAGTTTATTACCCTTTTCCTCCTTGGTAGGAGTCGATTTTTGAAAAACCCTAAAACACATACCTACTTTTTTATTTTAGAAGTACCGAGTTTCGAGTTAAATAGCCGCCCACTATTTGAACGCGCCCCAAAAGGTGGTAGCCGTAAGGCTTATTCCGTGAGGCTATAGTCCTCGCGCGCCTGTATGAGCGGCGCACGGAGGAACTACGCCCGGGGAAAACTCCGCTTTTCGCGGCAAATCGCGGTGTAGCGGACGGACCTCCGGTCCGTCCGCTACACCGCGAGGACCGGGAGGAAACTCCTTGGTGTCACCACTGCGAGGATAGCCTAGAGGACACGGTGGAGCATACGGTGGAGGTCTGCCCCGCTTGGGCGGAGCACCGCTGTGTCCTCGTAGAGGCGATCGGCAGCGGCGGCGACCTCTCACGTCCGGCCCTGTTTCAAGCCATGGTCCGAAGCGAGAGGGAGTGGGAGGCAGTCACCTCCTTCTGCGAAGCAGTCATGCTAGCGAAGGAGGTGGCGGGATGGCTGTGGAAAAGAGCCCCCGTCCCAGCCGCCTCGGGAGACGCTTTTTTGCGTCGGGAGCCGCGTGACGACTCCCGGCCACCGTAGGCGCGGGCCTGCGGACGGAGAGTAATGGGTAGCTCACCGTCCGGTCAGGACCAGACCTGTGCCGGACAGCGCGTACGTGTTCCACGCGCGCCTCAAAGAGATGGCAGCATCAATCAAAGGGGCCCGTTAGGGCCGAAGCCTGTCAGGTCAGCGCGATTGTCCGAAAGGGTTACCGCTACCCGGAACATAAAGGGCTAAGGAAGGAACATGGGTGGGTTTTAGTCAGTAAGAGTCTGACACTCCCTTCCGCTCCACCCAGAGCGGGAGGAGTAATTTGGTGATTTCACAACCTCAAAAAAAAAAAGGGGTCCATTTTCGAAAAACCCTGATAAACGTTATTCTTTATTTTTGGTCTTAAGTATAAATACTGAGTTTGGAATTAATCGGAACGCGCGTTAAAATTCTTCCATACAAATTTAGTTTTCTAAACTACCCGCTAAAAGGAGATTGGGGGTCTCACCCAATCTCCTTTTAGCGGGTAGTTTAGAAAAAAAAAATGCCAAACTTCATAAATTACCTAGATAAGTATTTGTGCCAAATTTCAAGTTTATTAACTCAAGGAATAAGATTTTTCAACCGAAATCCCCCCTTTTCACCCCCTTAAAGGTTGAATTTCCAAAAACCCTTTCTTAGTCCTTCCCTACATTATAAAAGGAAGCCTTTCACATTCCTATACCCAGTAGTTTCGGCTGTGCGTTGATATGTCAGTCAGTCAGTCAGTCAATCAGTTAGTTTCTTCTTTTATTTAAATATAGATTATTGGTTCTGATTCTGACCCGGAAATATACCCAACAAAAAAACAACTGTTTATTATTACCAGCCAGCACTTTAATGATAACCTCAAAACCATATCATTATACTAGCTTCTGCCCGCGACTTCGTCCGCGTGAAATTTCACCCTCCCCCATTCACCCTCTTAGGGGTGGAATTTCGAAAAACCCTTTCTTAGTGGATACCTACTTTTCACAAAGAACACACACACCAAATTTCATGTCTCTAGGACTAGTGGTTTATGCTGTGCGTTGATATATCAGTCAGTCAGTCAGGACTTTGAATTTTATATGTATAGATTTGGAAAATTCTTATTTATTATTTATTTATTTATAGTATATAAAAAAAAAATGTGTAGTATATAAAATTGGGGGAGGCCTATGTCCAGCAGTGGACGTCTATCGGCTGAAACGACGAGTATATACTTAATAACTACTACTTCTACTTATTACCTACTTACTTGTTTGTTGGCAAAAAACGTAAATACAAAACCAAAGACACCGACTTCCGAAATTAAAGTTATTTTTCACTTTGTTTTGTCACAGTGTTTTTTTTTGGAAGTCGATGGTTTTTTATTTTGTCAAAAATTTTTTTTTTGGCCAAAGATTCAGCATTGCCATACAACGTGGCAATGCTTTCTGTTGACAACGATGCGGACGATTATTTAATATACTTGTACATTATTATTATTATTGTTTTAAGTCGTTAGCTTTTTAAATAATGTAAATAAGTTAAAGGCGTTTCAGTAGCTGCTCCAGCGATTTACAAACGCACAAAGGAGTATTCCAAATTTCCGATAAGGTTCAAAATGATGACTAAATACACGCATTGACGTGGAGTTCCGAACACCAGCCCGTATTACCTATTATTAAGGGGGTTCGGATAATTACGTTGCGAAAAATACAATAATAAAGTTTGCCAAATAAGAACCTCTAAACTAAGTACCAAAACTAGGGCTGATGATAATTTGGGAGCTATTTCAATAACGGATAACCAATGGAATTCCTGAAGCAGCCGGCGCGCCGCAATACCGCACTACCCACCTCCAGCAGTATGCAGCCGAACTTGCAACTAATCAATTAACATTAATTGACAGTCGTTTGTTTTAGAAGCCACTTGAAGTACACACATCAAAAGTGTCTAATGATCAAGTACATTTTTAACTATACAAAATTATCCGATTAATATGTACCAAATACGAATTACTATTTTTAACCGACTTCAAAAAGGAGGAGGTTCTCAATTCGACGGTATGTTTTTTTTTTTGTGTGTTTGTTACGCGATTACTCCGCCAATTGTGGATCGATTTTCAAAATTCTTTTTTTGTTTGAAAGGGTATACTCTCGAGGTAGTCCCATTATCATGAAGTTGGAATCTGATGAGAGGATCCCATGGAAATCGAGGGAAACCCTCAAATTTTATAGGCAAAGCTATAACGATTTGGGTATTTTTTTAAATAACTTGAGCATTTGCTCTCGGAAATCATCATTTGGTAAAGTGGAGCTGATGAAGAAGACACACACACTCACAGATGGCCATTGGAACTACTCAATGACAAATATTTCACGGGTTGCGATTCGATTACTTTAATATGGTTGCTAAGCAATTTATGCTCGTCACAATGCGTATGGTGAGTGGTTGTTGAGGAGTTCAACAATTAACTTCCCAACATCGGGAAAAGCAATATTTTGTAACAAGTGATGAGCAGTTGACATTCGGCTATTGTAACTTAGATAAATTACAAACGGACCCACTAAAAAGTGAAAAATAAAAATTATTACAAAAAAAAAAAAACTGGCCAAGTGCGCGTCGGACTCGCACACGAAGGGTTCCGTACCACAAGGCAAAAACGCCGAAAAAAACATGTTTGTTGTATGGGAGCCCCCTTAAATATTTATTTTATTTTAATTTTATTATTTATTATTAAAGTTAAAATACAACTGAGTATTTTGTGAATATTTCAAGTGCCTACCTGTTGCCATTATTGATATCGAGCAAAAAAAGGCAAAAAAATCGCGTTTGTTGTATGGGAGCCCCCCTTAAATATTAATTTTATTTTGTTTTTAGTATTTGTTGTTATAGCGGCAACAGAAATACATAACTTGTGAAAATTTCAACTGTCTAGCTATCGCGGTTCTTGAGATACAGCCTGGTGACAGACAGACAGACAGACGGACAGACGGACAGACGGACAGACGGACAGACAGCGAAGTCTTAGTAATAGGGTTCCGTTTTTACCCTTTAGGTACGGAACCCTAACAACCGGCTTTCAAAAAAAACACTACAAATTGAAAAATAACTTTAATTTCGGAAGTCGGTGTCAATAAACGAAAATGAGGAACCAAAGACACCGACTTCCGAAGTTAAAGTTATTTTTCAATTTGTAGTGTTTTTTTGGAAGTCGGTTGTTTTTTTTTTGTAAAAGTTTTTATTGCGAAACAAGCTTCGTTAGGGTTTTACAAGGGGAGGGGAGGTGTGCGGTGCAGGTGGAGCGGAGGGTTTAGTATATGAATTTGAGAAAATAATCGCCGACAGGTGGAAACACGAGCCTTACCAAACTAAGCACTAGCATGTCTCAGCGAAGTGAGCCCAACGTCGCCGTACCTATCGACCGCCGCCGCCGCACACAGCTAGTACAAATGACTGATTAGATTATGTCACCTAACAGAGTTTCCTCAACAATAAATTAAAAAAAAACAATCTTGTTTGACTGCAGACTTAGTGGATAGTGACATGGTGGCGTTGTAGTGTGCCAGGCTGATAGGGTGTTGGTTATTTAGACAGTTCAGCACGATCTCGTTCGCTGCGTAACGATGATGCCTTATAACGTGGATAGCGGTCGAGTGACGTCCATATTATTGTCCATTGTCTTTGTCTTGATGTGTGGTCCAGGATAATTTAGACCCACAGCTCAATACCTACCACCACGTGAGCATCTTCCCGTAGGTTCTTACCGTCCGTAGTTCTCTTGGAGGCCTCCGAACACAAATGGAAAGATGAAACACCACCTCGTAAAGTGGTGCTACCTAGACGACATGACAGCAGGGCTAGCTACTCTGTACCTCTTATCCTGCCCTCTGTGTCCCATTATTACATGCAGTCAAAGCACGGAGTCAAAGTGACTTCTGCGCTGCCACCGACAACGCCCAGGAAGTGTTGAAGGTTTGGGCCAACAAGATGTAATACACTGTCTCGCCGCGGAGACGAAGAAGAAGTTCGGTCTATTAAAGTCAGAAGAATTCTTAACTAAGAGGTACATAACAGGGTGTAAGATTTATTTCAAGGAATATTACTGTACAGTTAAGCTAAAGAGCGTCCTTTCATACATCTTAAAAAGAAGCGTCGCCATTCAAGGTGTCTGCTAAATTAATTTGTTTGATAAGTTGCGAACGAGCCCATATTTTAGGAATATCGTTTATAATCTTCTGCGTTATTTGCGACTGCCGCTGTTCACTTCTCAACTCGACCAACTTTTAAGTGGCATTAGCGATTGCTTACTGAATGGAGAATTGAAACTTTTGTACTGCAACTATACTAGTCATAGAATTCGAGAGTTTCCTGAATTTCCTTATCTTTGCGTCTCCCAGACGTCCGCCGACCGCATAGTTCAAGTCACGTCACACGGACGGGGCGGGTCGGGAGGGAACGGTGGCTGTCCGACTCCAACTTCTTTTTACTTCGATTTTCTATCGGTCCACCTCGCTTGGAAAAATTCATGCAGCAAAATTGTGTTTTTCTGGCCCAGTCGGGTAAAAATGGAATGGGTCCCGCCTGCTTCCAACATTTATTTAATTTAAAATGGGCTTGTTTTTAGCTTTTTAGTTTTTTTAACTTAAGTTTTTTACCGCAGTCAGGTTTTCAGTTATATTAAAAAATTTATTCTTATAAATGCAAAATTTATTCTTTGTTCTTCTTTTTTTTTTACATTGATTTACATTCTGTAATTACTTTTAACTCACACCCTGACTTATTACTATTATTATTATTATTATTTTTTTTAATGACAATCGTTTATTTTTACCATGCTTGTAAATATGTGAGCACCATGTATCTATCAGATAATTAATTTATATGTTATGGTTTCATTTTTAATTCTTTTACCTATTGTGGTACAGTAATTTAATTTTAGGGGCATCGTCTTCACATATATATTATATAATTAATGTACATGCAAAATATTGTAAAACATTTTAAAAGAGTAACGGTGGAGTTTCTTGCCCATTCTTCTCCATACGAAATCTACCTTTTGGAATGGGCGACTAGAATCAATTCTATTTTAGTAATTTTTGACGTTCAAAAGTGCCTGTTAAGTGCCTATTTGAAATAAATGCTTTGACTTTGACTTTGATTAATTACCAACTTTTTTACCCGACTGCGCGACGCAAAGGAGTGGTAATGTGTTCATCAGCCTATGTATGTATGTATGTTTATATGTTCCTTTGAAGCACTATACAGACCAAACGCCTGGGTCGATTTTTATGATTCACACGTTAATCGATTCCCCTTAGTCCGGCGAGTGTCACTAAAGACATGACGTTAGTGAAAATTCAATATGGCGACTACTGGACGCCATATTATTATTATTTTTTTTATTTTTTTTTTCAAAACCTATCGAGTGGGGTATCAAAATAAAGGGTTTTAAAAGGTGATTACAAAAATATATACAACATATTTACTTAAAAGCAATTCGAAGTGACAAATCGCAAAAAAACGCCTACCAAGAACTAAATCGTCTGCGAAATCTTTCAAATTTGTAAACTAAAAAGCTGGAAATAAAAAAGTTATTTAAAAAAATCAAAAAACCCGACTGCGGTAAAAACTTAGGTAAGTTAAAAGAAACTGAAAAGCTAAAAACAAGCCCATTTTAAATTAAATAAAAGTTGGAAGCAGGCGGGACCCATTTGAATTTGAAAATACAATAAAAATGATGTGGGTCCCGCCTGCTTCCAACTTTTATTTAATTTAAAATGGGCTTGTTTTTAGCTTTTCAGTTTCTTTTAACTTACCTAAGTTTTTACCGCAGTCGGGTTTTTTGATTTTTTTAAATAACTTTTTTTTTATTTCCAGCTTTTTAGCTTAAAAATGTGAAAGATTTTTTTTGTTTTCTTTATTTCGTGTTTTTTACGATTTGTCACTTCGATTTTACTTTTAAACATAAGTTGTAAGTACATTTTTGTAATCATCTTTTAAACCCCTTTATTTTGATACCCCACTCGATAGGTTTTGGGAATGAAATTTTTTTTGAAGACAGTCATCCAAAAATCGGCCTGGCTGATCTGGCACCTCTCGAGCTGAAATCGATCAAGCCGTTTAGGCTACAGAGCGTGCCAAAAAAATATTCATACATACACTCGAAAAACATAACCCTCCTTCTGGCACAGTCGGGTAAAAAGAGCATCGAAATACCCGATCCAGTAGGTGAACCGATTTTTGACAACTGCCTTAGAACGTAACCAGGGGGGAGACAGTTAGAACAAGCACCGCTTCAGTAACGAAAGAGCCGCCATCTACTTTATTTAACCGAGAAACTATTATATTTATAATTATCGATAGATTTCCCTGTAATCCCAACTTTAACCAAAATAAGAAAATCAATTAACAAGTTCTCCAATTTAATATAAAGTATTTTTCTAGAGAATAATTGTAATAAATTTCATCAAAATTGCCACATTATTATATTTCATACCTGTCCAGCATTATCAATTATGGCAACCTTGTGACGGAAATCCATATTGTGTGACATATTCTGGCTGGCAACGTCACACAATATGGTTGCCGCTACTTGCGCACAGAACACTAATACCCTAGGCGGGGAACTTGCGTCTGCGCTTGTTTGTGTTTCGTATGCCCATTTTGTGTTTAATTATTAGTGTTAAAACAAAATGGTTTATTACTGTGACTGCCAATTCTATTCAAATATAAATGTAGCGGGCAAAATTCAAGTTTTTTATGTTTTTTGCAAATAGAATATACAATTGTGTGTAAAATATAGGAAGGTTGTAGTGTTAGGTGATTTTAATCTAAACTCAAGTAATGAAAACACTAAAAACTATTTTGAATTTTTTATGTCTTATTGCGAACTCGCCCAGAGGAATAAAGTACCTAACTGCAATGGGAGACAATTAGATTTAGTGTTATGCTCATTATGTTTATGTGAGGACGTGCAAGTATGCGAGGCAGACGAGCCACTGGTGCCTGTCTACGCATATCACCCGCCACTCGCGATAACCCTGCAAATCAGCGCAAGCGCCATGTACTCCACACCATCGGCCGCCGAGCCCATGACTCAACACCGTCAGGTACCCGTCAGCCAAATCGAACCGCAATGGAAATTTTATAAAGCTGATTTTGGTTTATTATATTCTTCATTGGCCTCAGCCGATTGGAATCTGATTTATAGCACGCAACAACCAGAAAAATCTTTAGAGTATTTTTACAATGTTTTAAATAGTGTAGTTGAAAATTGTGTACCTAAAAAACAGCCAAAACCTGTAAATCGTAGATATTGCTATCCAGAATGGTATACGAGAAAAGTAATTGCCGATATACAATGGAAGGCGAGACTCCATAAGCGGTATAAATCGCTGGGGTCGCGTGTTGATGCTTTTTCTAAATGCGGAGCACGGATTACAGAAAGTATTCACCGTGAGTACACAAATCATCAAGAACGAGTGCATAGTAACTTAGCAAAGGATCCTAAGTCTTTTTGGGATTATATTAGGGCAAAAAAAGATCCACCAAAAGTAACAAAATTATGAAAGAGGAAGATAATTCATAATAATGATCAATGACTTGCCTGACGTAATAAAAGATGCCAGGTGTCTGCTATTTGCAGATGACCTCAAGTTGCTGCTGGCTATCGAAAACGAGGACGATTGTCACCGCCTTCAGCAAGACATTGATCGAGTGGTTGAGTGGAGTCGAAAGAACAAAGTTACGAAATGTTCAGTTCTAACATTCAGTAGGGCAAGAGTACCTACCACTCCACCACAGCTATAAAGTGAACGATGTGCCTATGAAAAGGGAGGAGGCAGTGCGAGACCTTGGTGTTCGTATGGATACCCAATTGAGATTCCGGGAGCATATTATCAATGTATGTAAAAAAAATAAATAAAAAAATATATACAACCGAATTGAGAACCGAGAAGGTTCTCAATTCGGTTGTATATTTTTTGTATTCTTTTTTTGAAGTCGGTTAAAAAGCAGAAACTGAGAGAAATATCGGGTAAACATCAAGATTATTATAAAATATATGGTATATATAGATGGGTCTAAGAGCGCTAATGGTAATGGCGCTGCTTACTATGATCCTTTGAATTCGGCAAATACCTGATTTAAAATAAATAATTATGGGTCAGTTATGTCTTTGGAGCTCTTTGCAATTTCAGAAGCGCTGACGTATATTATATCCATTGAAAATAATAAAAAAAAACACTATTTTGTGTAGATAGTAAAAGTGCACTACAACATATAGCTCGATGCGCCTCTGGTTACAGAGGCTACCGATAGCTTATGAAATTCTATCTAAAATACACTAAGTATCTATCTGAAAGAGATATAGATCTGAAGTTGTGCAATGGATCTCACATGTAGATGTAAAGGGTAATGAGAAGGCTGACCGTTTAGCAAAGTTGGGTATTGTTGGTGAAAGATAAAAAAATATTGGAACTAATTATATAGAAATATTGCCCAGGTATACACATAAATGTCATGAAGTTTGGAAAGAGTATTTTAATCAAAGATCGAAAGATAAAGGGATTTGGTACAGGCTTATAGTTTCGGAGCCTCCTTATATACCGTGGTTTTGTGACTCTAGGCTAAGCAGAAAAATTGTAGTTACAGCTCACAGACTGAGATCTGGACACATGCCGCTCAACAATTTTGTATTTTTAATGAAAAAAATTGATTCACCAAATTGTGAGGCGTGTGGAACGCTAGAAGATGTTTTACATTTACTGACGGAGTGTGTCAGATTTCAGTCTGCAAGAGAGGATTTAGTTAGATTGCTCAAGATAAATATGAACGATGTTTGCATGTTCCATCATATCTTGTCGACACCTAACTCCGGGAATGACAGACGGGACAAACGGCTTAATTTTTACATATCGAGATCCTTCCGTGCCTCGGAAAGCCCGGTCCGAGCCACGGAGAGTTCTCGATATGTAAAGATGGTCACCCATGCACAGACCAACCGCGGCAAGCGTAGCTTAGCCTGATTGATCAACCTGTGCGGCTGTTATTATTTAGCCACGGGCCCCTTGATGGGATCGAATGTAATCGCTTCAAATGAATATATCGAAAATAATTATCATATAATTATTATACAAGGTGTAACGTTGAATGCGCAAAACCTCAGGGGTCATTGTACTCATCTTTATAAACAACTTTTACTATGGGACCCAAGCTGAAATCGTGAAAAAAAATCAGTTGTTCCCTACATTTATGCTCGCTTATCTCGTCAAAATGTACTAAGCAGGTGTTTTTTTTTTTTTGCGATTTCAAGATTGGTCCCATAATGGTCCCATAGTAAAAGTTGTTCATAATGAGAGAGATTTACACTTACAGATTTACATTTACAGGTAAATCAGTACTTATAGAAAAATTATATAAATTATTTGCCAGGATACCGATTTGCCACCATCACATCACACTAATATTATAAAGGCGAAAGTTTATGAGTGTGTGTGTGTGTGTCAGTGTGGGTGTGTGTGTGTGTGTGTTTATATGTTTGTTACTTCGTCACGCTCAAACGGCTAAGACCAATTTTGATAAAATTTGGTACGGAGGTAGCTGACACCCTGGATTAGCATATAGGCTACTTTTTATCTCGATATTCCCACGAGATCGAAACTTATGCGGGTGAAACCGTGGGGCGCAGCTAGTAAACAATAAATGTTAATGTTTTATTTCGATTTTAAAAGTTTCATACCTAAAACCTTATGCATAAAAACGGTATGTTTTAATATGTAGTAAACTCCATATTTATGTGTTTACTAGTTCCATCTGTCAAAAAACGGTTTACCTCGGTGGTCTCTGCCCCCCCCCCCCCCTCACGCTTCTGTGAGCTGAGCAAAGCTGGAGGTAGAAAGTCGTGGTTGGGGGCTCACAATTGAAAATGTAATATTCAGTTGGTCGGTCAGTGCCGTCAGTAGCGTGGCTCTTTTGTGCCGTCTCGTTAAAAGCACTGCTTTGAATTTAGCAGTTTAATCTCATTCTGTTTGCGCATCAAACGACACAAAAGCGAGTTTCTTTCCGTCGACGAGCAGATTCGAGAGTTCACCCGACGACGCGCGGCGACCGACGTTGCTTTTTATTACCTCGCAGTGCACTAAATTGAATTACTTCGAGATATGAAACGTGTTCGACGAAAACATAAACATTTCCTCCGTTTTTTCGACTATACACCAAACACTAAAAAGGAGTTAGGTACTTACTTTGTTATATTGACAGTCATAGTTGTAGTTAGTTGTCGGTAGTACAATGCGTGTTTAGGGAAGGTACCTACTTATATTTAAGTGCTCCATTTTTAATGACATTAACACAAAATACAGATAGTACAGAAGGAAATCGACATACAAAGTGCGCTCGAGCAACGCACACATAGAAACCGCTCACGGACACATTATCTCGGAGTGGTTGGGAGTAGTGCGAGCGCGGGTGCCATCCGCTTGAGACACGCGTCTGTGAAGTGCAAAAATGGAGCAACAAAAAAATGGCTAGGTATCTAAGCTCGATTTATATAATAGTTTACTATTTGGAATCAGTATAAATGAAGTAACTTTTTTGTAAAGTGAATTCACGCCACTATTACTTAAGTTAACAACATGATTTTTTGTTGAAATGATATTTGTTAGGTTTAGGTCTAAAACGGATAGGGCAAAATAAATTGTGTAAATAGGGTAATCCGTTTTGCAGTTATTAGGGATTTTCGATAGTGAAAATTGAAAATTGAAAAATGTAAAATTTAATATGTTTTTGTTCTGTAAACTTTTTGTATTGTAATACTAAGTTTATTGTTTTGTTTTAATATTGTAGAATAAGCTCAACAATAAATCAAACAACTAGATGCGAGTGCCACTACCACGATAGTTTTTTGTGCATAAGCCAAAGTTGACAACCCTAGCGCGACCGCCGAGCGTAGGTATGAAAAGTGAAGTACATACATAATGATTGCCTTCTGTACTCTTTGTATTTTGTGACGTGAGTGAGTTGAAAACTTTTCTGATTCGCGTGTGTCGCAGGGCGCGGTGCGGGATGGCGGGGAGCGGCGCGCGGTGGGGGGGATGCGGGAGGTAATGGCCAACAATAAGTGAGGCTGAGCAGCAATTAGCACGCGAGAACAGTCGCATGTTGTTTTCACAACATAACAGCTTCACGTTATTACTTTGTGAATAATGTGTAATTATTATTTGATGATTTAATTATTATTTAGCATAGTGCTATAACATCAATGTTAGATTAATTTCATGTGTATTAATTATGCTTAATTGGAGTGGTTACGATCAACGTATCGATTTTATAAATAAATCGAAAACTTGTACTGTTTAGACTAAATAACAGGCCAGGCATATTCTACTTTCTAATATTTACCCTCTGATACTAATGATCTCAGCAAGGTGTGAGCTAGCCGGGAATCATCCTCCAACGCGTTGCGTTTTAACCTGAGCTGCCACGGACGTACCTACAATCGTCCTCCAACGCGTTGCGGGTTACCCTGAGTTGCCACGGACGTACCTACAATCGTCCTCCAACGCGTTGCGGGTTACCCTGAGTTGCCACGGACGTACCTACAATCGTCCTCCAACGCGTTGCGGGTTACCCTGAGTTGCCACGGACGTACCTACAATCGTCCTCCAACGCGTTGCGGGTTACCCTGAGTTGCCACGGACGTACAATCCGATGCGTCCTCGTCATTTTAAATTAACAAAAAAATAACCGGCCAAGTGCGTGTCGGACCACACACAATGAAGGGTTCCGTAGTTGGAATGAATTTATCCCAAGAACAACATAACATTGTAGTTGAAAATCATGTTCTCCCATACTTGGCAACTGCAAATGTATGTTGGTCGTCTGAACCGAATAATTGTTTTCACAAACCCAAAATATTTTTGAAAAACCTATCCACCATGGGTCCATGGGATAGACGAGAAAAAAACATCCCCACTTTAAGTGTACAGGAAGTATCCTAAATTTTTTTTTAATTTTTATTTTATTTTACCACTTTGTCGGCGTGATAAATAATAATTATGTTTATTCATGCCAAATTATAGCTTTCTAGTACTAAGTCTCCGAGCTAAGCTGCGGATGGACGGACAGACGACATGGCGAAACTGTAAGGGTTCCTTGTTGACTACGAAACCCTAAAAACTACTGCAGGCGTGCTTCGTACTCTAGGGTTTTCATTTTGTACTTACTTCAACGTGTTTTTGTATTTATTATTTACCTATGTTAAAATGAACCGGCGATTCTGGCTAACATAACAAATATACAATATACAATGCACACAAGACGCGCTGTAACAGAAATTCATCAGCAGTAGTCAGTGTACTAATTACACGTAGACTGAGTCAATTAATGCACCAAATTAATACTAGAGTAGATGTAATATGATAACTTACTGGCACCTATATACTAGTTAGCAGGTGCAACATACGGACGGACATACATATATTACCGACTAACGATACGTTGCTCGCATAGCGTTAACGTAGAGAGATTTGGATATATATTTTTTAATCAACATAATAAATATATACCGTAGAGAGGTCTGTGGCTAAATAATAACAGCCGCACAGGTCGATCGATCAGGTTAAGCTACGCTTGCCGCGGTTGGTCTGTGGATGGGTGACCATCTTTACATACCGTGACCCCTCCGTGCCTCGGAAAGCACGTTAAGCCGTTGGTCGCGGCTGTCATTCGTAGATCTTTGACAGTCGTTACAGGTAGTCAGAAGCCCGAAAGTCTGACAACCAGTCTTTCCAAGGGGTATCGTATTACCCAGTAACTGGGTTGTTGATTTCAGATAAGCAGTCGCTCATGTAAAATACTGGTATTCAATTTAAAATTAAAAATTAAGTCAAAGAAATTAATTAAATCAATTAAATTTCAAATTACTTTTTAACTTTTTTTTTTTAATAACTACTTTAGAACATCATTGACTGCATGCTCTTACTATATAATAACTACTTTAGAACATCATTGACTGCACACGCTTACTATATAACAACTACTTTAGAACATCATTGACTGCATGCTCTTACTATATAATAACTACTTTAGAACTTCATTGACTGCATGCTCTTACTATATAATAACTACTTTAGAACATCATTGACTGCATGCTCTTACTATATAATAACTACTTTAGAACATCATTGACTGCATGCTCTTACTATATAATAACTACTTTAGAACATCATTGACTGCATGCTCTTACTATATAATAACTACTTTAGAACATCATTGACTGCACACGCTTACTATATAACAACTACTTTAGAATATCATTGACTGCATGCTCTTACTATGTAATAACTACTTTAGAACAACATCATTGAGTGCATGCTCTTACTATATAACAACTACTTTAGAACATCATTGACTGCACACTCTTACTATATAACAACTACTTTAGAACATCATTGACTGCACACTCTTACTATATAACAACTACTTTAGAACATCATTGACTGCATGCTCTTACTATATAATAAAAAAAATTATCGGCCTCTTCTAAAGTTTGTGATGAATGTTCTACTTTCTCATTATTAGTGAAATTCATAGTAACTTATAATGTTAATCATTATAACTTATAATGATTAAGTTTGTAATTAAAGTTGGGCGAAGCGGCACGAAGCATAATTAAGTCAAATAGTTAATAATGAGCTTGTTTTAGTTTTGACAAGTTTGGTTTTTGTTGTTGTGTATTTAAGGAAGTGAATTCATTCATTAGTTAGGTAATTAGTAGCATACAGGGTGGTTACAGGTTTTAAGTACTTAATTGTATTATTTAGTGACGTTATGTTGTTAACTTAAGATAACCATAATTAAAAGGGCGAAGTTATTCGGAGACAGAGCTTTACTTATACTATCTCAAACACAACACTAGCGAAGTGATGCTCCTGTTTGAGATATATGCAAGTTATGGAAGCTTTACTTAAGTATTATGTAGTTACCATCAAAGTATCAACCACAGACAACGTCATGACAATCTGAACCATAACAATTGTAATTTCTTCCCAATTAGACGTCAAATCACAAACACATTGGATCCGATAACTCAACACACAATTACGTGTGGAAGCACCGCGTGCACTTGCACAGCGTAATTAAACACAATGGCGGCACCGGATCCACACCGGATCGCACCGGATCCGCAGCGCATCGCCACCGGCTGGCGGTCAATCGCATAAACAAGCGATTCGATATGATTGTTCAAATGCATTGTCATCGCATCGCCACTCGAGCCCTGGCTCGGGCACCACTCGGTACTCACAGACCCGCGCCTAGCGAACTTCGGCTAACTGCCGCCGTCGGCGCGCGACGTCGGGAACATTGAATCTTAACTAGTTTGTACTGCATTGGTTATTGAACGGTCCCCAAAGAAAATACTGAATGCTTTTCTGTGAAGTGAAACGAAGGAAAAAAAGGTTCTTAGGCTGGTTTTATGGATAGAAGCAGTGGATATAATTCTTGTGTATTATTTGAGGGAAATCAAAGATATTATCTGTTGTGACTAATCATTTTGTGGCTTCCACCGCTTTTAAGTTCCTTTCTTTTTCTCATATCAAATGATTGATTATTAAAATAGATGCTCTTAGTGTTGCTAATCCTAACGCACTGTTAGTTTATAACAGTGCGTTACAGACAGTCAGAAACTGAACCAAATGTCGAGTGTGTTTTGAGTCTTTCGCTAGTCTATGGATCGATTTTAAGAAACGCCTATAAGACATCATCATCATCTGCCTAGCCTTTTCTTAACTATGTTGAGGTCGGCTTTTTTTTTTTTTTCTGGAGTAATGCTCATGCTTTCTGCACTACCACGGGGAGATAGTGTAGTTATGTGGGACTCTAACCCACTAAAACTCCACGGTGGCCTCCTCTGCCGCTTACGGCGGGAACACGGGCACGCGTTAGCACTCGTTCCTGAACCGGCCGCGGCGGTGCGTCACCGGATCCTTCTCTGGGGAATACTCCCCATCACCGGCGCACCAGAACACAAAGCACGTCGTGACCACCCCAGGGACCAAACCAGCACATGGGCGCCAGACCACCCCGTGTCTGAGCACCCTTGGTCCCCCTGTGACGGGTCAGGTCATTGGCCCCGCCACCTGCCAATTTTCTGCCGCAGAGGATAGAGAGACCGGCCAACGTCATACCAACACTCTTCTTCCCCTGCGGCCCCACCGCGTCCGCCATCAGTCGGTGGCGACCTCGTCAAAGCCGCGGAAGGTAGGGAGAGCGGCGCACCACAATATCGGCACTCCTCTCCCGCCGCGGCCTCCAACCTTCAACCGCGATGCCTCCCATACGACATCGCGGCCCGCCTCAGTTGCGATGTCGCCCAAGCGGCACCGCAACCTACTTGTTGGCCGCTACGTCGTCGGCTTACAGGCAAAAGTCCTGACGAGCGGCCCCTCCTCGGGTTCCTCTTCACTTCACCGTGGGTGACCAAGCCACGGCTACAGAGCCTCCCCCCTCGACAATGCAGGAACCCACCGGGGGGGGATGTAACCTAACCAAACCTAACCTCGGGGTGCCCTTCGCTCGCTCTTGCATCCTACGTTGCGCTTTCTGTGAACCAAGGTATATGGAAACAGTGGTTTTTATGAACTAAGTTTACGGCCAGAAGTGCTGTCTATGAACAGAGATCTATGTCCACAGTGCTTACTATGGACCGAGATATCTATATCTACAAACAATGTTTTTATCAACAAAGTTTTCGGCGAAACGTGCTGTCTAGGAACAGAGATTTCTATTAGCTTTGCTTTCTGTATGTAGTCGTATGGTACAAGCGTGTTTCTATCTTAGGTTCCACACTGCGGTTCTACGGCTAATAGGGCCGGCCCATTGACACTTCAGCTTGCTTATTCTGTGGGCTATGTCGACAACTTTGGTTCTCTGCCGGATCACCTTGTTGCGGATTCGATTGCTCAGAGACACTCCAAGCATAGCCCGTTCCATAGTTCGCTGAGTGACCTTGAATTTATGGACCAGCCGTACCATGAGCGTCCACGTTTCGGCTCCGTAAGTCATAACTGGCAATACGCACTGGTTGAAGACGGAATACGAATACGTCTTTTAGCTCTGTGGAATACTCATATAAATAAGCCTCTTAACCAGAGCCACTTAACTTCGAACGATTTTTTAATACAGGACAAGTAGCCTGTAGCATTTTGATTTATGAATCATCTGCCTTGCCTTTTCCCAACTATGTTGGGGTCGGCTTCCAGTCTAACCGGATGCAGCTGAATACCAGTATTTTACATGGATCGACTGCCTATCTGACCTCCACAACCCAGCTATTGGGTAATATGATACCCCTTGGTAAGACTGGTTGTCAGACTTTCGGGCTTCTGACTACCCGTAACGACTGTCAAAGATCCACGAATGACAGCCGGGACCAACGGCTTAACGTGCTTTCCGAGGCACGGAGGGGTCTCGGTATGGAAAGATGGTGACCCATCCACAGACCAACCGCGGCAAGCGTAGCTTAACGTGATCGATCGACCTGTGCGGCTGTTATTATTTAGCCACGGGCCCCTCATATCCTTATATATGAATACTACTCTTAAAACGAAGTTAATATTATGAGCGAAACATGTAATGTCAAATTGAATATCGTTCAAAACATGACGTTTACTCCGCGCGTTCATGCTAGGCTCACGAATTGTCTCTTTCGCTTCAATTCTTTTTTTTCTACAAGTATTTTTATGAAGCCTTTAAGTTTATGTCGGAAAAATTTCTCACAAAAAAATATAATCGCTCAGTTAACGTTAACCAGAACTGAAAGCCTTAATAATGTTAGCAAAAACAAAGCAGGAAGCGAACAGTTGACGTCACCCACAGTCCCCGTAGCCCGTAGCCCATCGCTAAGTAAGAACGACCAGTCGCCAGTCGCGCGGCGCTCGGCGGACGGAGATTACCGCACGAATCTAGTTTTTGTTGAACCGTTTGCTCGCGCAATAACTAAACGTTTTCTGAATAAGGCTAGTACCTATAGAGGCAGGCAATGAAGAACAGAAGATCTAATGTTACAGTTATATATGTATATAACCGTTACTTGTAAAAATAAATAAAAAAATATATTCAAGTATAAAGTAAAGTACAAATAGGATTTACATAAATTACAATCGACGAAAATTAAATTCTAACTGTAATGAGACCTGCCTGATCTAGGTTTATGGAAAACCTGTGTTTCAGGCCATCAATTTACACCAAACATTTAAAAAGAAGATAACAATAGATGTATTAGAAGCTAAATTGAAAAGAAGGTATAATATTTTCAATGTCTTAAAGAGTTATTATTGAGGTATAATATTTTAAAACTAGATTATGTAAGAGCATAGAAACGTTTGAATCTTCTTTACGATGGTTAATCTCAAGCAGTTTATGTTATGAAAACTGAGGATTTGTTATCGGAAGCCCACTGGTTGCGCGGGTTCCGATTGGTGTTTAGCAATGTAACAAACATTTGTGACCAAACCTTCTGTTGGCAGTTTAGTGCAATTTAGTAGGAGTCTTTAATTCTAAGATGGCGGGCGGCTTGCGGCGGCGTCTTTAGCGACCGGGCGGGGGCGGCGACCGCTTTGTATGGGATGGTGCAAAAACGACGACGCCATAACACCACCTATCTGTTGAAGCAGTCAAGCGTGATGCTGTGACTTTACCCAGTTATACTACATGTTTATTTAATATTCTTTTCATAATGTATTTAATGAAAAAAAACACGAAAATGATATAAAATAAGTTACGCTTTTGCAAAAATAATGATTACTTGCTTGCTTGCTGGCTTGCTTTGCTTTACTTTATGAAACACTTTTAAAACCTTACGAGTATACTTACCTCGGTCTTAGCAGGAATCAACAATGTGAAACAAAGAATTTAAGGTTAAACAAGATTATCTGTTTTTCAGAGTTTCTAAAACTTATTTGGGTATCGTGGAAACTGAATTCTCGATAAGTCCTCGGAATAATAACAAAGTCATTCTGAACAAAGCAGACGTTAATAACTTGATCCACGTTAATATTCTCTTCTGGAAAAAACGCTGAGATCGATCACATCGCGTGGGATAGGTACCTGTAGGTGATAGGTACCTGTAGGTGCAGGATCATGTCGTGGAGATTATAACGAGTAGCTGTACAAATAACGTTATTTTAGTGTACAGAAGATACCGAGAATAACAATCTTGGCTAGAAGAAACCTTTCATTTTTTAAAACAGAGCAGTTTCTTAAAGTGGAAGGCATCGGTAAAACAGTGCTAGTACCACGTGACTGCCTCGTGCTGACTCAAGCAAAACTTCTTGCAAGTTTAAAGTTGCATTTGAGGTTGTTATGGCTTATAGATTATAGTCAAAAGTATTATAAGCGGAATAGTGTTTGTTCCTGTTCCACCCTGCGACTGCAGGACTACTAGCGTTGGCACAATAACTAAATAACGTGACATAAGTACTCGTACATGTACTAATAAAGTGGTTAAATTCAAATTCAAACTTATTTATTTGTACACATAGGTGTAATGTGTCTGTGTGGTGCCGGACTTAAAGAATTGCACCACCCCTTACTTCCCGTGGGTGTCGTAAAAGGCGACTAAGGGTCTTACCGGAGAATGGGCAGCAGCGTTCTCTACTTATTCCACCATCATACCATACTGCGATCGCCAACCCGCCTGCCAAGCGTGGCGATTATGGCAAACCCCCCCCCAAAATTGGGGGAGGCCTATGCCTATGAAACGACGATAGGTGTAATGTAGTGGTGCATGATGGTATAAAATAAAAAAAGATGTATTGTGTCACTATGTGCTGTCTTGCAAGGCACAGATTAGGTAATGGGTGGGAAGGGCTATATAATTATAGAAATACTGCTAAGTAACAGTCTTAAATCATTAGTAATAACATAAACAAAGAAAATAGTACAAATATAAGGTATCATCCTCCAACCAACGCAAACGCTGCAATTCGTCCTCCGACTTAAACGACTGCACTTACACCGTTTGTCATCCCACTATCGGTCGCGCAGTTTTTCTCAAAGAGATAAGTTGGTTGGTCTCGCTCGCCTCGCTGCTGTGAGTTGTCTCGCTCTCCTCGCTGCTGTGAGTTGTCTCGCTCGCCTCGCTGCTGTGTTGTCTCGCTCGCCTCGCTGCTGTGAGTTGTCTCGCTCGCCTCGCTGCTGTGAGTTGTCTCGCTCTCCTCGCTGCTGTGTTGTCTCGCTCGCCTCGCTGCTGTGAGTTGTCTCGCTCGCCTCGCTGCTGTGAGTTGTCTCGCTCGCCTCGCTGCTGTGTTGTCTCGCTCGCCTCGCTGCTGTGAGTTGTCTCGCTCTCCTCGCTGCTGTGTTGTCTCGCTCGCCTCGCTGCTGTGAGTTGTCTCGATCGCCTCGCTGCTGTGAGTTGTCTCGCTCGTCTCGCTCCTGTGAGTTGTCTCGCTCGCCTCGCTGCTGTGAGTTGTCTCGCTCGCCTCGCTGCTGTGAGTTGTCTCGCTCGCCTCGCTGCTGTGAGTTGTCTCGCTCTCCTCGCTCCTGTGTTGTCTCGCTCTCCTCGCTGCTGTGTTGTCTCGCTCGCCTCGCTGCTGTGAGTTGTCTCGCTCGCCTCGCTGCTGTGTTGTCTCGCTCGCCTCGCTGCTGTGAGTTGTCTCGCTCGCCTCGCTGCTGTGAGTTGTCTCGCTCTCCTCGCTGCTGTGTTGTCTCGCTCGCCTCGCTGCTGTGAGTTGTCTCGCTCGCCTCGCTGCTGTGAGTTGTCTCGCTCTCCTCGCTGCTGTGAGTTGTCTCGCTCGCCTCGCTGCTGTGAGTTGTCTCGCTCGCCTCGCTGCTGTGTTGTCTCGCTCGCCTCGCTGCTGTGAGTTGTCTCGCTCGCCTCGCTGCTGTGAGTTGTCTCGCTCGCCTCGCTGCTGTGAGTTGTCTCGCTCGCCTCGCTGCTGTGAGTTGTCTCGCTCGCCTCGCTGCTGTGAGTTGTCTCGCTCGCCTCGCTGCTGTGAGTTGTCTCGCTCGCCTCGCTGCTGTGAGTTGTCTCGCTCGCCTCGCTGCTGTGAGTTGTCTCGCTCTCCTCGCTGCTGTGAGTTGTCTCGCTCGCCTCGCTGCTGTGAGTTGTCTCGCTCTCCTCGCTGCTGTGTTGTCTCGCTCTCCTCGCTGCTGAGAGTTGTCTCGCTCGCCTCGCTGCTGTGAGTTGTCTCGCTCGCCTCGCTGCTGTGTTGTCTCGCTCGCCTCGCTGCTGTGAGTTGTCTCGCTCGCCTCGCTGCTGTGAGTTGTCTCGCTCGCCTCGCTGCTGTGAGTTGTCTCGCTCGCCTCGCTGCTGTGAGTTGTCTCGCTCTCCTCGCTGCTGTGAGTTGTCTCGCTCGCCTCGCTGCTGTGAGTTGTCTCGCTCGCCTCGCTGCTGTGAGTTGTCTCGCTCTCCTCGCTGCTGTGAGTTGTCTCGCTCGCCTCGCTGCTGTGAGTTGTCTCGCTCGCCTCGCTGCTGTGTTGTCTCGCTCGCCTCGCTGCTGTGAGTTGTCTCGCTCGCCTCGCTGCTGTGAGTTGTCTCGCTCGCCTCGCTGCTGTGAGTTGTCTCGCTCGCCTCGCTGCTGTGAGTTGTCTCGCTCTCCTCGCTGCTGTGTTGTCTCGCTCTCCTCGCTGCTGTGAGTAGTCTCGCTCGCCTCGCTGCTGTGAGTTGTCTCGCTCGCCTCGCTGCTGTGAGTTGTCTCGCTCGCCTCGCTGCTGTGAGTTGTCTCGCTCGCCTCGCTGCTGTGAGTTGTCTCGCTCTCCTCGCTGCTGTGTTGTCTCGCTCTCCTCGCTGCTGTGAGTAGTCTCGCTCGCCTCGCTGCTGTGAGTTGTCTCGCTCGCCTCGCTGCTGTGAGTTGTCTCGCTCGCCTCGCTGCTGTGAGTTGTCTCGCTCACCTCACTCCTGTGAGTTGTCTCGCTCGCCTCGCTGCTGTGAGTTGTCTCGCTCACCTCACTCCTGTGAGTTGTCTCGCTCGCCTCACTGCTGTGAGTTGTCTCGCTCGCCTCGCTGCTGTGAGTTGTCTCGCTTGCCTCGCTGCTGTGAGTTGTCTCGCTCGCCTCGCTGCTGTGAGTTGTCTCGCTCGCCTCGCTGCTGTGAGTTGTCTCGCTCGCCTCGCTGCTGTGAGTTGTCTCGCTCGCCTCGCTGCTGTGAGTTGTCTCGCTCGCCTCGCTGCTGTGAGTTGTCTCGCTCGCCTCGCTGCTGTGAGTTGTCTCGCTCGCCTCGCTGCTGTGACACAACTTGCGCCGCTATGTATTTGTGAGTCTTCTATCGTATGTTGTCTTAGACGACAAAGAGGCAAAACTCAGTTTTAGATCGAGCTGTTCAGGGCGCTGTTTTTGAAGCGATTCTGCAACGCTACAATCGTGAAACAACATCAATACCGTAGCGATGCAGAATCAATACATTCTCGCGTTTATATTGATGCAGAAGCGATGCTAAAATCGATACTATGCGATTATATTGTTTCTGTCGCGCATTATAAAAGCGACAAACGACCAAAAGTAGGATGCGGTAGTGCGTTTCATTAACATGCGTCTGCTTCGCTACATTAACATGCGCCTGCTTCGCTACATTAACATGCGTCTGCTTCGCTGCATTAACATACGTCTGCTTCACTACATTAACATGCGTCTGCTTCGCTACTTTAACATGCATCTGCTTTGCTACATTAACGTGCGTCTGCTTCGCTACATTAACATACGTCTGCTTCGCTACATTAACATGCATCTGCTTCGCTACATTAACATCCGTCTGCTTCGCTACATTAATATGCGTCTGCTTCGCTACATTAACATGCATCTGCTTCGATACATTAACGTGCATCTGCTTTGCTACATTAACATACGTCTGCTTCGATACATTAACATGCGTCTGCTTCGCTACTTTAACATGCATCTGCTTTGCTACATTAACGTGCATCTGCTTCGCTACATTAACATACGTCTGCTTCGCTACATTAACATACGTCTGCTTCGCTACATTAACATACGTCTGCTTCGCTACATTAACATACGTCTGCTTCGCTACATTACCATGCATCTGCTTCGCTACATTAACATGCGTCTGCTTCGCTACATTATAATGCGTCTGCTTCGCTACTTTAACATGCGTCTGCATCTGCTAATTTTGGCCGCTGCAATAAGTAACCACCCTTGACTTCTTGTTGACTTTTATTTAGCTTGAAACGATTTTCAATCGGAAAAGCTCCTTAACAATTACTTTAACTTACAAAACATGTTGTCTTTTTGTCAAATCCCGAAGATGTAGTAAAACGATTATGTATTTAAAAAATATATATATTTGCGCAATATTTGGTGAATCATGCTCAAATTGAATAGGTCTATTCAGGGTGTAAACCACATCTGCTCATCAACAAAAGCTTACAAAATATAAACTTGGAATTTATTGAAAGTTATTAAAGTTCATAATTACAGCTATTGGCACTCGTCCTAAACTCCATCTAACAATAGTAATAAAACGAACACATCAGAAAGAAATGTTGTTGTGGTGACTGCCAGTCCTCAGTTAGCTCGTTGGTAGGCCTAAAACGCACTAGCGGCACGCCATATTCCGGCTAAACATAGATTTTGGATACACCGTCTCTGGAGACATGACATCACAGCAGAGAGTTTAAAGGCGGGAAGCGCTTGCGGGTAACCGCGTCGAGTGCGAGGAGAGGATTCTTATTTTGTAAATAAGAGGACTTTGTAGGCCTTATAGACTTTAGATCTGTAGACCATTTTTAGGGTTCCGTACCCAAACGGTAAAAACGGGACCCTATTACTAAGACTTCGCTGTCTGTCCGTCTGACCGTCTGTCCATCTGTCCGTCTGTCCGTCTGTCTGTCTGTCTGTCACCAGGCTGTATCTCAAGAACCGCGATAGCTAGACAGTTGAAATTTTCACACATGATGTATTTCTGTTGCCGCTATAACAACAAATACTAAAAATAAAATAAATATTTAAGGGGGGCTCCCATACAACAAACGCGATTTTTTTGCTCTTTTTTGCTCGATATCAAAAATGGCAACAGGTAGGCACTTGAAATATTCACAAAATACTCAGTTGTACTTTAACTTTAATATTAAATAATAAAATTAAAATAAAATAAATATTTAAGGGGGGCTCCCATACAACAAACATGTTTTTTTCGGCGTTTTTGCCTTGTGGTACGGAACCCTTCGTGTCCGAGTCCGACTCGCACTTGGCCAGTTTTTTTATTAGTAGGTAACTGGTACTTGTTGACAGGCCTACGCTGTCCTCCCATACCTACTGTAATTTGGCTTTCATGTAGGAAAGGACCAATTGGAACTATGCACCTAGCTTCCAACGTTTCATAAGTGCCCATTTCGATTTTGAATTAGTTAGATTAAAATTTTGATGCGGCAGGCAACGGAGCGGTTGACGGCTGGCCGCAAGTCAGTGCATTGATATCATGCAGTTTCATATAAAAATTGAAGTGCGGCCTGCCGCAATGGTACGTCGCATCACGGCCAGCCGCTAGTGCGCTTTAGGCCGTAGGTTACGAGCATCCGTAGGTAGTACGCGCCGCTTGCGACGTGTGGCTGAGTCGCGGTGACCTTGCGGGAGACCGTGTGTGTCGTGTCTGCCGCGCCGGGTAGTAAACCTAACGAGCGGGACGATGTATATTGAATAATAAAAATTATATATAGGTATGTCGTTCACAAGAGACGGCGCGGCGGCGGCGGTGTGTTTAGAGGAACACAAAAAACTTTATATTCGTATTTACGGTTCGTTATCTGCGTACCTAACCATTTCTAGTCCTCTTTAGTCTAAGTGGCCGAATATAAAATGCGTGTTAGGAGTACCACAAATTCTTCTAAACACACAGCTCAATCACTGCTTCGGCACGATGTCGACACTGACTCACTGCGAACACCTCGCAGACACAAGCCGCTCAACGTGACTCACTGCGAACAGCTCGCAGACACAAGCCGCTCAACGTGACTCACTGTGAATAGCTCGCAGACAAAAGTCACACAAGCCGGTCAACGTGACTCACTGCGAACAGCTCGCACACAAGCCGCTCAACGTGACTCACTCCGAACAGCTCGCAGACACAAGCCGCTCAACGTGACTCACTGCGAACAGCTCGCAGACTAAAGTCACACAAGCCGGTCAACGTGACTCACTGCAAACAGCTCGCACACAAGCCGCTCAACGTGACTCACTCCGAACAGCTCGCAGACACAAGCCGCTCAACGTGACTCACTGCGAACAGCTCGCACACAAGCCGCTCAACGTGACTCACTGCGAATAGCTCGCAGACACAAGCCGCTCAACGTGACTCACTGCGAACAGCTGACAGACACAAGCCGCTCATCGTGACTCACTGCGAACAGCTCACAGACACAAGCCGCTCATCGTGACTCACTGCGAACAGCTCGCAGACACAAGTCGCTCAACGTGCGCTAAGTTCCAATAATGTTAAGAGCCTGCTATATTTATAAACATAATAATAACGATTGACATTTTCAAACACTCGTTAGACGATCTTAATAAGATTTGAATGCTGAAAGTAGGAGCGACCTTTACAAGCTTGTCGCCACTTTCATAATAATGTCTTGGATAATAATGTTCCGAGTACCTCCGTCTGAGCTGGTACTTAAAATTATTATTAGATTAGTCTTTGTAGGGAAGGTGTTGACGTCATTTAAATAAGTAAATTGGATGGCAGTGTTGCTATGAATACATAATGATTCATGTAATACGAATCTGTAGTCTGTATTAGATAATAATAATAATAATAATAATCTTTATTACACAAGAAAGTGGTTACAAAATAGTGTGAAGTCCCTGACTCCTGTGCTAGGTGATAGACCTGTGTTACAAGAGCCAGTGCCCTCTCCCAGTAGGAGATAGTACAGAATCTTATGCAAAAAGATTAACAAAAATAAAAAGAATATGGTAAACAACAAAAAAGTAAGATAAACTAAATGCGGTTAAAAGAAGCCTGTGTGTGTGTGTGTGTGTGTTTGTGTATGTGTGTGTTAGTGGGTGAGTGTATATGTGTGTTTGTCAGTGGTTGTTTAGGAGTGGTTTTAATGTTACGAAATAGATATGATAAGTTTCTCTACTTCGTCATAGTTCAGCGACAGTAGCCATGGCTTAAGTGTCTGCTTGACTTTATGTAGGGTTAGTTTATAAATTGAAAGTTTTTTGTTTATTTTATTATACATTAGTGCGCTTTGGGCACGATAGTGTCGTCGCGCAAGTGCTGTACGACATTGGACAGAATCACAGATAGGAAAGCCAGTCCGCCGATTACATAGTTTGCCGTCTAGTGGCATCGCGGAATGTCGGCGCAAGATAGAGCGAAGGACGTATAATTTTCTCACCGTTAGTACTTGGGCTTCTGAGTACAACTGCGCTGTGGGGTAGTCCCTTTTACGGAAATACATAATTTTGAGTACAGCCCGCTGAGCTCGTTCCACCCTAAGCATCACTGTTTTGAAGGTACCGCCCCATACCGGAATACAGTAAGAAATTATCGACTCGCATAGTGAACGGTATACTAGTAACGCTGTTTCAATGTCGGCAGCATGTCTGAGCTCTTTAAACACATAAATTAGTTTACGAAGCCGGGAGCATAGAGTATCCGTATGGGTGCGCCAGTCCAGCCTCTCGTCGATATAAACACCTAGATATTTGATACTTGGGACCATGTCGAGGCAATTGCAATTGCAAGGAGAGGAGACGTGACAAATATGTGCTATTATTTTATCCGAGTTTATTGACGGTTTAGGTGAATTTGGTGGCTTAAACTGAATTACCTTGGTCTTTGAAACATTAAGCGTCAGTAGATTAGTGGAAAGCCAGTCCATAATTGTTCGCAAGGTAAGTTCAGTGGTTTTTTTAGCCCTGTCCCAGGTCACGTCGGATATTAATAGAGCTGTGTCGTCGGCGCAGGTAAAAATATCACAATGGGAAAGGGAGAGTTGGCAGAGGTCATTTATGTATATTTGAAAGAGCGTGGGACCCAAGATACTGCCCTGTGGTATACCGTAGCTGATAAATTCTTCGTCACTGAGAACAGAATCAATTTTAACACATTGGCTACGCCCACTGAGATAATCTTTGTAAATATCCAGAGCCACACCACGCACTCCCATATGCTCCATTTTGGCCACCAGTCTGGGAATAGACACCGTATCAAAGGCCTTAGTCAGATCTAAGAAGATACCATAGCATTTAAGGCGACTATCCAATCTATCAATCAGGGTATTGGTGATAATCATATATTGAATAAGATTATGTGGTTTGAGACACAAAGCTGGCCTTGCATTCCTCGGCAGTGCCTATCGTAACAGGTGGAGGTCAATTTCCTATTTAGCTGTTTGTATAAGTTTTCAACTTTATTGGTTGTATGAAGCGGATAAAAATACACATGCGGTAGATGATAAGCTCGTCCGTCGTATAGTCGTCAGTGACGTCTCGTCTAGTACTTGTGATGACGTCACGACACAGTGGAACATAAAGCTACGGATCACCTGCCTCTTGCGCTTCTTAGTGAAATATGTGAGCCTTGGTAACTACCGCAGAAGTTTTTAGATAGAGAAGTTTTAGGAGTTTTAATTACTGTCTTGTCTATATTTAGAAATATTCATTACTGTCTTGTCTATATTTAGAAGTATTCATTACTGTCTTGTATATAATATTTAGAAGTATTAATTACTGTCTTGTATTTACTTAGAAGTATTAATTACTGTCTTGTCTATATTTAGAAGTATTCATTACTGTCTTGTCTATATTTAGAAGTATTCATTACTGTCTTGTATATATTTAGAAGTATTCATTACTGTCTTGTCTATACTTAGAAGTATTCGTTACTGTCTTGTCCATATTTAGAAGTATTCATTTCTGTCTTCTCTATATTTAGAAGTATTCATTACTGTCTTGTCTATATTTAGAAGTATTTATTACTGTCTTCTCTATATATAAAAGTATTCATTACCGTCTTGTATATATTTAGAAGTATTCATTACTGTCTTGTATACCTATATTTAGAAGTATTCATTACTGTCCTGTATATATTTAGAAGTATTGATTACAGTCTTGTCTATATTTAGAAGTATTCATTAGTGTCTCGTCTATATTTTATTTTAGCAGTAAATTCATGAATCTGCTTTTAAATACCAGGGATAAACCTCCAAATGTAGCAAAACTGTGACTAGTCATAGGCATGGAAGTAGGAAGTTACAGGAGCCAATTGACTTTGGATAGTAAGTTTGCCTCGAGCTGGACAAAGGCTGACTTGTATCTCTTGTAGTGTTTCTAACTGTAGATTAGTTTGAGACTAACTCCGCCTCATAGCCCGCTGGCTCACCCTGAGTTGGAAGTTTAACTTTTATCAAAGAGCACTATAGAGGAGAATACAGTATACGATAAATTAGTCTTATTATCAAACTATTTCGTATTTGCGAGCGATCAAAGTTTAGTCAGATTTTGGAGAATTCCACCTAAATTTCGTAAACATTTACGTTTCGTTAAAATTAAAGTACGTTTATTATGTGAATGAATTATACGCAGATGAGATACGAGTCCAACGCTCAATGATATTGTAAAGATAGCGGCTTTACACCACGCGACGAGTAGGCGGCTATCCGCTACGACGGTGTTGCAAGCGTTAGGCTACGGACACGAAGTCAGCAGGCGCGGGGCGGCGGCGGCGGCGCATTTCAATGCATAGATTTATATGGAACTGGCCTCGAAGGTAGCGGCGCGGCGTGGTGCGGGGAGCGGCGTACGAGTGATTCACACCAGCAAAGTGTAGCGGTGCCCGCGCGTCTGCATTGCCGTAGTGTTGTGCATTTTATTTTTTGATTTTTAACGATCGACGCTTCAAAATGTTGTAAAAAGGTGTGGTCGTTGCTGTTTAGACACACAACACTGTCTGTCACCACGATCTGCCCGCTGGCTTCAAGACCAGGTCTGCGTCGCCGCGCCCCGTCCCGCGCCGCCGCCGCAGCTGCCGCCCAGCAATCGCTGACTTCGTGTCCGTGGCCTTAAGCGAGACAGTACTCTTCGTTTTTCGTTGTAGCAAAAATGCACTTCTTTTAACTAACATTAATTAACAGTACAGATGCTTTTTATATATAACGTAAACTACTGTGGAATCTGTACTCTTACAGCAAATCTAGTTATAGTTTAAATATGATAATTAACTAATATTCAGGTTCATGGCTTTCAAATATAAGG
Source organism: Mesoligia furuncula (assembly GCA_916614155.1). Lineage (NCBI taxonomy): Eukaryota > Metazoa > Arthropoda > Insecta > Lepidoptera > Noctuidae > Mesoligia > Mesoligia furuncula. The sequence goes on from OU744810.1 coordinate 347,689, forward strand.
TTTTTAGAAATAATAGGCACTTGTTCATGTACTTACTTAATGTATTTCTCCAACACATAACACCAGGTACAGTATACAATCAACAATAGGTATCTTTTAAAAACACAACTTTTGCTTTAGTACTCGTATCGCAACGTCTTATGCACGACTGAGCTCGTAGGACTGGCACGACAACCAAAGTGGCATTTTCCCGCCATTCTCGTTCCCACCATCGACCGGCAGTGCGCTGTGATTCGTTAGTCGTGCCATCTACGAACTCGGTCGGTACTACAATAATTACAGTCAAAACAAACTTTTAATATTTAGTTTAACATGGCTAGTTTAATAAAATGCAAAATAATTTACTATTGATAACACTACGAAGTTCTTATACAAGCTAGTCTGGCAATAATTCCTTCTGCACATGTGGCTTCCCTGGCTTCTCATTAACGGCATAACTATGTAAATGTCTATTAACTGCTCTCAAATTACGATGTTTAATTTTTATTTAATTTTTTTTTTTACATACTTTTTGACATAATTTCTTTATTATTTGACATTATATACGTTTTGACATAATTTCTTTATTATTTGACATTATATACAGACACTTGAAATTTTTCACCTCTTTATTAGTGGTTTTAATGAGAATCATAACACTTGCTTTTAGTAGGTTTTTATTATTATTTTTCTTTTTTATTATCTATCCTTTTGATAGATTCTTATTTTGTAAATATGAGGACTTTGTAGGCCTTATAGACTTTAGATCTGTAGGCCATTTTCTATTTTATCAAGCACTTGGTACTTGTTGACAGGCCTGCGCTGTCCTTTCATACCTACTGTAATCTGGAAACATTGTAAAAGCCAATTATTTTTTAAAAGAGTAACCATGGAGTTTCTTGCCGGTTCTTCTCCATAGGAAACGACCAATTGGAACCGTGCACCTAGCTTCTGACGTTTCATAAGTGCCCATGTAAGTTTATGTGAAATAAAACATTTTGATTTTGATTTTTTATAATAGTTTCCTATGAAACCTATGAAAAATGTCCCAAAAGAAATTGAGTAAGATGACCCCTACAAGTAGGGTTTACCTCAAGTATCTAATTCAAATTATAATTGAGGTCGCAGATAAGACGTACAAAACACTTGTATGTGAACCTTTTGACGAAGCTATAAGCGGTACATCATTAGAAGTCTAGAAAGACGTCCATAAGTACACATATGTACACAAAGCGACCCTCGGGAGCAATCAGTGCAGTGAACTTGTCCCACCACATCCGCTCGAAGGTTAGAAGGTCAACTCAACCTCGACTGACCATTCTCTCTTATTCAGTTTTCCACAACTGAAAGTAATAATTATCTAATGTTTGAAAATCGTGTGTTCACTGCAGACGATGTTTTGCTTATTAGAAGTTTAAACATTATTGTTGTAAGTAGGTATTAATCCGATCACAAAAATGATTCATTGACAGAAAACTACACTAATGCCACTCGGCATTAGTGTAGTTTTCTGTTAGTAAAACATATCCTTTGGCACTCGCCAAAGGATATGTTTTATGTTAAAACACGCGGAAGAAGGGGCGGGCAGAAGTTAGTAAATTTAATGTGACTTCCTTGAACGTTGGACTCCACAACGATGTCCGCATTAAAGCACCTGGGCCCTATTTCTGGAAACTATTAGTTTACTGGTATATTAGTTATTAGTGCAAAAATTACAAGTCCTAATTTATCCTGTTTCTCAAAAACAGGTACTGGACTAATAACTAATAGTAGCAGACTAATGAAAAATATTAATTTGGCTTGGCTGAATACACATAATATATACCCAATAGCTCTTTACTTCTTAAAAAAATACGGAAAACGTTGCCGCCAAACAATCTCTATATATATAAAATTCAAAGTCCTGACTGACTGACTGACTGACTGATATATCAACGCACAGCCCAAACCGCTGGACCTAGAGACTTGAAACTTAGACGGTGTGTTCTTTGTGAAGAGTAAGTATCCACTAAGAAAGGATTTTTGGGAATTCAACCCCTAAAGGGTTAAAATAGGGGATGGAAGTTTATATGAAAGTTCGACAGTTTTGAAGTTAAGATCTTCTAATTTTGTATTTAGGCTGACAATTGAAAATTAATTTATACGTGTCTCAGCGATTTCGTTAATTCCACCCCCGAAGGGTTAAAAAGGGGGATGAAGTTGTGTCTAGAAAGTCATTAATTTTCGACGTAAAAATCACGGTGTTGTTAGAATTTCATCCAGTAAGGGGGTGAAAAGGGGGATGAAATTTTGTCCTGACTGACTGATATATCAACGCACAGCCTAAAACGCTGGTCGGTACCGCTGGGTAGAGAAATTCATTTTGGAGGGTGTGTTCTTTGTGAAGAGTAGATATCCACTATGAAGGGGTTTTTGGAAATTTAACCTTTAAGGGGTGAAAAGAGGGGATTTTGTGTGTATGAAAAATCTTATTCCTTGAGTTAATAACCATGAAACTTGTCACGAATACTTATCTAAATAAATTATGAAGTTTGACCTCTTTTTCTAAACTACCCCCTGAAGGGGGATTGGGAGGTGTCAAAGTTTGTATGGAAGAATTTTAACGCGTAGTCCGATTAACTCGAAACTCAGTATTTATACTTAAGACCGAAAATAAAGAATAACGTGTATCATCGTTTTTCGAAAATTTACCCCTGACGGGGTAAAAGTTAATTTTATAGGGGAAGACTTTACTGCGTGGCTTGATTAACTCAAATATTGATATAAACAATCTTTGAGTCGAGTAATGAACACATCCCAAACAATTTTACGAAATTCTACCCCTGTGGGGGTGAAAAACGGGTATACAGTTTATAATAAAAATCTTATTCATTTGGTTAATAAACTTGGCAAGAATACTTGCCTAAGCAAGTAATAAAGTTTATCATTATTCGTTTATCAAAACACCCCAACACCTCTTGTGTTGGGGTGTTAAAGTTTGTGTGGAAGAATTTCAACGCGCGATCCGATTTACTCGAAACTCAGTATTAATACTTTTGACACAAAATAATCAATAATAACAGGCGCACAGATCGATCGATCAGGTTACGCAGGCTACGCTTGCCGCGGTTGGTCTGTGGATAGATGTCCATCTTTAGATACCGTGACCTCTCCGTGCCTCGGAAAGCGCTGAGTCGTTGGTCCCGGCTGTCATTCGTGGATCTTTGACAGTCGCTAGGGGTGGTCAGAAGCCCGAAAGTTTGGCAACCAGTCTTATCAAGGGGTATCGTATATGGGTTGTGGAGGTCAGATAGGCAGTCGCTCCATGTAAAATACTGGTACTCAGCTGCATCCCGTTGGACTGGAAGCCGACCCCAACATAGTTGGGAAAAAGCTAGGCAGATGAAGAATCAACAGTAAGTGTATGGGGTTTTCGAAAATTATTGACGCCCGACGGGACAAAAAGTGGTGATTCGATTTATAAGGGAATTTTAATGAGTGCCTTGATAAACTCAAAAAAAATGGTACAAATAAATTTGGACTTGAAACTTGGCACAAATAATTATAAAGTTCGAATTTTTTTGGAATTCTAAACTAACCCAAAGGGGAGATTGGGGGTGTCAAATTTAGTATGGAAAAATTTTAATGCACGGTCCAATTAACTCGAAACTCAGTACCTATATAAGACCAAAATAAATAATAAAGTGGTTCAGGGTTTTTCGAAAGTCTACCGCTAATGGGGTGAAGAGGGGTAGTCAATTTCACAGGGCAGAATATTATTGCGAGGCTTGATTAACTGGAAAATTGGTAAAAATAATCTAGATTATGTTTCGAAATTCCACCCCTATGGGGATAGAAAGAGGGGATACAGTTTATATGAAAAATCTTATTCATTTGGTTAATAAATTAGAAACTTGGCAATATTTGGGTCAGTAAATAATAAAGATTGTCACTTTTAATTTAAAAAATCCCTCACAGAGGATTTGGGGGGTGACAAAGTTGATGGATTAGAAAAATATTTAACCCGCTGTTGGATGAACTCGAAACTCGGTACTACTATAACAAAAAATACTTAAAAAAAAGTGATTTAGGGTTTTTCAAAAATTGACTCCTACGAAGGTGGAAAATTCTACTGCTTGCTTCCATTAAATCGAAAATGGGTATGGGTCTTTGAGTCAAGTTATGAACACATCCCAAACGATTTTTCGAAATTACTCTCCTGGGAATGCTCATTTGAAAAATCTGATCCCTTTGAGCTATAAACTAAAAAATTGGCTCGAATACTTATTTATATCTAAATGAATGATAAAAATCATAAACATACATTTTCGAAATTATAAGAGGAATGTACGAATTTCACGCGGACGAAGTCGCGGGCAGAAGCTAGTTGAATATATATTTTTACAATAACCACAAATAAAAGGCATTAATTAAAGTGGTTATTAAAACTTTCTAGCGTTAAAAGTCGCATCTCTAACCGTGGGTTCGTTTCCCACCTTAGGCAATTCGATGTTTTCATTTTATCACGGGCGGTATTACGTACGGCGCGGGCGTAGCCCCGTCTGGCGCACCTTTAGCAGCGATAAATTTTGTCAGTGTGTGCGTGGGACGACGCATACGTACGAGCGCGATCACGTACAAATCGTGTTCGGTGCGTATGTATGAAGATATCCTACTCATTTGCATTTAGTCTGACTACGGCGCGTCGCCCGTCGCAGGCGCCGCGCGCCGTGTGCATTGTCCGACAATAAGCTGGTTATGACACCGCGACTTCATTAAGACTTACTGACTTTATACAGTAAGAAGAAATGTTTGTAAAAACAGTAACTTTTAATGATTGAACATACTATTTACTGGAAAAAGAAAAACAAAAAGAAAACCACCTTTACTGTAATGTAAGTAAATTTTAATGGTTTCAACAGTATCACCAAATAAATAAAACAGTTAATTTTGTGACCTTTTTGCCACTTACAACGTTAAAGTTTACTGTCATGACGGTAACTTTTTGCCTCATGCTTTAACTGTTTTCGGATTAGTAAAAAATACTGTTTTGAATGTTAGGCTCATATGGAACTGTTTAAAGCAGTTCAGATTAATGTTTTATCATTTTTATTTACTGCTTATTTCTTTCAGTGTACCGGCGCGGCGGCGGCGCGTCGCCCGTCGCAGGCGCCGAGTGCAATGTTCGTCAATAAGCTGGTTGTGATACCGCGCTTAAGCTACGGTTCCCTCCTGCGCCGGCTGCCGCCACATAACGGACGCGGCGACGGCCTTCATGAAAATGATGGCACCGGAGTTTGACTTTATGGTATAAAAAAAAAACTCTCTAGGAAAACATACCGACTTTCGGTCATAAATATCGTTTCCGTGACGTCATTCGATAGTAATTTACGGAAGCTTCACCCTAGCTTTAGTGAGGTGACCGTGGAATACCGTCTGCAATAGGCAACAGGAGTGATGCTATGTTACACCTGTAAGATCTACAGTACCGTCTGCAATAGGCTAACTATTTACTTTGAGGAATTTTTTTAACTGTTAAAACCACAAGATCTTCTCTGCCAGTCATTCTGTGTGTTTTCGTACAAATTAACATCCCACTATCAGTTGTCTTCATCATAGTCCAAGGCAAAGGCCTCCCCAAGTCCTTCCAAGAACTCATTTCCCGCCACCTCGAACCAGGCCTCGCGGTACGCGTCATCTCGTCATCGGTTTACTTTCTTTCTCTCTCATTTTACTTTTCACCTATTATTCTGAAATGTATAATGTGTTAAGAAATTTTTCTATAAATATAGTTTAACATAATATAACATTTACTTTGTTTGATATTTATTTCAAAAATAGTCTCTCGCAAACGAACAATCTATTTTATAAAAGCATTACTTATTTAGTCTACGCCCACAGCTTATCTCAGTGATACAATACATTCTAGACACTAAGACGTCTTTTATTGTTTTTTTATTTGAAATGGGTTTGCTCTTGACTCTAGTGTAGGTCAGAGGTGACAGAGACAAAGTCGACGCAGTGAGCTTACCCAGAAGAAGCCTGTTCACTCTCACTTTGAAGAGATTCGGGTTGTATGCGCTCGGAAACAAAGACGCAGGTAGAGAGTTCCACTCTTTTGCTGTGTGCCTTAAAAAGGTCATTTGAAAAGCTTAGTGCGAATTGGTGGAATAGAAACTAGGCAGGGATAGTAACTTGCAGTGCGTCTGGATGTCCGAAGATAGAAGGTGGCCGGAAGAATTAGGTCGTGGAGTTCTTGGGCACACTCACCGAAGTACAAGCTATATAAGACAGACAAGCAGGCAACCTTGCGGCGGTGAGCCAAGCTGTAAAGCTTGGCATCCACCAGTTCTACGTCGCCAATGAGCCTCTTAGCTACAGAGCTAAGGCCTGAAACTGCGTTAAGCGGGCGCCCGCGCGGTTTCATACAAAAGTGCTCCGTCGCGGGGACCCGCGCGGGGACCCGCGCGGGCGTCCGTCACGGGGAGGCGCGCCCCGCACCCACGCAACGGGGCTAAAAAACGGGGTTAAAATTGAACTAGCGACACTGCGTAAATAAAATAATTCGGTCTCCGCGACGGGTACCCACTACGGGGACCGTCACGTTCCAACGGAGCCCACCCGCGTGTCCACGCGCATAGACACGCGACGGTTGCCCGTCGCGGGCGCCCGCTTAACGCAGTTTCAGGCCTTAGAGGCTCATTGGCGATAGTGTCATTCATTCACTCGGTGGAACACAGGTTCCACCGAGTCTAGCGCGGCAAGTTGGTATTTCGCCGAGCCATCCCAAAGGTGACTGCAATATTCCATGCAGGATCGGACTTGCGCTTTGTAAAGGGTTAAAAGCTGTCCAGGCGTAAAGTATCGCTTCACCATATTTAGGATGCCCAGCTTCTTGGCCGCAGTTTGGGCTTTGTACTCGATGGTGGCGCCGAAGTTGAGACTAGACGTCAACTCCATGCCTAGGAGCTCGAGCCGATCTGTTACAGGAACAGATGTACCCCGAAAAGTAGGAGTCTGGTCGAAACGACTCCTTTTGGCGGTTAAACAGACACGCCTGTATTTTGGTGGCCTTAAAAGAGACCAAATTGTCATAACCCCACTGGGAGACAAGGCTTAAGGTCAAATCTGTCCGCTCTACCATGGACTCTCTCAAGAAACGAACTTCGGCCCTGCTGGCTTTTGCGCTGGACAAGTATCTCTGTGTGTGTTGTTATCATTGAGACACAAATAACTCGACACACAAATTACAATGGCATACAGAAATAGAACGCCCTAACTGAACGGCGACTGTTCAAGCTCGCGGTTTACTTAGCAGCTCAATATACAGACGCATCAAGATACTACAATCTGTCAAATTTCTTTAATAGATTTCAACTTTATCGCTAAAGTATAAGGTACAAAGTTATTGCATGATTGGGAAAATTTGACAGTTTCGAGTAGCTTGATGTGCTGGCGTCTGTACACAATTCATTCGGGATATCGTTTCAATGGGAAAAGAGATGACAGTTGACAGAACAGATTATAGAGTTTCAAAATGGCGGTCGGTCTAATTAGACAAGTCGAAAGTGAGACGCGTTTGACCCGAAATGTGCGACTAAGTGACTGCGACAATCGCATTTACAGTGTCAACTGAAAGGTTAGAGGGAGGGTTAGCCATCTAGGCCGTAATGCAGCCGCCCGTTAGTACGGATCCTTGTAGCACAAGTTGTGACGCTCCAAGTGAAATTCAATTAATCAAAACGATACTTACTGGTTAGTTATAGCTTTCTGAAAGTGGAACGAAAGGCCGATGACATTAACGTGAAATAATATGAAGGATAAAGCGGGCCGAGTTAGGAAGGGCTGAGCATTTATATTGGAACGAAGTTCTTAACGGGGGTTGAAGGTAGCGGTAGAAGTAAACTTTGAGAAATCGTCTCGTAACGAAAAAGCATGCAACTTTTAGTTATATATAATAGAGAGAGTCAGAGAGAGAAAGAGAGATATATTGTTTTCATGGTTTTCGAGGGTGCTGAAGCTGATAGTGAGATCAAAATGAAATCCAAGATGGCATGCAAGTTGGCATGATAGCATGCAAGTTCCAGCAACTGCTGAATTCGAAGTTTTGACTATGAGTTTTGGTATAAATATAAAAATGATCTTATGAAAATGTAATAGCCAGTCATGACGATAATCCACAAAGTTATTTTCTTATCACAACGTTTTTCATTTTATTCGTTACTTGCAAGCACAATATTCAATGGAGACTTTAATGGTCTGCGCTGGTGTGAATAATGCCGGATTTTGCCGAAGTCGCCATCCGGATTAACTTTTTCCGGTTTTGGCCAGTTTTCGTTATTTTTCGTGAACAATCCATTGGTGGCGTTATTTCATCCTACAAAAATTAAACGAGAATTTATGAGGAGGCTAAAATGGGATTGGGCGGGCCACATCAGCCGAATGCAAGACGACCGCTGGGCAAAGCTTTCCACGCAATGGGTACCACAGGACGGACGACGTCGCCGAGGCCGGCCTAGAAAGCGATGGCGAGATGACCTAGATGCACATCAAGAAGGCTGGTTTGAGGTGGCGCAAGAAAAAAGAGTCTGGAAGGATATGGGGGAGGCCTTTGCCCAGCAGTGGGACACAATAGGCTAAATATAAATAAATAAATAAATTATGAGGAGAAAATTCAGACTAGGTTATTCATCGAAACTGTTTGAAATGTTTGTATTTTCTAAACTAGATAAGTACATATAAATGTACTTATCTAGTTTAGAAAATACAAACTGCAAAGTATGCTGATAACAAGGTCATCTTGTAGATGACCTTGTTATCAGCATACTTTGCAGACGTAGCACTAAGCGCACTTCCATGCTACTACGTACAGTGGGCTGCATCAATTGGGTACCCCAGTTGTATGAAAATTTTAATACAACTGGGGTACCCAATTTGTGCAGCCCACCGTACAATGAATACTCATCAACGACATAAACAGCAAGATCTACTCTATAGCATTTTCACGAAAATAAATACGTTTGAAATTCGAATGTAAAATATAAAAGCACTACGGCTTAGCGTGTATGTAAGTGCTACGCAGGTGCTACGCCGCGTAGTAATCTGTGCGCTCGTAGAAGCGCTACGTTTTGCGCCGAGCTGAGCGACTCATTATTAATAACTAGAACGTGAGGTTTTCTTGTTCAATCTTTTTTTTTTTAATTTGGTGTTTCGTAAGCGTTCCGTATGTCTCAATTAACTTTATATAATTTTACATTTGAATTGCCCTCAGCGGTTAAGATTAATTTATTAATCGAAGCACATTTCCACTAGTACGCAATGAGTTCCGAGTGATTTATGTGGCTACACTCATAAATTACGCACAGCGTGTAATAACCACTGCGCCGGTGATTATAATTCAAAAATTCATTGTAAACTTGTCTCGATAATATATGAGTGTAGCGCCTGCATACACTGTGCTTTATATTCCCAGTCGATTGTTGTTAACGCTTTGTCTTATAAACAGCGGTGGGGTAGGTACATCCAAGGAAATCGAAAAAAACTTGGCATTCTAGATTCTGGATAATAAAAAACTTTTACAGATCGGTAGTGAGCATTCCTGATTTACTAAATAAGTGCAGCATAAGCCTCTGTTCACTAATCAGGCACAGTACAGTAATGCAGTCTCGATACATAATTCCTTTTTACAGCATCCTATATTCCCTGCCTGCCACTCGCTACATGCCGCCAGTTACACAAACAGGTTTCAATAAAAATAGAGTGCATTCAATAACTTTATACAATATTTCTGCATTGCTACATCAACACTGAAATACTTCCTCATTTACTTCCAAATAAATTGTCACGAGCATAACTGTTTTATTTAAATAGCCACCAATAAAGGTGCGCGTTTTTCGGCACAAATGGCGAACGGCACGGAGCGGCAACGAACAGCAATGGGACGGCACGGCACGGCTCGGCAACGGCACGGCTCGGCAACGGCACGGCAACCTCTCTTTAACAGTAATAACACTCATAAAGTCGCGCGGCTTAAATGAAACGAATATTGTTTACGCTCGCAGTCGCGGATTGAAATGTAATTTTTTTATTTGACTGTTTTTATAAGTCAGATTGTGTCGTAAAATGCGTATAATTTTATGTAGATACCTACGTACAAATGTTGCGTTCGGATCTTTTAATATTACGGAATGTTCAACTGGCGCGGATGACGAATGAACCTTTGGAAAAATAGACCGTCATTTAAATTGTTTTTGTGGCGTTTTTTTTTGCATTTATAAAGGCTGTGTTGTAAAAGGGAACTTAGGAATTCTTTCGAGACGATGGTTAGCATATTTTCCTTGATTGCTGGTGACAGTAAACACCCATTTGTTTTCTTTATAGCTCTTTTAATAAATCGTGTTCCCTTCTCATTACTCCTTCAGTTCCGCAATGAGCAGTAACTCTCAGCGGGGCGGGGTCACTGTTGTGAGCAAATCTGGGTTAACATTAACGGCAGGTAATAATCATAGAGCTTGAGAACAATTTTTAAGGAAAAAAAGGGTTTTGACAAAAAAACATTTTTGTATAAGTAATATGTGAAATGTTACGTTTCCGAAATCTCATTGTGTCTGCGTATGTGCGTATGTGTGTGTGTGATGGGCCACTGTCGACACGAGACGTATTAGCGTGAATAATGGCACCGTATAAACACCGCCTTATTCACACTCTCTATTCACGTTTACAGTGCTTGCTACAAGTATCGCACCGCGGCGAGCTCATCGTGACAGCGACGTGGTGTTACAGTATTGCATAGCTGCACCCTAGGATGATGCTCCATCGGCTGTTATATCATCACTTCAAATTTGAATTCACAACAGCTGCAATCACTACCAAACCGCAAGGGTTCCAAGGGATAATTAAATCCAGAGAGACAGTAGATTGTTGATCCTAGTATTTGTATGCACCCAGTATTTACCGCTGCCGTACTTTCTGTAGATGTTATAACACTAGACCATCGTATGCTCTCGTAACGGGCTGTGTGCCGCGATTCGTTGTCACGCGCGCCGTGCTCGTGCCGCCACGCTATGGCAGTGTGTAAACAGTCTTATTAGTGACCCGCTCGGCGCACACGATCACGCGGCGCTATTCAATTGGACGACATTTCGGGCGACGGGATACTTTACAGTGACGGCATTGTGGAGGTAACACGTTGTGCATACAGTGGGGGCAGAACATAAGAACTGCACATTTGTGTGAACATAGTAACTCAACTTTATGAAGAATGTTATGATCGGCTCGTGACGACATGCACACATGATCAGTCGTTGCATTTGCTCATGTTTTACGCCACTTGTATGCTGAGTTCATAAATTATAGAACGTAATGCAGAAAGACCTTGATACAAACGTGTATAGTTTGTTAGGTTGCAATCGTGGCTGTCGATCGACGTTATGAAAAGTATTAGTATTTCAGGTTTCTACATAACACACATACTTATTCATCACGCCCGAATTTTCCGAAAAGTAGAAATGGTATATGGTTGCTGCTAAGAAGTTCCTTATCCAAAAACTTGGCTACATTGACTGAGGGTTTTCTGTTTCGAAATTTACAGTAGCATCTCTAAATTAAAATCGTGCCATTTAAAAAACTATCAGTTTAACTTGTGCTTTAGCGTCACATCGCCTCAACTTTTTGTATAACAGGTGCGATCAGAACTAAATCCTGAGGGAACAAGTTCTCGCCTCACGGGACACCGCAACAATACATCGTTCGAGTTCAGAACTCACGCGATCGTGAACATTAAGCGAACTAACTTCAACTGAACTCGTTCTCGACACACGGCGATTCGCAGAGATGTTGCTGTAGGTTGCTTAGTGTTTCTAAACTGATAATACCAGCAACGTCATTGAATAAATAAATAACCTGTTCTAAATGTTGGCAGAGCGTATGGACGTAGGTACATACCTACATAGTCGTAGCAATGTAATAACAAACTTATTCATAATATCAGCATTATGTGGCGCGTCGTGTCCCTGCCACCATGTATACTATCGTAGAACGTAAATCCTGTTAATCGGCGATATAATAATAATATGTTAAAAATAATTTATTTGTTTAAAAATATACAGACATTTAACTAATATGGTGTTACACTAATTACACTTTATTCTATGATCAGATATTGAGCATGTGTCTGAACTAGATATAAAATATCTGTATTTCAGACATCAGCGCTCTTCCCGTGTTGTAGGCGACACTTTGAAATTAACTTTGTATGACCTCTATTCACATGAATCTATATAACATTCGATCAAAAAAAAAACAAATATAAGAGAACAATCTTAAATTAGTTATATAGTGATGGCCTCCGGTGAGTAGTAGTGTATGTAGGTAGTGTATGTATGTAGGAGGGTGAGTATTGCAACAGGTTTTCGGTCTCATTGCAGTTTAGCTTGCTAATACAGTCTACAAGTGTAAGTTTACATTTGCTTCTATTTAAGGGGTATCTAACTACCAGCTTATTAGTCTGTCATACAGAAAATAGCTTATAAAACAAAAGTACTTGCAAAAATATGGATGTTTAAATGCCGGCAGATCATTGTAAGTAATGACCTTCCGTCTGCGCTTAGATAAATAGGAGGACCTGTCATACTTTGTATTTGCATGATGTCTCAAGACTGCGTGCAGGACAAAGAGCTGCCGGATAGTAAGGACTTCATAAGTCTGGTACAAAAGGTATGTTGGGAAAAGATAGGGCCGGATAGTGCTGACTTTGAGTATTGCCCTTTGAGCAACTTCTAATGGTTTAAGTATAGTTTTTGAGGCGCCTCCCCTATTACAGCAATTGTGTGCTATTAAAGGAGAGAGTTGAGGGTGGGGGATTATCAGCAGAAAACAGAAGGACTGTATCGTCCGAATACGATATTATGTTACCTCAAGCAAGATGTAGCTCACAAAGCTCATTTAAATAGACAAGAAATAAAGTTAGACCCAAAATACTACCCTGAGCAAAATACTCACTGCTTATGTAATAATTTATTTTGATACATTGTGTGCGATCAGAAAGGTAGTCTTTAAATATTTTGAGTTGGTTTCCTAAATCTAAGAATATACCTATAGTCTTTCTGCCTCCATCTAAATCTCCAACCACATAATCCACAAGCTTATGGGCTGCATAATTTGTCGACTTGCCAGCTTGGGAACAAAATTGTTTGTTCGAAAGATGGTTATTTGTTTTTAGGTAGCCTGTGAGTCTTTTATTGAGGATGCGTTCCAGGAGCTTGGAGATAGAGGGCAAAATAGAAATGGGTCTATAGAGTGACGCCGTCTTTATCTCGGGATTTATGTATCGGATGGATAACTGACTTCTTTAGGACTGTAGAGAAAATACCTTGTGATAAGAAGTAAGTATTAAAAAGATGTTTTAGTATACAAGTACAAGTATGTGTTCATTTTCTTTAAGAAGGCTATTTGGAATAGAGTCCCAACCAACGGTTCATATATTTATAAGATCCATGCTCTAACTCTCTACCACACACAGACACAGATGTGGCGGAACATCTGTGTCTAAGGCCAGAGATTCCAGACAGTGATTTGTGTTTTCAGTTGTGAACTGAAAGTGCTCCGGATTTGCACAGTTTGTAGTACCATCAGCTATGTTTTTGCCTACACTGACAAAGAAATCATTCACTTCACTACAGACTCTCTTTCGTTCCACGGATCAATTAATTCTGTCGCGGTATTTTTTTTAAATTAAATATTTATGGTTTTATTTTCAATAAAATAATGTAATTACATAGTAAAAAATTGTAAAAAAAAGATGTTAATAATACATTTTTAAGACTAAGAAGTAAAAAATAAAATAAGTTTTTAAAAACAAGCTTTTATTTAAATAAAAACAGAAAGAATAACGCGAACTAAAAAGAAAAAAATAAATATAAGTGACATTTTAAAATATACATAATTATTATTTATATTAATTTTAAAAGCTTGAGGCGCTGAGGTACGGTATCCGTTATACAGGTGTACCTACTACACAATATCAGTGCCTCAAGCGTTAATAAATAAATAAAAGCTTGTTTTTAAAACCTTTTTTTATGTTTTAGGTATGATGTCATAGTTGGAGGACAAAACCTACATTGACGTTTTAATACTGTCATTCTGGATTTTTATTTCAGCTAAAGAGGATTCCAAACTTTGTCATTTTTAATTACCTATGTTGCTCAGAGAACTTCACGAAGGAATCGCGTATGTACAGTCACGAGCATAACTATGTATACGCTTGGCTTTATTCAAAGACGATTTTCTCCTTTATTTTTGAATGAAATTTTATGTTATTACGAACAAAATATTTTCGAACCCATAGGTTTGTGTAAAGTGTCGTATTTCAAGGTTGCATTCGTTATTTCACGAAAAAATCGACATTGAAAGTTGCCAAGTGTTGACATATTAGTGCTCGTGACTGTACCTCTTGCATAATATGACTAAGGTCGTTTTCTTGTTGTTTACGTTTCAGCATACGCCTCGTATTTATGTTAGCCTGGTCATTAGTACTTTGCATATCCGACATGGTTCCCTCAACACTCTCAGAGTCCGTCTCCGAGAGTGTCTGCTGTTTCGGCGGGGTGCGTCTACACGGCATTTTTTGTGCGTCGCTTAAATCCAAGATACAATATCTTGGATTTAAGGGACGCACCAGGATAAAAGCGTTGTTTTAGGAGTGTCGACGAGCCGTGCGAGATAGTGATAGCGAAATACCAGGAGTACCGGTACGTACCTCCCTGCTGCGGTAGTGATGCGAAGCTGTGGCCTTGCCCGAGCGCAGCTAATTGGTCGGACTTCGTCACACCCCGGGAGGCGGGCTGCTGGCAGCAGTGGGCGAGGGCAGCGCAGGTGGAGCTGGAGCGGTGCGTCACTTCAATGACAGACTACGACGTTTGTGCGAAATAAGTTCTCCTCGAAAGTGATGAACTCCTATTTTTTTAATTCGCATAAAGTGCCGAAATTGTATTTAAAGATTGAATTTGATTAAAACAGCAGGTCTCCTCAAAAGCGTCTGAGCTCCTCAGAGGTCCAGGGAGGAGAGGATAATATAATATGTATCTATCTACCTATCTAACCGTATCGTCAGACATTCACAGAGACAGCAGAATGTTTTTCTTATATTCAACTGTTTTACATAAAACAATGTCACATGAACTATCGTATCAACCTCCGTCCTGCGTAACGCGTGATAAGAAATAAATAGTCTCAATAGATACGTACACTAGGTACGTACACACGTACACACATTCGTAAACATGTCCATATTGTGAGTGTTCTGAGTGGACTTAGCTCGGCGCCGTGCCAATGCTCCAACTTTCCGCGGATGTGACGTCAGCTCGTAGGTCGTCGGCTCGTTCCTATCTACTATGTACTTTTGACGATAATTGTTTTGCATAAAATATTGACGGAAACAGCGAAGGCCTGTACTTATGCATGCATAGAAAGAAAAAAAACCGGTCAAGAACGAGTCGGACTCGCGCACCGAGGGTTCCGTACCATCATGGTTTTGAGGAGGCCTGTGTCCCAGCAGTGGGAACATTATAGGCTGATTATGGCATCTCTTGAACGATAGTGGAACTAATGTAACTTTTGTTGATGATTTCTGAAAAAGTGTGCTATTTACAGACTTCGTTTTGTTTTTCCTGTAATTTTTACATTAACTTCTATCATATAGAATAATTTCAGATTTTTCTCTCTGCAAACTTCGGAGATAAGGGGGGAGCGGTATTTTTTTTTTACATTTTTCATCAAAAGTCGAAAACTATGCGGCCTGAAAAAAAAGAAAATTTTTTTGAGAATGCAATGCAAACTGCGCTCTTTCATATTTATGGTACCCCACATGCCCCCGTAGCCCCACTTTGAATTTTTCAGACCCTCTTTCAGTCCCTGTTGCAAAAATATATATATACTCGTATATACCTAATATATATACTCGACGCTTTCTCACGAAATAAACGGTATAGGGGCTCTTGCATTCTAATAAAATGGGGTCATAATTTTAAGGTCATTACTGAAGCGAAGAGCTTAGGCTCTTCGTTTCAGTAATGACCTTAAAATTAAAGTATTATTAATATATTTGCATGCAGTGGTATTGAACTTATAGAACACAAAATAGTAATATTATGTATTTATCGACCACCAAAAAGTGGAAAGGACTACTTCGACTTATTTTTTACTAGACTAGCAGAGCTTTTAAACAGAATAAGTTATACAACTAAAAAAGTTATAATTTGTGGAGACTTTAATATTAACATGTTAGATAATAATAATATATCTAGCTCATAATATTAAAGGCTCAAAATCAAAAGTTCTAGATCCTTTACTGTCTGATCAAACTGCTCAATTAATGACATGCCCCGTAACGAAAAGTTATCACATTACACACTGGTACAAATCTAAACGAGACTATTGTGAGGATAACATAAGAAAATTTATAAACTGCATTTAAAGTCTTAGTTTTACAGAATGCTACACAGATAGTGATCCCGAAAAGGCTTTTGATACTTTCTTCGACCTATTTAAACTGTTTTACGATCTGTGTTTCCCTATCATAAATGTTAAAATATCTATTTTTCGGAAGCCCAAATGGATAAGCAAAGGAATTAGAGTGTGTTCAAAACGAAAACGTCAACTTCTCTGGAAATATAGGTTAACGAAAAGTCCGCAGGATAAAAAATATTTTAAAGATTATACAAAATAATAATTAAAAAAACACAGAAATCACAAAATAACTATTTTATAAATGCAACTACCAACAAAGCAAAAGCAATTTGGCAAATCGTAAATAATTATAAAACTGTGACGCCTAAGGAAAACATTAAGAAAATTAAAGTAAATGACAAAGTAGTATTATTGCCGCAAGAAATAGCTGAATCGTTTAATACTTATTTTATTGAAGATATTAAACCTACACCTAAGGGAAATGGCGATTATCTAAAAACAATGACCTATAATAATTGCAATTCAATGTTCATGAAACCAACAAATCCGTATGAAGTTGACCAGATAATAAAAGGACTTAAAAATACTAATAGTACAGGTTATGACAATATAAATACTAAAATTATTAAACGTGTATCTCATCTTATAGCTCCAGTACTTAGCACCATTATAAACCTGTGCCTCGAACAGGGAATATTTCTCACAAAACTCAAAATAACTTTGATAAATCCAGTGTTTAAAAAGGAGGATAGGGAACAGATGAAATTTTATAGGCCTATAGCTTTAATACCTGTTATGGCAAAAAAATTTTGAAAAAGTTATTTATAACAATATACAATGTGTCCGGTCATGGACTAGCGATATTCTAGGTACTTATATAACAACTATTCTAGTACACAAATACACTATACACTAGGGTCCAATCCACTAAAATATTAATGTTAATTTAATGTTGTATTTTAACTTAGCTCAAAGTCTGTCGATCTAGGAAAAAAATAAAAAGGGTCATAAGGGTTGTTTTTGCAGTAATTTACAATAATTTGTTGATTGGCATAATTTTTTGAAAATTTTTTTTGGTTTTTTTTTTTTTTTTTAAGTTACGAGAATGTGAACCCATTGGATCGTAATGGAAACGATAGACAGTATTGTTACCCTCCGTGTATTTTAAAATCTTTTATGTTTAAAATACATAGATTGACTTGGCCATCGCATGAAAACACAATCCCACAAAAACATTTCATGTTAAATGTTGCCACGACGAGACCATGTAGCTCGCACTGTCAAAAAGTAATTAGATCTCATGTAGAGCCAAGCTTCTAACTCTACACGCCCTAACTCTACAAGGCCTGACTTCGCAAACTCTACACCTTAGTCAAAATATCTGGTTTGGCCGTTTCGTTACTACAAGAACCATTAACAGTATGAGAGTTTTTCACCTTACGCTCATGTGAATGTAGCGAAATGGCCAAGCCATATTATTTTGACTAAGGTGTAGAGTTTGCGAAGTCAGGCCTTGTAGAGTTAGGGCGTGTAGAGTTAGAAGCTTGGCTCTACATGAGATCTGATTACTTTTTGACAGTGCGAGCTACATGGTCTCGTCTTGGCAACATTTAACATGAAATGTTTTTGTGGGATTTCATTTCTTTTTGTAAGTTGCTTATGATATTTATACGAGTATTTTTGCTGTTGTTCATTTTTTCTTTCTTTTTTTGGGGTTTATTTATAACAAGGACCCCCTATATAAATTTTCAGACCTCTAGCATCAAAATTTACGGATTTTTTTTTTTTTTTTGGGGGGGTAAAAGTTTCAAGTTTTAATATTTTTTTGTTGTTTGTGTACTATTACTAGCTTACATACCAAATTTCAGCTTTCTAGGACTTCAGGAAGTACCTTAAGAATTTTGATGATCATCAGTCAGTGAGTCAGTGACGAAATCGGGGTATTTTAGATATCAATAAAATCTAAAGTATAAGAGCTATGCAATTGAAACTTTATAGGTTTAATAAGTCAACCACTGGCATCATATTCCGAAAATTTTGTTTATCTGGTATAATCCAAACCCAAGTTAAGAGGGTTCAAAAATACGACGAAGTGCTTCGAGAAAAGGTAGGTAGTGCCCTTGCGCTTCGCTTGGCTGGTCTTGGCGGGGGCACTCCCGTGCCCCCAGATGTATCCCACAGTGCGATTGCCAAGTCAATCTATGTATTTTAAACTTAAAAGATTTTTAATGTTGATATGGTCACTACAAGATGTTGTTAGGTTAGCTAATTACGTAATAACTTAAGACAGAAGGTCCCTCAAGTAGGGACTGAATAAATTCACCGACTTGGTATTACATGGATCTCACAACTTTTTATGGTAGAAGAACTGAGTTGCGAGACTTGGTTTTTTTACAAGTTTTGTTTTTGATGGCATCTCACTTCTTTTTGTAGATTGTCCTACTTTTTTTCCTTTCCGGTACCCCTTTTAACTTTTTTTTTTTAACCTAATCCGTAGACCATTTTACAAATTACCTTTGAACATCTAGGTACATTCAATTATACACTATAGCTTCCGCTCGCGGCTTCGCCCGCGAGGTATGTCGATAATAACTATCTCAAGTCCTTTCCCGGGTTGCAATCTATCTCTCTGCCAAATTTTATCGAAATCCGTTCAATTAGGCGTGAAAAGGTAACATACAGACAGACAGTTACTTTCGAATTTATAATATTATTATGGATAATTGTTATTTTCCTCGCTAGAGAGCTCCGATAAACGCGTGCGATCGCTGCTAATCATAAAGTGCTGTAGACATAAATGTCTACAGCACTTTATGATTAGCGCCTTGGAGTGTAAACACTCCAAGGCGGAGTCGTCTATGAATCTCCACCTGAACAGGTTTTCCTTGCTTCGGCCAACCTGGGTGCGGAGTCTGTTTAAAGACTTCCAGGTTACCCAAAGGAAACTCATGTCCAGGTGGGAGGTCAGCGGGTGGGACGAACGGTTTGGGTAAGGAAGCACTGTCTCGCCACATCTTCAGTCTCTCTTGTGATGGTTCGCCAGTGAGTGGAACGACACACTTTAAAAAACTGTTTCGACTTTTCAGCCTTTGTGCCACAAGGATGTTGTCGTGCAAAGGGTTTTGTGTGTCGGAGACCATTTTGGCTCTTTCGCTGGAGCTTGCCACCGCTCTGCGAGGCACTGGTGGCGCTATTCCTGCTAGTGGATACAGCAATTGTACCGGGGTTGGTTTTAGCCAGCCAGTGATGATCCGGCACGTTTCATTCAAAGCTGTATCCACCAGCTTTGCATGAGCAGAACGGCTCCACATGGGGCACGCGAATTCTCCCGCAGAAAAAGATAGCGCCAGTCCAGTAGTCCGCTTGATATTCCTGCAGTTTTTGCTATATGTTAAAGACCTGTCCAGGGTAACACCAAGATATTTAGGGGAGTTGCTGTGCTCGATGGAGATCCCACTCCAAACGATGAGAGGTCGTGACTACTTAACCGGACTATCCTGTGGTTGCCTTAAGTAAACTCACCAGCGCTACCGCTATGTCCCTACATTTGAAATCTGTAATATCTTCGAAAATATTCATTTAAATTACATGCTGTAAGGGCCAAATTGATCTATATTAAATGCACAATGTATTTAAGATACTTAATTGGATAAGGATTAATGCTGTATTGCTTAAAATCGCTTCGTAAATAAGCCATTATTTCTCGTAAAAAGTAAAGGATAAAAAATGGTTATTGTGAGTTATCCCTAAGAGATAGACATATACCACCGCGGACTTTTTTGTAGACCTTTTTAAGGTGTACAATACTGTAGTACATTATTTTGATCTATCTCGTAGGGTTCAGCTAGCTTTTGCAATATAAGCGCAAAAAATGTTTATTTACGACATCACATTAGAAACCTCTAAAATTATCAGTGTTTCTCTACTATATCGACTTTCCTCTAAAAAACTGTCGTAACATAAGAAAAAGTAGAAACACAGATTTAAATACAGTCTTATTAAGTTTTTCTTTCTATATGCAAATAGCTAAATAAATACTTTGTTAGTTAAAACAGTAAACAGGCAAAAATGTGTAACCTAAAAGTCACAATAGCATTAATTTATCGAAAAATAATTTAAATCGTTTTTTTCTCAAAACTAGCTGTCCCCGTCTTACGACAGTTTTTCAGAGGAAAGTCGATATTATTATGCATGTATATACATATAAAATCGCATCAAAATCCGTTCCGCAGTTTTAAAGATCTAAGCATACATGTGGACAGACAGACAGCGAGAAGCTACTTTGTTTTATACTATGCAGTGATAAACAGGTTCACTGATTCATTAACTGCAAATGTAACTTTGTAATACTATATATTTATATAGGATTACAAAGTTATTTATGCAGTTAGTGTATCTAGAAAAGTGGAACGAAATTGCAAAATATTTTAGTTTTTCCTTGATTTATACACTAAACACTAATTGTATTCTAAATTTGAAGCTTCTATGTCTGCTAAAAGTGCCTTAGAGTTTTGATGATCGGTCAGTCAGTCAGTCAGTGAGTGACAAAATAAAGAAACTTTGACTAGTTATAATTCTTAAACTACTGGTTCAAATTGAATGAAATTTGAAATATACCGTGTTTATACAATGCCTGCTTGATTACTGAAAATTCAGGTCTCTAGTTTTATCCATAACGAACTTATAGGGTGTCGAAAATGGCCTGAACTGCTTCGAGAAAAGGATGGTACGGCCGTGCCCCTTTTTTGCTCGACTTGGTGGGGGCACTCCGGTGCCCCCAGATTTATTACCAATTTACGGTTGCGAACTGTTGCGAAGCATTAACGAACTATTATCTGGAACACTACGAAAAGTGCGTGTTTATGCTGTGAAAGGCGTCTGTGCGACCTCTCGTGCGCTGGCCTGATCCAGCAAGTCGAACCTTCTGCCGGCCGACGTGGAGCATTGATGGTGAATCTACAGGTGTTGCATTTTCCTGCCAAATTCCTTTGTCCATGTACAATTTTCGTCATCCTAATTCGTGTCGTATTTTGCAAAGTCAGACCTACCCACGTACTTTTCACCCCCGCATTATACAGTCCACTATTTAATTGAACCAGCTCCCTGCGTCTGGGATAAACGCAAACAATTTTATATTTCCGCCCAAGTATTTGGTGTTAGGCGCCACCATTTATTTTTGGTTACAACAATGTACATACAATTTACTATACTATACTTATATAATTATATTATATAATACATATATATATATATATACATATATCATCATCATCATCTGCCTAGCCTTTTCCCAGCTATGTTGGGGTCGGCTTCCAGTCTAACCGGATGCAGCTGAATACCAGTATTTTACATGGAGCGACTGCCTATCTGACCTCCACAACCCAGTTAATGGGTAATACGATACCCCTTGGTAAGACTGGTTGTCAGACTTTCAGGCTTCTGACTGCCCGTAACGACTGTTAAAGATCCACAAATGGCAGCCGGGACCAACGGCTTAACGTGCTTTCCGAGGCACGGAGGGGTCACGGTGTGTAAAGATGGTCACCCATCCACAGACCAACCGCGGCAAGCGTAGCTTAACCCGATCGATCGACCTGTGCGGCTGTTATTATTTAGCCACGGGCCCCTCATATATACATACATATATATCCATACTAATATTATAAATTCGAAAGTAACTCTGTCTGTATGTTACGTTTTCATGCCTAAACAGTGAACGGATTTCGATAAAATTTGGCAGAGAGATAGATTGCATCCCGGGGAAGGACATATATATTTACAAATTCAAGGGGGAGAGGGTTTTTTTTTTTGAAGTTGGTTATTTTTTCACTTTTTAGTTGTACCTACCTCAAAAAAATTCATTTAACACAACATCATCAATATAAACTAAGTAAAAAGGCATAGAAATGCCGGAGATGCAGTACATTTATGCATAAAACTTCGTACATAATAATAATTGCCTAATGTATTATATATACACATACTAAAACCTTCTTGAAAGTATGTAGATCACGGAAACATATATCAAAATTGGTTCATTAGTTTTTGAGAAAATCGTGGACATACAAACTTACATACATACGGGTCCAATACAGAACCTACTTTATTAAAGTCTGTTAAAAAAGATAAACTAACCTCTAATCTGCAATCTTGACTGATAGTATGCTGTGGATCTTCTGCACCTTATCTGTAGTATAGCCAAGTGAGCAGTATCCACGAGTGCTCGCTCTGCAGCAGAGAGCAGTCAGTCGGGTACTCGCACGATCAGACTTATTAGCTGAGCGATTAGTGATTAGTTCCACGACTTGAAGACTGCTCGACGTGGCGCGGTTGAAGGGTCGACAGACGTCGCGGTTGTGAACACGTGGAAGTGCTGCGATACGTCGCATTTACTGGATTTACATAGGAACATTTATTGATAGTGCATGTCGCTAGTATTTGGTTTCTTTAGTATATTTTCTTTTCTTTTTCTACTTTCCTTTGCGAAAATCCAGATTTAATTTGTCAGTCTTAATAATAATAAGTCGACCATCCACAACAAACGATTAGGTTAGTTACACCCTGGAATAATTCGGAAACGATATTTTTTTAGCAAACCAACAGCCGACTTTTTGTTTCACCTTTGCAACGAAATTACGTAAAACGTTAAGGAATGCCCCAAGCAGCATCGTCTCGTGCGTGTGAGATTGTGAACCAATCAAGTAGTTTGTGCAAAAACAAAGAATGCGCTTGTAAAGTTACCGGCGCCGGCGCTAAGTTTTAATGATCCACTGGAGAGAAGTGGGGAGCTGTTCTCAATCACTGCGTTAATTAGCTGCACTTTGTGCGCGCGAGGGACCGCGGCGTGGTACCTGCAGGATATTACAATGTTTAGAATACTTTAGAACACCTTCATAGTTTCTTTGTTGTTGCTGAAGAGGTACGTAATTACTTTTATCTACAACTAGCTGTTGCCCCTGACTTCGTCTGCGATTCAGGATAAAAAGTAGTCTATATCCTTTTGCAGTTCATGGACTACCCGTGTACTAAAGGAAATGGATATTTTGTGCCCCTAGTACGAACAAAAGTTAATAATATTGAAAAAATAACTGATAATAATTATTTGACATCCCACCACAGCTTTCGTTACTTGGCAAATGTTTGCAGGAAAATTTTCAATTTAAAAGATTATTATTTTGGTTCAAGTGTTCGGGGAGGTCTTTAACGTTGCCAGTTTTGAAAATAAGATGGTAATTAGGACATGCTTATTGTAAGAATTGATATGACTTCATGAGTATTTTTAGAATATAGAATATCAAAACCGCATGTATCAATTTAATTTTTAAACAAATAGATAAGTGCAGTCTTTAAAGTATGTAATGGCAGCACCTTCTTTATCGTTCATAATAATTGTCACTGCCGTCATTGTCATGCATTTGTCATAATGTCACACAGAGGTAAAAGTTAAATTTAAAATTTAAAAAACACGACTCAAAGAAAAATCTCTAAAAACTAAAATAATAATATATATTGCCTTTTAAGTTTAATATAAGTTGTAAGTTTCGGAATAAACTTTTTTTGAACCAAAAATAATTTTGCAAATCCAATATCACGGAGTCATGCCCGCACATACACAAAAATAAACATATAAACATCCGAATTGAGAACCTCCTCCTTTTTTGAAGTCGGTGAAAAATTAAGTTGATACATTAGTCAATGATTAAATATCATGTTCAGTTCTCTTCTCTTCAGTGTAGTTATTATTCAATACGCTTTAAATATATTTTTACATAATCTATGCTAATATTTAAAATAATAATAATAATATTACTATTTTTAATATTTTATATTTAATTATTTTATATTATTCATAGAATAAATAAAACAGATAACTGTCCAGTCGCTCCATGTAAAATACTGGTATTCAGCTGCATCCGGTTAGACTGGAAGCCGACCCCAACATAGTTGGGAAAAGGCTAGGCAGATGATGATGAACTGTCCATTAAAATTATGATTGATAATACAGTTTTGATATTATATATTCTAAAAATATTCGTGCAATCATATCAATTCTTACAATAAGCATGTCCCAATTACCATCTTATTTCCAAAACTGACAACATAAAGACCTCCCCGAATACAAAAAAAATGGGTACCTTTTCTGTAGGTACACGTAAAGTGGGGATGTTTTTTTTTTCTGGTCTACCCCATGGTGTGGGGTATCGTTGGATGAGTCTTTCAAAAATATTGCGGGTTTGTTAAATCATTTTTTTCGATTCAGGGATCCTTTTGTGAAATATTAAGTTTTAAAATGCTAATTTTTGTAAAGAGTCAGTGTGTGTCCTCCCCTGCCAGCTAAACAGTTGTTTTTGGATCAGTGAAAAAATTCACGGTAGTAGTATATATAACGAAGTTAAAAGGAAAACTATCACAGCTAAGTAGGCTTTACAAGTTTACGAGTAATAGTCGACCAACTTACATTTGTAGTTGCAATGTACAAATACGTACGTATGATTTTCAACTACAATGTTAAGTTTGTTCTTGTGATAAATTCATTCCAACTACGGAACCATCATTGTGCGTGGTCCGACACGCACTTGGCCGGATTTTCTTACACCGTTCTCACATATAATTATAAATTCAATATTAATGATGTAAGTAATACTTTTGTAAGAATAATTAATAGATTAATTATAGTAATTCAAAAGAGTGTCCATGGAGTTTCTTGCCCGTTCTTCTCCATAGGTACCTACTACGCTTTGGAATGGGCAACTGGCTTCATATTTTCTGACTGACCGACTTCTGAAGTGCCCGAAAATGGTTTAATTGAAATAAATGCTTTGAGTTTGAGTTCAGTTTGATTGCACTGAAATATTAAAAGATATTTCTTTATGTTTTTGTAGAGCCACCACACATTGTGGATACAAAATGAAGGCAGCATGTTTGTTAAATAAATAATGTTGTTCCACAAACGTCAATATTTTCTTAATTCTCCAAAGAACGCTTCGATCTTTTCAAGGCGCTTTAATTTTGACAAAATAACTCGTTTTGCTGCGGGGGTTAGTGCGCTGGGGTTGTGCCCGGTTGTCCGTAATAGATTTGGTAATCTCACGTGCACAACGAATACACAACATAACGAACATAACATTACTATGTATATATTATTATCTGCTTTCATCGCGACTCAACCATTTCCATGTAGGACGTATGTAGGCACATTCCATCGTATGACGGCACGTGTATATTTGTCCAAATGCATGTGTATTGTCTAGCAGCCACACGCCGCACGTCGCCACGCAACAGGAACAAGCCGCCACAGATTGCCTGGTTGCGTTCACTGCGCGACCAAACTTACCCTCGCCATTCAGCTGCATGCTGAATATTAACCGTATTCTACCACTGATCGACTAACGTATGGTATCGTGCATCGTTTACGTTGATGTGTCGAGAGGTCTTGGATTCGATTCACAGGTCGGGCATAATGCTATAGGGGTTTTCCAATAGTACCTAATTAGGGTTCCGTACCAAATCGGTATTCAAACAGGCGCGACACTCGATAAAATCGCGTGCAACACAAAGGCACCGCAAGTCGCGCACCGTGCGGTGTCATTGTCTCACCGTTTGTACAAGCCTTTGTCGTGAGACTCTGTCTGTCTGACTGTCACAGCTGGATATCTCAAGAACTATTAATGCTGTAAACATGAAATTTGGAATACTTTTAGATGACGTTTGCCCAACTATTTTGCAAATAAGAAAGACATAAAAATTTATGTATATTTTTTGCAACAAGGACTGAAAGGGGGTCTGAAAAACATTTTTTTTAATACCTTTCCCCCCTCTTATCTCCGAAGTTTACAAACAGAACAATCTGAAATTATTCTATGTAATAGAAGTTTATGTAAAGATTACAGGAAAAATAAAATGAAGTCTCTAAATAGCACAATTTTTTTTTAGTTCCACTATCGGTCAAGAGATGGCGCTGACATAAACCTGCAATATTCTACACCGCAGCACACAGTGTTAAAATTATCTGACGAATATAAGCCTTGCTGATGAAAAATTAAAAACATGATGGTACGGAACCCTCCATGCGCGAGTCCGACTCGCTCTTGACCGGTTTTTTTTTAAATATATGTATAGGTGACCTATCACCCGCAACTAATCCTACAGGGACATACCGCGGGATGATGATGACATTGCACTTTTCATGAACAATGCGAACAAGAATAAACAAACTTCGAAAATTATAAATCACCATAATGCCTCGAGATTGTTTTCTACAGTTATTAGAATGTTCAACATAATTATTCTGAATTTATTGAAATTTAGCGAAACTGAAATGGTTTACCAACAGTCGATTGGTTCATTAACCGTTGGTCAACATCATTCTATAAGCCATTAAGTTTTCATCCAAATGACTTTTCTCCCACGAACGTTTCGCCACCATAGCTCTACGTCAGTGAATGCTTAACCAACAGAATGTTTTGACCAATAACTTTTCACCCAAAGAAAAATTGGCCAACAGAGACACCGGAACAGGTGAAAGTACTTGTGAACGGAGATCCTAATTTTGTATATTTAAGGCACTAGTGCATTGCAACGCAACCATAACATTTTAGATAGGTTGATGAGGTGTGTAAGTACTGTCAAAAATGAAAACCACAATTTAGACGACGGAGCCCCGCTACGCGGGGCCCCTATTACTGTCCACAGGGTTTAAAGGAACCTAACACGAAGGAGATGACGGGGGCTCGTTAGCTCGCTCACTTGAGCCCCCGTCATCCCATTCGAACCTAACCTGTCCGAGTCGGGGTGCCCAAAGTCCCGAGCTCGCTTCGCTCGCTCTTGGACCGACACGACACTAAGAAAAAATTCTCAAATGTTCTTTGGTCAAATGTCATTTATTGTTCTTTGGGTGAAAAGTTATTGGTCAAAACATTTTGTTGGTTAAGCATTCACTGACGTAGAGTTATGTTGGCGAAACGTTCGTGGGTGAAAAGTCATTTGGATGAAAAGTTAATGGTTTAAAGATAATGTTGACCAACGGTTCATGGACTGATCGACTGTCGGTAAACCGTTTCAGTTCCAAGTTTAGCTTTGGGCATTGTGCAAAAAATAGTCTCTTTGATGTGATGATCCCGTGTATGAGGCACGCAGGGGGGCTGTGACGGGAGGTTGGTATTGTTGACGGCTCTTCTGTGCATCGTTATAAATACAGTTCCTACCCCGCCCTTCGTGCCTGTCCCATGCCCTTTTGCCAAGTATTAGTATAAAGATATTGACGCTGTAACAACGTGCGGCTGACAGTCGGCGAGAACATCACGCCTCGCGCCTCGCGCCTACTGCGAACAAAAAGTTTATCCATCAAGGTGGTACTACCTACTTATGCTACTAATAACTTAAAGGCTTTCGCAGAATTATATTCGCAAAGATTACAGAGTATTTCAGAGCATTTGCCATATATATTTTTTTTTGTTTTATGTGAACATATGAGTGAAAACTTTAGAATAAAACAGATACTTTCCAAAACTTCCAGAAGGTATATTTGTGTTAACAAGCTAAATGGCCTGTAGGTAATTGAAGCAATGTTTTTTATACACACATCAAAAGTGTCTAGGGATCAACATATATTTTTGCAATAACTTTTCTCCTGATTGATATTAATTAAAATTTTCTTTAAGGATTCATCAAATAAAGTGTTTTCGTTTGTCACAGTAACGATAAACCAAGTCACCTTTGCATTAATAAAGAAATTTGCCATTTTCCTAATAAAGGGATTTTTGACATTTGAACCACTAACACAAAAGTTCGAAAAAAAGACTGAAATAACAGTTTTCTTTAAAATTTTATTGGGTAACTTAAACAATTAATAATCCGTGTTTCTACCGCGAACACTAACAACACAAGAACATCGGTTTGGCATACTCAAAATGAGTTCATCCAAATCACGCTGTGGAATGGCCGCCCATATTCGTTGCAACAACAAAAAAAGGTCTTCTTGCGACTGGATATCCTCCATATTCGGCAGAGCTCTTCTCTGTAGCATATCCCATGCATGCTCAATCGGGTTCAAGTCTGGCGACTGAGCAGGCCAGGGCAGGACATTGATGTTAGCTGCGGCGAGAGTCTGTCTTACAACTCTTGCGGTGTGCGGTCGTGCATTATCATGCATTAACTGAAATAAGGGACCGATTTGCACTTGTAGAGGAACGATGACGTCTGATACAATCGTCTCAGCATAAATTTGAGCGTTGAGGTTGCCTCTGATCCAAATCAACTCAGTTCTTCCGCCGATCCAAATACCCGCCCATACCATGATGGTTCCACCACTATAAGGATGGACTTCCTGGCAGGATTTTAATCGCTGTTGGCGTCCAGGGGTTCTCCAGTGTCGTATACGTCTTGTATCCGGTCTCATACCAAAACGAGACTCATCAGAAAAGCACACGAAACGCCATTGTTCTTCTGCCAATTTCTGTGTTCAAGAGCCCATTGATATCGAATCCTACGATTGTGCATTGCTATAGGTGGTACCCGTAGCGGTCTTCGGGAATGAAGGTTCACTTCATGCAAGCGGTTTCTGACTGTTTGGTCGCTAATTAAGTTCCCTGAAGAGTGATGAAGCCTCACGGCTAACATCATGGCGGTTATTGTTGGAGCTCTTCGAGTTAAGATTTGAATGTATCGGTCTTGTCTCCGTGTGGTGCAGCGATACCGTCCTCCATGGCGCTCAGCCACGGTACCAGTGCTTCGGTAACGTGTCCAAAGTCGACTGATAACACTCTGACTTGTATTCAGAGCTAAAGCCACAGTACGTTGCCGGGAACCAGCTTCTATCATTCCCACGGCTCTGAGCATTTCTTCCCTGCTTAAATGACGTCGCCGCTCCATAATAACGTTGGTTTTAATCAGTAGTAGGGAAACAGTAGCACTAATAATGTCTTCAATGCGTTGTATGTTTTTATAAGGAAAATATTGACAGCTGATTTTCATCTTTTACTCGAATTTGATTCACAGTTCCTGATTCAAATTATGAAATGCACCAAAAAGGATCCATATAAATTTATAAAATCATAAATTTATTACAAAGTTACATCTCAATCTCAAGAAATCCGCATAAAAATGCTTGATCCCTAGACACTTTTGATGTGTGTATAAACTAGAGCAGATTGTGATATTCAAAGTGAAGGTTTCAAGTTTCCAGTTTGCTCTCTGCTGGCAACCTGCCTTCGGCGTATTTATTGTAACCTCTTTACGATGATTCCTCTTTTATTAAGAACTAGCTTCTGCCCGCGACTTCGTACGCGGATCCTGTTGCTTATGCCAGCGACAACGGGGTCGTCAAAATCGAAGATCTAAAACGTCTGATGTCGAATTCTAAGAGCCTGGGGACTGGAAAACAACGGGACGCGAGACGATTCGAGACGTTCCAGATCTTTCATTTTTGTAAGTCAACAGGAAATGCCCATTAGACTAAACAACTTTTGCTAAGACATCATTCCTATATATGTTATTGTGTTGCTGGGCTTTGGAGTTGTGTCCCAGATCTTCAGATTTATTCTCACAGCAGAAAACGCTCTCACGTGGAATAATTTTTGCTTTGGGGCCTTTTTTATATTGTGGGATCGGAGTCCAACCAAAAATTAATCGTAAAACAAAGGCCTTCCACAAACGGGTCAACACGTGACACATGACGGATAAAAACGAAAACTGGTGTGTCAAGGGCATAACACAACAAAACAGTTACAAGATTGACTGACTGAACGGTACACTTCGACCAACAAGTGAATGTTTTCTAATAGTCAAGTTAACGTTAACGTTTCATATTTTCAGTTAGTCTAAAGATTGGTCGTAGAAGCGTAAATATAAACGTTGTTCTAATGCGAATCAGCCCCAAATTGATACCGTTCAGTAGTTATTTAGAAGTCAGCCAATGGCCGTTGAACGTTATATACAAGTTAATTCAATCTACAGACGCCAGCACATCAAGCTACTACAATCTGTCAAATTTCTTTAATAGATTTTCAACTTTATCGCTATAGCTTAAGGTTCAAGGATGATTGGGAAAATTTGACAGTTTTGGGAAAGCGCAACGTAGGATGCAAGAGCAAGCAAAGGGCACCCCGAGGTTAGGTTTGGTTAGGTTACTTTAAACCCTTTACACAGAAATAGGAGCCCCGCGCAGCGGGGCTCCGTCGACTCGTAATGCAAAAGCGAGCGAATGGGAATACAACTTACTTAAAAATAATTATTTAATTTGTTTCTGTGAACCAAGGTATCTGGAAACAATGGTTTCTATGAAAAAAGTTTACGGTAAGAAGTGCTATCTATGAACAGAGATCTCTGTCAACAGTGCTTTCTATGGACCGAGATATCTACAAACAATGTTTTCTATCAACAAAGTTTTCGGCGAAACGTGCTGTCTAGGAATAGAGATTTCTATGAGCTTTGCTTTCTCTATGTACTCGAATCGTACAACCGTGTTTCTATCTTAGGTTCCACACTCATAGTCCAATCATGTTTAGCTTTATACTATATTGGCGTACAAATATTTTAGTCACGAGGAAGGAACGAAAGTCAAAGGGATAGTGTGTATTTATTCATTAACGGATTCAATTAACGAAACTAAAATCAAATAATTCTGGAAACCTTAACCGGACTAAGGATATATACCTAAAGCCTATCATAATAAGAACATTGTACACTAATGGTTTACGGGGCGAAAGACGTTTCACACGACCGATTCAAAATAAGCTGTCGTTTACTGTACATATTGTATTTACAGCACTGACAAAACAACCGTTTGTTCGTGGGCACAAGGTCTTAGGGCATTGAGTCAACAGCAACCCTTTCGAGCCAACATCGCGTTAAATAGCGCCTTATGTTCGAGCGACGCGGGGGTGAGGCGGGACGTGTGCGGAGGGGGGGGGGATACCAGGATAAGCGAATAAAAGGCAATAAGTTATTGCAAATGGTTCGATAGCGCCGCGACTCCTCGCTCGATATCGATTCCCACTCGCTACTCGATTTACTCGAATTAGAAGTCGATTACCGAAAGATAATGGCTCAGTTGAACAAGTTTGCCAGTAGTTAGCTTTCACACAAGACAGTTTGACGTTGCCCTTCAGTAATGTTCAAGGTCCTAAAATCTTATGTAATGCGACATGCATCCTACAAACATAATTTTATCATTGCACTATAAAACTTCCATCATTGTCTAGATTTAGAAGTTAAGATGTCCGCAGTCTACGCGGTCAATTCATTACATCTTTAATGTTATAACTGGACAGGATTTGAATATAATTATAAATAAATAAAAATAAAAAAATCTTTATTTCGGATAAGCAGCATCCTATGGGTTAGTAAACAAAAATATAACTTATACCTATGTTAGTAAACTTATTATCTATTTGGAAACAAGGCTGTTGTTCGAAATACATCTTCGAACAACATCACCTAATAACGGAGACTCGCACCTCCCTGCTATGGTCTTCAGGATGGAGTTGGAGCTCCCCCGCACTCTGCAGAGCAAAGATGCAGATTTGTGTCTGACGATGGCGTGGAAGCCATCGACGTGTGGTTGCGCAAACATACCTTATGCACTGCAGAAACGGGGCAGCCCCATCAACATCCTGAACCCGTTATTATATTGGACCCGTAGGGCGCTGATAGCCCGCTGAGTATAACTGGTCCACAGACTGCACGCGTAAAACACTTGGCAATAAGCTTTAAAAAGCATTATTTTGACTGCCTTGTTACAGCCAGCGTGCAAACCTACGAGCCAACACGTTACATCGGACTGCCAGCGCCCTACGTTCCCTCTCAATATCCACTTCGTCATTAACCCCTCAAGCGTCGCCGTAACACCATTGGATAGTAAGATTTAATGACTCGAAACGTCGGCGTTACACCATTGGATACTAACAACTGTCAACACCCATGGTTGTCATTGGACGGTAATATTTTCTATTTATTGGCACTTGCAACACGATCTAGCAGTATCATTCGATTAGTCGATTCATGCTTGACCTATTTTGGTAACATTTTAACAGGAACGCCAACAAAACGGAAGAAAAAAAAAGAAAGAAATTAGTGCTTCTGTGACGGCCATATTTGTTGTTTTACGAGTGATTAGTGCGGGTATTTATGTTTTGAAAAAATGTTTCAAGAAGGAAACAGTGAGTAATCTAATGAGATTTTTATACAGAATTACTGAGAAATAAGTATAGATTTTGTATGAAGTGATAGTTTATAGAAAAGTTATAAATATGTCGAGAAAAAGTTACGAAACTTTTTTAATGTTCATAATTTGATAGTTA
This sequence comes from Mesoligia furuncula, assembly GCA_916614155.1. Taxonomy (NCBI): domain Eukaryota; kingdom Metazoa; phylum Arthropoda; class Insecta; order Lepidoptera; family Noctuidae; genus Mesoligia; species Mesoligia furuncula. The sequence continues at coordinate 380,409 of OU744810.1, forward strand.
TGGCCGCCGTATTTCGTAATGTTTTATGATAAATATTTTTGTTTAGTGTTTGAATTTGAAATACACTTATGTAGTTAGATTATTGTTCCACAAACATATTTTGGCTAATAGCTACCGACATTATTGCGTATTATCATCGTAATCGTATTTCTACTTCGCCGTCAGTGTATCGTCGGCACCGCGCAGAGTCCGCGCCGAAATTTTGTCGTTGCGTAAACAAATAGTTTTTATGGTTTAGTTATTGTTTATAAGTGGATTGTTGTTAATGTGTGGTGTTTTATCGTTTCTACAGATATTGTGATATCGTAATAAAGTGTTTTTTTGGTGAATGTTTGTGTAGATTAGATGTGATGTGAGAAACTTTGAAGGTTATGTGTGTGAAAATTATCAAAACAAAAACATAACTTAAAAAATGGTATAAGTAGTTAGGTAATTTATTAACGAAGCCAGGAAGGTATAACATGTAACGTTTAACTGGCTATGTATTAACGAAATCTGCGTTTTTTCGAAGGCTTGCCCAAAAATCAACAAGTACTTCCAAATGTGCCGACGTTTGTGGCACTTGCGCATACAGAGGCGGGGAGGAGGAGGGGTTAAGGCCGTCGGTTACAAAATGCCCCAAGTACTTGAATTAGTACACTCGCAATATATCATTCCCATTTAGTTTAATCGGGGGCACATTTTCAGGACATTTAGCACCGCCAGCCTTAAAATCCAAGAACTCGCATTTCTTAATATTATAAACTAGGCCATGCTCTCGAGCATAGCCCTCGCAACATGTAAGCAACTCTCTAAGCACCTTAACCGCAGGGCTCAGCAGCACCATATCGTCAGCGTAGCTGATGTTATTGACACTGGCGTCATCGATGCGACATCCGATTTTCTTGCTGCTGAGCTCAACGATCAGATCATTTACCCCTCCTTGTCTCACCCCGCACTCCAGCCCATACGACACAGACAGCCCGTCGGCCCATCTCACACTGTTCGTCTGGTTGTAATACCAATACTGATGGATACGCAACAGTTCTGCTGGCACTTTTCTCTCCCGCAACTTTTCCCACATAACGTCGTAAACTACAAGGTCAAAGGCACGAGAGAGATCTAAAAAGCAAGCATACATTGGTATTCGACGTTTTGTGTAGTATTGCACCGTATGTTTAAGGCCAAAAATCGCACTTTCAGTGCCAAGACCATTACGAAACCCAAACTGTGCGTCGTGTAATTTTAAGAAACTATCCAACCGTGCGTCCAGCAGACTGTCGAGTACCTTCGCGATAATAGTAGCCAGGGAGATGGGTAGACAATTACACTTATCAGAAACGTCACCCGTTTTATTCTTAACAATAGGCACGACAATAGTTTGCAAAAGATCACAGGGAAGGTACGAGTGACACATACACAGCGAGTAAAACATAGCGAGCACTCTAGCCAAGTGAGGACCGGCTTGCTGCAAGTGCTCAATGCTTAAACCATCGCAACCCGTCGACATCCCTCTCGTCATTTTCTTAATGGTGTTTGACACCTGCTTGGCCGAAAAACGAACCAGATCAGAATCACGACAGCATCCGTCATCGAGCACTCGCAACGGAGAGCCCAGCGGTGTCTCCACTTTAAAGTGGTCCATAAACATGTTGACGATGATGTCCGGCTTGTCAGCACCTCCGACAATCACAGGAAGGCCCGGCTTAATATCAAACTTTTTGGTAGCCTTCCCAGAACTTCTGAAAATGATTGGCTTTACGGAGAGAAGCTACAATATTAAGCTTAATTTGTTCTTGATGGGTCTGACACCACACGAGTTTGCTTTTAAACACCTTTCGTGTCAGGCACATGTCGTTGTAGACTTCGCCAGAAGTTGGTTTATAGTGCCATACCCATATCTGATATTTAAGCCTCGCCCTCTCGTGGGCGTGTCGCACGTGCTTGTTCCACCTAACAACGCGGCCAACATGTCTATAAGTCCGATTTTCCACTTGGCTCTGTACCGTGACTTCTGACAAAATGGTAACAATACTTTCATACATCTTGTCAAGAATTACCCTATGTTCAGTATTGCTACAGTGTCCATCACTACACAAACCAAATTCCTGAGGGTAAACAATCAGCTTTAACTTACTATTACATACGTCATAGTACACACTTATTTGATCGCTATCCCTCTCGCCCCAAATTACTCTGTTACGGAATGTTTTATGGTCTATTAACTTAGGATTAATCTTATCTAACCTACACTCAACAAATATGGGACAGTGATCAGACCAGAACACATCGTGCACAATACCTATCTCAGTAATCGTTAACCAAGCAGACTGTGTGACGACACAATGGTCAAGCCATCGCCTACAACTGTGCGCGTCACTGACAAAGGTATAGCTACTTGACTCTAAGCCTAATGTTTCAATGTCTGCACACCTCCACTTATGTTCGTTACAGAATTCTAAGAGTTCACAACAAAAATACTCACCGGGGTTGTGCGTTGAAATCGCCAAGTATGTATGTTTCAACGCTATTATGTCACTAATGAAATTGGTTTAGTTTAGATATGAACACCAGAAGCTGAATGTATTCCGGGTTTAATTTAGAAGTATTCCACTCAGAGCACCGATTTAAACCGCACTTGGACGAACGGCACCTGAGCAGTTCCACTAACCGCACTGAAACAAAATTGTGTAACGTGTGGTTCGGTGGAACAATTTATCGTTATTGTAATCGTTATTTTTTTTAATTTATATTACCTACGTGTTGCGTATACGTCGAAAACACACCTTTATGTTATGTCAACAGCTACATTTACCTTGGTAAACAGATATCATTTGACCAACATAACAATGAGATGGAAGTTGAAAGAAGAATAAAAAATATGTGGAAAAAGATTTTGGAGTCTTAAAGAAATACTCAAGAGTGGTATGCCTATGAAAACTAAAAAAGAGTCATGGATACCTGCCTACTGCCCTTATTAACATATGCTTGCCAGACATGGAAATTTACCCGCAGAACAAAAACAAAAATAACATCGTGTCAAAGGAGCATGGAAAGGAGTGTCATGAAAATACGAAAAATTCAAAAGATACCCCACCTTCGTATAAGACTCAAAACAAAAGTCATAGGTGCCCTCAAATATTCGCCAAAGTTAAAATGGCGATGGGCCGGACATATTGCAAGACTCAAAGACGAACGCTGGACTTCAAGAGTAACGTCATGGCTAGGCCCATCAGGCCAAAGAAAGAGAGGCAGGCCCATAGCTCGCTGGGGCGATGATATCGTTAAAGTAATAATAATAGTAATAATTTATTTCGCTCTCAAAGTACAACAAAAACATTTAAGTACAGTACAATTTAAATAAGGTATTTGATGGTTGTACAGCAGCACGTAATTGATGATCTACCAACTCCCAAACTAAGTCAAACCTGTATTTTGGGAGTTAGTGGTTCTTATGACGAAGGCAAAAGAAAGAACGAAAGAAAGTAGTAGGAAGTCGCTGGTACTCGCTGGATGCGAACAGCAGAAGATAGCGACCGCTGGTCATCTCTTGAGGAGGCCTTCACCTTCGAATAAGAGGGGTTCTTGCTATTCGAACTCTGATGTAATCGTTTAAATATTTCTAAAAAGAAATGTATCAATCAATCGATCAATCAAAGAAAATTGTTTGATTGATCGATTGATTGATACATTTCTTTATTAAGAGTAAAATAATTATTTCATTTACTTTTTATTGTGAAAATTATATGATATTATAAAGAAAAAATGTAAAAAAAAATTATATTATGAATTTAAATGTATAATTAGGATTGCATGCAGTATTTATATTTTTAATTTAAAAGCAAGAAATAAAAGGCTATTTTATTTTTACGTGTTGCGTTTAGAAAATTCTGAACTTTTCAAACTTGAAGTGAAGAGAATCAACCTCCAAAATATCGCATTTAAAATCATTGTCCGTACAAATATTTTTACAAATAGTGAGTTCAGTAGCAATAATTGAATCGTGCAATAGCACGCCCGAGCGCCGCCCGCGCCGCGCTGCGCCCGCCGCCCGCCGCCGCCGCCGCCGGCCGCGGATGTTACACGCCTATTAACATCTAGAACATTTAATCGCTAACTTGAGCGATTTCACACTCACTTAGTTCTCACTTCTGCTTCTATAATTTTATTGGAAATGTTACTGCCAGAGATTATTCGCAGGTTGAATTGATAATTTGAACAATTGAAAAAAGGTTTTATTAATTATTGATCACAGAGGTCAGGGTATCGAATATTGAGTATAGATCACAGAGGTCAGGATAGAGGTCAGGGTATCGAATATTTACGAATAATCTATTATCCTCCCGCAATCCCATCATTGGAGCGTTCGGATTCCGATATTCGTAGGCCAGTTGAGCTGACACCCCTGCCCCCCTTTACTCGGGTAATGTTGGAACCCCGCGGAGGGTATCACTCGCGTGTCGAGGGCTTAAGGTTAGCTACTCGTATTATTTACATGGAACAAGAACAAAGCATATTTATTATGATTTCCGTGTCATACGACATGTCGTCAATGCGACGCGCGTCTGTCGCCCGTCACATCTGACAATACAATGGCAATTTTCAGAAGTAATACGAATGGCAAGTACATTACGTAATTTGACATTACGTCAAAATGCCATTTCAATACCCCGATTGTTACAAGGTAACAGACAGATCGACATAGTTACTTTCGTATTTATAATATTAGTAACCATGATTTTATATTATACTAGTGACCCGTCCCTGCTTCCCACGGTTTGATAAAATATCGAGATTTTTATATACATGACCGTTGGTTTAACGTGAAACTGTCTGTCTCTGTCTGTCAGCGAATCAAAAAAGTGCGTGTCAAAGAAGTGAGAGAAGAGGTTTTATCATGAAAACGGCTACAGTATCTACTCTACCTATTTGTATTTGTATCGGTCGTTAGTTCGCTCTCAGCTAGAGTATGCTGTTTCGGTATGGAATCCCCACTATGGTAAATATTCCGATATGATCGAAAAAGTACAGAGAACATTTTTAAAGGCCATGCATTTTCGTTGCCATCGTACCTATGCATCCTACAATGACCTATTGCAGAAGTATAGCCTGCAAAGTTTAAAGTCTAGACGAATTATGTTGGAAACAATGTTCTTGCATGATCTGTGCAATACTTATGCCTGTATTGATATACGCAACAAGATTAGCTACCTAGTACCCAGAACAAGGATTTGCCGTGGGGTGCGCGCAAGACCTCTATTTGCAGTAAGTTCCTGTCGCACAAACGCGGGCTTGCGAGCACCCCTACGCCGCCGTACCAACCAGTAGGTACAATAAGATCGTTGAAGACCTCGACTTCTTCTTCGTCTCTGCTCAAAAATTTAAAAATCTTACCAAAAAAATAATTTTAGAATACAATAGTTAGTTAGTTTAGCTAGTTACTTTAATATTTGCTCATTCTCTTTCTTCTCTCTCTTTCTTTTCTCTTCTTTCTCTGTTGCTTGCATGCCTGTCTAGTGTCTATGTTTAAGTTCAGTTTTAACTACTTTTCTGCTTAAAAATCTCAGAATAGCGCACTGTTTGATATAACTTTTAATATGTCGTAGGTTATACATTTATAAATCTTGTATATTTATAACTTAGTGTAAGATTTTAATGTATAACTGTTTATTTTCCCGAATAAATAAAATAAAATAAAAAATAAAGAAAAAACCAAAAGCGAGTCGGATTCGCGTACCGAGGGTTCCGTACATGTACACGTATATGTTTTTAAATTTTCATCGGCGAGGCCTATATTCGTTAGAGCATTTTAATACTGCGCACTGCGGTGTAGAATATTGCAGTTTTAGGTCTGCGCCATCTCTTGACCGATAGTGGAACTAGTGTAACTTTTGTTGATGATTTCTGAAAAAGTGTGCTATTCAGAGTCATCGTTTTATTTTTCCTGTAATCTTTACATGAACTTCTATCACATGGAATTATATTTCAGACTTTTCTCTTTACAAACTTCGGATATAAGGGGGGTGAACGGTATTTTTTTACATTTTTCATCAAAAGTCGTAAACTATGCAGCCTAAAAAAAAGAAGAATTGTTTGAGAATGTGCAAACTGCGCTCTTTCATATGATATCCCACATGCCCTAGTAGCCACACTTCGAATTTTTCAGACCCCCTTTCAGTCCGTAGGAAAAAAAAAATTTTTCATACTTATTTGCAAAATAGGTGGGCAAACGTCATCTAAAAGATAAAGAAAGATAAAGTTGATAGCACTAATGATATCAACTTGAAATATGGAATAGTTTGCGGAATTGTTTGCGAATAGTTTTTGGAACTACTAATAGTTCTTGACATATCCAGCTGTGACAGACAGACAGACTGAGTCTCACCTTAAGGGTTCCGTTTAATCATTTTGGTACGGAACCCTAAAAATATTACGAAACCGAATGGTACCAAAATATTTATTAAGTAATAATTATGAAATATAAATGTTCTAATTCTATTCTATCCATCTATTCTCCTCTTTCCAACGATAGGTGTTTTTTTATATTTTTCACTGGCTCTTGTACGAGCTGAGGCCGACATATCGAATTTAAACACTTTAATTAGGGGCTTATTTTAATTTTTATGTTTAAATTTTGTATGTCTATATACAAAGCTAATTTTAGTATATGCGAAACCTGAACATAGTTTGTTCAGAATAAGTAATTGAATCGATTCCAATCATTTTTACTCCATATTCTAGGTACTATTACTATCTAGGTACTATTTATCAATGAGCGCAAGACGGCGCGGCGCGAGCGGCGTGGGTGAGCATATTTCTGTACGGACAAACAGGTAACTTAACAAGCTTATAACTTTGTGATTTTTCATGATACAGTTTTGTAATTTTGTACATAATAATCTTTTCAACACACTTGCTCGTAAAGTGGCTCTTATTGAACCGCTTTTAGGTCCATAATGCAGTGTATTAAAAACGCGTGCTTTTTCTTTACTTTAATCCACATGTGCTTTATTTCCACAGATAACTATTTACTAGTCGGAGATGCGCGCTTTTTTAATCTCATCAATTCATTTTTTTTTAATAGTCTGTATTGTCCTTGGTCCCAAAATTAACTAATATTTATTTACCTTAAGGTGAATGCGCAGGGACCTCGGACAATTTAAGGTGAATGCGCAGTGGAAAAAAAAACCTAAAAAAATAAAACCTAAGAAAATTTGAATTTCGCGGTCTACCGCGAAATTCAAATTTTCTTAGGTTTTTTGCAATTTTCAGGTCAGTGTCAGGTTTGTATCTTGATCAAAATATGATTTGCGACTCTAACAGGTACCTACATCTTTACAGAATTATAATCATTCGAATCATTAATACATCTTTCTTATGGAAAAGTTCTTAGGGAAAAAATCTAACTAGAAAGATTCTATTCTAATGACTATAATTCTGTAAATACATATACAGAGCGTTAGGTTAAACGAGGGACATACTTTGAGGGGAGTTATTACTCATGAAAATGAGCAACTTTTACTATGGGGCCGAACCTGAAATCGCAAAAAAAAAATCAGCTGTTCAGTACATTTTGACGAGCTATGCGAACATAAATGTAGGAAACGGCTGATTTTTTTTCGCGATTTCAGGGTTAATCCCATATTAAAAGTTGTTCATTTTCATGAGTACTAACTCCCCTCAAAGTATGTCCCTCGTTTAACCTAACGCTCTGTATATTATAGTCGCGAATCATATTTGATCAAGATGCAACCTGATACTGACCTGCAAATTCCAAAAAACGTAAGAAAATTTTAATTATCCACCTTAAATTGTCCGTGGTCCCTACCCGAAACCAAACGGAAAAGACCCTGACTGGCGTTCTATCATTGCGGATTCTCACTGAACTAATGTAGGTATATTTCTCTATCCCCAATAGTACTTTCTAATTCCATACTAACTAAACTACAATTGTTTTTTTTTTTTACAATTGTTTTTACATGCTCTGTGGTCAGTGCTTTTATTTACACTTGCGCGCGCATTGCTAGTACTGGCTATGCGGAAAGACAAAACCAGCGCGCCATTTTCCATACAAGTTAATATTTAACAATACAAGTCTGTTTTTTTCCTCGCAAGTGTGTTGAAAAACGTCGTATGAAACGCGTGTGCATCGATCATTAGACTCTCGGCTTTCTTATCGCACTCGCCTGCGGCTCGCGCGAATAATACCGCCTCGAGCATAATGATCAACATAGCACACATGTATCGTAATGTACTATTACATAAAAATACTAGACACGTGTTTCGGGTTTCGCATAATATGCGAAACCCGAAACACGTGTCTAATTTTAATTTATATTTAAAAACTTCTTCAATAATACCGGTTACTAAATAGGCTATATACACATACATACTATTTACTATAATATATATATACATATAGATATCCCTTTACGGTAAATGTTGATCTGACGCGACTTTACGCGAGTACTTTGTTGATCCAAAAATGCATGTTGATCCGGCGCCTTTTGCTGATCCAATATGCATTTCTGGTAACTAATGTGGCTCCGACCGGATCAACATCAACACTCACGGGACTGCTTACTAGCGTTCGCCAAAGTTGATCCAATATACAAATCCACCTTACTAATGTTGATCCGATTTAAATGAGCCAATCAGAGCACAGCAAACGATCGGATTGGCTGAAAGCAGCTGCGACGTTGCCGTTCGTATATTTGGCTGTACAGGCCCACCCCTGGGTGCTTCACCGCCCGCGTGCAAAACCGACAATGCCGCCCCGTCTTTACCCTACTAGGGTACTAGGCTTTTAGAGAGGAATTTGATGTTGGTTAAGTTGTTATGAAAGTGCATAAAAAGAAACGGCCATGTGCGTGTCGGACCACGCACAATGAAGGGTTATATTCATAACAGGGGAATATCCTCTTAGAGATTACCTATCTAAGGGCCAATTTTTCAATAATTAGATAACTTTACCTGAAGAATAAATGTGACGTTTTGACAGATTGTCCAAACAAAAACTGTCACAATGAAAAACTTATTCGTCGGATAAAAGTTAACTGGCGATTGAAAAGCCGGCCCTAAGTGGTTTGAACCTGCAAACGTTTGCGTTAATGTTCCATATAGAACAATGTGTTCAATAAGGAGATTTCTATGTTTGCCGCCCCCTTGAAAGTGCCCTTGAAGCCCTTGTGCGGCTCCGCATTCGCCCTCCGGATGCAGAAGCCATGGAGGCGGAGCTGTACAAGGGGTACAGAGCGGCGAAGACCGCCCTCCAAGAGGCCATCCAGCGGGCCAAGGATGTGGCCCGCGAGGAGATGGTGGAGACTCTGAACAGAGATCCGTGGGGGCGCCCTTATAAAATGGTGCGGAATAAACGCCGCACCTGGGCCCCCCCGCTGACGCAGTCTCCGCCCCCAGCTGGTGGAGTAGGTGGTGAGCGCTCTGTTCCCTTCACGGGGGCAGCACACTCCCCCGCCCATGGCTCCGCCAATTGCGGTGCCCGAAGAGGACCACGCGGATGACGACGACATCCCTGCAGTGACCGGGGTAGAACTGAGAGCGGCGGTAGGAAGGCTGAAGGCCAAAAATACCGCCCCAGGACCCGACGGCTTGCCAGGTAAAGCCTGGGTCCTGGCCTCGAGGGCTCTCGGGCCTCGACTGGAGGCGTTCTTAAGCGCATGTTTGGAGAGAGGCCAGTTTCCACTCCGTTGGAAGACGGGGAAGCTGGTCCTCATTCGGAAGCCAGGGCGCCCTGCGGACTCTCCGTCCGCATACTAGCCCATCGTGCTGCTCGACGAGGTCGGCAAGCTCTTTGAGAGAGTGATTGCGGGCCGCCTCGTCGGGCACCTGGTGAGGACGGGGCCGGATCTTGCGGACAGCCAGTTTGGCTTCCGCAAGGGGCGCTCGACGGTAGACGCTATCATGCGCGTGAGAGCCCTTACGACGGGGGACGCGGTTTTCCGGGGTGGGGTCGTCGTGGCGGTGCCTAACCTGAGGGAGCCAAACTCCTGCCGGAGGCTTTGTGCGCTCCATGGCCCTATACGGGGCCTCGGTGTGGGCGCGTTCACTGCGGCGGCGAGCCGCCCACTACCTGAACGCGCTCCAAAAGGTGGTAGCCGTAAGGCTTATCCGGGGCTACCGCACGATCTCGGACGAGGCGGTAAGCCTCCTTGCCGGACTGCCGCCATGGGATCTGGAGGCAATAGTCCTCGCGCGCCTGCATGAGTGGCGCGCGGAGACACTACGCTGGGGGGAAACTCCGCTTCCCCGGCAAATCGCTGCGGAGCGGACGGATCTCCGGCGCGATCTCATGGCGGCATGGAAAGAGCGACTGTCGCAACCCAGTGCAGGGCACACCGCGACAGCGGCGATAAGACCCCTCTTTGAGAAGTGGCTAGAGAGGCGCCACGGCGCCCTCACCTACCGCCTGACGCAGGTCCTCACCGGACACGGAAGTTTCGGGATGTTCCTGCACATCATCAGGCGGGAAGAAACGCCCGGGTGTCACCATTGCCAGGATCGCCCAGAGGACACGGTGGAGGTCTGCCCCGCTTGGGCGGAGCACCGTCGTGTCCTCGTAGAGGCGATCGGCAGCGGCGGCGACCTCTCGCGTCCGGCCCTGGTGCAAGCCATGGTCCGGGGCGAGAGGGAGTGGGAGGCAGTCACCTCCTTCTGCGAAGCAGTTATGCTAGCGAAAGAGGTGGCGGGACGGCTCAGGGAGAGAGCCTCCCATCCCAGCTGCCGCGGGAGGCGCTCCGGGCGTCGGGAGCCGCGTGACGACTCCCGGCCACCGTAGGCGCGGGCCTGCGGGCGGTCAGCATCGAGGAGGGGCCCCCTTAGGGCCGAAGCCTGCCGTGTCAGCGGGATTGTCCGAAAGGGTTACCATAAAGGGCTAAGGAAGGAACACGGGTGGGTTTTAGTCAGTAAGAGTCTGACACTCCCTTCCACTCCACCCAATACAATGGTTCTTGTAGTAACGAAACGGCCAAGCCATATATTTTGACTAAGGTGTAGAGTTGTTTAAATTTCAGGAGTAAAAGTCCATAACAGTATGAGAGTTTTTCACCTTACGCTCATGTGAATGTAGCGAAATGGCCAAGCCACATATTTTGACTCAGGAAATACTACTTAAACGAATAAAAACTTTTTTAGAAAAAAAAAAAAACGACTTCCAAAAACACTATAAAGTGAAAAATAACTTTAATTTCGGAAGTCGGTGTCTTTGGATTTGTATTTTAGTTTTTTGCCACCGACTTCCGAATTTAAAGTTATTTTTCACTTAATAGTGTTTTGGAAGTCGGTTGTTTTTATTTTTCACTTTTTAGCGGGTCAGTTTGTAATTTATATAAGTTCTAATAGCCTAATATCACCTTTTACAAAATATTGATTTTCCCGATGCAGGGACGTTAATAGTTGAGGTGTTTTCCTAGTAAGAACCAGGAGAACTGGAGCTGATTGAGAAGTCACCATCAGCTCCACTTCACCATACGCATTGTATAATAATAATAATAATAAGCCTCTTATCCTGAACTACTTTCTTCTTTCTTTGTACTGTGGTTGTCTCTTTAGTTATAAAATATCCCTGAGTTCAGTGTGCCTCTTGGCAAAGGCCTCCTCTAACAGTTTCCATTGCACTCTGTCTCTAGCAACCCTTCTCCATTTTGGGCCTGCCGTCAGTTTTAGTTCGTCCTCCCACCTCTTGCTTTGTCTTCCTCTGCTCCTTCTCCCATCTCTAGGGTACCAGTCTGTTATAATATTGCTCCACTTCTCTTGTGTACCGCGCAGCATGTGCCCAGTCCATCTCCACTTCAAACTATCTATTCTAGTAAGTACGTCTGTGACTTTTGTCTTACTTCTTATGATGGTGTTTCGTATTTTATCTTGTTTCTTAATACCTATCATACTTCGTTCCATAGCTCTTTGGCAGTATTCCAGCATGTTTCTGTGATGTTTCGTAAGAGCCCAGGTTTCGCACCCATATGTAATACATGGGAGAACGCAGGTATTGAAGACCTTCCTTTTGATACCAATACTAAGCTCTGTGGCTTTCATGATCTCTTTCAGTGACCAATATCTTTTCCATCCGTTAGCTATTCGTCTTTTGATTTCTTTTGTAGTTGTGTCTGTATGTGAGATGATTTGTCCTAAATAAATATATTCCTCTACATATTCAACAGGTTGGTTGTTGATTTTTATTTCATATTTGTTTGCATTCGTTAATAGCTTCGTTTTGTTTATATTCATAGTTAAGCCTACTTTCTCGCTCTCTTTATTTAGATCTTGTATCATTTTTTCCAGGATCCCTGGTTGTTCTTCAAACAAAACAATATCGTCAGCGAATCTAAGATGGTTTAATTTTTGACCGTCTATATTTAATCCATGTTGGTCCCAGATTAGCTTTCGAAATATGTTTTCCAGCACCGCCGAGAACAGCTTTGGGGACATCGGGTCGCCCTGTCTGACGCCTCTTTTTACTTGGAATGTTTCGCCCAAGGTTTCCAGTTGTACTCTTGCCTTACTGTTGGAGTAAATGTTTCTAATGGTGTTTATGTACACTGTCGGGATTCCCTGGTTTCGTAAGCTTTCCCACATGGATGTGTGGCTAATGCTGTCAAATGCCTTGGTATAATCGATAAAAGCCATATATAGGGGTTTATTGTACTCGTTGTATTTTTCCATAATTTGCTTGACTGTGTGAATGTGATCTATCGTGGAGAAGTTTTTCCTAAAGCCAGCTTGTTCCTTCGGTTGGTTTTCATCAAGTGTGTTGCTTATTCGGTCTAAAATAATTTTGGAGAAAATTTTATATATGTTAGACATCAGACTTATTGGTCTGTAGTTCCCTATGTCGTCTTTTTGTCCTTTCTTATGTATGAGAATGATATGGGATGTCTCCCATTGTTCTGGAATCTGTCCCGTTCTCAGGATGCCGTTGAAGATTTTAGTTAAAATGGGGACCAGTTCCTCTACGGTTCCTCTCAGTAGCTCGTTTGTGATTTTATCAGGACCTGGTGCTTTGTCTAACTTTTGGGTTAGTATGGCTTTCCTAGTTTCACTGGGTAATATGTCAGGTTCTGGGTTCACTAAGAGCGGATTATAATTTAGGGTTTCTCGACTTACATATGTAGTGGTGTCTTGGTTGGAATATAGATTGCGGTAGAATTTTGTAGCTATTTTATTAATGTTCTTTCGGCCTGTTACGTTTTTTTGGTTGTTTTTCAATTTCGGGATCCATTGGTTTGATTCTCGGAGTTCTTTTAGAGCTTTTCTAGCTCCTCCTGTCCTCGCTATATGTTTTTCTAGGGTTTGCAACCTTTTGGCCTTCCTATCCTTTTTGATGCCTTCTTTGATTTTTTTACTTAAGTCAGTTATTTTCTGGATGTTCTGTTTCCTTATTTTGCAGTCAAGTAAACTTTTTCTATCTTTTATAAGTTGTAGTGTTGAATTACTTAGGTTGTATTTGTGTTGTGTCCTTTTTTGGTCACTTTGACATGTAATTTTGTTTTGTAGTTTGTTGTAGCTTGTTTTTACATCTATTGCATCGGTTTCTAATAGTTCTCTGCTGAGTATTGACAAGGAATTCTCCATTGTTTTGTTAATTTCTGTGCTGCGTGTCGGGAGTGTGTCATGTTTAGCAAACTTTCTGGAACTTTTGGGTGGTATAGTCTTGAGTGACGCCCTTACCATACGGTGGTCGGTGTTAAAGTTTAATTTTGATATAACTGCTGTGTTTGTAAATAAATTTGGGTGGCTGCTTATAATATAATCTATTTCGTTTCTATGATTCCCGCCTGGAGAGATCCAGGTCCACTTGTTGTTTTTGTTTTTCTTAAAAATACTATTTAGGAGGGTTAGATTGTGTTCTAGTAAGAATTCAACTAGTCTCTGCCCATTTTTACTTCTTTTGCCGTAGCCAAAGTTACCTATCACATATTCTTCTTTACATTGTTTTATTCCCACTTGCGCATTAAAATCTCCCATTAGTATAATTATGTTTTTTGAGTAATTATTTATAATAGCTTGGGATAGGTCGTTGTAAAAAGATTCATGTTTAGGTTCATATGCTTGCTCCGTAGGAGCATAGGCTTGGATAATTGTCCATGTTTTCTTGAAGCTAGGTAGTTTAATGTTGAGTATGGCCGTTCGGTCATTAATTCCAACGAATTCTATTATGTGTTCTTTTAGGTGCTTTTTAACTATGAATCCGACCCCTCCTTGACCTTCAATGTCTCCTTTGTTGAATAATACGAAGTCCTGGTGTTCTTCGATACATTCTCCTGTTCTTCTCATTTCACTCATTCCTAAAATATCCCATTTAAGGTCCTTCAATGCTTCCTCAAGTTCTGATAAAGATTCTGGTGTTCGTAAGGTTCTGGTATTTAGAGTTGCTATGTATAACTTGTTTTCACTCCTTTTGTTTTTCTTTCTTGTTAGAGGGTGATGGTCTAAGTCTTCCGCGGGGACCAGCCGTGGTGGAAGACATTTTGTTGATTGTTTGAGTATATAGTTAATTGTTGGTGTATTTATCATTTGGTTCCGGTGGTCCGGGGGCATATTTAGTTTTTTGAGGGACTTATTTGTGAATCAGAGCTTGCTCTTTCTATATAGTTTAGTATGTTGGGTCTTATGGTTTCTCTAGCATGTGTTTTGGGTAGTGCGGGTGGTGGGTTATTCGGTGTTGCTTTCTTATTAGTTTTCTTTTCTAATGGTGCCTTTGGTGAGTCGGAAGTTCCTCTTTTCCTCTTCTCTCTATTTTCTTTTGGCTTCTTTATGATGAGCTTGTCGTATTTTATATAGGCGATATTTCCTTTCTTTTTTTCCTCTTCTACTTGTGGCTGTAATTGTTTGCGTTTGTCTAGGATTTCTTTGGGGTAGTCCTCTTTTATGTTAACGTCTTGTGGAAGGTTAGGCTTATTTTTCAGTATGAGATGTTTTTTCCATTGAGTTGTGATGGTGGCTACCACTGGACGATTTTTATTTTCAGTTTTCTGCCCAACCCTATATACTTTGCTAATTTCTTGGTTATCCATATGAACACCCATGCTCACAATTATTTCTTTGATAAAATCCACTAATTTCGTTTCGAATTTAATATTTTCACTGATTCCAAAAAAGACAAGATTGTTTTTTCTCTTTTCTGACTCTGTTTTTTTAAGTTTGAATTCAAGTTCTGAAATTTTGTCCTTGAGTTTAGTATTTTCCTCCATGATAGTTTTCATTTTCTCGTCTAGAGCTTCCATAACGCTCTTAGTTACGGAGTGTGTTATGATTTCGGTTTGATTTTTAAATTTCTCGTCGAGTTTGTTTAGAAGTAGTTCCATGTTTTTATCCATGCCTAGGGAAATTTCGTTTCTTGTGTGGTATCACTGGATGGTAGTTTTTATTTTTCTTGAGTGGCAACACTGCTGTTTGCACTGTCACTGTCAAGTCACTGTCACACTGGCGTAATGTTGGTATTAATTAAACTGAGACGAGTCTATTGTCTGTGACCCTGACTGATTTTAGGTTATACATCCGAGTGTGTTTTTTCAACAATTATCGCACGAATTTTAGCTCACTTGGCTTACTCTCACTGTGTTCACTTATTAGTAGTGGTTACTGAGCTTCGTTTTAATGTTTTTACGTTTCCCAGCACGAAAATGTCACTGTAAAACACTATTTAACGATTAAAATCCGCGGACGACGTTAACGTACATGTTATCAGTTTGACAGCCGGAACCGGAACCCCATACGCATTGTAATGAGCATAAATTGCTTAGCAGCTATATTAAAGTAATCGAATCGCTACCCGTGAAATATTTGTCATTGAGTAGTTCCGATGGCCTTTTGTGGTCTTCATCATCAGCTCCACTTTACAAAATCATAATTTCCGAGAGCAATTAATGCTCAAGTTACTTTAATAATAGACTTAGGCAAGAAAAATTTTGCTAAGGGCCAAGTTTATGTTACACTTAGTCGTGGAAAGACGCTGGATGGCATTGTATTATGCGACTTGGAACCTACCAAATTGCTAAATAGACCACATGACGAAAAGGCATTGCGTGAAATGCAACGATTGAGGCTTTTATAAATCATCATCAGCCTATTGCAGTTCACTGCTGGACGTAGACCTCCCCAAGTTTGCGCCAACGTTCACGGTCCTCCGCTTCTCTCATCCAGCCATTACCGGCAACCTTTGTTAGGATAATTATACAGAAGAAAAACTCGCAAAAGTATTTCACTTTAAGAAGTATTTATTAGTTTTAGACTAGATGCTGATAATCCTGGCTGCAGCATCAGACCAGACTTATGTCAACATTGCATTGAACTTAAAATTTAGTCCTGTTTAAAATGAGCCCAAACACGACTACGGTGCTGTAATTTCAAGGTTTGTACTTTTTCTGATGCTCCTGGCTTCAGCATCAGGTCTCTTTGTACTTCGGTGTTCCTCATTAACAGAACGTTTATCCACACATCGAGCCCTTTTCAATAAGCCTAAACACGATATATCTGCTGTTAGTTGTCGAGGAGTTAGGTACTCAGCAGACTATCCTGACTGCAGCATCAGGTCATAACTTGATGATCATAAGACCAAATGTGGCAAATGCCCTATCAAACATCAAAACAATTTACTAAAACAGTCCTTGCCTGCTCGAGTAACTTCTTACTGTTAAGGAGTTGTACCTTCCATCATCAGCCCAGCTACCTGAGATGGTGACAACCATACGCAAATACACAAGATCCTTCATAAAATATGCGAAAAACAATAAGTGAGCTTATAAAATTTGAGGGTTGCCCTCGATTTCTCTAAGATCCCATCATTAGATCCTAACTTGGTGACAGTGGGACCACCTCAGAACTATCTACTTTCGAACAAAAAATAATTTTGAAAATCCGTTGAGAATTGGCGGAGTATTCGATGAACAAACATACAAAAAAAAAACACATCCGAACATACGACGAAATAGTCTACTGGGTTCTCTGTCACTCGCAGAACGCGACGTTGCCGCTTTGTGTTCGAGTACCTATTCGTCAATTTTGGCTCCAGATCAACTTAGTCCAAGTAAATGTCGCATATAAGTTAAATATACTCTGGATCTAAGAAATCATATTCAGTATGATTTTTTCGACCGTTGATGGATCAACAAATGTTGGTCAAATCGCTGACGAGTTTATTGAAAACCTGTAAGTGCAGATCCACCGACGTCACACGCGCATCAAGGACGGATCAAAGTATATCAGTTTGCGCGACGCGGAGCTGAGTAAACACGTAAAATAGGCGGATCAACAGTTGTTCTAACTTCTCACTGGAGCAACATTTACCGTAAAAGGTTGATTATATATATATATGTATGATAAATTCATATGGAAGTCGGGGGACCTCATAGAATAGAAGGTGTCCCACAGAACGGTCCCCCGACTTCCATATGAATTTATCTGTTTTAGTCTCGTTACATAAATTCTATATGTCGGGGGTTTTTAAATTATTTTATCCTTTTCCAATTACATTTAATTTTATTATTATTTTGTGTCCGGGTTTTTTTAAATTTTTAATTTAATTTTTTATTTCATGCTTTTTGTAGGGACACCTTAATTTTTGTATTTCATTTCTTTGCTTGCGTTTTAAGATTCAGGTAATTTGGTGTTTAATCAGGTTTTTTATCCGTCAAAAAATAATTATTAATTTATAGTTGAAAAATATTTTTAAGACTAAACAGATTTTTTTGTTTTAATATATCCTTTTTCTAGTTCTTCCTTAAGTTATTCAACTTTCATACAAGTATTTCATAGCTATTACTTAGATATCTTAAGTATTTCAGATCTAGTTTATGAAACGGGACTGCGACACTATCTGATGAAGAAATACGTTTGTTAAGTAAGATAATTCCATTCGTAAAAATGGTAAAACTCAATGGTCGTAGGTACCAGTCATCACTCCACTTGCCTCATCAATCTAGGGCATTGATCAGACAAAAAATCAATTTGCAAGTTTTTAGTTTTCATATCGCCATTTTGTGATGGCGGCCATCTTGGATTTGAAATTTATCATAGTGTATAGTATTCTACTATTCAAGCCCTTTCATTTGATACCCATATTGAGGGAGTTGTAAAAAAATATGTAATACGCCATTTTGTAGCGGCGGCCATCTTGCACCGATTTTCATCAAACATAGCTAAGAACACTCCCGACTAATTGACCTTTCAAACAAAAAATACAAAATCAAAATCGGTTCATCCGTTCGGGAGCTACGATGCCACACACACACACACACACACACACACACACACACACACACACACACACACGCACACTGACACGTCAAACTTATAACACCCCGTCGTTTTTGCGTCGGGGGTTAAAAATAAGTGAACGTTAAGTGTGGGTTTTAAATTTAGATTGCTATCGATACGCTAAGAAGAATAAAATTATTATTAATGAATTATTATTTATTTAATATGTAATGTTCAACACAGTGTAAATTGTTTAAGAATAAATAAATGAATGAATAAATGAAAGATTTTTTTTAAACAGTGTTTGTTTGCTTGCTCGGAAACTACATTGCGAACGCAGCGTGGTGCGTGCGACCCTTCAGCATATTTCTATGCCGCCTGCCGCCGGCCGTCGGGTGGCCACACTGGCAACCCCGCTCCTCGGCACGTACCAGCCTTCATTAAATCTGCCTCAAATGTTCGATTGCAATTACATTGCTTCAAACCTGATCCAACCTAAAGCGACGAACAAAAACTAACCGCTTTACTGTTTTTATTAACTCCCATTGTTTTGCGATGCGTCACCTGCATGCAGTGATTTTAATTAAACTGAAATTTTCTGATTCATAGTACTCGTATAATTATATTAACTGGCTAGTTAATAAAATATCAAAAGATTTTATGACGGCGTCGCATTACGTCCGCTGTGCGTAACGTCCATTTATGGCGCTATTGTATTCTTGAAGGTGATTTTTTCTCGGATCAGTCGCGGAACAGCCGTTCTACCTAAAAGTACCTACACTCAACGCCAACAGTGCTTGTGATTAGAATGGTACTAGGCGAGCAGACTCATCAGGAGATCATTTTTGTCACCCGCACACACGCAATCGGATTGTGAACAAAACTATTGTGTCTTTGGGATCCGTATTTTAGTTTTTTTGCCACCGACTTCCGAAATTAAAGTTGTTTCATAACTTTAGAAATATTTTTTTTTTGAGTCGGTTTTATGACATTTTAACTACTTTTTTATTTCGTAATTTTTAGTGTAAAGTTAAAACTGGAATATTTGTTTGATATAAGGTTAATAATTTTATTGTAAATATTGCACTAGAATTTGACCAAGATTTTGGGTTTTGAGATGTTTTCCCTTTGACATCAAACACCCGTAGCTCGTATCAATAAGCCAGGCCGTCACACTTACACGTATTCATATTATATTTCCATATTATATTTAAAACTAGTGAACCGATTTTGATGAAACTTCCACTGGTCCATAAGTTAAAGTAAATGTAAGCCAATACAAAGATGGCCACAATCCGATTAATAGCTTCGAAGAAATGCGTGGACAAACATAGACATCTATAAAAATGTGCGTGAGTGGGACAAAAAGTATCTTCTGATAAGTCTGCTCGCCTAGTACCATGTTTCACAAAATGTTAATTTGGTACTATGTGTGTTATTTTTCTAATAACAAGCTATTCTAGGGTTGAGCCTACGTTTAGGTAGAACGGCTGCAACGCGACCGATCCAAGAAAAAATCACCTTCAAGAATATAATAGGACCATAAACGGACGTTACGCATAGCGGACGTAACGTGACTCCCTTAACTTTAATCACAGTGATTTAATTTCATTACAGAGTGTTCCAACAAACAATAACTGTTTTATTACTTTTCCACGTTTAACTCATAAATGAATGTTACACCGACTGAACTGACTGACAGTGACAACTGACGTGGATGACGCCGGAAGATCGTCAAAACTGTTATATGTTTAGACAAAGAATATCCCACAAAAACATTTCATGTTAAATGTTGCCAAGACGAGACCATGTAGCTCGCACTGTCAAAAAGTAATCAGACCTCATGTAGAGCCAAGCTTCTAACTCTACACGCCCTAACTCTACAAGGCCTAACTTCGCAAACTCTACACCTTAGTCAAAATATACGGCTTGGCCGTTTCGTTACTACAAGAACCATTAACAGTATGAGAGTTTTTCACCTTACGCTCATGTGAATGTAGCGAAATGGCCAAGCCATAATATATTTTGACTAAGGTGTAGAGTTTGCGAAGTTAGGCCTTGTAGAGTTAGGGCGTGTAGAGTTAGAAGCTTGGCTCTACATGAGGTCTGATTACTTTTTGACAGTGCGAGCTACATGGTCTCGTCTTGGCAACACTTAACATGAAATGTTTTTGTGGGATTTCATTTCTTTTTGTAAGTTGCTTATGATATTTATACGAGTATTTTTCTGTTGTTCATTTTTTTTTCTTTTTTTGGGGTTTATTTATAACAAGGACCCCCTATATAAAATTTCAGACTTCTAGCATCAAAATTTACGGAAGTCTCATACAAACTTTCCCCCCCTAGTTTAAGGGGTTGGGGGGGGGGGGGGGGGGGGTAAAAGTTTCAAGTTTTAAGATTTTTTTGTTGTTTGTGTACTATTACTAGCTTACATACCAAATTTCAGCTTTCTAGGACTTCAGGAAGAACCTTAAGAATATTGATGATCATCAGTCAGTGAGTCAGTGACGAAATCGGGGTATTTTAGATATCAATAAAATCTAAAGTATAAGAGTTATGCAATTGAAACTTCATAGGTTTAATAAGTCAACCACTGACATCATATCCCGAAAATTTTGTTTATCTGGTATAATCCAAAGCCAAGTTAAGAGGGTTCATCAAAATACGACGAAGTGCTTCGAGAAAAGGTAGGTAGTGCCCTTGCGCTTCGCTTGGCTCGTCTTGGCGGGGGCACTCCCGTGGCCCCAGATTCATTAAATTTTACTGAGACGAATACCAATCATTATTAATTTATATAAATGAAGTATTATCATCGTCATTCAAACACAATTAATTCGGCGTCCTGTCAGTTCACCAAAAATTAATTTACAAATTTTTCAAGCAACGACTGGCTAAAACATGATTTACATGATAACAAGTTTGCCAAATAATTCACTTATGAAAATAATTATCTGATAAACTTTTTTAGGGTTCCGTAGTCAACAAGGAACCCGCAACTTAGCTCTGAGACTCTTAGTACTAGAAAGCTATAATTTGGGATGGATATACATATTAATCAAAGTGCTAAAATAAAATCTTGAAAAACAATTTTGTTTATGTTACCTACCTCCTGTATGCGTATAGTGGGAATGTTTTCTTTTCTCGTCTACCCCATATTGTGGGGTATCGTTGGATAGGTCTTTCAAAAATACACACATCAAAAGTGTCTAGGGATCAACATATATTTTTGCAATAACTTTTCTCCTGATTGATATTAATTAAAATTTTCTTTAAGGATTCATCAAATAAAGTGTTTTCGTTTGTCACAGTAACGATAAACCAAGTCACCTTTGCATTAATAAAGAAATTTGCCATTTTCCTAATAAAGGGATTTTTAACATTTGAACCACTAACACAAAAGTTCGAAAAAAAGACTGAAATAACAGTTTTCTTTAAAATTTTATTGGGTAACTTAAACAATTAATAAACCGTGTTTCTACCGCGAACACTAACAACACAAGAACATCGGTTTGGCATACTCAAAATGAGTTCATCCAAATCACGCTGTGGAATGGCCGCCCATGTTCGTTGCAACAACAAAAAAAGGTCTTCTTGCGACTGGATACCCTCCATATTCGGCAGAGCTCTTCTCTGTAGCATATCCCATGCATGTTCAATCGGGTTCAAGTCTGGCGACTGAGCAGGCCAGGGCAGGACATTGATGTTAGCTGCGGCGAGAGTCTGTCTTACAACTCTTGCGGTGTGCGGTCGTGCATTATCATGCATTAACTGAAATAAGGGACCGATTTGCACTTGTAGAGGAACGATGACGTCTGATACAATCGTCTCAGCATAAATTTGAGCGTTGAGGTTGCCTCTGATCCAAATCAACTCAGTTCTTCCGCCGATCCAAATACCCGCCCATACCATGATGGTTCCTCCACTATAAGGATGGACTTCCTGGCAGGATTTTAATCGCTGTTGGCGTCCAGGGGTTCTCCAGTGTCGTATACGTCTTGTATCCGGTCTCATACCAAAACGAGACTCATCAGAAAAGCACACGAAACGCCATTGTTCTTCTGCCCAATTTCTGTGTTCAAGAGCCCATTGATATCGAATCCTACGATTGTGCATTGCTATAGGTGGTACCCGTAGCGGTCTTCGGGAATGAAGGTTCACTTCATGCAAGCGGTTTCTGACTGTTTGGTCGCTAATTAAGTTCCCTGAAGAGTGATGAAGCCTCACGGCTAACATCATGGCGGTTATTGTTGGAGCTCTTCGAGTTAAGATTTGAATGTATCGGTCTTGTCTCCGTGTGGTGCAGCGATACCGTCCTCCACCAGTGCTTCGGTAACGTGTCCAAAGTCGACTGATAACACTCTGACTTGTATTCAGAGCTAAAGCCACAGTACGTTGCCGGGAAGTTGCTTCTATCATTCCCACGGCTCTGAGCATTTCTTCCCTGCTTAAATGACGTCGCCGCTCCATAATAACGTTGGTTTTAATCAGTAGTAGGGAAACAGTAGCACTAATAATGTCTTCAATGCGTTGTATGTTTTTATAGGGAAAATATTGACAGCTGATTTTCATCTTTTACTCGAATTTGATTCACAGTTCCTGATTCAAATTATGAAATGCACCAAAAAGGATCCATATAAATTTATAAAATCATAAATTTATTACAAAGCCACATCTCAATCTCAAGAAATCCGCATAAAAATGCTTGATCCCTAGACACTTTTGATGTGTGTATTTGCGGTTTTGTGAAAACCATAGCTACGCGAACATTCCCCGAACTCTGGCGTTGCGCTATTGTTCGCCCTATCCCCAAAAACAATAACCCGGTTAGCATGAAGGACTTGAGACCAATAAGCATCCTACCTTGCCTGTCTAAGATCCTTGAACGTGTAGTATACTCGCAGGTTATCCAATACCTTGAAAGTAATAATATTCTTCCTGACCTTCAGTCGGGTTTCAGAAGGGGTAGAGGTACTGCAACGGCTCTGGCGGATGTTGTGGGTAATATCCTTGAAGCACGTGACCGGGGGGAGGGAACAATTCTAGCCCTGCTGGACTTTTCCCGGGCTTTTGACGCAATTAATACCACTCTACTGCTGTCAAAGTTAGCTTTCTATGGCTTCGACAGTGATGCGGTAGAGTGGTTTAAGAGCTACCTTACCAACAGGTCTCAATATGTAGAGATGCAAAGGGACGATGGGTCGAGGGTGTCATCTCCCCCCCTCCAAGTGTCAAGGGGTGTTCCTCAGGGATCGATTCTGGGGCCTTTGTTGTACATTCTATACAGTGCGGATATCATAAAATCCTTCGTTAATTGCAAATATCACATGTACGCTGATGATATTCAGTTGTACATATCCTTCAAAGGTGAGGATACATCTTTGGCGGTGCAGAAAATGAACGAAGACTTGCATAGGGTGGTTGCATGGTCAGAGGAAAATTCTCTGGTTCTGAATCCTCTCAAGTCTAAATTTATGGTGCTGGGTTCGAAAAAACAAGTTAACACAATACTGTCTGCGAACCCTGAGATAACTATCATGGGGGAGAAAATTGAGAGAGTGGAGCAGGCATGTAACCTGGGGCTAATTATGGATCCAGAGCTGCGCTTTGAGGCCCATGTGACAAATGTTCTTCGGAACTGTTTTTATAGGCTGAAGGTCTTATATGGAATACGGAAATATATAAGCGTACCAGTACGGAAACAACTTGTTGACAGCCTCATTCTATCAAAGTTAAATTACTGTGACACAGTTTATGGTCCATGCCTGCTTTCAAGAACGCAGCGTGTAATCCAACGTATCCAGAATGCCTGTGTTCGTTTTTGTGTTAATGTCCCGCGAAGAAGTCACATTACTCCGTTCACAAACGAACTAAAATTATTAAAGATGGCTGCCAGGAGAAAGCTGCATTTGGCCAATTTGTTGTTTGGTATCATTACAACACAAAAACCACACTACCTTTACGAAAAGTTAAATTGGAAAAAAAACTATTTAAAGTATGGTCTTCGCTCCATAGTTAGCCCACTCTCGGTGCCAATGCACAGAACTACAGCATTCCGAGGGTGTTTCAAGTTTGCAGCCACACACTGTTGGAATGATCTCCCACCACCAATGCGCTGCCTGAAAACAATACAATCTTTTAAATACCAACACAAAAAGTTACTCCTAAATCAACAAATTTCACTTCAACCTTAACAATTGTACTTTTGTATTGGTTCACTGTACCTCAGGGGTCATGGCTTGCAGGCTTTGGTTTGGGATCTTCTAGGGTGGGCTGCCTGGAACTTTTACCTCTGTCAGTGGGCCTGTTTTTTTGATGTCTGTTTCGCTACAGCATTCTTCCCTTGCACTTGGGAACGCCACTTTGCTACTGCTTCTGTAATTTACGGTTATTCTTAGTAATGCAACTGTCTCCATCAACCGTCTTGTCAATAGTGGCTTGATGAATATATATATACAAATGCTAATTTATTTATTTAACCTATTTAATTTATTCTTGTATTCTATATAATCACGATGCACTTACCATTTTCTTCCTGGACTGCAGACTTTGGTTCTCCTTTGAGTCGCCAAGTTTGTCATTCCGTCATTTGCACCATAAAAAGTTCTAACACTATTTGACAAACACAGTTTTACAAAAGCCATAGGTTCCTACACAATCACCAAATTCTATCCGTATTGTATAATGTACTCTGTTGTCCTACACATCCAATTATATATTACATTAATTATAATATGCACCATGTTTTTTGATAAAAAATGTAAATAGTACGTCAAATCTATAGCTTTGTGAATTGTGACAGTTGCGCTCGCGCACAGATTATAAATAACCGGCGGCGGCGCGTGAGTCGCTGTCCAGAATCTTACCACCACCATTAATATATTATTTCATACTACTTAATATCTTTTCGTATTGTATATTTTATTTCTTATTTTGATTGTTGTTTTTGTTTTTGATTGTTGTTTTTGTTAATATTTAATCGCATGCTGCACCGGCTGACGTCATAACGTCGACGCCGGCTGTCGCTGAAAACCAGCGCTGGGGCCCTGTCTCGTATAGGGTCTTAGCATTATGCTGAGCGATGGCCGTTTTGCGTAGATGTGACGCATACTTTCTCCCAAATTGTTATTTTGTTTTATTTTTTGTTTGTGTCTTTTTTTATGCGTCGTGTTTGCCGCAAATAAACGTATTTTCTTTCTTTCTTTCAAAACTATTTTTCGATTCAGGGATCTGTTTGTGAAATATTAAGCTTTAAAGTGCTAATTTTTGTTAGAATCAAGTATACACGAAGTTATAAGGACATCACAGCTAAGTCGGCTTTACAAGTTTGCGAGTAATAGTCGACCAACTTACATTTGCAGTTGCAATGTATGGGAGAACATGATTTTCAACTACAATGTTAAGTTTGTTCTTGGGATAAATTCACTCCAACTACGGAACCCTTCATTGTGCGTGGTCCGATACGCACTTAGCCGGTTTTTTTTAAGTACGAGAATTGGCCTTCTGATCTCAGCTTAGTTCTAGCGGAAGCGCCCGCGCTTGGTTCGGGACACTAACTTGCTTGTGGATGCATCGTTGACATCGATTTAAGAAAAAAATAAGTTTTTCTATACATTATTTCATAATAGCCTGTCTAATAGCGGAGCCATTTTTTTGTAATGAAAATGTATGCCTCCTTTCGATTAAGAAATGTGATCAATTTTCTTACTTTTGCATGTAGTACAGTCAGCTGCAGAGTAAGGGTACCCTGGTATTGACATCAAACTTACTTAAGTTTTTTGTAAAGTAACGTAAATGGCGTGTTGTTCTAATGGTTGACACTGCGGCTTAGCAATACGATGGTCACGAGTTCAAATCCGCGGATGAGAAGTTTTTTTTCTTTATTTTATTTATTTACCCTTTTTTAGTTTCTTTAATAGGTGATTTTCGTTAATTATTATTAAGGAAAAAAAAAATAAAATAAAAAATGTTTATTGAAGAAAAGCCTAAGTACATTCTAAAGCAGTATTATATAACTGAGTGGCTATGCTAAGCACAATACATTGAAACCCTGATCCCTAAACTAGGGGTGACCCTGTATCTTAGAGATCAGTGTCCCTCCGCAGCAAAGTCACAAGCCAATATTTGTAACTCATTGGCACTTGAAAAGGTATTTCTTTACATATTTAAAAAAATAAAAAGAGAAACAAAAAAATAAAAATTAAAAATAAACCTTTAAGTAAATAAATAAATAAAAATAAATAAATAAATAAAATAAATAAATAAAAATCAAATGGAGGTTTGTAATAAAAGCTAGGCATTTTGCATAAACAATATTCATTTATTTTTCTAATTACATTTCTAGGACTTCATGGAATCCACAATGAGTATACAGTTTTCTATCTGTGTTAAATTGGGGTTATTTACTTAGAATATTAACTAAACACAAAATAGATATCCTGGATGAGGTTTAGAACGTTTAACATTAGATAACGGATCGTTTATAAATATTTCTAGAAACATAACTACAATCATATTCATTTATTTAAAGTTGTGACAACATAATTTTTTTATACTCTGTATGATCGTATCGGAAAAAGTCTGGTTAAAAAATGAGGTGTTGTCATTTTTGCCTGTGAATTACAGAGAAAGAACAAACATGCTAAACTATAACAGTATAGCAATAAACATCTTTCTCTTTTATCACATTTTCTGATAACCCATAATTAACACAACATTAGAAAAATATGTGAGGTCAGATGGTGCATCGTTAATACATTCTAAGACTACTTGTAAACAAGAGTAACTGGATTGATAATAATAAAGGTTAAACTACGAGATAATGATCCCACAAATATTGGGGATTATTAACACTTGCTCGTATATATTTCAATGCAATTTTATCACATAAGTTACACAATCAATCTGCCGAGTAAATTGCCTATTAATAACGTCAGTGTCTATCAGTATTCTTGTGGTCGTAGCGTAGTTTTGAAGGGTGCCACTGAGTAAACTTTCACAATATTACGTTGTCGCTCCGATTCATTAGTCTAAGCAATTCACATCACCCGTCCCTTGATACCTTTGTATCCAACTACGAACTGTTTCTCTGTTTCTTTTCTCTGTAATGAAAATAATAATCTTAGAAATACATAAAAAAAATCAACTTGTAACTAATAATGCAAAATGACTGCATCAATAAATAGGTATATGTGTAAGTAGTAACGTAAATCTTACCGTTATGCCCATATCTCGTGCTATTTTCTTTATGCTTTGTTCCTGTCCCCAGAGAACAACAATTTTAGCCTTCAAAAAAGTTGTTAAGTGAACCATACCATCGGTTAATTAAATCATCTGGTCAAAAATTTAATAAATTGGATAATATTACGACGAAGATTACAAGATTACTCACAAGCGGATCGGCTCGAAAACGAAACCATTTGAAAAGTAATTATACCCTCAATCACAGTTTAGTCAATAAGGCGAAGAAGTATTCTAAATTCAACCTTAACTCGCAGTTCATACAACAGTAAAGTTTCTGAAGTATAATGACGGTAGTGCAACAATCGGAATCAACACATTCTATTCAACCAAACAAGAAATCTATGCAAATTTCAACCTTATCTTTTAGTTAATTGAGGAGTTGCTTATTGCATCTTGTGAAACAAGACTGTAAGGTGGTAGTATTAAATATAACACGGAAGTTAAACCTTAATATCTAGAAGATTAGACCGTTAATAACCTTGTTCGTTAAAAGGAGTAATGCTATTAAAATTTTCGTTGAGATTGATAACTGAGCCAATAGCCTAGTGGTATAAGGCACGGTCTATATGATGGGCTGGCGCCTGGTGATGCGGGTTTGTATCTTAATCGCACGCAAAGTGTCTTTTTGTAAGATATTCTTGGTATACGGTTCGGCCAGAAGGAAGTCGAAAAAATCTATATATATAAAATTCAAAGTCCTGACTGACTGATTGACTGACTGACTGATATATCAACGCACAGCCCAAACCGCTGGACCTAGAGACTTGAAACTTAGAAGGTGTGTTCTTTGTGAAGAGTAAGTATCCACTAAGAAAGGATTTTTGGGAATTCAACCCCTAAAGGGTTAAAATAGGGGATGGAAGTTTATATGAAAGTCCGACAGTTTTAAAGTTACGATCTTCTAATTTCATATTTAGGCTGACAATTGAAAATTTATTTATACGTGTTTCAGCGTTTTTGATAATTCCACCCCGGAAGGGTTAAAAAGGGGGATGAAGTTGTGTATAGAAAGTCATTAATTTTCGACGTAAAAATCACTAAATTTATTATCTAGGCTTATGATTGGAAGCTAACACAACGGTGTTGTTAGAATTTCATCCATTAAGGGGGTGAAAAGGGGATGAAATTTTGTCCTGACTGACTGATATATCAACGCACAGCCTAAAACGCTGGTCGGTACCGCTGGGTAGAGAAATTAATTTTGCAGGGTGTGTTCTTTGTGAAGACTAGATATCAACTAAGAAGGGGTTTTTGGAAATTTAACCTTTAAGGGGTGAAAAGAGGGGATTTTGTTTGTATGAAAAATCTTATTCCTTGAGTTAATAACCATGAAACTTGGCACGAATACTTATCTAAATAAATTATGAAGTTTGGCTTTTTTTTTCTAAACTACCCCCTGAAGGGGGATTGGGAGGTGTCAAAGTTTGTATGGAAGAATTTTAACGCGTGGTTTGCGCCGATTAACTCGAAACGCGCCGATTAACTCGAAACTCAGTATTTATACTTAAGACCGAAAATAAACGTATCATCGTTTTTCGAAAATTTACCCCTAACGGGGTGAAAAGTTAATTTTATAGATGAAGACTTTTACTGCGTGGCTTGATTAACTCGAAAATTGGTATAAACAATCTTTGAGTCGACTAATGAACACATCCCAAACAATTTTACGAAATTCCACCTCTGTGGGGGTGAAAAACGGGGATACAGTTTATAAGAAAAATCTTATAGTTGATGAAGAATCAATAGAAAATTATTGACCCTGGCAGGGCTAGCATGGGCTGGGGATAAAACTTTTCTCCATCAGTTATTTCCACTGACAAGGGATAAAATTATTTTATCCACCTGCCAAAGCACGGCAACAGGGAGAAAGAGAATTATATCACTTTTTGACATTAGACGTGGATACTCACCCCCCGTCTATAGCATGGCGACTAGAGGAAGAGAAAAATTTCAGGTATTTTGACATAACAAAGGGAGAAATTTGTCCTCGTCTTTAGATGGTGGGTTTAAGTATATCTCTTGGAGAAAATATAATTAATTGTACTATAAAAATGTCTCGTGCTTACTGCCACCGTGAATAGTTTATCCACCCATGTCGCCATGCTCGGAGGATGGACAAAATTGACAGAGGGGAATAGTATTTTCTCCTCTCCCCGTGGATAAAATGGCTCCGGCCATGCTAGCCCCGCTGGTTTGTCCACCGTGAATAGTTTATCCACCCATGTCGCCGTGCTCGGAGGGTGGACAAAATTGACAGAGGGGAATAGTATTTTCTCCTCTCCCCGTGGATAAAATGGCTCCGGCCATGCTAGCCCCGCTGGTTTGTCTACCGTGAATAGTTTATCCACCCATGTCGCCGTGCTCGGATGGTGGACAAAATTGACACAGGGGAATAGTATTTGCTCCTCTCCCCGTGGATAAAATGTCTCCGGCCATGGCGCCTAGCATGCTAGCCCTGCTTACGGGACAAAAAGTGGTAATTCGATTTATAAGGGGATTTTAATGAGTGCCTTGATAAACTCAAAAAAAAATGGTACAAATAAATTTGGACTTGAAACTTGGCACAAATAATTATAAAGTTCGAATTTTTTTGGAATTCTAAACTAACCCAAAGGGGAGATTGGGGCTGTCAAATTTAGTATGGAAAATTTTTAATGCGCGGTCCAATTAACTCGAAACTCAGTACCTATCTAAGACCAAAATAAATAATAAAGTGGTTCAGGGTTTTTCGAAAATCTACCGCTAATGTGGTGAAGAGGGGTAGTCAATTTCAGAGGGCAGAATTTTATTACGAGGCTTGATTAACTGGAAAATTGGTATAAATAATCTAGATTATGTTTCGAAATTCCACCCCTATGGGGATAGAAAGAGGGGATACAGTTTATATATTATGAAAAATCTTATTCATTTGGTTAATAAATTAGAAACTTGGCAATATTTGGGTCAGTAAATAATAAAGATTGTCACTTTAAGTTTACAAAATCCCTCACAGAGGATTTGGAGGGTGACAAAGTTGATGGATTAGAAAAATATTTAACCCGCTGTCGGATTAACTCGAAACTCGGTACTACTAAAACAAAAAATACTTAAAAAAAGTGATTTAGGGTTTTTCAAAAATTTACTCCTACGAAGGTGGAAAATTCTACTGCTTGCTTACCATTAACTCGAAAATGGGTATGGGTCTTTGAGGCAAGTTATGAACACATCCCAAACGATTTTACAAAATTACTCTTCCTGGGGGGGCAAAAAGCTGGAATACCTACAGTTTAATTGAAAAATCTGATCCCTTTGAGCTATAAACTAAAAAATTGGTCCGAATACTTATTTATATCTAAATAAATGATAAAAATCATAAACATACATTTTCGAAATTATAAGAGGAAAGTAGGAATTTCACGCGGACGAAGTCGCGGGCAGAAGCTAGTACCATATAAAATTATTAAAAACTTGCAAATAATATTTGAGGCGGATCAGGCATATATTATTATGTATGCGCTCGGGCAGAAATGGGTGCAGCGACGGGGGAGGGAGCTGCTCAAGGCTCACGTGACGCGCCCGCCGCCGCTCAAGCGACGAGCTACGGCGGGCGCGCGCATGTTCGGGCAATAATCTTTAAGTCTTCGGGGGTCCCTTTTCTCTGACGCTGGCTGTACATGGACAGTTTTTGACGAATACCCATACCTTTAGTACTACTTATCCATGAAAATCCGAATGAAAAAGTTAAATACTTTTTTCATTCGGATTTTCGTGATCATTAGACAACTTTCTGTACCTGCCAGATGTTGGCGTCGCCCACACAACGGTTAAAGAATGTGGGTACGTTGATTTATAAAGTAGGTACCTAAATAAATTGATGATGCCGTATTTTCTGATTTTGTGTAGGTATAATATAGGGGAAGGTTGCGATCATTGGACTAGCTCTCTCATTGGACCACCAAGGTATTTCCAAAACCATGCAAGCTAGCAATACCCAAACTAGTCGAAACGATTCCGTGACGACTCAGTTGCACCCCCCTCTTACCGCAGTGGCGCTGGGGCACGTGGCGAGGAGAGACGTGTGACGTTGTCTTTGTGGCGGTCAAAATCTAATTATTACATTCAGGATAATTTGACGTAAGTATTATCGCATTCATATTTGTCTGTGTGCACTGTTATGAACTATTAGACAATTTAATTGTAATTCCATGAGTGTTATTCAATTTTGTCTAATCATGACCATGTATATTTTATTTTATTTTTTTCTTAGCGAGTACCTTGTTGCCATCAATGGACCCCAAGAGAGTTCCACCGTTGGACCGGTCCAATCATAGCAACTTTTTAGATACTATATTTTTCTGGTTATAATTAAGGGAATAGGCCCCGAGTATTTCACTAATTATGGAAAACCATAGAAAAATCATTATAAATTAAAAATTCCAGAATGTCGCCGAAAAAAAGGAAGTACTTTGCATAGAGTGAAACAAGTATGAACCTTGCTTCAGAATCAGTAAGGATACAAAGAGTTGGTTTAAATTAAGCAAGCAGAATATATGGAATCCCGAAAGCAACACTGAAACGAAGGTTAGATGGAGTAAACCAAAAGGCCAAAGAACACAGTAAAAGTGCCAAATGTAAAATTTTATTACTAATTATGTAGCCTGTAACTATAGTTTGTTTGCTTGTCGTATGTGTATGAGTAATGTTTGTCTCTCCTCGTATGTCACAATTTTGTAATATTGATAATTATAATTAGTTGCCTCGATTGGACCTGTAGAACAAATTTCTCGAAGTCCATTGATGGCAACCTGGTGGTTCATTGAAGGTGTCCATGGTCCAAAGAAGGCAACAGCCCTAGATTTTGTTTTCTTCGTTTATATCAAAAAATATAAGTCCGAATTGTTTGTGCGTTTGATTATTATAAATAAAGGTCCTACGAAATAAAAATAATAAACTGCTTTCATTTTAACACTTACACTTTTTGAGGTATGAGGTCGTAAAGTTATGTGGTCCATTCATAGCAACCTTCCCCTAACTTAAATTTAACTTCTCACAAACCAAAGTGAACCCAAATTCAAATTAAGTGTGCGTTCATTCGCTATCGACATAAAGCGCGCGGGCCCTAACTACGAACAAAAACGTTCGGCATTTTAATAAATTCGCCGAAGCGCGTAAGCTCGCTATTTAGTGAGATTTACTCGCGCGTTCGAGCTTGAGTAACAGCCGCTGATGCCACTCCAGAACTCTGAACTTACTTTGCTTCAACTATTATTTACGAGCGAGTTGTTTGTTCGATACCGCTGCACTCTGCGACACCTTCGACATATTTTTGGTGAACGAATTCACAAACAATAATATTTTTAATAAATTTTACAGAGAACAAAGCAGAAATTTATCAGTTTTGAAAGATCGTGAGCTTAGTAAAAGGAATTAATCCATACGTTTTTATTCCAACCGTGGTTTTATGAGATAAAATAAAAAATTGTTTTTCAAATAATATTTATCGGATAATTATTTTCTTAAGTGAATTACTTGGCAAACTTGTTATTTTAAAATGATGAAATGACAAATCATGTTTTTGCGAATCGTTGCTTACAAAGTAAAATTTGTAAATTAATTTTTGGTGAACATGAAAGGACACCACGTCAGCCGCAGCACTGAAAACAGTCCACACGGGGTGAGTGCCGGCCCGGATCCGGATCCAGGTGTCTCTAGAAAAGGATGTCTGGAAGGATTTGGAGGAGGTCTTTGCTCAGCAGTTTACCAAACAAGTTTAAGCTTTATTACGATAATGTATGTATTTATTTTATATGTTAATTGTACACCACAGACTACCTGCAGTATTGTCTCTCTTTCTCCCTTTGAATTCAGCCAAAGGTTGTCTTTTAAAATACCACTTTTAATAATAAACAAGACCGCCTATTGTGTCACCCTACGTAAAATTCCTACTGTTATTCATATGGTGTGCACAGTATTCTATTCTATTCTACCTAGACTGAACAATACCAATGTTTATGTTTCTTTTCTAATTAATATGAATAATATTTTGACATTAAAGAGAGCGTTATGCAAATGTGCATACTCGTATTGTGCAATCTTCCAGGAACGTTTGTATTGTTTATATTTCATGTTTACGTGAGTGAGTCGCAAGCACAGACGGTGTTTATGCCCGACTATTGGGTTTTAATATTGTGTCCTCATCCTGTACAATAATTGTCGTGAACACTCTGTAGTAGAGAGTGCTTCAAAGCAGATGGGCCAAAGTTTACTCTTTAGTGAAAGAAGATATACCTACATAAACAATTCGTTGTTTTCTTTGAATTCACTTTAAAACGTGAACCTACCAATTATAATAAAAAAATAATTAAACAATGATGATTCCATATTTCAATAAAACCGGCCAAGTGCGTGTCGGGCCACGCACAGTGTAGGGTTCCGTAGTAGCCCGTTATCACAATGTAGTACGATTCTGTTGTTCTTTATTCTGAATAGGTAAAAAAAAAAAAACATATTTTGGTTTTCAATGCAAGTCTTTACCCATTATAAACAAGCAACTACTTCATCTTAGTCACTCTAAGGACGCCTTTACGTATCTGACAAAAATAAGCCGTTTTTCGGTGCATTTTGCGGCAAAATAAGACGAAACCAAATGTAACTAATAATTACCACAGATAGATTACTCTTTCATCTCCAAATGGTAGCCATTTTTTATTCGAAACTGTTGGTTTATAATATAGTAAAAAATAATTTCCGTTGCCTCTTCACACAAAATCGACGATATCGTGCTGTCTTTGGGATCATTTTTCTTCTATTTAATAACATAAACATATTTATTTTAAAATATTTTATGTAAGCAGACATGTTCAACTCAAAAAGGTAGCCAAAAGAACTATCAAAATGTTAAAAATAAGCTCAGAAAAAAATAAAAGTCGGAGTCTATTTTTTCACATATTTAGCTGTAATACGTGAATCTTATTGGATTGAAATAAGGGTTATTTTACTGGTCACTGTCTCGGTTTATTGCACAAAAATTTGTAATGAAATATTAGTCTGCGCTCGGCCGCCGTTGTGAGTGGACT
This sequence comes from Mesoligia furuncula, assembly GCA_916614155.1. Taxonomy (NCBI): domain Eukaryota; kingdom Metazoa; phylum Arthropoda; class Insecta; order Lepidoptera; family Noctuidae; genus Mesoligia; species Mesoligia furuncula. The sequence continues at coordinate 414,893 of OU744810.1, forward strand.
CTGTGTCGGTTGTAAGCAGCAGCTTGTGCTAAAAGAAGATCGCTGTACGGATACAAAATATTTGACACACAAAACTTGATACTTCACGCATTCTGTATGTACCTATTACCCAAGGAAAGATTTGATTCACTGTCTTATAAATTTTTCTAGAAGTAAGTAGGGTTTATAAATTCATATTTCGTTCCGGACTTGCTGGAGTGACCTGCACAGTAGGTGTAATTCGAAGACTGCTACTGGAACTAACAGCCGAGCTGAGGAGTTATTCCGGTCTGATCCCCTGAAGACTTACAAAATTTCATGATGGGTGTCAATTTCGTGGTTTTCGAGGGTGCTGAAACCGATGGTGAGGTCCAAATGAGAATCCAAGATGGCGGATGTGAAAAATGTTACAATTTTTCATGATGGGTGTCAATTTCGTGGTTTTCGAGGGTGCTGAAACCGACGGTGGGATCAAAATAAAAATCCAAGATGGCGGATGTGAAAAATGTTACAATTTTTCATGATGGGTGTCAATTTCGTGGTTTTCGAGGGTGCTGAAACCGATGGTGGGGTCAAAATAAAAAACCAAGATGGCCGATGTGAAAAATGTTACAATTTTTCATGATGGGTGTCAATTTCGTGGTTTTCGAGGGTGCTGAAACCGATGGTGGGGTCAAAATAAAAATCCAAGATGGCCGATGTGAAAAATGTTACAATTTTTCATGATGGGTGTCAATTTCGTGGTTTTCGAGGGTGCTGAAACCGATGGTGGGGTCAAAATAAAAAACCAAGATGGCCGATGTGAAAAATGTTACAATTTTTCATGATGGGTGTCAATTTCGTGGTTTTCGAGGGTGCTGAAACCGATGGTGGGGTCAAAATAAAAATCCAAGATGGCCGATGTGAAAAATGTTACAATTTTTCATGATGGGTGTCAATTTCGTGGTTTTCGAGGGTGCTGAAACCGATGGTGGGGTCAAAATAAAAATCCAAGATGGCGGATGTGAAAAATGTTACAATTTTTCATGATGGGTGTCAATTTCGTGGTTTTCGAGGGTGCTGAAACCGATGGTGGGGTCAAAATAAAAATCCAAGATGGCCGATGTGAAAAATATTACAATTTTTCATGATGGGTGTCAATTTCGTGGTTTTCGAGGGTGCTGAAACCGATGGTGGGGTCAAAATAAAAATCCAAGATGGCTGATGTGAAAAATGTTACAATTTTTCATGATGGGTGTCAATTTCGTGGTTTTCGAGGGTGCTGAAACCGATGGTGGGGTCAAAATAAAAAACCAAGATGGCCGATGTGAAAAATGTTACAATTTTTCATGATGGGTGTCAATTTCGTGGTTTTCGAGGGTGCTGAAACCGATGGTGGGGTCAAAATAAAAATCCAAGATGGCTGATGTGAAAAATGTTATAATTTTTCATGATGGGTGTCAATTTCGTGGTTTTCGAGGTTGCTAAAACCGACGGTGGGGTCAAAATAAAAATCCAACCATCGGTTTCAGCACCCTCGAAAACCACGAAATTGACACCCATCATGAAAAATTATAAAATTTTTCACATCCGCCATCTTAGATTTTCATTTTGACCCCACCGTCGGTTTCAGCACCCTCGAAAACCACGAAATTGACACCCATCATGAAAAATTGTAACATTTTTCACATCCGCCATCTTGGATTTTTATTTTGACCCCACCGTCGGTTTCAGCACCCTCGAAAACCACGAAATTGACACCCATCATGAAAAATTGTAACATTTTTCACATCCGCCATCTTGGATTCTCATTTTGACCTCACCATCGGTTTCAGCACCCTCGAAAACCACGAAATTGACACCCATCATGAAAATATTGTAACACTTTTCACATCCGCCATCTTGGATTTTCATTTTGACCTCACCATCGGTTTCAGCACCCTCGAAAACCACGAAATTGACACACATCATGAAAAATTGTAACATTTTTGACATCTGAAAGAAAGAAAGAAAGAAAGAAAAATGCGTTTATTGGCATTACAGCAAAATAAATACACCTTAAAACTATGAAAACAGAAAACAAAAATTATAATGCCAAAAGGGCCTCAGCTCAGCATAATGTCAGATGACAACACAAGGTGTACCACCTGACGCTGATTTTCAGCTGCAACCCACGAGTGCCATACGCTGGAATAACAAACATATAGAGACGTACGTGTGTCCGATAAAATAAATTAACAAAATCAAATAAAATGTTGCTACATACATGTATGTGTGTTGTATTTCAAATAAATGGGTTATTTAATTTAGTTTATATGTGCGTACTACCTACACTAAAAACAAATAAATAAATAGAAAATATATATACTAAATATTATACAAAAAATCGTGTGACTACATTGTACTCCTACTACGAAACGGATTTTCATTTAGAGTAAGGACAATAATATATGCAAAAATGTAAACTGATTGAAATTAAAAGTAAAAATAATGAAATCGTTAAAATTGGTAAAGTTCATAAAATTCATAAAAATAAAATTGACAAAATTGATTGTTTTATATGGCAGATATGTCGGCTCGAATGTTTTCAAAATCTTTTTGATGACCTAAAAGAAATTCTTTTAATTTCAATTTGAAAGTCGAGGAACTTTTACTGAACTTTATGGGCGGAGGGATATTGTTCCAGCATTTAGTAGCTGCGTAGCGAAAACTGCCTCTAAAAGCCGCCGACTTGTGCTGTGGGATGGAAAGCTGTTGAGAAAATTTTCTTCCCTCACCGATTCTGTGTCTTCTTGTCCACGATAGTTTGTTATATAAGTAAGAAGGGGAGTGAGACTTAATAACACCAAAGAGTAAGTTCGCCATGTGGAGTTTACGTCTAGCTTTCATTTTTAAAATGTTGTGCTCATTGAGGAAAGGCGTAACATGTCCCCGAAAGGGAACATTAAAACAGAAACGTACACAGGCGTTTTGAAGTCTTTGTATCATTCTTTCAGTTTTTGACAGTAGTCGTTGGCCATAGACCGTGTCCGCATAATTTAACTTCGATAAAACCAAAGACTCCACAAGTAAGACTCGCAATTCTTCACTAAGATAGGGACGGGCCTTGTATAATATCTTAAGTCTATAAAAGCAATTACGTATGGACTCAGACACGTGTTTGTGAAAACGAAGTTCCGTGTCCATGATAACACCCAGATTACGTGCCTCGTAGACTCGTTCGATAGGCTCACCCATAACAGTCACACAGTTGGCACAAGGTTTAATTTTACTTAACTGGTTTTTGGTTCCAAAAAGCATATACTTGGTTTTTGAAGGGTTCAGGGCAAGCGTGTTGGCATTGGACCATTGCACTATGTTTTCAAGATCTGTATTAAGATCGTTTAGTGCTTGTTCATAGTCTTCCGGCTTAAATGATATATATATTTGTGTATCATCTGCATAAATATGGTATTGGCATTTATGTATGTTTTTAATTATATCGGCACAGTACAAAATAAACAATACTGGCCCAAGTATCGAGCCCTGTGGAACTCCCCTTCCTACTGAGCGATGTCCAGAGACAGCTGTTGAACCGTCCGCCCGGCGTATTTCAACGAATTGCGTACGATCGCCAAGATAACTTTTAAACCATTTTATTGTGTCCTCGTCAAATCCATAAAAAGCCATCTTTGACAATAATAGAGGAACATTATTACAGTCAAACGCGCGTGAAAAATCAAGCAACACCAAAATAGTGCACAACCCATTATCCTGAGCCGACAGGATATTGTCTGTTACATCCAACAAAGCCGTGGCTGTACTATGGCCCTTCCTAAAGCCCGACTGGATATCCGGAAGGATTTTATTGGTCTCTAAAAATTCAACCAATTGCGCACAAACTACTTTTTCTAAGATTTTAGAAAGTACCGGCAGTATACTAATGGGTCTGAGATCCTTTATATCCAATGCATTATGAGTCTTCGGCAATGGGTGCACTTTGGCAATTTTCCATAATTCAGGGAAAGATGAGGAAGTAACAGATGTATTTACTAAAGCAGTCACAGCATCCAAAGTCACAGGTAGTGTCAGTAATATCATATTTATTGTAAGGCCATCGCAACCTTCAGCATTCGATTTAATAGTACTCAGTATGTTCGCGATTTTGTTACGTGTTGTAGGTCTCAAACTAAACGTGGAACTATTTTGTCGCGCGGATTCAAAATATGCAAGCAATGAATCACTGACCGTATCCGCACCCGGCACATTCAGAAAATGGTCACAAATTTTGTCGGGATCATTAAAATGCAGAGGTAATGCATCTGCCATCTGTAAAATTATTAAAAAGGGTTCAAACCGGGTGCGGTGACTTGACAAAGACGAAAATGTCGTTGTTCCTCAATACTAACATACACGTATCCGTTATAATAAGAAATTACGAACTTATGTATTTCAATAAACCCTGTACTTATTTTTGTTGCTGACGATCCTTCAGGATCAAAAACAAAAGAAAAAGCGGTTCAAACCGGTATGAGAAAGTTTTTAGTGGATAAGACAGAGATTAAAACAGAAGACGATCTAGGAGTGGATCAAGGCGGGGGGGGGGGGGGGTGGAGGGGGGGTTCAGGGGATCAGAACGGAATAATTCGAGCTGAGTCAGGTGTGCCGAGTATGGGCTCGTTTTCTTAGTTATGTTGAGACCTTACCTCCGGACTTGATGGAGTGACCTGCAGGTGTACTTCGAAGACTCCTACTGGAACTAACAGCCGAGCTGATCTAGGTGTGCCGAGTATGGGCTCGTTTTCTTAGTTATGTTGAGACCTTACCTCCGGACTTGATGGAGTGACCTGCAGGTGTACTCCGAAGACTGCTACTGGAACTAATAGCCGAGCTGAGCTAGGTGTGCCGAGTATGTGCTCGTTTTCTTAGTTATGTTGAGACCTTACCTCCAGACTTGATGGAGTGACCTGCAGGTGTACTCCGAAGACTGCTACTGGAACTAATAGTCGAGCTGAGCTAGGTGTGCCGTGTATGGGCTCGTTTTCTTAGTTATGTTGAGACCTTACCTCCGGACTTGATGGAGTGACCTGCAGGTGTACTTCGAAGACTCCTACTGGAACTAACAGCCGAGCTGAGCTAGGTTTGCCGAGTATGGGCTCGTTTTCTTAGTTATGTTGAGACCTTACCTCCGGACTTGATGGAGTGACCTGCAGGTGTACTTCGAAGACTGCTACTGGAACTAATAGCCGAGCTGATCTAGGTGTGCCGAGTATGGGCTCGTTTTCGTAGTTATGTTGAGACCTTACCTCCGGACTTGATGGAGTGACCTGCAGGTGTACTTCGAAGACTGCTACTGGAACTAATAGCCGAGCTGAGCTAGGTGTGCCAAGTTTAGCTTCTTTTGTTAGTTTTGTTGAGACCTTAAGAATAGGTAGGCAGGCACTAAGCCGGGTCTAGTCTAGGCAGATGCGGTCACTAATCGGAAACATAAAACAAAAGTATCTAAAAAAAAAAGATTACATTCGCCATCTTGGATTTTTATTTTGACTTTGTTTTCGGCTCCAGCACCCTCGAAAACTATGAAAACGACACCCATGATAAAAAATATAAAAAAAATTACAGCCGCCATCTTGGATTTTCATTTTGACCTCACTATCTGCTTTAGCGCCCTTGAAAACCATAAATACGACACCCATGATAAAAATAAAAAATAAATTACAGCCGCCATCTTAGATTTTCATTTTGACCTAATTATTGGCTCCAACACCCTCGAAAACCATGAAAACGACACCCATGATGAAAAATATAAAAAAAAAATGCAGCCGCCATCTTGGATTTTCATTTTGACCTCACTATCGGCTTTAGCGCCCTTGAAAACCATAAATACGACCACCCATGATAAAAAAATTAAAGCCGCCATCTTGGATTTTCATTTGGACATCACTATCGGTTTTAGCACCCTTGAAAACCATAAAAACGACACCCATGATGAAAAATTAAAAAAAACTACAACCGCCATCTTGGATTTTCATTTTTATCTCACTATCGGCGATCTCAATATCCGTCACTTTGCACGGCCAAAAATGTAATTGACAGGCTTATGGTGATTTATCGAGGTAGCCACTGCTAATATGCCTTTATGCAATGCACGACACTGCTTAGTACGTTATCCTAATTGCGTAACACACTTGGAATGGCAATCCATTCCGATTTGACAGTTCAACAATATCCATTGCGTTGTTTTTGTTTTACGAATTTTTTAAATATTTATGAAGCAACTAGCTGTGCCCCGCGGTTTCACCCGCATAAGTTTCGATCCCGTGGGAATATCGGATAAAAAGTAGCCTATATGTGTCAGCTACCTCTATACAAAATTTTATCAAAATTGGTGAAGCCGTTTGAGCGTGAAGAACAAACATATAAACATACACACACACTCACAAACTTTCGCCTTTATAATATTAGCGTGATGAATATTGTAGCATTTGTACTGTTTGCCTTGTAGGGTGTGTGCCAAATACACGTATTTTCTTTCCAGTTTTCGAGAACCTACTTGCATTTGATACCATAGCAAATTTATTATAGGTACACCCGCGGTTCTGACATACACCAGTGTATGTCAGAACCGCGGGTGTACCTTTTCAAATTTGCCTAACATTATTGTAGTTATTTGGTACCTTCTGTGTACCTTTACGTACCTCTCTTGAAAATCTGTGTACCTACACCTGTACAATGTTATTTAAAAAATTAGGTACACCCGCCATCCTGATGTCAGAATCGCGGGTGTACTGCTAACCAATATATGTAGCTAAGTATACTGTATAAGTAGATTTGGTACCTCTTGTGTACCTGCAGAAACTAGTATAAAATAAACAAAATACTGTAAGGTTGCTGCGAAAAATAAAAAAAACGATTTTCTTTCTTTCACGTCGTTATTATTTTATAAAATAACAATCTTCAGTATTAATAATTTAACTTAAATATAAAAAAAAAACATTTTGCCTATTTTAGAATTGTGAAGAATTTATAGAATTAGGACGTTTGTCAGAGTTTCCAGAATCAAAATGAAACAAGGGACAGTTTTAAAGGATTTTTTAATTAATTTGGATGGTAACGAAATAAGTGATGATTAATATGAATAACGCATTGATTCTATGTGCATTTAACTCGGCCTAATAATTTCTTACAAGACTTATGTAAATTAAATTAGACTAATGTGTCATTTATGGATTAAAATCATGTCTGTAATAAACATTAATTAATACAATTATTTTAATCCATACATGACACATTCTGCAATCATACATTTAGAGCTTTTTGTTACACGATAACGAAGGTCGTCGTAGCACTCCCATCGATTGCCACTGAAACAATGTGATCTGTAATGGCCAATATTATCTGTTTTATGACCAGAAGGTAAAAATTCAATAATACCAAGCAAGGTATATGTCTTATCATGTAATGTTATACTACGACTTACGAGGCACATCATCTAAATTCTAAACGTATACTTTTGGACTGACTTAACTCAAATGACACAGTATTGTGAAGTACATAACTGAATGTTTTTATTCCATTGCAATTATTACGCCGACATTCAATAATATTTACATCGTCGCACAACGAATCTTGAGCGGATTTATTTAGGAGAGAAATATTTTCACAAACATTCGTGTCTATAGGAATAAATTAATTTTTTCTGCTGACTTTTTTAAGTGGACAAGATTCGTTTGTACATGATTCTACACGCTCAGCACTGTATATATCGTCCATTAATATCTTATCGAAGATATTTGTCACCGAACACTCACAATTTATATGGGTTATATTATTACTAGCTTCTGCCCGCGACTTCGTCCGCGTGAAATTCGTACTTTCCTCTTATAATTTCGAAAATGTATGTTTATGATTTTTATCATTTACACACATCAAAAGTGTCTAGGGATCAAGCATTTTTATGCGGATTTCTTGAGATTGAGATGTGGCTTTGTAATAAATTTATGATTTTATAAATTTATATGGATCCTTTTTGGTGCATTTCATAATTTGAATCAGGAACTGTGAATCAAATTCGAGTAAAAGATGAAAATCAGCTGTCAATATTTTCCCTATAAAAACATACAACGCATTGAAGACATTATTAGTGCTACTGTTTCCCTACTACTGATTAAAACCAACGTTATTATGGAGCGGCGACGTCATTTAAGCAGGGAAGAAATGCTCAGAGCCGTGGGAATGATAGAAGCTGGTTCCCGGCAACGTACTGTGGCTTTAGCTCTGAATACAAGTCAGAGTGTTATCAGTCGACTTTAGACACGTTACCGAAGCACTGGTACCGTGGCTGAGCGCCATGGAGGACGGTATCGCTGCACCACACGGAGACAAGACCGATACATTCAAATCTTAACTCGAAGAGCTCCAACAATAACCGCCATGATGTTAGCCGTGAGGCTTCATCACTCTTCAGGGAACTTAATTAGCGACCAAACAGTCAGAAACCGCTTGCATGAAGTGAACCTTCATTCCCGAAGACCGCTACGGGTACCACCTATAGCAATGCACAATCGTAGGATTCGATATCAATGGGCTCTTGAACACAGAAATTGGGCAGAAGAACAATGGCGTTTCGTGTGCTTTTCTGATGAGTCTCGTTTTGGTATGAGACCGGATACAAGACGTATACGACACTGGAGAACCCCTGGACGCCAACAGCGATTAAAATCCTGCCAGGAAGTCCATCCTTATAGTGGTGGAACCATCATGGTATGAGCGGGTATTTGGATCGGCGGAAGAACTGAGTTGATTTGGATCAGAGGCAACCTCAACGCTCAAATTTATGCTGAGACGATTGTATCAGACGTCATCGTTCCTCTACAAGTGCAAATCGGTCCCTTATTTCAGTTAATGCATGATAATGCACGACCGCACACCGCAAGAGTTGTAAGACAGACTCTCGCCGCAGCTAACATCAATGTCCTGCCCTGGCCTGCTCAGTCGCCAGACTTGAACCCGATTGAGCATGCATGGGATATGCTACAGAGAAGAGCTCTGCCGAATATGGAGGGTATCCAGTCGCAAGAAGACCTTTTTTTGTTGTTGCAACGAACATGGGCGGCCATTCCACAGCGTGATTTGGATGAACTCATTTTGAGTATGCCAAACCGATGTTCTTGTGTTGTTAGTGTTCGCGGTAGAAACACGGATTATTAATTGTTTAAGTTACCCAATAAAATTTTAAAGAAAACTGTTATTTCAGTCTTTTTTTCGAACTTTTGTGTTAGTGGTTCAAATGTCAAAAATCCCTTTATTAGGAAAATGGCAAATTTCTTTATTAATGCAAAGGTGACTTGGTTTATCGTTACTGTGACAAACGAAAACACTATATTTAATGAATCCTTAAAGAAAATTTTAATTAATATCAATCAGGAGAAAAGTTATTGCAAAAATATATGTTGATCCCTAGACACTTTTGATGTGTGTATTTAGATATAAATAAGTATTCGGGGCAATTTTTTAGTTTATAGCTCAAAGGGATCAGATTTTTCAAATAAACTGTATCCCAGCTTTTTAGAGTCATTTTGAAAAATCGTTTGGGATGTGTTCATAACTTGACTCAAAGACCCATACCCATTTTCGAGTTAATGGAAGTAAGCAGTAGAATTTTCCACCTTCGTAGGAGTCAATTTTTGAAAAACCCTTACTCACTTTTTTTAAGTATTTTTTGTGTTAGTAGTACTTACCGAGTTTCGAGTTAATCCGACAGCGGGTTAAATATTTTTCTAATCCACCAACTTTGTCACCCCCCAAATCCTCTGTGGGGGATTTTTTAAACTAAAAGTGACAATCTTTATTAGGTATTTACTGTCCCAAATATTGCCAAGTCTCTAATTTATTAACCAAATGAATAAGATTTTTCATATAAACTGTATCCCCTTTTTCTATCCCCATAGGGGTGGAATTTCGAAACATAATCTAGATTATTTATACCAATTTTCCAGTTAATCAAGCCTCGTAATAAAATTCTGCCCTGTGAAAGTGACTACCCCTCTTCACCCCATTAGTGGTAGATTTTCGAAGAACCCTGAACCACTTTATTATTTATTTTGGTCGTAGATAGGTACTGAGTTTCGAGTTAATTGGACCGCGCATTAAAAATTTTCCATACTAAATTTGACACCCCCAATCTCCCCTTTGGGTTAGTTTAGAATTCCAAAAAAATTCAAACTTTACAATTATTTGTGCCAAGTTTCAAGTCCAAATTTATTTGTACCATTTTTTTTTGAGTTTATCAAGGCACTCATTAAAATCCCCTTATAAATCGAATTACCACTTTTTGTCCCGTCAGGGGTCAATAATTTTCGAAAACCCATACACTTACTATTGATTCTTCATCTGCCTAGCCTTTTCCCAACTATGTTGGGGTCGGCTTCCAGTCCAACGGGATGCAGCTGAGTACCAGTATTTTACATGGAGCGACTGTCTATCTGACCTCCACAACCCAAATACGATACCCCTTGATAAGACTGGTTGTCAAATTTTCGGGCTTCTGACCACCCCTAGCGACTGTCAAAGATCCAAGAATGACAGCCGGGACCAACGGCTTAGCGTGCTTTCCGAGGCACGGAGAGGTCACGGTATGTAAAGATGGACACCTATCCACAGACCAACCGCGGCAAGCGTAGCCTGCGTAACCTGATCGATCGATCTGTGCGGCTGTTATTATTGATTATTTTCTGTCCAAAGTATTAATACTGAGTTTCGAGTAAATTGGACCGCGCGTTAAAATTCTTCCACACAAACTTTAACACCCCAACACAAGGGGTGTTGGGGTTTTTTGATAAACGAATAATGATAAACTTTATTACTTGCTTAGGCAAGTATTCTTGCCAAGTTTATTAACCAAATGAATAAGATTTTTCTTATAAACTGTATCCCCGTTTTTCAACCCGCACAGGGGTGGAATGTCGTAAAATAGTTTGGGATGTGTTCATTACTCGACTCAAAGATTTTTTATACCAATTTTCGAGTTAATCAAGCCACGCAGTAAAGTCTTCCCCTATAAAATTAACTTTTCACCCCGTTAGGGGTAAATTTTCGAAAAACGATGATACACGTTATTCTTTATTTTCGGTCTTAAGTATAAATACTGAGTTTCGAGTTAATCGGACCACGCATTAAAATTCTTCGATACAAACTTTGACACCTCCCATTCCCCTTCAGCTTAGAAGTAGCTTAGAAAAAAAAAGCCAAACTTCATAATTTATTTAGATAAGTATTCGTGCCAAGTTTTATGGTTATTAACTCAAGGAATAAGATTTTTCATACAAACAAAATCCCCTCTTTTACCCCTTAAAGGTTAAATTTCCAAAAACCCCTTCTTATTGGATATCTACTCTTCACAAAGAACACACCCTCCAAAATTAATTTCTCTACCCTGCGGTACCAACCAGCGTTTTAGGCTGTGCGTTGATATATCAGTCAGTCAGGACAAAATTGCATCCCCCTTTTCACCCCCTTAATGGATGAAATTCTAACAACACCGTTGTGTTAGCTTCCAATCATATGCCTAGATAATAAATTTAGTGATTTTTACGTCGAAAATTAATGACTTTCTATACACAACTTCATCCCCCTTTTTAACCCTTCGGGGGTAGAATTATCCAAAACGCTGAGACACGTGTAAATTAATTTTCAATTGTCAGCCTAAATACAAAATTAGAAGATCCTAACTTCAAAACTGTCGGACTTTCATATAAACTTCCATCCCCTATTTTAACCCTTCAGGGGTTGAATTCCCAAAAATCCTTTCTTAGTGGATACTTACTCTTCACAAAGAAAACACCTTCTAAGTTTCAAGTCTCTAGGTCCAGCGGTTTGGGCTGTGCGTTGATATATCAGTCAGTCAATCAGTCAGTCAGGACTTTGAATTTTATATATATAGATTAGAAACTTTGTTGTCACAAAATTTGTCTAAAATTGCAGCTATACGTTTGTACAAATCTTGTTTCTTGCTCTTTTTATCAATCATCGCTTTTACGAATTGACAGTACCTACATGTTGTCGCTATTTAGTATCGAAGTGCTTAAATTAAAACCATCAACACATCCAACAGCAATTATTTGAGAAACAGCATCGAATGCACATGTGTTGGTAGTGCGAATGGGACGAAGTGCGAATAACCCCTTTCTGAATGGAAATAATTTCATATTTTATTATTATTGATATCAGGATAATCATAAAGGAAACAGGCAACAAGGAAAAAAAAGTGGTTGTAGTATGCTGAACACGAAGTTGTGGGTTTGATCCCCACTCATAGAACAACAAATTGCGGATCACACAAAGTGTTGTCCTGAGACTGTGTGTAATTTTTGTCCGTTAATTTCATGTTTCGATTCCCGGTATGGTCACACTATAGGAACTAAATGTTATGCGTAGGTTCTGGATTCGGGATTCCTGGTATGACCACAATACATGTTTAATGTACATGTTTAATATGGAGGTTCTGGGTTCGATTACAGAAGATTGTTAGTATTTACTCTTTGACGTCGTTACTAATTTTATAAAATTTAAAAAACCCCCGACACAAAAGAATAATAAAATTAAATGTAAGTAATTGGAAAAGGATCAAATAATTTCAAAACCCCCAACTTATAGAATCTAGGTAACAAGACTAAAACAGATAAATTCATATGGAAGTCGGGGGACCTCTTAGCATAGAAGGTGTTCCACAGAACGGTTGTTTATTAAATACGTGTTTCTGCAGGTACACAAGAGTTACTAAATCTATTTATACAGTGTACTTAGCTACATATTGGTTAGCAGTACACCTGCGATTCTGACATCAGGATGGCGGGTGAACCTAATTTTTTAAATATCATTGTACGGGTGTAGGTACACAGATTTTCAAGAGAGGTACATAAAGGTACACAGAAGGTACCAAATAACTGCAATAAATTTAGGCAAATCTGAGAGCTACACCCGCGGTTCTGACATCAGGATGGCGGGTGTACCTAATTTTTTAAATATCATTGTACGGGTGTAGGTACACAGATTTTCAAGAGAGGTACGTAAAGGTACACAGAAGGTACCAAATAACTGCAATAAATTTAGGCAAATCTGAGAGCTACACCCGCGGTTCTGACATCAGGATGGCGGGTGTACCTAATTTTTTTAATATCATTGTACGGGTGTAGGTACACAGATTTTCAAGAGAGGTACGTAAAGGTACACAGAAGGTACCAAATAACTGCAATAAATTTAGGCAAATCTGAAAGGTACACCCGCGGTTCTGACATACACCAGTGTATGTCAGAACCGCGGGTGTACCTTTTCAAATTTGCCTAACATTATTGTAGTTATTTGGTACCTTCTGTGTACCTTTACGTACCTCTCTTGAAAATCTGTGTACCTACACCTGTACAATGTTATTTAAAAAATTAGGTACACCCGCCATCCTGATGTCAGAATCGCGGGTGTACTGCTAACCAATATATGTAGCTAAGTATACTGTATAAGTAGATTTGGTACCTCTTGTGTACCTGCAGAAACTAGTATAAAATAAACAAAATACTGTAAGGTTGCTGCGAAAAATAAAAAAAACGATTTTCTTTCTTTCACGTCGTTATTATTTTATAAAATAACAATCTTCAGTATTAATAATTTAACTTAAATATAAAAAAAAAACATTTTGCCTATTTTAGAATTGTGAAGAATTTATAGAATTAGGACGTTTGTCAGAGTTTCCAGAATCAAAATGAAACAAGGGACAGTTTTAAAGGATTTTTTAATTAATTTGGATGGTAACGAAATAAGTGATGATTAATATGAATAACGCATTGATTCTATGTGCATTTAACTCGGCCTAATAATTTCTTACAAGACTTATGTAAATTAAATTAGACTAATGTGTCATTTATGGATTAAAATCATGTCTGTAATAAACATTAATTAATACAATTATTTTAATCCATACATGACACATTCTGCAATCATACATTTAGAGCTTTTTGTTACACGATAACGAAGGTCGTCGTAGCACTCCCATCGATTGCCACTGAAACAATGTGATCTGTAATGGCCAATATTATCTGTTTTATGACCAGAAGGTAAAAATTCAATAATACCAAGCAAGGTATATGTCTTATCATGTAATGTTATACTACGACTTACGAGGCACATCATCTAAATTCTAAACGTATACTTTTGGACTGACTTAACTCAAATGACACAGTATTGTGAAGTACATAACTGAATGTTTTTATTCCATTGCAATTATTACGCCGACATTCAATAATATTTACATCGTCGCACAACGAATCTTGAGCGGATTTATTTAGGAGAGAAATATTTTCACAAACATTCGTGTCTATAGGAATAAATTAATTTTTTCTGCTGACTTTTTTAAGTGGACAAGATTCGTTTGTACATGATTCTACACGCTCAGCACTGTATATATCGTCCATTAATATCTTATCGAAGATATTTGTCACCGAACACTCACAATTTATATGGGTTATATTATTACTAGCTTCTGCCCGCGACTTCGTCCGCGTGAAATTCGTACTTTCCTCTTATAATTTCGAAAATGTATGTTTATGATTTTTATCATTTACACACATCAAAAGTGTCTAGGGATCAAGCATTTTTATGCGGATTTCTTGAGATTGAGATGTGGCTTTGTAATAAATTTATGATTTTATAAATTTATATGGATCCTTTTTGGTGCATTTCATAATTTGAATCAGGAACTGTGAATCAAATTCGAGTAAAAGATGAAAATCAGCTGTCAATATTTTCCCTATAAAAACATACAACGCATTGAAGACATTATTAGTGCTACTGTTTCCCTACTACTGATTAAAACCAACGTTATTATGGAGCGGCGACGTCATTTAAGCAGGGAAGAAATGCTCAGAGCCGTGGGAATGATAGAAGCTGGTTCCCGGCAACGTACTGTGGCTTTAGCTCTGAATACAAGTCAGAGTGTTATCAGTCGACTTTGGACACGTTACCGAAGCACTGGTACCGTGGCTGAGCGCCATGGAGGACGGTATCGCTGCACCACACGGAGACAAGACCGATACATTCAAATCTTAACTCGAAGAGCTCCAACAATAACCGCCATGATGTTAGCCGTGAGGCTTCATCACTCTTCAGGGAACTTAATTAGCGACCAAACAGTCAGAAACCGCTTGCATGAAGTGAACCTTCATTCCCGAAGACCGCTACGGGTACCACCTATAGCAATGCACAATCGTAGGATTCGATATCAATGGGCTCTTGAACACAGAAATTGGGCAGAAGAACAATGGCGTTTCGTGTGCTTTTCTGATGAGTCTCGTTTTGGTATGAGACCGGATACAAGACGTATACGACACTGGAGAACCCCTGGACGCCAACAGCGATTAAAATCCTGCCAGGAAGTCCATCCTTATAGTGGTGGAACCATCATGGTATGAGCGGGTATTTGGATCGGCGGAAGAACTGAGTTGATTTGGATCAGAGGCAACCTCAACGCTCAAATTTATGCTGAGACGATTGTATCAGACGTCATCGTTCCTCTACAAGTGCAAATCGGTCCCTTATTTCAGTTAATGCATGATAATGCACGACCGCACACCGCAAGAGTTGTAAGACAGACTCTCGCCGCAGCTAACATCAATGTCCTGCCCTGGCCTGCTCAGTCGCCAGACTTGAACCCGATTGAGCATGCATGGGATATGCTACAGAGAAGAGCTCTGCCGAATATGGAGGGTATCCAGTCGCAAGAAGACCTTTTTTTGTTGTTGCAACGAACATGGGCGGCCATTCCACAGCGTGATTTGGATGAACTCATTTTGAGTATGCCAAACCGATGTTCTTGTGTTGTTAGTGTTCGCGGTAGAAACACGGATTATTAATTGTTTAAGTTACCCAATAAAATTTTAAAGAAAACTGTTATTTCAGTCTTTTTTTCGAACTTTTGTGTTAGTGGTTCAAATGTCAAAAATCCCTTTATTAGGAAAATGGCAAATTTCTTTATTAATGCAAAGGTGACTTGGTTTATCGTTACTGTGACAAACGAAAACACTATATTTAATGAATCCTTAAAGAAAATTTTAATTAATATCAATCAGGAGAAAAGTTATTGCAAAAATATATGTTGATCCCTAGACACTTTTGATGTGTGTATTTAGATATAAATAAGTATTCGGGGCAATTTTTTAGTTTATAGCTCAAAGGGATCAGATTTTTCAAATAAACTGTATCCCAGCTTTTTAGAGTCATTTTGAAAAATCGTTTGGGATGTGTTCATAACTTGACTCAAAGACCCATACCCATTTTCGAGTTAATGGAAGTAAGCAGTAGAATTTTCCACCTTCGTAGGAGTCAATTTTTGAAAAACCCTTACTCACTTTTTTTAAGTATTTTTTGTGTTAGTAGTACTTACCGAGTTTCGAGTTAATCCGACAGCGGGTTAAATATTTTTCTAATCCACCAACTTTGTCACCCCCCAAATCCTCTGTGGGGGATTTTTTAAACTAAAAGTGACAATCTTTATTAGGTATTTACTGTCCCAAATATTGCCAAGTCTCTAATTTATTAACCAAATGAATAAGATTTTTCATATAAACTGTATCCCCTTTTTCTATCCCCATAGGGGTGGAATTTCGAAACATAATCTAGATTATTTATACCAATTTTCCAGTTAATCAAGCCTCGTAATAAAATTCTGCCCTGTGAAAGTGACTACCCCTCTTCACCCCATTAGTGGTAGATTTTCGAAGAACCCTGAACCACTTTATTATTTATTTTGGTCGTAGATAGGTACTGAGTTTCGAGTTAATTGGACCGCGCATTAAAAATTTTCCATACTAAATTTGACACCCCCAATCTCCCCTTTGGGTTAGTTTAGAATTCCAAAAAAATTCAAACTTTACAATTATTTGTGCCAAGTTTCAAGTCCAAATTTATTTGTACCATTTTTTTTTGAGTTTATCAAGGCACTCATTAAAATCCCCTTATAAATCGAATTACCACTTTTTGTCCCGTCAGGGGTCAATAATTTTCGAAAACCCATACACTTACTATTGATTCTTCATCTGCCTAGCCTTTTCCCAACTATGTTGGGGTCGGCTTCCAGTCCAACGGGATGCAGCTGAGTACCAGTATTTTACATGGAGCGACTGTCTATCTGACCTCCACAACCCAAATACGATACCCCTTGATAAGACTGGTTGTCAAATTTTCGGGCTTCTGACCACCCCTAGCGACTGTCAAAGATCCAAGAATGACAGCCGGGACCAACGGCTTAGCGTGCTTTCCGAGGCACGGAGAGGTCACGGTATGTAAAGATGGACACCTATCCACAGACCAACCGCGGCAAGCGTAGCCTGCGTAACCTGATCGATCGATCTGTGCGGCTGTTATTATTGATTATTTTCTGTCCAAAGTATTAATACTGAGTTTCGAGTAAATTGGACCGCGCGTTAAAATTCTTCCACACAAACTTTAACACCCCAACACAAGGGGTGTTGGGGTTTTTTGATAAACGAATAATGATAAACTTTATTACTTGCTTAGGCAAGTATTCTTGCCAAGTTTATTAACCAAATGAATAAGATTTTTCTTATAAACTGTATCCCCGTTTTTCAACCCGCACAGGGGTGGAATGTCGTAAAATAGTTTGGGATGTGTTCATTACTCGACTCAAAGATTTTTTATACCAATTTTCGAGTTAATCAAGCCACGCAGTAAAGTCTTCCCCTATAAAATTAACTTTTCACCCCGTTAGGGGTAAATTTTCGAAAAACGATGATACACGTTATTCTTTATTTTCGGTCTTAAGTATAAATACTGAGTTTCGAGTTAATCGGACCACGCATTAAAATTCTTCGATACAAACTTTGACACCTCCCATTCCCCTTCAGCTTAGAAGTAGCTTAGAAAAAAAAAGCCAAACTTCATAATTTATTTAGATAAGTATTCGTGCCAAGTTTTATGGTTATTAACTCAAGGAATAAGATTTTTCATACAAACAAAATCCCCTCTTTTACCCCTTAAAGGTTAAATTTCCAAAAACCCCTTCTTATTGGATATCTACTCTTCACAAAGAACACACCCTCCAAAATTAATTTCTCTACCCTGCGGTACCAACCAGCGTTTTAGGCTGTGCGTTGATATATCAGTCAGTCAGGACAAAATTGCATCCCCCTTTTCACCCCCTTAATGGATGAAATTCTAACAACACCGTTGTGTTAGCTTCCAATCATATGCCTAGATAATAAATTTAGTGATTTTTACGTCGAAAATTAATGACTTTCTATACACAACTTCATCCCCCTTTTTAACCCTTCGGGGGTAGAATTATCCAAAACGCTGAGACACGTGTAAATTAATTTTCAATTGTCAGCCTAAATACAAAATTAGAAGATCCTAACTTCAAAACTGTCGGACTTTCATATAAACTTCCATCCCCTATTTTAACCCTTCAGGGGTTGAATTCCCAAAAATCCTTTCTTAGTGGATACTTACTCTTCACAAAGAAAACACCTTCTAAGTTTCAAGTCTCTAGGTCCAGCGGTTTGGGCTGTGCGTTGATATATCAGTCAGTCAATCAGTCAGTCAGGACTTTGAATTTTATATATATAGATTAGAAACTTTGTTGTCACAAAATTTGTCTAAAATTGCAGCTATACGTTTGTACAAATCTTGTTTCTTGCTCTTTTTATCAATCATCGCTTTTACGAATTGACAGTACCTACATGTTGTCGCTATTTAGTATCGAAGTGCTTAAATTAAAACCATCAACACATCCAACAGCAATTATTTGAGAAACAGCATCGAATGCACATGTGTTGGTAGTGCGAATGGGACGAAGTGCGAATAACCCCTTTCTGAATGGAAATAATTTCATATTTTATTATTATTGATATCAGGATAATCATAAAGGAAACAGGCAACAAGGAAAAAAAAGTGGTTGTAGTATGCTGAACACGAAGTTGTGGGTTTGATCCCCACTCATAGAACAACAAATTGCGGATCACACAAAGTGTTGTCCTGAGACTGTGTGTAATTTTTGTCCGTTAATTTCATGTTTCGATTCCCGGTATGGTCACACTATAGGAACTAAATGTTATGCGTAGGTTCTGGATTCGGGATTCCTGGTATGACCACAATACATGTTTAATGTACATGTTTAATATGGAGGTTCTGGGTTCGATTACAGAAGATTGTTAGTATTTACTCTTTGACGTCGTTACTAATTTTATAAAATTTAAAAAACCCCCGACACAAAAGAATAATAAAATTAAATGTAAGTAATTGGAAAAGGATCAAATAATTTCAAAACCCCCAACTTATAGAATCTAGGTAACAAGACTAAAACAGATAAATTCATATGGAAGTCGGGGGACCTCTTAGCATAGAAGGTGTTCCACAGAACGGTTGTTTATTAAATACGTGTTTCTGCAGGTACACAAGAGTTACTAAATCTATTTATACAGTGTACTTAGCTACATATTGGTTAGCAGTACACCTGCGATTCTGACATCAGGATGGCGGGTGAACCTAATTTTTTAAATATCATTGTACGGGTGTAGGTACACAGATTTTCAAGAGAGGTACATAAAGGTACACAGAAGGTACCAAATAACTGCAATAAATTTAGGCAAATCTGAGAGCTACACCCGCGGTTCTGACATCAGGATGGCGGGTGTACCTAATTTTTTAAATATCATTGTACGGGTGTAGGTACACAGATTTTCAAGAGAGGTACGTAAAGGTACACAGAAGGTACCAAATAACTGCAATAAATTTAGGCAAATCTGAGAGCTACACCCGCGGTTCTGACATCAGGATGGCGGGTGTACCTAATTTTTTTAATATCATTGTACGGGTGTAGGTACACAGATTTTCAAGAGAGGTACGTAAAGGTACACAGAAGGTACCAAATAACTGCAATAAATTTAGGCAAATCTGAAAGGTACACCCGCGGTTCTGACATACACAAACAAGCTTGTTTTATATTTGTTTTCAATAAGCTCGTCCGCAAATTGTTAATACATAGGTACTTTGGCAACTTGTACTTGATTAATCACTGTCCAGTGAAATTTAGTAAATAGCATTCTACTTATATGAACACTTCACATTACCTACAAACTGTTTGAAAACAAATCACCGTAAACTTAAAAAAAATACATGGCAAAAATAAAATAAAATTAGGCTCAAGTATCAAGTCGTGTCAATTTACTCATAATTTCACCGCTTCGCGCATGTCGCTGTGTGTGTGAGCCGTGCACGTGTAGTAGTAAGACTCAATACCTAAAATTGAAGCGCGTCATTTCGTAAACGCGTCCTTAAAGGATTAATGCTAAGGATTTTGTATATTGTACAAAATTATCCAACACCCAAGTTCAACGACTATTACTGCTAAACTAATAAAGTTATCTTAACCGCTATACTTTTCCTTTAAAGTTCATAAAATGCACTATCATCGAGAATTTTTCCAGATTTTTCAAGCTAGTAGTTTAGCTTTTAGAGGGGGGGGGGGAGGACGCCCTACTGGAACAAAAATTTGCACTTTAAACTTTAATATTTCGTAAATGGAGCATTAAATCGAAAAATAATTTTAGCAACTCCTAAGCCATTTTAGAAGACCAATTCAACGATACCCTACACGATGGGGTAGATGATAAAAAAAACAATCATCCCCACTTCACATGTAGGGGAGCTACCCTAAAAAAAAATATTTTCCAAAATTTTATTTTACCAAATTATTGGCGAACTGATATACGTACTCCTACTAAATTTCAGTTTTCTAGTGCTAACGGTCACAGAGATTAAGGCTTTGACTGCCAACGCGGTCACCGGTGACCGCGAACAATAGATTTTCTATTGTGTCTGCTGTTTGGCGTTCAACGTGTTAAACGAGGACGGACAGACAGACAGACGGACGGACAGACAGACATGGCGAAACTATAAGGGTTCCTAGTTGACTACGGAACCCTAAAAACGAGTTAAAAAAAAACTTTTTTACAAAAAAAATATCGACTTCCAAAAAAGACACTACAAAGTGAAAAATAACTTTAATTTCGGAAGTCGGTGTCGTTGGATTCGGATTTTTCTTTGCCACCGACTTCCGAAATTAAAGTTATTTTTCACTTTGTAGTCTTTTTTGGAAGTCAGCTATTTTTTTTTTTTTGTAAATGCTTTTATTTTTCACTTTTAAGTTGTACTTACCCCGCACAAATTCGTATAAAAATAATTGTTATGTAAAGATCAGTGACAGAAAGTTATTATAACATCATCAATATAAAAAGTGGCAAAAATACGTATTATTGAAGCTAACTCAAAAACTACCCAAGTAAAGTTAGTAAAATTTATAAGGGTCCACCGTAGGGGTATATTAAAAATTAAATCTGATAATGATACAATTACGGACGCGAAACAAATTGCTGATAAATTTAATAATTATTTTATAAATAAAATACAACCTACAGCTAATTCTAGTAACAAAACTATATTGCCTTCAGTTTATAATAAGAACTCGATGTTCATGGCCCCTTGCACACCTCAACAGATACTAAAAATTATAATGGCCTTAAAGAAC
The DNA here is from genome assembly GCA_916614155.1 of Mesoligia furuncula. Classification (NCBI taxonomy): domain Eukaryota; kingdom Metazoa; phylum Arthropoda; class Insecta; order Lepidoptera; family Noctuidae; genus Mesoligia; species Mesoligia furuncula. Next base: position 436,419 of record OU744810.1, read on the forward strand.
ACAAGTAGCGTTGGGTACGATGGCATATCTACCAAAATACTAAAGGCAGTAGCGTACGAAATATGCAGCCATTTGTGTCATATTATTAATCTTTCCATTGTCGCGGGCACTTTCCCTGACGCACTAAAACTGGCGATCGTTAGGCCAATATTTAAGAAAGAGGATAGAGAGATCATGGAATATTATAGGCCTATTTCACTGATTCCAATTATTTCTAAAGTTTTTGAAAAATTCATACACAAGGAATTAAACGGCTACATAGAAAAAAATAATATATTATGTAACGAGCAAAAAGGATTTCGTGAAAATAAAACTATTAATATGGCAATCTACGACTTTCTATACACGGTACTGACAAAGATGGACAAAAGAACACCTGTATGTACTATCTTCTGCGACATGACGCAAGCGTTTGACTACGTAAATCATGACATTCTAATTAAAAAACTTGACGCTTATGGAATAAGAGGTAATGTTCTCAATTTAATCAAATCTTATTTAGACAATAGAAGGCAAAAGACAGAAATAACTAGAATCAATATAGCTACTAAAAAAGAAGAGATATTTGATTCAGATGAGCGTCACGTTACCTTTGGTGTTCCACAAGGTAGTGTATTGGTACCTCCTCTCTTTACTTTATACATCAATGACTTACCAAAATCAACTTCACATCCCATGACTCTATTTGCAGATGACAGTACAGTGACAATTGCTAATAATAATAATGACATGACCCAATATAAACTTGACATTCACAACTCTTTGACATCTATAATACAATGGTTAGACTATAATAATTTAAAGATCAATTTAAATAAAACTAATATCATGCATTTTAGCCAACGTTTGACGAGTAATAATTTGGACATAAATATTGATAATAAAACCATTGAAAGCGTGAATACAACTAAATTCCTCGGACTAATCATTGACAAAAGACTGGACTGGAAATCACACATAGAGAATTTCTGTAAAAAAATTTGTAGTTCTGCTTTCGCCTTGCATTCCCTAGCTGCAGTCGTGAATGTAGATACCTTAATTGCGGCCTATCACGGCTTAGCTGCGTCTCACTTAAGATACGGCATAATCTTTTGGGGAAATTCTACTGATTTCAACATCGCATTCAAGGCCCAAAAGAGATGCATTAGGTCAATGTTTAGGCTGAAGACTGTTGATACTTGTAAACCGTATTTTATAAGATACAAGATATTGACTTTGCCTTGTCTATATATCCTCGAAACTGTAATGTTTGTTAAAGCGAATCCCAAATTATTTCCACGCTTACAGGATGCTGTCCCACGTAACAGACGGGATATGAGCATAATTCGCGTATATCCTGCTAAAACTGCACTCATGCGCAAAAGTATCATCTGCATGGCCCCAACTATCTTTAACAAGCTACCTAAGCATTGGAAGGAGCTAAGTATCAATGCGCTCAAACGTCAGTTGATGGTGTTTTTATCGCAAAAGGCATATTATAGTGTGTCTGAATTTTTGGTCGAAAAACTTGTATGACATTAGTTTTATTATGATGTTTATTAATTATATTGACTCAAAATATTTGTACGCCAATATATTATAAGGCTAAACATGATTGGACTAAGTATAATGGAATTTATTATCATCTTGCATGCTCTTGTATGTATACCATGTTTATACAAATAAATAAATCTTATCTTATCTTATCTTATCTATCTTATCCACTCCTGAGGCATACCCTATCCATTAAAATATTTTTTGAAAAAAAAATAAAAAAATTAAGTCGGAATAAAGTTTTGCGTATTTATATAGAGAACCCGGTTTCCGATACACGACACCCTTTGTACGATAACATCGTCAGGTAAGAAAGGCTGAAAAGCCGCAACAGCTTTTTAAAGTCTCTTTTAAACTCCCACTCACTGGCGAACGGTCTAAGGAAAGCTGTGGCGAGATAGTACTTCTATACCCAATCCATTCGTTCCACCTACTTAAAATCTTTCATCTGGACCTGAGTTGCCTTGGCTTACCTGGAAGTCTTTAAATGGACTCCGGACTCAGGTAAGCCGAAGCAAAGAAAACCTGCTCAGGTGCAGATTCACAGCTGACTCTGTGTTGGAATGTAAATGTGGTGCTGTGTCACAAACAATGGGGGGCACTTCATATTGTATCCAGCGTGTCTTGTTCTTGCACACTACAGGAGCTGATGGACGCTACTAAAGGTGCCAAGCTCGTAGCCAAATTCTGGGCTGACTTTTGCCACCGACACGCTAAGCAAATGAAGATCTTCAATGTACCTATACTTTTCGAATTTGCAGTGAACTTCTATAAAAAAAACACAAATAGACTAAAGAAACTGAGGATGTCTCGTTCATTATTCCAGGCAGGTATAAATATGGTTAAAACTCAATATTTTTTAGGGGTAATTCTGTGTTCGCAATTTTGTTGGAAATAATCCTAAAGACACAGCTGTGTTCGGACGTGCCCATATCAAAACAAACCAACCCTTAGGGGACGTCTATTAGACGTCGCGTCTCGTAGCACGTAGCGCGTAGCGGACACGTAGCACCGTAGCTGCGCCTGACAACGTAGCAAGCTACGCACAATGAGCGGTTACGTTATTTACTGCAAATTGTATGAGCTTCGCTTACATATTTTAAGGCTATGCGACAGTTTAAAACCATCTTTTCTTTCCAATATTTGATAAGATGTGCTTGCTTGTCCATGTTTCGGTCTATCTTAAGGAAATTGATAAGAGCTTATTAATAAGAGTACCTACAGACTTTTCTTTATGATAAAATCCGCGCAACTAAACTTAAAAACACAATAAAATATTTTTATATTATGCTCCGATGACATTTTTGTCTTACACGTCTTGAGTATATTATTTTTTATTATTCAGTGATTAGAGAGATTTTTTATAAAAAAGACTGGCGACATTAGCTGCTGATGTTTCACGTAAAATGTTTAAAATTAGTGTTTGAATACTAAACCCCCTCCCCCTCTGTAGCATGTCCCTTCAGATATACATACCAATGTGAGCATACGGCCACTACTGATACATCTGTATTCATTCTACACAGTGTACTCTCAGTATTTTCGCTCCAATATTGACATACACTAATTAGCACTCTTTGTTCGGAACTTCATAATTTAATTTACGACGCGAGTGTAAAATTTAAACGAATTTTTCATTCTTTTATTTGATTTTGACTTAATAAAATTTGGTCCTTCCACCCGCCGCGCTGGCCCGGCCCGTCGCACGGACTCGCGCGTCACCACAAGGCTTGAAGCAATTATTATGTGTCGCCGCCCACAGATAGGCGTAAGACTTCTGAAGGCCAATTCTCGTAATTTAAAACGTTCAAAATCTAGTCGCAAACTCATCTCAGCGACAAACAAAATGTCAAAAACTTGTCAAGAAAGAAGGAAATTGGAGGTATTTTTGACAGATCAGACTGGGAACGTGCTTAAAATTACGACTAAGAGAATTGCCCCTCTGATATATGTTATTATTCATTGTGTTGCAGTTTGTGGGATTCCGCTTTAATTACGTAACTGTGCACTGATTAATGTTTAATTGAAAAGTATGGCCTGTGTTCCGTCACGTCGGTTCGCTGAATTTAAACGAAGTAACTCGCTCGGCTTCAGTAGCAAAACTCTTGCGTTTCCACAGACCGTCGTTTGAAGTGAGCGACGGCTTCTGCACTTTTATCAGTTTGTTGCAATGACACGGAGGAAATACTCCAACAAATTGGCTGCAGTTTATCAACTGCTTTACTGGTTTCAACTAAGTAGATACATATCAAAGGTAAATGTGCACTTCAGCACTGAGTAATCAGAAGCTGCGGTTCCACACAATATGCATGAGAGAGTGAGGCGAATGAGGCGATGCTGCAATTAAGTCGAAACAGAAAGTTTGTATGGGACCGATCCGACGGCGAGGCCACATTAACGAGGCTTACTCAAACAAAAACTGGCTCTGACCGGAATATACCAGTTATTACGGCTTTTTACCAGTTCCGAAACCGGGACGCCTCGTATTTACTCAATCGTCGGATTGTGCCATAAAGCGGCACTTTAAAATATTTTTGCTGCCTTTTGTGTGAATAACATTACGATTCCCAAAAAGGATAAAAGAATATTTTCTTAGGGAGTGTGTGATGTGCGGCGTTATACATATATATGCTTTTATTCAAAACAGTACTTAACATGAATTCATCAAAACATCAATACATATTTTGCACAATAATGCAAACGAAATACTCAAAGTGAATACCAATATTCTAGTAAACATCTGTTCAGAATGTTCCCAATTTTGAATTAATTGTCGTCACTTGACGTATGGCTACTGTGTCACGCGCAATGAGTGGCAACATTAACCTCAACGTACATAACTTGGCCGCACTTGACTGCTCCGCGCCGATAAATCATATTTTATTGCATTAATGTTTCAATATTCCAATGTTGTGTCACCGGCGATACGAGATACAATGTCATGAATACATGGGGAGTGACGCCGGGCTATTGGCGCGTCACGTCTTGTCTTGACGAAGAGCGATCGTGACGGCGGCGCCCGGTCAGTGCAGAGCTGTGCCCGCGCAGCGCACGCCGACACAGAGCCAAACAACAGACAGCTCTTCGTACAGTGGTTAATATCAGAGTGACTTTTTGGACGGGCTGCACTTAAATATTGATCACAATAACTTTCATGTAGTGTTGTCGCCTGCTGTATGTTTATGTTTATATGGAACGCGTAGTTCAGCCGTTATGAGCTACGATAGACAATATACACGATTCGCTGCAGTCAATTGTGAACAATAGTCTGCAAAAATGTTTTTTTTTCTTTTGTTGTTCTGTACCAGAGATAACATGTATAGCAAGGATAAAGGGATGGGAAATTATACTGAGTTTTAAAAGATAAAAGACATCAGGGTCCAGCTCATTTTGTTTAGGCCAATCTCGTTAATTGCTGCAACACACAACAAATGTACAAAGAGATTTCTGTATATTTTATCTTTGTTCAGTTATTTATTAAACGCTTTTTGTATAATTATAACGGGTGTGAATGTGTACTGGACCATACCTGGGAATCTGTTCACGGAGATGTTGAAGGTCAACTTCCAACTATTTTTTTTTCACGAAAACAAATTTCAATGATTGTTATAACTCAAAACACTTTAAATACCCCCGCAACTCTTGTACCGTGTATGCAACACAATGCACAATGTCTGCCTGCGATAAAATAAAGTCGTTTGACAGCCATCATTTTTGCACAGGTTAGTTTGATGTACAGAGTGCGTTGATATGTGATGAGCCTTTTTACACCTTGTATTTTAACTTCAGTTAGTACACACTCTTTACCTAGAAGTATGCGACCTGGCAAGTTTTCAGCGAGCTGGCTTGATATGATTTTAATTATTTTCTACAACACAGTCAAAATTAAATGTAAACTTAGTAAAAAAAATGAGAAATTTCCGCCCGCCGCCGTTCAGACGGTGTTTTTTTTTGTTTTCGCAGTAGGAATATTAATATTTCAGCGGTCCGGCCGTCGGGAGCAAATATTTTTCTTTTATCGCCGGCTGTAATGAGGGAAGATAAGCGCTGAGCGGGTGATAACCGCTGTTTGCGCACAGCCGAGATTTGCGAGCGCTCCGGGGAATGATATCTGTTGGACGCCTCGACGACAGACTTAAATATCTTTTGTCGTCGTGTGATAAGTATTGATTGTGTGTGTAAATCGATACTTATCACACGACGACAAAAGATATTTCTAAATACAATTGTTAATTACAACAAGATTTATTTTTCTGCTCCACATGAAACACATTGAACATGGATACCGAGTTCGCAACACACAAAGTACAATCGCGGCGAGCTGTAATTACGTCCGTGACGAATGTGAGCCGTCGCTCCACTTTTATGTGCGCCTAGTAATTACGGGGTGAAACTGTACGTACACTCATTAAACAATTGCAAACATAACGTTAAATAATGTTGAAGAAATGATTTTTGTGCGCGGTTGTACTAATTGAGGATGGCGGTAAGAAAGAGGAAGCCAGCAAAATAATTTATGTTTAGAATGCTTACACGAATAAGCTAACTTACAAACGGGCGCGGCCAGGAACACATTAAAATGAAATAGAAAGAAACATTGCCCGTATAATAAAATAGCTATTTAGCTATTTTTGCTATGACAGCTATTTAGCTGTCGTAGCTGTAACTGCACATTTTTGAAAAATAAAGTAATTGCTACGAGGCGTGGGGACGATTCTTATGCCAAAAATGTGGTTTTCAGAGTGTTTTTCAGTTTTTCTCTACATAATTATGTATGTCCCGGATTCATGCTAAAACTATAACGTAGACTCAGTTTGATTTCAAAGAAACAAATGTGCGTCAAGGTCGTGAAAAAAATTGACTAAAGCGTGAATTGTACACAGACGGCGTAAGGTGAAGGCGCGGCGCAGGCATGATGCCGCTCCAAAACGTTTTCATACAAAATGTACGAAGGCGACGTGTCGTGAATTACACTCAAGCGGCGCGGCGGCGGGCGGCGGGCGGCGGGCGGCGGGCGGCGGGCGGCGGGCGGCGGGCGGCGGGCGGCGCGCGGCGCGAAAACGTTTTGAAGCGGTATCACGCCTGCGCCGCGCCTGCACTAGTAGTGTGGCCAGCGCGGCATAGCCAGCGGCTGGCCCTAGCGTAGCTGGCGTGGCAGTTCTAGCGGCTGGCACTAGAGTGGCATAAAAGCGGGTGGCCCTAGCGTAGCCGGCGTGGCATTTCTAGCGGCCGGCACTAGTGTGGCTGGTGTGGCATAGCCAGCGGCTGGCCCTAACGTAGCTAGCGTGGCAGTTCTAGCAGCTGACACTAGTGTGACCGGCGTGGAATAGCCAGCGGCTGGCCCTAGTGTAGCTGGCGGGGCAGTTCTAGCGACTGGCCCTAGTGTAGCTGGCGGGGCAGTTCTAGCGGCTGGCCCTAGTGTAGCTGGCGGGGCAGTTCTTCTGGCTGGCCCTAGTGTAGCTGGCGGGGCAGTTCTAGCGGCTGGCTCTAGTGTAGCTGGCGGGGCAGTTCTAGCGGCTGGCTCTAGTGTAGCTGGCGGGGCAGTTCTAGCGGCTGGCCCTAGTGTAGCTGGCGGGGCAGTTCTAGCGGCTGGCCCTAGTGTAGCTGGCGGGGCAGTTCTAGCGACTGGCCCTAGTGTAGCTGGCGTGGCAGTTCTAGCGGCTGGCTCTAGTGTAGCTGGCGGGGCAGTTCTAGCGACTGGCCCTAGTGTAGCTGGCGTGGCAGTTCTAGCGGCTGGCCCTAGTGTAGCTGGCGGGGCAGTTCTAGCGGCTGGCCCTAGTGTAGCTGGCGGGGCAGTTCTAGCGGCTGGCCCTAGTGTAGCTGGCGGGGCAGTTCTAGCGGCTGGCCCTAGTGTAGCTGGCGGGGCAGTTCTAGCGGCTGGCCCTAGTGTAGCTGGCGTGGCAGTTCTAGCGGCTGGCACCAGTGTGGCCGGCGTGGCATAGCCTGACACCAGAGGGTAGGAGCCCAGTACAGAAAAACTTTTTTACAAAAAAAAAACAATCGACTTCCAAAAAAAATACTACAAAGTGAAAAATAACTTCAAATTCGGAAGTCGGTGTCGTTGGTTCCGCATTTTCGTTTTTTGACACCGACTTCCGAATTAAAGTTATTTTTCACTTTATAGGGTTTTTTTGTTGGAAGGCGGTTGTTTTTAGGGTTCCGTGCCTCAAAGAAAAAAACGGAACCCTTATAGGGTCATTTTGTTGTCCGCCCGTGGGTCTGTCAAGAGCCTTTATCTCGGGAAAGTGTGAAGGTATCGAGTTGAAATTAAAACCATAAACTCAGTTCTGCAGTCCCTTGAAGCTGTGAAAAAATCAAACACCTAAGTTAACGTTAATTATAATAATATATCATTAATAAAATTCTCTCTTCACAATAAGTGGTCTGAAAAATAGTGCAAACATAAAACTGCAAAACTTTCCCACCTTTGTGAGAGACTGGTGCCTAAGGTAGGTTTTAGGAATAAAACCTGTGTTACAGGTCACCACCCAAGTAACACAATCGCGTCTAAAAACGGACTATTAGATATCTAATAGAATTTAATTTTATTGTTTGCCTTAAGAGTAAAATATCTCTCAAGTTATATTCAAGAACGCTTATAGGCACAGTTTAGTAAAAGTGGGCACAACCTTATCCCTTCTCATAAGAATGAGTTAAGAAAACATGAATAGATAGAGATAAGAGTTGTAAATTTTCAAATTGTCTGTAGAGATTTTTCTAGTGTCTCACTAAATTGTTTATAGACCACAAATTTTACTAATAGATAGTTTATAGATAAAGTTGAGACCTCTAAAGAAGTCTTTACTCGTTAAGTTTTTAAACCAAAATTAACTCAAGACTAACAACTTTAAGTTAAATTTGATTTGTAGTAGACAACGACACGTAATGGCGCCGAACTTACAAGAGTTATTTAAACTTATTAATGTATTGCATCATGGCGTAACAAATTTCTTAATTCTTACATTACTTGGGTTTTAGCTAGTTATTAATGGGTAAACAAGCAAATCTATATGCGATTGAAATTCTATCGTCGAATATTATGTAAAACTCTCTTAAAATAAGAGCGCTCGCTGTAAATGTAAGATTTAACATTTTTTTTTACCAAATATGAATATTATTTATTATACGCAAATTTTTAAAATTGCATTTTAATGTTTAAAATACTTATTTTATTTAAAATATAGTAATTTAAAACATATTAAATGTTTAATTTGACATAATTTAATGATAAAAACATAAAAATAAGCATTAAAATATGTAATGAAAATCATTTGAAGCAAAAATAGGCAATAAAAATGGCGTCAAGATGAAGTTTACTAGAGAAACGAATTTAATAGAACAAACACTCTAGAGAATTTTCTGTAGTATGGCTCTAGCTCTATGACAAGAATAATTTTACTTGCTACATACTAAACTATCTAGTGAAAGAATAAACAGATTTATGAGTGGTTTAAGATTACCTAATAACTGTTATCTCTGTATTCCTTTTTATCTTCTCACAGTATTTCTAGACGTTCATCAGTGAACAGGTAATTTGATGTGTTGTGAACGGAAGACCATTATATGCAGTACAGAGCAATTTAATAAATCAATTCAAGAAGGTTAAGGCCTACGCAAAGCATATCAATTTATGTCGTATTTCTATATATCGATACGTTTGAATGTCCATTAGCAAAAATTTCAATCCCTTGCCATGCCGTCCCGGTCTGCGAAGGCCTTAAGTAAAAGATATTTCTGTTTTATTTATAGACAACTAGCTGACCCGGCAAACGTTGTTGTGCCATATAAATTATTTCTAGCTGCCCGGCTCTACTTCGTTCGCGTGGTGTCCTACCCCTTACCCACCCTACCCCTACCCTACTCCTACACTACTCCTACACTACTCCTCCTACCCTACTCCTACACTACTCCTACCCTACTCCTACCCTACTCCTAACCTACGTCTACCCTACTCCTACTCTATAAATATAGATGTGATAAATAGTATAGGTAGTAGTAGGTAGGTATGTACCCGCCGGCGGCGCTGCCAAAGACGCAGTGTTAACATAAGTCTGGTAGGTTTTCATCAGAATCGGATTGCTCACTAACATAATTTTGTGTAGTTTCGATTCTGAATCTGAATTATTTTGTAACTCTTCTTCATTTTTCTTCCTTTTTAAATATTTGCCGATTTTTCGCCGAAAGCCACCAGACCTTTTAATTTTTTCACTGTCTCCATTGCATAAAAACATCCAATTCAAATATTTGATACAAATGCACTTTATTAAGCCATTTTTAGGAAAAAAACCACTAAAAACACCTTTTCACTATCATTTTTTTAGACAAACTGAAAAATATCTATTAAAGTATTTTATCTAGATTTAAGTCTCTTTATAAACAAAGATAAGAGTACCAATAGCTAAAATAGAATGTTTTGTCTTAAAATATATCATCTTATCTATAAAATTACTTCAAGTTAGATCCCTTCAGGCTTTATTAACTATTTGTAGAGCATTTTATCTTAAAACATTCAATATACTTATAAACGTACTTAAAATAAGTGTGCTATAGAACAAATGCTCTAAAAATAATCGAGCTTGAGAAAAAAAACTCTATCAGAATACATTTTCTTTATTGAAACCATCTTTAGAAAGCCTCTATCTAAAGATTAACCATGAATAGACTGTCAATAGACAGATTTGTTTTAAACCTCCAAGACTGTGTTACTTGGGCAGGACCCTCACCTCGCTAAGATCTTTGTAGAAATGACCAGGAGATAACAATAACAGGTAAATCGATAAGTTCAAAGAACAAAAACATCTACTAAATTAAAAATAGTACAAAGAGCAGAAACAAGCAGAAATATCCAAGTGTATTGATTAAAAAGATGTGTGTGGGCGTATGAGGTGTATGCATGACTATGCGAATTTCGATTAATTGTGAGTGAAGGTGTAGATGTGATTGGCGTTAAAAAAGATACGGCCGTTTATGCCGCAAAAAACGTACCTATATTTCGACACTCAAGAGAATCAAAACTTATAGAAAACGTCCCGTTGACCGAGAATCATGAAATTTGGCAAGAAGCAAGATCATATAGCACAAGTAAAGGCTAAAATCCGAAAACCGTAAATTAGTAGCTGCATTAAAAACAACCCGTGATAAACTATTTACATATCTACAAAGTACGGAAGCCTCGGTCCGCGAGGCTGACTCGCTCTTGACCATTTTTTTTTATAAAAATATTTTTACTTTTTACTTTTTAGTTGTACCTACCCCACACAAATTTATAAAACTACTTGCTATGTAAATATCACTGAGAGGAAGCTATTAAAACATCATAGATATAAACCAAGTGGAAAAAATTATATTATTGAAGCTAACTCAAAAACTACCCAAGCAAAGTTCATAAAATTTACCCTATAGGTATTAAAAAACCGGGCAAGAGGGTTCCGTACCATCATATGTTTTAAATTTTCATCGGCGAGGCCTATTTATTTTATTTTATTTTATTTTTATTTCTTCAGGATAACAAACAATTGCGCAATGCTTAATATTTAGGTACAGATATTTTATAAGACACTTAAGTAATAACGCAACCAGCATCCTATATTCAGCCTATATTCGTTATAGAATTTTAACACTGCGCATTGCGGTATAGAATATTGCAGTTTTAAGTCAGCGCCGTCTCTTGATCGGTAGTGGAACTAGTGCAACTTTTGTTGATGATTTCTGAAAAAGTGTGCTATTTAGAGACATCGTTTTATTTTTTCCGTAATCCTTACATAAATTTCTATCAGATAGAATTATTTCAGATGTTTCTCCTTGCAAACTTCGGAGATACGGGGAGGGGAACGGTATTTTTTTTACATTTTTCATCACAAGTTGAAAACTATGAGGCCTAAAAAAATGTTTGAAAATGTGAAAACTGCGCTCTTTCATATGATACCCCATAGTAGTAGCCCACTTCGAACTTTTCAGAACCCCTTTTAGCCCTTGTTGCAAAAAAAAAAATCTTTCTTATTTGCAAAATACTTGGGCAAACGTCATCTAAAACTGTTCTAAATTTCATGTTGATTAGTAGTTCTTGAGATATCCAGCTGTGACAGACAAACAGACGGACAGACTGAGTCTCACCATAAGGGTTCCGTTTTACCATTTTGGTACGGAACCCTAAAAATGACAGAATTTTGCAAATCCGCCGTAATAATATGACGGAGTTGCAAAATTCTCCGAACTTTCCCGAACATTCATTAAAAAAAATATATAAACCAAATTGAGAATATCCTTTTTTTGAAGTCGGTTAATCATAAACAAAAAAGTTATGCTCGAATTTACTTGCAAGATTAGAGATAACCCAATTACAACATTAACAGAAATGAGGGTGTACCGTGGTATACTGAATACATCTGTGTACCCCTTCAGAGGCGTGATGTTATGTGGTGTGATTGCGTAAACCATGCATACATATGCGATAGCAGCAATCGCGGTTGATTTGCTGGCATTTATTGAAGAGTTCCGTTGTCTGTCTCCGAAACTCATCATCAGATCTTTACGAAATTTAAATGGGACCATCACACTAATATTATAAAGGCGAAAGTTTGTGAGTGTGTGTGTGAGTGTGTGTGTGAGTGTGTGTGTGTGTTTATATGTTTGTTACTTCTTCACGCTCAAACGGCTGGACCAATTTGGATAAAATTTGGTATGGAGGTAGCTGACACCTTGGATTAACATATAGGCTACTTTTTATCCCGATATTCCCACGGGATCGACATTTACGCGGGTAAAACCGCGTGGCGCAGCTAGTTAAAATATATATCCGAATTGGAAATCTCCTCCTTTTTTGAAGTCTGTTAAAAAAACACAGTTTTCGTGTACTTTTGTTAAGTCTGAAAATTGAGTAGCAGAATAATATAAGACTAAGTACCCACTTTGGGACTGCTTTAAATTAGCCACATCTAACATTTAATAAGAACCACAGTAACTTTACATTCCGTAAGATAGAAACATTCTTCAAATAAACTTCAAAACAAGTTTTCGAGCAACCAGCCAGCGGGAATTCCGTAACCTTGTTATCTCATTGTAAAAAACTGTAGCGAAACCAACTGCGATACAACTTGCTACCTTCTGATTAAACTTACTCCGACGTCTACATTTCTCATTCTAAGTTTCGCTAGTTTTTGCTCAGTGGCTTCATCAAACTCCGGCGGGAGTTACAGGATGCAAGATACGTGCCCGTAATTTAGTGTGGAATTGTGTTACACATGACGTATCCATTGCGGGCCAGCCGGACTTGTCCCGCACGCCCCAATCTGATAGTCGCTGCAGCGTGCGGAGTGTAGACCGCGCGCCACACGCCAGTCTATGTGTGTCACCCTCGTGACACGACTGTACTTCACTTATGCGACGTATTTTATCACTGTGCGCGTTACATTGCGTGATATGTCAACAGTTGTACGTGATGTCGTGAGTCCACCGAGTAATGGATGAAGAGCGTTGCTCATTGCAGTTAGTAATGTCGTGCGGAAAATGAAATCGAATGCTCCGTACAAACGCGACTGTTTGTGAGCCATACTCGAATTAAAATGATAATGGAGTTAGTGCGCGAGTGTCCGCTCGCGTAGGTATAAACTGTTCAAACATCAGGAACAAGTGTTTTAGTTCGCGCGGATTGTTGTGAATAGTTCAGTGAATCGTATCGCTGTTGGCAACAAACCACGCTTTTTACATAGTTTTATCAATTCTCAGGTTCTTTTTTCACTGTAACGGGCACAGGTCCAAGAACATTAACAATTTCGTTTGAAATTACGGACAATATAACAATTTATCTGAGAAATATTTTCTTTTGTTAGAGAGATGAACAATATTTTAACTTTTTACAAGACGTGATGCGTAGTTCCTAGTAAACATTGCGCATTTCGAACGCCAAAAATAATATTTTCTATCATGCAGTTAAAACATCTCTCCTAATTGAACAAGCGATGGGACATCTGACATCGGACAGATAATCAAATTAACGATTAAATGTGTCGCGTCCAATACATTTAATTAATCGTCGACCGCCGCGCCGGCGCGGCGCCCGGCTTCACCCGAGCTGTCAAACTGCTGTCAGCTCGACACGCACGTATGTATGACGTCACACCAGTTTTCAATACATTGACAATGTAGTGGCATCAATTAAAATAATAAGAAGATGACAATAGTAAAGGATTAATTCTTTTAAATTAATTCTCAATGTAATATTTATGTACTGTGCATGTTATTGTTACATAGCTAGAGTAAAAGATCGAAGGAAATAATCACTTGTCCTGCTGAATGACTATTACATGAAATCTTGACATTTTAGGATTATACTAACTTAACAAGTTGTATTACCGATTCTAATGCTTATAATTCTCCATCCGTCCATTATACAGATTCCAGCTATTTACATAGCAAGTAGTGTTAATTGAATTTGTGTGGGATAGATATAATTAAAAAGTGAAAAAAAAAAAAAGTTAAAAAAAAAAAACAACCGACTTCAAAAAAACACTACAAAATGAAAAATTACTTTAAATTCGGAAGTCGGTGTCAAAAAACGAAAATGAGGAACCAACAACACCGACTTCCGAATTTATAGTTATTTTTCACTTTGTAGTGTTTTTTTTTGTAAAAATTTTTTTTAACATGTATTAAGCAAATAAATTATTTGTTATGATTTAATTTGACATGACATATTATATACTTGAGGAATACATTTTTAATCTGTGGGGATCGGCAGGTGACGTAGATTCAATTTTCATTTTACAGAAGAGGGCAATCCGCGCCATCTATAAAATGGCTCCTCGCGAGTCTCTTAGAAACAAATTCAAAGTAATTGATACACTAACTCTGCCTTCTCTTTATATTTTAGAAAGTATTTTGTATGTTCGCAAAAACTTAGGACTCTTCAAAATAAGAAGCGATTTCCATAATATAAATACACGTAGTAAAAATGAAATTGTGTTACCTAAATTTAGATTAACTAAAACTAGCAAGTCATTTCTTGTAAACAGCATCCGTTTTTATAACAAGTTGCCAAAGCCGGTTACAGAACTTAGAGATGAAAAGTTCGAAACCCTCATCAAACGTGTCCTTATCAAAAAAGCATATTATAAGATTAAAGACTACGTTGAAGACAAGGTAGTTTGGCAATAATTCCTTCTGCATATGTGGCTTCCCTGGCTCCTCATTAACGGCGTATCTATGTAAATGTCTATGCTCTCAAATTACGATGTTTAATTTTTATTTTATTTTTACATACTTTTTTGACATAATCTCTTTATTATTTGACATTATATACAGACAATTCAAATTTTTCACCTCTTTATTAGTGGTTGTAATGGGAATCATATCACTTGGTTTTAGTAGGTTTTTATTTTTTATTTATCCTTTTGATAGATTCTTATTTTGTAAATGTGAGGACTTAGTAGGCCTTATAGACTTTAGATCTGTAGACCATTTATTATTTTATCAAGTACCTGGTACTTCTTGACAGGCCTACGCTGTCCTACTACTACTACACCTAATGTAATCTGGAAACATTGTAAAAGCCAATTATTTTTAAAAAGAGTAACCGTGGAGTTTCTTGCTGGTTCTTCTTCATAGGAAATGACCAATTGGAACCGTGCACCTAGTTTCTGACGTTTCATAAGTGCCCATGTAGGTTTATGTGAAATAAAATATTTAGATTTTTATTGTTTTTGATTTTGAATCGGGATGTAAGTAGGTATGTTTAATCTATTTTTATGTCATAAAGTAAATTTAGTTTGTATGTATTTTCTTTTTGTGTATAATTCCCGGTATTTACGTACTTTACAGAGTTCAAAGATGTAGAGACACAGTAGGGTTAACATTTATTGTTCCTGGAAGTGTATGTCCATTGGTGTATTTATGCTTTTGCTATCTTGCGTATTAATCTTTAATAAAATTTGATCAATGATTTGTGCCTGTTTTATTTCTATTTCTTTGTCAAATCTCTTTTAATTTCCATCATCATCATCTGCCTAGCCTTTTCCCAACTATGTTGGGGTCGGCTTCCAGTCTAACCGGATGCAGCTGAATACCAATACCTTTTAATTTCCATTCCTAGCAAATTAACAGATGTCGCCGATATCTTTGGCTTTAAATTATTACTTCAAATTTTCAATTATTTTCTGTCCTTCTTCAATAATTAGAATGCCATCAACAATTATGAGAATGTAAACATTATTTCCAGTATATAGTCAGAAACTTAATCTCGTTTTAAAATACTGAATCCATTTGTTATGAGAAAGTTGTTAAGTTTTTCATTCCAACATCTTGGGGCTTCCTTGAGTCCATATACCTAGTGCTTTTCTTGGTTTCAAAACTTTTCCATTTTCGTTTGCTAGACCTTCTGGATATTTTTCGTAATCAGACTTGAATTCACCATTTAGGAATGCAGTTGGAATGTCCATTTGCATTTCCTGCATTATAAAATCAAACCGTGTGCAAAATTTCAGTAGTTTCGGCTGTGCGTTCATATTATTATGTCAGTCAATCAGTCAGTCATTCAGTCAGTCCTTTTATATATAGATAAAAACCTACTGATAATTAACGAAACGTTACAATTCAAGTTTAACATTGGATTATTGTTAAATGACTGTAATTGACACTTAAATAGGTAAATGATAAAACGTTTTTTTAACGTTTATATCAGTAATATTCTGTTTCCCAAAGATGGAAACATTTTATGACAAGATAAGTATACATGGCGGGAAGTACTTCGTTTACAGGTTCACGTCGTTCACGGGTCTGCTCGAGGGCTCATTTGCGTGTCAGGCGTCGGCAAGCAACGTGTAACGACAACGGGAGTCGATACATTTACTAAAGATGTAACTTACTGCATTTCTTTATAAAATAGGAAAGTAATATAATTATCCGTGCCGGACGGCGCTTACGTGTTCCACGCGCGCCTCAAAGAGATGTCAGCATCGAGGAGGGGCCCCTTAGGGCCGAAGCCTGCCGGGTCAGCGGGATTGTCCGAAAGGGTTACCGCTGGCCCGGAACATAAAGGGCTAAGGAAGGAACACGGGTGGGTTTTAGTCAGTAAGAGTCTCACACTCCCTTCCGCTCCACCCAGAGCGGGAGGAGTCATTTGATGATTTCCCATCCACAAAAAAAAAAAAAAATATAATTATATTTTTTATAGATCAGTAACTATTACAGTGTTGATTCAACATTCTTAACCACGTAAAACTCCTTGAAAGATTGTCTTACTGTAATGTCAATTTTCATTAAACCCACTGTGAAACACTGTCGCGAATATACATTTCTGAATATCAAGTGAAACTACTGAACTTCCCTATTTATGAGAATATCCCCATCTGCGTGTGTTTGATAACGCCTCCATTATATAAATAGTTTACTCTGCAATAATATGAATGTTAAGGAACACAACTGCTGTCTCTGTGTCTGGCGGCTCCATCCTCTGATGTCGCCGCTCACAGCCGCAGCCGGCTCGTCACAACTAGTGTGATGAACTTCGAGAGATAACATTTAGTTTAATTACTGTTTCTATGTGTTTGAGAGTTGGTGTGTTCGTGTGGCACCAGATGTGGCTAGTCGGAGAGTTAGGGTGTAAAGATTATTTGAACTTTAGTTTACCTTTATTTACAGACTTTGTACCAATAGTAGAACAATTTCTCAAGAGTTTAGTTTACGTACCACTACTATTTTTTTCAGGTAAATATTCAAATGGAAAACGTTCTCTAATAACATTGGCAACATTGTAGTTGAGAACTGAATAAAAGAGTTTTCCCCTCCAACCTCCCAACTCTTGTTCAGCTAAATATTCTCGAAGCCTGATCACCTCGATTTGCATACTGTCTGACCGGCTGTTGGCAAATAGCTCGATCATATTGGCCTTCCGCCGCCCGCCCAGTCCCACCCAGGCCGGGGACTAATCTAACTTTGCAATAGAACCTTTGAACCGACGCCAGCGCCGATACAAGTTTTATGAGAACACCATGTTTGTGAAAAATATTACATCTGTAGGTACTTTTGCTTATTCAAAGCGAAATATTTCCTGCCTTTGAAGTGTAAAGTTTAAATTGGACGTAGTCTTTTTCCTAGCTGAGCAAAAAACACTTTAGATAGACAAAAATAAAAAATTGTGAAGATGATCGAGGCACAGTTATTTTTTATGATTCTGTTTTGTATGATTCAGTTTACGTCATTTACTGCTAATTACTGCTGCTGTTTATACCACCACACTCCTCCCCGCCCCTCCTCACCCGTCTCCCGTCCCCACTTCCGTCAAGTTGCAGTGGCCACTATGTTTTTCAGCTCGATCTACCGGCAAAGAGAATCCGCGCCGCCCACCCGACGCGAATTAGCACTTCAAAAGGCTATGAGTGAACTGCTGTACTATATAATACTCTATTTTGTACACTTTTGACGTTATTCGCACATTTTGTGAGAATTTAAAATACGGATGTGCTTTCGAACGCTTTCGTAATAGCGCTCTGAAAAATGTATGAATCGCTACGTTGATTTTAATGAGCGAATTACTTTCCTGTTCCGCTGGTTATGAGCTGTGTAAGTAGCGCACTTTAATATTTAAAGTGGATATTTTTATTGCGGGAACATTACAAACTGATTGCTCCAAAAGCTTCTCAGAAATGGAGATGAGATTTCATTAAAGTACTTGTTTTTCAGTCAATATTAAGGATTACGCACATATACCATAATCAGCCCATAATGTTCCCACTGGTGGGACACAGGCCTCCTCTCGGTGAGAAGGAGTGGGCCGTAATCCACCACGCGGAACGAGTACGCACATATGCCTCTCTTTTACCTATTGTCGCTACGTTACTGGGAAAGCGGAGCTTTAACAGCCCTTTGAGTTTACTAGCAACATTATATTTCATCGTTAAAACACATTCAGAGTTCGTTTCATCCTTTGGATGTAACAATGAATGTCAGAAACAAATTAAAAAGGTGCATTCGAAATAACGGTCAGAGATTTCATTAAGGCCAGGATATTCGAGCGCAGTAGGCATTTAGCGTTACCTCCCTCCGCGCATGGCAAGTCCCGCGAACGCGCAGTTCGAATGAACTCGCTGCGGGGTCAGCGAGTTCATTCGAACTGCGCGTGCCATGGTAATTTCATCTAACAGTATTGTGACTCGGCCCTATTCTTGAAATATAGGGCTGCTCGCCTACAGTATTTTAATTTCATCATCCTACTTTAGTTTCTTTCTAGTTTTGTGATTGTAAATATTATATTTTTTTAATATTATGTATAAAATTTATGTTAATATTTCTGGTGTTTAGTTTTTAGAGAAATATAAATATAGCAACATAATAAATTTTATTACCTACCAACAATTGTTTCTTTTTAGGGCTCCGTACCAAAATGGTGAAACGGAACCCTTATGGTGAGACTCAGTCTGTCTGTCTGTCACAGCTGGACATCTCAAGAACTACTAATGCATCAACTTGAAATTTGGAATAGTTTTAGATGACGTTTGCTCAACTATTTTGCAAATAAGAAAGAAATAAAAATATATGTACGTTTTTTGCAACAGGGCCTGAAAGGAAGTCTGAAAAATTCGAAGTGGGGCTACTAGGGCATGTGGGGTTTCATATGAAAGAAAACAGTTTGCACATTCTCAAACATTTATTCTTTTTTTTGGGCCACATTGTTTTCGACTTTTGATGTAAAATGCAAAAAAAAAACCTTTCCCCCCCTTATCTCCGAAGTTTGCAAACAGAAAAATCTGAAATTATTTTATGTGATAGAAGTTTATGTAAAGATTACAGGAAAAATAAAACGAAGTCTCTAAATAGCTCACTTGTTCAGAAATCATCAATAAAAGTTATATTAGTTTCACTATCGGTCAAGAGATGGCGCTGACATAAAACTGCAATATTATACACCGCAGTGCACAATTTTAAAATTCTCTGATGAATATAGGTCTCGTCGATGAAAATTTAAAAACATATGATGGTACGGAACCCTCGTTGCGCGAGTCCGCAGTCCGGTGCGCAGTTTTTTAATTGCTACCTAATCTTTTCTTTCATGACTGTTATATCGCTTCCGCACTACCCTTACGATCCGTTTTGTCGAATTTTTGTCTGATAATAAACTACTTAAGGGATTTTGATGGAAGTTTCGATATTCTGTAGCTTTGGTTTTCATCCATCACATAGGGTATGTTTAATAACTAATTTATAGTCCACGCGTACGAAGTCGCGGGCATAACCTAGTTATTTATTATTAGTTATATACTTTGGACTAAATAAATTCTGATAAAACTCATTACAATACAATGCACAGGATAATAAATTCTTTATTAGAAATAAAAAATTCTAAAATACTGCTCTGTCAAAGAAGTACCGAGATCAAATAATACACAAAATGTTAGTGTATTCATCCAAATTTATTTTATCCCCTTCAAAGTATGATCCTTCAGAAACGACACACTTACACCAACGAATAACCAAATCCTAAAAACATTTTTTAAACGCTTTTTCCGGAATTGAGCTTAGTTTACGCCGCGAATTCTCCTTCGTTAGCTAAAATTCCTTCACAGTGATGGCCTTGTGCGAAGGCGCATTATCGTGATGCAAGATCCAACAATTTTCTTCCCACAAATCTGGCCTTTTTTTTCGATTTTGCTCTCTCAAACGCCGCATATCGCTCAAATAATATACTTTATTTAACGTTTGACCTTCCGGTATGAATTCCGAGTGTACAATACCGCGATAGTCAAAGAAAACAGACAACATGACTGACTTTTGATCGACTTTGGCCGTGGTGTGGTTTTTTCGGTTTCAGTTCAGTTGGAAGGCGCCACTCCGAAGCTTGTTGACTAGTTTGCATGTCAAACTTGTCTCGTCACCAGTAACAATGCGTTTCATGAATGTTGGGTCGGCGTTGACTCGTTCTATAGTATGTCTTCAGCGACTCATAAGCGATTGAGTTTTTGGATCACGTTCGCCAGCTCCATCTCCACTGGTGCTTTCCGTTGCTTCAAAGTGTCTGAAAGATGGATCAATGCTAAAAAAAAAAACCTACTGTAGACGCATTCGCAAGCTTATCCTATTACTAAGTTTTATAGGTAATTAGGTAGGTACCTATGTAATGTATATTATAATAAAAAGATCATCTATACATTGAGCCGTCGTGAGAGGCCTAGCAGATGTGAAACATCGAAATTATTTTAGACGAGCTTGCCCCGCTGTTTTACCCGCGTAATTCAATTTCCCGCAGGAAGTCAGTCAGTAAGTCGGTAAGTCAGTCGGTAAGTCAGACGGTAAGTCGATCGGTAAGTCGAGTAGTAAGTCAGTCGTTAAATCAGGAGGTAACAAATATCTACGTACACTCTACTATCAACAACATCAACAAACTTGCATTATTATTATAATTTGTAGAATAGATACAGTAGGCACGGTAATATTATCTATTACAGTATACTATCTTCATACAAACGGTCGGAACGCGAGTTATACCTACGCGCCTAGAGTCCGGTTTACACTCGGTAAACAAACAGTCTCGAATGCTCCGCAGTGATGAACGGACGCCGGACGGTGTGATCGTTTTGTAAGCAGTAAGCGTGCTACTTGTGACAAATATTCATTGAAATTAATACAAGTACTTACTTAATAATATGGTAAAGAGCAATTGTAGACTATATTGTGCTGTTTTTGGTTGCTTGAATTCGTCAATAAGTTTTTTTTTAATTAAATGTACTTACTAATAAAAAAAAACAAAAATATGTATTGTTTTTGAACTCTTCCTATTTCATTCACAACGAATTTCATATTTTTAAATAAAAAATATAATATTTTACCTATACAATCACAAAACTAGAAAGAAGCTGGCAGGTTGATGAAATTAAAATACTGTAGGCGGGCAGCCCTATTGCGTGTTTACGCGCGGCTGTAGGTCTGTAATTATTTCTAGAAGAGGGCCGAGTCACAATACTGTATAGATAATAGTGTGTACATGTCTGTCGCTCACGTAGTAGTAGCTATTGCGCCTGAGCGAGAAGCAAATACTGCCGTCGCGTCGGTCGTCATTCTAAATCCCGTTCTCTAACTAAATAACCCGTTGTAGATTATGTAGTTACGTTCGCCTGTGCATTTTTAGGGTTCCGTTGCCGTATGTCATAGCCACTTTTTTCCGAAACTATAACAACTACACTGTTTAAACTTGGTAAGTAGATGTATTCTGTGAACCGCATTAGGATTTTCACACAAAAATAGAAAAAAAAACAATAAATTTTGGGGGATCCCCATACTTAGATTAGAACTGAAACTCAATTTTTTTTTCATCAAACTCATACGTGTATCTATGGATAGGTCTTCAAAAATGATATTGAGGTTTCTAATATAATTTTTTTCTAAACTGAATAGTTTGCGCGAGAGACACTTCCAAAGTGGTAAAATGTCCCCCCCCCCCCCCCCCCTGTAACTTCTAAAATAAGAGAATGATAAAACTAAAAAAATATATGATGTTAAGTTCCACCGAAAATTGGTTTGACGAGATCTACTAAGTAGTTTTTTTTTTTAATACGTCATAAATCGTAAACCGTAATTTACCTTTCATTCAATCAACTCAAATATAAAAAATAAAAATAAAACATTTAATTTCATAAACATAAACCTTACGCATAAACCCGGATGTTACGGAACCCTCGGTACGCGAGTCCGACTCGCACTTGCCCGGTTTTTTTTTGTAAATACACCTTTAGATCTTGGTATCGATGAACTACAAAGATAAAAAGTTTTATTAGCAAAAATTATCTTTGTTGTAGTTGTGCTACTGTTTTGTCTATAAACTGAAATATTAAAAACTAAAATATCAACTAGTTTATATGTATTTACTTTGATATTACTATAATTTTATTGTAAATTTATGGTACGCCAGCACATCAAGCTACTACAATCTGTCAAATTTCTTTAATAGATTTTGAACTTTAACGCTAAAGCATAAGGTTCAAAGTTGATTGGAAAAATTTGACAGTTTCGGATATCTTGATGTGCTGGCGTCTGTACCTACCTGCTACTGCTAGTACTGTGACGAAAGCAAGTAGGTACCTAATTACATAAACAACTACAATATTGTTCTGTCCCGTCGAATTTTACAAATAAGTAGGTAAGTAGTCATAAATAGGTACGTAGAAAAATAATAATCAAACTTACTTTTTTTTTAAGCTCCCGCAGTTCAATGCTGGACATTTTTTCTTCCTTCTGTTTTTATTCCCCATAATTTAATCTTAATTATCACTATATAATATACCTATTACAACATAAACTAATATCTAGTTTAATTATTAATACTAGAACCTACAACAATATTTACAGACTGATTTTTAAAACGAATACACAAACACGGAAAATAACAATACTACATTATATTTCAGTCTGTGAACGTATATTTCGATCGATTAGCGGGGGAACGCAGCGAGCCAGGAAAAGCGACACAGGTCCTACCTCGGTGACGCCTGGCAGGCTACTGAAGCGATGCGCGGGGGCCGCCTTGTTATATTATATCTTGTTAAAACAATAAAAATCTGTTTTGAGAAAAATTACCCGTAGAATTTTCTTCTATACATCATTGCCTATTTTTTGACATATTTTTTGTAAGAAAAAGTTTGATCTACTTCAAGTAATACTTGAAAAACGATCAAAAACTTCCTTGTTTTCGATTTGTTTGCGATTTTTTATGATCGAGTGAAGTTGTAAATATCGTGTTTTGAACCGTAGAATAATCAAGAATGTTAATTGAACTACAACATATATTTTTATCAGGTCAAAACAAAGAATATTTGATTGTTTAATGTTGAATCAAAAATAGGTCGATTCTGAGAGTCCTGGCCTTAAAATCTTAAAAAGTGCAATCTCAGTGTGGCGTCCCGCCACGCGCCAGGACAGAAACAGTCCGGTGTGTTGTACGGCGCGGGCGGGACAAAGCGACAGCGACAAAACGACGCGTCCCTGGAACAGCGACAATGATAATGCACAGTCGAATATAACGCGCCGCCCACATGGATACGGACGGGGAAGGGTTGGCGCACACTCTAGCGATGCCTGACGTACATTACATTTGGTGTTGAGTTTAATATGGTTCAATTAGTTTGTTTAATCGCAGACATACTAGCTGTATCCTGACTTTTTTCTTGATAACGTTTGGTATAAATGCCTAATCGAGTAGGTACGAAATAAACTGAAAAATGTATTAAATAAGAAAGTCCAACATGTATTACAAATCATTCCCCAATAACAAAAAATGATTGCGTAAAAATAAAATACCTTCGCTTCTACCACGAAAGGAGCGAACCTTTCGTGGTAAAAGCGAAGGTCTTGAAACAAAAGCGCGATCCCAGACAATTGGCTGCCTCACTGACAAGTGCAATTTCAAAATAGATTTCATATGTGATGGTTTTATACTATACTAGCTGCGCCCCGCGGTTGCACCCGCGTAAATGTCAATCCCGTGGGAATATCGGGATAAAAAGTAGCCTATATGTTAATCCACGGTGTCAGCTACCTCCGTACCAAATTTTATCAAAATTGGTCCAGCCGTTTGAGCGTGAAGAAGTAACAAACATATAAACACACACACACACTCACACACACACTCACAAACTTTCGCCTTTATAATATTAGTGTGATGAGATAGAATGAACTTAGTTTTTATGTTCGTTCTCAACTTAATGTAACCTAACCGTCGTTGACTTGGTCCCTTGGCAGAAAATGCAAAGCATATTCATTCAATTGAAAAGCTAAGTAGTCCGCGTGGTTCGTCACACGCTACGTCATACAAAAATTTATTTTCGTGCCAGACGTAACTGTGCAGAACCACGCAGCTTATCAATCTTTGAGCGTTGTAAAGTAGCAAAGTGCAGTAAGTGTACAGTCAACAGCAAAAGTAGATGATCAAAATCAGAAATTCAATATTAATAAACGGAGTTCGCGTCAGAACTGTGTGGCGTCGAAGTGATTTCTGTGTGGCGTTGATGTGGCGTTGAGTGGTTTGGCACACAGTTCTGACGCGAACTTCGTTCATTAGTATTGAATTTCTGATTTTGATCATCTACTTTTGCTGTTGACTGTACCAATTTCTCGAGAATATTTTCATAATAATATTACGTGTCAGTATATGAGCACCTTAACGCGACGTGGAACAGTTTTACCGGGAGGGCTTTTAAAGTGTAAATTCTGACAAGCACCGCACACACGAGGAATAAAAGGAATGCCTGCACCGCTCTTGTCATAAAGCACCCAATCTTCACGTATAGCCGTCCTAATGCAGCTCGTGGAACAGACTGGACTTTTATTATGTATAGTGACGGTTTCAATGGCTGCGCTTTTACTTAAATTTTAATGTTAGTGGGTGATGCAGTGCTCTTTGTTGGGAAACAGCGGAGCGAATGTGTGTCATGTACTATGTTCGCCGCGGTCTCGACGATTATTACATTCAAACTAATTAAGGCACTTCTGCCTGGAATTATTAAACTTGTTGCCAAATTATTTGTTCGTTGTGAATATTGGGAGTAATTTAATTACGTTCTACATGAGTGTAAAGTATGCTCTAATAAACAGCGTGCTTTCAAATAGATCTGAATTAATTTGACTTGACTCAAATTCTATCTTTTAGTTGAAAGTGTTTCTGTTTAACACTAACTTAATGTTCATTACGTTCCTAATTTGTTTTAGTGTTTTATTTGGTGTGTAAAAGATACTTGTTAGAACAGTAATACCATTTACTTTCTAACTGAAATATATTGCTAATTGTGACCATTATTATTTATTAATCAGCAAACTTAAATATTCCTCACTATTTCTAATTACTTAAACACACCTAATCATCATCTGCCTTTTTCCAACTATGTTGGGGTCGGCTTCCCACTTGCACATTGGTTAAGTTATATACGTATTATATCCCAAGTAGCAAACAAATGCCCTAAAAAGGTATGGTAGATATCTTGAAGGCAAGTAGACGAATTCCAGCTGTTTTCTTGGCTAAAACTAGTATGTCCCTCAAGATATCTCCTAGATACACTCCAAGGGACAGTTAAATAAAAGTGGGCACAGCATTTAAGAACATGCTATGAAAGAGTTAATTCTAGGATAGATAAACTTTTACCCTAGTTAAGAATGTATTGCAGAACTGATTTCAAGATTTCTTGTAGGTTTACTTCAGATCAAGAAATATACTTAAAGATATCTACAATTATAGGTACCTAATTAAAACGATCAATATTGAATTGCAGATATTCGATCTTATCTTAGTGAAGTAAAATTAAAAACTCTTTTTTCTTTAAAGTGCTTTAAGTAAAGTAACTTTATTTTAGAAAATATGGTAAACTTTTAAATTATTACAAAAACTGTTTCAAGATTTATGAAAATGGCGATTTAATTTTCCACTTCATCCATGTTTCTACTTATTTGAAGAGAATGTCCCGTTAAATGTATTTTTTTCTCTAAACTTAGGTACTAATTTTAGTAAAAAAAGGAATAAAAATATACTCCAGAAAAAACAGTTCCTAGAACTTGGTATTACAATCATCTTATCTACAAAATCAATTCTTTGTCTAAAAAGTTACTTCAATATTCAATTGAGTTTTAAGTGAGCTTTCAAATAATCTGAGTAGGTATATGGTGGCGCCTTACACCATATACTTGGGCGGAAATATAAAATTGTTTGCGTTTATCCCAGACGCAGGGAGCTGGTTCAACCAAATAGTGGACTGTATAATGCGGGGGTGAAAAGTACGCGGGTAGGTCTGACTTTGCAAAATACGACACGAATTAGGACGATAAAAATTGTACATGGACAAAAGGAATTTGACAGGAAAATCCAACACCACTGACCTGTAGATTCACCATCAATCCTCCACGTCGGCCGGCAGAAGGTTTGACTTGCTGGATCAGAGGTCGCACAGACGCCTTTCACAGCATAAACACGCACTTTTCGTAGTGTTCCAGATAATAGTTCGTAAATGCTTCGCAACAGTTCGCAGCCAATTAATTAACAAGGGAGCATGTAAAGGATGCTCACGCGGCGAGAGCGAACCTCAGACTCTGTCACCTTACATGGTGACAAGGACAGCGATAGTCCGGGGTTGCATGTGGGAAAAGGATAGGATACAATAGGATAGTGACGCATTTTGCAAGTCATATTAACTTCTACCCTATAATGAAAATAATAAATTAATATGAAACCCAACAGTATAACCATAATCAGCCTATAATGTTCCCACTGCTGGGACGCAGGCCTCCTCTCTGTGAGAGGGAGTGGGCCGTAATCCACCACGCGGGCCCAATGCGGATTGGCAGATGTCACATGTCTTCGAATTTTTGGTTCTAGGACATGCCGGTTTCCTCACGATGTTTTCCTTCACCGTTTTGAGAGCAGTGGTGATGAAATAATTTACACAAAGTAAAGCGCCTGTCTGGGTTCGAACCTACGACCTACAACTCGTAAGTCGCGGCCGTTACCACTTGGCCACCACTGCTCAGTATAGTAAAATAATATTTTTAGTTTTAACTATACAACTCATACATAAGTAATACAAACTGGTTTTGAGAATACTTAACCTGGTTTTTGATATTTAAACAATGGGGAGGTTATTACGATCAGTAGAAAAAAATAACAGGCTGTCATTTTATTTTTAAATTATTATTTGTAATGGTAATTTAAAACATGAACAGTATTATAAAGAAGATTTGGTCGGATAGTTAATCCTACAATGTCAGTACAAAAATACTCAAGTAGGTAAGTAGTGTAATAAATGAATGGTCAGTAAAAATGTTGGAATGGGCAGTTAGGTAAATAGTATGGCAGTTTATAGGTTAGGTGGAACTGTGATCAACCACGCGGGAGCCGAATTGGTCGCAGTAACTAAGCCAGGCCACCCCGACCAAATGGGCTACGTTAAGGGAGGGACCCTTAACGTTTTGCGGACTAAAAACAGAAAAATCATTATTTTTCAGCGCAAATTTCTCAATATCCTTAAGTTAGTTATCTAGTTTTTTTTTTAAATGCACAAGTATTTATCACCTATCTATCTAGTAAGTCTACGAATTTAAGTTTTAATAACTACTTAATAAAAAATTCGTTTATAAGGCATTATTTAGATATTTTACTACAATTAAAATTACTAGTCAAAATAAAAATATAAAAATTGAGTTTGGTAGATAAACACCTCAAATAGTAAATATTTAACGCTTTTTGTTATTTTCCATAAATTCTTACGCGTAGACGACGGTTTTTCACATGACTTTATTGGGTTTTTTCAGCGTAGTCAACATTTTTTTACAAGTACTAATTCATTAAACTTAAAAAAAAATCGTACACTTACTAATATACTATATGCCTAGTATTTAGGATTTTTTTCAGATCGTTATTTGCTACCAGTTAGCTAAAAAAGCAATCGAAAAACTTGGTGTTTCGTGACTATGTAAAAACGTGTGTTAGTTTTTTTTTTTTGGAATTTATATTAAGTAGTTATCAACACTTAATTTCGTACACTTACTAGATAGATAGGTGATAAATACTTGTGTATTTTAAAAAAACTAGATAACTTAAGGATATTGAAAAATTTGCGCTGAAAAAAACTGATTTTTTCTGTTTTTTGTCCGCGAAACTGATAGGGACCCTTAAGAGAGGACTGTGACCAAACGCGCGGCAGCTGAGCGAGCGTAGCCAGCGGTGCCGTGACAGCACTCGGCAAGCGCGAATTCTGATTTGTTAACTGCCCGCTAATTGAACTTCTTAATAAACATGCACTTTGTCTTTTTTAGGGTTCCGTAGCCAAATGGCAAAAACGGAACCCTTATAGATTCGTCATGTCTGTCTGTCTGTCTGTCTGTTTGTCCGTCCGTATGTCACAGCCACTTTTCTCCGAAACTATAAGAACTATACTGTTGAAGCTTGGTAAGTAGATGTATTCTGTGAACCGCATTAAGATTTTCACGCAAAAATAGAAAAAAAAACAATAAATTTTAGGGTTCCCCATACTTAGAACCGGACCTCAAAAATTTTTTTTTCATCAAACTTATAAGTGTGGGGTATATATGGGTAGGTCTTCAAAAATGATATTGAGGTTTCTAATATAATTTTTTTCTAAACTGAATAGTTTGCCCGAGAGACACTTCCAAAATGATAAAATGTGTGTCCCCCCCCCCTGTAACTTCTAAAATAAGAGAATGATAAAACTAAAAAAAATATATGATGTACATTCCCATGTAAACTACCAGCGAAAATTGGTTTGAACGAGATCTAGTAAGTAGTTTTTTTTAATACGTCATAAATCGTAAACCACAATTTACCATTCATTCAATCAACCCAAAAAATAATAAAAAAACATTTAATTTCATAAACATAAACCTTATGCATAAACCCGGATGTCACGGAACCCTCGGTACGCGAGTCCGTCTCGTTCTTGCTCGGTTTTTTATATTTTCCAAATCTATAATAAACAACTACCGCTTTAAATCAATCACCAATCAATCAATCGTCAATTGAAATGCCTGGGCTAGGCAAGTAGCTAACGTTAGCGATCCAAGTCATTTCCCTAGCTTTTTGATTGAATAAATAAGAAATATTTTTTTTTTTTAATTTTTTTTTTTGCTTTTTGATTGCTTTTTGGCTGAATATCATTCAAACTCAAACTCAAAGCATTTATTTCAATTAAGCCTTGTACAGGCACTTTTGAATTGTCAAAATTAAATAGTCTGTCAGTTAGTCAGAAAATTGAAGCTAGTTGCCCATTCCAAAACGTAGATCTCTATGGAGAAGAACGGGCAAGAAACTCCATGGACACTCTTTTAAATCAAGTTATTACAAAATCCTGGGTACATTATTCTTGTTGCTATGTAAAAAAACTGGCCAAGTGCGAGTCGGACTCGCACACGAAGGGTTCCGTACCACAAGGCAAAAACGCCGAAAAAAACATGTTTGTTGTATGGGAGCCCCCCTTAAATA
This sequence comes from Mesoligia furuncula, assembly GCA_916614155.1. Lineage (NCBI taxonomy): Eukaryota > Metazoa > Arthropoda > Insecta > Lepidoptera > Noctuidae > Mesoligia > Mesoligia furuncula. The sequence continues at coordinate 465,910 of OU744810.1, forward strand.
TTTATTTTATTTTAATTTTATTATTTATTATTAAAGTTAAAATACAACTGAGTATTTTGTGAATATTTCAAGGGCCTACCTATTACCATTTTTGATATCGAGCAAAAAAGGGCAAAAAAATCGCGTTTGTTGTATGGGAGCCCCCCTTAAATATTTATTTTATTTTGTTTTTAGTATTTGTTGTTATAGCGGCAACAGAAATACATCATCTGTGAAAATTTCAACTGTCTAGCTATCGCGGTTCTTGAGATACAGCCTGGTGACAGACAGACGGACAGACGGACAGACGGACAGACGGACAGACGGACAGACGGACAGACAGCGAAGTCTTAGTAATAGGGTCCCGTTTTTACCCTTTGGGTACGGAACCCTAAAAAAAGACAAATGAAGAAACAATTCAAAATATAAGATTAAAAATAAGCCTTGGCAGTTAAGAGATGACCAGTCTCAACCGACGGCACCCGTTCACGAACATGACGCGTGGATCAGCACCATACAGCTCAACCATTTTGTAGGGAACCGAATAATCCAACACACGCGCCACCATCGATGAGACATTAAGTGAGCATGACACGTCCTCAACTGCCATGCTCTTTCAAGTCAACATCAAAAAAAAAAAAAACATAATAAACGGAAACATGGCAAGCAGTGGACGTCTATCGACTGAAACGAAGATGGTTCTTACATTTACAAAATTTAAAAAAAAATGCTTCTAAATTATACAAAACTATAGTATGCAATTTATTTAAGATGTTAATATAATTTACTACCAAACAGGAAGAGGTATTTAATATTGCAGTATTCAACAATTAAAACTGGATTGATAAAATAAAAAAGTTATGTTCGTAATGTCAGAAATATTGAAAAAGAAAAAGGGAAGCACCTCTTCCAAATAATGAAATTTTAACTAGTGAGCCCAAGTGCCTGTGGAGCAGGACCAGCATTAAGCCAAGCATTTTTATCTACTATATAATCATCCAACTTGTAATATGCTTGTCTACATATTGTGCGTTTAATGCATGTTTTAAATTTCTTCTCATTTAATTGAAGAATATCGAGTGGTATTTTATTATAACATTTTACACAGTAACCCATAAAAGAAGTTTTTACTTTAGACAATCTGAAATTTCAGCCCGCTAGTTCAACAGCGCCGTTTAGTTAAAAGGCTCGGCAGTTGACTGAATGGCTAATTAATCTAGTTGGAGGTGACATATACAGCATATACTATATACATACTTCATTTGTACATTTGAACTCATTCGTTTATTTCAATTGGATTGATATTTTTAGTCTGATTATTCTGTTCCAATAATGTCAAATTTTGTTTTATTTTATTCAATATGGGTTTTACCACAATTAAATTTATTTTATTTGTTTATTTCAAGGGCAACACAGAAACGTTGAACATCATGCAAACATACGGAAATGAAAACCTTTCTGATATGGCCGGTGATCGCTCCCAAGTCTCTCCAAGATGATCGCAGCAAATTATAAGGAAAATGAACAATTAAAACTAAGAATTTTACTTTACTCGTCAGAGCTGCCGTTTCTATGAGAAAGCGAGATAATTACCGCATTATCTTGAAACTAAGAAATGTTCAGTTCTAGACGGAGGAATTAAATACTATTTCTGTCTGGGCGCACGAATCATGGATTCAAGTTATCATTTCTGAAAGTAGACACTATCTCCTTGATTCAATTATTCCTCCGAAAATAGTTTTCTTCCTGAATCGTCTTTAACATTTGTTGCCACTTGTTTGGTTTCTCTTTGGGTGCAGGACTGTGCTCCTTCATATTTCCATCTGAAACACAAAGGAAGGAAGTCTTCTTCTAAAGCGGTCATTTAAAATTTTGATGAAAGAAAACAGCTTGTAGGTAATGATTTTCGGAGCTCGCTGAATAAACATGCTTTTACTTCGGATGGTTAGATAATGTAACTGCAATGTATCTTTGTACCTATTTGTACACTCAAATTAGGAGCCAATTTTCTTACAACTACGCTTGTCTCACCAGTAAGCACCACATGCAGTTAGATACATACCTACATACGCAGGTACGCACATATAATAGCTATACTTCTTAAGGAACCGGTCACCTTTCCTCGTCGCCGGCCAGACGGCGCAGCTGTGAGGCAGTGCCATGCGTTACTAATGAGCGCTACGTCTTGGCCCGCCAATTAGCACGGCACTCACTCACTACTCTGTGCACAAAACACACACACCTACACAGAACACATAAACCGTACACACGCTCACGATAAACAAGACATAGTTATGTGTGTAGTAGGATCATTGTGCTCGAGATTCATTTTATATGAATTGTCTAGGGATGTAGCGATTCGTTTTAGTAGAATTGTGACGTGTCTATTTATATATCTTGTAATAATGATGTATTTGTAAATAATATTTTTGTCATTTATTAGCACCACATATAATGTAACTATGTATTCTATTGGCATTTGGTACAAGTTTAAGGGAACGTGAAGTCATAATAGAACATCAGTTGATTTTGTTAATTTAAACTAAAACTTGTCGGAACATCTTAGAGTAATTATGTATATTTGAATTTCTTGCACATTCTTCTCCATACGAAACTTGAAACCTTTTGGAAGGGGCGCCTAGAATCAATTTTATTTTCTTGTATGACGTTCAAAAGTGCCTTTTAATGGCCTACTTGAAATTAATTATTTGACTTTGACTATGGTTTATTTAGGTATATGATCGAAAGAAAGTGGCTTAGGGGAGGCCTAAGTTCAGCAGTGGACGTGTGCCGGCTGGATGATGATATGAACTATAGAAAGTAGTTATTGTTGTATCTTTGAGGACTTGATCTGCCGATTGAAGAACAAAAGTGAGAATATAAAATAAGCGGTTGTGCAAACTGTTGAACCTACCTAATCACTTTATGTTAAGGTATGTAGACCGTAATCAAGTAATAGATAATTATGTAATTGCAAAATGCAAAAGTTTTTGGGGTTTTCCGGTATGGAATTTCTCAGTAGATACCCAGAGACTTGAATGATTTTTAATCGTCTGCCTAACATTTTCCTAACTATGTATGTTGGGGTCAGCTTCCAGTCAAACCGGATGCAGCTGAATACCAGTATTTCATATGGAGTCACTGCATATCAGACTTCCACAACCCAGATACTGGGTAATATGATACCCCTTGGTAAGACTAGTTGACAGACTTGGGGGCACAGAATACTGAAAAGTACCAGAAGCCGTGACCGCGCCTAATACTGAAGCGTCAAAAACTACTCTTAATGATGTAGGTATATCAGAACGTTCGGCCAATCGAGGTAGGGAGCTGGCTGCTACTCTAGTTTTTAGTGACAATTTTGTGACGCATAAAGATGTCAGCCAAATAATTTGGGACAGAATAGTTCGAAAGTTAGAAGCATTTATTTATGGCCAAACGGTTCGGCCGTTCGTTCGCAGTTAGTGACGACACTGAAACGTATTTTTATTGCTTTAGTTTTATTTGTGACGGCCCCATTAAATGGTAAATTGAAAATTAAACCTTTAACCTCAAAACATTGGGATTATCGATCCTCCACAACGAAGAAGTCTAGAAGACTCGTAAAAACCCCTGATGTGTTGCAGTCGTCGAGAATAGGTAACTGCTCTGCAGGTTTTCAGTGCAATGGTGTGAGTATTTTTATTTATTTAAGATCATAAAATATATGCCACTATGGTGGATGGCGACTCCCGACCATGTATTGGAATACTCGATAAATAGGTACAAGTTAAATAAATATTATTTCATTCTAAAAAAGAGAAGACAATTGTAGGTAATGTCAAAATGAAGTTGTCGGAGTTGCGCACAAGTTTACATGACACCTCACAAGTTTACATGACACCTCACAAGTTTACTCGACACGTGTTCGTATGTTATAAACACGCTGGAGTTGAACATGCTAACTAGTTTGTCAACTCAACTTTCGGCTCTTTCCCGTTTTATTTGATAGTAACAAACAGAAATTTCTATTTCAAAAAGTTCTATTTCTGTCAAAAGATATACTATTGATATTTTTATTACCTATTTTTTTATTGTGTTTTTTCTGAAATAAAAATTTATTTATGATTTATTCATATTTAACGGCTGAGTTGTACAAACCAGTATTTATCTGAGAACTTTCTACTTATCGTGTCTGCGGAGGTAGCCACCGTTCCTTTACGGTAACTTACGATACGTTACTGGGCTCACTTCGTTGTTTTAACGTATTAATTATGCAATGCAAATACCTCTTACCTCTTAACCCCCGACGCAAAAACGATGGGGTATTATAAGTTTGACGTGTCTGTGTGGGTGTGTGTGTCTGTCTGTGGCAGCGTAGCTCCCGAAGAGATGAACCAATTTTGATTTTGTTTTTTTTTTGTTTGAAAGGTGAATTTGTCGGGAGTGTTCTTAGCTATGTTTGATGAAAATCGGTCCAAGATGGCCGCCGCCACAAAATGGCGGATTACATATTTTTTTACAACTTTCTCAATATGAGTATCAAATAAAAGGGCTTGAATAGTAGAATACTATACACTATGATGAATTACAAATACAATATGGCCGCCACCACAAAATGGCGAATTAGGTACTTTTTTTTTCCACAACTCCTTCAATATTGGTATCAAATGCAAGGGCTTGACAAGTTGACTATATTGAAAGGGAATAAGAAATATTAACTAACGAAGCGAAAACTAAAAACTTGAAAATTATTTTTTTGTCTGAACAATGCCCTAAATTGATGAGGAAAGTGGAGTAATGAATGGAAACGCATTTCTACATCAGATACCTAGTGTCGCAGTCCCATTTTATAAACTAGATCTGAAATACCCAAGTTATCTAATAGCTATGAAATACTTGTACGAAAGTTGAATAACTAAAGGAAGAACTAGAAAAAAGATATAAGAAAACAAAAAATTCTGTTTAGTCTTAAAAATTATTCTTCAACTATAAATTAATTATTATTTTTGACCCCTTAATCACTTAGCCCATGACATATACATTAGTATATAATGTATTATACAGCGCTATTCAACACACACAAACAAAGAAGCAACTTACTCTGCACAGCATTACAAGCTTAACAATTAGTGCACAAAAATAGCTGCATATGGTGCAAATACTGTAGGTAACTAACTATACAAGCATTTAATGAATTCCACCACAAAGTCACACAAAGTGCTGACACATCGATGAGCTATCGCGAGCACGTCGCTTCAACGCTGTCCATTGACGGCTGCTTCTATAAAGCGAGGTAATTTGGCGTGTGAACCGAGCGATGGTTGTCACCACGCACGAGCCGGGGCTATTATTGCCTAATCCACGTTGTCGTCGGATTTGGGTCGACAATGACAGCAAGCGGATTGAATGCGTGGTAATGGGCGCGAGAAGTACCGCGCGGCGCGAGCGTGTGCCACGTCGGCGAACCTTTTGTGGGGCGTCGCCGCGCGCCGCGCCACGAGCCACTGTGTGCGTCTATCTCCGGTGTGGAGCGATGTTCTGTACCATAGATATTTACATTTCTATGTTCTGTACGAATTGGACAGACTGAGCAGATGTTAATCTCGCTGTATTCGTCAACGGCGCAGCGCGCGCCTGTGTCGTGTAAAGTGGCTGTATTGTGTTAGGTTTATTAACACCTATATTTTCTGAAATCGTATAATCATAGTATAGAAAGGCTTGTGGCTAAGCAATAACAGCTGCACCAGTCGATCCATCTTTAACAGTCGTTACGGGTCGTCAGAAGCCCGAAAGTCTGACAACTAGTCTTACCAAAGCCGCGACAGCATAATTATTATGTCTATCTTGATTGACTGACTTGATTGGTTGACGCACTATAACCTTTTTTATGGTAATCAGTTCTAAAATAATGCATTATTTGCGAAGGTGTTTTTATAAACATGATTTTAATCCTTGTCCAAATAAATACGTTATTCATCACAAGTATTTAATTTTGAACAAAATTCCCATTGATATCATTTGAATTCAATAAAAATCTTAGGAGATATAATATCATAGTTTTAAAATAACTCCGCAAGGCGGTTAGTCATTAATTACTGATCATAGCCATGATGTTCAACACGCGATACCCAAAATAGCTTCTTAAAGTAGGTAATGTATTATCTTGTGTTGTGTATTATCTTAAGTAATACTCTGAAAGTATGGAATGGAATATAATAAAATAATTTTAGTAGGTTTTTTTCTCAAATTAACGCGGGTGAAACCGCGGGGCACAGCTAGTCATAGTATATTCGTAATAATAAATTCTCTAGAAGTCTAGAACATCCGTAGGTTTAACGTATTCATTTCAGAGGTTGCTGAGCTGACCCGGCGAACTTCGTTCCGCCTCAGAATCAATAAGAACGACTGTATGAGAAAATGAATTATCTTCATCCAAATGAATCATATTTTTATTCGTGTATTTTTCCCATGTTTTAATAGATATTCTGCTATTCAAAGTGGAGACAAATCCAACAAATCAAAGGTTATAAAAATCTGTCCAGTTGTTCTTGAGTTACATAATGTTGTAACTAACCCGACTTCGTTTTTATGGTTCCGTAGTTCCTACAAGGAACCCTTACAGTTTCGTCATGTCCGTCCGTCTGTCTGTCTGTCTGTCCGAGGTTTTGCTAAGAGACCGTTAGTACTAGAATGCTGTAATTTTGTAGCAGTGCGTATATCAATTACGCCGACAAAATCGATATCGATGTCTTGTTTATGATTTTTTAGTTGGGGTCGTAGTTGGGCTGAAGTTTTAGTTGGCATCGTAGTTGGGTATAAGTTTTAGTTGGCGTCGTAGTTGGGTTTAAGATATTAACTTTCTTTTTTTTTTCAGAATACAATTTTGACTTCGCAACGATGTTATTAGAATTATGTATAAATATTGCTACTGCATTGGTATGGCCAACATGATCACTCACTTTTACATCAAACACTAGAACAAACTGCGTGTTTACTCAGTGTAGGAGCGATTTTATGGAAAAGTGAGCGTTCCACGAAATAGTCAAACAGTTAATAAACGCAAGGTAAACATGAACAATATACTGCTGCTGCTGCTGAGGGAACTACGTTGTTTATCTTTACGTACATATTTGGGAATTTTGGACAAGCAAACAAACGAGCAGATTTTTCAAGAGAGGTATTGATATTGCTGGAGCTTTCAATTTTAATAAAAAAAACCGGTAAAGTGCGTGTGGGACCACGCACAATGAAGGGTTTCGTAGTTGGTATGAATTTATTCCAAAAGAAAATCAAATTTCATGAATCTAGGACAACAGGGAGTAGGTACCCTATATGTTTCGATTAATTTGCAAGTATCAAAATATGTTAGATGGCCGATAGAATAAAGCTGTGACCGAATGGTGGCCAAGGTTAGGCCAAAGAAACCAGAAGAAAGGGAAGGGTTTATACCCAGCAATGGGTAATTCCGGGCGGAATTGATGATGATGATGGTCAAAATATGCCACATCAATATGTCTTAGAAATATGTTACATAAATATTTCATTTAAATGACCGTATTTTTTATTGCGTTGACCTAAGCTTGATTTTTTAAGAGCTAAGCCAAGGGACAGTTAACCTTCTTAAATGATTTGATATTAATATCATAGACAGACGTACAATGATGTGATCTTTTAAGGGTTCCATTTTCCCTTTTGAGGTACGGAACCCTAAAAACTATACTTTATCTCTGTTGCTGCAGTAAAAAGGTCTTAAAATTGATATATCATTTCTATTTTAATCTTTAACAGACAAAAACCACTTGAACGCAAGGGTTTAATAAAAAAACTCCGTTGTTGAGAACATAAATACTCGCACAATACAGCAAACTCTTATTTTAGTCGTATATTAAACTCGTTCATATTCGTTCATTCAATATCGAATGCAATGTTGCGTGCACTGTCGTCCGAGTAATCCCGGCTAATCCCATTTCTAGGCAGAACCAAACGCAAGTCAACACACAACACGACCAACTTAACTGCAATAGACACAAGGTTGAATGTCCCCTGGCTAGTTTCGTTAGTGAGCTAGTGAGGATCGTTGTCATAACAGCTTATAGGCGTTCGGCAGACGGACCGGTAGGATTAGACGCGTTGTGTAAATGTTCACGTATTTTTATGTGAATTCGTTTGATGCTGAGCACAATGTAGTTCGACGGCTAGAGCGGGATTAACTGTGATGGAGGTTGGTATTATAACGTTCGATCTGAGCACGTCGCAGGTGAGGGGTTCCGATCGTGGTACCCTCATCAGAGAGAAAGCATTCATAACGAGATCAACGGCTGTAAGCCGCGACGGGGTTATGGGATTTTGCATTATTAGCACTTATCAGAATAAGCGCCCATCATGGACACTGTTAAGGACCTAACTAAAGGTTTGTAAATGACAGCAAAGTGGACTGTATATACTTATAATATGGTTCTAAAAGACATACAATGTTGAACTAAAACTTTGGACAGCAAGTATGCGCGCGCGTCGACGACCGTGTTCGGTAGGTAGGGCGGTGCGGGCGGCCAGCCCGCTGCCGCGGTGCCGTCCCCTGGCGCGGACTATGATTCACACCTTGTCTACGTGAACAGACACCTTAAAATCGGTGATCGAAGCCTAATTATAGTTCTTTGAATCTAATCTCTAAAAACTAATCCTCCTACCAAAGTCTTTCACTAACGAATACCCAACATGAGACATATCTCACAGCCACCCCGCCAAACAATACGAATACATGAAGATCAGTCCGGTATCTCGCGCCGAAAGCATGTACGAGTAATATGCATATATACGTATATTATGTGATGCTCGGGGAATTAGCCGCGGCTAAGTTTTAGTTTGACTCGGTTTGTGTCAAGTGAGGTCTTGACGAACACTGAGAAATATGTCGTTGTCATTTATTCATGAACAATAAATTGTATCTGAAATTACATGATATAAAAAAGAAAATTAAATTACATAAGGAAAAAACACGTTAAATATTACAACAATGCATAAATACAACATATTATAATATATAGGAATTTCGTTATAGATCTTCAACAGCATAAAGACACTTATTCAACAGGAAAGTTTAAAGTTCATTTTTAAAAGAGCTTGAGTAGATAGCACTTTTTATATCTAGAGGCAACATAATAAATACACTCGAGACTTCGAGAGCAATGAATTAGGGTCACTTAAAGATTACCTGAAAGTCTCGGAAACTCTTCTTAATCTCTTCGGATCTTAATGAAATAAATTGTGTTTAATAGAAAAATGCTCCTTAAATGAAAGTAATAAAATATAGGTATGTGTCACTTTGTATTATATTCATAAAAAAATACATAAATAAATAAATAACATATTGCATATCGACTGTGAACTGGCAACCGGTACTATCTCAATTTTGACAACTTTACAGAATGAAGAAAAAACACAAAAGCATTCACTGCGCGTTGAAGTTAGTACAAGTTGAATGAAGCCAATTCTGGCGCCAAATGTAAATGTATTTGAATTAGGATTTCTTGCAACGATGTGGAGTATTAAATGGTATAAAAGTGAAATCTTCAAAAAATTGAGATAGGACCGGTTGCCAGTTCACAGTCGATATGGCATATTGAAAGTTTCAGGATCTGGGGGTCTACTCCCTAAGCACGAAGTCCGTCGCTTCGGCCTTCGTTACGGGCGTTTCCTACCCCCTATGACCAACGGACAGATGATTCGCTCGGGGTCCGAGCGAAGAATGAATTTCAACGCGATTTGACAATTGTCCCTACTCCCGATGTGTTTTTGCCCGTCCGAACAGTTGAACTTGACATTGGTTTCGACGGATAGTTATGTCAGTTGATACGACATCAAAATAGTTCTCGTGTTGTCGACGAAAGTTAAGAATTCGAACTATGGCTGCTTTTTTAATTATTGAAGAAGCTTTACAGGAAGAGCAAAGGCAACGTCGATATAATTAACGCCAAAACTTTAGGTTGGCGAGTATTCCCGACGTTGAGTTCATAGGGAACTATAGGCTCACTCGGGAATAATTCGAGGACTTATGTGCGGATTTAATTCCTCTTTTGAAGACATACATACATAAGTACCTACATAAATATAGGCTGATAAACATATTACCCTCCTTTGCGCCGCGCAGTCGGATAAAAAGAGACAATGTTTCGGGATTTTACCATTAGAGTTTAGTACATGCTAAGTTTTGCCAATATTGGATTTTTTTTGGAATAAAACAATGAATTAACTTTAATCGTTTATTTAATTTATTTTCATTATGCACCATCAAGAGTTGGTACATCTTAGGTTTTCCTCAGTGGATGTAGAAAGTTGCTCCTGGGAGAGTGGGTCGGCACGTGTAGGAGCATGAATGGGTGAGGTAGCTACTGGCTCTGGATCTCTTACAGGTGGAAGCTGTACAACAAAAACTGAATATCATTGACGGATACATCAAAACATATATAATTGTATAGTTATCTGTAATTTATTATTATTTAATAAAAAAAAGTCACGGGAAAGACTCATAATTATAAATACAATACTTATTGGTTTTAGTTTTTTTACCATTGAACAGACTTACTATCATACATTATAAATGTAATTCTTACCAATGGAAAAGCTGGCACTCTTGCTCCGGTTTCCGGCTCTCTTAAACCCTCTCCCATTATCGATAGTATCTTTAATTCCACTTTGGAGAGGGTTGTGCTACCGATGGGCCTCCACCTCTAGCACTTGCTGATTTCTGGCAGCTCCAGCAGCCTTTATGGCAAGGCGTTTTTTGTCAGACCACACCTAAAATTTGAATTTTTGGTTAATTTTATGAAGCTATATAAAAACCACTATACTCGTAAGTACTCCTACAGATAAGTATTTGGAGGATGACTGATTATTATCATTGTATTCACTTTACTGATGACAAGACCTTAAAATCATATTAATATTGACGAGTAATGTATAAAACTCACCCTATGCCTCTGCTCGGCGGACTTACTGCAACTTCCCATTGAGTTATGGGAGATGCACAGGTTTTCCCACAGCCGTTTTGAGCGAACTCTCCCGTCGGCACCCCTCAATAACCCGCGAGACAGTTCATGGTTCTCACCTATAAAATCGAGAAGGGCCTCAATTTGCCCGTGTGTTGCTGCAGCGGTTGGGGCCATATAAACAAAATTAACTAGTAAGCTTAATAAAATGTTGGAAATTTTAAAACTTCCCGGCCGACAATTTGACATTTCATTTGAAAGTGTCAAAAGTAGTCTGTGGAAAATGTCCTTCAAAAAGTAAACAGGCAAAGGTATCAACAGGATGATGCCGGTTTCCGGACAAAAATGGCAAAAATAATTCAATTCTATATTTAAAGAAATAATAAAAAGAATATTTTTTTAAACGTGGTAATTTTCTAACGACAAAAGTATTAATTTTTGTTTAATAAGCTAGAAAACTACAAAATAAGTAAACCGGTAATCGACCGGTAAAATAGGGCAACTCTATCGCCATGCGTCGTTCGTTCACGAATATTGTCTATGATTCCGTTTGAAACTGATGAATCCGAAATCGTTAGGGGGTAGGGTTAATTCCGACGTATCGGACTACTGTCGGACGGGCTTGTTACTTCGTTAACGGACTTAGGGAGTAGACCCCCTGGTCACTTACAACAAAAGAATGAGAAAACAATTATGGAATTCGAAAATGGAACCCTTTAGGAACATGTTGCTTTTTAATTTGCGAGACTGTCATTTGTTTATTCACTCTGACGTCCTTTCGAAAATTGTGTATCGCTATCAAAATGAATTTAAATTGTGAACATTTTTTTTCAGTGATTTTTTATGATTTTTGTTGTGGCTTAAGTCAACAAGAGACTTCAATTGGCATTTGGTGATGAAGCACCATGTCGCAGCTCTATGTATTCGTGGTTTGGAGAATTTAGACGTGGACATGATCATCTCCATGACGAGGTACGTGAATGTCGGCTGGCGACTGCGGTTATAGACTCTAATATTGACACCGTACGACAACTTATTGAAACTGACAAAAAATTACTTGCCAGCAAATTTGTGCTTTGTTAGGCATTGGAATGAGCCAAGTGCAAAACATTTTACATGTGCATCTGAAGGTTCGGGAACTTTGCACTCGATGATTTTCACCCGCATGATTTAACGGAGGACCAGAAACGACTGCGTCTCCAGTGGTGCCGTAAAATGATAAAGAAGTTTAACAGAAGACAATCATTGGCTGTCTATAATATCGTGACAAGTGCCGAAACCGGGTGTACAGCTTTTAACCCGAAAGCAAAACCCAGTCGGCAGAGTGGGTCTTTCCTTTTGAAGATTTGCCGATGGAAGTTAAGAAAAGTCGAATTTGCATTCGACATTTGCATTGTTGGCAAAAAAACAGGTTGCTTCTTTTTTCGGCAAATCAGGACATTACAATACAGTATTGCTTGAAGATCAAAGGACAGTGACTGCATATTAGTACGTCAACACTTGCTTGCCTAGAGTCTCAGAAAAAGTTCGCAAAAAGCGTCCTCGACGCAATGTCCTCGTTCACCACGATAACACATCCTCACATTTCGCTAAGGTAACAGAAGCCTATTTGAAGGCTTCAAATGTGGAATAACTGGAAGTTTGTGTGGACCAAGCAGGGCCGCATCCTCGCCAGGAAGATGCCAGGAGACAAGGCGCAGAGGATCCGCACTGACGAGGACTTATCCCGTGTCTTCAGAACTGAAAATGACACGGCTTAATTACTTTTGTATCTCTAAATGTGAATAGTTTTATTTTTATGCTTGGGGATGTGCGTTGCAACCGTTTTCATAGTGTGCTCAGCCATGGATCATGGAGCTATTGTGTCCACGTTATACTATCTTACTCTTCTACTATATTTATTTATATTATATGTGGTAAGTCTATTTTCACCTAATCTATTTAATCCAATTTATGTACAGTTGCCAGCACATCAACTTACCCCACTTTGACCTTGAACGCGTTATGAGCAACAACAGCGAGAATCGTGCGAAAGAGATATATAGCTTTTTGTCTGTCCTTACTTGTAATGTTTCGTGCTGCAGTGCGTACAGTCGGTGACCAACATTGTCTTAGTCAAGTAGGCATATCTTGTTAAGCCATTTTAATCATTAACTTCTTGTCGTTAAAGTTGAAAAGCTTTTAAGTAACACGGCAAAAACAAGTGGGTAAATTAAAAAAAACTATAAGTTCTCAAATGAGTAGGTCGAAGTAAAAGTTTACTTCGTGGGGTAGATGGATTTTAAATTGATCTAAGTGACAAAAGTCAGTCTACCTACGCCTAAACAGCGACTGCGGCGCACAAACATTTCTAAAACGTTTGAAGTAAATCGTGAAAAGCTTTTTTAATGAATTTGGTGAAATCAAAGCGTCATGTCGCAACTTAATGACTATACAAAACATTGCTGGCTGGATGTTGTCTATAATATTAGTCAGTATTTGGAGATTCTGCGTGACGTCATGCTGCCGACTGTGCGAATTGCTTATCTATCCTAACACTGATATTTACTTCGTGCAAGATAACTGCCCGATCCACCGTGCAGGCACTGTGAAGAATTGGTTAGCTGCTCAAGAAGGTTTAACTATTATTTACTGGCCATCTAAAACTCCCGATTTGAACCATACTTATAGAAAACCTATGGGGTCAAATCTTTTTAAATTGGGACAAATCCGAAGTGCGAAATAAAAACAATTTGGCTGAGTTCGTGTCATCGACATGGGAGCACATGAGAAGAAAAGATTTGTGTTGGAACATGGTGTGCGGTATGCGTAGCCGCTTACAAAAGCTAAAGAAGAAGACGGTGCGCCACTCCGCTACTAACTAATCTACTTATAAGTATTTTAAAACACACTATGTAAGTAAATGCTCAATTGAATGAATGCTAAACCATTAATGGCTAATGTTGCAGATTATGTGGTGATGTTATTGTTATAAATGGAAATGCATTTTTCTATTTAAATAACATGTTGATTCACTACACATAATTATACTTAGCTATAAATCTGTAAAACATAACAACAACAACAATCGATAACCAACTTCCAAGCATTAGCAATGACTTTTTTTAAATGTTTATAAATGGTTAGGTTTGGATATGATATTATAAAATGTAATAATATTGAACTATGAGCATTTAGTTACTTTATCTTACTATAATGAAATAATAAACATTTTTATTACTTGCAATGATTTTGTTTCATTTCTATACAAACTACCCATTTAAAAAGATATTTGCCGACTTCGTTCGTTAAAAAAAAAAAAGAAAAATAAACATAATATTTAATTAAAAACAAAACATTGCTAACAAAAATCTGTATCTATGTTTCTCCTGGTTTCGAACGCAGATAACGATGTTTATCGAGCTGCCTTAGTGACCATGAGACCAACCCAACTCTTGTAATATGTTTTGAAATTCGACCTTAGTTGGGATGATACGCGTAATATTCTAAAGAATTTAAACCATATGGCACATTTTCATAAAGTTCATTATCGCACAATCACAACCAGCTATTTAGATAATGAATCATGGAATTTAGATATTAACAGTAGACAACTTTAAAATGTTACTGATGCGCGATATTTCTTTTTATTCATCCACCCTCGCCTTGGTTTTTTTTTAGTAGTCGTGAATATGATAATTGGCTGCCAATTATTAGTATGGTTGCGATTGGGTGATTTTAGAAACGTTGAAAACTCCACCAATCATACCAAGGATACTTTCTTTATAACACTATACAGCGCGTCGTAGTTATAGATATGTATAAAGTTTACATTGATGTGCTGCAGTCTGTACAAGAAGTATTCTTAATAATAATATTTTTCTCAATCATAACTATATACTCTTACTATAGTGCCCACTGATGACTCCCAGTAAATATATTAAGTTTGATCTACTAAATGCGGCCAAATCAGGGTGAGTTCTTGATTGCCATGGGTAACCACTCTGTGGACATCATGGCGATCAATGAGACATGGTCACCTAGTCCCCTATTCGGGCCCCCGTGACCCCAACCGGCCCCCTCAGACCAAAATAGTTACTGACTGGAGGAAAGTAAGCGAAAGGCTAAAATCCACCAAGTCACCTCACCTAGATTCCATTCCCGATCAAATTGTCTCAGTCGCGGACACGACGGGAGCGATCGCCTCGTTTACAGAGCACGTTCAATCCGTATTGACGGATTGTTCACGGGAAGTTCCAGTGATGGAAGACCATCGCTGGAAATTACCGGCTGACGTACGTGATCTGATAACAGAGAAGAACGCGTCCATCCGTGCCTACGACTCCTTTCCCTGCGTGCTGTAAAGAAACGCATAGCGGAGCTGCGTTCCGAGGGTTGGGACAAGTTGCTCGGTGAACTAGAGCCCAATCATCAAGCCTTCTGGCAGCTTTAGAGGAAGCTTCGCTCCCCTGAAGAGGCCTCTGTGCCTCGTCTAGTACGCCCCGACAAGACCATAGCCTTTGACAACACCGAAAAGGCCGAATGCCTCGCCGTCAGCTTAGAGTCCCAATGCTCTCCCAGCTCTCAACCAGTAGATCAAGCGCACCTCGACAAGGTGAACGCTGAGGTCGAACGTAGAGCCTCTCTCCCGCCAGTCGAAGACCCTGATGATCCTCTGCCTCCTGTCACTCCTGACGAAGTGCATCATCATTAAAGGGTTCGAAACTCGTAAAGCCCCCCGGTTCGGACAGTATCAACAATAAAGTGTACAAACTCCTCCCCGCCCCCCTCATTCTGCTCATGACCGCCATCTCCAATGGCGCTCTGAGAAATAACATCTTCCCCCAAGCGTAGAAAGAAGCCACGGTCATCGGTATCCCAAGCCCGGCAAGCCCAAGTCTGAGCCCTCCAGTTACCGCCCCATCAGTCTGCTCAATGTTTTGGGCAAAATCTACGAGAGGCTTATTTATAAGCGTCTCAAGGACTTTGCCGAAGCAAAGAGCCTTATCCCTAATGAGCAGTTTGGTTTTAGAACTAAACACTCGTGCATCCACCAGGTCCACCGCATTGTTGAGCACATCAGCGCTGGCTTCCAGCGCTGTGCTTCAACAGGCGCTTTGTTCTTTGACATAGCGAAAGCATTTGACAAAGTCTGGCACAATAGCTTATTATACAAGCTCTACCTTCTAGGTGTGTCAGACCGTCTCGTGCTCATCTTACGAGACTTTCTATCGCATCGTACTACTACTACATCGTTCCACTACCGCATCGAGGGCGCTCTCTTCCCCTTCACTGGATCCGTGCCGGAGTTCCCCAGGGTTCCGTCATATCCCCCCTCATATTCACCCTGTTCACCAGTTACATTCCCAAAAGTAAATTGGCTCAGTTAGCTCTCTTCGCCGACGACACTGCCATTTACTGTTCAGGTCACAATCAGGGCTCTATCGCTCGCAATCTCCAAACCTCCGCAAGTGCCTTAGGCGATCGGTTCCGGAAATGTAGAATCGAGGACAATCCCGATAAGAGTCAGGCGGTATTCTTCTAGAAATCGCGCAGATTCAACCCCCCCCCCCCCCCTCCCCACCCAGATCTCTATGTATGGCAAGCCGATCCCTTAGGGTAAGCAAGCCAAATACTTAGGGATCATTCTCGATCACAGACTCAATTTCAAAGAGAACATAAAGATGGCGCGTTCGCGCGCCTCTTTTGCTCTCGGTAGGCTTCACTCCTTACTGACTGCCTGCAGCAAATTGTCACTCAAGTGCAAATTGCGCCTTTACACCGCGGTCATCCATCCCATCATGACTTATGCTTGTGTAGTCTTCGCACACGCCAAACCTAAAAACCTGCATAAAATGCAGACCCTCCAAAACCGTTTCCTCAGAAAGGTCACGGGAGCCCCCTTCTATGTCCGAAACGTGAACCTCCACGTTGATCTCAGACTCCCCACCGTCCAGCAGTTCATGAAGAGCCTCTCCAAGCGCTTCTTCGATACTGCTATTAAGCACCCCAATCCCCTGATTGCGGCGGCCTCCAGTTACACTTATCCGGGAGGGCGCATAAGTTCGATTCGCCGACCAAGGCATACCCTCACCCCCCCCCCCCCCGACGACGCCACTACCCTCCTCCAGGAGAGTAGTAAACCACCAGTGCTCTCAAGAAGTACAAATCCCGTCATCCGTCCTTCCGCCGTCGAGGCCCGTCGCGACACCCCATTTCATGCCCGCCCCGACCCTTGCTCGAGCCAGCCCGCGCCGCTGAGCCTGTAGTTCTAAATCTGTCCCCAAATAATTCTGATGCAGCCTGTCCCTTGCTGTCCTCTCCTAGCGACGCCCTAAGCCGAGGTCCGAACCCCACCGGGTTTTTAGTTAGTTTTAAGCCCTGGCTGGAGGCCTCAATTTATTGTGGCATCCACAGGAAAATCCGGTTAAGCAGTCGACAACCTCTCAGGTTGACCTACGAGATACCATTCCCAAAAAAAAAAAAAAAAATGATGTTATATGATATTATGATGCGCCGTATTGCGCCCTGAACCCTGTATCCATAATATTCGACTGGATGATGGACGCACTCGATGTTTTCCAATCCAACTAACTTATTCGATATATTAAAACTAAGTCTAGGTATGATTGAAGATATCGTCTATTAACTCAACTGTCACTAATGCGACACAATTACTTTTTCTATTGTTACCGATCTCTAGGAGATTTCTTGACGGGGTGTGATTTCCTCGGTGCCTTATTAAAATATATCCGTACATGGAAAGGGTAGAGATAACAGCGACGGAAGAATTTCCCGCAAGAACAAGAGTCCCCTTCCGTCAAAGTTTGTGATAGAAGCATGTTTCCTTAAACCTGAGGCAGGGGATCAGCCGGCTTTACTCGCGAAAGAGATTTTACGCCCAACTTTATTATACTTATGTCGAGAATTAGAATAACCCTTTTGCGGAACGAATCTATAAAGTAGCTAAATGTTTTCCTTTACATTTACAAAGGGCTGGGAACAGGGGATGTTTACTTTTCTACTGAGAAGATTATGGTAGATTACACCAACGCTTTGTATTCTCTGTTAACTGGACACGTTACTTCGTAACAAACTCTGACCCCTAAAATACAGGCGAACGCCTAGTTTGGGGGCCAGCGTCTATAATAGTCTATTGTATGTACAAATTGATTAATAAATACATTTTAATTTGAAACTCACTTCGCTTATTCGTCCTGCCGATCTCTAGTGACAGCTCACTTCACCTATAGCGGTGTGATTGTTACAGGATAGACCGGCGAGCGTCAACTGGGCAGCTGTAAATTCCGCTCCGACCCCGCGCGACTGAGCTCAGGCCGAGCTCGCAGCGCGCGGGGCACTCACCGACACTCAGTCATATTTCACGAGCTACATACCGCCTGACAAATACCGCAGCTACAATAACTGTAACGCACCGAAGGTCATATTCAGTTAAGGAAATGTATTGTTTATCAGGTTGACATACCTACGTAAACCCACATTGTAGCCATTGCATACAACTATTAAAGAATGACAACTTTATGATTTGAATAAACGGACAATTAGGTATATAAGTTAGTGTATCGTCAATTATTCATATTCAAAAGTGGTCGATTTGACTTTGGTAAATAATTCGTTTCCCTGACTGTACACACATAGAGGCATAATTAAATATTAATTATTTACTTGCATCTTGTCATGGATTTTCTGAAAGAAAGAAAAGAAAAATATGAATTGCTTTCAATGGAGACGTAAATTGCTTCCAAAAAGAATAATTAGAGAATAAAACCTATCAAATGGCTTAAAATATTTTGAGATTGAAATTAGATCGCGAAAGTTATCAAAAATACAGACATTACCCCTCTGAGGCGCCAACTCATGATAATTTGAAACAGTAATTCAGAAGTGGTCCTTCTGTGTCTTCTATCTCGGTGGGTACCGGCGCTATATTTTTCCGGCGACACTCATACACCGTCTCTTGTAAGGTGCATATTAAGTGTCGCACAAATATGGCGTGTCTTCAGCTACATGTATATGTGTATGTTTGTATGTCAGACGCCTGAAACTTACGTTTGCCTAGTTTGTGAGTTCCAAGTTTTTAATTGCTTTCGCTGTTCTAGTTTTTTTATTGGTAAATGTTAAGGTATTCTTCCCTAAGGTAAATTGTAATAATGAGTCTTTAAATACATTATGACAGTTGTTGTACACCTACATATTTATTTTTGGACTGGTAAAATTGTTTCTTATTTTCCTTGACTAATATTTATATAGACAAAGTAGAAATTTCTGTAGAAAAGACAGGATGTTTGTGTATTTATTACATTTGCGCTAAGTATTGACGAGTAGGTACATTAGACCTAGACAATCTATCATGTTTAGTACCTACCTTATCGAAAACAATATTATACTTTTTTTACCTAAGTCTTGTTAATATCTGGACCATATGATACAACGAAAAATAATACGATAGACATTTATAACAAAAAGGTAAACAAAAATCTAAAAAGACAAGACAAATTGACAGTCCCGAGACTGTTCGTTGCAAAGCGTCCCCGACTCCCCAGAGAAATAGCGCGTATAGACGATACGTCAGAATGACAACCATATCAACCGATGACGAATTGAGGAGAAAGAAAATATAAGGAAGATTACATTGGAATGAGTTACGACTAGTTACGAGAATGTCGTCGTTTCAGCCGATAGACGTCCACTGCTGGACATAGGCCTCCCCCAATTTTGGGAGGGTTTGCCATAATCGCCACGCTTGGCAGGCGGGTTGGCGATCGCAGTATGGTATGATGGTGGAATACATAGAGAACGCTGCTGCCCATTCTCCGGTACGATCCTTAGTCGCCTTTTACGACACCCACGGGAAGTAAGGAGTGGTGGTATTCTTTAAGTCCGGCACCACACAGACGAGTCCGGCACCACACAGACGGGTCCGGCACCACACAGACGTTACGAGAAAGAACTGAACGGAATGCGGAGACAATGTGTGGAGAGAAGCTGACACACCACGTTATTAAGATTAATCACATCTTCCTGGTAAGAGGCGTCAAAACCTGCATAATGTACCTACATCGACGAACATGTTCTACATTTACAAGTATGAAACACACTTAATACCTATGAGTTTGCCCTAGCCCGTCAGCAAAGAACTTAAATTAACGCGCGTAAAATTGCAGACATTGTAATAGGTCGAACAAGGCATTTTGCTTCTTTAATCAGCACGGAAGCTTGCAAAGTGGGCAATCTGTAATGCATGTCGTTTATACAACTCATATTATACTCCCTTTCCCCTTACGACGTGAAACATGGCACACTTGTGTCGTAAGCCTCATAAACTATACAGTAATATACTCGAGAACATCTCAGTACATCGGCGATACAGTGCACGCGGGTAGGTACCACTTAATAATTTCTCCCCGTCTCACTTGTAGCGGCAGATATGCAATCGAATAGTTCCGAACAATACCGAACTTAGACGAAGCCCAAGCCATTATATGCACCGATTGGGTTCCAAGTTATTCCGATAAGACGAGTTGGAACGCTTTGCCGATAACCGATGTACCGCGTATCGGTGTTGTGAGGAACTGTACCGAGTGCGCGAAGTGGAGGGAATCGACGCGTCCCGGCGTATGAATCAGACAGGCAGCTACGTAAGTATGACGGAATATAACTGCGTAGGAACAGCACTTCTGTCTAGATAATAATGTTACAGATGAAGAGTAGACGAATCACTTTACTGTCTTTATAAGTCATTCTAAAATAACTTTTGGTCCAATTCGGATATACCTACTTCTTTTTGCTTTCATAATATGGAATCTATTATCTTCGAAATCGTGCTTATACGATTCCCACCATACCAGACACAGACAAAGCACGATTCCCAGAATGGCTTACCTCGGTCTATGATGTAAGTATAGTTCTGTCGCGTTAATCTGTGACAGGATATTTTAATAAGTTCTCGTCTTATTCCTACTCTGTGATAACTCCCGTTAAGCGCTGATGAGTGAGTTCTCAGATGTACTCGTAGGAATACAGCTCGTTACGTTCCATGTTTAATTGCTTGTAGGGACCAGATTCAGTTTGAAGTATTTAAAGTTGTTACAAAATAGTAAAACCTTATCTGATTTTATGAAAAGGTATCTGGTCTTTTGTAAGGTCTTGAACTTAACCAACTTAAAAAATATTTTTGAAGCAGTAACAATGAATAAACCATAATTTAATTTACAAAAGATGATGACTTTCAAATTATTAATTGTTTTGTAAAATCACAAACAATTCTGAATCAACCAACTTATAATTCTAAATCAAAAATTCAGCAGCAAAGTTTTGATTATGAAAACTTGAGACTTAACATTCAAGAATTTTAATGAGATGTTTAAGCGAAAAACGTTTTAGAACTTTACAAATAAACAATACTGGACATAGAATAAGTACTCTCAGTCCAGCATAGGTACTAGTGGGTAGTGGGACAACTTAAAGGCACACGACTTATGTAACACATGACTTATATTCTGCTTGCAGGATAGCCAATTGAAAGCCAATTCTCGTAATTTAAAATTTTCAAAATATACCTAGTCGCAGTCTCATTTCGGTGACACACATAAATATATAAGAAACTCTGGGAAAATAAAGGTATTTTTGACAGATTGAAACTAAGGGCCCATGGCTTAATAATAACAGCCGCGTAGGTCGATCCATCAGGTTAAGCTACGCTTGCCACGGCTGGGTCTGTGGATGAGTGACCATATTTACATACGCTAAGCCGTTGGTCCCGGTGGTCATTCTTAGATGTTTGGTCAGTCGTTACGGGTCGCCAGAAGCCTGAAGTCTGACAAACAGTCGGGGTATTTTGTTGTGTTGAGTAACAGGGTTGTGGAGGTCAGATAAGCAGTCGCTTCATGTAAAATACTGGTATTCAGCTGCATCCAGTTAGACTGGAAAGCCGACCCCAACATAGTTGGGAAAAGGTTGGCAGATAATGATGCAACAGCACTTGATTTGCTAACATCATACCTGAAAGGTAGAAAGGTAGGTTTTTTGTTTTCCTTTTCGTTCAAGTTAACGGCATAAACTCATTAGGGTCTGAAATGACAATGGGCATTCCTCAAGGTTCCTTATTGGGTCCATACCTCTTTTTTGTTTCGTCGTCGTCGTTTCAGCCGATAGACGTCCACTGCTGGACATAGGCCTCCCCCAATTTTGGGAGGGTTTGCCATAATCGCCACGCTTGGCAGGCGGGTTGGCGATCGCAGTATAGTATGATGGTGGAATACATAGAAAACGCTGCTGCCCATTCTCCGGTACGATCCTTAGTCGCCTTTTACGACACCCACGGGAAGTAAGGGGTGGTGGTATTCTTTAAGTCCGGCACCACACAGACGTCTTTTTTGTTTACATTAATGATTTACCCCAATTACTTCAAAATCAACCGAAGATGGTGTTATTTGCAGATGACACATCATTGATCTTTAAAATAGACCGACGGTCACAAAATCTAAGAAGACTTTAATAACTCTTTTCTTTAGGTCCAAGATTGATTTACGGTAAATAATTACTGATTTAAATTATCTAATGTTAAAAGTAGCGAATGTGATATCATATTGAATGGCCAAAACCTAGAATTTATTAATCAGACAATTTTCCTAGGAATCACTCCAGACGAGAAATTACAATGAGGACCTTATACTCGTAATAACATCTCTTGCGGGGTGGCTCAGCTCGGCCGCTTATGCTGTTAGGAAAATAAGACAGTTGAAAGATATAGAAACCACGCGTTTGGTCTATTTTAGTTACTTCCACAGTATTATGTCTTAAGGTTTTTTAGCTTTACTATGGGGTCGGGCTGCTAACATTGAATCCATTGATATTTTGCAAAAGAGAGCTGTCAGAGCCAAGTACAATATACGTCACCGCGAATTTAGGGAACTATTTAAAAAGGTTAATATTATGACGGTACCTTGCCAATTCATTTATGAAATGTGTTGGATTATTCGGTTCCCTACAAAATGGTTGAGCTGGATGGTGCTGATCCACGCGTCATGTTCGTGAACGGACGCCGTCGGTTGAGACTAGTCATCTCTTAACTGCCAAGGCTTATTTTTAATCTTATATTTGGAATTATTTCTTCATTTGTCTTTGTTTTACATTGTTCGCACATATAGAAGCAACAAGAAGAATGTACCCAGGATTTTGTAATAACTTGATTTAAAAGAGTGTCCATGGAGTTTCTTGCCCGTTCTTCTCCATAGAGATCTACGTTTTGGAATGGGCAACTAGCTTCAACTTTCTGACTAACTGACAGACTATTTAATTTTGACAATTCATAAGTGCCTGTACAAGGTTTAATTGAATTAAATGGTTTGAGTTTGAAAATATTATGTATGTAAGAAAAAATCAACATCTTTTTAATAAAATAAGTGATAGACATAATGTTAATACTTGAAATAAAATGCAAAAAAAATAATTAAAAAGTAAATAAATAGATTGACTTGGCAAGTAAACTGTACACCCTGTTCCTCTCACCTCTATACTGGCCAGCAAGATGGCCTGTCGCGCTAACGTTATATAATAATTAATTATTATACAACTAATTTTTCTGTCATTTTGATTGAAGTTGTTAAACAATTTTAACATTATAAATGTGTGTTTTATAATATATTATAGATGAAAAATAAAACATATCTACGGCCAGATCACAATCTGTTTGTATCACATTATTTTCACTGAGTATTGTAGATTGGGTGATTGATTAGCACAATTTCCGGTCTCCCAATATAATGTGTTGATCACAAAGGGGATTTTATTAAATATCCAGGTGACTGTTAGTATTGTTGTTTCGTTCAACAATATTACCGCAACTGGTACTTCATAATATTTACCAGCGGGTTCAATGGAAACATATTTATCGTAAAAGTATCAAATTACAGAAACGAATCCAGCATTATTTTATAACATTGTTTAAGTGTGTGCGCTCCCTTGCACCGTGATTGTCGACGCGGGGAGGACTCGTGCCCCCAAATTGATGGCTCACAAATCCCGTGCGGCGTAAATACGTTTGCATTCCACGAATGAAAACGCTGAAATGTACAGTGACATGCCTTGCACAGTGTTTCTTTAATTACGTAATACCTATTTATAAGCTTTCAATAGATAGGTAGTGGAACTTATTGGCGACAAATTCTTAGGATACTGTTTGGATACCTTCCAGGGATTCCACTCTTACTAGGGAATAATTCTGTCTCATTAGAAGACTGATTTCATAAAAACCGGGCAAGAGCGAGTCGGACTCACGCACCGAGGGTTCCGTACCATCATATTATGTTTTTAAATTTTCTTTGGCGAAGCCTATAATTCAACAGAGAATTTTAACACTGTGCACTGCGGTGTAGAATATTGCAATTTTATGTCAGCGCCATCTCTTGACCGATAGTGGAACTAATATAACTTTTGTTGATGATTTCTAAAAAGTGTGCTATTTAGAGACTTCGTTTTATTTTCGTGTAATCTTTACATAAACTTCTATCACATAGAATAATTTCAAATTTTTCTCTTTGGAAACTTCGGAGATAAGGCGGGGGACGGTATTTTGTTTTACATTTTTCATCTAAAGTCAAAAACTATGCTACCTAAAATAAAAATAATAAATATTTGAGACTGTGTAAACTGAGCTCTTTCATGTAATACCCCACATGCTCTAGTAGCCCCGCTTCGAATTTTTCAGACCCCCTTTCGGTCTCTGTTGCAAAAAATATACATATATTTGTCGCATCACCGGGTGGCCAAGATGCGATACATCGGGTCTTCTCCACGATCCGACATACTTTAGATAGGTGTGGGCACTGCAGTGGGTACTCGAACGAAAAGATTATTTGAATTTACAGTAACTTTAATAAACTAGCTATTAACAACCGAAACGCACACGTGCGTTGGAAACAAACACGTGCGTTGGTATTCAGCGTTTGCCGAGACTGTCCAAGCTCAACGGTCGACTGTAGACTGTCGCAACACTCGGTCTCTCCACCAGTCCTCGCTGCATCCCCTCTAACGACGATAGTGTCCAAGCGGTAGGGCTCGCTTGCGTTTCCGATCACATGATTCGTTCGTTTACCAATCAAATTGTTAGATGGCGCTGTTCGCTGCACTGTGGCACCATCTATCCACGACATATTTTTATTTCTTTCTTATTTTTCTTTCGGCACTGTTACTCCTTAATACAGGCTATGTCATAGCCTAGCAAGGAGAGCAGCACGTCACCCACTTGATTGCCAAAATTGTATACTACCCACATTGTTAAAACTGTTACATGTACTACAATCTGTTTTTTTATATAAATAAAGATTATTATATTATATTATATTATTATTTCCAAAATAGTTGGGCAAACGTCATCTAACACTATTCAAAATTTCAAGTTGATAGCATTAGTAGTTCTTGAGATATCCAGCTGTGACAGACAGACAGACAGACTTAGTCTCACCATAAGGGTTCCGTTTTTACCATTTTGGTACGGAACCCTAAAAACAACAATTATTTTTACCCGGCTATGGCGAAACCCAAAAGAAGGGTAATGTTTTCTGCTATGAAATTGTAATAACGCTACATTCTGACAGCTCCATTTACGTGAACGCGCAAAAGAGAGCAGTTTATTAATCCGGTCCTGAATGGCGTGAGCAGTCTTTATTTGGCCACACTAATAACGAAAGCATCGCATGACGTCAGGCGATCTCATAAAAACGGAGTGATATCCCACTAGCGCGCTGCCAACACTTAATAATATAATTAATACCCGCGACCGCTAGCCGCTCTTCTTTTCATATTTTATTTCCTCCGCTGAGACCGCTACTTTTTATTCTACGTAATATTTATAATTTGCGAATCTTTTGCGTCATCAACTCGCTGCGATTTCATTATTATGTTATTGTTTCATGGATTTTTATATATTATTGACATCAACCACAGGTTCCAAACTCATATATAAGTCAGAATAGAGGACATGTTATCATACACACACTCGCTCAGACATCGCTGTTCATAAGTTCAAAAATAGAAGACGAAGAAAGATTCCGATACGTTTGGATCACCACTGAGACATGGTCATTGTTCCCTAATTTTGGAAAACCGATTATCACTTGCTTAATTGTAACCGAAGAAAATAATTTGACATATAGTCGCAATCAGGGGGATCGCGACTATCTTTCAAATTATTTTCTAAAATAAAATCAAACAGCCGCTGCCGGCTGGCCGGTCGGTCCTGCGAATGAGACCCAAGTACTCAGAGCCGGCAGTATTTTGATCAGAACAGCAATAACGCGGATTGTTTAACAAATTATACTTAATTTCCGGCCCGTCGAGACCGCCCACTAATTATTCTCCGCAATATTTATAATGAGCGAATCTTTGTCCGCCGCTGATCCGCAGAAGAGCCGTAATGAACGCTCGCGGGAGGATCCCGGATTGCTCCATAAAGATTGTCTAAACAATTAACTGCGACCATGGCCTCTCCTCACCCCCCCCCCCCCTTCCCCAGTCTCCCCGCACCGTAAAGAGACAGAATGTTTACTGCTCCATTCTCTTCCAAATCTCTGCCCTATAATAGACTGATAATACCACAGAGTAGTTGATACAATACTAGGAAGTGCAAGAAAACATGACATGTCTGTCATTATCAATATTTCCATCTTAGTGTAGGTACTAATAGTTTCAATATTTTTGAACAGAGCGTGGATAGGTACTATAAAAAAAATCGTGTAACTTTATCTCGTGTTTCTTTATGATGCGCTGTTTGCCGTTTATTACCGTTCCTTTTATCTACTACCTACTCTGTGGCAGCACTCTAAGAGGTCATTTGGTCAGCGGGCTCGCGAAGTAATAAAAACATCTCACAGCTTGTTGACTGATCGAAAATGTAAGCATTGTTGTTTGCATGGACGCTACTGGCGGATTATATTATGTACTAGCTTCTGGTTTTTAAACGGATTTAGATCATTCACAGAACCCCCATTTATTAGAAAAAATAAAATATGAGCTACGAAATTATCCTGTCATAATAGGAGGCTTACACCACCTCCGCCGCGTCTTCACTCATCCGCATCTGTAGGGATCGACACTTATGCGGGTGAAGCCGCGGGGCGCAGCTAGTACTATTATAATACTAAAGAAAATAACCCTCCTTCTGACGCAGTCGGGTAATAACAATCACATTTTAATAAAACTTCACTGTATACTACGTTTGTAGTTTTGCTCTCAGTCGGGTATTTTTACATACGTTTTACAGAGAGTCAGCGGTGACACGGGAGCAAACGACGTACCTACAGTTATCCGCGTGAGAAGCAGTTCGTCCTGAGGTCAACACCCGCAGCCTTCAGTAACAATTTCCCATTGCTTGCGAAGTTTTTAGTGAATTAATAAACGCCTGCGTTCCTGGATTATATACTAATTAATGGCACACACGGAATTTCTAGTTAACAGTCACCTAACCATAGTTATCTTGTTTTATAATAACCAATAATGGCCTTTATGTTGAGTACGTTCTACGAACTAACATAAGTATAATAGTATAACAAAATGTGAAAAAACATAAAATATCATTAGTTTGCAAAGCAGGCGTCGAACCTATAAGCTATTTGCTTTTTTAAAAGTTGACTAAAATTGCCGTTCTTATATTAAGTTATGATCGAATGTTTAGTTCCTTAAAGGTACAGCGTGATGATAATCATTTAAAAGGTTAAATCTCTTACTATCTGCAATATTCTAACCTTTTGGATCATTTCTTGCAATGTGTACAGTTTTGACTTCACTACGATTTTATTATACGTATAGAATCTGTCATTTTTTAAGTTAGTGAATAAAAATTAAATATCATTAAGAAAACATTTATAACTCGTGCAATCCTGTCAAAGACAGAGTCTTCTGATTATAATCAAATGGAGAAACTTTAGTAGAAAACCTAAGACACAACAAGAAGTCACGAACAGTCGAACCATAGGTACCTTGATCGGGATTTTTTGGGTCCCCTGAATACACAACCGCGAATAGAGGAAGCCCTTAGTCAAATAGTGGAAGGAAGTTTAAGCATTCTTTTTTAGTTTTAATTTAACTTTTCATGATCAAAGTTACCCCATACGACAAAAATGACAATCATTATTTTTCCCGTTGGCAGATTTTGATTTTAAAAATTGTATTGGCATTATAATTGGGGTAACTTTGTAACTACGCAATAAAATTGGCTATTTTATTGCGTAATCCCAAACTTATCAATGTAACCCCATTCTGCGTATAACATTGATCAGACAGATTTTTTTTTTCTCAAAATCTAGCCGTATTTTTTCATTTATTATTACAGAAATCGCGAGTTTAAACAAAACCGATTATTAGACCGATTATATATTTTTTTACAACCAGAGATTTAAAAGATATGGACCTTGAAAGTTCAATATTGATCATAGTAACCCCGGTTTACGGTACTGATAGAAATAAGAAAAAGAAATGTTCGGTATCATGATGGATCCTCTGCAAAAAATAACATTGAATAACAAAAAACTCTATATTCAATATGTAGTTTTACATATTATTTTTCTTATTCGCCAAATATATATTCTTTGGAAAGAAGTTCGTCACTGTTACACGTGTTCATACATCGTTTGCGGCTGGCTCCCAATGCTCCCAACACTCCCCCAGCTCCCCTCGCTCAGCTCCCGTGCAATGAATCACGCGGAGCTGTAAATATAAAATATTCCAGTTCGGATACCGCATAAACTTTTCTACGTAGATATGGCTTCGTTCCATCTGTTCGGACACCTCCATTCTATGTCCTTGTTGGAGGTACATGAATAACATAGTACGAAGTCAATGACATTGGAACTTGTTTACTTTGTTGGTCTGATCAAATAAATGTAAATCTCCTGGAATTCCACAGGCCGAACGCTAAAAGCGAATCTGCCCAGTTCGGAATAACTCGAAATATAAATATTGGGACAACGGTTTCTCCTAGAAACAAAGAAAATCTAAATGTCCAGGGCATAGGTATGTTGATGATAGTGGCTGAAACCCTGTCTAATGATTATGAGGGTTGAAACCAACATTGGATTAGATTTATTAATAGCAGAATTAAAATCAAAATACGGAATTTTAAAAAGAAAGGCCAGCTGAAATAAAATCGTATTTGTCACTTTTCAAATGGTTTCAAATGAATTGGTGTTCAGTTTCTATCGCTTCGCAGCGTCCATTTTAGAAAACAAGCTGAGAAAATGTTTTCTTATACCTAAACTGTCACACTAACCGAAGTTGGAACCGAGCCCAGTAGCGATAGTGGGACAACATTGGAGCCTAATACCGTGCTTCGCACATCATGAGTCAAAGTCACAGCATACACGGGTTTCAAATATTGTTTTTTTTGAGTTTGACTCTATATTTTGTAGAAAACATATTTATGTATTATTTACTTTACCCCTGTGTCTGCTAAAGGCAATTTTGTCCGAGACTGTTTTACATATTGCATAAAAGACACAACTTTTAAAATAGTACCCCAAATAATTACAGACACTAATCAGTTATTTATCGTAAAATTCAAATGAATGATTAAACGTTGGCAATACGTCTTTTAAAATTAGCATGCCATTGTGACTGCGACAACTTTACACCCAACTGAACAGCCACACGTCAGCTCTGTGGAAAGTTTGAGTACGCTGAATACAACTCCAGACTAGTAGTAAACAGTTATTGGACGGCGAGGCGGCTGTGGCTGGTACACCAGTCTCTCCGCGCTACACGAGACGGCGCGGCGGCGCGGCGGCGGGCCGGGCGGACGACCCACACACAAACGACTGTTTTGTATAGTTATGTACAGCAAGTACAGGGTGCCTTTCAAGCTTGAGCTTAGTGCAGAAACCACTGAATTGATAACCTATGTACAATGTACATAATTATGTTCTTCGCAAGTAATACTCTATATTCTTAATTTTAGTTTTGAATGCAAGAATTAGGGGAGACGATAAAGTTGCTCACATAGTATCGAAACCACAAAATTACAAATTGCCGTGCAGGTCAGATTCCGACAGTTAATTACATTAGCCTAACGCACTCCACTTCCCGATGGGTCTCGGTTCACGGACACCGACTAGAATAACCATGAAAGCTTAGGGTGTTGTCCTTTACAATATAAAAACTTAAAACTTGCTTACAAAATTTATTTCATTAGTTTAAAGTCAGTTTATAGCCACAAAATAGTTATAATGTGAATTGTTGTTAGTTGCTGACAAGCAGTACGCCCCTGGGATTTCCCATCGGCAAAAATAAATTCATCCTCCATAGGTAAATACAGGATGAAAATTTGTATGGAAGTTCGTTAAGGAAGGATTTTTGAAAGTTCGTCCCCTAAAGAGGTCTGTAACTCTTTAGGGGACGAACTTCCAAAAAAAAGTTCGTCCCCTAAAGAAGTATGTACCTTTTTAGGGGACGAAATTTCAAAAATCCTTCCTTAGTGCTCACCTTCGTGATAAATGTTTATGGAACTGTAGTACAAAAGTTCATGCTTCTTTCTTTCTTTTCATTTGTACATTTTACTTTCTGACAGCTTTGGACGCAACGCCTCAAAAAGAGTTGTCTTTCAGTGAATGAATGAATTGTAATAAGTAGATAGCGTAATCTGTTCTTTGTTTTAATGTTCGGCCTACCATTATAAAATGTTTATTTGTTGTATAATAATTTTATGTCACCAAGAAACAATATTTTGCAAAGTTGAGCTAATTTCAATTGTTTAAACAGCCAATGACTTCCCCATATCTTTTCGTGACACGTATTATGTTCATATAAGAGTATGAATCGAGATTAAGTTCCCTCGGAGCGAGCTGGCACCCGAGACATGGGAGAACTTGACCCAGTTGGGGCGAGTGAGATGACGTCGAGTATCGCGACACAACGGTTTGATTGTCACGAGGGCGAGCTCAGAAAATAAATCTTATTTCAGAATACGGGTTTGAATGTCTCTTGCTTTTGGATTTCTCTTTTTTTCTTGAGATTCATTTTGTTTCTATAATTATGGTTTATAGATCTGAATTGTCGAATGTGTGTTTGTGTTTGGTGGTATAATACAAGCGGAATTTGGGTTTCGCTTGCGACTTCATGCGCGGATAACGTACTCGCCTCTATGAACGTCATAACCTCCTCCAAAGAAACTCCATGGATACTCTTCTTTGAAGGGGGTGGGTTTTTTGTACAAGGAGTTTCTTGGAGTTGATTTTTGAAATAATCATTTTGTGCGGTTATATTATTGGTATTTAAGATTATATATACGTTAGCATCAACTTGATCTTGTCAGTTCCAATTGTCGGTCAATAACAAGATCAATTGACTGTGTAAGATCGTTACGTTAGTGGCGTTACAAGACATTTGGCTCATTCTCCATGACATTTCGTATCTAGGAGGGATAGACCAGGACTTCACGTATACTGGCAAATCAGCGGTGGTTACGTCGGCGGGGATGTTACAAGGCAGGCCGTACGGCGGCGTTGCTATACTATGGCGCAAGAGTGTGTACCCGTACGTGTCTGTAGTGGAGTGTGAAAATGTGAGACTCACAGCTATTAAAGTAGGGCTTGACGAGCGCCAGTTTTTATGTTTTCGGTTTATATGCTCACAGATGCTACGGATAATAATGTCCGACTTTACGGACTATTTGAGTGAGATTAGAGCAATGATAGACCGGTGTGGTGTGAAAATGGTCTTCAAACTAGGGGATTTTAATGCTCACCCGAGTGCTTTATGAATGTTTGTGTTGAACAGTGCTGGGTGTGTGCGGATATTGACTTTTTGGGTCTACTGTCGGACTCATACACATACATTAGTGACGTGTATGGTCATGGTTAGATCATATTGCTGTGTTTGAAGCTGCGAGGCCGTCAATTTTAAAGGTTAACATTAAATATAATATCTCGTGGTCTTATCATTTTCCTACTGAGCTAATATGTGACATTGGTACTATAAAACCAAAGGTTTAACATGCCAAGTCTGCACAGAACGGTGTGACTTGAGGCGTTAAGGATTTGTCGCAATTTAAACAATACAATCAAGAATGTACACATTGTACACTCAAACTGCATGACGTAGATTTTCCTCTCGTGTTTAGAATATGTGCGGATGTTTTTTGTAGCAATGTGGAACATAGAGGTATTATAAACATGATATAATTATAATAGTATACTTAAAATATCTTACAAAATGCATGTAAGAGAAAATTAATTAGTTTTCAAAAGAAAAAGCCCTGTTACTGACTGGAACAAATATATGAAAACGACTCATGGCGACGCTCGATTTTGATTTCAGGAGTGGGTTGCTAACGAAAAACCCACATCTGGTCCTCTTTTTTGAAAATATGTGTAAATCGCGTGCTGCGTTTAAATCAAGGCTTAAATGGTGTCAGAATAACCAGACACAAATATAAATGGATATTTTAGCAACACAACACACAGCTGAGAATTGCAGTCAATTTTGAAAGGAAACCGGTAAACTGTGTCCAAGGTCAGGCGTTCCAGTGAGCGTCGAGGGTAGTAGTGAGCTCGACCAGATTGCCAACTTGTTTACGGAGCACTTTAAGGTCTGCTCGCCTTTGGCTACCGCGAATAAAGGAACATGAGGTACGTACCGGAGACAACAAGGATGGATTACAATCGTATCGTAGGGATTACAAGTATGGATGTCGCGCAGGCGGTGAAAGGCATAAAACGAGGAAAATCTTCTGGCCATGACTCATTGAGCATTGAACACTTGCAATATGCAAGCGGTCACTTGCCAAGGCTTCTGGCCTTGCTTTTCACCTTCTGCATAGGGCACTCATACCTACCTGATGTATTGATGAGAACTGTAGTTGTCCCTATTATTAAGAACAAGACACCCCACGCGTTTAGTTAGAGTAATTACAGGCCTATGTCGCTCGCAACTGTGATTGTTAAGGTACTGAATAGTGTGATTGAGAAATATTTAGATAAACATCATAATACATTCCTCTTCATATATCACATATATATTACATGAGGCTTTTTTTTGCAGTTCGCATTTCGAACTGGGCTGTCTAATGAAACAGCTATATTGAGTCTCAAGCACACTATCCGGTATTACACCAGCAGGAATACACCGGTTTACGCCTGTTTAGACCTTTCAAAGGCGATGTAGTTGTATACACAAGCTGTGGCAGAAGTTATCGAGTGAGACTGGACTTCCTGACGAATTCACATCGCTCCTTAAACATTGGTATGGAAATCAGCGTAACAATGTCATGTGGGCGGGATCACTGTCAGATGCTCATAGGTTGAAATGTGACGTAATACAGGGTGGTCTGACTTCGCCCAAGCTCTTTAACCTGTACGTGGATCGGCTGGTCCGTGAGCTCAGCAGAACTTAGGTAGGTTGCTCGATTGATGGAGTTTTTGTTAACAATATCAGCTACGCCGATGATATAGTGCTGCTGAGCCCATCGATCAGTGCCCTCAGGCGTTTAATAAACGTTTGCGAGTGCTATGCGGGGGACATGGGCTTAGGTATAACACGACCAAGAGTGAGGTGATGCTGTTCAAGCCCAGTACGTAGAGCTATGATAACGTACCTCAGGTCACATTGGTCGGCAGTGCTCTCAAAAGACTGGCGCAGTTTAAGTACATGGGCCACTGGGCCACCGAGGCCCTCACAGATGATGTAGGTGTGATATGCTGGTTCGTAAGTATGCACGCTGTACTGCATAGGTAAAAATAACTTTATTTAAGTCGTTCGTCCTGTCAGTCTTTTTATACGTGCAGCCTATGGGTGAAGCTTACGCAGAAGACTTACAATGCCCTGCGTGTCCAATACAATAACGCGTTCAGGATGTTGATGGGGCCTGCCACGCTTTTGTAGCACATCTGATATGTTTGCAGACACTCAAGTTGGATGGCTTTCATGCGATACATCGCAAAAGAATTGCGTCTCTGATGCGCCGCATACGGGGCAGCCCCAACAGCTTCCTGCAGCTTATTGCTGGGAGAATGGATGTGGATTGCTCATTCGTGGAGCATTGGACAAAACTATACATGCGAGTAGTGCGGTCCTGATCCAATGTTTCTATTGTTGTACCTATGTCTATTTCTTGTACCTATTCTTATTACATTAGTCTAGCTGACCCGGCAAACGTTGTTTTGCCATATAAATTATTTCTACTCCTACCCTACTCCTACCCTACTCCTAACCTACTGCTACCCTACCTCTACCCTACTCCTAACCTACTCCTATCCTACTCTTACCCTACTCCTAACCTACTCCTACACTATTCCTACCCCTACTCCTATAAGTAAATAAAAGTATTAAAAAAAGAAAAACCGGATAAAAAGTACCCTATGTCCGTTTCCTTGTTCTAAGCTACCTCTCCACCAATTTTCAGCCAAATCGGTTCCGCCGTTCTTGAGTTATAAGTAGTGTAACTAACACGACTTTCTTTTGTATATAGAGATATAATAACTAACGATTGTAATTTACCTGAAATAAAAAATGAATATCATCCAGTAAGGGATTGGTTTTCGAAAAATATTTTTAATTTTCATTGAATAAATTATGATTTTTTGATTGTTTGATCTGAAATATTTTGATTTTGAAACTTAAGTTAGAGCAAAAAAAAAAACCAGTAACAACTACCCTCCAATGATTGGGGGTTCTTTTTTTTGCTGTGTAATACTTTTGCTCACTCGATTCATTTAAACGATATGAAAAAATATATTAATTAAACATCATCATTGTGTTTTTATACACTCCAAAAAATGAGCACTGATACTGTTTTTTAAGGATTCATCTAAAGTACAGGATTAATTTAAATAAACGTATATTTTATTTAAACTACAGAACCACCGTGTATCATTGTGACTATGAATACTGTAGCACCTTCGTAGCGGCGTAGCGCGGCTACGAAATACTACGCGCCGGGGACTCTACAAGACATTTATGTTTATGAACATTTAACTACGTGATATAAACGTGATATTCATTCCAATGGAAAGTATTTTACTTAAAATAACATAACATCACGTCTGTAAATCCCGAAGGCTTAGCAGAAGTGTATCAATAGATTTATGTAGGTATGTTATTATTATGAAAATCCTCAAATAAAATCATATTGATACCTTTATAAAGAGGTATTATTAACTTAATTTTAAAGCCAAGTGCACATTACAGCCGCAACGGCCCACAGCGCCACAAAAAAGTGCGGTGCGGCCCGCCTGTAGTGTGTGCAGGTTCAAAGCAAATGGACGAAGATGGTGAAAGCGGATTTTTGCAATAAGGTGCGTAGCGTCGCGACCCGCCGCAGTAGGTGCTTTAGACTTAATTAGTAAATGCTGCATTCAGTTTAAAAGAAGTATTGATTCGTACTGAAAATCCTACTCGGTTTAAGTTAGTTCAAAATACTACGTATAAAGCCTAAAGGTAACAAGAGGACGCGTAGAAAGAAAGGCGTTTGCATTTAAAACTATGAATTCCAAATGCCAGCGACATCCTCCAAATATAAATTTTCGCGTATTTGCTCCTACTTCGCCGACAATTCTTGGCATTTAAAGCCACTGAATAGAATTTATTTTCTTTGAATTCCATTTTTTACTAGCTTCTGCCCGCGACTTCATCCACGTGAGTCCATCTCGTGCATCGCATCACCTGCCCGCGCTAAGACTTCGATTTCGTTAATAAAAACGTTCTTCCTGACTTTTTCCCTTTTTGTTTGGCTCCTAAGGGCCATAGCATGATGTTAAATAAACTGCAGGAAGAAGAAGCCTTCCTCAAGAATAGGGCTACCTAATGCAAAAATATTTTTTTAAACCCGGCGGTAGTTCCAGAGATTAGCGTGTTCAAACAAACAAACTCTTCAGCTTTGTTATTAGTATAGATTTACACAGACTTTTTTCTTCATAGAAAGTCTCGCACGTTTGTCTTGGTTCACGTCAGTTTGTTGGCGGTTTTAGTTCTAACTAATGTATGATTGTTCAACCAAGAAAATAAGAAACGAAGAACTAAGAAAAACCGATTTATTTCATTTTTTTCAAAAACATCCTTAATTAATATTTGATGGCGTACGTTATGAACGTTTACAAAAATGTAACCGAGATGAAAGTTGATTTGCTAACAAAGGCGCGCCGTGAACACAAACATCAACAGGCATTAACTGCGCGATATTTATGCCTTTCATCTTTTATTATAAAAGTAAAGCTCCAGCCACGTTCCTAAGAACACACACACGCCACCATAGGCACCTACACCCCCACACATACTCATATAAGCACATCTAAATTACAGATACATAGTAGGTACCTATCTTTCGAGACGTTTGAGAATCCTTGGGATATTTAGATGTTTAAACTCCGTATTTCATTCCATCTAAACTCTTTCTTTTCGTCTCAGATATTACGAGTTAGTATTTAGTCAGATTTTCCTCATTTTGACCTTATTGATCCGCTTTGAGTCTGAATATATCAGACACTTATTGATCCGCTTTGTGTCTGAATATATCAGACACTTATTGATCCGCTTTGTGTCTGAATATATCAGACACTTATTGATCCGCTTTGAGTCTGAATATATCCGACACTTATTGATCCGCTTTGTGTCTGAATATATCAGACACTTATTGATCCGCTTTGTGTCTGAATATATCAGACACTTATTGATCCGCTTTGAGTCTGAATATATCCGACACTTATTGATCCGCTTTGTGTCTGAATATATCAGACACTTATTGATCCGCTTTGTGTCTGAATATATCAGACACTTATTGATCCGCTTTGAGTCTGAATATATCAGACACTTATTGATCCGCTTTGTGTCTGAATATATCAGACACTTATTGATCCGCTTTGTGTCTGAATATATCCGACACTTATTGATCCGCTTTGTGTCTGAATATATCAGACACTTATTGATCCGCTTTGTGTCTGAATATATCAGACACTTATTGATCCGCTTTGAGTCTGAATATATCCGACACTTATTGATCCGCTTTGTGTCTGAATATATCAGACACTTATTGATCCGCTTTGTGTCTGAATATATCAGACACTTATTGATCCGCTTTGAGTCTGAATATATCCGACACTTATTGATCCGCTTTGTGTCTGAATATATCAGACACTTATTGATCCGCTTTGTGTCTGAATATATCAGACACTTATTGATCCGCTTTGAGTCTGAATATATCCGACACTTATTGATCCGCTTTGTGTCTGAATATATCCGACACTTAGTGATTTCAGATACTTTTATGTATTCCTAACCGTGACATCGCTGTCATCCCGCGATTCTTTCTGTAATGGTGATTTATTAAGCAGCTTAGATTCAATAGGTTTGAGAGCGCAGCAAGGGGCGCCCTCTAGTTTTGTTACGAAGTTACTGGAATCGTCGAAAAGGTCGGATAAGAATGACATTGCCTAGTTACTGTCACTCTAGCAGAGCGTCACATCTATGGTTGCGTGGCGCTATCTTCTGATGACACATGACGTCACGTTGCCGCTGTGGTACAACGTCCACCACGGACTTCTTTAATCCGGCACGATCGTGATGTAATTGTTGAAGCTGCTGAACCAGTAATACGATTTCCACGTCTGGTAAAGACTATCTTGCGCCGTTAAGTTAGTAAAATTTCTTTAATAACAAATAAATTTTAATATAATTATATTGGCATCAATAAATATAAAACTCGAGCAAATAAATCGTAAGAACATTTGTAAAACATTTCGAGCTGTTTGTCACTAGTTTCATTGAATTCTTGAATCGATAACGACTAAAATAAATTCCTAAAAATATGTTTCATATTTTTGGGAACTTGGTGGTTTTCAGATTAATATGTTTGATATAGGGACGATTACATAAAAAAATTAAATGGTTAAGTTATTTAAACTACTGGTTAGAAATTAAAAATATATATAAATACCGAAATCTGCTGTTGGCATAACATACTATTATCCAAATAACTATAAAATACATAGCCTGGACCAATAAACAGGAATTATTCGTGAAGTAAATTAAAATTATTAGCTTTCGGTAAGTAATATTTCAAGGCAGGTTCCGCAATTTCATCGAACCCATTACGTGTCCTCGTATTATATGTCCACACCCTTTCATTGTCTCAGCGCCTTCCATTTGGATACGGTAGCCATAACGCATCTTGCGAAAGTCCTTACATAGTGAATAAACTGAACAGTAGCTCAACTACATAGGTAGGTTCCATTTGAAGAATAAGTGGATGCTAACGCTTCACCAAGGATAATTCCACACACCACACCACTCCACTATTACTCTTTAGTGCCATGAAAGTATAAGTTAGTAATTATGCTTCTCAACTCTACACAGCTACAAAAAAGTCCACAGCTACATCTACTTAAACCTTGATTGTGGCCCTGGACCTCAAATGAATAGTCAGAAAATAAGCGTTTGTGTAAATGTACCGTTTCTTCGAAGTTACACTACTGTTTTTTCCTTTATTGTGGTCTTGCCGTGAAATTCGAATAAGGCATTTATCGGTAATGTTATAGATAAAGGCTGGGCAGCGCGCGCTCGAGTGTTTTGTATGAATTATGGAAACAGATCGAATGTGCGATAATGTGCGGTCGAGAGAGTTCTCTCTGTTCAATGTCCGTATCTCTGTGTAAGCACTGGTGGTCACGCTCATGTTGTCTTAGGTCTTATTTCAAGTGCTCTTCCAGAAAGAAAAAATATATCAATCGTTGACTTATCTCATTTTCTTAGAAATCACAAAGTCTTTTTTGATAGAAGTTCACATGGATACCAGATAATATAATTTATAATATTTTTTTTGAACTGTGTGTTTGTGTATTTTCTGAACTCTTGTTCAAAATCAACATTGAACAAAAAATTGACTTTCAGGATATCTTTCGAATGGAAACCTGAATAATGTCGACCTTAGGCCTTTACCTGTGTTGTTGTTATAGTTTAACTAATATTAAATAATAAACTGTAATATTTTATAGCAGCGGGCGAGTCTATTATATACCAGACAGTGTGTTACAATTTGTAACGATGTGTGTTACAATCTACTAAGAATTTGTCAACTAAAGAATCTAATAACAGTTTGCAAAACAATGAAGGTTTATTTAACACTAGCTGCGCCCTGCGGTTTGACCCGCGTAAGTGTAAGTTAGCGTAAGTTCGATCCCGTAGGAATATCGGGATAAAAAGTAGCCTATATGTTAATCCAGGGTGTCAGCTACCTCCATACAAAATTTTATTAAAATTGGTCCAGCCGTTTGAAGAAGTAACAAACATATGAACACCCACACACCCCATCACTCACACATAAACTTTCGCCTTTATAATATTAGTGTGATTATTACAAACGTATTCGAACTCGAAGGATACAGTTAGCAAAATAACTACCTGCATAATACATTTGTTAGTTTGAAAACAAAGACATAAAAATAATGCGTACGATATTAAAATAATTTTTCAATTGGAGCGGCAGATCGCAGCGAGTTATCGGCAGACGAGAGAGAGGACATGCTTGTGCTACCCGAGTCGTTCACTTTTATTTACTTTTATGAAAACAAACTGGAATCTAGAAACAGTACACAGAGTTGTTATTGTCGTATTTACATAGAAATAACGTTTAAAACGAGGCTATTTCGACAAACATGTAGATTTTACTGAAACTGCTGGTTTTATTTGATTTTATTTTTGTGTGCCGTACCGTGCAATAAAACCCGTCTGTCCGTCGACATCAACTCTCTCAGGAACGGCTGCACCTGTTACGTTGAAGTCAGCTGCGGCTCTAGAATTTTTTTTAGGTGGTGCTACATCTTAATGTGGCGCCTCAGTCAAACTGATTTGCAAATCAGCACAAGCTTTTTCCAATATGGACCGTTCCGCGCCACCCGCTCCGTTTGCGCGCCCAAATGTTCGTCGCGACTCGGTCGATACTAAGCGTCCAAGCTTTATAGTAGTTACTATCATCGGTCATCGAATAGTTACCGTGCTCGCATTTCGGTTGATTTCAACACCCCCCCATGACGGCGCCCGGTGCCGTCGCACCGCTCGCACCTCCCTAGGGCCGCTACTTGTTGAAGTGAATAAATATAATTATATCGATTACTTTAAAGGTCAACCTAGTGTCTGGGTTGTGGAGGTCAGATAGGCAGTCGCTCCATGTAAAATACTGATATTCAGCTGCATCCGGTTAGACTGAAAACTGATCCCAACATAGTTGGGGAAAAGGATAGGCAAATTGATTGACTGTAAGGCCAACATCGATTTCGTTAGAAATTAATCTTCTTGCTCTACGAGTAGCTCACGTTATTGGTAAATTAATACAATTATTTCCGATCGCATTAGGTACAATGGCTATAAAGTAGTTTTCGTCGAAATGTATCGCTGGTATGAATAGCCTCTTCAGAAGAAATAATACAGGTCTTTTTTGATTCATGTCCATGTATTTATTTTAAGTTCCATTCTCTGAAACATTTCTTTGTAGTCGTTGAAGCACCGTGGGGCGGAGTTTTCCCATTATCGTCAAGGAAAACTACTTACATTATTCCTCGAAAGTTCAAAGTCAGGGATGTCTGTTCACCAATACCCTTAGATTAATGCGATAAAAAAATGTTCTAACAGTAATTCTTTGTTATACAGTAAAGTAAATGCTAAGACCGCCATTGTAGCCTTTAATACAAAATATCTTGTATCATCATCATCATTCAGCCGCAAGACGTCCACTGCTGGACATAGGCCTCCCCCAAGCACCGCCAATTCACCATCCAGCGAATTTGTTGTGTTTAAATTATGTTTTTCTAAAAAGCATAATTTCATATTAATTGCACAATGTGTGTATCTGTATTTGTCTGTAATGATTGCAGCGATCTGTTTCCACGAACACCGCTGTGTTGTAATTATAGCAGAACTATAAAGTCGATGCACTTAAGTCTGCAAGTGGCTGGCTTTAGGTATAGGGCATTTATCGCAATTAGCACACAAAGCAGCTGTATCGCTTTGGAGTTAGCCTTCAGTAGTGGACTTGTTGGAAGTCAGGTAATACTAGTTGAGTAAGTATATTTTAAACTAACAATAAATATTAAATTTTTGCAAAAATTCCAAAAGACTTAATTTGTATGTTTTAATTGAAGGTTAAATATCGTTCGTTCGGGATAACGCTACCTATTTTACCTATTTCGGAGACACGTTATTCAGGATGGCATTTATTTGGAATAACGTTATTTCAGGCTCAAGTTATTGTAACTTTAACGATTTAACCGTCCATCAGCCATTAAGCGATTTTAAGAATAGTATTGTAGCAAAAAGTATCCTAACTTTACGCGTAAAACGGTTTATCTGAACCTAACCATGTCGTAACGTAATAAATCACTAACTATGAGTAACAAGATTTTCGGCAAAAACTCGGAGAAGTAGTCGCGCAATAAACACATAAAAGTAGTTGTTATTGTCAGCGAAGCAATGAATGCTAACATGGCGCAGCGGACGAGTTGCTTGCTTTATTGTCACCGGATGAATCATATCTGTCGGGGGATGGTCTCGGTCGCGTTGACGTTGTTAGTCGCTGGCAGGACCAATACGGTGTAAGCGTTTAGACACGTATTTGTGCTGCCGACTTTACTTGTGTTGAAGTTAACCTCAACTCCGAAAAAGCATTTTTTTAAATATTTATGCTCTTTCTATTTCGTTGTGAATTTAGAGTCCTAAACGTGCCTGTTGGTTGGGGGCACGGTCTTTTAACGTAGGCATTACATACGTGTTGGAAATGTATTGCTAAATTACTTCAACGTAAGGCTATCCTTAATACATAAGGCGCGATGCCATGCGTTTATTAAGCCTATTCTTAATCAACGCAATTAAAGTCGAGTCTACTAAGCTGTTTTATTTATTTTTTCATACATGACATAATATATAGACAAACCAGCTATCGTGAGTTACTAAAATATTTTTATTTGGATCTGAAATAAACAGTAATACAAAAGTGGTTCGTATTTACAAGAAATATACATAAAAGCTAGTTCCTAGGTATCCGCAACCTGTCTTCTATTTGTGCTAGCCACGCAAACAACTTGCAATTAAACGTCAAATTAAAGAATAAAGAACAGTATTCTTTGACGTTCTCTGCAATATAAAATAAAATAAATTTCGAAGATACAATTGATTCCCGACGATAAAGTTTAAAAGAGCTTTAACTTTGCATTTATTTGAACCAAAGTCGTAATGTGAGAGGATATTCTGATATTTCAAAGCGTCTTGTACTTACTAATGCCACTGAATAGCCAAGTACAGAATCACAACTGCAAATAATGAACAGAGCATACATTTATTACTATGTACAGCTCGGCAATGATATATAATTTCATGATGATTCATCCATTAATATCTGTCGTCTAGATGATGGCAAAATATGTGTGATCATTTGTAGAAGGCACAAGTGGCAGCACAAATATATTATGGAACATCGAAGGAACACGAAAACTATCTGACCAGACAAGCGACGCCAAAATATAGGATGCTGCATCTGCTTCAGATAGATAGAGTGCAACAAACTGGGGCCTTAAAATGACCACTTTGGAGAATCATAAAAGGATAACATTATGAATCGTAATATAGCGAAAACAGTCCGTATTTTTCTTTTTTTCGCTGCTCTACGTAGGTATAATCAAAGAGATTGGGATTGGATTTGGATCGGATTGATTGGTATTTTAGCACAGACAAAAAAAAATACTGAATAATCCTTCACCAATGGGATTTGATACGATTAATTTAACGGTCAACTCTATTATGTTATCCTTTTATGATTCTGCCAAAGTGGCCTTTTTAGGCTGAGCCGATGTCGATTATTCTGCCAGTATTAATTACCCAACTTAAACTAGGTGAGTATCAACTTCATAGTTGATACTGGCAGAACAGCTGATATCCTTCCAGTTGTTAAAAGGAAAAGAAATGTCAATGTTAAGCATTTCTTTTCCTTTATCGCATCC
The DNA here is from genome assembly GCA_916614155.1 of Mesoligia furuncula. Classification (NCBI taxonomy): domain Eukaryota; kingdom Metazoa; phylum Arthropoda; class Insecta; order Lepidoptera; family Noctuidae; genus Mesoligia; species Mesoligia furuncula. The sequence continues at coordinate 508,820 of OU744810.1, forward strand.
CACTGGCGCACAATTATCTAAAGATATTCAGATAATTGTGCGCCAGTGGGATGCGATATTTTTTTGCAATATGAGTACCTACTAGTAATATGAGAATGAATATGAGCGTCATTGATTATCTGTGGATTGGTGACCATCATTATATACCGAGATCCCTCCGTGCCTCGGAAAGCACGTTAAAGGATTTGTCACACTGGATGCGGTCTGCGGTCACGCCAAAGTGAACACAGCCCGCATCATGTATGAACAACACTTCACTTTGACCTGACCGCAGACCGCAGAACGTATCCAGTGTGACAAACCCTTAAGCCGTTGGTCCCAGCTGTCATTCGTGGAACTTTGACAGTCTTTACGGGTAGTCAGAAGCCCGAAAGTCTGATAACCAGATAACCAATACCTAGCGGTATCGTATTACCCAGCAACTGGGTTGCAGACGTCAGATAGGCAGTCGCTCCATGTAAAATACTGGTATTCAGCTGCATCCGGTTAGACTGGAAGCCGACCCCAACATAGATGGGAAAAGGCTAGGCAGATGATGATGATGATGAGCGTCATTGATTGCTATATAGAAGAAAGCTTGAAACATTATACCGTCAGCTTTTTAGGCTGCCTAATTGATGTCAGATTATGTTTGATCACAACTTGACCATGAAAACATGTAGCTATCATGTATCCTAGCTAGATCGAGCTGAACATTTACTCAGTAGCAGTTTACCTTTTGAACGTGGACCTTCTGCGTATTTTTTTCGTGACTTACAACCGTCTTCTCCTAACATGGGGTAGAGGAACCGGTTATCGGCGCTGAATTCGAACGTTGATGTGCGGATGCTGGCTGGCACACGGCCAGGCGCGAGCGCGCCGCTATCTAGGAGCGTGGCAGCTAGGACGATATGTGGGAGTGCTACCCTACCGACAAGAGTGCGATGCGGTACGATTGTTGCTCGCATGCTAATGTGCAGTTTTATGAGTCTATAATATTTTATTCTCAACGTATTTTTGGATAACTCGGTTCATAAAAGTGTTAAAACACATTTTATTTGGACAAGCCAGTGGATTTACCTTCACGATTTCATTTGTAAAGTCCAGTAAAATAAAATTAAACTCATATCACATAAGCTAGTACCTAGGTATTTATTTATTTTTAAATGGCTAGTGTATAAAACAGGAGAATACTTGCATTCGAGTTGATACCATCTTTTGGTAAAACGTACAATTTTAGCAACGGTAACACAAGAATGAATTCAAAGATAGCATAAAAGCGAATGTTTCGAGACCGACCGGTGAGCGTACCGTACTACCGTACTTACCGCTAGTTTCAAATAAATCTCGACTGCACTGCGATAAGACAAAGGATTCTGTTTGATTCGAGCCAATAGCCAGGAGGTATCGAACATTTTATATTTATACTTGTAGTCGCAGAGCCTTTTGTGAAACAGTTGTTCAGGGGAAATTCCAGATGAGTCTTGATAACATGCCAACGGTAACAAAGGTTACATTTTAATAAAATTTCATTTAGTCCAGTCCACGATACCGCGCGACAGCACACAGGGTTGTGTTTTTCCTGCGCATCTCCTGATGTATCTTTTCTACCGTTATTTGTGTCTTGTGTGGGAGTCATTATATACCCTCGAAGCATACGAACGGCTGAATGGGTGTAATATGAGGTGTTTATCAGCTCGTCTGGGTTGCGCGATAGTTTAGAAGTCTTGGAATGTCGTATAAGGAATGTCTTGAACAAAAATGTACCACGACCATGTGGGGTATTAAAATAAAACGATCAATTGGAACCGTGCACCTAGCTTCTGACGTTTCAAAAGTGCCCATATAGGTTTATGTGAAATAAAATATTTTGATTTTGATTTTTTAAAGTCATTGAGGAGATGATTCCAAGAATATAAAAAATAAATGGTTGAAAATGATATGTGTGAATGAACTGTAGGACATCGGCCTTTCTAAACTAGAACCAAAACCCGGTTCAGTGCCTTCCGACCCCAACCTGCCTTTGTCAGGGCGTCGTTCCATTTAGTCGCAAGAACCCAGGCTTTGCTTTCACAAAAACATGAATAAACAAAATCCAACAACACGCGTATTTACTTTGCCACAGGCCTTTTGTGGAAGTTCTACAACTGCGGGCCGATTGTCCAATATGTAACGAATCTAACAAAGTTGGACAACCAGGACAAAGCCAAGTCGGGCAGAGTCACGCACAAACACTAGTGTAGGCGTGTTAGCCACGAGCCACGAGCGGTCCTATTGTGTGATAGGGGAATTCTTGTGTTAGAATGCTTTTGTTTAATTCACTTCTGTATTCCGCGAATAGGTATGACAGCACCTACACTCGCAAGCTTTCCAATGGTTTAGTATAATGTTATACTATACAAATTGACATTAATTTATCTAATATAAGAGCAGAGAGAGGAGAATCTTCCTCTTAACAATCATACCAATCTATTAATCATAGATCTCCTATGATTCATCATCATCATCTCCTATGATTAATAGATTGTTAATTTTAAAGAAAATATAATATTATCTAAGTGAAAATGACGCTCCTTCAACTACACACATCAAAAGTGTCTAGGGATCAACATATATTTTTGCAATAACTTTTCTCCTGATTGATATTAATTAAAATTTTCTTTAAGGATTCATCAAATAAAGTGTTTTCGTTTGTCACAGTAACGATAAACCAAGTCACCTTTGCATTAATAAAGAAATTTGCCATTTTCCTAATAAAGGGATTTTTGACATTTGAACCACTAACACAAAAGTTCGAAAAAAAGACTGAAATAACAGTTTTCTTTAAAATTTTATTGGGTAACTTAAACAATTAATAATCCGTGTTTCTACCGCGAACACTAACAACACAAGAACATCGGTTTGGCATACTCAAAATGAGTTCATCCAAATCACGCTGTGGAATGGCCGCCCATGTTCGTTGCAACAACAAAAAAAGGTCTTCTTGCGACTGGATACCCTCCATATTCGGCAGAGCTCTTCTCTGTAGCATATCCCATGCATGCTCAATCGGGTTCAAGTCTGGCGACTGAGCAGGCCAGGGCAGGACATTGATGTTAGCTGCGGCGAGAGTCTGTCTTACAACTCTTGCGGTGTGCGGTCGTGCATTATCATGCATTAACTGAAATAAGGGACCGATTTGCACTTGTAGAGGAACGATGACGTCTGATACAATCGTCTCAGCATAAATTTGAGCGTTGAGGTTGCCTCTGATCCAAATCAACTCAGTTCTTCCGCCGATCCAAATACCCGCCCATACCATGATGGTTCCACCACTATAAGGATGGACTTCCTGGCAGGATTTTAATCGCTGTTGGCGTCCAGGGGTTCTCCAGTGTCGTATACGTCTTGTATCCGGTCTCATACCAAAACGAGACTCATCAGAAAAGCACACGAAACGCCATTGTTCTTCTGCCCAATTTCTGTGTTCAAGAGCCCATTGATATCGAATCCTACGATTGTGCATTGCTATAGGTGGTACCCGTAGCGGTCTTCGGGAATGAAGGTTCACTTCATGCAAGCGGTTTCTGACTGTTTGGTCGCTAATTAAGTTCCCTGAAGAGTGATGAAGCCTCACGGCTAACATCATGGCGGTTATTGTTGGAGCTCTTCGAGTTAAGATTTGAATGTATCGGTCTTGTCTCCGTGTGGTGCAGCGATACCGTCCTCCATGGCGCTCAGCCGCGGTACCAGTGCTTCGGTAACGTGTCCAAAGTCGACTGATAACACTCTGACTTGTATTCAGAGCTAAAGCCACAGTACGTTGCCGGGAACCAGCTTCTATCATTCCCACGGCTCTGAGCATTTCTTCCCTGCTTAAATGACGTCGCCGCTCCATAATAACGTTGGTTTTAATCAGTAGTAGGGAAACAGTAGCACTAATAATGTCTTCAATGCGTTGTATGTTTTTATAGGGAAAATATTGTCAGCTGATTTTCATCTTTTACTCGAATTTGATTCACAGTTCCTGATTCAAATTATGAAATGCACCAAAAAGGATCCATATAAATTTATAAAATCATAAATTTATTACAAAGCCACATCTCAATCTCAAGAAATCCGCATAAAAATGCTTGATCCCTAGACACTTTTGATGTGTGTATATAAATGGAAAATTGATACGTCAAACTTTACATTCATTGATCTTCATCAAAACCAACCCACCAGTAAAACATAGCCTCAATTTGTCAGAGAGGAAGGAGTAAAAAATTGATATCTATTAGCCGGGAGTCAAATTCGATCACGCGCCACCGCTTCAGTATAGACTAGGTCGTTCAGGACGCTGTGATTGATTCGCTTAACATTCACATATTAATCGAATGAAGGGCTGGTTACATTCCGTTATTTTTTAATAATAACTAGCGGACCGTCTCTGCTTGCGACGGTTTGTGCGACTTATCATTTTTTTATCGAGATTTCTTTATTCTATGTAAGTTTCCCCCGGTTTTCTTTTATTTATTTAATGATGTTGAAAACCGCATCAAAATCTGTTGCGCAGCTTAGAAAAACAACGCGGTTATGCAGACAGACGCGAAAGGCAAGTTTAAATTATAATATGTATAGATAGTACCTATCCAATAATGATTTATTATATTCATATTATTTTCATCTAGTTGCATAAAACATGGTAAGTATACAATGGTGTTAAATATAATTTGATTTTTCATCAGTTAGTTTCACTTAGGGCTGATTTGACCAAAGTCAGATATTATATCCGTGGAATAAAGTTGACATCTGTCAGTTCTAGTATGGAAAAACTGTCAATAATTCAAGATATAATAATTATAATAATGATATAATTGATATAATAATTTAAGATGGAAGAAGTACAAAAAAGCGTATTATAAGATTAAAGACTACGTTGAAGAGAAGGTAGTCTGGCAATAATTCCTTCTGCACATGTGGCTTCCCTGGCTTCTCATTAACGGCATAACTATGTAAATATCTATTAACTGCTCTCAAATTACGATGTTTAATTTTTATTTTATTATTTTACATACTTTTTGACATAATTTCTTTATTATTCTTTATTATTTGACATTATATACTTTTTGAAATAATTTCTTTACTATTTGACATTATATACAGACAATTCAAAATTTTCACCTCTTTATTAGTGGTTTTAATGGTAATCATAACACTTGGTTTTAGTAGGTTTTTATTAATATATTTTTTTTTTATTTATCCCTTTGATAGATTCTTATTTTGTAAATGTGAGGACTTTGTAGGCCTTATAGACTTTAGATCTGTAGACCATTTTCTATTCTATCAAGTACTTGGTACTTGTTGACAGGCCTGTGCTGTCCTCCCATACCTACTGTAATCTGGAAACATTTGTAAAACCAATTATTTTTAAAAAGAGTAACCGTGGAGTTTCTTGCCGGTTCTTCTCCATAGGAAACGACCAATTGGAACCGTGCACCTAGCTTCTGACGTTTCATAAGTGCCCATGTAGGTTTATGTGAAATAAAACATTTTGATTTTGATTTTTTTGAATCAATCTGACTACTTTAAATTTTCTATCGCAAGCTTTTCCACGGAGAGTCTTTTAAATGACAGCATTATCCTAAGAACATAAAGCATTTCTGGTCCTATATCTCATCCGGAAAAGGAAAAACTAACTATCCGGCTAGCATGTATTTCAGAAATGTTTCTTCAGATGACCCCATACACATTTGCAATATATTTTCATCTTTCTTTCCTTCTGTCTCTACTTTGGACCCTATTAAATGGCAACCACCTGGTCACTATGCAAATGGCTCGTCTTGCATTGCCGATATATGTTTATCCACGGAAGTTGTACGCGCTGCTTTAAAATCTTTAGATTCCTCTAAAGGGGCTGGACCTGACGGCTTTTTTTTTGCGGATGGGAAATCATCAAATGACGCCTCCCGCTCTGGGTTTAGCGGAAGGGAGTGTCAGACTCTTACTGACTAAAACCCACCCGTGTTCCTTCCTTAGCCCTTTATCTTCCGGGCCAGCGGTAACCCTTTCGGACAATCCCTCTGACCCGGCAGGCTTCGGCCTTAAGGGATGCTGAGATCTTTTTGAGGCGCGCGTGGAACACGTCCGCGCCGTCCGGCACGGGCCTGGTCCTGATCGGACGGTGAGCTACCCATTACTCTCCGCCCGCAGGCTCGCACCTACGGTGGACGGGAGGCTCTCTCCCTGAGCCGTCCCGCCACCTCCTTCGCTAGCATGACTGCTTCGCCTAGCTTTTTCATAAAAACACGTGATAGCTTGTGTACTGTATTTCATATAATTTTTAATAAATGTTTATGTGAGGGTGTTTTTCCCGCAATTTGGAAACGTGCGTTTATAACACCTGTTTATAAGACTGGTGACAAGAACAATGTAGAGAATTATCGCCCCATGTCTATCCTCTCTACTTTGTCCAAGGTTTTTGAGACTCTTGTGCATGACGCCGTGTACCCCACATTCATCAGCTTATTTTACCTGAGCAACACAGTTTCTTCAAACGTCGTTCAACCGCAACTAATCTGTTAGTATTTACCAACTACTTATTTGAAAAATTGGATCAAAAAGTTCAAGTGGACGCTGTGTACACCGACTTTCAGAAGGCTTTCGACAAGGTGGATCATATACTGCTTTTAGAAAATGCTTTCAACGGAGTACGTGGGAATTTGCTTAGATGGTTTGCGTCATATATTTATAACGGGTCTCAAAGAATTGTTGTTAATGGTTACGAGTCAGACCCTATAGTTGTTACATCTGGCGGACCACAGGATTCAATTTTGGGTCCTCTTCTAAGGTAGGGCAGTTAGAATATGCCGTCTCTGTCTGGAACCCTTTGTACGACAAATACCGTAGGTACCAGAATTGAAAGGGTACAGAAGAAGTTCTTACGATCTATGAACTAGAAGTGCGTCCAATCTAAGGTTTCTTACGTGCAGCTATTGAAACGGTATGGCGTACAGGATTTGGGATCTAGGCGACTGTTACTTGATGTCATGACATTGCACGGCATTTGCTGTAACAAATTTGATTGTATTGACCTGACAGACAAATTGTGTTACCCAGAAGTGTTATTAGAAGGGGAGTGCGCGTCCCTCAACTATTCCGTACAGACATATGCAGGACTAAGGCTGGGGAACGTGCACCTCTATGTTATGGGTTTGGTTTCCGCACTTAGTCCTTCAGTGGACCATTGTGCGTGAACGTGCACCTCTTCGTTGCCTTGTTGATTCTTACAACACGCATTTTATGGAACTGGCTATATTTTGTCTATCTAAGCAATCATTTAAGTGAGACTAAGCTAAGCTAAATAACACAGCAATATTATTGTGGCAGCGACTATTGTTTTACTTTTCTCTTTCTTTTATATGTCTTTGGTACTTCTAACCTTTAGATTGTCCACGTTTTAAACATGGACAATGGTGTGAGTTCTCTCTCTCTGTAGTCGGTCCCTCATGTCTGAGGATCGTGGTCAGCTTGATGATCCGTCTTCACCGGTTTCTGGTCAGTGCATCCCTTACCTCCGTGTAAAATTTTGTGGACGATGATTCCTTCACCTGATCGGTCCATCGTGTTGGTGAACGACCGCGCGATCGTTTGCCTTGGGTGTTCCCAACCACAATCAGTTTTTCCAAACTTTCATCACCTCTGCGCACTATGTGGCCGAAATAGGAGAGAATGCGTTGCTGGCATATAGTCGACAAGCGGGTTTTTATTCGAAACTGGATTAAGATTGATGCATTGGTGCGTTTGGCAGTCCATATTCTCAACATTCGTCTCCAGCACCACATCTCAAATGGTGTGGGTTACATGTTTGTTAATCTTATTTTGGTATTTTTCTATCATGTAACTATTTATTGTCCCTAATAAATAAATAAATAGATAATTCAAAATTTATTCTCAGGAGACTTATTCTAGGCGTAAAAATTTGGTGAAATTCATAATTTATTTTAACACTAGTTGACCCGGCGAACTTCGTACCGCTTCAAAATATGAATTATTGTAAATTTTTTTCGGGAATTTTTCATTCGTTTTTAATAGTTATTCTGCTTTTCGGAGTGGAGACAAATCCAACAAATCAAAGATCATAAAAATCGGTCCAGCCGTTCTTGAGTTATAAATGGTGTAATTAACTCGACTTTGTTAGGGTTCCGTACCAAAATGGTAAAAACAGAACCCTTACGGTGAGACTAAGTCTGTCTGTCTGTCTGTCACAGCTGGATATCTCAAGAAATGCTTGAAATTTAGAATAGTTTTAGATGACGTTTGCTCAATTATTTTGCAAATTAGAAAGAAATAAAAATATAATGTATATTTTTTGCAACAGGGACTGAAAGTTTGAAATGCTGAAATTTTGAATGCTTGAAATTTAGAATAGTTTTAGATGACGTTTGCTCAACTATTTTGCAAATTAGAAAGAAATAAAAATATACTGTATATTTTTTGCAACAGGGACTGAAAGGGGGTCTGAAAAATTCGAAGTGGTGCTACTAGGGCATATGGGGTATTATATGAAAGAGCGCAATTTACATTCTCAAACATTTTTTCTTGTATTGTAAGACCGTATAGTTTTCGACTTTGGAAAAATGTTAAAAAATACCGTTCCCCCCCTTATCTCCGAAGTTTGCAAAGAGAAAAATCTGAAATTATTCTATGTGATAGAAGTTTATGTAAAGATTACAATAAAAATAAAACAAAGTCTCTAAATAGCACACTTTTTCAGAAATCATCAACAAAAGCTACATTAGTTCCACTATCGGTCAAGAGATGACGCTGACATAAAACTGCAATATACACCGCAGTGCACAGTGTTAAAATTCTCTGACGAATATAGATGAAAATTTAAAAACATATGATAGTACGGAACCCTCGGTGTGCGAGTCCGACTCGCTCTTGCCCGGTTTTTTTTATTTATACAACGTGTAACATAAATAGCGTTCTTGCGTACTCAATACTCTAATTGGGGTGTATGAGTTCGTACCATTGAGTCTTATTGCCTTGAAATAAGATTTAATTTTCTTTGGCTCATACGGCGGCCAGTAGGTATGGTATAATACGTAATTTAAAAAAAAAATACCTACCTATATCAAAATTTTCTGAAATCGATTCAGTAGTCTTATATAATTATCAACAGACTACTTTCAGGACTTGGTTTATTCTATTACACCTTGTACGAGTATAGATGTATTAAAACTGGAAAAATATGAACTTTTATTTCTGTTACTTAGTGCTCCTATTTTGACCATTGTATTTTTATTAAACTAAAGAAATCTATGGTGTTTTTTTTGTTTGGTAATTTTGATATACTTTCTTAAAAAACGTTTAATTAGGCCAAACGGTTTGTTATTAAGAAAAATCGTTGATTTTAATCAGTCACCCCAGTCGAATGTCAGATTGGAAGCGCACTCTAATCAGTCTGCCGACCTTTCGACTAATGGGCGAAGTTGTCGCTGTATTGTAAGAACAGTGAAGAAGAATAATAAATGTATTTTGTATTTTTTTGGCCTAGTTTATAGTGGATGGATGAATATTTGTGGTCCGGAAATAGAAGTTTATGAATCTGTTGCAAACAATTAATTATCCTAAAACACGAGTGTGTTATGGCGCCCCAACATTAAACGGCGGGAGCATACACATCCAGCAGCTTCCTCCACAGGTATCACAAACATTACTGGAAAATACACTTTAACAGAAAACAAGTTATTTTAAAGCATTATTTTCTTTGGGAATAAAACTTTTGAATTCACATGCATAAAGTCTGCCATTCTGGTACTATTTTCATCTTAGATTGTTATTTAATAAAGAACCTGATCCCTACATTACATTCCCTACAAAAAGGACAAAATGCTACAATAACTAAACGACTGATTGCCAACCTTTTTACAAATAAAAGGGTGTTATTAAACAAAAACCTTTTCTAAGTATAACTTACAAAAACCTTTCTGAGAAAACGAATTAAAATAAAGATGAACTTATCGTTTTTTATTCAGAATTTCGTATTCGTGTAACGGTTCTCGTATTAAATGTAGCGCTCACCAACATCGGGTAACTAGTGCGATCTGCACGCTCCGTTAGATCCATGTCGCTTAATGAAATGTTCCATCGCAGGAAATATTAATTGGGACGGATTTATGAGGGAATTAGTTACGGACTGAAATAGCTGGCTGTGCATCAAAGTGTGATGTTATGTAGCCATGTTGATACTGTGTGTCACAACAAACTATAGTAGTAACGAAAAAGAGTACGTACTGTTAATCTCTTCTGTAAAAATCTTACCTTGAAAACTTAGGTGAAGTGAGCTGGAAATAGTATCAATCCCTAACATTTGGTGGAACGACATTCACTTCAAGGTCGCTTCACGTAGGTTTTCACGGTAAGGTTTGTATAGGATAGACGAGATCATGGTGCGAATAATCTCAACTGGAGAAGTGATGCAGTCACACTAGTAACTGTAACCAAGCTACATGTGATTGTGCTGTGATTTGCACAGAGGCTGTGGTTCCCAGAACTCATGTGGTTTTGATTGAAGGTATGCGAGACACACGTACGAAATATTTTAATTGCATCATACAGTTTGGCAAAACTTCGGCAGATCCCTTAGTTTTGCGTGTGTCTGTAGACAGCAGAAACTCTTTTCAGGCCATTGGTTTTGTTATTTGGAAAGTTATATAAAATTCGGGTGTAAAAGATGATAATCTAGGAAAGAAGTGAACACTAAGTGACGGCTGATAGATATGTATGGAACAAAAAGACGTAAGTACTGCGCCGACTCCATATCAATTGGGGTAGTGGCAGGGGGACGATGGCAGGTTCTGGAGGTTTTAATCATAACACTGAAACACAATTAATTTGAATCAAGATTTAAACCTAATCTATCGAGCCAACCATACCTGTAATATCAATACCTCCGACTAACCGACCGATTCAAGCGAACGTACGTCTCGGGGAGGTAGGTAGGTACTGGCAGTTTGAGCTAATGGCTTAACAAGTCGGAACTATCGCCCGCCGTGAGTTATAGCTCTGAGAGCACGACGCGGGAGGTAAGCGGGTTAGTATTGTTCTAGTCGTGACTTAGATCCGCTTGCACCACAAATCTCTAAATACGTTTAGCGCTAAACGAATTTAAATTGGTAGTAGATTGTTCACGAAGCGGATAAAAACAAAGTCAAAGTCAAAGTCAAAACATTTATTTCAAGTAGGCACTTAAAAGGCACTTTTGAACGTCAAAAATTACGAAAAAATTGAATTGATTCTAGTCGCCCATTCCAAAAGGTAGTTTTCGTATGAAGAAGAATGGGCAAGAAACTCCACCGTTACTCTTTTAAAATGTTTTACAATATTTTGTATACATTAATTATATAATAATATGTGAAGACGATGCACCTAAAATAAAATAAAATTACTATACCAAAATAGGTAAAAGAATTAAAAATGAAAACATGACATAAATTAATTATCTAATAGATACATGGTGCTCACATATTTACAAAAATGGTAAAAATAAACGATTTTCATTAAAATAAAAAATTACAAGTAATAAGTCAGGGTGTGAGTTTAAGTAATTACAGAATATAAATCAACGTCAAAAAAAAGAAGAAAGAATCAATTTTACAATTAAATTAGCAACCAGTTTGATTTTGTCTAGACTCTAGATTGTCCTATGGAGCAGAACCAGCATGTTTCCAAGCGTTCTTATCTTGGATATAATCTTCTAATGTATAGTATGCTTGTTTACAAAGTGTACGTTTAATGTGAGTTTTAAATTTTCTTTCATTTAATTGCAATATATCACAAGGTATTTTATTGTAACATTTAACACAGTACCCCATAAAAGATGTATTTACTTTGGCTAATCTAAAAAATGGTTGATGTATTTTATCTTTATTTTAGTATTAAAATTATGTCTATCGCTTATTTTATTAAAAAGATGTAGATTTTTTCTAACATACATAATATTTTCATAAATAAATTGGCAAGGTACCGTCATAATATTAATCTTTTTAAAAAGTTCCCTGAGAGATTCGCGGCGACGTAGATTATAAATGGCTCTGACAGCTCTCTTTTGCAAAATAAAGATGGATTCAATGTCAGCAGCTCGACCCCATAGTAAAATGCCGTACGACATTAAGCTGTGAAAGTAGCTAAAATAGACTAAACGCGCGGTTTCTACATCAGTTAATTGTCTAATCTTTCTAACAGCATAAGCGGCCGAGCTAAGCCGCCCCGCAAGAGATGTTATGTGAGGTCCCCATTGTAATTTCTCGTCTAGCGTGATTCCCAGAAAAACCGTTCGATCAACAAATTCCAGTTTTTCTCCATTAAGTATGATGTCACATTCGCTACTTCTAACAGTAGGTAATTTAAATCTAATGCATTTGGTTTTCTTTTCATTCAGTACCAAATTATTTACCGTGAACCAATCTTGGACCTGAAGAATAGAGTTATTCACATCGTCAAGATTTTGTGCCCGTCTGTCTATCTTAAAGATCAATGACGTATCATCTGCAAATAACACCATCTTCGGTTGATTTTGAAGTAATTGGGGTAAATCATTAATGTAAACTAAAAAGAGGAATGGACCCAATATCGAACCTTGAGGAACACCCATTGTCATTTCAAAACGTTTTATGTAACGGGTGCTATATTATCAAGCTTTGGATTCAAGTTCACCCAAGACGGCACCTTTATCCCCGAGGAGAATACTCTACTTTTTGATACCTTCTGTGAGGTAAGAAGCAATTCGATTTTCGAATATTTTTTGTTTGGAAAATTTTTCCGTGCAAATTTTTAGTTAAGTTCTAAATACAAAATATCACATTCTTAACCAATGGGTTATAATGAAATTCAGTATAAATAAAATAAAATTAGTCATTATAACCCTGGGGTTATAATGACTAATTTTAGGTTAGGTTTGCATGAAATGTAATTTGACATAAACGAACAGGTGGTGGGAAAACATGTTTCTGTTAATCGTTTGAAGATGACAAAGACAAAATAATGTATTTACTATGTTTAGCACTACATGTATTTAGTGATTTGTGTCGCAATCGAGCCTTACTCTTGAAGGGTTAAGAGTGATGTCTGTGTGCGATGAAGGTATTGATTGACTTACTTATGTATAAAGCCATAAGCCACGTTCAGTAAGATAAGCCCAATCCGTTTGATTGTAAGTATCGTCGGTTCTAATAGTTACAAGAAACATAACACCACGCTGTATTTAAAGAAGGGAAGGTATGTGTATGTATTCATACATCCTTGTCCTGTTTTGTTTAAGTCCTACGTAAAACAAGTCCAGCCTCCGGGCTGTTACAATCAACATCTAGAAACAAAATTATGTATTACTAGCCGCGCCCCGCGGTTTCACCCATGTAAGTGTCGATCCCGTGGGAATATCGGGATAAAAAGGAGCCTATATGTTAATCCAGGTTGTCAGCTACCTCCATACCAAATTTTATTCCAATTGGTCCAGCCGTTTGAAGAAGTAACACACACACACTCACACACGCACTCACAAACTTTCGCCTTTATAATATTAGCACAGTATTACAATATTAGTGTGATGTGATATCACGAGTTTTGTCAACGGGAGGATACACAAACTGACATTTATAATAGACAAAATGTTTGTATGGTGGTCATGCTGTGCGTGCTGAGTGCTTCCTTCGTCCCTATAGGAATATTACAAAATTCCAGTGATCAGTGTTCATACTGACTCCTCCCGCTCTGGGTGGAGCGGGAGTGTCAGACTCTTACTGACTAAAACCCACCCGTGTTCCTTCCTTACCCCTTTCATTTGTTCATACCTTCAAATATAATTATCAGCTATTCTACGTTATCTTTTTACTCAATCGCCGCTGCCTTATTAAGCCACGAACCTACACTTTCCGTTCTCGCTGGATAATCATAAATTGTCGTATATATGTAAGTAACCGTATTCTGGGAGTATCTTTTTACTCAATCAGGCGCTCCTCAATTTAGCCACGAACCATTCTCGCTGGCCAATTATAATTTGTCATATACGTAAGTGTCCGTATTCTGGGAGGCGCTGGTTAGTCGTCGACGCGCTGAGAGTGTCACGCGCGCTGATAGCATTGGCCCGGATCGTGACCGCACTCCCGATTCTACGGCCTACGTGACGAGCTACCAAGAGGTATGAAGGGGATGTAGAGCGCTGGTGCAGGGTGACTTGAGATTAAGATGTGTGAAGAAGTGACATTAACGCAACTGATTTTGAAAAAAATATTCATAAGCCAGACCTTAAACAAACAATATAACCATCGCATCGTTGATATATAATCAACTTATATATAATCAACTATATAACAAACTTGTAATCAGATTTTTAATCTAAGCTTTATTGTCTGTCTAGTCACATTTACAGCTGGGTTCACTGTTTCTAAAAACTATAAGGAACACTTAACATACAACAGTGAATCAGTTCAAGCACTGAGCAATCGAAATTATACACTGCTAAACATTGGCTTCCTAAAAGCTGACCGCTACTCGTACAACAAACGGGTGGGAAATAAGGCATATTTACATAATCGCACCGCTTTGTCTGGCGTTATGCTGAACTGAACAATTTGGCGCAGTCGTGCTCACATGACCTATTTTTTGTGACAAGCTTTTTGATTGTGTTTTATGTTGTGTCTTTTTATAGCTAAACAACCGTTTGTTCTTTATTTGTCTGATATTTTCCAAGCACAAAAACAGCTTATTCTGTATTTGTAGGTAACTATTCGAAAAACCACTGCGCATGAATATCTTGTGCTATTGTCAAGCTTTTCCCATGGAGTTTCTTGCCGGTTCTTCTCCATAGGAAACGACCAATTGGAACAGTGCACCTAGCTTCTGACGTTTCACAAGTGCCCATGTAGGTTTATGTGAAATAAAACATTTTGATTTTGATTTTTTTTACAATTAGTTATGTATATGTCTAACTTTAAGAACATAAGAGACTTTGTTATCATTGTTTAACTTTAAGAACATAAGATATGCTTTCCTTATTCATACTCAAGCAGGTTTGTGTTGCTGTTTATCGAGCCTACCTTATTCTCGGTATCGTTAAATGAAATAGAATACCCGCAATACAGTTTTCATTCGATTACATATCCACTAAGTAATTGTGGATACGTTTTACGAATACCGAAAGGTTTAGTAAACTGTGCGTTCCTAACTGTAAGTGATATTGACGGTGTATTTTTCTAGTTTCGATTTGAAAGGTTTTACGTGCAACGCATGTGGATGTTTTGTTCAACTATTTTGGTGCCATTTAGGCTAAACTCGAACAAAAATGTTCAGTTAAATTTTATATTGGTGATAAATTGTATCATGTTTTGATAGCCGCACAACAATTCCCTATTGAATCCGATGTAATCCGATCCCAGCCAGCGTATATACATACGGCTGTAAATGAAAATAAAATTGGGGAAAAACCTTTGAAAAAAAAAATGAGGCGAAAAGCGATGACCGCAGGGGTTTGGGGAGTTCCGTGGAAGTCATTACGAACCGATTCGAGTTCATGTACTTCGCGCGCTCGTTTGTTCTAAGCTTCAAGTCGTAATTTTCCGCCGAGCGGGCGGCGGCGGCGCGTTTGTCGAGTCATGCAAAAATTTTAATTTCCCCGCCATACGCGTCTGTAGTAGGAAGCGGCGCGTGTGCGATGACGTCACGGCTATAAATCACGCCAAACTTTTCATTCCGATCGATCGCCGAGTGACGCCAGCATACGGAAAAATAGCTCCGCTCTCAATTGCGAACGTATAACGTTTTTTGGCAAAAAATACGTATTGTTTATGCGAGTGATTTCTTTCTTCTCGTACACGAAATGTTTGTTGTATCGATAAAAGACCGCGCGTTGGAGCCCGCGCGTCGGAGCCCGCGCGTCGGAGCCCGCGCGTCGGAGCCCGCGCGTCGGAGCCCGCACGTCGGAGCCCGCGCGTCGGAGCCCGCGCGTCGGAGCCCGCGCGTCGGAGCCCGCGCGTCGGAGCCCGCGCGTCGGAGCCCGCGCGTCGAAGCCCGCGCGTCGGAGCCCGCGCGTCGGAGCCCGCGCGTCGTAGCCCGCGCGTCGCAGCCCGCGCGTCGGAGCCCGCGCGTCGGCGACCGCGCGTCGGTTTATTGGCTCGTTCAGTCGCGGTTTATCACACGTTTTATTCGCACATATAAAACTCAGCTGAAAATCTGCTTTTTAACACCCTCCAGTCGTTACCATCTTTACGAACTTGACTTTGTTAAGTGTCAAGGGCGTACCCCGCCGCGAAAGGTAGAGGGCGAGAATACTACTAAGATAGTATTTATAGACTACCAGCAGTGCCCCGCGGTTTCACCCGTATAAGTCTCAATCCCATGGAAATATAGGGATAAAAAATCCTTTTCTTCTCGCGGCCATCAACCAAATCTTGTTTTTCTATTACAGAAAAATGTAACAAACGAAACGATATAAGAGTTAGAAGTTTGTATGTATTTATTAGATTTGTAGGCAATTTTTGACTCCTGGGTGCAATGTTAGTGTTAAGTTACCACAAAACAGATATCCACTAGATGCTTTTGGACCTATGTTTTAATCCTGGTTATAAGCTATAGGTATGTGTGCCAGATTTCATCCAAATCCGTTAAGTAGTTTTTGTGTGAAGAAGTAACAAATACACTCACAAACTTTCGCCTTTATAATATTAGTAGGACTAGCAGCGCCCCGCGGTTTCACCCGCATAAGTGGCGATCTCCTGGGAATATCGGGATAAAAAGCATCCTATGTGATATTCTGATGTGTAAGCTATATTAATGTATAGATTCATCAAAATCCATTTAGTAGTTTTAGCGTGGAAGAGTAACAAATATCCATCCATCCTTACAAACTTTCGCGGCTAAATGTACTAAATGTAAATAGTATAGTTTGATTATTTTATAGATTATTAAAGATATACAAATAAAAAAGATAATTATCTAAGTACCTAATTATAAATGATTTCAAAAGTTTATCATCATTTCAGCCGAAAGACGTCCACTGCTGGACATAGGCTTCCCCCAATTTTGGGGGGGTTTGCCATAATCGCCACGCTTGGCAGGTGTGTTGGCGATCGCAGTATGGTATGATGGTGTAATGCATAGAGAACGCTGCTGCCCATTCTCCGGTCTCCCTTAGTCGCCTTTTACGACACCCACGGGAAGTATGGGGTGGTGCTATTCTTTAAGTCCGGCACCACACAGACACAAAACACTCTCCCTGGTCCCTGGCGCCCATTTACTAATTAATCCACTTATTAATAACTGGAAGGTTACTTATCTATTCTCTTAAATTTGTAATTTATAATATTTAATTTCAAATAACTATTTTAAACGGAACAGTACTGGGTTTATCTCCAACTCCCCATGCCCATAGCTCTTTCTGCTGTAGTTTTAGCTGGCTGGCAATCATAAGTATATATATATAGTCACCTACTTAGTATATATGTAATAAAGTAAATTTGTTTTGTATTTAATTAGTTTAGTTCTAACTTAAACTTTTAATTATATAGTAACTGAGATAGTTCGTTGTTTCTATTTATTTCAAAAATTAAATTAAAAATTTTAAAAACCCCCGACACAAAAAAATAATAAAATCAAATGTAAGTAATTGGAAAAGGATCAAATAATTTAAAAACCCCCAACTTAAAGAATCTAGGTAACGAGACTAACTATAACAGATAAATTCATATGGCAGTCGGGGGACCTCTTAGAATAGAAGGTGCTCCACAGAACGGTCCCCCGACTACCATATGAATTTATCTGTTTTAGTCTCGTTACCTAGATTCTTTAAGTTGGGGGTTTTTAAATTATTTGATCCTTTTCCAATTACTTACATTTGATTTTATTATTTTTTTGTGTCGGGGGTTTTTTAAATTTTTTATTTAATTTTTTATTTCATGCTTTTTGTAGGGACTCCTTAATTTTTGTATTTCATTTCTTTTATTTTATTGCGTTTTAAGATTCAGGTAATTTGGTGTTTAATCAGGTTTTTTATCCATCAAAAAATAATTATTAATTTATAGTTGAAGAATATTTTTTAAGACTAAGCAGATTTTTTTGTTTTATTATATCCTTTTTCTAGTTCTTCCTTTAGTTATTCAACTTTCGTACAAGTATTTCATAGCTATTAGATATCTTAGATATTTCAGATCTAGTTTATAAAATGGGACTGCGACACTATCTGATATAGAAATACCTACGCTTTTTAAGTAGAATATTTCCATTCGTAATAAAAATAGTCAAACTTAGTGGTCGTAGGTACCAGTCATCACTCCAGTTTCCTCATCATTCTAGAGCAGTAATCAGACAAAAAAATATTTTCAAGTTTTTAGTTTTCCTTTCGTTTGTTAATATTCCTCATTCCCTTTCAATATAGTGTACATTATTCTACTTGTCAAGCCCTTGCATTTGATACCTATATTGTTGAAGGAGTTGTGAAAAAAAAAATATAATTCGCTATTTTGTGGTGGCGGCCATCTTGGATTTGAAATTTGTAATAGCGTATAGTATTCTACTAGTCAAGCCCTTTCATTTGATACCCATATTGAGGAGTTGTGAAAAAAAAATGTAATTCGCCACTTTGTGGTGGCGGCCATCTTGGATTTTAAATTTTTCATAGTGTATAGTATTCTACTATTCAAGACCTTTCATTTAATACCCATATTAAGGGAGTTATGAAAAAATATGTAGTCCGCCATTTTGTGGCGGCGGCCATCTTGGACCGATTTCCATCACACATAGCTAAGAACACTCCCGACTAATTCACCTTTCAAACAAAAAAAACAAAATCAAAATCGGTTCAGCCATTCGGGAGCTATGATGCCACAGACAGACACACACACACACACACAGACACGTCAAACTTATAACACCCCGTCGTTTTTGCGTCGGGGGTTAAAAACCAAACCTAGATTGTCGGAGGAGGCTCCAAATCTTAATTTGTAACAGCAAAAGTTTATGAAGCAATACTATTATAGACATTCGAGCCAAAAGATATTATAAAATAAAAGCGCGTCGTGTTGGCAGGATTGTTTCCTTGAGTTGGCTTTCCAATAACAAGTTTCATACCCCATAGTTACATGGAGGGTCAATAGTTGGAGAGAAACTAATATACTCGAGTAGGAACTTCCATAGAGGGCTCTTAATAATCGTTATTGTTTTCTTTATGGCCATTATTGTTAATTAATTACTGACATTAATAAAGTATAAAGTATATATAAATCTTTCGTTTCGTAAGTTGTTTAGTTTAATGCAGGTAAAATGATGACAATATTGAAAAACTGCAATTTTTGATGGGTCAGGAATCAGGATAGATTTTACATTATGATTAATACTTTCACGGCACTGAGTCATAATTATTTATGACTCATGAGACGGATAAATGATTATAATGATGGAAAAATACTGGTATTCAGCTGCAGCCGGTTAGTGTACACGAGCACCACGCGGCCACGGCAGGGGCCACTGCAGTCGTCGACACCAATCGACGGCAGCCGGTGACGCGCGTTGAGTAGTTGCATCTGTCGTCGATGCGTGTTGCTCGTGTGTTTGAGCTAAGAGGAATTAGAGTTGAAGCCGACTCCAGCATAGTTGGGAAAAGGCTAAGCAATGATGAAGGGGCAGAGATATGGTTAGTATATAGTATCACGATTCTTATCCCCGTTTATAAGTGTCAAAATATAATTAAGTACCTACATTTCGCAGAGCCCCAGAACTGAAGCACTGCTATCGAAGCCATAATTACGAGGTGGCTTTTAACAGCTCATGTCTATTTAGCGAGCACATATCTGTCAACAAACTATTTTACGCTGACTCAGTTATTCGTATACAATAAGACTTATTATTTTGTGTTATCTTTAAGGTAAATAGTATTTTAGTAAACTAGGTATAAAATAATTAATTAGTAAAATTTTGTCATTATTTTAAGACTACATGTTAAATATTGTTAAGAATTTTATAGTCCTACAATTACCATTAAGTGTGCTCATGCCGCCTGTGATACAGGTTTATCCTAGTACAGGCATCTAACATTATTACACCTTTGTAAATAATTTCTAAGACTTTATGTAATAATTTTACCAATTTTAATACTGAATAAATATTTATTATTATTTTATTATTATAACAAACTTCATAGTTGAGACACACAGCTTCGCGACCCACAACTCGCTGATGCGAATCGTACAATAGGTCAAACATTCACTAACCCTGACCCCCTTCTCCAAATCACGGACACGTGCAGATACTTCCGAAACCTATTCCTTCGCGATATATTTACCTTAAAACAACTCCTGTAGTTGCCTGTAGTGGCACTCCATATATCTCCGTCGAGTTGTCATCAATCAGGGCTCCTTTCCACATGAATCTCCTTTGTAGCCTTAAAATGAATAAACAGTGACCGGGCGACCTTCATGAAGGACTAAAAATCGATGAACGAACTTTCATTCATTCATAAATTGTTCACTCACACATAGACATAATAGTCGTTTGTACGAGAAACAATTGAAGATCGCGAGGGAAATCCTTTCGCTTCCCTTCAAGTTCCGTGTGTATGAACATTTTGTATGTGTGTGATTGTTGGGAACCGGTGACTATGTGTGTGGTGGATATTGAAGGCCTTTCGCGACATATATCTTGGGTGTTTCTCGAGTCTTTCATTGTTGCTTAACGTATTACATATATATGTCGGGTTATCGCTATATTTTCTTTATTTACTTAATAGTTTTAATTTAGATATTTGTAGATTCATAATTTGAACGTTCCAAAATAAATAATGTATTTACGTACCAAAAATAACCATGATAGACAGTAAACCTATAACTGTTTAACATAACATCAATATTCCCTCTAAGGTATCCTCAGGGACAGAGTGAGGAGCGTCTTATAATATCAAATAGGAATGAGACTTATTGACGTACGAGTACCTGCTTGGTTTGAACGTTACTCCAAAAATTGTATTAGATAAAAATGGCACAAATTGTAACCAGCTCACTAGCTTACCAGGCTATCTGAAGGCTACGTTAACTACAACCTATTTATTCTAATGTATGAACCAAGTTAGTTCTTTTATTCAGTGCCTGGTGTGAATTGATAGTTGCATAATAAATAGTAATTTATCTAATACTAGCTTCCGCCCGCGACTCCGTCCGCGCGGATGTCGGTCTTCGCGTGGATGGTTTATTTCTCCATTTTGAGTAACTCTGACAATGACATCTTATAAATATCTATTGGACCCAAATACGGCTAAGCCTATAATAATTAAGGAGATCCCTCTATTGAGCTACTGCTGTTGAGCTCGCGTTCTGTAGTAAGTATTTTTTTCATAGTAATTCCGACCTTGATAAGTAGCATGTAGCAGTAAATTACTGACAGTGACGAAAAGTTTGCAATAATAAAAAAGTGATCGTGACAATGCGACAGAAAGTTAATTGAGAGCTTCAGCATACACAACATTGTTAGTGAGCTCGTCCGGAATATGAACATGAAGATTTCTTGGACTGCTCACACGGGAAAGAGCTACGTAAAGTTGCCCGTGTGAAAAACAACTCGCGGTAAGATCTACGCCAGCAACTCCTAGGGTCTGACCTTGAGCCTTATTTATTGTCATGGTGTAACACAAAGCTACAGGAAACTGTATTCTCTTAAATTGAAATGGAAAATTATCCACTGCGGGTAATGCAACGTGTGTTCGCGGTTCTACAGAACAACGTCTATGAATAAAACTGAAAAATAAGATTTTTTTTTTCTACGTATTTTTCCAGGATAAAAAGTATCCCATTTTATGCCCAGGATAATAAGGTATAATTATACCAAGTTTCATCGAAATCGAACCGTTAGTTTTCACGTGATGCCTGCATATACAGACAGACAGACAGACAGACAGACAAAAATTTTTTTAATCACATTTTTGGGTTTGGTATCGATCCAGCAACACCCCCCGCTATTTATTTTTTCAATATTTTCAATGTACAGAATTGACCCTTCTACAGATTTATTATATGTATAGATATAGATTCTTACGTTCAATAATCATCTCAACTAGTTAGTTGAGATGATTATTGAACGTATGAATCTGAAGAGTTGGAGTTCCAACTCTTCATAAAATATGTTGTGCAATGGTTTAGTCTAGATTAGTCGTAGTTAAACCCTGGTTCTGTAAATAACTAGCAATGCTAGTTATTCTACAGCACATTTTCTCATTCCACGGTGCAAAATACCTGAGCTAACATCAGCGTATTCTTCAGTACACATTAATGGAATGTAGAACAATTACATACAAGTTTTACATTGTACACTAAAATAGTTAAACGCTGGGAGCAAGGTGGGGGGGGGGGGGGCTCGCGCATGGAGCAGCTAGTTAACATTCATTGAGTTGTAATTGAAGCTGAGCAAACAGCGCGGACATGGAACATGTGCTGGACAGAAGGCTTATTACATATTACGACTACTGCCCTTATAGTAATGAGGTGGAATACGTTAGTAACGAGGTGCAATACCTATATAAATGCATAGGCAACCGATGTGGATTACAAATAAAGCACGTGACAGTGATTGGTTGAGATTTTGGATTCTGTAATTGGCGCGGCGGGGGGGGGGGGGGGTCGAACCCTATCCCCTTGCCTTCGGCTTTGAGCCTAAGACACGTTGTTTCAGAGCATCAGTTGGTAATTACCTACTAAATACAAATAATATTACTATTGAGACAAGACAAATCGACTCCACCAAAAATATACTTATAATATGTATATCGAACATAAGCAAGTACACTGTAAGATGCACCGCCACCGCAGTCGCCACAGTGTAGATACTTAGGTACGTACTTTGCATCTTTTCAGTCCATTACCCGGGGAAAGTAGCCAACTTTGTAGCACAGAGCCGCTCGTTTGAACCTTCTGCAGCTGTGTGGTTGGGGGCACGCAGTGTACTGGCAGTGTGTTATGTTGACTTATGTAGTGCTGCGATCGCTGCGATGTATGGAGTGCTATAATATTTGTTGACTGCACGCCCTTTTGTGGTGAACCGAGCGGAGTGCGAGCTGGTTACGAAAAGGGCAAGTTATGTTGTGTGCCAACTGAACTAAGTGATGTCAGTAGCACATTACATACTTGCGTTTCTCCTAAAATAAAATTACCTATGTTATAAACGTAAAGTTTTAGGGACGCCTTTGTCAAACTCAAACTCTTTATTTGTTCAATAAAGGGGTACAACTAGGATACAACATAATATTAAGATAAGAAAATGCAACAACATTAGGCGCCGTCTCTGGTTCCTTGCCATCAATAAGATTCCATGTTATTTTCACTTATCCTTCAAAAACTTCTGAATAGTAGACGCTTTGACGCAATTTTACCAATCATGGATCTCAATTCATAGATTCAGAGTCGATTTGAGACAAATGAATTAATAATATTAATATCCATCTGACCGCGATCGAAAAACGGTCATGGCAGCCAATCTCAACGGAGACTAGCTAAGTACACAGTAGTACAGGAGTGCGCAAGTGTGTGCGCAAATACCAGTGCACTCTATGTCTCAGTCCGTTGGGACAGCAATCCAGCACGACTGGGGAGAGGACAGACCGACTGCTTAACGTGCTCTCCAAGGATCTCTCTCGATATACG
The DNA here is from genome assembly GCA_916614155.1 of Mesoligia furuncula. Lineage (NCBI taxonomy): Eukaryota > Metazoa > Arthropoda > Insecta > Lepidoptera > Noctuidae > Mesoligia > Mesoligia furuncula. The sequence goes on from OU744810.1 coordinate 532,438, forward strand.
TCACGCATCCATTCAACCGCAGCAGGCGATCTATCGATACGCGCGGTTATTACTTAGTCATGAGCACCTCAAACGATGACGACGACTAAAATAGGTATCTCAGACACGAGGCTGAAAATGTAGAAATGTCAGTACCTACCTAATTACATCGGCAGCAGACAGCAGAAACACGAACTGCCTGGCGACAGAAATAGCAATGTTGGTATTAACCGTATAAAAAATGAAACACCTCAAAGTAAACTTTTCATATGATACGAGTCCCCGCGGATACCTCGTAGTTTAACTGAACTAACTCGCCCGGCCGTAACACTATAATATGGCGGATTTAAAGTTCACGCCACTAGTTAGCCGTGCTGAGCCGCTCATCGCCTCCGAGGGAGTTCCGAAGTTAGTTTTACATGTTAGCTGATATTACGGGCAGGTGAGGTGCTGTAATAATCTTCGATGTATTACGAAGTTTGTGTCGGTCGGAGACGGGGTGGCTTGAAGAAATTGTAACAATTAAAGATGAGTGTGAGTAAGCATAATCAAAGCTTGAACTAAGCCGTCGATTTTGACTTACATTTCGCTCATGTCCGAAACTAGTCGTGTTAATCTCGGTGCATTCAATTCGGGCAGTAAACATTCTTACTACTTGGTTAAGAAACGATGAAAACGATACTCGTCAAGTAATTTATCGAACAATAACTTTCCGCGATTGTTTTACCAACAAAGCGTATATAAAATAATGTAACAAAAAGAATATCCCCGTAGCCAGTTTACGGGCCAGTGAAAATAAATGCCGGCTGAGATGCAAGTACTTATCGTTTGCTTTTAGAGCGACACAACACTGCTCTCACCGCTCTCCCCGCTCTCGCTCCATATAACGCGATGTCTTCAAGAAATGGGTGCATTTGCGACTTGCTTAACTTACTGGGTAGTGTTTTATAGACTGGAAGGTACTGATGCGCTGATTTACATATTATTTCGTTCGAAAACTGACTCAGGTTTCCCAATCAAAAGATACGAGGTAAATTTCCGGACTTCGGGTATTTTACTGTGCATTTTTTTAAACGTATGACATGTCCTTAATAATTTAACTTGGGTTTTTTCTCCTTAGAGCTATCCGGCTCATGTTGTGGTTAGGTAGTGTTTAGCCAGCCTCCGGCCAGCAAAGCTGATGTGCAGCACCCTCCACACATAGTCATACGTAGGTTTGTGTTGAAGTTCCTTGAGTTGGCTTTGTTCGCCTACAGGCAGAGCAGTGGCCTTTTTTTTTGTGTAATATTATCACCGTGCGAAAAATACGAACGTCTTCGGTTAGGTGTAAAAACAGTACGGTATCCGGAGTCCATAGATTGTGAACTGTTCCCTCGTTACTGTGTGACGGAGCGGAAAGGCTAGATGTGGGGCGACGTGCGCTAAACTTGTTATTCTACTTCTTATAGCTACCTAGTACCTACCTAGCGTCTTTGGCTGCGTCCACATTAGTGACCGCACAACGAACAGTACTCCGTCACACATTAGTCACATGTCAATGGCTGGTCCGTTCTATGACCGAACGTATGTACCTACTCTGTGTCACACAGCAATCCATTCCAATGCACCTCATGAGATAACATATAGGCAATCTCACGACCCCCATTCAAATTAAGCGAAGCAAGTACTGTGATATTGTCACAGAGTATCGGCAGTTGAAATGTCACGAATGTGGACGCTGCTTTATGTCGCGTTGACGCATTCTCCGGGCGGGCAGCGTCAGCGGTTTGGATACGGTTAAAGTGGAGTGACGTAGTGGAACAGGGGGAGGTTGGGGTATAAAACCAAGATCTTTTTATTTGAGGGTGTCGATTAGAGGGAATCCGTGCAAGTTCTGTTTGTGAACGAGACTTTTAAGAAGGCGGAATAAATATGCCATGGTATCCTTCCAAAATGTTATAAAAAAAAAAACTTTATTTCAGACCAAGGTGCCCATTTTGTTAGTAACAGTGTTCTTAAAGACCTAGTGTTAGTAATACTGAAATAAACCCAAATAATCACTACTGCACCATTCCATGACAAATGGAGCAGCAATGACTGATGTAGCTACAGTCCAGCCGACTAGCTATCATGCTAAGGATGCTGTTAGCGCTGCCACGTACTTGACGCACCAGGGATGCGCATCTTTTACGCATCGTAGCGTAAAAGCAATCTACGCGATGTTTAGCAAACATCCCTGATGCACTACAGAATCGCCGCAGCCCCAACAGCACCCTGAACGCATTATTAAATTGGACTCGGAGGGCACTGTAAGGTTTTTGAGTATAGTCGGCCCACAGGCTGCACGTGTAGAATGATGTACAATAAGACTTAAAAAGTGTAATTTTGACTTCTGTTGAACAACGTGCAAACCTGCGAGCTATCATATTCGCCCGCACTGCCAGCGCCCTCCGTTCCTCGTTCATAATAGGATATTAATACGAAAGTATTTGATCGGTATATTCACACAAGTTTTGTGAGAATATAGCATAACTGCAGCTCCAAATGAAACGGTTATCAGATCATTATTCTATTAATATGAAGCAATCAGTGGGGTAATTGCGTACCATACTAACGCGAACGGTAGGAATTTCTTTCCTTTTGACAGTTTATTAACATCCTTAATATACTAGGAACAAATACAAATTTGTTGTACCTACAACAAAGCTCAAGAAAATAGGTGGCTCATTCAGATGCCAATGTAAGCTCAATAAGCTTTTACAATAAACTACCAAGCCACGTTCAAGATCTAAGCCTTAATAAATTAAAATCATTCATTAAACGTAAGTTGTGCCAGAAAGCCTTTTATATCATTAAAGATTATATTGAGGACAAAAAGGCTTGGGATTAAGCTGCTTCCAATTTTTACATTTAAATGTAACAAAAAAAAACACATTCAGAATGTATTTTATTTTTGTTTTTTTTTATATACCTACCTACACATTGACATTAATTAATTTTATATAAACAATGACATAAGCTTACTTTGTAAAGTATTATATTATTTAAATTATTGTGAATGTGAAGACAATGTGGCACTTTATACAATTTTTCAAATTTTTTATTATTCTCTGTTCTGTTAGTTTTTGTCATGGCCTGGCAGTTTGAGTAAGTTATGTGGCCAACTCAAATGTCCTTTCTTTGGTATTGTTCGTCGAATCGTTGAGCTCCTTAAATTTTGAGTCGACGTGCACGATTTTAACAAATGCGTGCAGTGACTGGACAGGTCCTCTCAATGTGTGGGGTTCTTTCCTCAAAAGACCGTCTCAGACATCGGTCTACATGGTCTAAATATTATATGAAGACAGACGACGTCGAGAGACGACTTTAAAAGAGACTGTGACCCCTGAGTTTATTTCAGCCTGTCATCTTAGAGTATTCAGATAGAAAACGCCAACCTCATCTAGTTTAAAAAAAATATGATTGACGTGTGTGTTTGTGCAAACCTACTTACAAAAATAAAATCATTTAATATTCATTGCGTTATTTACGTTGTTAAGCAGACAAACTCGAACATATTATGAAGTAATGGATTAGCAATACACTTCAAAACGATTTATAATAGTGCGTTAAGCAATTAAGGTGCTGGTCAGCTGATGTCTGGACATCAGCTTACGAAAGAGACCTCCATCGCCATCTGACCCCAATTCACGGACACAAGCCACTCAAAAACTCACCATAATGCGAAAGCTAAGTAAGAAATCCGATTACCGCAATTCTAACCCCCCCCTCCATCGTCTCGCTGGAGTTACGTTCTCAGAGTGACAAGCATCGGACATCTTCATTCCTATTCTTCTTCAAAAGGGATTTTCTTCGGGATCCGTAAAGTTTGTCCGGATCTGCGCTGATGTTTATATTATTGTGTTCTGAACTTTACCTTATTTACCTTTATGTTTTATTTCCAATGATATTAAAATGAGGTTTTCTTGTTTTAAAATGGGGAAGTTTTGTTTTTCAGTCTGCTATGGAGTTTGGTGAAGTATTTTTGTTCATGCGCTACGAATGTTATTGCTCAAGGGATGGACTTAGATCCAGTAATATGTACTAGCTGTTGCCCGCGACTTCGTACGCATGCAGTTCGTGATTTGCTGGATGTAGGATGTTGATCATTGTTGTCGGGCTTTCGTACCTATATGCTTTCGAAGTATAGTTTATTTTAGCGATGTAGGATCCTATGACCACAGTGGTGTTTGTGAAGTTTAACTTTTCTTACTCGCTTTGTACGACCGGCCGGATATTCAATTTACCAGTCAACTGCACGTCCATGCTACCACTTGACGTTGAAGACGCCTATTTTACTTTTATCTATCTATATATATAAAATTCAAAGTCCTGACTGACTGATTGACTGACTGATATATCAACGCACAGCCCAAACCGCTGGACCTAGAGACTTGAAACTTAGAAGGTGTTTTCTTTGTGAAGAGTAAGTATCCACTAAGAAAGGATTTTTGGGAATTCAACCCCTGAAGGGTTAAAATAGGGGATGGAAGTTTATATGAAAGTCCGACAGTTTTGAAGTTAGGATCTTCTAATTTTGTATTTAGGCTGACAATTGAAAATTAATTTACACGTGTCTCAGCGTTTTGGATAATTCTACCCCCGAAGGGTTAAAAAGGGGGATGAAGTTGTGTATAGAAAGTCATTAATTTTCGACGTAAAAATCACTAAATTTATTATCTAGGCATATGATTGGAAGCTAACACAACGGTGTTGTTAGAATTTCATCCATTAAGGGGGTGAAAAGGGGGATGCAATTTTGTCCTGACTGACTGATATATCAACGCACAGCCTAAAACGCTGGTTGGTACCGCAGGGTAGAGAAATTAATTTTGGAGGGTGTGTTCTTTGTGAAGAGTAGATATCCAATAAGAAGGGGTTTTTGGAAATTTAACCTTTAAGGGGTAAAAGAGGGGATTTTGTTTGTATGAAAAATCTTATTCCTTGAGTTAATAACCATAAAACTTGGCACGAATACTTATCTAAATAAATTATGAAGTTTGGCTTTTTTTTTCTAAGCTACTTCTAAGCTGAAGGGGAATGGGAGGTGTCAAAGTTTGTATCGAAGAATTTTAATGCGTGGTCCGATTAACTCGAAACTCAGTATTTATACTTAAGACCGAAAATAAAGAATAACGTGTATCATCGTTTTTCGAAAATTTACCCCTAACGGGGTGAAAAGTTAATTTTATAGGGGAAGACTTTACTGCGTGGCTTGATTAACTCGAAAATTGGTATAAAAAATCTTTGAGTCGAGTAATGAACACATCCCAAACTATTTTACGACATTCCACCCCTGTGCGGGTTGAAAAACGGGGATACAGTTTATAAGAAAAATCTTATTCATTTGGTTAATAAACTTGGCAAGAATACTTGCCTAAGCAAGTAATAAAGTTTATCATTATTCGTTTATCAAAAAACCCCAACACCCCTTGTGTTGGGGTGTTAAAGTTTGTGTGGAAGAATTTTAACGCGCGGTCCAATTTACTCGAAACTCAGTATTAATACTTTGGACAGAAAATAATCAATAATAACAGCCGCACAGATCGATCGATCAGGTTACGCAGGCTACGCTTGCCGCGGTTGGTCTGTGGATAGGTGTCCATCTTTACATACCGTGACCTCTCCGTGCCTCGGAAAGCACGCTAAGCCGTTGGTCCCGGCTGTCATTCTTGGATCTTTGACAGTCGCTAGGGGTGGTCAGAAGCCCGAAAATTTGACAACCAGTCTTATCAAGGGGTATCGTATTTGGGTTGTGGAGGTCAGATAGACAGTCGCTCCATGTAAAATACTGGTACTCAGCTGCATCCCGTTGGACTGGAAGCCGACCCCAACATAGTTGGGAAAAGGCTAGGCAGATGAAGAATCAATAGTAAGTGTATGGGTTTTCGAAAATTATTGACCCCTGACGGGACAAAAAGTGGTAATTCGATTTATAAGGGGATTTTAATGAGTGCCTTGATAAACTCAAAAAAAAATGGTACAAATAAATTTGGACTTGAAACTTGGCACAAATAATTGTAAAGTTTGAATTTTTTTGGAATTCTAAACTAACCCAAAGGGGAGATTGGGGGTGTCAAATTTAGTATGGAAAATTTTTAATGCGCGGTCCAATTAACTCGAAACTCAGTACCTATCTACGACCAAAATAAATAATAAAGTGGTTCAGGGTTCTTCGAAAATCTACCACTAATGGGGTGAAGAGGGGTAGTCACTTTCACAGGGCAGAATTTTATTACGAGGCTTGATTAACTGGAAAATTGGTATAAATAATCTAGATTATGTTTCGAAATTCCACCCCTATGGGGATAGAAAAAGGGGATACAGTTTATATGAAAAATCTTATTCATTTGGTTAATAAATTAGAGACTTGGCAATATTTGGGACAGTAAATACCTAATAAAGATTGTCACTTTTAGTTTAAAAAATCCCCCACAGAGGATTTGGGGGGTGACAAAGTTGGTGGATTAGAAAAATATTTAACCCGCTGTCGGATTAACTCGAAACTCGGTAAGTACTACTAACACAAAAAATACTTAAAAAAAGTGAGTAAGGGTTTTTCAAAAATTGACTCCTACGAAGGTGGAAAATTCTACTGCTTACTTCCATTAACTCGAAAATGGGTATGGGTCTTTGAGTCAAGTTATGAACACATCCCAAACGATTTTTCAAAATGACTCTAAAAAGCTGGGATACAGTTTATTTGAAAAATCTGATCCCTTTGAGCTATAAACTAAAAAATTGCCCCGAATACTTATTTATATCTAAATACACACATCAAAAGTGTCTAGGGATCAACATATATTTTTGCAATAACTTTTCTCCTGATTGATATTAATTAAAATTTTCTTTAAGGATTCATTAAATATAGTGTTTTCGTTTGTCACAGTAACGATAAACCAAGTCACCTTTGCATTAATAAAGAAATTTGCCATTTTCCTAATAAAGGGATTTTTGACATTTGAACCACTAACACAAAAGTTCGAAAAAAAGACTGAAATAACAGTTTTCTTTAAAATTTTATTGGGTAACTTAAACAATTAATAATCCGTGTTTCTACCGCGAACACTAACAACACAAGAACATCGGTTTGGCATACTCAAAATGAGTTCATCCAAATCACGCTGTGGAATGGCCGCCCATGTTCGTTGCAACAACAAAAAAAGGTCTTCTTGCGACTGGATACCCTCCATATTCGGCAGAGCTCTTCTCTGTAGCATATCCCATGCATGCTCAATCGGGTTCAAGTCTGGCGACTGAGCAGGCCAGGGCAGGACATTGATGTTAGCTGCGGCGAGAGTCTGTCTTACAACTCTTGCGGTGTGCGGTCGTGCATTATCATGCATTAACTGAAATAAGGGACCGATTTGCACTTGTAGAGGAACGATGACGTCTGATACAATCGTCTCAGCATAAATTTGAGCGTTGAGGTTGCCTCTGATCCAAATCAACTCAGTTCTTCCGCCGATCCAAATACCCGCTCATACCATGATGGTTCCACCACTATAAGGATGGACTTCCTGGCAGGATTTTAATCGCTGTTGGCGTCCAGGGGTTCTCCAGTGTCGTATACGTCTTGTATCCGGTCTCATACCAAAACGAGACTCATCAGAAAAGCACACGAAACGCCATTGTTCTTCTGCCCAATTTCTGTGTTCAAGAGCCCATTGATATCGAATCCTACGATTGTGCATTGCTATAGGTGGTACCCGTAGCGGTCTTCGGGAATGAAGGTTCACTTCATGCAAGCGGTTTCTGACTGTTTGGTCGCTAATTAAGTTCCCTGAAGAGTGATGAAGCCTCACGGCTAACATCATGGCGGTTATTGTTGGAGCTCTTCGAGTTAAGATTTGAATGTATCGGTCTTGTCTCCGTGTGGTGCAGCGATACCGTCCTCCATGGCGCTCAGCCACGGTACCAGTGCTTCGGTAACGTGTCTAAAGTCGACTGATAACACTCTGACTTGTATTCAGAGCTAAAGCCACAGTACGTTGCCGGGAACCAGCTTCTATCATTCCCACGGCTCTGAGCATTTCTTCCCTGCTTAAATGACGTCGCCGCTCCATAATAACGTTGGTTTTAATCAGTAGTAGGGAAACAGTAGCACTAATAATGTCTTCAATGCGTTGTATGTTTTTATAGGGAAAATATTGACAGCTGATTTTCATCTTTTACTCGAATTTGATTCACAGTTCCTGATTCAAATTATGAAATGCACCAAAAAGGATCCATATAAATTTATAAAATCATAAATTTATTACAAAGCCACATCTCAATCTCAAGAAATCCGCATAAAAATGCTTGATCCCTAGACACTTTTGATGTGTGTAAATGATAAAAATCATAAACATACATTTTCGAAATTATAAGAGGAAAGTACGAATTTCACGCGGACGAAGTCGCGGGCAGAAGCTAGTATAAATATATAACGGGGAAGGTATAGTGTGTCTCGTTATTATCAGCCATATTTGAATTAGAGTGGGCTACAGTGGGTTCTGTGTTGGATAATGTGCATAAGAAAAACGGTTTGCAGTTCAAATCAGATTATAATTTCACGAACAATTTAATCACGCTAGCAAATTACACACGTACACAACCAGATACGGGACGCGGGACAGTTTCTAAACATTTTGTTCGTACGATGTCCAATGTCCAAGAGAGCTCCACATCGTTCTTGTCGCGCTGTCCTCCAGCGTCGACCTCCCACGAACTCAGGCTAGACTCTGTCAAGCGCCAGCAGATAGCGCTAGCGTTCCGATTCCGGTCAAACGAATTACTCCGTCGAAGCTTGTCGTCACAGCGCTTCCGCCTCGTTGTCAAGTCAGCTCCCGTACTAATGACGTTTCCGACATATAGAATAGATAGAAGAAGGTATATTCTAATATAATACTTATATACCCGTAAAAGACCAATACTGTGTCATCGACCAACCACACACACTCATTATCACGCCTCTTGTTGTGCCGTCACGTGCGTTCCGGTTCATATCCGTGCCACACAATCAGGCGCCGACCGGTTTCCGGCATACGTGCAAGACGATTTACGTTTAAATCGAACACACGCAAAACCTTCGGTGAGACAGACCGAGAGTGTGTGTGTGCATGATTTTGTTTATGTGTGTGCGTTGTGCTCGCGTGTCACTTATTTTTCCTTCAAGCAGTGGTTGGCCAGCCGTTGTCATCCAGTTGTCAAAACATAGGTACTACATATTTGAAATTGTGACAAGATAAGCTTTTTCAGGTCGTATAAATCCAGTCACAGTCGTAAACTTCCATTTTTTTTAAAGACGTTGTTGTCATGCGTTAGGTAAGCGAACACGCAGTGAAGACTTTTACTTAAACTTACTTAACTCTAATTACATTTCAAGCACCAGAAACAATAGGCTCAGGTGTTGTGGATTCTATCCTAAATATGATGTCCTAAAAGAAAAAAGAAAGCCTAGAAGACGTGTCATGAAAGGGGAGAGGGGTCGAAGTCAATAACGTACGATAAGATCTAGTGTGCTCCACTCCCCGATTCTGTTTATTTTATTATTATTTATAAAGAGTTTACTGTAGACTTCTTCCTATGACTATGCCCATATAGTAAAGTTTATTGGATACTTAATCTAATAGGTACATTGTTTATAGTGTTTTCATTAATTGACACAACAGAAAATAAAATATTTTGTTTTAAATTCTTATCTTCTTGTTCTCACACAGAATTTGTTTACATTTCTTATTCTTTCTCCTGTCGCAGGGCCGCTGGAAGAAATTTCTTAAGAAATAAGCATAATTATTAGTATTGAGTACAAAGGTTGACTGACCTTTGTACTCAATACTAATAATTATGTCGTATCTGTATCCATTTTACTGCGTGTGTATAATAAAATGAATAAAAAATTCAAAAATAAATTATTTTGCCGCAATATGTCGGACGAAATAATTCCCGTATAAGTAATTTGAAACCATTCAATTGCTTCTCGTATGTTGCAGTGATTGGCTGGCATTTACTGTGCATGAATATTTAATTCAATAACATTTTCATTGTGATATTTTATAACTGATATATTTTTGGCCATGTTAAAATTCACTTTCAGTAAAACAAAAACAATAAAATTAAACAATTGTCTGTACAATATACTGTATTGTTGTGTCACAATATTCCCGTTTTACCGGAGAAAGCTCCGGTAAAACGGGAATATTGTGTTTCTCGGCAATGAGCAGGCTTCCCCCTCCCTTAGATGTCGTAAAGGGAGTTCAGTCAGCTAATAACAATAAAAAATCGTCCGTCAAGCATGCTGACTTGCTGACTGTAGCTATTACTTTTGTGCTGACCTGCAATACGTGAAATGATGTTTTTGGCTACCTACTGTCTTTTGTGTTCGGTCAGGGGCCTATGACAGGTGATATTTTTACCCGACTGCGCGACGCAAAGGAGTGGTAATGTGTTCATCAGCCTATGTATGTATGTTTATATGTTCCTTTGAAGCACTATACAGACCAAACGCCTGGGCCGATTTTTATGATACACACGTTAATCGATTCCTCTTAGTCCGGCGAGTGTCACTAAAGACATGACGTTAGTAAAAATTCAATATGGCGACTACTGGACGCCATATAAAATATTTATATAATTTTTTTTTTTTCAAAACCTATCGAGTGGGGTATCAAAATAAAGGGTTTTAAACGGTGATTACAACTAAATCGTCTGCGAAATCTTTCACATTTGTAAACTAAAAAGCTGGAAATAAAAAAAGTTATTTAAAAAATAAAAAAACCCGACTGAGGTAAAAAACTTAAGTTAAAAAAAAACTGGACAAGAGCGAGTCGGACTCGCGCACCGAGGGTTCCGTTACATCCGGGTTTATGAATAAGGTTTATGTTTATGAAATTAAATGTTTTTTTTTTATTATTTTTATATTTGAGTTGATTGAATAAAATGTAAATTGCGGTTCACGATTTATGACGTATTAAAAAAAAACTACTTACTAGATCTCGTTCAAACCAATTTTCGGTGGAAGTTTACATGGTATTGTACATCATATATTTTTTTTAGTTTTATCATTCTCTTATTTTAGAAGTTACGGGGGGGGGGGGACACACATTTTACCACTTTGGAAGTGTCTCTCGTGAAAACTATTCAGCTTAGAAAAAAATGATATTAGAAACCTCAATATCATTTTTGAAGACCTATCCATAGATACCCCACACGTATGGGTCAGACGAATAAAAAATTTTTAGTTTCAGTTCTAAGTATGGGGAACCCCAAAATTTATTGTTTTTTTTTCTATTTTTGTGTGAAAATCTTAATGCGGTTCACAGAATACATCTACTTACCAAGTTTCAACAGTATAGTTCTTATAGTTTCAGAGAAAAGTGGCTGTGACATACGGACGGACAGACAGACAGACGGACAGACAGACAGACAGACAGACAGACAGACAGACAGACAGACATGGCGAATCTATAAGGGTTCCGTTTTTTGCCATTTGGCAACGGAACCCTAAAAAAACTGGAAAGCTAAAAACAAGCCCATTTTAAATTAAATAAAAGTTGGAAGCAGGCGGGACCCACACCATTTTTAGGGTTCCGTAGTCAACTGGGAACCCTTATAGTTTCGCCATGTCTGTCTGTCCGTCCGTCTGTCTGTCTGTCCGTCCTCGCTTAATCTCTGTGACCGTTAGCACTAGAAAGCTGAAATTTGGTACCAATATGTACATATATCACGCCGACAAAGTGGTAAAATAAAATTTTGGAAAATATTTTTTTTTAGGGTAGCTCCCCTACATGTGAAGTGGGGATTAATATTTTTTTCGTCGTGTACCCCATCGTGTGGGACAGCGTTGAATAGGTCTTATAAAATGACTTAGGGGTTGCTAAAATTATTTTTCGATTTAATGCTCCATTTACGAAATATTAAACTTTAAAGTGCAAATTTTTGTTCCAGTAGGGCGTCCCCCCCCCCCCTCTAAAACCTAAACTGCGGGTTTGAAAAATCTGGAAAAATTCACGATGATAGTGCATTTCATGAACTTTAAAGGAAAAGTATAGCGGTTAAGATAACTTTATTAGTTTAGCGGTAATAGTCGTTGAACTTGGCTGTTGGATAATTTTGTACCAAATACAATCTTAGCATTAATCCTTTAAAGTGACTAAGATGAAGTAGTTGCTTGTTTATAACGGGTAAAGACTTGCATTGAAAACAACATATGAAAAATTTTATTTTTTTATTTTAATTTTTTTATATTCAGACTATAGAACAACAGAATCGTACTACATTGTGATAACGGGCTACTACGGAACCCTACACTGTGCGTGGCCCGACACGCACTTGGCCGGTTTTTTTATTATACATATTTTCAAATTCAAATGGGTCCCGCCTGCTTTCAACTTTTATTTAATTTAAAATGGGCTTGTTTTTAGCTTTTTAGTTTTTTTAACTTAAGTTTTTTACCGCAGTCGGGTATTTTTATTTTTTTAAATAACTTTTTTAACAAGTTACTTCCATCTTTTGTTTTATTTGGATTATTCGCACTTAGTCCCATTCGCACTTTGTACCGCGTTCGCAGTATATTATTCATTTTAAGAACTACCTAATAGGGCCCAGAAAGTACCTACAAATTGATGTGTGGTGTACACATCAATTAACTGTTACTCTAGTTAACTGTCAGCGAACCATAATTATAATAGTTAGGTAAACAATATTGCTATAATATAACGTGACTCATTTGACAGGAAAATCGTCTGGAAAGTTGAGACTGAGATTAGAGTATGAACGTTCTTAAAATTACGAGAATTACCCGAATTAATTAATTGAATTCTGGTTAAAAATTATTGCGAAAACTAGACTAATCACTTTAATTCATAAGTATACTATTATTAACATCCACACTTATCTGCATGTTTGTAAGCCGGTGTTTAAATTGCGCATGTAAGTTATTTACGTGCGCCCACCGGCAGCCGGATATTACAATGAGATTGTTTCGGATTACGGCGACTTTCACTCCGCTGCTTACCGACGAATAAATTCCTTATATTTTGCCTCCGAGATTCAGCTCCGTTGTACCTTGTTTATCTTATACGCAATATTGTTGTGGAAAGTTTACCGGTTACTTACATACTTACTATATAACTTGAGAACGGTATGAATGTGTATAAACTTCGCGGTGAGTACTTACAAGTAGACACCATCTGCTTACACTCATTGCTATATGCATACTTTCAACAATTTAAAATGCCCTTTGGTTCAATTTTGAAACACTACTGAAAATATAAAATACATAAACTACTAACTACGAACCGTCTGATCTAATCACTCCCACGCTAGGTGTGTAGTGTTCGAGTATTTTTCCAGTGACGTAACAGTTTGTTTACGTCCCCAACCCGCAGTGTTGCTCTGTTTAACTTCCCTCTTTGTACCAAATTACAGTTCCCTAAACGTCCCTTCAGTGACAACAACTATTTTATTAGTTCCCGCTCACCTCTGCATAATAGCGCCCTCTTCTGATAAATATTTATGAACAAACTTATTTAATTTAGATCCTCTGTCCACCTCCTGTATAATGTGGCGAGAACACACAGCAAAACTTTTAGGGTGTTAGCAGACATGCTGCCTTTAGCATCGCCGATCAGTCAATTTGTCGCTTTTCGGAAATGTGATGCAGCGACTGAGTTTAAACACTGAACACACACAAAACCGTTGATAACCCATGCTAGAAGTTTACGTTCTAGCATTGGTTATCAACGGTTTTGTCGCTAGAATTCGTATACAGTAACAGCCAGAAAATTTGTATACAGCGACATTCTGATAGAAAACACGTAATCTCGATGCAGCACTCAAACGCAGAAAGAGAAAACGTGATGCAGCATTTATGAAGCGGCAAAATCGCCGATCGCCGATACTAAAAACAGCATGTCTGCTAGGGCCCTAACCGAACCGAGCCCGCTTGGCGTCGGTTGTAGTCCGACAAGTTTCGGATGCCGAGTTCTGTATTCTTTAGCCGGTCGTCGCGGAATTTCGTACGACTTGAGTTGCCTTCTTTGTCGTGTATTTTTTGTATTTTTCCAACTGTATGCAGCTGTGGGGCTAAACTGCAAGAGTGCAGTGTGGTTCAACGGAGACGGTAGCTTTGCTAAAGTTGCCGCGTTGCTTCTTGTAAATGTTTACGTTTTGCTTTACTAACATCAATTCCAAAAACTTATCTACGATTCCAATTTCTGTAACTTCGTTGGTTTAGAAGTAAAATAAAGGTATATAACAGTAACGATTGCGTATCGGCAAGTGTAGCGTGTGACGCCCCCCAGCTAGATGGACCGACGACCTTAAGAAAGTGGCTGGTACAGACTGGATGCGGCAGGCGGGAGAGGCCGATGTCCAGCATTAGACTGCGATAGGCTGATTTGATTGAACTGTGACGGAAAACATCGTGTGAAACCCAAGACTCAGAAGGTCTGAACTCACCAAGATGTTAGATACCGAAGCATGTCTGGTGATTGTTTCTCGTAACATTTATATAAGAAAAACTTTTTAACAGAAAAAACCGACTTCCAAAAAACACTAAAGTGAAAAATAACTTTAATTTCGGAAGTCGGTGTCTTTGGATCTGTATTTTAGTTTTTTGCCACTGACTTCCAAAATTAAACATATTTTTCACTATGTAATGTTTTGCTGGAAGTCGTTTTTTATTATTTCTGGTTTTTTAATGGGTCTGTTTATAATGTATCTAAGTTACAATAGCCTAATGTCAACTTGCTCATCGACTTTTACAAAATATTGCTTCCCCCGATGCAGGGACGTTAATTTTTGAGGAGTTCTCCCGGTAATTCACCATCAGCTCTATTTCACCATTCGCATTGTGACGAGCATAAATTGCTTAGCAACCATATTGAAGTAATCAAATCGCGACCCGTGGAATACTTATTATTGAGTAGTTCCGGTGGCCATCTGTGGTCTTCACCATCAGTTCCACTTCACCAAATGGTGCTTTCCGAGAGCAAATGCACAATGTTAGTATAAAAAATACCCAAATCGCTATAGGTGTGCCTATAATATTTGAAGAGTTCCTTCGATTTCTCCAGGATCCCATCATCAGATCCTGACTTGATGACAATGGGATCAATCTGAAAGTACGTGGAACACCCAGAAAGTTTTGCGAAAAAAATAATGTTCTCTAGGTAAATATTTTTTTATTAAATCTTTCCAAAGTACTCTCCACTAGCCTCTATACAAAGTTTCATGCGTTCGCTGGCAGCGCATCTTCCGGCGACGAAAATTGTATCCCTTCAAGCTGATTTTTTATTTTTGGGAAGAAAAAGAAGTCACACGGTGTTAGGTCAGGGCTGTAAGGAGGGTCACCCAGGAGTTTGACCGGCGTGCTGTCCAGGAAGTCCCTCGTTTTGAGCGCGGTGTGCGAAGGCGCGTTTGTCGTGGTGGAGCAGTAGCCCGCGGAGCCCTGTGTTTGGTCGCTTGTTGCTCATAAAAGAGAAAACTTCTGCCAAGCATTTGGTAGCGTTGATGCTTCTTTGGTTCCGTAAAGGAATTGACACCAAGTAGCCAGTCAAATTGAAAAAGCTCGCGATGAAAATCTTCCCCCCGCTTCTAGATCGATTCACTTTGGTAGGCGTTGATTCGTTTTGAAACACCCAAACCGTCGACTGGCGCTTCATTTCTAGATCGTATTGATAAATACTAGACTTACTACCTGTAATGATGTCGTAAACACGCCGAGACGAGCCTGTTCAAATTTGTTTATTATATCACGGCACCATTCCACCAGGGACTGCTTCTCAGCATCGGCGAGGTTGTGCGGCACCCAGCGTGAAACTATCCTCCTCCCGCAAAAATGCACGTGTAGAATTTTGTGAAGGCTTCCCGATCCAACAAGAGTATGTGCTGAATCTGAATGATTTAATTTTTCAATGCTAGCACGTTTTCTTCCGCCCTTTGAAGGCTGTTACCGTCAAAGGGCGACCACTTCTTTCTTCATCCCCCAAAGTTAGTCGACCGCGCTTTAACTCGTTATACCAACGATACACGGTTCCCTTAGAAGGGCCTTCATCCATGAATGCCATTTGAAGTCTATCGTATGATTACGGTTTCAGGCGACACTTGAAGTCGTAAAAAATCATAGCGTGAAAATGTTCCCGGTGCAGATCCATTTTTTAGGGTTCCGTACCCAAAGGGTAAAAACGGGACCCTATTACTAAGACTTCGCTGTCTGTCCGTCTGTCCGTCTGTCCGTCTGTCCGTCTGTCCGTCTGTCCGTCTGTCCGTCTGTCCGTCTGTCTGTCTGTCTGTCACCAGGCTGTATCTCAAGAACCGCGATAGCTAGACAGTTGAAATTTTCACAAATTATGTATTTCTGTTGCCGCTATAACAACAAATACTAAAAACAAAATAAATTAAATATTTAAGGGGGGCTCCCATACAACAAACGCGATTTTTTTGCCCTTTTTTGCTCGATATCAAAAATGGCAACAGGTAGGCACTTGAATTATTCACAAAATATTCTGTTGTATTTTAACTTTAATAATAAATAATAAAATTAAAATAAAATAAATATTTAAGGGGGGCTCCCATACAACAAACATGTTTTTTTCGGCGTTTTTGCCTTGTGGTACGGAACCCTTCGTGTGCGAGTCCGACTCGCACTTGGCCAGTTTTTTTAATGAGACACGATAATTTAAATTAGCTCGCAAACAACGTGGAGAAAAATTTTGAAATTGGAACGTACCATATTTTTACCCGACTGCGTCAGAAGGAGGGTTATGTTTTTCGAGTCTATGTATGTATGTATCTGCTACTCATTCTACTCATTCTACTCGTTGCCTCGGACCGGAGCGAACGTGTGTAGTGTTGATTCTCCTAACTATTTTTCTATTGGTTAATTAGTGTAATCTCAAATCTCTGTCGCACTTCGAGTGTTCTTATGGTTTAACCACGCCTTTTGGGAGGGTCTAGAAAGAGACAATAATTTTTTGCATCTTTTTGCTCGTAATTTGGGACTTGGAGATCGTTCCGACTGGTGTGTTTGCAAGCGGTTGGCGGGGAGCGATCCAGCGACCACTAGCACGCGGTGGCGGGTGCTGCGCGTTGAGCCACTGAGCCACGCTACTACTTGACGTACGTGACGAAATAGTGAATCACTCACGAGGACTCTGGCTACGAGTGCTACGACTGCTACGAGTGCTACGAGTGGTGCCCTCTGCTACGAGATCGCACATCGGCTACGTGCTACGCAAGTACAATTACTTATTGCGATATTCTATTGAATAATTACATTTCGACCATGCAGCGTTCTCCGCCGAATAAAGTTCAAAAAAAACCGAATACACCGATGGATCAGACGCAGTCAGAACCGAATATAATTCAGGCGGTTAATGACCCTGAATTCTCCAATGTACACATACGTCATAAGCGCCCGCGACGTGATTCTTCGAGTGATCGGTTGGAGGATTTCAAGCAGGACATTAAAGATATGTTGGCGTCGTGGAAATCTGAGCATGATCAAACTATATTGAAATTTATGGCGGAACAAAAAGCATTGGTGACAAAATTGGTTTCCGATATGGCTGATATGAAACGTCAGAATTTGGAGATCCAAAAAACAAATATTGAAATTGAAAAATCAATTGCGTCTATAAGTGATCTTTATGACGATATGAAATGTCAAGTAAAGCGGCTCCAGGATGAGTGCAGTGATTATAGGAAACTGGCGGAATCACTGGAAAAAACGGTAAGAGACCTACAATTTAAGTCTCGGTCATCAAGTATTGAGATCCGTAATGTCCCCAGTCAAGATAAAGAGTCAAGTGCCGACCTCATGAAGATTATGACTGCTGTTGGGAATACAGTGGACCTGCCGATTGCGGCGAGCAACATCCGAGACATATATCGCATCCCAGGGTCCTCAGCCACCAAACCGATCGTCGCTGAGTTCACAAGTGTACATTTTAAGTCTGATCTCATATCACGTGTTCGAGGCTTCAACAATAAGCAATCAAATAAGGACAATAAACTGAATACAGAGCTGTTGGGTATAACTGGCCAAAAATGTGCCGTGTATATTGACGAACACTTGACTAATTCCACGAAAAAATTATTTTATTTAGCGAGAGAATACGCAAAAAAGCACGAGTTTAAATTTTGTTGGGCCGCAAACGGTAATATCTTTTTGCGCAAGCAACCAGGACTCCAACAGATACTCGTCAAATCTGAGGCTACCCTTGTCGAGCTAGAAGAAAAGAAATGACTACTCAAAACCTCCGCATCACTAAGTCATCATTCCCACCGGAAGTCACGTAATTTACTTCAATTATTGTGCTTGAACCCTAAATTGTTAATTTTTTGCCTTATTAGTATTATGTTTTTTACTTTTCTTAATTTGCCTTATAAACACATCCTCAATCAACACTTACAAATTCTTATTTTAATAACACAAATAAACACACTTACACTTATACATCATACTTCTAACAGAATACAAAAAGTTACATATTACTATTCAATTAGTACAGTAACTAATTTTTGTAGTACCGTATTTACTGTACACCTTCCCGTTTATATTAAAGTCTCTCTTTATCCTTGTGGGGTTCCATTGTCTTTGTGTTCTCTGTTACTCAAATGGCCAATTTAGTAGATAATATAGTATCGGATTTGGACGATATTTCAGTTGCAAATTCTCATTACTGTTCTCCGGAAGAGTGTACAAAATTCTTGAAGACATCAAATACCTCCACTACGATTTTACATATTAACATTCGCAGCATAAAAAAGAACTTTGACCAACTCTTAGCATTGCTATCCTTAATTAAAGTTGATTGTGATATTCTTATACTGACTGAGTGTTGGTTGAATAAAATCACAAACCTTCCTGGGTTAGATGGCTATAACTCCCACTTTACATACAACAATAAGAATCAGAATGAAGGAGTAGTAATGTACATAAAAAGCCATATTCAATGTACCGTACAGGAGCCTGTTTTCACTAGTGGTAACTGTCTTACTTGTCAAATCAATAACGAGTTAGCAATCATTGCCGTTTATCGTTCGCCCTCTTTTAACTCTAAAGAAGATTTTGATAATTTCCTAGACAGTTTGGACGGTGTTCTTAGAACACTTAATAAGTGTAGTAGTACATACCTCATCGGAGATGCTAACATCGATATTAAGCCGTCTAATACAGATGACCGAAGTGCTAATTACCTAACCCTCAACGCCACCTATGGTCTTTTACCTGGTCATTACCTCCCCACTAGAATTAATAATTGTATTGATCACGTTCTCCTAAAATCCGATAAATCTAATAGTATTCTTGTCTTGGAATCCCACATCACGGATCACCTTCCGTTACTAATATGTATGGATAGACCAGGTTCAGTGAAACAGACGACTCCTGCTTATAAGACCCCAAAAATAGATTATCCTAATGTTGTAGAAGATATGGAAAGTCAGGATTTCACTCAGGTCACTAACACGGACGACCCTGATATGGCTGCCTCTTGTCTGGTAAACATAGTTCAATCAATTCTTAAAAAACACACTCGCATAATCAATGTTCCTAAAAAAGCAAGAAATCTAAAGCCTTGGATTACTCCGGGTTTATTACGCTGCATTCGACATCGTGATAAACTCCATAAAAAAGCCCGTAACTCACCCAATAGTGATATCGTCCAAATCTCGTATAAACGATACCGGAATTATTGTAATAATCTTCTCAAGAAGCTAAAAACTGCATATGAAATATCGGAATTAGAAAAAGCAAAACGTAGCCCTAGAACACTCTGGAACAAAATAAAAGAGATAACACATACCAAAAAAAGATGTGATCCTCCTTTAGAGCTTTTAAAAACATGTACGGACCCATATAGTGCAGCCAATCAAGTTTCTAAGTTCTTTGCCAGCATAGGTTCAGACCTAGCCTCTAAAATTGTAGCCCCCTCACAGACATTACCTCCATCAAAAACTTCATCCCCTAATTCTTTTGTGATTCTTGACGTTGACTATTCTGAGGTCGAGTCTACCATCATGAATCTAAGACATGATTGTGCCACTGGATGGGACGGAATATCTTCTAATCTCCTAAAAATGTGTCGCAAACCTCTTGTACCCGTTATCACACATATAATTAATATTTCAATAGCCAAAGGAATTTTCCCAGAACCCTTTAAGAGGGCTTTAGTCCATCCAGTATTTAAGGGTGGGGACAGGGACTGTGTGAATAATTACAGACCGATCTCGGTTCTTTCAGCAATGTCGAAGGTTATGGAAAGGTTGATAAATGGTCGTCTACTAAACTTTCTATACAAACATCGTGTCATTGCGCGAAATCAATATGGCTTTAAAAAAGGTGTTTCTACCGAAGATGCAATTGCTGACTTAACGGAAACTGTTGCTAAGAATTTAGATGATAATCGTAAATGCCTTTCGATATTCTTGGACCTGCAGAAGGCCTTTGACACAGTCTCTGTTCCTACTCTTCTGACGAAGTTGGAAGCCATAGGCATTCGAGGAACAGCGCATGACCTTTTCAAGAGCTACCTCCAAAACAGGAAACTCCGTGTCAAGATTGATTCATACTTTAGTGATGAAGAAATCATTACATACGGAGTTCCACAAGGCAGTGTGATGGGGCCTACGCTCTTCCTAATATATATAAATGAGCTTTGCACACTGACGCTCCCCAACACCAAGATTTTCACATATGCTGATGATACTGCGCTCGTGGTTTGTGGAGATACGTGGACTGATGTGAAGTATTATGCAGAACAATCCCTACAAACGGTCATGAGGTGGCTGCAAAATAACCTTTTATCACTTAATTTGTCAAAAACCAACTACATTCCTTTCTCTATTAGTCACAGGACCAAAGCCCCAACTGATTTTCAGATTTTTGCTCATTCCTGCCTAGGCTCCACCCCATGTCCGTGTGCGCCACTATCTTGTGTCAGTCAAACCAAATACCTGGGTGTAGTGATTGATGGCGGACTAAAGTGGTACTCTCACGTTGAAAGCTTAACGTCAAGGGTGAGGAAACTTATTTATATCTTCAAGTCTCTAAGGCACTGCGCTGACCTCAAAACACTAAAAATGGTCTATCTTGCACTTTGCCAGTCCGTCATCAGTTATTGCATTCCGGTTTGGGGAGGCACTGCGAAGACTAAACTACTTGGGTTGGAGCGAGCCCAGAGGGCTGTTCTTAAGGTGATGCTCAGCAGGCCTTATAGATTTCCCACTAGGGAATTGTATGCGGAGTGCAGGGTACTTACAGTGCGACAGCTCTTTGTGCTTAATGCCACCCTCAGAAAGCATAGTCAGGTTCCTATGTTAGATAAAACCACTCGTAAAGCCAAATCTGCATGTCCATCTGTCCCCCACAGAACAGCCTTCGCTGGCCGCCAGCTTTATGTAATAAGCTCGCTCATTTACAGAAGGGTGAATAAGCATATCCAAATAAGCAATTTAAACAAACATGAAGTTAAAACTAAACTACAAAACTGGCTGTATGATCAGGACTATTCTCGTACAGAAGCTCTTATTTATAACATAATGTAGGCACGTAATAATAATCACTATTCTACAAAGCCGAATACAGAAACCCATGCAACACCACAAGACCAGAACATACCCCCACAAAACACAACCCCAACCACCCCCCCTCCCTTTCATATACCACACCACACCACACCACATCACAACAGAACACAACGCACTATACCACAACACAACACAAGACAACACAATATAACACACCACACCACACCACACCACAACACACCACACCACACAACCACATCTCCCTCCTTTAACAGACATACCTACACGTTAATAGCCGTAGTTCATTATAGGTTCATAATGTTATCACACTTATCACACATAAATAAAGCATTTTTTGTACACGAAGTTACAGTAGAATACTGACTCCTAAGTCACAGGGTCCCCCCTAGTTTAGGAGGCAGGGTTTTCACTATAAAAGCAACCTTTGTTTCCCTAAGTTTAATGTTCCTATGTTGTATGAGCTTTGTATATTAAGGTGTTTGTGTTAATAAACTTACTTTTTTTTTTTTTTTTTTTTTTTATCTATGTATGTATGTATGTATGTATATTTCTTTGGCACGCTCTGCAGCCTAACTTGAGAGGTACCGTTAGATTCGTCTTAATTGTGAGAGTGACACTGGGTATATTAAAATTGAAAAAAAATTAAAATGGCCGATTTTTGGCGCAATATGTTTTCAAAAAAAAAAATTTTTTTCTCGAAACCTATCGAGTGGGGTATCAAAATAAAGGGTTTTAAAAGGTGATTACAAAAATATATATACCTTATAATTATGGTTAAAAGTAATTCGAAGTGACAAATCGTAAAAAAACACGTACCAAGAACTAAATCGTTTGCGAATTCTTTCACATTTGTAAACTAAAAAGCTGGAAATAAAAAAAATTAATTTAAAAAATTAAAAAACCCGACTGCCAAACTGAAAAGCTACAAACAAGCCCATTTTAAATTAAATAAAAGTTGGAAGCAGGCGAAACCCATACCATTTTTATTATATTTTCAAATTCAAATGGGTCCCGCCTGCTTCCAACTTTTATTTAATTTAAAATGGGCTTGTTTGTAGCTTTTCAGTTTCGCAGTCGGGTTTTTTGATTTTTTAAATTACTTTTTTTGACTTACAAATAATCATATTTTCAAAATATATTTTATCTGGCCAGTCTCTCATACATAAAAACTTTTTTTCACAATACTTTCTGAGTGGCCTGGTATGTCCTTTTAAATAACGGAGTAATATAAAAAAAAATCATCCATATTGATAACCTCCACCTTTTTTTGAAGTCGGTTAATAAGAAAGGAAATGAAGGCTGCTATTAAATATGAGTAATCCCCAAACATTCCGCCGCGCGCTCTTCATTATGTTTAAGTTAACACCCTGCTACTATCGGATCGCGGCTACATTAGCATTCAAGTCTTGAACACAAAAGGTCTAAATGCTAATATTTATGAAGAGCGAATTTTATAACCTCGAATTTAAGCTTTTAACACCGATTTATAAACTGTTTTAATAAAGATGGGGTTATAAAGTGTGCCCTTTTACGCCGGGGGGAAACTCCGCTTCCGCGGCAAATCGCGGCGGAGTGGACGGACTTCCGGCGCGATCTCATGGCAGTATGGAAAGAGCGATTGTCGCAACCCAGCGCAGGGCACGCCACGATAGTGAAGTTTGAGGAGTGGCTAGAGAGGCGTCACGGCGCCCTCACCTACCGCCTGACGCAGGTCCTCACCAGACACGGATGTTTCAGGAGCTTCCTGCACATCATCAGGCGGGAGGAATCGCCCGGGTGTCACCATTGCCAGGATTGCCCAGAAGACACGGTGGAGCACACGGTGGGGATCTGCCCCGCTTGGGTGGAGCACCGCCGTGTTCTCGTAGAGGCGATTGGCAGACGCCCCAAGCATCGGGAGCCGCGAGACGTCTCCCGGCCTC
The DNA here is from genome assembly GCA_916614155.1 of Mesoligia furuncula. Classification (NCBI taxonomy): domain Eukaryota; kingdom Metazoa; phylum Arthropoda; class Insecta; order Lepidoptera; family Noctuidae; genus Mesoligia; species Mesoligia furuncula. Next base: position 555,894 of record OU744810.1, read on the forward strand.
CGTAGGTGCGGGCCTGCGGACGGAGAGTAATGGCTAGGTCACCGTCCGATCAGGACCAGGCCCATGCCGGACGTCGCGTACGTGTTCCACGCGCGCCTTAAAGAGATGTCAGCATCAAGGGACCAGCTCTGCTTTCCACCGAGTCAATTGCAGCAAGCTGGTATTTTGCTGAGCCATCCCATAAGTGGCTGCAATACTCCATACAGGAACGGACCCTCCTCCGAGCCTCCGCGTTGCATCGCATCGCCCACCCGCGCTATTACTTCGTTTTCGCTTAGCGTTCTTTCTGACTTTTTTTCTTTTTACTCTGCTTTGTCATTATTAGTATAGAAGTTTTATTTAAGATAACCTAAAACTGCAGTGTCATCTTTTGAAAGCCTTCCTTACAACGAATACTATCATGCTGCACAGCCACCCAGCCCTTGTTGACAGGCCTAGTACTCTGTCCTCCCATACCAATTAACAGTGTAATTAGAAAACATTGTAAAAGCCAATTATTTTTAAAAGAGTAACCTTGGAGGCTCTTGCCAGCTCTTCTCGATAGGATACGATCAATTAGAACCACGCACCTAGCTCATAAGTGCCCATGTTGGTTTCAATGAAAAAATAAAATATATTGATTTTGTATTACGAGATATGAAACGCAATCCCATTAAAATATTTATTATCAAAGGTGCTTCATTGTAGTCACATCGAATCTACCCTGTATCTCTAGGCCCCAACCAAGCGCCGTGGGGCCGGCGTGTCCCGTGAGCCGCGGGGCCGCTGGGACCGGGCACCCTCGTCAATCAACGCCATCTGTCGGCTCCGCAATTAACACCGGTCTTAGCCCCGCCAGCTATGCGCACCAATTACTGATACAATTTGTTGATTTATATCTAGGCGCTCTTATTTATCGATTGTCGGCTGGTGGCTGTTTGTCTTTATTTCTGTGGGAAAGGATCAAAGGACTAATGTAGTGTGGGCTGTTTGGTTTGTACCTAGCTACACCTCAAAATCCATGAATTAAATCATAACTCCTACGCCGCCTGTTGTTGTTCCACTGTACGGAAAACGCCTCTTCTCATTCAGATAATAAAATTGCTCTATAATAATAATTTCAATAAATAAAATAAAAAAAGTATTGACGTTTTTAATTTTTTTTTTTTTGTAATGATATTTTATTTTATTCTGGTGCAGTATTGTGTAAAATTATTTTATGTAGGTACTATGGGTTTTGTCTGAATTAAATGAATTTTATTTTATTAGGCCAAATTTCCTCATGATGTTTACGAGCTTACATAAATTATAATTATCTCTGCCAGACCTGTTTAAAGTTAATAGGTAAGCCCCAGCACGAGGTCATGACTCTATTCACTATACTTACGATCTTAATCTTATAAACATCGACTGGACACGCGCGTACCCTGTTTATAGACGCTGCTCAACCCGTTCTAAGCCATATTAGTGAAGACTATAAATAGTACCCTCCTGTTAACAGTACCGGTTAACGCCGACACCAGCTTCAGTATATAAACAGTACCGTCTCACTGCGGCCTTAGTAAAGGCTTAGTTGTTTGAGAGAAAAGCTAAGGCGACTCCGAAACTGCAAAACATCTTAGATTCGATTTTGTTTGTTTTAAAAACGGGGATTTTACCCGAGATTTTTGCAGCTAAAACTAAGTTTATTTAAGTAAGGATGCCACTGCGCTCCGTTTCAACTCTGCAAGGTTGAAACTTCAAATTGAAGCGAACTCAATTGAAAGTAACAACCTTATCTCTGACTTCAACTGTACTATCTACGGAAACTAATACACAATCTACAACTAACGTCCGAACTCAAGAGGTTAGACGTAAGTTGTGGATTGTGCTGTCATGTACTGTGAAAAGCTAATAATGTTGATAGTACGATTATAATATTATTATATCAAATGTCTTTTTGGTCCAGTGATTTCAAGACAACCAGTCTTACCAAGGGGTATCGTATTACCCAGAAACTAGGTTGTGGAGGTCAGACAGACAGTCGCTCCATGTAAAATACTGGTATTCCGCTGCATCCGGTTAGACTGGAAGCCGTCCCCAACATAGTTGGCAAAAGGCAGCTGAGCATGAGGTCCTGAAGTCGATTCCCAGCTCGGGCAAAATGTTATTGGGTTTATCAGGAATTTCTCAAAAGCAGCCCATCTAGATGAGTGCCCCGGTTGATGGCAACAGGCTCATCCCCTGCGGGCGAAGTGTAGACACACCCCTGCCTAGCCCTGCGGCTATAACAGGCGTGATGTTGTGTTATGTCTTCTTCCATAAGTCCATCATTGAACAATAGAAAACAGATTAACACATACTAAACACAATTTGAAACAATAGATACTTATTATAAAATACTCGATTGGTAGGATAAAGCTTACCACACATTTTATCCAGGAGTAAAGGTACTAACCGGGTCAGTAGGTACTTACTGAGAGTCTAGATAAAATACGACCTTTCAAACGTGAAATACGTATTTGTACGTCAGCAAAGCAGCTTTTTGGTTCGTTTCCGATTGTAGGCTGTGGAATACGCACAAAAGTCAATCGAAGCGTAAAGTTTGTGTCAAAGACAGGCTGCCATCACAAATATTGACTTTAGATTTCCTGGAGTCAATTATAAGTTGTATTACAACCAGCCTAAAGTTGAACATCCTGTTGGCACAAACTTGTTGAACAATACTGACCTCTTTGCGCAAACTTTTTCATTTACACAAAGAGTGGGTCCCGTTGACCAAAGACTCGTATCGAAACAATGTTCAAGTACTTTGATGTTCGAATACAAACATGTACTCAACATTTACGATACAGCATAATTTAGATTTTTAGTCATTCATTGCGTGTTTTATTCCCTTTACTGTTCAACATCCCTAAAGACGCAATGAATTTGAAAATTGTGTTAGATTTTCTTTTCCCACGTTTACTTAGTACAAGTATGGGCGATGTTTCCAATATTTAGATTAGGGTAACGGCAGGGGTAAAAATAACATATTAAGTAGCAAAAACAATCGGCTTAAAGGAATAAATCTTCGGTATATTCGCTTTAACGAAACAAAAACAACGCATTATGTAGTAGATAAGGGTATGGGAACGTGGAACCGTGCTCTGTCTTCGGTGGATCTTGATTTATTTTCTTAATATAATATATTTTTATTCGACGTGGATATGTTATTTGAATAAATTGATATTGTCTTCAGATGTCTGTAAGAATCAAACAGACACGCGACATTCGTGGTATACTTACCTACAGCCGAACTCCCAGAGGGTAGGTTATGTAAAAACGGAAGAATGCTTCTTCAATACAAGAATGGTCTTTGGCGTTGAATATTATAGCCTTCGTATAATAACTAACGGTAACTCAAACTAATCAACTCATAGTTCAACACAACGAACTACAACTTCCGCAAAGTAGTAAGTATGAAACTCACATAATTTGATAGTAACACATCATCAAGTCATCCCTCGTCACTTTCACGAACTTCCTCTAAATAGTTACCACATTGAAATATAGTCCTATGGATTCTGAGGTACAATATTACAATTATGTGCCCGACCCAGTTGAATGAAAAAATGATCATGTCACGTTGTACTGGGATCGGTCTATCATTATTATTATACCGACAGGACTATTGTCACCAATACGCCTGATATATTGCTTATAGTGGTGATAGATCGACTAGCGGGCCGCACAATGATTGTGGATGTTACCGTGTCGGTGTCAAAAAACGAAAATGCGGAACCAACGACACCGACTTCCGAAATAAAAATAATTTTTCTCACTTTGTAGTGTTTTTTTAGTCAGTGTTTTTTTTTAGTTTTTATTTTGTAATTTTTTATTTCTTTATTTTATCTGTCGAGAGATTATACTTGCAGACAATTAATTATATTGAGGAGCTAACAAGAAAGCTAAAAGGTCTCAAACAATCAACATTAGACAAACGTATTTCTCGTCCAGCATCCTACAAAAACGTCACTACGATAAGTACACACTTAACAAAACAAGATAAGTCACGTCTCAACCTGCCAGCTCTCCCCGCACCTCGAGAACTCGCTTACAAAGAGTTTCTCCGTTCTTCTCCGCGAGAGGATTACACGGCTTATCGAGAGCGCGGGTCAAACGGATCAGCTCAGTACACTACCAGTTATTATCCACTAGGTATTGAAGAAGTTTCAAATGGACTTGTTGTGATCACGTAGTGTTTTGTTTTTTTTTCAAATTATAACTAAAAGTGATAAAATAATAAACCTAATAATAATATGCCTATGGCACTATGTCTGCATATGTACATTTACATATTATGAGATTTTTTTTTTGGATGGGAAATCATCAAATGACTCCCGCTGACCCGGCAGGCTTCGGCCCTAAGGAGGCCCCTCCTCGATGCTGACATCTCTTTGAGGCGCGCGTGGAACACGTACGCGCCGACATATTATGAGCTTGAAGTGTTGAATAAATAGATAAGCCAGTTTTGATATTCTTGTTTCTTATACGAAACTAGTTGCTATAGTTACGTGTTTAGTTGCGTGATCTTAAGTGTACAAACACGCTCTGAATGTGCGTGAAGAGGAGTAACGTTAGCATACACGCACACGTGCACACACATGCACACACACACTTCCGACTTTGCCATTGTCTCGCACGGTCCCGAGAGCTCCTGTGCTTACACAAACATTCACGGCGTGTTTGTACACTTGGTAACCACAAGTAAAGCGCGCGTTACTTCGTGCGATAAAAATGCTGTAGAGAGAAGAAAGTTAAATAAATTAACATAACCGTACCTCGATCGGTACTGTTATGATGATAGACTTAACTTTCTTTAAGTAGACACTTGAACAGACATCATTCATTTAAAGTCTCTTTCAATAAAAAAAACCCCGTTGATTGAATCAATATAATATCTTAATAGTAAAAATAGTATAGGTAATCTATGTCACGCACAAGGGTTAGAAAAACCACGTACAGTGGCGATACTTAAATGTTAGCCACACACTTTGGGCAGTCAGTACCACTAGCATGTTGCTGACTAGTTTATTACTATAGATAGAGAAATTAGACAGCTTACAAACACCCAAAGCGTGAAAAAAAAACACACGTGTCGCATTCGATTGCTGTTCATTTAAGCTACATCATAAACTTATGCATTTCATCTGGAATTTGCCCCGAAAAACTCAAAACATCTGTTGTTATTCCTCTCCACGAAAAAGATAACAAACAAGATATGGGAAACTATAGACCTATAGCTTTGATCCCTATCTTCTCTAAACTATTTGAAAAAGTCATACATACATAAAAAGCTGTATAGACGACTCTATACAGCTTTTTAGTAAAATGTCATATCCTGGTTAGCGAACAAAAAGGATTTCGCAAGGGTAAATCTATAAACGCTGCAATATATGAACTTGTAAACAGGGTATTGACTAGGATGGAGAGTAGAAATCCAATGTGTGCTATATTCATGGAGATGAGTAAAGCTTTTGATTGTGTTGACCATAGCTCACTGCTCTAAAAATTAAGTATGTGCGGCGTAAGAGGTACAGCACTCGACCTTATTCAATCATATCTGCATGAGCGAAAACAAATTACAGAAATTACTAGAATATGCCACAAAACGCCGTATGAGATGACATTTAGATCTCACACTAGAACCATAAAACTAGGAGTTCCACAAGGTAGTGTTTTAGCCCCCCTACTCTTTCTAGTGTATATCAATGACCTCCCCAGACATGTCAAGGAACCAATGGTACTGTTTGCAGATGACAGCACGGTAATAATACAATGTGACGAACAAAACGACTACGAAAATAAAATCAATGAAACATTAAGTATAATAATTAAGTGGTTAATAAACAATAATCTGAAAATAAATATGTGCAAAACAAATATAATGCACTTTCACCAAAGAACTCAACAAAAAGTATTAATGTACTACATTACAATAGGCAGAGAGTAGAATCGGTAACAAGCACAAGATTCCTGGGAATTGATATTGACCACAGACTGTCATGGACAACCCATTTAGACAACCTTTGTAAAAGAATTAACAAATCCTCATTTGCTCTATACAAACTCTCCAAATTGGATAGTAAAGAAGCTGTCTTAACGGCCTATCACGGACTTGTTGCACCATTACTCAGATATGGCTTAATATTCTGGGGAAATTCGGTAGACAAGGAAACTATATTTAAAGCACAAAATAAATGCATCAGAGCAATGTGCCAAATAGATAGTACACCAAGCTGTCAACCTCACTTCAAAAATCTCAATAGGCCTCCCCCAAGTTGATGGGGGGGGGAGGGGGTTGCCATAATCACCACGCTTGGCAGGCGGGTTGGCGATCTCAGTAGAGAACGCTGCTGCCCATTCTCCGGTACGACCCTTAGTCGCCTTTTACGACACCCACGGGAAGTACTTGTAAAGTTTTTATGAAGTAACTAACTACTACTACTCACTAAACTGTATTACTTCTCATTAAATCTTACCTTCAAAGTCAAATCATTTATTTCAAATAGGCACATTAAAGGCACTTTCGAACGACAAAAATTACAATAAAAAAGAATTGATTTAGTCGCCCCTTCCAAAAGGTAGTGTTCGTATAAAGAAGAATGGGCAAGAAACTCCACCGTTACTCTTTTAAAATGTATTACAAGGTTTTGTATAATTATATTTGTTCACGCATAATACGCGTGCACCAGCAGCGACGGGGGACGCGCGGGTTGAGGGGCCACACAGCTGATCGAGCCGCAGCCGCGCCCCCACTACTCGTCTACAGATTCGGTCAGCGGCGGACGCACCGTGGGCCGTGCGATCGATTAATTATATAAGTAATTTATTGTACATAAAATCGGAATTAAACAAGTATTTAACCAAGCGAGTCACATTTAATTCATATTCCGAACAATTGGCGACCGTCTTCGATAAAATAGAATACTGCATTCAGCAGGTCAAGAAAAAACGGTTAACCGTTACTCCAATTTGAATTTAACGGAAAGGAAGATTGGATCGGATAGCTGCTTATGCTGCCTTCTGCCCTGGTGGAGTGAAGAACTTTGCTGAGGACTGCAGGACGTCTGGCTGAATACTCAAGGGAAGTTGGCCTACATAATCCTATCCACTAATTCTGATTCTTTTCCTTCAAATTTGTGTGCAGCTAGCCGCTCCGAAAGCGCCATGAGATAGCATTTCGTGTGCACGTACTATCTTTTATAATTTACGCTTCGGCTATTGCGAGAGCTTGCCAATACCTACTGCATTCTAACTTTTTTTTTCTAGTATATTAATTCCATTTCGCTGAAATAATTAGGGTTTCAGCTTATAGTTTTTTTTAAATGTCCGCATAAAGTATTTCCATCCCTAGCTACATATATAAAAGCATAAATCCATTTATTCAAATATTGCCTGGTCATTTTTTCGCTGTCGTCATTTTCCGCCTACCCTCTCATAAGTTTAATTAACTTTTACGCATTTCTGCAAATTTCCAGACTAACTCGGGAACTGCCTAACGTCGCGCCTAGCAATTTCTACTGCGCTGTACCCAGTGCTTGGCTTGTGATTCGCGAGCCCATCGAGCACTCGAGTGGCAAGTGGCGACTGCAGGCGGGCGGTTGGATCAAAGTGCGACGGAACCGTTGTAACTGGTTTGATAATTTCGTTTTCTTACCTAATTCATTGTTTAATTTCATTGTTCGAAATAATTAGCGATGGAAGGAAGTTTGAAGGATCTTCTTAAAAAGCGTAGCATAATGAAAGGTAGATTAACTAAGTTTAAAGATTATGTGGATGTCTTAATCCAGGTGGGCGCGAATAAAATTACTAGTGTTCAAGTCAAAGAATTATCTTTACGAGTTGATAAGTATCAAGAGTTGTTATCAGATTTCAATGAGGTGCAATCAGGCATAGAATTGCTCTCTTCAAATGAAGATGAACAGTTAACTGAGCGGGATTTAATTGAATCACAGTTCTTTTCTCTTCTTTCCAGGGCTAAAGAATTGATCGAATGTGCTAATCTAGAGAAAGGATCAGTGAAAGATGAAAGTATGTCAAATCAATGTTCACATTCCATGAATTCGATAAAATTACCCACTATAAATTTGCCAAAGTTTGATGGAAACTATTTGAAATGGTTAGAGTTCAGGGATACTTTCGATTCCCTCGTTAATAAAAATGACTCGATTCCATTAATTAATAAATACCATTATCTCAGATCAAGCTTAGAAAATAGTGCCGCTGTCGTTATAAGATCAATTGAGTTTACCGCTAATAGTTATGAAAATGCATGGCAAATTTTATGTGACCGTTATAACAGTAAAAATATTTTAATAAATAATCACCTTAAGTCACTATTAAGTATCGATCCTGTTGCGAGGGAATCGTTTAAGGCATTACGGTATTTAATTGATCACATATCAAAAAACTTGAGTTCTTTGCGCACTCTTGGGCTTCCCACCGAGCAGTGGGATGTTTTAATAATATTCATGGTCTCAGCAAAGTTGGATTCCACCACTAGTATGAAATGGGAGGAGTATAAGAATAGTTTATCGGATTTACCGTCGTTGGATCAATTTTACTCATTTTTACGCAACCGAGCAGACATTTTGGAAACTACCCACTATAATAGATCTGATAAACAGGAACATAATAAGGCGAACTCTCAAAATAATAAACCAGTGAGATCTTTCTTGGCTGCTTCGGATTCGAGTACTAAGAAATATCTATGCATAATTTGTAATGGGAGTCATTTTGTTCATGAATGTTCGAAATTCAAGGAAATGAACTACGACGATAGAATTCGCGAAGTAAATAAGTTAAAACTATGCACTAAATGTTTACGTAGTGGGCATAAAAGTTATCAGTGTCGTTTGAAAGGTTCTTGTCAGATATGTAAAGGGAAACATAACACTTTGATTCATAAAAATGACAGTAATTCTAACGTAGAACAAAGTGCACATAGTCCAATAAATGAGCTGGTTACGTTATCGGCAACGACGATGACTCATACGTTGTTGTGCACGGCGCAGGTAGAAATCGTTAATGAGTCGAACAATAAAACGATTAAGGCGCGAGCATTGTTAGACACTGGTAGTCAATCGTCATTTTTAACAGATGTTATGCGAGAGAAATTAGGGTTAAATAAGAACTCTAGTGAAACCTTAAATGTGTGTGGGCTTAATAACATTAAAACTAACATTTTAGGAAAATGTGTCGTAAAAATTAATTCTTATTCAACTGCATATAGTGCTCAGGTTTCTTGTTTATTGGTGCCAACGATAACAGGTATTTTACCCAGTGTCGAAATAGATATCCGAGAATTAGATATTCCGTGCGGTATACAGCTAGCGGATCCAAAGTTTTACCAGCCCTCCACTATAGATGTGTTGTTAGGGGCTGACATATTCTGGAACATTCTTGGAAAAAATCAAATTAAGCTAGGGTCTAATAAGCCTACTTTACAAGAATCACAATTGGGATGGTTGATAGCCGGCCCAGTCGGTATCAGTCAATCCAAGTCTAAGGTCCATTGTTATTTCAATCATCTTTCGAATATTGATGATTCCCTTAAGAAATTTTGGGAGATTGAAGAACTACCTGCAGAGACAAAAACAAATTCATTAGAAGAGCAGTTTTGCGAAACTGACTTTGTAGAAAACACAAGCCGCTTACCTGACGGTCGGTTTTGTGTCCGTATGCCATTAAAAGAACCCGAAACTAGTCTTGGTGATTCATATTATTTGGCTAAGAAACGTTTTTTGAATTTAGAATTAAAGTTAAAGAAAAATCCGAAACTTAAGGAGTCATACACTAAATTTATAGATGAATATAAGGAGTTAGGTCATTTGAGTGAGGTAGATCGCCCAGAATTTGGTAATTACCTTCCGCATCACTGCGTAATTCGTGAAAAGAGTGAAACGACGAAATTGAGAGTGGTATTCGACGCCTCAGCCAAGACTTCTTCTGGTAAGTCGTTAAATGACATACAGGCCGTAGGTCCAGTTGTGCAATCCGACTTATTCTCAATTTTGTTACGCTTTCGCGGACATAGGTTTGTTCTCTTAGGAGACATTGAGAAAATGTACCGACAAACGGCCTTGCATACTTCTCAACGTCACCTTCAGTTAATTCTGTGGAGGGATTCATCTTGTGCGGAACCCAATAATAATAGCAATTTAAAAGTTTTACAATTAAATACAGTAACGTATGGATTAGCCAGCGCTCCATTTCTGAGTACCAGATGTTTGTTACAATTAGCTAAAGAATGCAAAGACGACACTATCGCTAACATCATCAAAAGTGATTTTTACGTAGATGACTTGAATACGGGAGCGGATAGTGAAAGTGAATTACTGCATATATATACAAATGTTAAGAAAATTCTAGATTCAGCATGCTTCCCCTTAAGAAAGATTCGTACTAACTGTTTACAGGCATTTGCTGGGGATGATACTATGTTCGACCCGGTAGATTTGACTAAGGAATCCAGTGTGCTAGGTTTGAACTATTCTCCAAAACTAGACATTATTGAGTTTCACTCAAGGGTCGAATCGCCACCGCAAACTATCACAAAAAGGGTTGTTATAGCTACTATTTGTAAAATATTTGATCCTTTAGGATTAATTAGTGCATGTATTATTAAAGCAAAAATATTTTTACAGCAGTTATGGGTCATTAAGTTAGATTGGGAGAGAGGCCTATACCACAAAACCTATTAAATACATGGTCTAAATTCATGTCTAATTTGCACTTTCTTTCTAATATTAAAATTAGCAGAAATGTTCTTTGTAATTCCCCGATATCCATAGAATTGCATTGTTTTGTCGATGCGTCACAGAAAGCGTATGCCTCATGTGTATACTTACGTTCCATAAATGACAAAAATGAGGTTACGGTAAAACTTTTGTGCGCAAAGGCAAGGGTTGCACCCTTAAAGCCAATTACTATACCAAAATTGGAATTACTTGGTACTTTGCTAGGAGCCAGATTATGTAATAAAGTTCTACAGTCATTGCGATTTAATATAAGTTGTAAAACCATTTGGACTGACTCAACGGTGGTTTTAGGATGGTTGAAAACAGATGTAAGAAATCTTAAAATGTTTGTCTGCAACAGGGTCAATGAAATTAACGAGTTAACTAATGGTTTTGAACACAGACATGTACCTACGAATATGAACCCAGCTGACTTGGCCTCAAGGGGAATTGAACCCCAGGACCTATCTTCGTCTTCTTTGTGGTGGGAAGGTCCTCCTTTCTTAAAGAAGGAACGTTTAGAATGGCCACAGAATTCATTCGTAGCTCAAAATATACCCGAGTTAAAGGTACATTCGTTATTATCTGCAGCAAACAGTTCTGCTGACAAGAGCTTATTTATAGATTTCAATAAGTACTCCGATTTCAATAAACTGAGTAGAATATTTGCGTATGTTCTACGTTTTGCTAACAACTGTAATAAAAATAAACAAAGGTACTCAGGCCCTATAAACTCAGACGAAATAAATAATTCAGTTATGCTATTAATAAAATTTGGTCAATTACAATCATTTTCGTTCGAAATTGGGTTACTAAAACAAGGAAAAACATTACCACAGAGAAATAAATTATTACAGTTAACTCCATTTATAGATTCAAATGACATTGTTCGTGTTGGTGGTCGTTTAGAAAACTCAAATTATAATTTTGATAAGAAACATCCTATAATATTAAATTCAAAACATCATTTAACCAAATTAATAATGATCAATGAACATATACGTTTGTTCCACGCAGGTCAACAGCTACTGTTAGCATCGGTGCGTGATAAGTACTGGCCTGTTGGAGGGAGATGCTTAGCGCGACAAGTAGTTAGACAGTGTATTGTTTGCGTTCGTCTGCGAGCAAATACGGTGCAACCAATAATGGGTCATTTACCTGAAGCGCGTACTAATGCTTGTTTCCCTTTCTACTCGTGTGGAGTTGACTTTGCTGGACCTTTCATGATAAGCAACCGTAAAGGTCGTGGTAACCGAATTAGTAAATGTTACCTATGTTTATTTGTATGCCTTAGTACAAAGGCAATACACTTAGAACTGGTGAGTGAACTGAGTACGCAAGCTTTTATTTTATGCCTAAGACGATTCGTGTCACGCAGAGGAAAATGTCATGAGATCTTTTGCGATAACGGCAGGAATTTCGTAGGTGCCAACAATGAATTAGGTAAGCTGCTTAGGTCCAGCCGTCAGTCTGTTAGTGATTATGCCACTTCTGAAGGGATAAAATTTGTATTTAGCCCCGCTTATTCTCCCCACTTCGGCGGAATATTTGAGGCTGGAATCAAATCAGCTAAATTCCATTTAAAACGTGTAGCTGGAAAGGCTGCTCTGACGTTTGAGGAGCTAGCAACGCTGTTCACACAGATTGAAGCTATTTTAAATTCACGCCCGCTGACTCCTCTCTCGTCCAATTGTACTGATCCTTCTCCTCTGACCCCAGGCCACTTCCTAATTGGGAGACCACTTATGTCCATCCCAACGAAGCCCATCACTGCTACCAGGCCTAACAGACACGAGCTCCTAGAGAAGATAAGGCAGCATTTCTGGGAGAGATGGCGCCGGGAGTATATCTCTGAGCTGCAGCAGCGCACCAAATGGCGCACCGCTCAACAAGGACTCACCAGCGGGGACGTGGTTGTACTGAAGGAGGACAACTTACCGCCATTACAATGGCGGCTAGGGCGCGTGTGCCGCCTCTATCCAGGGGCCGACGGCGTCAGTAGGGTAGCTGACGTCACTACTTCAAGGGGCATTGTACGAAGGGCTGTCAATAAATTATGTGTTTTGCCAACTTCAGAACCCAAAGATGACAACGAAGCAGAGAGGGCCGCTTCCAGGCTCCCTACCTCGTCTACGTCTTAAAAGCTAAGGCTTTCAACGCGCCGGAGGATGTTCACGCATAATACGCGTGCACCAGCAGCGACGGGGGACGCGCGGGTTGAGGGGCCACACAGCTGATCGAGCCGCAGCCGCGCCCCCACTACTCGTCTACAGATTCGGTCAGCGGCGGACGCACCGTGGGCCGTGCGATCGATTAATTATATAAGTAATTTATTGTACATAAAATCGGAATTAAACAAGTATTTAACCAAGCGAGTCACATTTAATTCATATTCCGAACAATATTCATTATATAATTATATGTGAAGACGATGCACCTAGAATAAAATTATTCTACCACAAAAGGTAAAAATAATTAAAAACAAAGCAATGACAGGTGAATCAATTATGTGATAGATACATGGTGTCACATTTTTACAAATATTGTAAAAGTAGATAATTTTCCTAGAATTTTAACAAGTGTGTGAATTACAGTAGTCACAGAGTGTAAAAATAAACTTCATAAAAATTTAAAAATATAAATTAAATTAGCGACCAGTTTGATTTTTTCAACAATTTTTTCCAAGATAAATTAATTTAATTTAAAAACCCTGCAGTGGAACTTTCAAACATCCTACTAATAAGATTGTTAGCTTATCTGCAAAATCAACTTCATAAAAAATAAAAATATAAATGAAATTAGCGACAGTTTGATTTTTTCAACAATTTTCTTCCAAGATAAATTAATTTAAAAACGCTGCAGTTGAATTTTCAAACATCCTGCTAATAAGATTGTTAGCTTATCTGCAGCGTCTGATAACAGACGTTAATAATATAATCAGATCGCCTGACCTCGCCATTGTAATCATACCGTCGGCGTCTGAGGTATGCATCGCCGCTCTAATTGAACGCTAGTGTAAACTTACTGAACGAACTATTGAGAGTAACTTTAGTTTATGTAATAGAGTGAAAATTATGTTCAAGTGGAAATATTGATCACATGAGTTGCCAATGTGCACAAAAATCCCATAAAGAAAGTATAATATTCACAAGACGCGGCACAAATCACTTGAATGCACAATTTTATTTATTTCATTCAAATAGTTTGAATGCGAGCACTTCAAACGATTTCCATACAGAACGTAACAGAAGTCATTTTTCAATCACTCTGTGCTACGGCGTAGCAGTGTTACGTGCCTACGCGGCTACGACGTGCTACGTGTGACAGAGCGAATCTTTGCGACTCTGTGAGTTGCGGAATGCCACAAATGGCTGATATATTTATGTTTGGTTAACTTATTTGTCGCGAGTGGAGGGAATACCAATGTCGACGGAGATAGGGGTCTGTGCTAGTGTAGTGTCTGACGGAGCTGTCGGAGCCTTTTCACTTTCTACTGAGTTATTAGTTAATGGAGTAACAGGCAAATGATTTAGGTATGTGACATTATGATGAAGGATAATGATTTAACACTCAAATAATGAAAAGTAGATGAGTACTAGTATGTCTGTGTGGTGCCGGACTTAAAGAATACCACCACCCCTTACTTCCCGTGGGTGTCGTAAAAGGCGACTAAGGATCGTACCGGAGAATGGGCAGCAGCGTTCTCTATGTATTCCACCATCATACCATACTGCGATCGTCAACCCGCCTGCCAAGCGTGGCGATTATGGCAAACCCTCCCAAAATTGGGGGAGGCCTATGTCCAGCAGTGGACGTCTATCGGCTGAAACGAACGACGAGACGAGATGAGTACTTAGATGAACTGTAAAAAACCGGGCAAGAGCGAGTTGGACTCGCGCACCGAGGGTTCCGTAACATCCGGGTTTATGCATAAGGTTTATGTTATTGAAATTAAATGTTTTATTTTTATTTTTGAGTTGATTGAATGAATGGTAAATTGCGGTTTACTAAATTGTAAACCGCAATTTACCATTCATTCAATCAACTGAACGTTGATTGAATAAAATGTAAATTGCGGTTTACGATTTATAACGTATTAAAAAAAACTACTTACTAGATCTTGTTCAAACCAATTTTCGGTGGTAGTTTACATGGTAATGTACATCATATATTTTTTTTAGTTTTATTATTCTCTTATTTTAGAAGTTACACCGGACACACACATTTTACCACTTTGGAAGTGTCTCTCGCGCAAACTATTCAGTTTAGAAAAAAATGATATTAGAAACGTCAATATCATTTTTGAAGACCTACCCATAGATGTATGGGTTTGATGAAAAAAATTTTTTTGAGTTTTGGTTCTAAGTATGGGGGACCCTAAAATTTATTGTTTTTTTTTTCTATTTTTGTGTGAAAATCTTAATGCGGTTCACAGAATACATCTACTTACCAAGTTTCAACAGTATAGTTCTTATAGTTTCGGAGAAAAGTGGCTGTGACATACGGACGGACAGACAGACAGACATGACGAATCTATAAGGGTTCCGTTTTTGCCATTTGGCTACGGAACCCTAGAAAGCAACGCAAATAACGCTGGAAAAACTCGTATGACCCCTTTAATTTTTAACTTTATTTATTATATTATGTTGTTATAGCTGGTATAGGTACAAATCTCTATGAAAGTTTCTACCGTCTACCTATTACGTTTTATGAGATACAGCCCGCTGGCAGACAGACGGACGGACGGATGGACAGCGGAGGCTTAGTAATACGTTCCCATTCTCTGGGTACGAAACCCTAAAAGTTTAATATTTTTTCACAATTTCCACTTAGTTTTGTTCCTCAATACTCGCCTTTTAAAATTTGTTATTATTATGTAAAGAGGGCGCCGACCAATCGCCGACCGCCAGTGGCGCCCTCTTCGTTTGTTTGGTTATTTCTTTTATTTTAGATTTGATTATTATTATTATAAAACTAAACAATGTAAAACAACCGTTTTTAATAATATTAACGTATAATCTTGTGGAGCACAACTTAACGTGCTTATTTTCTGCATTTTATTTCTAAAATAAAAGAAATATACCAAACAAACGATGAGGGCGCCACTAGGCGGTCGGCGTAGCCTTAATAAAAAGTTCAGTAAGAGCTCTTAATGGAAAAATAACAGACTGCATTGTAGACGCGTGTATTTTGTGACGCTGAACATAAAATTAATGAATGAGTGAAGCAAATTGCCTTAATCATGTTGTTTGGCAGCCAGTCAGCTATTTTTATTTCAGAATATTGTCACTACATGAATTTGATACTATAGCATAATCAACCTGTGATGTGCCCACTGCTGGGACACAGGCCTCCTCTCGGTGAGAGGGAGTGAATTAAATCCACCACGCGGCGGGCCCGGTGTGGGTTGATAGATGCCACATGTGTTTGAATTTTTGGTTCTATGTATAGTTGTTTTCTCCCGATGTTTCCTTTGCCGCTTTGAGAGCACAGGTGACGAAATAATTTACACAAAGTAAAGCGCCTATCTGGGTTTGAAATTACCGCCTACAACACGGAAGTCGTAAAACACATTTATTAAAATAAGGTACTTGGTTTTTGGGAACTTCAGGACCACAGCACCAAATCAATATTTTGAATGTTGAATAGCATAAATAATTAGTACCTAATTGATACATTTGATTACGAAATTAGTATCTAAATACGTTTTACGTAATAGGATTTTAACGTGGTCCGGGATGATAAGTATGGTGGTACTATTCCCAGTAAACAAAGTTCCGACATCTGTACTGTGCTAATACTGTTGGTGAAGATTGTAAGACTAACTTTGCATTGTATAAACTCAATTTCCTTTGTATTGTATAATTGCATAGCACAGATGTGTTCTATGTATGTACTTATACCCTGTGTACCATTTACCGGGTATAGTTACCGGCACGTAACTTGGCAAGAGTTTTTGTAGTGGGGGAAGTTTGCGCACGCACAATTTCATACATTTTTATATGCGCGAACTTCCCCCACTACGAAAATCTCTTGCCAAGTTACGTGCCGGTAATTATAGTATGGCTTTCATTGGGTTGAATGTGCCCTGGCAGCTGATCGTATGTCATGCTCACACAAATGTCTCGCTGACGGTGGCGTGTGTTTTGGCTCATTTAGCTCCCTTCAAAATGGTTGAGCTGAATGGTGCTGATCTATGCGTCATGTTCGTGAACGGGTGCCGTCAGTTGGGGCTGATGGTCATCACTTAGCTGCCTCGGCTTATTTTTAATTCTTTTATTTTTGGATTGTTGTTTTTTTACTATTTGCTGTACTCTGGACACATTTAACGCGTACGTCTTTTTTACATCGTTCTTACAAATAATTATAAATTCAACATTAATGATGTAACTAATATTTTTGTAAAAATATAATTTAAAAGAGTGTCCATGGAGTGTCTTGCCCGTTCTTCTCCATAGGTACCTACGCTTTGGAATGGGCAACTAGCTTCATATTTTGTGACTGACAGACTTCTTGAAAATTCAAAAGTGCCTGTAAATGGTTTAATTAAAATAAATGCTTTGAGTTTTGTAATGAGGACCTAAATAGCTTAAGAATTAGTGCCTAATTGGTACCTAAGCATATTATGAGAGTGAAAATTGTCCACTCGAATAAAATCTTGTCTTCATTCACTCAATGCTGAATGGGTGCTTGCTCTATATAATTATATATTAATGCCGTGAATTAATTGTATCCAAAAACAACCATTTAGCTCGGAGGGACACTTTACTCTAACAAAAATAAGCACTTTAAAGCTTAATATTTGGCAAACGGATCCCTGACTCGAAAAATGGTCTTCACAAGCCCGCAAACGAGCGAACGAAAGAGAACGAACGAGCCCCCAACGAGGAAAAAAAAATATCCCCACTTTACCTGTAGAGGAGGTACGTTACCCTAAAATAATTTTTTTTCAAAGTTTTACCACTTTATCGGCATGATTAATATATATATCCATGCCAAATTATAGCTTTCTGGTACTAAGAGTCTCTGAGCTAAGCTGCGGTCGGACGGACAGACGGACATGGCGAAACTAGGTTCCCTTGTTGACTACGGACCGGAACCCTAAAAAGGAAACAATCTTGTCTCCAATGTTTTAGGGTTAAAACGGCTATTCCACTATTTCAAATCTTACCTGATGATTTTTTTTTCGCAATTTATTTACATATCATTACATCACGCCGTGTTTTCGCAAAGGGTTGGGCAGAGATGCACCTACATGTTGTAATATATTTAAGCCCTAGGCAAAAGGGAACGAGCCTATTGCATATCTAGACTCCGGGCTGCTACTGAGAAATTTCAGATAAAGTAGAGCAAAGAGTTATTGGGTTTTCGTAAAATGGAACCTGTGAATCGAGCCCGGGACCTCATACTCAGCAGTAGCGCTTGCGAGCACTACACGAGAGACGACCGAGTAAACAGTATTACTACTACTTTATAAAAACAACATCATAATGCAATAAAAACAACGCTGACCGGCCACCACACACACACCGAGTTATTCCGGTCTGATCCCCTGAACCCCCCTCCACCCCCCTCCTCGATCCCCTGCTTTTTTTTGTTCGTCTTCTGTCTTATCCGGTTTGACACCGACATAGGACACCAATCACATCTACGTATAATTAGGTTCTGATCTGAAATGGTCGTACATTTGAATAAGAATAATTTAAAAGGCAAACAGCAAAGCTGTTCACAAACATTCGATACGCTTCCTTGCTGAATCGAACATTACCCAATGTTGTCAAAGGAGTACTCTAAACGAATCCGAAAATGTTGACAGTTTAAACCTTTATACCATATAGACGTACGCTACTCTTCCAACAGCTACAGCAGCCACGCCAACAGACAGTTTCTTGCTGCTAGTATTAAGTATTATTTAGTTCAAGAAACTAAATCCTAATAAACATATTATCTACGCATCGTTTGACACATTGTTACACATCAGTGTGTAGTGCAGCGCTAATCCAATTACGGGCTGCATCAGCAACGTATGCATATCGTGGCGAGTACTAGCAGTGTATCGAGTACGTTGTTTATATACCGCGCTTAATATCAGGCGTATTGACATGCATAGTGCATATACGTGCACAAATACCCGGACAGGAAACCACTAGGAATCCGAAAATATTTGGCACGTACACTCTGTTGTTCAAAAACCCAGTAAATTTGTCAGCTATCACAAAAAGCTGCCAAGTTCCATTTTATTTTACGCAATAAATAAAAACAGCACAAACACACCATTTTAACTAAAAAAGACAGCCGTGAACAAAACGAGATAATACCATTACAAACAAAACAAAATACGATTAAAATAACATAATAACAGTTATCCGTTTAATAAATCATATGACAAGCTTGCACACGTCCAGTCCGCTGTTGTGTGAGCAAGTGTTTCGGAAACATTCAGATGAGCGGATTTATCTGCGGACTCTTCCCGAGTTGCGAGATACAATGTGAACTATAGGAGTCAGTTACTGGTTTATTTTCAAGCGACATAGAACGGCTATTGATAAACATAACTCGCCATAGCCGCCATCTTGGGAGGAATATGACGTCATCCAAATTGCTTGGAGGTGGATTTGTGACCGCTGTATTATGTTATGGTAAAGGTGGACCCTGCTTCGTATTGAATTAATTCATCTCTTACATCATTCGCAAAGATAATTCGATGATATACTTAGATTTATAATCAAAGGAAGTACTTATTTCATTCGCATTTCAGTCCTAAGCCTCTATTAAAAACATTATGCAGAGAAATGACACGTTTCATAAATAAATCTTATGCGAGTCGTTTGGCCTCTGTGTCAATTGAAGTTTTTATTGCCTTGCTGTTTAGCGGTGTGTTGCGAATGGAGTGTGGGTGTGGTGGGAGGTGGGTGGAGCACAGCATCATGCAGGGCCCTAATTCACTATCGATTCCTTACTTCGAAACCACGACAATTCCTTAGCTAATCCCGCCAATCTCGCGTTAATTTCGCGCGGTTTCGTTAATTGTGTCATAGAGAATTACGGCCCTAAGTGGAAGCCTTCTTGTCACAGTCACGATGTGCAGCGGCCGACTATTTCTGCTCAGTGCTCGTGATTATAGATTGGGTTTATTTTTGATTGGAGTTAACTTATCTCTCTTTTGCACATGCACGTGTTCTGTGACAAATAAACCTATTTTTCATTTTTTTTAATATTTTTTTTTGCAACTAAAAGAAAACAAAATGAAATTATGAATAAATAAACTTTTTAGTTCTATTATTTATTTCCTCATCTTAATACAACCGCTCATTACGTACCGAACGCACGACTGGTTCCTAGCATGTTGTAGGTGTGAGTGCCACAGCCGCGGGCTGACAGTCTAGCGTGCACTGACTCGCGACTCGCTGTAACTCGGGGGCGATCATCGTCCAACTGTTATAACGCAATCGTCGCAACGGATGCATGCATCACCGTCCAAATCAATGTTCCCTTGCTGCTCAATTGATACGTGATGCTGTAATTGAGCTGCGAGTTCCTGTAGCTAAGCTGCACCCAAATTGTAGCTAAATAATTATCTGACTTCGACAACCCATAAGTATCGTGCTATTTTGCACATTCACCTCGTGTTTTCAAAGCTTTTTCAAAGGTGTTCTAACTTTGGTAAATCACAAATCATATCTGTTACTATTTTCTATGACATTTTCCAAATGTTCGTTTCTTTTGATCAGTCAAAATATCCTTAAGTCACATTAATTCGTCAAATATCAATGGTGCCAAAAAATCTGTGATCTGTGAGGCCACCATTAGTAATACTGCAGGTAGTTCGGAGGGCGTTCCTACAAATATTAGCGGACCCACCACGAGATCAGATTTGTATGAATAATTCAAGTCTCGCCCCCCAACCGTTTGTCTTGCGAGACGGTTGCAGAATTCGATAGTGCTTCAGCGCTGCACCGCGTAGAGATTAGATCATGCAAAAATGTTCCTCGTATTATAGCGGATGGTCGCTGCAAGCGCTGAATTGTAATGCGCTGTGCGCTGGTTGGTGGTCGGTTCGTAATGGCGATGATGTGCGGAGATAACTCACAAACTAAAAATCTCTTTGCACTGCTTAGATTTCAAGTTTAGTTACATTTCTGAAATTACAGGCATTTTAACGTCGACTCTAAGGTGACCATTTAAAATAAAATAATTATATAATAGGAATTTATTTCAAATTAAACAATCAGCTCGCTTATAGTTCAGCAACGCATCGCAATTAAGACAGCGCTAACCACTTATCATCAATCCTTAAGGTGACTCTAGTCGATATTTTTTCCATACAAATTTCGGGAGTGTATTACTCCACTGTTTGACATTGTGCATCCAAAGTTAAGCATGATATCGTTTTGTCTTATTATTAATGTTGTCTGTACGGAAACAGAATAGTAAAATAAAAAGCCATTAAAAAGTTATGAGCCAACAAAGATTCGTTTTTCTTGCTATTTTTAACGTAACTTTGGGTGTAAATAAGTAATATAAGAACTGTAAAATCTTCAAAACCAAGTCCGTACCGACAAAGCTCAGTTATCGAAGAGTTCAATAAACTTTATTTTTAATTGATTTACGCATTATTTTTTTCATAAAACACTTTTGCCGAAGCACTTTTAATTTTTTTTTCCGCGCCTATCAGTTCGGAATGGTATTTCTGTGGGTGAGAACTAGACTTTTTTCATGTAGACTAGCGTCTAACTGTTCATCACTGATACTAGCTCAGTCGGGCACGAAGCCAGATAAGACAACGTGATTTTTGGCCATGACCACCAGTGAGTTCGAGCTCGCGACTAGTTTGCTCTTAAAATGAGAAAATAAAACCACCTACTAGTAGGTGCTGCGCTAACAAAACATCAACGTTGGTTGAAGTTCAATAGGAGGGTAAGCGTAAAATTACACCGCTTGCAGGGGCGTGACGTCATCGCCGCATCGCCGGGAGCCGCCGTATTTTTAAATACGCTTTTGTTCAGCCGCATTATTGTAATAATGGAAGGTACCATTAGTGTAGTTATGTTAGATACAAGCATTCCTGACCACTTTTTGAAAATCTACTTACACGTTTTATTTAATCAAAATCAAATTCTATTTATTTTAATTAGGATAAGAATCAGCACTTTTTGAACGTCAAAATTACGCAAGACAGTCCCCCAAATCGCCCACCCCTCATCAGTCTGTTAGGTTAAGATTGTACAAAGTATAAAAAAATATCCCGATATAGAATCTAAGCCCATCTCAAAGTAATATGCAACAGAAAATCGAATGTTTGATTACGATAAGACAATATTTAACGAGTTGTTTTATTTTCAGTTCGCGCGGCGCGGCGCTAGGAGCGACATCGCGTTTGTTTTCATCCAGTCAATAAAATACCACAAAGTGGTCTAATGTGAACTGTTAATAGTGTAACATACATCCTTTTATTCATAATGAAGTAAACGAACCAACTGTGCAATTTGTGTGTGAAAGTAAACTGTGAATTTAGTGTAAATAGCATAATAACTTTCCGTCTGTTACAACTTTCAAATCTCAACGGACCGCGCCAAGCGCTGTCAAGTGCTTTACGCAGCTTTGCATGACTAAACGCAACACCGCTACAGCGCCTGTGCGGTGTTTTACTCGCATCGCTTTATTAGCTTTTGACGTGCTTTAACGCTAGCAATGTCGAACCAATGCAATAACCTGGTTATCAATGAGCTACTATGTTTTTTACAGTGCAAAATAGATATTATGGACGAAATTAGCTTGCTACAAATTTGTGAATCTAATTTTAACGAAAACGAAATTATAAAAGCTAAAACTATTCTCGCAGAGTCGACGAACGCTCGTACCACGCGAAAGGGGGACGGCAAAAACAAGCGTCTCCTTCAAGACATCATAAAGATTCTTAAAGAATCCGAACCCGACACACTCCCTACTTTCGTGGCTAAAGATCTGCACCGCCTGCCGCCAGTAACATTCGATTACATAGACGTCACGAGCCTACTTAGAAACATTTTAATGTTAAAACAAGACGTCCACCGAATTCAGAGTGATTACGTTAAATCTACCGAGTTAACTAAATTGCAACTGGAAATAGAACATATCAAGACCATCCCGCAACTCAGCCAACAAAGTAAACAATCTTCGATTATTATATCATCTAACGATTCATTCTTGAAAACAACGAACAGTCACACCTCCCCCGCGCCGCCGGCCGCTTCCCCTTCTCCCGTTCCTGCGTCTCAGACCCCGCGTCCTGCGCACTCGCAGGTGCGTGACCCCGGCCGCTCGCCAGCTGATCGCTCGACGAACACGAAAAGGACTTTTGCAGAAACAGTTCAACACCAAGAGAGTTTCAAATTTAACCCGATACAACGGACTAGTAGTCCTATATCCAAAACATTAATAGAAACTGACAACGACGATAGTTTTACGACTGTAGTAAATAAGTCACAGAAGTATAAACTAGGAAAGAAAAATAGAAATCAGCAAGGAAAAGCTATACTGACCACTAATAAAATTAAAATAGTGCCTAGGTATTCTTACATTTATGCGTCACGCTTTGATACCCAGACCTCTGAAAAAGATATTTGGGATTTTATAACGGACTGCGGACACACGGCTGTGAAGGTTGAAAAACTTTCACAATTTAAAGAAACGGCTTTTTCTTCGTTCAAAATTACCATCGAACAAGATCAGGAGTCCACCCTCCTAGACGCAGAGTTCTGGCCTCGTGGTGTGGAATACAGAAGATTTAGAGTGAAACGCGTTTATACAGAACTGAATAAGCCTCCCGCGCTCAAAAATAATGAAAATTGATCTAGTCTCTTTTAACTGCCGATCTATAAAACGATCATGTAACCATGTCACAGACCTATGTAAAACACATGAAATAGTTGCCCTACAAGAACATTGGCTGCTACCTGATGACTTAGGTTACCTTAATAATATTCACCCTGACTTTTCATACCACGGAGTATCGGCAGTGGACACGAGCGCGGGTGTGTTAAAAGGAAGGCCGTATGGAGGCGTTGCAATACTTTGGAAGAAATCTTTGTTTGTCAACGTTACACCGATCGACACCGGCTCGACGCGCGTGGCGGCCGTGTGTATGAAGCTTGACGGCGGACGGAGTTTCGTCGTAATGTCGGTATACATGCCTACTGAGGACGCGGACAACCTGCCTCTGTTTACGGAATGCCTAGGTGTGATCAGTGCGGTTATGGAAGTGAACGATGTGGAGAGTGTTTTTGTGCTTGGTGATTTTAATGCTGACGTCTCACGCTCAAGCAGTCTATTCGGGTGTAAGCTGATGGACTTCTGTCATGATCTGGGCTGGGTTTGTGCGGATCTTGCTATGCTTGGTACGTCCTCAGATTCCTTTACATATTTAAGTGATGCGCATGGCACCACAAGCTGGCTCGATCATTGCATAGCTACCTCAGCGGGGTTGACTATTATTGATAATATCCAGATTTTAAACGATGTTTATTACTCAGACCATTTCCCATTAGTAATTAGTTGCAATATTGATGCTATTATGCCTAAAATTAATAAATCACATTGTCAGAAAAATAATAAGGTAATTTGGGGTAATAGAACTTTTGAACAGAAATGTAATTATGTTAACTTATGTGTTAAGTATTTGAACTCTTGTGACTGGCCTAGTTTTCCTTGCCTAGGTACCTCATGCCAAAGTAATGATCACTTTCACTTGATTGATCAGTTTTATTCTCAAATAGTTAAGTGTATATCTAGAGCTGCTAAATACTCCTATCAGGGCAAAACATATAACACCAAAAAAACAGTTGTTGGTTGGAACTACCACGTTAAAGATTGTCACATGATAGCTAGACAGTATTATCAATTATGGATATTATATGAACGACCTACGCAGGGAAGGATTTATGATGACATGATTCACAGTAAAAAAGTTTTTAAAAATAAATTAAAGTGGTGCCAGTTAAATGAAAATAAAATAAAAATGGATATCGTAGCTACACACCGATACAATAAAGACTTCGGAAACTTCTGGAAAGAAACCAATAAATTAAATTATAAATCTAGTCTCCCTTTATCCATAAATGGTGATCAGAATCCTGTTAATATTGCAAATATGTTTGTAAATAAATTTAATCCATCCCCACCGCCACCTCCGACCACTACTGTCAGCTGTTCGAATGTGCCGCACTCGGCCCATAGTGGTGCGGGGACCCCGCCGACGCACCCGCCGCGCGCTTCGCCGCAGACGGTGAACGCTGCGGAGGTGACGTCGTCCGTTGAACTGAGTGTCACAGCTGAGGATGTATTTGAGTGTGTTAAAGGTATGAAACGCGGCAAGTCCCCGGGTCACGATGGGCTCAGTGTAGAACACGTTTTGTTTGCACCTGCTTTGCTATTTGATAAAATTGCGTTATTATTTAAGTCTTGTATTGACCACAGTTACTTACCTCAAGATTTCATGAAAACCACCGTAGTACCCATAGTAAAAAACAGAACCGGTGATGTGTCCAGTCTGTCGAATTACCGCCCAATATCACTAGCAACCATTTTATCAAAAATTTTCGAAAATCTGATTATGACACACCTAAATGAAACGAACATTCCGCTTAATGACGCACAGTTTGGGTTTCGTCGGGGCCTGTCCACCGACCTAGCTATTTTTGCTCTAAAAAATACTATCCATAAATACATTAATAGAAATACAACAGTATACGCATGTTTTTTAGACCTTAGCCGAGCTTTTGATACAATTAATTACAATATACTCTGGAACAAGTTGAGACAAACCCATGTGCCGAATAAAATAGTAGACCTGTTTGAATATTGGTATAACAATCAAAGTAACCAAGTCAGATGGGATAACACCTTGTCGGAGACGTATAGGCTAACCAGTGGCGTGAGACAGGGTGGCCTGACGTCCCCGGTGCTGTTTAACCTATATGTCAACGACCTGATCGAGGAGCTGAGCAGCACCAGAGTCGGATGCCATATTGGCGGTGAATGTTTAAATAACCTCAGTTATGCAGATGACATGGTTCTGCTCAGCCCCTCGGTCAATGGCCTCAGAAAACTCATTTCCCTTTGTGAGAATTATGCAGCTCGACACCAGCTAACATATAATGTTAAAAAGACAGAAGTAATGATTTTCAAACATGGCAATGGCCCTGATAAGGTCTTGCCAATTACTCTGTGTGGCACGAAATTAAAAATAGTAAGACAATTTAAGTATCTTGGACACATCATAACGGACAACTTAAAAGATGACGATGACATGGAAAGACAAAGACGTAGCATTGCATGTAGAAGTAACATGCTAAATAGACGTTTCTTCCATTGCTCGAAGCAAGTAAAGGTAACCCTGTTCCAGGCTTACTGTCAGTCGTTCTACACCAGTCAACTTTGGTACAAGTACACGAAGAGTGCATACAACACTCTTCGTGTACAATATAATAACGCGTTTCGGGTCATGCTCAACCTGCCCTGGCGGTGTAGTGCGACTGAGATGTTTGCTGAGAGCGGAGTTACCGACTTCTTTGCGCTCATGAGGAAGCTCAGGGCGTCGTTCTTTTCACGTGTGGTGGGGAGTAAAAATGTTTTAGTAAAAGCTGTGTTTTATGCGGTGCATGTACTGAGGGAGACAAAATAATTGTAATTCTTTGTGTTTTGGCTTCTCTGGTGTGAAATGTTTATGTTTTTAGTATAAGTTTTATTTTATTTTTAGTCTAAGTTTTCAATTTTAATTTTATGGGTGCTAATGCCTGAAATAAACGATTATTATTATTATTATTATTATTTAACCCTCGCTTCAGAATTAATTGTCGTGCTGTCTTTAAAACTGACAGGGTTCAATAATGTAAGAGATAAATAATTATGTTTCAACTTACAACTATGAGAAAAAATTCTTGCCGAAGACTATATCATTTGTTATTTATTTATATTATTATATACTTTTATTGTACACCAGAATATACGTAACAAATAAAGTACGATTATTAATACAAATCATACAATGGGCGGCCTTATCGCTTTCTGCGATCTCTTCCAGGCAACCTTGGAATGGACAGTGATTGCGTGGATATAAGAAAGTGGGGTTGTCACTGGTGCAAAATAATATACTATAATAGATACTATGTTACCTGATACAAATAATAACCTAGAGGTATTCAAGTTGAGAGTGAATAGATATGTGTGCGTTGACCACATCATCCCTTACCATCTGAGGGGTAATTCCCGTATTTTTAAGAACATTCGCCTTCTAATCTGTCTCAATCTATCAAGAATACCTCTAATTTTTATACATTTTTGACAAGTTTATAATTATATTGATTTTCACTGAGATGAGGAAGTTATTCCGTGGTTGAAATTTAATGTTTTCTATGTACGAAAATTGGTCTTCAGGTGATCAAGATCAGACAATCATCGGACAAACAATTAGAATATTCAGCTCAGCTCAATATTGTACCGTCGACTACAAAAGTGAAACTTGGTCATCGTTTGTTAAATGGCTTCCGTTGGCGTTCCTCCAATATGGGGTTCAGTGGGTTTCATTTGTGAGCTGTATGTATGTCTTAGGTTTTGCTGATTATCGAAGAGATAATCAGCAAAGCCTAAGACATACCATACAGCTCACAAATCACCTTATTATTAATATTTAATTATTTTAGTTTCTGAAGACTTTACTCGTTTATAAGTTTCACGGTTACTCTCCGGAGAAAAATGAAAACATAAAAGTAAAAAAAATAATATCATCTAACAAAAATACTATCATTGTGACCAAAAACGCTTCTGTGAACTAAAGTTGAGAAGGAGCAGTGGTGGCAGCGGTAGTAGGAGCATCAGTAGGAGCATCAGTAGGAGCAGTGGTGGGAGCGGTAGTAGGAGCATCAGTAGGAGCATCAGTAGGAGCAGTGGTGGCAGCGGTAGTAGGAGCATCAGTAGGAGCATCAGTAGGAGCATCAGTAGGAGCAGTGGTGGGAGCGGTAGTAGGAGCATCAGTAGGAGCATCAGTAGGAACATCAGTAGGAGCATCAGTAGGAGCAGTGGTGGGAGCGATAGTAGGAGCATCAGTAGGAGCATCAGTAGGAGCAGTGGTGGGAGCGGTAGTAGGAGCATCAGTAGGAGCATCAGTAGGAGCATCAGTAGGAGCATCAGTAGGAGCAGTGGTGGGAGCGATAGTAGGAGCATCAGTAGGAGCATCAGTAGGAGCAGTGGTAGTAGGAGCAGCAGTAGTAGGAGCGGCAGTAGTAGGAGCAGCAGTAGTAGGAGCAGCAGTAGTAGGAGCGGCAGTAGTAGGAGCAGCAGTAGTAGGAGCAGCAGTAGTAGGAGCGGCAGTAGTAGGAGCAGCAGTAGTAGGAGCAGCAGTAGTAGGAGCAGCAGTAGTAGGAGCAGCAGTAGTAGTGGCAGCATTGTACCGCACCCTGTAGTAGGAGCGCGCGAGTCTGGCCGTGACCGCGATGCCCTGCCACGTCTCCTCGTTGATTTGGTCCACGAACTGCGGAGGCACCAAGAAGTTGTACCCATAGCCGGGCAGCTCCAGGGTGTACGAGAAAGGAACGCCGGTAATCTGGGGAGAATATAGCATGATTAAAGTGAAAATGAGTAAAATATCAACCGGTAACTGTTATAATACTGCAAGGAAAATTATTGTCTGTGCTCGACATACAGATCGTTTTTCAGACGATCATGCCATAAGACGTTATAACTTCCTTCACAGCTCCACCACGCGTCATGTTAAATACGTGATAAAAGTCTGAGAGATAAGATTTGCAGTCGCGTTCGCTCGATGACGATACATCGGCGAGCGTACGCGCACGTACTGACAAGTGATCTAATATTAACCAAATCTAATATTGCTGAATCGTTTGTGCCATTTCTCAGAATTAAAAATACATAAAGTGAATCTATATAAGAGTTTTCATGTGATGAATGGATGAACAAATAAATAAAATGAAAGTCTAATAATTGATTGCTTTTAAAGTGAAATTAATAAAAAAAATGAATAAGGTGTAAGTTGAATTACCTGGCCATAATCCTGAGCACTTCCCGAAGTTCCATACAGCATAGTTGCACTGTTTCCTATCCGGTAGAAAGTAGCCTGTGGCAGCTTCAGCGCATCCATAGCAGCTCCCATGGCGGCGGCGACGTGGTGGACTTGTGCGGCATTCGGTGGCAAGCTGTGGTCCCCATAAGCGAACAGCACCCAGTTCCCGTGACTGTGAATGTCCATGTACAACTGGATTCTGTCCACATAACTGTGGAGTATCTCCCTTACGTACTGGGTCTCTGGTTCCGAAAAGGCGTGGGTACCAGGATAGGTCAAAGCACAAGGGTTGCTTGAGATTCCAGTGGTACCGAAGAGGACGTCGAAGTTCCTGTTGCCGTCAACTCCAAAGCAGGTGTCACTGACATCCAGATTGACAGATCTTGTCTTTCGCCAGAGGCGCTCCTGAAAGAAATATATTGATTCATACATTATAATATTACAAGTCTACTTTGATGTGTGGTGGACGAATGACCCGGTAAAAGTCACAATAATTAAAAGAAGTGCACCGGCCACTGTGGCGATGCTATGTCCAGCAATGGATGGGTTTCGCTTTTATTTACTCACATTAGTAAACGTGTACTCGTATCCATCAGGGTTGACAAGCGGCATGATAATCCAGTCCACATCGCTGAGCAGGTCGCTGTCCTCACTCCGCAGGTTCTCCACCAGCCTGAAGATGGAGTACAGCGCTACCGGGGTGGTCACCCACTCCCGCGCGTGGATCATTGCGTTCATGAAATAGATCGGCTTGCTTGGGTCATTGAAGTTCGTGGTTGATATCTAGTTGACATAAATAACAGCAGATAAGTACCGTATTTTACCGATGCGTTGAACGCTTGGAAAACGGCTTGTCCACATGCGGTTTTCCCCGATAACCCGTCTTCCCAGAGAACGTGGGACATGCCGCTCTGCACGGAATACGGAATGCCCTTGTAAACACGTCACGTAATACTGTTGAGCGTGCCCGTCTGCTGGCTGTGGGAGAATGGGAGCCAGGCTTGTGGCTTCAGGCGCTCCCGTTATCCACCATAGGCACAATGATGGATGACTCATCGTTTCAGCACGCTACTTGTCTCCGCTTGGGCGCACCTCGTGTTGCTCCGCATCGATGTCATTGCTGTGAAGCTGTCGACAGTCTCGGACACCATGGCCTGTCCTGCTGCAGAAGCGCAGGTCGCATAGCACGGCACGCCAGTATTAAAGATATTATTCGTCGAGCCCTTGTCACCAGCGGTGTTAAACTCCAACTCAAAGCATTTATTTCAATTAAACCATTTACAGGCACTTTTGGATTGTCCAATAGTCGGTCAGTCAAAAAATATGAAGCTAGTTGCCCATTCTAAAGCGTAGGTACCTATGGAGAAGAAAGGGCAAGAAACTTCATGGACACTCTTTTAAATTATATTTTTACAAAAATATTAGTTACACCATTAATGTTGAATTTATATGTGAGAACGATGTAAAAAAAGACGTACGCTTTAAAAGCGTCCAGAGTATAGTAAATAATAATAATAGCCTCCCCGACCGTTTTCGGTCACGGTGGCCAATCTCAATGGAGATTAGCCAGGTACTAGGTTATTATAGTGCACAAGTGTGTGCGCAAACACAGGTGCACTCTCTGTTCCTTTACTTTCATAGTCCGATGGGACGGCAATCCGACACGACCGGAGAGAGTTCAGGCTTTACGTGCTTTGCGGGGGTATTAAACCGCCAACTTCCAAACTCCGGACTGTTACTAAGAAATTCCTAATGGAAAACCCAAATAGCAAATAGAAACAAATAGCAAATAAAAACAAAACAACAATCCAAAAATAAAATAATTAAAAATAAGCGGAGCCAGCTAAGTGATGCAGCCCCAACTGACGGCACCCGTTCACGAACATGACGCATAGATGACCATTCAGTTCAACCATTTTGCAGGGAGCTAAATGATCCAACACACACGCCACTGTCAGCGAGACATTTCTGTGAGCATGACATACTATCAGCCGCCAGGACACATTCAAGTCAATGAAATACATTTTATCCGGTAAATGGTAGCTCTATAGTACATATATGGGACTCACATAATGTGCTCTACAATTATAAAATACAAAGGAAATTGAGTTTATACAATGCAAAGATGGTCTTACAATCTTCAGCAGCTCCAACAGTATTTTCAAGTGCTAATCAATTAGTTGTGGTTGTGGAGCAAGACCAGCATTGAGGCAGGCATTTTTATCAGCGATGTAATCCCCTAACTTATAATATGCCTGATTGCCTGCCTGCATAGTGTGCGTGTTATAAAAGGCTTGGTAAGTGACGATGGGAAGAGACCAGACGGCATGACGTTGTTGCCTTGGAAGGTGGGTAGGCCTCTGGTGTGAGACGCAACGTGTGTCGATACTCTTGTGCCATCCTAGCACGGCGGGCTGTGCTGGCGCCGCTGCTGCGGCTGCTGAGAGCTTCAAGCGGCGCAAATACTGTAACCTTATGGGCAACTACAGCTTTGAGCCGTTTGGGGTCGAAACGCTCGGGTCATGGAGCCAGAGTGCGCGTCTCCTTTTTAAGATAATTTCTCGCTCGCCGGCTGGTCAATAGTTCACGTGACCAGGGTCAGGCTGGGTCGTTCTTTGGCCAAAGAATTAGCATTGCCATTCAACGTGGCAACGCTGCCAGTCTTCTGGGCACGTTTCCGGATGACAGCGATGCGGACGAGTACTTCGACGCCTAAGTGTCCTTTGTTTTTTTTTTTATTTGTATAGTAAGTTAGTTAGTCATTTAATTTTGTATCTAGTGAAAATATTTACATTTTCTCTAAATAAAAAAGTTATCCCTTGAAAAAAAAAACCCCGTAGATTGTATGTCTACGGGTTAATATTTAATCTTTATTATTAAAACTGTTCCGCTTTTCGTATTAAGATAGTGTAGTAGATCCGATAAATCAATTACAAAGAGTTGATACGCGATTCAAAGAGTTTTCAGTTGAGTTGTTGATTCTAAGTAGGTACAAGCGCCTTAGATTAAAGTGATTAACACGAGAAAATATTGATTTATTAAGTTCTGTGGATTAAAAAATCAATGATCGCAGTTATCTAACCTCCTTAATATTAAACGTATTATATCAAATGAATAGTTACACACCGATTTCTCACTCATCTGTAATTTGACTTTCGAAGGAAGAAGACAAAGCGTTGTGTAACTAGGTATGTAACTGTATATGCAGACGCTATACCACGTGTATTAGTAAGGGGGTAACTATTTAAATTTGAACATTTGAACATTACACCAAAGATCAAAATAAATTATAGGAATAAATGTAAATGACTCTTACCTTTAAATATTTGATATCTCGACCTTCATAGCTCTTTCCGGCGTTGACCAGAGTCACCAGGTTGGGATACTGTGCAGCTATACTGTCCATGTATGCATCGATCTGAATAACATAAATATAACTGAACGAGGAGCTCTGGGTAACAACCCAACAGAACTGAAACTGAACATAATGACAACAATGTTCATATTTTGATGTTTTTGGGATAAATGTGGGTAACGGCTTAGACTGATTGACGTTTAAAGAAAAAAATTAAAATAAAATTCAGTTAGAAAATAAAAAAATCGTGGCCCACAATTAGACCTTGATCCAACTGTGTCTTGCTGAAGAAAAACGATATCATAAAATATACCTTTATGTAAAAAATAGGCATACCTACCTGGTAAATTAAAAGCAAATCCCGCAAAGCTTTTAACTAGCAACGGAATAATGATTGCGAACTAGAATATATTCCATTTTGTGATCAATCACACAAACATCGGATTACGCATGATGTGTCATTTGGGGATTTAGTTAATATTTCACAGCTCTAATTTATAACAGATTATTTGTGTTTACTTTTGTGTGTTTAAATTAACGTTGTGTCGTTTCAAATACATATGGCAACTATTTTCTAAATAAAATTATATCTTGATTATTATTATAATCAGGTCTCTCATTCTAATATCTGAGACAGGGAATTATGTTTAAGATATTTGTAAGGAAATGTGAAAATCACTAAGTGTGGCTTTTCCAACAATATTAACCAATTTTCTAATGTATTAGTCTGCCCTATATTTACTGACTGTTCTAAAAGAACTCTTCATGGTTCTACTTTTGCCGTTCCTTATCAGCTACTTTCATTACATCATAATTCGCGTAATTATGTAGGTTTAGACGAGTACCTCAGCATATCGCCAGTAATCCTGGAATATCATCCTCTGGTTCCTACTGCTCCTCCACATTGTTATCTCTTCATTGTGTTTCTCGATGGCCCTGTAAAAGAAAATAATATGAGCTAAAAGCAATTCAATCGATGGTGCAATCGATGGCAATTATTGAAAGAATTGGTTCCTTTTACTCTTACTTTTTTGTGTACACTTATATTGTAGTTTTATGATTTTAGTATTTCGTTTTAAAAGCATTAGTAAATCATTTTATTGCGTGAAATTTTTTTGGGACAAAGTTCTTTAACGCGGCTTGAAGAAAAAGCGTTATTCCCCCTCCAGGCAACTGTTTCTCTTTCTCTCTCTCTGTATCTTTCTTTAATGTACGAGTGTGTGCGAGCGAGTATCGCGTAAGGAATTTATATATAAAAATCTAACAACAATCGTGTTCTTACTTGGCAACATCATCCACATGCACATAATGCGCGATTCCCTCATCGTCCAGCGCCTTCAAGAGCTCGTCCTTGTTGTGCGGTGCCACCATGAGCAGCGCGTCCCTCTCCCGCGGCACGCCGTGCTGCCACAGGTCCAGCTCAAGCTGCGCTTCCAGCCGCTGCAGCAGCGCCGCGTCCGACGAGTTGCGCAGCACGATGCCATGCACCGTGTGCCTAGAACGTGGAGTAGTTCATCTGGTCATTTGAGAATCCCTTTTTGGAGAATGTGGTAATGAACAAAGGGATAACAAAGGCAAACGAGTGAACATAAACCCCGGAGGTTATTATGTTATTTTTGTAAAGTGGTTGCTAACATTAAAGGTTGAGCAGTACCTAAGTAGCAGAGGTTATTAAATAATAGATAGACCTACCTTCACGAGCTGATTGGGATTAGCAAGACCAAGAACGGCTGTCAAGTGGTTTATCTGATAGTGACGTAGATATTTTGAGAAGGGGATTGCTTAAAAATAAATCAGAAATTGTATTAAAAATAGTTAATAAAAAGAGTTTTTTGAGAAAATCACGGACAATCCTATTTACAAAAAGGAGACGAGTAACCTCTTAGATTAAAATAAAACAGCAATTAAATTAAAACGGATGTTTGTGAAGTGTGGTAGTTGTATAATTTGCAGTAACTCTTGGAGTAGACTCAAACCATTAGTAGGTACTAGGTACAGACATTTATAGGCCGATTACGATTGTCCAAAGTAAAGGTACTCCTAGACGGGAGTGATATGAAGATTCGAATGACGTTGTTTCGAAACACCATATTTCAAAAAAATATTGCGAGTGGTTTTTGTAAAACTTAAACTAAGCCACCATCACGTTTCCAAATACTCCGACCATCATTATAAACCACTGAGAATGAAAGACCAACAAGCCCCTAACAACTTAGTACAGGGCAGTAAGGGTCATGCGGTTGTACAGCCGCGGTCTGAAAATACTTATCACCTTAAGGTTTATAATTGCATGCACATATCTATGCCAAATTGTCGATGACATAATATTTGATTAGGTAGAGAACATTGATTTTTTTATTTAAACGTCATCTAGGATAAATATTGTAACCCTTTTTTGTTAAAAAAAACGATAAAATATTATCAGACAGGCGCTTTAACTATTTAGTAATCTGTGGCTTTACTTTGTATGAATTATTTCATCACCACGGCTCTCAAAACGGTGAATGAAGACATCGTGACGAATCCGGCATGTTCTATGGGCATGTTCTAGAACAAAAAATTTGAAGACATGTGACATCTACCAACTCGCACTAGGCCCGCGTGGTGGATTACGGCCCACTCCCTCTCACCGAGAGGAGCCCTGTGTCCCAGTAGTGGGAACGTTATAGGCTGACTATGAATATTTTTGATAAATGTTATTGTAACAAATGTTATTGTAACAAATGCAATTATGTCAATGTATCAAATAAATTCAAAAATGTGTTTAATTATAGAAAAGTCATTAAAATTGTTTTAACGAATAGGGGTGGTCCCGTATTTTTATTAACTTGGTTTGGTTTGTTTTTGACTTAGCTTCGATAATACGTATTTAAATCACTTTGTTTATCTTGATGTTGTTGTCAATTTAGTTTACATACAACTAGTGGTATACGAATTGGTGCTATGTTGCAATAACTAACAAATGAAAATAAAAATATTTTTGTTGTAAGAATAGCGGATGCTTCAAAACTATAATTAAAAAGCAATAAGTACTTAGGCATAGCATTTTAGACTTTACTGCATAGTGTGATAAAGAATCGAATTTGAAAACTGATAAACATTTTTAGACCGTGACTGTTCACCAGATAAGGAATAGACCATCCAAAAAATTGCAGATAACAATTTGGAAATAGGATAATTAATTTACTACACGTCAATATCATCATCGTTTCAGCCCAAAGACGTCTGGTGCTGCACCAGCGCCTCCAAGCGTCGCCACATCGACCAGTGGGTACATGCGTAACACACGTAACACATATTACAGTTTGTGTTTACGTTTTTGAGCTGACAAATTTTTGGAACATTATGAAGCAATGGATTAATAGCAGTATCCCTCAAAATTATTTATATTGTGACTGATAGTGTGTTACGCAATTAGGGTGCAGTTCTGTGCTATTCGCTTCCAGCAGATACCTGCGGCCTTCACAAGTTTATCGATTCACCATGCGGCCTTCCAATGCTACGTAAACACACGGATCAAGGATTTACTACAGAGTTACAGTTAAAAAATAATAGTCATACCCGGAGTAGGCCTCATGGTTCCCGGCGCTCACCAGACCCACCACAACCGCACACAGTACCAACAGTTGACTGGTCTCCATCGCTGCTCACGGCCGTCCTACTTATAAACCGGTACAAAACATGAAATTGCTCCGGTTTTAATCGTAATTCTTTAGTGATTATCCACGTTTATCATCGATGGAATGATATGACCCTTTTATTGTTCGATAAAGGTAGATAATGATTTGTTATTTTAGGGAACCGCGTGTGTTGAATGTTTTATGGTCTGTCTTCATTTGCTGATATCAACGGATTGAATTTGAAATTTCTTTATTTTATCAGGGGATCGAGGAGGGTGGGCGGAGTGGAGGGGGATTCAGGAGATCACACCGGAATAAATCAACATAACAGATAAATAACATTCAGGTCTTCTTCTAAAAGCATTAAACATTATGTTTGAGTGCTATTTAGTTTTTTTGACTCAAATGCTAGTTTATTAAGAATTTCAATTACAATGTTACTATTTTACAATTTAACACTAAAATATACATATTATACAGTATATACAAGTATATAAAAAAGGTAAAGAAAAAGAAAGGAGCTCATTGGGCATCAAAAAATTCGTCCGCATCGCTGTCAATGGCACAAGTGCCCAAAAGGCTGGCAGCATTACCACGTTGGATGGCAATGCTTATTCTTTGGGCTAAAAATAGGCCAGCCCTCTGGTCACGTGAAGAGTCAACCAACCGCTTGGCGATGTCCCGAAAAATTCGATGAGCACTTGGACCCCAAGGCCCTAGTGTTTCAACCCCAAACGGCTCAAACATATAGCTCCCAATAAGGTTATATTTGCGCCGTTTGAGGGTTTCTGCTCCTGCAGCAGCAGCCCCAGCACAGCTCACCGTGCTAGGAAGATGGGATGGCCCAAGGGTGTCGACACAGGTAGCATCCCAC
This sequence comes from Mesoligia furuncula, assembly GCA_916614155.1. Taxonomy (NCBI): domain Eukaryota; kingdom Metazoa; phylum Arthropoda; class Insecta; order Lepidoptera; family Noctuidae; genus Mesoligia; species Mesoligia furuncula. Next base: position 592,540 of record OU744810.1, read on the forward strand.
ACCAAAGGCCTACCCAACTTCCAAGGCATAATGGTCATTCCATCTGGCCTCTTGCTATCGTCGCGTGCCAAGCCATTGGGTTCTAAAACAGCTGGCACCAAGGCGGTGACAAGAGCCCGACGGATGATGTCGTTAATGCTGGCGTGCCGTGCCATCCGCCCAGCGCTCTTGCTGCAGGATAAGCCATGGTGTCCGAGGCAATCGACTGCTTCACCGCATTGACAGCGATGTGGAGCTCCGCAAGGAGCGCCCAGACGCAAGCATGTAGCGAGCCGGAATGTGGTGTCACCCAGCGTAGTGCCTATGTTGGGTGACGGTAGCGCCTGAAGCCAGAGGCCCGACTCCCATTCACCCACAGCCAGCAGGCGGGCTCGCTCAGCAGTATTGGTGAACGTATTAATAAGTTTATTCCGTACCAACCTGCAGAGCGGCTCATCCCACTGTCTCTGGGAAGATGGGTTCTCGGGCAGAACTGTGTCTGGGCAAGCCACTTTCCAGGCGTTCACCGTTCATTCTTTAACTAACATTAATATATTATTAATGTTAGTTAGATATGTATTACTTTCATATAAATAAAAAAATAAATATTGAAAATAAATAATATTATAATATATATTATAATATAATAATATTATATAAATTATATATATATTATTATAATATATTTATTATATATATTATAATATTTTAAATAAATATTGTACTGTACAGCGAATTATACTACAATGGCGACATTAATTTAACACACGGGTAGGGCTAGTGCCCATTAATCATATATATAAGTATAGGTTAAAATAATTCGTAAATTGAAAAAAAAATTTTTTCAAACAAACTAAATAATATAATAGTAACTAAAATTGGGATCACCCTTGCAAAAATTCATTCATGAAATTACTTACCTACGCTTCGCGCGATCGTACGTGATCGGTCCGATTCTTTGTCGGCATTTATCAAAGAATCCGAGCGTCGCGGCGCGGCGAAAGTCGTAGGTACAGACGCCAGCACATCAAGCTACCCGAAACTGTCAAATTTTTCCAATCAACTTTGAACCTTATGCTTTAGGGATAAAGTTGAAAATCTGTTAAAGTTTGACAGATTGTAGTAGGTTGATGTGCTGGCTTCTGTACCTACAGCGGAGGTGCTTAGTCTAACGTCACCCTTTCTTGTTAAGTACTATTAGTTATAACTATCATCACATCACTCATCACAGTCATCACTAATCACTGCTTTTATTTTGTCTCAGTTTTGGGTTAGTCTTCGAAATATTGTAGCACATTTTGTCGTGTAGGCGGTCGGTCTGGGCGTAAAGACCTAGGATCCACTGGCCGGTTTTCGTGGATGCGTTGAAGAGGTCCTACAATAGTGCGAGATTAGTAGGGCATTGTTTTGAATCGCCATATCTCTCGCGATATGTCCCTTATCGCAAGGGCGGCACTTTGATGACATTCTCCATAAATTAGGATCATGTCCACGTATTCAGCTGCTGTGTAGTTCGGATGTGTATTTGCCATCACGATCACAAGTTTACAAAGCGTCTTTATCTAAGTACCATAATCTAATTACACAACAATAAATAAATAAAACAATAGGTAAGCGTCTTTTTCGCGGAAACATTCACTACAAATCAACAATATTCACGACGTAATTATGCGCACTAGTTTGACGAAGTGTGTCAAGGACACGGGTTCGGCTGAGACTAGATTACTAGAAAAGCAAAAAAAGAATTTGAGTGCAGTGCGGGGCCGCGGCGGGCGGGAGGGGGCGCGAGCCACCTGCGGCGGCGACTTTTGGCGGCGAGTGACAAAGGCCTAGAAGCGGCGAAAGGAAAGAAATATCCCTTTACGGCGCGCCGACAAAGGGAATGTCTTGCCTTCAATTCGCCTACTCTTTGCATTTGTTTCATACTAATAGTATTGCTTATTCGTTTTATTTCATTGATGCGATGTTATGATCCGTGACCCCGGCAAATGACCGCTGCGCGACAGTTCTTTAAGTACAGGTTGCTCTAAAATACTATTTTCTAAAATTTTAAATAAATCCGTAAATAATAACGTTTAATGGAAATATAATTGCTTCATGAAATGAAAATGTGAAAACGTATATGTGTGTTAAATTAATGTCACCATTGAAGCGCCACGTTGTATACTTAACTCTAGAGTGGAATTGAAAAAGATTGTAACAAATAACATTGACCAAATTAATTTTTATTAAGAAAGTATTATTATAATATTGTAGCAGCTCATACTTACGAAACAATAGTAAACATACAAATTAGAGAAGCGCATACGGCCGTGCGCCACCGTGCGTTCGCGCGTACTAAGCTAGTCAAGGTGAAAGGAATGTGGCGTGCTGGCTGTATCATCGCGCTCGCTCAACGAAGGGAGCTCGGCACATTCTACCGACATTACTAAATTATGTTAGTTATAAGTTTATCAATGTACCCGATTTATTTTGACTTTTATGACTTGGTTCTGTATATAAGCAGCGCTTATTAATAAAATACACAGATCATTATTCGCCTTTTTACTCGCAACATACAAACATATACCTAAAGTGGTGACCCCGCGTTCGAAATGGCTACGCCCGTACCGAAAGAAGACAAGATTATTACACCCGTCCCAGCGACAGCGGCGCCAGCCGAAATAGCGGCGACATCTGAACCTGCAGACCAGAAACTCTTCAGCATGATTGAAGCCCTGACCAAGGAAGTTGCAGCGCTGAAAACAAATCGATCCCGCAAATTTCAACGCCGATCTCATAATTTTAGAAGCCGTTCCCACTCGAAATCACGGGACTGAAGAAATGCCGTGTGTTTTTTCCACAAGAAATTCGGCAAGGCAGCATACCGATGTAGAAGTCCGTGCAGCTTCAAAGGAATTTCAAGCGAGAAGCCGGAAAACTAAAGAAGACTCCAGCCGTGGCGGTGGCCGAAGTCAACGATTTATCCACATACCGCCTATTTATACACGACAAATCATCCGACAAAAAATTCCTTGTCGACACGGGTGCAAACGTTTCTGTTTTACCCGCCACTGCACGCGACAAACAGCGAAGTCCAACCAACTACTTATATGCAGCGAATGGTTCACAAATACCCACATACGGCGAGCGAACCATAGTTCTCAACATCGGAATGCGCCGTGCCTACAATTGGCGATTTATGGTTGCAACAGTCAGTCGGCCGATATTAGGCGCTGATTTTTTGCACCACCACGCACTTATGGTGGATCTCCATGGACGACGACTGGTGGATAAAAGAACCAATTTATCGGCACGTGGTTTCCTGTCACCCGCAGCAGAAGGAAGCATCCGAACCATCGATGACAAGCTTCCCTACCACGACCTGTTGGCCAAGTACCCAGACATTACAAGACCAAACTTAAATAAACTGGGAAATAGTGAAGTCGAACACTATATTGAAACTACCGGCCAGCCGATATTTACAAAAGCAAGACCACTACCCCCGCATAAATACAACGCTGCAAAACAAGAATTCCAACTCATGATGAACCAAGGAATTTGTCGACCGTCTAATAGCCCGTGGGCTAGTCCATTACACATGGTTTTGAAAAAGGATGGTACCTACAGAACCTGTGGTGATTACCGTAGATTGAATGCAGTAACCACACCCGATCGATACCCGATACCACGACTGCATGACTTTACACATAACCTCCAAGGCAAGAAGATATTTTCAAAAATCGATCTGCAAAAGGCCTACTACCAGATTAAAAATAGAGAAGATGATGTGAAGAAGACAGCCGTGATTACTCCTTTTGGCTTGTACGAGTTCACTAGGATGTGTTTTGGTTTGAAGAATGCAGGCCAGACATTCCAACGTCACATAGACAGCGTGCTTCGCGGCCTACCTGTTTTTCCATTCGTCGATGACATTCTTGTTGCTTCAGAAAACCAAGAGGTACACAGAAGAGAGCTACAAGAAGTGTTTAAGCGACTCAACGACAGTGGTTTAAAAATAAACGTCGCTAAGTGTATCTTCGGCCAGTCAAAACTCGATTTCCTGGGATACACAATAAGCCCTGAAGGCATTACACCGACGGAAGAAAAGGTACAAGCAATACAATCTTACCCGTTGCCAAATACGATCCAAGATCTTCGTCGTTTCGTCGGAATGCTGAATTTTTATCGATCGAATATACCCCATGCGGCAGAACATCAAAAAGAATTAAGCAAATACTTTCACAACGCCAAAAAGAACGATAAAACATGCATACAGTGGACCGAAGAGGCGAAAGAAGCATTCAATCAATGCAAAGAAGACATCAAGAACTGTGCATTATTGTCCTATCCATCACTGAGCGAACCTTTCGCATTGATGACAGACGCCTCAAACACATGCGCCGGTGCCGTCATACAACAAAAGATCAACGGCAAGTGGAGACCACTGGGATTCTTCTCCAAGAAGTTCAGTGATGCACAACGTAAATACAGCACGTATGACCGTGAGTTGCTGTCAATCTACATGGCAATACGTCATTTCCGCCGTGTGTTTGAAGGACGAGAGTTAATTGTTTACACGGACCACAAACCGCTGTGTAACGCATTAACTTCAAACAGCAAGTCTGAGACGCCCCGCCGAACAAGATACCTTGAATATATCGGACAGTTCACGTCAAATATTCAACATGTAACCGGCCAGGACAACAAAGTCGCAGACGCACTATCACGAGTTGAAACAATAACATGCCCGACACCACTGGATTACACCGAGTTAGCAAGAAAACAAGACCAAGACGAAGAATTGGAAATGCTAGCAAACAAAGGAAAATACCTATTTCAGAAAATCAAAATGCCCAACTCAACTGCCAAAGTTACCTGTGAGATGTCATCAAGCACTGCTCGTCCATATCTGCCTCCAGATTTTCGAAAAGCAGCATTCCAAGCTATTCACGACCTTAGTCACCCCGGCATAAGGGCGACAAGGAAGCTAGTCACTGCCCGCTACTGGTGGCCCTCAATGAATAGTAACGTAAAGGAGTGGACTCGAACGTGCGACGCGTGCCAGCGTGCTAAGGTGCAACAACACACGAAGACACCTATTGCTAGTTTCCAACAAGCAAACAGACTGGAGCATGTACATATAGATATTGTTGGCCCGTTGCCTATTTCCGACGGCTATCGATATCTATTGACCATGATAGATAGGGCTACCAAATGGCCTGAAGCCTGTCCCTTGGAAAACATAACCGCAGAAAAGGTTGCAAATGCGTTCTATGATGGTTGGATCGCGAGATTCGGTTGCCCAGTAACCATAACCACCGACCAAGGGAGGCAATTTGAGTCTGACCTATTCAATAAATTGACGCAACGCATGGGAATCCACCGCACCCGCACTACTGCTTACCACCCGCAATGTAACGGCGTGATAGAACGGTGGCATCGCTCACTCAAGACGGCACTCACCGCAAGACTTAAATCTACAACATGGTCACATGAGCTACCTACAGTGTTGCTGGGTCTGCGCGCGTCGATAAAAGAAGATGTTGGTGCTAGTACTGCTGAACTACTGTATGGCCAAACGCTGCGATTACCAGGAGAATTCTACGAAGAATCTACAAGACATCGCGACACGGTTTCAAACTTCATGAATAAGTTGAATGGAGCATTAAAGAAGGCCCAGGCGCAACGAAAATCAAATCAATCACGAGCGACATTTATTCACGATGATCTACATAAATGCTCGCATGTTTACCTGCGCAATGACGCATCGAGAAAGCCTCTGACGCCGACCTATAATGGCCCGTACGAAGTGATCAGTCGTAATAACAAGTACTTCACTATCCAGTTATGCAATAGACGCACCAACATCACTGTTGACAGACTTAAGCCTGCTTTCCGGATGGACACCGAGTCAGAATCGCCAGTGACAGATACGTATGCATACGTCACAAAATCAGGAAGAACATCGAAGCCCTGTGTACGTTTCACTAGCGGGGGAATGATGTAGCAGCTCATACTTACGAAACAATAGTAAACATACAAATTAGAGAAGCGCATACGGCCGTGCGCCACCGTGCGTTCGCGCGTACTAAGCTAGTCAAGGTGAAAGGAATGTGGCGTGCTGGCTGTATCATCGCGCTCGCTCAACGAAGGGAGCTCGGCACATTCTACCGACATTACTAAATTATGTTAGTTATAAGTTTATCAATGTACCCGATTTATTTTGACTTTTATGACTTGGTTCTGTATATAAGCAGCGCTTATTAATAAAATACACAGATCATTATTCGCCTTTTTACTCGCAACATACAAACATATACCTAAAATATCTATACAAATAAGCTTCGTATACTGAGGGTGATTCTTTGTAAATCTACCTACATTCCGAGCGAACTTAAAAATCCGGTCATGGAGTAGCATCGCCTTGTTACTCGTAGTCGCAGTCTCAACGGATTAATATTCTTTTGTTTAGTCACCCACTTCGAAAGTGGAATTTCACTTTTCAGCCAGTAATACAAAACATCACATTTTTCGGTTAGAGTGTACGAAACGGAGAACTGAGAAAAAAAAATCGCAAATCGTTTATTTTCTCGATTCTACCATAAATAACACCTAAATACTAGGCAAAATCAAATACGCCTTATTATTATTGCCATTCAGAAATAAGAGGCCTCACCTCGACTTACTAGCGGCAGGATCGGCACCTGCAATTGGCAAGCCTGATACCACGTCTGCCACGCCCAGGGTCGTCGTCGTTTCAGCCGATAGACGTCCACTGCTGGACATAGGTCTCCCCCTATTTTGGGAGGGTTTGCCATAATCGCCACGCTTGGCAGGCGGGTTGGCGATCGCAGTATGGTATGATGGTGGAATACTTACATAGAGAACGCTGCTGCCCATTCTCCGGTACGATCCTAAGTCGCCTTTTACGACACCCACGGGAAGTAAGGGGTGGTGCTATTCTTTAAGTCCGGCACCACACAGACCAATTGTCGCCCAGGATAGACGCGGTGAATATCCCGTATGAAACGACGAAAGCGGGCGGCATCAGCATTAAGACTTTGTAAAATGTTCTTGCGGTACATGAATTTCACCCATGTACCATTTTAAACGCCTTTGGCTTCTGCAGGTATGGCAGTGGCGTTTTAGTTCTACTACTGGCGCTCTATGGTGTTCGTATGAATTTTTACAGTTACATTAAGAGCGCCAGCAGCGACTGGTCTCCCTAGATTGGGATGGACTGGGATGTCAATAGTGCGAGTTACAAAATTTGTACTGTGGTTTACCAAATAATGGCCACCTATTTTGTGCCGTAACTCTATTCCTCGATAAGCCTGGTGCATATCCGATATTATGTTGAGAACCTACATATTAGGTGAAGCGTGTGAGTTATTTTATAAACTTATTTTTTTAGAGATAAAAAAAACAAACTCACTAAACACTTTCAAATTAATTTATTTTAGGTCGCAGGTAAAAGGCCCGTCATAAATATTTCCGTTCCAAGGAGGTAGGCGCGCAAAGTACTGTCCTGGCATTAGCTGAAGATGACGCAGGAGCCGAGGAGTTGTCCCTGGGTTGGTAGAGGACCCGCAGGGTTGATGGAATCGGTGCCAGATGTCAGCCTTGTGTTGGCCGTCCGATGTCACGGCAGTACGGCAACGGTTTTCTTGGGCAAATGAACCCGGAACTTGAAACCCCAATACGGGGAAAACACAGTTTATATTACTAAACTTTTTTTTAACTTTACTAATAAGTATTAAGTACTTAATGTATAGTTAGTAAAAATCTGAGCTTAGAGTGAGACTGCACGTGTGACGTCACGCACAAGTGTAGTATGCGTGAACGCGCGTCTCAACTGCCCGTCCTCAAGCCGATCGTGGCTCGCGGCGCGCATAAGTCGTGTGGAGTGGGAAGTAAACCGGTTCCTATGATCGTGAGCGAGTGGGACAAAACAAAGGCGCATTAAGTGATGTGAATGAGTTGGAACTATATCACAATGACTTGACGATTTGGATTGCTTGCCTATTTACTAAAATAATAGTTTACAACGTTACATAGGAATTACGTGGCAAGGGGAGGGCAAATTTTTCATTATTTTTACGATAAGACACATCGTTTTCGAGATAAATGTATATGCAAAAAAAAATATTTTTTTTACTCGAAGCCAAAGAGTTGGTAGTGTCAGGGCACTGGAATTCCAGACATTACCAAGGTCACTTGACCATGACCTCTAAGGTCACTTGACCTTGACCTCCAAAGTTTCACGACCTCCAGGATCACTTGACCTTGTCGTCAAAGTCACTTGTCCTGGACCCTAAGTCACTTGACCTTGATATCAAGGTCACTATATGAATATTGACCTGTTACTCCTCCTGAGAATTTGAGAGAAACATTTCCGAAATGACTTATTTAAAACAAGATAACTGGAAATTTCTGTTTCTATGGAAAATTTAAAATCGGTCTAATTTCACTATGTTTCGAAAATATTCTCTACTTACTTTTTAGACCTTTGCCGTACGGCGTAAATTCTCTTAAAGGCTCTTGATGTTTTGTTACCAAAATAATTTTGTTTCAAATGTCAAAGTCGTGATGGCCCAGTGATTAAGGCCTCGTCTCATCGTCAAATCACCAACCCGTCTTGAGCATGCGTGGTGATCAATGCTCGCGCCTTCTCCGTATGAGAAGAGGCCTTTGTCACAATATAAATATGGACAGTACAGACACTACGAACAAACGTTCGAAACGGCACACTCAAACAGACGCTCGCATCCAACAGGGGCCTTAGGTGATAAGTAGTCCCGATGCTCTCAGTGGCGGGTGCCGTGCCGAGACGAGTCTGTGGTTGCGATAAACGCTTCGATCAACACACTACACTTCGTTACACTTTTCATCCCTTGCACAACGGACCGTCTGCGATCTTTTTAAAAATGCCATGAACGGATTGGTAGTATACAATCCAAAATGGCGGCTGCGAAAACTTTCAACATTTTCGTCATGGGTGTCGTTTTCATAGTTTTCGAGGGTGCTAAAGCCGATACTGACGTTAAATAAATAGGCCAAGTTTCCTTACTGTCCATATTTATACTGTGCCTATGTCCAGCAGTGGGACTGTAATAGGCTGGTATTATAATTAAATGTCAAAGAGAATATCTTTCGGCGCCGGCGGTTACAAAACTAAATAGTGAATCAAATAAAAAAGGTAAACGCAATTTAAAAAACAGTTAAACAATGGTATTTTCTGTCATCAAACTCGAGTAGCAGAAACAAACGATAGAACAATCTAGTAATGTACTTAAATAAATCTTTCGCGTATTTCTCAGGTATCTCAGGTAAGAAAAATCTGGAACGGTATTGCTTAGGGCGTTGTTTTAAAGTTTCTCTCGTTGAAACAATTCAGCTAAGTCTTAGCGTTTCGTACGTGGGACGTGATACATGTGCGCGAACTAGTTCCGTGACACAGATTGAACGGAGGGAAAACATCGCAAGCAGGTTGCGCAACAAATTAGTGTGACGAGATATTATTAAATTGACAGCAATTGTGGTAAGGAACCCTTCGTGTGCGAGTCCGACTCGAACTTGGCCAGTTTTTATATAATTATATAGATGCCTGCGACTGATAGTGCGCACGATCCACACTTACTGCTGATAATTTTACAGTTAGTACGTCTGATATCTCATACACAGCTATTTACATGTTTTTTTTCTTTTCTGTTCACGTGTCTATCTTTCCTTTTTAGGGTTCCGTTGCCAAATGGCAAAAAACGGAACCCTTATAGATTCGTCATGTCTGTCTGTCTGTCCGTCCGTATGTCATAGCCACTTTTTCCGAAACTATAAGAACTATACTGCTGAAACTTGGTAAGTAGATGTATTCTGTGAACTGCATTAAGATTTTCACACAAACATAGAAAAAAAACAAGAAATTTTGGGGGTTCCCAATACATAGAATTCAAACTCAAAATTTTTTTTTTTAACAAACCCATACGTGTGGGGTGGGGTATCTATGGATAAGTCTTCAAAATTGATATTGAGGTTTCTAATATATTTTTTTCTAAACTGAAAAGTTTGCGCGAGAGACACTTCCAAAGTGGTAAAATGTGTCCCCCCCCCCCCCTGTAACTTATAAAATAAGAGTATGATAAAACTAAAAAAAATATGATGTACATTACCATGTAAACTTCCACTGAAAATTGGTTTAAATGAGATCTAGTAATTAGTTTTTTTTAATACGTCATAAATCGTAAACCGCAATTTACCTTTCATTCAATCAACTCAAATATAAAAAAACATTCAATTTCATAAACATAAACCTTATGCATAAACCCGGATGTTACGGAACCCTCGGTGCGCGAGTCCGACTCACTCTTGCCCGGTTTTTGTTTTTTCGAGGAAAAACATTTAAAAAGCTGAGCTTTGGTGATAAGACTGAGTTGGATATGGAGGAGCATACCCGCATCCTCTAAAAAGACCATCTTCAGACCCAATGCAACGCGTTTTAGGGCAATTCCCTAGGAGGTTCAGTGTAATGATTCAAGTATTTGGAGGTTGATTTAGTAACTTAGTTTTTATAATATATTTTTTATGCCTGCCTCGGTGGCCTAATGGTTGCAAGCGCTACTGCTGAGAATGAGGTCCTGGGTGCGACGCCCGGGTCGGGCAAAGCGTTATTGGGTTTTTCCATCAAGAATTTCTCAGTAGCAGCCCGGAGTCTGGATTTGTGCCCGGTTGATGGCAATAGGCCCCCTCTTACATGGGACTTAAACAGAACTGATGGAATGTGGGTGTGCTATAAATACAGCTCTCTGCCTAACGCTCCGGGGAATACCCGCGTGATGTCACGTGACGTAACGTTAGCTCGTGTAGTCAGTCATCCTGTCTGCCGGTGAGTCACCCGTTCAGTCGGCAACATAAACTATCGGCGATATTGAACCGCGTCCGAGCGACTTTTATCCCGAGCGTGCCTGAATCCGGATATTTTTAACGTTATTAACTTTTGAACATCGCTCTGGGATTGTTATTGGAGTATGGACGCCATTGTTTCAACTTTTACTGCACGTTACACTGAATCGGTATGCACTGAGTACATTGATGCCTAGTTTTAACTACCGTTTGGTAAAATCTATTTCTGTTATAGTCTGCTAGTTAATAGTTGGATTGGGCGGTCCAGGGATGTCGGATGAGTTGGGACAGATGGGCCAGAGTCGTCGGGCTCTCAAGGGAGGTCAAGAAATCGATGGCGTGACGACCTCAGTGCGTTTACGTGAGATTGGCAGGAGAAGACAACGTGCAAGGAACAATGGAAAGCTAAGGGTGACTCTGCCCAGCGGTAAGACAACAAATTTAGAGGAAAATAAAAATAAATCTAGACAAGAAAGCAGCTTTTTCGATGGAATACATACAAGCTCGAGTAAACATAACTATTGTAACTTTACAGACATGAGGGATAGCATTTTTGAACCATAATTTCATGTTAGGTACAGACAGTACCAGCGGGTCAAGCGGCAACGTTCATGAAATTATGAGTTAAGGAAATCATTTGTCTTATCATCATTCAACATCGATACCCATCACATGTCTGTGTGGTGCCGGACTTAAACAATAGCACCACCCCATACTTCCCGTGGATGTCGTAAAAGGCGACTAAGGGTCGTACCGGAGAATGGGCAGCAGCGTTCTCTATGCATTCCACCACCATACTATACTGCGATCGCCAACCCGCCTGCCTAGCGTGGCGATTATGGCAAACCCCCCCTTTTGGGGGAGGCCTATGTCCAGCAGTGGACGTATTTCGGCTGAAATGATGATGAATGATGACCCATCACATCTGTGAATTCCACTCGTCAATTTATATTGACCTCGTGTAATTCGGAAAAGCCGTTTTTGGTGTGATAGCTTTTTAATCTGCCGTGTTTAAGTGCCAACCGTGCATCTGAATGGCCCTCAGATTGTTCTGCCCGTCAGCCCTTTTTCCCAACTTCAAGTCGCGGTGAGAAGCAACTTTTTATGTAAACGTAAATAGCGCATCGCGGCAACAAAGGCCCTGCGCCACCCTGCGCCTGCGCGCCATGCGCCCGTCTACCAGGTCGTTTAGGATTTTTGAAGCCCTACTTGACTCTGTTGGGGGATGATTTTGGAAAAACTGTGATACACGTGTAATATTAATATAATGTTGTATATTAATATTATAGGTGCCTACAGATTTATGAATAAGTCTTTTTTTTGAACATTTGACAATACACAACAATTTTTTCTGCCTTGTAATATCTAACAATTCACCTAACTGTGCGACAAAAACTGAGTGTTTTACGTTGTCCTACGTTTGTAACCTTGCAAGTTTAGTACGAAAGAAATTTATGCACACAATAACTTACTTCAATTCTGCGCTACATTCACTGTTCTAAAGTGCAATTTCTGAGTTGTAGTAGTTGGAACTGCACGAGGCAGTGTGACGCCTCGTGCGAGCTTTAAATTAGCCGAAGTTATTACTTCTTGGAGATAATTAGTCGCGACACCCAGCACTTATACACAAGTCTAAAAGTAGATTAGAAGTAACGAATATATCACAGTTAGTAGGATATAATAAAAATAAGCGTGCGTCTAAAGTATGCTTATTCAAAACTTGAATTTGAGTTGTGAATGATGAAAATAGACGAAAAGAACATAAAAAACCGGCCAAGTGCGTGTCGGGCCACGCACAGTGTAGGGTTCCGTAGTAGCCCGTTATCACAATGTAGTACGATTCTGTTGTTCTTTATTCTGAATAGGTAAAAAAAAAACATATTTTGGTTTTCAATGCAAGTCTTTACCCATTATAAACAAGCAACTACTTCATCTTAGTCACTTTAAAGGATTAATGCTAAGGATTTTGTATTTGGTACAAAATTATCCAACACCCAAGTTCAACGACTATTACTGCTAAGCTAATAAAGTTATCTTAACCGCTATACTTTTCCTTTAAAGTTCATGAAATGCACTATCATCGAGAATTTTTCCAGATTTTTCAAGCCAGTAGTTTAGCTTTTAGAGGGGGGGGGACGCCCTACTGGAGCAAAAATTTGCACTTTAAACTTTAATATTTCGTAAATGGAGCATTAAATCAAAAAATTATTTTAGCAATCCCTAAGCCATTTTAGAAGACATATCCAACGATACCCTACACGATGCGGTGGATGATGAAAAAAATATTCATCCTCACTTCACATGTAGGGGAGCTACCCTAAAAAAAATATTTTCCAAAATTTTATTTTACCACTTTGTCGGCGTTACTGATATACGTACTCCTACAAAAGTTCAGCTTTCTAGTTCTAACGGTCACAGAGATTAAGCGAGGACGGACAGACAGACGGACGGACAGACAGACATGGCGAAACTATAAGGGTTCCTAGTTGACTACTGAACCCTAAAAAGGTGGGTAGAATGATTTCATAAAACTAGTTTACTTTACATTCAGGTGAAATGTGCTTCAAAGGAAGCTATAATCGTATTCTATTAACTACTAACAATAATTCCAACATCCCCATTTAGCACACGATAATATAACTCACGTCTCTCTGTCTATTTGCCCCTAATTTAAATTAACAGTGGCATTAACTTGAAACACATCAGCACGAACATGGAAACTAGCCGAACATGAACAATACGTACCTTTACAAATAATGACCTGTAGCCTGACCCTTTGTTCCTCCTCCCTGCCTTCCTTCCGTACCCTTGAGGTAGTGTTGGTCCACTGAGCCGCCGGTAAGTTTGGGAGAAAAGTGATGAACCTTTTTAAATTTATGAAGTTGGATAAGTAACTGTACAACTATTTACAGAAAAAAATAACAGTATCATAACCTAATTTAACTAAAGCTTAACAAACTAAATTTTGACATTGATTCTTTCGGCATCGCTGTCAACTGTTAAAAAAAATAAGATTATAAGTCTTAAGTTGTTTTATGATTTACTATTGTCTAAAGGGATATTATAAATTGCATATCAAATAAATAATCGCCTATCAATACATACTCATCATTTATATTCTTTTTTACATCAAATAACTTACTTCACTACAAATAAACTAACGGTCTTATTCATAAAAAAAGCTTATAGAAGGTTTAAAACGTTCATTAGTTAAAATGCTCGATAAGCCTTTAAAACGTTCGATAAAATTTTGTATTCATAAACGCTTCATAAACCTTCTATAACTAAAGTGTCCTATAACTTCAATATAAATATAAATGTTGCCATTTTATTGAAGTGATCCAACAAATTGGCCAACACATTGAGTTGTCAAACGAGAATATCTGCCTACGCACCGAATAATTGTGACCATAGACATTATGACGTACGGAAAACTAATTTATTGTCTACAGTTTCGCCAGTTTTGCCGCGTTACCATGGTTATTTAAGTCAATGAATTTGTTATTGTTATTTTATTGTCAGGAGAGCGAAAACCTTTGAATATTTGTTTGTATCTAAAAGAAATGGAAATATGACCGTAGACTAGTTCCAAGAAAGGCAAAGAAGTGAATAATCGTTTTGATTGGAGGACGATAAGGTGTGTACATACAACTAAAATGTGTTCAAACAGTTATGTTCAAAGTAAGTTTTGTTTTGTAAACATTCTTAATTTCATATACTTATGCTTCCTTTTGCTTTTCCTTAGATCTTTTAGAAGAATTGGTCAGGGAGAGGGTTTCCATAACATAAAATGAAGGTGGACGCTAGTGATGGTGCCAAACAAGTAGCCGAATTCTGGGCACACTAAGAAGAAGAGGATAGAAAATAAAAATACATAAACTGACTGACACCAACGCGAAAAAGGGGGCATGGCATGATTTACGAATTAGGTGCCTATCCCATTTACTTATAAGTGACAAAGTTCCTGAGTAAGCATGTCAAGAATTTCGTTTGATGAAGAGAAAGAATTATAACATTCATTTTGTATTTCAGGACAGTAGGAAGGATGGTGCTTCACTACAAATAGTAGAAAATGAAACGGCCTACAGAAGAGGTGGCGGCATAGATGGCAAATGAAAAGAAACATTTTAAAAATGTTGTGCTGCTAGCACAAGTTCTAGAAGCCGAATTAAAGTTTAGACTATTATAAAAATAAATCAATAAAACTGATATCTGTATAAAAGCTTTTTATTAATGCACTACTCGCTAAAATGTCTCCTCTTTATCTTCTTCGTGTCGCGGGGACGACAATATTTCAGATCTTGTTGGCCCAAAACTTTGCCACTTCCACAACGTCGTCAGTGGCAGCGCAGAGGTCACTTTGACTGCATGTTTAGAGACGCATAGGGTAGGATAGGAGGAGGAACATGGTTTGCTACATAGCTTCACAACCACTCCCTACTGCCGCATCTTAGTGGAGCATCTCCCTGCAGGGTGTAAACTTCCGTTATCCACACAGAAGTCTCTTAACCGTCTCCCGACACAAGTGGGAAGATGTACCTCTAACCTGGTAAAGTAAGGCTATCTCGGCGGAATGTTTCCTCAAAAGTTTGTAAAATAGCATTTGCATTTCCCCTTGCACCTAGGCTGACTTTGTATGATATTCATTGATATTGCTACCCTAACTACTAACTGCATGTCTCCATGGTCAACTGCAATATTGTAAGGTACTGCTCTAGCCACTATGGTTGTTTTCACATTTCCTAGTTTGCATGTAGGTATGCCATGTAAAAGACATTGAAAAGCGTTGTTTCCACAGCCCAAAGCAGCAGCGTCCCACAGTAATTCTTGTTGCAATAATTTATGTGCTTCGTTATATTTTTCCTTGCTTCTATTTTGCATTGTAGGTATATAATAATAAACTAAATTGGTTAAACAGAAGTGCAACATAAATTAAATACAACTGCTCATGTTACATTTTTAACCGACTTCAAAAAAGGAGGAGGTTTCTCAATTCGACCGTATATATGTTTTTTTTTTTTTTTTTTTTATGTGTGTTCGCGGATAACTTCGTCGTTTATGAACCGATTTTGATTATTCTTTTTTCGTTGGAAAGGATATATGCCAAGGGTGGTACCATGATGAGGAAACCAGGATCTGATGATGGCATCCCAGTGAAATCGAGGGGAACATTCGAAAATAGTAGGAGCGACCAGTGCGTTTGTTAACTTTTTCATTAAGTATTTTAAAGCACTACAATTTAATGAAGGCCTGGAGTCGATCTGATGATGGAGCCGAAAGATAGTCGAGGGGACTCCTCAACGGTCTACAGCAGTTACCTTGTGTTTGGGCTTGATTAATTTGTATTGTAGTGAACTTTACACCTAGATGGGTTGTGACTGTCAGATGATGTGAGGGGTCTGATGATGAAGACGAAGGACAGTTAAGGGAACTCCTCAACAGTTTACAGTAGCTACCTTGTGTATGTTCACCGATTACTCGAAAAAGGCTGGGCCGATTCCAAAAGTTCTTTTTTTATTTGAAAGGGTATACTCTCGAGGTGGTCCCATTATCATCAAGTTGGAATCTGATGAGAGGATCCCATGAAAATCGAGGGAAACCCTCAAATTTTATAGGCAAACCTATAGCGATTTGGGTATTTTTTAAAGTAACTTGAGCATTTGCTCTCGGAAATCATCATTTGGTAAAGTCATTTTGTCATTTGGAGCTGATGATGAAGACCACAGATGGCCATCGGAACTACTCAATGACAAATATTTCACGGGTTGTGATTCGATTACATTAATATGTTTGCTAAGCAATTTATGCTCGTCACAATGCGTATGGTTAGTGATTGTTGAGGAGTTCTTCTGGTACTTACCGGGAGAACTCCTCAACAATTAACGTCCCAGCATCGGGAAAAACAATATTTAGTAAAAAATTGATGAACAGTTGGCATTAGGCTATTGTAACTTAGATAAATTACAAACTGACCAACTAAAAAGTGAAAAATAAAAACATTTTTACAAAAAAAAACAACCGACTTCCAAAAAAAAACACTACAAATTGAAAAATAACTTTAATTTCGGAAGTCGGTGTCGATAATCGAAAATGCGGAACCAAAGACACCGACTTCCGAAATTAAAGTTATTTTTCAATTTGTAGTGTTTTTTTTTGGAAGTCGGTTGTTTTTTTTTGTAAAAATGTTTTTTGTAGGTCAAACGTCATTTTCTATCAGCTGATGTAGAGTCGGCCATTTTTATAGTACTGTTATAGTAGGGGTCTGGGTTTCATAACTTTATAGTAGGTTTATCGAACGTTTTGGTGCTAAAATGCGTTTATGAATAACAATTTTTGACAACGAGACTTTAGCAAGCCTTTAGATGTTCTATAACTTATTATGAATAAGACCGTAAATGTTTAACAAAACTCAAACTGCAGATAATTCGAAATTATACATCAATATGACATTACTTTTTTCCTCATAATGCAATACAGTTAAATTTATTATTGTACAAAAATACTACATACATAGCATAAATACTGACTGCACAGCAAATTTTCCATATTTCATAGCAAAATAACTATCCCAGTCGCATATTAACCAGTAAGTACAACAAAACCTGTTCATCATACTTGTCTTAATTTTCAAGAAGCCATGCTCGGCAAATTTAATGATTATTATAACAAAAAAATCCTTTTACATTGCATTATTTCTAAAAGCAGAACAAATTAACTTAAAAAAAAAATCAAAAAATGCAATTTTATTTTAAAATAATCATTTATTTAATACAAAATATTTGTAACTCACAATTTAAAATTTTTTGCAATGGACATTAGCAATTTTATTTCGGAGAATTCAGAATTGTGTTGCAGAATTCGATTAATTCTGTCCTCTTTATCCATTTTTTTTTCTTTTTTTTGCGGCGGGCGTGAAACGACCAGATTATATAGAAAAAAATATGGAAAAAGAGATTATTTTTAGCAGGCTATCAAAAACCAAATTAGTTACACGAGGTTAATTATTAAAAAAAAATGCTTAGGTTAGATTAAAACTGTGACCTCCTACGCACGAGCCGAGCGAGCGAAGCGAGCGGTGCCGCGGCAGCGGCCGGCGAGTGCCAGAAACGACTAGATTATATAGAAAAAAAAACATTTTTACAAAAAAAAAACAACCGACTTAAAATAACTTTAATTTCGAAAGTCGGTGTCTTCGGTTCCGCGTTTTCGTTTATTGACACCGACTTCCGAAATTAAAGTTATTTTAAGTCGGTTGTTTTTTTTTTGTAAAAATGTTTTTATTTTTCACTTTTTAGTTGGTCAGTTTGTAATTTATCTAACTTACAATAGCCTAATGCCAACTGTTCATCACCTTTTACTAAATATTGTTTTTCCCGATGCTGGGACGTTAATTGTTGAGGAGTTCTCCCGGTAAGTACCAGAAGAACTCCTCAACAATCACTCACCATACGCATTGTGACGAGCATAAATTGCTTAGCAAACATATTAATGTAATCGAATCGCAACCCGTGAAATATTTGTCATTGAGTAGTTGCGATGGCCATCTGTGGTCTTCATCATCAGCTCCAAATGACAAAATGACTTTACTAAATGATGATTTCCGAGAGCAAATGCTCAAGTTACTTTAAAAAATACCCAAATCGCTATAGGTTTGCCTATAAAATTTGAGGGTTTCCCTCGATTTCCATGGGATCCTCTCATCAGATTCCAACTTGATGATAATGGGACCACCTCGAGAGTATACCCTTTCAAATAAAAAAAGAACTTTTGGAATCGGCCCAGCCTTTTTCGAGTAATCGGTGAACATACACAAGGTAGCTACTGTAAACTGTTGAGGAGTTCCTTTAACTGTCCTTCGTCTTCATCATCAGACCCCTAATGACAGTCACAACCCATCTAGGTGTAAAGTTCACAACAATACAAATTAATCAAGCCCAAACACAAGGTAACTGCTGTAGATCGTTGAGGAGTCCCCTCGACTATCTTTCGGCTCCATCATCAGATCGACTCCAGGCCTTCATTAAATTGTAGTGCTTTAAAATACTTAATGAAAAAGTTAACAAACGCACTGGTCGCTCCTACTATTTTCGAATGTTCCCCTCGATTTCACTGGGATGCCATCATCAGATCCTGGTTTCCTTATCATGGTACCACCCTTGGCATATATCCTTTCCAACGAAAAAAGAATAATCAAAATCGGTTCATAAACGACGAAGTTATCCGCGAACACACATAAAAAAAAAAATATATATACGGTCGAATTGAGAAACCTCCTCCTTTTTTGAAGTCGGTTAAAAAGGGTAGTATTTAAACGCAAATCAAAAAAGCAAAGCGAAAGCATGACCCGCTTTAATAATTCAATAAATTACAATTCTGTATCTAATTTTATATTTTTTTTGCTGATCTCATTATGTGGTAATTAATAAATAATAAGACGACTGTGACTAATAAAAATGCTGTTTTATTTAGAAAAACTGCTGTAAATAATATAAAAATAGAAGCTATATTTAAAAGAAAAAAACATATTTACAAAAAAAATAACCGACTTCCAAAAACAAACACTACAAATTGAAAAATAACTTTAATTTCGGAAGGCGGTGTCTTTGGTTCCGCATTTTCGTTTATCGACACCGACTTCCGAAATTAAAGTTATTTTTCAATTTGTAGTGTTTGTTTTTGGAAGTCGGTTATTTTTTTTGTAAATATGTTTTTATTTTTCACTTTTTAGTTGGTCAGTTTGTAATTTATCTAAGTTACAATAGCCTAATGCCAACTGTTGATCACCTTTTACAAAATATTGCTTTTCCCGATGCTGGGACATTAATGGTTGAGGAGTTCTCCCGGTAAGAACCAGGAGAACTCCTCAACAATCACTCACCATACGCATTGTGACGAGCATAAATTGCTTAGCAACCATATTAAAGTAATCGAATCGCAACCCGTGAAATATTTGTCATTGAGTAGTTCCGATGGCCATCTGTTGTCTTCATCATCAGCTCCACTTCATCAAATGATGATTTCCGAGAGCGAATGCTCAAGTTACTTTAAAAAATACCCAAATCGCTATAGGTTCGCATATAAAATTTGAGGGTTTCCCTCGATTTCCATGGGATCCTCTCATCAAAATCCAAGTTGATGATAATGGAACCACCTCGAGAGTATACCCTTTCAAATAAAAAAATAATTATTGGAATCGGTCCAGCCGTCTTCGAGTAATCGGTGAACATAGTTACTGTAAACTGTTGAGGAGTTCCCTTTACTGTCCTTCGTCTTCATCATCGGACCCCTAATGACAGTCACAACCCATCTAGGTGTAAAGTTCACATCAATACAAATTAATCAAGCCCAAACACAAGGTAACTGCTGTAAATCGTTGAGGAGTCCTCTCGACTGTCTTTCGGCTCCATCATCAGATCGACTCCAGGCCTTCATTAAATTGTAGTGCTTTAAAATACTTAATGAAAAAGTTACCAAACGCACTAGTCGCTCCTACGATTTTCGGATGTTCCCCTCGATTTCACTGGGATGCCATCATCAGATCCTGGTTTCCTTATCATGGGACCACCCTTGGCATATATCCTTTCCAACAAAAAAAGAATAATCAAAATCGGTTCATAAACGACGAAGTTATCCGCGAACACACATAAAAAAAAAAAAAAAAAAAAAAACATATATACGGTCGAATTGAGAAACCTCCTCCTTTTTTGAAGTCGGTTAAAAAGAGTTAACATGTATAATGTACATTAAGATTATTAGCTGTGCATTGATGAAAAAGCTTTTGCTTTAGGAAAAATCGCTGTACGCTGCGAAAATAAATTGTAGTGTGTTTAGTGAAATTTTGAGTTGAATATTTTGCTGTGCAATCAGTAATTTTGATGGGAATTCGGAATCTTATTGCATAGAAAAAGGATATTTTTTGATTTGCGTTTAAATACTACCCTTGTCTAAATAATGTAGTTGTCACATAAAACTCCAATAGAACATGACAGCAACTACATCATCACGTACCATCACGCCTGCAATCTCGAAGGGTTAGACAGAGGTGTAGTAGTACACCCATATCTGGCCAGTTATGTTTAACTCCCTGCGATATGGAGCGACAGTATGTATTTAAAAAGGTTGTAACGCTAAGCAGTGGTTGTTTTTGTATTGCTAAGATTACTGGGTCAATGTCAAATGATTCGCAGAAGGTTGTACTGCACTTGAGCTCACTTAGTTGTCGACTTAGTCCCGAAGGTAATGTCCCTTGGTGTTGCCGTTGTTTATGACTTTACCACTTTCTTCGAGGCTGGCTGTCGGCCTGATTCTTCTCTTATAAACTTAATAAGATAATGTTTCCCTTTAACTGGATATTATAAAGTACAAATGTCAAAGGTTAATAAACACGAGCACTTGCACTGCATAAAAAATTCTTTCACATTGAATTTGCAAGAAATATACCATTTATTCAGGAAGGTTCTTTTAAAACTTATATAAATATTCGTTCGCTGCTCGAGATAAGAGACGCAAGCTTCAATATCTATTAGGAATGCAATCTCTAACCCACTTCCGCCCCTCAGCTCAAGTTCTACCAACTTTACAAATATTCGTACTCTTTCGCTTCCTGCCAGTTCATACAAGAATTTATTTGAAAAAATAATACTTATGTGTAGGTGGACATGAGTGGTTACAGTGATTCTATTTCACTACTTCCAATGTTGTCAATATTAAAACCAATTGAAATACATTGTTTTTATTAGACATGTTGGTCCTAGTGATGTGCCTGGTGGCAATATTGCCACTGCCGGCAATATTCCCAAAACTCAAACTCAAACTCAAAGCATTTATTTCAATTAAACCTTGTACAGGCACTTTTGAATTGTCAAAATTAAATAGTCTGTCAGTTAGTCAGAAAGTTGAAGCTAGTTGCCCATTCCAAAACGTAGATCTCTATGGAGAAGAACGGGCAAGAAACTCCATGGACACTCTTTTAAATCAAGTTATTATTATCTTTTAAACAAAGTTGCCACTACCGGTAAAATACCAATACCATAAAATATAATACCATAATGCCTGTCAAAAAAAATATTTTATTATTACTGCATTGTAATTATCGTTTAGTTATATTTGTGTAGTATATCGATCATAAAATATTTGAAATACGCACACGCGTGTCGTTTAAAAAGATTTTTCGTTATTTCCATATTAAACATAAATATACTATATGTATATGAAATACCTGTATATTATATGTATATGAAAAACAACTAGGTACGACATTAAAATAAATGTTTCGAAATTATGCCTTTTATTCAATACACAACGATTTTTAATTCTCATCTCAATTTTAGTCACTACCGTGTATGGCAATATGGGCAACATTGCCGGTAAAATATCAGGAATATTGCCAAAAATGCTGGCATTATTGGCAATTTTACGCAAAACAATATTTAATT
This sequence comes from Mesoligia furuncula, assembly GCA_916614155.1. Taxonomy (NCBI): domain Eukaryota; kingdom Metazoa; phylum Arthropoda; class Insecta; order Lepidoptera; family Noctuidae; genus Mesoligia; species Mesoligia furuncula. The sequence goes on from OU744810.1 coordinate 614,835, forward strand.
GTACGCAATGCAGATTGTGGCCTTTAAATGCTAATTTTAAGCATTGTACATAGTTTCCGTAGTTAATTTGACTTATAATTAAGCAATATTCCCAAATATTTCTACTTCGGGCAATATTGCCGGCAACGGCACATCTCCTGTTGGTCCCGCAATGATCAGAGGGACAACTCCCGTACTTTAAGGAACGTCCGCATTCTACAATCTCAATCTCAGTCTCGATCTTTCAATCAAAAGTGAAAAATAATATTTTATTCAATTCATTCTAAATTACTGTTATGTAAATAAAGTAAATTATTTACATAACAGTAATTTAGAATCAAATTACAAAACCCAAATAATACCTTTTTTTTATTTTTTAAGGTTGGTGTCAAGTCCCGACTTCATTATACTATTTATTAGGGTGTTGCTATTGTAAATATTTCGTGATTGTTTATAATTTTAATACCGTTCTAAGCACTTTTTGTCTGACTTAGTTAATTAATATTGGGATTTTCCTTTTTTTGAAGTCGGTTAAAAATCTCTAATTTGCCTACATTTTAAAGCATACTCACAGCAAATCAAACGCGGTTCCAAAAGGAACAACATATCAAAAGCCACCAGCTATTCAAGTCACCGAGTTATCTCTACTAATTTGACGAGGCGAGAATCGAACAACAATATGAAATACCTGACAGACAGCAGCGCAATGATAAAACAATACAATACAATACGTAGTGTATTGGCGTGTATCAATACAAATACAGGTAATGAATAACGTGGAACTTCGCTCCGCCGAAGTGTTCGCTGCCATTTCGCAACTCAAATAATACTCCATTTAAATTATATTTTCCATTTTGTTTTACGTCGCCTGTTCTGTCAATATATGGCCGTTAACTTTAAATTGAAACGTCGCTCGCAAACATTGAAATAAAACGATGATTCAATTATACGATGAAAAACCGTATCTCGTACACTGTACGACCAACTTTTTAAATTAGGTCAACTCCTTTAGCTTCGGACACGATCTGCGATAGAGCAGGTAAGATAGACCTTATCACTGGTCAGAAGGAGATAGAGGATGTTCTTAAGTGTTAGGAGCGCAATTTAAAAGTTTGTCGTAAGATATAGCTAGGGATGGGCGCGAGACATTTGTCAACACAGTCCTAATATAAATTGAGATGAATGTTGGACAAAATGTTGGAAGTTGGTGAATCTGTTTAGTGCCAACTTTTGAGTCGTCTTCCGCGCGGAAATCGTTTGTTGACAAACGACTGAGTTGGGAACTACGAGTAGTTATTGCATGTACAATAGTGACCTAAGAGGCTGTTGAGTTGCTCATTTTTATTTACATGCGGTTTTGCTTCAGCGATTTTATTTACTGAAATTACACAATGGCTTTTTGTGTTTGTTACAGTTTCGAGAATGGGTTTTATAAACAGATGTTATCTTTAACTTGCATAAGTATATCTTAGTTCCGGAACAGAGACATTGGTTGTGAAATATTTATGTGGACAGCACCTAACAAAGATGTTATCGTAGTAAGTCCGATGCTACAAATAATAATATTATGAAGCGTTTATTTTTTGTACCGTCATTTTCCCTTTCCGGCTGGGCAGTGTTCCAAGGCTCCATGTCTTATCAGAGGCAGTTGAATCAACATTGTCCTTTCTTCCTTCACAAAATACATAAGTGATAAATATAGGGCACATATTTTTTGCGTTTAGTCAAACAACTTGATTATTTGGTAAAAAACTTGGTAAAAAACTTAACTTGGTAAAAAATTTATAAGCCGCTTGCTTTCTCTCAATCTTTACATTTTTACGAGTTTGTTAATAGACAAGTTTTAGGGGAGAATTTTGAATAAGAAAACCTGATTTCTTCGGTTGAAACCTTTAATGAATGGTTTATTATTTAAACTTACCAATACCTGTCTAGGCTAAATAAAGACCGTTATGATTAATTTTATTTTATGTTAAACTACCCTGTATAGAGGTGGAAGGGGGTGTTAAAGTTCTAAGGGCAAAATACGAAATCCACGCGGACTAAGTCGCGGGCCAAGAGCTAGTGTATAATAATGATTGAATCAAGTATGTTAAATCTCTCTGAGTAAAAAAATAGCTCCATTCAGAAAAGTTTTAACAATATAGACCATAGACCAAGCCGAAAATTGTCGTCACGACCCGCTAAACAATTGCGGTGCTCGTCACTAGTAGTGGCACATAGTGACCGCTGGAGATTAACTGCGTCTAATATGCGCACACAAATCAACATGGCCGACATGTTTATTGCTTATTGCAGCCACCGCCGACCGCTTTAAATAGTTGTACGCTAATTGTATTCTGTATTTTGATTTTGGATATTTAGTTTTTGGGCAATGGTTTACGTAACGTTACTATATGTTAAAGGAGGTTGGTATCGCTGCAGCATCAGCCTACACATTGATAGAATCATAATTAGTATAGCACTACAAGGTTATTTCGCGCGGTGCCAAAATCCGAACTAACACCGCCATCTTGTTTTTTAATACATTTTAAGTGACACTTCTGAAAACAATTGCACAAATGTTTACCAACAGCACCTCAGTCAAGCGCCAAAAGATCCTTGTAGCAGGGAAGGTTCTGTCGGAATCCTTTTTACTAAATAATTAAACTAATTCAAAGGCTTATCTATTAGATAGGTAAATACATAGCCGCTGCCGTCTACTAAACATGATTCACAAAGCTTTGCCTCCTATCTCATTTATCATCTACGAACATGTTTATCACGTAGAAGCACTGACCGAACTTTGAACAATAAATAAGTCCTGCCGGTTGCCACTACACGTTACTTATTGAAACAACTCAATTTATCGCTTGGAGGCACATCGAACACGACAACACAAAATAGTACGATACAGAAGGCGGGCTCAAAACAGCTAGCGGAAATGCACGCATTCATAGACACGCTTCTACGTACAGCGAATGCAAGCGCTCTGGGCGAGCGACGTTGGTCTGATATAGTTTGAGATGGTCGCCGTAAGTTTGCGTCTATGTGTGCGTATGCCTGTTTTCGCTCGTTATATAGAGCTGGTCTTCTATACTTATCTATTCTGTGGAGAAATACAGAGAGCACTCCGCAATCAGTAGTCATTGCAATAAAATCAACTGAGTCTCGTTGCTGATCGTATTTTGTTTTACTTTGTATTGTACAATTTAATCATAGGGGAAGCAAATCTGAAGCTTATTTTAATGTCGACGTAGTTGAATGTTTTCAAGGTAAATGCGTAATAAGATTTTGTAGTAACATTACTTTCATTATTATATTTTTTTAAAGAAGCTTTATTCATTTTTGCTTAACTTTTTTTTTATTACCTACCCCTATGTTTTTCCAATACTGGGCATAGGTAGGTATTTTTCCACTTTTCTTCCTTCCTGCCTTCTCCGTCCAATCGGTTAGGAACGAGTCCAAATCGTCACGCCAGAGTTTCTTAGGCCTACCTCGATGACGACGCCCATCTTACCCACTGTGCGAAGATCATGGCCCACCTGTTTCGGTGCATCCTATATATGTATCCCGCCCGATTGGGCGATACCTGTCTTGGAGCGTATTGTGGCGTTGCGAATTTAGTCGGTGAGTTTGATTTTAAAAATGCTACGCTCCATTGCTCAATGGCAAACCTTGAGTTTGAACTTTGAGCCTCGGCCAAAGACCACGTCTGAGCGCCATAGGTTAACTTTTAATTGATAAGGTTTATTGTTTTATTTCCACTGACTTATTTTTCTGGGAACCTTATGGAATGCAATTTACAGGTTGTACTACGCTGAAACATAACGCCCCGTTACTTTATTAGGTACATAGGTTAAACATTGCGTTTCCACAAAATGGATCTAACTGGAAAACTCGTTAAAATCCTATACCAAGAATTTTACAGCTACTGAACAACATACAATCCCTTTAATTAGAACGAGGTTATGTCTCATCCCTACCGCTGTGCTATCAGTTGTCTACCTACCTACCAAACTACTTACAACCCGTACCTACTAGAACTTAATTTGGTGCTCCGTTACACTGAACGTAACTCGCAGTCGCCGCCGATAGATGGCGTTAGCGACGTTAGGCCGGCTACAAACGAGCTATCTCCGGTTATTACGTAGCCAGTGGATTTGTTGGTTGTCATTATAGTTCGGTAGTGCAGAAGACTATGAATCGTTTGTGTGTGACAGTTGCATTAGTGCGGCTGGGTGATATTCGTAACATTTGTAGTTGGTGGCTAGTGGTGCAATGCCATTAGGTAATTTACTTTAGCCTGTGGCGTGCATGCCCTGATTATTTTGGATGGGTTTACTAATGCAACACATAAAACGAAAATATGGCTGTAATAGTCACAGGCAGGAAGCTGGATGGGAGAAATTGAGAGCTGTGTTAGCACAGCTATAAACTTCAATGCGTCGTAGCATATTCTACGGTCTGTTCAAACAGCTGAAATAATGAAGCTGAAAAGTTTGTTTGAACGCGCTGATCTCATCTCATCACGCTACGATTCTTGAGACAAGCAAAAAGAAAAAGTCAGAAAGAACGCTAAGCAAAAACGAAGTAAAAGGGAGGCGCGGGAGGGCTGTAATTCCACGCGGACAAGGTCGCGGGCAGAATTTAGTGTTTATGGATTTTTGTAAATGGGTATTTACAAAAATTCATAAACCCTAGCTTCTGCCCGCGACCTTGTAAAGTAAAGGGTTATACTTTGATAAATCCATGTTTAGAAAGGTATTTTCGGTTTTGACTTAAAAAAAAATATAAATCAAACTTTTCATTTATTTTAGTGGTAGTTACCAATCCGTGTTCGTATGTGGATAGTTAACCGAACACAAATATTCGTTTTACTACATTTTGCTGGAGTCTGATTCAACATAAACTTGTAAATAATAGTCATCCGGCTTCCCCCACTTTTACGACTGTAAGTCGACATCCTAAAACATAGCTGAACTTTTTAAATCCAAGATTTTCCTTGAGGATTTGTTTTCAGAAGAAGGAAAACTTCCTAAAAGTTATTTTGGTCCATTCAAATTCTATTTTACGTGTCCGCTTGTTTACCTGCGGCGGGGTCTGTGTTCCTTGAGTTTTATTAAAATAATCTGATTCCACAATATTACTTTTGACTTTTTCCTTATGTAAAATAACTGCTGAAGGTATATTACATTAATAAAATGACGATATTCTCATTGGATTTGGGAAACCAGATTTGGTAGGCATAATATTATCGTGTTTCTATTTTATGTCATGAATTTGTAGTAGGTGCACTAAAGCAGTGGTCCAGTGGCAACTGTCGCGACTAATGAGTTGTAGGTCGTAAGTTCGAACCCTGACAGGTGCTTTACTTTGTGTGATTCCATTCCATCACCACTGCTCGGGAAACATAGTGAGGAAACCGGCATGTCCCAAAACCAAAATTCGAAGAAAGGACGTGACATTTACCAGCCCGCACTGGGCCCACGAGGTAGATTATGGCCCACTCCCTCTCACCGAGAGGAGACCTCTGTGTTTCAGCATAAGGTTCCTATTATTATAGGCTGATAATGCACAAAAGCATAGCATATAAGTAGAATATAATACTCTCTAATAAGTCCACCATTTAAAAGTAGAATCTGTATTGTCTTGTCCTTATCCCAAGAAGTAGAATTCTATGATTAAAAAAATGCAGCAATACGAATGAGTAAAAAGAAGATTAAACCACCTAATCTTTCAACTCATCATCAATTATAGCTATTAGACTTACCTACTCACTATGTGATCTGCAGAAGAGCTTAAATTTTTCCCTGAAACATTAGGTAGTACCTATACGAAAAGAACCTAAATCAGATATGCAAATAGAGAAATACACGTTGCGAACATTTTGCTAATAACGTTCCCGGAATAACGTAGTAGAAACAGCAAAATGACAAAAATTCATTTGGCCAATGTCCAACGTGCACCTGCTAAGGGAATTCCTGAAATTATCCTAAGTTCTCGTTGCTTCGGGGAAGGAAGGAATTATTAATATTAATCACTGGTTTTGGGAAGAATGTCGATGATCTAATTTAACTTAATTGACGGAATTTAGTGTGGTGATCTTTATACGTGTCGAGTATCGTCGTATCTTAAATTCTTTGGTTTGAAATAGATGGAAGCCCCGTGTGTGATGATTCAAAAGCAACTGACTTGATTATTTTTCATTTTACATGGACAACTGAAAAACATTAGATAAATCACCTACTTTTTAGGGTTCCGTAGCCAATTGGCAAAAACGGAACCCTTATAGATTCGTCATGTCTGTCTGTCTGTCTGTCTGTCTGTCCGTCTGTCTGTCTGTCTGTCCGTCCGTATGTCACAGCCACTTTTCTCCGAAACTATAAGAACTATACTATTGAAACTTGGTAAGTAGATGTATTCTGTGAACCGCATTAAGATTTTCACACAAAAATAGAAAAAAAACAATAAGTTTTAGGGTTCCCCATACTTAGAACCGAAACTCAAAATTTTTTTTTCATCAAACCCATACGTGTGGGATATCTATTGGTAGGTCTTCAAAAATTATATTGAGGTTTCTAATATCATTTTTTTCTAAACTGAATAGTTTGCGCGAGAGACACTTCCAAAGTGGTAAAATGTTTGCCCCCCCCCCCCCTGTAACTTCTAAAATAAGAGAATGATAAAACTAAAAAAAAATATTTGATGTATATAAACTACCACCGAAAATTGGTTTGAACGAGATCTAGTAAGTAGTTTTTTTTTAATACGTCATAAATCGTAAACCGCAATTTACCATTAATTCAATCAACTCAAAAATAAAAATAAAACATTTAATTTCATAAACATAGACCTTATGCATAAACCCGGATGTTACGGAACCCTCGGTGCGCGAGTCCGACTCGCTCTTGCCCGGTTTTTTATAATATGTCATCTATGACGTAAAATTACGTTCATTTATTTTGACAAAAGTATCAATGAATTAAAATTTCATAAAATTGAAATTCTAGTTGCAAATTAATTAAATAAATATTAACTAGACTCAATTGCAATTATTATCCAGTCTAGTTACCTACAATCCGAGGTGTAACTAATTGAGTAACACATAGTTTAAATAATAACTCTGTTTTTTAGACATGTGTGTTCTGTTACAAAAATACAAAACATATTAAATCTTATCCGATCATAAACTTGCAAAGAACAGCTTTTCAACATATCGTCCAAATCTATTCAAAACTCAAAGTTAATCAAGAACATAAGCTTATCGAGATATCACAGAATCTTCCGTTTCCTACGAAACAGTAATAATAATCTATCTTGTGTAAGCAGCCTGTGAGCCTGTGAGTTGCTCAGTGGGCCAGCAAAAATGTCCAATATCTCGCAATGGCGGGCGTCTTATTACCCGGCTAATTTGTATTGCCGCTGTATTGGCTGTCGGGCCCCGGGGCGCAAGGAGCGTGACTTGTGAATTTATTCGGGTTATATGGCTGCCATTAATGGGGGTTGATAGTGAAGTGGTATAGAGCTGTTGATATAGAATGATTAGTTCTAGAGTGAATTTTTCTTTAGATATCTCTTTAGTCGGGATAATAATTATAGCTGATAGGATTTTGAAGTCGCTGGAGACCAGGAGCTGGCTGGTGAAATGTAGATTATACCCACTATGGCTAAATATTTTTAACGGAAATGTACAGAAAGCATTTCTAAGATTTTCCTATCATTCATAACAACTCATAAAATAAGTAAATATAAAGGTGTCTTCTATGCAAAATATAAAGGTTACTTCTATACAAAATGTAAAAACGTTTACTATTAAAAGCCCGTCTGTATCAATTCATCATCATCATCATCATTTCAGCCGAAAGACGTCCACTGCTGGACATAGGCCTCCCCCAATTTTGCCCCCCAAAATTGGGTTTGCCATAATCGCTATAATGGTATGGTGGTGTAATGCATAGAGAACGCTGCTGCCCATTCTCTGGTCTCCCTTAGTCGTCTTGTACGACACCCACGGGAAGTATGGGGTGGTGCTATTCTTTAAGTCCGGCACCACACAGACAGTATCAATTCACTACCAAATAAAAACTAAACAGATTGTCACATACAAAATGTTATTTTAACGACTGCAAAATAGCTCCAGAGCAATTCGCAAGCACGATAGTTTCATTCAATTTCAATGCTCTTAAAACAAATACTCCTATAACTGAAAAAACTATCACCCTATAAAAATAACTCCAAAAGTTTTTGCAAAGGTTTGTTTTCGGGTCCAGAATAAAATAAACAAGAGGCATCAGCTGCCACCATTGCAAACTAGTGTTATTTAAATTGCTTCCATTTTTAATTCTAAGTGTAGGCAGTTCGGTTTCCAATTCCAAGCCATTTACTTTATTGCTTTATTTGGGAGTAGGTACGTTTCCAATCTACTCGTACTTGGGATCGACTGAAATCGTTAGATAGATGTCTATGGCAGGTAACTGTAGCCGATGGTCGAGTTTAATGATGGGCCGTAGAAGAAGCATATACAAAGGTAGACTTCTATAGGCAGACGATCACGATTATGGCAGCTAAACATGATCGTCGTAACACGTACTTTTTTTTTTCTTTTTGAGCTTAAGTTTTTTCCATCATTGCATGGTGGACACAGGTAGGTGGAGTTTTGTATTAATCTTGAAACCTGGACAAGAAAATTTTAAGAAAGATATCTTTGTGTTTGTAATTTTCCTATTATTCTGAGGAATATCCCGACAGAAGCAAAATGAGAGAATAATCTAAACAAACAACAGCGAAATAATGCTGAAAATAAGTTTCATCCGAAACTACAATATTTTTATTGATATGTTCGCGTTTCACAGACGACCCCGGGAGGATTAAGTACTTATCCCCGCTGTACAATGTTTTTGACAATAAATTCTATCTTTAGTAGCAACTTCACGAACCGTCACAGAATAGAAAAGATCAGCAGGTTGACTCTTTTCTGTAAATGCAAGGAAAAACAAAAGAATAACGAACTCACCGGCCGACGACGGCCTCACCAATCTTGCGTTCTGTAATAGAGAATTTCGATTAGATTTCGCAACGTTTTGCGCCAATCAGGGAAAACATCCGACGCACCCAAACGCACCCTATTTGTCTATGTCATTCTCACCTGCACAAACAATTGCACGACGTTAACTCATGCTCATGTTTTCGTCTGTGTGGTGCCAGACTTAAAGAATAGCACCACCCCATACTTCCCGAGGGTGTCGTTAAAGGCGACTAAGGGTCGTACCGGAGAATGGGCAGCAGCGTTCTCTATGCATTCCACCACCATACTATACTGCGATCGCCAACCCGCCTGCCAAGCATGGCGATTATGGCACCCCCCCCCCCCCTTTTGGGGGAGGCCTATGTCCAGCAGTGGACGTCTTTCGGCTGAAATGATGAACTCATGCTGTGGGTAGTTTATAAGACATTCAGTAAAATTAATTCCGTTTCTTCATTAATTTCGTGAAGTGGACCTTTTGTGCCACAGTTACGTCCAAAAAAGTTTCCCAAATAATATTTTTAGTGCGAAGACGAGTGTGTTATTTACGAGCCCAATGCTGAACTAGAAGTGTAGTAAGAACATAGCGTATAAAACTTTATTGTGGGCGATTTGACAAAAATATTGAACTGCCGAGCTTGCGATGTGGCTCGTATGTTTTGACGTTTAGGACTTTATGATCCTACGTTCTTCAGGTGTTTTCTTTGAAAGTTTGTGATAAATGGAGCCACAGTTATACTTCGTTTTTAAAATACTATTGCACTTTGTGTCCTTTTTGTTTCATGACATGAAATGAAATAGCAAACAATAATATAATAGGTAATATATAAAGATAATTGGTGTAATATTCTGAGGCAACTCGGTAGACAAGGCATTTTTATTCAAAGCCCAAAGGACATGCATGAGAGGAATGTGCCATCTAGCTACAAGCTGTCAACATTAATTTACAAATTAAAATATTCTAACATTACCTTCCTTGTACAGTTATACGAATTAAATATTTTTGTAAAATCGAATCCAAGCTATTATAAGACTGCTTCTAAAAGCTATTATAGACGATTACGTGACAAAAAAAGGTTAGACTTAGAAATCCCGTAGGTATGGCAACGGCATTACTCAATAAAAGTATTATTTGTATGACATCACTGATTTAAATAAATTGCCGGATGACATTAAGAAGTTACCTACTCATCTATTTATGAATAAATTATACACATGCCTAATTAAAAAGTGTTATTATAATGTAAAATACTACTTCGAAGATAAATTTATTATTTAATTATTTGTAGAAAATAATACATTAATTCAATAATTATGACAATTACAATTACTATGACATTATTAATTTGCTTGACATTACTATTATAATTTATTAGTTCAGGTTCAGATTTAATATAATTGACCTATGTATATTTTCAATGAAAGTGTAATTTAATAAGAAAACTGATTAAGAATAAGTAATTGTGTCATAATGTTCCTAATATATTTGCACACCTCACGTGGGTATAATACAGTGTACCTTATGAACCTTTTGTAACATCCTCTGAACCTGTGTTATGCAAATAAACGATTTGATTTGAATACAATTTTTTTTAATAGTTATGGGTCATTTATGAATAGGAGAGGAATCTTTAAATGTTATAATTTTAATAACTCTCTTTGAGTGAGATTGAGCTACGTATTACCTCATAAAGTTCTAGCTCCGTATTACCTCATAAAGTTCTCTGGTAGATACAGCATACTATTAACAGAGTTCAAGTGCCTAATTTTACTTAAATAAGAAGTCCAATACAAAATCTTCAGTGAACAAAAGTGCTGACTTGCACAGAAGCGGATCCTGTATAAAATAAGCCAAGACCATTTAATGTCAGAATCGGATATTCAGATTGAGCTTCAAGTATTCTTAAACAAGAATTATTCTACATTGCGATTTTTGAGGTCCATCTACCACCCGCCGTTCAAAATTCAATCCTATTTATATAGCTGTAAAGTTGATTGTTGGATGGAGGATTCAGTTTCGTATCTTCGATGTGAAATGTCCCATTTTAGTCCGTCAAAAAATACTAATTTAATTCGGCAGTTCTAAGACAAAAGCTTTTAACCGTTTTTTTGGGTCGTTTCGTAGGAATCATGGGGTCTGACGAGCCAGCCATCTTTGTCCCGCAGTGAACCAGCGTATTTACAATAGTAAGGGAGAGGCCATATAGCGGGTATTAGCGAGAGCGAGTAAGGTAATAAAAGATAAAAAAAAATATATTGCAGTGGCGTCTATAGGCTAGAAGTAGTGACTAAAGTGTTGGTTGTTCTACAGCGAGATGAGCAGATGGCATTGTTGCCATCGCAATTAGGGCCTGGATGAGCGTGTCACAGGAGCGTGGAGATCAAGATAAGCATTAGTTGGAGAAGTCTGGGTAGTCGAAGAATTCACGTTTCCTGTCAAAAGCATTTATTGAGACTCGCACAGGAAGCACACATAATTTGACATAGACAATTAAAAAGAAATTAAACCACAAGATAAAAAATACATAAAGTCCTGTACGAGGCCAAAAGCCCCGTGTCTCAGAATGATGCCACAATGTTTAAAAATAAATGTTGCAGCGCTGGTTCGTATAAGAAGGTCCATGCGGCTGAAACTGCGGGACGCCACTAGTTTGTTTTCACGCAAGAAAACAAAAGTTACACGAGCCAGTTTGCCACTGATCCTCTGAGTCCCGGCTACATCTGTCTGTCAGAAACAACATCCCTTCTCTTTTTTCGTCTTAATCCGAAACACAGAAAGTGTCACTCGTCGTGATCCTCTCAACTAAGCTGAATTCAAATGTTTTTGAATACCTTAATATTAATCCTCTATTTTACGTAAACAGATTAGGTACATGCTTACGTAAAATAAATTTACGTAAGCAGGCGATGCGATAGAATTGTAATGAAACTTATCTGTTGTTGGAATAATGTCAACAAATATTTTTTGCAAATTAATTAGGACGGGTTGTTTCACGTCCACTTGACGCACGTTTTCGAAAATATTCTTAAGTATCTAACCGGCCTTAAGCTGTTTTCTCTACTACACGACTCTAACCTACATATGTCCTATACCTACCTCTGCCAACCCCTTTAGGAAATAGAGACATGGCATCTTATGCAGCATTCAGGTATAAAACCTCATTTATAGATCTGTCTTTTAAATCAGTTCTCTGTCTTGGAAAGTCATCATCATCATTCTCATGCCCTTCGTCCTATTTATTTGGAGTTGGCGCAGTCTGCGCAACGTGTAATTATTTGTGGTCGGCGCAGTTTGCGCAACGTGTATTTATTTGGGATCGGCTCAGCGTGTATTTTTTTGGGGTCGGTGCGGTCGGCGCAACGTGTATTTATTTGGGGTCAGCTCAACGTGTATTTATTTGGGGTCGGCACAGTCTGCGCAACATGTACTTATTTGGGGCCAGCTCAACGTGTATTTATTTGGGGTCGGCGCAGTCAGCGCAACGTGTATTTATTTGGGGTCAGCTCAACGTGTATTTATTTGGGGTCGGCGCAGTCAGCGCAACGTGTATTTATTTGGGGTCAGCTCAACGTGTATTTATTTGGGGTCAGCTCAACGTGTATTTATTTGGGGTCGGCGCAGTCAGCGCAACGTGTATTTATTTGGGGTCAGCTCAACGTGTATTTATTTGGGTCGGCGCAGTCAGCGCAACGTGTATTTATTTGGGGTCAGCTCAACGTGTATTTATTTGGGTCGGCGCAGTCAGCGCAACGTGTATTTATTTGGGGTCAGCTCAACGTGTATTTATTTGTGGTCGGCGCAGTCTGCACAACGTGTATTTATTTCTAGTCGGTGCAGTCTGCACAACTTGTATTTATTTCTACTCGGTGCAGTCTGCGCAACGTGTATTTATTTGGGTTCAGCGTCAGTCTGAGCAACGTGTATTTTCTTCCATACTTCTGTATTAGTCGCCATCTCGGTAGCCACCCCCTTTCTAGCCATGTCTTTAGCCTCTCTGTCTTGGAAAGTTAAATTTTTTTATGGTGGGTGCTTCGTAAAGAAACTTCACCTTTCCGTTTTTACTGCATCCATTCCGCATCACATTGCCTCACTATCGCAATTACTAACACAAACCATCGGCTAAGTACCCAGTGTAAGCAAAACATCGAAACGTTTTTGGACTTTAATTAAGTCGTGCAGACAGATTGTCGGTTGTCTGAAGCTCACATACATAATCTATGTAACGGTTTGTGCTGTAGTTCAAACGGTCGGAACACACTGTTGGCGGAGCTGCGGTGACTCGGATTTGTGTTCACCGGGTAAGGACGCGCTTTGATGTGTTACGACCTTTATGTTACGTTATTTGGGAGTAATTAATGAAAAATTAGGATTTTGCCAATTAGTAAATTTAGACGATTATGGGCTTACTGCCATCTAGCATTATTTTTAATGAATTTTAAGGTAATATTCCACTTAAATTTAGACGGAGTGTCCTGAGTAATAACTTTCAAACTGCCCAGTTTTGCACTTCTCTCATCCACATACACTATTCCTGTGGTTTACCTCTACATAGATTTATTGTCTCGAGGCTTTTTTTATACAGCTCAGTCGAAATTTTAAAAACAAAACAACATGCTCAAATATTCCTGTGAACAACTTTCGGTTCTGTTAGTTCCGTAATTGCGAATCGCTGCAAAATCCCGCGCGTCAGCATTCGGAACTGAAAATTGCTTAGTTTTGCACCATCCCTATTCAAATCCCGCACCAGTCCGGGATCCGGGAATCCCGCAAACACATTCCGTACGTGTTACGTCCGTTTTACCGCTTATATTGTTAATTTGTACATTGTTCCGCTCGGTAAGATATTTCGAAGACCTTTTGCTATTCTGTTGTTTGCATGTTTTGCTAATTTGAGTTGGAAATTTGTGCCATTTTGAGGATTATGGATTTAAACTTGCTCAATTATTATTACTTGCAGTGAGTAAACCGTAAATAAACGACTTATTCCTAATTAAGAATCTATCATGAAAAGCTTTAGTAGCTGTTTTCAATATTCATTTTCCTGTATAAAAACATATTTGAGCCTGAACTTTTGAAATGTATAATCTAATTTTATTTATATTTTTCAATTAGTGTCCACGGCAGAATTCAATCTAGAAAAATAAATGCAATCAAGTTGACTAAGCACGTAAGCTAATTAGGTAATATGCAACAGATTTCTTTAAATGCAAATTTTTTAATCAAAAGTTTAATTAGTATTTCAAAAATTGTATTATAAAATAACGTGTTAGATTATTGAGAACCGTGTAAGTAACTAATTACGTGAGCTTCATAACATATTGTTATATTGTATATTGTTATATGTGCTGAGAGCGGGACACGTTATTAACTAAATAACGCAATGCTACAACTTAAATAAACAATAGCACACCACAGGTGGGCCACACCGGGCCACTGCGCAACGCACTGGCATGGTTGATCGTTCTTCAGGCGTAATTTTGCGGCCCACCTCCGATGGTTTATACAAAATGTGCGAAAGTGATGAAGGAGGATTTTTGCAATGCTGGCGCGATGCGGCCCCCCACGTGTAAGGTGGTCTACAGACTAAAGCCAACCCTTATTCGCTGGGCATATTTTAAACCTTAGCCGCGCGGACCCAGTGCGATTTTGGTGTGCGACCTTAATGTGCGTGTTAGCTACACGCACATCACATAATCACTTTTAAAATCGTAAAAACTTTTAAGAGAACTATAAAACAAACGAACGACAAGGCAGTCGCATCAGTTTCACCACTCGTGGCGCCTTCCAACGATTTACGATAGCTCGGTAATAACGAATTATGTAAATGATGCGCTCCACTTCCGCGTGTTACCGAGATTGTTCGCGATCGTCTCCATTGTATGTATTCGCCGAATTAAGGAGTTTCCTTTACACGATTAATGATGATTGATGTTACCTTGTTTTGGTATATCCCGCATGTTTGGGAAGCGGGAACTCTTGCTTATGTTGTTTTTGTTAAAGGTGTAGAATATAGCTTGGAATATTTCCTTGTATGTGTCATTGAAGAGGATGAACAATTTATACATCTAAGAGTAATTTGTAAAAGGTGGGTAAGGGCTGTCGACACACTCGTACATACCTAACTGAGAGAAATGCCAGCGTCTGTTCCCTTCCACATTTAATCCGTCTGCTTCAAAGCAAGAATGCACGGGCTTCTTCCGTCGTAGACCTCATCAATCGCTTTCCATCAGGCGTGATCGAGGTCATAAGAAGGCCCATTCAGCATTAAAAAAAATAGAAAAAATGTCGATGTGTTTTATACCTTAAGAAACGAATTCGAAAAGTCTCGTAAAGATAAAGTCTACTTTAGTACGGTTATTTGATGTATAATAAAAGAGATGAACATCTTATCGATATTATAAAATGGCATTTATTACGCGAGAGTATCAATAAATAAGTAAACATGATTAAAATTAAGTGCTCGTAAAAAATATTCCTGCTAAATTAAAGCTTTTATGAAGAAACTCCTGAAGTAGAGTTTTCTTCATGCTGTTTTACATTAAAATTAGGTAAGTAGTCTTAACGTCTATATACGTGACATTTCCAAATAGAAACCTGTCACTTTTGAATCGACGATAACTGTCCTACTTCAACTGAACTCGCTACTTAGCTAATGCAAATGTAAATGAGCCTTAAGAGCCTTTCAATCTTCGTCTAACTATATTAACGTGTCTTACGTAGAATTTTCAATGTTCTGCAGAATATACGTTGCGCAGATAGCTACTTGCAATGTCACATCGTCTCCAGATTGTAGAACCTAGAAAGTGATCAATATTTGAACATCATATTACTCTCTACACTCAGCATCGCAACCGTAATGTGCATACATTTAGCAGTGGTAGACTATTCGATATTGTTCATATCATCGCTCGCATGACTAAAAGTCCTATCTCATATTTTTACTAATTTGAGTTATGACAACTAAATTTATCTATTCGTGATTCTTTACGTTTTGTTGCCTTTCAAAATGGTTATGTTTTGAGATCCAAATAACATAGAGATACGACGGTTAGTGAAAAATGTAAAAAATCACGAATAGAAAAATGTAGTTGACCTAACTCTAATCAGCTAAAAAATTTTAAAAATGCGATATACCTTTTAGTCATACGAGCGATGATATATCATCAGTCTAACAAATTCTGTGAGGCAGCTTATTTTAAAATGTGACCAAAGTATGTGAAATATTGCATTATTACGTCGGCAATCATCATGTCAGAGGTTAACGAATTTATTTACTCATAAAGAATAATACAGTTCCCTTAATAATAAGCTTAAGTAAAAATAAAGAAATGTAGGTAATATACAGCATCATCATGTATGAACATTATTCAGTGTTTGCGCCTGCTACATTTGTGTTCGCAAAGTGCAATTAAAAATATCCTCACTTAGAAAAAAATAAGTCTGTAATGAAATAATAAGCACTAAAGCCGTAAACTCGAGACTTATCTTTAAGTGTAAGAAGGACGTTCACGCCTCGAGCTTTTAAGAAAATAAAAAAAATTATGTTTACGAAAGTATTATTTAGTACCTACTCTATAAGGCTCATTAAAAGAAAGATTGTGTATAAAAAAATGATAATATTTATATTTTATTTTGTATTTTTACAACAACACTTGGCAGGGGTGACACAGGGAGTACTTAGTCCAGATGCAGTAGAGGTCCAAATGACTCACCAAGGATAGTTCATTGAACGTTGGTAATGTAGAGCCTATCGTAGAGCTGCTGCAGGAAGACAATTTACTACCATTATGTTGGTGTATGGGCCGCATTAGCTCAAACTGTTCCCTGGTCCAGATGGAGTATGTCGCGCAGAAGACGTGCAAGGATGTCATCGGAGGCATTTTTATCAAGTGACTTAGCCCTCTGCCAGCAAACGAGCATCTAAAAAGGTTTATTTGTGGAGAATTTAAAGAAATCCCAAAGTTCTGTCAGGTCGTTAAACAATGCAAAGCAGGGGCGGGTCACTAGTAATTTATATTTCAATAATACAGTGTCAGTATCCCGGTACAGAATTAAATAGACTTTAAGATCAGTCGGATCAAAAGCAGATTTTAAAAGCAAGTCGTGTTAACAGACACATATACATATCAGTTTAATGGCATCTTATTTGTCAAGAAAACATGTTTACCTCAATCGTTCGCCTGTTACTCCATTGGCGTAATTCCGTAGAAAGTGAAAAGGTTTCAACAACCGACACACTACACTCGCACAGACCTGTAACTCGGTCGACATTGGTATTCCCTCTCCTTGCGACAAATAAGTTAACCAAACATAAATACGAGTATTTTCATCTATTTGCGGCATTCCGCAACTGACAGACTTGCAAAGATTCGCTCTGTCACACGTAGCACGTCGTAGCCGCGTAGCCACGTAGCACTGCTACGCCGTAGCACAGAGCGATTGAAAAATTACTTCTGTTCGTTCTGTATGGAAATCGTTTGAAGAGATCGCAATACGACTATTTGAATGCAATAAATAAAAAATAAAAATTTGTTCATTCAAGTGGTTTGACCAGCATTTTGTAATGTTATTTTCAAATTGTTTCAACGACAGAAACTTTATAACACCTAAGTACCTACCTCAATAATATTTGAAAGATTTCTTTATACAATAACCTAGAATTTTATAAAGTTTGTTTCTCTTTGTAATGGATGGTACTTGTTTTTGATGACAAAACATTGTTTAACTGTTGTTAAATTGCGGTTATAATTTTTATTTGTTTCACTGTTCAGACTCATACCCGCCCACAGAAAATTATTCTCTCTGACATTTGAAACACAATTATTTTTGGTTACAAAACAAAGAGTTTTTACTTAAAGGAATATTTTGTAAGCCAATATGAGTAGTTAAATGAAAAACAATTCAACTGCCAACATTGATTTTAGCTCTCTCTCTTACATAAAAGCGTGTGTACCATTCTGGCTGTTGAGAAGGCAAAATTAAAAGAAATTAAAGATAAAGATAATTTTATTTTGCAAATATTGGTACAAAAATAAATTGAGTTATGATTAAAGATAATCCATAAACAATCTCATTATATTGACCCTTGTATAAGATACGATAGCTGCTCAATTATTCCCAAGTCATTATTGGCAGTTTTCAATCTTGTTCATCTATTATCTCGAGTCATAAACAGATAAAGAATAGATTATTGTTTGAACATTTATATAATAATTTAGGTTTAGATAAAAAAGTAGAACGACTTTGTATTGTACTGAAGTAGGACGGTCGTGAGCAGCGATGGAGACCAGACAACTGTTTATACTGTGTGCGGCTGTGGTGGGTCTGGTGAGCGCCGGGAACCATGAGGCCTACTCCGTGTATGACTTTAATGAAATATCATCTTCTTATCCGTTTTCTTTTTTTTCAACGCAAGTATGACGAGTTATGGAAGAACACAAATTCAAATTCAAAATAATTTATTATGGATCATAGGTTCATAAGATGGTGTGTTAGTTACAGGTAAGTCTGCTATGTCCTGCCATTGAGGCATACAAAATTCACATTATAAGTTTGGTTCATAGTTAGTAGACGGTACCCGTCAACCGAGAAGGTCGTTTTTGTTTTGCTGTTACATTTTTTTTTTCGAAAACAAGTCAAAAGTGTTTGTTTATTATATACATATGTGATATCGTTGCATTGCTGGTGAAGTGAAGTTTCGAATGGTGAAAACAGGACATCAATACATCAACGGAGTGCAAAGTTATAGGTAAAAACATTTTAAAAAATTTATTCAACGGCTCCGAACCCGGACCTACCTCAACCCGCGGAGCGCTCGATACTCCCCGCGCGCTCCGCACCTCAACACCTCTGGCGCCTACGCTACTTGAAGATAACATTGTGACTCAAGTTTTGCTATTGCGCTTGGACTCGCGTTGGTCGGCTATCACGCTAGCATCGTTGGGCGGTCGGCAGAATACAAATCTAATATTAGAATGCCGCGCATAGTGCGTTCCCCTCCAGCAACTGCTGCTAATCATAATGTTTTGCAATCGTCTGAGCCTGTCTTAACACCGACCAACCCTGGCAGTAGTAGCAGTATCACTGACGCAACGAGTAATGTCGCTGTAAGGTCTAAGCGACCACGTCCGAACGACTCGCTAAACAGCGACGGTGCAGACGATGAAACCGTAGAGGAAAGCTCAACCGGCCTGGCTCCGGCTACTCAACCTCAGAAGCTAGATGGAGCGACAATTTCTGAACTCCGCAAAGAAATTGAGTCTGTTATGACTGTGCATTTGCAGGCCTCATTGAAATCGTACTTTTCGGGTGAATTCCTCGAGTTAAAAAAAACTTTGCAAGGATTGGAGGCGTCGGTCGAGTTTATGAGTACAAAATATGATGATATGAAGACTGAATTGGACCAGAACAGAAACGTCATAGATCATCTAAAAAAAGAGAATGAAGAATTGAAAACCTGTGTTTCTGACTTATCAGTTAGAATTAACATTATAGAACAACATTCTCGTCAGGACAATATAGAGATAAATGGAATTCCTGAAAACCAAGCTGAAAACTTATTGAGCACCGTGGTCCAACTGGGGAAAGCTATCTCATGCAATATCGAAGCTGATGATGTTTCGTCAATAACTCGCGTCAAAAAACTCGATTTGCAGAATAGCCGCCCGCGCTCAATTATCGTCAAACTTAAAAACACGAAAAAGCGCGATGAAGTTTTGGCATCAGTAACGAAATTTAACCGGGCTCATGTTTCAGACAAACTTAACTCTAGTCATTTAGGCTATGGTGGCACCAAACAGCCTGTCTTCGTCTCCGAGCATTTGTCACCCCTGAATAAAGCCATACATGCACAAACTAGGAAAATGGCGCGCAAGAAAGGTTATAGATACGTCTGGGTCGTCGCGATGGCCGCATATTGGTCCGTAAGGAAGATGGAGCACGGCCCATACACATAAAGAGCCTACACGCTGTCTCTTTAATGTAAGAGAGAAGGAGCTGAAACCCGTAAGGAAAACATTAAAATTCACTGTTTACTACCAGAATCTCCGTGGAATGCGAACAAAATTAAATGACATCAATATTGCGGTCAATGTCAATAAATACGACGTGATTGTGGTGACTGAAACATGGCTAAATGATAACATCATCGACGGAGAGATATTTGACGCCCGTTATAATATATACAGGAGAGACAGGGAATCCAGCTCACTTGCAGGGAAGGAAGGGGGTAGCGTACTCATTGCTGTGTCTAAGGCATATGATTCTGCGCGGGCTTGTCAGTGGGAAACCACTGCAGAAGACCTCTGGGTGCGCGTTAAGATAAATGAGGGGAAGAAAATAAACATTTGCGCTGTCTACTTACCACCCCCTGTCACTCAACAGCATTTAGATATGTTTCTCAGTTCAGTCACAAGTGTTAATGAAACTGCTGGCGAAGAAATAATAGTAGTAGGAGATTTTAATCTTGGCTTCATCGAGTGGAAACAGGACCCGAGTAACTTGTATGTAACCTCTACTATTCCGTCAAACTATACTAACAACCTAGGATACTCTCTTATTGATTTTATGTCCTTAAACAGTCTGTTGCAATATAATGTTATTAAAAATACTAACAATAGAACATTGGACTTGGTGTTTTCAAATATGCAAGGTGCAGTTGTCAGGAGATCTGTTTTACCTATTTGTAAAGAAGACTGTCACCATCCCCCTTTAGAAATTAATTTCATTGTAAAGGCACATGCGCCATTAAAACGTGTAAAATTACCGTCATTTAATTTCAAAGCAGCTAACTATGAATTAATCAATTTAAAATTAAGAGAAGTATGTTGGAAAGAGCTACTGGAACCTTGTGTGGATGTTAACGTTATGTTGAGGGTATTTTATGAATCCGTTCAAGCTATAATTGAAGACAACGTCCCTAAAATTAAGCATGTAAGCCAAAACTTTGCCCCATGGTACTCTAAAACCTTAGTGAGAGTTCTCAACGAAAAAGAAAAGCATAGAAAGCGTTTTAAAAAATACGGAAACCCACGTGACAAGATTGAGTACAGACTGCTCGATGAGAGAGCACGGTTGATTATGAAAAACTGCTATAGGAAATATGTTTACTCTGTGGAGAATAGCATCCATACAAACCCTAAAGCTTTCTGGTCCTTCGTTAAAACCAAAAACTCCAAATCCAGCTCTATTCCGTCCGAAATGACACTAAACGATTCAATAGCTACGACAGGTGACGATATTTGCCAACTCTTTGCTACTCAATTCTCGTCTACGTTTTCTGTCACTAGCAGAATGTCCCGAGCTCCAAAAAATTCCCAAATATTCCCTCAGTTTATTCTCAGTAAAATTGCTTTTACTGAGAGGGAAGTGCTTAAAGCAATAAACAGAATCGATGTTACCAAAGGAGCTGGGCCGGATGGGTTGCCTCCACTTTTCATAAAAAAATGTTCGCGTAATTTAGCATATCCCCTCACCCTAATTATTAATAAATCGCTCGAATCATCTACATTTCCTATGGAATGGAAAAAGGCAAACGTAGTGCCAATATTCAAAAAAGGTGACTGTGCAGATGCTAAAAACTACAGACCAATTTCTATCTTATCTATCTTCTCAAAAATCTTTGAATCAATGATTTGCCCAATATTAACATCCCATGTAAAACCACAACTATCCTCGAAACAGCATGGCTTCTGCACCAACAAATCTACTGTCACCAATTTGGTTTCATATGTTGACGAGATATGTATGAGCATTGACTCTGGCCAACAGATCGACGCCCTCTACACGGATTTCAGTAGCGCTTTCGATAAGGTCGACCATGAAATTCTTCTGCTGAAACTACGTGATCATGGTGTACACGGACCTTTACTGGAGTGGTTCAGATCATATTTGTGTAAGCGAACACAAAGAGTGGTGGTAAATGGTTATCAATCCCGCGAATACGTTGCAACCTCTGGTGTGCCCCAGGGATCTCATACTGGGCCTATCCTCTTCATTGTGTTCATCAATGACATAGTGAATTGCATCAAACATAGCCAATGTTCGTTGTTCGCCGATGACCTTAAAATATACCGCAAAATAAAAACCCAAGAAGACATAGCCCTGCTCCAGTCCGATCTGAACTCAATACAGAATTGGTGTGTGGTAAATAGGATGGCTCTAAATGCCAGCAAATGTTATCACATAACATTTACGCGGAAAAGCACCCCCTGCTATCAACTTACTCCCTCAACGGAACATCCCTGCAACAAGTTAAAAACATACGGGATCTAGGTGTAGTACTTAGCAGCGATCTTTCATTTGCCACACATATCAATAACGTTATAAAAAAAGCAATTAAAATGGTTGGGTTCATCAATAGAGTTGGCAAGGAGTTTCAGGGAATCTTGGCCTTGAAAGTGCTCTATAACTCCTTTGTGCGCAGTCTCATAGAGTATGCATCTCCAGTCTGGAATCCGACTTACAATGTCCATAAGGATCGTCTTGAGCGCGTTCAAAGGAAGTTTACCAGATGCTTGCGGTTTAAAGACCACAAATGCCCTTACAGAGCCGATTACGCAGAACGGCTAAATTATTTTGAGTTAGACTCATTGAAGCGACGAAGGGTCCTAAATGATGTGACAACATTATATAAAATTGTTAACGGGATGACTTCAACCCCAGATTTGCTTAACAAAATCAGTCTAGACGTACCTCGTCACTCTCACCTCCGGTCGAAGCGTACTATTAGAACGTTTGCAACTAAACCGTGTCGCACAAACCTGGGCCGCCATGCTCCCCTAAACAGAATGTTGACCTCCTACAACAAAGCTTCTTCCATTGACAGTAGCATTGACATATTCGCTGACAGTCTGCCAAAATTTAAAACTAAAATCATTAAAATCGACCTGTGATTCGGCCCACTTCTACTGTTTTAATTCAATAATAATTTAACTTTTTTTTTTTTATATAATTATTTTTATCAATATAATTCAGAATAATCATATCCCATTGTATTGTAACTAATGTTCAATTGTTCACTTTAATAGTAATGTTTTATTATATTTTTTAATGTAATTTCTTTCTTCGTTATTAATACTTAATTTAATTTAAATTTAATGTACAATGTAGTTAAGTTATGCTTATATTTTTAATTCAACTTTTCCTTATGTTCTTTATTCTCAATAATTATTTCAATAAATTGTAATTCAGATTCGTCCTTTTTTTTGTGAATGATGTGCATGCCTTTAAGTAACTTATTTACACAGAATCCCATCGTAAATGTCTGTATATATTTTATTTGTAAATAAGTTGTTGGTGTGCCTATATCAAATAAATAAATAAATAGTTAAAATACAATACATCAAATTGTCATGCAATACGTTAAGATTAAATTAGTATAATATTTATGTCAAATTACAAATTAGTCCTGAATAATATTTATGTCAAATTACAAATTAGTCATGTTACAAAAATAATATCATTCAATGTATTGTCATTTAGAAATTCTCTTATAGAGTAATAACATTTACGTATCAATAATTCGTGTAGTTTTTTTTAAGGCATGTATAACGCTCATATTTCTAAGATAAGGTGGAAGTTTATTAAAGACATGTGGGCCCATACAAAAGATGCTCTGGTGCAAAAGCTTTGTTTTACTGGCTACGGTGCGCAGCTTGTCTTTCTGTCTGGCCCTAGTGCAAAATTCAAATAAGTTTTGGTTTGATTTTATGAATATTACAGTTTCATATATGTATACATAAATTACAAAATATTAACTCTTCCTAGTATTAATATTTTTAGATTTGTAAAATGTGGTCTGCATGAATCCACTTGGTGTATATTGCACATCGATCTCACACAGCGTTTTTGAGCTCTTAAAGCACGCTCTTTTTCTACAGAGTTGCCCCAAAATATGATGCCGTAGCGTATGATTGAAGCAACATATCCATGATAGGCAGTTAGCAATGCAGATTGACTGACAGTGTTTCTTAATCTGTAAAGAGCATAAGAGCTCTGACTAAGTCTTTTGCAAACTTGCACTATATGTGGCTTCCAATTTACTTTACTATCAATATAGAGACCCAGAAATTTTGGTTACATCGATTTCTTCTATGTTGGTTTTAGAGTAACATATTATGTATATTTAAATTGGTATTAGGTTGTGTTCGCTGTTTAAAATTCATGATTTTTGTTTTTTCTAGGTTTATTTTTAGGTCATTTTCATCTTTTATTCTTCTATTATCCCAATCAGCTCGAAGGTTAGTCCATAGATTTAAATAACCTCTACTACTGACTGCTCAAACTTTAATTTTCGCAACCACTTTACAAGAATAACATACTAACCTCCGGGTTTCAGTCTACTCATGTGCCTTTGTCCCTTTGATTCCTACTTTCTGCACAAAGAGATATTCTGCATAGTATCATAATTATCATCATGTCATTTTTTTTGTACACAATTACTTAACAGGATGCACTATTATTGCTTTAAGATTTACACTGTATTTCAAAAATAATAGTGGTTTAATGAAATGTTCAAACGGCGGTGGGCGCGAGGAACTATCATATAACTTTTTAAAATTACTTAATTCAATAGTCAACACTCAGGTGTCGATTAAATATTTTTGTTACTTAAAGAAAAGATGGTCCATGGTGCCTTCATCTTGAAGATTAACTACTCTATGTTCCAGGCACACGGTGCACGGTATCGTGCTGTGCAACGCGTCGGACGCTGAGCTGCTGCAGCGGCTGCAAGCGCAGCTGGAGCTGGACCGGTGGCAGCCGGGCGCGCCACGGGAGAGGGACGCGCTGCTCATGGTGGCACCGCGCAACAAGGACCAGCTCTTGAAGGCGCTGGACGATGAGGGCATCGAGCATTATGTGCATGTGAATGATGTTGCCTAGTAAGTTTATAAATAAGGTCATGACGTGTTCGAGAAACATAAAATTTGCACTTGTTTTAGTAGATTTCTGAAAATTCATAGATAAAATTAAAGGTAATAAAGTATAGGGGATAAAAGTTTATAAGTCATTGTCGCACGGTTTATTAATTTAAATCAATCAATCAACTCAGCCTATCGCAGTCCACTGCTGGACATGAGAAAGCCCATCAGTTTATCTAGCTGAGGGGCGTCCGACACTACGCTTGCCGATACGTGGTCTCCACTCCAGGACTCGTCTCCTCCACTGGGTTTCGATCCTTTGACAAACATGGCCAGCCCACTGCCACTTCAGCTTGCTTACTCTGCAAGCTATGTCGGTAACTCAGTTTTGTTAATTTGATAAATTACAAATAAGGTATGGTTTCAACAATTTTCTGCAAAAACCTTACGCAATATAAAAAATCAAATAATAATCTGAACATCAAAACGAATATGAAATAAATAATCAAACGCCAGCACTATTTCATCTTCACTGCCGACAATTTGGCGAATTGTTAGCTATGAATGAAATATGAAAATAATGGCTTAAAACTTGCCTGCATAAAATCACAGAAATGAGTCAAATTATGTTAATTTAAAATGTTTTAATTAATTTGTTTATTTCACAGAGCCATCGAGAAAAACAATAAAGAGATATCAATGTGGAAGAGTATCAGAAAGAACAGGATGGTGTTCCAGGATTACTTGCGATACCTTGAGGTTGGTCATTTTTGTCTTGTCTAGTAGCGTGAAAGTGTAGTGAAAGTAGCTGATAAAGGCCGCCAAAAATGAAAATTCACATACAAGAAATAATGTACAGGCATATTATCTCCGCCAAACTGCAAAGCAGTTTGTTGGCAGGTGTACCTAGTTCCTTGTTAGTACATGAACATAATGTATACACGTTTTCACTTGTACGCTAAACCATTTATGCATTCTAATTTTATATGTAATAGCGTCGTAAGGAGTATAATTATACAGTAATTCACATATCGTCTATGTGGACTGATTTCAAGTAAGCGTGTGATTTGGTTGTAGTCTTATTAGAATTCCACCATCAATACGAGCACAAATAATTAATGAATAAACAAACAAATAACCAATTATTACCAACCCGCACGGCTCGCGTGGTGGACTACCGCTCACTGCCTCTCACAGAGAGGAGGTATGTGTCCCTGTAGTAGGAAAATTTTATTAAAGGCTGACTATGCTTGTGCTAAACACACAAATAAATCTATTTAAATTAAAGCTGTGAAATATTGACTGTATCCCCAAATATCCCTCGTAATCGCTCGTAATTGCGGGATTGAATAAATGGAATGGGTTATAAATCGCAATCATTATTTAGTTACTATTTAGAAGCTAGGCCGGATTTGCTTTAAATTTATGACTTGAACGAGGCATTTTCGACTCTAATTTTCGACTTTATGTTTTTTGAACTACCAGTCGGGTATGGTTGCGTTTTTATCAATCAGTCCACCGTCAACACAGTCTATCACAAAAATCACAATTATATATACTATAAAGGCGAAAGTTTGTGAAGGTGTGGGGGTGTGTGTGTGTTTATATGTTCATTACTTCTTCATGCTTAAATGACTGGACTTTTGGACTGGACTGGAATTTTGATAAAATTTTGTATTGAGGTAGCTGACACCCTGGATTAACATATAGGCTACTTTTTATCCCGATATTCTCACGGGATCGACATTTGAAACCGCGGAGCGCAGCTAGTCTACCATAAAAATATGAAGTTTACTTGTTTAGTCACTATTCTCAAAGTTTCGTATTGAATTATCTTACAGATCGATGCATACATGGACAGAATAGCTGCACAGTATCCTAACTTAGTGACTCTGGTCAACGCGGGAAAAACTTTTGAAGGTAGAGATATCAAGTACTCAAAGGTAAGTTTAGTTTATTTGTTCATAATTCATCATCATCTGCCTAGCCTTTTCCCAACTATGTTGGGGTCGGCTTCCAGTCTAACGGGATGCAGCTGAATACCAGTATTTTACATGGAGCAACTGCCTATCTGACCTCCACAACCCAGTTACTGGGTAATACGATACCCCTTGGTAAGACTGGTTGTCAGACTTTCGGACTTCTGACTACCCGTAACGACTGTCAAAGATCCACGAATGACAGCCGGGACCAACGGCTTTCCGAGGCACGGAGGGGTCTCGATATGTAAAGATGGTCACCCATCCACAGATCAACCGCGGCAAGCGTAGCTTAACCTGATCGATCGACCTATGCGGCTGTTATTATTTAGCCACGGGCCCCTATTTGTTCATAATTATCACAATAATAATTAGGTCATTCATGCAATGTCATTCAGTAGTATTTAAGAATGACGGAGAGAAAACAAGAATGCTACCCTCGGGCAAGCCTTCCTCCTCGTGCACCTTCAGAAAAACAGGAAATAATACCACAAACAGATAGCGTTGATCCTCCTTAATTATTTGACGAACTTTTCAAATCACAACAATCACGGATATCTGCGATGAAAAAGGATGGAGGTTGAGACTTGTGAGGTTATCTGCCCACGCGCACATTCTCTGGCAGAATATCTGACCACAATGACCACCCCCTCCCACTCGTACTTGTCAAAACAATGACACTTCCTCATTAAAAATTACATTACTTGACAGTGACAACCGACAGACAGATGGAATGACCTAGTTACAAACAAATGTTAGAAGTTTCTTAATCTACGGCCTCCTGCTCCGACAAGTACATAAAATCACCATCATCACACAAACATAAACTAAGAAAGCTTTCATAAATGTTCAAATTCAAATAGTTAACATAGTTTGAAGCGAAATAAAACCACTTCAAAATATAGGTACCTAAACTCAATCGTTGATGTTTTTACCCTGTTCATACCTTTTCGTGTTAATCGCATTATGTTAAGCTGCTTGTATTTGGATCAATAGTTCAGTATGTTTTGGGATTTTAATTTTATAATCTTTTGTACTTATAAACACCTTGCTTTCGGAACAAACCTGGATTCTGTACAAATTTTTAGTTTAGAAGTGATTGTTATTTATTGTTAGTTTTAATTACTGACCTTAAAATAAAGAAAATGAACGTTGTGCTTGGCAGTAATTTAAAGATTTTTTTTTAAAAAAGGAACGTTTTTCAGGTGTATTTTTTTAAATTATCTGCTATGTTTGTCAACTAGATATCAACCACGAACTTCAACGACCTAAGCAAGCAGATCTACTTCATGACCGCATTGATCCACGCGCGGGAGTGAGTGACCACCCCGGTGGCGCTGTACTCCATCTACAGGCTGGTGGAGAACCTGCGGAGCGAGGACAGCGACCTGCTCAGCGATGTGGACTGGATTATCATGCCGCTCGTCAACCCTGATGGATACGAGTTCACACATATCGATGTGAGTAAATAGAGTGTATAATGTCATCACCACACAGGCGAAAGATATTTTTTGGGGGATGCTTATGCCTTGCCCACAGCTGGACCATCGCCACAACGGCCTGAGCTTCTAGCACACAATGGACTCTTGCGACATTTACTAGGTCATCGGGGGCCACCTTGTGGAAGGCCTAGTCCTGTAATAGTATAATGCATCTTTCAGACTCGTCTCTGGCGTAAGACAAGATCATTCAACCCGGTAGTCAGCGACATTTGCTACGGAATCGATGACAACAGGAACTTCGACGTCCTCTTCGGTACCTCAGGAGTCTCAAGTGATCCTTGCCATTTAACCTATCCTGGAACCCATGCCTTCTCGGAGCTAGAGACGCAGTACGTCAGGGTTATACTACAGGCATATTTAAACAGGATTCAGATATACATGGACATACACAGCCATAGAAACTGGGTGCTGTTCGGTTATGGGGACCACCGAATGTCGCTCAGCTGCACCACGTCGGCGCCACCATGGGAGCTGAAGCTGCCACAGGCGGGTTACTACCGCGTCGGAAATAGTGCGACAATCCTGTACGGTAGTTCGGAAAGGGCCCAGGATTACGGTCAGGTAATTCTGCTAACTCATATAATATTATAATAAATAAATCAAGCCTTTAAAATTATGTATTTAAAATTATTTTCTCAAAACATCGTTCAGTGCACTCTTTTTAAACCGCTTAACTTTCTACGAAACCATCCTTTAGAGATTTCTATGTCTCTCTGTCTCTCGCCCTCTGAATCTTCTCTGGACCTCTTTTAACGTCGTCTTCCCAATGTTTCACTTATCGTCCTTTGCTCTATTTTTCCACCCCTCGGGTACTACTGTATTTATTATATACAGCTGTGCTTTGAGTTTTGTTGCAGCACTTCTTCTCCCCAGCGAAAGCACTGGGAAGTGGTGAAGGGCGGGGTTTTTGGGGGACTGTCTTTTGTATTTTTGACTTTCGAAAAGTGCTGATTCTCAGCCTAGTTTGAATAAATGACTTTTGATTTTGATTTA
The DNA here is from genome assembly GCA_916614155.1 of Mesoligia furuncula. Taxonomy (NCBI): domain Eukaryota; kingdom Metazoa; phylum Arthropoda; class Insecta; order Lepidoptera; family Noctuidae; genus Mesoligia; species Mesoligia furuncula. The sequence goes on from OU744810.1 coordinate 644,153, forward strand.
TTGTGGATGTCTAAACTTGGTTATACATTTTAGGGTTCCGTACCCAAAGGAAAAACGGAACCCTATTACTAAGACTTCGCTGTCTCATCGTCTGTCCGTCCGTCTGTCTGTCACCAAGCTGTATCTTAAGAACTGCGATAGCTAGACAGTTAAAATTTTCACAAATTATGTATTTATGTAGCCGCTATAACAACAAATACTAAAACCAAAATAAAATAAATATTTAAGGGGGGGCTCCCATACAACAACCGCGATTTTTTTGCCCTTTTTTGCTCGATATCAAAAATGGCAACAGGCACTTGAAATATTCACAAAATACTCAGTTGTATTTTTACTTTAATAATAAATAATAAAATTAAAATAAAATAAATATTTAAGGGGGACTCCCATACAACAAACATGTTTTTTTTGGCATTTTTACCTTGTGGTACGGCACCCTTCGTGTGCGAGTCCGACTCGCACTTGGCCAGGTTTTTATTCCTTTTAATCTTACATTCATTTCTCTTGACTCCGACTACGCTTGTTTCTACACTATTTTGACAGACTTATTTTGTAACCTAATTGTTCTGTTAATGCCCATGTTTGTTAACCACAGGTCAAGCGCGGCAGAGTAAACATGTTGTACATTTTCCTTTTATCTTTAGTTGGCATGTTTCTGTTCTTCATTACATCGCTAAGGAACCAAAATCTGAGCCAAGTGTACAATAACTGAACAGAAATATATTGAGATCTAGCAGCGCCCCGCGGTTTCACCCGCTTAAGTGTCGATCCCGTGAGAATATCGGGATAAAAACTGGGACTTAAGCTATCTCTACACCAAATTTCATCTAAATCGGTTTAGCGGTTTAAGTGTAAAGAGGTAACAGACAGACACACTTTCGCATTTATAATATTAAAGAATTCATCTGCCTAGCCTTTTCCCAACTGTGTTGGGGTCGGCTTCCAGTCTAACCGGATGCAGCTGAATACCAGTATTTTACATGGAGCAACTGCCTATCTGACCTCCACAACCCAGTTACTGTGTAATACGGGCAGACTCGGGCTTCTGACTACCCGTAACGACTGTCAAAGATCCACGAATGACAGCCGGGACCAACGGCTTAACGTGCTTTCCGAGGCACGGAGGGGTCACGGTATGTAAAGATGGTCACCCATCCACAGACTAACCGCGGTAAGCGTAGCTTAACCTGATCGATCGACCTGTGCGGTTGTTATTATTTAGCCACGGACCCCCCTATTTATAATATTAAAGTATGGATATTTTTTTGTTTCTAATTTGCAGCAATTAATCAGTTTTATTTTAATTTCAAAATTGTTCAGCCATGTATGCTGACTGAAAAATCTTTAACAGATGCACGTTATAATTATATTTTTAATCCTAAAGCAATCCAGCAACAGTATCCCGAACAATAACGGTTCAGTATTTGATTAATACTCGATCATTAGTCTGTACGTCTGCTGCAATCTATAATCTTATCGCTCAGAATTTATTGTGTTTTTGATAAAGACGTTATGATGGACATCGATTACTGCTGATTCACTGTAGACACACACTCTGAGCACGTATTCAACATGGCGTGTGTTGGTGAAGCTGTGATAGATATACAGAATGAATCATACATACATAATTGGCAAAGCCGTCTTGGCGTATGATCCACCCTTATTTTTTTTATGATCGTTGAAAATGTATATCTACAAGATAATGGCTGATTATGAAGAAATTATGGGATAGTATTTTCCTTTCATTTTCTAAGCAATTGTGAGAAATACAAGACATTGAAACACAAAATACCGACATCGACTCCGAAAGATTAATTAACAATACTGTCAATATAAAATATATAATAATACTGTCAATATAATAGATAAAGGAAAACAAAAGCCGGGTAAATAGTTCAAAAGCAGATGCTTAGACAAACGTAGCGTGCCGCTCAATGACGCGGCTCCGGGGAATGCGTGCGTGAAGCCGGGACGGAGCAATGGTGCGGCGTGATCGGCGCGGGCATTACCGTCATCCGCATAGGATCACGGTAATGAGGATGTTCGGTATTTGAGGCTTGAAGCGATATCTATTTGTTAGCTACCAGATGGTAGGGGTTGCCTGCTATCTTTTGTTTTCGATTTTCGATTTCTTTAAACCTTTTAAGGATTTTTTACCCGACTGCGTCAGAAGGAGGGTTATGTTTTTTATTATGATTGTTGGCGGCTATTTCGTGGCACTTAGACATAACTGGAGGAACGTGGTGGTGTTGCATATACTTTTCTGCCCTGGCGTTACTATACTTATTACCCCACTCCGCCAGAAGGAGGGTTATGTTTTTCGAGTATGTACGTATGTATGTATATATGTATGTAGGTATGTATGTAGATATGTATGTATATGTATTTCTTTAGCACGCTCTGTAGTTTAAACGGTTTGATCGATTTCAGCTTGAGAGGTGCCGTTAGATTCCTCTTTATTGTGAAAGTGACACTGGGTACTTATATAAAAATTGAAAAAAAATTCAAATGGCCTGTTTTTGGCGCCATATTATGTCTTCAAATTTTTTTTTTCTCAAAACCTATCGAGTGGGGTACCAAAATAAATGGTTTTAAAAGGTGATTACAAATATATATATACAACTTATATGGTTAAAAGTAATTCGAAGTGACAAAATTAGTTATCTTTTCCTTTCATTTCTCTATGGTAACGTTCATTGGTTCTCGATTCTCAGCCCATCATTCTTTGTATTAGGATAGTGATACGATGGTATTCTATTTATTTATATTTTTTGTTTTGTCCCCAGGCGGTCGGCGTTCCTTTGTCGTATACCCTGGGGCAGCTCGGTTACGGGTACGGCTTCCTGGTGCCTCCGCAGTTCATGGACCAAATCAACGAGGAAACGTGGCAGGGCATCGCGGTCACGGCCAGACTCGCGCGCTCCTACTACAGGGTGCGGTATAATGCTGCCACCACTACTGCTGCTCCTGCTACTGCTGCCACTATTGCTGCTGCTACTTCTCCCACTGCTGCTCTTCAACATTAGGTTACAAAAACGTTTTAGATTAATAAATAAATACATTCCTTTTTCGACATATACTGGGTTATAGAATAAACATGAAGACCTTTCTCCAGATATATGTTTAGAACCTGAATTTCAGGAGCCAGATGATTTTATTATTTTTATTTATTGAAATATATTTTTTATTTGCCTTTTTTTTTGGGCCAGTGTACCTTTTGGAGAGTGTTTAGGACATAAGACAATACACTACTACGAAAGAAACACTAACACTTGCCTCTGTTTTGCGAACAATGTGCCCTGCCCACTGCCAGTTAAGTTTCGCAATTCTTCAAGCTATTGCGGTTACCTCGGTTCTCCTGCGGATCTCTTCATTTCTGATTCGATCACGCAGGGAAACACCAAGCATAACCCCCTCTCCATTGCCCTTTGGGTGACTTACAGCCTTCTAATAAGGCCCAATGTGAGCGACCACGTTTCAGTGCCATAGGTTATCAATGGCAACATACACAAATACAAATACAAATAGTTTATTTCTTTAACAAGCTTGTACTACATAGCTAGTGATAGAAGCGTCCTTTTAAGCAAATAAATGCCTGTATTAGGACACTCCACTCTTCCGCAACTTAAATTTACGTAACGTACATTCTTATTTACAAAAAATTATGAAAGTATTTACTATTTATATAATTTTGAGAAAATCAATTGAGACAAAAGAGAATTACAGAAGACTTTACTTTGTATCAGCTTATAATAACGGGTGTGTTTATTGTGTACCTACTTATATTATAATGTGAGGTGGGTATGTGTGATAAGTGTGTATGAGGTGTATATTCATTCATATTCGTGTGATGTGTATGTGTGTGTGATGTGTGTGAGGTTTATGTGTGTGTATGTGGTGTGTACGCGTGAATGAGTGGATTATGTTGTGTAGTGCAGGAGGGCCTCAGTGTCCTCATATGCAAGTTGTTTTATCCATTTAGTTATAACTTTCTTACATTCATAATATTGTTTAGTGTATACATATATTTCTTTATTTATTTTATTGTAAAGTTGAGATGAACGTTTCTCGTATTGCGTACTACAAAACCTGGTTTTTGTTTTTGGAATCGGTGCTATAATATCTTTCCTTCTTTTTGATAAGATAGCGATATCATACGGCAGCTCTTTATGTTTTTTCAAAACAGTATGAATTATATATAATTTTCTCACCGAGATCAAATCACTTATCTGATACAGTCTTTCCGTGGGATATCTAATCCTTTTAAAATGCATTATTTTTATTAGGGCTCGTTGCGCTCGTTCCACTTCAATAAATTTGGACTTAGCTGCACCACCCCAAATGGGGATGCAGTACACCAAGACAGACTGCACCAACGCGATATATATGTCCTTTAGTAGGTTTCTACATGGGTCTCCAGAATTGGTAGCATTTTTCGGAGCAATATGTCTCAATGTTTTAAAAATCCAGCTTAGTTTCCGAACCCTGTTTGTGACCTGCTCAAGGTGAGGGTACCATGATAATCTCTGGTCAATCATAACCCCTAAATATTTGGTGTGTGTGACCTTATTAATGGTAGGGCACATACAATTTTTATTATTAAAGTCACCACATTCGTGAACTTTGATTGTGAAGTCCTTGTTTGGTTGTGTGCGATTACAGATACTAAAACAAATATAATTTGTTTTAGAGGTGTTCAATGTGAGTAGATTATTATTCAGCCATTTAGCAATTTGGGCCATGCCACATGAAGCAGTTTGCTCCACGTCATCCCAGGAGCTTCCAGAGAAAACAACAGCCGTGTCGTCGGCATAAGAAAAGACTTTGGCTTTATTAATTTTTAAACTACACAGGTCATTGATGTATGTTAAGAAGAGTGTGGGGCCCAAAACACTACCCTGAGGCACGCCGTATAACACTTCTGCATCATCACTGATGTATTGTCCTAGCTTAACCCTTTGCTTCCTGTTAGAGAGATAATCTTTGAGAAGATTGAGTGAGGTTCCTCTTATACCAATTTTTTCCAGTTTGTTCACAAGGATTGGTACAGAGACGGTGTCAAATGCCTTTTTAAGGTCCAGGAAGATAGTTAAACATTTATTGCCACTATCAAGCTGGTTAGCTACATGCGAGCTTAGAGCGGTAACTGCATCCTCGGTGGATATATTTTGCCTAAAGCCAAATTGTGTTGGGGATAGTATTTTAAATTTATTTAAATATTTGAGAAGCCTAATATTGATTAATTTCTCCAAAATTTTCGATATAGCTGGAAGGACAGATATCGGCCTGTAGTTGTTAATATCGTCTCTGTCCCCACCCTTGTGAACTGGGGTAATAATAGATTGTTTAAGAGGGGCCGGAAAGATACCGTCTCTAAAACAGAGATTCGCAAGATGGGTTATAATTGGGACAGCTTCCTTACTTATAAACTTTAAAAATCTTGTGGAGACACCATCCCAGCCAGCTGCACTATTTGACTTTAGGCTCATCAAGATTCTGTGTACTTCATTAAAGTCTGTGTCCAAGAGTACAAAGGAATTAGCTTGTGTAGTCAGTTGATTAGGTACACAATTAGGGTGATTATTTACGCTAGGCTGAATTTGTTGGGCCAACTCTTTACCAATGTTTACGAAATAATCATTAACAAAGTTTGCTGATTCAATAGGGGTCGATTTAATATTTATTAGTTCAATGTTTTGACATTTAGGTTTATTAGTGTAGGTTATAGTTTTAATGTTTTTCCAAAGCAATTTGTTGTTTGATTTTGATTTAACAAGTAAGTCCCTATCATATTTTCTTTTCAATTTTTTTATGAGTTTGTTGCAGTGATTTCTATACCGGTTGTATGTTATTTTATTGATTTCGTTTAGTGGGTCACTGTTATATTTCTTTTGCAGTTTATTACGATTTTTAATACAACGAAGTATGCCTGGGGTTATCCATGGCTTAATAATGCGTTTACTGTTTGGAATTTTAACTGTGGTAGTGTTGAGATTAATTGATTCAGTTAGTTTGTCAATGAGTACTTCAGTTAGTAAATTAGGGTCGTCACAAAATAGTAATTCTGCAAGATTTTGTTCATGTACGTGTTTTAGAGCTTGTTCAAAATTAATACAAGTAGTGGTTTTATTTGCAGCTTGAGTATATTTTTGCTTACGTAGTGATATAAAAGTAGTGTAGTGGTCAGTGATAGTGGTATGAAGGATAGCGATAAAGGCCGAAACCTTTTTTTTGCTAATTTTTATCATAAAGTGGTCCAAGCAGTTCCTTTCCCTGGTGGGCAATGTATGTCCAGGGAGTATGCCATGTAATGACAGCGTATTTAGATAGTTCACTCTATTTTTACTTTCCTGTGACGTCTCTGTGTCTTTGGGTCTAATATTAATATTTATATCTCCCGCTATTACTACGCTCTTTTGCGATGTAATTGTATCCAGGTGAGCGTTAAGCGAGTCAATGAAACTGTCAGTGTTAGTGTTTGATGGAGAGCGATAAATACCCAAAATGTGGTTATTCAGTACATCAATTTCTTGAGATAGACTTTGCCATAGGCGGTCCAACAGAACTTGTAGGCTCCAGATTTCGCTAAATCCCGAGCAAGGAAGTGTAGGCGGGATCCTTTAGGTGTCAGGTGTTCGGACAGGAATATAGGGGTGTCTTCCTGTGTTTTAAATCCCAGGTGCTTGCAGCATAACTTTGACTTGTGTTTTAAGTTAAAGGCTTTTCCCATTTTCATAATTTCACCCTTCAATAGTGTAGATCCAGTTTCAACAATAATCGGCGAATTTTGACTTTCCGTGTTTTTCCCACGTACTCTATAAATGTCCTTAATATCGTATTTGCTGATAGTACAGTCTATGTTTTGGGAGAGGCACATAATCATTTCAATGAGATCTTCTTTGGATTCACTGTTTTTTTTTGGTACGTTCTTTATTACGAAATTCGATTTGCGACTTCCCATTTGAAATTCCTCAAGTTTGTTCTCCAACAAAGTGGTGTATTTTTTATCTTCCTTGGCCTGGTTTTCTAACTGGTGAATTTTTTTTTGGAGCTCCTCATTCTGTGCAGTTACGAATGAGATTGAGTTTTCTATTTTGAGATTGGACTGTTGAATGTCTTTCAGGGTGAGAGTAATTTGTTGTATCTCATTCTCTTGTTTACCTGAGAAAAGTGTCATCATTTCTCTCATCTCTTTTTTAAATGCATCCAGCTGATCGATAATGGCGGTATCATCCCAGCTTCTCTTTACCCGTTGAAAAACATAATTAGGCGGCGGCGTCTTATTCCCATGTTCCAGCAAATTAATTTCCATGTCTGATAGAGATTTATTCCCTAATGGGTTCATGATTACCAAGTTACCAGAAATATGAGGAGGTGTAATGACGAGTACGCAAGTTTGTCTATCCGAATATAAGCGTATATGACGAAGGTGTAGATTCGGCGGCAATTATTGGTTCTCACGCAGGGGGATGGACTCCTAATTAGTCTTGTTTACCTATCGCTTAACAACGGGGTGTGGCCAGTGCGTCACCAAGCACGGAGGAGGTGCGTACGCGCAGCAATTAGTAATTATTGGTTCTTACGTTTCCAATGGGCGGATTCTTCGCAGGAGTAGGCAGCTCAGGTACCAGGCGCACACGTTCTTAGGAGTTGGTACGTTGTCAACTCGCGGTGATGTCAGAACGTAACTGCAGTTGTTATAAAACAACTCCTCGGTATTTATGCACTCCTAATTTTATTGTTGAATTAAATTTTACTAAATTATTTAAATTTACGGAAGAATAATTGCGAATAGTACTGGAAGCACGTCAACACCTTACGGCGGTCCGGGGGAAGAGGATGCACTGGTCAAAGACTTTCGTCTTGAGACACTGCAGTACGTTGGAAGGCCTTCCACGAGGTGGACCGACGACCTTGTCAAGAAACTCGTTGGATGCGAGAAGCACAAAACCGGTCGAAGTGGAGGTGCTTGGTGGAGGCTTATTTCCAGCAGTGGACATCTTTCGGCTGAAATGATGACGTACTTCTGTTGTAAAATGGAAGCATAGTACCTATTCAAGAAGTAGAAAAGACGTTTTCTAAAAGTAATAAGTACCATTTTAACAATGCATTCTAAGCAAAATTAATCAACGAAGAATTCTAAGTATAATCAACGAAACCTAAAATCTTCACGTACAACAACTATAACCACAACTACAACCAACGGAACAACAACCAACAACTACAACCAACGGAAGACATTAAACAACGTAGGTATATGACGCAAGGGGCCAGAAGGGCCCGTGGCTAAATAATAACAGCCGCACAGGTCGATCGATCAGGTTAAGCTACGCTTGCCGCGGTTGGTCTGTGGATGGGTGACCATCTTTACATATCGTGACCCCTCCGTGCCTCGGAAAGCACGTTAAGCCGTTGGTCCCGGCTGTCATTCTTGGATCTTTGACAGTCGGTACGGGTAGTCAGAAGCCCGAAAGTCTGACAACCAGTCTTACCAAGGGGTATCGTGTTATCCAGTAACTGGGTTGTGGAGGTCAGATAGGCAGTCGCTCCATGTAAAATACTGGTATTCAGCTGCATCCGGTTAGAGTGGAAGCCGACCCCAACATAGTTGGGAAAAGGCTAGGCAGATGATGATGAGGTATATGACGCAAATAGTTTTTGTTGCCGACGGTACAATATTGGACTGAGATGAATCCTTATTGTTTTAACGACTCAATGCCTTCTCTTGTTGACCTTACAGATTGACTGATTGTGATTTTAAGGTGAAGTTAACGTATACGCGATTCAATTATAAATGTTGTCACTTGGCTGTAAAATTATCATCTCTTGTCTGAACGTTGAAAGCTATAAATTAATTCAATACGTAGCAGGGTCGACCTGCGGTAGTACGTACAGCGTTCACCAATCCACCTCCAAGCAATGTAGATGACATCATAATTCTCCCAAGATGGCGGTCATAGCGGGTTATGTTTATCAATAGCCATTCTATCTCGCTTGAAAATAAACCAGTAACTGACTCCTATAGTTCACATTGTATCTCCTAGCGCGGGATAAGTCCGCAGATAAATCCGCTCATCTGAATGTTACTGAAACACTTGTTCACACAACAGCGGACTGGACGTGTGCGGGCTTGTCATATGATTTATGTTATAATATATTAAACGAACAGCTGTTATAATGTTATTTGATCGTGTTTTGTTTTGTTTGAACAGTATTATCTTGTTGTTCACGGCTGTTGATTTTACGGATGTATATTGGTAAAAATATTTCATTATTTTTGTACATTTATGGACTAGCTTCCGCCCGCAGCTTCTCCAGCGAGGTATGTCGATGAAAACTATCCTATGTCCTTCCCCGGGATGCAATCTATCTGCCTGCCAAATTTTATCAAAATCTGTTCAGTGGTTTTGACGTGAAAAGGTAACATACAGACAGACAGAGTTACTTTAGAATTTATAATTATGTGTATGTAATATTTATATTATGTGTATATGTACATGGCACGTTAAATCCATACTAGTTTCTTACAATTTGTTTGTGAATCTATTTGTGAAAGCTAACTAAATAACTCACAAATTTAGTGCTCGTGGACAAAATAGTGCTGAAAAACGAATTTACAGGAATTTGATAGTCCTGAAGTCTGGTTCGTTTCGTATGGGTTTGATATTGGCAGTTCTTTCCCGTCCGGGAATTTGTTCACGTAAATGCATTGTGCATGTCAACAAGCCTGATATTAAGCACGGTATATAAACAACGCACTCGATACACTGCAAGTACTCGCCACGATATGCATACGTTGCTGATGCAGCTCGTAATTGGATTAGCGCTGCACTACACACTGATGTGTAACAAACGATGCATAGGTAAGCTCATTGAATTGTTATTATGTAGTCAACTTTATTCTGTTTAGTTTTGAGTTACTTTTATTGATTTTTAGGATTCCGTACTTCAAAAGAATAAAATTGAACCCTTACCTATAGGATCTCTCGTCTGTCTGTCCGTCCGTCTATCGCTGTACGCTGTACTGTGTGATATATCAAATGAAAGGGCTAGTTCTACGTCTCAATATTTTTTTTGTTGCATAATTTTAAATAAAGAGCTTTAAAGTTATTTAAGAATTTAAATGAAAATTGAACATTCCCCCCACTTATCTCCGAAACTACAGAGCCTAAAATTTTGAAAAAAAAAAATACTGAAGTTATTTCTTTGCTTACAGATTACAGGAAAACCTATAAAAAGTCGATGGTCTTAAAATAACATGGTAAATCTTTATTGAGCGTACAAACTTACAATTTCAGTTGGAATGTATGGGAGAATATGTTTTTCAACTACAATGTTACGTTTGTTTTTTTCGGGATAAATTCGTCCCATTACGGAATCCTTGATAGTACGTGGTCCGATACGCACTTGGCGGATTTTTTATGCAAGGACTTAAAGTTAAGAGATATTTCCGCTACTCACTATTACCATTAACACTCATTTGTACAATATTGAGATAATGAAAAAATGTTTTTGACTTTAGCTCTGTCTCTCTCTCTCTTTGCCTAGCCATAGCCCATTTCATTGGGGGTCGGCTCTGCTCGTCGTTCTTCGCCAGATTTTTGGTTCTGGGTCGTCGAATCACTGGTTTTGACTAAACGTACAAAAACACTTTTCCAAATTTTTTTTTTTAGCCATTCATTACAAAGTTATCACAGTCACATCATTTAAACGTCAGATTACACTATTTGTAACCGACTCCACCTAGTGCTATTAAAGGCGGTAATGTATTTAGCGAGTAGATTTCGTCATGTACGTACGGTGGGCTGCATCAATTGGTTACCCCAGTTGTATTAAAATTTCCATACAACTGGGGTACCCAATTGATGCAGCCCACAGTACAGCGATTTCTCCGTCATTACTGGGTTGATTTTCGTGACAATTTTTTCATTTGGTAGAAGAAACCCCCACGCTTGTAATTTCAATAACTTTACTTATGTAGTTTTTGAGTTAGTTTCCATAATTATGTTCGTCTATTTGTGTGTTGTTATCTTCACATAGTAAGCAGTGTTACATGAATTTTTATTATAACTAAGGGCTGATTTTTCAATCACCTGATAACTTTATTCGAGGAATAATTTTGAAATCTTGACAGATAATTCATACAAAAACTGTCAAACATCAATTTTATTACTCGAATAAAAGTTATCTGGCGATGGAAAAATCAGCCCTTAGTGTAAAATAATGTTGGTTGCAATTTAGTAATATCTAAAAACAAACAAAACAAAATCAATTTTGTAGGACGTCAGTTTATTTGAAAGACGAAGTTATTTTTGTAAAATGTTTGTCCTATAAACTGAGCATCCTACCCAGAAGGATAAGTTTCAAGTTTCATTTTAGCAGTTTCAGAGCTCAATATGAGCATTTATCAGTGTTAATGAAAACACTATAGCCAGTTTGTGTTCTACGTCGATGTGAGAGGCGGCTGGTGAGCACGTGTAGTATCAAATATCGCAGCGCTTGGTCAGCGGTTCACGCGGTGATTAACAGTCGTATTATGTTAATGAGGGCTGCGGGTGCCCACAGCGTAGCGTTGTTAATGCATTATTATTGTTTCATGTTTTTTGTAAGTTCTAGGCTATACAGGGTGTAACAAGAACAAGATCTATCACGAAGCAATCAACTACGCATTCAGTACGGGAATTGCTGGAAAAGGACTTTTATTATTTCTCGGTAAGAAAATTAGCTTTTTAAGGTACAGGGGTCGTGGTAGTATTTAAAGTTAAATTATATCATTTATTTATTTAATACTTCAAGCACATAAGTGTACAGAGGTGGACTTAATGCCATAGGCATTTTCTACCAGTCAACCTTTTGGTGATGCAGAGACAAACAGAACAAAACATAACAACATTTTTAAACATTTAAACAACATTTATTTTTTTAAACATTTTCACGTAAAAAAACGTCAAAAAAGTTAGAACTTTGACCGTCAATACGAGTATCTCCATAACCAGAAGGATCCAACAAAAAATTAATATCACAGTGACGGGAAGAACAAGTGACTATCAGCTTTGTTAAGGGTATTTTACACCCGTTATAGTCTGATTTTGAGGTATTTTGAGGTATTTTGCAAGATAAGAAAGATACTCATATTTGCTCAAACATGAGCACAATATATACAACAGAAATTGTCAGCTTGCAAGAGATGTTTCAAGTAGGGATAAAACTAATCATCACGTTTGCCCTAAAAAATGCCAAGCAAATATTAATAAAATAAAGTATAATGTCACTGCGATTGTAATTATTAAAAAAAATGTCATGATAATAATTATGAGAACATTAAAAATATTATAAATAATAAATAATTAGTAGGTATAACATGATCAATCTCATAACGAAAAATTAATTTAAATTATAATAAGCTTTATCTGCTAGAACATTTCTAACTTTCTTTTTGTACGCTGCGTCAGATAACTGTTTCCAGATTATATGTAGTTTATTATAAATTTTTGGAGCCATGCAAAATACAATTTTCCGCATAAATGCCGTTCTATATTGATGTAGGCAAATCTGACTATTGTCACGTCTATTACGAGGAAATTGTTCTGCCATGTGAGAAAAGAGGTGAGGGTTGGATCTTAAGAATATTGTACTTCCTATTATATATAGTGAAGGTAATGTCAAGATTTTGTCAAACTCAAACTCAACTCAAACTCAAAGCATTTATTTCAATTAAACCTTGTACAGGCACTTTTGAATTGTCAAAATTAAATAGTCTGTCAGTTAGTCAGAAAGTTGAAGCTAGTTGCCCATTCCAAAACGTAGATCTCTATGGAGAAAAACGGGCAAGAAACTCCATGGACACTCTTTTAAATCAAGTTATTACAAAATCCTGGGTACATTATTCTTGTTGCTTCTATATGTGAGAACAATGTAAAAAGAAAAAGACAAATGAAGAAACAATTCAAAATATAAGATTAAAAATAAGCCTTGGCAGTTAAGAGATGACCAGTCTCAACCGACGGCACCCGTTCACGAACATGACGCGTGGATCAGCACCATCCAGCTCAACCATTTTGTAGGGAACCGAATAATCCAACACACGCGCCACCATCGGTGAGACATTTAAGTGAGCATGACACGTTCTCAACTGCCATGCTCTTTCAAGTCAACAACAGAAAAAAAAAATCATAATAAACGGAAACATGGTTCTTACATTTACAAAATTTTAAAAAAAATGCTTCTAAATTATACAAAACTATAGTTTGCAATTTATTTAAGATGTTAATATAATTTACTACCAAACAGGAAGAGGTATCTAATATTGCAGTATTCAACAATTAAAACTGGATTGAATAACTTAAAAAAGTTATGTTCGTAATGTCAGAAATATTGAAAAAGAAAAAGGGAAGCACCTCTTCCAAATATTGAAATTTTAACTAGTGAGCCCAAGTGCCTGTGGAGCAGGACCAGCATTAAGCCAAGCATTTTTATCTACGATATAATCATCCAACTTGTAATATGCTTGTCTACATAGTGTGCGTTTAATGCATGTTTTAAATTTCTTCTCATTTAATTGAAGAATATCGAATGGTATTTTATTATAACATTTTACACAGTAACCCATAAAAGAAGTTTTTACTTTAGACAATCTGAAACGCGGTTGATCTAATTTGTCCCTATTTCTAGTGTTAAAATTATGCCTGTCACTTATCTTATTAAAAAGATGTAGATTTTTTCGAACGTACATAATGTTTTCATATATATATTGACAAGGAACCGTCATGATGTTAATTTCTTTAAACAGTTCTCGTAGAGAATCGCGTCTGCTGAGCTTGTAGATGGCTCTGACAGCCCTTTTTTGCAGAATGAAGATAGAATCAATATCTGCAGCCCGTCCCCACAACAAAATACCGTAAGACATGATGCTATGAAAGTAACTAAAATAGACCAGTCTCGCGGTATCCACGTCTGTTAATTGGCGAATTTTCCAAACAGCGTAAGCGGCTGAACTTAGCCGCCCTGCAAGTGATGTTAAGTGCGGACCCCACTGTAGCTTTGAGTCAAGCGCGATCCCCAGAAAAACCGTATTTTCGACGAATTCAAGTGTCTCCCTATTCAATACAACATGACATTCATTACTTCTAACATTCGGTAAAGCGAATCTAATGCATTTAGTTTTTTTCTCATTTAATACCAAATTATTCACAGTAAACCAATTATGGACCACATGCATAGCGTTATTTACGTCGTCAAGCTCTTGTGCACGTCTGCTTACTTTAAAAATCAGTGATGTGTCATCAGCAAATAACACCATTTGTGGTTGGTTTTTCAGTAAATGAGGTAAATCATTTATATATACTAAAAATAGGAATGGCCCCAATATTGAGCCCTGCGGTACTCCCATTTTGACTTTTAAGCCCGATGAATTCACACCGTTAATTTGAACTTGCTGAAATCTATCATTTAAATATGATTCTATTAAGCTAAGAGCAAGTTTACCTAGTCCGTAATGCTCAAGTTTCAAGAGCAGTGTTTCGTAATTCACGCAATCAAATGCCTTGGATAGGTCACAAAAAATGCCTATAGCATCTTGTGCCTCTTCCCATGCGTTAAAGATGTGTTTTAATAAGGTGACACCGGCGTCGGTTGTACAACGTCCTTTGGTGAAACCATACTGTTGATCGTGTAAGATGTTATTACGATTAAAATGATTGAGCATTTGATTTAACATTACTTTTTCGAACACCTTGCTAAAAACCGGCAAAACCGATACGGGTCTATAATTATTAGTGTCTTTGCTGTCCCCAGATTTGAAAAGTGGAATAACTTTACTGAACTTCATTAAATCCGGGAAAACCCCTTGATCTACACACAAATTAAATATTAAAGCTAAATAGGGTGCAATTGTCTCAATAAAGGATTGACAAACTTTAGTGGACATGCCCCACAGATCTTCGGTAATTTTGATCTTAAGTTGCTTAAATGCCTTTATAATGACTATGGGGTTTATATGTTTAAATTTAAATTCCACAGGACAGGCTGAGACATTCGCTCTTAATAATTCAATAGCTAGTGCGGGCGAGGAATTTAAAGTTTCTGTAGTTTTAATTGGGATATTGGTAAAGAAAGTTGCAAATTCCTGAGCAACATCGATGTTATCGCTAATGAGACCGCGGGAAGTGTCCAGTGTGTAATCAGTATTATGTTTTTTGTTCCTGTTCGTTTCATTGTTTATAATTTTCCAAACTGTCTTTATTTTATTGTCTGCGGATTTAACTTTGTTACTAATGAAAGAAGCTTTAGCTGCTTTGCAGATATTTTTAAAAATTTTAGAATAAGTAGCAACATACTTATTAAAAGTATCCGTGTTTATATACGGCTTAAGGCCATACAGTTCAAATAATCTTTCCCTACTTTTCCTGATTCCTTTAGTTGCCCAGTCACTGAATAAAAACTTAGGGCAAATAGTTTTAGATTTCTTCTTAAAGGAATTATTGAACTCTGTTTGCACTAATGAAAAAAATTCTTTATACAAAATATTACCATTCGTCATACTTAGGCCCTGAGCATTTAACTTGCTAATTAAAGTGTTATTAAACTTATTCAAATTACCCGATGTTATTGGTCTAGTTTGAATCTGTACTTTTTGTATCGGTGTGTTGCACTCAAAAGACACGGTTTGACCACTGTGATCCGAAGGGAGATAATTTACAATGGCTTTATCTAAATATTCACAGCAACAAAAAACATTATCAATACATGTAGCAGTAGCCGTAGTTATTCGCGTTGGTTCCAAAAATACATTTGACAGATTGAATTATTTGAAGAGGCTTAACAATCTACTGCTATTTGAATTATTTTCCAAAATATTAACATTAAAGTCACCACAAATAATTACTGATTTATTACCAGTTGCAAGTTTTCCTAAGACATCTTCCATTACTGACTCAAATATAGAGTAGTTTTGATAGTTTGGAGGTCTGTAAACGCACACTATAAAATGCTTATCTAGCTCAACACAGGACAGTTCGATGCTATGTTCCACCGATAGTTCCACTATGTCTTTACGAGTCTTGTATTTTACACAATTTTTAATTAATATTAATGATCCACCACGCAGCATGGATTTTCGGTTAAAGCAACTGCCTACACTATAGTTCTCATAATTAATCATCATTTCATAATCTTTCAACCAATGTTCAGTAATACAAATAATATCAAACATTGTTTTTTCTAAAAACAATTCAATTTCTAATATTTTGGAAGAAAAACCTTGAATGTTTTGATGAAACAATTTCAAGGAATTCTGCTTAGCCCCTTTTTTACAATTTACTAATTGAGTGCTAGAAGATACCTTGTTGTAGGTGAGATTAATAATATTATTATTGGTACCTTCTGTTGTCTTACTGACTAGTTTAAATTATTGTGGCTGACCACCTTATTATTAGTATTATTACTAATTTTTGTGGTGCTAATTACATCCGACTTCGACATACTACTTATGTCTGAGTTAATAATAAAAGCTAATAGCCATGCTATTTGACGTCTAAAACTAATAGGCAGATACGCTGTACCCCTAGTCGATTAAATTCAAATAGGTTAATGACCTTTATCAACACTCTGCACCTTACCGGTCCAACAAAAGAAATGGTCAGATTGTGGTTCGTTGACCACTTTATATTTAAAACTTAAAACTAGCCTTAAAACTACTACGAAATTCCGCCAACTGATAGACTGAGAGAACCGAGAGAGAGAGAGAGAGAGATACTGGTTATTAATTTGTTCACCTTATACAATTAAATAATTATATACATTAGGGCGAGAACTGTACACCATAAACAATTAAATAATTATACACCGTTGGGCGCCAACTGTAACCTTGTAAATTTATACAAATGATCTGTTAGGGGACGATTCAATTAAACAAGTACCTAATTACACAATACAAAGTTTATTGTAACAATACACAAATGAAGTACTTAAAAAAAATGTGGCGAGCCACCAAAGTAGTAACTATCTTTCCCCAAACACCTGGGCATTCACTCCCATACAACCAGTCTCCGTTCCTGGTCGTACCGGAGTGTACGCCTGCATGAGACAATGACAAATTCTCAGAATCGCTATATCGAGTCCGTGAGATGAACCACTTAATAACTTTAGCTCAACCGTACAAGTATCAACCTATTGGATTGTGTTGTATTTTTTTAATAACGCTGCTACTCTCAGTGGTTTCAAGATTGAACATCGATCTAATGCAACGTTTTTGAGTATTGAATATATTCCCCGACTAGTTGAGTTGCCCCAAAAGATAATACCGCATGTTAAAATTGACTCGACCAAGCCGTAGTATGCGGTGAGCAAAGCATATATCTGGGCGCACGGCAGTTCCCCGCCAAGTATAGCAAAAAGCGGCACGGCCGTACCATCCTTTTCTCGAAACAGTTCAGGCCATTTTCGACCCCCCTATAACTTCGTTGTGGATAAAACTAGAAGCCTGAATTTTCAGTTACCAAGCAGGCTTTGTTCATGCAATTTGAACCAGTAGTTTAAGAATTATAACTAGTCAAAGTTTCTTAATTTTGTCACTCACTGACTGACTGACCGTTCATCAGAACTCTAAGGCACTTCTAGAATTCTTCTTCAATTTAGAGTACAATTAGTGTTTATATAGTGTATAAATCAAGGAAAAACTAAAATATTTTGCAATTTCGTTCCATTTTTCTAGATACACTAACTGCATAAATAACTTTGTAATCCCATATAAATATATAGGATTACAAAGTTATGTTTTTGATGGCTACTAATTATTGCTGTCAGTTTGTATTAAGTCGTATACGATGAGGTACTTATTTTCTTACTGAAAATCTCTATAAGTGCCTTCCAATTTAATTTATTGTCAATAGTAAGTCCTACAAATTTTGTTGTATGAACTTCGTTAATATTATTATTATTATAGTTTGTGTCTAGATTGTTATTTAATGTCAAGAAGCGTTGACTGAAGTGCATGATTTTAGTCTTATTCAAATAAATGTTTAAATTGTTTTTATTTAACCATTCTATGATTGCAATTAGTGAGTTATTAATGTCAGATGTATGTGTCTCGATTTGTATACGCAATTGTTACTACGCTGTCAGCGGCAAAGAGGCACATTGTTTGTTCTGTGGACTTGGCAATCATATTATTTTTTGTTGGGAATTCATCAAATAAATTCTCCCACTCTGGGTGGAGCGGGAGGGTGTGTCAGACTTTTACTGACTAAAATCCACCCGTGTTCATTCAGTTGCCTGTGCCAGGGGCCGCGGTATCTCTTTCGAACAACCCGCGAACCGTAGTAATGTAGATAGGGGTGGTCCCAAAACAATTCCCTGTGGGACACCATATATAAGTTCTCGGTCTTGCAACCGATGTGACTCTTCTTGTTTTGAAGTTATGTTTATCCTACTGACATCGGTTATTTGCTTGCTGTGCTGAAGATATGACTCTAATAGTTTTAGTATATTACCTCTAATGCAGTTATGTATTGTGAAGGCGACAGCCACGTCTATTGGCGGTGCCTAGTAGTAGCACCAATCTACTGAGTAAAGCCCCTACAACGCGCACCTTGCGTCTACTTAATGACGTGGTAGACGGCATATATATTTTTACTTGTTCTCTGAGTGAGTTCACAAAAACCACTATGTACATTGTTATGGTAAATAGTAAAACTGTAATATTGGACACACTATTGAATTAGGAAATTCCTGTAATGATAGTGATGTTGAGTTAATAAATAAATAAATATGCTTCGAGTTTCTCAAGTAGAATATTCTGTGCAACGTAGTCAAACGCCTGAGTCATATCACAGAATATACTGCACACAGGTTTATTTTCACTCATCATCAGTGTGTGTAAAAAATCATAAATTGCCATGTTAATAGTTTTTTTCTCTGAAACCTTTATGTTCATTGCAGAGGACTTATTGTGTTCTAAATATGAGTTGAGTTGCTTATGAATATGTGTATATTTTTTTAATGATTTTGGAAATTATAGAGATGACCGATATCGATCTATAATAAAATTCATCATCAACTCTTTATTGTCTTTCTTAAACAGTGGCTTTATGATAGATGTTTTTAGAGCAGATGGGAATATGCCAGCACTGATGCTCAAATTAATTGTGTAACTATAATGAGAACATATGATGCCAGCAACAACTTTGTGTATTTTTGTGGTAATTCCATCGTAGCCTACAATGTTTGTAGTTTTGGATGTTGAAACGATTTTAAGCACATCATATGGTGCCATATACAATTATACATAGTCTTTTTAGGGTTCCGTTGCCAAATGGCAAAAAACGGAACCCTTATAGATTCGTCATGTCTGTCTGTCTGTCTGTCTGTCTGTCTGTCCGTCTGTCTGTCTGTCCGTCCGTATGTCACAGCCACTTTTCTCCGACACTATAAGAACTATAGTGTTGAAACTTGGTAAGTAGATGTATTCTGTGAACCGCATTAAGATTTTCACACAAAAATAGAAAAAAAACAATAAATTTTGGGGTTCCCCATACTTAGAACTGAAACTAAAAAATTTTTTTTTCGTCAAACCCATACGTGTGGGGTATCTATGGATAGGTCTTCAAAAATGATATTAAGGTTTCTAATATCATTTTTTTCTAAACTGAATAGTTTGCGCGAGAGACCCTTCCAAAGTGGTAAAATGTGTGTCCCCCCCCCCCCCGTAACTTCTAAAATAAGAGAATGATAAAACTAAAAAAAATATATGATGTACAATACCATGTAAACTTCCACCGAAAATTGGTTTGAACGAGATCTAGTAAGTAGTTTTTTTTTAATACGTCATAAATCGTAAACCGCAATTTACATTTTATTCAATCAACTCAAATATAAAAATAATAAAAAATACATTAAATTTCATAAACATAAACCTTATTCATAAACCCGGATGTTACGGAACCCTCGGTGCGCGAGTCCGACTCGCTCTTGCCCGGTTTTTTTTTATTCTAAATGTGTTGCGTTACTGTAGTTCAAACATTTACAATGGGCTGAACTTTGTAGACAAAATAGTTGTTGCAGAGATCCGCTATGTGTTTTAGCTCTGTGATGGATTCATTATTAATTTAATATATAGAGGCTTTTGGTATATTTAATTTACTTTGTTTAATTATTTGCCATGTTGTTTTGGATTTATTTGTAGAAGTTTTAATTTTATAATTATTTTGTGCGTATTGTGTTAGCTTTATAATTTTTTTATTCAATCAAGTGTAATTTTTAAGATGCACTTTATTTATACTAAACCTAATCAGGCTTAGTAACGTAGCGGTCAGAAATGGATCTGTCCTAACTAGTAGTCGAGAACGTACCCATACTCTTTACGTTATAAGTAACCAGCGACCGATTCCTGCTTCGCATGGTTTGACTTGACAACACATCGAAATTTCTTTAATATAATTATGATAGTTTAATGTTAATAATGTATTTAACACATGAACATTCCGGAATAAATGCTCTAAAAGTCGAAACGATTATAAAAACCGAGTTAAAATCCATTGTGTAGTTTAGGAGATCTAAGCGATCATACGAAATGCAACTTTCATTTTATACTATTGATAGATATTTGATAATTTGTTCGTAAACAAATTATGAGATATTTATGTTTTGTCCTTAGGATACAAATTGCTTGGCGTTGAAGTTGTATGTGATTTCAAATACTGAGTATATTTGCACTCTCTTACATAATTGATGTCAACTGAAACTTAATTATCAAGTTTTATAAAACTTAATTATATAAAATATTTTTATAAAATATTCATTCAATTCATTCATTATAATTCATTATAATTCATTATAATTCATTCATTCAATATTTTTATAAAACTTAATTATCAAATTGCTTGGTGTTGAAGTTGTATGTGATTTCAAATACTGAGTATATTTGCACTCTCTTACATAATTGATGTCAACTGAAACTTAATTATCAAGTTTTAAGGAACCACAAATCTTGAGAAAACTTTCCATCTTAACAAACATTTTCTCAGACCCTACCTTTCAACGTAAACAAGCTCACCATTTACTTAAATATATTTGAAGTGAAACTACTTTAACAACTCGTAAGCCTTAAAATGGCAGTGTCGCTGAACAGGCAAGTTCTTTTTACTAAACCCTTGCTTAAGAACTAAAACGTTCAGTTCACACTTTGAGAAAACAGAGTTCTGCAAGTAAAACTGAGTTCAAATACGGCGATTAAAACGCGGTGAAAACAGGTGAGTTTACGATTGAACTTTTTTCTTTATCTTGACAGACATTATTCGTCCATTCTTTTTAAAGATAATACAGATTTGCAATTTAAATCAGTATCTAATCAGTATCTAGTGGATCTATGAATAGTGCAACTGATCCCAATGAAACTTACACACTTTTTTCACCGATCTGCTCATCATCGGTCTTGTCCCGCCCACTACTGAGAATTGCGATCTCATCTAGTGCCATTCTTGCCTGGTCTGTGCGATCCAGACCTTACTCGTGGTCCTTGCCTTTATATTCCTGGCCTGTTAAGCTACTGTTTCAATAGCATATGTAGCATAATAATAGTAATATATGTAGAAAATTGGTAGGCGCACATAACGGTCGCAGGGACGGCTGTCATGTATGATGACAGCGGCGAAGATTTAAATCGCTAGATAGGCCCTACCGCGTCAAAAGATAGTCTGAATGACGCAGTAACTTGACTCGATTGTCATGGAAACGTTAATTAATAATGTGTGAGCTCACACCTCATCATGGACACCTTTTCGCCTGACTAAGTACGGTAAGGGCAAATTTAGCGATTTAAATCTTTGGCTTTCCGGTGTCAAAAACGCTCTCAAATATGCGAAATATGGCCTTGTGGTTGCATGATTGTATCATTAGTGACTTAATCTTTGAACCCTATGACCCCTTTCCAATACATTTGTTTAATGACAGTCTCCAAAGGTCCTATAATCACAGTATTTGTACCCTCGTGTGAGGCGCCCGTCTCGGTCAGTCTTTAAGCGATTTATAATGTATCGCAGTTCACGCGAAGTTTCTTGTCAACTTGTAACATGCTGTTGGCTTGCCAGAGGCTTTTTACAATATAAGTTTGGAAGTCAGCACGTTTGGTTAGTGATTTGTTTAAAGTTTTGGTTTTGAAAGTGCTACACTTGGTATTTTCGAGGAATAAGTTATAGCAACTTGCGGTTTCTATAGAAGATTATACAGTAAAACATAGTGTGGAATCTGACTTAAGTAATGATCTATAATCACCAACACGCAGTCAAAAAGAAGGTGTGCGCTTATGACCACACAATAGAAGTGCAATCTTACAGTAAACGTGGCTACTGACAGCTGGTGACGCCTGGAGCACAGTATACGCGATTCAGCGTCACCGACCCGAGTGTGACGGTGTGAATCGTTTACTATTCAAAACAAGGAGCTCAAAGTGCGCCTCAAGTAGTTTTCACTTCAAAAAGCGCGGTAATCACTAATCACAGGTCCCTTGTCTGCAGTGCTAAAAGTTTTCTTTACTAAATATTAAGCAACAGGATTTTATTTACTACAACTTTACAACCTTTCACTAGAAATACTTATCGGGCACAAAAGGAAAGTACAGCAAATACCAATATATTCCCAGAGGCAACAAAAACCACAATAAATATTAGACACAATATAACTCAAGAGGTACCTAACAACCAACACCAGTTGTAGGGACACTTTATTTAAGAGAAACAGAACGTTCACTCCATACAAAATGTTGCACACATGTAAGGGCTTTCATGTATCCTGGGTCCTTTTACTGACACTGCTCACAACATTACACAGACAGATATTCGCAACCATACGATGACCACAGAAGGAGTGGTGATGACGCAGTTCTACTGTTCGCATTAAATTAATCAAACCGTGATAGAAGTTCACTGCTAATGTTACTGACATAAAATGTGCAAAGCAGGATTAACACATAACAGGTCCCGCTAACGTCATTGATGCCAGTTAAAAAAAAATTGGCTTTCGTAATTATCTGCTCTGTGACACAGTTGAGCTGCCAAACGTGATCTCGAGCCGGCTTGCCAAGTGTTAAGGAAGGTGTTCTGGCAATTTGTGCAGCCACCGTGAAGCCAATTAGTCAAACCTTTCATGAGAGAACACACTCATTTACAGACCCACTGTATTGTACCACAAGTACCTCCAGTGAGTACGACCTGAGGTGCCTATGTGCTAAATATTGGACGTATTCGGAAATTCTTGGAACGCATGGTTCTAATTAATTTTAGTACTGCCTGCGAGTTTCTTGTTAGTATTAGAACACGGTGTTCATACAGTAAGGGAAGCTTTAGTGCTTCAATCATTTGAAGTTTTTTTGTATGACTGACGGGTTACGTCAGGGAATACCGGCGCGATAAAGATTCTTGCAGTGTTTATACCTACACCCACATTTTACCAGATATGTTTTAAGGCTCATGTAATAGGGGCGAGCCTATTACTTTGAACCGTACCTGCTTCTTAGAAATATTGAGATATTTTATATGTACACTAAGTAGTTAGGTACACACATTTCTATAAAATATTCAGTAAATCTTTAGAAATTATACATTGTAAGGTTTTCTCACGTTTCGTTTCATTGTATGTAGGTGTTCCGTGCGTCTCAGCACAGAATAACTAATAGGTCTCATAGAAAAGATAAATTCAGAGTAATATGACTATTATAGTAATTGTAGGAACAATAAATTGGACTTAAATACAATTATTTATTGTATTCAAGACATCCAGCCTGACGCCTCACTCACAATAACTATAAGCTAGCTGTGTAGAGGCGACAGGTAATAAAACTCGTCGAGTCATATTTCTCTCATTGTTCTGGTGACAACTATTTATGTGTTCCTTGATAATTCATCTGTCTGTCATTGTCTCGAGCATAGATATCCGAGTCTCGCGTTACAACTACAAGACACAAACAAACAATATTGTGGCACTTTGGGAAGAGTATGAAAAAGTAGTAAAATATAAACCGAACATTTTCAGCGAAAATTTAAAATAAATTTATAAATAAATTTATTTTTATTTTAGTTCAAAGTTCCACACAATGGAACATTTTCAGCGAAAATGTTCCATTGTGTAGAACTTTAAACTTGATTGTACACTAGCTGACCCGGTCAACTTCGTACCGTCTCAGAATCAATAAGCCGTTCCATAAAAAAAAATGATGAGAAAATCACTGAGGTAGGAGGCACTAGTAATATAGTTCAATGGAGAAAATGAAGTACTTATCTCAATTATTTTTTCGATAATATTTTCCATTTTATTATAGTTATTCTGCTATTCGGGGCGGAGACAAATCCAACAAATCAAAGATCATAAAAATCGGTTCAGCCGTTCTTTATAAATGAATGAAGTCATAAATGAATTGTAACGAGACTAACCCGACTTTGTTTTATTTGTATAGATTTCCAACCGTTAAATTCGGTTAATGTCACATGAAACCCGTGTCCAGTGACTCATGATTTTTCTTAATAGAATGAGCCAATAAAATATTTACCTGCTTCTGAAAACCTGAAAAGGCTTTCGATGTCAATCAAATGCAAGCTGTCGTGATTGGCTGAACAAAAACCAATTATTTTCGTTGACAACGGATTCAATTGAGTATGTTAATTTTGAATAAATGACTTTTACTGAAGGTAGATTTTACGCTCTCCAGCTTCAGTGTTGATGTTGTCAAAACGATAAAGTGATGGCTCTTGTCGCAACATCAACATACCACCGGTCAGACTTCCAAGCATGCTAGTTATGGTAACAAACGATCTCCCAACAGATAGAGATTCAACTGTTGATGATTATTCGTTTTATTTCGCTATATTTTGACCTTTATTATAGAATACATAGGCCCATTATGAGGACGCATAGATAGTAATAACCATATTTATGGCGGAGTTCTTTAAAGTAGCAGCCGATAGCAGATGAAGTCGCTAACGAAAGAAGAACCAATTTATAAAAATTAAACCATTAACTGTCAAAAAACTCGTCAATCGTGTTCCATATCCACAGATCAAAAATGTTAGCCACCTGGCTACAGTGGCTAGTGGCTAGAGTGGCTACTGGTAGGTGACGAGACCTCGCCGTCTATCGCACTGTCACCGGCAGAAACCAATTACACGTAGTTCGCGCTAAAAGCCGAGAGCCTCTAGCATCAATTAGGCAACTCGGTGTCGCTGGCATCGCGCCACCGTGTCTCGCTGAGCCGACACGCTTCACTCCCTAAGTACCACTTGTTCACTATTTCCCCCAGTTTTTTTGTGACACTGCGCAGTTGAAAAGCGGTTTAAAGGGTGAGTGGAATTGATTCGAATTGAGCATTGTATCAGACTGCGACGCTAACCCGACTGCGACGCTGCAGCTTTTTTGGTTGGAATGTATCGGGCAATTTGTAGTTAGACTTTTTTTTAAACTACAAGGCAGTTTTACAGAATTAGGATCAACTATAATTCTCTTTTTGACCAAACGAAAAGGCACTAGTTTCAAGCAAAACGTATCATGACATCACTTTCGTACCATACATAGAGATGATTTTAATTTGTAATCTGTTCCTCCATACATAGACCAGATGCGTTTTGTTATTACAATAGTGAAACACTATTCTTGCAATTTCTTCTTCTTCTTTTTCTAACTTTTGATCCTTTTGTATCTTGCCACCATCGCTACGGCGTAGTGACGTAGCTAATTTGCTACGCCGTAGCAGTTCCCTTCAAACATTACCTAAATTCACCTCTCTGTCAGTATTGCCGTAGCTTTGATTCAAATGGGTTTCTTCCGGGATATCATTTATCAACAAACAACTTCCTGAAACACGACTCGACTACGAGGCGATGACGATGCGAAAATAAGGAAATAAGGCTTAACATTGAATTTAAGTTCTGGGCATGAAAAATACTTAACATTTAAACAAACATTTGAAATCTCTCTGCCAGAGTATAGTTAACAAATTAATGATCTTGATGAATACATTAAAAACAGTGATGGTTCCAATCATTACATTGTGTGATTTCAGTAATTACGAATTTTACCTGCTGATTGTATTTCAAAAGGAAACCACAAACAAAACCTTAATTAAATTATATAAAGAAAAATAAATATTGTCTCTGCACTCATCGTTTCGTTCAAATAGTTCCTGAATGGAGATCACGTACTGGCAACACTACCCGAATAAAAGCTACATTTTATAATTGCTATCCTCATTCACACTTTTATAACCTTTATAGCTCACGTATAAGGTTGGAAATTGCGTGAAAGTAGTAACATAATGCGTTAGTGGGATAATTGCAACCGTCATTTACTCTTTTATGATCCTTATTTGACGGAAGTAAGGTTGAAAATTGTGTGACGGTGTTGATAGATTATGTGTGCTTGTATAGCGATGCGTCTGGAGTCATAATTTAGTTCTTTATGTTCCTTATAACGTTGTCACAAGGTTGGTTATTGCGTGAATGATGGAGGGATATGGCTGCGGGTACGGCAATGTGTCTAAAACAATGGGAGGTCGTTAGCGGAGTGACGGGAGGGCTCTCATTGTGCTTGAGAGGCGTTCTAACCTTGAGAATACTAATGAAACACACTCGACTTCGGTTACACGATTGAAATCTTGTGAAGTATGAGAGCGGCGACACGGGCTCGTGTGTCGCCGCGGACTCAAAAACACGTACGTTTTAAGGATGGCAGTAGTTTTTTTCAAGACAGTTGGATCCTATTCATGTTTGTAGGGGCTAGTTTTATCCTAAGATCTTTGTTCCCAATAGGTTTTACTCGTTCTTAGCAAAACTAGCTCTTACCAGTTTATACGCTGATAGTTATAGAATGTCCGGTTAAGCATTTTATAACGTACTGTTTTTGAAATGGGTGCCGATGGGCCGATGTTGGTCACATGGACAAAGTTGTTCAGTTTGATGGTCTGTACCACATAAACACCACATCTCTCTGATATTGCTGACGATCCTTCAGGAATAAAAACAAAAGAAAAAGCGGATCAAACCGGAATGAGAATGTTTATAGTGGATAAGACAGAGATTAAAACAGAAGACGAACAAGTAGGGGATTGAGGATGGGGGTGGAGGGGGGTTCAAGGGATCAAACCAGAATTACTCGATACATGCTGTATAGGTAGGTATATACGATTTTTAGCAGACTAAACTACTCTATTCAGGAGTGATCATTGAATAACATTTTTCAATGTAAAGGGATCCAAAGCACATCGTTTGGCTGCCAGTTTCCTGGTAATCGGGAACGGAGCCAAAATTCAGCAAGTCAACATTTTCACAATTACTGTGAAAATAGCTCTATAGTTAATTACGTTTCCCATTGCCGCCCACTTGCAGCAGTTCGGATAAAATGTTACAATGACGACATTAACTTGGAGTTTTATATTAATATGTTTTGTACAAAATTTTTTGTTTTGGATTTCTATTTTATAAAAAAAAAACAACATTTGAAATGTTACGTTCGTGAACTTAGATAGATACACCATTCAAATTAAAACAACTTGAATAAACGTTTATACAACCTTTTCTGTTAAAATAATATTCCCTACTTAAAAAAAAACTTAACTAAAAAGTTTAATATGAGATAAGTTTATTTGATTTTTCTTTCTTTTTCGTATCCATCCTTACACATAGACAACTATTTATATCTATACATATAATAAATCTGTAGAAGGGTCAATTCTGTACATTGAACATATTGAAAAAATAAATAGCGGGGGGTGTTGCTGGATCGATACCAAACCCAAATATGTGATTAAAAAAATTTTTGTCTGTCTGTCTGTCTGTCTGTATATGCAGGCATCACGTGAAAACTAACGGTTCGATTTCGATGAAACTTGGTATAATTATACCTTATTATCCTGGGCATAAAATAGGATACTTTTTATCCTGGAAAAATACGTAGAAAAAAAAATCTTATTTTTCGGTTTTATTCATAGACGTTGTTCTGTAGATCCGCGAACACACGTTGCATTACCCGTAGTGGATAATTTTCCATTTCAATTTAAGAGAATACAGTTTCCTGTAGCTTTGTGTTACGCCATGACAATAAATAAGGCTCAAGGTCAGACCCTAGGAGTTGCTGGCGTAGATCTTACCGCGAGTTGTTTTTCACACGGGCAACTTTACCTACGTAGCTCTTTCCCGTGTGAGCAGTCCAAGAAATCTTCATGTTCATATTCCGGACGAGCTCACTAACAATGTTGTGTATGCTGAAGCTCTCAATTAACTTTCTGTCGCATTGTCTCGATCACTTTTTTATTATTGCAAACTTTTCGTCACTGTCAGTAATTTACTGCTACATGCTACTTATCAAGGTCGGAATTACTATGAAAAAAATACTTACTACAGAACGCGAGCTCAACAGCAGTAGCTCAATAGAGGGATCTCCTTAATTATTATAGGCCTAGCCGTATTTGGGTCCAATAGATATTTATAAGATATATTGTCATTGTCAGAGTTACTCAAAATGGAGAAATAAACCATCCACGCGAAGACCGACATCCGCGCGGACGGAGTCGCGGGCGGAAGCTAGTATCGATACTAATAATATCGGACTTAAAGAATAACACCACCCCTTACTTCCCGTGAGTGTCGTAAAAGGCGACTAAGGATCGTACCGGAGAATAGGCAGCAGCGTTCTCTATGTATTCCACCATCATACCATACTGCGATCGCCAATCCGCCTGCCAAGCGTGGCGATTATGGCAAACCCTCCCAAAATTGGGGGAGGCCTGTGTCCAGCAGTGGACGTCTATCGGCTGAAACGACGACGACTAATAATAAAGCTGAAGAGTTTGGTTGATTGGACGCGCTAATCTCTGGAACTACCGTCGCATTTCAAAAATAGCCGTCGCATTTGATAGCTTAATTCTTGAGGAAGGCTATTTACTATTACACTCTGCCTCTTAGGAGCCGAGCAAACAGGAATAAAGTCAGAAAAAACACGATGCGCGGGCAGGCGATGAGATGCGATGCCTATGGGATGGGTCGGGGGAACAATAAAGTTTACACGGACTTCGTCGCGGGCAAAAGCTAGTATTTCATATATTATACATCAAAATAAAAAAAGATATTTACATAATTGAGACTTAATATTTTGTATGGATTAAATCCGAACCGTATTCTCCTTAAGGTATTATTTTTGGCATAACTTAAAATAACAAGAAGCTGAATAAACTATAAGTTGTTAGAACTTGCTGCTAGTGTGGGTCGCGCCTAGTTTACATAATCTTTGTTTTACGATGTTTGCGCGAACTTCGGCCCGTTTTTATTGAAATTAGTGAAAATTCTCCTTTGTTCACGTGTAGAACTGCTGAGAACTATTTGAATAAATTTCGTTTTCACATTGCACTTATATTTCCGTGTTTAAGATGAGTCACACTTCGTTTTATGAATACTGGTTTTCATTACGTTATTTCTAATATATAAGTAAATGAATTAATAAGAAATGAGTATACTATGTATAAGCGGAAGTCTGAAAGTGATAACAGTGGCTGAAATAATGTGGAAAACGGTAGTCATGGTATGGGCATGTGATGTAATGCAGAGGAATGAGGAAAATGTTGTCTGAAAAGTTTTGAGTATTTGAGTTTTGATATAGGAAGAACAAAGGAACAACGGATGGACTGTGTGAAAGATGATATGGTTAGAAAGGGGGTGACTACCGAGATGACGACTAATAGAGAAGTATAGAAGTTAAAGAAGTTGCGCCGACCGCAAATAATATTAATAATAATATTAATATCAAAAATTATATTAATAGGGATAACGGCAGGAGAATGATGAATGACGTAGTCATATTTTTTTATTAATATGACTTGGCCCTGAACGGATTTGTGAGATTACAACCTATAGCGGTTCACTGAAAAGAATGATGGTCAATTTGACGTAAAGAATGACCGGATCAATTTTGCCAGAGCCATTAATGCTCCTTTTTATCCAACAAGGGTCGATTGCGTAAGCGAGCGTACATCGATGCCTAATAATTAATGATGTTGATGATAATGAACTGTATGTACGCAATTGTTTTATTACTCCAGTTTATTATTTTACTCTTTCTCAGCTTATTAACCTGTAGCTAATAAATACGTATGGTATTAATATAAAAATAAAAAACAAATATTTAGTTAAAGAAAGTATATACATTCTAGAACAAGGCTGAAGTCTGCCAGACTCGCTCGCGGCTATTAAATAATAGTCAACGAGTTTGATGTTAAGAATGCTAGTCTATTATTTTTATGTCATGAATGTGGTGCCTAGATAGATCAGTAATAAAGTAAGCCTGCCTTTTTCACTCAAAATAATAATATAAAAATAACTTTTTGAGCAAAACTCTTTTATGTAAGTACCTACAGGAACTTAAACATAGGGGGGGACTTAAACATAACTGGCGAAATGTGGGTTTACAATAGGTACAACTCTGAATAACTCTTCTGTGATTACAGGCGTGATGTTACGTGATGTGTAAGAGCCATTCCACACGGTGCGCGGGTCCAGTTCGAGTGGGTCCAGTTGACCAAAGACTCCGGTGCGGCACCGCACGGCAAAGATTTCGATGAATCGGCGGGTATACGAGCTACTTGTGTGCCCGCCGATTCGGCAAAATCTTTGCGGTGCGGCGCCGCACCGCACTGTGTGGAACGGCTCTAACTCTTGGACCAACATCCATCCGCCACCCTTCTCCTTCTCTATCATCAATTCAGCCACTTCTACATGGCATCATCTTACATTTACATCAGGCATACAGGATTATCTATTTCAACCCAATCAGATTACTGAGAATGTTCGAAAAATCTCAAGGTTCTGACTGACACTGAAATTTCACTCAAAATAATCACAACCATAATTAAGACCTTTTGAATGCCTTTGCCCTTTCACGGATTTAGGAAACGTGAAGATATTAATAAAGACAAACAATTCCTTTCCTTGGCGTTTTCTTTGAGCATTTACGGTATCGTATCGTGTGTAAGTGGAATTATGACGGTAGCTGACAGGTAAGTGACGTAGCCTTCCTAACGCTTTGTGGCTGTTCCACGTACTGCGTATCCGCAGTACAATAAACACAAAGCTTCGGAGCTGGAATAGAGGAATAAACATAAATCTTAAATAAATACAGCGTGTATAAGAATTGTGAAGTCATATATCAATTACTAGCTGTTCCCCGCGGTGTCACCTGCTGCTCAGCGCCTAAGGGTCATAGCGTGATGTTATATAGCCTATAGCCTTCCTCAATAAATGGACTATTCAACACAAAAATAATTTTTCAATTCTAACCAGTAGTTCCTGAGATTACCGTGTTCAAACAAACAAACTCTTCAGCTTTATAATATTAGTATAGATTTAAGAAAAAAAATACCAGCCGCGCCAGACGTTTCAGTCGAGTAGTTTTGTATGGGACACTTGATATTTTTTCGCGATTACGATGTTGGTCCCATGGAGAACGTTGTTCAGTTTGATGGTCTGTATCACACACTTCTGATACATGTTGTATACATATATGAAAGGCAAGTGTCCCGAACGACACATCAACGCCCAGCCCAGACGGCTTACGGTAGAAATTAAAAAAAACAGCTCCCTAGTGACATCAGAACAAGAACTCTCGTTTATTCCCTGAATGAGAAAGGGTATTTGAATAGCAATGAGATCTGAGCTCAATGGAACCTGCCTGATATTATTACTTTTAATCAAATCGTAGTAAATTAGCCCGTCGTTCGTATACGTACCACCTGGGTAAACTTTCATACATTTCCATTTACATGTATGCTAATTTGAAACCACCGCCGAGAGTGAATTTTGGCACAGTTTTCGCCATAAATTACTATGTTTTTGTGAGGCAGATTCTGTGCACCTTTTGTTCGCAATCCTTCATGCGCGTTGTTAGTTTTTTTTACAGTTTATACAAAGCTTATTTAGTTCTACTTTCCCAAATTACATAAACGTAACATGAAGCTTGTGTTCTCGAGGGGATAAACAGAGTTGTATATTAGGTACATCCACATATATTTCCGCCCGTTATGTTTAAGTCGAATGTAATAGGTGCGAGCCTATTATTACCAACAACTGGGCACATTTAAATAAATAAATAAAACGTTTATTTCAAGTTCACAGAAAAACTCATAGTTGTTAGTAAAACTTAAAACCTAAGTGTTAATAATATCTTTAATTATTATTATTTGATTTTTGTTCTGCGATTTGCATGTCGCAGCATCTCCGTATGTACGGACAGTCTATCCTGCTCGCAATCATTGCCAGCACGATGTTGGAACTTGCCCACACCCTGCGCACTAGAGACGTACAACACTTTCCAACCAGCGTTTTCTTAAATAATTTGCTTTAAATTTCAACGAAAAAAAAAAACAATTCATAAATTAAAATGGGAACTAATTTTTTGAGCTGTTATTTAAATATTCGAGATGTTATTATGATCAGTTGAAAAACATATTGAGCAGTTATTTAATTTAATGGCGGTTGATTAATTATTGCGACAGTAAAACATGGACAGTAATAAAAGATCAATTAGACTGTTATTTTATCATACAATGTCAATTCTAAAAATAATTGAGCAGTCCAATAACTAAATGAGCGGTAAAAATGATGGAATGGGCGGTTCGCTAAATAGTTCGGCAGATCATAGCGGATGCAAGAGCGAGCGAAGCGAGCTCGGGACTTGGGGCACCCCGACTCGGACAGGTTAGGTTCGAAGGAGATGACGGGGGCTCGAGTGAGCGAGCAAAGCGAGCGAACGAGCCCCCGTCATCCCCTTCGTGTTAGGTTCCTTTAAACCCTGTAGACAGAAATAGGGGCCCCGCGAAGCGGGGCTCCGTCGACTACACACCCAAAACTACTTTACCACCTCATTGTTTATAGAATTGCTTAGAATGAGATTTATTACCGACAAATTCCGATTTATTACTGCCCACACGTAACTGCCCATTCATTCATTTTTACCGCCCATTTAATTATTTTCCCACTCAATTATATATTCACTGATCCATTTCATTATTTTTTATTATTAATTTTTGTTTACTTTACTGCTTAGTTTTAACTGCTGAACAAGTTATTAAACGTGCCATTTATAATTTTTAACTTACCAAAACCGCTATTTACAACTGCCTCTTTAAATCAGTGCCAATTAAAATCAATAAGCCGCGGCGGACCAGTCCCTACTGACAGCGCCTGTTCACGAATATACATATGGATCAGCACCATTCAGCTCAACCATTATGAAGGGAATTTAATGATCCAACACGCACACCACCACCAGCGAGACATTTGTGTGAGCATGACACACTCACAGCCGCCAGGGCACATTCAAGTCAATGAAAGACGTACTTACGCAGTAAATGGTAGCCTTATAGTTTAGGTACATACTGTTCACACGTGTGCTCTATACTTATTCTAGCATCCATTATGATGGTAAAACTCAAAGTATGCCTGAGCCAACTTCAACTTCTTATTTATTGGAACAACAAAGAGGTCGTAAGTCGTGGCTTGAATTGCACAACTCATTGAACAATTGATTTCCCCAGCAATACATCTCTAAACAATTGCGCAGTTAGTGCAGTCTCCATGCATCACGGTAACAAATGAGCCCAAAAAGTTCATAAAAATATGTGCTACATCACTGTCAGCCCGTAAAACTACAAGTATCGGTAGTAAATTACGGAGCAGCTACTGGATATATCCTAGCATGTTCCAGAGCTAGATAGATTGTATTGCAGCGATACAATACGTCACGAGTTCAATTATTACGTTACGGATACGATGTTGTAGCACGAAAAAAAGACAACGGTTGGTATCTAGAACTGTTTGGGACATTGTAATGTAATGATGAATTAATTTATTTGAAATTATTCCACAATAAAATCGAGTACCTAATTTAATACAAAAATGTGGAACTGCAAACCCTACATATCGAAACAATCTTATATGTAGATATGTATTAAATAATTAGTAGTCACACTTACAATCGCACATGTTATTTATGTAAAAAACTGGCCAAGTGCGAGTCGGACTCGCACACGAAGGGTTCCGTACCACAAGGCGAAAACGCCGAAAAAAAACACGTTTGTTGTATGGGACATAATAAATAAATATCCATTTAAATATCCATTTTATTTTGTATTTAGTATTTGTTGTTATAACGGCAACAGAAATACATAATTGGTGAAAATTTCAACTGTCTAGCTATCGCGGTTCTTGAGATACAGCCTGGTGACAGACAGACGGACAGATGGACAGACGGACAGACAGCGAAGTCTTAGTAATAGGGTCCCGTTTTTACCCTTAGGGTACGGAACCCTAAAAAGAAGTGATTTATATGAGCCTATTTAAAATTGGCTGGATTGCACTAGTTTACATTTAAAAGATCTTTTTGTTAATAAATACATCTAAAAATAAATAAATAAATTATAAAATGAATTCCGCAAAAAAATAAATCATAGTACGGCATAAATTAATAATATTAAACGGATTAAAACGTCAGTGAAATCAATTTCAGCATGGAATACTAAAATCACTTTTTCAATTCATTTTGTGTGCACACAAACCTCTTTCTCAAATATTTATTGTTCATTCATATTTTAAACTCATTCAATATTGATTCAACGAAATAAAGTTTATTCTGTTACTGAAATTAAAATAATATTTTAAAATGTATGCATCAAAAATGAAGTATTATTTTAAATAAATGAATTCGCCGTGTCCGACCAGACGGCAGTCGGGCGGACATCGGACGAGCTTGCGTAACCGGTTAACGCGATTACCCTTTGACTCGTGGTTGCCATGGTAACGTGGTTAACTTGCTAGGGACCCTAAGTGCTGTAATTAAGTGTACAGTGTGTGATAATCAGGTCTGGATTGATTACGCAGAGTTGTGTCTGGTGTTCAAGATGACACGTTGTAAAACGAGATATTCAATTTACAACTTATAATTTCCCGATGAAAGCTTGTTGGAATGTTACATTTATAGGCATAACTTCTATGTTATTGTTCCCTTTCAATTAATCAACTCAGCCTATTGTAGTCCACTGCTGGACATAGGCCTCTTCCAGGCTGCGCCACAACACTCTGTCCTTCGCCTTCCGCATCCAGTCCGTTCCAGCCACCTTCTTTAGGTCGTGCGTCCATCTAGCTGGGGGGCGTCCCACACTACGCTTGCCCGATAGGTACGCGGTCTCCACTCCAGGCCTCTTCTGCTTCACCGGCCATGGGTCCTCCACCTCAGTTTGCTTACTCTGCAAGTTATGTCGGTAACTCCGGTTCTTTTCCGGATAATTTAATTCCTGATTTAATCCTTCAAAGAGACTCCGAACTTAGCTCGCACCATAGCGCCTGAGCGACCTTGAACTTGTGGACCAGACCGACCGTCAATATTGTTCCCTTTAGATAAAGATAATATATTTGGCACGGTTGGTAAAAATACCTTGTGAGGGAGCGAAGGGGAGATCATAATGACCTACACATGCACACATGACGTAACGCACACATAACGGCACGCACACATGACGTCACGCCACGCCTGTATTTGCCGAAGGATTGGGCAGAGGTGCACTTATAGTACACCTACATTTCACCAGTTATGTTTAAGTCTTGGGACTTAGGTAAATATAACTAAATAGGGGGCGAGTCTATTATCTATAACATTGTATTAATTGTATTATTATCTATAAGTCGTCTGTGTGGTGCCGGACTTAAAGAATTGCACCACCCCTTACTTCCCGTGGGTGTCGTAAAAGGCGACTAAGGGTCTTACCGGAGAATGGGCAGCAGCGTTCTCTATTTATTCCACCATCATACCATACTGCGATCGCCAACCCGCCTGCCAAGCGTGGCGATTATGGCAAACCCCCCCAAAATTGGGGGAGGCCTATGTCCAGCAGTGGACGTCTATCGGCTGAAACGACAATCATTATGTATTTTAAATCCATCAGTATACCCTTAGCCTATTTAACTAAAGCACAACACTATAAACAAGCTCCGCAAAAATACCATCAGCGCATCACTATCATAAGTTGACGCCGCTATTACGCAGGTACACCCACGTTAACCGTTATACTAAATGCGTGTTTACTATCGTTAACCCCCCAGTCTGTTCATTAAAGTAATTTCCTTAGTAAAGTTAGCTGTGGACAAGGCGATTAGCTGGGTGGAAAATCACTATAAAGATTTATATTAGTTTGGATACACCTCCCAACTGAAAAATAATAATAACAGAATGACTACCATACTACACTGGGCAATACCTGTCTTACTACTTATTGATCTAGCACGCAGATCGGTTATATTGCATAATGTAGCTATTTGTTCTTCCTATTTAATAAAATAACATAATATAATGGAACTAACACTACATGAGAGGAGCTTTACCTCTTTAGATATTGGGCAAATCGGAGGAGAACTAAAATCACATCGACATACCTTGCAGAGGCAGCAAGCCAAACTGGCAGTGGACTGACAATGTTTTGGGCTGTACTACAATGTTATGCGCTGTGTTTTATCTCGACTGTTAGACAAAATAATCGCCTTATGTATGTCCCCTTTAGCTTGAAGCTCACGACCCACCCTCACCTAGGCCCGGTATTAAAGCGATTATCGTGGACTGACCGCTAACCAAGCGGTTATCACAATTACTGGGTGAACCCTAGTTCAACTCAATTACTGAGCCTACAGGGTTAAGCTGACGTCTGTAAACTGCTACATTGTCTTTACAGGAGTATGCGACGTTTGTTCAGAGTTCTAATAGAAATCTTGTTTTCTGAAAGATAATTTCATAATATAAGCTAACAGACTTAAAATATGTACTGTTATAATAAGTACATATAGATAAGTACATAAAAAAAGAAGGAATAGAATCAAAGGGCATCAACAAATTCGTCCGCATCGCTGTCAACAGGAAAAGTGCCCAAAGGTTGGCGGCATTGCCACGTTGTATGATGATGCTGATTATTTGGACAAAAAATAGCAAGGTCTGGTTACGTGAAGAGTCGACCTACCGCTTGGTGATATCTCGAAAAATCAAGTAGTCACTCGGACCTCAATGCCCTAGTGTTTCAACCCCAAACGGCTCAAATATATAACACCCAATAATAATTCAATAATAACAATTTTTAATAATTTATTTAATAATAAAAAACGTTTACAAAAGGTGGTAGATACATTTAACCAAGAGTAGCAAATTTCCTATACAATGATAACAAAAAACTAAAACCCTACCCCCAAAACCTAATCCTATAAAATAAACTAAAACTAAAACTAAAATTTACAGGTAGGTAGGTATTTTCAGTAGGTAGGTAAACAAGTCATACTTTTTCGCGTTCTAATCCGTCGGGAAGTCCATGTGAATGAAACCAGTCCTTAACCAGTTAACTAAGGACTTGTATAACTTGAGGGTGGGTGGCTCTCTTACAGAACTGTCTCTATGTGAATGAAACTTCGACAAGTGAGGCTTTTACTACTTTCTGAATATTTTTTTATTATTGATGTAGTTAAGTACCTACAGCTTTCGTTTATTTCCTATTACTTTGAATAAGTCATTAGCCAGTTGATAACCATGTGTAAATAATTTTCTGCAGTCACTCCAAAGACTTATGATAATTCTTTACATTCAACTAGGTTTTCATAAAGCACAAATACCTAAAGTTAGTCGTTACAAGAAAACAAGTGACAACTTGGTACATAGTGAAACAAAATGAAGCTTAACAACGCAATATACGAACAATGTAATTAAGAGCTTTGTCCTCGTTTCAAAGTAGAATGTTTGCAAATTAAGCTATCATTATGTTCTTGTAAAAAGACTATTTTAACTTAACTACAAAGACATTTGCACAGGGTCTTTCAAAATTAAAATTAACGAGACCAATTATCAACGAACACACATTGAAGCCGTACACACCGTGTCGTAACACGAAATAGGATTACTTTCCTCAATGTTTGCAGTAAATATTCTCAAATAAATTAATATTCCTATTTAAAATACCATATGATCCATAATTTGAATATCTAAGGAAAAACTGATAGATTTTTTTAGGTGGGTATATTTTCTAGGGTTTTGTACACCGATGGTAGAAGTAGGTATGGGTACTGAACTTTATTTTCTTGTGTAAATAAGAAAGCTGGCGGTAAAGTTGGCTTCGGTGTGACACGCAGCGACCTTAATTTTCCTGCCATTCTGTACAGCAAGTAATAAGCGAAGGAAGCCACTCATTACACAACCGCATCTGTCCCCGTTGCTCTGTCGCAGTGCTGCTGCCCTGGTGCTCGACTGCTCGTACAACGCAAGCCTCTCATCAAGTTTGCTTAGTTATTTAGACTGGAATAGTTCCCGTAATTTCAAAATTGGACGTGGTGGGTTTTCTTCGTTGCTTTTCTTGTTCGCTCATGTTTTCCTGGTAGGTGGATAGAGGCATCATGTCTGTGCGGTATTCTTTTCGAAGCTTTCATTGTGATGAGTTTTTTTGGGTTTGTTAATTAATTAACATCGTGGTTAGTATTGTTATTTCCGTAAATATCTTTGAATTTCAGTTGTAGGTTGGTTCCATTACGCACTGTAATTATTACATATAGGATGTAATAAGAGAAAAAGCTGCACTTAGCTCAAAGCATCTTTGTGGTTCCCATTTCTGTTTTGTTGCTGAAGTACGAGGGGCTTTAGTCATTTTCTCTTGACGTTTGGGCTTGATAGTTTAACTTACTTCTTCTCGATTCTGCTGTCCTGGTAGGACGAGACAAAAAATATATTAATCTCAATTAAGTATTTCGCTGTACAAACATTTTTTCAATACACTTGCTCGTAAAGTGGCTCTTATTGAACCGCTTTTAGGTCCATAATGCAGTGTATTAAAAACGGGTGCTTTTTCTTTATTTTAATCCACAAGTGCTTTATTTCCACAGATGCGCGCTTTTTTAATCTCATCAATTCACTTTTTTTTTTAATAGTCTGTATTGTCCTTGGTCCCAAAATTTACTAATATTTATTTCATCATCATTTCAGCCGAAAGACGTCCACTGCTGGACATAGGCCTCCCCCAAGCACCTCCACTTCGACCGGTCCTGTGCTTCCCGCATCCAACGGGTTCCTGCGGCCTTCACAAGGTCATCGGTCCACCTTGTGGGAGGCCTTCCAACGCTACGTCTTCCGGTACGCGGTCGCCACTCCAGAACCTTTCGGCCCCATCGGCCATCTGTTCTGCGAGCAATGTGCCCTGCCCACTGCCACTTAAGTTTGGCAATTCTTCGGGCTATGTCGGTTACCTTGGTTCTCCTGCGGATCTCCTCATTCCTGATTCGATCACGCAGGGAAACTTCAAGCATAGCCCTCTCCATTGGCCTTTGGGTGACTTTTAGCCTTCTTATAAGGCCCATTGTGAGCGACCACGTTTCCGTTCCATAAGTCATCACTGGCAACACACACTGGTCAAAGACTTTCGTCTTGAGACACTGCGGTATGTGGGACGAGAAGATATTGCGTAGCTTCCCGAACGCTGCCCAGCCGAGTCGGATTCGTCGATTTACCTCTTTCTCGAAATTAGACCTACCTAACTGGACGGTTTGTCCTAGGTAAACGTACTCGTCCACGACTTCGAGTGTAGCGTCTCCGATTTTTATGAGAGTGGGTGTTACATGGGCATTTGACATGACCTTCGTTTTGTCCATGTTCATTTTAAGACCCACTCTTTCGGAGGCTCTACTGAGGTCATCGAGCATTGTACTCCATAGTCTCAGCCATGACTACGATTTCGTCGGCAAACCGAAGGTGAGTTATGTACTCGCCATTGATGTTGATGCCAGCCCCTTTCCAGTCCAGAACCTTGAAGACATCCTCCAGTGCAGCGGTGAACAGTTTTGGAGAGATAACGTCTCCCTGTCTCACACCTCGCTGCAGAAGGATAGGTTTCGAGGCCTGATCCTGGAGTCTGACTGACATAGTGGCGTTTTCGTACAGACACTTCAGCACTTCGATGTACCGATAGTCGATCTGGCACCGTTGAAAAGACTGCAGCACAGCCCATGTCTCGATCGAATCAAAGGCTTTCTC
Source organism: Mesoligia furuncula (assembly GCA_916614155.1). Taxonomy (NCBI): domain Eukaryota; kingdom Metazoa; phylum Arthropoda; class Insecta; order Lepidoptera; family Noctuidae; genus Mesoligia; species Mesoligia furuncula. The sequence continues at coordinate 684,215 of OU744810.1, forward strand.
GTAGTCCACAAATGCTAAGCAGAGATGCCTCTCTGCTTAGCATTTGTGGACTAGCATTTGTGGCATTTGTGGCATTTGTGGTTATACTCTTCGGTCTTCTGTATAACCTGTCGCAGCGTATGTATGTGGTCTACGGTGCTAAAGCCTTTACGGAATCCGGCTTGTTCGGGAGGCTGGAAGTCGTCAAACCTGCGCGCGAGACGGTTCGTGATGACTCTCGAAAACAGCTTGTAGACATGGCTCAGGAGTGAGATGGGCCTATAATTCTTAAGGAGGGCATTATCGCCCTTCTTAAAGAAAAGTATCACCACACCCCTGTTCCATGCCTGTGGTGTTTTGCCCTCGAGTATGACGGAACCAAACAGCTTCTGAAGGGCCTTCAGAACGGGTTTTCCGCCGGCCTTCAGCAACTCGGCCGTAATTCCGTCATCACCCGGTGCCTTGTTGTTTTGAGCTGCTTCAGAGCCATCCTAATCTCGTACAGGGTAAATATTTAGGGTAAATATTTATTTACCCTAAGGTGATTGCGCAGGGACCACGGACAATTTAAGGTGAATACGCAGTGGTAGACCGCGAAATTCAAATTTTCCTAGGTTTTTTGCAATTTTCAGGTCAGTGTCAGGTTGTTTATTGATCAAAATATGATTTGCGACTATAACAGGTACGTCTTTATAGAATGATAATGATAAATAAATGATAAATGATTTATTTTCTGTAAGTAGGTTTTTACAAACACTTTTACACGTCATCATATTTTTTAAAACTAGATGTGGTCGGCGTTTGCTATCTGACTACTCTGAGAAGAAAGGCCGAAACAAACTCAGAGGTCACAGTCTCTTTTAAAGTCCAGACAAAATCTTGGTCAGATCGTGTGAAGACCATGTAGATTGATGTCTGAAATGGTCTTTTGAGGAAAGAACCACACAGATTGAGCGGACCTGTCCAATCAGTGCACGCATTTGTCAAAAATCGTGCAGCTGGACTCAGAAATGAGGAGCAACGATTCGACGAACAATACCAAAGAAAGGACATTTGGGTAGGCCGCGTAAATTACTCAAACTGCCAGATCATGATTAAAACTAAGAAGGAACACAGAAAAAAAAAAAAAATGACCCACATAGTCCTCACATTCACAATAATTAAATGAAAAGAAAAAAAAAAAAAATACTTTACAAAGTAAATATTCATGTCATTGTCTAAATAAAATTCATCAATGTCGATGTGTATATAAAAATCCGGACATAACCTTTGAGGACCATGTAGATTAGTGTCTGAAAAGATCTTTTGAGGAAAGAACCACACAGATTGAGTGGACCTGTCCAGTCAGTGCACGCATTTGTCAGTAACCGTGCAGCTCAACTCAGAACTTCAGGAGCTCAACGATTCGACGAACAATACCAAAGACAGGACATTTGGGTAGGCCGCATAAACTACTCAAACTGCCAGACCACGATTAAAATGTAAACAATGACCCACATAGTCCTCACATACACAATAATTAAAATAATATAATACTTTATACAGTAAATGTACATGTCATTGTGTAAGTAAATAGATACTTAAAAAAAAAAAGAAAATATTAAAGTGTAAAAATTGCAAAATAACATTCAAACTCAAACTCAAACTCAAACTCAAACCATTTATTTCAATTAAACCATTTACAGGCACTTTTGAATTGTCAAGAAGTCGGTCAGTCAGAAAATATGAAGCTAGTTGCCCATTCCAAAGCGTAGGTACCTATGGAGAAGAACGGGCAAGAAACTCCATGGACACTCTTTTAAATTGTATTTTTACAAAAATATTAGTTACATCATTAATGTTGAATTTACAAGTAAATGTGAGAACGATGTAAAAAAAATACGTACGTGTTAAGAGCGTCCAGAGTACAGCAAATAGTAAGAAGACAACAATCATAAAATAATTAAAAATAAGCCGAGGCAGCTGAGTGATGACCAGCCCCAACTGACGGCGCCCGTTCACGAACATGACGCATAGATCAGCACCATTCAGCTCAACCATTTTGAAGGGAGCTAAATGATCCAATACACACGCCACCGTCAGCGAGACATTTGTGTGAGCATGACATACTATCAGCCGCCATGGCACATTCAAGTCAATGAAAGACATATTACCCGGTAAATGGTAAAGAAGGTATACTTACATAGAACTCACATCTGTGCTATGCAGTTATACAATGCAAAGGAAATTGAGTTTATACAATGCAAAGATAATCTTACAATCTTCAGCAGCTCCAATAGTATTTTCCAGTGTTAATCAATTAGTTGTGGTTGTGGAGCAGGACCAGCATTGAGCCAGGCATTTTTATCAGCGATGTAATCCCCTAACTTATAATATGCCTGACTGCATAGTGTGCGTTTTATACAAGACTTGAATTTTGTCTCATTCAGTTGAAGAATGTGGGGAGGTATTTTATTATAACATTTTAAAACATTCACTGTCTAAACCTATTGGAGCAGCTCAATCCCAAGCCTTTTTGTCCTCAATATAGTCTTTTACAGTATAATAGGCTTTCTGGCATAGTTTTCGCTTTATAAAAGCTTTGAATTTATTTAGGCTTAGTTCTTGAATGTGGCTAGGAAGTTTATTATAAAAATGTATACATTGGCATCTAAACGAGCCACCTATTTTCTTGAGCCTTGTTGTAGGAACAACAAATTTGTGTTTGTTCCTAGTATTTATGTTATGGATATCACTGTATTTTTTAAACAGATTAATATTTTTATGTGCATACAAAAGATTATCATAAATGTACTGAGAAGGCACAGTCATTATATTAATCTCTTTAAATTTGTCTCTGAGGGAGTGTCTAGGACTTAATTTATAAATAGAACGAATTGCCCTTTTTTGTAAAATAAAAATTGTCTGAATATCGGCGGCATTTCCCCACAACAGAATACCGTACGACATCACACTATGAAAATAACTAAAGTAAACTAAACGGGCTGTCTCTAAATCAGTCAAATCACGAATTTTCCTAACGGCGTATGCTGCAGAGCTAAGCTTTTTTGACAATTTATCTATATGGGGGCCCCATTGAAGCTTGGCATCCAACGTTATGCCTAAGAATACTGTGGTATCTTCGGGTTTTAACTCTTCATCCTTAATGAGAACACTAGTTTCTACTTGTCTAACGTGGGGTATCGTAAACTTAATACATTTCGTTTTTTTTCCGTTAAGAAGTAGGTTATTGACATTAAACCAGTTAACTACTTTTGCAAGGGCGTTATTTACATTGTCAGTAACCAGCTGCTGACGTTTGATTTTAAACAAAAGAGAAGTGTCATCTGCAAACAACACTATATCATGATTATCCTTTATGAGGTACGGCAAGTCATTGATATAAATAAGGAACAAGAAAGGACCAAGAATTGAGCCCTGGGGGACCCCCATTCTTACTACAGATCCGGGTGACCTTTTTCCGTTAACATCAACTCTCTGAATCCTATCACTCAAGTAAGAAGTAAGAAGATCCAGAGAGGCGTTCCGGATTCCGTAGTGGTGCAGTTTCCTGATTAATGTTTCATGAAGAACACAATCGAATGCCTTGGACAAATCGCAAAAGACGCCCAAGGCATCGCATTTGTCCTCCCATGCATTATAAATATGTCCTAAAAGTTCAACTCCTGCATCGGTAGTCGAACGACCCCTTGTAAAACCGAACTGTTTATTATGCAGTAATTTATTTTTATTAAAAAATCTTTGCAATTGATTCAAAATAAGTTTTTCAAAAATTTTACTAAAGGTAGGTAGTACTGAAATAGGTCGATAATTAGTAGGGTCTGATGTACTACCCGATTTAAACAACGGTATTATTTTACTGTTTTTCATAAGATCAGGAAACTCACCACGGTCAATACAATTATTAAATATAACAGCTAAAGTAGGTGCTACAATGTTTATAATCGACTTAGCAACATCCACAGAATTACCCCATAGATCTGCGGTCTTTTTAACATTTAACGTGTGAAAGGTTTTAATTATATCGTTACAGGTTACATATTCAAAGTGAAATTCAGAATCACAAACTGAAACGTTTTCTTTAAGTAAAGACTCTGCGGCAGCGGGTGATGAGTTAAGAGATTTAGTAGTTGATACTGGAATCTCTGCAAAGAAATTTTCAAAGGCCGCGGCGACTTGAGAATCTGATTTAATTATATTGTCATCAATAGCAAGGCTGTAGTCACTACTTCGGGTGCATGACCTTCCCGTTTCGCTATTAATGACATTCCAAGTCGTTTTAATAATGTTGCTACTATTTTTAATTTTTGAACTCAAATAACGTGACTTGGCAATACTACAAACTTTTTTAAATATTTTAGAATAATTCTTAACATATAAATTAAATTCAGCAGTGTTTATACAAATCCGTTCTTCATATAATTCATAAAGTCGTTTTCTACTTTTATGTATACCAATGGTGGCCCAGTCACTGAAGGAAGCGTTACTATTAACTGATAATCTATTTGGAATAAAAGTGTTATCAAATTGTGTGCAATACATATTAAAAAAATCATTATATTGTTGATTAGGGTCATCATTAGTGAATAAAAGTGGTAATTTACCCAAGAGTTTAGTTTTAAATGTTTCCAAGCGATTAGTTGTTTTTGGGTTAACAGTGATATCTTTTTTGGTAACTTTTTTGTTGTAATTTGGAATACTGATCAATTGTCCGCAATGATCTGAGTCTATTAAGTTAATAATTTCTTTGTGGGTCGGTATAACATCTGTATAAATGTTATCTAGGCATGTGGCACTAGTAGGAGTTATTCTAGTGGGCTCTAAAAATTGGTTAGCAAGATTGTATGACTGAAACAAACTTATAATTTTAGTACTTAACCCAAAATTGTCTAACAAATTAACATTAAAATCACCACAAGTGATGATAGACTTCTTTGTATTACAGATTTTGTGCAACACTTCATCCATAACTTTTTCAAAACAATCATACAATCCTGAAGGTGGTCTGTATACACTTAATATAATAAACTGCTCCAATTCTATACAGGCTATTTCAATTGTTCGCTCAACAGAGAGGCTTACGATATCCTTTCGGTCCTTAAACTTAAGCTGGTTATTTATTAAAATTAATGAGCCACCATGTATAGCATTTACTCTGCTGAATGAACTACCAACCTGGTGATTACTAAAATTGAACATGAACTGGTGGCTTTTAAGCCAATGTTCTGTCAAACAAAGAATATCTATATTGTTACAATTCAGGAATAATTCTACTTCTAAGTCTTTGTTTAAAAATCCTTGAATATTTTGATGCACCAGATTGATACTATTTAATTTTTTTACACTTTCATTTGACTTATTATTTACCTTAGCTACATTTTTGCAAGAGGTTGTCTCTATTGTCTTAATGTCTAATTTAAATGATGATTAATGTCATTAATTTTGACCAAATTATTGCCAGAATACTTTAAAAAGTCATTGCATTGCTCAATAGGAGCAATTTGTTTAGCCAAATGTTTGGCTGAAATTGAAAAAAAATATGATAGCGACACAGCTATCTGTCTTTTAAGATAGTTAGAAAGATAGTACATAACAATATTGTATCTATCTTTTGTCAAATATAAATTATTACCAACATAATAGTTAGTATCAATTAACTGGAATTGGTTATCATTATATGTCAATAATCATTCGAATCATTAATACATCTTTCTTAATAATTCTCTATAATTATGTAAATAGATATATATTATAGTCGCGGATCATATTTGTTCAAGATACAACCTGACACTGACCTGAAAATTGCAAAAAACCTAAGAAAATTTGAATTTCGCGGTCTACCACTGCGCATTCACCTTAAATTGTCCGTGGTCCCTGCGCAATTACCTTAAGGTAAAAGGATACTGACCTGCAAATTACAAAAAAACGTAAAAAAAAAATTAATTAGCCACCTTAAATTGTCCGTGGTCCCTTCCGAAACCAAACGGAAAAGACCCTGACTGGCGTTCTATTATTGCGGATTCTCACTGAACTAATGTATATTTCTCTATGCCAATAGTACTTTCTAATTCCATACTAACTAAACTACAATTTGACATTCGACGACACTACGATCAGTCTAAAGATTATTTAGTGTTTATCATATTTTTTCTTTAGGCTGTTTAGAGGTTTTGTCAGTGCCATAGAAAAAATGAGAGTCAGCAGTGCTTTTATTTTACACGCATCGCTAGTGCTGGCTAGCACGGCGCGCGGAAATACAAAACTAGCGCGCCATTTTCCAAACAAGTTAATATTTAACAATACAAGTCTGTTTTTAGGGTTCCGTACCCAAAGGGTAAAAACGGGGCCCTATTACTAAGACTTCGCTGTCTGTCCGTCTGTCCGTCTGTCCGTCTGTCCGTCTGTCCGTCTGTCCGTCTGTCTGTCTGTCTGTCACCAGGCTGTATCTCAAGAACCGCGATAGCTAGACAGTTGAAATTTTCACAGATGATGTATTTCTGTTGCCGCTATAACAACAAATACTAAAAACAAAATAAAATTAATATTTAAGGGGGGCTCCCATACAACAAACGCGATTTTTTTGCCCTTTTTTGCTCGATATCAAAAATGGCAACAGGTAGGCACTTGAAATATTCACAAAATACTCAGTTGTATTTTAACTTTAATAATAAATAATAAAATTAAAATAAAATAAATATTTAAGGGGGGCTCCCATACAACAAACATGTTTTTTTCGGCGTTTTTGCCTTGTGGTACGGAACCCTTCGTGTGCGAGTCCGACTCGTACTTGGCCAGTTTTTTTCCTCTCAAGTGTGTTGAAAAACGTCGTATGAAACGCGTGTGTGTTAATCATAGACTCTCGGCTTTCTTATCGCGCTCGCCTGCGTCTCGCGCGAATAATACCGCCTCGAACATAATGATCAACATAGCAAACATGTATCATAATGTACTATAATTAAGTTTCCGTTAAGATTAAAATTCTTACACTGGGCTAAAGAGCCCAGGACCAGCCTAAGACGCCTTTAATGTTCGTCCTATAAAGCCCTCTGTAAGTCTAAATAAATAAAAATATTATAATGTAAACGAAGATAGATTACCCGAGAGGACTCGTCCAGGAAATGAGTCTCTAGCACAACGCTAAGATTGCGTAGTCAGAGAAACATGGCCAGAATACAGGGTTAATTGAATTCTTGCAGTTTTAGTACTTGATTTCAGAGATTTTCCAGCAAAGATTCGGCGGCCAACTCTCCTAGCATGGTATCTTTAAGATTAATTGCTCCTCCATTAGAGCGTGGTGGTAATTACTTCCTAGCGACCATACATTACAGTAGTCTGAATGGAAACCTTTGTCCGCTATGAACAATAATGGAGAACTTAAGATTATTATATAATAATTAAACTACTAGTTCTTAGAACCAGTATCTCTATCGTCAAACGCAGTAGTTGTAATTACTTTATTATTTGCAAACAAATAACTTAGTAGGAAGTTAATTTCCTCTCTAAAATGACTTTACATTATTCTCCAAGTTGAACAAATCCCGATGTTACTCAAACTGTTTCTAAGTTAGCAGTCCTTTTCACACGATCCCCAATCTTGTGCGCAACAGAACAATATATTTGTTCTTCACACAGTTGTTGATGTTCCGTATTCTGTCCCTCATCCCGGCTGAGGGGATTAGGCTCAAATCCTTTAGACAAAGAGTCACCTAATACTCTGTACGATCTAACAAACTATGTATTTATTTATATCGTTATTTGTGATATTTGTTCTTTGGCGTCGATTATGTTTTGTTTTTGAACCGTACACTAAAATGTTTTGCAACTACGTCACAATGACCCGTCATTTATTCCCAAAAATAAGTTTACCAGACGGATTGTGATCGCAGTATTTCGTTTGCTAATGGCGCTGCTGCTGTAAAAATATTCTGTATTCATGTAATTTTAAGGTAGCCCACAAAATTCAAATTTTCTTGCGTTTTTGGCAATTTGCAGATTGTATGATTGATTAAAATATGATTCGCAACCGTAACAAATATGAGTTTGCATAATTATAATCATTAGAATCAGCAATACAGCCGTAGTATGGTCTGTGAATACAACTCCTTGAGTTAGAATCGGCCTCAAAGGAGAATGACCGTTACTGGTACCAAAAAGTCTCATGCATCAAGATCAAAATATTATAGTAATTATTTTCATAATTTTTTACGACATTACGCGTCGGGGATTTGGTTTTTGAACAGGGAATTTAATTTAAAGTAAAAAAGTGTTGATATTGTTTTAATCCCTTTACATGACGTTCCGTTTCAAATTATATGATCAGTATAACATTGAATCGAGATAGTTTTTTTTATGCTTAAATTTTTTTTAACCAATTTATCATTTAAAATGGTCGATTTTTTCAATAAAGTCTAACTGGGATCACGAAATCGTAATAAACAGTTACTATTTTGATAATGCACTCAATTGATTCAATTCCAGATATGGTCGTCAATGTCCTATTTATACATGTAAGTACTGAAACGATTTTTTACGATTTTAAGAAAAAAAAAAGAAAAGTATATACATAATTTTATTACAGTTCGAGATGGTAACCGAATCTGTTTCATAAACAAAAAATGTACCATTGACGCTGCAGCAGGTCTTCCTGTGTTCAATCCCATATTTTTAAGTTTGCTTACTCTCGACTAAAGTAGTTCAAAAATCAACGTGAAACGGATTGTAGTTTTTTGGTTGTTTGTCAGTTTGACTCTAGTGATGTTACTCAGTCATTAACATTCAGACATGATTTTCTCGATTATGTAATTCGAAAATTAAGTTTTCAGCAGTTTCGTACGTTTAAAATGCACACAAAATAATTTAGTTGTATAGTAATCTGTGGAAACTGTTTCTGGATTGTGTTGAACTATTTGTATACATATATTTGTTATTGCATCTGTTTGTTTCCCAAATAAAATAAAATAAAATAAAATAAAAAAAAACTTAGAGAAAAGAATCATTTCAACTTTGAGGTTTAAGTCAATGACATTCGTCTAAGATCGGCCTTGTTCGTCTTTGTAGAACGCAAAAGAGCGTCTTCTCCTACTCACATTCCATTGTCAATCTGATAATCAATGACGATACGATGGCGATTTTAATGACAAAATACACGTTATCAACTGACAGAACTAACCCACAGAATATGTATTGTTATAAAATCCTGTGACATCACAGAATTTTGACGGTTTATTACACTAAGGACTGATTTTCAATCAAACAATAACTTAACTTCAACTCAACTTCAACTTTATTCCAGGAATAATTTTGAAATTTTGACAGTTATTTCATACAAAAACTGATCGGATCTACAAATGGATTAGCTATTTCAAATTACTAATTAAATAAAATATTTTAAATACTGGGTATCCAGCTGCATCCGGTTAGACTGAAAGCCGACCCTAACATAGTTAGGAATAGGCAGGCAGATGATGATGATGATTTCGAATTAAAATATGTAAGTAATAAGTAAGTAAATAACGACTAATACCTAATGAATTAATAAAAATAACAAAATTATATCATTGATATTTATGATTATTTTATTCCTAACTTAGTATTATAAATGCGAAAGTGAGAATGTTTGTTTGTTACACTTTCACGTTAAAACGACTGAACGGATTTAGATTAAATTTGGTACACACATAGACCATAACCTGGGTAGGGACAGACTACTTTTCATCCTGGATCGCAGACGAAGTTGCGGGCAACAGCTAGTAATTCTATAAATAAATATTTGTTACGGCCGCAAATAATATTAAGATCAACATACAACCTGTTACAGTCCTGCAAATTGGAAAAAACTTAAGAAAATTTGATTTTCGCGCGCTCGCCTGACGCTTGCGCCTCAAGGGGAGCGTGCCTATAACCCACGTTAACTGTAGCAAATTACAATCTACCTTTCAACTTCTCAGTTTAAATCTCATTTTAAAAGTCTGGAGTGCAAAAGCTTTTCAAATAAAGAAGTTAAATCCTCGGGCATTATGGGAACCCTAGCTGCGGGGAATCTTAGCCGCTGCTCATGAATTATTTATTCAATTCGCTCGAGCCCAGCCGGTCAGCCGCCGTCAGTTTCCTTGTTCAAGCTGTCGGTCGTGCCAACCCTAGGAGCGGCCGGCCAATCATTAGCATAGTATCAAGGAAAATTTGTAGAAGGTTTGTTTTACACTTTTAGAACCACTTTCTGAACCAACACAAAAAAATTGCTATCAGGTTGTCAACCTCATTTAAATTGTTATGGTTTGCTGTTGTTATTGGATGCCAGTTAACATGAACTGAAACCGGGTGACACTCATGTCCGACCGAGCTTAATACCTACGAGACTAACTCAAGTCTTGCTGTTCACATTAACAAGTCAGCAAGGTTGACAGTTCAGGCTGATTGCAAGATGCAATGTGTGCCCCAGACTGACGGTGACTACAGGTTGTCTAGCATGGAGCGCGACATCAGCCTGTTCTCATTATACTAAGTGAGAAAGAAGAAAGTGAAGATTCTTTAGTGATTAGAACATGGCTCGCCGATGGTAACATTTTGACTTCGGTTCGTAACTTACTGTCACGAGTGGTTTTCGTAGGTCAAATGTCAGTACACAGATTACAGTACAGTCCTTAGATACAAGTATCTTTTTACTTAATTTAGAGGCGAGTTGTTCAATCTGCTTTTGACCACTGCTTGTGCAATCATTATTTGTAGTGCATGTTTAACTTTGTTTTTCGCCGTTTTAGTACAAGAAATGGTTATTATTTTTTGCTACTGACATGCCCACACTGGTGGACCGAAAGTACATTCCTTGATCTAAGCGTACCTTCTGTATTCATCCACTGAGGGTCAATACCCCGTTTTGTTTTTTTGTGGCCCTTACAATTATCCTAATGCTATTTTGAATAACAAATAAATGTGCAACTAATAATAAATTCTTGTTGGATTCGATCTGCGGTGAGACGACGGTTATTATTAGTTTGGTTTGGATCTGCGTTTGTGTAGATGTCGGAATTATGGCTGAGAAACTCAGGGCACTGTAGATGAATCTTTTGTTAATAACACAACATAACATAAACAGCCTATAATATTCCCACTGGTGGGACACAGGCACAGTTTTCCTTAATATAACGAGTTAATTTTTCTAATATTGAGCTATTGCAGACCGATCCTATCTGAAAGTAGCATAAAGCGGTCTGTGCTCTGGTACAGACAGAATGGCGACATAGGCTCTAATATGTGGGTAATTATAATTATTATTATAATATTAAATAGCATTTTTACAATGATTGGTAGCAAACCCTCCCAACTATCATTAGGTACCTACTCACAATCACCAAAATAACCCACACCTATCAAATTAATCACAGAACACTTAATTGTATCACCCCATAAAGAAGACACTGTCCATAGCGATCCCGCCATCACTCACGGGGCCCGATCAATCAGCCTTTGGTGCGGGGTAGCTGTGCACGCTGTTCAATAGGAGGGGCCGCGGGGCCGGTCGTACCCCGCGTCGTGGCGAAGACGGCTTAATAAGCAATTCATCTCTCGACCACTTCAATTTGTGCAAATAAGATTTATAGTGTTCTTGTGTAATGGATTAACAAAATGTTATCCTGTTCATTAATAACCAGATGTGAAACGATTTGTAATTTTGTATTTACCTACATAATGTATAGACTAATAAAAAAAAATGAAGCGATGAAACTCGGGTGTTCGGAGGTCAACATGAATGTTTGAAGTTCCAAGTGTCATGTCAAGTGCCAATGAACTGTGGGCTGTTCTTATTTATCCAATAACAATGCTACAAGAATATTTTGGCTTGTGGCCAAAATTGGTACCACCGTCGCCATCTTGTTTTGGTGTCAATGCCAATGTCATTCAGGCGCCAAAATATCCTGGTAGCTCTCTAAGGGCTGATTTTTCAATCATCTGATAACTTTATTCGAGGAATAATTTTGAAATTTTGTCAGTTATTTCGTACAAAAACTGTCAAACGTCAATTTTATTCCTCAAATAAAAGTTAACTGGCGATGGAAAAATTAGCCCTAAATATAATTAATTCATCAGGTTGGACAGGTAGGTTACTGAAAGTATTTTATTCATAATACATAACACAAACAACAAAAGCGAAATATGAAATCATAAAAAAGTCCGTACACGCACACAAACTCAAGAATGAATACAGGAAATGCCAGCTGTAGGCTGGGAGTTCCTTGATTTATCTCCATAAATTCCAATCCAATTTTCAAACACAATGCAAATTCTTCAACCCTTCAATGACAATAACCCAAGATGGCGGGAGCATTAAGACAGTCGGTCGGTGGTGGAGACCGCCTGGCCACTCCATTACGTCTCGGCTTAGCAACCGATCCATTTCGCTCAGTAACGCCACATGAGCTCCGAGAAAGGAGATATAATCAGTCTTCATAGTAATACTAATAACTACAGACGTGCTTGAGAATGTAGTAGTGTTTGCTTTAAAGTCGAGAAATACTGGTTGGTACAACGATAATTTGGACTGTTTCTAGAGATGTCGGAATAGTTTTAACTCCAAGGTACTGTAGAGGTTATACTTATTTAGTGTACCTAAAACAAATACGACACAAATATTAATTAATATAAGTTTCAGATCCATACTAATATTATAAATGCGAAAGTGTGTCTGTCTGTTACCTCTTCACGCTTAAACCGCTGAACCGATTTAGATGAAATTTGGTACAAAGATAGTTTGAGTCCCAGGAAAAAACACAGGATAGTTTTTATCTTGATATTCCTACGGGATCGACACTTATTCGGGTGAAACCGCGGGGCACTGCTAGTGAGAATATAAAACAAATAGGAATCAGATTTGTCTGGCAGGCCAAGTGATGAGGATATAAAAGTAAAAACACGTAGAACGATTTCTAGGAATAATTATTGAACATAATAAACGACTAACTGTGGATTAATTGATTCCTCCCGGCCCCCTGAGAGGTCTTTAAGCTCTTACAATACCTACTGAAGTACGTTTGAGATTAATCTAGTTTATAAAATCTTAAATGAATTAATTAACTGACAGACATCACACAGCCTAAGCTGCTGGGTCCAGAAGCATAAAATTGTGTGCAAGACTTAATTTACTAACGGAAGTGAACACTTTAGAAGATTTTAGAAAATTTACCCCCTAAAGGGTTTCATTAGAGGATGAAAGTTTGTATGTAAGTTCGTAATTTTACGCCGATGGAAAATACCACACATTCCGTACATACGTCCAGAATACCAATACAAATATATTTGATACTGGAATGGACCGATAACGGATAAGATAATACCTACGTTGGATGTAAGAAGAAAATATTTTATGACTCGTCAATAGAAGTAAAGAACAAATCAATATGCCTAGCCTTTTCCCAACTATGTTGGGGTTGACTTCCAGTCTAACTGGGTACAGCTGAATACCAGAATTTTACATGGACTGACTGCCTATTTGACCTTCACGACCCAGTTACTGGGTAACAAGTTAGACTGGTTGTAGAAATAAAGAACATTTCATTCCATTCTATCAGACAAAATTTTAAATGAAAGAAGTGGCATTGCTGCACACCGTACGCGTACAGTACAGTGCAATACAAAACGAATCGTTCTGCACAGCGACAGCACTCACGAGAGCAGCTAACACAGGTCTCCTAGGACCGACCACTTCAAAACCAATCCGCTTCCAACTACTTTAATTTTACATCTGTTGGAAACACACGTGTTATGTCAGTTGCTGTATACGTTCGATTTAATAAGCATACGATCATTATTTATAAGATGTTTAACAGCAAGCAATAGAAAAGAAAGTACTTTTAACAAACAATTAAGGACGGATAGATAATAACCACCATAATAAACTTCAACAAAGTTTAGGGAACAAGCTGGCTATATCAACTTATTTAAGAAAACTCTTTAGAAAGAGTAGGTACTGGCCGCAAAAAAAAATTGTATATGTTGTTTTCAAAATTTAAAAATACAATAAAACTATAAACAAAAGCATTTTGAAATACGGAGGGAAAACCTCACTTGGTCGTAATGTAGGTTCGGCTACCGGCGGATATTAATAATAATAACACCAGCCTGTTACTAGCAAAGGCTGCTTCTTATACAGACAAGGTATGAGCATTCATTGCCAAGTCTATAATATTTGAAGGGTACCATAACGTGTTATACCGGAAAGGACAATGGACAAAATGTTTAAACAAAAACGCGTACAAGGAAAAATCGTTCACGAATTTAATGTTATGTTTGAATTTAAACAGATATACCTTTGCAGTACATCTTTAAACCTCTGAGCATGGACTTCCTAATGACTACAGTTAACACTTGACAGACGGTTAAGTGATCGTAAAATGTTTATGTCACAAGTTGGACAGTGCTACCTAACTTCGTAATGTAATTAATCCCTTAGTTATCTTTTACGACCCCCGTGTTTCGTATTATTATGCAAAGGGGTTGTCTATTAGTCACCTGTAATAAAACGGATGTACGCGAACGGTTATGTGTGTGTGTAGAGTGTTCGTATCTATAATTCTAACACACCTGCGTGACAGTCTCATTCTAGAATAGAATAGAATAGAGTACTCTTTACCATGTACACCATATGAATTACAGAAATAAATGTTGAAATTTTGCATAAGGTCACACAGTGGGCGGCCCTTTCGCTAAAAGGGATCTTTTACAGACAACCTTTGGATGTATTAACCCATTCCCTGTCCCATGAACCGCATATGGTTCAGGTTTATTATTTAACTATTATGTCTACTTTGTGGACAGTAGAAGTGTTAAACGGAGAAGGAGAGACAGTACTGTAGGTGTACCATTTACTTACTTATTTATTTGACGTATACACGTATATGTATAAACAGACAAGAAAACAAGAACAGAAAAAAAACCCGACTGTCGTAAAAAACTGAAAAGCTAAAAACAAGCCCATTTTAAATTAAATAAAAGTTGGAAGCAGGCGGGACCCATTTGAATTTGAAAATATAATAAAAATGAATTGGTTTCCGCCTGCTTCCAACTTTTATTTAATTTAAAATGGGCTTGTTTTTAGCTTTTCAGTTTTTACCGCAGTCGGGTTTTTTATTTTTTTAAATTACTTTTTTTTATTTCCAGCTTTTTAGTTTACAAAATAAATGTTAAAGATTTCGTAGACGATTTAGTTCTTGGTACGTGTTTTTTACGCTTTGTCACTTCTAATTACTTTTAACCGTATACGTTGTGTATATTTTTGTAATCACCTTTTAAAACCCTTTATTTTGATACCCTACTCGATAGGTTTTGAGAAAAAAAAATTTTTTGAGACATAATAGTAAAAGACATAATATTGCACAAAAAATGGGGCATTTTAATTTTTTTTCAATTTTGATATACCCAGTGTCACTCTCACAATTAAGACGCATCTAACGGCACCTCTCAAGCTGAAATCGATCAAGCCGTTTAGGCTGCAGAGCGTGCCAAAGAAATATACATACATACATACACTCGACAAACATAACCCTCCTTCTGACGCAGTCAGGTAAAAATAGATTGAAAGTTTACATAATTATACAACACATATACTAGTCAATATAAATATACATACAACTAGCTGTTGCTAGCAACTTCGTCTGCGATCCAGGATGAAAAGTAGCCTATGTTTTATCCCAGGTCCCAGACTACCTATCTGTCAGATTATATAGCGATCCATTCAGCCATATTTGCGTGATTACCAAACATCCACCATACAAAGTTAAAGTAACAAGCTTCTGCCCGCGACTTCTTCTGCGTGAAACTTCTTGTTCCCCCGACATCGACATCGACATCGCATCGCCTGCCCACGCTATCACTTCGGTTTCGCTTAGCGTTCATTCTGACTTTTTACCTTTTGCTCTGGTTCTAAGGGTTATAGCTTCCTCAAGATTTGGGCTATCTTCAAAAAGAATTTTTCAAATCGTAGTGATAGTTCCAGAAATTACCCGCTACATACTCGTACATATAAACTTAAATACAAATTTTACCTCTTTCTGATACTTAATTAAAGAACGATAATGAAACAAGAGCAAATAATTATATATGATGAAGTTGAGGAGAGAGGAAGTATATGCGGTTAGGGGAAGTGCTCGGGTGCGGTTCGGTCGAGTGCCGTTGAAATCAGTGCTCCGATTGAAGTACCTCAGAATTTTAAAAGGGGACAAAGATTCCATAAGTTTTCCATTAACTTATGATTGTAATACTCGATATGCCATTTTAACTTCTGGATTCCGTATTCACGAAGAATAAGCGGAAATCAACAAAATATCACATAATGTCCAAAGTTCCATTCCTCTTCAGAATACGTTCGTATAACTTTCTCAGCAATCTTAACTCTCTTAAAACAATCTACTTAAAGTTTTCTCATAACTCGATTACTGTGTTATGTTAAGAGATAAGTTTGGACGAGGACCGTCTTAAGTGTTATCCATAGTTATGAAGTTATTCAAGTATTGTGCCATTTTTGCACGATTACGACGATTAACAGCACGTTTTCGCTATATTGCTAATTAGTTCCGTAAAAGTTTATTATAACGGTACTGTTAAGCTTTAATTAGGTTTTAAAAGGGGTCTTCACTACCACATGAATGAAGACTTAATGTTCTTAAGACCTTTGCTAATCTCGCTATAGGACACTTTATGACTTTGTCACTCCAGAGAAAAGGTCTCTTTTATTACGGGGAAGGAACGAGAATTTATGATCACGTTCGCTCACTTATCATTATCCTCATCTTCTTTCATTCTTTTTGATTTTGATAGTTAAGGCTTTGACTGCCAACGCGGTCACCGGTGACCGCGAACAATAGATTTTCTATTGTGTCTATTGTCTGGCAGTCAACGTGTTAAGGATACACCCGCTGCTGGATATACCTACACCTTTCACCTTTATTACTTTCCGCTATTCTTCCCGATTCGGTACGTCTCTCTGTCACTCAGTTGACGTGATTCCTGGCGTGACCTGGGCAGTATGACCTGCTAATGTTGACACTGCGGCATAACCTACTCTAGCGTCACTCACGTACTCCACACACCCCGGCGCCAGCGTCTCCGCCCACACTACCCGCGCGTGTGTCAGCAATCTCAACTAATTGTCACATTGCTCTGTGCAGCCGCTGCCGCTTGGATTGAACCCGACACTTCCCGCTAATTACTTTAACTATCACAATTACCGGTGTTTGGAGACGTTCATTTGCGCTATTCCTGATCATAGAAATGGTTTAGATATTTATACTATCCACCCCTGCCTGTCCTAGTAGGAACCAAATGCCGTATTATGACGTTGAACACCATCACGATTCCAGTGCAAGAAAGAGACGGAGCCAAAATGACCTATAGTACAATACCTTTTTGGACTGGAATCATGATTTAACGATACCCAAGACGATATCGAGTCAATCTATAGCCAGATTCTAACAGGGAGAAATTCCAGAGAAGATAAATTATTATTCACTAGCCGCGGTTTTACCCGCATAAATGTCGATCCCGTGGGAATATCGGGATAAAAAGTAGTCTATGTGTTAATCCACGGTGTCAGCTCAGTCCACACAAAATTTTATCAAAATTGGTCTAGCCGTTTGAGCGTGACGAAGTAACAAACATATAAACACACACACTCACAAACTTTCGCCTTTATAATATTAGTATGATAGATATTGTTCTAACTGAGTATTATTCGAACCACGTTTGTTTCAAATTGTTTCGTTAACAAACAGCTAAATGCCACTATTTGTAATTTTACACATCACTAAAACCTACGCAGCAAATTCAATTGTAATTTCAAAATGTAAATCACAACGTAAAACTAACTTCTCTAACGGGGCGGCAATAGCAAACTCATTACAATATTAGACTGGAAACTCTCAGACTAACTAATAATAGAAATTGGAAACATTTCCAACTAGTTACACAAACTTGGATAACTTTTACAGGAGCGCCAGCCCTGGGTACTTTTAATCGTGTGATTACTGTGTATTGTGGCCGTGTGAACCAATAAGACGACGCCGTTCTATGTGTGCGTGTGAAAGGATGACGAGTGGTATTAGCTGACGGGCTACCAGTGTACTCGACTTGTGAAGTAGGTATTTATTTTTAGCTTTGATTCAAAAGATTGTAATTTATTCTTATTGGTAGGTACTACAAATGTTTGTGGAGTAAAAGGAAAATATTGAATGTCTCAGCTATTTACGAACATGAGTCATTCAACTGTGCCATTGTTTGTTATATTTCGTAGTCAATAGTTTATTGAATACATTATTCGATGGCGTTCCGTATCAAATAATGTATTCAAGAATAGGATTTCGGAAATATTATTCTCATATTTGACTGATAATACACTCCGTATAGTTCGTGAATCTGATTCCGGAAAACACAAGAACCTATTTATTTCGTCGCTGAATGAAATGGTATTAAGAAAATGGTTGTGCGAAAATATGTTACGTATTTTAGTATGGCTTGAGGAATTGTTTAAAATTTTATCAGAACCAAATAAAATGTAAGTTTCGATTTAATTCTGGCAATTCCGATAAAATCTAAAATGATGAAGACACAATTAGAACCTCGTGACCAAGAGGCAGCAGACCGTACTTACAATGGCTTAGTGTCCAGCACTGTGCCATTACCGGCTGGTAATACCGTGACCCTAGTTACTCTGTACCTTCAGACACCTTGGATACGAGGACCCCTCTCAACCCCTTACATAAAGCGATATTAGGTTATTAAGCCTGTTATTATTAGCCCTTTGCAGCACCTAGCAGATGGACACAGAACTTCCACTCACCCCAAACCATATCTTAGGAAATTAAAAGAAAGAGAAAAGAAAGATAAAATAGAGATGAAGAAGTGGGTATTAAAAGTTATAAACACAAATGAAGGGAATAATTAAACAAATAAAGACAAAAACTAATGTTTTTGTCTTTATTTGTTTAATTTTTCCCTCCTTTCGAGTTTCGCGGCAGTCGGGATAAAAAGAGATAATTTGTTAACTAAATAATATCAGCCTAATGTTGTACCGCTGCAGGGAAGATGCCTCTTCTCATGCAGAGAAGGGGCGAAAAGAATAGGAAAAAAATTTATATCTATCCTTGAATAAAAAAGCTTGTAAAAGATATTTTTTTTTTATCAGAACGATCAAGATTGATCTATCCTGCGCGAATTGCAATGTAATGATGATGTAAGTCATTTAGTCTGATTGGGATAAATACTGGTATGGAGCACCCTAAGGTACTTAAAAAAGACCCTTGCTTATTAGTCAGACGTTACTTGCAGCTCCTTAAGACAGCACAACTAGACGTCTTGCCCAGTACAGGCACTTCTGCCGAAGAATGACGAGCAAACCTGGGAAATAATGGGAATAGGCTAGCAGTGAGAGAGAGTACAAAAAAAAGATTTTTCGAAACGAATCCATCATCTTTTCTTTGTACTCAAGTCCTCTACACTGCTCCAAGGGTCTTTTGGCGCCCGACTGACTCTGACAGGAGTCGCTGTTAAGATAAGATAAGATAAGATAAGATAATTTTATTTGTCAAAACATGCGTATACATGCAAATTAAGCATGCAGGATGTCACAATATTAATATTTCGTACGTACATGTTTCACCGTAAGGCGTACAAATTTATAGTAATTACAAAATAAAAACTAAATTACTGAAGACACTTCAATCCAAGTACATAATAATAATAAACGTTGATATGTCAGTAAAAGAAATTAATCATAAAATGTCACAATATTTAAGTAATAATAAAATAAAATAAAAAATGTCAAATAGTGTCATTCAAAAAATCATTTATGTTATAATAACACTTGTCCGTTAATAAATCTCGAATCTTTTTTTTAAACAAATTTACCGGCAAACATTAGTGCAATTGTTTTGTAAAATGTCACTTGTAATGTAATTAAAAAACATAATCCTCCTTCTGACGCAGTCGGGTAAAAAGATGGCGCTGTTAGTTCCGATTTTAGCCACGCGCCAAAGTAAACTTGTAGAGCTGTTTCATAGTAATTTGTATCTGTCACTTCTTCTGTTGCCTTCCTAGTGTTAGCACCTCGCGCATTAATCAAGAGGCATCACGGGAGTTATATTAGGGTGCGGCCACATTGACAAGGGTGAAACACCGCGCTAATTGAAGCGAAACTATTCACTGCCATGATGCTGTGTTTTTGTTTGTTTAGCTTTAATGGGAAGTGTTTCTTGTCTTGTTCTACCGGATGATGTTGGAAATCTATATAGGGTGGGCAAAAATCGTGGATCAAACGAAACAGGGCGATAGTTGGGGTTATTTGCAGTAAAAAAATATCTTTGTGTCGGAGCCTTAACTTGATCTCCTTAAAAGTTATGACAATTTGAGTGTTTACAGTAAGGTTCTAAAGTTACAAAACAAGTGCCAATACCGATAAATCATGGTATCCTCTGTTTTAAATCACTGTTGTGATGATACTTTTTTATTTTTTTTACTGCAAATAACTCCGTCTTAATCGCCCTGTTTCGTTTGATCCACGATTTTTAGTCACCCTGTTTAGGTCTATCGTTGCTCTTTTCTAACCGACTTTAAAAATTGAGACATCCACGCCATGGGTCCTACCTTATTACTCAATTGAAAGTGTTCGGATCTACATGGAAACAAACAACACCGAAGGTTATCATGCTAGTTTTGGATAGGTAACATAGGTACCTACCTATGTTACGAATGATAAGATCGACGACGATATACGTGAATCTTGTAGTAGCAACCAATTAAATATACGAATACGAATCATCATCATCGTCGTCATTGGCAGCCTTGTTCCACCCACTGTTGAGTTTAGGCAAAATCAAAAGTCATTTATTCTAATTAGGCTGCTAATCAGCACTTTTCTAACGTCAAAATTACATAAGACATTTCCCTAAAACGCCCGCCCTTCACCACTTTCTAGTGCCTTCGCTGGGGAGAAGAAGTGGCGAAACAAATCTCCCCAGCAGAACAGCATAACATTTAACACCTAAATAAAAGCCTCCAGGCGTAAAGGGCGTGACTGCTTACATATTTATGCAATGCTGGGCTAAGGTCACATACTCGTAGCTCTCACTCGAAGTTATGTTCACAAAGCTCTCACTCGAATTTATGTTTACATAGCTCTCACTCGAAGTTATGTTCACATAGCTCTCACTCGAAGTTATGTTCAGATAGCTCTCACTCAAAGTCATAAATTATAAACTAACACTAGCGCATAGGACTCCTCCCTTTTGTGCCATGCATTCCTGGTCTTGTTACGAATGCTGAAGTTAAACTCAAGTCGCGTCATGACAAAGCGAACCACGTGTAAATACAATCAGGAAATACGGCTTAACGACCAATATATACATTAGCAATGAGGATTAGTTTCTATAGAGTAAGTTCAGTTAGGATTGTGGTATGTGACCGCACGACCCGCTTCCCCATTGCACTGAAACGGAATAATTAATTGTCATGTTTTACATAATTATCTTTTTAATACTAACACGAACTCCATTTCCTGAATGGTTTGTCAACTAAAAGCTAGATTTTTACGTATAAATTAGGTTTAGGTAATTAGCTACTAAAAATGTTGTTTATATGACCATAATTGTAATGAATTAGTTATGATTTCTGAAAAAAATATTTTGGTCGTGAGAAATACCTTATCATATATACATATGGTATAGGTATATAGTAGGTTCACCTCTATCTACCCAGAGGAATAAATGCGTCATATCAAATATCACATCATCATCATTTCAGCCGTACGACGTCCACTGCTGGACATAGGCCTCCCCCAAGCCCCTCCACTTCGACCGGTTTTGTGCTTCTCGCATCCAAAGAGTTCCTGCGGCCTTCACAAGGTTGTCCAACATACTACAATATAATGTAAAGTGTAAGATTCACAAGCCGGATTCTCTAGAAAATCTTGTATGAAATAATAAATTCATGTCAAACATAATATTTTCCACGAAGACGAGTCTTCTAAACATCTCAAAGAAAACTACCTTTCGTAATGACGTTATGTTTATCTAAGCTACCAGGCGCACAAAGGCCGTTAGGAGTCAAATAAAAATATAACCCTCAAGTTTACGTAAGGGATCCCCTTATGGCTTTTATACGGGAATTCTAAACGGCTTTTACTGAAGAAAATTGCTTGTAGAGACCCTTTAATAAACCTGTCTTTTTATAGGTTGACAATGGTCAACGGTTACCCATTGATCTCAGAAATATCTAAGGCGGGTATACTAATAAAGCTGAAACAGAAATGCTGCTTGGTGGCAGACATAGGTACAGTGGTGGTACTTCGCTAGAACTTCTTTAATGAGCACACTTCTTACGAGCACTACTTTAATGAGTTCTACTACTACTGAAACTTCATCTTGCCGTCAGTTAAGAATTAGTAACACCACTGCTGCACTGGAAATTCTCTTTTTGCGAAGAACAATCCATGCGACCGAAAACTGACTATATCTTACCGCAAATGAACTTTCTTCTTTCTTTTCTTTTCCCTTCTATGTAGTAGAAAGGTAATTAAGCTTTAAACATCACTACAAAAGGCTGCTATGGTAAAGCAGTTGACAACTTAATAATCTTGCCAGAATGACCTTGTCAAAATGTTGTCCTCCTAAGCGATGATTCCTATTGTCTTGTAATAGTAGAAGTATATGATTCTCAATTTATCAGAATAGGCCAAAGGAAGGTTGTCGTAGACATTTGTATTTAGTTCTGGATAACACACGTGATATTAACACCAAACTGTTTATTCCCTAAAGAGATAAAGACAAAAGTGTACAACAACAATATAATATTGTTTAGTTGTTTAGTATGCGGCGCACAGTGTGGCTTTGAACGAGCCCGCCGTAATTCGATTCACTTTAAAACAGTTTGAGACTCGTCAACTGGGAGGTCATAAATTTAAACAAGAAAGGGTTCACAAAGTAATTTGTGAAAGAATGTTGCGGGAAAAGAACGGGTTGGGGTTAAAAAGACAATTTTGTAAAGATTTTATTCGAATAGAATGGAATTCAGTTTTTTTTTTGGGAAAAGTTTGTTTGGAACAATTGTTTGAACGGTTTAATAAAATATTGTTATAGGAAGGAAAAGGAATTCTTTTACAAGTCGAAGAAGAAGTCGTACTTCTGATTTTCTGTAAGATAGCTCATGTTTAGCACTGACTCATCATCATCATCATCGTTTCGGTCGAAAGACGTCCACTGCTGGACATGGGCCACCCTCAAGCACCGCCACTTCGACCGGTTCTATGCTTCCCGCATCCAGCGGATTCCTGCGGCCTTCACAAGGTCATCGGTCCACCTTGTGGGAGGCTTTTCAACGCTACGCCTTCGTCACAACCTTTCGCCCCCATCGACTCATGAGTGACCAAGTGACTCATGTTCCGTTATAAATCGGGTCTACCTTTTATAGCAGAACTTTTTACGTCATAATATTGTTTTGCATAACAACGGATAGCATAAACTTCATTTCGCAGAAAATCATTTCGCATACACTCAGTTGTCATACATTCAAAACTCATAATTTTGTTAGTCAGAATCATCTTTAGGCATAATGTTTATATCCATAATAATTAAAAAGCAGAACCATCATATCGCAGAAAATTCACAGTCAGAATCGTCTTTTGGCATACATTTTATATCGATAGTCATTAAAAACCTACCCTAACCTAAATGCTAATTACAAAAATATTGTCGGCTTGGATGCATGTAGCATGCAAACAGGCATACAACATGCAAGCAGGCATGCAACATGCAGCATGCATGCAGCCAGCATGCATGTAGCATGCAAGCAGGCATGCAACATGCAGCATGCAAGCAGGCATGCAACATGCAGCAGGCATGCAGCATGCAAGCAGGCATGCAACATGCAGCAAGCATTGTTTCTGTCACGGCTCCGGCGCTGCGGGGTTTGGGCGGCGCCACGCGAGCTTATCGTCACAGATGGTTTTAACGCTCACCACCGCAGCTTCGGCTTGCTGGCCGGCTTCGCCGGCCAGCCTCAGCCGCGGTGGCGGGCCTTCAAACCACCTGCTCCTCAGCTCGCGGGCCGCCCTACCCCTCCGCGCCTACGCGGGTTTAAATTACACTCTAGGGGTAGGGCAGACAAGACTGCGTAAAGTCGGTTTCGCAGCGATTCGTTTCTGTCACAAAATTTTGCAGCACAACGTATTGACTTTTTATGACACGTATATATTATAAGTTTTTGATGTTTTGAACACTAATTTTTACAAGAAGATACATCTATTTTAATTTTTGATGTTCAAATATGCACCCATACCAAATAATCGTATCTCTAAATAAATGTTATGCTAAACAAAATTATGCATAATATTAATTATGGCAAAGGTAATTATGCGAAACAAAATTCTGCCAAGATAAAAGTATGCCATTGTAAATTCGGACACGTAAATATTCTGCCAAACAAAAGTTATGCTAAATAATTTTTATGCCTTAAAAATATTCGATTAAATAAGATTATGCCATGTGAGTTATGCCAAATAAAAATCGGAGTATCAAGATTCTGCCAAATAGAAGGAACCCTTATAAATCAGACTATTCTAGTACCTAATAGGAGATTATTTTCACTTATTTTTGTGGTATTCCCTTGACCTGTTTCATGAACCTGGTGATGATGTCGGCCATTCTGCCAAATGTCTAAAGTTAGTTGGAAAAGTAATCAAGTAATGGATTGAGCTTTCAGTTTTCAGTTGTGCAGTGAATACTTACAGACCAAAAACTACGAGAGAAACAAAGCAAACGTGCGGTCAGTAGTTGTCTCTTTCTAGAATGCGGATCTGGTCCACGTCCACGTGCGCTGCATGTACAGACGCCAGCACATCAAGCTACCTGAAACTGTCAAATTTTCCCAATCAACTTTGAACCTTATGTTTTAGCGATAAAGTTGAAAATCTATTAAAGAAATTTGACAGATTGAAGTAGCTTGATCAGATGTGCTGACGTCAAAAGTCTCTTCTCTATGACAGCTGTTCGCACAGATAACACATTATGCGCAGACAAAGGTCTTCAACCAGAGCGTCCTGCCCGTTATGACATACGGTGCCGAAACATGAACCCTGACGGTGGGGCTGGTCCTCAAATTTAAGGTCGTTCGGCGTACTATAGAGCGAGCTATGCTCGGAGTCTTTCTCTAGGACAAAATCAGAAAAAAAACCGGGGTTACCGACATGGGTTGCAGCAAACTGAAGTGGCAATGGGTTGGTCATGTTTGTCGAAGGACCGATGGCTGGTGGAGCAGATGAGTCCTGAAGCGGAGACCTCGTATCGACAAGCGTAGTGTGGGACATCCCTTAAGTTAGATGCATCGACGACCTAAGCAACAACATTTTGACCACTACGAAACTTTTGTTGCGTGTGCAAAAACGAAAGGAGCTTCATTACAACCGGGCGCCGGGCGTTCCACGACAAATCTCGACTGTGTTTTTTTTTTTATTTGCTTATCTAGATTTGATTTAATAAGGGTAGGTTTAATATACTTATTTTATATGTTGCACCCCTTGACGTCATCACTTCAATGCTGGCGGTCGCTGAAAACCAGCACTGTATTCTTTTTTGTACAAGTCACAGGATGTCACACATATTTTCCTCATTGTTTTTACTGTTCTTTTTTGTGCTTTTTTTTTCTTTGCGTCATATTAGGCGCTTTTCTTCGTTTATGGATCAATTAAACATTGTTTATTCCGATTATTAAATCAGTATCATGTAGATCACCTGTCTATAACAGCCATCCTTGTTCCATTACAAGCATGTCCCTATTACGTCAAGAATTTCCCCTATGTTCGAGCAGGCGGCTGCAATTCCACCGTGCCTATACGGCCGGCCTAAACGGTACGTACACGGCGCCCTGTTAGCTAAGTTAATAGATTGGCAGACTTGGTAAATGCTGGAGCCAGGATACACTCCGGAAATACAATTACGGCGATGGCTTTGAGCGTCCTCGTCGGACAGAAAATTTTGGTATTGGTTATAGCGCAGAATACACTTTTAGGGTTCCGTAGCCAAATGGCAAAAACGGAACCCTTATAGATTCGTCATGTCTGTCTGTCTGTCTGTCTGTCTGTCCGTCTGTCTGTCTGTCTGTCTGTCTGTCCGTCCGTATGTCACAGCCACTTTTCTCCGAAACTATAAGAACTATACTGTTCAAACTTGGTAAGTAGATGTATTCTGTGAACCGCATTAAGATTTTCACACAAAAATAGAAAAAAAACAATAAAGTTTAGGGTTCCCCATACTTAGAACCGAAACTCAAAATTTTTTTTTTCATCAAAGTCATACGTGTGGGGTATCTATGGGTAGGTCTTCAAAAATGATATTGAGGTTTCTAATATCATTTTTTTCTAAACTGAATAGTTTGCGCGAGAGACACTTCCAAAATGGTAAAATGTGTGTCCCCCCCCCTGTAACTTCTAAAATAAGAGAATGATAAAACTAAAAAAAATATATGATGTACATTACCATGTAAACTACCACCGAAAATTGGTTTGAACGAGATCTAGTAAGTAGTTTTTTTTTAATACGTCATAAATCGTAAACACAATTTACCATTCATTCAATCAACTCAAAAATTAAAAAAAACATTTAATTTCATAAACATAAACCTTATGCATAAACCCGGATGTTACGGAACCCTCGGTGCGCGAGTCCGACTCGCTCTTGCCCGGTTTTTTGTATTGTATAAGTAAGTGTAAGTAAGTATTGTGTAAGTGATTTTTCTGTTACATACCTACTCTATCTTTTTTGCCTTTTCGGTCATGAAATGTATTTTTACTAAAATGGTCATTATGCCACAGTGAAATAAAATATTTAAAAAATCAAAAAGCGATCATTGGCACTCACCATTTGCCGCCACTAATACCCATCACTTCACTCTAAATATGCAAATTAACCAAACATCCCGAATTCCCGATACGTTGCAATTTGCATTTTACCAATTTTTGCAACTCTTAAAAGGTTAGTTTTAGACCGACGCAAATTGCTGCTGCTATCAAACAGAATTTTATGTGAGAGGATTAGTTGTGATCGTCCGCCATATTGGATCGCGTGTAACGGTCGCCGGTTCAATTCAAGTTACGAGATTCGAATTCCGAACGTTTGGAATTCCAACAATCACGTTCTGTTGTCATTTTAATGTCAATTATTTGTTTCGTCGAGTTACCACATTCACATGGCATCCGTGAAATTGTAAAGTAAAATGTGTGGTTATTAATATTTTTCGTCTGCATAGACTGGAAATAATAAACACAACAAGAATTAAAAACGTTTATCTTACTTTTGCTATTTGTTAGAGATAAATTATTTAATGATTTTTAAGAATTGTTAAATAATATTTTTATCAATTTCCGGTATATGGAGGTATTGTAACTATGACTACTTGGAGTGAATCTTGCTTAAAAAGGGGCGCAATGTCTCTCGACAGATCAGAAGTTGTCCGAATGTCCGATAGCAGACACGGCACAACGGTGCTCTGAACTGTCAGGTATGTTTCTTAAATTAATAATGTAATTTTGAATTTCTATTTTTATATTGTATTTTTTTTACTGTTATTTTTGAATTCAAATATGCTACATAATATTGTTGTGTGTGTTATTTTTAAATTCAAATATGCTACACAATATTGTTATGCTGTGTTACTTACTGAACAATATAATAACGAACCTATTTATATGGGTTAATCGACGGTCAAGAGGTTATCTGCGACTTCCGATATTAAAGTTATTTTTCACTTTTATGTTGGATCTACCCCACAAAACTTCATAAACACTACTTGCTATGTAAATATCAGTGACAGAAAGTTATTTAAACATCATCAATCAAAACAAACAAACTATATAAACTAAGTGGACGTACTTATGCAAAAGGGAACCAACCCACACATTGACAGTTTCGAGATAAAACGATTTTTAGTAAAATGTTGTAAAGAAAGTTAACTGTTCATAATTATAATAGGATTAGTTTGCAATATTGTGTAACATACTGCATTTTATGAATCTATTTTTATGTAAAAAGTGTCTTTTTTTTAATAAATTATCTCTGGTTCCTTGTTGCAAAAAACCTAAAATGTGGGTTGGTTCCTTGTTACAATACATAAACATATGAATATTATTGGTGAAAATAACAAAAACTCAGGTTTTTATGGAAATTTTATTGAAAAATTACTTGGATACCTAAATACTTACATAATCGGCTGAACTCGTTCCAGATGGAGCGAGTTGAGGAACCAGATTGGTCAAAATTTGTAGCTTGTGAAAGCTACTAATTTTATTATTTTCGCTCATCTGGTTCATCTACCTCGAAAACAGGTTGCCCTGAAAAACCTTCCAGATCATCCTCAATTCTATCGTCTTCTACAAGATTAATAATATAAAAGCCATGGGAATCTTTAGGATTGAGGTGCAGCAAGCTCTTCAGGCCCTTTAACTTAGTCTCAGGAACAGGCTTC
The DNA here is from genome assembly GCA_916614155.1 of Mesoligia furuncula. NCBI lineage: Eukaryota > Metazoa > Arthropoda > Insecta > Lepidoptera > Noctuidae > Mesoligia > Mesoligia furuncula. The sequence goes on from OU744810.1 coordinate 712,685, forward strand.
CCGTTTGGCCAAAGAGGTTCCAACAAACAAAAGTTGGCCTACCGCGTAATTTTTTTTAATGTTAACCTTTTTTATAATCCTCGGTCAAATTAGACCTCATAAAAATTGTGAACATTTCCTCCTTTTTGAGCATTATTTCCTTTGTGTTAAGCCAAGATACTTTAAGACCATCTGCAGTTATCTTCCTATTTGTTATGTTTTTTCCAGCTTCAATGAAGACAAGAAATCATGAGGCTTCAGGCATGTGTATGTATGTACGTGCAAACGTTTTTTTTTTTTTTTCATAACAATCATGTCGGTTCCTCATTCAATTTTTCCGAAATCAGTGTCGTTGGGAAGAAAGCTGTGTCCGATTCTACAAATTGTACATATATTGATTTGTTCATTATGTGACTGATCGTAAAGCAAAGCTTTTAGCATCATAACCAATTTTATATTACGGTTTTGTTCACCGCACGAATCACTCCATAGGATTGGGCGTTTCACGTTCCTCCCAATCCTCTCTAAAATATACTTGATTAGACAACAGCCTTCCTCTTGAGCACCGCGGCCTGCTTCACATTCTACCCAAAGACAACTTTTTGTATTCAATTTAGGTATACACACCAGGAGCAATAATGAAGCTCATTGCAATGAGTGGGTAGAAGGTGAAGCAGGCCGCGGTGCTCAAGAGGTAGGCTCTTGTATAATCAAGCATGTTTTATAGAGGCTGGTCATAAAGTGTCTTGGCTTGACACAAGGGAAATAATGCTCAAAACGGAGGAAATTTTCACAATTTTATGAGGTCTAATTTGACCGAGGATTATAAAAAGGTTAACATTAAAAAAAATTACGCGGTAGGCCAACTTTTGTTCTTACGAGAGAGGTAATGCAACCTATTTGGCCAAACAGGAAGCCTGTTCCTAAGGCTATGTTAAAGGACCTGAAGAGCTTTCTGCACCTCATTCCTAAAGACTCCCATAGCTTTTATATGAATCTTGTGGGAGACGATAGAATTGATGATGATCTGGAAGGTTTTTCAGGGCAAACTGATTTCGAGGTAGGTGAACCAGATGAGTGAAAATAATAATAAAATTAGTAGCTTTCTCAAGCTAAAAATTTTGACCCATTGGTTTTTTTTGGTTTCTCATGTATGCCCAAAAGGCGGGACATAGCTGATCAACGTCACTGTAATTCTTAACACCTATATCTATTTCTGTACCTATGATCCACAATAAACATGTTTGATTGATTGATTCTCAACTCACTCCATTTGGAGCCAGTTGAGCCGAATATATAGATAAGTATTTAGGTACCTAAGTGATTTTTCAATAAAAATACCTTAAAAAACCTTCGATTCCCTTTTGCATAAGTACGTTCAAATAATATTAACAAGGAACCATGTGATATCAATCTTATAGACTAACGACAATTTTATTATGCAAACTGGAACCAAACCGCATGATCTCTTTTGTAAATTAAAATAAATATCCTTTATGTGGAACCATGTGACATGGTTCTTTGTCAAAGCATAGGCTAACGGCAATTTTATTATGCAAACTGGAACCAAACCGCATGATCTCTTTTGTTAAATCATATAAATATGTTTTATGCGGGACCATGTGACATGGTTCTTTGTCAAACAATATAAACACAAAGATTTACCGTTTTTAACATTACCATACAGCATGGGTCTTTTTATTTTATTCGGAAACTGCTAATATATGAGTTGGTATCCTTGTCGACATAATGTTTTGATATGAAAGAGTAATCAGACAACTATGATCTTTACAGGGCCGATAGAAGGAGTATTTTAAAAGGTTTCTGTATACTTAACTCAATTTTGACCTACTTGTGGGTTGGTTCCCTTTTGCATAAATACGTCCAAGTGGAAAAAAATCGTATTATTGAAGCTAACTCAAAAACTACCTGTAGTGTATGCGCAGGCATTGGCGTGGCAGTCGCTTACCGACCGTAGGCGAAGGCAGACGTTCTCTGGGTTTCGGATAGACTATGTCACCTCAGTGATCTGTCAAAGTGTGTTTTATTAACCCAGCGAACACTACAAGTGGCGACGAGGATAAAAGTAAGTGCTGAAAACATTTACCAAAAAAAAAAAGGGGAAGAATGCACGCTGAAAAATAATGCACGTTGAAAGTTGTTTACGATCAGTTAAGCGACTATATTTCGACAAGGATCGTTTATAATAATAATAATAATAAGGTTTATTCACAAAAAATACAGAAACACATATACAATGTACATTACAATTCATTGCATGTTGCAAAATCTGTACAAAAAGTATATAACCCTGTGCCTTAGACTAGGACTGCCTGTATTCTAAGAGACAGTGTTCAGCCAAACAATTACTTAAACATAATTTAATACAACACATGAACGGTGTAGATGTTATTGAGTTTCTGTGATTTTATTGTGTGTGTAGTGTAAATGAAATGAAGTTTGAGTTTATGATGTGCCTAATTATATGCATTTTAGTGTACGAGCTGCCTACTGTGTTGGATTACTAGATGATGTATGTGAGCAAAGACTCTGTGTAGGCATAGTCTTTTTGGAGTAGCCACTCTGTTACTATGGATTTAATTTTGTACGTGTTTAAGTTTAAAATATTTAATGATGAATTAATTTTTTGGTAAATGTGTGTACCTAATATATAGAATTGGCGTTTTGCGAAGGTTGTTTTGTGTTGGGTTCTGGGAAGGAGATTTACTCTCTTATTTGGGTTTGGCGGTGGCAGACCCACATGTGTTCTATGAATTGATCGGAGCACAAAGAGTTGCCGCACTGTAAGAACCTTACAGTTAGAGTACAGTTCCGTTAGTTATAGTTATAGTTGGATACTAAAGTAAAAACAGAACGTAGTCACGGTGTACCTACCTACCTACACGTAAATAAATCGTTACCAAGGTAGATGGTTACAGCTAATGATTGCTTTATAAGTTACGAAAAATAATTTCTGCTTCGACTGATGTAAACAACTTATAAGCGTAGGTAAATGTCAAAAAGGCCATGCAGTAAATATTTTTCACAACAAAACAAAAGGCCATGCCTGATTAGTACGCAATTATTTTAAATGTGCTGTAATGCAAACAGTAAGTTATTGTTAATTATTATTATTGAGCAAGTGCTTTCATTTAAATAACAAGATAATTGAGTTATTTGCACGCTTCTAATTTTAAATAAAAATAATAACCGATTATTATCTGTGTGGTGCCGGACTTGTCTGTGTGGTGCCGGACTTAAAGAATACCACCACCCCTTACTTCCCGTGGGTGTCGTAAAAGGCGACTAAGGGTCGTACCGGAGAATGGGCAGCAGCGTTCTCTATGTATTCCACCATCATACCATACTGCGATCGCCAACCCGCCTGCCAAGCGTGGCGATTATGGCAAACCCTCCCAAAATTGGGGGAGGCTTATGTCCAGCAGTGGACGTCTATCGGCTGAAACGACGATTATCATAAATCTTGGACATACTTAACTTTTCTGTTGGAAATAACCTACATGCCCACTTATTGTAAATATAAAACAAAATCAGTAGATACTGTTTTAATCAGGTCACTGGTTTTGCCAGGATCAATTGTTTGCATTTCGACACAGAAATATCAAGGTCACGCAAATACTATTCGCAATACGACCATGCTTAATGGATAAATATCAGAAAAGACCGGGAAACGTTAGTGTAAGCATCAATAATGGCTTAATTACTAGCATATTTACTGCCAACTAGTTAATAAACCTAATTTGTTCATAGATAAAGGTTGTTATCAGTCAATTCCCATAATAATAGTAAAGTATAACACTTAATATCGTGTCCTGCGTGTCCTGTCAGCTGCACGTTACCGGAACTGATGGACGCTGGTGAAGGCGCCAAACAAGTATCCGAATTCTGGGCCGAGTACATTTAGATTGCTTTTCTGGGCCGAGTTCACTTAGATTGCTATCGACACACTAAAAAGAAGATTGTAAAGTAACGTTACTGAATAAATTTATTCAGTAGGTATATTTAGTTATATTTAGTTAGTCATACTTACGCTTACGTCAAAGGTCATGCTGAATCCGAAATGCTCTAATGAGCACGCATACGAGTCTCAAAATCCTGTTACAGGACGCCACAAAAAAATGACTCACGCAATAAGTACTTACATAACATACATACATAATCAGCCTATAATGTTCCCACTGCTGGGACACAGGCCTCCTCTCGGTGGGAGGGAGTGGGCCGTAATCCACCACGCGGGCCCAGTGCGGGTTGGCAGATGTCACATGTCTTCTTGTCTTCAATAAGTACTTACAAAAATATAATAGGGCATGCAGTTGTGATACTGTTACTGATTTTCAGTAAAAGCCACGCAAAAATAAGAATCAATACAGAGTAATGTATTCATTGTAATACTTACGAAACATAACAAAAATAAAAAAAATAAAAAACCATCCCACAGAGGATAATTTCCTGCATGTAGGAAGAACTACCTAATGAGTACTACTGATAATGACATATATACCCGAGTTCTAGGGTGACATAATTTAGATTGCTACCTATCAACAGACTAAGGAAAAGACAAAAGCTATGTTATTGTCATTACTATAATTAAATACTAGTACCAACCAGTTAAAATAATAAGTATACATACTTTGATATAAAATGTGGGCAAAGTGAAAATAAAAAGTCACAATAACGACAAACTGCTGTTTGATGTTATTGCAATGTTAATTAATATTAATAACAGAAAGCTGCTATCTTAAACACCTGCAGAATAGTTAAGAAATTCATGCAGTTAGAGGAAGAAAACACATTCTAATACACACCACACGTTGCATTTACTTGGTTTTGGCCCGTAAATGTAGCTAAAACCAGCCTAAGAGGTGAGAAAAAAAGACACAAAAATAATAAAAATAATGTTTATTTCCAGAACAATATTCACAAAGGTTACAAGTACAGTAATATGGTACAACATATAGTACATTGAGTATTAGCTCCTGGCACCCAAACTAGGTTTATAGCCTGTGACTTGGGGACAGATAGTTGAACAAAATGTTTTAGTAAAACTGTTTTCACCAGTAACATGAATTAGAATGACATAATATTTTCCTGTGATAATATGATGAATCGGTAAATCAATTTTGTAGAAGAGAAGTTTTCTTCTTCTGTTGGAATTTTGTGGTAGTACCTTCAAAGGTCACTAAGTTACAGATGCCATGTAACATTATGTGAAACCAAGACAATAATGTACAATAAAGCAATAAAGATTGCTTATCTATTCAAACATAGGTGGGAGAACAGGCGTGATGTGGTTCTCATAACCTTATAATTTTATTTATCATAAAGTTGATAATACTGCCCTATGTGAGGTAATTAAAATGTATTTGTGATGTACCATTATTGATGTAGCACACAACTCAGTGGCAACACTGCTCGAGTCGGTCACGGCTTACCCCCGTGTCGACCCCTTATGTAAATAATATCGAGAAAATATTATTTGATCAAATAAAAAAATGTTCCAGCGAAAATACGAGTATCGTTAATGTACCAGTTTTAACAGAAGTTCCACTTCGGTGAAATCGAAGGAAAGTAAGAAATTATTATCTTTCTGTTAAAACTAGTGTTAAAAAAAAAATGTATTAAGTAGCGAAAATATCGAAGCTTAACAAAAGTTCCACTTCGGTAAAATCGAAGTTAAGTAACAAATAAAATTATTAAGATAATAATTTTATTTGTTACTTAACTTCGATTAAAACTAACTAGTGTCATAAAATCTGTTATGGTTAATGATTGAACTAATCGTAGTCAAATCAAATGCATTTTGCACTGGCTATTGTAATTTGTAATCAACAAAAGAATTCATAGAATTCATTACAGTGTTGTAATATCAAGTGAACATTTGCTTTAATCACATAGCACACGTCGTCAAAGGACCTTTGTTCGACTTGCTGGCTAGTCAAATATGAACGGCGGTGATTTAGTTTAAAATAAACTTTAATTACAATTATAGGACAAAAAACATCAAATGAAATAAGTTCCAACAAAACAACCTAATGGTTGCGAAAAACACAAATGGAACAAGTTCCAACAAAACAACCTAATGGTTGCGAAAAACACAAATGGAACAAGTTGCAACAAAACAACCTAATGGTTGCGAAAAACACAAATGAAACAAGTTCCAACAAAACAACCTAATGGTTGCGATTAATACTGGCAAGTTAACGAATGAGGTTTATTAAATTAATAAAATTGTTTCTCCAAATAGTTAGTGGCAAAATATAGCATTATTGATTGACTATTTGGGACACACGGGACGTACTGGTGTTATTTTCGGGAACATGCGAGCGTAAAATCTAATAATTCTAAATTTGCTTATATCTCGAAAACGGTGCGTCCTATCGAAAAAATAATGGAAAATTTGCCCCCCTTTTAGAAACCCCTTGCCGCAAAATTCGCGACATAGATAAAAAAAAAAGGCTTATTTGTATAGTTTTACTTTTATTTCGTATAACCTCATTTAGCTAACTAAGCCATTAAATGTTTAGTTAAAAGAATTGCCTAATATTAGGCAAATAAGATCGCGGAAGTCGCGATACTGATAGATTAAGTGGTTAATCGGTATCAAAACATTACGAATTAATTTGAAGAGGTAAACAATCAAATGAATAGTGGGTACCTAAAAGTTAACAATAACTAATACATTGGTATAACCAACCAGTGTATGCAATCAATGGGTGAAAACTCATCAAGTTCATACATTGGAACCGACTAGTTTACGCAATTTACAAAATAAATCATGGTTACACATTAAAAAGATTTTGATCTCTATTGCCAATCCTAGGTATGAGGGGCACGTGGCTAAATAATAACAGCCGCATAGGTCGATCGATCAGGTTAAGCTACGCTTGCCGCGGTTGGTCTATGGATGGGTGACCATCTTTACATACCGTGTCCCCTCCGTGCCTCGGAAAGCACCTTAAGCCGTTGGTCCCGGCTGTCATTCGTCAATCTTTGACAGTCGTTACGGGTAGTCAGAAGCCCGGAAAGTCTGACAACTAGTCTTACCAAGCGGTATCGTATTACCCAGTAACTGGGCTGTGAGCCGCTAAGACTGGAAGCCGACCCCAACATAGTTGGGAAAAAGGCTAGGCAGATGCCAATAGAAATCACAAAAGAGATAAAATTTCCTGACCTGTAAATAATGCAAATTGCATAAAAGGGTAAAAGTTTTCTGCCCTGTAATTAATGCAAATTGCATAAAAGGGTAAAAGTAAAAGATGTAACTTCAGTAAAAATCACAAATGAGATAATAATTCCTTGCCCTGTAATTAATCCAAATTGCAAAAAAGGGTAAACGAAAAACGGTAAACTTAGTAAAAATCGAAAAGTAATAGACTAAGTAAAAATCACAAAATAACAATAACAATAATAATTTTTTTTTTTCAAAAAGCCAAGTACAATTTGTCCATCTCAATCAAGCATAAAAAAAAAAAAAAAACAATGAAGTACAACGCTATGCATTATTTGAGACAGAGTGAACGTCTGTGTCTGTGCTAGTATAAACTGTGTTACAGACACAGGCTGCAAAAGTGATAATAGTTCGTGCCCTAAAATAATGCTAATTGCAAAATTACCTTTAAACTCACTACATTTTGACAAGTTTTGACATTTGTTTATCGCCGAGATGAGACTGAGACTAGATTTTGAACGTTTTAAATTAGTAGAATTATAATAATAATAATAATAAATCTTTATTTCTCAAAAAATGCATATACAGTATTTGGTCTAAAAATGGCTTAAGTTAGCATTCCAAAGTGAAAAACCCTGACTTCTAAACTAGGTTTATGTACCTGTATCTTAGAAGCCAGTGTCCCTTACAAATTGATGTGCATATAGAAAATAGGACACACATTATAGACAATAATCCGTTAGGACAAGAGAAATAAAAAATAAAAGAAACAAAAAAAAACAACAATATAAAAAAAGATAAGATATTAAATGAAAGTGTTGTGTAAGTCTCTAGTGTGTTTGTCTGGAGTGATGTGTGTGTGGGTTTTTGAGTGTGTGTGTGTGTGGGTGTTTGAATGTGTGTGTATGTTTGTGAGAGAGTGTGTGTGTGACTGTGAGGGTAAGTATGAGTGAGTGTGCAAGCGCATGCGAGACTATAATATTTATCATAAAACCTTAACTATTTATGTATATTTCTAAAATTTCCCAACAGAAGATCCTCCGTATTGCGATAAGTTAGTTTTAGAAGATATTCCTGTAACTTAGATTTTAAGTGATATTTAGTATCAGAAAAAAATTTTAGTACTTTATTAAGCTGGTTATAAAGTTTCGTGCTGGTGACATAATAGTGTCTCTTGGCAAACGTAGTTCTATGCGACTCTTGAGGAAAAACCGTGTGTTTAATTCTACCTGTTGGCTCAGAGGACGGACGAGTAGAGTGCTTACGGAGCATTGACTGAAGGACATACAGCTGCCTGACAGTTAACACTTTAGATTCCGCATATAGCTGATCTGTGGAATATCTTAGCGGCCGAGAAAGCAGAATCTTCAGAACAGCTCTTTGTGCTCGTTCCAGTCGGATAAAATGGTTTTCAGTAGCTCCACCCCAGATCGGTATACAATAAGCTAAGACCGATTGGCATAAAGCAAAATAAACCACCCTCAATGTATCCCTACCAGCAGATTTGCGTAATTTTTTAAAAACGTAAATGAGCTTGCGAGTTCTACCAGAAAGTGTCTCTAGGTGTTTATGCCAATTGAGATGTTGGTCGATATGTACGCCTAGATATTTGACAGTAGTGGACTTAGCAATTGTAAGGCAGTCACAAATGGTGAAAGGCGTACATATATGGGCTTTAAGAGTAAGGGAAGGTGATGGGCATAAATTTGATCTAATAGCAAATGGCATATAAACCGTTTTACTGATGTTTAGAGTGAGTAGGTTGTTACTCAACCATTCCATTACACGTGTGAGCGCTTTCTCGGCATTCCGATAGCACTGGGCCCAGTCTACTCCATCTATAAGCAGGGAAGTATCATCAGCGTATGTAATGATTTTACAGTTTTGAATGGGCAGTTTACAGAGTTCATTTACATAGATAAGGAATAGAGTGGGACCCAATATGCTACCTTGAGGCACACCGTATTCAATGGGAAGCTCTTCACTCACATTTTGCCCGATTTTTACCACTTGAGTTCGATCCCTCAGGTAGTCCCTAAAGATATCCAGCACCAAGCCTCGAATTCCAATACTCTCCATCCTATTCAGTAAGACCGGCGCAGAAACGGTATCAAAGGCCTTAGATAAATCAAGAAAGATGCCAAGACACTTTCTCTTGCTGTCAACAGTCCTAACTGCGTAGTCAGACAGAGCCATAATAGCGTCTTCAGTACTCATTCCCTTGCGGAAACCAAATTGGTTGGGGGATAAAATATTATTAACATCGAGGAAACTGACGAGACTCTTGTTTAAAATTCGTTCCAAGATCTTTGACATAGCAGAGAGAACCGAGATAGGTCTGTAATTGTTGACGTCGTCTCTGCGACCGGCCTTATGAACTGGGTGAACCACGGCTTTTTCAAAAACCACTGGGAAGACACCAGATGAAATGGCGAGATTACAGACATGTGTAATGATTGGGACCAATACTCTTCTCGTGGACTTGATTATATTAATGGGGATACCATCCCAGCCGGTAGCGGAGTCAGACTTAAGACCCATAATGATGTCCTCGATATCCATTTCTGTACACTCAAGGAGAACCATAGAGCCACTAGAACTCGTTGCCGATATTGTAGGCGTGACAGATACGGATTTTATTTTAGTAGCAAGGCTTTGACCAATGTCAGCAAAGTAGTTATTTACCTTATTAAGAGAGGACCCTGGAGAGTCAGAAAGATATAACAGTTCCACAGGGGGAGGACAGTATGAAAGAAGGTCAGATACTTTTTTCACCACATCCCAAGTTGCTCTAATATTATTTTTAGCCTTTGAAAATTCTTCCTTTTCATATCCACGTTTAAGTTTCCTTAATAATGAGTTGCAGAAGTTACGGTAGCGAGTATATGTTATTCTCAGAATTTCATTATTAGCAGATTTTTTTAATTTGACGTGCATGCGGTCACGGTTTCGGATACAGCGTAGCAAGCCAGGTGTAATCCACGGCTTTAGAGATCTATGCTTCCTGGGGACTGTATATTCATGTGTGTTGTTCTTTATGATTGTAGAGAGACTTCCTATTAAGTCTTCCGCCGCTCTATTTGGATCCGACACCGTTAAGATAGGAGACCAGTCTTTGCCATTGATAGTTTCTACAACCGAATTGTGGTTAATTTTGCATTTGGTACGGGGTAAATTATGATACTTATTATTAGTTTGCAAAAATAGTAGCAGAGGTTCATGGTCAGTTATAGACGACTCAATGACAATAGCTGTGGCTGATAAATTCGTCTTTAAGAGGATGTGATCCAGACAGTTGGAGACACGTGTGGGGAACAGGTGAGCGGGGAGAAGTCCGTGCGAGGCAGCACATGATAAATACTCGTCCGAGTGTGCGTCATTGTTGCCATTCTTGATATCGATATTAATATCTCCAATCAAGACAACAGTCTGTGTGGAGGGCATGAGCACTTTATCTAGACTTTCAATGAAATTGTTGATGTTTTTATAGGACGGAGAACGATACAGAGCAACAATTGAGACGCTGTCTATATTACAGATAAGACAATTTGTTTCAACAAAATAGGGTTCTATAACATCTTGTTTCATAGAAGATTTAATATATACAGCGCATCCGTCATTTTGATTGAAGGTATTTTTTGTAAAATAGGAAGTATAACCATCTAAAGTTGGTAGGTGACTAGTTTTACTTAACCAACATTCGGACAAGACAATAACGTCACACTGAAAACCTAGAAGTTCCATTAGTACAGAGATTTCGTAAAAGTTTTTAGTTATACTCCGAATATTAAGATGTAATATTTTTAACCCTTTGTTCGGATTTTTAATATACCGCATGCAGCTTTCAGGTTTACATTTATAAGATTTAGCTACAGAAAGTGAGTCTAATTCGTGGTCTACGCTATTAATGTTAGCCATTTGTTAAAAAATAATAGATAACCCAAAACGCGGCACAGAAAGAACAGAAATTATGAAAATAAGGCATAAGGCAATTTAAAGTTAATGATGCGGGTGGTTTAGGATTATGTAAAATTGATTGAGATGTGATATAAATTATAATTATGCAATGAAAAATACACGCACGCATAGTAATTACGAAACGCACAAGTGTTGAAAATAGGGAAGACTTACGTGTGTAGTTGTGTGTGTGACAATCTAAACTTAAACTAAAAAATACACTATAAAAATTGAAAAAACTTAACAGTAATATGATTATCAAGAGTCATTGATTCACATCCAATTCACGCAGAGTCTGTTCCGTTTTAATGAGAATTTGTTTAGCGCCTTCAATTTTACGCAGAAATACGTTCCCATTATTAGACCAGCAGAACTTGAATTCCTTCAGCTTAGCAAATTCCCTTGAAGCAAAAAACAACCTTCTAGAGCTCGGTGGAAGATATTCCGCTACATAAATTGGGCATCGGTGCCCTTCCATACCAATGTTATTGGTACTCAAACGCTCTTCCTTAGGATGTTTCTTGTTGAAGTCACGTACTGATATAAGGAGTTGGGATTTGGTTTGGACGGCAGCAAACTCAGTGACAATCGGTCTACTAGTAGATCCCGGTTTCCCTGGGAGCCTATATATGTCACGTATATGCGTGGAATTTATGGGTACGTTAACTGCCGCTCCTACTTTAGTAATAATATTAGTCAATTCCGCCACAGACTCCTTTTCCTTCAAGTGCGGAACATTGCGTATCTCGACAGTAGATGATCGTGTTGACTGCTGGAGATCTTGAATTTTTGCTTCTAGAGTTTGAATGTGGGCTGTATACCCTTGTTTATCCTTTTGTAGGACATCGATCTGTTTCAACATGTCATCATATTGTTTGTTAATAAATCCGACAGTCTTCTCAATTTCCATATTTGAATTATGAATAGCTGTGTTTTGAAGTTTTAACTCTGCTATTTCAGACACCAATTTCGTCATAGATGAGCTTTGTTCATCCAAAAAAGACTTGAGACGTGATTCCTGTTCTTTTTTCCATGTCGCAAGCATCTCCATAATCTCATGTTTAAAGTCCTGCAGTTCGTTGGTCGGCGATAACTCGTCGCGAGGACGCTTGTGACGTGTAGAAATGTTTACATTCTGAAATGGGCTACTAGATACTGATTGAGGAATATCCGAGTCAGACGAAACTTGAACTAACTTAGTGTTAGCCTTGGACGAAGCTGGCGGTGACCGCGGCAGGCAAGGCATCACGTAGCGCAGGGTGACGCAAAGTAAACCGTAGCACTCGGTGATAAATGCGAGAGTTCTCGTAGCACGCAAACTGCGCACGCGACCCAAGGACACGAACAGCGTGTACTTAGCGAGCACTTGAATTCGAGTGGGACAGCAATTATGGCGACTGTCTCTGTCCAGCACGGGGGCGTGGCCGGCCAGCGGAGCACTAACGACTTGGAAGTTAAACGAATATAGTGAATTAATTTTAAGGAAAATTAGCCCCTTAAACTTAATCCTAACGGTTAGAATCGCGTATGCACATTAATTATAACTTTTATTCAAACCGATAACGCGTCCACTCTCGGCAAAGGTAACGGGCGAAGGGGAATTGGCCTTCTGGTGTCATACCTCTCCGTGTCATACGTAGGCACATACACATAATAATAGCATTTAATTTCAGCACAACAGTGGTGGTCGTCTAGCCCGACTAAGTTCGTGGGTTCGAAACCAGGCAGGCATTTTGTGTATTTTCACTCATCACCACTGTTCATCAATGGTGAAGGAAAACACCGTGAGGAAACCGGCATGTCTGAGAACCAATACTACGAAGACATGTGATTCATTAAATTGGACGCAATGGGCATCCATTAGATTGGACGCATTTGGACATCCATTAAATTGGACATTACAAAATGGTGAAGAAAAACATCGTTAGGACATCGTGAGGACATCGTGAGGACATCATCGTGTGGATCGTGCCATATGTAACACTCCATTAAATTGGATTTATCAAAGCGAAAATTCCAGGAAAATCCTCTACTTTTACAATATTTGTAAATAATTTGTAAATATGTGAGCACCTGTATCTATCACATAATTGATTTACCTGCCATTGCTTCATTTTAATTCTTTTTACCTTTTGTGGTAGACTAATTTTATTCTAAGTGCATTGTCTTCACATATAGTTATATTATATAAACAAGACCTTGTAAAACATTTTAAAAGGGTAACGGTGGAGTTTCTTGCCCATTCTTCTCCATACGAAAACTACCTTTTGGAATGGGCGACTAGAATCAATTCAATATTTCAATAAACATGACAACAACAAACATATCAATTCAATAAAAATAAAGGAGGGATGTAGTGTATGCGCAGGCATTGGCGTGGCAGTCGCTTACCGGCCGTAGGCGAAGGCAGACGTTCTCTGGGTTTCGGATAGACTATGTCACCTCAGTGATCTGTCAAAGTGTGTTTTATTAACCCAGCGAACACTACACTACCCAAACTAATTTAATAAAATTTATATAGGACCACACCTGAAGCAAACATTATCCATTAAAAAAAATGCAAATCCGTCTATATATGACGGAGTTATGCCCGAACATAATAACATTAAAAAAATACTTCGAAGACCCCGTTGATTCTATCCACTGCACAACTCTACTCTAATTCAAACTTAAATTCAATGCAATTATTATAATAAACCAATTACAGGCACTTTTGCATTGTCAAGGGGTCGGTCAGCTAGATGAAGCTAGCCATTCCAAAGCATAGTACGTACCTGTGGAGAATAACGGGCAAGAAACTCCACGGGCACTGCTTTATTTATTTATAACTAGCAGTGCCCCGCGGTTTCACCCGCGTAAGTTTCGATCCCGTGGGAATATCGGGATAAAAAGTATCCTACTCGTATGTGTTAATCCAGGAAATGGTCTATATATTTGCCAATTTTCATCCAAATCTGTTGAACGGTTTACGCGAGATTGAGTAAAAAAACTTTTTACAAAAAAAAAAAACAACCGACTTCCAAAAAAAACACTACAAATTGAAAAATAACTTTACTTGATTTCCGAGAGCAAATGCTCAAGTTATTTAAAAAAAATACCCAAATTGTTATAGCTTTGCCTATAAAATTTGAGGGTTTCCCTCGATTTCCATGGGATCCTCTCATCAGATTCCAACGTGATGATAATGGGACCACCTCGAGGGTATACCCTTTCAAACAAAAAAAGAATTTTGAAAATCGGTCCACAATTGGCGGAGTAATCGCGTAACAAACACACAAAAAAAAAAAACATACCGTCGATATGAGAAACTCCTCCTTTTTGAAGTCGGTTAAAAAACATCCAAACAACTTCATAAACTTTCTCATTTATAATATTAGTAGGATATTGAATTCGTCATTCATGTTATCGATGCAGAACGTTAAAAGCGTCCGTAATAAAACTACACCAATCGTTCGAGTGGAGTTGCATGATATGCAACTAACAAAATGACTTTAATTAGATTTCTATACCTATCAAAGAAACATTAATCGCGACGTATCGCTTTCGTCTGATCCCGTCTAACTCGACGTAACGACCCACCATTTGAATACCATTAACGTAAATATTATTCAACAACACTTAGTGCAAAGCCCTTAACTACCCTTCAAAGGAAATCTCCATCACGAAAACCTAATCAAAACTTAAAGACAATATCAATTTAGTGAACAAACACCTTTACTTTAGGGCAGCCTTCAACTATGGCGGAGAACAAACAACTACTGAATTAGCAAGTTGGTGAATTTACCTTAATTATGCATTACTCGTGGACGGTAACCGGTGCGGCTACCTGTTCAAACGTCACAAGTTTGGACCGCATCACATGTTTACTTTGCAACCGATATAATTATAAATTAATGCACACGGGTAATTATTTTATGAGACAATGGTTCGACCTATGATGACCTTTCTTGGTGTAAAACTTTAGAATGAATCGACTGCCCAGGTTGCTCTGGACAATGGATATACATGATACAGTCAAACGCAAGCGCACAATAATTAGATTTTGATAGCGCCTTTATTGCGCAGCGGTTTTTGTACTTCACCTTGTGTTACTCCTGTCGTGTGCTTGACTATTATACTTAATTAACTTGATAATTAAGGATTGTCAGACATGGAGGCTTGTTCACCCTAATTAATCCGATCCAGCCTGTCCCTAGCTGCCTCATCCAGCGACGCCCTAAGCCGAAATCCGTACCCTACAGGGGGTGTCCTTAGCGTGTACATGTTTAGTTTATGGCCTGGCTGGAGGACATTAAAAAAAAAATGGAGGCTTGTTCAATGCTTCCCGTGCACTGCCAAAATAACTCATCTCCAAGTCCTCGTCTTTGATCACGACCTTTTACCAAAAAATTCTTTTCATAATAAAATGAAAAAATGCAATTTAAAAAGTGGTTATCTTCGCTCTCGTCTTCTCTTTACAAGACTTCTTTTGTCTTGAACACTGCCTACAATAGAATTAAAATTGTTATTATGTAGCTAGCTACCTTATACCCGTATTCTTTCTAATTAGTATTTGTTCGTTAACGCTCCTGCAGTCGTTAGTTAATTAGTTTTAAACTCATATATCACTTGCAATAAAAAGTTCTCTAGTTTAATACAGACGATATTTCTTGTTCGCTTTTCTTTACTACTAATGTTTCTGTTTTCAAATGATAAATAAATTGGTATTCTTGCTGTTTTAAAAATAAGATTTTTTTTTCAATAACTGTAGCTACTTAGCTTGATTCTTCAAGGTTTGATTGATATTGCAACATAAAGGATTTCAAAAGAAATCATAAACTTAAATCTAAATTTTTCCCAACAATTAGAGGCATTGGTAAACACAATGCACAAACTGAAATAGAAAAAGGTGTCTGAGGTAGGAGGGTCTTGAGTTACTGATCACCCGGCTCTCTTAGTTAGGACACGTTGATTCACAAAATGGTTAGAGCCAAGATATTATATTATACGTATTTTTTTCAGAATCGCATTTTTATTAGGTAAACGCAGAACCGATAAAAGTAAAAAAAATTACATAATTATTATTGTTGCTACCAACGTGATTCGATTCACTGACATAATAACTTACCTACTGTGAATAAATTAAAAGTCAAAAACTTTTTTTTAAACAAGCTTTTATTTAAATGTCTTAAGAAGAATAAAATAAACTTTTCCTTTAAACTTTTACTATCAACTTATAACGTCTTTAATTACACAATTTATTTGATATAAAAGCAATCAAACATACAACTAATTATAAAAAACCAATAACATACAACACAAGAAGCAAAAACATATCTCAAATAGTGACTGCACATGCACGGACTATTTACGGAAAAAAAACAATATTGATTGAAGGGGCACAGCTGTTTAATGATTTACCGGAGGATTTAAAGAGGTGTGATAGTATAAACATATTGTCTTTCAACTGTCATGTTATTATTATTAATCACTACAAAACCGATCACAAAGGACGCATTTTTTTCTTAGAACCAAAACAGTGCAGAAATGTTGAATGAAATCTCATTGTTTTTCATTAATGCACTGGTTTTTTATTTTTCATTTAGATATAAATTTACCATAGAGGTTTAATGTCTCCCATTAAGTTTAATATAAAATATATGCATTTGATCAAAAAGATACAGACTGAAAATAAAAAACCGGCTGAATAAAACCGACTTAGTGAAAAAAAAAAAAAAACAAATGGCGCGCATTTTGTACCATTGTAAAACTTTGATACTTCATATTTAGCAAGAAAAGATTTAAAAAACTGGCCAAGTGCGAGTCGGACTCGCACACGAAGGGTTCCGTACCACAAGGCAAAAACGCCGAAAAAAACATGTTTGTTGTATGGTAGCCCCCCTTAAATATTTATTTTATTTTAATGTTATTATTTATTATTAAAGTTAAAATACAATTGAGTATTTTGTGAATATTTCAAGTGCCTACCTGTTGCCATTTTTGATATCGAGCAAAAAAGAGCAAAAAAATCGCGTTTGTTGTATGGGAGCCCCCCTTAAATATTTATTTTATTTTGTTTTTAGTATTTTTTGTTATAGTGGCAACAGAAATACATCATCTGTGAAAATATCAACTGTCTAGCTATCGCGGTTCTTGAGATACAGCCTGGTGACAGACAGACAGACAGACAGACGGACAGACGGACAGACAGCGAAGTCTTAGTAATAGGGTCCCGTTTTTACCCTTTGGGTACGGAATCCTAAAAACTGGCCAAGTGTGAGTCAGACTCGCACACGAAGGGTTCCGTACCACAAGGCAAAAACGCCAAAAAAAACATGTTTGTTGTATGGGAGCCCCCCTTAAATATTTATTTTAAATTAATTTTATTATTTATTATTAAAGTTAAAATACAACTAAGTATTTTGTGAATATTTCAAGTGCCTACCTACCTGTAGCCATTTTTGATATCGAGCAAAAAAGGGCAAAAAAATCGCGTTTGTTGTATGGGAGCCCCCCTTAAATATTTAATTTATTTTGTTTTTAGTATTTGTTGTTATAGCGGTAACAGAAATACATAATTTGTGAAAATTTCAACTGTCTAGCTATCGCGGTTCTTGAGATACAGCCTGGTGACAGACAGACGGACAGACGGACAGACGGACAGACGGACAGACGGACAGACGGCCAGACGGACAGACGGCCAGACGGACAGACGGACAGACAGCGAAGTCTTAGTAATAGGGTTCCGTTTTTACCCTCTGGGTACGGAACCCTAAAAATGGAAATAGCGATAGCGATATGAATGCAACCCCAGAAAGTTGCTGCAAATGCAAGCTGCAAATGAAATTGTTAATAACCTTTTGCCGCAAAAGTCGCGGGATAAATATTTAAAAGCTTAGGAAAATTTTGCGCAGGTATATTTTATCACGGTAGGTAGATTGGTAATTGAAAGTAAAGTAGATTACGCACCTTGCTAAAGTGAGTAATTAATGCAATCGTGTTAATTTAGTGCCCTCGCGTGCGCACGGGCACCAACATAAGTCTCGTGCATTAATAACTCACTTTGCGCTCGATGCAACAGTCTACTATTAAGGCAAAACTTAAGAAACATGTATGTAACCTGTAAAGTCAACAACGCCCCAGAGGCAAATATGATATTATTATTTATCATTTAGATATAAGCACTTTGTATCTCATTTTAAGTGAACTATGAAGTGAATCTTATGAGAAATATATATCTTTAAACCTAATCGAGAACTCCAAAAACCCCACTAGATACATCAAAGTATCAGACGGATTGGAGCAACGAAGTTTAACTCGCATTCGTATTCTCAGCAAGTCCTTTCATTTGATACCCATATTGTAGGAAAGCAAAAAACTTAGTCCGCCATCGATATTGGATTCAGAGTGACATCACTTTATTTTTCGAGTTATTTTCAGCAAGCCCTTTTATTTGATACCCATATTGTAGGAGTGCATTAAAAATAACTAGTCCGCCGTCTTGGGTGTTCCGCCATGTTGGATTTAGAATGACGTTACTTTATTTTTCGAGTTATTCTCAGCAAGCCCTTTCATTTGATACGCATGTCGTAGGAGTGCATTAAAAATAACTAATCCGCCATCTTGGAAGTTCCGCCATGTAAGATTTAAAATGACGTCACTTTATTTTTCGAGTTAATCTCAGCAAGCCCTTTTATTCGATACTCATATTGTAAGAGTGCATTAAAAATAACTAGTCCGCCATCTTGGGTGTTCCGCCATATTGGATTTAAAGTAACGTCACTTTATTTTTTGAGTTATTCTTAGCAAGCCCTTTCATTTGATACCCATATTGTAGGAGTGCATTAAAAAATAACTAGTCTGCCATTTTAGATTTAGAATGACGTCACACAGTAAACCATGCATTGTCATCCAAACTAAACGTCATCATCATCATCATCATTTCAGCCGAAAGACGTCCACTGCTGGACATAGGCTTCCCCCAAGGGGTTTGCCATAATCGCCACGCTTGGCAGGCGGGTTGGCGATCGCAGTATAGTATGGTGGTGGAATGCATAGAGAACGCTGCTGCCCATTCCCCGGTACGACCCTTAGTCGCCTTTTACGACACCCACGGGAAGTATGGGGTGGTGCTATTCTTTAAGTCCGGCACCACACAGAAACTAAACGTGTATGCAAAATTTTAGCTCAATCGGTGAAGATATCTGCTTCAGAATTGAGTTGCAAGAGTCCACCCGAAGAAACATAGTTACATTGCAAGTTAAAAAATATATTATATAAAATAATAAGTAAAAAAAAAATATAAAAGCTTGTAAAAAGAACACCGTCGTAACTGTGTCATCACAACAAACGCCACTAATTACCGCAGTAAGCCAACTGCACCGGCTCACAGGGCACATTTATTAACAATTAACAACTGCCTCTCCGGGGCCTTCATTATCACCACACAATCCTCCGTCCTCATTTTAATGAACCTACAATTGCTTTATCGACCTCTTGTAATAAATATATAATTTTGACCAAATTCCATAATCGGATTACGTGATAACTTGTCGAAAGTGACCTTTGTGTCCCAACGCTAATTAGGTAGAGCAACCACAGGCACCTCCTTAATTAAAGTGGCAAGCACATGAGCCATTATTACTGCACCCACCTACCCCGTGTGCTACTTCTATGAACATTGTTGTGAAAACAACAGCCTTTACATCTCTTGATACGGCATCCATTGCGGATTTTACTCTTTTGGATTAAATGGGTGCAGAATATCAGAAGCAATGGTTGCACAGTGAAACGATGCTTTCGTAATTTGATTACGCTGCACTGTACGAAGGCAAGATAGGGTGAATGTGGTAGTAAAAGGTCCCGCCTCTTCAAAAGATGTATAAATTTATTAGCGCGCGTGATTGCTCCCAACATGCAAGTAATTTTCTGTGTTGCCATACAACCGACTAAAGAAATACGTGAACAGAAATCGAAAACGATCTCTTTGAGCGTTCTCTGAATATTTCCAAGATTATAGACTTGAGCTAAATAAATGAAAAATATGTGAGTGCTAAACGTTATCCTATTCAGTAAAAAAATAGGGAGTTTGTGTAAGACGGGAATTGTGTCAATTTACATTGAAAGAAATGAGCTCTCCTAAGCTCTGAAAAGATGAAAATTTCGTTTCATGAAGCTGAATTTTAATCAGTTATTCCGGTCTGATCCCCTGAACCCCCCATCCCCCCCTGGATCTCCTGCAAGTTATTCTTCTGTTTTAATCTCTGTCTTATGTGATTAAAATATGCTCCCAGTTTTAGCTCTAAAAGTCATTTGGTATATTTTCATTTCAATAACGTTCACAAGATATAATAAACGTGGGATATACCAACTGTTGACATAATTTGTTTACATATAACATTTTTATGCTCTAAAACTTATTTCGTATAACGTTATTGGATATAACGTTTATTTAATCGAAAATCATTAGGTCTATCGTTTAAAATATATATTGATACCGTCATTATGGTCACCCCGATTCAGAGCAATCCAACTCGGATATGTTAGGTTAGAAGGCTTAAGGCACCTTTGTGGTTTCTTGAATTAAAATATTGTCCTAAAAAGTGAATATGGTGTGCAGGTTGTGCTACAAAACTAAGTGACAGAAACGAATCGCTGCAAAACCGACTCCACGTATTCTTGTCTGCCCTATCCCTAGAGTATAATTTAAGCCCGCGTAGGCGCGGAGGGGCGAGGCGGCCCGCGATCTGAGGAGCAAGTGGGTGTAACCGTCGCCGCGGCGGCTGCCGCGCCGCGCCGAGGCAAGCCGAAGCTGTGGTGGTGAGCGTTAAAACCATCTGCGACAATAATCTCGCGTGGGACTGCCGGAGCCCCGCAGCGCCGGAGCCTTGACAGAAACCATGCCTACTGCATGTTGCATGTTCGCTTGCAAGTTACAAGCTTGCTTCCATGCTGCATGCTTGCTTGCATGCATGGTGTCATTATGGTTAACACCCCGATTCAGAGCAATCCGACTTGGATAGGTTATGTTAGAAGGGTAAGGCAGGAGCAGAGCTAGCGCCACGCCGCGCCGCTCCGCCGCCGCATGCCGCGTTATTTTTTTTATAACCACCCACAAATAGGAGGCCCGCGAAGCGGGGCTCCGTCGAGTTATCTTGGCAGGAGGTAATCAGTTACTTAGTATATCTACTCTGGTTACTAACTATGATAGAAATTACAAAAAAAAACAGTTTTTTATCATATTAGATTAAATAGGTTTTACGTCTTTTGAGTGGTATATCAAACGATTTTATATTAATGGTCTGATAAGCTTATAGAAATTAGTTACTTAAAATTATATCAATCGCTTATTATTTTAACTGATCATTATATCAAATAAAAATATAGGTTCAGTAGTTATATTATCTTGTAAATATTCGAGGTTTTGTAATTATATCATACATTACCTATTTTCTTCTTTTATCCTAGTTTCTCTTGATTAAAATCTGTAAAATAAACTATACATAATTGACTATGAATAATTTTCGTAGCGTTTGTGCATAAAATATGTTACAATCCTCTCATAATATCTTTATAAAAATGTTGGCTCTAGGTAAATTCTTTCTCTTAGCGATAAGCTAAATATGAATGTTCACGTCGTCATTACAATGTAGAAAGAACGCTGTAGATATTAGGATGCCAAGCTGGAGCCAAATTTCTTTAGAAGTTTCGGTCGAGATACGACGGGAAACAATACGTTTTGCAGAATATTTTGTAGAAGCAGCTTTGGCACAATTTAGAGGTCGTTTTCTGGTGAAAGAAAGATTTTATTCTCTTTAGTGGTCGTTTTATTACTTTTATTCTGAACGCAGTGCAGGGCAAATTAAATATTATTCTGGCTAGAATTGAGATACACTTTTATTTTCTTTGTTGCTTTCTTGACGCTGACTGTAGGTACAATCATTTAAACAATAATTCCAACTAGATAAAACACGAGAAATAAAACTCTAAAATCCTTAAAAATATGTAATTATAGTTACTCTTTTAATACGTTAACATTACAGCAGTCTAATAGCACTCTCCGCTCTTACGGAGCTCCGCAATCAATTGAATGCACTTATTCCTCTGGAGTTTGCCGGAGTGCGTGTGCGGCAGTGACGCCACGAACGCGATGCCTCCATGCAACCGCTTGTGGTCGCTCAGAGTGGCTGGAACGAGACAAAGCAAATAAGACTGTATGACGAACAAGTGAGAGTTCGTTTTTCACCGGAATGAGCTGACATGCAAACCGCACGGATTTACTAGACCAGATAAACTACCAAAAAGAAATGTAAACTTTAACTGTGAAGTTCTAAGACTTATTTTTGAAGGTGTCAAAGACATATTTCTTGGCAAATAAGGTGTTTCTAAGACATAAACCGCAATAGAAGAGGTTTGGCTTATGAAAAGCTGACGGTTGAACATGTCTAAGGACGTGCGAAGTGTTGCTGTAAGTAGGTACTCTGTAGTGAAAGACGGGATTCTGAATATTATAGATGGAGCTTTTATTTCTTTGAGAAAAGATGCGGATCTTTTGAGCTCGTATTATTAGATAAAAGTTACTGCTTTTGAAACTTGAATCTAACATTTTGCTACAGCGAGTCTTCAGAACAATTTTACCCACCTCTCTGTCTATTAGTACTCCTGTCAATGCCTTGTCAGTATTTATAAAAATAAGATTGCAAATAGGTACTGACAATAGTCTTGTCAGTATTTGTAATCTTTTTTTTACTAAACTAGACTAGACTATTACTAGTTTTTCAAATTAAATCTAAGTATTACTATTTTGGCCTCAAATTAAATCAAAATACTACTGTTAATGTTACTGTTGTCTTTCGTTTTCGAGTTGTAAAACAAACTTATGTGTTTTCAATTACATATTTTGCTTCCTTTCTGGCTTTAGTTTTCAGCAAGCAATTCCCGTTTCGTACTTTATTACACTATTTTCAATAACACTGAAGTTCAGAAATTGGTAAGTTGGCTGCAAGAACTAGGTATATTGTATGTAGCAGATGTTTGAGATTATATTATTATTTGTACTAGTTTACTGACCAGAAGTACTTTTATTTAAAATGCTGGTGAGAAAAATTTAAACCCTAAATTAACTATTTTATTTTCAAGAATCTATTTTGATCTATTGACATTTTTCTTGAAAGAAGCTGTATTAAACCAGTGAATAAAATAAAAAACTCAATAATAGCGTATTTTATCTCTAATTACGTTCTCCTGTGATTAATATTAATCGGCCCGCATGATTGTGGCAATATCTGTGGATCGTCTTATCTCCTAATGAAGGTAATGTTCAATGCGGGATGTTTTATGAATGCTACAATAAATTGCTCGAAGTCTGCAATAATCATCATATTTTGTCTGATTATTACTTATTATAAAGCAGGCACATGTATTAGAAAACATCGTCGCATTGTTTAGGTACCTGTGCACACACCTGTGCACTTTCATTTTCATCTTCTTGAGTCTATTGCACGTCTCACTTCAAACGACAGCTCGTATAGTATACTACAATGGATTGTTAGGCAGGCGAGTGAGTGCGGGCACACCACTATGAACCCTAGTACGACTTTTTAATGTGTAAAACAATGTGACAATGACTCACAATATTTTCCCTGGTCACATCAGCTAGGCGCTCTAACATTACGGCTGCTACAGGTCCATCTTCAGATAAACATACTACGCTCTCATGCACGCCTGGAACTTATATCATCGAGAACAAATAAAATGACTCACTATCAACAGCCTTGTGTATCTGTTCCCTGGTCACATCAGCTAGGCGCTCCAAGACTACGGCTGCTACTGGTCCATCTTCAGATAAACATACTATGTTCTCCTGCACTCCTGGTACCGAGCTGATCACTCTTTCCACTTCTTCTGGTGCTACCTGTCAAAGGTAACAGACATTTTGAGGTGTTGAATTTAAACTAAATACCTTGTGTCTTGGACCTCTTAGAATAGAAGGTGTTCCACAGAACGGTTCCCCGACTGCCATATGAATTTATTTAATATATATGTAATGTTTTTAAGTCGGGGGTTTTTAAATTATTTTATCCTTTTCCAATTACATTTAACTGTTGTGGGTTTTTTCAAAATTTTTAATTTGCTTTTTATTTCAAACTTTTTAAAGAGCATAGGTTCACATACAGAGAAGAAAAGATATGAAAAACGCATCAAAATCGGACTAGTAGTATTGGAGATAAATGGCAACATTAGTTTGTACAGACATCCTCTCACCCCAAACGCATATACCGTCTCCGTACCGTCGAGGGCTTATTTCAAACTTTTTTAAGAGCATAGGTTCACTATACACGTAAAGAGAAGAGAAGATATGAAAACCGTATCAAAATCAGACTAGTAGTTTTAGAGATAAATGGCAACATTGGTTTGTACAAACAAATGTTACTGAGCGCCCCCTGGTGAGTTGTCACCGTAACATCTATCTAAGAACATGCACCAATCAAATCCAAACCCATCACTGAAAACCGCATCAAAATCGGTCTAAGTAGTTTTGGAGATAAATGGCAGCATTGGTTTACACACACATCCTCTCACCCCAAACGCATATACCGTCTCCGTACCATCGTGGGTAAATACCGTCTCCGTACCGTCGTGGGTAAAAATAGTTTCAGACGATTTCATAATAAATTATATTACTACGTATTTAATAAAAAATGGAAAGCTCAAAACCGCGAACGAAAAATCAGTACCTACTTAATATTAAATTATCATTTAAGACCTTCGCGACACGAAAGCGCTCTTTAAGATTATAAAAACAGGCAAAAATCCTTGTCTACAAATTGAAACGGCTTTATTTTTATACTCAAAATTCATAATCATTATGATCTAAGTACAGCACAATTAAGTTCGACCAACCCAAAAAGTTGAACATCTACAAAATTAAACCAAATTAGATCCAACATTGTACAATATTCTACGGTACACGCTTCCACAATAATCCAGTTGGAAGGCTAGCTACGACTTTAATATATATTTGAAGTCCTCATTTTGTGTTCGAAGTTCTTTTGAAATTAACAAAATATGGTAATAAACCGTCACGAAGTAACGAGGGTCGCCCTACTTAACATAATATAATTATTCGTGCGAACATTCTATTACATATTAGGTAATCTTGACGGCCTATATTTTCTGTGCATGGAAAGGGAATACTAAAATATCTAGGTAGGGTCAGGTAAGGGTCTCAGATAGCAGCACTGACGTGTAGGCTGGAATTCACAAAGGAAGACGGGAGCTGCGAGTTACATCTGACATTTTGTTTAAACAATGGAGAGCTCCTGGGACAGGTCAACCCCTTTGAGATATCTATTTGCCAGTGGAGACGTTCTGAACAAGTGATTGTCTCACACGAAGCTGTGTTAGCGATTCTTTACCACATACTCCTAAAAAAATCTCATTTGGAGATACCCTACTCATTAATTTTGGAACCCCGTAACCTGAATTTTAAGAATTTCCGAGAACTTTTACGGAAGCTCCGCAGGTTATAAGTATGTAAAAAAAAAGTAGTTCCTTACCTGACAACCCCTAAACTTAAAGCTGAACTTCTTCCTGATAACGAAGGTCAGTCTCTCGTTCTCATCCAAATGGAACACGTCTCCGGTCTTGTACCAGCCGTCAGGGGTGAAGGACTCATCGCTTGCCATGTCTCTCTTGTGGTAACCCTGCAAATTGAAGACGTAAAATGAACCTGATGGTGTTTGTTCATCATTATGAAATACTAGACTGATACTATTATAACTGTCGGACAAGCTGGTTTAACCTGTTACAGGACACTAAATGAGCCGCAATAGAAATTTCATCTGAGGGCGTTTAGTGTCCCGCAAAGTGCTAATACATATTTGTCTTAAAATGGTCGATGGATAGTGATAATAGCCTACCGGGAGACCGATTTCCATCACGGTGGCTAATCTCAACGGAGATTAGCCAGGTACGCAGGAGATATTATTTGGATTGTTGTCTTCTTACTATTTGCTGTACTCTGGACGCTCTTAACGCGTACGTATTTTTTTTTGCATCGTTCTCACATATAATTGTACATTCAACATTAATGATGTAACTAATATTTTTGTAAAAATACAATTTAAAAGAGTGTCCATGGAGTTTCTTGCCCGTTCTTCTCCATAGGTACCTACGCTTTGGAATGGGCAACTAGCTTCATATTTTCTGACTGACCGACTTCTTGACAATTCAAAAGTGCCTGTAAATGGTTTAATTGAAATAAATGGTTTGAGTTTGAGTTTGACACAGTTGTGTGCTTGAACACAGGTGCACACTCTATTCCTTTACTCTCATAGTCCGATGAGACGGCAATCCGACACTACCGGGGAGAGATCAAGAGCAGGGCCAACGGTTTTAAGTGCTTTCCGAGGCACGGGGGTATCAAACCACCAACTTCCAAACTCCGGACTGTTACTAAGAAATTCCTCATGGAAAACCCAGTAACACTTTATCCGGCCTGGGAATCCCCACGCTCAGTAGTCGCGCTTGCAACCATGAGACCAACCAGGCAGTTAGATAGTGATGGCTGTTTCTATGATTTTTTTTTCACGTTGCAACATTTCTGCAGCTCATCTTCTGTTCCTATGATTGCGGCACTTTGCAATATTTCTGCTGCTCATCTTTTGAGACACCCATGATAGGTGGTGGGGTTATTATTTTGGCACGGTGAATCAGAATCATTAGTTTTTAGACGTCTTGGAGAGTGAGTCAAAATCATTTAGTCTTCATCACTAACTTGTAAAAGTATTACCTTAATAACATTGGCGCCTTTAACACACAGCTCTCCGGTTTGATTAGGTCCCAGCTGCTGGCCCTCGTCATCAACGATCTGGAACATTCCATCAATTTTAACAACCGCAAGATTTTCTAGATTATTTTACCAATGTACACTTTGATATTTTCTAGACGGGAGCCGATAATGAACCATTACTATGAAGGAATTAATTTAATCTTATGTCACTGACAATCTAGAAAGTTTCCATAAATATACCAATACTATAGATAAAACTAGAATAAAATGGCATTAAGATACAGTTCAGATCAAAATGGAGAGACATGTAAGCTGATAAATTCGGTGATAAAAATGAAAAATTTGATAGGTATTATGTAGATAGGCTTACTGGTTGTCAACTTTGTACTTCAGACTTTGTCTCTAATATATAAAGTGAATGTATATTATTCGATATTCCATTTCTAGGGACTTTGTTTGTAAATTTTATTTATTTTTTTTTAGGTCGCGACAAGATATAAATTACATTGGCTCAAATACGGGAGTATTTGAGTCAATGTAATTTAATATCTCAATAAATGGCTCATCCATTAGAATTAGCGACACGGAAGAACAGTAGATGGGGAAACTTAACAACTTAAAATATATAGTTAGTAGGCGGGTACTGTATATTCTTTACCATGCACTTGCAGAGGCAACAATAAACTACGGTTTGGGTGGTTATGGACTGACATTTCCGGTACATTTAAATAAAATTAAGTTATTGCAAATTCGATTATTAAAATTACTAGTTAACAGGGCAACTAAAGATAGTATTAATAAGGAGTACGAAAAATTATTTAGAATTTGTAGTATATTGCCCATACAAAAAAAAAGTAAAGACTACTATAATTTTAGAACAGCACAACAAAAAGGAACACAAAGTAAAGAAAGTGTATAACCGCCCAATCCGCAAAGCGACACAGAGAAACAATTACGCGGTCCCTAAGGTGAGGAATTATTTTGGTCAAAGGACGAGACAATGGCTAGTTCCAACATTGTTAAACGAATTGCCGAAGGAAATTTCTACTGAAACAGTATCTAAAAGTGCCTTAAAAAATATCCTGCGTAAGCACTATTTGGGTCTGTGTCCCTAGCGCTGGAACCTAAATTGTTAAGATGTCGCTTTGCTTTAATAATGTTAAGAAAAAAAAAAAAAAAGATTGTGTCCACGAGAACACTGCCGACAAACTGTCCTGCAGTTTGGCAGAAGATTTGTGAAATACATGTACTATGTAACTGTGTTGAAATAAAAAAAAAAAAAAAAAAAAAAAATAAAAAGATTATTTGCCAAGGGAGCAAACAACTATTTTGAAGACGAGAGGGAATAAAGTATGTCACTCGAGCTTAAAATAGTGTTGCTCCCGAGTTCGACACTCTACTTTTTATCACCCTCTATGAAAAAATAAGTAAGTGCAACTTATGAATAAAGGATGATTTCCACCAAACGGCTCGCATCGCATCGGATCGGAAAGAATACGAACGGATGCGGCAACAGCCGATCGCAGATCCGGCAGCATGTCGACGCATTCGATCGACTCCGTACCGTCGCTTGCGAACGTATCCGTTTCTGCGCCTAGTCAAATAATTTCATTCCTACCGTGTCGTGTACGTGTTCTAATTTTTTTAAATGGTTAAACACAACAAAACAAAATAAAACAAAAACGAGGTGAGGTTTTCTCTTGGTTCTTACCAGGAGAACTCCTCAACAATTAACGTCCCAGCATCGGAAAAAGCAATATTTTGTAAACGGCGATGAGCAAGTTGACATAGGTTATTGTAACTTAGATAAATTATAAACAGACCCACTTAAAAGCGAGAAATAAAAACTTTTTAACAAAAAAAACTGACTTCCAAAAAAACACTACAAAGTGAAAAATAACTTTAATTTCAGAAGTCGGTGGCAAGAAACTAAAATACAGACCCAAAGATACTGACTTCCGAAATTAAGTTATTTTTCACTTTGTAGTGTTTTTTTGGAAATCGGTTTTTTTTTTGTTAAACAGTTTTTGAAAGTAAAGCTACGTTTGCCGCCGTCGGTTCGTAGACGGGTGGCCATCCATTGCATATCGGGACATCTTTGTATCTCGGAAAGCCTGTTAAGCCGTTGTCATTCGTAGATGCTGAGAGTCAGAAGCCCAAAAGTCTGACAACCAGGCTTACCAAGGAGTATCATGTCACCCAGTAACTGGGTTGTGGAGGTCAGATAGGCAGTCGCTCTATGTTAAATACGGATATGAAATTGCATCTGGTAAGACTGGAAGCCGACCCCAACATAGTTTGGAAAAGGCTGCCCGATTGATTGATCTATGAAATTGTATCAGTGCACTTTCTGAATAAGGAGTTTAGGACTTACGAGTACCTTAATAATACAAAACAGTTACCTTGTAATACATGTAGTTAAACACCCTTCCGTTGCACTTCAGAGGAGCCTCTCTATCGGGGATCGCGATGAGCCCGTGTGTCTCCGTGGTGCCATATCCGTCACACAAATGGCAGCCCTTCGGCAGTTTTTCCTAAAAAAAATAAACATTTAAAATATTATTTTTCATACTTTTAGTTGCAAGAAAATGTAAGTAGGAGACTTTTTCGAGAATTTTCATTGACTACTATTCAGTTCACTGTGTGTGATACACTGGCCTGTATTATATACAAGTGCGCTGTTTATTACAGGTCAGTGGTGTGATACGAGACTAAATTCGAAG
Organism: Mesoligia furuncula; assembly: GCA_916614155.1. Lineage (NCBI taxonomy): Eukaryota > Metazoa > Arthropoda > Insecta > Lepidoptera > Noctuidae > Mesoligia > Mesoligia furuncula. The sequence continues at coordinate 742,305 of OU744810.1, forward strand.
TACGTACTCCTTGAGTTTCGAAACACAAAGCTTGACTACAACCTTTTCATGGAATAGTATTGTTCAGTAAATTTACCAAAGTTAGCATTTTGGCAAGTGAATTGTTCATACAATTATTATTTAATTTTATTTTTCTACGAAAGGCTGCTGCACCTTATCCATTGACATGACACAACAATAAATAGCTATTACCCTCAAATAATGTGTTTTACAATAGAAACGTTGCCAAGAAAGCCAATGAGGGATTTTCTTTTTCTTTTTTTTTTAACGCTTCCCTAGTCGCTGGATAGATGGCGCTGAACTTGGTAAGTTACTGCAAGGAACTGAAGTCACATAATTTTTTTATTAATTCACTTGGATGTAATTTTGAGATCGTAAAACGAAAGCAAACGAAACTGTCACTCAACGAGCGTATATGACGTGCCGCAATGTTTTTTTTCCAAGCGTTTTGACTTTGGCATCGAGTAACATAGTCAGTTCAACGCCATCTTCAGGGTCCATGGGAACTATTTTTTTTTTTAAATACTGAAAAGAAAAACCTCTCAAACTCAAACTCAAAGCATTTATTTCAATTAAACCTTTAACAGGCACTTTTGAATTGTCAAGAAGTCGGTCAATCATAAAATATGAAGCTAGTTGCCCATTCCAAAGCGTAGGTACCTATGGAGAAGAACGGGCAAGAAACTCCATGGACACTCTTTTTAAATTACATTTTACAAAAACATTTGTTACATCATTCATTCATTCATATTTCATCATTCTTTTGAATTTATGATTATATAATGTGAGAACGATGTAAAAAAAAATAAAAAGATGTCCGCGTTAAGAGCGTCCAGAATACAACAAATAGTAACAAAACAACAATCCAAAATTAAAACAATTAAAATAAGCCCAGGCGGCTAAGTGATGACCAGTCCCAACTGACGGCGCCCGTTCACGAACATGACGTATATATCAGCACCGTTCAGCTCAACCACTTTGAAGGGAGCTAAATGATCCAACATACACGCCACCGCCAGCGAGACATTTGAGTGAGCATGACACACTATCAGCCGCCAGGGAATATTCAAGTCAATGAAAGATATATTATTACCCAGTAAATGGTAGCTATAGATTACATAGAACTCACATCTGTGCCATGCAATTATACAATACAAAGGAAATTGAGTTTATACAATGCAAGGATAGTCTTACAATCTTCAGCAGCTCCAACCTCTCATTAGAAAGCTATCTGATTGTGGATCTTAATAGCCTATTGGCCTCAAATTGTTTTTATAGTCGTATAACTAATGTTACTGTCCCATTACAATATATTTACTACTAAATTGATTTTATAATTTATTGGTTTTTCAATCAATTAATCATGCTGAACGATCTGACTTCAAAACAATTAACTTTGCACTCTCATCCATGACAGGCTAGCACACAATTGTGTTGCTCGATTTAATAAAAATATACCTACGTCTCATAGTAATGAACCCCTGTACCACCCGGTACTAATGATAATAAATTGCTAGTGGAACAGAATGTATGAATAGGTACTCTAGCATTGGTTTCAAGCACATGACGTGTCGATTTGCCGATGCTCTTCTAACATGACAAAAACATACAACAAGGTGGATACGACCATAAATTAAACTGCGTATATCTCATTATTCTCCCAGTCTGCTGTAGCGCACTGCACAGTCGGCCATATCAGAATACCAGCGCTGCGACTTACTTGTAGGGTAGCCATTAGTTCCGGAGTGGCTGGAGAGCCGAGCAGGAACAGGGTCTGTAGGGAGCTCATCTGATCTGGTCTTATTAAGTTTATCAAAGATACAGCGAATGAAGGCGCTAAGTAAGTCCACGTTGGCTGAAATTAAAATAAGTTTTCGATTATTTAATATTGGTACCAACTGCGACACGGGGCGAGTTCGGGTGTGAGTGTTTGTGCAACCGCAATAGGCTTTTTTTATGTAGGCAACTTATTTTAAGAAAAACTCAGCACACTTAGGCGGATCACAAACTACAAAGTGCCACACGACGGGGCGCGGGAAAAGGAACTAAATAACTCGCGCGGAAGCGTGTTTTTATTGTAAAAAATGACGCGCGTTATCTGCGCTGTGCATAGTGATGTGCCTGGTGGCAATATTACCACTGCCAGCAATATTCCCAATGTTGCCAAATACCAATATTGCCAGCAACATTGGCAATTGCCAATGTTGCCTGTCAAATAATACCAATATATTTTATTATTACTGCAATTGTAATTATCTTTTAGTTATATCTCTGTAGTATATCGATCATGAAATATTTGAAATACGCACACGCGTGTCGTTCAAAAATATTTTTCGTTATTTCCATATTATATAATTATACCTGTATATTATATGTAGGTATATGAAAAACAAGTACAACATTAAAAGAAATGTTTCGAATTTATGCTTTTTATTCAATACACAACGATTTTCAATTCTCATCTTAATTTTAGTCACTACCGTGTATGGCAATATGGGTAACATTGCCGGTAAAATACCGGGAATATTGCCAAAAATGCTGGCATTATTGGCAATTTTACCCAAAACAATATTTTATTGTACACAATGTAGATTATGGTCTTTAAATGCTAATTTTAAGTATTGTACATAGTTTCCGTAGTTAATTTGACTTATAATTAACCAATATTCCCAAATATTTCCACTCCCAGCAATATTGCCACCAATATTTCCACTTCGGGCAATATTGCCGGCAACGGCACATCTCTAGCCGTGCATGTCGTGGGGCGTGTTGTAGTGTCTGATCCGCCTTAGCAATGGTATTGATTTTAGATTTTCTGAAAATGACTACAAGTAACATTAATAACACTTCATCAAGTACACACAATATTCATGGGAAACATCATAATTCCTTGTACCGCCTCTAAGACGACCCACCGACCGAAATACATGTTCCTACTCTAAGATTTATTAAACACCCACAAACTGCACTAATCTGTAACTGAAGATGATGATGCCAAATGTTCGAACATTTGGCATCTCTCGAGCATATTTGGAGCCATAATTCAATGTTCCAGCAATAAAAGAGGTTTGCCAGCCGCTTGCCTAGCCGGAATGCAGATGGAGATAAGTATCTTTTAAAAATATCTTCGAAAGCTTTGTGGGCTACTCATTACACTATTATGCCGACGTTCACTGCCGAGGAGGTACACCAGAGGTTTACTAAGGTTTGTTCCAAAAGGATCCGATCCGAAATAACAAGCCCAGTTCAGGTTAAATTCTTACAGTCACTCACTATTGGAATTTTTAACACATTCATCTGTATTGATAAGGGAGCAATTTCATATTTCACCGCGTTTTCAAATAAATTAAATATTGTTTGAACTACATTATTGAATTGTAATTGAACAATCATCGACGAAATTGAGGTTATAAAAACTTTTTAACAAAAAAATTAAACAGCCGAAAAAACTGAAAAGCAAAAAAATTAAACTAATGTAAGTATACTCGTACCTAACTAATTTTGAGTTGGCGCCAAACAATCAATGAATAAAGATCACTAAATTACCTTAAATTTAAAGAAACAACCAAATCAAATTAACAATGCAACGTGAAATCTCCAGCGCTATACATTATTATTTCAAAAAATGTGCTCTCGGCACGACCACTCGCAACGACGTGTCCCTCACGTGTGTGCCCGTTCGGGTTGCTGTCTCGCTGACATTAACTTCGTGAACGCGGAAAATGCCAAATTTTCCGGCGAAGGGCACTGACGCGCCGCGCCGCCGCTCATCACGCTTTACTTAATTAATTAATTTGCTTTTTGGCGCCGACTCAAAATTACTTAGGTATACTTACATTCGTTTAAGAACTTAGTTATTAAGGTTAAAGAAAAAAGGTTTATTATTTTTTGCTTTTCAGTTTTTTCTGTTTAATTTTTTTGCTAAAAAGTTTTTATTTTATCAGCAGATACTTTTGGAACAGACAGTAGCGTAGTTCATTTGTTTGCTAGTCATGCATAAGCCGACGTTCGCAGGGATGTAAAAATATCGCGGCGCGATTTTATCGCGCACTGGATTTTCAACTGTCGCGATGTCGGTGCTGAGCCAACAGAGCGCATCCCAGCGCGTCTAAAAACACACTGTTGGATTTTCAACTCTCGGCGCTAAGCAGTGCGATGAAAATACAGTACGCGAAAAGAATCGCCGCGGGAAAATCGCGCCCTTGGGTTCCTGGGTGGTCGTAGGTCGCAGTAGACGATCCCGCCTACATTTTCATACAAAGCGAAGATAACCTGTGGGCTGTGTGGCAGCGCCTTTGGCTTCAGACAAACTACACAGTCAATTATTATCAGCTCTATGATAATGGCTGATATTAACTCTGAGGTATTGCATGATAATTTGGTACATTGCATGTTTTACACAATTAAGTTTGAAGGTCATCGGTAATTCTATACTAATAGAGTCTCATTATTACAACATTATACTTGATTGATACTACCGGTGAAATAAACAAAGGAGACTGAAACGATTACATACCTGGATGTAAAAAGATGAAAGTGGTGTCAATTAATAGCTTATATATTATCAACCTTTCACTGAAAACTTTGCTGATTTTGTCAATCTGAGAACAGAGATATAAGAGATTAAGTAAAAGTGAGGTTATGTTATATTTAACTAACAACTGATTCCTGACGTGCAAAATATGCTCTTTTGCACTTATATTAACGGTCTTTCTTAGTATTGTTATATTTAACGGTCGGCAACTGTCACAGAGTACTTTTTGATAGACTAAAAGCAACTGTCTAGTATCAATGTCAGTCAGGGTCACCGCGGTCAGTGTGCCAGTGACATAAATACAAAGACTAAAAATAGAAGACTGATTATAATCGATATGAAATCGATAATCATTACCTAATATTGGTTTTTCAGTAATAAATTGATATTTTATTTAATAATATGACTGTAATTATATGCAATAGCATATAATACTGCATTTAATTACTTTGACTTAATTATTTAATGCAAAGGTTTTATTTTCGTAACTGTGTAATCGATTACTCAATCGATATTCTCACGAAAACTATCTTTCTCATATTTCTCCGCTTCCAGATTGAGAATTGAGGTGATTTTTCATATTCTAAGATAAAAAATATGACTAATTTTTTAGAACCTATTTTTCATTACATTTGGCCCACCGTTTTCCATCTCCTTTAATATTTTTAAATAATAATTTATGTAGTGTATTTTTATGAGTGATTCAAGGTTGAATTATTAAGTTGTTTTTAATATTTGATTAGGTAAATAATATTTCGATGAAAACTGAATACACGTCAATTTGATAATATGTTTACCTTATTACCCCTTTTGTCTTCATGCATGTTCTGCTGAATTTTAATTTTATTTTAACCAAGACATACCACCGTACCATAAATACGAGTTAAAAAAAATTTGAATGAGCAAAAAAGTGTATGATTTTGTCATTACCAAGTTTTATTTTATAACTTCGAACACTGTGATAACTTTTGATGTTGCCTGTGCAACATTGTACTTACAGAAGTAATTAGTATAAACCGAAGAACTCCGCAACGAGTTGTAATTACTGTCTTTACGTAAAACCTTAATCTTCCTTAATGGTAGGACTCGTCACGTTTTAAACAAATTCAACGTTCAAACTTTGGAAAATTACTAATTGCTTCTTTTAAGAACTTCACAGATCTTTAGGAATAATAAACAGTATAAAAAAGGTCATTAGCATAAGGGCCGTTGTAAAGGACTCGGTTTCCTCAAGGGCGCAATTTTTATACAAAACGGTCGCCCTGCGGTCAACCTGGCATTGTTTTCGGTTTGCAATCCTCTTTATATTGCCTTCTCCTTGCGATTTACAGACATTTTAGACAAGCGGAAGGCGGTGGATCACCATCAAAACAAAACACAATCGGAACGAGAGCCAATCTTAGTGTAAAACCCAGGATGACAGTAATAAACGATCAGATACGAGTAAGTACTGAAAAAATGACACGTGAAAAATATTATTCTCTTCGTTTTGTTTATCTAGTACAAGGTTACAATTTAACATTGATGGTTGAATAGACAAACCTTGGGAAAACAATAATAAGCCACCCAAACCCATAATTCAACTTTTTATTTTTCTATATCCTGCAATAGTCCTACACTAACCGGGGGTTATCCTTGGGTGCACTTGCATAGTGCATAGATACAGGGATAATCGTTGGTTGGTGCCACATTTCATTAAAATTTCCTAAGGGGCCTCTGTGACCCCACGTACTCCTTTCAAAGGACCCCATGGTCCCGAGATAATGAAAAATTATAATAAACCATTTATTTTCAGGTAATAAAGACCCATAGATACACAAAAAAGCCCTTCGTGGAACCAGAGGGCATAGACTCGTGGTAATCGGTTTCAAAGCATTTTGCATTTTTACAACGAATTTCAACTGGATTGACATAAGATTTTCAGTAGCTTGCCAGTCCCACACATTTTAGGCATTTCCATCATCGTTTTTGCTGATAGAATTTCACTTTGTCTAGGCTCTCAAGAATATGTAGTGATCTACATATTATAAAACAAAAGCCCTCCGCCCGTCTATCCGTCAGTATGTCTGAAAGCGATAAACTCAAAGTAACCAAACGAATTTTCGTACGGTTTTCACCAATAGATGAAGTGATTCATGAGGAAGGTTTTGTGTAAATTGGCTGAGATATGACGACGATTGTTGAAGATGGTGGAAAAAATCACGCAGACTGAGAGCTTCACAGACGTGGGCCGCGTAAACCAATAGAGTAGGATAAGTATAATCAGCGCATGTTCCCTCCTCTTTCTGTAAGAGGGACCCAATAGAGTATTACGGAACTAATACCTACATTTTTACCTGGATTAACACATAGGGTACTTTCAATCCTACAGGTTTTGGTCGTTAACAAAAGAAATTAGTGGGCAGGATCGTCGGATATAGATGAAGTTTAGTAAAAATGGATGTTCTCAAATTAAATTTAATTTTATTAATACAAAACAAACAGCTCCTTTATCAAATTACATTTCAGTCGACAACATCCACCGGTTTCTTACTAAACTTCAACTATATCCGACGATCCTGCATACTTGTCTCTTTTGTTGACTCTTTTGTTGTACGTTCCCGCGGAATATTTTGCGACACCCGCGCGCGCGAAGGCACGGGCACAAGCTAGTAATAAACAAATGTGTTTCTTACTCGGTACTTCTCCATCAACTCGGCGACATGTTCCGCTGTAATCTTCTTGGGGGTCATGATGACAGGTATGTGGTGCACCACACTGGAGGTCACAAATATGGTGAACGTGATCCATTGAATGCTTGTTAAGACCATGACTCTGCTGGTCGGCTTCGGGAACTGCGTGTGATAAGACCTAAAGGAAATGTGTCGGTTGTTATAAGTTTTTGGAAGAGATCATTTGAATGATGTTGGTTGGAGAAGTTGACCTCAAAGTAAGAAACCGGCCAGATGGATGGAGAATGGAGGCGGAAAGGACACCCTGCAAAAAAATAGATAGAAAGTCAAACTCTCTTCAACACAAACACTAAGCATAATTACAGAGGTCGTTAGGAATATTAGTCATGTGCTAGGTTGTTCTTTTTTTTCGGATATCTTAACTAATTAATTTCTCTTTTAGTCACATAATTATCTTATGTGACTAAAAGAGTACTGAATATAAATGGTAATAAATACAGAGGGAGAGAAAGGCCAAAGAAAAGACAGATAGATTGTGTACCAATAGTAAGAATGATAAGGAAGTGAATTAATAGCGTATCTGTTGATAGAGGAGAATGGAAGAAGAAAGTTGTGACAACCCCGAGTAACATGGGACAATGGTAGGAAGATGGTGATGAAGGGGTTTATTTATAAACGTTGCTACAAGTTAAAAAACGTTTAAACAGTCCTTAATTTTAGGCAACGTTTATAAATAAACCCCCTATCTCACATCCAGAGCCTGACCTCACCCGCTGCTGGGCATAGGCCTCTCTTTGAGTTTGCCAATCCACACTCTTGTGCCAACCTCATCTAGGTGACGTCATATAGTCAGTGGAACTTACCACGGCGTCGGAAGATGGGTGACCAGTCCCCGATGCGTTATGATTGCAGCTTTAGGTATTCCGGTCGAGCCACTGGTAGGCAGTAACATTACTGTGTCATCCATCGACGCTGGAGAAACCCTGTACGTCATAACATGATGATTAATATTTAATCATCTTATCATATAATCTAGATTAATAAGTTATTAATCAATGATTAATAATTTATGAAACCAACTGAATTTTTCTATTGATTTATTATACCTAATTGATTTAAAAAGTTCACCTGTCGGCTTGTTTTAGTCTCGTGTAATGAAGGAACTGGACAGAAAGGTAAGGACAAGGTAAGATAAGGTACACACACTCCAGGCTGCTACTGAGAAATGCCCGCGATAAAAGTCCAACAACACTTGGTCGACGTAGAAATCGGACCCAGGACCACAAGCTCAGCAACAGCACTTGCGACTACTAAACTAACGAGGTGCCAAAGCAATAACTAATTCGGAAATAGAAGAGAACACTTACTGATAACTGTGAACCTCGTCGCTGTACCCGTCCGTGAACTGCTCCAAGACTCCAGGTTCATCAACCATCAGTACTGAGGTGTTCAAGTCTTTACATCCTTGTCGAGCTGCCTGAAGAGTTTGGTGGAATTCGCGGTCGTAGAACACGAAGCTTGGCTCAATCAACTTCAGGAAATGGGTCAGCTCATCTGTAAAAGGGATAGAGAGTTCATAATCGGGCGCAAGTTCATAAACGGGTCCAATATAATAACGGGTTCAGGATATTGATGGGGCTGCCCCGTTTCTGCGATGCATCATCATCATTTATTTATTTATTTATTTATTTATTATTATTAATTACAACGGTTATACACCAGTGACAGTAATTAATTGCAACGGTTATACAGTTACAACGGTTAAACACCAGTGACAGTAATTACATTCTTATGAGTTATATAAATTAAATTACAATTTCGTCTAGATAGGTAAGTACAGCGTTAATATTAAAAAGAAAAAAAAATACATTTCGTTAGGTTACAAATTATTAGGACATGCAATTATTCATACACAATGTCTTTCACAAAATCTCGAGCACAATAACATGATTTGGTTGAATCTGTCGGTCAACACGTCACAATCAGGTAGTTCAAAAATAAGGGCATTGATCATATTTTTGCACAAGCACACGTTGATGGCTTCCACGCCATCGTCAGACAGAAATCTGCCTCTTTGCTCTGCAGAGTGCGTCCAACTCCATCCTGAAGACCATAGCGGTGCGAGTCTCCGTTATTAGGTGATGTTGTTCGAAGATGTATTTCGAACAACAGCCTTGTTTCCAAATAGATGTAAGTTTACTAACATAGGTATAAGTTATCTTTTGTTAACTAACCCATATTGATGCTGCTTATCCGAAATAAAGATTATTTTATAATCACCGTGCTCAGCAAATTGGTGACATCTTGTTGCCATTTGGTGTTGCCGTGCCTTTGGAAATTCCGCCATTTTCAATTCCTTCCTTAATGGCGTCGATAACATGCTGATCTACACATTGGCTATCATAAAATAAGTGCCGAAAACTAAGCAATCACCTTCTAAGCATCTTCTAGGTACTCACAGGCTGTAGTATTAGGATCCATCATAAACGGGATCATTCCCACAAACATAGATGCGAAGTAGACCGCAGTCATGTCCTGGTGGTTCCTCATCAGCAGCATAGCATACTTCCCTCTCGCACCCTTAGCTGTGAGTGCGCGTGAGAGCGAGACGGTATGCCTGAGGAGATGTTCGTTCGTTATCTCTTGGCCGGTGGCACCATTGATCTGGATAACGATGATTAAGTTAGATTTAATTATTTCAGTATCAAAATAGGTACCTACCTTATGAAAGGGTTTTATGCGGGTAAGGTTTGCCATTAGTTTGATTTCGGCCACCGTGTAAAAAGCTATTTAATTTTATTTCTACGTATCCGGGATACACACAAAAGGTATTTCTACTTAAAATAACGATCGTTTTCGCGGTGCAGGAATAGGCGAACCACGTCAACCTCGTTTGAAAAACCTAAATCTAGTTTAGATGGCGGATTTTCACAAGCCAGATCAATTAAAAAATGTCATAGAGCTACCCGCCACAATCCGTGACGATCCTCTTTTTATGTTAGCGTCATTTCCATTGAGCGCGGCAAACAGATGAAATTGCTCAATAACCGTGCCGACCAGGCAATTTGTAACGCTATCTGACTGAGCCGGTGACGTCACGGGGCTATGACACTAATACTGTTCGAATACATTTATTTTTAGATGTTTTTGAAAATATCAGTTTTTCGCGACTTACGAGTTGTAGGTCGTAGGTTCGAACCCAGACAGGAGCTTTACTTTGGAAAAATTATTTCATCACCACTGCTCTCGAAACGGTGAAAGAAAGCGTCGTGAGGAAACCGGCATGACCTAGGATCAAAAACTCGAAGACATGTGGCATCCACCAACCCGCACTGGGCTCGCGTCGTGGATTACGGCCCACTCCTTCCCATAGAGAGGAGGCCAATGTGGCAGTGGAAACAATAAGGCAAGGCTATTTGTTAATCTTTCTCGCCTTTGTACTAATAAATTGAATGGAATTTAATTTCTATGACATTGTATTGACTTTTTTTTTTGTCATTGTACTTAAGTACAATCATTCTTGACATTATATTATAATAACCCTTGACATTAGTATTTGATAGTATTGTACGTTTTCCTTATCCTTAACATTGTATGGTTTAATTTTGACATTGTTTTAATACTCTTTTATTATAATTCTTTGAAATATTTGTACGCTGGAAACAGCAGAATATTATGGACATCATATTACGTGTAACACTTTTGTAACAACAATATTCTAACAAATAAATAATAATTATTATTATTAATACAGCCTTAAAATAACTACCCCAACATCGTCCAGGCCCTAACAAGAACGCGCGACATTAACGTAACGTAAATTCGAATGATTTTAAGATTAAATATATTTGATTTGCTCATCAAATTTACATAGTTTTGCGACGTTATTCACACTAAGCGGACGCTATATTACCCCCGCGTTCCGAATTGAGTCAAAAGCGATTATATCGCGAATCCGACTAAATTTAATACTCACAAAATATATGGACTATTGATTACTATTTGTGACGTTGCGCGTTGGTCGGATTCGCGATATAATCGCTTTTGACGCAATTCGGAAAGCGGGGTAATGGTGCTGGCCGCATAAAATTGTTGTATTTTCGATGAAACTATACTACGACCTACTACACTGCATTGAACTGTGTAGGTGCAACAGGTACATCCCTGCCAACCCCTTCGGGCACAACAGGTGTGATAATATGTGAAACACAGTAAATCGTTCCAATTTACGTTTACTCCGCACGTTCATGAGGCACTTCTCTCTGACTTTACTTTTCAGGGCTCCGTACCCAAAAGGTGCCAACGGGACCCTCTCACTAAATCACCGCTGTCCGTCCGTTCGACCATCCGTCCATTCGTCTGTCTGTCACCGGCTGTATCTCATGAACCGTAAAAGACAGTTGAAATTTTCTCAGAGTGTGTATTCTTATTGCCGCTATAACAATAAACTAATTGTACAGTGCTACGGAACCCTTCGTGCGGGAGGCCGACTCGCATTTGGCCGGTTTTTTATTCTTATTTGGTATTCTTACATAATTGTTTTGTACATCATAGGTACAATCGTGCCAACCAGGTACAGTCTGACAACCAGTCTTACCAAGGTGTATCGTATTACCCAATAACTGGGTTGTGGAGGTCAGATAGGCAGTCGCTCCATGTAAAATTCTGGTATTCAGCTGTATCCGGTTAGACTGGAAGCCGACCCCAACGTAGTTGGGAAAAAGGCTAGGCAGATGATGATGATGAGGTACAATCGTGCGTCAGAGACACATTACACAACTGTAAGAGTAGGTATTTGCGATAATTTGGTATCTTATTCGAAAATAATGCAATTCATTGTTAAATTGTAACGTTATCTGTTTACGACTGGTTACTACGCAGGATTTATCGAAATAAAGTTCTTTAAACAGTTATGGGCGTTCAGTGTCCCAAAAGTTTAATAAAGCAAATCTCAAAACTTACCATGAACACATCGTTCGGCCTTTCCTTGAAACAGTGGAACATGATCTGTGTGAGGGTCACATTGTCCCTCTGTGTGGGGTCCGGTGTAACCCCCTGCTCCGTCAGAATGGCGTCTAGGACAGTATCGAGGTAGAGCTGGGCCGCGGTCGGCTTTCCTCTCACGACTGTGTGAGACATCTGTGGAAAGAAAAGATTTTTAACTTCAATTATAGCCCATCGTCTACGACTCCACTCAAAAGTAACGTGTTTCAAAATCATCAACCGACTTACGCGCTCGGTATTAACTGATTTGGGATTGGTTGCGTTGTGTATGGACCGCCAATGAAATACTAGGGCTGTGACATTCTGACTACTCATTGGGGATTAGAGTTTGTAACACGCCTTACGGGCTATAAATATGCCATAATAATATATACAAAAAATTGTCCAGGGGATTTTACAAAGTGCCATGCCGTTGCGTTAACCAATAATTTATCTCACGATTTATCTTCTCTAGGTACTGGATCAAATTGAGGTTTTCTCAAACATATTTGATCGATTACTATTACGGGACTTTCGCAGCATAAATCAAACTAAACTATTTCACCGTCAAATTACAGGAAATACCTAAAATACCTTCGAAATTGAGAGTTATTCCGGTTTGATCCCTTGAACCCCCCTACACCCCCCCCCCTCCTCAATCCCCTGCTTGTTCGTCTTCTGTTTTAATCTCTGTCTTATCCGCTATCAACTTTCTCATTCCGGTTTGATCCGCTTGTTTCTTTTGTTTTTATTCGTGAAGGATCGTCAGCAACAAAAATAAGTACAGGGTTTATTAAAATACTTAAGTTCGTAAAAAGAGACATAAATTATCTAAATATTACATCAACACATCTATTCCTAAGGCCTACTTATACCTAATGCTTTTACTAAGACACTCCTTACATATTTGCTCACATAATATACACCGGGGGAGGAGATACTACGCCCCGGAGGCACTACATTTTTTGATAAGACAAAAATTCTCCTCAGGGAACTATTCTATGTGTTCGAGGCAGAGAACTCGGACGTTTAACATGTTATATTAGGCTCTTTGAGAAGAATCTTATGAAATATTGACGTGGCGTTTTGTGTTTGCACGTCTCGTCTGTATGAAGTACGGTATGAAGTACGTAAATGAGTTACAAGTCGTGGTGGGAAGATTAGTCATCAAGACTCTGCATTCAGTAGAGTTTAGGTGACTTATCTTTTCTAGTGCTAGGTGTCCAGGGTGCATCGGACGTTTGGGGGCCGGGTACCGATTCTAATTTCATTTATGCCCCACAAAATGTAGCCATTGTGAAGGTCACAATTTGTGACCTTTGCGCTGCCACTGACGATGCGCTTATTCTTCGTTATGCTATCAACACGACTAAGAAGAAGAAGATAAATGTGCTTATGACAATACTTCTGCAAAGTCGACCTCGTAATTGCTTTACCTCTTTTGACAACAATTTTCAGTATAATACATTGAAACTTCGCTGAAATTGACACTGTCTATGTGTCTGTCTAACTGTCACATGGACGAAACGTTTTTGTTTTATGATCTGCAACTCCTGCAAGTGACATTCAGCCTTAGGATGCTAAACCTTAGGTCGACTTTAAAAACGTCTGGGCAGACCAACTCTGACCAACCTTAATAACTACCTAGCAAATCTTTCTACCACGTCAAGAGCCATGAATAATTGCTAATTGCTCGTGAAGTCACAACTGAAGTAGAAGAAATAATAAAGCAATTAGTTGGATAGTAACTAGTCTCGAATATGATTGATTGATTTTAACAATAAAGTAAAATGTTACATGTCAGCCATCCAAGTCACCAATATCGAACAAATGAAGTAAGTTCATAAATAAGGAACAAATGTAGAAATTTAAAGAAGACTATTAATTTGGTAGATATAGTAGTATCAGGAAACATGAACTGAGTGAAGCTAGTCGAACTGTCAAAATCAACTGACAGATCCAACAATCGGTCATCGTTCAGTGTTCGACACAAGTGTCAGATCACTTTGGTCAAGACCAAAGAGTATACAGAAGTATAGTAGAAGCATACAGATTCAGAGACGTATAGGTTTACTCAATGATATTCTAATAAAATATCATTGGGTTTACTCTTTGCATGTGATCATTTAAATTTTCTGGTATTTTGCAAACAACAGCTGTGTTTACGTTGTATGTCGATTAAAATGCGATTTGCGAATATAATGATGATACATTTACTAAATTACAATCATTATTTTTTTTTTTAAGAAAAGTTGTTTAATTTGCTTTTAGTAGATTAACACATGCCTATCGTTAAAAAAGATATGCTCTCAGAACTCATACACGTAGGTAAGTAAAAAACCGAATCTACCAGGAAGCCATAAGCCAGAGGGGGTGATCTGTTCACTGGTACAAAGCTCACGTCACGGACTTACTCGACACCAATGCAACTTATTATAAGATGTCAAAGGTCAGAAATTTATAATAAACAAAAAATGCAATAATTATGTTACGTGTGAATATGATAACTGATAAGTAGATTTGTTAAAAAAGAAAAACAATACTTACTTAGTTTGTATGTCAAAGGGTACCTACCTATTTAACACCAAATAACTTATAAAAATGTTCTTAAGTTCTTAGTTAATAAATTCCTTGTAATTTCTTATTGAAAAATACATTTCTTTGGCCATAATAATAAGCCATTTAAAAAATTGGTTGAACTACACCGAAATAAAAATATCAAGCCCCGTGCCACATTATTTTACTCCTACGGGTGTTTGATTGTTTTCAAACAACAGTTTCGTTTGCTTTTGTATGAGGCCGCACCGCGTTTGTTATCTCACTCATTTCCACCGCTGAACCGTGACACTGCACTTGTCTACAAGTGCACGCGTTCGCACGAGGTTAGTGTGATAAGAGACTCTTATTGTACTTTTGAATTAACTTCACTGACAATCTGATAAGTGATTTAGCACATTTTTCAGAAGCACAAAGGTCACCTACATAATACATTATATCTAACCTAAGTACATAAGTAGCACTTCCAAATATATGTCTAACACGGACTTCACGTCAATAATCCAAATGGTTCAATTAAATGTATCTATCTAATTTAAATTTAACTGTATTTGAATGACATTTTAACTAGCCCATTTTCACTGATATTCTATTCACAACTGTTATAGTCGGTGTCGTTGGTTCCGCATTTTCGTTTTTTGACACCGACTTCCGAAATTAAAGTTATTTTTCACATTGTTATGTTTATTTTTGTCGGTTGTATTTTTTTTATTATTCACTTTTTAGTTGTACCTACCCCACACAAATTTAATTAACACTACTTGCTATGGAAATATCAGTTAACACATCATAAAAAAACATTTTTACAAAAAAAAAACAACCGACTTCCAAAAAAAAAACACTACAAATTGAAAAATAACTTTAATTTCGGAAGTCAGTGTCTTTGGTTCCGCATTTTCGTTTATTGACACCGACTTCCGAAATAAAAGTTATTTTTCAATTTGTAGTGTTTTTTTTTTGGAAGTCGGTTGTTTTTTTTTAGTAAAAATGTTTTTATTTTTCACTTTTTAGTGGGTCACTTTGTAATTTATCTAAGTTACAATAGCCTAATGCCAACTGTTCATCACCTTTTACAAAATATTGCTTTTCCCGATCCTGGGACGTTAATTGTTGAGGAGTTCTCCCGGTAAGAACCAGGAGAACTCCTCAACAATCACTCATCATACGCATTGTGACGAGCATAAATTGCTTAGCAACCATATTAAAGTAATCGAATCGCAACCCGTGAAATATTTGTCATTGAGTTGTTCTGATGGCCATCTGTGGTCTTCATTATCAGCTCCACTTTACCAAATGATGATTTCGAGAGCAAATGCTCAAGTTACTTTAAAAAATACCCAAATCGCTATAGGTTTGCCTATAAAATTTGAGGGTTTCCCTCGATTTCCATGGAATCCTCTCATGAGATTCCAACTTGATGATAATGAGACTACCTCGAGAGTATACCCTTTCAAATAAAAAAAGAATTTTTGGAATCGGTCCAGCCGTCTTCGAGTAATCGGTGAACATACACAAGGTAGCTACTGTAAACTGATGAGGTAGTTCCCTTAACTGTCCTTCGTCTTCATCATCAGACCCTTAATGACAGTCACAACCTATCTAGGTGTAAAGTTCACATCAATACAAATTAATCAAGCCCAAACACAAGGTAACTGCTGTAAATCGTTGAGGAGTCCCCTCGACTGTCTTTCGGCTCCATCATCAGATCGACTCCAGACCTTCATTAAATTGTAGTGCTTTAAAATACTTAATGAAAAAAATAACAAACGCACTAGTCGCTCCTACGATTTTCGAATGTTCCTCTCGATTTCACTGGGATGCCATCATCAGATCCTGGTTTCCTTATCATGGGACCACCCTTGGCATATCTCCTTTCCAACAAAAAAAGAATAATCAAAATCGGTTCATAAACGACGAAGTTATCCGCGAACACACATAAAAAAAAAAAAAAAAAAAAAACATATACGGTCGAATTGAGAAACCTCCTCCTTTTTTTGAAGTCGGTTAAAAATAAACTGAGTGGAAAAAAATCGTATTATTGAAGCTAACCCAAGCAAAGTTCGTCTTTATATGGGACCACCCCTGAGGCATATCTTATCCATTAAGAACAATACATAAATATACAATTGCAGCCAAGCGGTGCTAACTCCAAGCAAGAAGAATCATCAAAATTCTCATAGAAATGCCGGAGATGCAGTACATTTATGCATATAACTTCGTACATAAGAATAATTACCTAATCTATTACATACTAAAACCTTCCTGAAAGTATGTAGATCACGTTAATGAAAGAAACATGAAAATCGCGGACATACAAACATACATGGGTCGAATGCAGAACCTCCTTTTTTGAAGTTGGTTAAAAACAGATGTTTACTTACCTTGACAGTTATTATGGGAATAGAAGGTAGGTAGTTCCTAGATGCTCCTGCGCATATCAAAGCCTGACGACTGGCGCGGGCTGACTGAAGAAGGTATATAATAATTACGCATGCTAATACCGCAATATATAGTTGGTCTCTATTAGCATATTTTTTATGAAAATTATGATAAGATAAGATAATCATTAATTTGCTCAAACATGATTACAATACCTACAACACATATTGTCAGCATGCATCATCATCATCTAGCCTTTTCCCAACTATGTTGGGGTCGGCTTCCAGTCTAACCGGATGCAGCAGAATACCAGTATTTTACATGGAGCGACTGCCTGTCCGACCTCCACAACCCGTTACTGGGTAAACCCCTTGGTAAGACTGGACATATTGTCAGCATGCAAGAGATGTTAAAAGTACTGATAACACAAATCATCACGTTTGCCTTAAAATTGGCATGCAAATATAAATACAATAAAGTATAATGTCACTCAAAATTAATGTCATGTTAATATGAGAACATTAAAAACATTATACTCGTAGATAATAAAATAGTAAACATGGTCAAACACTTTCATCGAAAAATTCATAAAATTATAATAGGCTTTATCTGCTAGGAAACTAACTTTCTTTTTGAACGCTACGTCAGTTAACTGCTTCCAGATTTTAGGTAGTTTATTATATATTTTTGGAGCCATGCAAAAGACATTTTTCCGCATAAGTGCCGTTCTATATCGACGTAGGCCAATTTGACTGTTGTCACGTCTATTACGAGGAAATCGATCTGCCATGCGAGAAAAGAGGTGAGGGTTGGATCTTAAGAATATTGCAATTTTCTATTACATAAAGTGAAGTTAATGTCAAGATTTTGTATTTTTTTAAATAAGGCTTGCAATTTTGAGTGGTTTCAAGTTTGGACATCGATCTAATGCAACGTTTTTGAGTTTGAATATAAGTTCACGGTCAGTTGCCCCAAAAGATAATACCGAATCTTAAAATACACTCCACCAGGCCGTAGTAAGCGGCGAGCAAAGCATCTACACTAATTACTGCTGTCAGTTTGTACAGAGCATATGCTGAGGTACTTATTTTCTTACTGATAATCTCAATATATGCCTTCCAATTTGATTTATTGTCAATAGTAAGTCCTAAAAATTTTGTTGCTTATATGTTGTTCGGTGGGCTTCGGCAAGTCTTTAATATATAATGTAAACAGGGGAGGTCCCAAAACACATAACTTAACGTTCTTGCGACCGATGTGAATCTTCTCGCTTTGTAGTTATGTTTATCCTACTGACTTCGGTTATTAGCTTTCTGTGCTGAAGAATTATGACTCAAATAGTTTTAGTATACCTCTAATGCCATAATTATGCATCGAGTTTCTCAGTAGAATGTTGTGTTGAACATAGTCAAACGCCTGAGCCATATCACATAATATACTGCACACAGGTTTATTTTGATCCATATTCGTCATCAGTGTGTGTAAAAAATCATAAATTGCCATGTTATTAGTTTTTGTTCTCTAAAACCATTTCGCTCATTGCAGAGGATCTTATTGTGTTCTAAAAATGAGTTGAGTTGCTTATGAATATATTTTTCAAATATTTTGGAAATTATAGGGATGAGCGATATCGGTCTATAATTCTCCATCAACTCTTTATTGTCTTTCTTAAACAGAGGCTTTACGATAGATGTGTTTAGAGTAGATGGGAATATGCCAGCACTGATACTCAAATTAATTATGTAACTTAAAGGAGAACATATGACGCCAGCTACAGCTTTAAGTATTTTTGTGGAAATTCCATCGTAACCTACACTATTTATATTTTTGAGCGTTGTTACGATTTTAAGTACTTCATATGGTGTACTAGGTGCCATATACATAGTCTCTTTTTTTCAAAATATGTTGCGTTACTGTTGTTCCAGCATTTACAATGGGTTGAATTTTGTCGATAAAATAGTTGTTAAAGAGATCCGCTATGTGTTTTGTGTCTGTGATGGATTCATTATTAATTTCATCTATAGAGGGTTATGGTACATTTAATTTGTTTTGTTTAATTATTTGCCATGTCCTTTTGGATTGATTTGAAGAAGTTTTAATTTTATAATTATTGTGCCCCCTGTGTCAGCTTTATAATTTTTGTATACAGCTTGGTATAATTTTCAAGACGCATTTAATTATCTGATTAGGTTTTAACCTATATTGCCACAGCAGTTGTCATTTCTTTTTTCAACAAATCTTAATACCACGAGATATCCAATTTACTCTTTTTTTATACTTACAGTTATCTTGATATGAGGGAGCATAGATCATAAACAAATGTAAACAAATCTAAAAAAGCCTTATACGATATATTGGGGTCGTTACCATTATATACCTCTGTGAATGTCAAGCTGCTTAAATGATTTTTAAACTTCAATAAGTTTTCGTCACTATAATCCCGTCTATTTATACGCCACTTGTTTAGACAATGCGAATTGTAATATTATAGTTTTGCTGGGCTTATTGAAATAATGAGCAAAATTGTCTATGCACGTTTGGCTTTTCAATCGTGTAGGTTCGTTCAGTGCTAGTTTTAAATTAAAATTTAATAGCAGATTTTCAAATTCAATTGTCTTATAGTTTCTTTTTAATATGTCAATGTTAATATCTCCCACTATGACAATATTTTGAGATTTCTTAGTATAAGTTGTAGCAATTTATCGAAGAATTGAGGTAAATTCTTGCCGTTAGGAACCCTATAGTTGCATATAAAAATGGTGTTATATAAGTTGTATGGCGCAGCATTCGAATACACAAACGGAAGATATTTTAGCAATTTTTGGCAGTTCTCTCTATTGATGTCCGTTCTTCACAAGTATACAGGATCTACCTTTCTTACTTTCTATTCTGCTGAAACATGCTTCCGAACAATAATTATCTAAGCATAATTGATTCTCATATCCCTGCATCATGAAATGTTCCGTTACGCATAAAATGTCGACATCGATGCCTTTTCTGATAATTCTTCCAAACAGGCAGATAGCGAGTCCGCTTTTGATATCAGTCCTGCTATGTTTTGATGCATTGCATAAAGGTAAAAAAACGAAAAAATCTGTTACTGTTATGTCAAAATATAGTAAATTATTAAAAATCTATATTCTCCAATTGTATAAATTTGCATAGTTCGCGTAGGAGAATGTCGGTAAACAAATAATGACATTTGTATGTTTCACATCATTGCAGTGCAATGTTTCTCTTATGTTCAGGATCATGTCAAAATAATTATTGGTGGTTTTAAAGTCTTCTTCACCTAAGAAAATCATGCAATAGTCATTCTAAAAAACCATTGAACTCGCGACACAGTTACCGTAACTGGCACCCCTGTTTTAAGTTTTGGCCATTATAAAAACATCAAGACGCGGTAAATTTTCTTGGGAAAAAAGACCTTTAAAAATATTTATAAAATTATTATGCTTTTTCAAGTTTTCACTTTTGTCGGCACTCCTGGAGTGCCATTGTTTTTAGGGTTCCGTACCCGAAGGGTAAAAGCGGGACACTATTACTAAGACTTCGCTGTCTATCCGTCCGTCTGTCTTTCACCAGGCTGTATCTCAAGAACCGCGATAGCTAGATAGTTGCAATTTTCACAAAATATGTATTTCTGTTGCCGCTATAACAACAAATACTAAAAACAAAATAAAATAAATATTTAAGGGGGGCTCCCATACAACAAACTTTTTTTTTTCGGCGTTTTTGCCTTGTGGTACGGAACCCTTCGTGTGCGAGTCCGACTCGCACTTGGCCAGTTTTTTTTGTATATATTAGGTCCTTACCTATGAAATTGCCGATTTTTGATACCTATTGTGAAGATCGATATCTTTCATTCGAGTAGGGGAGCAGGCCGGAATAAATCGTTCCGTCTGGGCACCAACGAAGCACAAACAGCACACA
The DNA here is from genome assembly GCA_916614155.1 of Mesoligia furuncula. Classification (NCBI taxonomy): domain Eukaryota; kingdom Metazoa; phylum Arthropoda; class Insecta; order Lepidoptera; family Noctuidae; genus Mesoligia; species Mesoligia furuncula. The sequence goes on from OU744810.1 coordinate 763,362, forward strand.
ATATTAACGACGTGTATGGACATGATACCGCATGTGAACGCGAGGTCCGTTTTTGGTTTGATCGCTTCCGTTCTGGAAATTTTGATGCCGACCTGCCGACCGAAGTGTAATATGTGTCATAGTGAAAGCAGATTCATCTCAAACCACGTCGGAACTTGCAGCAGCCTTCAACGTAAGTGATAAATCGATACTGATTTATTTACTTCAAATTGGAAAGATAAAAACGCTCGGAAAGCGAGAACCGTATGAACTCACTAATCAACAACAACAAAATCGCGTCGAAGCACCGCACAACGAACCGTCTCAAAACTATATAAGTTACGACTGGATACTCTTCATCACCCATCACACATCATCATACTCACCAGACCTTGCTCCAACTAATTACCATTTTTATTCAGAATTTGGATAACTTTTTAATGGGGAAAAATTTCAAATCCACCGAGGCGGTGAAAAACGCCTTCTAAAGAGTTCATCGATTCCCGTCTCCAGGATTTTTATAGCAGAGCCATCAACAAATTTCCACTAAAATGTCAAAAATGCATCTTCACTAAGGCCAATACTTTGATTAATGAAATTTATTATTTTCTTATAAATATATATGTTAGAGTCATAGTGATTAAATAGCTATTATACATAATGACTGGTAATTATATTTAAAGTAACCAAACTAAACCGAACCTCGGGGTGCCCTTCGCTCGCTCTTGCATCCTATGTCGACGTAGCCCCGCTTGGCGGGGCTCCTATTTCTGTGTAAAGGGTTTAAAGTAACCTAACCAAACCGAACCTCGGGGTGCCCTTCGCTCGCTCTAGCATCCTATGTCGACGTAGCCGGCTTCGCTAAAGTGATTAATTCTGTGTCAATTATCACTTTATCTAAATTGAGTAGACATTATAGATAGCTGGGCTAGATAATATATATAATATCCGGATTTATTACTTTGGCTGTGACATATACATACCTATATATTTGATTTTTTCTACGTAAAACGGCAATTTCATATTTCAAAGAACCTAATAATTATGTTCAGCGATATCTTCGCTAACTGTTAACTAATTTTGATGAGAGTATTCTCCGAGGGAGTCCCGATTAAAGGTTAAGCTCTCAGGGGTGATTCCCGTATTTTTACGAACGTTCGAATTCTAATCTCGGTCTCTGGTCGCGCGGTGGACTATAAATGCGGGTAATTATTTTTCTATTATAAATGCGGGGAGAGGGGCCCGTGGCTAAATAATTACAGCCGTACAGGTCGATCGATCGGGTTAAGCTACGCTTGCCGCGGTTGGTCTGTGGATGGGTGACCATCTTTACATACCGTGACCCCTCCGTGCCTTGGAAAGCACGTTAAGCCGTTGGTCCCGGCTGTCATTTGTGGATCTTTGACAGTCGTTACGGGTAGTCAGAAGCCTGAAAGTCTGACAACCAGTCTTACCAAGGGGTATCGTATTACCCATTAACTGGGTTGTGGAGGTCAGACAGGCAGTCGCTCCATGTAAAATACTGGTATTCAGCTGCATCCGGTCAGACTGGAAGCCGACCCCAACATAGTTGGGAAAAGGCTAGGCAGATGAAATGCGGGGAAATTATTTTTAATTAAAGGAATAAGCGAGAGGTCACGGATCCTTTTGACCGGTTATTTTCAATCACTGAGGGACCGGAGTACATACAAGAAATGAAGGATGAGCAGCCGAAATGACACAATCAAAGGAAGGAATTAAGAATCCACTAACCTCATACGCTGTTCATGCGCCAACCTGGTGATGCTGCTGCTGAAACTTGAAGAATACTTCGATGCTGAGGGGCGCCTCCGAGTAATTGTGTTTTATTTTAGTAAATTTCACGTACTCAAACTAAAGGCCGGGTCCTTTAGATTGAGTCCACTTAGCGAGTGGTGTTACCTTTCCGGAGCGTTTTATGAGGACAGTTTTTATATTTACCTAGCTGCGCCCCGCGGTTTCACCCGCATAAGTGTCGATCCCGTGGTAATTTCGGTACAAAGGCCTATATGTTATCAGCTACCTCCATACAAAATTTTATCAAAATTGATCCAGCCGTTTGAGCGTGAAGAAGTAGCAAACATATAAACACACCCCCACACACACACACACTCACAAACTTTTGTCTCTAGCCGAAAATTGACGAAGGGTGTCAATTTGGCGAGCGTTTATTAATTAGCGGTGCGGTAGTACCTAAGACTGACATTTTTTTCAAGCGTGTGAATGCCTTATATAGGCTCGTAGGGGAAAGACTCGAACCTTCCACATGTCATAATTATATGCAATGAGGTATGCATAGTAGTGTCACCTCGTTCCAACTTTGACGGTGTCTGATAGAACGGCGCGAACAGTCTCAATCTAGCAGAAATACTTCTTATTTTCATAATTTTTTTGCTGCGCTGAGATGAGATTGCGACTAGATTTTTTAGACCATTTTAATAGGAAATGATCTTCTGGTTACTTACGGAAATGACGATGACAATTTTATACTATTTAATTTAATTCATTTGAGCAAAGTAAATAAAATATAAAATAATGATAAAATTCTATCGATACGTATTCAAAAATATCTCAACCATTCATGCAAAGGACGGTCAGCGTCAGCTAATTGCTATTACTGCATATTGTACGTACATGCGCAGAAAAAATTCCAAATCATCTGTTCATAGTATGTAGAAGACAGCTGATAACAATTATTCATGCTGATAAGCGTATTGTCACCTTGTGATTAATTTACGTAATTTTCAGTTCACGGCACAACATAATTTGTTGTTCTGACTTTTATTTACATCTGTTCCTGATCTACCCCAAACAAAAGCTTGGCTCGACGATGGCAAGAGAACGGACAGCATGTATTTATTGTCATCGAAGGTGGATAGGTCTTGAGTGTGGGATGCAACGTCATGTTGCGTGTATCGTTCTACACGTTGCCAACGTGTAGATATACGTTGCATCCCACACTCAGGTTTTCCGCAGCCGTAGCAGTAGCATCTGCACAGCAACCCGAACCAGGAAGATGGGATGGCGAAGAGTTTGTCGATACTTCGCCTTCGCGCCGTCCCATCTTCCTGGCTCAGCTTGCTGTGCTGACGCTACTGCTACGGCTGCAGAAAACCTTAAGCGGAGAAAGTATAATAACCTTGTCGGAAATACGTCAGTTATTCTTTTGAGTATTCGGGACGCGTCAGCGCCAAACGGCGCTCGACAGAGTCTAGCCTGACGTTCGTGCGGGTCAACGAGAGCGCGAGAGCAGTGGTGGCCCAGCCTCTCTTGTCGATTGGATTTAGTACGGACAACATGTGCTCAGAAACTGTCGCGCGTTCCGTATCGATGTGTCTTGTACCTACAGTGTGTGATTCGCTAGTGCGATAAAGAAGGATGCCCATTTTTCACCTGACAATGTATAGAAATGAAATAAATATTAAAATTCAGCTAATTTAATTGTACATTCATTACGCTAATCACAATTTTAAAAGAAGGCCAGGAAAAAAATATTTATTAATTTTTCTTTATGCTAACTCTTCGTCTGACGACCTTATTATTTTGAACGCATCTTACTCAATTACCCTGAACGCATCCAACTACATTTTTACAACGTTCCGTTTTGCACACTGCTTCTTGACTTTATTCAACTCTTTTTCTGAGTTTTATACATTATTTTAAGTTTTATTTAATCAATAACTATTTTTTATTAGTCTGTGCAAAATACAGATCAATTCAAAATAACATGATAATTAAATTAATTAATTATGCAGATTATAATTGAGTTCGCACGAGTGAAACGGATTTTTAGGGTTCCGTAGCCAAATGGCAAAAACGGAACCCTTATAGATTCGTCATGTCTGTCTGTCTGTCTGTCTGTCTGTCCGTCTGTCTGTCTGTCTGTCTGTCTGTCCGTCCGTATGTCACAGCCACTTTTCTCCGAAACTATAAGAACTATAAATGATAAATGATAAATGATAAATGATAAATGATTTATTTTCTGTAAGTAGGTTTTTACAAACACTTTTACACGTCATCATATTTTTTAAACTAGATGTGGTCGGCGTTTCCTATCTGACTACTCTGAGAAGAAAGGCCGAAACAAACTCAGAGGTCACAGTCTCTTTTAAAGTTCAGACAAAATCTTGGTCAGATCGTGTGAAGACCATGTAGATTGATGTCTGAAATGGTCTTTTGAGGAAAGAACCACACAGATTGAGCGGACCTGTCCAATCAGTGCACGCATTTGTCAAAAATCGTGCAGCTCGACTCAGAAATGAGGAGCTCAACGATTCGACGAACAATACCAAAGAAAGGACATTTGGGTAGGCCACGTAAATTACTCAAACTGCCAGATCATGATTAAAACTAAGAAGGAAAACAGAAAAAAAAAATGACCCACATAGTCCTCACATTCACAATAATTAAATGAAAAGAAAAAAAAATAAAATAAAAAATACTTTACAAAGTAAATATTCATGTCATTGTCTAAATAAAATTCATCAATGTCAATGTGTATATAAAAATCCGGACATAATCTTTGAGGACCATGTAGATTAGTGTCTGAAAAGATCTTTTGAGGAAAGAACCACACAGATTGAGTGGACCTGTCCAGTCAGTGCACGCATTTGTCAGTAACCGTGCAGCTCAACTCAGAACTTCAGGAGCTCAACGATTCGACGAACAATACCAAAGACAGGACATTTGGGTAGGCCGCATAAACTACTCAAACTGCCAGACCACGATTAAAATGTAAACTATGACCCACATAGTCCTCACATTCACAATAATTAAAATAATATAATACTTTATACAGTAAATGTACATGTCATTGTGTAAGTAAATAGATGCTTACTTAAAAAAAAAAAAAGAAAATATTAAAGTGTAAAAATTCACTGTCTAAACCTATTGGAGCAGCTCAATCCCAAGCCTTTTTACCCGACTGCGTCAGAAGGAGGGTTATGTTTTTCGAGTGTATGTATGTATGTATATATGTATGTATGTATGTATGTATATTTCTTTGGCACGCTCTGCAGCCTAAACGGCTTGATCGATTTCGGCTTGAGAGGTGCCGTTAGATTCGTCTTAATTGTGAGAGTGACACTGGGTATATTAAAATTGAAAAAAAATTAAAATGGCCGATTTTTGGCGCAATATGTTTTCAAAAAAAAAATTTTTTTTCTCGAAACCTATCGAGTGGGGTATCAAAATAAAGGGTTTTAAAAGGTGATTACAAAAATATATATACTTTATATGGTTAAAAGTAATTCGAAGTGACAAATCGTAAAAAACACGTACCAAGAACTAAATCGTTTGCGAAATCTTTCACATTTGTAAACTAAAAAGCTGGAAATAAAAAAAGTAATTTAAAAAATAAAAAAACCCGACTGCGAAACTGAAAAGCTACAAACAAGCCCATTTTAAATTAAATAAAAGTTGGAAGCAGGCGGGACCCATTTGAATTTGAAAATATAATGATAAAGATATGGGTCCCGCCTGCTTCCAACTTTTATTTAATTTAAAATGGGCTTGTTTGTAGCTTTTCAGTTTCGCAGTCGGGTTTTTTTATTTTTTAAATTACTTTTTTTTTGTCCTCAATATAGTCTTTTACAGTATAATAGGCTTTCTGGCATAGTTTTCGCTTTATAAAAGCTTTGAATTTATTTAGGCTTAGTTCCTGAATGTGGCTAGGAAGTTTATTATAAAAATGTATACTTTGGCATCTAAACGAGCCACCTATTTTCTTGAGCCTTGTTGTAGGAACAACAAATTTGTGTTTGTTCCTAGTATTTATGTTATGGATATCACTGTATTTTTTAAACAGATTAATATTTTTATGTGCATACAAAAGATTATCATAAATGTACTGAGAAGGCACAGTCATTATATTAATCTCTTTAAATTTGTCTCTGAGGGAGTGTCTAGGACTTAATTTATAAATAGAACGAATTGCCCTTTTTTGTAAAATAAAAATTGTCTGAATATCGGCGGCATTTCCCCACAACAGAATACCGTACGACATCACACTATGAAAATAACTAAAGTAAACTAAACGGGCTGTCTCTAAATCAGTCAAATCACGAATTTTCCTAACGGCGTATGCTGCAGAGCTAAGCTTTTTTGACAATTTATCTATATGGGGGCCCCATTGAAGCTTGGCATCCAACGTTATGCCTAAGAATACTGTGGTATCTTCGGGTTTTAACTCTTCATCCTTAATGAGAACACTAGTTTCTACTTGTCTAACGTGGGGTATCGTAAACTTAATACATTTCGTTTTTTTTTCGTTAAGAAGTAGGTTATTGACATTAAACCAGTTAACTACTTTTGCAAGGGCGTTATTTACATTGTCAGTGACCAGCTGCTGACGTTTGATTTTAAACAAAAGAGAAGTGTCATCTGCAAACAACACTATATCATGATTATCCTTTATGAGGTACGGCAAGTCATTGATATAAATAAGGAACAAGAAAGGACCAAGAATTGAGCCCTGGGGGACCCCCATTCTTACTACAGATCCGGGTGACCTTTTTCCGTTAACATCAACTCTCTGAATCCTATCACTCAAGTAAGAAGTAAGAAGATCCAGAGAGGCGTTCCGGATTCCGTAGTGGTGCAGTTTCCTGATTAATGTGTCATGAAGAACACAATCGAATGCCTTGGACAAATCGCAAAAGACGCCCAAGGCATCGCATTTGTCCTCCCATGCATTATAAATATGTCCTAAAAGTTCAACTCCTGCATCGGTAGTCGAACGACCCCTTGTAAAACCGAACTGTTTATTATGCAGTAATTTATTGTTATTAAAAAATCTTTGCAATTGAATCAAAATAAGTTTTTCAAAAATTTTACTAAAGGTAGGTAGTACTGAAATAGGTCGATAATTAGTAGGGTCTGATGTACTACCCGATTTAAACAACGGTATTATTTTACTGTTTTTCATAAGATCAGGAAACTCACCACGGTCAATACAATTATTAAATATAACAGCTAAAGTAGGTGCTACAATGTTTATAATCGACTTAGCAACATCCACAGAATTACCCCATAGATCTGCGGTCTTTTTAACATTTAACGTGTGAAAGGTTTTAATTATATCGTTACAGGTTACATATTCAAAGTGAAATTCAGAATCACAAACTGAAACGTTTTCTTTAAGTAAAGACTCTGCGGCAGCGGGTGATGAGTTAAGAGATTTAGTAGTTGATACTGGAATCTCTGCAAAGAAATTTTCAAAGGCCGCGGCGACTTGAGAATCTGATTTAATTATATTGTCATCAATAGCAAGGCTGTAGTCACTACTTCGGGTGCATGACCTTCCCGTTTCGCTATTAATGACATTCCAAGTCGTTTTAATAATGTTGCTACTATTTTTAATTTTTGAACTCAAATAACGTGACTTGGCAATACTACAAACTTTTTTAAATATTTTAGAATAATTCTTAACATATAAATTAAATTCAGCAGTGTTTATACAAATCCGTTCTTCATATAATTCATAAAGTCGTTTTCTACTTTTATGTATACCAATGGTGGCCCAGTCACTGAAGGAAGCGTTACTATTAACCGATAATCTTTTTGGAATAAAAGTGTTATGAAATTGTGTGCAATACATATTAAAAAAATCATTATATTGTTGATTAGGGTCATCATTAGTGAATAAAAGTGGTAATTTACCCAAGAGTTTAGTTTTAAATGTTTCCAAGCGATTAGTTGTTTTTGGGTTAACAGTGATATCTTTTTTAGTAACTTTTTTGTTGTAATTTGGAATACTGATCAATTGTCCGCAATGATCTGAGTCTATTAAGTTAATAATTTCTTTGTGGGTCGGTATAACATCTGTATAAATGTTATCTAGGCATGTGGCACTAGTAGGAGTTATTCTAGTGGGCTCTAAAAATTGGTTAGCAAGATTGTATGACTGAAACAAACTTATAATTTTAGTACTTAACCCAGAATTTTCTAACAAATTAACATTAAAATCTGTTATCATATACTGTTGAAACTTGGTAAGTAGATGTATTCTGTGAACCGCATTAAGATTTTCACACAAAAATAGAAAAAAAACAATAAATTTTAGGGTTCCCCATACTTAGAACTGAAACTCAAAATTTTTTTTTTCATCAAACCCATACGTGTGGGGTATCTATGGGTAGGTCTTCAAAAATGATAATGAGGTTTCTAATATCATTTTTTTCTAAACTGGATAGTTTGCGCGAGAGACACTTCCAAAGTGGTAAAATGTGTGTCCCCCCCCCTGTAACTTCTAAAATAAGAGAATGATAAATCTAAAAAAAATATATGATGTACATTACCATAAAAACTACCACCGAAAATTGGTTTGAACGAGATCTAGTAAGTAGTTTTTTTTTAATACGTCATAAATCGTAAACCACAATTTACCATTCATTCAATCAACTCAAAAATAAAAAAAACATTTAATTTCATAAACATAAACCTTATGCATAAACCCGGATGTTACGGAACCCTCGGTGCGCGAGTCCGACTCGCTCTTGCCCGGTTTTTTTTTAGATATTTTGACAGTTCTGCGACTTCGTTGTTGCGCTTCCGTTTCGTTGTGTATTGTGTGTGCCATTTTGTGTGTGTAACTACTGAGATGGGCTAGGTTCAAGACAATATCTCTGCTCCAGCAGAATTTCTGGATGACCTAGTAGGTAGGTATATATGTACTGCGGTCAACGAAATGGGTAGGCAAGTGATCACTTTTGACAATACAATAGCAAAGTTAGACTTTTTCTAAGTAAACATACTATCGTAAAGGCAAATCCTCACCTAAAAAGTAACATTAATATTTTTTGGCCTTTGTAGACTTTAAATCGTAAAAATGACTATATGACATTATTTTCTAATCTTACAGGTACTCTTTCTACTATACCTTATAACTATACATTGACTTTCATTATCAGGTTTTTAAATGTATGGAAAGTGGGCATTGTTCTTTGTTCGTAAAATTATATTTTGAATTGAACTGTAAACGGTTTTTCTATTGCGCAATAACCAACACTACCCGTACACCCACAGCAGTTAAAATATGGCTGATGATAACGAGAAAGGCATACCTACTACGTCAACCTTATCGGTAGTTATATTTTCTAGCTGTTTGGGGTTGAAACTCTCGGGCGCTCATGGCTCGTCTCGAGTGCTCATGGTTTGTTAAACGAAATCTCCAAACGGCTGGTTGATAGATCCTGTGACCCAAAGGCTGGCTTTTACCTTGGCCAGAGACTAAGTATTACCATGCAACGAATGGCAACGTGTCAATGCAGCCAGTCTCTTTGGTACGTTACCAGTCGACAGAGATGCGGAGGATTTTTGGATTTTTGCGACGTCATATTATAGTTTGTTACCTAAGTTTTAGTTAGGTTAGGATATTATCCCCTTTATTCATAAACAAAATCAAAATATTTTATTTCACATAAACCTACATGGACTCACATAAACATTTCACATAAACATACATGGGCACTTATGAAACGTCAGAAGCTAGGTGCACGGTTCCAATTGGTCGTTTCCTATGGAGACGAGACGGCAAGAAACTCCATGGTTACTCTTTTTAAAAATAATTGGCTTTTACAATGTTTCCAAATTACAGTAGGTATGGGAGGACAGCATAGGCCTGTCAACAACTACCAAAAACTTGGTAAAATAAAAAATGGTCTACAGGTCTAAAGTCTAGTCTAGGCCTACAATGTCGTCACATTTACAAAATAAGAATCTATCAAAAGGATAAATTAAAAAAAAGTAAAACCTACTAAACCCAAGTGATATGATTCCCATTACATTACAACCACTAATAAAGAGGTGAAATTTTAATTGTCTGTATATATTGTCAAATAATAAAGAGAGTATGTCAAAAAGTATGTAAAAATAAAATAAAAATTAAACATCGTAATTTGAGAACAGTTAATAGACATTTACATTGTTATGCCGTTAATGAGGAGCCAGGGAAGCCACACGTGCAGAAGGAATTATTGCCAAACTACCTTGTCTTCAACGTAGTCTTTAATCTTATAACGTTGAATATAATCTTATAAACGTTGCTTGCCCTTACTTCCCGTGGGTGTCGTAAAAGGCGACTAAGGGTCTTACCGGAGAATGGGCAGCAGCGTTCTCTATTTATTCCACCATCATACCATACTGCGATCGCCAACCCGCCTGCCAAGCGTGGCGATTATGGCAAACCCCCCCCCCCCAAAATTGGGGGAGGCCTATGTCCAGCAGTGGACGTCTATCGGCTGAAACGACGAAACGTTGCTTAAAGTTAAGTAGTGATTAGCGACTTAACCGTATATTTTTGACTTTTGAACGTCACTTAAAGCACAGTACAGAAAGGTGGGAATCCCTTTAAGGTAATAGGTAATACGGGCTGGTGTCCGCAACTCCACGTCAATGCGCGTATTTTGCGTAGTAAACGGTATACATCGAAAGTAAATCTCATCAAAAAGAAAGTTTACCCGTAACGAATATAAATATTCGAATATTCTTAGTTTGTTGTTATTAGCTTAAAGAAAAACACTGCGACCCAATTGCCCATTCCCATAATTATTTAAACATTTTTCACGGTTTTTTTTTGTGAGGTAACCTAATGGATGCTCTCTATTTGGAAATCATCAGGCGACATCTACAAAGAAGTAGGTAGGTACTCAAATTAAAGTAGTTAGGTACTCAAATAGAAGTAGGTAGCTACTCAAATAGAAGTAGGTAGGTACTCAAATAGAAGAAGGCAGGTACTCAAATAGGTTAAACCCTACATATATTTCTGTTGCTTGTCTTACAAAGACAACTTAGCACAAAGGTCTTCTATTTTCGCGACAAAACAACCAACAAACAGAAAGCTTTGGCCGCGTTTAAAGATAAATTAAGGCCTCTTCCAAACTGACAAGGAGAGCGGGGAACTAGGCCATAGTGTAGTTATTTGTGCCGTCTATAAATATGAATATACTGTAGTTTTTCTTACGCTTTGGTGCAAATATTTGTATGCTGGCGGTTTTTGTGTGTACAGGCTTAATCGGAGCCTTGGTGAGGGCTAAAAGATAACTACGTGCTATCAAAATATTCATGTAGGAATAAAAAAATGGCATGCACGTTGTATAAAATCTGCCAGTCATAAAACAGAAATAAATCTACATATTAAATGAGATCGTAATCTACCATGTTTGCTGTTATATGGTATTTATTTCAACAAATTTGTATAAAAAAAAACACAAGTAAAAAATTAAAACTAGATGAGTTCACTGTTTTCTAAACGACTACTCTGAGAAGAAAGAATTAAAAGAGGTCACAGTCTCTTTTTAAGTCCAGTCATAACCTTGGTCATGCCATATGAGGACCAACCAGGTTTGTGTCTTAGATGGTCTATTGAGGAAAGATCTACACATATTTGAGTGGTACAGTCAGTGCACGCACGTATTGCTTGTTGTACGAGTTAATCTAATTTTTAAACACTAAAGTTTTATTTTCAAACACATGTACGGTCAGCGACATAAATCGGTGAATTAAAAAGTAAGAAAATACCTAAAAGTTTCAATGTCTAATCAAAATTCTAAAATATTCGTCGGCTTATTTCGCTGACCTCATGGTCGTTTAAACCCAGTAAACTAGCGACGCAGTCCGATATACTTCTAAGAATTTCTTGTAGAAAATCGTTCTTCCAATAAATTCTAAATCTCTGTAAAGCAACGACTTTGCTTGTTTCCAATAAACGGACTAATACGTGTATTTACTGTATCGGCCCGTATCCGTACCGTATCCGTGCCGTAATGTGTAAGATAGCGCGAACACCCGGCAGTGATCGTTATTGCTCCGTAGTGATACTCTGTAATGTTTAGTGGAACGAACCTATTGGCTGTTTGCGTTATAATGCGATGGGAATCGTTTTTAGGGTTCCGTAGTTCCTACAAGGAACCCTTATAGTTTCGTCATGTCCGTCTGTCTGTCTGTCCGAGGTTTTGCTAAGAGACCGTTAGTGTTAGAAAGCTGTAATTTTTTAGGAGTGCATATCAATTACGACCAAGTGGTAAAATAAAATTTTGGAAAATATTTTTTTTAGGGTAGCTCCCTTACATGTGAAGTGGGGATGAATATGTTTTTCGTCGTCTACCCCATCGTGTGGGGTATCGTTGAATAGGTCTTCTAAAATGACTTGGGGGTTGCTAAAATTATTTTTCTATTTAATGCTCCATTTACGAAATATTAAACTTTAAAGTTTAAAGTGCAAATTTTTGTTCCAGTAGGGCGTCCCCCCCCCCCCTTTCTAAAACCTAAACTGCAGGCTTGAAAAATCTGGAAAAATTCACGATGATAGTGCATTTCATGAACTTTAAAGGAAAACTATAGCGGTTAAGATAACTTTATTAGTTTAGCGGTAATAGTCTCTGAACTTGGGTTTTGGATAATTTTGTACCAAATACAAAATCCTTAGCATTAATCCTTTAAAGTGACTAAGATGAAGTAGTTGCTTGTTTATAACGGATAAAGACTTGCATTGAAAAACAAAATATGAAATATTTTTTTATTTTTTTTTATTTTTTATATTCAGAATAAAGAACAACAGAATCGTACTACATTGTGATTACGGGCTACTACGGAACCCTACACTGTGCGTGGCCCGACACTCACTTGGCCGGTTTTTGTTTCATATTTTCGTGCATGTTCAGAATTAATCTAGTTTGGTTACAAAAAGGTTTAAAATATATAATCCTCAAGAGTAGGACGATGATGCGATGACACAAATTGAGTTTGTTTACTGAAATTATTTAAAATTTGACTACTTCGTTGGTCTAGTCATCACAAACGCTACAGCTAAGCATGAGGTCCTGGGTTCGATTCCCAGGTTCGGCAAGTGTTATTGGATTTTTCCATCAAGAACTTCTCAATGGCAGCCCGGAGTCTGGATTTGTGGATTTGATATTATGTTATGTTATATTATGTAATAATGGTGCATGTTTCTCTTTATTCTCCTAATCAGACGGTAGGTAGCTATCATTTACTAAGATCAGATAAGATAAGATAATGCTTTATTTCTCACCACATTATATAAGTAGGTACATCGAAAGATCAAGAACAATATTAGTTGGAAACTAAGTGCAGTATTGGCGGAGTATTAGCATAGCTATCGCTCGATATTGATATTACTTACCACAGAGTAGATTTATACGAAGATCCACTGCTAACAACACTAATCTGGCATCTATTGAAAAAGAAAGTGTGTTTGTACAGAGAGTTTATACGGTCGCCATTAATATTATTCTACTGCAGTCATTTCACCTTCGCTTATATTGCTTTGCATTGGCAAAGGAATTTTCTGGACTTACCTGTTCCTGGTTTCTGAATAGAGAAGTTTTAAGTTGAGAATTTGACAAACTCTACTTTAGAATTACTTATGGTGACTCGTTCAGTGGAACCCGCGAAATTAAAAGAAAACCTACTTGTTTTGCAAAGCCATTTTGCATTTCTCGGGCTTTCGCCTTAAGAAATACTAAAGTAAAATTTGACAAGTTTTCGACTTAAATTGTCAAATAAAAAAACTGGTGTATGTATGTAATATCCATCGACACGCTATGAAATAGTATCCAAGGAAAGTTCTTCTGCATTATATTTTGTAGTAATTTTCAAAAGAGCAGCTACTTATGATGTTATTATTGGTATAGTATGTTGATTTTATTTTTATTTAATCATTTATGTGCACACATTTAAGAGACAAGCAGAAAAGAACATAAAATGTACAAAGGCACTTTACTTATAATGTATTTATATAAGGGCGTCCTCATCTCATTGTCCAAATACGAGTACTAAATGGATACACAGAAATCAATTGATAGTGTAGCTACAGTATTTTGCTATGAGGAATAGAAATGTACAAAAAAGTGAGGAGTTGTTAAAGTATTATGTTCGTGACCATTATAAGGGCTAATTTTGTCTGCTCATCACACGATAAATCTGCTATACCGACTCAGAATTATTCTATAATGTCGTTATGTTACATTTTCATCGAATAAATTTTAAAAATATAGTTTGCCCCGTGCCCAGCAGTAGTAGGACAACATAGGCTAACTAAATAAAATTATAAAAAGGCCAGGCCATCAAAAAGGTTTTAGGTTGATGTCAACTAGAAATTGGTCAAAGTTCAGTTATGCTATTTAGGTCTTTGTTGTCAAGTAATAAAATAAAATTTTGTATACAATAGTCTGCTTAGTGCTGTAGCTTCAAAAGGTATTGTGTGTACTAACTTGACAAAGTAAATTTAAAAACTGACGAAGGTGTAAAAAGATGTGCATTTAATATAAAATCCCTATACTAGCACTGTTCCGACACCTAGATAAATACTTTATTGTTTGTAATTAAAAAACCACTTAAAAGTCCATGAACATTATTAGTAACCACAGAACAAAGTGAGCCATTTTATCGCAAAATGTCCGGATAATAGCTCGAGTCTCGAGCAGTCGAGCACACTCGAGCAAAATGGCGGATATTCAGGCACAGGCTAATGAGTGCTCGAATAACAACACAAAAGGCCACGACAATGCACGGACATAGCCGACAATACACGAACATGCACTTTTCTAGATAATGGCTTCTAGGATGGCACAATGGTATTGGTTTAAGAGGCTCTCGAGACGTTTTGTGCATCGTTTTCTGCACTAAACCGTTTAGTTAGTTCTCGTACATTGTTTCGTTTTCTGTGTAGAAAATTGTTTGGTAATTCTCAGCTGTTTTGTTTCGATAAAAACATTGCTGTAAATATGTTAGTGACTGGAGCATATTCTTGATAAGGTCAAAGAACATTGCAGCCCTTTATTTACCCGACAAATCACGCCTTAGACATCGATTGTCCAGGATCGCCCAGAGGACACGGTGGAGCACATGGTGGAGGTCTGCCCCGCTTGGGCGGAGCACCGCCGTGTCCTCGTAGAGGCGATCGGCAGCGGCGGCGATCTCTCGCGTCCGGCCCTGGTGCAAGCCATGGTCCGGGGCGAGAGGGAGTGGGAGGCAGTCACCTCCTTCTGCGAAGCAGTCATGCTAGCGAAGGAGGTGGCGGGACGGTTCAGGGAGAGAGCCTCCCGTCTCAGCCGCCGCGGGGGACGCTCCCGACGTCGGGAGCCGCGTGACGACTCCCGGCCACCATAGGCGCGGGCCTGCGGGCGGAGAGTAATGGGTAGCTCACCGTACGATCAGGACCAGGCCCCTGCCGGATGGCGCGTACGTGTTCCACGCGCGCCTCAAAGAGATGTCAGCATCGAGGAGGGGCCCCTTAGGGCCGAAGCCTGCCGGGCCAGCGGGATTGTCCGAAAGGGTTACCGCTGGCCCGGAACATAAAGGGCTAAGGAAGGAACACGGGTAGGTTTTAGTCAGTAAGAGTCTGATACTCCCTTCCTTCCGCTCCACCCAGAGCGGGAGAAGTCATTTGATGATTTCCCATCCCCAAAAAAAAAAAAACTCGATTGTCGTCAAGCCTGTATAATATCTATTATCACCATTTGCACAGGGCCGGGTGACAATGTACTCATTCTTCGTTCACCACAAAGGCACAGAGTGGTGATAATAATATTAGTTAGAAGATGATGTTGAAGCCATAAAAACTAAGAAAGACTTCGAATAATGTGGAACTTACTTTCTTAATAAACTTCCAGAAGACAAACAAACATTACCTATATAAACCGAGTTCGAAAAGCTACAAGTGTAGGTCAAAATATTTCTTTACACAGCAAGTCATACATTCAAAAGATTAAAAGCATTTATTTCAAATAATCCATTTCAGTCAGTCAGTCCAGTTCAGTCAACAAAAATGAAGCTAATTGCATCTTTAGGTTTAATGTATGTTAAGTTTACTGTATCAGAACATCAATTTGTAATTACTAAGTGAACTACTCGCCAGCACACAGATAAGCCCTGAGAGGTTTTCGTGGTGTGGCAAACACCATTGTTAAAATAGACTTAAGAATTATGGAAATAAATAAATAAAAAATAAAAATCATTTTTTTATTCCCCTGACCCACCCGTCTGTGTGGTGCCGGACTTAAAGAATTTCACCACCCCTTACTTCCCGTGGGTGTCGTAAAAGGCGACTAAGGGTCTTACCGGAGAATGGGCAGCAGCGTTCTCTATTTATTCCACCATCATACCATACTGCGATCGCCAACCCGCCTGCCAAGCGTGGCGATTATGGCAAACCCCCCCCAAAATTGGGGGAGGCCTATGTCCAGCAGTGGACGTCTATCGGCTGAAACGACGACCCGTCGTATCGCATCGCATGCCTGCGCTATTGCTTCGTTTTCGCTTAGCAAAAACTTCTAACTTTTTTTTCTTTTTGCTCAACTCTTAAGGATCCTAGCGTGATGTTTAATAGCCTATAGCCTTCATCAAGAATTGGGCTATCAAATGCAAAAGATTTTTATAAATCCAACCGATACCCCCAGAGATTAGAAGTTTCAAACACCAAAAACTCTTCAGCTTTATTATTAGTACCTACCTATTATTTTAAAACTATGATATCTCCTAAGATATTCATTGAAATCAAATGACGTCAATGGGAATTTATACTTGTGATGAATAACGTATTTCTGTCTGTGTGGTGCCGGACTTAAAGAATACCACCACCCCTTAGGGGAGAGTAGCCCAAAACGGGTAAGCTAAGGTTGATGATAAATAAAAACAATTTATAGATACAAATTGAACATTTATTTGTACATTTTGAAATGTTTAGTTATCAAGGACTATAAAATAAATGCCATATTTAGTAGTTTTGTACATTAAGAATAAAAAAATGATAAGAATCTTTACCATTCGAATTACCCGTTTTGCCCATACGGGCCTAAAGCAGGTAGGGCTTTTGGGCAAAGCGGGTAGGGACTCAATTACATGAGATCAACGTCAATCAATGACTAGAACTGTTTCATAACAATCATAACTCAGATGGAGCTCCACCAGGATCATCAGCTACTTGCAGTGATAATAGTTGGATCAATGGACCAGTATTCTTGGAATGGTTGCGGCACTTTGTAGACAACGTAATGAGTTGCCAACGTAAACAGATTATCCATATGAAATAGATTCTCAACTAGCTCTAATTCTTGAGCTGCTCTAAAAACTGTTGTGATCTTCCTAGTTTTTTTTTTGACATCCTTTCTTTACATGTATCTGTAAAGTCGAAAGGTTGATGCCATATTTTTTTTCTGCACCATTGACGGAAGTTTTCAGAGCTTCTTCTATCGCAAGCTTCATAATTCCCTCATCCCACGATGCATTTGCAGTCTTTCTTTTGTATTTATTAACCATCTGCAAAAATAAAAGAAGTACTAAGCAGTCAATGAAATTATACAGGATAAATCGGGTATGGGCAAAACGGGCACCCGCTTTACCCCTACCCTTTTTGCCCACAAGCATGTATTTTTTTCAATCGACTCATATCCTTAAAACCGAAATAATAAACGCCAACTTATTTCACAAATTAAACGTCCATTTATTGCAAAATAATAACACAAAACTAGTAAGAACATATTGTAAACCATTTTCGAGTATTCAAAAATAATGTAACTCAATTTTTTTTAGTGGAAATAGCAAAAAACTTCTTTCTTATCTTACCGTGAACTCGTGTCCGCCAGAGAAGCGCGCCGACTCCCTGTGATTGGCGAGCGGCAGGCGCCACGCACTGCACGCACACATTCTTATTAGCAATAACGGTGCGCAATTTAAAAAGCATACCCGTTTTAGGCGGGCTACCCGTTTTAGGCTTACCTCCCCTACTTCCCGTGGGTGTCGTAAAAGGCGACTAAGGATCGTACCGGAGAATGGGCAGCAGCGTTCTCTATGTATTCCACCACCATACCATACTGCGATCGCCAACCCGCCTGCCAAGCGTGGCGATTATGGCAAACCCTCCCAAAATTGGGGGAGGCCTATGTCCAGCAGTGGACGTCTATCGGCTGAAACGACGACGACGAATAACGTATTTATTTGGATAAGGATTCGCAAATAATGTGTTATTTTAGAACAAATTTGATTACCATAAAAAAGGTATGGAGATAGACATATAATGCTGTCGAGGACTTTTTTTTTTAACTTTTAAAGGGGAACAATTCCGTAATACATTATTTTTGCGTAACTTTAACCGTTTACGCAGCGTACGCAACGGATGCTCTCAAAAGGAATATTTTTTCCCGTTTTTTAAACATTTTTCAATGATGCTCCGCTCCTATTAATGGTAGCGTGATGTTATATAGCCTATAGCCTACCTCGATAAACGCACTATCCAACACAAAAATAAATTTTCAATTCGAACCAGTATTTCCTGAGATTAGCGCGTTCAACCAAACAAACAAACTTTTCAGCTTTATAATATTAGTATAGATTATCTGTGACAAGTGAGCATAGAGTAAACTTGACAATCCCGGTAACTTGTTAATTCGATTAATGAATTCTCCTTAACTTTATAATCGGGAGATTTCCGGCATAGTTTTTAGGTCAAAGGAGATTAATTTGTTAATTTACTTTATATTTTGACTTTAGTTGTGTTCGCTGTAATACTAGGGATCGTATGGAATTACAGATTGAAAAAGTTGGCAGGAATTAGTTTTTTTAGCTAGTTATTTTTCTAGTATCCTCTTTAACTCTCCCTTTATGGGCCTACAATACTGGTTTACTCAAATGACTTATGATATTGATTATTGAGTTATTCAAATTAGGCTGAAAATCAGCACTTTTCGAACGTCAAAATTACATAAGACAGTCCCCCAAAACGCCCCTTCACCACTACCTAGTGCTTTCGCTGAGAAGAAGTGACGCAGCAAACTCCCCAGCAGCACCGGCCGGTGTCTGTTCAGATAGAAAAACTTGATGTAATCATTTAGGCTGTATATCGGAACTAATGTCACACAATAATAAAATAATAATATATATTTTTTTATATAACTTTTTATTAAGGATAATATTTACATAATCTATGCTAATATTTAAAATAATAATAATATGTAAGGCTTAACTAATAATCATGCAAGTCTCAAAAATATCTCTCCGGGAGTGCTGGCAGAAGTGAAAACTTGAATATTAACGTGGTTTACTGTAACTGTAACCGTAACCGTAATCGTAACCGTAACCGTAATCGTAACCGTAACCGTAACTGTAACTCTCTCTCTCTGTCTGTCTGTCTGTAATTTGATCCTGTATACTTGTTTTCAATTTTTTATATTTTGGAATCTTACGAATTTTTGATCAGGGTCACGTGTCGTCTTACGATCAGGGTCACGTCTATAGATAGGCAATCCACCCGGGTTTAAACCCGGTGCTTTGATAAACACCCAATTTTGTGGGTGTTTATGGGTATTTACGGGTGTTTATCGGGTCAGGGTCACGTGTCCTGACGTGAGTTTAACATTTTTACCCATTACAAAAAATAGTGTACAACGCCGCTAAAGAAGTTTTCACTTCAAAAACAGTACGAACGCATAGAGACAGCTCAAGTCTAGAACATAAGCTAGTGTAACATAAGACTACGTAGATGTCAAAGGGGTAAGTTTGCTCATTAGTCGCACAACTTCGCCCACTGCCGGATTACAGCGCTCGTCCGAAAGGCGTCCAGCTCGAAAGCGATCTGTTATCAGATCTGGTTATTAAAAGGATCCTATCCATTGAGATCGGTGTCGATTGTGAGGTTTTGCTTTCTCTGAAACTTTCCTAATATTATCTAAGTTATGATTGAAACGGAACAATGTCTTGGTAAGTAAGGTCTATATTGGATTGTTAATTGTGTAATGGATGAATTTAAAATCAATTGATGCTGTATAGCGTCCGACATCTTATACATATATGTACGCCGCTCAGGCAAAACATGACTGTCATAATTATAATTTGATGTAACATCTTGCATGCTATGTGTGTATACTCATGTTTTGGACAAATAAAAAATTATCTTATCTTATCTTAGGTCTATTTTTAGTTAGTTCTAAGATATTATTATAGCAACTCTACAAACAATTGAATAGGATATTCTGGGCAGGTGTCAAAATAATGCCATCAAAAACAAAACTTGTAAAAAAACCAAGTCTCGCAACTCAGTTCTTCTACCATAAAAAGTTGTGAGATCCATATAGTGACCACCTAGCGACATCTTGTAGTGACCATATCAATATTAAAAATCTTATAAGTTTAAAATACATAGATAGACTTGGCCATCGCATGAAAACACAATGTATCTCACAGTGCGATTGCCAAGTCAATCTATGTATTTTAAACATAAAAGATTTTTAATATTGATATAGTCACTACAAGATGTCGTTAGGTTAGCTAATTACGTAATAACTTAAGACAGAAGGTCCCTTAAGTAGGGACTGAATAAATTAACCGACTTGGTATTACATGGATCTCACAACTTTTTATGGTAGAAGAACTGAGTTGCGAGACTTGGTTTTTTTACAAGTTTTGTTTTTGATGGCATCTCACTTCTTTTTGTAGATTGTCCTACTTTTTTCCTTTCCGATACCCTTTTAACTTTTTTTTTTAACCTAATCCGTTGACCATTTTACAAGTTACCTTTGAAAATCTAGGTACAGTGGGCTGCATCAATTGGGTACCCCAGTTTTATGAAAATTTTAATACAATTGGGATACCCAATTGATGCAGCCCACCGTACATTCAATTATATACTATAGCTTCCGCTCGCGGCTTCGCCCGCAAGGTATGTCGATAAAAACTATCCCAAATCCTTTCCCGGGATGCAATCTATCTCTCTGCCAAATTTTATCGAAATCCGTTCAATGGTTTAGGCGTGAAAAGGTAACATACAGAAGGTGACAGACAAAGTTACTTTCGAATTTATAATATTAGTATGGATAATTGTTATTTTCCTCGCTAGAGAGCTCCGATAAACGCGTGCGATCGCTGCTAATCATAAAGTGCTGTAGACATTTACACTCCAAGGCGGAGTCGTCTATGAATCTCCACCTGAACAGGTTTTCCTTGCTTCGGCCAACCTGCGTGCGGAGTCTGTTTAAAGACTTCCAGGTTACCCAAAGGAAACTCATGTCCAGGTAAGGAAGCACTGTCTCGCCACAACTTCAGTCTCTCTTGTGATGGTTCGCCAGTGAGTGGAACGATACATTTTAAAAAACTGTTTCGACTTTTCAGCCTTTATGGCACAAGGATGTTGTCGTGCCAAGGGTTTTGTGTGTCGGAGACCATTTTGGCTCTTTCGCTGGAGCTTGCCACCGCTCTGCGAGGCACTGGTGGCCCGGTACAAATGCTGTATCCACTAGCAGGAATACCTGCTAGAAGATACAGTATTTGTACCGGGGTTGGTTTTAGCCAGCCAGTGATGATCCGGCACGTTTCATTCAAAGCTGTATCCACCAGCTTTGCATGAGCAGAACGGCTCCACATGGGGCACGCGAATTCTCCCGCAGAAAAAGATAGCTCCAGTCCAGTAGTCCGCTTGATATTCTTGTAGTTTTTGCTATATTTATTTATTTTATTTATATATACTTTATTGTACACCAGAAAAAACATAACAAAAAATACGATTTTTAATACAAAACATACAATGGGCGGCCTTATCGCTTTCTGCGATCTCTTCCAGGCAACCTTGGAATGGACAGTGAATGCGTGGATATAAAAAAATGGGGTTGTTAGTGGTGCAAAATAATATACTACAATAGATACATATATATATATACATGTATAATGCTGTATAATAGATACATAAATAAATACATACTAAATATACATATAAACAACGAAAATAAATGATGACTACAGATTATTGCAGCTACGAAAACAAGATCACAACAACAAGTAATGTTCCTTCACGAGTCTCTTAAATACAGCTAACGATTGCGCGCGTTTTATTTGAATTGGCAATGCATTCCATAAACGAGCGGCCTGAACAGAAAAGGATTTGTCGAAAAATGTTGTAGAATGCATTGGCATTTTAAGCTTTAAATTATCCGATGATCTCAAAAACTTCGTGTGGGAGTCGCAAAGATACTGAAAACGTTTTTTAAGATAGGTAGGGGTGGAAGGGGAAAAGAGCACATTATACAGTAGGGACAGAATATGAGCATTCCTGCGAAGGCGAATTGGTAACCACTTGAGCTTCACACGAAATTCGGAAACATGGTCATATTTGCGCAAACCGAATATGAACCTTATACAGACATTTTGAAGGCGCTCAAGTTTATCAAGTTGGTCTTGGGTAAGGTCAAGATAGCTGGCATCAGCATAATCAAGAATGGGTAGAAGAAGTGATTGTGCAAGCGCAATCTTGGTGGCAGTTGGTAGAAAATTACGCAGTCTCTTCAAAGATGCAGCGGATGCAAATAGCTTGCGGCTAACTTCCTGTAGTTGGGCAGTCCAAGAGAAGTTCTTGTCAATGAATATCCCCAAGTTTTTAACTTTTTCGCTGAAGGGAATAATAATAATAATAATAATAAAATAAAATGGTGTAATAAAATGGTCTAACACAGAATTACATGCTCTTGAAGTAAAAACAAGAACCACACTGACACAACATAGATATCACCATCCCAAATCAGCAATAGAAAGAGTTATAATGTCCAGAAAAGAAGGTGGCAGGGGACTAGTCGAAATATCACATCTTCATAAAAGACAAGTCATAAATTTAAAACAATTTTTCTTGCGGAAGAAAAACAACAGTCAATTACACAAAACAATTATAGAGATAGACAAACAATATACACCATTGAACCTTAGCGATGATAGCAGTATTGAGACAGTAGATAAAGCGAGACATATAGAAGAGATACACAGGAAATGGAGGCAAAAGGAACTACACGGAAGACATCCCAACGATTTATACCAAACATACATAGATAAAGAGGCATCTAACAAATGGCTTGAGTTAAGTGAACTGTTCCCAGAAACAGAAGGGTTTATGTTAGCCATTCAAGATCAAGTCATTAATACGAAAAATTATAGAAAATACATAATAAAAGATAGTACAGTAAGAAATGATTTATGCAGAAAATGTCACAGCAAACCTGAAACAATACAACATATCACAGGAGCTTGTATTACTCTAACCCAAAACGACTATACGCATAGACATAATCAACTTGTTAATATCATACACCAAAAACTCGCAACTAAACTTAAACTCATGCAGGATCCATACACACCATATTACAAGTACACGCCTAGAGCTGTATTAGAAAACCAATTCTACAAAATATACTATGACCGCACTATAATTACAGACCACACCATATATAACAACAGACCTGATATAACACTAGTTGATAAAGTAAGCAAACACACATTTATAATAGATATAGCAGTCCCTAATACTAACAACATTCAAAAAACTATCACAGAAAAAATCAGAAAGTATACAGAATTACAAGAGGAAATTACTAAAGTTTGGAAAATGAATAGAGTCACTATAGTCCCAATAGTAATATCAACAACAGGTGTTATCCCAAAACAAATATTCAATAGTTTTAATGCACTAAATCTATCTAAATACACATACATAACACTTCAAAAAGCTGCCATATTAAACACTTGCCGCATTGTAAGAAAATTTTTACAACTAGACTTGGACAACAATTTCACTGCAGTACAGAGCAATTTACCTTCTTAAAATAATAACTAGAATCTCACCTTGGTTCACACCCGTGAGATTCTGAAAATACCAGGTACTAACCTGAGAAAATTTAATTTGAAAACCAAAATAATAATAATAAACCATTTATTATCAGGTAACAAAGACCCATAGATACATACCTTAACCTAAGTATACATAATAATATAGTAACAATTTTGTTAGTAAATAAAACTTAATAACTATGTTAGTATCACTTAGTTGCACTAAGTCTTTGTGCGTTCTGGTGGTACTTGTCCGCGAAAGCGGCGGAATACCACATCCTGCGGCCAAAAGCTTTCTTCCATCACCAGGTGCAGGTAGCATGTTGGTATGCGCACCACGAACGCCTTGAAGTTGACGTTGCGGTGCGACTCCAGTAACTGCACCCTCGGTGTGTACCTCGTCTTCTGGCGCACGTACTCCACGATGTTCTCCGCCGTAGTGGTGTAGTGTAGGCGGGAGATGTACACCGGTGTGTTCGGCTTTGCGGCACGCAAGCTGACTTCGGGCTCCGTAGGAGCTTTGCCGCAGCGGTTCTTGTTCGTTCGTGACCGGCGCTTCCTCCTTTGCACCGTCACGAAACCCTCATCATCAGCCCTATTCGGTGCCTTTTGTGGAATAGAGTTATCAAAAGAAACTTGGGGAAGAGTCGTCCAGTCAATCCTTGAGACCGTCCTAGAACTGCCAACCACCACAACCTGCGTTTTTATGGGATTGACCATAAGTCCATACCTCTTGCTCCAGTCGCATATACGGGCCAGATCACGATTAATCACTAAGATAGCTTCGGACAGATTTCCAAGAGGAGCTCTCGCGTAGATTTGTAAATCATCTGCATAAAGGTGGTAGGAAGAAATTAGTTCGTCGGAGATTGAGTTAATAAAAACTGCGAAAAGTAAAGGGGAAAGAACGCCACCCTGTGGTACACCGGCAGAAGTATTACTCCAGGAAGACAATGTCTCTCCGATGCAAATACGTTGCCGGCGACCGAACAGGTAACTACGAAACCAGTCGACTACCGATGGAGATATATTAAGAGAGCATAGAATACCAAGCAAAACATCGAAGTCAACAGTATTAAAAGCATTACTGAAATCTAGTAAAGCTAAGACCGTTAGATTACCGCTTTCCATGGCTGACCTTATATCATCCGTAATATTCAGAAGCGCTGTGGTGGTACTGTGACCAGGACGGAAGCCAGACTGGAAAGGGTTAAGGAGATTATTTTTGGAGAGGAAAGTGTTTATTTGATCGTGGATTAACCGTTCAAGGACTTTGGATAGAAAGGGTAAGACGGATATTGGACGATATTCAGAAAAGGATGACGGATTAGCTTTTTTAGGTAATGGAATTATTTGAGCATCTTTCCATGAACATGGAAAGACACCACTAGATGCAGAAAAGTTGAGGATATGGCAAATGACGGGAAGGATTACGTCCAGCACAGGAACTAACATATTACGGCTGATACAGTCACTTCCCACTGCATTGGAGGTAATCGATAGTATGCTCTTCTTAACATCACATGCGGAGAATTGACCAAAAACAAATGGAGAATAACTGGGAATCGGAAGAGATGAAAGATAACGCAGTGTATTAAATTTTATTGTCCTATCAAAAAAAAAAACGGACGAAGCAGTAAATTGATAGTTCATTGCATCAATGTCTAAATCTTTTGGGATTGTCTCTTGTCGGGTTTTACCGACCCCCAATGATCTAAGAAATTTCCAAACTTTGGATGCGTCCCCATTTTGGACAGATGTATGAATGTGATGGCGATTAGCATTCCTACACACCTTATTGCAATAAGTACGGATTGAAACATACCTTTCCCTGTTAGTGTCATTAGGCCTACGCTTAAACTTAGATTTAGCCGTCACTTTTTTGTGCATTATTGCTTTAATGTCATCTGTGAGCCACGGCGCCGGCAAATGTTTAACCTTAACAGCTCGAACAGGTGCGTGATGATCATAAAGCTCTATAAGTTTAGCCGTAAAAATGTTAACTTGCTCATCGACAGATGTAGACGCAAATAAAGCAGACCAATCTATATTGCTGGCATCCTTGCAAAGATCGTCAACATTCATACCACCGAAATTGCGTTGCATAAGAATCTTTGCTTTCGCCTTAGGCGGGCGAATTTTATACGAGAGATAGATCAAGTCATGATAGGAAAAGGCATCGGCTGAGCATTGGCCATGCTTAGCGACGCGATCAGGAGAGGAAACAAGAATCAAGTCAAGAAGCGAAGGAGTAGAGTTAGGAAAATGGTGAGTGGCACTCAGTGGAAGAATAGAAATATTACTGGAAGCCGAAATATTAGTCAGAGAAAAAGAGCGATGGTCTTTTATCAGAAGACAAGTATTAAAGTCACCCATGATTATACTATGACTGTAAGAAGGGATCAACATTTCTAATAGATTTTCAAAAGATGAAAAGTAATTAACACGTAAAGAGGGACAGTAGAAGACGCCAAGAAGTACATTAGAATGGTGTAGTTCCACTTTAAGAAACAGATGTTCACCAGCACCTGATGGTGGTGGCTGCGCCGACACATTGACAACTGAGAAGGGAATATGTGTGCGAAGATATATGGCAACACCACCACCACCACCAACCGACCGGTCGTTTCTTATAAGCTGAAAGCCGAGAAGGGAGTAACTAGTTGAAGGGAGACAAGGTTTAAGCCACGACTCGGAAATAAGGATAGCATGTATGTTTTTACAGTTAAAGCTTGCCAGCATATCATGGAAATGAGCCGGAATGCTCTGAGCGTTAATATGTATAACGTTAAAATTCTTGGGAACATCGGAAAACTGCGCTGTGAGACTGTCTGCAAGAGAAGGAACACTCACGAAACTGTATAGCTATAATTATGTTAAAGACATGTCCAGGGTAACACCAAGATATTCAGGGGAGATGCTGTGCTCGATGGACACCCCACCTCAAACGATGAGAGGTCGTGACTACTTAACCGGACTATCCTGTGGTTGCCTTAAGTAAACTCACCAGCGCTACCGCTATATCCCTACATTTGAAATCTGTAATATCTTCGAAAATATTCATTTAAATTACATGCTGTAAGGGCCAAATTGATCTATATTAAATGCACAATGTATTTAAGGTACTTAATTGGATAAGGATTAATGCTGTATTGCTTAAAATCGCTTCGTAAATAAGCCATTATTTCTCGTAAAAAGTAAAGGATAAAAAATGGTTATTGTGGGTTATCCCTAAGAGATAGACATATACCATCGCGGACTTTTTTGTAGACCTTTTTAAGGTGTACAATACTGTAGTACATTCGTCGTTTCAGCCGATAGACGTCCACTGCTGGACATAGGACCCCCAATTTTGGGGGGGTTTGCCATAATCGCCACGCTTGGCAGGCGGGTTGGCGATCGCAGTATGGTATGATGGTGGAATAAATAGAGAACGCTGCTGCCCATTCTCCGGTAAGACCCTTAGTCGCCTTTTACGACACCAACGGGAAGTAAGCTGTAGTACATTATTTTGACCTATCTCGTAGGGTTCAGCTAGCTCTTGCAATATAAGCGCAAAAAATGTGTTTATTTACGACATCACATTAGAAACCTCTAAAATTATCAGTGTTTCTTTACCATATTATGCATGTATTATACATATAAAATCGCATCGAAATCCGTTGCGCAGTTTTAAAGATCTAAGCATACATGGGGACAGACAGACAGCGGGAAGCTACTTTGTTTTATACTATGCAGTGATAAACAGATACACTGATTCATTAACTGCAAATATAACTTTGTAATACTATATATTTATATAGGATTACAAAGTTATTTATGCAGTTGGTATATCTAGAAAAGTGTAACGAAATTGTAAAATATTTTAGTTTTTCCTTGATTTATACACTAAACACTAATTGTATTCTAAATTTGAAGCTTCTATGTCTGCTAGAAGTGCCTTAGAGTTTTGATGATCGGTCAGTCAGTCAGTCAGTCAGTCAGTCAGTGAGTGACAAAATTAAGAAACTTTGACTATATAATTCTTAAACTACTGGTTCAAATTGAATGAAATTTGAAATATAGCGTGTTTATATAATGCCTGCTTGATTACTGAAAATTCAGGTCTATAGTTTTATCCACAACCAAGTTATAGGGTGTCGAAAATGGCCTGAACTGCTTCGAGAAAAGGATGGTACGGCCGTGCCCCTTTTTGCTCGACTTGGTGGGGGCACTCCCGTGCCCCCAGATAAACAAGTTGTAACAAAGCGGCAACCATGGCAACGAACCCAGTGTACTTACTTTTACTATTGTTACCGAACTGCCTAGGAGACGAGGGGATATATTTCCATTCATGTTACTTCCCTGTGCTATCGTGATGCCGTGACGTGGATGTGGACGTCCACGATAGCATCGTTTGACAGAAAAAATGTAATGCCGGATTATTAGTGTTTCACGGTGTAAATATTCAAAATAAAATAAAATCAGGTGCTCAGGAATGTTGATCATTGTTATAGTGTGTGAATTCATATCCATCATAATAA
This sequence comes from Mesoligia furuncula, assembly GCA_916614155.1. NCBI lineage: Eukaryota > Metazoa > Arthropoda > Insecta > Lepidoptera > Noctuidae > Mesoligia > Mesoligia furuncula. Next base: position 791,477 of record OU744810.1, read on the forward strand.
TTATATGACATTTTTTCGTTCAAACACAATACTCATGTCATGCTAACGTCATGAACTTTTCTTGTTTATTTGATGATCACACTCGTGTCTGGCTAAATAATAACAGCCGCACAGGTCGATCGATCAGGTTAAGCTACGCTTGCCGCGGTTGGTCTGTGGATGGGTGACCATCTTTACATACCGTGACCCCTCCGTGCCTCGGAAAGCACGTTAAGCCGTTGGTCCCGGCTGTCATTCGTGGATCTTTGACAGTCGTTACGGGTAGTCAGAAGCCCGAAAGTCTGACAACCAGTCTTACCAAGGGGTATCGTATTACCCAGTAACTGGGTTGTGGAGGTGAGATATGTAGTCGCTCCACGTAAAATACTGGTATTCAGCTGCATCCGGTTAGACTGGAAGCCGACCCCAACATAGTTGGGAAAAGGCTAGGCAGATGATGACTCGTGTCTGTATGTTTCCAAGTAAAGCAATTAATTAAAGAAATACAGTAGTCACGCCTCACATGTAGCACCTTACCCACAGACACAGTTCCTACGTGCCTCTGCCCTGACCTAAAAAAAGACCAATATAACCTGCGATCTTCGAAAGCATTAACCTCAAAGTATTAACAAAATGTCTGTGTCCAGGTCAAGCTGTTCGACTTACCTATCAACTTGTAATAGATAGATAGATAGTAGTGTAGACTTTTATTGGCGTGTGCTAGCTGACATAATTTTGGTAAATAATTTAATTTGGCAATAAATAAAACTGTCAAAGTGTGGGTGTGCTTCTCTGCCTAACACTTCGCAGACTATAGGCGTGATGTATGTGTGCAGGTAAATGTTTTGGGTTTCTTTGTTTTTAACCCCCGACGCAAAAACGACGGGGTGTTATAAGTTTGACGTGTCTGTGTGTGTGTGTGTGTGTGTGTGTGTGTGTGTGTGTGTGTGTGTGTGTGTGTCTGTGGCATCGTAGCTCCCGAACGGATGAACCGATTTTGATTTTGTTTTTTTTGTTTGAAATGTAAATTAGTCGGGAGTGTTCTTAGCTATGTTTGATGAAAATCGGTCCAAGATGGCCGCCGCCACAAAATGGCGGACTACATATTTTTTCACAACTCCCTCAATATGGGTATCAAATGAAAGGGCTTGACTAGTAGAATACTATAAGCTATTACAAATCCAAGATGGCCGCCACCCCAAAATGGAAAATTATATTTTTTTTCACAACTTCTTCAATATAGGTATCAAACGCAAGGGCTTGACAAGTAGAATAATGTACACTATATTGAAAGGGAATGAGGAATATTAACTAATGAAATGAAAACTAAAAACTTGAAAATATTTTTTTGTCTGATCAATGCTCTAGAATGATGAGGACAGTGGAGTGATGACTGGTACCTACGACCACTAAGTTTGACTATTTTTATTACGAATGGAATTATCCCACTTAAAAAGCGTAGGTATTTCTACATCAGATAGTGTCCCATTTTATAAACTAGGTCTGAAATACCTAAGATATTATCTAATGGCTATGAAATACTTGTACGAAAGTTGAATAACTAAAGGAAGAACTAGAAATAGGATATAATAAAACAAAAAAATCTGTTTAGTCTTAAAAATTATTCTTCAACTATAAATTAATAATTATTTTTTGACGTATAAAAAAACCTGATTAAACACCAAATTACCTGAATCTTAAAACGCAAGAAAATAAAAGAAATGAAATACTAAAATTAAGGAGTCCTTACAAAAAGCATGAAATAAAAAATTAAATTAAAAATTTAAAAAACCCCCGACGCAAAAAATAATACAATTAAATGTAAGTAATTGGAAAAGGACCAAATAATTTAAAAACCCCCAACTTAAAGAATCTAGGTAACGAGACTAAAACAGATAAATTCATATGGAAGTCGGGGGACCGTTCTGTGGAACACCTTCTATTCTAAGAGGTCCCCCGACTGCCGTATGAATTTATCTGTTTTAGTCTCGTTACCTAGATTCTTTAAGTTGGGGGTTTTTAAATTATTTGGTCCTTTTCCAATTACTTACATTTAATTGTATTATTTTTTGCGTCGGGGGTTTTTTAAATTTTTAATTTAATTTTTTATGTAACTTTCATTACTTTACATACTATTGTGGAGAGTCAAGTTCATCTATCTTGACCATAGATATATGAAAGAAGTTTGAATCTCTATCTTGACCATAGATTTAAGAAACAACTATTTTTTACATGCCTATGATCTTTTTTTTTTGGGTGTGAAATCATCAAATGACCTCCCGAACTGGGTGGAGCGGAAGGGAGTGTCAGTCTCTTACTGACTAAAACCCACCCATGTTCCTTCCTTAGCTCTTTATGTTCTGGGCCAGCGGTAACCCTTTCGGACAATCCCGCTGACCCAGCAGGCTTCGGCCTTAAGGGGGCCCCTCAATTTATGCTGACATCTCTTTGAGGCGCGCGTGGAACACGTATTTCTATGATCTTGATAGACAGTTGTGCTGCTGGGGAGTTGTTCCTACTTTAAGCTATGTTTACTAGGAAGTGGTGAAGGGCAGGCGGTTTGTGAAACTGCCTTATGTGTTGAAAAAGTATTTATTTAATTATGGTACTCCAACGACTTATTCACTTATACATTTTTCGGGGGACTGTAACAATTAAACTTAAAATCTAAAGTGAATTCGTCACTTACAGGTGTGCACAGCACTTACATATTTCAAGTTTTATAATTTTACATAGAGTACATAATTATAAAAAATAAACTACATGAAAACAAAATTGAAAATTAAAAAAAAAGATAAAAAATTACTAAATCTACTTTGTTTCTCTAAAGAATAACACAATCAATCACATTTACTAACAGACGCCTGCAACAGCAGTGGATAACGTCTTTCAAATATGTGTTTTATGGTTCAATTATAAAAGGCGTCTCCATTGGTAAAAAAATGTGTTTTGAAGCCATATTTAGTCCCAAAAAGTTAGATGCGATATGAGGACAATAATAAAACCCACGCATATTGGAATTCATTTCATTTCTCAAAGATCTAATTTTTAAGAAGACGCCAACAAATAACATTATTTTCCTAACAAGTTACGTTAATACTTTCACTTAACAAGAAAAGCCATTCGTTGGAATTCTTCATTAAATATTTAACTTAATATTATCGAGCTAGAGATCGCTACAAAATTATTAATAAAGACACTTCGGAAGACGTTACATAATTCCGCGATGGTATTTCTGTATTACTGTGTTGTTAAGTAAAGATTACCCCTCCCTTCCCCTCTCTTTAATCTATGTAATACGATTAGTCAAGGCTCGAGATAAATAATGAACTATTACTAATAATAATATCGTACTGGGAATATTCCGTAATACGGCGGCAGTTTGGAAATGTCGTAGGAAATTTCCAAGAGGTTTACGGTAAACTTTGGGACCGACCACGTCTCGTCCACTTGAAGGAATCCATATCTATAAAGTCGTTTTTCGTGTCTGGCCATGTGATTTTTGTTCTTCTAAACTTTACAATCACTTAATTCAATTAATTCCGGAATGGGTTTGTGCGTATAATAGACTTACAAATAATAAAGAAAAATCGATGGTTTGTCATGTCGCTAGTAGTAGTAAGTCTAGAATAGTCACACTGCAAAGATCTGTTTCATATATATATAGAGCCATATCATTTATCGCCATGATTGCCCCCTGTTTATTGCCAATTTCAAACACACATGATTTACTCTAGAATTTTAGGACGTTTTCCTTGTATTGTGTTGTCCCTGATTTATTACCGAAAATGTCAAATAAGTTGCTTGATACTTGAACCAGAATTCTGATTCGTCCTTAACCTTTTGTCTACTCCAATATATTTTCGATGAAAATCACTGAATTGAAATTCAAAAGAAATGGGAAAAGTATACGAAGAACATAGGTATGATTATATTCAAAGCCATATTCCCGATATTCAGTAACATGGTAGTTCACAAGAGCACTCGACACATCCTGCGCTATATGTGTTAGCCCACTTCGATCTGTGTTCTCTGAGAATACTTTACAGCTTCACTCGTGTTTTCAATATTGGGAAGATTGCTTCTATTTCAGTTCTGAGAACTACGGTAGAGAATCTCTTTAGAATCATAACATTTCATGGAAATTCTCCACAGTTATGCTTTAAAAGAATATCTCATGAATAGAGGAGATAAGATAATATTATGTATCATACGTAATCCGAACCTAACTTCAAAGAGATAATGTTATAGCGCCTGAAGGTGTTTGTTACAGAATATAATGAAATGGCAAAACTCGAATAAATGTATTACTCTCCTCCAAAACTGTAAAATAACCCCCGACACAAAATAATAATAAAATTAAATGTAATTGGAAACGGATAAAATAATTTAAAAAGAATTAAAGAATCTATGTAACGAGACTAAAACAGATAAATTCATATGGCATTCGGGGGACCTCTTAGAATAGAAGGTGTTCCACAGAGTGGTCCCCGACTTCCATATGAATTTATCTGTTTTAGTCTCGTTACATAAATTCTCTAAGTCGGGGGTTTTAAAATTATTTTATCCTTTTCCAATTACATTTAATTTTATTATTATTTTGTGTCGGGGGTTTTTTTAAATTTTAATTTGATTTTTTATTTCTTGCTTTTTGTAGGTACTCCTTAAGTTTTGTATTTCATTTCTTTTATTTTCTTGCGTTTGAAGATTCAGGTAATTTTGTGTTTAATCAGGTTTTTATCCGTCAAAAAATATTTATTAAGTAATTTATAGTTGAAGAATAATTTTTAAGATTAAACAGTTTTTTTTTGTTTTATTATATCCTTTTTCTAGTTCTTCTTTTAGTTATTCAACTTTCGTACAAGTATTTCATAGCTATTAGATATCTTAGGTATTTCAGATATAGTTTATAAAATAGGACTGTTGTCACAGTCCCATTTTATAAACTATATCTGAAATAGTGATAGTGATAAGTGCAGATAGTGTCTATCTGATGTAGAAATGATAAGTAGGATAATTCCATTCGTAATAAAAAATGGTCAAACTCAGTGGTTGTAGGTATCAGTCATCACTCCACTTTCCTCATCAATTATATAACGAAATGAAAACTAAAAACTTGAAAATTATTTTTTTGTCTCATCAATGCCCTAGATTGATGAGACAAAAAAATAATTTTCAAGTTTTTAGTTTTCATTTCGTTAGTTAATATTCCTCATTCACTTTCAATATAGTGTACATTATTCTACTTGTCAAGCCCTTGCTTTTGATACCTATATTGAAGTTGTGAAAAAAAATATGTAATTCGCCATTTTGTGGTGGCGGCCATCTTGGATTTGAAATTTGTAATAGTGTATAGTAATCTACTATTCAAGCCCTTTCATTTGATACCCATATTGAGGGAGTTGTGATTTTGAGGCGGCGACCATCTTGGACCGATTGTCATCAAACATAGCTAAGAACACTCCCGACTAATTCACCTTTCAAACAAAAAAAAAACAAAATCAATCTCGGTTCATCCGTTCGGGAGCTACGATGCCACAGACAGACACACACACACACACAGACACGTCAAACTTATAACACCCCGTCGCTTCTACGTCGGGGGTTAAAAATAGGCATAAGCAACCAAAGACGCCACCAATTCAATGGCGGAATACCGCTAGAAATAAGTTAGCGTGGCAGTAGCTTACATTATTAACATGGATTGGGCTCAAGTCAACAATGCAACATCTAAGGAACTAACTCAAGCTCCTAAACTTTGGGCTTTTGTTACAATTTGTTCAAATTCAAATTCAAATTCAAAGCATTTATTTCAATTAGACCTTGTACAGGCACTTTTGAATTGTCAAAATTAAATAGTCTGTCAGTTAGTCCGAAAGTTGAAGCTAGTTGCCCATTCCAAAACGTAGATCTCTATGGAGAAGAACGGGCAAGAAACTCCATGGACACTCTTTTAAATCAAGATATTACAAAATCCTGGGTACATTATTCTTGTTGCTTCTATATGTGAGAACAATGTAAAAAAAAAAAGACACAAATGAAGAAACAATTCAAAATATAAGATTAAAAATAAGCATTGGCAGTTAAGAGATGACCAGTCTCAACCGACGGCGCCCGTGTGAAGGGAAGATTTCAAAAACTAGACTGAAATAGCAGCCTACAGTATCGTGCTTTCATTCCTCCACTTGTCTATAACAACACGCCCGATCTACACTCGTCCCTGCGAGGGTATCGTTACAAGTTTCCGCTCCAACTTGCTCCTACGATTGCTTTTATTGCCCGTGCTTTGTTATAAGATTGTCTCGATGTCCGTAACAAGTATACTTGTTTTAAGTTTTTACTTCTGGAAAGGTTTTATAACAGTATCACTGTAGCCCGCGACTGTGTTCGCTTGAAAACTTTTAAAATCCGTTTGTCCCACTCAGGGTTATGAAAAATGTTTTCTTTGAGCATGTCTACAGCTGCTACTAAGGAACATATCTACTCCATGTTTTTATTTTCAGTTGTTTAGGAACTGAATTGTCTGTCAATCATTATGTCTTGCTTGATGCTGTTTTGTTTTGATACTCGTAAGAGCTTTAAAAATCATGTAATAATAAAAACTTTTTACAAAAAAAAAAAACAACCGACTTCCAAAAAAAACACTACAAATTGAAAAATAACTTTAATTTCGGAAGTCGGTGTCTTTGGTTCCGCATTTTCGTTTATTGACACCGACTTCCGAAATTAAAGTTATTTTTCAATTTGTAGTGTTTTTTTTTGGAAGTCGGTTTTTTTTTGTAAAAAGTTTTTATTTTTCACTTTTTAGTGGGTCCGTTTGTAATTTATCTAAGTTACAATAGCCTAATGTCTAATCATCACTTGTTACAAAATATTGCTTTTCCCGATGTTGGGACGTTAATTGTTGAGGAGTTCTCCTGGTAAGAACCAGGAGCACTTCTCAACAACCACTCACCATACGCATTGTGACGAGCATAAATTGCTTAGCAACCATATTAAAGTAATCGAATCGCAACGTGACATATATTTGCCATTGAGTAGTTCCGATGGCCATCTGTGGTCTTCTTCATCAGCTCCACTTTACCAAATGATAATTTTCGAGAGCAAATGCTCAAGTTATTTAAAAAAATACCCAAATCGTTATAGCTTTGCCTATAAAATTTGCGGCAAACATGACGCATAAAAATAAAAACACAAACAAAAAATAAAACAAAATAACAATTTGGGAGAAAGTATGCGTCACATCTACGCAAAACGGCCATTGCTCAGCATAATGCTAAAACCCTATACAAGACAGAGCAGCGCTGGTTTTCAGCGACAGCCGGCGTTGACGTGATGACGTCAGCCAGTGCAGCAATTTGAGGGTTTCCCTCGATTTCCATGGGATTCTCTCATCAGATTCCAACTTGATGATAATGGGACCACCTCGAGAGTACACCCTTTCAAACAAAAAAATAATTTTGAAAATCGGTTCACAATTGGCGGAGTAATCGCGTAACAAACACACAAAAAAAAATACCGTCGAATTGAGAACCTCCTCCTTTTTTGAAGTCGGTTATAAAATAACGCACAGCCTAAACCGCTGGGTTCAGAAACATGGAATTTTGCAAAAGAGATTATACAGATATTACGAAGGTGAGCTCTATGAAAGGATCTTCAAAATGTTGAAAAAAGGGTCAAATAAGGGATGAAAGTTTAAGTGGAAAACGTCAGATGTGGAATATCGTCAGATGTGAAGTCCCAACGGGCGCACGTTTTGTAGTACCTACTTATAATAAAGCTCAAGACTTCTTCCTTCCCTCTATGAGAAATTATAAAAGGGATAAAGTTATCTTCAGGTCTTAAAGACACTAAGAAGTCTTAAACCCATGTTACCAACATGTAAACCAGGCTAAATTTTCCAAAGTAAACGCAAAATTTTGCTGCATTCAACCAGAACCAGGACAAGTTAGTTAACCCATACTTCATCGTGTCTTTATAGCTAAGACGCGCCCCGCATAATTAATCCCTGTGCCACGTTCTACACAAATGCAGGAGTTCGGGTTTGTGCAGTATGCACCATAAATGCATATTATATTTAAACGAACGTAACTCCAAAACGTTCTTCATACAACCCATTGAATGTGAGTCCTCACTAATTGCGACTTTCTCTTCTCAAAATCCATTCAAAACTTCACATATGAAACTCCGAGGTAAATTCAACTGTTTGTACTCAACTGTAAGGTTTACTTAAGCTCAATGCGAAATTTTGAAGGTTCCCAGATTGCAATGTAACAGCAATATCCAAGATTCGGTTGGAGCGGTGCAGCTTACAAAGTGGCGGGTTCGATTCCCGGGAGAAATTCGAGCACTGATACCGATGTTTGTTGGCTTCCAAATAACACGCTTTGGCTCAACATTGAAAGCCTGCCCAGGGGAGGAAGAGTTGCATTTGAGTTAAGAATACTGCGGATGCTGTATGAACTAGTGGCAGTAGTGGCCTTGTTCGACAATTACAGAATCGATGTTTCGAGCACGCTCTGGGGTACCTACTTTAGCGGTGAAAGTGATAACTTTACGGCAGGTATTTGGGGTGTTATTTTATTTTAAAGCTGTGTATAATATGTAAACAGCATTATTAGGGCTCAGTGACAAATACGTATATATCTGCATAATCATGTTGACGCCTCGAGAATTTTTGCAGCTGTAGCAATCCTATGTTGGGCAATCATCTCACCTAACCCTAAGTCTGGACTGATTTACTTCTTTTGTGAAGTAAATCGTGTGCGTGTGTGTATGTGTGTTTTATTCTTTTGTTTCCTTTTTTACAAAAGGAAAACAGAGGGTAAGACTCATTCAATGAAAATCGATCGCTATGCCTTTAATTTCGACATCTATTGCGTCATAGGTTTGAAAAGTTCGTCTGCTCCACAACGTAATTAACGCAATGGAAGTGGCTGAACTGACAAAATGAAAAAAACTTTGTAATTGATTGCCATTTTATGTGTGTTACGCAATTAGACCCCAGTTTTACATATCAAAGAAAAACAATAGCAGTAACGTTAGGTTAAGGCGAGATTTTTCGAACCTGTGGGCCTTTAAAACGCTACCTCCGCCTCCCTTAAATGTGACGTGTTTAATTTACGAAGCACTGCTAACCATTTCGCGAAAAATCTATGCCACAGTATAAAATATTTGCTATTGATCTTAGGTTCGATTTTTTCCTTAGGTTTATATTTTATAGTACCTACGGTCTTGTGAACTAAACTGTAAACTGTGTACCTATTGGGCGTTTTCACATTATCAGATAAAGACATCAACCCGCACCGATTCAATATTAGTTCATTGTTATTCACCGATATTAAACACGGAAGTGCGTAAAGTGTAAAGCAAGGATGTGCCATCTGTGATACATATTTTTTTCAGATCCTAAATACGCTAATTTGACTATTAAAAATTGATTTTAAAACAGGAAAATTCGGATAAGCCCCCGTTACGATTGTTTGACCTGCAGCTGCGTGGATTGCTACTCAAATCTTTCCTTCTTAACTTAAATCCGTCGTCTCACAAAAGCAGAGGGTATCCTTTACCTTTAGACTAACTTATTCACAAAGAAATAAATGGAATCATAAATCCCTGCTGATACCTTCTTAGGTGAACACACCCGTAATGGTCGTGGTATATAATTTTATTCAGAAAGTCGATCAATCACTGAAGGTTCACATGGGTCTACATGGTTCACTTTCGCTTGGATTCGATTCCAGATAAAAACATTCTCCTTATTCCAGATTGAGATGCTGTTGGAATATGATTCATATCTCGTATTATTTAGGGCAAGTTACTTTGATTAGGATCTGTCTACCTCTTAGAGAAGAGGCATGTAACGTGATAGGTCGGGAAATAGGCCATCCGATCCCACAGATTTTAGAGTTCTGTAGGAATGCAAAGGATAACCACGGGACACGTGGGTTACCGTGTTTGTCACAGAGACATATTGCGAGATACAAACACGGGAACCTATTACTAAGACAATGCCATCTGTCCATCTGTCTATCTGTAACAGTGCTGTATTTTTTTAATCGTAACACGTAGCCAGATTCAATTTGAATAGCATACGTGTTAGCAAATAATATAAATAATGGTTTTGGCGATACGTAAACTTCTACTAGTATTCGAGTCTACTAGTATTTGGTCGGTTTTTGTGATTTTTATTGCTTTTAAGTTTTGGACTGACTGTCATTCTTTTTCGAATAAATCCATTCTTCCATTTCCTAGTAGTCCAAACTGGGCAATTTCACCAAATATACCACTTGAATAACGTATACATGTATAACTTAGGTATACAGCATCACCTTTCCCCCTTATTCTCGTCTTACAAAAGGGTTACCATAAAATATAATAATGAGATTATAATTAAAGAGAACGTGCTCTCCCTTTACGCCTCATTCCGTATTGAAGGGATCCATTTTAAATTCATTGGCAATTTGGTCGTTAATTACGGCCAGATGTGTAAGCTTCCACTTAATGAAAATAACCTAATTATATTATGTTTTTAACAGATGCAGCCATAACATTTTGAATGGAGGCTTTGGGAATTGGCTCGTTTGTACAGACGCCAGCACATCACGCTATTACAATCTGTCAAATTTCTTTAATATATTTTCAACTTTATCGCTAAAGCATAAGGTTCAAAGTTGATTGGGAAAATTTTACAGTTTCGGGTAGCTTGATGTGCTGGCGTTTGCACATGTAATTGCGAACATTTAAATTCAGTATGAAAGGGAAATCGTGTTTGAGAGCGAATAAGAAAAGTTAATTTTCTTACTTTCGTTCCTCAAGCATAACACAGACTTGATAAAAAAGAAAAAGTCACTTTATTTTTTTTTTCTTTTTCTTTTTATAGGAATTTAAAACATACCGAACTTGACCTTTTCTTCATGCAAAGCTGTTTCATAAAAGTGTGCTGAATAGTATTATATACTTAGTCATCCACCGCGGTAACACTGACAGCTTTTTTGGCACATTACTTGTTGGCAACGATGTGGATGAATATTTTGACACTTAGGCACCAGTGCTACCGCGGACGAGGAAGCGAGGAGTAATCAACTATTTTCTCGCTCAAGAAACTTACAAGAGGTTCTATGTGCCACGTAAGTAAAAGGGATACTTTGTAGATCTCTGACAGTAAAAGCGCCGGCGAGTACTCGTTTGTCACAGTGACGAGAGCTATCAAAGAGAGTACTCGCTCAGCGACGCTCGCTTGAGGGGCGAAACACTCTCCGAGAGACTCGCGCTTAGTACAATGCATACGCAGCAAGCAATCGCTCGCCACCTTCACATACTTGCTGCTCGTTGCTCACCAACTGCTGAGTAGCTAACCTAGAAGCGAGTAGTCACTTCTCGTTAGTATCCACTTCTCGTTGGTCGCCGGCGGTGGGACAGTTGCCTGAAACAGTTCCTTTCACTGCTTCCTTTCAGTCAGAATCGTAAAAAAAGGTTGGTTTGCGTCGAATTTACATTATTTTGAAACAACAGGAACTAGCGTCCGCTTCCCTTCCATCCGCATTTATTTACTCTCACTGTCTTTGTTCGGGACTACGGCTGTAACTATATCAGGCATATTTATGCGGTATTTACATAAATATGTCTGGTACATCAGATATTTATGTAAATCTTTCTTGCGAGACAGTCATCTAGATAAGAAACATAGCTTTTTACTCAAATCTGACTTAGCTGAATGGAATCATTTGTGTAAATGTATATTCTCGGGAACAGATTTTGGAAAAAGCTAGGTTTTTTTATTTGGTTTGTATTTTTCTGCTGTATTTTTTTTTTGTTGTTTCTTAGGCTGGGCGTAAACGACCGGAATGACTTTCAGAAACTGAAACCAGAACGTTCAGAATTGCATACTATGTCCTATGTCACAGACCTAGCTATACCGGTACGAAATGATTCAGACCAGTCTGACAGTGATACTTCTTACAGAATACAGTTGGCCCAGAATTTGTCTACAAGTACCTTCAGTAATGCGCATCAGTTCCTGTAACGTGCATACATATAACAGGACACGCTGAAGACGATACGACGGCATTTCATTGTTTGTGGAATAAACTTGTGTGTTGCAAGCTGGCGATTGACGAACGTTGATTGACTGGAGCAGAGGTGGCTCTGAATTTCAGGATCATTCACTTGCTGAATTCAGAAAGACATTCCAAAGGCTTAGGCCAAATTCAAATTCAAATTCAAAGCATTTATTTCAATTAGACCTTGTACAGGCACTTTTGAATTGTCAAAATTAAATAGTCTGTCAGTTAGTCCGAAAGTTGAAGCTAGTTGCCCATTCCAAAACGTAGATCTCTATGGAGAAGAACGGGCAAGAAACTCCATGGACACTCTTTTAAATCAAGATATTACAAAATCCTGGGTACATTATTCTTGTTGCTTCTATATGTGAGAACAATGTAAAAAAAAAAAAGAGACAAAAAAGAAAAAATTCAAAATATAAGATTAAAAATAAGCATTGGCAGTTAAGAGATGACCAGTCTCAACCGACGGCGCCCGTTCACGAACATGACGCGTGGATCAGCACCATCCAGCTCAACCAGTTTGTAGGGAACTGAATGATCCAACACACGCGCCACCATCGGTGAGACATTTAAGTGAGCATGACAAGTTCTCAACTGCCATGCTCTTTCAAGTCAACATCAAAAAAATCATAATAAACGGAAACATGCCCATTCTTATAAATACAACTCATACAAATTCAAATTCATTTATTCATTTTGTGAACATAGGGTTACAAATGTTATATAAAAAAATGTTGGTCCATACTAGGGACATGGTATGGTGCGATTTTTTTGGCCATGGTCCGGAGCGAGAGGAAGTGGGAGGCAATGACCTCCTTCTGCGAAGCAGTCATGCTAGCGAAGGAGGTAGCGGGTTGACTGAGGGAGAGAGCCTCCTGTCCCAGCCGCCGCGGGAAACGCTCCAGGCGTCGAGAGCCGCATGACGACTCCCGGCCACCGGCGCGGGCCTGCGGACAGAGAGTAATGGGTAGCTCACCGTCCGATTAGAACCAGACTCGTGCCGGACGGCGCGTACGTGTTCTACGCGCGCCTCAAAGCGATGTCAGCATCAAGTTGAAGGGGCCGTTAGGGCCGAAGCCTACCGGGTCAGCGGGATTGTCCGAAAGGGTTACCGCTGCCCTGGAACATAAAGGGCTAAAGAAGGAACACGGGTGGGCTTTAGTCAGTAAGAGTCTGACACTCCCTTCCGCTCCACCCAGAGCGGGAGGGGTCATTTGATGATTTCCCATCCTGAAAGAAAAAAAGGCCTACAAAATATCTCGATGAATCGCATGTCACATTAATAAAAGCTAGATATCCCAAGAACTACTAATGCTATCAACTTGAAATTTAGAAACGTTTTAGATGACGTTTGCCTAACTATTTTGCAAATAAGAAAGATATATTTTTTTTTTTTGCAACATGGACTGAAAGGTGGTCTGAAAAATTCGAAGTGGGGCTACTAGGGCATATGGGGTATCATATAAAAGAAAGCAGTTTACACATTCTCAAACATTTTTTTTAGACTGCAGAGTTTCCGACTTTTGATGAAAAATGTAAAAAAAATACCGTTCGGGCCTTATCTCCGAAGTTTGCAAAGAGAAAAATCTGAAATAATTCCTTATGATAGAAGTTTATGTATAGATTACAGGAAAAATAAAACAATGTATCTAAGAGCTGATTTTTCAATCGTTTGATAATTTTTATTCGTGGAATAAAATTGACGTGTGACAGTTTTTGTAAGAAAGAACTGTCAAAAATTTGAAATTATTCCTCCTATAAAGTTATCTGGCGTTGGAAAAATCAGCCCTAAATAACACACTTTTTCAGAAATCATCAACAAAAGTTATATTAGTTCCACTATCGGTCAAGAGATGGCACTGACCTAAAACTGCAATATTCTACACCGCAGTGCGCAGTGTTAAAATTGTCTGACGAATATAGGCCTCGCCGAGGAAAATTTAAAACATATTATTATGACGGTACGGAACCCTTGGTGCGCGAGTCCGAGTCGCTCTTGACCGGTTTTTAAATATTCTTTTATTTATTTATTTATTTATATATACTTTATTGTACTCCAGAAAATACATAACAAAAAAAATACGATTTTAATTTGTCATTTCTTAATGACAAATTAAAATCGTATTTTTTTTGAAAACAAATACAAATATCAAAAAACACCGCTACAAATATCTTTATTTGTAGCGGTATCTACAACGCCAAGGAGGGTAGAAGCCGCTACATATTTATTAACAGAATATTACGGCTAGTCAATCAATAATTGAAGCTATTACGTAACGTTTGAACTCATTCATGCTTACAAGTCATGTACCCCACATCTACATGGGCAATATATTATTTAAAACATTTTTCCTTACACGCATCCCGGTCCATGTCTTCCCATGTTCATTCGTGTCCTCTCCCCGGGGACTGGCTGCTCGTTGGGGGGTAAAAACGTTGTGTTCTTGTTGGGGTGCTACCCCAAATCCCTCATGGCAAGTTTCAAGCTCCATGGAGTGATGAGGGAACAGACAGACTTTCTGATGTTCCTGCCATATTTTTCTGTGTTTTATTTGACTAGAAACAAGGGAGCTACAACAAAACGCGTTTTGTGGAGAATTGCATATTTTTTAACGGGACGTCATATTTTTCCTTACCGTTGTCCCCCTTATGACAAATGGGCAACTGGGACAACGGACAACATTTGAAGAAGAAAATTACGCGAAAGTAAATAAAAAATACTTTTTTTACTCTATTTGATTTAGTTTCTGATTCAATTATTTGTATGGAAGGAAAAATACGAAATGCATAGAAGCCATTCCAATTACTATAATATTATGATGAAAAATCACACAGATTGTTTCGTCAGCCCAGGTAGCTTTTTAAAATTGTTCTTTTGAGAACATTGACCATATTTTCTCAGACACTATTAATCTCAGTTCGCAAAAAATGGTCACTCTCCAACCGTTTGACCGTAGCGAACGCAGCTTAACTTCCCATTTAAAATATAGCGGACAGCCCTTCAAACAATTAACCTCGCCATAATACCAGTAAATTGAATAGAGCCACCATTTTGTTAAGGGTAATCGTTTTGTGCTATCAAATGAAATGATATTATCTTTGAAAGCAGTTGACGCTAATCCTATAAGCCCCTAATGGTCCCCTCTAAGATCTCCGCGGAGTGTACAACATAATAATATGTGAATGTAGCTTTGTGATGTCTCGGTAGAGGATTTATTTTCGTAAAGGTTTAAATTATACTTTTCTACTCATTTTCAATAAAATCAAAAGTATCTTATAGGTTCTTCTGAAAGAGTTCGTCCAAGAAAGAATGGTAAAGGTATGTATGTATGCCATTATTTTTGTTTTTTTTTTGTGTACGGGTTTTAAAACTATATGCTTTACAGGCCTATTATATAAGGAGACTCTTATTTTGTTACTAAAACATCAGCAAGCTATCTGTATAAGAAATATGGGATAAACCTGAAGATTTCTTTATTTATTTATTTTCTAAATCCTTTCTGTCACCTCTGCTTGATTGAATAACAAACACGTTGGCTTCCAAACCTCTGCAATATAAATATTTCCCACAATCCCACTTTACCTCCCATGGCTCCTCACTTATGCAGAGGGATGTCGGATCCTCTCCATAATATCTAAGGTATTTTATCCGATATACATTTTATGTTCTATAGCCGACCCAATGCGGCTGCCATATTTCATTACTCACCATTTCCGGGTCCGGCAAACCGATTTAGAACTGCGGAATTATTTTTGGATTTAGAGCAGGTGTTCGTGGGATTATGGGGTTCATACAGATGTATGGGATAGATCAGACTGGTATTACAGTCATACATAATTATGTCATAAAAATAGTGTGTGGATATTTTCAAAAGAATTACTTTAATTACATATTATTGAAAAAAAAACGTGTACCTACTTAATAGTAATAATAATAATAATACCTAGTAATCAGTATTATCTTTCGATGCAATAATCTCACTCTGAATAGTTTATTGTCACGTAGTTTCTGCTCTAAATTAGCTGTCAACCATATAATGGATGATATCAATTTCAATGACATTGTTAATGATATCCTGAAAACCGAAAACATGACAGAATAATCATTTAGCCCACCCTCGACTCCTAAAAAAAGATTTGTTTTGAGGAATACTCTAGATTTTTTAATACTCTTCACTACTAATTAAACAGATAAATACTCTCCACAAAATATCTTCACAAACTCAAAAGATAGCCTATTAAACATTCATTCTTTATCGAAAGGTTCTTCCGTTTTCGTGTAAAACGTTCTGTCTACATACAAGGGCGCCGCTGAACCGTCGTCGTGGCGTACGTGACGACACAAAACAAACGGCACAATATAAGAAACGCAAACGTCGCGTGTCGCGTCTGTCGTGTTTGTCGTGTCGGTCGCGGGCACGTGACGCACACACTAACGAATAGAAAATCTTACGAGGAAGTGTTTGGAGAAAACTATTGCTGTGGTGTGGTGTGGAATTTAATATTTTGTTAGGATAAAATATCCGACCCCGACATAGTTGGGGAAAGGGCTAGGCAGATGATGATGATGATGATGTTAGGATAAAATATCAGCATATACGTCATAATGAACTGCGACAAAACATTTGCATAATCGTCCGGCCAAGAAATCGAATTACCTTGTGATTTATTTAACTTATAAGGAAAACCTCACTCGCGTGAGTTAGATACGTATAAAATCTACAAATCATAAAAATTGGCACGCTGAAAGAGCGCGCGAGGCGCGCGTCGTTGGCGTGGTTTTCATCCGTAACTAATGAACACCGTAATTGTTAGTAAGTTGTAAAGTGCTATACACCAGTACAGTGCTATACGGGTAAAACCGTGGAAAATTGTTACTTTAAAAGTGTCGTAGGGCAGCTTTAGTGATGATCAATTTCACAAAATAATGTTTAACTTTACGACCCTTATAAAAAGAAAATGTAACAACCAAGGCAGGAATAAAATCATGTCAATGTAAATATTAAAATTGTATTAAACCTACAACAGTAAAATGTATTCAAAAATCCATCACACGTTAACACAACGCTTTAAAAAAGATATAACCTTGTTAAAATTCAGGGCTGTCGCGCTCACGACACGTGGCGTTGTTGCAGGTGTGTGCCAAGTATAGTGGCGGCTTGTCGTATGAAATATTCATGTCGCGTCGCGTCGCCGGACATCGCGACTGCGACCGACGCGGACGACGCGACACGTGGACGATCGGTTCACTGCGGGCAAAGTGTATGGTCAACGGAGTTTTGGAAACGAATTTTTAGAAAGTTTGGTAGGTATTTGTGGAATTGTGATTGCTCTGTGGTTCCTGGTTTTTAATGGGCCTTGATTTTAACAAGCTGGTTAGCATGTGGGATGAACAACAGAAGGTATATGACAAGCTAATACCGCCTTCATAGTAGTTCATATGATGGTATTTCACACCGCTATCATTTCCATTGCTGACAACAAAAGTTGTTTAAAAATGATGTAAAACATACATAGTAATAGTGGTTGAGAGAGTCTACTAAAGTCAGGAATACTCTTCGACATCAACAGAGTATTCTGAGGAATTACTTCTCTCTAATCCATAAGTAATTCAGTTAGGTACTTACATTATGTTCGTAGAACAATAGATCATAATTCATAATGCAATTTCTACTCAGTACAAACTCGCGGGCGTTAGTAGGTGGCTTATAACTTGTCGTAAGCGACACACGGGGGAAACCGGGAGGTATGAATATATTATTAGCCATATCAGAGATGCATTATGTGGCACAGTGTTGTTTAGAGGAGAGTACTTTGTATATTGTAAGCTGAATTATTATCTGTAGGACAAAGGCGTGTTATTGGCAAAACAGTATAGTTTACGACTATCGTTACACTCATATTGGATCGACGTAATATTGTACATACTATATTACGTCGCTTATAAAAGGTAATTTCTACTTTACCTACTCGATTTCCTTGATCAACATGATCGTACAAAGAAGTAATACCATGAAAGTAACAGCGAAAACACTAGGAAGTGGTGCAGGGCGGGAGAAAGGTACGTTTTGAGAAAGGTGCATTTTGAGAATGGTACTTTTTGCGAATGGGGTGCATTTTGCCAAAAGTTCATTTTGCGACTGAATGTCGGGGGACTGTCATATGTAATTTTGACGTTCGAAAAGTGCTGATTCTCAGCCTAATTTGAATAAATGACTTTTGATTTGATTTGCAACCTGCAGCTTGTTATTATTATTATGTAGAGTAGGGTTGCCGCCTGAAATTATATTATTAGTCTGAGCACAAAAAGTAGAGAGCATGTCAAGATCAATTTATCATACGCGGAATTGCAGTTGCAATAACCAGGAGTAAATAAAGCTGCCCGACCTGGTCACTGACTGTCTTTTTAAATGATAAATGATTTATTTTCTGTAAGTAGGTTTTTACAAACACTTTTACACGTCATCATATTTTTTAAGTTAGATGTGGTCGGCGTTTCCTATCTGACTACTCTGAGAAGAAAGGCCGAAACAAACTCAGAGGTCACAGTCTCTTTTAAAGTCCAGACAAAATCTTGGTCAGATCGTGTGAAGACCATGTAGATTGATGTCTGAAATGGTCTTTTGAGGAAAGAACCACACAGATTGAGCGGACCTGTCCAATCAGTGCACGCATTTGTCAAAATCGTGCAGCTCAAGTCAGAAATTGAGGAGCTCAACGATTCGACGAACAATATCAAAGAAAGGACATTTGGGTAGGCCGCGTAAGTTACTCAAACTGCCAGATCATGATTAAAAATAAGAAGGAAAACAGAAAAAAAATGACCCACATAGTCCTCACATTCACAATAATTAAATGAAAAAAAAAAATACTTTACAAAGTAAATATTCATGTCATTGTCTAAATAAAATTCATCAATGTCAATGTGTATATAAAAAATCCGGACATAATATTTGAGGACCATGTAGATTAGTGTCTGAAATGATCTTTTGAGGAAAGAACCACACAGATTGAGTGGACCTGTCCAGTCAGTGCACGCATTTGTCAGTAACCGTGCAGCTCAACTCAGAACTTAAGGAACTCAACGATTCGACGAACAATACCAAAGACAGGACATTTGGGGACATTTACAGAACTAATTTTAACTTTAGTCCAAGCTTAAACCATCGAGCCAGTTATTCTATTTTGAACTTCATTCCGAGCTTGATAAATTGCTTATCAAAAAATGCAGTAATTTTTTGTAATTAGACCTTTAATTTTTGTAAGAGTTAAGTTCAAAATTCTAAAATAGCTCGATCGTTTCAAGCTGGGTCTAGAGATTAACAACCTTTTTTTTTGTAATATGGCCGTGAGTGTTATGTGTTAAATCAAAAGATAAAATTGTGAGTAAGCTAGATTTCCAACTACGATACTTAGAGTAAAACTCGTACTGTTGAAAGCAGCTGAACCCAATCGTGTTGACACAGTGTCCAATGTGTCCAGTGTCTGTGTGCTCTCTGTGTTTGGACAGCAGTCTTCAAACAATGCCAGTGTGGACAGCAAACGCCCCGGGGTCATACTGTGTACATAGAAAATATAAAAACTAAAAGTACCAATGTGACTCTTTACAATTCATATTTTATGTACTTTCTATCGCCCACCCGTCTTCAGCAAGCGTGGTGGTCGATGCTCGTGCCTTCTCTGTATGAGACGAAGCCATTGCCCAGCAGTGGGACAGTGATAGGCTGATATGTACCTCCGGCTTCCTAATTAGAAGTCCATAACGAACGGAATCGCGGAAAGATTGTGAGTGAAATAATCATGCTTTACCGGAAATGTAACGTATCTTTGACGCCAATTACGATTCAGAAACAATGATGCTAGGAACATCGAATCAAATAATGAATGGATTAATGTTAATGAATGGTTAGTGTGCATACAACACGTGATACGCGTCGACGCGTGTTGGCGACAGCCACCGACGCGACAACCTTCCGCTCGTGTATTTGAGCACCGTACTGAATGCATGAGCGACACGCTGTCGGCGGCAGTCGTAGATACAATATGTCGACGCGTCGCTCGTGTGTGCACACTTAGGTTCTTAATCTGGGGAATGAGGTGACAAGTTATTATCGCCCATGAATATTTTGAAGCATCATTTGTGTCGAGGTAACAACATCTCCCTCCTGGCTAACGTGCTGAAAGATTGCTTTTTTAGGGTTCCGTAGTTCCTACAAGGAACCCTTATAGTTTTGTCATGTCCGTCCGTCTGTCTGTCCGAGGTTTTGCTAAGAGACCGTTAGTACTAGAAAGCTGTAATTTTGTAGGAGTGTGTATATGAATTAGGTACGCCGACAAAGTCGTAAAATAAAATTTTGGAAAAATTTTTTTAAGGTTCCTCCCCTACATGTGAAGTGGGGATGAATATTTTTTTTGTTGTCTACCCCATCGTGTGGGGTAGAATAAGTTTTCTAAAATCACTGAGGAGTTGCTAAAATTATTTTTCGATGCTTCATTTACAAAATATTAAACTTTAAAGTGCAAATTTCTGTTCCAGTAGGGCGTCCCCCCCCCCCCCTCTAAAACCTAAACGGCTTTAAAAATCTGAAAAAATTCACGATGATAGTGCATTTCATGAACTTTAATGTACAACTATAGCAGTTAAGTTGACTTTATCAGTTTAGCAGTAATAGTCGTTGAACTTGGGTGTTGGATAATTTTGTACCAAATACAAAATCCTTAACATTAATCCTTTAAAGTGACTAAGGTGAAGTAATTGCTTGTTTATAACGAGTA
Organism: Mesoligia furuncula; assembly: GCA_916614155.1. NCBI lineage: Eukaryota > Metazoa > Arthropoda > Insecta > Lepidoptera > Noctuidae > Mesoligia > Mesoligia furuncula. The sequence continues at coordinate 812,296 of OU744810.1, forward strand.
AAGACTTGCATTGAAAAACGAAATATGAAATTTTTTAATTTTTTTATATTCAGAATAAAGAACAACAGAATGGTACTGCATTGTGATAAGGAGCTACTACGGAACCCTACACTGTGCGTGGCCCGACACGCACTTGGCCGGTTTTTCGTTCTAAAACATTGTTTATCTTCAGCTAATATGCAACTATCTTTAGGTGTATCATTATGTTGTTTGTCCTTATAAGGTTCAGCTAAAATAAAGACTACGCTCGTTGGTAATTTCTATTTCTTAAGCTAGACATTGTCATGTTCAACATCCAGGGCCGAGTAGACGACACCATCTTTTACGTTACGTTATTTTGGTACGTACTTAACTATATAAATGGATTTTTAAAAGGAGATGTTTCATTTTTGTATGGGGCTCAGGCCATAACATGTACCTTTTAGAAAAGTTGGGAAACTAACCCCTGAATAGAATAAAGTAACATGTTTTTCGTAATATCAAATGCTTTTTATGCACATAGTAAAAATAAAAAATGTTTGACGTTTGTCGTGAGTTACATGACAGCCATGACAGGTTGTAGAAATGACGTTTACTTAACCTAGAAATTGATGTTTATTAAAACTGATTATTTTCGTTTGCAATCCGCAAACCCGTTAAACAAAGCCAAAGTCGTAGGAAATAAAAAATAAATGAGAAAACGTGAAAGAACACCAAAAGCCACGAAAATCGAGACGAACGAGACTGACTCACTGACACTGACGTGACACTCAACAAAAAACAAAATGTCATTTTGAATATTTCGTTCAGAAGTACACCTCAAAAAAGTAGAATAAATATTATTTATTTATTTTTTAACACACTTGCTTATTATTAGTCGGAACAGATGTTTATGAGAATAATAATTATTATTAATAGTATAGGAACACATACCTTTCATATTTAACGTTTACGTGATATTATGTTTTCATGTGACATGATTTTAGAACGAAAGCAGTCAATGCAAACGATGACGCCATGTTGCATAGAATATGGCAATAACTTGAAAAACTATTACTCTTTGTGCACAACAAATCAGGCTTAAATGCAAGAAAGAATATTTTTGCTCAATTTGTGGTATTTTTACCTATTTTTCGATAAATGTACATCTTATGGCCGAAAATGAAACATCTCCTTTGTTCAAAAGTTTTCAGCTCACCAGATTGAAAGTAGTAATGCGTTGACATTACGTTGCCAGCTTCTGAACGGAGCTAGCTACTGGCAGTTATCAAACGCGGTCTTGATAGCGTGTAGTTTTATTGATTAAATTCGCCCTTAGATATCTATAAAAAGAGGATAATCATTTTAAGTGTCTCAATCCCCTCTCTAATAGCAACGAATGGCGCAACTGTACTGAAATGTCTTAAGCAATCAACACAATGCAATTTACAGAACTATAAAAGTCCTTTCTAAACATTATGCGACAGTGCAATAAAACCCAGTAAGACATTACCAAGGTCTTAAGTAATATAGCGAAGCTGCCTGCAGATGTTTGCACCGCCTCGCAATAGGACCTTATGAATATTGCAGACATATTGCACTTACAATATTCACGGGACGTCTCGCGACCGTGCGACTTCTGTTTTAGACTAAATAAATTGTGCTTTGACTTGAGATCTTGTTTTGTTTTCGTAGTTTTTGATTTTTAAAGAGGCTGTGATGGTCTTGTGATTATAAAATGTGCGAAGGTAAGCTGCAGTTGCCACTGTCAGCCAGCGGATGGGTGTCCATTCCATTCTTATACATCGTCTACATCGGTCGATACACAACGAATCTCCATAATTAAATTATTAACCTTGTGATCTGAAAAACAGTGAAGAGTAAAATAACAATGATATATTGTGATCGGTCAGTACTACATTGGTAATTTGTTTTTCTTGAGTTAGACCTTGTCATGCTTAACAGCTGAGTTGACGACAAAATAATATTTCACTAACAAAACACGCTTATCTACATTTCTATACTCGCAAATGTGTATTTGACATTTTGATACCCATTTTTAGTACATATTTTTGTACCCGGCATTTAGGAACAGTTGTCCCGCGTTGAGTCCAAAACCTTTTACGTTGGTTATAATTATAGGTATCTCATCTTTAACTAAACATAAATAAATTAAAGTCGCTTTTCGTGTCTGGTGTGACCGAGTTGTTCTTCTAAATTCCGTAATGGATTTTGATACGGTTTTTGCCACAATCATCATTTCAGCTGATAAAGGTTTACTGCTGGACATAGGCCTCCCCCAAGCACCAATATAGAGAATTTATTCCGGAAGGAAACACGTTAATAAACTTTAACCACCATCTAACTGCACCATACCATTACCATTACCATTTCTACCATTTTTTTTATTTGACTGTGTTTAGTTTAGTTTGTGATCTTCCTGTACGAGTCGCAATAAATACTTTTTCTTTCTTTCTTTCTTTTATACCAACACCACCACTACAACTCCCACAACGTGGTGTGATAATAAAACTAATAAAAAAAACATAGACATGTCTTGTTAAGTCGTGAAAGCCATGCGAAGCAGGGGCGGGCTGCTAGTATAATTTATATACGTATTACAACAATTTCTCTTTTATTGTGTACAACAATATAAACAACAGGCAGATTTAAAGGTTTTTTTTTGTAAATCTTTTATTTGAAACCTAATTAAACTGTTTGATTAACGTTAATATAAACAGCGCCGATTTTTAAACTGTGATCTATCAGCTTGTTACTGTGACAGTCACTAAATTGGTATGTTGATGGGAGTTTTTAAGCCGATTCTGGTTTATTATTCATACTCTACATAAAATCGCGCGTGGATTTCGATGTTATGGACAGAAGCGTATTAGTATACCTACGTTTAACCTATTTAAGTCCCACACAATTCTCAAACAAAATACCAGTTAATACAGAGTACGTACTGCAAGTTCTCAACAATTTAGCCTTGATGTTCCATTGCAAAAATCATGTTAATTTATTCACGTCCAGGCAACTGACTCTTTGACTATTTTTGGGTTGAAGATGATCCCAAAAATCGTCCAATAAGGTTTCGGCGCGGTTTGAAATTACATTTATTTTAAGTTTCGTTTACAACTTTGACATTCAGTATCTTTGGAATACCCCACTCTGGAGCAGCTAACGCTCCGATCTCGTAGGCGCTAAGGGAAAACTATCCACCAAAACGTCAGCTTTCCATCAATGTTCCCCACAGTTTCAATTAAACGCATCACCCGACGCATCGGACGCATATTAGGGTGTTCGCTGACCACCGCAATCGGCGCTCGTAAATCATGCAATGCTTTGTAATAAGCGCGCTAATTTATCACGCGGTGACGTCACGCGACACGCGGCATCTCGTGACGTCATAGCAGCACGCTGGTTGAAGGATGGGCGCAGTAATGCGGTTATGATTGGTGGAGATGGTACTGTGGTGACCCTACAGTGTGAGGCATCTGTCCCACCACCGACGATTAGCGAAAAGCGAGTACAACTGTAGTAGCGAATTGCCGAGCAACACACAGCGAGTACGAAGTTCAAATAGTTTTGTCGCCGGGCTATGAGCGAGCTTGCCAGTGCGAGGAGTAAAATGACTGCCCAGACAGGTGTCTGGCACACGTACAGCAGGTGCTGTACGTGTGCCTATGACCTAGCGACCGTCACTGAACGTGTACTTCCTTTGATAGCTCTTATTACAGCGACAAATTAGAGAGAGAGAGAGTTCTCAGCGGCAGTGTAAACAGTCAGCGGTAACCTGCTTATTATGCATCATAACAACACCTCGCCGCCGTGTCTCACTTACTGCCATGGGACCTACACCTATTGTACGTTTCTTAAGAGAAAAATAGTCGATACCTAGTCGCTTCCTCATCTGCGGTGAGACAGGTGCTTTAGACTGTGTCGTACATAGATGTGGCGAGAACAGTACTGAGTAGTCCCTGCTGGAGTCTGCGTATCCTGATAGCTATAACCTGGTGTATTTAAGTCGAGAGTGAATAGCTTGCACCATTGTTGATCCCATCATTGCTTACCATCAGGTGGTACTGGTCAAACGTAGGCTTGGCTTGTTGTGTGACTTGCTTTGTTTGTGTAATTGATTCTGCAGTGGCATTATTAGCATGACTGCCAACTGGCCTCCAAGAATGTCATCAGTGACTGGCAGAGTGTCGAGTTAGATACTATTTCATATTCGCGGGAGCTGTGGTGACTTCGTGGCAACGGCCGCGACTTACGAAGTACCTACTTCTACGCCTACCTCGGCGTGCGTAGGTGGGGGGCGTAGGTTCGAACCGAGACAAGCGATTTTTTTTTGTGTAAATTATTTCGTCATCACTGCTTTCAAAACTGTGCAGGAAAACATCATGAGAAAACCGGGATATCCTAGAACCAAAAATTTGAGGACATGTGACACCCACCAATCCGCACGAACTCCCTATCACCGCGAGGAGGCTTGTGGCCCAGCAGTGGGAACATTATAGACTGATTGTGTATGTCATATTCGGCCCGACGACGGCTGCCAGCGTTGTATCAGGATCATTCTGCCTGCCTTTTCTCAACTACGCTAGTGTCGACTTCCGAAATTTATATAAAAAGATTGAATCGAGAATTATCGAATAGCAAGTCTTTATTAATATTTCATTCGAGTAGCTTAGAGCTTACGATCCTTATAATCCCTACTAGAGATCCCGGGATCAACTTTTCATGTTATTCAAAAAGAAAAAATAAATTCAAAACTCTTGATATGAAAACAGCTGCATTTAGCCTCCAATTCCCGGATTGGTATGTAAATCAGTGACGAGCAACACGAGAGTACATAAAAAGGTCTTCTAATACCTGCTTTGCATGAGTTTGTTACGAATTTTGGAATAATTCGGTGAATGTTGGAATAAATTGACCGGGTGACTTAGCATGGCAAATGTGCTGGTTTACGCAGGCTTATTTCGTTTTTACATAAAAAACGAACTGTTTGTAAAATATTTTATTACTTGTAACTAAATAAGATGCACGTGTCACGTCACATTAGCATTTTATTTTGTTTGTTGTTTCTTTATTCTCAAAATTATATAGTCGATGTTTTCCGTGCACGGTATTATTCCAATGAGTTTATGTTGGCACCAACTTAAACCTATAATTGTATGTGTACTATAGTATGTAATAGTGTGTCATGAATAAAACGCCCACTACTAATGGATAAATAAATAATAGTTGACACAGTCGGTAAAATTTAGAAACTAGGTTAAACTAGCTTTTATGAGCACCGTAACTTGTGTGCTATATTTCATTTTTCTTGCTTGCAACAGCAGCTTAAGCGTTCTTGCACAAACGTGAACTATTTATTGCGCGCAGCGTTTTATGCTACGAAACCGCTACGCATGTCGCTACGAGCTACGAAGTTTCGTAGCTTGGTTTTTTAAATGGATACTTACAAATGCTCACGCCATTTCTAGAAAGTTGGCTGGGCGTTTTGGGAGACTATCTTATGTAATTTTGACGTACAAAAAGTATTGATTATTCGGTCTAACTTGAATAACTGAATTTTGATTTTTATTTTATAGTATGCCACAACCCTACTTACGAAGTTTGCGGAACGTCATTTGCTATAGTAATACGAAGTGCGTGAGCAGTGCCACCTATCTTAGGTTATTCGTAAGTGTTAAGAGTTAACGTCGTTGTAATCATTGTCTTAGTTTAAATATATATTACTAGCTTCTGCCCGCGACTTCGTCCGCGTGAAATTCGTACTTTCCTCTTATAATTTCGAAAATGTATGTTTATGATTTTTATAATTTATCTAAATATATAAAACTCAAAGGTGACTGACTGACATAGTGATCTATCAACGCACAGCCCAAACCACTCGAGGGATCGGGCTGAAATTTGGCATGCAGGTAGATGTTATGACGTAGGCATCCGCTAAGAAAGGATTTTGATAAATTCTACCCCCAAGGGGATAAAATAGGGGGTGAAAGTTTGTATGAAACTTTGTCAATTTTAAACCGATCGGGCTGAGACTTCGCATGCATATAGCTATTATGACGTAGGCATCCCCTAAGAAAGGATTTTGATAAATTCAACCCCCATGGGGATAAAATAAGCGATGATGGAGGATGTAAATGTATTAGTTTTCTTTTAATAATACTTAACGCGAGCGAAGCCGCGGGCAAAAGCTAGTTTAGATATAAATAAGTATTCCGGCCAATTTTTTAGTTTATAGCTCAAAGGGATCAGATTTTTCTAATAAACTGTATCCCAGCTTTTTACTCCCCCAGGAGAGTAATTTTGAAAAATCGTTTGGGATGTGTTAATAACTTGACTCAAAGACCCATACCCATTTTCGAGTTAATGGAAGTAAGCAGTAGAATTTTCCACCTTCGTACGAGTCAATTTTTGAAAAACCCTAAATCACCTTTTTTAAGTATTTATTGTTTTAATAGTACCGAGTTTCGAGTTAATCCGACAGCGGGTTAAATATTTTTCTAATCCATCAACTTTGTCACCCCAAATTCTCTGTGAGGAATTTTTTAAACTAAAAGTGACAATCGTTATTATTTACTGACCCAAATATTGCCAAGTTTCTAATTTATTAACCGAATGAATAAGATATTTCATATAAACTGTTTCCCCTCTTTCTATCCCCATAGGGGTGGAATTTCGAAACATAATCTAGATTATTTATACCAATTTTCCAGTTAATCAAGCCTCGTAATAAAATTCTGCCCTGTGAAATTGACTACCCCTCTTCACCCCATTAGCGGTACATTTTCGAAAAACCCTGAACCACTTTATTATTTATTTTGGTCTTAGATAGGAGTTTCGAGTTAATTGGACCGCGCATTAAAATTTTTCCATACTAAATTTGACACCCCCAATCTCCCCTTTGGGTTAGTTTAGAATTCCAAAAAAATTCGAACTTTATAATTATTTGTGCCAAGTTTCAAGTCCAAATTTATTTGTACCATTTTTTTTTAGTTTATCAAGGCACTCATTAAAATCCCCTTATAAATCGAATTACCACTTTTTGTCCCGTCAGGGGTCAATAATTTTCGAAAACCCCATACACTTACTATTGAATCTTCATCTGCCTAGCCTTTTCCCAACTATGTTGGGGTCGGCTTTCAGTCCAACGGGATGCAGCTGAATACCATTGTTTTACATGGAGTGACTGCCTATCTGACCTCCACAACCCAAATACGATAACCCTTGATAAGACTGGTTGTCAAACTTTTGGGCTTCTGACCACCCCTAGCGACTGTCAAAGATCCACGAATGACAGCCGGGACCAACGGCTTAGCGTGCTTTCCGAGGCACGGAGAGGTCACGGTATGTAAAGATGGACACCTATCCACAGACCAACCGCGGCAAGCGTAGCCTGCGTAACTTGATCGATCGATCTGTGCGGCTGTTATTATTGATTATTTTCTGTCAAAAGTATGAATACTGAGTTTCGAGTAAATCGGACCGCGCGTTAAAATTCTTCCACACAAACTTTAACACCCCAACACAAGGGGTGTTGGGGTGTTTTGATAAACGAATAATGATAAACTTTATTACTTGCATAGGCAAGTATCCTTGCCAAGTTTATTAACCAAATGAATAAGATTTTTCTTATAAACTGTATCCCCATTTCTCACCCCCACAGGGGTGGAATTTCGTAAAATTGTTTGGGATGTGTTCATTACTCGACTCAAAGATTGTTTATACCAATTTTCGAGTTAATCAAGCCACGCAGTAAAGTCCTCCCCTATAAAATTAACTTTTCACCCCATAATCAGCCTATAATGTTCCCACTGCTGGGACACAGGGCTCCTCTCGGTGAGAGGGAAATTAACTTTTCACCCCGTTAGGGATAAATTTTCGAAAAACGGTGATACACGTTATTCTTTATTTTTGGTCTTAAGTATAAATACTGAGTTTAGAGTTAATCGGACCACGCGTTAAAATTCGTCCATACAAACTTTGACACTTCCCATACCCCCTTCAGGGGGTAGTTTAGAAAAAAAAAGCCAAACTTCATAATTTATTTAGATAAGTAAGTATTCGTGCCAAGTTTCATGGTTATTAACTCAAGGAATAAGATTTTTCATACAACAAAATCCCCTCTTTTCATCCCTTAAAGGTTAAATTTCCAAAAACCCCTTCTTAGTGGATATCTACTCTTCACAAAGAACACACCCTCCAAAATTAATTTCTCTACCCAGCGGTACCGACCAGCGTTTTAGGCTGTGCGTTGATATATCAGTCAGTCAGGACAAAATTTCATCCCCCTTTTCACCCCCTTAATGGATGAAATTCTAACAACAGCGTTGTGTTAGCTTCCAATCATAAGCCTAGATAATAAATTTAGTGATTTTTACGTCGAAAATTAATGATTTTCTATACACAATTTCATCCCCCTTTTTAACCCTTCGGGGGTGGAATTATCAAAAACGCTGAGACACGTATAAATTAATTTTCAATTGTCAGCCTAAATACAAAATTAGAAGATCCTAACTTCAAAACTGACGGACTTTCATATAAACTTCCATCCCCTATTTTAACCCTTTAGGGGTTGAATTCCCAAAAATCCTTTCTTAGTGGATACTTACTCTTCACAAAGAACACACCTTCTAAGTTTCAAGTCTCTAGGTCCAGCGGTTTGGGCTGTGCGTTGATATATGAGTCAGTCAGTCAATCAGTCAGGACTTTGAATTTTATATATATAGATATAAAAGGTGCTTTTTTATCCGATATCCCTTCATCATTTGTAAATTTTACACTAACGAAATCCAAAACCTCTTAACAACTTTACATACACATTTTTACCATAATTCTGTGAAGCTCAGTAAATTCATAAGCCAACATTAAATACAGCAAATTGTTCCACTAACTCCTAACACTATCAGAGTGTGCTCGCTTCAGTTACAAGTGTAGGAGCACTCCAAACTTCGTCTTGCAGCAGCACATTGTCACTATTAACACTTTAACCCTGAGCCTGCCGGTTTAATGCGAGTTCATTTTCAACTCTAATGAGTTTAAACTTTAACTTATTATTACAATAATTTGTAATAATAAGTTATAATTATTTAAAAAAAAAAATCTGTTCAGTACATTTTGACCGCGTAGGTGTTTGTTTGGTTTGCACGTCGTCGATGCCTGCCACCCTGTATTTGCCTAATAATTGAGCAGAAACATTTCAAGGAAATTTTGAAATACCTGAAAATAATTAAATCGTCTCTTTCGCAGTTTACCTACCTCTATTTAAGTACCCGAGAAATTGAGGTTAAACTTAAAACCACGTTTAAAATGTTTTGTGAAGTTTAGCTTAAAGTAATGAACAAATCCGTGCTGAAACTAACTTTTGCATAGAAATACATACAGTCGAGTGCTCTGATCGTACGCAGAAGACGAAGTTCTGTTCAGAATCAATTTCCACAGTATTCGGAGCAAGTAAAAACATCATTGTACATTGTGTGCTTTAACAAGCTTTCAAGCTGCAAATATTTCGATCGGAACACTGTTTTTTATTCGGTTCTAGTCAGTTTACAATGTAGCTAGAAGTTTAACAGCACTATGGAAATAAAAGCAGTGCTTATAAGTCACAGGACTGCCAGAAATAGCATGATACGTAATAAATTATTGAGATTTAAGGTGTAAATAAAATACATAGAGATACGACACATACATAAATTTTAGGTCCAAAATCAAAATCAAAATGTTTTATTTCACATAAACCTACATGGACACTTGTGAAACGTCAGAAGCTAGGTGCACGGTTCCAATGTTTCGTTTCCTATGGAGAAGAAGCTATATAGCTTCTTTCTTAAGAAATTTCTTCCAGCAGACCTATTAAAGGAGAAATTACACATCTATGTTCTGGCAGTTTTATTGTTCATGACTTGTATCCCATTCCACATTAATTTCATTACACACACAAATCTCAGCACAAAAACAAATCTGAATTCCCTAACATAATAAAACTCATACAAACTACATATTATGTAATTACCCGTGACCTTGACCCCACGGCCGTGACCTTCGATCAACGATATCGGCTCGAGGGATGATCGAGTGTCTTATGAGTGACTGAATTGATTAGCTCGAACACAACATATTACTTAGGGCTGAGGGACTCAAACTTTGTGCGGTGGTTAATTGTGGAAGTTTTAGAGTAGGAGTTTGTTTATGAAAGTTTACGGTACTTAAAGTTTGCTTTGAAGATCAGTGTGATTCTAGGGAGGTTTCCGTCGACTGGGAACGCAATTAACTGGGACCGCGGCCCCAGTCGCCGGATCCATTTAATTTTAATATTTGTCTTCCGGCGACTGTGGCCACACATACATAGTACATAATTAGCCTATAACGTTCCCACTGCTGGGACACAAGCCTCCTCTGGGTGAGAGGGAGTGGGCTGTAATCCACGACGCGATACCAGTGCGAGTTGGTAGATGTCACATGTCTTCGAATTTTTGGTTCTAGGACATGCCGGTTTCCTCACGATTCCGGACCACCCATAAATGAATAAAAAATATCTATTGTTTACGCCAAAACAGTAAAGTCAAACGAAGAAATGTTTAAAAGCTCTTTGATTAATAAATATCATTTATTTATTTAATATAATATAAAAAACAACCTTTTTTTCTGATGATTGGAAATTATCAAATGACCCCTCCCGCTCTGGGTGGAGCGGAAGGGAGTATCAGACTCTTACTGACTAAAACCCACTCGTGTTCCTTCCTTAGCTCTGTATGTTCCGGGGCAACGGTAACCCTTTCGGACAATCCTGCTGAGAAAAAAACACCCTTTGATTAGCATTCTTGTTGTTTAAAATTTATGTAATAAAAACATACACATAAATCATGTTAACAGTAATCAACAGTTAACAACAAGTAAGTAGGTAATTATCTATCACAAAATCAGCCTTAACGATGTTAAAAAAATAATTAAAATATACACATAAATCATATTAAAAATAACCAACATAAAGTACTATACAATAATCACAGCCAACAATCACAATTAGTTAAAAAAACTTTTTTACAAAAAAAAAACAACCGACTTCCAAAAAACACTATAAAGTGAAAAAAACATTTTTACAAAAAAAACAACCGACTTCCAAAAACAAACACTACAAATTGAAAAATAACTTTAATTTTGGAAGTCGGTGTCTTTGGTTCCGCATTTTCGTTTATCGACACCGACTTCCAAAATTAAAGTTATTTTTCAATTTGTAGTGTTTGTTTTTGGAAGTCGGTTGTTTTTTTTGTAAAAATGTTTTTATTTTTCACTTTTTAGTTGGTCAGTTTGTAATTTATCTAAGTTACAATAGCCTAATGCCAACTGTTGATCACCTTTTACAAAATATTGCTTTTCCCGATGCTGGGACATTAATGGTTGAGGAGTTCTCCCGGTAAGAACCAGGAGAACTCCTCAACAATCACTCACCATACGCATTGTGACGAGCATAAGTTAGCAACCATATTAAAGTAATCGAATCGCAACCCGTGAAATATTTGTCATTGAGTAGTTCCGATGGCCATCTGTGGTCTTCATCATCAGCTCCACTTCATCAAATGATGATTTCCGAGAGCAAATGCTCAAGTTACTTTAAAAAATACCCAAATCGCTATAGGTTCGCATATAAAATTTGAGGGTTTCCCTCGATTTCCATGGGATCATCTCATCAAATTCCAAGTTGATGATAATGGAACCACCACGAGAGTATACCCTTTCAAATAAAAAAATAATTTTTGGAATCGGTCCAGCCGTCTTTGAGTAATCGGTAAACATAGCTACTGTAAACTGTTGAGGAGTTCCCTTAACTGTCCTTCGTCTTCATCATCAGACCCCTAATGACAGTCACAACCCATCTAGGTGTAAAGTTCACATAAATACAAATTAATCAAGCCCAAACACAAGGTAACTGCTGTAAATCGTTGAGGAGTCCCCTCGACTGTCTTTCGGCTCCATCATCAGATCGACTCCAGGCCTTCATTAAATTGTAGTGCTTTAAAATACTTAATGAAAAAGTTACCAAACGCACTAGTCGCTCCTACGATTTTCGGATGTTCCCCTCGATTTCACTGGGATGCCATCATCAGATCCTGGTTTCCTTATCATGGGACCACCCTTGGCATACATCCTTTCCAACAAAAAAAGAATAATCAAAATCGGTTCATAAACGACGAAGTTATCCGCGAACACACATAAAAAAAAAAAAACATATATACGGTCGAATTGAGAAACCTCCTCCTTTTTAACCGACTTCTAAAAAAGGAGGAGGTTTTTAACCGACTTCTAAAAAAGGAGGAGGTTTCTCAATTCGACCGTATATATGTTTTTTTTTTTTTTTTTTTATGTGTGTTCGCGGATAACTTCGTCGTTTATGAACCGATTTTAATTATTCTTTTTTGGTTGGAAAGGAGATATGCCAAGGGTGGTCCCATGATAAGGAAACCAGGATCTGATGATGGCATCCCAGTGAAATCGAGGGGAACATTCGAAAATCGTAGGAGCGACTAGTGCGTTTGTTATGTTTTTCATTAAGTATTTTAAAGCACTACAATTTAATGAAGGTCTGGAGTCGATCTGATGATGGAGCCGATAGACAGTCGAGGGGACTCCTCAACGATTTACAGCAGTTACCTTGTGTTTGGGCTTGATTAATTTGTATTGATGTGAACTTTACACCTAGATAGGTTGTGACTGTCATTAATGGTCTGATGATGAAGACGAAGGACAGTTAAGGGAACGACTCAACAGTTTACAGTAGCTACCTTGTGTATGTTCACCGATTACTCGAAGACGGCTGGACCGATTCCAAAAGTTCTTTTTTTATTTGAAAGGGTATACTCTCGAGGTGGTCTCATCATCATCAAGTTGGAATCTCATGAGAGGATCCCATGGAAATCGAGGGAAACCCTCAAATTTTATAGGCAAACCTATAGCGATTTGGGTATTTTTTAATGTAACTTGAGCATTTGCTCTCGGAAATCATCATTTGGTAAAGTGGAGTTGATAATGAAAACCACAGATGGCCATCGGAACAACTCAATGACAAATATTTCACGGGTTGCGATTCGATTACTTTAATATGGTTGCTAAGCAATTTATGCTCGTCACAATGCGTATGATGAGTGATTGTTGAGGAGTTCTCCTGGTTCTTACCGGGAGAACTCCTCAACAATTAACGTCCCAGGATCGGGAAAAGCAATATTTTGTAAAAGGTGATGAACAGTTGGCATTAGGCTATTGTAACTTAGATAAATTACAAAGTGACCCACTAAAAAGTGAAAAATAAAAACATTTTTACAAAAAAAAAAACAACCGACTTCCAAAAAAAACACTACAAATTGAAAAATAACTTTAATTTCAGAAGTCGGTGTCAATAAACGAAAATGCGGAACCAAAGACACCGACTTCCGAAATTAAAGTTATTTTTCAATTTGTAGTGTTTTTTTTGGAAGTCGGTTGTTTTTTTTTTTTGTAAAAATGTTTTTTGAAGTCGGTTAAAAATAACTTTAATTTCGGAAGTCGGTGTCTTTGGATTTGTATTTTAGTTTTTTGCCACCGACTTTTTTTTTATAAAAAAGTTTTTATTTTTCACTTTTTAACCGACTTCAAAAAAGGAGGAGGTTTCTCAATTCGACCGTATATATTTTTTTTTTTATTTTTTTTTTTTTATGTGTGTTCGCGGATAACTTCGTCGTTTATGAACCGATTTTGATTATTATTTTTTTGTTGGAAAGTGGATATGCCAAGGGTGGTCCCATGATAAGGAAACCAGGATCTGATGATGGAATCCTAGTGAAATCGAGGGGAACTTTCGAAAATCGTAGGAGCGACTAGTGCGTTTGTTAATTTTTTCATTAAGTATTTTAAAACACTACAATTTGATGAAGGTCTGGAGTCGATCTGATGATGGAGCCGAAAGACAGTCGAGGGGACTCCTCAACGATTTACAGCAGTTACCTTGTGTTTGGGCTTGATTAATTTGTATTGATGTGAACTTTACACCTAGATGGGTTGCGACTGTCATTAGGGGTCTGATGATGAAAACGAAGGACAGTTAAGGGAACTTCTCAACAGTTTACAGTAGCTACCTTGTGTATGTTCACCGATTACTCGAAGACGGCTGGACCGATTCCAAAAGTTCTTTTTTTATTTGAAAAGGTATACTCTCGAGGTGGTCCCATTATCATCAAGTTGGAATCTGATGAGAGGATTCCATGGAAATCGAGGGAAACCCTCAAATTTTATAGGCAAAGCTAAAGCGATTTGGATATTTTTTAAAGTAACTTGAGCATTTGCTCTCGGAAATCATCACTTGGTAAAGTGGAGCTGATGATGAAGATCACAGATGGCCATCGGAACTACTCACTGACAAATATTTCACGGGTTGCGATTCGATTACCTTAATATGGTTGCTAAGCAATTTATGCTCGTCACAATTACGTATTGCGAGTGATTGTTGAGGATCTCCTGGTTCTTACCGGGAGAACTCCTCAACAATTAACGTCCCAGCATCGGGAAAAGCAATATTTTGTAAAAGGTGATGAACAGTTGGCATTAGGCTTTTGTAACTTAGATTAATTACAAACTGACCCACGAAAAAGTGAAAAATAAAAACATTTTTACAAAAAAAAAAAACAACCGACTTCCAAAAAACACTACAAATTGAAAAATAACTTTAATTTCGGAAGTCGGTGTCAATAAACGAAAACGCGGAACCAAAGACACCGACTTCCGAAATTAAAGTTATTTTTCAATTTGTAGTGTTTTTTGGAAGTCGGTTGTTTTTTTTTTTGTAAAAATGTTTTTTTAGTTTGTAATTTATCTAAGTTACAATAGCCTAATGTCAACTGCTCATCACCTTTTACAAAATATTGCTTTACCCGATGCAGGGACGTTAATTGTTGAGGAGTTCCCCTAATAAGAACCAGGAGAACTAGAGCTGATTGAGAAGTCACCATCAGCTCCATTTCACCATACGCATTGTAACGAGCATAAATTGCTTAGCAACCATATTAAAGAAATCGAATCGCAACCCGTGAAGTATTTGTCATTGAGTAGTTCCGATGGCCATCTGTGGTCTTTATCATCAGCTCAACTTTACCAAATGATGATTTCCGAGAGCAAATGCTCAAGTTACTTTAAAAATAGAATTTTTCAAATTGGGCCGTAAATGTCGGAGTTATGCACGAACAAAAAACGCAATGCAGAGTAAACGAAAACCTCCTCCATTTTTAGAAGTCGGTTAAAAATTACCGTCATACGGTGAGTTGCACGAAACCAAAAATTATTTTGTCACTTTCTTTTTGATACAAAATGTAAGGGATGGTATGAATTTTGAAGCCACGTTGTTTGAGGATTTATAAACAAGGGAGTCCCCCCCATATTAATTTTTTATAATTATTATATTATATATGTAAATGAATTATATTTTTGAATCAAAGAGTTTTTTTTCGTTTGACTGTACGGTTTTCAATTCAATTTTTATTCAGTAACAATTCACAGTGCGTTCGAATATAATCCAGCATGAAGCATTAAAATTAACAACACTATTAGATATAGGTACAAATAAGAATACATGCAATTCAAATGAGAAAATATGGTTTTAAATATAAAAAAAAACAAAAATCAAAAAACACAAAAAATTGAATAATACCATGCAAACAAAAATTTAAAACCATACGTCAATAAATTAATAGCAATTTAAACGAAAACAATAAAAAAAATAAAAGTCATAAGAACACGGAACACAATTTAACAACATAAACAAAAAAATTAGATGTCAGTTTTAAGAGCAATAAGTCTATTACAAATCATCTAATGAGTAGAGACATCTTTCCAACAGGAATGCTTTGAGTCTTGTTTTAATGAGCCTGTGTACAGTATGCTTTTCAACTCAAGCGGTAACTTATTAAATATCTTAACTGCCTGATTCTGTGGACTATGTTTTACTATACCAAAACGCGGTATGATTTTGTTTCCAAGATCTTTTCTGCGCGTTTTTTCTCTTAGCAGCCTGTCCTCGTCTGTTTCGTAGTCATACACATATTTTTTTAAGGTGCTTAAGAGTACTACTACGTAAAGGCTAGGTACTGTGAGAATACCAAGTTCTTTAAAATATGGTTTACACGTGTCTCGTTGAGAAATACGGACAAAGGTTCGTATCGCTTTTTTTTGGAGAACGAACGCCCTATGCCAGTTATAATGGTAGCTGTTTCCCCAAAACTGTATGCTATATCTCAGTTTGGACTCTATCAGTGCATAGTATACCATTTTCAAATGTGTTATGCTCACTTCATCCCTTAGACTTCTTAAGGCATAACAAGCAGATGATATAGACGAATCCAATGCTGCTAATTATTTCTTCCAATTTAACGATTCATCAATATAAATACCTAAAAACTTGACTTCCCTGACAAGCCCAATTTTAACTTTGTTAAGTTCAATGTCCATGTTGTCCTTGTTACGCGCAGTAGTTTTAAATAACATAATATTGGTTTTAGTGGTATTTATTATAAGCTTATTAGCATTAAACCAAGAATGAAAGGCCTCCAGAGCTGCGTTAACCTTAATAGTTGGGTATTTAATGTCATTAGCTGCAACTATAGCATTTGTGTCTTCCGCAAAGACTACAAGTTGTATGTCCGGTAAAAGATGATGTATGAAGCTGATTAGGTCATTAGTGAACAATATGCCGCATATGCCGTATATGTGTATATAAGGCCGCAGGAACCCGTTGGATGCGGGAAGCACAGGACCGGTCGAAGTGGAGGTGCTTGGGGGAGGCCTATGTCCAGCAGTGGACGTCTTTCGGCTGAAATGATGATGGTGATGATGAACAATATGTATAATAAAGAACCTAAAATTGATCCCTAAGGCACACCGGCTGTAATGTTTAACATAGATGACCTATAGTTGCCTTTATACCCGTTTGGTAGTGTAGAATCGAGTTCAACAAACATTTTCCATTTTTGAGATATGATGAGAAGAGTTGTAAGGCTTTACCTCTTACGTTATAGTGCTCCATTTTTGTGATGAGTAGTTTATGGTCAATAGTATCGAACGCCGCGCTTAAATCAAGGTAAATGCCAGCTACCCTCATCTTACAATTTAATTTATTAACTACATCATTTCGTAGCGTATAAATAGCATCCCCTGTACCAACATTCTTTTGGTAGGTATCCAAATTGTCTTAGATTAATTACTTTATTTAAATTAAGATGTCTATTTAAGCGGTTTTTTAAAACTTTTTCATAAATTTTTGCTAAAGTGGGCAACAAAGAAATTGGCCTATAGTTTGTTGGATCAGTTTTTGCACCCTTTTTAGGGTTCCGTAGCCAAATGGCAAAAACGGAACCCTTATAGATTCGTCATGTCTGTCTGTCTGTCTGTCCGTCCGTATGTCACAGCCACTTTTCTCCGAAACTATAAGAACTATACTGTTGAAACTTGGTAAGTAGATGTATTCTGTAAACCGCATTAAGACTTTCTCACAAAAATAGAAAAAAAACAATAAATTTTAGGGTTCCCCATACTCAGAACCGAAACTCAAATTTTTTTTTTCATCAAACCCATACGTGTGGGGTATCTATGGGTAGGTCTTCAAAAATGATATTGAGATTTCTAATATCATTTTTTTCTAAACTGAATAGTTTGCGCGAGAGACACTTCCAAAGTGGTAAAATGTGTGTGTCCCCCCCTGTAACTTCTAAAATAAGAGAATAATAAAACTAAAAAAAATATGTGATGTACATTACCATGTAAACTACCACCGAAAATTGGTTTGAACGAGATCTAGTAAGTAGTTTTTTTTTTAATACGTCATAAATCGTAAACCGCAATTTACCATTCATTCAATCAACTCAAAAATAAAAAAAAAACATTTAATTTCATAAACATAAAGCGTATGCATAAACCTGGATGTTGAACCCTCGGTGCGCGAGTCCGACTCGCTCTTGCCCGGTTTTTAGGGTTCCGTTGCCAAATGGCAAAAAACGGAACCCTTATAGATTCGTCATGTCTGTCTGTCTGTCCGTCTGTCTGTCTGTCCGTCCGTATGTCACAGCCACTTTTCTCCGAAACTATAAGAACTATACTGTTGAAACTTAGTAAGTAGATGTATTCAGTGAACCGCATTAAGATTTTTACACAAAAATAGAAAAAAAAAACAATAAATTTTGGGGTTCCACATACTTAGAACTGAAACTAAAAATTTTTTTTTTCGTCAAACCCATACGTGTGAGGTATCTATGGATAGGTCTTCAAAAATGATATTGAGGTTTGTTATATCATTTTTTTCTAGACTGAATAGTTTGCGCGAGAGACACTTTCAAAGTGGTAAAATGTGTGTAATGGGGGGGGGCCCCCTGTAACTTCTAAAATAAGAGAATGATAAAACTAAAAAAAATATATGATGTACAATACCATGTAAACTTCCACCGAAAATTGGTTTGAACGAGATCTAGTAAGTAGTTTTTTTTTAATACGTTATGACGTAATACGACGACGACGTACGATTTATGAATCGTAAACCTCAATTTACCTTTTATTCAACCAACTCAAATATAAAAAAAAACATTTAATTTCATAAACATAAACCTTATACATAAACCCGGATGTTACGGAACCCTCGGTGAGCGAGTCCGACTCGCTCTTGCCCGGTTTTTTTTATGAATCGGGGCGATTTAGCTATTTTTAGTTGATCCGGGAAAATGCCTTCTGCAATGCACTTATTATAAAAACTCGAGAGTGGCTCAGATAAAATTGGTAAATTGTCCTTAATTACTGATATTGGCATTTCATCATAACCACAAGATTTTTTAATTTGCATACTATTCACGATTTTTGTAATTTCATCCGGAGTACTGACCGGTAATTTCATCTGGAGTTTTGGCTTGAACAAAAGATATTTTTTATTCATTTATGGGTGGTCCCAGTCGCCAGAAGAAGAATTTTAATATTTTTCATATTAAAATTAAATGATCCCGGCGACTGAGACCGCGGTCCCAGTCGCCGGATACCTCATCGTAAGAAAGAACCTGGGTTAATTTCCTAGATGGACCAAAGTTTTTTGCGTTTATCAAATCGGAAATTCGCGGTAGTGACCCCAAAGGGTTCACTAATGTTTCACCATAACACCGTTGACTTTTGGTTTACATCCAACGTTTCGTATACTATTTATTTCACAAACAACTTATTCCGCAAGTGTTTTATTTCATAAACGAGCGTTTACAAATGTTTCGGGAGATATTTAATCATTTAAACATTTTTCTTAATCTTTTGAAAAAATCACGTTTATACAAAATATAATTTTATACTTAATACATTTTCTAAACCAGTCACAAAGTGATCATGACAGTCATCATCTGCCTAGCCTTTTCCCAACTATGTTGGGGTCGGCGTCCAGTCTAACCGGATGCAGCTGAATACCAGTATTTTACATGGAGCGACTGCCTATCTGACCTCCACAACCCAGTTACTGGGTAATACGATGCCCCTTGGCTTACCAAGGGGTATCGTATTACCCAGAAGAACCCAGTCAGAGTATTACCCAGTCAGAAGCCCGAAAGTGACAACCAGTCTTAGACTGGTTGTCACTTTCGGGCTTCTGACTACCCGTAACGACTGTCAAAGATCCACGAATGACAGCCGGGACCAACAGCTTAACGTGGTTTCCGAGGCACGGAGGTGTCACGGTATGTAAAGATGGTCACCCATCCACAGACCCACCGCGGCAAGCGTAGCTTAACCTGATCGATCGACCTGTGCGGCTGTTATAATTTAGCCACGGACCCCTCAAGTTATCATGACGGTATTGCAAGTTAATATGGTATAGGTAGTAGGGCAGTGAATCATCTTAGGGGCGGAGTAAAAACAAGTTGGTTTACAAGCAATAATAATAAGCTTTAGTCGACGGCGCCCCGCTTCGTAGGGCCCCTGTTTCTGTCTACAGGGTTTAAAGGAACCTAACACGAAGGAGATGACGGGTCATCCCTTCGAACCTAACCTGCCCGAGGCGGGGTGACCCAAGTCCCGAGCTCGCTTCGCTCGCTCTTGGACCAACACATTAAGTAAGCAATTATCAAGCAATGCATCTTGTCAAACGTTATTTATGCTTTGTTAACTTTTACAATATTTAACACAACTAACTACATATTTACATACACTAGGTACTAAATTAAATGACTAACTTAATGCTTATTTTACGCCCATTTAATGAGTTTCATTTTTAGGAAATTGCATAATAATAAGTCAATATGTAAAACGTTTGTATTCCAAACGTTGTTTTATGAGATAAAATGAAAAAAAAATGTATTGTTTTTCCAATAATACGTTATTAAAAAAAAGTGTATCGGATAATTATTTTCTTAAGTGAATTATTTGGCAAACTTGGTATTGTATAATGATGAAATGAGAAATCCTGTTTTCGCCAATCGTTGCTTGTCAAGTAAACATTTGTAAATTAATTTTTGGTGAACTGACAGGACACCGACGCGAAACCTAGATTTGTTTCGGAGAAAACAGACTTGATATTATAATGTGAGATGATTTCGTCAGCAAAATTCGAGAATGTTCTCAAAGAAAAGGGTTGCGTCACGATGTCGATAGTTTGAGAGCCATTGACTTAGTTAGTACCGAGATGTTTAGCGGTATAATGTCGGCTAAAATACCTTGTTAGTGATGACAGATGATGTGGTTTTGCTCACGGTATTACGGTACATTTTCTTGGCTCAACATTCTGCGTGGTTTTGGTGCTAAAAATATTTGTTGTTCGATAAAACGTTGTATGTAACAATTTATATACGTTTTATCGAACGATTTATAGCAGGTTGTATTTTGTAATCAATTTTGTTTATGCCAAACAGAATAGTTTTTTTTTTTTTCAAATATTTGAAAACGTTGAAATATTTGAAAAAAAAATCTATTCCCTTTATCTAACTAACACTAACTATCTATTAACTATTCCTAAGCGTATACTCCAAATCTAACAAATCCGCCCCTAAGACGACCCTCTGACCGAAATGTTTTTACTGGCTTGTGTTTTACTTTCCATCAAAGCGATTCGCGCTAAGTTCAGAAGAAGAAGAGAGAATTGTCCTTAAATTGAAAACATTGTTGACAATCCTACTTGCTATTGTAACACAGCTCACCGACTAATCCTATAAGCCCGAGTTCCCACAATCAGCGCTAGATATCACCACATTTGCTAACGCAGCGACACGAGGCAAATTAATTGCTCATTACAGCCACAAGTTAGCCGTCATGACGCTGTGACGCTATTTGACGCTATGACATCGTGACGCAATTAGCCAAATGACGCTGTTTCACGTAATTTTACGCACGTCATTTTTACGCTCCACAGCGTTTACTTACATTAATATTTTGTGGGTCTTTTGTGTTCTTTGTGGAGTTGTCTTTGCGACTTTGTCTTTGCAACTTCAAAGTCGTTCGTGTTCATTAATCATTGTTGGTGCAAGCCTGTTTGCTTTGTAAGAATGAACATAAGGCGGAGAATTATGCTTTGCGATGGTAATGAATGAAATTGTGTTAGCAGGTTAAAGGTAATTTTAAATTAATTTCATTTGTTGTTGTTTTAGTTTTTGTTTCTTGTCTTATTTGTCTGGGGGTAGGAAACTTAACGCAAAGTGTGATTGGATTTGAACAATTTCTAGTCTTGTTTTTGCTCTATAAAATCTATGAAGTACTTAGGATTAATGTTTCTACGACACTTTATTTATAATTTATAGCGAACAAATAATTTTATGATGCTTTCAGAGACCATGAAGGCTTTCAGAGGTAAAGTATATTGGCAATTGAGAGGCCCATAAAAATCACGCTTAAACATTTGTAGAGTATAAAACAGTAATAAAACAACACTATTTCATTCCGCACACGCCTGGGATGTAAACACTTCAGCAACTTTTACGAGATTGCCGTAAAGGTGGTAACACAATATTATCATAATCCTTGATCCAACAAATATTGTGGCAAGGTTGGTACGCTTAAGGGTTTCCTTTGAGGGCTTGTAGTGCAAATCTTCTTACGCACATTATACATTATTAACGAGAAGCAAATTTCCTCGCTTTTGAAGATTATCGACCATTCATATAATATAATTATGATCACTACTTACGATTCCACAATCTTTAAATAGGTAACGTGCAAAATAAAATCCATTTGGGTTTTTTAGTAGGCAGATATAAATTACTTAACGTTTTCTCGTTTAACGAATTCTCTGAGACATACATAATTAAAATAATAAAGTTCCATTAAAAAAAATGTTACCTGTCTCACCTTACCTAACCTTATAAGAATTCTATTAATTTTGTTATCAAATTCAAATAGCTATAATATTACGTTAACACCTTCAATAACATAATTCGCAGAAAATTCAAATATCTCACAAATATAATAACATGTCAAGTGACGAATGACATAATGACATGAACATAATCCTAAACCTCCTTCAATTCAATATGAAATGAAACGCAACTTGTGCCCCTCTCCAACGACACTCGACCTCTAGCATTGTCTGACCTCAAATGTAATTCGAGGAGCGATCGATACATCATTGAATTAGCGAATGTGAACCGATGTATTATACATGCGGTCCGAGCTTTCGGTAGGCCGAGGACCGTTGGCCTATGCATTAATATCGATACGGATAAATAGATGTGGGCTATCTTTTATAAACATCGCTTAAATATAACACAGCTTTAACGTCGAAAATGTCTGTTTAAGCAGAACGTTAATCATTACTTAACTTATAATCGTTGGCACCTGCAACATTTATGTTCGAATCACGCACTCAACAGATTGGCAAGCGTATTTCTCAGGCGGTTAATATAAAAATAACTAATAGTGCTTCAAACCACCAAATTAAATAAAGAAATCTTCTACCTCACATTTTAATATTGTCTTACATAATTTCCCTTATAGAACGTACGTCGGTTCGCATGTAAATAATAAAAATAGAACGAAGTGATATCAGGATAAAAGGCATTGTTGAACATCAACAGTCTCTTCATTTTATTAAGCACCAAGGTCCAGTGACTCAAGAGAGGCAATAAGTAAAAGGGTTTGTTCTAGTTATGTTTTATTAAATATGGAAAACATCTGTCAGCAAGTATATGCATCTTAGTCTTGGCATAAATTCTTAAGCTCATCTTAAGAATTTTGAATGCCACTTTATTTAGGCCAGCGGCTGACCTAAAAGCCAAGGTGTCGATTCCAGATGAAAAAAAGCAATGCCTACAAAATTCTGATCTTGTTTTTAAGAGTACCTAGAGGATGTTGTAATGTAAACAACTCACAATTAACTATAGGATAGAAACATACATAAATTAACGCCTTTTCCATGGCGGTAGGAACAAATCACAGAACGCTACCTGCTACGATCCGAAAGGCCGAGATGGGAAGCCCTAGAAGGACATGTGGTGACCTTATTAGTGATATTGTTGGTGTATGCCATCCAAAGGTTGTCTTTAAAAGATCGCTTTTAGCGATAAGACCGCCCATTGTGTCACCCTTTGTACAGTTTCTATAATTATGTCTGCAAATTATAAGGTGTACATAATAAAGAGTATTCTATTCTATTCTATTCTATTCTATTCTATTCTATTCTACTCTACTCTACTCTACTCTACTCTACTCTACTCTACTCTACTCTACTCTACTCTACTCTACTCTATTCTATTCTATTCTATTCTATTCTATGTACTTCTGAAAGGGCAGGTGCGTAGTAGTTTTTGTCCAGATGTATCACCATAAGCGAAGCAAAAGGAGTAAGTATGTGTGTATTATGATGTTGTAGGATTTTGTGAAATAACTAGACATGTTATTACATTTTTCTGAAACCATAGTTTGCGAACTTCTTGCTTTTATGTTATATAATGCCCACATACCTACCTAACCCTTTGAGAAACAGCCTCGCGCCAACACTAGACATCTTACTGAGAAGCGAACTGTCTATAGCAAGAGGAATGAAAGGCACTCCTTTGTTCTAAACACGATCAAAGCTCCACCGTAGAATCAGAACTGATTTTGCACAATTTCAAATACCTTTGGAATATGTACCTTATACAGTTTCACAATATACGTACCTAGAAGTATAGCTTTTTTTTTGCACAATTTCGAATAGGTACCTTTGGAATATGTACCTTATATAGTTTCACAATATACGTACCTAGAAGTATAGCTATCGCAATGTATTTCTATGAAGGTGGCAATCTAGAAGCTGAATGGTTGCATTCAGGGCTAAGGCTTCCTTTGAATTAGTTCCGGAGCTACATTACAAGGGTGACCGTATAGGCATGAAGAGATCTCTTGTATACTCGTGTGGAGTGATGACGCTTGATTCGGTCTTCTCCGTTCATTCACAGGCGACTTAAAAAGTGCAAGGAAGTAACCACAATACTCACTCTCTCATTGGATGAAGAAATTGCGCGAACAGTTGCTTTTAAAACTACTACTTACTAGATTGACAGAAAATAAAGATATTTATGTAGAGAACATTCAATGAAGATTTTAAATCCTCTAATTTAGGTATTTGCTAAGAAATCTTTACCACTAATGTTTTTTTAAATAACTTTGGCGAAGTTAAGTTACGTAGCTAAGATACCGTAAGTTAATATGTTTTATCTGGAAAAACCCGAGTAAATCCAAGGCACATAGACAATGTTCGTAATGATGGATTAGATTCTAACTACTGACCTTTCTGTGCGTTCAGCTAAAAGCTGTGTTCATGTGCTTTCCTTGATGGCTCTAATGTGGGGAGACGGTATATCAGCTCGTACTCTAAGCCACGTCTTCCTCGTTGCTGTGGTATACAGCTCGTACTCTAAGCCACGTCTTCCTCGTTGCTCTAGTATACAGCTCGTACTCTAAGTCACGTCTTCCTCGTTGCTGTGGTATACAGCTCGTACTCAAGCCACAAAAAAAAACATTAAGTACGTTCATATTTAAAATTCAGTACGCGACTACGCATTCAAAATGGAACAATATAATAATCTAAATATATATATAAATAAATCCTAATATCTTTACCATTACATATATTCAGAATAAAGAAGAACAGAATCGTACTATATTGTGATAACGGCTACTACGGAACCCTACACTGTGCGTGGCCCGACACGTACTTGGCCGGTTTTTAAAACGATCATTTGGCGTTCGTTTTTTGTCAAACGTTAGTGAACCGTCGTCGGGGCAAAGTGTTATTGGGTTTCTCCATCTGGAATGTCTATGTAGCAGCCCAGAGTCTAGTTATGTCTAGGGGGCGAGCCTATTCATAACTGGCGAAATAAGTATGTGTGATGTACTATTAAATGTAGCACACAACTCAGTGGCAACACTGCTCGAGTCAGTCACGGCTTACCCCCGTGTCGACTGGACGTGCCCGTTGAGTGGTTGTCTACTTACTGATAATCTGGTAGTTTTACTTTAAACCCTAAGCCCCAATAAGAGATTATAGCCAGAACACCACATTGGCGACGAGTAAAAGCGCAGTAAGTAAAATTATTGCTTAAATTATGTACTTACGGAAATTGGTCAGCAACAAAGTATAGTTTTATTGCGCAAAAAAAAAAGAAAAAAAGAAAAGAGAAAATTAGTGACCATGATCTAAGCGAAAATCAGTAAACGTATTTGTTATGCTTAATTTTGATTTACATTCATGTGTGTCTTCACCTACCCACAACAAATATGTATTGTTGACTGTTGAAATATGGTTACGATATCTTAATTAATATATGCCTAAATACCTACCTACATCAAATATGTATTGTTGATCAAATCCGTAAGTAAATAATATCAAGAAAATGTAATTCGATCAAATAAAAAAATGTCCCAACGAAAATATCGTTAATGTACCAGTTTTAACAGAAGTTCCACTTCGGTGAAATCGAAGTAAAGTAATATCTTTCTGTTAAAACTAGTGTTATAAAAAAATGTATTGTCGAAAATATCGTAATGTACCAGTTTAATAAAAGTTCCATTTCGGTAAAATCGAAGTACAGCAACAAATAAAATTATTATCTTACCTACTGTTAAAACTAACTAGTGTCATAAAATCTGTTATGGTTAATGATTGAACTGATCTTAGTCAAATCAAATGCATTTTGCACTGGCTATTGTAATCAACAAAAGAATTCATAGAATTCATTACAGTGTTGTAATATCAAGTGAACGTTTGCTTTAAGCACCTAGCACACGTCGTCAAAGACGACTTGCTGGCTAGTCAAATATGAACGGCAGTGATTTAGTTTAAAATAAACTTTAATTACAATTATTACAATCATAGGAAAAAACATTGTGCGACTTTACTGGGTATGGCACAACAAGACATATTTTGATATACATTAAAATATGTGCGTGTGTGTGACACAAATGGAACAAGTTCCTACAAAACAACCTACTGGTTGCGTGTGTGTGTGTGAAAGACACAAATGGAACAAGTTCCTACAAAACAACCTACTGGTTGCGCGTGTGTGTGTGAAAGACACAAATGGAACAAGTTCCTACAAAACAACCTACTGGTTGCAAAAAACACAAATGGAACAAGTTCCATCAAAACAACCTAATGGTTGCGAAAAACACAAATAGAACAAGTTCCAACAAAACAACCTTATGGTTGCGATTAATACTGGCAAGTTAACGAATGAGGTTTTATTAGTTAACTAAGTGTTTCTCCAAATAGATAGTGGCAAAATATAGCATTATTGACTATTTGGGAAACACGGGACGTACTGGTGTTATTTCCGGGAACATGCGAGCGTAAAATCTAATAATTCTAAATTTGCTTGTATCTCGAAAACGGTGTGACCTATCGCAAAAATAATGGAAAATTCCCCCCCCCCCCCTTTTAATAACCCCCGTTGCGAAATTCCCGAAAAAAAAAAAAAAGAAGTAAAAGGGACTAGTGAGTAGGTTCCTAACCTATTTATCTAAGCGTTCCGCTTATAAGAATGTGTGTCACTTGCGCTGTGAACAATGTATTTAAAGCGTTCGAGTTGATAATAGTATTTGATAACTACTCCTACCCTCTTGGTTTAAGTAGTAAGCGATCAACGGCTGGTACTAAGCAAATTATTTACTTGTCAACAATGATATTTTACTGTAATATCATTGCTTGTCAAATAATGATTGTACTGCAGTAATTTGACATTGAGTAAATATATAAAATAACAGTATTAAGCCAAAATTAATATTTGGCTGGTAATAAAGATAATTTGCATTATTTTGACGGAGTAGTAAATTGACAATGTCAATTAGTACCTACTAATAAAAATAAAAAAAAGCAAATTAATGTGTTTAGTTATGCTTATAGCAAGTAGTAAACTGGCAATGCAGTTGGTACTATCTATAACATTTTATTTGTGCACCAAGTAGTAAACTGGAAACATCGGTTGGTACTAACAAGATACTATTAGATTTTAATTGTGCACAAAGTAGTAAACTGACAACGTCGGTTGGTACTAACAAAATACTATTACATTTTAATTGTGCACAGAGTAGTAAACTGACAACGTCGGTTGGTACTAACAAAATACTATTACATTTTAATTGTGCACAACGTAGTAAACTGACAACGTCGGTTGGTACTAACAAAATACTATTACATTTTAATTGTGCACAGAGTAGTAAACTGACAACGTCGGTTGGTACTAACAAAATACTATTACATTTTAATTGTGCACAAAGTAGTAAACTGACAACGTCGGTTGGTACTAACAAAATACAATTTAATTGTGCACAGAGTAGTAAACTGATGGTTGCTCATCAAGATCATACATTGGTATAACCGACCAATGCAATTACAAAATAAATCATGGTTAGACATCAAAAGATTTTGATCTCTATTGCCAATACCTAGGTATGGCAGTAAGAGTCACAAAAGTGATAAAATTTCCTGACTTGTAATTAATGCAAATTGCATAAAAGGGTAAAAGTTTCCTGCCCTGTAATTAATGCAAATTGCATAAAAGAGTAAAAGTTTCCTGCCCTGTAATTAATGCAAATTGCATAAAAGGGTAAAACTAAAAGATGTAACTTCAGTAAAAATCACAAAAGAGTTAATAGTTAAAAGATAATAGTTCTTTGCCCTGTAATTAATCCAAATTGCATAAAATATGATTTCAAAGATCATTTCCTGAAACACTACACAACTTTAAGGTAAGTCCACTTGTGTCTTCAGTGGCAACGCAATGCTGTCTCCAGCCAGATACTTCTAGCATTATACAAATAAGAGCAAAAGATGTTAAGAGTATTATTGACTACATGACTCGGGGTAAATCGCCTGGGCATGACAGCCTGAGCGTTGATCATTTACGGCATGCGGGCTGTCATTTACCCAGAGTATTGGCCATGCTTTTCTTTGTGTGCATGAGTCATAGGTATCTCCCGCAGGACCTCATGAGAACAATAGTCATACCAATCGTTAAGTGTAAAACAGCAGATATTTGTGATAAAAGTAACTATCGTCCCATCTCACTGGCAACAATTCTGGCTAAGGTTATGGATGGTCTGATTAACAGGCATTTAAGAAGGAACCTGAACCTGCATCACGCGCAATTTGGCTTCCAACCTGGCCTTTCCACTGAGAGTGCTATTCTGTGTATGAAGCACACGGTTAGGTATTATTTGGATCGTAGGACGCCTGTTTATGCTTGTTATTTAGATTTATCCAAAGCCTTTGATCTAGTTTGTTATGAGGTCCTGTGGGATAAACTGCGTAAACAAAATGTACCTGCAGAACTAGTGGAAATTCTGAAATTTTGGTACGACAATCAATTAAATGTCGTTAAGTGGGCGGATTGCTTGTCTGAGGAGTACAAGCTAGAGTGTGGCGTGAGGCAGGGCGGAATTTCCTCGCCCACTCTTTTTAATGTTTATATGGATAGCCTGATTGGCGAGCTCAGTAGCATGCATGTAGGTTGTCATATTGATGGAGTCGCTGTCAACAATATAAGTTATGCCGACGACATGGTGCTGCTGGGCCCGTCAGATAGGGCTCTTCGTCAGTTACTTAGTGTTTGTGAGCGGTATGCAGAAAGTCATGGTCTCAAGTATAATGCTGCCAAGAGCGAGTGTATGTTTTTTGGTCTTGGTGATAAAACCCCTCATGAACCTCCACCTATTTTTCTGAATGGCTCTCCTCTCTCTAGAGTGAAAAAGTTTAAATATCTAGGGCACATTGTCACCGATGATCTAACGGACAACGAGGACATTGAACGTGAACGCAGAGCGCTGGCGGTCCGGGGTAATATGTTGGCTCGCAGGTTTGCTCGTTGCTCAGCTGAAGTCAAGTTAGCGCTATTTAAAGCATATTGCCAATCTTTCTACACGGGCAGCCTGTGGGTTAATTATACTCAAAAGGCATACAGCGCTCTGCGGGTACAATACAACAACTTCTTCAGGATGTTGTTGCGGTTGCCGCGCTTCTGCAGTGCGTCCGCGATGTTTGCCGAAGCGCGTACGGATGACTTTTACGCAATAAGACGCAAGCGTGTGTCGTCGCTGTTGAGCAGAGTGCGAGGCAGCAGCAACAGTATTCTGAGGATAGTTGCGAGTAATTATCAGTGTCCGATGCACTCGCTCTGGGTAAGCATTGTGATTGGGACGGTAAAATAAAATGTTTAATTGTAATTGTTATGTACCTATATTTGAATTCTGTACCTACTAACATAGTTTATAAGCTCCTGTTGTTACTAACCATTATGGATCATGTTATCTGAGTAATCAATAAATAACAATAACTACAGAAGAAGGGTCCATAAAAGAAAAACCTGTAACGTCTCATTACATGAATTAACAACAAAGCTAAAAAAGTTTAAGAGACAATATTTCCCACATCAACAACGATGCAATAAAAGACTGTCAAGTTTCTGTCAAGCGGATGAGGTTAAAATCAAAGTGCTCATAGATTCCAGTCGTAGATCTAATATGACAAAACTTGGGAGCTCATGAAACAATTTAAAGTTATAGTCTCAAATCAGCAAACTTCTCCAGACAAAACATTCATGGCTTCTGGTACAAAGCATCTACTAAAAGTGTTTGGTTATCTATGCATCAAGCCATCGACCAACAGACCTGAGATAAAATCAATCAAAAGATCTCAGTGAGCTGACCATTTTTCGATAAGGTTATTCAATTCAATTTATCCATAAACAATTTACATTGTTTGAAATCGTTCCATCCATAATACAAGTACCGAACACATTTAAAAATTAACAACATAACTCACAATATCACCATCAAAATTAACACCATGATGAAAAAAAAATTTCAATGACAACTCATTAAGAATTTAAGATTGGAAATAGAAATCATTTAAATATAAAACCAAATAGAAAAAAAAGAAATAGTTCAATGTCAACTTAAATAAATAATAGAAATAAATTCAAAGTTTTCTAATAAAGCACAAGAATGCCAATCATGGCATTTTGGCAAAGAGAACAGGAAATGAACATTGAAAAAAAGAAAACTTAAAATAATAATAATGTTTATTTCCAGTAAAATATTCACAAAGGTTACAAGTACAGTAATATGGTACAACATAAAGTGCATTGAGTATTATCACGTTGAACGCCAGACAGCAGACACAATAGAAAATCTATTGTTCGCGGTCACCGGTGACCGCGTTGGCAGTCAAAGACTTAAACATATATCTCCTGGCACCCAAACTAGGTTTATAGCCTGTGACTTGGGGAACAGTGATTCCATAAGTGTAGATACTAGATAGATGAACAAAATGTTTTAGTAAAACTGTTTTCATCAGCAACATGAATTAGAATGACATAATATTTTCTTATGATATGATGAATAGGTATTGCTAAATCAATATTGTTTGAGAAGAGAAGTTCCCTTCTTGTTGGAGTTTTGTGTTAGTACCTTCAAAGGTCATTAAGTTACAGGTGCCATGTAACATTATTTGAAACCAAGACAATAATGTACTTGTAACAATAAAGATTGTTTACCTATACATAGGTTTATAAATATATAAATGTTGCTGTGAGAGTATCTAGCTTTTAAGATTTTCATTATCTTAATAGTAGGTAACAAATTATTATAATTTGTGATCTAGTTAGTCTACTATTTGCAAGCGCTACTGCTGAGTGTAGGGTTTTGAGTTCGATGCCCGGGTGGCACCAAGTGTTGTGAGATGTTTCCATCAGGAATTTCTTGGTGGTGACGTCGGCGGAGTCTGGCTTTGCGCAAAATTAATGGCTGTAGAATCTCAGATAATTATCAAGTTTTGGGAACACAAACAGGTATGACACCTTCATGATAAGGTTCAAATTCCATGGCATCTGTTGCGACCATAATATAGAAATACAAGCGGTGAATCTAAAGGTAGGTTCTTGAATATGGAATCTCGTCTCCTCGTGTGAATTTGAAGTTGTGTTAAAAAGACCTAAATAATGATTGTTTACCAAACAAGTTAATTTGTGTCAGATCAGTGTGATTTAAATTCAACGACTTACCTACCACCTTTAAAAACAGAGACAGAAACAAATTCATATTCATTTATTTCGTGAACACACGGTACATACAAAAGGTGTTATAATACATAAGATCCGAGCTGTGCCCCGCCAAAAGGCATACAAAATATCAAAAATTCCATAATGTCATGAGATAAATAAAAATATATAATAATACAACAATAATAAAAAATTAACTCAACTATCTAGTATGTCATAATATGAGCACAAATTGGATTTAGTTAACAAGTATAATTAAAATTTGTCATTTAAATATTCGTCAACAGAATAGGTACTACACCTTGCTATTTAACAATATGAACAGACCAGGTCACTAGTGCCGTAGGCACATACACATAATAGTGGCATTTGGTTTCGGCACAACAGTGGTGGTGGTCTGGCCCGACTGGGTTCGTGGGTTCGAAACCAGGCAGGCATTTTGTGTGTTTTCACTCATCACCACTGTTCATCAACGGTGAAGGAGGACATCGTGAGGAAACCGTATGTAGCGCACCACTAAATTGGATTTATCAAAGCAACAAGGGAAAGCATTGTAAATTAATATCTTATTGTATTAAATATTCTTTGTCTCGTTATTTTATTATTAATCTTTTTTTTTAATAAATAGTGAGATCAAATTCCAAAAAAATAATATATGATGTTCCAATATCCTTATGATGTTTGTCTAAAAAAAAAAAGGGAAATAAAGAGGGTAGAAAGGCAAATGGAAAGTTAACGTTAACGAAGTTTCAGATATAGAAATTTAGTATAGATGCTAACACTGTATTATGTAAACTTAAAAATGTAAATGTGAGGACTCGGTAGGCCTTTGTAGACTTTGATTCGGTAGATCACTTTATTTTATCAAGTACCTGGCATTTGTTGATAGGCTTACGCTGTCCTCATTGTAATTTGAAAACATTGTAAAAGCCAATTATTTTCAAAAGAGTAACCGTGGAGTTTCTTGCCGGTTCTTCTCCACAGGAAACGACCATTTGGAACCGTGCACCTAGCTTCTGACGTTTCATAAGTAACATCTAAATGACTTTGATTAACATATAAAAAGGAAGAGGTGTGATGTACTATTAAATGTAGCACACAACTCAGTGGCAAAACTGCTCGAGTCAGTCACGGCTTACCCCCGTGTCGACTGGACGTGCCCGTTGAGTGGTTGTCTACTTACTGAGAATCTGGTAGTTTTACTTTAAACCCTAAGCCCCAATAAGAGATTATAGCCAGAACACCACAGTATGTACCTACTGTGGGTACACCTCTGCAAAATCTTTGGGGAAATACAGGCGTCATGTTACGTAGTCCATGTTGTTGTAGTTTACCAAAATTTAATCAATCAATTACATAATTTAAACAGTGGTCATTTGAGCAGTGGAGGCCCAGTGGTAACGGCCGCGACTTACGAGTAGTAGGTCCTAGGTTCGAACCCAGACAGGCGCTTTACTTTGTGTAAATTATTCCATCACCTCTGCTCTGAAAACGGTGAAGGAAAACATCGTGAGGAAACTGGCATATCCCCTAGAACCAAAAATTCGAAGAAATGTGACATCTACCCGCCAGCTGGGCCCGCGTGGTGATTTACGGCCCACTTCTTCTCACTGAGAAGAGGCCGGTGTTCCAGCAGTGGGAAACGTTATAGGCTGATTATGTAAACAGTGGTCAATGACCACTATCACATAATTGATTTACCTGTCATTGCTTCATTTTTAATTCTTTTTACCTTTTGTGGTAGACTAACTTTTATTCTAGGTGCTTCATCTTCATATATAATTATATTATGTATACAAAACCTTGTAAAACATTGTAAAAGAGTAACGGTGGAGTTTCTTGCCCATTCTTCTCCATACGAACACTAACCTTTAGGAGGGGCGACTAGGATCAATTCAATTTTACTGTAATTTTTGACGCTCAAAAGTGCCTTTAATGTGCCTATTTGAAATAAATGACTTTAGTGGACACGGAAAAATCTCCAAGTTTGAAAATAACAGAGATTCATCGTGTATCATTGTTGATCATCGTTCTACTGCTCTGATCGTGCTACCGATTGTTGATAAATTAACCAACGAACCTTGAAGTCATCATCAACAACATTCTCTTAATCCTAATTTATTTGAGGTCGGCGCAATATGTCTTTTCTTCCATACTTCTCTATTAGCGGTCATCTCGATAGTCACCTCCTTTCTAGCCATTTCATCTTTCACACAGTCAAATCAAATCAAATCAAACAGTTTATTTGTGATACACATGTTACAATATAGGTCTTACAACATACAGTGAGTTCATGCTGTGATCAGCCTCATGGGCATACAAATTTATAAATAAAATAATAATTAAACAATTATTAATACAGTTCACAATGCGCTCAATCAGACATTAACACTTTATGTAAAGTAGTAAAGAGGAAAAAAATAATAAAAACATAGTAAAATCAGTTTAAGTCTAAAAATTCCTTCACTGAGTAAAATGAGTGTTCGTTAAGAAATTTAAATAATTTATTTTTGAATTTAAGGATGTTCTTGCAGTCTCTAATGTACTTGGGAATTTAATTATATATTAAAGGCGCCATGATAAATGTACTTTTCCCATAAAGAGCAGTTTTATATTGCGTACTTAGTTTTGTAAATATTCTAGTTCTGTTGCGTGATCTCGTCACTATTTCAAATAAATATGGATGTTTTTTGATAAAAAGGTCAAAAGTCAGATAATAATACTTTGAAGTATGAATCTCAAAAGTCCAGATATTAGTTTTGTTTTTATTTTTAATTTCCATTATTATTCATGCTACAAAATACCCTCAGCGAACTCTCCCAAAATCTCAATTATTTACTGCGAAGTAAAAACCCATGTTTATTTCGTTAAGGACCGAAATAACCATGTTCTGAGATAACGTGGGATTAGCCAGTCACGATTAATTGTCTGTCAGAGAGCTGTGTTTACTTAGAGTTGGCTTAAACCCGCGTTTGCATTCGAGACGGGCGGCGAATATTTGTTGTATGGGTCCCATTTTGATGGTTTTTTAGAGAATTTGAAATAGAAGGTTCTACCATCTTGGGCAGTTATTGATTCTGACGGGAGCATTATTGCTTTCCCAGTTTGATGAATGGCGGTGAAATTACTTATGATAATAGAATGTGTAATGTTGTGTCGATGATTGGCTAAGGCACTTGAAATATCTCTTCTCATTGACAAATTAATCCTTATCTGAGGAATATATATTGCTGTTTGAAAGTTTTTGTATAAAATCTTTGCATATCTGAGGAATATATATTGCTGTTTGAAAGTGTTTGTATAAAATCTTTGCATAGACTATAATTAAGTGTCATATTTATAAACTAATAATATATCTGAAGAGTTTGTTTGTTTGTTATCTATTTACGAGTATCTACCTTTGGAACTGCCAGTCGGATTTGAAATAGTAGATTGTTATACAAGGGTCGGAAGGAATCAATTCCCATACGAGGCATTGGAATTGGAATTGAAATCCGAGTGGGAATTGATGACTTCACCCGAGTTAAACACTCTACTTTTCATTTCGAATTTAAGGAAAGTAAAAAATAGTAGTTTTTCTAAAATATTTATTGATAATAATTACATGAATAATAGGTACCTATTCATTAGTCTTTTTTAAATTTGAAGTATGGAACACACCACGTTACCGCCACATGAGTAGATTCTGTGTCACCACCGCAGGCCGTTCCGCTTACTAGGGCCCGTATTATTATCATTCTGTCTGCATTCTTACTTTTACCATTTTTCATACATTACTTAGAAAACACGATAATCTTGATAAAAATTACTAAAAATTGTGTTGCGACGTGACACTTTTTAGTGCTGACCTAACTTTATTATTTCGATTCAAAACTGGCATACAGCCTAATCGATACTCGCAATAAAAAAAAAATGAAAAAAAATTGTAGAAACTGAATAAAAACTCTTTAAACTAACAAAATGTATTGAAATGTAAAGTGTTTGCAGAATAACCAATCTATAGAATTAATTAATTATCATCATTCTCAAAAAAACTTCTGGTAAGCCTACCTAAAAAATGTTTACTGGGAATTCTGTACGAAACTATTAGAAAGTATCAAAAATAAAATCCACAATAAATAATTGTCCAATAAATTAAAATAATTTTAAACAGCGATCGCATTCCGAATATAAATTCAATTATAGAAGCATTTCGGCGCGAAATTCAGTAAATGAGGTACCTATTGGCCTGTCTGTTATTGACATGATATTAGAAGAGATTGAAATGATATTAGAAAAGCATAAATCATTATTATAAACAATGCTTATTGTATTTATTGCTTAAAATAATTTTATTTTATTTTCAAATATCGATTACATTCGCCATATTAGTTACTCGAGTCAATCGAAATTTAAAAAAAAAAATTGTTTGGAATAATCGCTTTCACACATCACTGCAATAAAAAAAAAAAATAATGGTCGGCGATTTTGAACACAAATTGAGTAGTGGTAATGATTAATACGTACCTATTATTGAACCTGTATTTGAATATTACGTTAAAACCTGGGCATTTTCGTGTTGTTTATAATATTATCAATAACATTTGTCACATTTTAAATCTTATCTACATCTGTGTGTGTGAAATTTGTGAAAAGTAAAAATGTAAACACATACCTACGATTGGCGCGAAACTTCGACATTAGATATCAATAAAAGTTCATTACCACTACTTATTTACCTTAAACTATGGATAAATTCGTCAAATAATTAAATGATGTATATTCACAGCCCCATTATGGTAAAGTCAGGATGTTTGAAATCCCCAATTTTTATGTTTTTTAGCCTCGACCACAACTGACATCAAAATGGTGATTATCGTACCTATGTATGTTGAATTTATTCAAGGTAAATTATTAACTTGTGCGCTAAATCTGAAAGATTTAATGGCGTTAACATATGAGCTTTTTATCCAACTCTCCTAATTAATGCACATTCATAAGATTTGATGGGTAGCATAATAAATATTTACATAATCAATTAAAGGTGTCGTATGTCTGACTAAGCTGACTACCTAACTAAATTTAGTTCTATTTTTAAATTTCATTCCCGCCCTAGGGAGGGAAGCAATTACTATGAGACTTTCCCGCCCGAGGGTGGGAAGCAGCGTTTTCCACCCGCTATTCGGATCAAACAAATACTACTTTCCGAGTATGAGATATGAAAAAATATTATTTCATTTGATAGTCCAGTTCTTGAGGAAAGCTATAATTATGCTATTATTATTACGCCAGGGAGACGAGAAAAAAGAAAAGAAGCCAGAAATAACGCTAAGCGAAAACAGACGATGCAATGCGGTGCGACGGGGTGGGTCGGGGACAAGGAATTTTACACGGACGAAGTCGCAGGCAGAAGTTAGTACTTCATAAAAAAAATTAAATTACCATTTAAAAATCTGCTCTAAATTGATATTAAGGCCAGGATATTCGAGCGCAGTAGGCATTTAGCGTTACAAGTTCGCGTGGCAAGTTCCGCGAACGCGCAATTCGAATGAACTCGCTGACCCCGCTGCTGCCACGGTAATTTCATCTAACAGTATTGTGACTCGGCCCTATTCTTGAAATATAGGGCTGCTCGCCTACAATTTTAATTTCATCATCCTACTTTAGTTTCTTTCTAGTTTTGTGATTGTAAATATTATATTTTTTTAATATTATGTATAAAATTTATGTTAAAATATTTCTGGTGTCTAGTTTTTAGGGAAATATAAATATAGCAACATAATTAATTTTATTACCTACCAAAAATTTTCTTTTTAGGGTTCCGTACCAAAATGGTAAAACGGAACCCTTATGGTGAGACTCAGTCTGTCTGTCTGTCTGTCACAGCTGGACATGTCAAGAACTACTAATGCATCAAATTGAAATTTGGAATAGTTTTAGATGACGTTTGCTCAACTATTTTGCAAATAAGAAAGAAATAAAAATATATGTACGTTTTTTGCAACAGGGCCTGAAAGGAAGTCTGAAGAATTCGAAGTGGGGCTACTAGAGCACGTGGGGTATCATATGAAAGAAAACAGTTTGCACATTCTCAAACATTTATTCTTTTTTTTGGGTCGCATTGTTTTCGACTTTTGATGTAAAATGCAAAAAAAAACCTTTCCCGCCCTTATCTCCGAAGTTTGCAAACAGAAAAATTTGAAATTATTTTATGTGATACAAGTTTATGTAAAGATTACAGGAAAAATAAAACGAAGTCTCTTAATAGCATACTTGTTCAGAAATCATCAATAAAAGTTATATTAGTTTCACTATCGGTCAAGAGATGGCGCTGACATAAAACTGCAATATTATACACCGCAGTGCACAATGTTAAAATTCTCTGATGAATATAGGCCTCGTCGATGAAAATTTAAAAACATATGATGGTACGGAACCCTCGTTGCGCGAGTCCGCAGTCTGGTGCGCAGTTTTTTAATTGCTACCTAATCTTTTCTTTCATGTCTGTTATATCGCTTCCGCACTACCCTTATGAATGATCCGTTTTGTCGAATTTTTGTCTGATAATAAACTACTGAAGGGATTTTGATGGAAGTTTCGATATTCTGTAGCTTTGGTTTTCATCCATCACATAGGGTATGTTTAATAACTAATTTATAGTCCACGAAGTCGCGGGCATAAGCTAGTTATTTATTATTATTTATATACTTTGGACTAAATAAATTCTGATAAAACTCATTACAATACAATGCACAGGATAATAAATTCTTTATTAGAAATAAGAAATACTAAAATACTGCTCTGTCAAAGACGTACCGAAATCAAATAATACACAAAATGTTAGTTAGGTATTCATCCAAATTTATTTTATCCCCTTCAAAGTATGATCCTTCAGAAACGACACACTTACACCAACGAATAACCAAATCATAAAAACATTTTTTAAACGCTTTTTCCGGAATTGAGCTTAGTTTACGCCGCGAATTCTCCTTCGTTCGCTAAAATTCGTTCACAGTGATGGCCTTGTGCGAAGGCGCAATATAGTGGTGCAAGATCCAACAGTTTTCTTTCCACAAATCTGGCCTTTTTTTCGAATTTACTCTCTCAAAAGCCGCATATCGCTCAAATAATATATTTTATTTAACGTTTGACCTTCCGGTATGAATTCCGAGTGTATAATACCGCGATAGTCAAAGAAAACAGTCAACATGACTGACTTTTGATCGACTTTGGCCGTGGCGTGGTTTTTTCGGTTTCAGTTCAGTTGGAAGGCGCCACTCCGAAGCTTGTTGACTAGTTTGCATGTCAAACTCGTCTCGTCACCAGTAACAATGCGTTTCATGAATGTTGGGTCGGAGTTGACTCGTTCTAGTATGTCTTCAGCGACTCATAAGCGATTGAGTTTTTGGATCACGTTCTCCAGCTCCATCTCCACTGGTGCTTTCCGTTGCTTCAGAGTGTCAGTGCTTTTGCAGTGAGTTTGCTTCAGTGAAAGATAGATCAATGCTAAAAAAAAAACCTACTATAGACGCATTCGCAAGCTTATCCTATTACTAAGTTTTATAAGTAATTAGGTAGGTACCTATGTAATGTATATTATAATAAAAAGATCATCTATAAATTGAGCCATCGTGAGAGGCCTGGCAGATGTGAAACATCGAAATTATTTTAGACGAGCTTGCCCCGCTGTTTTACTCGCGTAATTC
Source organism: Mesoligia furuncula (assembly GCA_916614155.1). Classification (NCBI taxonomy): domain Eukaryota; kingdom Metazoa; phylum Arthropoda; class Insecta; order Lepidoptera; family Noctuidae; genus Mesoligia; species Mesoligia furuncula. The sequence continues at coordinate 851,447 of OU744810.1, forward strand.
AATTTCCCGCAGGAAGTCAGTCAGTAAGTCGGTAAGTCAGTCGGTAAGTCGATCGGTAAGTCGAGTAGTAAGTCAGTCGTTAAATCAGGAGGTAACAAATATCTACGTACACTCTACTATCAACAACATCAACAACCTTGCATTATTATTATAATTTATAGAATAGATACAGTAGGCACGGTAATATTATCTATACAGTATACTATCTTCATACAAACGGTCGGAACGCGAGTTATACCTACGCGCCTAGAGTCCGGTTTACACTCGGTAAACAAACAGTCTCGAATGCTCCGCAGTGATGAACGGACGCCGGACGGTGTGATCGTTTTATAAGCAGTAAGCGTGCTATTTGTGGCAAATATTCATTGAAATAATTAATACAAGTACTTACTTAATAATATGGTAAAGAGCAATTATAGACTATATTGTGCTGTTTTTGGTTGCTTGAATTCGTCAATAAGTTTTTTTTAAATTAAATCTACTAATAAAAAAAAACAAAAATATGTATTGTTTTTGAACTCTCCCTATTTCATTCACAACGAATTTCATGTTTTTAAATAAAAAATATAATATTTTACCTATACAATCACAAAACTAGAAAGAAGCTGGCAGGTTGATGAAATTAAAATACTGTAGGCGGGCAGCCCTATTGCGTGTTTACGCGCGGCTGTAGGTCTGTAATTATTTCTAGAAGAGGGCCGAGTCACAATACTGTATAGATAATAGTGTGTACATGTCTGTCGCTCACGTAGTAGTAGCTATTGCGCCTGAGCTAGAAGCAAATACTGCCGTCGCGTCGGTCGTCATTCTAATTCCCAATCTCTAACTAAAAAAATCGAGTTGTAGATTATGTAGTTACTGTTCGCCTGTGCATTTTTAGGGTTCCGTTGCCGTATGTCATAGCCACTTTTTTCCGAAACTATAAGAACTATACTGTTTGGTAACGCCATCTCTTGAGGGTTTGATAATAAATTAATATCGGCCCTAGTAAGTTCTTTTGACATCATTGTCGGAACAGGCGATATCTCTTTCTCCCTTCCCACCAAAGCACGCCTAATTGGCGTCGGATTCGACCGTGAACCGCGATAGCGAGTAGCCGTGTAAGAACTGCTCGCCACCGCTCGGCTCGCTTTATTCGCTTTATCCGCTTCCGCAAAAAAAAACTGTGTTTGAACTAATAACGACCGCCCGCGGGTGTGTTTGAGTGATTCAGTGTGAGATTCCTGTGATCAGCTTCAAAGCAGGTTCGCCAGCCGCCATTTTGCCCTGGACACGTGCAGCGAGGGAAGACCTTGGTCTTCCCTCGCTGCACCGCGCGTTACCTTGGTAAGGCGTGCTCTTCTAGTACCTATTCCTCACAACTGATCGCCTGTTCATCATCTAGTTTTTCTAGGCGATTACCGCCATCCTTGAAAAACAGTCCACTTAAATTAAAACCCATCTTTTTCAAATCGCCTATATGAATATGGTAATTTCCATAACACTGTTTAAACTTGGTAAGTAGATTTATTCTGTGAACCGCATTAAGATTTTCACACAAAATTAGAAAAAAAAACAATAAATTTTAGGGGATCCCCCATACTTAGAACTGAAACTCCATTTTTTTTTTCAACAAACTCATACGTGTATCTATGGATAGGTCTTCAAAAATGATATTGAGGTTTCTAATATTTTTTTTTCTAAACTGAATAGTTTGCGTGAGAGACACTTCCAAAGTGGTAAAATGTCCCCCCCCCCTGTAACTTCTAAAATAAGAAAATGATAAAACTAAAAAAATATATGATGTTAAGTTCCACCGAAAATTGGTTTGACGAGATCTACTAAGTAGTTTTTTTTTTAATCACACTAATATTATAAAGGCGAAAGTTTGTGAGTGTGTGTGGGGGTGTGTGTGGGGGTGTGTGTGTGTGTTTATATGTTTGTTACTTCTTCACGCTCAAACGGCTGGAGCAATTTTGATAAAATTTGGTATGGAGGTAGCCGACACCCTGGATTAACATATAGGCTACTTTTTATCCCGATATTCCCACGGGATCGAAACTTATGCGGGTGAAACCGCGGGGCGCAGCTAGTACGTCATAAATCGTAAACCGCAATTTACCTTTCATTCAATCAACTCAAATATAAAAATATAAAAAAACATTTAATTTCGTAAACATAAACCTTACGCATAAACCCGGATGTTACGGAACCCTCGGTACGCGAGTCCGACTCGCTCTTGCCCGGTTTTTTTTTTAAATACGCCTTTAGATCTTGGTATCGATGAACTGCAAAGATAAAAAGTTTTATTAGCAAAAATTATCTTTGTTGTAGTTGTGCTACTGTTTTGTCTATAAACTGAAATATTAAAAACTAAAATAAGTTTATATAAGTAAGTTTATATTTACTTTGATATTACTATACTTAATTTTATTGTAAATTTATGGTACGCCAGCACATTAAGCTACTACAATCTGTCAAATTTCTTTAATAGATTTTCAACTTTAACGCTAAAGCATAAGGTTCAAAGTTGATTGGAAAAATTTGACAGTTTCTGATATCTTGATGTGCTGGCGTCTGTACCTACCTACCTGCTACTGCTAGTACTGTGACGAAAGCAAGTAGGTACCTAATTACATAAACAACTACAATATTGTTCTGTCCCGTCGACTTTTACAAATAGGTGAGTTGTCATAAATACGTAGAAAAATAATAATCAAACTTACTTTATTTTTTTTAAGCTCCCGCAGTTCAATGCTGGACATTTTTTCTTCCTTCTGTTTTTATTCCCCATAATTTAATCTTAATTATCACTATATAATATACCTACTACAACATAAACTAATCATCATCTGCCTAGCCTTTTCCCAACTATGTTGGGGTCGGCTTCCAGTCTAACCGGATGCAGCTGAATACCAGTATTTTACATGGAGCGACTGCCTATCTGACCTCCACAACCCAGTTACTGGGTAATACGATACCCCTTGGTAAGACTGGTTGTCAGACTTTCGGGCTTCTGACTACCCGTAACGACTGTCAAAGATCCACAAATGACAGCCGGGACCAACGGCTTAACGTGCTTTCCGAGGCACGGAGGGGTCTCGGTATGTAAAGATGGTCACCCATCCACAGACCAACCGCGGCAAGCGTAGCTTAACCTGATCGATCGACCTGTGCGGCTGTTATTACTTAGCCACGGGCCCCTCAACAACATAAACTAATATCTACTTTAATTATTAATACTAGAACCTACAACAATATTTACAGACTGATTTTTAAAACGAATACACAAACACGGTAAATAACAATACTGCATTATATTTCAGTCTGTGAACGTATATTTCGATCGATTAGCGGGGGAACGCAGCGAGCCAGGAAAAGCGACACAGGTCCTACCTCGGTGACGCCTGGCAGGCTACTGAAGCGATGCGCGCGGGCCGCCTTGTTATATTATATCTTGTTAAAACAATAAAATTCAGTTTTGAGAAAAATTTCCCGTAGAATTTTCTTCTATACATCATTGCCTATTTTTTGACATATTTTTTGTGAGTAAAAGTTTGATCTACTTCAAGTAAAACTTGAAAAACGATCAAAAACTTCCTTGTTTTCGATTTGTTTGCGATTTTTTATGATCGAGTGAAGTTGTAAATATCGTGTTTTGAACCGTAGAAGAATCAAGAGTGTTAATTGAACTGCAACATATATTTTTTTCAGATTAAAACAAAGAATATTTGATTGTTAAATGTTGAATCAAAAATAGGTCAATTTTGAGAGTCCTGGCCTTAAAACAGACAAAACGACCCCTTCCACATTTGTGAAATATCAGTTAAGCTCATCAGTAAGTTATTCATCTCGGTTCATGGCTGTAGCATTATGAAATAAATATGAGCCGCCGAGGTTTTAAAGTGTGCTCGGGATAGCTCGCGCTTCCCCGAGGAGCCCTCCTCTTTAGAGTGTATATTAAAGAGTAACTGTTGCTGCGAATAATAAATGACACTTGAATAGTTCTACAGAAAAGTGTCAAACAGTGGCGGCTAAGTGGAAAATGTGACGCCGAGGAGGAAATGAAAAATAAAATCAGCTTTGCGACACTAACATCGCGGTTTGTTTCATAAAGAGGAAAAGAATAATGGAGAAGACTCGGAGTATATATGCGCTTTATAATTTCTAACGCGACGATATTATATATCGTGTCGTGGGCAATCACGTCCGCGTCCATACAATATATGTCTGGGCACAATATAATTATTTAATTTGACCCTGTATTATACAATCACACAATATTTATTTTTCATAATATAGGTGGCTGGTGGCTACAAACCACCTATTATTTAGCTTCCTAAAACGCCAAAAAATATTGAATTGCCTGTAATATCCCAGGATACAATTCATGTGTATTTGAATGGCTATGATGATAATATTTAATTGCCTTTTTATCGGTCATAAACGTTCGCTAACGGCGACTAGCGAGCGCTAATGGGGTTTAAATCAATTTGCAACACATAAGGAGTTATATAGGCCGTTTCATATAGGCCCCTATTTATAAAGGCTTGTGCAGCTGTGATTTTAGTACGTATTAACTATACGTTAACATTAAATGTAATGGTTTTATGATAATCTGGATTTGTATAATCAGTGTACCTTTTCATGAAACAGATTAAAACATTTTTCTAGCAGTGGCAGTGTGACAAGATTACAGCCGGTATGTTCTGTCAAAATCTCAACGTGAAAACTTAGGTGAAGTGAGATAGAAGTGAGCTGTCAAATGATAGATGATAAATGATAAATTATTTTATTTTTGTAAGTAGGTTTGTACAAACTCTTTTACACGTCAATCATGGTTTTTTAAAACTAGATGAGGTCGGCGTTTCCTATCTGACTACTCTGAGAAGAAAGGCCGAAACAAACTCAGAGGTCACAGTCTCTTTTATAGTCCAGACATAATCTTGGTCAGGTTATGTGAAGACCATGTAGATCGATGTCTGAGACGGTCTTTTGAAGAAAGAACCACGTAGATTGAGAGGACCTGTCCAGTCAGTGCACGCATTTGTCAGAAATCGTGCAGCTCAACTCAAAACTTAAGGAGCTCAACGGTTCGACGAACAACACCAAAGAAAGGACATTTGGGTAGGCCACATAAATTACTCAAACTGCTAGAGAGAGAAAAAAAAAGCAACTAATAGAACAGAGAGAATAATAAACAAATATATATAAAAGTAATAAAATGACCCACATCGTCTTCACATTCACAAATCAATAGTGTCCCTAGCATCAGGTGGAATAGCTCACTTCACCTATATTTCACGGTAAGATTTTTACAGAACAGTAGTAGTACAAGATCAGTAGGTGTGTCAATAGGCCTAAATCTTACACACTCACCTTACCATCTCTCTAAGTCAATTAGTGGGGTCATTGTGTAACGGACTATCAGTAGTATGAGTACTATGAGGAGATCCGCAGGAGAACCAAGGTAACCGACATAGCCCGAAGAATTGCCAAACTTAAGTGGCAGTGGGCAGGGCACATTGCTCGCAGAACAGATGGCCGAAAGGTTCTGGAGTGGCGACCGCGTGCCGGAAGGCCTCCCAAGGTGGTCCGATGACCTTGTGAAAGCCGCAGGAACCCGTTGGATGCGAGAAGCACAGAACCGGTCGAAGTGGAGGTGCTTGGGGGAGGCCTATGTCCAGCAGTGGACGTCTTTCGGCTGGAATGATGACTATCAGTGGTAATCGCTTTCATTTTGATAGTTCAATAACATTCATTGTGTTATTTTTGAACAGACAAATTTTTCGAACATATGAACCAATCATATAGCAATCATCTTCATGTGCCTAGCCTTTTCCGAACTATGTTGGGGTCGGCTTCCAGTCTAATCGGATGCAGCTGATTACCAGTATTTTACAAGGAGCGACTGCCTATCTTACCTCCAAAACCCAGTTACTGGGTAACACGATACCCTTTGGTAAGACTGGTTGTCAGACTTTCGGGCTTCTGACTACCCGTAACGAATGTCAAAGATCCACGAATGACAGCCGGGACCACCGAGGCACGGAGGGGTCTCAGTATGGAAAGGTGGTCACCCATCCGCAGACCAATGGCTGCAAGCGTAGCTTAACCTGATCGATCGACCTGTGCGACTGTTATTATTTAGCCACGGGCTCCTCGGATTAGAAACATCCTTCAAATTATTTAGATTGAGATTGATAGCTTTACGCCATTAGGTTGGAGATTGTTGACCCCCCATTATGATTATTACCAGACAGGAAAATATTACCTTTTTCCTTGACGAAAATACTTAGTTGCCGCTCACGACACCCTTGGGTCCAACGCGGACAAGAAAGTAATTGCTCATTTTTCGTCATAAAAGCACCCAAAAGAGATATTACGACAACGCTACAAACCGCCAAGGCCATGTTTTTCTTTCGTTCTTCATATACCAGGCTAGCAGATAAGTGTAAAGTTAACGTAAACATGTAAACATTACGGGGTCCCGATAACAGTCGATCATTGCCGGAGTTTGCCGAGCGGAGCCGAGGGACGCGTTCTAACGTTATACGATGAAGAGCATAAGATTGGGGAGGAGACGGGATGAGATAATATTGAGTAGGTACTTACTTTAAGTACTCAGGGGTTCGCACTGGAAAATAATTTGTTTTCCACATGGGAGTTCATTTTGTTTAAAGCGCTTAGGCAACGATAGGAAAAATAATACTTTGAAGCAAAATAATATTACTTATTATAAACTAGCTTTGCCCGTGGTTTTGCCCGCGTAGATGATAGAAAATATACCACAAGAACGTACTACCGGGATTAAAAGTAGACTATATGTTAATCCAGGTTATAAACTATCTGTGTTGTTTCAAACCCGTTTAGCCATTTTTTGCGCCAATTCGGAAAAACCGAAAAAAATATTTTCGCCGTCATACTCGGCGTCCACACCTCGTAGCAATTACTTTTTTCAAAAATTTTCAATGTACAGTTTTATCTTGGATAATACTTTATTAAGTAGGTAGGTACATGTAGGTACCTAAAGATTCACACACAAGTACGCTTACAAATGTTACTACCTCCTTTCACATTACAAAATAATGTATATTTAAATTGTCGCATTTACCTAAACCAACTTTTTAACTTATATTTTCATTAATTACATATACCTACTTGGGTTTATAAAAAAATAACAATTTCAGTTTGGATGTCATGATTTTTCAATTACGATTTTTCCATTACACGCAATTTCCGCCCAAGCGCGTGCTTTCAGCGCTTTATCTCTCCCCAACATCTTTAGAATCATTTACGTCCAATTATTTTCTGCGCGCCTAGTAGCTAAAGATTTACTCCTGATATTTATCTGCAGTATACGAAGCTTGTTATAAATCATAGATAGATAATATCTATCTATGCCTTAGGATAGACGGTAGATTAGAAATATTGCCACATGTGCTTGCGTAGATATAAAAAAATGTTTTCGTATACTTATTTTACGATACCTTAAATATCTTTTAAAGTAAACCAACATGGTACTGAGACATAAATCATCATCATTCATCATCATTTCAGCCGAAAAGACGTCCAGTGCTGTACATAGGCCTCCCCAAAAGGGGGGGTTTGCCATAATCGCCACGCTTGGCAGGCGGGTTGGCGATCGCAGTATAGTATGGTGGTGGAATGCATAGAGAACGCTGCTGCCCATTCTCCGGTATGACCCTTAGTCGCCTTTTACGACACCCACGGGAAGTATGAGGTGATGCTATTCTTTAAGTCCGGCACCACACAGACAGAGACATAAATACTCAATTAACCAAAAAATGATTTTACAAAAAATTGTTTTGTACAGGCGCCAGCACATCAAGCTACTTCAATCTGTCAAATTTCTTCAATAGATTTTCAACTTAATCGCAAAAGTGTAAGGTTCAACATTGATTGAGAAAAATTGACTGTTTCGGGTAGCTTGATGTGCTGGCGTCTCTACAAGGTACGGGCAAAACCGTAAAAACATAACTTTTATTAATGATTCTTTTTTGTTATTTAGAATTTTAAAAAACTGGCCAAGTGCGAATCGGACATAAGTAGGTATGTAAATAGTTTATCAAGAGATTTTTTTTTGTGATTTATCTACAAATTACGGTTTTTCAGATTTTTTCCTTTACTTGTGCTACATAACATTGCTTCTTGCAAAATTTCATGATTCTAGGTCAACGGGAAGTACCAGTAGTAGGTAGTAGTTGATTCCGGAACATAAACGACCGTATCTTTTCATTGCTTTGACTTAGATGTTTGATTTTTTTCATTGCTTCAAGGGATTGCAGCTCTGAGTATTTGATATTAATTTCAACTTAATAACTCCAGGTTTTCCAGAGAAAAAGGGTCTTGATCGACGGACAGACGGAGATAAGGGTTCCGTTTTCCCTTTTGAGGTATGGAACCCTAAAAAAAGTATTATCAACTGCAAAGTGTGTAATTTATTAAACAATAAAGCCTATTAAAGTTGATTTATATTCTTTCAGACTTGTGATTTATAAAATATCTGCCTTAGCGTCCCGATTTTACCCCACCTTTCCATGTACTACCCATTTTACCCCACCTTCCCAAAAAACAGCTCATAAAATTAAAAATTTAGGTTTCAATTTTCCAAAACACGTATGTTGCTCATTGTAATTCCCTTGCGTCGCATTTAGTTCGGACACACATTGTTCAGTGGCGCGCCGCGCCGCCGCGCCGGTACGAACAGCCTCACGACAAACTTCCACCAGCCATTGTGTCATAACTCGCTTTACAGTCAAACCCGCCGCTGGCTGTAGCCGAAACCAGCGAGATTGAAATCGTGCCGGTAATGAGATTACATTATAGCTGGAAATAATTGTGAAATCATCAAATGTGCACTAACTATTACATTGTTGCTTTGCTTTACCTGCGGAATAGTGTAGGTACTTATTAGTGGCGTTAAAGTCGGTCGAAAAATCAGTTCATTGTTATTGCACTTTGCAAAAGATTACATTGTTAAGTTACACGAACTGAAGCAAAGGTCATGTATACTGGCGATCACCATCAGCGTACATCAGTCCACTGCTGGCCAGGGGCTACTCCTACCAGTTATATACCCTACAATGATTGACGCTCCACAAAACCTGAAGGCGTCCTACACTTTTCTTTTTCCTACGCTTTTTTTCTTTCCTTTAGGCAGCAGCCTCGGTTCTGCCTAACCCTTAGGGGGATACAGTCCTGATGTTATGATGCTATGTGTTCTGTATAGATAGAGATAAATAATTCCAAGATACAAAAGTTCCCGTACAACAAACAACAGCCAGCAATTCAAAACTGAAACCGTCAAATATTTCACCAGCTATCCTTAAAATATGACGGCACCTAGGTACTTAGTTGTATCTCCAGCAATAACACCGAGTCGTCGCTAACGCCGCCGCCGTGGACAAAGGGGCTCAGCAGAGAGATGCGACTGTTAATCCGCTGGAGAAAGGACGGCTGTTTATTTCCTCTTAACTCTACTAATGACTCGACGATAAGATAAATGTTGCCGCCTTTTATATCGCAGCGAATAGACTTTTATTTTGTTTTAGTGCACGTGCAGGTAATTTCTCTTCAAAGGAGGAAAGTTTACAGAGAGATTTCTTCGAGATTTCTTTAGGAATAAGCATCGCCTTTGTACTTATTTTCTTTTCCTTTCTTCTTAGGGCGTAAAATGACCACTTTTTTCAGAATCATAACATTATAAATCATAATATGGAGAAGACAGTCCGTGTTTTTCTTTTTTTCGCTGCACTACGTAGGTATAGGTACCTAATCAAAGAGATTGGAATTGCATTTGAATTGTTTGCAATTAACATAACAGTTAACTGTCCATTACGATTCATAATGTTATCTTTTTATGATTCTGCCAAAGTGCCTTTTTAGGCCCCCTAGTCTTTTTATTACACGTGTGTACATAAACTGCTAAATAAATAAAATAATGAATAAATTTAAATGTTGTTATTCATATTCCAGTTTGGGATGACATAAACACAAATGAATAGGGATATTGTGGAAATATTTATGGTCATCAATAAGGGTGATAGCGGGGCTAGCAAACCGGCAACCCTACTAAAAGTAAATGGTCACCTGCTAGTGTGTTCTGTGAAGTGTGAAGTGAGGTGCCTATAGTGTCAATCCCTAGGATCAGATGGAATGCTAAAACAGCTCACGTCAGCTCTAAGTTTTCATGCTGAGATTTTTACAAAATAGACCGGCCACAATACCAGAGACAGCTGAAATGTTGTATGAGCCTATAACACCGTCATGCATACCCTTCAAACCGAAACACAGAAGCGCTGCTTGGTAAAAATACGGTAATATGATAAGAGTACTTCCCTGTACGAGGCCCTTCACAAGGAAACCACTACTTAAAAAAAAAAACAGTGGCATTCCAGGAGTGCCCACAGAAGTGAAAACTTGAAAAAGCATAGTAATTTTATAAATAGGTATGTTTGAAGGTCATTCTTCAAAGAAAATGTACCACGCGTTGATGTCTTTATAATGGCCAAAATTTAAAACAGAGGTGTCGGTTACGGTAACAGTGTCGAGAGTTCAATGGCTTTTTCCCATCTCAAAAAAATGCCTAAAGCAGTTTTCACTTCAAAAATTAAAATAAGGAACATTTTAATCTCCTTGATACAATACGGTGTAACAGTCGCCCTGAGACCATCGCGATCCGTCGGTCGTCAACTTAAATCGAGTTCTAGCTCTTCGCTCGCTCCGCTTGACGCACCTTCGCGCTGAGCAACTTTGTCATTATGACGTCAGCTTACTGATTAGCGGTGACGTCGGGTAATGTGCTAATTGCATTTGTTGGCTTTTGTACAACAACGTTGGAAAGACGGCAGATAATTTATAATAGCACTAAGCTCCTGGCATTTTCCGAACAATATTGGGGTTCGTAAATACGTACGTTTTTGAATGTTGGAGTTTCTGGCTTCTTATTACTCGCAACAGCTGGCATTGTGACACAGAGGGATCTCAACAATTCACAATAGACCAACCGAGCCAGCAGCTGAATGAATTTAAGTACTCACGTCACAAATTATCGTCTTATATAGGGTAATAATTGTTTTTTGGAGGAGTACCTACAAAGGCTACAAATACTAGAGGAAAAATAAGTAAATAAGTAATTCCATCACGATTACCCTTCAGACTTGTGGTTATTATGATATTAACGCGTAATACTGGTAATCCCGTACTGATCAATGTCATTGTTTATTACTACAGTATCATCATTCAATTACCTCTGTCGGTCCGGAGGGAAATCATGCAGTAATTTACTGATTTTAATATTTTGGGTATTATTCATTGCATATACACCGTGTTGTTCACGTTATCCATAAACTTTAGCTTTCACAAATTAAATCTAACAAAGGAAGTAGTACTTAAAAAGGCTGCGTTACAAAGATATTTGTAATTTCATTTAATGAACTCTTAACTTAGTTTTAACAAATTTCAGCCCGCCAAATCTTATGAATGAAAATACGTCTTTGGCAATTCGGATAAAGAGGCATGCTGTCGGGTGATTTACGTCCAGGTATTTAGTTTGTATGAAAATTAACAAAAAATAAGAATTAATTAATGTGTCCATAATGAATTTAAAAAACCGGCCAAGTGCGAGTCGGACTCGTGCACCGAGGGTTCCGTACAAACCTGTAGGTATATAATTGATAGATCACCCATCACGATAAACGAGTTATATTATGTATTTTTATTGCAAAATGAAATCCATAACATTACAATATGGAAAGCTGGAGGAGCACAAATTAAAGACAAAGGTCTCTTTACCGTTTCAGTAATCCTTTATTTTATAATAACACATATAATTTATTTTATAATATAACTGAAATACCTACACTAGCCTTGCAGCAGCCTTGCAAAAGTCTGCTGATGAATAATGGCAAGTTTTTCTATCAAAGTTATTTATTTACAAAGTTTTTTAGTCACTATTTAAAAATCTGGTACAAAAATACTAATTAAGTATTAAATTTCAATCAGATCTGTAAATGGTGATTGAAAAAGGTATGAATAGTACCACATTGAACATTGAAGTTCGAAAAAACGTTATCTATAGTTGTACTACTTCGTCTAGTGCTAGTGTCGTGTAGTGCATGTTTATGGATGAAAAATATGTGGAAATTCCATTTTGGGGATTCGTTCTAAAATCGTAATCGTCGTAGTCTCCCACAACAATCAGACGAGAACATGAAGTATACCTATTGAGGTCGCTGCCCTATATTGTTGTATTTATGCATTCTATTGCAACATTAATTATTGGACATTGTGGTGACCTCTATACAGTTATCACTCTGACATTAAACATTTCAAAATGCAAGCATTCACAATGGCCGTTTGCAGCGCCTGGGTTATTTATATAATATCTTTTACATGATCCATCTGTTACGGCATCCTTAAGATTGCGACGTACATACGCGATAGATCCCCAACCTGGATTTGCATTAGATATAGCTGGACCATCTACTCTGCACACCTCAGAAAACCCATCAAGTTCAAAAGTGTCTCTACGACACCCCCAGGTTTCAACAAACAATGCTGCATGGGAGGAATGAATAATAGGATCTTATCAACGTCTGAAAAATGTTTGCACAATGATTGCACGTAATGAAATACAATTTGAACTGCATTATCTTCAGGTGTTTGCAAAAATTTAAAATATGTTACCAATTTGTTTTGCTCTAGTCTTTTCGTTTCTATACTTACAGCACTCGATTCTAATATTTCAGAGGGAGGTTTAAATATACCTGAATTCACGACTGAAAACAGTCCAGACGATGACGTTGCCCTAGAACAAGCTACATACAACATCGATCTTTTTACATTTTAGAAATATGAACCACAGCTTTTTCTAAGATTGCACGTTGCGACTTGTGAATTGTAATACCTTCTGCTGGTACTATTGGAAACTGAGTATACTACGAGATTTGAAGATTTCCACCTTTTTACAGTATAAGTGACAGCATCTAATTACGTCCAATACGAATTGAGATATTGACGATGTTTCCGAGAAGTTACTTGATATTTAAGGTTTTCGGAATTTTTCCTTTATATGTGCTATAAAACATTGCTTCGTGCCAAATTTCAAGATTCTAGGTCGACTGGAAGTACCCTTTAGGTTTTGATTCCCTTGCGAGTGTCGAAAATTTGCCGCATAAAAGGCTGTATCTTTTGATTGCGTTGCCTTAGAGGTTTGATTATTTTACAGCTCTAAGGGACAGTAGACTTGAGTATTTGATATAAATTCCAGCTTGATACCTCCACGCGTCCCTGAGAAAAAGGGTCGTGACAGACAGACAGACGGACGGGCGGACAACAAAGTGATCCTATAAGGGTTCCGTTTTTTCCTTTCGAGGTACGGAACCCTAAAAATGATTAAGTATTTCCATGGTCTAACATCTGGTCGAAGTTTATGTATATCGTCCGTATCACGGTACATAGTATTTCATATTCAGGGATACCAAGGGTATTCGGGAAGCAGTGCATTAAGTTCATTGCGTGTTCACCACCTCTTATAGCACTATGATTTTAATCTTACTTCAGTACGGGAAAGAGATGGAGCTTTACAGGACGTGTAGCTCCATCTCCAGATCCCAGATTCCTCCAGTCCAGATTTCAAGTTACGGGTTTTTAGATATTTCTAAATCCTAACTAATATTATAAATGCGAAAGTAAGTTTGCTTGTTTGTTTGTTACCTTTTCACGCCGAAACCACTGAACCGATCATCCTGAAATTTTGCATATACATTGTCAGGTGTACAGGCACGGACATAGGGTACCTTTCATCCCGAAAAAAGTGCTGTTCTCCAGGAAAACAGTAAAAAAACAATAGATAGCCCCACGTGTCTTTCGATTCAATTACAGGACAACGTCTGATTTATTTGTTATAGCTGACCCGAGTCAGCTATAACAAATAAATCTTTCCTGTTCTTCATTTCTTCAATCTTTCTTGTGTTTCATTCCTGCTTCAATAATTCTGCGAACACCATTCGATTCTCAAGTCTCACTGCCGGTTTTGGATGTTTAGGTGAGGTTTGGTCTTACTTAAGTAAAGGTGTAAAAGACTGATTAGACTTAGTCCCGTCGTCCACGACGCTACTCAAAAGTAACCAGTTACATACTCAAATCACCGATAAGTAGTCAGAATGTCACAGCACTAGTAATTCAATGGTGATGGCGGTCAGTACGAGTCAATTTGCTTACACGCTATTAACTGGTTTGTGGTTTGCTGCGTCGTGTATGTATGTATTTTTACCGGTAATAGAATACATAACCAACACAAAATTTATCCTGCATGACCACAAAATATACTTCACATTTCCAGGAAACCGTTAAAACTTTCCTCGAACACGTTAAAGAAGTTCCGGCACTCCTGTTTGCCTGTAGTCTGTAACAAAGCATAACAAGGGAAGTATATGCATGAACACATGAACTGCAGTACAGTGTCGCATTGTAGGTACCGGCGCTGTCGTGAGAACTTAGTATACGGAATTCAAGAATGAAGCTGGGATCAGACGTGGTTTTTACATAGATAGCAGTTTCCTGCCCTTATCCCATGTTACTTGGGGTCAACGCGACACGATTTTTTCTTCAATTCTCCCCTAATCAATCGTCACTCTATAATTCACTTCTTTTTCTTTTTAAATATCATTCCTCACACAATCCATCCTTTTTTTGTTTTTTGGAATTACTCTCCCTCTCCATTCATCAACATTTATATTTATGACTCTTTTAGTTGAAGAAAAGTTAAAGTTAAAGAATTTAGCACAGACTAAAAGATACACAATACATGCATCAGATAAAAACAAAAAACAATCAAAATCGGTTCATCCATTCGGGAGCTACTATGCCACAGACATACACACACACACGCACACAGACACATCAAACTTATAACACCCCGTCGTTTTTGCGTCGGGGGTTACTAAAGATCAAATAAAAAGTGTAAGGTCCGATGTAAGAAATTAGCCGGAAAGTGTGCCTCACGGCTGCGCCAAAAGGCCCAGTTCAGCAAAAAAGTTACGTTTTGTCTCTCCTCATCAAATGCCTGTACTTTTGGCATTTTCGTGACTGCATGTGACGTCCATCTCAACATTCTCATCTCTGCTTCATGCAATTTTGTCTCATCCTTCTTCTTTACGGCTAAAATTCTAATCCATACAGTAAATTTAATAGCAGTTAACATGACTACTTTATGAATTCGCCTCGCCTTCCTAGTGTGATTTCATTTTTTTGTCACCACCATCAGCATTGCAAAACACAAACAAACAATTTGACTTAAAACAAAGGAAACAGAACGACAATTTTTCTTTCTTTTGTTTTCATCTTTTCAAAAGACATTCATTCATGCTTTTCTTAATTATTTCAGTAAATAGATGTCCTTTCATTACGGCCTTACCCACAATCAAAGAATATACCTACCTAGGTACTCTCTACCGAGAGCCCACAACAATTTCAGTTTGGGGGATGTCGGTCTGTCAGTTTAGTAACGTGCGCAGCAGCTGCAGCTGGTGGATGACTTAATCTGTCAAATTGACCTCTGAGCAAAGAGGTCAAAGTGACAGAAGTTTCCGGTCTAATATATCAGCTTTGCCGCTCTACGGCACATAACACAACAATTTGTGTTGCACGACTTGTGCTGGGCACGTGAGTCTGTGAAACATTCTAATTTCACTGATACTTTGTTGTACTGGTAAATATTAAGTGGACTGTATTTTGTGCTGATTAAATCACCAAGTAGCTGATACATGAAATATAATATAAAAAATAACATAAAGAATGTAAAAAACGTCACAACACTTGTAGTAACACAAACGTGCCCCCATGAGGACGAACCTTAACGCACCCGTGTCCACCGTGCAAGTTTATTGCGGAGATAAAGTTTACTTTACTTGATACTGTGCTCATTGTTATGCGCTGCTATTTCGTGCTATCAGACAATATTGCTCGTTCCGAGAAAAATGAGCTTGCACAACAAAATGAGAATCTATCGGAGCAAAGTACGGAGTTTGTCGGAATAGTTTACGTCAAAGAGAAAATATTGAACAAGGAAAATCAACAATAGATGTTTTGATATCATTTTTGGGCGCTTGTAATTGAAAAAAGAAGGGCCTGGAAAAAGAAGCAGGCCCTTCTTTTTCCAGGCCCTTATTTTAACCAGTAACCCAGGGGTTACTGGTTAAAATTGTGGGTCTGCAAACTCTGAATAACAAAACAGTTTCATTTATGTAATATAAGTAGGTATAGTATTAAGTATTTAGTAGTCACACTAACAATCTAAAAATTGTCTGTGTGGTGCTGGACTTAAAGAATAGCACCACCCCTTACTACCCGTGGGTGTCGTAAAAGGCGACTAAGGGTCGTACCGGAGAATGGGCAGCAGCGTTCTCTATGCATTCCACCAACATAACATACTGCGATCACCAACCCGCCTGCCAAGCGTGGCGATTATGGCAACCCCCCCCCCCCCCCCAAATTGGGGGAGGCCTATGTCCAGCAGTGGACGTCTATCGGCTGAAACGACGACTAACATGTTGTTAAAAGAGGTGACTTACTCTTTTTAACATTGCTCAGATTATGCTTGTTTACATTTAAAATTAGTTATTTACTTGTGTTTACCTCTATATTAACAAAGATCTTTGAAAATCAATCACATTCAATCGAAAAAGAGTCAGGTATGAAGGTATGAAATTGTGAATTTATTTGTGGCACTTACGAATTCATTTTATTTATTGTGATCGAAATCAACTCATTCATTACTCAGTACACCGCTGACGTCTGACGTCAAACGAAGAGTGAGGTCAGAGAGGACGTAGAACGGCTTCTCA
The DNA here is from genome assembly GCA_916614155.1 of Mesoligia furuncula. Classification (NCBI taxonomy): domain Eukaryota; kingdom Metazoa; phylum Arthropoda; class Insecta; order Lepidoptera; family Noctuidae; genus Mesoligia; species Mesoligia furuncula. The sequence goes on from OU744810.1 coordinate 868,297, forward strand.
AACAGAACAGTTTTTATACGCATCGAGGCTGTCACTAACAATGGAAAGGAAGCCGCGCAAAGAACGAAGAAACTCAAAGGCTTGATAAAGATACCTACAGATTTTCTCGATTTTAGACGATTGAAATGTGTGATCAAATAGAATAAAATCGAGTACTTACATGTGTAAGCACCAGAAAATTGATATCGTATTTTTATCGATCACCACTGTGGGAGGCAACCACTCAATATTAGAATTTTTTCTTAAATCGAGCAATTCTGTCGAAGCTGATAGTTTTTATTGGTTGTCAAAGCGCAGAATGAACGAGCGAAAATATTGAGCGCCAAAAATAGAGGAAATCTTTAAGGACCTTAATACTTATTATATGTTCAAAAGAGGCATATCGATGTTAGATTGTGTCATCGCCACCTTGCAAGAGGTTGTAATAGTCGATGAACGAAGTTTGCTAATAACGCATTTTAGAAAATGGTTGTTTTTAATTTTTTTGGAATCTTGGATAGGAAAAAAGTGTTTCACCCCTTTCTTCTCGAAGTTAAGTAAATAGGCATTGTGGTATTGCTTTTTTATACATTTGTGAATTTGTCTATTTAATATTCTTACATAATCAGCCTATAATGTTCCCACAGCTGGGACAGAGGCCTCCTCTCTTCGAGAGAGGGAGTGGACAGTAATCTACCACGTGGGCCCTGTGCGGTATGGTAGATGTTACATGTCTTCGGATTTTAGATTGTAGGATATGTTGAGGAAACCACTCACGATATTTTTTTTCACCTTTTTTAGAGCAGTGTTGATGAAATGATTTACACAAAGTAAAGCGCCTGTCTGGATTCGAACCCACGACCAACAACTCGTAAGTCGGGGCAGTTACCACTGGGCCACCACTGGGCCACCACTGGGTCCTACTGGGCCACCACTGGGCCACCACTGGGTCACCACTGGGCCACCACTGGGCCATCACTGGGCCACCACCGGGCCATCACTGCTCTCGCACCGCTTTAATATTCTTAGCAAGTCTTAGTATAAAATTAAAATAAACATTAATTTATTTCTAACCGGTTTGTTGTGTCACAAGAAGATCACACATTTTTTTTTTTGGTAGAAATTAATGTTTTGATATATTTTACAGAATATCTTTTTATTAGGAGTAGTCAAATGTTGTTTACGTTTTGTCTCAAGCCAAACTGAATAAAGCTATGCAAAGTTTTATGCAAAACAATTCAGTAAAAACCTTCCTTATTCCGAGCTCAATTCACAAAAACAGGCACACCAAACTACGAATGCTATGTTGTAGAATGTATAGTTAGTAGTTTTTCCCCCGAGAGCCCATTTGTCTTGAGGCCTGTACGCCACCGTGACAGACATCCTTCGTACTGTGACACGGCTCCTCATCCTATATGGGGCTATGGGCGATATGACCCAATTTGGATTTTACATCTCGCGAGACGGGCTGTGAAAAATTCCGTTTCTGTTTACGTATGTGGCTCGGTATAAATATAATATCGTTACACCTTTTTAGGGTTCCGTAAAAATGGTAAAAATGGTAAAAACGGAACCGTTATGGTGACATAAGGGTTCCGTTTTTACCATTTTTTCAGTTCAAAATGTTAAAAACGGAACCCTTATGGTGAGACTAAGTCTGTCTGTCTGTCACAGCTGGATATCTCAAGAACCACTAATACTATCAACTTGAATTTTGGAATAGTTTTAGATGACGTTTGTCCAACTATTTTGCAAATAAGAAAGAAATAAAAATATATTTGTATTTTTTTGCAACAAGGACTGAAAGGGGGTCTGAAAAATTCGAAGTAGGGCTTCTAGGGCATGTAAGGTATCATTATGAAAGAGCGCAGTTTGCACATTCTCAAACATTTTTTTTTTAGCAGACTTTTGATAAAAAATGTAAAAAAAATACACCGTCCCCCCCTTCTCCAAAGTTTGCAAAGAGAAAAATCTGAAATTATTCTAAGTCATAAAAGTGTATGTAAAGATTACAGGAAAAATAAAACGCAGTCTCTAAATAGCACACTTTTTCAGAAATATTCAACAAAAGTTACATTAGTTCCACTATCGGTCAAGAGATGGCGCTGACATAAAACTGCAATACTCTACACCGCAGTGCACAGTGTTAAAAGTCTCCGATGAATATAGGCCTCGCCGTTGAAAATTTAAAAACATATGATGGTACGGAACCCTCGGTGCGCGAAACAAACAGGCCGCTGCAGTGCAGAACGTTCACTTTGCTCGCTCGGCTTGCTCGCTTCGCGTTTTGCAGCAGCGCAGCGCAGCGCAGCGAAGGTCTAACTACGCTCGGCTCGTCTACTAATGTATCATATCATAATGTATGCTAATAGTTAGCTTGACTTATCAAACTAATTTAGGTGCCAACTTCACATTCTGAAATCAAAAATATTTTGTTACAAAAATAAATGAAAGATTCGAATAATTTTGATTGTGCCAAAAGTTAATATTATTTTGTAAACTAATACGTGCTAATTGTGCGTGGATGAATGTTGTTCTCACCCGGGGTACAAGTTACCGTGGTAATTGGAAAACCTTAAATAGACTTCGTACTCAAGTAGGCCGCAGCAAGGAAAACCTCCACAAGTGGGGGTTCATGGAAGGCTCAGACCTCCGGTGTGTATGCGGTGTCTCTCCACAGACAAAGGCTCACCTCCCATCTTGCACCGCATGCCCTGTCACCTGCACACGTGAGGACCTAATGGCCGCGTCAGCGATTGGTATCTGCGTTGTTGATTTTAAACCAAACAAATTTAATAAAACTATGTTTAGTTTTGCCATCGACACGCTAAGAAGAAGAATGTTTTGACCCAAAACCCCCCTCTCTCCTAATTTAACTGTGCCCGACAGGGTCCATATTGATAATTTACTTTGCAATACCATCCATTTACAATACCATCTATGTCATACATATGGAATGCAATAAAGCATTGAGTATTGACATTTATTATTATTTGAGGACAATCTACCATTTATAATACCCGCGTTTTATGATTAAAAATACATTGCTGTATTAAAATTTAATGATATTAATCATGCCATGTGAACATTAATTGTGATAAGCAACTGAATTATAAAAACATTAATTCAGTAACAGTACAATTATTGTTATTGAAAATGTATATAGGTACGGAAACACATTTTACAAACAAATAATTAACACTGAATTAATATTAACTTAACAATTAATAAAAACATTTGAATCATGAAAAGGGCATTACAGTAACGTTTCTAAAACGGCTCTAAACAACAACGCAGGAATATTAAACCCAACAAAAGCCATACAATAATAACCCACAACAAATAATAACAACAACACTAATAATCTACTACACACTACACACTACACTTTCCAACCACCACACCATTTGAACTTCATAAATTATGCCAAGTAATACGTCACTCTGGTGACCGCCCGGCAGGGAATTACGGACTTATTACACTTGACGGAAAGCACGTAAGGTGATACTTTGCGGCGGAGGGCGGAGTAAGACTTGTACGCGTCAATCTGCCTGATTGTGTTATTGTCAAACGATAATGTCGTGTGGCGTGGCTTATTGAGTTGTGAGGAAAATATTTAGGTAACGTAAATATATTTGTAGGTACTTCTTTTTCATGGTCGCTCGCGTCGATGACACGACAGTAAATTATATTTTGTTGCGCCAAAACTTCGCCACTTCCTCGCCGTCATCCGTCGCAGCGCAGAAGTCACTTTGTCTCACATAAGTCACTACTTGATTTTGATGCACGTTACTGCGAAAGATTTTCACTGCGATACTACTTGACTTCGATGCACATTCCGCACCCGAGCGCAACGAACGCAATAGGCGACATAGGATGTAAGAGCGAGAGAATGACAATACAAATACCTTTACCGTGCATCGAAGTCAAGTAGTATCGCAGTGAAAATCTTTCGCGATAACGTGCATCGAAGTCAAGTAATATTGCAGTGAAAATCTTTCGTGGTAACGTGCATCGAAGTCAAGTAATATTGCAGTGAAAATCTTTCGCGGTAACGTGCATCGAAGTCAAGTAGTATCGCAGTGAATATCTATCGCGGTAACGTGCATCAAAGTGTAGTGGCTTCGCAGAGACGATCTTTCGCAGTGCGGTGCATCGCAATTTGGTAGCACCGTATTAGCATTTATCGATATTTTGTGCGTCGAAATTCCGTATTCTACTCTCCATAGATGATGTAAAAAACTTTTAGTACTTTTTAAAAGTCTACAAGTTCCATCCACAATTCCGCCGACAATGGATTTCTCTGCTGCGGTGGCTATAGTTCGTTCCCCCAGTTGTTCCCGTCCACCAACTCACGCAGAAAGATAACTGAATAATCGAATCTTCCGGTTTTTCTGTCACTGACAGAGTTGTATACAGGGTGGAAAGCGGGGTGCTTGTAAGTTTTTACAACGGATCAAAATAAGAATAACATGCACAGTACATGTACATGTGCTGGCAGAACAGTCGACATCGGCTCAGTTGCCAAAGAAAAAAAAAAATTACATGACCACAAAGAATTAAATATTATACTTACATACTCATAATTAATATTATTTCGTTTATATCTATAGTTCTGTCACCTAAAATGGTCCGGCATGGTGTGGTTTTATTTTTTTGTAAAAGAAAAAACAAAACCCTATTCTTTACAGTAAATCTAGGTATATATTCTCAAACCAAAGCAATTTGTGTCACAAATCAGTCCAAAAAACTCACCATTTTCATCCTGTTAATACAGTTACTAAAAATCGGGATGCATTACGTTTCCCGACCCGCCTTTTGTAGTATTTAAGTGGTCGTTAGATCTTCTATCGTGCCATATAAAAGCTTTTTACGTCTTCATAGAGAAGTTACGATTTTTATATAGACAGTCATTTGCCGACATGGCGACTATAAACGCAATCTGGAGCTCCTCTCAACCGTATTGGACGAACGAGAGAAACCCGATTGTTATTATTCGATACTTTGTGAAGCTTTGAATATTTTTCTTTAGAGGAACGTTGTTTTTTTAAGAATGGTTCTCGATTTCAATTCTGTCGTGTCCCGATAAAGGTCGGGATGCTTTTTTATTTTCCTTGTCTCGGTTACTTGGAGTTGTTATTGAAACAAAAATGTTTTGTTCAAGTGGGTTCATACTAGATTTTGCTTGCGATATTTTAGCGTATTTCTTATTTTGGGTAAAAACAGATTTTCCCTAAAAAAATAAAAAAGGTATTTGTGTTTGGATAACTTCGGATTCAGGTTATAATCAAACAGCCTTACTAATAAACGTATTATATCAGATGATTATTTTTTTATAAAAATGATATAAGATGAGTTACACACCGACTTCTCTCTTTCAGTCGTCAGTCATTTGACTTTCGAAAGAAGACGACCAAGCGTTGTGTAACTATTATATAGGTACTGACGCTAATGACGCTATACTCAAAATGTTTATTACTAAGAGGGAAAGAATATAGATAAGTAGTTCATTTTCTACATTCAGTTCAATAAAAAACTGAAACAAGTAACACTTTAATTCCGTGACTCAACATAATTCCCAAATCTCGACAGATCACCATTTATATACACACATCAAAAAAGTCTAAGCAACATGTACGTTAGCAACGTGAACTTTTGATCGATTTTTAATATATTTATAATTTATTTTCTATAATAATAACTAAGCAGTTTTTGATGCATTAGTGACTAAAGCAACAAAATCCTTTATTCAATTAACAATATGTGTACCATAACATAAGTATTATAAAATAAACTTAAAACGAAATTGAACTTTTCATGTTTTACAAAATTAAATAACGACATTTGTTTGAATTATTTGGTAATTCATTATAAAGTGTGACCGCCTCTGTTGTTTAAAACTTGTCGGAAACGATTTTTCATTGAATTTATAAGATTGTTTATCTAATCCTGCGGCAATCGTTCCCAATGGAATTTTAGCAAGTCTTTCAGTTGTTGGGTTGTCGACACTCCGTCCAGGTTCTCTAGAACACGTCTCTGGAGCATGTCCCATGCGTGCCTGATGGGATTGAGGTCTGGCGATTGTGCAGGCAACGGCGATACCCGGATGTTTTCCATTGCCAAGTACTCTCTGTTCTCCGAGCTGTGTGCGAACGCGTATTGATGGCAATACGCGTTCGCACACAGCTCAGAGAACCGCGTCAGATTACACGCTGATGCATGAGCATCAGCGTGAAATCTGAGCCAAGACTTTGTGCAAATGGGTGAACATAAGGCCCGAGGACATCTTAAACGTAACTTTCAGCGTTCATATTTCCATCTACAAAAACGAGCTCAGTTCGTCTGTTCTTCATAATACCCGCCCATACCATCACTGTGGAGCCACTGTAAGGGTGCACTTCCTGGACGCATCTCAGTCGTTCAGCATTTCCGGGACGACGATACACTCTTACCCTTCTCGTATCCGGCCTAAATCGAAACCGGGACTCATCGTAAAATAAAACTTTATCCCATTGCTCCTGGGTCCATGTCGAGTTTTCCCTACACCATTCGTTTCGACGAGCGCGATTACTGTGGCGTATAGTTGGGCACCTAATTGGGCATCGTGCTCGTAGGCCGTATTCATGCAGCCTATTTCTCACGGTTTGGTGGCTAACAACAACGCCGCTTGAGAATTGTAGCTTTAAACCTATCTCCCGGGCGGTTAACATCGGCTGACGTCTTGCAGTCAGTTGTACTTATCGGTCCTGTCAAGCAGTTGTACTCCTTGACGTAACGCTGCCAAAGACGACAAATCACGCTCCTATTGACACCAAAATACTGAGATATCTGGGACTGATTTCTTCCCGCTTGTAGCATTCCTACAGCTCTGTGCATTACATCAGCAGTCAAATAGCGTCGCTCCATGACATAAAAAAAGACTCACCAGAATTTTTTTTCAGTAAGTAACTATATATCTCAAAATGATAAAAGTGAGATAAATACCTAATCTATCAAGCAACGAAAACACATGAAATCGGGAAAAAATTATTAGCTTTTATTTTAACGAAAACAAAACACATTCGAAAAGTTTCTATTTTTAAAATCAACCATTACTTATAATTATATTTCCGAGAACAAAAAGATTGTATACCAATCTACTTTGTTAGAGAAAAAAATTAAGTATCAATTAATAAAACATGCAGTTTCTGTAAATGATGCGTGTTGCTTACACTTTTTTGATGTGTGTATCTTACTTATCTCACTTACCAAATGGACATAATAATAAATTCATTAAAAAAACCATAATCCCGGCGAGAGGGCTCCAATCTCTTCAATTCAATATGAAGCCTCCGTGTAGAATGACGAAGGTTTATTAAAAAATACTCGTGTCCATTGACACGACTCGACACGACACGGAGCCGTGTCAACCGAGACACACGTCACATGTGATACGCAATACGTGAGATAAATATCCTATTACGAGATTTGGTGCGGCTTATTGAACGAGTAATAAAATGCCTCCAGTATTAATACCGGAGGCATAAACTAGATCAAATCTTAAGATTTGATGTAGTTTAGGGTTGACGGACACAGCTTTAGTACTAATAATAATAATAATAACAAACATTTATTTCAGAATTACTTCCATATTTGTTAGTAACAATGCAAACTTATAAACTAATGTTAGTAACATTTATTCTAATAAAAAAAAAAAATTAGTATAAATTATAATACTAACAGCCTGTAATACATATTAGTGGAGTCATCTTTTTAAACACACATATTCAGAAGTATTTAAATAGAAACATTCCATTCCGATCATCAAAGGGGATACGCGATGCCGATACACGATCCAGACAAGCTTGGACGTGCACTTTTATTCGCGATCATCACACGGGCACGCTCCTTCGCTCATTAATTTGTAATTCCTTGCACACGTCGTACGCAGATGTTTTTTTAATCATGAGTTAGGATAACTGGATACGAGGATCGTAGGAAAAATTGAGCATCTACACATGATGACACGCGTTGGCGACATACTGACAAGACGTTAGTGTGGACGTGGTTTTTGGCATGACTGTGGCATGAAACGGTGAGAGACATGATATGGTCGAAATGGGCTTCCACACTTAGGATACGAATACTCGATACGATACGCCTGATTTTGAACTTCAAGATGATACAATGTGGACCCAACTTTATCTGTACGACTAACAGATATACCTAGGTAATCACACTAATATTATAAAGGCGAAAGTTTGTGAGTGTGTGTGTAAGTGTGTGTGTGTGTTTATATGTTTGTTACTTCTTCACGCTCAGACGGCTGGACCAATTTTGATAAAATTTTGTATGGAGGTAGCTGACACCCTGGATTAACATATAGGCTACTTTTTATCCCGATATTCCTACGGGATCGACAATTACGTGGGTGAAACCGCGGGGCGCAGCTAGTTTGGTATAAATGTAATGTAACTGTATAGTACAAAATATCTTTAGAGGTACTTAAATTCTTATCGGGCATTATGAGTGTGACAGTTAAACTTATTACCGAGAGCAAAACTACCGCAGTGTTTGCTGTCTTTACTAGAACGTCTTTGTCGACTTTATTATTACGAGAGCTCTTACCGGTTCAGGGAATCTTATTACCCGTAAGAACGCAATATTGTGTTATTGGTACATTGACGTTGAGACTTGTTTGTTTTCAACTGTGACTTCGTGTCTCAAACAAACAATATAGTGGAGTGCAATAAGATATCAAAATATTAGCATGTTCGATCAAAGTCAACGTCAAAGTACCTTATTTGTCAGAAATACGGTACATAGGAGGTTCATACATTAACAAACAAAAAGCAGTCATGGCAGAAGTTAAAACATAAGCTATGCGTAGCCATTAGCTTGTCGGTATCGCGATCTCATAAGATTGTCTCCTATCAAAAATCGCTCGACACGCCTAAAGATGTTTTCACTTCAATCACACAGACACACACCTAAGTAGATACCTTTACACTATATTCTCAATTTATTGTTATATTTCTAATTCCATGATTATGGTCGTATTCAGGATACCTAATATACTGAAAGAATGACGATTTTTCCCGAAATATTTGTCTTATGTACTGCCTACAGTTTATGAATGAAGAATTCCTCCTAGGTAGCAGAAATCCTGCAGGTAGCAGAAGAAAACCGACAAGAGATGGCTTAAAAATTACGCTGAGAAAGTTTTAATTAATATCAACGTAACTACGAACTGAAAGCCATCGCACAAAAACTTTATGTGATTTTATAATCATAATGTTCAAGAATGAACGAAATAGAAATTATTTGATGTTTTTCTGTAATTTTAGGTAAACTATATCGGGTTACATTATTGGCATTTATTTCACGTGTGGGCGGCAGATAGGTACTTCAAGTTAAGGCTCGCGCACATTTGGGCGGGCCGTATCGCAACGCATCGAAGAAATCCTCCCGTAGCACAACGCACTGTCGCGGATAGTTCGCCAGGCGTATTTTTGCCGCCGCTGTTAAGCGTTGCGATTATGAAATGCGTTGCGTTACGGCCCAAATGTGCGCAGCCTCATCGCACTGGACTGGATACAGTTCAAATTAAAATCTGTCTGTAACAATTCCTGCGTTGCGACGCGGTCGGATGCGACTCCTGTGTACTTTGGTGCAATTTTACAATGCGGCGCGCGGCGGCTCGCCGTGGTTATTATGGGCGTATTTCTAGCCGTGGCGTGGGCGTGGGTTGACGGGCAGGGAAGAGAGAGGTTCGTTGTTTTGGAGACGCGTTGTTATTTGTTCAGGTTGTATTGAGTGGTAAGTAATGTAACAAAGGTATTGCGAAGGCTTTGTTATATGTTAGACAGGAAAATTTATTGATTATCAAGTTACACCCCAGTAACTGGGTTGTGCTCCATGTAAAGTACTGGTATTCAGCTGCATCCGATTAGAGTGGAAGCCAACCCTAATCGTTTCAGCCGGTAGACGTCCACTGCTGGACATAGGCCTCCCCCAATTTGGGGGGGGTTTGCCATAATCGCCACGCTTGGCAGGCGGGTTGGCGATCGCAGTATGGTATGATGGTGGAATAAATAGAGAACGCTGCTGCCCATTCTCCGATAAGACCCTTAGTCGCCTTTTACGACACCCACGGCAAGTAAGGGGTGGTGCAATTCTTTAAGTCCGACACCACACAGACGAACCTAATATAGTGGGGAAACTAGGCAGATGTTGATGATTATGACGATCAAATTACACACTATGTCAATTTGCCGTGTTATAATCATGTCATACAACTGTAAAAAAAATTGATGTGATTTGAATATACGGACAAATTAAGTTGGTATCTAGTCCATTTGTTTTACAATTAAGTAATTTCCTTAGCTGTACTATGAAGAAATGGGCTTTGATCAAGCATGTTGTAAATTACTTAAAGTATAAGTAAAGACAGTCTTCAACAATATTTACCCACAGTTTTTTTTTTTTTAAAAATGCAATACAAATCTGGCCAAGTGCGAGTCGGACTCGGACGGAAAAAAACACGTTTGTTGTATGGGAGCCCCCCTTAAATATTTATTTTATTCTGTTTTTAGTGGTTTTTATTTGTTGTTATAGCGGCAACAGAAATACATCATCTGTGAAAATTTCCACTGTTTAGCTATCACGGTTCATGAGATACAGCCTGGTGGCAAACGGACGGACGGGCAGTGGAGCCTTAGTAATAAGGTCCCGTTTTTACCCTTTGGGTACGGAACCCTAAAAATGACTTGCATCGTCTAAACTCTATTTAGACAGTGCAACTGTTATTGTTGCTTCAACGCACCGTGTAAACTAGGCATTACTTACAACTTATTTTTCAATCTTAAAACAAATGCTAGTTGTCCTCAAACAAAACAATTTCAAATCACAACTTACGTTCTCCGTCCTCTAAAAGCAGACGCGAGTCGTCAAGCAATTTGTGATTCCCAGTTACATCAATTTATGTATATTATAATTGTCGAGCTAACAAACGCTCCGTCGGGCAGAAGAAATATTAATATTTGATTAACAACTCGTCTGTAACACTGGAGCGATTTAGACGAGCAACTTCCAAATTGGTGGAGATAACAACTTTGGGACTTGCTAATTGAAGGTTAAACTTGCTGAAAGTGATATTCTAGGTAATTTTACGTGAAAGTTAGCAGTACTTTTTTATGCAGACGTACGTTTTAAAATAACTTTAGCAAGATCTACTGACAGCCATCATTAGGGATGGAAACCGGAAAATATGCAATCATCAGTCAGCCGAAAGACGTGCACTGCTGAATATAGGCCTGGGGACCAGGGATTGTCACAACGATAGGATCCAAGTACGCTACACGGATCCCGTTGTTGTGACAGTCCTTTGCGCTTGGCGCATAACTAGACGCTTAAAAAAAAATGTGTTTCCGTTTAAAATAGTAGGCGCATCACTTGTAAACAGCAGAACCGATTTGGCTATTTTTAAACTATAGAACGCTACATTCCGCAGCATGTAGCGTTCTTTAGTTTTTGCTTAGCCCCCTGGGAAAAAGTCAAAGTCAAAAGTCAAAACATTTATTTCAAGTAGGCACTTAAAAGGCACTTTTGAACGTCAAAAATTACGAAAAAATAGAATTGATTCTAGTCGCCCATTCCAAAAGGTAGTTTTCGTATGGAGATAAATGGGCAAGAAACTCCACCGTTACTCTTTTAAAATGTTTTACAATATTTTGTATACATTAATTATATAATAATATGTGATGACGATGCACCTAAAATAAAATAAAATTACTATACCAAAATAGGTAAAAGAATTAAAAATGAAAACATGACATAAATTAATTATCTAATAGATACATGGTGCTCACATATTTACAAACATGGTAAAAATAAACGATTTTCATTTAAATAAAAAATTACAAGTAATAAGTCAGTGTGTGAGTTTAAGTAATTACAGAATATAAATCAACGTCAAAAAAAAGAAGAAAGAATCAATTTTACAATTAAATTAGCAACCAGTTTGATTTTGTCTAGACTCTAGATTGTCCTATGGAGCAGGACCAGCATGTTTCCAAGCGTTCTTATCTTGGATATAATCTTCTAATTTATAGTCTGCTTGTTTGCAAAGTGTACGTTTAATGTGAGTTTTAAATTTTCTTTCATTTAATTGCAATATATTAAAAGGCTTGACCTGTAGGTATGTTATAAAATAGCATTCTCCGTAGCTACAATAGAATCTTATGAAAGGCTATAACCAATCAGTCGATATACAGACCCTTAACTGAATGACAATCCCTTTTCACCCTTTAATATTTAACGCGACAAGCGATAGGACACATAACACCCATGGAAACGTTCTGTAATGACATCTGACACTTGACATACCTAAGTGTATTAGTTGTTATTTGATATAGCGACTACCAGCCATTCATACATATTGGATGTGTATTCGAGATGAGTAAATAGCTTTATTGGATAAACGTCTTAGAACTAAAATAGTATTTTGTGTTATTTTTTTTGGCTTTTAGTGTAAGAGGCTCATGATGTATTTATGAAGCGTTTAGAGAGGATAAATAATATTTTGCTTTCTGCAACTTGGTTTGTTCAAACACTTTTACATGTCAATCATAATGTATTTAAGAAACTGGCCAAGTGCGGGTCGGACTCGCACACGAATGGTTCCGTACCACAAGGCAAAAACGCCGAAAAAAACACGTTTGTTGTATGGGAGCCCCCTGAAATATTTATTTTATTTTGTTTTTAACCCCCGACGCAAAAACGACGGGGTGTTATAAGTTTGACGTGTCTGTGTGTGTATGTGTGTGTGTGTGTGTGTGTGTGTGTGTGTGTGTGTCTGTCTGTGGCATCGTAGCTCCCGAACGGCTGAACCGATTTTGATTTTGTTTTTTTTGTTTGAAAGGTGAATTAGTCGGGAGTGTTCTTAGCTATGTTTGATGAAAATCGGTCCAAGATGGCCGCCGCCACAAAATGGCTGACTAAATATTTTTTCACAACTACCTTAATATGGGTATCAAATGAAAGGGCTTGAATAGTAGAATATTATACACTATGATAAATTTCAAATCCAAGATGGCCGCCACGACAAAGTAGCGAATTACGTTTTTTTTTTCACAGTTCCCTCAATATGGGTATCAAATGAAAGGGCTTGACTAGTAGAATACTATAATAAGCTATTACAAATTTCAAATCCAAGATGGCCGCTACGACAAAGTGGCAAATTAAATTTTTTTTTTCACAACTCCCTCAATATGGGTATCAAATGAAAGGGCTTGACTAGTAGAATACTATAATATGCTATTACAAATTTCAAATCCAAGATGGCCGCCACCACAAAATGGTGAATTATTTATTTTTTTCACAACTCCTTCAATATAGGTATCAAATGCAAGGGCTTGACAAGTAGAATAATGTACACTATATTGAATGTCTGTGTGGTGCCGGACTTAAAGAATAGCACCACCCCATACTTCCCGTGGGTGTCGTAAAAGGCGACTAAGGGGCGTACCGGTGAATGGGCAGCAGCGTTCTCTATGCATTTCACCTCCATACCATACTGCGATCGCCAACCCGCCTGCCAAGCGTGGCGAATATGGCAAACCCCCCCCTTTTGGGGGAGGCCTATGTCCAGCAGTGGACGTCTTTCGGCTGAAATGATGATGATGATGATGATGATATTGAAAGGGAATGAGGATTATTAACTAACGAAATGAAAACTAAAAACTTGAAGAAAAAAAATTTCTGATCAATGCTCTAGAATGATGACGAAAGTGGAGTGATGACTGGTACCCACGACCACTGAGTTTGACTATTTTTATTACGAATGGAAATATCCTACTTAAAAAGCGTAGGTATTTCTACATCAGATAGTGTCACAGTCCCATTTTATATACTAGATCTGAAATACCTAAGATATCTAATAGCTATGAAATACCTGTACGAAAGTTGAATAACTAAAGGAAGAACTAGAAAAAGGATATAATAAAATAATAAAATCTGTTTAGTCTTTAAAAATATTCTTCAACTAAGTATAAATTAATAATTATTTTTTGACGGATAAAAACCTACAAAAATTAAGGAGTCCCTACAAAAAGCATGAAATAAAAAATTAAATTAAAAATTTAAAAAACCCCCGACACAAAAAATAAAATTAAATGTAAATAATTGGAAAAGGATCAAATAATATAAAAACCCCCAACTTAAAGAATCTAGGTAACGAGACTAAAACAGATAAATTCATATGGAAGTCGGGGGACCGTTCTGTGAAACACCTTCTATGCTAAACGGGCCCCCGACTGCCATATGAATTTATCTGTTTTAGTCTCGTTACCTAGATTCTTTAAGTTGGGGGTTTTTATATTATTTGATCCTTTTCCAATTATTTACATTTAATTTTATTTTTTGTGTCGGGGGTTTTTTAAATTTTTAATTTAATTTTTTATTTCATGCTTTTTGTAGGGACTCCTTAATTTTTGTAGGTTTTTATCCGTCAAAAAATAATTATTAATTTATACTTAGTTGAAGAATATTTTTAAAGACTAAACAGATTTTATTAGTATTTGTTGTTATAGCGGCAACAGAAATACATAATTTGTGAAAATTTCAACTGTCTAGCTATCGCGGTTCTTGAGATACAGGCTGGTGACAGACAGACGGACGGACAGACGGACAGACAGCGAAGTCTTAATAATAGGGTTCCGTTTTTACTCTTTGGGTACGAAACCCTACAAACTAGATGAGGTCGGCGCTTCCAGTCTGACTACTTTGAAGAATGGCCGAAACAAATTCCAGAGGTCATGTCAAACTCATAAGGTTGAGCGGATGAGTATGAATAGCATTTTCAATTAGAAATGTTACGGAGGCTATCTTAGCGGAGGCGGAGGTCGTGGATAAAGAAAAAAACAGTTTTTTAGTGAAATATAGTTTGCACCTTCTTAATTTGATTATTGAATTTATATATTATAGGTATATATATTATATTTCACTAAAAACAGTTTTAAGGGTTTGTCATATTGTAGGGGATTTATTTGTGGTTCATAAATTAAACCGGATCCACTAAATAGTTGCTCACTTGGTGCTGAACCTGGCAGCGGCGATGACATTAGCATTAGAGGAAAACTTGAAACTTCGAGTTGTACAGTTGCCGGCACGTAACTTGGCAAGAGTTTTTGTAGTGGGGGAAGTTTGCGCACGCACAATTTCATACATTTTTATATGCGCGAACTTCCCCCACTACGAAAATCTCTTGCCAAGTTACGTGCCGGTAACTGTACCTCCACTGCTATATAAGAGTCTTCGCTTAGTTGGAGCCGATTTCCTTATTAGATCTCCGTTAAAAATGGGGACATATCAAGCTAAACATTAGCGGCTTTAGCTGACCTTGTTGGCTTTGGTTTGGTTTTTCTAATAATGAGAAGTCAACTTATGAATACTGGAATTGTGCTTGATACGTCGCCGCCGTGCGTAAGATTTCTTGCAAAATTTCCGTAACCCTAGTTTCAATATACCTACCAGTTTATTTTGCAAGTTGTTATTTGGACAGTATAACTGTTTTTGATCTCGAGTTTATACTAAGTAAATTAAAATAAGAAATGGTTTTTATTTTCTTATTTATTACTTATACACTAACATTATTTCTGTAGAGTAATTAATCGCGAATTACAAAGTGTTTTCTTATTTTTTAAACATACGAGTATCAAGAAACTGCATGTTTACTCTTCCTTGAAATATTTTTTTCTTTTTTTCTCAAGGTAGCTCGTGCCACAGAGAAAAAACAAAAAATATTTACACCTATACCTACTTAATTATATTAGTTGTGATATTTATTGTCAAAGTCAAATTCAAATTATTTATTTCAAATAGGCACATTAAAGGCACTTTTGAACGTCAAAAATTACAAGAAAATAGAATTGATTCTAGTCGCACATTACAAAAGGTAGTTTTTGTATGGAGAAGAATGGTCAAGAAACTCCACCGTTACTCTTTTAAAATGTTTTACAAGGTTTTGTATGCATATTATAATTCTATGTGAAGACTATGCACCTAGAATAAAATTAGTCTACAGGTTGCGTCACATAATAAGAACGCGGAGCGACAGTGGAGGGGGTGTGTCTGCGCACGGGTACAGTTATGTCCTAAAGTACCTACCAGGCTATTTCTACACTAATATTTCGCTGCTTAAATTCAAAAGGGCCACAAGTCGAAAAGTCACTTTTTTACAGGAGAGCCCGTCAAAGTTTTAATATCGGTTTTTGTTTATTATTTTTGTTATTCTACGTTGTAAATATATGTGTTATATATCATCGGATGTATATTTTAAGCCTCTATTTGTCTATAATTTGATATTTCCTATAAGTTTTACCCAGTTAATAAAAACATCACATAAGTCCCTTTTGATTATAAAAAAACATGTATAATGTTTATGAATTTTATAAATAAAAAGCCACAACTCAAACAGAAAATAAGTTTTATTGTGTCATTTCGTATAATGTTTTTTGTTTATTATACTAGTTTTTGTTTATAACTAAATGGTAGCATATTAGCCATACCTTGCAATAAAATGACAAAAATCAACCATAAAAAGATAGAAAGCAAATAAAAAACGTACATTTTTAAATGTACTTTTAGAGATAATCTCAAGATATCCAGGATTTTGACTGGAATAAGCAATATCGACACCTAACCATGTCACATACAAAAACAAAACTTTAAATTACATCAGCTTCTAAAGAAAAAATGTACTTAAGTAAGTTAACAAAACACAAATTGCTTATAAATCTCTAGGACACCATGTTAACAAATTATTAAAATGCTTATTTTCGTATCTAAATTAAATCTTCTCTTAAAATAAATCACAAATTAAAAGGCGACGTAAATCTTTGACTTACAATGAGATATAATATTATGATTAATATTAACTAAATCATCACAGTAACTTCTCTTAAAAAACTTATAACTATCATTTCAAATTATTAATCTACTGAAATCAGTCTATGGGTTTCAATCAGTCTAAGCAAATCCTGGTGTTAGTAATTATATAACTAATTATTATTTGAGGTAACTTAAATTAAAGATATTGTAATAAATTTGGTATGAGACATGAGGTGTTCCTTCAGCTTTACATAGCTCAACGTAGGCTCGATGAAGCGCTGCTACCGTATAACCACCCTCAATGTATTCCCGTTTTGTTTGAGCACGGCAATAGTGGCTCTCGATACGTGGAATCGAGTTTATATGCACCTTGACACCATCCGTTAAATTAGAACACAACTTGTGATGGTTGTCATGTTTTCCTCTACATTCCTTGAGCTGATCATCCACAAGATTAGAAGTTTTTTTTACAACGGTTCTAATAGTTTTATCAGAAACCGCGAGAGTGTTCATGAAAAAAACTTTGCATACGCGGATGCGTTTATTTTCTCGGGGCAAATAATAACCATGGTTGAAATTTTGTCGAGTACTGCCTACACGAATGTATCGATATTTTGGTTCCAAGGTTATTGCTGTAGATAAATCTTCTCTGAGCTTGTAAATCAGCCATATTCCAATTTGTTTCAAAAACCTGGTACCGTTCGTTGGATGAGAATATTTCACCACATTTAAACTTGCACTTGTCAGAACACGTAGGTCCCATTTTCTTAGCATTCATTAGTTTTTTTGATTTTGCCATAGATGTGTAAGCCTTACCACTGTTTCGCAATAGTTTACTTACATTCGTCTTCCATAAACCGGGATTGGCTTTTCTTTTACGAGACCCTCTTTGTAAATCAACAGGATGTTCAACACTAGGAGATTCAATACTAGGATATTCAACACTAGAAGGTTCAACACTAGGAGGTTCAACACTAGGAGGTTCTGGTTCAACGCTTGTTAATGACCGAATTTCAAGGCTGTCGGTTGGCTTGTGGATTTCAACGTTGGGAGCCTGGGATCCAATACTGTCGTCTAGCTGATCTTCGACGTTGAATTGCTGAATTTCAAAGCATGAGTCTTGAATGTCTTCATGAGAATCCGAATTAGTTATTGCGTCAACTTTGAAATCAGGATCCTGTACACTATCATCTGACGAAAAATCTGTGGTGCTGCTTGTGCCGGAGCTCGTAGACGAAGAATCACTTGAATCACTATCTGATTCACTGTCAGAGGCGCTTTCTTCAACAACAAAATTTGGTCTTTTTTCTGGCCTTCCATAATCAGATAAACTAATTTCATCAAGTAATGAGACATCAAGGTTGTGCTGGCTGTCTGGCAATGAATTTGTATCAGAAGAATCATTCATTGATCGGCTATCTTTGTCACCATGTAACAAGGTATGTGGTTCTACTTGAATGTCATTAGACATTAGTAGCGGCTGCGGTAATTCATCGGGCTCAACAAATTTGATAATTGAGCTAAACTGCGGGTCAATACGTTTTAAAGTTGTTTGACATTCC
The DNA here is from genome assembly GCA_916614155.1 of Mesoligia furuncula. Classification (NCBI taxonomy): domain Eukaryota; kingdom Metazoa; phylum Arthropoda; class Insecta; order Lepidoptera; family Noctuidae; genus Mesoligia; species Mesoligia furuncula. Next base: position 886,707 of record OU744810.1, read on the forward strand.
TCGTATTTTGTTATGATTATATTCATAATCCGGCGAGCTCTGCTATTCATTCTATAAATAAAGAAAATATATAGTTACCTATTAGTTAAATCGTTGACCGACATAATTTATGCGTACAACAATACTATGATCCCGCGACAAAACAATATACTATTTTAAACCTTTCTGACCTTGAATCAACATTTCATTTAAAACTTAACACAATAATTACAACCTTATTTAGGTTGTAATAATACTAATTGTGTAAAGTTTTAAATTTAAACATTTAATTTTGTTTAAATAAATACTACAACAATCACCATAATGTTATATGCAAAACAGAAGCATTCCAAATACTGCACTTATCTTCAATACAATAATAATAAAACACATTATAATTTAACTCAAAATGGACATATCACAAAATACGGCACTTTTCCATATAAGATAATGTTATACTTACATATATTTTTAAATCAATACGGTCAAAGTCAAAGTCAAAGTCAAAACATTTATTTCAAGTAGGCACTTAAAAGGCACTTTTGAACGTCAAAAATTACGAAAAAATAGAATTGATTCTAGTCGCCCATTCCAAAAGGTAGTTTTCGTATGGAGAAGAATGGGCAAGAAACTCCACCGTTACTCTTTTAAAATGTTTTACAATATTTTGTATACATTAATTATATAATAATATGTGAAGACGATGCACCTAAAATAAAATAAAATTACCAATAAAATAAAATACCAAAATAGGTAAAATAATTAAAAATGAAAACATGACATAAATTAATTATCTAATAGATACATGGTGCTCACATATTTACAAACATGGTAAAAATAAACGATTTTCATTAAAATAAAAAATTACAAGTAATAAGTCAGGGTCGTATTTTGAAATGTGGCACTTTTCACTATAACTTTCGATCAAAGTTAAGGTCTTTTTCGGAATGTGGCCCTTTTTCACAAAACAAAGGTGCGCTCGCGCTGAGTGCAGGGTCGCAACTCAGAAGATGGCGGCTTTAATCTGAATTTAGCTACCTAAGTGTCAAAATGCAAAAAGGGCTGTTGTGCGATTAGGTCCATTATAATGCGAAAATACTGGGTGTCTTTTTCGAATATGAAAATTAGGCAGAAATTGATACGATTTTTGCTTTAAAAAGGATTTGTAATTTTTTTGACTTTTGAATTTAAGCAGCGATTTTAAAGAGGAAAATTTGTATTGTTGTATGTTTGTTTGTAACGGATAAACTCAAAAAATGCTAGACCGATTTTAAAAATTCTATCACCATTAGAAATCTACATTATCTGCAAATAACACAGGCTAAATTTTATTCTAGAAAAAATAGGGGTCCGTAAGATATTTGGGTTTTTAGGACCCAAGGTGTAAAAAATCATCCAAAAAAGTTCTTTATTTGGCGTACGCCGCCTAAACTATAAAATATAGAACCATAAAATGTTCTAATTAATTAAAGACCTTAAAAATATCTACAAAAAAGTCCGCGACACACTATACCTATCTATTTCGAGCTAAGCACAACAAACATTTTTTTATTTAAAAATCTTGATTTTTTTTAGGACGTCATTTAAACGCATTTATTTTACACATATCATTACTCCTTATCAAAATAAACTATTTTGTCGCAAAGTACTGTTTATGTAGATAATATTTAGTCTTTTATTCATTAAAATTGGATGTTTGGTTTGAAAGTTATCCTCCTCCGCGGCCCGTGGCGACAGTCGAAGTAGGCGTGCGTTGGCCTATCACGAGTTGGGTCTCACGAACATCAATACATTTTGTTGTCACAAGATAAAATTACATCAAATGTTGTTTTTAAGGAAGTCAAACTCAAACTCAAACTCAAACCATTTATTTCAATTAAACCATTTACAGGCACTTTTGAATTGTCAAGAAGTCGGTCAGTCAGAAAATATGAAGCTAGTTGCCCATTCCAAAGCGTAGGTACCTATGGAGAAGAACGGGCAAGAAACTCCATGGACACTCTCTCCATGGAAGCTCTAATTCAAAAACTTTTTTTTTTTTTAATTTTATCGTTTAAAAAAATATTTAACACATGAAGTTATCTTATCCTGCTAATAAAATAAATGCGAAAGTCTGTTTGTTTATCTGCTTGTTTGTCGGCTAAAATGCTGAATTTACTTTTGGGTAGTTAAACACATGGGATCAAACTTAGACTTTTTGTAGCGGTAATCGACATCCACGCAGGCGGAGCCGCGGGGGACCGCTATAGGTTATATAAATCAGAATAACACATAGGCTATTTTTTGTCGCGAAAACCGATATCCACGCGGGCGGAGCCGCGGGCAACCGCTAGTTTTATATATATAAGTGGAATTGTTTTATTGTAAAATCATATTAGTTACTTTATTAGCGTCGCGCTCCCTTCATACCACCAATTTGATCGTTAAATCGCTAAGTGCGCAGGTAAACGCCAGCGTTCTTTTTACGTGACGCGATCTGTATCACAAAAGGTAAAAAGAATTAAAAATGAAGCAATGACATGTAAATTAATTATGTGGTAGATACATGGTGCTGACATATTAACCAATTATTTACAAATATTGATCAAAGACTTGTCAAAGAGATGTATTGACATTGTTTCCGACATGCCTATCAGTAATTATTTTGTTTACCTTTTAGAAATGTTTGACAAGATTTTTTATAAAATCTTTACAAATTTTTCTAGTCGTAAACGCTAAATGAAGCTAAGAGACACAAGAAAAAAAAGAATATAGACATGTTTTATAACTTGGATTTATCGCAGGGTAATAACAGGTTTATGCCACTAAAAGCCAGTCAGCATGGTGGTGCCGGTCGACTGCCAAGAGTGCTGACGTTCTACTCCAAGAAGCTGTTCTAAGACATGTATTTAATCAAGCCTCAAATGATTCCCATTTTACTTTCCTAAAAATATAATTGAACACTTTAATGTAATAAATGTGCTTCTTTTTGTGAACTTCAAACAATTCCCATTTTGGGGTCCTAAAAATACTAAATAGCCAAGTAATTGGGACTAACTTGAATGCAGTGCTCGGGGTGCGCTAGAGCAGTTGTAGTGGTCGGGGTGCGCTAGAACAGTTGTAGTGGTCGGGGTGCGCTAGAGCAGTTGTAGTGGTCGGTGTGCGCAAGAGCAGTTGTAGTGGTCGGGGTGACCTTGAGCAGTTGTAGTGGTCGGGGTGCGTTAGAGCAGTTGTAGTGGTCGGGGTGACCTTGAGCAGTTGTAGTGGTCGGGGTGCGCTAGAGCAGTTGTAGTGGTCGGGGTGACCTAGAGCAGTTGTAGTGGTCGGGGTGCGTTAGAGCAGTTGCTGCGATCAATTCAGCCCGCGCGTGGTGGTCACAGTTCTAACAAAACCTAACCCGTTTTGTCGGTACTCTTTTTTTTTTTTTTGCGTATGGGAAATCATCAAATGACTCCTCCCGCTCTGGGTGGAGCGGAAGGGAGTGTCAGACTCTTACTGACTAAAACCCACCCGTGTTCCTTCCTTTGCCCTTTATGTTCCGGGCCAGCGGTAACTCTTTCGGACAATCCCGCTGACCCGGCAGGCTTCGGCCCTAAGGGGGCCCCTCCTCGATGCTGACATCACTTTGAGGCGCGCGTGGAACACGTACGCGCCGTCTGGCATGGGCCTGGTCCTGATCGGACGGTGAGCTACCCATTACTCTCCGCCCGCGGGCCCGCGCCTTCGGTGGCCGGGAGTCGTCACGCGGCTCCCGACGCCCGGAGCGTCTCCCGCGGCGGCTGGGACGGGAGGCTCTCTCCCTGAGCCGTCCCGCCACCTCCTTCGCTAGCATGACTGCTTCGCAGAAGGAGGTGACTGCCTCCCACTCCACCTTGCACCAGAGCCGGACGCGAGAGGTCGCCGCCGCTGCCGATCGCCTCTACGAGGACACGGCGGTGCTCTGCCCATGCGGGGCAGACCTCCACCGTATGCTCCACCGTGTCCACTGGGCGATCCTGGCAATGGTGACACCCGGGCGTTTCGAACCTTCCGAAACTTTCGTGTCCGGTGAGGACCTGCGTCAGGCGGTAGGTGAGGGCGCCGTGGCGCCTGTCTAGCCACTCCTCAAAGAGGAGTCTTATCGCCGCTATCGCGGCGTGCCCTGCGCTGGGTTGCGACAGTCGCTCTTTCCATGCCGCCATGAGATCGCGCCGGAGATCCGTCCGCTCCGCAGCGATTTGCCGCGGAAGCGGATCCTCCCCCCGGCGTAGTGCCTCCGCGCGCCACTCATACAGGCGCGCGAGGACTATCGCCTCCAGATTCCATGGCGGCAGTCCGGCAAGAAGGCTTGCCGCCTCGCCCGAGATCGTGCGGTATCCCCGGATAAGCCTTATGGCTACCACCTTCTGGGGCGCGTTCAGGTAGTGGGCGGCTCGCCGCCGCAGTGAACGCGCCCACACCGGGGCCCCGTATAGGGCCATGGACCGCACGGCCCCCGCGTACAGCCTCCAGTAGGAGGCGTTTGGACCCCTCGGGTTGGGCAAGAGCCGCTTGAAGGCGACGAAGTTCCACCGGCTGTCCAGGACGAGACCCAGGTATTTCATCGTCGTCTCGACGCCGATGTGAACCCCTCCTACCATTAGTTGGGATCCCGATGGCGGCGCGTTCCGGGGCTCATGAAACGACATGGCCTCGGACTTGTGCAATGCCACCTCGAGACCCAACTGCCGGATCCTCTCCACGACTATCGCAACCCCGCGTGTCATCGCGTCGGCCGCCGCCTGATGTGACCTCCCCTGCGCCAGGACCAGCGTGTCGTCAGCGTAGCAAACCACGCTGATGCCATCAGGGAGGTCGGCCCGCAGCACCCAGTCGTAACCGATGTCCCACAGGAGCGGTCCTACAACCGATCCCTGCGGGACACCGCACGACATCTCTCGCCGGTTTAGTTATAGTTACCCTTAGTTTAGCTTAGTTTGTGACCAACGATAAGAAAAGGTCAGGATCAGTTAAATATGTCTACTATTTGAATGCACCCCCTTTAAAAAATAAACTTACATAATGTACTTTCTTTCATCAAAGTGAATACAAGCAAGCCTAATGAAATATTAGGACGACTGTAATGCCTATTACTTTAATCTGCCGCTGAATGTTGAACAAGTTAATTCAGCGCCATCTTGCTAATGACGTCACCGGTTTCTTTTGTCATGTAACGACCCGGGGGAGCGGGGGGACGCCTGCGTTTATTATAAAGCTGTGTATTCTGTTAAAGGTTCTTTTAAAAGGAAGTATAATATTGTTGTTTGGTTATGGAAGATGATTTTTGTAAACATAATGAGATGATTGATAGAGCTATGAAACCGCATTTTTTTACATTCAAAAGATTAAATAATTTTGTGCTGATCGCTGTTGCCATCAATAGTAGCATGTTTACTAAGGCTCTGATTCCTATAGTCCACATTGTACCTCGCAGCGCGGGATAAGTCCGCAGATAAATCTGCTCATCTGAATGTTACTGAAACACTTGTTCACACAACAGCGGACTGGACGTGTGCGGGCTTGTCATATGATTTATGTTTTAATTTATTCAACGAACAATTTGTTAATATGTTATTTTAATCGTTTTTGCGAAATTCGGGTACAAATGGAGGTATCTTGTATTGTAATGGTTTTCGGTTTCACATAATATGAATATGCTTTAACCGCGATCCGCAATTAAATGATTACCTTGTAATAAAATAAATGTCATAATAACAATGTCATAATAAATGTATAAATGTCATAATAAATGTATTCCTCGCCCTCGCTCGCTTTTGATTTAGTAAGGGCGAACGTTTCAGCCTGCCCGATTGAATTTAACTTTAGGCATGTTAACCCCTTAATTGTAATTAAAGCTTTTAAGCAAATTAAGATCAAATTGACCGAAGATCTTTGGGGAATGTCCATTAAAATCTGTACCTCCATAATTGAGACTATTGCACCTTACCTAGTATCCCCTAGTAGTAGTAGTAGTAGTTCCTTAGTATTTAATTCGTGTGTGGATCAAGGTGTCTTCCCCGATTTAATGAAATACAGTAAGGTTGTACCACTTTACAAATCCGGAGACAGTAAAGACACCAATAATTATAGACCCGTATCCGTTTTGCCGGTTTTCAGCAAGGTGTTTGAAAAGATAATGCTTAATCAAATGCTCAATCATTTTAACACGAATAAAATCCTACACGATCAACAGTACGGTTTCACTAAAGGACGTTGTACGACCGACGCCGGCGTAACTTTATTAAAACACATTTTTAACGCGTGGGAAGAGGCCCAAGATGCCATAGGAATCTTTTGTGACCTCTCCAAGGCATTTGATTGCGTCGATCACCAAACCTTGCTTTTGAAACTTGAGCATTACGGACTTGGAAAACTTGCGCTCAGTTTAGTTAGTTCTTATTTAAATGATAGACAACAACAAGTTCAAATAAATGGTGTCAATTCACTTGGTTTAATAGTAAAAATTGGTGTGCCACAAGGCTCGATATTGGGTCCTTTCCTCTTTTTAGTGTATATTAATGATTTACTCCATTTATTAAAAAATCAACCACAAATGGTGTTATTTGCTGATGACACTTCCTTAATTTTTAAGGTAAATAGACGTGCTACAAATTTTGACGACGTAAATAACGCCCTACTGCAGGTCCAAAATTGGTTCACTGCGAATAATCTAGTATTAAATGGAAAAAAAACTAAGTGCATAAGATTTTCTTTACCAAATGTCAAGGGTAGTGATTGTGAGATAATATTGAATCAAGAGAAACTAGAATTCGTCGATGAAATTGTTTTCCTAGGGATCACGCTCGACTCAAGGCTACAATGGGGTCCTCATTTAACATCTCTTGCAGGACGGCTAAGTTCAGCAGCTTATGCTGTCAGAAAAATCCGTCAATTTACTGATGTAGATACCGCGAGACTAGTCTATTTTAGTTACTATCATAGTATCATGTCTTACGGTATTTTACTTTGGGGACGGGCTGCAGACAACGATTCTATTTTTATTCTGCAGAAAAGAGCCATCAGAGCCATATATAATCTCCGCAGGCGCGATTCTCTAAGGGAACTGTTTAAGGAAATTAACATCATGACGGTGCCTTGTCAATATATCTATGAAAACATCATGTATGTAAGGAAAAATTTACATCTTTTTAGTAAAAGAGGTGAAAGACATAATTATAGTACTAGAAATAGGGACCTATTAGTTCAACCAGGTTTCAGACTGGCTAAAGTAGATTCATCTTTTATGGGGTACTGTCTAAAATGTTATAATAAAATACCTCCCCACATTCTTTAACTGAATGAGACAAAATTTAAATCTTGTATAAAACGCACACTATGCAGTCAGGCATATTATAAGTTAGGGGATTACATCGCTGACAAAAATGCCTGGCTCAATGCTAGTCCTGCTCCACAACCACAACTAATTGACTAACACTTGAAAATACTGTTGGAGCTGCTGAAGATTGTAAGACTATCTTTGCATTGTATAAACTCAATTTCCTTTGTATTGTATAATTGCATAGCACAGATGTGAGTTCTATGTAACCTATAGCTACCATTTACCGGGTAATAATATATATTTCATTGACTTGAATATTCCCTGGCGGCTGATAGTGTGTCATGCTCACTCAAATGTCTCGCTGACGGTGGCGTGTGTGTTGGATCATTTAGCTCCCTTCAAAGTGGTTGAGCTGAATGGTGCTGGTATATACGTCATGTTCGTGAACGGGCGCCGTCAGTTGGGGCTGGTCATCACTTAGCCGCCAGGGCTTATTTTAAAAGGGCTTATTTTAATTGTTTTAATTTTGGATTGTTGTTTTGTTACAATTTGTTGTATTCTGGACGCTTATAACGCGGACGTCTTTTTTTGTTTTTTACATCGTTCTCACATTATATAATCATAAATTCAAAAGTAATGATGTAACAAATATTTTTGTAAAATGTAATTTAAAAAGAGTGTCCATGGAGTTTCTTGCCCGTTCTTCTCCATAGGTACCTACGCTTTGGAATGGGCAACTAGCTTCATATTTTCTGACTGACCGACTTCTTGACAATTCAAAAGTGCCTGTTAAAGGTTTAATTGAAATAAATGCTTTGAGTTTGAGTTTGAGTTTGACAAGAGATTTATATAAAAACTAGCTTCTGCCCGCGGCTCCGCCCACGTGGATGCCGGAAATTAACTAACCTAACTTAGGAAATCATGGGTTTCCCATACAAACTTTCATGCCTTTTAACACCCCCTATATGATTATTTTTGAGACAAACAGTAGCCTATGTCCTTTCGTAGGATGTCATCTATCTTATTGCCAAATATTATCTACTATTTTGTTGAAATCTGTCAGTGGTTTAGGTGTTAAAAGATAACATACAGACAGACTGAGTGACTTTGGAATTTTTTATATTAGTATGGACTATACTTTGAGCTCCAAATTGTTCAAGCAACTCATAGTTCGTTTAACCTTTTTGACCCTTTTGATTAAACCCTTCTAAAAAGCTTACGTACATTTTCCATTAGTTTTTTTAACAAAAACCTCTACATAAATTAGTGAGCAAAAACTAAATTGGTTACGTTGAGCAAAATGGAGTCTCCTTTTTATATAAAAATATCTTGTCATTCTTTAAGGGACACGTTAGAGTTGATTTTTCATGATACTCTTGGATCTAGATTACTTATTATTAAGGTTGAGTGTCGAAGTCGAGGGGAAATGAGAGCGATGACCGTTGAGTAACGGTCACAAAGGTTTTGTTAAAATCTTGGAGCCCACAAACGGGCGGGTAAAACGGGTCAGTTTTATGATACTGACGTGTACTAATACATTCAATGAGATTAAGATTAAATGTCGGTATCAAGAATTAATTTATATAAAACAGTTTTGCAATATTCACTTACTAAAGACAAAAACAAAAAAATCTTATAAAAAAAAAAGGTACAACATATATTATTTATTAAAGGTACTGATGGTAATCTGTAAACACAATACGTCAATGTGTCAAACACACGTCACTTATGTTCTCTCTCTCTCTCGCATTTTTATGGCCGTCTAGTAAGAACGTTGTGTGCTCATATATTATTATATCACTGCTAATCCTGCTTACTACTTTTATTTATACCATTAACCCTACAGGTACAACATCGGGAAGAATGTCTATTTAAATTAGTTATATCCAATATCACTTACAATTATAAGGTCTTACAAAACTGTTTCTGCTAAACATTTTTTTTAGTTTAACTTTAAAGACGACGATGAAGGTTTATTTAACTTGCGATTTCCATCTTTATTTCAGTAACAAGTACAGAAAAAGACTGGTTGCGCTTGCAATTTCTATCTTTATTTCAGTGGGTAGAAGGAGACTGACACATACTCAATACTCAAGAGTTTATTGCATTCCACAATGTGCACTTGGTGATACCTTAAAAAATTTTGTGATCGTTGTGGACCCTGTCGGGCACAGTAAAAAAGTAGGAGAGAGGAAATAAGTAAAGAGAAGGAAAGAAGGAATAAACTGGGATGAGGACAAAATAATAATTATTTTAGTGGATAAAAGTTATTTTTAGAATCGATTAGCCCTCAAATAACAAGCGAAACAAAATCAAACGAAATAAAGTCATCTATCTCTACAGAATAAACCAACCGCCTAAAATATCAAGAGAGCAGCGTTTTTAAAACGCCGCGAGCCCGACGCCCGTCTACTATAATATACTTTTAAATAACCGACAAGGGCGCCGAGTTAATTAAGCTATCCGTTATTATAATCGGTCCCCGTGAGCTCTTACCTTCGCCAGACATTCTCCTTTAAACTACCTTCGCTGGTCGCCGAGATCCTTCGAACCACAGTCTAAAAAAGGTACAGAAGAACCCCGATAAGGTCTTTTTTGGCATAATAAATACTGAACATTTCTTTGACGTTCATGACACCAAACGGGAGTGACCCTTTATAAATTGTGAGAGAGTATTAAAATTGACATGTCACGGAATGTGTGTTGTTTCCTCTCTTTCTTTAAATAATTTCACAGATGAAAATATTGTCAGCCTGTCAGAGTTTTGTAGCAAGGCTGATTGACTCGACGCTGGCACAGTATTAAATATTGTAATACTGTGACGCTGGCTTGTGCTTGTGATCGCAGTTCGTTACTATCGGTAGTTAGGCATACTAAAGTTAATGTCTCGAAATCACATCACTCTCTTCATAATAATAATATTATAAAGGCAGTAATAGTTCAAGCTGAATACAAAGCAACTTTCAAAACGAATACGTACAGTCACAAGCATAAGTATGTATACACTTGGCTTTATTCAAAGGCAATTTTCTCCTTTATTTTTGAATATAATTTTATAAGTATTATAAATGTTAGTCGCTTTTCTTGTCTGTCTGTATACCCGATTTGCTTTTCTAAACTATGAAACGGATTTTGATGAGGTTTTCACCATCATCATTTAGAGAATTCAGTCCGGAAGGTTTATGTGTATAATATTATATTAAACTAAATATTATCAAAGAAATATTGATGTTTTGTCAAGTCGTAAAAACCGTGCGAAGCAGGGGCGGGTCGTGTATACTTATAAAAGAGGATGCCATTATCCACTGTCCTAGGGCTAGAGTAAAAAAATACAAAACTTTGTATAAGCAAGTCCCGACTCCGTGAAGAGTGACCCTTCTGAACTTTGTTTAACGCGATGGTCTTTTTATACCTTCTTTATAATTATATAGGCACTCCTTTTTTAAATGACATCGGGCTCGGAGAAAAGAAAATGTAAGGAAAAATGTATGCATTGTCCTTTTCTGTGACGATGGCTGTTTTATAAAAGTGGACAGAATTATCGTTGGCGAGATTATTTTGTATTTTTTTCCTTTTAAAAAAGTGTCCAACCAACACTTTTGAAAAGGAAAAAAATACAAAATGCTTATCAGGAAATCTGAGTAAATTTTAATTATGGGCTTGTATTTTTTTTATTTTTTGTCGTGCATTTTAATGGTGCCGGCCGACGCGATGACGCGCCCCTGTTTTTTCATTATTTTTAGCAGCTGTCATTATTATGCAAAATTTAAGAAAAGGGGGCGGTTTCATTAAAAAATAATGTTGTACACAATGTTAACTAACAAGTTGCGTCGGAAAATATTTATTTTGTTTTTTATTTTTTTTGCGTTATTATGATATTTGTTATTTATTGATATTTATTTGCGTTATTATGACGAATTTGTATCTTGAAATATTAATTGACAGCTGATTCTGCCAGATCTGACAGCATAAGCTGCAAATCAATAGCTACTACTACTAAACAAAAAAAATACAAAACCAAAATCAAAAGACAAGTGCATATCGAAGAAGGGTTCTTTCGAAGTAGTGTTTTTCGAAGATGTGTGTTGTCGATGTATGTTCTTTCGGACTAAAGCTAATCGAATATATGTTTTATCGAAGTAATGAGTACGTCGAACTATTGTTTTTCGAAATTGGGACCGTGTCGAAATAATTAACTGTCGAAATTCAGTATGACAGTCATTCAAACTATGCTGAGAGTCAGCACCTTTCGAACGTCAAAATTACATAAGACAGTCCCCCAAAACGCACTCCCTTCACCACTACCTAGTGCTTTAGCTGAGGAGAAGTGGCGCAGCAAACTCCCGAAAAACTACTACTACTATCTCGCAAAAGCAACCACAACAAGGTTAGCATCTCGTCACCCACCAAAGACACCCATCGTGATAAAAATAGAACACCAAAATCCCACAACACGAAAACCTTATTAATATAACAAAACAACCATCGAAACTTGTAGATAACTCCCATTCAGAAGTTGCATTAAAACTAAACAAGAACAAAACCCTTAACCCGCCAATACCGCGGGTCGTTACGACCCCACTGAATAAACAGTAAGTGTATTGGCACAAAACAATGGGGTACGATCTGTCCCCAACTAATTCGATTTCATCGGTCGTCTGAGAGTGGACCGTTAGTGGTGGAGGGTTAGATGGATTGCGGGATGGCGGTAAATTGTACAGAGACTTAAGTAGGAGGCAAGAAGTACGGCTGGAAGAAATTTCGTTAAGGTTTTTTGGCCTTTCAGGGTTGAAAGAAAGTTTATATTGATAAAAGTGACTTCAAAAAAGGAGGAGGACTTGCATTGGCCGTTTTCACATTGGACGACAACGATAACTACACGATATCGTCGGGCTGGTAGTTTCATACATTACTAAACGCTTTTAGAATGTGTCATTGTAGTCAACGGTATCGTCGCCGACACTGATATCGACGGACAATGCGGGGTGAGGCAGATCGCACGTGGAGTGGCATGGGCAGGCGCCACCGGTCGGCTGTGCATGGATGCCACTTGCCCACCGCCGCGCGCCGCACCGCATCGCCCGCACTACTCTGTTTACATTTCGTTGCAACAAGACGTTATTGTTTTCATTTATTTAACATTTAGAAGAGATCTGTGTGGTGCCGGACATAAAGAATAGCACCACCCCATACTTCCCGTGGGTGTCGTAAAAGGCGACTAAGGGGCGTACCGGAGAATGGGCAGCAGCGTTCTCTATGCATTCCACCACCATACCATACTGCGTTCGCCAACCCGCCTGCCAAGCGTGGCGATTATGACAAACCCCCCCTTTTGGGGGAGGCCTATGTCCAGCAGTGGACGTCTTTCAGCTGAAGTGATAGTGATAGTGAACATTTAGAAGAGAAGGTAATAAGTTCCCTTTAAATATCGCACTTGTAGAATAAGATCTACCCAAAAGCTTCTCTTACGATACGGTTTTTTCCGCCGTAAGTAAATATCACACTCATATTATAAAGGCGAAAGTTTGTGAGTGTGCGTGTGGGTGTGTGTGTTTATATGTTTGTTACTTCTTCACGCTGAAACGGCTGGACCAATTTTGATAAAATGTTGTATGGAGGTAGCTGACACCCTGGATTAACAAATAGGCTACTTTTATCTCGATATTCCCACGGGATCGACACTTATGCAGGTGAAACCGCGGGGCGCAGCCAGTAAAAGATAAAGCAAATGTGACTTGTTCACTGCTGCCATCATTACCTCGAATACACTTTTGGAATCGCGCGGCGATGTAAGCTTTTGCTGGCGCAGCGCGACTATTCGAAACCGCTGTGGCATATCGCATGACGAAAAACTGTTGGTTATCTCGTCTCGATATCGTTGTTGTCCGAGTTGACGATACGATATAGATGTGTTGGTATCGTCGCAGTGTGAAAAAGACCAGTCGATGAGATGAGATTGTTTTGATTATGAACACCGTTAGTTTGTTTCACTGTCTATAAATTGTAAACTGTACCATACTGTTTACAATATAACGTATACATTTTCGGTAGTATCTATCCATGTCAAACCGTCAAATTGGGAACGAACCTCCACTTCCGAAATTGGGTTCAAATTGGTCGCAGTAAAGTCAGGGTACCCCGACCAAATGGGTTAGACTAGACCCTAACCAACAGCGCGCGAGCGGATCGAGCGAAGCGAGCGGTGCCGTCACAGCGGCCGGCGAGCGGTACTTCCAAGTTGGTCGCACTTACTTGGCTATTAGTGCAAGATCCGTCACATGCGAGCTTGATACCAGTTCACAATTTGTCGGTTTGCCATGGAAATATAAATTATAGAAAATAATGAAAATAAAATGGTTTGCTGCGGTTTACAGTTTTTCGATCATTTATAATCTCCCGAGAGAGATTATAAACATATCCGTGTTATAAACTAACGATGTACATAATTATACGGTGACATATAGGTAGGTACACCGATATTTTGGATTTTTTCAACCGTGACTTTTATTGTAGATTACTTACAGACCAATTTAAGTTTATCTACTTAATTAATTTATGTTAAAAGTTTCACCGACTACAATGTAGTAGAACAAACTCTACTAGCACATAATGGATCCCTGATCTCTAACGCTCGAGAAAATAATGATTCAATAAAGAATATCTACCTCATAAAAGTTCAGCTCCTGCCAAAACCAAAACTTTAAAGACAAGTTAATTTCTTAATAAAGCTTTTAATGACACAGCAACCAACCACACAAACTTTTAAAAACCAAAACATTTTCATTTCATTTTATAAACCTAAGTAGCTACAAAGCTGTATGTATTACTTTTATAATGGTTTAACAAGGTTTGTACTCAAAATGTTTTCTTTCATTTATATTTTTTGGAAACCTTATTTTATTGTAGGTACACTGTAGAATGTAGAGTTAGGACGGTAATTAATCTAATTAACTAGTTAGGGAGGTTTCCTCCTCACTTGTCGGAGAGGTAGGTATAACGCCTTTAACTGCTCGACATTCCAATCGAAATCCAATCATTGATTTGAGAGTAACTATTCACAGGGATAACCATTCAGCCAGATAATCAAACTTTCGGGCTTGTGACTAAAACAACTTTCATACATATGAGAATATAATTAATGTGAAAACTAAAGTCGTCGATAACTGCGACCAGGTAGTTTTGCCTCACACATGGATCGATTCACCCAGCTATTTAGCGATCGTCCATACTTTCCTACTAATATTTTACATTCGAAAGTAGATAAATATGTCTGTTACCTTTTCACACCCTAACCGCTGAATGTATTTCATGAAATGTGGAGCATAAGTAGTCCATGATCTGGGTTAGGACATAAATATGATATTTTTATGCTGGTAGTATTTATTTTCGATATTGGAAAGCGTATTATGGAACTCAAATGGAGTTGGGCAGGATGCCTGGCAAGGTGCAGTGATGACAGGTGGAGTCAAGCTGTGACAGAGTGCAGTCCAAGGACTGGAAGACGAGACGTCGGTCGTCTGGCGGCGAGATGGGCGGACGAACTTAATGTCACATAATGTCACATGCGATAAAATTGAAATCCCTAAATACAATATGCCCTAAATTTGTTTGTCATTAATATTACAATCAATAAATAATATACAAAGGACTTAAAACCGTTTTCAATAAAAGTTTTAAGACATAAATTCAAATGATTTCATGTTTATTTATCCTAATAATGTTTTTAAAACAAATTTGTATTACATGCATGTAGCATGCAAGCAAGCATGCAGCAAGCATGCAAGCAAGCATGCAGATTTCAAGGAAGCATGCAGCAAGCATTCAGCAAGCATGCAGCAAGCATTCAGCAAGAATGCAGCATGCAAGCGAGCATGCAACATGCAGCAGGCATGGTTTCTGTCACGGTTCCGGTGCTGCGGGGCTCCGGCGGTCGCACGCGTGCTAATCGTCGCAGACGGCTTTCGCTCACCACCACTGCTTCGGCTTGCTGGCCGGCTTAGCCGGCCAGCCTCAGCTGCGGCAGCTCGCTCGCAGCCTCCTGCTCCTCAGCCCGCGGGCCGCCTCGCCCCTACGCGCCTACGCGATTCTAAATTACACTCTAGGGGTAGGTCAGACAAGACTGCGTGGAGTCGGATTAACAGCGATTCGTTTCTGTTACTAAAACCTAATTTTTAGCAAATGGACTAAAAATTTTATTATAAATGAACATTCGGAATAATACACATTATATAATATAACACTTAGGACATATGACTTTATTTCATGCAAAATTCAATAATTGTAGTACTCGATATTATGACAGAATAGTTTTAGAGGTAAAGATAATTATGTAAAACAAAATTTCGAATTTTTGAACATTATGGTTACTAAAGTTTATAGTAAACATGTTATGGATAATGATTTTCGGACAAACAATTTTAGGAGATGAAAGGGAGTACCTCGGCCCACACTTGTTTATTTTATCAAAGTTAGTTACGATATTGGATGTAGGTACCTCCTGACATTTTGCACATCAACTTACTTTTTGGAGGGCCGTGTTATTTTACCGTTGTTTATGTAGCAGAAAATTTAGTGGTTGGTGAAACGAGAGAATTTCTTTTTTTGAGTATTTTGTGGGCGGGAGTTTTTAAGTAGGACAGGATTTGTGTAGGTGTTCTCATATAAAATAGAATAGAATACTCTTTATTATGTACACCATATTAATTACAGACAAAATTATAGAAACTGTACAAAGGGTGACACAATGGGCGGTCTTATCGTTAAAAGCGATCTTTTAAAGACAACCTTTGGATGGATTGAAAAGGGGAAGGACAGACAAATACTGTAGGTAGTCTGTGGTGTACCATTTACATAATACAATAAATCTAAATACATATATACAATATACATATAACAATAAACATGAAACAGGAGCGAAGAAAATATAATGATGATGTATTAAGGAGATAAGAAGTGCTTTAATGTCATATACTGTAGATGTTATTATCATTTGAAAGGAATAAATTTGTAAGCATCTAATTGGAGCTACAATGGCTAAATGGACAGCAGTCCTGCACGCTCGGGAGACCGATTGGTGACAACGGTTTACTATAATTAGCGGACAGGAAGACACTGCTTACATCTCTGCACAATCCTTTCGTCGTTTTTTACGACGTGCATGGATCATCACTTCATACACTAGTTTGATGTTGTTATTGTACCCACTTAAAGGAAAACAAGTCAAGTTTATCCAAAGCCACCAATTATAGCCTCAACAGCTCCACCAGTTAGCATAACTAGATAAATCTGCCACGGCGCGGGCGCCGGCGACGCAATTACTTTCCCAATATTCCGACTCGAGAAAATTGCGTCCCTCCCTCGGGACGGATCTAAACAAGCTCCTAACGTAACCCAATTCCAACTATTTCACAAGCCTCGTGGACCTCATTTCCCTCCAATCGTGAATATTTTTAAAAAGCCACTAAAGAGCTTAGCTGAGCAGCGGAGGCCGTAATAAAATCAAGCCGGCTGCCAGCGAGCGGAAAACGTCGCTCAATCGAATTCCATCGCCTCGCTTTTGAAGGAAATTGGGTTGAAACATCGAGGAGACATGCCGAGAAAATGTTCGACCCTTAATTTGTAGCAACGACGACGAAGACGACGACACAAAGTGCGCAGAAATCAATTTGCCTCTAATTTAATCAATAACTGCTCTCAACATTTTTCTCCTCTATTGTAATATACGGTAGTTTAAATTTTTAATAAAAAAGGTACTTTCATTTTACGTGACAAAAGCTTTTACCAGTTTTCCGAACAGTGTTAATTTGCGCCTCAATAATAGTCCCTACTCGTTATTTAGAGCGGAAAAATGAGAACAAAAGTTATTCCAAATGTTTCAAACAAAACATTTTTTAACATTGACAGCTTTCCCCTAAACCAATTTAAATTCAGGTCCCATACTAGGCTCCATAAAAAGTTTGAAAAAAAAAATACGACGGGAACACATGTGCCCGACAAAGTGAAGTTCCGACGATTTCGACCTCAAAAATGAAATATAGGGTAGTAACATGCCCCCGAACCGTAACTCCGACAGATCCCGATGTCAAGGGACGGCACATAAAAAGTTTTTTATCATCTTCTGTTATTATATTTATGGCGGCCGTGACATCATTACCCTTTGAAAAACAACGGCGAACTTCTTTCACATTAGTCACGCGGAGTTAAACTTAGTCCTCGCCTGAACGCGGTGCCTTGAAGCAGCCACCTGCCACATCTAGAATTACCCGGAGATAGGTCATTGTAATTTGTCTTTTGTAGACGTGAAAATACGTAGAAGAATAGTAGAAACCCGTTTCAATGTTAAAATGTAGGTAATGTGGAATAAACTAAAAGTTCCTGAAAAGCATTTCATGCTATGCATTTTGTCGTCGCAGATTTATTATTTATATATTCAGGTATAATTTTAAGCCTTTTCGGGCAACCCATTACCATTTTCGCTTTCTACTCAATTAAATTTTATATCCTTAATGTTTGAGACTGTAAGTGCCTCGAGAAAGACGATTTTCCGTGATAATTATTATCCCGTACCTTTCTTAATATTCTTAGCAATAATGCTTCAAACAAAGTTACCCGGATGGTACTTAATACATTTAGTGTGCGGCATTAAGGCATACAACTGTCAAGCTTGTTGTTGTTAGGATAATGATAAGGAAAATGCATCTAAAAAAAATATATACGCGTCGACTTGAGAACCTCCTCCGTTTTTTCGTCGGTTAATAACATAAAGCGGGAGTAAAATAAACACTAAACCAACATTTTTACAAGTTTAATTTGTCTTAGATACATACAAATTATTTATAGGTACTAAATACATTACTGAAATTCATTTGGTTATTAATACAAAAATAATAATTCTAATGTAACGAAAGCGCGTTCTCCATAGGCGTTAATCGAAATAAAAGCATATAATTTGCTTACACATATCAACGACATATTGCTCTGCTAAAACTTACAGGTGCGAATACAGGATTCGTATGTTCTGTAAAAATTTCCCCATTTCATTAGGTGAAGTGAGCTGGCTGGCTGGCTGTGGTTTCATTAGTGCTAACCACAGAAATCTAAATAATAATTTAAATTTCTGTGGTGCCAACCCTTTGGAATGACACAGTTCACTCCTCCTAAGTTGTCATGGGAGATTTTTTCAGAATATGCTGGCAGTTTAAGTACATTTGGGTCAATATATAAAATTAAGACAAAGATTTACATTTTGAATGTCCCTAAAACGGTATTTTTTTAAATAAACGTTTTGTTATTTTTGACCGCCACACGTCAAAAGATCAAAAACCCCTCGGCGTTCAAGTCTGTCATGTAGTCGAACCGTGGCGTGCTGGTCACATTTTGGTTTGTCATCTATACATGACTCTGGTGGTCACAAGGTTAATATAGGAAGTTCACAGAAACCAATTAATTTCGAATAACCACTGAAAATAGAGCCAAGTTCTAAAAACATACTCTTTATAATAATATTATCATACTATGGCACTTATTAACTAATTTGTATGTTAATTACTTAATTAATTGTTAATTTAAGTAATTCCGGTTTACGGTAAGTAGGTTATATAATTATAATTAATTAGCATTATTGGTAATTAACTTAGTTCAAATACTGGTGGTGTTTAATATTGGATTTGATCAGAAAATTGATTCTTAAGTAGGTATAACTTGATAGTAACTTGTTAGTTACTAAAGAATTTTGGAAAATATCTGTAAGTCTAGGTCCTGAGACTAAGCCTATTGTTTTAAAGGTTTAAGATTAGTACAATTAAACAATGCATTTTTATCAGTAGGCTTCAGAAAATTTAGACAGAAGAAGACTTAATACTTTCTATAACTGCAATAAACATGATGCTCTGGTAAATGGATGATCACATATATTGTAAACTAACATTGGGAATGGGTTTACGTGTTTACCCAGTTATTACACACAATAACCACAAAATTTGATAGATTTGGAATTAACCTAATTAATGAATACCTGATACCTATCCTAAATTAATTATTTTGGATACAAACACATGAAGAGATTCTCTAATAGGATTATTTAATTCACAAAAAGTACGTAGTACTATCAGGGAATATAATATTGTTATGAATTGACACCCTACGTCAATTTGCCTTGATTTAAATATACGGACAATTTAAGCTGATATCAAAAACATTAATTTATTTGCTGGTAGTAGGTTTTCCTAATGATTAATTCCCCTGATTTTACATTTGCTTGTTCTTTGTAAGCACTTTTATAGAAAACAAAATATTCGACTAGATATAATCAGAAGGTAATTATAATCAGTTTTTTTTTTTTTTTACATTTTGGAATGTTTTGTGACTATTCTGAGCATGGACGGAAAAAAATTTGAGTCTCAAACTCAACGAAAAAAATACCTTCAATCAATTTCGAAAATTTCGCTATGATTTTTTACAAGATCCTCCAATACTTGCTCCCTTTCTACATATCCCTTTCTCCCTCTAAATAGCTCGATCTTTCAGCGGTGTCATTTCGACGATCTTGGCCGTGATTGGCGCGCTCGGCAGCAGGAGAGGGTTGAACTTGGCAGGCTTGCTGTGCTTGCTGCCAGCTCGGAGCAGGCCGCGCTTGGCCGCCACTATCAGTAGCAGGGTTACTGATAATGTGAATGACAGGATCTGAAATTGGATGGTAAGTTGTTTTATTTTTTGGTAGAGAAATGTTATCTACTGTTTTGAAAAGGACTGCGTCGTTGGTCTAATGTTTGCATGCGCTATTACTTAGCATGAGGTCCTGGGTTCTATTCCCAGGTCCAGGTTATTGGCTTTGCCATCTGGAATTTCTCAGTGTCTGATCGGAGTCTACATTTGTGTCCGGTTGTTGGCTACAGGCTCGCCCCTTGTTTCATGGGACTTAAACATAACACACGACGACATATCTAGCTGTTCATTTCCAGTTGTAGCTGACCTCGCATTGTATAGGGTTTTCGTACAATGAGAAGTTAGCTTATACTGGCAATGTATAGCTTGATATGCCATCGTGCGTACTATGTGCACCTCTATCACAGAGTAAGAATGTCTGTCTAATCCTACGGCGAATATAGGAGTGACGTGATGTTTTGAACAAGATTGGAAACAAATGACAGTCTACAGAATACATATACTTTCTGTATCTATAGGTTTAAGTATGTATAGCCTTCATCCAATGTAGGTACCTTGTAGTTACCATATATTAACTTGCAAATGTGGATGCAGACGTTGAAGGAATGTATCAACTTGTATCTACCAAGTACGTGCTTAAAATATAATACTATTACATAATGCTTCGTTTATCTCAAAAGGGCATACGTAGAGTCGTACAGAAGTGTGTGTCAACAGTTTGGTTTTCCTTGGTTATTGATTCCCTAATCTTTGTGCAACGCTTTAATTCGTACCATTTATTTATATTACATAAAGTTATCAAACGACACTTCAATATTCATTGTCTCTATGGTATTTCATTCACAAAAATATTTATCAAAACTTCCTCACAAGAGTTTACGAATTACGCCCACTGTTCTTCATATACTAACTGTTACAAACAATAAATAACCAGTAAGTATAAATAAACTGTATTACGTTGACACATCCGAACAAGAAGACAACGTGATCAAGTCATCAAATCGAACCTCATTACTATTCACAACCATACACCAACATTCTAACCAAAATTTTAAAACAAGGATAACCAAAACACCACGAAATAATACAATTTGTACTTACTGCAGATATCCCGAACGTAGCAAACACTTCATATGACATAAACATTGTGAACTATTACCACTCAAAACACAACAAAACTAAATAAAAAATATAAACATTTGGTGCGCACGCGGCGGTTTACTCACTAAGAACACACTGACTAAAATGTGACACGCAGAAACACTGTGCACAGGTGTCTCAAATACAAACATAGATAAAGGAAACTACAGACAGCCTGTGCACATTCCTTGTCGTGTGAAAGAGACAAGGATATTATGTGGAAAACTGCGAGCAAAAGGGACGGAGCATTGGTATTTCCGTCCTTCACAACGTGCGTAGCATTTTTGAGATAAGCATTTCTCTATGATATAAATGTTGGATGTAGAATTTTTTGTCTCTGTCGGCGTCATACGTATAGTTCTGTCAGTTCATAGTCTTTGTATTCAATTGAGGTTTGACTTAGAATGGTGACACTGCACCACTCTGTGTCGTCAGTGGAAAAACTGTGCGTGGCATGTCAAGCGGGGCGGCAACGTCGCGCGCATACGTCATTCGTAACAGGTCTGCGGCTGCGCACGCGCTCACCTTGCGTTTTTTATCTGTGGAACAGTTATTTTTATGTTTCCTTTGTTTTTAGTAACTATAAACTGACAGGAGTCACTCATTAGCGGGCTGTAGATTTTTCTTATGAACTAAGTATGATAAATAATATAATAGGTATGTTTACACATACAGGTACACCGAAATAGTAGGAACAGTCAAGTGTTACGTTTTTTGTAGTTTAAAAAATATATGATTGACGTGTTAAATTGTTTGTAAAGACACCAGCACATCAAGCTACTCCAATCTGTCAAATTTCTTTAATAGATTTTCAACTTTATCGCTAAAGCATTAGGTGCAAAGTTGATTGGGAAAATTTGACAGTTTCGGGTAGCTTGATGTGCTGGCGTCTGTACAAACCTACCTACTTACAGAAATAAAATAATTTATCATTAAAATTTGTCAGTGTATTGTGTTCTTTAAATTGAAATAAAACACAGAAGAGTGTTTTAATCTTTTTTTTAATATCAATTTATAAAAACAAAAATAGTTTTGTATTTACATAATATATACGCTAACATACTTAATATAATTATTAATAATTATGTAAACAGAAAGTACTACACGTTTTGTTAAATTAGTACAGTCAACAGCAAAAGTAGATGATCATAATCAGAAATTCAATACTAATGAACGGAGTTCGCGTTAGAACTGTGTGGCGTCGAAGTGATTTCTGTGTGGCGTTGTTGTGGCCTTGAGTGGTTTGAATCACTTCGACGCCACACAGTTCTGACGCGAACTGCGTTGATTAGTATTGAATTTCTGATTTTGATCATCTACTTTTGCTGTTGACTGTACGCGCCTACGCTTGAAATAGGAAATTCTCAGAACTATTAAAATCAATTAGTGACATGATCATTAACTACACGAAAATACTGGCTTATCACCTTTATCAGTTTGTTTTTCATTCAGTTCCTTAGCAGCTATTAAATTGATAGTAGGTAGATATTATCATCCTAATCAGCATTTAAATCTTCGGTAGTAGCATTTATAAAATAAATAGTTATCACTGTTGATGGTAAATTTGATTCGAAAACAAATTCCTGCCTATTAATTTGGTAGTAGGCGGTATAGACTGCTTCATTTCGGTATCTACCGGTGAACATTCAAGGTTTAGGTCAATCAAGCGTAAGACACATCTCAAGATATAATATGTATATTCCCATCCTATCTTTACTTTAAGGTGCCTATTAATTAGAATTGTTATTGTAGGTACACACAGTTTAGTCTTCTGTATCCATACTTAATATTATAAATGCGAAAGTATGTCTGTCTATCTGTATCCTCTTCACGCTTAAACCGTTGAATCGATTTAGATGAAATTTGGTATAGAGATAGTTTGAGTCCCGGGAAAGGACATAGGATATTTTTTATGCTACCGTGAGCTGATCAAGGCCTCTTCTCACCTCCAATGAGTTAAAGCCTAACGTTCCTAAAAGATAACTGGTAGGGTACATGTACGGAAAGAAATTATATAACCTTTGAAAGAGGCATCCAAGGAAAGTTTTCTGTACCTTTTCCAGCATCAGTGTTTGGGTCGCGTTATAGGGGTGCCAAACACTGGCACTGGACTGGAGTTTGCTTCGAACCAGAGCGGTGAATAACAGGCTAACAACATTTGTATTGCGAAAGTCACGAGCATTTCATCATCATCATCATTTCAGCCGAAAGACGTCCACTGCTGGACATAGGCCTCCCCCAAAAGGGGGGGTTTGCCATAATCGCCACGCTTGGCAGGCGGGTTGGCGATCGCAGTATGGTATGGTGGTGGAATGCATAGAGAACGCTGCTGCCCATTCTCCGGTACACCCCTTAGTCGCCTTTTACGACACCCACGGGAAGTATGGGGCCCCTCAAATGGCTTAGCATGATCCTCCGATATGTCGAAAGTGCCGCAGCATTAATTTTGAAATAAATATATGCTAAAGTTGAGGATTAATGTTAAGTACTATGTTAGACGAAAACACGATTCCATAAAATTTTCTCGATAGAAAAAAAATCCAAAGTTACCTCCAAACCGAACAATAAACCGCTGGTATTCAAAAAATACTTCAAATTAGATCATGAAACTTTGCATACTAACTGAACTAACTATAAAGCAGGTCTTATGTTATTTAATTTTTTTGAATTACCTTTATCTACACCGTAAAAAGTAAATACCTAAACTATTGGCGCTGCCTTCCGCCCAGCACCGCACTCTGTCTCGCTCTTATACAGTCCGCGAGCAGTATCGTGCGAGCGAGATAAGGAGTGAATTTTAGCTGAGGTAGTATAGGCTCTTAAGTCCGGCACCACACAGACAAACACGAGCATTTAGCAAAACAAATCCCAAGCGCCTGAAAGATTCCTTCGCAAGGGTAGAAACGTGATCTCTAAAAGTCAGTCAGCGGTCGAAAGTCACTCCCAAATCCTTTATGTTGGTGACACGAGTAATTACGTCACCACCCAAAAATATAGTCATAAATTGGCCGCAACCAATCACATCACACTAATATTATAAAGGCGAAAGTTTGTGAGGGAGTGAGTGTGTGTGTGTGTGTGTTTATATGTTTGTTACTTCTTCACCCTCAAACGGCTGGACCAATTTTGGTAAAATTTTGTATGGAGGTAGCTGACACCCTGCATTAACATATAGGCTAATTTTTATTCCGATATTCCCACGGGATCGACACTTACGCGGGTGAAACCGCGGGGTGCAGCTAGTATCTATATAAAGATTGATATCTATTCTAAAGAAAAGGATTTCTTTCTGCACCTAATATAAACATTATGTGGGACAAAGCACAGGTTTTCTCTGTCATGAGTCAGATTCTTCATTTATCTTTTTAAAAGCAAAATCTGCAATGGAATATGAACGAGACCGCTACAAACAACGTCCCACATTGACAGGTAATTTAATTGATTGATTGAGCTCCCTTGATAACATGATTGATGTAACTGAAATTATTGATGCGATAAAAAGTATTAAGTAATTGGTTTATTCTGGCATTGGCACGATATTATTTTCGAATTCATTAATTTGTCAAAGTTAATCAAATCATTATTGTGAGTTCAGATAAATCCCAATTTCCAACATTATTGATATTAAATAAATACGGCTCAATTAACTGTATACAACTCGGACCCAGGATGTCCGGAGCAAGGAAAATCTGTTCAGATGGAGATTCATAGACGACTCCGCCTTGGAGTGTAAATGTGGTGCTGTTCCACAAACGAAGAGCCACTTATTATCATGTCTTGTCAGCTGCACGTTGCAGGAACTGATAGACGCTAGTGATGGCGCAAACACCTAGCCGAATTCTGGGCCGAGTCCATTTAGATTACCATCGACAAGCTAAAAAGAAGAACGCTGGAAAAGTATATATAAGTACCCATATACAGAGGAAATATGAAATACTAGCAGAGCTCCGCGGTTTCAACCGCATAAGTATCGTTCCCGTGGAAATATTGAGTGAAAAAGTATCTTATGTGTTATTCTAACGTATAAACTTTAGTACTATACATTTTCATCAAAATCCATAAAGAGTAACAAACGTCCATCCATCCATCCTCACAAACTTTCGCGTTTATAATATTATTACTTATTACTATTATGAAGTAGGATAGGATTGTCAAGTATCTTTACAAAAAAAATTAGAAACACTTATTAAATAACACCAAAATACAGTTTTGATTGATTAAATAACTTTATCACCAAAGTACCTCAATTTATTTACAAAGGGACACAAGACTTTCGGGGTCTCGCAACAATAGAATAATTAATTGAGTCTCATTAGGCGACGCTACCCATCCTTCTTCTTGAAAGCCAAAGTTTAAGATGTGGCAGCAGCATTGTACCGAGCCCTGTAGAAGGACCTGGCAAGTCTGGCGCTCATAGCGATGCCGTGCCACGTCTCCTCGTTGATCTGGTCCACGTACTGCGGAGGGACCCTGAAGTCGAAGCCGTAGCTCGGCAGCTCCAGGGTGTAGGAGAACGGAATGCCTATGGACTGGGAAGAAAGTGTTATTAAAAATAGTTGAGCTCTATGAACAAAGTCCGGTCAGAGATGGACGGTCAACAAGACTGGTAACACTTGAAACTTGAACTACAACTACAACCACGCTGAATTGTGACTATAAATGACCTTGACTGTTCTAACTAGGAAGTTATATATATTAAAGAGGATAAAGAAATATGTGCACTAGGTACATAATCTTCTTACTAATAAACGTATTACTCGTATATCAGAAGAATAGTTACACACCGATTTCTCTCTTTCAGTTGTCAGTAATTTGACTTTCGAAAGAAGAAGATAAAGCGTTGTGTAATTATACAGACCTTATACAACGTTTAATAGTAAGGGGGTTATATTAATATATAAATAGAATAACCTAACCTACCTAAATCTATCAACAAACTAAAATATTGCGTCGAAAAATTCCTCCGCATCGATGTTGACTGGTAATGTACCTGAGAGACTGTCAGCATTAACTAACTACTAGGTACTCATAATGTTGCTCTGAAACCCTATTTACACGATTCAAGCTCCTTGCCCTTGGAATGCAATAAAATGGAAGCAACACATTACTTACATCGTCTAAAAAACACTGTTTAGTCGGTGCAACTTTTAGTGTCTAAACACACTATGCCGAAAGTACGCGGCCGAAGTTCGGCATGAGTACGCCTGCAATGCTATTTGAATTACCGACGACACATTATGCCGAAATTACGTTGCGTTATAGCGTACAGCCGAACTTCGGTCGGGCGTAAGTCAGCGGCAATTCGGCGGCAACGTATTCACAACGTATTGTAGAGCACACACTATACGCGACGAGTTCGGTTCGATTGCTGAAGAAGATCCGGGGCGGAGAGCAGCTGGAGACAGGCATGCTCCGTCCCGCGTGTGCGCAACTGAATTTCAGCCGCGTAAGTTCGGCACTTATGGTGTGTCATATCAGCCGAATACGTCGGAACGTAAAATCAGCCGCGGAACTTCGGTCGCGTACCTTCGGCATAGTGTGTTTGGACCCTTATTGTTACTTCAGCTGATAGTAAGCCCTAGACAATTATACCGGGTAAATTAGGCTCTATGCTAGAATACCATCATCGCTACTTGCATTACTATTTGATTGGAAAGTATTAGGGTCGGTGGAACTTAAACACGCTCTTTTTATAGGGTGACAGAGGCTAAACCCGTTGGATATGCGTACCTCGTAATGAAACGTACTGAATAGGTTGGCTGCTCAAGCTTGAAAACAAATACTTCACTCGGTTTTTTTTAATTTTACAGGGTATCTTATTTCTTTTTCTCTGAAAGTATGGGTGACTTTTTAAATTTAATGATGCTCCATGTTAAATACTAGATTTCAACTGCATCCGATTAGGCAGATGAGCTGATGATGATACTATAATATTTCCTCTCACATACTACTCGAAATCAAGTAAATTTCGGTTAGACCAGCTGCGGTGTATAGAGTTCCCCTTCCCTTTCAATGAGCCGTCTGCTAGTTGCGTCACTAAGGGCCCGTCCAAACGTACCACAAGGGTATGGTGGGTCTGCAGTGACAACTACACTATCGCAGCGATCAGATGTGGGCAACCACTGGTTACATATGAATAGTGTCGCTGCGGCTTCTTCTAGTTGCGTTGTGGTAACTACAAAATGTCGATGTGGTTATGTTTTAGCTTGTGTTTGCAGATAGACAAAACATTGTTTGTAATGTGGTCGTTACTGCGCGGTCTCACTGGTGGTTACGTTGTGACTACGGCGTGTGAATAAACTATTCGTTTTCATCCAAATTAGCGCCCGTCCACGTGATGTCGACGTGGTGTGGTTGTGATACGTGTGTCGGAGTTGGTATAATCCGGTTAGATACATATCTTTGACGAAATCTATAGGTAAGGGGGGGGGGGGCGTTAGTGTGAAGCTTGATTATTATTTTACAATATTATCAAAGTCACGATAGTAGGTTTGTTAGACAAGAGTTAATCGTAATATTGAATCTGAGTACTTGACTTAATTTCATGACTATGAATGGATTAATAATGTCTGTTACTCATAAGCAATTGAATATTGTGAATGAGGATATTCTAATCTATGCTTAGGAGAAATACTGATTGCTACTGACAACTGAAATGAGATTTAAAATACCTGACCATAATCCTGGGCACATCCAGACGTCTTATACATCAAGCTAGCACTGTTCCCCACGAGATAAAAGCCAGCTTCAGACAGCTTCCTCACATCAATCATTGCGCCCATGGCTGACCCAACCTGGTGCAGCTGAGCAGCATTCGGTGGCAGGCTCTCATCCCCATAGCCAAACGTCACGTACTTCCCGAAACTGTGGATATCCATGAACAATTGGATCCTTTCCAAGTTCTCGAGCATTATGCTCCTCACGTTCCTGGTCTCTGCTTCGGAGAAGGCTGAAGGGCCAGGGTAAATATCGGAGCAGGGGTTCTCACTGACTCCGATGGTGGCCCAGTCTTTGCCGAAGTTCCTGTTGCCGTCCACTCCGAAGCAAGTCGCGTGGTTGTTAGCATGGAATGACCTTGTTTTGCGCCATAAACGTTCCTAGAATAATTAAGAACAGTATATAATGACAATTTTGGTTTAAATGCGAAATGTATAAGTTCCAAAATACTTGTATTACAATCTATCTGTGATTTGTGGTCAATTTGAAGGTGTTATTGAAACAGGTTGCTTTGGTAGCGTAATACCTACCGTTGTGTTCTTTAGTAACAAGTTCTTTAATGGAGAGGCATATTGTGTTTACTAACCATATAATTGATGTCTATGACAAAAGCCCAAGATTCACCCCAAGTCTACAACTCAAACCCTTTTCATTGTCAATACTCACAGTAGTATGCGTGTACTCGTATCCATCAGGGTTGAGGAGCGGCAAGATGATCCAGTCCACATCGCTGAGCAGATCGCTGTCCTCGCTCCGCAGGTTCTCCACCAGCCTGAAGATGGAGTACAGCGCCACCGGGGTGGTCACCCACTCTCGCGCGTGGATCATTGCGGTCATCACGTACACTGGCTTGCTCTTATCTTGGAAGTTGGTGGTCGAAATCTGGTACAACGGCAAAAAAATAAAATTGTGTTTTTGTCCATGACCTTCATCATCGGCGTCATTACTGCTTTCTTAGAGCGCATATCACAAATGAAACTGAACGAGATCAGCACATCTAAACCACGTCGAGGGGAGGTCA
The DNA here is from genome assembly GCA_916614155.1 of Mesoligia furuncula. NCBI lineage: Eukaryota > Metazoa > Arthropoda > Insecta > Lepidoptera > Noctuidae > Mesoligia > Mesoligia furuncula. The sequence goes on from OU744810.1 coordinate 915,503, forward strand.
GCGTCAACATTCCACAATAATGATGGCACTGAGCGCTCTCATCATATCTTCTTGTCTCTTTTTGCTTCCGATCATTACGACCTACCTACATCCTACTTTCACGTATCATAGTGTAATATTGTGCCGATTTTGAAGTTTTGTCGGGTATATTAGGTATCCTATCTACCACTTTTTAACCCCCGACGCAAAAACGACGGGGTGTTATAAGTTTGACGTGTCTGTGTGTGTGTGTGTGTGCCTGTCTGTGGCATCGTAGCTCCCGAATGGATGAACCGATTTTGATTTTATTTTTTTTGTTTGAAAGGTGAATTAGTCGGGAGTGTTCTTAGCTATGTTTGATGGAAATCGGTCCAAGATGGCCGCCACCACAAAATGGCGAACTATATTTTTTTTTCACAACTCCTTCAATATACAATGTGTTGATTTGCATCCTAGTCAAATTCAAGGCCGTAATTATGCTAATGATTCTCGACCCAAATCAACAATAAAATGAGTAGGTATTTTTTTATTTTTTTTTCTTATTTAAGGAAATCCGTAAGTGTGAACCAGCCGTATTTAAACGCGGCCCGTCTGTTACTAGCCCTATAACCGCGCTTCACACACACACAAATGCAAACCATTCATTCAACTCTCATTCGATAAATTCGTAGGTAATCAATCCCATCCCCCAATCACACTCCCGCGCCGCTCCTAGCCACGCCCCTTTTCCCCGCCGGCGCCGGCAGTGTGATTGAACTCGCCGAAGTGTTAACGAGTGTGCTTTGCGAATTTCCGTACATCGAGACGTAGTTACAAAGTGTGATGACGGACAATTACTCAAATGCCGAGTTGGTGGAGATGGTCGCCATCAGTGGAGACAGCCTACGTGGAGCCATCCGGATGTTCGTGGAAATGGACATTCACCCAGGTGATAATGCCGTGCGGGTTACATTTTGGTCGCTGGTTCCTGGAACACCAAGACGCCAACATCCTGTGGACGGACGAGTGTTTACCTAAGAGTTGAAAGTAAGTATACCACGTACTTACACTTAACTAGCACGTCTTTCCATTTCATCAAACGTAGAAAACATCATTTTTAGACTTAGTAGATCGGTACACTAACTAAGGTAGGTATTATTGCCGGCCCTAAGCCCGTTAAGTAGGAAGGAAAGTTTCAAATTAACCAATTTAATCCACAAATAAAAACAAAATTACTACGAAAACTTTAGGTTGAAGGATATTATTAATCATCTGATAACAGGTCAGTGAACTTTTCTTTGGCGCACTAGTATTACTGTCATTAGTAAGATTTCCGTATTCCAATGATGCTCAAAAATGAGTTAATTATCAAGCGAAATTTATGACAATAATGTAGGTGATTTTCGAAATAAAATTAGGTAAAATTATTGCTACCGGTCGGGTCATTGCTACGCGGCGCGACGGCGGGCGCTACCATTTCGGGGAAAAACAGCTGCATGCATTGTCGCTGTGTGCGTAGTCGCTGATTCTGTTTTATTTGTATTGAATTAAGGGTGTAATTCTGAAATACTGTTAAATTTCATCAACAAAAAAAAAGCAGCGCTTACTAGTTATTGCCCCATAACGTACTTCAATTGATTATTTATGTATTTTATGACAACCTCCTGAACTTTGACGAGGATGCAAATCAACATATTGTAGATATCAAATGCAAGGGCTTGACAAGTAGAATAATGTACAGTATATTGAAAGGGAATGAGGAATATTAACAAACGAAATGAAAACTAAAAACTTGAAAATATTTTTTTGTCTGATCACTGCTCTAGAATGATGAGGAAACTGGAGTGATGACTGGTACCTACGACCACTAAGTTTGACTATTTTTATTACGAATGGAAATATGGAAATATTCTACTTATAAAGCGTAGGTATTTCTACATCAGATAGTGTCGCAGTCCCATTTCATAAACTAGATCTGAAATACCTAAGATATCTAATAGCTATGAAATACTTGTACGAAACTTGAATAACTAAAGGAAGAACTAGAAAAAGGATATAACAAAAAAAAACTGCTTTGTCTTAAAAATTATTCTTCAACTATAAATTAATAATTATTTTTTGACGGATAAAAAACCTGATTAAACACCAAATTACCTGAATCTTAAAACGCAAGAAAAAAAAAAAAAAAAATACAAAAATTAAGGAGTCCCTATAAAAAGCATGAAATAAAAAATTAAATTAAAAATTTAAAAAACCCCCGACACATAAAAATAATAAAATCAAATGTAAGTAATTGAAAAAGGATCAAATAATTTAAAAACCCCCAACTTAAAGAATCTAGGTAACGAGACTAAAACAGATAAATTCATATGGAAGTCGGGGGACCGTTCTGTGGAACACCTTCTATTCTAAGAGGTCCCCCGACTGCCATATGAATTTATCTGTTTTAGTCTCGTTACCTAGATTCTTTAAGTTGGGGGTTTTTAAATTATTTGATCCTTTTTCAATTGCTTACATTTGATTTTATTATTTTTTTGTGTCGGGGGTTTTTTAATTAGTTATATTATATCATTACCTCAGAGCGAATTTCATCACTGAAGGTTTTAGGCGTCATAAAAGATAAGCTTTTTATGTAAGATGAATGTTTTATGTAGTAGTAATATAAAATGTATTTTATGTAACATACTAAATTTTAAATCCGTTGATTGGTTGGTTGGTTGGTTGGTTGGTTGGAAAGCAATAATAATGCAAGTCTTATAAAAATCGTCATCAAAAAACAACTTCATAACTATAACTCCAGACAAATTATGTGAACAAACCTTCAGATACTTGATGTCACGTCCTTCGAAACTCTTTTCAGCATTCACTAGAGTAACCAAAGTAGGATAGTCGCGGGCTATTCTCTCTAGGTACGCATCAACCTGTAAAAAAGTAAGTCTTCAGTCTGAAGTCAAAATAGAAATATACAATCGAACAGGCTAGCACTAAACCTCGAATAAAATAATAGTTCAGAAACACATTTATAATGTATTATATTACGTGTGCCGCATCGGAAACATATTACAAATGAGTTCAGAATAACCCGCAAAGCTTTTAAGTAACAAATGTATAGATAGTGTGGTAAACTATAATATTTATTCCGGTTAAATCACGCAAACATCCGATTAGGGGTATATTAGTCAGTTAAGTTTATGATTTATTGCTGAAATTAGCAACATTTTACTGAAAACAATATAGGGAATCCTCTTTATAAATATCAAACTGGGCCGCTGGGGGCAATTTACTTGTAGTTCATCAATTTAATGTTCTATCGTCAGAGGGGCAATTCCAGTATATTTTTCAAAACGTTCGCATTCTAGTTTCAGTCTCAAAATTCTCCCGAATTCCCTACATTTTTTATTGATTTTTGACATTGGTTTTTTCAGAGACGACATTGTGAAAATCAAAATCAAAAGTCATTTATTCTATTTAGGCTGAGAATCAGTACTTTTCGAACGTCAAAATTACATAAGACAGTCCCCCAAAACGCACTCCCTTCACCACTACCTAGTGCTTTCGCTGGGGAGAAGAAGTGGCGGGAATTGGCTTTCATCTTTTACATCAGCTATTTTTTTTTATCGGCCTACTTAAATTAGGACGCCCTCAGGCTAGGCAGAGCGACGACCTTCGCAGAATGGCTGGTAGCAGCACGTTTGGCGTATTTTGTATTCTATTCAAAAGCTGTCAAACCTGCAATATTTTTTCCGCAGATAAAAATTCATGTCGCATATAACTTTAGCCATTGAACCAGTGGTATGGCTCATTCTGCAGACTTTTAGTCTTATTTGCTCTCACGTTACCAAGTAGTTCAATTATCTTTCTTCTTTTTCTTTTAACTTAGTTGTAGGAAAACAAAATGATTAAAAAAACTTACATCAGTATATCGCGGGTAGTCTTCAAAAATCAACCTGTTGGTCCTGGAGGACCTCCACGCGGTCGTCTCTCGGTCGTGTACCTCGAAGGCCCTGCAGAACAAATTAGTGATGCATAGGTACGCGTCCAGACTGCACCACTCCACGAAGGTTGAGGAGATTGACGAGTACATGCGTGTGAAGACCAACTGGACTTTGAGGGTCGAGAAGTTGGAGCCTCGTCACAACATGAACTTCAAGTCGTTCGTGGTGCGAGTTCCGACACATCATCTCGAGAAGTTCCTCAAGGGAGAGTTCTGGCCGAAGGGTGTTGTGAATCGCCGGTTTCGTGTCTGGCTACATGACACCAGTCACCAAAACACGACGCGGACATTTTGTGTGCGTTAGTTTGTAGCTGATCATTTTTAGTGTAACTATAATGTAGAATGTATTTAAAGTATTTTTAAGTTATATTAATATTGTATTGTTTGTGTTTAGGGCCTTGATGCCTGAAATAAATGGATAAATAAATAAATAAAAAGAACACTGAGTTATGATTTGGTCAAGTAATACTAATCAAAGTGGAAATTATATGACAGCAGCATTCAGCAGCCATTTGCAGACCTACAAGGGAAGAAAACAAATACTTACTCAGAAACATCTCCCAGGTGCACAGAGTGTCCTAATCCCTGAACATCCAAGGCCTGCAGGAACTCCGCCTTCTTCTGCGGTTTGACCATGATCTGGGCATCCCTCTGTCCAGCCACACCATGCTGCCAGATGTCCAGGTCCAGTAAGTGCTCCAGGTCATGCAGCAGCTTCTGGTCAGTCTTGTTACGGACTTGGACATTGTAGACTGAATGTCTGCGAAAGAAGCATAGATTTTGTTTTTCCGCCTAAGGATGCTATTTAAATGCTGATGCCCATTCCCCATTTTTATTGAGTCGGAGTATGGAAAACAAAACGGAGAGAACTGTGTGGTGCGAGGGACAAACAAAAGAGTGACAACTGGCAATTCTTCTGATATACATAATTATATACTTCCTTAGCTAGATGAATGACATGTATGGCAATGATATTCAGAGACTGAGCGATATGGTAGCCAAATTTTGCCGTAAATCAAAAGGGAATAAATGATAAAGCACATCATCATTATCACATACTAAATGATTATTAAAATAGGCAGATAATCTTCGCCGTAGAAAAAATACGGGATTATATTTAAATAGATAAGGATACATCTATTTAAAACTACGTCATCATCATTGTTCAGCCGTTCACTGGACATAGACCTTCCCCAAGCATTGTCAAAATGACTGGTCCCGTGTCTCCCGTATCCCGGATTTCCGAGATCAAGTCAACTTATAATAGAACGACCATACCTAGAGTATATATCATGCTTCCCCGCCTGTACCAGGCCCACCACAGTCACACACAAAATTATCAAGTGCTTCATCTCCATCACTTCACACGACTGACTCAATATGTGAACACTATCTTTACCGTTATCTTGATATTGTGGAATAAGTGTGATAATAGTCGTTACAACGTGTAAGGTGAAATCCATTGTGATTGCAACATCGTGAAAGACAGTAAGGCGCGGTATCCACAAAAGCGCAGAGGAGAGGAGACGAGAGGAGATTTTCTGCGAAGCTGGCAGGGCAGTTTATTTCCACCAAAGCGGAGAGGAGATGCGTAGTGGAGAGGAGATGTGAGCTTTGCGTAGCGAAGATAATTAGGTGATGGAAATTACTCTTTCGGGTGTGCGAGTGGCGGGGAGAAGGCAGCGGGGAACGGAACGCGCGATCGCGGGCACCGCCGCCCGCCCGACTTTACCGTTCTGCCGGGCTCTTGCTCGCTCGCGGCACAATATTCTATAGAAAATTGAGACATCTGTTCTCCTCTCCGCTTGATCCATTGCCACCGAAGCTAAGCGGAGAGGAGATGTGGAAATAACGAAATCTGATTGGTTTTTCACAACACATCTCCTCTCGTCTCCTCTCCTCTCCGCTTTGGTGGATACCGGGCCTTAGCCGCCACGCATTTGCCTTCTTCGTATAAGTTGAGGTCTTGAACCTGAAATTGCACTACATTTCAGGTTTAAATTATTATTATGATGTGGTTGTCAATACAGGTTGAAGGCAAAAGCGCAGCGTTATCCTCCGCTATAAAGAGGGGTGATTAGATTATCACATTCAACAGTACCGCGATTATTACAAGTTGTTATCAGTATGTTAAAATAATTAAATAAACAATTTTGCTAAAAATATTAAACTTTTATCAAAAAAATAAATAGCTTAAAAGTTGGCACGACACCCCTTGATAATAACGCAGTGTCTATGAAGCTTTTATGGTGTTCTTACCAAATAATCACAAATTAAGTTTAGTGTTGTTAAATACACAAACGAAAAAAGCTAGAATGTTAATTGTTGCCAATATTTTTATTTGTGTATGTTTAAAGTACGTTATGAAGAATACGTGGTTCCAAGTAATGTGATAAGCTAAACGCCAATAAATGATAATTTCCACTTTTGAGCGTTCTTAAGTCATTCTTTCCATTTTTAACAGTAACACTATTCGTTGAGCCTGACAGTTTACATAATAATTTAAGAGACTCATTGGGATTAATCTCAGGCGCCAGAGGCTTTAATTTATCCAATTCAAAGCGTTCGTCTAACACAAAGTGCTCTCACATTAATGGCATTTGTAAACTAAAGTAATTCCGTTAGCCTCTGAGATTTCTAAGTTAGTTAAAAACCTTTTGGGCCTTTTATTAAAGATATTTTAGTATTAAGTACTAAATTATAATTATTTAAGACAAGTTTCAAAGTTATTCTGCGAGTGAATTTTTAATTAGGCTGAGATTTATAACTGCTCTGCTGAGAACTGTAGATTTGGGTAAAAAAGGTTGGACAGGAAAAGTTTTTTTATTTTTTATTTCAACATTCCGGGTTCAGCTTTAGGATTTAAGGAGTTAACATAACATCGAAATTCAGATTAAAATGTTTATTGTATAAGTAGATCTTTTAAGACACTCCGGTATTTCCTGGCTGACTTATCCCTGAGAAGAAATGATGAATTCAAAAAATCTCCCCTGTATTCCCGAAGGGTTAAGCAGAGCTGCAACTGTAGTACACCCACATTTCACCAGTTATCTTTAAGTCCCATGTAATAGACCACGAACCGGTAACAAATCCAGACTCCAGGCGGCTACTGAGACACTCCTAATGGAAAAAACCAAAAACAAAAGAAAACAGATGTTAGGATTTAAAGAGATAAAGGTTCATAGATGGGTAACGTTAGTAACTAGCTTGTCATTCTTGTAACTAATATTTAGGGTTCCGTACCCAAAGGGTAAAAATGGGACCCTATTACTAAGACTCCACTATCTGTCTGCATGTCTATCTGTCACCAGGCTGTATCTCATGAACCGTGATAGCTAGACAGTTCAAATTTTCACCGATAATGTATTGCTGTTGCCGCTACGAATAATAAAATAAAGTTAAAATTTAAAGGGGTATAAAAGAAAAAAAAACGTTTCTTTCGGCGTTTTGTGCCTCGTTGTACGGACCTTTTCCTTTCGTGTGCGAGTCTCACTCGCACTTGGCCGGTTTTTTGTAATATGTAGGTCGAAACAGGCAGAGAGACCATTTAAGAGGTAGTGGTCACTGCAGGGTCCTCTGGCCATTACCTTACTGACCTGAATGTACAGACGGCAGCACATCAAGCTACCCGAAACTGTCAAATTTTCCCGATCAACTTTGAACCTTATACTTTAGAGATAAAGTTGAAAATCTATTAACTAAATTTGGCAGATTATAGTAGCTTGATGTACTGGCGTCTGGACGTCATTTATTTATTTATTTATAGGAGAACCAGCAGATCTAACGGAAGGATAACAATAGTATATGAGACATAAAGCCAATTACAGGTTCTCACGGGTAAAAACAGAAAATGTAGTAGAAATCTTAGGATCAAGACGATAGAAAAGTATACATTATAAAGTATATAAGTCATCATCATCATTTCAGCCGAAAGACGTCCACTGCTGGACATAGGCCTCCCCCAAAAGGGGGGGTTTGCCATAATCGCCACGCTTGGCAGGCGGGTTGGCGATCGCAGTATGGTATGGTGGTGAAATACATAGAGAACGCTGCTGCCCATACTGCCGTACGCCTCTTAGTCGCCTTTTACGTCACCCACGGGAAGTATGGGGTGGTGCTATTCTTTAAGTCCGGCACCACACAGACGTCTTTAAGTCCGGCACCACACAGACGAGTATGTAAGTAGGTAAGTATATAAGTACTTTGCACTTAAAAAAAGTCAGCGTTCAGCCGAGTGCGTGCAGAATAAGTTTTGGTGGTAAATGGATCAAATGAAAACTCTTTGCAAAGAATATTATAGTCCTTACTCGCTCGCAGCATGTATGAGTTTTGCCTGTAGTTAAAAGAGGAAAAAGGTATGGAGATCGGCGGATTAAATCTAACTAATCTCTGGGGGACATTGAAACGCAGTCCATGCAGGAGATCAAGACAGTCAATCTCGTTAGATATAATTTTCAAAATCTGCTAGGCGACGACGATTTATAAGTGGCTGCAAGTGAGGTAGGCATAGTCGATCAAAAAAAGTTCTAAGTGGTTATTCAGTTTCTTGACTGACTGTGAATCTCTACCACTGCTGATGAAACAAGTCTGACGTCATTTCTTCTATAATCTACATCCTAACACCCCCTGACCTGCCGCATACCCATCCATCATTATCGGCAACTTAAAACAGGATCCATTAATTAAGGCCTGTTCACATTGGTCATTAGTTCAAAATTCTCATTACATCGCGCGCTCGCTCGCACCTTGATTGATTTGATTCCGCCCTTACGTGTACAAACTTTATAATGGATTTTAATTGCGAAGGTCAATTCGTTATGATTGATGTTGTTTTTTTTTTGGTTTGGTACCAACAATTTAGGGAACAGCACTTTGTTGTTCAGGGTTGGTCTCACTCCTATAGTAAAAGTTGTTCTTAATTACCCTTTTGCAGGCTTTCAGTTATTTCAATTACAACATACATATAGTTATTTTAAGAGTATAAGAACCCAATGTTGATTTGAACTTGAATAGTTTCGTTAATAGTACCTACTATTATTCATTTATGTAGTGTTGTCATTGCTATTACATAAACCCGTATGGTAGGGGAGCCTAGAGAATTTTTGAGCAAGCATCTGCAGGGCGAAAAGTTGATAACTGAGTAGGCACGGCATGATGAGAGAACACCAACAATATATTTGAAAAGATTCAGATAGGAGCCATTTCATTTGAAAATGGACCAAAAATAAAGTGATCTTGGTCGTGGCCATTGATAGCCGAGGTGTGGCCTTACTCAAAATTACTTAAAGAGGCAAATCTGATGAAAAGATTGTGGGTTTTCCCTTTAGCTGACGACTTAAACTTTACGACGAAAACTCAGATTTGGTCAATATTTAAAACGATAGTTATTCAGGGCTATTAAAAGTTATTAATACAAGGTATATAGCTGTGCAATTCACAAAAGTACCCAAAAGTGGCTATAATTGTGCATTTAATTCTAAATCACCTAACTGAGTAGCTTTAATTGCTTTTTGAATTTGAAGCAGACCCCTCTGTGAAGATTTGTCGGCATTCAGAAGTTTGAAAATAACAAACACTTAAAAGTAATGAGTAAAAGTTAAGTAGCTAAATTAAAACATCGTCGGGGTAACAATCAACTTTGTTTATGGTGCACCCCAACGATGTTTTAATTTAGCTACTTAACGACAATTTCAAAATTTTACTGAGACTATAAGCAAATCAATTCGTTGCAAAACTTCCTCATTTATAAATGGTCTATCCAACAAGCGATAGGATAGCAAACAACAAATGTGAATAGTTATTTCAACGATGCGATGCGGTGTGTTTTATGTAAATGTATGTCCATTTTCTTTGTGCCAGTACGAAAGACAACGATGATCTTTAAGAGAGAAAAAATGTATAGGTAAGTAAGTAATCAAATTTTTTACCAATAAACTCGTTAAAATAATACCAAATTAAACTGTTAGCCAAAGAAAACAACACAATTACCAAAAAGCTTTTGCCCTCATTACGCAACGAATGCCGAAAACAGCCCAGGCAATAAAGTGACACCAATTATTCGAGTTATTCGAACATTATGCCAGTTATTCGAACGCACTGCAAGTAATTACGCCTGCGAGTGACCGTGCAGCACTTCATTACAGTTAATGTATTTTCACTTCCAATGTATTATTTGTTTTATTAATCAGTTCTTTTACACTTGGGTAATATCATAACATATACAATTCACGTTTCAATACCCCGAGGAGTCTGGCAGAGGTGTAGCTACTCATAGTACACCCACATTTTACCAGTTATTTTACCAGTTTTGTATAAGTCCCAAAATAGCGAGCGAGTTATTGTGTGCTTAATTGTTTAAAATTGTGACAAGTTGCTTTTATTACCTACATTTTGGTATAAAAAGGTAAATCCTATTCCACGCAAACATATATTATAATTCGTTAAAATGAGATAAACGTTTTTGTGGAATTACTTACTTTTGGGCTTTTACAATAACCAGCACAGTGAACATCACAAGTAAACGATGAGCTTTTAAAAGTGCCATAAATGTATGAGGAACAGGGTGTAAAGTTCACTCATACTCTATAGAAAAGGGAGGATCCTCCTACCAGAAAAACTCAAACTCAAAGCATTTATTTCAATTAAACCAATTACAGGCACTTTTGAATTGTCAAGGGGTCGGTCAGTCAGAAAGATGAAGCTAGTTGCCCATTCCAAAGCGTAGGTACCTATGGAGAAGAACGGGCAAGAAACTCCATGGACACTCTTTTAAATCAAAATAATATGGTTACAAAGTCTTGTTTACCATTCATGTCATTCATTCATTTGTTTGTCATTCATGTTAAAAATGATGCATGTCAGAACTTGAATGAACATGTGAGAAAATGAAAAGCCTTGAGAGATCCCCAGGAAAACAGTTTTATCGACGAATTCTAGTTTCTCTTGATTTAATACTATCTCACAATTATTACTTTTGACATTTGGTAAAGAAAATCTTATGCACTTCGTTTTTTTCCCATTCAATACTAAATTATTAGCAGTAACCCAATTTTGGATCTGCAGAAGGGCGTTATTTACGTCGTCAATATTTGATGCACGTCTATTAATTTTAAAAATCAAGGACGTATTGTCAGCAAATAACACCATTTGTGGCTGGATTTTTAACAAATGGGGTAGATGATTCATATATACTAAAAAGAAGAAAGGACCTAATATCGAGCCTTGTGGTACACCCATTTTTACTTTTAAACTAAGTGAATTGACACCATTTATTTGAACGTGCTGTTGTCTATCATTTAAATAAGATTTTAATAAACTGAGCGCAAGTTTTCCCAGACCGTAATGCTCAAGTTTTAAGAGTAAGGTTTCGTGTTCGACGCAATTAAAAGCCTTGGAGAGGTTACAAAAAATTTCTGTGGCGTCTTGGGGCTCTTCCCAGGCCGTAAATATGTATTTTAATAAGATGACACCGCCATCAATCGTACAGCGTCCCTTCGTAAAACCGTATTGTTGGTCGTGTAATATTTTATTGGTGTTAAAATGATTGAGCATTTGGTTCAGCATCACCTTTTCAAATACCTTGCTGAAAACCGGTAACACGGATACGGTTTTATAATTATTGGTATCTTTACTGTCCCCCGATTTGAAAAGTGGTATTAAATAACTGTATTTCATTAGATCCGGGAAGACTCCTTGATCCACACACAAATTAAATATTAAGGTTAAGTACGGCGCTATAGTCTTAATAATGGAGGTACATACTTTGATAGACATTCCCCATATATCTTCGGTTAATTTGATCTTGATTTGCTTGAAAGCTTTTATTACTATTTTGGGGTTTATATGCTTGAATTTAAATTCAATCTGGCAGGATGAAACGTTGGCTTTTAATAAATCAATAGAACGTAAGGGCGAGGAATTTAAGGTTTCAGTGGTTTTATGTGGGATACTGGTAAAGAAAGTTACAAATTCTTGAGCAACTTCTTTGTTAGTGCTTATGAGACCACGCGAAGTCTCTAGTGCGAAATCATTATTACGTGTTTTAATCTTGTTGCTAATATAAAAAAGGCTTTAGCTACCTTGCAAGTATTTTTAAACGTTTTGGAGTAGGTAGCAACGTATTTATTAACGGTTTCAGAGTTAATATAAGGCTTAAGGCCTTGCAGCTCAAACAATTTTTCTCTGCTTTTCCTAATACCCTTAGTTGCCCAGTCACTGAACAAAAAATTTGGGCAAATAGTTTTAGTTTTCTTCTTTAAAGTGTTATTGAACTCGGTGGGCACTATCGAAAAGAACTCTTCATATAATTCATTTACATTGTTTTTAATATGGTCTGGTACACTTAACTTACTAATTAAGTTATTATTAAATCTATTTAGATTGCTTGGTGTTATTTGTCTAGTGTATATCTGAATTTTTTGTAATGGTGTATTGGACTTGAATACAACGGTTTGACCACTGTGATCAGAAGGGAGATAGTTTACAATGGCTTTATCTAAGTAGTCGCAGCAACAAAAAACATTATCAATACCATGTAGCAGAATTTATAGTAATGCGGGTTGGTTCTGAAAACACATTTTACAAATTAAATGATTTAAAGAGACTTGTCGATTATTGACTGCTATTTGAACTATTCTCTAAGATATTAATATTGAAGTCACCACAGATAATTAGCGATTTTTTACCAGTTCCAAGTTTTGCTAGAACATCTTCCATTACTGACTCAAATATGGAGTAGTTTTGATAATTTAGGGGTTTGTAAACGCACACTTTATTATGCTTATCTAGCTCAACACAGGATAGTTCAATGTTATGTTCAACGGACAGATCAACTCTATCTTTAACAGACGAGTGTTGTGTCTGGTGGGCAACTGCCCGATGATTCATGTGGGGCCGCTGTATCTATGCTAGTTGCGCGGTAAACTCTGCTTGCGAGATGAAGGATTTTGCGTGACATCAGTATGACGCGTTGTTCGCATGTGTCTTTGTAGATACCGCTATAGTGCTTAGAATTCATGCGCAATAGTCAGTCATATTGATATGGCTATGTATTTTGTCTATTTTCTTTTTGTAACCTGCTTCTTGTTTGTGCAGAATAAACAAGTTTTCTTTCTTTCTTCTTTTTTATATGATTCACTAATTTTAGCCTGTAGCTGTAACGAGCAATCATCACCACGATCGCCGCCGACATGCCGTTCAAACATCTATTAAGATTTCAACCTACAAAGGGTTCATCATTCTCCAAGCATTAATCCCTGTACGTCATCATCTGCCTAGCGTTTTCCCAAATTTTTGGGGTCGTTTTCCAGTCTTACCGGATGCAGCTGAATACCAATACTTTAGGACATGGAGCGACTGGCCCTCCCTGACTGACTGACCTCCACAACCTAGTTAGGTTATTATTAATATTTGGTTAGACACACTAGCAGTTAATTAGCTGATGGTATGTATCGTATAGCTTGGAGATATTTAGTCTGTCCAGTGGATTTTTGAAGCAGTTCAGTGTGGGAGCCGTCGTAACATTTTCCGGGAGCCTATTCCATGCAAAACAACTAAACAAATAAAAATTATCTTATCTTATCTTATGCTGTCACAACTCGGTTAGACAAGAATTGCTTGAAGGGCTTTTTTTTATGAATTTCCCCATAGCTTTAGGGAATACCTACGCTAATATGTGTTCGCATTCAGTTTGTAAAGATCTTGAAGGCAGTTCGTAGGCACTGGGTAATATGATACCCCTGTGTAAGACTGGTTGTCCGACTTTTGGGTTTCTGACTACCAGTAGCGATTGTCAAAGATCTACGAATGGCAGCCAGGACTCAGTAAGTAATGGATGCTCACCCATCCACGGACCAACCTTGGCAAGCGTTGCTTAACCTTGAAGATCGACCCCGAGCTAATGTTATTATTTAGCTACAAGCGTTTACCTCGGTCAGGATATTGCCATATTTCCCAACACATAACTAATTCTAACACAGCACTAACTTGGCTTTAACTACTTAAGTGTAAAGTTGGGCTTCAATTATCTGCCAACGGTGTTATTTTATGTACAGCGTGTCTCAACTTTTGTGTTAACTGTTTTGAGCACAACCCTTACAGGGACGAACACTCTTAAAGGCCAAATCAAGTAGAGAGTTACTTTTGAGACAAATAATTGAAGCATTTTTTTTTGCGGATGGGAAATCATCAAATGAGACCTCCCGCTCTGGGTGGAGCGGAAGGGAGTGTCAGACTCTTACTGACTAAAACCCACCCGTGTTCCTTCCTTAGCCCTTTATGTTCCGGGCCAGCGGTAACCCTTTCGGACAATCCCGCTGACCCGGCAAAATAAATGAAGCATAAGACCAAATTATCCAATCAATTCATTTGCAATAAGTATCGATCTTAACATCTATTATAATATTATTATTATGGATCTTTAACACTTAGTCATATTACTGTTACATGAAAAAATTTATGTTCATAATTAATACTAGACGAAATCAATAAAAAAAAATTAAGATATGATTCTGTTAAAGTGATTCAAATAACAACTGGATAGCAATATTATTTCGTTTATTTATTTAGTTAACTTACTTTCTTACATTCTTAAATATTTCTTAAAATATAAAAAATAAGCACAAGTACGCTGGCTGGCAACACAGCATTAAGTAAACATCGCCCGCGTATTTAAAACTCGAAATAAATAGTAAACAATAGTACAAGTGATGTGTATTGTAGTGAATCTTAATAGACGTATCGAACTATATAAGTGAAATTGTTGGTGACTTCTTTAGACCAAGACATGCAATAAAAACATTGTATTTAATATTTGGACTTTTAAACATTATTGTGCTTCAAAAAAGTGCTAATCACGGACTATGCAAGTGTATTGGAACTATACAAATATATTCTCATCAGTAGAACATTTATAAATATAATAAGTGGTGAATTAACTACTAATAACTGTATATAAAACGGTTAAATTGAATGTTTTGTTTTAAAAAGTGAACTTTGTACCTTAAGTGGCGCCCCTAGTAGTGAGTAGCGAAACTAATATTGACATTGACATATAAAAATTGACATTAACATTAGGGTTGCTACTACAAATAATAAATATTTCATACCGAACAGCGCCATCTAGTGTCAAATAGCAGAAATAAAATTGACATACTGGCTAGTGTTGCCATTATATATAAAAAATATATATATATAAAAGTGTTACCACAAAAAAACTTGTGATACCAGTATAAAAAGATTAAGTTTTTTGGTAAAATTTGACACATTGATTAAATGTACGTGGTGTTCTAAGAAGCTATCATCGTAAACTAGGAGAATCAAGTTCGAGCCTGGTAAACCGCAGTCAACTTTTTGTGATTATTTAGAGTAAAATAATCATGAACTTCCTCGAGAATATCACATTCCGCCGCATGCGCACTATATCAGAACCTACTAATGACACCAGCGAAATTATTTCTCAAACATTCAATGATACAACAAACAGTATGCCGGTAATGTCAGAAGACGAGGAAGATAAACAAATAGATATTCTTAAAACTGAGATTGAGGATCTGAAGTCTCAGTTAAGAAGCGCGCATCAAGAAATTGAGATTATCTCTGTGGAAAATAGCTCTTTAAAACAAGCTAATGCAGAGTTAGTGAAGAAAAATGAGATGTATAAAAAAGTTACCAGTAGTCCTTTAACCACTCACGCGCAAGTACCCCGCGGTAACGCCTTCCTATACGCAAGTATGTTTTTAGCACATTTTTTTCGACGCGCTGCGGAGCGCCCTCGCCACTTATACACGACTCGTACAGAAAAAAATTCTATGGACCGCTGTTAAACTAATGGCTGTTTCTTCAAGTGGATAGACAAGTGTAGATAACAAAACTTGTTCCATAACATTAAGAGACTTTGATTTTTTTTAATAATTGTTTATTTTTAATGTTTGTTTACATTACGACAATTAAAAATTAAAATAATATTATTTCAAAATCGAAAGCGATGACCCTATTTTTTTATTTACCTAAAAAATAGCCCCATTCATACTGAATCGAATGACATATAATACATACCATTGTTGTTCCAAAGTTTTGATATACAATAACAATAACATCACGCGAGTATCAAATTACGCATGCGTCATCGCCATCTCATTTGTTTATTTAAAGATTTTCAACTACAGATAACTTATTTCGTAATGCCGATATAACCACACGGCCTTTGGCACAAATGTACTTCATCTAACCACTCGACTAAAGAACCTGGAACGTGAGCAATACTCCCATAGACAAAATTACTAAAAATAAAATACTGCGGTGTGGAAAATGCTTGCTGTCGCAGTTTTATCAATGGCCGATCGTGGCTTTCGAGCGAGTGTAACATTTTCCTCAATACCTGCTCGTGGTTATGGCCGCGTGAGTGGTTAAAGAAGAAAATACAAACACCAAAGAGAAATACAATCATTCCTTCAAACCAGCCGTCAAATAACTCTCAGATATTCGAGGTTCCTGATTGCACGTCTGCTACTGCTTAATATTCTAGAACTGAAGCGTCGCAATATAAATCACAAAATATTGATAAATGTAACCAAGTGTCGTCATTAGTAAAGAATAATTTATGTATTATAAGTAGTGAAACATCGAATAGACTATACACAATTTGTCAAAAAACTAATTTATGTAATTTTAATATATGTCACTATCGCATGCCAAACTGTGGATTGAAGATACTGCTTGATAATATTGATAAAAAAGTGCAAGATTTCACAGACTCAGACTACTGTGTCATTTATGTTGGGGAAGAGGATTTCAGAAGGACGCATAATTATATAGAATTAGTTGCTTTCATTCGCGAAAAATTACAACCCCTAACCCATACGAACTTTTTAGTATGTCTGCCGACTTTTAAGTATATGGTAAATAAAAATGTTATGATCAACAGTAGAATCGATACCTTTAATAATTTATTATACATGGATATTGAGACATATAAATATGCGTATCTATTGGATTCCAACCTAAATCTCCCATTCACTTACGAAACATATACCTTAAGAAATGGACGTTTAAATAACAAAGGCCTGAATATTATTTTAAGTGACTTACAAGACCTTATCCTAGATATAAGTTCAGATACAGAAAAACAAGTAACAGACGCTGATGGTATATTGGAAAACTTAGTAAATAATAAGTCTAATAATAATTTTTTTCGTGTACAATAGAATCCATATACTTCACCAGAATATCAATGGTTTATTACGCAAAGCTGATGAATTTACTGTAAATCTAAATAATATTATAAATAACCATATTGATGTGCTATGTGTTACCGAGCATAATATGATAGCAGACGATTTAAAACATCTCCATATTCCAAATTATACTATAGCGGCAAACTACACAAGGACAAATAGAAATGGTGGGTCATGTATCCTAGTACGAAATAATCATAAATTTAAGACTATACAGGAAGCAAAACTTGTAAGCATACCCAACCTTTTAGAGTGTTCGGCTATTGAATTGTTAGAGCATGGATTGATTATCGTATGTATATATAGACCTCCAAAGACAAAAAAAGATTGTATACAATTATTTTTCGACCGTTTAGCGGCTTTACTAGCAAAATTATGTAGTAAATTTAAGAAAATTGTTATTTGTGGCGATTATAATATTGATCGACTGAAAGACACTCCTGTTTCAAGAGAGTTTGAAAACTTGTTACAGAGCTTTAACTTAAAACTTGCAATAAATGAGCCAACCCGCTTGCAAAGTAAAACGTGTATTGATAACATTGCACACAATATTAGAGGCTGTCAACAAAGCGTTATTGAACTAGCTCTGTCTGATCATACAGCACAAATTCTCTCATGTCCAGTTAGAAAAACTTACTCAATAACCCATTGGTATAAATTCAGAAGAGACTTTAGCACTGAAAATGTTGAGAAATTCATTGAATGTCTAAAAGCCCTAAATTTTACTGAATGCTATGAGAAAAGTGACGCAAATGCTTCTTTTGAAGAATTCCATAAGGTATTTAAACTTTTTTATGACCTCTGCTTTCCAAACATCAAAATTAAAGTTCCAATTATTCGCAAAACCAAATGGCTTAGTAAAGGATTAAAAATATGTTCTCTTCGTAAAAGAATGCTTCTTAAAATATATCGTCTCTCAGGTAAAAAGTCAGATAAGGGTAACTTTAATAATTATGCAAAAAAGTTTAAAAGAATTGTAAATCTTACTCAAAAGTCGCAAAATAATTATTATATACAAACAGCCACAAACAAACCTAAAGCAATATGGCAAATAATAAATAAAAATAAAAACAATAATCCCCCTGAAAAAATTGATAGATTAAGATATAATAATCAAGTTATAACGGCCCCTGATACTGTAGCACAAACATTTAACAATTTCTTTATTGATGACATCTCGAAACTGACAAATAATAAAATAAATTACGCAAAGATTCTAACTTATAATAAACCAAACTCCTGTTTCTTAACCCCAGTTACCCTAAACGATGTTGTGAAATTAATCATGGCATTAAAAAACACCAAAAGTACGGGCTATGATGGAATTTCAACGCAAATAATAAAACGTGTAGTGTACATAATTGCCCCAATCATAACTCATATTATAAATCAGTGTCTTGAGGAAGGCATTTTCCCAACATATTTAAAAACTACGGTGGTTACACCACTATTTAAAAAAGGAAACCCAGAAGATGTACGATGTTACAGGCCGATTGCTCTCATTCCAATATTCGCCAAAATATTTGAAAAAGTACTAAATAATAAACTTACTGAATATTTCGAGAAAAATAATATAATAATAGATAATCAAGTAGGATTCAGAAAAGGGAAATCGGTAAATTCAGCAATTCATCAGTTTTTAGAAAAAATACTTACAGAACTAGATAAAAAGAACCAAGTTACAGCTCTATACATGGACATGACAAAAGCGTTTGATTATGTTGATCATGAACTTCTTTTGCAAAAACTGGAAATATACGGAGTTCGGGGTAAAGCACTACAAATAATCAAATCATATCTATGTAACCGAATACAGTTCACTGAAATAACACAGTTATGTCCATTTACAAAGAGAGAGATTAAGTATACATCGAGTCCTAGATTTATAAAATATGGTGTACCTCAAGGGTCAATACTGGGACCACTACTGTTTCTCATTTACATAAACGATTTACCTAATGCTATTCAGCAACCTATGGTTTTATTTGCAGATGACAGTACGGTTCTTTTCACAAATAATAAAAACAAAAATCATGAACAAGAAATAAATGATTCCTTATCTAAATTAATAAAGTGGCTTCAAATAAATAATTTACAAATTAATCTCACAAAAACACATTACATGAACTTTAAAAATAAAAACGCGACATCTATTCCTTTAAATATTGCATACAATAATGAAACAGTAGCTGAAGTAGCAAATACAAAATTTTTAGGAATCCACATAGATTCGAATATGTCATGGAAAACACATGTAAATAGTGTATGTACCAAATTGAATCAATTTTCTTACGCTCTATACATGCTTAAAAAAGTATCCAACCAGACCGCGCTTCTTACTGCTTACCATGCGTATGTGGGATCCACTCTGTCGTATGGGTTACTATATTGGGGAAACTCGACTGATAAAGAAATTGCGTTCAAAGCCCAAAAAAAGTGTATTAGGTCTATATGTGGGTTACGCCAAACGTATTCATGTAAACCACATTTCGTAAATCTCAAGATTTTAACACTCCCTGCTCTATTTATCTACCTGGCCTCAATTTTAGTTAAATCAAACATTACAAGCTATGATACGTTAAAAAGCAGAAGACTTAAACATACCTTAAGAGATAAAACGTCCCACACTAGAGCGTACAGTAATAGTGTTTTCTGTATGAGCACAAAGATTTATAACAAGCTACCTATGGACATTAAGATTATAAATTCAATTATTATTTTTAAAAGAATGCTGAAAAATTTCTTAATTAAAAAGGCCTATTACTCAATAGCAGAATTTCTTGAGGAAAAATAATTTTGTTTGTAAAGTACCTATTCACTAAAGTGAATATAATTCAGTAAAATATTTTTAAAAGGATTATGATAATTAATATTAAATGATTACAATACTGTGACATAATTGAATTAACGAATAATGATAATTTTTAAATCAGGTAACTCATGACATGTGTATTTTTATTTAGGTATGACTTTAATAATTTATAATTAATATGATGTAAATGATAAAATTATATAATGTAATTAAAACGATGTCCTATATAAAATTTAATATTTATTACTTTTTTCTTTTTAATTAATGAATGTAAATAATGCATGTTCAACTGTTACTGTTACAATTATAAGCATATATGCATGATGAAATTGCAATGCCCTAACAGGGCCACTATGTTCTAAGAACTGATATCCTCTGTTAAGAACTTTATTTATGTACACATAGTTAGCAATAAAGAATTTGAATTTGAATTTGAATTTGAAGCATATAAAACATTTAAAAATATAAAAAAATAGTGATCCGCCGGTGTCGGGAGCAGGGTCCAAGCTACCGGTGGTTAGAGCTCCAGAGACAGGAACCTCCTCACAATGCGAGCCGTATCGAGGAGTACTGCCTTCTGAATCAGGCCCTTATCCAACCGATTATTATTTTTTATATTATTAGAAATATGTCATATGGTAATTAAATTATTATAATTGTTATTTATTTTCCAATGTCTTATTTAAATATACCTATCGTTTACCGAGTAGAAATTCTTATCTACTCGGTAAACGATATCGATCGATCGACAGATCTTTATGGCTCCAGACTATGAATAGAACATCCCTACCTAGTCTTAACGCGGAAAATATTTGTACCTGCAGCTGGATCGCTTACACAGGGAGGCTGGGACATTGCCGCGCCACCTGAGTGGTGAGTATTTGATTCTGGAATCCCAGGTGTTGAAAAAAAATGCAAATGCAATGTTGTTGGCGTATTTTTAAAAAATGCAATTAAAAACCAACGTAAAACTTCTACCCTGTGGCTAGGGTGTTCAGAATCATGTGCTGAATTTAAGGTTAGGTACAGTTTGCGCCTCGATTTCCCCATAATCCTATAGGAAACGTATTATTTTTCATGGCCCGTGGCTAAATAATAACAGCCGCACAGGTCGATAGATCAGGTTAAGCTACGCTGGCCGCTGTTGGTCTGTGGATGGGTGACCGTCTTTACATACCGAGACCCTTCCGTGCCTCGGAAAGCACGTTAAGCCGTTGGTCTCGGCTGTCATTCGTGGATATTTGACAGTTGTTACGGGTAGTCAGAAGCCCGAAAGTCTGACAACCAGTCTTACCAAGGGGTATCGTATTACCCAGTAACTGGGTTGTGGAGGTCAGATAGGCAGTCGCTCCATGTAAAATACTGGCATTCAGCTGCATCCAGTTATACTGGAAGCCGACCCCAACATAGTTGGGAAAAGGCTAGGCAGATGAGATGGCCACCAGAGTGCGTGTATGCAACGTTCGTGTTAGTAATTACACCCCATATCTATTTTAATACATAAAGGAAATAAAACATACCAAAAAATATTTCAATATTTTCGCGCGTTTTACAAATAATCTTGAGTAGGTACTTACAGAGGTATCATATTCGAAACCATACAGTCATTGCAAAACGGGAACAATTGTGATATATGTATATTCAGTGTTCGCAAAACACAGACTAGATATTAATAAAGTGTGATTTATACTGGGCCGTCGGACCGCGCGTCCTGACCGCAACAAAAAATGGCCGCGTTTTTGCACAAGTACCTGGCATATTAAACCGAAAGTCGGGCCAGCGGTTTTATTTATTTAAAAGCCGAAGTTCACCTGGCTCTCAGCAAGATAGCCTTTGTGTAATTTGTCTTGCAAATTGCGGGTAGTCGGAATAAAGTGAACAAAGTTATGCTGGAAATGTATTGTACAGTGGCTTTTATGGATTTACTAAATGTAGAATGTTAGTGCATATTGTGTTAGTAGGTTCAGACGCCAGCATATCAAGCTACTACAATCTGTCAAATTTCTTTAATAGATTTTCAACTTTATCGCTAGAGCATAAGTTTCAAAGTTGATTGGAAAAATTTGACAGTTTCGGGTAGCTTGATGTGCTGGCGTCTGTACATGCATAGTTCAGAAATGAACGTTTTTTTTTATTTTAGCAAGTAACTTGCAACTTGCTTACAACTTTATATTTTTGTGATTGTATTTTTTCTTCGTAGGTATCATGTTTTTCCGCAAATGACCGTATTTTGTTTCTTTTTTTACTTACTTGATTTGGAATAACATAATAGTTACTTAAATTACAGCAAGCTACTCTATCAAACACTTACATGGGAAATCAGTTGTGTTTTTAAGATGTCCTTAACTGATTTTCACGAAAACAGTTGACCTACATTCAAAGCGAGTTATTCCGGCAACCCCAACTTTTCCAGATAAAACCTGTAAGTTCTAAAGTTCTTGAAAAGTAGATACCTGGAATATTGAAAAACAGATTTAGTCTGAAATAATAAGCGAGAGAATATTTAGGGAGAAATTATATATTAAACTTATTCATGAGGCGTCAGACTTTATAAATTTTGCAACTTAAAGCCACGGAAAGTTTTAGTTTTACGTATTAAGTAAGTTTTAGTATTACTTGATTGTAAAAATATATTTATAGACTATATTTTTCTCTGGTATGGTACTGAATATAATTTTTTTTTTTTTTTTTTTCTTTTCATTTAATTATTGTGAATGTGAGGACTACGTGGGTCTTTTTTTTTTCTGTGTTCCTTCTTAGTTTTAATCATGATCTGGCAGTTTGAGTAATTTACGTGGCCTACCCAAATGTCCTTTCTTTGGTATTGTTCGTCGAATCGTTGAGCTCCTCATTTCTGAGTCGAGCTGCACGATTTTTGACAAATGCGTGCACTGATTGGACAGGTCCGCTCAATCTGTGTGGTTCTTTCCTCAAAAGACCATTTCAGACATCAATCTACATGGTCTTCACACGATCTGACCAAGATTTTGTCTGGACTTTAAAAGAGACTGTGACCTCTGAGTTTGTTTCGGCCTTTCTTCTCAGAGTAGTCAGATAGGAAACGCCGACCACATCTAGTTTTAAAAAATATGATGACGTCGTGTTGGTGTTTGTAAAAACCTACTTACAGAAAATCATTTATCATTTATTACTGAAGCACCAAAGCCATTTATTAATAACCCAGATTATTTGACAGCTGTCAGATCTTAAGTGTCTACTTAATGTTTCTCAAAGCCTAAAAACGAATACAATTAAATTTGTATCTGGCGAAATGTTCCTGTGAAATGAAAATGATGTTTTGACAGCTCTTTCTGAGATATTGCTTTCAAGCAACTTATTGAAATTGGTTAACATTAAAACTAGAATATAATTGAATACCTAACACTCTTTGAACATTTCCCTTTAAGCCTTATTTTTGTTTTTTACATAGAGCAAAGAGAATAAGACCCCACAGATCGAAAAACAAATCAGAAACAATTTCTCGAGACAACTCAGAACACACAAATCGCCGAATTCCAATCAAGCCTAAACGCCGAAGAGCATTACGTACCGAGTTACAGCACTCATCCAACTTATCTTATAGTCAGGCAACCCTAAAACTGCGGTACAACCCTACCGAGGCATTGTCCGGTCAGGGCTGCCCGCAGTTCCTATGGCCACCCCTTGATTATTTAGTATTCGCCGTCCCTTCCGCTCCGGCTGAATATCACACAAGATACATGGGGGTAAAGACACACCCTTTCTCTTCGATATTCTTATTTTGTTATAAAACTTCAATTTTATTTGCGGGGTGACCCTATTTATGTGCCGAAATTACGCATGAGTTTTTTTTATATGCATTGGTTTGGCATACTGGTATTCAGATGCATCCGGTTAGACTGAAATCCGACCCCAGCATAGTTGGGAAAAGGCTAGCCAGATGATGATGACATTGTTTTGGGATGTTTACGAAACAGTATACGAATAATGTTACAAAAAATATTGTATGCGTATTTTTTTTTCAAATATTTGCGCCCATTGTTTGTTAAGGTAATGATGAAACCTTTGAAATATATTTTTTTGTAAAATCGTCGTTGTTTCACACAATATCATTTTTGACATACTTTTATTAAAATGTATTTTTGTTCAGTTCTATGCATTTTTGGTACCTTGGTTTGAAATAACATATATTTTCTTTTATTAACCCTGCCAATATTGTTACTTAAACTGAAAGCAACAATTACTGTTAAAACTATAGCACCAAAGACTTTTTACTATCAAACATCATATCTAATCCTCTCCTAGATATAACTCATTTCAAACACCCACAAACTCCACTCACGAAAAACATTAAATCAACGCATTTAAAAGCCGATAACTCACCACCATTAAAGACAACTAAAGAGAAAATATCGGAACGTTGCCGTCAACAAATTTCACAATGTTGAGTCCACAAAGAGTTGCCTCAAACAAAATATCCGTTTCATGAGCCAGTGGGCCGCGTCTGAACATTACTCGATTGGATGCTCTGCAAGGCATAAGCGATAAGCGGTCTGAGAAACTGGGAATTATTATTCGTCTGTAATTTCTGATAGCTGAGAGAAGGAATTTTTTGAAAATCATTAATATTACTAACCTTATCTACTCCTTTCCCCTCTGCACTATTTTAAACTCTTTTCGTCTCACTTTAAAACAAATTCTTAAAAAAAAAACGCTGAAGAGTGAAGCATAAATGGTAGACGCACCGACAACCTTAAAAAGGTGGTTGGACTGACTGGATGCGGAAGGCGGAGGACAGGGTGTTGTGGCGCAGCCTGGGAGAGGCCCATGTCCAGATGTGGACTGCGATAGACTGAGTTGATTGATCGAGACTCTCTGATGACGACAGTGCTCACTACGAGTCCTCAATTTTGGAGCATAATGTTATTACTAGATCGATATGTTAGTTCTCATTTTATTAAATCTAAAACCTTTTGCATAGAATGATGGGGCTGTGACCTGAGAATTGGACCTCAAGGTCAAAAATATTTTACCGCAAAACTTGTGACAGCCGACTGCGTGCTCATTGGCTAATTGAAATAATCAGTGAATAATGTGACCAATGAACATTACGCTTGCGCTGTGACATCTTTTATAGATTTAATATTGTGGCATCAGAAATCAACATTTCAACGACTACTTTCCAGTTTTTTTATTTGGACCAACACCTAAATAAAACAATTGAATGTAAATAGACTCGTGAATTCGTAACTCTTGGTAAACCAAGTATCGTCTAGAAATATCCGAGCCTCCTCCAATTGAATTGTTCGAAACAAAAAAGCTTAGATAAGATGACTGGATATACAGCATGATTATTTGGTGAAAACGTTTTATTTCCAAACTAAGGCCTAGGCTATATAGATCGCGGACGCGGGCGCGGAATCCACAGCGGTATTTTTTCTGGAATATGTGGCAACAACAGACACTTTACAGTCGGTAACTTTCAAAGGACGTTATATCGCTACTCTCGCAGTGTGACCTCGCTTTATAATAACCTATTACCTACTCACTCCTGGCTACACTCAGCTTTCTCTGTAGCCTTGGGTTAAGTTAAGAAATCTAAGACAGACGTGTTCCAGCCATTTGTTCGCAATCGATTACTGTTCACTGAGTTAAAGATATAATAAATTAGCCTTCGACAGTCAGATAAATGAAACTACTAAGCTAAGGAGTCAAATAGAGTGGAGTAATGGATGTCTATCTGTCAGGATGTACTGACAACACGTTTGCCTGAAGGTAAAAATTACAAGGTACATTTTAGTTGCCACCTTATAGTTTACGTTGTGGAATGCAATAAATGATTGAGTATTGAGTTATGATTATTATTTCCTTTATTAAGCTAAATACATATAAATTATATTTTTAAATATTAGTATAAAAAAATATAAAAACATTTAAACATATAAAAAATAGTAGCCCACCGGTATCGGGAACAGAGTCCAAGCTACCGGCGGTCAGGGCTCCAAAGAGAGGAACCTCCTAAAAATGCGGGCCGTGTCCAGAAGTACTGCTTTCTGGATCAAGCCCTTGATCCAACTGCCCAACGCGAGCCTCCTCAGGTGTTGGTCGAGGCTCTTGGCTATTAGGAGAGAGTTATGATTATTGTTATGGGAGTACTGTATATTCGTGTATATTATAATTTGAAATAATTTGTTTAGTTTCTTAATAAAATGGAGCTGATCACAACAGTCATTCAGAATTCAACTGCTGCGACCGGTTCTTTGCTTCTCGACCACAGAACCGGTCGAAGTGGCGGTGCTTGGGGGGAGGCCTATGTCCAGCAGTGGACGCAAAAGTAGTCTGGCAGTATTAAAATACATTTACAAGTATTTTGACAGATCATATATGTATGAATGGTTCCCTGTATGTCGAGTCCCTTTACTACCCTACCCCATAAACCATATAATTACGCCTTTCTTTTTTCTTTCTTTTTTATTAAGGTTGGCACTGTTGGTTTCACTTATGGTTTGGCTGTTACGCACTAGAATAATATTCGGACTCATAGATCACCATTTATGCTAGTTTCACTACTGTTACGTGTACTTCAATCATAATATGTTTGGGTTCCTTATATTTGGCAGAATCTTGATACTCCGATTTTTATTTGGCATAACTCATAATGGCATAATCTTATTTAATCGAATATTTTTAAGGCATAAAAATTATTTAGCATAACTTTTGTTTGGCAGAATATTTACGTGTCCGAATTTACAATGGCATAATTTTATCTTGGCAGAATTTTGTTTCGCATAATTACCTTTGCCATAATTAATATTATGCATAATTTTGTTTAGCATAACATTTATTTAGAGATACGATTATTTGGTATGGGTGCATATTTGAACATCAAAAATTAAAATAGATGTATCTTCTTGTAAAAATTAGTGTTCAAAACATCAAAAACTTATAATATATACGTGTCATAAAAAGTCAATACGTTGTGCTGTAAAATTTTGTAACAGAAACGAATCGCTGCGAAACCGACTTTACGCAGTCTTGTCTGCCCTACCCCTAGAGTGTAATTTAAACCCGCGTAGGCGCGGAGGGGTAGGGCGGCCCGCGAGCTGAGAAGCAGGTGGTTTGAAGGCGCGCCACCGCGGCTGAGGCTGGCCGGCGAAGCCGGCCAGCAAGCCGAAGCTGCGGTGGCATGCCTGCTGCATATTGCATGCCTGCTTGCATGCTGCATGCATGCTGCATGTTGCATGCCTGCTTGCATGCTACATGCATGCTGCATGCATGCTGCATGTTGCATGCCTGCTTGCATGTTGTATGCCTGTTTGCATGCTACATGCATCCAAGCCGACAATATTTTTGTAATTAGCATTTAGGTTAGGGTAGGTTTTTAATGACTATCGATATAAAATGTATGCCAAAAGACGATTCTGACTGTGAATTTTCTGCGATATGCTGGTTCTGCTTTTTAATTATTATGGATATAAACATTATGCCTAAAGATGATTCTGACTAACAAAATTATGAGTTTTGAATGTATGACAACTGAGTGTATGCGAAATGATTTTCTGCAAAAGAAGTTTATGCTATCCGTTGTTATGCAAAACAATATTATGACGTAAAAAGTTCTGCTATAAAAGGTAGACCCAATCGGCCTTATTATAAAACAAGGTTTATCTTTAGACCAAGGTTTAAACCATCGCGCCATTTTTAAATTTTGAATTTTATTCTGACAACTGTAAAGTTCTTAATGCAAAATTGACAACTTAGACTCGGGTTTAACGTCAGTTTTTGTAATAAGAACTTTATCTTCGTCGGATTATAGTTCGAAATTTAAAAATAGCTGGATGGTTTAAACCTTGGTCTAAAGATAAATCTTGTTTTGTAAAAAGGCCGAATATGTTTATGTCTTCTTCATGTTGACAATGATATTCTCGAAAACGCTACCGCCCGTGACTTGTGCCAGTCAAATCGTTTCGTCCAACTTCAAACTTGAGCGCAAGTCGACAATTTTGCAATCGAAATTTTTGACCCTTCCTCTTCGAGCTGCAATAAAGAAGCCAGCCTCTCCCATTGATTGCTGTATTATTCCAAATGGCTCGAAAAGATAAGTTTTTAAACAGCCTGCGGGTGAAGCTCAGTGGGTGCAATGTTTATCGAACACCTTTCTGAAAAGAATTATGCTTTGCATTTGAGGAAAGAGGTAAAATGTGGAATGTTTTACTGGGGATTAGATAATAGTGATCCCTTTTAAAGAGACAAAAATGTATTATTTTTGGACTATTTGTTATAGTTCATTACTTCTCATGATATTAATCAGTTTGTTAACGTCCACGTCTGGAAATAGTCTTCTCTGTAGCCTACCTACCTAAGGACAGCCGTGATGAGCAACTTACCATAGTTTAGTGTCCCATAGTCGCCTTCACAGACACAGTTGGCTAGAGAAAGGGTTGCCGATTCCTCGGCCTCCACACGGTCTGCCTCAATCACAGCCGTCCCACAACTATAACTCAAACGGCCTATAAACAGTCCCTAAAATCATTCAACCCATAACTCCATATCTGACCGCACCACATAACGGGTCATAGTAGGTCAATTTACCCTCTCAAACAGACTATCTTGACCTTAACATTTTGACCAAAGTTAGTAGGATGCTCATAGTTTCAGTATATGATTGTTGTGGTTTAGGAGGATTATGTTATTGTAGACATCAACCGCATTGATAACCGTATAATGTTTGAAGTTCTGTGATTGAATTACTTAGAGAAATGTTTGGGAGATGAACTTTAAGATTTGGGTGAATATATTACGTTTGATAGAGAGAAATTTTGATTCGTACATAGTTTATAAAAGTTGTTAGTTTAAGCTACTGTTTCTTATAATAGCGTTGGCCGGGACATGTGTCCCGGTGCGGGAGGGGTGTGGTGACGTGATGCGAGAGCTCAGTGATTCGTCAACTTGTGACAACTATCCCCCCGCACCGCGCAGCTACCTCAGGCCTGCTTCAGTTAAGCGGTCGGCCTATAGAGAGTGTTTTTAGGGTTCCGTAGCCAGATGGCAAAAACGGAACCCTTATGGATTCGTCATGTCTGTCTGTCACTTTTTCCGAAACTATAAGAACTATACTGTTGAAACTTGGTAAGTAGACGTATTTTGTGAACCGCATTAAGATTTTCACAGAAAAATAGAAAAAAAAAGAATAAATTTTGGGGGTTCGCCATACTTAGAACTGAAACTCATAATTTTTTTTTCATCAAACCCATACGTGTGGGGTATCTATAGATCGGCCTTCAAAAATGATATTGAGGTTTCTAATATATTTTTTTTTCTAAACTCAATAGTTTGCGCGAGAGACACTTCCAAAGTTGTAAAATGTCCCCCCCCCCCTGTAACTTCTAAAATAAGAGAATGATAAAACAAAAAAAATACATGATGTACATTACCATGTAAACTTCCACCGGAAATTGGTTTGAATGAGTTCTAGTAAGTATTTTTTTTTAATACGTTTTAAACCGTAAACCGCAATTTACCTTTCATTCAATCAACTCAAATTTAAAAATAAACATTTCAAAAATCAAAAATCAAAATGTTTTATTTCACATAAACCTACATGGGCACTTATGAAACGTCAGAAGCTAGGTGCACGGTTCCAATTGGTCGTTTCCTATGGAGAAGAACCGGCAAGAAACTCCATGGTTACTCTTTTTAAAAATAATTGGCTTATACAATGTTTCCAGATTACAGTAGGTATGGGAGGACAGCGCAGGCCTGTCAACAAGTACCAATTACTTGATAAAATAGAAAATGGTCTACAGATCTAAAGTCTATAAGGCCTACAAAGTCCTCACATTTACAAAATAAGAATCTATCAAAAGGATAGATAATAAAAAAGAAAAATAATAATAAAAACCTACTAAAACCAAGTGTTATGATTCTCATAAAAACCACTAATAAAGAGGTGAAAAATTTCAAGTGTCTGTATATAATGTCAATAAATAAAGAAATTATGTATAAAAGTATATAATGTCAAATAATAAAGAAATTATGTCAAAAAGTATGTAAAAAAAAAAAAATATAATGAAATAAAAATTAAACATCGTAATTTGAGAGCAGTTAATAGACATTTACATAGTTATGCCGTTAATGAGAAGCCAGGGAAGCCACATGTGCAGAAGGAATTATTGCCAGACTAGCTTGTCTTCAACGTAGTCTTTAATCTTATAATATGCTTTTTTGATAAGGACACGTTTGATGAGGGTTTTGAACTTTCCATCGCTAAGTTCTGTAACCGGCTTTGGCAACTTGTTATAAAAACGGATGCTGTTTACAATTAAATTTAATTTCATAAACATAAACCTTATGCATAAACCAGGATGTTACGGAACCGTCGGAGCGCGAGTCCTACTCGCTCTTGCCCGGGGTTTTTTTTTTAACTGTATGGTCAAACCCCACTGCAGAATTTTCATGACTGACGGCACTGCGGCCTTTATGTGGCGGTCAGCGCCCTCCTAGAGAACCATAGCTATAGAATCCGTAATTCCTCATGAACTTATACAAACACAGCTTTTATATTTTGTTAACACAAGTTCTCCTAGTTATACCAAAAAGCAAATAAATGACCATAAAAATAACATACCGACTTGAATGACTGCGATTACCATCTCATAACAATACATAAAGACTTGTGGGCTGGTAATGCGTCAGCAAAATATGCGCCTGACTTTTCCTACGTAATAAATTCTTTGACAAGAAAACACAGCTCGATCCGGGCGACGCGACGGTGCTACGCGATTCTGTCTGAATTTCATAGAAATTGTTCTACTCGTACTAGAGTCGCATCTCACAGTCGTGTCGCGCCTGTCTGAGGCCTTTAACGTCTATTCGATGGACATAAACGTAATATACAACAGATGTGATAAAAGAGGTAACACGAGCAGCAATACTGAAGTAGGCTACAATGGAGATAAAAGAAAGAAAGAAAAAAAGATTGATACGTCACAGAAACAAGTGCATACCAAAAGATAATTAACTCGAATAATAAAGAAACATAAAAACAGACCTGTAATCACGAGCACAGAACAGAAATAGTCGGCAGTTGCGTCGTGACTGTGACAAGAAGGCATTCACTCGGCATAATGCTGTGCTAGGAGACCCTCAGCAAAGCGGTGACTGTCAGTGGTCACCTGATTGACTGCCTAATCTTTAGCCACACAACATGTTAGTGGCCACAGCGTTACAGAGGTGTGAGGAACAGGGTGTAAAGTTTACTCATACTCTATAGAGTCTCACACCTCAAACACAACACCCGTCCAGGGCAAATGTTAAAGTGATTCATGCCGGCCGTTGTATCTATGCCAGTTGCGCCGTAAACTCTGGTTGCGCGATGCAGGATTTTGCGTGACGTCAGTATGACGCGTTGTTCGCATGTGACGTTGTAAATACCGCTACAACGTTAAAACTGTTGACTGTGTTGCATTGAGCTCGTAGATTTCTAGACAAAGAGAACTGTTAAGGGTTTTCTCCTCACTCCAACTCCTCACTCTGATAACTTCCATCAAAGAAGATTGGCCAGTTAACTTTTAACACAGAACAGACGGACAAACGCATTTACAAATGTTGTGTACCTACATTAAAACCAAAACCTCAATAAGCCATTCTTGCTGCTCCGCCTTGACTAAACTACTTCGGAACAACAATGAGTAACGTTAGCATCCCGCCGCATCTCCCTCGCAATAAATAACAACTACAATAGGAACAAAAGTAACCCATTTCGCGAAAAAAACCCTTAAAACGCTAGTTTTCTTTGTAAAATATTTAAATTTTTCACATTTCAGACGTCGCGTCGGCGCTGAGTTATTTCGTCGCTTTGTTCAGAACCGCCCCTGCGATCCGTGCAACGCTAATTTATTGATACAACAGGTTTTCCCTGCGGTTTCACTCGACAGATGCTGGATTTTTGCGTTTTGAAATACGTTGCCACATTTAAGAGCTTTGTTCGTTCACTGTATTGTAGCCAGTGAATGTCAACAACTCAAGGCCTCCTAATTACAATGAACGGTCAAAGGGGAATCGTGATATTTTATTAACCTGATTTATTTATTATCTTACAAATCTATAGCGGCGCCCCGCGGTTTCACCCGCATAAGTGTCGATCCCGTGGGAATATCGGGATAAAAAGTAGCCTATATGTTAATCCAAGGAGTCAGCTACCTCCATACAAATTTTTATTAAAAGTAACAAACATATAAATCAAACACACCCACAAACTTTCGCATTTATAATATTAGTGTGATAGACCCACAGATTTTCACAATTATAGTGATCATAAACTTGGAACTAAAACTCGAAAGCATTTACAAACACCATTTACAAGCAATTTTGAATTGCCAAAGAGTCGGTCAGTTATAAAGTTGAAGCTAGTTGCCCATTCCAAAACGTAGATCTGTTTGTTGCTTAAGTGAAAATAATGTAAAACAATTCAAAATATTATACGATTAAAGATAAGTCTCTACTGTCGACGCCCGTTCACGAACAGAGAAGGACACTGCCTATTTCTCTTATGTCCCTAATCCCTTGTTCATCTTCTACTGCGCCACATCTGGCCATTCTAAACAAGTATCTCCCCAGCATAAACACTCTGTATGTGTAAATATTCTAGTTAGTAGAAATCCGGCAGTAAAGTTAAGGCTAATAGACTTTAAACCATTAATATTCATGAGGGGATGTGAGTGTATGTGATTTGCGTCTGTAATGGCTGGTACGATACACGGGAGCCTTGTGTAGGGACTACGTGTGGAGGGATTAGACCCTATTCTATCACCCGGAATTATTATTACAATACAAACATTGTTGTTACTGCGACAGTTATATGATTGTTTTAATGTTGATTTTTAGGGTTCCGTGCCTCAAAAGGAAAAAACGGAACCCTTACAGGATCACTTTGTTGTCCGTCTGTATGTCTGTCTGTAAAGATCCTTTATCTCGGGAACGCGTGGAGGTATCGAGTTGAATTTTAAACAATATACTCAGGTCTATAGTCCCTTGAAGCTGTGAAAAAATCAAACTTCTAAGTTAACGTAAAAAAGATACGGCCGTTTATGCTGCAAAAAACGTATATTTCGATACTCTCAAGGGAAACCAAATTTATAGGGTAAGTACCCTATAAATTTTGTTTCCCTTGACCTAGAATCATGAAATTTGGCAAGAAGCAAGGTCAGGTAGCACAAGTAAAAGAAAAAATCCGAAAATCGGAAATTTGTAGTTACATAAAAAAAATATCCCGTGATAAACTATTTACATAGGTACCTACAAAGGAGATGTTTCAAAATGTATGGAGCCCCCGGCCAGGTCTTCGTACACCATACTAAAAAATGGGGAAACACAATTAAAACAGTTTTCAATCATACAATTATTATAAATTGACTTTGTTTGGTAGTAAAGCACAAGAATGTGAACACTTGAAATTGCAACACACAACAAAAACCCGTCATGGCGGTAATCAGTCATGTTGATCGATTATTGACGTTTGACATGTTTATTTCTGTCATATTACATTGTCAAAGCGACTGAAGTGACAGTAGACATAGTTCACGATCTATGATCAATGGTCGATCTTTGGTATACCGTCATTGTTTTTTACCCACAAAGTACCTAAATTGGTGAGACGCCGTATTGAAAGTCTATAAAAATAATTGATAAATATCAAATAGTTACAAAAAAATATGCATTTATGCAATTTATCTGTATTTTTCCCAAATTCCAGGGATTTTTCTCGATTTTTCAAAGTACTGTACATATACTGGGCCCGTTTTCAAACATCTCCTTTGTACGGAACCCTCGGTGCGCGAGTCAGACTCGCACTTGACCGGTTTTTTGTATTGAGGGCTGATTTTCAATAGTCAGATAATTTTATCCTATGCTTAATTATTGCGGTTTGAGAGCTTTTGTTGAAAAAAGAACTGGAGTTATCGATATAGCTTGCAGAGTAAACAAGCTGAAGTAGCAGTGGGCTGGCCGTGTTTGTTGAAGGACAGATGGCCGGCGGAGCAGACGAGTGTTGGAGTGAAGACCGCGTGTCGGCAAGCGTAGTGTGGGGCGCCCCTCAGCTAGATGGACCGACGGCCATGAGAAGGTGGCTGGGACAGACTGGATGCGGAAGGCGGAGGACAGGGTGTTGTAGCACAGTCTGGGAGAGGCCGATGTCCAGCAGTGGACTGCGATAAGCTGAGTTTGTTGTTGATTAAGAGCTCTTGTAAAGAAAATAATATCAATCTGTCATATTTATTCTTCAGATAAAAGATATCTGAATATTGAAACTTCAGCCCTTAGTTAAATATTGTGTTTCTTGGACGATATTGGTACGACAATAGAGTTTTTTCATATTTAGGTAGTTTATAGACAGAAAAACAATAAACATAAATCTAATTAACTGCCACCAATAACAATATGTTTAACCTATATGGATAATAATTCCCAAAAAATAAGTACGGAACCATAACTATACAACAAAAATACGAGGAACACAGAAATCTCCGTTTATTGCAGACATTATATTTTTATGTGTTGGCATCAACAGATTCATGCAATTTTCCGCTGCCCGCGAATATTTTGCAAAGATATAAAAGCCAGCAAACTAATCTTTTAGCGCTTTCTACTCAAAATTATCGAAACACGACTCTAATCGCATGTAGATAAGAGATATTTTTGTTTTTAACAGTGAGTAATACATTTATATAATCACCTTAGCAGCGTAGAAGAAAATTATAGATGTATCGACATTACGGTGTTATTCGGTTTATATCATCAACAATCCGCGAACTTTGATTCAATTTCAGCCACTTATTTGACATACGACACAGTCAGTTACGTCAGCCAATATTTGTTGTTATTTCCTCGTTTCCGACGGCTGTTTATTATTTTTCCGGAATCTCCTCAAGTTCGTCTGGACCTGATTCAAGGATATTGGTGTTTTATTTATAAATCTACTCATGATTTTGTTGTTGATATTTTACGAAGATGAAACTTTTAGAATATCCCAAATGTTAACTTGTGGTGTGAGACACAATAGAAGTTTTATTATTATGATGGCTATAACCGCATAGTGCTCTTGAAAGTGTTAAGACGTGGAGTGGCGCACTAGAGATCATGAGTTAGTAACTAGCTCAATCGTCTATTGCATTCTCAATGTGCACTTATTGGTGGACCCTGCCGGTACCGCAAAGTAGTAGGAAAAAGGAAGCTTTCAAACGTAACTTTTCTATTCTTAACTATATGTATGAATTTTATAACCGATTAATTTGACAGGACTAAACTATAATTTATCTTCTGTCCTTTTCTTAATAAATAGAAAGAAAAAGATGCACTGAACTTAAATTGTGTACAACAGAGTCGGCACCAATATAGCACTTATAGAATATGTCGGAAATACGTCATCCGTTTGACGATTTGGAACGTCAGCGCCATCTGGTGGCGCTGGACAGAGTCTAGCCTGAGTCCGTGGTGGGGTCGAGGAGAGCGAGCTTCAAGGTGAAGCGGAGGACTTGACCATTGTACATCGTACGGACAACATGTGCTCAGAAACTGTCGCGCGTTCCGTATCGTTGAGTGTGTACCTACAGTGTGTGATTCGATAGTGTGATTAAACTGTTCGTAAAATTATAATCTGATTTGAACTGTAAACGGTTTTTCTATTGCGCAATAACCAACACTACCCATAGTACGCCCGGAGAAATTAAAATATGCCTGATGATAACGAGACACACTGTACCGTCTACGTTAAATATATGAAATGATGAATACCTGCTGTATAACCTAACCCATTTGGAGGGGTCGAAAGAAGTAGTAAAGTGACTAGATAAACTACATTACTATCTATGGTTATTTATATAACTAAGCTTGACAATACCTACGTATTATGTATCAGCCGGGACCTAATTACTAGACGTGAACAGTGATATTCTAAAACACAAAAGGGTTATCATAATAGAAACCCAGATTTCATGGCATTAATGAGCTCCTAAATAACATCAACAGATGTTCCCGTATTGCAGTTATTGCGGTAATAGTGCTAGCAATACTTTATTATGATTACTAGTTTTATTAGTGCCTGGTGATGTATTTGAGCGTGTCTTGTGCGTGCCTCATTCAGTTACAGCTTGGCATTGAGCCAGCAAAAAGGGGTTGATGGTACCCCACAGAGAAGAACAGAAGGCCTACACTGTGCAAGAGTAATGTAAATAAGAAGTACATGTTTAGCTATGAAAAGACAAAGCCGCCTAGGCTTTATTTATTGATGAGGGCTTAATTTATTGAGGCGGACAGGCATGCCTGGTTAAGCAGCCGACTACATTCTAGATTGACATACGAGATGCCAATTATAAAAAAAATAAAAAATATGAAAACACATACCAGTTGCTTTCACAAGGACATGTATGTTATATTGAGATATTCCACTCAGGGAACTGATTTGAACCGCACTTGGACAAACCGCACCTGAGCAGTTCCACTAACCGCACTGAAACAAAATTTTGTAACGTGCGGTTCGGTGGACCAATTTATCGTTATTGTTTTCAGTCCCCGTCTGAACATTACCTGCATTTTTTTCTATGCCCTTAACTGACCATGAACAAAGTGTATAATATCATAATATCAGATTCTAAGGAAGTGGAACGGACTTGTGTAAAATACAATTGACACTATTGAGTATAAGTTTTAAAATAATATCACATCAAAAATTAAATTGGATTAAAATTACTTATTAGTCTTTTAAGTGAGATTAATAACTAAGTACTTGGTTCTTTTTAACCAAGGAAAGAAAAGAAAGAACACTGGCCAGACTCTTACAAACGAAAGATTAAATAAGTGGTTTAATTCAGTTGGGTGCTCATCCAAAATGTAGGTAGGTAGGTAGGTGTGTATATACAAATGCCCAAACACTTTGACCTGGAAAGCTGTAATTTTGCACACAGGTTCTCTTTATGATGAAGAATTGTAGACAATAAGGAATAAGATTTTTGCGGTAACTTCCACAGGATAGGGATGAAGGGCGGACGAAGTCGCAGGCAGATTGCAAGCTATTCACAATGAATTCTTCAATTATAATTCGTGCATACTTAGTTGTGAGTGTTACTGAGCACTGGTAGCCCTGTGGCAACGGCCGCGTCTTACAAGTTGTAGATCGTATGTTCGAACCCAGACAGGCGCTTTACTTTGTGAAAATTACTTCATCACCATTGCTCTCAAAGCGGCTCAACCGTCATGTCCTAGAACTAAAAAATCGAAGACATGTAACATCTCCCAATCCGCATCGGGCTCGTGGTGGATTACAGCCCACTCCCTCTCACCGAGAGGAGGCCTGTGTCCCAGCAGTGGGAACATTATAGGCTAATTAATTTTAAGAAATAGTGAGTGGAACTTCTGCACATAATTATTGAGTGACTGTATAACTGTATGTTTTTATAACTAACGTTCTGTCAGTTAACGGTCTTTTATATTTATGGCAGAGTTAGTGCGGCTGTTCCAAGTTCATTAAGTTAATAGGAGCTGCAATTTTTAAGTTATACTTTAACATGGTATACGACTTTTAACTTTAACATGGTATACGACTTTTATCGGGATAGGGTAATCTAAGCTCTTTATAAGGAGAATAACAGTGCAAAGGCACTGTTATTCTCCTTATAAAGGCTAGACTAGGTACACGACGGAGAAAGCCCCTTCGTATACCTTATCCCTCGTTCATATTTCACTTGTTATCTGGGGTACAATCTTTCGCCTGTATTTTATTTCAAAATCAAAATATTTTATTTTACATAAACCTACATGGGCACTTATGTAACGTCAAAAGCTAGGTGCACGGTTCCACTGGTCGTTTTCCATTTTGAAAACATTGTAAAATCCAATTGGATTTTACAATGTTTTCAAATTACAGTAGGTATGGGAGGACAGTGTCTGTTAACAAGTACCCGGTACTTTGTAAAATATAAAATGGTCTACAGATATATAGTCTACACTACAAAGTCCTCTTTTTTTTGCGGGTGAGGAAATCATCATATGTCTCCTCCCGCTCTGGATGTAGTGGAAGGGAGTGTCAGACTCTTACTGACTAAAACCCACCTGTGTTCCTTCCTTAGCCCTTTATGTTCCGGGATGGTTCCGGGCCAGCGGTAACCCTTTCGGACAATCCCGCTGACCCGGCAGGCTTCGGCCCTAAGGGGGCCGCTCTTCGATGCTGATATCTCTTTGAGGCGCGCGTGGAACACGTACGCGCCGTCCGGCACGGGCCTGGTCCTTATCGGACGGTGAGCTACCCATTACTCTCCGTGGCCGGGAGTCGTCACGCGGCTCCCGATGCCCGGGGCGTCCCCCGCGGCCCTCACATTTACAAAACTTCAATCTAAAAATCAAAGAAAAAATCAAATAATCGAATCAAAGAATCTATCAAAAGGATAAATAAATTACAAAAACCTATTAAAACCAAGTGATATGATTGCCATTACAACCATTAATAAAGAGTTGAAATTAGAATTGTCTGTATAAAATGTCAAATAACAAGATTATGTCAAAGAAGTATGTATAAAATGAATAAAAAATAAATATCGTAATTTGAGAGTAGTTACTCGTATTAGACATAATTATACGTAGTAATGCCGTTAATGAGGTGCCAAACTACCTTGTCTTCAACGTAGTCTTTATCTTTTAATAATATTTTTTTGATGAGGACATGTTTGACGAGGGTTTTGAACTTTCCATCACTAAGTTTTGTAACCTGCTTTGGCAACTTGTTATAAAACCGAATGCTGTTTATAAGAATTTACCTGAATTTAACTTTAATATTATATACCTTTAAAACTATTAAATCTTTGAAAAATAATATTAAGTATAGGTACAAGACGTCGCCTTGGGTTTTCCTATCGGCAAAACTGACGATCTTTCATACAAACGTTCATCCCCTATTTAATTCCTATAAAAAGTGAATTTTCAAAAACACATCCTAAGGGACATAACAGACGGACTGCATTTGAACCGCATGCCAGCTGCAACATGTCATCGCAGTTTGGATGCAGTTGACATAACTAGGTTTCGAAGCAGTTAAGTCAACTGCATCCAAATTGCGATGTTGCAGCTGAAATGCAATCCGTCTGTTTAGACCCTTAGTGCTCACATGCGGAATGAATGGATGAATCTAAGATTTTTATTTAATAGATACTTATAGGTATTGTATCGGTAGTGATGTCCCACAATATAATAAATGCACAAACAGTCGATACAGTGAGCACCAGCCACAACACTGATTGCAACTCTATTGTTTCGATATATTCACTTAGATTACCTGAAATCTGGATGCGAATAGAATACGAATAAAATTATTTCAGCAAATTGAAGCTACTAGGTATTTAAAAATAATATAATATTCAAATGTATGCCAATAATTTCAAGAAATGTTTTGGAGAAAGCTATGTACCTATGTATAAATTAGAGTTACTGATATTTATATATATTTTTTTTGTAAAAGTTTTTATTTTTCTATTTTTTGTTGTGGTACCTACCCCACACAAATTCGTATACCTATCGCACTACCTACTTGTTATGTAAATAACAGTGACAAGAAGTTATTATGACATCATCAACATACAATTACACACAAATTATCATCTGCCTAGGCTTTTCCCAACTATGTTGGGGTTGGGTTCCAGTCTAACCGGATGCAGGTGAATACCAGTATTTTACATGGAGCGACTGCCTATCTAACCTCCACAACCCAATTACTGGATAATACGATACCCCTTGGCAAGACTGGTTTTCAGACTTTCGGGCTTCTGACTACCCGTAGCGACTGTCAAAGATCCGCAAATGACAGCCGGGACCAACGGTTTAACGTGCTTTCCAAGGCACGGAGGGATCTCGGTATGTAAAGATTGTCACCCATCCACATACCAACCGCGGCAAGCGTAGCTTAAGCTAATCGATCGACCTGTGCGGCATCTTCAACATACACAAAGGGGAATAAATACCTATTAAAGCTAACTCAAAAACAAAGCAAGCAAAGCAAAGTTAATTAAAAAAATATATGGGACCACTTTGCGAGCTTCCTCTACC
Organism: Mesoligia furuncula; assembly: GCA_916614155.1. Classification (NCBI taxonomy): domain Eukaryota; kingdom Metazoa; phylum Arthropoda; class Insecta; order Lepidoptera; family Noctuidae; genus Mesoligia; species Mesoligia furuncula. The sequence goes on from OU744810.1 coordinate 955,563, forward strand.
AAAAGAAAAAAGGAATCACGTAAATCGGTTGCGTAACTACGAAGCACACAGGCGTTTTACTTTCTAGAACCTGCCGAGTTAGCGCAACTGTCTAATCGGTAAAACTGCCGAATCAGTGAAACTGACTAATCAACGAAACTGGCGAATTAAACAAACTGACGACTGAGGGAAACTGACTAGTGATACGCGGACTCGAATTATTTCATCACCACTGCTCTCAAGACGAGGAAACCGGCATGTCCTAGAACCAAAAATTCGAAGACATGTGACTTCTACCAACCCGTACAGGACTCACGTGGTAGATTACGGCCCACTCTCTCCCTCCTCCAAGAGGTGGATTGTGTCCCCAGCAGTGGGAACATTATACAACTAGATTCATCTTTCTGACTGACCGACCCTTTGACAATTCAAAAGTGCATGTAAGTGGTTTAATTGAAATAAATGCTTTATAATAATAATAATAATCTTTATTATAATACACACAAGATTCATGGTACACAAGAACAGAAGTACAAAGTAACATGGTATATCTACATAAATCTAAACAGATCATGTAACCCTGTCTCCTAAACTAGGTAGTCCTGTATCTTAGGAGGCAGTGTAAAACAGACAGAGACAGCTTTGAGTATTTTTTTTAGTTTTATAGGCTGATTATACTGTGTATACCTACTTACAATCATGTAGAAATCAGGGCAACCTACATTATATGAAAAAAAATTCATAAAAAAAAAACCCGACTGCGAAACTGAAAAGCTGCAAACAAGTTTCGCAGTCGGGTTTTTTTTATTTTTTAAATTACTTTTTTTATTTCCAGCTTTTTAGTTTACAAATGTGAAAGATTTCGCAAACGATTTAATTCTTGGTACGTGTTTTTTTACGATTTGACACTTCGAATTACTTTTAACCATATAAGTTATATATATATTTGTAATCACCTTTCAAAACCCTTTATTTTGACACCCCACTCGATAGGTTTCGAGAAAAAACATTTTTTTTTGAAGACATATTGCGCCAAAAATCGGCCTTTTTAATTTTTTTCAATTTCGATATACCCAGTGTCACTCTCACAATTAAGATGAATCTAACGGCACTTCTCACGCTGAAATCGATCAAGCCGTTTAGGCTACAGAGCGTGCCAAAGAAATATACATACATACATACACTCGAAAAACATAACCCTCCTTCTGACGCAGTCGGGTAAAAAAGTTCAAACTCGCCGAGTGCCTAAATCCTCCTTTTTTTTAAGTAAGTCAAAAACCGCGTCCACAAATAGAATAAACCAGCTATATTTCAAATCCGTTTACATGATAAGTCGCGCAAGGAATCATCCGGAGATTTATATCAAATCTTAAGGAAAAGATCAGGAGATTTCATTTTTTTTATGTCGCTTTCGGTTACGGGTTGAGCATATTATTCTAACGTGCCCTAAAAATGCCACAAACGGTAAATTATTACTCCCTTAGGATCGTCTTTTACGCACCATAGGACCTTTAAATTGCAGATTTGATTATAAGGGTAGCGAAACGGCCATTTCATCAGATTTTTAAAAGCAAATGGAGCTGAGGTTTACATTTTTACTATGCTTGGTAAACGGATTGGCAATAATAATAATATCAGCCTATTAATGTCCTGGCTGTCATTTGTGGATCTTTGACAGTCGTTGCGAGACGTCAGAAGCCCAAAAGTCTGACAACGTCTTGCCAAGGGATATCGTATTACCTACCTAGTAATTGGGCTGTGTAGGTCAGATAGGCAGTCGCTCCATGTAAAATACTGGTATTCAGCTGCATTCAGTTAGACTGGAAGCCGACCCCAACATAGTTGGGAAAAGGCTAATCAGATTTTTTTACAGCTCAAAGTAGCATTAATCCTTTCGTATTTCGTTTTCCATTCCAGGTTACCGTAATCCTAGTGGTAGATATGATGGCCAGGCGGACTGTGGTCGACATGTTAACTGTCCCAGAGCCAGCCCTTTAATCAGAGCTCTTTCAGCGCGCTGCGCACAAAACACGCTGATTTTAAAACATCTGAGTGTACCATCAACTTTGTATCAGGCCAAACTGTGGGTATTTAAAACAATATTCTCATTTTCTGAGTTATTCAGCTGGTGGAGATAGTGTAGCCTTCTTTATCGAGAACTTTACGGTAACCATATAATTATTTTTTATGGTAGGTACAGCCAGCCGCACGTTTTTACGAGGTAGTAATTTGACATTGATAGCTGACTTTTATGTCGCAGCAGTAAAGACCGCGCAAAATAAGCATGAAAATGGGTAGGTATGTCATACAATAATAATAGTAATACCAGCCTATTGTCTGTGTGTCTTTTATTCTGTGCTAAATAAATGTATTTTCTTTCTTTCTATTATTGTACCAGTGCAGGGCAGAGGAAAAGATCGCTTGTAGCGATAAGACCGCCCACTGTGTCACCGCTTGTAAATATTAATTTTTTATCTGTAATATTTATGGTGTACATCAATCAAATCAGCCTATTTCAGTCGACTGCTGGACATCGGACTCTCCCAGACTGAGCCACAACACCCTGTCCTCTGCCTTCCGCATCCAGTCCGTTCCAGCCACCTTCTTTAGGTCGTGCGTCCATGTAACTGGGGGGCGTCCCACACTACGCTTGCCGATACGCGGTCTCCACTCCAGATCTGCTCCACCGGCCATCGGTCCTTCGACAGACATGGCCGGCCCACTGCCACTTCAGTTTGCTTACTTTGCAAGCTATGGTAACTCCGGTTCTTTTCCGCATAATTTCATTCCTGATTTTATCGTTTTATGGTGTACATAATAAAGAGTATTAATTTATTCTATCTGTCTATCTAAAGGCGTCCTCTCATACAGAGAAGGCATATTTTATTTTGGTGACACTATATTAATGACTTCCTCAAGAATAGAATAGAATAGAATACTCTTTATTATGTACACCATATTCATTATAGACACAATTATAGAAACTGTACAAAGGGTGACACAATGGGCGATCTTGTCGCTAAAAGCGATCTTTTAAAGACAACCTTTGGATTGATTGAAAAGGGGAAGGACAGACAAATTGACAATCTGAAATTGACAAGCCAGGTTGACAATTTCAGATTTATACATAAGTAGATACTGTTACATAGATTAGGGACTGATTTTTCAATTCGACGGCTAACTTTTATTTGAAGAATAAATATGGCAGTTTGAGACATTTTCAATACCTACCTACAAAAGTTGTCAAACCGCCATTTTTATTCCCAAGATAAAAATTATCTGAGGGTTGACAAATTGGCCCATAAACATTAAGTATAGTCAACATTATGTTCAGTTTTTAAGATACTTTACTTCACCCAAAAAAATATTGGACTAGTTTAAGCATACAAATATATTACAGTAACAACCTAGTTTCATAATAAAGAAACACACGAATCCTCAACAAACAAAAGGTCGCAAAAAAATACGTAACAAAATTGTACTCCGTTAGTCGGGACTGTTAATAATATTCCCAATTCGTTGTCCCCGTAATGATATATACGGAACCGTGTTTCTGTGCGCTGACAAACTACCCTCATTTGACAACTGCGAAAGATTTTTATTTCGGCCACTTTATCTTGCTGAACCCTGAGTGTAAGTTCAGCTGGGAACTCCGTTTACTTTACTTATGTTGATCGAGAGTGTTAGATGGAGGTAGGTTTATTTTTCTATGTCCACCTACGGGTTTTAGTTAGAGCTCGTTCAGACGACACGCGCCCGCTAAGCGTACGCTTTGAAATTTGTTGTATATAATTTGAGTCATAAGACACATCAATAGATCTCAAATTGCATTTATCGAAGTCCAACCGCACAGGCCACGCGCCCGCCTCGCGCCCTCCTCGGCCCGCATCGCGGCCGCCTCATGCCAACCCCGCGTTCACCCCGCACACGCGCTGCACCCACCCCAGGTGTCACAACTCACGTTGTGACACCTGGAAGCCACTAGGTCCAGTGAACGAAGTAGTCCAGTGACTAGTAGTATAAGCGGGTGCGAGGCGTGCGCGATGTGTACGGTGCACGTACATGGGTTTTAAAATATATTTGTTACGATAAGTTAGCCAGTAGGCTCGCATATTTGCACTTTGGACGCGACCTACATTTGGCAGTGCATTAACACTGACATATTGCATTGTTCCATGCATTTTATGTATTACATTTTAGTGTTCAATTAGACGTGGTTTGAGTCGGACAACTTGCATTTTTATTTAGATTCATCCCGTTGAGCATTCACTGACATTTTCTGCATTTAAGTTTAAGTTTGACATTTTACATCTGCATTGACATTACTTATGTTAGGGAAGCACCCTACATAGTTTTTTGGTCCTTCGTAACTATTGCAAGTACTATACAGTCCGATACGTCGGTCGATAAGTCGCCGCGCGGGATCTGTGTCGTGTCGTATCATACCGTGCCACGTGTGTTGCCGTGCAGGAGCATTCGGGGAGGTAGCAGCGGTCCAGGTTCCAGAGCGTCACATTGCATTGCATTTGCATACAGGGAGAGTTCCTGAATTTCAAGTAAGATCGTTCATTATTTATCTTACGGCTTTACAATGGAGGGTTTTATCGCGCGGCAAGCGGAGATCCTCGAGGAAGTGAAGAGAATCCATTCTAATTTTAAGAAGGATTCAGCGAGCAGGAACACCACCGATTACATTCGTAAAAGGCTTGAGAGGTTAGATGTACTATGGGCGGAATGTGAAGACAAGAACCGGGAGCTGAGTGCAGTAGAGGAGAAAGATCATCAATATTTCACCGGTAACATTTATGATGTCATTAAAAGCTGGTACCATGGAACGCGTCAGGAGATTGCAGCGTTCGAGGTGAAGATTCTTGCTGGACCCAGTAACGCCGGCCATAGTAAGTTAAACATTGAGTTCGACAAAACTCTGTTCGAGACATCTGTGGGAGCAGAGGACAAGCTACTCGAGTTACAGCAGTTGCAACAAGCTAACTTCCGTGCATTCACTAGGTTAGTAAATCGAAGCCTAGACGAGGTTAAGGAGAAATGGGAAATTGAGGATATGCTTAAGACTGTAGAGTTTCGGTGGACTGCGATTGACAAATTACATTTACAAATTGATGGCATAGTAGAGGGGAATTCACAGGACTATTACGACGAGTTTTATCGTCACGAAAATGCATTTACAAATATGAAACGGGCGCTGAACACGAAATTAAACGCTTCTATACATCAACAGCAAACATTGCCTAAAATTGACATACCTATCTTTAACGGCAACTATACCTTATGGCCTACTTTTATGGATCTCTACGTAGAAGCGATTCATAATAATTCGGCTATTGCAAAAACTCAGAAAATGCAGCATCTAAAGGGTAGACTTCGCGGTGAAGCGGAAAAGCTCGTACAGCATTTACACATAGCACCCGAAAATTATGACACGTGTTGGGAAATTTTGAACCATAGATATAATAATAAGTTTCTGTTATTTACCAGAAATTTCCAGGTATTTATGCGTCAACCTAATTTGCAAAAACAATCTGCGTTCGACCTCAAGCGGTTATATGACACTACCAACGAAACCATAAACGCGATACACAACTTGGGCATTGATACAAGCTCATGGGATCCAATTCTAGTTTACGTGTTGTGCGAAAAATTAGATTCCGAAACGTATTCGGAATACATGCAGTCCAGGTCGGATCCGCGTGAGATACCAACATACAATAATTTTATGGATTTCGTCGAAAACAAGTTTATGGCATTAGAACCATTGCACAGGAAAAAGCCTGAAAACGGTGATAATACCACATTTTAAGACGTCACATCCGTTCGGGAAAAATTACAAGTCACAACCTAATAAAAGTTCAGCAAACTCCTCTCGCAATTTCCATGTGTCAAACGCTGGACAATTCAGCAAGATTATTTGTCCATTGTGCAATACGAATCATGCATTATTTCAATGTTCTAAATTCGCTGACATGCTGAGTCCGGAAAAAATGGAATTTATAGAAAACAATAAAATATGCAAAAATTGTTTGTATGTGCATACTAAGGGTTACTGTGCATCACAGAAAAGATGCAGAGATTGCAACGAACAACATAACACACTTCTGCACAGCGATATTGTGAAGTCAGCGCAAACGCCCTCAGCAACACAAACTGCACCTAAACCGTCGTCATCGACTTCAACTAGGTCAAACAAAAATCTGCAAAACAACTTCGCATCAAATAATGATGATGAAATATTGTTACCAACAGCATTATTGCAAGTAGCCACAGCTGGAGGTGACTATATTACACTAAGGGCTCTAGTTGATCAAGGCTCACAAATTACGTTGATAACGGAGAATGCAGCTCAAAGATTGGGCATAAAGCGTCAACAGCTGAGTGCAAACATAAGCGGCATCGGTACTTTATCCAACAGGAGTAAAGGAAAGGTCCATCTATCCTGCAAGTCCTTATATAACGACTTCCAGTTTACAACGGAAGCGTTAATCATGACACGGGTAGTAAACAGTCTACCTAACGTTACATTTGCAAAGAAACCTTGGGCTCATGTGACAGACATCACACTAGCCGACCCAGATTACAACATATATAGGCCCATTGACATACTTCTGGATGCACACGTATTTTCCGAAATACTCATGAATGGCTTAGTCAAAGGGGAGGTTAATGAACCCATGGCTCAACAAACACGGTTGGGGTGGATATTGTCAGGCAATGTCACCAAAACATTTAATTGCAACGTCGTAGTTAATGAAGTTAACGACTTGTCAAAATACTGGGAAGTGGAAGACATCAATGGAGATGCATGCAATTCTATGACGTCAGAGGAACGATATTGTGAGGAGTTCTACACTGCAACAACCAAGCGATTAGGTGATGGCAGATATGCAGTTCGTTTGCCAATGAAGCCTAATTTTAATCAGCTGCTGGGCAAGTCAAAGCCACGAGCTGTAGCACAGTTTATGCAATTAGAAAAGAGATTAGGCAGGGATGACAAATTATCAGATAGTTACATCAAATTTATGCAAGAGTACTTGCAAATGGGACATATGAAGGAGAGTAAACCTGGCTGCAACACGGCATGCTACTTACCTCATCATGGAGTCCTAAAACAGGACTCAGTGACATCAAAATTGAGGGTGGTTTTTAACGCCTCCCAGAAAACTGACACAGGTTACAGCCTGAATGACTTGATGGAGTGTGGCCCTAAGCTTCATCAAGATCTATTGACATTATTATTAGGATGGCGGCTATACAAGTACGTCTTTACTGCAGATTGTGAGAAGATGTACCGCATGATACTGGTCCATGAAGAAGACCAACACTTGCAAAAGATCCTGTGGAGGGAATCCAACCAAGGTCTTTTAAAGGAGTTCCAGTTATGCACAGTGACGTATGGCACCAAGGCAGCACCATTTCTAGCTCTTCGAACGCTGAAACAGCTTGCAGACGATGATGCACGGAAATATCCGTTAGCAGCGGATGTCATTGCTAACGAAATGTACGTTGATGACGTCCTAAGTGGCAGCAACTCCATCGAACGAGCACAAGAAATTCAAAAGCAACTCATCGACATGTTGAGTGGAGCTGGCCTTACACTACGGAAGTGGTCAAGCAACGACCAGACCTTGATTGAAAGCTTATTTTCTTCAGATCTTAATCAAACGACAATGCATTTTACAAACGATGGAATGACAAAAGCCTTGGGGGTCCAGTGGAATCCTACAACTGACACATTTTCGTTTACAAACAAAATACAATTTGACAATAAAAACCAATTGACAAAAAGAAAGCTACTATCGGAAATCTCGAAAATTTTCGACCCACTGGGCTGGCTGACACCTTTGACAGTAAAAGCAAAACTGCTGTTCCAAAGCGTCTGGCTATCGGGATGCGAGTGGGATGAAACCCTACCTAACAGCGTGCAAGAAGAATGGAAGCAGTTTACTAGCGATTTACACAACATAACCGAATGCCAAATACCAAGGTGGCTGGGAGATATTACGAAACCATTCCAAGTACATGGGTTCTGCGATGCCTCCGAAAAGGCCTACGCATGCGCTATATACCTGCTGACAACAAATGACAAAAACGAGTCTGAGACTAGACTTATTGCTGCAAAATCGAGATTATCGCCAATCAACAAAAAATTGACCCTACCGCGACTCGAATTATGTGGAGCGCTACTACTTTCACGGCTCATGAAAAAGGTCCTGACAGCCTTTAAATGGGACAATGTGCACAAAAATACATACGCCTGGACGGACTCTATGATTGTACTAGGCTGGCTGCATGGGGACGTCACAAAATGGAAGTCGTTCGTCAGCAACAGAGTACAGCAAGTGCATGACGTAATTCCAAAACAGCACTGGAGTTATGTCAAGTCCGAGGAAAATGCTGCAGATTGTGCATCACGCGGAATCAGTTGTTCCCAATTATTGCAACATTCTTTGTGGTGGCAAGGTCCCCACTGGATGAAAAATTACAGTGAAGATACTTTTGACAAAATTACAATTACACCGACAACATGCGAATCAAAACAAAAACAAATGCAAACGTATGTAGTGAAATGTGAACCGTCTTCAATAGTAATTGAGTTATTAGACAGACACAGCGATTTGACTCGTATTTCAAGGGTCATTGCCTGGATGAAACGTTTCATAAACAGCTGTTCGAACACCGACACTCATCGTACTACTACTTATTTGACATCTACAGAACTACAAAGCGCTGAAAACCTACTAATGAAACATATTCAATTGCATGCCTTCAATGACGTGACTATGAGATTGAAGGAAAACAAAGGTTTGAGCACAAAAAGTAACCTTTTGAGTTTAAATCCATTCCTTGACAAACATGACATTCTGCGAGTAGGTGGAAGGTTACGTAACTCAAGCTTACCCGAAGACACTAAACATCCAATTCTACTACCACATGACAATAAACTGACAGAAGACTTCGGGAAGAAGTGGTCGCAAGAGTACCTCCAACAACTACAAGCAAGACTAAAGTGGAAACGACAGAATACTGACATAAAGAAAAATGACATTGTATGCATTAAAGATGAAAGGTTACCTGCAGGAAAATGGGCACTGGGTCGTGTAGCAGATTTACATCCTGGAAAGGACGGCCACACTAGAGTTGTGACATTACAAACTGCAAAAGGCGAAACTAAACGACCTATTACAAAACTGGTACCACTAGTGGAGGCTGAGGAACAAAACAAACCTGACACTGACAAACTACCCAAAAACAGGCGAAACCGAGCTAAAAGGCTTACCTGGAACAGCTTAGTATGTTATATGCTGATGCTAGTTATGACATTAATAACACCTACTATCCAGCAAGATATGAAACTTACTCAACTGACAAAAAATCAAACACTTTACTTTGACAAGATTGCAGATCTACAAGAAATTAGAGATGAATGGAAACTGGTATTCTATTACAATATGACAAATTATTGGCGCAATGTGAACACTCTGCAAGCATTCGTATCTCATATAAAGCAAGCTCGTTGCGAAGAGTGGTTGATGCAATTTCATGTTCTGATTAACCAACTTGAACAAAGCACGAGTGAACTAAATTATTACAACGAATTACTGAGGTCGCAGCGGATAATTCAACACAGGTTCAAAAGAGGATTGATCGACGGAGTAGGATATGTTGCAAATTCGTTATTTGGAGTGTTAGATCAACATTTTGCAGAACAATATGAACAGGATATCGACACAATCCAACATAATGAAAATCACCTATTCCAATTGCTTAAAAACCAGACAAGTGTTCTGGAAACCGAGAACAACATCGTACAGCGTAACGAAGCAACAATGGTGAAGCAGTTCACTTTAATCAACGATCACCTTACGTCCCTAGAAAACAAGACGCTCAAAGATAAACTTGAGAGCTCACATGCATTCTACATCATTACATCGGCCATAGCTGCAGAAAGAATGGCCCAAAACTTAAAAGATATTCAAGAATCACTCATCAACACCCTGACAAATATGTACCAAGGACATATGGACGTACATCTATTATCACCAACCCAAATGCAAAGCGAACTAGATAGAGTAGCTCGACTACTACCTCGCGATTCTACACTACCTGAAGTTCGTAATGACATAAGAGACATCTACAGGCTGTTCAGAATACATGCGCGCATAACACAACACTACCTGTTGATGGAAATAAAAGTACCAATCTTGAGTGATGCCCTATACGAACTTAACAGACTTATCAGCATTCCTCAACGTATTGACATAAATCGGGTAATGTATGTTATTCCCAACTCTGCGTTAATAGCATTTAACGCCAACCAATACTCATTTATACCTCTAGAACAATATGACATTAATGAATGCCAAAAATTACATGACCAATCTCTACTGTGCAAACTGAATCACCCTATATACCACACCGGTGATCGTCACAAATCTATTTGCGATGTACAGCTGATTCGAGACAACGAAGAACACAGCGTTTATTGCCATACGGAAATAAAAATCTGCGCCGACAATTGGGTCAAATTACATAAACAAAACACCTGGTTCTATTATTGTTGTGACACGTGCGAAGTACAATTAGTATGCGGCACTCAAATGACATCGGAGACGTTACGTCACTCGGGTCTGATAACGCTGAAACAAGGATGCAACTTGCAAGGCGACTCATTCAATTGCACGCATATATGGAACATACAAGTGACATTTTAGTCAGTGAACCATATGCGATGATCGTGCCCACGATCTCTCCAATCAACAACATAATCAACACCTCGATTCGTAACTCATCGTTGCATATTGAAACGCACGAAGAGACGTTCAAGAAGATTGACACGCAACTACGCTCTATAGAAGAACAGTCTAAGCTAGAAACCTTATCCTCTCACGACGTTCATCACTACATTGCAATCTATGTGGTTGTTGCGATTAGCATTGCACTGTTTGTAACATCGGTGTACCTTTGGCGAAAGATGGCCACCCAAAGACTGGGGGAGGGTCCGCAAGACGCGAGAAGCAGAAGCAGACGAGAAGAAGATAATGACATCGAGGACAGGAACAGCAAGGTCGGCAAACGGGACTCAAAAGTGGATAAAGTGTCGTGTGCTAACCCTACCTCAAGTGAAGTGAAATTTGACACTGAAAAACATAGTGAGGCGTGCTAATTTATTATTATGGTGACATTCTATTTATAGACTTTAGTTATATTTTTTTATAGTAGTCGTAGATCAATCACAGTTACATTAGAGTCCTGCATTTTTACATTATTTTTTACATTCTTATTTTATTTATTATAAATACATATTTTGGGATTGTGTTATTTAGTTATTCTCTTTCTGTGTTGTGGCAATATGTACGGTGCACGTACATGGGTTTTAAAATATATTTGTTACGATAAGTTAGCCAGTAGGCTCGCATATTTGCACTTTGGACGCGACCTACATTTGGCAGTGCATTAACACTGACATATTGCATTGTTCCATGCATTTTATGTATTACATTTTAGTGTTCAATTAGACGTGGTTTGAGTCGGACAACTTGCATTTTTATTTAGATTCATCCCGTTGAGCATTCACTGACATTTTCTGCATTTAAGTTTAAGTTTGACATTTTACATCTGCATTGACATTACTTATGTTAGGGAAGCACCCTACACGATGCGTGCGCTAATTTTGCGCGTAGCGAGCGCGGGTGTAAAGCGCGCAAAACGCGTGTGCTCCCTCCTGTGCGTGGTCGGCGCGGGTTATCTGAACACGCCCTTACAGTTATGTTCTATTTGAAGTGGTTTAAGTCCATGATCAGTCATGAATAAGTCACTACTTGTGTCTTCTATCTGTGGTTACGGATGACTTCTACATCATCATGGTGGTTACGGACGACGTCAAAGCTATGGACAACATTCTTCTGGCAGCTAATAGCGAGAAACTGCGACCTCCAATTTGTCTACAAAGTATATGAATATATTATGGTGATTACGTTGCAGGCTGCAGACCCCTGCAGGTATATTATGTTGCAGGCTGCAGACCCCTGCAGGTATATTATGTTGCAGGCTGCAGACCCCTGCAGGTATATTATGTTGCAGGCTGCAGACCCCTGCAGGTATATTCTGCCATCATAAAGAAAAAACCACAAGTAACATTTTTATCAAAATTGAGTTATACACATAATTGGAATCAGAAAAAAAAAAAACCCGACTGCGGTAAAAAACTTATGTTAAAAAAAAACTGAAAAGCTAAAAACAAGCCCATTTTAAATTAAATGGGTCCCGCCTGCTTCCAACTTTTATTTAATTTAAAATGGGATTGTTTTTAGCTTTTCAGTTTTTTTTTTTAACTTAAGTTTTTTACCGCAGTCGGGTTCTTTATTTTTTTAAATAACTTTTTTTATTTCCAGTTTTTTAGTTTACAAATGTGAAAGATTTCGCAGACGATTTAGTTCTTGGTAGGTGTTTTTTACAATTTGTCACTTCGAATTGCTTTTAAGTATATATGTTGTATATATATTTGTAATCACCTTTTAAAACCCTTTATTTTGATACCCCACTCGATAGGTTTTGAAAAAAAAAAAATAAAAAAAATATTTAATATGGCGTCCAGTAGTCGCTATATTGAATTTTCACTAACGTCATGTCTTTAGTGACACTCGCCGGACTAAGAGGAATCGATTAACGTGTGAATCATAAAAATCGGCCCAGGCGTTTGGTCTGTATAGTGCTTCAAAGGAACATACAAACATACATACATAGGCTGATGAACACATTACCACTCCTTTGAGTCGCGCAGTCGGGTAAAAAAGGCGCATAATGCCAGTTTTTTTACAAAATTTTGGAGAAAATGTTAGTTGTGCCCTTTTTCTTTATGACGGCAGAATTATAATCACAATAATACAATTAAGTCTAAATTATTTGTTTCCAATTATTTCTAACTTTGTAGGTTTAATATACTCGTACATGTATATTGGTCCCTCAATGTTTTCCCCCAGCAAAAGCAGACTTCTCACCAGAATTATGATAATACAAACAACAGAGCGACTTATGCATAGTGATCAATTACGTTGAGTGTCCATGTATTTATGTAACGCAGAAGAAATTGCACAGGAATATGTTGGGCGAGAGGTTTTCCTTGTGGTTCGGAGGGAAAAAACCGGTCAAGTGAGAGTCGGACTCACGCACCGAGGGCTCCGTACAAATGTGTAGGTATGTAAATAGTTTTGAATTTTTTTTTATAATGTACCTACAAATTTAGATTTTTTTTCCTTTACTTGTGCTGAATGACATTGCTTCTTGCCAAATTTCATGATTCTAGGTCAACGGAAAGTTCCCCTATAGGTTTTGATTTCGGAACATAAACGCCCGTATCTTTTGATTTCGTTGACTTAGAAGTTTGATTTTTTAACTTTTCACAGGGATTGCAGCTCTAAGTATTTAATATTAATTTCAACTTAATAACTCAACGCGTTCCTGAGAAAAAGGGTCTTGACTGACGGACAGACAGACGGACAACAAAGTGACCCTTTTGTAGGAAACCGAATAATCCTACACATGCTCCAACATCAGTGAGACAATTAAATGAGCATACGCCAACTGCCAACTGCCATGCTTTTTCAAGTCAACTAACATCTGTAAGAACAAGCAGGGGATCGAGGAGGGGGAGGTGGAGGGATCAGACCGGAATAACTCCATCATAATATCGTGATAAACGGAACCATGGCACTCACATTTATAAAATGCTTCTAAATTATTTCTTCGATCAAGTAGGACATATCAATTCAATTCTATTTCTGTTTATATAAACGTGACGTCACGTCCGACACATAGGTAGACGTTACGCATGTTACGAGACAGAAGAATGAGGAAAACTTTCCGATAATGTTATCTCCATTGACTTACGACATCTGTACTGACAATCAACTGTCAATAATTATGGCAATGATAACTATGGCAACTAATAACGATAATTACGGTAATAACGATAATTATGGTAACGATAATTATGGCGATTATGGCAACGTCAGTTTTGGGGCGGGTATCTCCGCTGCGAAACCATAGCAGTAAAACCGCAGTAGCTCCGCCATGACTTGTCCGTTGTACGACAAGCGAAACTGACTGTTCTACTACGCACACATGTGATTATGAGTATATCTTTTTTGCGCGTGAATTTTTCTATCTGCTCAGCCTGCTATACTGTTGCGGTGCCAGGTTTTTGTCGCAGGTATCTGTGGCAGTCGACAAGTTCTTAAAGCAAAACTTACTTTTTTGTCAAAAATGGATTTTGATTTTACATAAAGACTAATCTAAAACTTGGATTACTTTTTCCTAAATTACAGTATAGATACTTAGATTCTAAGTATAGATACTGTAATTTATTAATGCTAAAGCGACGACATCAAAATGTCGTCGCTTTAGCATTAGTAAATTACACATGCGGAGCAAACTCCGATTACTGCAATTCAACCATAGATATAACCGACTCTCATGATGATCCGCTACTTGAATCGCGACATAATGTAGTTTTTTTTAGCGGAATTCGTAAAGCGGTTTTCCATAATAATTTTTGCGACGCTTCGCAATTTTAATCTGTTAACAACATTAATGCTGGTCGTTGTTAATTTGATAAACACCAATAACTATCAATACCTAATGTGATATTTGACTGCACATTTACGTAATTAAGTTCTCGAAGCAAAACTCAGTATGCAGTTAACAAACAGTCTAACAAAAGATGTAGCGTCTTTTGTTTTGACATCATTTCGAAAAAAAAATCATACACAAGCACAATTCTTGCATGGCATAAGCATAAAAAATAAATAAGCATAATCAGCCCATAATGTTCCCAGCAGTAGGAACATTATGGTACAACACTGGTCTCCTCTCATTGAGAGGGAGTGGGCTGTAACCCACCACGCGGGCCCAGTGTCTTCGAATTTTTTGGTTCTACGGTATGGCCTGGTTTCCTCACGATGTTTTCCTTCACCGTTTTGATGATATAATTAACAAAAGCACCTGTCTGGGTTCGAACCTACGACCTACAACTCGTAAGTTGCGGCCCTTACCCACTTGGCCAACACTGCTCGTCTTACAAGTCTTGCAGATTGCAACCTCAACTAGCACCAAATCAATCTTCACCTAATAATTTCAGTATTTCATTAGAATAGAACCTCGCCTGCAGATTGACCTTCACGTGCCCCTCAGGGAAATAGCCCTGAACCTAATTCACTAAACAAGCCCCAATATTTAATTTAGCGCCACATTTTCCGATTACAGAGTTGATTTGATAGCCCTTCGGGAGAACAAAGGGCCTACACTACCTACTAAACATGAATTAAGAAAAAATAATCGTATTTGAGCAGTCACGTGGTCTGTGTGAGATCCTGGAAAAGAATTTCCGAGGTATTCCACTCAGAGCACTGATTTGAACTGCACCTGTACGAACCGCACCTGAGCACTTCCACTAACCGCACTGAAACAAAATTTTGTAACGTGCGGTTCTCGCTTGTTTCTATCTATGTTCTATGGATGTCTGAAATAAAGGTTTTTGTTTATTAATGTTACCCAGTAACTGGGTTGTTGAGGTCAGATAGGCAGTCGCTCCACGTAAAATATTGGTACCCATCAGGTCAGACTGGAGGCCGACCTCAGAAATATGTAGTTGGGAAAAAGTTAGGCAGATTATGATTTATTTATTTTACACAGAAGAGCAATCAAAGCTTTAGGCGTAAGTAATAAAGAATAGTGTGATAAAAAAAATAATTTAAAAAATAAGAAACCCGACTGCGAAACTGAAAAGCTACAAACAAGCCCATTTTAAATTAAATAAAAGTTGGAAGCAGGCGAGACAAATGGTCTGGCCATTTTTATATTTTCTAATTCAAATGGGTCCCCCATTTGCCATTTGGCCATTTTTATATTTTCTAATTCAAATGGGTCCCCCATTTGAATTAGAAAATATAAAAATGGCCATACCATTTGTCCCGCCTGCTTCCAACTTTTATTTAATTTAAAATGGGCTTGTTTGTAGCTTTTCAGTTTCGCAGTCGGGTTTTTTTATTTTTTAAATTACTTTTTTTATTTCCAGCTTTTTAGTTTACAAATGTGAAAGATTTCGCAAACGATTTAGTTCTTGGTACGTGTTAAAAAACACGTACCAAGAACTAAATCGTTTGCGAAATCTTAAAAGTAATTCGAAGTGACAAATCGTTTTTACGATTTGTCACTTCAACCATAAGTTATATATATTTTTGTAATCACCTTTTAAAACCCTTTATTTTGATACCCCACTCGACAGGTTTTGAAAATTTTATTTTTATTTTTGAAGACATACCTATTGCGCCAAAAATCGGCCATTTTAATTTTTTTCAATTTTGATATACCCAATGTCACTCTCACAATTAAGACGAATCTAAAGGCACCTCTCAAGCTGAAATCGATCAAGCCGTTTAGGCTACAGAGCGTGCCAAAGAAATATACATACATACATACATACACTCGAAAAAAAAACATAACCCTCCTTCTGACGCAGTCGGGTAAAAAGGTTATGATGGACATTTTATTTATTGCCATCTTAAATGTAACAATTTAATGCTATAAGCTAAAAAAGATTTTTCTATGTAGCGGCCATAGGTGTCGTCCGAAATTAATTTCTCTGCTCATTCCAGTTTGCTAGAATACTGCACTAGGAATCCCCTCACAGTCGTTGCACAGAGGGGGGCTCGGATCGGTCTTTTGAAAGGTAAAGATGTCCCCTTCCATATCATTACGCAAATGCTGACCACCAGGGTGTTTTTCTGTGGTAAAAATCCCACCCCCGGTCTTATCCTCAAAGCCCGTGCGCCTAATGAAGAAATTCCCGTAAACAAAAAAAACCGGGCAAGAGCGAGTCGGACTCGCGCACCGAGGGTTCCGTAACATCCGGGTCTATTCATAAGGTTTATGTTTATGAAATTAAATGTTTTTTTATTTTTGAGTTGATGGAATGAATGGTAAATTGTGGTTTACGATTTATGACGTATTAAAAAAAAACTACTTACTAGATCTCGTTCAAACCAATTTTCGGTGGTAGTTTACATGGTAATGTACATCATATATTTTTTTTAGTTTTATCATTCTCTTATTTTAGAAGTTACAGGGGGGGGGACACACATTTTACCACTTTGGAAGTGTCTCTCGCGCAAACTATTCAGTTTAGAAAAAAATGATATTAGAAACCTCAATATCATTTTTGAAGACCTACCCATAGATACCGCACACGTATGGGTTTGATGAAAAAAAAAATTTTGAGTTTCGGTTCTATGTATGGGGAACCCTAAAATTTATTGTTTTTTTTCTATTTTTGTGTAAAAATCTTAATGCGGTTCACAGAATACATCTATTTACCAAGTTTCAACAGTGTAGTTCTTACAGTTTCGGAGAAAAGTGGCTGTGACATACGGACGGACAGACAGACAGACAGACAGACAGACAGACGGACAGACAGACAGACAGACAGACAGACATGACGAATCTATAAGGGTTCCGTTTTTGCCATTTGGCTACGGAACCCTAAAAAAGATGACGACATTTCTTACCAATAAATATCTTATCCGAATCTCTTCAAAATAAGAGTGAACGGGCTTCTTCTGGGTAAGCTCACTCCGTCGTCGACTTTGTCTCTGTCACCTCTGACCTAGACTAGAGTCAAGAGCAAACCCATTTCAAATAAAAATAAATAAATATCTATTCAGTCTCCCAAATTACGATGATTATTTTTTTTTAGATAATTTTCTGACATAATCTTCTCATTATTTGACATTATTTACCTACAATTCCAATTTCAACTCTTTAGTAATGGTTGTAATGGCAATCGTGTCATTTGGTTTGAATAGGTTTTTATATTTTATAATTTTATTTATCTTTTATATCGATTGTTTTTTATATTTTGTGAATGTGAGAACGTTATAGGCCTTGTAGGCAGATTTGTAGACCATTTTCTATTTTGTTATGTACCTGGTACCCACTTGTTGACAGGTCTGCACTGTCCTCCCATACCTGTTAATACTGTAATTTGAAATCATTGTAAAAGCCGATTATTTAAAAAAAATACCGTAGAGTTTCTTGTCGGCTTTTCTCCATAGGAAACGACCAATTGGAACCGTGCACCTAGCTTCTGACGTTTCATAAGTGCCCATGTAGGTTTATGTGAAATAAAATATTTGGAATAGGCGCAAATTGCGCATATTAAAGCAACTCAGCACATCCTTCCCATATCTTACTTCTATGCTCCGATGTCTACCCCTGGGCCCTGGGGCGAGTCCTGTGGCCGACATATATTTACACCCTTTTTGGGACGTCCTGTTTCCGGGTACGTAACTTATATCTTATGTTTAGTAATTATTAGCGGTAGATAGGTATATCTTTCTATAAAGCTGTCCCAAAAGGGTACAATGTGTGGTCAGGTGAATTAGGGAACGGGTTTTCGTATTGAGTTATCATGAACCGGATTACTGTTTCTGAATTTTATCAATTTTACAATGCATTTAGAAATAATGAGGGTTTTGAAGTACTTAGAGTGAAAGTAAGAATTTATGCTCGTAATCTAAAAGTTTTTACACCAAAACTTTTAGATTACGAGCATGAACTCTTAGTTTTGCGTCTCGTATTAGTGATCTGCCGAGTAATTACTAAATCGCATGATGCTACAGATGAAGCGCTTTCTAGTAATTATTATCTCGCACTGTATTCTGTAAAGCGCCTGTCTGTCAGGGTTCGAACCCACGACCAGCAGTGGGAACATTATAGTCTAATTGTGCTCATGCTTTATTGTATAGTGAAGACTGAAGAATAATACATACGATTTACAAGGTTACCCATAACGAACGATTTAAGATTTTCGCGTGTGCCGCGTTCCGATGCGCACGTGTTTGTATTCTGTGTTTTGACTAGCGCGGCGCAAGCTGTCGCTCCAATTCTTTTTCCGCCATGAGTAATGAACTTGTGGCGAATGAGCTGCTGGCGTTCCTGCAGCAGAAGCTGGATGTGATGGACGAGGTATCCGCTGTCCAAATCTGCTCAACGAACTTCAGCGAGGAGTACATAGCTGCTGCCAAGCTATTGTTGTTTAGTGTGCTGAACAAGCGCGACCAGATGGTGTACCGCCGGCGTGACGGGACTAAGAGAAACCTGCAAGACATTATCACGCTGTTCAAGGAGACCGACCCGGACGACGTGCCGACGTTTGTAGCGAAGAATCTGCACAAGCTGCCACCCGTCACCTTCGACCACGTCGATGTAACAAGCCTTCTGAAGGACATTGTCTTTCTGAAGGCCCGCCTCGCGGATGTTCTAGCGAAGTTAGATGCATCCCAAAACACCGTCGTCAATTTGCGCAAAGCATTTACCGAGTTGCGCAACAGTATGGCGGTAACTAGGTCATCAGTCGATGCATCTAACGTAAACTTGTATCGCGGAGCCGGCCACGATTTATCGTCGTCAAATTACGCGTCAGCAGTTTCGTCGCCAGCGCACCCGTCGTTTGCTGAGATTGCAGAGCGCCCCGCCCGCGCGCACCGCAGCCCCGCGCCCGTCATCGCGGCTCCTCCACGCAACGCCGCCCGAGCCCCTCGCCCCGTCCCGCTGCCAGTGTCTGCAGCCCTGGCAAAGCCCAAAGAAACGGAATCCGCTAGCGTCACCGCGAGTGCCCCAGGAGCTCCAAGTAGGAAGCCCATGCCACAAAAGGCACCGAATAGGGCTGATAATGAGGGTTTCGTGACGGTGCAAAGGAGGAAGCGCCGGTCGCGAACGAACAAGAACCGCTGCGGCAAAGCAAGAACGGAGCCCAAAGTCAGCTTGCGTGCCGCAAAGCCGAACACACCGGTGTACATCTCCCGCCTACACTACACCACTACGGCGGAGAACATCGTGGAGTACGTGCGCCAGAAGACAAAGTACACACCGAGGGTGCAGTTACTGGAGTCGCACCGCAACGTTAACTTCAAGGCGTTCGTGGTGCGCATACCAACATGCTACCTGCACCTGGTGATGGTAGAAAACTTTTGGCCGCAGGATGTGGTATTCCGCCGCTTTCGCGGACAAGTACCACCAGAAAGCACAAAGACTTGCAACTAAGTGATACTAACATAGTTATTAAGTAGTATTTACTAACAAAATTGTTACTATATTATTATGTATACTTAGGTTATGGTATGTATCTATGGGTCTTTGTTACCTGACAATAAATGGTTTATTATTATTATTATTATTACTATGAAAACATTTTCATCAAATAAAGTCGTAGAATAATATCTGATTCGACTACCTTCCTACTTTCAATCTTGGTCACCTACTATTTGCAAATAATATTTCACTTAGATAGCTTCTGTAAATCACCTCAGCTCATGATTTTCCTATGGGGGTTAGACAGAAACTGCAGAACGCAAACTCCCTTATTACAAAACAAGGTTTTTAGGGTTCCGTAGTTCCTACAAGGAACCCTTATAGTTTCGTCATGTCCGTCTGTCTGTCTGTCTGTCCGAGGTTTTGCTAAGAGACCGTTCGTACCTACTAGAAAGCTGTAATTTTGTAGGAGTGTGTACATCAATTACACCGATAAAGTGGTAAAATAAAATTTTGGAAAATATTTTTTTAGGGTAGCTCCCCTACATGTGAAGTGGGGATGAATACTTTTTTCGTCGTATACCCCATCGTGTGGGGTATCGTTGAATAGGTCTTCTAAAATGACTTGGGGGTTGCTAAATTATTTTTCGATTTAATACTCCATTTACGAAATATTAAACTTTAAGGCCTGAAACTGCGTTAAGCGGGCGCCCGCGCGGTTTCATACAAAAGTGCTCCGTCGCGGGGACCCGCGCCCCGCACCCACGCAACGGGGCTAAAAAACGGGGTTAAAATTGAACTAGCGACACTGCGTAAATAAAATAATCCGGTCTCCGCGACGGGTACCCGCTACGGGGACCGTCGCGTTCCAACGGAGCCCACCCGCGTGTCCACGCGCATAGACACGCGACGGTTGCCCGTCGCGGGCGCCCGCTTAACGCAGTTTCAGGCCTAAAGTGCAAATTTTTGTTCCAGTAGGGCGTCCCTCTAAACGCTAAATTGCTAGCTTGAAAAATCTGGAAAATTTCTAGATGATAGTGCATTTCATGAACTTCAAAGGAAAACTATAGCGGTTAAGATAACTTTATTAGTTTAGCAGTAAAAGTCGTTGAACTTGGGTGTTGGATAATTTTGTACCAAATACAAAATCCTTAGCATTACTCCTTTAAAGTGACTAATATGAAGTAGTTGCTTGTTTATAACTGGAAAAGACATGCATTGAAACACAAAATATAACATAACGGGCTACTACGGAACCCTACACTGTGCGTGGCCCGACACGCACTTGACCGGTTTTCTTTAGATCAGGGGGCCTAAAAAGGCCACTTTGGAGAATATAACATTATGAAATATAATATGGCGAAGACAGTCCGTGTTTTTCTTTTTTTTTCGCTGCACTACGTAGGTAGAATCAAAGAGATTGGGATTGGATTTGGATTGGATTGATTGGTATTTTAGCACAGACAAAAAAAAAAATAACTGAAAAATGATTCACCAATGGGATTTGATACGATTTACTTAAAAGTTAACTGTTCATTATGTTATGCTTTTATGATTCTGCGAAAGTGGCCTTTTTAGGCCCCCAGGTTTAAGAGCATTTACGCCGTACCGCATTTCATACCAATTTTCAAGTCCTTATTTTTTGAAATGAATGAACCGATTTAAATGAAACTTCATACGCAGAAGCAGGATACAAAGGTCTAAAAAGTTAGTAGAGAACATTTTCGAAATGTCTTATTTAAAAGAAGATAACTGAAAGTCTCTGTTTCTATGGAAAAATTAAAATTGGTCCAATTTGGCTGTAACACTATTTTTCGAAAAGGTTTGAAAGTTTGTATGAAATGCCGTACGGCGTAAACTCGGATATCTATAGCGTAAACGCTCTTAAACGAGCCACCGAACAAGTTATGAATAGTGTTATAGAAATGCAGTTCTTTATACAAAAATGACAGCTTAGTTCGGTGCTAATTTGTCATTTTACTTTGCATAAATCGAAATAAAGTTTGAAATACAAATACTGGCTGGAAGGTTTCGGCTAGAAGTAAACTTAGGATTCGTTTTAATAAGACGGTATATGTTTAGAGTGAATTGCACCAATGAAACTGAAAGCGATCAAAGCACTGGCTGTGCCCTCATTGTTGTGGAATATTGACACTGACAGCTCCTGAACGCGGTCGGTTAACGTAACTTTTACGTAGCATACGATTTGTACGTCAAGGCCACATTTTTGTGAAACAATGCTTTTTTAGGGTTTCGTACCTAAAGGGTAAAAACGGGACCCTATTACTAAGACTCTACTGACCATCTGTCTGTCTGTCACCAGGCTGTATGTCATGAACCGTGAGAGCTAGACAGTTGAAGTCTTTAAGTATCACAGATGATATATTTCTGTTGCCGCTATAACAAAAAATACTAAAAACAGAATAAAAGAAATATTTAAGGGGGGCTCCCATGCAACAAACGTGTTTTTGTCGACGTTTTTGCCTTGTGGTACGGAACCCTTCGTGTGCGAGTCCAACTCGCACTTGGCCAGTTTTTTTTTGTTTGACAGCGTTGTTTGTTAGAGCTACTTTTGACGAACAGGTACGCGAGAGTCAAGTGAGCGTAAAACGACCCGCCCTTAGACGTGCTGACCGCCTTCAGTTTCATTGGTGAAATTCTCCCTATGAATCGTTTTATTCTCATTCCCTGTGCTTCCGTTCATGCGAGTACACGCGCGCAGTACCGAAATGAATACTGATGATACCATAATATTAATTCAAGATTACCCCGAACATATCAATCTCGAATAACCGACACATAAAGCCCTCGTAAGTAAGTCCCTTCGAGTCATCCATCATAATTTGCTAATATCCTCTTTCCTATAAATCTTCCTCCTTTGGTAATCAATTTCCTTAGCCCACTTTACGAACATGCCTTAACAAGTCAATGTTATTGATAGAACAGTTTGTTTAATATTGGAGGTCGCTTTTTAATTTGACGGACTTTTAGAAAGAAAAAAGGAAAATATATTTGTTTGACCCAGGTTAACGAGGTATTCCACTCAGAGCACTGATTTGAACCACACTTGGACGAATAGACGGCGCACAATATTCACACAAACACAAAAAACAGAAATAAACTTAAAATTGTATTGTGGCTTGGCTTGGCTTGGCTTCTCCACCATGCGACCAATATTTTAATTTAATAGTGTCCGTGGAGTTTCCTGCCGGTTCTTCTCAATAGGAACGCACACGCGTATACGCATTGGAGTAGGCTAGCTTCTTCTTTCTGACTGACCGACTTCTTCACAATGTAAAAGTATGGTACCTGTTTTTCGTAGAATCGTATATCATGGGAGTTATGTGGATTTTAAAATAGTTGCAATGTTCCTTTAGTAGAGACTTTGACTGAATTATATTAGAAAAAGGTGGATCCCTAAATCTTACATAAGCTCCAATATATTCCTCGGACAGCCATTGCGCACGGACGTGTTTACCTAAATAGTCTATTTAATTAAATCAATATTTAAATTTTAATACAAAAATTAAAATAAATCGTAAAGTCTAATTTTCGAAAAGTACCAGGCGCGCAAAGTGTTACAAGAGATCGAGTCACGCGGCGAGCGAGGCGAGATAGCAAGTTGGTGTCCACGCTAACCATCTCTGTCGACTACGCGTGAGTCATTACCACCTGACTCCGCCCTCTTCAAGGACTACTAGCAATTGCAAGCGCCTAACAAATTACACTAAGCAACGTGTGTCAAAGCGTCAATTCACTTGTCATCTCCAGACGTAAGGTACATATTATTTTTTTTGTTAACTTTTCAATATGATGAACCGGACGCCACCTAAATCTGGCAGTGAACCTCTTCTTCACCACAGTTCTGAGCCCGATTTGACAACACCAGTTTCGGAACTAACGGTTGACAGAGTCACTTTACGTCAGAAACGTAAACATGATTCTGAGCAAGCAATTGAGATGAAATCTCTCCGGGAAGACATTATGTCATCACTTGATGCCTTGAGAAAGGAGCAGCAAGAGAAATTTAGTTTGATGCAATGTAATTTAGACGAAATAAAGGTTCAAAATACAGAATTGAGAAAAACGGTTGAGTTTTTGAGTGGTAAATATGACGATCTCATGGCTAAACTGGCCCTTTTGGAAAAAGAAAAGAGGAACACATTGGAGTATGTAGGACATTTAGAAGAAAAAGTCGAGATCATGGAACGAAATTCAAAATCATCAAGTCTAGAAATTCGCAATGTACCTAAAAAACCGAACGAGTCCAAGGATGATCTTATAAATCTTGTAAAAAATCTGGGAACTGCTGTGAGCACCGAAATACAAACAGGCGAGCTCAGAGATGTTTTTCGTCTTACCAGTAACAGGAAACCCCAAACTGATGGGCCTATTACCGTCGAATTTACGTCAACCATAATCAAGGATAAACTTCTAGCTAACATTAAAACCTATAATCGCGACCACAAGACCAACCGACTTAACAGCTCGCACATTAAAATGCCGGGAAATAGTCCCGTATTTATCTCTGAGAGTCTTACAACTAAAGCCAGAAAGCTGTTCTATCAAGCAAGAGAGTTTACAAAGCAAAATGCCTATGCGTACCACTGGACATCACATGGCAAAGTCTACATAAAAAAGGAAGACGGAGCGCCGGCAAAGAGAATATTACAGGAATCCGACTTTGAAGGTCTGAAACAACTAGAAAAATGACTTGATACACTTAATAACACCCAACAACGCGTGCTACCTAAAACATTTATGCTCTGTCTGAAAATTGCATGCCTTGTTAAATTTTCTGTATTTACCATAGTTTTAATTTTTATTTTCTTTCGTTTGATTTTTATATTTTTATACGTGTATGCCAACACACACAACAAACCAATGTACATTAAAACCCTATTTACACTATACAAACAATCACTACACAAAACAACAACCAACAACCATAATATATTTAATGCATTATATCAGTTTTTACAATACATATTCACATTTATCTGTCTGTATTTTCTACATCACATTCAAATATACATCACTACCTCTTACCCATGGCTCCGCCCGCGTGGAACTGACATATTTAGTAGCCCATGTGTTGTTCCAGGTTGTAGAATGTCTGTCTGCCAAGTTTCTTTAGTAGCACTAGCAAACATCCATCCATCCATACATTCACTCATCCTCATAAGCTTTCACACTTGTAGTATTAAAAAGATTACTGCACGCTACCATACATGCTTGTTTACTTTGTGCTTGTTTAAAATCGTTATCGATATTGCAGATGATTTAGGTACAGGATACCTTATGACTCCCCAGTCCGGTACACCCATAAAAAAACTATTTATCAGTGGATAGCGTGTCAGAAATTATTAGCAATATAGATCAGCTCTCAGTCTCTGCCACTCTTAATTGTGACCCCGAAGAATGCACTCGCTATGTCACTAACCCTTCCAAGCAATTAAAAATAATTACCCAGAACATTCGCTCTATTCATGCAAACTTCGACTCTTTCTTAACCCTCCTCCACAGAATAAATCTTGAC
The DNA here is from genome assembly GCA_916614155.1 of Mesoligia furuncula. NCBI lineage: Eukaryota > Metazoa > Arthropoda > Insecta > Lepidoptera > Noctuidae > Mesoligia > Mesoligia furuncula. The sequence goes on from OU744810.1 coordinate 981,181, forward strand.
TGCGAAATACTAGTACTGACTGAGTGCTGGCTGAAACGTTATAATGATTCAATCCCTACTATCGATAACTACTCCTATTATCAAACAACAAAACACTTAAACCAGAACGATGGTGTAGTCCTTTATGTAAAAAATATAGAAAACTACACAGTCGAAGAACCTGACGTCTCAGATGCCAGTTGTCTAGTGCTAAAAATTGGCACCGATAAGGCAATAATATGCATCTATAGATCCCCGTCTTTTAGAGACGTAAGTAACTTCCTACAATCCCTAAACGCTCTTTTAACAAGCCTGGTTACTTATAAAAACATAGCAATAGTTGGTGACATTAATCTAGACATCGCATGTACTATATCTTCAAACCAAACCTCGGACTATCTCGATCTCATAGCTTCCCATGGCCTGCTATCTGCTCACTCACTTCCCACTCGTGAGAATGCCTGTCTTGACCACATAATGCTTAAAACTAACTTGACTGCACTCACCATAGTATTACACGCTTCCGTCTCCGACCATAACGCTGTAATGCTGTGCCTTAGTCTAAACAAATTTGTCAATCCACGGCCATGCACCATTTCGAAGACTAATTACGAAACTCTTGATAGTGAGATGAAGGCCACTAATTTCCAACTAGTTTACGAGCATACCGACGCTAATGAAGCGACAAAAAGTTTAGTTACTATTCTAGCTAGACTCATAAATACTCACACTTTTATAATCGAGATTCCAAATAAAAAACGCTTACTCAAACCGTGGATGACTATTGGTATGCTTCGCTGTATGCGTAATAAAGATGCAATGCACAAAAAACTCAAGCTGTCTCCGAGCAATGTTATATTAAGTATTACATATAAAAGATATAGGAACTACTGCACAAAAATCTTAAAAAAACTAAAAAGAGATTATGACAGGAGAGAATTGAGTGAGGCTTCAAAAGACAATAAAAAGATTTGGAAGGTGATAAAGAGAGTAACAAATACAGGCAAGCCAAACATACCCAGCACTGATTTATTGGCTTCTTCTACTTCACCTCAGGCCTCGGTTGACGGGGTAAACAACTTTTTTGCCAACATCGGCAAGGAACTTGCAGATAAATTTTCTTGTCCACCTGATAGTCAAAAAATCCCACCAGACATTGCCTCCACATCCTCACCTTTACAATCATTCGTCATGTTAGACACCGATGAAGCGGAAGTCGGGGAGGTATTAATGTCATTGAAATCAGATTCTGCTATAGGCTGGGACCACATTCCAACACAGTTCTTAAAACGCTATTCATTGACACTGGTCCCCATTCTCACACATATTTTTAATCTCTGCTTCCATACCGGCACTTTCCCCCTGTACTTCAAGAAGGCCATCATACACCCCATTCATAAAAATGGGAGCAAAAAGCTTGTAAATAATTACCGTCCTATTGCAGTATTACCTTCTATTTCTAAAGTTCTAGAACGCCTAATCAACAAAAGACTTGTGACTTATATGGAAGAAAAAAAGCTTTTTTCTCCCAATCAATTCGGCTTTAGACGCAACAAATCCACTAGCTGTGCTGTAAATGATTTAATCGACCATGTTACAAAAAATATTGATAGTAAAAATAAAGTATTGTCAATTTTTTTGGACCTAAAAAAAGCTTTCGATACGGTTTCGATTTCTGACTTATTAATAAAGCTGGAGGAACTCGGGATTCGTGGCCATACACTTAATATCTTTAGGGACTACCTTCAAAACCGAACTCAGTGTGTAAAAATACAAAATTACCTCAGTAGAGAGGAACCAGTGACATTCGGCGTTCCCCAAGGCAGTGTGCTTGGCCCAACCCTTTTTCTGATTTATGTTAATCAATTATGTAATATGAATTTGGAAAGTGGAAGAATCGTGGCGTTTGCTGATGACACCGTCCTTACCTTCTCTGGCGTGACTTGGGATGACACCTTCGCTTCCGCACAAAAAGGACTAAATAGTGTTCTACAATGGCTCAAAAGACACCTTCTCACAATCAATACCGACAAAACTAAAATTCTTACGTACAGCTTGCGACATTCCACTCAACCTCCTGATTCATACGCTTTGGTAGCGCACTCATGTTTACTGTCTGGTTCTGTGACATGTACATGCCCAAAATTAGAACGTTGTCGAACCATAATATACCTCGGTGTGACTCTTGATGATGGCCTGAGCTTTGCACCTCATATAGAGCTACTGACAAGAAGAATCAGAAAGTTAATTTTTGTCTTTAGTACTCTTCGCCACATTGCAGAACCTCAAACTATCAGGTGTACATATTTTGCTCTTTGCCAGTCTCTCTTAACGTACTGTATATGCGCTTGGGGTGGTGCACCCAAGACGGTACTGTTGAAACTAGAACGAGCTCAGAGAGCAGTGCTGAAAATTAGTACCTTTCGGCCCATCCTTTTCCCAACTGAAGAACTATATAAGAACTGTAAAGTCCTCACAGTCAGACAATTATTTGTATTACACATATTACTATATCAGCATCAAAGAACCTCCTACGAAATAATTACCACAAGACGCAAAGACAAAGTATGTCAACCCTTCCGCTGTAAATACTCTTTCACAAGAAGATTTCCCTGTTTCCAAGGTCCTCATCTCTACAATAGTCTTAACAGAATACTGAACTTTTACTCACTCCCTATAATATCATTTAAAAAGAAGCTATATAATTGGCTACAAACCCTTAATTACAACAGCACAGAAAGCTTATTGTTGAGTCAATACAGCTCCCGTTAAACCCCTTTTCCTCATTTGAACATCGCTAGCTACCATTACCCACAAATATACGAATAATAATTCACACACACACACCCTCACCCTTACACACCCCACACACACCCTCACACACCCCACACTCACACCCTCACACACCCCACACACACACCCTCACACACCCTTTCACACACCACTACACGCAATACTCTTTATATTTCTTTGTTTTTTTTTTTTTATATTACTTTGTTATATTTCCTTTCATAATTAGTTTATTTGTTCGTTTACCTACGCCATATAATGAACTACTCACATAATTGCAAAATGGCATGTATGTACCTAAATGCAATTAAGAAACATCTCATAGAGGGTCGGGCCCAGCATCTTTAACACAAGTTGCCTTGGCAACTTAGCAAGGGTGCTGGTGTCGCCACACTATTGTATAATTTACTTTAAACTGTATGTACTACCATGTGTTTATTGTAAAATGTAAAACTTGATGCAAATAAATTATTATTATTATTATTATTGCTAGTCAGTAGGTATGTCATAATTTGGCGTTGTATGAGAACTTTCTTACTCGACTCGGCAAAATTTTTAAACACAATTATTCATTTCCCACGTTCTTTTTGCATTTCAATTACTCAATCTCAAAAATACGCTTATTAAATAAACTTATAAAAGAATATTTCAAGAAAATTGTTCTTTAACTGGAATTTTTACGCGAATTTCCCCGATGTGCCGAAATGAGGAAATAATTAAGGGTGTAACTTTCCATCGACGTGAAACGTTTTGCCTTTTTTCGGGAGATTTTGTCGTAAAACTTGGCAAGCTGAGTGTAAGTCAGATAAAACGTAATTTTAAAAGTTGGATGTTTATTTGAGTTGGCAACATTATGCTTGGAATGGAAAAGTTTCCATTTGCAATATCATCGGTTATCGTGAAAACGTTACGCCTATTGTCGGTTTAATTTCTTAAATTCTTTTATGGAGATATGAGTTTTCTAAGAGTTTTCGTATAAAAAGAAATAAGAAAGAAAATGAAACGTATTTTATTGTCCAATACAATACAAAAACTTATCTGATTATACAAAATGTTTTTGCGATTGGTGTCGGCAGTGACTGATTTAGCATTATAGTTTGTTGTATTTAGATGCTTTTAAAAGCTGACATTGAATAATCATTATAACACAACTCAAAAGAAAGCAGGTGGGTACCTATGCGATAAATGAAAATATATTTCGTAAAGTAACAACACAATATTAATCATTCCTATTTCCTAGGTAATAAGGGCTGGTGTCCGCAACGGTTCCCTATCCATTTGCATAAAATTTTAAGACCTAATATAACTTAGCATAATTTTGTTTGGCACAATTATATTTTCGCATAATATAATTACGCATAACAGCTTACGCATAATTTTTTTAAGCATAATTTCTCTAACCATAATAATGATTAAGCATAATATTCTAAAGCATAAATGTATTAAGCATAAAGTTTTAAAGCATAACTTTTTTAAGCATAATATCCTAAAGCATAAATTTGCCCGAAGAGGATATACCAATTTATTTCGACGATTGGAAAAAAACCATATCTCCTGAATCAGGTAATATATAACATATTAATATAATATGGTCTGTGTGGTGCCGGACTTAAAGAATACCACCACCCCTTACTTCCCGTGGGTGTCGTAAAAGGCGACTAAGGATCGCACCGGAGAATGGGCAGCAGCGTTCTCTGTGTATTTCACCACCATACCATACTGCGATCGCCAACCCGCCTGCCAAGCGTGGCGATTATGGCAAACCCTCCCAAAATTGGGGGAGGCCTATGTCCAGCAGTGGAAGTCTATCGGCTGAAACGACGACGACGAATATAATATAACGTATTGAACAATTTTGTGTGTTTTTTTTTCGCTGTAGGAAGCATGAAGCAAGCAAGCATACAGCATGCAAGCAAGCATACAGCATGCAAGCAAGCATACAGCATGCAAGCAAGCATGCAAGCAAGCATGCAGCAAACAAGCAAGCATTCAGCATGCAAGCAAGCATGCAGCATGCAAGCAAGCATGCAGCATTCAAGCGAGCATGCAACATGCAGCAGGCAGGGTTTCTGTCACGGCTCCGGCGCTGCGGGCCTCCGGCGGCCCCACGCGTGCTAATCGTCGCAGACGGCTTTCGCTCACCACCGCAGCTTCGGCTTGTTGGCCGGCTTCGCCGGCCAGCCTCAGCCGCGGCGGATCGCTCGCAGCCGCCTGCTCCTCAGCCCACGGGCCGCCTCGCCCCTACGCGCCTACGCGATTTTAAATTACACTCTAGGGGTAGGACAAACAAGACTACGTGAAGTCGGTTTTGCAGCAATTCGGTTCTGTCACTAACTTTTGTTGCACAGCATATTAAATTGAATTAATTGTATGCCTAAATATTATTATGCTAATAGTCATTAGGCCTACTAACGTTATGCGAATCAAATTTATGCCAAAACAAATTAGTCTTTAAGATGATTATGCCAACATAAAATGTATGCCTAAAAAAATTATGCCGAAGTATTATTATGCCAAAACAAATTGTGCCAAAATCGTTATGCCGAAGTATATTAGGACAAAGAACATTATGCGAAAAGAAGGGATCCCGTCCGCAACTCCACGTCAATGCGCGTATTTTGCGTACGTATATATTCCTACTACCTAACAACCTAAAACGTAATCAAATAAAGCCTTATTAAAAAAATATACCTCAAAGAAGAATTAATATACGTCTGTAAACATTCCGGTACCGGTAAATTTCCTCGCTGTTATCAAAAGGATTACTTTCAAATAATATCGTGTTGCGAGGTCCTGGGGGAGGTTATTAGTGGGCTGATCGAGTTACTTTGGGTCCAACTGTCAAGGGCCTGCCCTAGGCTAGACACTTTATATTTGTAAATAAAGATAAAAGGCCGATATTTTAAAATAACCTTTGCTATGTTTAGTCATCTGTAGAAATTGAATAATATAATACCTTTTTTGAAGATTCTGGAACAATAGATCTTAAAGGGCAAATAACTTAGCAACGGCAGAAGGAACGATTCTTCCAAACGTCCCACGCTACTTTTTTTTGCGCACACGATTTTCAACGCTCTGCTTAGCGCTGAGGATTGAAAATCCAACAGTGTTGTTTTGACGCGTTGGGAGGCGCTCTGTTAGAAGCTCAATACCGAGAAAAAAAATTAAATTGAAAATTTAAAAAACTCCCGACACAAAATAATAATAAAATTAAATGTAATTGGAAAAGGATACAATAATTTAAAAACCCCCGACTTAAAGAATTTATGTAACGAGACTAAAACAGATAAATTCATATGGCAGTCGGGGGACCTCTTAGAATAGGTGTTCCACAGAACGGTCCCCCGACTTCCATATGAATTTATCTGTTTTAGTCTCGTTACCTAAACTCTAAGTCGGGGTTTTTTAAATGATTGTACCATTACCATTTCCATTCGTAATAAAAAATGGTCACACTCAGTGGTCGTAGGTACCAGTCCTCACTCCACTTTCCTCATCAATCTAGGGCATTGATCAGATAAAAAAATAATTTTCAAGTTTTTAGTTTTCATTTCGTTAATTAATATTCCTCATTCCCTTTCAATATAGTGTACATTATTCTACTTGGCAAGCCCTTGCATTTGTGGCGGCGACCATCGTGGACCGATTTTCATCAAACATAGCTAACAACACTCCTGACTAATTCATCTTTCAAACAAAAAAAACAAAATCTAAATCGGTTCATCCGTTCGAGAGCAACGATGCCACAGACAGACACACACACACAGACACGTCAAACTTATAACACCCCGTCGTTTTTGCGTCGGGGGTTAATTAAAAATTAAATTAAAAATTTAAAAAACCCCCGTCACAAAAAAATAATAAAATTAAATGTAAGTAATTGGAAAAGGATCAAATAATTTAAAAACCCCCAACTTAAAGAATCTAGGTAACGAGATTAAATCAGATAAATTCATACGGCAGTCGGGGGACCTCTTAGCATAGAAGGTGTTCCACAGAACGGTTTCCCGACTTCCATATGAATTTATCTGTTTTAGTCTCGTTACCTAGATTCTTTAAGTTGGGGGTTTTTAAATTATTTGATCCTTTTCCAATTACTTACATTTAATTTTATTATTTTTTTGTGTCGGGGGTGTTTTAAATTTTTAATTAAATTTTTATCATGCTTTTTGTAGGGAGTCCTTAATACTTGTATTTCATTTCTTTTATTTTCTTGCGTTTTAAGATTCAGGTAATTTGGTGTTTAATCAGGTTTTTTATCCGTCAATAAATAATTATTTATTTATAGTTGAATGATTTTTAAGACTAAACAGATTTTTTGTTTTATTATATCCTTTTCCTAGTTCTTCCTTTAGTTATTCAACTTTCGTACAAGTATTTCATAGCGTTAGATATCTTAGGTATTTCAGATCTAGTTTATAAAATGGGACTGCGACACTATCTGATGTAGAAATACCTACGCTTTTTAAGTGGGATTGTTCCATTCGTAATAAAAATAGTCAAACTCTGTGGTCGTAGGTACCAGTCATCACTCCACTTTCCCCATCATTCTAGAGCATTGATCAGACAAAAAAATATTTTGAAATTTTTAGTTTTCATTTCGTTAGTTAATATTCCTCATTCCCTTTCAATATAGTTTACATTATTCTACTTGTCAAGCCCTTGCATTTGATACCTAGGTATATTGAAGGAGTTGTGAAAAAAGAATATAATTCGCCATTCTGTGGTGGCGGCCATCTTGGATTTGAAATTTGTAATAGCGTATAGTATTGTACTAGTCAAGCCCTTTCATTTGATACCCATATTGAGGGGGTTGTGAAAAAAAAATGTAAATCGCAACTTTGTGGTGGCGGCCATCTTGGATTTGAAATTTATTATAGTGTATAGTATTCTACTATTCAAGCCCGGTCATTTGATACCCATATTAAGGGATTTGTGAAAAAATATGTGTTCTGCCATTTTGTGGCGGCGGCCATCTTGGACCGATTTTCATCAAACATAGCTAAGAACACTCCCGACTAATTCCGCTTTCAAACAAAAAAAACAAAATCAAAATCGGTTCATCCGTTCGGGAGCTACGATGCCACAGACAGACACACACACACACACACACACACAGACGGTTCCATATCCATTTGCATAAAATTTTAAGACCTAATATAACTTAGCATAATTTTGTTTGGCATAATTATATTTTCGCATAATTTGTTTAAGCATAATTTCTCTAACCATAATAATGATTAAGCATAATATTCTAAAGCATAAAGTTCTAAAGCATAACTTTTTTAAGCATAATATCCTAAAGCATAAATTTGACCGAAGAGGATATATACCAATTTATTTCGACGATTGGAAAAAAGCCATATCTCCTGAATCAGGTAATATATGTATAACATATTAACACAATATAACGTATTGAACAATTTTGTGGGTTTTTTTTTCGCTGTAGGAAGCATGAAGCAAGCAAGCATACAGCATGCAAGCAAGCATACAGCATGCAAGCAAGCATGCAGCAAACAAGCAAGCATACAGCATGCAAGCAAGCATGCAGCAAACAAGCAAGCATGCAGCAAACAAGCAAGCATGCAGCATGCAAGCAAGCATGCAGCAAACAAGCAAGTATGCAGCATGCAAGCAAGCATGCAGCATGCAAGCAAGCATGCAGCATTCAAGCGAGCATGCAACATGCAGCAGGCAGGGTTTCTGTCACGGCTCCGGCGCTGCAGGCCTCCGGCGGCCCCACGCGTGCTAATCGTCGCAGACGGCTTTCGCTCACCACCGCAGCTTCGGCTTGTTGGCCGGCTTCGCCGGCCAGCCTCAGCCGCGGCGGCTCGCTCGCAGCCGCCTGCTCCTCAGCCCGTGGGCCGCCTCGCCCCTACGCGCCTACGCGATTTTAAATTACACTCTAGGGGTAGGACAAACAAGACTACGTGGAGTCGGTTTTGCAGCAATTCGGTTCTGTCACTAACTTTTGTTGCACAGCATATTAAAATTAATTAATTGTATGCCTAAATATTATTATGCTAATAGTCATTAGGCCTACTAACGTTATGCGAATCAAATTTATGCCAAAACAAATTAGTCTTTAAGATGATTATGCCAACATAAAATGTATGCCTAAAAAAATTATGCCGAAGTATTATTATGCCAAAACAAATTGTGCCAAAATCGTTATGCCGAAGTATATTAGGACAAAGAACATTATGCGAAAAGAAGGGATCCCCACACAGACACGTCAAACTTATAACACCCCGTCGTTTTTGCGTCGGGGGTAAAAATACAGCGCGCTATAAAACATCATCGCGTTAAAAAATCGCCCGTGCGTACCTGCGCTGACGCTGACGTATCATCATTATAACCAATTTTGAACATTACGCGTGGACACAGACACGCCCCCTTGCCACTTCTCCTGTTTTTAGGGTTCCGTACCAAAATGGTAAAACGGAACCCTTATGCTGAGTCTCTCTGTCTGTCTGTCACAGTTGGATATCTCAAGAACTACTAATGCTATCAACTTGAAATTTGGAATAGTTTTAGATGACGCTTGCCCAACTATTTTGCAATTAAGAAAGAAATGAAAATATATGTATATTTTTGCAACGGGGACTGAAAGGGGGTCTGAAAAATTCGAAGTGGGCTATAATATGAAAGAGCGCAGTTTGCAGATTTCAAAAAAAAAAAATTAAGGCCGCATATTTGGCCGCATAGTTTTCGACTTTTGATGAAAAATGTAAAAAAAAATACCATTCCCCCCCCCCCCCTATCTCCGAAGTTTGCAAAGAGCAAAATCTGAAATAATTCTATGTGATAAAAGTTTATGTAAAGATTACAGGAAAAATAAAACGAAGTCTCTAAATAGCACACTTTTTCAGAAATCATCAACAAAAGTTACATTAGTTCCACTATCGGTCAAGAGATGGCGCTGACATAAAACTGCAATATTCTACACCACAGTGCACAGTGTGTGACGAATATAGGCCTCGCAAATGAAAATTTAAAAACATATGATGGTATGGGACCCTCGGTGCGCGAGTCCGACTCACTCTTGCCCGATTTTTTTATATTTCTATGATTTTAACATTCTGAACAACAATTCAACAAAAGGATTTTTTTGTAAGTATTTATTTGTATATTAAATTTAGTTAGTCCTAGTGAAATTTAGTACCTAGTGGAAATAGTTGCGTTACATATTGTTTATACTAATTTAAGAAGATACCTGTAAAATAATATTAAGTTTTTAGAAATAAATTTAATACTCACAATTTCAATTTTTTTTTTACGAGCCTGTGCTGTCCCTCTCCTTAGCAAAGGCCTCCCTCCACTCCTTCCATCTTCCACGAGCCCGCGCGTCCTCAAAAAATACCTTTGAATCCCAGGAAATGCTACTTAATTTATCCTTAAAATTGAACCCTTTCGTTGAACATTTTATTTATAATATATATGTTTTAACCTGGTAAAGTAGAACTGGGTCGTTTTATTATGACTGACGTCTCTATTCTGTGAATCATATTACCGATATCTGTCTGATATGTAAAACTTTTCCGAATATTCCTCTTTATTTTTATCTTGGAATCTGAAATATAAGGTAGCTACGCTAAGGTAGCATTTTTCAAATAAAATTAAATCTACATATTTTATTTCACATAAACCTACATGGCCACTTATGAAACGTCAGAAGCTGTACGGTTCCAATTCATCGTTTCCTATGGAGAAGAGCCAGGAAGAAACTCCATGGTTACTCTCATAAATGAAAGAGAACATTGAACAGTCGATCACCAACAAATACATACATTATGCTTACTAACTGATGATTATAGTAAAATGTCAACAGCTCTGTGCAAGATATGAAACACAAAATAAAACTTTCAAGAAATCTCGTTGCGGGAAATTTTCTCGAAATATTACGAAGGAAACCTGTCCATTACTCAACCTCCTCCATTAAATTACCAAAATCCAACTCGGTGTTAGAACTTTTTTACTACGATTGATATTGTTACACACCTACATTCTTCTTCACTACATAGGTACTGGTCCAGACAATTAGGTCTCGTCACGTAACACATACATCATACCTACATAAATCTCTCCACTATTGACTACTACAACTACGTCACAAGACACAACAAATCACAAGCCTTAAGCCCCAACGTATCATACTTAGTTCCAGTACCTAATATACTAAATACTGTAGGTACCGGTAATGTACCAAACATTTACCGGTACCTATAAATCTTACCTCTAGGCTTATTACGCAATTAATTCCTGCGATCAATTAAAACTTGGCGGCACAAGAGCCAAGTGGGACAATAAAATAGATTAAAATCTGATTTGGATTCGGTCTAGGTTCTGTTCGAGTGGTGTTTGTATTTTGTTCTGTAATTGTTAGGTAATTCTAACTTCATTCTGTGTATAAAGCGATGGTTTTGTATTTGTTGTGAGTTTGAATCATGAGTCGATGAATGTTTCAGAAGTTTGGAATTGTTTAATTTGATTGTAATCATTTAATTGTAGCCAGCGAATTCACTCAAGTTCAATTCGGAAACTAGGTTCTGACCTAAACAAGTGAAAATCGCTTTCAAAGCGTTTCGTATTTCAACGATTTAGACAAGCATTTCGACAGCTTACATCAGTCCCATACATTTTGACAAGTATGTCGATAGCATACGTTAGTCGCATACATTTTGACAAGCATTTCAATAGCATGCATCAGCCCCATACATTTCTGACTTTTCCATCATCGTTATCGCTATCAGAACGTCACTGTATTGTGGTATACCCACAAAAGTCGGATGGACATGGATTTGATATCAAACATGATGATGGGTTTTGGCGCTGTATTGTAAAAATCTCGCACTAAAAAATAACCAAATCATTACAATCCTAAAAAGTAACCAAATTATTACATTCCTAAAAATTCCCCCGTACTGCTATTACCATCCTTTGACCCTCTTATATAAAAAGCACCTTTTCACGTAAACAAACCAAAATAAGCGTTATTTTTAGCGGTTTATTAATGACGTCTAATTTAACCGTCGTTTGAGGCAGACGGAAATTAACAATGTTATAAAGCCAACACCTGAGGTTGGCTTTTAATAATGAAAAAGTATCCATCACGGCTTAAATTTTGGAGAATAAGCAGAGAGGGACAATAAATATACGAGATCCTGCCTTTTTGCCTAAAAGATTTTGGCAAAATTTCATTATCCAAACAAATTTTAGCCACCTTTTTATACCAATGCAATATTTGGAATGATTTTAGTACTTCGCAGATTTTCATTTGGTAAAATTTTTATTCGGCAGAATATTACCAAAGATAATGTATCTTCATACAATAAACATTATTTTAGTCAAATGATTTGTTATGAAAAAAAAATATATAGACCAAAATATTTTTTTTGGGAATTACGTAGTTTTACTTACCTAATTATTTATTATTACTTTTTTAATTACATTGCATGATTGCGGTCGGTCGATAGGCGACGTAGGATGCAAGAGCGAGCGAAGGGCACCCCGAGGTTCGGTTTTGTTAGATTATTTTAACCCTTTACACAAAATAGGAGCCTTGCGCAGGGGGCCTCTGTCGACGTAGGATGCAAGAGCGAGCGAAAGGCACTCCGAAGTTAGGTTTGGTTACTTTTCACAGAAATAGGAGCCCCGCTAAGCAGGACTCCGTCGAAATTGGATGTAAGAGCGAGCGAATGAAAATACAAATACCTTTACCTCATATCATATTAAACAGAAATAGAGGCCCCGACGATACTAAATATTTGGCTTATTTTATTTTGCGTAAAATATGTTATACCAACTGAAATACTATGTAAATAATGTAATACCAACTGAAATAACTGTAATGTAATGTAATGCGTATGTAATGTATGTGTGTTTTAATGTAGTCAAGCTACCTTTAAATTTGTTAAAAGTACTAGCTGGTAAGCAAGTTATTGTTTAAACTTTCACTTGCTACAATTTTTTGTGAAGAGTTTATTTGCTAAGTAATGATTAGGCAAATGCGGAAAATTGTTTGAGAAGTGATAATTTGTCAATATATTTTTATGAAACAGGGGAGATCGTTTATAGGGGGCCCGTTTGAACGGTGTGGAACTTATGATAGAAACACGCTTGTACGATACGTCTACATACAGAAAGCAAAGCTAATAGAAATCTCTATTCCTAGACAGCACGTTTCGCCGAAAACTTTGTTGATAGAAATCATTGTTTATATCTCGATCCATAGGAAGCACTGTTGACAGAGATCTCTGTTCATACATAGCACTTCTTGCTATCTATTTACAAAATCAATTGTTTGGACTTAAAAAAATAATACACTAGTGCTTTAGTATGTTGCTTGTAGAACAATCTGACAAAAAATCAGAATGATTGCATGTATATAAGTATGGTTTTTATTGTAAAAAGAAAGTTTTTAGAGGTATATTCTATCGTATCAAATTAGTTGTAAGTTTTATGTTTTCAACACACTATCTACCTAGCATATAACCTGAAAAATATCATATATTTTTCTTGATTTGTTTACTGTAGTCGATCATATACTTTTAGTGCTTCTAAAACTTGCGTTTTCTGCGTTTAGGTCCTCTTAAATTACAACGTTTTGTCAAGTCGCCAATACCGTGCGAAGCATCAGCAGGTCGCTAGACTTGCTAGTAATCAATGAAGCCAAAACTAACTATGTTAGTAGTATAATGTTTCCATAATTATCACATTTGATCGACCTCATACTAGATACACCAACTTTCTTGAACAAACCTGAACCTCTAACTAATTCATGCATCTTCAAACATTACGCGCACTGTTAGCTCTTATATTTATTGAACAGGTTGTAAAACACGCGGCGCTTGAACAAGCTCGTACCTTAGCTCAGGTACCCGAGTATCAAGTTTAAGTTATCGGGATTCGGGACGCTGTTTGTCTTGTTACTAAGAAGTAAACGGCAGAAGTCTTACTCGATTCAACGTTTGGAAATAAACTGATACAAAGTTGCTAAAGTACCTAACTAAATTTTTTTTTTTAATGCTGAAGCTATATAAACTACTAGCTTCTGCCCGCGACTTCGTCCGCGTGAAATTCGTACTTTCCTCTTATAATTTCGAAAATGTATGTTTATTATTTTTATCATTTATTTAGATATAAATAAGTATTCGGGCCAATTTTTTAGTTTATAGCTCAAAGGGATCAGATTTTTCAAATAAACTGTATCCCAGCTTATTACCAAAGGAGAGTAATTTTGAAAAATCGTTTGGGATGTGTTCATAACTTGACTCAAAGACCCATACCCATTTTCGAGTTAATGGTAGCAAGCAGTAGAATTTTCCACCTTCGTAGGAGTAAATTTTTGAAAAACCCTAAATCACTTTTTTTAAGCAGGTATTTTTTGTTTTAGTAGTACCGAGTTTCGAGTTAATCCGACAGCGGTTTAAATATTTTAGTAATCCATCAACTTTGTCACCCCCCAAATCCTCTGTGAGGGATTTTTTAAACTAAAAGTGGCAATCTTTATTATTTACTGACCCAAATATTGCCAAGTTTCTAATTTATTAACCAAATTAGAAGATCCTAACTTCAAACCTGTCGGACTTTCATATAAACTTCCATCCCCTATTTTAACCCTTTAGGGGTTGAATTCCCAAAAATCCTTTCTTAGTGGATACTTACTCTTCACAAAGAACACACCATCTAAGTTTCAAGTCTCTAGGTCCAGCGGTTTGGGCTGTGCGTTTATATATCAGTCAGTCAGTCAGTCAGTCAGTCAGGACTTTGAATTTTATATATATAGACTAGCAGTCGCCCGCGGCTCCGCCCGCGTGGATGTCGGTTTTCGCGACAAAAAGTAGCCTATGTTTTATTCTGATTTATATAACCTATAGCGGCCCCCCGCGGCTCCGCCTGCGTGGATGTCGATTACTGCTACAAAAAGCCTAGTTTGATCCCATGCGTTCAACTACCCAAAAGTAAATTCAACATTTTCCGAGGCACGGAGGGGTCTCGGTATGTAAAGATGGTCACCCGTCCACAGACCAACCGCGGCAAATTATCGACCTGTGCGGCTGTTATTATTTAGCCACGAGCCCCTGCTCGTGGCTAAATAATAACAGCCCAACCCAAGGAGATGCCGCTTTTACCAGTGACATAACCACGAGTGAAGAAATGTACTATGGCTTTATACTAGTAGTCTAAATAGAGTATAAATGGAGGGCCATATTATTTATACTCTATTTAGACTACTAGTATAAAGCAATAAATGTTTTCACTCGTGGTTATGTCACTGGTAAAAGCGGCATCCCCTTGGGTTTTCGGCAAAGAATAGGTATTATAACTTGTCGCGGAACGAGTCAGAAAATAAGTATCACAGTAAATGTTATAATTATTATATTATTCTACGTCAATATAGATGAAAGTGAAAATAATGAGTTGCGAAAACATCAATCTGTATGCATTTAGGAACATGGTAAGGGAAATTGGATAATTGGTCCTGAAAGTTTTGCTTTTACTGTTTACTTTTAATGTTACAGCGTAAAGTTGACATTATAATAAGCAGTGTCTAGAATTAGTCAGAAAAGCAGACAGGTACAGACGCCAGCACATCAAGCTACTACAATCTGTCAAATTTCCTTAATAGATTTCAACTTTATCGCTCAAGCATATGGTTCAAAGTTGATCGGGAAAATTTGTTTGTACAATAAAAATACGAACCCCGCCGTAAAGTTGACAGGACACTACTCATTGCTTTAAAATCTTTCATCATCCTACTTCAACAGCCAGACATAGAAAAATATTCAGTTGAACTTCTGCTCCAACATATTTACCTAATGTCAAAAGCCCCGATTGTTCTCCAAGACTCTCTGCTATTTAAGACGACATTGTTTTGTTTTAGTTAACACTTTCGACCCAATCGCCTTTCTCCCAAGGTAAGGGAAACTCGCCCTGAAACCTTTTCCTTTGTGGATATATTTTAAGGGGTTGACATGTGTTATGGCTGTTTTCGAAGGCTGCGGGTTTCTTAAAATGTTTTTGGGTTTGAGATTATAGCTTCAATTCAATTCAAATCTTGATTGCATTCACATGTGTGTCTTAATAAATGTTACAAGTTTCACATGGACCCTGTCTGGCACAACAATTTATTATTATTATCCATTTATTGCAGGCATCAAGGCCCATATAAAACACATACAATACAATATTAATAACTTAAAAATACTATAAATACATACACACATTAGTACAATAAGAAAAATACATAACATAACACAGCTTTTTATGATATCGGAATACTATAGTAAAAGTTTTGGATGGTTAAATTTGTCGCTATTTAAATGTTAGCCTTATTGCGGTTGTTTCATTAAAAATGTTTTAGTCTAACCGGATGCAGCTGAGTACCAGTATTTTATACTGGGAGCGACTGCCTATCTGACCTCCACAACCCAATTACTGGGTAATACGATACCCCTTGGTAAGTCTGGTTGTCAGACTTTCGGGCTTCTGACGACCTGTAATGACTGTCAAAGATCCACAGAATAGCAGCCGGGACCAACGGCTTAACGCATTTTCCGAGGCACGGAGGGGTCTTATTTATTTAATACTTCAAGCACATAAATGTACAGAGGCGGACTTAATGCCATAGGCATTTTCTACCAGTCAACCTTTGGGTGATGCAGAGACAAACAGTGGTAGGTGCAATCAAAAAGAGGAAGGAAGAAATAGGAATAAATATTCCTCAATGTTTATTTTTTATTATTCTTTGTTTATTTATATTGTTTACCTATATTTTTTTTTATTTATTTATTGTCTTGGTATGTAAAGGTGGTCACCCATCTACGGACCTGATCGGCCGACCCATGCGGCGGTTATTACTTAGCTACAAGCCCGTCATTTGCACATATAGGTATTAACAGTCGGAGCCATATTTTTTCCGTTTGGAAAACATCAAGTTACCCGAAGTGAAAGCCGAGAGATTTTCCACTGCGCCATTCCAACTAATAATCACTTAGTTAGTCACAAAGCATTTAGTCCTTTTCGTAAAACTCAACAAAGAACCTCTCTAAGAATAAAATGTCTCTGAGGTTGCTATGTAGGTATGTTTACCTTATCAACTCTAGAAAAGTCCTTTCAACTTTAATTTACACAAAACTCTTATCTACGTACATATCATTGCGCTATCTGATCAGAGGTATGAGCAGAGGTCACGTACGTACGTAGAGGTACGTATGTAGGTCGCGGCGGTGGCGGCAGACGTCGCGACAGAGTTGGCGCCAGCACCCTCTGGCATGCCACAGAGTAGGAGAGTGGTGCAGATGGGACGGGACATAGAAAGAGGGTGCATAAATTTAACGTGGCACGTGATCAAAGTGTTACCATCAAAACGTGAAAACGATCCCGAAACGTGGAACGTGTTTGTGTGTTGCATGTAGCGGGCTGGTGGTTGTTACATGTCTTCGAATGTTTGGTTCTAGGACATGCGTGTTTCCTCACGATGTTTGCTTTCACCGTTTTGAATGAAATAATTTACACAAAGTAAAGTGCTGCCTGGGTTCGAAGTCGCGGTCGTTTGCACTGGGCTATCGGTGCTCTTACAATTAATAAGCTACAGAAGTATCTGGTAATTTAAGTGAACATTAGTTTAAAAAGTCAGTTTTTCTTTTCAGTTACGGTTGAAACAGATAAGTAATTTTCAAAAGTAATGATTTTCCATTCTAAAGGTTGTTTAGTTTGTAAACCTGACCGTGAATATCAACATTATCTACATTTTATTTTAGTAGCAGCACTTTCTATTTCGTCAAGAACACTTTAACAAAGAAAGGCAGTCCTCAGAGATGCACACAACATGGTAGGCATTAATATTCCCAGCATTTTTCAATGCTCCGTACCAAACTCACTGCAGACGAATCATCGCTTGTTTATAGAGTAACCCCATTGGCATCCCCAGAACCACCTCAATAGTCAACCAATAGGCAGAGAGCCAAAAAACATTCTGACCAATCATGAACGAGAAAAATACCAACAATATTTTGATAAACCAATGGTGTTCACAGAGTTTCAGAGAAGAATATTCTAAGTCAGTCAGTGTTTTGTTTAACGAAATAGTTTATTTTTAGTTTAATATAATGCTCAGGTGATTGTTTATAAGGTGTAAAGTGTTGTAGTGAAATATGATCATTATTTACATTGATATATTGCTGTTAATCATACTGGTGAGTTTGTTCTGACGTTTTGTCTGAAGTGTTTCTTAGCTTCTGTTTGCTGATTGTTGTAAATACAGTTGTATTTAGAACAAATCATGACAAAGCCATATATTATGGTATGTGGTGTCATATAAATAAGCCAGGAAACAAATGAATGTCTTGAGTATTAAGTGCGCTGTTTCATTATTTCTGACAAAGCATGTTCAGTTGTGCACAACATTTTTTATTTATGTGTAGATCAACTCTTGATTGAGAAGTGACACTTTAAGATCTATATTAAGTTGTACCTTCAACTAGTGTGTGTCTTACTGGTGATGTTCTTCAAATAGAATAGCAGTATACAATAGTATAGTTTCTGCCTAACCCCATGGGAAGAAGGCGTATGAGTAGTCTGGGTAGTGTTTCATACAACCGGTCTTCTTTCTCTTGACATACGTATAGTTGATCTCGTAATTGCTTTATCGCCCTAAGCTTGTCACACTAATATTATAAAAGTGAAAGTTTGTGTGTGTGTGTTTATATGTTTGTTACTTCTTCACGCTCAAACGGCTGGACCAATTTTGATAAAATTTTGTATGGAGGTAGCTGACATCCTAGATAAACATATAGGCTACTTTTTATCCCGATATACCTACGGGATCGACATTTACGCGGGTGAAACCGTGGGGCTCAGCTAGTATGTCATAAAACAACAAGGTATAATATTTGTCTATTTGACAGTTAGATAGTTTCAAACTTAGTGAAGTTTTAATTTACTGGTTTTTTTTTTCATACGTGGTAAAACAATAAGGCGATGACTATAGAAAAAGTACGGTCAATATCATGGCAGGCATTAGTCTTCATACCTCACAAAAATGGGTAAGAATTTAAAAGGTTTAGAACTAAAGTCCCGAAGTCTCAGTTCCCCTAAGCCTTAGCATTAGAACTAGAAAACACTGGGATAAATTTCTCACAACTTTGTGAACTTTAAGTCCAGTTTACATCGGTTTAGTGAGTCGGTTAGTGTGGGTCGAGTACTGAGAGAACACAGGGCAAAACGGATGTGATGATAAGTAAAGTTTTATAATGCCTAAAACTTTAAGATCAACTACAGTAAACAAAATCAGAAAAGTATATGATATTCTTTAGGATATATCCTAGGTAGATAGTGTGTTGAAAACGTAATACAACTAATTTGATACAATAGAAAAAATCTTGAAGACAAGATACCTCCAAAAACTTTCTTAAAACAATAAAAACCATACTAATATACTTGCATACAATAATTCTGATTTTTGTCAGTATATTCTACAAGCAACATATTAAAGTACTAGTGTTTTAATTTATTAGTCCACAATAGACTTTTTGTAAATAGATAAATGCTTCATATTTTACAATAAATTACCTGGCGTTGTGTCATCGCGCTTCTCTTTCTTTTCCATGCAGTCCGACTGTGACCGCGCTTTAGGTCATGTAGTAACCCTTAAGCTTCGCCGTTCCGTACATTTGGGTCGAGGTATTCATCATTCTCCTGCCCTTAACTATAATAATTTATTTGGGATCGGCGCATCATTTCATGAGCATCATCAGATTCCATGTAGCGGTCTGTACGTCTGAGTGCGTTCGTTCGATCATTTGTTCCAAGTTGAAATATTGAAAAGTGAGAAGGTATGTTATTTTCTGTTTACAAATAAAAAAAAAGTTACTCCTTGTTCCATGTGAACAAAGTAAAATTATCAGGTACAAGACTTAACTTCTGCTAATTTGTATTTTGTACCACTATATTTTGTTTGATAATAAATCAATAAATAAAAATCTTTTAATTTCAGGCATCGATGGCCCATAGCATGTTAGTATTACAAATAATAATAATAGTAAACTATGTTAGTAATAATAACATTTAGAAACACAACACACACATACACCCAAATTACAGAAAGATTTATCAAGCCCCATGCCTGACACGTAGCTTGGTAAATCTGTCCATTGTAGGCCCTTCTAGCCTTTCTGACAATACCTTCAGAATGCTATTGCTGCTTCCCCTCACTCGGCGAATAATTGATGCCACTTTCTTGCGCATGATCGCAAAATAATCGTCTGTGTGCGCATCAGCGAACATTCCTGACGCACTACAGTAAGACGGAAGCCTCAGCAGCGCCCTGAAGGCATTGTTGTATTGAATAATATATAATATAATATATAATATAATAATAATATAAATAATATATTCGACAACTATCACACAACGCCGTCTAGTCCCAAGCTAAGCAGAGCTTGTGTTATGGGTACTAGACAACTGATAAACATACTTATATATTTCTAAATACATACATATTATAGATAAATTACACCCAGACACAGAACAAATGATCATGCTCATCACACAAACATTTGTCCTGGGTGGGAATCGAACCCACGACCTCCGGCATAGCAGTCAGGGCCACTAACCACTAGACCAACGGGCCAGTCAAATGCGCAGGGCATTGTCCGCTTTTTGGGTGTGATTAGACCACAGGCTGCTGGTGTAGAATGTCTGACAAAACGCCTTAAAAAGTGTTATTTTAACCGGTACTGAACAACCAGCAAACCTGCGAGCGTGTATATTACCCCTCACAGCCATCGCCCTGCGCTCTCTTTCCATATCTAGGTCATCTCTAAGATCCTCCGTAACAACATGGCCCAAATATTTAAATTGTGATACCCTTTGCAAAGGTGAACCTTTTAGTTCTACGGGTGGGTCATTTAAGGGACTTTTGTTTCTTCCTCTAAACACCAACAGCTCACTCTTGGTAGGATTTTAGGCTATGTTGCTCGGCGTATCCTTCACAAATGGTGAGCAATTTCCTAATTCCACCGATTGTGGGGCTCAGCAGCACCATGTCGTCTGCATAACTTAAGTTATTTAAACTAACTCCGTCTATATGGCATCCTACATGAGTGCTGCTAAGCTCAACAAGCAGGTTATTAATATACATATTAAACAGTCTCGGGGAAGTAAGCCGCCCTGTCTAACACCACATTTGAGGTTATACGAGTCCGACAATGCATTGGACCATTTGACAAAGTTCCTCTGCTTTTCATACCAGATAGATAATATTGACACCAATGCAGCGGGAACTCCCTCCCTCCGCAGCTTCTCCCATAAAACCGTATATGAAACCAGGTCGAACGCTTTGGAAAGGTCCAGGAAACAAGCATAGGGGAGGTAAGCCTAAAACGGGTAGCCCGCCTAAAACAGGTATGCTTTTTAAATTGCGCACCTTTATTGCTAATAAGAATGTGTGCGTGCAGTGCGCGGCGCCTGCCACTCTCCAATCACAGGGAGCCGGCACGCTTCTCTGGCGGACACTAGTTCACGGTAAGATAAGAAAGAAGTTTTTTGCTATTTCCACTAAAAAAAATTGAGTTACATTACTTTTGAATACTCGAAAATGGTTTACAATATGTTCTTACTAGTTTTGTGTTATGATTTTGCAACAAATAGACGTTTTATTTGTGTAATAGGTTGGCGTTTATTATTTCGGTTTTAAGGATATGAGTCGATTGAAAAAAATACATGCTTGTGGGCAAAAAGGGTAGGGGCAAAGCGGGTGCCCGTTTTGCCCATACCCGATTTGCCCTGTATAATTTCATTGACTGCTTATTAGTTCTTTTATTTTTGCAGATGGTAAATAAATACAAAAGAAAGACTGCAATTGCATCGTGGGATGAAGGAGTTATGAAGCTTGCGATAGAAGAAGCTCTCAAAACTTCCGTCAATGGTGCAGCAAAAAAATATGGCATCAACCTTTCGACTTTACAGATACATATAAAGAAAGGATGTCAAAAAAAACTAGGAAGATTCACAACAGTTTTTACAGCAGCTCAAGCATTAGAGCTAGTTGAGTATCTATTTCACATGGACAATCTGTTTACGTTGCCAACTCATTACGTTGTCTACAAAGTGCCGCAACCATTCAAAGAATACTGGTCCATTGATCCAAGCATTGTCACTGCAAGTAGCTGATGATCCTGGTGGAGCTCCATCTGAGTTATGATTGTTATGAAACAGTTCTAGTCATTGATTGACGTTAATCTCATGTAATTCAGTCCCTACCCGCTTTGCCCAAAAGCCCTACCTGCTTTAGGCCCCCCCTACGGGCAAAACGGGTAATTCGAATGGTAAAGATTCTTGTTATTTTTTTATTCTTAATGTACAAAACTACTAAATATGTCATTTATTTTATAGTCCTTGATAACTAAACATTTCAAAATATACAAATAAATTTTCAATTTATATCTATAAGTTGTTTTTTTTTACCATCAACCTTAGCTTACCCGTTTTGGGCTACTCTCCCCTACACTGGTGTCTTTCTGTCCGTATAATATTTGGCAGTGTCCTTTAACGCAAGTATTGCACTCTCTCTAGACAGCCCCGCACGAAAATCGAACTGTGTGTCATGTAGTTTTGTAAAGTTACTTAGGTGCGCGTCAAGCACACTGTAAAAAAAAGATTTAAAAACCGGGCAAGAGCGAGTCGGACTCGCTCACCGAGGGTTCCGTAACATCCGGGTTTATGCATAAGGTTTATGTTTATGAAATTAAATGTTTTTTTTTAATTTTTTTATACTTGAGTTGGTTGAATAAAAGGTAAATTGCGGTTTACGATTTATGACGTATTAAAAAAAAAACTACTTACTAGATCTCGTTCAAACCAATTTTCGGTGGAAGTTTACATGGTATTGTACATCATATATTTTTTTTAGTTTTATCATTCTCTTATTTTAGAAGTTACAGGGGGGGGGGGGACACACATTTTACGACTTTGGAAGTGTCTCTCGCGCAAACTATTCAGTTTAGAAAAAAATGATATTAGAAACCTCAATATCATTTTTGAAGACCTATCCATAGATACCTCACACGTATGGGTTTGACGAAAAAAAAATTTTTTAGTTTCAGTTCTAAGTATGGGGAACCCCAAAATTTATTGTTTTTTTTCTATTTTTGTTTGAAAATCTTAATGCGGTTCACAGAATACATCTACTTACCAAGTTTCAACAGTACAGTTCTTATAGTTTCGGAGAAAAGTGGCTGTGACATACGGACGGACAGACAGACAGACAGACAGACGGACAGACAGACAGACAGACAGACATGACGAATCTATAAGGGTTCCGTTTTTTGCCATTTGGCAACGGAACCCTAAAAACATGGTTAATACTCTTGGCAAGTGCACGCCAGCATTTTGGAGATGCTCGATGCTGAGTCCATCATGCCCAGGAGACTTTCCCCGCTTCATACCTTTAATGACTGCTTTTATTTCTTTATACGTAAACTTAAAGGGTGTTCCCGATAGATAAGACTCAGCATCGTTCACCGTTCCCACAGACTCAAGAGGTGAACTCACAATAAACTGCTCTTTAAATATATTAGCTATTCCAGTGTGGTCACTCTCACCCTCCACGCTAACTGGTAAGCTTCAAGAGACATTGAGCTTTTTAGTACCTTTCCAGAATGACGAGAAACATTTCTTAGAATGGAGCGAGGCCAGAATATCCATTGCAATTTTTTCTTGGTTCTTAATGACTCATTTCAATTTTGATTTAAATAGTTTACGACTTAATATCATGTCCTCATAGATAGGTCCACTAGTGGGTTCTCCATACCAAATCCACAATTTAAACTTAGACCTTGCCCGAGTATGAAAATCTTTGATATGCTTGTTCCAGCCTTTTATAACTTTCTTTCTAATAATGGCTCTAGACACTATTAACACTAGCTGATTCACTTAATATTGATACTATGTCTGTATACATCGAATCTAACAATAACCTATGGTTGGGATTATCACAAAAAATATCAGCACATAGCTCAAAATCCTCAGGAAAATCTAAATTTTTAAATTTGTTATTGCACATATACGAGTACTCCTTTATTTCGCCAGGGCTTCTCTCACCCCATCGAACACCGTTAAGCGATGATTCTATTACACAAGTTTTTAATCTAATAACATTTACATCACATTCAATTTTTAATGGAAGGTGATCTGACCAAAACGTATCATAAATAATCTCAACGTGTACTATTGTTTTTCCCGCCGCTTGTGTGACAAGACAGTGGTCGAGCCAGCGTAATGCCTTGAACGAAAAAATACATCCCATCACTAAAAAAATATTTTACGTTTACGTTTACCGTTCGGGGACTGAAAATAATATTTTATTAATAAACTTTACCACCGAACTGAATCCGTCAGTAGGTACGTTTTGTGAAAGTTCTTGGTTGCGGTTCGGTCAACTGCCGTTGAAATCAGTGCTCTGAGTGTAATACCTCCGTTCTTCCATTTGCGTCGAGGTTTTGAAGTTTTGTATGGGGGCAGTTGATAATTTTTCGTGATATTGTCCCATGGAGAAAGTAATTGTTCAGTTTTAGTTTCAGTTTAATGGTCTATGCTGTAGCACAGACCATTAAACTGACAAACTTTCTCCTTTCTGTGTGTGTGCGTGTAACGTATGGTCATACATATTTAAGGGTGTACCCCTTAAATATGTATGACCACACGTTACTGATACATGCTGTAAAAACGCCTGTTAATCAATATTTATCTACTAATTTATTAATTTACGTCCTTCATAGTTATAACGTCATTAAAGACAATCCTATAAGTATCTCATCAACTCCTATCGCAGTCCACTGCTGGACATCAGCCTCTCCCAGACTGCGCCACAACACTCTGTCCTCCGCTTTCCGCATCCAGTCTGCCCCAGCCACCTTCTTAAAGTTGTCAGTCCATCTAAGTGGGGGGCGCCCCACACTACGGTTGCCGATAAATACGCGGTCTTCACTCGTAGACTCGTCTGCTCCACCAGTCACAGTCCTTCGACAAACATGGCCAGCCCAGTTCAATTCATAAGTATTTAACAGTCACAAAATTTATACCTATTGCTATAAGAGACTGTTGGCGCTCGAATGACGTTAGGAGGCTGTTGATAAACATTTTGTGCAATTATTGTTTTGTAGGCAGTGGTGGCCCAGTGGTAACGGCCGCGAGTTACGAGTTGTAGGTCGTAGGTTCGAACCCAGACAGGCGCTTTACTTTGTGTAAATTATTTCATCACCACTGCTCTCAAAACGGTGAAGGAAAACATCGTGAGGAAACGGACATATCCTAGAACCAAAAAGACATGTGACATCTACCAACCCGCACTGGGCTCGCGTGGTGGATTACGGCGCACTCCCTCTCACAGAGAAAAGGCCTGTGTCCCAGCAGTGGGAACATTATTGTGGGATTATGATTGTTTTGTGCAATTTTATAAAAAAAAACAAGATGGCGTCTTTAGTTCTGATTTTTGCTACTCGCCGAAAGAACCTTGTATTGCTATACATAAATAAAATAGGTACACGTAACGTCAAAATATTGCTCACAAATTCCCAATACATAGCTAATGCAAGAGCACTGCTGCTACTGTGTGAACATGGTTCTAAAAACAGCTGATTCTCTATTTCTATACAATTCAGCTAGGATACAATTCGCATTGTTTCTCGTTTACAAACGTGTTCTCGTTCGCGACACCTGTTTGCTAGCTAGTTTATTTAAATGTGCCATTCTCGAGATCGTCGGGGAAAGATATACGGACAGCACCTGCTGTCGACTGCACGTACAAAGAAAGCGGTGAAAAGAGTGCTCTAAACCATTGTTTAATGACTTGTCGATTTTCTTCGTAGTAGCTATGTTTTACTCTGTATTTTGTACCCGATTGATGGCAAGAGGTTCGGCCCAACATGGGACATAAACTGGGGAGTTGTGGGTGAACTATAGGTAATCTGCTTAACCCCTTGGGGATTACAGGCGTGATGTTATGTCTAACAGTCACAAAAGTTATACCTATTGCTATAAGAAGCTGTTGGCGCTCGAATGACGTTGGGAGGCTGTTGGAAAACATTTTGTGCAATTATTATTTTGTGAGCAGTGGTGGCCCAGTGGTATTGGCCGCGACTTACGAGTTGTAGGTCGTAGGTTCGAACCCAGACAGGCGCTTTACTTTGTGTAAATGATTTCATCACCACTGCTCTCAAAACGGTTAAGGAAAACATCGTGAGGAAACCGACATATCCTAGAACCAAAAATTCGAAGACATGTGACATCTACCAACCTGCACTGGGTCCGCGTGGTGGATTACGGCCCACTCCTTCACATAGAGAGGTGGCCTGTACCCCAACAGCGTGCAGCGGGAACTGGTAACATTAAAGGCTGATGATGCTAAAGCTAGGAAGGTTTCTAAGGTCTACTAATTTAATCCACTAACTTATACGGTGGTGGCCATCCAAAATTTGATTGCTATGAAATCACCAGCACACAGTAAGCAAGCCTGATCTTCTGGGTATGAGAAGAAGCGTTATTCTTGCGGTGAGACAGGTACCTACTGACTGATTTTATTTCCGAGCGTTTCGGGAGGCTGGCTTGTATATTTTCGACATTCAAAAAGTGCTGATTCTCAGCCTTGAATAAATAAGTATGTTATTTACTGTACAGACGCCAGCAGATCAAGCTACCTGAAACTGTCAAATTTTTCCAATCAACTTTGAACCTTATGCTTTAAGTTGAAAATCTATCAAAGAAATTTGACAGATTGTAGTAGGTTGAAGTGCTGGCGTCTGTACTAGCCTTTGCCCGCGGCTTCGCTCGCGTGGAACCTTACTACCGGGATAAAAAGGATTATATTATGTGTTAATCCAGGTTATAAACTATACGTGTTCCGTGCCGTTTTTGCTTGACTGAGGAACAAACATACAAACTTTCTCATTTATATTATACTAGCTGCGCCCCACAGTTTCACCCGCGTTAATGTCGATCCCGTGTGAAAATCGGGATAAAATGTAGCCTATATGTTAATCCAGCTTGTCAGCTACCTCCATAATTTTTTTAATCAAAATTGGTCCAGCCGTTTCAGCGTCGCGGGCCTACGGGCGGACGCGGGCTTGCGGGTTGAGAGTAATGGGTAGCTCACAGTCCGATCAGGATCAGGCCCGTGCCGGACGGCGCGTACGTGTTCCACGCGCGCCTCAAGGAGATATCAGCATCGAGGAGGGGCCCCTTAGGGCCGAAGCCTGCCGGGCCAACGGGATTGTCCGGAAGGGTTACCGCTGGCCCGGAACATAAAGGGCTAAGGAAGGAATTCGGGTGGGTTTTAGTCAGTAAGAGTCTGACACTCCCTTCCGCTCCACCCAGAGCGGGAGGAGTCATAAAGCCGTTTCAGCGTGAAGAATTAACAAACATATAAACACACACACACTCACAAACTTTCGCCTTTATAATATTAGTGTGACTCATTATATTTAAGTAGGATTTGGTACACAAATAAAACGGGCCCGAATGACGGTAAAAGTTTAACACACGATGTGGACATTAAAAAGAAAAGTTGCACCCGAAAAATAAACTTATAATTACTTTTTGTTACAGTTATGTCTGACATTATTTATGTGCGGCTACTGTTTCTACCGAATAAACAGAATGCGGCAAAATGGAGAGGTAAGTTATATTAAATTAATTAAATATCGTGCTATGTTTGCCATTTTAACCAGGGCACTTGAAAACGAAATGAATTTCGTTCCGTTACCGCTAATGTTATCGTATAACGTTCCAAAATTTGTAACGATACTAAACCTAAAAATATAAATAACGTTACAAAAGGAAAACGATAGAGTATATTATTTTCGTAGAACAATATTATAAGTAACGTTTTAGGTATACATTATGCTTATCCGCTTGTAATAACGTTGCAGGTAAAACTATAAAAAGATGACGAAAAAGACGAAAAAGTATAAGGAATAACGTTACAGATTTATTTGTAACGTTATTCTTTATACTTTCGTCTTTTTCGTCATCTTATAAGTCATGAAGCTGGCAACGTTGGGTATCGAAATAAATAACGTTATTAGTTATATCGTTATGCTAATAACGATATATTGATAATATTGTTAGTGAACAGTTTAAGATTTCGTTCCGTTTGTCAGTATCGTTATAGCCAAGGAATTAATTTTGTTACGATCCTGGTGGAATGGTACAAATTATCGGTACCGGAACTACGCGTAACGTTATTATGAGAAACGTTTCAAGTCCCTGATTTCAACCCCACTATGTAGTGCCATTAGGTAGTATTTCAGTAGGCAGTATTGGTGGCTTATCATAATCATCATTTCAGCCGAAAGACGACCACTGCTAGACGTAGGCCTCCCCCAAAAGACTATAAAATCAGGCAACCAAATTCTACCATTCTTCAATTTATTAATTCTATCAAATTCTTTCTTGTAAATGTTGACGTTCAAAAGTGCGTTTTATGTGTTTATTTGAAATAAATGAGTTGACTTTGACTTTACAAATGTGTAAATTAAAAGTTTAATCCCAAAAAAAGACTACAATTTAATTTTACTGCTCTCTCTTTTTGTCCTGTTCCACTTTCTCCTTTAATTACTTACGTTTAATTTAAAACTTATTTCAGTAATTTAAAGGATAATTTAAAATCACCACAGCACAGAATAAAAGCTCATATAATAATTTACGATACAAAATGCAGGATAAGCTGCGGCCATCGGCTCAAGCCCACTGAAACCGCTCAGCGCCCACAATGACCCACAATGGCCCACATAAGCCCACATAAGCCCAATCCGAATCGGAAAAATATCAAATATTATGTCCCTCCCGACTTTTGGGTTATTTCAATGATAAACAGAATATTTGCATATTTCTGATTTGGTATGTTTCAGGCTTCGGTTCTCTTTTGACTTTATATTTCAAGATAAATTATGGATTATTTTGAGCCAATGCCGATGAAATTGAATTTTAAATCAGTACCGACTTACCCACCTATATACACTGTTATTGAAACTCATTATTACCTTTGACTTGGTAAATTCCTTTATTTCATAAAAAAATACGAACCCTGGCACCAGGAAGTTCATATTATTAGTGTAGATAACCTTAAAGTACATCTTAACACTTCTCAAATGTCATATTAAACAAGAAAACAACCAAATGACTAAGTAAGTGATAATGTACCACTTTATTCCCAAGTTTCATAATACCAAACAAATTATCAAATTAGAAGTTATAATTATTTCCGTAATTTAATTAGAAATCAATCTAAATCTTTGCGAATTGTTGGGCCTTGCTTTGTCTCTCGGAGTTAATTAAACAAGTTGTATTGGAAATCAAAATATTAAGAAGTTTAGATTCGCTGGTTGGTTTCAGATCGCGATACTGCTGAGACCAACTAAAGTTGTGTTTTCGCACAAGAAAGAAGGAGAATCTACTGAGGAACTGAGGTAACCATTGTTTTACCTGTTTGGATTATAGTTAAACTAGCTGCACGCCGCGGTTTCACCCGCATAAATGTCGATCCCGTGGGAATATCGGGATACAAAGCCTATATGTTAATCCAGGGTGTCAGCTACCTCCATACAAAATGTATCAATTTTGATAAAATTTGAAGAAGTAACAAACATATAAATACACACATACACACACACCCCCACACACAAACTTTCGCCTTTATAATATTAATGTGATTCTGATAAGTAATTTTCCTTTGAAGGCGATGTCTAAGTAATAACAAAACTTGTTTTCTTCTAGCTCAGCAAAAACATACACAAACACACAGATTTGACCCTTTCCAAAGTTTTCTCATAAAACACTTTCATGCAAGTTGCAAAAAAGTCGGTTCATGTTAGTTTGAAAGGGATTCGGTAAATGCTAAAACCTTAATCTCGAATTTTCTCTTCTTATTAACAACAACAATAATTTATTCCATGTGTTTCTCATCATCAGCTGGTCCACTCCTGGATTTAGGCGCCTCTAATCGCTATTTAATTCAATCCTCGGCTACTGTCATCCAGCTGCTACCAACCAGTCACCTTAAAGAGATCTTACCTTAGAATATACCTTATGTTTTCCAATATGACGTATACTCTTTTCAAACTGCGATAATCAATATTAATTTCACGTTACATTTCCAGAACAGTCGTAGCATACCAGAACCCGTTCACCGGCGACTACTGCGTGCACAAGAGCCGCGCTGGTCCCAAGGGTTACGTCAACAACCTTCAGCAACCCGACTCCCCCGACAGCGGGCTCTCAGATGAGTACGAGCCTCTGAACCTGGAGCCGCTGGGTCCTCAGCCCAACCTGCCGCATGTGGTTCAGGATAAGATGCCGCCGGGGATCGTTTGCATGCCTCAGGTGAAGGACTTGTTTCAACACTCTATTACTCCACAAACTCTATTACTTCTGTTTGCTATGTTTAGTCGGAAAGGTCCTAGTTAAACAAATCTAAATATATAAAACTCAAAGGTGACTGACTGACTGACTGACATAGTGATCTATCAACGCACAGTCCAATCCACTGGAGGGATCGGGCTGAAATTTGGCATGCAGGTAGATGTTATGACGTAGGCATCCGCTAAGAAAGGATTTTGATAAATTCTACCCCCAAGGGGATAAAATAGGGGATGAAAGTTTGTATGAAACTTTGTCAATTTTAAACCGATCGGGCTGAGACTTCGCATACATATAGCTACTATGACGTAGGCATCCCCTAAGAAAGGATTTTAATACATTCAACCTCCATGGGGATAAAATAAGGGATGATGGAGGATGTAAATGTATTAGTTTTTTTTAATAATACTTAACGCGAGCGAAGCCGCGGGCAAAAGCTAGTTAATGATAAAGCAGATGAAGCAAAAGATTGAAATTTCATGGAATCTGTACTAATAATAAAGCTGAAGAGCTTATTTGTTTGTTTGTTTGAACGCGATGATAACCTCTGGACCCGTCGGAATTGAAAAAATATTTTTGCATTTGATAGCCCTGTTCTTGAGGAAATCTATTAGATATCACGCTTAGAAGTCGAGTAAAAAGGAAAAAGAAGTCAGAAACAAGTGCGAGTCGGACTCGCACACGAAGGGTTCCGTACCACAAGGCAAAAACGCCGAAAAAAACATGTTTTTTGTATGGGAGCCCCCCTTAAATATTTATTTTATTTTTATTTTATTATTTATTATTAAAGTTAAAATACAACTGAGTATTTTGTGAATATTTCAAGTGCCTACCTGTTGCCATTTTTGATATCGAGCAAAAAAGGGCAAAAAAATTGCGTTTGTTGTATGGGAGCCCCCCTTAAATATTTATTTTATTTTGTTTTTAGTATTTGTTGTTATAGCGGCATGCGGCAACAGAAATACATACTTTGTGAAAATTTCAACAGTCTAGCTATCGCGGTTCTTGAGATACAGCCTGGTGACAGACAGACGGACAGACAGCGAAGTCTTAGTAATAGGGTTCCGTTTTTACCCTTTGGGTACGGAACCCTAAAAACGCCAAGTGAGCGCTGATAGGCGATGCGATGCGACGTGGTGGGTCGGAGAATAAGAAATTTCACGCGGACGAAGTCGCGGGCAGGAGCTAGTATTTTATAAAGATCGCTTTGCCATTCATTCTGATTTGATGATTCAGTAACTTATGATCCAATCTTCCAACAGATAATAAAAGCATCTGCGTTATCGTACAGTTACTGTGTATTAACGTTAAATCCAAAGAAGTAGTTCATTAACATAACTCGGCTTTCAAATTCGTTAATGCAGTTTTAAAACAAATTTTAATTCCGAACGTGTCTCTTTTTAGAGAGCTTAAAAATTCACTGAATTCACATTTTTGCAGAACCAGATTATAAATCAAATACCCTTAACGAGACAAAATATTATTATTCCATTAAACACTTAGGTGAAACTTCGAGCGTTCATTAAAAAAAAATTACATAAAAAAGACTTAGAAATAATGGCAGCAAGTGTTTGAAAAATTAAAGTCAATCCAGCTGAGAGGCAATTTAAAATAATCCTTTGGTATAACACTTTGCGCACTACTAATGGTCGTCGCGAGTTTAAATTTTAAATTTACTGAAAGAAGTAGTAGGTAAGAAGCTTGCGGCATTAGCCGAGTAGGTGGGTAGGTGGGGGTGGCCAAGAGGGTTGTGGAAAGTAAGATTTCCTTTGGTACAGAAGAAAAATATTGGCAAAGGAACCTGGAAATAAAATATTAGTCAAGAGACAGTTTTACAACTGTGACAGTTTATCAACTATAATAATAGTTTTAAAGTCCTTTATCAGATTGATGTACGCATTATTTCCATTCAAGAAGAAATCTTAAGCTAAGGATAAAACCTTTATGGGTTGTTCCGTTTATCCACCCCAAAAAATCCACCCTAACGTGCTTACGCGGAAACGTATGTCCAAAAATCCACCCTAGGCCTAGTTGGATAAATGGAATTTATAAGCTTGGGATGGATTCTCGGACACGAATTTCCACACATCCACCTTAGGGTGGATTTTTAGGGGTGGATTACCGGAATACTTAAACGTTTTTTACTACGTCCTTTTGTAAATTATATGTACTTGAAAAGCAGCACAACATTATTATTCAATAAATTTGAAGTTGTCCGTATCAGAAGTCATCCTAAATATTAAGCAATCCAAAATTCTATTTAATAATTTATAATTTTTCACTTCAAGACACAAACATCAGTGTAACACTGGCTCTTGTACTAGGAGCTCCTGTATCACAAGAGCCAAAAAACAAATGCATGTCAAATAACATGAACAGAATATTCTACGATAACATGAAGCCTTGCCATCCTGTTACAAACGTTTGTAAAACTGGAAGGGATAATGTCGGGCAGGCGTCGCCGTCGCCGTCGTTTTAATGACACAACTTTACAAGAGAAGCAAATCGACTGATAATAATGCTCTTCATAGTAAGGCTAACGACGATTCAATAACAATGAGATTACATCATGACAGTGATTATGACATCATCATTTCAGCCGAAAGACGTCCACTGTTGGACTTAGCCCCCCCCAAAAGGGGGGGTTTGCCATAATCGCCAGGCTTGGCAGGCGGGTTGGCGATCGCAGTATGGTATGATGGTGGAATGCATATAGAACGCTGCTGCCCATTCTCCGTTACGCCCCTTAGTCGCCTTTTACGACACCCACGGGAAGTATGGTGCTATTCTTTTATTCTTTATTACCTATGACATATTTGAATATTTTTAAGAGTTCTGTTACTGACAGCATTATTCAGTGGCGACATGCATACCGGGCTTTAAATAGTTTGATTCTATATCTCTATTATAAATCTAATAAAATAAAGTCGATTTTCGTGTCTGTCTGTGTGATCGCTTAGACCTTCTAAGCTACGCAACGGATTTTGATGCGGATTTCAACATCTTTTAGAACCTTTATTCCGGGAGGTTTATAATGTTTATTTAACTGAGGTATAGAACAAAAATCTCAACTCAACAATGCGGTCACACAGACAGACACGAAAAGCGACTTTTATACCTAGCTAGCCTAGCCTTTTATTTTTTTTATTAGCTAGCTTCTGCCCGCGACTTCGTCCGCGTGAAATTCCACCCTCCCCCAATTGACTCTTTTAGGAGTGGCATTTCGAAAAACCCTTTCTTATTGGATACCTACTTCACAAAGAACACACCCTCCAAATTACATGTCTCTAGCTCCAGCGGTTTAGGCTGTGCGTTGATATATCAGTCAGTCAGGACTTTGAACTTTATATATGTTACGGGCAACGTGATTAACTGGGCTTTATTAATAAGGACCGGCCATTATTAATAATGCCCAAGAGCGATGGGCAAAGTGATTAATTTATCACTTTGACCGGCCATTATTAATAATGCCCGACGGCCCGTGGTCCATGTAATAAGTCAGTGTTTGAGATAGCTTGAATTTATTACTTGGACCGGGCAGAATGAATAATTCCGTAC
The DNA here is from genome assembly GCA_916614155.1 of Mesoligia furuncula. Classification (NCBI taxonomy): domain Eukaryota; kingdom Metazoa; phylum Arthropoda; class Insecta; order Lepidoptera; family Noctuidae; genus Mesoligia; species Mesoligia furuncula. Next base: position 1,014,925 of record OU744810.1, read on the forward strand.
TTGTAGCCGGGCAATGTGATAACCCTCGACCAGACGATCAACAGCCTTCTTCTGAACTGGAACAACATTCTGCCGATAGTCTACCAGAAAATCAGCAACCCACTGTCAGTGTGGACATAATAAATGAAAACCCGCGAACAGCCGATCAACAGCCTTCTGCCGATATGACCAATCATTCTCACATGTTCATACCATGACAACCGATTCCCACGCAACTTTTCAGCTATCGGTGCCACTTTCAAACTTCCTCTTATGTACTCATTTCTTATTCTATCCATTCGTGTAACACCACACATCCCTCTTAGCATTCTCATCTCTGCTGCATGCAATTGCCTTTCATTCATCCTTTTTGTGGCCCAACATTCTGATCCATACAAGACAGCAGGTCTAATCATGGTTTTATATATCTTTCCCTTAAGTTTAAGGGGAATGCGGGAGTCGCAGATTGTTCCCGTGACCTGCCGCCATTTCATCCATCCAGTGTCAATTCTGTGCTTAACCGTCCGATCTACTTCGCCATCGCTTTGCACGAGTGAACCGAGATACCGAAAGTCGGAACAGACTGGAAGAAGTGCACCATCAAGTGCTATAGCTCCAGAACTGGAGAGACCGCCGAAATCGCAGAACATATATTCGGTTTTGGTTCTGCTGATTTTCAAGCCAACATTCTCCAGCTTCTGTTGCCATTTCTCCAATCTGCTCTGGATCTCAGGTCCATCTTCACCGACAAGGACAATTTCATCGGCAAACAACATGCACCAGGGTGCCTCCTCCTGGATGTCCGACGTAAGAGCATCCATAATCAACAGGAAGAGGTAAGGACTTAAAGCCGATCCCTGGTGCAAGCCTACAGCCACACTGAACTCGTCGGTATTGCCGGCAGTCGACCGCACGTAGGTACGAGATTGACTGTACATAGCATTTTTAATAAACAAAAACACTTCAGTTCACCTATTTTATTACTTTGTCCAAGATTGGGTGGGCATTATTCATAATGGCCGGGAAAAGTGCTTAATCATGCTGTTTTAATCACATTACCCAATTGAGTCGGGCATTATGAATACAGACCGGCCATTATTAATAGTGCCCGGACTTATGAAATTGCCCGTAACATATATACCTAAAGATAAAGAAGATAATCCATGGTGGAATGTGACAGAGTCTATATTCAAATAACGATCTAGAAGGAATGAAACCCAAGCGTAGATATAGTGAAAAAAGCAATAAACCAACTCACAAAAATACCACCACTCACTCACCCTTTAAAAAACAAGGTGGACATTGACAAACACAGCAGCTCGGACAATCAGGGCGAACTTGAGTGGAGTTAAGATTTATGTGATGTTGTGTCGTGCTGTTGTGCTGCACTGCGATACGTCACGTCTGTGCCGCGCTGGGGTGCAGCACAGCGATATGTCACGTCGTTTTTTGTTTATGAAGTCACACGTTTTTGTCGCGTTGTGGCTCAGTCTGTTTGAACGGTGATGGCTATATGTTACATGGGCTGAAGGGTGGAATGGCTTCATATTTTTGGTAGAGATTTTTGGCCGACGTAGCAGCAGATGAAAATTTAGGCGTGATGTAACGTGATATAACGTTATGTTACTACAACTCAATTTTTTTAATTAAAAAACGAAGTTAATGCCCTGTTGTGTTTCCTATTATTAGAGTTAATGACTATGTCAGTTCAATAACTTGTAATTATAAATATGACCTTCTTATTGTTTCAACTTGAAATGTTTTAACTAGCACAATGGAAGAACAATATCCAGAATAGGATTATTAAAAGTTCAAGCGAAGTAGAACAAAGCGTTGGTGTATAATAATACACTAAACTTATTAAAACAATGTTCACCTGAAAGTAATAACTTTCAGTTGAAAATTGTTTTAATAGGTTTGTTAATAATGAACTTCTTATTCCACAAGAAAACATTCTTACACATTAAAGGAAGAACTTTTCAAAATTTTGTTTATTTTATAAGAAAACGGTCTCTAGGGCTTCATAGTTTAGTAATGTTTTTGTAAGAATATAATTTAAAAGAGTGTCCATGGAGATTCTTGCCCGTTCTTCTCCTACCTAAGCTTTGGGGCAACTAGCTTCTTATTTTCTGACTGACCGACTTCTTGACAGTTAAAACGTGCCAGTAAATGGTTTAATTCAAATAAATGCTTTGAGTTTGAGTTAAGTTGGTTGGCTTTAGGTGTTGGTCGGTTAGCGCGGGAGTGGTGTAACACTATCAGTAGCGATGGATTTAGGTGTTGGTCGGTTAGCGCGGGAGTGGTGTAACACACTATCAGTAGCGATGGATTTAGGTGTTGGTCGGTTAGCGCGGGAGTGGTGTAACACACTATCAGTAGCGATGGATTTAGGTGTTGGTCGGTTAGCGCGGGAGTGGTGTAACACACTATCAGTAGCGATGGATTTAGGTATTGGTCGGTTAGCGCGGGAGTGGTGTAACACACTATCAGTAGCGATGGATTTAGGAGTTGGTCGGTTAGCGCGGAAGTGGTGTAACACACTATCAGTAGCGATGGATTTAGGTGTTGGTCGATTAGCGCGGGAGTGGTGTAGCACACTATCAGTAGCGATGGATTTAGGTGTTGGTCGGTTAGCGCGGGAGTGGTGTAGCACACTATCAGTAGCGATGGATTTAGGTGTTGGTCGGTTAGCGCGGGAGTGGTGTAACACACTATCAGTAGCGATGTTAGGTGTTGGTCGGTTAGCGCGGGAGTGGTGTAACACACTATCAGTAGCGATGGATTTAGGTGTTGGTCGGTTAGCGCGGGAGTGGTGTAACACATGATCAGTAGCGATGGATTTTGGTGTTGGTCGGTTAGCGCGGGAGTGGTGTAACACACTATCAGTAGCGATGGATTTAGGTGTTGGTCGGTTAGCGCGGGAGTGGTGTAACACACTATCAGTAGCGATGGATTTAATTTTGACAGTTCTAAACATTAATTGCGTTATTTACGTTGTTGAGTAGACACATTTTTCGAACATAGGTATAGCTATGGATTAGCAATATCCTTCAAAATGATTCAGATTGAGATTGATAGTGGTTACGCATTTAGAGTGGAAAAGGAAAAATGTTAATTTGTATTTTAATTAAGATATTCTGAGCAGCAGTTTGGAGGCTCGGTCGGCGGTCGACGTTATTTGTGATATCTGGGTGTGGGTATAATCAGTAAAAAATGATTCGTCGAAATCGGACTACTATGTAAAAATACATGCGTGAGCAAACTTAAAAATATATCTATCTACACGCGTCGACTTGAGAACCTCCTCCTTTTTTTCGTCGGTTATAAAATTTGTTTACCTCCTCCTATTTTCCTGTACTTTTTTTAAACCTTATATTTTTTTTCATTTCTGAACAGTGTTGTGATAACTGATAGACCACTTTCTTATCAAACCGTACACCTCTGCGTACCTCTTAGAGAAATACATGCTTAATCTTATTTAATTTTAGTATTTTCTCTTATTGCAGCCCGACCTCACGATAAAACTACAGATGAGCCCCAACAACGACTACAACAGCGTGAACAAGTCCTGGAACTGGAACTACAAGGAGTATCAGATCTGAACATGGCGCAGACACTCTTCATTGACAAGATTTTAACCTCATCATATCCTAATTAACGACGAAAATATTCACATAATCATCACAACTAAGTATAATACCCATCGTCTACGACGCTACTCAATAGACAATCAATCATAGACTAGACTTTTCCCAATATGTAGAAGTCGGCTTCCTGTCTAACCGGATGCAGCTGAATGACAGTACTTTGCATGGAGTGATTCCCTATCTGACCTCCAGAACTCAGTTACCTTGGTAAGACTGGTAATTTCTTTAAAACATAACTACTATTTTGTCGCTTCTCAAAAGTATCCAGTTACAAACTCAAATAGCCAGAATATCTCAGCAAAAGTATTTCCTATTTTGTCCGTACACGACGTGTATAGTTGCCGGCACGTAACTTGGCAAGAGTTTTTGTAGTGGGGGAAGTTAGCGCATGCACAATTTCATACATTTTTATATGCGCGAACGTCCCCCACTACGAAAATCTCTTGCCAAGTTACGTGCCGGCAATTGTACATGACAATCCAGTTATTAACGTGTCAGTTAGTCGCGTACGGATCGCCATCGAAATAGTGCGCTGACATTCTGGCTGATTGGTGATTTCAAAATCAAAATATTTTATTTCACATAAACCTACATCAGCACTTATCAAACTAGGAATGAAGCTAGGTGTAGGGTTCCAATTGGTTGTTTCCTATGGAAAATAACCGGCAAGAAACTCCACGGTTACTCTTTTAAAATTAGCTTTACAATGTTTTCAAATGACAGCGTCAACAGGTATGGGAGGACATTGTAGGCCTGTCTACAATTGCCAGGTAAAAATAGAAAATGATCTACAAATCTACAGTCTACAAGGGCTACAACGTCCTCAAAGTCGTTTGTTTGAATTTATAACAGTTACTTTTACGGATCTAAAGGTGCATTCATACCGAAGTTACTTTTTATAGAGAAACATTTTGCAACATGATAATTTTAAGTATAACTTTTGCGGCTTTTGCTATAACTTTTTGTTTTCCATTGTTGCCAACACTTGCAAACGTTGCTACACAAAAGTAACTCCAGTATAGATACACCTTACGTAAACATCTTCGCAATGAAGGGCATCAACATAATCGTAATATTTCAAAGTGTTTATCTTGTCATTCAAAATTTCAAGTTAACAAAATTATATTTTAAAATATTCGTGACAGGTTCTGATTGTTAATTTCTGCTTGATTACAAAATATTCAGATTCAATTTTATCTCCAATCAAGAATTTAATCACTGGTTAAGATTTGATGAAGGTTTGTGTGTATTAAATGTAGATTAAAAATTATTAATGTACATTTAATACACACAAACTGGGTTGAATTAATTATATAAAATATTCACACAATTTATTAATTCATTTTAAATAATGTCGTACGAATATGCTCGTAAATAAATTACAACTGTAGTGACACTCAGCTGAGCGCACATTACATCCGCGGGGTAATTACGTAACACATTATCAGTAGGAATTGCCTTTTTTAAGTTCAACAACATTCATCGCGTTATTTACGTTGTTCAACATATTTATGAAGCGATGGATTAGCAACATCCTTAAAAATAATTCAGATTGAGATTGATAGTGTGTTACGCAGTAAGAGTTCTTCAGTAAATATTCAGATTCAATTTTATCTCCAATCAAGAATTTAATCACTGGTTAAGATTTGATGAAGGTTTGTGTGTATTAAATGTAGATTAAAAATTATTAATGTACATTTAATACACACAAACTGGGTTGAATTAATTATATAAAATATTCACACAATTTATTAATTCATTTTAAATAATGTCGTACGAATATGCTCGTAAATAAATTACAACTGTAGTGACACTCAGCTGAGCGCACATTACATCCGCGGGGTAATTACGTAACACATTATCAGTAGGAATTGCCTTTTTTAAGTTCAACAACATTCATCGCGTTATTTACGTTGTTCAACATATTTATGAAGCGATGGATTAGCAACATCCTTCAAAATAATTCAGATTGAGATTGATAGTGTGTTACGCAGTAAGAGTTCTGCTTCGAACCGTAGGACATCGCATTTCAATACAAAAAACACGCGACGCGCGACGCCTGGAGGGCTTCAATCAAAATGAACACAACTAATGTAGGAGGATTGAAATGAGGTGCGGCCCGCCCTAATCTACGACAACCTTTTACCAACTATTCAATAAACACGGCTAACTTGTCGGCGGCTTAATAAACCATTTCATTAACTGAACATTCGCAACTTCTTCAGAACTTCGGGGTCACGCTAATAAAGTTCGGAACTCCTTCAGATGTAACGTTATATTGTCAAATAAGATGAAGCCTCCGGACTGCTCGGTACGAACTTCCACAAAGGGAACAGTAAGCACTTAAGTGCTCTTAACAGGTTTAGCTGAGAGTGCTGAGTGTGTACTCAGGAGGGTGCTAGTACTGTTAAGGATGTTTCGCAAAAATTAAGCGTTTGATTTGTGAAGTAAATGGTCTGGCCTTCAACTGGTATGTGCTGTACAAAGGTTTTTTTAGCGTATTCTATTTTTTTTTAGTTTAGTTTAGTTTAGTTTAGTTTATTTATTAATATAGTTATTGTTGTTGTTTTGTTTGTTTATTTATTTAGCATTTCTTCTGTATATCCCAATATCATACTGAAATTCTTGAAATACTTTTACAAGCCTCATTAATATGACACTTCCTTCCTACTTTAAATATTATAAAATCTTTCCTACAATCCAATAATATAAAATTTTATTTTTAAAAATCCAATAACTCATTCCTTTAATAATTCTCATTCATCTTATAACATTATAATTTAAATATTTAAATAACAAACATCTCGTTGCCAAACCATGCTCAAATAATCTATTTATTAATTAAGAAATAAATCTTTAATAATGTTCAAATGTAACTCAAATTCTAAGAATCATATTTAAATTATAATTATTTTAAATAATATATGCTTCTGTTGTGTACGGTGCCAAATACATAGGGTAAGTCAGGGAGAGTTGCCTATAGTTTAAAAAAAAATTCATTATTAATTGTGTATGTAAGATATTAAATGAAATACGCATAGTTTATTTGAATCACTGTTTATTTATGCCATTCAGATTAAATTTGGAACTATTCTGCAACATATTTTGATTCAAGAATTTTTTTTTTAAAGAATGTAAAATAGGCATCTCACCCAGGCATGTGGGTCAGTAGCCTATAGATATCAGGGATAGATGCCGACAAATAATTAATACATAATCAGACGTTACGCGTTAGGCATTCCACTGAATCTTCACTGCAGTCTTCATGAAACCACATTTCGCATTGAACACACTGTAACCAGTCGCATTTCTTCTTAGTGGCGTTATAATAAGTCTGTAAGGAATATTGTGTTCTTTACTTGCTTGGAAAAAATACAATGATGTATCTTTTACCAGAGTAATGGCTTTTCCAAGTCTTCTTCACCATGTAGCCTTATTAAAGCCAGAAGGCTTTCTTCTGTATACTTTCGCCATCTAAAAAGCTAAAAGACCATTAAATTCACTGGGCATCTAACACTGAAACATCATTGGGCATCTCTCCCGATTATTAGGGAGAGATGCCTATCGACTCTGAACGCACTCTAAAGCATTTGCAATACAAAATGGCGGATTGTCATCAAAACAAGATCACAATGTAAGGTTATGAAAAAATTTAATACTATTTACGTGAAGAATTTTGGAAAAAAAAATACTGCAAACTATTTCAAAGATTATATTCTAGCGTTTTAATTAACTACACTTACCTTATTTTGCGAATAAACACCAAAATATTATTTTAAAATCCTTATTTTGGGAATAAAAAGTTTCACACTGACTTCTACTTTCGACTGACAAAGTATGGATGCGTTCCGGTTCACACAAATTTTGTATTTTATTTTTTTAATTTAGTAGGCATCTATACCATATAGGCAACTCTCCCTGACTTACCCTAATTCAATTATGTGAAGTACAATGTAAAAATAAAATATATAAATTACTTTACTTCGTTGTTTTATTATTTACTCAGGTAACTGAACTTATATCCATCATTTTTAGATGTTACCAGTTTCTATTAGGTCCGTATCATAACGCAATAGGAAGAAATCTTACACCCGGTTTCAGGAACGAAAACAAACTGTTGGGGAGGTCTGCAGAGCGAAAACACAGGAAATGCTGCTAAACATTTATTAGGAAGGTATAATGGTTTATCTAAGAAGAACGTAGAAAAATTGCATATCGTATATATTTATATTCATTTGCCAGAATATAGGTACTTTCATGGTAAAATAATTTAGTCTCATTTTATTCGACTTATCAGTCGTGCAAATATTTCTAGTGCATTAATATCATGAAATTTACATTTACGTACAAAAGCTATATATCAACTTTTATGTAGACAGCTCTCTACCTAGCCAGTGTTAGTACATGGTGACATACCTTCAACAAACACAATTTGCTAACAAATTGCAAACGCATGTCAACTGCTGTGATTGGTTCACTGAATCAACCACCAATCAGATCACTTGACACGAGTTAAATTTTGATTTTCATCATTAGGCTGGAAATAGTATTACGCGGACGTCCATCTCTGATGTCGGTGGATGGCGTACCGATTTGTAAAACGTTATTTTTAGTATATGCGAAACCTGAGTAAGGTTTGTTCAGAATAAGTAACTGAATCGATTCCAATAATTTTTACCCCATGTTATATTTGGTCCCAAAAATATTTAAAAAAGGTTAAACGTTGGACACCGAGCGACACTAAGTAGGTAATCCAATATCCGCGCCGAACGGTTAGGTACCTAGGTATTATCAATGAGCGCAAGACGTGTGACGAGGTAAGCATATTTTTGTACGGACAAACAGGTAACTTAACAAGCTTATAACTTTGCGACTTTTCATGATACAGTTTTGAAATTTTGTACATAGATTCTTTACAAAATACTTTACATAACAAATTTACTTTAATAATACTAGACACGTGTTTCGGGTTTCGCATATATACTAAAAATAATGTTGTATGTAATAGACTCGCGCTCGCAGATCGTCAGTACAGACCGTGTACCTACACTATACAGAGACACGTCCATTCATCGTCAGCGTATTGGTAGGTATGCGAGACCGACGGTACGCGACCGACGTCAAAATTACTTACATTATTTCAAGCCTTAAGCTTGTGTTTCCTAAGACTGCAGTGTCCGCCACATAGCGTCCGTCATTTACGAGCAGGTCATCACTGAAACGTTATTTATGAAAATAAGTTGCTGTGAGTTCCTAGAGAGCGTTGTTTTTCATACCGTAATAAAGTCAAACTCCGGTGCCATCATATTCATGACAGCTGTCACTGTGGTCGAAAACCGTACCCTCAGGTTCGCTCGCACCACAAAACACTAAAAACGTTTAGCACTAAACGATTTTAAAGACATAGAGTGATGTTTAAAATATGTTTAGCGCTAAATGCATTTTCTGATTTATGGTGAAAGCGGGGCTTTGATTGGGATATTAAATACATCATCTCATCTCACTTAAGATAAAATTACGTAATTGTACACGTGTTTTGCTGTTTTTTGGTCTACGTTCTACTGGTCAATAAAAATCAATCTGCCTAGCCTTTTCCCAATTATGTTGGGGTCGGCTTCCAGTCTAACCGGATGCAGCTGAATACCAGTTTTTTACATGGAGCGACTGCCTATCTGACCTCCACAGCCCCGTTACTGGGTAACACGATACATCTTGGTAAGACTAGTTGTCAGACTTTCGGGCTTCTAACGAATGACAGCCAGTACCAGCGGCTTAACGTGTTTTCCGATACACGGAAAGTCGGAGGGGTCTCGGTATGTAAAAATGGTCACCCATCCGCTTACCAACCGCGGCAAGCATCTGATCGATGGACCCGTGTGGCTGTTATCACTTAACCCCCAGCCCGTAGTGCCGACCTCATCCAGCTTATTTTTAATAATACGACGTGTAAAAGTGATTCCGATACGATTTACAAAATAAACAATTTAATTTCATTCCAGGGTTTTTTTGTTATGTATTTTTCAGGTGAATAATCATACTAATATTATAAAGGCGAAAGTTTTTGAGTGTGTGTGTGTGTGTGTTTATATGTTTGTTACTTCTTCACGCTCAAACGGCTGAACCAATTTTGATTAAATTTTGTGTGGAGGTAGCTGAAGGCTTTTTATCCCGATATTCCCACGGGATCGACATTTACGCGGGTGAAACCGCGTGGCGCAGCTTGTAAAGTACTCGTATATTACTAATGAAGAAAAAAATGTCATCCAAGAGAAATCCCAGTAACAGTGCTCGCTAGTTTAATAAACGTCGTATAAAGAGAGCGGGACAGCGAGGTAAGTCTGCATTGGATTATATCGCGATTCGTCGCACAAACGCTAAATCTATTGCATTTCGGAGCTCGCCTCCCGGATCAGGGATGTTAGGGGCGACTCAGATTCTAACGTATGAATTCGAAGGATACACAAGACAACGCAACTCTTGTGTATCCTTCGAATCAGCATATTACTGTCCCTGAGCAAAGGCTTCTTCTGATACAGAGAAGACACGAGCATTGATCACCACGGTTGCTCAAGACGGGTTGGCGGTTCGTTACAGACAAATAAAATTAAAAAAAAAGGGATTTGTACCATTTTTTTATTTGTCAACCTACACCGCTGCCTTCGTCCCCCCGGTATACAGGCGTGCGGATTAACATGTAATGTTATGGTCAAATATATAAAAAAAAACTAGGGGACTTTCGTAAAACGTTAAAAATGATACGTGTGTATCTTTGTTTAACTGTCATTAATTCAAAATTGGGTTGACTAATATTATTATGTCATTTGATATTTACGAAAACAATAGAATCTATTTCAAATTAACTATCACCATTTCATTTCCAATCGGTTTAATTTAACTGCCAGTACTAAACGTATCTAATTTGCATACTAGGATCATTGGCATAACATTGATAATAATTTAAATTAATTACGTTGAACGATCGCAAAGTTGGCTGGAATTTAGTATCAAAATGTATATTAAATTATGGGCTATTTAACCGACATGTAATTATTTGCTTAAACCAAAGCGTAAAGCTAAAATAACATAATTAATATTTTGTGTTTGACATTCTGTTTGACAAACAAAACAAAAGAATACAAACTATAATATTGAAGTCTATATTCTGACATCTATTGTTTCGAGATGTCAGTATGTTGTCGTTTCAGCCGATAGACGTCCACTGCTGGACATAGGCCTCCCCCAATTTTGGGAGGGTTTGCCATAATCGCCACGCTTGGCAGGCGGGTTGGCGATCGCAGTATGGTATGATGGTGGAATACATAGAGAACGCTGCTGCCCATTCTCCGGTACGATCCTTAGTCGCCTTTTACGACACCCACGGGAAGTAAGGGGTGGTGGTATTCTTTAAGTCCGGCACCACACAGACTCAGTATGTTGTGTATGTTAATTAATGTTCATGCATAATTGAATGTTCCAAATATTAATTATGATATTACTAGCTTCAGCATCGCCCGCCCGCTCTATTACCTACTTCGTTTTCGCTTAGAGTTCTCTCTGACTTTATTTCTTTTTACTCGGTTCGGTAAGGGTCGCAGCGTGATGTTAAATAGAACATAACCTTCTTCAAGAATTGGGCTATCAAATACAAATGTAGTTTTTACCCGACTGCGTGACGCAAAGGAGTGGTAATGTGTTCATCAGCCTATGTATGTATGTATGTTCCTTTGAAGCACTATACAGACCAAACGCCTATGAATCACACGTTAATCGATTCCTCTTAGTCCGGCGAGTGTCATTAAAGACATGACGTTAGTGAAAATTCAATATGGCGACTACTGGACGCCATATTAATATTATTTTTTTTCAAAACCTGTCGAGTGGGGTATCAAAATAAAGGGTTTTAAAAGGTAATTACAAAAATATATACAACATATATGTATACTTAAAAGCAATTCGAAGTGACAAATCGCAAAAAAACACCTAGGTACCAAGAAATAAATGGTCTGCAAAATCTTTCAAATTTGTTGACTAAAAAGCTGGAAATAAAAAAAGTTATTTAAAAAAATCAAAAAACCCGACTGCGGTAAAAAACTTAAGTTAAAAGAAACTGAAAAGCTAAAAACAAGAATAGAATAGAATAGAATACTCTTTATTATGTACACCATATAAATTACAGACATATATATCTAGAAACTGTACAAAAGGGTGACACAATGGGCGGTCTTATCGCTAAAAGCGATCTTTTAAAGACAACCTTTGGATGGATTAAAAAGGGAAAGGACAGACAAATACTGCCAAACAAGCCCATTTTAAATTAAATAAAAGTTGGAAGCAGGCGGGACCCCACACCATTTTTATTGTATTTTCAAATTCAAATGGGTCTCGCCTGCTTCCAACTTTTATTTAATTTAAAATGGGCTTGTTTTTCAAGCAGTCGGGTTTTTTGATTTTTTCAAACTCATCTGGTAGTTCCAGCGATTAGCGCGTTCAAACAAACACACTCTTCAGCTTAATTATTAGTATAGATAAATGCGAAAGTGAATTTGAGTTTGAGTTTGTTTGTTTTTGACTCTTTCACGCTAAAGGGACAGAACGGATTTGGATAAAATTTGGCACACAAATAGACCACTGGATAAAGCCACTGGCTATATTTTTCATCCTGGATCGCAGACAAAGTCGCGAGCAACAGCTAGCTCAAAATAAAACGTTACTTACAAAAGAATTGCCAGTTGCGAGTGTAAGTAGCCCTGTAGCATTCCTAGGGATTGCATAACGTCAACAGATGCAAGTCAAATGCACGGCCGTATTGACTCGAGCTCGCAGTTCGGGACTCGTCTCCGAGGATCTCCGCTGATATAGAGCAGGGGTGGCCAACTTTTGTGCGTCTGACAGGCATTTTTTTTAACTTTTTGAAGAGGTTTTTTTTTTGTGTGGTGTAGTTGGTTCATCATCATCCTTTTGCTCTTATCCCAATATTTGGGGTCGGCACAGCTTATGTTCTCCATATTGTTCGTCACCTCAGTAGTCACCCCCATTTTTTTTTCTTTTCAAAAATAATTTTCGCTTCGTTTACGTTCAGACACTGGTTCAAATATTTTCATTTGACGATAAATGCATTCTGCCTTCAGAATTATTACTGTTTGTTCCAATCCATTGGTTTAGCATCCCTGGCATGGAAGCCAGGTTTTTGCCAGTATTGAAATATAAGCTGAGTGACGAGAATTCTGTTGTCAGCTGAAAAGAATTTATTGCTTCAGAATTTTTATGTGGAGGTAGACCATATTTTGTACCCGTGCATTACGGTCGGAAGCTTGGCTTTCTCAGAGTGAACTGGGAGTATTTCAAAATAGCCACTTGTAGTCGCGCTAGACCATCTTCTTCTTATCGTGTCATGGCAATATGACACGATAAGAATCGACGACGGTGGTCGGAAATTCGGCTACGAGTTTGTCGCCACCACTATCGTCCATCAGTTCCTGTAACGTGCAGCTGACAGGTCACGCAGGACACGATATTAAGTGTCCCATCGTTTGTGGAACAGCACCATTTTTACACTCCAGTGCGAAGTCATCTATGAATCTCCACCTGGATTTTCAGCCTTTGTGGCACAAGGATGTTCTTGTGCAAAGAGTGTCGTATGTCGGAGACCATTTTGGCTCTTTTACTGGAGCTCGTCTGGTGGTGATATTGGATACAGGTGGATCAATTAGATTCATTTAAATAATTCTAGGATTAGAATAACTGATTTTTTTTTCTTAGGAAATTAAAAACTCTTACTGAACAAATAAACTCGGCGTTTCGAGTTGTACATGGTAAAAAGTGAATAAAGATAGAATTTTTGAGACTAGCGGTTTCAGAATTTCTATGTAGGTACTGCTTTAAGTTTTATCTTAACTGCTCTGGTTACTAGTAAATCAACATGAAATATATTATTCGTAGCAGAGCTGTAATATATTATTCGTAGCAGAGATGTACTATTTAAGTGATATCTTTGCATTCCTATAGAAATATACTGCGGTCAGCCCTTTGTGCTTGGAATTAATCGCGTTCATTAATCAAATCAGCATCTTAAAAGATGTGACTTAAAACTGACTGATACAAGCGGTTTATTAAACAAGACCTTAAATAACGTACACTGCTGTAAATCTCTGCCCGTTCAAATTGATGACCGAACTAAATCATCAATACGTCAGCAAATTGCCTATAGCCCGTCGAATGGGCCCGTAGCCACGTAGCACTGCTACGTCGTAGCCTCGTAGCGCTCGTAGTGCTCACAGCGCTTGTAGCAGCAATTCGGCGCGATCCATCAGTGAAGAGATTGCGGTGGAACATCGATCAGTGTCGCTGCTCGCGCACGGGGGGCGTGGATGTAGGAATTGCATATGGATACTCCATCCTGAAAATTTCGTCACGCTTTTAGTACCTCTCTTAACAGAATAAGGGTTAATTTTAATGTGAAAAATACACTCTTAAAAGTACTTAGAATCCCATCCCCTTTATTACCCTGTTTATGTTATAGATGTTCACGTAAAAGGCTTAACTTAACGTAAAGAGGATTTTATTTTGAAAACTTATTGCTATTGCCGTTTAGTTTATCTGTCAAAACTGTTCATGTAAACTTTCAAAGTGATTTACCCTGTAGTACTAATTACAATGTTTAATATCAGTTATTTAAGCCAACAAATACAAAACCAATAATTATAGTGCCCTGTCCAATATTATTATTATAATGTCCAGTCAAATATTGTTATAGTGCCCTGTCCAATATTGATATAGTGCCCTGTCCAATATTATTATAGTGCCCTGTCCAATATTATTATAGTGCCCTGTCCAATATTATTATAGTGCCCTGTCCAATATTATTATAGTACCCTGTCGAATATTATTATAGTGCCCTGTCCAATATTATTATAGTGCCCTGTCCAATATTATTATAGTGCCCTGTCCAATATTATTATAGTGCCCTGTCCAATATTATTATAGTGCCCTGTCCAATATTATTATAGTGCCCTGTTCAATATTATTATAGTGCTCTGTCCAATATTATTATAGTGCCCTGTCCAATATTATTAAAGTGCTCTGTCCAATATTATTATAGTGCCCTGTCCAATATTATTATAGTGCCCTGTCCAATATTATTATAGTGCCCTGTCCAATATTATTATAGTGCCCTGTCCAATATTATTATAGTGCTCTGTCCAATATTATTATAGTGCCCTGTCCAATATTATTATAGTGCCCTATCCAATATTATTATAGTGCTCTGTCCAATATTATTATAGTGCCCTGTCCAATATTATTATAGTGCTCTGTCCAATATTATTATAGTGCCCTGTCCAATAAGCACACTCATATTCTTACCTCCTCGTCAGTCCAACTGCCCACCTCAAGTGGTAGTTCAATCGCGGCTACGTTTTATCTGTACTTATACAAACCTACTATCTAAGAGTTGTAGTTATATAGACCAGTGGCCCTAGTACGGACGCACGACGTAAACCCAAACGATTTCTGCATCGAAAATACAACAATCCTTTAACATTTCGGTTTAATTTTTTTTGCGAAAACCACAAAATTTTTGAATAAAACTAAGTTAATATTTTGTACCAGACGAGTATTTTAAAGTTCTAAGTCGTTCAAATTTCCATTACGTTTACTCTGCGTGTTCGTACGAGGCCCACAGTTACTATCTACTGGTCGTATGTACTCCAGCGATTGAAAGAAGCTATCAGTTTCGATTGGCGAAGAGGGATGGTTTCATTTAAGTGATACTGATGTATCGATCGTTTGTTGGAAATGTAGTGGGTATGGTCAGTTAACAGTGTTTTATTAGCTTTGTGAAAAGTAGAGATGCAAAGTCGTGAAGAAACCGGCCATGCCTTAGAACCAAAGTTTGAAAACATGTGTGGTTAAAACAAGGTACTAGAAATGTAAATTTATCATTGATCGTCTGGCGTTTTAAAGTCTTTCGAGTAAGCTTTTGTAATGTTTTTATACAACACTATTCCTTAGCATCCCATCAATCTGTCTAGCCTTTTTCGAAACGTGACTTTTGCGTTTCTGAGTACCCGTAACGACTGTCAAAGATCTACGAATGACAACCGGACCAACGGTTCCCGAGGCACGGAGGGGGCTCGATATGTAATGAATACTTATCAACGTCCCAGACATGGCTAGCGTAGCGAACCTTAGGTAGACCCGTGCAGCTGTTATTATTTAACCATGAGCCCCTCCTTCCACGCATTTTCTAAAAATATCACACTAATATTATAAAGGCGAATGTTTGTGTGTGTGTCAAACGGCTGAACGAATTTTGATAAAATTTTGTATGGAGGTAGCTGACAGCCTGGATTTACGTGTAGGCTACTTTTTATCTCGGCATTCCCCTGGGATCGACATTTACGCGGGTGAAACCGCAGGGGGCAGCTAATTAAAAAAGAAATTGATAGAAAGTATTTTTATTAAGTACTTTTAGAAATCTCTTAAATAATAACGATTTCATTCAAGTACATTGTTTTCTTTCATTAAAACACAAATTGACTGTTCTAACACCAGAAAGTCAAATTCCGTAAATAAAAACGTTCAAAATTGAGTAGTTACTTGTCAGAAGACGTATTTTTGAAAGATTGAGACTGAGATTAGCATGAAAACGTTCTTAAACATATGAGAATTGCCCCTTAGTTCTCTAATAGAACCTCTTGGAAATGAAACCTCATTTCATATTCAGTTATTGACAGTTATAATTAAAAAGTAACGTTCTCCCACTGACCTGTATTATGATAGAATTAGCCAGCGCTTTCACCCTACTAGAAAGTATATCTTTAGTAATCTCTCTTTCTAAATAGAATGAGACTGAAATGAGTCGAGATTATTATCTGAATAAAGAAGACCTACGTCTTCTTAATTTAGATACAAAATTAAATGAAAATATCAGTATTAAAGCCTTGTAGTTACGAAAATTAATGGAAATAAACTGCAAACAATAGGTTTAATGAAATCCAAATGTTTGCAGACGAAAATAATGGGTATCTTATTAGAAACTTGCTTATTCAGAGATTATTTTGAAGTAAAAATCGTTGTTGATTATTTACAACAACTGAGCGCAAAACTGAAATGTATTTTATTCTGCGTATTTGTTTTCTGTATAGAATAAGAATTGCAAAGCTCGTTAAAATAATAGTATCTATTGCAGTATTAGTAAATACTGCATCCTAATTTTTCGACATTCTTCCTTCTTTAAGAATATGCGCTACTTTTTTTTGGTCACTTTTCCTGTCAAAAAATCTAACTTTTGAATAATGAACTGTTTCTGACAAGTTATTTTTTCCCTTTTGAAGCTTGTGACACTTGTTAAAAGGCACCACTGCTGATCTGCTGACGGGTTGGACGATTTTTTTTCAGATCTCTACAATAAAATTATCGTTATTATAATCGTAATTTTGTACTAATCTCACCGTGAGTGATGTGTTTGTGATCCGTTTGAACTGAGGTATGTTTTCTGTCCTTTTGATTATTCAAAGACTTTCCACCTATTTTCATTTTGTTTATCCGATTTCTTCTCATTGCCATAGGTCAGCCTACCACAAATCCGGCGAGTCGCAACTCCCATTGAAGAAGCCGTGATTTCCTCTTTTTTTGGTTCCAGGTATGTGTAACCCTACTCCATTTTTTGGTTCAGCTTGTTACCCGATTCTTATTGTGCGTTATTTGTCTAGGATACACCTGAAGATTTAACAAGCCGAGCTCTCCGCCACCTTCTGCTGCATTCTGCCTGCCATTCTTTTCTTGGCTGAATTTCAATAGGAAGCGGGCAGATTCGAGCGAGCAGTTTTCTTCATTTAAGTTTTAAAGAGTACTCGGCCAAGATATCGGAGCTACTGACAGACTCGCCGAAACGATGAAACGTCCGGCATCCTGGAGGGAATTTGACAGATATTTTATATATTTTCCTTCCCTTGGTAGTCTAGTCTATTCTGATCTAACCAACATTCTTTCGGTTTGATACGTTATTACCCGTCTATATTATTTTTTTTTGTGATTTCTAACTGTAAAACACAGAATACTGCAGGTTTTATATCGTTCGTTCACGGTTTCGTTGGCCTAATTAGTGTTACGCGATCGCAGGGGAATTTCAGTTACAACTGCAGTTTAAACACTACTCGTAATCCATCTAATTTTAAAACATAATTTAAAGTACAAAACCTTAAGTAGTAATTTCTTTTCTTTAAATTCTTTACAAACCCGTCAGACAAAATTTTAAACCATTACCTAGTTAGTTTAGATATGTATATTTTTCTACATTTTGAAATTATTTTGTAATACCTTTTTTATATTCGAAATGTTTTTAATGAAATAAATTCTATAGTGAAGTGTTATCTTTTTTTAAATTTCGCTACACTATGCTGACTATCGATTCGATCGAAAATATCGATTCTAAATATCGGTTCTTCATTATTCTCTATGCCTTTTTGTAGGAATAATAGACTATTTTGTTTTATAAAAAATTGACGTAGCTAACAGGATTTTTTTTTCCTGTTTGTGACACAAATCATTTTCTACGCCATTAGAATGGCATCAATAATGTAGTGTAATAACTAATAACGGAATAGTTTTCATTTTCAAACTGCATAGTCGCTTTTCACAAAATTAAGAGTGCCAAGTAACGTAATTAGGTGCGCGCTATCGAATGACATCAATATTAGCGTGAAATAAGCGAATCAGTAGTCATTTAAAATGAACAGTGCTACTCTATCTGAAAATGGAAACTACTGATTCACTTTTTCCCCTTTTTTTGAAGTAAAACTTCTTTTGCGGCGTTGTACACTTCTTTGTAATGGGTAAAAAATGTTAAACTCGCGTCAGGACACGTGACCCTGATCGTAAGATGACACGTGACCCTGATCGAAAATTCGTAAGATTCCAAAATATCAAAAATTGAAAACAAGTATACAGGATCAAATTACAGACAGACAGACAGAGACAGACTGAGACAAACAGAGACAGACAGCTACAGTTACGGTTACGTTTACGGTTACGGTTACAGTTACAGTAAACAACGTTAATATTCAAGTTTTCACTTCTGCCGGCACTTTCGGAGTGCAACCCGTCGTTTTTTTTTTTGTTTGAATCAGCTTTGACCTTGAACCCTCAATACAGAAGTCGACATTCGAAACATCAAAACTTCCGGAAATCAATTGCAAATCAACACAAAACAGACACAGCCAGAGATCAAATCGAAATGACACGAAAAAAGGTTCCCTTTCACACTCTCACGATTTAGTGACCTTTAAGAAATTAATTTGTACTGAAAACAGCCTGAAGCTGAAGTCAGCTTACTTTTTTTACTAGAATTAAATCCAACATTTTGCGAGTAATTGAAAAATATGCTAATTGGATTTAATTGATTATGAGTTATGATTTAGGTAAAAGTTTAATTAAAAATTAATTGAAATGTTAATCAAATAAATGGAATGTGTGTTGTTTTAAACATGGTTGTTTCATTTGTTTCTGTGTGGGTAATGTTTTCATTAACTTTGCGAAATTAAAAGATAATATTACATGTAGAAATCATATACCCAAGGTGTACGTTTTGGTGGCAAAGTTTTTTAACATTGCTTGATTAAACACGAAAAAGAAAATCGTTAATGTAATTGGTACGATAAAATACGTTACTCCATAAATCTATTAACTAATTCGGACGAGAAGTAAGGAATTCCCTATTCAACAATATTATTACCACAACAAACACACAACAACATAAATTACAACATTGTTTTTATTATTCCTTATCGTAACTGGCGAAATGTAGGTATACTTCTACCTAACTCTTCGGAATTACAGACGTGATGTTTTTCCTCGAAACCGGAACCGGCATGTCCTAGAACCAAAGATTCAATGTGACATCCATTAACCCGCACTGACTGGGCTCGCATGGTGGATTATGGCCCACTCTCTCACACAGAGAGGAGACCTGTGTCCCAGCAGTGGATATTCCTTATTCCGCCGCCGCGCCATCTGCGTCTAGAGACACAAAAATAAAATTCGTGGTGTCTAAAATGCTTTGAGCGCACAACTTCTATCACGGACCACCTTCAAAACTGTCAGTTTCTATACATCATTAATGCGAGTAAACCTTGTCACGCTTACTTCATATGAAAAGTGTCATACGTGCAGCTGTCGACTATTTCTGCTTTGTGCTCGTGATTATAGATCCTTTTTAGGGTTCCGTTGCCTTATAGATTCGTCATGTCTGTCTGTCTGTCCGTTCGTATGTCACAGCCACTTTTTTCCGAAACTATAAGAACTAAACTGTTGAAACTTGGTAAGTAAATGTATTCTGTGAACCGCATTAAGATTTTTCACACAAAAATAGAAAAAAATAATAAATTTTGGGGGTTCCCCATACTTAGAACAGAAACTCAATTTTTTTTTTCATCAAACCCATACCTACGTGGTGGCCGCTACTCTCAGTAGTTCGGTTTATTTAGTCCGGTCACCGGACTGCTGAAACTTTTCGTCTCAGCAGTTCGTGGATGTAATACGACCGGACTATTGAGCCTGATAGTTCGGTATCGATATCAATATGTCGGAAACGTCATTAGTACGGGAGCTGACTTGACAACCGGAATCGGAACACTAGCGCCATCTGGTGGCGTTGACAGAGTCTGGCCTGAGTTCGTGGGGGGGTCGGTGCTGGAGGACAGCGCGACAGGAGCTAGGTGGAGCTCTCTTGGACATTGGACATCGTACGAACAACATGTGCTCAGAAACTGTCGGCGTTCCGTATCTGGTTGTGTCGTGTACCTACCTAGTGTGTAATTTGCTAGCGTGATTAAATTGTTTGTGAAATTATAATCTCATTTGAACTGAAAACCGTTTTTCTATTGCGCATTATCCAACACACAACCCACTGTAGCCCACTGTAGCCCACTCTAATTCAAATATGGCTGATAATAACGAGACACACCATACTTTCCCCGTCAAATATATATAATAATATATGGAAAGCTTCATAAACGTCAGTCATAATAGTCATGAGTGTCCATAACCATTCCATAACAAAACAGAAAAAAGTTTAGATACCTACCTACTTTTATAGGTTAGTCTGTAATGTTTAATAGTTTATTTGAATTATTTATGTATCTCTGATGGCACATTTCTATGGTGGTATGGTCCAGTCCCTTCCTACCCCAGGGGTATGGACAGGGGAATGGTGGGTCCGGAGTGAAAATGTCGTTTTCAGTCTTTCCTTAGTAGTGCTGGTCCGTTATCGATACCGAACTATCAGGCTCTGTAGTCCGGCCGTATTGCATCACCGAACTGATGAGACGAAAAGTCCGGGACCGGACTAAATAACCGAACTAATGAGACACGCAGCGTGGTGGGGTATCTATGGATAGGTCTTCAAAAATGATATTGAGGTTTTTAATATCATTTTTTTCTAAACTGAATAGTTTGTGCGAGAGACACTTCCAAAGTGGTAAAATGTGTGCCCCCCACCCTGAAACTTCAAAAATAAGAGAACGATAAAACTAAAAAAAAATATATGATGTACATTATCATGTAAACTTCCTCCGAAAATTGGTTTGAACGAGATCTGGTAAGTAGTTTTTTTTTTAATACGTCATAAATCATAAACCGCAATTTACCTTTCATTCAATCAACTCAAATATAAAAATAAAAAAGAAACATTTAATTTCATAAACATAAACCTTATGAATAAACCCGGATGTTACGGAACCCTCGGTGCGCGAGTCCGACTCGCTCTTGCCCGGTTTTTATTAGAGTAAATTATACTTTTCTATGCACGTGTTTCTGTGACAAATAAACATATTTTTCTTTCTTTCTTTTCTTTCTCTAGCAGTGGCCGCCGGGCCGTCTCCGTGCTCTGTGCTCATCGATTCCATTTCCCCCACAAATCAATATAACCCTCCACCGTCAACACTGCTTACCCCGCTATCGGAAAGCCTCTCATGCATATTCACGCTCGCCTAATTTATGTGTTCGGGAGCAGCGTGTATTGAAACAACAGTAAACAGTGGCTCTATTCAATCGTGTGTTTAATTGTTAAATGTTATGTGTGTGTTCATTGATACTGAAGCTACAATTATTGTTGAGGCTTTGATTGTGGCTTTTAGTTTAACTTGGGTGGTGTACGAGTACCTGAGGGGAATAATAGATCGTATATGGCCTGTCTTATCACCTCCCGATAAGTTCCGGAAAATTATCTGGCAGAGAACTTCGTACATATTCTGTTTAATGCGTTTCTGTGTAAGTGTAAGTCCGTACCGTATTAGTTTTTCATATTTTGAAGTGGCTTTTACCTTGCAATTAATTATCTATATTGGTGTTGCGTAGTTTCATACCCTACCTGAGCCTCCGAAGTTCATCATTTAGATATTTCGGGACAGGATTAGAACCCTTACATTGATTTAATTATCTAAGCAAAATCAGGACGAGTTGCTTGTGAATGAATGGCTACAGGAAAACGTTTTCAAAAGGGAGAGTCTTTTGAAAACGTTTTGCGGGCTAAAGAAATTAATTTCCAAGGTAATTTCATCGAAACAAAAGACCGGAAAGCCTTAGATTTTGAGAAAATACATTTTTTGCCATTAGCAAACTTGGGCTAACCAAACCTCTGTCAATCCATTTGGGAATAACACGCGTTCGAAGTAATGTAAAACTTTTGGGCAACCACCGAAATTAAAGCCGAGAGTGCCTGTTCCGCTACGTCAAAACTTAGCAAAAACATTTCAAATCTCAACCTAAATTAAAAACTTAATACTAGCCATATTTTTCCATCTAAAATCATATTTTTCAACGTTCAGCTCCGTCTAGAAACTTCAGCGTCCCGTAAGACCGCAGTGACTTTGCAACGACGTTCTAATTTCAATAACAACACGCCCTTTCACTCGCCTTATATCGTTGACAAGCAATTAAGAGTGTGTCAGCGATGAAAAATGATCACAGACAAGTTTTCAAAGAAAATATGAAAATTCGCTTGCTTAAAAGTTCTTAAGTTATATGAATGAGGCTTAACGCCTCGAATATAAGTTATTATTTTAAATTTTGCTAGATTAATCTATGCTTAAACTTCTGAGCCACATTTAATCCTCAGAAAAGATGCTTTACAGATCACGACTAACTTTATTTCTAGTTGGGTCTCAAATTAATTGGCTTTTTCAACACGTTTTCTTATGAAAGAACTACGTAATCAAAATCAAAATTCATTTATCAAACTAAGATGAGAATTATCACTTTTTGAACGTCAAAATAACATAATACAAAACTCCAAAACGCCCCGCCCTTCACCACTTTCTAGTGCTGCAGTGCAACTGTCAGTTCAGTTAGAAATTATACGAACAAACAGCAAAGTTACTAAGTATTACATTTCCCAACATCAATTTGTTAGACATTTATATTGAACAATTAATCTATTTATGTACAAATCAAATCATCGCTAACATAGATATCCGAATTGGTACCGAACTTGTTTGAGCGTGTACTGTTACAACTTCGAGACTGTTTTGCAATAACAGCTATCAACAAGCTAAACTACATAGTTTGATGGTGAAGTTATAGGTTTGCCCGCGGCTAGACCCGCGTGGATATCGGGAATTATCCTACGGGAACGTACTGCTGGAATAAAAATTATTCTATATGCTAACCCGGGTCATAGTGTGTGGTAAATTCTGTCTAACAAGTTAAACAGGCAAAGTTTCATTCGCATTTATAATATTAGTATGGATGCATTCTTATCTGACAACAGTAAGAATAATGCTATGTACAGTCACGAGCATAAGTATGTATACACTTGGCTGTATTCAAAGACGATCATCATCTGCCTAGCCTTCTCCCAACTATGTTGGGGTCGGCTTCCAGTCTAACCGGATGCAGCTGAATGCTCCTTTAGTTACGAATGAAATTTTATGTTATTACGAACAACGTGTTTTCGAACCCATAGGTTTGTGTAAAGTGTCGAATTTCAACGTTGCATTCGTTATTTCACGAAAAAATTGCAATTGATAGTTACCAAGTGTTGACATATTAGTGTCAACAAAAGAGATAAGTACCTATGTAGGATCGTCGGACATAGTTGGTTTAGTAAGAAACCAATGGTTGTTGTCGACTGAAATTTAATTTGATAAACGAGCTGTTTGTTTTCTATGAATAAAATTATTTTTTTTCCGAGAACATCCATCGGTTACTTACTAAACTTCAAGTATATCCGACGATCCTGCATATTTAACTCTTTTGTTGAATGTACGTTGCATTTTCTGCAACGTACAGTGCAGCACTAGCCGATGAGTGACGAACATTTATTGTTCTTGCGCTAATGTATGGATGGCGATGGTTCACACGCGACAGTCACGTAGGTTTTTGGACCTTAAGGAGCCCGAAAACTTGCAGTTATTGAACGCGCGTATTTTATTTTATATTCTAGGCTATTTAGCGGCCTGTGAGTCAGGCAAGAATTAAAAAAACCGCGATCCCCCTGACATCTGCCGCAAATATTTATTACAATATATTTTTTTTTTTAATTTTATTTATTTTTCCTTTGCGAGTGTGTTGAAAATCGTCGATTGCTACGCTTGAGCATTTGTTGAGCTTGAGCACACTTGCCTCAAAATGTACAGACGCCAGCACATCTAGCTACCCGAAACTGTCAAATTTTCCCAATCAACTTTGAACCTTATAACTTAGCAATAAAGTTGAAAATCTATTAAAGAAATTTGACAGATTGTAGTAGCTTGATGTGCTGGCGTTTGTATTAAGTATTTTCTTATAACCCTTATTTTTGATGGATGGTACGTGCATAGACAACCAAGATTGGAGTATGGTTACTGTTATGTGACCACGGAAAGCAAGAACATCTTACATTTAGCTTTCGCTATTAACGAAACACACAATGTTGGTACCTTTTTACTACCAACATCATTCAAACGACGCTTTGCTTACCTTCATAATTATTACCTTCGTATCTTCAATAATATTCTAGCTTACTTAATAATATTCGAGAGAATGCGTTTCCGAATTCCTGATACCTGACAGTGCGACAATTCTAGTAGCTAATAAAGATCAAATTCGCAAAACACGTATTCGTTTGTATGGAAATGACAGGTGTCAAGAACGCAGTGTCTCGTCGGCCGTACTTTAGTCGCTACAGAACAACCACAACAACAACGGGGGCCTAAAAAGGCCATTTTGGCAGAATCATAAAAGAATAACATTATGAATCATAATATGGCGAAGACAGTCCGTGTTTTTCTTTTTTTCGCTGCACTACGTTGATATAATCAAAGAGATTGTGTTTGGATTTGGATTGGATTGATTGGTATTTTAGCACAGACAAAAAAAAATTACTAAAAAATCCTTCACCAATGTGATTTGATACGATTAACTTAACAGTTAACTGTCCATTATGATTCATAATGTTATCCTTTTATGATTCTGCCAAAGTGGCCTTTTTAGGCCCCCAGGAAACAAAGAAGTAACAATTAAAATCAGATTACAAACTAGTTAATGTTTCAAATGAACTAATTTCGAGACACGTTAACGTTACGTTACCAAGCCACGTCCCGCTAACTGTACCCATATTGCTGTCAACCACAAACCACAATGTAATCATTACTTCCATACTTAATGAATGTTGTCAATTTGTGATATTTGCGAGTTTGCGAAGCGCGAACAATACGTGTTTGTAGCGGTTAATACGACTCCCGTTGTTTTGCGGAACATGTGTGGAAGCGGACGCGGAGGCGGGGGCGACAGCGAGCGCGGGAATCTTGACGTTTCGTGTGACACTGACAGTTTGTCCTTTTTGCGTAAACGATGTTATGATGATGTGGACAAATATGCTGTGACTTCGTTATGCTTACTTTTAAGAGGTTGAAAGGTAGAATCAGAAAGTTGGTACTGCGCAAATAGGTGAAAAAAGCATTTCAAATATTGATTTGAAATGCTTTTTTCAAATTTTAGATTAATGATCACCTACTTTGCGACGTTGCCAACTTTCTGATTGCACACTCTAAAACTAAAATTCATAAAAAATTATGTAAGCTAGGAGTTGGTTCGAGTCTGGGGATCGACTCTAGATCTCCTACTCTCAATTCTATACTTTAACAGTTAGGATTTTTTTTTTTTTGTGGATGGGAAATCATCAAATGACTCCTCCCGCTCTGGGTGGAGCGGAAGGGAGTGGCAGACTTTTACTGACTAAAACCCACCCGTGTTCCTTCCTTTGCCCTTTATGTCCCGGGCCAGCGGTAACCCTTTCGGGCAATCCCGCTGACCCGGCTTAACAGTTAGGATATTAGCCCTTTAAAAATTTTACACATCTGTATTTTAAATGTGAATACTCCAGTCACTAACGGTCTCAGCCACATTAGATCTTTGAAAACCTTTTCTATTTTCGCGACCCTCTCTGCTGTCGCCTGTCAATATAACCCAACTCTTAAATAACTCGACTACCCTGGCAAGTACATTTGCAAGCTCGATAATCACGACAGTGTTTTGTTTCGCCACAATTACGACCACTCCATTTGACAGCTGCTTTCATTTAATTCTCTGCTGTAAACGTTGGTTGTGGTGAAGTCGAATTATATTGGGAGTTATATGTATATATGTTTGTAATTGGTGCAAAATGTTGTTTGGTTACTGTGAGTAATGTTCTTGCTGTCTGTCTCAAATTTTCAGGTTTGGGTAGACGCGCGCATTTAGGGTAATTTTGCATCGGGCAAATTTTTATGATTTTAAATTTATTTATTTTGCATAATACTGTCATCGTCATCTTCCAACCGCTGTCCCGTTTTTTAGTTGGCTCAACAACTCTTCTTCCTTTATACGTGTCTTCGTCGTGTCGGCGTGTATTAAATTTTGTTGGCCCCAAACTTCGCCACTTCCACAGTATCGTCGGTGGCAGCGCAGCAGTCGCTGCCACCAATGGCTGCATTTATTGGAGCACAGAGCGCAGGATGTAGTTTCCGCCATAGCTCCGCATCCACCGTACCGTCGATGTAGCTCCACTTCTCACAATACACACTGCGTTTCTTTGGTCTTCTCAGCTTTCAGACAAAAGCTTATTTAACCCTAGAACCATTCCCATAAAAAAACTTAAGTAAAGTAAGAGAATGACAAAAATCGTCCTGATATTTTTTTTATTAAAATCATAGTTTAAACAATTTATGTCACTGAAATCAGCAAAATCGGTTGTGTAATAAAAAAGTAACGACTGCAAATTTCTATAAACTATAGCGTCCCCAATATCTTCAGCTACGCTTCCACTACGCGACTACCCTCCCTCTGACCTGTAGGAGTAGCTATCGAGTATCATCGACTTAATTACAACAAGTTAGCTCCTAAGCTCCAACTAAGCACTTACTAAGTTACTACCTGAACAACTACTTGTAATCTAAATAAGTTACTTGGAAGTAAATATAGGTCAAGTTTAGAGGTAGATTGTGGAGGAATTTTAGTATTATTTGAAACGAACTGTATAAATAGGAGCTGGAAAGGTACGAAGGCTGAAAACGTAGACTTTGCTTAAAGTTAAGTACTTAATAGCGACTGTTTAATTATACAAAATGTTTGATGATTTAACGTCTTTTAAACTTTAAGTAACATTTATAAATAAACCCCTTAGTATCCAGTAAGTCTAACTATTATTCTCAAAATAGAGATATCCTTACCTTTGGCCACTTTTCACGCGATAACCTTTCTGTCTAGATGCCGATCGTTGCGATTTGTAGGTAGGTATTCAATAGGTATGTGGATACGAGATAAGTTGTTTTGAAATAAAATAATTATGTCTTGTTTAGGAAACTTCGTCAAGTCTTCTGGCCGCCTATCCCGTGTTGTTTGAAGACTAAGATCTTCAACCAGCGCGTCCTGCCTGTTATGGCATACGGTGCCGAAACGGGGACACTAACAGTTGGGCTGGTCTACAAATTCAAGGTCGCTCAGCGCACTATGCAGCGGGCTATGCTCAGAGTTTATAGAGAAATTATCCGGGAAAGAACTGGGGCGTTACCGACATAACTTGCAGAGTAAGGAAACAAGACAGACGGTCGGTGATGCAGAAAGGTCCTGGAGTCGAGACCGCGTACGAGCAAGCGTAGCGTGGGGTGCACCCAGCTAGATGGACCGACGACCTTAAGAAAGTAGCTGGGGTAGACTGGATGCGGAAAGCGGAGGACAGGGTGTTGTGGCGCAGCCTGGGAGAGGCCTATGTCCAGCAGTGGACTGCAATAGGCTGAGTTGATTGATTAAAATATGTCTGACTAACAAACAGAATTTTAGGGCTGTATTTATTAAAAATAGCCCTGTATAGATTTGAAACTTTTAATAACACTATTTACTTTATTGAAAATATGTAACACCACAGTAGGTACCCACTTATTACAATCAAAGAAACAATTACTAAGGTTTCTGAGAGCTAAATGCGTTTTTCTTCTAAAATAGGTAGAAAAAGAAATGGCTGCAAAGGTCTGCTATTTTATTGTACTCAAGTCAAAGGGATGCCTGCAAGCTGTTACTGTTAGGCAGGGGTTACATCCGCTGCTGAGAAAAGTAGTTTTAGTTTTCAATCATAAAGTCAGATTTGAAATTAGGTTGGTCAGACTACAGCATTATTGTCTAGTTTATTCACTATCCATTTGAAAGTCAGTTTCAGACTATTTGTTTTGTACTATGAACCCTATTGCCGTGCTTTCAATAGTTCCTGAAGCAGAATCAGTCAAATGTTAGTTCTAAAAAAAAACTTAAGATGACCCTTTTATCATCCGTGTTTTCAGAAATCACCAGCATTTATTTTGCTTTATTTCCCTTCTTGAATTAATGTAGTAATTAAAACATCGTGAGGAAACGGCACGTCCTAGAACCAAAAATTTGAAGACATTAAATTATTCTACGGATTTTCCTAATATAAAGTCAGTCAATAGCTCCATCCTATGTAAACGCAGCTTAACTCCACAAGTCCGCCGGTCAGACGGGTTCGTCAATAAGTTTCTTCAAAGCAAAGCTCTTCGTATTTGTCGAATGCAAATACAATAATCTCTTGTGAAATAATCGCAGCAGAACAGTCAATAGATATCTCCATGAATATATTGCGATTCTTATTGGATTCAGAAATATATAGCAATATCGTGATATTGAACTGTTTTTTACGTCGTAAGAACTTCCCTTAAGGGCGTTTCTTCAACGCAGCCGTCACCGGGACTTCACCGAGAAACGAGATTATTCGAACCAAACGTGACGTCCCGGTGACGGCGCGCGGTGATCGATTGTCGGCGGTTCAGTAGGTTATGATGGACAAAAGTGTGTGGACAAGATCAAACATGTTTTATATTGCCGTCACATCGGCCCGTTCGAATCTCGGGCCGAGTTCTAGCGGTCGTGCCGAACTATTCGAAGCTTCGGCGGCCGGGAGGGTGCCCTCGGGTGACGGACGTGCGGTGGACACGCGGCCATAGCTCCTAATGTATATGTGTCGCTACTTCGGCGCCATCATCTCAATTATATGAACACATTAAAATAACGTGCAGCAAGCAGGGAATTTGTCGGCACAGTTGGCGCAGTGGCTAAGCGATTGACTGCTGCGGTGCGTGCCGCGGGTTCGAACAAATATTTGTATGTCCTACAAGTAGTTGTTCCGGGTCTGGCAGTTTGTGTATGTGAGTTTAAATTTTTGAAAACTCACCCACAATACAGGAGAAATTCCTAGTGTGGGGCAACGTTTTTAAGAAAATAGGTTATTTAAACATTCAGTAAAAAAAATTGTTGATCATGAATATAATTGCTCATAGGTAATGTTACATTTTCCTGACAGGAAGCCTACACAAAATACTTTTCTGTAAGAAATTAAAATACTTTACATAACATAAAACCTTCTTCCCCGAAACAATGGGCAGAGGTGTACAGTCACGAGCCGATATGTCAACACTTGGCAACTTTAAATTGCGATTTTTTCACGAAATAACGAATGCAAAGTTGAAATACGACGTTTGACATATACCTATGGGTTCGAAAATACTATGTTCCTACTAATATAAAATTTTATTAAAAAACTAGCTTCCGCCCGCGACTCCGTCCGCGCGGATGTCGGCCTTCGCGTGGATGGTTTATTTCTCCATTTTGAGTAACTCTGACAATGACATCTTATAAATATCTATTGGACCCAAATACGGCTAAGCCTATAATAATTAAGGAGATCCCTCTATTGAGCTACTGCTGTTGAGCTCGCGTTCTGTAGTAAGTATTTTTTTCATAGTAATTCCGACCTTGATAAGTAGCATGTAGCAGTAAATTACTGACAGTGACGAAAAGTTTGCAATAATAAAAAAGTGATCGTGACAATGCGACAGAAAGTTAATTGAGAGCTTCAGCATACACAACATTGTTAGTGAGCTCGTCCGGAATATGAACATGAAGATTTCTTGGACTGCTCACACGGGAAAGAGCTACGTAAAGTTGCCCGTGTGAAAAACAACTCGCGGTAAGATCTACGCCAGCAACTCCTAGGGTCTGACCTTGAGCCTTATTTATTGTCATGGGTGTAACACAAAGCTACAGGAAACTGTATTCTCTTAAATTGAAATGGAAAATTATCCACTGCGGGTAATGCAACGTGTGTTCGCGGTTCTACAGAACAACGTCTATGAATAAAACTGAAAAATAAGATTTTTTTTCTACGTATTTTTCCAGGATAAAAAGTATCCCATTTTATGCCCAGGATAATAAGGTATAATTATACCAAGTTTCATTGAAATCGAACCGTTAGTTTTCACGTGATGCCTGCATATACAGACAGACAGACAGACAGACAAAATTTTTTTTAATCACATATTTGGGTTTGGTATCGATCCAGCAACACCCCCCGCTATTTATTTTTTCAATATTTTCAATGTACAGAATTGACCCTTCTACAGATTTATTATACAGGCTGTTGATTTGCATCCTAGTCAAATTCAAGGACGTCATTATGCTAATGATTCTCGACCCAAATCAACAATAAAATGGGTAGGTATTTTTTTTATTTTTTTTTCTTATTTACGGAAATCCGTAAGTGTGAACCAGCCGTATTTAAACGCGGCCCGTCTGTTACTAGCCCTATAACCGCGCTTTCACGTACACACACATTCAAATGCGGATGAGAATCTATCATTCGATAAATTCGTAGGTAATCAATCCCATCCTCCAATCACAGTGAGGCGATCCGGGTACTTAGTCTCCCGCGCACCCTAAGCCACGCCCCCGCTGCCCCGGAACTAACAGTGTAATTGAAATCGCCGCAGCGTTCGTGCGCTTTGCGAATTCCGCTTCTCGGTACATCGTTGAGACGTAGGTTCAAAGTGTTCAATTCAAATGTCGAGCTGGTGGAGATGGTCCGCGGTGGAGATGTCCGTCGGGAAATGTTTCCCGATCGGGAACCCCCTTCACAGCGTCATGCTGGCTGCTATGCACCACACCAGTGTTGCGCATACTGAAGCGTGAACTGCAACACCCGTTCCACTACTCCAAGGCACAAGACATTCACCCAGGTGATAATGCCGTGCGGATTACATTTTGTCGTTTTCGACACTTTAAAAACGAATGTGTTAGTGTTGTTAAGCTGAAGGAAAACCAGTACGTACTACCTAAGTACGTGGCAACTTTACCTCCGGTAACATAGGTAGGTAATTTATTTATTTGTACATTTTGTAAATACGTTGTTAGCTTAATCAATTTCATTAGTGTAAATAAGTTATTTCAAATTTTTAACTACCTACGCCAATAATACCTAAGAGTCGAAAGTATACCACGTCCTTACACTTAACTAGAACGTCTTTCCATTTCCATCAAACGTAGAAAACATTTTTAGACTTAGTAGATCGATCACCAACAAAGGTAGGATTATTGCCGGTCCTAAGCCCGTTAAGTAGGAAGGAAAGTTTCAAATCAACCAATTTAATCCACAAATAAAAACAAAAACACTACGAAAACTTTAGCTTGAAGGATATTATTAATCATCTGATAACAGGTCAGTGAACTTTTCTTTGGCGCACTAGTATTACTGTCATTAGTAAGATTTCCGTATTCCAATGATGCTCAAAAATGAGTTAATTATCAAGTGAAATTTATGACAATAATGTAGGTGATTTTCGAAATAAAATTAGGTAAAATTATTGCTACCGGTCATCGCTCGGCGGCCCGACGGCCGCCGGCCGGCCGGGGAATTACATGGCAGCTGCATGCATTGTCGCTGTGTGCATAGTCGGGTGATTCTGTTTTATTTGTATCGAATTAAGGGTTTAATTCTGAAATACTGTTAAATTTCTACAACAAAAAAAAAGCAGCGCTTACTAGTTATTGCCCCCTACCGTACTTCAAATGATTATTTATGTCTTTTATGACAACCTCCTGAAATTTGACGAGGATGCAAATCAACAGCATGTATGTATATAGATAAAGGAGAAAATCGCCTTTGATTAAAGACAAGTGTATAGATACTTTTGCTCGTGACTGTACCTATAGATAGTACACCCTCATTAATTCACCAAGTATGCGTATTTAAGTCCCATGTAACAGAGGGCGAACCTTTTGCTATCAAACAGGCACAAAATCTAGACTCCGGACTGCCTGAGTAATTTCAGATAGAAAACCCAATAGCACTTTGCTCGACCGGGGAATCGAACTTAAGGCGACTGCATGACCTAAAGCGCGGTCTTTGTCGCACTGCATAGAAAAGAAAGAGAAGCGCGATGACACAACGCTGGTAATTTATTGCAAAATATGAAGCAATTATCGATTTACAAAATATCTGTTGTTTGGACTTAACAATTAAAACACTAGTGCTTTAGTATCTTGCTTGTAGAATAATCTGACAAATCATAATAATTGTATATACCTATACGTATTAGTATGATTAATATTGTAAAAAGAAAGTTTTTAGAGGAATCATCATGATTTTTTTCTATCATATCAAATTCATTGTATTATGTTTTCAACACATTATCTACCTAGCATATATCCTGAAAAATATTATTAATTTTTCTGATTTGTTTACTGTAGTCCTTTTATTGTTTCTAAAACTTGAGTTTTTTGTGTTCCAAGCCCCTTAACTAATTTGTCTCAATGTTTGGTATTAAACTCAAGAAATATCAATTCCGAGTTTTAGCATCAATAATGAGATGGAGATTCCATTTAATAGAAAAATATTACTTTTCTTCTGCCTTCCAATATATTGTTAATTCAATTCCTCACGATCGAGGTCTGAATATATCTTCAGTAATCGAATCGAGACAGACATTTATTAAATTAGGACCGTGACCCAGAAATGAGATATATTACACGCTTATCGTGGGATCAAAGAGCCAATCGGGGAAATTAAATAATACCGGTTACCGTGTATTCAGTGCTATTATATATTAAGTAAAAGCTATTGGAAGATTCTAAAAGACGTCGAACGACGTTAGAAGTCTAGGTAACTAGATCATGTGCTGTTGGGGAGTTTTTTTGCGCCACTTTTACTTTCTAGCTAAAGCGCAAGAACGCGTTTTGTGGACTATCTGATCTCTTAATTTTGACGTTCAAAAAGTGCTGATTCTAAGCCTAATTTGAATAAATGACTTTTGACAAAAAAATTTATTGCCTTTGACCCAGTAGGTGGTACACTGATCGCGGCTTCAGTAGCGGTCTCCTCGTCCTCAAATGTACAGGAGTTAGAAAACTAGCACGTAATCTATGAAATAAGCTCATTTTCTTATACGCGCTTTCCAGGATGGTTCCTGCTGCAGCTGTGCTATTTCAAGAGGACATGGTGCTGATGGTGACCATCGGGGTGACTTATTATTTAAATCACCCCGGTGAGAAAAAATAATCTTTCGTAGGTATCTATTAATCCCATAAGTACTTCCCGATCTTGTCCCCCGAAGGCCGGGGGCACCTATTGAAGGTTTCACACCAAAAACAAAATGATTTTTTTCCGTACAAATCCCGTAATGAATATGAAGATACACAAAGAACATTTTGTAGGTATACAAATTATCACTCGACAAAGGAACACATTATAATGATTACGCAAAATACACAACAATGCAGCTTTCATTTTATTTTTGGAACAGCTTTACTCTTCACTCAATAATTGCAGGAACGGAGTTATTTACCGAAAGAATAAAAAAATACAGTTATTACAATGTCAGATAGAATTAAAGAACAAAGAGAACAGGCACGTACAAAATTAAATGTCTCGTACATACACGCACAAGGGTGTTATAATGAGTACATTCGCACCCAAACGTTATGCGAATCTAATGTGAGCCTTTTTTTATTGGAATTCTTTTTTTCTTCTTGGCTGGCACTTTTTATTTAAGGTTGTACGGAATAATTTTGTTTTTGTACTTATTTATTTAATTTTATTAAAGTTGTCAAGGGTTTTTATTTGGGAATGTCTGGTTTAACATGAAATAATTTGAATTATGCTTTACATGTTTCTACTCTTTGTAGGTACAATTTCTTTTTTTGCACTGTTTACATATTTTGTATGTGAAGTGGTCCTCTGTTAAAAATTAAATAACTAGCTTTACCAGAACTTGTTTCATGTTCTGTTTCAGGATTTAAAACATGACTTTTTACTTTATGTGTTACAACTTGATAAGGGTACTGTGAAGAGCTGATGAGCTCTCCTAAGAAATTAAACAACGTTCCTATTTCTTTACGTTTATTTCGACTGAACGTCTTTACATTTTCCTGAATAAATTTATCACCATTTTAATATAAACAAAAGAACCTACTACGAAATATTTAACACCTCGTTCTAAACTTGCTTGACTGTTCGAAAACGACCAGAGCTAATTTATTGCCAGCCTGCACTAAATGGTTCCCTATCCATTTGCATAAAATTTTAAGACCTAATATAACTTAGCATAATTTTGTTTGGCATAATTATATTTTCGCATATTATAATTACGCATAACAGCTTACGCATAATTTTTTTAAGCATAATTTCTCTAACCATAATAATGATTAAGCATAATATTCTAAAGCATAAAATTAAGCATAAAGTTCTAAAGCATAACTTTTTTAAGCATAATATCCTAAAGCATAAATTTGCCCGAAGAGGATATACCAATTTATTTCGACGATTGGAAAGAAGCCATATCTCCTGAAACAGGTAATATATAACATATTAATATAATATAACGTATGAACAATTTTGTGGGTTTATTTTTCGCTCTAGGAAGCATGAAGCAAGCAAGCATACAGCATGCAAGCAAGCATACAGCATGCAAGCAAGCATGCAGCAAACAAGCAAGCATGCAGCATGCAAGCAAGCATGCAGCATGCAGCACTCAAGCGAGCATGCAACATGCAGCAGGCAGGGTTTCTGTCACGGCTCCGGCGCTGCGGGCCGCCTCGCCCCTACTCGCCTACGCGATTTTAAATTACACTCTAGGGCAGTCATGTCAAAGATACGGCCCGCGGGCCGAATCCGGCCCTCGGGCCATTTCGATACGGCCCGCGATCACAATATATCACAGATAAATTAATCTTTTTTTTAGAGATTTTAGACTGCACTCAATGCCTCTACGCAGATTTAAAAATACGCGCGCTTTACTAAAAATATCTATAGTAAAACCTATTTATAAAAAGGGCAAAAAAACTGACGCAGGAAATTATCGCCCTATTGCATTGTTATCTACATTTTCAAAAATATTTGAAAGTGCCATGTCTAAACGGCTAAATAGTTTTTGCGAAAAGTATAAGATCTTTAGCACCAGTCAAAATGGATTTAGGAAAAATAAGTCTACAACATTAGCAGTATTTAATTACATCCAAGAAGCATTAAAAATAATAAATAATAAGAAATATGCAGTTGGGTTACTGCTAGATATGAGTAAAGCCTATGATCGAGTATCATATAAAGTACTATTAAATAAACTGTACCAAATAGGTGTGAGAGGTATTGCATATGAGTGGTTTTGCTCGTACCTAAAAAATCGCACGCAGTACGTTGAAGTGGAATATTTTCACCCGGATACTGGTATAGTGACCCATGTGAGATCACAAATGGAGCACGTAAATATGTCCATACCACAAGGCAGTGTCTTAGGGTGCATTTTATTCCTAATCTATATCAACGATTTGCCGAGAGAAATAAATGTCCGGAGTGTCCTTTTTGCTGACGACATCTCAGTAGTGTTTTCATGTGACGACGGTAGCAAATTAAATTTAATACTGGACGATATACTTACAAAAATAGTAAATTGGCTAAAGGACCACAATTTGCAAATAAATTTCTCTAAAACAAAACTTATGCAATACAGACCTTATCAAAAACGTCCATTGAATATTAGCTACTCGTTCAATGACATACCGCTCCAGTGTGTGGATGAATTTAGACTCTTGGGTCTGACAGTTGACACTAATATAAATTGGAAGGCACATATTAATGTTGTGGCAAACAAACTTGCAAGTTTCGCGTATGCTTTGAATGAGTTGAAAAGATCAACCGACTTCAAAACAGCGATGACAGCATACTACGCCTACGGCTACTCATGGTTAACCTATGGCATTACAGTGTGGGGAAATTGCGTTGAAGTAGAAAAACTCTTTATTTTACAAAAAAGATGTGTGAGAATTCTTGCGAATATAGACCAAATGCAAAGCTGTAAACCTTATTTTATTAAATATAAAATGCTCACCTTAACAAGCATTTACATTATGGAAGTAAGCAAGTTTGTTAGAAAACATGCGTCGTTATTCCCTGTAGCTAAGAATCAAAGACCGCTGCAACGCTCCTTAAGAGTAAAAAATGAATTAGCAATGCCGAGTTCAAAACTAGCTATGTTTCACTCAGGACCTCTTGTAATGTGCATAAAAATTTATAATAAATTACCCAATGAGATTAAAGACATTGAATTTGACAATAAATTTATAAACGCACTTAAACTGCACCTAACACAGAAGTGTTATTATAGCCTAAATCAGTTCTTAACAAATTGACATTCTGTAAAATCAATATTTTAGATTATTTGAAGATTGACGCAATGTAATAATGTAGAAATTGAATAAAGACATCCAATAATAAATTAATTAATAATGAAATGATGACGTTAAAAATGTAATAATATATTAGTAAATAACTTTATATAATAATGCATGCAATAATAATTTAATTTATAATTAAGAAACATAATGTTGCGGTGCCCTAGCAGGGTTCATGTACGAATCTTATATTTAATTCTTAACAGCCTTGTAAACGACATGAATGCAATAAAAATTAAATAAATAAATAAATAAATAAATAAAAGTAATTTCAAGAGTAGCGCCTGACAAGACGAGTGAGAGAGTGTTAGTTATGCTTTTCTCTCTCTCGTGCGCGCGCGAAGTCGTTTACTATTTCGTCCGTGCAGCTAACGCATACTGCGCCCCACCCTCACCCTCTTTCTTACTTTTGGTATGATTTATAACAACTAATAACTAAATAAATAAAGATGTTAAAATAAAAACTTTACAAAAAACAAAAACTAAAATACAAATCCAAAGACACCGACTTCCGAAATTAAATTTATTTTTCTCTTTATTTATAGTGTTTTTGGAAGTCGGTTGTTTTTTTGTAAAAAAGTTTTTATTTTTCACTTTTTAGCGGGTCAGTTTGTAATTTATCTAAGTTATGATAGCCTAATGTCAACTGCTTATCACCTTTTACAAAATATTGCTTTTCCCGATGCATGGACGTTAATTGTTGAGGAGTTCTCCTAGTAAGAACCAGGAGAACTGGAGCTGATTGAGAAGTCACCATCAGCTCCACTTCACCATACGCATTGTAATGAGCATAAATTGCTTAGCAGCCATATTAAAGTAATCGAATCGCAACCCGTGAAATATTTGTCATTGAGTAGTGCCATTTGTGGTCTTCATCATCAGCTCCACTTTACCAAATCATAATTTCCGAGAGCAAATGCTCAAGTTACTTTAATAATACAACGTGGCGCTTCAATGGTGACATTAATTTAACACACATATACGTTTTCACATTTTCGTTTCATGAAGCAATTATATTTCCATTAGACGTTATTATTTACCGATTTATTCTAAATTTTAGAAAATAGTATTTTAGAGCAACCTGTACTTAAAGAACTGTCGTGCAGCGGTCATTTGCCGGGGTCACGGATCATAACATCGCATCAATGAAATAAAACGAATAAGCAATACTATTAGTATGAAACAAATGCAAAGAGTAGGCGAATTGAAGGAAAGACATTCCCTTTGTCGGCGCGCCGTAAAGGGATATTTCTTTCCTTTCGCCGCTTCTAGGCCTTTGTCACTCGCCGCCAAAAGTCGCCGCCGCAGGTGGCTCGCGCCCCCTCCCGCCCGCCGCGGCCCCCGCACTGCACTCGAATTCTTTTTTTGTTTTTCTAGTAATCTAGTCTCAGCCGAACCCGTGTCCTTGACACACTTCGTCAAACTAGTGCGCATAATTACGTCGTGAATATTGTTGATTTGTAGTGAATGTTTCCGCGAAAAACACGCTTACCTATTGTTTTATTTATTTATTTTTGTGTAATTAGAATAGTAATTAGATTATGGTACTTAGATAAAGACGCTTTGCTTTGTTTCCTAATCTAGTAGGTACGTTTCCATCTCTTGTGATACAGTACGGAGGACGCGAGACGGTTTTAACCGACTTCTGTAAACTTGTGATCGTGATGGCAAATACACGTCCGAACTACACAGCAGCTGAATATGCGGACATGATCCTAATTTATGGAGAATGTCATCAAAGTGCCGCCCTTGCGATAAGGACATGTCGCGAGAGATATGGCGATTCAAAACAATGCCCTACTAATCGCATTATTGTAGCTGACCTCTTCAGCGCATCCACGAAAACAGGCCAGTGGATCCTAGGTCTTTACGCCCAGACCGACCGCCTACACGACAAAATGTGCTACAATATTTCGAAGACTAACCCAAAACAGACAAAATAAAAGCAGTGATTAGTGATGACTGTGATGAGTGATGATAGTTATAAGACTAAGCAGTAAGCACCTCCGATGTAGTACCTCAGCTCTAGTACCTACCACTTGCGCCGCGCCGCGCAGCTCGGTTTCTTTGATAAATGCCGACAAAGAATCGGACCAATCACCACGAGTACCATCGCGCGAAGCGTAGGTAAGTAATTTCATGAATGAATTTTTGCAAGGGTGATCCCAATTTTAGTTACTATTATATTTTTTAGTTTGTTTGAAAAAATGTTTTTTTCAATTTACGAATTATTTTAACCTATACTTATATATATGGTTAATGGGCACTAGCCCTACCCGTGTGTTAAATTAATGTCGCCATTGTAGCGGCACGTTGTAGACTTAGGCAAGAAAAAATTTGCTAAGGGCCAAGTTTATGTTACGCTTAGTCATGTAAAGACGCTGGATGACATTGTATTATGCGACTTGGAACCTACCAAATTGCTAAATAGACCACATGACGAAAAGGCATTGCGTGAAATGCAACGATTAAGGCTTTTATAAATCATCATCAGCCAATTGCAGTTCACTGCTGGACGTAGACCTCCCGTCATCGCTTCTCTCATCTAGCCACTACC
Source organism: Mesoligia furuncula (assembly GCA_916614155.1). NCBI lineage: Eukaryota > Metazoa > Arthropoda > Insecta > Lepidoptera > Noctuidae > Mesoligia > Mesoligia furuncula. The sequence goes on from OU744810.1 coordinate 1,054,126, forward strand.
GGCAACCTTTGTTAGGATAATTATACAGAAGAAAAACTCGCAAAAGTATTTCACTTTAAGAAGTATTTATTAGTTTTTAGACTAGATGCTGATAATCCTGGCTGCAGCATCAGGCCAGACTTATGTCAACATTGCATTGAACTTAAAATTTAGTCCTGTTTAAAATGAGCCCAAACACGACTACGGTGCTGTAATTTCAAGGTTTGTACTTTTTCTGATGCGACTGGCTTCAGCATCAGGTCTCTATGTACTTCGGTGTTCCTCATTAACAGTACGTTTATCCACACATCGAACCCTTTTCAATGAGCCTAAACACGATATATCTGCTGTTAGTTGTCGAGGAGTTAGGTACTCTGCAGACTATCCTGACTGCAGCATCAGGTCATAACTTGATGATCATGAGACCAAATGTGGCAAATGCCATATCAAACATCAAAACAATTTACTAAAAACAGTCCTTGCCTGTTCGAGTAACTTCTTACTGTTAAGGAGTTGAACCTTCCATCATCAGCCCAGCTACCTGAGATGGTGACATCCGTACGCAAATACACAAGATACTTCATAAAATATGCGAAAAACAATAAGTAAGCCTATAAAATTTGAGGGTTGCTCTCGATTTCTCTAAGATCCCATCATCAGATCCTAACTTAGTGACAATGGGACCACCTCAGAACTATCTACTTTCGAACAAAAAAAGAATTTTGAAAATCCGTCGACAATTGGCGGAGTAATCGATGAACAAACATACACAAAAAAAAAAAAAAAAAAAAAAAAAACATACAAACATCCGAACATAGTACCTCCTCCTTTTTGTGAAGTCGGTAATAATTTTGTATGTTTTAGTATTTTAATTTGAACCTGGCCCGCCTACACATTCTAATTCTAATATATGGCCCTCTGCAAAATTGAGTTTGACACCCCTGCTCTAGGGGTAGGACAAACAAGACTACGTAGAGTCGGTTTTGCAGCAATTCGGTTCTGTCACTAACTTTTGTTGCACAGCATATTAAATTTAATTAATTGTATGCCTAAATATTATTATGCTAATAGTCATTAGGCCCACTAACGTTATGCGAATCAAATTTATGCCAAAACAAATTAGTCTTTGAGATGATTATGCCTACATAAAATGTATGCCTAAAAAAATTATGCCGAAGTATTATTATGCCAAAACAAATTGTGCCAAAATACTTATGCCGAAGTATATTAGGACAAAGAACATTATGCGAAAAGAAGGGATCCCCACTAAATAAGGTCGACTTTAGCGGACAACCTATACAGTACCTACATTTCCATGTTCGAAATTGTCTGTTTTAAGCCGTTTATAATCGGTTGACATGAAAAAAAAAATACATATATTGTTGCTTTGTTTTTTTTTACCGTGGCCAATAAATACGAACTGACTGACGAATAGGGGATTCGATGCGCTAAAGAGATAACCATGACATGATATGTGAAAGTAGCTCCAATATTGTAGTAATTATAGTTATATGGTACAACCTAAAACGACACGCGTCCTTCAAAAGAAAAGAGCCTTTTTGGATATCAAGCTTCAATCTAATGCAATCCAAATATTTATGATTGCATTTAATTATTATTTTAATATCAAGAGTGACAGCTGTCACTCCGAATAAATGCGAAAACTTATAAGTGACATCCCTGTTTAGAATCAAATAGGTACCTAGACATGTCTGTACAAAAATTTAACGAATATAAAAATGCAATCACAATTATTATTTTCTTTGTATCCAAGTTCGGGCGGGTCGGTCACGGACTTAAAACTGAATTTAATTATAATTTTAACAGCTTTCAATTTAAATGAAATGGAATGTATTTCGATTATAAAGTACGTTGTATCTTCTTGCAAGTTGTTTTTTTTATACTCGTACCATTATTCAGGTCCGCCAGTTCGAAATTAAAATTGCCACCAATTTTGTGTTTTCTGTTTTTTATACGTGTCGTGACTGCGATTTAAATAATAAATGTGAACTTTCTTTCGCAGAAGATTTTTTCGAAACAATATTTTATTTCGTTAATAGTTTTAGTTTCGTTAGGTTATTGTTTTTTAATCAGCTATTCTATCCCACTGCTGGGCAAAGGCTTCCCCCAAGTAGGATATTAAATTGTTTTTTTAAATACTCTGTTATGTTTAAATACTTTGTTGTGTTTAAATATTTTGTTATTTAAGTACCTGCTATAAATAAAGAAAATTACTTTATTTGCTGTAATTTTTTTGGGGTTAATCGAATTTTAGAAAAGTCATCCAATGATCACTATTCGCTCACATTCAAGCATGTTGTTAGACTTGGTATGATTGTTTGACAAAAATCACAACAACAAACCAGAACATAATAAGTAATATGAAATTTCGACAACAGCCGACCTATTCCGTAAAAATCTCACTGTGAGAACATATTATTATATGAAGTGAGCTGTCAATAGTGTCAATCCCAGGCATCAGGTGGAATGACAGCACACTTCACGTCCACTTTACGCTCACTTCCCGCAAATCTTCATGGGGATATTTTTAGGGTTCCGTACCCAAAGGGTAAAAACGGAACCCTATTACTAAGACTTCGCTGTCTGTCCGTCTGTCCGTCTGTCCGTCTGTCTGTCACCAGGCTGTATCTCAAGAACCGCGATAGCTAGACTGTTGAAATTTTCACAAAGTATGTATTTCTGTTGCCGCTATAACAACAATTACTAAAAACAAAATAAAATAGATATTTAAGGGGGGCTCCCATACAACAAACGCGATTTTTTTGCCCTTTTTTCCTCGATATCAAAAATGGCAACAGGTAGGCACTTGAAATATTCACAAAATACTCAGTTATATTTTAACATTAATAATAAATAATAAAATTAAAATAAAATAAATATTTAAGGGGGGCTCCCATACAACAAACATGTTTTTTTCGGCGTTTTTGCCTTGTGGTACGGAACCCTTCGTGTGCGAGTTTGACTCGCACTTGGCCAGTTTTTTTTATTCAATAATCTTCTAGAGTTCGCAGCCCCGGTAGGTAAATCTTCTAAATGCCGTTATATATTTCAATTCTCATATAAGTAGGTAAGTCTATGTATCTCGTCTGTCGTCGTATTTTTTGTCAAGCCCGCTAATAGCAGTGTCCTGTCCCAACGGAGAACATCACTCAATTATTTACCGCTCGCTCAGCTCATCGAGACTGTAATTAAATTATCTTTGTCTAGAAAAATCCTGAAGAAGAAAACGTTAATAAAAATAGGAGGCGGACCTTTTAAATCATTACGTAATCTTATTAGGTACTTACTTACGTCAACATTGCTAGCAATTACCGAAAAACAGAGCAATAAGTATACAAATTCAATTCAATTAAATTTTATTCAAAAACAATTCAGATTTTGTTATTCAAAATCCCGTTGGATCCGAGAAGCACAGAATCGGTCGAAGTGGAGGTGCTTGGAGGAGGCCTATGTCCAGCAGTGGACGTCTTTCTGCTGAAATGATGATGATGATGACTCAAAAGAAATACTTTTTGTTGATAAAATAATAGAATATGACAAACACGCTTTTCCTAACTCTGTTGATTTAAAAGAGTGTCCATGGAGTTTCTTGCCCGTTCTTCTCCATAGAGATCTACGTTTTGGAATGGGCAACTAGCTTCAACTTTCGGACTAACTGACAGACTATTTAATTTTGACAATTCAAAAGTGCCTGTACAAGGTCTAATTGAAATAAATGCTTTGAATTTGAATTGAATTTGAATTTGTACGGCCATGACGTGTGGTGGCATTGTAAAATTAGCTCAATTTATTAAGGGTCATCGCGAACTGCAATAACAGATTTATTTTAAAAAAATTGACGTGAATCCGGCAAACTTTCGCCACGTCTCTTTGCTATAACAGAAAGAAAATTAAAAAAACTGGCCAAGTGCGAGTCGGACTCGCACACGAAGGGTTCCGTACCACAAGGCAAAAACGCCGAAAAAAACATGTTTGTTGTATGGGAGCCCCCTTAAATATTTATTTTATTTTAATTTTATTATTTATTATTAAAGTTAAAATATAACTGAGTATTTTGTGAATATTTCAAGTGCCTACCTGTTGCCATTTTTGATATCGAGCAAAAAAGGACAAAAATCGCGTTTTATTCCGAGCCCCCCTTAAATATTTATTTTATTTTGTTTTTAATATAATGTTGTTATAGCGGCAACAGAAAAAAAAGGCAGTGAAAATTTCAACAGTCTAGCTATTGCGGTTCTTGAGATACAGCCTGGTGACAGACAGACGGACAGACGGACAGACAGCGAAGTCTTAGTAATAGGGTTCCGTTTTTACCCTTTGGGTACGGAACCCTAAAAACAGTGGCACTCCGGGAGTGCCGACAGAAGTCAAGACAAAACACAAACAGAATGCTTTGCTATCACTCACCGACATATCGGATATACATTAAAACCGAGTTCATCCCGAGGACAGCCGAACACATCTGAAGCGAGTATTTTTTGGATCGTCTTATAAACAAAACACGCGCGGTGTCGCTTACGGTAACAGTGGCGCGAGTTCAACGGTTTTTTTCCCTTGTCAAAAAATGTACATCAAACTCAAACTCAAACTCAAACCATTTATTTCAATTAAACCATTTACAGAACCATTTTGAATTGTCAAGAAGTCGGTCAGTCAGAAAATATGAAGCTAGTTGCCCATTCCAAAGCGTAGGTACCTATGGAGAAGAACGGGCAAGAAACTCCATGGACACTCTTTTAAATTGTATTTTTACAAAAATATTAGTTACATCATTAATGTTGAATTTACAATTATATGTGAGAACGATGTAAAAAAATACGTACGCGTTAAGAGCGTCCAGAGTACAGCAAATAGTAAGAAGACAACAATCCAAAAATAAAATAATTAAAAATAAGCCTAGGCAGCTGAGTGATGACCAGCCCCAACTGACGGCGCCCGTTCACGAACATGACGCATAGATCAGCACCATTCAGCTCAACCATTTTGAAGGGAGCTAAATGATCCAATACACACGCCACCGTCAGCGAGACATTTGTGTGAGCATGACATACTATCAGCCGCCATGGCACATTCAAGTCAATGAAAGACATATTACCCGGTAAATGGTAAAGAAGGTATACTTACATAGAACTCACATCTGTGCTATGCAGTTATACAATGCAAAGGAAATTGAGTTTATACAATGCAAAGATAATCTTACAATCTTCAGCAGCTCCAACAGTATTTTCAAGTGTTAATCAATTAGTTGTGGTTGTGGAGCAGGACCAGCATTGAGCCAGGCATTTTTATCAGCGATGTAATCCCCTAACTTATAATATGCCTGACTGCATAGTGTGCGTTTTATACAAGACTTGAATTTTGTCTCATTCAGTTGAAGAATGTGGGGAGGTATTTTATTATAACATTTTAAACAGTACCCCATAAAAGATGAGTCTACTTTAGCCAGTCTGAAACCTGGTTGAACTAATAGGTCCCTATTCCTAGTACTATAATTATGTCTTTCACCTCTTTTACCAAAAAGATGTAAGTTTTTTCTTACATACATGATGTTTTCGTAGATATATTGACAAGGTACCGTCATGATGTTAATTTCCTTAAACAGTTCCCTTAGAGAATCACGCCTGCAGAGGTTATATATGGCTCTGATGGCTCTTTTCTGCAGAATAAAAATAGAATCGATGTCTGCAGCCCGTCCCCAAAGCAAAATACCGTAAGACATGATACTATGAAAGTAACTAAAATAGACCAGTCTCGCGGTATCTATATCAGTAAATTGGCGGATTTTTCTGACAGCATAAGCTGCTGAACTTAGCCGTCCTGCAAGAGATGTTAAATGAGGACCCCATTGTAGCCTTGAGTCGAGCGTGATCCCCAGGAAAACCGTTTCATCGACGAATTCTAGTTTCTCTTGATTCAATACTATCTCACAATCACTACTCTTTACATTTGGTAGAGAAAATCTTCTGCACTTAGTTTTTTTCCCATTTAATACTAAATTATTAGCAGTGAACCAACTTTGGACCTGCAGTAAGGCGTTATTTACGTCGTCATAATTTGTAGCACGTCTATTTACCTTAAAAATTAAGGAAGTGTCATCAGCAAATAACACCATTTGTGGTTGATTTTTTAATAAATAGAGTAGATCATTAACATACACTAAAAAGAGGAAAGGACCCAATATCGAGCCTTGTGGCACACCCATTTTTACTGTTAATCCATGTGAATTGACACCATTTATTTGAACTTGCTGTTGTCTGTGATTTAAATAAGAACTAACTACACTGAGCGCAAGTTTTCCAAGCCCATAATGATCAAGTTTCAAAAGCAAGGTTTCGTGATCGACGCAATCAAATGCCTTAGAGAGGTCACAAAAGATTCCTATGGCGTCTTGGGCCTCTTCCCACGCGTTAAAAATGTGTTTTAATAAGGTTACACCGGCGTCGGTCGTACAACGTCCTTTGGTGAAACCATATTGTTGATCGTGAAGGATTTTATTCGTGTTAAAATGATTGAGCGTGATGAAATCATCGTGCCTAAAGAGGTTTTCACTTCAACAAACTTGACGTGTAACCGGCAAACTTTCGCCACTAGTATCTTTGCTATAAGTAACAGAAAGAAAATTAAAAAAGTTTTTGTCGTTGAAAATTTGCTAAATCATACTATATTTTCTTCTAATTCTATACCTAATAGTTAATGTATCGTAGCAGCCGCGTCCTTCACCCTAAAACACTAGCCCATCACTGTCACACTGCCGGTCAAAAAGCTTTTCTCACACAGAGAAGGCACGAGCATGGATCACCACGCATGCTCAAGACGGGTTGTGGGTTCAAGTTCGGGCAAGAGTACCAATATGACTTTTCCATTCATATGTACTTTCTGAGTTTATCGTGGACGTTACTGACATCGGTGAAGGCATACATCGTGAGGAAACCTGGACTTGTTTATGAATAGTACCTATATGTCTTAAATCGCTTCACCCCGTAATATGCACAAAAATCAATATTCAACAATTTTCCATTTTAATATTTCTTCCACCCCATCCTATACATCCTCTTTCCTCCATAATCTGATCGCTGCTCCTAAGGCCGCTCCCACACGCCACCGAGCGGAAAGCATAAATCCACCGACAAATAGGAAGCGGCCTACGATGCAATGCGATATCGATACGAATATATTACTGTCGTACACACAACCACCTATGAAGCTAGACTTCCAGTATAAGCAGACCTCGCACTGAATAAGCTTTCCGTATAGTGTTTTTTTTTAAAAATAATTTAATGAACTGGGTAAGTAAAATGGAGTTTATTTATAAACGATGATTATAGTTGAGTGACGAAACGTCAAAAATGCATGGTTAAACTGTCGCTAATCGCAATGTTTATACATAAAGGGGTTTAGTCAAGTCCTTTTTATGATTAAAAGGTATTTGGTACACAGACACTTTTAACAGGATGCACTATTATTTACATTAAGATTATTTTCACTGTTTTGAATGATTTTGTATAGTAGGGCTTCCGCAGATAGGCGCGACGCGACTCTAAAACAGTTTCTACGAAAACTTCATGGAAATTGTTCTTCCAGAATCGCGTCGCAACGTCGTGTCGCGTCTTATTAATGTTCAAGTGTGTAATGGCGGGGGATGGGAGGAACTATCACTAAGAATATTATTATTATTTTCAAATCACTAAATGCCAACACTAATGCCAATGCCAGCAATAATTTATCAATAAAAAATGTATAACACTCGAAGAATAGATGACCCATCGTGTCTTCTTTTTAACCACAGTGTGTACAAATGTTGTTTTCAATGATGCCGATTGTTGCTAGGTGCCGTAGAATGAAAGTCCAGCTTATACTGGAGCTTAATTTCGTCATGCATACACAGTAAAGTTTTTTCTAAGAATTCGCAAGAATGGCGGAGGAAACTAGCCGACGTTTGCAGTCTATTTGTGTCAGTTCTATTGTTTAGTTAAGTTACTGTTGCGAGGGTTATTTTGGGGATGGAGAGAAAGGGTTTTCTTTTATAGTTTAGGAAAAACGCATGTTAAAAAAATAGCTATGAATATAAATGTTGATAGATGGAGAGGGGGAACACGAAGAAAAGAGATGGATGGATTGTGTGAGGAATGTTTATTTATTTATTTACTTAAATATATTTTATTGTACACCACAAAAAAACATATCATAAAAAATATAGCAAACATTGCAAAGTATACAATGGGTGGCCTTATCGCTTTCTGCGATCTGGGGGCCTGAAAAGGCCACTTTGGCAGAATCATAAAAGGATATCATAATGACCAGTTAACCGTTAAGTTAATCGTATCAAATCCCATTGGTGAAGCATTTTTCAGTATCTTTTTTTTTTGTCTGTGCTAAAATACCGATCCAAATCCAATTCCAATCTCTTTGATTATACCTACGCAGTGCAGCGAAAAAAAATAAAAACATGGACTGTCTTCGCCATATTACGATTCATAATGTTATCCTTTTATGATTCTCCAAAGTGGAGTGAAGAGTAGAGTGCTGGCTTGGGTAGGAACAAGAATAAGTGTTGCGCCGATTCCAATGAACGTGGGACGAGGACAAAAAGATGGTGATGAGACGTTGATGACGGTGTGTTACGACTGCGGCACAGACTTGATAACACTACTCTGTTTACCGGAGACACTTAAATCATCATCATCTGCCTGCCTTTTCCCAACTATGCTGGGGTCGGCTTCCAGTCTCACCGGATGCAGCTGAGTACCAATATTTTACATGAAGCGACACTTAAAAAAGGAAAACAAAATAATAAAACAGATTACAAAATACGATGAAGACTATTTACTTGCCTATTTACCGAATAAATCTTTACCTTCACACTAAACAAAATGTTGGTCCAAAGTGAAAAATTTACGGTTAAGTATGACTTAAATTTTCAACTTTAAATTTTTAAAAATCTAAAAAGGTGACTTCATGGTTCCTAAGTAGGCCTCAAGAATTCGCCAGACTCTCAGCTTTCATAATATTTAAAAAAAAAGTAGTAGTAACATTTATTTTGAACCAAACACTTGTACATATGCATACTTTTTTTTAATCCACACAAACTACATACTCAACAGTTTGTCGATGGGATTACATTTGGTTCAAATTCGTAAAAATACAGATACTCGTATCGTAGTATAGATAGCAAGAATATTATCATGATGGCATCGCGTGCCGCCGGACAAGTGAGGCAGGCAGGGTTTTCCAAGAATACGAGTACAAACAAAATAAACTAAGCCCGACATCTCCGCCTCCACTCAAAATGACAAGTTGACACTATAGCAGTACAAGAAAACCCTTCCAGCGCCATTTTACTTCAAAGTGTCACTCGCTATGGAAATGAAGAAAGAAATATGTCACAGTCCGTTATCCCTCGCGCTCGCGGTGAGGTGTGGCTCGACCCTAATCCTCGCGTTATTTAAGACTTGGTATTGGAATTGGAACCACATTGGCACCAACATTGGCTATTAGTCAATGTTCATGAATTCATCTTCGCGTTCATCGGTTCCTCGGCCAATATGGCATGCTTGTTGTTACTGTAGGATATTTTGCCTACTATGGTTCTCTTAGGGATCATCTCATTCCAGAATCCGTCTCTCAGAGAGACTGAAAGCATAGCCGTTTCCAAAGCACTGCACCGACTCCGATTAGAATAAGACATATTTTCTTAATTTTGTTTTTCTTCCTATTTGAGAATTAGCCGTACCGAGGATGTGTCCACATCTCGGCTTCGTAAGTTAGTTTTAAGCAGAACTTTATTCTATTTCCTTTTGTACCTATGTGTAATTTTGTCTTTAATCTATGTGTTGTTTTTAACCGTTTTAATTACAGTAAATAAATAATTGTCTGTGTGGTGCCGGACTTAAAGAATTGCACCACCCCTTACTTCCCGTGGGTGTCGTAAAAGGCGACTAAGGGTCTTACCGGAGAATGGGCAGCAGCGTTCTCTATTTATTCCACCATCATACCATACTGCGATCGCCAACCCGCCTGCCAAGCGTGGCGATTATGGCAAACCCCCCCCCAAAATTGGGGGAGGCCTGTGTCCAGCAGTGGACGTCTATCGGCTGAAACGACGACGAAATAAATAACAGGCGAGGTGCACTGTGTGTGAAGTGTCGGTCGTCCGGCGGTAAGATGGGCGGACGATATTATTTCCATCACGGGTTGAACCTGGATGAGGCTGGCACAGGGCGGGGAATCCGGGGGACGTGGAAGGCATACAAGTTCTCATGATCCTCCGTCCAAGTGTGGGAAGGGAATACCGGGGTGGTTTTTAGTCAGTAAGAGTCTGACAGACCCTGCCGCCGGGCGCCGCCGGTCCCAGGGCGGCGGACATCCATGAGCATTTTCCACCCGGGATCAAAAAAAAAAGAAAAATGGGCATGGGGAATGACACAAGAAAAGAGAGACCTATGTCCAGCAGTGGGTGAACTCAGGCTGTGGGCCACAGCCCGAGTTCACCTTCTTAATCTTCATCATCATCAGCCACAGCATGAAGATGAAGAAGGCTCACTGATGGGTGGCCCAGGTTACACAAGTGACAGTCCAAGTGATATCAAAACAAATAAAAAAATAATTAAAAACAAATGCAGCATTGGACACAAAACATACACCAACACGCCAACATGGCCGTAACCAGTCCCAAGTCCGTATGAGTGATACATTTTATATGACCGCGTCCGCCCCGTTATGTGCCATTTACCCGATTGTGCTCGTAAAAGAGGGTACGTTTTTAACAATAAAGAACGTTGTGCGTATCTGTGGCGGTCTGAAAAATGTATGTTTGCCACTGATATGAATAAAGTTAATGGTGTAGGTTTTTTGTGTCACTTTACCGTTGTGATATCTGGTTAGTGAATATAAAGTATGATGTTCTAACGTAATAAACGAAGTACTTACTTCTTCTTTCATGAAATATATGAGTAGTGCGTTTGTCCACCGCAGCCGTCACCGGGACGTCAACCGGAACGAGATGACGGTGCTGAAGTAGCGATACATACATTTAATATGGCCGCGTCTCCACCGCACGTCCGTCACCCGAGCGCCGTCATTTCGTTCCGAGATTGTGAGGGGCAATACATAACTCATTTGATCTTGTCCACACACTGCCGTCGCACCTTGTTTACCATAACATACTGAACCAACGAGTTCGGTCGCCATGGACCAAAGTAAATATAATCGCAGTCTTTGCCATGGACAAACGAGTACCGTCACGATCGGTTCGAATTTCTCGGTGACGGCTGCGGTGGACAAACATCCTAAGAATAAGTACCTATCCCATGATGACGTGATAAAAATATTTGTATTAATAAACTCAAACTCAAAGAATTTATTTCAAATAAACCAATTACAGACACTTTTGAATTGTCAAGGATAATACAGTAGAGATCATGGTGAGGAAGTTTGCTCGGGAAAGGACCTACCTACTGGACTACATCTTTATCTAACTCGACCACCAAGTCTTTTTTAATTAGATTAGGTGGCTGTTAAAATACAGCATGCTTGAGAAAGGTGTGGTCATATTTTATTACTAAATAAAATTAAATTAAAAATTTAAAAAACCCCCGACACAAAAAAATAATAAAATTAAATGTAAGTAATTGCAAAAGGATCAAATAATTTAAAAACCCCCAACTTGAAGAATCTATGTAACGAGACTAAAACAGATAAATTCATATGGCAGTCGGGGGACCTCTTAGCGTAAAAGGTGTTCCACAGAACGGTCTCCCGACTTCCATATGAATTTATCTGTTTTAGTCTCGTTACATAGATTCTTCAAGTTGGGGGTTTTTAAATTATTTGATCCTTTTCCAATTACTTACATTTAATTTTATTATTTTTTTGTGTCGGGGGTTTTTTAAATTTTTAATTTAATTTTTTATTTCATGCTTTTTGTAGGGAGTCCTTAATATTTGTATTTCATTTCTTTTATTTTCTTGCGTTTTAAGATTCACGTAATTTGGTGTTTAATCAGGTTTTTTATCTGTCAAAAAATAATTATTTATCTATAGTTGCAGAATAATTTTTAAGACTAAACAGATTTTTTTGTTTATTATATCCTTTTCCTAGTTCTTCCTTTAGTTATTCAACTTTCGTACAAGTATTTCATAGCGTTAGATATCTTAGGTATTTCAGATCTAGTTTATAAAATGGGACTGCGACACTATCTGATGTAGAAATACCTACGCTTTTCAAGTGGGATTGTTCCATTCGTAATAAAAAATAGTCAAACTCAGTGGTCGTAGGTACCAGTCATCACTCCACTTTCCTCATCATTCTAGAGCATTGATCAGACCACAAAATATTTTGAAGTTTTTAGTTTTCATTTCGTTAGTTAATATTCCTCATTCCCTTTCAATATAGTTTACATTATTCTACTTGTCAAGCCCTTGCATTTGATACCTATATTGAAGGAGTTGTGAAAAAAGAATATAATTCGCCATTTTGTGGTGGCGGCCATCTTGGATTTGAAATTTGTAATAGCGTATAGTATTGTACTAGTCAAGCCCTTTCATTTGATACCCATATTGAGGGGGTTGTGAAAACAAAAATGTAAATCGCCACTTTGTGGTGGCGGCCATCTTGGATTTGAAATTTATTATAGTGTATAGTATTCTACTATTCAAGCCCTTTCATTTGATACCCATATTAAGGGATTTGTGAAAAAATATGTATTCCGCCATTTTGTGGCGGCGGCCATCTTGGACCGATTTTCATCAAACATAGCTAAGAACACTCCCGACTAATTCACCTTTCAAACAAAAAAAACAAAATCAAAATCGGTTCATCCGTTCGGGAGCTACGATGCCACAGACAGACACACACACACACACACACACACACACAGACACGTCAAACTTATAACACCCCGTCGTTTTTGCGTCGGGGGTTAAAAAATACTTAAAATTACTAAATAAATTATTTTAATAAATATACATACATATATAGGGAATATACGTAGCTACATGTGAGCAGGCAGACCACAGTACGCCATGCTACGATCCTTACATACTCCTTTTACCTCGTTTACGTCCATACATACATCGGGTCATACTCGCAAGCCGGTTGCGAGTACCACAGATTACTAAATAGTTACTACGCACAGTATGATAAATGCCTCGAAAAACGGACATCGCTTTTTAGGGTTCCGTAGCCAAATGGCAAAAACGGAACCCTTATAGATTCGTCATGTCTGTCTGTCTGTCCGTCTGTCCGTCTGTCTGTCTGTCTGTCTGTCCGTCCGTATGTCACAGTCACTTTTCTCCGAAACTATAAGAACTATACCGTTGAAACTTGGTAAGTAGATGTATTCTGTGAACCGCATTAAGATTTTCACACAAAAATAGAAAAAAAACAATAATTTTTAGGGTTCCCCATACTTAGAACCGAAACTCAATTTTTTTTTTCACAAACCCATACGTGTGGGGTACATATCTATGGGTAGGTCTTCAAAAATGATATTGAGGTTTCTAATATCATTTTTTTCTAAACTGAATAGTTTGCGCGAGAGACACTTCCAAAGTGGTAAAATGTGTGTCCCCCCCCCCTGTAACTTCTAAAATAAGAGAATGATAAAACTAAAAAAAATGTATGACGTACATTACCATGTAAACTACCACCGAAAATTGGTTTGAACGAGATCTAGTAAGTGATTTTTTTTTAATACGTCATAAATCGTAAACCGCAATTTACCATTCATTCAAACAACTCAAAAATAAAAAATAAACATTTAATTTCATAAACATAAACCTTATGCATAAACCCGGATGTTACGGAACCCTCGGTGCGCGAGTCTGACTCGCTCTTGCCCGGTTTTTTTTATTCTTCTAATCGATAGTATACACTGTTTTGAATGCTAGAGTAGAACTCCCAGAAACCAATTCAGCTTAGAACCAGAGCTATATTTTTTTCAATATTTTATTCTGGTTATCCATAGAAATCAAAAGAATTGTATTATCTTATTATGTATGCAACGTTTTTATGTTTTAATTATACTATGTGATAAAGCCAATTATCTGCTATTTTTAGAAACAATTTTTTTTTAGATGTTATTTAAATATAATAATAATAATAATCATTTTATTTCGGACAACTATAAGATCCATAACTTGTTAGTAACAGTTTTGTACTTAAAATACTATTGTTAGTAACTTAAACTAAAGACGAAAAAGTACGAAGACCATCCAACACTCGACACCTAGAAATTATGGAACAAGTCTTCGCACAAATTGCCTTATTATGGCGGAGGAAGTATCTGTCGCCACAGCTTTCAGGATGCTATTGCGACTGCCTCTTATTCTGCTCAGGAGTGAGGCCGTTTTTTTGCGGATGATGGCATGAAATCCGTCGGTATGGGCTACCGCGCACATTTCTGAGGCACTGCAAAAACGGGGCAGTCGCAACAGCATTCTAAAAACATTATTATATTGGACGCGCAGGACATCCAGCGACCTTTTCGAATAGTTGACCCAAAGACTACCGGTGTAAAAACTCTGACAATAGGCTTTAAAAAGCGTAATCTTTACTTGGTCTGTACACCGAGCAAATCTTCGTGCCAACATATTACCCCTGACCGCTAGAGCCCTGCGCTCCCTCTCAATGTCACTATGATCACTGAGGTCGCCGGTAAGAAAATGCCCAAGATATTTAAACTTTGTGACTCTACGTATTAGCGTACCGTTTATGAGAAGTTCGAGGGCATTCTCCCGGCGCTTACCAGCGACCCCAAAGACCATGTATTCACATTTTCTGGCATTATAGACCAGTCCATGTGCGGCAGCGTAGGTCTCACATACTTTGAGCAGCTCCACGATCGCCCCCGGCGACGGGCCCAGCAGCACCATGTCGTCCGCATAACTGATGTTGTTACAATTCACACCATTTACCCTGCATCCGACACGCATGCTGCTGAGTTCGGCAATGAGGTCATTGACATATAGATTAAAGAGCCGGGGAGACGACAAACCACCCTGCCTCACCCCGCACTCCAACCCATATGATTCCGAAAACGCGTTAGACCATCTAACATGGTTCGTCTGGTTACGATACCAAAACTGCAATACACGGAGCAGTTCCGCCGGTATACCCCTACTCCTCAACTTACTCCAAAGCACATCGTAAGAAACGAGATCGAAAGCCTTGGAGAGATCAAGGAAGCAGGCGTACACCGGCGTCTTACGGTCAGTGTAGTATTTGACAGTATGCTTGACACCCAGGATAGCACTTTCGGTAGAGAGTCCAGGACAAAACCCAAACTGTGCATCGTGCAACTTTATATATTTTGCCAAATAAGAGTCAAGCATACTGTCCAACACCTTAGCCGCGACAGTGGCAAGAGAGATCGGGCGATAATTACCTATGTCCGAGATGTCTCCTGTCCTATTCTTCACGATGGGTACAACAATGGTCTTTGTTAAGTCTGCCGGTAAATACGAATGGCTGAGACACATCGTATAGAACAAGGACAGGACCCTCGGCATATGCATACCCGCATATTTAAGATGTTCTATGCTAAGCCCATCATGCCCAGGGGATTTGCCCCTACTCATACTATTTATCACCGACCTTACTTGCTTCGTGGTGAAGCGCAGTAGCGGCTCCCCCCGTTCATGAGACACAAAGCCGATTCCCGACACAGAGGGACCAAGTGGAGACTTTACGGTGAAATGTTTCCTAAATAGATTAGCAATGTCCCCATGATCAGTAACCCCTCCAACATCCGCCGCGAGACCAGGCTTAGCCTCCAACTTACCTGTAGATTTCCAAAACGCACAGAAATTGTTATTAGCTCGTTGTTCTGCTAATACGTCCATCTTAATTTGATCTTGTCTATTTTGACAGTACTTTAGCCGACTTTTGAAAATTTTACGTGTCTCATACATTTGATCGTAAGCAGTACCAGAGGTTGGTCGATCAGCCAAAACCCAGGCTTGGAATCTAAACCTGGCCTCTCGGTGAGCGTCTCGAACATGTTTGTTCCACCCACATAACGGACTACCCCGCTTTGGTCTCTGGTGTACTTCACTAGATTCTCTCGCTGCTTCACAAAGGACATCTATAATATTCTTGTACAGCTTATCAAGGACAAATTTGTGATCATCCAAGTTGCATGACCCATGACTGCACACCGCAAACTCCCGTGGGAAGTCTATCTCTCGCAGTTTATCAGAACACATACGATGATAACTCTCGACCTCTTTTTTATTTCTGACGCCCCAGACAACAGTACTGCGGGGTGCAGCCCCGGTCGTCAACTTTGGCTTAACTACATCTAAGTTACATACAATATATATAGGTAAGTGATCAGACACATAAACATCTTCATCAATACCTACACTAACAATTGTCTGCCAGGCTGACGAAGAGACCACACAATGGTCTAACCACCTCCTACAGCCATGAGCCTCACTAATGAAGGTGTAGTAGCTTAGATCATATCCTAACTTCTTTGTATCGGCACAGACCCAGGATTAATCGCTACAAAAACTTAATAGCTCGACATAAAATAATTCTTGCGGATGCGCATTAAAATCGCCCATTATGTATATGTTTTCAACATCATGTGTCGCAATGACTGCACTTACCTCACTTAAGACCTCGGTAAACAAAGGCAGGTTTTCCGGTGAGTTTGTAGGCATGTATACCGAAAATACAACAATAGTGCGACCACCAGAGACAGCTTTAATGGCCACTAACCGAGAGCTATTACATGTTATTACCGAGACAGACTCAAAAACACCCTTTCTCCAGAGAATAGCCACTCCTCCGTACGGCCGACCTCTTAGGAGTCCTTCTGATGTGTCTACAGCAGACCTACCAGTGTATTCAAAATCAGGACTTATCGTTCCTAACATTGAGATATCATGAGGTAATAGCCAAGTCTCCTGCAGGCAGACCAAATCGGACCAATCACATATTTTTCTAATATTATCAACTGATCTTTTCGCAGATTTACAATTAAAACTTGTTAATTTTACATGACAGTTATTTTGACTTTCCATACTGAATTTTAATCTAACTAACTAACTTTATGGGACTCTCTATTTGTCCGGTACATGAAATGAACAAACCGTCTAAAAGTAATACCATCAGGCCATATCTCATCATTCAAAAACATGTCTACCTTATGTTTAGATACAAATAGTTTGTAAGCGTTATACTTTTTATACGACTTGATATTTAGCTTTTTTAAAGATACACTTTCATTAGTCTTACTTTTTATGTAGTTAATAATGTCATCGTCAGAGGCCTCCGTATTCACGTTCGATATTAATAACGGTACTTTAATATCTGCCGCACGGAATTTACTGTCCGGTACAATAGAAGCACGACCTTTTTGGCTTGCAAATGTATAGGATTTCGAACGCGAACATTTATGTTGCACTAATTTCCACTCATTATTTTTCGGTTGACTCACCACTATTTTAGAGACAATGTCATCACAATTATTATCTATCGACGGCATACTCGCACATTGCACTGTTGTTTGCTGGAGCACATTCGACACCTTGTCATCCGTAGCGGCTGGCGCACTGGCAATGGTCACCCGTTTGCCAGCGGTGGGGGAATTGACGGGCGTGTGCGCACAGGCTGGGCTCGATACACCAACCGATTTGTACGAAACCGCGGTGCTTGCTGTGGCCTCCACGCGCTCTAATTGTCGTACTGTCTCGCTCCTGTGTAGGCCGCTCTCATCAAATTTGCACATCATGCAGTCGGTCTCGCTCGCTTCCTTCGGAACCGCAGTCGCTGTTTGGGCCTCCACATGCCCGCAATGCTCTGTCGCTGTGTTATGTCCTTGCAAGACAGAGAGGTAATTTTTACAACCGCTGACTAGTGTTGATGACGCGCCTTTAGCCGAGAGGTCGTTCACCTTGCAATCAGCTGGGTATTTTATAGGTAAATATTGTAATCCTATAGGTCCACTGTCTAGTGTAAAGCTGTTTTGTAAACATGCCCCTCTTCTCGCATTAATATTACCGTTCTTAACAGTAGGAGTATCGTGTATCAAAGATGCCTGCTTAAGACTAGTCACCTCTAGTTGAAGTGATAGAAACTGCTCCTTAGACACTGTATTGTCTTCTAAAACGCTGATCTGGTTTTTCAGTTTTAAAATATCTTTTAGGAGACACGTTACATCCACATGATCAAAAGTGACCGGAGGGAGTTTATTCAGCTCCTTCGCCACAAATATGGGGAATAATTCAGTACTCGTACCCTTCATGAGACAAATAATATCGTCTAGATCCCGAGACATTTTCTTCTTTCCCTCCTTTCGTCGCACTGGCATCTTCTTTCCGCTAGGGATAGATTCAAACAGCAGAGACTTTGCCCGCACAATGTCCTCAGCAGAGAAAGACGAACAACACACTTGATGAACACTCTCTTCATCCATCACATCCAATACATTTCGTAGAAATGCTAACAGTTCGTTGATGACAACATTGCAGTTAGCACACTTCACAGTATGAGACGCCATTATTTTCGATTAGTCACCGCACCGGTTACAGCGGCATCGCAAACTCGTCCGCTACGTGTCGCGTACGATGCGAGACTTTAAAGCAAGCTACGTCAATTTTTCTGTAATTTTGATATTATTTTTTTGCGCAGGTTCTATAAGGTAGTAGCATTTTATTTTCACACACGTTATTGCTTAGGATTATGATAACCTGCCTATAAAATATCAGATGCTAAACACGAAGGAATTCGGATTTTTCGAGTTTCGATTTTTTGTTGTTAGGGTTTTCACAAATCAAAAATCTGAAAGCAAAAATATTTTAATTTTTTAATTCTTAAAATGATGTAAGTATTACTCATTAAGTATAAACAGTAGGTATAGAGGTACCCATAGGAAATATAATGGCTTATAAAGTTTTCTTGGCTTAAAATAGATTGCGATTTTTGAACTTCACAATAGTGAAGTTCAAAAATCGCCCTTAGTGGCTGTTTTTAGGTATACTTTGTAAAGTTTATTTTGTTTCACGTGTATTTCATGTATTGTTATATAAAACCGTTTGATTTAAAAATATTTTTTATACATTTACATAATTTATATTTTTTTGATGAAGGGGTAAATGTGGTATAGGGAAGGGGTCTGCCCTCGTCAGGTTATAGTCTCAACAGAAATTATTTATTGTATTTTTTGTGTTCTGAGAAAGACAACCCTGTTATAAGAGAAAAATTTGAAAACCATAGAATCATAATATCTTCGATTTCCTGATAGATTTGCATCTGATTTTTTTTACAGTTAGTAGTACAGATCTGAAAAATATTTTAAGATAAATATTAGGTGCTACTGACAAAAGATGTCCGAGGGAAAAAATAAAAAGGAATAAAGATAAAATCAGGCATATTTATTTTTCTATTATAGTGAAATCTTTTCTGTTTCGCCTATATAATACCTTGCATATAATGTCAATAAACTTCAAAAACAAATGTTCAAATACACACATCAAAAGTGTCTAGGGATCAAGGATTTCTTGAGATTGAGATGTGGCTTTGTAATAAATTTATGATTTTATAAATTTATATGGATCCTTTTTGGTGCATTTCATAATTTGAATCAGGAACTGTGAATCAAATTCGAGTAAAAGATGAAAATCAGCTGTCAATATTTTCCCTATAAAAACATACAACGCATTGAAGACATTATTAGTGCTACTGTTTCCCTACTACTGATTAAAACCAACGTTATTATGGAGCGGCGACGTCATTTAAGCAGGGAAGAAATGCTCAGAGCCGTGGGAATGATAGAAGCTGGTTCCCGGCAACGTACTGTGGCTTTAGCTCTGAATACAAGTCAGAGTGTTATCAGTCGACTATGGACACGTTACCGAAGCACTGGTACCGTGGCTGAGCGCCATGGAGGACGGTATCGCTGCACCACACGGAGACAAGACCGATACATTCAAATCTTAACTCGAAGAGCTCCAACAATAACCGCCATGATGTTAGCCGTGAGGCTTCATCACTCTTCAGGGAACTTAATTAGCGACCAAACAGTCAGAAACCGCTTGCATGAAGTGAACCTTCATTCCCGAAGACCGCTACGGGTACCACCTATAGCAATGCACAATCGTAGGATTCGATATCAATGGGCTCTTGAACACAGAAATTGGGCAGAAGAACAATGGCGTTTCGTGTGCTTTTCTGATGAGTCTCGTTTTGGTATGAGACCGGATACAAGACGTATACGACACTGGAGAACCCCTGGACGCCAACAGCGATTAAAATCCTGCCAGGAAGTCCATCCTTATAGTGGTGGAACCATCATGGTATGGGCGGGTATTTGGATCGGCGGAAGAACTGAGTTGATTTGGATCAGAGGCAACCTCAACGCTCAAATTTATGCTGAGACGATTGTATCAGACGTCATCGTTCCTCTACAAGTGCAAATCGGTCCCTTATTTCGGAGTTGTAAGACAGACTCTCGCCGCAGCTAACATCAATGTCCTGCCCTGGCCTGCTCAGTCGCCAGACTTGAACCCGATTGAGCATGCATGGGATATGCTACAGAGAAGAGCTCTGCCGAATATTGAGGGTATCCAGTCGCAAGAAGACCTTTTTTTGTTGTTGCAACGAACATGGGCGGCCATTCCACAGCGTGATTTGGATGAACTCATTTTGAGTATGCCAAACCGATGTTCTTGTGTTGTTAGTGTTCGCGGTAGAAACACGGATTATTAATTGTTTAAGTTACCCAATAAAATTTTAAAGAAAACTGTTATTTCAGTCTTTTTTTCGAACTTTTGTGTTAGTGGTTCAAATGTCAAAAATCCCTTTATTAGGAAAATGGCAAATTTCTTTATTAATGCAAAGGTGACTTGGTTTATCGTTACTGTGACAAACGAAAACACTTTATTTGATGAATCCTTAAAGAAAATTTTAATTAATATCAATCAGGAGAAAAGTTATTGCAAAAATATATGTTGATCCCTAGACACTTTTGATGTGTGTATTTGCATCACATCGTTTATTTTTGCGTTTTTCTGTAAATCCAAAAAAATCGATTAAAAATTATAACTCTGTTTTAAAGTATATTTAAGATCCGGGAGTTCTACTCTCGCATTCAAAATAGTTCATACTTTCGATTAATAGAATAAAAAAGTGATGTCCATTTTTTGAGGCATTTATCATACCTACTGTGCTACGGTACTACGCTTAAGACCTTTTTGAAGAACATTATCTATAAGTTCACTATATTATGTGCTCCTACAGCCTCCCCTCCAGGCATTTCCACTCACATGTGCTTAGTCTTAAAAATATGACCACACCCTTTGTTCCGTCTTACCAGACTTTTTATTTGCCTATACATGCCGTAGCAAATTATAAGATAGATTGTAAAGAAAAAATGAAAACAATTTTATATTATGAATTGAAATGTATAATTATGATTGCATGCAGTATTTATATTTTTAATTCAAACAGCAAGAAATTAAATTCTATTTTATTTTATTTATTATACATGCTATAAAGTGTAAATAAAATCTACTTAGTTCATTTAAAACCATTTGATCCTCCATTCAATATACGTATTGAATGGAGAATCAAATGGTTCTAAAATGGTACTGGTTTGTTATCCGTTTCTATACAATTTGATACAACAAAACAAAATCATTAATCACAAGACTATCAATAACCCAGCAGACAAATAATATTCCCACTAAACTACGCTCCATCAAATAAATCGTTACTGCTCGTGAAATAAGTGGCCCGGTACCGAAAGTACCAGAAACGCCCTATAACGAGTCACCGAACGTACCTTACAATAAACTAACCACCTCTTTATTCAATCCTAACTAATATTACAAATGCGAAAGTAAGTTTGTTTGTTACCTTTTCACGCCTAAACCACTGAACCGATCATCCTGAAATTTTGCATATACGTTGTCAGGTGTACAGAAACGGACATAGGGTACCTTTCATCCCGAAAAAAAGTGCTGTTCCCACGGAACACAACAATAAGGTTATTATGATAATAGATGGCGCCACGTGTCTTTCGAACGGGATCGACACTTATGCAGGTGAAACCGCGGGACGCTGCTAGTAATAATATAAATGTTGCATGGCGAATGGTAAGATATGGCTGAGCTTTAATGTATTATAACAGCTATTATGTATTACCCATATTTGCAGTTACCGAACCAGAACCGTTGAACCGTTTCAGAGATTGATAGTTTAACCTCATACTAAATGTTTGTAAAGACGTCACATAGATGACTGGGTTAATAATTGATTAGTCTTAATTAGCAATGAATAATCCTTAGGTACGCCTTGGGACCAAGGATTGTTTTGATTCTAAGGTTAGATCAGTGTTCATACATTCTAGGTATAAGAAACAATATTTAACAGCTTATTGTCCAGGTGTTACAGTAAGCAGGTTAGCACAAGTTCAGAATAAGTTACTAAGTATTATTCGCCAGTGAGCCGCAAACTAGACAGTTAATCTGTATCTTGGAGCTCGGTTTACGAATTCTGGAGTGGAGACTAAAGCGGTGTTATTAGGTGTGGTATTATTGATACCACTCTAGTCGGTGCCTGTCATAGATATAAGTTTACATGTCTATGGTGCCAGTAGTCAACTGCCGACACCTATATTCTCGTGCTATCTGAGCTACATTGTCGACGTCTTTTCTTCAACTTTTTTCCTATCTTCCTCATTTTTAGGGTTCCGTAGTCAACTAGGAACCCTTATAGTTTCGCCATGTCTGTCTGTCCGTCCGTCTGTCTGTCTGTCCGTCCTCGCTTAATCTCTGTGACCGTTAGAACTAGAAAGCTGAAATTTTACAGAAGTACGTATATCGGTTACGCCGTTTTTTAGTGTAGCTCCCCTACTTGTGAAGTGGGGATGAATATTTTTTTCATCATCTCTTTCATATTTTTTTCATCAGGTCTTCTAAAATGGCTTAGGGATTGCTAAAATTATTTTTTGATTTAATGCTCCATTTACGAAATATTAAAGTTTAAAGTGCAAATTTTTGTTCCAGTAGGGCGTCCCCCCCCCCCTCTAAAAGCTAAACTACTAGCTTGAAAAATCTGGAAATATTCTCTATGATAGTGCATTTCATGAACTTTAAAGGAAAAGTAAAGCGGTTAAGATAACTTTATTAGTTTAGCAGTAATAGTCGTTGAACTTGGGTGTTGGATAATTTTGTACCAAATACAAAATCCTAGCATTATATTCATTATTTAATCCTTTAAAGTGACTAAGATGAAGTAGTTGCTTGTTTATAATGGGTAAAGACTTGCATTGAAAACCAAAATATGTTTTTTTTTTACCTATTCAGAATAAAGAACAACAGAATCGTACTACATTGTGATAACGGGCTACTACGGAACCCTAACACTGTGCGTGGCCCGACACGCACTTGGCCGGTTTTTTGATTTACATAGGCCTCAATAGCTTCATCACTGTACCGTTTTCTCCAGCGTAATGATAATTATATTATACTTTACGTTATTTATAATAATATACTAAATACGTATACTCGCCTTATCCAAAAAACACTTGCAACTAGTTTATTTTTTCATTTTTGAGAGCAGCGAAAATACGTGGCAGATGTGTGTTGTGTGATCCCATCCATTATCTGACTTCGATAAGTATGCTTATAATTTCATAGATAGCACCCCTCGCGTGTAATCTAATGGAAGGGAGGAACTTAATGGCCTTATACATATGTATATACTTATTTTAAGACGCAGTGTTGAATTTACGAAGTTCCTTAAGCTAGGTAACTACTGAGCAGTATCCAAACGGAAACTATCTCAACATTATTTAAGAACTACTTAAACTCATCGCAAGTGTCGGGGGAAGTCCGTAATTTTTATACCAAGTAGTTAGTACTTCCGACCGTGTAAGGTTTTAAAGTATTTTAAAGAAGTTCTTTTAAAGTTATGACCACTTTGAAGAGGAAACCCATTAGATGACTACCACTCATAAATCCTGAGAGTTTCTTTTCACATCTTCTTCACTTACTATGGCAGGATATTAACGCAAATAGCTGTTACCGAGCTAGAATATTATGCGGGGTTGGTAGTGGGACTGGCTCCACATCTTCGTAACACAATGAGTTTTGTTTTAAAGCACCCCAAATCCCACAACATGATGTCATAAAAGTTTTTACCACCGCCAAAATGAACAGTCACATAAAATGATTTAGTAGAACTAGGCAGATGAATTGTTAATTATGGTTCCTATTGCAAGCGAAACATTCAAGTCACCTTTAACTTCGGACAAAGATAAACCAATCCTCAACCTTTTTAAAACCAAATAAATAAATCAACCCCACACATAAATCTTATAACAGACATGAACTTTTGAAATAAAAAACTGGTCTCCGAAGACAATAAAAGTCTGCCGAAACATCGGTCTTTTAAGAGAAATCTGCCAAACTCGAAAACGAGTGAACAAGACCTGGAAATAAAATAAATAGCCAGAGCCATTCTCATAATGGTGAAAGTTTTTAACCGACCAAAACGTATGGCAGTGCTGCGGAGTAATCGCCAAGTTCCTCCACTAACCTCTTTAATTTGTGCGAGCAATTCTACTGAGCGCCAAAGTTTATAGCACACCCTCTTCTAATCGGGCCGTAAAACCAGCGAGAGTTAACACATTGACGATAGTGTTTTATATTTAAACTGGCAAGCTGCCCCCCTGCTTCGGACGCAATGGCGACATGTCAAAACATCCAGATTTCTGTCCTAAGTCTATAGAATAAGTTAAATATTATAGTTTTATACACGGAATTCCGGAATAAATGCTCCAAATGATGGTGTAAACAGCATCAAAATCGATTGTGTAGCTTAGAATATCTAAGCAGACACACAGACAGACACGAAAAGCGACTACGTTCTAAATTATCTGTAGAAGATATAAAACGTATTTTTATACTCGTCGTTTTGTTGGACACGACGCTTTTGGTTTATTTGGACGTAAATGGGGTGGCGAATAAAACTGTTGTAAAATCCGGCCAAAGTACTGAATTGTATTAGGGTGAAAGGTTTATTTAAAGTAATAAATGAAGGGTAAATTATGTCGAGGTCAAACGAAAGATCCGAGGTAATGTTAGATACAAAACGTTATTAGGTTTTTACAGTTGATAAAAGAATTGTTGTCACTTGGAGTTTTTAACTTTCTTTAATTTATTCGTAATTTCCACTCTGAGTTAAGACTTTGGTCACGCGATTATGTCTCAACTAACAACAA
Organism: Mesoligia furuncula; assembly: GCA_916614155.1. NCBI lineage: Eukaryota > Metazoa > Arthropoda > Insecta > Lepidoptera > Noctuidae > Mesoligia > Mesoligia furuncula. The sequence goes on from OU744810.1 coordinate 1,079,357, forward strand.
AACTTACTATCTATACACATTGAAGAACTTTTCCTAATCCCTTGGGCAATAAGACAGATTATACATTTTCACGTTTTCGTGTCACACTCGTCACTTAAACCTCTCCGGCCTCCACCTTACAACTCGCTCCAGCGTGTCTTATGGCCCCAAACGAACTAATGCATTCAAGTGCACCTCACGCTAGCAAAAAGCGTGGAACATAAACTTTGCACTATACCATACTAACGTACTAACGGTTCCGTACTCGTATTAATATGAGTACGAGTGCGAGTAGCTACGACATGCTGTCGGAGAAACTCGTCAGACGCGACGTTAACTTGTTTAGTTAACTTACTTGTAGCTTTGGGGCTGTCGACTTTTAGTTAAGTAGATTATTGTGTAAAGGGAAGTTTTTTGGATTTGGGTTAAGCTATTTAAAATGTGTTTTAGTAAGTAGAGTTAAATATAATGTTTCTTGTGGTAACTGAAGCAGTAAGTCCTTTGCTATATTATTCTTTCTGAGGTAGTAAAAATTTGGTCTTTGATCCGTGGTTGGGAACGCACTCTTATTTAATGATGAGTAAATAAACAGAAACTAATTTGACACAATTCAATTATGTGAAACTGTCTTATAAAATATACTTTATTTTATAAGGTGTTCATATTCCAAGAGTCAAAGAGCAAAGTCGTTAACCCTGCACAAAACGCTCTTTAAAACCAAGCACTCATAATAACGGATTAATTAAAAACCTCAACACGCGTTAAAAATATTAATAACACAGCCAGCACTCTTAAGAGTAAACTTCCTTCCCTTACATTTCTGCACGCTTTCATACGTTGTAAGAAAAAACCTCATAGGTACAATAGGACCATTCGTACGGTTTCACGTTCCACTGAATCCTGCCAAGGAGTGCTAAGCTGAACGAATGCACTGCATTCTTATGCACCTAATATTAGTAAGTGGTGGAAGGACCAAGAATTGCAGGTTTTTTTCTTAAAATTGCATGGTCTTTGTAAGTCCCCGTGTGTGCGAGACTTTCTTGGACAAATCTCGGTTTAGAGTTAGTTAGAGGTGTGTTGGGTGTTTCATTTTGTTAAAAGGTTTCCTTGAGATGCTTTGAAATAATTTATTTGTCGTCTATAACAAAGCTCATTGCTATCTTCTGAAAAACCGGCCAAGTGTATGTCGGGCCACGCACAGTGTAGGGTTCCGTAGTAGCCTAATATAATATTCTGTTTTTCTTTATCCTGAATATAAGTAATGGTAAAGATATTAGGAGTAATAATAACAAAAATCGACTTTAAATTTGAATTATCGTGTCTAAGACTTGCGGGGATGTCGATCACTCGAATATACTCGAATGAAAACGTAACCCGTTGTTACAGCGCCATCTAGCGGAAGTATTGCAAAACTTATGATAATTTATTATGGTTTTTTTTGTATTTTTATTTTATATTTTGTTTTTCAATACAAGTCTTTACCTGTTAAAACAAGCAACTACTTCATCTTAGACTTTAAAGGATGAATGCTAAAGATTTTGTATTTGGTACAAAATTATCCAACACCCAAGTTCAACGACTATTACTGCTAAACTAATAAAGTTATCTTAACCGTTATAATTTTGCTTTAAAGTTCATGAAAGTCGTCATATATCTCATCGTGAATTTTGCCAGATTGTTCAAGCCAGTAGTTTAGCTTTTAGAGGGGTGAACGCCCTGCTGAAACAAAAATTTGCACTTTAAAGTTTAATGTTTCGTAAATGGAGCATTAAATCGAAAAATAATTTTAGCACCGCCAAAGTCTTTTTAGAAGAACTATTCAACGATACCCCACACGATGGGGTAGACGACGAAAAAAATATTCATCCCCACTTCACATGTAGGGGAGCTACCTAAAAAAAATATTTATAAAATATTATTTTAACACTTTGTCGGCGTAATTGATATTTATACACACTCCTACAAAATTACAGCTCTTTAGTACTAACGGTCTCTTAGCAAAACCCCGGACAGACAGACAGACAGACGGACATGACGAAACTATAAGGGTTCCTTGTCAGAACTACGGAACCCTAAAAATAGAATCGATGTCTGCAGCCCGTCCCCAAAGTAAAATACCAAACTCAAACTCAAAGCATTTATTTCAATTAAACCAATTACAGGCACTTTTGAATTGTCAAGAAGTCGGTCAGTCAGAAAATATGAAGCTAGTTGCCCATTCCAAAGCGTAGGTACCTATGGAGAAGAACGGGCAAGAAACTCCATGGACACTCTTTTAAATCAAAATAATATGGTTACAAAGTCTTGTTTACATCATTCATGTTAAAAGTTATGCATGTGAGAACGATGCAGAACGTTAAATGCCTCCGTAATGAAAAGACGAAAAAAAAAAACAATTAAAATATTAAATTAAATTAAAATAAGCCATGGTAGCAAAGAGATGACCAGTCCCTACTGACGGCGCCCGTTCATGAACATGACGCATGCATTAGCACCATCAGCTCAACCATTTTGAAGGGAGCTAAATGATCCAACACACGCGCCTCCATCAGCGAGACATTTGAGTGAGCATGACATACTCTCAGCCACCAGGGCACATTCAAGTCAATGAAAGGCATACCCAGTAAATGGAAGCTTTATAGTATGTACAAAGTACTCACACATGTGCTATGCAATTATACAATACTAGGAGATTTAATTTATATAATGCAAAAATAGTATTTTAAAATCTTCAGCAGCTCCAACAGTATTTTCTAATGCTAATCAATTTATTTGTGCGTCCTTATGGAGCAGAACCAGCGTCTAGCCAAGCATTTTTATCAGCGATGTAATCCCCCAATTTATAATATGCCTGGCTGCATAGTGTGCGTTTTATACAAGATTTAAATTTTGTTTCATTCAGTTGAAGTATGTGGGTAGGTATTTTATTGTAACATTTTAAACAGTAGCCCATGAAAGACGAGTCTACTTTAGCCAGCTTGAAACCTGGTTGAACTAACTGGTCCCTATTTCTAGTGATATAATTGTGTGTTTCACCTCTTCTACTAAAAAGATGTAGGTTTTTCCTTTCTTATATATCTATGAAAATATTATGTACATAATATTTTCATAGATATATTGACAAGGTACCGTCATAATGTTAATATCTTTAAACAGTTCCCTTAGAGAGTCACGCCTGCGGAGGCTGTATATGGCTCTGATGGCTCTTTTCTGCAGAATAAAAATAGACTCGATGTCTGCAGCCCGTCCCCATATAAAAAACCGTACGACATGATACTAAGATAGTAACTAAAATAGACCAGTCTCGCGGTATCAACATCAGTAAATTGACGGATTTTCCTCACAGCGTATGCTGCTAAACTTAGCCGTCCTGCAAGGGATGTTAAACGAGGACCCCATTGAAGCCTTGAGTCGAGCGTGATCCCCAGAAAAACAATTTTATCGACGAATTCTATTTTCTCTTGGTTCAATACTATCTCACAATTACTACTTTTGACATTTGGTAAAGAAAATCTTATGCACTTCGTTTTTTTCCCATTTAATACTAAATTATTAGCAGTGAACCAATTAACAGATTGTGTCGACGGCTTTGGCGATGTCCGATGTATGATAATGATAATGAATAAAACATGTAACAGCATAGCAAATAAGTCTTTATTAAGTGTAACATAATATAATAATATAGATCGTATACTATCTATGTACATATATACAGGGTGGTGTCATCTCTTGCAGCGCCCGAGGCGCTTCACGGCGCGCGTGAGCCCCGCGAAGTAATGCATCACTTGCTCCTGAAACAAACGTATCTTTGTTATTTCTGGTCTGTAATGGTAATTTCACTCAGACGTTCGAAGTGGCGATGCTTTGGGGAGCCTTAAGCACAGCAGTGGACAAATGATGATGAATGGTAATTTGGTAATGTTCGGGCCTAATAATGAACTTCCATTTGAAATTAAACAGACAGCATGAGGAAGCTAAATGGATTAATTGTGCCACCTGTAATCTTCGACAGTTAGTCATCCCGTTTAGCTCTAGTTTGACTGCGAAAGCAGGTCACGACTGCATGTAATACAGTCACCGGAACGTTGCGGTCGTTCTATCGGTTGAAAAACCTTCTTCCTTACACGTAAAGGCATTGCAGTCCCTGATATTTCCCATAATTGACTATGGTGATGTGTGTTACTAGTTATGACCTGAATGCAGATCTCCTCAATAAACTTGACCGTCTTCTGAATAATTGCATTCGATTCGTTTTCAACCTTCGCAAGTATGACCAGTTTCCGAGCATCGGCTGCTTTTAAAATAGTTACCCATTCGCCAGCGCAGAGAGTTGAGGGCTCTGAATACGTTGTTCTCTATTCTCGACAATCCCACTGCTCCTTCTTACATGACTTCCCAAATTCAATATTTATGCTCTGCCCATGCTAAAAATCTTCGTTCCACTAACAATCGTCTTCTACGATGTCCTTCTCACCGTTCTGGCTTCATTCATTCTTCTTTCTTTGTCCAGGCGGTCTTTCTTTGGAATGCGCTCCCTCTAAACATCAGGATAGCAACCAGTTGGCTATCTTTTAAAGTGAAGGCACGTCCAGCGCTGATTTACTGGATTCGTTTTTCTCCTCTACCGATATTTTTTTTCTCCTCACAGTTCATTTGTTTATATGTATGTATGTATCTATCTATGTATTAGTATGTATTCTTTTATTATAAAGTCATTTCATATGTTGCACCTGCCATGTTTTGTCTCTGCATCACCCTAAGGTTGACTGGTAGAAAAAGCCTCAGGCATTAAGTCCGCCTTTGTACAGTATTTCTTTTACTTGTGCATAAAGTTTTAATAAATAAATAAATAATAAATTGCAGGTTCAAAACCGGGCATGATGTGATTAATATCTGATCTGACCAAGATATATCTGAACTCAAATAGGAAACTCCGACCTCATCTAGATTTTTTTTTGGGTGTAAAAGTGATTCCGATATTCTATTTACAGATAAGTAAACAATTTCTTTTCATTTCATTGTTTATTTTCTACTTAAGAAAATCACATGATGCTCGTTTTATCATTTATTTTTGAAGAGAAATCGTGTAGCCTTTAAAACTAAGTGCCAATCCCACAGACAGGAAATACAAAAAAAAAAAACACGCCCGAATTCCAATTTCAATAAAAAAAGAATTTGAATGATACATGTGTCAGGCTGGAAGTTATTCACGCCATTCGGAAGCTAAACATTTTTGACAAATCCAATATGAACGCGACATGCCGCGACTAAATGCTTCTATTTCTAAAATTTCTCTGTGTTCCTGACATTTGTTGCGACAACTGTGAGAGAGATTCTAACTCTTGAATAGAATTAGTAGCGGAAATTAATGTAATATTCTCTGCAGTGCTTAGGATTGCATATGACACTCGCATGCTGGCTGCCTTTTGTGAAACTCCTAATTAAACTATTTTGATGAGAAAAGCAGACTGGATGCGCAAAGCGGAAAACTGAGTGCTGAGGCGCAACTTGAGAGAAACGTTTTCTCAACTGTGGCTGAGTTGAGATAAGTGATGAGGAATCCTTTGAGGATCAGAGAAACAAAATTTGTTTCTTCAAGTACATTTTGTGACTCAACCTGGGACAAATGAATTTATTTTCTCTCTTTTCTTTCATTTAAGTATTTATGTAATTTTGTTACATGTTCATTATAGTGAATGATGAAATTTAATGACTAAAAGCAACAATGAAAACACCACATAGACACCTAAGACGCCAACAATTATTTTTTAGACAAAGGCAAGCAAAAGTACAGTTTTCCGCTGGGTCTTATCCTTCCCCAAATTGGTACACTTAGCGTCAGTATATCTGACTCACGCGAATTTGTGAGCAAGATAAAACAAGACACAAAACGCCACAAACCTGCATGAGATTGAAGCACATGGCGACCAGCGCCATGCCCAGCATGAGGTACATGGAGCACACGATGAAGGACGTCTCTATCCGCGGAGTGTACACGCGCTCGCCCGGCACGAAGTCACCGAAACCGATACTGGAAATATACAGCTCAGATTAACAAACATATGAAAAAAAGACTAGTTTTTTAAAACAGTATAAATGGAGTTTCTTCTTTCTTTTCGTTTCTGACCATTCTTCTCCATATGAAACTACCTTTTGGAAGGGGCAACTATGTAGATTTAATTCTTCTTTTCGCTTGTAACTTGTGACGTGCAAGTGTATTTTAATTTTAATGGTCTCGAATTTAGGATTTGATTCTAACAGCCAATAGAAATGAGAATATTTCCAAAAAAATGTCATTACAAGTCTTATTTATAATAATAATAATAATAATTTATAATGTGGCTCATACAGCGTCCGACAGCATCTGTCTGGCATTCATGCTAAAATGAACATCGTCATCAGCCCAGCCTTTTCCTAACTATGTTGGGGTCGGCTTCCAGTCTAACCGGATGCAGCTGAATACCAGAGAAGCACACGCTATTGTTGTTACAACAACATTTTTAATTTTTTTTATTTCGTGAAGTATTTATTTATATTTTGTGTTTCACGAACTGTATCCAACGCACTCATACGCGCGTATACGCGTCGACTTGAGAACCTCCTTCCGTTTTTTTTCGTCAGTTAATAAACTGTATTCTTTCTTTCATAGAGTACAGCTGTATTTGCAATGAATTATTTTATTATTATTATTGGGCTAATTGGCTGTCTGTTATAACAACAGCTAAGTGTGTTGTTTTGTAAATGCATACTACTATCGTAGTCTGTAAGGACATTGTTACTAACGCTACGGTACCATTTTATTCGAAAATAAATGTTTTATTATTATTGTAGGATCGTGTTGATTCCGTATTTAATTTGAATTTAACACTTCACTGGCTCACTACCACACCAAGCGCTATCGTGCAGACTTGTCACCTGCATCACTTTGTCTGCTTTCCGCCATTCCTCGTGACTGACAGATGACTTTAGTGACAGCAGCTACCTCCTCTTGGGTAAAAAAGCGGATCAAACCGGAATGACAAAGTTTCTAGTGGATAAAACAGAGATTAAAACAGAAGAAGAACTGGCAGGGGATCGAGGCGGGGGGCTGGAGGGGGTGTGTCAGGGGCGTTCAAGGGATCAGACCGGAATAACTCAAAGAAACAGTGTCTACATTTATATATCATTTAGATATTATTGCCTCGATTGGCCTTCCAGATGTCAGCCGTAAGTATTCCAATTCATTTCAAAGAATTATTGGTTTATTGGATAAAGGCTACCATTTACCTACATGAAATATCGAACCTGCGTAGCAAGGTAAAGTAAAACTAAGCTAGATGTCATACCTGCTGAGTGATATGAAGCAGAAGTAAGCTCCATCGAGCTGGTCCCATTTCTCCCACATGCCGAAGATCATTGAGCCAAACATTATGTACCTGAAACACCAGAATATCATAAAAGTATCTGAAATAATTCTAAGGTTCCTCATTAAGCATTCTAAGGAGGACGCGCTAAGAAAGCCCTAAATTAAAAAAAAATCTTACTTTTTTAAATTTTCGGGTTAGTGTCAGGTAGTATCAATCATCGATACAACTCTTAAGTTAAACTTGGCCTCAAATGTTATGATTTAATGAAATTGTCATTCAATAGGGTAATCTGAACTTACGAGATTTATGTTGATTATAATTCTGTAAATACATATTTGTTACGGTCGCGAGTTATATTTTACTAAACAAACAACCCCTGACTTGAAAATTGAAAAACCGTAAGAAAATTTCAATATGGCGGGTTACCCTGGTGCTTTCGCCCAGAAAGTCTCTAGCCTTTGAACTTTAAAGACAACAATACTTCACTTCAAGTACGAAACTTCCTAATAAATTAGTCATCAATGGGATTATTTTGTCAACAGTGTCTTCTTAGTCTTGAGAAGTAGGTATCATTAGTAAGGATTGCTAGTTCATTCGCCTCAAGTCACAAATAATACTAAGACCTGAAAATTTACACTCTACTTAGTAGGTATCAACGCGTTTAAATAAGGTTTTATAAGCTATCACAGTGGAGCCGTAATAGCCGATTTAATGTATTTATGAAATCTCAAACGACCCTTAGGCAGGGGACGATAACAAAATCTATTTGGAATGTAATCTTACGAATGAAGCCTCTTTACCTATCAAATATTTCCAAATAAATTCAAATATTTCCAAATAAAACAATGGTTATTTAATATCTTATAGAAATCTTCTATCTTTCTCGAAATAAATAGATACTTACTCAATGTAAAAGCAATCAAATCAAACTTCTATAAATTACGTTCTGATTTATTTACTGAAAACTTGAACAATAATAATTCTAATCAAAAGTATTATTATGACTAAAATCTGTTGAGGCTGAACTTTTATTGAATAACTTAACATCGAAATAACCTTTATAAATTATAAATGTTAAAATAACTCGGTCTGTTTCTTACGTCATCACGAATAAACAACTGAACTCATCAGAGTGGAATTTGACAAAGAGATAGCTTGGGACCTAGAAAAAGACATCGCCCCATCTTTTTATTTTTTTGCTACTATACCATTGACGAATTTCTTGCTGACAAAATTTCTTGTGACTGATCCTGTGTGTATTTATGATTTATGATGTACCTAATATTCCTATCAAACTTTTAATTTAATTAGACCTGTATAGTACAATAATGTTTTAATTAATTTCTAATATTGTTAAATTCATAGTGTATGCCCTAAAGGGTAGATTTTTGAGTTTCTATAAAATATCTGTAAGACCTGTTATGTCACCAAAAATCGCACTAATAAATACTTTGACTTTGACTTTGACTATACTGAATATTTATGATGTAATACAAAATACATGCAGAAGTCACGGGTAACATTATTAATGTTAGTATGTTAATGCGGCACGCGTCAACAACAGAGGCAAGCGCCGCCGTCGGTGGGTGTCGACGGCTGCCGTCAACGCGAACGCAATGCTAACCTCGCGCCGTCAACGTAAACACGTGGCTGCCGTCGACACCATACCGCTCGTGTATTTGCAGCCGCCAGGTGGGCGTCGATGGGTGTCGACGGCTGCTGTCGACACTCGACGATGGCTCCCCCTACCTCTGCCGTTAACGCGTGTCGCTCGTATCTATGCACACTCACAGAAACCCAACTAATTATCACAGTGCCTTAAGTTTCCGACAGCCTTACTTCTCAAACCAAGAGAATAACAGTGTTGATTTATTTCAGTATTTTGCTGTGTTGGTACTGCTGAATGCGGCTTTTTCCCAACTGAGTTGGGGTTCCAACACAGTTGGGAAAAAGCAAAGCCTTTTGTTTGTGGGTTATACAACTACTCGTTGTTTAACAAATTCGTCTCATGTATTTTTTTGTACCTAATCCATTTTTTAAAACAAATATCTAGGATGAAAAGTAGCTAATGTCCTTCTCCAGGTCCCAGGCCACCTTTCTGTCATATTTCATAACGTTCGGTTCAGTGGTTTAGGTGTGAAGAGGTTACAGATGGACATTGGACAGAGTTACTTTCGCATTTATTTTATTTATAATATTAATAATATACATACAGCACGCGGCACACCGACGCACAACCTGGATTCAGTACATGATTCTAAACCCACTGAGCTGAAATTATTCGCCGGTTATTAAAAAAAAACCGGGCAAGAGCGAGTCGGACTCGCGCATCGAGGGTTCCGTAACATCCGGGTTTATGCATAAGGTTTTTGTTTATGAAATTAATTGTTTATTTTTATTTTTGAGTTGATTGAATGTAAATTGCGGTTTACGATTTATGACGTATTAAAAAAAAAACTACTTACTAGATCTCGTTCAAACCAATTTTCGGTGGTAGTGTACATGGATTACCATGTACACTACCACCGAAAATTGGTTTACACATACATCATATATTTTTTTAGTTTTATCATTCTCTTATTTTAGAAGTTACAGGGGGGGGGACACACATTTTACCACTTTGGAAGTGTCTCTCGCGCAAACTATTCAGTTTAGAAAAAAATGATATTAGAAACCTCAATATCATTTTTGAAGACCTAGTCATAGATACCCCACACGTATGGGTTTGATGAAAAAAAAAATTTGAGTTTCGGTTCTAAGTATGGGGAACCCTAAAATTTATTGTTTTTTTTCTATTTTTGTGTGAAAATCTTAATGCGGTTCACAGAATACATCTACTTACCAAGTTTCAACAGTATAGTTCTTATAGTTTCGGAGAAAAGTGGCTGTGACATACGGACGGACAGACAGACAGACGGACAGACAGATAGACAGACAGACATGACGAATCTATAAGGGTTCCGTTTTTGCCATTTGGCTACGGAACCCTAAAAAAACCGCTGTTTTCTACAAAAGTGCATTATCACCCTACGCGGTCAAAATGTTTGGAACAGCTATTGTTTTTCTAAATAATCGACATGAAATGTCAACGTACAATAATAATTGTTCGTAGAGTAGATACTAGTTCAGAATTCAAATGAAATGCTACTTACCCAACCATAATAGTGACACAGACGCTGATCGGTACAGTGATAGTCTGTGCGTCGAAGGTGACGTAACTAAAGTCGCTGGATGCGAGGCTGTCTGCGTGAGGCGCCGGCTCCGAGCAGCCGCGGCGCGGGGCGGCGCGGGGCAGGCGCGGGTCACACGGCTGTGGCATTGATATGCTTCGGATGTATTCTGGCCTCCTGGAAATAATAAATTTTATAATAATTTATAAATTTTTGACGACACAAACCCTTAGATAAATAAATAATAATTAGCTATGTAGCTAAATATCAATTTGGCGTGCCCCTAGCGCGCGGCTACAAATCGATAAAATAATCATCATCATCTGCCTAGCCTTTTCCCAACCATGTTGGGGTCGGCTTCCAGTCAAACCAGCTGCAGCTGAATACCTAAATCGATAAAATAATACCTTCAACAAATAAGGAGGAACAATCGTTGAATAGAACGTAAAAATCATGCGTGTTCTCTGTCGCAGAAATACGACACGAGCGGTAGGGGCACAGAAATACGTGTCGCATTAATGCGACACAAGAGGTTAAAAGGTTAATAAACTACGGCTTTATTGCGTAACACACTCACTAGCTTACACTCACTCATCTAGCTTATATATTTTTTTATAACATTTCTGTAACAGTGATTCCAAATTATCCTATTTACAGAATAAAAAAAATCAATTATAATGGCTTTCATTTTGACAGTTCAACAACATTCATTCCGCCTTATGCGTTGTTGAGCAGTTAAATTAATCAAACATGAAAAAATGGATTGAGAATTTCCTTCAAAATCTTTCGGGTTTTGGTTGATTGGAGTGCAGTTGTCTCACGATGATTTCTTTCACCAGTCAGAAGTCATTAAAGTCATTAATGTTCTCAAGGTTATAAGTAACGTATGTTACGTTACTTATAACCTTGAGAACATTTAATAAAATAAAGTTTCTACGCAACCTCGCGGTAAGATCGGTGCAGCGCAGACGACACACTTTTTGTGCGATCGAGTCTGTGGCGCATAAAATGTCTGCATGGCATGCAAAAAGTCCGTCGCGGATTTTACGCAGACTCAACGCACACGACGCACATCTTCGATCATTCTGTCTGCAGAACTGTAGGGACGTACCTAGACGCTATGGAAATGCAGATATTGCTATGTATATTTTATACTTTAAGTACCTACCTACTGCAGGTAATTGTGGCAACCCCCAAGTCATTTTAGAAGACCTATTCAACGATACCCTACACGACGGGGTCGACTACGAAGAAAAAATTTTCCAAAATTTTTTTTTACCATTTTGTCGGCGTAATTGATGTACGCACTCCTACAAAATTACAGCTTTCTAAGCCTCGGACAGACAGACGGACGGACATGACGAAACTATAAGGGTTCCTTGTAGAAATTATGGAACCCTAAAAAGTGTGCGCCGTCTGCGTTAGCGTGCATTGAAGCAAACGTTCTATTTTTTTCGCGCACTTTTTGTGCGGCACGGCGCGGCGCGATCTGCCTGAATTACACGGATTTTTTGTGCGCCCCGGACTTTTTGTCGTATGCGATATTGCGTATAATTGCTTAGGTTCTATTTTCACAGACTAAAAAGTGCGTCACGGATAGTCTATCGCTGGGCCTAAACACTTAAAAATATAACTAAGCAAATAACTATTCACAAAAACAAGATATATCTTTAGAGACTAAAGATATATCTTGTTTTTTTTTCTACATTATTTAATAATTAATTCGTTTAATTCCTACATTATTTAATAATATTTAATGTAAACCGTCGTAAAGCTTGTAAAATTAGTGTCTTACACACAGCTGTACAACTTTATTAGGGACGGAATATTATTAATTAAAGATGGCTATCTAATTAAACCGTCAAAGAAATTCTTTAAGAAAAACGCAGCCGGCTTTTTGTAAATGAATTTGTCTGTTACAAAAACATTAATTAATGCTGCGTGGTTCCACATCGAGACAGGAGAAGTGTTAGAAATCTTTTCTTGATGAGTTATCTCAAGGATAATTATGGGTAGCTTTTTCCTGTATGCTAAAGTTGACAGGCCTACACTGCCCTTCCATATCTATTTACACCGTAAAATTTATATTTTAGATAGATTCTTTTGTATTTTGTGAATGAGGAAATGTTGAAGGCATTGTAGATTTTAGACCATTTTCTATTTTAGTGACCTCTCAAGCTCCGCTAATGAGACACAATTGATTTTCTATTGTATCGTATTACATAGGAGACGCGCGGAGCTTGTACCAACACTTTTTAGGTCTAGTTTCGCCAAGGGTGTAAAAACAAAATGTTCCTTTCGCGACACCCCTTGATAGTAATTTTGTATATGGTTCTAGATCATGCCGTTTTCCTCCCCATTTAATCTTTCACCATTATAATAGCCTTATTAACATTGTCCTATAATATGCTGTAGTGTCGGTTGACAACAAAGGAGTTAATTCGTGCTTACTCAAACCAGAAACAGCACAATATAATCCGATATCAGTTCAATAATTACGATTAATCTATGTTGACGTACACAGGAATTAATTACCTAATGTTAATTGCAATCTCAAACAACCAGGATATTGGGTTTTCGGGGTACTAATGGTGTTTCAATCCCTGGTATATAGTTCTAAAGATTTCGAAACTCGGAAACCCATCGAAAATAGAGTGATAGTATGTGTGATATTATGTTCAACAAAACTAATCTAAAAAAAAGAAACACAGATCAACTGGCAAGTTAGTGCCAAATGTGTGTTTGGTATCTCTCTGCAGATCTCATCATCATCTGCCCAGCCTTTTCCCAACTATGTTGGGATCGCTTTCCAGTCTAACCGGATGCAGCTGAATACCATTATTTTACATGGACCGACTGCCTATCTGACCTCCACAACCTAATTACTTGGTAATATGATACCCCTTGATAAGACTGGTTGTCAGACTTTCGGGCTTCTGACTACCCGTAACGGCTGTCAAAGATCCACGAATGACAGCAGATCTCTCTGCAGATCTATTCTGTAAAAATCTCTCAGTGAAAACCTAGGTGTAAAAATAAACTTAACTTCCAGGCAAATCACTGTCCATTCCAAGGTCGCCTGGAAAGAGATCGCGGAAAGCGATAAGGCCGCCCCATAGTATATTTTTAGTGATCGATATTTTTTTTTGTTATGTTTTTTTGTGGTGTACCATGAAGTATAAGTGACTTTGTTGTTTCGAACTTTTCAAGCAATGTGATGCAATTGGTTGCAGTTAATTTTGTTGAATCTCAGATTTGATGAGACCAACTGCATATGCATACATAGACACTACTACTAATACCAGACTGAATTTCAGCCATGGCGGCGAATATCAGCGGAGACTAGCCATCGACGCAAGAGATATATTAGTGCACAAGTGTGTGCGCATACCCAGGTGCACTCCCTCTTCCCTCACTCTAATTCGATAGGACGACAATCCGACGCGACCAGAGAGAGATCAGGCGCAGGACCAACGGCTTAACGTACTTTCCGAAGCACAGGGGTATCACACTGCCAACTTCATTAAATATCCACAACACACACAATCCTAAATTATCCACACCTACGACGACTACTAACATACATACATATAAACTCGAAGAACTTCACCCTACTTCTTGGGTATTCAGGTGAAATATTTCATTATGGACGATGTAGACGCGCAGGGCTCTAGCGGTCCGGAGCAAAATGTTGTCCCGTAGATTTGCGCGGTGTCCTGACCAAGTAAAAGTAACTTTTCAAGACTTATTGCCAAAGTTTGTACACGGGCAATCTATGGGTCAATTGTACTAAGAGATCGCAATGTCCTGCGAATCCAATATAACAATGCTTTCAGGATGTTGTTGAGGCTGCCTCGTTACTGTAGCGCGTCGAAAATGCTTGCACAAGCCCGCACCGACGGCTTCTATGCAATTATATGCAAAAAAACTGCGTCCCTTCTGAGGAGAGTGAAGGGCAGTCAAATCAGCATCCTGAAAACTGTAGAGCTTCGGCTCTCCGATTGTACAGGAGTTTGTGCGTAGGTTGATTTTTACTAACACTAGGCAATAAGTTATTTTCTTGCATGTTTCTAACACTAATGGATAGTGTTCGAAATAAAGCTATTCTATTCTGATGAAATTCTGACTTATAGTTTTAGTGGGTACACTACATAAATACGAAAAACTTTATTCCGACAGTCACAAATACGAATTTCAAAATACCGATTTTCGTAATTCCGAATGGTTCAAAATTCCTAATATAGCAACTCCGATTTATCATTCATCCTATTTTTATAATTCCGAAATTTCAATATTTCTAACGTTTATAATTACTATTCTCAAAATACCGAGATTCAATAGATCGAATAACAAAAAGTCCGAATTAATGATAATTCGAAAAATCAAAAATACGAATTCCGATTAATTAGAATTCCGAAATAAAAACGCCTTATAAAATGAATAGCAAGATAAATATACGAGTAGAATGCGGAATATCGAAGCACAAAATCGATAAATGCTAATACGATGCTACAAAATTGCGATGCACGTAACTGCGAAAGAGCCGTCACTGCGACGGGACTACCCTTCCATGCACGTTACTGCGATAGATCTTCAATGCGATACTACTAGACTTCGATGCACGGTAAAGGTATTTATATTGTCATTCGCTCGCTCTTGCATCCTAGTGTAGACGGAGCCCCGCTTCGCGGGGCCCCTATTTCTGTGTAAAGGGTTTAAAGTAACGTGCATACAGCAAGCATGCAGCATGGAAGCAAACACGCAGCATGCAGCATGCCAGCAACCCTGCGGCATGGAAGCAAACACGCAGCATGCAACATGCAAGCAAGCATGCAGCAAGCATGCAGCATGGAAGCAAGCATGCAGCAAGCATGCAGCAAGCATGCAGCAAGCATGCAGCAAGCATGCAGCAAGCATGCAGCAAGCATGCAGCGTGCAAGCAAGCATGCAGCGTGCAAGCAAGCATGCAACATGCAACATGCAGCAGGCATGGTTTCTGTCACGGCTCCGGCGCTGCGGTTCTCCGGTGGCCCCACGCGTGCTAATCATCGCAGACGGCTTTCGCTCACCACACAGCCTCGCTCACAGCCTCCTGCTCCTCAGCCCGCGGGCCGCCTCGCCCCTACGCGCCTACGCGATTTTAAATTACACTCTAGGGGTAGGGCTAACAATTTTATTATTGTTTTAGAGCTAACAATTTTATTATAAATGAACATTCGGAATAATACACGGACACGGACAACCAATTTTAGGAGAAGAAAGGGGGTACCAATTTTAACAGGTTATTCGGAAAATTGAAAATCGGAATGACGTTTTTCGGACCGAGAACCCATCGAGCATTTGATTCTTCGAACATATGAAAATCGGAAAACAAACAAATCGCATTTATGACTTTCGGAAACATAAATTTCGTGATTTTTAATATTAGACATTATAATTCTTAGGTATTATGAAATTCGGACTTTTGAAAATCGGAACATCGAAATTCGCAATAAAATATTTCGGAATATTTGGGTGTTCCCAGTTTTAGTCTATTGGGATGACACATAATGAATTTTTTAAAATCCCCTAAGGGGAGACAGGAGGACCGTAGGGGATGGAAGTTCGCGATATTTGCTGATAGGAACCCCATCGGGCACACGGCTTGTATCAAGAGAAAACTCTAAGACAACGTTGCTATACGTGAATTACTTCGAAGCACGTAACGATGATTGCAACAATCCGACTTGCACTTAACCACTACACAAGTTCAGTTTGATTTCAGCAAAGTCTTACGCTTAAAACAAACACCAAAGAACTTCGTTACCAATCTAACTTTGCATAGTTTTGAGTGCTGCCAAACGCCAAGAAATAACATAGTTAGCAAGTCAGGAATTCCGTTCGTAATGAGCATGCAAATTGTTGAATCTCAGCGCAATCCCGTTCTGGATTCCGAATCAAATCGCACTGTAGAATTAGGAGCTACACTCGAGGAGGAGAATAGTTATATTGTTCTCTTACTTTTGATTTGGTTTCGTTGATTTTCATTTGTTTTATTACGAGTCTTTTGGCAACTACTCTCAAAGTCATATACTCTGTCAATCAAAATAGGTCAGTTTAAAAACATTTATTTTCAGGTAACAAAGACCCATAGATACATACCTTAACCTAAGTATACATAATAGTATAGTAACAATTTTGTTAGTAAATAAAACTTAATAACTATGTTAGTATCACATAGTTGCACTAAGTCTTTGTGCGTTCCGGTGGTACTTTTTGGGTGATGTCCGCGAGTGTGGAAATTGTGACTTGTTGTAACAAATGTAAGTGGTAACAGTAATATATGTAAATACCTATTCATTTGTTTAACATACGTCATGCTGGGTAAATTTTTCAATAGTCAGATAACTTTTATCTGAGGAATAAATATGGCGGTTTGACAGAAAAATATGTCAAACTAACCTAACCTAACTTAATAAAATCTTAAACTCCTTCACTGACAGACTATGCACAGGCTATAACGCTGAGTTATGAAGCATTCAATTTTGCAAAAGAGTTCCTTATATTACGAAAGTAAGCTCTAAGGAAGGAAATTGAAAATTCATCCCAAGGTATTAAAAAGCGATGAAAGTTTGTGCGGAAGTTGGTCATTTTTGCCGATGGCAAGTCCTATCGGGCGTATAAGCCCCGCACGTTGATATTGCGACTGGCGGCCATCTTAGTGACGTAGTCGAACTGTCAGTACCGTTCAGCGCTTACTTGTATGTGCGGTGTATGACGTCAAAATGACGTCACGCAGCTGTTATTGTGACAAGGTTCCATCACAATATCAACGTGCGGGACTTATACTGCTTGTACAACAATTTTAATATACAGGGTCGCGAGGATATCGCTGCACAAAAAAAAGCTGTTCCATACATTTTGACCTCGTACGTATTGCACGTTTATATGAAACAGCATTTTTTTTTTTAATAACCGACGAAATATTTTTATGATTCAGAAGCTTATGCTACATCCATGGTAACATGTAGCGCGTCGATGTCTCAGCCAGCCTGTGTACTGTATAGTTCTTAAAAAGTATAAAAAGTGCGCCATGTTATGTCTGGAGAAATCAAACGGGCCCTGCATGGGCCTGCATCTTTAACCACATTCCTGATTCGATAAAAGAGGAACCAGTAACAAGTTTTAAAAAGAAACTAACTGTACTTTTATTGAATCCGTTACTACTCCGTATCGGACTTTCTAGCTGATACTTTTTAGTTGTTTGTATGTGTAATAACTTATGATGAACTGCATCAATTTTGCATGCCAAAATGGTAGAATGTACAAGGATTCTTCAACATTTCTGTAACCACCTTATTGTAAATACCTACATTCCGAGCAAATAAATGAATATTATTATTATTATTATGGGTTCTATAACCATTACTTCCTACTGAACTCAGAGACAACTAGTTGCGAATTGCAGTTGTGAAAACGGCCGGAGAGCACAGGCATTTCATTATTTTCTATCTTATACATTGATTATGTAAATTGATTTCAGAGTGACTAGCTCTATTGAAAAAGTTATAAAAATGTTTGAAATTGTATCGTAAACTGCACTTTATTGTGTAGGAATTAAAGTTACTTTTCCATAAACTCATATTTGTTTACATTTTTGGCATATAGGTCGCGAATGCAGATTATGCCCTATTGACGGAATGCCTATGAATAGATGGATATAAGACCGTTATAGCTCGTAAATGTCCGTGACTGGTAAGTCAAAGATTACCTCAAACACAGGGAAGAAGATGGGTCTATTTTCTGCCTGGAGCCACACAATCCTCCCAGACTGTTAGACAGTAGCACAACTAATAGCATTGGCACACATCGGCTGTCTTCAACCGCGAATGGTCAGTGACGGCTCTAAATAAACCGCTCTCATAAACATGGCCGGCACTACTGACGTGTGCATGTACTCCGTTAATATTGCAGATAAAACGCATTTGCTGGATCAGGCGGTCAGGCTCCATGCCAGCGGGAGATTGTAAAGCTATTAAATGTGCATGCATTAACGTGCCATGATTCTCTCAATTGGGTAGCAATAGACCATACATACATTCATGAACTCACACCTTTTTCCCATGGAGTAGCAAACAGATTATCTCACTACAAAAACTAAAAATCTAACGTCAGAATAAATACCTACAACAAGAAAGATTTCATTCAATGACAAAGCTGCCGCCGTTTGCTTTCTTAAAAGTATAGCATCAGATTTAAAGGTAGGGAGATAATAGACTAGAGAATATACTTATATGCAAAAAGGAAAACAATATTGTCAGTAAACCGAATGGTCATTAACTATTAAAAGATTGAAAGGAGACACAAACTTAAACACAAAATTAAATTAAAAACAAAACAAGATGCATACCTGGGATACCCTCGAGGAGGAGGATACCTTTCCACAGGAGGTACGCCGAACTCTGGGGTGACGTCAGACTCTGGATACCGATCTCTCCACGCCTGAGGCCGCTCTATGCTCTCTACTTCACTTAAATCATACTGCAAATAAAGTAACTGTCATTAGAACTCTATAAAACTTAACGGGACTACTCTACTCTTTTGAAATAATAATGAAGGGAAAGACAGACAAGGTATAGATAGACAACAGTATAGTTACTAGTACCATTCAGATAAACAATTCAGATTTTTATTAGATCATAACAATCGTAACGTTAGTTGACATGAGATTGCATTGAAATTTGAATACATAGATACCTCACCGAGGAACAGTCCACTTGGGCATAGTCTGTTACTATGTGCACATTGTGCAGTAAATAAATAGCCAATCAGGGTTAATACAAATAGTAGCCACAGTATCACCTATCAGTCACGATCCACGTGATGTTTCAAATTACTGCTTCTTGAATTTCTATTATTTTTATTGCAAATTGGCCTAGCTAGCCCTTGACCTCGATCTCGCTTGGTGGAAAGCGATAGATGAGGTCTAAGATTGAAGGAGCAAGCCCAGAAGACGCCTATTCACTCTTCATTTGAAGGCTAATTTAAAATCTGTGGTTAGCAATGAGGAAAGAAACTGTCATGGCAAAATGGCGAGTAACCCAGTTATCCACTGACTGACTCTCTACAAGTCAATGTTATACAAACCGCTTTTCCAGAGCATTTACTTACATATGCATAAATGCATATAAAGTGGCAGAGCACTGAGAATTAATTACCAACATGTGCGGCTCGTTCACTAGACTACTGATAAATATTTACGTTCATCTACACACGTCGGTCAACACTTTCGTTCGCGCCCGGTTCGACCCGTGACGGAACATTTCTATCCTTCGTGGGGTAGTCAAACATTGAGTCAAGGCCCGTCGTCCACGACGCTACTCAAAAGTAACGTATACAAACTCAAATCACCAGTGAGTAGCCAGAATGTACTAGCATATTTCAATGGCCGTCCATACACAACGGAACTTATTAACGCGTTATTATCCATTTTGTGATTGGGTGCATCGTGGACGGACCGCAATTGAGATACTAGTGCTGAAGCAGCCCGAAGTTTGGAAGTTGGCGCTGTGATACCACCGTGCCTTGGTGTGCGCCTGATCTCTCTCCGGTCGTGTCAGATTACATGCCGACACATCGAACTATGAGAGTGAGGAAAGAGAAAATACATCTGTGTCTGCGCACACACGCCTGCACTGTACTATCTCCCGCGTCGAAGGCTAGTCTCCTTTGAGATTGGCCGACATGGTCGAAATACGATCTGGAGGACTATTACTACTGCTGTCACATTCTGACTACATATTGGTGATTTAAGTCTGTAACACGTCACTTTTGGGTAGCGTCGTGGAGGATGGGCCTAATTCTCAGTAAATATCACGCCTACGTACGAATTGATTCTGTCCGTCAGTTTTGGAACTGTTCTGATAATTGATGATGTGCCATTAGTGTTTGTTTAGGAGTACTGTACTAGTGATTCGAGGGTCAGTTCATTGGTTGTTCAGTAAAATGGTTTGCACGTGCATCTTCAGCCTCAATGTTATTTTGGTAAACTAAATTCTATGTACAAAGTTTTCATGATAACATCAGTTAACATTAACAGTGTCCCACTGCAGGAGCATATTTTGATACCAAGTATGAACTAACATTGAACGACGCGCTTGTTTACTTAGTTGGCGATCGCTCGGAGGCAGTTGAAGTTTAGATGTCCTTACGTTGTTTTCTTGTTTTCCTTCATCGTCATTGATGTTCAAATATTGTAGTAAAAAAAAAACTTTATAACAAAAAAATTAAACCGCCAAAAAACTGAAAAGCATAAAATAATAAACCCTTTTATTTAACCTTAATAACTAAGTTCTTAAACTAATGTAAGTATACATAAGTAATTTTGAGTCGGCGGCAAACAAGATAAAAACATTTGTAAAAATGTTTTTATTTTTCACTTTTTAGTGGGTTACTTTGTAATTTATCTAAGTTACAATAGCCTAATGCCAACTGTTCATCACCTTTTACAAAATATTGCTTTTCCCGATCCTGGGACGTTAATTGTTGAGGAGTTCTCCCGGTACCCGGTAGAACCAGGAGAACTCCTCAACAATCACTCATCATACGCATTGTGACGAGCATAAATTGCTTAGCAACCATATTAAAGTAATCGAATCGCAACCCGTGAAATATTTGTCATTGAGTTGTTCCGATGGCCATCTGTGGTCTTCATTATCAACTCCACTTTACCAAATGATGAATTCCGAGAGCAAATGCTCAAGTTACTTTAAAAAATACCCAAATCGCTATAGGTTTGCTTATAAAATTTGAGGTTTTCCCTCGATTTCCATGGGATCCTCTCATGAGATTCCAACTTGATGATGATGAGACCACCTCGAGAGTATACCCTTTCAAATAAAAAAGAACTTTTGGAATCGGTCCAGCCGTCTTCGAGTAATCGGTGAACATACACAAGGTAGCTACTGTAAACTGTTGAGTAGTTCCCTTAACTGTACTTCGTCTTCATCATCAGACCCTTAATGACAGTCACAACCTATCTAGGTGTAAAGTTCACATCAATACAAATTAATCAAGCCCAAACACAAGGTAACTGCTGTAAATCGTTGAGGAGTCCCCTCGACTGTCTTTCGGCTCCATCATCAGATCGACTCCAGACCTTCATTAAATTGTAGTGCTTTAAAATACTTAATGAAAAACATAACAAACGCACTAGTCGCTCCTACGATATTCGAATGTTCCCCTCGATTTCACTGGGATGCCATCATCAGATCCTGGTTTCCTTATCATGGGACCACCCTTGGCATATCTCCTTTCCAACAAAAAAAGAATAATCAAAATCGGTTCATAAACGACGAAGTTATCCGCGAACACACATAAAAAAAAAAAAAAAAAAAAAAAAAACATATATACGGTCGAATTGAGAAACCTCCTCCTTTTTTAGAAGTCGGTTAAAAATTAATTAACTACGTAAAGCGTAATGCGCGGCGGCGGCGGCGCGACACGCCCCTTCGCCCGAAAATGCCGAGCGTTCACGAAGTTAATGTCAGCGAGACAGCAACCCAAACGAGCACACTCGTGAGGGGCCCATACGTCGTTACGAGTGGTCGTGCGTGTTTATCGCTGGAGATTTCACGTTTATTTCTTTAAATTTAATTAAATTTAATGATCTTTGTTCATTGATTGTTTGGCGCCGCGCCGACTCAAAATTATTTAGGTATATTACATTAGTTTACGAGTAAGAACTTAGTTAATAAGGTTAAATAAAAAAGGTTTAAGTATTATTTTTTGCTTTTCAGTTTTTCGACGGTTTAATTTTTTTGTTAAAAAGTTTTTATTTCATAATTTTTTGTGGCTACAATTTACAACTTTTTATGGGGCCAACTTCGGGGTATATCAAAGAGTGGTTATAAAAAAGAATTATCAAAATCGGATTACTCTGTAAAAAGTTATGCGTGGTCATACATAAAAAAAAATATATACGTGTCGACTTGAGAACCTCCTCCTCTTTCGTCGGTTAAAAAAGAATGAAAAACTACGTAAATACTTGCTAAGTTTATGACGGTTCCCTATCCATTTGCATAAAATTTTAAGACCTAATATAACTTAGCATAATTTTGTTTGGCATAATTATATTTTCGCATAATATAATTACGCATAACAGCTTAAGCATAATTTTATTAAGCATAATTTCTCTAACCATAATAATGATTAAGCATAATATTCTAAAGCATAAATTTATTAAGCATAAAGTTCTAAAGCATAACTTTTTTAAGCATAATATCTTAAAGCATAAATTTGCCCGAATAGGATATACCAATTTATTTCGACGATTGGAAAAAAGCCATATCTCCTGAATCAGATAATATATAACATATTAATATGATATAACGTATTGAACAATTTTGTGGGTTTTTTTTCGCTGTAGGAAGCATGAAGCAAGCAGGCATACGGCATGCAAGCAAGCATACAGCATGCAAGCAAGCATGCAGCAAACAAGCAAGCATGCAGCATGCAAGGAAGCATGCAGCATGCAAGCAAGCATGCAGCATGCAGCTTTCAGGCGAGCATGCAACATGCAGCAGGCAGGGTTTCTGGGTTCCACCCAGAGCGGGAGGAGTCATTTGATGATTTCCCATCCACAAAAAAAAAAAAAAAAAAAAAAAAAGAGTTTCTGTCACGGCTCCGGCGCTGCGGGCCTCCGGCGGCCCCACGCGCCTACGCGATTTTAAATTACACTCTAGGGGTAGGACAAACAAGACTACGTGGAGTCGGTTTTGCAGCAATTCGGTTCTATCACTAACTTTTGTTGCACAGCATATTAAATTTAATTAATTGTATGCCTAAATATTATTATGCTAATAGTCATTAGGCCTACTAACGTTATGCGAATCAAATTTATGTCAAAACAAATTAGTCTTCAAGATGATTATGCCAACATAAAAACTATGCCTAAAAAAATTATGCCGAAGTATTATTATGCCAAAACAAATTGTACCAAAATCGTTATGCCGAAGTATATTAGGACAAAGAACATTATGCGAAAAGAAGGGCTCCCGTTTATGACCCCACCATCCTCATGCTTAAAACTCTTTATTTTTTAGGGTTCCGTAGCCAAATGGCAAAAACGGAACCCTTATAAATTCGTCATGTCTGTCTGTCTGTCTGTCTGTCCGTCCGTATGTCACAGCCACTTTTCTCCGAAACTATAAGAACTATACTGTTGAAACTTGGTAAGTAGATGTATTCTGTGAACCGCATTAAGATTTTTACACAAAAATAGAAAAAAAAACAATAAATTTTAGGGTTCCCCATACTTAGAACCGAAACTCAAAATTTTTTTTTCATCAATCCCATATGTGTGGGATATCTATAGGTAGGTCTTCAAAAATGATATTGAGGTTTCTAATATCATTTTTATCTAAACTGAATAGTTTGCGCGAGAGACACTTCCAAAGTGGTAAAATCTGTGTCCTCCCCCCCCCCCCCCCGTAACTTCTAAAATAAGAGAATGATAAAACTAAAAAAAATATATGATGTACCTACAAATATATGTAAACCAATTTTCGGTGGTAGTTTACATGGTAATGACCATGTAAACTACCACCGAAAATTGGTTTGAACGAGATCTAGTAAGTAGTTTTTTTTAATACGTCATAAATCGTAAACCACAATTTACCATTCATTCAATCAACTCAAAAATAAAAATAAACATTTATTTTCATAAACATAAACCTTATGCATAAACCCGGATGTTACGGAACCCTCGGTGCGCGAGTCCGACTCGCTCTTGCCCGGTTTTTTTTACTAGCCATTGATGCCCCACAGCTGGGCAAAGGCCTCCGTACTCGCCTTCCACCTTCATTCGAGTTATTGCAAAAAAAATATGATTTACCTGAAACCGTAACCTAGCGGTTCTTCTTCTCGTGAACCCTGGACATCCTCTGCAGAGACAGATGAGTGCATAGATGCACTTGAACCAACGCGCCAGCAGCTCACCTGGAATGGTAGCGCTTTATTATATTTGACAGAATAATGACTAGCTATTGGGGAAAATATTGCACGATGTTGGTCCTTCAGATATGTCACTTGTGAAGATAGACCCGATTTTTTGTTTTTTCTCATTTGTATCTACTAGGTGTACCTACGTTTCCGTTGGGAGCTTGATAGAATGAAAATTAATTTTAGAGAATCTAGGGACCAAACTTCACACTGTTACGACTTTCCTTAAAAAACAAATATATTGATGGATGCCCTGAACATGTGTGTTTAAATACAAAAACTAAAAATCGAGTTATCTACTTCTGTGTTCTCTAGATGGAAATCCTTAAAAGTTAATTAGGTTATTTATCCAATCTAATTGTTTCCCCTTTTGTGAACAAACGCCGAGTTAATTCCCTAGTGGTATACCACAAACAAAACAATTAATTGTTTTAACAAACTAAACAAATCGAGTTATATACGACTCTCAGATTTTTAATTAATTCACGACCTACGCAAAAATGTTGTTGAGGAGAAAATTGTGGTTCGGAGAAGTTATATTTACTCCAGTATACTACAAACAACAAGAGGTGTTTCAGTTCACAATTTAAATGAAATGTTATGACATTTCATAATATAATGATTTTCCTCTTCATAGTTATGACTATGAAGAGGAAAATCATTATATTATCTGCACGTGTATAGGTAGGTATTACAGTTTGCTAAAGTATATAAGGTCCCATTAAAATAGATGGACAAACTTTTAGAAATCATTCAGACCACCATGGAGTAGAATGAAACCTAATTAAAAATATTATATTTTTCATGGGGTAGTTCGGGAACTCTTTTTGGAGTACTTTGGGAACAACCCAAAATAAGGACGATGGTAAAAAAAATATAAGAAAAACGCATAGATACTTACTTACAAGAAAAATAATCAGCTAATGAAAATACACTAATGTGCGGCGCAATTTATTATTTTAGGTCAAAATAAAATCACTTTAATCAGTGTTTTTTTTTGCTTGGATATCTTTGGTTAGACGAACTGAGCGCTGTGTTAATCTATTTTAATGGGACCCGTTTAATGACGGTGGTATAAGGTATGGTGGTGGTGGCGGTGGTGGTACATGGTAACTGTTAATTAGTGACCGATACTAAAACACATGATTGTACTCGTCATAACAAACCCGAAGAAACGATTTTTTAGGATTTCGTACCTGAAAAGGAAAAAACCGGGCAAGAGCGAGTCGGACTCGCTCACCGAGGCTTCCGTAACATCCGGGTTTATGCATAAGGTTTATGTTTATGAAATTAAATGTCTTTTTATTTATTTTTATATTTGAATTAGTTGAATAAAAGGTAAATTGCGGTTTACGATTTACGACGTATTAAAAAAAAACTACTTACTAGATCTCGTTCAAACCAATTTTCGGTGGAAGCTTACATGGTATTGTACATCATATATTTTTTTTAGTTTTATCATTCTCTTATTTTAGAAGTTACAGGGGGGGGGACACACATTTTACCACTTTGGAAGTGTCTCTCGCGCAAACTATTCAGTTTAGAAAAAAATGATATAAGAAACCTCAATATCATTTTTGAAGACCTATCCATAGATACCTCACACGTACGGGTTTAACGGAAAAAAAAATTTTTAGTTTCAGTTCTAAGTATGGGGAACCCCAAAATTTATTATTTTTTTTCTATTTTTGTGTGAAAATCTTAATGCGGTTCACAGAATACATCTACTTACCAAGTTTCAACAGTGTAGTTCTTATAGTTTCGGAGAAAAGTGGCTGTGACATACGGACGGACAGACAGACAGACGGACAGACAGACAGACAGACAGACAGACAGACAGACAGACAGACAGACAGACAGACAGACATGACGAATCTATAAGGGTTCCGTTTTTTGCCATTTGGCAACGGAACCCTAAAAACGGAACCCTTATAGGATCACTTTGTTGTCCGGCTGTCTGTCTGTCTGTCAAGACCCTTCATCTCGGGAACGCGTGAAGGTATCGAGTTGAAATTAAAACCATATACTCAAGTCTGCGGTATCTTGAAGCTGTGAAAATATCATACTTCTAAGTTAACGTTAAAAAAGATACGGCCGTTTATGCCGCAAAAAACGTATATTTCGGCACTCTCAAGGGAATCAAAATGTATAGGGTATTTCCTGTTGATCTAGAATCATGAAATTTGGCAAGAATCAAGTTCATGTACTCGTAGCACTAGTAAAGGAAAAAATTTTAAAACCGTTTTGTACTTACATTTAAAAAAATATCCCGTGATAAACTATTTACATACCTACAAATTTGTACGGAACACTCGGTGCGCGAGTCCGACTCGCACTTGTCCGGTTTTTAATAAGCGCATGACCCCAATCAGAGTAATTTGTTTTTCCTATGCCCCAATAGAACCGCGCGCGCGGTCGCTATGGTAGATAAATGAAATAAAAAGAATAATGCATGGTAAAAGTGGAATAGTTTTGTTTGTAAAAGGGATTTGTAACTAAATTAAATTGCAGCTAATGGTGTATGCTTCTTGTTAGATACTCAATATTCTATTATGATAATTGGTGTTAAGCGCTAGGTAAATTAAAAAAATCGTTTCATTGGGAAAATCACACTAATCAAACTTCTAAAC
Source organism: Mesoligia furuncula (assembly GCA_916614155.1). Taxonomy (NCBI): domain Eukaryota; kingdom Metazoa; phylum Arthropoda; class Insecta; order Lepidoptera; family Noctuidae; genus Mesoligia; species Mesoligia furuncula. The sequence goes on from OU744810.1 coordinate 1,106,462, forward strand.
TACTTGTCATAATTGGAAAAATGAGGTATCGTTGGAAGCGTCTTGATCGTCCGCTGGTTATAGGATATATGACGTAACAATAAATTAAATATGGCGCCCTCTAGCGGACATATTTTTTTTTTTTTATAATTTCGTGTTGGGTATCAAATGAAAGGCATTAGCACATTTCAAAAACATAAATACTACTAAAATAGGACCCAAAATCACACTAATATTATAAAGGCGAAAGTTTGTGAGTGTGTGGGGGTGTGTGTGTGTGTTTATAATTATGTTTGTTACTTCTTCACGCTCAAACGGCTGGACCAATTTTGATAAAATTTAGTATGAAGGTAGCTGACACCCTGGATTAACATATAGGATACTTTTTATCCCGGTATTCCCACGGAGTCGACATTTATGCGGTTGAAACCGCGGGGCGCAGCAAGTTGTTTAATATGATGATTACAATCATGTGTTTAAATTACGCTCACTAATAACCAGTCACCCTGTATACATAAACTGTCTAATCTGCATTCGCGATTTATTTGCCAGAATGTAAACAAATATGAATTATTGGAAAAATAACTTTAATACCTACACAATAAAGTCCAGTTTACGGTACAACTTTAAACTTTTTCAATAGTGCTATATAGTCACTCTGAAATCAACTTAATTTTCATTGGAATAAAGTTGATATTTGTTTAACTTGAAATACAAATATCAACTTTAAATTATGGGGGCGTGGGTGGGGGTTATGCGCACTTTTATTATAAACCCAAACCCTTTCCCTTCCTCGAATCCCTTTACGGAATTGCGATTTTATAATTTATATTCTAAGCACAAATTATTGATAGTATACACAGTATCTGGGTTGTGGAGGTCAGATAGGCAGTCACTCCATGTAAAACACTGGTATTTGGCTGGATCCGGTTAGCCTGGGAGCCGACTCCAACATAGTTGGGAAAATGCTGGGCAGATGATAATGAATTATTGACAGTATACACCTCGTATTGTTATCAATACCATACACTACAATGATGGTGTGGTAGTGGCAACGATTATCGTCGGAGAAAAGAGTAAAAGCTGATAAACGACTTTTAACTCCGCTAAAGATTCCTGAACACACGGTAGTCGCCTTAAGGCGAAAGCGCCAGGGTAGCCCGCGAACCCAGAAGGTGGTAGCCATAAGGGCTATCCGGGGCTACCGCACGATCTCTGGCGAGGCGGCAAGCCTCCTTGCCGGACTGCCGCCATGGGATCTGGAGGCGATAGTCCTCGCGCGCCTGTATGAGTGGCGCGCGGAGGCACTACGCCGGGGGGAGGATCCGCTTCCGCGGCAAATCGCTGCGGAGCGGACGGATCTCCGGCGCGATCTCATGGCGGCATGGAAAGAGCGACTGTCGCAACCCAGCGCAGGGCACGCCGCGATAGCGGCGATAAGACCCCTCTTTGAGGAGTGGCTAGAGAGGCGCCACGGCGCCCTCACCTACCGCCTGACGCAGGTCCTCACCGGACACGGAAGTTTCGGGAGGTTCCTGCACATCATCAGGCGGGAGGAAACGCCCGGGTGTCACCATTGCCAGGATCGCCCAGAGGACACGGTGGAGCACACGGTGGAGGTCTGCCCCGCTTGGGCGGAGCACCGCCGTGTCCTCGTAGAGGCGATTGGCAGCGACGGCGACCTCTCGCGTCCGGCCCTGGTGCAAGCCATGGTCCGGGGCGAGAGGGAGTAGGAGGCAGTCACCTCCTTCTGCGAAGCAGTCATGCTAGCGAAGGAGGTGGCGGAACGGCTCAGGGAGAGAGCCTCCCGTCCCAGCCGCCGCGGGAGACGCTCCGGGCGTCGGGAGCCGCGTGACGACTCCCGGCCACCGTAGGCGCGGGCCTGCGGGCGGAGAGTAATGGGTAGCTCACCGCCCGATCAGGACCAGGCCTGTGCCGGACGGCGCGTACGTGTTCCACGCGCGCCTCAAAGAGATGTCAGCATCGAGGAGGGGCCCCTTAGGGCCGAAGCCTGCCGGGTCAGCGGGATTGTCCGAAAGGGTTACCGCTGGCCCGGAACATAAAGGGCTAAGGACGGGTGGGTTTTAGTCAGTAAGAGTCTGACACTCCCTTCCGCTCCACCCAGAGCGGGAGGAGTCATTTGATGATTTCCCATCCACAAAAAAAAAAAAAAAGGGTAGCCCGCGAAATTCAATTTTTTTTACGTTTTTTGCAATTTGCTGATCAGTATTAAGTTGTACGTGGATTACAATGTGATTCGCGGCCGTAACAAATATGTATTTACAGCATTATAATCATTAAAGTCATCAACACAACTCTATAAGACCACTTAATCCCCAAGAATGATTATTTCATGAAATCTTGCAAAGAACGTAATAAAACTTGAATTTCGCGGGTTACCTTAGCGCTTCCCCCTTAAGAACAGGAGGGTAACTTGTATATGTATGTAATGGATCCCAGTATTGTTCTAGTTGGTAAACGACAATTGTTTATCTTTTCTCGTTCTCCAGACGAAGGGTAAATATGGGGAACATGAAAAGAAAAAGACTTGGCCTCATAAATTTTAATAAATTTACAAAAAACCGGTCAGGTGCGAGTCGGACTCGTGAACCGAGGGTTCCTACTGTACCTAGGTATGTAAATAGTTAATCACGGCAATAAAATATTTTTTGTAATGGAACTACTTTTACGGTTTTCTGATTTTTCCTTTACTTGTGCTACATGATATTGCTTCTTGCCAAATTTCATGATTCTAGGTTGGGAAGTACCCTATAGTAAGTACTGATTCCGGAACATAAACGCCCGTATCGTTTGATTGCGTGACTTAGAAATTTGATTGTTTTACTGCTTCAAGGTAAGTATTTGATATTAATTTCAACTTAATAACTACACGCGTTCCTGAGAAAAATGGTCTTGACAGACGGACAACGAAGAGGTTTAATGTGGGTTCCGTTTTTAACCTTTTGAGGTACGGAACTCTAAAAAAATATTTGATTGGATCAAGAAATTCGGCGTAAAAGCGGTATCACATAGATCCTGTGAACTTACTCCTAAGATCCCGTGAATCCGAGAAAAAGGAGCTCTTGGAAATGTTATGTTCAAACAAAATGAATGGACATTTGATACAAAAAAACACAGCAAGATGTATGAATGTGTACGAAATATTTATAAGCTCAGTTGTTTATATAAACAGATTCAACCACTGGATGTGTTTATAAAAATGACAACTTCCTTTACGAAATAACAGTAAACAGGAGACGCCAATGTTTTGTGTTTAGGGAAAATTATTATTTTCTTAATTTATTTTTTCTGAAATTCCGCCCGCTTAGTTCCAGTTATTAATGTTTGAACACTTGGAATTCTAAATACTTTAGCGTACTTCATTTTATTTTTGTAAATAAATAGTCTGTTTTATTTTATTTTCATAGGTTTATAAGATACTAAAACGAATGAAGACGTGTTGCTGGGGAGTTTGTAGCGCTATTTCACCTTCATGGTTTAAGGCTTCCGCAGGTCGGCGTGACGCGACTCTGGTAGAACAATATTTTCATGAAGTTTTCATAGAAATGGTTCTACCAGAGTCGCGTCGAGGCTTTAGACACTTGCGAGTGGTAAAAGGTAGGCTTATTTTGAAGACGTTTACTGTTTATTTTGACGTTCAAATATTGCTGGATTTCAATACATTTCAAAGGGAATTCAAGTATTCAATTCCATTTGCCAACAAGTTCTATTGGGATTCTCATTTGAGAAGCAGAAGACGCTGATTTATTCGAAAAAAACAATTATTGACAAATATTCTATAAAGCATTCGTTTCGAGTATCAATATTGCCATTTCAAGACTAATGAAATCATTCAAATATAAATTGAATCTTTTCAGTTTCGTGATTAAGTAGACATTCAATCGAGAGTCTCTAATCATTCTTACTTTTTAGGGTTCCGTACCTCAAAAAGAAAAAACGGAACCCTTATAGGGTCACTCGTGTTTGTCTGTCCGTCCATCTGTCACAGCCAATTTGCTGAATCTAATGGACCGATTAAGTTGATGTTTGGTACACATATGAAAATCTGTGACCCAAACACAGGCGTGTAACGTAAATAAATGAATTTTGAATATAGAATTTTCGGGGCCAAATAGAAAATTTAAAAAAAAAGTTTCGCAATCTGTACCGTGCGACTTATCAAATGAAAGGGCTTACTGTGAGGATATGAAATATATTTTGTTCATAATTTTAAAGTAAATTGTATTAACCTTTTGACCGCCAAACGTCAAAAAATCAAAAACGTGCCCTCGGTGTCAAAGTCTGTCATGAAGTCGAACCGTGGTGTGCTGGGCACATTTTGGTTTGTCATTTATACATGACTATGGCGGTTAAAAGGTTAAAGTTATTTAAGAAAATAGACGAAAATTGATCATTCCCCCCCTTATCTCCGACACTACTGAGTCTAAAATTTTGAAAAAAACTTCTGTTCTTTACCAATAGATTACAGAAAAACCTATAAGAAGTCTGTGGTCTTAAAACAACATAGCAAATCTCTCAATATTGTACGTACAAACTTACATTTTCAGTCGGAATGTATGGGAGAACATGTTTTTCAATTACAATGTTAAGTTTTTTGTTGTTACCACAAACAAAGGGTCAGATTTAAAAAAAAACATGGTAGATAAAATATTCATCTTACGGAACCGTCTTCACGCGAGTTCAAATCGCACTTAACCGGTTTTATCTTAATGAGCTATCTTACTTAGCAAAAATCATTTGGGCAATTATACATTTATAATAAGGGGCCCTTTATTACCTTCAAATTAGTCCACCTCAATGGTTAATTTCAATTACTCACTCTAGCAAATTCGTTGAGGTATTTTAGGCGTGCAAAAAATTATCTCCGCTTTTTATTTTACGGTACCTAAAATAAATCCGTACTTTCAACAGGAAAAAAGTAATAAATGTTAATGATTTTTTTCACATTCAACGACAAATTATGGTACCTATCTACTTTGTTTCACACAATATACAGGGTGGCAGGGACATACACGCGCAAGGACATACACACGCAAGGACATACACGCGCAAAGACATACACGCGCAAGGACATACACGCACAAGGACATACACGCGCAAACTGTTACTATAAAGTGTTAATTATTTTCCTTTAAAGTTCATGAAATGCACTATCATCGTGAATTTTCCCAGATTTTTCAAGCCAGCAGTTTAGGTTTTAGAGGGAGGGGGACCCTACTGGAACAAAAATTTGCACTTTAAAGTTAAATATTTCGTAAATGGAGAATTAAATCGAAAAATATTTTTAGCAATCCTTATGTCATTTTAGAAGACCTATTCAACGATATCCCGCACGATGGGGTAGACGACGAAAAAAATATTCATCCCCACTTCCCATGTAGGGGAGCTACCCTAAAAAAATATATTTTCCACAATTTTATTTTACCACTTTGTCGGCGTAATTGATATACGAACTCCTACAAAATTACAGCTTTCTAATACTAACGGTCTCTTAGCAAAATCTCGGACAGACAGACGGACATGACCAAATTATAAGGGTTCCTTGTAGGAACTACGGAACCCTAAAAAGGAATACAATGAAACGGATGTAAATCTTACCAACATTGGTCAGGTAGAGCAGGAACAGCGGCATCCCGAGCAGGGCGTACAGCACGGTGACCACCTTGCCCCAGTCAGTCTTCGGAGACAGGTGACCGTAACCTGGCGAACAGCTCGACTGGTTACATACACATAACATCACGCCCAAGTGTTTAAGTCCCATGTAACTGGGGACGAGCCTATAACCATCAACCAGACACAATTGCAGACTCCAGGCTGCTACTTAGGAATTCCAGACAGTTTCCCAATAACACTTTGCCCGACTCGAGCATTGAACCCAGGACCCCAAGGTCTGCAGTTGCGCTTGGGACCTCTAGACCAACGAGGCAGTGGTTACATAGACTAAAACAGAAGTCTTTAAGTAGAAAATGCTTGATGAGAACCAGAACGTTTTTTTTCCTGGACGACATTCTTCCGATGTAGAAGTTCTTTGTGGAAAACGTGTTAACTTACATAACAACGACTCTTTAAGACTTCAAGAGCACGCTGGTGTCAATTATCTGTCTAACTCATGCGTAACTTATGTAAGTTATGCATAAGTTAGACAGATAATTGACAAAATGACAAAATGGCTATTAGAACCACAAAGCTAACAATGCTCTGACATTTTGATCTTCCAAAGTTCTTATGGTATAAAAAATATTCTATCCATCTGTCTTACTGGACCCTTACCTATAGTGGTAATGACAGTGAGGGAGTACAGGAAGGCTGAGGAGAAACTCCACTGTCGCGAAGATCTTCCACCGTCCCAGCCCTTGTGCACCGCCTTCACTATCTTACTCTGGTAGTTGAGCAGTTCTGTGCCGATCCTGAGACCAACAATAACTAGTAAGACTGCCGTGCAAGCTGAGAAAAACAGAAGCCCTAGTCATCAATCTTCAATTAACAAAGCCTGTCGCAGTCCACTGCTGGACATAGGCCTCTCCTAGGCTGAACCACAACACCGCCTTACGTATCCAGTCTCTCCCAGCCACTTTCTTAAGGTCGTTGGTCCATCTAGCTGTGGGGCGTCCCACACTACGCTTGTCGATACGCGGTCTCCACTCCAGGACTCGTCTACTCCACTGGCCATCGGTCCTTCGGAAAACATGGCCAGCCCACTGCGGCTTCAGTTTGCTTACACTGCAAGCTTTGTCGGTTACTCCGGTTCTTTGTCTGATTTTATCCATCAAAGAAATTCCATTCCGTTCCATAGCGCGCTAAGCGACCTTGAATTTGTGGACTAGCCTGACTGTCAGTGTTCACGTTTCGGCTAAGCATTTCCGTAGGACGTACTGGTTGAAGACCATAGTCTTTAAACGTTGCGGGATAGGTGACGAGAAGACTTGACGAAGTCTCCTAAACCATCCAGCCAACCATCTTGGAAATTGCTAATTTATGGGTTAGCTGCTAAATCATGACTAGTTTCATACAATAAGGACAATCAACCACAAGTTCTCTGAAACTGTAGCTTTAGAACGTCAAATTCATCCGGTATGTCCGGGACGAGCTGGGCGCCAGACAGTCTCCCAATCAGTGGTAGGCAGTAAAGAGCTAACTGTAATGCACTAAGAAAACCAGAGTGTATAAGCGCTCGAAAAGGACTTCTCTTAGGTTCTGCTGATTCTGTTCTGTCTCTTAGAAACCAGTCATGTGATACGCACCTCTCCTTCATCGCCGTTTCATTGAAGAGGTTCAGGTCCAGCGTCACGTTCTGCCACAGATACTGCGAGAGGTTTTCACGTTCGCGCTTCATTTGGTTGTCTACCTTCATTTCGTTATCGCCCTCTATCGCTTTGAACATGAATGCACCTGTAAGAATAGAGTAATATTAATAGGCGCTCTTAGACAAGGTGTCATTGAAATAATATTTTCAGCGAATTATTTCATGGGCCAACTTAAAATTTCGGGAATTACCCCTCAGGTATTGCTTCTAGCCCTTTACGATAATCGTAGAAATCCAACTATTTCTTATTCTACTACGAATACTAATCTATAGATATTCTAACAATATCATAGATTGAATTGAATCTACTTAGAACTAGGCCCCTCATCTCATATTCCCAACGTTGCGAAATCTGTTTATCATAAGAAAATTCCGTAACACTTTGATGATCATACCATCACATAGACATGAAAAGACTGTCACACCAAAGATAATTATATGTTTTGAATAGATTATGTCTTCATTTATTGAGCTTGCGCATTTGCCATAGCTACTATATCACTTTTATCTCATGCCAAACATCGCCTTATTATTAATTTATCACGAGAATGAACCACGAAGACAGATTACTTTTAATTTACCGAGGACGACAGCCGAACATAAATTACGGAGCATCACAATGTCGTCAAGAAAAACACGAGTTTAATTTTGAAGAGTTTCTCTTTGAAGCTGTGGTAAGGTAACGTGCACACTGTCGGGGAGAGTGACTTGACGAGAATGACTGGTTCACAATTTTAGAAAATGGTTCCTGTTGACTGTTGAAGCCGACCCTAACATAGTAGGGAAAACGTTAGGCAGATGATGATGGTTCCTGTTGACCGATTGTATCTCTAACTAGCTCGATGCTAAGAAAATAAAGGTCTATTTTTTAACGTTTTGAAGGGCAGTTAATTTGTGTAACATTTTTGTCATTGTAATTAGGCTCTCTCAAGTACAAGCCATTCGTCATCATCATCATCACCAGCTTACAGCAGTTCACTGCTGAACATGCATAGGCCTCTCAAATTGCACGCCATTAAACTCGATAAATACAAAACATGAGGTACTTAGTTATAAAGGCTTCTTGGCATTCTTGGAAAAAATTTGCAGTAAAATACCTGTTCAAAAATGTTAACAAAATTAATCTGCCCTCTTCACAAAGTTACGCTCTCCGAATAATGAAATTATCCAGCACTTCGCATCACTACAAAAACATAATTATTCTGTAAAGATTTCCAGGCATTCCGTTCAGTTCACAGATTTTTGGCACCTTTGTCTACATTCCGGGCATAATTATTAAGAATCTATTCAAAGGAGGCTGTCCGCGGCCGAATTTAACCCACTTTTAGATGAAAGCCTTTTGAATAGCAAGGTAAATAGGAGTTATGATTAAATACCAAACCGTTATTAAGTCTGATAAATAGTATCTCCTGCTCAAAAGATCCATTAACCAAGGAAGTACGAACTAATTTTAATATCTGGAATGAAACATTATTTTTAGATTAACGTCTTATTTGCCTTAAATTTTGAAGGAAGACGAAACGCTATTATAAAACATTTCTAAAGAGTAGCGATGGAGTTTCTTGCCCATTCTTCTCCATACGAAACAACCTTTTGGAAGGGGCAACTGAAATCAATTCGTTTTTCTTGTTAATTTTGTCGTTCAAGAGTGCTTTTTAGAGTATATATTATATTGAATATAATTGAAATAAATTATTTGACTTAGACTTTGGACTAACACGTGCAAACACGGACGAAAAACATGGATAAACTCATCCTCAACCAAAATATATACTAATCAATGACAGTTTAAAAATAAAACCTAAAAAATAAGCCTATCTTTGATTGTACAATGAATGAAACTCCGAATTTCATTTGCATCAAACTTTCTCCAATATTCCTTGATCGTGTGCAACCGCCTAACGCGATAACGCAGGACCCCCACAACCCCTCTTTCTTCGTCAAAATGACAAAGGAAATACCCAGCAGAGATGCTGTAAAAGTTAAAAGTGCTCAGTGAAGTGTAAAGTTCAGGCTTTCAAGCCATCTAATGACGTGGAGCGACAAGCATAATTCTATTATTGTGGCACAATCAATACCCTTTGATTTAGAAGGAAAGGGCGATAAGGCTTGTAGAATTATAGCAATTATATTATTGATATTGTGGCGTGGTCATTCGACCGTGGTTTGACAGAAAGTTTTGAAGTCCATTTTCGATTTGAAATAAATCTGTTCCATTATTTCAAACTACGTAAAGCTCGAAAAAACTTAACCAGGTAAGTATAAGCACATTGCTTAAAGTTTAGCTTTTTGGGGGCTTCTGCTCAAATTGGGGCGGTGTTAGCGATGTAAGTTAGTAGTTAGTACCTACCTTCTAAGTAAGGTTTCGTACTTTGGCCAACATCTTATCTTGATGCGCACCAAACATTGTAATAGAAATCTTGCATGTCGAAAAATTATATTAATCATAAATCATTTATCTATCTTTTCAAATGGACATAACTGAGTGTGACGAATCAACCTGGATTTGCGTCCAAAGATATGCTAACGAGTAACATTATAAGCATAAGTACATTTAACTCAATCCTGAAAAAAAGAACTAAAGGTCCTAAATTTTTTCCAAATTTCTATTTATAATTTGTATGATTTACATATTACAATAAGGATTTTATTTATCTATCTAAAACATCAATAATCATAACGTAATGTCACAAGGCACCATAATCATAACGTGATGACACAAGGCACCATAATCGGCCCCCTACCAAAAAAAGAGCATCATATGAAAAACTTTTTTACAAAAAAAAAAACAACCGACTTCCAAAAAAACACTACAAAGTGAAAAATAACTTTAATTTTGGAAGTCGGGTTCTTTGATTTTAAAATTTCAATTTTTGCCAGCAGTAATTTTGGTTTAAAAAACCAAAACACTGAACTGATTTGGATAAAATTTCTATGGGACCATTCTGGAAGTAAATCCTTTCAAATAAAAATATTTTAATTTGAAATAGTTTTTTTTTCAAATAAGAAAGAATTCAGCAAATTGCCTTATAAATAAAGGAGTATAAATAAAAGAGTAATAAACATTAAAAAAACAACCAAATTGATAACCTCCTCCTTTTTTTTAAGTCGGTTTAAAATGTACCACATAGCCATAACAACATCAGGCGCTTTCCATAACACATCTCCCCTCAATTCATCATGTTTTATAGCATTTGGCAACACCGCCGTACAATCGTTTGTGGTGTACCGAATAGGTCGCGGCTGAATTATCGATTGGCAAACACTTTCTAACAACTGTTGCGGTTTTGATTCCATTTAATGCCTGTGTTGCGGTTCCCATATTATATTTATGGAATTTTGAAATCGGAATTAGATGGCCTAAATGGCGAAGTAGGTTTGTTGTTCGACTGTCATTGGAATTGTTATGTCATTGGGATTGTTAGCACTGATGTTTAAGTATTTGTTGGGGATCTGAAAGTTTGTTGAGTAGTTTATTTGTATCACAAATAATCGGAATGACTATATTAAATTCCAATTGACTATTGTGTGGCTAGACGACTATTGACAATCGCTTCTATTCTGTAGCAATCTATCTACCCTTCTTGTTCAATTTGATTGAACTTTCTCAAACTTCCAATCTTTGTTAGCTTATTGTTTACCAGCTATAGATAAGAAAAAAAACCGGGCAAGAGCGAGTCGGACTCGCGCACCGAGGGTTCCGTAACATCCGGGACATAAGGTTATGACATAAGGTTTATGTTTATGAAATTAAATGTTTTTTTTTATTTTTGTGTTGATTGAATGAATGGTAAATTGTGGTTTACGATTTATGACGTATTAAAAATAAAACTACTTACTAGATCTCGTTCAAACCAATTTTCGGTGGTAGTTTACATGGTAATGTACATCATATATTTTTTTTAGTTTTATCATTCTCTTATTTTAGAAGTTACAGGGGCGGGGGGGGACACATTTTACCACTTTGGAAGTGTCTCTCGCGCAAACTATTCAGTTTAGAAAAAAATGATATTAGAAACCTCAATATCATTTTTGAAGACCTACCCATAGATAAATAAATAAATAAAAGTGGCTGTGACATACGGACGGACAGACAGACAGACATACAGACAGACGGACAGACAGACAGACAGACAGACATGACGAATCTATAAGGGTTCCGTTTTTGCCATTTGGCTACGGAACCCTAAAAAGAAAGAAATAAGTTTATTTGACCCAGATTAAGTAAGTTCAAAAAACAAAAAACAATTACTTAAAATAGTAGATATTAATTGTGTACCCCACGGCTGCGCCAGATAAGGCCAGTTCAGCACACATGTCCGACAACTAATGCCTGACGCTGGTTGTCAACTGTAGCCTATGTTGCGAGGACGTCTTACGAATGTAAATCAGTTTTGATGTGTCGTCGTCGTCGTCGTTTCAGCCGATAGATGTCCACTGCTGGACATAGGCCTCCCCCAATTTTGGGGGGGGGTTTGCCATAATCGCCACGCTTGGCAGGCGGGTTGGCGATCGCAGTATGGTATGATGGTAGAATAAATAGAGAACGCTGCTGCCCATTCTCCGGTAAGACCCTTAGTCGCCTTTTACGACACCCACTTGAAGTAAGGGGTTACGGGGGGTACAGGGGGGGATGGGGGGGGGGGTGAGGGGTTTTGATGTGTGTAAATATTTAAATATATAGAAAAATATATAGATATGTGTAGCAAATAATAAAAAATCAATTAAATATTTGTTTAAAAATAAATGTTTAAAGCCCATGCACAACTTTACAGTAATGAAAAAAACTGGCCAAGTGTATATTGGATCATGCACATTGAAGGGTTTTTCATAATTTCATTACACCATTGTTTAGCGGTTCATAGAATACAGGAGTATTCTTCATTTTGATACAGTGGCAATGGTCTCCGGGAGCAGCTCGAGCAGTAGTAGCCCAGTGGTAAAGGCCCAGAATTGCGTGTCGAAGGTTATCGGTTCAATCTCAGGCAGGCAATTCACTATGTGTCATTTCATCTCCACAGCTCTCAAAACGGTGAAGTTGAAAATATCTTGCGGAAACTGGCATGTCCTAGAAAAAAATCGAAGAGATATGACATCTACCAACCGCCGCACTGGGCCCACGTGGTGGACGGCTGTCCCTCTCACAGAGAGGAGGCCTGTGTCCCAGCAGTGGGAACGTGGGCTGTGTTACATGGCTGTAAAACAGACGGACGGACGAAAAGGACGAAATTATAAGACAGATGCCATTGCAAAATGACATACCGACGGCGAAGTGCCAATACCTCCTAACTGACAAAGTCAAAAAAAAAAAAAAAACTGAAAAAAACGTTGAAAAATAGACACTTTGCGTTGGTTTAGTTGGGAGGTACGTATTTCAACATTTTAATTGAATGCTGTTGCAACTAAAAATACACTTAGGCGATTTCAATAAAACCCGAATAACGCTTTTAAATTCAAAACAATAAAAAAAGTGAATTTCTCAAGGAATGTCAGTTAGGAGGTATTGGCACTTCGCCGTCGATATGTACCAATACATACATAGTCTTCGGAGTGATTGGAGTCTGTATACCTGGAGCACCTGAAACCGATTACTGCCTTTGACGTCCCTCCGTATTCATCCTTTGAGTGCGACATTACGGCTTTGATTGCACGTTGACGGGAAACGGGACTGGTGACGTAAGCAATCGTTTAAGATCTTTACGAGTCTGTCTAAAATGATTATAGGAAAAACTAAGTTACAGTCCGCGACTTCGTCTGCTTGTAGGTTTTTCATATTGTATTATTTTTAGGGTTCTCAAAAGGAAAAAACGGAATCCTTGAACCCTTATAGGATCGGCGCCCTCTAAGTACCATGTTCCTATGGTATATGCACATGCAGTTGCTTGCTTGCTTTTGCTTGCTTGTGGACGATCAGCTTTATAGTAAGTTACTATAAAAAAATAAATGTCGTGAGGAGAGTTTTGAGTATGGATGTCGATGGCTATAAGAGTAGGGGAAGACCAAAGAAACGATGGATGGAATGTGTGAATGATGATATGGTTAGAAAGGGAGTGACTACCGAGATGACGACTAATAGAGAAGTATGGAAGAAAAAGACATGTTGCGCCGACCCCAAATAAATTGGGATAAGGGCAGGAGAATGATGACTATCATCAATGACTGGTGCCTGATGGACTGTCCACGAAATTCAACCAAAATGCGACCACCACTGGTGGTCAAATTTCGGTTGATTTTAGCGCCTCTACCATGACGGCACCCAGTGCCGTCGTACCGTTCGCACCACCCTAGGGCCGCTACTGAATACCTATACTCGTAGTCCTGCAGTTTTTTCTGCATAGACAGCTTAAAGTTACGTGGAAGACGCACTCGACGCGAAAGCAGTCTAACAGACAATGTATGTGCGGACGACTACATTAATTTCCTAATCCCCATTCAAAGTGTACCCTATTATTTAATTACGTGCACAAACCACCCTCAGTAGCTCACTCATCTTCAAAGAATCAAAGAGCCCCGCCCAGCATAACCAATCACATTAAAGGCATTAATTAGCCGTATTCGCGATGATTCATCAAACGCGGCCCCATTCTGAAGTACTGAAGCTTTAATTAAAACTGTCGCTGGGTCTCTAACTTAAGGGTTCGAAATAGCATTAATTCATGGATTATTTTCAGATCGCAAGTACTTAATTGGCTACTGTAACTTGATATGGGCGACCAACTTTTGAGCGAATGTTTGTCACGGCTGAGTTTCGCGGAAAATTGGAATTTGTTTTTAGAACAAGCATTTTGTGTTATTTGTGAAAATGGCCGGAATTTTTAATTTTCAGCAGAAAAAGGGGTTTAGATAGTTATAAAGCTTTGGTAAAGAAGTTTCTGGGAATAATAAAATGAACGGCGTTTATACTATATGTCATGCCAGTTTGTGAGATACCTACAGCCGGTCGATTCTGTAAAAATCTCACCGTGAAAACTTAGGTGAAGTGAGTTTGTTTTTGCTAGGAATTGACACTATTGACAGCTCACTCCACGCTCACTTCACTTAAGTTTTCACGGTGAGATTTTTACAGAATAGTACCGCAGTTCATTATATTGTTTTCGTTGTTTATTGTTTTGAGGTATATCGTTTGCTAGTATACAAGTTTTGAGATACCCAATACTTTGCTAGTTGAGTAGTTTGAAGATACTTGTTTGCCTACTAAGTAGTTTTAAGGCACAAATAAACCAGTTTTAAGATACTACTTCCCAGTTTTCAAATACTATCATGCCAGTTCAGAGAGGCTACCTAATGATTACGTTGTCACCGTAAGAGATCACCACAAACCTAACTCTTATTCTAAAATATCGTATCTTTCCCATTTTTACTATTTCATGTGTATGTCACATCAGCCGCATGCACGATGACCGTTGGGCAAAAATCTCCACACAATGGGTGCCTGAACTCGTGCTGGACGGCGCGTACGTGTTCCACGCGCGCCTCAAAGAGATGTCAGCATCGAGGAGGGGCCCCTTAGGGCCGAAGCCTGCCGGGTCAGCGGGATTGTCCGAAAGGGTTACCGCTGGCCCGGAACATAAAGGGCAAAGGAAGGAACACGGGTGGGTTTTAGTCAGTAAGAGTCTGACACTCCCTTCCGCTCCACCCAGAGCGGGAGGAGTCATTTGATGATTTCCAATCCACAAAAAAAAAATGGGTGCCTGAAGATGGACGGCGCCGCCGAGGTCAGCCCAGAAAAAGATAGCAAGCTGTTGACCTGGACGCGTACCGCGAGGGCTGGTTCGAGGTTTTGCAGGAAAAGAGTTCCCGGAAGGATTTAGGGGAGGTCTTTGCTAAGCAGTGAGACACTATAGGCTTAAAAAAATAAATGTGTATATGTCGCAGCCAAGCCGTTTAGTTAACCACCTAGTCTTTTAACTAAACGGCGGCCGTTCAACTAACGGCTCGAATAATATATCTAATAAGTTAGCTGCAACATATACAAGCCGTGCGCCTGATGAGATTGCTCATCGACAAAAATGACGAACTTCCATACAAACTTTCATCATTAACTCCTTTAGGGGATGCATTTTCAATAATCATTCCTATATTCTCACTTTCGTTATATAACAAGGAACTCTTGTGCAAAATTTCATTCTTCTAGACACAGAGGCTTAGACTACGCGTTGTTTGTCAGTAAATAAAAGAATCAAAGATTTTTTTATGTGTGCCAATGGGTTATTCCCAAAGTACTCCATTCCTTTGTTCTAAAAAGATAAGAATCTCATACATTAATTCCCAAGTTACTCCAAGGAATTATTATTATTTATAAATACTTATTATTTTGTTCCCATTCTGCTCCATAGGTATCTGGAATGATTCTCAAAGTACTCCACCGATTATTCGTTATCAATTCTCAAACTGCTCCATCTACATAATTACCTATAATAGTTATTTAATACCTAATCTTGTACAGTTGCATACAAGACTTTATCTACACCCATGATATGAATCCTCTATAAAAGGTTCTGAAACCATAGGGTGTTTGTACAGTGTTGTAAGAACTCTATGTAAATTCATGGAAAGTTTAATTGCTGAGTATCTAATACAAACAAACTAACAACTAACTTTAACGTAGGTAATAATAGAATTATTTATCACTCATTTTTGAATAATCTGTCTTTCTTTGTTTCTGTGTTTCTTCTTACCTGCAATAGTATACGCGACGACCAACACGATAACACCAACGTTGCTGAACAGGAACGCAAGTAGACCGCGCACGTAGTCCCGGATGCGGGACGCGAGCCTGCGCTTGCGCCGGGGCATCTTTCACCGCGCATCGTGAGGCCCCGCCCCCTCGCCTCTGTCGCAGCTCATTGGGCTGGCTTTATGGCATCTGAGGGTCTGGAACAGAGGAAATGTTGTCAAATACTATCCGTATATGTACTTATAGTAGTTTAGCGTAGACCTTGTGCCGTATGCCATCATGATTCCAGTATGAGAGAAAGACGGAGTTATATATGACCGATAGCACCATCCCTTTTTCACGCTGGAATCATGATAGCATTAATACTTCGTAATACGGCCCCTGTGCTAAGCGGCAAGAAAAAAATCGTTTTAACAAAAATAAATATGCTGTCTTTGAGTAAGACCCGTTAGAACAGTAAACGGGTCAAAGAGAGCAGATTTTTTTTTTTAAAGGCCCGTCATCTGTTTTAGAACATATTTTCCCATAGACTAGAGACACAAACTCACTCTCACTCTCTGGTCTTCAGACTGAGTTCTACAAACTTGTGCACGTGATGGAAATGCATGATACATAATTAGATCTCACTGTGTAGACTAAATACCGTGAGTACAGGGGCCCGTGGCTAAATAATTACAGCCGCACAGGTCGATCAATCAGCTTAAGCTACGCTTGCCGCGGTTGGTCTGTGTATGGGTGACCATCTTTACATACCGAGATATCTCCGTGCCTCGGAAAGCACGACGTTAAGCCGTTGGTCCCGGCTGTCATTCATGGAGTCTTTACGGGCTGTCAGAAGCTCAAAAGTCTTACCAAGGGGTATCGTAATTACAGTAACTGGGTTTTGAAGGTCAGATAGGCAGTCGCTCCATGTAAAATACTTGTATTCAGCTGCATCTGATTAGACAAGAAGCCGAGCCCAACATAGTTGGGAAAAGACAGGTAGATAATGATGATGGGTGCATTAATTTATTATGGCAACTATAGCAATGACTATCAATAAAATACAATCTGTTCACAGTTACTTACTTAAATTTATCTCTGATTTTGCATAGCTATCCAAGTCACGATGATCTTTATTCTCATTCTAATACGGTTGCTTATTAGAATGAGAATAACGATCATTGTGATTTGGTTGCTGCCACTGACAACTCTATCAAAATCATTGTGATCTTTATTCTCATTTAAATAAAGTTGCTGTTAGGTTGCTCCTGTCATAGGTAAGGTAATTGTGAACGCGGTGGACTGTAGTTTGCTATGGCCTAATCCTTGTTGGAGCTTACAACACTTATTATGGATATTTTTTTAAATGTATGTGGAGAATTTTTCAGCAAGTAACTAGCCAAAACCGTTAAACGAGCCTCTCCTCATGTGAACAATGCAACCGTGTTTAGCTGTACAGTACAAGTCCGAGCTATCTTACCCTTTCCCAAGCAGAGGTATCCATGAACATTAAACACATTTACAGAATTTGAATAGATAATTAAGTTAATTAGGCGCATTACCGTATTCGCAAATCTCACTCATAAAATAAAAATAAAAAAACCGGGCAAGAGCGAGTCGGACTCGCGCACCGAGGGTTCCGCAACATCCGGGTTTATGCATAAGGTTTACGTTTATGAAATTAAATGTTTTTTTTTTTATTTTTGAGTTGATTGAATGAATGGTAAATTGCGGTTTACGATTTATGACGTATTAAAAAAACTACTTACTAGATCTCGTTCAAACCAATTTTCGGTGCTAGTTCACATGGTAATGTACAGTGGGCTGCATCAATTGGGTACCCCTGTTGTATTAAAATTTTCATACAACTGGGGTACCCAATTGATGCAGCCCACCGTACATCATATATTTTTTTTAGTTTTATAATTCTCTTATTTTAGAAGTTACAGGGGGGGACACACATTTTACCACTTTGGAAGTGTCTCTCGCGCAAACTATTCAGTTTAGAAACAAATTATATTAGATACCTCAATATCATTTTTGAAGACCTACCCATAGATACCCCACACGTATGGGATTGATAAAAAAAAAAATTGAGTTTCGATTCTAAGTATGGGGAACCCTAAAATTTATTGTTTTTTTCTATTTTTGTGTGAAAATCTTAATGCGGTTCACAGAATACATCTACTTACCAAGTTTCAACAGTATAGTTCTTATAGTTTCGGAGAAAAGTGGCTGTGACATACGGACGGACAGACAGACAGACAGACAGACATGACGAATCTATAAAGGTTCCGTTTTTGCCATTTGGCTACGGAACCCTAAAAACCGGGCAAGACCGAGTCCGACTCGCGCACCGAGGGTTCCGTAACATGCATAAGATTTATGTTTATGAAATTAAATGTTTATTTTTATTTTTGAGTTGATTGAATGTAAATTACGGTTTACGATTTATGACGTATTAAAAAAAAACTACTTGCTAGATCTCGTTCAAACCAATTTTCGGTGCTAGTTCACATGGTAATGTACATCATATATTTTTTTTAGTTTTATCATTCTCTTATTTTAGAAGTTACAGGGGGGGGGGGGACACACATTTTACCACTTTGGAAGTGTCTCTCGCGCAAACTATTCAGTTTAGAAAAAAATGATATTAGAAACCTCAATATCATTTTTGAAGGCCTACCCATAGATCCCCACACATATGGGTTTAATGAAAAAAAATTTTTTGAGTTTCGGTTCTAAGTATGGGGAACCCTAAAATTTATTGTTTTTTTTCTGTTTTTGTGTGAAAATCTTAATGCGGTTCACAGAATACATTTACTTACCAAGTTTCAACAGTATAGTTCTTATAGTTTCGGAGAAAAGTGGCTGTGACATACGGACGGACAGACAGACAGACGGACAGACAGACAGACATGACGAATCTATAAGGGTTCCATTTTTGCCATTTGGCTACGGAACCCTAAAAAGCGGCCAAGTGCTAATAGGACTAGCACACCAAAAAAAAAAAAAAAAAAAGTCTCCACTTATTACTGTTCAAAAGAGACAGGCCTGCGGCAGACGGACAGATGGATAGCGGAGCCTTAGTAATCGGGTCCCGTTGGCACCCTCTGGATACGGAACCCCAAAAATCAGGTCACTGCTGTAACAAAATGGCTAACGCAACATTTGACAGGAAGCACACAAATCAAAATGGCGGCTCGGTTACAAATCACACAGTTATTATAAAAGGATATATAAATATGTCAGTCTCGCACTCGTATATTTTCGTGCAGTTTGCTGACATTTGTTTCCGCGATAATCCCGGAATGATGAACTGTATCAGCTGTTTGAAATAAATCACTAAAGTTAAATATACATATTTATGGTGTGAGAATTTCAATAACATCATTTGTTAAAAAGCACTCCGACTTATTTCAACGTCTTGGAGACACTGTTACGTTTAAGACAAGATATCCTGACAGATTAATTATTCCTCCAGAAGTTACTTTCCAATGAATACAAGGATATTTAATAAACTACCAAAATCTTATAACAGTGTTATTCAAATGGCGTATAGAAAAATCATTTCATTCTGTTGTGAAGGAGTATTTAGACTTTAAAGATTCACACTGACAAACTACGATTTATGTACCAATTTTATTAGAAAGAAAGAAAATACATTTATTTGCTGCAAACATGACGCATAAAAGATCACAAACACAAAGTTGAGGGAAAGCATGCGTCACATCCACGCAAAACTAATAGCTATTAGCTTAATTTATTTAATTCATGTAGTCAATAATTTTGCATGCTAGTTTTAGCGAATTATTTTAGAAACTGTCAAAAAAAACCAGACCATCTGTAATTTACGGTTAGCAACAAAAGTCGATTGTCACTTCAGTTTCAATAACTGAGATTAAAAAACTGAAATGTTAACCGACTTTTGTTTCTGACCGTACCGTACTTACTACGATTCTTGCAAATCAATTTAATTTCATTAATCAACACTTGTATCTTCATGACAAGCTGGGAAAAGTAAAGAATAATCGAACTGATTTTTCACACCATCTGCTCGCTAACGTAAAATTTTACGTCATGCATACCAAAGCAAGTCATTTAAGCCCTAGGCTCTAGCCGGGCATTAATATTGTACTGAATATCATTATGACCCGCTGGTCATTAATTTGATTTGAATTTGGAACGTCAACTGAGAAAATTGTTTTGAAACATAAACCAAAAAAAGAAAAGCTTTTTATATTAATGTTCAGATCGACCAAAGAGTTCTCACTTCATAGGTTTTAGTCAGTTAGTTAGTAGTGTGGTGCCGGACTTAAAGGATAGCACCACCCCATACTTCCCGTGGGTGTCGTAAAAGGCGACTAAGGGAGACCGGAGAATGGGCAGCAGCGTTCTCTGTGCATTACACTATCATATCATACTGCGATCGCCAACCCGCCTGCCAAGCGTGGCGATTATGGCAAACCCCCCAAAATTGGGGGAGGCCTATGTCCAACAGTGGACGTCGTTCGGCTAAAATGATGATGATGATGATGAGGTTTTAGTCGCCGCCGACGAACAAAATGATCGGATGCTGTGGCGCGTGCTTATACCCCCGCGTTTAGAATGTAGGATTTGTGCTGACGCTCCATTGACGACATTATTTATTGTGTTTTTGATGAAAATGCATGAGTTTATATCGAAAAAATAAAAAAAACCTGGCAGGTAGTACGTATGTTATTTTAGTTGAAAATCAGTGAAGCGCAATGTAAATCAGTGAATTTAGACATCAGATAGCAGTAGGAATATTATACATAACATAAATACAAATACTGCAACTAATATCAAAGTAAAAGCACCGAATGTCATATTCGCTAATGAAACCAACACATATGCTTAAATAAATACCCAGAATTCGCTTCATCCTACCTATTTAGGATTACCTATTTAGACGGCACCTTAACATCGAGTCAATACGTTATGCGAATACAAATTACGGGTTAAATGAGAAACCCCGATTAGGGCTAGGGATGGGAAGATTCCATCGATACTTATTATAGGTTATCGATACTTGTGTGTTGACTTAAAGAAGCGTGTAGTTGCGTGTGGTCTTTTGGTATGACGTTGTTCAGCATAGTGAACAGGCAAAACAAGATTAATGAATACACGCAATACTCATTGAAGATATTACGTGAGAATTACGTGTAAAAAGTCAAAGTTATTTATTTGCAGCACAAAAGATGGTGGGGGTGTATAAATTATTATTGGCATCAACGTGCTAATTTTAATACGCACACCTTTAAACAAATGATTTAATAAAAGATACTCATTTTAGAGCAGGCTGCCAGAGTGCAAAGCTTACTTTTTACTATATTTTTATTGTAAACAAATAAATTACATGAATAAAGTTGAATAAACGAGATGAACATCAAACCGCCAGCCCAAAATGACATCGACACAATTCAGTTTGACCACACTTTTACAATTTAAAAGGCTATTGTGAAAAATGGCGGCTCTATTTATTCCGGCCAGTTAGCTTGTGCAACTCCCGGATGATAAATTGCTAGTAAACCACATGTTCTCGTTTCCATATTGTCACAAATACAATTTAATATTATTTTAATGCCTGGTTGGTCGAGTAAACGCAAGCGCCACTGCTGAGCATGAATTCCTGGGTTCGAATCCCGGATCGGGTTTTTCCATCTGGAACTTCTCAGAAGCAGCCCAGAGTCTGAATTTGTACCCGGCCAATGGCAATAGACTCTCCCCTATTAAAATAAAAATATAATAAGAATATGTATGTTTAGGAGGTACCTATTTAAGTATGTGCCTGCGTGGCCTGAAATAAATAAAATACATGGGACATAAAAATAACTGGCGAAATGTGGGTGCCTCTGCCTCACCTTTCGAAGATCGAAAACAAGCGTGACAGAGGTTTTCTTACCCAACTACCAGTTAGAAGATGACAAGGAGAGACAAAAAAACTTTTTACAAAAAAAAACAACCGACTTCCAAAAATAATACTAAAAATTGAAAAATAACTTTATTTCGGAAGTCGGTGTCTTTGGTTCCGTATTTTTGTTTCTTGACACCGACTTCCAAAATAAAGTTATTTTTAAATTTTTAGTATTATTTTTGGAAGTCGGTTGTTTTTTTTTTAAAAAGTTTTTATTTTTCACTTTTTAGTGGGTCCGTTTGTAATTTATCTAAGTTACAATAGCCTAATGTCAACTGCTCATCACTTGTTACAAAATATTGCTTTTCCCGATGTTGGGACGTTAATTGTTGAGGAGTTCTCCTGGTAAGAACCAGGAGAACTCCTCAACAACCACTCACCATACGCATTGTGACGAGCATAAATTGCTTAGCAACCATATTAAAGTAATCGAATCGCAACCCATGAAATATTTTTCATTGAGTAGTTCTAATGGCCATCTGTGGTCTTCTTCATCAGCTCCACTTTACCAAATGATGATTTCCGAGAGCAAATGCTCAAGTTATTTAAAAAAAAAACCAAATCGTTATAGCTTTGCGTATAAAATTTGAGGGTTTCCCTCGATTTCCATGGGATCCTCTCATCAGATTCCAACTTGATAATAATGGAACCACCTCGAGAGTATACCCTTTCAAACAAAAAAATAATTTTGAAAATCGGTCCACAATAGGCGGAGTAATCGCGTAACAAACACAAAAAAAAAAAAAAAACATACCGTCGAATTGAGAACCTCCTCCTTTTTTGAAGTCTGTTAAAAATAGGGACACACCAAATACACGTGGTTTCTATTATCTTGATCTAATGAGAAAGGACAAAGGATCAATTTTTTTTTACATCTAAGCGCTCTTTCATGTTATATAAGTTGTCAAACGAACCGCAAAATTAAAAGTGTTTACCGTTGTTCATCACTGAAAACTTTGTCGGGTCGACCATACAGACGAATTTGGATTTTTTTGGAATTTATTGTCACTGATGAGTGATGACTGAAATTCATAAACAATCATGTTGTTTTGTTAGACGAAAAAAATTTAACCACACGAATAAGTATGTTATTCAAATCCACATGAAGTGAACTGAAACCTAACTTTAGAGATAGGTCAAAGGCAATCTCAGTGGTCACCGCAAACCACTTGTGTGTTAGTCAAAATGTCATGAACACAGCTATCAACATAATATTATTGAACTCTGCTTTGTTAGGAACGGTTTAGGTTATAAGACTAAGACTTGAAATTCATTGAATACAATCAATTTCCAACTATGTTGGGGTTGGCTTCCTGTCTAACCGGATGCAGCTGAATATCAATATTTTACATGAAGCAACTGCCTATCTGACCTCCACGACTGCATGACTTGACAGTCTTGGTAAGAATGGCTGTCAAACTTTCGAGCATCTGGCTACCAGTAACGAACGTCAAATATATACGAAGGGCCAACGGCTTAATATGCTTTCCGAGGATCGGTGGTCTCGATATGTAATAGATGGTCACCCATCCAAGACCCGACCGCGGCAAGCTTAGCTTAACCATCGATCGACCCGCGCGGCTGTTACCACAGTGCCACAAGCCCCTCCAATAAATTTAATTACCTAATTGAACACACATTGCACGAAATAATATACATACCTTATCGATAGATAAGTGAAAAATGCCAACCCTAATACCTCGACACAGTTCCGCAACTCCGTTCACAATATTAGTTCGATGATTAATATACTATTTCCTCAACATATAGATTATATTAACAACACGATACTTCAACAGATTCGTGCGAGTATCTCTGCTCCATAAACATTTATATTTTCATAACACTGAACAGTTACGACGGGACGGATTAACGATGACGGATAGCTGGCGCTGGGACAGAATCAAAAACAACATATAAAACATGCGCAGATAATAATATGGGATGTCTATTTTACTGACACTCTCGAGTAATAAGCATGGAAACTACAGTGACACATCTTAATAGCAGTGTTAATTCTGAAATGTTGTCAATCAATCTGCCTAGTATTACCAACCATGTGGATATGACCATGTCGTCGATATCCAGTCGAAACAGATGCAGCTGAATACCAGTATTTTACACGGAGCGACTGCCTATCTGACCTCTACAACCCAGTTACCAGTTATCACGCGTGTTGGCGGTTTAATACCCTCGTGCCTGAACTCTCCCCGGTCGTGTCGGATTTCCGTCCCATAGGACTATAAAAGGAACAGAGAGTGCACCTGTGTTTGCGCACACACTTGTGTGTATAATATCTCCTGCGAACCTGGCTGATCTCCATTGAGATTGGCCATCGTGACCGAAAACGGTCGGGGAGGCTATATATATTATTACTAGTTATCACAAATTCAATTCAAATTCAAAGCATTTATTTCAATTAGACCTTGTACAGGCACTTTTGAATTGTCAAAATTAAATAGTCTGTCAGTTAGTCCGAAAGTTGAAGCTAGTTGCCCATTCCAAAACGTAGATCTCTATGGAGAAGAACGGGCAAGAAACTCCATGGACACTCTTTTAAATCAAGATATTACAAAATCCTGGGTACATTATTCTTGTTGCTTCTATATGTGAGAACAATGTAAAAAAAAAAGACAAAGAAGAAACAATTCAAAATATAAGATTAAAAACAAGCATTGGCAGTTAAGAGATGACCAGTCACAACCGACGGCGCCCGTTCACGAACATGACGCGTGGATCAGCACCATCCAGCTCAACCAGTTTGTAGGGAACTGAATGATCCAACACACGCGCCACCATCGGTGAGACATGTAAGTGAGCATGACAAGTTCTCAACTGCCATGCTCTTTCAAGTCAACATCAAAAAAAAAAATCATAATAAACGGAAACATGGTTCTTACATTTACAAAATTAAAAAATGCTTCTAAATTATACAAAACTATAGTTTGCAATTTATTTAAGAGGTTAATAGAATTTAAAAAAATAATAAAAAACAATTATATGAACTCATATAACTTGTCAGTAAACTAATTCTGGAGAAAGAACATAAACATTGTCTTGAGTTAATCAGGGCGGCCAACTATTCTTATCGTTTAAGTAATCGTTGATGGAATAGTATGCCTTTGAACAAAGGTTGGATTTTATTTGAGCTTTAAATGTATTAAAAGGCAAATCTAGTAATGAAGAAGGTAGCTTGTTATAAAAGGTTATACCAAGCCCAACAAATGAGTTATGAACCTTATGAAGCCGGTGAAAGGGAGCACGTAGTTTGTCCTTATTTCTAGTGTTAACATTGTGAATATCACTGTTTTTAGTATACAAGTGTATATTTTGCCTAATATATAAAATGTTGGCAAAGATGAACTGTGATGCAACCGTAAGAATTCCAATATCTTTAAAAAAATCTCTTAGAGAAACTCTGGCACCTAACTGGTATATTGCTCGAACAGCTCGTTTTTGTAGGACAAATATATTTTGTATATCAGCGGCTTTGCCCCACAGCAGAATACCGTAGGACATAACGCTGTGAAAATAACTAAAATAGACTAAACGAGCTGTATCAACGTCAGTGTATTGTCTTACTTTCCTGACGGCGTAGGCAGCCGAACTGAGCCTTCCTGCTAGACTTGATATATGTGGTCTCCACTGAAGTTTGGCATCTACTGTTATTCCCAGAAAAACTGCCGAGTCCACAGTTTCAAGCACCTCTTTATCTAAGACGATGTTGGGTCCTAGATTTCTAACATTCGGTAAGGCGAACTTTACACATTTCGTCTTCTTGGCATTGAGTACTAGGTTATTTGACGTAAACCAATTCGTAACTATTGAGAGCGCAGTGTTTACGTCGTCAAAATTTTGTCTATTCCTATCTACTTTAAAAATAAGAGAGGTATCATCTGCAAACAGTACAACGTCACAGATGCCCTTTAAATGAAATGGTAAATCATTGATATATACTAAGAACAAGAAAGGACCTAGTATTGAGCCTTGCGGTACACCTAACTGAACTGGTAGCCCGGAAGATTTCACACCATTAACATCCACACATTGGAACCTATTATGTAAATAAGAATTTATTACGTTGAGAGCTTCGTTTTGGACACCGTAATGACGTAGTTTACGTAAAAGCGTGTCATGGTGCACGCAATCAAAGGCTTTGGAGAGATCACAGAAAACTCCAATAGCATTTTTCGAATTCTCCCATGCATTATATATGTGTTTCAGCAAAGCAACACCCGCATCTGTAGTCGAACGACCTTTTGTAAAGCCATATTGTTCATTATGAAGGAGGCTATTTAAATTAAAATGTCTTAGCAACTGCTTGAGTATTAATTTTTCAAATATTTTGCTAAATGCAGGTAAGATGGAAATAGGCCTGAAATTGCCAACATCATTTTTATTACCTGATTTAAATAATGGTTTGACTTTACTACTCTTCATGAGGTCAGGAAAAGTTCCTAAATCAACACATTTATTAAAAGTAACAGCTAGATAGGGGGCTACGATGTCTATTATATTACTTAAAAGTTTAATGGAGATGCCCCAGTAATCACCGGTGTTTTTAGACTTAAGTGTGTTAAAAACATTAACTACATCACGCGGGGTTACATGTTCGAAGCTAAATAAGCGACTACATTTAGGTACACTGCTATGCAAAAGGTTTTCAGCTTTAGACGGGGAGGAATTTAAGGAGCGAGTCGTAGTTATAGGTATGTTGGCAAAAAATTCATTAAATGCCTCAGCTACGTCAGCTGCTTTGTTAACTAATTTATTGTCGACCATAATCTCAAGTTGTTTTTCTTGTTTAACCGATTTACCAGTTTCATTTTTAATAATTTTCCAAGTTGTTTTTACTTTATTATTAGAATTTTTAATTGTATCGCTTAAAAATTTTGATTTAGCAAAAGCACTAATCTTTTTAAATAATTTTGAATAATTTTTAACATAATCTAGGAAAGGAGTGTCAAACCTGTATTTTTTCAAACCATATAACTCGTATAGTCTCGCTCTACTTTTATAAATACCTGGAGTAGCCCATTGGTTAAAGCCAACCGAGGAGCCATTAATGTTAATGGTTTTGGTCTTGAAAGTAGATTGGTACTCTTTTTGCACAACATCAAAAAGGGCACCATAAATTTCATTAGGATCCTCTTGTTCTACTATAGAAGGTGTAATTTTATGAGCTATATTATTTTTAAACATTTTGCAACGACTAGCTGTATAAGGCCTGCATTCAAGTTTATGCGGCTTTTTATTTAATGGCATGGGGAAGCTAGCTAATAAACCACAGTGGTCGGACGTTAAGTCAGTTAACACTAATTTATTTTTGGCATCACAATCACTAAATATATTATCAAGACAAGTTGACGAAGATGCCGTGATCCTGGTAGGTTCAAAAAACAAGTTAACTAAATTATAAGACCTAAACAGATTGAGAAGTCTAATACTTAATGGAGTAACATCTAAAATATTAATATTGAAATCTCCACATAAAATAATACTTTTGTTACTTGATTTCAACCTATTGAGAGAATCCTCCATTACCGATTCAAAACTACTAAAATCCCCAGAGGGGGGTCGGTAAACGCAAATTATAACATATCGCTCAAGTTCAACACAAGACAATTCACGACAAGTACCTACCCCTAAGTAAGACTGGTTGTCAGTCTTTTTGGGCTGCTGACTACCTATAACGACTGCCAAAGACTGCATTACGACAACCGGCACCAACAGCTTAATATGCTGTCCGAGGCACGGAGGGGTCTCGGCATGGATGTACTGTATAATGTCTGTGTATGGATGGTCACCCATCCACGAACCAACACCGGCAGGCGTAGTTCAAGCTTTGATTGGCTTGTGCGGCTGTTATCATTTAGGCACGAGCCCCTCGATTCTGAAATGTTGTCTGGTTTCAAAACCCAATCAGCGCACGCAATCCCATCAGATTTTCGTATTGGCGTTTTTGAAATTCAGAAGTACGCGTTGTTTTTTATTGGTTGGTAACACTCATACAGATAACTGCTAATAAAATGGACTCGAATATTAAGTTACTCACACGGCTTTTAGCTGTTAAAATGAAATAAAATGTAGTGAAATTCATTGGTTCATTTCGGGACAGCCGAGTGAGGAAAACCACGCGCTATATTTTTATTTTAACAAGAAATAAACCGGGCGCTAATCTCAGGCGTTTATTTAACACTTGAATGAATAGCTACAAGCTACAATTAAACACATCTTAATCACACCTGGTAAAGAGTGATGCGACGTAAAACCATAAAACTGTTACCAGGCCAATTGCAAATTTAGAGTTGTACCACGATACAATAGTTGGGCAATATATTCTAATAGCTTGTATGTTCAGCTCTCCTGGTATATGTCTAAGTTTCGATTTGCACGTTCAAAAAACTGTTTCACGTGACTTTAAATCTATTTAACCGTACATTTATCTATCTTTACAGTTCCAGTAATGTACTGTTGCCGACTTTCACGAAAGTAGCTAAAGTTGTGATAATGTAGAACAAGCGTAAGTAAGTATTTTAATTCATACATTTACGGTAGAGTGATTATCATATAGAGCGATTTGGCACGTCGTAATGGTATTACTATGGATGTTAACGAGATGTAGAGACATACCTGAAAGGATTTGGCGAGGGTGGAAGGACCATAATTGTGGAGGTTATGCATGTAAAAAGGGGTCGACCTAGTGTATAAATTACCTACTAAATGTTTATCAGGATTACTACATATTCCCCGAATGGTAGGGGATCCCAGAAGGGATTTTAGACAAGCATATGCAGTAAACAGTTGATAGCTGAGTAGGTGCAGCATGATGAGAGAACACCGAAAATACATTTTAAAAGTTTCAGATTTCGAAAAAGGACCAAAAAAAGCGATCTTCGCAGCCGTTGGTTTTTATATGATCGTGTGCGGCCTAACCTACAAATCTGATGAAGAAATTGTGGGCTTTCCCTAAATCTGACGACTTTGAAAACTCAGATTAAGACCACTTCTAAAAGGATATTCAGGGCGAATAAATAGCGCTAAAGTAAAACTTTTGCGCTATTGCACAGGACATGTAACACAATAGTGTTACACAAACACAGATAGCGATTATATAAATATCTGGCGGATTGATGGAGTAATTATGACGAGATTTAATTGATTTACAAAAGTCTCCAAAAGTCGTTAAATAATTTTGCATTTATATCTAAATCAACGATCCAAGTAGCTTTAATTGCTATTTGAATTTTAAACAGACCCTTTTATGAAAATTTGTCGACATTAAAAGTAATGATTAAAAGTTAAGTAGCAAAATTAAAACATCGCCAAAATACGCAATAAACAAAGTTGATTATTTCAACATTTTACGACGATACTTAGCAAAACAAATTATTTGAAAAACGTCCTCATCTTAAGGGCTATCCAACGAGCTATTAACATTTTAAAAATATCCAGAGATGCCTGACAATTCGTCGATTAAAAGGAAAAATGACATTTCTTGCTAAAAAATGTTTAGCAAGAAATGTCATTTTTCCATTTAATCAACGAATTGTTTGATAAAGCTGGCAATGATAGAAAGCCATACTTACTAAAATTATCAAAAACAATACACTAACGACTTATATACGTCGTAAAACTTTTCTGTTCAAGGTTTTATTGTAACTGTGACCCTTTGCGCTCGATATCGTTTCATTCTTACTGATAGTTCATTTTTGTGAGTTTTGTTAAATAAGCCTCAACACTTCTGCAAAGGCCGCCAGCTCTTGATATCCCCACGAGTCTTACTCAGCGCTTCTCCTCCACTTTTATTATGCGCACAGCCAAAGTGTGGAACTCTCTGTCGGCATCTGTGTTCCCTCCCACATTTAACCCGTCTGCCTGAAAAAGCAAGAGTGAACAGGCATCTTTTGGGCACGCTCGTTTCATCATAGACCTCATCTATCGCTTTCCATCAGACGTGATCAGGGTCAAGAGCGGGCCCATTTAGTAACAAAAAAAAAGCTGCGACCTAACTAGATTAAATGAACGATCATCTACAAAATTATTTATAGCCAATTTCTGAAAGAGGGATCAAGGGTTATCAAGTCGTCTGTATATGCATGGTGAATGTTTCAAGTCAGCATAGATGAACATATCCGAAACTATAGGTAGATAATACCGAAAAATACTTACAGGAGTCTCGGGGTCGATTTTGATGCAACATTATTCGAGTTTTGAATGAAAAATCAATTGCTAGGAATCAAATTCGTAGATATTGAAAAAAAAAACACCGTGTGTTTATTACACCGTCCAATGGTGAAGACCAAAGAATCGATGGATGGACTGTATGAGAGAGAAAGATGATATGGCTAGAAAGGGAGTAACTACCGAGATGGCGACTAACAGTATGGAAGAAAAAATCAGCCAACTGCGTGTCGGACCACGCACAATGAAAGGTTGAAGTAGTTGGGATGAATTTATCCCAAGAACAAACTTAACATTGTTGAAAAACATGTTCTCCCATACATTTCTACTGCAAATATAAATTGGTCGACTATTACTCGTTAATTGGTAAAGCCTACTTAGCAGTAATAGTTTTCCTTTTAACTTCGTTATATATCCTACTACTGTAGTATTTTTTCACATATCTAAAAACAACCATTTAGCTAGCAGGGGGACACTTGACTCTAACAAAAAATAGCACTTTAAAGCTTAATATTTCGCAAACAGAGTTCAAAAATATTGCGGGTGTCTGAAAAACACTCGCAATATTTTTGAACGGCCTATCCAACAACACTCCAAAACATGGGATAGATGAGAAAAACAAAAACCATTTCCGCTTTACGTGTAGGGGAGGTACCCTATGAAAATATTTTTTTCATGATTACCACTTCATGTCTGAGTGATTAATGTGTATAGAGACTCTTAGTACTAGAAAGCTATAGGCCCCAAGCTTTCTAGTATGTACTAAGAGCCGCGGACAGACAGTACTGTTGACTACGGAACCCTAAAAAGTCATGTTGGACCGCCCCCAAATAAATTAGGGCAAGGGCAGGAGAATGAAGACTTTACTACAGTAACATACACCAGTATGTATACCTACTTGGTTTATTAATATACGTGTGATGTGTCCTCTTAGTTTTCATTACGTCATTATGTTTACACACGACTACATATCAAGCTAGGTACATAACCAGCGTGGTAATTGCGTAGAGTTATTCCGGTCTGCGGTACTATTCTGTAAATGGGTAAGGTCATAAAAAAATGTACTATTTATAAGTTTTGAGGTGAGCCCATGTTTGATTGTGAGTTCCATGCAATAACAAATAGTATGTTAATATAATTATATTATAATATATTGATAATCATGCTTAGAATAATGTAGAATAAACCAGAATATTCGAGAGGCTTAAACCTAAAAAATAAAAAATATTTTTGAATTAACAAAATAAAGCTGCTTAGATAAATTTATTTGTCTCCTAACAACCAACGGGACGAAAAAATTGCATAAAAAAAAAAATGCATTATGATTTTAAAATGGTAGTGTACTTTTGAAGCAATAAAGATGCTGTGTAATAATGTATAAAGTATTGTAATAATACAATGCTAGTGAAAAAAAAACAATTCTAATTTGTGTCTCCAAAATTTATCCAGTGTGTTATTCCGATTCGATATGAGGTAGATTTGTTGTTTTCAACAGAAGGCAACATTACTTAGCTAATTTTGATGTGGCAACACCTTAATGTAACTATCAAATGTCAGTTTTGACATATTTTTTTCATTTGTGGCCGAGACAGTTATTAATTGTAAATTCCATAATTTATTGCGCTTATTTCGGGCAGTGTATCTGGGAATTCTACGCGGTAAGTACAAAGATATCGTTTACTAGGTTCCTAATTCGAAATTTATAGTCAATGACCAGAGTATATCAAGTTTTATCAAAGAAATCGCGCTTGATTTGTGACCGGTATTCATTGTTGAGGTTAGAATTTTCGAGTGTGTTTGTTCTAGTTCGTTATGTGTGTTATGGTGTTTGTTATGTCACACACTGGAATTTTTTAAAGGAGACTGTACACATAACTTAACCGACTCCGGCGAAATAAAAAAGGGTAATGTTATTCTGACGTACCTAGACTAGAGTGGAGTACTAGTTACTGGTACTATTCTGTTATACAGGGTGTTTGGAAGCTGAGTGCAAAGCTTTAAGGGAGTGATAGTTGACACCATTTACAGCATTTTGAGCCATACATGTCTTAGACGAAGTATGTTTTTATTTTTATTTTAGGTACTGTTGTATGTTATTTTTAACTTTTAGTCAAAAATAACATGACATACTGGCTTTAACTGGAAAAAAAATAAAAAAACATACTTGGTCTATATAAGGAAGTAGGTAAGTGTTTTATTATTTCTATTTATATTTATTACAGATGCCTACTCAAGCCGAAAGGCAAAAACAATATAGAGAACGTTTAAAACGAGACAACCCAGAAAAATATGAAGCGATTAAAAAGAAAAATGCAGAAAGGACAAACAGAAATAGAAAAAGGATCAATGATTGTCAATCTGAGAAAGAACAACAAGAAATGCGAAAAAAATGGAGAGAGGATAAAAAGAAAGAAAAAAACAAGAAATCTAATAATATTGAAGATGAAAATAAAAATGAGCAAAAAAGAATTAATAGAGTCAATTACAGATTAAAAAAGGAAAACACGGAATTAAAAGCTAAAGTAATATCAATAACTAAGGAAATGAAAAAATATAGAAAAAAAATCAACAGAATGCAGCGGAAAAACCAAGAATTGCTGAAATATATTGAACAGTTAAAAAACGAAAATAATGTAACACAACATCCAGACATTACAGTTTCTCAAGAAAATGACCAAATGACTCCTTGTAAAAAAGCAGATACACACATCAAAAGTGTCTAGGGATCAACATATATTTTTGCAATAACTTTTCTCCTGATTGATATTAATTAAAATTTTCTTTAAGGATTCATCAAATAAAGTGTTTTCGTTTGTCACAGTAACGATAAACCAAGTCACCTTTGCATTAATAAAGAAATTTGCCATTTTCCTAATAAAGGGATTTTTGACATTTGAACCACTAACACAAAAGTTCGAAAAAAAGACTGAAATAACAGTTTTCTTTAAAATTTTATTGGGTAACTTAAACAATTAATAATCCGTGTTTCTACCGCGAACACTAACAACACAAGAACATCGGTTTGGCATACTCAAAATGAGTTCATCCAAATCACGCTGTGGAATGGCCGCCCATGTTCGTTGCAACAACAAAAAAAGGTCTTCTTGCGACTGGATACCCTCCATATTCGGCAGAGCTCTTCTCTGTAGCATATCCCATGCATGCTCAATCGGGTTCAAGTCTGGCGACAGAGCAGGCCAGGGCAGGACATTGATGTTAGCTGCGGCGAGAGTCTGTCTTACAACTCTTGCGGTGTGCGGTCGTGCATTATCATGCATTAACTGAAATAAGGGACCGATTTGCACTTGTAGAGGAACGATGACGTCTGATACAATCGTCTCAGCATAAATTTGAGCGTTGAGGTTGCCTCTGATCCAAATCAACTCAGTTCTTCCGCCGATTCAAATACCCGCCCATACCATGATGGTT
This sequence comes from Mesoligia furuncula, assembly GCA_916614155.1. Lineage (NCBI taxonomy): Eukaryota > Metazoa > Arthropoda > Insecta > Lepidoptera > Noctuidae > Mesoligia > Mesoligia furuncula. The sequence goes on from OU744810.1 coordinate 1,139,975, forward strand.
CCACCACTATAAGGATGGACTTCCTGGCAGGATTTTAATCGCTGTTGGCGTCCAGGGGTTCTCCAGTGTCGTATACGTCTTGTATCCGGTCTCATACCAAAACGAGACTCATCAGAAAAGCACACGAAACGCCATTGTTCTTCTGCCCAATTTCTGTGTTCAAGAGCCCATTGATATCGAATCCTACGATTGTGCATTGCTATAGGTGGTACCCGTAGCGGTCTTCGGGAATGAAGGTTCACTTCATGCAAGCGGTTTCTGACTGTTTGGTCGCTAATTAAGTTCCCTGAAGAGTGATGAAGCCTCACGGCTAACATCATGGCGGTTATTGTTGGAGCTCTTCGAGTTAAGATTTGAATGTATCGGTCTTGTCTCCGTGTGGTGCAGCGATACCGTCCTCCATGGCGCTCAGCCACGGTACCAGTGCTTCGGTAACATGTCCAAAGTCGACTGATAACACTCTGACTTGTATTCAGAGCTAAAGCCACAGTACGTTGCCGGGAACCAGCTTCTATCTTTCCCACGGCTCTGAGCATTTCTTCCCTGCTTAAATGACGTCGCCGCTCCATAATAACGTTGGTTTTAATCAGTAGTAGGGAAACAGTAGCACTAATAATGTCTTCAATGCGTTGTATGTTTTTATAGGGAAAATATTGACAGCTGATTTTCATCTTTTACTCGAATTTGATTCACAGTTCCTGATTCAAATTATGAAATGCACCAAAAAGGATCCATATAAATTTATAAAATCATAAATTTATTACAAAGCCACATCTCAATCTCTCTCAATCTCAAGAAATCCGCATAAAAATGCTTGATCCCTAGACACTTTTGATGTGTGTAGTTTCATAAACCAAAACTTACCAAACATATCCATAGAAGAAAAGGAAAAAGTTAAAAAACGACTTCTGGAACATAATGTTTTAGTAGATTCTTTAAAACAGTGTTACGAAACCACACAAAATAATTATTCTAAACGCGTTATTAAGAGTGTAGTGGATGGTTCTATAGTTGAAAAATACAAAATGAAGAGTAAGATGTCCACTTATTTAGGGTTGAAAGGCAAAATACGTTACATACAAGTGAAGAAAAAAAATTATGCTCTACTAAATCAACTTAAAGAATTTTTCGAAAGGGATGATGTAAGTCGGGCCACGGCGGGCAAGAAAGAATTTAAAACTTTACATAAAGACAAAAGACAGAGAAGGTATTTATTGGACACTTTGGAAAATCTATTTAAGAAATATAAATCTGAAGGAGGGAAAGGTAAATTGACGACTTTTAAAAAATACAGACCATTCTATATTTTACCACCTAAAGTTGACAGGCGAGAAACATGCGCTTGCATAAAGCATGAAAATATACTTATGAAAGTAAAAACACTAAAATCCTTGGGTTTAATCAAAATTCAGAGTCTTGATGAAATACTGTCCCTAATATTATGTAATTCTAAATCAAAAGAATGTTCCTACGGAGAATGTTCTACGTGCAAAAATAAATCCTTAGAACTCGACTTAGGCGAGAAAAATCTAGAAGACACTATAAAATGGACAGAATGGACTTTGCAAACACATGAATACACTGATAAAGTTAATAATAATGAAAAAAAAACTACGAAAAAAATTATGAAAACCGAAAAAACTGGACTATTGAAAGAGTTGGTTGAAGCTTTTACTCAAGAATTGTCTAAATTTAAAAAACACGCCTACAACATTCATCACCAGTATATTGAACATCAGCGGTGTATTAAAAATTTAGATGATAACACAGTAACAATACACATCGATTTCTCCGAAAATTATGCCACCAAACTGAATACCGAAATTCAAGCAATGCATTTTGGTGCATCTCGAAATCAAATTACCCTCCATACTGGCTTAATATATAGTAATCGTGATCCTCTTCCGTTCTGCTCTATCTCTGCGAACAATTATCATGGTCCGGAAGCTATTTGGGAACACTTAAAACCGGTTTTGAATTATATTAGAGATCAGTATCCCTCTGTCGATACAGTCCATTTTTTTTCCGACGGCCCCACAAGCCAGTAAAGGCAAAAAAAGAACTTTTATTTCTTTGCAAAATACACTACACTGTATGGCTTCAGAGCTACGTGGAACTTTTTTGAAGCCTCCCACGGCAAGGGTGCAGCCGACGGCATAGGCGGTACCATCAAAAGAAAAATGGATTACTTGGTAGCTTATGGGTCAGATATTACGAACGCTGAATCAGCATTTGAGTTGTTGAAGAAATCTGGTATTAAAATAAAACTATTCTACGTCCCTGAAGATATTATTCAAATGCAAACAATAGAATTAATACCTGTACCAGGGACCATGACTTTACATCAAGTAATTAACACAAATTCAGAAAACACAATATCATATCGCAGCTTAAGCTGTTTTTGTCCACAAGCAGAAACCAAACCAGGTTTTTGTTACTGCTTAGATCTACAACAAGCCACATTAACAAAACAAGCGACAGACACAAAACGTGTAATTACAAAATCGAAAAAACCAACAATAACAATTCTAGCCGACATCAAAAATACGTTGGAAAACAAAGCATTCTTTGATTTACATAAATTTGGCCCATTTTCTCTTACAACTGTTAAACCAGACACTAAACTATTTAAAACAAACCAAGCTCAGACTAACGCTATTGCATGTGAGAATATTTACAAAAACCACATCGCATCGTGTTCCAGAACATGCACTAAACGAAAAAAGTGCATAACGCTGAAAAGGAAATGTTCTATTGGATCAGTTGTACGTAAGGGAAAAAAATCTAAAAATAATTATGATAGTAGCACAGATACAGATGTTGATGAACAATATTCCCTGCACAATTCTTCAGAAGACGAGATTTTTATTTATGATAGTGAAAAAGAACAGATTGATGAAGACAATGGCGCGGAGTTAGAAAATATCGATTTCAATGAAGATGTAAAGATGACAAAAAAACAAGAAATTATTAATAATATATCAGATTTAGGTATAGTTAAAGATTTAAACATAGAGCATGACCAAAGAACAAATGAAAGAGATAATAAGACTAATAATAATTTTAAGGATATGACCGAAGACGTTACTATAAAATCGGTTTTGATGACACCATCAGACATACGAACAGATAATTATATGGAATTACAAACAAATGACAGTGTGCTAGTAAGGTACTTCCAAAGGAACTCCTGGAAATATTATATTGGTTTCGTGGAAAACATAAATATTACAGATCAGGAAACTTACTACACAGTACTATTTTTAAAAATTCAAAAGAAGCCACGACTCCATTTCATTGTTACAAAAAAAAATAGATCGAGACATTGTCACGGCAGAATCGATAGTAAAAAAAATTACATTGACACAAAATACTGAAAACCCTAAGGAGTAATTAGCGATGAAAATTATGTTTTTTTCGATATTTGAATACCTACTTAATACATAAAAATATGTTTTTTTAAAGATGCTGATTTTTAAACTTGAAGATCAATCATTTTACAAGTAGGAACCCATCTTAAAACTAAAGTTCATTTCAAATAAACTTGCGATAAAGTTTGTTCACCTCCTTCTACTAATGTATCCCAATATTTCCAAACCATACGAAAAAAATGTATGGGCAGTGTCGGTAACACGATCAAAACATTGACTTACTCCGTGTTTGGTATTATGAAACTCAACCGATGCAATGTTAGCGACAGTTTTGTATGACGAACGATATCTATCGTAAGTTATTTGGACTTTTTGGTACAGGGTGGTTGAATGACATTTATCGCAAGTTTATTTGAAATACACTTTAAAAGTTTGTTATTAATCTTTTAAGAATAGTATTTTTGATTGTTAGTTTTGTTTTTAATAGATACTTTTTTTTTTATTATTAAGTAGCCTTTTTGTCACCTCTTTCGCTCGCAAAGGACCGTATTTTTAAGAATGTTTTAAATGATTAAAGCATTTTTTTTTGTGATCAATTCAAAAACTAAACAAGTTTTTATTAAAAACACATTTTTATTGTGGCATTTATTAAACTCATTGCAAAAACAGATTATTGTAGTTATTAAGCTGAGTTTATTACAATAACACATAAGAAATGTTTTTCTAATCATTATTAACTATTAAATAAATATTATTTTATATTTCTCCTATTGATTACATTATAATAAACATCCGAATTGAGAACCACCTCCTTTTTAGAAGTCGATTAAAAATACGCACCTTATCATTTAAAATTCTTGAAAATATTGCTGTGTGTGCGAGTGGTGTCAAATGGGACATAATAAAAAAAACCCTATACAAAACTCCGTAATAGGTGGCAATAATTACAGTACCTACCTATAGTAGTATTGTTTAGGGTATTTTTTATTTAGTAGTATTGTTGATTTTTAAACTATAATAAATTATAATTAAGTTTGTTAAGTTTCTTTTTTGAATAGTACCTACTTTAATTGGTACTCTTTTCTGTTGTTAGCACATTATTTTGATAAAGGTTTTTAATTTTTTAACATTTTGGTGTTTATTTTCGCAAACACGAAACCTGCGATCTGTAGTCTGTGCATGGTTGAATTTTAATTTCATGAAAATAAATAATTTATAATATTTTTAAATGGATTTTACTTGACCTATTTCCAAGTGAACATTGACCTTTACATTATTCCAGTGCGTTATTGTGTTATTGTGTGTTATACCTTCCAGTGCGTTATATTACATTTTTTCACGACCTTACCCAAATATCTCACCGTGAAAACTTGGTTGAATTGAGCGTGGAGTGAGCTGTCAAGTGTCAATTCCTAGCAAAAACAAACTCACTTCACCTAAGTTTTCACGGTGAGATTTTTACAGAATCGACCGGCTGATCCCCTGGATCCCCTGCTAGTTATTCTTCTGTTTTAATCTCTGTCTTATCCACTATAAACTTTCTCATTCCGGTCTGATCCCCTTTTTCTTTTGTTTTTATTCCTGACGGATCATCAGCAACAAAGTATACGTACAGGGTATCAGTAGCTATCGCTTTTATTTTGACAGTTTAACAATATTCACTGCGTAATTTAGGCTGTTGAGCAGACAAATATTTCGAAAATATGAAGCAATGGATTAGCCATATCGTTCAAAATTATTCAGATTTTGATTGATCGTGTGATACGCAATTAGGATGCAGTGAATATCTGATAGGGTGGGTGAATATCTGATTGTTCGTAAACCTGTACAATACGAGTTCAGCTAAAACCGGAAATGTATAGCTTAATGTATCGTCCTGTGTACTATCTATCAATATTTTTAAATATATTTAAATATAAAACTTATATGATATACCTATTTCAATTCAATTCATTTATTTATTGCATTAAATATGGTAGGTACATAAAGTTCTTATAATAAAATATTTAGTAACACACATATTTTGGCCAATATTTAGCATGCAATAGTACAAGTTTTTACACTTAAGATATTAATTATTTAACAGTTAAATATATCTGTGCTTTATTGTATATAATTCACAGGGACACTTTTGAAAGAACCGAATAAAAACCTTCTTGTAACAACCACTTCCGCAACGCAACACAAAACTTATTGAAGGGTAGTTGAGTAATTGACCTAGGCAAAGCATTGTAAATTAGGGGAGCCATATAAACGCAGCTCCGCCGAAAAAATTCTAGCTTAGGAACGGGCATTTCAAAATCTAAATATGTAACTTTTTTTAAATCATAAGTTTTGTTTTGAAACTAAAAATCTAAAGTACCTAACAATAATTAAAATGACCCCGCCGCCGTATCTCTACGTTGACGCCGTGGTGGGGCTTGCGCGCTCCGAACTCTAGGCCTATGCCGGAAGAGTTTACTTTGCTGGAACAGGTCTAAGGTGAAGAGCCAGACCAAGAGAGATACAGAAATCCGCAGGGCAGCATGTGGCGAGCTGTTGGGCAGTAGCGACCCCACGGACCCTATCTTCAGGGAGAAGTCTTGTTCCTCACCTCTGGCTTGCCTTTATTGGCCGGCTGGAGTGAACAATGACGATGAACAGAGCTCCCACCTCATTCTTGCCTTTATTGGCCGGCTTGAGTGGAGATTCGCAAGAGCAAACGTGCTCGGAGGAAGGAAGTATTCCAGTAAGATGCTGGTAGGGATCTTGACCGTACTTCCGGGATTGTCCTGATAGCCGTGGAATACCTCTCCACTCCTCATAAGCACCTCAGGACATGTTGCCCCCTTGTTGCTACGTCACTATGTGCTAGCGACCGTTTCCGGGGGCCCATTGTTGAGTGTGCAAGTCACCCCCTGCCATTTTATCCGTGTATATATAAAACATTGATCAGGCAGGGGTCGTAGTTATTCCATAGTTCTTGGTAACCAGTCCACTTTAGCCAGCCAAACCCATAGTCCAACTTTTTATTTTTCCATATCCTGCAATAGTCCTACACCAACCGGGGGTTATCCTTGGTGGTGGGTTATCCGGGGGTTATACTTGCATAGCGCATACAGGGATAATCGTCGGTTGGTGCCGCATTTCATTAAAATTTCCTAAGGGGCCTCTGCGAGTTGGCTTCGGCCCCTCGTACGCCTTCCAAAGGACCGGGACCCAATGGTTCCGAGAAAAAAGAAGAAAATTAAAATGATAAATCTCACATTGCTATGATAAATGATCGGCAAAATGCTTCCATTGACCTCTTTCATCTAATCTGGGATTAAAAGGCGAAATATAGAATTAAAAGAAGAAATCTGCGATTAAAAGCTGTAATTATCGAGGTACAGGTAGAATTTCTCTTTCTATTATTACTTGACATAGCATAACATAATATCACGAGTGTTTTCCAGAAGAGTTGGGCAGTTATGTTTGCCCTCAACCGGGCACAGATCCAGACTCCGGGCTGTTACTGAGAAATTGCTGATGGAAAAACCCAAAAACATTTTGCCCCACCCGGGAACCGAACCCAGGACCTTCATGCTCAGCAGCAGCTCTTGCGACCACTATACCCGTTAGTCTTACTTGACTTGAATAAGTGGAGCAGTGGTGGCCCAATGGAAACGGCCCCGACTTCCGAGTTCCGGTCGCAAGTTCGAACCCAGACAGGCACTTTCGTCGTTTCAGCCGATAGACGTCCACTGCTGGACATAGGCCTCCCCCAATTTTGGGGGGGGGGTTGCCATAATCGCCACGCTTAGCAGGCGGGTTGGCGATCGCAGTATGGTATGATGGTGGAATAAATAGAGAACGCTGCTGCCCATTCTCCGGTAAGACCCTTAGTCGCCTTTTACGACACCCACGGGAAGTAAGGGGTGGTGCAATTCTTTAAGTCCGGCACCACACAGACAGGCACTTTACTATGTGTATTTAATTTCATGGCATATCCTAGAACCAAAATATTCGAAGACATGTGACATCTACCAACCCGCGCTGGGCCCGCGTGGTGGAATACGGCCCACTCCCTCTCACCGAGAGGAGGCCTGTGTCGGAAGATAATAGGCTGATTATGTTTAAATATGCTACTTTCTTATTCCCAATCTAGTAAGGGCTGATTTTTCCGACGCCTGATAATTTTATCCGACGAATAATTTTGTATTTTTGACAGTTCTTTCATACAAAATCTGTCAGACGTCAATTTTATTCTACGAATAAGAATTATCTGTAGATTCAAAAATTTTCCCTCAGTGAAAAAAAGAAATAAAATACGGATACTTGCGGAAAACATTACACAAAGAAAAACCGGCCAAGTGCGTGTCGGGCCACGCACAGTGTAGGGTTCCGTAGTAGCCCGTTATCACAATATAGTACGATTCTGTTGTTCTTTATTCTGAATATAATGAATATATGTAGGTAATGGTAAAGATATTAGGAGTTAATGGTTATAAATTATAACCAATACTCCTAATATCTTTAAAACTTATAATAACATTATACGACAAGGGTGTCCAGAGTAAAACAAAACGTTAACACATAACGTAACCACGGAGGTCATACCTTGGAAGAAAATCTTAACACCGCGATCTACAAAAGTGACGTCACGGCACAACGCCATCTGTTATTGAATAGCGATACTAAACAACAAAATATTGATTTCGAAGATAATTATTTAAACAGATTAGAAATTTACTAATAAGAACCACTTTCTTCCTTGTAAAGCTAAAAAATAAGAGTTCGGTTGCTGCCTAATAGGTACTCGAATGAAAGCGTTACCAGTTGGTACAGCGCCATCTAGCGGCAGTATTATGAAACTTATGATAATTTATTATGGTTTTTTATTTCATATTTTAATTTTTAATGCAAGTCTTTACGCGTCATAAACAAGCATCTACTTCATCTTAGTCACTACATAGGATTAATGCTAAGGAATTTGTATTTGGCACAAAATTATCCAACACCCAAGTTCAACGACTACCTATTACTGCTAAACTAATAAAGTAATCTTAACTGCAATAGTTTTTCTTTAAAGTTCATGATATGGACTATCATTGTGAATTTTTCCCGATTTTTCAAGCCAGCAGTTTAGCTTTTAGAGGGTGGGACGAAAATTTGCACTTTAAAGTTTAATATTTCGAAAATGGAGCATTAAATCGAAAAATAATTTAACCAACCCCCAGTCATTTTAGAAGACCTATTCAACGATGCCCCACACGATGGGGTAGACGACGAAAAAAAGATTCATCCCCACTTCACAGTTAGGTTAGGTTAGGTTAGAAATAAAATTTTGGAAAAATTTTTTTTTAGGGTATCGCCCCTACACAAAAATATTTTCCAAAATTTTATTTTACTACTTTGTCGGCGCAATTGATATAAGGTAAACGCGGGTGACGTCGACAGTCACCCAGAAGTCGTCAAATTGTCTAAAAACTTCAATTTCTGTTTCTACTAAATATTTAATTGGCCGATTTTTACGTCAACATATTTTTGGTAACATACTGCACAATTAAAATAACAACACTGAGTTTTAACTGTAATGGTGGCTGAGATATCTTACTTGCAAAGTGTGTCCCATATTTTTTTATTTTTTTGCAAGTTTAACTACTAAATGTCAAACTCAGCGCGCAGTTTTGTTTTTTGACTTACGAACCTTCAGTGGGGTCTACGGTAAGTCTGATCGTTTGATGAATTAGTTAATTTGCTAATGATGTAACTTTAAGTTTGGAACAGTTTTATCATAAAAGTGTTTTTTTTTTCGAACTTGACATCTATTGGTACCTAAAAATTCCTACTTGACCCAAAACTCGTCATTTTAAGAGCTATTTTGACGATTACTGGGACCCGCTCAATAGTTGTCTTTAATCTCGTCATTTGAACCTTATGCTTTAGCGATAAAGTTGAAAATCTATTAAATTAATTTGACAGATTGTAATAGCTTGATGTGCTTGACGTCTGTACAAACATATATAAGGTTTGGGCTACATTTGACAATAAAACTGGGTTTCTCTTAAACTGTTTTCGCTTTGCTCACTCATTGCTTGAGTAAGCGCGCTCTGCTTATTCGTGTCTAGAAAGGGCTCGCTCGCTGTACCTATTGTAAGCACGCTCAACTCACTCGGCCCGTAAAAAGTATTCTCAGTCCTTACCTAAACTGCCTTACTTAGTAAGGTATGATAATAAGTTGTAATTAAGCTCTGGCTAATTGATGCTAGTTTTCTAACAGTAACTCACTCAGATTGAGCGTGGTTGGTACAGTTCTAATCAAATCCTCACCTATACATATAGAGGTCTTCTTCTGCCGTTGAAACTTCCTAATGTTCTCGTAATCTTGATGCATGCACTATGACACGGAGCCGCCGATTAATAACTTGACGATTGTCGATGATCCTTTTTTTAGTTTTCAGGTTAATACCTGAATATTTAAAAAAATCAGCCCCCTAGCTAGCCTAGCTATTCAATTAGGTTATAACATACGATTTAAAACTTTCTTTGGTTGGTTTTTTTACCCGACTGCGTCAGAAGGAGGGTTATGTTTTTCGAGCGATTCTCTGAGGGAACTTTTTAAGGAAATTAACATCATGACGGTGCCTTGTCAATATATCTATGAAAACATAATGTATGTAAGGAAAAATTTACATCTTTTTAGTAAAAGAGGTGATAGACATAATTATAGTACTAGAAATAGGGACCTTTTGGTTCAACCAGGCTTCAGACTGGCTAAAGTAGATTCATCTTTTATGGGGTACTGTTTAAAATGTTATAATAAAATACCTCCCCACATTCTTCAACTGAATGAGACAAAATTCAAGTCTTGTATAAAACGCACACTATGCAGTCAGGCATATTATAAGTTAGGGGATTACATCACTGATAGGAACGCCTGGCTCAATGCTGGTCCTGCTCCACAACCACAACTAATTGATTAACACTTGAAGATACTGTTGGAGCTGTCGAAGATTGTAAGACTATCTTTGCATTGTATAGACTCAGTTTCCTTTGTATTGTATAATTGCATAGCACAGATATGAGTTCTATGTACCCTATAGCTACCATTTACCGAGTATTAATATGTCTTTCATTGACTTGAATGTGCCCTGGCGGCTGATAGTATGTCATGCTCACTCAATTGTCTCGCTGACGGTGGCGTGTGTGTTGGATCATTTAGCTCCCTTCAAAATGGTTGAGCTGAATGGTGCTGATCTATGCGTCATGTTCGTGAACGGGCGCCGTCAGTTGGGGCTGGTCATCTCTTAGCTGCCTCGGTTTATTTTTAATTATTTTATTTTGATTGTTGTTTTGTTAAGTACTATTTGTTGTACTCTTGACGCTTTTAACGTTTTACGTCTTTTTTTATTTATTACATCGTTCTCACATTATATAATTTTAAATTCAAAAGTAATGATGTACTAATATTTTTGTAAAACATAATTTAAAAAGAGTGTCCATGGAGTTTCTTGCCCGTTCTTCTCCATAGGTACCTACGCTTTGGAATGGGCAACTAGCTTCATATTTTCTGACTGACCGACTTCTTGACAATTCAAAAGTGCCTGTTAATGGTTTAATTGAAATAAATGCTTTGACTTTGACGAGTGTATGTATGTATGTATATTTCTTTGGCACGCTCTGTAGCCTAAACGGCTTGATCGATTTCAGCTTGAGAGGTGCCGTTAGATTCGTCTTAATTGTGAGAGTAACACTGGGTATATCAAAAATGAAAAAAAAATGACCGATTTTTGGCGGATTTATGTCTTCAAAAAATTTTTTTTGTCTCATAACCTATCGAGTGGGGTATCAAATTAAATGGTTTTAAAAGGTGATTACAAAAATATATCCAACTTATACGGTTAAAAGTAATTCGAAGTGACAAATCGTAAAAAACACGTACCAAGAACTAAATCGTCTGCGAAATCTTTCACATTTATTTTGTAAACTAAAAAGCTGGAAATAAAAAAAAGTTATGTAGCGGGTTTGTACGAACAAACACAATATAACAAGGAACGTAGTTTACTGATAGTACACGAGCGTGGCGATTATGGCACATCCTCCCAAAATTGGTGGAGGCCTATGTCCAGCAGTGGACGTCTATCGGCTGAAACGACTACAAGTTCACCACCACCATTTCCACCCAAAGTCTGGAGTACGTCTCTACTAGAAAAGGAAATATATCTAGGACACAAAATCATGCAGAGGCATGGCACAATAGATTTGCACATTTTGTGGGAAAACACCATCCTGGATTTTATTTTTTGGCAAAAAAGTTCGTTCAAGAAATAAAACATCAAACCATCGAAATAGATAAACTGGATGTCGAAACATCACTTATACCAAAAAAAAAAGAAAAAATACACGGACAAAACCAAAAGAATTGAAAAAAATATTAGTAAATAAAAAAGTTATTTAAAAAAATAAAAAACCCGACTGCGGTAAAAAACTGAAAAGCTAAAAACAAGCCCATTTTAAATTAAATAAAAGTTGGAAGCAGGCGGGACCCATTTGAATTTGAAAATATAATAAAAATGATATGGGTCCCGCCTGCTTCCAACTTTTATTTAATTTAAAATGGGCTTGTTTTTAGCTTTTCAGTTTTTTACCGCAGTCGGGTTTTTTATTTTTTTAAATAACTTTTTTATTTCCAGCTTTTTAGTTTACAAAATAAATGTGAAAGATTTCGCAGACGATTTAGTTCTTGGTACATGTTTTTTACGATTTTTCATTTCGAATTACTTTTAACCGTATAAGTTGTATATATTTTTGTAATCACCATTTAATACCCTTTATTTTGATACCCCACTTGATAGGTTTTGAGAAAAAATAATTTTTTTGAAGACATAATATTGGCCAAAAAATCGGCCATTTTATTTTTTTTCAATTTTGATATACCCAGTGTCACTCTCACAATTAAGACGAATCTAACGGCACCTCTCAAGCTGAAATCGATCAAGCCGTTTAGGCTACAGAGCGTGCCAAAGAAATATACATACATACATACATACTTACATACATACATACATACACTCGAAAAACATAACCCTCCTTCTGACGCAGTCGGGTAAAAAGATGAGTATACTTCTAAACTAGCATATTTACAAGAAATTCCTATGTATAATAAATCATTTGCATGAAAATTGTTTTTGTTATTTGTATTAATTGTATGCCTAAATATCATTATGCTAATAGTCATTAGGCCTACTAACGTTATGCGAATCAAATTTATGCCAAAACAAATTAGATTATGCCAACATAAAATGTATGCCTAAAAAAATTATGCCGAAGTATTATTATGCCAAAACAAATTGTGCCAAAATCGTTATGCCGAAGTATATTAGGACAAAGAACATTATGCGAAAAGAAGGGATCCCGGGGAGATTTGATGATTTCCCAAAAGAAAAAAAGGGCTACAAGTCTGAAACTTGTTGACATAGACTCGTAACTACAAAAGCCCCCACAAAAGAAAGTCTGGAACGGTTAATTCAAGCGATCTTGCCGGCCAGTGCAAATCCCCAAAACAAAAGATATTAGGCGACCCGAAACAATTATTCCGCATTTTCTATGAGTATAGCGATTCATGTCTTGTTGACGGATATTTTGTATCTGTTTACTTCACAAATGTCAAATTAGAATTGACATTTTCCGATAGAGTAAACTAGAAAAATACGTACCAAGGCGATGCTTATTTCTAAAGTAATCTCCAGAATACCTGCAATAGGAAAATAGATAAAAAAAAGTCTTAGACACCGATTATTTTGAACTGACTTGTGAGAACCCTTTACCAGTATGTAAACACAAATAAATGACTATTTTTTTTCTGTTTATTTTCAGACTCCACCGGCTAAACAACAACGCGGCAAACATTCGACGACTTCTGCTAACATTACTCACAAAAAAATAGTTGCACCAGTGAAGACGTTCGCCTTTTATTTATTTTTTTCTGCTTTATACAAAGCCACCAGTCAAGTTCATGATGTCCAATTTCCCGAAATATTCAATGGTTTCAAAATGTCTTTTCCCTAAATGTCTGATTCTGGAAAAATGTCTTTATGTATCATTATTTCCTAATGTCCAATTCCAAAAATGGGAATATTTAAGAATGTAGTTTTGTCCAATCCTTGCGGGGTTTATTTATATTTACCTACATAAGTAGATATACAAACAATAAAAACAAAACACACCGGAAAAGAATAACTTGTCTAGATAAACTAATTATAAAGAGAAAAAAATATATATTATAAAAGAAAAGATTTAAGTTTTGTATGTTTGTTTGTTACGCTTTCACGCTAAAAGGGCTGAACGTATTTGGATGGAATTTGGCACATGCATAGATCATGACCTGGATTAGGACAAAGGTTACTTTTTCCTGCGAGATCGAGACTTTGCGGTTAAAACCGCGGGGCGCAGCTACTTATTAAACAAAGTAACTAGTTAGAAGCAAAACTTACCTGTCCGTAATACTAGAATATAGGTTTAAAAAGAGGCGGTATAACGAAAGCAGTTGTTTATTTGTAACCCGGCTACAGCAAAGCCAAAATAAAGGCTTTTTCAAACATAACGTGTGAAAATAAAAACATCTTCAAATTCGGACTACCTCCTCTGTAAAAAGAACCTGAGAAACTTCTCAGAGAGAGAAAAATTCTCACCCTAGAACACCCCCGATTTGTGAGGTAATAAAAATATGCGAGTAGTTCCCGCACATGCGATGGAAGACGACTTTTCCTAGGAATGAGAACGTACTCGGTCCTGAAACAGTAAATCCAAAAATAAAGGATTTTCCTAAAACGCCCGCATTTTTTTCGTTTGGGCATATTTAAACATTTAGCTAACAAAGTAAACAAGTCCTAAAAGTCATTAGCATAATGACAGATTTTAATAAATTTTGTTCATTGTAGAGGAAGGAAAATTCAAACAAAATTATTTGTGATTTGAATACTTAGTCTAAATAGTGTTTGCATGTAGATGAAAGGTATTTTTAAAATAAATTAAGCAGGTATTCATGGAAAATCACTATTATTGTAATGTTAGTTTATTTTTAAACCGAATAATCATTTATTGAAAGAACTTGGAACTTTTTACTGAAGTCTTCTGTTGAAGGTCAATGTTGTCTGCTCGCTCGATAGATGGCGTTGGCGTCGAATTAGATCTCGCTATGGTTTCGTTACCGCGCCGCATACATAAGGGTCGGAGTAACAATTTTATGTTGAATCGTACTCTAGTTATGGAGTACGATTTATCCCACTTCTGATGATAAGTATTTTTGTAGAGATCGGATCTTTAAGTAGGTTCGATCTTGTGTATTGTATAATATAAATTAATATGCTTGAAATTCAAACACTTGAATGACGTGGGCCGAATATTTACTATAAGAACTAATAGGTAATAGGTACTACGGGCTGGTGTCCGCAACTCCACGTCAATGCGCGTATTTTGCGTATAACCTATTACCTATTAGTTCTTACTATAAGAACTAAGAACATTTTTATAGGCTAGATGACTGACGATAAGGGTTATTTACATTAGGGATACGGATGATATACTTGCAAAATACACTAAATAAATAAGAAGCAGAATCTATGAAACTCCATTTTTTTTGCTGGAGCATTATCGTGTCCTTATCTATAATGAAAAACGAATCAATTACCAATTATAAATCAATAATTAATTAGTCAATATAGTTATAATAATAATAATATAGTTATAATTAATACTAATTAATTACGAATCAATTACCAATTAATTAGTCAATATAGTTATAATAATATAATTAATAATAATATAGTTATAATTAATCAATTATTAATCAGCAAAAAAAAACAACTTGGAAGTTCAGTTTTTTTGTTTGCAAATAGGGGAAGGTTGCTATGAATGGACCACATAACTTTACGACCTCGTACCTCAAAAAGTGTAAGTGTTAAAATGAAAGCAGTTTATTCTTTTTATTTCGTAGGACCTTTATTTATAATAATCAAACGCACAAACAATTCGGGCTTACATTTTTTGATATAAACGAAGAAAACAAAATCTAGGGCTGTTGCCTTCTTTGGACCATGGGCACCTTCAATGGACCACCAGGTTGCCATCAATGGACTTCGAGAAATTTGTTCTACAGGTCCAATCGAGGCAACTAATTATAATTATCAATATTGCAAAATTGTGACATACGAGGAGAGACAAACATTACTCATACACATAGGACAAGCAAACAAACTATAGCTAAAGGCTACATAATTAGTAATAAAATTTTACATTTGGCACTTTTACTGTGTTCTTTGGCCTTTTGGTTTACTCCATCTAACCTTCGTTTTAGTGTTGCTTTCGGGATTCCATATATTTTGCTTGCTTCATTTAAACCAACTCTTTCTTTCCTTACTGATTCTAAAGCAAGGTTCATACTTGTTTCATTCCATGCAAAGTACTTCCTTTTTTTCGGCGTCATTCTGGAATTTTAAATTTATAATGATTTATCTATGGTTTTCCATAATTAGTGAAATACTCGGGACCTATTCCCATAATTATAACCAGAAAAATACAGTATCTAAAAAGTTGCTATGATTGGACCGGTCCAACGGTGGAACTCTCTTGGGGTCCATTGATGGCAACAAGGTATTCGTTAAGAAAAAATAAATAAAAAATATACATGGTCATGATTAGACAAAATTGAATAACACTCATGGAATCACAATTAAATTGTCTAATAGTTCATAACAATGCACACAGACATATATGAATGCAATGATACTTACGTCAAATTGTCCTGCTTGTAATAATTAGATTTTGACCGCCGCAAAGACAACGTCACACGTCTCTCCGCGACACGTGTCCCAGCGTCACTGAGGTAAGAGAGGGGTGCTACCGAGTCGTCACGGACTCGTTTCGACTAGTTTGGTTATTGCTAGCTTGCACGGTTTTGGAAATACCTTGGTGGTCCAATGAGAGAGCTAGTCCAATGATCGCAACCTTCCCCTACGATTGTGCTCTTTATTTTTATACAGGAAGATTTTTTTATCACCATCCAAATTTTTACAGGGTGTTCTACCCATAAATATGAACAACTTTCACTATGAGACCAATTCTGAAATCACGAAAAAAAATATGCTGTTTCGTATAAAACTTCAATACCTACTTGAACAAAATGTGTTAAACGGCTGATTGATCGAAGATGCTTCACTGCAATAATAGCGGTCGCGATTTAGCTCGCTACCTTGACGTCACCTCCATGTAAAAAAAATGCATGCTAATGGACACGGACGCACTTGCCGAAGGATACCTCACTGCTATACATCGCGGTCGCGGTTTAGCTCGCTACCTCGATGTAAAACAAATGAAGAAATGATACCTCGATGCGTGGCAACTGTCAGTATGCAGTTTGCCTAAAACAACGACAACGCAATTTCAGACGAAACGCTAACCTACAACTTCTAGATTTGGATTTCAGTTTAGAATATTTTCTTAAGCGCTTGAAAACCGAGTGTGGGATAATTAGATTTGTCTTAATGATTCCTCGAGCTTGGAGGAAGTAATTTCTGTCAATCTTAAAATAAGCCTCTGTTGTTGTTTTTTCGTAAGGTTTCTTTATACATTCTGCTATTAAACGTAACGTCTTCGTCTGTTCCATCTTTCAATAATCTCTTGTATTTATCGCGATCATCACAAGAAGATAAGTACACTTAAGCCTCATTCCAAGTCTCACGAACATACAATCGTTTTATCGAAAGAATCTGTGGACGCATAATCTAGTCTTATATGTTGCTACAACCAAAACCACAGAGTAATTATGATTGGCCTGAAAATATAGCGACACCTTGCTAAGTACCCCGACATATGTAAATAGATAGATACCAATATAGGGGTACACGACATTCACATACAACAAAGTAAGGTCTTCGTAAATTATACAGGGTTATCATTAACAACCTTTTAATCATTACAACAAAAGGGATCATTACAACTTTTACTAAGGGACCAAACCTGAAACAGAGAAAAAGAAATCTGCTGTTCCCTACATTTTGATGAGTTATACGAACATAAATGTAGGGAACAGCTGATTTTTTTTCCCGATTTCAGGTTTGGTTCCATAGTAAAAGTTGTTCATAATGATGAGTACAATGACCTCTTAGGAGGTTGTTAACGTTTTACCAATAACCCTGTATAAAGTTAAAAAATGATACTAAGTAACATGGAAAACAAAACTGTTTTGTTAAAGTCTAAAAATTACAAGTATATAAAAGGTACAAAATATGTATGACGATTTACCAGGCGCCAATGACGCTGGGTCATACTGACCCGAGGCGACTTAAATCTGTCATTATTATTTTTTACGCCGATCGTGCAATTTTAGCGTTAGGGGAAACACCCTCTACTGCCTCTACCCGGACCTCATACATACGTGCATCAAATCAAAAACATAAACTTGTATCAAATTTATTAAGCATAAAGTTCTAAAGCATAACTTTTTTAAACATAATATCCTAAAGCATAAATTTGCCCGGAGCGGTACCAATTTATTTCGACGATTGGAAAAAGCCATATCTCCTGAATCAGGTAATATATAACATATTAATATAATATAACGTATTGAACTATTTTGTGGGTTTTTTTTCGCTGTAGGAAGCATGAAGCAAGCAAGCATACAGCATGCAAGCAAGCATACAGCATGCAAGCAAGCATGCAAGCAAGCATGCAGCAAACAAGCAAGCATGCAGCATGCAAGCAAGCATGCAGCATGCAGCATTCAAGCGAGCATGCAACATGCGGCAGGCAGGGTTTCTGTCACAGACGGCTTTCGCTCACCACCGCAGCTCTTCAGCCCGCGGGCCGCCTCGCCCCTACGCGCCTACGCGATTTTAAATTACACTCTAGAGGTAGGACAAACAAGACTACGTGGAGTCGGTTCTGTCACTAACTTTTGTTGCACAGCATATTAAATTTAATTAATTGTATGCCTAAATATTATTATGCTAATAGTCATTAGGCCTACTAACGTTATGCGAATCAAATTAATGCCAAAACAAATTAGTCTTTAAGATGATTATGCCAACATAAAATGTATGCCTAAAAAAATTATGCCGAAGTATTATTATGCCAAAACAAATTGTGCCAAAATCGTTATGCCGAAGTATATTAGGAAAAAGAACATTATGCGAAAAGAAGGGATCCCGAGCTACCCATTACTCTCCACCAGGCCCGCGCCTACGGCGGCCGGGTGTCGTCACGCGGCTCCCGACGCCTGGGGCGTCCCCCGCGGCGGCTGAGACGGGAGGCTCTCTCCCTAAACCGTCCCGCCACCTCCTTCGCTAACATGACTGCTTCGCAGAAGGAGGCGACTGCCTCCCACTCCCTCTCGCCCCGGACCATGGCTTGCACCAGGGCCGGACGCGAGAGGTCGCCGTCGCTGCCGATCGCCACTACGAGGACACGGCGGTGCTTCGCCCAAGCGGGGCAGACCTCCACCGTGTGCTCCACCGTGTCCTCTGGGCGATCCTGGCAATGGTGACACCCGGGCGTTTCCCGAACCTCCCGAAACTTCCGTGTCCGGTGAGCACCTGCGTCAGGCGGTAGGTGAGGGCGCCGTGGCGCCTCTCTAGCCACTCCTCAAATAGGGGTCTTATCGCCGCTATCGCGGCGTGCCCTGGCGTATGCGCCTGCACTTGCAATGTGACGTCAAAGGCAAATTATATTTTGCTTCAAAATTATTACAAATATGACCAATCTTTTGAATGCTCAATCATTACCCTAGCATTCAAATTTCTTAGTTATCAATGATTGAAATGTTATATGTTTTTGTCGAAAAAAAATGTTTAATTTACCAGACTGAAACGACGTTTTCACGTCAAAATTTATTCTGATAAAGACCTATTCTGTGATTCTGATAAGTTAATTTTTTTAGCAAAAATATATTAGACATTACCTACCTACTCTGCTAACACCTCACAACCTTTAGTAATTTCTTGCGATTCGCTCTTCTACCCACCTTTTGTTTCTTAGACATGCCTCTCATAATTATGAAAGACAAACACAATTTGTTATAATGTGTAAATATCTTGAACTCTATGTTGAACGCCTGAGAGTTCATATTAGCTTAAAAACTTGATGACTACTGGGTCCTTTTGATGATTAATAGTAGGTACAAATCTGGCGACTACTGCTACAAATCGCCCTTTTTTCACATTTGCTTCAATAAGTATTTATTATCGCTAAAAATTTATAAAGATTAATACTTATTTAGAAGTAAGGATAATTTTTCTATTTCGTCATGCAAAAAGTTTCGTTATAAATTAAGTACTTTTCACGCAGCAGTTCTTCAAAGTCAGTGAATTTCAAAACCCGACGAGTATTGGTACATGTACCTTACACACTCCAACAAAATTACAGCTTTCTAGTACTAACGGTCTCTTAGCAAAACCTCGGACGGACAGACAGACAGACAGACAGACGAACATGACGAAATTATAAGGGTTCCTTGTAGGAACTACGGAACCCTAAAAAACACAATCACAAAAAGAACAAGTTGTAAGCAAATTGCAAGTTACTTGCTAAAATATATCCTGCCGTCATAAAGAAAAAGGGCACAACTAATCTTTTCCAAAATTGAGTAAAAAAACTGGCGTATGCACCTATTTTTTCTGATTCCAAATATGTTCCAGTATATCACGCAATTTAGGAAAAATGTATGTTGTGCCCTTTTTCTTTATGACGGCAGTGTATATATATCGTTGGTTTCTGAACTGTGCGTGTACCTTCTAACACAATATGCAAACTGACATTTTACAGTTAGTAAAGCCATAAAGCCACTCTACAATATTATACATTTCCAGCACAACTTTGACATAACATTATTGATTATGTAATAAAAGTTATCTTTGATCCACTACCATTCCTGCAGGCCGGTTGAACAATAAAAACTTAATTACATACATACATTTAACTTTTAGGGTTCCGTACCCAAAGGGTAAAAACAGAACCCTATTACTAAGACTTCACTGTCTATCCGTCTGTCTGTCACCAAGCTGTATCTCAAGAACCGCGATAGCTAGACAGTTGAAGTTTTCACAAATTATGTATTTCTGTTGCCGCTATAACAACAAATACTAAAAACAAAATAAAATAAATATTTAAGGGGGGCTCCCATACAACAAACGCGATTTTTTTGCCCTTTTTTGCTCGATATCAAAAATGGCAACAGGTAGGCACTTGAAGTATTCACAAAATACTCAGATGTATTTTTACTTTAATAATTAAAGGAATATTTAAGGGGGGCTCCCATACAACAAACATGTTTTTTCGGCGTTTTTGCCTTGTGGTACGAAACCCTTCGTGTGCGTGTCCGACTCGCACTTGGTCAGATTTTATTATTTTACCTTATTTCCCGACTGCGCGATAGCAGAGACCAACACCCTAATTGCGTAAAACACTATCAGTCACAATCTGAGTTATTTTGAAGTATATTCCTAATCCATTGCGTCATATATTCGAAACAAGTGTCTGCTCAACAATGTGAGTAACGCAATGAATGTTGATGAGCTGTCAAAATGGAAGCCATTCCTTCTGAAAGTGTGGTACGCAATTGCCCCGCGGGTTACCTTTTTGAAAAAGGTAAGCCAGTCTCCGCTATCGCACTGACAGGATCTAAAAAAAGCTTTTTCATGTAAATTCGTGTTTATAATTATTATGTTCGTAACTTTGTATGTGGGATTCTTTATACCGACCCTCGAAGCATCCTAACGGCTGGATGGGTTTAATGAGATTTCTAGCGACTCGTCTGGGTGGCTCCAGGCTTTGTTTTTGTAAAATCTAAATCAAACATTCTTTTTTAATAAACATTGAGAGATGTTTCAAAAACATAGCACACAGTACAAACGAATCTGAGATTCAATTAAATAAGTGCCACCAACTGCATCAGACTGCTTGAAAACTGAGCTTGATTTAGTCGAGTTTTAGATTTTTTCATTTCTTTTTCACTTGTTGTTCTACAAGGAAATAATATTTAAAGTTAAAACAGTGTTTGAAAGATTTTATTAAATAATTACATAACTATTATCGCAATATCTTCCCGTCCCACATACCGCAGTGTCTCAAGACGAAAGTCTTTGACCAGTGCCTGTTGCCAGTGATGACTTATGGCACTAAAACGTGGTCGCGCACAATGGGCCTTATAAGAAAACTAAAAGTCACCCAAAGGGCAATGGAGAGGGCTATGCTTGGAGTTTCCCTGAGTGATCGAATCAGGAATGAGGAGATCCGCAGGAGAACCAAGGTAACCGACATAGCCCGAAGAATTGCCAAACTTTAGTGGCAGTGGGCAGGGCACATTGCTCGCAGAAGAGATAGCCGATGGGGCCGAATGGTTCTGGAGTGGCGACCGCGTGCCGGAAGACGTAGCGTTGGAAGGCCTCCCACAAGGTGGACCGACGACCTTGTGAAAGCCGCAGGAACCCGTTGGATGCGAGAAGCACAGAACCGGTCGAAGTGGAGGTGCTTGGGGGAGGACTATGTCCAGCAGTGGACGTCTTTCGGCTGAAATGATGATGACATAATTATTATCTCAGGTTCGCACGGCCGTGTTTTTCGCGGGGCGTTTTTTTTAGCACTCTGGATTTTCAATGCACTGCTTATCGCCGAGAGTTGGAAATACAACAGTGCGTTTTTTTGTCGCGCTGGGATGCGCTCTGTTGTACTTTCAATCCTCAGCTCAACACCCAGAGTTGAAAATCCAGTGTGCGATTAAATCTCGTCGCGGCCTTTTACGTCCGTGCTACGTAGGCAAAGCTAAGCAATTTTCTATCGTCAAAAATAAATGCAGACTGTAATTTACGTGTCCACCATTTTAACCTAACCTAACCACTAATTACGAGCGCTTAGCAACAATGCATCATCTAGTACGTACCTATCTACAGTGCGGACCATCTGGACATCTGTATGTATATCCTGCCACTGTTTACATTACGAGCACCGGCTAATATCTGCGACGATGTGGCCGGACATAACTACGGATAATAATAAACCAGGAACAAGAATTATTTTGGCGTGCAAACAATACAGGTGAAATTCAGCCGAAAAACCGGTACTGCGAAACGACGTGAAAGAAACAAAAGAGGATTTTAAAATACATTGCGTGATTAACGAGAATGTTCTTTTGTTTTCGTTGGTCTGAACGAGTAATGGATGTTGAAACTTCATTTTTGTAGTCGTGGTACGTTAGTCCTAAAAGATTACTACAAACGTGCCCCGGCCTCGGTAGGAAGCTTAGAATTAAGACGTTTTCAATCTGAAAATTAATCGTGTTTTGTGAAGAAAGATGTTTGGTAATCTACGGATATTTATGCGATAAAGTTTGCATTAGCAACTGATTCTTTTCCGGATAATGATTGATGGTTTCATCCGTTATCTTAGAGTTGAGAGAAACATCATAATCAAGGTTATGGCACATAGCTTTGTTTAATGCTCCTTTTTAGGGTTCCGTAGTTCCTACAAGGAACCCTTATAGTTTCGTCAAGTCCGTCTGTCTGTCTGTCTGTCTGTCTGTCCGAGGTTTTGCTAAGAGACCTTTAGCACTAAAAAGCTGTAATTTTGTAGGAGTGCGTATATTAATTACGCCGACAAAGTGGTGATTTTTTTTTTTTTTTAATATTTTTTTTAGGGTTGCTCCCCTACACGTGAAGTGGGGATGAATATTTTTTTCATCGTCTACCCCATCGTGTGGGGTATCGTTGAATAGGTCTTCTAAAATGACTTGGGGGTTGCTAAAACAATTTTTCGATTTAATGCACCATTTACGAAATATGAAACTTGAAAATGCAAATTTTTGTTCCAGTTCCAGTTCCACCCCTCTAAAACCTAAACTGCGGGCTTGAAAAATCTGGCAAAATTCACGATGATAGTGCATTTCATGAACTTTAAAGGAAAAGCATAGCGGTTAATATAACTTTATTAGTTTAGCAGTAATAGTCGTTGAACTTGGGTGTTGGATAATTTTGTACCAAATACAAAATCCTTAGCATTAATCTTTTAAAGTGACTAAGATGAAGTAGTTGCTTGTTTATAATGGGTAAACACTTGCATTGAATTTTTTTTTTTTGTTTTTTTTTTATTCAGAATAAAGGACAACAGAAACGTACGACATTGTGATAACGGGCTACTACGGAACCCTACACTGTGCGTGGCCCGACACGCACTTGGCCTGTTTTTTTAATAATAGATAGCCAGCTTAACTGGAAGAATCATATTGAAACATTATGTAAGAAAATAAGTTGTTAATTCTATATCTTATATAAACTTGTCCCAACCGTTAACACGGATGCACTACTTACAGCCTATCATGGTCTTGTTGCATCTGTGTTGTGTGTTGTTACGGCATCATATTTTGAGGTAACTCTAGTAATCGAGAAGTCGCGTTTAAAGCGCAAAAGCGCTGTATAAGATCTATGTTTGGGCTTCAGATAACAGACAGTTGTGTACCATATTTCAGAAAGTACAAAATTCTGACGCTACCAACCTTGTATATACAGGGTTATTGGTAAAATATTAACAACCTCTTAAGAGGTCATTGTACTCATCATTATGAACAACTTAACTACTTAAATGACACTTTGACATAGTAATTTAATTTAACTATTATTTATATTATTTTATTTCTGACTGACATCCCTAATTTGACCTATTACTATTAATAAAATGTATCAATTTATTTAACATTTGGACGCCCATGTAGTAGAATATAAAGAGATTTTCTGTGTAAAGTATAATGTATTTTGACATGAATAACAATATTAATGATAAAATAGATTTTAAATAACTGTTAAATATTGTAGGTACGCCCTATATGAGTATGTTACAGCGATCTTTATATAATTATGATAATAACTTTCCACCTGTGACAAACAAATAAATGAACATACATTCTAGGCAATTTAGGTCAAAAACTAACTACAAGGGCGCGTGTCTAACTCGTCTAATAATTAAAAAAATTAAAAAAACCCGACTGCCAAACTGAAAAGCTACAAACAAGCCCATTAAATAAAAGCTGGAAGCAGGCGGAACCCATTTGAATTTGAAAATATAATAAAAATGGTATGGGTCCCGCCTGCTTCCAACTTTTATTTAATTTAAAATGGGCTTGTTTGTAGCTTTTATGTGAAAGATTTCGCAAACGATTTAGTTCTTGCTACGTGTTTTTTACGATTTGTCACTTCGAATTACTTTTAACCATATAAGTTATATATTTTTTTGTAATCACCTTTTAAAACCCTTTATTTTGATACCCCACTCGATAAGTTCCCAGAAAAAAATTTTTTTTTTGAAAACTTATTGCGCCAAAAATCGGCCATTTTCATGTTTTTGCAATTTTGATATACCCAGTGTCACTCTCACAATTAAGACGAATCTAACGGCACCTCTCAAGCTGAAATCGATCAAGCCGTTTAGGCTACAGAGCGTGCCAAAGAAATATAACCCTCCTTCTGACGCAGTCGGGTAAAAAACGAAATATTTATCTTAACTATTTTTATAATTTTTTTGTTGAAACAACCACAATAATAATCTTTCAATTTTTAACAAGAAATCTTAGGTACCTCGTTTTAACAAAAAACATATTTATTAAATCTAGAAAGTTAGACAGATTTTCAATCTACACACATCAAAAGTGTCTAGGGATCAACATATATTTTTGCAATAACTTTTCTCCTGATTGATATTAATTAAAATTTTCTTTAAGGATTCATCAAATAAAGTGTTTTCGTTTGTCACAGTAACGATAAACCAAGTCACCTTTGCATTAATAAAGAAATTTGCCATTTTCCTAATAAAGGGATTTTTGACATTTGAACCACTAACACAAAAGTTCGAAAAAAAGACTGAAATAACAGTTTTCTTTAAAATTTTATTGGGTAACTTAAACAATTAATAATCCGTGTTTCTACCGCGAACACTAACAACACAAGAACATCGGTTTGGCATACTCAAAATGAGTTCATCCAAATCACGCTGTGGAATGGCCGCCCATGTTCGTTGCAACAACAAAAAAACCGGGCAAGAGCGAGTCGGACTCGCTCACCGAGGGTTCCGTAACATCCGGGTTTATGCATAAGGTTTATGTTTATGAAATTAAATGTTTTTTTTATATTTGAGTTGGTTGAATAAAAGGTAAATTGCGGTTTACGATTTATGACGTATTAAAAAAAAACTACTTACTAGATCTCGTTCAAACCAATTTTCGGTGGAAGTTTACATGGTATTGTACATCATATATTTTTTTTAGTTTTATCATTCTCTTATTTTAGAAGTTACAGGGGGGGGGACACACATTTTACGACTTTGGAAGTGTCTCTCGCGCAAACTATTCAGATTAGAAAAAAATGATATAAGAAACCTCAATATCATTTTTGAAGACCTATCCATAGATACCTCACACGTATGGGTTTGACGAAAAAAAAAAATGTTAGTTTCAGTTCTAAGTATGGGGAACCCCAAAATTTATTGTTTTTTTTCTATTTTTGTGTGAAAATCTTAATGCGGTTCACAGAATACATCTACTTACCAAGTTTCAACAGTATAGTTCTTATAGTTTCGGAGAAAAGTGGCTGTGACATACGGACGGACAGACAGACAGACAGACAGACGGACAGACAGACAGACAGACAGACATGACGAATCTATAAGGGTTCCGTTTTTTGCCATTTGGCAACGGAACCCTAAAAAGGTCTTCTTGCGACTGGATACCCTCCATATTCGGCAGAGCTCTTCTCTGTAGCATATCCCATGCATGCTCAATCGGGTTCAAGTCTGGCGACTGAGCAGGCCAGGGCAGGACATTGATGTTATCTGCGGCGAGAGTCTGTCTTACAACTCTTGCGGTGTGCGGTCGTGCATTATCATGCATTAACTGAAATAAGGGACCGATTTGCACTTGTAGAGGAACGATGACGTCTGATACAATCGTCTCAGCATAAATTTGAGCGTTGAGGTTGCCTCTGATCCAAATCAACTCAGTTCTTCCGCCGATCCAAATACCCGCCCATACCATGATGGTTCCACCACTATAAGGATGGACTTCCTGGCAGGATTTTAATCGCTGTTGGCGTCCAGGGGTTCTCCAGTGTCGTATACGTCTTGTATCCGGTCTCATACCAAAACGAGACTCATCAGAAAAGCACACGAAACGCCATTGTTCTTCTGCCCAATTTCTGTGTTCAAGAGCCCATTGATATCGAATCCTACGATTGTGCATTGCTATAGGTGGTACCCGTAGCGGTCTTCGAGAATGAAGGTTCACTTCATGCAAGCGGTTTCTGACTGTTTGGTCGC
Source organism: Mesoligia furuncula (assembly GCA_916614155.1). Taxonomy (NCBI): domain Eukaryota; kingdom Metazoa; phylum Arthropoda; class Insecta; order Lepidoptera; family Noctuidae; genus Mesoligia; species Mesoligia furuncula. The sequence goes on from OU744810.1 coordinate 1,166,653, forward strand.
TAATTAAGTTCCCTGAAGAGTGATGAAGCCTCACGGCTAACATCATGGCGGTTATTATTGGAGCTCTTCGAGTTAAGATTTGAATGTATCGGTCTTGTCTCCGTGTGGTGCAGCGATACCGTCCTCCATGGCGCTCAGCCACGGTACCAGTGCTTCGGTAACGTGTCCAAAGTCGACTGATAACACTCTGACTTGTATTCAGAGCTAAAGCCACAGTACGTTGCCGGGAACCAGCTTCTATCATTCCCACGGCTCTGAGCATTTCTTCCCTGCTTAAATGACGTCGCCGCTCCATAATAACGTTGGTTTTAATCAGTAGTAGGGAAACAGTAGCACTAATAATGTCTTCAATGCGTTGTATGTTTTTATAGGGAAAATATTGACAGCTGATTTTCATCTTTTACTCGAATTTGATTCACAGTTCCTGATTCAAATTATGAAATGCACCAAAAAGGATCCATATAAATTTATAAAATCATAAATTTATTACAAAGCCACATCTCAATCTCAAGAAATCCGCATAAAAATGCTTGATCCCCAGACACTTTTGATGTGTGTATATATATAAAATTCAAAGTCCTGACTGACTGATTGACTGACTGATATATCAATGCACAGCCCAAACCGCTGGACCTAGAGACTTGAAACTTAGAAGGTGTGTTCTTTGCTAAGAGTAAGTATCCACTAAGAAAGGATTTTTGGGAATTCAACCCCTAAAGGGTTAAAATAGGGGATGGAAGTTTATATGAAAGTCCGACAGTTTTGAAGTTAGGATCTTCTAATTTTGTATTTAGGCTGACAATTGAAAATTAATTTATACGCGTCTCAGCGTTTTTAATAATTCCACCCCCGAAGGGTTAAAAAGTGGGATGAAGTTGTGTATAGAAAGTCATTCATTTTCGACGTAAAAATCACTAAATTTATTATCTAGGCTTATGATTGGAAGCTAACACAACGGTCTTGTTAGAATTTCACAATTAAGGGGGTGAAAAGGGGGATGAAATGTTGTCCTGACTGACTGATATATCAACGCACAGCCTAAAACGCTGGTCGGTACCGCTGGGTAGAGAAATTAATTTTGGAGGGTGTGTTCTTTGTGAAGAGTAGATATCCACTAAGAAGGGGTTTTTGGAAATTTAACCTTTAAGGGGTGAAAAGAGGGGATTTTGTTTGTATGAAAAATCTTATTCCTTGAGTTAATAACCATGAAACTTGGCACGAATAATTATCTAAATAAATTATGAAGTTTGGCTTTTTTTTCTAAACTACCCCCTGAAGGGGGATTGGGAGGTCTCAAAGTTTTAACGCGTGGTCCAATTATCTCGAAACTTAGTATTTATACTTAAGACCGAAAATAAAGAACGTGTATCATCGTTTTTCGAAAATTTACCCCTAACGGGGTGAATAGTTAATTTTATAGGGGAAGTCTTTACTGCGTGGCTTGATTAACTCGAAAATTGGTATAGACAATCTTTGAGTCGAGTAATGAACACATCCCAAACAATTTTACGAAATTCCACCCCTGTGGGTGTGAAAAACGGGGATACAGTTTATAAGAAAAATCTTATTCATTTGGTTAACAAACTTGGCAAGAATACTTGCCTAAGCAAGTAATAAACTTTATCATTATTCGTTTATCAATACACCCCAACACCCCTTGTGTTGGGGTGTTAAAGTTTGTGTGGAAGAATTTTAACGCGCGGTCCGATTTACTCGAAACTCTGTATTAATACTTTTGACAGAAAATAATCAATAATAACAGCCGCACAGATCGATCGATCAGGTTACGCAGGCTACGCTTGCCGCGGTTGGTCTGTGGATAGGTGTCCATCTTTACATACCGTGACCTCTCCGTGCCTCGGAAAGCACGCTAAGCCGTTGGTCCCGGCTGTCATTCGTGGATCTTTGACAGTCGCTAGGGGTGGTCAGAAGCCCGAAAGTTTGACAATCAGTATTATCAAGGGGTATCGTATTTGGGTTGTGGAGGTCAGATAGGCAGTCGCTCCATGTAAAATACTGGTACTCAGCTGCATCCCGTTGGACTGGAAGCCGACCCCAACATAGTTGGGAAAAGACTAGGCAGATGAAGAATCAATAGTAATGTATAGGGTTTTCGAAAATTATTGACCCCTGATGGGACAAAAAGTGGTAATTCGATTTATAAGGGGATTTTAATGAGTGCCTTGATAAACTCAAAAAAAAATGGTACAAATAAATTTGGACTTGAAACTTGGCACAAATAATTATAAAGTTCGAATTTTTTTGGAATTCTAAACTAACCCAAAGGGGAGATTGGGGGTGTCAAATTTAGTATGGAAAAATTTTAATGCGCGGTCCCATTAACTCGAAACTCAGTACCTATCTAAGACCAGAATAAATAATAAAGTGGTTCAGGGTTTTTCGAAAATCTACCGCTAATGGGGTGAAGAGGGGTAGTCAATTTCACAGGGCAGAATTTTATTACGAGGCTTGATTAACTCGAAAATTGGTATAAATAATCTAGATTATGTTTCAAAATTCCACCCCTATGGGGATAGAAAGAGGGGATACAGTTTATATGAAAAATCTTATTCATTTGGTTAATAAATTAGAAACTTGGCAATATTTGGGTCAGTAAATAATAAAGATTGTCACTTTTAGTTTAAAAAATCCCTCACAGAGGATTTGGGGGGTGACAAAGTTGATGGATTAGAAAAATATTTAACCCGCTCTCGGATTAACTCGAAACTCGGTACTACTAAAACAAAAAATACTTAAAAAAGTGATTTAGGGTTTTTCAAAAATTGACTCCTACGAAGGTGGAAAATTGTACTGCTTGCTTCCATTAACTCGAAAATGGGTATGGGTCTTTGAGTCAAGTTATGAACACATCCCAAACGATTTTTCAAAATTACTCTCCTGGGGGGGTAAAAAGCTGGGATACAGTTTATTTGAAAAATCTGATCCCTTTGAGCTATAAACTAAAAAAATTGGGCCGAATACTTATTTATATCTAAATAAATGATAAAAATCATAAACATACATTTTCGAAATTATAAGGGGAAAGTACGAATTTCACGCGGACGAAGTCGCGGGCAGAAGCTAGTTTATTATAAAAATGCTTGACCGACTAGAAAAATATAATTTATTAGATTACCTAAAGGTTACCTCATCATCATTTCAGCCGAAAGACGTCCACTGCTGCACATAGGCCTCCCCCAAGCACCTCCACTTCGACCGGTTCTGTGCTTCTCACATCCAACGGGTTCCTGTGGCTTTCACTGTTTTTGTGTTTGTCATTCTTAGGGTAGGTTGCCATAATCGCCACGCTTGGCAGGCGGGTTGGCGATCGCAGTGGTGGTGGAATACATAGAAAACGCTGCTCCCCAATCTCCGGTACGACCCTTAGTCGACTTTTACGACACCCACGGGAAGTATGGGGTGGTTCTATTCTTTAAGTCCGGCACCACACAGACAAGGTTACGTACTACCGTGCAATATCTTCTGGGATTAAAAATATCAAGCATAACTTTAGAAAAAAAAATATTTAGATAAAAAAATACAGTTCACTTTTGCTTTTAGGACAAAGCACTATCATGTCTATGTCGTGATGGCCCAGTAGCTAACACCTCGCCTCATGCATGATGTTGTGAGTTCAATTCGGGCAAGTATCAATGTGCTCATAGTGTGACTCATACTACATAGTAATTATAAGTCTGAAATCGCCAACCCGTGTTGAACAAGCGTTCAATGCTCGTGTCTTCTCTGAATCAGAAGAGGTCTGTGCCCTGCAGAGGAACATTAATATGCTGGTATTATTACTATTACATCTACTAAAATTTCGTAGGTTTGTATTTAGTGTTGCTATCAAGCTTATATGGGTCCCCCTTTATAGCAGAACTTTTTATGTCATAATATTATTTTGCATAACTCCGAGCATAAACTTCATTTCGCAGAAAATCGTTTGGCATACACTCATTTATCATACATTCAAAACTCATAATTTTGTAAGTCTGAATCATCTTTAGGCATAAATTTCATATACATAATAATTAAAAAGCAGAACTATCATTTCGCAGAAAGTTCACAGTCAGAATCGTCTTTTGGCAGACGTGAGTTCGTGTGAAGGGGTCAAAGTTTTAACATAACCATTTAATTTTAATAATTAATTAGGGGGTGAAATATATTTATTAATAACATGGTAATATTTACATAAACTATGCTAATGTTTAAAATAAAAATTATATGAAAAATGAGTCTAAGTTGATTTACAAGCAATAATAAATAAGTTGTAGTCGACGGAGCCCCGCTTCACGGGGACCCCTATTTCTGTCTACAGGGTTTAAAGGAACTTAACCTAACCCAAGTCGGGGGCCCCAAGTCCCGAGATCGCTTATAGAAACCATTATTTTTATAGTTCATTCAAATACCATGGAAAAATACACGGAATAAACAATATTCGTTAAAAAAATAATTATACTGTTATCTTTATAGTATGCCAAGTGAAATTATGCCAATTAAAACTCTGTCATCTTCATAGTATGCCAAGTGAAACTACGCCAAATAAAATCCTGCCATCTTAAAAGTATGCCATTGTAAATTCGGACATATAAACATTCGCCCAAACAATAATTACGTTAAATAATTTTTATGCCTTAAAAATATTCGTTTAAAGAAGATTATACCAAGTGCGTTATCTATTACATATAATAAATCTGTAGAAGGGTCAATTCTGTACATTGAAAATATTGAAAAAATAAATCGCGGGGGGTGTTGCTGGATCGATACCAAACCAAAATATGTGATTAAAAAAATTTTTGTCTGTCTGTCTGTCTGTCTGTCTGTCTGTCTGTCTGTATATGCAGGCATCACGTGAAAACTAACGGTTCGATTTCGATGAAACTTTGTATAATTATACCTTATTATCCTGGGCATAAAATGGGATACTTTTTATCCTGGAAAAATACGTAGAAAAAAAAATCTTATTTTTCAGTTTTATTCATAGACGTTGTTCTGTAGAACCGCGAACACACGTTGCATTACCCCCAGTGGATAATTTTCCATTTCAATTTAAGAGAATACAGTTTCCTGTAGCTTTGTGTTACGCCATGACAATAAATAAGGCTCAAGGTCAGACCCTAGGAGTTGCTGGCGTAGATCTTACCGCGAGTTGTTTTTCACACGGGCAACTTTACGTAGCTATTTCACGTGTGTGCAGTCCAAGAAATCTTCATGTTCATATTCCGGACGAGCTCACTAACAATGTTGTGTATGCTGAAGCTCTCAATTAACTTTCTGTCGCGTTGTCACGATCACTTTTTTATTATTGCAAACTTTTCGTCACTGTCAGTAATTTACTGCTACATGCTACTTATCAAGGTCGGAACTACTATGAAAAAAATATTTACTACAGAACGCGAGCTCAACAGCAGTAGCTCAATAGAGGGATCTCCTTAATTATTATAGGCTTAGCCGTATTTGGGTCCAATTGATATTTATAAGATGTCATTGTCAGAGTTACTCAAAATGGAGAAATAAACCATCCACGCGAAGACCGACATCCGCGCGGACGGAGTCGTGGGCGGAAGCTAGTGCCAAATAAATTTCGGAGCATCAATAATCTGCTAGATAGAAGGAACCCAGCTTACATACCTAATTCTGGTAGTACCTCTACGGTAAACCCTTGCTGATAGCGTAGCAACCGTGGCAAATTTGTCAGACAATTCCAAGGCAAGATTGCGGTAAAAATTGGCGAGGATATTGCACGTTGATCCTTATTTATAAAGGTTATATCCAAGCTAGCTATTTCCAAAGGTATAATAGGATTAGAGTGTTTATTAAAAACACAAACTCTATTCGGTATCTTGCACATCCTACAAAGCTTGTTATAATGTGCTTATCCACGTAAACGGGCTTTTTTTTTTAAATTTCATTTTTCATGATCCAGTGGTCGCAAGCAATACTGCTGAGCATGAGGTCCAGGGTTCGATCCCCAAGTAGGGCAAAGTGTTCTATTTGGAATTGTTCAGTAGCAGCCCGGACTCTGTATTGATGATGATAATAGGGTCGCCCCGTGTTTTATGGGACAAATCAAAACTGGCGAAATGTAGGTCTTCTATAGATACACCTCTATCTAGGCCTTCGGGAAATACACACAAGCCTTTACTCTGGCACCAGGATAATATCGGGCTGATATAGTCAGGTACTCCTGCCCGGCAGCAGTACCATTAAGAACTACACTTTTTAAGGCGAAATATGGAGATTGTCAATTGCTAACAGCCATTCCGAATTGTTCCATGACAATCCAGTCGATTTTCTCCATAAATTGTGAAAATCTAACCAGAAGTGCGAACCTAGCAAAAAATATTTCAGTATAAAAGGGAAATAAAATAGCAGGTAGCCCAAAAACCATTAGGCACCAATTCTGCTGGCGTATTCGCGGCACAGTGTAAAAAAATCGGTTCGCCCAACGACGCAAAGTATTGGAACATTCGTTACTAGACTGTGGTTCTATTTCCATGTTTTGCTGAATATTGAGAATTCCTGCAGTTTTGAATATAGAGCTTTACTCAACAACGTGTTCGAAGTATTGAGAGTCAAACGTGGATTAATTGAGAGCACGTTCTCTCAATTTGTTCTATTTCTCGCGGAATTCAGTTTTAACAAAGATGTTTTCAAATTCTGGTGGAAGAAAGACATGTATTAAACCGCGAGTAAAATCAGTTATTAACCAGTTGAATGCCATAATTACAGAAACAATTATAAAGCCATTGTGTCTTGCGTAGATCCACGTTTAAGTCTACACAATGGTAGTAAGTAATTTAAATGTTCTTAATTTTAAACACGTCTACGTGAACACAGTTCATTTATCTCGCTGCCACGTATTTTATGAACACTCATAAAAAATTAATGTATCTTAACAATTTGTGTCTGAAAAGATACAATCTTTTCGCTCTCCGCCATAAAAGCCCATTTACTGAAAGTGTCTCAAGAAGCACGAAACGTTACGTTAAACGTATATATTTATATCATTAGAGCACGCAACTGGTGTCACATAAACGTTACGATTTAACTTTATATTGCTCATAAATTCGTGTAATTACGAGTTTTGCTTCTAAATGTTTCTTAGTGATGGAATACTTTAGGATGTTTCTTGGAATTCGGAAGAAGAGGCCATTTTGTTTTATAAATGGTACTGTCATTTGTTACTTTTGTACACTTCATAATGTCACAGATCTCGAGTCGGTGTATCGTTATGGTTCTAATTACCGGTAGGTAAGAGGAAAATCAAATGAAATGCCTACTTCGGTTGACATAACTCTCTGCTTTTGTAACTCATTCTAGCTGATTCACTTTGAAATACAAATTAGTTACTCCGATGGTAAAAATAATGTTTTAATTGCGGAAAATGGAAAGACTTAGTAAGAAATCATTTAGTACATAAGTAGAGGGAGTGTTTGAACTTTTGATATTGTGTTTGGAGAAGGTTGTAAATAAAACGCCAGTGTCCGGTACCTATTAATTAGCACAGTGACGTTTCATACATAATTTAATCAGAACACAAGTTGTTGCTACGGCGCTGGCGCGGGGAAGACGACAACGCAATATAATTATGTAACAAAGCTAACAATGACAACAAAGTACGAGTCGAGATTGTAGAACATTACAACCTGGCGTAACTATATAAAATTAACGATAAAGTAATAATTAACTAGTCTGGTACTAAATAATTGACAACAAAGTATAGAATTATTCGACACGGGTAATTTAGCTAGAGGTGATTGTTCTGCATGAAATACATTATTGTACCTATTAGGGTAGGGGAGCCCAGATGGCTTTTGATTAAACGTATGCAGGGCGAAAAGTTGATAGCTGAGTAGATGCGGTATGATGAGAGAACATCGAAAATATGTTTGAAAAGTTTCAGATGTTCGTGATCAGGAGTCCGGAGAACTAGGCTGGCATAGCATTCATCACGACGCTTGGCGAGTTGACGAATGCAGACTTAGGTAAATAAATAAATTATAAGTCCAAGATTTGCTCACGATGTTTTCTTCAGCCTACCTAACAAGTACATCGCACTAATATTATAACGGCGAAGTGTGTGTGTTTATATGTTTGTTACTTCTTCACGCTCAAACGGCTAGACCAATTTTGATAAAATTTTGTATGGAGGTAGCTGACACTCTGGATTAACAAATAGCCAACTTTTTATCCCGATATTGCCACGGGATCGAAATTTATGCGGGTGAAACCATGGGGCACAGCTAGTGCCTACATAATTTTTAAATGATAAATCATCGTCTGCCTGCCTTTTCCCATCTACGTTGGGGTCGGCTTTCAGTCTAACCGGGTGTAGCTGAATACCAGTATTTTACATAGAGCGACTGCTTATCTGACCTCCACAACCCAGTTACCTACTGGGTAATACCTACCCCTTGGTAAAACTGGTTGTCAGACTTTGGGGCTACTGACAACCCGTAACGACTGTCAAAGATCCACGAATGACAGTCGGGACCAACGGTTTAATGTGCGTTCCGATGCACGGAGGGGTCTTGGTATGTGAAGATGGCCACCCATCCACGGACCAACCGCGGCAAGCATAGCTTAACCTGATCGATCGACCCGTGCGCCTGTTATTACTTAACCACAAGCCCCTCAATTATTAAATGATATTATTTATTTCTTGTGAATTAAAAAAAAACAGTTTTACACGTCAATATTAAATTATGGTTTAAAACTAGGTGAGTTCGGGGCTTCCTTACTGATAACTAGAAGAAACACCGTAACATACTCCATCTTAGTTGTTACCCGACTGCACCAGAAGGAGGGTTATGTTTTTGGATTGTATGTATGTTTTCGGTCTTTCTTCTAGTTGTCAGTCAGTCTTAAAGTTCAGACATAATCTTGCTCAGGCATTATATTAGGTAAGTTCTTGTATAAGTAGTTAAGAGTCCCTATCAATTTCGCGGACAAAAAACAGAACAATCAGTTTTTTTCAGCGCAAAGGAGGTCAGCAAAAGCCCATACAACTTTGCCCAAACATGTACCTCGAGGTACACGTGCACCAAATCGTAGAGAAAAAATAGGGGAATTAGAAAATAATTGTGTTTTTATCCATAAATAATTTAAAACTACATAATAAATTATTTAAAGTTTTAATAACCTGTAACACAATTAAATCATGTGGCAACTTTGCATGTACGAGTTGACATTTCTGTGGACATCACATTATTTCGTGGGTAAATGTTATTCCGTTCGTTTCTGCATAGGCTAATATATAAATGTTTCTGCGTTTCGGGATACTCGTCTGTGTTGTGTATTTTGTTTAATAACTTGGCTATTCTTTCTGGTATTCCGTTTGTCACCTCACGATTTGGTTCCTGTCCTGACGGATTGGGTATTCATAATGGACATTACGATTAACGAACGAACATACAGTCTTACAATATCTCCCATGTAATATATCTAACAAGACCGGCAAGTCACATCACCAAGATAGTGATAGTCAACATATTGCTGTGATTGAAAGCCAACCATCAAATGAAACATCAAATTGTGTATGGTGTCAACAATCCCTTGCTGGTATCCATACGTATTCTTTGCCTCAAGGACCTGAAAGAAATGAAATAGCATTTCTAATATTACCTATTAATATGAATAGATGAAGAGCACATTTTCATTGCATTGATGCAGGTGTAACACTTATGGAAGAGTTCTCGATGATGACAATGTCAGACTTAATTTTGTTTGCACTGGGAACTTATCAAATTAAGCAGGCCCGGTCATATTATGGGGAACACATTAGAGAAAATGGATCTTTTTTAATTGAAATCTGTGATGCCGAGCAAATCCATATACCAATTAAAAGTGCACAGGAAGTAAAACTAATAAGGGGACGAATAAAATCAAAACATACAGGGTCTACAATATATTATACCTACATTTTATTAAATATGGCTCATACCAATTGGGAGCACAGAATCCACAGCTACTACTGCAGTTGCATTGTTGGCAAATGAACAGTGGATTGCTGTGCTCACATTATGACAATGGTATATGGGTTGGGCTCGGCATCAAGAAAATATAACAGTGCCTGCCACTTTCCTTCCTAATATTTTAGTGAGAGATGAAATTGAAAATGAAGAACGCTAATAAAAAAACAAAAATATTTATTGTTTTATTCCATACAACTAACTCGATAAGTCTATTTATTCCAATGTTATTGGTAGATATTACTGGAAAGATGACTTCCAGGCTTTAATTGATTCGAGTGCCGCTCGGGCTCCAGGGCCCGATAACAATAGGAAATGCTTTTGAATTTCATGAAGTGGGCTACTCATTATCGAATCTCAAATTCAACTTCCACTCCTTATGCACATAGGCAAAGGCAGAGTAAGCATAAAAAAGGCTGTTTTATGTAAATATTCGATGTTTCTTGGCCTAATGTTTTATTTATTTCAAGATATCAAGATGAAGTCAATAAAAGGCTTTATTTAAATGCGACTTTTATTCACTGAAACTTGATGATCTGGCGTATGTTAAGCTTGCTTGAAACCCTTGTATGTCGACGCTAAGGAAATCATTTATTTATCGAGTTTGTTAATAGCTCTGATAGACTTCTAACACTGCTTCTAATATTATGTACTGGTCATCACATTCACAGCTTGTATACAGCTACTTTTGGGTATAAGCATCCCTTCTTATGGTAGGTAGGTACATAACGTTGCCTAACGATAATCGAATAGACAATGAGAGTTATTATTTACCTAATTTAGACTGAAGTATAATATAAAAATATTTGAAATGAAACAAAAACAACAGCAGCTGAAGCCGACAGCAGAACTGTCAAACTGTCAACTTCACATAGTAGTACTTTTTGATAGACTGAAACGTCAACTTGACAGTTTTTTCTTTTATTAGGTAAGGTATTGGACCAAGGTAGTTTAATTGTGCCTAAAATGGCGAGCTTTTTATTACGATAAAAGTTATTTTATTCTCGTCCCCGGGTAACCATAAGAAAAATATATAAATGCAACATTGTTCAGTGTAATCTAGTGTATTTTTTGCCACTAAGTGTACCTCGGTACTTCGTTTGGGCAGATTGTGGTGACATCCTTTCTCAATATCCTTAAGTTATCTAGTTTTTTTTAAAATACACAAGTATTTATCACTTATCTATCTAGTAAGTCTACGAATTTAAATTTTGATAACTCATCATTTCATCCGAAAGACGTCCACTGCTGGACATAGGCCTCCCCCAAGTATCTCCACTTCGACCGGTCCTGTGCTTCCCGCATCTAACGGGTTCCTGCGGCCTTCACAAGGTCATCGGTCCACCTTGTGGGAGGCCTTCCATCGCTACGTCTTCCGGTACGCGGTCGCCACTCCAGAACCTTTCGGCCCCATCAGCCATCTGTTCTGCGAGCAATGTGCCCTGCCCACTGCCACTTAAGTTTGGCAATTCTTCGGGCTATGTCGGTTACCTTGGTTCTCCTGCGGATCTCCTCATTCCTGATTCGATCACGCAGGAAAACTCCAAGCATAGCCCTCTCCATTGCCCTTTGGGTGACTTTTAGCCTTCTTATAAGGCCCATTGTGAGCGACCACGTTTCAGTTCCATAAGTCATCACTGGCAACACACACAGGTCAAAGACTTTCGTCTTGAGACACTGCGGTATGTGGGACGAGAAGATATTGCGTAGCTTCCCGAACGCTGCCCAGACGAGTCGGATTCGTCGATTGACCTCTTTCTCGAAGTTAGACCTACCTAACTGGACAGTTTGTCCTAGGTAAACGTACTCGTCCACGACTTCGAGTGTAGCGTCTCCGATTTTTATGAGAGTGGGTGTTACATGGGCATTTGACATAACCTTCATTTTGTCCATGTTAATTTTAAGACCCACTCTTTCGGAGGCTCTACTGAGGTCATCGAGCATTGTACTGAGGTCCTCCATAGTCTCTGCCATGACTACGATGTCGTCGGCAAACCGAAGGTGAGTTATGTTGATGCCAGCCCCTTTCCAGTCCAGAACCTTGAAGACATCCTCCAATGCAGCGGTGAACAGTTTTGGAGAGATAACGTCTCCCTGTCTCACACCTCGCTGCAGAACTACTAAATATAAATTCCAAAAAAAAAAAAAAACACGTTTTTACGTAATCACGAAACACCAAGTTTTTCGATTGCTTTCTTAGCTAACAGGTAGCAAATAACGATCTGAAAAAAAATCCTGAATACTAGGCATATAGTATATTAGTAAGTCTACGATTTATTTTTTTTAAGTTTAATGATTTAGTACTTGTAAAAAAATGTTGGCTACGCTGAAAAAACCCAATAAAGTCTACGCGTAATAATTTATTGAAAATAACAAAAAGTGTTAAATATTTTAAAATGTGAGGTGTTTATCTACCAAACTCAATTTATATATTTTTATTTTGACTACTAATTTAATTGTAGTAAAATATCTAAATAATGCCTTATAAACGAATTTATATTAAGTAGTTATCAAAACTTAAATTCGTAGACTTACTAGATAGAGAGGTGATAAATACTTGTGTATTTAAAAAAAAACTAGATAACTTAAGGATATTGAGAAGTTTGCGCTGAAAAAAAAAGGATTTTTCTGTTTTTAGCCCGCGAAATTGATAGGGATTCTTAAATGTTACGATGCCCATAGGAGGCCTTGCATGGTACTTGTAGTTGCAGTTAATAATCATTACTTGTATAACTTCCGAGGGTATCAAGACTATCTACGTAATGGGCTTTTGAGAAATCCAACTTGGGCTCAGATACGCTCCAAAAATAAATAATATCTACAACTCTTACAAGTAGAGTAACTTTGGAAAAGTTTAATGATGGTAATTAATGAATTCCCACGCAAAATAAAAGTAACACAAATGCTACCTACATTCTTTGCGAAAAATTAAAACAATTTACATTTTAACTAGCCTTCTAAATTATTTAAGGTATCCAGAAATATTTTCGGCCAGCTGTGTTAAATTACAAAAGTAGCCCTGAAAGAATAATTAATGAAACTTTTTAACGAGACCTCCTCCGTAATGACTTCGCCTTGTCAATCAACGTGACAACTGTGGCTCTATTGTCCACAGATAATAAATCAAAAGTTTGGACTGTCAAAAATGTTAGGGTGAACTTTGACGTTTGAGAAATAAAGGTATTTATAGCTAGTTAGCCTTTACAACTTCGTGCACATATAAAATTGGCTGGCTTAACATTGAAACTGTATTACGAACTAGCTGGTAAGGTAGAACTGTATAATTGCGTACACACAAGTTCAGCGGCTTTGGAATTATTGAAGTTGGACCAACATTGGTGTGGCGTATCCCACTAATTCCCCTTTAGGGAATATGAAGGTTTATGGCTACGTATTAATACTCTTTGGTCCGTGATGTTAAAGTTACCAGTCAGTTTAATGAGTGGATTATGTGCGGGCGATTGTTTTAATTGGAACCCTTTTCAAAGGAAGCGCAGGGTGCGTGAAGAAGGGATAGGTACTCATTAACAATATATGCAGGCGGTCAAGAATGTCAAAATCAATACTTTATTTTTAACCGACTTCAAAAAAGGAGGAGGTTCTCAATTCGACGGTATGTTTTTGTAAAACATCTCTAGTATTACATGAACACAGATCTATATATATAAAATTCAAAGTCCTGACTGACTGATTGACTGACTGATATATCAACGCACAGCCCAAACCGCTGGACCTAGAGACTTGAAACTTAGAAGGTGTTTTCTTTGTGAAGAGTAAGTATCCACTAAGAAAGGATTTTTGGGAATTCAACCCCTGAAGGGTTAAAATAGGGGATGGAAGTTTATATGAAAGTCCGACAGTTTTGAAGTTAGGATCTTCTAATTTTGTATTTAGGCTGACAATTGAAAATTAATTTACACGTGTCTCAGCGTTTTTGATAATTCTACCCCCGAAAGGTTAAAAAGGGGGATGAAGTTGTGTATAGAAAGTCATTAATTTTCGACGTAAAAATCACTAAATTTATTATCTAGGCTTATGATTGGAAGCTAACACAACGGTGTTGTTAGAATTTCATCCATTAAGGGGGTGAAAAGGGGGATGCAATTTTGTCCTGACTGACTGATATATCAACGCACAGCCTAAAACGCTGGTCGGTACCGCAGGGTAGAGAAATTAATTTTGGAGGGTGTGTTCTTTGTGAAGAGTAGATATCCAATAAGAAGGGGTTTTTGGAAATTTAACCTTTAAGGGGTAAAAGAGGGGATTTTGTTTGTATGAAAAATCTTATTCCTTGAGTTAATAACCATAAAACTTGGCACGAATACTTATCTAAATAAATTATGAAGTTTGGCTTTTTGTTTTTCTAATCTACTTCTAAGCTGAAGGGGGATGGGAGGTGTCAAAGTTTGTATCGAAGAATTTTAACGCGTGGTCCGATTAACTCGAAACTCAGTATTTATACTTAAGACCGAAAATAAAGAATAACGTGTATCATCGTTTTTCGAAAATTGACCCCTAACGGGGTGAAAAGTTAATTTTATAGGGGAAGACTTTACTGCGTGGCTTGATTAACTCGAAAATTGGTATAAAAAATCTTTGAGTCGAGTAATGAACACATCCCAAACTATTTTACGACATTCCACCCCTGTGTGGGTTGAAAAACGGGGATACAGTATATAAGAAAAATCTTATTCATTTGGTTAATAAACTTGGCAAGAATACTTGCCTAAGCAAGTAATAAAGTTTATCATTATTCGTTTATCAAAAAACCCCAACACCCCTTGTGTTTGGGTGTTAAAGTTTGTGTGGAAGAATTTTAACGCGCGGTCCAATTTACTCGAAACTCAGTATTAATACTTTGGACAGAAAATAATCAATAATAACAGCCGCACAGATCGATCGATCAGGTTACGCAGGCTACGCTTGCCGCGGTTGGTCTGTGGATAGGTGTCCATCTTTACATACCGTGACCTCTCCGTGCCTCGGAAAGCACGCTAAGCCGTTGGTCCCGGCTGTCATTCTTGGATCTTTGACAGTCGCTAGGGGTGGTCAGAAGCCCGAAAATTTGACAACCAGTCTTATCAAGGGGTATCGTATTTGGGTTGTGGAGGTCAGATAGACAGTCGCTCCATGTAAAATACTGGTACTCAGCTGCATCCCGTTGGACTGGAAGCCGACCCCAACATAGTTGGGAAAAGGCTAGGCAGATGAAGAATCAATAGTAAGTGTATGGGTTTTCGAAAATGATTGACCCCTGACGGGACAAAAAGTGGTAATTCGATTTATAAGGGGATTTTAATGAGTGCCTTGATAAACTCAAAAAAAATGGTACAAATAAAGAAGGATGCCCATTTTTCACCTGAGAATGTATAGAAATTAAATAAATATTAAAATTCAGCTAATTTGATTGTACATTCATTACGCTAATCACAATTTTAAAACAAGGCCAGGAAAAAAATATTTATAAATTTTTCTTTATGCTAACTCTACGTCTTATCACCTTATTTTGAACGCATCTCAATTACCCTGAACGCATCCAACTACTGATTTTTTACAACATTCCGTTTTGTACACTGCTTCTTGACCTTATTCAACTCTTTTTTCTGAGTTTTATATATTTATTTAATCAATAACTATTTTTTATTAGTCTGTGTATAATACAGATCAATTCAAAATAACATGATAATTAAATTAATTAATTATGCACATTATAATTGAGTTCGCATGAGTGAAACCGATTTTTTAGATATTTTGACAGTTCTGGGACTTCTCGTTGTGTATTGTGCCATGTGCCATTTTGTGTGTGTAACTACTGAGATGGGCTAGGTTTCAAGACAATATCTCTGCTCCAGCAGAATTTCTGGATGACGTAGTAGGTAGGTATATATGTACTACGGTCAACGAAATGGGTAGGCAAGTGATCATTTTTGACAATACAATAGCAAAGTTAGACTTTTTCTAAGTAAACAAACTATCGTAAAAGCAAATCATAACCTAAAAAGTAACATTAATATTTTTTGGCCTTTGTAGACTTTAGATCGTAAAAATGACTATATGACATTATTTTCTAATCTTACAGGTACTCTTTCTACTATACCTTATAACTATACATTAACTTTCATTATCAGGTTTTTAAATGTATGGAAAGTGGGCATTGTTCTTTGGACTTGAAACTTGGCACAAATAATTATAAAATTTGAATTTTTTTGGAATTCTAAACTAACCCAAAGGGGAGATTGGGGATGTCAAATTTAGTATGGAAAATTTTTAATGCGCGGTCCAATTAACTCGAAACTCAGTACCTATCTAAGACCAAAATAAATAATAAAGTGGTTCAGGGTTTTCGAAAATCTACCACTAATGGGGTGAAGAGGGGTAGTCACTTTCACAGGGCAGAATTTTATTACGAGGCTTGATTAACTGGAAAATTGGTATAAATAATCTAGATTATGTTTCGAAATTCCACCCCTATGGGGATAGAAAAAGGGGATACAGTTTATATGAAAAATCTTATTCATTTGGTTAATAGATTAGAGACTTGGCAATATTTGGGACAGTAAATACCTAATAAAGATTGTCACTTTTAGTTTAAAAAATCCCTCACAGAGGATTTGGGGGGTGACAAAGTTGGTGGATTAGAAAAATATTTAACCCGCTGTCGGATTAACTCGAAACTCGGTAAGTACTACTAACACAAAAAATACTTAAAAAAAGTGATTTAGGGTTTTTCAAAAATTGACTCCTACGAAGGTGGAAAATTCTACTGCTTACTTCCATTAACTCGAAAATGGGTATGGGTCTTTGAGTCAAGTTATGAACACATCCCAAACGATTTTTCAAAATGACTCTAAAAAGCTGGGATACAGTTTATTTGAAAAATCTGATCCCTTTGAGCTATAAACTAAAAAATTGGCCCGAATACTTATTTATATCTAAATAAATGATAAAAATCATAAACATACATTTTCGAAATTATAAGAGGAAAGTACGAATTTCACGCGGACGAAGTCGCGGGCAGAAGCTAGTAATAAATAAAATTTAAGTGTCTATTTATAATATCAAAATAACAGTTTTTTACTAAATGCACAATTTTGACTTTTCCATCTTCGTTAAACACTGATGTCAAAGATGTCGAGTTTTTAGAAAGGTGTCGTTAATTTTGCGTATCTATACATGGTACTAAAAACAAAAAAAACAATTTTAAAAATGTTTGTCTGTCTGTCTGTTTGTTATGGCTATCACCGAAACTGCTGGACCGATTTTCACGGGATTGACACTGGCAGATAGTAATTGATGTTATAAGCAGTAATTTAGCTTACTTGTATTACTATTATTACTTAAGAGAATTAGGGTTCCGCGAAAAAAAATTAAAACCCATAAAATAGTGACTTGTATTGATGATTTTGTTACGGTCGTAAATAATAAGTATGTTAATCAATGAGGATGACCTGCAACTTGAAAAAAACTTTAAAAAAAATCGCGTGTTACCTTAGCACATCCCTCAAAAGCATATCATTTAACAAATGTTCAATAAAGTGTTTTTACTGCCATATATTCCACGCATAGATCCCACGAGTGCATAACAAAGGATTGACCCTCATATTAACCTTTATCAGTGAAAGTTTCAGAAGAGCGTTATGAGCAGTTTGTTTACTATTCCAACCGCAATCATTAGCACATGTGTTCACACATTCGAACAGCCAAGTAGGTAGGTACCTATTATTGAATTTGATTTGTAACTTTAGGGTCTTTAGGGTCTTCAGGGTGTAAAAAGACCCATCACATGCCCGTCAACTACGCATTACCAACAAAGACATTTAAATATGGGTTAAGTATCAATGATAGTTATATTATATTACTCAAAAATTCATTTAATTAAATATTATTCGAAACATCGCCAAGCGGTTGGTCGACTCTTCACTCTTTTTTTTGGCCAAAGAATCAGCATTGCCATACAACGTGGCAATGCTGCCAGTCTTTTGGGCACGTTTCCTGTTGACAGCGATGCGGATGAATTTTTTTTTGATTTCTCCGCCTTTTTATATACTTGTACATATTATTATTGTTATTTTAATACTGTTAGCTTTTAAAATTATTATTTTGATGCAAGTTTGACATAACACCTGAGGCGAGATTGCATTGATTGAATTATTTATGACAAACATAATTTGATAAAATATACGGTTTATTTATTTAAATGAATAATAACTTATATCACAAAAAAATGGCCTAAAAAGGCTAAAGGTTTTTTTTAATCTCTCATCTCAGATTAGTCTAAGTACTTACTATAATAATAATTATCTGTGGCGTATTTTCCTGCACTAGTGCAAGAATGCACAGAAAAAAAATTGTGCTCGAACCTAAAAGCGGTGCAATAAGCGCTACTTTCGAGCAAGTGTGTGGAAAAACCTATTTAACTTCATGATTGTCACAACAGGTTTTCTTTTTTAACAGGTAAGTATATAAATTTATTAGCTTAACAGAACCTGGTGAAGCCTACAATAGAGCGAGCTCGGTTGAATGGCTCCAAGAGAGAAGTTTTTGAGAATATTACTTCATTGGCTTGCGCCTGTAGACACAACTCACAATTTGGAGACATACAGCTTCGCTATTGACCAGAAGAGACAGGCCTTATATTACTCTGAGCCTGTGGATACTACTGAATACTGACTGTATATATCCGAACTCAATAAGAAAACCAAAAAATTCTCATTCATTATTATCGTACATGTAATCCAAAGTACAACCATCCATCAAATACATTGACTGCTTCATTTTCACCTCCATTGGATTTTGCAAAGAAAAAAGGTTCATAAATAGGCTGTTCATAAATATACAAAGCCATTTGCAGAAGTTACAAACAGTTTTAACGTGCAGGCTAAAAATAACCCTTTTTAGGGTTCCGTAGTTCCTACAAGGAACCCTTATAGTTTCGTCATGTCCGTCCGTTTGTCTGTCTGTCCGAGAAAACCTCGGACAGACAGACAACAGAAACAAACAGCTAAGACACCGTTAGTACTAGAAAGCTGTAATTTTGCAGGAGTGCGTATATCAATTACGCCGACAAAGTGGTAAAATAAAATTTTACCCCTACGTGAAGTGGGGATGAATATTTTTTTCGGCGTCTACCCCATCGTGTAGGGTATCGTTGAATAGGTCTTCTAAAATTACTTGGGGTTGCTAAAATTATTTTTCGATTTAATGCTCCGTTTACGAAATATTAAACTGTAAAGTGCAAATTTTTGTTCCATTAGGGCGTCTCCCCCCCTCTAAAAGCTAAACTGCTAGCTTGAAAAATCTGGAAAAATTCACGATGATAGTGCATTTCACGAACTTTAAAGAAAAACTATAGCGTTTAAGATACCTTTATAAGTTTAGCAGTAATAGTCGTTGAACTTAGGTGTTGCATAATTTTGTACCAAATAAAAAATCCTTAGCATTAATCCTATATAGGACCAAGGTAAAGCAGTTCCATTAAAAAAATATCCCACAAAAACATTTCATGTTAAATGTTGCCAAGACGAGACCATGTAGCTCGCACTGTCAAAAAGTAATCAGATCTCATGTAGAGCCAAGCTTCTAACTCTACACGCCCTAACTCTACAAGGCCTAACTTCGCAAACTCTACACCTTAGTCAAAATATATGGCTTGGCCGTTTCGTTACTACAAGAACCATTAACAGTATGGGAGTTTTTCACCTTACGCTCATGTGAATGTAGCGAAATGGCCAAGCCATATATTTTGACTAAGGTGTAGAGTTTGCGAAGTTAGGCCTTGTAGAGTTAGGGCGTGTAGAGTTAGAAGCTTGGCTCTACATGAGATCTGATTACTTTTTGACAGTGCGAGCTACATGGTCTCGTCTTGGCAACATTTAACATGAAATGTTTTTGTGGGATTTCATTTCTTTTTGTAAGTTGCTTATGATATTTATACGAGTATTTTTTCTGTTGTTCATTTTTTCTTTCTTTTTTTGGGGTTTATTTATAACAAGGACCCCCTATATAAATTTTCAGACCTCTAGCATCAAAATTTACGGAAGTCTCATACAAACTAGTTTAAGGGGTTGGGGGGTAAAAGTGTCAAGTTTTAAGATTTTTTTGTTGTTTGTGTACTATTACTAGCTTACATACCAAATTTCAGCTTTCTAGGACTTCAGGAAGAACCCTAAGAATATTGATGATCATCAGTCAGTGAGTCAGTGACGAAATCGGGGTATTTTAGATATCAATAAAATTTAAAGTATAAGAGCTATGCAATTGAAACTTTATAGGTTTAATAAGTCAACCACTGACATCATATCCCGAAAATTTTGTTTATCTGGTATAATCCAAAGCCAAGTTAAGAGGGTTCAAAAATACGACGAAGTGCTTCGAGAAAAGGTAGGTAGTGCCCTTGCGCTTCGCTTGGCTCTTTTGGCGGGGGCACTCCCGTGCCCCCAGATATTTAAAATAAAAAAACAAAAAAAAAACATAATAAATTATCATAAGTTTCATAATACTGCCGCTAGATGGCGCTGCACCAGCGGGTTATGTTTTCATTCGAGTACCTATAGAAGTCACAAACGAACTTTGTTTAATTTTCGAATTACAATTATTTTGTGAATTGAAATAATAACTTGGCAGCAATCGTACTCTTATTTTTTAGCTTTACAAGGGAGAAAGTGGTTCTTATTAGTTATTGGTGCCGATTCTGTTGGTTCACAAATTAAACTAAATTTAAGTTCAGGCATCTTTTTCTTTCTATTTCACTAAGACAAGGACAGAAGATAATTAATATTAGTTTTAGTCCTGTCAAATTAGTCAGCGCCTGGCGTAAATTGGCGCATTTTTAGTAGCCAATTTTTTAATCTCGTCTAAAGTTGTCTATGGTGTATCTTAATTTAACAGGACTAAACTAATATTTATCTTCTGTCCTTTTCTTAATGAAATAGAAATAATCATAATCATTTTTTATTTGTGTAACATAGGTAGTGAATACAGTTCTTAAATTAAAGTTCATAGCTCGCTATGTTATACCAAGAGGCGTACAGATATAGTTGCATGCTAAATAAAAAGAATATGGCATAATTTCTACAGTCGGTACATAAATAAAGAATCATAAATTACAATTAGTCACAATATTCAATTAAAATTGAAAGAAAAAGATGCATGAACTTAAATTTAGTTTAGTTTGTGAACAACAGAATTGGCGCCACTGACTAATCTGTTTAAATAATTATCTTCGAAAATCAATATTCTGTTGTGTTTAGTATCGCTATTCGATAACAGATACCTACACACTTTTGTAGATCGCGGTGTTGAGATTTTCTTGCACCTCTGTGGTTACGTTATGTGTAAAAGTTTTGTTTTAATCTGGACACCCTTGTCATTTAATGTTATTGTCATAAGTCATAAGTTATTTATTTCATAACAAAATGCATTGTGTTGAAAATATTACAGTCATGATAAATAAAATAGGTAGAATAACCAACAAAAAAAAAATTAAGTACGTTCATACTTATTTAAAATTCAGTACGCGACTACGCATTCAAAATGGAACAATATAGTATATGTTTACCATTACAAATATTCATTATATTCAGAATAAAGAACAACAGAATCGTACTATATTGTGATAACGGGCTACTACGGAACCCTACACTGTGCGTGGCCCGACACGCACTTGGGCGGTATTTTTTTTCAGTCATTGTGAACTATTAACATTATTTAACTATTATTAATTATTAATGTATGCAAGCCAACTGCAGTTTCAATAATGAGGGATTTCCTGAATGCAGGTAAGACATATTCTACTCCTTCCATTGGTTAAATTATCAGCGACATTTAAAATACCTAAGTACTGTAAAATAACAGTTTTATCGAGCGTTCAACGCTTCGCATTCTATCGAAATAGGTATCAATAATTCAGATTTTAATCTTTAACTGTTATATTTTAGTACATTTTAAAATGTTGTATGAATTGCAATTGCACGGAGAAACCCTAATAAATCCATGTTGTTTTTATTATTTTATATTTTTTCAATCGCATTATCATCCCTTTTGCCTCTTTTTTGTGGAGTACCTAGGTCTTCCCAATCCCACTTTGCCTTTTCAATTGTCCTATCAACGGTTGATGTATTGAGTATACGATATTATATTGAATGTTCGATTTATTAACCATTCGATATTATGAACGTTCGAGTATTTAATTTAGACTTTAGATTTATAGTGGTCGATCAATTGATATACGATTATTTTGCATTCGATTTGGTATAGTATACCCCGTCTCGCTCGCTCCCCCCAGAGCCGATAGACTCGACACTCGCGAGACATGACGCGCAAACAGCGAACTTGTTTCGATTTTTTTGTTACAATTTTTTAGTATTCAAAAAATCCGAATTCAACTTTCAATTCCGGATTTGGAAGCCTAGTAAAAATGTGCGGATATCCGAGTTTTTCGGATTACGGATAGTTCGGATTGCATTCCCTAGTCACCTGCGCGGCGCGCTTTAGGCCTGAAACTGCGTTAAGCGGACGCCCGCGACGGGCAACCGTCGCGTGTCTATACGCGTGGACACGCGGGTGGGCTCCGTTGGAACGCGACGGTCCCCGTAGCGGGTATCCGTCGCGGAGACCGGATTTTTTATTTACGCAGTGTCGCTAGTTCAATTTTAACGGTGTGCATGTATATTCGTGTCGATGGAGAACTAGAATTTTTCTCCGAGCGTGCGAGCGGCCCGTATCACCATTTTTTTTTTATCGGGGTGAAACCTTCAAAAGGCAGTGACCTCCGGGGAGGGAGGTCGAGGAGTGTGGGATTTTTACTTTACTAAAACCACCCCGGTGATCACTATCAGCACATAGGGGTGGTTGCAGTTCCTCTTAAAAGACCAATTCCGGAACCTCCCCGTGCAACGCCTGAAAGGCACATCCCTGGGGAGACTGTAAAGGGGCCTCATCTGAGCCTCGCTATGCACGGCAGCACGTGACCACTGTGCCACCGTCTTCCCTGGGATCACTTGGAGGGCGGACAGAGTCCCCACTCTATGCGCCCGCGACCTCGAAGGTCCACCTACCTTGTTTCACCTATTAGGCGCCAAGGCGGTTGCCACCCTGACGCCTCCTTCTCCGAGCAGGATCAGCCCTCTCCCGATCCCGCTCGGCGGCCTCCTTCTTGGCCATCACGGTCTCACAGAAGGATACTACTACCGTCCAATTGTCTGTCTCTGCCAGCACAGCCCTCACTACTGCCGGCAGAAACAGGTCTCGCCCGATCCTGGCAACCAGGACCCGCCGCTCAGAGGCCCACGCAGGGCACTCCTCGAGCGTGTGTTACCGCTGGCGGGCACCGCGCGTGCCCCCGCGACGGTGTCCGTCGCACGGAGGCGGGCCCCGTTGCGTGGGTGCGGGGCGCGCCACCCCGTGACGGACGCCCGCGCAGGTCCCCGCGACGGAGCACTTTTGTATGAAACCGCGCGGGCGCCCGCTTAACGCAGTTTCAGGCCTTAGACGTACACTTGAATGACCGCCACGGGCAAACTTTAAAATTATATTTTGTGCACATCGGAGTTCTGTCTGGTGTTAAGGAAATTGGTCGAATATTCGAAATATAGTTTATTAGGTATTCGAAATTTTGAATGCAAACCCTAATACATACTAGGGATGGGCCGATCATGGGTTTCACCGATATACCGCCGAATATTCAACATTTTTTATTCCCTTACGTAAACAATACAGGTCTGAACCTGTTTACACAAAACGGGTGGATTGGCAAGGCATTATTATTATTGGGTTATTATTATTATTATATTATTTGTATTATTATTTATATTATTAATATTATTACATTATTCGGCCGATTACGAATATTCGGTATACCTGCCGAATACCGAATATAAAACGGATATTCGGCTCATCCCTAATACATACCTACTATAATGTAGCTACATGAAATACATTATTGTAAAAAAGATACCTATATTTAATAGAAAATTATGATATACTTATGATATACTAGCAGCGTGGTTTCACCCGCGTAAGTTTCGATTCCGTGGGAATATCGGGATAAAAACGATCTCTATACCAAATTTCATCTAAATCGGTTCAGCGGCTTAAGCGTAACAGACAGCAGACACACTTTCGCATTTTTAATATTAGTATGGATTTCCTCATTCATTTATTTTCCATAAGCTTCCTTTACACAGACGTCATAAGCGCACTCGTTCACAATCCGAGGGTTTTGAAAGAAATTAGGAATATCCATTGCTTCATAGGGTTGAAAAATTCGTCTGCTCAACAACGAAAATAACGCAATGAATGTGGCTAAAATGTCAAAATTTAAGGCATTGCGATCGATTTCCCTTACATGTATTACTCAATTATCCCGCTGACATGCATCGGAGAGGATGAGGTGCCACGAGAGAGCTCTCAGGTGTTTGTCCCTTGTCAAAGTCATCTTAATGAAAAGTGACTGCGGCAGTTTTCAGCAAGGAACTTCATTGGCAAAATGGCAACTGAATAAAAATAACAAACACGTGGCGCCATATACGCGAAACTAATTCGACAGTTTTCTTCCTCATTGCTTCGCGTTTTGACGACTCGCTGTTTGGTTTGGCAGTAGAAAATTTTTACAAAAATAATTTTCCTTTTCTAACTTTCAAGGCTAAATTGGGACATGGTCATGAAACTCATCATCTGCATCATCTGCCTAGCCTTTTCCCAACCATTACAAATCCCCCATGTTGGGGTCAGCTTCCAGTCTAGCCGGATGCAGACATGGTCATAAAACTATTTAAAACATATACAATCAACAGTATTTTTTTTTACCACAGTTAAAATTGGTTTAGGAAAATATCAATCACTCAGACGGCCGCGTCCCGAAGCATTCGGCTCGGACAATACTTTGGGACTGTAATAAATACGTTGAAACTACAGTTACGTACATATATTGTGAAATTAAATCATTAATCGTTGATGTAACGTCACCGGCGCCCACGCACCACGTTAACGTTTCATACGATTTTGACGTCAGCCCACGAAATACGCGATCAATAATAATGCATGAATATTTTGAGCCAAGATTTCAAAAATGTATGTCTGTCATTTTTCAATCTATAAAGATGAAAAGAAAATATGATGCTTGTGCTTTTTAAATGATTTACCTAATTTCTCTGTTCACGCGATAAGCATAATCAGATAAATGATAAATGATTTTATTTTTGTAAGTAGGTCTGTACAAACACTTTTACACGTCAATCATGTTTTTTTTAAAACTAGATGAGGTCGGCGTTTCCTATCTGACTACTCTGAGAAGAAAGGCCTCAACAAACTCAGAAGTCACAGTCTCTTTTAAATTCCGGACATAATCTTGGTCAGGTTACATGAAGACCATGTAGATCGATGTCTGAGATGGTCTTTTGAGGAAAGAACCACACAGATTGAGAGGACCTGTCCAGTCAGTGCACGCATTTGTCAGAAATCGTGCAGCTCAACTCAAGACTTAAGGAGCTCAACGATTCGACGAACAATACCAAAGAAAGGACATTTGGGTAGTCCACATAAATTACTCAAACTGCCAGACCATGAAAAAAAAAGAAGAAACTAATAGAACAGAGAGAATAATAAAAAAATATAAAATTACTAAAATGACCCACATCGTCTTCACATTCACAATAAATAAAATGATATAATAGGTACTTTACAAAGAAAGCAAATGTCATTGTTTATAAAAAATTCATTAATGTCAATGTGTACATATAAAAAAATACATTCAAAATGCAGAAATTGGAAGCAGCTCAATCCCAAGCCTTTTTGTCCTCAATATAATCTTTAACGGTATAAAAGGCTTTCTGGCACAACTTACGTATAATGAATGATTTGAATTTATTAAGGCTTAGATCTTGAACGTGACTTGGTAGTTTATTATAAAAGCGTATACATTGGCATCTGAACGAGCCACCTATTTTCTTGAGCCTTGTTGTAGGTACAACAAATTTGTGTTTGTTTCTAGTATTTATATTATGGATATCACTATATTTTTTAAACAATTTTATATTTTTATGGACATATAAAAGATTTTCATAAATATACTGAGAAGGCACAGTTTACATTAATCTCTTTAAAGTCTCTGAGAGAGTGTCTCGGACTTAATTTATAAATTGATCGAACAGCTCGCTTCTGCAAAACAAAGATAGTCTGAATATCGGCGGCATTTCCCCACAATAGAATACCGTACGACATTACACTATGAAAATAGCTAAAGTACACTAAACAGGCAGTCTCTATATCTGTAAAATTACGAATTTTTCTAACAGCGTTTTGTTGCGGAACTTAGCTTTTTTGACAATTTATGTATATGTGGACCCCACTGAAACTTAGCATCCAAAGCTATGCCCAAGAATACTGTGTTGTCTTCAGGATTCAATTCCTCGCCCTTTATCAACACATTAGTTTTCACCCGCCTAACGTGGGGTAGCGTAAACTTAATGCATTTGGTTTTTTTCTCGTTAAAAAGTAAATTATTAACATTGAACCAGTGGACTACTTTCAAGATCGCGCTATTTACATCGTCAGTAACCAACTGCTGACGTTTAAGTTTAAACAAAAGAGAAGTGTCATCTGCAAACAACACTATATCATGATTATCCTTTATGAGATACGGCAAGTCATTAATATAAATAAGAAACAAGAACGGACCAAAAATTTAGCCCTGTGGGACTCCCATTGTTACTATAGATCCGGGTGATCTTTTTCTATTAACGTCAACGCTCTGAATCCTTTTACTCAAGTATGAAGTAAGAAGATCCAGAGCAGTGTTCCGGATTCCGTAGTGGCGGAGTTTCCTGATTAACGTTTCGGAAAGAACGCAATCGAATGCCTTGGACAAATCACAAAAGATGCTCAAGGCATCGCATTTATCTTCCCATGCATTATAAATATGTCCTAAAAGTTCAACACCGGCATCAGTAGTTGAACGACCCCTTGTAAAACGGAACTGTTTGCTATATAATAATTTATGTTTATTAAAAATTATAGACTACAATGTTCTGCTGGGACACAGGGCACCTCTCGGTGAGAGGGAGTGGGCCGTAATCCATCACGCGGTCCCAGTGCGGGTTGGTAGATGTCACAATTGTCACATGTCCATAATTTTTTTTGGTTCTAGGACATGCCGGTTTCCTCACTATATTTTCCTTCGCCGTTTTGAAAGCAGAGGTGATGGAGTAACACAAAATAAAGCACCTGTCTGGGTTCGAACCTACGACATACAACTCGTACGTCGCGGCCGTTACCACTAAGCTCGACTACGTGTTCGATTTGAGCGTCGACCCGTGGAAAGCAAGCAAAAGATCTTGAAGTTTAACACAAAGTTTTAAGCATTTAAAAATTTT
The DNA here is from genome assembly GCA_916614155.1 of Mesoligia furuncula. Taxonomy (NCBI): domain Eukaryota; kingdom Metazoa; phylum Arthropoda; class Insecta; order Lepidoptera; family Noctuidae; genus Mesoligia; species Mesoligia furuncula. Next base: position 1,193,996 of record OU744810.1, read on the forward strand.
CCTTTTTTAACTGAAATCGGGGAAGGAAAAACATTGTGAGGAAACCTGGACTCATAGTTTTATTAAGTGCTTGGCCAGACGGGCAGCGCGGGGCGGGAAGCGGCGAGGGTGGGGGACGCGTGCGATATGCCTGTCCGCAATCGAGTGCGCCTGCGTTCTGCGTGTTTTCGTGTCCAGTGTTTGTCAAAATAAAATGTCTTATTTTTACTATAAAAAAGCTCGAACTAATTTGAGAACCCTGGTGCCCGCGCCATCCGCCCGCGCACCCACTGCGGCCACTTATATGAACGGGCTATGGCGTGAATTGCCCGCGCGCTCCCCGCGCCGTTCACAGCGCCAGCGTGCCCACTATGGACACTCAAATGGAGGTCTTATGTTTGAGTACGCCGCGCCGCGCCCGCGCTGCCAGTCTAGCCAAGCACTAAAAGTCTGAAATCTCGCCAACTCATCTTAAGCAAGTGTGGTGATCAATGCTCGTACCTTCTCTGTGTGAGAAGAGCCCTGTGCCCTGCAGTAGGACAGTGATACGCTGATGTAATAACAGATTTTTACGTGAATTACGTAAAAATCTGTTACACGCGCCTTATCGATTCAGGTGAAGCCCGTAATCGTAACCATGAAAATTGTAATGACAAGAGATGTCAATTGCCTGAAAATATAAGCGTTAGCGTATTTTTAACTACTAGTAGGTACACCCTGCCTAGGCCTTTGAGGGATAAAGGCGTGAGGTTATGTCAGTGGGTACCAAGATATTCATTTTCTGAATAATATGTTAAAGAAAAAATCTACCTGAAAATGATTCCCTTTAGACCCAAGTCCTTGTCGGACAAGATGCCAATTTAGTTTGCAAAGTGAACGTTTTTACCTACATACAACCTTTTCCCCGCCGTTTCAGTGACAATTTACCTCTTCAATTTCCTAGCTCTTAGGACCAGCTTTGAAGAATTTCTTCAGGTCACAGCACTTTGGTCCTTGTAAGCGGATTCTTTAGGTACGTAGTAAGGTATTTTGTAATTGTTAATTTGATATGTAATTAAAGAATCTACTGGACTGCCTCATTAGTCCAGTGGTCGCAAGCGCTGTCGCTGACCAGGTAGTCCTGGGTTCTAATCCCAGGTCGGACAAAGTATTATTGGGTTTTTCCATCAGGAATTTCTGAAAGTTAGCCCGGAGTCTGAATTCGTGGCCGGTTGAGAGCAAAGGGCTCGCCCCCTGTTACATGGGACTTAAGAGCGTTTACGCCGTACGGCATTTCATACAAATTTTCAAGCCCTTATTTTTCGAAGTTAATGAACCGATTTTAATGAAACTTCATACGCATAAGCAGGATATAAAGGTCTAAAAAGTTAGTAGAGAACATTTTCGAAATGTCTTATTTAAAAAAAAAAACTCGAAATCACTGTTTCTATGGAAAATTTAAAATCGGTCTAAATTGGCTGTAACACTATTTTTCGAAAATGTTCTCTACCTACTAACTTTTTAGACCTTTGTATCCTGCTTATGCGTATGAAGTTTCATTAAAATCGGTTCATTCATTTCGATAAATAAGTGTTTGAAAGTTTGTATGAAATGCCGTACGGCGTAAACGCTCTTAAACGTAACGGGCGAAATATGCGGGTATTTACCTACCACATTTATTTACGAGACAGCATTGTTTGTCAAGAAAAATAGCGAACTGTTTAAGAAAGCTTCAGAGCAACGATATAGATCGACAAGACAAGAATATCGTCATGAATTATGTCTATGACCCTCAAAGACCGCCCTTATGCACAAAAGCATCCTCTGTATGGCCCCGAAGATAAGTATTCAACAAAATACCAAATGATATCAAAGATCTTAACTTGACACAATTTAAACGGAGATTAAATAACTTATTGACTGAAAAATGAATTTACCATTAACGAATTCCTTTTTGACAAAATGTAATAAGTAAACAAAATGATAATTATGTATTTAAGCTTGACAATTCACAAACTTGACTTGTTAATTGTATTCAAAATGGTTATTATAAAAACAGATTGTATTTGAAGTACCTACCTTTTGAAATGTATGTTAATTTATATGTAATATTGATTTTATATTCTTAAATTACTAAATAGTGTATGTAATGGGTAGTTTTTTGAGTTACCATATCCTAATTATAGACCTATTGTATCACCAAAAAACACACTAATAAATACTTTGACTTTGACTTTGATCACCTCTGCTTAACCCTTCAGAGAAACAAGGCGTGATATTGTGGTACCTACTTTTAAAAAAGTTTGAAAATCCTGTAATAAACAGATCGGTTTATAATAATAATAATAAATTGTTTAATTTTCGGACAACAATGGAACCATATTTGTTAGTAACTTACATGCTAAAACTTAAACACTAGGATTAGTAATTATAATTACAACATACACAAATTATTAGTGAGTCATGTACTTACGAGGCACTTCAGGCGGACAATGATTCCTCATGAGATGCCTCAGCACAGGAGCTCTCGGATCCTCAGCAACGACTTTCAGGATGCTATTGTTACTCCCCCGAATCCTCCTCACAAGCGATGCCACCTTTTTTCTGATGATCGCATGAAAACCATCTATATGCGATTGGGCGAACATCCCCGAGGCACTACAGAAACGAGGGAGTTTCATTTCATTTCGTTTATGTTAATCATTAGAATTAAAAGAACATAAAATCAAACTGTGCTCGCATACCTATTCCATGTAAAAAACTTGAACAAAAATAACACACAACAAAAACACAAACAAAATCAAATCACTTGTGTCTGTATTTTGTGCTTGTGTGCGTTCCGCTGTAATGCAAACCACCTTAGAGTAAGAAAGCTGTAGAGCAGTCATGTCAAAGATACGGCCCGCGATCACAATATATCACAGATAAATGAATCTTTTTTTTAGAGATTTTAGACTGCACTCAATGCCTCTACGCAGATTTAAAAATACGAGCGCTTTACTTAAAAGTAATTTCAAGAGTAGCGCCTCACAAGACGAGTGAGAGAATGTTAGTTATGCTTTTCTCTCTCTCTCGTGCGCGCGCGAAGTCGTTTACTATTTCGTCCGTGCAGCTAACGCATACTGCGCCCCTCCCTCACCCTCTTTCTTACTTTTGGTATGATTTGTAACAACTATATATATCTAAATAAATAAAGATGTTAAAATAATTTAGTATGTTTTAGTATTTTAATTTGATCCTGGCCCGCCTACACATTCTAAATCTAATATATGGCCCTCTGCAAAATTGAGTTTGACACCCCTGCTGTAGAGCATCGGGTAGCGTGGCCACACATGAGACAAAAAACTAACTTAACTAACATGAGCTACATAAGTAGCTGCCTTGAAAAAACTGGCACGTACTGAGAGACGGAAATAGTATAGCTTTATCCTTTTCTGTTACTTATAATAACTCAATACTTTATCCCTTTCTTGTGGAAATGAAATGGAGCTGCCCGCCGTCTATACTTTTCTTTGTCTAAGACAAACCACAGACGCAAACGCATTGAATTGAATTTGACACTTGATTGACATTCACATTAATCACAATGACATTCAACCGAAAAGTGTTGCCAAAATAAATAATTACTGTGGGTTGCAATTTATGTTTTTAAATTATACTTAATTATTTAAAAATATAGTAATTACGAAAAAATATACAAAGTCTCCTTCATTTATGTACGGTCATCAAAGGAGATAAGTAACCAGCACGCGTAGCATGAGCACCGGTTTGTCGACGGAAGAGTAGACAAAAATGACGTTCCGTGTAGACAGTACGACGCGACGGCAGCAAAGTAGAAAGAGTCAACTACCCTTTTTACGAAATTCAGTCTTTTACATAATTCGACTCAGAATTCTTTGTTTTGTTATAGGATATTTTTTTTCTTTTTGATTCTTTTTTTTACTGAAGTCACATTATAAGGAGGGGTCCGTGGCTAAATAATAACAGCCGCACAGGTTGATCGATCAGGTTAAGCTACGCTTGCCGCGGCTGGTCCATGGATGGATGACCATCTTTACATACCGGGGCCCCTCCGTGCCTCGGAAAGCACTTTAAGCCATTGGCCCCGGCTGTGATTCGTGGATCTTTGACAGTCGTTACGGGATTTTGTAGAAAACCGTTTATACTTTGTGGCCGTCGAGTAGAAAGTTTTCTACTGTCTTTAACGATTACAAAATCTCTTCACTACAACTGTCAGTTGTCAATGTGATTTTGACAGTTTGGGATAGAAAACTTTCTTCTGAAATAGTCTACATAAAAAAGGACCTAGACAAAGATCGTTAAAAACGAAACGACAGATTGTAGAAGGATTTCTAGAGCGGTATGTCAAAAATGAAGAAAAGAAATGTCACTTTGTATAGAAAGCAATGTGTCTACTTTTCGTAGAGGTAGAAGTGTTCCCATAGCATACGCGTGGGGTCGTTGGTATAACCGATGGATGTTTTCGAATAAAATTTAATTTAATTTTTTATTTTATTTAAACTTCAACTAGGTATATCCGACGACCCTGGTTACTTATATCTTCTGGTGACTGTACGTTCATAAAAACATAATTTTTTCCCTGTTCACAGCAGCTTCGAATAAAAGGCCAGCCTCCATACAAAAACCTAACATGTCCTTTGGTAAAAGAAAAATCGCTCTCCGCTGTCCCTGCCACCGCACCCGAATATATCCATAGTACCTACCTATGACGTATGCCTACGTTGCACGGTATAATAAAACATGTATGCGTGGCGAAACCAAGGATTTATCCCCGACCCATTATTCACGGGACTTTTGGCAATAAATGGCCGCACCACTTAGGACCAACACCTAGTAATGTGAATAGAATGGAAAGAGGGAATTGTTAGGCAATTTTATGAGAATTCTGATTGGTATTGTATAATGGAATTGTGGGTTTTCCTGTTGAAATGGATATTGTTTTGTTGAAACTTGGTTCCAGGTGTTGAACTAAGTGCTTAGGTTGGTGTTGATGGATTGAGGAAAGTGACTTGCGGTCTTGCGAAGCTTTGACCGTCGGAATAAGCTAGAACTACATTCACCTAATAATTGTCGGCTTTTGAAAGCCTACATCCTAATTGGGTGATACACTATCAATCTCAGTCTGAATCACTTTGAAGGGATCTTGTTAATCCATTCCTTCATATGTTTGAAACATTTGTCTGCGTGACATCGTAAATAACGCAATGAATGTTGTTAAACTGCCAAAGTGAAAGCCATTGCTAATGTTAGTGTATTACGCATTTACCCCACTGGTCATGAAATTAAAGTACTTAAATGTTTATTTCGGTAATATCTTCTGAGACACTTTTACAAGTCAATTTGGTAGATAATTTGCGTGGGCCACATCAAATGTAGGTACTCAAAACCGCCGAACAGTTATATTTAGTCAAAGGTCAAATGTCAGTTAGGTAAGCTACGGTTTACTACAAAAGCTGTGACCGCATATAACGGCTGCAGTGACAGCTGTCATGAAAATTATGACAGCTGCAAACATTTAAACCGCCAAATATGCCCCAGCGCGACAAAAGACAGTCGCGGTTCCTGTTTCGTTTTGACACCTCCGACACAAAACGAAGCAGTAACTGGAATGAGACGTTTTTCTTTTGAGTATTAAAAAAAAACATAGTTTCCAAGAACCCTGAAGATGGCGTTGAACTGACTACGTTACTAGGTGCCAAAGTCAAAACGCTTGGAAAAAAAAACATTGCGTCACGTCATATACGCTCGTTGAGTGACAGTTTCGTTTGCTTTCGTTTTACGATCTCAAAATAACATCCAAGTGAATTAATAGAAAAATTGTGTGACGTTCCGCTCCTTGCAGTAACTTACCAAGTTCAGCGCCATCTATCCAGTGGCTAGGGAAGCGTTAAAAAAAAAAAGAAAAAGAAAATCCCTCATTGATTGTCATGCTCGTAAAAACGCTATATAATAATGAGTCAGGTCACTCTTCTCATTATGGACCTATCAAAAAGTACTCTGTGGTATGGACTCTTTTGCGTGTACGTAAGTCGATGAGCACTAATCTAACGATTTAAGTCTTTAGCGGGCTTTGAATTTACGGGAGGCTTTATTGCTTTCTTGTCACGACTTTAAAATTAATTTCTCATATCTACTAGGTACTCGCCATCTTGTGCACCTGCATTTGGGAAATGTGACGTTAGTACCTACGTCATTTTTAGGGTTCCGTTGTTAACAAGGAATCCTTACAGTTTCGCCATGTCCGTCTCTCCATACGTCCGTCCGCAAGTACTCTTAGTACTAGAAAGCTATAATTTGGCAAGGATATACGTATATTAAACGCGTCGACAAAGTGGTAAAATACAGATCCCTTAAAAATAGAATGATTTTTTTTTATTAAATGATATTGTGTCGTGTCTTAGGTAAACTGTTTTTGATAATGATTATAATTAGAAGCTTACCTACTTAGGTACAAAAAATCTACAGGTTTAGGTAATAAAAATGAAACGCTGTTAGATAGTAAGAGCATCACTTGAGAACGGCTGGACCGATTTATCTATTTTTAACCGACTTCAAAAAAGGAGGAGGATCTCAATTCGGATGTTTATATATATTTTTTTTATGTATGTTCGGGCATAACTCCGTCATATATAGACGGATTTGCAAAATTATTTTTTGTTCAAAAGAAATTTATTCCGAAATGGTTCCATTTAAATTTCGTAAAGATCTGATAATGAGTGTCGGAGACAGACAACGGAACTCTTCAATAAAAGCCAGCAAATCAACCGCGATTGCTGCTATCGCACATGTATGCATTGTTTACGCAATCACACAACATAACATCATGCCTGTACCCTCTAAAGGGGTAGGCAGATGTGTTCAGTACACCTACTGATATGATAATTCTCGATGTTTTAAAGTAAATTCCATTGAATAACTCTTAAGCGTTATGCCGGCCGTGACGTCGATAAAAGTAAAAAAAATTATATAACTTTGCAATTTTTTTGTATCGAGAAAAAATCATTTTATCGTGTAGGTATTCCTTTTACATGATACTAGACCAAAGAGTAAAAAAACATATACCTACCAAAATGTTAAATTCCTATTCCACATACTCAACAAGTTACACGAAATAGAAAAACCCCCTTTTTAGGGTTCCGTAACCAAATGGCAAAAACGGAACCCTGTCTGGTCCGTCTGTCTGTCTGTCCGTCTGTCTGTCTGTCTGTCCGTCCGTATGTCACAGCCACTTTTCTCCGAAACTATAAGAACTACTTATACTGTTGAAACTTGGTAAGTAGATGTATTCTGTGAACCGCATTAAGATTTTCACACAAAAATAGATAAAAACAAAAAATTTTAGGGTTCCCCATACTTAGAACCGAAACTCAAATTTTTTTTTGTCATCAAACCCATAGGTATGTGTGGGGTATCTATGGGTAGGTCTTCAAAAATGATATTGAGGTTTCTAATAACATTTTTTCTAAACTTAATAGTTTGCGCGAGAAACACTTCCAAAGTGGTAAAATGTGTATCCCCCCCCCCCCCGTGTAACTTCTAAAATAAGAAACTGATAAAACTAAAAAAATATCATGTAAACTACCACCGAAAATTGGTTTGAACGAAATCTAGTAAGTAGTTTTTTTTTAATACGTCATAAATCGTAAACCACAATTTACCATTCATTCATCAACTCAAAAATAAAAAAAACATTTAATTTCATAAACATAAACCTTATGCATAAACCCGGATGTTACGGAACCCTCGGTGCGCGAGTCCGACTCGCTCTTGCCCGGTTTTTTCAATATATCACCTTAAATCGCGTGGTCTGTACGTTACAACTGTTAAAAAGAAATCACCGTACAACTCGTACTCGTATTAACAATACGGCGGCATTAAATCAGGCGGCGTTCTTGTTAGAAACAAGTTTTTTACAAAAAAATAAACAACTGACTTCCAAAAAAAAAATTATACAAAGTGAAAAATAAGTTTAATTTCGGAAGTCGGTGTTAAAAAACGAAAATGCGGAACCAACAACACCGAGTTCCGAAATTGTTTTTTTTTTTGGAAGTCGATTGTTTTTTGTTTTAAAATGTTTGTAATAGTCCAAATCAGATTTATAAGGGAAGTCAAATTGGAAAAGTTTCCCGGATACTCTTCTAATTCGGGTCAAAGTCAAAACATTTAAGTACATATTTCAAATAGGCACATAGAGGCTCTTTCGAATGTCACAATTTACAAAAAATTGAATTGATCCTAGTCGTCCCTTCCAAAAGGTCGTTTCGTATGGAGAAGAATGGGCAAGAAACTCCACCGTTACTCGGGACAAACTGAACGTCCTTTTTTGTATGAACTTTATTGAAATTTGGACAGGACAACGTGAGTCGGGTCAGCTAGTATTGTAATCTTTCATAGGACGGTAAATGTCTGTCTACAATTTTATAAGCTGGTCAGTGGCTATCCCAGCTTTATTCGATCTTTGACGCTTTTTCCTCCAAAGACTGGACAACAAAAGTAGACCACACTCACACTAAACTCTGATTTTTAATTTGTTACACTAAAATGACAGCTGCGATCGACTTTTTTGACATTTAGTTGTATTAGCTGTCATTTTCGTCTAGAAAATAAAAATCTTATTTTACTCATATATATTTATTTATATATACTTTATTGTACACCAGAAAATACATAACAAAAAAAAATACAATCTATTCTATACATATAATAAATCTGTAGAAGGGTCAATTCTGTACATTGAAAATATTGAAAAAATAAATAGCGGGGGGTGTTGCTGGATCGATACCAAACCCAAATATGTGATTAAAAAAATTTTTGTCTGTCTGTCTGTCTGTCTGTATATGCAGGCATCACGTGAAAACTAACGGTTCGATTTCGATGAAACTTGGTATAATTATACCTTATTATCCTGGGCATAAAATAGGATACTTTTTATCCTGGAAAAATACGTAGAAAAAAAATCTTATTTTTCGGTTTTATTCATAGACGTTGTTCTGTAGAACCACGAACACACGTTGCATTACCCGTAGTGGATAATTTTCCATTTCAATTTAAGAGAATACAGTTTCCTGTAGCTTTGTGTTACGCCATGACAATAAATAAGGCTCAAGGTCAGACCCTAGGAGTTGCTGGCGTAGATCTTACCGCGAGTTGTTTTTCACACGGGCAACTTTACGTAGCTCTTTCCCATGTGAGCAGTCCAAGAAATCTTCATGTTCATATTCCGGACGAGCTCACTAACAATGTTGTGTATGCTGAAGCTCTCAATTAACTTTCTGTCGCATTGTCACGATCACTTTTTTATTATTGCAAACTTTTCGTCATTGTCAGTAATTTACTGCTACATGCTACTTATCAAGGTCGGAATTACTATGAAAAAAATACTTACTACAGAACGCGAGCTCAACAGCAGTAGCTCAATAGAGGGATCTCCTTAATTATTATAGGCTTAGCCGTATTTGGGTCCAATAGATATTTATAAGATGTCATTGTCAGAGTTACTCAAAATGGAGAAATAAACCATCCACGCGAAGACCGACATCCGCGCGGACGGAGTCGCGGGCAGAAGCTAGTTATTAATAAAAAACAACCAATGGGCGGCCTTATCGGTTTCTGCAATCTCTTCCAGGCAACCTTGGAATGGACAGTGATTGCGTGGTTATAAAAAATGGGGTTGTCAGTATATTCACAAAGGTATATTAATATAGTAAAATATATCCTCTTTACCCCACTTATCATAAAAAACACTCAAATAAATATAAAAAAAAACTCCAGTAACAAGCACTCTTGCTGTAACAAATCGCGCGCATATTGCCATACATCCGCCATTTTGACATAATCAGTTATGATTTATGTGACACATTGATACTTTAGCAAAAACTGAACAGAGTAGGCGCATGTCATAAATTATTAAAAATCATGTTGACATTTTTTATATTATTCCAAAATAAAAGTTGGTAGGTAGGTACGTGGGGATCACACATGATCAGCCTATACATATACTGCCGTCATATTGAAAAAGGGCACAACTAACATTTTTTCCAAAATTGAGTTATATAGATACCTACTTATTTGGAATCAGAAAAAAAGGCGCATATGCCAGTTTTTTTTACTCAATTTTGGAAAAAAATGTTTGTTGTGCCCCTTTTCTTTATGACGGCAGTATACTGTTCCCACTACTGGGACGCGGCCCTCCGTGAGAGGGAGTGGGCCGTAATCCACCACGCGGGCCCAGTGCGGGTTGGTAGATGTCACAGGTCTTCGAATTTTTGGTTCTAGAACGTGCCGGTTTCCTCACGAGGTTTTTCCTTCACCGTTTTTGAGAGCAATGGTGATGACACAAATTACAGAAAGTAAAGCTCCTGTCTGGGTCCGACGAACCCACGACCTACAACTCGTAAGTCGGATCCGTTACCACTGGGCCACCACAGCTCTCAACATGCGGGATCAACGAGGCTTAAAATTGAATTCATGGAGATTGCGCGGAAAATAAGAATAAAAAACTGGCCAAGTGCGAGTCGGACTCGCACACGAAGGGTTCCGTACCACAAGGCAAAAATGCCGAAAAAAACATGTTTGTTGTATGGGAGCCCCCCTTAAATATTTATTTTATTTTAATTTTATTATTTATTATTAAAGTTAAAATACAACTGAGTATTTTGTGAATATTTCAAGTGCCTACCTGTTGCCATTTTTGATATCGAGCAAAAAAGGGCAAAAAAATCGCGTTTGTTGTATGGGAGCCCCCCTTAAATATTTATTTTATTTTGTTTTTAGTATTTGTTGTTATAGCGACAACGGAAATACATCATCTGTGAAAATTTCAACTGGCTAGCTTTCGCGGTTCTTGAGATACAGCCTGGTGACAGACAGACGGACAGACGGACAGACGGACAGACGGACAGACAGCGAAGTCTTAGTAATAGGGTCCCGTTTTTACCCTTTGGGTACGGAACCCTAAAAAGCGGCCAAGTGCTAGTCGACACACGAAGGGTTCTGTACCACCGTACAATAATTAACGCTATCGAGCAAAAAACACCGAAAAAAGCACGTTTCGCCTTTAATACAATTTCGCTACATGCTCCTGTAAATATTGATAATGTCTACTAACATACACACATCAAAAGTGTCTAGGGATCAAGCATTTTTATGCGGATTTCTTGAGATTGAGATGTGGCTTTGTAATAAATTTATGATTTTATAAATTTATATGGATCCTTTTTGGTGCATTTCATAATTTGAATCAGGAACTGTGAATCAAATTCGAGTAAAAGATGAAAATCAGCTGTCAATATTTTCCCTATAAAAACATACAACGCATTGAAGACATTATTAGTGCTACTGTTTCCCTACTACTGATTAAAACCAACGTTATTATGGAGCGGCGACGTCATTTAAGCAGGGAAGAAATGCTCAGAGCCGTGGGAATGATAGAAGCTGGTTCCCGGCAACGTACTGTGGCTTTAGCTCTGAATACAAGTCAGAGTGTTATCAGTCGACTTTGGACACGTTACCGAAGCACTGGTACCGTGGCTGAGCGCCATGGAGGACGGTATCGCTGCACCACACGGATACAAGACCGATACATTCAAATCTTAACTCGAAGAGCTCCAACAATAACCGCCATGATGTTAGCCGTGAGGCTTCATCACTCTTCAGGGAACTTAATTAGCGACCAAACAGTCAGAAACCGCTTGCATGAAGTGAACCTTCATTCCCGAAGACCGCTACGGGTACCACCTATAGCAATGCACAATCGTAGGATTCGATATCAATGGGCTCTTGAACACAGAAATTGGGCAGAAGAACAATGGCGTTTCGTGTGCTTTTCTGATGAGTCTCGTTTTGGTATGAGACCGGATACAAGACGTATACGACACTGGAGAACCCCTGGACGCCAACAGCGATTAAAATCCTGCCAGGAAGTCCATCCTTATAGTGGTGGAACCATCATGGTATGGGCGGGTATTTGGATCGGCGGAAGAACTGAGTTGATTTGGATCAGAGGCAACCTCAACGCTCAAATTTATGCTGAGACGATTGTATCAGACGTCATCGTTCCTCTACAAATGCAAATCGGTCCCTTATTTCAGTTAATGCATGATAATGCACGACCGCACACCGCAAGAGTTGTAAGACAGACTCTCGCCGCAGCTAACATCAATGTCCTGCCCTGGCCTGCTCAGTCGCCAGACTTGAACCCGATTGAGCATGCATGGGATATGCTACAGAGAAGAGCTCTGCCGAATATGGAGGGTATCCAGTCGCAAGAAGACCTTTTTTTGTTGTTGCAACGAACATGGGCGGCCATTCCACAGCGTGATTTGGATGAACTCATTTTGAGTATGCCAAACCGATGTTCTTGTGTTGTTAGTGTTCGCGGTAGAAACACGGATTATTAATTGTTTAAGTTACCCAATAAAATTTTAAAGAAAACTGTTATTTCAGTCTTTTTTTCGAACTTTTGTGTTAGTGGTTCAAATGTCAAAAATCCCTTTATTAGGAAAATGGCAAATTTCTTTATTAATGCAAAGGTGACTTGGTTTATCGTTACTGTGACAAACGAAAACACTTTATTTGATGAATCCTTAAAGAAAATTTTAATTAATATCAATCAGGAGAAAAGTTATTGCAAAAATATATGTTGATCCCTAGACACTTTTGATGTGTGTAGTTTTTAAGTTTTTATGTTACTAACATCTTGGTACCTTTTGTAATTATGGAATTATATTCTGAAATATAGACATTATTATTGGGTATTTTAATCATTAACTTTATTTTATTTGTATTAGGTATATTTGCTGTTAAAGTGACCATTAATATTACACACTCTGAAAATTTCAAGTGTATACGTAAGTGTATGTGTGTGTATTACGGTCCAAAGATGTATCCCTGTGACAGACGGACGGACGGACAGCGGAGCCATAGCAATAGGGGCCCATTGGCACCCTTTTCGGTACGGAACCCAAATATATCTATTTCTGTTGAATGCAAAACACGTAGGTAAGTCACAAATAAAATGAAGTTGACATTTTTTTTTTAAACTAGGATAATTAATATCGTACATTTTATCTACACTATTTTCACTCTAACAGAATGAAAATAGGTATATACTAAACATCGTGGAAAGATGAATCGGGCCCCAGAAGAGAAACTGTAAGTACCTAAGTAGGTTAGGAATATTGAAGCTGCCAATTTTGACCCAAAGGAAGCAATCGGATTTTTTTCAAAAGTAAGTAAAACTGTATTCAAAGATTTTTGAAAAATCTTTTGCCTGAACCGGGATTTGAACCAACTCAAATGAAAACGAATAACAACGTTATAAGTAGGTAAGTACTTAGTTATTGCACCAATTGATAGGTTCAATCATTAGCAAAAAAGCCTTCTCAAACGATCACCTCATACGATGAAAATAGTACAAGTACAAAAACTGTTTGCCGCCAAATAAAAATTACAGATAATTGTATTTTTTTAACGTAGCCCTACTCTTTGAATTTCTCCTGTATTGTGGGTGCCTACAAACATTTAGACTGATACACAAACAGCCAGACCCGGAACAAGTACTTGTAGGTCATACAAATATTTGCTCCGTGCGGGAACCGAACCCGCGACTGCGTGTCGCGGGTTCTGTTCTCGCACGGAGCAGTCAATCGCTTAACCACTGCGCCAACCGTGCCGTCTGTTGGTTAAAGTGTTTACGTATACATGTACTTACGTGTATATGAGGTTCCATTATAATAGATTGACAAACTTTTAGAAATCATTCAGACCACCAAAATAAGGACTATGCACGATGGTAAAAAAATATATAAGAATAAGAAAAACGCATAGATACTTACAAGAAAAATAATCAGCTATCGAAAATACACTATTGTGCCGACAATTTATTATTTTAGGTCAAAATAAAATCACTTTAATCAGTGTTTTTTTTTTTGCTTGGATATCTTTGGTTAGACGAACTGAGCTTTGTGGGACCCTGTATATCACACTAATATTATAAAGGCGAAAGTTTGTGAGTGTATGTGTGAGTGTGTGTGTGTGTTTATATGTTTGTTACTTCTTCACACTCAAACGGCTGGACCAATTTTGATAAAATTTTGTATGGAGGTAGCCGACACCCTGGATTAACATATAGGCTACTTTTTATCCCGATATTCCCACGGGATCGACAATTACGCGGGTGAAACCGCGGGGCGCTTGAAAAAAATATTTTTGCATTTCATAGGCCAATTCTTGAGGAAGGCTATAGGCTACTTATCATCGCGCCAGGGCCCGTAGGAGCCGTGAAAACACAAAAAGTCAGAAAGGACGCCGAGTGAAAACGAAGTAGGTAATAGCGCAGGCATGCGACGGGGTGGGTGAGAGAGCCTCCCGTCCCAGCCGCCGCGGGAGACGCTCCGGGCGTCGGGAGCCGCGTGACGACTCCCGGCCACCGCAGGCGCGGGCCTGCGGGCGGAGAGTAATGGGTAGCTCACCGTCCGATCAGGACCAGGCCCGTGCCGGACGGCGCGTACGTGTTCCACGCGCGCCTCAAAGGGATGTCAGCATCGAGGAGGGGCCCCCTTAGGGCCGAAGCCTGCCGGGTCAGCGGGATTGTCCGAAAGGGTTACCGCTGGCCCGGAACATAAAGGGCAAAGGAAGGAACACGGGTGGGTTTTAGTCAGTAAGAAAGAGTCTGACACTCCCTTCCGCTCCACCCAGAGCGGGAGGAGTCGTTTGATGATTTCCCATGCAAAAAAAAAAAAAAAGAAAAGCTACCCATACCTACTAATCCATATCCATACTAATATTATAAATGCGAAAGCGTGTCTGTCTGTTACCTCTTCACGCTTAAACCGCTGAACCGATTTAGATGAAACGGAAAAGGACATAGGATAGTTTTTATCCCGATGTTCCTACGGGATCGACACTCATGCGGCTGAAAGCGCAGGGCGCTGCTAGTCTTTTATAAAATAAACGAATTGATTCAAAAAAAAATCGTTGCGTTTTACAACTGTAAAATGTTGTTCAACAGCTGTTCAGATAACCACCACGTGGAGCCCTGACACAGATAGAAGGCGTCGCGCACCCCGTAGAAGACGACAGGACGAACTGGAGAAAACCAACGACCAGTGGTCTACTTTAGCCCTGGATCGAAAGAGCCGGAAGTCATGGGGAGAGAGCCTTTTCCAAACAGTACCTAGGATAATTCATGCTGACAGTAACCAGCCGGTCGATTCTGTAAAAATCTCACCGTGAAAACTTAGGTGAAGTGAGTTTGTTTTGCTAGGAATTGACACTATTGACAGCTCACTCCACGCTCACTTCACCTAAGTTTTCACGGTGAGGTTTTTACAGAATAGCACTGCTGTAACCAACTGTGTGTTCTGATTTTATTAATCAGTTATAATTGGCCCATTCGCACCGGGTGTTGGCCCATCAGCTTTGCTTCTTTACTCTCATTAACAAAATAAGGACAGAATTAGATATTTTTAATAAAATAAAATTGTATTCGCAAATGAGACATCAATAACATTTTAATAAAAGATTGCTAAACAGGAATTAACCTTTTATACCTAATAGTTTTGTTAAACTTAGGTAAAAATTGGTACCTACCTACATGTTGTCGTTGAAAAAGTAGGTACATAACTTTCTCTTTTTCCAAGTTGGATAAAAGCAAAACTTAAAATTTTAATACAGGGTGTATTAAAATTTTGCCTCAGGTGGGAAGAAGTGAATGAACGCCTGACTATCTTCTAGGCCCTAGGACTACCTTAATATCTGTTTCATAAAAATAAAATAAACTCACCTATTTTCGTAGCTTTATTGTTGTAGTCGATTTTATTTTCCGATTCACCATGCTAGTTCCCATCACAAAATAAATATTTTTTTAAAGCCTATTAAGTTCCAATTTTAAAACTTTGTTTATATTTTGCACACCACTAAAATTTAGTAGATTTCATAGCACAATGTATCACTCCAAAACATTATTTCAATCGATTAAAATTCTGTTCTCCCGAATAAATGCCATTTTATTTACACTGTTGTAAAATTTACAGTCACACTGTTAATATTTATGGGAATTTAAATTTTTCAAATAATATTTACGGTTTGTGTGTACGATTCGTGCCAGTTACAGGTAAAGCGGTAGGAATGTTCTATTGATATGTAGCTCACGCGCCAACTAACCAATAAACTGCCTGTATCGGGGTTGGTTTATACTCCGACAAAGATAATGAAAGAGACTGGACTCAATATATTATGTAAAACCGATACATTTTGCAGTACGCCCGAAAGGTAAAGAGTTCTTGACACCTGTCTGTTTCATACAAACGAATACGTGTTTTGCGATTTTGATCTTTATTAGCTACTAGAATTGTCACACTGTCAGTTGTCAGAAACAACGTATTCTCTCGACGTATGGACTGTATATTGAACGTGGGGAAATACAGAACTAAAATAGAAAGCTTAAGCAGATTGCATTCAATACTTTCTTTTCTAAGCTTATACTTAAACCTGTTCCTAACCCACACCTCACCTGAAAAGGAGTTCATGACATCGCTTGCACATCGTAATGATTAATGAGCTCGCTACCTTAAGGAAAAGGCAGTCCTTGGCAGACTTTGATACAATATCCAGTCCTCTCTGAAACGTCTAATTCATCTAGAAAACCATTAGGTATATAGCAAGTATTTTTCATGCATTCAGATTATTTCAGATAGCTTGTATTTAGGCTACGAGGCTGTACTGTAGTAGGTGTTATGTTGAAGGACAGAATTCATAAGCTTGAAATTAATTTTAATCCCATAGCACAAAACCTGAGTCCTTTTTTTGTCGATACGCACCAGAATCTGCTTCAGTGACAACGCACATTGACAAACCTCCACTATTCTATTTCCTAGGCACAAAACTCCATCGCATCCGCATCTAATCTTTGGCCTGTCTGGTCTAATATTAGGTGCGCGTGCGACGGCGGTCGTTGCGTATCAGTTTTAGTTTTTATTGTACGCCGCGCTGCGCGCCGTCCGGTGTATTTCGGGACTACTCGGCTTTACGGTCGAGACCGCGCTGGCGAAATGGACTGAGCTCATACAAATGTGATAGATTTTCTGATGTCATAGTGATGATCTACGAGGTATCGTTACGCTTCCAGTGGTCAGGTCAAAGATCAGGCCATTATTTTAATATGGAGATGATTTCATGATCGAAAAGTATGTTTATATACCAGAGTTTCATATTATTAATGAAAGAAAGTAATACTGAAAAGCCTGACAATTACCGTGACTGACGTATCGAGTATTCTTCACGAGTAGTTCAGGAAATAAAATGGAACATTTTTTTCATTCATTATTATCAGACTCTATGTTAACTGATGGTATCTTATGATGCAACTGACGATGGTGCACTCTTGGCTGTAACTTATTAACTTGAGACTTGAAGACACCCAGATTTTAGCTAGGAATCGGGAAACGCAAACATTGCAAAAGATGCATTTTGGTAAAGAGCTAAAAGATAAATCCAATATGGTTACAAAGAGGGTAGGATGATCATCGCTGATATCAAAATTTTGACTTAGTGACTATTATTGTGTGGTTTCAGTTTAATAATAAGACTTCTGCTCTTTTCATACATGTAAACGTCGTAAAATAACAAATAAAGGAAGTCCGGTAGGTCAGATGGCTGGCGGTTTACCTCAATTATTATTTATTAGGGCCTGAAAAAAATAGGGCCCGCATTCTTCTCGTATTTGCCGCTTGAGGTGTCGCAAAAAGTTAACTTTGACGTCACTTTAGCATAAATTTCTTCTATAACATGTTTAAATCCTCAATAGGTACTGATTAATCGCGTGTATTTAGATAATTAGGTTAATAATAAGGTATGTGAAATAAACGAGTACTTATTCTATATCATGACAAATAACCCTATATTCACTAACTAAATTTATTCCAAAGCAATTGCCGTTTAACACAAATTCGCTAAACATATCTATTGCATCTAATCGCTAAACATATCGATTGCATCTAAATGAATGTTCGCCTATTTTCAGAAACTGTTTCCATCGGGAAATGGTTAAATTATGATTAACGCAATATGTCGCACCGATAAAAGTTTCTCTATTCGCGGTAGAGTACAGTCATTACTCACTTCCGTTAGAAATATCACATAAAATAGCAGTTCCATGATATACGAAATGCCGGAAATTTCATTTTGTAGTGGAACTCAAAACAAATAGGACGATCCTATTTGTTTTGAGTTCCACAGATTCCAGAGTTAAATTTGTTGGAGTCCCTTTTATACTCGACTGCAGGTCTGCAGTGAATCTCCAAAAAAGGGTGTTGTTTTTTTTACAAAATAAATAAAACACCTAATACCTATATACTGACTTGGAAGGTTAAGCTTGGAAAGTTAAGTCAATGCTGACATCTCACATCGCGATTTAAGAGAATGCAAAAGCGAGGTAGTGATCTAGAAATTTTTGAGCATTCTGACTAGAATCCGGGTTTCAAACCGTTTAATAGAACCATTTTATCCGTGGAGTTTCTTGCCCGTTCTTCTCCTTAAGTACGTATTACGCTGGGAATGGGCAACTAGCTTCATCTTTTTGACTGACCGACCCCTTGACAATTCAAAAGTGCCTGTAATTGGTTTAATTGAAATTAATGCTTTGAGTTTGAGCGGGCGAAACGACCCCGAAAATTAGAGCATTCTGGACCTGGGTAGGTTAAGTTTAATTTTAATTTTACTAACAGAATACAAGAGCGAAATGAGCTACAAAATTTGAGCATTCTGACTCGGATGCTGCCATTTTGATTTTTTTTACTACAGAAATGTAATGTCACAATGATTTTGGCGCCCCTCAGACTAAGATGCATGGGGCGGTCACCCCCTTTGTCCCACCTTAAGTCGGCTCTATTTAAACAAATTATACATATATGTAAGATCTTTACAGTTACCTAGTTGTTCCAGGTTAGGGTCCTGTTTTTGTATGGGCGTTTTGTGTTTGGAAGTGGAAACGCGAACCTCACGGAAAAAGGTCCAACTTTTGTAGTAGGACTTTCTTAGCAGTTAGCGCACTTGCACCTGAAACGTTCCAAAGCTTCTACATGATTGTATACTTCATTCAGTATCCAGGAAAATAATAATATGATTATTTATCTCTTCCAACATGTAGGTACCTAGGTGATAAGTTGACGACTGGTCGATCGCGTCTCCAGTAGATCGTGGCAAGGCAAAAAATTGTTTGAACTACAAACCTGATTTTGCTAATCTAGCGAAAGATGCTCAAACGCAATGCTCACATTAATATAAATAAGTAGGTAGATACTAAGAATAATTTTCAGTTTTATATTTTCCCTCTTAATAAAATAAAAAATACTACTTATTTGTGTACTGAATTAAGCTGTTTCTTAAAAGATTTCAAGAAGTATGTAATTGGTAGATCGCACAGGGTGTCGTCAGTGAACAGTAGATCTTAAGTCTAACCAAGTTGGCCACCCCTGCCTTAGAGTATAGGTACTCAATTACTCATCCTCTCAAAGAGTGTTTCTTTGTACACTTAAAACAGTTGCGAGGAAAATGGAAAGCAGAGTTGATTTTATTGATTGACTAGTAACCTCTGTATTGTTGAAATATTCAACTGTTCGGTTAATTGAATTTGAGAGTGGTGCCAAAACCGTAATTTGTGTCGAATAGAAAAACAGGTAGACATTGAAAACAATGGCTCGTCATTATTATTATTTATTTATGAAGAGCAGTGCTGACCGGGTGGCCCAGTGGTCCAGACTTACAAGTTGTAGGTCGTGGGTTTGAACCCAGACAAGCGCTTCACGTAGGTACTTTGTGTAAATAATTTCATCATCACTGCTCTCAAAACGATGAAGAAAAACATCGTGAGAAAACCGGCATGTCCTAGAACCAAAATTTCGAAGACTTTTATTATGACATCTACCAACCATGGGCCCATGGGCCCATGTGGTGAATTAAGGGCCCGCTCCCTTTCACCGACGGGAGGCTTTCGTGACCCAGCATGGCACTGGGATAGTTAGAGGCTAATCATGCTATGCTGTATTTATGCATGGATTGATAGATTACATAATATATTTAGATTACCTACATATATTGTAGTACTAGCTGTGCCCGCGACTTCGTCCGCGTGGAATAGTGACTTTTCGGGCAGCATATTTTAAATTACATATACCGTCTACAGACCGGGCATTTGCTGTCCGAACCCTCTGAGAACTCAGGCGAATTTCAGTGAAAGTCTCAGACTCTAGTGCTTGAGCTTCACGATCGGCAGTGAGACGTATTTCTCGTTCTTCCTGTGTTTCCTGAGACCGAACATTTGCTGTCCGAACCCTCTGAGAACTCAGACGAATTTCCCTATCAGTGAAAGTCTCAGACTCACGCGATAGTGTATGAGCTTCACGATCGGCAGTGAGACGTATTTCCCGTTCGTCCTGTGTCTCCTGGGATCGAGCATTTGTTGTCCGTACTCTCTGGGAGCTCAGGCGGGTTTCCCTGACAGCAAAAGTCTCAGACTCACGCGATAGCACGTGAGCTTCGCGATCGACAGATAAACGTGCCTTTCGTTGTTCCCCGTTTTCCCTATTTCGAGTTGTCATCATTCAAGAACGATTTGAACTCAGTCGAGATTCTCGCTGAGTCGAAGTTTCTGCAGCACGAAACCTAGCCTGGTGCAGAGAGCCTTTTGCCTCACGACCTTCCTCAGATTCCTGTGATCGAACTAATCTCATCCTTTTAGCATTTCTGCTACATTGGGAGAGGTTGGATCTTCTTCGAGGCATTCTTACAATAAAATAGTACTTACTACTTAACACACAGTTATTTAGTAAACACGTACTATCGTAAACAATTAAATTATAAATACTTACAGATTATTATACAGTCTGAAATTATCACAGTTTAAGTAATAAGTGTTAAGACGTGTAAACCAAACGTCATTATCATCATCATTTCAGCCGATAGACGTCCACTGCTGGACATAGGCCTCCCCCAATTTTGGGGGGGTTTGCCATCGCCACGCTTGGCAGGCGGGTTGGCGATCGCAGTATGGTATGGTGGTGGAATGCATAGAGAACGCTGCTGCCCATTCTCCGGTGAGACCCTTAGTCGCCTTTTACGACACCCACGGGAAGTAAGGGGTGGTGCTATTCTTCTACACAGACAAACGTACTAACTTTATAAAACAAAAGAATTGCTAGAAAAAATAATTACTAACCTAAGCTAATGAACTTATACTTAATAAAGAAAATCAAGAAAAGAAATGCCTAACCTATACCAAATACTTATAATATTTATATACAAACCCTAAATACAAATTAAGATAAGTATACCGAAAATCAGGGAAAGAAATGCCTAACCAATAATAAATGCTTACAATATTTATTTACAAAACCCTAAATAAAAATTAAGATAAGTAAATACCCAAAAATCAAGGAAAGAACCGCCTAACCTATACCAAATACTTACAAAATTTTAAAGAAAATTAAGAAAAAGAACCTAACCTACAAACCCTAAAATATAAATAAATGAAATATGCAAACAGTCAGTATTCAAGTGAATCGCAATAATCGAATCCAACTATTCGCCTATACTCTCCAGGATACGTGCGTTCGCTACGAATAACTGAATCCTTATGGCAGCGGCGCGTTTTCTTTTGAAATGGTCATCTCGCAGTTCAACCTGAGGGGTTGTTGACTGCTTAACCTGGCTTTCCTGTGGATGCCTCAATAAATTAAGGCCTCCAGCCAGGGCATAATACACAACTTAACTACACAATATAAACTTAAAAACTAAGCGACTACACGCTAAGGGCACCCCCTGTGGGGTACGGACCTCGGCTTAGGGCGTCGCTGGGAGAGGGCAGCAAGGGACAGGCTGGATCGGAATTATGGCAGCGGCGCGGCTCTCAGCGCGCTTTATACAAAGTGTAACGGAAAGGGGGTATCAACCCTGAAGGAGGTGAATGTGCTCATGAAACTGAACAAATTTCCCCAAAGAACATAGGTCGAAATATGAAAAAAATTTTGGACCTCCCATAGTAATAGTAAATCATTGATGTGCTATTACTATGGGAGGTCCAAATTTTTTTTTTCATCTTCATTCACCTCCTTCAGGGTTGATACCCCCTTTCCGTTACACCTTGTATATATAGCCACGGACGCGCAGGCGCGAGGCGTTTACGTACTCTGATAGAATACCTTAACAAATGTTCGCCGTGATTCTTTAAATTGACATAACTTTTTTATTTATGAACCGATTGACATGAAATAAACACTAAATGTTAAGTGAAGCTTACTACAATATATTAGTGAAAACCGCATCTAAATCGAATAAGCCGTTTCTGATATTAGCGTGCACAAACACAGCAGACAAACAGACAAACAGACAAACAGACAAACCGACAAACAGACAAACAGACAAAAAAAAATTTAATTACAATTTCGGGTTCAGCATCGATATAATAACAACCCCTGCTACTTTTTTTTAATATATTTCCATTGTACAGACACCACTTTTCTACAATTTTATTATATGTATATAGATTGCTACTGAATTTGATGTTTTGTAGGTAGATACGATAAAGATATCGTAGGTTTATGAATATTCATCAATATTTATTTTAGTTAGTAGTTAGTTTATTCATTGGCAATGAAATCCTGCTATTCTCATGCCAATGGATTTCGCAAGATCATTCGCATTTTATGAAGTTAAAATTATTAAAAGCAGGGAATCACTGAACCGGTCTAAGTGGGTTTTCCAGTAGACGACTTTCGGCTGATCTGATGATGTTAATGATGACAGTTAATAAAAACAAGACTTTCCGTCTGTAATCCCCGAATTGGTTTATTTGATTACACCATAAACATCCGACGCGGGAATGATCTCGATTGATTAACATTTTTTTTTTCTGGGTCAAGGCATCAATTTTTTTAGCTAACAATTTTGGTTTTCTAATTATTTTATGTTTAGTCATTAGACGCGACACACAGCGCCATCTATCAATTTAGAATTGAACTACTGATTCACTGAAAAGTGACAAATGACGTGCTGTGTTAACATACTTTAAAATTAAAGTTCGACTGAACGTACTGTTTATTTAATTTATGAGTGACAAATAAATTCATTTCATTAATAAACGATATTTAGGAAAAAAGCAAAAATGAATTATAACTACATAACAACTTACGATTACAATAAATGAAATTGTATTGCACTTAATTTTTCAGCAAACATTGTTAGAGTTAAAAAGCATAATAAACATTCATTATTCTGTACCGCAGAGGAAAATGACAGTAGCTCCCCTTTTAACGAAACAAAAGGTTCTTATAATTTTTGAGTTTTAGTAAATTCATCGATTTGATTGAAATCAATTAGTTCATTAGTCTATTTCCAACTCTAGTGACGTCAGTGAACGAACTGTCAAATCAGTGACGCTCCCCGCCGCCCTCTTTCCTCTTGACATTTTGTTCAAGACGAACGTTTATTTTTCGGCATCACACGTTTCGTGTCAAACGACTTAAAAGTAAGTGATAATTACAAAATATTACCGTGTTTTTAATGTTTAGTGTATAAAAAATGTGTGGTAAAACGTTTATTGCACGATGGTAGTGTATATTGTGAGATAAAGTTGGATTATGGTAATGCGCGCCAGATTTGCACAAGGCGGCAATACTTTTGTTCGCTAAGTTCTTTACAATTTAACGTGACTATTATGTACAAAGAATGTATCTTTCGCGACCAGCCCCAGGTATTTCTCTAGTCCGAGGTTTCTAAACACCGATTTCATTTTATTCACCATGCCTTGATATTCTGTTCTTGTGAATATTCCTCGTAAATTTTCCACCTCTCCATGATTACGACTGTACCATATTCATATTAATGATTTTGAACGCGTGCTAAACGTAAACTTTGAGCTAAAACGGGATAATACGTAGTTTGGACTTCCAATGTTTTGTTTTTAACCTCAAAACTTAACCACACTTTAGAGAAATAAGTACTGAACTTATAGAACTCTTTGTGAGGTGAAACAATGAGTATTCATGCATGCTGCGTTATTCATTGGTAATTATATCCCCTAAATTGGCAGAAAACTCTAAAATGCAGTCAGCACTAGGTAAACAACCCATACTTGTGTAATTATTGCAAGGTATTACATATAAAAATTGTGTTTTTTGATCGTCCAACACTACAATAGCTAAGTAACTGGCTATTGAACATTATTCCTAAATCGTCCAGTTACTACGCAGAATACACACATCCACACTTTGGCGGGGCACTTATAAATACATAAAATATAATATATGTTAATCAACGCCTGCTAATCCCATACTCTACTGATTTTCCAGAATGCGTTACGTGGCCGCGTATTTACTGGCTGTGCTCGGCGGAAAGGTGTCCCCGGCAGCAGCGGACGTGGAGAAGATCCTCAGCTCTGTTGGTATTGAGGCTGACGGAGAGAAGCTGAAGAAGGTCATCGCCGAGCTCAATGGCAAGAGTGTTGAGGACCTAATTGAGCAAGGTAAACATTGATTGGCTATTTAATTATTGTTATGGGGATGTGTAGGATCTTTAAAGTTGATCATTGTAGTACTCTCGATTTGACACAAGTTTTAAAACTTCAAGCCGATGTGCAGCCTTTATTTCTTCAGAAGTACAAAGACACACCATGTAACATTTTGACATAATTTTGCAATGTCAAATTAGTCTGCAACAACCTACAATCTCTATAGGGAGTTGAGCATTGGTCATTTGTCTCTTCTTGTTTGTATTTAAGTTTTTTAATAAACAAGTCAGTGTTATGTAATTATTAATTTTATTTTTATTCTAGGCCGCGAGAAGCTGTCGTCCATGCCCGCGGGTGGCGCCGCCCCGGCCGCGGCCGGTGGAGCCGCGCCTGCTGCTGCCGCTGCTGAAGAGAAGAAAGGTATGTCACACTGCTGGGAGTTGAGTTGGGCAGTACTTGAGACATAGGGATTGAGACATGAAAGCGACAAAAAAGATCAGTATCCTTAGATCAGTCAATTTCAGAAAACTGATCTGTGGTTTCTGGAGAAGTGTATGGTAACTTGTATCTGCTTATATTTTGAATATAAGTTTACTTGGAAATACTCTTAGATTTATTCATAAACATTACTTAAAGTTAAAAGACATTAAAAGGTCAAAAATGGAATGTTAAACAGTTGCTAATCATTATTTAACTTTAATTAAAGTTTATAAATAAAGAGGATATTTAACTAGGACATAATACAACAACTTCTTGATTACCATGATGATTCCAAACAACACCATCTTTCGACTGAAAGCCTTTGACGCTAACATACCTTTTCTGATATCTTCCCTCACATCACAAACTCCCTCTATCTTCTGTAGCCTGCTAACCCTTACCTTCTCTATTGCAGAAGAGAAAGAGACCAAGAAGGAAGAGTCTGAATCAGAAGATGAGGACATGGGCTTCGGTCTGTTTGACTAAATGCACTTCGCAGGTGAGTTTCAAAGATATTTTTGTATTTTGCAGCATGTAATAGTCTACTGTGGAATATATGCCTATTTGTATGATGTTAAATGTATCTGGTGGCAACACTTAAATAAATAAGATAGAATAGGTACTCTTTATTAGGTAATTACAGCTAATATAATATGTAGTAATTTTACATAGGGTGACAATTGTGTCAATTGTGTAACCAATTTACTAGCCAACAAATGCTTATTTGCATTGGGAAATAAGCATTTGTTGGCTAGTAAATTGGTTATGACATACAACTAATGTCTATTATGCCTGTATTCCCTAAACTAAAGGGTTAGGCAAAGATGTATTATGCCCAAATATTGCCACTTATGTTTGAGGCCCATTTATTAGGAGGCAAACCTTATTTGACAATAATTATCTCTACTACAGTGTCATTTTGTTACTTGCATTAAACTAGTTGATTGTGGCTTGATAATTATTTTTGTTAACTTATAACAGCATAAAATTAATACCAATTGAATTTCAAAGACAAATAGGATTAATGCAATTGGATCTTTTGCTAACTTGATTGATTAGTTTAAAATAGGTACTTGTTCTTGCTGGTATTTTGTTTTCATGATGATTTCAAACACACCATCTTTCGACTGAAAGCCTTTGATGCTACTTACCCTAACTGATGTATACCACAAACAATCTATTAAACCTTGTCACAGTGAACATAGACAGTAATTTTGTTTTTCTGTATTGTTTCAGTTTGCGCGGCGCTGGTCGTTATTCCATTTTCTATGGTATAAGCGTAAAATGTTAGCATTTATGTTTCTATGAAATATATTGCTGAAAATATAAACATTCATAGAACTTTTATTTTGTTGTTGAATGTTACCCTATTTCTGTAATAAGATTTGACTGATTTGAGGAAAACTTCCATAAGTTTTTGGTGGAATGTGTAACTGATAAGATGAAGCTTGATGAGTTAGATGCGTAAAAGTTCCTTATTTTCTGTAGTTGGTGGCAATTTTCAGCGTTTTATTGACTGTATTCAAGGTCTAGCTGCCATCAGTTTAAGAAATAAAAATAATGGTAGATTTGTTACAACGTAATTATTATTCTGATTATAATGGCCAATGTACAGAGCAGTTTGATGTGCTGTCAAATATCTTTAACCTTTTAACCGCATGCGATACATATTTCCGGGCCCCTACCGCTCGTGTCGTATTTCTGTGACAGAGATTCGACATGCACATGACATGATTTTTTCGTTCTATTCAACGATTGCTCCTCCTTATTTGTTGTAGGTATTATTTTATTGATTTAGGTATTCAGCTGCATCTGGAAGCCGACCCCAACATCGTTGGGAAAAGGCTAGGCAGATTTTGCAGAGAATTGATATTTAGCCAAGTGCTTAAAAGGTTAATAGATTTTCAAGTTTATCGCTAAAGCATAAGGTTCAAGGTTGATTGGGAAAATTTGACAGTTTTGGGTAGCTTGATTTGCTGGCGTCTGTACAAGTTTTTTTAGAAATAAAATGCCAGAATTTCGCTTGGAACTTGTTAGTAACAAAGTTGCTCAATAGATGGCGCTAATTTCAATATTTATTTATTAAATAGTACAAAAACTTTCCCAACAAAAACATAATAATTTACATAGTAGGTACCTAATCAATCAATATCGAGTTTTTTGAAAGATCCCTCGACACTTCCGAATATGTCTGAGATGGTCTTCGGCTTTCCTGGCCGCTTCGCTTCAATCACGCGTTTGTTGTTCTCTTGCACAAAGAAATCTTTGTTAGCTCGCAATCTTACTAGCATTTCATCTGTAATTAAACAAAGACGATTATTTATTCGCTTTCAATCGTTATTGCCTTCTGGCTGTCTTCTTCGTAGTAGTATCTGTAAAGTGTTTGTCGATGATCTCTGGGACTTGGAAGTTTATGGTACGATATCACCTAGGTACATGTGACACGCACTAGCTTGTATCTAGCGCGAAATAATTTCAGGAATTATTCACAAATAAATAAAAAAATGGATCGAATTGAAAAGCTCCTCGTTTCTTTACATACAAGCCACCTTTGATTTTTACCCGACCGACTGCGCGACAGCAGTCAGGTTTCTGTCTTGATTCTCTATTTACAAGCCGAATTCTGGGCCGAGGCCATTTAAATTGCCATCGACACGCTACGAAAGTCTTGAAAAGAAATCCGGCCAAGAGCGAGTCGGACTCGCGCACCGACGGTTCCGTACCATCATGTTTTTAAATTTTATGGCGAGGCCTATATTCGTCAGAAAATTTTAACACTGCACGCTGCGGTGTAGAATATTGCAGTTTTAGGTCAGCGCCATCTCTTAAATGATAGTGGAACTTTTTTTTTTATTTTTATTCTCAGTCTTGTGTATACAGTACTTCCAGATCCCACTAAATCAGCAGCTAGGGAGTTGACATGTTTGGTTAGTTTTTCCTGCTAGTTTTGGCGATGTGCAGCGATTTCTTGTTTCACCGTTTTGAGTTTCAGATCTTGTAGGATGTATTTATTATGTATGCATTTAGGGATGTTAAACATGGATCTGCAGGCTTTGGTCTGAAACCTTTCCAGGATGTCAATGTTGCTGTTACTTGCTGTTGATAGTGGAACTAATGTAACTTTTGATGATGATTTCTGAAAAAGTGTGCTATTTAGACTTCATTTTATTTTTCCTGTAATCTTTACACAAACTTCTATGACATAGAAAAATTTCGAAGATAAGGGGGGAGATATTTTATATATGGAGATACGGTATTTTTTTTACATTTTTCATCAAAAGTCGAAAGCGGCCTAAAAAATAAGAAAAAAATGTTTGAGAATGTGCACACTGTGCTCTTTCCAAATTTCAAGTTGATACATTAGTAATTCTTTAGATATCCAGCTGTGACAGACAGACTGGTCTCACCATAAGGGTTCCGTTTTACCATTTTGGTACGGAGCCCTAATAAATTGTTAGTTGTTTGAGCATGTGGTTATAATATAAACGGCTTTAGGAGAATTAAAAAATCATTTATAAAGCTTGAAACAATAAAAAGTCCGACTAAAAAGTTCAAAACAAGATCACTTCAAGCACTCTGATGCAGTTGATGATCTATTATAGTTTTGAACTTTCTAGTTGCTGTTGTGCTTTTAAAATTTTTCAACTTTTTATCTGCAATGGTTCACAAAAATTCGCCTCAAATGATCCTGAACTCTTAACAAACCTCTGCATTCATCAAAGGTCTTGAACTCCCCACCCGCTTCCTTCGGCAGTCCCAACATCGGCACGTACTTGTCCAAGCTCTTGGCTCCGATCTGATGGATGCTCAGCACGTCCAGGAGTTCCTTCTTCATGAACGGCTTGATCATCATCATGAACCGGTCCATGAAGGACGGCGCATTGAGGAAGTGGAGGCCTTTTACCTTTACTAACATGGCTTCCTGTAAAACATTGTAAAAAAAAAATTAAAACCTTTAGTAAATTAACATTCCCAGTTCTATTCGTTGCTATTTTTTGTCCATAGATAAATAATATAGACAGGTAACTTTTTGATTTGGTTTTGTCCGATGGTGACGATAGAAATTCGTGGTTCTCCAAAATAACTAGGTTTGCTATAGAAATATAACCGCCATGCCCTAAACCAATACACCTTTTAGCCTTTGATAACCAGTGTAAGGAGTGTACGTGATAAGGTTCTTCCTATAACATAATTTTAATTAAAGAAAGAACAACCTTAAAAAAAAAAAATATTAAACCCGCTTCGGAAAAATATTTAGGGCGTTTTTTTAGGGTTCCGTACCTAAAGGGTAAAAACGGAACCCTATTACTAAGACTTCGCTGTCTGTCCGTCTGTCCGTCTGTCTGTCTGTCTGTCACCAGGCTGTATCTCAAGAACCACGATAGCTAGACAGTTGAAATTTTCACAAGTTATGTATTTCTGTTGCCGCTATAACAACAAATACTAAAAACAAAATAAAATAAATATTTAAGGGGGGCTCCCATACAACAAACGCGATTTTTTTGCCTTTTTTTGCTCGATATCAAAAATGGCAACAGGTAGGCACTTGAAATATTCACAAAATACTCAGATGTATTTTAACTTTAATAATAAATAATAAAATTAAAATAAAATAAATATTTAAGGGGGGCTCCCATACAACAAACATGTTTTTTTCGGCGTTTTTGCCTTGTGGTACGGAACCCTTCGTGTGCGAGTCCGACTCGCACTTGGCCAGTTTTTTTATTTATCAATGTGAAATCTAAAACGATCTGAGGGGCAACTCGAAATTTTAAGAACTTTTGAAAAGTTTTTATTTATTTATGCTATCATCACAGGTCTTAAACCTAATGGGATACCCAAGTCACACACAAAATATATCTTAAGATCATTGTTTGTAACAGAGTGTAAACAATAGTACCGCAAACAAGGGTTACTTTGAATAGCGGGATGACTTTGATCAAAACTTCCATTTCATATAAAATCGCGAATTGTTCGTTTTTTTTTCTAGGTTAGCAAAATTGAAGAACTGTTGAATCATTTCTTGAGGACACGCTGGGAATTCACCATTCATTTATATTGTTATTCTCTAGGTATTTATAGCTAAATAATTGTGCTGCAAAACTTCATGTGAACTTAATCATTTTGATGGTTTAATGAAATTTCTAGATAAACTCCATTATGTGGCCTATTATCGATTAACCAATACAGTGATTATTGTTTTTCTAACGTCAAAATTAATGCAGTAACTTGAGTTTGTTTAATGCGTTGATTGGATGATGCCGCGAATATATTATGAAATGAAACTTGGGTCCCGTGAATACGAAAATTATTCACAACCGCAAATAGAAGAAACGCTTAGTCAAATAGTGGAAGGAAGTTTAAGCATTATTTTTTAACTTTTATTAGATCAAATTTACCCCATAGGTACGACAAAAATGACAATAATTATTTTTCCCGTTGGCAGATTTTGATTTTAAAAAATTGTATTGACATTATAATTGGGGTCACTTTGTAACTACCTACGCAATAAAATTTCCTATTTTATTGCGTAATTCCAAACTTATCATAGTAACAACTTTGTTCAGACAGTTTTAATTTTTTTTCTCAAAATCTAGCCATATTTTTTTATTTATTATTACAGAAATCGCGAGTTTAAACAAAACCGATTATTAGACCGATTATATATTTTTTTACAATCAGAGATTTAAAAGATATGGACTTTGAAAGTTCAATATTGATCAAAGTAACCCCGGTCTACTGTACCTATTTTCTTCTTTCTTTTTTTTTTGTACTTTGATATTGATTGTCGCTAAGATAAGACTGCGACTAGGATAAGAACGTTATTAATTACAGGAAATAACCTTCAGGTAGCTGATGTCTCACCTGCAAGTAGTACAAGAACTGCTGTATAGTCTGCACATCCAGCTTAGTGAGATGCCCCAACTTGAGGCCCTCAAGGTCGAAGATTATCACGAAACCTGGCCACGTGCCCTCTTCGAACTGCCACAGGTCCAGGATCATCAGTACTGACCTGGGGATTATGAGTTGGTTACATCATAAAGGTGATTGCAATACCAGAATCCTGTGTCGTGTTTAGAGCTGTATTTCAGTAAGCATGGAAAATTTTTCTGAAGCGACGCTCATTTCTGTTTCTTAGTTAGCTAATCAGC
This sequence comes from Mesoligia furuncula, assembly GCA_916614155.1. Classification (NCBI taxonomy): domain Eukaryota; kingdom Metazoa; phylum Arthropoda; class Insecta; order Lepidoptera; family Noctuidae; genus Mesoligia; species Mesoligia furuncula. The sequence continues at coordinate 1,225,109 of OU744810.1, forward strand.
TTGTTTCCCAGTTACTGGCTATCATGTTTCTCAATACCTGGCTTGTGGAGTTACCTAAGATATTTTACAAGGAGCGATTCTCCTTTTAAAATACTGGTATTCAGCTGCGTCCGGTAAGGCTGGGAACCGACCCTGACATATATAGTTTACTAGCAGATATTAGCACTCGTAGGGGGTGGCAGTTTTTTGGTAGGTATTAGGTATAACGCTTGTTATAGTTGGGCTCCTGGATATCGATTAAAGCTAAACTGGTTGTTCTGAACTACAAGGAGTCATCCGCTGGTCGCTGTCCGTGCTATGCCTTACTTAACTGTTTGTAGCCATACAAAGGTTAGTAGCTATACCTAAATACATACTCCCAAATATTTGCAATTACACACATAATTGTAGAAAAAATTGTTACCTTAGTGACTTAGCGAATTCGAAGTTCTTTGGCTCGTAGTCCAGTAGACGGCAGTAGAACACAGCATCACCATTCCTTGACCGAGTTGGTATTGGCTGGAGTAACCTGGAACAGACAAAATATTAGCATATAGCATAAATATTAAAATATTAGCATATTACTAAATGTATAAAAAGTCTGATGTCGCCCTCGTGCCCAAGTACGATGTTGTTATCGCACACTGGAATTTCATTGCACTGCTTAGCGCCCAGAGTTATATTTTCGGCACAATAAAAAAAATTGAGAATCCTACAAAGCGTATCCCCACTCTGTAGGATTCTCAATTTTCGGCTCAATACCGAAAGTTGAAAATCCTGCGCGTAGACAGACGTTAGGTTTCTGGCTAAATAAACCTGGGCCATTTTTCTTTAGCCTATATGTCTTGGTCAGCCAGTAAACTAGATTAGGCCGGTTTTCCTATCCCAAAATCCATTAATCCTTCCAATGTTATTCGTTAGATGTTATTGTTAGGCCCCGTACACACGGCAACGATCAGAACAATATTTTACGGTATAAAATTGGAACCACACATCAAAATCTCACTGTTATACGAGTAGTAAAAAACAAATGCAGTATGAAACTGCAACGTGATCCCAAAATTATACAGAAAAATATCGCCGGTGAACGTGGCCTTACCTACTGTGTTGTTGTTACCTACTTACACAGTCATTATGCAGATTCTGTTCTGTCTTTTTATCCACGGCCCTGTCTTTGAAGAAGTTTGTGAACAGTGTCCTGAGGGTGTAGTGAAGGTCCAGGACTTGCTTCGACACCTCCGCGCTGTGTTCGCAGCAGTGATAGATTAGGATCAGGTCCAAGTCTGAAAGATATAAGGAGACGTGTTTGTATGCAAGAGCCAGGGCCATGGAGTCTGTTGTTGTGTCAGTTTAGTGGTCGCATGCGCGACTGCTGAGAATGGAGTCAGTCTGGATTGCAGTCCAGGTTCGGGCAGTGTTATGAGGTTTTTCCATTAGGGAATTCTCAATAGCAGCATGTCGAATTGTATGCGGTTAGTGACATTTGGCATACAAGGGTCTATCCGGCGAAATGTGGGTTCCCCTTGCTGACCACCCAATTTTGCCTCCATCATCGGCATGATTAATATTCTCATACCTTACATAGGTAGGTCCTAGGCTAGCCAGTAGTTTACCAAGTCTTTGGATACTGACAATTGCAAAATTTGTGTCCAAGAACTTGGGGCCTAAAAAGGCCACTTTGGCAGAATCATAAAAGGATAACATAATTGACAGTTAACCGTTAAGTTAATCTTATCAAATCCCATTGGTGAAGCATTTTTCAGTTATTTTTTTTTTGTCTGTGCTAAAATACCAATCAATCCGATCCAAATCCAATCCTAATCTCTTTGATTATACCTACGTAGTGCAGCGAAAAAAAGAAAAACACGGACTGTCTTCGCAATATTACGATTCATAATGTTATCCTTTTATGATTCTCCAAAGGGACCTTTTAAGGCCCCCAGATCAGGGCGATACCCCCACTTGGCATATACAATGTAACCAGTAACTGCCTGAAAGGCATACCGTTGTAAATCTTAATACTAAACTAGGTATACACGTAGGTACAGCACACTAAACTATAAATCGCAATATCAGTAGTCTTTTTAAGACTCGCGTCAGTGGTATTGATTAGTTTATAATGTTCAAAATTTACTGTGTAACTAACTCATCATAGATTTCAAAGTCAAATCATTTATTTCAAATAGGCACATTAAAGGCAGTTTTGAACGTCAAAAATTACAGTAAAATTGAATTAATTTGATTACGGTGGGTGTCGTAAAGAGAAGGATTGAATTCTAGTTATGTGATGTTGCCCATTTTCTAAGTGCCATGTAGGTACCTAAGTATTGTGTATAATTATCTTTTGTTGGAGATCCTCAATAAATAAATAGGAGGTATACCTATCAGCTGCATAGGTAGGTACCTGATAGCCGACTAAGACAACTGGGTGGTATACGGCCCACCCGCCCTTTCAGCACATCGGGCCCCTCGTTTGCTTTAACCCAAATAAGGGGGCCTAAAATTGCCATTTTGGCAGTATCATAAAAGGATAACATTATGAATCATAATATGGCGCACGCAGTCCGTGTTTTTGTTTTTTTTTTTCGCTGCACTACGTAGGTATAATCAAAGAGATTGGGATTTGATTTGGGTTGGATTGGTTGGTATTATAGCACAGACAAAAAAAAAATTACTGAAAGATCCTTCACCAATGGGATTTGATACATCGATTTGTCCATTATGATCATTGATTTATCCATTATGATTCATAATTTTATCCTTTTATGATTCTGCCAAAGTGACCCTTTTAGACCCCAAGCTCAGGCCTTTCACATGATGACGGTAAGCAGAAACTAATGTTCTTCCAAGTACTTACCTACCTACCTACTTACAAAGAAGCCAAGTTACTAGGTACAGGGTGCAGGTTCCGCTATGATTGCGTATCTATTAATAGATTAGCTGTCTACTTGATTAATAATATAAAAAAATATGTAATAGGATAAAGGTCGCAAATAAAAAACCTGATAAGTATAAAAACTCGGCGCGCTGAATCCTGATCTAAAAAAATGATTAAAAAAGTCGTAAGACACGATCTACGGTCTGTAAACATATACACGAACTATCTTAAGTACCTACAATTCAAATTATTTTATTTCATATAAACCTACATGGGCAATTAAGACACGTCAGGAGCTAGGTGCACCGTTCACCGTTTTTAATTTGTCATTCCTGGGAAAGAACTCCAAGGGTTAAAAATAATCGGATTTTACAATGTTATTAGGTATGACAGGACAGTGTAGGCCTGTGAACAAGTACCAGGTACAGACACCAGCACATCAAGCTACCCGAAACTGTAAAATTTTCCCAATCAATATTGAACCTCATGCTTTAGCGATAAAGTTGAAAATCTATTAAATGTTTTTGACAGATTGTAGTAGGTCGATGTGCTGGCGTCTGTACTTAGCATAAGCATATTCAGCTAATAATGTTCCCACTGTTGGGACACAGACCTCGAGAGTGGGCCGTAATCCACCACGCGGGCCCAGTGTGCGTTGGTTAGATGTCACGTCTTCGAATTTTCCGGCTTGGGAATTAATGTATGAGATTCTTATCTTTTTAGAACAAAAGGAATGGAGTACTTTGGGAATAACCCGTACCGTTTTGAGAACACTACTAGTGGTGATGAAATACGACGTACCTACAGCAGGGGCCCAAGTCTGCTATTTTTATGAATTCGTCATTCCAACACGATCCCACCACCATCCCATTGTCATTTTGCTAAAAGTTCGTAATCTGCTAAATTCATAATGGTTGATCATTGGTCGGTCAATGCCATAGAACATATACGATAGTCGTAACGAATTAAAAGCAATGACTGGTCACTAATCAAAGGAACTGTCAAATTTTAGCAGATTACCGCCTAAGTCAGTAATTCATTTTTCATTGTGTACGAGATTACCATTCTATGCCATTTCTTTTAATGGAGTGTTAGTGGTTGACCATTGGAAAGTCATAATGACGCCATTTTATTAGTAGATTACCAAACTTGTCAAAATCAACAATTATGAAATCAATGATAGACCATTCTGACACTATTGTAATAGCAGACTTGAGGCCCAGCTCGTAAATCGCCGCCGTTACCAGTGTTCCCACTGGACCACCACTCCCACAAGGGCAGTACTTTACTGTACCAGGTACTTTAGTACCTACCTGTGCACCTACCTAATATCCTGGATTTTTTGTTTTTAATTTCAACTAAGTAGCTTTGGCCAGCGGTTTGACCGCTTGGATGTCGGAAAATATCCCATTTATACATTGTTTTCATATAATTAACTTTGGTTCACGCGGCGCACGCCAGTACCTAATGATTTGATTTTTTCCGACATGATTTTTTCCGACATCAACAATCATCGTCATAATTATTTCAGCCCATTAACATTTAAAACCATAATTAATTATACACCTACCTAAACACCTAGGTACCTTCCTCATGAATCACTGCGTCTATTGGTGAAAACTAAAAACCGTATGAAAAGCCGTTCGGTAGTTTTTGAGTTTATCACGTATAAATAAACAGACGCTGCTGCTGGCTTTGTTTTTTAATTATAATTTTTAATGATATTTCCAATATTTAACTACCTATGCTGTGGCATCCAACTTTTAATTTGTAGGAAATTATAGTGTTTGACAGGTATGACAACACCAGCGATGATGCGACACCTAGCGGGATAAATTGGCAGTGCCTCTCGCCATTGCGGAAGTATGTAGCAGAGATAATAGTCGCTAATGAATTATCGCCTAATGAGAAACCTCACGAATGTATGGTACTTATATGTATAATACTATTGTGTTAAGTTGATTTATGCATAGGCAGAGGATGTTCTACTTTTTCTCAAGTCAACATAAATCTGATACCTATTAAATAGAACAATAGATCGCACGTACATAATTATTGTCTCATTAGATAAGTCATCTAATAATTTATAGGTAGGTACCCGCTTACGTTTTTTTAACGTTTGCCTAACCGTAAAACGGGGCTACTTTGCGCCAAATCAGACAGAAGTGAAAAACGAAAGTTTGAGTACGTAGTCTGTAGCCGTACGCTGCTATCTTTGCGCGGTAGTCTGTGCGCCGCTATCTTTGCGCCGTAATCTGTGCGCTGCTATCTTTGCGCCGTAGTCTGTACGCTGCTATCTTTGCGCCGTAGTCTGTGAGCTGCTATCTTTGCGCGGTAGTCTGTGCGCTGCTATCTTTGCGCGGTAGTCTGTGCGCTGCTATCTTTGCGCGGTAGTCTGTGCGCTGCTATCTTTGCGCGATAGTCTGTGCGCTCCTATCTTTGCGCCGTAGTCAGTGCGCTGCTATCTTTGCGCCGTAGTCTGTGCGCTGCTATCTTTGCGCGATAGTCTGTGCGCTGCTATCTTTGCGCGATAGTCTGTGCGCTGCTATCTTTGCGCGGTAGTCTGTACGCTGCTATCTTTGCGCCGTAGTCTGTGCGCTGCTATCTTGGCGCGGTAGTCGGTGAGTTGCTATTTTTGCGCGGTAGTCTGTGCACTGCTATCTTTGCGCGGTAGTCTGTACGCTGCTATCTTTGCGCCGTAGTCTGTACGCTGCTATCTTGGCGCGGTAGTCGGTGAGCTGCTATCTTTGCGCGGTAGTCCGTGCGCTGCTATCTTTGCGCGGTAGTCTGTGCGCTGCTATCTGTGCGCGGTAGTCTGTGCACTGCTATCTTTGCGCCGTCCTTGTTGTCCTAGTTTTTATCATGATTGTACCTATTACGTGATGCAAAATAATCCCACCAGTGTGCAGTGGTATCACTTTGCGCCAGTAAAAAATGTACCTATGGTTATGTGCCATTCCTAATTAATAAATAAAATTATATTTTCTAACATGTACTCTTTCAATTAAGTACCAAAAGTACATTTCCTTGATTTCAAAAGTTTTTTTTATATTGATTTTTCTATGACACGCGTAGAAAGTAGGCGCAAAGTAGCCCTGTTTTACGGTTTCTGTTATTTATATGGTGTACATAATAAGAAGTATTCTATTCTATCTTCTATCTATTGTTACATCCATGCCAATTACGGAACAATGTAAGATTCATGTGCGTACTAAGTGGTAACGTCATAAGTTTGTCCATTGCTTTAAAGAGATCATGTTTTGATTGCATAGTATCACGTCTTTTTACCTGAGGCTGACCTCCATGTTTCGCCGGTTCCAACCTCAAATATGTAGTACGTAACGACTTGGAGCCTATGGCAGACCTAAGCCCAGGTAGGCACGAGGCATTTTTTAACGCGATGGTTTTTATGGTGCACTGGATTTTCAACACTGTGTTGAGTCGAGCATTGAGAATTCAACAGAGTACAGACGCCAGCACATCGGGCTAATACAATCTGTCAAATTTCTTTAATAGATTTTCAGCTTTATCTCTAACGCATAAGGTTCAAAGTTTATTGGGAAAATTTGACAGTTTCGAGTAGTAGTAGTCTTGATGTGTTGCAGACTGACCAAGCACGTCAAAAATGAACTGTTAGATTTTCAACCCTCCTCGCTAATATCCAGTGCGCGAAAAAATTATCGCCCGTGTGTACGAGTGCTGCATGTCTTATGTCTAGGTTTCTTATAAGGCTCATTTTTAAAACTGAACACACCGGTGTACATCTCCCGCCTACACTACACCACTACGGCGGAGAACATCGTGGAGTACGTGCGCCAGAAGACGAGGTACACACCGAGGGTGCAGTTACTAGAGTCGCACCGCAACGTCAACTTCAAGGCGTTCGTGGTGCGCATACCAACATGCTACCTGCACCTGGTGATGGAAGAAAGCTTTTGGCCGCAGGATGTGGTATTCCGCCGCTTTCGCGGACAAGTGCCACCAGAACGCACAAAGACTTAGTGCAACTAAGTGATACTAACATAGTTATTAAGTTTTATTTACTAACAAAATTGTTACTATATTATTATATATACTTAGGTTAAGGTATGTATCTATGGGTCTTTGTTACCTGATAATAAATGGTTTATTATTATTATCTCCTTTATTTCATCGTATGTACATATAAATTATATTTTTAAATATTAAAATATAAAAACATTTAAAATATAAAAAAATATATAAAATTATTATTCCGTTTATTCATTTACATTCCTTATTAAATATATTTTTAAATATTTGAATATAAAAAATAAGTATAAAAAAACATTTAAAAATATAAAAAACAGTGATCCGCCGGTGTCGGGAGCAGGGTCCAAGCTACCGGTGGTTAGGGCTCCAGAGACAGGAACCTCCTCACAATGCGAGCCGTATCGAGGAGTACTGCCTTCTGAATCAGGCCCTTGATCCAACCACCTAACGAGAGCCTCGATAGATGTTGATCGAGGCTTTCGGCCATCAGTCCATTGGCTGATACGACAATCGGCACAATGATAGCCGAGCTCACATTCCACATGTCAACAACCTCGTGTGCTAAGTCGAGATATTTAATTTCTTTCTCTTTCTCAGCTTTCACGAGGTTCCCGTCATGTGGGATGGTAACATCGACAATCATTGTGCGGCGCGCTAATCGATCTATCACCACAATATCAGGCTTATTGGCAACAATAGTCCTGTCAGTAATGATAGACCGATCCCAGTACAACGTGACATGGTCATTTTCAAGAACTGGGTCGGGCACATACTTGTAATACGGTACCTCAGAATCCACAAGCTTATATTTCAAAGCAAGTTGCTGGTGAATAATCCTGGCCACTTGGTTATGCCTGTGCAAGTACTCGCCGTTAGCCAGACGAGAACAACCAGAGATAATATGTCTGATAGACTCACCCGGACGGTGGCATGCCCGACACACGTCAACCGTCCCGTCCTTCATAATATGTCTCCGGTAGTTATTCGTTAAGATAACTTCGTCCATAATTGCACAGACAAAACCTTCAGTTTCCCCGAAAAGGTCACCAAAACGTAGCCAGGATACGGACGCTATAAAATCTACACCGGGCTCATGAAGAGCCCGATAGAAGCGCCCGTGAAGCTCCTTGCTTTGCCATACCTTCTTGCGGTCATCAGTAGAAAGTACTACAGGTTTGCGCCAGTTCTCTTTAGCCATGGAGAGCGGGGTGAGCCCCTTGTCCACTGCGACCACATCACGGTGCATACCCACTTCGGCTTTTAAAAAATATTCCCTGAGACTGCACACCTCGCGGTTGTGGAGGGTCTTCGCATTTAAAAAGCCTCGACCCCCGCACTTCCGCGGGATATACAGTCTCATCACCGATGATCGTGGGTGATGCATCCGGTTTGCGGTCAGTAGTGTACGGACTCTTCTATCCAGGGCGTCGAGTTCGGTCTGAGTCCATTTGAGTATGCCGAAAGAGTACATCAAAACCGGCATGACCCAACCGTTGAAGGCGCGCACCTTATTTCCGCCCGAAAGAAGACTAATTAATACCTTCTTCAGGCGACAAAAGAAGCGCTCCTTCAACGATTGCTTCATGTCAGCATCGTTGATGCCTAACGCTTCCGACATACCCAAATACTTATAGCTTTCGGATGAGGAGAGGGATCTGAGGCTTATGGAATCCGAGAGTTGAATTCCCTCGGATTCCATAATCTCCCCTCGCTTTACATGCATGACTGCACATTTGTCGACACCAAATTGCATCCTGATGGCGCTACTGAAAGTTTCAGTTACCTTCAGTAGCTCCATCAGACGCAACTTGTTGGGAGCAAAGAGTTTCAAATCATCCATGTAAAGGAGGTGAGATATGACCTGACCACCTCTCCTCAACCGATAGCCTAGACCTGAATCCTCCAGTAATGTACTTAGAGGATTCAGGGCTAAGCAGAACCAAAGTGGACTCAAACTGTCGCCCTGAAATATTCCCCGTTTAATCCATACAGGTTCATCATTTCCCTGGATCTGTCGACATCCTGGATAACGAAGGACCGTCTTCCATTGCCCCATACACGACTCAAGGAAGGTGCGTAGAGTTGCATCTATTTTGTACAACTCCAGCACCCTCATGAGCCATGTATGTGGCACCGAGTCGTAGGCCTTCTTGTAATCTATCCAACATGTCGACAGATCCTTGCGGGATCGACGAACCTGTTGGCTAATGGCCATGTCTATGAGGAGTAGCTCCTTAGTTCCGCGGGACCCATTCCTACATCCATTTTGAGAGGCAGACATAATCGAGTTACTCTCAATGTGCGTATTAATTTTCGCTCTCAAAATGGATGTAAGAAGTTTATAAACCGTCGACAAACACGTAATCGGTCTATAATTCTTGGGTTCCGCGGGACTACCTGATTTATGGAGCAGGTGGGTAACGCCTGTTGTTAGAAACTGCGGTAGCGACCCAGACTCTAAGGATGACTGGAACTGAGATGCCAGGCAAGTGTGTGAACTAATTAGCCATTTCAGCCAAAAGTTGTGCAGTCCGTCCGGTCCCGGTGATTTCCAATTCGGTAACGGACGGACCGCTCTGGCAACGTCTGATGGCGTAATTAGTACTTTTTCCATTTGTGGTATAGATTCACACACTCGCTCGACATCCTGCATCCAGCCAGCCTCAGTGTGACAGACGGGCACTGACCAGATGCTGCACCAGAATGCACTTGTGGCGGCATCATCCGGGCGGCATACGTCTGTCACATTTTGTTCAGGTCGCTCCCAAGCTCTATACACCCACCTTTCATCGCTCTGGAACATGCGATTCTGCGTGTATCGATCCACCCGCCGTTTATACCGCCGAATTCGGCTCGCCCATGCACAAACTTTCTGCTTCAGGAAGTCGATGCGCTCTGTGAGACGGGACATGTATTCTCGAGGGCTGATTCCAGTCCCCGAGAATGCCCGCCTTACAAAGCGCATCACTCGTGGTCGTGTATTGCCCTCCCTGAAGCAGTATAGTTTGCCGATGAGTACCCTGGCCCCATCGATACGACGCTCGATCCTGCGCTGCCAGGCTGGTACGGCTGGTTTTGGTCGAGTAGCTCCGTCACAACTTGGAAATTTGACGTTAGCTAAACGACATGCCGCCACAGCCGCACAGTACAGGATCGAGTGTGTATCAACGAGATCCTCGCTGCTCTCGAAGAAATTCTTGAGCTGCGAGTCCAAGGCACACACCAGCGCCCTATTTTTTTTGTGCATGGGTAACCGTGGTAAACGGGGCCTAAGTTCGGTTGGAGTGGACCTATACTCGCGTAATGCATCCTCCAGTGCGCTCCTCAGTCGGACGTTGCACTGGCTACTTACTGTGTCAACCCTATCATCCTCTTCTTCAACATGATTGAACCGCGGCGGGATGGCATCAACGGTTGATGCTTGTGCCGCAGTTTGTGCCGAAGTCGTGACGATATGGTTGCTCAGTACCTCTGAGCGCAGCCTATCAAGTGCGATATCGTCCAACCTATGATTGCGTTGGATGACCCGCACCTGATCCGACAGTCGTTGGGCCGAAACGTTGACGGTTGGTTCCAGTACCTGGAACAGAGACAGCATCCTATCGCGGTACGCAGTGAGGTTAATTCCCCCCTCTGTAGACCCGTAATATGCGCGCATGACGTTCTCGTTCATAGACTGAGTCCATCTCATGCGCTGCACACAACCACCGGTAGCGGGGACCCGACTCGGGGCCGGATGGCCCCTAAGTCCCAAGCTGTTCGGCGGCCGGCCTCTCCCCTGCCGACGTACGGGTGTTGGCGACGTCGGCGGGGAAAAATATTCGTCGCTCGAGCTCGACGCAACTGCCACGGCCGGTGTCACAGCACTCTCGATGGGGCTGGGTTCCGGTGGTGGCGGGGCGGAGCTGAGCGACGAGTCCGGAGGTGGTAGGCGTGCACGGCGAGCTGCTAATCTCGTCAACATTCTTTTTATAACAATATTGTCACTCTCATAGTTTTATTTAACGGGGGTGACATGACAGATGTCACCTCCCCGGTTCGGCAGTTTTTGATGTAGTTTATGATCTTTATTATATATATTATTATTATTATTAAAAGTAATAATAACGTGAGATTCCAAAGCCGACCCTCTCTCTCGGTACGTACCTACGTATACGTAAGATGCATGGTATTATATTGAGCACATTGCTCGCAGAACAGATGGCCGATTTATCCTCCCACTGGAGGATAAACGTCTTTTTCACCAACCTGCCCCACTGGGCAGGCTGGTGATAAAATTAGAACAAATCTAATTTAGCATGTCTAATTTGTTTGTTTTCAAGTTGAATAAAATGATTGTCACGGTCAAAAGATTCGTTTGACACAATGTAAATTAATGGCACAACAACTAATGCGTTTTAAATTGAGTTTAAAGTAAAAATATGCCTAATGCAGCAACATGTTTAGCGGTGAACTTTAGCTAAATTTTGAGCTGTCAAAATTATCTCGCGTACCTACCTACTGACTTAAATCTTTTCGGGATTTGAACAAAATTAAAAAAATGATGCCTAATTTTTTTTACATGACGTCTTTTCCAGTAAATGAATTGGATTACCTACATTATGATATCTACCATTTATGATACTCGTATCCCTAAGAAATAGTGAATAACTGGAGTTATAGCAGAATGCCATATTATAATGCTATAACGACATTTTAATAACTTAACAAGACAGTCCGTGTCGCACTTAATCGGTTTCTACTTAACATTGCACTTGACGTACAGTCGACAAAATAAATAATTGTGTTCTAGGCAGTAGGTATACTTCATAATAACCCTTATTGTGTCACCAGCCTTACCATGGAGTATCGTAATACCCAGGAAGTGGATTGTGGAGGTCAGATAGGCAGTCGCTCAAATGTAAAATACTTACTGGTATTCATGCAGTTTCATTCGACTAGATTGGAAGCCGACCTCTACATAATTGGGAAAAGGCTAGGCAGATGATGAATATCCCTTATGGGGCGTGTAATGAGTGGGCACCTATAGTGGGTTGTAGGACTGTTGTATATAGGGATTTTTCTACAAAAACTAGCTAGAAAAAAAAAACAGCGTCCTCGTCCTTTCAGCGTTTATCTCTTAAAAACGCTGAAAGAGGAACCATGAACTCAATTCAAACTATGCTGGTGCCTGACGCGATCTAGGATTTACGTGAGGTCGGGTGTAATGCCTAGTTCGTATGTGGCGTTATACATAGATGCCGCCACCGCCTCATGTTGGTCTGCGGGACGTAAGCGAGACCGCGGTCCTGGTCACTGCTGAGTCGATCGGACTCAGCAGTGACCAGGACCGTTCGATTTGGATTTTTTCGTTCAATTTGGACAGTGTCATTAGATATCCCATTAAGGGGCTTACATGACCTAAAGCGCGGGCTCTGTCGGAGTGCATAGAAAAGAAAGAGAAGCGCGATGACAATGCTGGTAATTGATTGCAAAATATGAACCAAGTATTTAATCTGACATAAAATCAGAATGATTGTATGTATATTAGTATGGTTTTTATTGTAAAAGGTTTTTAGAGTATCTTCATGATTTTTTTCTATCGTATCAAATTAGTTGTATTATGTTTTCAACACACTATCTATCTAGCATATTATTATATTCTGAAGAATATCATATATTTTTCTGAATTTGTTTACTGTAGTCGATCACATACTTTTATTGTTTCTAAAACTTGCGTTTTTTGTGTTTAGGTCCTGTAAGCCCCTTAAATAGGAAATTCTTAGAAGTTTGTGCCCAATTAGTGATAATAGGCTCGCCCCTAGTCCTTACGTGGGACTGTGAATATAACCAACGAAATGTGGGTGCACCTCTGTCAATCACAACGGGGTTGCAGGCGTAATTTTACTTTTTTAACACCCCGTATAGTACAATGATGTACAATGACTCATAGGTACCTATGCACCTAACTGTTTAGCTGTGTGTACATAACCAATAATTAACTTATTATTCTGAATAAAAAAAAAACTAGTTTTGTATAGTTCAAGGTTGGGCTTCATACCATCTATTATTAGTAGGTAATTAGATGCATACGTTAACTTCCTCCTGGTGTGCGGTAAATTACTGTGACTTCTTGTAATTAGTGTAATCTTTTGAGATGACGGTAAATATCGGTTGTTTAGCTAATTCTTACAGTGTTTGTTTTGCTGCATTTTTTCCTATTGTGCAAGTGTAGCATAGGGATGTAAATGATGTAATGTAGTCAACTAAACTCTGATTTTTTATTTGCTAGACCATAAGTCCATAACAACAGCTGCGATAGACTTTTTTTGTCATCATGATAAAAATGTTGGTCTAGCAAAATAAAAACCAGAGTGCAGCAAGTAGATAGAAGTCATTTATTGGCTTTTAATGTAGGGATACAGATAAAATGGGGGGTTGAAGATTTTTAGAAGAAAGGTACCTACCGTCACGCCATTTTGTTTTTTTTTTCAAAATGGTGGCCTAGCTTGAAACCTATACAGGGTTATTGGTAAAACATTAACAACCTCTTAAGAGGTCATTGTACTCATCATTATGAACAACTTTTATTATGGGACCAAACCTGAAATCGCGAATAAAAATACAGTTATTCCTACATTTTGACGAGTTATACGAACATGAATGTAGAGAAGGACTGATTTTTTTGGATAACGATATAATGTAGCTATATCGCTAGAAGTCAACGATACAATTTTACACGATACTGGGAAAAGTATGCCCGGGGGTCATAGAGGGGTTCGTGGCTAAATAATAACAGCCGCACAGGTCGATCGATCAGGTTAAGCTACGCTTGCCGCGGTTGGTCTGTGGATGGGGTACCATCTTTACAAACCGAGACCCCTCCGTGCCTCGGAATCCACGAATCGTTGGTTGGTTGTCATTCGTGGATCTTTGACAGTCTTTACTGATAGTCAGAAGCCCGAAAGTCTGTCAACCAGTATTACCAAGGGGTATCGTATTACCCAGTAACTGGGTTGTGGAGGTCAGATAGGCAGTCGCTTCATGTAAAAATACTGGTATTCAGCTGCATCCGACGAGACTGGAAGCCGACCCCAACATAGTTGGGAAAAGGCTAGGCAGAAGATGACTGGGAGTTTTTGATATTATGTTTTTTTTCTTTGGCGCCTACCAGCTGACATAAAATACCGATTCAAAGAGTACTCTTTGAATCGGTTTTTTATGTCAGCTGGTAGGAGATTTGGCCATGCACGTACGTGCATGGCCAAATCCGAAACTTATAAGAAATTGCGGAAAACACTCAAAGGCACACCTCTGCCTGACCCTCCGGGGAATACAGGCGAGATGCTTGTCTTATGCAAAGGTACAGACCCAGCCTTGTCTGTGTGGTGCCGGACTTAAAGAATAGCACCACCCCGTACTTCCCGTGGGTGTCGTAAAAGGCGACTAAGGGGCGTACCGGAGAATGGGCAGCAGCGTTCTCTATGCATTCCACCACCATACCATACTGCGATCGCCAACCCGCCTGCCAAGCGTGGCGATTATGGCAAACCTTCACCCTCCTTTTGGGGGAGGCCTATGTCCAGCAGTGGACGTCTTTCGGCTGAAATGATGATGATGATGACAGACGCCAGCACATCAAGCTACTACAATCTGTCAAATTTCTGTCATAGATTTTCAACTTTGTCGCTAACGCATTACCTAGGTTCAAGGTTGATTGGGAAAATTTGACAGTTTCAGGTAGCTTGGTGTGCTGGGGTCTGTACCTCGGTGCTGATTTTAATAATAACTAAAACAGCATCATTAGATTTTTTCCAGATTAAAAAAAATTGATATAGGAAGATAATTATGATCATACCTGTCATATATTCGCCGGGCAGGTGGGGTTGTGTGCTGAGCCATTCTCGTAACTTCTTGATGTCGTCAGGAGTTGTGCCCGTGTTCTTCTTGTACTCATCCTCCAGGGATATCCCTTTTATTGCCATTGTTCTAAAAGAAAGAGGGTTTATCTGAACTAATATTATAAAGAGAAAACATTTGATTGTTTTTATGTTTGCTTGTGACGCTTTCACGCTAAAACTGCTGAATGGATTTGGATGAAGTATGTACAATCTAAATGTTGAATAATTACTATCAGCAAATATCACTTAGTTAAAAATTAAAAATAGTGTACTCCAAGGAACAGAATAACACACGATTAATTCTCACGTTGGGGCTTTTGCTTCCAAATAGTTTTAATACACCTAGTACATACATAGGTTTAATATGATTTTTTTTGTGAAACAAATATTGTCTATTGTCGGTTTTCCAAATAATTGTATTTTTGAAACAAGAAATAAAAAAAAAACCCAAAACGTAGATAATAAAAACCGGCCAAGTGCGTGTCGGGCCACGCACAGTGTAGGGTTCCGTAGTAGCCCGTTATCACAATGTAGTACGATTCTGTTGTTCTTTATTCTGAATAGGTAAAAAAAAAAAACATATTTAGGTTTTCAATGCAAGTCTTTACCCATTATAAACAAGCAACTACTTCATATTTGTATTTGGTACAAAATTATCCAACACCCAAGTTCAACGACTATTACTGCTAAACTAATAAAGTTATCTTAACCGCTATACTTTTCCTTTAAAGTTCATGAAATGCACTATCATCGAGAATTTTTCCAGACTTTTCAAGCCAGTAGTTTAGGTTTTAGAGGGGGGGGACGCCCTACTGGAACAAAAATTTTCACTTTAAACTTTAATATTTCGTAAATGGAGCATTAAATCGAAAAATAATTTAAGCAACCCCTAAACCATTTTAGAAGACCTATTCAACGATACCCCACACGATGGGGTAGATGATGAAAAAAATATTCATCCCCACTTCACATGTAGGGGAGCTAAAAAAAATATTTTCCAAAATTTTATTTTACCACTTTGTCGGCGTAACTGATATACGTACTCCTACAAAATTTCAGCTTTCTAGTGCTAACGGTCACAGAGATTAAGCGAGGACGGACAGACAGACGGACGGACAGACAGACATGGCGAAACTATAAGGGTTCCTAGTTGACTACGGAACCCTAAAAAAGACGTAGGTAGGTATACATTCAGAGGTTGTTGTAATTGTATGTACATTCATTCAACTATTTTGGTAATCTCATTCTCAACGCCGAGTAAGGCCAAGTCTAAGAAAGATTGAAAGATACTGTAATCAGTATTTTTCAGGAAAACTACAAAGCTCGAACGAAACTACGTATTTTGTAACCAAAACGAGCTTAGTCAAAGCTAAATTTTTTATTATTTTTAAGCACGACCCAACTGCGCCTTCATAACTGACATTGGACTTCCGAAGCTAGCGACTGACTTATCAAAACCACAGGCTTCACTACAAGAACTTGCGGTCAATCTGAATGGGAATTCCCACAGAACACTTAATACCCTAGGCGGGGAATGCCTTGCGGGATAATTGTGTAACACACTAACTGTGTAGCTTGACGGTTCAGCAACATTAATTACGTTGTTGAGCACTTGAGCAGACAAGTTGTTCTGACATAAGAACCAATGGGTTAGCTTTAAAATGTCTCAGATTGGGATTAGGATTGGTTCCGTATCATCCGAGACTCCTAATACTCTTATATCTGAACCAAATCGCTATTATGCTCAAAGGCAGAAATTCATAAATTTATAATTTCGCTGGCGGTTGAGGCTATCTAGCGGCTGCATGGGTACCCAATCACACAAACATGTGGTCTAGGCGTGAAACAGTAACAGACAAAGTTACTTTCGCATTAATACCGCGTCGACGTCGGCCGTCAACAGCATACCTTACATATATCTTAAGTACTATAGATCACAATAACACAGACGCCAATTATAGGTTTACCTGCAATCTCAGAAATAAGTGATCGTACATGATAATCACAAAGTTAAAGGCTAAACTAATTCTAATGATTTAGCCGATTGAATAGTTTATGGCACATCAGAACACCTTATGTGAATAATCACGTCATTCTTACTAGCCGATACCACAAAATACAGAGAGTACAGAGGGCAATCACATGTATGCTTCACTTTTCATGCCTTCGCTCGACGGTCGCGCTATGGTTGTCAACTTTGGCTTATGCACAAAAAAACTATCGCGGTAGTGGCACTCGTATCTAGTTGTTTGATTTATTGTTGAGTTTATTCTACAATACTAAAACAAAACAATAAACATAGTATTACAATAAGTACAAAAAATGTACAGAACAAAAACATAAAATTTTACATATGTAAATTTTCGCTATCGAAAATCCCTAATAACTTCAAAACGGATTACCCTATTTACACAATTTATTTTGCCCTATCCGTTTTAGACCTAAACCTACCAAATCACACTAAAAACAACACAATATCTACACAAACAAAAAATCATGTTTTCAACTTACGTAATAGTTGGTGGCGTGAATTTACCTTACAAAAAAGTTACTTCGTTTATACTGACTCAAAATAGGAAACTATATATAAATCAAGCTTAGATAGCCATTTTTTTGTTGCTCCATTTTTGCACTTCACAGACGCGTGTCTCAAGCGGATCGCACTCGCGCTCGCACTAGTCCCAACCAGTCCGAGATAACGTGTCTGTGAGCGGTCTCTATGTGCGTTGCTCGAGCGCACTTTGTATGTAGATTGCCTTCTGTACTCTCTGTATTTTGTGCCATTACTTCTTCCTCAACTTATGATCTTGTACCTACAACACTTAGGTATGTAAGTAAGTAGTCATCGGCCATAAAAATAAAAAGTTGTTTTAATTACATAAATTAATACACGTGGAGGGCGTGGCTCACTATATTTTTGTTTTATGCGCCAATTCTGTATCAAATAAGTATAATTTAGTCACCCGTACGAAATCTGACCAAGATTATATTTGGACTTTGAAACACTGTGGCTCTGAGTTGTTTTCAGCCTTTCTTCTCACAGTAGTCAGATAGGAAACGCCGACCTCATCTAGTTTTTTAAATATGATTGACGTGTAAAATTGTTTGTATGTACAAAGAAATAAAATCATTTATCGTTAAATGAACAGCCTGTTTTTATGCACTTCAATAATGTTAATATTTAAAATATTGCTTTAAATGTTAGTTAAGGGTTGGTGTCGGATTTCAAAGTACAGATAAAAACACATAGATACATAAATGATCGGTTTCGAGGTCACTTCGTTAACAAAGTCAATACCAAAATATTTTCTAACGGCCATTGGCAACAGGCTATTCAGATTCGGTTAAAAACAAAACATAAACATGGTCATGATGATGAAGTTACTATAAAGTTTCAGTAGTGAGTCCACTGTCTGCTCAACCTACAAATTAAATGTCAAAATACCTCCTTACAACAAAATAAATACTCCCCTTAATATGAAAGCAATCCATCACCAAAATCACTAAAAATACTCACATAAAACTGTACCTATTTATTATTTATGTTCTAAAACTATTTCCATTCATTTATGTGACGTCACTAAACGCGTCCTGTCAACGCGGTCTCACATACGCTACTAAATACGCTTAGTTGTTCCAAAAGCTATCTACTGCTATAATAGGCTTTAGTAGGCTACGCACTGGGTAAATAAACTGCGACGGTTCAACTGACTGCCTAGTGTCGAGTAACGAAAATATATAATGTAAGTACGTACACAAAGGCACAATGTAGGTAAGTACACAAAGGCACCGCAAGTCACGCAACGAGCGCTACCTTTGTGTCGCGCGCGATTATATCACGTGTATATATAGGAGCCTTTATAGTGTTGGCTCGACATCATTATCTAGTTATCAGGTCAGCTTCCAGTCTAACCAGATGCAGCTGTATTCTGCTATAGCTGGCATTGCTTCTCGGTGGCGCTTTGTTGAGACAACTGTGGCATTTTATTTGAGTTATTTCTTCAGCAGTTAAAGGAGTTACAATACCCATATCATACCTACATAGATCGTAGAAAATGGGTTGGACCAAATACTCCAGTTTTATAGGACCAGTATATAAAAAAAAAATGCTGCTCCATATGCTGGACATAACATATTATGCTAAAGATAAAGATGCTTTTTTTTTGTTTAAGCATGTGTAACATAATACATAATATGCACATATGGATGGAAAAATATTGGTGGTTCAACATGTTTTGCCATAGGAGTTTAGTAGGAATTATAAAAAGTCAAAAAAAGTTATAATAATTAAAACAATAAAATTAATAAAACTAAATACTACATAGTTACATACTTTAAATTTTAATTCAAAATTAGTAATTTAAAAACTGTAACATTATAGTATCCCTGACTAATTAGCAATATTTTTAGCTCTCTCTTGATTCATTTCCTTATGGGAATTTGGGAATTCGGAATTTGATTGTATATTAATGGGGCCATGCATATTACACTTTTTCTTAGAAATGCTGTTTTGGCGGAGAGTGATTGCACCCAAAGCCTGTACTTCTCGCGTCTACTTCTATCTGTATTATTAATCCGAAGGGAAAACAAATGAGGATTGATTTTTACAAACAGCGATATTTCTAATATGTAAAGTGACGGAAGTGTTAGAATTCTGTGCTGTATAAACATTGGTTAGCAACTGTCAGTAGTTTGCAACCCAAACATAGCCCGTATACAACGCTTTTGTGCTTTGAACGCAGTGTCCCTTTGAGTTGAACTGAATTGCCCCAGAAAATTATTCCAAATCTTAATACTGATTATAAGTAAAGTAAGTATCTGTGTTTACAGTCGGTTGGTGCCAACTTATAAAGAGCTTAAGACGGAGTAGGTACAATTTTTTTACAAAGTTCGTTAATGTGAGTTTTCCAATTTAATGATTAATCCCAAAAATCGGGCTGTTTCAGCTTCTGGTATTATATTATCTTTGTATAATAAATTAAATTTTGATGTATTACTACGTAATTTTTCTCGTTGTCTAAAATGCGTTATGTTTGTTTTACTAAGATTAATTTTCAAATTATTATTATTAAGCCAGGTAATTATAGGATTCAATGAATCATTAGAATCAGAATGGTAGTGAATCATATTTTTAGGTGCTATGGTTACAGTACTGTCGTCAGCGAACAATGACATGGGTTCATTAGTTGCATTTGGTAGATCATGAATGTATAGTATGAACAAAGGAGGGCCTAATACAGTTCCCTGGGGAACACCTTATGTGATGTAACGCCTATCAGAGGAGAAAATCTGTTCCCTTTTACTTTGAATATTAAATTTTGATATTTGGGTTATTTGTTGGCGGTCTGATAAATATGATTTTATCAATTCTAGGACATTCCCTCTTATACCATAAGCCTCAAAGAGATGTCAGCATCGAGGAGGGGCCCCTTAGGGCCGAAGCCTGCTGGGTCAGCGGGATTGTCCGAAAGGGTTACCGCTGGCCCGGAACATAAAGGGCTAAGGAAGGAACACGGGTGGGTTTTAGTCAGTAAGAGTCTGACACTCCCTTCCGCTCCACCCAGAGCGGGAGGAGTCATTTGATGATTTCCCATCCGAAAAAAAAAAAAAAAACCTCAAGTTTATCCAGCAGAATATTGTGGTCTACATAATCAAATGCTTGTGACATGTCACAATAAATAGAATAAACAGGTAAAGATTTGTCAACTTTTGAAGAAACTACGTGTAAAATGTCATAAACCGCCATATTGATGTTTTTATTTTTCCTGAAGCCTTTTTGCTCATCCATTTTGATCTAAGTAGCTATTAATTTCACTGTAATTATATTTCTCAAAGATTTTTGAGAATACAGAAATTATAGGTCTATAGTTCTCCATTAAATATTTATTATCGTTTTAAATATAGGTTTAATAATTGTCAATTTGAGATCTTTTGGAAATGTCCCACTTTGTATACAAAGGTTCAGAATATGGCTTAAGTGATGAGAGATGTCTTCAATTACTGCTTTGATCATCATTCATCATCATCATTTCAGCCGAAAGACATCCACTGCTGGACATAGGCCTCCCTCAGAAGGGGGGGGTTTGCCATAATCGCCACGCTTGGCAGGCGGGTTGGCGATCGCAGTATGGTATGGTGGTGGAATGCATAGAGAACACTGCTGCCCATTCTCCGGTACGCCCCTTAGTCGCCTTTTACGACACCCACGGGAAGTATGGGGCTTCTTTTGGCTTCTTCTTGGGGCTGCTTTGATCACTTTAGTCGAAATACCGTCATTCCCTACACTGCTAGTATTTTTAAGATTTCTTATAATAAGGTAAACAGGGTGATAAAAACATTGGGTTCGGTTGGGGATTAAATTCTCTTCCAGCACCTGGAATAGGATTTACTTCTTCAATGAAATAGTTATTAAACGCATTGGCAATTACTGCATGATTTTTTGTTAATTTATCGTAAATTTTTAATTCAGTTATTAATTCTTTTGGAATATTTAACTTATTAATTAGTATTTATAATTTGCCATGCCGTTTTTCTTTTATTAGACGATGTTTTTATTTTGTAATTGTTTTGAGCAAGTTTAGTAAGGTTTATAATTTGTTTTAGTAGCTTTGAATATGTTGTATATTTTTATTTGTTAGTTAATGTTGGTTTCCGTCTGAAATCCCAGAACTATGCTTGAATAACGTAGGGAACCGCTGTGTTTTTTCGCGATCCATTGACCGAGTCGCAAGTACAACTTTCAGGTTTTCAGTGTATTTAAATTAGACCTTCATAGCGTTTTTAGGCAGTCTTGAGCCTGCTGACTTTTGCCCCGTCTGCAACTGCCGAGCGTGGGGTCCTGGGTTTGATTCCCAGGTCTGGCAAATGTTATTTGGTTTTTCATTAGGAATTTCTTTGTGACAGCCCAGAGTTTGATAGTTGGCAGTCGAATGGAAAAGCATATTAAGCCGTTGGTCCTGCGTCTGATCTCTCCCCGGTCGTGTCGGATTGCCGTCATATCGGACTATGAGAGTTAGGGAAGAGTGAGTGCACCTGTGCGCACACACTTGTGCACTTAAATATCCTCCGCGTCGATGGCTAGTCTCCACTGAGGTTGGCCGCATGACCGAAGTTCGGTCTGGTGGACAAATATTACTTTTTGCTTCACTTTTAGATAAACCAAGTTTTTTTGTCCGCTTACATATTTTAATTCAGGTGCATCCTCTCAGAGAGACCCAGCATGCAGCAGTTGGAACATTATAGGCTGATATTGTATTTAAATGAAAAATAAACCTATAATTTCTTAACACGTTCACCACCACAAAATTAGTCAACGGTGACCGGACCCTGCCCAGTATTAGGCGCCTCGTAGGTCACCGGTGACCTCAGGGCAGACCTGTTTTATGACCCGTAGGACATTTATTCCGTAGATTTTGTGTATGCATGTGACCGCTGTGGCGCTGTAGTACACGTGCGCACAATGGTTTTCGTTTACCAATACAATAGGAGACGTGTCGGAGTTTCAGGCTACCGATTCGACAGAATGCCGAAGTCGGGACGAAGTCGAATACCTAACTAATAGTTACACGATAGCAAACAATCTATATAGATTAAGTGAAGATTGCGTCTGTGCTCCATGGACCAATTGAAATTTGACCAATTGGTCTATGGGGAAAATTAGATGTTTCCATCGTACAATTACCAACTGGACTATGGAGAACACTGGACGTAAACCAAAACTATGTTACATTATAACAATATAACCCTGAGTTCACACCAGTTTCCTATGCTTTTGGTTCAAAGAAGCTTTTGTTATATTTTTCGGTTCACATCAAACTGAATTCAAAAATATTATAAATAAATAAATAGGTACAATGTAATGATAGCTAATTAAGTATAGTTAATTATCGATTATTCCCGATGTCCACCACTTGTTCAATGAAAAGATAGCAAAGTAGGTACCTATGTAAACTTTTTGAAATGGCCACTTCTTTTTAGGGTTCCGTACCCAAAGTGTAAAAACGGAACCCTATTACTAAGACTTCGCTGTCTGTCCGTCTGTCACCAGGCTCTATCTCAAGAACCGCGATAGCTAGACAGTTGAAATTTTCACAAATTATGTATTTCTGTTGCCCCTACAACAACAAATACTAAAAACAAAATAAATAGAATATTTAAGGGGGCTCCCATACAACAAACGTGTTTTATACGGCGTTTTCGCCTTGTGGTACGGAACCCTTCGTGTGCGAGTCCGACTCGCACTTGGCCAGTTTTTTTTTGTTATCTTTGTACAAAAGAATTTTTATGTAGTAATTATTCAATAAATGATTATTAATTGATCGGTTTTTAAAATGGTGGCTCTGCGGCAGAGCATGACACGATTATTAAGCGGTTTCAAAAATAATTGTTTATGATATATTTTTTTTAAATAGTATGGACAAGGCTTTTCTATACTATTAAACTGGGCAGCGGAACATTTCTCAATTCTCCATAGTCCAGTTGGTAATTGGAAGATGGAAACATGTAATTTTCCCCATAGACCAATTGGTCAAATTTCAATTGGTCCATGGAGCACCGACGGAAGATTGGCACATTTTATCGGATTGGGTTAACCGGCAACGCGAGTGTGTCAAGTAAATAAACAAACTTTGTTATCGTATAGTATTCGCGTGACAACCGGAACCATTATGACTAAACTTCGACAATAATCAAAGTTATAAATAGCTAATCACTTAATCAGTCATACACCATGAACCGCCACTGTTATATAACCACGAGCCCGCCTATGGCTGGCATTGACATTTATATGTCGCATCCGGCAATTAACGTTTCCAACAAAACAAGGCACGCCACCTAGCGGCAACTATCAAGACTGGAGTTGGCGTGTTTTGACAGAGTCGGGACGTTTCCGCTCGGTTACGGGGTTGAAGAGAACGCGTCAAGTGGCGCATTCCTTATCCCGGTGATCGAGCAGGCAGACGCTTCGGAACTGTCCTACGTTTTGTTGAAACCATCATCATCATACCAGCCTGTTATTGTCTAATAGTAGACGAGTTGTGTACCTACAGTGTGTGATTCGCTAGTGTGATTAATTTGTTCGTAAAATTATAATCTGATTTGAACTGTAGACAGTTTTTCTATTGCGCAATAACCAACTCTGCCCATAAGTACGCCCACACTGATTAAAATATGCCTGATGATGACGAGACACACTATACCCTCGCCGTCATCAGAAGTGGGATTCGTGTTGGTTCAAGCGCAAATTGAGAACGCTAAAAGTGAAAGTGACTGTAAACAAAGTGTAAACATGAGAACACTTGTTAAATAATCGTGTGGATCTGTTCGAGTTGGACCCAGACGAAGCAGTGGCGCCTACCGCCATGTTTGAAAGAAAAAAAAACGGCGTCTCTAACTGGCGTTTGGGTTCGTCGTATCCCGTTCCCGTTAGAATACGTGTTAAGAGGCGTGTGCAAACACAACAGTGCACGACAGCTGTTTGAGTTTTGCTGAAAATTCACTGCAAGTTGGTCAACTTGTTGTGGTCATCGGTAAGAATCGAGCCAAGCAGCCGCAGCCGTCAGCGAAGACCTTCGTGTGCTGCAAGTGGGAAACCAGGGCATATCGTGGCCCGGTACACGAGCAGTGGCAGCCAAGCAGGTGGAGCAGCAACGGCGAGTGGATGGTTGCGTCGTACAACCACCCTCAGGCACGTTAGAAAATAAAGGTGAGATGTATTGTTTTCTTTACGATTCTGGTGCTGAATGCTAGTTAGTAAAAGCGAGTTGTGCAGCCAAATTAAGTGGCAAACGAGATAATAACGTTGTTGCTGTAGTATTGGTCAAACGCGTGTATTCAGCACAGAACAAATCATAAGTAGCGTTGCGATTAGCGAGCAACAACTTGAGATTTTATTACATTCCCTGCCCGACATTTACTTGCAAAGCAATATTGTGATAGTACGTGAAATATTGAACCTAGGCTTTTCTATTAACATGTCTGCGACAGAGTTTTTGTTGCTTAGCTCTTGTAATAAATTCAGTTACAAAACAAGCTCTGCAATGTTCCCTGGGTACAGCCACTTGAGGAAACAGTCATTAGTTTAGTTTAAGTGGTTAGGTGGCCCGTCGCGCGCCGACAAAAAATGGTCGGGAGCATTCCATGCGACGTAGGTAGCGGAAGTTTTGTATGGTGATCCCTATACGTTAAAAGCTTTAAATTTTAACAGTACTTTTAAATATGCTCACGATAGGTTGAGAATGATGCCAGTCTATGTACCAGTCGAAGTAGATAGTGA
This sequence comes from Mesoligia furuncula, assembly GCA_916614155.1. Taxonomy (NCBI): domain Eukaryota; kingdom Metazoa; phylum Arthropoda; class Insecta; order Lepidoptera; family Noctuidae; genus Mesoligia; species Mesoligia furuncula. The sequence continues at coordinate 1,250,130 of OU744810.1, forward strand.
TCACAGTGGTGATGAGAAAGCCTTCATTATGGGAAGCGCGCGAGTAGGGGTTCTCTATCGGCCGTAAAAAAAAAAGCACTGTGTAGTCGTGTAGTCATTGGGTGATGCACACGGATCAATGCGCTGGATGTATGAGAGCAATGCGATTGCTGGTCGGCCGGAGAGCCATGGCGTGGCGTTAGAGTGGTTTACTCGAGTGTGGTTTTCTCTGTGTCTAAGGCTCTTAGTGAAAAAGATGGTTGTTAATGTGGATAACGGTGGTACATGGCTCTGGTTGATAATTTTCGCTGTGATTAGATAATCAAAGTTTGTTCAGTTAATTTAGAGGTATTGGTTTGTGGGAACAATGAGAGTAGGATTGGGGTTTTCTGATTCCAAAAGTTGGAAGCCGTAAATGGTTAGAATTGACCGAGTGGAACATACACTGCTGTTGAATTGTCGGTTACAGGTTAACACGCAAGAACGTGTGCAAGCATGATCAAGCAGGATGGCAGTGTCGGACAGCGCTGCACTCTTTGGATCTCCTGTACGATTAATTGCTGATCAAGGATGGTGCTTTTCGAGCAAAGAGTTTTGTGACTTCTGTCAAGGTAAAAGTATCAATCTACACCTTATTGCGACTAGTTCATTTCGTGCGAGTGGAAAGGATAACAATATTGATTGCGATAGAGACTGTTAAAGATCGGTCGTGGCAAGACTTGCTAGGAGATGCACAACTAGCTCTGAATTGTACGGTTAATCGCGTTGCCAAAGCTAGGCCATTAGAACTTTTGATAAGTAAGGTAGCACGTCCACTTGATTTAATGGCTAAAGGCAATGACGACATTATAGACCTTGGTAACGTTACGAGATTAGCATCCGAAGGCATTCAAAAGTCTGCACGTTATGATAAAAGTCGTTTTGGTAGTAAAAAGGCACGCATGAATAGGTCCTCTATCGGCGAATTCGTGCTTATTGAGAACGACGAGCGTAATCAAACTAAGCTTAATTGACATGAAGCATAGAGGGTAATTTCAAATGGTTGAAGTGTTGGATGGCGATCGGAATGTTTTAAAATCTTTAGTTAACAAGCGTACTTACAAATACGCTCCATGATCGTGTTCGGAAGATGCCCGAGGGCCAAGTACCAATTGAGATTGTAGACGAAATGGATGATGAGTTGGCATCACTATAGTTTGTGTACTCAGGTTCTCGGTTCATTGGGTCGGAGACCGTACCAGAGTATCGTGGGTACGTGGTATACGCGGTAGCTCTGGGTAGTACGGTCGGGTCTAGCCTTGAAGCCAAGACCGTAGAGTCAAGGACGACTCGGCATTCCTGCGGGAAGTGCGTATGTGACAAATGTGACCGTGAATGGGATGCCTGAGGTTTTGTTTTCTTTGACTAACTTAGTGTGGAATCGTTGTACTTGGTCTCGGTAATCTTGAAACTAAATAGTTCAAATTTTTAGATTAGTTGGTTTCTAATTTGAATGCTTATTGCAAATTGATCGTGAAATAAAACAGATTTTAAAGAGTCGAGTCCCTTTTAATTTTCGCATCAGTCACGATATGGGACGTTGCGAAAAATGCCAGAAAATCAGAGTATTATTAACGGATTTGAGGAAAGTCAAGTAATAATCTTGTTGATGAAACAGAGTAGAGATTAAATCGAGTGATAGTGGTGAATTTTAGTTCGGCTGGTCGGAGACCGTACCAGAATATCGTAGCCATAGCCCGTTAGAAATCGGCATCTACTTGCTAGACCGTGGGTACGTGGTACGCGGTAGCTCTGGGTAGTATGGTCGGGTCTAGCCTCGAAGCCAAGACCGTAGAGTCATGGACGACTCGGCATTCAAGAGAAATGCAATGAAACAAACGCGAGGTTTGTTGTTGGGGCTTAACGAAAAGCCACAGGCCACGAATAAGATTCAGTGCTTTGTGTTTTTGATGCTCTAAGAATGTTTCATTGGCTGCTCTGACATGTTTAGTTGATTATTTTGATAGTAATCTTGAGATTCGGGAATCAAATAGTGAATAATGCTCTGAACTCTGCTATTTTTGTGTGTCCGAATTTTCATTGTGTTTTGCCTGTACCAAATTTGGTCAGGAGTGACCGAGCTATGAGATACTTTGCGAGTATGTTTGTTTACAGATGAACACACGAGGACGTGTGTCCTCGCAGGATGGCCGTGTCGCATCCGGCAATTAACGTTTCCAACAAAACAAGGCACGCCACCTAGCGGCAACTATCAAGACTGGAGTTGGCGTGTTTTGACAGAGTCGGGACGTTTCCGCTCGGTTACGGGGTTGAAGAGAACGCGTCAAGTGGCGCATTCCTTATCCCGGTGATCGAGCAGGCAGACGCTTCGGAACTGTCCTACGTTTTGTTGAAACCATCATCATCATACCAGCCTGTTATTGTCTAATAGTAGACGAGTTGTGTACCTACAGTGTGTGATTCGCTAGTGTGATTAATTTGTTCGTAAAATTATAATCTGATTTGAACTGTAGACAGTTTTTCTATTGCGCAATAACCAACTCTGCCCATAAGTACGCCCACACTGATTAAAATATGCCTGATGATGACGAGACACACTATACCCTCGCCGTCATATATTATAAGTAACTTGATCTTTGGACTTACGATTTCCTCCTTTATTTAATACTGAATGAAAAATGATAATCTGAAGATGAATATTCCTACATTTATAAAATCAAAAAAATTCCACTTCGATTTTTTTATGCAGGTATTTAAAATAATTGTCCTTGTTCTCATTTGCAATTCAAATGACTACCGACATAGGTAATAGTTCGGAATCAAAATTTTATTTAAAAAATACTTGGTTCATAACCGGTGCAATTAATTTTATTACCTAAGTATACTTAGCTGAAAAATGCATATACCTAAGTACTTAGTTGTTTTTTAATAAAAATAAAATGCTCTTCAGAAAGCCAATTCTCGTAATTAAAAAAGTTCAAAATCTAGTCGGAACCTCATCTCAGCGACAACCAATGTCAAAAAACTTGTAAAAAATGTAGGGAAACTATGTTTTTTTTGACAGATTGAGACTAAGACTGACTGACAGTTGCGGATTTGTAGTCAACTACGAATCCGCAACGGTCCATATGAGGCAACCTCAGGTCCCACTTCGCCGCGCCGGCGATAGAGCTAGCTGCTAGCAACTAAAAACGTGCAAATACCTATATTTTTTATCTTTTTTTATTAATATATATCAACGACCTCCCTAAAATAATTACGGAGTCCTGCGTAGGTACTGTTTGCTGATGATATGTCATTAATAACTTCCTGTAATGACTCTCAACACCTACATGAAAATTTAAATCATATAATGTTGAACATACAAAATTGGATGAAAGACCGAAATTAACTTCTCGAAAACCAAAATAATGCAATTCAGGCCTTACCAAAAAAATCCCTTGACTTTACGTTTGACTACTGAATATTTATAGGTACTTAAAAAAGTTTTAGTACCTACACTTCAAAGTCAAAGTCAAATCATTTATTTCAAATAGGCACATAAAAGACACTTTTGAACATCAAAAATTTCAATAAAATAGAATTGATTCTAGTCGCCCCTTCCAAAATGTAGTGTACGTATGAAGAAGAATGGGCAAGAATCTCCACCGTTACTCTTTTAAAATATTTTACAAGGTTTTGTATATATTCATTATATAATAATATGTGAAGTCGATGCACCTAGAATAAAATTAGTCTACCACAAAAGGTACCTACTTAAAAAGAATTTAAAATAAAGATTTTTTACTTCTTGGGCAGGTGCTTCTTTCGGAATGTAAAGAGCGCCTTAGAAAATACCTGTAGCAATGTAACATGGTCGCAACTCGTTTAGCTCAATCAAATCATGTATTATTTATTAACTGCGAATTGCAACTTGCAATAATATGGTAAGCAAGGACACGACCACGAGTGATATCTACAATACCTACATTTTATAGGGGTGTGTCGAGAAGTGTTCCTATAGGTAAGTCCACGTGGCAAACCGCTATTTATTTTAGTTTGTTCATGTCGACGTTGGCCACTGTTCATTCATTCTGTTAGCTGCAGTAAATTAAACATGAGGAATGAATTGGCACACATTGATTCATGTTTAAGTCACTCCAATTGGGGATAATAAACTGTGTTATCGCCATTTGGTAATTCACATGTTGCGCTAGTACGTCCCTATTATTATTTAACTAAATTCTCAATCGGATTTGATGATATTGATAATAATTAATGAAACTGTATCAATAGGTCATCGCCGGCGCTAGTATTATTATTCATTCTGTTTTGTTTATTTAAAACGCTACTTACCTTCAAGATTAAACATTAATTTTTCAAACTATTAGTTTTATAAGGTTTAAAAAGAGCCACTCAGACAGCGACAGCACCCCACGCTCCCCTCTTGCGAAAGGAGTGAACGATCATCGAGGGCTGGTGGTAGGTCTACCACCGCCCGCCTCACGCTCAGGGCACCGCGCCACGTCTCATCAACGTGACTTGTGAGGACTCACATAGTGTGAAAGTCTCGAGAAGAGCTTACTATAGAAATGATCCTATGAAGTAAGGTCTTAATTCGTATTGGATAACTCGAGGAGGGTCATTCAGCGGCGGAGAATCTTAACACCACGATGTAGAAATGCGCGTCATCGGACCAGCGCCATCTAGTGGTTTGTTTTCGAAGTTGGTACAATTATTATGATTGTTTTATTTTTTTTCGTGATACTTGTGTAGTTTGGTTAAAACGTTTCGTGTAATTATTAAACCCTGTTGCACTGTGAAGTTTTAAGCTTCTTACCTCTAATCATAGAATCAGTGCCGACAATATAATGGACGTCTCCTAGTAAAATGAATCAGACGGACAGGACCAACAAGAAAATCAATCGTTAAATTAATCGAAAAATGGTTAATTTGACTAAACAATTACTTACTTATTATTTAAATATTAAAAAATAACAACGAAGCTCAAACCATAAATTGCAATACAAAAGAGATTCTACATCATAAATCTTGTTTTCTGATGTTTACCACCCATTTAAAAAAAAAACATACCTATAAACATAATATCACGTGACTTCCCAAAGGATGGGCAGATGTGTACCCTTTAGTACACCTTTCGCCACTAGAAAAATAAATACTTTAACTAGCGTTTTATTTTTCGTAGCTGAAATCGTCATTACTCATGAATACATTTAAAATCAAGATTAATGATTAAGTAGCAGAATTTCGATTAAAGATCGTAAATATCATATTATTGATTATGATTTACGAATAAAAAGGAGGCGCAAGCAGCTCGCCTCCTAAGACCCTGCGCCGTCGGGGTGCCACGCACGCCTTGCACCCCCGGGTAAAGATAGCCCTGCTCCGAGTAAAATGGCGGTATAACACCCCGATGACGCGACAGACGGACGGACGGACGGATAGGAAGAAATTATAAGGTTTCCGTGTTTGCCAATTGGCTACGGAACCCAAATAAAGATAAAGCACGTCTAATTTTTTTTTTTAATCCGTAAATCAACTGTCCATTTTGTTATCCTTTTATGATTCTGATTGACTGGCCCGTTGGTCTAGTGGTTAGTGGCCCTGACTGCTATGCCGGAGGTCGTGGGTTCGATTCCCACCCAGGACAAATGTTTGTGTGATGAGCATGATCATTTGTTCTGTGTCTGGGTGTAATTTATCTATAATATGTATGTATTTAGAAATATATAAGTATGTTTATCAGTTGTCTAGTACCCATAACACAAGCTCTGCTTAGCTTGGGACTAGACGGCGTTGTGTGATAGTGGTCGAATATATTTATATTTATTTATTTATTTATGATTCTGCCAAAGTGGCCTTTTTAGGCCCCCTGAGGTAAGAAGCTTGAAACTTCACAGTGCAACAGGTTTTAATAATTACACGAAACATTTTAACCAAACTATACAAGTATCACAAAAATTAATAAAACAATCGTAATAATTATCGCCACTACGACTATCTATTTTTATAATTAGTATAGGTACCAACTTCGAAAACAAACCACTAGATGGCGCTGGTCCGATGACGCGCATTTCTACATCGTGGTGTTAAGATTCTCCGCCGCTGAATGACCCTCCTCGAGTTATCCAATACGAATCAAGACCTTACTTCATAGGATCATTTCTATAGTAAGCTCTTCTCGAGACTTTCACACTATGTGAATCCTCACAAGTCACGTTGATGAGACGTGGCGCGGTGCCCTACCACCAGCCCTCGATGATCGTTCACTCCTTTCGCAAGAGGGGAGCGTGGGGTGCTGTCGCTGTCTGAGTGGCTCTTTTTAAACCTTATAAAACGAATAGTTTGAAAAATTTATGTTTAATCTTGACGGTAAGTAGCGTTTTAAATAAATAAAACAGAATGAATAATAATACTTGTGCCGGCGATGACTTATTGATACAGTTTCATTAATTATTATCAATATCATCCAAATCCGATTGAGAATTTAGTTAAATAACAATAGGTACGTACTAGCGCAACATGTGAATTACCAAATGGCGATAACACAGTTTATTATCTCTAGTTGGAGTGACTTAAAAATGAATCAATGTGTGCCAATCGATTCCTCATGTTTAATTTACTCCAGCTAACAGAATGAATGAATGAATGGCCACTGGCCAACGTCGACATGAACAAACTAAGATAAATAGCGGTTTGCCACGTGGACTTACCTATAGGAACATTTCTCGACACACTCCTATAAAATGTCGGTATTGTAGATATCACTCGTGGTCGTGTCTGTGCTTACCATATAATTGCAAGTTGCAATTCGCAGTTAATAAATAATACATGTACTTACCTTTTATTTTATATTTGATTGAGCTAAACGAGTTGCGTTGCGACCATGTTACATTGCTACAGGTATTTTCTAAGGCGCTCTTTACATTCCCAAAGAAGCACCTGCCCAATAAGTAAAAAATCTTTATTTTTAATTCTTTTTAAGTAGGTACTAGCTACCTTTTGTGGTAGACTATTTTTATTGTAGGTGCATCGTCTTCACATATAAATTATATAATTAATGTATACAAAACCTTGTCAAATATTTTAAAAGACTAACGGTGGAGTTTCTTGTCCATTCTTCTTCATACGAACACTTTTGGAAGGTGCGACTAGAATAAATTCTATTTTATAGCAATTTTTGATGTTCAAACGTGCCTTTTATGTGCTTATTTGAAATAAATGATATGAATTTGACTTTGAAGTGTAGGTACTAAAACTTTTTTAAGTTTAAATATTCAGTAATGGCCATTTCTGTCTACCACTTTATAGAATACAGAACGGAGTTCACGATCTGCCTAGCTTTTTTCCAACTATGTTGGGGTCGGCTTCCAGTCTTACCAGCATGCAGCTGAATACCAATATTTTACATGGGGCGACTGCCTATCTGACCTCCATAACCAATATTACTCAGAATACTAAAAAACTAAAGGGAAGGCAACATATTTTAAAATTATTTATTCAAAATATCCAAGGTTGCTCTTCTAAATTATTGGAAATAGAATTGTTTTTAGAAAATACCAAGTTTGATATCATTTGCTTAACAGAACATTGGTTAAAAGTCCATCAAGTAATGTCAATTAACTATGAAAATTATTGTGTAGTTAGCTATTTAAGCCGAATACGTATGATACATGGCGGATCATTAATATTAGTTAAAAATTCTATTAAATCAAAGGAATGAAAAGACATCATCGGGCTGTCTGTTGAACACACCATTGAATTGTCCTGTGTTGACCTCCAAGTTACCAGAATCTAGCTGTGTTTGATTCTGTAATGGAAGATGTGCTAAAGAAACTTTCTGTTAGTAGTAAGTCAATAATAATATGTGGCGATTTTAATATTAATTTATTAGAAAATAACTCGAATACTATCAGATTATTAAGTCTTTTTAGGTCATTTGATTTTTCAAATGTTTTTATTGAACCCACCCGAGTGACAGCTTCCGCTGCCACTTGTATTGCTAATATTTTATATAACTGTAATTATTTACACAAACAAATTGTAAGTAAGTTGCCTTCTGATCACAGTGGACAAACAATAACATTTTGCTCCTACATGCCTTTACAAAAAATGTTAATAAGGTTCAGGCCAATTACATGTAAAAATTTAGAGAAATTAAATAATTCTTTGGCTAGTAAATTATGCGTTCAGAGTTTTAATAATCAATGTGACCCAAATGAGTTGTACGCCGAGTTCTTTTCACTATTAAACACGCAATTTAATGACACTTTCCCACTAAAGACTAAAAGTATTTTTACACCATAGATATCCGTGATTTAAACAAAGTTCTTATTTAGTGATTGGGTGACTCCAGGAATTCGTAAAAGCAGGGAAAATCTTTTTGAACTTTATAGGCTGAAGCAACATATGAATAGAAAAACAAACTTTCATCAGTAGTGAACACAAGCTTTCATCAGTATGTTGCATCATATTCTAAGACTTTCAAAAGTGTATGCAAAACAGCTAAAGCTCTTTATATTAGCAATATAATAAAATCAGCGGATGATAAAATAAAAACTACCTGGCAAATAATAAATAATGAAACAGGTAGGAAAAACAGCGTAATACTGAATTTAATTTAGAGACTGCACCAGGCCCCATCAATTCAAATGTAGAAATTGCTCAGGAATTCGAAAAATGTTTGCTAATATTCCCATTAAAACTACTGAAACTTTAAATTCCTCACCCGCGCTTTCTGCTAACTTACCTAGAAAAAATGTTAAGGCATACCCTTCAGAGATTAGGTTTCAACATACAAACCCCCAGGCTGTTATAAAAGCTTTTAAATATCTTAAAATTAAATCAACAGAAGATCTCTGGGGAATGTCTGTAAAAGTTTGTAGATCTATCATCGAAACGATTGCGCCCTATTTAGCTTTCATATTTAACATTAGTGTAGACCAAGGAGTCTTTCCGGATCTCATGAAACACAGTAAAGTAGTTCCTTTGTTCAAATCCGGTGATAGTAAAGAACCCAACAATTATAGGCCTGTGTCAATTCTGCCAGTTCTCAGTAAGATGTTTGAAAAGTTGATGCTCAATCAAATGTTACGCCACTTTAATAAAAATTCCATCTTTCATGAACAACAGTGCGGTTTCACCAAAGGGCGTTGTACCATTGACACCGGTGTCACCCTCATAAAGAACATTTTTAACGCCTGGGAAGAAGCACAAGATGCCATTGGAATCTTTTGCGACCTCTCTAAGGCGTTCGATTGCGTAAACTATGAGACACTTCTGCTGAAACTTGAGCACTATGGGATTAGGAATTTAGCTCTTGATTTACTTAGGTCATACCTAAAAGCTTAAAGTTCAAGTAAACGGCGTTAACTCATTAGGGTCTGAAATAGCAATGGGCGTTCCTCAAGGTTCGATATTGGGTCCATTCCTCTTTTTAGTTTACATTAATGATTTACCCCAATTACTTCAAAATCAACCGAACCCGAGGGGGGTTTGGTTGATTTTGACCGAACCCCCTCCCGTGCTCAGAATATTTCCAATTACCGTGGATATAGTGCAAATAGTCTCCGAGTCAGGACCATCTTAACCATATTGGGTGCCGGGGTGCGAACATCAACCTTCGCCCCTTTTGCCAACAAAAAAAACCAAAAGATTTGTTTTCTATTTTCTTATTTATTACTTACTCTACAATACAATTAGGTAGGTACATTTAAACATTAAAATACATTTTTCTGGCTTTTAAGTTCGCAAAGGAGGTCAGCAAAAGCCCATACAACTTTGCCCAAACATGTACCTCGAGGTACACGTGCACCAAATCGTAGAGAAAAAATAGGGGAGTTCGAAAATAATTGTGTTTTTATCCATAAATAATTTAAAACTACATAATAAATTATTTAAAGTTTTAATAACCTGTAACACAATTAAATCATGTGGCAACTTTGCATGTACGAGTTGACAACTTGACATTAAGAGTATACGTGTTCTGTGGACATCACATTATTTTGTGGGTAAATGTTATTCCGTTCGTTTCTGCATAGATTAATATATAAATGTTTCTGCGTTTCGGGATACTCGTCTGTATTGTGTATTTTGTTTAATAACTTGGCTATTCTTTCTGGTATTCCGTTTGTCACCTCACGATTTGGTTCCTGTCCTGACGGATTGGGTATTCATAATGGACATTACGATTTGGATACTCAGGCTTTTGGTTAGAGCGTCGCGTAAGTATCCTGTTCACGTTTTATCATTATGAAGAGAATAAAATATTTAAGATTTTAACAAATCTATTGCTTTCAGGCTAGTGCTTACAAACATGAGGTGCGTTTCTTGTCAAAGAGTACAGGATGATAACATACAGTCTTACAATATCTCCCATGTAATATATCTAACAAGACCGGCAAGGCACATCACCAAGATAGTGATAGCCAACATATGGGTTGGGCTCGGCATCAAGAAAATATAACAGCGCCTTCCACTTTCCATGATAATATTTTAGTGAGAGATGAAACTGAAAATGAAGAACGCTAATAAAAAAACAAAAATATTTATTGTTTTATTCCATACAACTAACTCGATAAATCTATTTATTTCAATGTTATTGGTAGATATTACTGGAAAGATGACTTCCAGGCTTTAATTGATTCGAGTGCCGCTCGGGCTCCGGGGCCCGATAATAATAGGAAATGCTTTTGAATTCCATGAAGTGGGCTACTCAGTATCGAATCTCAATTTCAACTTCCACCCCTTATGCACATCACAATAAAGGCAGAGTAAGCATAAAAAAGGGTGTTTTATGTAAGTATTCGATGTTTCTTGGCCTAATGTTTTATTTATTTCAAGAAATCAAGATGAAGCTTTATTTAAATGCGACTTCTATTCACTGAAACTTGATGATCTGGCTTATGTTAAGCTTGCTTGAAACCCTTGTACGTCGACGCTAAGGAACTCATTTATTTATCGAGTTTGTTAATCGCTCTGATAGACTTCTAACACTGCTTCTAATATTATGTACTGGTCATCAACATTCACAGATTCTATTCAGCTACTTTTGGGTATAAGCATCCTTTCTTATGTTAGGTAGGTACATAAAGTTGCCTAACGATAATCGAATAGACAATGAGAGTTATTATTTAATTTAGATTGAATTATAATATAAAAATATTTGAAATGAAACAAAAACAACAGCAGCTGAAGCCGACAGCAGACAACTGTCAAACTGTCAACTTCACATAGTAGTACTTTTTGATAGACTGAAACGTCAACTTGACAGTTTTTTCTTTTATTAGGTAAGGTAATGGACCAAGGTAGTATAATTGTGCCTAAAATGGCGAGCTTTTTATTACGATAAAAGTTATTTTATTCTCGTCCCCGGGTAACCATAAGAAAAATATATAAATGCAACATTATTCAGTTTAATCTAGTGTATTTTATGCCACTAAGTGTACCACGGTACTTCGTTTGGGCAGATTGTGGTGACATCCTTTTTTGATAATTTTGTGTTTCTAAGGCCGCTTTCACATATAGGCGACTTTAGCAGCGCGACAGTCGCGCGACCGTCACCCATTCAGAATTTCATAATAAAAACAGAAGCGCACCAGCCGCACGTCCGCTGCGCTTCTGTTTTTATTATGAAATTCTGAATGGGTGACGGTCGCGCGACTGTCGCGCTGCTAAAGTCGCCTAAATGTGAAACCGGTCTAAATCTACTTCTGATTCGATACTTGTTAATTATATATTTGTCAGTCTATCTTGGCCCAAGAAAGACTGACAAATAATTTAACAAGTCATTTAATAATAATAATAATAACTTCATGGTAACCAGTCCACTTTAGCCACCCAAACCAATAGTCCAACTTTTTATTTTTCCATATCCTGCAATAGTCCTACACCAACCGGGGGTTATCCTTGAGTACACTTGCATAGCGCATACAGGGATAATCGTCGGTTGGTGCCGCATTTCATTAAAATTTCCTAAGGGGCCTCTGCGAGTTGGCTTTGGCCTCTCGTACGCCTTCCAAAGGACCGGGACCCCATGGTTCCGAGATATATAAAATCATAAGAAAAAAAAAAATATTTGCAAGAAATACATTTTTACAAGGAAGATCTTATAGCCTAAAAGTCACTGTATTCGGCCTGCAAGCAAGCGTGAAAAATTATTAAATTTATGTCGTTAACACAGAATATGTCATTAAAACATTCTTTAAAAATATTTTATTACTTCAATACATTATTACCAAATTTAAATCGTTATAGTTACTAATTACATTACGTTATAAGAGATTTACATTATAGTCCTTACAATCTATCAATATTAGAGTCATTAGGGAAACATTCAATATTATTATTGTTCTTTATGTTGCATAAACTCCTTACTGCTATAAAAACAGTAACCTTGGAGCCACTCAGTTAATTTCTTTTTGAATAAATCACCCTGTAATTTTTTTTTTAACTAAAAGACTCCAAGACTCCAAATAAGACTCCAAGACTCGAGTTTCTTACAACACTACTACTACTACTTACGGTCAATCATGACCCAAGATTCTTGGGTCATGATTCACCGTAAGTAGTTTTTTTATTAACTTTAGTTTCGAAAAGGATCTTCCACCTTTTGCTACTGTCATAGGAAGTGTTAAATATACACTGATATTAAATTATTATAATAAATATAATCCCCCCAAAAACATTTTCATGTAAAATGTTGCCAAGACGAGACCTATATATGGCTTGCACTGTCAAAAAGTTATCAGATCTCATGTAGAGCCAAGCTTCTAACTCTACACGCCCTAACTCTACAAGCCCTCAATCCCTCATCAATCAATTCAATGCAATCATAAGCGTGTGGGGGGGGGGGGGGGGGGGGAATGGTTGGATCCCATAATTAAAAAGTAATATGGTTTTTAACTAGTTTTTTATATAAGTCAATAGTTTTTGTGATATTGTGACCTTTTCGGTTAAAACTGTGGTGTTTGTTATTCATAGTTTTTTCGAGAATTCAATTACTGTGAAATTCAAACTTATTTTTGCGGTTGATAAAATTGATTATGTGCTTGCGTAAGTATTCATCCCAACTACGAAACCCTTCACTGTGCGTGGATTTGCAGATGTATGTGTACTACAGGACCTAAACGCAAGATTTATAATGCCTAAAAGTACCTATATGATCGACTACAGTAAACAAAATCAGAAAAAATATGATATTCTTCAGGATATATGCTAGTTAGATAGTGTGTTGAAAACATAATACAACTAATTTGATACGATAGAAAAAATCAAGAAGATACCTCTAAAAACTTTCTTTTTACAATAAAAACCATACTAATATACATGCAATCATTCTGATTTGTTGTCAGATTATTCTACAAGCAAGATACTAAAGCACTCGAGTTTTTTTTTTTAGTTGTAAATAGATAATTGCCTCATATTTTGCAATAAATTACCAGATCATCGCGCTTCTCTTTCTTTTATATGCAGTCTTGTCGGACTGCAATACCTAAAGCGCGGTCACTGTCGTGACCGCGCTTTAGGTATTGCAGTGAGTTTGCAGTGAGTTTTGCAGTGAGATTGCAGTGGTATTGCAGTGAGTTTTGGTTGAGATCACAATAGGATCAGGAAAAAAATAACTTTAGAACATGTAACATCTTTTATTAACCCATCAAACAATACATTTTTATCATACAATTCTTCTACTTCTCACATTATCATAGTGCCTTCGTCAGTCAATATCCAGCTTCTTGAAGGATCCCTCTACTCCTCCGAAGATATCGGAGATGGTCTTCGGCTTGCCAGGTCTCTTGGACTCCACAACACGTTTCTTGTTCTCTTCCACAAAGAACTCTTTCGAACTCTTAATTTTCGCTGCCACGTCATCTGGAAGAGAAAGGATAATTTTGAGCACATAGTAGAAAAAAGTGAAATGGAAATTGAACTTACTTCCAGTGCAGTTGAAGTGTGACAATACACAGTTCAGTTCAGTTCTCGTTAGTTGAAGAAGACAGGAAATTCAAACATAAGGAAGAAAATAAGTTTATTTGCGATAAACAAGACGAAGAAACAGAACACAAACACAAAAAAATAACAAGTTGGGGGAAAATATGCGTCACAGTGGTCACATCCATGCAAAACGGCCATCGCTCAGCATAATGCTAAGAACTTATGCGAGACAGAACCCCAGCGCTGGTTGTGTTGGTAACTGACTTAAGAAATGTGGCAAGGCTAAATAATAAGTAACGCCAACATCATAGTGAACAAACTACAGGCAAACCTCCTTGTTCAAGCTTCTTTGTAAGGGCTTGACTTGAAGACCTGTCTGTTAAGAGGAAATGCGGGTGGTCTTTTCTCTATATAAACGCTCTCGCCTTTTTGTATGTCCCTATGTTTTCCTTTTTGATGATACATTATTTTTATAAATGATAAATGATTTTATTTTTGTAAGTAGGTTTGTATACTGCGATCGCCAACCCGCCTGCCAAGCGTGGCGATTATGGCAAACCCTCCCAAAATTGGGGGAGGCCTATGTCCAGCAGTGGACGTCTATCGGCTGAAACGACGACGACGAAGTAGGTTTGTACAAACACTTTTACATGTCAATCATGTTTTTTTTTAAAACTAGATGAGGTCGGCGTTTCCTATCTGACTATTCTGAGAAGAAAGGCCGAAACAAACTTAGAGGTCACAGTCTCTTTTAAAGTCCAGACATAATCTTGGTCAGGTTATATGAAGACCATGTAGATCGATGTCTGAAATGGTCTTTTGAGGAAAGAACCGCACAGCACTAAGCACTAGAACCCTCAAAAACGCGTTTCTTTTTGTCTAGTGTACAAATTTGACAACTATTAATGAAAAAAGGAAAACATAGGGACACAGTATATGTATATCCTTCTTATTCAGTTAGTAAAATATCTTTTAAATTGGTCCAATATTGGAGGAGGAAATAGGGCAAAACCTTTTTTTTTTTTGGATGGGAAATCATCAAATGACTCCTCCCGCTCTCGGTGGAGCGGAAGGGAGTGTCAGACTCTTACTGACTAAAACCCACCCGTGTTCCTTCCTTAGCCCTTTATGTTCCGGGCCAGCGGTAACCCTTTCGGACAATCCCGCTGGCCCGGCAGGCTTCGGCCCTAAGGGGCCCCTCCTCGATGCTGACATCTCTTTGAGGCGCGCGTGGAACAATTATGACTTTTACTTAGGCTTTTACAAAAGTCTCTCCGACCGCATATCCTCTTAAAGATACAAATATCTTTAATGCAAAATATACATCTCATAGTATTCACCACTGCATTGCTGTAAACTCTTATACTGCCCACCAGCTCCCCTCGGCAGTCCCTCCATCGGCATGTACTTCTCCAGGGTTTTGGCTCCGATCTGGTGGATGCTCAGCATGTCCAGAAGTTCCTTCTTCATGAACGGTCGCAGGATCATCATCAGCTTGTCCATGAATGATGGCGCGTTGAGGAAGTGTAGACTTTTGATTTTTAACAACATGGCTTCCTAGAATTTTAAAGTTGATAAAACATAAAGAAACTGTAGGAAATATTGGATATTTTGCAATACTGTTGGATAGATAACTGGTGATTTATACGGAAATAAGGTCCTTTGCTAACGAAAATGGAGGTTCACGGTGAAAATAAATAATTTCTTGCGCAAAAAACGTTTAAGATTTTTTTTTATTAACTTATTTATAAGAATAGAAACGGACCCAACTCCTTTTAAACGGACTTTAAGAGCAAAAGGGGCAAATAGGTTCCAAAAACCAGACATCTTATTATATCATCAAAGTGCAATAAATTACCTGTAAGAAGTATAGGAACTGCTGAATGGACTGGAGGTCCAGCTTGGCGATGTGTGACAACGTGCACTTATCCAGGTCAATGAGGATCATAAACCCTGGCCACGTGCCCTCTTCGTATTGCCAGAGATCCACCAGCATTAGACATGCCCTGGAAGAATGAGAAAATACGTTATGTTGGATCACAGAAGATGAAGAGGTATGTCTTTATAATTTCTAGCAAAACAGAGTCATTCTCCGGAAACCATTGTCAAAATAATTAGGTAGATATCTTAAATATTATATTTAAATAGTTACAGTGAGATTAAAAGTAAAATAGTACCTGATAGCATCAGCGAAGACGAAGTTCTTCGCATCGGTGTCGAGCAGTCTACAGAAAAAAATAGCGGAGTCATCGTATCCCCGCACTTCAAGTGGTGTTATTACTCTGGAATTAGAGACAACTAAGTATGTTAGAAAACTACTTAGTTCATGATAACACGTAGTACTTACTGAAATAATTAGAAATAACATTTTTTCGATTACGACTTTATCGCTTAAAATAGGACAGCCTAACTCAGAATGCCGCCAGCATTATATAGTGAGCTTTTAATGCTTGGGTTAGGGGGCAACTGGCCTCTGGTCCGCGGCCCACATTACACGGAGTAGGAACAGATAGTGGAAAAGTTGGCTTATGGCGATAGGTTCCATTATGTTTACTATTTCATCGTACGTTGGTGTAGCCCATATGTAGATGGATAATTCTTTATAGTGTAAGTTGGTATTGACAAAAGCAGTGTGTTGTGGTTGTGCCCAAAGGATGATGGATCTGCCTAATTGATTGTCAATAACCTTTAGTCGTCTTTAACAACACCCAGGGAAAGGACAATCATTCTTCATCATTTTAGCCGAAAGACGTCCACCTGAATGCTGGACAAAGGCCTTCCTTAAGCACCACCACTTCGACTGGTTATGTGGTTCCCGCATCCAGCGGATTCCTGCTGCCTTCACAAGGTCATCGGTCCACTTTGTGGGAGGCCTTAATTTAAACGCTACGTCTTCCGTCACGTGGTCGGTCAAGGAAAGGGGAATTTCATTACTTTTTTGGATGGACAACACTTTAGATAACGTAAAGTACTCACAAAAAACTGAAAGTCTTCAATATCTTGGCGTCCACGATCCTGTCTTTGAAGAAGTTGCTAAAGAGCGTCTTGAGTGTGTAGTGGAGGTCCAGCACCTGCTTCGACACCTCGGAGCTTCGGTAGCAACAGTGGTAGGTCAGGATAAGGTCCAGGTCTGGAATGTTAGGCATGGAAATATACTTGAAAACTTTTCTTGAAGAATGCCAGGTAATAGAAATCATCTGTAGTGTTTTTATTTAGAACCCGTCGTTGAATTTTAAGGATAGAACGATGTTAATTGAAATATCTGACTAATCTCTTACAAGACATACCAGTCCTTCAAACTTCACATTATCGTTCTTCAATAGGTACCATGTAGGTAGGTAAAACTGAATAATTAAGCATCACACTAATATTATAAAGGCGAAAGTTTGTGAGTGAGTGTGTGTGTTTATTTGAATTTTTTTCACGCTCAAACGGCTGGAACAAATTTTGATAATATTTTGTATATATTTTGTAGCTGATACCGTGGATTAACATATAGACTTTTTAGCCCGATATTCCCACGGGATCGACATTTACGCGGGTGAAACCGCGGGGCGCAGCTAGTAATGTATATAAACAGTAAAGTCCATGGTTGTAATTAATTCTCTATCGGTATAGTCAGAAGTCCATGGAACAATGGAGCCACGGGTGATTAAAATTACCCATGGACCTTGTAATGGGTCGACCCACCGGGACTACGGGTAAAGAGGGGCCTGTTATCATTTTACGGAAATCAAGCACTAGGCAAAAAATGTTGGATTAAAAAACCCCCGACTTAAAAAAAAATCTCTAAAAACTAAAAAAAAAAAAATTGTAGGAAATATTTTGATCCAAGCGTTCTCGCGTCGGACGGCTAATTCAACACTTAACACCGTTTATACGCCAGCATTCGTCCACTAAGTACATACAGCCTTGTTATGACGTAACATCATCTATTATGAACCAACTAATGACACAGTCATCATGCTATCGTCTCGGGTCTAGTAATTGTCGTTTATCTGCTGATCATACGAGTACATGCGATCCATATTGAGATGTGGCCTGTATTCGATTTTTGTCAAGGATTTCTTCTATTTATGTCAATCTATTATAATATGTAATTATAATGTCTGGCTTATTTTTTTCCTTGACAAGTTACGATTCGTTTTTTAGGAGAATAATATTTATCTAGGTATACATCTACATCTATGTCTCCACTCATATCTGTAAGTAATATTTATGGTGTAAAGAATAATTATTCTATTCTATATAATTATGCATACAAATGGTTTAATTGAAGTGTCTGTTTGTAATGTCAAAATAACAGCTTTTGAATGTATATACGGAACTTATAACAAAAAAAGTAGTTAAGTATAAAATTTGTGTCTGTCTGTCTGTTTGTGCCGGCTTATCTCCGAAACGGCTACACCGATTTTGACAGGACTTTCACCTGCAGAGCTGATGTTATAAGGAGTAACTTAGGATAGGTACTTTTGTTTCAGAAAAAGAATTAGGATACCGCGCAAACAAAATTAAAACCCATGAAATCCAATTTGTTTTCCAACATACACATTGCACACGAACGAAATCGCGGGCAGAGTTTTTAAAATAAAATCGTTTAATTATCGTGACTGACTTATTGTTAAGATTCACCCTGCACACTAACGATTTTGATGTATTTGGAAACTAATTCAAACTAATTCAAAATTCATCTTCACAGTTCAACAAAATTCATTGTGTTATTTACGTTAAGCCACATAGGTAGCACTGCTCTTTATGCAAAAAGTTTTTTAGGAATGGCACCTAGGATCAGATACTAAGATCCCCAGACGAATTAAAGATATAAACAACATACACGATTAAAAAAGGCTTTACTGAAAATATTATATGATAAAACATAATAAACAGTGAAATACCTGACACATTACAATTACTTTTTTTTATACTTTTTTATTTTTTAATTTGACATTCATGCTAGAATTTATTATTATTATATTTTATTGGAATGTTTTTTTATTATTAAATCGACAATTAGAATTAGAGTTATTTAATAATGTGTGATAATTGTTTGGTAATTTATTATAATCAGCATGTTTGTACCAAGATAATATTTGTACGCCGATGACGGCTAGTTAGCGTTCTTTAATCATTACAACATCTGTACCTAACCCACCTATGTTAAACAAATAAAAAATATTTGTATTTGTTATTAACATTGTTGAGAAGACAAACTCGAATATGATTTAACGTTTTAAGCGCTTGGCTAAATATCAATTGCTGTGCCCCTAGCGCGCGGCTACAAATCGATAAAATAATCATCATCATCTGCCTAGCTTTTTCCCAACCATGTTGGGGTCGGCTTCCAGTCAAACCGGATGCAACTGAATACCTAAATCGATAAAATAATACCTACCTAATAAGGAGGAATCGTTGAATAGAACGAAAAAATCATGCATGTTCTCTGTCGCAGAAATACGACACGAGCGGTAGGGGCACGGAAATATGTGTCGCATAAATGCGACTCAAGCGGTCAAAGGGTTAATTATTATTTAGCAGATTTATGGATTAGCAATATCCTTCGAAATAATTCTGATTGTGATTGATAGTGTGTTAGGCAATAAGGGTGCTGATTGATAGCCTTACGCTATAGCGAAGGGGGTAAGAAAACCTCGGCTTACCTTTCGTGGTAATAAAGATGTGAAATTCTGATTTGAAAAGTTACAAAGTGGTTTTACCAGTTACATCAGTTCGTCTAACTACTTATAATTTCTGTAATTGAGGAAGCGGCGAGTAACAACAGCCTCCATTGATTCACTAAACACGCGTTATTAAATTAATTAGCTAGGAATAATGATAAAAACTGCGTAAGTGTCGTCCTTGGCATGACACTAAGGTTTTTTTAATGGATTGTTGCAAAACTATTGTAATTTTTTTATGGACTTTGAAGGCAATTATTGACACTGCTATCTGGTTAAGAGGTATTGAATAATAAAAAAAATCTGCACAAGACCTGGCCCCCAGGGGGCCTAAAAAGGCCACTTTGGAGAATCATAAAAGGATAACATGATGAATTATAATATGGCGAAGATAGTCCGTGTTTTTCTTGTTTTCACTGCAATACGTAGGTACAATCAAAGAGATTGGGATTAGATTCGGATTGGTTGATAGTTATTTTAACAGAGACAAAAAAAAATAACTGAAAAATGCTTCGCAAATGGGATTTGATACGATTAACTTAACAGTTAACTGTCCATTGTGTTATCATTAAAGATGTGAAATTCTGATTTGACAAGTTACAAAGTGGTTTTACCAGTTACATCAGTTCGTTTATTTTAGATTCTGCCAAAGTGGCCTTTTTAGGCCCCCTGATAATTCAAGGATCGCGAATCATATTTACTTTAACATACAACCTGACAAACGAATACCTGACCTGCAAATTGCTAAGAAAATTTGAACTTCGCGGACTACTCTGACGCATCTCACGCATCCCTTATAATAAGAGTAAACTAGTCGCGAGCTCGAACTCACTGGTGGTTATGGCCAAAAAGCACGCTGTCTCACCTGGCTTCGTGTCCGACAGAGATAGTATCAGTGATGAGCAGTTAGACGTTAGTCTACGCGCACAATGTCTAGTTCTCACGCACAGAAACACTGTTCCGAACTGATAGGCGCGTGAAAAAATTCGAAAAGTGCTTCGGAAAATCAAGTTTTAAGAAAAAACCACTGCATAAATCAATTACAAATAAAGTTTATTGAACTCTTCGATAATTGAGCTTTGTCGATACGGATATTGTTTTGAAGACTACAGTTATTTTGTTACTTATTTACACTCAAAGTTACGTTAAAAATAGCAAGAAAAACGAATATTTTGTTGGCTCATAACATATTTTTTTTAATGGCTTTTTATTTTACTATCCTGTTTCCGTACAGACAAAATTATAAGTAATTAAAAATAATAAGTCAAAACGATATCATGTTTAACTTTGGATGCACAATGTCAAGTAATACTCTCCAGAAATTTGTTTGGAAAAAATATCAACTAGTTGCACCTAAATAAAAGGTACAGTAGATACACACCAGTAATATGTTCTGAAGGCAAGTGCGGTTGCGTGTCAACCCAATCTCTGAACTTCTTTATGTCTTCTGTAGTGATCTTTGTGTTCTTCTTGTATTCTTCTTCTAACGGAAACTGCTGGACTGGACCCGACATTGTTCTGGAAAATTTAAACGTCAATTATTTACTGGCTCAAGCAAGGGTTTCCTAAACCTACGATGTCTGCTACATAGCGTCCGTAATTTACTGTCGAATGACGTCACTGAAACGTTGTTTATAAAAGTAGGTTGGTGTTTTCTTAGAGAACGTTTTTTGACACCGTAAAGTCAATCTTCGTGGCCTTTATATTCATGATGGTCGTCATGTGGTGGCCGTCGCTTTTGTGTCAAGCTTTTTAATCTCAGGCTTAAGATAGGCATCAGGTCGGTCGGGGGTTGGGTCGTTCTCTTGTTTTCTTTTTTTGAGACTTGTGAGGCCGCCACTTGCGCACAAACAACACCATTTGTAAATGGAACTATGAGTTCTCTTCGGGACGACAACAATTTGAATAGATATACTGCTCAAATCCAAATCCTAACTATTATTATTAATGTTCTGAATGCGAAAGTAATTTTGTTTGTTTGTTACCTTTTCACGCCTAAACTACTGAACCGATCATCCTGAAATTTGTCATATACACCCTGTATATGACAAATTCCATCATTTATTTATTTATTATTTTTTATCCTCTTGCTCGAACGCCATACAGCAATTACACCAACGGAGAAATCATCAACCTTTCATCTCGAAAAAACCGGGCAAGAGCGAGTCGGACTCGCCCACCGAGGGTTCCGTAACATCCGGGTTTATGTTTATGAAATTAAATGTTTTTTTTAGGGTTCCGATGCCAAATGGCAAAAAACGGAACCCTTATAGATTCGTCATGTCTGTCTGTCTGTCTGTCTGTCCGTCTGTCTGTCTGTCTGTCTGTCCGTCCGTATGTCACAGCCACTTTTCTCCGAAACTATAAGAACTATACTGTTGAAATTTGGTAAGTAGATGTATTCTGTGAACCGCATTAAGATTTTCATACAAAAATAGAAAAAAAACAATAAATTTTGGGGTTCCCCATACTTAGAACTGAAACTAAAAAATTTTTTTTTCGTCAAACCCATACGTGTGAGGTATCTATGGATAGGTCTTCAAAAATGATATTGAGGTTTCTTATATAATTTTTTTCTAAACTGAATAGTTTGCGCGAGAGACACTTCCAAAGTCGTAAAATGTGTGTCCCCCCCCCCTGTAACTTCTAAAATAAGAGAATATTAAAACTAAAAAAAATATGTGATGTACAATACCATGTAAACTTCCACCGAAAATTAGTTTGAACGAGATCTAGTAAGTAGTTTTTTTTTAATACGTCATAAATCGTAAACCGCAATTTACCTTTTATTCAACCAACTCAAATTATTTATTATTATTATTATCAGCCGTTTCTGTCCCACTGCAGGGCAAAGGCCTCCCTTCCCTCCTTCCACTTATCCCTATCCAGTGCTGTTATACGCCAATCCCTGTGGAAAGAGTCGAGCTCGTCCCGCCATCTCTTTCTGGGCCTGCCGCGTTGTCGTTTGCTGCTGTTTGGGACCCATTGTGTGGTTGCTTTAGCCCATAGCTCCTCCGGCATGCGACAGATGTGACCAGCCCAGTTCCATTTTAGCTTGGCAGCCGTGTGACCTACATCGGCAATTTGAGTTTTAGAACGCAGTATCGAGTTCCTTATACGATCAGACAGTTTAACTCCAAGGATACTGCGCTCCATTGCTCGCTGACAGACCCCGAGTGCGGACTTTTGACGATTGGTTAGTGCCCATGTCTGCGCTCCATAGGTGAGGGTAGGAAGAATGCACATGTCCATGAGTTTTCTCTTCAGTGAGAGAGGGAGAGTTCCTTTCATTATTTGCTTCATCGACCAATAGCTCTTCCAGGCGTTCTCGGTGCGTCGAGCAACTTCTTTATCGTGTCTTGCCTGGAAGGAGACTATTTGGCCGAGGTATATATACTCATGGACATATTCAATCCTCACACCCCCAATTCCTATGTTACGCTTGGTGCTGTTAGTCATCACCTTAGTCTTCGCCATATTCATCGCGAGTCCGACCTCGAGGCTGGCACTGCTCAGTTGGTTGAGCATTAGGCCTAACTCGGCTGCCGTGGAGGAGAAAAGGACAATATCGTCGGCGAAGCGGAGATTTGTTAATCTTCTATCGCCCACGACGATGCCCTTGTCCTTCCAATTGCTATCTAGTTTTCTAAAGACTTCTTCAAGCGTGGCTGTGAAGAGCTTTGGAGAAAGAGGGTCGCCCTGTTTAACCCCTTTTTGGATAGAGAATGATGGTCCTGTGGTGTTTATTTTTATGGCTGCTGTGCTATTTTGGTATATTTTTTGTAGTAAGTTAATGTATGTAGGTTCGATGTCTTGGTTTTGAAGAGATTCAAATATGGCGTTGTGCGATAAACTGTCAAATGCTTTAGAGTAGTCGACAAATGCGAGGTATAAAGGTAAGTTGAATTCTAGATGTTTTTCTATAACCTGATTAAGGGACTGTAAATGGTCGGTTGTGGATTGGCCACGGCGGAATCCGGCTTGTTCGGGAGGTAGATGTTGATCTAATTGGCTAGAAATGCGATTTTCAAGAATTTTTATGAATATTTTGTAAAGGTGTGTTAAGAGGCTGATGGGGCGGTAATTGCCGATGTCAGTCTTATCACCTTTTTTATGGAGGAGGATAATATTTGAGTGGCAGAAACTACTTGGAAGAACACCTGTTTGTAATATTGAATTAAATAAGTTGCAGATGTATGGCAACAAGATAGGCTCCGCGGCTCGAAGTGATTCGGTTGTGATACCATCTTCGCCGGGACTTTTATTGTACTTCATGCCTCTGAGAGCCTGGTGTACTTCATAGCCAGATATTACTGGGACCTCCTCAGGACATGAGTAAACTTCGGTTGTTTGTTGGGATGCTTGGTCGTTGGAGTATAGAGATTTATAAAACTCGGTACTTATCCCAAGAATTTTTGCCCTGTCTCCTTGCTTAACGCCAACTCAAATATAAAAAAATATAAAAAAAACATTTAATTTCATAAATATAAACCTTATGCATAAACCCGGATGTTACGGAACCCTCGGTGAGCGAGTCCGACTCGCTCTTGCCCGGTTTTTTTATTTTTGAGTTGATTGAATGAATGGTAAATTGCGGTTTACGATTCGTGACGTATTAAAAAAAAACTACTTACTAGATCTCGTTCAAACCAATTTTCGGTGGTAGTTTACATGGTAGTGTACATCATATATTTTTTTTAGTTTTATCATTCTCTTATTTTAGAAGTTACAGGGGGGGGGACACACATTTTACCACTTTGGAAGTGTCTCTCGCGCAAACTATTCAGTTTAGAAAAAAATGATATTAGAAACCTCAATATCATTTTTGAAGACCTACCCATAGATACCCCACACGTATGGGTTTGATGAAAAAAAAAATTTGAGTTTCGGTTCTAAGTATGGGGAACCCTAAAATTTATTGTTTTTTTTCTATTTTTGTGTGAAAATCTTAATGCGGTTCACAGAATACATCTACTTACCAAATTTCAACAGTATAGTTCTTATAGTTTCGGAGAAAAATGGCTGTGACATACGGACGGACAGACAGACAGACAGACAGACGGACAGACAGACAGACAGACAGACAGACATGACGAATCTATAATAATGTTATAAATGTGTAAGTGAGTTTGTTTTTTACGCTTTCACGCTAAAACGATTGAACGTATTTGGATGAAATTTGGCACACAGATAGACTATGACCTGGGTGAGATAGGCTTTTCACCCTGGATCGTGGACGAAGGCGGGGCCTACGACTAGTTGTTGAAAATTGCATTTTCTTGCATGTGGCCACTGACTCATTGCCCTGGAATCTGATCAAACAACCAAACACTGTCAAGGCGCACAGTTAATGTGATATTGTCAACTAGCCTTCACGGTTCTAAACAGATACTATTACTGTGCTACTAATGACTTCTGATATTGAATATTTACCTCAATAATATCACACAACTCATTTGACAACATAAAAACGTAACATAACATCATCTTCATCTTCCATATTGGTAACTTTACTTGGTGCTATTTCAAATCGAAGATTTAAGGAGTTTTTTTTGTTCCTTTGTTACATTCGTTTTTTTTTTTTCGTGGCTAGATCGACAGATACCTCTACAAACCAACGCATAAATGCATAAAGCTGACATGAAAGACTAGTGAAGAGTTGAAGCCGTCTAGACAGTGGTGTTTTTTAGGGTTCCGTACTCAAAAGGTAAAAACGGAACCCTATTACTAAGACTTTGCTGTCTGTCCGTCCGTCTGTCTGTCTGTCACCAGGCTGTATTTCAAGAACCGCCATAGCTAGACAGTTGAAATTTTCACAAATTATGTACTTATTTCTGTTGCCGCTATAACAACAAATACTAAAAACAAAATAAAATAAATATTTAAGGGGGGCTCCCATACAACAAACGCGTTTTTTGCCCTTTTTTGCTCGATATCAAAAATGACAACAGGTAGGCACTTGAAATATTCACAAAATACTCAGTTGTATTTTTACTTTAACACTTTGCGGGACACTTAACGCCTATCGACGTAATAACAATAAAACTTCTATTGTGTCTCGTTCAGTGTCCTTCAATGTGTTAATAATAAAATTAAAATAAAATAAATATTTATGGGGGACTCCCTACAACAAACGTGTTTTTTTTGCGGCGTTTTTGCCTTGTGTCCGACTCGCACTTGGCCTGTTTTTTGGTATTTATTTATTTCATATATCGCCAACAGAGGCTACATACACAATTAGGTACATGCACGTAACACAAACAGGGACAAATAAAAGTGTGTGCTTTCAATAATAGAAGACCACATCATCCACTTATTATCTAGGTAGGTACAGACGCCAACTCACCAAGCTACTACAATCTGTCAAATTTCTTTAATATATTTTCAACTTTATCGCTAAAGTATAAGGTTCAAAGTTGATTTGGAAAATTTGAGAGTTTCGGGCAGCTTCATGTGCTGGCGGCTGTACAACAAGTTTGACAAGGACGAAAATATTAAACTAAATCAAAGTCGTTGGGGAAAGGAGATCGACCAATCTACGTTTCTCCGACGACATTGTCCTCTGTTCTTCCTCTGTAGCTGAGGTAGGCCAAATGCTCGACAACTGAGCCACGCCGGTCTTCAAATCGGACTTACGATGAACATGTCGAAAACAAAGCTGATGACGAACAGAAAGAAGAAAGAAAGAAAGAAAAACTGTTTATTCTGCACAAACAAAACAGCACCGAACGTAACGTAGAAACTGGGGTGTGCTGGTTGAATATGTCCATGAGTACCTATATTTTCGGCCAAATAGTATCCTTCCAGGCCAGACAGGACAAAGAAGTCGCTCGCCGCAACTATTGGTCGATGAAACATCTCATGAATAATAATAATAAAGAGAAAAGAATAATAATTTAAAAAATATAATTTTTAATATGTATATAATGAAATAAAGACAATATAGCACACAGCTTTAGATATCACATTTATTAAGTTAGTAAATAGTACAAAATGAATAGGTATACCTACAAGTAGCGAAATGACGTTAGCGACGTTAATCACGTGAATATTAGTTGTTTCCATTGAAAAGAACTGGTCGCGTATGTTTTAAAGACCGGATAAAAAAATGGACTTTGAAAATTTGCTAAAAAAAAATTATTCAGTACCTACTTAATTAATTTATGGGTTTAATTTGCTTTTAATGATATTTCTGTTTACTTAGAAACAGTCTACAAACAGATACTTACTTCAAACATGCAATTTCTTATTTTTACATTGATGCAGATTGTCATACAAGCAACAACTTGTGGTCTTGAAAACTGCAGGAGAAATTGGTTTGAAAACTAACAACTGTGTTAATACGTGTAGTACGAACTATTGACATGGCCACTCAGATGGCCAGTCTTATTGAGAGCAGATTTTATTGCATTCCTATTGACGATCTCATAGAGTGAGGTTTGATGAATGTTTGGTACCTATGACATGAATAATTTTGAGTCCAACCTCTGTAAAATCTACATAGGTTTGCATACCTCTCTGTTAACTCATTATTCACAAAGTTTCGTCGTCGTTGTTTCAGCCGATAGACGTCCACTGCTGGACATAGGCCTCCCCCAATTTTGGGGGGGGGTTTGCCATAATCGCCACGCTTGGCAGGCGGGTTGGCGATCGCAGTATGGTATGATGGTGGAATAAATAGAGAACGCTGCTGCCCATTCTCCGGTAAGACCCTTAGTCGCCTTTTACGACACCCACGGGAAGTAAGGGGTGGTGCAATTCTTTAAGTCCGGCACCACACAGACACATCACAAAGTTTATGTTTTTGTAAATGATTATTATTAATAAAGTATTTAAAAAAAAAATCAATTAATTTTAAGTACTTATAGGATTTTTGACAATGAATTTGAATTGTGTGATGAATAAATTAATTATTATTGAACATTGTTGATTATTTATTAGTTTATATTACACGTTTTCTTAATGGATTTTATGTAATATGATTTTTATTTGTGACGTTTGAATTTTATTTTTGACGTCGTATTGGTATGATATGTTTAAATATTTTAATGAGTTTTAGGTACTTAAATGATTTGAATTTTTGAGTCCTATGCCTACATTTTTTTTTATGTAACACATTCACACAATGTAAAATGTTATTGAATAAATTAAATGAAATACATCGCTCGCAAGCTTTGAGTTGTCTACTGAGTAACCTTACCTACTTATGCTAACTTTACGAAAGTCAGAAAACCGAATAGCGATATAGTCCGTTTATTTAATAACATAATTTATTATCATTCAATTATAATAGTAGATTGTACAACTAGTGCGTAAAAGAAGCCATTAATTTTACCCCGAGCCGCAGGCGAGTGTGGATAGTTAAGTCTAGGGGTAAAATGGCTCGTTTATGCCCGAGTATTTTATTAGTATTTTTTCACTCTGCTTTTCACTTCGATTGCGAGAAAATGGTTTCATTTTCTCGCAATCGAAGTGAAAAGCAGAGTGAAAAAATACACACACACACACAACACATAGAACATAGAACATTATGCCTGTTTAGGCATAATGTTCTTGAAAACAGCAGGAAAACATTATTTATAACTAAAATACCAGCGGGGTAATTGGATAACGCACTAACAGTATATACAGGGTGGTCAAAAAGTCGTGGATAAAACGAAATAGGGAGATAAAGGAGGTCATTTATAATATATATTATATACTAGCTGCGCCCCGCGGTTTTACCCGCGTAAATGTCGATCCCGTGGGAATATTGGGATAAAAAGTAGCCTGTATGTTAATCCAGGGTGTCAGCTACCTCCAAACCAAATGTTATCAAAATTGGTCCAGCCGTTTGTGCGTGAAGAAGTAACAAACATACAAACACACTCACAAACTTTCGCCTTTATGATATTAGTGTGTTTAGTTACAACCAAGCTTAATACAAAATCATGTTGCTATGACGCCATGCTAACTCTTATTTCAATTAACCCATTTACAGGCACTTTTAAATTGTTAAGGAGTCGGTCAGTCCGAAAGATAGTTGCTCATCCTAAAGCGTAGCAGGTTCCTATGGAGTAGATCGGGTATGAAACTCCATGAAAACACTTTTAAATCAATCGAATTTAAATCAGGCAAAAATCTGAAACCATTCGAAAACCATTCTTCTCGTCTTGTGTTGGTAAGAGATAAAACTCGTAAAGTTTCTTTTGCAAAGAATTACAGGTCCAGTTACACTTAATTTTTATAAAAGACGTTTGACACCTGAAGGTAAGAAAAGCTCTGGCACACCTAAATTAACACATTAAGTTATTTTTACTCATAGGCTTTTACGCAAAATACACACCTTTGATGAGCAGTCGTGTAAAAACGAAGCTTGTTTTAGAATCTGTTTTCTTGGTTAGGTCCACATACTGCACGTACCAACTATTTTGCAACCGCTACTAAGACCCATTATAAATGGATACTCTTTCCTAAGATACAGACAGGTTTTCCTGCCTAGTTTAGGAAAAGGGAGTCCTATGACCCCTGTTATAGTTATACTGGTTTTACTTTATAACGTTTTAGTTTATAAGACAACTCTGTATGCAACTACTTATAAAAATAAATTTCTTGTTATTTCCTTTATTTCAATAAACATATTACTTATAAATTATATTTTTTAATATTAGGATTTTAAAATATTTAAAAATATAAAAAATATATTATTATTATTATACTTATACCTACGTAATGATCTAATTACCTATCCAACCACATTAAAGTTTTAAGAGGCTTTTTCCACACCCCCACGATTACGAACTCCCAAGATCTGCCGCTCATAAGAATGGCAAAGATTGATGGTTCATCTTACATCTTAGAAGCTGGTAGGAAGTTTACTACTATCCCATAGTTTAATTTTGATAGGTATTTTCTTAAGCCCACACACTGATCTTTATAATAAAATTCTTGCTCTTGACACCTGAGATTGTTTTGCCATTTCTTTTTAGTAAGTTAGCTAATGAATGTCGACTCCATCTAGCTTATTTTTTTAAACATGACATGTAACTGTAATTCCGGTATCCTATTTACAGAATAAGTAATTTAATTTCATAGAATAAAAGGAGCATGATCATCACTTAAATGGATGCTGTAATTTTAAAAGAAAATGCACCTCACACTGAAGTTTCATTGAAATATCCATAAAGATTGCTAACATTTCAGTTGTATTAAGAAGAAGATTGTTGAAACAGATCATTCCTGTAGATAGGTACAGTTAGATACAGGCCACAAACTGTCCGCTTTCATAAAAAAAAATAGATCAACTATCAATATCACTCAAAAAGCATTAAGAAAAACACACGACATACTTACAAATATTTTCCAACCGCACACAGCACTGCACTCAATTAAAACAATATTATATATAAAATTTAAAATTAAATTATATTATTATAGACACGTCCGCATCCCACGGTGTCACATCACTACTACGAGATATAACTCCATATAAAGTTGTATGGGCTGTCTCTAAAAAATGCGTAACACTGCACCGGACTGGAGGTCTCAAGGAAATTAATATAAAAATAATGACGGAATTGCTCAAAATTATATTTAATGTGCTGGAAATATTTTCGGAACTGCAATTTTGTCCCATTTATGTTTAGAATTGACCTTGAAACAGCGTAACATGACATGACGTGTACCTATATAGAAGTACCGTATAATACAGATACACGTGTACATAGATATTATGGTTTGTACTATATTTATATTAAACTAGCTGTTGCCCGCGACTTCGTCTGCGATCAAGACAAAAGACACGTGACGCCATCTTATCATAGTAAAGTTATTGTTGTTTTCCTCGGGAACAGCACTTTTTTTCGGGATGAAAGGTGCCCTATGTCCGTTTCTGTACACCTGACAACGTATATGCAAAATTTCAGGATGATCGGTTCAATGGTTTAGGCGTGAAAAGGTAACAAGCAAACTTAGTTTCGCATTTATAATATTAGTTAGGATTACACGCAGCGAACTGAAATGATTCATCAGCATTAGGACTCTAATGGGTTTGAGAAGTTCACTTTTGATTTCACTTCATAGTAGCATTATCTAAGTACTTAATAGTTACGCTGACAGACAACGAATAGCCTTACAGCCGTGCAGCACTGAGGATGCACAACCTAAAAGGGTTAAATAGGGCGATAAAAGTTTGTATGGTAATTTTGTAATATTTGCTGATGGGAAAGTCCATTGGGCACACGGCTTGTTATACAGAAGACTGATTGTCCTATAGTTTTCTACGAACTTACGTAGTGACCTCATCCTTTGAGGAACTGCATCGTTACGGTGTTAGTTATCCTTAGGATGAGATCAAAGTGGCTTGCCATCGTCATCATTGTCCTGCCCTTACCTATACCAATTTTTTTAAAATTATTATTATTAAATGGGCCCGCTGTTGACCCCGATCACGCCTGATGGAAAGCGATAGATGAGGTCTATGTTGGAACGAGCGTGCCCAGAAGATGCTTGTTCACTCTTGTTTTGAAGGCAGACGGGTTAAATGTGGGAGGGAACATGACTTTTTCTTCCTTATTTCTCTGTCGTTGTCGTTTCAGCCGATAGACGTCCACTGCTGGACATAGGCCTCCCCCAATTTGCCATATTTTGGGGGGGGTTTGCCATAATCGCCACGCTTGGCAGGCGGGTTGGCGATCGCAGTATGGTATGATGGTGGAATGCATAGAGAACGCTGCTGCCCATTCTCCGGTACGACCCTTAGTCGCCTTTTACGACACCCTCGGGAAGTAAGGGGTGGTGCTATTCTTTAAGTCCGGTACCACACAGACCATTTACCACTTATTTTTCTATTAGTCGTCAACTCGTCATCTTGGTAGTCACCCCCTTACTTATAGTCTGCGCGTAACTAGTTGGCCGCGCCTAAGGTATATGAGCGGCGGGACGGCGGGGCGCGGGCGGGCACTTTGTCATTACTCAGCACGTGCGTTGCGAACAATAGGCAACCCCGCCGCCTACACCCAAGTCCCCACCCAAGGGGCGGCCAACTATGTAGTTCCGCGCGGACTATAGCCATATCAATTCTCACACACTCCATCCATCGTTTTTTTTGGTCTTCCTCTACTTTTATAGCCATCCACATCATACTTAAAAACTTCTTAAAGATATTTTCCTCACTCCTTCGCATTACATGCCCATCAAAGTGGCTCGCCGTGTGCATTTGTTCGCAAACTACGGTAACTACCAGGAAAAAGAACCACTGTAATAAGGAGTTTTACTTCCAAAACATGTTTCATAACGGTGTGCAAGAGCCTAAACTAGGATTATAAAACGTTTGAGATTGTAAATGATACCGACGTTATTAAAGCGCTCGATGAAATAATATTTTGTATAACAAGCACGTTTTCTGTTAGAGCATTCGGCAAGACGAGGTAGGCTTAGGTTAAAAGTGTGTTCATGGAGTTTCTTGCACGTTCTTCTCCATAGGTACCTACGCTTTGGAATGGGCAACTAGCTTCATCTTTCTGACTGACCGACCCCTTGACAATTCAAAAGTGCCTGTAATTGGTTTAATTGTAATAAAAACTTTGAGTTTGAGTTGAGTTTGAGTTAACCACAGATGACGTGAACTTAGCAATATGGGCCAATATTATCTGTAATGTAATTGAGTTGAACTGTCCCGACAGACAGCATCACTGAGCATGTGACACTTTAGATTTAGACAGCATTGTATCAAAGGTGCGTCTAAAAGGTTACATGCTCTGTGGATGCATCACTCATAGTGAAACTTGACCTTCATTTAATGATCTCAACAGGGTAAAATAAAATAAAAATAGTTTATTTGCACCTTCAAGTAAAAACATTAGGTATATGATTTACAACAAAAATAGGCCTAAGGTAAGTACAGTTGAATGTTGGAGTTGCAGCCAATATCTAAGCTAACTTAATATCTTGTAATTATAGGTATCTGCGCCCACCCACTAAAATATGTTTCTTAATTACATGGATAATTTACATAATCTAGATAAAGTATAACAGTTGAATTTTATATTGTCTTATACAAAGCAAATAATAAGGGACTGTTTAGGTGCAAACCTAGAATAAATAAACAAAGGGTAAAGCAAAGGGTAGATTTGTAAATAGTACCTCGGTTCTATGGTGACTGGCTGGATATGAAGTTCTAGATAGGTGATATGCAGGTCTGATTACACTCCACAGGCGTTATATTTTCTTTTAATTTAATTACAAACAAAAAAATGGCTATTCTGTCTCTTTTGGTATTCTCAAAGTCTACCAAAAAACATTAATCAAAAAGTACATTTATTATACAGGGTGTTTGGTGCATCGTTTGCCAAATGGAATTGGCCGAAAGAAGAGGTCATTTGCTATCTCTTAAGGCCCAGTAACTCATTCCTTGTTACACCGGTTTTTTTATAATGACTTTTTAATTTTTATTTAGAAAAATACAAGAACTCTGCATTTAAGCTTAAATTTAAAAAAAAGTTATGAGTATAGCCTTCAAATTTCATTTTAATTCTTATGTTTACTCTTGTATGGTTCTATGAAATTCAAAATTATTTGCTAATAACATCTAGTTCCTTTTTAATAACTCACAAAGTTTTTGAAAAAAGGAAAAATACACTTGACCCTCAACTGTAAATTGTTGTAAAAAAAAAAACTAAAAGCGATCGGGATCTTCGAATTCTTTTAAAAAGTTCTCTAGTTTGTCCCCTTTCCAACGGTGTTCAATATACCAAAAAAAACTTTTAATAACTTCAGTAATTCGCTACATGTGTAATCGAGACACATCAGGCTGATATTCGATATTACGGTAAGAACACTAGTTTTCACATAAATAACATTCTTTAAGTAGGTGGATGGTGTTATCTCACTCTTACGCAGTCTCTTATCTCTTTCTAGGGTTCTTACTTTCCTCAAACTTGAAATAAAAAATACGTTTACACACCACTACAGTCGAGATAAGACGAAGATGTCGCGCGAGTGTACGCAATAGTGGAGGACAATTTGAACAAAATTTAGAATTAAGTACTTATTAAATAAAAGTTTATTTTTTATTTCAAGTTTAGGAAAGTTATAACCCTAGAAAGAGATAAGAGACTGTGTAAGAGTGAGATAACACTATCCACCTACTTAAAGAATGTTATTTATGTGAAAACTAGTGTTTTTACCATAATATCGAATATCAGCCTGATGTGTCTCGATTACACATTTAGCGAATTACTGAAGTTATTAAAAGTTTTTTTTGGTATATTGCACACCGTTGGAAAGGGGACAAACTAGAGAACTTTTTAAAAGAATTCGAAGATCCCGATAGCTTTTAGTTTTTTTTTTACAGCAATTTAAAGTTGAGTGTTAAGTGTATTTTTCCTTTTTTCAAAAACTTTGTGAGTTATTAAAAAGGAACTAGATGTTATTAGCAAGTAATTTTGTATTTCATAGAACCATACAAGAGTAAACATAAGAATTAAAATGAAATTTGAAGGCTATACTCATAACTTTTTTTTTAATTTAAGCTTAAATGCAGAGTTCTTGTATTTTTCTAAATAAAAATTAAAAAGTCATTATAAAAAAACCGGTGGAACAAGGAATGAGTTACTGGGCCTTAAGAGATAGCAAATGACCTCTCCTTTCGGCCAATTCCATTTGGCAAACGATGCACCAAACACCCTGTATATACTCGATCTGTCATTAATATAATTAGTATACATTAAAGGTGGCTCATTTTGGGTTAACCTTTTACGAATTATAACAATAGTTCCGTATTTTCCTTTGGGATTATCTCAGTTATATTGTAATTAATATGTCACTAGCTGTGCCCCGCGGTTTCACCCGCGTAAATGTCGATCCCGTGGGAATATCGGGATAAA
The DNA here is from genome assembly GCA_916614155.1 of Mesoligia furuncula. Classification (NCBI taxonomy): domain Eukaryota; kingdom Metazoa; phylum Arthropoda; class Insecta; order Lepidoptera; family Noctuidae; genus Mesoligia; species Mesoligia furuncula. The sequence goes on from OU744810.1 coordinate 1,284,580, forward strand.
AAGTAGCCTATTATGTTAATCCAGAGGGTCAGCTACCTCCATATAAAATTATATCAAAATTGGTCCAGCAAAATTGGTGAGCCTGAAGAAGTAACATACACACATACACACTTTCGCCTTTATAATATTAGTGTGATTCTCATATCAGCGCATTACATATAAATAATTATATTGACGCACTTTGCCCCCTAGGGTCTCGCACATTTTTTATAATTCTCTTGTTATTCAACGCTTTTTAGACAGGTACCTTACCTATCTAAAAAGCGTTGAATACCAAGACAATTTCAAGCTTCAAGCAAACAATTCAATTAGACAACTTCAAGCTTTTTTGATAGCTACTAGATAATGTACCTACATTATCTCCAAAATCAGGGCACAAGTTAACTTTTAAACAGAATCCTTCTAAAAACATTTATATTTCGGCAAACCTGTTTTCATGTAGACCGGTTAGACCGCTTGTTTTAAAAGCCACGTCACTTACCTGTAGGTACTATACACATAACCCTTCCGGAATAAATTCTTTAAATGATAGTGAAAACCGAATCATAATCCGTTGCGTAGTTTAGAAGAACAATGTGGTCACACAAACAGACACGAAAAACAACTTTAATTTATAATATTATGTATGTATTTAGTTTGTTTGCCGATACATTGTCCTTGTCCGGTGAAGATGGACCTGAGATCCAGAGCAGATTGAAGAAATGGCAACAGAAGCTGGAGAATTTCTAATGGGTAAAATTGTATCCCACAAAAACATTTCATGTTAAATGTTGCCAAGACGAGACCATGTAGCTCGCACTGTCAAAAAGTAATCAGATCTCATGTAGAGCCAAGCTTCTAACTCTACACGCCCTTTTTTTTTTTTTTTTTTTTTTTTGTCGCTGAGAAATGACATTACGCATCTCCGCTCGTCGGGGGACGAGACGGAGTATGTGGGACTCCCTGCCAGAGTGGCAGTATACCCACTAAAACTCAGCGGTGTTCCCTCATCGCCTTGATGGGGGGTCATGGGAATCCGGCTCAGCCTTTGCGTCCACAACCCCCCGGCGCATGCCCGCCTATCTGGCGGGCCCCGCCTATCTGGCGGGCCCCGCATGTCCCCCCGGCTGGGGGGCTACGAGAATGGCCGGGAACACCTGGCCATTCCCGTCCGGCACTGGTGGAAGCCTGTGCAATACAGGCGAGGGTGCCCCCGCACCCGTCGCCTGCTGGCTTCCACCTGGGAGGAGTCGGAGATGACTGTCATACTGACGTCTTCTTCGACCCCTCCTCCGCCTTCGGAGCGGCGCCGCGAGAGGGTCTTCCTCCCGCGCGCGCTCTGCCTCCTCCTTCTGGGACATGACGTGTTCGCAGAAGGAGGCGACTGCCGCCCAGGACCCCTCATCCCCCAGCATGGCGTTGACCAAGCCGGAGAGCGAGAGGTCCGTTCCGATCGCCGCGGTGAGACTGCGGCGCGGCCCGTACCACGACGGGCACACCTCGAGAGTGTGCTGCGCCGTGTCCTCCGCCGCGCCACAGTCGTGACACGACGGCGTCTCCTCCCGCCCGATACGGTGCAGGTACGATCCGAAGCAACCGTGTCCGGACAGCACCTGCACCAGACGGAAGGAAAGGAACCCGTGCGACCGCTCGAGCCAGTCTCGCAGGACCGGCCCAATCGCGTCGAGGGTTCGGCGGCCAAAGGCTGCGGCGGCGAGGTCCCGCGTCCAGTGGACGACAATGGCGTCCTTCGCCTCCCGCCGGACGGCCTCCCGCTCTTCCGGGGCTGGGCGTTCTCCACTTGCCCTCCGCCCCGCCGTCCATTCATATACTCTGGCGAGCACCCACGCCTCGAGCTCCCAAGGCGGGGTGCTGGCCAGAGCACATGCCGCGGAGAAGCCGACCGTGCGGTAGGCCCTCGCCACCCGCTGGGCTATGGCCCTTTGGGGGGCCCGCAACGCGGCGGCGTTCTCCCTCCTGTTGAGGGAGTCCTCCCAAATAGGGGCCCCGTAAAGGGCCATACTCCTCAAGATGCCGGCGTAAAGTTGCCGGCATCGCGCGCTGGGCCCCCCCAAGTTGGGGAGCAGCCACGAGAGGGCGCCCGCAGTCTTCAGCAGGCGCGTCGACAACCCGCTAAAATGCGGGCCGAAACGCCACCTGCTGTCGAGAACAAGGCCCAGATATTTCATCTGGGCCTTCACCCCAATTCGGACGCCCTCCACAAAAATGTGGGCGTCTGGTGGTTGGCGCTGCCGAGGCCCGTGGAAGAACACGGCCTCGGTCTTGTGCAGCGCCACCGTCAATCCTAGGCGGCGGATCCTCCCTGCGACCAAGGATCCGCCCGCCGAGGCCAAGTTGGCCGCCTCCCTGAAACTCTCGCCCCGGGCGGTGAGGAGAGTGTCATCCGCGTAGCAGACGACACTCGTGCCTCGGAGGAGAGTTCCCCGCAAGAGCCAGTCGTAGCCGACGTTCCAGAGGAGAGGTCCCACGACTGACCCCTGCGGAACGCCGGCCTCGACTGCGTACCGCCGGACTTGGCCAGCCCTGTTCACGAGGACGATCGCCCGATCCTCCAGGTAGCTGGCCAGTAGACGCCGCATGTATTGAGGCACCCCGTGGAATCGGAGCGCCTCTAGGATGGTGCTGTGGGGAACAGAATTGAAGGCGTTGGCTATGTCGAATGACACCGCCAACAATCCGTCCCCCGCCTCCATCGCCTCCTTCACCTGGCCCTTAAGGCGGGCCAGCGCGTCTACCGTGGAACGCTCAGCCCGGAAACCGAACTGAGCGTCCGACAAGTCCGGCCCCACATTCCGCAGGTGGCCCTTTAGGCGGGCAGCGATTATCCCCTCGAACATTTTGCCGACCTCATCGAGCAGGACGATGGGTCGGTATGCCGAGGGGGAGTCTGCCGGGCGGCCCTCCTTGCGAAGGAGGCACAACTGCCCCTCCTGCCACGGTTTCGGGAACCTCCCAGACACAAGACATGCGCTAAAGAGGTCCCGAAACCGCTCCTCCATTTGAGTGGCGGCAATTGCCACCACCCTCGCCGGGACACCGTCGGGGCCCGGAGCCGTCTTCTTGGCGCGGATGTGCACAATCGCCGCGCTGAGTTCCGACTCCGTGACAGGAGGGGCCTCCTCTTCCTCCTCAGCTGGCGGAGCCGTCCGCCGCGGAGGGTCCATCACTGGTGGGGTGAAGTTGTCCCTGCGCGGGAACAGGGACTGAACCACCCCATCCAGGAATGAGGGCTCCAGGGTCTCGGCCACCGGGGGACCAAAGGGGCGTAGCTTGTTGCGCGCCGCCTTGTATGGCCTCCCGTAGGGATCCCGGTCGAGACCCTCCAGCATCTCCGCTCTCGCCGAGTCCCTGGCGTCGGCGATGGCCCGCTCGAGGACCAGTTTTGTCTCTATGTACATCTCATAGAGGTGGTCCTCGTGGGCGAGGTCTCGTCGACGCCGCCGCCTGCTCCGTGCGTAGGCCCTTCTGGCCCCCATGCACGTCGCTCGAAGCCCCTCCAGCTCCACCGACCACCAGTACACCGCCCGATTGGGCAGCGGTCGGCCGGACCGAGGCATGCTAGAATTGCACACCTCGGTCAGAGACTCCCTCAGGTGTCCCGCCACGGTGTCTACGTCCAGGCCAGCGGAAGGCGGCGAAAGCCAGTCCTGGATAAACGCCGCCTCCGCCGCCGCCTCCCTGTCCAGGCGGGTGAGAGCCCACCTTGGAAACGCTGACCGCCTCCGGGGGGGCCGCGTGTCTCCGGGGCCACCGGTGGAGATGTCGAACCGCACGTAGCGGTGGTCCGACATGGTCTCCACTAGGTCCACCCGCCAGTTCAGCACGCGCGCGGCCAACGCAGGGGTGGCAAAGGTGACGTCTACTATCGAGCCACCCTGCCGCCGCACGCATGTCTGGACGTTTCCTCTGTTGAGGAGGGAGAGTCCAGAGGAGGCTGCCCACATCTCCACTGCCCGCCCGCGAGGGTCGGTGGCCGGGTTGCCCCAGGTCACCGACTTGGCATTCAGGTCTCCCAATACGGAGACCTGACGCGGCGCCGCCCTGCCGACCACGGCAGCCAGGACTCCGAGATAGTTCTCGAAGTCCTGGAGAGGGCGGTTTGGGGAGAAATAGACGCCCACAAGGGCTACCTCTCCCCACGCGGCGGCCACGTATCCCGGTCCCCTCTCTAATAGCGAGAGGGGAGGGGAGTCTGTGGAGGACCGCGCCGCTAGTGCCACCAAGCCGTCCTCGTCACCCAGCCAACTGCCGGGGATCGAGTAGGGCTCGGCGACCACCGCTACGTTCACCGACCACTCAGCCATGGCCTGCACCAGCAGGTCCTGGGCCGCTCTGCAGTGGTTGATGTTCGCCTGGAGGATGCGATGATTGGAAACCATTATTCCGACATCGCACCCCCCTCCTCAGCTGCCACCGCTGGAGCTGGAGTTACAGCGGCGGCGACAGCGGCGGTGGCGGCGACAGGGCGAACCTGCGCCGGCACTATGCCCTTCCTCGTGGGCGGCTGGCAACTCCTGCCCCCCATCCTGTGCCCCGCGGGGCGGCCACTGGCAGCACACGCCGGGCAGTGTGGCGTAGCGGCGCTGCAGGTGGCACTCCTGTGTCCCTCCTGTCCGCACTGGAAGCAACACTCTCCCCAGTCGGACTTGGAAGGACACGTAGATCGGGTGTGGCCCGGCGCGAAGCACTTGAAGCACCGGGCCGGCTTGTCCTCAAGCGGCCGGACCACAGCCGAGCTGAAGCCCACGAGCAGCCGTCCCTTGGTAGCTTTAAGGGCGGCCGCCGCTGCGGCGACTGGGCACTCGACGCGGATGGCGCCCATGCCACGGCGACCGGGCCTGATGGCTCCTCCCTTCACCGCGCTTTCGCTGCAGCCTCCCGCAGCGGCAACGGCCGCCACCACATCCTCTTTGGTGACCGAATCGTCCATATCGATCACCTCCAAAGATGCGGTCTTGACTGGTCTGGCGACCGTTGCCACATCTGCGATGACCTCTTGCAACTTTGTTGCAAAGAGGTCCGCGTTTGCGCCGCGCTGCTCCCCCCCGAACTCAAAAATTCGGGCTCCGGCCTGGGTGCGGCGGCACGTGATGTTGCCGATCCCCAGCCGGGAGGGATCCGCGTTAGCACGAGCCCGTCTTAGGACGGACTCGTACGTTTCACCCCGCTCCGCGGCCTCCGGGGTGATGGTCACCACGACCGCCGCAGTTTTGGGAGGAACCAACTTCCTCCCACCCACCGGAGCCTTCTGGGCTGCCGAAGCAGTCGCAGCGGGCTTGGGGGCCGACTTCTTCCCTCCCTTCCTTTTTCCTCTCCTGACCACTTCCGTCCACGACTGGTTGGACGGGGTGGTGGAGGGAAGGAGGGCGTCTTCCTCCTGCGAGTTCTCGGAGGCTGCTGGAATGGCAGACGCTCCCTCCGCGCTTGTGGTGGGGGTTTGAGGAGCCACCTTGGTCCTCTTGCCCTTGCCTTTGCCCTTGGAGGGCTTCGGGGCCTGCGCACCCGATGCCGAGCCTGCTAGAGGCGCAGGTTCCGGCTCCCTCGGTGGTGGACTCTTATCCGCCGCTAGCGGCGGGCGGAGCCGCCGTTCCGGCAAGAGCCGGTCCTCGATGCCTGCAAAGCAGGCTCTGGTGAAGGCCCTCTCCTCCATGACAACCTTTCGGATTATATCCTCAAGGTTGGAAAGGGAGGAGGAGGAGCCTCCTACCACTGGACCCGGGGCAGGTTGAGCGGGCCGGGCCGTGGCCTCAGCCAGCTTCTGGTGTAGCTGGCTGACCTCTGCCTGCAGGCGATCCACCTTCGCCTGCAGCTGCCGCGTCTCGTCCGTGGCCGTCCGCTTGGCCAGCTCCAGGACAATGCCGTGCAGACTGATGGCCCGGCATTTGAGGGCCTTCTGGAAGGTCCCCTTCAAGTTCGAGGACTTGGAGGCGACCTCCAGTACCTCCTCCTTGTCCTGGAGCGCCATGCGCTCCAGCTCCGCCAGGGAGTGGTCGGCGTACAGCACTATGGATGTGCCATAGCCAGCCCTCGACCTGGCGGCCCGCGCCTGCTGCTCCCTGGCAGCGACCTTCTCCTCGAGGTCCTGCTGCAGCTGCTCCCTCCTTGCCAGGCCTAACTGACGCTCGGCGTCCACTAGGCCCACATCGTGGGTGGGGGTCGAAGCAGGAGTCGAAGCCTTTTTTGACTTCGGCTTCTTCTTCGACTTGCCCACAGACTCCGAGGAGCCCCCGGACCCGAGCTTTAGGTAGGCCCGCTTCCGCTGGAGGCGGTCGTTCTCGGCCGCCGACGTGTCCATGACGGACTCGTCGGTGTCCGAAAAAAGCAGACTGGATAAGCTGGCCGCGGATGGTGTGCGGCCAGCTTCGGCGAGGCCCTTAGAAGGGCCAGTGGATTGGCCCTGAGAAGGGCCGCTGAGTTGGCCCTGAGAAGGGCCATTTGTATCCTCGTCCTGGGAGGGACGAGCAGGGGTTAAAAATCGCCCGGAGGCGTCGCGCCTGGCTTTGCTTTTCGGCATACTTGCAGCCGTCCGCTTGTTATGGCTGCAAGTCACAGAGCTCTTTAGCCGCCGGTCTGCCACTCCGTTACGGTGGTCAGACACGGCGTTGCCCGGGGGTTACTGCGTGGAAGTAAGCTCTGTGGGGGAACCCCCAAACTCTACACGCCCTAACTCTACAAGGCCTAACTTCGCTAACTCCACACCCTAGTCAAAATATATGGCTTGGCCGTTTCGTTACTACAAGAACCATTGTATAACAGTATGAGAGTTTTTCACCTTAAGCCCTTCTCCCATTACGATACGCACAGGCGACTCAAGTATCCTGTAAGTATCGGAGACTAGTCGCCACCAAGTATCTCACATACATTTGAATGCAGGCTCGCATACTACGCTACTGGTATCCTACGCGTCCGCGACTAGTATCGCGCGACTCGGCGTGTCGGTCGCTTGGGCGTCGCGTCTCTTCCGCGGTAGGCATGTCGATTCACTTTAAAAAATATCGATCTCCGATTCGATTCAAATTGAACATACTAGAATCGATACTTGTTTATATCGAGCATTAAAAGATCGATTCTCGATTAATCGCGCCAATTTCAAACATGCCTAATTACCTAATATAGATACAGGATATTATTGATGACCATTTACAGTAAATACGAGTAATACCATAACGCCAAATACCATAAACGAAAGTCAGAATGTACAATCAAATACTGCCACACTTTATTATGAATCAATACCTATGTATCTATCACAAGAAGATGAAGAATAATAATTATAAAGTACATACCAAAATTTAATAAACATTTAATTGTGTAACAATGAAGTATTATTTACCTTGGGGTTATCAGAATCCTTTCTTCCGCACTAACACATTCTCTGAATATTGTATTTTGTTAATGTATAGCAGGCTTTAATAATGCAACAAGATGCAGATAAGACTCTTTTCACACCACCTGCTCGAAAATGTCAAATTATATGTCAAGCAACCTTAACATAAAGTGTGTCATTAGTGGCCGGGGGCACAGCCGGTCAATAATGTTATACTGGATTTCATTATGACCCGCTGGTCAATAATGTGATTTGAATTTGGAATCTCACATGCTCAGCTAAATTGGCAGTATAGTAGGTACTAACAAACACCCTTTGGTGCCAGAAAAAGGAAAGCTATTCTCGAAACCCTTACTACGCGTGGATGATATTCTCGATTTCCTACAAAATCATAACGACTGCTTCTTCATATCGTTGCCATGTTTTCGAAGACATACAATTGTAAAAATAATAAGATAACTACGAACCATTTTTTAAAAGGAATGGAATAACATTAAAACTGGCATTTATAATAACAAATACCGTACCGCGCCGTAATACCGTATTAGTAATTGGCTGTAACATTAGTTAATTTATTTTAAGTAAACTGCGCTAAGATTGCTGTGGATTTTGTGAATAAATAAATAAATAATAAAACCTATCTATACTATAGTCGATTTATCACATTTTATCAAAAATACTCTATTTTCACGAGCGTCTCCAATGACGTTCTAAATTCAAAATGCATACAGCCAATCATCCAAAACCATTCTACCAGCCCTGTATAAAGCTTAGTTTACACAAACGCCACTTACATGAGAGTGATATCAATAGACACACACGACAAAACCGTAGAAGAGACTTTTTTTTTGAAAATCGAATTGACCGTGTCTTGGCTGCTTATTGGTAGACGCAATAAAGGCGCGAATTTTCGTACTATGGCTATTATTTTCTCACAGTAGGTGTAAAAAGTAGAGTATCCTCCTCTGGGCTAAAGGTGTCTTTGCCTTGGGCTAGCTTGAATCCCTCGCTGCATTCAGGATTCTTGTATTAACTCACTCGCTTCGCTCGTGAGTTAAACTCTCTTCATTGCGCTCGAGATTCAATATAACGCCCGTGACATAAGACACAACTTTAGCCCCTCGGTGCATAATCTACTATTAGACATTCGGTAGAAAGATAAAAATTTATTATCATCATGTTGTAGTTCTTGTGCTGCTACAAAAAGTCTACAAAAAGTCTACAATTTATGTTTCTTTCAATATATGGATGAATCCAGTATTTTCTACTCTTGCGATGACGTCTTCTGTTTCTATAGAACAGAAAAACCGCAAGGGCTTCTTCGTCACTGGAATCGCTTGACATAACGTCCGTCCACAAAAAACGAGTTAGCACAAATGATGAATTTAGTCATTTTTCAGTAGCATAATATGCGAGCGTCGAGTGGCGAACTAGTATCCAACCAGTATTCTACTCAAGTATCGTATCCTACAAATATCGTAATGGGAGAAGGGCCTTACGCTCATGTGAATGTAGCGAAATGGCCAAGCCATATATTTTGACTAAGGTGAAGAGTTAGCGAAGTTAGGCCTTGTAGAGTTAGGGCGTGTAGAGTTAAAATTAAGCTTGGCTCTACATGAGACCTGATTACTTTTTGACAGTGCGAGCTACATGGTCTCGTCTTGGCAACATTTAACATGAAATGTTTTTGTGGGATTTCATTTCTTTTTGTAAGTTGCGTATGATATTTTTACGAGTATTTTTTCTGTTGTTCATTTTTTCTTTCTTTTTTTGGGGTTTAATATTATTCGTTAGTACTTATAGGTAATACAAGTATAATAATGTACTGAAGAATATTCTGAAACCATATTATACACTTTTATCCCGCAATGCTTTTTTTTTAAAATTATGTTTTAACTTTGTTGGGGGTGTTTTTAGGGTTCCGTATAAAAACGGAACCCTATTACTAAGACTTCGCTGTCTGTCCGTCTGCCCGTCTGTCCGTCTGTCCGTCTGTCCGTCTGTCCGTCTGTCCGTCTGTCTGTCTGTCTGTCACCAGGCTGTATCTCAAGAACCGCGATAGCTAGACAGTTGAAATTTTCACAAGTTATGTATTTCTGTTGCCGCTATAACAACAAACAACTCCCATACAACAAACGCGATTTTTTTGCCTTTTTTTGCTCGATATCAAAAATGGCAACAGGTAGGTACTTGAAATATTCACAAAATACTCAGTTGTATTTTAACTTTAATAATAAATAATAAAATTAAAATAAAATAAATATTTAAGGGGGGCTCCCATACAACAAACATGTTTTTTTCGGCGTTTTTGCCTTGTGGTACGGAACCCTTCGTGTGCGAGTCCGACTCGCACTTGGCCAGTTTTTTATGATTTAATTTGTAAGAAGAATGTACTTGTATAATTTTCAGATCTCAATTTTATTATTATTTATTATGAGCCTGTGTTGTCCCACTGCAGGGCAAAGGCCTCCCTTCCCTCTTTCCACTTTTCCCGGTCTACTGCGATTGTAGGCCAATCCTTTAAGAAGGAGTCCAGCTCATCCCGCCATCTCTTTCTGGGCCTGCCGCGCAGTCGTTTTCTGCCATTGGGGATCCACTGAGTGGTGGCTTTTGCATATTGCTGATCCGACATGCGACAGATATGGCCAGCCCAGTTCCACTTTAGTCCAGCAGCTGTGCGGCCAGCGTCCGCTATTTGAGTTTTGGAACGAAGTATAGAGTTCTTAATGCGGTCTGTGAGTTTGACACCTAGTATACTTCATTCCATAGCCCGTTGGCAGACTCCAAGTGCGGACTTTTGACGCTTTGTAAGAGACCATGTTTGCGCTCCGTAGGTGAGGGTGGGAAGAATGCACATGTCCATGAGCTTTCGTTTTAGTGAAAGCGCGAGAGGTCCTTTCATGAGATGTTTCATCGACCAATAGTTCTTCCAGGCGTTTTCTGTGCGGCGAGCGATTTCTTTGTCCTGTCTTGCCTGGAAGGATACTATTTGGCCGAGGTAAATATACTCATGGACATATTCAACCCGCACACCCCCAGTTTCTACGTCGCGTTCGGTGCTGATCTCAAGCAAGCAGATCTCAAGCATGAAATTAAGTTTGTATGGGAATTTTAAGTTTATATGGGAAAACCGAAACAAATCATTCCTTAATTTAAAGGATAGGGGATGATTTACTAAAAATCCTGAAATAAATATCTTATTATTTATAACAAGGACCCCCTAGCCCTATACATATAAATTTTCAGACCTTTAGCATTAAAATTTACGGAAGTCTCATACAAACTTTCACCCCCTAGTTAAAGGGGTTGGGGGGGTAAAAGTTTCAAGTTTTAAGATGTTTTTGTTGTTTGTGTAGTGTGAACTATTACTAGCTTACGTACCAAATTTCAGCCTTTAAGGACTTCAGGAAGAACCTTAAGAATATGGATGATAATCAGTGAGTCAGTGAATCAGTGACGAAATCGGGGTATTTTAGATATCAATAAAATCTAAAGTATAAGGGCTATGCAATTGAAACTTTATAGATTTAATAAGTCAACCACTGACATCATATCCCGAAAATTTTGTTTATCTAAACCCAAGTTAAGGAGGTTCCAAAATACGACGAAGTGCTTCGAGAAAAGGTAGGTAGTGCCCTTGCGCTTCGCTTGGTTCGTCTTCTGTATGGCGCCAATGCTTTATAATAAGTTGCCAAAACATTGGAGAGAATTAACTACTGAAAAATTAAGAAATTGATTAAAAAACCTTCTGTTACAGAAAGTCTATTACAGCACTGACGAATTTCTAACTGACAAATTAATTTGACTCGTATAATGACATCCTAATTTTAATAATAATTGCTTTAACATTTGTATTTCTAATTTTTTTTTAAATTTTAAATTTTAGATTTGTATTATTTGCTATGAAGAGTTTATGACACTATTTGATTGTATTTTTATTGTACTATTTAGTTGAGTATGGTCTAAATTGGATTGTTAATTGCTTTATTAACTGCTGTGTGTAATGGACGAATTTAAAATCAATTGATGCTGTGAGCGTCCGACATCTTATACATATATGTACGCCGCTCAGGCAAATCATGACTGTCATAATTATAATTTGATGTAACATCTTGCATGCTATGTGTATGTATACTCATGTTTTGGACAAATAAAAAATTATCTTATCTTATCTTAGAATGTTGGCTTGAAAATCAGCAGAACCAAAACCGTATATATGTTCTGCGATTTCGGTTCTGGAGCCATAACGCTTGATGGCGCACTTCTTCCAGTCTGCTCCGACTTTCGGTATCTCGGTTCATTCGTGCAAAGAGATGGCGAAGTAGATCGGACGGTTAAGCACAAAATTAACACTGGATGGATGAAATGGCGGCAGGTCACGGGAACAATCTGCGACTCCTGCATTCCCCTTACACTTTAGGGGAAAATATATAAAACCATGATTAGACCTGTCTTGTATGGATCAGAATTTTGGGCCACAAATTGGGATGAATGAAAGGCAATTGTATGCAGCAGAGATGAGAATGCTAAGAGGGATGTGTGGTGTTACACGATTGGATAGAATAAGAAATGAGTACATTGGAGGAAGTTTGAAAGTAGCACCGGTAACTGAAAAGTTCTGTGGAAATCGGTTGTCATTCGTAACACATGCCCATACCCATGTGTTACGAAGAAATGAGGAAAACGTTGCGAGGAGAGTTTTGAGTATGGATGTCAATGGCTATAAGAGTAGGGGAAGACCAAAGAAACGATGGATGGAATGTGTGAATGATGATATGGTTAGAAAGGGGGGGACTACCGAGATGGCGACTAATAGAGAAGTATGGTAGAAAAAGACAGGGTCGCAGACCCCAAATAAATTGGGATAAGGGCAGGAGAATGATGATAGATTTATGAATATGACTGTATAGTTGTTTGGTAGGTACCTTTTTTGGTAGATGTCGCAAGCATGACTGCTGGAACAGGACTCTTGGTAGGACAGTCCTTGCCATGAGTTCGGTTCTCGGTTTGAGTTAGCTTTTTAAATTTATATTATTTCGTTAGCATCCTGGAATCATCATCTTCCTGCCATGTCCCACGTTACTTGGGCTCGGCCCAACACATTTACTTCTTCCATTCTCCCCTGTCAACTGTCACGCTATCACTGACTTCCCTGTCACATCCTTCTTTTCTTTCCTCTCCCTTTTCACCCATGAACATTTATTTTATCATCACCCTTTTTGATATATTATGAATAATATTTTTTTTTTATTGCTGAATGTGCCCGCTCTTGACCTTGATCACGCCAGATGGAAAGCGATGGATGAGGTCTATGATGGAAAGAGCATGCCCAGAAGATGCCTAAGGCACTGGAACTCCCACGCATCGACGAAACACAGCAGGCTGCTTGACCGACTTCGGTGGGGGGGTGGTCGCTAACCAGGCGGGTGTTAGCCCTACGCGCTCGGTTCAGTTGAGTAACTGGCGGAACAAATTGCGCTGCACGAAGAGGCTTCTTCATACAACATCCCAAAAATTACTTAACTGTTATTTTCAATTACAATTTCTCCAACAAGACAAATGGTACTTTACTTACCTATAGATATATTTAATAACAAAAAGTATCTCCACATCAGAGTCATTAGACTGGAATCGTAATTAATATTTTAATTGGCTACAACTCGTCTGTTATGCATTTCTTAGTTATTGAGTTCTCGCGTGTCAATTATCATTTCAATTGTTATTGCCTTTAATTCGCTCCACTAACCAAAACTCGCTCAACATTTTACCGTCTGCCGCTAGCGTCGCATTCGTAAGATTCGGCGTCAATAATAATTTGGAATAGGATACTTGATTTCTATCAAATTATGACTTGTTTGAAGATTTTACTAAAAAAAAAACTGGCCAAGTGCGAGTCGGACTCGTACACGAAGGGTTCCGTACCACAAGGCAAAAATGCCGAAAAAAAACACGTTTGTTGTATGGGAGCCCCCCTTAAATATTTATTTTATTTTAATTTTATTATTTATTATTAAAGTAAAAATACAACTGAGTATTTTGTGAATATTTCAAGTGCCTACCTGTTGCCATTTTTGATATCGAGCAAAAAAGGGCAAAAAAATCGCGTTTGTTGTATGCGAGCCCCCTTAAATATTTATTTTATTTTGTTTTTAGTATTTGTTGTTATAGCGGCAACAGAAATACATAATTTGTGAAAATTTCAACTGTCTAGCTGTCGTGGTTCTTGAGATACAGCCAGGTGACAGACAGACGGACAGACAGCGAAGTCTTAGTAATAGGGTTCCGTTTTTACCCTTTGGGTACGGAACCCTAAAAAGACGACTTGGAAAAAAATAATCGGTGGAAAAATGGAGAAGTCACATGCATTTGCAATTATTCTTTTCCTTGTCACGCAAAATGATAATTGTACTGAATGGCGCGGAAGTTAATAGGGCGTTCCTGTATTGAGACGTTAGACCGCAGCAGTGCTGTCTTTGTCTAGCATGGACTTTAAAACGCATGCAACTTCCCCGTTTTATGAGATGAGACAGTGGCTTAATTTTTTTTCTAGGTTTCGTGAAATCAAATATTACAATCCAGTCCAATAGGTACTTAATTTATAGGTTTAGTTAGGTATCAAGATTATATCCAATAAACTATACAAAAGTCTGTGTGGTCTGTGTGGTGCCGGACTTAAAGAATACCACCACCCCTTACTTCCCGTGGGTGTCGTAAAAGGCGACTAAGGATCGTACCGGAGAATGGGCAGCAGCGTTCTCTGTGTATTTCACCACCATACCATACTGCGATCGCCAACCCGCCTGCCAAGCGTGGCGATTATGGCAAACCCTCCCAAAATTGGGGGAGGCCTATGTCCAGCAGTGGACGTCTATCGGCTGAAACGACGACGACGACGATACAAAAGAAAAAGTGGTTCAAACCGGTATGAGAAAGTTTTTAGTGGATAAGACAGAGATTAAAACAGAAGACGATCTAGGAGGGGATCGAGGCGGGGAGGTGGAGGGGGGGTTTAGGGGATCAGAACGGAATAATTCCTAATAATAAAGCTGAAGAGTTTGTTTGTATGAACGCGCTAATCTCTGAAACTACCAGTCGGATTAAAAATTCTTGAGGAAGACTATAGGCTATTTAACATCACGCTAGGACCCTAAAGAGCCGAGAAAAAGAACGAATTTCAGAAATAACGCTAAGCAAAAACAACGTAATAGGGCGGACGGGCAATGCGATGCGACGGGGAACAAGAATTCACGCGGACGAAGTCGCGGGGAGAAGCTAGTAATATGATATCCAGCAATACACAGTGGTAATATACAGCTTTTGTTTGAAAATCCTATAAAATAAATGTATGAATTTAGTTACAACCTACCTACCTGTAACTAAATTCAAAATAATGATAAATGATAAATGATTTATTTTCTGTAAGTAGGTTTTTACAAGCACTTTTACACGTCATCATATTTTTTGAACTAGATGTGGTCGGCGTTTCCTATCTGACTACTCTGAGAAGAAAGGCCGAAACAAACTCAGAGGTCACAGTCTCTTTTAAAGTCCAGACAAAATCTTGGTCAGATCGTGTGAAGACCATGTAGATTGATGTCTGAAATGGTCTTTTGAGGAAAGAACCACACAGATTGAGCGGACCTGTCCAATCAGTGCACGCATTTGTCAAAAATCGTGCAGCTCAACTCAGAAATTGAGGAGCTCAACGATTCGACGAACAATACCAAAGAAAGGACATTTGGGTAGGCCGCGTAAATTACTCAAACTGCCAGATCATGATTAAAACTAAGAAGGAAAACAGAAAAAAAATGACCCACGGGCACGTAGTCCTCACATTCACAATAATTAAATAAAAAAAAAATAATACTTTACAAAGTAAATATTCATGTCATCCGGACATAATCTTTGAGGACCATGTAGATTAGTGTCTGAAATGATCTTTTGAGGAAAGAACCACCCAGATTGATATCATATGATATCATATTCTACATTCTATTTTACTAATATGGGAATACGGGGTAATGAACTGATATTAATAGCTGACTATTTATCCGATCGTACACAGCGTGTAAGGATCGGGGACCACTTGAGTGATGAACTTCCTATCGAGCACGGGGTTCCTCAGGGAAGTGTTCTTGGCCCCACTTTATTTCTATGTTACATAAATGAGCTGTGTCAACTTAATCTTGAAAACTGCAAAATAATATCTTACGCAGATGACACAACTCTTACTTTCACGGGCGATTCTTGGGAAGAAGTATATTCCTTAGCTCAATCAGGTCTGAACACGGTCTGCCACTGGCTCGCCGCCAACTTGCTTACTCTAAACGCAGATAAAACAAAATACATTCCTTTTGCAATCAGGAGCGTAGACACCTTCTTACAAGATAAGCTAAGCCTCCCATATTTGTTCATCAGTGCTCATTTCCTCCCTTGAATCAATGTAGCTGCTCAACTATACAGCCGACACAAAGTATTCGTTACTTGGGTGTAACGCTTGATGAAAAATTGTCCTTTTATCAGCACATTCACAACTTATGTAAAAGAGTACGGAAATGACTTATATTTTTAAACAGCTTAGACAGGTAGCTAATGCTGAAACGTTTAAAATGGTATATTTTGCCCTTGTTCAATCTATACTGACATATTGTGTAACAACTTGGGGAGGTGCCGGTAAAACTAAAATGTTGGCAATAGAAAGAGCCCAAAGGTTGATTTTAAAAGTTGGCCTTTCAAAGCCACGACTCTATCCCACTGACGCACTGTATCAGGAAGCTGAGGTGTTAACTGTTAGGCAAATTTACATCCTTTTTACTATTGTGCGGCAACATTCAGATACATCATCTTTCGATCTTTCTAAATTAACAACGAGGAGGCAGTATGCAATATGTAGCACAATCAAATCGAAAACAGCTTTTGCCCAAAAATTTTACACTTTCCGAGGACTTTTTTTTTTTTTTTTTTTTTGCGGATGGGAAATCATCAAATGACTCCTCCCGCTCTGGGTGGAGCGGAAGGGAGTGTCCGACTCTTACTGACTAAAACCCACCCGCGTTCCTTCCTTAGCCCTTTATGTTCCGGGCCAGCGGTAACCCTTTCGGACAATCCCGCTGACCCGGCAGGCTTCGGCCCTAAGGGGCCCCTCCCCGATGCTGACATCTCTTTGAGGCGCGCGTGGAACACGTACGCGCCGTCCGGCACGGGCCTGGTCCTGATCGGGCGGTGAGCTACCCATTACTCTCCGCCCGCAGGCCCGCGCCTACGGTGGCCGGGACTCGTCACGCGGCTCCCGACGCCCGGAGCGTCTCCCGCGGCGGCTGGGACGGGAGGCTCTCTCCCTGAGCCGTCCCGCCACCTCCTTCGCTAGCATGACTGCTTCGCAGAAGGAGGTGACTGCCTCCCCACTCCCTCTCGCCCCGGACCTTGGCTTGCACCAGGGCCGGACGCAAGAGGTCTTTCCGAGGACCTGAACTCTACAATAACTTAAATAAAGAAATTGGTATTTTTAATGACAATAAATCTAAATGTAAACTTGTAGTGACTAACTGGCTACTAATATTGAACTACACAAAAACAGAAGAGCTACTAGTCATAATAACGTAATTGATAGGAACCATTCGTCTAGTTGAACATAAACCCACTCACATACCGTCTCATCCACTCAACACTACACAACACACACCCACACACACACCCCCACACACAGCCACACAAACACACAGACAAACACAAAACACATGACAACCTCAACACATTCCACATACACCTTGAACTCCACTGCACTTCATATAAACTTAAGATTTTATGTTTACTATTTTTTTTTCTTTTCTTCCAACAGATAGTTTGCCCTTATAACATAATAATGTAACTTTCGTGCATTCTTTATAACAATGTTTTTCATGATATTCTTGCCTGTAGAGGGGAGTCCCTGGTGTCCTGAAATACAAGTCACGGCTTAGTTTAGGCACAAATCTCCCACAAATGAACATTGTCCTTCATCATATAAATTATCGTTTCCTCTTTTAAGTTTTAGTTAATAAGTGTTGTTTGTGGAAGAAAATAAACATTTTTATTATTTATTATTATTGTATTTATTATATGACGAGAAGTTTTTAACCGCATCACAGAAATATACTTATAGGTACGAATTGGTGTTGTGTTATTCTGTGGTTGTGTTGTTTATCTACATTTTCATACTAACAACATAATTTAACGGTAGTTACATAATTATTATTCTACCACGATACGCGTAGATTGACATCGAGATAATAGTAATAATAATACCCCATGACTTAAAACAATTTATATCAATTATTATTTTTAATACATCATTACAGAAAATTGACATAATTATACGTATAATATCGTGATTCATATACCTAACAGTCGTATTATGTTTTGTGCAATCAAATCATGTTTAACATATGACATGTAACCTTGTGATCTTTATTTATCAAATGTTAAATGGAAGATCATAGATAAAATGTGAAGTATTTAGCCATAATTACTTCCCGTTTTAAAAAGCATTGTACTGTAAAGGTCGGTTGTCCGCTAAAGTCGACTTTATGTAGTGCAAGCTGGCAATAGATTAGCTCTGCATGGTCATATTCGAACAGTCGAGCAAGTTTGGAACGAGGTGTCAAATATTTTGTATTATGCACCGCATTATATTGTAGTCTTTGGTATTATGTTTTTTTGTTTGGAATAAAACAGTGATAGTTTAGTCGGGGAAATGACGTTCAGTGAAAATAAACGTAAAGAAATCGTAACGTTGTTTGATTTCTTAGAAGAGCTCACCAGAAGGCCAATTTATGTGATTAAAAACGTTCAAAATCTAGTCGCAATCTCATCTTACCGACAATCAATGTCAAAAACTTGTCAAAAATGTAGGAAAATTAGGAGTATTTTTGACAGATTGAGAATGAGGTGAGGGGGCCTTAAGAGTCACTTTAGAGAATCATAAAAGGATAACATTATGAATTTTGTAAAAGGACCTAAATAAAAAATATATATATATATATAAAATGGCGAAGACAGTCCGTGTTTTTCTTTTTTCGCTGCACTACGTAGGTACAATCAAAGTGATTGGTATTGGATTGGGATAGGATTGGGATTGGATTGGGATTGGATAGGGATGGGATTGGATAGGGATGGGATTGGATTGGATCACTGGCAAAAAAAAATAACTGAAAATTGCTTCACCAATGGGATTCGATACGATTAACTTAACAGCTAACTGTCCATTCTGTTATCCTTTTATGATTCTGCCAAAGTGGCTTTTTTAGGCCCCCAGACTGGGAACGCTCTTAAAATTACAAGAATTGCTCCTCAGATCTTCACAGTACCAGTCTGCTGTCAAATGTAGCTCCTGTGATTGGTTGACTAAAATGTCATTGGCCAATCACGGTTTCGGTGAGTAATCATATTTCGTTCAACATACAACTGATACTACACTGACCTGCAAACACCAAAAAAAAACGTAAGAAAATTTGAAACAAATGGACTAGCCTGGCGCTTTCGCCTTAAATGAGAATAGTCTATAGAAGATTGAAGCTACCACAACGTTTTATTACTACCACAACGTTTTATTTAAAAAATCAAGTAGTGTGTGGCGTGACGTCCCTGCATCGCACAAGCAGAGTTTACCGCGCAACTAGCATACACAACGTCCCGACTATGTCTGTCTCGCCTGCCCTGCGCTGCTAAATCTGTACTGTGCTGCGGCACCTGCGTCCCAGCATACGCCTAGCCCAATCGTCGGGTAGCAGCCCACCAGACACAACACCCGTCTGTTCGGAGTATCCTCCCTTTTATATGGAGGAAGAGGGAACTATACCCTGTTCCTCATAAATCTATAAGTGTATTGCATTTTAAAGTTAATTCCGCTAAGTTGGTAGTACACGAGCACCATAGTTGCGAAACACACTATCGATCTCAATTTGAAGCATATTGCTAATCCATTGCTTCATGTGTTCGAAAAATGTGTCTGCTCATCAATGTAAAAACCGCAATGAACGTTGTTGAACTGTCAAAATGGATCAAATGGATCAGCAGGAATACAGCCCTGCGCTTCGCTTTTAAGTCCATCACAGAGATGTAGCTACAGAATAGTAATATTATACTATAGCACAGCATCGTCATCATCATCATCTGCCTAGCCTTTTCCCAACTATGTTGAGGTCGGCTTCCAGTCTAACCGGATGCAGCTGAATACCAGTATTTTACATGGAGCGACTGCCTATCTGACCTCCACTACCCAGTTACTGGGTAATACGATACCCCTTGGTAAGACTGGTTGTCAGACTTTCGGGCTTCTGACTACCCGTAATGACTATCAAAGATCCACGAATGACAGACGGGACCAACGGCTTAACGTGCTTTTCGAGGCACGGAGGGGTCACGGTATGTAAAGATGGTCACCCATCCACAGACCAATCGGGGCAAGCATAGCTTAACCTGATCGATCGACCTGTGCGGCTGTTATTATTTAGCCACGGGCCCCTCACAATAGCACAGCATATTAATACATATTATAGCTGCGTCTGTGATGGACCGTATAAGTAATAAAGAATAATTTATGGTTGAATTAATGCTCGTGATTATTAACCTTTAATTTCCGTGACACTGTTAATTGTTATGCATTTTTAGGGTTCCGCACCTCTTAAGGAAAAACGGAACCCTTATAAGATCACTTTGTTGTACGTCTGTCTATCCCTCAGTCATGGCCCTTTTTCTCAGGAACGCGTGGAATTATCAAATTGAAATTAATATCAAATACTCAAGGCTGCAATCCCTTGAAGCAGTGAAAAAATAAAACTTCAAAGTCAACGCAATCAAAAGATACGGGCGTATTTATGTTCCAAAATCAAAACCTATAGGGTACTTCCCGTTAACCCAGAATCATGAAGAAGAAGAAGAAAGAAGATGAGAAGAAGCAAGAAGAAATGTCATGTAGCACAAGTAAAGGAAAAAATCCGAAAACCGTGAAGTTACATTACAAAAAAAAAAACATTTTAATAGTACATTATGATACATGTGTGCTATGTTGATCATTATGCTCGAGGCGGTATTATTCGCGCGAGCCGCAGGCGAGTGCGATAAGAAAGCCGAGAGTCTAATGATCGATGCACACGCGTTTCATACGACGTTTTTCAACACACTTGCGAGGAAAAAAAACAGACTTTTATTGTTAAATATTAACTTGTATGGAAAATGGCGCTCTGGTTGTCTTTCCGCATAGCCAGCACTAGCAATGCGCGCGCAAGTGTAAATAAAAGCACTGACCACAGAGCATGTAAAAACAATTGTAAAAAAAAAAAACAATTGTAGTTTAGTTAGTATGGAATTAGAAAGTACTATTGGCATAGAGTAATATACCTACATTCGTTCAGTGAGAATCCCCAATGATAGAACACCAGTCAGGGTCTTTTCCGTTTGGTTTCGGGTAGGGACCACGGACAATTTTAGGTGGATAATTCAAATTTTCTTACGTTTTTTGTAATTTGCAGGTCAGTATCAGGTTGCATCTTGATCAAATATGATTCGAATTCTGTAAATATATATACAGAGCGTTAGTTTAAACGAGGGACATACTTTGAGGGGAGTTAGTACTCATGAAAATTAACAACTTTTAATATGGGATGGAACCCTGAAATCGCGAAAAAAAATCAGCCGTTTCCTACATTTATGTTCGCATAGCTCGTCGAAATGTACTGAACAGCTGATTTTTTTTTGCGATTTCAGGTTCGGCCCCATAGTAAAAGTTGCTCATTTTCATGAGTACTAACTCCCCTCAAAGTATGTCCCTCGTTTAACCTAACGCTCTGTATATGTATTTACAGAATTATAGTCATTAGAATAGAATCTTTCTAGTTAGATTTTTTCCCTAAGAACTTTTCCATAAGAAAGATGTATTAATGATTCGAATGATTATAATTCTGTAAAGATGTAGGTACCTGTTAGAGTCGCAAATCATATTTTGATCAAGATACAAACCTGACCATCATTCCCGCACTTTTGCTAAGCCTACCTAAAAAATATATACCGGGCATTCTGTAGCAAACTATTAGAAAATATCAAAAATAAATATGTAGTAAGTACAATAAATAAAAATAATTTTGCACGGCGAGCGCATTCCAAAGATAAATTCAAATATAGAAACACTTCGGCGCGAAATTCAATAATTAATGACTATGGTCAAAGATCCTCAGTTACCTATTGATTCAGTTTCAATATAGTGTCCAAAAAACTAAAAATAACATTACAAGAGCATAAATCATTATTATAAACAATGCTTATCGTATTTAATGCTTAAAATAATTTTATTTCAGTTTCCGAGTATCGATTTAAAAGTAGTAGAGAATTAAAAAAAAAATCCTTTAGCATAATCGCTTTCGCACATTATTACTATAAAAAAAACAATAATGGACGGCGATTTTGAACACAAATTGAGTAGCGGTAATGATTAATACGTGTTATTGGACCTGTGCTTCAATATTACGTTAACATTTGGGCATTTTCGTGTTGTTTATAATATATTATCTATAATATTTTGTCACATTTTAAATCTTACCTACATGTGTGTGCGTGATATTTGTGAAAAGTTAAATGTATAACAGATTGGCGCGAAACTCGACATTAAATATCAAAAAACTTCATTACCGCTACTTATTTAACTTGAACAATGGATGAATTCGTCAAACAATTAAATTATGTATTACTAGCTTCCGCCCGCGACTCCGTCCGCGCGGATGTCGGTCTTCGCGTGGATGGTTTATTTCTCCATTTTGAGTAACTCTGACAATGACATCTTATAAATATCTATTGGACCCAAATACGGCTAAGCCTATAATAATTAAGGAGATCCCTCTATTGAGCTACTGCTGTTGAGCTCGCGTTCTGTAGTAAGTATTTTTTTCATAGTAATTCCGACCTTGATAAGTAGCATGTAGCAGTAAATTACTGACAATGACGAAAAGTTTGCAATAATAAAAAAGTGATGAAATGCGACAGAAAGTTAATTGAGAGCTTCAGCATACACAACATTGTTAGTGAGCTCGTCCGGAATATGAACATGAAGATTTCTTGGACTGCTCACATGGGAAAGAGCTACGTAAAGTTGCCCGTGTGAAAAACAACTCGCGGTAAGATCTAAGCCAGCAACTCCTAGGGTCTGACCTTGAGCCTTATTTATTGTCATGGCGTAACACAAAGCTACAGGAAACTGTATTCTCTTAAATTGAAATGGAAAATTATCCACTACGGGTAATGCAACGTGTGTTCGCGGTTCTGCAGAACAACGTCTATGATCAAAACCGAAAAATAAGATTTTTTTTTCTACGTATTTTTCCAGGATAAAAAGTATCCTATTTTATGCCCAGGATAATAAGGTATAATTATACCAAGTTTCATCGAAATCGAACCGTTAGTTTTCACGTGATGCCTGCATATACAGACAGACAGACAGACAGACAAAAATTTTTTTAATCACATATTTGGGTTTGGTATCGATCCAGCAACACCCCCCGCTATTTATTTTTTCAATATTTTCAATGTACAGAATTGACCCTTCTACAGATTTATTATATGTATAGATTCACTGCCCCTTTTTTTTTTTTTTTGTGGATGGGAAATCATCAAATGACTCCTCCCGCTCTGGGTGGAGCGGAAGGGAGTGTCAGACTCTTACTGACTAAAACCCACCCGTGTTCCTTCCTTAGCCCTTTATGTTCCGGGCCAGCGGTAACCCTTTCGGACAATCCCGCTGACCCGGCAGGCTTCGGCCCTAAGGGGCCCCTCCTCGATGCTGACATCTCTTTGAGGCGCGCGTGGAACACGTACGCGCCGTCCGGCACGGGCCTGGTCCTGATCGGGCGGTGAGCTACCCATTACTCTCCGCCCGCAGGCCCGCGCCTACGGTGGCCGGGAGTCGTCACGCGGCTCCCGACGCCCGGAGCGTCTCCCGCGGCGGCTGGGACGGGAGGCTCTCTCCCTGAGCCGTTCCGCCGCCTCCTTCGCTAGCATGACTGCTTCGCAGAAGGAGGTGACTGCCTCCCACTCCCTCTCGCCCCGGACCATGGCTTGCACCAGGGCCGGACGCGAGAGGTCGCCGTCGCTGCCAATCGCCTCTACGAGGACACGGCGGTGCTCCGCCCAAGCGGGGCAGACCTCCACCGTGTGCTCCACCGTGTCCTCTGGGCGATCCTGGCAATGGTGACACCCGGGCGTTTCCTCCCGCCTGATAATGTGCAGGAACCTCCCGAAACTTCCGTGTCCGGTGAGGACCTGCGTCAGGCGAAAGGTGAGGGCGCCGTGGCGCCTCTCTAGCCACTCCTCAAAGAGGGGTCTTATCGCCGCTATCGCGGCGTGCCCTAGATTCACTGCCCCTGTGGTGGAGTTTGGATGTTCGAAATCCCCAATTTTTATGTTTTTTAGCCTCGACTACCACTGTCAACATAAACGCCATTATCGCATTTAAAGACTTGAATGTAATAAAGGTAAATTAATATGCTTGCGCGCTAAATATTAAATATTTAATGGCGTTAACTTAAGAGTTTTTTTATCCAACTCTCTTAGTTAACGCACATTCATAAGATTGGATGGGTAGCATAAGAAATATTTACAAAATCAATGTAGGGTGTCGTATGTCGTAATTCCTGGGTCCAACGGGACCCAGTACCGAGCCGGCGGAGGTTCGTGTGTTCGGGTCCATTCTAACGGAAACTATACGGTTATATTGTCCGGGTAAACAAATATTAGTTAATTTTGGGACCAATGACAATACAGACTATTTAAAAAAAAAAGTGAATTGATGAGATTAAAAAAGCGCGCATCTCCGACTAGTAAATAAGTAGTTATCTGTGGAAATAAAGCACTTGTGGATTAAAGTAAAAAAAAAGCACGTGTTTTTAATACACTGCATTATGGACCTAAAAGCGGTTCAATAAGAGCCACTTTACGAGCAAGTGTGTTGAAAAACTATTTACATACCTACCTACAAGTACGGAGCGCTCGGTGCTCGAGTCCGACTCGCACTTGACCGGTTTTTTTTTTAATTATAATGAAGTATAATACAGCTACCTACTAGTAAAGATACTTATCTAATTATTTATGTATAATAGTTTTGTTATGATTCAAATGAGATAATCAACACAACCGTACATCATTTTTTCTGCACCTATATTTACTTCGTGTGTGTATATTCCTTGTGTGTTGACACTAGCGCCATCTTGCAGAACAAAGTGAGATTTATTGCTAACGCTGTTACATGAATCAGAAGGAGTAATAAATTGCCTGATACCTACATTCTTTTTTACGAGAAGGTGCTACTGTTTCTTAACAGATGTCTCGCGTCTACTGTATTTATTACCCAACTGCGCCAGAAGGAGGGTTATGATTTTCGAGTGTATGTATGTATTTACATACAAAATTACCTTTAGGAAACCATCGAAGTTCTATTTACCCGACTGCGATAGACGGAGGGCTATGTTTTTCGAGTGTATGTATGTATGTTTATTTCTTTGGCACGCTCTGTAGACTAAACGGCTTGATCGATTTCAGCTTGAGAGGTGCCGTTAGATTCGTCTTAATTGTGAGAGTGACACTGGGTATATCAAAGTTGAAAATAAATTAAAATCGCCGATTTTTGGCGCCATACAATGGCTGCAATTTAAAAAAAAAAAAAAAAAGGGTTATCTAAATAAAGGGTTTTAAAAGGCGATTACAAAAATATAATTGTATAACTTATATAGTCCGGTCTGTGTGGTGCCGAACTTAAAGAATAGCACCACCCCATACTTCCCGTGGGTGTCGTAAAAGGCGACTAAGGGGCGTACCGGAGAATGGGCAGCAGCGTTCTCTATGCATTCCACCACCAAACCATACTGCGATCGCCAACCCGCCTGCCAAGCGTGGCGATTATGGCAAACCCCCCCCCTTTTGGGGGAGGCCTATGTCCAGCAGTGGACGTCTTTCGGCTGAAATGATGATGATGATGATGATGATGAACTTATATGGTTAAAAGTAACTCGAAGTGACAAATCGTAAAAAACACGTACCTACCAAGAACTAAATCTGCGAAATCTTTCACATTTGTAAACTAATAAATAAAAATAGATAAAAATAAAGAAAATTTCAACTGTCTAGCTATCGCGGTTCTTGAGATACAGCCTGGTGACAGACAGACGGACGGACGGACAGACAGCGAAGTCTTAGTATTAGTAATAGGGTTCTGTTTTTGTAAAAAGTAATAAAAAAAAATAAAAACCCGACTGCGGTAAAAAACTTAAGTTAAATAAAAACTTAAAAAGCTAAAAACAAGCCCATTTTAAATTAAATAAAAGTTGGAAGCAGGCGGGACCCATAGCATTTTTATTATATTTTCAAATTCAAATGGGTCCCGCCTGCTTCCAACTTTTATTTAATTTAAATTGGGCTTGTTATTTTAGTAAACAATCCAAAGCGTTGCAGGAGTAACCAGGAGTATCAACGAGTTCTGCGATAATTCTCTGTGATTGTCCTACAGGTATTTATTTTAATAAAAGTAAAATCTATTATTGGCAAACTTCCAAGCTCAGAATGACCTTAACTTCCTTCAGAGCACCATAAAAACCTTCAATCCAAAATCCGAATAATTAAAAACCTTTTAAGATTAGATCACACTAAACATTCATCCATTCACCAAATCATTCATCAAAGAGCGAAACCCTGAACTTTACGAGGTGTGCATTACAGGAAGTTTCGAAGACGCTTCTCCAAAGTCACATGGAGTAATTACCTGATGATGCAACGAGCATCACATAATGGTCGGGGGAACGCGGCCGGTGGCAAGGTCGTCGAACGTGGTACGTACGTCAGAGTGACGTATAATATGGTAGGTACTGTTGGTGGCATTGTCACTTTTTTGTCACTTTACTTGCAGGTGGGTGTCACTTGAAATGACTTCAGAGAGAGGCTCTAATGTCGAAAGTCGTGTGCAAATTCATGTTGTGAGTATTTTTTACCCGACTGCGGCGAAACCCAAAAGGAGGGTTATGTGTTTGACCTGTATGTATGTATGTATGTATGTATGTATGTCCGTTTCTTTGTTCCCTCGTAACTTCTAAACGAATGAACGGATTTTGATAAATTATACGTCTTTAGATTTGTCTTGGTTGCGCGAGTGTCACTGGGTATATCAAAAATGAAAAAATATAAAATGGCCGATTTTTGGCGCAATATTATGTCTTCAAAAAAAATTATTTTTCTCGAAACCTATCGAGTTGGGTATCAAAATAAAGGGTTTTTAAAGGTGATTACTTACCCGACTGCGGCGAAGCCCAAAAGGAGGGTTATGTGTTTGACCTGTATGTATGTATGTATGTATGTATGTATGTCCGTTTCTTTGTTCCCTCGTAACTTCTAAACGAATGAACGGATTTTGATAAATTATACGTCTTTAGATTTGTCTTGGTTGCGCGAGTGTCACTGGGTATATCAAAAATGAAAAAATATAAAATGGCCGATTTTTGGCGCAATATTATGTCTTCAAAAAAAATTATTTTTCTCGAAACCTATCGAGTTGGGTATCAAAATAAAGGGTTTTTAAAGGTGATTACAAAAATATATACAACGTATACGGTTAAAAGTAATTCGAAGTGACAAATCGTAAAAAACACTTACCAAGAGCTAAATCGTCTGCGAAATCTTTCACGTTTATTTTGTAAACTAAAAAGCTGGAAATAAAAAAAGTTATTTAAAAAAATAAAAAAACCCGACTGCGGTAAAAAACTGAAAAGCTAAAAACAAGCCCATTTTAAATTAAATAAAAGTTGGAAGCAGGCGGGACCCATATCATTTTTATTATATTTTCAAATTCAAATGGGTCCCGCCTGCTTCCAACTTTTATTTAATTTAAAATGGGCTTGTTTTTAGCTTTTCAGTTTGTTACCGCAGCCGGGTTTTTTTATTTTTTTAAATAACTTTTTTTATTTCAAACAGACTGAGCTGAATCCGCGTGGGATTAGTCTCAGGCCGAGATTAATCCCACTGCTTGCACGTACTTTGGCTAGGAATTATTCCTGTCGCTGTCACATAGTTGTCAAACTACAAGTGCAGGATAGAGACGGAAACATGTCTAGCCTTAGTTTGAGGCCAGCTTTATGGTCTTTCACAGACATTATTTTGGTGGTGGTGTGATCCATGGTTGAGCATTACTGTGTCTTGTTTACCCCTTTTAACTAACAGATTCTGGCGAAGCTAGTTGCAGGGTATGTGTTTAGTTGCATTCATTGCAGCGTGTTCTATTTGCTAGTAACTCAGCTTTCCTATCAATCATTCAACGGGGAGTCCCTCGCATGCTAAATAGAAACGATGACACCTGAGAGCGACAAAGTGACGTTCTATCAGCGATAACGATGATTTCAAAAATGCATTGGATTGACATATTCTAAGCTACCGAAAAACTTATATCTTTGTCAATCCTGAAAGCGATTGTTACTTGTCTAAGCTCTTTTTTTTTTTTGCGGATGTGAAATCATCAAATGACCCCTCCCGCTCTGGGTGGAGCGGAAGGGAGTGTCAGACTCTTACTGACTAAAATCCACCCATGTTCCTTCCTTAGCCCTTTATGTTCCTTCCTTAGCCCTTTATGTTCCGGGCCAGCGGTAACCCTTTCGGATACCCTGACCCGGCAGGTTTCGGCCCTAAGGGGCCCCTTCAATTTAGGCTGACATCTCTTTGAGGCGCGCGTGGAACACTTACGCGCCGTCCGGCACGGGCCTGGTCCTGATCGGACGTGAGCTACCCATTACTCTCCGTCCGCAGGCCCGCGCCTACGGTGGCCGGGAGTCGTCCCGCGGCTCCCGACGCCCGGAGCGTCTCTCTCGTCCCTCTCGGACCGGACTATGGCTTGCACCAGGGCTGGACGCGAGAGGTCGCCGCTGCTGCCGATCGCCTCTACGAGGACACGGTGGTGCTCCGCCCAAGCGGGGCAGACCTCCACCGTATGCTCCACCGTGTCCTCTGGGCGATCCTGGCAATAGTGACACCCGGGCGTTTCTTCCCGCCTGATGATGTGCAGGAACCTCCCGAAACATCCGTGTCCTGTGAGGATCTGCGTCGGACGGTAGGTGAAGGCGCCGTGACGCCTGTCTAGCCACTCCTCAAAGAGGGGTCTTATCGCCACTATCGTGGCGTGCTCTGTCTAAGCCCTCTTGAAGGCGAAATTAGACTCCTTGACGGAAATGCTGCTTTTTGAACGTCCAACACAGACATCTGAGCAATTAATTCAACGTCCCAGTGTCGTTTCCACGTCGAAGCGGGCATAAGTCCGCTCGTAAGTTTAGTATAAACTTGGAGTTACATTTTGTTTTACAATAATCCTTGCCTTTTTCCCAAAACTCGCTTGTGTGTCAGAAAACTTCACGCGAGAATTTCACCTGTAGTACAGCCTCCACAACACCAATTTAATACACCAAAATCCAAACCACTCTGTGTCATTCACATAAAGGTGACATTGCTTCACCGTAGCTACAAATCTAACTTGGTTACTACAATGTTCTCGAGTAGAACCCGTTCTTTCGTTCGTAGTGAATGGTAGAATCTGCTCAGTCGGTCAGTCAGTATCGTGCATTTACACGAGCGGACCTGTGTGGTTAACGTCACAGAAATTAAAAAAGTGAGTGATATTTCGATATATTTAAATCATTTATTCGTTTTCAGAATTTTCTTGGGTATTATTCTAATTTTACAGTTTTGTTGTCTCGTTTTGTAACATTTGTGTTGATTTGACTTTTCGATGTTGTGTTGTTGTATTTTCGAAATGTTGTTTGTAGTTTGACATGTGTCAAATGTCAAATAGGTTGTGTTTGCATAACTTGACTTTAATTAAGTTTATGGTAGACAGCGTATGCTATTATTTTTATGGAAATAGCATTTTATTCCTGCAAAGAATTACGATTTTAAAAACTGGTTTGAGTGTATGATATTAAATTAGCAATTATTATTGGTAAACTAGCTAAAAATGTTTTATCATTTTTCTTAATTTACATTTTATTTTGTGGTTTGCCATTTTAAGTCAAAATAAAAGCGGTTTTGCTGGTATCTCAAGTATAAATAGCTAGTTTTACTGTCATATAAAAATATTAAAATAAAACGAAAATAGATGAACTTTAAACGTGTCTAATTTCACATCGATAGCTTTATAATAAGTACATGGTTATACCGATGGACTTATCCATTGTATCTAGACAGATAGATATTGTATATTTTTTGTGCAATAAATCGTAGTTACATAAAACAAGTAACTGTATGCTATTGCAACAAAACTGCAATTAAGATCTTGTATATTATGTTTGTACGAAACAACGCAATTATAAATGTCAGTTTGATTAGTTGACCACTTTAGCAATAGATTTTATACAGAGTGTATAGAAGGCGTCAAGAGAGATATTTTTGGGTATCCTAATTCTCCTATTTTGTATATTTGGGGGAGGCCTGTGTCCAACAGTGGACGTCTTTCGGCTGAAATGATGATGATGGTATTTGTATTTTGAAAATTTAAGTTCTAAAAAACTTTCCTAATGTCCGTTTCGACAAAGATTATGATTTTAGACATGACATAAACATTACTAACGTTTATGTTTATGACACCTAAATAAGTATACTTATATTTTATTATTTCTGTTAAGTATTTATTTCAGCGTGTTTAGTTTTTATTTTATTGATTTAATTTAGTTTTTAAATTAAAACTGTTTAAATATTGCATGTTATAAAACTTTCTAAGATTTCAATTAATTTCAATTTATTACATCAACTGAAAATTATAACCTCGTTACCAAAACCTCTTTATCATTTCAATTAAAACAAATAAATAAAATTGGTTTCGTTTAATTATTTTAATTGAAACGGTAAAACGTTCGACTCGGGCTCACTCGTTCGCACATTGGCCGAATGTCATACATTTTGTATGGCCTTACTCAGTTACTTAATACATACGTTTCAAGGTTTATATTGACGTCTAATAAACTTGCGGTCACTATCACTGTATCACGTGGGGTCAGTTGTTAGCACTATTTCTTTCATAATTATTGGCCTTAGGCCTTCTGAGCTGAAACAAGGCGCTTTACATGTTCAGTTTGCTGTCTGTATTTTTGTTTCCACTTTAAGTTTGGTGCTATTTGTCATTGAGTAAAACACTGTTTTAGAGAGAGATCTTTGGGTGACTTTTTATCAAAAAACTAGGTTCAGCTCGTTCCTTCTGATTGGTGACGTCGCATCGCATCGTCTACCCGCGCTATTACTTCGTTTTCGCGTTCTTTCTGACTTTTATTATTTTTGCTCGGTCGCTAAGGGTGGTAGCGTGATGTTAAACCTAGCCTATAAACTTTCTCAAGAATCGAAAGAGCAAAGTTAATTTTCCAAATCCGACCGGTAGTTCCAGATATTAGCGCGTTCAAACAAACAAACTTTTCAGCGTTAATATTAGTATTGATATGTCAAACCACCATAATTATTCTTCAGATCAAAGCTATCAGACGATTGAAAGATTAACCCTTACTATCATTTCTGTCAATCGCCATTTCTTTGTCTTCATCGTCTTTCATATCGTTCCCCATATAATCCAGCCGTCTTTTCTTTGTTTCTTCTTTCTTCTTTCCCTGTCTCTCCCTGGCACCACTTTCAAACTACCCCTTATATACCCATTTCTAACTTTGTCCATTCTCGTCACTCCTCACAACCATCTTAAGTTAAACAATCAACTCAGACTATCGCAGTGGACTGCTGGACATAGGGCTCACCCATGTTACGCCACAACAGCCTGTCCATCGCCTTCCGCATCCAGTCTGACCCAGCCTCCTTTTTGAGGTCGTCGACCCATATAACTGGGGGGCGTCCCACACTACGCTTGCCGATACGCAGTCCTCCACTCCAGGACTCGTCTGTTCCACTGACAATCGGTCCTTCAACAAACATGGCCAGTCCACCACCTACCACTTCTTCTCTGCAAGCTATGTCGACAACTGCAGTTCTTTTCCGGATAACCTTGGCTTGTTTCTGATTTTATCCTTCAAAAAAACTCCAATCATAGCTTGCTAGACAGCGCTCTGTAGTTAAACAGTACAGTCATGGACATGCTCATTGAATCAAATCTATTCTATGACGTGACCTACGAGGTCTTTTTTTATTCAAGGTCAGTGGTCACATTGCTTAGACCAATTCCCGTATATAAAAACGTTCAAAATATAGTTAGCAATATCATCTCAGTGACAATCAATGTCGAAAATATAAGTAAGTAAGTTATATTTATTTTTAAATGTCACAGCATCACTTTAGGACTTTTGTCCTCGTACAGGACTTTATTTATATTTTTTTTTTACACGACTGCGCGACGCAAAGGAGTGGTAATGTGTTCATCAGCCTATGTATGTATGTTTATATGTTCCTTTGAAGCACTATACAGACCAAACGCTTGGGCCGATTTTTACGATTCACACGTTAATCGATTCCTCTTAGTCCGGCGAGTGTCACTAAAGACATGACGTTAGTGAAAATTCAATATGGCGACTACTGGACGCCATATTATTTTTTTTTTTTTTTTTTTTTCAGATCCTTTCGAGTGGGGTATCAAAATAAAGGGTTTTAAAAGGCGATTACAAAAATATATACAACATATATACTTAAAAGCAATTCGAAGTGTCAAATCGCAAAAAAACACCTACTAAGAACTAAATCGTCTGCGAAATCTTTCAAATTTGTAAACTAAAAAGCTTGAATAAAAAAGTTATTTAAAAAAATCAAAAAACCCGACTGCGGTAAAAAACTTAAGTTAAAAGAAACTTAAAAGCTAAAAACAAGCCCATTTTAAATTAAATAAAAGTTGGAAGCAGGCGGGACCCACACCATTTTTATTGTATTTTCAAATTCAAATGGGTCCCGCCTGCTTCCAACTTTTATTTAATTTAAAATGGGCTTGTTTTTAGCTTTTAAGTTTCTTTTAACTTAAGTTTTTTACCGCAGTCGGGTTTTTTGATTTTTTTATTATAATTATATTGTATACTTTTGTTTTTATTTCTGTTAATTTTGCTATGATTGTGTCATTCTATGTATTTAGTTTGTGTTCTTCCTGTGCGAAATCCAATAAATCCATTTTTTCTCTAGATTAGAATGCGAATGTTTCTAAAACCGTGGGAATGGCCTCAGATGGGCCATTTAACAATTCCAAACTCGTATAACCAATATTAATTAATAAAGTTATTAAGATTGCAATCTGTAGCAGGCTCACTTGATAAGCCTCTAACGGCTTACAAATTGGCACATTAGAAACCCTTTCCCTTACTCTAGTTTAATGACTTGCGCAAGAGTGCGCCACTTCATTTAATCGTTCTATGCTCGACTTAGTATCGTATTCTTATCCTATCATATGGAGATCAATATCGTCTTTTCCTCTTAACAGACTTTTGTTATCATGTTATGATTATTTATCTGCAGCTTTAAATACTACAAAGAGTTGACTAGGTTTTCAATGCGTCGTTTTTTTGTCATTTTAAACTTCCAAAAACTGCTGGTTCTCAGAATTAGTGATTCAAATATTGTGATTCTACATGAGGTGCACTGCTAGTGTTATCTATGTTTTCAGTATATTTTGAGAAATCAGGCTCACAAGTGTATCGTACAGCTGGGTAGTTGCGTAAGACACTAACAGTAGAAATGGCTTTCATCTTGACACTCTAAGAACATTCATTGCGTTATTCACGCTGTTTAGCAGACAAATTTTTCGAACATATCGCATTAATGGATTAGCAATATCCTTCACAATTATTCAAGTTCTGATTGTAAGTGTGTTACATTTACATAATTGGTTGCTGGTGCTTCTCCTGTGAGGTTGGTCTTTGCCGAGGTAAATACAGTCTTTTTTCCGACTTCCTTCGTATTTTGGGAACATCCCCAATCACCGCAAGTGCCCCCGCTAGTGCTTCTACTAGTTCGTTCGTGTAAATTCTGCCCTATTAAATAATTTAAGTGATAGATAATTGCGATTATGATCCGGAAAAAACCAGGTCAGTTAACTTCAAATTAAGTAACTTAAAGTAACACAAAACTTATTTAATGTAATTATTTGCAAAATGGCATCCGTTCCTAGAGGTTATTTAATACAACTATGTTTATCTATTTATAAACAACGTTGCCTCATGCAGGACACCGGTTTCCATGAGCTTAGGTGAATTCCTCAGGTCAGGTAGAGTGACATTATCTTAGGTCAGCGCTTAGCTTAATGTCAACGACTTCTTCAAGGGCATGAAGAGGACCTATTACGTATTGTACCTATCAATCCTGTCAAATGCCGACTCTGAGAGTATACCGCATAACATGTGCCATCAGTGCAATTACGACACGGACTCGAAAAAATTAAACTGTCTAGTAGTGACCTCCCAAAAAGTATCTAATTCTAAAAGCCAGAATATGGTTTGAAGGCTTGTTGCCAGTACCTGAGTCTTTTGTTCTCTGTATGCGATATAGTCTTTGCCTTTTAGCAGAACATATTATAAAGTCTGATAAAACTAAAGATCCAAACCTCGCCATTTCTAATAATCCGATCCAGTCTGACCCTTGCTGCCCTTCCCCATCGACGCCCTAAGCCGAGGTCCGTACTCCGCCCTTAGCGGTAGTCATTTAGTGAATTTCTTGAGGCGCCCACAGGTTTTGAGCAGACGACAACCTCCTAGTTAGAACTGCGAGATGCCATTCCAAAAAAAAAAAACTCGCCGTTTCTCAAACAAAATACCGATATGACACAATCCAATCTGTTCAAGAATGCGTCTGGTGACGAAAAATGCCGATAATATCGTTCATTAGTCAAGGTCAGTCGCAAGTGGACCGTGTTTACGTAAAGCCGTCGCATCCGGTTTATACTTACGACACGAGACCGACCGGGCGACCAGCCGCCAGCGACGCTCAAACTTAGCACATGTTGCGGTCACGTCCTCAGAGCTGTTTGTGGAAACTATTTAGAAATATGAAATTTTTCACCAAATCTGGGGCCCGCTTTGTCAACGAAAATACGGGCCTTTCCGAAAGCAGATCTTTACTTCGGAATTATCCCTACTCCCGATTAATTAACTTTTTCGGATGGGCAAACACATATCTGGAGAAAGGACAGCTGTCAATTTGTGTTTTCATTCATTCTTAGTTCGGGCCCTGAACTAATTTTATGGCCGAAGGTGTTACAGACTAAGAATCACCCGTTACTTCGTCCGATACTAGGGATTTCGTGTTTAGGGAGTAGAACCCCTGGTTAGGTTAGAATCCAAAGCTAAGTTGGGAAAATGATGATTTATTTACTAACATAAAAAAACTGTCCTTGGGGTCGCACGGGCGATGAGTGAGGCAAATTGAGATTTTTCTACTAGAAAATTCTCAGCGTCTAGCCTGAATCTGGTAAATGGCAATATAGGGTATTACAATGGGCGTAATTATGGACTGCAGTCATAAATTTGATCAGGACAGTGCAGACATTGCCTGCATTGCTATTATATTAAACTGCAACCTATTATACTGTAAAAGACTATATTGAGGACAAAAAGGCTTGGGATTGAGCTGCTCCAATAGGTTTAGACAGTGAATGTTATTTTGCTATTTTACACTTTAATATTTTTTTTTATGTATCTATTTACTTAAACAATGACATGTACATTTACTGTATAAAGTATTATATTATTTTAATTATTGTGAATGTGAAGACTACGTGGGTCATTGTTTTCATTTTAATCATGGTCTGGCAGTTTGAGTAGTTTATACGGCCTACCCAAATGTCCTGTCTTTGGTATTGTTCGTCGAATCGTTGAGCTCCTTAAGTTCTGAGTTGAGCTGCACGGTTACTGACAAATGCGTGCACTGACTGGACAGGTCCACTCAATCTGTGTGGTTCTTTCCTCAAAAGATCATTTTAGACACTAATCTACAGGGTCCTCAAAGATTATGTCCGGATTTTTTTATATACACATTGACGTTGATGTTGATTGATCGTCGTTTCAGCCGATAGACGTCCACTGCTGGACATAGGCCTCCCCCAATTTTGGGGGGGGTTTGCCATAATCGCCACGCTTGGCAGGCGGGTTGGCGATCGCAGTATGGTATGATGGTGGAATAAATAGAGAACGCTGCTGCCCATTTTCCGGTAAGACCCTTAGTCGCCTTTTAAGACACCCACGGGAAGTAAGTGGTGGTGCAATTCTTTAAGTCCGGCACCACACAGACATATACACATTGACAT
This sequence comes from Mesoligia furuncula, assembly GCA_916614155.1. NCBI lineage: Eukaryota > Metazoa > Arthropoda > Insecta > Lepidoptera > Noctuidae > Mesoligia > Mesoligia furuncula. The sequence continues at coordinate 1,320,156 of OU744810.1, forward strand.
TGATGAATTTTATTTAGACAATGACATGAATATTTACTTTGTAAAGTTTTTTTTTTCATTTAATTATTGTGAATGTGAGGACTATTTGGGTCATTTTTTTTCTGTTTTCCTTCTTAGTTTTAATCATGATCTGGCAGTTTGAGTAATTTACGCGGCCTACCCAAATGTCCTTTCTTTGGTATTGTTCGTCGAATCGTTGAGCTCCTCAATTTCTGAGTTGAGCTGCACGATTTTTGACAAATGCGTGCACTGATTGGACAGGTCCGCTCAATCTGTGTGGTTCTTTCCTCAAAAGACCATTTCAGACATCAATCTACATAGTCTTCACACGATCTGACCAAGATTTTGTCTGGACTTTAAAAGAGACTGTGACCTCTGAGTTTGTTTCGGCCTTTCTTCTCAGAGTAGTCAGATAGGAAACGCCGACCACATCTAGTTTAAAAAATATGATGACGTGTAAAAGTGTTTGTAAAAACCTGCTTACAGAAAATAAATCATTTATCATTTATTCTTCAGAAACTCCAATAATTTTCAGTCCATAATTAAAATCAAATATTTTATTTCACATAAACCTACATGGGCACTTATGAAACGTCAGAAGCTAGGTGCACGGTTCCAATTGGTAGTTTTCTATGGAGATGAGCCGGCAAGAAACTCCACGGTTACTCTTTTTAAAAATAATTGGCTTTTACAATGTTTTCAAATTACAGTAGGTATGGGAGGACATCGTAGGCCTATCAACAAGTACCAGGTACTTGATAAAATAAAAAATGGTGTACAGATCTAAAGTCTACAAGGCCTACAAAGTCCTCACATTTACAATATAAGAATCTATCAAAAGGATAAATAAAATAAAAAACCCTACTAAAACCAAGTGATAATGATTTCTATTACAACCACTAATAAAGAGGTGAAATATTAAAATTGTCTGTATATAATGTCAAATAATAAAAGATTATGCCAAAGAAGTAAGTAAAAAATAAATAAAAAATAAACATCGTAATTTGAGAGCAGTTAATAGACATTTACATCTCTCATATGCGGTAAGTAGGTCCTTATTACCCCCAAATGGGCCTTGTAGGTGACAATTAGCGCTCTAGGGTAATAATGTAGCTAGAAAAGCCCTAGGGCGGTAAGTAATTATTAGATGTACGCGAACTGTTTGAAAGAGTGAAGTTTTTTTATTAATTACTTACCGCCCTGAGGCTTTCCTAGCTACATTAGTACCCTAGTGCGCTAATTGGTCACCTACAAGCCCCATTTGGGGGTAATAAGGACCTACTTACCTCACAATCGAGATGTAAAGCAAAGTAGTTAGCTCGGGTGTAAGCATCAATTGCACCCTCGAACTATAGGCGCCCTCACTGCGCTCGTGCGCCTAAATATCTCGGGCTGCAATTGATGCCTTACAGCCCTTGGCTACTAATCTACTATTATGTTTCAGACAGTCATAACTTTGGTCATCAAAATAATTAATTACAAAGGGTCTTTGTTAGCTGATATCCGTAAAGTCACCCATAATACTCATTATAAATATTAGTTGTTATTATTGAAAGAGCTTGTTTGAAACATAACATAAATTTCTTGTTAGTCATCTTCTTATGATGATGATGAACAACTTAAATTGTATAAAGGTCACAGCTCATTAAAGCCACCCGGCATCCACCCCGCACCGCCTCCTCGCACGGCGTCCACTCGTTGTCGACAGGTGGTCCACGGGTGGACGCCGCGTTATCACCAATAAACGTCGCGCGGTCAACCAGTGGACCTCGCGTCGCGTATAGCATTATCACATTGGCAATGCGCAGTCAACGCAAAGCAAGCATGCGAGCAGTAAGTTGTCACCGAGCGGTCCACCCGCCGCCCGCGCGTGGAGGGCTTACGACCGAGGCGATCCGGTGACGCTACGGAGTTGATGTAGTGAGCGCATACCCATACAAGTCCATATAAAGAATACTAGCCGCAGGAGGCGAGGCGGTGCGGAGTGGGTGCCGGGTGGCTCTAATGAGCTGTGACCTTTAGGAAGCGATGGTAAACACAGCTCACTGTAGCTTATAAACACGTAATAAGCAATGCAATTAGATTATGATTATGGACAGGTAAATAGTTAAATACAACTCTTTTATGTAGAGTCATAACATCCGGTGTTTCAACCCTTGCATCCGTTTCACACTTTCAGGTCCTTCATCAGGTATTATTGCGATGATATCCAGGTAATTAAAAATAGTGCTTTCAATTATAGCACCATCACACTAATATTATAAAGGCGAAAGTTTGTGAGTGGGGGTGTGTATGTGTTTATGTTTGTTACTTCTTCACGCTCAATTGGCTGGACCAATTTTGATAAAATTTAGGCTACTTTTTATCGCGATATTCCCACGGGATCGATATTTACGCGGGTGAAACCGCAGCGCGCAGCTAGTAATGCCTATGAGGATAAGTACGGTAGTGCGGGAATGTGGTGCAAGATAGAGGTACCTACCTTGAAATAAAAACAACGTGCCCCCCGTCAAGAATGAAGTTCTTAGAGCGATACTCGCATGCACACACTCGTAAAAATAGAATGAGACAGAGAGAGGGACAGTGTGATTTTTTACGCGTTAAAAACCCATGAAACATGATGAAAAAAAAAATGTTTGCAGTCGCCTAAACCTAATCCTATCTCTAAAAGTCCCATGGAGCGTCCATTACCGCTATTTCGTTACGTGACAGTTTCTATCAGTTTACTCCAACCGCAAGCTGCTTTAAAGAACTTAGTGAACTCAGTAAAAGCAGAGTTTTGTGATAACAATAACGCAGGTTGCCTACGTTATTGGCTAACCATTCAATAAATGAACGAATGATTTTATCTACCAAAATATAGGCGGGTAAGGGTACACAATAACAAATAAACTCGTGCAACTATTTCAGCCTTATTATAAAACAAGATTTATCTTTAGACCCAGGTCTAAACCATCCAGCCATTTTTAAATTTCGAACTATAATCCGACGAAGCTAAAGTTCTTATTACAAAAACTGACGTTAAACCTGAGTCTAAGTTATCAATTTTGCATTAAGAACTTTACGTTTGTCGGAATAAAGTTCAAAATAGAGTAACTGGCTCGAAGGTTTAGGCTAGGTTTAAAATTAGATCTCGTTTTGTAATAAGACGGTTTCAGTTTGTTGTTGTTTGTTTGCCTTGCTATAATTATGATGTATATGTATCTCTCCCTTCATTTAACTGGATTGTGTCTGTGTCTTAAAGCCTGCTTCACCACCTACAGATAAATCTTGCCGCTATTTCGCACAAATGCTGTTGCATTTCATGATTTATCTAACAACTAGCTTTAGCCCGCTACTTCGTCCGAGTGAAATTTAGCCCGCTACTTCGTCCGAGTGAAATTTAGCCCGCTACTTCGTCCGAGTGAAATTTAGCCCGCTACCTCGTCCGAGTGAAATTTAGCCCGCTACTTCGTCCGAGTGAAATTTAGCCCGCTACTTCGTCCGAGTGAAATTTAGCCCGCTACCTCGTCCGAGTGAAATTTAGCCCGCTTCTTCGTCCGAGTGAAATTTAGCCCGCTACTTCGTCCGAGTGAAATTTAGCCCGCTACCTCGTCCGAGTGAAATTTAGCCCGCTACTTCGTCTGAGTGAAATTTAGCCCGCTACTTCGTCCGAGTGAAATTTAGCCCGCTACCTCGTCCGAGTGAAATTTAGCCCGCTACTTCGTCCGAGTGAAATTTCTTGTGGCCTCGACCCACCCCGTCGTATCGCATCGCCTGCCCGCGCTAACTGCGTTCTTACTGACTGTTAAGGACCTAACTAAAGGTTCGTAAATGAAAGGAAAGTGGACTGTAAACACTTATAATCCGGCTCGAAGGACCAAAATGTTTAAGGACCTAACTTAAGGTTCGTAAATGAAAGGAAAGTGACTTATTTTGTTTTTGCTCGGCTCCTAAATGTTTTATGCGATGATACGTAACCTATAGCCTTTCTCAAGATTGATATATTGTGGTCGAGCCATTGGGCTATAAAATGCAAAAAGAATTAACCAAATACGACTGGTAGTTTCAGTTTCAGAGATTAGCACGTTCAAACAAAGAAATAGTCTCAGACTAATATAAAAAAATATTGATCTGAGGAAATGGTTATTAGGAGGGAATCTTATACTTAGAGATCAAGATTAAACCCTGTTAATCATTGAAGAAAGATTTAAAAAAAAAATTTAGTACTAGTGTTCGTAATATAAAAAAAACTAGCCTCTGCCCCCGACTTCGTCCGCGTGAAATTTCTTGTTCCCCCAACCCACCCCGTCGTCGCATCGCATCGCCCGCCCGCGCTATTAATTACCTACTTCGTTTTCGCTTAGCGTACTTTCTTACTTTTTGCTCGGTTCCCAAGCGTCCTAGCATGATGTTAAATAGCCTATAGCCTTCCTCAAGGATTGGGCTATCAAATGCAACCATGATTTTAAAGTCCGACTGCTAGTTTCCGAGATTAGCGCGTTCAAACAAACAAACAAAAAAACAAACTCTTCAGCTTTATTATAAGTAAAGATACTTGCCTGTCCGGAGGCCGTACACTGAAACTTAAACTCAAAAAACTCAAACTCAAAGCATTTATTTCAATTAAACCTTTAGCAGGCACTTTTGAATTGTCAAGAAGTCGGTCAGTCAGAAAATATGAAGCTAGTTGCCCATTCCAAAGCGTAGGTACCTATGGAGAAGAACGGGCAAGAAACTCCATGGACACTCTTTTTAAATTACATTTTACAAAAATATTTGTTACATCATTACTTTTGAATTTATGATTATATAATGAGAGAACGATGTAAAAAATAAAAACCGGGCAAGAGCGAGTCGGACTCGCTCACCAAGGGTTCCGTAACATCCGGGCTTATGCATAAGGTTTATGTTTATGAAATTAAATGTTTTCTTTTTATTTTTTTATATTTGAGTTGGTTGAATAAAAGGTAAATTGCGGTTTACGATTTATGACGTATTAAAAAAAACTACTTACTAGATCTCGTTCAAACCAATTTTCGGTGAAAGTTTACATGGTATTGTACATCATATATTTTTTTTAGTTTTATCATTCTCTTATTTTAGAAGTTACAGGGGGGGGGGGGGGGACACACATTTTACGACTTTGGAAGTGTCTCTCGCGCAAACTATTCAGTTTAGAAAATAATGGTGTAAGAAACCTCAATATCATTTTTGAAGACCTATCCATAGATACCTCACACGTAAGGGTTTGACGAAAAAAAATTTTTTGGTTTCAGTTCTAAGTATGGGGAACCCCAAAATTTATTGTTTTTTTTTTCTATTTTTGTGTAAAAATCTTAATGCGGTTCACAGAATACATCTACTTACCAAGTTTCAACAGTAGAGTTCTTATAGTTTCGGAGAAAAGTGGCTGTGACATACGGACGGACAGACAGACAGACAGACGGACAGACAGACAGACAGACAGACAGACAGACGGACATGACGAATCTATAAGGGTTCCGTTTTTTGCCATTTGGCAACGGAACCCTAAAAAGACGTCCGCGTTAAAAGCGTTGCCAAGTCTGCACTTACTTTTAGCAAATCTTTGTTCCCTATGATTGAGAGACAGACAGACAGACAAGACAATGCCACTTTGCTAACCGCAGAGCTAAATTGTGTAGAAACATTGCACGAGTAACCTGTTTACATGGTTGTTGCCTTTCTCGGCTTACACCTTGTTCACAGGTTACATTCTTGACTAATTTAGCTTGAAAGTGTCTGGGTTAACTGATGCTCTAGGGAGTTCATTTAAGAATTTGTATCATATCATTAGACTAGTCTTTTCTTTCTTCATCTTTAGATTCCATGAATATAATTTTGTTGTTACAAACACGGTGGCTAAGTGAAAGCCGAATGAACTCTCCTCCGTTATTAGACTCTAAGGGCCCTAATCCACCATAACCATTATATTTTGCCTTTTCATTTTTTTTTTTTTGGGAGCAGCATCTCACAGTTCCACCTAGGAGGGTGTCGTCTGCTTATCCTGACTTGCCCGCAGTTGCATCAATAAATTAGGGCCTCCAGCCAGGGCTTAAAAAACGTAAAAACTAAGCGACTACACACGCTAAGGGCACCCCTTGTGGGGATTTCGGCTTAGGGTGTCGCTGGGAGAGGGCAGCAAGGGACAGGCTGGACCAGAATTAATTATGTTTTGCCATGATAGTGGCTATAGTTACACATATTCCTAGACAACTGGATAGATATTAAGGTTCTCAAGATATAACCCTGTGACAGTTAGATTTACGGACAAACAGGCTTTGTAGGCTTAATAATAGGGTCTTGTTGACACCCTTGTGTAAGTATACTTTCTTCAGCATAACCAGTTCCATTAGTGCGTAACAAATTCTTGAATTTATTTGTCCTCTGTAAGACTGATTGCTGACATCCGCCGTTTAATTTGCAATAGCGAGAATTTCTACATCGGCTCGGAACAGACTACATAAAATAAAGGTGACAAGAGCGACATTTCATATGCTCTACAATTAAATATCTATACTAACCATAAAGCTGAATATTTTGTTTGTTTGTTTGAACGCGCTAATCTCGGAAACTAGCAGTCGGATTTGAAAAATCATGTTTGCATTTGATAGCCCAATCCTTGAGGGAGGCTATAGGCTATTTAACATCACGCTGGGACTCTTAGGGACCGAGCAAAATGAAAAAAAGTAAGAAAGAACGCTAAGCGAAAAAGAAGTCATAATACGGGCAGGCAATGCTATGCGACGAGGTGGGTCGGGGGAACAAAAAATTTCACGTGGACGAACTCGGGGGCAGAAGCTAGTTTATTTTATATTGCGAACACTAGTACTTACTCCAAATTTATTTATATCTTTCTTCAATGATTTATAGGGATTATTCTTGATCTCTATAAGATTTTTTCCTAATAACTAATTCCTCAGACCAATAATATTTTTTTATTGGTTTAAGACTATTTCTTAGGTTTTTCTAGGCCTTTCAGGTAGAAAGGCAAGGCCAGGATATTCTGTAAATCTCCAAAAACATAAAATCCTCGGACCTCAAATTCCAATTAAGTACGAATATCAAATAATAAAAAGAGAACTGAATTAGATCATCATATTTAAATACAAATATTTTTATGTTTTCTCTATGTTACAGAGATCAGGTAAAACCCAAAAGTTTCTGTAGACGAGGCCTCAAAAACCTCAAAAAACCAATATATGACCTTAATATATAACCTAAGGTTGTTGGCAACATTGTAAATGTCACTTTAAGGATTATTTGTGTGATAATTTGATATTTGATGATCAAAAGCATATGTTTTTCAAAAATAAATTATTTCCGATATCAGAGGACCAATTCTCAAAATTAAAATCGTTCAAAATCTAATCGCAATCTCATCTCAGCGACAATCAATGTCAAAAATAGAGGTGTTCTGTAAAAATCTCACCGTAAAAACTTAGGTGAAGTGAGCGTAGAGTGAGCTGTCAGTAGTGTCAATTCCTAGCAAAAACAAATTCACTTCACCTAAGTTTTCACGATGAGATTTTTACGGTATCGACCGGGGCCTTTTTAGGCCCCCTAAAAAGGCCACTTTGGAGAATCACAAAAGGATAACATTATGAATTATAATATGACGAAGACAGTCCGTGTTTTTCTTTTTCGCTGCACTACGTAGGTACAATCAAAGAGATTGGGATTGGATTGATTGGTATTTTAGCACAGCCAAAAAAATTATTGAAAAATGCTTCACCAATGGGATTTGATACGTTTAACTTAACAGTTAACTGTCCATTATGTTATCCTTTTATGATTCTGCCAAAGTGGCCTTTTTGGCCCCCAGACTGTGAACGTTCTTAAAATTACGAGAATCGGCATGACGAATGATTTTCAAATCCTCTTCCGTAATGTACGTACACATTTACTATTTACGAAAACACCTATATTTCGGTAATAAACTAAAGTTTAACGAAGTTTGAAGCCATTTTTCTAATATTTTTTCAATAGGGCGCGAAAACAGCTCACAGTGTCATGGCGTCGGATCTGACGTCACGCCTAGGTAAACATCAAATGTTGTCAGTATACTATCTATAGTGTACTCTGTGAACCACAGTGATGTTTACATAGGCGTGACGTCATGCGCTGTGATTGGTGTTTCAGTCAAAATGGCCGACTGCAGTATTTTAATCTTTTATTTTAGTGAAAATCCGATTAATCTCAAGTTTTTAAATTAAACTAAATCACTGTTTTAAATCCTTTTAATATGTATTTTCCCCTAACATCATTAAATTTTTGATTATTTGATACTGTCGTCACGCCTATTGCTCCTCTGTTTTTAATTCTGGCAAATTATATGTTTATGCACAAAATTACTAATTAACAGTCTTCTCATTTGATGTATATATTTCTTTTGTTCGGTCATCGAAACTTGCATTACAAACATCTGTGCAATAAAATTGCACATCTACACCGGGTTGCGTAAATAAATGTATATAAATAAAATAAAGTCGGGTTAGTTACACCATTTATATAACTCAAGAACGGCTGCACCGATTTTTACCCGACTGCGTCAGGAGGAGGCTTATGTTTTTCGAGTGTATGTATGTATGTAGGTATGTATGTATGTATGTATGTATGTATATTTCTTTGGCACGCTCTGTAGCCTAAACGGCTTGATCGATTTCAGCTTGAGAGGTACCGTTAGATTCGTCTTAATTGTGAGAGTGAGACTAGGTATATCAAAATTGAAAAAAAAAATGGCCGATTTTTGGCGCAATAATATTGCGTCAAAAATCGGCCATTTTTTTTTTTTGAGAAAAAAAAATTTTTTTGAAGACAATATTATTATGACTTCAAAAAAATTTTTTTTTCTCAACCTATCGAGTGGGGTATCAAAATAAAGGGTTTTAAAAGGTGATTACAAAAATATATACAACTTATATGGTTAAAAGTAATTCGAAGTGACAAATCGTAAACGACACGTACCATGAACTAAATATCGTCTGCGAAATCTTTCACATTTGTAAACTAAAAAGATGGAAATAAAAAAAAAGTTATTTAAAAAAATAAAAAACCCGACTGCGGTAGAAAACTGAAAAGCTAAAAACAAGCCCATTTTAAATTAAATAAAAGTTGGAAGCAGGCGGGACCCGTACCGTTTTTATTATATTTTCAAATTCAAATGGGTCCCGCTCAATTGATACCCCACTCGATAGGTTTTGAGAAAAAAACATTTTTTTGAAGACATAATATTGCGCCAAAAATCGGCCATTTCAATTTTTTTTCAATTTTGATATACCCAGTGTCACTCACTCACAATTAAGACGAATCTAACGGCACCTCTCAAGCTGAAATCGATCAAGACGTTTAGGCTACAGAGCGTGCCAAAGAAATATACATACATACATACACTCGAAAAACATAACCCTCCTTCTGACGCAGTCGGGTTTTTTATTTTTTTAAATAACTTTTTTTTATTTCCATCTTTTTAGTTTACAAATGTGAAAGATTTCGCAGACGTTATTTAGATTTTATATATATATATATTTTTAATGTTTTATATATGTATATGTATTTTTTAAATAACTTTTTTTTATTATGATCTTTGATTTGTATTTGTTTCCGCTCCGGATAGCAGAATAACTATTGAACAAAAAACATGAGAAAAATTCACCAAAAAAATAATTATTCATTTTCCCACATTATTGATTCTGAGACGGTATACGAAGTTCACCGGGTCAACTCGTATTTAGAAATAAAAACTTGTACCTAGCAATAAAGAGTTGTACCATAAAACCGAAGAACTGTATCAGCAAGAGATAGATTAGTAGGTACTAATAATTTTCAAAAATATAGAAAACTTTCAACAAGCAGACCCAACAACAAAGGATGCTCTAAATACAAACTGCCTCTTTGGTCCAGTGGTCGCAAGCGCTTCTGCTGAGCATGAGGTCCTGGGTTCGATGCCCGGGCCGGGCGAAGTGTTATTAAGTTTTTCCATCTGGAATTTCCCAGTAGCAGCCTGAAGTCTGGATGTGTGCACAGTGGATGACTTTAAACTTAAGGGGCTTACATGACCAAAAGCGCGCTCACTGTCGGACTGCATAGAAAAGAAAGAAAAGCGCGATGACACAACGCTGGTGATTTATTGCAAAATATGAAGCAAACATTTAATTACAAAAAATCTATTGTTTGGACAAAAAAATTAAAACACTAGTGTTTTAGTATGTTGCTTGTAGAATAAGCTGACAAAAAATTAGAATGATTGTATGTATATTAGTATGGTTTTTATTATAAAACGAAAGTTTTTAGAGGTATTTTCATGATTTTTTTTTCTGTTGTATCAAATTAGATGTATTATGTTTTCAACACACTATCTACCTAGCATATATCCAAGAATAAGAATATCATATACTTTTCTGGTTTTGTTTACTGTAGTCGATCATATACTTTTATTGTTTCAAAAACTTGCGTTTTTTACTGGCGATGTGTGGGTGTAAATGCCTCGTACAGACCTAATCTTTTGGGGAATACAGACTGTTATGTTATGGTATATTTAATCTTCTCATATATTCAAATCCGAAACGCTGTGAGGCAAGAAAAACAAGTACACATCATAAACATCAGTCAAATAGCCGTGGGAATCGGTTACTAGCTTATTGATGTAAAATCAAATAAAGTTACATTATGGCCGAGTGCAGGGCAATTTGTTCTAGCTCGCATAACGAACGGTCTCGATCGTTCTCAGCCAGGGCTGTCCGAAACATGTTAATTTTAAAATTAAGATTAATATAGCTTATAGTAATTATGGTTATATTAGTTACTGGATGATTATTGAGTTAATTAAGTGTCTGTTTATCTTGTTGAGTTGGTGTTTATTAGTTAAGTTTAATATTACTTGGTATTTAATATCAATGCTAACATTGGCGATGGCTTCTCAGACTTCTTATAAAAGGTCATTTGAATAAGTGTTTTTAAGTTAGCCATTACCTTAACTTGAATTATCTAAAAAAATCGAATAGTTTTTTTACAAGTATCTTACCTACATATTTACAAAATTAAAATAAGCACCCAAAAATCCTTGAAAGCCAATCATTCTGTACCAATTATACTTGTAAAATATTCTGACAAACAATTCGGCGCGTACGCATGCCGTGAATATTTTTGCGTCATCCCAACTTCAGCCTACAATCATCATCAGATCATCGAAACCATAATTATATGCTCACAGTCATCGTGGAACACGCTTCTTTTCTACCCACGTTTAAATAGTTCGTGATGAGCGTGACAGGTGGCGCTATCTGGCGTTATTATCAACGTATTACACATGTTGAATAATTATCGTAGCACCGAGCACGTGGGTTTGCTCACGATTTCCTTTGCGTAGTCAGGTGTTGTTATCTTTCTGTAAAGGGATAAAATACGGTTTCAAGAGGTGCATAGCATGCAACTTCCTTAATGTTTAACCGTGTATCATCGCGACTCGTTAGATGCCTCTTGATGATATATAAAATAAAGGAGAGGTTTGGCTTGATAGTCAAAATACTTTTAGAAGGGGAGAATGCGTCGTTGGATACTCGACAGTCACAACGCTGCGACTGTCAATATTCGCTGTATTAATAGTTTCATGGTTCGTTCCTTGTAGAGGCTTATTAACTTACCCTATCAAATCCTAAACCTCGAGGTTTTAAACCTAAACATAAACATTTTTTTCTTATTTCTCTCAGCCCTACACGAATGATGCGCGAAAATGGCCGCCAGTGCGGATCGTTGCCCAACGCAGTGAGGCAAGCGCCGCGATAACATCTAATACGCGTGTTGCAACTATTGTGAGCAGATTTTTTTTGCAGTACGCTGCACGTATCCGCGGACAGCCGGAACGGAATTAACATTCTTGGGAGAATTAAGTTATTATCATAATGCTACCGGTAACACGCTAATACTGCCCACCTGAGCCTAAAGTGCAGTAATAGGCATTTTGGTCGGTTTTGAGTTAAATATATACTCTAAATCCCCATTTTATTAGCTATCAGCCAATTTTTCATTTTTTTTTGTAGCTCCAATAGTTTATTTTATTTTAATTTATTTCGGATGAAGTAACAGCAAAATTATCACAGATTTATTAAAATATTAAATGTTTACCAGCTAAACCGCAGTAAAATGAATACTGCACCAGATTTTTCTGTTTCCTAACTAAACTGCAGTATTTTATGGTATTTTGTGACACTTTAAATAGTAGTTTGTTCTAAAAGATTAAAGAAAAAACTTACTAAAGTGCAGTATTATTCTACGCCTACAAATTGATTTTACTGCAAAAGTTAAGAAAAAATATTTTTTATTTAAATTCCTAATTAAAGTGCAGTATTTACTGCACATTAACTTGTTGGAGATTTTGTAATTTCAAATTATAAATAGTTGTGACACCGGTGCCACACAGATTGTGCTTAAATATTTTGAACCAGGGCACACGTTCATGTCAGCCGATTCTTTTCACCACTTTGTGGAATAATCTTTGCGAAAGAAAGGCAAGGTTTATGATTTTAGGGATTTCGTCAACGCGGTTACAGAGTCACTCAAGTCGGGGAAGGTAGTATCTAAAATAATGGAGGTTACAGATTTCTACTACTTAAAATCACAAGTCGCACAAAAAAAATGAAGGATAACGACGGGAACGAGGTTTACTTAAGAGACATACTTGAAGTTCTGGTCCAAAGTGGAAAGTACTGCGTTTTCTACAAAAAAGATTTTGACGAAACTGACTGTAAGCAGATGTTTTGCTTAAAATCAAAAACTTTGTCAATCTTTACTCAAAAAACGGGCCCTAAAGGTATCGATTTAAGAAGGAAGCAAAATATAATAAAACAATTAGGTTCCTAATGCCTGAAAATGGGTTGTTATTTTGGAAAAATCTCCCCGTTCCCAAAAACGGTACAAACGAAGTACCTACTTGAATTTGAGGTAGACGAGTAAAATACAGTACTTCATACAAACAGTGAAGACTGATTACTGTTATTTTATTTTTTATCTTACTATATTACTTAATAATACTTATTTATTAGTTTGTTTCGTTTTTTTAATGTGTAATTCTATTGCTTCACTTTATCTGCACATTATGGTTTCATATTTTCTGACTATTATTTTTGTAAGAGAAGAATGCTCATTTAGTAATTAGTTATGTTTAGATGAAAGATTATTTCTGCATGAGAAATACCATGTGATTTACGTTTTATGGTGCATTTACTAGTAAAGATTATCAAAATCTTGTAAAGACTGATAATATTGTTGACTGATAATCATCATCATCATCATCATTTCAGCCGAAAGACGTCCACTGCTGGACATAGGCCTCCCCCAAAAGGGGGGGGGGGAGGGTTTGCCATAATCGCCACGCTTGGCAGGCGGGTTGGCGATCGCAGTATTGTATGGTGGTAATGCATAGAGAACGCTGCTGCCCATTCTCCGGTACGCCCCTTAGTCGCCTTTTACGACACCCACGGGAAGTATGGGGTGGTGCTATTCTTTAAGTCACACAGACAATATTTATGACTGATAATATTTTCATATTATTGTTGTTTGAAACAATTTGCACTGTTAGGTTGTACAGACGCCAGCACATCAAGCTACTACAATCTGTCAAATTTCTTTAATAGATTATCAATTTTATCGCTAAAGCACAAGGTTCAAGGTTGAATGGGAAACTTTGACAGTTTCGGGTAGCTTGATGTGCTGGCGTCTGTACAATGTTTTGATAAATAGTTTTAATGTCAAGCAAATTTGATTAAGAAAGTACACATTTTTACTACTTTATTATTTACTACGAGTGTGTAACTTCATTTCTTTAAAAAAAAAACAGATTAAATAGCAGTATTTTCAAAATATTACTGCACTTTAGTTAGTAATAATCGCAGAAAAAAGTCTAAACTGCAGTAATAACAGAATTTACTGCATTTAAATGGGGTTTCAAAATGATTTTGTAAAAAAACTTTGTGTAGTAATAGGGGCTAAAAAATAAAAATGGCCATAATTATAGTTTTTATCAAAAAAATTAACGTAACAATGTTTAGTATTTTAGTTTTCTACATGTCCTTTCACCATGCATTCAAGGTTTTAGCTAAAAGTCTCTTTAAGATATATTTTTATGAATTCTAAACTTTACGCGCGTTTTTCTCGAATTTTTGCTCTCGTGTTTTTGCTGTTACTGCACTTTAGGTTCGGGAGGGCAGAATAGGGGCCTGTAATTTAGTCCTCCTAGTCCTCCTACACGGCAAAAGTATACACATTAACACATACTAAGTACTCTTACAGAAAAAAATAGTATTTTGTAAAATGGACAGCGGCGCCGATTGTGTTGTTCACAAACTAAACTAAATTTAAGTTCAGGCATCTTTTTCTTTCTATTTCACTAAGACAAGGACAGAAGAGAAGTATTAGTTTAGTCCTGTCAAATTAGTCGGCACCTGGCGTAAATTGACGTAATTTTAGTAGCCAATTTTTTAATCTCGTCTAAAGTTGTCTATGGAGTATCTTAATTTGACAGTACTAACCTATTATCACATTTAATTTTCTTAATATAAGAAAGATTAAGTATAGATAGATTTTATTTCTTGCAAGAATGAAGACGTTATTCAGAATTTATCTAGCAGTATGTACTGACGGCTCCTAAGCTATAAAGTAATAGGTACATATCAAGCTTTACGGCCGCTTAAAATTCAAACGATCATTGCTAGTAACTAGTAGTGTAATTGGTTCATTAACCTGTCAATATTTATATACATACCAGGTATCTTAAGAGCCTATACTACCTCAGCTAAAGTTCACTCTTTATCTCGCTCGCACGATTCTGCTCGCGGACTGTGTAAGAGCGAGACAGAGTGCGGTGCTGGGCGGAAGGCAGCGCCAATAGTTTAGGTATTTGCTTCTTACGGTGAAAATAAAGGTAATTCAAAAAAACTAAATAACATGAGACTTGCTTTATAGTTAGTTCAGTTAGTATGCAAAGTTTCATGATCTAATATGAAGTATTTTTTGAATACCAGCGGTTTATTGTTCGGTTTGGAGGTAACTTTGGAATTTTTTTCTATCGAGAAAATTTTATGGAATCGTGTTTTCGTCTAACATAGTACCTAGCTTTAATCCTCAACTTTACCATATATTTATTTCAAAATTAATGCTGCAGTATTTTCGACATAACGGAGGATCATGCTAAGCCATTTGAGGTAGCATAGGCTCTTAAGTTTTAGGCCCTAGGGCTGTTGCAAACGACTCGGTGTACGGTGCGAGATAGCATCTTATACTCGTGTTGCAACTGCTTTATTGTGCTGCGTCGGTTTTTCTCTTTGAGCATTAAACCAACCGGAGACGCCACGAGTACTAATATCTATGCAAATAAGTCTGTCACTTTCATCGCGGGGGGCGAGGGAACGCAATAATACACTAATGCAATTCGATCGCGTTGTTACGCACGCACACAAAACAAAAAACAAACACAAGCATAAACTATACGCACACATGTATATAACCGCTATGACCGGCGGTCTCGTACGTTTGGCAGCGGGGATCGCCTGACAATGGCGCCTCCAGTTGGTTTAATACTCAAAGGTTTTTCTGCACCGCACTGCACGATGCTGCGGACGCTTACAGTCGGACCATTCACAGTTGTGGCGTGAGACAAAATTTAGCTATTTTGGTGTATTTTTTTTTAAATTTCAATATGAATTCTACTTTTGAAAAAACTTTATTTGACTGATGGTCTAGAAATTCTGCACAAGAGTAGTAATAAAGAAGAAAATTCATTATTTTTGCCGATGGAACATCCCATCAGGCGCACGGCTTGTACTTACATAAGAAAATACTTTGTGATCCTTATAATTGCGACATTGCTACATGACAAAAAAACTTAGAAAAGCTGTATAATCAGCCCACAAGGTTCCCACTTCTTCGAGAGAGTGGGCTATAATCTACCACGCGGACCCAGTGCGGGTTGGTAAAACAACGAAACTCGGGTTATTTAAACATTAAATCGACTTCAAAAAGAAATTAACTCAAAATTATGAAATGACTTCAATTTCGAAAATCGTTGTCTTGGAATCTGTATTTTAGTTTTGTTTTTGCCACCGACTTCCGAAATTAACTCATAATTTTGAGTTAATTTCTTTTTGAAGTCGATTTAATTTTTTTATATTACTTTTTTATTTCGTTATTTTTAGTTTTAGTTTTAAGTAAAACCTGAAATATTTATTTGTAATAAGTAGGTACTTAATAGTTTTGTTGTAAATATTGCACTAGAATTTGACCAAGGTTTTGAATGTTTTCCCTTTGACACTACACCCGTAGCTCGTATCAATAAGTCAGGTCGTCACACTTACACGTATTAGTCCATATCTTGAAAATTACTGAATCGATTTTGATGAAACCTGCACTATTCCCTAAGTTGAAGTAAATGTAAGCCAATAAAAAAAATGGTCACGATGCGATTAACAGTTGCGGAGAAATGCGTGGACAAACACACATACATACATCTATAAAACTCTGTATATTTGTTTGGAAGCCCTAATAGATTGTCATATTATGTGAATATAATGCAGTTCCAATAACATTACATACATACGTGTCGAATTGATAACCTTTTTTTTTGAAGTCGGTAAAAAAATTTAAATGCCATTCACTTCCTCACGCCACGCAATGCTAGTCAAAAGTTCAAAACCTACACCACATAAAAAAAATATTATCACGCCTACAGAGCACAACTTATTACATCTACAAAGAAGCAAATCCAAATAAATCAAAATAAATAATTACTAATAGAAAGTGGGCTCGCCCACCTGTCTGTTTGTCTGTCACCGGCTCAGTTGTATGTTAATGCACGCCTTCAGAACAGTAGGATGCGCAGGATTCGTCATACGATGTAATAAGATGTTTGAGTAGTCATTAAGTAAATAAATTTGCATAATATTGGTATTGCAAGGTGAAATATAAAGTTTAGTCACAGATATTGCTTTTTTAAATAAATTAACATGATTATGTATTTGATGAGTCCGGAATTCCGGAAGTTTCTACCGTGTTGGCGTCTACGAAGACGGCTCGGAATAATGTAGACTGTCAATTATGATATTTAAAAATAAAATAAATATTAATAAAAATTATAAATTTTGATATTTATGTCTAGACTTACAAAGAGACTGATCCCTGAGTTTGCTTCGACATTTCTTGTCAGGGGCAGTCAAGTCAGATAGGAAATGTTGACTCCTATTTTATTAAATAGCATTTTTTTTTATTGTGACTGCTATTGCGTTATTAAACAATTTCATCATTACAATAACCAGGCCTTACAATAAATGGGTATTGCATAAAGTGTTCAGACTGAAAATATCCATCCGTATACTAATATTATAAATGCAAAGTAACTTTGTCTGTATGTTATCTTTTTACGGCTGAACGGATTTCGAATAAATTTGGCACACCGGTAGACCATAACCTGGGGTAGGCCATACGAGTAGGATACTTTTTATCCCGGTAGATCGTTCCCGACGGATAAACTCCTACCTTTACGCGGGCAAACCCGCGGGTAAATAGTTAAATACTTGATGCTAATAAATGTAAACTGGATATTTAATTGAATGTGATTATGATTAATCTGTGTTTCTGTGTGGTGCCGGACTTAAAGAATAGCACCACCCCATACTTCCCGTGGGTGTCGTAAAAGGCGACTAAGGGGCGTACCGGAGAATGGGCAGCAGCGTTCTCTATGCATTCCACCACCATACCATACTGCGATCGCCAACCCGCCTGCCAAGCGTGGCGATTATGGCAAACCCCCCCCCTTTTGGGGGAGGCCTATGTCCAGCAGTGGATGTCTTTCGGCTGAAATGATGATGATGATGATGATTAATCTGTAATTTAAGTGATTTATAAGTTACTAGTAGCGCCCTGCGGTTTCACCCGCATAAGACACGTGGCGCCATCTATTACCATAATAACGTTATTGTTGTTTTCCTCGGGAACAGCACTTTTTTTCGGGATGAAAGGAACTCTAATCCGTTTCTGTACACCTGACGACGTATATGCACAATTTCAGGATGATCGGTTCAGTAATTTAGGCGTGAAAAGGTAACAAACAAACTTACTATCGCATTTATAATATTATTTAGGATTAGGATAACACATATTATGATCCTAATAATGTTACCTGGAAACAGAAGACACATGTGAGTAAGCTTAATATCCACTTAATTACCATATTAAACCTCACGTTAGCATCTTTTGTATATCCTATTAAACTAATAAGGAAAATAATGTTATGCCTAAGTAGGCAGTTCCTAGAAATGACAAAGTATGATTAAACTTTAACCCCGGATTGTCCTTTTAACATCCTTGAGGATCCTAGTAGACACAGAATCTAGAAAGTCCGCTGCTCTTGATAGTTCGAAGAATACAGCTCGTATTAGCAAACCAGATTTACCCACTAACCGAGAGGTTAGCGATCGTGGATCCGTAGTTACGGGCGAATCCTACTCCGTATCACCTTCGGACATAAGATTAGTTTAGGGCCCGACCTAACAATTAATGACACCACGATTTGACATTCGTCCCTACTCCCAATTCCCGTAATAAAAATCTAGTCGTTACCCAAGTAACAAAAGGTTCTATAACCAAGGCGTTTTATCACCAAAGAGTGATATAGTAGGCCTTTAACGGTAACCATTGTGACTGCTTGTACTATAAAGGTTTATAACAAAGCGTTTTGGTTCTATAAGATTAAAGAGCATTTAAGTTCTATTATTTAGCTCTTAGAACGCTTACAGGACCATACAAAAGAATCTTTAAAGTGTTGCACTGTAATAGAAATGAGAAAAACGATTTTGGTACTATTTAGTACTATAGACAACCTTACTGATACTTTTATGCATCTGTTTTGCTCTAATAATGCGTCAAAATAATGTTTACAGTACTAGGATTGTAGCAGTATCGAAAACACTATTACAGGATCAATTTGCACTATAAAAGTACCTTACACAACCATTACGTAACCGTTTAACTTCGTAAAAGCTCCCTCAACATCGCTACGGGGCTAGTTCTGTAAAAATGATGAAAACTCTTCTATAGTACTAAATAGTACCATAGCGAAACCTGGCGCAATTGCTAAATAACTTAAGTAAATTCAAATAGCTCTAAAAGTGAGTTGGTGTTACTGTTACGAGACTAAAGTGTAACATAAAAACACTAAAATTATCATTAATGGACTAATAGGATCTTTAATAGATTTTCGGTGACAAGATGGCCGCGATAGCACATTAGCAGCACGGCTGGAGCCAATGTGTACTATAGGATCCGTATTCGGCACAAGTCCTTTATTTTATTAATTAAAATTTAATTAAAACACGAAAATAACGAGGGCGCATTGTCAAATTCGAAATCAGCATAATGATTTTATCGATACAATTATTTTCGCAAGTGCAAGTTATGGCAGAGTTGTGTTATGCCTTTTTATTACAATGATACATTAGGCAACAATGGCAAATGACATGAATCATAACTTAGCGATATTTTTTGTTTTCTTGAGGACGACTGACACAATACGAACAAAAATGGCGAACAATAATTATAAGTGTCAAGAAAGATCTCCCAAATTGTTTACAGTGCAAAATAGTACTTTAGACATGTCTTGGTTACTTTTATAGTGCAAATTCGTGACATTATTGCACTTGTGGCACTATTTTAGTACTAAAAAGCGTTTCACTACACTTTTACATCTCAACTATTGAGCTGATTTATCACCGTGAGAGCCTTTATGTAATGTTTATAGAATAAATCAGTGATAAAACTGGGGTCTATTTGGGGTTTTGTAAACGTTTACAACACCATTATAGTACTGATTATGGAGCCTTTTAGCACGCTCCAAAACGTTCTCAGGACTTTTATAGTACCAATTTTTGTTATTTGGGTAACTCATCTCAGCGACAATTAGTATCAAAAATGTGCGGAAATTGGAAGTATATTTGACAGATTGAGAGTTTGAGACTGAGATCACAACGTTCTTAAAATTAGGAACGAGAATTGCCCCTCAGAACTAGTTAAACCCGTCCAAAAAAGTTAGTCGGGTGTAGGATTCACTCAGAAGTTCAGAAATACTTGCGTTCGAGTCCGTATCTTCATTGACGGACGTGAAGCCCCTGTTACTGAGGGCAAAATGACCAAAAAATATTATTTTTTTTTTTCAATAATAATGCCTGGATTCCAAACTAAGTATTGGTTAAGCAAATTCAAATATAGGTAGGTAGTTATTACGTAGTTATTTTAATGATTGGAAAGAGGTGTAAACGAGTAGAAGAAAAATGCATAGTCTTGTGTTTTTAGGTTAGGTTGAAACGCGGACATAAGTTATTACCAACATGTAAACAAAGAACGAGGAAATACAATTATTGAGCTGTTAAATCCCTCACAATGCGTTTATGAAGTGCGGCGCACGCGCATTCACGTAAACGTTAGAGTTACGATATCCAGCCAATTAAGTGCATTTAAAAAAATGGCGTTTATGTCGGACTCAATAAACGGCTGTCGAAATGTTAAAGTAATGCTTTGTTTAATGCATGGATTAGTCGGAGGAAAAGTTGTTGTTTTGTTACGGGCATTCATTACCACAAACATAAGTTCATTATGAACGAGCATGCTATTTGCTAAACTCAGTCAGCTTATTTAGAAGCAACAGTTGCTTGTATCAAACTTGGTAAAACAAGCTAGAGGTAACTTTGTTGTGCCATGCCCACACTGACAGACAATGCCAACTATACAATACAAACTAATTCTTAGCTGCATCTCGCAAGCATAGTACCGCGCAACTAGCATGTATACAACGGTCTGAATCATTGGGCAGCTACCCGCCAGACAGAACACCCGTCTGGTCGGAGAATCCTCCCTTTTCTATGGCGGATGAGTGAGCTTTACACCCTGTTCCTCATACCACAACTAGTGACCCCGAACATTAACATCAGCGCAGCCTTCGTGCACCTACTCCAGCGTGACGTCATTATCATCACTCCTGCAAGCTTTAGAGCGGCGAGTCACCTGCCAGCCAGCACTCACGGCTTCAACGGGTATCCTGACCACCAGCACGCAGCGACTGCGCATATCAAAAGGCCAATTCTCGTAATTTAAAACGTTCAAAATCTAGTCGCAGTCTCATCTCGGCGACAAACAAATGTCAAAAACTTGTCAAAATGAAGGGAAATTACAAGCATTTTTGACAGATTGAAACTAAGATCAGACTGTGAACGCTCGCGCTCTTAAAATTACGAAAATTGCCCCTCTGGTCATCACCCTCTGCCTCATCGCAACCTCGGCACAGCATACTGCACTTTCGGCCTGTCCACAAGCAGAGCCTTAAAAACCCACTCCTCGTCGACGCCAGCAGTCAGCCTCAACCCGACGCTGTACGACATCCGACGCACTAGAGCATAACGCAGTCAGACAGTTCCGACTCACCGTGAACTATGCGGCAACCGGTTCCGACTCACTGGTACCTCAGCTGGCCTGGCAAGCATCGGAAGATACAAGACTCAGCCCACTATCGACCGGTCTCCGGAGGGGAGTGATGTAGCGGTATCTACAAACGCCACATGTGAAAAACGCGTCATACTGACGTCACACAAAATCCCGCATCTCGCAAGCAGAGTTACCTCGCTACCATACGAGAATTTTACGTGGAGCGACAGCCTCTCTGACCTCCAGAACTCAGAATACCCCATGGTGAGACTGCTTTGGATGACTGCTTGAAATCATCAAACACAAGTACTATCTTGCAGTGGTGTCCCAGTGGTAACGGCTGCGACTTACGAGTAGTAAGTCGTAAGTTCGAACCCAGCCAGGCGATTTACTTTGTGTGAATAATTTCATCATTACTCAAAGCGGTGAAGGAAAACATCGTGAAGAAAACGGCATGTCCTAGAACCAAACATTCGAAGACATATCACATTTATCAACCCGGACTGGGCCTGCGTGGTAGATTACGGCCCTCTCCTCACTGAGAGGAGGCCCGTGTCCCAGCAGGGCTTAAGCTAAGTAGTTACTATCTGACCAAGAATGATACTACAATGCATCGTTTCATTACCGTCTGGCAATTGTACGTAGACACAGACAATCTTACAAAAGCTCCCTCCAATCCAAGAGCAGCCTATCAGCTGCTCCCAATTGATTCGCTAACTGTTTCAATAACAAACGAATGTCGGTCGGCTGTCGCAACGCTCCGTAGTCCATACAGCTGTTCCGGATACAATCATACTATTGTTGCATACAACCTGTGGAGATAGATACGGAATCATTGGAATGTGTTAATTGCGGTTACAGTAAGATGGTCAATTTTTATGCTGATTGAAAGGGAGCAATGGTTGGCTGTTTAAGTGGAGATGTTATTCGAATTTTGTGATGTCTTTTGCTGAATGTATTTTGGGGTATAAGCAATAATGGATTGATTTCGGATTGATTTCGTATATTATAAAAAATACGAAAAAACCCTAAAGCAATCTGTAGTGACAGCAAAAAAATTACAATATATAAATAAAATAAAAACGGCAAGAAATAAAGTAAAAACTATGTGGAATATAATAAACGAAAGAACTAATAAATCAATAAAAAACGAAAAAATTAATATAAAATTACATAAAAATGATAACTTGATAACTGAACCTAAGCAAGTAGCAAACATTTTCAATGACTTCTTTGCTTCTATTGGGGAAAAAGCCTCTCCAGCAAAAGGAGCTCCTGTGATGTGCCCCACAGAAAACACCATGTTTCTCAACCCTGTCGATCCCTATGAAGTAAATAAAATAATAAAAAATTTGAAAAATAAAAAGAGCTATGAAGTAGACGAACTTCCCCCATTTCTACTAAAGCAATGTGCAGACGAACTAACCCTACCATTTTATAAACTAATTAATCAATCCTTTGAAGAGGGAACCTTTCCCAAACAACTTAAAAACGCACTGATAAAACCCATACATAAAAAAAAATCTAAAACCGACCCTAATAACTATCGACCTATCGCGCTGTTACCCACTGCGTCTAAAATCTTTGAAAAGGCTATGTGTGACCGTGTGTACTCTTTTTGTGAAAAATATAATATACTTGACGACTGCCAAAACGGCTTCCGTAAAAATAGGTCTACAACGTTAGCAGTCTACAAATACGTACAAGAGGCTCTAACTATTATTAATAATAAAAACTACGCCATAGGTATGCTGCTCGATATGTCCAAAGCCTATGATAAGGTGCAATTTAAAATACTATTAGACAAGTTACATGGGATAGGAATACGAGGAAAAGCTCACGAATGGTTTGCATCATACCTAAAGGATAGGGTACAACTAGTAGAAATTGAATATTTCGATAACAACACAAATGAAATAATTAAAATAAGATCCGACAGTAAAGCAGTAAACGCGTCAATTCCCCAAGGGAGTGTAGTAGGCTGCCTTTTGTTTCTTATATACATAAATGACCTTCCTAAAATTATAAACGGACCTTGTGTTCTATTTGCGGACGATATCTCTTTGCTAACCTCATGCCAGAACGATGACAATATAAACGCCAAATTAAACTCCCTTCTTTCTACAGCTATAAACTGGATGGATAACCATAATCTAGAAATTAACTTCACCAAAACAAAATTAATTACTTTTCATCCCCATCAAAAATCCCCATTAAAATTAAATTTCACTTTTAATAATATAAAATTGGAACAAGTAAATGAATTTATTCTCCTCGGTTTGTCTATTGATACACACATAAATTGGAAATCCCATGTACAGAAAATAAGAGCAAAACTATCAAAATTTTCATATGCCTTACGCGAAATTAAAAAAACTACCAACCTGCAAACTGCACTTATCACTTATTATGCATACGCCCAAGCATGGCTCAGCTACGGGGTCATGCTGTGGGGTAACAGTACAGATTCGCAAACAATATTTATTTTACAAAAGAAGTTAATTCGAATAATAACTAATATAGAACAAACAGATAGCTGCAAACCACACTTCCAAAAACACAAAATACTCACACTTCCCTGTTTATATATCTTAGAATTATGTAAATTTGTCAGAAAACACCCAGATTTTTACACCACTTGCGAAGAAACACAAAAAAGATACACTTTTCGACACAACAAAAACAAAATAAACAAACCTCAATCCCGACTCAAAATGCACTCAACCAGCCCTTTAGTTATGTCCATAAAAATTTATAATAAATTGCCAAATGTCATTAGACAAGTAAACAAAACAAATATATTTATCAATAAATTAAAACAATTTCTGGAATCCAAGTCATACTACTCAGTAAAGGAGTTTTTAGATGACAAATCGATTGCATAATAAAATTATTTTCCCTCTCATACACCAAACAAAATGAAATATATGAATAATAAAAATGAAATATATGAAATATATGAATATATGAAAATATGAATACATAAATTATAACAGTAGGTAATAATAATGAAAAAAAAATTACCTAATTTACTTTTACGTAATACTTACATAAAATAACTAATATACTATACCTATATACACAAACCTAATAATATATAAATATAAATATTTATACACCCAATTATGCATGTCTAATAATTAATAATAATAATAAAGTATTTTTTCATAAATACATATCATTGTTTGAAAATACCTATATTAATATCTACATTAATAAGCAATTTATAATAATATTGAATTGCTACTTAGCCCTCTTCCTCTCTCCTATTTTTGCTGTGCCCGACAGGGTCCATATTGATCATTTACTTGTAATACCATCTATGTCACACATATGGAATGCAATAAAGAATTGAGTATTGAGTATTGATATCGATTTAAAAATTTAGTTTTTAATTTAGTGATGTCATTATTGTGTACAATCTACTACACTCGAGAGCTTTGAATCCGGGTCACTTAAAGAATGTTAAAAATCTCGGAAACTAAAAATGATAGGTTAATGCAATAAATTGTATTTAAAAGACAATGTAATACTCCTTAAATGAAAGTAAAAAAAATATGAGTCACCATACATTTTATTAACACAAAATTACATAAAGAAAAAAACTGCTGATCTCTCCTTAAAACAAAAATAGGAAACATGAAATTTTTGAACTTTATTACGATTTTCTTGAATTTTAATACTTCGTATTGCCTCCTCGTGCTTCCATTACTGCGTTTACGCGGTTTGGCATGCTGTACACCAAGTTCCTTATACGATTTTGGGGAATATTCTCCCATTCCTCTGTGAGAGCAATTTTGAGCTCACGAAGCGTGATTGGGGGAGGGTTTCGTTGTTTTACGCATCTGCCTAGCTCGTCCCAAGCATGCTCGATCGGGTTGATATCCGGGCTGCGCGCTGGCCACTCCATACGAGTAATGTTCATCTCTTGAAGGTAGTCAGTCATTCACAATCCTACCTGTATGAGGTCGGGCATTGTCATGCATAAATATAGCATCCTCACCTAAATTGACCATAAATGGACCAACGTGATCATTGAGGATTTCTTCCACATATCTTACGCTAGTTAAAGAGCCGTTTTCTATGATCACCAGCTCTGTGCGACTTTCAGAAGAAATTCCGGCCCACACAAGTACAGACCCACCACCGTAGGCTACTTTTTCTTCGATGCATGCTTGCTTGAATCTTTCCCCTGGTCTTCGATACACTCTGTGTCTTCCATCGTGCTTGTAGAGCATAAATTTTGATTCGTCGGAGAACATAACTTTTGACCAATCTTCAATACTCCAATTTACGTGGCTCTGGGCATATCTTAGTCTTGAAATACGATGCACACGCTCCAGTTTAGGGCCGTTTGCAGGTCTAAGGGGTTTTAAGTTAGATTCAGCAAGCCGACGTCTTACTGTCCATGCACTTGGGTTACTTCCTCCGAGGCGTCGAAACTGATTTGTGAGTTCAGTTCCTGTGAGAAAACGATTTCGAAGCATGGTGTTCACCAAGTATCGGTCTTCTCGTTTTGTGGTACA
Source organism: Mesoligia furuncula (assembly GCA_916614155.1). NCBI lineage: Eukaryota > Metazoa > Arthropoda > Insecta > Lepidoptera > Noctuidae > Mesoligia > Mesoligia furuncula. The sequence goes on from OU744810.1 coordinate 1,346,141, forward strand.
CCTGGTTCTGCCCGTTCCTGGTCTGCGTAGGTTAGAACCAGTTTCTTCGTAACGTCGGAGAACTCTTTGTACTGTTGACAGCGACACACCGACAGTCCTGGCTGTATCGCGTTGACTCCGGCCGGTTTCCAGCATTGTAAGTATTCTGGTGCTTCAGGCGTAAGCGACATAATTTCAGCTTGAATAATGAATATAGAGCACTATCAACATGGTTTATGTACCCACATAAATGACAGATTACAAACAAAAGCAAAACCAAATGCTGTAATTTCGTAGTTCCATCTTCGAAAGTGGCCCTTTTTCAAATTTGATTTTTTTATGATATAACTTTACAATAACTAAGAAGTTTTAATACCTTCATTTAAGGAGTATTACATTGTCTATTAAATACAATTTATTGCATTAACCTAGCATTTTTAGTTTCCGAGATTTTTAGGATTCTTTAAGTGACCCGGATTCATTGCTCTCGAGTGTACATTGATCTCTAAATATAATAATTGTTTTTTTATGAGTTACCAATTCCAATAGTGTTAGAAAGAGCGCAATGAATTCTTACCTGTGTTAGGATGTCGTCTCATACTATTAGTGACAGTATCGTTGCCTTTACAACATTGTGTGGTACATAGCTTGCTTCGGGCCTAATTTTAACACCTCCATTATGAAACGCGAAAGCTATTTATTGGCAAATACAATCAGTCTATTTCATTATTATTAGAGATCTTATCATCTTCATTACCTACTTGTGATATAATAAACATTTCTACCTAAACGTTAGTACAATAGATTGCTAACCAATTGCATGTGTCGTAACTAGATATAATTTTCAAGTCCTTCCAGAAGTTTACTTACTAGCTCTACATACTTTGTAAGATAAATTGTTCCTGTGTTTCATTTGCAATATCCGTCATTGAACATAAACTTATATCAGACTCGTATAGGTAGGTATAAATTCTTTGTGTAATATTAGACATATACACGGCGTCATATGAGCCAAAGGCTTGTTGCAATACACCACAGAATGGAAAAGGTGAGACCTAGGTGGAACCAGCAAGGGTCTCATTCTTGATACACACAAAAAATAAAGTTCATTAGCTGATCTTTAATGAGTAATAAATGATGAAGGCAGCTGAAACACCTCCAAAACAATTAGAGAAACCACATTTCCAAAGAACAGTGAATAAACGCACGTAGACCATGCCACCGACATAATAACTTACACGTTACAACACCTACTCAAATTCCAATCACACTTCGACCAGTAGACGCCAAATCAAAAACTTGTTAAATATTTCAAAGTTATTATTGTAATGGTCTCGAAGAAAAGTGAGCGCTTCGGTCAAGGCCGTCGGCCAAGTGATCTCGATACAGTGCCCAATTGTGGACGAGATGGTCTTAGTATTGCTAAATTGGGGCTTAGCAATGATTAGAAAGGGTTGCGAAGGTGAAGGTTTTTAGTTCTTCATCTTCAGTACAAACGAAAATAACTTGGTGAACTTAGAGAAGCTAGAGAATCCTTTAAAGTATATTGAGGTCATCAGATCGACCTACAAGTTAAACCTTGGCTACTCAAAGGTGTCCAATAATAATGTTAAATGTAACGCAATGTTTGCAGAAATGTAGATTTGTCCTTTCTACGTAGGTACGGTCTTGTTTATTCAACTACTTTTTAGGTACTTTTTAGGTACTTCTTTTCTGTTCTTTATGGATTTATTGGCGCCAGTGGATCCTGTCCAACTGCTAATTAAAAGGAACATTATGGCAACGTCTTGACCAGCCTTAATACTCAAATATGTTAATTGACTTCGGCATTAAGCTGCACATTCACTTATTTCTTCTTTTTACCTCGTTAAAGGCAATGAGACTAGTAAAAAAAAAACAGAAAAAATACGCGATCAGCATTTCTTTGGGAGCACACTAAAGAATGAAGGAAATCCGCGTGTTAAGGTCACTTGTCGAACGATTCGCGTTCGTTCGCACGTTATCGAAGGCTGTCTACTATCAATCGTGTTTCTTTTTTGTAGCAGTGATAACGTTTGCAATTTAATGATATACATTTTAAGCTTATTGCTGACGAGTACCACGGATCATTTAAATCTAATAAAATTAAATCTTGCTTAAATTATCTTAGGTTAGCATCTTCATCTCAAAGATCTCACATATATTAACGTTTTTAGCATGAGTAACTAATCTTTGAGTACCTTCCTTTTTATCGCTCCTAAATACACAACAATCATCAAACACAATGACAAATCTCCATTTACCATCACTTACAATGAAATCAAACAATTGCTTTACAACAAACAACAGTCACAGGTTTACAGCAACAAACAGCTATTGCTCACATCACTGACAATCTATCAGTTGAATTTATAGATCTCTAAAACATTAAAATGATGCGCAAATTACCTGCCCTTATGGAAAAACAATGGAAGCAATAAAGCACATGTCATAATTATAATCAGATATTTATCTAAACATGCGCACTTAAACACATCATTATTAACAAGTTTACTTACGATGATACTGTAATTTATCATCAACATCATCTATCTATAGATGACACACATCACAGCACCAGATACCTAACCTAGTATTTTCTCCACCTAATGCAATGATCCGATGCTTACTGAGCCTTACCTGGCTCTGAAATGGCCATTGCTAACTGCTGAACCTTCTATGTCACGGAGTCTTGAGTATTTGCCAACTTTATACACACAATAGGCTATGAAGATGTACTTCACGAGGCGAGTGCTAACAGGTCAGTTAAGTGCCAAGTGCCAACTCTTGGAAAAAATCAGAGTTATGAAAAATTAGGTTCTTAAATCATCGAAGGACCAACTCTAAAGAGTAGGTGTAACAATCATCGACACTCAAATCGTGCATCGCCTTAAAGCCATCATTCATTTTCTGAACAAGCCAAATTCTTTGTAGCCGGAACCAATGATGTCCATTTTATTATCCCCTTATTTATTACCCCATGCCAGACTTACCAAATGATTAGGGGACAAAAAATTTCCAAAAAAAAGGCAATTTCTCCGTTGACGGAACCAGTAATGCTCATAAACTTTATCATAATCCCTATGGACTTTACCGACGATCGACGAGTTTGTTATCTTCAAACCTAACAAATAACATTTTAAATATAAATTTTTCGCGCCTCTGTTGAGCGTGCATCGGCCACGTAATGCAAAGGTCAGGGGAACTGGTTTCAAACTAACACAAGCAGGAATCCTCTAACATTGCCTACCTAATAGTAGGTATCGAACGATGGATGGATAAAGATTCTATCCTTGAGGAAAACGTTTCTTCCAAAGAGTGTAAAGTAGGTTGAGAAGATTGAAGCAATAGTACGACTGTACGACCAACAAATGTTCGCTCAGGTTATATAATATTTTTTTTGGAAATTCGTGACTACCTAAGTCATCGAAATTAATTGATTATCGGTAAAAAAAGAAAAAAATATATTACTAGCTATTAAAAATAGAAGAATTCTACAAAAACTCAAAAATGCTATCAGTGATCTATCATCAATTATTCATCACTGACAGCATTTTCTAGAGACTAGACAAATTACCTATTCTTTAGCGAAGCGATTCTTTTTGTGCCGATAACAAATTAATCAGAAGTGATCAAAATTATCAAGGTCTTTGGTAACTTAAACATAACTACTGTGCAGCCATGAACCGCACTAACCAGTGATTATTTCAAAGTGAGAGGAGCTAGAGACCTCTCCTCAACAAATTATCAAAGAGCATTGATACCAAGACTTGTCTTACTCACTGCGTTGGGACTTCCGACCTCTATTATAAGTTTATTCTCTTTTTTCCCTCGCTTTAAGTCAATAATATCTCATCATAAAAGTCTTTCCCACATAGTCTTTTAGTATATTATATTCTTATAGTCTTTTTCATTCATACATAGTTTTCAAGCCCAGGGGACTTCTGACTAAATAATAGCTGGAAGGATGCACTGCAAGCAAGCAGTGCAAGGATGGCTGCGTGGATGGGTGACCGTCTTTACATACCAACACCCCTCTGTGTCTCGGAAAGCACGTTGAGCCGTTGGTCCCGGCACGCGTTACGGCGTCGTCAGAAGCCCGAAAGTCTGACAACTAGCCTTACCAAGGGGTATCGTATTACCCAGTCTTGATAGTTATCTATTTGGAAAAAGTTACTTTAGCACATGTCAGGTGTTCAACCTCATTCTTAATCTTTAAAAGGCACATTATTGAAACCAGTCTTCAACATTTTCCAGATGCTGTGCCCCACGCTGTTCCTTGTGTCGCTGGCTCTGGTCAGCTGCAACGTGTCACACCTCCTGGAGAGCACCACGACGCCGGAGCCTCCGCCGAAACCCTACGTCTTCTCCTACACTGCTGGAAGGTACCCTGGACATGCTGATAGGACACACACTGAAGTCAGTGATGGCAGTGGTGTTGTTAAAGGTGATTTTCATTTTTAACTCGCAAACCTTCCCATTCATCTATATACAAGTCCTGACTGACTGATATATCAATGCACAGCCTAAACTGCTGGACCTAGAGACATCAAATTTGGAGGGTGTGTTCTTTGTTAAGAGTAGGTATCAACTAAGAAAGAGTTTTTCGAAATTCCACCCCTTTCCATCCAGAGGGTGAATGGGGGGAGGCTGAAATTTCACGCGGACGAAGTCGCGGGCAGAAGATAGTAATATTATAATGGATTACGTGCCTGTGTAATGGTGGCCCAGTGTAATCAACCCCGACTTACGAGTTATAAGGACTTGAGTTCGAACCCAGACAAGCAGTGTACTTTGTGTATTTCATTTCATCACCACTACTCTCAATACGGTGAAAGAAAACATCGTGAGGAAACCGGCATGTCCTAGATCAAAAAATTCGAAGACTTGTGGCATCCACCGACTTTCACTGGGCCGGCGTGGTGGATTATGGCCCACTCCATCTCACAGAGAGGAGGCCCGTGTCCCAGCAATGGGAACATGATAGGATTATTATGACTAACGTGCTTGTGGTACGGTAGGGTTATGCCCAGTTTGTCGCGGGCAAGCCTTGAATCTACCAGAGAATACAGCCCTGCTGCCCAATTCCGTTCCGTTCAAATAAAAATGGTGTCAGATTTTGATATTGACACAACACATAAAATTCTTGCATAAATAAATAATGTTTTCAAACTAATTTTATTGTTGCTTGACCTTTGTCGATTAAAATGTCATAAACCAGTTTTACAAGCGCTTCTAATCGGAGATGAGTAAACGCCATTACATAGCTGTTTAATAATGTTAATAAGCGTATAATATACATATATTGCCGTAGACGCGGAACAATATGTAAGATATTATTATGGGCAATAAGGAAAGAATGATTTCTTTTTTTATCTGAAGAAGTCAAGAAAGGCTTGATTTGGTCATCGGTGTTAACAGACGTCATCGAAATTAAGCAAAACAGAATTACAATATAGTCTAAAATATGGATGGTCTAAAAAATAATTAAGTCATGATTGTAGGATTTTTTTAATTTGAAGGGACTGACTCCACTCGTATTTTTACCTCTGAACTGCATTGTTGTTTTAGGGCTGAACTTCACATACCTCCATCTCCCATTTTCCTAAATTTTCCCTAAAATCTTGATCGAAAAATAATTATATCCCTGTTATTTTTTGGGTCTGCCTATTTTTAGATAAGTACGATTAGTTCTTTTACACATCTCTTTACATACCAACGTTCCTCCTTTTTTTTCTTAAACCTATATAATCCCACTGCTGGACAAAGATGTCCCCCATATTTAACCGATGCCGACATGCCAGTTTCCTCGCGATGTTTTTCTTCACCGTTTTGAGAGCAGTGGTGATGAAATAATTTACACAAAGTAAAGCACCTGTCTGAGTTCGAACCTACGACGTACAATACGTAAGTCGTGGCCGTTACCACTACTGCTCAACACCAATGCCTGCATGTGTACACAATCCCTTCATAACACAAAACAACGTCTAGAATGCTAGATAATACATCTCTTCAATTGCATGACCCAAGAAATGAAGCAATTACACTTTCTAATGCAGCGATATTAACAAGGAATTTGCGTAAATCCCCTTGGTCTACATAGATGTACGACTCTGATACCTTGGAACGCCCATAAGGAAGAGAAATCTAAGCTAAATTCCGTTTTATGACCAAATTTTCTGAACGCATAATTCGGAGCACGTATCTACTAAAGACTTCAATATAGACCTGTCGAAACCAATTAGGTGTATTTATGGCTTTATTACTGATTCTAGGTTCGTTTTGTTTCTAAAATACGTAGTCGCTTAAGTATTTTAGTTTCTTTTAAGAATACTAATTACAGTATCTTACAATACTCATGGTAATCACCTTCCTCAGCGTAGAGAATGAGGTTACCAAAAAAGTGGAATGTATAGTTACAACAACCTCTGAATTTCCTACCTATTGTAGATTTAAGCATTTTCACGATTTCAAAAATACATTCATTTCGAGAAAAAGCAAAGAGGCAAAATTTGTTTCACAAGAAATTCTGGTCCTTCGAGTAATTCTACACGAAGGACCGTTTTTTCTTTTAACTAAGTGATTTTTGAGAATAGTAATTATTCCACATTCAAATTGTATTTTCTTGTAAAAGTACAGAACACACATGAACATGATACTCTGATATTACCGAGACTTGGCAGCAGCTACAAAATAGAACGGCCCTTCACTGTATTTGTTTCAAAGCTTTCCACCTTGAGTATTTACCTTGGCATCAAACTACGGATAAGTCTTTAGTCAATTTACTAATTACCGTCACGCCTTCACTTAAACCTCCAAGGGGTAGGTAGAGTTCAAGCCTGTTTTCTGATCAGATTAATGTTTGTTCCGGAAGTTAGCACACTTTATTGCGATGAATTAGGCCATTGCAAGACGGATTGACGAGCAAGAGAGAATGAGATCGCATCCGTTGCATATTTGATGGAACTCCACTCCTCAACCAAACATCATCATTCTCCTACCCTTATCCCAATTTATTTAGGGTCGACGTAACATGTCTTTATCTTCCATACTTCTCTATTAGTCGTCATGTCGATAGTCACACCCTTTCTAACCATATCATCATTCACAAAGTTCATCCATCGTTTCTTTGCTCTTCCCCTACTCTTATAACCATCGCCATTCATACTCAAAACTTTCATCACGACATTTTCCTCATTCCTCAGAAACGGTTAACTCAAAAAGAAAGTTAACCTATTACAAGGCAAAGGGAATATACCACAAAATATGTATATTGTAACTGTTCTGTGTAATATACAATATAATATTAATATCATCTCATCTCCTATGAGCCAAAAATTTAAAATGGCGATCCTAGTACTTACTTTATTGTTTTACACTGGCAATTTGTACACTTATCAATCACTTTTCATATATTTAAGTAGTAACATTTCTATTCATACCCATAATACCAATGACTATCTGGCCGTTTTTTGTATTGCCAGATTATTATTCCCTATTAAGCGTCAGGAATTCTAGTAAAAAGATGTTACCAATAATGTAAAAACGTTACTTGATCAGCACCTTCTAAAGCATTCTATTCTAAACGTTCCAGGGTCCTTCTCCTACGTAGACCCTCGTCACAAGGTCCGTACAGTGGACTACGTGGCTGACAAGCAGGGCTTCCACCCGATCCTGAGCGACGTACCTCCGGCGCACCCCTCGGACTCCGAGTCCGTGGCGCAGGCCAAGGATCGCCACTACCAGCTGTACGCCAAGATCGCTGAGGAACACGCCACGCATCCTCACCCTGAACGTGAGTTATTTTAGTTTTTTGATACGAGATGCTGTAGCTTTTACATGGCCATACGCATGAGCTATGCAAAGAAAGAGTTACGAGCAGTATAGTGTGTTCCAAAAGTGTCTGACAAAAATGTAAACAAATGGATCAGAAAACACCCGAAATACATTTTCCGTGCCGATTTGTAAATTGAGTGCTTTGATTTTGATTATTTGAATACTTAACCCCGAAATTATAATTTTAAAATACCTTAGAAATGTTTTTCATGTGATGTTAATTTTATAACGAAGACAACGATAACGATACCGATTTTATGTCGATGATTATTCAATTTATTGTAATAATTATTTAATATTATTCAAACGATAATTATTGAAAAAAGTGGTAAGTAGTGGTGGTCTTCATATCTATGAAGGTAAAATCTTATAAATATAGACGAATGTGTTACTGACTCCCTTTAGTGAGTGATCGCGTTAGAATTAAACCTATACCAATCTGGTATCCATCTGATCTGCTCCATTAACAACTGTAACAGACCATACTTAAACAATGTATCCTTGAAGACAGAGTTACTCACACCAAAAGAAAGAAAAAGAACATACCTCTGACCACGGAGCATAATAGAGAATCATTATATCGATACCTCTGGGCTCAAAGGGCGTATAGCACAAAACACAGGTTTTCAGGAGAAGCAAAAAAAAAAAAAATTTTTTTTTCGTTATATCTCTCTCATTTTTAGAGCTACATAAAAGTATCCAATGGATAAAGTTCTTAGATTTTTGATGTGCTTAAGAAGGTTTTTCAAAAATAGGCCTGGTTTTGTATTGGCTGAGATAGCATGTGCTTTACGACCAAAAAAATGTAATATATGTCCTATACACCCCATAAAAATACGCCCTGAGCAGGTACACAGGGGCGTAAGCCCAACTTTTCATAAATGATGCAAAGACACAGGGGCGTATAAATTACTTGAATTGTTGTATAACGTGGTAAAGGACAATATTTTTACAATTATTTTACTAATTGATATTTTATTTATTGAGTTCTTCGATGATTGTTTAGATTTTTTTGCCGTTATGCTGCTGGACAAAGATCTCCCTAGTCCCTACTCTCTTTCCACATCCCTCTGTCCAGAGCAGCTCTCTGGCAAACCTTGAGCGTGGACCTCTGCTGAATTATCAAAGACCATGAGAACTATGGTTCTCAAACACGGTCTTTAGAGAAGACTCATCGACATGTGTATTCTTCCCATCCTCACGTAAGCGTGAGGATAGGAAGAATACACATGTCGATGAGTCTTCTCTTGAAGTGATAGTGGAAGATCGCCCTTCGTTTGATAATTCATGGCCCAATGGCTCTTCCAGGCATTTTCGGCGCGTCTTGCAACTTCTTTGTTTGGTCTTGCCTGAAAGAGGCTATTTGACCAAGATAGAGCTACTCATCGCCATATTTAACCTCCGCACCCGCCACGGTGATCCTGCGATGCACGCTATTCATCATCAACTTGGTCTTTGACATTCGCTATTACTTCGTTTTCGACATATTCATTTGAAGTCCGACCTCTAGGCTTGCCGTACTGAGATCTTCTAGCATCTGAGTCAGCTCGGAGACTGAAGACGAAAAAAGAACAATATCGTCGGCTAAACGGAGTTGGATAATCTCTTTTTTTCAACCATAATGCCCCTTTCTGCCCAGCTTGCTGCTAGCTTTCTGAAGACTTCCTCCAGAACGGCCATAATTTCGGAGACAGCGGGTCTCCTTATTTAACTCCTTTATTGAACTGTAAAGACGGTTCTGTCTTAGAATTGATTTTAATAGCTGGGGTGCTGTTTCTATCAAAAGAAGTGGTGTCTATTTCTTGATTTTGTAAGGCGTTGCAAATTGAGGTATGGCTGATGCTATCAAAAGCTTTTGAGTAATCTATAAATGCAATATAATGTGGGAGCTGGAACTCTGTATGTTTCTCGAGAACCTTGTTGATGGAGTGGAGGTGGTCAGGAGTAGAATGGCCGCGACGAAATCCGGCCTGTTCGGGGGGCTGATGTTTGTCGAGGGCTCCGGCTATTCTGTTTTCGATTATTTTAATGAAAGCTTTGTACAGGTGTGAAACCAGACTGATAGGATGCTAATTGTCTATGTCTGTTTTGTCACCCTTTTTGTGGAAAAGAATAATCAAAGAATGGCAAAATGTGCGTGGCAGAATTCCGGTGTTTAAAATATACTGTTGAAAAAATTGGTAACATGTGGAAGAAGGACAGGCTCTCTTATTTTTAAGGCTGCAGTGGTTACGCCATCGTCGCCTGGGCTCTTACTATACTTCATGCTCTGCAGTGCCTCTGCTTCGTTTGGTAACTAAATTTACTCTCTTTGTATTTGTTCGTTTTTGTTTTATTACTGACCTTTTTAGTGCTGTTTTTTATGTTAGTGTATTGCGTTTGAACGTCACCTTCGTCTGTTCTGTCTAATAAACTAAAATATTTTTTTAAATCTAAATTGAATAGCTCTTGGTTTGCTATGAGAGTAGCTTTATTTAATCTTCTAATTGAGTTTTTAATAGAAATAAGAAGAGGATAATAGAAACAAAAATTATGATGAGAAATAAAAATCGTTTATTTCACTTTTCTATAAAAAAAACAAAAATATACTACTTAAAAGTTTTTAAATTTGTAATGAGATCATTTAATTTTTCATTTTCTTTGTCATTTCTAATTTAATTTTTTTAAGTTTTTATGCTATGTAATCCGGTGTCTTTGTTATAATCTGCTACATCAGTTTTAAGCTAATAAAGCTTAAAACTGATGAAGCAGATCTCTTAGGTCTCTTTATTTTATAATAAAATGTAGGTCGTATAGCACAAATATATTTTTATATTTGAAATTTTTAAAGGACGTAAAGAGCAATATTACTTTTCGAACGATCTTACACCCAAAATCTTCAACCAAATTGGTTTATATACAACCTGCCAATTATTGTGGAGGCAGCAATATGTTCCTTATGCCCCTTTTTTTTTTTTTTTGAGGATGGGAAATCATCAAATGACTGCTCCCGCTCTGGGTGGAGCGGAAGGGAGTGTCAGACTCTTACTGACTAAAACCCACCCGTGTTCCTTCCTTAGCCCTTTATGTTCCGGGCCAGCGGTAACCCTTTCGGACAATCCCGCTGACCCGGCAGGCTTCGGCCCTAAGGGGCCCCTCCTCGATGCTGACATCTCTTTGAGGCGCGCGTGGAACACGTACGCGCCGTCCGGCACGGGCCTGGTCCTGATCGGGCGGTGAGCTACCCATTACTCTCCGCCCGCAGGCCCGCGCCTACGGTGGCCGGGAGTCGTCACGCGGCTCCCGACGCCCGGAGCGTCTCCCGCGGCGGCTGGGACGGGAGGCTCTCTCCCTGAGCCGTTCCGCCACCTCCTTCGCTAGCATGACTGCTTCGCAGAAGGAGGTGACTGCCTCCCACTCCCTCTCGCCCCGGACCATGGCTTGCACCAGGGCCGGACGCGAGAGGTCGCCGTCGCTGCCAATCGCCTCTACGAGGACACGGCGGTGCTCCGCCCAAGCGGGGCAGACCTCCACCGTGTGCTCCACCGTGTCCTCTGGGCGATCCTGGCAATGGTGACACCCGGGCGTTTCCTCTCGCCTGATGATGTGCAGGAACCTCCCGAAACTTCCGTGTCCGGTGAGGACCTGCGTCAGGCGAAAGGTGAGGGCGCCGTGGCGCCTCTCTAGCCACTCCTCAAAGAGGGGTCTTATCGCCGCTATCGCGGCGTGCCCTGCGCTGGGTTGCGACAGTCGCTCTTTCCATGCCGCCATGAGATCGCGCCGGAGATCCGTCCGCTCCGCAGCGATTTGCCGCGGAAGCGGATCCTCCCCCCGGCGTAGTGCCTCCGCGCGCCACTCATACAGGCGCGCGAGGACTATCGCCTCCAGATCCCATGGCGGCAGTCCGGCAAGGAGGCTTGCCGCCTCGCCGGAGATCGTGCGGTAGCCCCGGATAGCCCTTATGGCTACCACCTTCTGGGGCGCGTTCAGGTAGTGGGCGGCTCGCCGCCGCAGTGAACGCGCCCACACCGGGGCCCCGTATATGGCCATGGACCGCACGACCCCCGCGTAAAGCCTCCGGCAGGAGGCGTTTGGCCCCCCCAGGTTGGGCAAGAGCCGCTTGAAGGCGGCCCCGGCCCGTTCCAGTTTGGGGGCCAAACGTCGGAAATGCTCCACGAAGTTCCACCGGCTGTCGAGGACGAGACCCAGGTATTTCATCGTCATCCCGACGCCGATGTGAACCCCTCCTACCGTTAGTTGGGATCCCGATGGCGGCGCGTTCCGGGGCCCATGAAACGACATGGCCTCGGACTTGTGCAATGCCACCTCGAGACCCAACTGCCGGATCCTCTCCACGACTATCGCAACCCCGCGTGTCATCGCGTCGGCCGCCGCCTGATGCGACCTCCCCTGCGCCAGGACCAGCGTGTCGTCAGCGTAGCAAACCACGCTGACGCCATCAGGGAGGTCGGCGCGCAGCACCCAGTCGTACCCGATGTTCCACAGAGGCGGCCCCAGGACCGATCCCTGTGGGACACCGCACGACATCTCTCGCCGGTTCCACTCCCCATCGCGACCGGGGTAGCTGACGGCTCTTTCCGTCAGATACGCCTCGACTATTCGACGGAGGTAGGGCGGCACCCGGTGATACCGGAGTGCCTCCACAATGGTGCTCCAGGGGAGGGTGTTGAACGCGTTGGCGATGTCGAGTGACACCGCCACGACGACCCCACCCCGGGACACCGCGTCCCCCGTCGTGAGGGCTCTCACGCGCATGATAGCGTCCACCGTCGAGCGCCCCTTGCGGAAACCAAACTGGCTGTCCGCAAGATCCGGCCCCGTCCTCACCAGGTGCCCGACGAGGCGGCCCGCAATCACTCTCTCAAAGAGCTTGCCGACCTCGTCGAGCAGCACGATGGGCCGGTATGCGGACGGAGAGTCCGCAGGGCGCCCTGGCTTCCGAATGAGGACCAGCTTCCCCGTCTTCCAACGGCGTGGAAACTGGCCTCTCTCCAAACATGCGCTTAAGAACGCCTCCAGTCGAGGCCCGAGAGCCCTCGAGGCCAGGACCCAGGCTTTACCTGGCAAGCCGTCGGGTCCTGGGGCGGTATTTTTGGCCTTCAGCCTTCCTACCGCCGCTCTCAGTTCTACCCCGGTCACAGCAGGGATGTCGTCGTCGTCCGCGTGGTCCGCTTCGGGCACCGCAATTGGCGGAGCCATGGGCGGGGGAGTGTGCTCCCCCCGTGAAGGGAACAGAGCGCTCACCACCTCCTCCACCAGCTGGGGGCGGAGACTCTGCGTCAGCGGGGGGGCCCAGGTGCGGAGTTTATTCCGCACCATTTTATAAGGGCGCCCCCACGGATCTCTGTTCAGAGTCTCCACCATCTCCTCGCGGGCCACATCCTTGGCCCGCTGGACAGCCTCTTGGAGGGCGGTCTTCGCCGCTCTGTACCCCTCGTACAGCTCCGCCTCCGTGGCTTCCGCATCCGGAGGGCGAATGCGGAGCCTGCGGTGCCTGGTGTACAGGTGTCGCGCATCGACGCACGCCTTGCGTAGCGTCTCCAACTCCTGCGACCACCAGTACACCTGACGTCGGGCGCGTCCTGGCCGGACTCGGGGCATTGCCACGTCACAGATCTCGGACATGGCCTCCCGGAACCACTCCGCCTCATCGTCGATGTTGGCAGGCCTGTCCGGTGATGACACCCAGGCCTGCACGATCGAGGCTTCCAGGAGGAGCTCCCGGTCCAGCTGCTTCAGCGCCCACCGCGGACCACTCGGGGCCTGTTGGACCAGCGCGCTAGAGGTCTGGGCGGAGACGTCGAACCGGATATACCGGTGGTCGGAGTAGGTCTCCACCCCCTCCATGACGCGCCAGTCAATGACGCGTTGTGACAGAGCGGGGCTGCCGAACGAGATGTCCACCACGGACTCACCCCGCATCCGCACACACGTGGGAACAGAACCCCGATTTAGGACGACCAGGCCTGTTTCCAGAGCCCAGTCCTCCACCATCCTGCCCCGCACATCCGTGTAACGGGAACCCCAGGCCAAATTCTTGGCATTGAAGTCCCCGAGCACTAGCACGGGGAAGGGATGGTTTCCGGCGACGACGACACTCAACTCTGTTAAAGAGTTGTGGAACTCGGCGAGAGTTCGGTTCGGAGAGAAGTACACCCCCACTACTACTATCTCTCCGAACCGTGCTGCTACGCACCCCTGTCCCTTCGTGACGCATTCGAGGGACGGGGTGCCGGCGGCGGCCGACGAAAGTATGGCCACTGAGCCGCTCAGGTCCTCCACCCAGTCATCCCTGGGCGGGACAAAGTACGGCTCAGCGACCACGGCGATGTTAATCGACCACTGCGCCACGCTCTGGAGCAACAGGTCCTGAGCGCAGGCGCAGTGGTTGATGTTCGCCTGGAGGAGGCGTAGGGGAGCCATTACTCCTCCATTTCAGCCCCCTCCCGGGCCCCTTGTGAGGGCCCCTCCACTATGGCGGCGGCGGCAGCGGCGGCGGCGGCGGTTGTGGTGGCGGCGGCGGCGGCGGCGGTGGTGCCGGCGGCAGCAGCGGCGTTGGTGGCGGCGGCAGCGGCGGCGGCGACGGTGGTGGTGGCGACGGCGGCGGAGGGCCTGCCTTTCCTCCTGGTCCCGGCGGGTGGAGCGCAGGACTTGCTCCCCGCCCGGTGATCGGCCGGCTTGCCAGCAGCCGCACATGCGATGCAGTGCGGCGCGGCGTTGCAGGAGCCGGCCTTGTGTCCGGGCTGACCGCAGCGGAAGCATAGTGAGCTGCGGTCTACCTCCGAGGTGCATTGGACGCCAACATGGTGTCCCACAAGGCATCGGAAGCACCTCAGAGGCTTGGGTTCCAGCAGTTTGACCTGCGCTGAAACCCAGCCCACCAGGAGCCTTCGGCCCTCCACGATCGTTCTGGCCGCCGTCACGGGGCAGCTTACCGTTACGGTACGCATACCCGTGAAGTCAGGACGTATGGTGCCCGCCTTCACCTGGTCGGCCAGACACCCGCCCGTCCTGACAACGGCGGCAACCACCTCTCCCTCCGTTACGGAGTCATCCAGGCCCAAGATGCGCATGTCTGCGCACTTGACGGGCCTGGAGACTCGAGCCTCATCCGCATTGAGGGACGCCCTTAGCTTCTCAGCTAGGGCGTCAGCGGTGGGGCCACTCGTCGCACCGGGGATCTCCAACATGCGGGCGCCAGTGGCGGTCACCCTATGCCGGAGGCCCCCGGTGATCCCCAGCTCCTGGAGGTCCACCGTCTCTCTCGCTTTGGCGAGCACGTCGCGGTACGTCACGCCCCTCTTGACCGCGTCCGGCTGTAGCGTTATTACTACAGCCGCGGTCTTTGGGGCGCGAAGCCTAGCCGCGACGGCTCGCTCCTTGCGGCGCCGCCTTTGCGCCTTCTTTCTGGCCGCCTTGGCCGCCTTCTTCTTCTCCCCGACCACCTGCCATTCGGCGTCGGTCGTGGGAGGAGTGGGAGGGTTTTGGGGGCGGGGCGTTGGTCTGGGGCCTTCGCCTCCCGTGCCGGCCTGCCCCTCTTCCGGGCCTGCGCCGGGGTGTTGCCGGTAGGCGCCGGGGCCCCGCCAGCCGGCGCTGGCGCCGGGGCTCCTCCAGCCGACGCCGGTTTGGCCGACGCCGGTTTGGCCGACGCCGGTTTGGCCGACGCCGGTTTGGCCGACGCCGATTTGACCGACGCAGGTTTGGCCGACGCCGGTTTGGCCGCCGCCGGATTGGCCGGCGCCTGGGCCCGGCCAGACGGCCCGGGTTTAGGGGCGGCAGCTGCCGCAGCGGCCGCGTACGAGGCCGCCTTCGGCCTCGGGGCCGTCCCGCCCGCCAAGGGGGGGCGCAGGACTATGCCCTCCAGGACGGAGAACCGCGCCTGGAAGGCCGCCAGCTCCTGCCGGACCAGGTTCAGGACCTGATTCTCCACCGGGACGGGCTGGCACGGCGGCTTCGCCTGTGCGCCCCCGGCGGCCCTCAGGCCGGCCAGGTCCGCTCGGAGTCGCCCGTTCTCCTCTTGTAGCTTCCCCATGGCGGCCGTGAGGCGGGTGACCTCCGCCCTCAATTCGGCCACTTCGCCAGTAGAGGGGCCGGTGTAGTTGGCCGCCTCCGCTGCCGCCATTATGGAGGCCATCGCCGAGACTACGGCCCTGTTCTTTGAAGCTTGTAGCTTCTTCAAGGCCACGTCTCGGATCGCGGCCTCCACGACCTCCGCAAACCTGCGCTTGCAGTCCGCCTCGGGGTCACTAGCCGCACTCTCCTCGTCGCTTGAGGGCCCCGAAGTGACTGCGGTCCCTCCTTCCTTTGCGGGCTCCTCCGCTCTCTCTGCCGCCTCGCGGGCAGTGAGCCCCCTCCCTTTGCCTCGCTCGCGCACCCCACCCCGCCTACTGGTGGGGATCTTCCTAGCTGAGGCCAGCTCTTCATCGGAGGACAGCCCCTGACCGTCCTCACACCTTGGCCGCTTGCTGAGCTTCGCCACAGCGGCCACCTCCTTGGCACGGCAGGGGCTCCCTGAGCCTCTCGTGCTCGCGCCTCCTGATGCGGCGTCGGACTCCGAGCCCGCATCTCTCCTCTCCTCTCTTTGGTCCCCTAAGGGACAGGAGCCTCCTCGGCTCTTGTTGCCAATGGCAAGCGGAAGACATTCGTTGCCCCCCCCAGAATACGAATGGGGGCTTGACGTTCCCAAAGGGAACGTGGCGGATTCTCCGACTGCTGAGCAGCCGGTACCGCCCTGGGGTAGTTTTTTGCCGTCTGTCTTTTCCATTTTTGTGTTCCTTTTTAAGGGTGAGGTCCCTTTTCGCGCTAATGACCGAATACCCTCCGGCCATTCATCCCCTCGGCACGCTCGACCTTGCGATTGGGGTAATTTTTTATAGAGGTTGTCTTCCTCGCGGCCCGGACCTCAGTGGCCCGGACCCCCGGTCCTGAGTTCAAGGTTACGGGGTGGCCGACGGTTGGGCAGAACCAACCGCCGCCCCGGCGTCCCCACGCTGCCGCCGGATGCCGGACAGACGCAGCGCGGGCATGGGACACCCTCCAACGCCCCACTCTCGTGGGTACCGCCCCGTGACGGTCTGCGCCCACTCACCTCCCTCTGTAAGCAGAGGGGGAGTAGACGCATGACCGTCTATAGCCCGGTTCCCTTCACCGACCATCCAGGATGATCGGTGATTGGAACCATGACCTTTCCCCGTGTGTTGAAAATTAGCCGCCAGCCCCAAGAGTCCACCAGAACCAGTGGGCAATTGGTGCTGACGTTGCCCAGGGTGCGCCGCGAGGAGGCTTTCAACATGCACCCCTTCCTTATGCCCCTAATTTTCAAATAAGTTATGCACACGTAACGAAAATTACGAGGTCGTATTCGACATTTTTTTGCGAATTTCGCCACGTGGATTACACAGATCGATAGAGAATCAAAAACTGAGTGAGAAAAGTATAAAATGTCAAAAAGCCCAAAATGTGCTATACGCCCTTTGAGCCCAGAGGTATCGATATTATGGTCATTGAAAGTATTGGAATCAATAATAAGAGTTTGATAATTTAGACCAATCTTATATCTCTCTGATCTTTCTTGAGAATGAGAAGAAGAAGGAGCTCATTCACAGTTGTGTACGTATGCACGTTTGCTAAACACACAATGTCTTGTGCCAGTAGATCATTTATAGTAGTCTCGCAATTTTAATAAGTTGTAGGTAGTAAATAGTGTTTCTAGATCAGTCAAAATCAACATGCAAACTGTAGATAAGCCACACAGCAAAACTTTTGCGCTCGATTTATCAATAATTACCATCCCTTTCAGATTCAGTAATCAACTCGCCTCTAGAGACACGAGCGGTAGCCCAGGCTCGGGTGAAACATGCCGAACTGTTCCGAGTGATCGCCGAACAGCACGCTCGCATCGCAGCCGAGAGGGAACTGCTGCTGCAAGAGGAAGAGGAGAAACAACACCTCCAGGACCTCGGCCAGTAGACACTTGACTCCTAACAAACCTGTTGATCATCAAATATGGAATAGCAGATGGGTAGAGCTTTAATGACTAAATGTACTTAAATAAGGATCTTAACTTGAATTCTGAATCTTAGATACGTGATCATGGACCTTAAAGACGCCACTGATACCGCGGTTAAAGTGGCCACCTACTGGGCTCAACTCAGTTATAGAAATCCATATAGGTATTCGAAAAGAAGAAGAATCATGTTTTGCAATTGTAAACTTAATGTTGTAGTAGAAAAATTTCAAACTCCACTGCAATGAAATATTTTATTAGAATTTTTTTACAGTAAAGGGTAACTGAAAAATCAAATAAGAATACATGACGCTAAAGTGGTAAGTTGAATAAGTAACAATTAACATAAATAATTTAAGATTCTGAATTAAAGTCAAGATTAGTACAAGCGGAAGGGAGATTGGAGTGCATGCAACCAAACGTTGTCTGAAATAGTTGTGCAAGCAACTAAACGTTTTCTGAAATAGTTGTGCAGGCAACTAAACTTTGTCTGAAATGGTTGTGCTGTGTGCAGGCAAAAAAACGTTTACAGAACTTGTTCTTTGCATAATTGTCCCTTTTGTAGTTTGTAACGATCAATTTGAATAAAGCAGTCCGGTCTTACACTGACAAAATCAACATTGACGCCGATTCTGTTGTTCAAAAACTAAACTAAATTTAAGTTCAAGCATCTTTTTCTTTCTATTTCATTAAGAAAAGGACAGAAGATAAATATTAGTTTAGTCCTGTCAAATTAGTCAGCGCCTGACGTAAATTGACGTATGACGTATGACGTTTTAATAGCCAATTTTTTAATCTCGTCTAAATTGTCTATGGAGTATCTTAATTTGACAGGACTAAACCACAAAATACAGATAGTACAGAAGTCAATCACGTGTATGTACTTCACTTTTCATACCTACGCTCGGCGGTCGCGCTATGGTTGTCAACTTTGGCTTATGCACAAAAAACTATCGTGGTAGTGGCACTCGTATCTAGTTGTTTGATTTATTGTTGAGCTTATTCTAAAATATTAAAACAAAACAATAAACATAGTATTACAATCCAAAAAGTTTACAGAACAAAAACATATAAAATTTTACATTTGTCAATTTTCACTACCGAAAATCCCTAATAACTTCAAAACGGATTACCCTATTTACACAATTTATTTTGCCTTATCCGTTTTATACCTAAACCTATCAAATGACACTAAAAACAACACAATATCTACACAAACAAAAAATCATGTTTTCAACTTACGTAATAGTTTGTGGCATGAATTTACCTTACAAAAAAGTTACTTTATTTATACTGATTCAAAATAGGAAACTATTATATAAATCGAGCTTTTTATTTAGCATTTTTTGTTGCTCCATTTTTGCACTTCACAGACGCATGTCTCAAGCGGATTTCACGCGCGCTCGCACTGCTCCCAACCCGTCTGAGATAACGTGTCCGTGAGCGGTGTCTATGTGTGCGTTGCTCGAGCGCACTTTGTATGTAGATTGACTTCTGTACAATCAGTATTTTGTGACTAAACTAATATTTATCTTCTGTCCTTTTCTTAGTGAAATAGAAAGAAAAATATGCATGAACTTAAATTTAGTTTAGTTTGTGAACAACAGAATCGGCGCCATTATCATGAAAAGGTAAGAGATATTTTGCACAGACAAACTGAGATTGGTTACTATATTTTGTCCAGAGCCTATAAAGTTTGAACCATGTGTCTGACTGATATTGTAAGATTTTACAGGGGCAAATGAAATCAGCTAGCAAAACTTTACAGACGAGGTGTGATATACATATAAACACGATAAAAAAAACAATTGGTTTTCTAAACTCGTCCTTCAAGTAACAACAAATGGACTGAGTTGACTCAAAAAAAAATCAAGAATATATTTTTTTGTTTTATCTATGTTTATATAGCGATCCAGCACGTCTGGAGTTTCGCTAGCGAATTTAATTTGACCTTGTATGTCTTTAGTAAAAATACTGAAGACGAAAATCCTCATTTATTGTGATGTGTACAAGGATGCGAAGTTACCAATAGACGTCGTGTTAGAAATGGCTTTGACTTTATTTGGGAAACTGATGACTATAATTTTTTTGGATTCCTGCTATCCATATTTGACAATTAAAGCGACTGCAGTGATACTACCTAAAATAAATACAAAATTGTTACATATTTTTAACTATTTATGTAAGAACACTTTTTTTTATTTTAATATAATTTTGCTACTAATCTTTTTTTTAAATATTTTGATAATGTGGTCGTCTTAACAAAGTTTCAGTAAGTAATTACAACTACTGACCATTCATCTGAATGTTACCATTTTTTGTAAGATTTTAAGTATCAGATGTTTTTCACCCATGTCTTGTTAATAACAAGAACTAATGAACTGTATACTTAGTTACCTTTAACTGTGAATAATATGTAAGATTGTATATAAAATATTAAATTTAAGTATTTTAATAATACTCTCTCGAATTGCCATATTAAAACCAATTTGATATTATTCCTAGTACTTTTATGTATTAAGAAGAAATTTTGTATTTTTGTATTGTTTTTTAATATGAAAACATCTCAATATTAAAATAGTAATAATTTAATTAGCGTTTTTTTTTACTATTTTTTTTGTGACTTGAGACTTATTTGGGTAAATATATAAACTAATAATAGTTGCCATTCATTTGGTTATTACCAGTTACTTATTAAAAACATTCCTAGGACTATGGGCTGATTTTTGCAACACAATATTATATATCCGTGAAATAAAATTTACTATAGACAGTTTTAGTATGGTAAAACCGTCCAAAAATCTTAATTATTCCTGAGATACATATTTAGCGTTGAAAAAATCTGTCTTAAGTAGAGTAGGTAAACATTAACCATAGCTGAGGTACAATACAGGGTTACTTTTCAAAGACCATCCAAATTCTTACTTGGTGTTCTACCCATGAATATAAACAACTTTCACTATGGGACCAAAGCCGAAAGCACGAAAAAAAATCAGCTGTTTCATACAAAACTTCAATACCTACTTGACCAAAATGTACGAAACAGCAGATTTTTTTTTTTCAGATGTGATTTCAGAGTTGTTCCCATAGTGAGTTGTTTATATTCATGGGTAGAACACCAAGTAAAAATTTGGAAAGTCTTTGAAAAGTAACCCTGTATAATTAATTGGTCTTTCCATAATGCTGATCAAAAAGAAATTCAAAGATATAAAAGTAAAACAAAAAGAATAACTGGTGCAATGCTGTTTATTTGTGAGTAATGTTAGCCGAAAACGAAGTATTTGCCGCGTTGTTGTCTAGCTGGTCGAGTCTGGAAAGATTTTTTTTTAAATTATAACACTTGTAGGTAGGTATAATGATCAAAACAGGACTGGTTGTATTAAAACGACGAAGAAAAAAAAGGTAAACATGGCGCAGAGAAAAAACATAAACACAAAAAACTGGCCAAGTGCGAGTCGGACTCGCACACGAAGGGTTCCGTACCACAAGGCAAAAAAGCCGAAAAAAACATGTTTGTTGTATGGGAGCCCCCCATAAATATTTATGTTATTTTGTTTTTAGTATTTGTTGTTATAGTATAGCGGCAACACAAATACATACTTTGTGAAAATTTCAACAGTCTAGATGAGTCTTGAGATACATTCTGGTGACAGACTGACAGACGGACAGACTGCGAAGTCTTAGTATTAGGGTTCCGTTTTTACCCTTTGGGTACGGAACCCTAAAAATGAATATTGGCAGTGTAGTGGAATATCTGATTCATATTATACTGTTTTAAACTATACTGTTATTCAGCTGCTTTCGGTTAGATTAGACGCCAACCTCAACAAAGTTAGGAAGAGGCAGGCAGATGATGAGATGGAAGCTTGCTTTCATTGTGAGAGGCAGTGGACTGTAGTTCACCACCACGTGATTAATGAATGATGGGTATTTTTGTATTGAGCCTGGCCTGATGACCAATAGAGTTCTAATGAGATCCATGAATGACAGCCGGGACCAACGGCTTGACATGCTTTCCGAGGCACGGGTATGTAAAAATGGTCACCCATCCAGGTACCAACTGCGGCGAGTGCAGCTTAACCTGATTGATCGACCCGTGCGGCTGTTATTATTTAGCCATAAGCCCCCTCAACATTATGAGTCAATAACTAATATTATTGATAACTGCAGTGAACATAAACTAACACGTTTACATGGTACTTGCTGGTCTGATATCTCTTTAACCCAGTATTTCACAGCCTTCTGCTCATAATAAAAATGTATGCTTATGATATAAACTTTCATTTGATGTAGTATAATATGTGGTTTTTATAGGACATACCGGCCAAAACGCCCATCATTCTTTACCTAGTATACATATTTTCAACTAGTTTCATTGCCACCTCGTATAATGTTATCATTGTAGGTACAGTGTGGTACTCACTGGTCGGTGGTGGCCCCGGGGGGTTGCCGCCTGGGGGTGGTCCGGGTGGGGGGCCGCCGTCGCAGCCAGCCGCCTTCGGCAGAGCGCTCATGCCGCTCTGTAAACGTAAAATATTAATAACTCATATAAATCATCTTCATCATTCTCCTGCCCTTATCCCAATGTTTATTTGCTGTCGGCACAGCATTTCTTTTCTTCCATACTTCTCTATTAGTCTTCATCTCGGTAGTTACCCCCTTTCTAACCGTATCATCATTCACACAGTCCATCCATCGTTTCTTTGGTCTTCCTCTACTCTTATAACCATCGACATTCATACTCAAAACTTTCCTCTCGACATTTTCCTCATTCCTCCGTATCACATGCATACTTAACTTTTCAATAATTACCGTTGCTACTTTCAAACTTCCTCTTATGTATTAATTTCTTATTCTATCCATTCGTGTAACACCACACATTCCTCTTAGCATTCTCATCTCCAGCTGCATGCAATTGCCTTTCAATCATCCCTTTTAATAAGTAATAATAATATACAGGTTGAAATTTAAAACATGTGACAAATCGAAATGGGAAGAAAGGTGTGGACGGTTTGTGTCCTGGCGAGCTCTTTCAACTTGAGCTGTGACACCGACATGATTCCCATTCTCGAGCTAAATTTTTAAAAGTTTTAATGAAACCATACCATTTTGAATCTAACAAAATATATCGCTCATTTGGAAAAACATCGACGTAACTGGTACTTTTTTCTGTCTTTGCTTTCCTAACGTAAAAACGCTTTCTAAATGCTTTGTCATATTTAACTCATTTTTGGGGAAAAATATATTTACGTCGATGTTTTTTCAAATGAGCGATATGTAATAACAAGATCTCAAGTTGTCACCACCACAGCGAAGGCAATAGCCATGATGGCCAAGAGTACTCCAAAAATCTTCATGTTTCAGCTACTGATCATGAACTGACGAACTATTATGTCTACACTACTATGTAGTTTATATGCCAGAGGAAAATTAGGAAAATGACCACTTGTGACAATAGTGCATCCGGAGAGCGAGATAATAACAATTATTACAAATATAACTTCCGCTCGCGACGATGCAACAAAATTATAGTTTTGTGGACTATTTTAACGCCAAAGATTGGCTCACTCACGTTGTGCGTACTTATAACCTAAGATTAGCAGCATAGTATAAAGAGAGGATCCTAGTAGGCTATCTCCGGCCCAATCCGCGATATAATTGCCTACTGTCTCAGGGTTGTCACTTTTAGGTAAATTTTAATTCAGTTAAGATTTATAATAATATTTATTAACTAGCTGTGCCCGCGACTTCGTCCGCGTGGAATAGTGACTTTTCGGGCAGCATATTTTGAATTACATATACCGTCTACAGACCGGGCATTTGCTGTCCGAACCCTCTGAGAACTCAGGCGAATTTCAGTGAAAGTCTCAGACTCTAGTGCTTGAGCTTCACGATCGGCAGTGAGACGTATTTCTCGTTCTTCCTGTGTTTCCTGAGACCGAACATTTGCTGTCTGAACCCTCTGAGAACTCAGACGAATTTCCCTATCAGTGAAAGTCTCAGACTCACGCGATAGTGTATGAGCTTCACGATCGGCAGTGAGGCGTATTTCCCGTTCGTCCTGTGTCTCCTGGAATCGAGCATTTGTTGTCCGTACTCTCTGGGAGCTCAGGCGGATTTCCCTGACAGCAAAAGTCTCAGACTCACGCGATAGCGCGTGAGCTTCGCGATCGACAGATAAACGTGCCTTTCGTTGTTCCCCGTTTTCCCTATTTCGAGTTGTCATCATTCGAGAACGATTTGAACTCAGTCGAGATTCTCGCTGAGTCGAAGTTTCTGCAGCACGAAACCTAGCCTGGTGCAGAGAGCCTTTTGCCTCACGACCTTCCTCAGATTCCTGTGATCGAACTAATCTCATCCTTTTAGCATTTCTGCTACATTGGGAGAGGTTGGATCTTCTTCGAGGCATTCTTACAATAAAATAGTACTTACTACTTAACACACAGTTATTTAGTAAACACGTACTATCGTAAACAATTAAATTATAAATACTTACAGATTATAGGTAATTATAAATACTTACATAGGCCTCCCCCAATTTTGGGGGGGTTTGCCATAATCGCCACGCTTGGCAGGCGGGTTGGCGATCGCAGTATGGTATGGTGGTGGAATGCATAGAGAACGCTGCTGCCCATTCTCCGGTGAGACCCTTAGTCGCCTTTTACGACACCCACGGGAAGTAAGGGGTGGTGCTATTCTTCTACACAGACAAACGTACTAACTTTATAAAACAAAAGAATTGCTAGAAAAAATAATTACTAACCTAAGCTAATGAACTTATACTTAATAAAGAAAATCAAGAAAAGAAATGCCTAACCTATACCAATACTTATAATATTTATATACAAACCCTAAATACAAATTAAGATAAGTACCTATACCGAAAATCAGGGAAAGAAATGCCTAACCAATAATAAATGCTTACAATATTTATTTACAAAACCCTAAATAAAAATTAAGATAAGTAAATACCCAATAATCAAGGAAAGAACCGCCTAACCTATACCAAATACTTACAAAATTTTAAAGAAAATTAAGAAAAAGAACCTAACCTACAAACCCTAAAATATAAATAAATGAAATATGCAAACAGTCAGTATTCAAGTGAATCGCAATAATCGAATCCAACTATTCGCCTATACTCTCCAGGATACGTGCGTTCGCTACGAATAACTGAATCCTTATGGCAGCGGCGCGTTTTCTTTTGAAATGGTCATCTCGCAGTTCAACCTGAGGGGTTGTCGACTGCTTAACCTGGCTTTCCTGTGGATGCCTCAATAAATTAAGGCCTCCAGCTAGGGCATAATACACAACTTAACTACACAATATAAACTTAAAAACTAAGCGACTACACGCTAAGGGCACCCCCTGTGGGGTACGGACCTCGGCTTAGGGCGTCGCTGGGAGAGGGCAGCAAGGGACAGGCTGGATCGGAATTATGGCAGCGGCGCGGCTCTCAGCGCGCTTTATACAAGGTGTAACGGAAAGGGGGTATCAACCCTGAAGGAGGTGAATGTGCTCATGAAACTGAACAAATTTCCCCAAAGAACATAGGTCGAAATATGAAAAAAAATTTGGACCTCCCATAGTAATAGTAAATCATTGATGTGCTATTACTATGGGAGGTCCAAATTTTTTTTTTCATCTTTATTCACCTCCTTCAGGGTTGATACCCCCTTTCCGTTACACCTTGTATATATAGGCCACGGACGTGCAGGCGCGAGGCGTTTACGTACTCTGATAGAATACCTTAACAAATGTTCGCCGTGATTCTTTAAATTGACATAACTTTTTTATTTATGAACCGATTGACATGAAATAAACACTAAATCTTAAGTGAAGCTTACTACAATATATTAGTGAAAACCGCATCTAAATCGAATAAGCCGTTTCTGATATTAGCGTGCACAAACACAGCAGACAAACAGACAAACAGATAAACAGACAAAAAAAAATTTAAGTACATTTTCGGGTTCGGCATCGACATAATGACAACCCCTGCTACTTTTTTTTAATATATTTCCATTGTACAGACACCACTTTTCTACAATTTTATTATATGTATAGATATAGATTAAGGTTTAGGTTATAAACAAGCAACTATTTCATCTTAGTCACTTTAAAGGATTAATAATAATAATAATATCTGGAGACAAGAAAAAGTGTACGTTATCCCTATAGTTCTCTCCACAACTGGCGTTATTCCCAACCACCTTTTCCGTACCGTAAAACTAATAGATTTAGAAGAATCCGTCTAAATCAACCTACAGAAAGCTGCCATCTTAAATACTTGCAAAATAGTTAGGAAATTCATGCAGTTAGAGGGAGAAAACACACCCTAATACATAAAACACGCTGCATTTACTTGGCTTTGGCCCGTAAATGTAAAATGTAAATGTATGTAGGTAATGTAAATGTAGCTAAAACTAGCCTAAGAGCTGAGCAAAAACAAAACACTCTCAAAATAATAATAAATTTATTTCAGATTAATAACAACAACAATAATAATATAATATGTGGTTAGTAAAAAATCATAACCTAATGTTCTAGTAAAAACACAAAATTGAAACGACTGACACCTACGTGTGAAGCCGAATCCAGTGAGCCAGCATGGGGCTGTCCCACCTATCACACAACACACTCAGAATGCTGTGGGAGCTAGCTCGCATTCTAATGAGAGTAGAAGCGAGCCGTTTCCGTATAATGGTATGAAAACCATCAACTCTGGCCTCGGTGAACATCCCGGAAGCGCTACAAAATCGTGGTAGACCCAACAGCATCCTGAATATATTGTTTACTGGACTCGCAGGGCGTTGTATGACCTCAGCGTATACCTGATCCACAGACTGCATGTGTAAAAAGACTGGCAGTACGCTCTGAAAAGGGTTACTTTGACTTGCGTCGTACAACGTGCAAATCTGCGGATCAGCATATTACCTCGGACTGCCATCGCCCGGCGTTCCCTCTCTATGTCCAGGTCATCATTCAGGTCATGAGTGACCCAGTGACCCAGGTACTTAAATTTTGTTACTCTAGTTAACGGAGTATTATTTATGGTCACAACTGGCACGTTAGAGTAACATTTGGTGCCCGCCTTGAATACCAATAATTCACATTTTTTTGCATTGTACCTGAGTCCCTGACGAGCCCCTGACTGACCGCATAGTCTTCACAGATCTTAACAAGACACCTGAGTGCGCTTATTGATGGACTCAGCAGCACTATGTCATCAGCGTAACTTATATTGTTAATGCAAACTCCGTCAATGTGACAGCCTATGCGGGTGCTGCTGAGTTCAACAATAAGCTGATTAATATATAGGTTAAAAAGACGAGGCGAAGTAATACCCCCCTGCCACACCCCGCACTTCAACCCATACACATCAGACAGAGTTCCACCCCACCTGCCATAGTTCGTCTGATTCTCGTACTCGTATTAATGCTAAGGATTTTGTATGTGGTACAAAATTATCCAACACCCAAGTTCAACGACTATTACTGCTAAACTAATAAAGTTATCTTCACCGCTATAATTTTCCTTTAAGCTTCATGAAATGCACTATCATCGTGAATTTTTCCAGGTTTTTCAAGCCCGCACTTTTAGAGAGGGGGGAGGGGGGGGCTACTGGAACGAAAATGTGCATTTTAAAGTTTAATATTTCGTAAATGGAGCATTAAATCAAAAAATAATTTTAGCAACCCCCAAGTCATTTTAGAAGACCTATTCAACGATACGAACGAGGTATCCTTCGGCATGTGCGTCCGTGTCCATTAGCATGCACTTTTTTACATGGAGGTGACGTCAAGGTAGCGAGCTAAATCGCGACCGCTATTATTGCAGTGAAGCATCTTCGATCAATCTGTTTAATACATTTTGGTCAAGTAGGTATTGAAGTTTTGTATGAAACAGCAGATTTTTTTTTCGTGATTTCAGAGTTGGTCTCATAGCCACTCACGCGCAAGTACCCCGCGGTAACGCCTTCCTATACGCAAGTATGTTTTTAGCACATTTTTTCGACGCGCCGCGGAGCGCCCTCGCCACTTATACACGACTCGTACAGAAAAAAATTCTATGGACCGCTGTTAAACTAATGGCTGTTTCTTCAAGTGGATAGACAAGTGTAGATAACAAAACTTGTTCCGTAACTTTAAGAGACTTTGATTTTTTTTAATAATTGTTTATTTTTAATGTTTGTTTACATTACGACAATTAAAAATTAAAATAATATTATTTCAAAATCGAAAGCGATGACCATATTTTTTTATTTACCTAAAAAATAGCCCCATTCATACTGAATCGAATGACATATAATACATACCATTGTGGTTCCAAAGTTTTGATATACAATAACAATAACATCACGCGAGTATCAAATTACGCATGCGTCATCGCCGTCTCATTTGTTTATTTAAAGATTTTCAACTACAGATAACTTATTTCGTAATGCCGATATAACCACACGGCCTTTGGCACAAATGTACTTCATCTAACCACTCGACTAAAGAACCTGGAACGTGAGCAATACTCCCATAGACAAAATTACTAAAAATAAAATACTGCGGTGTGGAAAATGCTTGCTGTCGCAGTTTTTTCAATGGCCGATCTTGGTCTACGAGCGCGTGTAACATTTTCCTCAATACCTGCTCGTGGTTATGGCCGCGTGACTGGATAGTGAAAGTTGTTCATATTCATGAACACCCTGTAAAAATTTGGATGGTGATAAAAAAAAAGAGCACAATCGTATTTGCAAATAAAAAACCGGGCAAGAGCGAGTCGGACTCGCTCACCGAGGGTTCCGTAACATCCGGGTTTATGTATAAGGTTTATGTTTATGAAATTAAATGTTTTTTTATATTTGAGTTGGTTGAATAAAAGGTAAATTGAGGTTTACGATTTATGACGTATTAAAAAAAAACTACTAACTACACACATCAAAAGTGTCTAGGGATCAACATATATTTTTGCAATAACTTTTCTCCTGATTGATATTAATTAAAATTTTCTTTAAGGATTCATCAAATAAAGTGTTTTCGTTTGTCACAGTAACGATAAACCAAGTCACCTTTGCATTAATAAAGAAATTTGCCATTTTCCTAATAAAGGGATTTTTGACATTTGAACCACTAACACAAAAGTTCGAAAAAAAGACTGAAATAACAGTTTTCTTTAAAATTTTATTGGGTAACTTAAACAATTAATAATCCGTGTTTCTACCGCGAACACTAACAACACAAGAACATCGGTTTGGCATACTCAAAATGAGTTCATCCAAATCACGCTGTGGAATGGCCGCCCATGTTCGTTGCAACAACAAAAAAAGGTTTTCTTGCGACTGGATACCCTCCATATTCGGCAGAGCTCTTCTCTGTAGCATATCCCATGCATGCTCAATCGGGTTCAAGTCTGGCGACTGAGCAGGCCAGGGCAGGACATTGATGTTAGCTGCGGCGAGAGTCTGTCTTACAACTCTTGCGGTGTGCGGTCGTGCATTATCATGCATTAACTGAAATAAGGGACCGATTTGCACTTGTAGAGGAACGATGACGTCTGATACAATCGTCTCAGCATAAATTTGAGCGTTGAGGTTGCCTCTGATCCAAATCAACTCAGTTCTTCCGCCGATCCAAATACCCGCCCATACCATGATGGTTCCACCACTATAAGGATGGACTTCCTGGCAGGATTTTAATCGCTGTTGGCGTCCAGGGGTTCTCCAGTGTCGTATACGTCTTGTATCCGGTCTCATACCAAAACGAGACTCATCAGAAAAGCACACGAAACGCCATTGTTCTTCTGCCCAATTTCTGTGTTCAAGAGCCCATTGATATCGAATCCTACGATTGTGCATTGCTATAGGTGGTACCCGTAGCGGTCTTCGGGAATGAAGGTTCACTTCATGCAAGCGGTTTCTGACTGTTTGGTCGCTAATTAAGTTCCCTGAAGAGTGATGAAGCCTCACGGCTAACATCATGGCGGTTATTGTTGGAGCTCTTCGAGTTAAGATTTGAATGTATCGGTCTTGTCTCCGTGTGGTGCAGCGATACCGTCCTCCATGGCGCTCAGCCACGGTACCAGTGCTTCGGTAACGTGTCCAAAGTCGACTGATAACACTCTGACTTGTATTCAGAGCTAAAGCCACAGTACGTTGCCGGGAACCAGCTTCTATCATTCCCACGGCTCTGAGCATTTCTTCCCTGCTTAAATGACGTCGCCGCTCCATAATAACGTTGGTTTTAATCAGTAGTAGGGAAACAGTAGCACTAATAATGTCTTCAATGCGTTGTATGTTTTTATAGGGAAAATATTGACAGCTGATTTTCATCTTTTACTCGAATTTGATTCACAGTTCCTGATTCAAATTATGAAATGCACCAAAAAGGATCCATATAAAATAAAATTTATTACAAAGCCACATCTCAATCTCAAGAAATCCGCATAAAAATGCTTGATCCCTAGACACTTTTGATGTGTGTAGATCTTGTTCAAACCAATTTTCGGTGGAAGTTTACATGGTATTGTACATCATATATTTTTTTTAGTTTTATCATTCACTTATTTTAGAAGTTACAGGGGGGGGGGACACATTTTACCACTTTGGAAGTGTCTCTCGCGCAAACTATTCAGTTTAGAAAAAAATGATATAAGAAACCTCAATATCATTTTTGAAGACCTATCCATAGATACCTCACACGTATGGATCCGACGAAAAAAAAAAATTTAGTTTCAGTTCTAAGTATGGGGAACCCCAAAATTTATTGTTTTTTTTCTATTTTTGTGTGAAAATCTTAATGCGGTTCACAGAATACATCTACTTACCAAGTTTCAACAGTATAGTTCTTATAGTTTCGGAGAAAAGTGGCTGTGACATACGGACGGACAGACAGACAGAGGGACAGACAGTCAGACAGACATGACGAATCTATAAGGGTTCCGTTTTTTGCCATTTGGCAACGGAACCCTAAAAACTGAACTTCCAAGTTGTTTTTTTTTTTTTGCTGATTAATAATTGATTAACTATATTATTATTAATTATATTATTATAACTATATTGACTAATTAATTATTGATTTATAATTGGTAATTGATTCGTAATTAATTAGTATTAATTATAACTATATTATTATTATTAATTATATTATTATTATAACTATATTCACTAATTAATTATTGATTTATAATTGGTAATTGATTCGTTTTTCATTATAAATAAGGAGACGATAATGCTCCAGCAAAAAAAATAGAGTTTCATAGATTCTGCTTCTTATTTATTTAGTGTATTTTGCAAGTATATCATCCGTATCCCTAATGTAAATAACCCTTAACGTCAGTCATCTAGCATATCGATGTTCTTAGTTCTTACAGTAAATATTCGGCCCACGTCATTCAATTCAAGTATTTGAATTTTAAGCATATTAATTTATATTATACAATACACAAGATCGAACCTACTTAAAGATCCGATCTCTACAAAAATTTCCTAATGAAATCTGGAAGTAATGTCTTCCTTTGGATGTGGCATCTAGTCCAATATAGATTGTTACTCCGACCCTTATGTATGCGGCGCGGTAACGAAACCATAGCGAGATCTAATTCGACGCCAACGCCATCTATCGAGCGAGCAGACAACATTGACCTTCAACAGAGGACTTGAGTAAAAAGTTCCAAGTTCTTTTAATAAATGATTATTCGGTTTAAAAATAAACTAACATTACAAAAAAAAATATATCAAACGTCAGTCTCGCGTCATTTTTTGGAAAACTTGTTGCGAAATAGTGTAGCGGTGATAGTGATTTTCCATGAATAATTTATTTTAAAAATACCTTTCATCTACATGCAACACTATTTAGACTAAGTATTCAAATCACAAATAATTTTGTTTGAATTTTGAACAAAATTGATCTGTCATTATGCTAATGACATTTAGGACTTGTTTACTTTGTTTATGCCCAAACGAAAAAAATGCAGGAAATTCCTTTATTTTTGGATTTATAACGATAAAACTGTTTCAGGACCGAGTATGTTCTCATTCCTAGGAAAAGTCGTCTTCCATCGCAAGTGCGGGAACTAATCGCATATTTTTATTACCTCACAAACCGGGGGTGTGCTAGGGTGAGAATTTTCTCAAGTTCTTTTTACTGAGTAGGTAGTCTGATTTTGAAGATGTTTTTTATTTTCACACATAACCCTTTCTTTTGCCTTTGCTGTAGCCGAGTTACAAATAAACAACTGCTTTCCTTATGTCAGTCTCGCTTGTGCCGCGTTCCGATGCGCACGTGTTTGCATATTCTGTGTTTTGACTAGCGCGGCGCAAGCTGTCGCTCGAATTCTTTTTTCGCCATGAGTAATGAACTTGTGGCGAATGAGCTGCTGGCGTTCCTGCAGCAGAAGCTGGATGTGATGGACGAGGTATCCGCTGTCCAAATCTGCTCAAGTAACTTCAGCGAGGAGGACATAGCTGCTGCCAAGCTATTGTTGTTTAGTGTGCTGAACAAGCGCGACCAGATGGTGTCCCGCCGGCGTGACGGGACTAAGAGAAGCCTGCAAGACATTATCACGCTGTTCAAGGAGACCGACCCGGACGACGTGCCGACGTTTGTGGCGAAGGATCTGCACAAGCTGCCACCCGTCACCTTCGACCACGTCGATGTAACGAGCCTTCTGAAGGACATTGTCTTTCTGAAGGCCCGCCTCACGGATGTTCTAGCGAAGTTAGATGCATCCCAAAACACCGTCGTAGATTTGCGCAAAGAATTTACCGAGTTGCGCAACAGTATGGCGGTAACTAGGTCATCAGTCGATGCATCTAACGTAAACATGTGTCGCGGAGCCGGCCTCGATTTATCGTCGTCAAATTCCGCGTCAGCAGTTTCGTCGCCAGCGCACCCGTCGTTTGCTGAGATTGCAGAGCGCCCCGCCCGCGCGCACCGCAGCCCCGCACCCGTCATCGCGGCTCCTCCACGCAACGCCGCCCGAGCCCCTCGCCCCGTCTCGCTGCCAGTGTCTGCAGCCCTGGCGAAGCCCCAAAAAATGGAATCCGCTAGCGTCACCGCGAGTGCCCCAGGAGCTCTAAGTAGGAAGCCCATGCCACAAAAGGCATCGAATAGGGCTGATGATGAGGGTTTCGTGACGGTGCAAAGGAGGAAGCGCCGGTCACGAACGAACAAGAACCGCTGCGGCAAAGCTCCTACGGAGCCCGAAGTCAGCTTGCGTGCCGCAAAGCCGAACACACCGGTGTACATCTCCCGCCTACACTACACCACTACGGCGGAGAACATCGTGGAGTACGTGCGCCAGAAGACGAGATACACACCGAGGGTGCAGTTACTGGAGTCGCACCGCAACGTCAACTTCAAGGCGTTCGTGGTGCGCATACCAACATGCTACCTGCACCTGGTGATGGAAGAAAGCTTTTGGCCGCAGGATGTGGTATTCCGCCGCTTTCGCGGACAAGTGCCACCAGAACGCACAAAGACTTAGTGCAACTAAGTGATACTAACATAGTTATTAAGTTTTATTTACTAACAAAATTGTTACTATATTATTATGTATACTTAGGTTAAGGTATGTATCTATGGGTCTTTGTTACCTGATAATAAATGGTTTATTATTATTATTATGCCGCCTCTTTTTAAAACTTAACTAGTATTACCTATCTTCTAGTATTACGGACAGGTAAGTTTTGCTTCTAACTAGTTACTTTGTTTAAAAACAAGCTGCGCCCCGCGGTTTTAACCGCATAAGTCTCGATCTCGCAGGAATATCGGGATAAAAAGTAACCTTTGTCCTAATCCAGGTCATGGTCTATGCATGTGCCAAATTCCATCCAAATACGTTCAGCCCTTTTAGCGTGAAAGCGTAACAAACAAACATACAAAACTCAAATCTTTTCTTTTATAATATATATTTTTTTCTCTTTATAATTAGTTTATCTAGAAAAAGTGTTATTTTCGGATGTGTTTTGTTTTTATTGTTTGTAATAATATCTACTTATGTAGGTAAATATAAATAAACCCGCAAGGATTGGACAAAAGTACATTCTCAAATATCCCCATTTTTGGAACTGGACATTAGGAAATAATAGAAAGACAAAGACAAAGACATTTTTCGAGAATCAGACATTTAGGGAAAAGACATTTTGAAACCATTGAATATTTCGGGAAATTGGACATCATGAACTTGACTGGTTCAAGGCCTTGGCCTAGTATAAAGCAGAAAAAAAAAATAAAAGGCGAACGTCTTCACTGGTTCAACTATTTATTTGTGAGTAATGTTAGCAGAAGTCGTCGAATGTTTGCCGCGTTGTTGTTTAGCCGGTAGAGTCTGAAAATAAACAGAAAAAAACATAGTCATTTATTTGTGTTTACCTACTGGTAAAGGGTTCTCACAAGTCTGTTCAAAATAATCGGTGTTTAAGACCTTTTTTTATCTATTTTCCTATTGCAGGTATTCTGGAGATTTCTTTAGAAATAAGCATCGCATTGGTACGTATTTTTCTAGTTTACTCTATCGGAAAATGTCAATTCTACTTTGACATTTGTGAAGTAAACAGATACAAAATATACGTCAACAATACATGAATCGCTATACTCATATAGAGAACGCGGAATAATTGTTTCGGGTCGCCTAATATCTTTTGTTTTGGGGATTTGCACTGGCCGGCAAGATCGCTTGAATTAACCGTTCCAGACTTTCTTTTGTGAGGGCTTTTGTAGTTACGAGGCTATGTCAACAAGTTTCAGACTTGTAGCCCTTTTTTTCTGTTGGGAAATCATCAAATCTCCCCTCCCGCTCTGGGTGGAGCGGAAGGGAGTGTCAGACTCCACTGATCAAAACCCACCCATGTTCCTTCCCCCTTTCTGTTCTGGGCCAGCGGTAACCCTTTCGGACAATCCCGCTGACCTAATCATCTGATGCTTACATCTTTTTGAGGCGCGCGTGGACTTGACTTTGAGACTTGTAGCCCTCAAAGAGAATGCGAGAATCTATCTCCGGAAGTTCAGGCTAGAGTGGAACTGCAATTTATTGATCAAACGGTTTTCCTAAGAATCACGCTAGACGAGGAATTACAATGGGGACCTCATAATTTTAACATCTCTTGCGGGATGGCTTAGCTCGGCTGCTTATGCTGTTAGATGTAGAAACTGCGCGTTTAGTCTATTTTAGCATTAGCTTTTTAGCATTATGTCGTACGGCATTTTACTATGGGGTCGGGCTGCTGACATTTCTTTTGCAAAAGAGAACTGTCAGAGCCCTTTATAATCTACGTCGCTACGAATCTCTCAGAGAACTTATTAACTGGATTAATCTTATGGCAGTACATTGCCAATCCATTTAAGAAAATATTATGTACTTATGTAAGAAAAAATCTACATCTTTTTAATAAAATAAGCGATAGACATAATTGCAATACTAAAAATAAAAAGATAAAATACATCAACCATTTTTCAGATTAGCCAAAGTATCCAAGGGTCCTCTTGTTACCATGAGTCGAGGGTCAAGGCGCGCACACTTTACAGTTCTAACAGGTCATGTAGGTAATGACTTGTTCGGCAGTGCCTCGTCGGTCTGGTAGCTCCCAGGTCGGGCAAAGTGATTGGATACTCCATCAGGAATTTCTCAGTAGCAGCCCAGAATCTGGTTTTGTGCCCCTTTAATGGCAGTAGTCTCGCCTCCTACAAGGTACTTAAACATAACAGCTGGCGAATGTACTCCTTCGGAGAAAGTAAGTGTTACAACTCTAAGCTCAATGACTATATAACTATATCCCTTAATAAGGATGTAAGCACTTACTGGTTGGTGGTGGAGGAGGTGGTCCTCCGAAGTTGCAGCCAGCCTTGGGAACGGCGCCCATCCCGCTCTGGAACACATCACCATCATTAGTTTGCACAGCCAAATCTTTTATATCTTCGTCGGTATCCAAATTACTTCCTTTATCAGGTCAGGACACATAATACCTTTTGAAGATACGGCACTGAGCAGACTATAAAAAAACGATATTTAATGACTTGATAACATAGATCTAATTTTTTTTTGTTCTCCTTAGTATCTGCGATCGGCTTTCTAGCCATAATCAGATGAGGTCTTCGTGTGAGATTATTTTTGTGGTGTTCCATTGAACATTCACATTATGTGGCTTAGTACTAAATCAATTTTTAAATTTTCATATTCTCTGGTCCAAGTTTAGTATTTGCCATTTCTTTAGGCAGATGATATCCCCTTGCGTGTTTAGAAGATGAAACCTCGAGAGACTCGCATATAGACGACGCGTATTAGAGACTCGCATCTCCTTCACTGTTTTAGAAAAAATTATCATAAGTAGTTGAAGTTTAATCTTACCAAGTCTTAAAGTCAAAGTCACAGCATTTATTTCAAATAGGCTCAAAAAAAGCACTTTTGAACGTCAAAAATTACAACAAAATAGAATTGATTCTAGTCGCCCATTACAAATGGTAGTTTTCGTATGGAGAAGAATGGGCAAGAAACTTCACCGTTACTCTTTTAAAATTATTTGCAATATTTTGCATAAAATAATTATATAATAATAATATGTGAAGACGATGCATCTAAAATAAAATGATTGTACCACAATAGCTAAAAGAATTAAAACCGGGCAAGAGCGAGTCGGACTCGCGCACCGAGGGTTCCGTAACATCCGGGTTTATGAATAAGGTTTATGTTTATGAAATTAAATGTTTTTTTTATTATTTTTATATTTGAGTTGATTGAATAAAATGTATATTGCGGTTTAAGATTTATGACGTATTAAAAAAAAACTACTTAGTAGATCTCGTTCAAACCAATTTTCGGTGGAAGTTTACATGGTATTGTACATCATATATTTTTTTTAGTTTTATCGTTCTCTTATTTTAGAAGTTACGGGGGGGGGGGGACACACATTTTACCACTTTGGAAGGGTCTCTCGCGCAAACTATTCAGTTTAGAAAAAAATGATGTTAGAAACCTCAATATCATTTTTGAAGACCTATCCATAGATACCCCACACGTATGGGTTGGACGAAAAAATTTTTTTTTAGTTTCAGTTCTAAGTATGGGGAACCCCAAAATTTATTGTTTTTTTTCTATTTTTGTGTGAAAATCTTAATGCGGTTCACAGAATACATCTACTCACCAAGTTTCAACAGTATAGTTCTTATAGTTTCGGA
This sequence comes from Mesoligia furuncula, assembly GCA_916614155.1. Classification (NCBI taxonomy): domain Eukaryota; kingdom Metazoa; phylum Arthropoda; class Insecta; order Lepidoptera; family Noctuidae; genus Mesoligia; species Mesoligia furuncula. The sequence goes on from OU744810.1 coordinate 1,383,143, forward strand.
GATAAGTGGCTGTGACATACGGACGGACAGACAGACAGACAGACAGACGGACAGACAGACAGACAGACAGACATGACGAATCTATAAGGGTTCCGTTTTTGCCATTTGGCTACGGAACCCTAAAAATGAAACCATGACATATGAATTAATTAACTGATAGATACATGGTGCTCACATATTTACAAACATTGATAGTGTCTGTTTGAAACTTTACCGGTTTTCTTATGCCCTTTATTTGTTAGGTAAAGTTGCAAACAAAACTGCCTTCCTAACGGCATACCACGGGTATGTAGCCTCCACATTAAGGTATGGACTCATATTTTGGGGCAATGCTACAAATATATCTACCGTACTTTTGGCACAAAAAAGATGCATCCGAGCCATATGCAAATTAAGAACAACCGATACATGTAAGCCACACTTTAGGGATTTAAATATTCTGACAGTACCGTCGCTGTATATCTATGAGGTTTTGATATTTGTAAAAACCAATATACACTTATTTAATCACGTAGAAAGTCAACGTCGCTCAGATAAGTTAAAAACAATAATCACCAGGACTGCTTTTGCTTATAAAAGTGTCTATGCAATGGCACCAAAATTGTATAACAAATTACCTTGTCATATTAGGAATAGTAAGAATTATAATGAATTCAAAAGTAATCTTTTTAAGCTACTAAATGACAAGGTATATTATTCGGTCAAGGAGTACCTGGATGACAAATTTTGATAAATTTTTATAATTTATATATTTTATTTATTTAATGTAATTTTGCGTTTGTGTTTTTGCAATCTTTTGGCATTGTGTATCTTTATCTTTCTTATTTTCATGACATTTTCCCTTTATTATTATGGCAATTTTATAATTTGACATCCTTGTGTAACTTTGACATTGTTCATATTAATCTAATTTTGTATGCCTATCGGCGGGACATGGTTTGTACAATAGATTTATATTGAAAAAACATCTGTAATCACCTATGTTTCACAAAATAAATAGGTAAATGAAATGAAAAATTAAATGAAATGAAAACATGTTAAAAGTAAACGATATTCATTTAAATAAAAAAAAATACAATTAATAAGTCAGGGTGTGAGTAAAAGTAATTACAGAATGTAAATCAATGTCAAAAAAAATTACAATTTAGCAACCAGTTTGATTTTGTCGAGACTCTAGATTGTTCTATGGAGCAGGACCAGCATACTGTCCAAGAGTTCTTAACTTGGATATAATCTTCTAATTTATAGTATATGCTTGTTTACAAAGTGTCCCGTGGCTAAATAATAACAGCCGCACAGGTTGATAGATCAGGTTAAGCTACGCTTGCCGCGGTTGGTCTGTGGATGGGTGACCGTCTTTACATACCTTGACCCCTCCGTGCCTCGGAAAGCACGTTAAGCCGTTGGTCCCGGGTGTCATTCGTGGATCTTTGACAGTCGTTACGGGTAGTCAGAAGCCCGAAAGTCTGACAACCAGTCTTATCAAGGGGTATCGTATTACCCAGTAATTGGGTTGTGGAGGTCAGATAGGCAGTCGCTCCATGTAAAATACTGGTATTCAGCTGCGTCCGGTTTGACGGGAAGCCGACCCCAACATAGTTGGGAAAAGATATGTAAGGATCGTAGCATGTGGGGTTCTGTGGTTTCTAACCAAGGAAGGCATGAGTTTATGTATGTGTAATTATTTTATTATGTTTCCTTCAAAACACATAGCATTGGGTGAAGAAGCAATCTAAAATTTAGTATATAAATGCCTTAATAATCATAAAAAACGTACCTCGTAGATCTGTCTTTGTTACCTGTGGTTCTTTTCCAAGGCAGAAGTCGGGGCCATCCTTGGCCACAGCTGTCATTTTCAAATGTCATTCATAGCGTCTAAAATTTTTGCCGCCAACGTACGGAAAAAATTTTCTCTCGTTAATTTTCATAGAAAATTAGAAAATATTCAGGTATAACTTTAAAGAAAGTGAATAATAGTGATTGTGGTAAGTGATATATAGTGTTGCGCTGATCGTTAGTAAGCATAATGACGAAACGGAGATTGAAGGTTCAAATTATAGATACGTGGTCACCGGTTACTTCGAGGAACCGTGTGTAGCGACCCTGAATGATTCTCCTAAGCGCAATAGTGGGGAAAAACTCTCGTCATCCTCGGAGGATTGAGGCACCCCTTTTCCCACCGCCGAACGACAAGGCAAAGAGATCGAAACGATTTCCTGTAAGTCCGACCTACGCATTTTTATAATTGAATTAGTAGCCAGTAAGCCAAGTAAGTGCTGAATATCTGTTATTAAGACACATTATATCACTAACCTTAATCAAAAATACTATCAACAAATTTCTAATCTGTTTCTTGCTAGTATCTAGGTAGGTACTTCAGACAGAAGTGCAGTGTTATTTGTATACAACCTTTTTGTGTTTAAAGAATATTACAAGTTATGGAAAGGGATTTCAGTGTAAAAATATGATGATTAGGTAGTAATTCCTAAAGCAAATACTGAATGTCTTGAGGAGCTAAAATTACTCAAGCAGTGGCTTTTCTTTGACATTCCACCATGAAAAGCAATCCATTATAAGTAAACCTTACATGTATGCTCACCTACCCTATGTGTTCGACACACTGAGAGTGAGTACATGGGCCACGAAACAAAAATAAAAACTAATTTTAGCCCCCGCGGAGGGAGGTGTGGCTGGGATATCTAATATGTGGGTCTAGAGCAAAAGGAGCTAGCTGCTTAAGTAGTTCTACAGACATTTGTTAATTGAGCAGCAACCTACCCACTAGGATTGTATCCTACCCTTTTTGGAGGTAGTCGGTACACTCCTATCCAAGGGTGTACTTAGTTCATTGCTCTCATGCAGTATGCAGTTGTTACTTACATTGAAGAGGTTCAGGACCTCTAACTCTAATGTGCAATTAGAACATTAAGATGAATAATTAAAAATTACATAAGTTTTATAACTAATAAGAAATGTTAAATACAGTGTAAACTCCATATAGCGACACTAAAGGGACTGTACATTTTATGGCGTTATAGAGAGTTGTCGTTAAATGGAAAGAAGAAAAATCAGAATTATGAAAAGAAAAAGTTTATTTCAAGCTAGTAGTTATAAAAAAATAATCTTATTTGAATGGTATTGAGTATATTCTGTTATTTTTGTCTGACGTCTTTTGTAATTTTGTTGTATTTTTTTACTTATTTTATTCGCATCTTGCGATATTGAGGCATCTTGGTGAAAAAGGAAGTAGGTACTTCTACTTATTAGTCATTGTCAACAACAGTCTACACGTGCAATCCCAATTTGTAAAGAAAAGAACGAATTTCTTAGAAAGTTTGGTTTGCATGATGCCGACAGTTGATTTTATTACGGGCTAGGATAATAAAGCGACAAAAGAACGTACACAGCTGCGCGGTTTTCACTAATTTTGGCAACTTAAAAGGTACTTTTTATTATTACTTAATTGTTGTCGTTATTAAGAGTGGGTGTAATGCTATATGGAGTGTATTATTGTATTTAAAACAAGCTAAACCAACCAAAGTCGAGTGATTTCGACGCTTTAGGGAGTTTGTCGTTAAATCGAGTGACGTTACATAGAGTTTACACTGTATTTAAACAAGGTTATAACTACTTATAGCTTATAATGCTATACTGTATATTTTTTGCTGTATTTTGTAATATTTAAGGAAATCTTATAGTTGTGGTCCGGAACAGGACCATCAGGATCTTCTTGGCATTCATCAAAGTGTCCTCTATCATATAGATATTTATTATATTTGCAGTGGAGCAAATACATCCACTACACAATTTAAAATTGGCAATAAATAATTTAAAGTTGGTTAATATAAGAAAATAGTTATTTTAATAATAAAAAAAAAAAAAAAAAAAAGTACCATGGTAAATGAGGATCATATCTAAAATAACTAGGCCAAGATACACACTAGAGATAAGTTTCAGGCTGTCTAAAGAACCATGTAAAAGCTTGGGAATGAAAGACTGCAAACCTGTTTCTGTTTCATACTGAAAATCATAACAGGAAGTCAAATCTGGAAGACATTTATATTCAAAACATTTCTATTTTGAGATACAAGTAAGTATCTTTAGTTAAAATAATTAATGCAAATCTCTATTAAACCAATCATATTAATCTGTGCGGATATCTAAGATTATGATATTATAATCAAATAGCCTATTGTTTACACTCCGGTATTACTAAAAAGTTAAACGGAAGTAATTATGTATTAATGAAGGGAAGCTGTTCATGCCATAGTTCACACCAACGACTCCGGAGAGTCTTTTAGAACCAAGAGAAATATGGGAATTGACAACACACCCCTTTTGGCTTTTCTTCAGTTCCCGGGACAATTGTAGCATTAGCCAACTAAGTGGCAGAGAATTTGCAACCCTGTGGTGTTTGCATGTAACAATTTAATCTGCAATATCTATTTTATTTAGTTGAGATAATTTTTTGCTGGCCCACTAGCAAAAGCTGTCTCGGAGACTGTGGGTCTTAACAAAGCTTGGGTGACAAATGAATTTCCAAAGTCAATTCTAAATCTCAATCAGGAGTTAGAATTATCTAGGCCTTTTTTGGAACACTGATAGCAATCATAGCCTGCCTGCAGCCTGCAGGCAAGGTAGAAAGGAAGATAATATTATCAGTGCTCCTCATAAAGAGATTTGTTCTCTGAGACAAGTACAAAAAGCTAAATTTTGCTATCCTTTTATTGGAATGCTTGTCATCAAAAAATATTTGAGAAGAGCAGACCAAGACAAATGAAAAAAGGTTGCTCCACTGGTTTGTCAAGAGTTAATGTGGTGGCCAGTGGCTGTTGAGAGACCACAGCTCAGTTCCTTTATATATGGATAACCCACTTCCTGTCCACACATGTCGTGGAGGAAGAGTAAGGAGCCCACATGAAAAGGGCTACTATATCCATCCAAAAGAGGTCTTTAAAATATCGCTTTTAGTGATAAGACCGCCCATTGAGTGGTGACTCAATGGGCACACATAGGGTGCTATGTAAAACATTCTACACTTATACCTGTAGTTTGTATGGTGTACATAATAAAGAATATTCTAATACCTATCCTACTCTTGCCAGGAACTTGACCAAACCAGAAAAAAGTGGCACTCTAACTTGAGAGATGTTTGCCATATACATGCTGTTGATTTGCATCCTCGTCAAATTTCAGGAGGTTGTCATAAAAGACATAAATAATCATTTGAAGTACGGTAGGGGGCAATAACTAGTAAGCGCTGCTTTTTTTTTGTTGTAGAAATTTAACAGTATTTCAGAATTAAACCCTTAATTCGATACAAATAAAACAGAATCACCCGACTATGCACACAGCGACAATGCATGCAGCTGCCATGTAATTCCCCGGCCGGCCGGCGGCCGTCGGGCCGCCGAGCGATGACCCGTAGCAATAATTTTACCTAATTTTATTTCGAAAATCACCTACATTATTGTCATAAATTTCACTTGATAATTAACTCATTTTTGAGCATCATTGGAATACGGAAATCTTACTAATGACAGTAATACTAGTGCGCCAAAGAAAAGTTCACTGACCTGTTATCAGATGATTAATAATATCCTTCAAGCTAAAGTTTTCGTAGTGTTTTTGTTTTTATTTGTGGATTAAATTGGTTGATTTGAAACTTTCCTTCCTACTTAACGGGCTTAGGACCGGCAATAATCCTACCTTTGTTGGTGATCGATCTACTAAGTCTAAAAATGTTTTCTACGTTTGATGGAAATGGAAAGACGTTCTAGTTAAGTGTAAGGACGTGGTATACTTTCGACTCTTAGGTGTTATTGGCGTAGGTAGTTAAAAATTTGAAATAACTTATTTACACTAATGAAATTGATTAAGCTAACAACGTATTTACAAAATGTACAAATAAATAAATTACCTACCTATGTTACCGGAGGTAAAGTTGCCACGTACTTAGGTAGTACGTACTGGTTTTCCTTCAGCTTAACAACACTAACACATTCGTTTTTAAAGTGTCGAAAACGACAAAATGTAATCCGCACGGCATTATCACCTGGGTGAATGTCTTGTGCCTTGGGGTAGTGGAACGGGTGTTGCAGTTCACGCTTCAGTATGCGCAACACTGGTGTGGTGCATAGCAGCCAGCATGACGCTGTGAAGGGGGTTCCCGATCGGGAAACATTTCCCGACGGACATCTCCACCGCGGACCATCTCCACCAGCTCGACATTTGAATTGAACACTTTGAACCTACGTCTCAACGATGTACCGAGAAGCGGAATTCGCAAAGCGCACGAACGCTGCGGCGATTTCAATTACACTGTTAGTTCCGGGGCAGCGGGGGCGTGGCTTAGGGTGCGCGGGAGACTAAGTACCCGGATCGCCTCACTGTGATTGGAGGATGGGATTGATTACCTACGAATTTATCGAATGGTAGATTCTCATCCGCATTTGAATGTGTGTGTACGTGAAAGCGCGGTTATAGGGCTAGTAACAGACGGGCCGCGTTTAAATACGGCTGGTTCACACTTACGGATTTCCGTAAATAAGAAAAAAAAATTAAAAAAATACCTACCCATTTTATTGTTGATTTGGGTCGAGAATCATTAGCATAATGACGTCCTTGAATTTGACTAGGATGCAAATCAACAGCCTGTATGCAGTAATAATCAGCCAAAGCCAGTCTTCAGAGTGTACATATTCTAGCTCAATCCGTCAACAGACCATTTGTCGCAGACTTAGGATAAACGAACAAGGGTACATATATCCCTAGTGATCCTGAACCTAACTTACAAAATGACGAAGTTAGCAGATTAGCTGAACACTAGAATTACTCTGTCAGCGGTTTATCTCCCGGGGAGGTTAAAGGTATAATAACGGCTTAGCCGACCGCTTATCTAGGAACAGACCAGCCGGATTGGCGCCTGTTGCTCTAGGCCCCAGGCCTCGGAGGCCATGTTTCAAAGTGGGGCGTCTCCGATGTAGACCTTTTCGCGTCAGATAAGTCGGCCGCTGTGCGACATTACATCACAGGGGACTCAAATGATGGCTTGGCAAGCTTCTGCGATGCATTCAGTTGAGAAGTGACAGTTTTGACTAGCTGGGTGTTTCTCTTCACCTAATTTAATACCGAGTGCTCAGTCATTTGAACTCGGAAAAGGGGCAGGGACGTACTATGTATAAATCCCTCCATACTGGATCCGGTGTGCCTGGCTCCCTTACTTGGAGACAAGAGGTCTCAGAGAGCCAGTACCTACCCATACAAGAACTAAGTAAGAACCTCTTAGACCTGACAAGCTGCAACTCCTAGCTTGGAAAATTTGGGGGGGGGAGGGCAGTCAGGTTGGAAGGGGCAGTATTTGGTAGATGAGCAAGGGACTTGCTCAAATGTAGTTGAAGATCCACAATAATTATTTATAAAGCTCGTATACAGAGGTGAATGTCATTGACTCATAGTGTAGATTGCATGACATCTAGACAGTTTCTTGTCCATGTAGAAAGTCACCCGTAGGTAATAGAAAATTACCCCTTGATTAGCAGATTTACATACTCTAATATTGTAAGACATCCCACAACTTTTAAATGTTAAATAAGATAAGACAATCATTTGTTTGCTCAAACATGAGTACAATACATATATCTTGCATACTGACAATACAAATTGTCAGTATGCAAGAGATGTTAAAAGTAGGGTAAGTAAGCAAAGTGCGCCCAAGATTTGGCTTAAAGACACTGACAAAGAATTTACTTAAAAGCTACCATAATCATTGTTGATTTTGGTTTACAATAACAGGTGTGCCTAAACTTGCTCAAAAGATTTCTAAACAAACTATGTTAGAGGAGCCTCCATGAAGTCAGAAGAGGTCTGTGGTAGCCTTCGGGAGGCTGACTGGTGATTAGTTCATCAGATAAAATCTAACTGGAAGAACCACTAAGCTTACAGAATGATTACTTCTGTAAAGTAGTTAAGGAGAGGGCTATACCTCAAGAGACTTAGAATGATCAGCCTATAATGTTCCAACTGATGAGACAAAGGTCTCCTCTCGGTGAAGGGGACGAAGATATGGACTGTATCATATGAGAATTTTCAATTCCCAATGAAAATATTTAAATATGTTTGTTTAAATGATATTTTCATATTTTAAGTCAATTTAATTGGTAAATGAATAGAATTATACTTCATTTACATGCGAGGATTAATCTATTAACCATAGTGATAAAAGGTCCTAAATAAATTTCAGTTTCAATGGGATTTTGACTTTGTTGTGTTAGACATTAAGTTTGTTTTCCCACATCTTTATAAAGTTTGAGATTCAAAAATATTTGTACTTTGATTAATTAAGGATAGGATCTTATGAGTGATCCAATTATCCTTTAATAATGAGATTATTATTATAATTCAATTTAGATCTCATTGATTTTAAATTATCATTATAGCTTTATATTTTATGTTCACCCTATATAAGGCAAATTGTTAACAATATATAACATTTTATGGAAGATTTGTTAATTTTTGAATTTTTTAGAATCAATAAATTGAAAACCTTTAATTTTCGGTTTCAAAATTTAATGAATACATACAGAAATATTCATTAATTTCATTTAATATAATAATTCAAATAGCGTCTACATCCTTCGGGTGTTCTTTCACCAGCAGATATCAAACAGGTCTTCACCCAATGCTATGTGTTTTGAAGGAAACATAATAGAGCTGTTTTGCATTAAAACAAAACAGTTATTATGTTATGAAAAACACATAGCATTGGAGCAATGTGCTTGCTGTTGAGTTTTGAAGACTTCTATGAATGACATTTGAAAATGACAGCTGTGGCCAAGGATGGCCCCGACTTCTGCCTTGGAAAAGAACCACAGGTAACAAAGACAGATCTACGAGGTACGTTTTTTATGATTATTAAGGCATTTAAATACTAAATTTTAGATTGCTTCTTCACCCAATGCTATGTGTTTTTCATAACATAATAACTGTTTTGTTTTAATGCAAAACAGCTCTATTTTTGGATTGTTTCTCGTTACTATTTGCTGTTTTCTGGACGCTTTTAATGTGTACGTAATTTTTTACAGCATTCTCACAGTCATATAATTATAAATTGAATGACATGATTATAACATGAATCATGTAAGTAAAAAATAATTAAAAAGAGTGTCCATGGAGTTTCTTGCCCGTTCTTCTCCATAGGTACTACCAACTACACTTTCATCATCATCATTATCATTTCAGCCGAAAGACGTCCACTGCTGGATATAGGCCTCCCCCAAAAGGGGGGGGGGAGGTTTGCCATAATCGCCACGCGTGGTGTGGTGTACACGCGTATGGTGGTGGAATGCATAGAGAACGCTGGCGCTGCTGCCCATTCTCCGGTACGCCCCTTAGTCGCCTTTTACGACACCCACGGGAAGTATGGGGTGGTGCTATTCTTTAAGTCCGGCACCACACAGGCTTTGGATTGGGCAAATAACTTCATATTTTTTCTGACTGACCGACTTTTTGACAGTTCAAAAGTGCCTGTTATTGGTTTAATTGAAATAACACGAGTTTGAGTTTATATGTGATACATAATAGTTAATCTAGTCTACATAATAGTTAAACCTTGTAGGTGTAAGTATACTTTCTTCAGCATAACCAGTTCCATTAGTGCGTAACAAATTCTTGAATTTATTTGTCCTCTGTAAGACTGATTGCTGACATCCGCCGTTTAATTTGCAATAGCGAGAATTTCTACATCGGCTCGGAACAGACTACATAAAATAAAGGTGACAAGAGCGACATTTCATATGCTTTACAATTAAATATCTATACTAACCATAAAGCTGAATATTTTGTTTGTTTGTTTGAACGCGCTAATCTCGGAAACTAGCAGTCGGATTTGAAAAATCATGTTTGCATTTGATAGACCAATCCTTGAGGGAGGCTATAGGCTATTTAACATCACGCTGGGACTCTTAGGGACCGAGCAAAATGAAAAAAAGTAAGAAAGAACGCTAAGCGAAAAAGAAGTAATAGTACGGACAGGCAATGTTATGCGACGAGGTGGTTCGGCGGAACAAAAAATTTCACGTGGACGAACTCGGGGGCAGAAGCTAGTTTATTTTATATTGCGAACAATAGTACTCAAAATTATTTTATATCTTTCTTCAATGATTTACACGGTTTAATATTGATCTCCAAGTATAAGATTCCTTCCTAATAACTATTTCCTCAGACCAATCATTTTTTTTATTGGTCTGAGACTATTTCTTAGGTTTTTCTAGCCTTTTGTACCTGACAATGCCGCCAAAAACAAGTTTTTGATTACCAGGATATTCTGTAAATCTCCAAAAACATAAAATCCTCGGACCTCAAATTCCAATTAAGTACGAGTACGAATATCAAATAAGTAATACTTAAAAAGAGAACTGAATTAGATCATCATATTTAAATACAAATATTTGTATGTTTTCTCTATATTACAGAGATCAGATAAAACCCAAAAGTTTCTGTAGACGAGGCCTCAAACCTCAAAGACCCAATATTTGACCTTAATATCACCTAAGGTTGTTGGCAACATTGTAAATGTCACTTTAAGGATTATTTGTGTGATAATTTGATATTTGATGACCAAAAGCATATGTTTTTCAAAAATAAATTGTTTATCGATATCAGAGGGCCAATTCTCAAAATTAAAAACGTTCAAAATCTAATCGGAATCTCATCTCAGCGACAATCAATGTCAAAAATAGAGGTGTTCTGTAAAAATCTCACCGTAATAAAAAATTAAATTTAAAATTTAAAAAACCCCCGACACAAAAAAATAATAAAATTGGGGACCTCTTAGCATAGAAGGTGTTCCACAGAACGGTCCCCCGACTTCCATATGAATTTATCTGTTTTAGTCTCGTTACCTAGATTCTTTAAGTTGGGGGTTTTTAAATTATTTGATCCTTTTCCAATTACTTACATTTAATTTTATTATTTTTTTGTGTCTGGGGTTTTTTAAATTTTAAATTTAATTTTTTATTTCATGCTTTTTGTAGGGACTCCTTAATTTTTGTATTTTTTAATTTTTATTTTCTTGCGTTTTAAGATTCACGTAGTTTGGTGTTTAATCAGGTTTTTTATCCGTCAAAAAATTAACCTATTAATTTATAGTTGAAGAATAATTTTTAAGACTAAACAGACTTTTTTGTTTTATTATAGGTATCCTTTTTTTCTAATTCTTCCTTAAGTTATTCAACTTTCGTACAAGTATTTCATAGCTATTAGATATCTTAGGTATTTCAGATCTAGTTTATAAAATGGGACTGCGAAACTATCTGTTGCAGAAACACCTACGCTTTTTAAGTAGGATAATTCCATTCGTAATAAAAATAGTCAAACTCAGTGGTCGTAGGTGCCAGTCATCACTCCACTTTCCTCATCATTCTAGAGCATTGAACGGGCAAAAAAATATTTTCAGGTTTTTAGTTTTCATTTCGTTAATTAATATTCCTCATTCCCTTTCAATATAGTGTACATTATTCTACTTGTCAAGCCCTTGCATTTGATACCTATATTGAAGGAGTTGTGAAGAAATATATAATTCGCCATTTTGTGGTGGCGGCCATCTTGGATTTGAAATTTGCAATAGCGTATAGTATTCTACTAGTCAAGCCCTTTCATTTGATACCCATATTGAGGGAGTTGTGAAAAAAAAATGTAATTCGCCACTTTGTGGTGGCGGCCATCTTGGATTTGAAATTTATCATAGTGTATAGTATTCTACTATTCAAGCCCTTTCATTTGATACCCATATTGAGGGAGTTGTGAAAAAATATGTAATCCGCCATTTTGTGGCGGCGGCCAACTTGGACCGATTTTCATCAAACATAGCTAAGAACACTCCCGACTAATTCACCTTTCAAACAAAAAAAACAAAATCAAAATGGGTTCATCCGTTCGGGAGCTACGATGCCACAGACAGACACACACACACACACACACAGACACGTCAAACTTATAACACCCCGTCGTTTTTGCGTCGGGGGTTAAAAACTCAGGTGAAGTGAGCGTAGAGTGAGCTGTCAGTAGTGTCAATTCCTAGCAAAAACAAATTCACTTCACCTAAGTTTTCACGGTGAGATTTTTACAGTATCGACCGGGGCCTTTTTAGGCCCCCTAAAAAGGCCACTTTGGAGAATCACAAAAGGATAACATTATGAATTATAATATGACGAAGACAGTCCGTGTTTTTCTTTTTCGCTGCACTACGTAGGTACAATCAAAGAGATTGGGATTGGATTGATTGGTATTTTAGCTGTGGCCAAAGAAAAATATTGAAAAATGCTGCACCAATGGGATTTGATACGTTTAACTTAACAGTTAACTGTCCATTATGTTATCCTTTTATGATTCTGCAAACGCAACGAATTTTGAACGCTCTTGAAATTACGAGAATTGCACCTCTGTTTTTAATTCTGGCAAATTATATGTTTCTGCACAAAATTACTAATTAACAGTCTTCTCATTTGATGTATATATTTCTTACTAGCTGTGCCCGCGACTTCGTCCGCGTGGAATAGTGACTTTTCGGGCAGTGTTACGGACGCCGAGCTCGTCATAGAATTATGCATACAAGATAATAGTATAAGTAAACTAGTATGTATTATGTTTAGGAAATGTATCAATGTATCGTGTATCTTAGAATAAGTATATGAATAAGTTTAAATGATTGTAATTGGTTGCGGAGTCTTGCCTCCGACAGGTCGCGACAAGTCGAAACCTGTCGGGGACCGGACACGAACCAAAATGACCGGATTGGTGGGTTGCCTAGTTTTTCGGAAATTAACACAGTAGTGTACCCACTACTTGCGCCCACGTGCTGGGGTATAATAAGGGGCGCACAATCCGGTAGTTTTGTAGTTCGACGATAGTACAGCTGATCTCAAGAAAATAAATAAGAAGCAAAAATTGGAGTTTTATTAGAAGAACCTGAAGAAACCATACAGTCCACACCCCGATACAGTCCGACCACTACAGTCTGGTCCTTCGCAGCCGAATCAAGAAAGGAGAATCTGCGACTTGGAAGAAGGAATTGTTCGTGAGTGAACCAGTACCAGTACCAGTACTTACCTGCATATCGCTGCTGTATTATCTCTGCTGTGTCACTGTGCGCCGTCAACCGAACGCGATGGTAGTCACCCGTAGTCAAAGTGACTTAGCAGAGATGGAAGAACAACGGCGAGCCCTAGAACAAAGGGACGTACTAACATCGGTACGTCGCAAGGAAGCGGAACGAATAGAACGAGAGCGACTACGACGACTATCGCTTGAACCACCGGCGTCACCTCAAGTCGAAAGTATGGCCGGACCTACTACCGCCGCAGACCTCGCTACAGCGGGACCATCGTCAGAACAGCGCCGTATAAGGTCGCCGCCGCGATCAGTGAGATCGAACACCAGCGTGACTACGCGGCTACGATTGGCCGAACTTGAGGCGGCCGAGAAACTAGCAGCCATACAACGAAAGGAGCTGGAAATTGAAGCAGATCTAGTGAAGAAGAGATTGGCTGCCGAGGTCTCCGTGATCCAGGAAGACCAAGAAAGCGTCCATGAAGATCTACTTCAAGAGGAACACCAGCACCAGAAGGTGGACCAATGGCTGCGCACCCACCCCATCAGTACACGGGGGGAGGGGGACGCAAACGCAGAAGCCAAAGAAAATCCGAAGCAGCAACGATTTGATGTGCCACGAGGAAGGTCGCCGACGCCAACGAGAGCCAGAAACAGCATTGACCAATTAGCTGCGACCCTGGAGAAGATGGCCAGACCACGACTTCGGCACACAGATCTACCGACTTTCTCTGGTGCGGTTAGTGAGTGGTTACCGTTCAAGGCATCCTACTACGACACGACCAACATGTACAACGTGTCACCGGCAGAGAACCTCCAGCGACTTAGAAGTTGCCTCAAAGGTGAAGCACGAGAAACAGTAGCGGCTCTTCTGCACGCGGCCACAGAACCGGACGCTGTCATGAAGACGTTGGAGCAGTGCTTTGGCCGACCAGAGGTGATCATAGACAAAGCGCTGGACGACCTGAAGAAGATGCCTAAACCTAGTGCCTCAGCCAGTGACCTAAACAGTTTCGCGATCAAGATTCAAAATACGATATGTGTGTTAAAGACAATCGACCGCAAGGGGTACCTCTATAATCCCTTGCTAACCCGGGAAGTGCTTGAAAAATTTAGCCCCCATCTCCGATCCCGATGGTGTGACTTTGCCTGTGACAACGAAGGAACAGCAGAGCCAGAAATAGTGATGCTATCTCGCTTCTTAATGCGTGAAGCGGATAGGGCGTTGCGATACACATACGCCCCTACGACGAGCGCCGCGACCGCACCACACAAGAAGGAGACCAGGCCCGCCATAACACTGAAGAAGAAGTCCAACACAGTGTACGCCACGGTGGAAGGGACCGAGGGAGATCAGTGCCCCAGTTGCAAGCAAAGCCACATACTAACCCAGTGCCCGAAATATAAGGCAATGTCAGTGGACCAGCGGTGGGAACTAGTGAAGGAGCAGAAGATATGCTTCAAGTGCGCCCAGAAGAAACACAGGCGCATCATGTGCAAGGCAAAACCGTGCGGTGTGAACCAGTGCCGCCGGCCTCACCACGCCACGCTGCATCAAGAAAGAAAAGAGTCGCCCGAATTAGAGTCAGCGACTGAACATAAGTCTGAAGAACCAACAAAGGAGGAGGCAGTCATGTCGGTGGCTACCCGAACAGCCGCCGGCCCGAAGACTGTCCTTCTCAAAATGTGCCCCGTGATCATCACAGGTCCACGGGGGGAGGTAAAGACTCACGCACTCTTCGACGAAGGAGCCACCATTACCCTCATTGATGAAGACCTGGCTACAAGCATCGGGGCCGAAGGGATGTCACAACCACTGCACATCCATGGGGTAAATATGTCGTCGCGAGAGCAAGACAGCAAGATCGTCACTGTGCAAGTGAGAGGAATCAGCAATGATAGCGCATCACACAAGCTTCGGGCAAGAACCATGAAGAACCTGAGGCTTCACCAGCAGTCAATTCCGGACTCTCTGCTTGAGTATGGACACCTGCGAGACCTCCCAGCAAACGAGGTGTGTTATGAACCAACACGCCCCGGTCTCCTAGTGGGGACAGACCATTGGGAATGCATCGTGTCAAGAGAACTCCGAGTCGGCGGCCCCAACCAGCCAGCTGCCTCCCTAACGCAGCTCGGCTGGGTAGTGCACGGGACCGCACCACGAAACGTCATCATAAATGAAGACAACGTGTTGCATCTCTATGAGAACGAAGAGCAGCAACACAACCACCAGCGCCTTCACGACTTAGTGGAAGCCCACTTCAAAATCGAAGCGCTGGGAATTGCGCGAGAACCACGCGTAAGTGACGCTGACCAACGAGCGACAGCCATCGTCGAAAGAACCATAAAGAAGATCAACGGTGGCTACGAAGTCGGACTGCCATGGCGACACGACAACGTCACCATGCCGCCAAGTTACGGTGCAGCGCTCCGCCGATTAAGAAAGATCGAACAGAGAATGGACGCGTCGCCTGACTTCGCCGAACAGTATAGTGCCCAGATCAACAACCTGCTGGAAAAGGGATATGCAGTGCCGTGCGATGGCATAGAACAGTCAAGTGCCGTCTGCTGGTACCTGCCCCACTTCGCCGTGCAAAACCCGAACAAGCCCGGCAAGCAGAGACTAGTGTTCGACGCAGCGGCAAGAAGTCACGGCGTGTGCCTGAATGACAAATTACTAGAAGGCCCGGACCTGCTGCTATCGTTACCGGGAATCATATTCCGCTTCCGGGAAAAGGTGATAGCAGTCACTGCAGACATCCAGGAAATGTTCTTACGCATCAAAATAAGAACTGAGGATCAACCGGCACAGCAGTTCCTGTGGAGAGGCACCAACAGAACAGAGCCCCCGCGCCACTACAAAATGACGAGCATGATTTTCGGCGCAGCCAGCTCTCCATACATGGCCCACTATGTCCGTAATCACAATGCGGACATACACGGACAAGAGTACCCACGCGCGCTAGAGGCTATAAAGAACAGCCACTACATGGATGACCTGGTAGCGAGTTACGATGACCAGGAAGAGGCCCTGAAGGCAATACAGGAAGTGAGACAGGTGCACGCGGTCGCTGGGTTTACTCTGCGTGGATGGAGCACGAACGACGAAACAGTGCTACGCGACGTGCCCCGGGAGCTACATGCCACCACACCCACACAACTGGGGGGAGAGAAGCCCGTGAGCAAAATACTCGGGCTGTACTGGAGCGCCGAACGGGACGAACTCGGGTTCAATACCTCAATGAACCGAGTCCCCGCTCCGGTACGAGAACGGAAGCGCGCGCCCACAGAGAGAGAAGCACTCAGCTCGGTAATGTCCATCTACGACCCTCTAGGACTGCTGAGCCACTTCACAATACGAGCAAAGATCATCCTGCAAAGTTTGTGGCGCCTCCAAATAACGTGGGACGAACCGATACCGGAAGAGGAGAACGAACTCTTCACCACCTGGCTCGCTCAACTCACCGACATCGCCCAGCTTCGAATACCTAGAAGCTACACGTCGAAGAAGTACAAGGACATAGAACTACATGTCCTATGCGACGCGAGTAAACAGGCCTACGCAGCCGTGGCCTACTGGAGAGTAGTGAACTGCGACGATACTGTGAGCATCGTGTTGAACGCCGCCAAAGCTAAGGTGGCACCACGACAGGCGCAAACTATTCCCAGGCTGGAACTACAAGCCGCGGTCATAGGGGCTAGACTCGCTGACACCCTCCGAAAGGAACATCGCATGGAGGTCAGCAGAACGGTATACTGGACAGACTCTTCCACCGTCGTGCACTGGATAAAAAACGACATGCGACGATATACGCCATTCGTCGCGCACCGACTGGGAGAGATCGCCGAGCTCACCTCAAAGGAAGAATGGCGCTGGCTGCCAACTGACCAAAACGTAGCCGACGACGCCACCCGACTTACCAACGCGCCGATCCACATAACCGATCGGTGGTTCCAGGGGCCTAGCTTCTTACGACTACCGGAGGAGCAATGGCCCGGAATAACTCCACCCACGGAAGACGATGAACAGGGAGTTTTGCACGTCATCGAGGAACCACGAGACAGCTGGCTACCCGACCCTGCCCGCTTCTCCAAGTATGAAACGCTGGTAAGAGCGGCGGCGAGAGCCCTGGCGTTCATTGACATATGTCGACGCACCGCTACGAGACTTGAACACAGACACATCCAGCGCGCCGAGAAAGAACTCCTGCAGCAAGCACAGCGGGAAAGCTTCGGTGAAGAAATGAGGCGGATGCAGTCAGCCCGTCCTCTCACAAGAACGAGCAGGCTGTACAAGCTCGACCCGGTCTTAGAAGACGGCCTCCTGCGGGTACGAGGCCGCATTGAAGCATCAGCAGCACCACAAGAGGCAAAGAGGCCGATTATACTGGACGGTCGCCACCGAGTTACGAAGCTTCTGGTGCTACGCGAACACTGCGCTGCAGGTCACGCCAACCGTGAGCGCGTGACCAATGACCTGAGACAACGGTACTGGGTCATACATCTACGACCCACCGTGCGCACCATTGAGAGAAACTGTGCTTATTGCAAGAAACAGAAAGGGACACCACAGACGCCCGCCACGGGAGACCTGCCACACGCCCGCCTAGATCCCTTCCACCGCCCGTTCACTAACTGCGGGGTGGACTATTTTGGACCCATGATGGTCAAGGTGGGCCGTCCTCGTGAGAAGAGGTGGGGCGCCTTGTTCACATGCCTCACATCCCGCGCCGTACATATAGAGCTCGTCGCATCCCTTTCAACGGACTCTGCAATAATGACATTAAGAAGAATGGCTGCGCGCAGGAGTTGGCCGCGGCTCATGTATTCAGATAACGCGACCAACTTCAGAGGGGCGGATCAAGAGCTCCGCAATGCCTACGTCGAGTGGTTACCTGCCTTGAATGACGAGGGGCTGCTTCACCGTATGGAGTGGCGGTTTATACCTCCTGGCGCGCCGAATCAAGGCGGAGCGTGGGAAAGAATGGTACGCTCCGTCAAGGCGGCCCTCAAGGTCACCCTACATGAGAAGGCACCCGCTGAAGAAGTCCTCAGCACGCTCCTCACCGAAGCAGAGTTCTCCATAAACGCACGACCCCTGACCCACGTCAGCGTAGACCCGAATGATCCTGAGGCCCTGACCCCCAACCACTTTCTGTTGGGGTCTTCAAACGGCCTACCCACGACGGGGCCATGCAAAGAGGACGACCGACGAACATGGCGAGCTAGCCAAGCGCTCGCCGACCACTTCTGGCGGCGCTGGCTACGAGAATATCTGCCCACACTAGTACCCCGCGGCGAGCCGAAGAACAACGCGAGACCGCTGCAAATTGGCGACGTGGTCTTGGTGGTTGATAACACCCTGCCCCGAAACACCTGGCCGATGGGGGTCGTCGAGCGCACACACCCTGGAACTGACGGCAGCATTCGTGTGGTCGAGATACGGACAAGGACCGGAATCTTCCGACGACCGGTGAGCAAGCTCGTCGTCCTTGAGAAGAAGGAAGAGGCTTCGCGAGCTACGCCGGGGGGAGAAATGTTACGGACGCCGAGCTCGTCATAGAATTATGCATACAAGATAATAGTATAAGTAAACTAGTATGTATTATGTTTAGGAAATGTATCAATGTATCGTGTATCTTAGAATAAGTATATGAATAAGTTTAAATGATTGTAATTGGTTGCGGAGTCTTGCCTCCGACAGGTCGCGACAAGTCGAAACCTGTCGGGGACCGGACACGAACCAAAATGACCGGATTGGTGGGTTGCCTAGTTTTTCGGAAATTAACACAGTAGTGTACCCACTACTTGCGCCCACGTGCTGGGGTATAATAAGGGGCGCACAATCCGGTAGTTTTGTAGTTCGACGATAGTACAGCTGATCTCAAGAAAATAAATAAGAAGCAAAAATTGGAGTTTTATTAGAAGAACCTGAAGAAACCATACAGTCCACACCCCGATACAGTCCGACCAATACAGGCAGCATATTTTGAATTACATATACCGTCTACAGACCGGACATTTGCTGTCCGAGCCCTCTGAGAACTCAGGCGAATTTCAGTGAAAGTCTCAGACTCTAGTGCTTGAGCTTCACGATCGGCAGTGAGACGTATTTCTCGTTCTTCCTGTGTTTCCTGAGACCGAACATTTGCTGTCGGAACCCTCTGAGAACTCAGACGAATTTCCCTATCAGTGAAAGTCTCAGACTCACGCGATAGTGTATGAGCTTCACGATCGGCAGTGAGACGTATTTCCCGTTCGTCCTGTGTCTCCTGGGATCGAGCATTTGTTGTCCGTACTCTCTGGGAGCTCAGGCGGGTTTCCCTGACAGCAAAAGTCTCAGACTCACGCGATAGCGCGTGAGCTTCGCGATCGACAGATAAACGTGCCTTTCGTTGTTCCCCGTTTTCCCTATTTCGAGTTGTCATCATTCGAGAACGATTTGAACTCAGTCGAGATTCTCGCTGAGTCGAAGTTTCTGCAGCACGAAACCTAGCCTGGTGCAGAGAGCCTTTTGCCTCACGACCTTCCTCAGATTCCTGTGATCGAACTAATCTCATCCTTTTAGCATTTCTGCTACATTGGGAGAGGTTGGATCTTCTTCGAGGCATTCTTACAATAAAATAGTACTTACTACTTAACACACAGTTATTTAGTAAACACGTACTATCGTAAACAATTAAATTATAAATACTTACAGATTATTATACAGTCTAAAATTATCACAGTTTAAGTAATAAGTGTTAAGACGTGTAAACCAAACGTCATTATCATCATCATTTCAGCCGATAGACGTCCACTGCTGGACATAGGCCTCCCCCAATTTTGGGGGGGTTTGCCATAATCGCCACGCTTGGCAGGCGGGTTGGCGATCGCAGTATGGTATGGTGGTGGAATGCATAGAAAACGCTGCTGCCCATTCTCCGGTGAGACCCTTAGTCGCCTTTTACGACACCCACGGGAAGTAAGGGGTGGTGCTATTCTTCTACACAGACAAACGTACTAACTTTATAAAACAAAAGAATTGCTAGAAAAAATAATTACTAACCTAAGCTAATGAACTTATACTTAATAAAGAAAATTAATAAAAGAAATGCCTAACCTATACCAAATACTTATAATATTTATATACAAACCCTAAATACAAATTAAGATAAGTATGTATACCGAAAATCAGGGAAAGAAATGCCCAACCAATAATAAATGCTTACAATATTTATTTACAAAACCCTAAATAAAAATTAAGATAAGTAAATACCCAAAAATCAAGGAAAGAACCGCCTAACCTATACCAAATACTTACAATATTTTAAAGAAAATTAAGAAAAAGAACCTAACCTACAAATCCTAAAATATAAATAAATGAAATATGCAAACAGTCAGTATTCAAGTGAATCGCAATAATCGAATCCAACTATTCGCCTATACTCTCCAGGATACGTGCGTTCGCTACGAATAACTGAATCCTTATGGCAGCGGCGCGTTTTCTTTTGAAATGGTCATCTCGCAGTTCAACCTGAGGGGTTGTCGACTGCTTAACCTGGCTTTCCTGTGGATGCCTCAATAAATTAAGGCCTCCAGCCAGGGCATAATACACAACTTGGCTACACAATATAAACTTAAAAACTAAGCGACTACACGCTAAGGGCACCGCCTGTGGGGTACAGACCTCGGCTTAGGGCGTCGCTGGGAGAGGGCAGCAAGGGACAGGCTGGATCGGAATTATGGCAGCGGCGCGGCTCTCAGCGAGCTTTATACAAGGTGTAACGGAAAGGGGGTATCAACCCTGAAGGAGGTGAATGTGCTCATGAAACTGAACAAATTTCCCCAAAGAACATAGGTCGAAATATGAAAAAAAATTTGGACCTCCCATAGTAATAGTAAATCATTGATGTGCTATTACTATGGGAGGTCCAAATTTTTTTTTTCATCTTCATTCACCTCCTTCAGGGTTGATACCCCCTTTCCGTTACACCTTGTATATATAGCCACGAACGCGCAGGCGCGAGGCGTTTACGTACTCTGATAGAATACCTTAAAAATGTTCGCCGTGATTCTTTAAATCGACATAACTTTTTTATTTATGAACCGATTGACATGAAATAAACACTAAATGTTAAGTGAAGCTTACTACAATATATTAGTGAAAACCGCATCTAAATCGAATAAGCTGTTTCTGATATTAGCGTGCACAAACACAGCAGACAAACAGACAAAAAAAAATTAATTACAATTTCGGGTTCGGCATCGATATAATAACAACCCCTGCTACTTTTTTTTAATATATTTCTATTGTACAGACACCACTTTTCTACAATTTTATTATATGTATAGATGTTCGGTCATCGAAACTTGCATTACAAACATCTGTGCAAAAAAATTGCACATCTACACCGGTTTGCGTAAATAAATGTATATAAATAAAATAAAGTCGGGTTAGTAACACCATCTATATAAGTAAAGAATGGCTGCACCGGTTTTTATGATCTTTGATTTGTTTGTATTTATCCCCGCTCCGAATAACTATTAAAAAAAATCATGTTTGCATTTGATAGCCCATAAAACATGGGAATTATTCACGAAAAAAAAATTATTAACTTTCTCACATTTATTGATTCTGAGGCGGTACGAAGTTCGCCGGGTCAACTCGTATTTCAGAAATAAAAACTTGCACCTAATGCAATAATCAGTTGTACCATTAAACCGTACAACTGTATCAGCTAGAGATAGATTAGGACCAATAATTTTCAAAAATATAGAAAAAGAACCAAAAACTTTCAACAAGCAGACCCCACAACAAAGGATGCTCTAAATACAAACTGCCTCTTTGGTCCAGTGGTTGCAAGCGCTTCTGCTGAGCATGAGGTCCTGGGTTCGATGCCCGGGTCGGGCGAAGTGTTATTAATTTTTTCCATCTGGAATTTCCCAGTAGCAGCCTGAAGTCTGGATGTGTGCACAGTGGATGACTTTAAACTTAAGGGGCTTACATGACCAAAAGCGCGCTCACTGTCGGACTGCATAGAAAAGAAAGAAAAGCGCGATGACACAACGCTGGTGAATTATTGCAAAATATGAAGCAAACATTTAATTACAAAAAATCTGTTGTTTGGACAAAAAAATTAAAACACTAGTGTTTTAGTATGTTGCTTGTAGAATAAGCTGACAAAAAATTAGAATGATTGTATGTATATGAGTATGGTTTTTATTATAAAAAGAAAGTTTTTAGAGGTATTTTCATGATTTTTTTTCTGTTGTATCAAATTAGATGTATTATGTTTTCAACACACTATCTACCTAGCATATATCCAAGAATAAGAATATCATATACTTTTCTGGTTTTGTTTACTGTAGTCGATCATATACTTTTATTGTTTCAAAAACTTGCGTTTTTTACTGGCGATGTGTGGGTGTAAATGCCTCGTACAGACCTAATCTTTTAGGGAATACAGACTGTTATGTTATGGTATATTTAATCTTCTCATATTATATTCAAATCCGAAACGCTGTGAGGCAAGAAAAACAAGTACACATCATAAACATCAGTCAAATAGCCGTGGGAATCGGTTACTAGCTTATTGATGTAAAATCAAATAAAGTTACATTATGGCCGAGTGCAGGGCAATTTGTTCTAGCTCGCATAACGAACGGTCTCGATCGTTCTCAGCCAGGGCTGTCCGAAACATGTTAATTTTAAAATTAAGATTAATATAGCTTATAGTAATTATGGTTATATTAGTTACTGGATGATTATTGAGTTAATTAAGTGTCTGTTTATCTTGTTGAGTTGGTGTTTATTAGTTAAGTTTAATATTACTTGGTATTTAATATCAATGCTAACATTGGCGATGGCTTCTCAGACTTCTTATAAAAGGTCATTTGAATAAGTGTTTTTAAGTTAGGCATTACCTTAACTTGAATTATCTAAAAAAATCGAATAGTTTTTTTATAAGTATCTTACCTACATATTTACAAAATTAAAATAAGCACCCAAAAATCCTTGAAAGCCAATCATTCTGTACTAATTATACTTGTAAAATATTCTGACAAACAATTTGGCGCGTACGCATGCCGTGAATATTTTTGCGTCATCCCAACCTCAGCCTACAATCATCATCAGATCATCGAAACTATAATTATATGCTCACAGTCATCGTGAAACACGCTTCTTTTCTACCCACGTTTAAATAGTTCGTGATGAGCGTGACAGGTGGCGCTATCTGGCGTTATTATCAACGTATTACACATGTTGAATAATTATTGTAGCACCGAGCACGTGGGTTTGCTCACGATTTCCTTTGCGTAGTCAGGTGTATCTTTCTGTAAAGGGATAAAATACGGTTTCAAAATGTGCATAGTATGCAACTTCCTTAATTTTTAACCGTGTATCATCGCGACTCGTTAGATGCCTCGTACGTAATGATATATAAAATAAAGGAGAGGTTTGGCTTGATAGTCAAAATACTTTCAGAAGGGGAGAATGCGTCCAGTTAAAACGCTGCGACTGTCAATATTCTGTCAATATTCTGTTCTGTATACAATGTGTTGATTTGCATCCTAGTCAAATTCAAGGACGTAATTATGCTAATGATTCTCGACCCAAATCAACAATAAAATAAGTAGGTATTTGTTTTATTTTTTTTCTTATTTACGGAAATCCGTAAGTGTGAACCAGCCGTATTTAAACGCGGCCCGTCTGTTACTAGCCCTATAACCGCGCTTTCATTTACACACACATTAAAATGCGCATGAGAATCTATCATTCGATAAATTCGTAGGTAATCAATCCCATCCCCCAATCACGAGGCGGCAAAGCGGCTACTTAGTCTCCCGCGCACCCTAAGCCACGCCCCCGCGGCCCCGGAACTAACAGTGTAATTGAAATCGCCGCAGCGTTCGTGCGCTTTGCGAATTCCGCTTCTCGGTACATCGTTGAGACGTAGGTACAAAGTGTTCAATTCAAATGTCGTGCTGGTGGAGATGGTCAGGTGGGTATGCCATCAGTGGAGACAGCCTACGTGGAGTCATCCGGATGTTTCCCGATCGGGAACCCCCGACACAGAGCGTTATGCTGGCTGCTATGCACCACAACAGTGTTGCGCATACTGAAGCGTGAACTGCAACACCCGTTCCACTACCCCAAGGCACAAGACATTCACCCAGGTGATAATGCCGTGCGGATTACATTTTGTCGTTTTCGACACTTTAAAAACGAATGTGTTAGTGTTGTTAAGCTGAAGGAAAACCAGTACGTGGCAACTTTACCTCCGGTAACATAGGTAGGTAATTTATTTATTTGTACATTTTGTAAATACGTTGTTAGCTTAATCAATTTCATTAGTGTAAATAAGTTATTTCAAATTTTTAACTACCTACGCCAATAATACCTAAGAGTCGAAAGTATACCACGTACTTACACTTAACTAGAACGTCTTTCCATTTCCATCAAACGTAGAAAACATTTTTAGACTTAGTAAATCGGTACACCAACAAAGGTAGAATTATTGCCGGTCCTAAGCCCGTTAAGTAGGAAGGAAAGTTTCAAATCAACCAATTTAATCCACAAATAAAAACAAAATAACTACGAAAACTTTAGCTTGAAGGATATTATTAATCATCTGATAACAGGTCAGTGAACTTTTCTTTGGCGCACTAGTATTACTGTCATTAGTAAGATTTCCGTATTCCAATGATGCTCAAAAATGAGTTAATTATCAAGCGAAATTTATGACAATAATGTAGGTGATTTTCGAAATAAAATTAGGTAAAATTATTGCTACCGGTCATTGCACTGCGGCGCGAGACGGCCGGAGCTACCATTTCGGGGAATTACATGGCAGCTGTATGCATTGTCGCTGTGTGCATAGTCGGGTGATTCTGTTTTATTTGTATTGAATTAAGGGTTTAATTCTGAAATACTGTTAAATTTCTACAACAAAAAAAAAGCAGCGCTTACTAGTTATTGCCCCCTACCGTACTTCAAATGATTATTTATGTCTTTTATGACAACCTCCTGAAATTTGACGAGGATGCAAATCAACAGCATGTATATGTTAAAAAAAAAAAAAAAACATGGTTTCATGGTTAGTTCCTTTTAGAGCCTTTTTAACTTACCCTACCAAATCCTAAACCTCGAGGTTTTAAACCTAAACATAAACATTTTTTTCTTATTTCTCTCAGCCCTACGCGAATGATGCGCGAAAATGGCCGCCAGTGCGGATCGTTGCCCAACGCAGTGAGGCAAGCGCCGCGATAACATCTAACACGCGTGTTGCAACTATTGTGAGCAGATTTTTTTTGCAGTATCTACGCTGCACGTATCCGCGGACAGCCGGAACGGAATTAACATTCTTGAGAGAATTAAGTTATTATCGTAATGCTATCGGTAACACGCTAATAGGG
The DNA here is from genome assembly GCA_916614155.1 of Mesoligia furuncula. Taxonomy (NCBI): domain Eukaryota; kingdom Metazoa; phylum Arthropoda; class Insecta; order Lepidoptera; family Noctuidae; genus Mesoligia; species Mesoligia furuncula. The sequence continues at coordinate 1,408,649 of OU744810.1, forward strand.
GCCTGTAATTTAGTCCTCCTAGTCCTCCTACACGGCAAAAGTATACACATTAACACATACTAAAACTCTTACAGAAAAAAATAGTATTTTGTAAAATGGACAGTGGCGTCAATTCTGTTGTTTACAAACTAAACTAAATTTAAGTTCAGGCATCTTTTTCTTTCTATTTCACTAAGACAAGGACAGAAGATAAATATTAGTTTAGTCCTGCCAAATTAGTCAGCGCCTGGCGTAAATTGACGTAATTTTAGTAGCCAATTTTTTAATCTCGTCTAAAGTTGTCTATGGAGTATCTTAATTTGACAGTACTAACCTATTATCACATTTAATTTTCTTAATATAAGACAGATTAAGTATAGATAGATTTTATTTCTTGCAAGAATGAAGACGTTATTCAGAATTTATCTAGCAGTATGTACTGACGGCTCCTAAGCTATAAAGTAATACATATCAAGCTTTACGGCCGCTTAAAATTCAAACGATCATTGCTAGTGACTAGTAGTGTAATTGGTTCATTAACCTGTCAATATTTATATACATACCAGGTATCTTAAGAGCCTATACTACCTCAGCTAAAGTTCACTCTTTATCTCGCTCGCACGATTCTGCTCGCGGACTGTGTAAGAGCGAGACAGAGTGCGGTGCTGGGCGGAAGGCAGCGCCAATAGTTTAGGTATTTGCTTCTTACGGTGAAAATAAAGGTAATTCAAAAAACTAAATAACATGAGACTTGCTTTATAGTTAGTTCAGTTAGTATGCAAAGTTTCATGATCTAATATGAAGTATTTTTTGAATACCAGCGGCTTATTGTTCGGTTTGGAGGTAACTTTGGATTTTTTTTCTATCGAGAAAATTTTATGGAATCGTGTTTTCGTCTTTACCATATATTTATTTCAAAATTAATGCTGCAGTATTTTCGACATAACGGAGGATCATGCTAAGCCATTTGAGGTAGCATAGGCTCTTAAGTTTTAGGCCCTAGGGCTGTTGCAAACGACTCGGTGTACGGTGCGAGTCGTGTTGCAACTGCTTTATTGTGCTGCGTCGGTTTTTCTGCACCGCACTGCACGATGCTGCGGACGCTTACAGTCGGACCATTCGCAGTTGTGGCGTGAGACAAAATTTAGGACTGTCATACTGAACTTCGAAGTTCAAAATACCGATGTACTGTATTCATAAAGTTGAAAATTACGAATTACGTGAGTTAGAAGGTACGCTATGATGAATTACTTGATTTAGAATGTTCATAATCGCGATGTACGGAACTTCGAAAGTTTGCTATAACGAATTACTTCATTGAGAATGTTCATCATAGCGATGCCGATGTACGAAACTTCGGAAGCTTGCCATGACGGATCACTCAATTTCGAATGATCATTATCGAGCTACTAAGATACTATTTCGCTTTCATGTATATCGATGTAAGGATAACTAAATTAAAAGGAGAATGGGTAAGTCCATACTCAGATTCAAAGTTTATTGGTGTCTATAGCAACATAAATAAAAAAAATCATAGTGTAAATAAGTAATGGCCCCCAGTTTAAGGTGAATGGATAGTGGTAGACCGCGAAATTCAAATTTCTTACGTTTTTTGCAATTTGCAGGTCAGTGTCAGATTGTATCTTGATCAAAATATGATTCGCGACAATAACAGGTACATATTTAGAGAATTATAATCATTAGAATCATTAATATATCTTTCTAAGTTAGATTTCTACCACCGACCGCCAATCTCTTATGGAAAAGTGTTAGTGGTAGAAATCTAACTTAGAAAGATGTATTAATGATTCTAATGATAATAATTCTCTAAATATGTACCTGTTATTGTCGCGAATCATATTTTGATTAAGATTCAACCTGACACTGACCTGCAAATTGCAAAAAAAACGTAAGTAAATTTGAATTTCGCGGTCTCAACTACCCATTCACCTTAATCAATTCAAAATATGCCAAAGTACCTACATCGCTGTGATGAAAATTCTCAATGAAGTAATTCGTTATAGCAAACTTTCGAAGTTCCGTACATCGCGATGATGAACATTCTCAATGAAGTAGTTCGTCAAAACAAACTTTCGAAGTTCCGTACATCGCGATGATGAACATTCTCAATGAAGTAGTTCGTCTAAACAAACTTTCGAAGTTCCGTACATCGCGATCATGAACATTCTAAATCAAGTAATTCGTCATAGGGTACCTTCTAACTCACGTAATTCGTAATTTTAAACTTTATGAGTACAGTACATCGGTATTTTGAACTTCGAAGTTCAGTATGACAGTCAAAATTTAGCTATTTTGGTGTATTTTTTTTAACCGACTTCAAAAAAGGAGGAGGTTTCTCAATTCGACCGTATATATATATATATTTTTTATGTGTGTTCGCGGATAACTTCGTCGTTTATGAACCGATTTTGATTATTCTTTTTTGTTGGAAAGGATACATGCCAAGGGTGGTCCCATGATAAGGAAACCAGGATCTGATCTTAAAATGTTAAACATTAATCTTTTTAAAAGACATTTAAAGAAGTTTCTTGCTAGTAAAGCCTACTATACTATTTCTGAGTTTCTGGAAGAAAAAATTTTAGGTACACTAACCTAAAATGTTGTGTGTTTTATATGTTTTAATTAATACCGTTTATTTATATTACTGACATCTGACATCAATCTGTAATAGTGTAAGCCCTAATTTTGACATTTATATTTTTATTGTAATTAATTTGACATTAATTGACATTAATTTGACTAATGTTTTTATATATATCGGGCATATTTTTTAAATTTGACAGTAACTAAGTATCATGTTTTATGTTCATGTGTTATTAATTTTTTAACAAACATAATATTTGCATGCCATAGTATGTGGCAAACATGTCTCTGAACTGTTTCTTTGATTTTATGTCATCCTGCATGCAAGTTTTTATTTTTATTCTTGTATGTATACTCATGTTTGGGCAAATAAATTTATCTTATCTTATCTTATCTTATCTGATGATGGCATCCCAGTGAAATCGAGGGGAACTTTCGAAAATCGTAGGAGCGACTAGTACGTTTGTTAATTTTTTCATTAAGTATTTTAAAGCACTACAATTTGATGAAGGCCTGGAGTCGATCTGATGATGGAGCCGAAAGACAGTCGAGGGGACTCCTCAACGATTTACAGCAGTTACCTTGTGTTTGGGCTTGATTAATTTGTATTGATGTGAACTTTACACCTAGATGGGTTGCGACTGTCATTAGGGGTCTGATACCTCTTTTATCTGTTCTGTGGGTCTGATGATGAAGACGAAGGACAGTTAAGGGAATTCCTCAACAGTTTACAGTAGCTACCTTGTGTATGTTCACCGATTACTCGAAGACGGCTGGACCGATTCCAAAAATTCTTTTTTTATTTGATAGGGTATACTCTCGAGGTGGTCCCATTATCATCAAGTTGGAATCTGATGAGAGGATTCCATGGAAATCGAGGGAAACCCTCAAATTTTATAAGCAAAGCTACAGCGATTTGGATATTTTTTAAAGTAACTTAAGCATTTACTCTCGGAAATCATCACTTGGTAAAGTGGAGCTGATGATGAAGATCACAGATGGCCATCGGAACTACTCACTGACAAGTATTTCACGGGTTGCGATTCGATTACTTTAATATGGTTGCTAAGCAATTTATGCTCGTCACAATGCGTATTGCGAGTGATTGTTGAGGATCTCCTGGTTCTTACCGGGAGAACTCCTCAACAATTAACGTCCCAGCATCGGGAAAAGCAAAATTTTGTAAAAGGTGATGAACAGTTGGCATTAGGCTATTGTAACTTAGATAAATTACAAACTGACCCACTAAAAAGTGAAAAAAACTTTTTTACAAAAAAAAACAACCGACTTCCGAAAAACACTATAAAGTGAAAAATAACTTTAATTTCGGAAGTCGGTGTCTTTGGATTTGTATTTTAGTTTTTTGCCACCGACTTCCGAAATTAAAGTTATTTTTCACTTTATAGTGTTTTTCGGAAGTCGGTTGTTTTTTTTTGTAAAAAAGTTTTTATTTTTCACTTTTTAGTGGGTCAGTTTGTAATTTATCTAAGTTACAATAGCCTAATGTCAACTGCTTATCACCTTTTACAAAATATTGCTTTACCCGATGCAGGGACGTTAATTGTTGAGGAGTTCCCATAAGCCAGGAGAACTGGAGCTGTTTGAGAAGTCACCATCAGCTCCATTTCACCATTGCATATGGTGGAATGGAGCTTGTATTGAGCATAAATTGCTTAGCAACCATATTAAAGTAATCGAATCGCAACCCGTGAAATATTTGTCATTGAGTAGTTCCGATAGCCATCTGTGGTCTTTATCATCAGCTCCACTTTACCAAATGATGATTTTCGAGAGCAAATGCTCAAAAAATTATTTTCCAAATCGGTTCGTAAATGACGGAGTTATGAAATTATGAAAAGATCGTTAATGTAGATAAATTTTTAGGTTTTTGTTGATTTATCAAAAACTGCTTGTCCGATTTCGATAAAATTTTCATGGGACCATTTGGGAAGCATACCCTTTCCAACAAAAAAATAATTTTTCAAATCGGTTGGCAAGCGACGGAGTTATGCGCGAACAAACATAAAAAAAAAAAAAAATACAAACATCCGAATTGAGAACCTCCTCCTTTTTTAGAAGTCGGTTAAAAATAAAAACATTTTTACAAAAAAAAAACAACCGACTTCCAAAAAAAACACTACAAATTGAAAAATAACTTAAATTTCGGAAGTCGGTGTCAATAAACGAAAACCCGGAACCAAAGACACCGACTTCCGAAATTAAAGTTATTTTTCAATTTGTAGTGTTTTTTTAAATTTCAATATGAATTCTACTTTTGAAAAAACTTTATTTGACTGATGGTCTAGAAATTCTGCACAAGAGTAGTAATAAAGAAGAAAATTCATTATTTTTGCCGATGGAACATCCCATCAGGCGCACGGCTTGTACTTAGATATGAAAATACTTTGTGATCGTTATAATTGCGACATTGCTACATGACAAAAAAACTTAGAAAAGCTGTATAATCAGCCCACAAGGTTCCCACTTCTTCGAGAGAGTGGGCTATAATCTACCACGCGGACCCAGTGCGGGTTGGTAAAAAAACGAAACTCGGGTTATTTAAACATTAAATCGACTTCAAAAAGAAATGAACTCAAAATTATGAAATGACTTCAATTTCGAAAATCGTTGTCTTGGAATCTGTATTTTAGTTTTGTTTTTGCCACCGACTTCCGAAATTAAAGTTATTTCATAATTTTGAGTTAATTTCTTTTTGAAGTCGATTTAATTTTTTTATATTACTTTTTTATTTCGTTATTTTTAGTTTTAAGTAAAACCTGAAATATTTATTTGTAATAAGTAGGTACTTAATAGTTTTGTTGTAAATATTGCACTAGAATTTGACCAAGGTTTTGAATGTTTTCCCTTTGACACTACACCCGTAGCTCGTATCAATAAGTCAGGTCGTCACACTTACACGTATTAGTCCATATCTTGAAAATTACTGAATCGATTTTGATGAAACCTGCACTATTCCCTAAGTTGAAGTAAATGTAAGCCAATAAAAAAAATGGTCACGATGCGATTAATAGTTGCGGAGAAATGCGTGGACAAACACACATACATACATCTATAAAACTCTGTATATTTGTTTGGAAGCCCTAACAGATTGTCATATGTGAATATAATGCAGTTCCAATAACATTACATACATACGTGTCGAATTGATAACCTTTTTTTTTGAAGTCGGTAAAAAAATTTAAATGCCATTCACTTCCTCACGCCACGCAATGCTAGTCAAAAGTTCAAAACCTACACCACATAAAAAAAATATGATCACGCCTACAGAGCACAACTTATTACATCTACAAAGAAGCAAATCCAAATAAATCAAAACAAATAATTACTAATAGAAAGTGGGCTCGCCCACCTGTCTGTTTGTCTGTCACCGGCTCAGTTGTATGTTAATGCACGCCTTCAGAACAGTAGGATGCGCAGGATTCGTCATACGAAGTAATTTTGAGTAGTCATTAAATAAATTTGCATAATATTGGTATTGCAAGGTGAAATATAAAGTTTAGTCACAGATATTGCTTTTTTAAATAAATTAACATAATTATGTATTTGATGAGTCCGGAATTCCGGAAGTTTCTACCGTGTAGGCATCTACGAAGATGGCTCGGAATAATGTCAATTATGATGTTTATAAATAAAATAAAATAATTATAAATATTATAACTTACAAAGAGACTGATCCCTGAGTTTGCTTCGACATTTCTTGTCAGGGGTAATCAAGTCAGATAGAAAATGTTGACTCCTATTTTCTCCTATACTATATTAAATAGCATTTTTTTTCAATTGTGACTGCTATTCCATTATTAAACAATTTCATCATTACAATAACCAGGCTACAACCAATTTTTATCCCGGTAGATCGTTTCCGACGGATAAACTGTGACCTTTACGCGGGCGAAACCGCGGGTAAATAGTTAAATACTTGTTGCTAATAAATGTAAACCGGATAATTAATTGAATGTGATTATAATTAATATGTAATTTAAGTGATTTATAAATTACTAGCAGCGCCCCGCGGTTTCACCCGCATAAGTGTCGATCCCGTTCGAAAGACTCGTGGCGCCATCTATTGTCATAATAACGTTATTGTTGTTTTCCTCGGAAACAGCACATTTTTTCGGGATGAAAGGTACCCTATATTTGTTTCTGTACACCTGACAACGTATATGCACAATTTCAGGATGATCGGTTCAGTAATTTAGGCGTGAAAAAATAACAAACAAACTTACTGTCGCATTTATAATATTAGTTAGGATTAGGATAACACATAATAGGATCCTAATAATGTTACCTGGAAACAGAAGACACGTGTGACTAAGCTTAATACCCACTTAATTACCATATTAATGCGGCAACCGGTTCCGACTCACTGGTACCTCAGCTGGCCTGGCAAGCATCGGAAGATACAAGACTCAGCCCACTATCGACCGGTCTCCGGAGGGGAGTGATGTAGCGGTATCTACAAACGCCACATGTGAAAAACGCGTCATACTGACGTCACACAAAATCCCGCATCTCGCAAGCAGAGTTACCTCGCTACCATACGAGAATTTTACGTGGAGCGACAGCCTCTCTGACCTCCAGAACCCAGAATACCCCTTGGTGAGACTGCTTTGGATGACTGCTTGAAATCATCAAACACAAGTACTATCTTGCAGTGGTGTCCCAGTGGTAACGGCTGCGACTTACGAGTAGTAAGTCGTAAGTTCGAACCCAGCCAGGCGATTTACTTTGTGTGAATAATTTCATCATTACTCAAAGCGGTGAAGGAAAACATCGTGAAGAAAACGGTATGTCCTAGAACCAAACATTCGAAGACATATCACATTTATCAACCCGGACTGGGCATGCGTGGTAGATTACGGCCCTCTCCTCACTGAGAGGAGGCCCGTGTCCCAGCAGGGCTTAAGCTAAGTAGTTACTATCTGACCAAGAATGATACTACAATGGATCGTTTCATTAGCGTCTAGCAATTGTACGTAGACACAGACAATCTTACAAAAGCTCCCTCCAATCCAAGAGCAGCCTATCAGCTGCTCCCAATTGATTCGCTAACTGTTTCAATAACAAACGAATGTCGGTCGGCTGTCGCAACGCTCCGTAGTCCATACAGCTGTTCCGGATACAATCATACTATTGTTGCATTCAACCTGTGGAGATAGATACGGAATCATTGGAATGTGTTAATTGCGGTTACAGTAAGATGGTCAATTTTTATGCTGATTGAAAGGGAGCAATGGTTGGCTGTTTAAGTGGAGATGTTATTCGAATTTTGTGATGTCTATTGCTGAATGTATTTTGGGGTATAAGCAATAATGGATTGATATCGATTTAAAAATTTAGTTTTTAATTTAGTGATGTCATTATTGTGTACAATCTACTACATTGATTTCTAAATATAATAACGTTACGATATACGACATTGTTTTTTTATGGGTTACCAATTCCAATAGTGTTAGAAAGAGCGCAATGAATTCTTACCTGTGTTAGGATGTCGTCTCATACTATTAGTGACAGTATCGTTGCCTTTACAACATTGTGTGGTACATAGCTTGCTTCGGGCCTAATTTTAACACCTCCATTGTGAAACGCGAAAGCTATTTATTGGCAAATACAATCAGTCTATTTCATTATTATTAGAGATCTTATCATCTTCATTACCTACTTGTGATATAATAAACATTTCTACCTAAATGTTAGTACAATAGATTGCTAACCAATTGCATGTGTCTTAACTAGATATAATTTCCAAGTCCTTCCAAATGTTTACTTACTAGCTCTACATACTTTGTAAGATAAATTGTTCCTGTGTTTCATTTGCAATATCCGTCATTGAACATAAACTTATATCAGACTCGTATAGGTAGGTATAAATTCTTTGTGTAATATTAGACATATACACGGCGTCATATGAGCCAAAGGCTTGTTGCAATACACCACAGAATGGAAAAGGTGAGACCTAGGTGGAACCGGCAAGGGTCTCATTCTTGATACACACAAAAAATAAGGTTCATTAGCTGATCTTTAATGAGTAATAAATGATGAAGGCAGCTGAAACACCTTCAAAACAATTAGAGAAACCACATTTCCAAAGAACAGTGAATAAACGCACGTAGACCATGCCACCGACATAATAACTTACACGTTACAACACCTACTCAAATTCCAATCACACTTCGACCAGTAGACGCCAAATCAAAAACTTGTTAAATATTTCAAAGTTATTATTGTAATGGTCTCGAAGAAAAGTGAGCGCTTCGGTCAAGGCCGTCGGCCAAGTGATCTCGATACAGTGCCCAATTGTGGACGAGATGGTCTTAGTATTGCTAAATTGGGGCTTAGCAATGATTAGAAAGGGTTGCGAAGGTGAAGGTTTTTAGTTCTTCATCTTCAGTACAAACGAAAATAACTTGGTGAACTTAGAGAAGCTAGAGAATCCTTTAAAGTATATTGAGGTCATCAGATCGACCTACAAGTTAAACCTTGGCTACTCAAAGGTGTCCAATAATAATGTTAAATGTAACGCAATGTTTGCAGAAATGTAGATTTGTCCTTTCTACGTAGGTACGGTCTTGTTTATTCAATTTCGCAAACCCTGTAGTGTTGTTAGGTACTTCTTTTCTGTTCTTTATGGATTTATTGGCGCCAGTGGATCCTGTCCAACTGCTAATTAAAAGGAACATTATGGCAACGTCTTGACAAGCCTTAATACTCAAATATGTTAATTGACTTCGGCATTAAGCTGCACATTCACTTATTTCTTCTTTTTACCTCGTTAAAGGCAATGAGACTAGTAAAAAAAAAAAACAGAAAAAATACGCGATCAGCATTTCTTTGGGAGCACACTAAAGAATGAAGGAAATCCGCGTGTTAAGGTCACTTGTCGAACGATTCGCGTTCGTTCGCACGTTATCGAAGGCTGTCTACTATCAATCGTGTTTCTTTTTTGTAGCAGTGATAACGTTTGCAATTTAATGATATACATTTTAAGCTTATTGCTGACAAGTACCACGGATCATTTAAATCTAATAAAATTAAATCTTGCTTAAATTATCTTAGGTTAGCATCTTCATCTCAAAGATCTCACATATATTAACGTTTTTAGCATGAGTAACTAATCTTTGAGTACCTACCTTCCTTTTTATTGATCCTAAATACAAAACAATCATCAAAAACAATGACAAATCTCCATTTACCATCATTTACAATGAAATCAAACAATTGCTTTACGACAAACAACAGACACAGGTTTACAGCAACAAACAGCTATTGCTCACATCACTGACAATTTAACAGTTGAATTTATAGATCTCTAAAACTGATGATGACTACATACTCTGCAGTTCCAATTTTATTACCATATCGAGAAGCCATTAAAATGATGCGCAAATTACCTGCCCTTATGGAAAAACAATGGAAGCAATAAAGCACATGTCATAATTATAATCAGATATTTATCTAAACATGCGCACTTAAACACATCATTCTTAACAAGTTTCCTTACGATGATACTGTAATTTATCATCAACATCATCTATCTATAGATGATGATACATCACATCACCAGATACCTAACCTAGTATTTTCTCCACCTAATGCTATGATCCGATGCCTACTGAGACTTACCTGGCTCTGAAATGGCCATTCTTAACTGCTGAACCTTCTATGTCACGGAGTCTTGAGTATTTGCCAACTTTATACACACAATAGGCTATGAAGATGTACTTCACGAGGCGAGTGCTAACAGGTCAGTTAAGTGCCAAGTGCCAACTCTTGGAAAAAATCAGAGTTATGAAAAATTAGGTTCTTAAATCATCGAAGGACCAACTCTAAAGAGTAGGTGTAACAATCATCGACACTCAAATCGTGCATCGCCTTAAAGCCAGCATTCATTTTCTGAACAAGCCAAATTCTTTGTAGCCGGAACCAATGATGTCCATTTTAATATCCCCTTATTTATTACCCCATGCCAGACTTACCAAATGATTAGGGGACAAAAAATTTCCAAAAAAAAGGCAATTTCTCCGTTGACGGAACCAGTAATGCTCATAAACTTTATCATAATCCCTATGGACTTTACCGACGATCGACGAGTTTGTTATCTTCAAACCTAACAAATAACATTTTAAATATAAATTTTTCGCGCCTCTGTTGAGCGTGCATCGGCCACGTAATGCAAAGGTCAGGGGAACTGGTTTCAAACTAACACAAGCAGGAATCCTCTAACATTGCCTACCTAATAGTAGGTATCGAACGATGGATGGATAAAGATTCTATCCTTGAGGAAAACGTTTCTTCCAAAGAGTGTAAAGTAGGTTGAGAAGATTGAAGGAATAGTACGACTGTACGACCAACAAATGCTCGCTCAGGCTATATAATACATTTCTTGGGAATTCGTTACTAGCTAACTCATCGAAATGAATTAATTATCAGTAAAAAATAGAAAAAATATTACCAGCTACTAAAAATAGAAGAATTCTTACAAAAACTCAAAAATGCTATCAAGTGATCTATATCATCAATTATTATTAATCACTGACAGCATTTTTCTAGAGACTAGACAAATTACCTATTCTTCGGCGAAGCGATTCTCTTTTTTTGCCAATAACAAATTAATCAGAAGTGATCAAAATTATCAAGGTCTTTGGTAACTTAAAACATAACTACTGTACAGCCTTGAACCCCACTAACCTGTGATTATTCCAAAGTGAGAGGAGCTAGAGACCTCTCCTCAACAAATTATGAAAGAGCATTCATACACTTGTCTTACTCATTGTGTTGGGACTTCCGACCTCTGTTATAAGTTTATTCTCTTTTTTTCCCTCGCTTTAAGTCAATAGTAACTCATCAGAAAAGTCTCTCGCACATAGTCTATTAGTATATTATATTCTTAGTACTTTTCATTCATACATAGTTTTCAAGCCTAGAAGGGCTTCTGACTAAATAATAACAGCTGCAAGGGTCAATGTGTGGATGGGTGACCGTCTTTACATACCAACACCCCTCTGTGTCTCAGAAAGCACGTTGAGCCGTTGGTCCCGGCACGCGTTACGGCGTCGTCAGAAGCCCGAAAGTCTGACAACTAGCCTTACCAAGGGGTATCGTATTACCCAGTCATGATAGTTATCTATTTGGAAAAAGTTACTTTAGCACATGTCAGGTGTTCAACCTCATCTTAATCTTTAAAAGGCACATTATTGAAACCAGTCTTCAACATTTTCCAGATGCTGTGCCCCACGCTGTTCCTTGTGTCGCTGGCTCTGGTCAGCTGCGACGTGTCACACCTCCTGGAGAGCACCACGACGCCGGAGCCTCCGCCGAAACCCTACGTCTTCTCCTACACTGCTGGAAGGTACCCTGGACATGCTGATAGGACACACACTGAAGTCAGTGATGGCAGTGGTGTTGTTAAAGGTGATTTTCATTTTTAACTCGCAAACCTCCCCATTCATCTATATACAAGTCCTGACTGACTGATATATCAATGCACAGCCTAAACTGCTGGACCTAGAGACATCAAATTTGGAGGGTGTGTTCTTTGTTAGGAGTAGGTATCAACTAAGAAAGAGTTTTTCGAAATTCCACCCCTTTCCATCCAGAGGGTGAATGGGGGGAGGGTGAAATTTCACGCGGACGAAGTCGCGGGCAGAAGCTAGTAATATTATAATGGATTACGTGCCTGTGTAATGGTGGCCCAGTGTAATCAACCCCGACTTACGAGTTATAAGGTCTTGAGTTCGAACCCAGACAAGCACTGTACTTTGTGTATTTCATTTCATCACCACTGCTCTCAATACGGTGAAAGAAAACATCGTGATTTAACCGGCATGTTTTAGATCAAAAAATTCGAAGACTTGTGTCATCCATCGACTTTCACTGGGCCGGCGTGGTGGATTATGGCCCACTCCATCTCACAGAGAGGAGGCCCGTGTCCCAGCAATGGGAACATGATAGGATTATTATGACTAACGTGCTTGTGGTACGGTAGGGTTATGCCCAGTTTGTCGCGGGCAAGCCTTGAATCTACCAGAGAATACAGCCCTGCTGCCCAATTCCGTTCCGTTTAAATAAAAATGGTGTCAGATTTTGATATTGACACAACACATAAAATTCTTGCATAAATAAATAATGTTTTCAAACTAATTTTATTGTTGCTTGACCTTTGTCGATTAAAATATCATAAACCAGTTTTACAAGCGCTTCTAATCGGAGATGAGTAAACGCCATTACATAGCTGTTTAATAATGTTAATAAGCGTATAATATACATATATTGCCGTAGACGCGGAACAATATGTAAGATATTATTATGGGCAATAAGGAAAGAATGATTTCTTTTTTTATCTGAAGAAGTCAAGAAAGGCTTGATTTGGTCATCGGTGTTAACAGACGTCATCGAAATTAACCAAAACAGAATTACAATATAGTCTAAAATATCTGGTCTAAAAAATAATAAAGTCATGATTGTAGGATTTTTTTAATTTGAAGGGACTGACTCCACTCGTATTTTTACCTCTGAACTGCATTGTTGTTTTAGGGCTGAACTTCACATACCTCCATCTCCCATTTTCCTAAATTTTCCCTAAAATCTTGATCGAAAAATAATTATATCCCTGTTATTTTTTGGGTCTGCCTATTTTTAGATAAGTACGATTAGTTCTTTTACACATCTCTTTACATACCAACGTTCCTCCTTTTTTTTCTTAAACCTATATAATCCCACTGCTGGACAAAGATGTCCCCCATATTTAACCGATGCCGACATGCCAGTTTCCTCGCGATGTTTTTCTTCACCGTTTTGAGAGCAGTGGTGATGAAATAATTTACACAAAGTAAAGCACCTGTCTGAGTTCGAACCTACGACGTACAACACGTAAGTCGTGGCCGTTACCACTACTGCTCAACACCAATGCCTGCATGTGTACACAATCCCTTCATAACACAAAACAACGTCTAGACTGCTAGATAATACATCTCTTCAATTGCATGACCCAAGAAATGAAGCAATTACACTTTCTAATGCAGCGATATTAACAAGGAATTTGCGTAAATCCCCTTGGTCTACATAGATGTACGACTCTGATACCTTGGAACGCCCATAAGGAAGAGAAATCTAAGCTAAATTCCGTTTTATGACCAAATTTTCTGAACGCATAATTCGGAGCACGTATCTACTAAAGACTTCAATATAGACCTGTTGAAACCAATTAGGTGTATTTATGGCTTTATTACAGATTCTAGGTTCGTTTTGTTTCTAAAATACGTAGTCGCTTAAGTATTTTAGTTTCTTTTAAGAATACTAATTACAGTATCTTACAATACTCATGGTAATCACCTTCCTCAGCGTAGAGAATGAGGTTACCGAAAAAGTGGAATGTATAGTTACAACAACCTCTGAATTTCCTACCTATTGTAGATTTAAGCATTTTCACGATTTCAAAAATACATTCATTTCGAGAAAAGGTTGTATTTTCTTGTAAAAGTACAGAACACACATGAACATGATACTCTGATATTACCGAGACTTGGCAGCAGCTACAAAATAGAACGGCCCTTCACTGTATTTGTTTCAAAGCTTTCCACCTTGAGTATTTACCTTGGCATCAAACTACGGATAAGTCTTTAGTCAATTTACTAATTACCGTCACGCCTTCACTTAAACCTCCAAGGGGTAGGTAGAATTCAAGCCTGTTTTCTGATCAGATTAATGTTTGTTCCGGAAGTTAGCACACTTTATTGCGATGAATTAGGCCATTGCAAGACGGATTGACGAGCAAGAGAGAATGAGATCGCATCCGTTGCATATTTGATGGAACTCCACTCCTCAACCAAACATCATCATTCTCCTACCCTTATCCCAATTTATTTAGGGTCGACGTAACATGTCTTTATCTTCCATACTTCTCTATTAGTCGTCATGTCGGTAGTCACACCCATTCTAACCATATCATCATTCACAAAGTCCATCCATCGTTTCTTTGCTCTTCCCCTACTCTTATAACCATCGCCATTCATATTCAAAACTTTCATCACGACATTTTCCTCATTCCTCAGAAACGGTTAACTCAAAAAGAAAGTTAACCTATTACAAGGCAAAGGGAATATACCACAAAATATGTATATTGTAACTGTTCTGTGTAATATACAATATAATATTAATATCATCTCATCTCCTATGAGCCAAAAATTTAAAATGGCGATCCTAGTACTTACTTTATTGTTTTACACTGGCAATTTGTACACTTATCAATCACTTTTCATATATTTAAGTAGTAACATTTCTATTCATACCCATAATACCAATGACTATCTGGGCGTTTTTTGTATTGCCAGATTATTATTCCCTATTAAGCGTCAGGAATTCTAGTAAAAAGATGTTACCAATAATGTAAAAACGTTACTTGATCAGCACCTTCTAAAGCATTCTATTCTAAACGTTCCAGGGTCCTTCTCCTACGTAGACCCTCGTCACAAGGTCCGTACAGTGGACTACGTGGCTGACAAGCAGGGCTTCCACCCGATCCTGAGCGACGTACCTCCGGCGCACCCCTCGGACTCCGAGTCCGTGGCGCAGGCCAAGGATCGCCACTACCAGCTGTACGCCAAGATCGCTGAGGAACACGCCACGCATCCTCACCCTGAACGTGAGTTATTTTAGTTTTTTGATACGAGATGCTGTAGCTTTTACATGGCCATACGCATGAGCTATGCAAAGAAAGAGTTACGAGCAGTATAGTGTGTTCCAAAAGTGTCTGACAAAAATGTAAACAAATGGATCAGAAAACACCTGAAAAATACATTTTCCGTGCCGATTTGTAAATTGAGTGCTTTGATTTTGATTATTTGAATACTTAACCCCGAAATTATAATTTTAAAACACCTTAGAAATGTTTTTCATGTGATGTTAATTTTATAACGATGACAACGATAACGATACCGATTTTATGTCGATGATTTTTCAATTTATTGTAATAATTATTTAATATTATTCAAACGGTAGATAATTATTGAAAAAAGTGGTGAGTAGTGGTGGTCTTCATATCTATGAAGGTAAAATCTTATAAATATAGACGAATGTGTTACTGACTCCCTTTAGTGAGTGATTGCGTTAGAATTGAATTAACCTGTACCAATCTGGTATCAATCTGGTATGTTCCAGTAACAACTGTAACAGACCATACTTAAACAATGTATCCTAGAAGACAGAGTTACTCACACCAAAAGAAAGAAAAAGAACATACCTCTGACCACGGAGCATAATAGAGAATCATTATATTATGGTCATTGAAAGTATTGGAATCAATAATAAGAGTTTGATAATTTAGACCAATCTTATATCACTCTGATCTTTCTTGAAAATAAGAAGGAGCTCATTCATAGTTGTGTACGTATGCACGTTTGCTAAATAAACAATGTCTTGTGCCAGTAGATCATTTATAGTAGTCTCGCAATTTTAATAAGTTGTAGGTAGTAAATAGTGTTTCTAGATCAGTCAAAATCAACATGCAAACTGTAGATAAGCCACACAGCAAAACTTCTGCGCTCGATTTATCAATAAATACCATCCCTTTCAGATTCAGTAATCAACTCGCCTCTAGAGACACGAGCGGTAGCCCAGGCTCGGGTGAAACATGCCGAACTGTTCCGAGTGATCGCCGAACAGCACGCTCGCATCGCAGCCGAGAGGGAACTGCTGCTGCAAGAGGAAGAGGAGAAACAACACCTCCAGGACCTCGGCCAGTAGAAACTTGACTCCTAACAAACCTGTTGATCATCAAATATGGAATAGCAGATGGGTAGAGCTTTAATGACTAAATGTACTTAAATAAGGATCTTAACTTGAATTCTGAATCTTAGATACGTGATCATGGACCTTAAAGACGCCACTGATACCGCGGTTAAAGTGGCCACCTACTGGGCTCAACTCAGTTATAGAAATCCATATAGGTATTCGAAAAGAAGAAGAATCATGTTTTGCAATTGTAAACTTAATGTCGTAGTAGAAAAATTTCAAACTCCACTGCAATGAAATATTTTATTAGAATTTTTTTACAGTAAAGGGTAACTGAAAAATCAAATAAGAATACATGACGCTAAAGTGGTAAGTTGAATAAGTAACAATTAACATAAATAATTTAAGATTCTGAATTAAAGTCAAGATTAGTACAAGCGGCAAAGGAGTGCATACAACCAAACGTTGTCTGAAATAGGTGTGCAAGCAACTAAACGTTTTCTGAAATAGTTGTGCAGGCAACTAAACTTTGTCTGAAATGGTTGTGCTGTGTGCAGGCAAAAAAACGTTTACAGAACTTGTTGTTTGCATAATTGTCCCTTTTGTAGTTTGTAACGATCAATTTGAATAAAGCAGTCCGGTCTTACACTGACAAAATCAACATTGACGCCGATTCTGTTGTTCAAAAACTAAACTAAATTTAAGTTCAAGCATCTTTTTCTTTCTATTTCATTAAGAACAGAAGGACAGAAGATAAATATTAGTTTATTCCTGTCAAATTAGTCAGCGCCTGACGTAAATTGACGTATTTTTAATAGCCAATTTTTTAATCTCGTCTAAATTGTCTATGGAGTATCTTAATTTGACAGGACTAAACCACAAAATACTGATAGTACAGAAGTCAATCACGTGTATGTACTTCACTTTTCATACCTACGCTCGGCGGTCGCGCTATGGTTGTCAACTTTGGCTTATGCACAAAAAACTATCGTGGTAGTGGCACCCGTATCTAGTTGTTTGATTTATTGTTGAGCTTATTCTAAAATATTAAAACAAAACAATAAACATAGTATTACAATACAAAAAGTTTACAGAACAAAAACATATAAAATTTTACATTTGTCAATTTTCACTATCGAAAATCCCTAATAACTTCAAAACGGATTACCCTATTTACACAATTTATTTTGCCCTATCCGTTTTAGACCTAAACCTATCAAATGACACTAAAAACAACACAATATCTACACAAACAAAAAATCATGTTTTCAACTTACGTAATAGTTTGTGGCATGAATTTACCTTACAAAAAAGTTACTTTATTTATACTGATTCAAAATAGGAAACTAGGTATTATATAAATCGAGCTTTTTTTTTAGCATTTTTTGTTGCTCCATTTTTGCACTTCACAGACGCATGTCTCAAGCGGATTTCACGCGCGCTCGCACTGCTCCCAACCCGTCTGAGATAACGTGTCCGTGAGCGGTGTCTATGTGTGCGTTGCTCGAGCGCACTTTGTATGTAGATTGACTTCTGTACAATCAGTATTTTGTGACTAAACTAATATTTATCTTCTGTCCTTTTCTTAGTGAAATAGAAAGAAAAATATGCATGAACTTAAATTTAGTTTAGTTTGTGAACAACAGAATCGGCGCCATTATCATGAAAAGGTAAGAGATATTTTGCACAGACAAACTGAGATTGGTTTTTGAATCACTGGGAGTAATGCTTACTATATTTTGTCCAGAGCCTATAAAGTTTGAACCATGTGTCTGACTGATATTGTAAGATTTTACAGGGGCAAATGAAATCAGCTAGCAAAACTTTACAGACGAGGTGTGATATATAAACACGATAAAAAAAACAATTGGTTTTTCTAAACTCGTCCTTCAAGTAACAACAAATGGACTGAGTTGACTCAAAAAAAAATCAAGAATATATTTTTTTGTTTTATCTATGTTTATATAGCGATCCAGCACGTCTGGAGTTTCGCTAGCGAATTTAATTTGACCTTGTATGTCTTTATTAAAAATACTGAAGACGAAAATCCTCATTTATTGTGATGTGTACAAGGATGCGAAGTTACCAATAGACGTCGTGTTAGAAATGGCTTTGACTTTATTTGGGAAACTGATGACTATAATTTTTTTGGATTCCTGCTATCCATATTTGACAATTAAAGCGACTGCAGTGATACTACCTAAAATAAATACAAAATTGTTACATATTTTTAACTATTTATGTAAGAACACTTTTTTATTTTAATATAATTTTGCTACTAATCTTTTTTTTAAATATTTTGATAATGTGATCGTCTTAACAAAGTTTCAGTAAGTAATTACAACTACTGACCATTCATCTGAATGTTACCATTTTTTGTAAGATTTTAAGTATCAGATGTTTTTCACCCATGTTTTGTTAAAAACAAGAACTAATGAACTGTATACTTAGTTACCTTTAACTGTGAATAATATGTAAGATTGTATATAAAATATTAAATTTAAGTATTTTAATAATACTCTCTCGAATTGCCATATTAAAACCAATTTGATATTATTTCTAGTACTTTTATGTATTAAGAAGAAATTTTGTATTTTTGTATTGTTTTTCAATATGAAAACATCTCAATATTAAAAAAGTAATAATTTAATTAGCGTTTTTTTTTACTATTTTTTTTTTGTGACTTGAGACTTATTTGGGTAAATATATAAACTAATAATAGTTGCCATTCATTTGGTTATTACCAGTTACTTATTAAAAACATTCCTAGGACTTTGGGCTGATTTTTGCAACACAATATTATATCCGTGAAATAAAATTTACTATAGACAGTTTTAGTATGGTAAAACCGTCCAAAAATCTTAATTATTCCTGAGATACATATTTAGCGTTGAAAAAATCTGTCTTAAGTAGAGTAGGTAAACATTAACCATAGCTGAGGTACAATACAGGGTTACTTTTCAAAGACCATCCAAATTCTTACTTGGTGTTCTACCCATGAATATAAAAAACTTTCACTATGGGACCAAAGCTGAAATCACGAAAAAAAAACAGCTGTTTCATACAAAACTTCAATACCTACTTGACCAAAATGTACGAAACAGCAGATTTTTTTTTTTCAGATGTGATTTCAGAGTTGGTCCCATAGTGAGTTGTTTATATTCATGGGTAGAACACCAAGTAAAAATTTGGATGGTCTTTGAAAAGTAAACCTGTATAATTAATTGGTCTTTCCATAATGCTGATCAAAAAGAAATTCAAAGATATAAAAGTAAAACAAAAAGAATAACTGGTGCAATGCTGTTTATTTGTGAGTAATGTTAGCCGAAAACGAAGTATTTGCCGCGTTGTTGTCTAGCTGGTCGAGTCAAGAAAGATTTTTTTTTTTAATTATAACACTTGTAGGTAGGTATAATGATCAAAAGAGGACTGGTTGTATTAAAACGACGAAGAAAAAAAGGTAAACATGGCGCAGAGAAAAAACATAAACACAAAAAACTGGCCAAGTGCGAGTCGGACTCGCACACGAAGGGTTCCGTACCACAAGGCAAAAAAGCCGAAAAAAACATGTTTGTTGTATGGGAGCCCCCTTAAATATTTATTTTATTTTAATTTTATTATTTATTATTAAAGTTAAAATACAACTGAGTATATTGTGAATATTTCAAGTGCCTACCTGTTGCCATTTTTGATATCAAGCAAAAAAGGGCAAAAAAATCGCGTTTGTTGTATGGGTGCACTCCTTAAATATTTATTTTGTTTTGTTTTTAGTATTTGTTGTTATAGCGGTAACAGAAATACATACTTTGTGAAAATTTCAACTTTCTAGCTGTCGCGGTTCTTGAGATACAGCCAGGTGACAGACAGACAGACGGACAGACAGCGAAATCTTAGTAATAGGGTTCCGTTTTTACCCTTTGGGCACGGAACCCTAAAAAAGAACAAGTTGGGGGGAAAATATGCGTCACATCTACGCAAAATGGCCGTCGCTCAGCATAATGCTACGACCCTATGCGAGACAGAGCCCCAATACTGGTTTTAGCGACAGCCGGCGTTGACGTGATGAGGTCAACCAGAGCAGCATACGATAAGATGTAAATAACAAAATAGGAAATAAAATAAATACACAATAATAAGCCTTGTATTCAAAATAAAAAACCACGTAACTATCAGAATCAATTCATTTATCCAATACACTGCCAATATTCATTTTTAATGTGTACGTGTACTAATTGGCTACTCAGCACACTCAACGACTATCTTAGTAGCTTGTTCGACTGAACATATTCGAAATACTAAGTTTTGCAAATAGGTATCATTGATCAATACTACTCCAATCTTCTACTCTTTACTGCTATATACCTAGATAGCAGTCAGCAGTAATCAAAAGAAAAAAAAAAGATTTTTTTTTTTAAATATAAGATTTTTAGTATGTTTGTTTGTTTGTTACGCTTTCACGTTAAAACGATTGAACTGATTTGAATGATATTTGGTACGTGGTTAGACCAGAACTGGATTAGGACATAAAGTAGGCTTTTTATCCCAATATACCCCACAGGAACGAGAATTATTAGGCAGAATTATACAGCAAGTACATCATAAATCCAACCATAAACCATTTGTAGGTACTCTCACACAAAAATGCAACACTTAATCAAAGTACCCACCCCAATGAAACTTGATGTGTCTTTCTTTCTCGATATTACAAAGTTGTAAAAGTTTTTCACCATCGAAATATTTTCAAACCCTTTAAGGAATACTGATATTCAGCTGCTTTCGGTTAGATTAGACGCCAACCTCAACAAAGTTGGGAAGAGGCAGGCAGATGATGAGATGGAAGCTTGCTTTCATTGTGAGAGGCAGTGGACTGTAGTTCACCACCACGTGATTAATGAATGATGGGTATTTTTGTATTGAGCCTGGCCTGATGACCAATAGAGTTCTAATGAGATCCATGAATGACAGCCGGGACCAACGGCTTGACATGCTTTCCGAGGCACGGAAGGGTCTTGGTATGTAAAAATGGTCACCCATCCAGGTACCAACTGCGGCGAGTGCAGCTTAACCTGATTGATCGACCCGTGCGGCTGTTATTATTTAGCCATAAGCCCCCTCAACATTATGAGTCAATAACTAATATTATTGATAACTGCAGTGAACATAAACTAACACGTTTACATGGTACTTGCTGGTCTGATATCTCTTTAACCCAGTATTTCACAGCCTTCTGCTCATAATAAAAATTTATGCTTATGATATAAACTTTCATTTGATGTAGGTATAATATGTGGTTTTTATAGGACATACCGGCCAAAACGCCCATCATTCTTTACCTAGTATACATATTTTCAACTAGTTTCATTGCCACCTCGTATAATGTTATCATTGTAGGTACAGTGTGGTACTCACTGGTCGGTGGTGGCCCCGGGGGGTTGCCGCCTGGGGGTGGTCCGGGTGGGGGGCCGCCGTCGCAGCCAGCCGCCTTCGGCAGAGCGCTCATGCCGCTCTGTAAACGTAAAATATTAATAACTCATATAAATCATCTTCATCATTCTCCTGCCCTTATCCCAATGTTTATTTGCTGTCGGCACAGCATTTCTTTTCTTCCATACTTCTCTATTAGTCTTCATCTCGGTAGTTACCCCCTTTCTAACCGTATCATCATTCACACAGTCCATCCATCGTTCCTTTGGTCTTCCTCTACTCTTATAACCATCGACATTCATACTCAAAACTTTCCTCTCGACATTTTCCTCATTCCTCCGTATCACATGCATACTTAACTTTTCAATAATTACCGTTGCTACTTTCAAACTTCCTCTTATGTATTAATTTCTTATTCTATCCATTCGTGTAACACCACACATTCCTCTTAGCATTCTCATCTCCAGCTGCATGCAATTGCCTTTCAATCATCCCTTTTAATAAGTAATAATAATATACAGGTTGAAATTTAAAACATGTGACAAATCGAAATGGGAAGAAAGGTGTGGACGGTTTGTGTCCTGGCGAGCTCTTTCAACTTGAGCTGTGACACCGACATGATTCCCATTCTCGAGCTAAATTTTTAAAAGTTTTAATGAAACCATACCATTTTGAATCTAACAAAATATATCGCTCATTTGGAAAAACATCGACGTAACTGGTACTTTTTTCTGTCTTTGCTTTCCTAACGTAAAAACGCTTTCTAAATGCTTTGTCATATTTAACTCATTTTTGGGAAAAAATATATTTACGTCGATGTTTTTTCAAATGAGCGATATGTAATAACAAGATCTCAAGTTGTCACCACCACAGCGAAGGCAATAGCCATGATGGCCAAGAGTACTCCAAAAATCTTCATGTTTCAGCTACTGATCATGAACTGACGAACTACTATGTCTACACTACTATGTAGTTTATATACCCGAGGAAAATTAGGAAAATGACCACTTGTGACAATAGTGCATCCGGAGAGCGAGATAATAACAATTATTATAAATATAACTTCCGCTCGCGACGATGCAACAAAATTATAGTTTTGTGGACTATTTTAACGCCAAAGATTGGCTCACTCACGTTGTGCGTACTTATAACCTAAGATTAGCAGCATAGTATAAAGAGAGGATCCTAGTAGGCTATCTCCGGCCCAATCCGCGATATAATTGCCTACTGTCTCAGGGTTGTCACTTTTAGGTAAATTTTAATTCAGTTAATATTTATAATAATATTTATTAATTAAGGTTTAGGTTAAGTATAAACAAGCAACTATTTCATCTTAGTCACTTTAAAGGATTGATAATAATAATAATATCTGGAGACAAGAAAAAGTGTACGTTATCCCTATAGTTCTCTCCACAACTGGCGTTATTCCCAACCACCTTTTCCGTACCGTAAAACTAATAGATTTAGAAGAATCCGTCTAAATCAACCTACAGAAAGCTGCCATCTTAAATACTTGCAAAATAGTTAGGAAATTCATGCAGTTAGAGGGAGAAAACACACCCTAATACATAAAACACGCTGCATTTACTTGGCTTTGGCCCGTAAATGTAAAATGTAAATGTATGTAGGTAATGTAAATGTAGCTAAAACTAGCCTAAGAGCTGAGCAAAAACAAAACACTCTCAAAATAATAATAAATTTATTTCAGATTAATAACAACAACAATAATAATATAATATGTGGTTAGTAAAAAATCATAACCTAATGTTCTAGTAAAAACACAAAATTGAAACGACTGACACCTACGTGTGAAGCCGAATCCAGTGAGCCAGCATGGGGCTGTCCCACCTATCACACAACACACTCAGAATGCTGTGGGAGCTAGCTCGCATTCTAATGAGAGTAGAAGCGAGCCGTTTCCGTATAATGGTATGAAAACCATCAACTCTGGCCTCGGTGAACATCCCGGAAGCGCTACAAAATCGTGGTAGACCCAACAGCATCCTGAATATATTGTTTACTGGACTCGCAGGGCGTTGTATGACCTCAGCGTATACCTTTTTTTTTTTTTTTTTGAGGATGGGAAATCATCAAATGACTCCTCCCGCTCTGGGTGGAGCGGAAGGGAGTGTCAGACTCTTACTGACTAAAACCCACCCGTGTTCCTTCCTTAGCCCTTTATGTTCCGGGCCAGCGGTAACCCTTTCGGACAATCCCGCTGACCCGGCAGGCTTCGGCCCTAAGGGGCCCCTCCTCGATGCTGACATCTCTTTGAGGCGCGCGTGGAACACGTACGCGCCGTCCGGCACGGGCCTGGTCCTGATCGGGCGGTGAGCTACCCATTACTCTCCGCCCGCAGGCCCGCGCCTATGGTGGCCGGGAGTCGTCACGCGGCTCCCGACGCCCGGAGCGTCTCCCGCGGCGGCTGGGACGGGAGGCTCTCTCCCTGAGCCGTTCCGCCACCTCCTTCGCTAGCATGACTGCTTCGCAGAAGGAGGTGACTGCCTCCCACTCCCTCTCGCCCCGGACCATGGCTTGCACCAGGGCCGGACGCGAGAGGTCGCCGTCGCTGCCAATCGCCTCTACGAGGACACGGCGGTGCTCCGCCCAAGCGGGGTAGACCTCCACCGTGTGCTCCACCGTGTCCTCTGGGCGATCCTGGCAATGCTGACACCCGGGCGTTTCCTCCCGCCTGATGATGTGCAGGAACCTCCCGAAACTTCCGTGTCCGGTGAGGACCTGCGTCAGGCGAAAGGTGAGGGCGCCGTGGCGCCTCTCTAGCCACTCCTCAAAGAGGGGTCTTATCGCCGCTATCGCGGCGTGCCCTGCGCTGGGTTGCGACAGTCGCTCTTTCCATGCCGCCATGAGATCGCGCCGGAGATCCGTCCGCTCCGCAGCGATTTGCCGCGGAAGCGGATCCTCCCCCCGGCGTAGTGCCTCCGCGCGCCACTCATACAGGCGCGCGAGGACCATCACCTCCAGATCCCATGGCGGCAGTCCGGCAAGGAGGCTTGCCGCCTCGCCAGAGATCGTGCGGTAGCCCCGGATAGCCCTTATGGCTACCACCTTCTGGGGCGCGTTCAGGTAGTGGGCGGCTCGCCGCCGCAGTGAACGCGCCCACACCGGGGCCCCGTATATGGCCATGGACCGCACGACCCCCGCGTAAAGCCTCCGGCAGGAGGCGTTTGGCCCCCCCAGGTAGGGCAAGAGCCGCTTGAAGGCGGCCCCGGCCCGTTCCAGTTTGGGGGCCAAACGTCGGAAATGCTCCACGAAGTTCCACCGGCTGTCGAGGACGAGACCCAGGTATTTCATCGTCATCCCGACGCCGATGTGAACCCCTCCTACCGTTAGTTGGGATCACGATGGCGGCGCGTTCCGGGGCCCATGAAACGACATGGCCTCGGACTTGTGCAACGCCACCTCGAGACCCAACTGCCGGATCCTCTCCACGACTATCGCAACCCCGCGTGTCATCGCGTCGGCCGCCGCCTGATGCGACCTCCCCTGCGCCAGGACCAGCGTGTCGTCAGCGTAGCAAACCACGCTGACGCCATCAGGGAGGTCGGCGCGCAGCACCCAGTCGTACCCGATGTTCCACAGAGGCGGCCCCAGGACCGATCCCTGTGGGACACCGCACGACATCTCTCGCCGGTTCCACTCCCCATCGCGACCGGGGTAGCTGACGGCTCTTTCCGTCAGATACGCCTCGACTATTCGACGGAGGTAGGGCGGCACCCGGTGATACCGGAGTGCCTCCACAATGGTGCTCCAGGGGAGGGTGTTGAACGCGTTGGCGATGTCGAGTGACACCGCCACGACGACCCCACCCCGGGACACCGCGTCCCCCGTCGTGAGGGCTCTCACGCGCATGATGGCGTCCACCGTCGAGCACCCCTTGCGGAAACCGAACTGGCTGTCCGCAAGATCCGGCCCCGTCCTCACCAGGTGCCCGACGAGGCGGCCCGCAATCACTCTCTCAAAGAGTTTGCCGACCTCGTCGAGCAGCACGATGGGCCGGTATGCGGACGGAGAGTCCGCAGGGCGCCCTGGCTTCCGAATGAGGACCAGCTTCCCCGTCTTCCAACGGCGTGGAAACTGGCCTCTCTCCAAACATGCGCTTAAGAACGCCTCCAGTCGAGGCCCGAGAGCCCTCGAGGCCAGGACCCAGGCTTTACCTGGCAAGCCGTCGGGTCCTGGGGCGGTATTTTTGGCCTTCAGCCTTCCTACCGCCGCTCTCAGTTCTACCCCGGTCACAGCAGACCTCAGCGTAAACCTGATCCACAGACTGCATGTGTAAAAAGACTGGCAGTACGCTCTGAAAAGGGTTACTTTGACTTGCGTCGTACAACGTGCAAATCTGCGGATCAGCATATTACCTCGGACTGCCATCGCCCGGCGTTCCCTCTCTATGTCCAGGTCATCATTCAGGTCATGAGTGACCCAGTGACCCAGGTACTTAAATTTTGTTACTCTAGTTAACGGAGTATTATTTATGGTCACAACTGGCACGTTAGAGTAACATTTGGTGCCCGCCTTGAATACCAATAATTCACATTTTTTTGCATTGTACCTGAGTCCCTGACGAGCCCCTGACTGACCGCATAGTCTTCACAGATCTTAACAAGACACCTGAGTGCGCTTATTGATGGACTCAGCAGCACTATGTCATCAGCGTAACTTATATTGTTAATGCAAACTCCGTCAATGTGACAGCCTATGCGGGTGCTGCTGAGTTCAACAATAAGCTGATTAATATATAGGTTAAAAAGACGAGGCGAAGTAATACCCCCCTGCCACATCCCGCACTTCAACCCATACACATCAGACAGAGTTCCACCCCACCTGCCATAGTTCGTCTGATTCTCGTACTCGTATTAATGCTAAGGATTTTGTATGTGGTACAAAATTATCCAACACCCAAGTTCAACGACTATTACTGCTAAACTAATAAAGTTATCTTCACCGCTATAATTTTCCTTTAAGCTTCATGAAATGCACTATCATCGTGAATTTTTCCAGGTTTTTCAAGCCCGCAGTTTTAGAGAGGGGGGAGGGGGGGGCTACTGGAACGAAAATGTGCATTTTAAAGTTTAATATTTCGTAAATGGAGCATTAAATCAAAAAATAATTTTAGCAACCCCCAAGTCATTTTAGAAGACCTATTCAACGATACGAACGAGGTATCCTTCGGCATGTGCGTCCGTGTCCATTAGCATGCACTTTTTTACATGGAGGTGACGTCAAGGTAGCGAGCTAAATCGCGACCGCTATTATTGCAGTGAAGCATCTTCGATCAATCTGTTTAATACATTTTGGTCAAGTAGGTATTGAAGTTTTGTATGAAACAGCAGATTTTTTTTTTCGTGATTTCAGAGTTGGTCTCATAGTGAAAGTTGTTCATATTCATCGTCGTTTCAGCCGATAGACGTCCACTGCTGGACATAGGCCTCCCCCAATTTCATATTCATGAACACCCTGTAAAAATTTGGATGGTGATAAAAAAATCTTCCTGTATAAATAAAGAGCACAATCGTATTTGCAAATAAAAAACTGAACTTCCAAGTTGTTTTTTTTTTGCTGATTAATAATTTATTAACTATATTATTATTAATTATATTATTATAACTATATTGACTAATTAATTATTGATTTATAATTGGTAATTGATTCGTAATTAATTAGTATTAATTATAACTATATTATTATTATTAATTATATTATTATTATTATAACTATATTGACTAATTAATTATTGATTTATAATTGGTAATTGATTCGTTTTTCATTATAAATAAGGAGACGATAATGCTCCAGCAAAAAAAATGGAGTTTCATAGATTCTGCTTCTTATTTATTTAGTTATTTAGTATTTTGCAAGTATCTCATCGGTATCCCTAATGTAAATAACCCTTAACGTCAGTCATCTAGCATATAGATGTTCTTAGTTCTTACAGTAAATATTCGGCCCACGTCATTCAAGTATTTGAATTTTAAGCATATTAATTTATATTATACAATACACAAGATCGAACCTACTTAAAGATCCGATCTCTACAAAAATTTCTTCAAAAGTTAACTTCCAATGGACGACATCCAATATAAGTAGTTGGGATGTCGCGACGCCCCCGTTAGGGGGCGTGGCGAGCGGCGTCAGGGCTTCGCCCCCCGGCCGCGGAAGCCATACGGCGGCCCGCAAATACGGGCCTCTCACTATGTGTGCCACAAGGGCCGACGGTTATTTGGACGCGCGTTTTTAAAAACGCGCGTCCATGTGAATAGCTGCTTATAGTGTTTCTGTAGGCGCGCCGCGACGCTGTATAGCAGCGCCGCTTTCTTCACGACACCTCGGCGGTCTGTCCCCGCCAGGTGAGACCCCCAGTTACCTGGGGGAGGCCCGGCGAGAGACGACCTGCGACGAAGGTGCCGACTCGACGCTCCTACAGAATATAGGTATGTTGCCCCCGCCCGCCCCGCTTCCAGAGCTAGCCGGTTACGGTCCGGGCTAAGGGGCAGTCGTGTGTGTGTGAGCGGTATTGTGTTGTGTAACACCGCCCAGTGTCTACGTGATCGCAGCCCGCACTGCGCGTTCACGTGTGAGTATGGCGTCTGTGTAGTAGTGAGTGACTGCGTTCGTTGCGTAACGTGCCTATATTAACCTAGCACACGCTACGCGACGAGTGTGTGTTATGTTATGTAAAGTGCTATTGTTTCGGGTGAGCCGCGTGTAACCTGGGTGCGGCTCACTCGAGGCGTCAATCCGGTGCGATGGGGTCGTCGTCCGCTACCAGGTCGCGGGGCAAGGGTCTCGCGTCAGGGGGGCGCGCGTGCCAGGGCGCGATGTCCTTGACATGGGGCCAAGCAGACGCGTCGGCACGCGCGAACATTCCTTTCGCGAGGTGCCGCACAAACTCATCCAGGCTCTCAATCCCGAGGTCCCTCTGGATGACGTCGTTCCTCACATAGCGAGGGGCGTCGACTATTGTCCGCAGCGCGAGGCTCTGTTGCGCGCGGAGCAGCTTGCGGTTCGTCTCGCTAGTGAGGGCGAACCATGCCGGAGCGGCGTACGTCAAGATTGGGCGCACGTACAACTTGTACACGCCCAACTTGACGCGCGCCGGGAGGCGGGACGAGAGCACTGGTTTGAGTAGGTTGCGGGCTACCCTACCCCGTGCGGCGACCGAGCGGACGTGAGGCCCCATCGAGAGCCGACGGTCGATGGTGACCCCCAGGTATTTGACCCGGGGCGACCACGCGACGTCGGCTCCTAGAAGCTTCAGGGGAGGCGGGAGGGGCGCTGATCCGGTGATCATCGCCTGCGTCTTACCCACGTTCACCGACAGCCGCCACTTGGACAGCCAGTCGGGAAGGAGCTCTAGGGCGCGCTGCATTTTGACCGCCGCGTATTTCGCATTAAGCGAAGTGGTTATGTACGCGGCGTCGTCAGCATACAGCGCGAGCGTCGCTTCCTGCGTCGTGGGGATGTCGTCCGTGTAGCGTGAGTAACACGCCGGCGAGACGCAGCTACCCTGCGGCACACCCGCCATGACGGGGTGCGCGCTGGACAGCGCTCCGTCGACCACCACCCTGAAGGTCCTGTGGGTCAGAAAAGAGGAGACCACCTGTACGACGCGACGGGGCGCGCCTGATGTGGCCAGTTTGTAGATCAGGCCCTCATGCCATACACGGTCGAAGGCCTTCTCCATGTCAAGGAGTACTGCAACTGCGTACTCCTTTCTGTTGTGAGCAGCTGTAATGTGGTGCAGTACCCTTGACAGCTGGAGCGTCGTGCTATGTTCCGCCCGAAAACCAAACTGTTCCGGACGCGGCGAGATATGCGGCTGGAGGTGTCGCAGCAGGAGTGCCTCGAACACCTTGGAGACCGTCGGCAGCAATGTGATCGGCCGATAGCTCTCCGGCTTCAGTATGTCCTTCCCCGCCTTGGGCAGCATTATGACGCGCCCCTCCTTCCACGAGGCCGGAAAGGCCCCCGTGCGCAGCACCGCCGTAAACAGGCGCGCCAGCGCTGCTACCATACGGTAGGGCAGGCGGCGCAGCACTGCGTTGGTGATGCCGTCAGCACCTGGGGCCTTCCTCGGCTTCGTCCTAAGGATGGCGCGTCTGACTGCGCCCGGCGAGAAGAAGACGGGGTCCTCATCGGGAGCTATCGGCGCTGCGAAATAGTCTCCCAGGTGTTTCTCGACTGCTGCGACATGGTCGGTGTCGCCGGTCGGGTTGGGGCGGAACTGACGCTCCAGGTGTTCGGCGAAGACCTCCGCCCGGTCCTCCGCTACGTATTTAAGCGCCCCGTCGCTGTTTAGCAGCGGTCGCACCGGGGCTGGGGTATTCGTCAGCTGGCGGCACAACTTGTGCAAAGACGGCCAGCTGTCAGCGGCTGCGTCTATTCGATCATCCCAGTCCGCGGTGGTGTGCGCCTGTAACTCGGCCTTAACCTTTTCCGCGAGACGGTTGAGCTGCGTCTTCATTGTAGGACATCTCGTTTGTTGCCACTGCTTGCGTAGGCGCCTCTTCTCGGCGATCATCGAGTTGATGCGCGCCGGCAGGGGCGGCAGTAGCACTCTCCCCTGCGGCTGCGTGCTCTGTGTCGCCGCTTCTAAGGCGCTTTGGACGCAAGCAGTGATGTCCTCCGCCGTCTGGTCCACGTCCGCGGGTGAGGCGATAGGCCGAGTCGGCGTGGTGGTCTCCACTTTGTCTATAAATATTGTCCAATCCGTAGATCGACGTGGCGCTGGTGGCTTCAGTCGGGTCGGCATACTCGATAGGACGACGAGCACGGGATGATGATCCGACTGTAGCTCGTCGTCCATCACTTGTTGCGTGACCTGGCAGTGTAGCCCTCGGTGGACTACGATGTCCAGCACGTCCGGCATCAGCCGTACGGCGTCTGGGTAGTGGGTCGGCGTCTCTGGGCCGGACACCGTATAGCCGAAGGCTTCCGCGTCCGCGAAGAGCCGTCTCCCCTCGGTGTTCCTTACCATGGAATTCCACGCTGGGTGTTTACAATTTAAATCACCGGCGAGGATGGTTGCGTTGCCACTTGTCGGCTCCAAAACCGCCCGTAGCTCTTGAAGATCTATACGAGCCTTGGGCGGCTTGTAGGCTGCATATATGTTTAGGTCCTCGCCGGCGAAATGCAGCTGGATACCCAGCGCGTAAAAGGATACGTTCGGCGGCAAGGGGAGTTCTTGGTGTACGACTCTTCGCCTCACTAGTACTGCCAGACCACGGTACTTCGCGTGAGCCGACCTTTCGTCCGTCCTGTAGACATAGTATCCTGGGACCCTGACCCTATCTTCGGGTCCCAGGAGCGTCTCGCTGATGAGCGCCACGTCGATGTCTTGTTCCCTCAGGAGATGGCGGAGGGGGGCGACCTTTTCCCTAAGGCCGCGGGCGTTCCAATGGATCACCCTCAGTGGCCTAGCCATGGTACAAGGTAAGTAGCATGGCCAGGCCATCGAGGATGACCGTCTCGATGTTTTGACCCTGCCTGATGGCCTTTATCAGGTCCATCAATAACTTTATGGCACAGGTCGTAAATTCCTTTTGGGTCTCGGTCTTGGCTTCTTTTTGTATGTTGGCACCGGTGGCGCCGCGGCTCGCTCTCTGCGCGAACTGTTTTTGTTCCGCTTGCGGCCGCGGCACTGTGCCGGCGCTAGTTGTAGCTTCATTCGTAGCTACGACCTGTGCCCCGCTTGTGGCAGGGTCGGCCCTAGGGATCTCCTCCTGGGTCGCCTGGGGGGGGGGTTTGGGCTTTTTCCCTTTCCCCTTCCCCCCGCGCCTCTTCTTCCTCCGCTTCGAGGAGGTGGCTTGGGTAGGCCCGTTGGCTGCCGCCATGAGTGTAGCACTCTGGGCCTCTTCCTCCACCATTTGCGGCCTCTCGATGGCCGCTTGAGGCCGGCGCGCGGTGGCCGTGATGGCGGCAGTCCCCGCTCGCTTGTTCCGGGTCTCTGCCTGGAACACGGGGCACTTTGCGTTGCACGTGGGGTGCGGGCCACCGCAGTTTACGCAGGTGGCCGGCTCCTCGCGCGGGCGCTGGCAGTCACGTGCCGCGTGCTCTCCTCCGCATCGGACACAAGCGAGCGGACGGTGGCACTGGTGCGAACTGTGTCTGAATTTCTGACACCGGTGGCACTGTGCGGGGCCTCGTTTTCCCCGCCAAGCCTCTATCTTGACACCCCGCATGTTCATGAACACGGTGGTGTCATACATAGTCCGGACGTCAGGCGTCTTTTTTAGGATTGCGTGGAATACGCAGCCGGGTCTTCCTTGTGCGCCCTTAATATGGCGCACGTACTCCGGCTGGTACCCCATCGTCCGGAGTTCCTCCTCGATCTCCTGGGGGTCGGTGTCCGCTGGCAGCCCCCGGATGGCGATCTTCATATTCCTTTCCGCTGGTAGGGAGTAGGCGAACCATGATACGCCGTCTTCCTTCTCCAGGCCAGTCAGGTAACGCTGGACCAGCCTGTACTCGTCCTCCGTGTCGGGGGTGAAGCGTACTCCACCCCCGTAGGGACGCGCGTTCGGAGGCCGGCCCAGCTTCGCGGCGATGGCCCGGAAATGGGCGGCCCAGTTGGGCAGCCTCTCCACCACCAGCGGCGGGTATCTCTGCTTCCTCTTCTTGCCCGGCTTCTGCTCCGTTGTTGTCGGGGCGCCGGGGGCGGCAGCGGGGGGTGCAGATTCGGTGGGGGGGGCAAGGAGATGAACGTCACTTACCCCAGTTGTCTCCGATGTGGCCGACTGTGACAGCGGCGGCGGCGTGCGCCGCGTCACGTCGGCGAAGGTGGGCGAGACGGGCGCGGCCCGACCCCGCGGCGCGCGTTCGCGCTGTGGCCGCGGCGGGTCTAGGCAGTACCGCTTCGCCTCCTCTTCGGTCTCGTCCGTGCTTCTTCGGCGCCGCTGGGGTCTGGGCTCGAGTTGGAACTCGAACCCAAAACCGAGCGGCGGCGGGATCTCAAATTGGTAGGCGGAGTCCGCCCCTCCCGCGGTGGGCCGTCGTCCGGATCGCGGGGACGTGTCTCGTGACACGCTATCGCGACCAGACGCGGCCGAGCCCTCCGACGCCAGCGACATGCTCGACCCCACGCGTGAGGAGCATGCCGACAGCATCGCGGGCGAGTCGCAGGCGGAGGCCCTGGGGGGCGCCGGCGATTGGGGCGTCGATGGTAAATTCAGCGCCGACCGCTCCCGCTCAGCCATCGCCGGTCCCGCCAGCGAGAGGCGGGGGCCGGGTGCGGCGGTGCGCGGAGCTGGGCCGGCTTGGGTTACGGGCGCCTCCGCCGCCGCAGCCCCGGGGGGCGCGGGCGGAGACGCGAAGCTGGGTGGTGGTGCGGTGGTACGCGCCGGAGGTGCGCGGGTACGCGCGGCCGGCGCGGTGGTGTGCGCTGGCAGTGCGGGCTGGGCCTGCGGTGCGGGCGCACGCGCAGCGTGCGTGGTGGGGCGCGCGGGTGGCGCGGCCCGGGTTGCGGGCGCGGTCGCGCGCGCGGGCGCGGGTACGCGCGCGGGCGGTACGGCGGCGCGTGCGAGCGGCGCGCGGCCTGAGTTTGCGGCGGGCCCCGGTGCCTGGATGGGCACCGGGCGGAACGCGGCTGGGCGGACGGGGACCGCGTGCTGGCGGCTCGACGACGGCGTTGGCGCAGCGCGCGCAGGCGCCGATGCCGTCGGTGGGCCGGTAGCTGCAGCGGCTCCCGCTTCCCCCCCTCTACTTACTCCCTCCTTCTTCGTCGGCGGTTTCTGAGTTTTCACGCCCGGCGGCGCACCGGACGACACCTCGCCAATATTTGGCATAGATGCCGCCCGATCCAACGCCGGGGGTGACTCCGGAGACCCGGCATCGCGGCCCAGAGAGCCGCGCATGCCGGGTTTCGGCATCGCTGAGGTGGTGGTCTCCGCGACCGCTGCGGCGGGACTCCGCCGGGCAGCGCGGGGGCTCCCCCTGTGTTCGCACGAGTGAGCTAGGTAACCCGTGCAAACACAAGAGAAACGGTTAAAATAGTGCGGTCCGCGCGGGTAGGCGACACAAACTGGACGTGGGTAGGTTGCGCGCTGAGTGACCACTTGGCCAATCCATCCAATATAAGTTCGGAGAAGTCGCGACGTCCCCGTAAGGGGGCGTGGCGAGCGGTACCGGGGCTGTGCCCCCCGGCCGCGGAGGCAACACGGTGGCCTGTAAATACAGGCCCCTCATTGGGTCGGCGGTGATGGCCTGTAGCTTGATTGGGCGCGCGTGGATGTCGCGCGCCCATGTGTGTGGTTGCATATTGTAACTCTGTAGGCGCGCCGCGACGCTGTCCACAGCGCCGCTTTCTTCACGACACCTTGGCGGTCTGTCCCCGCCAGGTGAGACCCCCAGTTACCTGGGGGAGGCCCGGCGGAGGACGACCAGCGACAAAGGTGCCGACTCGACGCTCCTACAGAGTATGGGTGATTTGCTCCCGCCCGCCCCGCTTCCAGAGCTAGCCGGTTACGGTCCGGGCTAAGGAGCAGTCGTGTGTGTGTGGGCGGTATTGTACTGTGTAACACCGCCCAGTGTCAACGCGTATCGCGTCCCGCGTTCGCGTACGCGTGTGAGTATAGGCGTCTGTTTAGTGGTGAGTGTCTGAGTTCGCCGCGCGACGCGCCTATATTAACCTAGCACGTGCCGCGCGACGAGCGTATGTAGATGGTAGAGTTCTATTGATTCGAGTGAGCCGCGTGTAACCTGGGTGCGGCTCACTCGAGGCGTCAGTCCGGTGCGATGGGGTCGTCGTCCGCTACCAGGTCGCGGGGCAAGGGTCTCGCGTCAGGGGGGCGCGCGTGCCAGGGCGCGATGTCCTGGACATGGGGCCAGGCCGATGCGTCGGCACGCGCGAACATTCCCGTCGCGAGGCGCCGCACAAACTCATCCAGGCTCTCAATCCCGAGATCCCTCCGGATGACATCGTTCCTCACGAAACGAGGCGCGCCTACTATGGTCCGCAGCGCAAGACTTTCCTGCGCGCGGAGTAGCTTTCGGCTCGGCTCGCTCGTGAGGGCGAACCATGCCGGAGCGGCGTACGTCATAATTGGGCGTACGTACAACTTGTACACACCCAACTTGACGCGCGCCGGGATGCGAGACGAGAGCACTGGCTTGAGCAAGGTGCGGGCGACCCTACCCCGTGCGGCGACCGAGCGGACGTGTGGCCCCATCGTGAGCCGACGATCGATGGTGACCCCTAGGTACTTGACCCGGGGCGACCACGCGATGTCGGCTCCTTGCAGCTTCAAGGGTGGTGGGAGGTGCGCGGACCCGGTGACCATCGCCTGCGTCTTACCCACGTTCACCGACAGCCGCCATTTCGACAGCCACTCGGGAAGCAAATCGAGCGCGCGCTGCATCTTGACCGCCGCGTACTTCGCATTGAGCGATGTAGTAATGTACGCGGCGTCGTCTGCGTACAGCGCGAGCATTGCGTCCGGAGTGGTGGGGATGTCGTCGGTGTAACGCGAGTAACACGCTGGCGAGACGCAGCTGCCCTGCGGTACACCCGCGAGCACCGGGCGGGCGCTAGACAGCGCCCCGTCGACCACCACCCTGAAAGATCTGTTTGAGAGGAAAGTAGAGACCACTTTTACGACGCGACGGGGCGCGCCGGATGTGGCCATCTTATACACGAGGCCCTCGTGCCACACCCGGTCGAAGGCCTTCTCCATGTCGAGGAGTACTGCCACCGAGTATTCCTTCTTGTTAAGCGCGGCTGCGAGGTGGTGCAGTACCCTCGACAGCTGGAGCGTCGTGCTATGCTCCGCCCGAAACCCGAACTGCTCCGGGCGCGGCGCTATGTGGGGTTGGAGATGTCGCAGCAGGAGTGCTTCGAACACCTTGGAGACGGTCGACAGCAGCGTGATCGGCCGATAGCTCTCCGGCTTCAATATGTTTTTTCCCGCCTTGGGCAGCATGATGACGCGCCCCTCCTTCCACGAGGCGGGAAAGGTCCCCGTGCGCAGTATCGCCGTGAACAGGCGCGCCAGCGCCGCTACCATACGGTACGGCAGGTGGCGCAGCACTGTGTTGGTGATACCGTCAGCGCCGGGGGCCTTCCTGGGCCTCGTCCTAAGGATGGCGCGTCTGACTGCGCCCGGCGAGAAAAATATCGGGTCTTCATCGGGAGCTATCGGCGTGGCGAAGTAGTCTCCCAGGTGTTGCTCGACTGCTGCGACATGACCGGTGTCGCTGGTCGGGTTGGGGCGGAACTGACGCTCCAGGTGCTCGGCGAAGACCTCCGCCCGGTCCTCCGCTACGTACTTGAGCGCCCCGTCGCTGCCTAGCAGCGGACGCACCGGGGCTGGGGTACTTGTAAGTTGGCCGCACAGCTTGTGTAGCGACGGCCAACTGTCCGTCGTGGCGTCGATTCTGTTTTCCCAGCCCTCGGCGGTGTGCGCCTGGAGCTCGGCCTTAATCTTCTCCGCGAGACGGTTTAGCTGACTTTTCAGCGTCGGACATCTTAGCTGTTGCCACTGTTTGCGAAGGCGCCTCTTCTCGGCGATCATCGCATTAATGCGAGCCGGCAGGGGCGGCAATTGCCCTCTCCCCTGCGGCTGCATGCTCGTCGCCGCTTGCAAGGCGCTCTGGATGCAAACAGTGACGTCATCCGCTCTCTCGTCTACGTCCGCGGAGGTGACGATGGGCCGAGTCGGCGTGGTGGTCTCTACTTCCTCTACGAACTTCGTCCAGTCCGTGAGTCGACGTGGCGCTATCGGCTTCAGTCGGGTCGGCATTCCCAATAAGACGACGAGTACCGGTTGGTGGTCAGACTGTAGCTCGTCGTCTATCACTTGCTGCGTGATCTGGCGGTGTAGCCCTCGGTGGACTACGATGTCCAGCACGTCCGGCATGTACTGCCTGGCGTCCGGGTAGTGGGTGGGCGTCTCCGGGCCGGACACCGTATAGCCGAAGGCTTCCGTGTCCGCGAAGAGTCGTCTCCCCTCGGTATTCGTATGGCACGAGTTCCACGCCGGGTGCTTACAATTGAAGTCGCCGGCGAGGATGGTGGCGCGTGAGGTGCTACCAAGCAGGGCCCGCAGCTCGGAGTGGTCCAGGCGAGCCGCGGGCGGCTTGTAGCACGCGTAGATGTTGATATCCTCGCCGGCTACGTGTAGCTGCACACCCAGCGCGTAAAACGTGCTGAGCGACGGCAAGGGGAGTTCTTGATGGACGACCCTTCGCCTCACCAGTACCGCCAGACCACGGTACGCTGAGTGAGCCGACCGTTCGTCCTTCCTATAAGCGAGGTACCCCGGGAACCTGATCTTGTCCTCGGGCCCCAGGAGCGTCTCGCTTATTAGCGCCACGTCGATGTCTTGATCCCGAAGGAGGTGGCGGAGGGGGGCGACCTTATCCCTTAGGCCGCGGGCATTCCAATGTATCACCCTCAACGGTCTATCCATGATAGAGGGTCAAAAACGTGGCTAGACCGTCAAGGATGACAGTCTCCACGTCTTGTCCCTGCCTAATCGCTTTAATCAAGTCCATTAATAATTTTATGGCGCAAGCTGTGAATTCCTTTTTGCATCCAATATAAGATTGTTACTCCGACCCTTATGTATGCGGCGCGGTAACGAAACCATAGCGAGATCTAATTCGACGCCAACGCCATCTATCGAGCGAGCAGACAACATTGACCTTCAACAGAAGACAGACTTGAGTAAAAAGTTCCAAGTTCTTTTAATAAATGATTATTCGGTTTAAAAATAAACTAACATTACAAAAAAAATGTATCAAACGTCAGTCTCGCGTCATTTTTTGGAAAACTTGTTGCGAAATAGTGTAGCGGTGATAGTGATTTTCCATTAATAATTTATTTTAAAAATACCTTTCATCTACATGCAACACTATTTAGACTAAGTATTCAAATCACAAATAATTTTGTTTGAATTTTGAACAAAATTGATCTGTCATTATGCTAATGACATTTAGGACTTGTTTACTTTGTTTATGCCCAAACGAAAAAAATGCAGGAAATTCCTTTATTTTTGGATTTATAACGATAAAACTGTTTCAGGACCGAGTATGTTCTCATTCCTAGGAAAAGTCGTCTTCCATCGCAAGTGCGGGAACTAATCGCATATTTTTATTACCTCACAAACCGGGGGTGTGCTAGGGTGAGAATTTTCTCAAGTTCTTTTTACTGAGTAGGTAGTCTGAATTTGAAGATGTTTTTTATTTTCACACATAACCCTTTCTTTTGCCTTTGCTGTAGCCGAGTTACAAAAAAACAACTGCTTTCCTTATGCCGCCTCTTTTTAAAACTTAACTAGTACCTATTACCTATCTTCTAGTATTACGGACAGGTAAGTTTTGCTTCTAACTAGTTACTTTGTTTAAAAACAAGCTGCGCCCCGCGGTTTTAACCGTCGGTGCTCCGTAGACCAATTCAAATTTGACCAATTGGACTGTGGGGAAAATGACATGTTTCCATCGTCCAATTACCACTGGACTATGGAGAATTGAGAAATGTTCCGCTGCCCAATTTAATAGTATAGTAAAGCCTTGTCCATACTATTTAAAAAAATATATCATAAACAATTCTTTTTGAAACCGCTTAATAATCATTTATTGAATAATTACGACATAAAAATTCATTCAATTCAAAGATTTAAAAAAAACGAGAATGCTTGTGAAATTGGTGCTTACACAAGTTTTCTGATCGGGGTCAAGAGCTATACATTTTTTTTTCTTTTTTTTATTACTACACGTGCCCCACGAAAAAAATAAATAAAAAAAGTTTATATTCTTTCCTATCTTTTCATTGAAGATTCTATTATAAATAACTATACTTAATTAGCTATCATTATATTGTACCTATTTATTTATTTATAATATTTTTGAATTCAGTTTGATGTGAACCCAAAATTATAAAAGCTTCTTTGAACCGAAAGAATAGGAAACTGGTGTGAACTCAGGGTTATAATGTTACAATGGAACATAGTTTTGGTTTACGTCCAGTGTTCTCCATAGTCCAGTTGGTAATTGGACGATGGAAACATGTCATTTTCCCCACAGTCCAATTGGTCAAATTTGAATTGGTCTACGGAGCACCGACGGTTTTAACCGCATAAGTCTCGATCTCGCAGGAATATCGGGATAAAAAGTAACCTTTGTCCTAATCCAGGTCATGGTCTATGCATGTGCCAAATTCCATCCAAATACGTTCAGCCCTTTTAGCGTGAAAGCGTAACAAACAAACATACAAAACTCAAATCTTTTCTTTTATAATATATTTTATAATATATATTTTTTTCTCTTTATAATTAGTTTATCTAGAAAAAGTGTTATTTTCGGATGTGTTTTGTTTTTATTGTTTGTAATAATATCTACTTATGTAGGTAAATATAAATAAACCCGCAAGGATTGGACAAAAGTACATTCTCAAATATCCCCATTTTTGGAACTGGACATTAGGAAATAAAAGAAAGACAAAGACAAAGACATTTTTCGAAAATCAGACATTTAGGGAAAAGACATTTTGAAACCATTGAATATTTCGGGAAATTGGACATCATGAACTTGACTGGTTCAAGGCCTTGGCCTTGTATAAAGCAGAAAAAAATAAATAAAAGGCGAACGTCATCACTGGTGCAAGTATTTATTTGTGAGTAATGTTAGCAGAAGTCGTCGAATGTTTGCCGCGTTGTTGTTTAGCCGGTGGAGTCTGAAAATAAACAGAAAAAAACATAGTCATTTATTTGTGTTTACCTACTGGTAAAGGGTTCTCACAAGTCTGTTCAAAATAATCGGTGTTTAAGACCTTTTTTTATCTATTTTCCTATTGCAGGTATTCTGGACATTTCTTTAGAAATAAGCATCGCATTGGTACGTATTTTTCTAGTTTACTCTATCAGAAAATGTCATTTCTACTTTGACATTTGTGAAGTAAACAGATACAAAATATACGTCAACAATACATGAATCGCTATACTCATATAGAGAACGCGGAATAATTGTTTCGGGTGCACTGGCCGGCAAGATCGCTTGAATTAACCGTTCCAGACTTTCTTTTGTGGGGGCTTTTTTTTTTGTAGTCTATGTGAACAAGTTTCAGACTTGTAGCCCTTTTTTTCTGTTGGGAAATCATCAAATCTCCCCTCCCGCTCTGGGTGGAGCGGAAGGGAGTGTCAGACTCTACTGATCAAAACCCACCCATGTTCCTTCCCCCTTTCTGTTCTGGGCCAGCGGTAACCCTTTCGGACAATCCCGCTGACCTAATTATCTGATGCTTACATCTTTTTGAGGCGCGAGTGGACTTGACTTTGAGACTTGTAGCCCTCAAAGAGAATGCGAGAATCTATCTCCGGAAGTTCAGGCTAGAGTGG
Source organism: Mesoligia furuncula (assembly GCA_916614155.1). Lineage (NCBI taxonomy): Eukaryota > Metazoa > Arthropoda > Insecta > Lepidoptera > Noctuidae > Mesoligia > Mesoligia furuncula. Next base: position 1,448,749 of record OU744810.1, read on the forward strand.
AACTGGAATTTATTGATCAAACGATTTTCCTAAGGATCACGCTAGACGAGGAATTACAATGGGGACCTCATAATTATAACATCTCTTGCGGGATGGCTTAGCTCGGCTGCTTATGCTGTTAGATGTAGAAACTGCGCGTTTATTCTATTTTAGCTTTAGCTTTTTAGCATTATGTCGTACGGCATTTTACTATGGGGTCGGGCTGCTGACATTTCTTTTGCAAAAGAGAACTGTCAGAGCCCTTTATAATCTACGTCGCTATGAATCTCTCAGAGAACTTATTAACAGGATTAATCTTATGGCAGTACATTCATTTAAGAAAATATTATGTACTTATGTAAGAAAAAATCTACATCTTTTTAATAAAATAAGCGATAGACATAATTGCAATACTAAAAATGAAGATAAAATACATCAACCATTTTTCAGATTAGCCAAAGTATCCAAGGGTCCTCTTGTTACCATGAGTCGAGGGTCAAGGCGCGCACACTTTACAGTTCTAACAGGTCATGTAGGTAATGACTTGTTCGGCAGTGCCTCGTCGGTCTGGTAGCTCCCAGGTCGGGCAAAGTGATTGGATACTCCATCAGGAATTTCTCAGTACCAGCCCAGAATCTGGTTTTGTGCCCCTTTGATGGCAGTAGTCTCGCCTCCTATTACAAGGTACTTAAACATAACAGCTGGCGAATGTACTCCTTCGGAGAAAGTAGGTGTTACAACTCTAAGCTCAATGACTATATAACTATATCCCTTAATAAGGATGTAAGCACTTACTGGTTGGTGGTGGAGGAGGTGGTCCTCCGAAGTTGCAGCCAGCGTTGGGAACGGCGCCCATCCCGCTCTGGAACACATCACCATCATTAGTTTGCACAGCCAAATCTTTTATATCTTCGTCGGTATCCAAATTATTTCCTTTATCAGGTCAGGACACATAATACCTTTTGAAGATACGGCACTGAGCAGACTATAAAAAAAACAATATTTAATGACTTGATAACATAGATCTAATTTTTTTTTGTTCTCCTTAGTATCTGCGATCGGCTTTCTAGCCATAATCAGATGAGGTCTTCGTGTGAGATTATTTTATTACTTTCTAGCCATAATCAGATGAGGTCTTCGTGTGAGATTATTTTTGTGGTGTTCCATTGAACATTCACATTATGTGGCTTAGTACTAAATTCATTTTTAAATTTTCATATTCTCTGGTCCAAGTTTAGTATTTGCCATTTCTTTAGGCAGATGATATCCCCTTGTGTGTTTAGAAGATGAAACCTCGAGATACACGCATATAGACGACGCGTATTAGAGACTCGCATCTCCTTCACTGTTTTAGAAAAAAATATCATAAGTAGTTGAAGTTTAATCTTACCAAGTCTTAAAGTCAAAGTCACAGCAATTATTTCAAATAGGCTCAAAAAAAGCACTTTTGAACGTCAAAAATTACAACAAAATAGAATTGATTCTAGTCGCCCATTACAAATGGTAGTTTTCGTATGGAGAAGAATGGGCAAGAAACTTCACCGTTACTCTTTTAAAATTATTTGCAATATTTTGCATAAAATAATTATATAATAATAATATGTGAAGACGATGCATCTAAAATAAAATTATTGTACCACAATAGCTAAAAGAATTAAAAATTAAACCATGACATATGAATTAATTAACTGATAGATACATGGTGCTCACATATTTACAAACATTGATAGTGTCTGTTTGAAACTTTACCGGTTTTCTTATGCCCTTTATATGTTAGGTAAAGTTGCAAACAAAACTGCCTTCCTAACGGCATACCACGGGTATGCAGCCTCCACATTAAGGTATGGACTCATATTTTGGGGCAATGCTACAAATATATCTACCGTACTTTTGGCACAAAAAAGATGCATCCGAGCCATATGCAAATTAAGAACAACCGATACATGTAAGCCACACTTTAGGGATTTAAATATTCTGACAGTACCGTCGCTGTATATCTATGAGGTTTTGATATTTGTAAAAACCAATATACACTTATTTAATCACGTAGAAAGTCAACGTCGCTCAGATAAGTTAAAAACAATAATCACCAGGACTGCTTTTGCTTATAAAAGTGTCTATGCAATGGCACCAAAATTGTATAACAAATTACCTTGTCATATTAGGAATAGTAAGAATTATAATGAATTCAAAAGTAATCTTTTTAAGCTACTAAATGACAAGGTATATTATTCGGTCAAGGAGTACCTGGATGACAAATTTTGATAAATTTTTATAATTTATATATTTTATTTATTTAATGTAATTTTGCGTTTGTGTTTTTGCAATCTTTTGGCATTGTGTATCTTTATCTTTCTTATTTTCATGACATTTTCCCTTTATTATTATGACAATTTTATAATTTGACATCCTTGTGTAACTTTGACATTGTTCATATTAATCTAATTTTGTATGCCTATCGGCGGGACATGGTTTGTACAATAGATTTATATTGAAAAAACATCTGTAATCACCTATGTTTCACAAAATAAATAGGTAAATGAAATGAAAAATGAAATGAAAACATGTTAAAAGTAAACGATTTTCATTTAAATAAAAAAAAATACAATTAATAAGTCAGGGTGTGAGTAAAAGTAATTACAGAATGTAAATGAATGTCAAAAAAAATTACAATTTAGCAACCAGTTTGATTTTGTCGAGACTCTAGATTGTTCTATGGTGCAGGACCAGCATACTGTCCAAGAGTTCTTATCTTGGATATAATCTTCTAATTTATAGTACTTATATGCTTGTTTACAAAGTGTCCCGTGGCTAAATAATAACAGCCGCACAGGTTGATAGATCAGGTTAAGCTACGCTTGCCGCGGTTGGTCTGTGGATGGGTGACCGTCTTTACATACCTTGACCCCTCCGTGCCTCGGAAAGCACGTTAAGCCGTTGGTCCCGGGTGTCATTCGTGGATCTTTGACAGTCGTTACGGGTAGTCAGAAGCCCGAAAGTCTGACAACGTCTTATCAAGGGGTATAGTATTACCCAGTAATTGGGTTGTGGAGGTCAGATAGGCAGTCGCTCCATGTAAAATACTGGTATTCAGCTGCGTCCGGTTTGACGGGAAGCCGACCCCAACATAGTTGGGAAAAGATATGTAAGGATCGTAGCATGTGGGGTTCTGTGGTTTCTAACCAAGGAAGGCATGAGATTATGTAGGTATGTGTAATTATTTTATTTTTGGATTGTTTCTCGTTACTATTTGCTGTTTTCTGGACGCTTTTAATGTGTACGTCATTTTTTACAGCATTCTCACAGTCATATAATTATAAATTGAATGACATGATTATAATATGAATCATGTAAGTAAAAAATAATTAAAAAGAGTGTCCATGGAGTTTCTTGCCCGTTCTTCTCCATAGGTACTACCAACTACACTTTCATCATCATCATCATCATTTCAGCCGAAAGACGTCCACTGCTGGATATAGGCCTCCCCCAAAGGGGGGGGGGGAGGTTTGCCATAATCGCCACGCGTGGTGTACACGCGTATGGTGGTGGAATGCATAGAGAACGCTGGCGCTGCTGCCCATTCTCCGGTTCGCCCCTTAGTCGCCTTTTACGACACCCACGGGAAGTATGGGGTGGTGCTATTCTTTAAGTCCGGCACCACACAGGCAACTACACTTTAGATTGGGCAAATAACTTCATATTTTTTCTGACTGACCGACTTTTTGACAGTTCAAAAGTGCCTGTTATTGGTTTAATTGAAATAACACGAGTTTGAGTTTATATGTGATTCGTATTGATCCGGGATTCTATACATATAAACATTATTATATTCTAGTCTACATAATAGTTAAACCTTGTAGGTGTAAGTATACTTTCTTCGGCATAACCAGTTCCATTAGTGCGTAACAAATTCTTGAATTTATTTGTCCTCTGTAAGACTGATTGCTGACATCCGCCGTTTAATTTGCAATAGCGAGAATTTCTACATCGGCTCGGAACAGACTACATAAAATAAAGGTGACAAGAGAGACATTTCATATGCTCTACAATTAAATATCTATACTAACCATAAAGCTGAATATTTTGTTTGTTTGTTTGAACGCGCTAATCTCGGAAACTAGCAGTCGGATTTGAAAAATCATGTTTGCATTTGATAGCCCAATCCTTGAGGGAGGCTATAGGCTATTTAACATCACGCTGGGACTCTTAGGGACCGAGCAAAATGAAAAAAAGTAAGAAAGAACGCTAAGCGAAAAAGAAGTAATAGTACGGGCAGGCAATGCTATGCGACGAGGTGGTTCGGGGGAACAAAAAATTTCACGTAGACGAACTCGGGGGCAGAAGCTAGTTTATTTTATATTGCGAACACTAGTACAATTTTTTTTTTAATAATTTTCTTCAATGATTTACACGGTTTAATATTGATCTCCAAGTATAAGATTCCTTCCTCATAACTATTTCCTCAGACCAATATTTTTTTTATTGGTCTGAGACTATTTCTTAGGTTTTTCTAGACTTTTGTACCTGACAATACCGCCAAAAACAAAGTTTTTGATTACTAGGATATTCTATAATAACCAAAAACATAAAATTATCGGACCTCTAATTCCAATTAAGTACGAGTAGGTACGAATATCAAATAAGTAATACTTAAAAAGAGAACTGAATTAGATCATCATATTCAAATACAAATATTTGTATGTTTTCTCTATATTACAGAGATCAGATAAAACCCAAAAGTTTCTGTAGACGAGGCCTCAAACCTCAAAGAACCAATATTTCACCTTAATATCACCTGAGGTTGTTGGCAACATTGTAAATGTCACTTTAAGGATTATTTGTGTGATAATTTGATATTTGATGACCAAAAGCATATGTTTTTCAAAAATAAATTATTTATCGATATCAGAGGGCCAATTCTCAAAATTAAAAACGTTCAAAATCTAATCGCAATCTCATCTCAGCGACAATCAATGTCAAAAATAGAGGTGTTCTGTAAACATCTCACCGTAAAAACTTAGGTGAAGTGAGCGTGGAGTGAGCTGTCAGTAGTGTCGTCAATTCCTAGCAAAAACAAACTCACTTCACCTAAGTTTTCACAAAAGGATAACATTATGAATTATAATATGACGAAGACAGTCCGTGTTTTTCTTTTTCGCTGCACTACGTAGGTACAATCAAAGAGATTGGGATTGGATTGATTGGTATTTTAGCACAGCCAAAAAAAAATTTTTTTTGTTTAACTTAACAGTTATCTGTCTATTATATTATCCTTTTATGATTCTGCAAAAGCGGCCTTTTTGGCCCCCAGACTTTGAACGTTCTTAAAATTACGAGAATTGCACCTCTGTTTTTAATTCTGGCAAATTATATGTTTCTGCACAAAATTACTAATTAACAGTCTTCTCATTTGATGTCTATATTTCTTATGTTCGGTCATCGAAACTTGCATTACAAACATCTGTGCAAAAAAATTGCACCGGTTTGCGTAAATAAATCTATATAAATAAAATAAAGTAACACCATCTATATAAGTAAAGAATGGCTGCACCGGTTTTTATGATCTTTGATTTGTTTGTATTTATCCCCGCTCCGAATAACTATTAAAAAAAATCATGTTTGCATCGTGTTGTACCCTACGCACCATTGACCTGCACGGCCTGCACCATCAATGGTGCAGATGAGACTAATTAGTTTCATTTGCACCATTAATGGTGCAAATGAAACCGCATTGATAGTATGGTCTCATCTGCACCATTGAGGATGGTGCAAACGAAACCGCATAGCCCATAAAAAAAACATGGGAATAATTCACGAAAAAAAAAAATCACTTTCTCACATTTATTGATTCTGAGGCGGTACGAAGTTCGCCGGGTCAACTCGTATTTCAGAAATAAAAACTTGCACCTAATGCAATAAAGAGTTGTACCATAAAACCGAAGAACTGTATCAACAAGAGATAGATTAGTAGGTACGAATAATTTTCAAAAATATAGAAAAAGAAGCAAAGACTTTCAACAAGCAGACCCAACAACAAAGGATGCTCTAAATACAAACTGCCTCTTTGGTCCAGTGGTCGCAAGCGCTTCTGCTGAGCATGAGGTCCTGGGTTCGATGCCCGGGTCGGGCGAAGTGTTATTAAGTTTTTCCATCTGGAATTTCCCAGTAGCAGCCTGAAGTCTGGATGTGTGCACAGTGGATGAGGGGCTTACATGACCAAAAGCGCGCTCACTGTCGGACTGCATAGAAAAGAAAGAAAAGCGCGATGACACAACGCTGGTGATTTATTGCAAAATATGAAGCAAACATTTAATTACAAAAAATCTATTGTTTGGACAAAAAAATTAAAACACTAGTGTTTTAGTATGTTGCTTGTAGAATAAGCTGACAAAAAATTAGAATGATTGTATGTATATTAGTATGGTTTTTATTATATAAAGAAAGTTTTTAGAGGTATTTTCATGATTTTTTTTCTGTTGTATCAAATTAGATGTATTATGTTTTCAACACACTATCTACCTAGCATATATCCAAGAATAAGAATATCATATACTTTTCTGGTTTTGTTTACTGTAGTCGATCATATACTTTTATTATTTCAAAAACTTGCGTTTTTTACTGGCGTTATCTGGGTGTAAATACCTCTACTTAATCTTTTGGGGAATACAGACTGTTATGTTATGTATAATTTAATCTTCTCATAAATTCAAATCCGAAACGCTATGAGGCAAGAAAAACAAGCACACATCATAAACATCAGTCAAATAGCCGTGGGAATCGGTTACTAGCTTATTGATGTAAAATCAAATAAAGTTACATTATGGCCGAGTGCAGGGCAATTTGTTCTAGCTCGCATAACGAACGGTCTCGATCGTTCTCAGCCAGGGCTGTCCGAAACATGTTAATTATAAAATTAAGATTAATATAGCTGATAGTAATTATGGTTATATTAGTTCGTCGTTTCAGCCGATAGACGTCCACTGCTGGACATAGGCCTCCCCCAATTTTGGGGGGGGTTTGCCATAATCGCCACGCTTGGCAGGCGGGTTGGCGATCGCAGTATGGTATGATGGTGGAATAAATAGAGAACGCTGCTGCCCATTCTTCGGTAAGACCCTTAGTCGCCTTTTACGACACCCAGGGGAAGTAAGGGGTGGTGCAATTCTTTAAGTCCGGCACCACACAGACAGTTATATTAGTTACTGGAAGATTATTGAGTTAATTAAAAAATATCTGTTTATCTTGTTGAGTTTATTAGTTAGGTGTAATATGACTTGGTATTTAATATCAATGCTAACATTGGCGATGGCTTCTCAGACTTCTTATAAAAGGTCATTTGAATAAGTGTTTTTAAGTTAGCCATTACCTTAACTTGAATTATCTAAAAAAATCGAATAGTTTTTTTATAAGTATCTTACATAATTACGGCCGACAAAATTCAAATAAGCACCCAAAAATCCTTGAAAGCCAATCATTCTGTACCAATTATACTTGTAAAATATTCTGACAAACAATTCGGCGCGTACGCATGCCGTGAATATTTTTGCGTCATCCCAACCTCAGCCTACAATCATCATCAGGGGCCCTAAAAAGGCCACTTTGGGAGAATCATAAAAGGAATTCATTATGAATGATATTAAAAGTCGTAAAATGGTCACAATCTGACAATTAATAATATTGTTTGTGTACAATTCGTAACACGCAATTCATCTATTTGACAATTTTGTATGGAGATTCGTAAAATGGTCCACAAAATAGGAATTGCTTTAATGTCAAATAATGGAACCGTAAGAAGTTAGTCAAAAGCAACATTTCACAAATCGGATTGGAGGCTTTGTGAAGAAATAATGTTATAATAGCAGATTTAGCCCTATATGAAAACTTTCTGGAGCACGCGCGGGTTACGACGACCCTTCTAGATCGCCGACAAAATGCATCTCTTCGGAAAATGGACATAGCGTTCGAAATGCCGGATCTCGAATTTGTTGGCATAGACGGCTAAATAAGTGTGTCGCGACCTCATCTATGAGCTGGAGGCGTACACAATGTACCCGCCGCGATGGCATAAGTACCTACTATCCCCAAGGCAAGTAAAAGCATTGTTTTGTGATAAAAGTAAGTAGGGTGTTTTTCAACACTTTTAACTAAGTAGTTCCAGGTAGACACTATCATCTATTATTATAGAGGTTCAGAGACTTACTCTGTACCCCCTCCGTGAAATGCATACAATCTTCTATTCACATTTTAGGTGTACAATAGGCACACCTCTGCCTAACCCTTCAGGGATATGTATGTGTGATATTGTTATAGTATCATACTTTACTTCAATTTAATTAAGTAGTACATATAAGAGGACCCGTAGAAGAGTATACCATATTATACATTTTACTAAAATAAAACAATAGTGATATGAAAAATATTTTATTAAATTATTAACAATTCTCATCTTAAATTATTAAAAAACTAATACAAACATAATAATTAATTAGGCTTTTTTTCATTCATTTAGGTTTGCGACTCTGATTAGTGTCGATGCTAGCTGCGGAGGGGCACACTGTGTGTTTATGGAATCACCAGACCCACTTGGAACAACTCTGCCACGCTGAAAAGGAAAATTTGTGGTTTTTAGTAAGTCAAATCATCATCATCATCTGTCTAGCCTTCTCTCAACTATGTACTATGTTGGGGTTTGCTTCCAGTCTAACCGGATGCAGCTGAATACCAGTATTTTACATGGAGCGACTGCCTATCTGAACTCCACAACCCAGTTACTGGGTAATACAATACCACTTGGTAAGACTGGTTGTCAGACTTTAGGGCTTCTGACACCCCGTCATTGTTTAATTTGAGTGCTATTATAATAATAAAACAATTATGTTTCAGGTGACGCAGGCTATCCCTTAAAATCAACATTGAAGACACCACAAGTGGACACAGAGCCCGATACCTTTTTCCCTTTATGCAAAGTTTTTGTGTTATTTAAATGTTATAATACAGTATGTTTTCCTTTTTTATTTCTTTATAATTATATTATATGAATGACTTAATTTTTTTATTGCATACATGTACAAAAAATTCATACTTTACCTATAAGGGACACCAATAAAAAATAGTCTCGTCTGCATCAGCAAGCCTCCCAAGGTTCTGCACTATTAATTTACTATATCAGCTGTAGCATGTTGCATCTCCACCTGAGGTAAAACTCTTTGAGCTTCATCTAGTGCAGCCAGAGGGCGACCTAAAAAACGTAATAAAAATACCATATAATCATTATCAATAGTCATCATGTCTTAGTCGCAATATGAATAGCTGTAGGGTTAGAAAAATCCACTCACTGCGGTATCTTGCTTGCCGAGTTCGACGAGGCAGAGGCACTGTTGTAGCATCGGCAGGGCTAGGGTTTGGTGCTGACGCACGAGTCTGGACAAGACATAGGGCTGCAGTGATCTCGAAAAGGAGCTCAAAACCGACAGCGCTTCCACGTTCACTGTAGAAAATCGAGCAGATTGTTCCATTGTACAATGCGATTCAAATAAGAATAGGAACGTCAATGACCTCTATCTGTCAAATGTTGATTGAAAAGTACGGTGTGCAAAGAAAACTTATTTGCGTATCAATAACTTTTTTTTTGTTTAACCGAGTCTTAGATAAATCAAAGTGAAAAAAACATCAAAAAATTAGTCATAATTCTTTTTTTTTAATTATGCTACTTTCTTTCTTATTTTCTTTGTTGACAACAATTCACCAGAAAGTAGTGCTTGTGGAGTGTTACTGTTTCTTTCGTTAATTCTGTATGTTACGTGGTCGTTTCCTGTTAAATTTGTTATTTGTTGACGATGACCACTCAAATAGTGATGCAGACATGAGCGGAATTGAAAAAAAAATGTTTTCGTAAATATTTAATGTTATTAAAAAAATATCTTGTTTTGCTCACCCTACCCAATTTATTCGATTTGACAGCTATGACGTCACAACATGGCGCTAAGTCGGTCCTATTCTTATTTGAAACGCATTGTATCTCAGACACTAGCTGCACGTCTTTCCATTCCTACAAAAAATTACGTACATTTGAATACATTTGCACAGCATTTTATTTAAGTAATGATTTAAGTCAAACAATTATACACTTACTTTGTATTAAAAACGATCTTACTCGCACGAAATACTAGTTTTAAACTACACACATTATGATTGTTTGTTGATGTTTGATTCAGTTTGACGTTGAGGCGGGAGAAACGAAGGGTGCGTTCCGAGTTGGGATGTAATCCATTTGAGCGGGCTTAAAAACTAAAGACTAACAACTCGCTCTAAATCGTAGCGATGCGATTAAACTCACCTAAATCGTAAACAATTTAGAAATTAGTGCGGTCGGGACCTTCCAATCGCACTAAATCGGAATCTAACTGTTCTAACTTCAATTACATCTTTCGGTTTCCTACAAATAGTTTACTTAACGCTTAATTCGGAATGCGGCCTAAAAATACGCGTTGCCAGTTTATTGTTTCTAACTTCCCTTTTCAGGGCTTATCTGCGGACTTTTTAACAGTTATGAGTATGTTATAACGTAATAACATTTAAACTGTAGAAATAAAAAATAAAAACTTATTTGATCAATAAAAACTGTAAACCAAACTTTACCGATAAAATTACGGTCTTTATTTTTTTCATGCGGTAATATTTATGCCAAATATGAATCTGTTTGAAATTGAATTCTATGTATAGGATTCAGCTATTATGTGTCACCATTTTACGAAAAATAGAGGAATTGCTACTGATCTACTGGGAATTCAGGAAATTACTCGTTTTATGAGGAATTGCTTAAAGTGGCCTTTTTAGGCCCCATCATCGAAACCATAATTATATGCTCACAGTCATCGTGAAACACGCTTCTTTTCTACCCACGTTTAAATAGTTCGTGATGAGCGTGACAGGTGGCGCTATCTGGCGTTATTATCAACGTATTACACATGTTGAATAATTATTGTAGCACCGAGCACGTGGGTTTGCTCACGATTTCCTTTGCGTAGTCAGGTGTTGTTATCTTTCTGTAAAGGGATAAAATACGGTTTCAAGATGTGCATAGCATGCAACTTCCTTAATCTTTAACCGTGTAACATCGCGACTCGTTAGATGCCTCGTGATGATATATAAAAAAACCGGGCAAGAGCGAGTCGGACTCGCTCACCGAGGGTTCCGTAACATCCAGGTTCATGCATAAGGTTTATGTTTATGAAATTAAATGTTTTTTTTATTTTTTTAGTTGGTTGAATAAAAGGTAAATTGTGGTTTACGATTTATGACGTATTAAAAAAAAACTACTTACTAGATCTCGTTCAAACCAATTTTCGGTGGAAGTTTACATGGTATTGTACATCATATATTTTTTTTAGTTTTATCATTCTCTTATTTTAGAAGTTACGGGGGGGGGGGGGGGACACACATTTTACCACTTTGGAAGTGTCTCTCGCGCAAACTATTCAGTTTAGAAAAAAATGATATAAGAAACCTCAATATCATTTTTGAAGACCTATCCATAGATACCTCACACTAATGGGTTTGACGAAAAAAAAATTTTTTGGTTTCAGTTCTAAGTATGGGGAACCCCAAAATGTATTGTTTTTTTTCTATTTTTGTGTGAAAATCTTAATGCGGTTCACAGAATACATCTACTTACCAAGTTTCAACAGTATAGTCCTTATACTTTCGGAGAAAAGTGGCTGTGACATACGGACGGACAGACAGACGGACAGACAGACAGACAGACAGACATGACGAATCTTCTAAGGGTTCCGTTTTTTGCCATTTGGCAACGGAACCCTAATAAAAAAGAGGTTTGGCTTGATAGTCAAAATACTTTCAGAAGGGGAGAATGCGTCCAGTTAAAACGCTGCGACTGTCAATATTCTGTCAATATTCTGTTCTGTATATATGTTAAAAAAAAAAACATAGTTTCATGGTTCGTTCCTTTTAGAGCCTTTTTAACTTACCCTATCAAATCCTAAACCTCGAGGTTTTCAACCCAAACATTTTATTCTTATTTCTCTCAACCCTACAAGAATGATGCGCGAAAATGGCCGCCAGTGCGGATCGTTGCCCAACGCAGTGAGGCAAGCGCCGCGATAACATCTAACACGCGTGTTGCAACTATTGTGAGCAGATTTTTTTTTGCAGTACGATGCACGTATCCGCGAACCGCCGGAACGGAATTAAGATTCTTGAGAGAATTAAGTTATTATCGTAATGCTATCGGTAACACGCTAATAGGGGCCTGTAATTTAGTCCTCCTAGTCCTCCTACACGGCAAAAGTATACACATTAACACATACTAAAACTCTTACAGAAAAAAATAGTATTTTGTAAAATGGACAGTGGCGCCAATTCTGTTGTTCACAAACTAAACTAAATTTAATTTCAGGCATCTTTTTCTTTCTATTTCACTAAGACAAGGACAGAAGATAAATATTAGTTTAGTCCTGCCAAATTAGTCAGCGCCTGGCGTAAATTGACGTAATTTTAGTAGCCAATTTTTTAATCTCGTCTAAAGTTGTCTATGGAGTATCTTAATTTGACAGTACTAACCTATTATCACATTTAATTTTCTTAATATAAGACAGATTAAGTATAGATAGATTTTATTTCTTGCAAGAATGAAGACGTTATTCAGAATTTATCTAGCAGTATGTACTGACGGCTCCTAAGCTATAAAGTAATACATATCAAGCTTTACGGCCGCTTAAAATTCAAACGATCATTGCTAGTAACTAGTAGTGTAATTGGTTCACTAACCTGTCAATATTTATATACATACCAGGTATCTTAAGAGCCTATACTACCTCAGCTAAAGTTCACTCTTTATCTCGCTCGCACGATTCTGCTCGCGGACTGTGTAAGAGCGAGACAGAGTGCGGTGCTGGGCGGAAGGCAGCGCCAATAGTTTAGGTATTTGCTTCTTACGGTGAAAATAAAGGTAATTTAAAAAAACTAAATAACATGAGACTTGCTTTATAGTTAGTTCAGTTAGTATGCAAAGTTTCATGATCTAATATGAAGTATTTTTTGAATACCAGCGGTTTATTGTTCGGTTTGGAGGTAACTTTGGAATTTTTTTCTATCGAGAAAATTTTATGGAATCGTGTTTTCGTCTAACACAGTACCTAGCTTTAATCCTCAACTTTACCATATATTTATTTCAAAATTAATGCTGCAGTATTTTCGACATAACGGAGGATCATGCTAAGCCATTTGAGGTAGCATAGGCTCTTAAGTTTTAGGTCCTAGGGCTGTTGCAAACGACTCGGTGTACGGTGCGAGATATCATCTTATACTCGTGTTGCAACTGCTTTATTGTGCTGCGTCGGTTTTTCTACACCGTACTGCACGATGCTGCGGACGCTTACAGTCGGACCATTCGCAGTTGTGGGGTGAGACAAAATTTAGCTATTTTGGTGTATTTTTTTGTTTTGTTTTAAATTTCAATATGAATTCTACTTTTAAAATGACCTGACCATCTGTCAAAAACTTTATTTGACAGATGGTCAGGAAATTCTGCACAAGAGAAGCACTAAAGAAGAAAATTTATCCTTTATAGGAGTTAAATAAGGGATGAACTTTTGTATGGAAGTTCATTATTTTTTCCGGTGGAACATCCCATCAGACGCACGGCTTGTACTTACATAAGAAAATACTTTGTGATCTTTATAATTGCGACATTGTTACATGAAAAGAAAACTACTGTATGAATAACCACTCTCTCGAAAAAGTGGGAACCTTATAGGCTGATTACAAGGTTCCCACTTTTTCGAGAGAGTGGCCGATAATCTACCACGCGGGCCCAGTGCGGGTTGGTAAAAAACGAAACTCGGGTTATTTAAACATTAAATCGTCTTCAAAAAGAAATTAACTCAAAATTATGAAATGACTTTAATTTCGAAAGTCGTTGTCTTGGAATCTGTATTTTAGTTTTGGTTTTTGCCACCGACTTCCGAAATTAAAGTTATTTCATAATTTCGAGTTAATTTCTTTTTGAAGTCGGTTTAATTTTTTTAAATTACTTTTTTATTTCGTAATTTTTAGTTTTAAGTAAAAACTGAAATATTTATTTGTAATAAGTAGGTAATAGTTTTGTTGTAAATATTGCACTAGGATTCGACCTAGGAATTTGAATGTTTTCCCTTTGACACTACACCCGTAAGTCAGGTCGTCACACTTACACGTATTAGTCCATATCTTGAAAATTACTGAATCGATTTTGATGAAACCTGCACTATTCCCTAAGTTGAAGTAAATGTAAGCCAATAAAAAAAATGGTCACGATCCGATTAATAGTTGCGGAGAAATGCGTGGACAAACAAACATACTTACATACATACATCTATAAAACTTTGTATATTTGTTTGGAAGCCCTAATAGATTGCCATATGTGAATATAATGCAGTTCCAATAACATTACATACATACGTGTCGAATTGATAACCTCTTTTTTAGGGTTCCGTAACCAAAGGGTAAAACTGGCCAAGTACGAGTCGGACTCGCACACGAAGGGTTCCGTACCACAAGGCAAAAACTCCGAAAAAAACATGTTTTTTGTATGGGAGCCCCCCTTAAATATTTATTTTATTTTAATTTTATTATTTATTATTAAAGTTAAAATACAACTGAGTATTTTGTGAACATTTCAAGTGCGTACCTGTTGCCATTTTTGATATCGAGCAAAAAAGGGCAAAAAAATCGCGTTTGTTGTATGGGAGCCCCCCTTAAATATTTATTTTATTTTGTTTTTAGTATTTGTTGTTATAGCGGCAACAGAAATACATCATCTCTGAAAATTTCAAATGTCTAGCTATCGCGGTTCTTGAGATACAGCCTGGTGACAGACAGACAGACAGACGGACAGACAGAGAAGTCTTAGTAATAGGGTTCCGTTTTGTACCCTTTGGGTACGGAACCCTAAAAACGGGACCCTATTATTAAGACTTCGCTGTCTGTCCGTCTGTCTGTCACCAGGCTGTATCTCAAGAACCGCGATAGCTAGACACTTGAAATTTTCACAAATTATGTATTTCTGTTGCCGCTATAACAACAAATACTAAAAACAAAATAAAATGAATATTTAAGGGGGGCTCCCATACAACAAACGTGTTTTTTTTCGGCGTTTTCGCCTTGTGGTACGGAACCCTTCATGTGCGAGTCCGACTCGCACTTGTTTATACTTATTTTTTATTTTTGAAGTCGGTAAAAAAATTTAAATGCCATTCACTTCCTCACGCCACGCAATGCTAGTCAATAGTTCAAAACCTACACCACATAAAAAAAATATTATCACGCCTACAGAGCACAACTTATTACATCTACAAAGAAGCAAATCCAAATAAATCAAAACAAATAATTACTAATAGAAAGTGGGCTCGCCCACCTGTCTGTTTGTCTGTCACCGGCTCAGTTGTATGTTAATGCACGCCTTCAGAACAGTAGGATGCGCAGGATTCGTCATACGATGTAATAAGATGTTTGAGTAGTCATTAAATAAATTTGCATAATATTGGTATTGCAAGGTGAAATATAAAAATAGTCACAGATATTGCTTTTTTAAATAAATTAACATGATTATGTACTTGATGAGTCCGGAATTCCGGAAGTTTCTACCGTGTAGGCATCTACGACGACGGCTCGGAATAATGTAGACTGTCAATTATGATATTTAAAAATAAAATAATTATAAATATTAATAAAAATTATAAATTTTCATATTTATGTCTAGACTTACAAAGAGACTGATCCCTGAGTTTGCTTCGACATTTCTTGTCAGGGGCAGTCAAGTCAGATAGGAAATGTTGACTCCTATTTTATTAAATAGCATTTTTAGGGTTCCGTTGCCAAATGGCAAAAAAC
The DNA here is from genome assembly GCA_916614155.1 of Mesoligia furuncula. Taxonomy (NCBI): domain Eukaryota; kingdom Metazoa; phylum Arthropoda; class Insecta; order Lepidoptera; family Noctuidae; genus Mesoligia; species Mesoligia furuncula. The sequence goes on from OU744810.1 coordinate 1,464,616, forward strand.
GGAACCCTTATAGATTCGTCATGTCCGTCTGTCTGTCTGTCTGTCCGTCTGTCTGTCTGTCCGTCCGTATGTCACAGCCACTTTTCTCCGAAACTATAAGAACTATACTGTTGAAACTTGGTAAGTAGATGTATTCTGTGAACCGCATTTAGATTTTCATACAAAAATAGAAAAAAAACAATAAATTTTGGGGTTCCCCATACTTAGAACTGAAACTAAAAAATTTTTTTTTCATCAAACCCATACGTGTGAGGTATCTATGGATAGGTCTTAAAAAATGATATTGAGGTTTCTTACACCATTTTTTTCTAAACTGAATAGTTTGCGCGACAGACACTTCCAAAGTCGTAAAATGTGTGTCCCCCCCCTGTAACTTCTAAAATAAGAGAATGATAAAACTAAAAAAAATATATGATGTATAATACCATGTAAACTTCCACCGAAAATTGGTTTGAACGAGATCTAGTAAGTAGTTTTTTTTTAATACGTCATAAATCGTAAACCGCAATTTACCTTTTATTCAACCAACTCAAATATAAAAAAATAAAAAGAAAGCATTTAATTTCATAAACATAAACCTTATGCATAAACCCGGATGTTACGGAACCCTCGGTGAGCGAGTCCGACTCGCTCTTGCCCGGTTTTTTTATTGTGACTGCTATTCCGTTATTAAACAATTTCATCATTACAATAACCAGGCCTTACAATAAATGGGTATTGCATAAAGTGTTCAGACTGAAAATATCCATCCGTATACTAATATTATAAATGCAAAGTAACTTTGTCTGTATGTTACCTTTTTACGGCTGAACGGATTTCGAATAAATTTGGCACACCGGTAGACCATAACCTGGGGTAGGCCATACGAGTAGGATACTTTTTTCCCGGTAGATCGTTCCCGACGGATAAACTCCTACCTTTACGCGGGCAAACCCGCGGGTAAATAGTTAAATACTTGATGCTAATAAATGTAAACTGGATATTTAATTGAATGTGATTTTGATTAATCTGTGTTTCTGTGTGGTGCCGGACTTAAAGAATAGCACCACCCCATACTTCCCGTGGGTGTCGTAAAAGGCGACTAAGGGGCGTACCGGAGAATGGGCAGCAGCGTTCTCTATGCATTCCACCACCATACCATACTGCGATCGCCAACCCGCCTGCCAAGCGTGGCGATTATGGCAAACCCCCCCTTTTGGGGGAGGCCTATGTCCAGCAGTGGATGTCTTTCGGCTGAAATGATGATGATGATGATTAATCTGTAATTTAAGTGATTTATAAGTTACTAGTAGCGCCCCGCGGTTTCACCCGCATAAGTGTCGATCCCGTTCGAAAGACACGTGGCGCCATCTATTACCATAATAATGTTATTGTTGTTTTCCTCGGGAACAGCACTTTTTTTCGGGATGAAAGGTACCCTATGTCCGTTTCTGTACACCTGACAACGTATATGCACAATTTCAGGATGATCGGTTCAGTAATTTAGGCGTGAAAAGGTAACAAACAAACTTACTATCGCATTTATAATATTATTTAGGATTAGGATAACACATATTATGATCCTAATAATGTTACCTGGAAACAGAAGACACGTGTGAGTAAGCTTAATATCCACTTAATTACCATATTAAACCTCACGTTAGCATCTTTTGTATATCCTATTAAACTAATAAGGAAAATAATGTTATGCCTAAGTAGGCAGTTCCTAGAAATGACAAAGTATAATTAAACTTTAACCCCGGATTGTCCTTTTAACATCCTTGAGGATCCTAGTAGACACAGAATCTAGAAAGTCCGCTGCTCTTGATAGTTCGAAGAATACAGCTCGTATTAGCAAACCAGATTTACCCACTAACCGAGAGGTTAGCGATCGTGGATCCGTAGTTACGGGCGAATCCTACTCCGTATCACCTTCGGACATAAGATTAGTTTAGGGCCCGACCTAACAATTAATGACACCACGATTTGACATTCGTCCCTACTCCCAATTCCCGTAATAAAAATCTAGTCGTTACCCAAGTAACAAAAGGTTCTATAACCAAGGCGTTTTATCACCAAAGGGGATTGAAAAGGTTCCTAAAATACCGGTAAAATACCGGTATTTAGTGGTTCCGGTTGCTAGAACCCGAACCGGAACCGGAACCTAAATTAGAACCTTTAAGAACCTTTATTTTACCGGTTCTTCTTTAAAACGAGTCCGAACGAGTTCATAATTACGATGCCGCTCAGCGCAGGACGATCTAGAGGCAAGGTACCTACGGGCGGCCGGCGCCGCGCCGGCGCACGGTGGGATCAAAATCGCCTTTCACAGACTTAGAGGCTTGAATTTTGAAAGGACCTTATTTTGCTACAAATGGATTTTGCTGATCATTACTTTGCTATAAAATTTCGTATGAGGCAATCGCGTCTACAAATGAAGGAGTTATAATTTTTTTTAGAAAAAATTGTATGGCGCTGACCTGAAAAATGAGGCTATCTCTGGAATCATAAGGTTTGCCATTATATCCTTACACACAGATATACAACTATTTATTTATAATTTTTTGACATACTTACTTCGTATTGCGGTACCATGTGCTATTTTTTTTTCAATATCCTCAAAGTTGCTTTAAATATGAGTATGCCAAGTATAATTTACAATTTTTTTTTATACTATAGGTCAAAATAGTCTATGAAATCACAAAAGTTCGTTTTACAAAATTGGTAATTATAAATTACCTTTCGAATGTAATCTCCTCTAATGGTCAAGTCCTTAAGTCTTTATTAGCTAACGACCTCACAGAGGTCAAAGACCTCATAGAGGACCTTATATCACTAAATACTTATGTACCTGATGAATTAACTAGTTGAAAGGATACACTCGAAAAATAATTAGAGTATACGTTAATTTAACAATGAGTGCAGGATCACCTTAATGAGGGTAATTAGGTAAATGTGATACCCTCATTAGTCAATAACAATAAATAGTCAAAAATCAGGTTTGTAACTTCAGTTCATTTTGAGCATTTCTACTGCTATCATCCGATAGCACCGTGCGTCTCAGTGATAGTGAATAATGGAAAGCATAATTATCAACTTGGATTTGTTTGTTATTCTGAGGAACCAGGATACTTCTTCCTTGGATCATGAAATATTGTTCAATTCAATTGTTATTCGACTGGGTTCTAGCCTTTCTGATGAAGACAGTGTTACCCTGAAGGAATTTTCACACGGGCAATTCAAAAGAGATGGATACGATCCCATCGCAAAAGTGAAATTTTTAGATGTAATTACAGTAATTGGCTTCAGGCAAATATTGACTGGCCGTTTGGCCAGTCAATATTTGCGTGCAAAACGATTTGCTCATTCAAGAACCAATAAGTGAAAATATTTGTGCTGAACCTGTACCATCAACGTCACTGATGACATCGACTTCAACGATGACAAAAAGATCTCGAAAGCAGTTTCAAGATCTAGGTAACAAGCAAAAGAAGAGACGATCTGAGGAACATAAAGGCGATGAACCTCTTGAACTAGCGTATTCAGCTACAGCACTTTTAGACAAGATGGTCGTGAGAATCTTGCATCTGTTATTGAATATATGCTCAAAAATCCAGAAGCAGCGGCAAAAATTAAGGAAATGATTAAGGAACCCGTTTCTTCATCATTTTTTTCACCAGACTGGGTTTGCTACTTTCATTAAAACTATCGAAATGGCAATACATCACTTTGAGGGAAACCACAATTCGAGAAGGTTCAAAGGATATATATCCATCTGACTATAAAGTACAAAAGGCTAAGCTGCAGTGCTATCCTCCGAAGACATTTGTGACTGTAACTGATTCCTCAGCTAAGATTGCACTACAAGCATTACTAGATTTAACATTGAATAAGATTCTTGAAAGTCTTCTTAATACTAATGTCATACATGGCAAACAATTGATGTTAATATCAAAGTGAAGATTTGACGATGCATCCCACCAAATAAGCAAAAAATGGTAAGTGAGCAAGATGATTCAAGCATATTTATGACCTCTTTGGTTCTATTAAAGTTGATAGCTGGAGATATGGACTAATCCAAAACCCTCATCTTATTTTTTGAAGGAGAGCAAAAAAGTTGTCATGGATGAAAAAAACTAGAATAGATAACGAAATCAAGGCTCAGGTTCCTCAAAATACCAAGGAAATGAGGTTAGTCATCAATTAATGATGACGATGATTGACGGTAAGAGTACGTATCTTTCTGAAGCTAAATCAAATGCGGCCTGCTACCTTGTTTGGCTAAGCCTACGGAAATCAATAAGGTAAATACCGTTGCGTCAAAAACCGTATCTCCTGGTGTATATGAGTTTGAGTTATCGTCACTACACGCCCGCATTAATGTGGTGAAATGTCTTCCACAGATAGCTTATCGTCTCGATTTCAAGACTTGGTCTGCGAGAAAAGAAGATCACAAAGAGTTGTTACAGTCAAGGAAAAAACTAATCCAAGATCGATTTAAAGACGAGCTCAATCTTTTAATCAACATTGTTAAGCAAGGATCAGGCACAACTAACGATGGTAACACAGCGAGAAGGTTTTTTGAGTTTCCTGATAAAACTGCAGCGATCACTGGACTAGATGAAGACCTGATCCGCAGGTTTGCTGTGATCCTGCAAGCTATCACATCTGGAGATGTTATAGAAGTACCTAAATTTTAAAAATACACTAAAATAACCGCGGAAAAATACGTGGAACTGTATAATTGGTACTACATGACATCGACCGTACACAAATTATTAATTTATGGAGGGGACATAATCGCAGAAAATGCTATTGTGACAATTAGGAGTCTTTCGGAAGAAGCTTCATAGGCCCGAAACAAAGATTTTAGGAGGTTCAGAGAACACCATTCGAGGAAGAAGAGCAGACAAGCATCAAACGAGGATGTCCTCAATATGCTTATCGTCTCTTCTGATCATCTTATTACTACAATAAGACCAAAACTGGATGCCCATAAGATGCAGACATACTTTAAGGAAGACCAATTTAAAAAAAATTAAATTTAATTAAATTTAAATTTTTAGACCAATTTAAACTTCAGGATCAGGAAGCTCCGATGGAGTTCTTAGATGTAATGGCAATTGTAGAGCCTGATTCTGAAGTGGATACTGATGGCAACGAAGAAGTTTAGAATAAGTTAACTTTTATAGTTTATGGTAGCTAGATTCACAAATATTGTATTTTTTTTTCTTTTGGTTGACATTTATTTATAACAATTTTTAAAAAATATATTAATACTAATTCAGTTACAATTTTATTGTTTTTATAAATAATTTGTTGTTTAGTTTAATTTAGTTACGTACTGATTTTATTGTCGATGTTGATTTTTTTTATACAATACAAATTTTAAAACTATTTTTTAATCATACAATCCAATACAATTAAATATACTAGATACCTACCATTAATAGCAGATATCCCACATAGGTATAAAACGAACTTTTGTGATTTCATAGACTGTTTTGGCCTATAGTATAAAAAAATATTGTAAATTATATTTAAGCATTAAAATGAATCATCATCAGTAAGCATTTTAGCATTACAATGAATCATAAAACATAAAAAGAAAGGATTTTTATGTCAAAAAATTACAAATAAATAGTACGATATCTGTGTGTAAGGATAATTATAATGGCAAACCTTAAGATTCCAGAGATAGCCTCAATTTTCATGTCAGAGCCATACAAATGTTTCTTTAAAAAATGACAACTCCTTCATTTGTACACGCAATTGACTCATACGAAATTTTATAGTAAAGTAATGATCAGCAGAATCCATTTCTAGCCAAAAAACACCTTTCAAAATTCAAGCTCTATGAAAGGCGATTTTCAGCCCACCGTGCCGCGAGCGGTGGGTGGGTGGTAAATTTTATGAGAGGGGTACATTGCATTTGTAGCTCATTCGCATCATTCGTTGCATAACCAACGCGTGCGCCACTATATTTGTTTCATTGTTTGATTTATATAAGCCAGTAATAATAATTACTGACAATATTTGCTGACACTGTACAGACTACAGACAGACTACAGACTTCTACTTGCCAATAATTCGAAGGCGAACTGAAAGAAAAGGTACGCCAGCCACGCGTCAAACATTATCCGGATCCCTTCTTTCTTAGAGAACCTTTAAATCGGATGATACGGAACCGGTATATTGGAACCTTTATTTGGAACCGGTACTTTGGAACCAGAACCGAACCGGAACCTGACCCGGAACCGTACCGAAAAGAAGAACCTTTTTAAGAACCGAAATGAAGAACCGGAACCCAAATTCGTACCGGTTTTCAATCCCTGCCAAAGAGTGATATAGTAGGCCTTTAACGGTAACCATTGTGACTGCTTGTACTATAAAGGTTTATTAATGGTTAAACGAACTTACCTTAAGTGATGTTCGACCATAATTATACGAGACGTTACATCCGAAGAGATTTAATAATAACTATGTAGTTTCACTTCTCAATGTACTAGGCGTCGCACATAATTTTTAGAAAACTGTGAAAATAAAAATCAAATTATAAAATTCAAATTGGTTCTACTACATCCGCCGGACTACAGCGCCATCTCCACGTAACTTCATTCATTTTTAGAGACTTCTCTCGTTTGATGAATTGTTTCATGGGCTTTAGTTTATGGGTTCGGGAGGGACTTTAAATCTCTTCGGATGTAACGTCTCGTATAATTATGGTCGAACATCACTTAAGGCGCAGATATACGATTTTAAATGATTTTAAATTCATCATCACGTCTAAACGGCTGGCCTGATTTCTTTGAAAATAAAATATGTTATACTAGACAATTTTCTTCGTAATTTGATATGTGAATATTTGCTATTATATTTTTTAAACATAGTGTAATTAATTTGTAAAGTAATGTCTACCGCGGACAAAAAAACGATAATCACGCAGACACTATCGGGTGTATTTTCATAAAACTTTCACCATCTAAAAGACAATTTAATTTCCCAAATTTTAATATACGGTTTTTATTTGTTTTGTATTTGATAAATCAAGGTGGGTTCTTATTTCGAATAATCTTGGTGCGCGTTGAAGCGGGGACTCTTGCGGGCGACGGGCGGCAGTGCATCGCTGACCACTGTCACGAGTAGATGCTAACGCTCGGAGAAATCAGAACATAATTTTATTCGCTTTTGAGTTTCGTGCTGAAACTGCCTGGTAAATCCAAATTACTAAAAAAGAAACGCCTTATACTGGCAAAAAATAGATTATTGAGGTACCTAAGTAATGTATTTTAATTGAAATAAAATTATCATTTATCTCTATCGAAAGTTTAAATTAGTGTACCTAAATAAAATAAATAAATATGTGATATCCAATTGTAGTAAACATTATTATTTTATTTATAATAATTGTTTTATTTCTGTTTTAGGAGAATACCAAATAACGAAGATTCTCAAGTCGTAAATGCAGAATTGTAATGTAGTATATCCATACCGCATCCTTGTAGGGACAGTCCGGATCAGAGTTTCAAAAAATACTTGAATGCTATTATTGACATAGTATAACGTAATTATTCTTGATAATGCTAGTTTTTATTCTGTTTGTTTTAGCTGTAAGTAATCCATAGCAAATAAATAAATAAATAAGTAAATTTAGTACGACTTCGTCTGCGGAGATGTAACTTTTGCGACTGTTGTAGACTTACAGTACTTATGTCGTGCACAACTATCTTCCTAATTTCTCACATGCCTATACTTCCATGCATCGGCATGGAAGTATAGGCATACACAGCCAGAGCTACAAAATAAATGGATTTTTAGGCATCGGCCTAAAAATCCATTTATTTTGTAGCTCTGGCTGTACAGAACACGAAAAAAAGGCAACTCCGCATATTGAAAATGAGGACATTATTGCTGACAAGTAAATGCATATACCCAATTTATTATTATTATTTTCACAGTAGCTCACATACAGGGGATCTGGTACATTTGCGCGAAAGACACTTACGCGACTCCTTTTGCGCGACTAGACACGTGCGCGACTGGTCGTTTCCACGACTAGACTGTTGCAAGTGTTGCACGACTGACATTTCCGCGAAAGACATTTGCGCGACTACACTTACGCGAAAGGATGCTTGGGAGACATTTATATTCGTAAAGGATATTGGGCAAAAATCCGAAAAATGAGATCCCATACAGACGTAACATCCCGCCTGTATTCTCCGAAGGGTAGGGCAGAGGTGTATACTAAGTTCGTGTAGTACACCCATTTATTACTTTATCTAGTTAACATACGTATAGCTACATACTAATACACTAGCTACATACTAATTTAAACTAGTTATACGTAATAGCTAGTTTAAGTTGTTAAAAGTTATATTATGCGGTCCCACACGTTTTTTCTCCTGAGGGGGGGGGGGGGGGGCGAAATCAAAATCCAAGATGGCGACTGCGAAATTTTACAAAATATGCGTCATGGGTGTCGTTTCCATGGTTTTCGGGGGCGCTGATGGCGAAAATGAGGTCAAAGTCAAAATCCAAGATGGCGGCTGCGAAATTTTACAAAACATTCGTCATGGGTGTCGTTTCTATGGTTTTCGGGGGCTCTGATGACGAAAATGAGGTCAAAGTCAAAATCCAATATGGCGGCTGCAAAATTTTACAAAATATGCGTCATGGGTGTCGTTTCCATGGTTTTCGGGGGCGCTGATGACGAAAATGAGGTCAAAGTCAAAATCCAATATGGCGGCTGCAAAATTTTACAAAATATATTTCATGGGTGTCGTGTCCATAGTTTTCGGGGGTCCTGATGCTGAAAATGAGGTCAAGTTTAAAATCCAAGATGGATGACGCTTATTTTGTAAAATTTTGCAGCCGCGATTTTGATTTCGATCTCCCCTGCTCTCGGGACGAACGTATGTAACCGCATAATATAACTTTCTACAATTTAAATGAGGTATTATGAACGTTATCTAGATAAAGTAATAAATAGGTGTACTTTACAAACTTAGTATACACCTCTGCCCTACCCTTTAGAGAATAAAGGCGTAATGTTACGTCTTTATGGGATTAATTTCTCGGATTTTGTGCAATATCCAAAATAAATGTCGCGCAAGCATCTTTCGCGGAAGTGTAGTCGCGCAAATGTATTTCGCGGAAATGTCAGACGCGCGTGTCTAGTCGCGCCAAGGGACCCCTCTTACATAGTTACTGCTATACAGGGACGCAAAAGAAAATCGGAATAGATACTTAAAGAGAATAAAAAAAAAGCAAAACCAAAAACGAGCAATGATGGTGAAAGACAATACAAACAACCAAGAGACATTTTGTAATACAAACACACGTCGTATAAATGATTCAGTGAAAACACTAAATTTTGAGGAATATTAAATTAAATTTAAAATTAAATTAAATAATTCACATATTTTTGTTTATTTTGATCATTTTAAATCTTTGTAAGTACATAAACAAACATACACATATAAAACTCACGTCTTTTTCCCATGGACGCCAATTGATACGATCCTTACAAGCCGATTCTATTTACTTCGTTTACGTTCATATACATATCTGGTCACACACGCACACAAATCCTCACACATGTTTCTTTTATATTTTTGTCATCTTCTGTTCTTATTTTAAGTTGGTATGTCTATATTTCATTAGTATTTCCTATTTATGTTCGGACACATTTATTTGGTAAGTACTTACGTAAATGTACAGGGTGTAAGGGAGACGCTTCCAACGAAGACAGGTGACAGGTGACAGGCGATACAATACCATCAAAAAATTGGAAAAAATAATGAACAATTTTACCTATTTTTTTTAGTATTTTTCGTACACTATGCTGTGAGAACAGTTAAATAAAAAAAACATTATTGGCGATTAAACACATTTTTTTTCTTTACAACTAACAAGCAATGTATTCGTAAATAAATATCATCTGACGCTTGCGCATGACCTCGAGTTCAAAGTGCACGCGCGCTCGCCGACCAGCCGCGCGGCTGACAACCCCAAGTCGCGCGTCGACGCGACGCGGCGTACATGGGGAGATGAAGGGGGAGGCGAGATGGGCATCGCCTTCCAGCGAGGTACAGAGATAATTGTGACCGTGTTGTACCAGCTGTCTGCACTCACGTGCTCAAGTAAGTAATAATAACCTTCGTTCGAATTCTGATAATCAAGGTAAATGATCACAAAACTCATTGGTATAGGCCGAGGTTTGAACCTGGGCCGGGTCACCTAGTTAGAGAGGCGTCCACGGCTATGCGCGGTGCGGCGGCGACCTTGGGCATCCTTTGTAAAGCGCCGCCAAAATAAATAAAACGAAATATTACAGAGGCGTCAACAGTTTTAAATTGATGCACTGTGTCGTGCATTTAATAAAAGTTTTGTATGTAAGTCGATAATCGATAATGCATCAGATAAAATAAAAGATCGCGATATGCTATAGCCGTGATTGACTAAAAAATTATCATCGTGTGTACAGTTTGATGCAACTAGCGCGCGTGAATCAATTGCATTTGAACTTTATGTCAATGTAATTAGAGTCGCACGACGCGCGCTCGTTTATTGAAATAACTATATCCTTACGTAAACCCAATCAATTTAAAGTAGAATTAATTTAGTTTAATCTAAGAAACCCGTTAAATCTTATTTAATAGTTAAAAAAACTGGCCAAGTGCGAGTCGGACTCGTACTCGAAGGTTCCGTACCACAAGGCAAAAACGCCGAAAAAACATGTTTGTTGTATGGGAGCCCCCTTAAATATTTAGTTTATTTTAATTTTATTATTTATCTGAGTATTTTGTGAATATTTCAAGTGTTGCCATTTTTTATATCGAGCAAAAAACGGCAAAAAAATGGCGTTTGTTGTATTGAAGCCCCCCTTAAATATTAATTTTATTTTGTTTTTAGTATTTGTTGTTATAGCGGCAACAGAAATACATACTTTGTGAAAATTTCAACAGTCTAGCTATCGCGGTTCTTGAGATACAGCCTGGTGACAGGCAGACGGACAGACGGACAGACAGCGAAGTCTTAGTAATAGGGTTCCGTTTTTACCCTTTGGGTATGGAACCCTAAAAATGAAAACAGTTTGTAGATAATAAAGCATAATTACAATTTCCTAACAGATTCTGATTTCATAATTATACTTTTAACACTTTCTCCTCTGTAATTTGTTGATCTTTGCACATCAAAAGACACCGCTATCTGACTTCACGACGTTTTACACGTTTTATAAGGGTAGGCATTTTGAAAGTGGTGTTTGTAAATTCCGTATAAATCCCGTGACTCGGCCCCGGCCGTACGGAGCGCTCGGCTCCCGCGACGCGCGACGCGGGCGCGCGGTGACGCGTCGTTGCCTTGCGTGTCAATGACCTCACGTTTTGTACGGTTTCCATTGCGTGTTTACGAAATAAAGAAGTCTAGAAAATAACCAATTTAAAGCGAAAGGTTATTGGTATCCGTTTGTTATAATCTACGTTCTAGGTTGTATATAATCTACGTTCTGGCTTCGGAAGCGTTCTCCTTACACCCGTATAAGGTATCTATTCATACACGAAACAACTTTACACGAACAACTTTTAGCACAAAATCTTAAATCGTGAAAAAAGATCAGCGGTTCCCGACATTTATGTTCGCATAACTCGTCGAAATGTAGGGAACAGCTGTTTTTTTTTTTTTCGCGATTTCTGGTTTGATGCCACAGTAAAAGTAGTTCGCCACAGTATAATGATAAGTACAATGATGATGAATGAGATTTCGTGTATGGATAGATAGACCATAAATAAACCAACTTATTCAATGCATATTATTATTAAAATAATATGATTACAATCTTAATTTATTATCAAAATATTACCTTAACTTATTTTTATTAACACTACATTGAAATAAAAATGGATGGTGATCAAAAATCAGGCAGGATTGGATTATCCTCACCATCTGAAACGTATGGTTACCCTACGAAATTACGTGCATGCAGTTGCGGGGTCGCGGGGCGTGACGCTCGCTCCTCCCACTCGCTCAAGGTCGCTGTCACTTATTGTCGCCTTAAGGTAAGTTCGTTTAACCATTAATTATACTTACGACGTTACATCCTCAAGATTTAATAATAACTATGTAGATGTTTAGCGCTTTCATTCAAACGAGATTGGTATAGGTTTTTACGAAGAATGAACACGATAATATGAAATCATAACATTCAAATAACATTTATTGAGTAGATACATATTTAAACAGTAGGAATATAAAATACATTACTTAATCATATTAAACAATAAACAAAAATTGCATCCTCTGCATAATGTGACCATTATCTAAAGTAGGTATTAAATACTTATCGTTTTTACCTTAAATTACCTTAAATTAACAATTATTACATATTGCCTCCGCAAATGCGTTGTCCTCGTCTACTGTAATCGGACGATTATAGAATTTAGCGAAGGTTAAAGAGTTGCCTGACCAACCTGCGGTTCTTTTGATTATGTCTACTGGAACTCCCTTACGACTAGCCGCCGAGGTTGACGCGTGGCGGGTGCTATGAGCCTTAAAAACCTGTGTATCAATACCACTTTCAGTCAACACATTTCTAATCCATCTACTTATAGTTGAGGCACTAGCATTATGGATTGGTTTCTTGGCAGTAAGAATAAGTCTATCAGTTAGTGGTAAGCTCCTATAACTCTTGGTGGCTTCAATATACGCGGTCAATGTTTTGGCTGGACAGATTTGTTCTCTATTACAGAAAAAGGGTATAATTAAATGAGGCGCCGGTCTTTTAGGAGCCGAAGTTTTGATTAGATCATTTATATTAATAACTATCCTCGCGCTACTTATTTCAACACTAGATAAACGTATAAGCGATAGCGTCTGCACACGTTGTGCAGTTGACAATGCGAGCAGAGCTACTACTTTTTTGGATAGAGAGGCCAGGGTTTGGTTTTCATTTGGATAATAATTTGAAAGGTGATCTAATACAAGATTAGGATCCCATGTAGATTGATATCTAGGGAAGGAAGGTTTGGTCCTATAGACTCCTTTCATAAACCTTATAATACGATCGTCTTGACTTATACATTTACCCAGTATTAATGCAAGTGCGGAACGACAGGTGTTCAGGGTTGAATAATTTGCGCCTAAATGATATTCATTAACCAAAAATTCAAGAATATTAGGAATATTGTTATCAAAAATATTTATCTTCTTTTTAGTACAAAAATACCACCATTTTTTTAATACTATATTATATTGTTTAAGAGAGCTGTCTGCTAACGATGATATTATTATTTCAATAGCACTATCTGGTAACGATTGTTTTACGTACGCTTGCTTGATAATAGTGACGACACCAGGGTAAGTCCTTTCCAGAGTGGATGTGAAGTTCTGAAAGGTGATAAAAGCAGTGAGGGACTCGGTTCCAAATAAATAAACTGGTTTTGAGAAAGAGACAAAAACAGTGGGTACCATGGCTGGCTAGGCCAATATGGTACAACTATAATCCCAGTGGCTTTATCTCTAACTATTTTTCTTAAGCATTTAAGAATCAGTGAGAACGGGGGAAACGCGTAGAAAAAATAAGACGACCAGTCTATTGTAAACGCATCTATGTTATATGCTGATGGATCTCGTTTCCACGATATGTATTTTTTACATTTTGCGTTCAATCGTGTGGCAAACAGATCTATTTGAGGGTTTCCAAAAGTATCTGTGATTTTTTCAAAAGCAGAAAAAGCTAAGTCCCATTCAATGTCAATATTTAATTGTCTAGATTCGTGATCTGCTACTGTGTTCTCTTTAGACTTGATGTAAGAAGCAAAAACAAAGAGTTTCCTTTGCTCACACCATTGCCAGATTTCTCTAGCTATATCATGTAGGTGTGTAAACTGGATACCCCCGTACTTATTTACATAAGCTATAGCTGTAGTATTATCGATCCTAAGTAAAATCTCCTTATTATAAAGATCTTTAGCGAAGCACTGTAAGCCAATAAGAGCTGCCTTCAATTCTAAAAGATTTATATGCTCTTTAGATTCTGTGTCACTCCAAAAACCATGAGCACGGACTCCATTACAATATATACCCCAACCTGTAAGGGATGAATCTGAGAAGATTTCCAGATCATACCTACCACTACGTATTGGATTTGTTAATGTTAAAATATTATTTTGCCACCAAGAAAACTCTGACTTAAGATTGGGCGAAAGGTTCATGACACAATCATAATTGTCTTTAGAATTACGCAAAGCTAGAAATTTTGCGCGTTCGAAACGTTTCGTATACAACCAACCATAAGAAATTGCTGGGCAAACCGAGCAGAGTAAACCTAAGTACTTAGCAAAATCCCTAATTGTTAAAGCCCTTTTTTTAGCAATACGTTTTGTTTGGTCGAGTATTTTTTGACGTTTCATATCTGGCAGCATTAGACACATATCTTGAGAATTTATTTCGAAACCTAGAAACTTTTGAATTTGTTTTGGTATCAAGCTACTTTTTTCTTTATTAATGATAAAGCCTAATCTCTCAAGAACGTGTACAGTTGCTGCTGTACTTTTTAGGCAACTATTAAAAGAGTTATTTATAATTAACAAATCATCTAAGTAAATGACTAGGAGTAACCCTTGGTTTCTAAGATTAGCTACTACTGGTTTCATTAATTTCGTAAAAACGAAAGGTGCTATAGACAAGCCAAAAGGGAGACACTGAAATTCAAAAGTTGAACCTTGAAATCTAAATCGCAAATATTTTCTACTAGAATTGTGAATGGGCACTAAAAAATAAGCTTCCTGTAGATCCATAGTTGTCATGAAACAATCTTTACTGATTAATTTAGTAGCTGTACGAATGTCTTCCATTTTAAAATGCTCTGGTCTGATAAATTTATTTAGACATTTTAAATTTAAAATGAACCTAAACGACCCATCGCTTTTAGGAATAAGAAAAATACTAGAAATAAATTGACCAGGCATGTCATAGCATTCTTTAATAGCCCCTGAAGACAATAATTTTGAAATAGACAACTTTAAATGTTCAAGCTCTGTTTTACTAAACCTTGGGTTAGATGGTTCAAATTTTTGAAAAGGAAGCTCATCAAAGGTAATTTTTAAACCCTTAACATAGTTTATGACTATTGGGTCTTTGGTTATTGTTTGCCAGTAGCTAATATAGTGGCGTAATCTACCAGCATGAACTATTACCTCTACTGGTTCCTGCGAGTTCTGTAGTCCATCTTCCGGGCAGGAGGGACTCGATTCGCAGCTGGCTGCCTCCGACCTTGTTGTGTCGCGTGTCCTTGATTGGATGTGTACCTCTGCTTCTGCCCACCCGGTTTGGTACTCCTGGTTGGTTGGAACCTGGGTGGGCCTCTCCAGTTTCCCTGTTGTCTGGATGTGGAAGGAACGCTAACATTACTGCGCTTTATTTGAAGACCTGATTTTTCTGCTGTTTTTGTGGCCTTAATCTTTTCTCCAAGGTCAACTCCGAACAGAAATGTATCTCGTTTTATATCAGTTATTGTTGTGGTAAATTTTTTATCCAGTGAAGAAGTTATCAACTTTCTTCTATGTTGTGAGTTCTCATAGTGTAAATCTAGAAAAATCTTGCTGACTTCCGACAGCTTTTTCAAGATTTCCACCTTTGGGTGGTCTTCTTTAATCAGAGACGAAGCCAGATTGCTAAGACCAGCAATGCCCAACCCAAGTTGGTTCTGAGCTCTTTCGAGAAGTTTATCCCGATGCTTAATGTTGTCACTTATGATGGCAGAAATTTCTAAATTCAGCTTGGGCGCTTTCGATAAAGTGAAGTTCTCGGGCGTTAAAGTTTTCTTTAAAGTGGCTTCCTTCATCTCTCTAGTCAACCCTTCTACTAGGATCCTTTTTTTTTTTTTTTTTTTTTTTTTTTTTTTTTAACGTGGAGAAATGCTCATGCATTCTGCACTACCACGGGGAGATAGTGCAGTTATGTGGGACTCTTACCCACTAAAACTCCACGGTGTCCTCCTCTGCCGCTTACGGCGGGAACACGGGCACGCGTTAGCACTCATCCGTGAACCCGCCGCGGCTGTCCGTTACCGGACCCTCCTCTGGGGAGTACTCCCCATCACCGGCGCACCAGAACACATGGCACGCCGTGACCACCCCAGGGACCAAACCAGCATATGGGCGCCAGACGACCCCGTGTCTGGGCACCCTTGGTCCCCCTGCGACGGGTCAGGACATTGGCCCCGCCGCCTGCCAATTTTCGGCCGCAGAGGATAGGGAGAGCGGCCAACGTCATACCGACACTCCTCCTCCCCTGCGGCCCCACCGCGTCCGCCATCGAACGGTGGCGACCCCGTCAAGGCCGCGGAAGGTAGGGAGAGCGGCGCACCGCAATACCGGCACTCCTCTCCCGCCGCGGCCCTCAACCCTCAGCCGCGATGCCTCCGTTACAACGACATCGCGGCCCGCCTCAGTTGCGATGTCGCCGAAGCGGCACCGCAACCTACTCGTTGGCCGCTACGTCGTCGGCTTACAGGCAAAAGCCCTGACGAGCGGCCCCTCCTCGGGTTCCTCTTCGCTTCACCGTGGGTGTCCAAGCCACGGCTACTGAGCCCCCCCGCCTCGACAATGCGGGAACCCACCGGGGGGGTTCTACTAGGATCCTACCCCAACGTTTAGAAATCTCCTCATTTATAATCGGGCCTAAGACCTCTTCTTTGCCTGTTGAATCTCCTAGCGCCTCTAATATTTCAGGCGGTAAAACCTCAGATTCAGCTATTGGGACCTCATTTGAACTAGGACCAGGGTCTTGAAGGAGTAAATTAGTTGCATCTGCATTATTTGTAGCATCACCGTTACGCGGTGGGCTAGCTGGGATTACAACGCCAGATCTGATTGGAATATTATCTTCTGGTTCATCTGAATATAAAGACAGCTGCAGTGAGTCTGGTGTTGGCGACCTTGAGTGATAACGGTCATATTCTGTAAATTAAAAGAAACGGAACAACTGTTGTAGTTGACAGTGTTATCTTTTAGTCTTTGTACGTACTCTCGTTACGCCATTCGACTGTTTATTTGACAAACTGCTGTATGCAGTCTATATCGATTTTAAAGTCATTGTACGTATTCCCGATACGCCACTAGACTAATTCGTTATCAACCGTGCCCACGTCACGGAGTATAACTATGTAGATGCAAGAACTCAATGAATTACTAGTAATTTACAATCGTAGTTAGGACCTACCTATAGGTATGTATTACATTTACATGTCGAATGTAACAATAAGTAACACCAACCATACGAAACTAGTCTAATATGAACATAAAACAATTTTTAACAAAAATAAAAAAGTTACCTTAAATGAAGGTAGACAGCAAAAAATATCGTAAAACGATAAGACGAATATAAAATATATTTAGACAAATTCGTTCGTAGTTATAGTGATTTATATACACTCATCAATATTTGGCTACGATATTCAAATTAGGAACATCAAAAGCTGTGTAAGTACTAACCTTCCTCATCCTTGCTTGTTGACGATGAGACACGTAGTTTTCGCTCCAAGCGCGTTATCTTTCGACGAATTTTTGAATTACTAAGTTCCCTTTTCCGTTTTCCCATTACAACACGTTTATTCCACTAAATACACACTATTTTCAAACTAAAACTATATTTTTGCAAAACACACGATGTTACGACGCCCGCACATAAAAAAGGAATGAAGTTACGTGGAGATGGCGCTGTAGTCCGGCGGATGTAGTAGAACCAATTTGAATTTTATAATTTGATTTTTATTTTCACAGTTTTCTAAAAATTATGTGTGACGCCTAGTACATTGAGAAGTGAAACTACATAGTTATTATTAAATCTTGAGGATGTAACGTCGTAAGTATAATAACAAAGCGTTTTGGTTCTATAAGATTAAAGAGCATTTAAGTTCTATTATTTAGCTCTTAGAACGCTTACAGGACCATACAAAAAAATCTTTAAAGTGTTGCACTGTAATAGAAATGAGAAAAACGATGTTGGTACTATTTAGTACTATAGACAACCTTACTGATACTTTTATGCATCTGTTTTGCTCTAATAATGCGTCAAAATAATGTTTACAGTACTAGGATTGTAGCAATATCGAAAACACTATTACAGGATCAATTTGCACTATAAAAGTACCTTACACAACCATTACGTAACCGTTTAGCTTCGTAAAAGCTCCCTCAACATCGCTACGGGGCTAGTTCTGTAAAAATGATGAAAACTCTTCTATAGTACTAAATAGTACCATAGCGAAACCTGGCGCAATTGCTAAATAACTTAAGTAAATTCAAATAGCTCTAAAAGTGAGTTGGTGTTACTGCTACGAGACTAAAGTGTGACATAAAAACACTAAAATTATCATTAATGGACTAATAGGATCTTTAATAGATTTTCGGTGACAAGATGGCCGCGATAGCACATTAGCAGCACGGCTGGAGCCAATGTGTACTATAGGATCCGTATTCGGGACAAGTCCTTTATTTTATTAATTAAAATTTAATTAAAACACGAAAATAATGAGGGCGCATTGTCAAATTCGAAATCAGCATAATGATTTTATCGATACAATTATTTTCGCAAGTGCAAGTTATGGCAGAGTTGTGTTATGCCTTTTTATTACAATGATACATTAGGCAACAATGGCAAATGGGGAACACCCAAATATTCCGAAATATTTTATTCCGAATTTTGATGTTCCGATTTTCAAAAGTCCGAATTTCATAATACCTAAGAATTATAATCTCTATTATTAAAAATCACGAAATTTATGTTTCCGAAAGTCATAAATGCGATTTGCTTGTTTTCCGATTTTCATTTGTTCGAAGAATCAAATGCTCGATGGGTTCACGGTCCGAAAAACGTCATTCCGATTTTCAATTTTCCGAATAACCTGTTAAAATAGGTACTCCCTTTCTTCTCCCAATATTGTTTGTCCGAAAGTCATTATCCATAACACGTTTGCTATAAACTTCAGTAACCATAATGTTCAAAAATTCGAAATTTTGTTTTACATAATTATCTTTACTTCTAAATCTATTCTGTCATAATATCGAGTACTATAATAATTGAATCTCCTAATTTTGCATGAAATAAAGTCATATGTCCTAAGTATTGTATTATATAATGTGTATTATTCCGATTGATCATTTATAATAAAATTGTTAGCTCTAAAACGTTTGCTAAAAATTAGGTTTTAGTGACAGAAACGAATCGCTGTAAATCCGACTCCACGCAGTCTTGTCTGCCCTACCCCTAGAGTGTAATTTAAAATCGCGTAGGCGCGTAGGGGCGAGGCGGCCCGCGGGCTGAGGAGCAGGAGGCTGTGAGCGAGCCGCCGCGGCTGAGGTTGGCCGGCGAAGCCGGCCAGCAAGCCGAAGCCGTGGTGGTGAGCGAAAGCCGTCTGCGACGATTAGCACGCGTGGGGCCGCCGGAGAACCGCAGCGCCGGAGCCGTGACAGAAACCATGCCTGCTGCATGTTGCATGTTGCATGTTCGCTTGCATGCTGCATGCTTGCTGCATGCTTGTTGCATGCTTGCTTGCACGCTGCATGCTGCGTGTTTGCTTCCATGCTGCATGCTTGCTGCATGCTGCGTGTTTGCTTCCATGCTGCATGCTGCATGCTTGCTGCATGCTTGCTGCATGCTTGCTTGCATGCTGCATGCTGCGTGTTAGCTTCCATGCTGCATGCTTGCTGGCATGCACCATGCTGCGTGCTTGCTTCCATGCTGCATGCTTGCTGCATGCATGTTACTTTAAACCCCACGAAGCGGGACTCCGTCGATACTAGGATGCAAGAGCGAGCGAATGGCAATATAAATACCTTTACCGTGCATCGAAGTTTATTAGTGTCGCAGTGAAGATCTATCGCGGTAACGTGCATGGAAGTGTAGTGGCGTCGCAGAGACGGGTCTTTCGCAGTTACGTGCATCGCAATATTGTAGCATCGTATTAGCATTTATCGATATTTTGTGCTTCGATATTCCGTATTCTACTCGTATATTTGTCTTGCTATTCAGTTTTACAAGGCGTTTTTATTTCGGAATTATAATTAATTCGGAATTCTAATTAATCGGAATTCGTATTTTTGATGTTTAGAATTTTCATTAATTCGGACTTTTTGTTATTCGATCTATTGGAACTCGGTATTTTGAGAATAGTACTTATAAACGTTAGGAATATTGAAATTTCGGAATTATAAAAATAGGATTAATGATAAATCGGAGTTGTTATATTAGGAATTTTGAACCATTCGGAATTATGAAAATCGGTATTTTGAAATTCGTATTTGTGACTGTCGGAATAAAGTTTTTCGTATTTATGTAGTGTACCCTGGCAAATGACATGAATCATAACTTAGCGATATTTTTTGTTTTCTTGAGGACGACTGACACAATACGAACAAAAATGGCGAACAATAATTATAAGTGTCAAGAAAGATCTCTCAAATCGTTTACAGTGCAAAATAGTACTTTAGACATGTCTTGGTTACTTTTATAGTGCAAATTCGTGACATTATTGCACTTGTGGCACTATTTTAGTACTAAAAAGCGTTTCACTACACTTTTACATCTCAACTATTGAGCTGATTTATCACCGTGAGAGCCTTAGTAATGTTTATAGAATAAATCAGTGATAAAACTGGGGCCTATTTGGGGTTTTGTAAACGTTTACAACACCATTATAGTACTGATTATGGAGCCTTTTAGCACGCTCCAAAACGTTCTCAGGACTTTTATAGTACCAATTTTTGTTATTTGGGTAACTCATCTCAGCGACAATTAGTATCAAAAATGTGCGGAAATTGGAAGTATATTTGACAGATTGAGAGTTTGAGACTTAGGCTGATTTTAGAGTCGCGCTGACCGCACGCTGACCGTCGGCGCTGACAGCCTCAAACGTATGAACTTCAAGGGAGCGTTTTAGAATAACGCGTAGCTATCAGCGCGTGCGTTTCATACGTTTCGGCTGTCAGCGCCGACGGTCAGCGTGCGGTCAGCGCGACTCTAAAATCAGCCTGAGATCACAACGTTCTTAAAATTAGGAACGAGAATTGCCCCTCAGAACTAGTTAAACCCGTCCAAAAAAGTTAGTCGGGCGTAGGATTCACTCAGAAGTTCAGAAATACTTGCCGAGTCCGTATCTTCATTGACGGACGTAAAGCCCCTGTTACTGAGGGCAAAATGACCAAAAAATATATTTTTTTTTTTTTCAATAATAATGCCTGGATTCCAAACTAAGTATTGGTTAAGCAAATTCAAATATAGGTAGGTAGTTATTACGTAGTTATTTTAATGATTGGAAAGAGGTGTAAACGAGTAGAAGAAAAATGCATAGTCTTGTGTTTTTAGGTTAGGTTGAAACGCGGACATAAGTTATTACCAACATGTAAACAAAGAACGAGGAAATACAATTATTGAGCTGTTAAATCCCTCACAATGCGTTTATGAAGTGCGGCGCACGCGCATTCACATAAACGTTAGAGTTACGATATCCAGCCAATTAAGTGCATTTAAAAAAATGGCGTTTATGTCGGACTCAATAAACGGCTGTCGAAATGTTAAAGTAATGCTTTGTTTAATGCATGGATTAGTCGGAGGAAAAGTTGTTGTTTTGTTACGGGCATTCATTACCACAAACATAAGTTCATTATGAACGAGCATGCTATTTGCTAAACTCAGTCAGCTTATTTAGAAGCAACAGTTGCTTGTATCAAACTTGGTAAAACAAGCTAGAGGTAACTTTGTTGTGCCATGCCCACACTGACAGACAATGCCAACTATACAATACAAACTAATTCTTAGCTGCATCTCGCAAGCATAGTACCGCGCAACTAGCATGTATACAACGGTCTGAATCATTGGGCAGCTACCCGCCAGACAGAACACCCGTCTGGTTGGAGGATCCTCCCTTTTCTATGGAGGATGAGTGAACTGTACACCCTGTTCCTCATACCACAACTAGTGACCCCGAACATTAACATCAGCGCAGCCTTCGTGCACCTACTCCAGCGTGACGTCATTATCATCACTCCTGCAAGCTTTAGAGCGGCGAGTCACCTGCCAGCCAGCACTCACGGCTTCAACGGGTATCCTGACCACCAGCACGCAGCGACTGCGCATATCAAAAGGCCAATTCTCGTAATTTAAAACGTTCAAAATCTAGTCGCAGTCTCATCTCGGCGACAAACAAATGTCAAAAACTTGTCAAAATGTAGGGAAATTACAAGCATTTTTGACAGATTGAAACTAAGACCAGACTGTGAACGCTCGCGCTCTTAAAATTACGAAAATTGCCCCTCTGGTCATCACCCTCTGCCTCATCGCAACCTCGGCACAGCATACTGCACTTTCGGCCTGTCCACAAGCAGAGCCTTAAAAACCCACTCCTCGTCGACGCCAGCAGTCAGCCTCAACCCGACGCTGTACGACATCCGACGCACTAGAGCATAACGCAGTCAGACAGTTCCGACTCACCGTGAACTATGCGGCAACCGGTTCCGACTCACTGGTACCTCAGCTGGCCTGGCAAGCATCGGAAGATACAAGACTCAGCCCACTATCGACCGGTCTCCGGAGGGGAGTGATGTAGCGGTATCTACAAACGCCACATGTGAAAAACGCGTCATACTGACGTCACACAAAATCCCGCATCTCGCAAGCAGAGTTACCTCGCTACCATACGAGAATTTTACGTGGAGCGACAGCCTCTCTGACCTCCAGAACCCAGAATACCCCTTGGTGAGACTGCTTTGGATGACTGCTTGAAATCATCAAACACAAGTACTATCTTGCAGTGGTGTCCCAGTGGTAACGGCTGCGACTTACGAGTAGTAAGTCGTAAGTTCGAACCCAGCCAGGCGATTTACTTTGTGTGAATAATTTCATCATTACTTTGAGTAATGAAGGTGGGCGGTGAAGGAAAACATCGTGAAGAAAACGGCATGTCCTAGAACCAAACATTCGAAGACATATCACATTTATCAACCCGGACTGGGCCTGCGTGGTAGATTACGGCCCTCTCCTCACTGAGAGGAGGCCCGTGTCCCAGCAGGGCTTAAGCTAAGTAGTTACTATCTGACCAAAAATGATACTACAATGCATCGTTTCATTACCGTCTAGCAATTGTACGTAGACACAGACAATCTTACAAAAGCTCCCTCCAATCCAAGAGCAGCCTATCAGCTGCTCCCAATTGATTCGCTAACTGTTTCAATAACAAACGAATGTCGGTCGGCTGTCGCAACGCTCCGTAGTCCATACAGCTGTTCCAGATACAATCATACTATTGTTGCATACAACCTGTGGAGATATAATTATACGGAATCATTGGAATGTGTTAATCGCGGTTACAGTAAGATGGTCAATTTTTATGTTTAAGTGGAGATGTTATTCGAATTTTGTGATGTCTATTGCTGAATGTATTTTGGGGTATAAGCAATAATGGATTGATATCGATTTAAAAATTTAGTTTTTAATTTAGTGATGTCATTATTGTGTACAATCTACTACACTCGAGAGCAATGAATCCGGGTCACTTAAAGAATGTTAAAAATCTCGGAAACTAAAAATGATAGGTTAATGCAATAAATTGTATTTAATAGACAATGTAATACTCCTTAAATGAAAGTAAAAAAAATATGAGTCACCATACATTTTATTAACACAAAATTACATAAAGAAAAAAACTGCTGATCTCTCCTTAAAACAAAAATAGGAAACATGAAATTTTTGAACTTTATTACGATTTTCTTGAATTTTAATACTTCGTATTGCCTCCTCGTGCTTCCATTACTGCGTTTACGCGGTTTGGCATGCTGTACACCAAGTTCCTTATACGATTTTGGGGAATATTCTCCCATTCCTCTGTGAGAGCAATTTTGAGCTCACGAAGCGTGATTGGGGGAGGGTTTCGTTGTTTTACGCATCTGCCTAGCTCGTCCCAAGCATGCTCGATCGGGTTGATATCCGGGCTGCGCGCTGGCCACTCCATATGAGTAATGTTCATCTCTTGAAGGTAGTCATTCACAATCCTACCTGTATGAGGTCGGGCATTGTCATGCATAAATATAGCATCCTCACCTAAATTGACCATAAATGAACCAACGTGATCATTGAGGATTTCTTCCACATATCTTACGCTAGTTAAAGAGCCGTTTTCTATGATCACCAGCTCTGTGCGACTTTCAGAAGAAATTCCGGCCCACACAAGTACAGACCCACCACCGTAGGCTACTTTTTCTTCGATGCATGCTTGCTTGAATCTTTCCCCTGGTCTTCGATACACTCTGTGTCTTCCATCGTGCTTGTAGAGCATAAATTTTGATTCGTCGGAGAACATAACTTTTGACCAATCTTCAATACTCCAATTTACGTGGCTCTGGGCATATCTTAGTCTTGAAATACGATGCCCACGCTCCAGTTTAGGGCCGTTTGCAGGTCTAAGGGGTTTTAAGTTAGATTCAGCAAGCCGACGTCTTACTGTCCATGCACTTGGGTTACTTCCTCCGAGGCGTCGAAACTGATTTGTGAGTTCAGTTCCTGTGAGAAAGCGATTTCGAAGCATGGTGTTCACCAAGTATCGGTCTTCTCGTGCTGTGGTATACCTGGTTCTGCCCGTTCCTGGTCTGCGTAGGTTAGAACCAGTTTCTTCGTAACGTCGGAGAACTCTTTGTACTGTTGACAGCGACACACCGACAGTCCTGGCTGTATCGCGCTGACTCCGGCCGGTTTCCAGCATTGTAAGTATTCTGGTGCATTCTTCAGGCGTAAGCGACATAATTTCAGCTTGAATAATGAACATAGAGCACTATCAACATGGTTTATGTACCCACATAAATGACAGATTACAAACAAAAGCAAAACCAAATGCTGTAATTTCGTAGTTCCATCTTCGAAAGTGGCCCTTTTTCAAATTTGATTTTTTTATGATATAACTTTACTATTGTAAAGTAAAACTAAGAAGTTTTAATACCTTCATTTAAGGAGTATTACATTGTCTATTAAATACAATTTATTGCATTAACCTAGCATTTTTAGTTTCCGAGATTTTTAGGATTCTTTAAGTGACCCGGATTCATTGCTCTCGAGTGTACATTGATCTCTAAATATAATAACGTTACGATATACGACATTGTTTTTTTATGAGTTACCAATTCCAATAGTGTTAGAAAGAGCGCAATGAATTCTTACCTGTGTTAGGATGTCGTCTCATACTATTAGTGACAGTATCGTTGCCTTTACAACATTGTGTGGTACATAGCTTGCTTCGGACCTAATTTTAACACCTCCATTGTGAAACGCGAAAGCTATTTATTGGCTAATACAATCAGTCTATTTCATTATTATTAGAGATCTTATCATCTTCATTACCTACTTGTGATATAATAAACATTTCTACCTAAACGTTAGTACAATAGATTGCTAACCAATTGCATGTGTCGTAACTAGATATAATTTCCAAGTCCTTCCAGAAGTTTACTTACTAGCTCTACATACTTTGTAAGATAAATTGTTCCTGTGTTTCATTTGCAATATCCGTAAACTTATATCAGATTCGTATAGGTAGGTATAAATTCTTTGTGTAATATTAGACATGTACACGGCGTCATATGAGCCAAAGGCTTGTTGCAATACACCACAGAATGGCAAGGTGAGACCTAGGTGGAACCAGCAAGAGTCTCATTCTTGATACGCACAAAAAATAAAGTTCATTAGCTGATCTTTAATGAGTAATAAATGATGAAGGCAGCTGAAACACCTCCAAAGCAATTAGGGAAACCACATTTCCAAAGAACAGTGAATAAACGCACGTAGACCATGCCACCGACATAATAACTTACACGTTACAACACCTACTCAAATTCCAATCACACTTCGACCAGTAGACGCCAAATCAAAAACTTGTTAAATATTTCAAAGTTATTATTGTAATGGTCTCGAAGAAAAGTGAGCGCCTCGGTCAAGGCCGTCGGCCAAGTGATCTCGATACAGTGCCCAATTGTGGACGAGATGGTCTTAGTATTGCTAAATTGGGGCTTAGCAATGATTAGAAAGGGTTGCGAAGGTGAAGGTTTTTAGTTCTTCATCTTCAGTACAAACGAAAATAACTTGGTGAACTTAGAGAAGCTAGAGAATCCTTTAAAGTATATTGAGGTCATCAGATCGACCTACAAGTTAAACCTTGGCTACTCAAAGGTGTCCAATAATAATGTTAAATGTAACGCAATGTTTGCAGAAATGTAGATTTGTCCTTTCTACGTAGGTACGGTCTTGTTTATTCAATTTCGCAAACCCTGTAGTGTTGTTAGGTACTTCTTTTCTGTTCTTTATGGATTTATTGGCGCCAGTGGATCCTGTCCAACTGCTAATTAAAAGGAACATTATGGCAACGTCTTGACCAGCCTTAATACTCAAATATGTTAATTGACTTCGGCATTAAGCTGCACATTCACTTATTTCTTCTTTTTACCTCGTTAAAGGCAATGAGACTAGTAAAAAAAAAACAGAAAAAATACGCGATCAGCATTTCTTTGGGAGCACACTAAAGAATGAAGGAAATCCGCGTGTTAAGGTCACTTGTCGAACGATTCGCGTTCGTTCGCACGTTATCGAAGGCTGTCTACTATCAATCGTGTTTCTTTTTTGTAGCAGTGATAACGTTTGCAATTTAATGATATACATTTTAAGCTTATTGCTGACGAGTACCACGGATCATTTAAATCTAATAAAATTAAATCTTGCTTAAATTATCTTAGGTTAGCATCTTCATCTCAAAGATCTCACATATATTAACGTTTTTAGCATGAGTAACTAATCTTTGAGTACCTTCCTTTTTATCGCTCCTAAATACACAACAATCATCAAACACAATGACAAATCTCCATTTACCATCACTTACAATGAAATCAAACAATTGCTTTACAACAAACAACAGTCACAGGTTTACAGCAACAAACAGCTATTGCTCACATCACTGACAATCTATCAGTTGAATTTATAGGTCTCTAAAACTGATGATGACTACATACTCTGCAGTTCCAATTTTATTACCATATCGAGAAGCCATTAAAATGATGCGCAAATTACCTGCCCTTATGGAAAAAACAATGGAAGCAATAAAGCACATGTCATAATTATAATCAGATATTTATCTAAACATGCGCACTTAAACACATCATTATTAACAAGTTTCCTTACGATGATACTGTAATTTATCATCAACATCATCTATCTATAGACGATGATACATCACAGCACCAGATACCTAACCTAGTATTTTCTCCACCTAATGCAATGATCCGATGCTTACTGAGCCTTACCTGGCTCTGAAATGGCCAATTTCTCCGTTGACGGAACCAGTAATGCTCATAAACTTTATCATAATCCCTATGGACTTTACCGACGATCGACGAGTTTGTTATCTTTAAACCTAACAAATAACATTTTAAATATAAATTTTTCGCGCCTCTGTTGAGCGTGCATCGGCCACGTAATGCAAAGGTCAGGGGAACTGGTTTCAAACTAACACAAGCAGGAATCCTCTAACATTGCCTACCTAATAGTAGGTATCGAACGACGGATGGATAAAGATTCTATCCTTGAGGAAAACGTTTCTTCCAAAGAATGTAAAGTAGGTTGAGAAGATTGAAGCAATAGTACGACTGTACGACCAACAAATGCTCGCTCAGGTTATATAATATTTATTTTGGAAATTCGTGACTACCTAAGTCATCGAAATTAATTGATTATCGGTAAAAAAAGAAAAAAATATATTACTAGCTATTAAAAATAGAAGAATTCTACAAAAACTCAAAAATGCTATCAGTGATCTATCATCAATTATTCATCACTGACAGCATTTTCTAGAGACTAGACAAATTACCTATTCTTTAGCGAAGCGATTCTTTTTGTGCCGATAACAAATTAATCAGAAGTAATCAAAATTATCAAGGTCTTTGGTAACTTAAACATAACTACTGTACAGCCATGAACCGCACTAACCAGTGATTATTTCAAAGTGAGGGGAGCTAGAGACCTCTCCTCGACAAATGATCAAAGAGCATTGATACCAAGACTTGTCTTACTCACTGCGTTGGGACTTCCGACCTCTATTATAAGTTTATTCTCTTTTTTCCCTCGCTTTAAGTCAATAATATCTCATCATAAAAGTCTTTCCCACATAGTCTTTTAGTATATTATATTCTTATAGTCTTTTTCATTCATACATAGTTTTCAAGCCCAGGGGACTTCTGACTAAATAATAGCTGCAAGGGTCAATGTGTGGATGGGTGACCGTCTTTACATACCAACACCCCTCTGTGTCTCGGAAAGCACGTTGAGCCGTTGGTCCCGGCACGCGTTACGGCGTCGTCAGAAGCCCGAAAGTCTGACAACTAGCCTTACCAAGGGGTATCGTATTACCCAGTCTTGATAGTTATCTATTTGGAAAAAGTTACTTTAGCACATGTCAGGTGTTCAACCTCATTCTTAATCTTTAAAAGGCACATTATTGAAACCAGTCTTCAACATTTTCCAGATGCTGTGCCCCACGCTGTTCCTTGTGTCGCTGGCTCTGGTCAGCTGCGACGTGTCACACCTCCTGGAAAGCACCACGACGCCGGAGCCTCCGCCGAAACCCTACGTCTTCTCCTACACTGCTGGAAGGTACCCTGGACATGCTGATAGGACACACACTGAAGTCAGTGATGGCAGTGGTGTTGTTAAAGGTGATTTTCATTTTTTGTTTACCCACCTTTGTGTGGTCTATAAGATCTCTAGAGAAACTTACTGAGACAAAACACTGTTTTTGTGTGTAGTTTGATGTAATTGAGAAAATACTCGCAAACCTTCCCATACAGATGTATGTAAGTACAGATGTAGGTACTTGGAAAGGTACGAAGGAAAGGACTTGGAATTTTATATATTGTAGATGTATATAAATATATACATCTACAATAATCAGTCAGTCAGGACTTGGAATTTTATATATTATATAAAATTCCAAGTCCTGACTGACTGATATATCAACGCACAGCCTAAACTGCTGGACCTAGAGACATCAAATTTGGAGGGTGTGTTCTTTGTTAAGAGTAGGTATCAACTAAGAAAGAGTTTTTCGAAATTCCACCCCTTTCCATCCAGAGGGTGAATGGGGGGAGGGTGAAATTTCACGCGGACGAAGTCGCGGGCAGAAGATAGTAATATTATAATGGATTACGTGCCTGTGTAATGGTGGCCCAGTGTAATCAACCCCGACTTACGAGTTATAAGGTCTTGAGTTCGAACCCAGACAAGCACTGTACTTTGTGTATTTCATTTCATCACCACTGCTCTCAATACGGTGAAAGAAAACATCGTGATTTAACCGGCATGTCCTAGATCAAAAAATTCGAAGACTTGTGGCATCCACCGACTTTCACTGGGCCGGCGTGGTGGATTATGGTCCACTCCATCTCACAGAGAGGAGGCCCGTGTCCCAGCAATGGGAACATGATAGGATTATTATGACTAACGTGCTTGTGGTACGGTAGGGTTATGCCCAGTTTGTCGCGGGCAAGCCTTGAATCTACCAGAGAATACAGCCCTGCTGCCCAATTCCGTTCCGTTTAAATAAAAATCGTGTCAGATTTTGATATTGACACAACACATAAAATTCTTGCATAAATAAATAATGTTTTCAAACTAATTTTATTGTTGCTTGACCTTTGTCGATTAAAATATCATAAACCAGTTTTACAAGCGCTTCTAATCGGAGATGAGTAAACGCCATTACATAGCTGTTTAATAATGTTAATAAGCGTATAATATACATATATTGCCGTAGACGCGGAACAATATGTAAGATATTATTATGGGCAATAAGGAATGAATGATTTCTTTTTTTATCTGAAGAAGTCAAGAAAGGCTTGATTTGGTCATCGGTGTTAACAGACGTCATCGAAATTAACCAAAACAGAATTACAATATAGTCTAAAATATGGATGGTCTAAAAAATAATAAAGTCATGATTGTAGGATTTTTTTAATTTGAAGGGACTGACTCCACTCGTATTTTTACCTCTGAACTGCATTGTTGTTTTAGGGCTGAACTTCACATACCTCCATCTCCCATTTTCCTAAATTTTCCCTAAAATCTTGATCGAAAAATAATTATATCCCTGTTATTTTTTGGGTCTGCCTATTTTTAGATAAGTACGATTAGTTCTTTTACACATCTCTTTACATACCAACGTTCCTCCTTTTTTTTCTTAAACCTATATAATCCCACTGCTGGACAAAGATGTCCCCCATATTTAACCGATGCCGACATGCCAGTTTCCTCGCGATGTTTTTCTTCACCGTTTTGAGAGCAGTGGTGATGAAATAATTTACACAAAGTAAAGCACCTGTCTGAGTTCGAACCTACGACGTACAACACGTAAGTCGTGGCCGTTACCACTACTGCTCAACACCAATGCCTGCATGTGTACACAATCCCTTCATAACACAAAACAACGTCTAGACTGCTAGATAATACATCTCTTCAATTGCATGACCCAAGAAATGAAGCAATTACACTTTCTAATGCAGCGATATTAACAAGGAATTTGCGTAAATCCCCTTGGTCTACATAGATGTACGACTCTGATACCTTGGAACGCCCATAAGGAAGAGAAATCTAAGCTAAATTCCGTTTTATGACCAAATTTTCTGAACGCATAATTCGGAGCACGTATCTACTAAAGACTTCAATATAGACCTGTTGAAACCAATTAGGTGTATTTATGGCTTTATTACTGATTCTAGGTTCGTTTTGTTTCTAAAATACGTAGTCGCTTAAGTATTTTAGTTTCTTTTAAGAATACTAATTACAGTATCTTACAATACTCATGGTAATCACCTTCCTCAGCGTAGAGAATGAGGTTACCAAAAAAGTTGAATGTATAGTTACAACAACCTCTGAATTTCCTACCTATTGTAGATTTAAGCATTTTCACGATTTCAAAAATACATTCATTTCGAGAAAAGGCAAAGAGGCAAAATTTGTTTCACAAGAAATTCTGGTCCTTCGAGTAATTCTACACGAAGGACCGTTTTTTCTTTTAACTAAGTGATTTTTGAGAATAGTAATTATTCCACATTCAAATTGTATTTTCTTGTAAAAGTACAGAACACACATGAACATGATACTCTGATATTACCGAGACTTGGCAGCAGCTACAAAATAGAACGGCCCTTCACTGTATTTGTTTCAAAGCTTTCCACCTTGAGTATTTACCTTGGCATCAAACTACGGATAAGTCTTTAGTCAATTTACTAATTACCGTCACGCCTTCACTTAAACCTCCAAGGGGTAGGTAGAATTCAAGCCTGTTTTCTGATCAGATTAATGTTTGTTCCGGAAGTTAGCACACTTTATTGCGATGAATTAGGCCATTGCAAGACGGATTGACGAGCAAGAGAGAATGAGATCGCATCCGTTGCATATTTGATGGAACTCCACTCCTCAACCAAACATCATCATTCTCCTACCCTTATCCTAATTTATTTAGGGTCGACGTAACATGTCTTTATCTTCCATACTTCTCTATTAGTCGTCATGTCGGTAGTCACACCCTTTCTAACCATATCATCATTCACACAGTCCATCCATCGTTTCTTTGCTCTTCCCCTACTCTTATAACCATCGCCATTCATACTCAAAACTTTCATCACGACATTTTCCTCATTCCTCAGTAACGGTTAACTCAAAAAGAAAGTTAACCTATTATAAGGCAAAGGGAATATACCACAAAACATGTATATTGTAACTGTTCTGTGTAATATACAATATAATATTAATATCATCTCATCTCCTATGAGCCAAAAATTTAAAATGGCGATCCTAGTACTTAATTTATTGTTTTACACTGGCAATTTGCACGCTTATCAATCACTTTTCATATATTTAAGTAGTAACATTGATATTCTTACCCATAATACCAATGACTATCTGGCCGTTTTTTGTATTGCCAGATTATTATTCCCTATTAAGCGTCAGGAATTCTAGTAAAAAGATGTTGCCAATAAATGTAAAAACGTTACTTGATCAGCACTTTCTAAAGCATTCTATTCTAAACGTTCCAGGGTCCTTCTCCTACGTAGACCCTCGTCACAAGGTCCGTACAGTGGACTACGTGGCTGACAAGCAGGGCTTCCACCCGATCCTGAGCGACGTACCTCCGGCGCACCCCTCGGACTCCGAGTCCGTGGCGCAGGCCAAGGATCGCCACTACCAGCTGTACGCCAAGATCGCTGAGGAACACGCCACGCATCCTCACCCTGAACGTGAGTTATTTTAGTTTTTTGATACGAGATGCTGTAGCTTTTACATGGCCATACGCATGAGCTATGCAAAGAAAGAGTTACAAGCAGTATAGTGTGTTCCAAAAGTGTCTGACAAAAATGTAAACAAATGGATCAGAAAACACCTGAAATACATTTTCCGTGCCGATTTGTAAATTGAGTGCTTTGATTTTGATTATTTGAATACTTAACCCCGAAATTATAATTTTAAAATACCTTAGAAATGTTTTTCATGTGATGTTAATTTTATAACGATGACAACGATTACGATACCGATTTTATGTCGATGATTTTTCAATTTATTTTAATAATTATTTAATATTATTCAAACGGTAATTATTGAAAAAAGTGGTGAGTAGTGGTGGTCTTCATATCTATGAAGGTAAAATCTTATAAATATAGACGAATGTGTTACTGACTCCCTTTAGTGAGTGATTGCGTTAGAATTGAATTAACCTGTACCAATCTGGTATCAATCTGGTATGTTCCAGTAACAACTGTAACAGACCATACTTAAATAATGTATCCTTGAAGACAGAGTTACTCACACCAAAAGAAAGAAAAAGAACATACCTCTGACCACGGAGCATAATAGAGAATCATTATATTATGGTCATTGAAAGTATTGGAATCAATAATAAGAGTTTGATAATTTAGACCAATCTTATATCTCTCTGATCTTTCTTGAGAATGAGAAGAAGAAGGAGCTCATTCACAGTTGTGTACGTATGCACGTTTGCTAAACAAACAATGTCAATACTCAATACTCAATCATTTATTGCATTCCACAATGTATATGCTTAGGTGGTAGGTAACATTTGTTGTAACAATCGTGGACCCTGTCGGGCACAGCAAAACAAAAAATTTTAGGAAGAGGACTTATGTATACATGCAAACTAACTTAATCTAAGTATAATTTAAGGAAACATTTTATTAATTATTAATTTAATCTAAAATAAAAAATAAATATATAAACTATTTATTTGTATTATTATGTTAGTTCTATGGATTTGTCAATTAAATATTCATTTATGCTATAATAACATTTATTTAGTAATATTTTTTTTAATTTATTTGTAAAAATATTAATCTTTTTCTCATTTCTGAGTACCTCGGGTAGTTTATTATATATTTTTATCGACATGACTAGTGGACTAGATGAGTGCATTTTCAATCGGGATGTCGGTAGGTTTAATCGTGTTTTGTGTCGGAGTGTGTATCTTGTTTGTATGTCTTCTCGTTTAGTGTAAAAGTCTTGGTGTGTGTGTGCGAATTTACAGATTTCCAGTATGTATATAGAAGGAAGAGTAAGAATGTTCAGTTTTTTAAAATGGGGTTTGCAGCTATCCGTTTGTTTTAAATTAACTAAAATACGAAGTAATTTTTTTTGAGTTGTGAACAGCGCCGGTGCGTCTGTGCTATTTCCCCACATTATAACACCGTAGCTAAGCCATGCATGAGCATAGGCATAGGCATTGCAAGTTTGTGGTCTTTTTTATTTCTCGATAAGCGTACAAAAATTTGGAAAGTTTGGATTTTATTTTCTGTACGTGTGGTTTCCAATTGATGTTTGAATCTATAGTTAAGCCTAAAAGTGGGAATTCATTTATTGTACCAGTCTTGTACCAGTAGATCATTTATAGTAGTCTCGCAATTTTAATAAGTTGTAGGTAGTAAATAGTGTTTCTAGATCAGTCAAAATCAACATGCAAACTGTAGATAAGCCACACAGCAAAGCTTTTGCGCTCGATTTATCAATAATTACCATCCCTTTCAGATTCAGTAATCAACTCGCCTCTAGAGACACGAGCGGTAGCCCAGGCTCGGGTGAAACATGCCGAACTGTTCCGAGTGATCGCCGAACAGCACGCTCGCATCGCAGCCGAGAGGGAACTGCTGCTGCAAGAGGAAGAGGAGAAACAACACCTCCAGGACCTCGGCCAGTAGACACTTGACTCCTAACAAACCTGTTGATCATCAAATATGGAATAGCAGATGGGTAGAGCTTTAATGACTAAATGTACTTAAATAAGGATCTTAACTTGAATTCTGAATCTTAGATACGTGACCATGAACCTTAAAAATGCCACTGATGCCGCGGTTAAAGTGGCCACCTACTGGGCTCAACTCAGTTATAGAAATCCATATAGGTATTCGAAAAGAAGAAGAATCATGTTTTGCAATTGTAAACTTAATGTCGTAGTAGAAAAATTTCAAACTCCACTGCAATGAAATATTTTATTAGAATTTTTTTACAGTAAAGGGTAACTGAAAAATCAAATAAGAATACATGACGCTAAAGTGGTAAGTTGAATAAGTAACAATTAACATAAATAATTTAAGATTCTGAATTAAAGTCAAGATTAGTACAAGCGGCAAAGGAGATTGGAGTGCATGCAACCAAACGTTGTCTGAAATAGGTGTGCAAGCAACTAAACGTTTTCTGAAATAGTTGTGCAGGCAACTAAACTTTGTCTGAAATGGTTGTGCTGTGTGCAGGCAAAAAAACGTTTACAGAACTTGTTGTTTGCATAATTGTCCCTTTTGTAGTTTGTAACGATCAATTTGAATAAAGCAGTCCGGTCTTACACTGACAAAATCAACATTGACGCCGATTCTGTTGTTCAAAAACTAAACTAAATTTAAGTTCAAGCATCTTTTTCTTTCTATTTCATTAAGAACAGAAGGACAGAAGATAAATATTAGTTTATTCCTGTCAAATTAGTCAGCGCCTGACGTAAATTGACGTATTTTTAATAGCCAATTTTTTAATCTCGTCTAAATTGTCTATGGAGTATCTTAATTTGACAGGACTAAACCACAAAATACTGATAGTACAGAAGTCAATCACGTGTATGTACTTCACTTTTCATACCTACGCTCGGCGGTCGCGCTATGGTTGTCAACTTTGGCTTATGCACAAAAAACTATCGTGGTAGTGGCACCCGTATCTAGTTGTTTGATTTATTGTTGAGCTTATTCTAAAATATTAAAACAAAACAATAAACATAGTATTACAATACAAAAAGTTTACAGAACAAAAACATATAAAATTTTACATTTGTCAATTTTCACTATCGAAAAACCCTAATAACTTCAAAACGGATTACCCTATTTACACAATTTATTTTGCCCTATCCGTTTTAGACCTAAACCTATCAAATGACACTAAAAACAACACAATATCTACACAAACAAAAAATCATGTTTTCAACTTACGTAATAGTTTGTGGCATGAATTTACCTTACAAAAAAGTTACTTTATTTATACTGATTCAAAATAGGAAACTAGGTATTATATAAATCGAGCTTTTTTTTTAGCATTTTTTGTTGCTCCATTTTTGCACTTCACAGACGCATGTCTCAAGCGGATTTCACGCGCGCTCGCACTGCTCCCAACCCGTCTGAGATAACGTGTCCGTGAGCGGTGTCTATGTGTGCGTTGCTCGAGCGCACTTTGTATGTAGATTGACTTCTGTACAATCAGTATTTTGTGACTAAACTAATATTTATCTTCTGTCCTTTTCTTAGTGAAATAGAAAGAAAAATATGCATGAACTTAAATTTAGTTTAGTTTGTGAACAACAGAATCGGCGCCATTATCATGAAAAGGTAAGAGATATTTTGCACAGACAAACTGAGATTGGTTTTTGAATCACTGGGAGTAATGCTTACTATATTTTGTCCAGAGCCTATAAAGTTTGAACCATGTGTCTGACTGATATTGTAAGATTTTACAGGGGCAAATGAAATCAGCTAGCAAAACTTTACAGACGAGGTGTGATATATAAACACGATAAAAAAAACAATTGGTTTTTCTAAACTCGTCCTTCAAGTAACAACAAATGGACTGAGTTGACTCAAAAAAAAATCAAGAATATATTTTTTTGTTTTATCTATGTTTATATAGCGATCCAGCACGTCTGGAGTTTCGCTAGCGAATTTAATTTGACCTTGTATGTCTTTATTAAAAATACTGAAGACGAAAATCCTCATTTATTGTGATGTGTACAAGGATGCGAAGTTACCAATAGACGTCGTGTTAGAAATGGCTTTGACTTTATTTGGGAAACTGATGACTATAATTTTTTTGGATTCCTGCTATCCATATTTGACAATTAAAACGACTGCAGTGATACTACCTAAAATAAATACAAAATTGTTACATATTTTTAACTATTTATGTAAGAACACTTTTTTATTTTAATATAATTTTGCTACTAATCTTTTTTTTAAATATTTTGATAATGTGATCGTCTTAACAAAGTTTCAGTAAGTAATTACAACTACTGACCATTCATCTGAATGTTACCATTTTTTGTAAGATTTTAAGTATCAGATGTTTTTCACCCATGTTTTGTTAAAAACAAGAACTAATGAACTGTATACTTAGTTACCTTTAACTGTGAATAATATGTAAGATTGTATATAAAATATTAAATTTAAGTATTTTAATAATACTCTCTCGAATTGCCATATTAAAACCAATTTGATATTATTTCTAGTACTTTTATGTATTAAGAAGAAATTTTGTATTTTTGTATTGTTTTTCAATATGAAAACATCTCAATATTAAAAAAGTAATAATTTAATTAGCGTTTTTTTTTACTATTTTTTTTTTGTGACTTGAGACTTATTTGGGTAAATATATAAACTAATAATAGTTGCCATTCATTTGGTTATTACCAGTTACTTATTAAAAACATTCCTAGGACTTTGGGCTGATTTTTGCAACACAATATTATATCCGTGAAATAAAATTTACTATAGACAGTTTTAGTATGGTAAAACCGTCCAAAAATCTTAATTATTCCTGAGATACATATTTAGCGTTGAAAAAATCTGTCTTAAGTAGAGTAGGTAAACATTAACCATAGCTGAGGTACAATACAGGGTTACTTTTCAAAGACCATCCAAATTCTTACTTGGTGTTCTACCCATGAATATAAAAAACTTTCACTATGGGACCAAAGCTGAAATCACGAAAAAAAAACAGCTGTTTCATACAAAACTTCAATACCTACTTGACCAAAATGTACGAAACAGCAGATTTTTTTTTTTCAGATGTGATTTCAGAGTTGGTCCCATAGTGAGTTGTTTATATTCATGGGTAGAACACCAAGTAAAAATTTGGATGGTCTTTGAAAAGTAAACCTGTATAATTAATTGGTCTTTCCATAATGCTGATCAAAAAGAAATTCAAAGATATAAAAGTAAAACAAAAAGAATAACTGGTGCAATGCTGTTTATTTGTGAGTAATGTTAGCCGAAAACGAAGTATTTGCCGCGTTGTTGTCTAGCTGGTCGAGTCTGGAAAGATTTTTTTTTAAATTATAACACTTGTAGGTAGGTATAATGATCAAAAGAGGACTGGTTGTATTAAAACGACGAAGAAAAAAAGGTAAACATGGCGCAGAGAAAAAACATAAACACAAAAAACTGGCCAAGTGCGAGTCGGACTCGCACACGAAGGGTTCCGTACCACAAGGCAAAAAAGCCGAAAAAAACATGTTTGTTGTATGGGAGCCCCCTTAAATATTTATTTTATTTTAATTTTATTATTTATTATTAAAGTTAAAATACAACTGAGTATATTGTGAATATTTCAAGTGCCTACCTGTTGCCATTTTTGATATCAAGCAGAAAAGGGCAAAAAAATCGCGTTTGTTGTATGGGTGCACTCCTTAAATATTTATTTTGTTTTGTTTTTAGTATTTGTTGTTATA
The DNA here is from genome assembly GCA_916614155.1 of Mesoligia furuncula. Lineage (NCBI taxonomy): Eukaryota > Metazoa > Arthropoda > Insecta > Lepidoptera > Noctuidae > Mesoligia > Mesoligia furuncula. The sequence continues at coordinate 1,502,660 of OU744810.1, forward strand.
GCGGTAACAGAAATACATACTTTGTGAAAATTTCAACTTTCTAGCTGTCGCGGTTCTTGAGATACAGCCAGGTGACAGACAGACAGACGGACAGACAGCGAAATCTTAGTAATAGGGTTCCGTTTTTACCCTTTGGGCACGGAACCCTAAAAAAGAACAAGTTGGGGGGAAAATATGCGTCACATCTACGCAAAATGGCCGTCACTCAGCATAATGCTACGACCCTATGCGAGACAGAGCCCCAATACTGGTTTTAGCGACAGCCGGCGTTGACGTGATGAGGTCAACCAGAGCAGCATACGATAAGATGTAAATAACAAAATAGGAAATAAAATAAATACACAATAATAAGCCTTGTATTCAAAATAAAAAACCACGTAACTATCAGAATCAATTCATTTATCCAAGACACTGCCAATATTCATTTTTAATGTGTACGTGTACTAATTGTAAAATAAATTACTCAGCACACTCGACGACAATCTTAGTAGCTTGTTCGACTGAACATATTCGAAATACTAAGTTTTGCAAATAGGTATCATTGATCAATACTACTCCAATCTTCTACTCTTTACTGCTATATACCTAGATAGCAGTCAGCAGTAATCAAAAGAAAAGAAAAGATTTTTTTTTTTAATATAAGATTTTTAGTATGTTTGTTTGTTTGTTACGCTTTCACGTTAAAACGATTGAACTGATTTGGATGATATTTGGTACGTGGTTAGACCAGAACTGGATTAGGACATAAAGTAGGCTTTTTATCCCAATATACCCCACAGGAACGAGAATTATTAGGCAGAATTATACAGCAAGTACATCATAAATCCAACCATAAACCATTTGTAGGTACTCTCACACAAAAATGCAACACTTAATCAAAGTACCCTCCCCAATGAAACTTGATGTGTCTTTCTTTCTCGATATTACAAAGTTGTAAAAGTTTTTCACCATCGAAATATTTTCAAACCCTTTAAGGAATACTGATATTCAGCTGCTTTCGGTTAGATTAGACGCCAACCTCAACAAAGTTGGGAAGAGGCAGGCAGATGATGAGATGGAAGCTTGCTTTCATTGTGAGAGGCAGTGGACTGTAGTTCACCACCACGTGATTAATGAATGATGGGTATTTTTGTATTGAGCCTGGCCTGATGACCAATAGAGTTCTAATGAGATCCATGAATGACAGCCGGGACCAACGGCTTGACATGCTTTCCGAGGCACGGAAGGGTCTTGGTATGTAAAAATGGTCACCCATCCAGGTACCAACTGCGGCGAGTGCAGCTTAACCTGATTGATCGACCCGTGCGGCTGTTATTATTTAGCCATAAGCCCCCTCAACATTATGAGTCAATAACTAATATTATTGATAACTGCAGTGAACATAAACTAACACGTTTACATGGTACTTGCTGGTCTGATATCTCTTTAACCCAGTATTTCACAGCCTTCTGCTCATAATAAAAATTTATGCTTATGATATAAACTTTCATTTGATGTAGGTATAATATGTGGTTTTTATAGGACATACCGGCCAAAACGCCCATCATTCTTTACCTAGTATACATATTTTCAACTAGTTTCATTGCCACCTCGTATAATGTTATCATTGTAGGTACAGTGTGGTACTCACTGGTCGGTGGTGGCCCCGGGGGGTTGCCGCCTGGGGGTGGTCCGGGTGGGGGGCCGCCGTCGCAGCCAGCCGCCTTCGGCAGAGCGCTCATGCCGCTCTGTAAACGTAAAATATTAATAACTCATATAAATCATCTTCATCATTCTCCTGCCCTTATCCCAATGTTTATTTGCTGTCGGCACAGCATTTCTTTTCTTCCATACTTCTCTATTAGTCTTCATCTCGGTAGTTACCCCCTTTCTAACCGTATCATCATTCACACAGTCCATCCATCGTTTCTTTGGTCTTCCTCTACTCTTATAACCATCGACATTCATACTCAAAACTTTCCTCTCGACATTTTCCTCATTCCTCCGTATCACATGCATACTTAACTTTTCAATAATTACCGTTGCTACTTTCAAACTTCCTCTTATGTATTAATTTCTTATTCTATCCATTCGTGTAACACCACACATTCCTCTTAGCATTCTCATCTCCAGCTGCATGCAATTGCCTTTCAATCATCCCTTTTAATAAGTAATAATAATATACAGGTTGAAATTTAAAACATGTGACAAATCGAAATGGGAAGAAAGGTGTGGACGGTTTGTGTCCTGGCGAGCTCTTTCAACTTGAGCTGTGACACCGACATGATTCCCATTCTCGAGCTAAATTTTTAAAAGTTTTAATGAAACCATACCATTTTGAATCTAACAAAATATATCGCTCATTTGGAAAAACATCGACGTAACTGGTACTTTTTTCTGTCTTTGCTTTCCTAACGTAAAAACGCTTTCTAAATGCTTTGTCATATTTAACTCATTTTTGGGAAAAAATATATTTACGTCGATGTTTTTTCAAATGAGCGATATGTAATAACAAGATCTCAAGTTGTCACCACCACAGCGAAGGCAATAGCCATGATGGCCAAGAGTACTCCAAAAATCTTCATGTTTCAGCTACTGATCATGAACTGACGAACTACTATGTCTACACTACTATGTAGTTTATATACCCGAGGAAAATTAGGAAAATGACCACTTGTGACAATAGTGCATCCGGAGAGCGAGATAATAACAATTATTATAAATATAACTTCCGCTCGCGACGATGCAACAAAATTATAGTTTTGTGGACTATTTTAACGCCAAAGATTGGCTCACTCACGTTGTGCGTACTTATAACCTAAGATTAGCAGCATAGTATAAAGAGAGGATCCTAGTAGGCTATCTCCGGCCCAATCCGCGATATAATTGCCTACTGTCTCAGGGTTGTCACTTTTAGGTAAATTTTAATTCAGTTAATATTTATAATAATATTTATTAATTAAGGTTTAGGTTAAGTATAAACAAGCAACTATTTCATCTTAGTCACTTTAAAGGATTGATAATAATAATAATATCTGGAGACAAGAAAAAGTGTACGTTATCCCTATAGTTCTCTCCACAACTGGCGTTATTCCCAACCACCTTTTCCGTACCGTAAAACTAATAGATTTAGAAGAATCCGTCTAAATCAACCTACAGAAAGCTGCCATCTTAAATACTTGCAAAATAGTTAGGAAATTCATGCAGTTAGAGGGAGAAAACACACCCTAATACATAAAACACGCTGCATTTACTTGGCTTTGGCCCGTAAATGTAAAATGTAAATGTATGTAGGTAATGTAAATGTAGCTAAAACTAGCCTAAGAGCTGAGCAAAAACAAAACACTCTCAAAATAATAATAAATTTATTTCAGATTAATAACAACAACAATAATAATATAATATGTGGTTAGTAAAAAATCATAACCTAATGTTCTAGTAAAAACACAAAATTGAAACGACTGACACCTACGTGTGAAGCCGAATCCAGTGAGCCAGCATGGGGCTGTCCCACCTATCACACAACACACTCAGAATGCTGTGGGAGCTAGCTCGCATTCTAATGAGAGTAGAAGCGAGCCGTTTCCGTATAATGGTATGAAAACCATCAACTCTGGCCTCGGTGAACATCCCGGAAGCGCTACAAAATCGTGGTAGACCCAACAGCATCCTGAATATATTGTTTACTGGACTCGCAGGGCGTTGTATGACCTCAGCGTATACCTTTTTTTTTTTTTTTTTGAGGATGGGAAATCATCAAATGACTCCTCCCGCTCTGGGTGGAGCGGAAGGGAGTGTCAGACTCTTACTGACTAAAACCCACCCGTGTTCCTTCCTTAGCCCTTTATGTTCCGGGCCAGCGGTAACCCTTTCGGACAATCCCGCTGACCCGGCAGGCTTCGGCCCTAAGGGGCCCCTCCTCGATGCTGACATCTCTTTGAGGCGCGCGTGGAACACGTACGCGCCGTCCGGCACGGGCCTGGTCCTGATCGGGCGGTGAGCTACCCATTACTCTCCGCCCGCAGGCCCGCGCCTATGGTGGCCGGGAGTCGTCACGCGGCTCCCGACGCCCGGAGCGTCTCCCGCGGCGGCTGGGACGGGAGGCTCTCTCCCTGAGCCGTTCCGCCACCTCCTTCGCTAGCATGACTGCTTCGCAGAAGGAGGTGACTGCCTCCCACTCCCTCTCGCCCCGGACCATGGCTTGCACCAGGGCCGGACGCGAGAGGTCGCCGTCGCTGCCAATCGCCTCTACGAGGACACGGCGGTGCTCCGCCCAAGCGGGGTAGACCTCCACCGTGTGCTCCACCGTGTCCTCTGGGCGATCCTGGCAATGCTGACACCCGGGCGTTTCCTCCCGCCTGATGATGTGCAGGAACCTCCCGAAACTTCCGTGTCCGGTGAGGACCTGCGTCAGGCGAAAGGTGAGGGCGCCGTGGCGCCTCTCTAGCCACTCCTCAAAGAGGGGTCTTATCGCCGCTATCGCGGCGTGCCCTGCGCTGGGTTGCGACAGTCGCTCTTTCCATGCCGCCATGAGATCGCGCCGGAGATCCGTCCGCTCCGCAGCGATTTGCCGCGGAAGCGGATCCTCCCCCCGGCGTAGTGCCTCCGCGCGCCACTCATACAGGCGCGCGAGGACCATCACCTCCAGATCCCATGGCGGCAGTCCGGCAAGGAGGCTTGCCGCCTCGCCAGAGATCGTGCGGTAGCCCCGGATAGCCCTTATGGCTACCACCTTCTGGGGCGCGTTCAGGTAGTGGGCGGCTCGCCGCCGCAGTGAACGCGCCCACACCGGGGCCCCGTATATGGCCATGGACCGACCCCCGCGTAAAGCCTCCGGCAGGAGGCGTTTGGCCCCCCCAGGTAGGGCAAGAGCCGCTTGAAGGCGGCCCCGGCCCGTTCCAGTTTGGGGGCCAAACGTCGGAAATGCTCCACGAAGTTCCACCGGCTGTCGAGGACGAGACCCAGGTATTTCATCGTCATCCCGACGCCGATGTGAACCCCTCCTACCGTTAGTTGGGATCACGATGGCGGCGCGTTCCGGGGCCCATGAAACGACATGGCCTCGGACTTGTGCAACGCCACCTCGAGACCCAACTGCCGGATCCTCTCCACGACTATCGCAACCCCGCGTGTCATCGCGTCGGCCGCCGCCTGATGCGACCTCCCCTGCGCCAGGACCAGCGTGTCGTCAGCGTAGCAAACCACGCTGACGCCATCAGGGAGGTCGGCGCGCAGCACCCAGTCGTACCCGATGTTCCACAGAGGCGGCCCCAGGACCGATCCCTGTGGGACACCGCACGACATCTCTCGCCGGTTCCACTCCCCATCGCGACCGGGGTAGCTGACGGCTCTTTCCGTCAGATACGCCTCGACTATTCGACGGAGGTAGGGCGGCACCCGGTGATACCGGAGTGCCTCCACAATGGTGCTCCAGGGGAGGGTGTTGAACGCGTTGGCGATGTCGAGTGACACCGCCACGACGACCCCACCCCGGGACACCGCGTCCCCCGTCGTGAGGGCTCTCACGCGCATGATGGCGTCCACCGTCGAGCACCCCTTGCGGAAACCGAACTGGCTGTCCGCAAGATCCGGCCCCGTCCTCACCAGGTGCCCGACGAGGCGGCCCGCAATCACTCTCTCAAAGAGTTTGCCGACCTCGTCGAGCAGCACGATGGGCTGGTATGCGGACGGAGAGTCCGCAGGGCGCCCTGGCTTCCGAATGAGGACCAGCTTCCCCGTCTTCCAACGGCGTGGAAACTGGCCTCTCTCCAAACATGCGCTTAAGAACGCCTCCAGTCGAGGCCCGAGAGCCCTCGAGGCCAGGACCCAGGCTTTACCTGGCAAGCCGTCGGGTCCTGGGGCGGTATTTTTGGCCTTCAGCCTTCCTACCGCCGCTCTCAGTTCTACCCCGGTCACAGCAGACCTCAGCGTAAACCTGATCCACAGACTGCATGTGTAAAAAGACTGGCAGTACGCTCTGAAAAGGGTTACTTTGACTTGCGTCGTACAACGTGCAAATCTGCGGATCAGCATATTACCTCGGACTGCCATCGCCCGGCGTTCCCTCTCTATGTCCAGGTCATCATTCAGGTCATGAGTGACCCAGTGACCCAGGTACTTAAATTTTGTTACTCTAGTTAACGGAGTATTATTTATGGTCACAACTGGCACGTTAGAGTAACATTTGGTGCCCGCCTTGAATACCAATAATTCACATTTTTTTGCATTGTACCTGAGTCCCTGACGAGCCCCTGACTGACCGCATAGTCTTCACAGATCTTAACAAGACACCTGAGTGCGCTTATTGATGGACTCAGCAGCACTATGTCATCAGCGTAACTTATATTGTTAATGCAAACTCCGTCAATGTGACAGCCTATGCGGGTGCTGCTGAGTTCAACAATAAGCTGATTAATATATAGGTTAAAAAGACGAGGCGAAGTAATACCCCCCTGCCACATCCCGCACTTCAACCCATACACATCAGACAGAGTTCCACCCCACCTGCCATAGTTCGTCTGATTCTCGTACTCGTATTAATGCTAAGGATTTTGTATGTGGTACAAAATTATCCAACACCCAAGTTCAACGACTATTACTGCTAAACTAATAAAGTTATCTTCACCGCTATAATTTTCCTTTAAGCTTCATGAAATGCACTATCATCGTGAATTTTTCCAGGTTTTTCAAGCCCGCAGTTTTAGAGAGGGGGGAGGGGGGGGCTACTGGAACGAAAATGTGCATTTTAAAGTTTAATATTTCGTAAATGGAGCATTAAATCAAAAAATAATTTTAGCAACCCCCAAGTCATTTTAGAAGACCTATTCAACGATACGAACGAGGTATCCTTCGGCATGTGCGTCCGTGTCCATTAGCATGCACTTTTTTACATGGAGGTGACGTCAAGGTAGCGAGCTAAATCGCGACCGCTATTATTGCAGTGAAGCATCTTCGATCAATCTGTTTAATACATTTTGGTCAAGTAGGTATTGAAGTTTTGTATGAAACAGCAGATTTTTTTTTTCGTGATTTCAGAGTTGGTCTCATAGTGAAAGTTGTTCATATTCATCGTCGTTTCAGCCGATAGACGTCCACTGCTGGACATAGGCCTCCCCCAATTTCATATTCATGAACACCCTGTAAAAATTTGGATGGTGATAAAAAAATCTTCCTGTATAAATAAAGAGCACAATCGTATTTGCAAATAAAAAACTGAACTTCCAAGTTGTTTTTTTTTTGCTGATTAATAATTTATTAACTATATTATTATTAATTATATTATTATAACTATATTGACTAATTAATTATTGATTTATAATTGGTAATTGATTCGTAATTAATTAGTATTAATTATAACTATATTATTATTATTAATTATATTATTATTATTATAACTATATTGACTAATTAATTATTGATTTATAATTGGTAATTGATTCGTTTTTCATTATAAATAAGGAGACGATAATGCTCCAGCAAAAAAAATGGAGTTTCATAGATTCTGCTTCTTATTTATTTAGTATTTTGCAAGTATCTCATCGGTATCCCTAATGTAAATAACCCTTAACGTCAGTCATCTAGCATATAGATGTTCTTAGTTCTTACAGTAAATATTCGGCCCACGTCATTCAAGTATTTGAATTTTAAGCATATTAATTTATATTATACAATACACAAGATCGAACCTACTTAAAGATCCGATCTCTACAAAAATTTCTTCAAAAGTTAACTTCCAATGGACGACATCCAATATAAGATTGTTACTCCGACCCTTATGTATGCGGCGCGGTAACGAAACCATAGCGAGATCTAATTCGACGCCAACGCCATCTATCGAGCGAGCAGACAACATTGACCTTCAACAGAAGACAGACTTGAGTAAAAAGTTCCAAGTTCTTTTAATAAATGATTATTCGGTTTAAAAATAAACTAACATTACAAAAAAAATGTATCAAACGTCAGTCTCGCGTCATTTTTTGGAAAACTTGTTGCGAAATAGTGTAGCGGTGATAGTGATTTTCCATGAATAATTTATTTTAAAAATACCTTTCATCTACATGCAACACTATTTAGACTAAGTATTCAAATCACAAATAATTTTGTTTGAATTTTGAACAAAATTGATCTGTCATTATGCTAATGACATTTAGGACTTGTTTACTTTGTTTATGCCCAAACGAAAAAAATGCAGGAAATTCCTTTATTTTTGGATTTATAACGATAAAACTGTTTCAGGACCGAGTATGTTCTCATTCCTAGGAAAAGTCGTCTTCCATCGCAAGTGCGGGAACTAATCGCATATTTTTATTACCTCACAAACCGGGGGTGTGCTAGGGTGAGAATTTTCTCAAGTTCTTTTTACTGAGTAGGTAGTCTGAATTTGAAGATGTTTTTTATTTTCACACATAACCCTTTCTTTTGCCTTTGCTGTAGCCGAGTTACAAATAAACAACTGCTTTCCTTATGCCGCCTCTTTTTAAAACTTAACTACTATTACCTATCTTCTAGTATTACGGACAGGTAAGTTTTGCTTCTAACTAGTTACTTTGTTTAAAAACAAGCTGCGCCCCGCGGTTTTAACCGTCGGTGCTCCGTAGACCAATTCAAATTTGACCAATTGGACTGTGGGGAAAATGACATGTTTCCATCGTCCAATTACCACTGGACTATGGAGAATTGAGAAATGTTCCGCTGCCCAATTTAATAGTATAGTAAAGCCTTGTCCATACTATTTAAAAAAATATATCATAAACAATTCTTTTTGAAACCGCTTAATAATCATTTATTGAATAATTACGACATAAAAATTCATTCAATTCAAAGATTTAAAAAAAAAAAAGAATGCTTGTGAAATTGGTGCTTACACAAGTTTTCTGATCGGGGTCAAGAGCTATACATTTTTTTTTCTTTTTTTTATTACTACACGTGCCCCACGAAAAAAATAAATAAAAAAAGTTTATATACTTTCCTATCTTTTCATTGAAGATTCTATTATAAATAACTATACTTAATTAGCTATCATTATATTGTACCTATTTATTTATTTATAATATTTTTGAATTCAGTTTGATGTGAACCCAAAATTATAAAAGCTTCTTTGAACCGAAAGAATAGGAAACTGGTGTGAACTCAGGGTTATAATGTTACAATGGAACATAGTTTTGGTTTACGTCCAGTGTTCTCCATAGTCCAGTTGGTAATTGGACGATGGAAACATGTCATTTTCCCCACAGTCCAATTGGTCAAATTTGAATTGGTCTACGGAGCACCGACGGTTTTAACCGCATAAGTCTCGATCTCGCAGGAATATCGGGATAAAAAGTAACCTTTGTCCTAATCCAGGTCATGGTCTATGCATGTGCCAAATTCCATCCAAATACGTTCAGCCCTTTTAGCGTGAAAGCGTAACAAACAAACATCGCCGTCCCCGACGAATAAAATGGTAATCGTAAAAACTAAATTTTACAGGAAAAATAAAAAACAGTTTTTCGTGAATATCTCAATAACTAACATACGTATCGGGATTGTTTACATACCAAAAGAAAGGTGATTTTTAACAAAGTAATTGTTTACTTTAATAAATAATTAGAACTTTTATAGAAATGAGTTATTAATTAAATTCAATTTACCATGAATTAAAGGCACAAATTTAAACTGTAAAGCGACATTACGATATTATTCGCGTAAAATCTCATGTAAAACGTTACCGTAATAATGGATTGCTATGTTATTGTCTGATAAATTGTGATAGGAACCCATATCGTAATGTACTATTACCATTTTATGGGATATTATAAATTGCATATCAAATAAATAATCGCCTATCAATACACACTCATCATTTATATTCTTTTTTACATCAAATAACTTACTTCACTACAAATAAACTAAATGTTTAACAAAACTCAAACTGCAGATAATTCAAAATTATACATCAATATGACATTACTTTTTTCCTCATAATGCAATACAGTTAAATTTATGTTTGTACAAAAATACTACATACATAGCATAAATACTGACTGCACAGCAAATTTTCCATATTTCATAGCAAAATAACTATCCCAGTCGCATATTAACCAGTAAGTATAACAAAACCTGTTCATCATATTTGTCTTAATTTTCAAGAAGCCATGCTCGGCAAATTTAATGATTATTACAACAAAAAAATCCTTTTACATTGCATTATTTCTAAAAGCAGAATAAATTAACTGAAAAAAAATCAAAAAATGCAATTTTATTTTAAAATAATCATTTATTTAATACAAAATATTTGTAACTCACAATTTAAAATTTTATGCAATGGACATTAGCAATTTTATTTCGGAGAATTCAGAATTGTGTTGCAGAATTTGATTAATTCCGTCGTCTTTATCCATTTTTTTTTCTTTTTTTTCCGGCGGGCGTGAAACGACTCGATTATATAGACAAAAATATGGAAAACAAGTGCGTGTCGGGCCACGCACAGTGTAGGGTTCCGTAGTAGCCCGTTATCGCAAAGTAGGTAGTACGATTCTGTTGTTCTTTATTCTGAATAGGTAAAAAAAAAAACATATTTTGGTTTTCAATGCAAGTCTTTACCCATTATAAACAAGCAACTACTTCATCTTAGTCACTTTAAAGGATTAATGCTAAGGATTTTGTATTTGGTACAAAATTATCCAACACCCAAGTTCAACGACTATTACTGCTAAACTAATAAAGTTATCTTAACTGCTATACTTTTCCTTTAAAGTTCATGAAATGCACTATCATCGAGAATTTTTCCAGATTTTTTAAGCCAGTAGTTTAGCTTTTAGAGGGGGAGGGACGCACTACCGGAACAAAAATTTGCACTTTAAACTTTAATATTTCGTAAATGGAGCATTAAATCGAAAAATAACTTTAGCAACCCCTAAGTCATTTTAGAAGACCTATTCAACGATACCCCACACGATAGGGTAGATGATGAAAAAAATATTTATCCCCACTTCACATGTAGGGGAGCTAACCTAAAAAAAAATATTTTCCAAAATTTTATTTTACCACTTTGTCGGCGTAACTGATATACGTACTCCTACAAAATTTCAGCTTTCTAGTGCTAACGGCCACAGAGATTAAGCGAGGACGGACAGACAGACAGACGGACGGACAGACAGACATGGCGAAACTATAAGGGTTCCTAGTTGACTACGGAACCCTAAAAAAGAGATTATTTTTAGCAGGCTATCGAGAATCAAATTAGTTAGACGAGGTTAATTATTTAAAAAAACTGCTTAGTTTAGGTTAGGTTAAAACCGTGACCTCCTACGCACGAGCCGAGCGAGCGAAGCGAGCGGTGCCGTGGCAGCGGCCGGCGAGTGGCAGAAACGACTAGATTATATAGAAAAAAAAAGGGTAGTATTTAAACGCAAATCAAAAAAGCGAAGCGAAAGCAAGACCCGCTTTAATAATTCAATAAATTACAATTTTGTTTCTAATTTTATATTTTTTTGCTGATCTCATTATGTGGTAATTAATAAATAATAAGACGACTGTGACTAATAAAATGCTGTTTTATTTAGAAAAACTGCTATAAATAATATAAAAATAGAAGCTTTATTTAAAAGAAAAAGAGTTAACATGTATAATGTGCATTAAGATTATTAGCTGTGCATTGATAAAAAAGCTTTTGTTTTAGGAAAAATCGCTGTACGCTGCGAAAATAAATTGTAGTGTGTTTAGTGATATTTTGAGTTGAATATTTTGCTGTGCAATCAGTAATTTTGATGGGAATTCGGAATCTTATTGCATAGAAAAAGGATATTTTTTTGATTTGCGTTTAAATACTACCCCCATTTTATTCGCTGACAAACAATCAATTACAGATTACAGTAATAGCAACTTACGTGTGTATTCCATGGAAAATGTATTATGCTAACTGGAGGCAAGTATCAAATACTGAATAAATATTTTGTACGTGTACAAGGTAATGTGCGAAGAAATAAAAGGAATCTGCCTAATTATTTTTTATTTATACATAATTAATAACAACTGTTTGTAAAAATCAACAATTTAGGAACTATCAACTTAAATTGAATACTTAATTCTTTATTATTATGAAGCAGTTACCCTAGGTAGCTCTACTTCTCGTCGTCTACATGTTCAGAGACTTCAGAGTCTGAAAGTTCGCTCGGGTTAGCCTCACAGCTCGTGAAGGGTCATTAAACGCATGGTAGTGCTGTGGGATTGCATCGCTGGTACAAAAACTTAATAAATCTGCATGTAGCGCTTTACTTATGGGTATTTGCTGATTACAAGCTTACTTTCAAATGCAAACAGACTGATGCAATTGAGGCTGTCGGTCTTCGCCCTCGCCTGGGTCTAGTTATTTGCAACTCCGTTTCTAGTTCCAAATACTCTTCTTCGAAGATTTACTTGAATTGAAGAATTAAATAGGACTACTTAATAGGATACTTTTGCATTCATGATGATGCAACTGCCTATTTCGATTGATCCTCTTTTGGGAATAGATTTTGGATTTTTTTACTACAAGAGAACAAGAGAAAATACCCCGTATTTAATTTTACTGTCTACGACTCCTTGCGCAAATTTAGTCACAGCTTTATCTGGCATCTGTCTATTCCCAAAAGAGGATCAATTGAAATAGGTAGTTGCCTAATGAAGTTCATCGAGCAAGAAGGACTCCAAGGTATCAAAAATTTGTCTTTTTATTCCAATGGCTGCGCTGCGCTGGTCAGAACAAAAACAGATATATTTTTGCATTATACCTTTACTCCTTAAGAGCTTATGACCAACAAAATATAACCCGCTGGTTTTTCGAGACTGGCCACGGCCAGAACGAAGGTGATAGCATGCATTCATGCATAGAAAGGACCATGAAAAATAAAGTATTGAATACTCCTGACCAAGTTTACAACACCATCATGAATGCAAAAGTGACCGAAAAGAAATATAAGGTCCATGAGATGAAGCAGCGTGACTTTTATTATATGAAAAGCCTATTTTGTGGGAAAAAACTGGCTAAAAGACACTGAAGGAAACAAAATTAAATGGGCAAAAATAATGGAAGTGAGGGTGTCCTATTTAATTCTTCAATTCAAGTATAACTTCGAAGAAGAGTATTTGGAACTAGAAACGGAGTTGCAAATAACTAGATCCAAGCGAGGGCGAACCCCCCATTTTGGAGGAGGCCTATGTCCAGCAGTGGACGTCTTTCGGCTGAAATGATGATGATGAAGCGAGGGCGAAGACGGACAGCCTCAATTGCAACAGAAACTGAATCAGTCTGTTTGCATTTGAAAGCAAGCTTATAATCAGCAAATACCCTTGAGTAAAGCGCTACATGCAGATTTATTAAGTTTTTGTACCAGCGATGCAATCCCACAACACAATGGCCCCCTTACGAGCTGTGAGGCTAACCCGAGCGAACTTTCCGACTCTAAAGTCTCTGAACATGTAGACGACGAGAAGTAGAGCTACCCAGGGTAACTACTTCTTAATAATATACAAGTGTAGGTACTCACTATTCCAACACTCCCATTACAAGATGGGACGGTAGACCGGCACGACCGGCGAGAGATCAGGTGCAGGACGGACTATTTTACGTGCTCCTCCGGTACCGATAGCACGGATCATCTTTTTTATCGGACAGTCAGGTGATCAGCCCGCTAGGTCGTGGCCCAACTAGAAACAACACTTGAAGTTGCTGTTCCCCGCGGGAATCGAACCCGCGACCTCCAGATCGAGAAGGTAGCACTCTTACCATTAGATCAAGGCGGTTTTAGTGATCAGTTATCTTTAGAGCTCAGTTAGTTTACGTTGTTATCAAAATTTCGTAATGTTGTGGTTTGTAAGGCATAACGGAAGAAATAATTCTGCCATTATTTCCTCAGTGTAAGGCAGAATTATCACAGCGTAAATCGATTACAGAAAAAATGTTAGTGAAAGGATACAGTAAAATTAATATATTTAGGTACTTTCTTTAATTTTTAATGAAATATATCGTAAAAAACTTAACGATTCTAAAATAAAATTGTCTGTTGCAGAATAAAATTGTATTAAGCTTTACGCAAATTATGTCAAATATTTTTCCCGCGAATATAATGATAAGAGCATTTTACTGGAAATGTAACGTATCGAAAGTATTGTAATAGTCTCTAACAATTTTATTCGTTGCTATAAGTCTATTAAGCATACATATAAATAATATTGTTAAAGTAATTACAATATAGATAAAAATCTTGTATCTTCTGAGATAACCGTGAGAAACGTTTGAAAAAAATTGACAAAGTGTAATCGGACCTCTAAATATCGAATATGCAATAAAGTTAAAACTATCGTAATAGTGCATTACCATTTTATTCGTCGGGGACGGCGACATACAAAACTCAAATCTTTTCTTTTATAATATATTTTATAATATATATTTTTTTCTCTTTATAATTAGTTTATCTAGAAAAAGTGTTATTTTCGGATGTGTTTTGTTTTTATTGTTTGTAATAATATCTACTTATGTAGGTAAATATAAATAAACCCGCAAGGATTGGACAAAAGTACATTCTCAAATATCCCCATTTTTGGAACTGGACATTAGGAAATAAAAGAAAGACAAAGACAAAGACATTTTTCGAAAATCAGACATTTAGGGAAAAGACATTTTGAAACCATTGAATATTTCGGGAAATTGGACATCATGAACTTGACTGGTTCAAGGCCTTGGCCTTGTATAAAGCAGAAAAAAATAAATAAAAGGCGAACGTCATCACTGGTGCAAGTATTTATTTGTGAGTAATGTTAGCAGAAGTCGTCGAATGTTTGCCGCGTTGTTGTTTAGCCGGTGGAGTCTGAAAATAAACAGAAAAAAACATAGTCATTTATTTGTGTTTACCTACTGGTAAAGGGTTCTCACAAGTCTGTTCAAAATAATCGGTGTTTAAGACCTTTTTTTATCTATTTTCCTATTGCAGGTATTCTGGACATTTCTTTAGAAATAAGCATCGCATTGGTACGTATTTTTCTAGTTTACTCTATCAGAAAATGTCATTTCTACTTTGACATTTGTGAAGTAAACAGATACAAAATATACGTCAACAATACATGAATCGCTATACTCATATAGAGAACGCGGAATAATTGTTTCGGGTGCACTGGCCGGCAAGATCGCTTGAATTAACCGTTCCAGACTTTCTTTTGTGGGGGCTTTTTTTTTTGTAGTCTATGTGAACAAGTTTCAGACTTGTAGCCCTTTTTTTCTGTTGGGAAATCATCAAATCTCCCCTCCCGCTCTGGGTGGAGCGGAAGGGAGTGTCAGACTCTACTGATCAAAACCCACCCATGTTCCTTCCCCCTTTCTGTTCTGGGCCAGCGGTAACCCTTTCGGACAATCCCGCTGACCTAATTATCTGATGCTTACATCTTTTTGAGGCGCGAGTGGACTTGACTTTGAGACTTGTAGCCCTCAAAGAGAATGCGAGAATCTATCTCCGGAAGTTCAGGCTAGAGTGGAACTGGAATTTATTGATCAAACGATTTTCCTAAGGATCACGCTAGACGAGGAATTACAATGGGGACCTCATAATTATAACATCTCTTGCGGGATGGCTTAGCTCGGCTGCTTATGCTGTTAGATGTAGAAACTGCGCGTTTATTCTATTTTAGCTTTAGCTTTTTAGCATTATGTCGTACGGCATTTTACTATGGGGTCGGGCTGCTGACATTTCTTTTGCAAAAGAGAACTGTCAGAGCCCTTTATAATCTACGTCGCTATGAATCTCTCAGAGAACTTATTAACAGGATTAATCTTATGGCAGTACATTGCCAATCCATTTAAGAAAATATTATGTACTTATGTAAGAAAAAATCTACATCTTTTTAATAAAATAAGCGATAGACATAATTGCAATACTAAAAATGAAGATAAAATACATCAACCATTTTTCAGATTAGCCAAAGTATCCAAGGGTCCTCTTGTTACCATGAGTCGAGGGTCAAGGCGCGCACACTTTACAGTTCTAACAGGTCATGTAGGTAATGACTTGTTCGGCAGTGCCTCGTCGGTCTGGTAGCTCCCAGGTCGGGCAAAGTGATTGGATACTCCATCAGGAATTTCTCAGTACCAGCCCAGAATCTGGTTTTGTGCCCCTTTGATGGCAGTAGTCTCGCCTCCTATTACAAGGTACTTAAACATAACAGCTGGCGAATGTACTCCTTCGGAGAAAGTAGGTGTTACAACTCTAAGCTCAATGACTATATAACTATATCCCTTAATAAGGATGTAAGCACTTACTGGTTGGTGGTGGAGGAGGTGGTCCTCCGAAGTTGCAGCCAGCGTTGGGAACGGCGCCCATCCCGCTCTGGAACACATCACCATCATTAGTTTGCACAGCCAAATCTTTTATATCTTCGTCGGTATCCAAATTATTTCCTTTATCAGGTCAGGACACATAATACCTTTTGAAGATACGGCACTGAGCAGACTATAAAAAAAACAATATTTAATGACTTGATAACATAGATCTAATTTTTTTTTTGTTCTCCTTAGTATCTGCGATCGGCTTTCTAGCCATAATCAGATGAGGTCTTCGTGTGAGATTATTTTATTACTTTCTAGCCATAATCAGATGAGGTCTTCGTGTGAGATTATTTTTGTGGTGTTCCATTGAACATTCACATTATGTGGCTTAGTACTAAATTCATTTTTAAATTTTCATATTCTCTGGTCCAAGTTTAGTATTTGCCATTTCTTTAGGCAGATGATATCCCCTTGTGTGTTTAGAAGATGAAACCTCGAGATACACGCATATAGACGACGCGTATTAGAGACTCGCATCTCCTTCACTGTTTTAGAAAAAAATATCATAAGTAGTTGAAGTTTAATCTTACCAAGTCTTAAAGTCAAAGTCACAGCAATTATTTCAAATAGGCTCAAAAAAAGCACTTTTGAACGTCAAAAATTACAACAAAATAGAATTGATTCTAGTCGCCCATTACAAATGGTAGTTTTCGTATGGAGAAGAATGGGCAAGAAACTTCACCGTTACTCTTTTAAAATTATTTGCAATATTTTGCATAAAATAATTATATAATAATAATATGTGAAGACGATGCATCTAAAATAAAATTATTGTACCACAATAGCTAAAAGAATTAAAAATTAAACCATGACATATGAATTAATTAACTGATAGATACATGGTGCTCACATATTTACAAACATTGATAGTGTCTGTTTGAAACTTTACCGGTTTTCATATGCCCTTTATATGTTAGGTAAAGTTGCAAACAAAACTGCCTTCCTAACGGCATACCACGGGTATGTAGCCTCCACATTAAGGTATGGACTCATATTTTGGGGCAATGCTACAAATATATCTACCGTACTTTTGGCACAAAAAAGATGCATCCGAGCCATATGCAAATTAAGAACAACCGATACATGTAAGCCACACTTTAGGGATTTAAATATTCTGACAGTACCGTCGCTGTATATCTATGAGGTTTTGATATTTGTAAAAACCAATATACACTTATTTAATCACGTAGAAAGTCAACGTCGCTCAGATAAGTTAAAAACAATAATCACCAGGACTGCTTTTGCTTATAAAAGTGTCTATGCAATGGCACCAAAATTGTATAACAAATTACCTTGTCATATTAGGAATAGTAAGAATTATAATGAATTCAAAAGTAATCTTTTTAAGCTACTAAATGACAAGGTATATTATTCGGTCAAGGAGTACCTGGATGACAAATTTTGATAAATTTTTATAATTTATATATTTTATTTATTTAATGTAATTTTGCGTTTGTGTTTTTGCAATCTTTTGGCATTGTGTATCTTTATCTTTCTTATTTTCATGACATTTTCCCTTTATTATTATGACAATTTTATAATTTGACATCCTTGTGTAACTTTGACATTGTTCATATTAATCTAATTTTGTATGCCTATCGGCGGGACATGGTTTGTACAATAGATTTATATTGAAAAAACATCTGTAATCACCTATGTTTCACAAAATAAATAGGTAAATGAAATGAAAAATGAAATGAAAACATGTTAAAAGTAAACGATTTTCATTTAAATAAAAAAAAATACAATTAATAAGTCAGGGTGTGAGTAAAAGTAATTACAGAATGTAAATGAATGTCAAAAAAAATTACAATTTAGCAACCAGTTTGATTTTGTCGAGACTCTAGATTGTTCTATGGTGCAGGACCAGCATACTGTCCAAGAGTTCTTATCTTGGATATAATCTTCTAATTTATAGTACTTATATGCTTGTTTACAAAGTGTCCCGTGGCTAAATAATAACAGCCGCACAGGTTGATAGATCAGGTTAAGCTACGCTTGCCGCGGTTGGTCTGTGGATGGGTGACCGTCTTTACATACCTTGACCCCTCCGTGCCTCGGAAAGCACGTTAAGCCGTGGGTCCCGGGTGTCATTCGTGGATCTTTGACAGTCGTTACGGGTAGTCAGAAGCCCGAAAGTCTGACAACGTCTTATCAAGGGGTATAGTATTACCCAGTAATTGGGTTGTGGAGGTCAGATAGGCAGTCGCTCCATGTAAAATACTGGTATTCAGCTGCGTCCGGTTTGACGGGAAGCCGACCCCAACATAGTTGGGAAAAGATATGTAAGGATCGTAGCATGTGGGGTTCTGTGGTTTCTAACCAAGGAAGGCATGAGATTATGTAGGTATGTGTAATTATTTTATTTTTGGATTGTTTCTCGTTACTATTTGCTGTTTTCTGGACGCTTTTAATGTGTACGTCATTTTTTACAGCATTCTCACAGTCATATAATTATAAATTGAATGACATGATTATAATATGAATCATGTAAGTAAAAAATAATTAAAAAGAGTGTCCATGGAGTTTCTTGCCCGTTCTTCTCCATAGGTACTACCAACTACACTTTCATCATCATCATCATCATTTCAGCCGAAAGACGTCCACTGCTGGATATAGGCCTCCCCCAAAGGGGGGGGGGGGAGGTTTGCCATAATCGCCACGCGTGGTGTACACGCGTATGGTGGTGGAATGCATAGAGAACGCTGGCGCTGCTGCCCATTCTCCGGTTCGCCCCTTAGTCGCCTTTTACGACACCCACGGGAAGTATGGGGTGGTGCTATTCTTTAAGTCCGGCACCACACAGGCAACTACACTTTAGATTGGGCAAATAACTTCATATTTTTTCTGACTGACCGACTTTTTGACAGTTCAAAAGTGCCTGTTATTGGTTTAATTGAAATAACACGAGTTTGAGTTTATATGTGATTCGTATTGATCCGGGATTCTATACATATAAACATTATTATATTCTAGTCTACATAATAGTTAAACCTTGTAGGTGTAAGTATACTTTCTTCAGCATAAGTTCCATTAGTGCGTAACAAATTCTTGAATTTATTTGTCCTCTGTAAGACTGATTGCTGACATCCGCCGTTTAATTTGCAATAGCGAGAATTTCTACATCGGCTCGGAACAGACTACATAAAATAAAGGTGACAAGAGCGACATTTCATATGCTTTACAATTAAATATCTATACTAACCATAAAGCTGAATATTTTGTTTGTTTGTTTGAACGCGCTAATCTCGGAAACTAGCAGTCGGATTTGAAAAATCATGTTTGCATTTGATAGCCCAATCCTTGAGGGAGGCTATAGGCTATTTAACATCGCGCTGGGACTCTTAGGGACCGAGCAAAATGAAAAAAAGTAAGAAAGAACGCTAAGCGAAAAAGAAGTAATAGTACGGGCAGGCAATGCTATGCGACGAGGTGGTTCGGGGGAACAAAAAATTTCACGTAGACGAACTCGGGGGCAGAAGCTAGTTTATTTTATATTGCGAACACTAGTACAAATTTTTTTTTAATATCTTTCTTCAATGATTTACACGGTTTAATATTGATCTCCAAGTATAAGATTCCTTCCTCATAACTATTTCCTCAGACCAATATTTTTTTTATTGGTCTGAGACTATTTCTTAGGTTTTTCTAGGCTTTTGTATCTGACAATACCGCCAAAAACAAAGTTTTTGATTACTAGGATATTCTATAATAACCAAAAACATAAAATTATCGGACCTCTAATTCCAATTAAGTACGAGTACGAATATCAAATAAGTAATACTTAAAAAGAGAACTGAATTAGATCATCATATTCAAATACAAATATTTGTATGTTTTCTCTATATTACAGAGATCAGATAAAACCCAAAAGTTTCTGTAGACGAGGCCTCAAACCTCAAAGAACCAATATTTCACCTTAATATCACCTGAGGTTGTTGGCAACATTGTAAATGTCACTTTAAGGATTATTTGTGTGATAATTTGATATTTGATGACCAAAAGCATATGTTTTTCAAAAATAAATTATTTATCGATATCAGAGGGCCAATTCTCAAAATTAAAAACGTTCAAAATCTAATCGCAATCTCATCTCAGCGACAATCAATGTCAAAAATAGAGGTGTTCTGTAAACATCTCACCGTAAAAACTTAGGTGAAGTGAGCGTGGAGTGAGCTGTCAGTAGTGTCGTCAATTCCTAGCAAAAACAAACTCACTTCACCTAAGTTTTCACAAAAGGATAACATTATGAATTATAATATGACGAAGACAGTCCGTGTTTTTCTTTTTCGCTGCACTACGTAGGTACAATCAAAGAGATTGGGATTGGATTGATTGGTATTTTAGCACAGCCAAAAAAAAATTTTTTTTGTTTAACTTAACAGTTATCTGTCTATTATATTATCCTTTTATGATTCTGCAAAAGCGGCCTTTTTGGCCCCCAGACTTTGAACGTTCTTAAAATTACGAGAATTGCACCTCTGTTTTTAATTCTGGCAAATTATATGTTTCTGCACAAAATTACTAATTAACAGTCTTCTCATTTGATGTCTATATTTCTTATGTTCGGTCATCGAAACTTGCATTACAAACATCTGTGCAAAAAAATTGCACCGGTTTGCGTAAATAAATCTATATAAATAAAATAAAGTAACACCATCTATATAAGTAAAGAATGGCTGCACCGGTTTTTATGATCTTTGATTTGTTTGTATTTATCCCCGCTCCGAATAACTATTAAAAAAAATCATGTTTGCATCGTGTTGTACCCTACGCACCATTGACCTGCACGGCCTGCACCATCAATGGTGCAGATGAGACTAATTAGTTTCATTTGCACCATTAATGGTGCAAATGAAACCGCATCGATAGTATGGTCTCATCTGCACCATTGAGGATGGTGCAAACGAAACCGCATAGCCCATAAAAAAAACATGGGAATAATTCACGAAAAAAAAAAATCACTTTCTCACATTTATTGATTCTGAGGCGGTACGAAGTTCGCCGGGTCAACTCGTATTTCAGAAATAAAAACTTGCACCTAATGCAATAAAGAGTTGTACCATAAAACCGAAGAACTGTATCAACAAGAGATAGATTAGTAGGTACGAATAATTTTCAAAAATATAGAAAAAGAAGCAAAGACTTTCAACAAGCAGACCCAACAACAAAGGATGCTCTAAATACAAACTGCCTCTTTGGTCCAGTGGTCGCAAGCGCTTCTGCTGAGCATGAGGTCCTGGGTTCGATGCCCGGGTCGGGCGAAGTGTTATTAAGTTTTTCCATCTGGAATTTCCCAGTAGCAGCCTGAAGTCTGGATGTGTGCACAGTGGATGAGGGGCTTACATGACCAAAAGCGCGCTCACTGTCGGACTGCATAGAAAAGAAAGAAAAGCGCGATGACACAACGCTGGTGATTTATTGCAAAATATGAAGCAAACATTTAATTACAAAAAATCTATTGTTTGGACAAAAAAATTAAAACACTAGTGTTTTAGTATGTTGCTTGTAGAATAAGCTGACAAAAAATTAGAATGATTGTATGTATATTAGTATGGTTTTTATTATATAAAGAAAGTTTTTAGAGGTATTTTCATGATTTTTTTTCTGTTGTATCAAATTAGATGTATTATGTTTTCAACACACTATCTACCTAGCATATATCCAAGAATAAGAATATCATATACTTTTCTGGTTTTGTTTACTGTAGTCGATCATATACTTTTATTGTTTCAAAAACTTGCGTTTTTTACTGGCGTTATCTGGGTGTAAATACCTCTACTTAATCTTTTGGGGAATACAGACTGTTATGTTATGTATAATTTAATCTTCTCATAAATTCAAATCCGAAACGCTATGAGGCAAGAAAAACAAGCACACATCATAAACATCAGTCAAATAGCCGTGGGAATCGGTTACTAGCTTATTGATGTAAAATCAAATAAAGTTACATTATGGCCGAGTGCAGGGCAATTTGTTCTAGCTCGCATAACGAACGGTCTCGATCGTTCTCAGCCAGGGCTGTCCGAAACATGTTAATTATAAAATTAAGATTAATATAGCTGATAGTAATTATGGTTATATTAGTTCGTCGTTTCAGCCGATAGACGTCCACTGCTGGACATAGGCCTCCCCCAATTTTGGGGGGGGGTTTGCCATAATCGCCACGCTTGGCAGGCGGGTTGGCGATCGCAGTATGGTATGATGGTGGAATAAATAGAGAACGCTGCTGCCCATTCTTCGGTAAGACCCTTAGTCGCCTTTTACGACACCCAGGGGAAGTAAGGGGTGGTGCAATTCTTTAAGTCCGGCACCACACAGACAGTTATATTAGTTACTGGAAGATTATTGAGTTAATTAAAAAATATCTGTTTATCTTGTTGAGTTTATTAGTTAGGTGTAATATGACTTGGTATTTAATATCAATGCTAACATTGGCGATGGCTTCTCAGACTTCTTATAAAAGGTCATTTGAATAAGTGTTTTTAAGTTAGCCATTACCTTAACTTGAATTATCTAAAAAAATCGAATAGTTTTTTTTCAAATTCAAATTAATTTATTGCTTGTTACAGGTGTATGGTCAGTTCTTATAATTATTTGTTATAATAGGTATCTCTGTAACATACCCATGGGGTGTACAATGTTTCAATAATAATAATAATTTAAACAAAAATTAAATTAAATACATCACTGGTCATTACACTAACTACAATATTCACATGTCATTTCCAATTAAAAATAAAATAAGTTACGCCGGTTACAATAATTATATGTCAAATTCAATTAATATAAAATACATTTCTGGCTACAATATTATTTAGATGTCAATTTCAATTAAAATAAATTACATCATGGACACTTTTTACTTCTTCAATATAGTCAAATTCGTTTTGGATTCATAATCGTAATTTATAATCATACAATAATTAGTCATAATAATACCATTAAACAGTCAAATTAGCTGTTTTATGATTACCTGAAGAGAGAGAATTTTATAATTACATTATATTATACATATTTTATAAGTGTCTTACATATTTACAGCCGACAAAATTAAAATAAGCACCCAAAAATCCTTGGAAGCCAATCATTCTGTACTAATTATACTTGTAAAATATTCTGACAAACAATTCGGCGCGTACGCATGCCGTGAATATTTTTGCGTCATCCCAACCTCAGCCTACAATCATCATCAGATCATCGAAACTATAATTATATGCTCACAGTCATCGTGAAACACGCTTCTTTTCTACCCACGTTTAAATAGTTCGTGATGAGCGTGGCAGGTGGCGCTATCTGGCGTTATTATCAACGTATTACACATGTTGAATAATTATCGTAGCACTGAGCACGTGGGTTTGCTCACGATTTCCTTTACGTAGTCAGGTGTTGTTATCTTTCTGTAAAGGGATAAAATACGGTTTCAAGATGTGCATAGCATGCAACTTCCTTAATCTTTAACCGTGTATCATCGCGACTCGTTAGATGCCTCTTGATGATATATAAAATAAAGGAGAGGTTTGGCTTGATAGTCAAAATACTTTCAGAAGGGGAGAATGCGTCCAGTTAAAACGCTGCGACTGTCACTGTCAATATTCTGTTCTGTATATATGTTTAAAAAAAAAAAAAAAACATAGTTTCATGGTTCGTTCCTTTTAGAGCCTTTTTAACTTACCCTATCAAATCCTAAACCTCGAGGTTTTAAACCCAAACATTTTATTCTTATTTCTCTCAACCCTACAAGAATGATGCGCGAAAATGGCCGCCAGTGCGGATCGTTGCCCAACGCAGTGAGGCAAGCGCCGCGATAACATCTAACACGCGTGTTGCAACTATTGTGAGCAGATTTTTTTTGCAGTATCTACGCTGCACGTATCCGCGAACCGCCGGAACGGAATTAACATTCTTGAGAGAATTAAGTTATTATCGTAATGCTATCGGCAACACGCTAATAGGGGCCTGTAATTTAGTCCTAGTCCTCCTACACGGCAAAAGTATACACATTAACTAGTGTTGCCCAAATTCAGTCTTGGTCTTGCAGTCTTGGTCTTGTTCTTGCGTTTTTGCAAGACCAAGACCAAGAACAAGACCGCGTATTTTTAGCAAGACCAAGACCAAGACTGACCGTGCAAGACTTGAGCAAGAACAAGACATAGCCTGCAAGACTCTTGCGTCTTGCAGCTAGGACTTAGCGCTATTTCACTGAGTAGTTAGGTGTAACAGTTCGGTGTATAGGTAGGTACGCTTAGGAATTCTATGAGACGCAAAAAACTGTATCAAAGAATATGAAAAACTGGACCTATGCGCATTACGACTAATACCATAAACATAGCGATTAAAAAAATATCTATTAAAATCAAACTGAGTGCATGCATAGTTATGTTTTAACCATCGGCACTTTGATAATGCGGCATCAAAGGTTTTGTACTTACTTCTCAAAGAAATTTGCCGCTTTTCGGAAGTACAACATGGTTATGATACACGCGCTTCTTTTGAAATCTAAAACAATCGTTGCCGTCACGCCGAAATCATAACATTTGTGACACTATTTGATTGCCGCCATAGGGCGTAGGTATACTCATGCAAAATAATTTCGAATTTTTTTAAGAGTACCTACTGGTGTTCCAAAGAATAAATAAGTTTCAGAGTGCTTAGAATGAAAATGAATACATTATACTGATCACGCAAGTAGTATTATGATTAGGATAAAATGGTAAGGATAGGTAGTAGATGTCTCCACCCAGAGCGGGAGGAGTCATTTGATGATTTCCCATCCTCAAAAAAAAAAAAAAAAAAAAAAAGGTAGTAGATGTCATATTAATTCATTCTAGTAAGTATATATTATAATATTGATTAAGTTTTTACAAGAAAAAATAGCAAAAAAGTGTTCAAATATCACCCGTTTAATAAATATTGTAGCCACTTTTAAATATACTTGAAACGTGTAAAAAAATTCTACAAAACTAATAAAATAATATAAAAAGCGTAGGTACTTACCTACTAATAAAATAAAAAGCCTTTTTTTTTTTTTTTTTGTGGATGGGAAATCATCAAATGACTGATGATGATGAAAATAAAAAGCCTGCGATAAGAGTTTTGTATTACTTACCAGCCCGAATATCTCTGAGAGAGATGATGAGAGTAAGTATTACTAGCTGTGCCCGCGACTTCGTCCACGAGGAATAGTAACTTTGGAGGTATAGTGACGTTCAGGACTTATTTATTTATTTTAAAACTTTTTAGATTGGTGGAGGACGCATGAGACAGAGTATCCGATTTCATCGAAAATGGCCCGTGATTTTCTCTCAATACCTGCAACTTCAGTACCTGCTGAGAGGTTATTTTCTAAAGCATCATTAGTAATTAGAAAACATAGAAATAGGTTAAGTGATGAGTCAGCCAGATGGTTACTTTGTATTAATTCTTGGTCAAAAAAATTGATATAAAGTATCATAACCTAATGATAAAGCTGTTGATTTGTGTTGTATTTTATTTTTTATTCAAATAAATGATAAATCGTAAAACTCTTTTATTAAATTTCTTATAAGTTGAGGGTTCAATCTCTTTCTAGACAGATAAGTATTGTTCTTTAAAATACAGTCAAGTTATTGTAATTAATTTGTTTTTTTACATGTTTTAGCAAATGTAAGCTTATAATACTTATAAATCATAACTGTTTATTAAGAAACAGTTACTTCCATGGAAAACGACATATAGGTCAGTTGATTTTTCGAATTTCTTATCAAATCTTCAGTTATTTATTAATCTGCTTGATCTTTACTATGGCTATGTTAATTCAAGCTCACAATGTTCCAATTCTAATACGTTTTTCTAAGATTTAAAGTAAACTTTAATAAATAGTAATAGACTAATAGGTAATTGCAAGACTTGCAAGACTCTTGCTGCAAGACCAAGACCAAGACCAAGACCGGGAGCGCAAGACCAAGACCAAGACCAAGACCAGGTGTATTGGCGCAAGACCAAGACCAAGACTGGCTAAGTCTCGTCTTGTTCTTGCATTTGGGCAACACTAACATTAACACATACTAAAACTCTTACAGAAAAAAATAGTAGGTATTTTGTAAAATGGACAGTGGCGCCAATTCTGTTGTTCACAAACTAAACTAAATTTAAATTCAGGCATCTTTTTCTTTCTATTTCACTAAGACAAGGACAGAAGGTAAATATTAGTTTAGTCCTGCCAAATTAGTCAGCGCCTGGCGTAAATTGACGTAATTTTAGTAGCCAATTTTTTAATCTCGTCTAAAGTTGTCTATGGAGTATCTTAATTTGACAGTACTAACCTATTATCACATTTAATTTTCTTAATATAAGACAGATTAAGTATAGATAGATTTTATTTCTTGCAAGAATGAAGACGTTATTCAGAATTTATCTAGCAGTATGTACTGACGGCTCCTAAGCTATAAAGTAATACATATCAAGCTTTACGGCCGCTTAAAATTCAAACGATCATTGCTAGTAACTAGTAGTGTAATTGGTTCATTAACCTGTCAATATTTATATACATACCAGGTATCTTAAGAGCCTATACTACCTCAGCTAAAGTTCACTCTTTATCTCGCTCGCATGATTCTGCTCGCGGACTGTGTAAGAGCGAGACAGAGTGCGGTGCTGGGCGGAAGGCAGCGCCAATAGTTTAGGTATTTGCTTCTTACGGTGAAAATAAAGGTAATTCAAAAAAACTAAATAACATGAGACTTGCTTTATAGTTAGTTCAGTTAGTATGCAAAGTTTCATGATCTAATATGAAGTATTTTTTGAATACCAGCGGTTTATTGTTCGGTTTGGAGGTAACTTTGGAATTTTTTTCTATCGAGAAAATTTTATGGAATCGTGTTTTCGTCTAACATAGTACCTAGCTTTAATCCTCAACTTTACCATATATTTATTTCAAAATTAATGCTGCAGTATTTTCGACATAACGGAGGATCATGCTAAGCCATTTGAGGTAGCATAGGCTCTTAAGTTTTAGGCCCTAGGGCTGTTGCAAACGACTCGGTCTACGGTGCGAGATAGCATCTTATACTCGTGTTGCAACTGCTTTATTGTGCTGCGTCGGTTTTTCTGCACCGCACTGCACGATGCTGCGGACGCTTACAGTAGTCGGACCATTCGCAGTTGTGGCGTGAGACAAAATTTAGCTATTTTGGTGTATTTTTTTTTTAATTTCAATATGAATTCTACTTTTGAAAAAACTTTATTTGACTGATGGTCTAGAAATTCTGCACAAGAGTAGTAATAAAGAAGAAAATTCATGATTTTTGCCGATGGAACATCCCATCAGGCGCACGGCTTGTACTTACATAAGAAAATACTTTGTGATCCTTATAATTGCGACATTGCTACATGACAAAAAAACTTAGAAAAGCTGTATAATCAGCCCACAAGGTTCCCACTTCTTCGAGAGATCATCATCTGCCTAGCCTTTTCCCAACTAGTTACAATGAACGATGCGCTCGATACCACTTACTTCCACTTGTAACTCGGAGAAATATATCTGACTTTCGGTTCCTAGTGAAAATAGCACAATCAAGGGTTGATTGTCCTGAACTTCTCTCTAAACTGTCTTTGAATGTTCCACCTCGGCATTCTCGTTTGAGGAATCTTCTTCATTCTCCTTACGCTCGCACAGTTTACCGTAGCAATTCTTATATGATTCGCTCAGTCAAAGTCTTTAACCAAATTGTTAAGAATAAACACCCTTCAATTGATTTGTTTGCAAGCAGCTTAGCGTCTATCACTAATGTTTTATCTAAACAGTCTAGTATTGTTTCTGATACGCTCTAATGGCGGCTGCCTACTTATTTTACGGTGCTTATTTTATTAGTTAAGTAATAACGTTATAATTAGTGTTAGTTAATGAATAGTTAGTTAATTTTAAAATGTGTACAACAATACTCTATTGTTAACTGTGGAGGCTTGTAAATAGCTTGTCGTCAATTACCTCACTACTACTTCTGTATTTGATAGCTGTAAGCCACCCAAACACAATAAAATAAAAAATAAAATAAACTATGTTGGGGTCAGCTTCCAGTCTAACCGGATGCAGCTGAATACCAGTATTTTACATGGAGCGACTGCCTATCTGACCTCCACAACCCAGTTACCTACTGGGTAATACGATACCCCTTGGTAAGACTGGTTGTCAGACTTTCGGGCTTCTGACTACCCGTAACGACTGTCAAAGATCCACGAATAACAGCCGGGACCAACGGCTTAACGTGCTTTCCGAGGCACGGAGGGGTCTCGGTATGTAAAGATGGCCTCCCATCCACAGACCAACCGCAGTAAGCGTAGCTTAACCTGATCGATCGACCTGTGCGGCTGTTATTATTTAGCCACATTACCCACTTCTTCGAGAGAGTGGGCTATAATCTACCACGCGGACCCAGTGCGGGTTGGTAAAAAAACGAAACTCGGGTTATTTAAACATTAAATCGACTTCAAAAAGAAATTAACTCAAAATTATGAAATGACTTCAATTTCGAAAATCGTTGTCTTGGAATCTGTATTTTAGTTTTGTTTTTGCCACCGACTTCCAAAATTAAAGTTATTTCATAATTTTGAGTTAATTTCTTTTTGAAGTCGATTTAATTTTTTTATATTACTTTTTTATTTCGTTATTTTTAGTTTTAAGTAAAACCTGAAATATTTATTTGTAATAAGTAGGTAATAGTTTTGTTGTAAATATTGCACTAGGATTCGACCTAGGAATTTGAATGTTTTCCCTTTGACACTACACCCGTAAGTCAGGTCGTCACACTTAAACGTATTAGTCCATATCTTGAAAATGACTGAATCGATTTTGATGAAACCTGCACTATTCCCTAAGTTGAAGTAAATGTAAGCCAATAAAAAAAATGGTCACGATCCGATTAATAGTTGCGAAGAAATGCGTGGACAAACATACATACTTACATACATACATCTATAAAACTGTATATTTGTTTGGAAGCCCTAATAGATTGCCATATGTGAATATAATGCAGTTCCAATAACATTACATACATACGTGTCGAATTGATAACCTCTTTTTTAGGGTTCCGTAACCAAAGGGTAAAAACGGGACCCTATTATTAAGACTTCGCTGTCTGTCCGTCTGTCTGTCACCAGGCTGTATCTCAAGAACCGCGATAGCTAGACAGTTGAAATTTTCACAAATTATGTATTTCTGTTGCCGCTATAACAACAAATACTAAAAACAAAATAAAGTGAATATTTAAGGGGGGCTCCCATACAACAAACGTGTTTTTTTGTCACGTGCGAGTCCGACTCGCACTTGTTTATACTTATTTTTTATTTTTGAAGTCGGTAAAAAAATTTAAATGCCATTCACTTCCTCACGCCACGCAATGCTAGTCAATAGTTCAAAACCTACATCACATAAAAAAAATATTATCACGCCTACAGAGCACAACTTATTACATCCACAAAGAAGCAAATCCAAATAAATCAAAACAAATAATTACTAATAGAAAGTGGGCTCGCCCACCTGTCTGTTTGTCTGTCACCGGCTCAGTTGTATGTTAATGCACGCCTTCAGAACAGTAGGATGCGCAGGATTCGTCATACGATGTAATAAGATGTTTGAGTAGTCATTAAATAAATTTGCATAATATTGGTATTGCAAGGTGAAATATAAAGTTTAGTCACAGATATTGCTTTTTTAAATAAATTAACATGATTACGGTATGTATTTGATGAGTCCGGAATTCCGGAAGTTTCTACCGTGTAGGCATCTACGAAGACGGCTCGGAATAATGTAGACTGTCAATTATGATATTTATAAATAAAATAAAATAATTATAAATATTAATAAAAATTATAAATTTTGATATTTATGTCTAGACTTACAAAGAGACTGATCCCTGAGTTTGCTTCAACATTTCTTGTCAGGGGCAGTCAAGTCAGATAGGAAATGTTGACTTCTATTTTATTAAATAGCATTTTTTTTATTATGACTGCTATTCCGTTATTAAACAATTTCATCATTACAATAACCAGGCCTTACAATAAATGGGTATTGCATAAAGTGTTCAGACTGAAAATATCCATCCGTATACTAATATTATAAATGCAAAGTAACTTTGTCTGTATGTTACCTTTTTACGGCTGAACGGATTTCGAATAAATTTGGCACACCAGTAGACCATAACCTGGGGTAGGCCATACGAGTAGGATACTTTTTTCCCGGTAGATCGTTCCCGACGGATAAACTTAGGAGTTTATTAACTATTTACCCGCGGGTTTGCCCGCGTAAAGGTAGGCCTTTACGCGGGCAAACCCGCGGGTAAATAGTTAAATACTTGATGCTAATAAATGTAAACTGGATATTTAATTGAATGTGATTATGATTAATCTGTGTTTCTGTGTGGTGCCGGACTTAAAGAATAGCACCACCCCATACTTCCCGTGGGTGTCGTAAAAGGCGACTAAGGGGCGTACCGGAGAATGGGCAGCAGCGTTCTCTATGCATTCCACCACCATACCATACTGCGATCGCCAACCCGCCTGCCAAGCGTGGCGATTATGGCAAACCCCCCCCTTTTGGGGGAGGCCTATGTCCAGCAGTGGATGTCTTTCGGCTGAAATGATGATGATGATGATTAATCTGTAATTTAAGTGATTTATAAGTTACTAGTAGCGCCCTGCGGTTTCACCCGCATAAGTGTCGATCCCGTTCGAAAGACACGTGGCGCCATCTATTACCATAATAATGTTATTGTTGTTTTCCTCGGGAACAGCACTTTTTTTCGGGATGAAAGGTACCCTATGTCCGTTTCTGTACACCTGACAACGTATATGCACATTGCACAATTTCAGGATGATCGGTTCAGTAATTTAGGCGTGAAAAGGTAACAAACAAACTTACTTTCGCATTTATAATATTAGTTAGGATTAGGATAACACATAATAGGATCCTAATAATGTTACCTGGAAACAGAAGACACGTGTGACTAAGCTTAATACCCACTTAATTACCATATTAAACCTCACGTTAGCATCTTTTGTATATCTTATTAAACTAATAAGGAAGATAATTACTTTATGCCTAAGTAGGCAATTCCTAGAAATTGCTAACTAAGTACTATTAAACTTTAACCCCGGATTGTCCTTTTAACATCCTTGTGGATCCAACTAGACACAGAATCTAGAAAGTCCACTGCTCTTGATAGTTCGAAGAATACAGCTCGTATTATCAAACCAGATTTACCCACTGACCGAGAGGTTAGCGATCGTGGATCCGTAGTTACGGGCGAATCCTACTCCGTATCACCTACGGACTTAAGATTAGTTTAGGGCCCGACCTAACAATTAATGTCACCACGATTTGACATTCGTCCCTACTCCCAATTCCCGTAATAAAAGTCTAGTCGTTAACTCATCTCAGCGACAATTAGTATCAAAAATGTGCGGGAATTGGAAGTATATTTGACAGATTGAGAGTTTGAGACTGAGATCACAACGTTCTTAAAATTAGGAACGAGAATTGCCCCTCAGCACTAGTTAAACCCGTCCAAAAAAGTTAGTCGGGTGTAGGATTCACTCAGAAGTTCAGAAATACTTGCGGTCGAGTCCGTATCTTCATTGATGGACGTAAAGCCCCTGTTACTGAGGGCAAAATGACCAAAAAATATTATTATTTTTTTCAATAATAATGCCTGGATTCCAAACTAAGTATTGGTTAAGCAAATTCAAATATAGGTAGGTAGTTATTACGTAGTTATTTTAATGATTGGAAAGAGGCAATGTAACTTCCTATCATTATCAAATGTCACAAAATATAAGAAAGCCTTCCTATACGACACTAGCAACCGAATTAACTATTTGATAGACAGAAATGACTATAAGAACTTAGCTATAAGACATTGTCCTAGTACTGAACCTCAAGTAATTAAAATTTCCTCAAATCCGCCTCCAAAAAGGGGCACTATTCCTTTTTACTTCTCAGTGAACACTCAACGAAGTTCTACTTGTACACAGCAAAAACTAGATTCTAAAATAGATAATAATCTTTTTCGTGATCAATAAAAATACTGATTGCAATTACTTTGATTGTACCGCTACTCTTTTGCACCAAAATATCGCTGGCTTGCTCAATAAAACGGACTCTGTCCAACTCTGTTTAAATGAACTAGTAGATAAAAATATTAACGTGGATATTCTATGTTTCTCTGAGACTTTTGTAAGAGCAGGCGACGAATTAAATATTAATTTTAAAAATTTTAATCTAGCAAGCTCGTTCTCAAGGAAAAGAGAAAAGCGTGGAGGTGTTTGTATTCTTATAAATAAATTATTTGATTTTAAGAACACAGAATTGCCTAAGGATTTATGTACTGAAAAAATATTTGAATGTTGTGGAGTAGAGATACCTTCTTTAAAATGTATTGTTATTTGTATTTACAGAATTCCAAATTCAAACACTTATCTATTTTTTGAAAAATTAGACCTACTATTGCACAAATTACTCAAACGGAAAAAACGAATTATCGTTACAGGGGACCTAAATATTGATACCTTAAAAGAAAGCAACGACACAAATAAACTTAAAGATCTTATATCTAACTATGGCCTAAGCCTACATATAAATAAACCAACACGTCAGCTTTCTTGCTTAGATCAGATTATAAGTAACATAGAAAACTCAACCGGAGACACTCACGAAGTTTTCCTATCAGATCACAACACTTGTCAAACATTAACATTCCCAGTTAAAGAGAGGAAACCTGCCCTAAAATACTGGTATAATGTAAACAGGGATTACTCAGATGATAACATAAAAAAATTTGTGGAAGCTATTGGGAATTTGTCATGGATAGATGTTCTCGAGAACACTTACGCAAACGAATGTTTTAATATATTTCATGAAAACTTCTCACTATTCTATAAGTTATGTTTTCCCTTAAGAAAAACAAAAGTTTACGTTAATAATACATCACCCAAATGGATTACTAAAGGTATAAGAAAATCTTGCACTTATAAAAGACAGCTTAAAAAAATGTGTTACTTTAAAAATAAAAATAACGATGTACGGTCTAAATATTTAAAATATAATAAAATACTAAAATCCTGCGTCCTCCGCTCAAAAAAATGTTCAAACCTTAACCACATACTAAAATCTAAAAATAAAAACAAAGCTACATGGGATATCATCAAAAATAGAACAGACACTCATAAAACATTTAATCAAATAAATGCAATAGATCATGATGGCTGTATTTTAAACAATCCGAGTCAAATAGCTAACTCTTTTAATAATTTTTTTATTGATATTGCTAATACAAAACCTCAACCTGCAAGAAATACCTGTTCATCTCAACCCAATAGGAACAGTTCCAGCATATTTTTAAACCCATGTTCTGACACCGAAGTGTTTCGTATAATAATGTCCCTAAACAATAAAAAGTCGGTAGGGTATGATGAGATCTCTACGCACATACTCAAATTATGTGCTGAAATCATATCACCAATACTGTGCCACACAATTAATTTATCACTGTCTGAGGGAACCTTTCCTGATAGATTAAAATTTTCAATAGTTAAGCCCCTTCATAAAAGTAAGAGTACACTAGATAAAAATAATTATAGACCGATCACTCTCATTTCAATATTCTCAAAAATTTATGAGAAAATAATGCATAATCGTCTAGTTCAATATATAAACAAACACAAACTTATTAATGAAGAACAAAATGGGTTTCAAAAAGGTAAGTCAACAACTCTAGCAGCATTCTCGTTAGTAAGGTCCATAACAGATAATATAGATAAAAAACGCTCTGTTTCAGTAATATTTCTAGATATGAGCAAGGCTTTTGATCTCGTTAACCACAATACACTCCTAGATAAATGTGAGCGCTACGGCATCAGAGGTCCAGCGTTAGAATGGTTGAAAAGTTATCTCAGCAATAGACAACAGTGTGTTGAAGTATCCCGTATTGATGATAAACTTACTGCAATGGTATATAAATCTTTATTTAGGCACAATGGGTCCGGAGTGCCCCAAGGAAGCATTCTTGGGCCTCTTCTCTTCCTGTTATACATTAACGACTTGCCAAACATAACAAATCATAAGTGCGTACTATTTGCAGATGACGTGTCAGTAATAATACCGGAAAACAATAAAACTTTACATCAACAAGAAGTAAATCAAACCATCAATAATATAATTAATTGGCTAAACGAAAATAACCTAAAAATTAATTTAACTAAAACAAAATTCATTCAATTTGCAAACTACAAACAAAATCCACCAAAAATTACTTTAAATCATAATAACCAAATAATTAATAAAGAAAATACTATAAAATTTTTAGGTCTAACACTAGATGAAAATTGTAATTGGGGAATACACATCGAAAATCTATGTAAAAAAATAAACAGATTTGTATACGCACTTAGAGAACTACGCAAAACAGCGAATGAAGAAGCTGCACTCAACGCCTATCACGGCTACGTAGCGTCTGTATTGAGGTACGGCTTACTCTTATGGGGTAACTCATCACATATACAAAGAGCTTTCATAGCGCAAAAAAAATGCTTGCGAGCAATAACTGGGGCGCCTCCATACGAGAGCTGTAGACCAATTTTTAAAAAGCTAAAGGTTCTAACTCTATCTTCTACTTACATTTATGAAATAGCTTTATTTGTCAAGAAAAACTCTCACTTCTTCTCCACAGTAGCCGAAAACAATAGATTTACAAAAAGAGACCCCACCAAGTTAAAAAACCAATTTTGTAGTAGCACTCTCCACTACAGAAACAGCTACCTTATGTCCATTAAAATATATAACAACATTCCAAAAGTGATAAGAGAACTACCATCTAATTTTTATAAAAAAAGTCTGAAAAATTGGCTTCTCCAAAATAATTTTTACACCTTAAAAGAATTTTTTGATTATAAGGGTAAATAAGTAACTAATATACTTATATATATATATATTTTTTTTTTCTCTTGTGTCTTAAATGTTGTTATTGTTGTTTTTATTTGATATTTATACGTGTTATTATAAGAGTATAAAATGTCCATTTTATAAGTGTTTTGTGTCTAATAGAGTTTATGTTATAAACAAGTTAGGTTTTATACCTACCCACGTGTACCTACATTAGGTTCACACTGTAAATATTCGTATGCCGCTATTAGCGGCGGATGTGTTGAACTTATCTATTATACCAACCAACTTTGTACCTACCATATCCTACGAATAAATGTCTTTGTCTTTGTCTTTGTCTTTGAGGTGTAAACGAGTAGAAGAAACTTGCATAGTCTTGTGTTTTTAGGTTAGGTTGAAACGCGGACATAAGTTATTACCAACATGTATACAAAGAACGAGGAAATACAATTATTGAGCTGTTAAATCCCTCACAATGCGTTTATGAAGTGCGGCGCACGCGCATTCACGTAAACGTTAGAGTTACGATATCCAGCCAATTAAGTGCATTTAAAAAAATGGCGTTTATGTCGGACTCAATAAACGGCTGTCGAAATGTTAAAGTAATGCTTTGTTTAATGCATGGATTAGTCGGAGGAAAAGTTGTTGTTTTGTTACGGGCATTCATTACCACAAACATAAGTTCATTATGAACGAGCATGCTATTTGCTAAACTCAGTCAGCTTATTTAGAAGCAACAGTTGCTTGTATCAAACTTGGTAAAACAAGCTAGAGGTAACTTTGTTGTGCCATGCCCACACTGACAGACAATGCCAACTATACAATACAAACTAATTCTTAGCTGCATCTCGCAAGCATAGTACCGCGCAACTAGCATGTATACAACGGTCTGAATCATTGGGCAGCTACCCGCCAGACAGAACACCCGTCTGGTCGGAGAATCCTCCCTTTTCTATGGAGGATGAGTGAACTTTACAGCCTGTTCCTCATACCACAACTAGTGACCCCGAACATTAACATCAGCGCAGCCTTCGTGCACCTACTCCAGCGTGACGTCATTATCATCACTCCTGCACGCTTTAGAGCGGCGAGTCACCCACCAGGCAACATCCACGGCTTCAACGGTAACCTTACCACCAGCGTGCAGCGACTGCGCATATCAGAAGTCCAATTCTCGTAATTTAAAACGTTCAAAATCTAGTCGCAGTCTCATCTCGGCGACAAACAAATGTCAAAAACTTGTTAAAATGTAGGGAAATTACAAGCATTTTTGACAGATTGAAACTAAGATCAGACTGTGAACGCTCGCGCTCTTAAAATTACGAAAATTGCCCCTCTGGTCATCACTCTCTGCCTCATCGCAACCTCGGCACAGCATACTGCACTTTCGGCCTGTCCACAAGCAGAGCCTTAAAAACCCACTCCTCGTCGACGCCAGCAGTCAGCCTCAACCCGACGCTGTACGACATCCGACGCACTAGAGCATAACGCAGTCAGACAGTTCCGACTCACTGTGAACTATGCGGCAACCGGTTCTGACTCACTGGTACCTCAGCTGGCCTGGCAAGCATCGGAAGATACAAGACTCAGCCCACTATCGACCGGTCTCCGGAGGGGAGTGATGTAGCGGTATCTACAAACGCCACATGTGAAAAACGCGTCATACTGACGTCACACAAAATCCCGCATCTCGCAAGCAGAGTTACCTCGCTACCATACGAGAATTTTACGTGGAGCGACAGCCTCTCTGACCTCCAGAACCCAGAATACCCCTTGGTAAGACTGCTTTGGATGACTGCTTGAAATCATCAAACACAAGTACTATCTTGCAATGGTGTCCCAGTGGTAACGGCTGCGACTTACGAGTAGTAAGTCGTAAGTTCGAACCCAGCCAGGCGATTTACTTTGTGTGAATAATTTCATCATTACTCAAAGCGGTGAAGGAAAACATCGTGAAGAAAACGGCATGTCCTAGAACCAAACATTCGAAGACATATCACATTTATCAACCCGGACTGGGCCTGCGTGGTAGATTACGGCCCTCTCCTCACTGAGAGGAGGCCCGTGTCCCAGCAGGGCTTAAGCTAAGTAGTTACTATCTGACCAAGAATGATACTACAGTATCGAGGCGTCACTCGTACGGAGTGATCGTGTTGGCGTTGTGTCCTTGACGATCTAGCTATCCGCGCATCATACGTACCGTTCACAACATCGTTATTGCGTGCACGCGCACCGCGCGCCGCGCTTTAGCGTTTCATTGTTATGCGACGAATGAATTGTTGTTATGATAATGTCTGATAGCGAGAAAGAAGATTCCTATTCAAATACAAGTGATCGTAACTTAAGAGAAGCTCTTAGAGTGTCAGTGGCAGCCCAATGCAACAATACACAAGAACAAAACTCGACAGAAGCACAATTAAATAACTTTGAAGTTCCGATACCTAG
The DNA here is from genome assembly GCA_916614155.1 of Mesoligia furuncula. Lineage (NCBI taxonomy): Eukaryota > Metazoa > Arthropoda > Insecta > Lepidoptera > Noctuidae > Mesoligia > Mesoligia furuncula. The sequence continues at coordinate 1,540,330 of OU744810.1, forward strand.
TAAACGCGGGCGAGAGGAAGACGATATGGATTGGACTGTAGTCGGTCGTAACGGGAAGAAAGTTAAAGATGATAGCAATAAAATTGAAGTGTACGTATCAAGTTCAGAAAAGCTGCCGAAACAGTTTAGCTTAGCAAAGTTATTTAAGGAGCAAGGTATATGTGATACAATAAAAATTAAATACACAAACCCATATAGAATAAGAATAGAGTTTAACAATGAATTAAGTGCTGAGAAATTTATGACTTGTAACAAATTCGCCTCTATGGGATGGAGAATTTTTAAGTCCATGGAAGTTGGTTACTCATACGGCATAATTAAAAATGTTGATTTAGATCTGAGTGAGGAGCAAATATTAGAAGGTATTACGTGTCCAAGTCCAGCGGAACTTGTCTCTCTGAAACGTCTTAAAAGACGAGACGAAAATGGGGATGGATGGATTTTATCTGAAACGGTCCGATTATGTTTTAAGGGTCATTTTTAATCGTGGGTAACCTTAAAATTAACCTTGAAAAATATGTGTTCCCAGTATCACAATGTTCTCGCTGCTGGAAACTAGGCCACATATCTAAAAAATGTGTAAGCAAAGTGGTTTGCCCAAAATGTAGTGGAGATCATCCAAACTGTGACACGATGGTATTGAAGTGCCCTAACTGTTCAGGAGATCACATAGCGATGTCCAAAGAATGCCCGTCCTATAAGAAAGAAAGGAAAATCCGCCTTATCATGGCCGAGTTTAACTGTACATATCGTAAGGCCCTGACAATGTACCCTACTCCAGATTCGCCATCTAACTCACCACCTGCACCTCCGGCATCGCGTCCATGGACAAATAACCAGGCAAGTAAGCCAATTGATCAATACACAGTTACCCCTACCTTTGTCGATGTCGTAAAGGGAGTTTCACGCCAAGAACAGCAATGTAAGACGAAGACTTCTTCTAAGAAAAAAGAAAATCCAAAGCCCAAAAATATAGCAAAGAAATTTAATTTTACAAATTGGAAATTCACAAACTCCGACGTAGAATCCGAGAGTACCGAAGCAAATAGTTTTACTAACCCCAGGAAGCCGTATACAAAGCGAACCCCGGATTGTAACGTAACAATTAAAGAACTAGTTAGAAAAATAAAAGAAGTAATTTTTACCAAAAGAGACACAATTTCTGCTAAAATTCAAAGTATTGTTAAAATATGTACTGAGTGGTTGATTATTTGGGTAGTAGGTAATATTTCAGAGTGGTCATTATTCAAGAAGTTATTTGACTTTTCATTTGGCTCAGACAATGAATCGTCAAATTAAAAACAACAACCTGAATATTATACAATGGAATTGTCAAAGTCTTAAACCTACGTTGCTGCCCTCAGTGAAACTTGGTTAGATCCCGATTCGGAACTTAGATTAAAAAATTATAATATTTACCGCAATGACCGATCCGATGGTTACGGAGGCGTAGCATTAATAGTTCATAATTCCATAAAATCCAGTATTAGCGTAGTTAACTGCCAAAATTCAGGAATTCAAGCGCTTAAAATTGAATTGTTCAATTGTAACGACATTAAAACTATAATAGCGATTTATTGTCCTTCTTCGGTGATGACATCTACGAGCGACTGGGACTGTTTGTTATCTCAAGACAACAGTAAGACTCTGATACTGGGTGACATTAACGGACACCATAGTAATTGGTCATATAAAATAGACCATCGCGGCAGTCAATTATTTGATTCCTTGTCTGACAATAATTTTATAGTATTGAATGATGGAAGCCCGACCAGGATAAGATTAGTAAATGGCGCGGTTCAGAAATCTTCACCTGACTTATCTCTGGCATCATCAGATATCGCTGTTAAATTGGACTGGTTGGTGATAAACGAATCGTTAGGCAGCGACCACTCAATGATAAAAATAAAAGCTAGTTTAGGTACCAAATCCCGACGATGTCAATCGAAGCGCCGAAATTATAAAGCTGCCGACTGGAATTCATACAAAGAGTTAGCACAGACTTTATTTAACAACTTCATTCACTCAGAAGATTTGCAAATGTCGTATGACTCATTTGAACAACTAATTAACACAACGGCAGATAAACACATTCCATACTATAAAATATATACTGGGCCTACCTCCATTTTCCGTCCGAAACCCTATTGGAACCCATCTTTATCTAAGTCCGTCGCTGTTCGCCGCCGCGCACTTGCTAACTTTCGTCGAAATCCTATTGCCGAGAACTATGATGAGTTAAAAAAGAGAATTAATGAGTCAGAAAAACAGATTAGTTCAGCCAGCCGATCATCCTTCCGTGAATTCTGCTCGACTATAGATCACCAGATTACGGCCTCAGAAATGTGGCATAAACTACGATGGATAAAGGGATACGTTTCACCTAGGGGCTACATTAATAAAACTAACGTGGAGAATCTTCTCACATCGTTGACGCCAGATTTTGTCGGCATGTCTACCCCACATTTCACGTCGTGCAACCCAACACTTGACGCACCCTTCTCTAAACAAGAACTAACAAAAGCAATGAAACTTAAAAACAATACACCTGGCAAAGATAATATATCATATAGTATGATAAAGCACCTCCCGGATAATGCAAAAGATATTCTACTTTCCTTATTTAACCGATGTTTTCTCCACGGATTTGTTCCTAAACAATGGCGACAAATAAACATTGTACCTATTCCGAAACACACTCAAAGTACCTCTGAATCTACGAAACTTCGACCTATTTCTATGATGTCTTGCGTTTGCAAGACATTTCACTATATGATACTGAACAGAATTGAGTGGTATTTAGAACATAATAAGTTATTCTCTGATAGTACAGTGGGTTTTAGAAAGTGCCGCTCTAGTCTGGATAGTCTTTCTAACTTAGTTTCTAGAATACAGACGGGTTTCTCGGACGGGCTCCACACTGTGGGTTGCTTTATTGACATTGTAAATGCTTATAATAATATTGAAATTATTCCCCTACTGCAGTTCATGAATGAAACATTACATATTGGATCAAAAGTATGCTCATATTTGTGGAACTTTCTTCAAGACAGGCAATTGAGTATTTGTGTGGACGATAATGTTTCAATCAGCAGAAACACCGGCCGCGGCCTGGCCCAAGGTGATCCCCTCTCACCCCTATTATTTAACGTTGCTACTGTCCCTATTTGTAAAACTATAAATAACGTTCATGTAGCTCAATATGCTGATGATTTCGTTTTATACACTGCGGACCATAACTGCCACTCGGCTTCACTAAAGTTACAGACGGCTTTGGATAAATTTAATAATATCATTGCAGGTTTAGGCCTTGACATATCACCGTCGAAAAGTAAGGTATGTGTATTTAAAAGAGGATACAAAAGAGAAAATGTAAACCTGTATGTCAATGAATCGCCCTTGGAAGTAGTTGATAATATAAAATATTTGGGGGTATGGTTTGATTTTAGACTTATCTGGAGGAAGCATATTAATGAATTGAAAGATAAACTCCTTAAGTTCGTTAATATTTTTAGAATGCTAGCCGGTTCTGGCTGGGGACTGCACCCTACACATCTAAGGCGCGTTTATATAGCTACTATAAGAAGTCGATTAGATTATGGGTGTGCTCTTTATGGAAACGGCAGTCGTACACATTTAATAAAACTAGATAGGATTCAGAATCTGTGTTTACGTGCAATAGGTGGTTTTATTAAGAGCACACCTATACATATTATGGAAAATGAATTATGTATTGCGCCTCTGCACGTCCGTCGGCAATATCTTGGAAGTAAATTTTGGTTGAAATGCAAATCTTTTAAAAATAATGTCACCATTGATATACTCAAACATCTGTCGGCGCTGTGTTCGTCGCACCGCTACTGGAGAAACAAAGCAAAACCTGTTTTAGTTACGATCCATGACTCACTTAAAAACGAACATATTTACTGCAGTGATATCGTAGAAATGTTTAGTTTACCCACTTGGGTCAGCAGCGTGGACGTAGATAATATTATAATTTCGACTATTGAGGGTATTGACCAAGCCAAGAAAGATTACAATACTTGTCAATTAAAGGCTCTTTGCGATAGATATCTACAGATAAATTATACCGGTCTTTATACAATTTATACTGATGCGTCAATCACTAATAATGAAATTGGGGTTGCGTTTTTTTATTCATGTATAAATGCCTCGATGAAATTTAAGGTGGATTCTGGGATCTCAATAATGCACGCCGAATTAATAGCAATTTTAGAGGCATTGTCCTATATTGATTCGATTGCATGTTCTGAGTTTTTAATTATATCTGATTGTCGCAGTGCCTTACAGTTGCTAAGACGATGCACCTTACCCAAACGAGGGATTTCCATTGCCTATGTTATATTGGATTTGATATGTAAACTTAAAAGTAAGAATAAAAGTGTTGTAATACAATGGGTGCCTTCTCATATTGGCATTGAAGGTAATGAGATGGTCGACCAGTTTGCTAAAGAGGCATCAACCGACGGTGAAGAGTATTCCTGTGTCCCGTATTACACCGAACTTTACTGTAGATTAAAACACCTATGTTATGACAGCTGGCAAGAATACTTCAATGAAAGGAGCCGCAGTAAAGGTATATGGTATGCCACTATACAACCGAGCGTCCTCAAAAGTACGTGGATAGATAGTGCCAATATGGGAAGGCAGACAATCATAACAGCTCTGCGACTTCGATCCGGACATATACCCTTAAATAAATTTGCATGCCTAATGGGTAAAGTTGAGTCACCAAATTGTGTGGAATGCAACTTGATTGAAGACGTTTATCATATAATCATGGAGTGTGTCCGGAACGAACCGGAGAGACGAGATTTATTTATGGTATTTAATAATATGTGCGAGACTGGGGTATGTAACAGCGTCCTTGCTGCCTTGGCTCGTAAATATTGGTATTCGTCGCAGAGATAGTGTAAGATAATTGTTATTTATGTAGCAGTATGTAAATTCGACTTGTAACGATGAGGGTGGCATAATCTGTCTAGATTAAAACTCTCGTTAAACAAATAAAGAAAAAAAAAAAAAAAAAAAAGAATGATACTACAATGCATCGTTTCATTACCGTCTAGCAATTGTACGTAGACACGGACAATCTTACAAAAGCTCCCTCCAATCCAAGAGCAGCCTATTAGCTGCTCCCAATTGATTCGCTAACTGTTTCAATAACAACCGAATGTCGGTCGGCTGTCGCAACGCTCCGTAGTCCATACAGCTGTTCCGGATAAAATCATACTATTGTTGCATACAACCTGTGGAGATAGATACGGAATCATTGGAATGTGTTAATTGCGGTTACAGTAAGATGGTCAATTTTTATGCTGATTGAAAGGGAGCAATGGTTGACTGTTTAAGTGGAGATGTTATTCGAATTTTGTGATGTCTTTTGCTGAATGTATTTTGGGGTATAAGCAATAATGGATTGATATCGATTTAAAAATTTAGTTTTTAATTTAGTGATGTCATTATTGTGTACAATCTACTACATTGATCTCTAAATATAATAACGTTACGATATACGACATTGTTTTTTTATGAGTTACCAATTCCAATAGTGTTAGAAAGAGCGCAATGAATTCTTACCTGTGTTAGGATGTCGTCTCATACTATTAGTGACAGTATCGTTGCCTTTACAACATTGTGTGGTACATAGCTTGCTTCGGGCCTAATTTTAACACCTCCATTGTGAAACGCGAAAGCTATTTATTGGCAAATACAATCAGTCTATTTCATTATTATTAGAGATCTTATCATCTTCATTACCTACTTGTGATATAATAAACATTTCTACCTAAACGTTAGTACAATAGATTGCTAACCAATTGCATGTGTCGTAACTAGATATAATTTCCAAGTCCTTCCAGAAGTTTACTTACTAGCTCTACATACTTTGTAAGATAAATTGTTCCTGTGTTTCATTTGCAATATCCGTCATTGAACATAAACTTATATCAGACTTGTATAGGTAGGTATAAATTCTTTGTGTAATATTAGACATATACACGGCGTCATATGAGCCAAAGGCTTGTTGCAATACACCACAGAATGGAAAAGGTGAGACCTAGGTGGAACCAGCAAGGGTCTCATTCTTGATACACACAAAAAATAAAGTTCATTAGCTGATCTTTAATGAGTAATAAATGATGAAGGCAGCTGAAACACCTCCAAAACAATTAGAGAAACCACATTTCCAAAGAACAGTGAATAAACGCACGTAGACCATGCCACCGACATAATAACTTACACGTTACAACACCTACTCAAATTCCAATCACACTTCGACCAGTAGACGCCAAATCAAAAACTTGTTAAATATTTCAAAGTTATTATTGTAATGGTCTCGAAGAAAAGTGAGCGCTTCGGTCAAGGCCGTCGGCCAAGTGATCTCGATACAGTGCCCAATTGTGGACGAGATGGTCTTAGTATTGCTAAATTGGGGCTTAGCAATGATTAGAAAGGGTTGCGAAGGTGAAGGTTTTTAGTTCTTCATCTTCAGTACAAACGAAAATAACTTGGTGAACTTAGAGAAGCTAGAGAATCCTTTAAAGTATATTGAGGTCATCAGATCGACCTACAAGTTAAACCTTGGCTACTCAAAGGTGTCCAATAATAATGTTAAATGTAACGCAATGTTTGCAGAAATGTAGATTTGTCCTTTCTACGTAGGTACGGTCTTGTTTATTCAATTTCGCAAGCCCTGTAGTGTTGTTAGGTACTTCTTTTCTGTTCTTTATGGATTTATTGGCGCCAGTGGATCCTGTCCAACTGCTAATTAAAAGGAACATTATGGCAACGTCTTGACAAGCCTTAATACTCAAATATGTTAATTGACTTCGGCATTAAGCTGCACATTCACTTATTTCTTCTTTTTACCTCGTTAAAGGCAATGAGACTAGTAAAAAAAATAAGAAAAAATACGCGATCAGCATTTCTTTGGGAGCACACTAAAGAATGAAGGAAATCCGCGTGTTAAGGTCACTTGTCGAACGATTCGCGTTCGTTCGCACGTTATCGAAGGCTGTCTACTATCAATCGTGTTTCTTTTTTGTAGCAGTGATAACGTTTGCAATTTAATGATATACATTTTAAGCTTATTGCTGACGAGTACCACGGATCATTTAAATCTAATAAAATTAAATCTTGCTTAAATTATCTTAGGTTAGCATCTTCATCTCAAAGATCTCACATATATTAACGTTTTTAGCACGAGTAACTAATCTTTGAGTACCTTCCTTTTTATCGCTCCTAAATACACAACAATCATCAAACACAATGACAAATCTCCATTTACCATCACTTACAATGAAATCAAACAATTGCTTTACAACAAACAACAGTCACAGGTTTACAGCAACAAACAGCTATTGCTCACCCTATCTCAATCTATCAGTTGAATTTATAGGTCTCTAAAACTGATGATGACTACATACTCTGCAGTTCCAATTTTATTACCATATCGAGAAGCCATTAAAATGATGCGAAAATTACCTGCCCTTATGGAAAAACAATGGAAGCAATAAAGCACATGTCATAAATATAATCAGATATTTATCTAAACATGCGCACTTAAACACATCATTATTAACAAGTTTCCTTACGATGATACTGTAATTTATCATCAACATCATCTATCTATAGATGATGATACATCACATCACCAGATACCTAACCTAGTATTTTCTCCACCTAATGCAATGATCCGATGCCTACTGAGCCTTACCTGGCTCTGAAATGGCCATTGCTAACTGCTGAACCTTCTATGTCACGGAGTCTTGAGTATTTGCCAACTTTATACACACAATAGGCTATGGAAGATGTACTTCACGAGGCGAGTGCTTACAGGTCAGTTAAGTGCCAAGTGCCAACTCTTGGAAAAAATCAGAGTTATGAAAAATTAGGTTCTTAAATCATCGAAGGACCAACTCTAAAGAGTAGGTGTAACAATCATCGACACTCAAATCGTGCATCGCCTTAAAGCCATCATTCATTTTCTGAACAAGCCAAATTCTTTGTAGCCGGAACCAATGATGTCCATTTTATTATCCCCTTATTTATTACCCCATGCCAGACTTACCAAATGATTAGGGGACAAAAAATTTCCAAAAAAAAGGCAATTTCTCCGTTGACGGAACCAGTAATGCTCATAAACTTTATCATAATCCCTATGGACTTTACCGACGATCGGCGAGTTTGTTATCTTCAAACCTAACAAATAACATTTTAAATATAAATTTTTCGCGCCTCTGTTGAGCGTGCATCGGCCACGTAATGCAAAGGTCAGGGGAACTGGTTTCAAACTAACACAAGCAGGAATCCTCTAACATTGCCTACCTAATAGTAGGTATCGAACGATGGATGGATAAAGATTCTATCCTTGAGGAAAACGTTTCTTCCAAAGAGTGTAAAGTAGGTTGAGAAGATTGAAGCAATAGTATGACTGTACGACCAACAAATGCTCGCTCAGGTTATATTATTTTTTTTTTTGAAATTCGTGACTACCTAAGTCATCGAAATTAATTGATTATCGGTAAAAAAAGAAAAAAATATATTACTAGCTATTAAAAATAGAAGAATTCTACAAAAACTCAAAAATGCTATCAGTGATCTATCATCAATTATTCATCACTGACTGCATTTTCTAGAGACTAGACAAATTACCTATTCTTTGGCGAAGCGATTCTCTTTTTTTGCCAATAACAAATTAATCAGAAGTGATCAAAATTATCAAGGTCTTTGGTAACTTAAAACATAACTACTGTACAGCCTTGAACCCCACTAACCTGTGATTATTCCAAAGTGAGAGGAGCTAGAGACCTCTCCTCAACAAATTATGAAAGAGCATTCATACACTTGTCTTACTCATTGTGTTGGGACTTCCGACCTCTGTTATAAGTTTATTCTCTTTTTTTCCTTCGCTTTAAGTCAATAGTAACTCATCAGAAAAGTCTCTCGCACATAGTCTTTTAGTATATTATATTCTTAGTACTTTTCATTCATACATAGTGTTCAAGACTAGAAGGGCTTCTGACTAAATAATAACAGCTGCAAGGGTCAATGTGTGGATGGGTGACCGTCTTTACATACCAACACCCCTCTGTGTCTCAGAAAGCACGTTGAGCCGTTGTCCCGGCACGCGTTACGGCGTCGTCAGAAGCCCGAAAGTCTGACAAGTAGCCTTACCAAGGGGTACGATAGTATTACCCAGTCATGATAGTTATCTATTTAGAAAAAGTTACTTTATCACATGTCAGGTGTTCAACCTCATCTTAATCTTTAAAAGGCACATTATTGAAACTAGTCTTCAACATTTTCCAGATGCTGTGCCCCACGCTGTTCCTTGTGTCGCTGGCTCTGGTCAGCTGCGACGTGTCACACCTCCTGGAGAGCACCACGACGCCGGAGCCTCCGCCGAAACCCTACGTCTTCTCCTACACTGCTGGAAGGTACCCTGGACATGCTGATAGGACACACACTGAAGTCAGTGATGGCAGTGGTGTTGTTAAAGGTGATTTTCATTTTTAACTCGCAAACCTTCCCATTCATCTATATACAAGTCCTGACTGACTGATATATCAATGCACAGCCTAAACTGCTGGACCTAGAGACATCAAATTTGGAGGGTGTGTTCTTTGTTAAGAGTAGGTATCAACTAAGAAAGAGTTTTTCGAAATTCCACCCCTTTCCATCCAGAGGGTGAATGGGGGGAGGGTGAAATTTCACGCGGACGAAGTCGCGGGCAGAAGATAGTAATATTATAATGGATTACGTGCCTGTGTAATGGTGGCCCAGTGTAATCAACCCCGACTTACGAGTTATAAGGTCTTGAGTTCGAACCCAGACAAGCACTGTACTTTGTGTATTTCATTTCATCACCACTGCTCTCAATACGGTGAAAGAAAACATCGTGATTTAACCGGCATGTCCTAGATCAAAAAATTCGAAGACTTGTGGCATCCACCGACTTTCACTGGGCCGGCGTGGTGGATTATGGCCCACTCCATCTCACAGAGAGGAGGCCCGTGTCCCAGCAATGGGAACATGATAGGATTATTATGACTAACGTGCTTGTGGTACGGTAGGGTTATACCCAGTTTGTCGCGGGCAAGCCTTGAATCTACCAGAGAATACAGCCCTGCTGCCCAATTCCGTTCCGTTTAAATAAAAATGGTGTCAGATTTTGATATTGACACAACACATAAAATTCTTGCATAAATTAATAATGTTTTCAAACTAATTTTATTGTTGCTTGACCTTTGTTGATTAAAATATCATAAACCAGTTTTACAAGCGCTTCTAATCGGAGATGAGTAAACGCCAATACATAGCTGTTTAATAATGTTAATAAGCGTATAATATACATATATTGCCGTAGACGCGGAACAATATGTAAGATATTATTATGGGCAATAAGGAAAGAATGATTTCTTTTTTTATCTGAAGAAGTCAAGAAAGGCTTGATTTGGTCATCGGTGTTAACAGACGTCATCGAAATTAACCAAAACAGAATTACAATATAGTCTAAAATATCTGGTCTAAAAAATAATAAAGTCATGATTGTAGGATTTTTTTAATTTGAAGGGACTGACTCCACCCGTATTTTTACCTCTGAACTGCATTGTTGTTTTAGGGCTGAACTTCACATACCTCCATCTCCCATTTTCCTAAATTTTCCCTAAAATCTTGATCGAAAAATAATTATATCCCTGTTATTTTTTGGGTCTGCCTATTTTTAGATAAGTACGATTAGTTCTTTTAGGTACACATCTCTTTACATACCAACGTTCCTCCTTTTTTTCTTAAACCTATATAATCCCACTGCTGGACAAAGATGTCCCCCATATTTAACCGATGCCGACATGCCAGTTTCCTCGCGATGTTTTTCTTCACCGTTTTGAGAGCAGTGGTGATGAAATAATTTACACAAAGTAAAGCACCTGTCTGAGTTCGAACCTACGACGTACAACACGTAAGTCGTGGCCGTTACCACTACTGCTCAACACCAATGCCTGCATGTGTACACAATCCCTTCATAACACAAAACAACGTCTAGACTGCTAGATAATACATCTCTTCAATTGCATGACCCAAGAAATGAAGCAATTACACTTTCTAATGCAGCGATATTAACAAGGAATTTGCGTAAATCCCCTTGGTCTACATAGATGTACGACTCTGATACCTTGGAACGCCCATAAGGAAGAGAAATCTAAGCTAAATTCCGTTTTATGACCAAATTTTCTGAACGCATAATTCGGAGCACGTATCTACTAAAGACTTCAATATAGACCTGTTGAAACCAATTAGGTGTATTTATGGCTTTATTACTGATTCTAGGTTCGTTTTGTTTCTAAAATACGTAGTCGCTTAAGTATTTTAGTTTCTTTTAAGAATACTAATTACAGTATCTTACAATACTCATGGTAATCACCTTCCTCAGCGTAGAGAATGAGGTTACCAAAAAAGTGGAATGTATAGTTACAACAACCTCTGAATTTCCTACCTATTAAAGATTTAAGCATTTTCACGATTTCAAAAATACATTCATTTCGAGAAAAGGCAAAGAGGCAAAATTTGTTTCACAAGAAATTCTGGTCCTTCGAGTAATTCTACACGAAAGACCGTTTTTTCTTTTAACTAAGTGATTTTTGAGAATAGTAATTATTCCACATTCAAATTGTATTTTCTTGTAAAAGTACAGAACACACATGAACATGATACTCTGATATTACCGAGACTTGGCAGCAGCTACAAAATAGAACGGCCCTTCACTGTATTTGTTTCAAAGCTTTCCACCTTGAGTATTTACCTTGGCATCAAACTACGGATAAGTCTTTAGTCAATTTACTAATTACCGTCACGCCTTCACTTAAACCTCCAAGGGGTAGGTAGAATTCAAGCCTGTTTTCTGATCAGATTAATGTTTGTTCCGGAAGTTAGCACACTTTATTGCGATGAATTAGGCCATTGCAAGACGGATTGACGAGCAAGAGAGAATGAGATCGCATCCGTTGCATATTTGATGGAACTCCACTCCTCAACCAAACATCATCATTCTCCTACCCTTATCCCAATTTATTTAGGGTCGACGTAACATGTCTTTATCTTCCATACTTCTCTATTAGTCGTCATGTCGGTAGTCACACCCTTTCTAACCATATCATCATTCACACAGTCCATCCATCGTTTCTTTGCTCTTCCCCTACTCTTATAACCATCGCCATTCATACTCAAAACTTTCATCACGACATTTTCCTCATTCCTCAGTAACGGTTAACTCAAAAAGAAAGTTAACCTATTACAAGGCAAAGGGAATATACCACAAAATATGTATATTGTAACTGTTCTGTGTAATATACAATATAATATTAATATCATCTCATCTCCTATGAGCCAAAAATTTAAAATGGCGATCCTAGTACTTACTTTATTGTTTTACACTGGCAATTTGCACGCTTATCAATCACTTTTCATATATTTAAGTAGTAACATTGCTATTCTTACCCATAATACCAATGACTATCTGGCCGTTTTTTGTATTGCCAGATTATTATTCCCTATTAAGCGTCAGGAATTCTAGTAAAAAGATGTTGCCAATAAATGTAAAAACGTTACTTGATCAGCACCTTCTAAAGCATTCTATTCTAAACGTTCCAGGGTCCTTCTCCTACGTAGACCCTCGTCACAAGGTCCGTACAGTGGACTACGTGGCTGACAAGCAGGGCTTCCACCCGATCCTGAGCGACGTACCTCCGGCGCACCCCTCGGACTCCGAGTCCGTGGCGCAGGCCAAGGATCGCCACTACCAGCTGTACGCCAAGATCGCTGAGGAACACGCCACGCATCCTCACCCTGAACGTGAGTTATTTTAGTTTTTTGATACGAGATGCTGTAGCTTTTACATGGCCATATGCATGAGCTATGCAAAGAAAGATTTACGAGCTACTGCTCGTAACTCAGACACTGTCAGACACTTTTGGAACAAACTATACTTAGTTTGTTCCAAAAGTGTCTGACAAATATGTAAACAAATGGATCAGAAAACACTTGAAAATATCTGTGGATGCCGATTGGTAGCACCACTTATAAATTGAGTGCTTTGATTTTGATTATTTGAATACTTAAACCCGAAATTCTCATTTTAAAACACCTTAGAAATGTTTTTAATTTGATGTTAATTTTATAACGATGACAACGATAACGATACCGATTTTATGTGGATGATTTTTCAGTTGTAATAATTATACAGGGTTTCTTTTCAAAGACCTTCCAAATTTTTACATAGTGTTCTACCAATGAATATAAACAACTTTCACTATGGGACCATCTCTGAAATCACGAAAAAAAAAACAACTGTTTCATACAAAACTTCAATACCTACTTAACCAAAATGTAGGAAACAGCTGATTTTTTTTTCGTGATTTCAGAGTTGGTCTCATAGTGAAAGTTGTTTATATTCATGGGTAGAACACCATGTAAAAATTTGGATGGTCTTTGAAAAGTAACCCTGTATAATAATAATATTATTAAAACAGTAATTATTGGAAAAAGTGGTGAGTAGTGGTGGTCTTCATAACTATGAAGGTAAAATCTTATAAATATAGACGAATGTGTTACTGACTCCCTTTAGTGAGTGATTGCGTTAGAATTAAATTAACCTGTACCAATCTGGTATCAATCTGGTATGTTCCAGTAACAACTGTAACAGACCATACTTAAACAATGTATCCTTGAAGACAGAGTTACTCACACCAAAAGAAAGAAAAAGAACATACCTCTGACCACGGAGCATAATAGAGAATCATTATATTATGGTCATTGAAAGTATTGGAATCAATAATAAGAGTTTGATAATTTAGACCAATCTTATATCACTCTGATCTTTCTTGAAAATAAGAAGGAGCTCATTCATAGTTGTGTACGTATGCACGTTTGCTAAATAAACAATGTCTTGTGCCAGTAGATCATTTATAGTAGTCTCGCAATTTTAATAAGTTGTAGGTAGTAAATAGTGTTTCTAGATCAGTCAAAATCAACATGCAAACTGTAGATAAGCCACACAGCAAAACTTCTGCGCTCGATTTATCAATAAATACCATCCCTTTCAGATTCAGTAATCAACTCGCCTCTAGAGACACGAGCGGTAGCCCAGGCTCGGGTGAAACATGCCGAACTGTTCCGAGTGATCGCCGAACAGCACGCTCGCATCGCAGCCGAGAGGGAACTGCTGCTGCAAGAGGAAGAGGAGAAACAACACCTCCAGGACCTCGGCCAGTAGACACTTGACTCCTAACAAACCTGTTGATCATCAAATATGGAATAGCAGATGGGTAGAGCTTTAATGACTAAATGTACTTAAATAAGAATCTTAACTTGAATTCTGAATCTTAGATACGTGATCATGGACCTTAAAAACGCCACTGATACCGCGGTTAAAGTGGCCACCTACTGGGCTCAACTCAGTTATAGAAGTCCATATAGGTATTCGAAAAGAAGAGGAATCATGTTTTGCAATTGTAAACTTAATGTCGTAGTAGAAAAATTTCAAACTCCACTGCAATGAAATATTTTATTAGAATTATTTTACAGTAAAGGGTAACTGAAAAATCAAATAAGAATACATGACGCTAAAGTGGTAAGTTGAATAAGTAACAATTAACATAAATAATTTAAGATTCTGAATTAAAGTCAAGATTAGTACAAGCGGCAAAGGAGTGCATACAACCAAACGTTGTCTGAAATAGGTGTGCAAGCAACTAAACGTTTTCTGAAATAGTTGTGCAGGCAACTAAACTTTGTCTGAAATGGTTGTGCTGTGTGCAGGCAAAAAAACGTTTACGGAACTTGTTGTTTGCATAATTGTCCCTTTTGTAGTTTGTAACGATCAATTTGAATAAAGCAGTCCGGTCTTACACTGACAAAATCAACATTGACGCCGATTCTGTTGTTCAAAAACTAAACTAAATTTAAGTTCAAGCATCTTTTTCTTTCTATTTCATTAAGAAAAGGACAGAAGATAAATATTAGTTTATTCCTGTCAAATTAGTCAGCGCCTGACGTAAATTGACGTATTTTTAATAGCCAATTTTTTAATCTCGTCTAAATTGTCTATGGAGTATCTTAATTTGACAGGACTAAACCACAAAATACTGATAGTACAGAAGTCAATCACGTGTATGTACTTCACTTTTCATACCTACGCTCGGCGGTCGCGCTATGGTTGTCAACTTTGGCTTATGCACAAAAAACTATCGTGGTAGTGGCACCCGTATCTAGTTGTTTGATTTATTGTTGAGCTTATTCTAAAATATTAAAACAAAACAATAAACATAGTATTACAATACAAAAAGTTTACAGAACAAAAACATATAAAATTTTACATTTGTCAATTTTCACTATCGAAAATCCCTAATAACTTCAAAACGGATTACCCTATTTACACAATTTATTTTGCCCTATCCGTTTTAGACCTAAACCTATCAAATGACACTAAAAACAACACAATATCTACACAAACAAAAAATCATGTTTTCAACTTACGTAATAGTTTGTGGCATGAATTTACCTTACAAAAAAGTTACTTTATTTATACTGATTCAAAATAGGAAACTAGGTATTATATAAATCGAGCTTTTTTTTTAGCATTTTTTGTTGCTCCATTTTTGCACTTCACAGACGCATGTCTCAAGCGGATTTCACGCGCGCTCGCACTGCTCCCAACCCGTCTGAGATAACGTGTCCGTGAGCGGTGTCTATGTGTGCGTTGCTCGAGCGCACTTTGTATGTAGATTGACTTCTGTACAATCAGTATTTTGTGACTAAACTAATATTTATCTTCTGTCCTTTTCTTAGTGAAATAGAAAGAAAAATATGCATGAACTTAAAAATAGTTTAGTTTGTGAACAACAGAATCGGCGCCATTATCATGAAAAGGTAAGAGATATTTTGCACAGACAAACTGAGATTGGTTTTTGAATCACTGGGAGTAATGCTTACTATATTTTGTCCAGAGC
Source organism: Mesoligia furuncula (assembly GCA_916614155.1). NCBI lineage: Eukaryota > Metazoa > Arthropoda > Insecta > Lepidoptera > Noctuidae > Mesoligia > Mesoligia furuncula. Next base: position 1,556,358 of record OU744810.1, read on the forward strand.
CTATAAAGTTTGAACCATGTGTCTGACTGATATTGTAAGATTTTACAGGGGCAAATGAAATCAGCTAGCAAAACTTTACAGACGAGGTGTGATATATAAACACGATAAAAAAAACAATTGGTTTTTCTAAACTCGTCCTTCAAGTAACAACAAATGGACTGAGTTGACTCAAAAAAAAATCAAGAATATATTTTTTTGTTTTATCTATGTTTATATAGCGATCCAGCACGTCTGGAGTTTCGCTAGCGAATTTAATTTGACCTTGTATGTCTTTATTAAAAATACTGAAGACGAAAATCCTCATTTATTGTGATGTGTACAAGGATGCGAAGTTACCAATAGACGTCGTGTTAGAAATGGCTTTGACTTTATTTGGGAAACTGATGACTATAATTTTTTTGGATTCCTGCTATCCATATTTGACAATTAAAGCGACTGCAGTGATACTACCTAAAATAAATACAAAATTGTTACATATTTTTAACTATTTATGTAAGAACACTTTTTTTTATTTTAATATAATTTTGCTACTAATCTTTTTTTTAAATATTTTGATAATGTGGTCGTCTTAACAAAGTTTCAGTAAGTAATTACAACTACTGACCATTCATCTGAATGTTACCATTTTTTGTAAGATTTTAAGTATCAGATGTTTTTCACCCATGTCTTGTTAATAACAAGAACTAATGAACTGTATACTTAGTTACCTTTAACTGTGAATAATATGTAAGATTGTATATAAAATATTAAATTTAAGTATTTTAATAATACTCTCTCGAATTGCCATATTAAAACCAATTTGATATTATTCCTAGTACTTTTATGTATTAAGAAGAAATTTTGTATTTTTGTATTGTTTTTTAATATGAAAACATCTCAATATTAAAAAAGTAATAATTTAATTAGCGTTTTTTTTTACTATTTTTTTTTGTGACTTGAGACTTATTTGGGTAAATATATAAACTAATAATAGTTGCCATTCATTTGGTTATTACCAGTTACTTATTAAAAACATTCCTAGGACTATGGGCTGATTTTTGCAACACAATATTATACAGGGTGTTTGGTGCATCGTTTGCCAAATGGAATTGGCCGAAAGGAGAGGTAATTTGCTATCTCTTAAGGCCCAGTAACTCATTCCTTATTACACCGGTTTTTTATTATGACTTTTTAATTTTTATTTAGAAAAATACAAGAACTCAGCATTTAAGCTTAAATATAAAAAAAAGTTATGAGTATAGCCTTCAAATTTCATTTCAATTCTTATGTTTACTCTTGTATGGTTCTATGAAATACAAAATTACTTGCTAATAACATCTAGTTCCTTTTTAATAACACACAAAGTTTTTGAAAAATGGAAAAATATACTTAACACTCAACTTTAAATTGCTGTAAAAAAAAAAACTAAAAGCGATCGGGATCTTCGAATTCTTTTAAAAAGTTCTCTAGTTTGTCCCCTTTCCAACGGTGTGCAATATGCTAAAAAAAAAACTTTTAATAACTTGAGTAATTCGCTAAATGTGTAATCGAGACACATCAGGCTGATATTCGATATTACGGTAAGAACACTAGTTTTCACATAAATAACATTATTTAAGTAGGTGGATAGTGTTATCTCACTCTTACGCAGTCTCTTATCTCTTTCTAGGGTTCTCACTTTCCTCGAACTTGAAATAAAAAATAAACTTTTATTTAATATTTACCTAATTAAAAATTTTATTCAAATTGTCCTCCACTATTGCATACACACGCGCGAAATATTCGTCTTATCGTCGACTGTAGTAGTGTGTAAACGTATTTCTGCTTTGATAGTGATGAAAGCCGCCTCAATGCGTTGGACTAAATCATCCCCAGTCTTAACTTCCGTGGCGTAAGCAAGTTCTTTTGGGCCGTCCCCAGACTTAAAAATCTAACGGAGTCAGGTCTGGGGAACGTGGAGGCCAAGGAATAGGGCCATCCCTCCCAATCCATGAGTCTGGGAATGCAACATGCAAGTACTCCCTGACGGTTAATCTCCAATGAGCGGGACAACCGTCTTGATGAAAAACAAAAGACAGGTCTTCACTGAAAATTGGTAGCCGAGCTAATATTAGGGTAAGTCTGTTTGTAGAAATTCTTTTTAAAAAGTTCGAATCATCCATGTCCGAGTGTAATAAAAAACGACAAAACTGGACACGGTTATCATAGTCTTAATTCTCGAGACCTACAACAAACAAAGTACGCGTAAGAATGCATTACTTTCTCCCAAGGGGCATTTTTTTTTTAAATATTTGTATAAAGTACTATCCGTGCGGGGATAACATGACGTCTTGCTTATTAAATAAAAGTTTATTTTATATTTCAAGTTCAAGGAAAGTTAGAACCCTAAAAAGAGATAAGAGACTGCGTAAGAGTGAGGTAACACTATCCACCTACTTGAAGAATGTTATTAATGTGAAAACTAGTGTTCTTACCGTAATATCGAATATCAGCCTGATGTGTCTCGATTACACATTTAGCGAATTACTGAAGTTATTAAAAGTTTTCTTTGGTATATTGCACACCGTTAGAAAGGGGACAAACTAGAAAACTTTTTAAAAGAATTCGAAAGTCCCGATCGCTTTTAGTTTTTTTTTTACAGCAATTTAAAGTTGAGTGTTAAGTATATTTTTCCTTTTTTTCAAAAACTTTGTGAGGTATTAAAAAGGAACTAGATGTAATTAGCTAGTAATTTTGTATTTCATAGAACCATACAAGAGTAAACATAAGAATTGAAATGAAATTTGAAGGCTATACTCATAACTTTAAAAAAAAATTAAACTTAAATGCAGAGTTCTTGTATTTTTCTAAATAAAAATTTAAAAAGTCATAATAAAAAAACCGGTGTAATAAGGAATGAGTTACTGGTCCTTAAGAGATAGCAAATGACCTCTCCTTTCGGCCAATTCCATTTGGCAAACGATGCATCAAACACCCTGTATATCCGTGAAATAAAATTTACTATAGACAGTTTTAGTATGGTAAAACCGTCCAAAAATCTTAATTATTCCTGAGATACATATTTAGCGTTGAAAAAATCTGTCTTAAGTAGAGTAGGTAAACATTAACCATAGCTGAGGTACAATACAGGGTTACTTTTCAAAGACCATCCAAATTCTTACTTGGTGTTCTACCCATGAATATAAACAACTTTCACTATGGGACCAAAGCCGAAAGCACGAAAAAAAATCAGCTGTTTCATACAAAACTTCAATACCTACTTGACCAAAATGTACGAAACAGCAGATTTTTTTTTTTCAGATGTGATTTCAGAGTTGTTCCCATAGTGAGTTGTTTATATTCATGGGTAGAACACCAAGTAAAAATTTGGAAAGTCTTTGAAAAGTAACCCTGTATAATTAATTGGTCTTTCCATAATGCTGATCAAAAAGAAATTCAAAGATATAAAAGTAAAACAAAAAGAATAACTGGTGCAATGCTGTTTATTTGTGAGTAATGTTAGCCGAAAACGAAGTATTTGCCGCGTTGTTGTCTAGCTGGTCGAGTCTGGAAAGATTTTTTTTTAAATTATAACACTTGTAGGTAGGTATAATGATCAAAACAGGACTGGTTGTATTAAAACGACGAAGAAAAAAAAGGTAAACATGGCGCAGAGAAAAAACATAAACACAAAAAACTGGCCAAGTGCGAGTCGGACTCGCACACGAAGGGTTCCGTACCACAAGGCAAAAAAGCCGAAAAAAACATGTTTGTTGTATGGGAGCCCCCCATAAATATTTATGTTATTTTGTTTTTAGTATTTGTTGTTATAGTATAGCGGCAACACAAATACATACTTTGTGAAAATTTCAACAGTCTAGATGAGTCTTGAGATACATTCTGGTGACAGACTGACAGACGGACAGACTGCGAAGTCTTAGTATTAGGGTTCCGTTTTTACCCTTTGGGTACGGAACCCTAAAAATGAATATTGGCAGTGTAGTGGAATATCTGATTCATATTATACTGTTTTAAACTATACTGTTATTCAGCTGCTTTCGGTTAGATTAGACGCCAACCTCAACAAAGTTAGGAAGAGGCAGGCAGATGATGAGATGGAAGCTTGCTTTCATTGTGAGAGGCAGTGGACTGTAGTTCACCACCACGTGAATAATGAATGATGAGTATTTTTGTATTGAGCCTGGCCTGATGACCAATAGAGTTCTAATGAGATCCATGAATGACAGCCGGGACCAACGGCTTGACATGCTTTCCGAGGCACGGGTATGTAAAAATGGTCACCCATCCAGGTACCAACTGCGGCGAGTGCAGCTTAACCTGATTGATCGACCCGTGCGGCTGTTATTATTTAGCCATAAGCCCCCTCAACATTATGAGTCAATAACTAATATTACTGATAACTGCAGTGAACATAAACTAACACGTTTACATGGTACTTGCTGGTCTGATATCTCTTTAACCCAGTATTTCACAGCCTTCTGCTCATAATAAAAATGTATGCTTATGATATAAACTTTCATTTGATGTAGTATAATATGTGGTTTTTATAGGACATACCGGCCAAAACGCCCATCATTCTTTACCTAGTATACATATTTTCAACTAGTTTCATTGCCACCTCGTATAATGTTATCATTGTAGGTACAGTGTGGTACTCACTGGTCGGTGGTGGCCCCGGGGGGTTGCCGCCTGGGGGTGGTCCGGGTGGGGGGCCGCCGTCGCAGCCAGCCGCCTTCGGCAGAGCGCTCATGCCGCTCTGTAAACGTAAAATATTAATAACTCATATAAATCATCTTCATCATTCTCCTGCCCTTATCCCAATGTTTATTTGCTGTCGGCACAGCATTTCTTTTCTTCCATACTTCTCTATTAGTCTTCATCTCGGTAGTTAGTTACCCCCTTTCTAACCGTATCATCATTCACACAGTCCATCCATCGTTTCTTTGGTCTTCCTCTACTCTTATAACCATCGACATTCATACTCAAAACTTTCCTCTCGACATTTTCCTCATTCCTCCGTATCACATGCATACTTAACTTTTCAATAATTACCGTTGCTACTTTCAAACTTCCTCTTATGTATTAATTTCTTATTCTATCCATTCGTGTAACACCACACATTCCTCTTAGCATTCTCATCTCCAGCTGCATGCAATTGCCTTTCAATCATCCCTTTTAATAAGTAATAATAATATACAGGTTGAAATTTAAAACATGTGACAAATCGAAATGGGAAGAAAGGTGTGGACGGTTTGTGTCCTGGCGAGCTCTTTCAACTTGAGCTGTGACACCGACATGATTCCCATTCTCGAGCTAAATTTTTAAAAGTTTTAATGAAACCATACCATTTTGAATCTAACAAAATATATCGCTCATTTGGAAAAACATCGACGTAACTGGTACTTTTTTCTGTCTTTGCTTTCCTAACGTAAAAACGCTTTCTAAATGCTTTGTCATATTTAACTCATTTTTGGGGAAAAATATATTTACGTCGATGTTTTTTCAAATGAGCGATATGTAATAACAAGATCTCAAGTTGTCACCACCACAGCGAAGGCAATAGCCATGATGGCCAAGAGTACTCCAAAAATCTTCATGTTTCAGCTACTGATCATGAACTGACGAACTATTATGTCTACACTACTATGTAGTTTATATGCCAGAGGAAAATTAGGAAAATGACCACTTGTGACAATAGTGCATCCGGAGAGCGAGATAATAACAATTATTACAAATATAACTTCCGCTCGCGACGATGCAACAAAATTATAGTTTTGTGGACTATTTTAACGCCAAAGATTGGCTCACTCACGTTGTGCGTACTTATAACCTAAGATTAGCAGCATAGTATAAAGAGAGGATCCTAGTAGGCTATCTCCGGCCCAATCCGCGATATAATTGCCTACTGTCTCAGGGTTGTCACTTTTAGGTAAATTTTAATTCAGTTAAGATTTATAATAATATTTATTAACTAGCTGTGCCCGCGACTTCGTCCGCGTGGAATAGTGACTTTTCGGGCAGCATATTTTGAATTACATATACCGTCTACAGACCGGGCATTTGCTGTCCGAACCCTCTGAGAACTCAGGCGAATTTCAGTGAAAGTCTCAGACTCTAGTGCTTGAGCTTCACGATCGGCAGTGAGACGTATTTCTCGTTCTTCCTGTGTTTCCTGAGACCGAACATTTGCTGTCTGAACCCTCTGAGAACTCAGACGAATTTCCCTATCAGTGAAAGTCTCAGACTCACGCGATAGTGTATGAGCTTCACGATCGGCAGTGAGGCGTATTTCCCGTTCGTCCTGTGTCTCCTGGAATCGAGCATTTGTTGTCCGTACTCTCTGGGAGCTCAGGCGGATTTCCCTGACAGCAAAAGTCTCAGACTCACGCGATAGCGCGTGAGCTTCGCGATCGACAGATAAACGTGCCTTTCGTTGTTCCCCGTTTTCCCTATTTCGAGTTGTCATCATTCGAGAACGATTTGAACTCAGTCGAGATTCTCGCTGAGTCGAAGTTTCTGCAGCACGAAACCTAGCCTGGTGCAGAGAGCCTTTTGCCTCACGACCTTCCTCAGATTCCTGTGATCGAACTAATCTCATCCTTTTAGCATTTCTGCTACATTGGGAGAGGTTGGATCTTCTTCGAGGCATTCTTACAATAAAATAGTACTTACTACTTAACACACAGTTATTTAGTAAACACGTACTATCGTAAACAATTAAATTATAAATACTTACAGATTATAGGTAATTATAAATACTTTCATAGGCCTCCCCCAATTTTGGGGGGGTTTGCCATAATCGCCACGCTTGGCAGGCGGGTTGGCGATCGCAGTATGGTATGGTGGTGGAATGCATAGAGAACGCTGCTGCCCATTCTCCGGTGAGACCCTTAGTCGCCTTTTACGACACCCACGGGAAGTAAGGGGTGGTGCTATTCTTCTACACAGACAAACGTACTAACTTTATAAAACAAAAGAATTGCTAGAAAAAATAATTACTAACCTAAGCTAATGAACTTATACTTAATAAAGAAAATCAAGAAAAGAAATGCCTAACCTATACCAATACTTATAATATTTATATACAAACCCTAAATACAAATTAAGATAAGTACCTATACCGAAAATCAGGGAAAGAAATGCCTAACCAATAATAAATGCTTACAATATTTATTTACAAAACCCTAAATAAAAATTAAGATAAGTAAATACCCAATAATCAAGGAAAGAACCGCCTAACCTATACCAAATACTTACAAAATTTTAAAGAAAATTAAGAAAAAGAACCTAACCTACAAACCCTAAAATATAAATAAATGAAATATGCAAACAGTCAGTATTCAAGTGAATCGCAATAATCGAATCCAACTATTCGCCTATACTCTCCAGGATACGTGCGTTCGCTACGAATAACTGAATCCTTATGGCAGCGGCGCGTTTTCTTTTGAAATGGTCATCTCGCAGTTCAACCTGAGGGGTTGTCGACTGCTTAACCTGGCTTTCCTGTGGATGCCTCAATAAATTAAGGCCTCCAGCCAGGGCATAATACACAACTTAACTACACAATATAAACTTAAAAACTAAGCGACTACACGCTAAGGGCACCCCCTGTGGGGTACGGACCTCGGCTTAGGGCGTCGCTGGGAGAGGGCAGCAAGGGACAGGCTGGATCGGAATTATGGCAGCGGCGCGGCTCTCAGCGCGCTTTATACAAGGTGTAACGGAAAGGGGGTATCAACCCTGAAGGAGGTGAATGTGCTCATGAAACTGAACAAATTTCCCCAAAGAACATAGGTCGAAATATGAAAAAAAATTTGGACCTCCCATAGTAATAGTAAATCATTGATGTGCTATTACTATGGGAGGTCCAAATTTTTTTTTTCATCTTTATTCACCTCCTTCAGGGTTGATACCCCCTTTCCGTTACACCTTGTATATATAGGCCACGGACGTGCAGGCGCGAGGCGTTTACGTACTCTGATAGAATACCTTAACAAATGTTCGCCGTGATTCTTTAAATTGACATAACTTTTTTATTTATGAACCGATTGACATGAAATAAACACTAAATCTTAAGTGAAGCTTACTACAATATATTAGTGAAAACCGCATCTAAATCGAATAAGCCGTTTCTGATATTAGCGTGCACAAACACAGCAGACAAACAGACAAACAGATAAACAGACAAAAAAAAATTTAAGTACATTTTCGGGTTCGGCATCGACATAATGACAACCCCTGCTACTTTTTTTTAATATATTTCCATTGTACAGACACCACTTTTCTACAATTTTATTATATGTATAGATATAGATTAAGGTTTAGGTTATAAACAAGCAACTATTTCATCTTAGTCACTTTAAAGGATTAATAATAATAATAATATCTGGAGACAAGAAAAAGTGTACGTTATCCCTATAGTTCTCTCCACAACTGGCGTTATTCCCAACCACCTTTTCCGTACCGTAAAACTAATAGATTTAGAAGAATCCGTCTAAATCAACCTACAGAAAGCTGCCATCTTAAATACTTGCAAAATAGTTAGGAAATTCATGCAGTTAGAGGGAGAAAACACACCCTAATACATAAAACACGCTGCATTTACTTGGCTTTGGCCCGTAAATGTAAAATGTAAATGTATGTAGGTAATGTAAATGTAGCTAAAACTAGCCTAAGAGCTGAGCAAAAACAAAACACTCTCAAAATAATAATAAATTTATTTCAGATTAATAACAACAACAATAATAATATAATATGTGGTTAGTAAAAAATCATAACCTAATGTTCTAGTAAAAACACAAAATTGAAACGACTGACACCTACGTGTGAAGCCGAATCCAGTGAGCCAGCATGGGGCTGTCCCACCTATCACACAACACACTCAGAATGCTGTGGGAGCTAGCTCGCATTCTAATGAGAGTAGAAGCGAGCCGTTTCCGTATAATGGTATGAAAACCATCAACTCTGGCCTCGGTGAACATCCCGGAAGCGCTACAAAATCGTGGTAGACCCAACAGCATCCTGAATATATTGTTTACTGGACTCGCAGGGCGTTGTATGACCTCAGCGTATACCTGATCCACAGACTGCATGTGTAAAAAGACTGGCAGTACGCTCTGAAAAGGGTTACTTTGACTTGCGTCGTACAACGTGCAAATCTGCGGATCAGCATATTACCTCGGACTGCCATCGCCCGGCGTTCCCTCTCTATGTCCAGGTCATCATTCAGGTCATGAGTGACCCAGTGACCCAGGTACTTAAATTTTGTTACTCTAGTTAACGGAGTATTATTTATGGTCACAACTGGCACGTTAGAGTAACATTTGGTGCCCGCCTTGAATACCAATAATTCACATTTTTTTGCATTGTACCTGAGTCCCTGACGAGTCCCTGACTGACCGCATAGTCTTCACAGATCTTAACAAGACACCTGAGTGCGCTTATTGATGGACTCAGCAGCACTATGTCATCAGCGTAACTTATATTGTTAATGCAAACTCCGTCAATGTGACAGCCTATACGGGTGCTGCTGAGTTCAACAATAAGCTGATTAATATATAGGTTAAAAAGACGAGGCGAAGTAATACCCCCCTGCCACACCCCGCACTTCAACCCATACACATGAGACAGAGTTCCACCCCACCTGCCATAGTTCGTCTAATTCTCGTACTCGTATTAATGCTAAGGATTTTGTATGTGGTACAAAATTATCCAACACCCAAGTTCAACGACTATTACTGCTAAACTAATAAAGTTATCTTCACCGCTATAATTTTCCTTTAAGCTTCATGAAATGCACTATCATCGTGAATTTTTCCAGGTTTTTCAAGCCCGCAGTTTTAGAGAGGGGGGAGGGGGGGGCTACTGGAACGAAAATGTGCATTTTAAAGTTTAATATTTCGTAAATGGAGCATTAAATCAAAAAATAATTTTAGCAACCCCCAAGTCATTTTAGAAGACCTATTCAACGATACGAACGAGGTATCCTTCGGCATGTGCGTCCGTGTCCATTAGCATGCACTTTTTTACATGGAGGTGACGTCAAGGTAGCGAGCTAAATCGCGACCGCTATTATTGCAGTGAAGCATCTTCGATCAATCTGTTTAATACATTTTGGTCAAGTAGGTATTGAAGTTTTGTATGAAACAGCAGATTTTTTTTTCGTGATTTCAGAGTTGGTCTCATAGTGAAAGTTGTTCATATTCATGAACACCCTGTAAAAATTTGGATGGTGATAAAAAAAAAGAGCACAATCGTATTTGCAAATAAAAAACCGGGCAAGAGCGAGTCGGACTCGTTCACCGAGGGTTCCGTAACATCCGGGTTTATGTATAAGGTTTTTGTTTATGAAATTAAATGTTTTTTTATATTTGAGTTGGTTGAATAAAAGGTAAATTGAGGTTTACGATTTATGACGTATTAAAAAAAAACTACTAACTACACACATCAAAAGTGTCTAGGGATCAACATATATTTTTGCAATAACTTTTCTCCTGATTGATATTAATTAAAATTTTCTTTAAGGATTCATCAAATATAGTGTTTTCGTTTGTCACAGTAACGATAAACCAAGTCACCTTTGCATTAATAAAGAAATTTGCCATTTTCCTAATAAAGGGATTTTTGACATTTGAGCCACTAACACAAAAGTTCGAAAAAAAGACTGAAATAACAGTTTTCTTTCAAATTTAATTGGGTAACTTAAACAATTAATAATCCGTGTTTCTACCGCGAACACTAACAACACAAGAACATCGGTTTGGCATACTCAAAATGAGTTCATCCAAATCACGCTGTGGAATGGCCGCCCATATTCGTTGCAACAACAAAAAAAGGTCTTCTTGCGACTGGATACCCTCCATATTCGGCAGAGCTCTTCTCTGTAGCATATCCCATGCATGCTCAATCGGGTTCAAGTCTGGCGACTGAGCAGGCCAGGGCAGGACATTGATGTTAGCTGCGGCGAGAGTCTGTCTTACAACTCTTGCGGTGTGCGGTCGTGCATTATCATGCATTAACTGAAATAAGGGACCGATTTGCACTTGTAGAGGAACGATGACGTCTGATACAATCGTCTCAGCATAAATTTGAGCGTTGAGGTTGCCTCTGATCCAAATCAACTCAGTTCTTCCGCCGATCCAAATACCCGCCCATACCATGATGGTTCCACCACTATAAGGATGGACTTCCTGGCAGGATTTTAATCGCTGTTGGCGTCCAGGGGTTCTCCAGTGTCGTATACGTCTTGTATCCGGTCTCATACCAAAACGAGACTCATCAGAAAAGCACACGAAACGCCATTGTTCTTCTGCCCAATTTCTGTGTTCAAGAGCCCATTGATATCGAATCCTACGATTGTGCATTGCTATAGGTGGTACCCGTAGCGGTCTTCGGGAATGAAGGTTCACTTCATGCAAGCGGTTTCTGACTGTTTGGTCGCTAATTAAGTTCCCTGAAGAGTGATGAAGCCTCACGGCTAACATCATGGCGGTTATTGTTGGAGCTCTTCGAGTTAAGATTTGAATGTATCGGTCTTGTCTCCGTGTGGTGCAGCGATACCGTCCTCCATGGCGCTCAGCCACGGTACCAGTGCTTCGGTAACGTGTCCAAAGTCGACTGATAACACTCTGACTTGTATTCAGAGCTAAAGCCACAGTACGTTGCCGGGAACCAGCTTCTATCATTCCCACGGCTCTGAGCATTTCTTCCCTGCTTAAATGACGTCGCCGCTCCATAATAACGTTGGTTTTAATCAGTAGTAGGGAAACAGTAGCACTAATAATGTCTTCAATGCGTTGTATGTTTTTATAGGGAAAATATTGACAGCTGATTTTCATCTTTTACTCGAATTTGATTCACAGTTCCTGATTCAAATTATGAAATGCACCAAAAAGGATCCATATAAATTTATAAAATCATAAATTTGTTACAAAGCCACATCTCAATCTCAAGAAATCCGCATAAAAATGCTTGATCCCTAGACACTTTTGATGTGTGTAGATCTTGTTCAAACCAATTTTCGGTGGAAGTTTACATGGTATTGTACAGTCGGTGATAGCAATTAACTGACCCCCTTAAAAATTAAACGAATTTGAACCTTCTGCTTGTTAACAGTAAGCTTGTCGAACTAGAACAACTGGTCATCTATGATTAATAAAATAGTTATTCGAATTTGAACTTTAACACACAGTGTCAAGGTAGATATGATCTTGAATATTGTTTTAACTTGTAATATAATTGCTAATTTCAACAACGTTCACTATGTTCGTGTGGTCTGGTAGTAGCTGTAGTAAGCTGACGAGAATGAGGTTGTGAGTTCGAAACCAATATATTATTGTCTGTTACGCGTTCTGTTTTACAATATTTTTTTAAGTCATAAATAATAAATTATAAATTTAGCTACAAAAAAAAGCTGATCAGAAATAAAAAACGATAATGATGGTAAAAAAGATTTTATTTTATAAAAAAAATTATTATAAGAATAACGTAAATGATATAGGTAAAATTTTACCTGCTTACTAATAACGTTGTTACATACTTCACAGAGTTTAATGTAGTGAATCAACATGTTAGAATATTTAGAAATATAGGTATTTCTCTTTATTTCATAACAATAACATCACCACATTAAACATCATTTAACTGAATAAAATAGCATTATGTGGTAATGTTTTACCTATATCAATTTGTTTTGTAAGTAGTTATTTTTAGTTATAAATAAGGTTTTGACAAAAACTAGGTATGCGAAATACTTCGTTAAAAATTATAACAATAGTTAATTTAACACACACACTGACACGTTAGTATTGTTTGTGGCCAACACTGGTCACTGAAATCATTCAGTGGTGCTTTTAATAGCGAAGTGGAGCACCATTTTTTCTACTACTTGTTGCAAGCGGTTCCGCATACCGCGCACCATATTCCAAGAACAGTCATTTCCTCTCATGAATTCCCATGTTGATGTCACAAGTTGGGCCATATTTTCCAGGACGATCCTTTTGAATATTCCCTGTCTCTTCAATAAGTCTTAGCCACAATCTGACTGTATTTCTCTGAAACAACACAATAAGCATAATTTTAGTAACGAAGTAAGCATAATTTTTCGAATAAGTTTAGATAAACCACATTAGACCTTTACATGATCTCATAATGAAACACAGTTAATTTTCTATTATTCATTCACAAGTTTTTAAGCCAACTAACAAATTAAGGAATAGCTATAAGTATAAATGAAGCATAAAAAAGAATACACTTACCGCTATATTAAGTTTCCTAGCAATCGCTTTAACACCAACACTCTCCTCATGCAAATAGATTATTTTGTATTTTAAATAATCACAACTGAGACATGACGATTAAACTGTATCAAAACTGATAATTAATAAACAGGAAAAAGGCGTGGATTTTCGCAATTTGTAAGGCAAGGTAAAAATGTTCGCGCGTATTCACTGCTATTTGTGCATAGAATGTCTTGTTCAATTTATTCTTCTACCCCATATTCTTAATATCATCTCAATAGCAGTTTTTGTTGAATACGCATAATGACGTCTAACTACCCACTTATTGAAAAAGATGAAAATTTTATTAATTTAATTGATGTGCTTGTTCTTTACAACAATGCAAGAAATACTTAACGAACAATTTATATACTTATTGAAAACAAAATTAAACATTGAGACAGGACTTGAACTTGCATCTTCCACGTCTCAGCCTTACACACAAACCACGACACCAGATTAACTTGGGTAAGACAGATGAAATAAGGTATCACTAGCAATGACACAAATTATCAGAACATTAACCTAACCTTTAAGTCTTGCTCCATAAAAATGAAAATTGCGTAACAAATACCCATATACATAGTAAATGACCTAACACCAACATCTTAAAGCTCAAGTTTGCGTATCAAAATTATTTATTGTTTCTGTTCATCGAGTAGTGTTAGTCTGATAAACTCATACATATTGAATAACCTTTAATGTTATGAGCAAAATCGAGTAATTTTTAGGGGGGTCAGTTAATTGCTATCACCGACTGTACATCATATATTTTTTTTAGTTTTATCATTCACTTATTTTAGAAGTTACAGGGGGGGGGACACACATTTTACCACTTTGGAAGTGTCTCTCGCGCAAACTATTCAGTTTAGAAAAAAATGATATAAGAAACCTCAATATCATTTTTGAAGACCTATCCATAGATACCTCACACGCATGGAACCGACGAAAAAAAAAAAATTTAGTTTCAGTTCTAAGTATGGGGAACCCCAAAATTTATTGTTTTTTTTCTATTTTTGTGTGAAAATCTTAATGCGGTTCACAGAATACATCTACTTACCAAGTTTCAACAGTATAGTTCTTATAGTTTCGGAGAAAAGTAGCTGTGACATACGGACGGACAGACAGACAGAGGGACAGACAGACAGACAGACAGACAGACATGACGAATCTATAAGGGTTCCGTTTTTTGCCATTTGGCAACGGAACCCTAAAAACTGAACTTCCAAGTTGTTTTTTTTTTTTGCTGATTAATAATTGATTAACTATATTATTATTAATTATATTATTATAACTATATTGACTAATTAATTATTGATTTATAATTGGTAATTGATTCGTAATTAATTAGTATTAATTATAACTATATTATTATTATTAATTATATTATTATTATAACTATATTCACTAATTAATTATTGATTTATAATTGGTAATTGATTCGTTTTTCATTATAAATAAGGAGACGATAATGCTCCAGCAAAAAAAATGGAGTTTCATAGATTCTGCTTCTTATTTATTTAGTGTATTTTGCAAGTATATCATCCGTATCCCTAATGTAAATAACCCTTAACGTCAGTCATCTAGCATATCGATGTTCTTAGTTCTTACAGTAAATATTCGGCCCACGTCATTCAATTCAAGTATTTGAATTTTAAGCATAATTTTATATTATACAATACACAAGATCGAACCTACTTATCTACTTAAAGATCCGATCTCTACAAAAATTCCGAATTAAATCGTGATTTATCTACGGATGTGATATCTAGTCCAATATAAGATTGTTACTCCGACCCTTATGTATGCGGCGCGGTAACGAAACCATAGCGAGATCTAATTCGACGCCAACGCCATCTATCGAGCGAGCAGACAACATTGACCTTCAACAGAAGACTTGAGTAAAAAGTTCCAAGTTCTTTTAATAAATGATTATTCGGTTTAAAAATAAACTAACATTACAAAAAAATATATATCAAACGTCAGTCTCGCGTCATTTTTTGGAAAACTTGTTGCGAAATAGTGTAGCGGTGATAGTGATTTTCCATGAATAATTTATTTTAAAAATACCTTTCATCTACATGCAACACTATTTAGACTAAGTATTCAAATCACAAATAATTTTGTTTGAATTTTCCTTCCTCTTAAACAATGAACAAAATGGATCTGTCATTATGCTAATGACATTTAGGACTTGTTTACTTTGTTTATGCCCAAACGAAAAACATGCAGGAAATTCCTTTATTTTTGGATTTATAACGATAAAACTGTTTCAGGACCGAGTATGTTCTCATTCCTAGGAAAAGTCGTCTTCCATCGCAAGTGCGGGAACTAATCGCATATTTTTATTACCTCACAAACCGGGGGTGTGCTAGGGTGAGAATTTTCTCAAGTTCTTTTTACTGAGTAGGTAGTCTGATTTTGAAGATGTTTTTTATTTTCACACATAACCCTTTCTTTTGCCTTTGCTGTAGCCGAGTTACAAATAAACAACTGCTTTCCTTATGCCGCCTCTTTTTAAAACTTAACTAGTATTACCTATTTTCTAGTATTACGGACAGGTAAGTTTTGCTTCTAACTAGTTACTTTGTTTAAAAACAAGCTGCGCCCCGCGGTTTTAACCGCATAAGTCTCGATCTCGCAGGAATATCGGGATAAAAAGTAACCTTTGTCCTAATCCAGGTCATGGTCTATGCATGTGCCAAATTCCATTCAAATACGTTCAGCCCTTTTAGCGTGAAAGCGTAACAAACAAACATACAAAACTCAAATCTTTTCTTTTATAATATATTTTATAATATATATTTTTTTCTCTTTATAATTAGTTTATCTAGAAAAAGTGTTATTTTCGGATGTGTTTTGTTTTTATTGTTTGTAATAATATCTACTTATGTAGGTAAATATAAATAAACCCGCAAGGATTGGACAAAAGTACATTCTCAAATATCCCCATTTTTGGAACTGGACATTAGGAAATAATAGAAAGACAAAGACAAAGACATTTTTCGAGAATCAGACATTTAGGGAAAAGACATTTTGAAACCATTGAATATTTCGGGAAATTGGACATCATGAACTTGACTGGTTCAAGGCCTTGGCCTTGTATAAAGCAGAAAAAAATAAATAAAAGGCGAACGTCTTCACTGGTGCAACTATTTATTTGTGAGTAATGTTAGCAGAAGTCGTCGAATGTTTGCCGCGTTGTTGTTTAGCCGGTGGAGTCTGAAAATAAACAGAAAAAAACATAATCATTTATTTGTGTTTACCTACTAGTAAAGGTCACAGTCTGCGCTTGACCGCGGTATTGAGCGTGCGTGGGTCAATGACCGGGCGTGCGAAAAGGCTAAACATGTCGTCTTGTAATAAATTAAAATGTGCGAATTGTAATATCGTGATATGTGAAGTGCTGGCGTTTATCCAGAACAAACTGGACGTTATGGACGAAGAGAGCCTTGTGAGGATTTGTGAAAGTGCTTTTACTTCAGAGGATATTGAGACGGCAAAATCGTTACTTTTTGAATCTTTACAAAAAAAGATTACAACGCGGAAACGCCAAGGCAAAAATCAACGTAACTTGGATGACATCATTGTGTTGTTTAAAGCAACGGATCCAGAAAAGATACCAATTTTCGTGGCAAAGGATTTGGAAAAACTACCCCCGGTGACATTTGATCACGTCGATGTCACTCCCTTGCTCAAAAAAATCTTAGTCATGCAAGAAGCGATTAAAGAAATTAAACAAAATTGTGTCACGAAAAAAGAGTTACAAGATATTTTTGTATCAGACTGTAATGAATCTTCATCGGTTATTGATAAGCGAAATATAAATACGAAGCGTGGTGGGTACATGCAAAACAAAACGATGCTAGACAGCGGACCGATGGCGCTCTCAATGTTTGCTGAATCACCAACAGGTCAATCTAAAATATCTGATAAACAACGAGAATCGACTTTGTTATCAGAATCAGTGTCAAGCCATACTTACAAAAGGACGAACAATAACATAGGATTAATGGAAACATTATTGCCATCTCAGTCTGCGTATGTTAATAATGTAAGTTTGAGTGGGATAAACGAACAGGCGACTAATTACAGCGAGGATGTACCGCAACAGGTGTGTCGCGCTTCTGATGAATCATACAACAACGATCAGCTGAGTGGTGGTTTAGCTAATATGCAGTCATGCAAAAATGACGGCTGTGAGTTAGTGTCGACCCAACCGCCGCCGCCGGTATGCGTAAATAAATCTTTTGCGCAGGTCACTAAGGATGGTGATGAATGTAACAGGGATGAAGAGTGGACCTTGGTGAAAAACAAAAAGAATTTGAAGAATAAACTTATTGCTAAGAGAGGAATTGCAGTTATACAATCAGGTGAAAGTACCAAATTTAAGGCAGCGGAAACAAAAGTCCCTTTGCTTATTTCAAATGTACACAAAGATGTATCTGAAAAAGATATTATAGACTACGTTTACCAAAAGACGGGTGAGGCAGTGGCTTTAGTCAAATTAAAAATGAGAAAGGAAAGAGATTATAATGCATACAAAATCTTTGTTGTGAAGTATAAGATTGATCTATTTTTGGATGATAAGCTGTGGCCGTCGGGAATTTCGTTTAGGCGGTTTATTAACTTTAGAAGCGGTGAGGCAAATACTAATAAGCCACTTAATGGATAGCTATAATAACTGTAAAATAATAAGTTATAATTGTAAATCCATTAAAAGATCGATGGAAGGTGTTAGGAATTTATGCAAGTCTGCTGACATAGTGGCGCTGCAAGAAACGTGGCTGTTGCCACATGAGTTGGACCTGCTCAACACGATTGACGACAGCTTCAGTGCTACGGGTACGTCTGCAGTGGATACCTCCGCCGGCTTACTAACTGGGAGGCCGTATGGTGGTGTCGCAATATTGTGGAAAAAATGTGCGTTTCAGTCAGTGTCAGTGATAAAGTGTGACAATGTTCGGATCGCGGCGATAAAAATAACTGTGAGTCATAGATCTACACTAATATTTAGTATTTACATGCCTACTAATTCTAATGAGAATATTCCTTTGTTTACCGAATGTCTTAGTGAGATTCAATCGATTATAGAGGTAGAAATGAATAGTGGTGTCGAGGCATTTTATTTAATAGGGGATTTTAACGCTCATCCCAACGAATTATTTTATAAAGAGTTAGAGAATTTTTGTAAGGATCACCAATGGTGTTGTGCAGATATAGATATATTAGGACTGCAGTCCAACACTTTTACCTTTCGTAGTGAGGCGCATGGGACTGTGAGATGGTTGGACCACTGCGTTGTCACGCAGTCAGCTTTACCAACTATCTGCAATATACAGGTGCAACATGACGTGTATTGGTCTGACCATTTCCCACTTTTAATCGAGTGTAATTTTTATAAATTAAATAAAAAAGTTACATCTTACGTGAAAAACGATGATGTTAAGAGACGTATTGTATGGGGAAATAGGCAGCCGGAGCAGATTAATAAATATCATGACATGTGTCATTCTGGACTCCGTGACATTGATTTTCCCATGGAACTACACCATTGTTGTGGTTCATCCTGTCGTAACCCGGATCATTACGTAATACTGGACAAACTATATATGAATATAACTGATGTACTATCCAGAGCTGCTATACAAAGTTATGTTGAAAAACAATCCGGTAGAAAGAGACAAGTTGCGGGGTGGAACAAATATATCGCCGGTGCTCACGGGGAAGCCAGAATTAAATTTCAAGTTTGGCTATTAGCGGGTAAACCAACTAGCGGTATTATTTATAATGAAATGGTGGAAACCCGAAAGATCTTCAAATCTAAATTAAAGTGGTGTCAGGATAGACAAGACCAGATAAGAATGGATATTCTTGCCTCAAATCATTCAAAAAAGGACTTCAGTAATTTTTGGAAAAATACTAATAAATTCAATAGTAAAACTGGTTTCCCCGTGAGCGTCGACGGTGTAACTGATCATAAAATGATTGCTAATTTATTTAGGCAACAATTTACTGTGCAGTCGTCCTTGAGTACTCCGCTTAGTACTGATAGCGATCCCGGGACCATCGTGACTAGAAAACAAAATATCACTTTATTCTCCGTGAAAAATGTATCAAGAGCTATTAAAAATATGCAAAGGGGAAAATCACCTGGTCACGATGGTCTCAGTATCGAACATTTTAAATATGCTGGTGTGCATCTGCCGAGAGTATTGAAGATGTTTTTCAATCTCTGCTTAAGTCACTCATACTTACCTGAGTCGATCATGCGTACAATAGTGGTACCGATAGTTAAAAATAAGACAGGTGACTCGTCTGACAAAACTAACTATCGGCCCATCTCGCTTGCGACTGTAACTGCCAAAGTACTTGACAGTGTGCTAAATGGCATTCTCGAACAACATGTGGACATACATGATGCTCAGTTTGGTTTTAGGTCAGGATTGTCCACTGAAAGTGCCATTCTAAGCTTAAAGCATACTGTCAGGTACTATACTGAGAGGAAGACGCCGGTATACGCGTGCTTCCTTGACTTATCGAAAGCTTTTGACCTTGTTGTATATGACCTTCTGTGGGATAAGCTAGGACGTGCGGGTGTGCCGGCGGATACCATCTCCCTACTCAGATACTGGTACTCAAACCAGAAAAACCAGGTGAGATGGGCCGGTACGTTGTCGGACGAATACAGGTCAGAATGTGGCGTCAGACAGGGTGGGTTAAGTTCACCTCTTCTGTTTAATTTGTACGTCAACCAGCTGCTTGAGAGACTTAGCAGCACTCATGTCGGATGCTATATCGACGGTACCTGTGTCAACAATATTAGTTATGCAGATGACATGGTGCTGCTGGGTCCCTCGATAAACGCATTGAGGAAATTGCTTTATATTTGCGAGCAATATGCAGAAGCACATGGACTAAAATACAATTCCAAAAAGAGCGAGCTGCTGATTTTCAGAGCAGGCAAACATCGACCTGCCCATGTGCCTGCAGTATACCTCAGTGGCGTTGCACTAAAGCTGGTTGACAAATTTAAATATCTGGGGCATATTGTGACTGAAGACCTCAAGGATGACGAGGATATAGAACGGGAACGCAGGGCGTTGGCGGTGAGAAGTAACATGCTTGCTCGCAGGTTCGCTCGATGTACAACTCAAGTAAAGATAACGCTCTTTAAAGCGTATTGTCAATCTTTTTACTCGAGTGGCCTGTGGGTGAACTACACGCGACGATCTTATAACGCCCTGCGGATTCAATATAACAATGCTTTCAGAATGTTGTTAAGGCTACCGTGGCGCTGCAGTGCCTCCGGGATGTTTGCAGAAGCCCACACGGACGGCTTCAAGGCTATAACTCGCAAAAAATCGGCTTCGTTGCTGCAGCGTCTGCGGGGTGCTAAGAATGGCATTCTGAAAGTCATTGCTTCTCGATTTGACTGCCCCATTCAAAAACACTGGGTAAGGGTAGTCAATGGTTTTGTATAGTAGGCTGCAGATAAACGATATATTCTAACACGAAGATAAGTACTTACTAACAATACTAACATAATTATAAGCTAATATTGTTGCTAATATACTAACAAAATATGGATTACAATTATCTGAAATAAATTATTCTATTCTATTCTAAAGGGTTCTCACAAGTCAGTTCAAAATAATCGGTGTCTAAGACTATTTTTTATCTATTTTCCTATTGCAGGTATTCTGGAGATTTCTTTAGAAATAAGCATCGCATTGGTACGTATTTTTCTTTACTCTATCGGAAAATGTCAATTCTACTTTGACATTTGTGAAGTAAACAGATACAAAATATACATCAACAATACATGAATCGCTCGCTATACTCATATAGAGAACGCGGAATAATTGTTTCGGGTCGCCTAATATCTTTTGTTTTGGGGATTTGCACTGGCCGGCAAGATCGCTTGAATTAACCGTTCCAGACTTTCTTTTGTGGGGGCTTTTGTAGTTACGAGTCTATGTCAACAAGTTTCAGACTTGTAGCCCTTTTTTTCTGTTGGGAAATCATCAAATCTCCCCTCCCGCTCTGGGTGGAGCGGAAGGGAGTGTCAGACTCTACTGATCAAAACCTACCCATGTTCCTTCCCCCTTTCTGTTCTGGGCCAGCGGTAACCCTTTCGGACAATCCCGCTGACCTAATCATCTGATGCTTACATCTTTTTGAGGCGCGCGTGGACTTGACTTTGAGACTTGTAGCCCTCAAAGAGAATGCGAGAATCTATCTCCGGAAGTTCAGGCTAGAGTGGAACTGGAATTTATTGATCAAACGGTTTTCCTAAGAATCACGCTAGACGAGGAATTACAATGGGGACCTCATAATTTTAACATCTCTTGCGGGATGGCTTAGCTCGGCTGCTTATGCTGTTAGATGTAGAAACTGCGCGTTTAGTCTATTTTAGCTTTAGCTTTTTAGCATTATGTCGTACGGCATTTTACTATGGGGTCGGGCTGCTGACATTTCTTTTGCAAAAGAGAACTGTCAGAGCCCTTTATAATCTACGTCGCTACGAATCTCTCAGAGAACTTATTAACAGGATTAATCTTATGGCAGTACATTGCCAATCCATTTAAGAAAATATTATGTACTTATGTAAGAAAAAATCTACATCTTTTTAATAAAATAAGCGATAGACATAATTGCAATACTAAAAATAAAAAGATAAAATACATCAACCATTTTTCAGATTAGCCAAAGTATCCAAGGGTCCTCTTGTTACCATGAGTCGAGGGTCAAGGCGCGCACACTTTACAGTTCTAACAGGTCATGTAGGTAATGACTTGTTCGGCAGTGCCTCGTCGGTCTGGTAGCTCCCAGGTCGGGCAAAGTGATTGGATACTCCATCAGGAATTTCTCAGTACCAGCCCAGAATCTGGTTTTGTGCCCCTTTGATGGCAGTAGTCTCGCCTCCTACAAGGTACTTAAACATAACAGCTGGCGAATGTACTCCTTCGGAGAAAGTAAGTGTTACAACTCTAAGCTCAATGACTATATAACTATATCCCTTAATAAGGATGTAAGCACTTACTGGTTGGTGGTGGAGGAGGTGGTCCTCCGAAGTTGCAGCCAGCCTTGGGAACGGCGCCCATCCCGCTCTGGAACACATCACCATCATTAGTTTGCACAGCCAAATCTTTTATATCTTCGTCGGTATCCAAATTATTTCCTTTATCAGGTCAGGACACATAATACCTTTTGAAGATACGGCACTGAGCAGACTATAAAAAAAACAATATTTAATGACTTGATAACATAGATCTAATTTTTTTTTGTTCTCCTTAGTATCTGCGATCGGCTTTCTAGCCATAATCAGATGAGGTCTTCGTGTGAGATTATTTTATTACTTTCTAGCCATAATCAGATGAGGTCTTCGTGTGAGATTATTTTTGTGGTGTTCCATTGAACATTCACATTATGTGGCTTAGTACTAAATTAATTTTTAAATTTTCATATTCTCTGGTTCAAGTTTAGTATTTGCCATTTCTTTAGGCAGATGATATCCCCTTGTGTGTTTAGAAGATGAAACCTCGAGAGACACGCATATAGACGACGCATATTAGAGACTCGCATCTCCTTCACTGTTTTAGAAAAAATTATCATAAGTAGTTGAAGTTTAATCTTACCAAGTCTTAAAGTCAAAGTCACAGCATTTATTTCAAATAGGCTCAAAAAAAGCACTTTTGAACGTCAAAAATTACAACAAAATAGAATTGATTCTAGTCGCCCATCACAAATGGTAGTTTTCGTATGGAGAAGAATGGGCAAGAAACTTCACCGTTACTCTTTTAAAATTATTTGCAATATTTTGCATAAAATAATTATATAATAATAATATGTGAAGACGATGCATCTAAAATAAAATGATTGTACCACAATAGCTAAAAGAATTAAAAATGAAACCATGACATATGAATTAATTAACTGATAGATACATGGTGCTCACATATTTACAAACATTGATAGTGTCTGTTTGAAACTTTACCGGTTTTCTTATGCCCTTTATATGTTAGGTAAAGTTGCAAACAAAACTGCCTTCCTAACGGCATACCACGGGTATGTAGCCTCCACATTAAGGTATGGACTCATATTTTGGGGCAATGCTACAAATATATCTACCGTACTTTTGGCACAAAAAAGATGCATCCGAGCCATATGCAAATTAAGAACAACCGATACATGTAAGCCACACTTTAGGGATTTAAATATTCTGACAGTACCGTCGCTGTATATCTATGAGGTTTTGATATTTGTAAAAACCAATATACACTTATTTAATCACGTAGAAAGTCAACGTCGCTCAGATAAGTTAAAAACAATAATCACCAGGACTGCTTTTGCTTATAAGTGTCTATGCAATGGCACCAAAATTGTATAACAAATTACCTTGTCATATTAGGAATAGTAAGAATTATAATGAATTCAAAAGTAATCTTTTTAAGCTACTAAATGACAAGGTATATTATTCGGTCAAGGAGTACCTGGATGACAAATTTTGATAAATTTTTATAATTTATATATTTTATTTATGTAATGTAATTTTGCGTTTGTGTTTTTGCAATCTTTTGGCATTGTGTATCTTTATCATTCTTATTTTCTTGACATTTTCCCTTTATTATTATGACAATTTTATAATTTGACATCCTTGTGTAACTTTGACATTGTTCATATTAATCTAATTTTGTATGCCTATCGGCGGGACATGGTTTGTACAATAGATTTATATTGAAAAAACATCTGTAATCACCTATGTTTCACAAAATAAATAAATGAAATGAAATGAAAACATGTTAAAAGTAAACGATATTCATTTAAATTAAAAAAATACAATTAATAAGTCAGGGTGTGAGTAAAAGTAATTACAGAATGTAAATCAATGTCAAAAAAAATTACAATTTAGCAACCAGTTTGATTTTGTCGAGACTCTAGATTGTTCTATGGAGCAGGACCAGCATGTGTCCAAGAGTTCTTATCTTGGATATAATCTTCTAATTTATAGTATATGCTTGTTTACAAAGTGTCCCGTGGCTAAATAATAACAGCCGCACAGGTTGATAGATCAGGTTAAGCTACGCTTGTCGCGGTTGGTCTGTGGATGGGTGACCGTCTTTACATACCTTGACCCCTCCGTGCCTCGGAAAGCACGTTAAGCCGTTGGTCCCGGGTGTCATTCGTGGATCTTTGACAGTCGTTACGGGTAGTCAGAAGCCCGAAAGTCTGACAACCAGTCTTATCAAGGGGTATCGTATTACCCAGTAATTGGGTTGTGGAGGTCAGATAGGCAGTCGCTCCATGTAAAATACTGGTATTCAGCTGCGTCCGGTTTGACGGGAAGCCGACCCCAACATAGTTGGGAAAAGGCTAGGCAGATGATGCTTATTTACAAAGTGTGCGTTTAATGTGAGTTTTAAATTTTCTTTCATTTAATTGCAATATATCACAAGGTATTTTATTGTAACATTTAACACGGTACCCCATAAAAGATGTATGTACTTTGGCTAATCTGGAAAATGGTTGATGTATTTTATCTTTATTTCTGGTATTAAAATTATGTCTATGACGTAGATTTTTTCTTACTTATCTTATAATATTTTCATAAATGAATTGGCAAGGTACCGTCATAATATTAATCCTTTTAAAAAGTTTCCTGAGAGGTTGGCGGCGACGTAGATTATAAATGGCTCTGACAGCTCTCTTTTGCAAAATAAAGATGGATTCAATGTCAGCAGCTCGACCCCATAGTAAAATGCCGTACGACATAATGCTGTGAAAGTAGCTAAAATAGACTAAACGCGCAGTTTCTACATCAGTTTACTGTCTTATCTTTCTAACAGCATAAGCGGCCGAGCTAAGCCGCCCCGCAAGAGATGTTATGTGAGGTCCCCATGGTAATTTCTCGTCTAGTGTGATTCCCAGAAAAACGGTTTCATCAACAAATTCCAGTTTTTCTCCATTCAGTCTGATGTCATATTCGCTACTTCTAACATTCTGCAAATTAAATCTAATGCATTTGGTTTTCTTTTCATTTAGAACCAAATTATTTACCGTAAAAGAATAGTTATTTACGTAGTCAAGATTTTGTGCCAGTCTGTCTATCTTAAAGATCAATGAGGTGTCATCTGCAAATAACACCATCTTCGGTTGATTTTGAAGTAAATGGGGTAAATCATTAATGTAAACTAAAAAAAGGAATGGACCCAATATCGAACCTTGAGGAACGCCCATTGCTATTTCAGACCCTAATGAGTTTACGCCGTTTACTTGAACTTTAAGCTTTCTATCTTTTAGGTATGGCTTTAGTAAATCGCAAAAGATTCCAATGGCAACTTGTGCTTCTTCCCAGGCGTTAAAAATGTTCTTTATTAGGGTGACACCGGCGTCAGTGGTACAACGCCCTTTCGTGAAACCGTACTGTTGTTCATGAAAGATGGAATTTTTATTAAAGTGGCGTAACATTTGATTGAGCATCAACTTTTCAAAGACATTACTGAGAACTGGCAGAATTCACAACAACAGGCCTATAATAGTTGGGTTCTTTACGATTACCGGATGAATAAAGGAACTACTTTACTGTGTTTCATGAGTTCCGGACAGACTCCTTGGTCTACACTAATGTTAAATATGAAAGCTAAACAGGGCGCAACCGTTTCGATGATATATCTACAAACTTTTACAGACATTACCCAGAGATCTTCTGTTGATTTCATTTTAAGATCTTTAAAAGCTTTTATAACAGCCTGGGGGTTTGTATGTTGAAACTCCGAAGGGCATGCCTTAACATTCTTTCTAGGTATGTCAGTAAATCAGTATTACGCTGTTTTTTCCTGCCTTTTTTCATTATTTATTATTTGCCAGGTAGTTTTTATTTTATCATCGGCTGATTTTATTTTATTGCAAATATGTTGCTTCAGGCCATAAAGTTCTAAAAGATTTTCCCTGCTTTTACGAATACCTTGAGTCGCCCAACCACTAAATAAGAACTTTGTGTAAATACTTTTAGTTTTTAGTGGGAAAGTGTCATTAAATTGCGTGTTTAATACCTAGTGAAAAGAACTCGGCGTAGAACTCATTTGGGTCACATAAATTATTAAAACGCTGAACACATAGTTTACTGGCCAAAGAATTATTTAATTTCTCTAAATTTTTACATGTAATTGGCCTAAACTTTATTAAAAAAAATTGGAAAGGCATGAAAGTTTCTTTAGCACATCTTCCATTACAGAATCGCTTACTATACTTACTAAGGGGTACCGTGTTACCCAATAACTGGGTTGAGGAGGTCAGATATTTATTTATTTATTAATAACCAAATTATAAACAGTTTGCACTACACATACAAGTTATTAATTAATGTTAGTAATCACACGTGTCATACAATCATAAAATTAGGTTAAATCACTTAATAAAAACTGGACAAAAGATGAAATTAAATTAAATGTAATAAATTTGGTCAACATTAGACAAAAATTAGATAGTTTTAAATAAAATTACACAAAATTAGATAGAATTAGGATAAATTGGAATAGAATTATTAATAACAAGTGACTATTCATTTAATTTATTTACTCCGAGGATATTGTACTGGGAGTGGGAGTGGACTTCAGGTATCGAATAGCAGTGTCCAGGAATCTCAGTTCAATACTCGCGAAGACATCTAAGGACTCATCATATAACGAATGTCGTTGATATGGGTGAGGACTAGGTTAGGTACAATAGACTAGTCTTAAGGGTTATGGTTTGAGGTATTTTAAATAGAGGACGTCGGCGAGGGCGAAGTGTGTGCCTAATGGCTAGTGGGATATTAAAGGAGGTATCCTGAAGTAAGGAGGAATTGAATTGGGTACCACGAATTAGGCGGATGAAATATTTTACCAGACTAAGATTTCTACTTAATTCTAAACTTCGGTACCCCACCATACCGAGCACAAATAGTGTTGGGTACATGTACGGGTAATAACCATAACCATAGGTAGCGGACAAAAGACTTCTGAATCTTTTTGATGACCAGTTACACTTTTTCATGAGGGTTCCAGATTGCGCTGTTAGTCTCTAGCAAACTGCGAATGAAGGAATTGTACAGTATGGCTAAGGCTTGACGATTATTGAAAATTTTGGTCTGACGCAAGACAAAACCTAAGTTTTTGCGGGATTTGTTGCAGGTCTGTATTATGTGCTGGTTAAATTTAAGGTGTGGATCGAAGTGAGCACACAGATCACGTACGGTTAAGACGCGTTTCAGTGGCTCATTATTCATACTGTAGATGTTGTGTATAGGTTGTGCGGCATTTGAGTTTGTCATGACCACGCATTTACTAACGTTTAACTCTGTAAAGTACCTACTGGAGTTAAGCTGAATCCGGTTAAATTGAAAGCCGACCACAACTTAGTTGAAAAAGGCTAGGCAGATGGTGAGAAGTTTAATTGGTGATTCTTTGACCAAAGAGTATTATATTATCTGTGACCAAAGAGAGACAATCGGCCTATGCTTTTCACAGATTTTACATAGATAGAGCCATATTATTTCATTTCGACAACCCAATTTCGACCCAATGTTAAAAATTAAAATAAAATAAAGTTTTTAAGAACAAGCTTTTATTTAAATATTTAAATAAAAACGTAACCTAAAAAAGAGAGAATAACGATAAAAATTTTACTTTTTAGTCTTAAATCGTTTTCTACTCTTCAAGCTCTTTCATTTGATATCCATATTAAGTGGATTGTAAAAAAAATAATTAATCCTCCATCTTGGAGCGGCGGCCATACTGAATTTAGTATTATGTTACTAGCTTTATCGTTTTCTACTCTTCAAGCCCTTTCATTTAATACCCATATTAAAGGGGTTGAAAAAAAAAATCCGCCATCTTGGAGCGGCGGCCATATTGAATTTAGTGTGATGTTATTAACTTTATCGTTTTCTACTCTTCAAGCCCTGTAATTTGATGCCCATATTAAGGGGGTTGAGAAAAAATATGTAATCCGCCATCTTGGAGCGGCAGCCACATTGAAATTATTACAATATTGAGTATTGCACATTGTATTGTTTACCAGAACTTAGGGTGGTGAACTCAGGGTGTATGCAAAATTTTAGCTCAATCGGACACCAACAAATGGCCGAAAAATGGTTTGCAAATCTTGAGACACTATTGTCTTAGTTGAAATTTCAATTTTTAACCAGTAAATTTCAAAAGTTTTACTCACCACCGCAGCGAAGGCAATAGCCATGATGGTCAAGAGTGCTCCAAAAAACTTCATGTTTCAGCCACTGATCACAAACTGACGAACTTATACTATGTACCAGACTACTAAGTAGTTTATATACCAGAGGAAAACTAGGAAATTGACCACTTTTGACAATTTGTGCATCCGGTGACCGAAATTATAACAATTATTATAGATATAACTTCCGCTAAGTTATTCTGTGATTTGTACGCGACGATGCGACAAAATTATGAAGCTTAGCTACTCGTATTCAAAGTCAAAGTCAAATCATTTATTTCAAATAGGCACATTAAAGGCACTTTTGAACGTCAAAATTACAACTTAATAGAATTGATTCTAGTCGCCCATTCCAAAAGGTAGTTTTCGTATGGAGAAGAACGAGCAAGAAACTCCACCGTTACTCTTTTAAAATGTTTTACAAGGTCTTAAATACATAATATAATTATATGTGAAGACGACATACCTAGAATAAAATTAGTCTACAACAAAAGATAAAAATAATTAAAAATGAAGCAATGACGGGTAAATCAAATAACTTTTATTTTATTTTTTATTGAGAGGAACAGCAAACAGTTACATTAACTAGCTTAACAAAATAGCAATTTGGTTATAAAGTAACCCACAACGCTGTCCACAAGTAGGCAGAGAAGTTTAAGAAAAAAAAGAGCTAATCGCTAGGAACATTAATAGCAGTACGTGTGGCAAATACTTAATTAAAAGTTAAATGATTAAAAAAAAATTAAAGACTGAAAACATATATGAAATATAAAAAAAATATAAATAATTTGTTCAAAATTAAAGTAAAAAGTTATCAAAATTATACAATATTACTATGTTAAGTAGCACGTGTTAGGATATCTAATAGGCAATGAGGCTTTTAAATTTACTTATTGTGCAATTGAAGTTATCTATGTTTACAAAGGTACTGTTGTATGTGTCAACCATACGGCGGACAGGTGAGCGCAGGCCTGAGTTAGTTCGGCAAGTATTCAAAGCGAAAAAAGTACCTAAGCGTACCTGCCGCCTGTGAAAGGTTCGAGGTACAGCATAGCAAATCATACTGTTCAGATTTATGCAGTTAAACTTGTTTCTGACAATTTTATATAATACTGTGGCTTCGAGGTAATTCCTTCTAGAGCTAAGGGGGAGGAGCTTGTACTTGCTGAGTAATTGAGAGTATGATAAGTAGGATTTGTGGCATCTGTAGTGCATAGCACGCAAGAATTTGTACTGTACATTTTCAACCATTTCAGAATATTTATTGTAGTAAGGATTCCATACTGAAACTGTATATTCTAGCTGTGAACGAACAAGCGCTTTATATAAGCACAAATATGACGAGGTTCTCTTGAAGTCAAGGGTAGAACGCATGATAAAACCAAATAGCTGGAAAGCTTTGCTGACAATTTTGTTAATGTGTGAGTCTAGGCACAGTTTAGAATCAAGTATAACGCCAAGGTCGCGAATTAAATTCAGTTGGGATAGAGGCACGTGCCAAAGCGTTAAATAGATTTAAAAGTTTATTATAAATTTATATATATTTATACGTATATAGATTTTAAAGGTTATAGATACATGGTGCTCACATATTTACAAATTATTTACAAATATTGTAAAAGTAGATGATTTTCCTAGAATTTCAACAAGTGTGTGAGTTGCTAGTCACAGATTGTAAAAATCAATGTCATAAAATTTAAAAAAATATAAATTAATTTAGGAACAGTTTGATTTTGTCTAGACTCTAGATTGTCCCACGGAGCAGGACCACCATGTTTCCAAGCATTCGTATCTTCGATATAATCCTCTAATTTGTAATATCCTTGTTTACAAAGTGTACTTTTATCACGTTAGCTGCGGCAAAAAAATTATAAACCTTCCTCTGATGCGGTGGCGGTCGGAATGCACATCCATCGACCTTTTTGACAGTGCGTATCTGTTCTTTTTGACATGACACCACTAGGATAGATTAAAGCGCTATAACTTTGCGAATACATGGTGTACACTGTTTTTTTTATACTGTTAAAATGATCCTGAACCCAGTTTCTTTACGTTCGTTTCGCCTATGGATCTGCCAAACAGGAAATGAGAAATCAACCAAGGAAAGTGTCAGGCCGATAATGACCGATACTGCACTAGAAAGTACTTTTTTATAGAGATGGGGCAGACAAAAATATAGGGTTATCGAAAATAAAAAAGAATTATAAGAAATAAAAAGTATGTATTTAGTAAATCACTAAGTCAGACCGGAACAGTAGCATTTCCGACGTTTGGCCCCCAAACTGGAACTGGCCGGGGCCGCCTTCAAGCGGCTCTTGCCCAACCTGAGGGGGCCAAACGCCTCCTGCCGGAGGCTTTACGCGGGGGTCGTGCGGTCCATGGCCCTATATGGGGCCCCGGTGTGGGCGCGTTCACTGCGGCGGCGAGCCGCCCACTACCTGAACGCGCCCCAGAAGGTGGTAGCCGTTAGGCTAATCCGGGGCTAATGCACGATCTCGGGCGAGGCGGCAAGCCTCCTTGCCGGACTGCCACCATGGGATCTGGAGGCGATAGTCCTCGCGCGCCTGTATGAGTGGCGCGCGGAGGCACTACGCCGGGGGGAAACTCCGCTTCCGCGGCAAATCGCAGCGGAGCGGACGGATCTCCGGCGCGATCTCAAGGCGGCATGGAAAGAGCGACTGTCGCAACCCAGCGCAGGGCACGCCGCGATAGCGGCGATAAGACCCCTCTTTGAGGAGTGGCTAGAGAGGCGCCACGGCGCCCTCACCCCTACCGCCTGACGTAGGTTCTCACCGGACACGGTAGTTTCGGGAGGTTCCTGCACATCATCAGGCGGGAGGAAACGCCCGGGTGTCACCATTGCCAGGATCGCCCAGAGGACACGGTGGAGCACACGGTGGAGGTCTGCGCCGCCTGGGCGGAGCACTGCCGTGTCCTCGTGGAGGCGATCGGCAGCGGCGGCGACCTCTCGCGTCCGGCCCTGGTGCAAGCCATGGTCCGGGGCGAGAGGGAGTGGGAGGCAGTCACCTCCTTCTGCGAAGCAGTCATGCTAGCGAAGGAGGTGGCGGGACGGCACAGGGTCCCAGCCGCCACGGGAGACGCTCCGGGCGTCGGGAGCCATGAGACGACTCCCGGCCACCGTAGGCGCGGGCCTGCGGGCGGAGAGTAATGGGTAGCTCACCGTCCGATCAGGACCAGGCCCATGCCGCACGGCGCGTACGTGTTCCACGCGCGCTTCAAAGAGATGTCAGCATCGAGGAGGGGCCCCTTAGGGCCAAAGCCTGCCGGGCCAGCGGGATTGTCCGAAAGGGTTACCGCTGGCCCGGAACATAAAGGGCTAGGGAACGAACACGGGTGGGTTTTAGTCAGTAAGAGTCTGACACTCCCTTCCGCTCCACCCAGAGCGGGAAGAGTCATTTGATGATTTCCCATAAAAAAAAAAAGACTGGAACAGTTAACTAATTTGGTACGTGCCTTTCTTCGCAAAGAGATTGATTGCATTTGTTGCAAAATGTTTTAATTTTCTTTTTTACTTCTTTGCACTCTATTGTCTGTCGTAGCTTTTCATAGCACCGTGCACAATTTCTTCTCTTAGGACCTTTTTCGTTGCGCCATACTTAAACACCTGTCGATAAAAAAATACAAACATTCGAATTGAGAACCTCCTCCTTTTTAGAAGTCGGTTAAAAACGGCATGCCACGTACTGACTTGTAGAGAGCACAACACAGTCACTGACTGGCGGCCCGACGCTTGCGCGCGCGCTCCGTGCGGCATCAGGTCGGCAACGGTCATATACCACAATAGGCCCGCCGCCGCAGGGACCGGGTATTTTTCACCGTCAGTGCGATGGTGGTCGAAAAGGGCCCGCCACGATGTTTTAATGCCAAATACCTACATTTGTAACCACGACCGAAATCTATATTTGTCTCTGTCGAACTCCTACAAATACCAAAGATAAACGTTCCGCACCAGCGAGAAAGATATAGTTTTGACCGTGCGCACCAGCGCTAAGCTCCGCATCGGGCCGATTTTGTGTGATCCGCAGTGAACGTGTTAATAATTATGAGCTTTAAATTTTCTTTCATTTAATTGCAATATTTAGATGATATTTTTTTTTTGGTGTAGGTGTGTTAATGATAGATATAGAAGGAATAGCAAACCGGAAAGAAAAGGTTCATGGAGTCTTTAACTTCTTCTTAGCAAAACATTTATCTAAACTTTTACACCATAAGCGATGTGTTTTTATCAGTGCACACTGAGCAATACTGCATTTTTAACTGTCTAGCAAGATATATTTTCAAACGGAACGATTCTAATGCCGATAATATATATTTTTTTAAATTTGTGTCTTTATCTGAATGTATGTTTCAACATCACGCAGAATCTACCGGATAGATTTTGTTCAAATGCATAGATATTCCCTATAAGCTCAAGTCTGGTCAGTCTGTCCCAAGTAGCAAACAAATGTCGTAAAAAGGTAGTATTGTAGATATCAGAAGGCAAGTAGACGAATTCCAGCTATTGTCTTGGCTAAAACTAGTATGTCTCTCAAGATATCTCCTAGATACACTCCAAGGGTCAGTTAAGTAAAAGTGGGGAACAGAAAGAGTTAATACTACTGTTTAGATTAACCCTATTTAAGAATGTGGTTTTACAGAACTCTGGTCACTGATTTCAATATTGTAGGTTGAATTCAGATCAAGAAATATCAAGAAATAGAATAGTACATGTGTGCTATGTTGATCATTATACTCGAGGCGGTATTATTCGCGCGAGCCGCAGGCGAGTGCGATAAGGAAGCTGAGCGTATAGTGATCAATGCACACGCGTTTCATACGACAATTGTCAACATACTTGCGAGGAAAAAACAGATTTGTATTGTTAAATATTAACTTGTATGGAAAATCGCGCGATGGTTTTGTTTTTTCGCGCGCCGTGTTAGCCAGCACTAGCGATGCCTTTGAGTATTAAACCAACTGGAGGCGCCATTGTCAGGTGATCCCCGCTGCCAAAGGTACGAGACCGCCGGTCATAGCGGTTATATACATGTGTGCGAATCGTTTATGCTTGTGTTTGTTTTTTGTTTTGTGTGCGTGCGTAACAACGCGATCGAATTGCATTAGTGTATTATTACCACTTGTGTGCGTTCCCTTGTCCCCCGCGATGAAAGTGAAAGACTTTTCAGTCTATCAAAAAGTACTCTGTGCTTATTTGCATAGATATTAGTACTCGTGGCGTCTCCGGTTGGCTTAATACTCAAAGAGCGATGCGCGCGCAAATGTAAATAAAAGCACTAACAAAGCACTGACAACAGGGGCCTTATTACGAACTCTTATTTCCAGACAGTTTACGGCGTAAACAGAACTGCATGGCAATTTCGTAATATGAACTAGTCAAACAAGCCAGTCAGCGGTCACATGAAATCCTGACCGACTTCTGCCCGAATATTGCCGAACAATACCGTATTATGAACGTTCGTTTGACATTTCTTTTCCTATTACAACTGCCAAAAAGTAACCTCACAATCCATTCTGTTTACGTTGCGTCAGAGGAGCTTTTATTGAATTGTTTTGTGTTTATTTGGCGAAATTGTTCGAGTGCTATCTAGATATCAAAATAAAATATAATGTGTGATGAGTATGAACTGTTTGAGTTCTTGGAAAGTAACTTTTCTTACGAAAATAGTGCATCAAGGAACAAAAGAAGACGACTTCGTGATGAATGTAATGCGTTCGACATGGATGATGTGCAATTTATTCAAAGATATATAGAACTATAATAATTACAATAATGGTTAATGATAATAATGGTTATATCATGCTTAAACTGAATATTCATTAAAAACACTCAACAACACTTACGCCATATTTTTTTTATAAACTCCGAAAACAATGAAAAAATACTTCCTTCATGAAAATTGTGTGAGTGGAAATTTGGATTTCGCCGCTGAACTTGTGGAGTGCGTTCGGAATTTTTTTTGAAATTTTTGGAAATTTTCGTGTTTGTAAATTCGGAGATTTACAAACACCAAAATTATATTATGAATCAATTTTAAATATACATTGCGTTCATTAAAACCAACTTTTATACTAGAGCAACTAGACTATTATAATTATATTAATATTATTTTTATCATAAAATACGTGACTTAAATGTAACCGTAATATACCGATAAATATTTAATTGTGTTTCGGAACGTTACGGCGGAGAAGTACAGGCCAGCCATAGACAATCTACCCAGCGACAAGTCGCTCAGAATTAGGAATGTCATAATACGAAATTAAACCAGCCAGTGAAATGAACTGCCTGGAACTTGTCTGGTCTTTTAAAAGTTCGTAATAAGCCCCAAGACAGCTAAACAGCCTATAGAAAAAAAAAAAACAAAATAACGTTTAGACTGATCGTAGTGTTGTCGTATGTCAAATTGTAGTTTAGTTAGTATGGAATTAGAAAGTACTATTGGCATAGAGAAATATACATTAGTTCAGTGAGAATCTGCAATTGTAGAACGCCAGTAAGGGTATTTTCCGTTTGGTTTCGGAAGGGAGGGACCACGGACAATTTAGGGTGAATGCGCAGTGGTAGACAGCGAAATTTAAATTTTCTTAGGTTTTTTGCAATTTGCAGGTCAGTGTCAGGTTGTATCTTGAACAAAATTTGATTCGCGATCGTCGTCGTCGTTTCCTCCCCCAATTTTGGGAGGGTTTGCCATAATCGCCACGCTTGGCAGGCGGGTTGGCGATCGCAGTATGGTATGGTGGTGGAATACATAGAGAACGCTGCTGCCCATTCTCCGGTACGATCCTTAGTCGCCTTTTACGGCACCCACGGGAAGTAAGGGGTGGTGGTATTCTTTAAGTCCGGCACCACACAGACTAACAGACACATACACAGACTAGACTGATTCGTGATAATAACAGGTAAATATTTAGAGAATTATAATCATTAGAATCATTAATACATCTTTCTGAGTTAGATTTCTACCCTTATGGAAAAGTGCTTATGCACACTTGCGAGGGAAAAAACACACGTGTATTGTTATTAACTTTTAATTATTAAAACAATTTGTAAAAGTACAATTTGCAAAATGATACCGAACGGTTTTTGTTGGCATTTGTAGAGTTTGTGTTATGGTATTGTTAATAATTTCATTATCTTGGGTAAATGTCGGTGATGATGAAATATTTTCATATGATTTGGATGAATGCTGTAAATTGGACTCATTAGTGGGAGCAAGAGGCACTAAATAGCCAGTGTCATGAGAAATAGATTGTCGCGGCTCAGGGCAAGACTCCTTCGTATGTGGCTCCAAATTTATTGCACGTGTTATCTTAGCACTAATATTTGCTTTGTTATGAATAGAATCTTCGACATAAGATTCAGCGACTGCGTCCGATAGCCATCCGCCATGACGCTTTAAGGTTAATACATCGGCTCCCGAATCAGCCAGAAGTGTAGCCGAAGTTCTTCTAAAACTGTGCCCAGTGTAAGAATCAGCGTCGGGCAAATCTAAATACTTTAGAATTTCTCTTGGCATTGCTCCAAATTTGTTGATACCAATGGGTTGAGCTGAACATTATCCTTTTTGAAAGTTTTGGAAAAACCGGTCATTTTTTGCATTTGATGAACGAAGAGCTTGATATTTTTTTACTATTTCAAAAAACGGGCTATGGATTGTAAAAGATCGTGGAATCTTGTTTTTAGTATTGGTAATTTTTACGAGAAGCATTTCGCCGTGGGTTTCTACATCCTTTGTTTTAATATCATTAAGCTCTTGACGTCTACACGCACCAGTAACTCCAAATATTAACGCAACCTGCAAAGAGATCAAATAGTTAGTAGGTAGTATAAACTCATGCTACAATAACGTAATTTTATTAGAGATGATATAACGTAAATGCTCCTATTACCGCCAGTTTTAGCTGTCTTCGGATTCATTTAAAAAAAATAGATATAAGCTGTTATGTTAGGAAAGGTGTTATAATTTATAATTAATCTCAACGAAGTATTCTTTGCAATTCAGTACTTAAATTCAATATTCAATAACACAATAGTTACTAAATAATTATTTAATCTAAAAGAGTAGGTAGTCGATTCTATTACCGACCCATAGAATGCGGCAAGATTCTATTACCGCTTTTTCTACTTCTTTTACCGACCGCTACGAAGTTGTCACTTCTTCTATACCTACTATTAAGTAAAATAAAAAATCGTTTTTAAGGTATTTATTATATAATAACAATAGATAAGAGATCAACATTATTACAATATGAACATAATTATTTATTGCAACTCTTAGAGCACTTATTTTTTGTTATTTTAATTAGTAAAAAATATAATCAGTCTCAGAAAACAGTCTTCAAATAATTATATGCTTACTTTTTAATTACCGACATACTAATTAGATATTATAAATCAGCAACAAAAATATTTTTATCTGTAATACAGTCACAAAATACCTTTATAATACCTTTATAATACCCGAGATAGAAAATCCAGTCTACCAGTCTTTTTTCTTATTCCTTCGTTAAAACAGTTTGTTTTCCACAATGTTCATTTATATATTTATTATTTCTCTTGTCACGCAGAGTTATCCTCGGCTTTTGAAGCTTCGTATATGCTGGTCCCTTCATTTAGGTATAGCTAGAAGCGCAGCTTCTATGGTTGAGCAGAGGCGTACTGCTTGCGCTTCTGCGGCTCCATGATTCTGTAAAAGAACACAATCTTTAAAGAGATCATCATCTGCCTAGCCTTTTCCCAACTATGTTGGGGTCGGCTTCCAAAAATCTTTAAAGAGATATAGAATTTAATTCTTCGAAAGAAGCTTTAAAAAGTTACATGGCCCCCATTCCGTCCCGCCATTTTTATTTGATTTGAAAACATATGAAATATAGCCAATACCATGAAGCCATGAATGAAACTGGATAGCAAATATTATTTGACATTAATAATATGTCCTGTGACAAAATCTCTCAAAACGTCACGTATGCAAGAATAAAAAAAAACAAGCCAATTTGTTCAAAAATATACATTTTATTTTTGTGTACTGTAATATTACCAAAAATATCGTCACAGCTGTGAGTCGGTAATAGAATCAAGTATGAAGGTTACAATATTCTATTAGCGACCAATAATTTTAATAATAAACAGATAAAATATCCGCTTTATAGAATAGGTACTGTTAAATTCGATCTCATTGCTATATTATTTCTTTTAAAGTCAGTTAGTCTTTAATTCAGATAATAAAGGTTATTTACAGTATAATATCATTATATTAATAGGGATATTGTCTAACGTTGAATCGAGTTTTACACAAAAACTTTAAGAAATAGCTTTGTCGTTAATAGATCTAACGAAGTAAAATAATTTTAAGAATTGAACAAGAAAAAAATAATAATCAAATGAGGTAGTTTATAATAGATATTATTTTAAAATACTAAATGTTCTCAAAATTTAACAACGCCATGGGTCGTTATTAGCATCAAGTTTTGAAAGAACAATGGCAGCCACCCATACATTAATTTAGCTGAGATTGAATTCTCGCGTCTTTAAATGAAAAATATCTTGTTTAACTCGGCGTCAAATTCTGAATTAGTTTATGCAAGAATTTTTGTTCGAGAAGGCGGAGAATAATAGAAATTCAATCATGAACTTTTGTAGGTTATGTCTTTGGTAATTCCAATTCGAGGAAGTAAAAGGGCAATATTGCTAAATCACATTTTTTTCTCCTGTCCCTTATATGACCGTTCATCCTTCCTACAGGGGAATATCACAGTCCATAAGCAGTCCAGGTCAAGTTAAAATTAAAGAAAACAGAAAACAATCGAGAGCAACACAAAGCACAAAGCGCAAGCGTCGTGTGATGTTGTTGTTGTGTCACATGAGTATCACTACCACAGATCACTACAACGGTACAACCTTTTTTTTTTGATTTGGGATAATAGCCTTTTTGTCAGTCATTCATTGAAAGTAATTCATTTATTGTTACACTACAATATTTTTACCTCCTTGCAAGGAATACTTCCACTTAGAAATAACAGTATTGTTAACTAATTTACTCCGTTTAATTACAATAACAAACTAAAACTGAATACAATACATTAATGCTGTACACTTGGCAGAATAAATATAAAATGGCAACACTAATAGTCAATGAAAAAATCAAATAACTTTTCATTTAAAATATTTTTTTTATCCGGCTTTAACTAATTAATGTGATACTTTGAAAAAACGTAGAAAAATAATGGAACTGCCTTCGTATATAAGTCACTTGTAGACGCTCAAATTAAATTCAGCTAAGATTTCGCCATTGTTCTTTGGATTCTATTACCGCCTTAAATTAAAACATGATTTTATAACACAAAAACCAATGAAAAGTATTATATTAAGAGTTAGTTTAGATAACGAATTTATACGTTACAGTTGTAATGTGATAGCAAGAAGTCAAATCCATTTTTAGTGTGTCATTTTCCTTAAGTAATATTTAGGTGTACTTACGTGGCTGGAGACGCGGCACTATGAAAAGTGCGTTCGCTTCGGGCGCGTCCCACTCATCGTCAAATTATTTCTTTCACTGGCTATTTAAACACACAAACTTTACTCTTTTTGTTGTCCAACAAAAATACGTTACTAATTTTTAAGGTATGACTTTTCTGGAACCCTATGTTATGTCTAATATGAGTGATTTAAAAATTAGATCGTTAATAGAGTACACATTTTAGGGGGTCGTTAATAGGAGCTTTTACGTTATTTAGATTTATAAAGTTCAACTGACCTTTGTTGCCAGGTACTGACTATCCGGAGCTTCTTTCAAAAACTTTTCAACGTCGGTTGGTGACAATACTTTAGATTTTCGACCAATATATCCGTCCGAGCGTCTCTTTAGAAATGCCGTAAGCTTACAGTAGGTGTTGATATATCAATATAATTTTTGGTTTTAACAGTGCTTTTTAACATAGAGTATATACACCAAAGCGAGCTGGGCTTGTATTTATTTGCCAGTTCATTGAAGTAAGCCAAAAATACGTTCCTCGAAAAGGACTGGGTATTTTTGCTGTTTTTCCACTGTATGAAAGTTTCGTAGGCCGCTAGGTATTTCTCTCTAGATTTTGGTGGCAACAGGCTATCACTCGCTTTTCTTGTCTCGATTAGTATTTCCGGCAGGGTCAAATGTACGTATTGCTCTTCTTCCCTACGTGAAGTCGACATTTTTGTTAATAATTAACCACACAACGAAAGTTTAAACAAATATTTATGGAAAATGGCGCGCTGGTTTTGTTTTTCCGCGCGCCGCGCTAGCGATGCGCAAGTATAAATAAAGGCATTGGAAAAACCGCTATACAGCCTATAAAAAATATATAATAAATACAAAATAATGTTTAGACTTGGTTTAGACTGATCGTAGTGTTGTCGCATGTCAAATTGTAGTTTAGTTACACTATCCACGAAGACGCGCCCCACTCTTTTTCCTAATACCTACAGTACAAGTGTGCAACATTCCGATAGTGCTTTAGTTTTGTCATACACACTAATTACTTATTAGTTGGTAAAAAGTGTGTATCGAAAAAAATAAAACACTAGCGGAACTAACTAGCGATTAGGAAGAAGAGTGGGGCGCGTCATCGTGGATGGCACTATCTGTAGTATGGAATTAGAAAGTACTATTGGCATAGAGAAATATACATTAGTTCTGTCAGGGTCCATTCGGACAAATGTCTTCAAGATCTTGGAAACAAACATTTGACTATTTTTATTGTATTTTTCAGTAATGTATAAATTTAAAATAATTATCTTTCTTTACTTCATACATATAAGAGATCACCAATCTTCACCTCACATTCTTTCAGACATACTCCACAAAAATACACGAAACCCAAAACACAATATACCTCTTCACTATGACACACTCACAACAACATATCTAATCTCCATAAAGCGATGCACCATTCACTTAGGCTCCAAACATATCCCAACTATTCACATACATATATTTATTCCACTTTTTGGTTGTGCTGCTAAGTCCAAATGGCTATCATAAATAATATAAATGACGAGCTTGATCAAATAAATTTTAATTCTTTTGTCTGTAGTCCAGAGGAATGTTTAAAATATTTCAATATTTCTAATGGCAATATTACCCTGTTACATATAAATATACGTAGTGTGAACAAAAACTTTAGCCAGCTCCAAGTAGGTACTACTAAGTTCAACTAAAATTGATTTTGACATTGTCGTTTTAACTGAATGTTGGCTTAGTAAAGCTACTTATCTACCAGCATTGGATGGTTTTGTGTCGCACTCGACAGGTATCAATGCAAACCAAAACGATGGCGTCATGATTTACACGAAAGTAAGTCTACATAGCTACGTATGGGAACCGGAATTCTAGGGTGGAAATTGTCTCGTATGTCAAATAGACAAAAACCTTGCCGTGGTTGCTGTGTACCGTTCTCCATCATTCAATTCAAAGGATAATTTCGACAATTTCATAACTAGCCTGAATAATGTCTATGACGGCCTATCTTCATGCCCTAATATCACCATTGTAGGTGATTTAAATATTGATATTAAACCAGAGAACAGGGTCAAAACTACGGACATCCCTGTCCGTAGTTTTGACTACTTAACTCTAAATGCTTCTCACGGGCTCAAGCCAACCCATCTTTTTCCAACTAGGTTAGAACATTGTTTAGACCACATACTGCTAAAGTCTAACCTTTCATCAACTACAATTGTTTTGGATTCGTTTATAACAGATCATAAAGCCGTCCTGCTTAATATTGCAAAAGCCAACCCACAACGGAAATCCTGTTACTACAACACTCGCATAAATCACGAAGCTGATAGGTTGGAGTTAGAAGAGGTCGATTTTGCAAGTATATACCAAATAGATGACGTTAATGCATGCATGAATGAATTCATAAATATAATAAAATCAGCCATATCAAAACATTCGCAGATAATAAAAATTCCAAGAAAAAAAAGGATTATTAAAGGATAGTGTTGGGCAGATTGAACTAAACGTCCGTACTGATAAAAGTGTTACACTCCAAGGGTTAGTTAAGTAAAAGTGGGCACAGCATTTAAGAACATGTTAAGAAAGAGTTAATCTACTGTTTAGTTTAACCCTATTTATGAATGTGGTTTTGAAGAACTCTAAACACTGATTTCAAGATATCTTGTAGGATGCCTTCAGATCAAGAAATAGAAAACCTTTTTTCGATTAGAAAGCAACAATTAATATTTTTATTCTTCCTTTTTTTTTACAGTTTGTATTACTATTACTATGATAGTTAATAAAATGTACACGAAAAAACATACAGTTCAGCGGAGTAATTGTGTAACACACTATCTGTAGCAATGGGTTCCATTTTGACAGTTCAACAACATTCATTGCAATAATAACGTTTTTGAGCAGACACATGTTTACCGACTTCACAAAAAGGAGGAGGTACTATGTTTGTATGTTTTTTTTTTTTTTTTGTATGTTTGTTCATCGATTACTCCGCCAATTGTCGACGGATTTTCAAAATTCTTTTTTTGTTCGAAAGTAGATAGTTCTGAGGTGGTCCCATTGTCACCAAGCTAGGATCTGATGATGGGATCTTAGAGAAATCGAGAGCAACCCTCAAAATTTATAGGCTCACTTATTGTTTTTCGCATATTTTATGAAGTATCTTGCGTATTTGCGTACGGTTGTCACCATCGCAGGTAGCTGGGCTGATGATGGAAGGTTCAACTCCTTAACAGTAAGAAGTTACTCGAAAAGGCAAGGACTGTTTTAGTAAATTGTTTTGATGTTTGATAGGGCATTTGCCACATTTGGTCTCATGATCATCAAGTTATGACCTGATGCTGCAGTCAGGATAGTCTGCAGAGTACCTAACTCCTCGACAATTAACAGCAGATATATCGTGTTTAGGCTCATTGAAAAGGGCTCGATGTGTGGATAAACGTACTGTTAATGAGGAACACCGAAGTACATAGAGACCTGATGCTGAAGCCAGTCGAGCATCAGAAAAAGTTCAAACCTTGAAATTACAGCACCGTAGTCGTGTTTGGGCTCATTTTAAACAGGACTAAATTTTAAGTTCAATGCAATGTTGACATAAGTCTGGCCTGATGCTGCAGCCAGGATAATCAGCATCTAGTCTAAAAAGTAATAAATACTTCTTAAAGTGAAATACTATTGCGAGTTTTTCTTCTGTATAATTATCCTAACAAAGGTTGCCGGTAGTGGCTAGATGAGAGAAGCGGAGGATCGCGAACGTTGGCGCAAACTTCGGGAGGTCTGCGTTCAGCAGTGAACTGCAATTGGCTGATGATAATTTATAAAAGCCTTAATCGTTGCATTTCACGCAATGCCTTTTCGTCATGTGCAATAGCAATTTGGTAGGTTCCAAGTCGCATAATACAATGTCATACAGCGTCTTTACACGACTAAGCGTAACATAAACTTGGCCCTTAGCAAAATTTTTCTTGCCTAAGTCTATTATTAAAGTAACTTGAGCATTTGCTCTCGGAAATTATGATTTGGTAAAGTGGAGCTGATGATGAAGACCACAAATGGCACTACTCAATGACAAATATTTCACGG
Organism: Mesoligia furuncula; assembly: GCA_916614155.1. NCBI lineage: Eukaryota > Metazoa > Arthropoda > Insecta > Lepidoptera > Noctuidae > Mesoligia > Mesoligia furuncula. The sequence goes on from OU744810.1 coordinate 1,599,442, forward strand.
GTTGCGATTCGATTACTTTAATATGGTTGCTAAGCAATTTATGCTCATTACAATGCGTATGGTGAAGTGGAGCTGATGGTGATTTCTCAATCAGTTCCAGTTCTCCTGGCTCTTCCTGGTTCTTCCTGGTGTTGGTTCTGGTTCTGGTAGGAGAACTCCTCAACAATTAACGTCCATGCATCGGGAAAAGCAATATTTTGTAAAAGGTGATAAGCAGTTGACATTAGGCTATTATAACTTAAATAACTTACAAACTGACCCGCTAAAAAGTGAAAAAAAAAACTTTTTTACAAAAATAAACAACCGACTTCCAAAAAAACTATAAATAAAGAGAAAAATAACTTTAATTTCGGAAGTCGGTGTCTTTGGATTTGTATTTTAGTTTTTGCCACCGACTTTCGAAATTAAAGTTATTTTTCTCTTTATTTATAGTTTTTTTGGAAGTCGGTTGTTTTTTTTTGTAAAAAAGTTTTTTTCAAACATATGGAGCAATGGATTAGTAATATCATTCAAAATGATTCAGATTGGGATTGATAGTGTGTTACACAAAGGGTGCTGGCCTCTTCTAATCTGTCATCTTTGGTTATAAATTATAATAAAGATAAATAACTATGGTTAGTTGACTCGTAATGAGAAATCCCGTGTGTTTACAATCTACTGATAAATTATTTTGGTGATAGCGTTTCGTGAAATAATCTGTAATAAAGCACCAGTCAGTACACTGACTGATGCTTTCTTAATTACACTGACACATCGGTGTTGAACCATTAGGTAGTATACATATACAGGAACGCAAGTATTTATTAATTCACTAAATACGAAAACTTCGCAAACTTCGAAATTAACTACTAAGGGCTGCGGGTACCTCAGAACGAGCTGCTTCTCACACGGACAACTGTACGTCGCTTGCTCCCGCATTTTCCTTGACGATTCAGCTGCTAGTCGGCTTGTCATTATGGGGCTTTGTAGTGGTGTAATACCAACAACAACATATTTAATAATCTAATTTGGTTCTTGTTTTGTTGGTTCAATAAACGGGTCAAGCGATCAAGCGTTGTGTGGTCTTGGTGTAATGAAATCGTCATCCTCTTTAAATAAGAAACGTTGCACTTGATTCCTCGCACCCAGTGCCTTGAGGTGACGCTTGTTACATAATATTTTAAGCATATTATGTATCGAGCGTCACTTCAAGGCAATGGTTAGCCATCATCATAGGTGCCACTACTATGCTGTACATGTTTCTCACAATGGCTTGGTTGGATTTTCATGACTCTGTTATATCTTTCAGCTCAACTACATAGGAGTAATTTGAGTGTTTCACTGCCTGCTATGGAGGTCCTCGTCATCACGTAAAAATTACTCATGTATTTATTAATATTCAATTTATATTAAAGTTTGGACCTCATATACAAGTTATCGGTCAATTCTTCTAGTAGTTACATATAAAATATTAAACTTAGGTACTTACTTACTTTATTTTTTTATTTAATTCATATTCAATTATGTCTAGTTTTGTATGAAAATTAGACATAATTGAATATGAATTAAATTTGATAGTATTAAACAAAATTAGATAAAAACTGTGTTCTGTTAGGAATCTCCTGAAGACATCTGAAGATTCTTCATATAGCTGAATGTTGTTAATATGGGTGAGAGCTACATACAATGGAATGGACAGGTTTTGTGGGATCGAGAATGGAGTCTGAGGACGTTGGTAAGGGCAGAGTTTGTGTCTAATATGAAATTAGGCAGATGAAATATTTCACGAGTCTAAGATTTTCCTTACTTCTAAACTTTGGTAATAAGCCATCAAAATAAGAATAGGACTCGTTGAGACAAATCTAATTATCCCACACTCGGTTTTCAAGAGCAACTGAAAACAAAATCTAGAAGTGGTAGGTTAGCGTTTCGTCTAAAATTGCGTTGTCACTTTCTCTACGGCAGAACTGTTTTTAGGCGAACTGCATACATACCTGACAGTTGCCAGGCATCGAGGTATCATTTCTTCTTTATTTTTATCTCACAAATCGGGGGTGTGCAGTGTGCCAGGATGATAAATTTATTAACCCACGAAAAAAAGGAGATACTCAAGTTCTATACAGGATGACTTCTAATTTGACGTATTCCTTCCAGGAAATGATAGTGTGACTCATTTGAAACAATTAAGCACCCCAAAAGCCTAGGTGAAAATTCGTGGAATTCGAGAAAACACAATTTTTATGTATTTTTGAAAATTTCCCAGAATTCGTCTTTAAATATCACTAGTTTTCTTTAAACTCTCAAATTGAAAAGCCTTTATTGCTATTCTTTGGCCCAATACCTTAACCATATCCTAACGTAACCCTTTCTATATGTATGTAAGTATTATTATTTAACGAGGTACAAAAGTTAATCAAATATTCAGAGTTGCCGATGAAGTTGTCGTTAATATTGGCAAAGGTCGAATTTGCAAATTCTTAAAATACTAGCAGCGCCCCGAGGTTTCACCCGCATAAGTGTCGATCCCGTGGGAATATCGGGAAACTCACTATCATAATGTCCTTTCCCGGGACTCAAACTATCTCTATATCAAATTTCATCTAAATCGGTTTTCAGGTTTTCAGTAGACCGATTTTGACGATGTTTTTATTTTCACAGAATCTCCCTTCCTTTTGGCTTTGCCGTAGACGGGTCACAAATAAACACGTTCAGCTTTCCTTATGCCGCCTCCTTTTAACTGTAACGTGTATTACCTATCTTCTAGTATTACGGACAAGTACGTTTTGCTTCTAACCTGTTACTTTATTTAAAAACTATCTGTGCCCCGCGGTTTCACCCACATAAGTCTCGATGTCGTAGGAATGTCGTAAAGTATCCTTGTCCTAATTCAGGTGGTCATGGTCTATGCATGTGCCAAATTCCATTCAAATACGTTCAGCCCTTTTAGCGTAAAAGCGTAACAAACGAACATACAAAAATCAAATCCTTTTTCTTTAAGTATATATTTTATGATATTTTTTTTTCTCTTTATAATTAGTTTATCTAGAAAAAATATTCTTTCAGGATGTATTTTTATATTTAAAATTTAAATTAATTAATTATTACAAAAATAATAACAGTCACAACACGTCAACCTAGTCAAATAACCCGCCCCTAACTGTTCCCGGCGAAAAGGTGCCCAAAACGCTTGCTGCATTGCCACGTTGGATGGCAATGGCTAACCTTTGCACCAAGAACGAGCCGGAGCGGGAGTCACCCGTTTTATCACGGAGCTTGTGCCCTATCTCACTAATGAGCTTCCTGGCCTCAGTGCCCCAAGCACCCATGGTCTCCACGGCAATGGGCACAAAAAGGTAACGGTCCACCAACGGTGCGTACTTCACCCTCTTCCTCTCAGCGGCGTCTTCCGCTGCTGCTGAAGGTGAGTGGACGGTGCGACAAAGGTGGCTGGCGGCAACAGTGCTGACGCAAGTTGCGTCCCAAATTAGGCACTTGCCGTTCCTCCAAGGCACCAGGGTCAGCCCGTTCGGCCTCTTGCCGTCAGTCCTGCACAGACCCGGAGGTTCCAACACGCAGGGAACATCAGCCGACACAAAAGCCCTCCGAACAATATCATTGAGAGCATGGTGACGCGGGAACCTCCCCGAGCAACGACGACAACTCAAAGCGTGATGGCCATCGGCCTCCACCATGGAACCGCAGGTGCATCTGTGGGGTTCACACACCTTGCAGCCCAGGCGGAGGGCCACCGCCACACGCAAAGAGTCGTCATCAAGCAACGTGCCCAGGTGAGGCGAAGGAAGCGCATGCAACCATGCCCCCGATTCCGGCTGCGAAACAGCCCTGAGTCTGGCTAAATCAGCCCCCGAGGAACCCACCAACATCTGTTCCTGGATCAGTTTGGACGTGACGTCGTCCCAAGCCCGCTGCACATGTGTTGCGTCAGGGCTTGCTGCCCCCATGTTGAGGACAGACCAAGCTGACCCGGCATCCAACATAAATGGGATGTTTGCCCCGTCACCATTGGAATCTAGAATAACAGTGACGAGGTCAGCCACCCCATGTGTCGACGCCAGGAAAGCCGGCAGACCAACATCATGCACGCACCGCACCCCACGACCCCCGTACCGGATAGGAAGAGCCGCCTGCCTCCACTGCGCATCATTAAAAGACACATTCAGGATCGACTCAACCGTTGATTTCAGAGCACAGTCAAAGGAACATACTTCCTCAGGACAAAGCCAGGTAGGAGCGGTCCGCAAGAGATACGTAACCTTGGGTAAGGCAAAACACATGCGCAATAACAAAATCGCAACGTGCGCGGAGAGATCCTTGAGACGTTCCCGAGCATTGAGGAGAAGCTGTTTACGAGAGGAAATGGCTTCTGGCACTCCGTCAAGAAAAATGGGAGATCCCAAAAGGGAGAAATTATGAGAAGAAAGTTCCTTGAGGCCAGGTAAATGAGAGCCAAAGCGTGAGAAGTGTGTACGAGCTCCAATGCCACAGGGGAAAAATTCGCACTTGGAGGGATTCACCTCCAGACCCAGCTCCTTAAGTTGAGGAACGAGAACCTCCAGGTCCTGGCAAACCTCTTCCGGTGATCCACCAATAATGCCATCATCAAGGTACCACAGGTTCAGAGACGATTTCAATCCAGAGATGACTTTGTGGATTGCTAAACTAAAAACAAGTGGCCCCAGTGGATCCCCCTGCTGCGCTCCCACTTGAGACGAAATGAGACTATCATGATAGAATAGATTAGAAGGAGAATAATATACCTGATAGAGAAAGGGATATAGGGAAGGAATTTTATCCTTGACCTCACTCAAAAGAACGTCTCTTTCTAGGGTGTTAAAAGCATTGCGTATATCCAGTTTCAGAACCACGCAGTCCGAGTTCTTAGGGTCGATGACGAATGTACGCGTCGCATGAATAGCGGCCTCGCACCCCCGAGGCGTCCCGAACCCCAGTTGATGGGGCTGCAAGTATTCGGACATAGCTACTCTTACGGACCGGCACGCCACCTTAGCTGTCAACCTTCTGAACACGCTGCCGATGGCTATTGGTCTCAGCCCTCCGTCCTTTTTCTTGAGTGCGCAAAGAGAAGCACCATACAAATAAGGACAAACTACCGGATTGAGCTGACCACTCATTAAAAAGTTTGCGAGCTTTGTCAAACACTCCAGCAAACACAACGGGCGCGACACAACAATAAAATAGTCAGTCGGCAACATAAAAAGGCGATATTCCAGAAAAATCTCTTAGGCATGGCTCCTAAAATTTACAATAAAATGCCTAAAGCTTTACTAGACTGTAACGATTACAATAAATTTAAAAGACAATTACATAACTCACTAATAAATAAGGCGTACTACACAGTAAACGAATACATGTCAGACAAGAACTTATTATGATGACTTATTGGGATTGACGTGAGGGTTTACTGAGTCCGATTTGTTACCTATCTACTATACCGTTAATTTGACCTTGGACCAATAAGATAGTATAAGATTTGCTATAGGTACATACTGACAGTGTTTTGACCAAAATAATATTTCTGACATCGTATTTATTTGACATTCTGATTAATTTCGCTGACATTTTACATGTATAAGTAATTCAAACTAAAATATTTTTTTTATGAAACGTATAATTTTTGGCAACTGCTTTATATAATCAATTGTTAATTTAATTTAGGCTTATTTTGTGATATTATCGTTCTTTTAAATTATTTTAAATTGTATTTCATTTTAATTTCTCCTGTGTATACAATTTTTTTGCATGCCTTAATTGGTAGGACATATGAACTGCGCATTTACTCGACATCTTTAAATGTAATTTGTACCATCTATGTTCAGCAATAAATAAATTGAATTGAATTGAAAAAAAAAAAAAACGCCGCCCATTTTCACCCGCAGAACCAGATGTTAGCTCTTTCAAATGCCCCGGACGAATTCCATCCAAGCCAGCCGCAGAGCCACTATAAAAAGAGCTCAAGGCCAGCGCGACGTCCTCCACTGACGCAGTTACCCTTGGACATGACAAGTCCGGCGCTAATGGAAAATTAAGCGGACGCGATGGGTTTGGGTGCTTGACCGTAAGGGCGCTTAGCGTGTCAGGGTCGTGTTGCGCGAACGAGTCGTCTGAAACTAGCAACCGAACCGCCCGCCGGAGGTCTCCCTCGAACACCTTAGACTCGATCGATTTCCGAATACCACGTAATTTAGCAACCCCTGCCACACAACCTGACTCATCAACGAACTGGTCAGCACCAACCGACTCGACGTTTGCCTTCACCTTTGCAGTCATGTTTCCAGGCGCGTCCCTCGAAGGAACTCTCAGCCCACCAAACGCAAAAGTGAGAAGCGCGCCCAGTCCTCCACACCATTACAGCTAACGCACTTATCAATAATGTCGCACAGCTTGCCCGCCGCCTGGTTCCGAGCACCCTTAGGAACGTGCCTAAGAATAGGTGTACTCACCTTCAAGGCTGAGAGTCTCTCCAAAGGGCAAGGGCGCAAAACCGGCGGCACCTGGCTCACTGGCTGGGAATCGGTGACAGTAGACGATGTCCGAGGAGTGGCGACCGGCTGACGCGCATTCCTATGCATACGGCCTATATGGACCTTGAGCCCATGCGAGCTAAATGTACGTGAAGACCCAGGACAGTGAGGACAAGACAACATTGCGGACAGGGCACTCATTTGGGCGTCTTTATACATACAATACCCGCAGGAACAACAGTTACAATAAATTAAATCTGGCTACAACCAATATCACACAAAGCTCAAATTTGACAATTACAAAATTTAAATATTATATAAAATTAACATATTTTATTCAATATCATTTAATAATTAATAGATTTTGTCCACGGTACAGTATTATACAGAACCCAAACAATGTTTTAAACAGTCAAATTAATTAAAAAGATAAACCAAAAGGTTTTACCGTATCAAATAATAAACGTCGTTGATATATTAATCGAAATCATACAAAAATCAACCTAACGAAAACAATGGACAAACAAAGATTAAAAAAATACAAAAATATCTTCTTTACATAAAAATAATACTGCATCATCATAAAGTTGTTCATTCCATGTTATAATTTTAATTATAATTCACAAAAAGTGGTTGACGTAAGTGAGATTCGAACCTATAACACTTAGACCCGACTCGGGTATGTAGTGCATCAAACCACTCGACCAAACGTTATGTTACACTGGAGCTTTAAATTAGCGAATAGATTGTTGTTGGAGAGTCAAATGCAGCTATTTTTTAAAGTGGGTAACAGTGTTTTCTGTTGAGAAACAATTTTTTTAATGTTTAACTTTTTTGTTTTTGTTACACTGCTATAACTTTCGTTCACTTCAGGTTTATTCACTGATCACAGCACTGTAGATACGTTTATTATTGTTTATATCGAGATTTAGGTATTGCCACTCATTTGTTACTTGTAGTTTTTATTTCACTTTTGTCAGGTTAATCGCTAATCATACATATTTCGATGTATTGGTGTAGATCGTGAAACTTGGAGGCTGCAAACACTTCTAGCGATGAATCCTTTAATTATTATCATAATTACTAGGTGTTAACTAGTGAATGCCAACTATAAATATTTTTAAATTAGGTACCTATTTGAAGAAACTATCGCTGTCGCTTTGCGAGCGCTCGGACGATCAAACGACGATGTATTTTGTACAAAACTACATTTTCAAATATTCCCATTTTTGGAATTGGACATTAGGAAATAATGATATATGTATAAAGACATTTTTCAAGAATCAGACATTTCGGGAAATTGGACATCCTGAACTTGACCGGTTCAAGGCCTTGTATAAAGCAGAAATTAAAAAATAAAACGCAACGTCATCACTGGTGCAAGTATTTATTTGTGAGTAATGTTAGCAGAAGTCGTCGAATGTTTGCCGCGTTGTTGTTTAGCCGGTGGAGTCTGAAAATAAACAGAAAAAAACATAGTCACTTATTTGTGTTTACTGGTAAAGGGTTCTCAACTTCTCACAAGTCAGTTCAAAATAAACCGATTATTTTGTGTTTGTCTAAGACTTTTTTTTATCTATTTTCATAGCTTAGGTATTCTGGAGATTTCTTTAGAAATAAGCATCGCCTTTTTTTCTTATCTGTTAATTAATATCTACAATATGGCGCAAAAGTCATCACCCTTTCGGAAGGTGCTACAATTTTTGCAAATATCAATTATTCTACTTTGACATTTGTGAAGTAACGGGATACAAAATAAAAGTCAACATGAATCACTATACTCATAAAGAACGCGGAATATTTTTTTCGGGTTGGCGACAAAAGATCCTTTTACAGCAAGCAGTCGGGGGACCTCTTGGAATAGAAGGTGTTCCACAGAACGGTCCCCCGACTTCCATATGAATTTATTTGTTTTAGTCTCGTTACATAGATTCTTTAAGTCGGGGGTTTTTAAATTATTTTTCACACCACCTGCTCGAAAATGTCAAATTATATGTCAAGCAACCTTAACCTAAAGTGAGTCATTAGTGGCCGGGGGCACAGCCGGTCAATAATGTTGTACTGGATTTCATTATGACCCGCTGGTCAATAATGTGATTTGAATTTGGAATCTCACATGCTCAGCAAAATTGGCAGTATAGTACTTACAAACACCCTTTGGTGCCAGAAAGAGGAAAGCTATTCTCGAAACCCTTACTACGCGTGGATGATATTCTCGATTTCCTACAAAATCATAACGACTGCTTCTTCATGTCGTTGCCATGTTTTCGAAGACATATTATTGTAAGAATAATTAGATAACTACGAACCATTTTTTAAAAGGAATGGAATAACATTAAAACTAGCATTAATAATAACAAATACCGTACCGCGCCGTAATACCGTAATAGTAATTGGCTGTAACATTAGTTAATTTATTTTAAGTAAACTGCGCTAAGGTTGCTGTGGATTTTGTGAATAAATAATAAAACCTATCTATACTACAGTCGATTTATCACATTTTATCAAAAATACTCTATTTTCACGAGCGTCTCCAATGACGTTCTAAATTCAAAATGTAGACAGCCAATCATCCAAAACCATTCTACCAGCCCTGTATAAAGCTTAGTTTACACAAACGCCACCTCCATGAGAGTGATATCAATAGACACACACGACAAAACCGTAGAAGAGACTTTTTTTTGAAAATCGAATTGATCGTGTCTTGGCTACTTATTGGTAGACGCAATAAAGGCGCGAATTTTCGTACTGTGGCTATTATTTTCTCACAGTAGGTGTAAAAAGTAGAGTATGCTCCTCTGGGCTAAAGGTGTCTTTGCCTTGGGCTAGCTTGAATCCCTCGCTGCATTCAGGATTCTTGTATTAACTCCCTCGCTTCGCTCGTGAGTTAAGTCCCGAATCCTTCATTGCGCTCGAGATTCAATATGACGCCCGTGACATAAGACACAACTTTAGCCCCTCGGTGCATAATCTACTATTATCCTTTTCCAATTACATTTAATTTTATTTTTATTTTGTGTCGGGGGTGTTTTAAATTTTTAATTTATATTATAAAATACACAAGATCGAACCTACTTAAAGATCCGATCTCTACAAAAATACTTAACATCAGAAGTGGGATAAATCGTACTCCATAACTAGAGTACGATTCAATATAACATTGTTACTCCGACCCTTATATATGCGGCGCGGTAACGAAACCATAGCGAGATCTAATTCGACGCCAACGCCATCTATCGAGCGAGCAGACAACATTGACTTTTAACAGAAGACTTGAGTAAAAAGTTCCAAGTTCTTTTAATAAATGATTATTCGGTTTAAAAATAAACTAGCTTTTTGTAGGGACTCCTTAATTTTTGTATTTAATTTCTTTTTTTTTTCTTGCGTTTTAAGATTCAGTTAATTTGGTGTTTATTCAGGTTTTTTTAATCATCAAAAAATAATTATTAATTTATAGTTGACGAATAATTTTTAAGACTAAACAGATTTTTTTGTTTTATTATATCATTTTTCTAGTTCTTCCTTTAGTTATTCAACTTTCGTACAAGTATTTCATAGCTATTAGATTTCTTAGGTATTTCAGATCTAGTTTATACAATGGGACTGCGACACTATCTGATGTAGAAATACGTTTGTTAAGTAGGATAATTCCAATCGTAAAAAAATGGTTATACTCAGTGGTCGTAGGTACCAGTTATCACTCTACTTTCCTCATCAATCTAGGGCATTGATCAGATAGGTACCATAATCAGCCTATAATGTTCCCACTGCTGGGACACAGGCCTCCTCTCGGTGAGAGGGAGTGGGCCGTAATCCACCACGCGGGCCCAGTGCGGATTGGCAGATGTCACATGTCTTAAAATTTTTGGTTCTAGGACATGCCGGTTTTCACGATGTTTTCCTTCACCGTTTTGAGAGCAGTGGTGATGAAATAATTTACACAAAGTAAAGCGCCTGTCTGGGTTCGAACCTACGACCTACAACTCGTAAGTCGCGGCCGTTATCACTTGGCCACTACTGTTCCGCCACTGCTTGGCCACTATTGATCAGATAAAAAAATAATTTTCAAGTTTTAGTTTTCATTTCGTTTGTTAATATTCCTCATTCCCTTTCAATATAGCGTACATTATTCTACTTGTCAAGCCCTTGCATTTGATACCTATACCTATTGAAAGAGTTCTGAAAAAAAAATTTATTCGCCATTTTGTGGTGGCAGCCATCTTGGATTTGAAATTTGTAATAGTGTATAGTATTCTACTAGTTAAGCCCTTTCATTTGATAGGCCCATATTGAGGGAGTTGTGAAAAAAAAATGTAATTCGCCACTTTGTGGTGGCGGCCATCTTAGATTTGATATTTATCATAGTGTAGTATTCTACTATTTAAGCCCTTTTATTTGATACCCATATTGAGGGAGTTGTGAAAAAATATGTAATCCGCCATTTTGTGGCGGCGGCCATCTTGGTCCGGTTTTCATCAAACATAGCTAAGAACACTCTAACTCACGATTAATTCACCTTTCAAACAAAAACAAACAAAATCAAAATCGGTTCATCCGTTCGGAAGCTACGATGCCACAGACAGACACACACACTCAGACACGTTAAACTTATAACACCCCGCCGTTTTTGCGTCGGGGGTTAAAAACAGAAACAATTCAATCAACGAATTATAAAGTCATTTGCATTTTAGGAGGAACAAACGGACAAAACCTTTTGAGTTAGTGTAGTGTAAAAAAGTGTAGAAATAAAAGTGCTAATGACACACATAATAACACATGAACAAAGTGTTTATATCAACATATTAGACTCTAAGAAAGTGGAACGGACTTGTGCAAAGTACAATAAACACTATTCTAAGTTTTAAAATAATTGTCACGAAAAAATTTTGTTAGATTAAAATTGCTTATTTGTCTTATAGGCTAGATTGTAATTAATTATTAAGAACCTGGTTCTTTTTAATAAAGGATACAAAAAAAACAATTTGGAGGATGGCTGTATTATTACATCCAATACAGTAGAATTCAAAACCGAGTGAGATGCGTGATATTCAGCACCATTTCAGCACCTACATTTAACGTTATCTACCTTCGATTTATATCGCATCGTCCATTATCGTATTGTACATGTACAATTGTACATTAGAATAACTATGATGTTATGTATGATTATCTACGTGGTGTGACTCATGAGTGTTCATCATTCCAGACCTTTTTTCTGTTATTTCAGACTTGATGTTATAATTCTAAGCTCAATGGCCAAATATATCCCTTAATAAGGATATAAGCACTTACTGGCTGGTGGTGGAGGAGGTGGTCCTCCGAAGTTACAGCCAGCCTTGGGAACGGCGCTCATCCCGCTCTGGAACACAGTACCATCATTAGTTAGTACAGCCAAGTATTTTATATCTTCGTCAGAATCCAAATTATTTCCTGTATCAGGTCCGGACACATAATACCTTTGAAGATACGTCACTGAGCAGACTATCCAAATAACAATATTTAATGACTTGATATCATAGATCAAAATATATAAATTTTTGTCCAATGTCAAGTTGACATCAACCTAAAACCTGTTTGGTAAGAGACTCGCTTCTCCTTCACCGTTAAATAAAAATTGATCATAGGTGAAGTTTAGTCTTACCAAGTCCTACTAAGGGGTTATTGTGATACTCACGGTTGTGGAGGTCAGATAGGCGGTCCCTCTATGTAAAGTATCTACTGGAGTTCATCTGAATCCGGTTAAATTAAAAGCCGACCACAAAATAGTTTAAAAAGGCTAGGCAGATGATGAGGAGAAGTTTAATTGGTGACTCTTTGACCAAAAAGAGACAATCGGCCTATGCTTTTTACAGATTTTACATAGATAAGTACAGCCGTATTAATCAATAATCCAATTTCCGGGCAATGCCAATACCATAAAAGCGGCCAAGTGCGAGTCGGACTCGCACACGATGGGTTCCGTACCACAAGGCATAAAACGCCGAAAAAACGTTTCTTTTATATCCCTTTAAGTTTTAACTCTATTTTATTTTTATTATTTGTTGTTATAGCGGCAACAGAAATAGATCATCAGTGAAAATTTCAACTGTCTAGCTGCCACGGTTCATGAGATACAACCTGGTGACAGACAGACAGACTGCCAGTGGAGTCTTAGTAATAGGGTCCCGTTTTTACCCTTTAGTACGGAACGCTAAAAATCAGATTAGATAAACCAACTTTCCCAAAATTGAAAACGATTTGGTGTAATTCCAAATGCATTTCAAACAGCGGGATTGTCCGAAAGGGTTACCGCTGGCCCGGAACATAAAGGGCTAAGGAAGGAATACGGGTGGGTTTTAGTCAGTAAGAGTCTGACACTCCCTTCCGCTCCACCCAGAGCGGGAGGAGTCATTTGAAGATTTCCCATCCGCAAAAAAAAAAAAAAATCATTTCAAAAGATTTCCTATTCTACACGTTGATTGGGATAATTCAAGTTGTACTCACCACCGCAGCGAAGGCAATAGCCATGATGGCCAAGAGTGCTCCAAAAATCTTCATGTTTCAGCTACTGATCACGAACTGACGAATTACTATGTACCAGACTACTAAGTAGTTTATATACCAGAGGAAAACTAGGAAATTGACCACTTGTGACAATTTGTGCATCCGGTGACCGAAATGATAACAATTATTATAAATATAACTTCCGCTAAGTGTTATTCTGTGATTTGTACGCGACGATGCGACAAAATTACGAAGCTTAGCTAATTATTTAGATGGAGGCCTGGTTTTGGTGTAGGTCTGTTAATGATAGATATTCCAGAAAGAAAAGGTTCATGGAGTCTTTAACTTCTTCTTAGCAAAACATTTATCTAAACTTTTACATCATAAGGCACGTCTTTTATCAGCATTGAATCTTTTAGCAGAATTGAAAACAGCAAGATACAATTTTCGAACGGAACGAGTCAACTGCCGATGACAACTTTTTTTTTAATTTTGTTTCTATCTGAATGTATGTTCCAACATCAGGCAGGAACTACCGCACAGATTTTGTTCAAATTTTGGATATTCCCTATATCTCAAGTCTGGTCAGTCTGAAAATAAAAATAAATAATCAGTGCTATAAATGATCAGGCTATTATAGTATTCTTCTCTATTTTACCGCAAATTGTAAAAAGACGAACCAAAATATTGCAGATAGAATAGAATAGAATAGAATAGAATAGAATTTTATTTTGCAAATATGGGTAATACATAATAGTTCTTAAGATTACATTTAGCTCAGCCACATTTTACCAATCGGCATGCAAACATTTGAAATTATTTATATCACTATTATTACACTTATTTAGATCAATTTATAAATTACTAATATAAGAATTTTAAATCATCAACTTAATTAAAGATATATGTTTGTATTAAAAGGAAAATATAAATTAGTATCATTAGATTATACATATATCATGTCATTACTATTACAGATATCATACCATTATCATTACATCATTTAACATGTCATTATTATTACAAATATCATTATCAAAATGTCAGAAATCAAAATGTCAAAGATCAAAATGTCAAATATAAAAAATGTCAAAAATCAAAAATGTCAAACACAAAAATTTCAAAAATCAAGATGTCACTAATTATGAAATATTTTTCTCCGATAGGAACTCAGTTACACTGTAGTACGTTTTATCCACCAAAAATTTCCGTAATCTACTCTTAAATTGTGCTGTATTTAAAGCTTTCCAACTACTCGGTAATTTATTGTAAATAATTGGGGCCATGCAAGAAACGCTCTTACGCATTAAAGTGGTTCGACATGATACTTGACATAATTTGCTGTTGTCACGCCTATTCCTTGGGAATACAACAGCCAGGCGCTCAAAGCGAGATGGATTTTGCTTTACGAACATAGCTACTTCAAAAATGTAGATACAGGGAAGTGTCAAGATTTTATGTAGCTTTAAATAAGGCGCGCAACTGTCTGTCGATTTAAGTTTTAACAATGATCGAAGACATCTTTTCTGGGCCTTAAAAGCTATATCTCGAACAGTTATAGATGATAGGTACAGATGATTTAACTTTTTATATATTTCTTCCCGATGCAGTCAATCATGACGTAATATAAGCTTAGCGGTTCGACGACTAAAGCAGTCGTCGAACCGCTAAGCTATTATATTTTTTTTCAAACCTATTTTCGATTCCCAACAATTAATATTTTTATTCTTCCTTTTTTAACCGACTTCGAATAAAAAAGTAATTTAAAAAAATTAAACCGACTTCAAAGAGAAATTAACTCAAAATTATGAAATAACTTTAATTTCGGAAGTCGGTGTCTTGGGATCTGTATTATAGTTTTAGTTTTTTGCCACCGACTTCCGAAATTAAAGTTATTTCATGATTTCGAGTTAATTTCTTTTTGAAGTCGGTTTATTTTATTTATTTATTTTATTTTATTTTACCATTTATGTACACACATATATAAACAGACAAGAAAAAACAGAACAGAAAAATAGGTACAAAGGTGATGCTTATTTCATAAGAAATCTCTTCCAGCATACCTGCGATAGGACAATAAATAGAGAGATATAGACAGCGTGCGAAAGAGTAAAGGAGACAAAAAAATAACACATAAAATCTAAAAACAATTCACTTAATAAAACTAAACAAGTATTATGAGAATATACTTACTTACATACATACAAATAAACATACATACTTCCAAAATAAATATCACTAGGATTTTATTAAATATAATGCAATTAAAATAATAAATACATACACAACTATGATAAAGTGGAAAGATAGTGTTCCTTAACTTTTCTTTTAAAAAGTGCAACAGTTTGGCAGTCCCTAATTTCAGGCGGTAGTGAATTCCACAGCCGCACCGCGTGCACTGTGAAGGAGTAGGAGTAGAAGTCGGTGGAGTGGGGAGGGGACTTAAGAAGGTTTTTAAGATGCGACCTGCAAGGCGCATCTGAAGGACGGGCATAGGAAAAGCGCTCCCGCAGATAGGATGGTGTTTTAGGATTGTGATGGAGATTGAATAGCAAGCACAATATCCGAGAGTTCCTGCGAAGTCGAATGGGGAGCCACTTGAGGATCTTGCGAAAGTTGGAGACATGATCATACTTTTTAAGGTTAAAAACAAAACAAATACAGAGATTTTGCAAAAGCTCAAGTTTATTTAAAAGCTCCTCGGTGGCATCCAAATTACAGGCATCGGCGTAATCAATAATGGGCTGAATGAGGGTTTGAGCAAGAGAGATTTTGGTGTTCAAGGGCAAGAAGCCCTGGAGACATTTCAACGAATGGAACGCGTAGTGCACTTTGCGACTGACTCGTGCAACATGAGCAGTCCACGACAAGTAAGAGTCCATGGTCACCCCCAGGTTTTTAACCGAATGAGCATATTCAATCTGAACTCCATTCAGACAGAGTGGAGACAGCGACGCAACATCGAGCCTATTCCGCATATACCTGCTGCCGATAATTATGGCCTGGGATTTCCTAGGGTTGATTTGCAGTCCAAATGACCGCGACCACTCACTAATCAAATCCAGGTCACTGTTCTTGGCAGAAACAGCGGCTTCCGCATCTTCCCTTAAGAAATTATTGTAAAGCTGCAGGTCGTCGGCATAGAGATGGAAGTAGGAAGAGATGACTCGGGTGATAGAGTTAATAAAAATATAAAAGAGAAGAGGAGAGAGAACGCCACCCTGAGGCACACCCGCAGTAAGAGAGCACCAATCAGAAGACGACTCGTCGAGACGGACCCGCTGTGAGCGGCCTTTAAGATAGGAGTTAAACCAACCAATAGCGGAAGAGGAGAAATTCAGAGATTTAAGGATCCCAAGGAGGATATCGAAATCGACAGAGTTAAAGGCACTGCTAAAGTCGAGAAGTACAAGTAAAGTAAGAGATTTGTGGTCCATTGCCCAGCGGATGTCATCAGTAACCTTCAACAGAGCCGTTACTGTACTATGACCACGTCGAAAACCAGACTGAAAAGGACTAAGGAGGTCATTCGAAGATAAAAAGACAAAAAGTTGTTGGTGAACAATATGCTCAAGAACTTTAGAGAGAAATGGGAGGATAGAAATGGGACGGTCGGTTTAATTTTTTTAAATTACTTTTTTATTTCGTAATTTTTAGTTCTAACTAAAAACTGGAATATTTGTTTGTAAAGTATTGTAATAGTTTTGTTGTAAATATTACACTAGAATTTGACCAAGGTTTTGAGATGTTTTCCTTTTGACGCTACACCCGTAGCTCGTATCAATAAGCCAGGTCATCACACTTACACGTATTAGTCCATATCTTGAAAATTACTGAATCGATTTTGATGAAACTTGCACTTTTCCCTAAGTTGAAGTAAAGTAACGATCCGATTAATAGTTGCGGAGACATACGTATCATAGATACGTCTATAAAATTTTATATATTTGTTTGGAAGCCCTAATAGATTGTCATTTATGTGAATATTATGCAATTCCAATAATATTACTTACATACGTGTCGAATAGATAACCTCCTTTTTTTTGAAGTCGGTAAAAAATATATGGGATCACCCCTGAGGCATCCTATCCATTAAAAAATATATTTTTGAAATCGATTTACAATTGCCGGGGATATTGCGTAACTATATACAAAAAAACAATTTCGTTTACTTGAATTTTTACTGGCAACCGGTACCGAACAGAAATAGGGGCGCGAGCGAAGGGCACCCCGAGGTTCGGTTTTGTTAGTAGGTACTTTAAACCCTTTTCACAGAAATAGGGGCCCCGCAAAGCGGGGCTCCGTCAACATAGAATGCAAGAGCGTGCGAAGGGCACCCCGAGGTTCGGTTCTGTTAGGTTACTTTATTTTTTAAACGTTATCACAAAATCAAAATCAAAATGTTTTATTTCACATAAACCTACATGGGCACTTATGAAACGTCAGAAGCTAGGTGCACGGTTCCAATTGGTCGTTTCCCATGGAGAAGAACCGGCAAGAAACTCCATGGTTACTCTTTTTAAAAATAAATGGCTTTTACAATGTCTCCAGATTACAGTAGGTATGGGAGGACAGCGCAGGCCTGTCAACAAGTAGGTACCAAGTACTTGATAAAATAGAAAATGGTCTACAGATCTAAAGTCTATAATGCCTACAAAGTCCTCACATTTACAAAATAAGAATCTATCAAAAGGATAGATAATAAAAAAAGAAAAATAATAATAAAAACCTACTAAAACCAAGTGTTATTATTTTCATTAAAACCACTAAAAAGAGGTGAAAAATTTCAAGTGTCTGTATATAATGTCAATTAATAAAGAAATTATGTCAAAAAGTATATAATGTCAAATAATAAAGAAATTATGTCAAAAAGTATGTAAAAAAATAAATAATAATAATTAAATAAAAATTAAACATCGTAATTTGAGAGCAGTTAATAGACATTTACATAGTTATGCCGTTAATGAGAAGCCAGGGAAGCCACATGTGCAGAAGGAATTATTGCCAGACTAGCTTGTCTTCAACGTAGTCTTTAATCTTATAATATGCTTTTTTGATAAGGACACGTTTGATGAGGGTTTTGAACTTTCCATCGCTAAGTTCTGTAACCGGCTTTGGCAACTTGTTATAAAAACGAATGCTGTTGACAAAGGCCTGGGGCCCAAGTCTGCTATTTTTATAAATTCGTCATTCCAACACGATCCCATTGTCATTTTGCTAAAAGTTCGTAATCTGCTAAATTCATAATGGTTGATCATGGGTCGGTCAATGGCACAGAACATATTTTACGATACTCGTAACGAACTTAAAGCAATGACTGCACAATGACGTTCTAAAGGTAGGTCACTGGTCAAAGAAACTATCAAAATTTTAGCAGATTAACGCCGAAGTCAGTCATTCGTTTGTTATTATGTACGAGGATCATTTATTATGTACACTCCATTGAAAGAAATGGCATAGAATGGTATTCTATGCCATTTCTTTCAATGGAGTGTCAGTGGTTGACCATTGGAAAGTCATAATGACGCCATTGTATTAGTAGATTATCAAACTTGTCAAAATCAACAATTATGAAATCAATGATAGACTATTTTGACACTATTGTAATAGCAGACTTAGGCCCTGCTCAGTTGACGCGAATTGAAGACGGGCTAGTAAAATTCCGTACTAATACAAAAGCGTGTGGATTTCGCGAGTTCGGTGTCGCCAGTTGGACACAGATAGGGAAAAGAAAGTATCAAAGGGAAAACATCTCAAAACCTTGGTCAAGTTCTAGTGCAATATTTACAACAAAACTATTACCTACTTATTACAAATAAATATTCCAGTTTTTACTCAAAACTAAAAATTATGAAAAAAAGGAATAAAAAAAAATTAAACCGACTTCAAAAAGAAATGAACTTAAAATTATGAAATAACTTTAATTTTGGAAGTCGGTGGCAAAAAACTAAAACTAAAATACAAATCCCAAGACACCGACTTTCGAAATTAAAGTTAAGTATTTCATAATTTTAAGTTCATTTCTTTCTGAAGTCCGTTTAATTTTTTTTAAATTACTTTTTTATTTATCTTTGCTTGGGTAATTTTTGAGTTAGCTTCAATAATACGTATTTTTTCCACTTAGTTTATATTGATGATGTTATAATAACTTCCTGTCACTGATATTTACATACCAAGTATATATGTAGTGTTGTACGAATTTGTGTTTGGTAAGTACAACTTAAAAATAAATAATGAAAAGGTTTTTACAAAAAAAAAAAAAAACTACCGACAAGACACTACAAAGTGAAAAATAACTTAAATTTCGGAAGTCGGTGGCAAACAACGAAAATGCGAACCGCAGAGAAAAAAATGAAAAAATAATGAATGAATGAGAAATGGATCCTTCGACCAGACGGGAGTCGTGTTCGGTGGGCAGCTGCCCGACGATTAATATCGGGACGTTGTATACTCCTAACTAGTTTCATTATTATTCTGCTGCAGGCATCACGGACATTCATTAATCATAATAATCTAAATGCATGATCTTTTTAGGGTTCCGTAACAAATGGTAAAACGGAACCCTTATGGTGAGACTCAGTATGTCTGTCTGTCTGTCACAACTGTATATCTCAAGAACTACTAATGCTATCAACATGAGGAATAGTTTTAGATGGCGTTTGCAAATAAGAAAGAAATAAAAATATATGTATATTTTATGCAACAGGGACTGAAAGGGGGTCGATGCACGAGGCCGCCTCGCTCTCGACCGGTTTTTAAGTGTGGTCATGAGATAATAATCAGTCTCCATCGACCATGCATATGCGACTATGATATTTGAGTTTGGGCACGAACCCCCGTAGCCAATAAATGGAGATATCTGATATCTGAACCGGTTGAATTAGAAACGAAAAATATTTTATTTGGGACACGTGCAGGATATACAAATAGTAAAAAGGTACTAACTAAGTGCGTGTCGGGCCACGCACAGTGTAGGGTTCCGTAGTAGCCCGTTATCACAATATAGTACGGATCTATGCTCTATAAAAAGTTTGAAATATTAGCCACGACGGTACGGAAACGGTATATGCGTTTGGGGTGAGAGGATATATGTGCAAACCAATGTTGCCATTTATCTTCAAAACTACTAGTCCGTTTTTGATGCGGTTTTCAGTCTTCTTCTTAGCGTGTCGATAGCAATCTAAATGTACTCGGCCCAGAATTCGGCATCTTGTTTGGCGCCTTCATCACCGTCCATCAGTTCCTGTAACGTGCAGCTGACAGGACACGCAGGACACGATATTAAGTGTCCCGTCGTTTGTGGAACAGCACCACATTTACACTCCAAGGCGGAGTCGTCTATGAATCTCCACCTGAACAGGTTTTCCTTGCTTCGGCCAACCTGGGTCCGGAGTCTGTTTAAAGACTTCCAGATTACCTAAGTTAACTCATGTCCAGGTGGGAGGTCTTCAGCGGGTGGGACGAACGGTTTGGGTAAGGTAGCACTGTCTCGCCACAGCTTCAGTCTCTCTTGTGATGGTTTGCCAGTGAGTGGAACGACACACTTTAAAAAACTGTTTCGGCTTTTCAGCCTTTGTGGCATAAGGATGTTATCGTGCAAAGGGTGTCGTGTGTCGGAGACCATTTTGGCTCTTTCGCTGGAGCTTTGTTTCCGCGGTTTTCAGTGATAGGTTTGGATTTGATCAGTGCATGTTCTTAGATAGGTGTTACGGTAACAAATCATCAGGGGACGCTGCAGTAAATATTTGTTTGAACAAACCAATATTGCCATTTATCTCCAAAACTACTAGTCCGATTTTGATGCGATTTTCAGTGATGGGTTTTGGTTTGATTGGTGCATGTTTTTAGATAGGTGTTACGGTTACAACTCACCAAGGGGTGCTGCGGTAATCATTCGTTTGTGCAAAACCAAAACTAATAGTCCGATCTGGATGCGGTTTTCATCATGAGAAATGGGTTTGTGGTTGATTTAGAACATATGCTTTTTTAAAAGTATGAAAAAAAAGCAAAATTTGCATTTTAAAGTTTAATATTTCGTAAATGGAGCATTAAATCTAAAAGTAATTTTAGCAACCCCAAATAATTTTAAGAGACCTACTCAACGATACCCCACACGATGGGGTAGACGACAAAAAAATATTTATCCCCACTTCACATGCAGGGCTAGCTATCCTAAAAAAAAATATTTTTCAAAATTTTATTTTACTACTTTGTCGGAGTAATTGACACTCCTATAAAATTACAGCTTTCTAGTACTAACGGTCTCTTAGCAAAACTTTGAACAGACAGACAGACAGACAGACAGACGGACATGACGAAACTATAAGGGTTCCTTGTGAGAACTACGGAACCCCAAATAGGAGCATTTCAAACTAACAAAGTTACATTAAAAACAACCAAAAAAAAGAAGACCTGTGCAAGGCCAATAACGCTCCTCCTATCTGAGCATAATGCTGCGATACTTAAAAAATAAATACCGCAGCGCTGGTATTCCGACACATCTACGGACACCTATAAATCTCACTAGGGGTCTAAAAAATAAGCAAAAATATCGTTTAGAAAAAAACAAAATTAAATATAAACCGTAGGTTGTTTATGTACCTACAATGAATATTATGATCGGCCCGACGACGCGACGGGTCGACCGCGACGCTCCAACATCACTTCTTGTGTGTTATGTGATTGTTAAAGACTATTGTCTATGACAAGCTGGTCTAGGTTGGCCTCATCCCGTACGAAAATCATCTGCCTAGCCTTTTCCCAACTATGTTGGGGTCGGCTTCCAGTCTAACCTGATGCAGCTGAATACCAGTATTTTACATGGAGCGACTACCTATCTGACCTCCACAACCCAGTTACTGGGTAATACGATACCCCTTGGTAAGACTGGTTGTCAGACTTTCGGGCTTCTGAGTACCCCTAACGACTGTCAAAGATCTACGAATGACAGCCGGGACCAACGGCTTAACGTGCTTTCCGAGGCACGGAGGGGTCTCGGTACGTAAAGATCTGACCGATCGACCTGTGCGGCTGTCATTATTTAGCCACGGGCTCCTCATCCCGTACGAAAAGTTCTTTATAAAACGGGAATGACGCTTCAGGAAGGCTTAATTGTCGGATTGCACGAATTTACTCGCCCGAATCGGGCGAACAGTATCTTTAAATACCTACTCGCCCACAAATAATTTAACTTCGTGCGAGTCGCCTATAGAAAAAATATTATTTAAAAGCAACGATTCGCCTGTTCTGGGCTAAGGTAAACGCAGGTATTAACGACCCCCCTAAGGCAATTTTAAAATCAACCATATTTTTTTAGTATACTGGTTCCTCTAAAGATTAATAGTTTCATTTTATATGCTAGTGTTATATATAAAAAATGTATTTACTGAATCAAATACATTTAAATAAAGGATTATCTTGTAAAAAATAATTTACAAAGTGACTTAGTCGATTGTTGCAATTACCGATCCATAAAAACGGCTGTGAAGCTATTAACGATTTTTATGCAGCTATTCCCGATCGTGTATGAGAGGAGGCCTTTTTCCAGCAATGGAATGAATATAAGCTAGTGATGATGATGATTACCGATCTTAAAAAAATAAAACAAAATAAAAATGCAAATACTTATTCGTATTTTTTTATTATCGTTATTTTTAATAAAAACAAATTAATAGGTACTTCTTAGTAATACCTATGAACTAAATAATTATAAACTTTTAAATTAATCAACATAATACTATTAATAGACATCTACAGGGTTATTGGTAAAACATTAACAACCTCTTAAGAGGTCATTGTACTCATCATTATGAACAACTTTTACTTGGAACCAAACTCGAAATCGCGAAAAAATAATCAGCTGTTCCACACATTTATGTTCGCATAACTCGTAAAAATGTAGGGAACAGCTCATTTTTTTCGCAATTTCAGGTTTTGTCTCATAGTAAATGTTGTTCGTAATGATGAGTACAATGACCCCTTAAGAGATTTCGTGTATGAATAGATAGACCTTATATACGATCGGTAATAGCTTCTTATAGTTGCTATTGCCGACCCTCATGAGTCGGTAATGAAGGATGTAAGTATAAACATAAATTGTATTACCGACTCATAAAAAAATGGTTATTTTAATTCAATTGACCTTCGGACTGTAAAATATATTATAATTGATCAATGTCACAAAAATATGAACAAATGCACACTGTTTTAAACACAAAAACAATGATTTATTACTGTAACTATTCAATATCGATCCTCGAAAAATATCATAACTTTGGTTAAATTGACAACGCTAAAAGGTAAAAAATAGACAAAAAAGTTTAGTCGCTAATAGATTTTTATAAAGACTGATAGCTTAGATTTAAACTGGTCCATAAAAATACTTGTGTTAGTGTGATATAATAACATAAAAGAAAAATAAAACGAAAAGTTACGTTGCTGCCATTGCCGACTTATGGGTCGTTGATAGCTGCCACGACTAAAACTGATGAAGCTAACACCACCCCATTTTAATTTAAAGTTTTATGGTTTCAAATTACTTTTTATTAATAAAATGTTGTAAGAAATCAAGAGTTGACACTTAAATGAATACATTTAGTAATATAAGATAAAGTATAGACTTCATTTGTTTGTATAAATGTCTTAAATAGAAAAGTCACGTACTTACTTGAAGGAACAAGGGAACAGTACGACAAGTCCTGCGTCCACGCTGCCCCGCAGTAACTAACGTATTTTATCACTTTTTTGCACAGCTACTCACACTAAAGTAAAAGTATACGATGCTCAAGGAATAAACGCGTGTGTATCTTTGCCTACTATAGCTAGAATAGTTCTGGAAACGTAAAGATTTCGAATTACTTTTATAGGTCGGTAATAACTGCAGATTTTCGATGGGTCGTTGATAGCTGCGTTTACCTTAGTAAATACGTGCGAATCGACTAAAAAGCCTTCCTGAGGAGTCATTCCCGTTTTTTTAAAGAATTTTGCGACTAGATTTTAATTACGGAAGTTGACCTTCTGAATATGGAAGTGCAATAAAACAGAACAGTCCATTATGCTCTTTATTTGTGAATAACTTGTAATATTATGATATCAGTATATTTCGCTATTGTTCGTTATGTTTCGAGGCCTGCCAGTGGTCTTGTGGTTTATCCGCTACTTGTTGCATCTGTAACAAAAAAGGTAAAAATTAATGGTACAGTCAGATCCAGGTCAGGTCAGGTCATAATAAAGAGTATTCTATTCTATTCTATTCTATTCTATCCAGGATGGATGGAAGGCCTGTATATATTTTTATGAATTAACAAAATGAAAATCCTGTGCGAAATACTTATATAGCCTTTCCATTTGGCTTTATACAATCAACATCTTCCTGCACTTGTCCCATGTTAGGGGCGGTGCCTTCTATTCTCCCCTGTCAACCATCACTTTATCATTCAATTCCTTTTTCTTTCATTTCATTCCTCACTCGTGTACATCCGTCTTTTCTGTGGTCTTCCGCTCTCTCTCCATCATAATGATACCGTTCATCGCTACTCATATTCCCTCCATCTCTCCTCGTAATTTTTAGGTGACCACTAAAATCAGCGCTGTGCTGTGGGTTAGTATATAGTTCCCCCATAGTTCAGAATAACAGCAACTTGTCACTACTTCTTTTCGAGTTTTTATTTGTCCTTTTTACAGTCACGTTTTTAGTAACATTTTTTCTTTATATCTATCGAAAGTATACTTACTGGTAGTTGGTGCTGCAGTGGGGGCTGCAGTTGGTTGTGGTCGAGGTGGTCCTCCACCACCGCCGCCGCCGCGGCAGCCAGCAGACTGTTCAGCCGTGGTCATACCACTCTGGAAATAATTTAGCCTTAGGTGACAATATCAAGTCAGTGGACAATAATATATTCCTCGTCTTCTGTTTGTAAAACGGTGACCTAGAAACGATTATAATATTTTTACCAGGATCTTTCATTTGCGTTTCCAACCTTGCTAAAAAAATATATACCAATATATGTAATTCTATTTCTAACGCCGTCATACATAGAGTACATTTTTGAGCATAGCAAAGTGAACATCTTCCCCCTTCCATCTTGTTAAATCTTCAAATTCAAAATCATTTATTTGCAAATATGGGTAAACAATATGCAGACGTTTTACATTCATGTAATAATAATAATTGTATAACACAGTATTGGTATCACCATATGACCTACACCTTTGGGTATGCAAAGTACAGACGCCAGCACATCAAGCTACCCGAAACTGTCAAATTTTCCCAATCGACTTTGAACCTTATGCTTTAGCAATAAAGTTGAATCTCTATTAAAGAATTTTGACAGATTTTAGTAGCTTGGTGTGCTGGCGTCTGTACATACATAAAAAGAATACATTTTTTTTAAACAAGTGTATATAAACAAATCCAAGAGTTTATCCTGCAAATGTTCGGATACACTGTATATGCTTTATTATATTGTGTATACAAAACCTTGTAAAATATTTTGAAAGAGTAACGGTGGAGTTTCTTGCCCATTCTTCGCCATACGGAAATTACCTTTTGGTATGACTAGAATCAATAAAATTCTATTTTGTTGTAATTTTTGACGTTCAAAAGTGCCTTTAATGTGCCTATTTGAAATAAATGATTTGACTTTGACTTTAAAAGAGTTGTTTTATTATAAGGACACTAATGTGTCCTTTACTTTTATATTTTTCAAAGAAAACAATGACAAAGTTAATAATTTCGTAAATGTAATGTGCATAAAAGTGTCAGTAGTTTGAGATTTTTAAAATATTCTTTGCAACTGTCTGTTTGTTTCGGACACATCTCTTCTGAGCCTTAAAAGATATAATGCCATAATGATATAAGACAATGCCTATACATAATGTACAGAATGTCCCCAGAACATTATTCCATATCTCATTATGGATCCCACATAACCACGGAAGCCGACAGTAGAGTCGATATATCGGCCATTTTGGAAAGCATACGTTGATTTAATTTTAAGCACAAATCTTCATACTGGTGTTACGTAGAGCATTATATTATCTGTACTAATGTTCAACGATGCTGGCTTAAAAATTTTCTTATTTCAAATACTCGAGAAAGAGAAAGATTTGCTAGATAATTATTGCTAAGATGTTTTCGATACAGTTGGAATGGTGGTTCATTTTCCAAAGAGGTGAAATCATCTTCCTCCTGCTTGTGAATATCCCTAAAGAATAATCGTTATAATCGTGTAATAATCATTATATATCGTATATAGAATAATCGTTGAAATGTGATAACATCTAAGTTACTTTTTCATGGATTTGATGATATTTCTTTATAAATTGTGTTTTTGAGAAAAACTCACCACAAGAGCTAATGCCAAAGCCATTATAGCCACAAATTTTCCGATGAAATTCATCTTGAAACCTTGGCTTTGATCCAAGGACTGGCCACTGCCACTGTCAACTCACATTATATGTAAAATATAGGAAAAATATATTAGATGCATACAAAGGTGATAATGTGTTCTTCCGGTTGACTATGTGTATATAATCACAATAATTATAGTCATGTTAAGCGAACATTTCAATAATAACAATGATGTGTAGTCATTTAGTTCGATAAATCTACGTCCCCTTATACAAGATGGCAGCGATTTTGCGGCAGATCATAAAGAAAATGTAACTGAAAGTAATTTTATAGCACTTTATATAGTTTATGAATACGGACATCGTTTACATTATCTATTTATATAAAATTCAAAGTCCTGACTGATATATCAACGCCGGCCTAAACCGCTGGTCCTAGAGACATGAAATTTGGAGGGTGTGTCCTTTGTGAAGGGTATCCACTAAGAAAAGGATTTTCAAAATTCCATTCCCCTAAGAGGGTGAATGGGGGGAGGGTAAAATCTCACGCGAGCAGGAGCAAGTTTACTATAAGTTTAGGCCTACTAAAATTCATACTATCATTCTATTCACATTCATGCGTACCTTTATTTTGTCATAATGTACCATTTGTGGGCAATCCATAAATTAAAAAATCATCAGCATCACGGCCTCGCGGGCTCGTGGCACCCACTGAAGTATTAGTATACCTCCTCTCTCTTGTGCCATGCATGCACCCTGGTCTGAGCCAGTCTTATCCGCCATGACCGCCACCACCCGAATTCCCTTTAAATCGAAACCTGCACCCTAATTGCGTAACTTACTATCAATCACACTATCTGAATCATTTAAAAGCATATTGCAAATCCATTGCTTCGTATGTTCGAAAAATTTGTCTGCTCAACAAAGTAAATAACGCAATGAATGTTGTTGAACTGTCAAAATGAAACCCATTCCTACTGTTAGTGTGTGACTTCTGAGTTTTCTTTCTCGGTTCCGTTCCCTCTACCTCTAGAATACATGACATAGGCTGTTGATCACACTTCTTCTACCTCTCCGTTTCTCGGTAACCATTCAGCAGAGCATTGCTCCACTTGCCATCACCATGTCTTGGCATCGAATTAGAGCCAAGAAACCTTCAAACTCGAGTCACCATGCGCAAGTCGGTGATAATGTTTGAATGTCTGGTGATATGCGAAAAGATAGAGTGACATTAAATTGTTAATAATATTTCGAAACAGTCCCAGCTGAAATGAAATTGGGCGGGTCGCATCAGCCGCATGCACGATGACAAGGTCAAGAGGTGAAGAATCCCTGTCAAGAGTTTCCACACAATCGGTGCGCAGTGTTTGAAGATGGACGGCGCCGCCGAGGCCGGCCCAAAAAGAGATGGCGAGATATCCCTAACGCGTACCGCGAGGGCTGGTTCGAGGTGGCGCGGGAAAAGAGTTCCTGGAAGGATTTGGAGGAGGCCTTTGCCCAGCAGTGGGACAAAAAAACAACAACATCACTTTTGCAACAATCTGTCATTCATAATCCATCACAGATGTTATGAACTATATAGGCCCTGCCCTGTACCACCGCCGGCAATTAACGAGAAGCGAGTGCACGACGGCGACGAGCGATTACTCGCTGGTATACGTATTGCAGCGTGACCTCTGCGATTATCCTGTATCTGCTGCAATTCGATGTGGTTAGGTTTTTTACTGTGGTTGGTTAGCCTAATCTATTTAATCCTTGTAGGGTTGTCACTCTTTTACGATTGTTACTTTCCCGTTTTTTTTTCTTTTTGGTTGGAAAGTGGGTACTGCAGTGTGACCTCTGCGGCTACAACGTATTCTTTTCTAATTCTTCTAACTGGTTATCAATTTTTTTATTCTTAATTTTTTAAATCTTGACTCAAATAAGGAACTTATTTGATTATTGGAAGAAAAGTCAGTTTGCTGAAAAACATGTTTTGAATCCAGGCGAACCCTATAAATTTTCGAATCCTAATTTTAAATTTTGGCATGTAAATTGAAAAGAATATACATCACCAGGCTTTATGCTTCATGCATCTGCAATAATGATATACGATACTCTTCGAATTTGTTGTAGAACTAGTTAAAAAGGGCTGCCTCTGGCCCTTTTCCCGGGTATCAGACTATTCACCTGGCTTGCGTTCTTATGGCGTTTGGGTAGCTTTTACCCACCGCATAGAACCCTTGTAGCTTCGAGACCAACAAATCCGTTCTGGCCCGCGACACATGATCGTCGTATCACCTGCGATTCCGCCAAGGCGTGCTTCACTTCGAAATTACGGTTTGTCAGGATCGACCAAGCGTGCTACGCTTTGGGACTGCGGTTCATCAGGATCGACTTGTTACCGCTACGCTTAACTATTATAGTAGTACCTCCAAGGTTAACATTTTTTTAAATAATATTTAGCTCTAACTAGCGAAGATTAATATCTCGACTTGGCACACGAGGTTGTTGACATGTGGAGTGTGAGCTCTGCTATCATTGTGCCGATTGTCGTATCAGCCAATGGACCTTGTGTGAATGGCCGAAAGCCTCGATCAACATCTATCGAGGCTCTCGTTAGGTGGTTGGATCCAGGGCCTGATTCAGAAGGCAGTACTCCTCAATACGGCTCGCATTGTGAGGAGGTTCCTGTCTCTGGAGCCCTAACCACCGGTAGCTTGGACCCTGCTCCCGACACCGGCGGATAACTATTTTTTTTTATGTTTTTTATACTTATTTTATATTTTAAGAAATATTTTAAAATGTAATTAGGTAAGTAAATAGATAAATAAACGATAATAATAATAATGAACCATTTATTATCAGGTAACATAGACCCATATAAACATAGCTTAACCTAAGTATACCTACATAATATAGTACCTAACAATTTTTGTTAGTGAATAAAAACTTAATAACTATGTTAGTATCGGGTCCCCTATGTTGTTTATGAGGCAGTGAAAATGTTTTTCGAAACAGCGTCTTTCGCGACTACTTCATTCGAGTCCTTCGCTCTCGAACCTGTGCGGCAGTGGAAAAAAAATTCGCAACAGCGTGTGTCGCAACAGCGGCGTTCGAAACAACATAGGGGACCCGTTAGTATCACTTAGTTGCACTTAGAATGTATTAATATGGAAAACCATATTGTAATGCATACCATAACAAGTATGCATTACAAATAATCACTAGGTATTGACAAAAGTCAATAGTGATTATTTGTAATGCATACTTGTTATTTGTCATTATTACTGTACGTCGTTCTAAATACTAAATCAAACATCGCTAGCTTATCCAGACTACCTGCAGTATTGTCTCTCCTACTTAAACCAAAGGTAAAAGACGGCCCATTGTGAAATTATACATTTATATCTATAATTTTTATGGTGTACATTATAAAGAGTATTTCTATCTATCTTTTCTGCTAATTTATTTTCCGAAGATTATTAGCTCTCAGCTCCATTATCTTACGCCCATTTTTTTGGCACAGAAAGAAAGAAAAATATGTTAATCATGAGATAATTTACAAACTGACCAAGGTTTTTAACAAAATAACAATGCAATATAAACGATTGAAGGACATCGTTTCAATTTGTCCAAATTCAAACATCAACATTTTAAATAAAATATTTATTCCTACATCCATCCCTAAACCAACTTAATCTATTTCTAATTTCTTGAAGCTGCCTTGAAGCCCGAATTCCTTCTCTGCTGGGGAGGGCTTGCCTCCAGGTCGGAGGGACTCATTCACTCGGCGCTTGTTCTCTTCCTGAAAGAAGACTGAGTTCTCTTGCATGCGTTGGATTATATCATCTGGTAACAAAGAGAATGTGGGATCAGGTGACGAAGATTTTCTATTGATGACTGTCTTAGTTGTTGATATCTCGGAAGTATAAAACGTTCGCTTTTCAATAAAAATATAAACATGACTGCCGAAATGTGGTACTACTATACTTAGGTCACTTCTGCCTTACCCTTTGGGTAAAACAGGAGTCGTCATGTTATTCGATGTCCTAATAATTAGTATATTTAGTCAAAATTCAAACTAAAATTGTTAGCCAATGTCTATCGAGTAACACAGAACAGCCGAGACTTCGAATTTCTTAAAGAAACATAATTCTTGCCCAGAGGGCCGAAATAAAAAACTGGCCAAGTGCGAGTCGGACTCGCACACGAAGGGTTCCGTACCACAAGGCAAAAACGCCGAAAAAAACATGTTTGTTGTATGGGAGCCCCCCTTAAATATTTATTTTATTTTAATTTTATTATTTATTATTAAAGTTAAAATACAACTGAGTATTTTGTGAATATTTCAAGTGCCTACCTGTTGCCATTTTTGATATCGAGCAAAAAAGGGCAAAAAAATCGCGTTTGTTGTATGGGAGCCCTTAAATATTTATTTTATTTTGTTTTTAGTATTTGTTGTTATAGCGGCAACAGAAATACATCATGTGTGAAAATTTCAACTGTCTAGCTATCGCGGTTCTTGAGATACAGCCTGGTGACAGACAGACAGACAGACGGACAGACAGCGAAGTCTTAGTAATAGGGTCCCGTTTTTACCCTTTGGGTACGGAACCCTAAAAATGATTATTATTAATTTATAAACAGGTTACTTAAACTACTACTAGTAGTCTTTAATAAAAAAAATCGTGAAAAACAGGTTATGTGGGGCACCACATAACCTGTTTTTCACGATTTTTTTTATTTCTTGTTAGAACAATAACTTCAGTCTCTGTAAAACCATTAAAACCCCCTACTAACCTCTTAAAGTAATATGATCCTTATACTCCCCGCCCTCCTCTTTGGGCAAGGCTTTCTTGGGGATCAACTTGTCGAGCGACTCAGCCCCGATCTGGTGCGTATGGATCAAGTTCATCAACTCCTTCTTGAGGTAGGGTCTGATCAGCGTCAACACCTTGTCCATAAAGTACGGCGCGTTCATGAAGTGCACGCCTTTTACCTTGCAGAACATACATTCCTGGAATTTGTTAAGGTTTTATTATTATATAACAATATTACATTTACTGATTAATAATGACTTCACATTGACGCCCGCCAAGAATGGCTCAAAGGCATCACTGAATAGATGCATTGCTACTGTTAATATTAAAAAAAAATTGCTTCCAATACGTTTCTCATCTAGAGGACAGTCTTCTAGGATTCCCGCTGGTGAAGAACATGTAGGATTTGCTCATTAAAGATTGAATTGATTGATTGGATTGGAGAGTAACTAGATCGAAAATGTACCAACCTGTAGGAAATATACTATATTCTTCACGACCATGAGATCCAGCCTGAGGACGTGAGCTAGAGTTGACATATCCATGTCGATAAGAATTACAAACCTGAAAACAAATGAACAACATTTTAGTTTAGGACCATTCATTTCATTTTTGGATGAAGGTTTTCCTTGCTCTTCCTACGCACATCTTTGAAGATGACCAAAGCATTTGGTGGGTAGAAGGACCCTGTATTTTTACTTCATAGTTGTCCCTATTAAAGATTCCGATGGTCGTCATCGTGTAGATTAGAAAATATCTCAATGTCGAGACAATCGTGCGTTTCACTTTAGTATTTTTTTAAACGACTTCTAAAAAGTTGTGTTGTTTGTATGTAGTGTTGATGCATTTTTTAATGTCTGTTCATCGATATTTTCGTCGCTTTAAAAACATCCTTTTATCATTTAGTCGCGGAAGCATGCGCGAGGTCCCGTATAAATTTTATTAAGTTTGCTTGTGTCGTTTTTGAGTTAGCTTCGTATTGCGTATTTAATCCACTTTGTGCATCATAATAATGTTAAAATACTTCCTGTCACTGTTGTTTACATAGTAAGTAGTGTAAACGAATTGGTTTAGGGGTAGGTACCATAATTTAAAAAAACTTTTTTACAAAAAAAAAACAACCGACTTCCGAAAAACACTATAAAGTGAAAAATAACTTTAATTTCGGAAGTCGGTGTCTTTGGATTTGTATTTTAGTTTTTTGCCACCGACTTCCGAAATTAAAGTTATTTTTCACTTTATAGTGTTTTTCGGAAGTCGGTTGTTTTTTTTTTGTAAAAAAGTTTTTATTTTTCACTTTTTAGTGGGTCAGTTTGTAATTTATCTAAGTTACAATAGCCTAATGTCAACTGCTCATCACCTTTTACAAAATATTGCTTTACCCGATGCAGGGACGTTAATTGTTGAGGAGTTCCCCTAATAAGAGCCAGGAGAATTGGAGCTGTTTGAGAAGTCACCATTAGCTCCATTTCACCATATGCATTGTAACGAGCATAAATTGCTTAGCAACCATATTAAAGCAATCGAATCGCAACCCGTGAAATATTTGTCATTGAGTAGTTCCGATA
Organism: Mesoligia furuncula; assembly: GCA_916614155.1. Classification (NCBI taxonomy): domain Eukaryota; kingdom Metazoa; phylum Arthropoda; class Insecta; order Lepidoptera; family Noctuidae; genus Mesoligia; species Mesoligia furuncula. Next base: position 1,632,124 of record OU744810.1, read on the forward strand.
GCCGTCTGTGGTCTTTATCATCAGCTCCATTTTACTAAATGCTGATTTTGGAGAGTAAATGCTCAAAAAAGTATTTTCCAAATCGGTTCGTAAATGACGGAGTTATGAAATATGAAAAGATCGTTAATGTAGATAAATTTTTAGGTTTTTGTTGATTTTTCAAAAACCGCTTGTCCGATTTCGATAAAATTTACATGGGACCATTTGGGAAGCATACCCTTTCCAACAAAAAAAGAATTTTTCAAATCGGTTGGCAAGCGACGGAGTTATGCGCGAACAAACATAAAAAAAAAAAAATACAAACATCCGAATTGAGAACCTCCTCCTTTTTTAGAAGTCGGTTAAAAAGTGAAAAAAACTTTTACTTATACAAGAAAAAAACAACCGACTTCAAAAAAAAAAAAACACTACAAAGTGAAAAATAACTTCAATTTCGGAAGTCGGTGTCGTTGGTTCCGCACATAGATATATGAAAGAAGGAGATATGCCCGCTAGTTGAAAATGTATCAGAAACCGATGTCGCTAGGTTGACCCCACCACCGCGCCACTACTACACATGTAGTTCAGTAAAAGCAATAGATACAAAGTCGCGCACACACTTGCAATTCATAAATCAGAACGTTCTACACAATCAATTATAAACCTTAACTCATTACACACAGCGTGCATTTATTTATTTCATGGGACTTAAACATAACTGGCGAAAGGGAATTGCTCACTTTGTTAGGGTGATCTGGCTAAGCGTGGACAAGATCTTTATTAATAAATAACTTGCATTTCAAAAATTACTTATCTATAGGAAAGTAAATATTATAATAAAGTTGTAGCAAGATGCAAGAATATGCTTCAACTGGCATGTGAAAAACTGGCACCTTGCCGGGTAAAATCTTTGTAATAAGCTTATTCTTTTCTATAATATATTATTTGCCAGTAGTATTTTGATATAATCTGATAAGAAAAACAAATGTTCGAAGCAGCGAGAAAACAAAACAACATCCACAGTGCACGAAAACAAAGCAAATGGTTTTTTCATTGTTACTTTTGTTACATTACAGTTGTCAGATGTCATTTCACTTGACGTTAGAGTTGTTCGATATGAATCGATACTCAAGCGGGTCGGTAAAACAGGATTTGATTGATTTTCACATCGATTCAACTATATATACGATCCACTACAGTAAATTAATAAAGGTTGTTGTGTGTGAAAGTTAAATGAGAAAAAATGAAAATCTCAGGAAAAATACTATTAAGGCGGGCCGTTATTTTCCAAAAACACTCTTCTCAATCACAACTGACATTGGCAAAATAGTTCGGGCAAAATCGGGACTCTGCTTTGTTTGTCTGTCTGTCTGTTTGTAAGAAATTGAATGGAATTAAAGGCGAACATATCGAGGGTATAGTGTTAAAACCCAATAAGTGCCGAAAAATTAAAAATCGTTATTTTTTTAAGTTTTGACTAAACGTAGTCACTTTATTGGGTTATTACCTCAAGTAATTTTCTTTCTACTGCGAATTCCACTTATTGGATTATACCACTGGAAAGAGCGTCAAAAATGCATTAAGATGTATTAATAATAACGATTTTTAATTTTTCGGCACTTACTGGGTTTTAACACTATACCCTCGATATTAAAAAATATTAATTTAAATTAAAAAGCAATTTTATATCGATACTCGGATTTAAATCAGCCATTGCGAAGCAGAATATCGATACAAAGCAACAGGATCGATCATCTCTATAAGCGATACAGTAGGAGTTGCCAGGAAAAAAATCTTACTATAATCGATTTATAGAACCGTTATTCTAATCTAAAAAATATGTCACAATACTAATAACGTTTTCGATTGTTTTATTTTAAAACAATGTAAATGAGTATAATCTTCTCATACAATATTGACCGGTACTCGTTTTACAGACAAACACTTTTTTTGCCATAATTATCGATTATCTAATCGATTACAGACTGAAATTGATGTTTTATTTCCCCGCTGGTAACACTGCGTCAAACAAATGGCTATGCTTTTTAACTGTAGGATACAATTTAAATACTCTTTATTTCGACTTTTTGTTCGTATACCTGGCTACTATGTGATGTGCAAAAATATTTCATTTAGACTAAATAATATTGTTTAGTAAAAATAATTTTTACCGGGCATCTTGTCCACGCTTAGCCGAAACTGGTGATTCCCTTTGGGTGTTCTATCAACTCAGCCTATCGCAGTCCACTGCTGGACATAGGCCTCTCCCAGACTGCGCCACAGCACCCTGTCCTCCGCCTTCCGCATCCAGTCTACCCCAGCCACCTTCTTTAGGTCGTCCATCCATCTAGCTGGGGGGCGTCCCACACTACGCTTGCCGATACGCGGTCTCCACTCCAGGACTCGTCTGCTCCACCGGCCATCGGTCCTTTGACAGACATGACCAGCACACTGCCACTTCAGTTTGCTTACTCTGCAAGCTATGTCGGTAACTCCGGTTCTTTTCCGGATAATTTCATTCCTGATTTTATCCTTTAAAGAGACTTCGAGCATTGCTCGCTCCATAGCGCGCTGAGCGACCTTGAATTTGTGCACCAGCCCGACCGTCAGTGTCCACGTTTCAGCACCGTATGTCATGACGGGCAGAACGCACTGGTTAAAGACCTTAGTGTTCAAATACTGCGCGATAGGCGACGAGAAGACTTGACGGAGTTTTCCTAATGCTGCCCAACCCAACTGGATCCTTCTGTCGGCCTCTTTTTCAAAGTTGTGTCTAACGAGCTGGATGACTTGCCCTAGGTAGACGTAATCCTTCCCATCTTCGAGAAGCGACCCTTCGATGTGGATTGGACTCGGCAAGACGTGGGTGTTGTATAGGTTCAACTTACTCTTCGAGGCTTGATTATGTATGTATGTAATAGTGCGTCTTTTCTTCACATTGTATATAATGCTGGGGAGTTTGTTGCGCCACTTCTTCTTCCCGGCGAAAGTACTAGGAAGTGGTGAAGGGCGGGCGTGCCGCGGGACTGTCTTATGTAATTTTGACGTTAAAAAAGTGCGGATTCATAGCTTAATTTGAATAAATGACTTTTGCTTTTAAATGAACATTTTTTTGTAGTAGTAGATAAGCCAAGCTAGATCTCGCCGGTTGGACACAGGTGCTGAGTAACATTCACAAGGGCCTATAATATTGGGGCGGCGGTGGCCTCATAATACCAGGGGACCTAAAAAGGCCACTTTGGCAAAATCATAAAAGGATAACATAATGGACAGTTAACCGTTAAGTTAATCGTATCAAATCCCATTGGTGAAGCATTTTTAAGTTTTTTTTTTATCTGTGCTAAAATACCAATCAATCCTACCCAAATCCAATCCCAATCTCTTTGATTATACCTACGTAGTGCAGCGAAAAAAGAAAAACACGGATTGTCTTCGCCATATTACGATTCATAATGTTATCCTTTTATGATTCTCCAAAGTGGCCTTTTTAGGCCCCCTGGTGGGCCGTTGTTGGAAACTTACCCAGGCCAGGTCCCTTCTTCATACTGCCACAAATCGTAGACCATCATGCAAGTTCTAACGATTTCCAGGATGTTGTAGTTGCGAGGGTCTGGGTCTAGAAGACGAAGGTATAACACCCGGTAGCCTTCCACTGTCGGCGTCGCCAGTGGAGCAAATAATCTGGAAATATGAAACGAAAGTCTTCTCATTAAGGGGGAATCGCCAGGGTAGTCCGCGACAAAAAAATAAAAATAACAAGATCTCATGACGGACGTATATGGTTGTTAGAGAGTAATTCACACTGACCTCCGTACCAGTAAAACTGTATCACGGTAGGTCAGTCTTCCTCGTTCTCCAACAATCACACATCCAATCAGTGAACCTAGCAGGTAGTTCGGTAATAATTATTTGCTATGCATTACTACAAGTCTGTGTGGTGCCGGACTTAAAGAATACCACCACCCCTTACTTCCCGTGGGTGTCGTAAAAGGCGACTAAGGATCGTACCGGAGAATGGGCAGCAGCGTTCACTATGTATTCCACCATCATACCATACTGCGATCGCCAACCCGCCTGCCAAGCGTGGCGATTATGGCAAACCCTCCCAAAATTGGGGGAGGCCTATGTCCAGCAGTGGACGTCTATCGGCTGAAACGACGACTACAAATCGTAAGTGGCTAAATCGTAAAATTAGAAAACATTAAGTATATGGAAAATGTAATTGGTGTATGTGACTGAATGTGTGTGAAAACGAGCTGTGTATTTGTATTTATGATAGGCTTAATAAAAGCTGTTCCGTGTTAACATAATCAATTTGAAGTAGAAATTTATTTAAAATCTTTTTGCAATTATAGCTTGACAAACTCCTAGACAACTGATTGTATAAATGAGTCCCGTTATGGTCAAAAAATCTGCTAGCAAATGGGTACCGTTTTGGTTCTAGAAACAGAATACACTAAATACTATCTATGTCTGGTTGTCAACAGAGGTAACTTAAGGCTCCTACACACATGCCGGCGGCACAGCCGGCGGGTTCTGCCGCGCGGGTGTTCCACCAGCATCATTTCAGCTGTGCAGCTCGTTTGTGCGGCAAGCCCGGCTACTCAAATACCCGCCGGGTATGCCGCCGAGCTTGTTGGTGGCATGCCCGCCGGCTGGGCCACCGGCATAGTGTGTAGGAGCCTTTAGAGTGTTGCTGTAGGATCGTATAATAGTTTTATAAAAAATTGTCTAATCGTAAGCAATGACAGTTCTTTATATAGTGTATGTGTGGGTTACATAAATCTCCTGAAATTCATAACCTTAAGTACAGCTCGCGGCGCTCTTTCTAGGGATAAAATTATTGTTTTAGATGCGCCTCTCCATGCAGTGATACCGTAAGTTATTATTGACTGGCAAGTTAAGTAGATAATGTTGAATTTATAATTATATGTGAGAACGATGTAAAAAAAGACATACGCCTGGTGGCGGTGGCAGTTTCAAGATTATTCGGAAGGTTTTAACCTCTCACACCGTTTGCCAATGTTGTCAAATGTATGAAAACCACAAAGTTTTTTTGTTTTTTTTTGTCACGAGATTCTGGTACTTAGTCCTTTACCTGTCGAAACACCTCATGCGTCGAAGTAGTTGAATGGGCGCAGTAAAGTCATTACGTAACAAAGACAATGACAACAGAACAACGACACTGTTGTGTACACTTGGTGTACCGTTGACGTTTCGAGCACTTTCTCTAATGTACACTTGACGCTTGTGGGGTTAAAGGCTAATTTATTTATTAACAACTTCCCGTATACAAAATATTTTGAGTAAAGCACCTTATAATGAGCCTAGGACTTGCACAGTCGCCAATTACAGGTTAATCAACATTATCAAAAATAAGTTATTAGGGTGGTAACAATAAAAGTAAAAGTAATCAGTCTAGAGTTATTTATGTAAGTACCAGCTGCGCCCCACGGTTCCACCCGCATGAGTGTCGATCCCGTGGGAATATCGGGATAAAACTATCCTATATCCTATCCCGGGACTCAAACTATCTCTATACCAAATTTCATCTTAATTGGTTCAGCGGCTTAAGCGTGAAGCGGTAACAAACAGACAGACACACTTGCATTTATAATGTTAGTATGGATGGCAAAATAATTAAATTTAAATATAGCTAATGTAGCAAGCAGGGAGAGCAGTGGCTGCTTAGTGGTGACGGCCGCGACTTACGAGATGTAGGTCGTAGGTTCGAACCCAGACAGGCACTTTACTTTTATTTCATCACCACTGCTTCAAAATGTTGAAGGAAAATACCTCGAGGAAACCGGCATGTCCTAAAACCATAAATTTCGAAGTCATGTGACATTTACCAACCCGCACTGGGCCCGCGTGGTGGATTACGGCCCATTCCCTCTCACAGAGAGGAGGCCTGTGTCCCAGCAGGACAGAACATTATAGGCTGATGATAATGGTGATGATAATGTTGTGTCACTCACATTATATTACTGGTGAACTCAGCTTTCTTGTCAAAGGCTCGATTATTGAAGAAGGGCTGGAAGAGTGTTCTCAGCGTGAAGTGCAAGTCCAGGACTTGCTTAGACACCTCGATGCTCTTCTGACAGCAGTGGTACACGATTACCAGGTCCACGTCTGAAACAGTATTTATTTATTACTATTAGGTTATCAACAGCGACAAAAAATAGATAAAAAATAGATTATGATACATGTGTGCTATGTTGATCTAATGATCAATGCACACGCGTTTCATACGACGTTTTTCAACACACTTGCGAGGAAAAAAACAGATTTGTATTGTTAAATATTAACTTGTTTGGAAAATGGCGCGCTAGTTTTGTTTACGGACTCTCATTTTAACTTTATTAGTATATGGCACTGACAAAACCTCTAAACAGCCTATAGAAAAAATATCATCATTTCAGCCGAAAGACGTCCACTGCTGGACATAGGCCTCCCCCAAGCACCTCCACTTCGACCGGTCCTGTGCTTCCCGCATCCAACGGGTTCCTGCGACCTTCACAAGGTCATCGGTCCACCTTGTGGGAGGCCTTCCAACGCTACCGCGTACCGGAAGACGTAGAAAAAATATAATAAACACAAAATAATGTGAGACTGATCGTAGTGTTGTCGTATGTCAAATTTTAGTTTAGTTAGTATGGAATTAGAAAGTACTATTGGCATAGAGAAATATACATTAGTTTCAGTGAGAATCCGCAATAATAGAACGCCAGTCAGGGTCTTTTCCGTTTGGTTTCCGAAGGGACCACGGACAATTTAAGTTGGATAATTAAAATTTTCTTGCGTTTTTTTGTAATTTGCAGGTCAGTATCAGGTTGTATCTTGATCAAATATGATTCGCGATTATAATATATATGTATTTACAAAATTATAGTCATTAGAATAGAATCTTTCAAGTTAGATTTTTTCCCTAAGAATTTTTCCATAAGAAAGATGTATAAATGATTCGAATAATTATCATTCTGTAAAGACGTACCTGTTATAGTCGCAAATCATATTTTGATCAAGATACAACCTGACACTGACCTGAACATTGCAAAAAACCTAAGAAAATTTGAATTTCGTGGTCTACCACTGCGCATTCACCTTAAATTGTCCGTGGTCCCTGCGCATTCACCTTAACGTAAATAAATATTAGTTAATTTTGGGACAAAGGACAATACAGACTATTTATAAAAAAAAAAGTGAATTGGTGAGATTAAAAAAGCGCGCATCTCCAACTAGTAAATAGTTATCTGTGGAAATAAAGCACTTGTGGATTAAAATAAAGAAAAAGCACGCTTTTTTAATACACTGCATTATGGACCTAAAAGCGGTTCAATAAGAGCCACTTTACGAGCAAGTGTGTTGAAAAGTATGTTAAAGAGTACTTTACAGTGCTCTCCAAAAGTTAACATTTTTCTACTTCAGCTATGAAACATCACATTATGATTTATAATTCTAGTGATCCAAATTGTTTGAACTGCTATAACGTTATTATTTACTAAATTTAACTACCTTTGACTTATCATAAAAAATAATCAAGTAATCCCTCAGGAGCACTTGATTATTTATTTATTATAAATCATAATGTGTCATTACAGCTGGGGTGGGAAAATGTCAACTAAGTTTTGGAAGCCACAGTATGTATATTACAGTGTTCCTTTATTCGCCTGATCTCTCTCCGGTCGTGTCGGATTGCCGTCCCATTGGACTATGAGAGTGAGGGAAGAGAGAGTCCACCTGTGTGTGCGCACACACTTGTGCACTATAATATCTCCCACGCCGAAGGTTAGTCTGTGTCTGTTGAGATTGGCCGCCGTGGCCGAAATATGGAGTGGAGGACTATATTACAGTATTGTATGGCTTATAATATGTTGGTTAAGTAAAGTATGTTGGGGTAAGATCGGCACTGGTATAAGACCGAATGAATCGAATTCCCACCTAATGTGGCAAAGTTTTTAATGCAATAATAAACATTGGTGTTCTCCATCATTATTTTTATTCTGCTACGACGAAGATCAGAGTAAGGTTTAATTTGCAGGCAAAGAATTTAATTCCTACCCCAGGAACGATCTTACCCCAAAATACCTTATACCATGCAATAATCGATTAGCATTGAGTCAAGGGGCTAGTTGTTTATTAAACTTCAAAGACTAGCATCTGACGCGACTTCGTCCTCGAAAAATTTCTTGTTTTAACGTATATATCCTGAAATACTCGGCAATCCTAGCTTCCCACTAGTAGGTCCAAAAATTACCCCCATATACAAACTTACGTACCTCTTTATAATAGTAGTAGGTAATTAGTATCTATACACGAGAGAACGCCATTGATTGTTCCTTAAACTTAATGTTATTATAAAAACCGGGCAAGAGCGAATCGGATTCGCGCACCGAGGGTTCCGTACCATAATATGCTTTTAAATTTTCATCGGCGAGGTCTAAATTCATCAGAGAATTTTAACACAGCTGTGCACTGCGGTGTAGAATATTGCAATTTTACGTCAGCGCCATCTCTTGACCGATAGTGGAACTAATGTAACTTTAGTTCATGATTTCTGAAAAAGTGTGCTATTTAGAGACTTCGTTTTATATTTCCTGTAAAATAGAATAATTTCAGATTTTTCTCTTTGCAAACTTCGGAGATACGGGGGGGAACGGTATTTTTTTTTACATTTTTCATCAAAAGTCGAAAACTATGCGGCCTAAAAAAAAGAAAAAATATTTGAGAATGTGCAAACTGCGCTTATTCATATGATACCCAACATGCCCAAATAACCCCACTTCGAATTTTTCAGACCCGCTTTCAGTCCCTGTTGCAAAAAATATACATATATTTTTATTTTTTTCTTATTTTTTAGTTGGGCAAACGTCATCTAAAACTATTCCAAACTTCAAGTTGATAGCATTAGCAGTTCTTGAGATTTCCAGCTGTGACAGACAGAAAGACAGACAGTCTTACCTTATGGGTTCCGTTTTTCCATTTTGGTACGGAACCCTAAAAAGATATTTTAGAATAAGAATAAAGCATATTTTACGATAACATATTTTAAAATATTTTTTTGCCAGGGTCAATTTATGACAGCACAATGCCGTATCTGATGTTAGAAGCTACATAATCATGATACGTCGAGAGAACTGTTTTGAGCGCTATTTTACAATGTCTCCACAACGCATAAGCGAAACGATTGATCTTATTTGTGACCTTTAAGCAGTGAGGTCTCCATGTGCAGCCACTGTCTACTGTTATAAGTCCGAAAAGCTTATGTCAATCCTGTTGCAAGTAATTGTAGAAATACGACACGCTTCGAAAGCGAGTGTCACTTGTCTGGGCCAGCTGGTCTTGTGCTCTGAGTGGCATATCTCTATAATAAGAATCGTCAAATACGGAAGAATTTATTTTCATATCTCTCTAACGATAACTTTATATGCATAAGTGAGTTACATGTGTAACAATGACATTCATTGTTTCCTTAACCTTTTGAACGCCATTGTCACATATATGTGACAAACGAAATCTTACCCTGAACGCCAACGTCACAAATATATGACAAAATACACGTCGCACCATATTATGAAATAAACAATATAATCATTACTTTTGTGTGTTTTTATTTATAAAATTTAAAAGTGTAAAAAAATGGCCTGGCGTCAGGGGTATGGCGATACGTTTATACTCTGGCGTTCAAAAGGTTAACATTGTTCATTTACAGCTAAATTAACTTCAAACAATACACAAACGCCCTAGACACAAAATACAGAGAGTACAGAAGGCAAGGAAAGTGAAGTACATACATGTGTATGTACTTCACTTTTCATACCTTCGCTCGGCCTATGGTTGTCAACTTTGGCTTATGCACAAAAAACTATCGTGGTAGTGGCACTCGTATCTAGTTGTTTGATTTATTGTTTGTTCAGCTTAGTCTACAATATTAAAACAAAACAATTGTTGCTCCATTTTTCTCACTCTCTCACTTCACAGACGCGTGTTTCAAGCGGATGGCACTCGCGCTCGACACGACACGTTATCTCGGACTGGTTGGGAATAGTAATTCCCAACCAGTCCGAGATAACGTGTCCGTGAGCGGTGTCTATGTGTGCGTTGCTCGAGCGCACTTTGTGTGTAGATTGCCTTCTGTACTCTCTGTATTTTGTGCCCTAGATGACTACCCATTCTTAGCTTCTATGCCATTAGACATTGTTAGACTGCATGAAACAGTTATCAAACATCATTGATCAGCCAATCATCGCGCTTAAACGCTTCTTAAGAATCGATGGAATGTAAGCTATTATTGTAACAGACTATCTGATATCTGATAATTGCACTGAGGTACCATATACGATCAAATTACATTAGCTAGCGAAACTCCACAGACGTCATAGGTATCGATATCTTAAGGGGATTACAGGACTTAAACGCAAAAAACGCAAGTTTTAGAAGCAAAGTATATGATCGACTACAGTAAACAAAATCTGAAAAATATATGACTTTCTTAAGGATATATGCTAGGTAGATAGTGTGTTGAAAACATAATACCTACCACCAATTCGATACTATAGAAAAAAAACATGAAGATATCTAAAAACTTTCTTTTTACAATAAAAACCATACTAATATCCATACAATTATTCAGATTTTTTGTCAGATTATTCTACAAGCAACATACTATAGCACTAGCAACGGTAGTGTTTCAAATTCCATCAAAACTGGTTGATGATGATAAAAAATCGGTTTCTATAGTGAGTATAGTGACACACGCGTAAAACCACGCCTGTTTTTCTGGAAGGGTTAGGCAGAGCCCTTAGCACACCCACATTCCAGTTATTATTAAGTCCCATGTACCTAATAAGAGGGGTGAAGGTTGCTGGAATCCGCTGGATGCGAAAAGCACAAAACCTGTCGAAGCGGCGATGTTTAGGGAAACATATGTCCAGCAGAGGACATCTTTCGGCTGAAATGACTGAATAGCAGGGGTGACATACTCGTAGTGACATTTTGCCATAAATTAGATAACAAGTCAATGCTTAAGTTACAGTTGTATCCCTTGACAACATTTATTTAAATTGTACAGTAAGAGACAATTTTCCTCATAAACAATAGAATAGGATGGTCCCAGCGATTACTATCAAGCTGTAAAAGGTTAATAAAATCTCACATTTGAACTGAACGTGAAGGTTAATATCTAGCCAAGATACAATGTGTTATTTATAAATATACTCAAGTCTACACAACCTGTGAAAAACTAAGTTAACGAAAAAAAATAGTCATCATCATCTGCCTGCCTTTTCCCAACTATGTTCGGGTCGGCTTCCAGTCTCACCGGATGCAGCTGTATTTTACATAAAGCGACTGCCTATCAGCGGACTGACTTCCACAAACCAGTTACTGGGTAATACGATACCCCTTGGGAAGAATGGTTGTCAGACTTTCGGGCTTCTGAAGACCCATAACAACCACCAATGAACCACGAATAACAGCCGGGACCAACGGCTTAACGTGATTTCAGAGGCACGGAGGAATTTAGATATGTAACGATGGTCACCTATCCACGGACCAACCGCGGCAAGCATAGCACCTGATCGATGGGGGTCCATCGATCAGGTGCTATGCTTGCCGCGGGCTTGGGCTTGTGATAACAGCCGCACGGGTGTGCGGCTGTTAGCACAAGCCCAAAAATAACTTAGTATTAATCTAAAAATCTCTTTGGACTGCACTTATGTAGGTACTTAAGCATATTCCATTACACCTTAGATACAACTCAAAAAAAACTCAAAACTCAAAGCATTTATTTCAATTAAACCTTGTACAGGCACTTTTGAATTGTCAAAATTAAATAGTCAGAAAGTTGAAGTTAGTTGCCCATTCCAAAACGTACATACATCACTATGAAGAAGAACGGGCAAGAAACTCCATGGACGCTCTTTTAAATCAAGATATTACAAAATCCTGGGTACATTAATCTTGTTGCTTCTATATGTGAGAACAATGTAAAAAAGACACAAATGAAGAAACAATTAAAAATGTAAGATTAAAAAGAAGTCTTGGCAGTTAAGAGATGACCAGTCTCAACCGACGGCGCCCGTTCACAAACATGACGCGTGGATCAGCACCGAATGATCCAACACAAGCGCCACCGTCGGTGAGACATTTTAAGTGAACATGACACGTTCTCAACTGCCATGCTCTTTCAAGTCAACGTCAAAAAATCATAATAAACGGATACACGGTTCAAACAATAACATTTTTTTTTAAATGCTTCTAAATCGTGGCATTAACCTTCTCCTTTAACTAGTGAGCCCAAGTGCCTGTGGCGCAGGACCAGCATTAAGCCAAGCATTTTTATCTGCGATATAATCATCCAACTTTAATATGCTTGTCTACATAGTAAATAAATAAATAAATAAATAAATATATTCGACAACTATCACACAACGCCGTCTAGTCCCAAGCTAAGCAGAGCTTGTGTTATGGGTACTAGACAACTGATAAACATACTTATATATTTCTAAATACATACATATTATAGATAAATTACACCCAGACACAGAACAAATGATCATGCTCATCACACAAACATTTGTCCTGGGTGGGAATCGAACCCACGACCTCCAGCATAGCAGTCAGGGCCACTAACCACTAGACCAACGGGCCAGTCATAGTGTGCGTTTAATGCGTTTGAAATTTCTTTTCATTTAGTTGAAGAATATCGAGTGATACTTTATTATGACATTTTACACAGTAACCCATAAAACAAGTTTTTACTTTAGACAATCTGAAACGCGGTTGATCTAATTTGTCCCTATTTCTCGTGTTAAAATTATACTTACAAAATTAAAATCATTTATCATTAAAATACAATATGACATTCACTACTTCTAACATTTAATACCAAATTATTTACAGTAAACCAATTAGGGACCATAAGCATAACGTTATTTACGTCGTCAAGCAGGGGCTTGACGACGAACAGGGGTGCACGTCTGCTTACTTTAAAAATCAGTAATGTGTCATCAGCAAATAACACCATTTGTGGTCGGTTTTTCAACAAAGGCAGCGCATCAGTCATCAGAACTCTGGCATTGCATTGCAGATATCCATAGACGACTCTGAAAGCCGTCGGCTTACAAAAAACCTATAAAAAAACCGTGTAGGGCCACCGACCCTACACGTTTTTTTTTCAATTGTTTTTTCCTGGCAGGAACGAAGTTGAAAATGAAAATTCCAGGATGGCGGCTGCGAAAATTTCTATAAGTAATAATATTATTATAATATACCAACCTGTGAGATGTTTCTCGGGCAGATGTGGTTGCGTCTTCAGCCAGTCGCGTAACTTCTTGATCTCGTCTGGTGAGATGTCCGGGTTCTTCTCATACTCCTTCTCTATCGTTATCGGCTTCACTACACCCGCCATTTTGTTTCTGAAATATAGCAGAGTAAAATATTTTTACATATTATAATAGGCATTTTTCGCGACATTAGAATAAACAGGGTGGCAAAAAAAATGTGAATAGGTACAAATCAAAAATACAAATAAAAAATATATATAATCCAGGGGCAGGCCTTTGCCCAGCAGTGGGATGTGATAGGCTAACACTCATTTGTAACACTTACTCTAAGTTAATTTTAATTACATAATTCAATGTTTTTATGAAAGATGAATTTAGACGATTCTATCCTTACTTCTACGTTATTACCTGTATAAACTTTGTAATCTTCTATCGCGGTCGCCGCTCCAGAACCTTTCGGCCTCATCGGCCATCTGTTCTGCGAGCAATGTGCCCTGCCCATTGCCACTTAAGTTTGGCAATTCTTCGGGCAATGTCGGTTACCTTGGTTCTCCTGCGGATATCTTCATTCCTGATTCGATCACGCAGGGAAACTCCAAGCATAGCCCTCTGCCCTTTGGGTGACTTTTAGCCTTCTTATAAGGCCCATTGTGAGCGACCACGTTTCAGTGTCATAAGTCATCATTGGCAACATGCACTGGTCAAAGACTTTCGCCTTGAGACACTGCGGTATGTGGGACGAGAAGATATTGCGTAGCTTCCCGAACGCTGCCCAGCCGACTCGGATTCGACGATTGACCTCTTTCTCGAAGTTAGACCTACCTAACTGGACAGTTTGTCCTAGGTGAACATACTCGTCGACGACTTCGAGTTTAGCGCCTCTGATCTTTATGAGAGGGGGTGTTACATGGGCATTTGACATGACCTTCGTTTTGTCCATGTTCATTTTAAGGCCCACTCTTTCGGCGGCTCTACTGAGGTCATCGAGCATTGTACTGAGATCCTCCATAGTATCAGCCATGACTACGATATCGTCGGCAAATCGAAGGTGAATTATATATAAAGGAGTAAAATATTTTTACATATTATAATAGGCATTTTTCGCGACATAAGAATAAACAGGGTGGCAAAAAAAATGTGAATAGGTACAAATCAAAAATACAAATAAAAAATATATATAATCCAGGGGCAGGCCTTTGCCCAGCAGTGGGATGTGATAGGCTAACACTCATTAGTAACACTTACTCTAAGTTAATTTTAATTACATAATTCAATGTTTTTATGAAATATGAATTTAGACGATTCTATCCTTACTTCTACGTTATTACCTGTATAAACTTTGTAATCTTGTATCGCGGTCGCCGCTCCAGAACCTTTCGGCCCCATCGGCCATCTGTTCTGCGAGCAATGTGCCCTGCCCATTGCCACTTAAGTTTGGCAATTCTTCGGGCAATGTCGGTTACCTTGGTTCTCGTGCGGATATCTTCATTCCTGATTCGATCACGCAGGGAAACTCCAAGCATAGCCCTCTGCCCTTTGGGTGACTTTTAGCCTTCTTATAAGGCCCATTGTGAGCGACCACGTTTCAGTGTCATAAGTCATCACTGGCAACATGCACTGGTCAAAGACTTTCGTCTTGAGACACTGCGGTATGTGGGACGAGAAGATATTGCGTAGCTTCCCGAACGCTGCCCAGCCGAGTCGGATTCGACGATTGACCTCTTTCTCGAAGTTAGACCTACCTAACTGGACAGTTTGTCCTAGGTGAACATACTCGTCGACGACTTCGAGTTTAGCGCCTCTGATCTTTATGAGAGGGGGTGTTACATGGGCATTTGACATGACCTTCGTTTTGTCCATGTTCATTTTAAGGCCCACTCTTTCGGCGGCTCTACTGAGGTCATTGAGCATTGTACTGAGATCCTCCATAGTATCAGCCATGACTACGATATCGTCGGCAAACCGAAGGTGAATTATATACTCGCCATTGATGTTAATGCCAGCCCCTTTCCAGTCCAGAACCTTGAAGACCATGTGGTGCCCTCCCGGAAATAGAG
The DNA here is from genome assembly GCA_916614155.1 of Mesoligia furuncula. Taxonomy (NCBI): domain Eukaryota; kingdom Metazoa; phylum Arthropoda; class Insecta; order Lepidoptera; family Noctuidae; genus Mesoligia; species Mesoligia furuncula. The sequence continues at coordinate 1,647,446 of OU744810.1, forward strand.
CAAGTTTCCGGATTTGAGGATTATCGAGTCCTCCCCCTCTCTTCGGACTTCAGATAACCCCACTATACTCCATCGTACCCTGCTCAATTCTTCCTCGAGTTCGGTGATCTTCCCGTCGGTCCGGAGTGTACGCGTATTGTATGTTGCCAGGTCCAGTTTTCGGTGATTATGGTAGAAGGATCTCTTCCGGGGATTCTTCGCAACCCTTGCCTCAACGTGGCCTTGGCCGCTACCGTAGCCAAGGGTAGGCGGGCCGCCGGGTACTAGGAGCCTAGTGTTTTTTTGTGCTTGTCATTCTTGGGGAGGGGGGGCGGAGGGGGGGTTCGCCATAATCGCCACGCTTGGCGGGCGGGTTGCCGATCGCAGTATGGTATGGTGGTGGAACGCATAGAGAACGCTGCTGCCCATTCTCCGGTACTACCCTTAGTCGCCTTTTACGACACACACGGGAAGTATGGGGTGGTGCTATTCTTTAAGTCCGGCACCTCACAGATTATCGTATGTATGTATTAGCTTTGTAACTAGGTATTTAAACTAAACATCGGATACAAGATCATCATTTCAGCTGAAAGACGTCCACTGCTGGACATAGGCCTCCCCTAAGCACCTCCTCTTCGACCGGTTCTGTGCTTACCGCACCCAGCGGATTCCTGCGGCCTTCACAAGGTCATCGGTCCAACTTGTGGGAGGCCTTCAAACGCTACGTCTTCCGGTACGCGGAACCACTAATATTATTCACGGTAAAATATATTTGAAACATCTGGTTAAAGGCTAAACTATGCATAATTTAGAACCAACTTCCCGCACGATAGACGTTCTTAAAGATACTCAAGGTCAGTCGCAGAAATTACGTTGCCGATTTCCGGTTTAATTATTTGCCAAGTTAAAGTCAATTCAGCCCATTTTGAGTAAACCAAACTGAGACTATTCTGATGTATCTCTAAGTTATTTATTTATAGTTAATTAAAAGGATAATTACTTTAATTGACATAGAAACCATTATTACTTGACAATAATTATAGAATAAAATGCATTTATTTGCCAGAATATTGTACAAAGTTGTTATGGCATTTAGCCTGCATTATGTATTACGATCATAATATTCTGTCGTTTCCGGCGTACAAATAGGTATGGTTTGTAAAATTAGGGTCATTAAAATTAAATTATAATCATTAGAATTAGAAATGCAAATTTGAACAATAGTTGTAAAAGAGATTAATTATATAAGTCAAAATTAAATAAGGTCAAGGAGATAAAATACGATTTACAGGCAAATGTCAACAAATACTTAGGTTAATTTTTCATTCATAAAATCTTCAGTCGAGTAATAGCATTTGCTTAAAAGAAAGTTAAATAATTTACATTTAAATGTTCTGAGGCTGAGAGTTTTGACGCCATCAGGTAATTTGTTATAAACAGTAATGGACATGCAGTATACATTATTAGAAAATAATTTAATTCTACTTCTAGGAACATTAAGCATATGCACTTTGCGGCTGGGTCTGGATCCAATATCATTAAACAAGTCAAATACATGTCTGTTTTGGTGTACAAATATACAAATTTCATAAATGTATAATGCTGAAAGTGGCAGTTTTTTAAGTAATGGAACACAACTGTCCAGTGGGTGCGCTCCACAAATTGAGCGTACGCATTTTTTCTGAGCTTGAAACACTCTTTTAAGTTCAACCAAATTACTCCACATTATAATGCCATAGCGCAAAATTGATGAGACATAGCCATGGTATGCACATAGTGCCGCATCAACACTAGCCACACATGTTAGTCTATATAAAATAAATACAAATATATCTATCTACTTACATAGATCCTCAATATGAGATTTCCAGTTACAGTTTTTTTCAATTATTATCCCCAAGAATTTTGCGTAATCAACCTCTTCTATTGTCTCATTTCCATATTGTATTTTAAGAGCGTTTACGCCGAACGGCATTTCATACAAACTTTCAATCCCTTGTTTTTCGAAATGAATGAACCGATTTTAATGAAACTTCATATGCATAATCAGGATACAAAGGACTAAAAAGTTAGTAGAAAACATTTTCGAAAAATAGTGTTACAGCCAAATTATACCGATTTTAAATATTCCATAGATACAGAGATTTCCAGTTATCTTTTTTTTAAAAAGACATTACGAAAATGTTTTCTACTAACTTTTTAGACCTTTCTATCCTGCTTATGCGTATGAAGTTTAATTAAAATCGGTTCATTCATTTTGAAAAATAAGGGCTTGAAAGTTTGTATGAAATGCCGTACGGCGTAAACGCTCTTAAGCCGTGGAAGCGTACCGTTATATGTCTGGAATTGCATCACTTTTGTTTTGTTATATATGAAGATTATTATGTTCAAGCCATGTAATAATTTTATTTAATGTCATGTGTATTTTTGGTACTCAACAATGACGTAATTTTCATTTATAATACTGAGGGTCGTATCGTCAGCAATTGTGGGACGTTTCAGTCGGCAAGTCATTAACATATACCAAGAATAAAAGCGGTCCTAGTTTGGTCCTTTGTGGAACACCGCAGTTATTTTCACGATATTGAGACCTATATGCGAGCTTTTGATTTCCTGTTTGTCTCGAAATATCAACACATTGCTGTCGATTTGTAAGGTAGCTTTCGAGCCATTTCAACGCGTTTCCCCTTATGCTATATCGATCTAATTTATAACTTAACAGTGTATGGTCCACGAAATCAAAAGATGTGGACATACCTAAAAAAATGGAGACAATTGGTAGTTTATTATTAAGGCTTTTCGTTAATAATTTTAATAGAGCAAAACAAGCTGTTGTGTTTGATTTATTTTTTCTGAAACCAAATTGATCTTCATTTAGAATTTTGTATTTGGATAAAAACCCGGAGAGTTTTTCATGCATGACCTTTTCAAAGATCTTTGATAATATAGGTATGAGTGTTATGGGGCGGTAATTATTCATATCACTTCTATCACCTTTTTTGTGGATTGGTTTAACAATTGAAAATTTTAACCGTGAAGGGAATAAACCTTGCATAAATGACAAATTAATAATATGGCCAATATGAATTGATAATCCTTTTATCGAACAAGATCTAATCTTCTAGATATTAAGGTTTAAATTTCAACCCGTGTAATTATATTTAATACTAGCATCTTACCGCCTTGTTTTACAAAATGCAATACGCAACTCAAACTCAAACTCAAACTCAAAGCATTTATTTCAATTAAACCTTTAACAGGCACTTTTGAATTGTCAAGAAGTCGGTCAGTCATAAAATATGAAGCTAGTTGCCCATTCCAAAGCGTAGGTACCTATGGAGAAGAACGGGCAAGAAACTCCATGGACACTATTTTTAAATTTCATTTAAAAAAACATTTGTTACATCATTTCTTTTGAATTTATGATTATATAATGTGAGAACGATGTAAAAAATAAAAAAGATGTCCGCGTTAAGAGCGTCCAGAATACAACAAATAGTAACAAAACAACAATCCAAAATTAAAACAATTAAAATAAGCCCAGGCGGCCAAGTGATGACCAGTCCCAACTGACGGCGCCCGTTCACGAACATGACGTATATATCAGCACCATTCAGCTCAACCACTTTGAAGGGAGCTAAATGATCCAACATACACGCCACCGCCAGCGAGACATTTGAGTGAGCATGACACACTATCAGCCGCCAGGGAATATTCAAGTCAATGAAAGATATATTATTACCCAGTAAATGGTAGCTATAGATTACATAGAACTCACATCTGTGCTATGCAATTATACAATACAAAGGAAATTGAGTTTATACAATGCAAGGATAGTCTTACAATCTTCAGCAGCTCCAACAGTATTTTCAAGTGTTAGTCAATTAGTTGTGGAGCAGGACTAGCATTGAGCCAGGCATTTTTGTCAGCGATGTAATCCCCTAACTTATAATATGCCTGACTGCATAGTGTGCGTTTTATACAAGATTTAAATTTTGTCTCATTCAGTTGAAGAATGTGGGGAGGTATTTTATTATAACATTTTAGACAGTACCCCATAAAAGATGAATCTACTTTAGCCAGTCTGAAACCTGGTTGAACTAATAGGTCCCTATTTCTAGTACTATAATTATGTCTTTCACCTCTTTTACTAAAAAGATGTAAATTTTTCCTTACATACATGATGTTTTCATAGATATATTGACAAGGCACCGTCATGATGTTAATTTCCTTAAACAGTTCCCTTAGAGAATCGCGCCTGCGGAGATTATATATGGCTCTGATGGCTCTTTTCTGCAGAATAAAAATAGAATCGTTGTCTGCAGCCCGTCCCCAAAGTAAAATACCGTAAGACATGATACTATGAAAGTAACTAAAATAGACTAGTCTCGCGGTATCTACATCAGTAAATTGACGGATTTTTCTGACAGCATAAGCTGCTGAACTTAGCCGTCCTGCAAGAGATTTTAAATGAGGACCCCATTGTAGCCTTGAGTCGAGCGTGATCCCTAGGAAAACAGTTTCATCGACGAATTCTAGTTTCTCTTGATTCAATATTATCTCACAATCACTACCCTTGACATTTGGTAAAGAAAATCTTATGCACTTAGTTTTTTTTCCATTTAATACTAGATTATTAGCAGTGAACCAATTTTGGACCTGCAGTAGGGCGTTATTTACGTCGTCAAAATTTGTAGCACGTCTATTTACCTTAAAAATTAAGGAAGTGTCATCAGCAAATAACACCATTTGTGGTTTATTTTTTAATAAATGGAGTAGATCATTAATATACACTAAAAAGAGGAAAGGACCCAATATCGAGCCTTGTGGCACACCAATTTTTACTATTAAACCAAGTGAATTGACACCATTTATTTGAACTTGTTGTTGTCTATTATTTAAATAAGAACTAACTAAACTGAGCGCAAGTTTTCCAAGTCCGTAATGCTCAAGTTTCAAAAGCAAGGTTTGGTGATCGACGCAATCAAATGCCTTGGAGAGGTCACAAAAGATTCCTATGGCATCTTGGGCCTCTTCCCACGCGTTAAAAATGTGTTTTAATAAAGTTACGCCGGCGTCGGTCGTACAACGTCCTTTGGTGAAACCGTACTGTTGATCGTGTAGGATTTTATTCGTGTTAAAATGATTGAGCATTTGATTGAGCATTATCTTTTCAAACACCTTGCTGAAAACCGGCAAAACGGATACGGGTCTATAATTATTGGTGTCTTTACTGTCTCCGGATTTGTAAAGTGGTATAACCTTACTGTATTTCATTAAATCGGGGAAGACTCCTTGATCCACACACGAATTAAATACTAAGGCTAAGTAAGGTGCAATAGTCTCAATTATGGAGGTACAGATCTTAATGGACATTCCCCAAAGATCTTCGGTCAATTTGATCTTAATTTGTTTAAAAGCTTTAATTACAATTAAGGGGTTAATATGCCTAAAGTTAAATTCAATCGGGCAGGCTGAAACGTTCGCCCTTACTAAATCAAAAGCGAGCGAGGGCGAGGAATTTAAGGTTTCAGTTGTTTTGAGTGGGATACTAGTAAAGAAATTTACAAATTCTTGGGCCACTTCTTTGTTATCGCAAATGAGACCGCTTGACGTCTGCAGTGTGTAATCAGAATTATGCTTTTTATTCCTGTTTGTTTCATTATTTATAATTTTCCAAACCGTCTTTATTTTATTGTCTGCTGATTTAACCTTGTTGCTAATATATAAGGCTTTAGCTGCCTTACAAGCGTTCTTAAAAGTTTTAGAGTAAGTAGCAACATACTTATTAAAAGTTTCCGTGTTAATATAAGGCTTAAGGCCATACAGTTCGAAAAGTCTTTCCCTACTTTTCCTAAGCCCTTTAGTTGCCCAGTCACAAAATAAAAACTTGGGGCTGATACTTTTAGTGTTCTTCTTAAAATAAGTATTGAACTCGGTTTGGACTACCGAGAAGAATTCATTATACAAAGTATTAACATTGTTCACTGTAAGGTTCTGATTACTTAATTTACAAATTAAAGTGCTATTAAATTTATTTAAATTAACTGATGTTATTGGTCTGGATTGGATCTGCACTTTTTGTATTGGCATGTTGTACTCAAAAGTTACAGTTTGACCACTGTGATCAGAAGGGAGATAATTAACAACGGCTTTATCTAAATAGTCGCAGCAACAAAAGACATTATCAATACATGTTGCAGTAGTCGTAGTTGTTCGGGTTGGTTCTACAAACACATTTGACAAATTGAATGATTTAAACAAATTTAATAATCTACTGGTATGTAAATTATTTTCTAAAATATTAATATTAAAGTCACCACAGATAATTACTGATCTATTACCAGTCGCAAGTTTTGCCAAAACATCTTCCATTACTGATTCAAATATAGAATAGTTTTGATAATTTGGGGGTCTGTAAACGCACACTATAACATGCTTATCTAGCTCAACACAAGACAGCTCAATGCTATGTTCAACTGATAGTTCAACTATGTCTTTACGAGGTTTGAATTTAATACAACTTTTAATTAGGATTAGTGAACCACCACGCAGCATTGAATTTCGATTAAAACAACTGGCCACACTATAATTGTCATAGTTAATTAGCATTTCAGAATCTTTTAACCAATGCTCAGTTATACAAATAATGTCAAACATTGTTTTTTCTAAAAATAACTCAATTTCCAATTGTTTGGAAGAAAAACCTTGAATATTTTGATGAAATAATTTCAAGAATTTCTGCTTAGCCCCTTTTCTGCAGTTCACTATTTTAGAGCCAGAAAATACCTTTTTGTTATTAAGTGTAGCTATACTGTTAGTGGTACCTTCTGTTGTCTTACAAACTAGTTTAAAATATCTGAGCTAACCAACTTAACATTAGTACTATTACTAATTGTGGTGCTAATTATGGATGACTTCGACATACTAATTATGTCTGGGTTAATATTAAGTGCTAATAGCCTAGCTATTTGACGTCTAAAACTAATGGGCAGATACACAGTATCCCTAGTCGACCTTAACTTATCAACAAAAATGTTGGTATCAAAAAATATAAACTTGTCACTATGGTGACTAACTATGAAATGCATGTAATTATTTAACATGTGAATGTAGTTGTTTTGTCTGTTTGACAAGTGCTCAAAATATGGAAAAGCACACAAAATTATTTTCTTACAATTTAACTTCATAAGGTTGGTGACACTATCAGTGATATCATCTTTTTTAACATTTAAACTGTTACCTATAAGTACAGTAATAATGGCATTAGGATCATATTCATTCCTAGTTATTGAAGAGATTATTTGTTTGTAGGAAGTCTGAGGCATGCAAAAGTTTTGTGAAGAATGACACAGGTTGTTGCTAAGTAATTTACCTAATCCTTTTCCAAAACTATCAGAAAACATAATAGAACAGTAACAAACTTTACTACAAGGGAGAGAACTAGCCTCAGTCTGAACTACTTGCAATGGACCTTGTTCAACATCTGGTGTATCTCGATCTGGAATAGAGACCTGAGCACTTCCTGACTGGGACGGGTCCTCCGTTCCCTCAGTTCGGAGAGTGCCAAGATTGGATGTGCTTTCCAATGAACAATGCGGGCTGCTGAGAGTCAGTGGGTCCACTCTGTCTGCATTGGAGTTGCACATGTCCACTAACTCATTTGCCGCAAGGATATGCTCCTGAATTTGTTAACTCCTCAATTAACTCCTCTCCTAAAATATAAGGTTGAAATTAGCATAGATTTCTGGTTTGGTTGAATAGAATGTGTTGATTCCAATTAATAATAATAATAATATCGTTTATTTATAAAAATGGTGCAGATTTACAATAACTTATCTTAGAAATTATAAAGAACACAGTTGCTCATTTGCCTGAACTACGTAGGACCTGTGTTTCAGGCTAGAAAGGTGCTTTGAAATTTAAAATTATATAATTAACAAATGAGAAAACTAGGTAATGAAAAGTTAATATTAACTTAATAGACTAGCATGTTTTATTTACAGACAACGAGTAAATCTTCTGTCTCACTGTATGATATGCTAAGTAAAAATTGCAGAATAACTTTTTTACAGTCGTAATTATTTAATTTATAGATACTTAATTTCCTATTTAATTTATTATATAGAAATGGGCCTAAAAATGTATAAAATCTGTTTACAAAGACATATTTAGAGGATGCATTTGACTCACATACAATATCATTCCGTCTTATTAGTAGTTTCAGTGTTATAGGAGAGCATGGTGTGCTGTTTTAATACCAAGTGCGTTATGAAAATCTGGCGAACAGTCAGCACGTTACAGAATTTGTATAGCAGATCTGTAGGATAGAGAAAGGGATGGAAGTTAGCTACTTTTACAGTTGCTCTCTGTGCTCTTTCAGGAGGCAGTAAGTAAGTTTTAGGTGCTCCACCCCATGAAGTAATACAGTACTGTATTACAGATTGACCTAGGGCCAAGTAAACTTGTGACACTAGTTTTTTATCTGCAATTGTTCGCAATTTTTTAAAAACAAAAATTAACCTGCGCACTCTTGTAACCAAACTGTCAATATGTGGTCTAAATGAGAGCAACTCCTCTATTTGAACCCCAAGATATTTTATGTTACATGTTTTAAGGATAAAAGGACACATGCTGACTGAGCGGAGTCCGCAATGATGGACATACAGATGAGAGTTAGTAATATTCAAATGCGGTTTGCGGATGGAGAAGTGAATATATTTTGTCTTGTCGGCATTTAATGTTAGTAAGTTGCTTTGAAGCCAGTTAGACACAGTATTGAAACCTGTTTGAGCATATTCGTACAATTCGGTATTTGTTTTAGCGGTGAATATTAACGCCGTGTCATCTGCATACGATATAATTTTGCCTTGATTAATATTTAAACTACATAAATCGTCAATTTAAATCAGGAAAAGTGTGGGGCCCAAAATACTTCCCTGGGGAACACCAAAACCTCTGTTTTTTTGTTCGTTGCTACTAATATTGTCAATTTTAACACATTGATAATGATCGTCTAAGTAGTCAGCAAAAAGTTACAGCGGCGTTCCCCTTATTCCTAAGGCCTCTAATTTGTACAAAAGCGTCGAAATGGAGACTGTATCAAAAGCCTTCGCCAGATCAAGGAAGATCCGCAGGGTCTGGTTTCCTTTACCAAGTTCTTCTGAGACATAATCTGTTACACTGTGCACTGCATCAGCTGTGGATAATTTGGCTCTAAAACCAAATTGCGCAGATGATAAGAGTTCATTTTTCTCTAGATAGTTAACTAGTCTGCTGTTTATAATTTTTTCTAGTATTTTAGATATTGAGGGGCGTAGTGATATTGGCCGGTAATTGTTCACTAGGTCTTTGTTTCCGGATTTGAAGATAGGGATTACAAGCTTTTTTAGACATTTAGGGAAAATGCCTTCAGAAAAACACATACGAAAAATATGTGTTAAGGGAGGTACAAGGATATGCCTAAAGAGTTTAAGGGTCTTATTGCTAATGTTATCTCATCCAACAGCAGAGTCATCTTTTAGTCCACAGATTATTCGGGTAATTTCGTCTTCGTGCGTCGGTGTCTAGCAAGGCAAAAGATTTCAGGAATTGCTGCACTACCGTCATTTTACTTCAGAAACTTAACTGCTGTATGAACTGCGAGTTAAGGTTGAATTTAGAATACTTCTTCGCCTTATTTACTAAACTGTGATTGAGGGTATAATTGCTTTTCAAATGGTTTCGTTTTCGTGCCGATCCGCTGGTGTGTAATTATCTTCGTCGTAGTATTATCCAATATATTAAGTTTTTGACCAGTTGATTTTATTAACCGATGGTATGGTTCGAATAACAACTTTTTTGAAGGCTAAAATTGTTGTTCTCTAGGAACAGGAACAAAGCATAAAGAAAATAGCACGAGATATGGAGATATGGGCACAACGGTAAGATTTATGAGAAGAAAGCCCGAATCAAACTCTAGAGGTCACAGACTTTTAAAGTCCAGATCTTGGTCAGATCATATGAAGTCCATGTAGATTGGTGTCTTAAATGGTCTTTTGATGAAAGAAGGTTCTTTCACATGTAGTTAGTGCACGCATTTGCCAGTAAACGTGCGGCTCAAGTCGGAACTTAAGTCATGTTTAACTCCAGATTCTTCAAAATGAAAGAAAATCAATTTTACCCCTCAAGCGTCAACTGTACCTAAGAGAAAGTGCTCGAAACGTCAACGGTACACCAAGTGTACACAACAGTATATTTTCAGCCGAAAGACGTCCACTGCTGGACATAGGCCTCCCCCAAAAGGGTGGGGTTTGCCATAATCGCCACGCTTGGCAGGCGGGTTAGCGATCACAGTATGGTATGGTGCTGGAATGCATCTCTATGCATAACGCTAACGCTGCTGCCCATCTCCGGTACGCCCCTTAGTCGCCTTTTACGACACCCACGGGAAGTATCGGGTGGTGCTATTCTTTAAGTCCGGCACCACACAGACGTACAACAGTGTCATAGTTCAATTGTCATTGTTATTGTTAAAACAATGACTTTACTGCGCCCATTCAACTACTCCGACGCGTGGGGTGTTTCGAGAGGTAGAAAAAAAAAGTAAACGTGTGAGAAGTTAATACCAAAAGCTTAGGCAATTAATTAATATGGGTCACCCAATAACCTCAGTCAGTGGGACACTGACATCATTTTTGAAAACAGGTTAGTGGCCAGTGTGGCCACAATCAATCCTAAAATGCTACCAAAGGAAAGCGATTTACCTAAATATATTTATTCACCTGTGTCTTTTACGATAAGTCAGAAACAGAACTGACTGGTATTATTCTAAAACACTTCCACCTAGCCTTGTTGTTATAATGCAAGTTATATATATGAATGCAGATAATTAACTGCATAACAGATTATGCAATTAAATGTCTGCAGTTAATTGTGTAAATATTTGTAAAAATCCTAACGAAGTTACTGTCCGGATGAGTAGAAATAATGAACTATTGATAAAGTTAAAACGCCACATACACCAATGATTTCATTTAAAAAAGTATATGGCTGTAGTACTTACACACCTCAGCTTCCCTGGATGAACATTTTCATCAATAGCCATATTAGCCATACTTCAAAAAAAGTTGACAGCAGGTATAAAGTAAGAGATTCACAAGGCCTTATTACACTACGCAATAATCAGGGACCGTTGCCCTAAATCTGGATGGTTTAATAAGAAATATGATGGATTTAATCAGGAACGAAGTTATCCGGAAAGGAATCGGAGTAAGAGAACTGAAGTGGCAGTGGGCTACCCATGTTTTTCAAAGGACCGATGCCCATTGGAACAGACGAGTCCTAGAGTGGAGACCGCGTATCGGTAAGCGTTTATGTGGGACGCCCCCAGTTAGATGGACCGAGGGGGCTGGAACAGACTGGATGCGGACGGCGGAGGACAGGGTGTTGTGGTGCAGCCTGGAAGAGGCCATGTCCAGCAGTGGACTACGATAGGCTGAGTTGATTAAATAAGAAAAAAAGGGAGGATATTTAGGACCCGATATTTAGGTGATGTGTTTTTAATAGGGTCTCTTATAAAAAACACATCACCTAAATATCGGGCCTAAATATCGTGTAGTGTCATAGGGGTTTTTTTTCAGAAAAAAGAAACAAAAAAACAATATCCGTGTTTCGCAACATCGCGAGTTATTCTAAAAACAAGATTCACCAGATACCTAATCAATTTATTTAATTTATATTATTATGGGTTTTTAGTATGGGTTTTTTTTTGTCTGTGTGGTGCCGCCGGACTTAAATAATAGCACCACCCCATACTTCCCGTGGGTGTCGTAAAAGGCGACTAAGGGTCGAACCGGAGAATGGGCAGCAGCGTTCTCTATGCATTCCACCACCATACTATACTGCGATCGCCAACCCGCCTGCCAAGCGTGGCGATTATGGCAAACCCCCCCCCCCCCTTTTGGGGGAGGCCTATGTCCAGCAGTGGACGTCTTTCGGCTGAAATGATGATGATGATGGGTTTTTAGCAAACGAAGTAATAAATGCGTTTTATTTGTGCAAAATAAACAAATTTTCTTCCCCTCTGCGTTTTGGCGCAAAAATATTGTGATACGTTTAAAAAAAAATTATGAATGTAAAATAAAACAAGCTCTAGCTGCATATTCTAATGAAAATCGTAATTATTTAATTTATAGATACTTAATTTCCTATTTAATTTATTATATAGAAATGGGCCTAAAAATGTATAAAATCTGTTTACAAAGACATATTTAGAGGATGCATTTGACTCACATACAATATCATTCCGTCTTATTAGTAGTTTCAGTGTTATAGGAGAGCATGGTGTGCTGTTTTAATACCAAGTGCGTTATGAAAATCTGGCGAACAGTCAGCACGTTACAGAATTTGTATAGCAGATCTGTAGGATAGAGAAAGGGATGGAAGTTAGCTACTTTTACAGTTGCTCTCTGTGCTCTTTCAGGAGGCAGTAAGTAAGTTTTAGGTGCTCCACCCCATGAAGTAATACAGTACTGTATTACAGATTGACCTAGGGCCAAGTAAACTTGTGACACTAGTTTTTTATCTGCAATTGTTCGCAATTTTTTAAAAACAAAAATTAACCTGCGCACTCTTGTAACCAAACTGTCAATATGTGGTCTAAATGAGAGCAACTCCTCTATTTGAACCCCAAGATATTTTATGTTACATGTTTTAAGGATAAAAGGACACATGCTGACTGAGCGGAGTCCGCAATGATGGACATACAGATGAGAGTTAGTAATATTCAAATGCGGTTTGCGGATGGAGAAGTGAATATATTTTGTCTTGTCGGCATTTAATGTTAGTAAGTTGCTTTGAAGCCAGTTAGACACAGTATTGAAACCTGTTTGAGCATATTCGTACAATTCGGTATTTGTTTTAGCGGTGAATATTAACGCCGTGTCATCTGCATACGATATAATTTTGCCTTGATTAATATTTAAACTACATAAATCGTCAATTTAAATCAGGAAAAGTGTGGGGCCCAAAATACTTCCCTGGGGAACACCAAAACCTCTGTTTTTTTGTTCGTTGCTACTAATATTGTCAATTTTAACACATTGATAATGATCGTCTAAGTAGTCAGCAAAAAGTTACAGCGGCGTTCCCCTTATTCCTAAGGCCTCTAATTTGTACAAAAGCGTCGAAATGGAGACTGTATCAAAAGCCTTCGCCAGATCAAGGAAGATCCGCAGGGTCTGGTTTCCTTTACCAAGTTCTTCTGAGACATAATCTGTTACACTGTGCACTGCATCAGCTGTGGATAATTTGGCTCTAAAACCAAATTGCGCAGATGATAAGAGTTCATTTTTCTCTAGATAGTTAACTAGTCTGCTGTTTATAATTTTTTCTAGTATTTTAGATATTGAGGGGCGTAGTGATATTGGCCGGTAATTGTTCACTAGGTCTTTGTTTCCGGATTTGAAGATAGGGATTACAAGCTTTTTTAGACATTTAGGGAAAATGCCTTCAGAAAAACACATACGAAAAATATGTGTTAAGGGAGGTACAAGGATATGCCTAAAGAGTTTAAGGGTCTTATTGCTAATGTTATCTCATCCAACAGCAGAGTCATCTTTTAGTCCACAGATTATTCGGGTAATTTCGTCTTCGTGCGTCGGTGTCTAGCAAGGCAAAAGATTTCAGGAATTGCTGCACTACCGTCATTTTACTTCAGAAACTTAACTGCTGTATGAACTGCGAGTTAAGGTTGAATTTAGAATACTTCTTCGCCTTATTTACTAAACTGTGATTGAGGGTATAATTGCTTTTCAAATGGTTTCGTTTTCGTGCCGATCCGCTGGTGTGTAATTATCTTCGTCGTAGTATTATCCAATATATTAAGTTTTTGACCAGTTGATTTTATTAACCGATGGTATGGTTCGAATAACAACTTTTTTGAAGGCTAAAATTGTTGTTCTCTAGGAACAGGAACAAAGCATAAAGAAAATAGCACGAGATATGGAGATATGGGCACAACGGTAAGATTTATGAGAAGAAAGCCCGAATCAAACTCTAGAGGTCACAGACTTTTAAAGTCCAGATCTTGGTCAGATCATATGAAGTCCATGTAGATTGGTGTCTTAAATGGTCTTTTGATGAAAGAAGGTTCTTTCACATGTAGTTAGTGCACGCATTTGCCAGTAAACGTGCGGCTCAAGTCGGAACTTAAGTCATGTTTAACTCCAGATTCTTCAAAATGAAAGAAAATCAATTTTACCCCTCAAGCGTCAACTGTACCTAAGAGAAAGTGCTCGAAACGTCAACGGTACACCAAGTGTACACAACAGTATATTTTCAGCCGAAAGACGTCCACTGCTGGACATAGGCCTCCCCCAAAAGGGTGGGGTTTGCCATAATCGCCACGCTTGGCAGGCGGGTTAGCGATCACAGTATGGTATGGTGCTGGAATGCATCTCTATGCATAACGCTAACGCTGCTGCCCATCTCCGGTACGCCCCTTAGTCGCCTTTTACGACACCCACGGGAAGTATCGGGTGGTGCTATTCTTTAAGTCCGGCACCACACAGACGTACAACAGTGTCATAGTTCAATTGTCATTGTTATTGTTAAAACAATGACTTTACTGCGCCCATTCAACTACTCCGACGCGTGGGGTGTTTCGAGAGGTAGAAAAAAAAAGTAAACGTGTGAGAAGTTAATACCAAAAGCTTAGGCAATTAATTAATATGGGTCACCCAATAACCTCAGTCAGTGGGACACTGACATCATTTTTGAAAACAGGTTAGTGGCCAGTGTGGCCACAATCAATCCTAAAATGCTACCAAAGGAAAGCGATTTACCTAAATATATTTATTCACCTGTGTCTTTTACGATAAGTCAGAAACAGAACTGACTGGTATTATTCTAAAACACTTCCACCTAGCCTAGTTGTTATAATGCAAGTTATATATATGAATGCAGATAATTAACTGCATAACAGATTATGCAATTAAATGTCTGCAGTTAATTGTGTAAATATTTGTAAAAATCCTAACGAAGTTACTGTCCGGATGAGTAGAAATAATGAACTATTGATAAAGTTAAAACGCCACATACACCAATGATTTCATTTAAAAAAGTATATGGCTGTAGTACTTACACACCTCAGCTTCCCTGGATGAACATTTTCATCAATAGCCATATTAGCCATACTTCAAAAAAAGTTGACAGCAGGTATAAAGTAAGAGATTCACAAGGCCTTATTACACTACGCAATAATCAGGGACCGTTGCCCTAAATCTGGATGGTTTAATAAGAAATATGATGGATTTAATCAGGAACGAAGTTATCCGGAAAGGAATCGGAGTAAGAGAACTGAAGTGGCAGTGGGCTACCCATGTTTTTCAAAGGACCGATGCCCATTGGAACAGACGAGTCCTAGAGTGGAGACCGCGTATCGGTAAGCGTTTATGTGGGACGCCCCCAGTTAGATGGACCGAGGGGGCTGGAACAGACTGGATGCGGACGGCGGAGGACAGGGTGTTGTGGTGCAGCCTGGAAGAGGCCATGTCCAGCAGTGGACTACGATAGGCTGAGTTGATTAAATAAGAAAAAAAGGGAGGATATTTAGGACCCGATATTTAGGTGATGTGTTTTTAATAGGGTCTCTTATAAAAAACACATCACCTAAATATCGGGCCTAAATATCGTGTAGTGTCATAGGGGTTTTTTTTCAGAAAAAAGAAACAAAAAAACAATATCCGTGTTTCGCAACATCGCGAGTTATTCTAAAAACAAGATTCACCAGATACCTAATCAATTTATTTAATTTATATTATTATGGGTTTTTAGTATGGGTTTTTTTTTGTCTGTGTGGTGCCGCCGGACTTAAATAATAGCACCACCCCATACTTCCCGTGGGTGTCGTAAAAGGCGACTAAGGGTCGAACCGGAGAATGGGCAGCAGCGTTCTCTATGCATTCCACCACCATACTATACTGCGATCGCCAACCCGCCTGCCAAGCGTGGCGATTATGGCAAACCCCCCCCCTTTTGGGGGAGGCCTATGTCCAGCAGTGGACGTCTTTCGGCTGAAATGATGATGATGATGGGTTTTTAGCAAACGAAGTAATAAATGCGTTTTATTTCTGCAAAATAAACAAATTTTCTTCCCCTCTGCGTTTTGGCGCAAAAATATTGTGATACGTTTAAAAAGTGTTTATGAATGTAAGATAAAACAAGCTCTAGCTGCATATTCTAATGAAAACAAGATACTCACCAATTAAAAACAATCCAGGAAAATCCGAAACTAACAATAATTATTTCGTAAAACCGCAAAAAAACCTTCGTCAATTATTTAAAAACATAATTTGAAAAAAGTAAATTATAAAAACACAGCCACGAATTTAAAATTATTCTTTTAAATGAAGGTCAGAGCGTGATTAACATAATATTTGCAATAAATCTTGATCTAGACGCGGTACCTCGTGGGAGGTTTCTTCGCGAATGAATACTGTGCATGTCGTCGAGCTACATTACCTGTAGACATGGGTAGCTCGTGAGCGAGTTAAGCACGATCTACACGGTTTGAAACCATCTACAAACCAAGGTGACCTTGAAGTAGTGATGGTAACTCGTCAATTTTAAATGAGGTTGAGGGAGTACCTCATTTTACCTCGCGAGGTTCTCACGAGGCACCCCTCATTTGAGGTGAGGAGTCGTCCGTCGGCGTATTCACCTCGCGAGCCGAGCCCGAGCCGAACTTCCCCGAATTCAGCCGATAGACCGAGGCAGCGTAAAGACTCGTAAACTCGTAGACTCGTAAAGTACTCACGATTCTGATTTGACGTCTCCCTCACATACATACTTTGCTTTCGCTCATAATTTTTGACCGCCTCACAAAGCTCACTCGTTCACACAATACCTCAATACTCACTCCTAATAGGTATCTAATCTGTGACTCACTCTTGCCTCGCACAGAAAATACTCACTCTACGAGCACTCGCGAGTACAACGTCAATAATGTCAATGTCAATTTTTAAGTGAGGACGCGTGAACGAATGAGGTGGTTCAATATTGAAATTCGAGTAGGTAACTCTTTCAAATTGCGATCACGAGTACCTCAAACCAGGCACCTCATGAGTGAGGGACACATCTCTACCTTGAAGTTGTTGTTGTTGTTGCGAGATGCCTGCTACACGGTTTAAAACCAACATCTTCTGCCACTGGTTTGCAACGCAGGCCTTTCTACCAAGGACGTTTAAAGGTCAACGAAATTTGGTTTCAAACCACTGTCTACACTGTTTTAAACTTATGTTTGAAACCACCGTTTTAAACCTTGTAGGTGGTGTTTGATAGAAAAGATTCTAGCTCTTTTCGATAGGCGTAGCTCTCGCTCACTCACTGCCTCGCTAAATAGCTCACTAGCTCAGTTAGCTCACTCAGACTCACTAGCTCAGTACTTCAGCAAGTCACCGGCCGACTCATTCGGCTCGCTTCGGAATACTTCGGATCGTACAATACGTCATTGTAAACTTATCATGAGAATTGAGACATAAACCACTGTAAATCTATCTTTATGGTCATTGACTTAAAGTATAAAATACTTTGCATATTATAAAAGGAACCGCATGGGCGGCTTCCAAAATTACAATTTTACAAAAATCTATTACAATATTATACAAACATTATGACAAATACTAATACGACCGATATTACTATCAAAAACAGCCACAAAAAAGAACAAGATTTATTTATCTTGACGCAAACAAAGAACTGATTTGATTGTTGGAAGAAGTTTAGGTACTGAAAAACATGTACTGAATCCAGTCGAACCCTTTAAAGGAGATGTTTGGAAACGGGCCCAGTAGTACCTCGAAAAATCGAGAAAAATCCCGGGAATTCGGGAAAAATACCGATAAATGGCATAAATACATATTTTTCTTGTAATCATATCGCGTCTCGCCAATTTAGATAGATAGATAAACCATTTATTTGGCGCACACAAAAAGACAGCTCAACACACAAAAGTACAATATTAGATGATAACCAAACTACCCACTTATAATACATATAAAAACAAGGTGCCGATATAAAAACATGATGAAAAACACATCGAAATAAAAGTGACACTATGACGAATAAGTACTTAAAATAAAATTAATATTAATAACGAAACGTACACAGTGCGGTGTGCGTCTCAAGGTTGCACCAAATGGGAGTCCAGCTCAGCATGAGTAAGTATACCCAACACTTTAATTATGTATTCTACAGTAAGTTTTGCATTGGGAAACGTTCTTGTTTGTAGGCGTGATAGTATTGTGTTTTGATTACTTGATTCTTATAATTATTATTTATAAAGTTATAGGTATGCAGTATAATGTGTAAATGAATAATATTATGATTATAGTGGCGTAGGTGCGAATAAAATAAAACAATTTGGCTAGATTAAAATTAAATACGTTTACAATAAATAAATAAAATAACATGTGTAGGTAAGTATTAAAGGTATTATAAGTATTGTAAGTATTCAACAAGAAATTCACATACTACTCAATTACTAAGTTTGTCCTTGTTGTAATCTCGTGATACGCTAAATAGACAGATTGATTCGAGAGGAAAGGACAGCCAGCTTCTTCTCCTTCTTCTTCTTCTGCGAGGTGATAAGAAACTGTCGTAGTCGAACTCTGAAGGTACCAAGAAATTTAGGTACTCTGTGGTTAAAAAAAAATGAGGGTATACCATAGATCGACCATCGATCATAGGTCGTGAACTGTCTACTGTCACTTCAGTCGCTTTGACAATGTAATATGACAGAAATAAACATGTCAAACGTCAATAATCAATCAACATGACAGCTTACCGCCATGACGGGTTTTTGTTGTGTGTTGCAATTTCAAGTGTACATTCTTGTGCTTTACTACCAAACAAAGCTAATAATATAGTAATTGGATAATCATCCAAAAAATCAATCATAAAATGGGGAAAAACAATTAAAACAGATTTCAATCGAAAACTGTTTTAATTGCTTTTCCCCATTTTTTAGTATGGTGTACAATGACCTGGCCGGGGGCTCCATACATTTTGAAACATCTCCTTTTTGAATCCTAATTTTAAATTGTGGCATGTATATTGAAAAGAATATACATCACCAGGCTTCATGCTTGTAATCTAAGAATAAGAATTTACCCAAGGGCTAAAAAAAATAAAAAGGTATGTGGGATCGTATGGTGAAATAAAATAGAGTACTTCGTAATAACTTGTGTATTTTTTTAAATTTGCAAACACAACCCAAAAAAACACGTCTATCCTCCTCGATCGTACTTCGTACCTCCCCCCTGTCCTTCCTGTCATTTCTCTCTCTCCCTACCTTTCACTCGCACCTTTGCATACGTTCCCTTTTACGCACAATTCGTTCCACACTCGGTCATCCTGCACACTGTCTGTCCTCAGACACAATGTCACACATACTGTAAATCTCATAGAATCATCACCCCTTTCATAAACAACTTTTATTAGTTGGTACGTAACACTTTAAGTTTAGTCTTACTTAAGCAACAGAAACATAATTAAACTTTAATCTTAAACAATAGTTTCAACAACAATTACTTTAGATGGTGACTGATTTCACAAGCGATATATTTTCTTTAGTCAATGACATATTTACTGAACTTTTACTTTTTCAACATAGCCACCTTACATCTTAATATTTATTTTCCTAGAAAAAAAAAATAAAAGACAGCATGACAATTACAAACATGAATTAGAATTTAGGCTTGACATCTTAGCTTATCAAAGAAACACCAAACACATTAGGGACACAATATAATACCGGTTACAATTTACTGTAATGCTTAACAAACCGAATCTTAACAACTCTGTATCTGTCTGTAAATTACAAATCTAGAACATAACAACATAAAGAAAAATACAAAAACAAAAAAAACATTTTTCTTAACATACAACTTACTTTCATACAGTCATCACACAACTGACATACTTCACAAACCTTTACATACTCACTTGATTTTACTCCTTGTCATCTGGCCATTTTTTCATATGATCTGCAGATGTTGTAGTTTTGACTGGACCTTCTGCCATCATATCTACTTTTTCTACGTCGTACCTGTCGTGCCGTTTAGTTTTTATTACCTGATAAGGTCCCAAATATTTAGGTTTGAGTTTGAGCCCTGGCCCAAACTGGGTTCGTTTTATAGCGACTAACTCCCCCTCTTGATATTTCCTACTATCCTTCCTATTCTTATCATAGTTCTTCCTATTTTCCTGTTGTACTTCCAGTATTTGCTGTTTTGCTCTCTTTCTTAAGTCTTCTCTATTTTCCATATAGCTGTCTCGTCCTTCCTGTTGTAGTAGTTCGTATATTTCTATGTCGTCTTGTTTCTTCATTTTCTTTCCTATTAGCATCTCAAATGGAGTGGTGTTCACGCTTCTCTGGTAAGTACTATTTAATGCCATCTGCACTCTTCCTACGTGCCTGTACCACAACCCTGGTTTCTCAATACATAGCTTGGTAAGTACTGGTATAATAGTTCTGTGAACCCTTTCCACCTGACCATTGCCTCTAGGTACTCCTGTAGTTATATGACATAACTCTATTCCCTCCTTCATGCAATACTGCTGAAACTCGTTGCTGGTGAAAGCAGTACCTCTATCTGTGATGAATCTTTCTGGACTTCCAAAAGTATGTTGTAGTATCTCCAATTTATTCAACACTTCCCTCGTTGTAGTGCTTTTACATGGAAACAACCATACAAACTTCGTGAACGCGTCAATAACGGTAAGTATATGATTATATTGCTTATGAGTCTCTGTCAGGGGTCCAACATGATCCAAATGCAGAGTATGCAACGGAGTGTCTCCCTTCTCAATTGGATTAAGGTAACCTTCCTGTTTTCCTTCTTTTCTATTCGTTAGTAGACATGGTATACATGATGCTATATAATCTTCAACTTTCTTTCCTATTTTTTCAATGTAGTAATCTTTGCTAATTAGTTCTAAAGTTTTCTTCTTCGCGAAATGACCATTACTGTGTGCCCTCTTTATAATTTCATTCTCCATTGTTCTAGGTATAACAAGTTGTTGATCCGATCCTTTATAAAGTAATTCTTGATTGAGACTGTAATCCTTAAATGAGTTTCCTTCTTTCAAAATTTGTATTATTGCGTTAAGGCCCTCGTCACACTCCTGTGCGCGTCTTATATCCTCGTGTAAGCTAGATGTTATGGCTGCTACATACGGGTTTCGACTCAATGCGTCAACATGCCTCATTCCAGTGCCGTCACGGTGTTCTACTGTAAAATCATAATCCTGTAGAAATAAAATCCATCGAGCAACTCTTGTTGATGATGCTAAATCCTTCTTGTTAAGTGTCATTTGGAAAGCTTTACAATCAGTTACAATCTTGAAGAATTTTCCAAATAAGTAGTGTCTGTACTTCTTCACCCCTTCAATTATAGCAAGTGCTTCAAGCTCATAGCTTGTGTACTTAGCTTGCGCGTCGGTGGTCCTTCGGCTCATATAATGAACTGGGTGTAAATTTCCATCATCACCTCTTTGCATTAAAATAGCTGAGTAAGCAATACCTGATGCGTCAGTATGGAGCTCCGTCTCTGCTCGCTGATCGTAAATCTTCAACACTGGTTTAGTAGCCAACTTCGTCTTCAATTCGTTGAAAATAGCTCTGTGTGCATGGCTGAATTCAAACTTGCCTTCTTTTTTCAGCATATCTGTAAGTGGTTGCGCTATCTGTGCATACTTGGGTATAAATTTCCTGAAGTAGGAACAAAGTCCCAAAAAACTATGCAGTTGCTTCAAGTTCTGAGGCTCAGGGAATTTTACAACAGCATCTGTTTTCCCTGGCGATGGCATTACTGCACCACCCTCAATAATGTGACCTAGGTATTCCACCTTCCTGGTCAACAGCTGAGACTTCTTCCAGTTGATTTGTAACCCATATTCCGATGCAGTCTTCAGAACTTCCTTTAGGCGCTCAAGAGCCTGACACTCGTCTTCTGCTGGAATTAAAATATCGTCAATAAAAACAATAACAATGCCTCTTGCAATCAATTCCCTGAATATGATTGTGATAAATCTCGTAAAAACCTTTGGGCAAGTTGCTAGACCAAACGGGGCACGTAAAAATTCATATTGGCCGGTCGTCGTTACAAAAGAAGTATACTTAATTGAATCTTCGTGTACGCGTAAATGAAAGTAACCATTCCTTAAGTCCAAAGCACTAAATATTCTAGCTGAGGACAACTTATCAATATGATCATCTATTATAGGGAGTGGGTATTCGTCTTTAACCATTTTACTGTTAATCTTTCTATAGTCAATGCATATTCTTAAACTACCATCCTTTTTTCTTACTAATACTAGTGGACTGGAATATTCTGAGTAACTCACCCTGATAATTCCATCATCAAGCCATTCTTGGATTTGGCGATCAACATCCTCCTGTTCCTTGAATGAAATTCGTCGTGGCCGCTGAGATACTGGTAAGTCATCTTTGAGAACAATTTTCAATTCAATTGGAGCTTCTTTACTTTGTCGTGGCGCATAACTTGTTACTAACCTTGTTACTTCTTCTTTTACAGCAGGATTACTGACGTGGGATAAACAATCATCGGAACTAGAAAAATATGCAATATCTTTCAACCACTCATAGTTCGGGTTCATCCAATCATCTTTCGGCAATAACCAGACCATACAATCTTTCATAAACATCATAACATTTCGCAAAAAAGCATTACCAATTATCATTTGAAATGGTACAGAGTCGTTAGGCATTACATAGAACGTAGTATCACGGTATAAACAATTATCAATCGTTATGTCTAACTTGACAACACCACATGACTTTACTTGTGAATAACCTAAACCGGTTAACGTAATGTTGTTTTCGTTACACTGCACAAAGTCTGACTTGCTAAGTTCGTTACAAAACTCCTTTGACATCAAATTCACATCACAACCCGAATCAATTAATGCACTAGCCATTTTACCGCGCACAAACACTGGTTTTAATGGTTTTACACGACGTTCAATGCGTACAACCGGTACGTTTCCGTCAGGTTGATCAGATTCATTGTTTTGTTTGTTTACATTGTAACTATTGTAAGTGTCAAACTCAACAACATGGCTGCTGTCCTTATAGCCAATCGCTGGCCTGCTCCGTGGATTCGTATTGCCAACATCGTAACACGAATCATTCGTCCTTGTCGCTGTGTAAACATCGCCCTGAACATCGTTCTGAACTTCGTCGTTTGCGCTCGCGCTGCTGGCGGCGCCCTCTTGCATCATATTGAAGAATGCTTTTCTCGACATCTGATTGGTTGTCTTGGTTGATCTTCGTTGTTCGGCAGAAGTGCCAACCTTCGGAGATTGTTCGTGTTCTCCGACAGTGCCCGAACTCGCCATCTTTTTCATTGGGCAATTTGGAGAAATATGACCAAATTCGTTGCAATGGAAGCACTTTTTCCCCTGCGACCGATGAGGACAATTTTCCGATGAATGATTCTTTTCTCCACAGTTGAAACATCGCATCATTTCAGCCGCGTTTCTTCTGTTATTATTGCTGTTCTGTGTGCCACTAGGCGGCTTACGTCGAATATCTTTATTTGAATTTTTCTTGAACATCTCGTACAGCTTCAGTTTTTCTTTCAGGTCCCCGTAAGTTGTGACACCATATAACATTATCTTATTTATCTCATCATCTATGATGCCGTCCACTATATATTTGATAGCTACATAATCCGGCATTCGTCCGCGTTTACCTAATTCTTTCATAATTAACATGTAGTCAATACATGACTCGTCTTTCTTCTTACGTCTTGCGCTCATCAACTCATGTATCTTCTTCACATCGAGAGTATCTGCAAATTCTTTACCAATAGCCACTTTCAGCTCATCCCATGATTTATACACTTTCTCGCTGCGTAGCCACAGTGCTGCTGTGCCAGTTAAAGAACGTCGAGCCACTAACAATAGCTGCGTCTGACTCCACTGAAATAATTCGCCATTTTCTTCTATTTCTCTTATCCACATAGACACTGTATGAGTTTCGTCTTGTGCACTGAATTTCCTAATGAGCTGTTCCGTGAGGTGCAACATGTCGCCGGGTGCCGCTCGTGACAACGTAGCCGCATCTTGAAAATCAGGGTCGGATTTTTCTGCCATCGTCGTAATAAATTCCTCGTAGTCGTCGTAACCAGAATATCGTCGTAAACGTTGTCGTCGTTGTCCGTAGAACCTTGAAAATCAATCGGCGTGCGTCGTTATGGCGTCGATTATGCTCGTGCGTCGTTTGTCGTGCGTCCGAGTCGTTATAACTCCACTTATTTCACCGCAATCCCGGGCGAGCCCCCAAGTTTGTGGGATCGTATGGTGAAATAAAATAGAGTACTTCGTAATAACTTCAGTGTTGCCAGTAGTGATTGAAGATTTAGAACGCTGGGATGTCTGAAATGGAACGAAATTAGCCGTGAAGGAACGCAAACGAAAAATATACAGGGTGTTTGGTGCATCGTTTGCCAAATGGAATTGGCCGAAAGAAGAGGTCATTTGCTATCTCTTAAGGCCCAGTAACTCATTCCTTGTTTCACTGGTTTTTTTTTAATGACTTTTTAATTTTTATTTGGAGAAATACAAGAACTCTGCATTTAAGCTTAATTTTTTTTTAATGTTATGAGTATAGCCTTCAAATTTTATTTTAATTCTTATGTTTACTCTTGTATGGTTCTATGAAATTAAAAATTTACTTGCTAATAACATCTAGTTCCTTTTTAATAACTCCCAAAGTTTTTGAAAAAAGGAAAAATATACTTAACACTCAACTTTAAATTGCTGTAAAAAAAAAACTAAAAGCGATTGGGATCTTCGAATTCTTTTAAAAGGTTCTCTAGTTTGTCCCCTTTCCAACGGTGTGCAATATACCAAAAAAAACTTTTGATAACTTCAGTAATTCGCTAAATGTGTAATCGAGACACATCAGGCTGATATTCGATATTACGGTAAGAACACTAGTTTTCACATAAATAACATACTTTAAGTAGGTGGATAGTGTTATCTCACTCTTACAGTCTTTTATCTCTTTCTAGGGTTCTAACTTTCCTCGAACTTGAATGAAAAATAAACTTTTATTTAATAAGTACCTAATTATAAATTTTGTTCAAATTGTCCTCCACTATTGCGTACACACGCGCGACATCTTCGTCTTATCTCGACTGTAGTGGTGTGTGAACGTATTTCTGCTTTGATAGTGACGAAAGCCGCCTCAATGCGTTGGATTAAATCATCCCTAGTCTCAACTTCCGTAGAGTAAACAAGTCCTTGGGGCCATCCCCAGATGTAAAAATCTAACGGAGTCAGGTCTGGGGAACGGAGGCCAAGGAATAGGGCCATCCCTCCCAGTCTATGATTCTGGGAATGCAACATTTGGATGTTGTACTCCCTGGCGGTTAATCTCCAGTGAGCGGGATAATTGTTTTGATGAAAAACAAAAGACAGGTCTTCACTGAAAATTGGTAGCTGACCTAATAATTAGGGTAAGTCTGTTTGTAGAAATTCTTTTTAAAAAGTTCGGATCATCCACGTCCGAGTGTAATAAGAAGATGTCGCGCGTGTGTACGCAATAGCGGAGGACAATTTGAACAAAATTTATAATTAGGTACTTATTAAATAAAAGTTTATTTTTTATTTCAAGTTCGAGGAAAGTTAGAGCCGTAGAAATAGATAAGAGACTGCATAAGAGTGAGATAACACTATTAACTTATTCAAAGAATGTTATTTATGTGAAAACTAGTGTTCTTACCGTAATATCGAATATCAGCCTGATGTGTCTCGATTACAAATTTGGCGAATTACTGAAGTTATTAAAAGTTTTTTTTGGTATATTGCACACCGTTGGAAAGGGGACAAACTAGAGAACCTTTTAAAAGAATTCGAAGATCCCGATCGCTTTTAGTTTTTTTTTTTACAGCAATTTAAAGTTGAGTGTTAAGTGTATTTTTCCTTTTTTCAAAAACTTTGGGAGTTATTAAAAAGGAACTAGATGTTATTAGCAAGTAAATTTTTAATTTCATAGAACCATACAAGAGTAAACATAAGAATTAAAATAAAATTTGAAGGCTATACTCATAACTTTAAAAAAAAATTAAGCTTAAATGCAGAGTTCTTGTATTTCTCCAAATAAAAATTAAAAAGTCATTTAAAAAAAAACAGTGAAACAAGGAATGAGTTACCGGGCCTTAAGAGATAGAAAATGACCTCTCCTTTCGGCCAATTCCATTTGGCAAACGATGCACCAAACACCCTGTATATATTAAAAAAAAAAAACTATTTATTAATGAATAAATAGATTTTTTTTTGTTATTGATTCGTAAAGAAGAATCAATTTTTGTAGTATGTTATGTTAGTTAGTTATGTTAGTTTGTCAGTATCATGCAGGCGGCAAACGTCACATATTATTATTTTTGCAGATCATTAGAAGAAGAAGAAATACGTTTATTTGCGGCAAACATGACGCACAAAAATAAAGACACAAACACAAAATTTGTCTCTAAGTTGGATTCTGTGCTCTGTGTTGAGATCTTAAGCTTAGAAGATTTTATTTCTTTATTTTGTCTTGTCTGGTGTAATTTTGGAAGTTTAGAGCAACCCGGACGGTTTTGATCGTCAGCACGAGTATTTGAGCCATCAGAATAACGTTTTCGTTTTATTAAATACCTATCCATATTAATATCTGCAAGCCAACACACCAAAGATGTCATGCATTTATTACCCATTACCATTAAGTATCACATAAAATGGACATATTATTTAGAATATTAATATCTGCATTCCTTCTTTTAAGTGAAGAATAAATTCAATTCAATTTTTTTTCAATTGAGTTTTTCTGTGCATAATGTATCAAATTATTCAAACATTTTTAAGTGTCCACTAACTTTTTGTGCTGATTTAGAAGCTAAGACTTCATTTATTACTTCTAAACTATGATTTAAATCTTTTATGTAATTAAATTAAACATCTCATAAGCAAATTGTGCTATTACAAAAACTAGCCAATATTTTAAATAAACCTTGAGATTTCCTCACTATTGGAAAAATCTTTTTAATCTGGTATCCCAGAGTAGACTATGGTCACTGTGGCCGCGTTCCGAATCGCGTTCACAATTAATGCTAAAAATGTTGTTTACGCTCTCCGATCGCGGCGCGGTCTTTAGTTTTGAGTAGGTACTCGGGCCAATGATATTATACCACTGACCTCTGAGGTCAGTGTATTATACCGACCAAACGCCGACTGCGCAGTGGCGCCCTCATCGTTTGTTTGGTTATTTTTAATAATAGTGGCCACTATTTTCGGTTTCAGTGATTATAATAAAACTAAACTATGTAAAACTACCGTTTATAATAATATAAACGTAGGTATAATCTTGTGGAGCACAACTTAACGTGCTTATTTTCTGCATTTTTATTCTAAAATAAAAGAAATAACCACACAAACGATGAGGGCGCCACTAGGCGGTCGGCGTAGTCTTAAAGAAATAATTGACTCGGACCAAGTTTGAGTACGAGCACTTTTTTTTCGTTTAATAATGGCTCTAGGTTAGCTCGCTTATGTCAATCAATGCTGTCAATTCTGGCGGTAACCAATGAATATCACCAAATTTTGTAATGCATCATTATCTATGTTTTATAGATTTTGTTAGAAAATATTAACCAAGAACAAAATAAGAACGAATTATTTTTTTCTGAATGTTAGATGTTTACAAATTTGAATTTGGTTTATTCATCAAAATTGAAAGGCAAGAGTGAACCGTGTGATTCGGTTATTTCAACATAAGTCCAACGAAACGACGAGCATACCTACATATGTCATAACATAAATGAAGTCTCAACTTGTTTTTTAAGGATAATAGGCACGTAGGCTAGCTAGGTACCTAGTTAGTAGGCTATTGAGATAGAAAAGTTATATTTTGCCCCGCGCGCCGTCCAGTAGTTTGGGAAATGAAAACAGCAGCTTCTAACTTTACTTAGGTTACCATTCAGCACAGTAGAATTTAATGAAAACAAAGCAAATACCTTACCATTCAAGGGCGAAAACTGAACAAAAAAACACGAAACGATTCAATTCACAAATAAAGTTGGCTTCCCCGCCAGCCAAAGCACAGACGTATAAATTGTAAAGTAATCAATCTTTGGGTTTTAAGTTTTCTTTGATCCACCCTTTCTGGTTAGGCAAAGGATTGTAAATACTTACAGCCTAGTCTTCAGTACACGAACTTAAGGAGAATGGGTAGTTGAGACCGCGAAATTCAAATTTTCTTACGTTTTTTGCAATTTGCAGGTCTGTGTCAGGTTGTATCACCATACCAAAAAGGAACGAAGAGAACGCACAAAAGATGGGAACGCAAAGGGAACGCATGACCGTAAAATAGAACGCAAAATGTTCCAAAAGGAACGATCTGGCAACGCTGAATAACTTGTGTATTTTTTTAAATTTGCAAACACAACCCAAAAAAACACGTCTATCCTCCTCGATCGTACTTCGTACCTCCCCCCTGTCCTTCCTGTCATTTCTCTCTCTCCCTACCTTTCACTCGCACCTTTGCATACGTTCCCTTTTACGCACAATTCGTTCCACAGGTATTTGATACACCTTTTGTAAAAACTAACCTCGGTTTACAATCGCCAGTTATACGAATAAGCAACGAATACAATAATACTGTATCAAACACACCAGACCTTGATATATTCAGCGATAAGCTACCGGTATTCAGAAAGAAAATCACGCTATCCTTGCCAAGTTCCTTTTAATTTCAATTTTTATATTTATATTTTTTTTAATTTTTGTAAATTTTAATTTTTTAAATTATTGTTTCTGTTCTTAACTTTTTGTTCATGTTTGTTACCCCTCATACTTACTTTAGTCTGTTTTAGTTTATATTAGTTTTAATTTAGCATAATATGCTTTTCAAGGCAGCAAGATATATATTCAATGCTATGTACGCCGTAATTGTCATGTACATCAGTCCTTTAGTTATTAAGATTATTCTAGCATAAGTTTAATGTACATGATGTGGCTGTGCTTTTTTTTAAATAAATAAATAAATAATCTGCAATGATGATATATGATACTCTTCGAATTTGTTTCGGGACCCTTTTCCCGGGTATCGGACTATTCACCTGGCTTGCGTTCTCATGGCGTTTGGGTAGCTTTTACCCACCGCATAGAACCCTTGTAGCTTCGAGACCAACAAATCCGTTCTGACCCGCGACACATGATCGTCGTATTACCTGCGATTCCGTCAAGGCGTGCTTCACTTCGAAATTTCGGTTTGTCAGGATCGACTATGGGACTGCAGTTCATCAGGATCGGAGACTTGTTACTTTAAATCGCTACGCTTATCTATTATAATATTTAGCTTTAACTAGCAAATATTAATCGTTTATTTAACCCTTTCATAATAATTTATTGTTTCTAACTTCTAATCTCACCTCAGTCTAACTAAGGTATGTATTAATAATAATAATGATAAACCATTTATTACCAGGTAACAATGACCCGGGTTTACTGCTTGATTTCGAATGTCATATGCCCGATGGCTAATTCCCTGAAATAGCTTAACCTAACCTACATAATATAAAAGTATATATGATAAAGAACACTATCTTTCCACTTTATCATAGTTGTGTATGTATTTATTATTTTGATTGCGTTATATTTATTAAAATTCTAGTGATATTTATTTTGGAAGTATGTATGTTTCGACGCTTGAAAGGCAAAATTGACTAAGCGACATAGAAGCCCTATGTCGCTTAGTCAATTTTGCCTTTCATGCGTCGGTTTATTTGTATGTATGTAAGTAAATATATTCTCATAATACTTGTTTAGTTTTATTAAGTGAATTTATTTTAGATTTTATGTATATTTTTTTTTGTCTCCTTTATTCTTTCGCATGCTGTCTACATCTCTCTATTTATTGTCCTATCGCAGGTATGCTGGAAGAGATTTCTTATGAAATAAGCATCACCTTTGTACCTATTTTTCTGTTCTGTTTTTTCTTGTCTGTTTATATGTATATGTGTGTACATAATTGGTAAAATAAATAAATAAATATAGTAACAATTTTGTTAGTAAATAAAAACTTAATAACTATGTTAGTATCACTTAGTATATATTCATATGGTTTTGTCAATAATGATTATTTGTAATGCATACCTACTTGTTATTTGTCATTATTATGTATCTCTTAAGTGTTATTGGTTTTACGTCGTTCTAAATAATAAATCAAACATCGCTAGTGTATCCAGACCACCTACAGTATTGTTTCTCCTCCTTAATCCAAAGGTAAAAGACGGCCCATTGTGAAATTATTCTATGTATCTTTTCTGCTAAATTATTTTCCGAAGATCTAAGCTCCAAGCTCTTACGCCCATATTTAAACGTAGAAAGAAAGAAAAATATGTTAATCATGAGATAACTTATAAACTGACCAGATTTTTAACAAAATAACAATGCAATATAAAGGATTGAAGGACATCATTTCAATTTGTCCAAAATCAAAGATCAACATTTTAAATAAAATATTTATTCCTACATTCATCCCTAAACCAACTTAATCTAATTCTAATTTCTTGAAGCTGCCTTGAAGCCCGAATTCCTTCTCTGCCGGGGAGGGCTTGCCTCCAGGTCGGAGGGACTCATTCACTCGGCGCTTGTTCTCTTCGCGAAGGAAGACTGTGTTCGCTTGCATGCGTTTGATTATATCATCTGGTAACAAAGAGAATGTGGGATCAGGTAAAGAAGATTTTCCATTGATGACTGTCTTAGTTGTTGATATGTCGGAAGTATAAAACGTTCGCTTTTCAATAAAAATATGGCGCAATATGAACATCAATAAGATCAGTATAGGGACTTATGAACTTTGATGAAAGATACTAGGGGGTGGAGGGGGGGTTTAGGAATCAGACCGGAACAAATCCTAATAATTATAAGGGACTTAAACATAACTGGCGAAATGTGGCCTATGTTATTCGTTGTCCTAATAATTACTATATTTAAACAAAATTCAAACTAAAATTGTTAGGCAACGTCTTTGAAGTAACACAGAACAGCTGAGACAAAGAATTTCTTAAAGAAACATAATTCTTGTCCAGAGGGCCAACGTCTGAATCCATGACCATACTCTCTATGCATTCTTTGGTCCGAAATAACATTTATTATTATTAATTTATACTCTACTACTAGTAGTATTTTAACTGTGCCCCATAAAACCTGTTTTTCACGATTTTTTTTATTTCCTGTTATATCAATAAGTTCAGTCTCTGTAAAACCATTTAAACCCCCTACTAACCTCTTAAAGTAATATGATCCTTATACTCCCCGCCCTCCTCTTTGGGCAAGGCTTTCTTGGAGATCAGCTTGTCGAGCGACTCAGCCCCGATCTGGTGCGTATGGATCATGTCCATCAACTCCTTCTTGAGGTAGGGTCTGATCAGCGTCAGCACCTTGTCCATGAAGTACGGCGCGTTCATGAAGTGGACGCCTTTTAGCTTGCAGAACATGCATTCCTGGAATTTGTTAAGGTTTTATTATTATTTATCAATATTACATTTGCTGATCAATAATGGCTTCTCATTGTCGGCCGCCAAGAATGGCAGTTTATTGTTATTGTTAATATTTAAAAAATACTGCTTAACCAATACGTTTCTCATCTAGAGGACACTCTTTTTGTAGGATTCCCTCTGGTTAAAAACAAGTAAGATTTTCTTATAAAGATAAGCCCTAAGGGATGCGTAGTCCGCGAAATTAATTTCTTTTACGTTTTGCACTTTGCAAGTCAGTGTTATGTTTATTTATAATATGATCTTAAGGTTAGTAATAAGTTCTTCAACAGCCTTATAACTAGGTTAGAATTGATCTCTAATGTTACGATTTCGTGTAATACTTAATAGTCACTCAAAATCAACAAACGACCTTCAAGAGGCTCAAATTTTAATTTCGTGGACTTCTCCTGCCCTTTCGCCTCAACACGGATGCAGAGGTGTCTCAACATAACATTATTTTCACTCCATCAGTTTTATGGAAAAATTACTCTTTCTAATCTTTAAAAGTTTACCAGTTCTAAGACGGATTGGAGAGTAACTAGATCGAAAATGTACCAACCTGTAAGAAATATAAGACCTTCTTCACGACCATGAGATCCAGCCTGAGGACGTGAGACAGAGTTGACGTATCCATGTCGATAAGAATTACAAACCTGACAACAAATGAACAACTTTTTAGTTTAAGACCATTCGTTTCATTTTTGGATGAAGGTTTTCCTTGCTCTTCCTATGCACATCTTTGAAGATGACCAAAGCATTTGGTAGGTAAAATGAGCCTGTATTTTTAATTCATGGTTGTCCCTATTAAAGATTGGTTCCGATGGTCGTCATCGTGTAGGTTAAAAAATATCTCAATGTCAAGACAATCGTCGTAACGTCCTTATTAGTATTTTTTTAACCGACTTCAAAAAAGTTGTGTTCATTAACATGCATTTTTTAATATCTGTTCATCGATATTTTCGTCGCTTTTGAACATTCTCTTGCGCGGTGGTCTCATATCGAAGCTAACTCATGTTAGCTTCGATATTACATATTTAATCCACTTTGTGCATCTTAATGATGTTAATAGATGATGTTAATAGGAAGTATTTTAACATCATTGTCACTGTCGTTTACATAGTAAGTTGTGTATACGAATGGTGTGGGGGTAGGTACAACTAAAAAGTGAAAAATAAAAACTTTTTTACAAAAAAAAACAACCGACTTCAAAAAAAAAAAACTACAATGTGATGAATAACTTTAATTTCAGAAGTCAGTGTCGTTGGTTTCACATTTTCGTTTTTTGACACCCACTTCCGCAATTAAACTTATCACATTGTACTGTTTTTTTTTATCGAACACATAACCTCCTGTTTTGAAGTCGGTTAAAAATAATAAACTTTTTTACAGAAAAAAAACAACCGACTTCCAAAAAAATATTGTAATAAAGTTCTTTTAATTGTTCGCTTATAACAACACTAGCTTCTGCCCGCGACTTCGTCAGTGTGAAATTTCTTATTCGCCCGCCCCACCCCCCACCCCGTCGCATCGTATTGCCCGCCCGTGCTGTTACTTCATTTTTGCTTAGCATCCTTTCTGATTTTTTTCTCTTTGCTCGGCTCCTTACGGTCGTAGCGAGATGGTAAATTGCCTTTCTCGAGAATTGTGCTATCATATGCAAAAATATTATTTCAAATCGGACTGGCAGTTACAGAGACTAGCGCAGTCAAACAAACTCATCATTTGCCTGCCTTTTCCCAACTATGTTGGGGTGGGCTTCCAGTCTAACCGGATTTAGCTGAATACCAGTATTTTACATGGAGCGACTGCTTAACTGAATAAAATAAACTAACAAAATAAACTATTAAATAAAAATAAATAAAATAACAAATAAACTAACAAACAAATTCATAATCTGCCTGCCTTTTCTCAACTACGTTGGGTTCGGCTTCCAGTCTAACCGGATGCAGCTGAATACCAGTATTTTTCATGGAGCGACTGCCTATCTGACCTCCACAACTTAGTAAGGCTGGTTGTAAGACTTTCGGACTGTCCAAGAACCACGAATGACAATCAGGACCAACGGATTGACTTGCTTTCCGAGGTACGGAGGGGTACCTTGGTATGTAAAGAAAGTCACCATCCATCCATTCACATCCACGGACCAACCGCGGCAAGCGTAGCGTGCAGCTGTCATTTCTTAGCCACAATTGAACTATATTATTAGTTTACTTTATTATTATTAAACAAGTCTTATGTGACAAGTAAGTATTTATCATAACGAAGCATGCCTGATAACAGTGCAATAATCTTGTCTGTCTAAGAAATTACACTCATTGTGAATCCGGGTTAAAGACTGCAGCAATTCAAATGAATTAGCACTTATAGCCTTGTGTCACAGTTATAAATGCTTTTCCGGCCATTGTTGGCTATAATAACTACTTGGAGCGACGACCTGCGTGGTAGTTGCCTAACACACTATCAGTAGCAATGGATTTAGTTGCCTAACACACTATCAGTAGCAATGGATTTAGTTGCCTAACACACTATCAGTAGCAATGGATTTAGTTGCCTAACACACTATCAGTAGCAATGGATTTAGTTGCCTAACACACTATCAGTAGCAATGGATTTAGTTGCGTAACACACTATCAGTAGCAATGGATTTAGTTGCCTAACACACTATTAGTATCAATGGATTTAGTTGCCTAACACACTATCAGTAGCAATGGATTTAGTTGCGTAACAAACTATCAGTAGCAATGGATTTAGTTGCCTAACACACTATTAGTAGCAATGGATTTAGTTGCCTAACACACTATCAGTAGCAATGGATTTAGTTGCGTAACACACTATCAGTAGCAATGGATTTCATTTTGACAGTTCAACAACATTCATTGCGTTATTTACGATGCATTTTTCGAACATAAGAAGCAATGGTTTAGCAATATCCTTCAAAATAATTCAGATGGAGATTGACAATGAATTGCGCAATTAGTGCGGGCCCTAGTTACACAGTAGTGACCGTGCCTCGAAGACTATTGGTTCTGCTGTGCAGTGGGCATATGGCTATCGGTGCCATTGAAAATATCCTTTGCACTATATACATACTTTGCACATATTTTTTAATAATAGTAATAGCTACACTCGAAGTCGTAGACAAGTACCTAGGACAAACTGTCCAGTAAGGTAGGCCTAACTTTGAGAGAAAGGTCAATCATCGAATCCGACTCGGCTGGGCAGCGTTCGGGAAGCTACGCAATATCTTCTCGTCCCACATATCGCAGTGTCTCAAGACGAAAGTCTTTGACCAGTGCGTGTTGGGCACTGAAACGTTGTCGCTCACAATGGGCATTATAAGAAGGCTGAAAGTCACCCAAAGGGCAATGGAGAGGGCTATGCTTGGAGTTTCCCTGCGTAACCGAATCAGGAATGAAGAGATCCGCAGGAGGACTAAGGTAACCGACATAGCCCGAAGAATTGCCAAACGTAAGTGGCAGTGGGCACGGCACATTGCTCGCAGAACACATGGCCGATGGGGCCGAAAGGTTCTGGAGTGGCGACCGCGTACCGGAAGACGTAGCGTTGGAAGGCCTCTCACAAGGCGGTCCGATGACCTTGTGTAGGCCGCAGGAACCCGTTGGGTGCGAGAAGTACAGAACCGGTCGAAGTTGAGGTGCTTTGGGGAGGCCTATGTCCAGCAGTGGATGTCTTTCGGCTGAAATGATGATGATAAATAGCCCTCCAGTTCATATTTCAGCCATTGTGACTCAAGGAAGACTACTTCGGCGCGGGAGATTTTATAGAGCACAAGACTAAGTGTATGCACAAACACAGTTGCACTCTCTCTTCCTTGACTCTCATTGTCCGATGGGACGGCCCTCAATCCGACACGACCGGAGAGAGAAGAAAGTGTGGAAGTGTTATTGGGTTTTTCCATTAGGAATTCCTTAGTAACAGCCCGGAGTCTGAAAGTTCGTGGTGCGATACCCCGAGCGTAGCCTCGTTATCCGTTCGTCCTGTGCCTGATTATTTTAGTAGTAACTGCCTCGCTGGTCTCGTGGTCGCAAGCGCAACTGCTGAGCGTGGGGTTGTGGGCTCGATTCCCAGGTCGGGCAAAGTGTTTTTCAGTAGCAGCCCGGAGCCTGGATTCGTGTCCGGTTGATGGCAATAGACTCCCCTTATTTCATGGGACTTAAACATAACTGGCGAAATTTGGGTGTTCTATTGGTTCAACTTACTCTTCGAGACTTGATTATGTATGTATGTATGTATGTAATAGTGCGTCTTTTCTTCACATGGTATGAGTCTATGTAGTGCTAGGGAGTTTGTTGCGCCACTTCTTCTTTGGAGACTGTCTTTTGTAATTTTGATGTTCGAAAAGTGCTGATTCTCCTAATTTGAATATATTACTTGATTTTGAATGGACACATTTTTGTAGTAGTAGCTAAGCTATATCTCGCCGGTTGGAAGGGTACAGGTGCTGGCTGAGTAACATTCACAAGGGCCTCTAATATTGGGGCGGCGGCGGTGACCTCATAACACCAGGTGGGCCGTTGTTGGAAACTTACCCAGGCCAGGTCCCTTCTTCATACTGCCACAAATCGTAGACCATCATAAGAGTTCTGACGGTTTCCATGAGGTTGAAGTTGCGAGGCTCCGGGTCTAGGAGACGAAGGTATAACACCCGGTAGCCCCCCACTGTCGGCGTCGGCAGTGGAGCAAATAATCTGGAAATATATAACGAAAGTTTTGCCGTTAAGGGAGAATCGCCAGAATAGTCCGCGAAAATCAAATGTTCTTACGGATTTGCAATTTGTTTTTACAATTTTTTCAATTTGATTCGCGAGCGTAACAAATAACTAAGTTCATATAATCCTATTGAATGACTATTTTGATGAAATCAATAGGATTATATGAACTTAGAGGGTTGTATTGATTGACGATTTTAACGATTACAAAAAAAATAACCACCAAAAAAAAAAAGTCACCAAGTTGGTTAGGTTGGTTTTTATTGTTACCACCCTTATCACTTATAAATTTTGACAATGCTGGTTAACCTGTAATTGGCGACTGTGTAAGTCCCAGGCTCATTATGCGCAAAACCTCTTTAGGGGTCATTGTACTCATCATTATGAACAACTTTTACTACGAGACCCAAGCTGAAATCGGGAAAAAAATCTGTTGTTCCCTACATTTATGCTCGCATAACTCGTCAAAATATACTAAACAGCAGATTTTTTTTTTTGCGACTGTGTCCGCGTGGTGTATAACGGCCCACTCTCTCCCACAGAGAGGACGGCTGTGTCCCAGCAGTGGGAACTGATTATGATGATGATAATGTAATGTTACTCACACTGTATTAGTGGTGAACTCAGCTCTCTTGTCAAAGGCTCGATTATTGAAGAAGGGCTGGAAGAGTGTCCTCAGCGTGAAGTGCAGGTCCAGGACTTGCTTCGACACCTCGATGCTCTTCTGACAGCAGTGGTACACGATTACCAGGTCCACGTCTGAAACATTATTTATTTATTTAGCCAACCAACAGCGATACAAAAAGAATGTTAAAGTATGTACACACGATAGCATATCAAGCTACTACAATCTGTCAAAATGTCTTTAATAGGTTTTATACTTTGTCGTTATAGCATAAAGTTCAAAGTTGCTTGAGAAAATTTTACAGTTAAGTGTAGCTTGATGTGCTGGCGTCTGTTCAGGGCTCTCCAAAAGTTCGTTGACATTTTTCAACTTCAGCTGTGACACACTACATTATGATTTAAAATTCTAGTGATCCAAATGTTTGAACTGCTAAAACGTTATTATTGACTAACTAGCTGAGCCCCGCGGTTTCACCCGCCTAAGTTTCGATCCCGTGGGAATATCGGGAAAAAGGTAGCCTATATGTTAATCCAGGGTGATAGCTACCTCGATACAAAATTTTACAAAAATTGGTCCAGCCGTTTGAGCGTGAAGAAGTAACAAATATAAACACAAACACACACTCACAAATTTTCGCCTTTATAATATTAGTGTGATTTAACTTCCTTTGACTAATCATAATAAATTATTAATAGTACTTGTTCGTTATTTGGTTTGAGAGCAGTGGTGGCCAAGTGGTAACGGCCGCGACTTACGAGTTGTAGGTCGTAGGTTCGATCCCAGAGAGGCGCTTTACTTTGTGTAAATTATTTCATCACCACTGCTCTCAAAACAGTGAAGGAAAACATCTTGAGGAAACCGGCATGTCCTAGAACCAAAAATTCAAAGACATGTGACATCTGCCAATCCGCACTGGGCCTGCGTGGTGGATTACGGCCCACTCCCTCTCACCGAGGGGAGGCCTGTGTCCCAGAAGTGGGAACATTATAGGCTGATTATGTGTGTGTAGTACTTGTTTATTGTTTTATTATAAATCATAATGTGGGATTACAGCTGGGGTGGGAAAATGTCAACTGACTTTTGGAAGCCATTGTATGTATATTACAGTGTTCCCCTATTCGCCTGATCTCTCTCCGGTCGTGTCGGATTGCCGTCCCATTGGACTATGAGCGTGAAGAGAGAGTGCACCTGTGTCTGCACACACACACTTGTGCACTATAATATCTCCAACGCCGAAGTTTAGTCTCTTTTGAGATTCGCCGCCGTGGCCGAAATACGGAGTGGAGGACTATATTACAGTATGATATGTGTAGATGGTCAGTCATCCACGGACCAACCGCGCCAAGGGTAGCTTAACCTGATCGAGCGACCCGTGCGGCTGTTACTACTTTGCCACGAGCCCCTGTCACAGCCGCATGACAGCCAGGATAATGATGATTAATATTTAAGTTAGATACGTCACACAAACCTCGATGCTTTGTGCGAAGCAGGCACGGGTTGCTAGCAACACAATAAAAAAAGCTTCAAAATCTATCAAAAGTCAACATAGGATGCAAGAGCGAGCGAAGACTTCGAGGTTCAATTTCGTTAGGTTACTTTAAACCCTTTATACAGAAATAGGAGCCCCACGAAGCGGGGCTCCGTCGACAGAATGCAAGAGCGAGTGTATGAGAATACAAAGACTCATAATTTTCAGTACAAAAGTCATTTATTCTAATTAGGCTGAGAATCAGCACTTTTCGTACGTCAAAATTACATAAGACAGTCCCCCAAAACGCCATGTACATCAGAACGTTCGGCCAGTCGAGATAGGGAGCTGGCTGCTACTCCAGTTTTTAGTGAACGCCCGCCCTTCGCCACTGCCTAGTGCTTTCGCTAAGAAGAAGAAGTGACGCGACAAACTCCCGAGCAGGCAGCTGTCTGCTTAAAAAAACTTGCTTCTATACAATAGTAGGTATGATTGATGAGCATTCGTTATTGTCAAGGTAAGAATACGTATACACAGGGTCGAATTAGATTAGCTAGTAAAACTCAGCAGTCTATATCTAAACACGAACATAAAAATAAAAAGATTAGATGTTTTTTTAGGCGTCAACGACCGCTGGTAGTGTTTTTACTTGAAGTATGAGTGGAGCGAGAGCGAGGGTGGCGGAATTGGGAGGGGGTCAGCTCCTTCTGTGAAGCAGTCATGCTAGCGAAGGAGGTTGCGGAATGGCCCGGAACATAAAGGGCTAAGGAAGGGACATGGGTGGGTTTTAGTCAGTAAGAGTCGGACACTCCCTTCCGCTCCGTCCAGAGCGGGAGGGGTCATTATGACTACCCATCAAAAAAAAATAAAAAATATGAGTGGAGAAAATATGTTTTATCAGGCGTCATTGGTAAGTGACACCTGTGAAGTTTACACAAAAAAGAACAGGTTTTTTTTTAAACTGATATTTCATGTGAATACAAAACAACACGCAGATGATCCCACAAAAACATCATAATAGTTTATTTTTTATTATTTTATCACGACACGACATTTATACAGGATATTTTATGCATTGCGCAAATTTTCACAGGATGTTCTACTCATGAATATGAACAACTTTCACTATGGGTTCAACTCTGAAATCACGAAAAAAA
Organism: Mesoligia furuncula; assembly: GCA_916614155.1. Classification (NCBI taxonomy): domain Eukaryota; kingdom Metazoa; phylum Arthropoda; class Insecta; order Lepidoptera; family Noctuidae; genus Mesoligia; species Mesoligia furuncula. Next base: position 1,686,997 of record OU744810.1, read on the forward strand.
AAAAAAACAGTTGTTTCATACATTTTGGTCGAGTATGTATTGAACTTTTGTATGAAATTGATGATTTTTTTTCGTGATTTCAGAGTTTTTCCCATAGTGAAAGCTGTTCATACTCATGGGTAGAACACCCTGTGAAAATGTGCGCACTGCTTAAAAAAATATCCTGTATTGATACCCATCGCGTCTGCGGAGTTTCGCTAGCTAATTTAATTTCACCCCGTATATAGTACCTCAGTGCAATTATCAGATCGTTTGTTATAGCTCATTCATCATTATCGATTCTTAAGAAGCGTGTAAGTGCGATGATTGGCTGATCAATGTTTGTTATCTACTTATTTCATGCATAATGGCATAGAAGCTAAGAATGAGTAGTTATCTAGGGCGCTTGTGTGTAATTGAACAATGGGAAACAATGACAATGTCATGTCACTCACATACACACTTATTTATATAAAGTTATCGTTAGAGATATGAAAATAAAGTCTTCCGTAGTTGACGATCCTTAGAGGTATTCCATTCAGAGCACAGGACCAGCGGGCCCTGACAAGTGACACTCGCTTTCGAAGCGTGTCGTATTTCTACAACTACTTGCAACAAGATTGACATAAGCTTTTCGGTCTTATAACAGTGGACAGTGTTATTAGAGTTTTGAGTATGGATGTCGATGGCTATAAGAGTAGGGGAAGACCAAAGAAACGATGGATGGAATGTGTGAATGATGATATGGTTAGAAAGGGTGTGACTACCGAGATGACGACTAATAGAGAAGTATGGAAGAAAAAGACATGTTGCGCCGACCACAAATAAATTGGGATAAGGGCAGGAGAATGATGATGATGAACAGTGGGCAGTGGCTGCCAAAGAGAATATAACTGGAAACCTCACTGCATAAAGGTCACAAATAAGATTAATCGTTTCGCTTATGCCTTGTGAAGGCTTTGTAAAATAGCGCTCAAAACAGCTCTCTGGGCGTATCATATTACGTAGCTTCTAACATCAGATACGACATTGTGCTGTCATAAATTGACCCTGGCAGAGAATATTAGATGCACTCGTAGGGATAACGTAGATATTTTTAAAATATGTAATCGTAAAATATGATTTATTGTTATTCTATTATTATATTATCCTTTTTAGGGTTCCGTAGTCAACTAGGAACCCTTATAGTTTCGCCATGTCTGTCTGTCCGTCCGTCTGTCTGTCTGTCCGTCCTCGCTTAATCTCTGTGACCGTTAGCACTAGAAAGCTGAAATTTTGTAGGAGTACGTATATCAGTTACGCCGACAAAGTGGTAAAATAAAATTTTGGAAAATATTTTTTTTTAGGGTAGCTCCCCTACATGTGAAGTGGGGATGAATATTTTTTTCATTATCTACCCCATCGTGTGGGGTATCGTTGAATAGTCTTCTAAAATGGCTTAGGGGTTGCAAAAATCATTTTTCGATTTAATGCTCCATTTACGAAATATTAAAGTTTAAAGTGCAAATTTTTGTTCCAGTAGGGCGTCCCCCCCCCTCTAAAAGCTAAACTACGGGCTTGAAAAATCTGGAAAAATTCTCGATGATAGTGCATTTCATGAACTTTAAAGGAAAAGTATAGCGGTTAAGATAACTTTATTAGTTTAGCAGTAATAGTCGTTGAACTTGGGTGTTGGATAATTTTGTACCAAATACAAAATCCTTAGCATTAATCCTTTAAACTGACTAAGATAAAGTAGTTGCTTGTTTATAATGGGTAAATACTTGCATTGAAAACCAAAATATGTTTTTTTTTTACCTATTCAGAATAAAGAACAACAGAATCGTACTACATTGTGATAACGGGCTACTACGGAACCCTACACTGTGCGTGGCCCGACACGCACTTGGCCGGTTTTTTATGATAACAACAATCAATGGCGGTCTATAGTGAGTATAGTGACACACACGCATAAAACCACCCCAGACCCTTTAGCACACCCAGATTCCGGTTATGTTTAAGTCCCATGTACCTAATAGGAGTCCGCTGGATGCGAGAAGTACAAAACCTGTCGAAGCGGCAATGTTTGGGGAAACCTATGTCCAGCACTGGACAACTTTCGGCTGAAATGACTAAATAGGAAGTCAAAGCGTTTATTTCAAATAGGCACTTAACAGGCACTTTTGAACGTCAAAAATTACTAAAATAGAATTGACTCTAGTCGTCCATTCCAAAAGATAGTTTTCGTATGGAGAAGAATGGGCAAGAAACTCCACCGTTACTCTTTTAAAATGTTTTACAATATTTTGCATGTACATTAATTATATAATATATATACGTGAAGACGATGCACCTAAAATAAAATTACTGTACCACAATAGGTAAAAGAATTAATTATCTTGAGAGGAGAGGTGACAAACTCGCAGTGACATTTTGCCTTAAATAAAATAACAAGTAAATGCTTAGGTTACAGTTGTATCCCTTGACGACCTTTAACGATATTTCAAGCATTTATGTAAATTGTACAGTAAGAAACTATTATTTGCCTCATAAACAATAGAATAGGATGGTCCGAGCGATTACTAGCAAGCTGTAAAAGGCTAATAAAATCTCACGTTTGAACTGAACGTGTTGGTTAATATCTAGCCAAGATACAATGGGTTATTTATAAATATACTTAAGTATATAAAACATGTGAAACACTAAGTGAACGAAAAAAAATTGTCATTAGATGATAATGACAATTTTTTTTGCCTGCCTTTTCCCAACTACGAGTATATTGGAGTCGGCTTCCAGTCTCTCCGGATGCAATACCAATATTTTACATAAAGCTGCCTATCAGCGGACTGACATCCACAACCCAGTTACTGGATAATACGATACCCTTTGGGAAGGATAGTTGTCAGACTTTCGGGCTTCTGAAGAACCGTAACAAGTACCAAAGATCCACGAATGACAGCCGGGAACAACGGCGTCTTGATATTTAAAGATGGTCACCTATCCACGGACCAACCGCGACAAGCGTAGCTTAACCTGATCGATCGACCCGTGCTACTGTTGATACTTATATATAGCCACAAGCCCAGAAATAACTTAGTATTAATCTAAAAATCACTTTGGACTGCAAGTAAGTAGGTACACAAGCATATTCCATTACGCCATTACATCTAAGCTGTTATCGCACTTTGCCGTAAACGCTGTGTTCACTGTCTCACGGGCCTCCAATCGAGACATTTCAGCATTGTCTCTAGGAAGGCAGCGCATCAGTCATCAGAACTTTGGCATTGCATTGCAGATGTCTATAGACGACTCTGAAAGACGTCGAGCGTCGGCTTGTTTAATCGCTCCGCCCCGGCCCGGGCCGACAGCGGCCCATTACAATAGAAAATCAATTGTGTCTCAATAGCGGTGATTAAGCGATTAATACCCAATAATAAAAAACCTATTAAAATACGTATAGGTTCGGGGGCCCTACACTTTTTTTTTTGTTTTTTCCCGGCAGGAACGAAGTGTCGAAGTTGAAAATGAAAATCCAAGATGGCGGCTGCATAAATTTCTATATGTATAGATAATATTTTTATAATATACCTGTGAGATGTTTCTCAGGCAGATGTGGTTGCGTCTTCAGCCAGTCGCGTAACTTCTTGATGTCCTCTGGTGAGATGTCCGGGTTCTTCTCATACTCTTTTTCTATCGTTATCGGCTTCACTACACCCGCCATTTTGTTTCTGAAATATAGCAGAGTCGACTCTTTAATAATAAAATATGTTTGATCAAATAGGCATTTTCCGCGACAATAGAATATACAGGGTGGCAAAAAAGTATGTGAATACAAATAAAAATAAAACAAAAATAAAGTGGCAAAAATATAAAAAAAATAATATGTAATCCAGGGGCCAGGCCTTTGCCCAGCCGTGGGATGTGACAGGCAAACACTCATTTGTAACACTTACTCTAAGTTAATTTTAATTACATAGTTCAATGTTTTTATGAATGATGTAATTAGACGATTTTATCCTTATTTATACGTCATTACCTGTATAAACTTTGTAATCTTGTATCTGATGTTTAGTTTAAATACCTCGTTACAAAGCTAACAAATAAGTAAGGTTCTTAAAATATTCTGTTCAAATGAGATAGTGATTTATTTTGTTTTTTGTCATTCTTTTGGAACTTGTTATTTAAAATGATTTGAATTTAAAATATCTTCGTCTGGTATTGTCTATTGTCTAGTTCTAGTTTTTGTTCCATACTTCTACAATTAATTATTAAATTAAAATGCTAAAGATCTATTTATTATTAATTAAATTGTGTCCCAGTTTAAATTGATTTCATACAAAATATTTTGTCCCGTCTGTGAGGTAAGACGGTTCTTTACAGATTCAAAAATGTTTTAATTGTCTAATCGGTCCAAAGCAATTTTTCTCGATTGAAATATTAAATAAATATTTATAAAAAAAATAGAAACATTAATTATTCTATATAAAAGCTATTAATAAATAACACAAATATTTAATTAATAATTAGGTAATATTTATGTTCACGCCATTTTGCGAACCCCGCGCGCTACGGCCAAGCGCGCGGTATGAAGAGGAAGCGGGGAAGGTGCAGCGCGGCCGACGCGCGCGCCCCGCCGCCAGAGCCATCACCGCCACGGGACCGCGCATACGCATATTTACCAATACTTACGCGCCACGCGGCTAGCCCAGTTTAATTTAAGTTTAAGCACTAAGCACCATTGTAAGCGATACGATACGTATTAAACGTCATTATACAAAAATTTCGGTGGTTGTTATTGGTGGCTCTCACCACACCTCCAAACATTTATATTTATTAAGTTTTATTTATTTTTTATTTCGTCCCACACTTAATTTATATTTTGTTACTCTATTTTGTTACAATGATTACCATTCACTTTATTAGAAATCTATCATTTAGTACCGGTAACAGTGATAATTAAAGCGGAACAAGTAGATTTCGCTACAGTGCATTCTGCCGGCATTGTGAACGACAGCTATGAAAGTGTGAACGTGTTTCTAGGAATTTAGAATTTTTTTTGAGTATTGTTATCATCTTTTACGAGAGCCAGATGTCAGTACCTTATTTAGTTATTTTAGTTGTTATTATGAGCTATAAAGATGAGTTATATGTTCGAAAACTCATGAAATGTCATGAGTTTTCGAACATATAACTCATCTTTGATTTCATAATTCCGAGTAAATGAATTTTAGGTAACGTTAGACATGTGGTTTCTGGTCAATTTTGTTACGGTTTAATTTGTAACGTAACGAAATTGAACTGCAGGAGTTATACCTGGTGAACGAGCGAACATTTGTGTTCCTTTATCTCGTAAAAATATAGAGAACAGCTGTTTTTTTTTTTGGGTTCCGCAGTTCCTACAAGGAACCCTTTTAGTTTCGTCATGTCCGTCCGTCTGTCTGTCTGTCCGAGGTTTTGCTAAGAGACCGTTAGTACTAAAAATCTGTGATTTTGTAGAAGTACGTATATCAATTTCGCCGACAAAGTGGTAAAATAAAATTTTAGAAAATATTTTTATAGTGTAGCTCCCCTACATGTGAAGTGTGGGTGAATATTTTTTTCGTCGTCTACCCCATCGTCTGGGGTATCGTTGAATAAGTCTTCTAAATGAATTCGGGGTTGCTAAAATTATTATTTGATTTAGTGCTCTATTTACGAAATATTAAACTTTAAAGTGCAAATTTTTGTTCCAGTAGGGCGTCCCCCTCTAAAACCTAAACTGCTGGCTTTAATAATCTGGAAAAATTCACGATGATAGTGCGTTTCATGAACTTTAAAGGAAAACTATAGCGGTTAAGATAACTTTATTAGTTTAGCAGTAATAGTCGTTGAATTTGGGTGTTGAATAATTTTGTACCAAATACAAAATCCTTAGCATTATTTCTTTAAAGTGACTAAGATCAAGTAGTTGCTTGTTTATAACGGGTAAAGACTTGCATTGAAAAACAAAATATGTTTTTTTTTTTATTATTATTTATTTAACACTTCAAGCACATAAATGTACAGAGGTGGACTTAATGCCATAGGCATTTCTGCCAGTCAACCTTTGGGTGATGCAGAGACAAACATTTTTTTTTTATATTCAGATTAAAGAACAACAGAATCGTACTACATTATGATAACGGGCTACTACGGAACCCTACACTGTGCGTGGCCCGACACGCACTTGGTCGGTTTTTTTTCCACGTTTTCGGGTTTGGTCCCACAGTAAAAGTTGTTCATAATGATGAGGAAAATCACGAGTTTAAGTAGCGGTCACTAATTTACCAGTCGTCCTATAAACAACATACCTAATTATTCGCTTTCAAAGAGAGAATATAATTATGTGATTTGACTGAGTTAATTTTGTAGCTGTGATTAAAGTTTAGAAGTTTACTTTGTTTAAAAAAAAATATTTTTTATATAACTATTATCTATTGTACTGATTAGTAAAATATAATGCGCAATTATGCATGTGATCTGGCAGCTTTTAAGTGGGTTAGCGCATGAAGGTGACTGTGATTAAGACACTCAGTTTTTATTGATTTTATTGTGAAAAAATAAAACAAATCAGTAACAAAATATTTGGTGTTTTTTTTTATATGTCCCCAACTTTATGATTCCATTTTGTTACATTTTTTGTTACTTCTACTATTTTTTCTTTTTTGTAACGTTATGTTATTATTGTAACGTTCTATTATGTCCTGTAATTGCGAAAAAATTAAAATTTGGCTACAGCCAATACTTTTTTCTATTAATTTTTAAAACGCCTTAATAAATATTTTTAAGTTTTTTTTTAGTTAGAGGTAACTAAAAAAAAACAAAAAAATATTTTTTCTCATAAATGGTTCATGGACTTAATGGTCTAATTCATCGGTAACAACCTCCCCTACAACCTCCTAGCAGGAATAGGAACCAGTAACCCTGTATACTTGTTCTTATAATATGTTATTATTATTATTATAAGACTGTTAGTTTATTAAATTATGTAAATGTACGGAAGCGAATCTACTAAGCCTAGTCTCATTTAGCAGAATCTTATTGACTAAAGTAATAGTCAATAAGATTCTGCTAAATGAGACTATTATTAAAAAAGTATGCTATTCAGTACGATCATTATGATCTTTATAATGACTGTAAAATGTTAATTTTGAGATCACTCATCATCAGAAAGACGTCCACTGCTGGACATAGGCCTCGCCTAAGCACCTCCACTTCGACCGGTCCTGTGCTTCCCACACCCAACGGATTCCTGCGGCCTTCACAAGGTCATCGGTCCACCTTGTGGGAGGCCTTCCAACGCTACCTCTTCCGGTACGCGGAACCACTAACATTATTCTACATCTGGTTACAGGATAACAATGGATAATTTAGTACCTACTTCCCGCACGATAGACGTTATTAAAACTACTCAAAGTCAGTCGCAGAAATTACTCTGCCGATTTCCGGTTTAATTTTTTGCCAAGTTAAAGTAAATTCAGTCCATTTTGAGTAAACCAATGAGACTATTCGGACGCATCTCTAATTTATTTATTTATTATGTAGTTAATTAAAAGGGTATTTACATTCATTGATATAGAAACCATTATTACTTGACAATAATTATGATGTATATAATTTAATTTAATACTAACACGGAACAGTGGACTCCCTTGCATACTTTCTCTCACAGAATACCAGACATACACGCATAATTTTACTCCATTCATCCGAATTTACTCCATTCAAACATAGGTTTGGCAGTCATTGACGACGAATTGGGGATTCGGTTCTGGCTACAGTTTTGGATGATAGTTGCGCAAACCGATTGTCCCGGCGACTGTGATGGGGTCCTATGTATTATTCGGGCACAGATAATCGGCAGAAAATACCATGGAGTTCTGGGCAGTCGATATGTCCCCGTAAGGTCTTACAGGCTACCGTGAGCTGATCAAGGCCTCTTCTCACCTCCAATGAGTTAAAGCCCAACGTCCCTAAAATATAGTTGATAGGGTACAAGTAGGTAAAGAAATAGAACCTTTGGAAGACGCATCCTTAGCAAGGCTTTGTGCAACTTTTCTAGCATTAGTGTTTGGATTGCGGTATAGGGGTGCCAAACACAGGCACTAGACTAGAGTTTGCTTCGAACCAGAGTGGTGTACAAAAGCCTAATAACACTTGCATTGCGAAAGTCAAAACTCTAATAACAAGAGTCTGTGGATGCAATGACATGGTAGTAGTATATAACGAGCATAAAAAATAAACAAAAAAGTCGGTTAAAAATGGGATAAGGTCAGGGTCGTACAATAATTCACATCGTTGCAAAAATATTGTCGAGTATGATTTAATATATGAATAACTTATAAAGTTTTAACAACATGACCTGCAGGTGGTTGACCAATGAAGCGATCGTTCAAGATCAATGGAACAGCTTCAAGGAGGACATTCATTTGATTGACCACATGGTAGAACCCCTCCGGCCGTTTTCGCAACTGAAGTTCGCAACCAGTTGCGAATTAAGAATTTTTATTCTTTGTTCGCAACTAGTTGCGAATCAAGAAAGCTTTTTCCTTAACCGCAACTAGGCATCTTGATGATTAATTTTCGTAACCAGTTACGCTAAAATATATTTTTTTCCTTATTCGCAACCTTCGATAAGTCACGAAGTTTTGACTTTGGTTTTGAAAATTGCGTTCCTGAGAATTTCGGTGCTTTGTAGCGTACGTAGGTCCCAATTTTGTTATAGATAGATTTTCCTCTTCGGTTCCAAAATTACCTATTAATTTAATTTTGATAAAACGATCAATGCGAAATTTATACTTTTTTTTAACTGAAGAGTAAAATTTATTTACAATAAATAATACGTTTAAGAAATCATTAGATTTTTGACTTATCGTGATCGTTAACACAAAGCTTACCTATTAGGTACCTACCTATATCTTGTAAACACTACTGGTCCATCAATAATCAAAATGATATGAAACGTTGAAGTAGGTACTGTTGTTATAGATCTATGAATTTAGATGAAGTCTAAATCACAGATGTATCATTTTACGTCAACTATAATTACTGATACTTTATCTCGCTAGTAGTTTATTGAGTTACCAGACCGAAAAATTACAAAATATAAAAAAGAGGTACACATAATTGTAAGTATGCACAATTTTGGTAATAGATATACCCGCTGACCTTGCTGATGACATCCTAAGCGTTACTTTAAAAACCGTCGAGTAAAATTGTGACCAAACAAAAAAAAACAACAGACGATCGACATCGTTTCTTTCAACTATCGCCATTGGTGGGTCATTTTAATCAATCGATAATTAACAAGTAATACTACATTTTAACCTTGATATTTATCAGTCGTTAACGATCGATAAAATAGAACAAATCTGTAAGAAGTTGACAGATCTAGTTGATCGTCAAATCACAGTACATCGAGCGACAATAACGATCGTCAAAAAGGAGCAAATCTGTAGGCATGTTTAGACAGACAACATTGAAAATCAAAAACACGTGCTTCTAAAAAAGTAATTTAAAAAATAAAAAACCCGACAGCGAAACTGAAAAGCTACAAACAAGCCCATTTTAAATTAAATAAAAGTTGGAAGCAGGCGGGACCCATTTGAATTTGAAAATATAATAAAAATGGTATGGGTCCCGCCTGCTTCCAACTTTTATTTAATTTAAAATGGGCTTGTTTGTAGCTTTTCAGTTTCGCTATCGGGTTTTTTTATTTTTTAAATTACTTTTTTTATTTCCAGCTTTTTAGTTTACAAAATGTGAAAGATTTCGCAAACGATTTAGTTCTTGGTACTTGTTTTTTAGATTTGTTACTTAGAATTACTTTTTACCATATAAGTTATATATATTTTTGTAATCACCTTTTAAAACCCTTTATTTTGATACCCCACTCGATAGGTTTCGAGAATTTTTTTTTTTTAAGTCAAAATGCGCCAAAAATCTGCCATTTTAATTTTTTTTTCCAATTTTGTTATAACCAGTGTCACTCTCACAATTAAGACGAATCTAACGGCACCTCTCAAGCTGAAATCGATCAAGCCATTTAGGCTACAGAGCGTGCCAAAGAAATATACATAGGTACATACATACATACACTCGAAAAACATAACCCTCCTTCTGACGCAGTCGGGTAAAAAGGAGCAAATCTGTAGGCATATTAAGACAGACAAAATCGAAAATCAAAAACACGCCGTTCTAAAAAGTAAGTGCAACATTTCAGTGTGACATTACATTTCAGTGCTACATTTCGAAGTGCTACATTTCAGGTTTTTAAAACCAGAACTATATGCTTGTAAACTTGTAAAGCAGTTCTTCGTCATAGCCGATGCTGGGTCTGGTTTGGAGATATGTACTAATACCTATATGGGTCACCCAAAAACCTCTCAGTCAGTGACACTCTGACACCATTTTTGAAAACGAATTGGTGGCCAGTGTGGCCACAATCAATCCTAAAATGGTACCGAAGGAAAGCGATTTACCTAAATATATTTATTCACTTGTGTCTTTTACGGTAAGTAAGAAACAGAACCGTCTGATATTATTCTAAAACACTTCCACCTAGCCTTGTTGTTATAATGCAGATAATTAACTGCATAACAGATTATGCAATTAATTGTCTGCACTTTAATAGATATTAGAATATCTATTTCCGTGGGATAGAATATTTACAAATAAATTATGTATATCTATGAAACGGTATACTTGTACGCATATAAAGGAACCTGTACCTAAACATGTAAATATTTGTCAAAATCTTAACGATGTTACTGTCCGGATGAGTAGAAATAATGAACTATTGATGATAAAGTTAAAACGCCAGATACACCAATGATTTCATTTAAAAAAACGTAGTACACAGTTACACACCTCTGCTTCCCTGGATGAACATTTTCATCAATAGCCATACTTCAAAAAAGTTAATAGTAGCTATAAGTCTTATAGCTACTATTAACTTTTTTCTTATATATATATGCTACTATTAACTTTAATCTTATAGTATAAGATAACAGATTCACAAGGCCTTATTACACTACGCAATAATCAGGGACCCCTAAATCTGGATGGTGTAATAAGAAATTAATTATGGATAAAATCAAGAATGAAGTTACCCGGAAAGGAGCGAGTCCTAGAGTGGAGACCGCGTATCGGCAAGCGTAGTGTGGGACGCCCCCAGCTAGATGGATCAACGACCATAAGAAGAGGGCTGGGACAGACTGAATGTGGAAGGCGGAGGACAGGGTGTAGTTATTTAGCCTGGAAGAGGCCTATGTCCAGCAATGGACTGCGATAGGCTGAGTGATTGAATAAGAAAAAGGGGGGATATTTAAGTGATGTGTTTTTAATAGGGGTCTCATAATAAAAAAACACATCACCTAAATATCGGTCCTAAATATCGTGTAGTGTAATAGTGGTATTATTCAAAACAAGACAACAAAATCAATATCCGTGTTTCGCAACATCGCGAGTTATTCTAAAAACTAGATTCACCAGATAATTAATTTAATTAAAAATTAAATTACTCAGATACATCTGTTAATATAATACTCGTATTCTACAATTAATATTAAATACTTTGCATCTTGACTTTTTCCTACAGTTATTATTACACATGATTACATATTATCCTGTAAGACATTACAATTAAATTGCGTAGCTATTTACCCATACATAAAACTACTTTAATTTTAATTTAAATCAAATCAAAAAAACTGTAATCTTTAATGTGATATTAATTTTTAATGAAAGGAGCAGCAAACAGTTACGTAATATGAACTTACCTACGAGTATAATATGTAGTTTAACAATATCAAGTTTTAGTAATAGTATAAACCCACAACGCTGCCTATAGGTATAAAAAACTAAAAAAAATGTATTCGCTAGGAGTTTTAGTTGCAGTACGTGTAATTTGTAATGAAATTAACATAGTATAATGAACATTAAAAATGAAATTTAAATAAAGATACATGATATAAATATGACCTTAGTAAGTCTGATGATGATTTTCAGAAAGGGTACATTTTAATAAAGAACAGCGGATGAGGCTTTTGAGTATACTCACAGAACAATTGAAGATGTCAATATTTTGAAAAGTACTACTATAAGAGTCAACCAGACTCTACTATTATGTTAAAACGTCAATAATCGAAGCTTGTGAAAAAATAAAATTAATTCATAATAATGGCCTAAAGATAGAACCTTGGAAGACCTCTTTCAAAAATACAATAAGGATACAAGAAACTTCCCACTTGGCATATCGTTTTTTATGTATGTCATAATGTCTGAGGGCCTAAAAAGGCCACTTTAGCAGAATCATAAAAGGATAACATAATGGGCAGTTAACCGTTAAGTTAATCGTATCAAATCCCATTGGTTAAGCATTTTTCAGTTATTTTTTTGTCTGTGCTAAAATACCAATAAATCCGATCCAAATCCAATCCCAATCTCTTTGATTATACCTACGTAGTGCAGCGAAAAAAAGAAAAACACAGACTGTCTTCGCCATATTACGATTCATAATGTTAATCTTTTATGATTCTCCAAAGTGGCCTTTTTAGGCCCCCTGACATAATCTTCTAAACGTGCAAATTACTCTTGTCGCAATTCTAAAGCGTCTACATATTGTATGTTACATTTGTGTTTAGAACAACATTATCAAAGGCCGAGGTCAAATCTTCTCATATTTAGAACATAATCATTCATTAGCATAATTAAAATTAAGGTTTCAAATATGTATACATACTTACTATGTGTGAGAAACAGTATAAATATATTTCGCATCTATACAATGAATGCAAAAAAAAATAGGAAAAGAAAAATGTTATGCATATAAGTAGGTTATAATGTTTATTTAAATGTATGTAAATATGTTTACGTAATATAGTTTTCAAAAAACAAAAAATTCTCGTAGTTAATGTCTATACCTACAGATAAAAATGGGATTCTGAACACAAAGAAACTTATACTAAAATTTTAATTGAGCGTTCAGAAATAAAATTTGATAAGAAGAAACAAGTAAATGATTGTGTGATAAAAATATTCAAGATACTCGTTAAGACAATATGCATAATCTTAGAAAAAAGGATCAAAAGCATCCGTACCTCTCGTTTGTATCCAGAAAAGCTGTACTCGAGACTACATCAGACAATCTCATAAAATCTAAGTTTTAAGCTATCAAACCAACGAGAGTGCTACCTAAGTGTGTACATTTACTGTTTTATGAATATATGCCCGTTTCCAAGTCAAGGTAAAGTAATAAGCACCTTCAAGTCAAAATGGCTATTACAAGTAGGTAAATACCTACTTGATAATTTGCCAGCTCAATTCACATGGATTATTTTGTAAATAATAAATCGTGTTTAAGTCAACTTCTTATACAAAATACTCTGTGTGCGAAGTACTTGTGACCTAACAAGTTTTTGATATAAAATTACGAATTCGTTTACTTTGTGACTGAGTGGAAATTTAAAAAAATGTTAAGATATAATATTTTATCCGTCATTCAATGACAAGGATTTTTAGGGTCCGTGGCTTAGGCCCCCAGTGGTCGACGCACCTGTGGCCGACGCCCCCGATACGATTAATTTAATATCTTTTTTTTTTGTGCTTTTTCACTTAGTACAGTAAACGAGAAAAGTGTTTCACCCTATTAATAAAGTATTTTTCCTTGCTAAACAAAAGTTATCTATCAAATAGCAGAGAGAATAGATCGCCAACAACCAATATAAAGTACATTTAATATTTTTGTAAAACAATTTTTGGGCCTGACAGTACATTTGATCAAAAATTACTTTGAATTAAATTAATCGAATCGGGGGCGTCGGCCACAGGTGCGTCGACCACTGGGGGCCTAAGCCACGGACCCGATTTTAAAACTTTGAATAGAAAAGTTACGATTTTATTAAATAATTAATTTAGCTAAATGAGTCTTTCGTAATAAAATATATTCTCTACCAAGGCTGCATTCAAATACCTAAATAAATAAATAAATAAATTCAAAATGCAAAACAAGTAATCTCCTTACATGTTTTACCGTTACGTATATAAATAGAACAACCCGATCGACTGCAAGGCAACCTTGCACTTGACTGGCTTTATATCGCATTAAATAACAAGAAACGCTTTACAATAAAATAGTTTGCAGAGAATCTATAGGTACTACTTACTGCATTTTAAAGATAATAATCTCCTGCAAACCTTAACCCTAGAGCATGTTGGTAGGATTTGGAAGGAGCCAGTGGAACGACATTTCCTCCTTTGGCTCAGAGTGTAAACAATACACTAGCGCATTTCTGTGGTTCCAGCACGTATAGAATGACCACTTTAATCTCCTCTACGAAGAATAGACATATATATCTTCTTTCTATACAAAATGATATGAAGATTCTTCTTTACTTCTTTTCTTTCGTTTTGATCTCACGCCGTAGAAACCTTACGTTACAATCATAATCTATATTTATTATCTTTCTTCCGTTTCTACGATGGTTATGCAACGTTTGCTCTCACCTCTTAACTAACTAATTAGAATCAATTTATCTTATTATTATTTTATTAATTTATCTTTTTTTTTAATTTGAATTAGATTAGAATTGATTAACTTATTAGTTACTTAACTAATTTGATTGATTTACGCTCCTGTTTAATTAAAATTATTGCAACAGTCTCTCCTAACCTGTATCATCATTAGCGAGTAGCGGTGTGCTTACTGCTGTGTATGCCTCTCTAATTATACACCACTATTCTATCTGCCTCTCTTCCATATGTTACCAAACATCCTTCAAAAATCATTTCTTCAGCTATTCCTAAATGCTACATTTCTACATAGGTAGGTACTACAGTTTGTCAAGTTCCGTCCCCAAGGAAATCGCCCATTAATGATTTCCGATGATAATCACATGTGTTAAGCTTAAGATAATGGGTTTATGATCACACACTTGAGTACATAATCACAGGTTGTAGGTCTGTCATCAATAACCTGCTAATTTTAGCTTAGGAGTCGTAAAAGTAGTGGTTTATGTGAAGTAGAAACAATGTTTCCTATGGAGCCAGCCATGGTTTTATTTCCTCCCGTTGGCTTTGACTTGATTTAAGTCATCATTATCTTTCCCCTCATCATCTGCTTAGCCTGCTCCTCTCGCAACCATATTGGGGTCTGCTTCCAGTTTAAATACTAGCATTTCTTAAGGACCTTGCCCTTATTTACTACATCACAGTACCTACTCCTTTCTAACCTGGTTTTATTTGACTCTAGATATTTTATTACTGACGGGCGTCATTTACAAAAAATGTTGATTAGTCTATAATTATCTGTTGTATATTAATATACGACTGTATATTTACTTCATGTAATTGCATTCATAATTTAATAGTAGTTGTCTTGGAATTCTTGATTACCTATACCGTATCAGAATCTGTTATCGTAAAGCGTCTTATAATTAGAAGCAGATGAAGTTAGTACAAAAACTATTCTTGAACAGGGAACTGCTTACTAATATCGGTTTACCCATATCACAATAAGGAAATATCCTAGATACAACCTCAAATTAGATATCTCTAGTAACCACAGTGTTCAATTGCTTCCTTTCTAACTTACTTATTCTAAACAGGAGGTTAAATTTTACAACATCTACTAAATCTGCATCTATGTATGTTATTATTATTCTTGTTCCCCCGACCGTCGCAAAGCATAAGTATTACTTCGTTTTCACTAAGCTTTTTTTTTTTTTGTTTTTTTTTTTCTTTTTGCTCGGCTTTTTAGAGTCCTAGCGTGATATTAAATAGCCTATAGCCTTCCTCAAGAATTTGGCTATCAAATGTAAAAAGATTTTTGCAAATCCGACTGGTAGTTCCAGAGACTAGCGCGTTCAAACAAACACACTCTTCAGCTTTATTATTAGGTATAGTCTAACAATAAGGAACACGAACGAATCTAAGTTAAATAGGTACATCTATCTAGCGTTCAGCTATAGATGGTTGACCGTTCTTGCTCCTAGTTATCAAGAACCGGCCAGTTAGTGCACGTAGGATCACGCACAAGGGTTCCGTAGTTAGAATAAATATTTACGCATGCACAGTGTTGATTTGAACGTCCGCAAAAACAAGTTATCATATTATAAATATCGAATAAAAAGTGTGGTGGTCGCGACTTACGAGTTGTATAGGTCGTCGGTTCGAACCCAGACAGGAGCTTTACTTTGTGTAAATTATTTCATGACCGCTGCTCTCAAAACGGTGAATGAAAAAATCGTAAGAAAACACGTCCTAAAACCAAAAATTCGAAGACATGTGACATCTACCTACCCGCACTGGGCCGCGTGGTGGATTACGGCACACTCCTTCTCACCGAGCAGTGAGAACATGAATAAGGTTACCTATATGGTAAGGTTATCGAATAAACTATGAAAAGCAAAGTTATTTATGCAATTGTAACCGAAAACATCCCATACCTCGAATACTATTGACTTAAATAAAAAGTCACTTAGTAATAACATCATCTTTTTAATTATGGGACGCCATTATAACCCCGCGCTTTAGTGAATTTTTTCATCCCTCGATTTTGTAACTGAGTTGTACCACGCCATACATGTGTAGGTAGGCGTACAGGTGTGTATGGGCTGGTACAATCCCTTTTAGTGAACGTAATTTCAGTACACCATTGTTTAGCGATGCACAGAATACCTACACCCTATTTCCAATGTTCATAGATATAGTGTGCCATTAGATTACGGAACCCTAAAAACTGGTATAGTATGGAAAATAGCGATAGTCTGAATGCCGAAGTCTAGTCAGGTAACCGGTATTCCCGTAGGTACCTAGCCAACTTGTGTAAAATACAGGTAATCAAAAGCATAGGCTGAGAGCAGCCCCAACCATACTTGAGCAAAAACCTAGTGTTAAAAATTTAATTTGTCAGACCATCGAGATTTATTTCAATGATTCATTGTGTTTTATAAGTTTTCTGAAGACACAGTAGGTAATGGTCAGATGCCAAGAGGTTAATGCGGCCATTTATGAGGTAAATGAATTTTGAAAATGTTGAGCAGGTTTTCCCGATCATAAATTACCTACGAATAGTACCTACTCTTAATAGTTGCCAAGAAAGTGGAGGTTCTTTGAGACTTCTTAAGTTAGTAACTAACGAATGAGCAAAGAAACGGTATTTTATTTATATTATTAAGCGTTTTTAACAATCGAAATAATAAATGCGCTCTATTTGTGCAAAATAAAAAAAAATTACTTCCTCTCTGCGTTTTGGCGCAAAAATATTGTGGTATGTTCAAAACGTTTTTATGAACATAAAATAAAACAAGCTCTAGCTCCTTATCCTAATGAAAACAAAATACTCACCAATTAAAAACAATCCAGAGAAATCCGAAACTAACAAAAATTATTTAGTAAAACCGCAAAAATCATTCGTCAACCACTTAAAACATAATTTAAAAAAAAAATTATAAAAACACAGTCACAAATTTAAAATAATTCTTTTAAACTTATTAAGGTCAGAGCGTGATTTAGATAATATTTGCAATAAATCTGGAAGGGTATCTAGACGCGGTATCTCGCGGGAGGTTTCTTCGCGAATGAATTCTGTGCATGTCGTCGAGCTACATTACCTGTGTCTATTATTGCCGCTTAGAGGTAAACGAGAGGGATGGGAGTTGGGTTTGAAAAAGTATCGATACTAAAATTATTATTATTATAAATGATTGTCTGTGTGGTGCCGGACTTAAAGAATAGCACCACCCCATACTTCCCGTGGGTGTCGTAAAAGGCGACTAAGGGTCGTACCGGAGAATGGGCAGCAGCGTTCTCTATGCATTCCATACTGCGATCGCCAACCCGCCTGCCAAGCGTGCCCCCCTTTTGGGGGAGGCCTATGTCCAGCAGTGGACGTCTTTCGGCTGAAATGATGGTGATGATGATGACTAAAATTATCGTAGATAAAAATCTGATATCTGACGCTTCACTTTCTGTTATTTTAGTGAACGTGTTTCGTTCGCCATCTTTCATTCGAAGTGAATCGTCACAAAATTTATCAAAATTAAAAATTAATTCATTAGTATTTTGACATTGAGTATTTAATTTAATCTATATAATTATTATGTATCTTCGGTTCTATTGTATTCTAATTGTACTTATTTGCTATTTATTGAATTATTTTACTTTGTTAATTGTTATATTTGTACGCTGACTATCTTATTATTACTATGCTTTATGGATTGTTTCTGAAATAAAGTTTTATTATTATTACTCTTTCACTAGGTATTCGGCATGTTTCAATCGCGCTCCAAATGGTTAAAAAATGAAAAGAAATGAGCAGATGAACGTTCATATCTGTGTAATTTTATTGGTGTCGTGTGTATATGGAATTAAACATAAATTAATAGATATCATCGTCTGATGTCAGCTATATTCATACCTATGAATCGTGGTAGCATTATTGATGCACGTACTATCATCGCAATGATAGGTACCTAAATCAAGCATAACGTTTTAGTAAACACCCACTCGATACCTACCTAGGTTAAGACTAGCCTACACTATGTACAGACGCCAGCACATCAAGCTACTCGAAACTGTCAAATTTTCCCAGTGAACTTTGAACCTTATGCTTTTGCGATAACGTTGAAATTCTATTAAAGAAATTTGATAGGTTGTAGTAGCTTGATGTCCTGGCGTCTGCTCAATGTAGGCACAGATGTAGTCTGGGCATTTGTTTGTAAAATCTAAGAACAACAGACTAACTATTGATCAATGTCGTCATCGTTACTAAAGCACGAACACACGGTTTGAAACGATGGTTTCAAAACTAAGTTTAAAACAGTGAAGACAGTGGTTTGAAACCAAATTTCGTCGTATTTGGTTTCAAACCACTGTCTCCACTGTTTTAAACTTAGGTTTGAAACCACCGTTTCAATCCGTGTACTTATATCGTGCTTTACACATGAATAAAATATCGGCAACTAGCGAAGAAACTTCTTGAAGGCACTTGCCAGTTTTCTTTAGAAATTAACAGTGTATTCGATAAAGCATTGTCGATACTATGGAAGAAGCGTTTGAAAAGAATCGAGTACAAAATATACAAAGCATCGACACGTTTTCGAATCCCTACCTTCTTCTATTATTGCCGCTACGAGGTAAGTACGTGTAAGCGGTACAGTAATACGCTTGAATTACTATCTAAGTGTTGAATTGTAATATGTTCGCGGAAAAGTAAGAAAAGTGCAAGTGAGCATATGGTAAACAAGCATTTACTGGTGTGAAGTAAAATGCGCTGTGCTGATTCAAACAGTGACTAAAAATTGTTCAATTCCACCCTCGAAAACTATGAAAACTATCTCTCTCACTCTCCTCTGTCTACTCTGCTCTGTCTGTATGAAAGTCGCATGGAGGGGGCATAACGCTTTTTCGTTACGTGACGATTTCTACCAGTTTACGCCTACCGCAGCATAAAGAACTTCGTTCCATGAAAATTGACGAATTAATCCAGCATACATGTACCTATGTAGGAATATGGGAAGTTGGATTTTACAAATAAATGAAAGAGAAGAATACGTCCATGTCTTGTTCTGTTTTGACCTCCGTGTCCGTGTCCTCCATGTCTTGTTTTGTTTTGTAGTCACCTCTAAGTTATGATGTAAAAAATATTATAGGCAAAAAAATATTGATGTACAACATACTTAATCAAAAAATCCCCACTGCAATGGAAAAGTTCTAAATGAACTTTTTCCAACCTTTCAGTATGTTATGTTACCTATTTTTGGGAATCGTCTCCTCAAACCCTTTATTTTGATACCTACCTCACACGGTCATCTAAGATCATTCACGGTCACTGTCATTTTGATTTCACGGTCATTTTGATTTACAAAAACAAAAGTTACCCAAAAACAAAACCGACTTAGACTAGTCGATGAACACAGAGTATAAAGAACACACATACAAAATAAATAGATACGCGTAAAAAAACACACTTAATCCTGTCTTTTACGTCACGCAGTCGCAGTCGGGTTAAAAAAACCTAGTTTATACCAATTTCCCACGGATAATGAAGTCGGTAAAAAGACGGTCCGACTTCTATTGTCACTTAAATACCTACTTTAATTGAAATATAATTAGGTACAAAAAATATATACTTCATCTAACGAGCAAATAATTACTTACATTTGTCCTACTAATTATATAAGTGTGAAAGTTGAGTTGTTAGAAATAAAGCCCTTAACACACATACCTGTAACTTGTACAAAAGATTGAAAGTAGCTTGCACGCCGATGTACCGTAACTCCAGCACCCTCTTCTTCTTTTCGTATCGATAGTATTCTTACTATAGTTTAAACCCAGTAGATGGCCACGTTGATTGCGGTCTTTTTAGGGTTCCGTAGCCAAATGGCAAAAACGGAACCCTTATAGATTCGTCATGTCTGTCTGTCTGTCTGTCTGTCCGTCTGTCTGTCTGTCTGTCTGTCCGCCCGTATGTCACAGCCACTTTTCTCCGAATCTATAAGAACTATACTGTTGAAACTTGGTAAGTAGATGTATTCTGTGAACCGCATTAAGATTTTCACACAAAAATAGAAAAAAAACAATAAATTTTAGGGTTCCCCATACTTAGAACCGAAACTCAAAAATGTTTTTTTCATCAAACCCATACGTGTGGGGTATCTATGGGTAGGTCTTCAAAAATGATATTGAGGTTTCTAATATCATTTTTTTCTAAACTGAATAGTTTGCGCGAGAGACACTTCCAAAGTGGTAAAATGTGTCCCCCCCCCTCCCTGTAACTTCTAAAATAAGAGAATGATAAAACTAAAAAAAATATATGATGTACATTACCATGTAAACTACCACCGAAAATTGGTTTGAACGAGATCTAGTAAGTAGTTTTTTTTTAATACGTCATAAATCGTAAACCACAATTTACCATTCATTCAATCAACTCAAAAATAAAAAAAACATTTAATTTCATAAACATAAACCTTATGTAAAAACCCGGATGTTACGGAACCCTCGGTGCGCGAGTCCGACTCGCTCTTGCCCGGTTTTTTTTTATGTTTATCGTGCTGAAATGCTCATGTATTCTGCACTACCACGGGGAGATAGTGCAGTTATGTGGGACTTTAACCCACTAACCCTCCTCGGTGTCCTCCTCTGCCGCTTACGGTGGGAACACGGGCACGCGTTAGCATAGCACTCATCCGTGAACCCGCCGCGGCTGTCCGTCACCGGACTCTCCTCTGGGGAGTACTCCCCATCACCGGCGCACCAGAACACATAGCACGCCGTGACCACCCCAGGGTGCTCCCTGGGGTGGTCACCCAGCACCGCCAGACGGCCCCGTGTCTAGGCACCCTTGGTCCCCCTGCGACGGGTCAGGTCATTGGCCCCGCCGCCTGCCAATTTTCGGCCGCAGAGGATAGGGAGAGCGGCCAACGTCATACCAACACTCCTCCCCCTCTGCGGCCCCTCCCTCGTCCGCCATCAGACGGTGGCAAACCCTTCAAGGCCGCGGAAGGTAGGGAGAACGGCGCACCGCAATAACGACACTCCTCTCCTGCCGCGGCCTCCTACCCTCAGCCGCGATGCCTCCCATACGACACCGCGGCCCGCCTCAGTTGCGATGTCGCTCAAGCGGCACCGCAACCTACTTGTTGACCGCTACGTCGTCGGCTTACTGGCAAAAGCCCTGACGAGCGGCCCGTCCTCGGGTTTCTCGTCGCTTCACCGTGGGTGACCAAGCCACGGCATTTCGGCCTCGGTGGCATTATTTAGGTCATCTGAGGTGCAGGTGAGCTGGCACATAGGACACTCCAGCAAGTGGGGCATGGTCTGGTCAGAAGCACCGCACTCACATTGGTGTTGGATAGGTCTGTAATCCCACACTTCGGCAAATTCAGCACCCTAATTGCGTAACATACAATCAATCTCCAATGCTTCGTATTTTCGAATAATTTATCTGCTCAGCAGCATAAATAACGCTTAACGATTGTTATTGAAAGCAGCGGCGGCCCTAGAATTTTTTTTAGTGGTGCAAAGTCTTAACTTGGCGCCGCTCTATGTACCATGTTCCTATGAAATATGCATATTATGCAGTTGCTTGCTTGCTTGTGGACGATCGACTTTATAGTAAGTTACTATAAAGTCACTGAAATGTGGTGGTCGCATTTTGGTTGATTTCAGAGCCTCTCCCATGACGGCTCCCGGTGCCGTCGCACTGCTCGCACCGCCCCAGGGTCGCTACTGATTGAAAGCCATTGTTACTGATAGTATGTTACGCAATTACCCCGCTTATTGCTTTTACCGTGTTACTACGGACATAAGATTATTGGGGACGGAACTAAGAATGAATGACAACACGATTTGATAATTGTCCCTTATCACGATGTGATTCCCGAAAAAAAAACAATTTGTTACTTGTTTTGACGGAACAACACATACTTTCGGACGGGCCCGTATCTTCGTTGACGGACTTAGCGAGTAGACCCCTCATCATCATCAGCCTAAAGCAGTCCACTGTTGGACATAGGCCTCTTCTATTGCACGCCATTCAACTTGAATAGAATAGAATACTTATTATACATTTATTTTGCAAATATGGGTAATTTATTTATTTTGCATTTTGATAATAGTCTTAATTATTCTATTATAATCTAAACAGACGGATTGCATTTTAGCTGCAACATCGCAGTTTGGATACAGTTGACATAAACGCTTCGAAACCGTCCGTCTGTTTAGACCCTAAGTTTAACCAAACGCCAGATCCACCAATCCAGAGCAATTCAGGCAATTATTTTCTCTGGTAAAAACTCAGTCACACTGTAGTACGCTGTGTTTTGCCACGTGTGACTTCATCATCATCATCGACATCGACAGCCCGACTTCAAACACTTCTGACGCCACTTTCTTTCGTGCCAATTGGCAATCCCTGCGCTCCTGTGTAACTTTAATAATATAGTCAACCTCGTATTTGCTTCACCCCCTAAGGTTATGTCACCCCAAATGCCACTTGTACTTTATAATCCCCCTAATTTATAAACGCTAAACTTAACGCTAAAGTTAAGAGACGTTTAAACATACAAGAATATAGTTAAGCAGACGCTAATCGTAACTTCAAGCAACGTGTCAAGCAAATAAGGGGAATGTGTCAGTTGTTTTTTTTTATGCTAAGACCACTATGACAAGGCCTGAAAAGGCCACTTTGGCAGAATCATAAAAGGATAAGATTATGAATCATAATATGGCGAAGACAATCCGTGTTTTTCTTTTTTTCGCTGCACTACGTAGGTATAATCAAAGAGATTGGGATTGGCTTTGGATTGGATTGATTAGTATTTTAGCACAGACAAAAAAAATAACTGAAAAATCCTTCGGATTTGATACGATTAGGCAACTTAACAGTTAACTTTCCATTATGATTCATAATGTTATCCTTTTATGATTCTGCCAAAGTGGCCTTTTTAGGCCCCCTGGACAGACAGTTACAACCTTAGTGAAATTTCACTAGGAGACATGTCAAAACTTGTAATCTTCTTTGTTTACAAGGTCGACTACTTGTAAAAGATTTATTTTGTTTGCAAAGAGGCTACGTTTACTTACCTTAGATTTTTTTTCAAGATAACCTGATGTTCTTTTCTTGACGACATTTTTATTAGTTTTTTTATGTGAAAACTTCTTGAGTCGCGTTGAGCATTTTTTGAGATGAGAAAACAACATTTAACTCGCGCCACTGTTACCGTAAGCGACACCGCGCGTGTTTTGTTTATAAGACGATTAAAAAAATACCCGCTTCGGATGACTGTGTTCGGCTGTCCTCGGGATGTACTCGGTTTTAATGTAGGTATATCCGTTATGTCAGTGAGTGATGGCAAAGTATTCTGTTTGTGTTTTGTTTTCACTTCTAGTCGTGTCGTGTTTTCACTTCCGTCGGCACTCCCGGAGTGCCGCTGTTTTTTTTTTGTTTGTTTAGCCTAGACGGTCCCACTGCTGGGCAGAGAAAAGTTCTTTACCTCCCGTGCTAGTCAAGGACTGTGTTACGGCAAGGTAAGAATCTCGCTCATGGAATAGTAGTCATAGTGTAAACACGTTAAGACAGTTTTGACCAAATACATTTGTTTTGCTGTGAATCATAGATGACGATAACGAGTTACAAGCTCAGCGTAACAAGTAGTAAGTATATGCAAAGAAATCAGACAATGCAAAGGTGTTTCTAAAACTAAAATACTACTACTACAACTAATATCATAATGAGAAATGATTTTTTGTATGTTTGTTTGTTACGCTTTCACGCTAAAACGGCTGAATAGATTTATATGAAATTTGAAGAAAAAGACCATGATCTGGATTAGGACATAGCATACTTTTATCCCGATAATTCTTCAGGATCGAGACTATAGGTCATAGCACACGTATCGAATCGGAAAGGTCAACCTAACGTAAGCACGTAACCAAAGCGGATCGGAAGTTCCGATACGTCGACTCGGCTACGGCTAGCCGACACGCTACGCCGCGCTTACGGCTTGCCGACCGCTGGTAGATGGTGCAGCAGGCAGGCCGGAGGGGTGAGAGTGGCAAGGGTGGACGAAGAGACGTAAGCTTGGGTACGGAGAGACGTAAGCGCGAGGACGACGAGCCGTAACGCACCGCATCGCGGTTCGTGAGCTTGTCCCGAGGCGAGGCGATTACGTTACGCTGAGAGTCCGAGACCATGCTGAGGCACGGAGAAGTCTCGATATGAAATCGATGGTCCCCATCCACAAACCGACCTTGGCAAGTGTAGCCTAACCTTCATTAACACGTGCGTAGCTACGAACCCTTTACGATTTAATTTAACACGTTTACTGCGGCAAGTAAAATCATAATTCTTCATCTGGTGCGGCGGCGGGCCAAAATGCGCCCC
Source organism: Mesoligia furuncula (assembly GCA_916614155.1). Lineage (NCBI taxonomy): Eukaryota > Metazoa > Arthropoda > Insecta > Lepidoptera > Noctuidae > Mesoligia > Mesoligia furuncula. The sequence goes on from OU744810.1 coordinate 1,711,862, forward strand.
CAATGATATTTTCGCCAGTGCGTGGCAGGTCTTTCTAGACCCACCAGCACTAGGATAGATTAAATTGCTATAACTTTGTGGAAGCATAATGTATACATTTTTTTTTTATATTGTTAGAATGACCTTGAACCCAACTTCCTTAGGTTTGATTCGCCCCGGGATCTGCCAAACGGGAAATTAGAAATAAAGCAGGAAAAGCGGCAGGCCGATATCGACCTGAACCGCACTAGAAAGTATTTTTAGTAGTGATGGGACAGAGAAAAATAAGGGGATATCGAAAATAAAACAGAATTATCGTAAAAGAACTGAACAATGTTTTTATTTACTTATGTCTTGGAAACATGTTAAGCAAAGGTTTTTTTTGGTTCCATTTCCTGCAATTTTTTTTTATTTTCTTAACTTTTTTTTTGGTTGGGTACTATTAAAGGTTTTCCGCAGTCTGTCGTAGCACCCTGCACAATTTCTTCGTTAAGCGCTCATCTCAAGGACATGGTCATTGTCCTTAGGTTATACTTGATTTTCTGAAATGATTTTTTTTTTTTTAATTCCGTGTGATTTATTAACCATTTATGAGTTTTACCACAGAACTCGCGAAACTGAACAACTTTCCCCAGAGGCTGATAATGTTGATATGTGTAGTAGTAAACAAAACTTACCGCTTGTGCTTCGTTTTCCGTGCACATTTGTTTCCAAAATCTTCTTATTTTTCTTAGTGGAAAATATTTCTTCACTGCTGTCACTATCACTATCAATAACTGCAGGGCGAATTCCTCTATTTTCCAAAATTTGTATTTTTCTTTTATTGCTTGCCATCATTGATTATATCGAACGCTACGTCAGATCAGTTAAATAGCACAACACTAACTGGCGGGGCGCGCGCTCTGTGCAGTATCGGGTCGCCAGCTGCCTGTTGGGAGGGCAGGCCGAAAGAGGCCCACTGCCGCACTCAGTGGATGTTTTTCACCATCAGTGCGTGGTAGGTCGATAAAAGCCTGCCCTTATGTTTTGATGGGGAACACCTACAATTTTGACCGCAAGATGAAATATATATTTGTCTCTGTCGAATTTTTACAAACACCTGAGATAATCGTTTCGCACAAGCGAGCGGGACATAGTTTTCTTCGTCCGCACCAGCTGAAGTACCGCGGCAGGCCGATATCGGCCTGTTACGCAGTGAACGTGTTAAATTCCAACTTTTTGACACAACAATATTATACAGGTGGTGTTCAAAACTTGGTGTAATCTTTAGATTACACGTTTTGAACACCACCTGTTTGATTTTATCAAACGTAACATTTATGTTACGTTTGATAAAATCTACATGGGACCTTACAATGACGCAAAACATTAACGTATTATATTCTATAAGTACCTACTTCGCGGAATGGGAAATGTCAAACCAGCTCTATAAAGCCACAACGTATACCTCTTACTACTTAATACCACTATTCAGTGCGTGATTCTGAACCCCACTTTTTTTTCTTCGATTTTTTTTATTTTTATTAGTTGTTCCCTACATATTAGCCTCACTGTTCTATAAAACACTACTGCGCACAACAAGTGCGGATGGTACTACAGCGTACCATCCGCACTTTGTTGATATCCCCACGAGTCGCACTCAGCGCTTCTCCTCCACTTTTACTATGCGCACAGCCAAAGTGTGGAACTCTCTGCCGGCATCTGTGTTCCCTCCCACATTTAACCTGTCTGCCTTCAAAGCAAGAGTGAACAGGTGTCTTCTGGGCACGCTCGTTCCATCATAGACCTCATCTATCGCTTACCATCAGGCGTGATCGGGGTCAAGAGCGGGCCCATTTTATAATAATAAAAAATAAAAATAAAAGCTATTTTTTTGTTGAAAAATTTCTACGCTAGGAGGTCTAGAACTATGTGCTGAATCAATTGTTACAGCGGGGTAGTTGCGTAACACACTCTCAGTAGCAATTGGTTACAGCGGGGTAGTTGCGTAACACACTATCAGTAGCAATTGGTTACAGCGGGGTAGTTGCGTAACACACTCTCAGTAGCAATTGGTTACAGCGGGGTAGTTGCGTAACACACTCTCAGTAGCAATTGGTTACAGCGGGGTAGTTGCGTAACACACTCTCAGTAGCAATTGGTTACAGCGGGGTAGTTGCGTAACACACTCTCAGTAGCAATTGGTTACAGCGGGGTAGGTAGTTGCGTAACACACTCTCAGTAGCAATTGGTTTCATTTTGTCATTTCAACAACATTCGTTGCGTTATTTCGCGCCAATTTATATCACGCTGTATACAACCTTATAATATGCGAAACCTGCATAGTTTGTTCAGATTTAAGTAACTGAATCGATTCCAATAAATTTTAACCCAAGAAATATTTTGTCCCAAAAATATTTAAAAATGGTAAAAATTTGGTATTTTCATGATACAGTTTTGAAATTTTGTAGGTACATAGATTGTTTACATAAAAATACCAGACACGTGTTTCGACTTTCGCATATACTAAAAATAATGTTGTATATTTTATGGGGTAAGCGAAGGGCTCGCTAGAGTTGTATTATTTTTTTTATTTTTTGTTTAAACACAGGTATTTGTATAGGTATTGATTAAGTAAAAAGTACCAAAATAATAAAAACCCTAAAAAAGACTAGTTAGACAATACATCATATCATCGTATCATCATATCATCGTACCATATTGCAGTATTGAGGGAAAGTGACCCTAAGGTCTAAAAGACGGTCAATCAATAACTATTTAATCATTTGAATTATTGAAGGTAACAATGATTTAAATGACACACGTGTGTGTATTTTAATATTTTAATTATATTTATTTGATTTGAATGTCAGAGTGTTATTTTATTGTGTAAGTATGTGTGATTATTATATCAATTTTAATTTTGTTTTCTAATGTAATAACGGAATGGACTTTGTCTGAAAAATAAATGAATTATTATTCATCATCCAAACAGCGGCGTTTAAAAAAAAAAGTTTATACCTATTTAATATTTTTATCACTACATATTATGCCTCCTGTCGCGTTTGTCTGTCTGAACGCGATAAACTCAAAAAGTCCAGAACGGATTTTTATACTGTTTTCACCAATGAGCGAAGTGATTTATGAGGAAGGTTTAGAAACATAATTTATTATAGTTTTGTGTAAATTGACTGAAATAATGACGATTGTGATGTACTATTAAATGTAGCACACAACTCAGTGGCAACACTGCTCGAGTCAGTCACGGTTAGGGCATGCAAAACCGGTTTTCCGGTTTTGCGCAAAACCGGAAATCGGCCAAAATTTAACGATTTTTGAAAACCGGTTTTGAGAGCCAAAACCGGAGCTCAGCTCCGGTTTTCCCATTATTGAGTAACAATTAACATTTTGATTTTTATCAACATTTTTTTCGAACACTCAAAAAATAATTAATTTTGAGGCATCTTATGTGTGGGTGGCTGTGTTTAATATTTGAAGATGCTGATTGTGTTTTCTATGTTTAAAATATATTATTTTTGATAGCAGACTTAATAGGTACCAAAGATACCAAAAACTTACTTGTTGTTGATTTGATCTCAGTTAATTAATCTTTATACTATTATAAGTTCATTGTTATCTGTACAATTATTATGGTTTGGATTAAAAAGAAATGTATCATACAATTTGTTTTATTTGTAGACTTAGTGGGTATTTAAAAAAAATGGTGTTTTTTTTAAATTATACTACATTCGATTTTTTTTGCTAAAACCGGACCTAGCTCCGGTTTTCGGTTTTGCTCCCAAAAAAACGATGTTCAAAACCGGTTTTGATGACTTTCCGGTTTTGCATGCCCTAGTCACGGTTTACCCACGTGTCTACTGGACATGCCCGCTGGGCTGTAGTGTATCTGGTAGTTTTACTTTAAACCCTAAGCCTATTTATTCTGTGCCTAAGACCCTGATAAGAGATTATAGCCAAAACACCACAACGATGGTTGTTGAAGATGTCGGAAAAAATCATGCCGACTGTGATTGGCTGTGGTTGGCTATTTGGCACACATTATATAGTTTATATCCTGGATTAACACATAGAATACTTCTTATTTCGACAACATTCCCACGAGATCGAGACTTAGGTACGCAGATAAAACCTCGGGGCGCTGCTAGTTTATAATATGTAATACCTCATTAGCTCCCAAGCCTTTTCCCAACTATGTTGGGGTCGGCTTCCAGTCTAACCGGATGCAGCTAAATACCAGTAACCTGTCTGCCTTCAAAGCAAGAGTGAACAGGTGTCTTCTGGGCACGCTCGTTCCATCATAGACCTCATCTATCGCTTACCATCAGGCGTGATCGGGGTCAAGAGCGGGCCCATTTTATAATAATAAAAAATAAAAATAAAAGCTATTTTTTTGTTGAAAAATTTCTACGCTAGGAGGTCTAGAACTATGTGCTGAATCAATTGTTACAGCGGGGTAGTTGCGTAACACACTCTCAGTAGCAATTGGTTACAGCGGGGTAGTTGCGTAACACACTATCAGTAGCAATTGGTTACAGCGGGGTAGTTGCGTAACACACTCTCAGTAGCAATTGGTTACAGCGGGGTAGTTGCGTAACACACTCTCAGTAGCAATTGGTTACAGCGGGGTAGTTGCGTAACACACTCTCAGTAGCAATTGGTTACAGCGGGGTAGGTAGTTGCGTAACACACTCTCAGTAGCAATTGGTTTCATTTTGTCATTTCAACAACATTCGTTGCGTTATTTCGCGCCAATTTATATCACGCTGTATACAACCTTATAATATGCGAAACCTGCATAGTTTGTTCAGATTTAAGTAACTGAATCGATTCCAATAAATTTTAACCCAAGAAATATTTTGTCCCAAAAATATTTAAAAATGGTAAAAATTTGGTATTTTCATGATACAGTTTTGAAATTTTGTAGGTACATAGATTGTTTACATAAAAATACCAGACACGTGTTTCGACTTTCGCATATACTAAAAATAATGTTGTATATTTTATGGGGTAAGCGAAGGGCTCGCTAGAGTTGTATTATTTTTTTTATTTTTTGTTTAAACACAGGTATTTGTATAGGTATTGATTAAGTAAAAAGTACCAAAATAATAAAAACCCTAAAAAAGACTAGTTAGACAATACATCATATCATCGTATCATCATATCATCGTACCATATTGCAGTATTGAGGGAAAGTGACCCTAAGGTCTAAAAGACGGTCAATCAATAACTATTTAATCATTTGAATTATTGAAGGTAACAATGATTTAAATGACACACGTGTGTGTATTTTAATATTTTAATTATATTTATTTGATTTGAATGTCAGAGTGTTATTTTATTGTGTAAGTATGTGTGATTATTATATCAATTTTAATTTTGTTTTCTAATGTAATAACGGAATGGACTTTGTCTGAAAAATAAATGAATTATTATTCATCATCCAAACAGCGGCGTTTAAAAAAAAAAGTTTATACCTATTTAATATTTTTATCACTACATATTATGCCTCCTGTCGCGTTTGTCTGTCTGAACGCGATAAACTCAAAAAGTCCAGAACGGATTTTTATACTGTTTTCACCAATGAGCGAAGTGATTTATGAGGAAGGTTTAGAAACATAATTTATTATAGTTTTGTGTAAATTGACTGAAATAATGACGATTGTGATGTACTATTAAATGTAGCACACAACTCAGTGGCAACACTGCTCGAGTCAGTCACGGTTTACCCACGTGTCTACTGGACATGCCCGCTGGGCTGTAGTGTATCTGGTAGTTTTACTTTAAACCCTAAGCCTATTTATTCTGTGCCTAAGACCCTGATAAGAGATTATAGCCAAAACACCACAACGATGGTTGTTGAAGATGTCGGAAAAAATCATGCCGACTGTGATTGGCTGTGGTTGGCTATTTGGCACACATTATATAGTTTATATCCTGGATTAACACATAGAATACTTCTTATTTCGACAACATTCCCACGAGATCGAGACTTAGGTACGCAGATAAAACCTCGGGGCGCTGCTAGTTTATAATATGTAATACCTCATTAGCTCCCAAGCCTTTTCCCAACTATGTTGGGGTCGGCTTCCAGTCTAACCGGATGCAGCTAAATACCAGTATTTTACATGGAGCGACTGCTTACCTGACCTCCACAACCCAGTTACTGGGTAATATGATACCCCTTGGTGAGACTGACTGTATAGTCCGACTTTCGGGCTTCTGACGACCAGTAACGACTGTCAAAGATTCACGAATGACAGCCGGGACTTTGTGACTTTGTGCTTTCCGAGGCATGCAGGGGTCTTAGTATGGGAATATGGTCACCCATCCACGGAACAACCGCAGCAAGCGTAGCTTAACCTGATCGATCGATCCTTGCGGCTGTTATTACATAGCCAGGAGCCCCTCATATACCTACCAATGAATAGTAATAGCACGGATATTTTTTAAGTCTATTTTTATTTTTTGAGACTTAATGCCAGTGCAAGTCTTTTTAGGGTTCCGTACCCAAAGGGTAAAAACGGAACCCTATTACTAAGACTTCGCTGTCTGTCCGTCTGTCCGTCTGGCCGTCTGTCAGTCTGCCCGTCTGTCCGTCTGTCCGTCTGTCTGTCTGTCTGTCACCAGGCTGTATCTCAAGAACCGCGATAGCTAGACAGTTGAAATTTTCACAGATGATGTATTTCTGTTGCCGCTATAACAACAAATACTAAAAACAAAATAAAATAAATATTTAAGGGGGGCTCCCATACAACAAACGCGATTTTTTTGCCCTTTTTTGCTCGATATAAAAAATGGCAACAGGTAGGCACTTGAAATATTCACAAAATACTCAGTTGTATTTTAACTTTAATAAGAACTAATAAAATTAAAATAAAATAAATATTTAAGGGGGGCTCCCATACAACAAACATTTTTTTTTCGGCGTTTTTGCCTTGTGGTACGGAACCCTTCGTGTGCGAGTCCGACTCGCACTTGGCCAGTTTTTTTTAAACTAAGTTGATATTATTTAGCACGACACGTCATTGTGATGTGTAGTGACGTCATCTATCATGGCCAGAGGTCATATTATTAACATTTATCATAATTATCAAGCAGCCAATGTCGCAGTTAGCAAAAACATGTAAACATTTATAAAAAAAAAACCGGGCAAGAGCGAGTCGGACTCGCGCACCAAGGGTTCCGTAACATCCGGGTTTATGCATAATGTTTATGTTTATGAAATTAAATGTTTATTTTTATATTTGAGTTGATTGAATGAAAGGTAAATTGCGGTTTACGATTTATGACGTATTAAAAAAAACTACTTACTAGATCTCGTTCAAACCAATTTTCGGTGGAAGTTTACATGGTAATGTACATCATATATTTGTTTTAGTTTTATCATTCTCTTATTTTAGAAGTTACAGGGGGGGGACATACATTTTACCACTTTGGAAGTGTCTCTGGCGCAAACTATTCAGTTTAGAAAAAAATTATATTAGAAACCTCAATATCATTTTTGAAGACCTATCCATAGATACCCCACACGTATGGGTTTGATGAAAAAAAATTTTTTGAGTTTCAGTTCTAAGTATGGGGGGAAAATTTATTGTTTTTTTTTCTATTTTTGTGTGAAAATCTTAATGCGGTTCACAGAGTACATCTACTTACCAAGTTTCAACGGTATAGTTCTTATAGTTTCGGAAAAAAGTGGCTGTGACATACGGACGGACAGACAGACGGACGGACAGACAGACAGACATGACGAATCTATAAGGGTTCCTTTTTTGCCATTTGGCTACGGAACCCTAAAAAGTATAGCGGTTTATTGAATTGAATGTAAATGTAAAAAACCAGACAACTGCTCATTAGTTAGTATTTAAACTGGCCTTTGCTATTGACGATCCGACTTCGTTTGTTTATAAGGTTTGTAATATATTATTTAACTAGATTCTGCCCGCGACTTCGTCCGCGTAAACTTTCTTGTTTCGGCGCATCGCCCACCCACACTATTACTTTCTCGCTTAGCGTTTTTTTTTTATTAGGGTTCCGTACCCAAAGGGTAAAAACGGTACCCTATTACTAAGGCTCCACTATCCATCTGTCACCAGGCTGTATCTCAACCGTGATAGCTATAGACAGTTGAAATTTTCACAGATTTCTGTTGCCGCTCGCGCTTTACAACAAATAGGTATCTACTAAAAACAGAATAAAATAAATATTTGAGGGGGGCTCCCATACAACAAACGTGTTTTTTTACCTTGTGGTTTGGAACCCTTCGTGTGCGTGTCCAACTCGCACTTGGCAGTTTTTTTACTTTTTTCTTTTTTTTAGAAATAAAGAAACGGCAGGCGTTTAGCGCCTATAAGAAAAAAACAATGCCTCTGTAACGTATTGCGGCTTGCTTTATAAAAGGCGTATTTTTACGCCACAACCAATCTACAACAACTTCTAAAGTAAAGGTGTAGTATAAAGTCAGATAATTATATTTTGCTAATATTAAAAAGAACAAAAGCAAAAAGAAACTGTTTCCGCCCGGGATCGAACCGGGGGCCTTGTGCGTGTGAAGCACACGTGATAACCGCTACACTACGGAAACTTGATGTAAAGAGTCGAAATTAATGACCAATATCTAAAACTTACATATACTTTTGCATTATTACGTTTATATACTATGTTATTGATGTCTATAAATTAGAAGAAGTTCAGAACTTAGGTAACTAGTAATAAGGTTTGGTAATTAAAAAGTTGACAGAATAAGCCCTCCAGTCTAGAACGTTGCTAAACCTAATAGAATGAAACAACCTAATTGATTTATCTTATGGCTATGTCGCCGACCATAAAAAAATTTGGTAAGACTTAGCAATAAATAATCATTATGAAACACAATTAAGATTCAATTTTTAGTACTGATTAAACAGTTGAAATAATTAGTACATACCTAGTGCTGCCATCTCTTGTCCATGTCTAGAAACTTAAGCAAATGTGATGTGTTTACCTACTAAGAGATGTCGCTGTAATACCAATCTTAGCAGTGTCTAAGCACCCAATAATACTTCTAATGTATTTCTCATGCCTGTTATCAATTTCATCAGGTAGTGTCAGCTACGCATAGTTACATCACGCCCATATATCCCGAAGGGGTAGGCGGAGTAGTGAATACATAGACCCACATTTCGACAATTTATGTTTCCATGTTATTGTAGGCATGTAGATACGGCAAACCAGGCACAAATCTAGAATCCGGGCCACTGCTGGCACATTCCTGTTGGAAAAATCAATCACACACTGCACTACTGCAAAATAAACGCAACTGTGAACCGTGGGAACCTGCAATCGATTCCTTGGTGGGACTTTATCTCTTTATAATATTAGTATAGTTATTAGATTATAGTATACATGAGATACTTCATTCTCAGAGAACAATACTGGTGTACGAGCAATAATACTTTATAGGTAAGTATTATTTTATATAATCGGACTGACTAGTCCGTGGACCAGTGGTAGTAGTACCTATTGGTGGTGGTCCTGTAACAAAAGTGCCTATTAGTATAATTTACCATTAAAACTCGTTCTATTGCTAGTAGGCTTACCATCCGTCTCAGTTTTCGAGGATTTATCCTAGTCTGTAGTTTACAGTGGTGGCAGATTGGTATCGGCCCGACTTACGAGATGAAGGTCGTGGGTACGAACTCTCAAAACGGCGAATGAAAACATCGTGAGAAAACCCTAGAACCAAAAATTCGAAGACATGTGACGTCCACCAACCCGCACTGGGCGCATCAGTGCGGATACGGCCCACTCCCTCTCAGAGTGCGGAGGCCTCTGTCCCAGCAGTGGGAACTTTATAGGCTGATTATGCATGTTATGTAGGTCATCATCATCATCATCTGCCTAGCCTTTTCCCAACTATGTTGGGGTCGGCTTCTAGTCTAACCGGATGCAGCTGAATACCAGTATTTTACATGGAGCGACTGCCTATCTGACCTCCACAACCCAGCTACTGGGCAATATGATACCCCTTGGTAAGACTATACTACTAGACTATGGTATGTAGGTATCTTAGTCTATATTTCGGCTTGATTAGTTTTCGCAGTATTTTGACGTACTTATTCCACATTGCGCACCTGCTTAAATGGCACCTGAGTGAATGCACCTAACACACAGCGGCACGTTCACTCAGGTGCAATGTGGAATACGTCAGTATTTTGGCTAGTTGACTTGTTTAGGTCAGTAATTGTGCTCTTTATGTAACCAAATGCCCTTTTCCATTCACGAAAGACAGCATTTTTTTTTTCATTGTAGCCCAAAGACATAAAATTTGAATGGTTTTGAACCCTGATGACCGTTACTCCAGGTTCGCACGGTTCCTTTCTGTTCACGCACTGGATTTTCAACGCTTTGCTGAGCGCCGAGAGATGGAAATCGAACAATGTGTTTTCTTGACGTGCTGGGATGCATTCTATTGGATTCTCAAAGCTCGGCTATTAAGCTGAGAGTTGAAGACTCGTCGAGTAGAAAAGTGCAGGAATCACGGGCGCTTTTTTTCGCACAAAACGATTTGTTTTCGCGCAATGTATTGATGCAAAGATTAAAACTGTTTATATCACCCGACGATACGATGATAGTGTAATGTGTTAGCAATAGATCCGTAAATTATTTTATCTAAACATAATTTAGTGTGGAAATAATAATATCACACAATATTATAAAGGCGAAAGTTTGTGTGTGAGTGTGTTTTAATCCAGGGACAAAATTTTATCAAAAGTGGTTCAGCCGTTTTCGCCTTTATAATATTAGTGTGATATTTAACAACATTTATATTTCGATCATGATAGCGAATTTAAACAAAATAATATTGAAATCACCTGTCCTACGTTGAGTTTTAAAGATGGTAAACCTATTCGTAACTGATATTGGCTATGTCTGGGTAGAGTCGTGAACTCGGCGATCTATCAATGGAATCACGATGCTAGTGTTGTGACCACTAGGTACGTCCACTACATCGATATTGTTTGTAAACATTATGGCTTATTGAATAGAATATAATTATTTATTACATATTATTATTTCAAGTCTGTTATCTTATATTAATAAGTATGTAAATATTATCTTGATTACTTAGATATTATAATAAAGTGAATTCGATATTTGTAAAAAAATTGAATGTAATACTTAGAATATTCTCTATTATGTAGCATCATATAAATTATAGATATAAACAATGTAGAAATGTTTCAAAGGATGACACAATAGGCGGTCTTATTGCTAAGAGAGATCTTCTAAAGACCACCTTTGGCTGAAATAAAAACTGTAAGGAGAGAATACTGAAGGTAGTCTGTGGTGTACCATTTACATAATACAATCAAATCAATCAATTATTATAGATTAATTTGTATTGTTGTGTAAGTATGACGACGTCCGAAAATATGTGAGTGACTCATATTCATCCCCAGTTACCCATCTACCCCAGTTGGCCCTAAATTCGAAGCAGTTGAGCAAATGTGGATTACCCTCACAATAAATGGAAATAAAATCGCCGTAGGCACAGCGTACCGCCCCCCACGGTTAGACTTGGACCTCTTCCTCGATGCTGTCACTGAGGCTATTACTTCCCTAGTCAAATGTGATTACTATGTACTATTAGGCGATTTTAATGTCAACTTACTGGTTACTAATGGTCAAACAAAGAAAGTGCATGATTTTTTAAATAGTTTGAGCCTTAGGCAATTGGTTGGCTCCCCCACTCATTTCACAGAACACAGTGAAACACTAATCGACCTAGTGTGCACCAACCTCAATTACAGAGGAGTTTCCGTTGAGGCTTTTGGCTCACTAAATGGCCATTCACTTATTGCCTGCGAGTTCAGCATCAGGCGTAACAAGTATAAGCCTCATACAGTTACGTACAGACCTATTAATCAAATTGATAAAGGAATGCTTAAGAGTGATTTAACGCACATAGCTTGGGATAAGATTTGTGAATTGCATAACGTAAATGAAATGGTTGAGAGATTTAACAAAAACGTTCTTTCTATTTTTGATGCACATGCTCCAGTTAGGAAAAGTATAATTAAAGAACCGTCTTATCCGTGGATAACTGACACAATAAAAGTTATGATGAGCTTGAGGAATGATGCCCTCCCTGGCCACGTACCGTAAAGCGAAATCGGACTCTAAACAAAACTATTATAAAGAGCTAAAATCTCTTGTTACCAGCTCCTTATATAGAGAAAAAGTTGCTTATTTCAATTATAACATAAATAACAAAATTAAAGATCCCAAGCAACTGTGGAAAAACTTAAAAAACACTATATTTCCAGCTAAGCAGATCTGCGATCTCCCTTGTTCCTTGAGAGATGCAAATCAACTAAATTGCCATTTTCTAAGTGTACCTGGCAACCCAAATTGTAACTTATCACAGCATGCTTTTTTTGAGTCTAACCGTTTTAGCGATGCAACTTTCACTTTACAGCCAGTCAGTGAGGAACAAGTTTTACGATATTTTGGGCAACTGAAATCCAATGCTGAAGGCTGCGATAACATTACTTTGAATATGCTTATGTTAACCCTTCCGCAAACACTAAAAGCCATCACGGACATGGTTAACTACTCAATTGTGTCTTCAACGTTTCCCGACATCTGGAAAGTAGCGATTGTCCGACCAATCCCAAAAACAAGTAACCCTACTGAATTTAAAGACCTCAGACCAATAAGTATTCTACCTTGCCTGTCGAAAATATGCGAAAAAGCAGTATGTCAGCAGGTATCTCATTACCTAGAAAATAATAATATTCTACCGGAACTTCAGTCAGGGTTCCGTAAGCAACGTGGCACTTGTACGGCTCTGTTGGATGTGACAGACAACATTCTTGCTGCACAGGACAAAGGCCTATGCACACTTCTAGTCCTGCTTGATTTTTCGAGGGCTTTTGACTGCATAAACGTTGATCTGTTCCTAGCTAAGCTGCACTACTATGGATGTGACGACAAAACAATAGACTGGTTTCACAGCTACCTCAACAACCGCGAACAACGTGTCGAAATACGTTTGAGCGATGGCACAACCCTTGTCTCGTCACCAGTTTCTATAAATAGGGGTGTCCCGCAAGGCTCCATACTGGGGCCCATAATCTTTATCTTATATTGCGCGGACATAATAAAATCTGTACAGCGTTGTAGTTATCATATTTATGCTGATGATATACAAGTTTATATCTCGTTCAAGCCTGACGAACATGAAAAAGCTTTGAAAGATTTGAACGAGGACCTTGATAGGATAGCATGCTGGGCAGAAAGTAACGGTTTGGTACTTAATCCTACCAAAACCAAATATATGCTAATTGGAACCAAGCATCAAATAAAAGCTGTACCTTCAGTGCTCAATGTTACGCTATTGGGTGAGTTGGTCAGTCGAGTCAATGAGGCACGAAATCTGGGTCTGTACATGGACGCTGAGTTGAGGTACGAGGGCCACGTGGCAGAGTCAGTGCGCAGCTGCTTTTATAGGCTCAAAGTCCTGTACAAAATAAGGCCGTATCTATCGGAGGAGCTTCGTGTTCGATTGGTTGAGTCTCTAGTACTCTCTAATTTAAACTACGCGGATACCGTTTTCGGACCTAGACTGCTGGCAAGAACTGAGCGACTGATTCAGAGAGTACAAAACGCCTGCGCACGATTTTGCTTCTCAGTTCCGCCTAGAAGCTATATAACACCTTATTTTAAATAAACACTCCATTCTTAGAACGAAATCACGTCGCAAGTTACACTTAGCGTGTCTAATGTTTGGGGTTATTAAACATAAAGAGCCAGCTTATCTGTACAAAAAACTGAGCTGGATCGCTAGTAGGAGAGAATGCGCGATCAGACAGTGCTCCCAGCAACTCTCTACAGAAGTGCACAAGACGGCCGCCTTCAGAGGCAGTTTCAGGTATGCCGCATCCAAATGCTGGAACAACATTCCCCCGCCGATAAGGAATCTAAAAACACTTGGTACCTTTAGGTGTCGACTGCGGCAGTATCTGATTGACTCTCAGAAAAAACTGGGCTTGACCGTCACAAACACGTCCATAGCGGGTGGCTGGGGCTCTGCTCCACACGACATGTTTGTCTACACGTTATCCTGTAGACAAAGATTGGGACAACTGTGTAAAACGAAACGCATATAACATAGGTATTACAATAGAAAATATATAAGCAAATTATGCTATACTCACTGTAGTCATTATTATAAAACCATAACATAACTATTTATTATTATACACCAACATGTAAACTCGTACACATACATGCTTAAAAACATAAACTAGTCATTCATTACATAACATGTTATTACCTACACTATGATAATCAAGTAATCCAGTAGACACTACACAAATATTTAATACGTTTAAAAAATCTTTCTTTCTGTCGGTTTTAAAAGCAAGTCAACTGTGGGTACTTACCACTTTTATAATATACGAGCCGCACTATGTAGGTACCATTTTGTTGAAACTCAGAAGTGTCTTCTCGACATCCGTATGTCACTAACGGGATGCAGCAGAATACCAGCGTCAGGTATTGTACCTGGCATATGCTGAGCTGGACTCCCATTTGGTGCAACCATGAGACACACACCGCCCAGTAGTGATCGACCGTTATAGATGTAGAACATGAGCGAGGTGTCTATGGATCAATTTATCTTTTTAATCTTTGTTTTTTTTTTTTTATTCACCTGTTTTTAACGTTTTTTAATATCTGTATTGTGTCTTTTGTTGCACTGAATAAACGTTTTATCTATCTATCTATCTATCTATATTATTGTTACGATCACAGGTTTCAGTTTGAATATAGTGCAATTTTGTTCTTTAGATACCTGGATAACTATTCAAACGACTCATTTAAATGTCTAGACAAAAAGAGAGATCTCCGCCACCTTAATATCCAAGAAAATCAGCTAGTTTCATTTATTCTAAGATTAGGTAAGCAAAATAAATATTGCTTTAGGTATAGTAAAAGCTTTTAATTCACATATGTCTTAAGCACGATCAAACGCTAAAACATTTTCGCTCACGGCGCATAAACAGATTTAAAAAGAGACAGCGAAAACAGACCTCTCAGTTTAATCAATAGGATTTAATTTTTGAAGCTATCGACCCGTGAAAACAGAACTATCGATCTATGTAATAAAATAAAATTATTAAACAATCGATACTCAGTTAAGATCACGCCACTTAACTACATCACTAGAGGTCGTGAATGTAGTACGTCTGGCTGAAACCGAAAGTGATGCGTCGTGGGAACAGGGTCAGAGAAGCACACGGACGAGCTCTTAACTGTTTCTATAGTAATATTATCCATTTAGATTTATTTATATCGAAATGAAATGTTTTATTCTGATAGTAGATCTTTTAAAGCACTTTTACACTTCAATATTTTGTTCTCAATATTTGGCGCCGGCGTTCCATAGTTGATTGATCCCTGAGAAGAAACGCAGAGGTCATGGTCTCTTTTAAAGTATTAATAGGATTTTATGGGAGTCTAACAATGCAGGGCCCTGTCTTTTTTTCTTTTTGCTGATCGGAAATCAACAAATGACCCCTCCCGCTCTGGGTGGAGCGGAAGGGAGTGTCAGACTTTAACTGACTAAAACCCACCCGTGTTCCTTCCTTAGCCCTATAAGTTCCGGGGCAGCGTTAACCCTTTCGGACAATCTAGCTGACCCAGGTTTCGGCCATAAAGGGCCCCCTTTAAATTATGAAGCACTCGTGGTACACGTACGCGCCGTCCGGCACGGGCCTGGTCCTGATCGGACGGTGAGATCGGGCGGTGGGCTGAAGGGCTTTTTGAAGAAAGAGACATTGCAGCTTTGAGTTGACCAGTCCGAAAAGACGGCATGCATGCTTAAGTTATCGTGTAGCTCCTATTGTACAGTAGGTCGACACGGGCTAAGAATAATTATGATTATAACATAACAACATGACCTATTTCCCGAAGGGTGAGACGGAGGTGCACCTAGTACTCCCACAACATCACCAGTTATGCTTGGCTGCTTTTCCATCAGAGAGGTGCTATGCTGCGTTGCTATGGATGCGATTGATATCCACCAATCATATTCATTGGTACACATAGCATAGCACTGGTGGAAACCGGTTCAATTAAGCTATGTTTTTAATGTGGAAGAATGCATGCTATGGAAGGGAGCTATGGACGCGCAGAAGTGTAGAGCAGATTACTCCTCGTGCCTTCAGTACTGTCGATGCATCGAATAGCTCGAACTGCGCAACTTCCTCGCACATCTGCCCCACGGCGGCGCATCTTCATAGCACATCTTACGCGCTCTGCTATACAGCTTAGCATTAGTGGAAACGTCGCATAGTGTCGTAGCTTAGCTTTCATATCCTCGCAGCATAGCTGCATAGCACATCTCTGGTGGAAAAGCAGCCTAAGCCCCATACTGCTTGCTCCGGCAATCGCTAGTGACACTAATCACTATCTAACTCCGAATCTGGTTTATATTATCTTGGTAAACGATTAAAGAGAGAGCCCTGACACCCATAACACAAGTTTAATCTTAGCTTGGGTGCCAGAGGTTTAAACTCAGTGGTATTCTTACAATTTTTAGGTTTATATAGTCTGTTCTACATAGTGCTTTTCTGCTAAAGTGCCGTCAACCGAGAACAAATCCAGACTCTGGGCTATTACTGTGAAATTTCAGATGGGAAACCCAATAATACTTTGCCGGACCCGGGAATTGAACCCAGGGACTCAAGCTTAGCAATAGTGCTTGCACCACTAGACCCGCGAGGTAGTTCATGCGTAATTTTTAAAACATAAAACTTACCACCTTGTTATATGTATAGTAATCCCTGAGCTTTTTTCATCTACGTATGTATATCTAGGTATATCCGTATTCCAAAATGTCATGTCTTTTAATCTTCGAGTCACAACTTGGTATCTCCATAGTGCAACAAGAGGCATTTGCTATCGCAAATGTCTCTTGTTGATGACGTTTGACATTACCACCAGATGACATTATCAACTAAATTTTTTTTACCTTTTTTCTTGATAGACACAGAAAGAAAGAAAAAACACACACACAAATTTACAAGCTACTAAGTCCAACTTTTATGTACTCTTTGAGAATGGTGAAGGTCCCTTGATTGCTGCAGCCCAATTCAAACTCAAAGCATAAACCAATTACAGGCACTTTTGATTGAATTGTCAAGGATTCAGTCAGTCAGAAAGTTCAAGCTAGTTGCCCATTACAAAGCGTATTAGATACCTATGGAGAATAACGAGCAGGAAACTCCCTCAAGTTAAAATTATACAAGTGAGAACGATGTAGAACTATGTAGAACGCAAAATATACCGCGTTTGATAGAGGCAGGTGCCTAGGAAATAAAAGACAGTTTGATATCAATGTAACCTATCATACATTGTAGCACGAAGTACACGGCTGTGAACGGAAGCGCGCATTATGTAAAACGTCACTTTTGTCTTTTATCCAGCCTTTACATCGCTCCACATCGTATGTAACAACAGCATCACATAATGAGACGGTGGAAAAACGAATCTGCACGACATCTACATGATCTTCAGTTGTTTTTATAAAATAAAATTTCTGGCTCCCCGACCCACATAACACTAATAGTTACTACGTTTTCGCTTAGCGTTTTTCTGTTTTATTTTTTATTTTTGCTCGATTTCTAAGGGTTCGAACGTGATCTAAGTAGCTTATAGCCCTCCTCAAAAAATGGGCTATCAAATGCGAAATTCCTTGTAAGTTAGTTCTGTGTCAGGACACGGGCTACTGGCACATAGCTCTCTTATAGCGTAAAACGTGAGTTGAGTAGCAGTTTTAGGACAAACCAACTCAGTTGTCTGTGTGGTGCCGGACTTAAAGAATAGCACCACCCCATACTTCCCGTGGGTGTCGTAAAAGGCGACTAAGGGAGACCGGAGAATGGGCAGCAGCGTTCTCTATGCATTGCACCATCATACCATACTGCGATCGCCAACCCGCCTGAAAAGCGTGGCGATTATGGCAAACCCTCCCCCTCTTGGGAGAGGCCTATGTCCAGCAGTGGACCTCTTTCGGCTGAAATGATGATGAGGATGAAGTCTTCAGCTATACAGTGTGTGTATCGATATCTAAACACAATAAAAATTGATGTTGTTTTTTAGGGGTGAACGACCGCTGGTAGTGTTGTTGCTGGTAGTGTTGTTGCTGGTAGTGTTGTTGCTGGTAGTGTTGTTGCTGGTAGTGTTGTTGCTGGTAGTGTTGCTACTGGTAGTGTTGTTGTTGGTAGTGTTGTTGCTGGTAGTGTTGTTGCTGGTAGTGTTGTTGCTGGAAGTATTGTTGCTGGTAGTGCTGTTGCTGGTAGTGTTGTTGCTGCTAGTGTTGCTGCTGGTAGTGTTGTTGCTGGTAGTGTTGCTACTGGTTGAGTTGTTGTTGGTAGTGTTGTTGCTGGTAGTGTTGTTGCTGGTAGTGTTGTTGCTGGTAGTATTGTTGCTGGTAGTGTTGTTGCTGGTAGTGTTGCACTGGTAGTGTTGTTGTTGGTAGTGTTGTTTCTGGAAGTGTTGTTGCTGGTAGTGTTGTTGCTGGTAGTATTGTTGCTGGTAGTGTTGTTGTTGGTAGTGTTGTTGCTGCTAGTGTTGCTGCTGGTAGTGTTGTTGCTGGTAGTGTTGTTGCTGGTAGTGTTGTTGCTGGTAGTGTTGTTGCTGGTAGTGTTGCTGCTGGTAGTGTTGTTGCTGGTAGTGTTGTTGCTGGTAGTGTTGTTGCTGGTAGTGTTGTTGCTGGTAGTATTGTTGCTGGTAGTGTTGTTGCTGGTAGTGTTGTTGCTGCTATTGTTGCTGCTGGTAGTGTTGTTGCTAGTAGTGTTGTTGCTGGTAGTGTTGCTGCTGGTAGTGTTGTTGCTGGTAGTGTTGTTACAGGTAGTATGAGTTGAGAAAATATGTTTTATCGTGTTTAGATATGGATATCAATCACGTCTGTGAAATTCGCCCAAACAAACGGATTTTTTAAACTGATATTTCAAGTGAACACAACAACAGCGGTCGATGACCCCCACATACATCTCATCAAGTTAATTTCTTTTTTGTTTGATCGTGTTTAGACATCGATACACATTACGCCAGCGAAGTTTCGCTAGCTAATTTAATTTGACCCTGTATTTGTCAAAGAAATGTTATTTCTGTCCATGAATTGTGACTCCTTAACAATCAATCTTAAAAAGCAGAGTTATTCACATTCTCTTGTTAGGTACATCAGGTTGTACCAGACGTTTATATTTTTATTATAAACTAGCTGACCCGGCAAACGTTGTTTTGCCATATACAAATTCTAGCTGCCCGGCGCTACTTCGTTTGCGTGGTGTCCTACCCCTTAGCCTACCCTGCCCCTACCCTACTCCTACCATACTCCTACACTATTCCTACCCTACTCCTACCCTACTCCTATCCTACTCCTACCCTACTCGTACCCTACTCCTACCCTACTCCTACCCTACTCCTACCCTACTCCTACCCTACTTCTACTCTACTCCCATAGGATATATTAAATGTTTCTCTGCGTAAGAACCATCCTCGTACTCCAAGGAACACTCTAAATAAAGAATTATCGAAATCGGTTCAGCTGTTCTCGAGATTTTCGCTTAGCAACACATTCAGCGATTCATTTTTATATTATAGATTATACAAACTACTTAGTCGATCCTCTACTGTTAAATTTAAAACAAATGTCAATGTGGGCGAAAGGATCGCAAATGTCACGGCGATCATTGGACATTATAGCATCGCTCCAAATTATGTGAAGGTGCATTAAAGATTAAAATGTTTGCTCCAAATTGGTGAGGTTATTCAATCGTCAACAATGTGATCAATGACTAAAAGTCGGATGGATTATGCTGTTCAATAAGATGCAGATACGACATTTCACTTTTACCTACTTATACGTCCTATACGTATAACTTTCTAGGTGGAATAAAACTGAGACCTATGAATGACATCGTAGTCAAGAAACAAATTCTTTAGAATTTTAACTTTATTTGAATTACATTAAGAACGTACGCCAGTCTGCAATAATACATATCCTGGACTGCACTGTAATTTTTAGTGCCTCACCGTTTTTTGGATAATAAATCGTCTCAAATAAATATTGTAAAACATTTTAAAAGAGTAACGGTGAAGTTTCTTGCCCATTCTTGTCCATACGAAAACTATGTACCTTTGGGAAGGGGCGACTAGAATCAATTCTATTTTATTGTAAACTAGCTTCCGCCCGCAGCTTCGCCCGCAAGGTATGTCGATAAAAACTATCTTGATCTTCCCCGGGATGCAATCTATCTCTCTGCCAAATTTTATCGAAATCCGTTCTGAGGTTTAGGCGTTAAAAGGTAACATACAGACAGACAGACAGACCTAGTTACTTTTGAATTTATAATATCAGTATGGATTTTGACGGTCAAAGATGCCTTTTAAGTGCCTATTTGAAATAAATGCTTTGACTTTGTCTCAGTTGGATCATCCAAAAACAACCTCGTTTCGTTTGCCTTCTTCAACTGCAGTCTTGGACCAGTTCTACTGATAGAAGTTCAGTTCATCATGTCTTTCTCCTTCCAGATCTAACGAAGAATTTGATGCTTTTTGATTGTGTGATATCTTCACGTATAGCTCACTCATGGGGCAGACTTTACAAGCCTAGTTCTATTTGAGCTTGGTAGTTGTAATGGCTTTTGTCACTCTAAAAAGCTGTATCAAGTTCCCAATATATTTTCTCAGTTAATTAAGTTTTCTCCTTAAACAGTCTGACAAAATGTTCGGTCAATTCTGACACAATCTTCTAGTCTTTATCATATCTTTCTCAGAAGCCCAAACCGGTTGACAACCAGGTAAATCAACGTCCAATCTTGGACCATTTCTATTGCGAACCTAATCAACAGCATAATAACCTGTATTACAAGTGCTTAAGGTTGATAATTGTTCATTTAAGTCGTCGGGGATTGTGTTAAAAAGTGCAACTATATTAATCAAATGCACATACGCGATACGATTCCGTTTATCTGTATTAGATTTGGTACAGTCGGGAAATTAATTTTGTTCTAAAATGAATCTAAATGTTCAGGTTATGTAATCGCAGTCTAGGATCACGTCACAAGACCATCCCGTGGCTTAAGTAGATATTCGGACAAAGTTACTGTTGTCGTATACAATTCCGCTACATGGTCCTCCGATGTTTGGCTAATTGTCAACCGATATCAAAATATAAATACCGATACTAAAATAATATAATTGAGGAAACTAGGCACAAGTCTTAAACAATGTAAGTAGTTGTTGTTAATCTAATATAATCGTTCGACCCTCACTACATCATGAATAAGTGCATCGCTCGTCAGTAAGATTATTCAAGAAAGTCATCATATCCTAAAACAGGCCACATCCTTAGGCGCGACCCACACAGTAGAGACGTGAGACGAGACTTCGAAAATAGTATACAGATGCAAAAGCGACGCGCCTGCTTCTTGTCCTTTCTGTATGTTTTGTGCCAAATCGCGTTAATACATGTTGTATGAAGAACAATGAAGATACCTACGTGTTCGCGCTTCTTACGTTTCTTCTGTGTGGCCCGCTCCTCAGACTTCTCCCAATTTACACCACAACATCCGCTTTTCCACACTCCGTACCCAATCTGTCCCAGCTAACAGTCTTTTTAACATCGTCTTCGGCCTATTTAGGTGGGGACTAGTCTCCTCCAACGGCCATCGGTCTTTCGACAGACGAGGCTGGCCGGCCCATTGTCAATTCAGCTAGCATTGTCGCTCCTCAGACTTCTCCCAATTTACACCACAACATCCGCTTTTCCACACTCCGTACCCAATCTGTCCCAGCTAACAGTCTTTTTAACATCGTCTTCGGCCTATTTAGGTGGGGACTAGTCTCCTCCAACGGCCATCGGTCTTTCGACAGACGAGGCTGGCCGGCCCATTGTCAATTCAGCTTTACGAAACATAACATACCTACCTTACAAAACCAAACGTTATCAGTGGTATCACAGTACAGACCGTACTTGGGTCACATATGACGCAACGTGGAAAGTTGCATGGAATCACACCTGCACGTGCACAGCGCTTATCAGCCGCGCAGTAATTAGATAGAAAGGGCCAGTTTATGGAGGCAGAACTGGAGCATGGGGTTCAGGGTGTGCCAGGTGGTGATAATGTGATATCATAATAAGTTACACCTAGTGTAACATGTAATACGGTGTACCTACTACTTATCAGGTACACTTCTGCCTAACCCTTTGAGGAATATAACAGGCATGATGTTATGAATGAAAAAAATCATAGATAACCACGTGGTGTGTCTTACCAGGGGTATCGTATTACCCAGCAACTGGGTTGTGGAGGTGAAATAGGCAGTCGCTCTATGTAAAATACTGGTATTCAGCTGCATCCGGTTAGACTGGAAGCCGACCCCAACATAGTTGGGAAAAGGCTAGGCAGATGATGATGAACAACGTGGTGATAGCTCCTTTTAAAAAAAGTGATTCAGAAACGACGTTTCTAAAAAACTTTATTCATCGTTATTTGTCGTTTATCTTCAAATCGTAACGTTTAGTCCTTAGTCTTCCCCTGACCGTCCGTGAACAGTCGTTACAAGTCATCAAAGAACTTCAAAATATTATATATACAAGTTCTTCATTCTAGACCAAAGCTACTTAAAAATAAATTGGTCCATTGTTACACAGAATAGTGCTTCTTACAACATGCAAAAAAGTGATTTCAAAAGGACCAATAAATAAGTCTTGGAAATTGTAACAAAAACACCAATTAATAAAATGTTATTTATGAATCTCACAACCGTGGTCGTTGCAGTAAAACCAATCCCACCAAAAACATATAATGTTGAAAAAGAAGGCCAACTTCCTTACTTCATGTAGATGTTTGACCAGCAAAAGAGTTGAAATCGAAACCAACGCCAAGTTTTAAGCCATTTTCTTTGCACCGGCCTTATTTTGCAATTCTGTTGTAAGTAATTTGTGTTTGAAACTTTTTAGATATCAATACAATAATATAGTTCCATTTACACTTGGCGGGTTTTCGTTGTGTTATAGGTATTTTTCATGCATATTATTTTATGGTTTTCTGAAAACCCGCCAATTTTAAATGGAACAATATTATTGTATTGATATCTAAAAAGTTTCAAACACAAATTACTTACAACAGAATTGCAAAATAAGGCCGGTGCAAAGAAAATGGCTTAAAACTTGGCGTTGGTTTCGATTTCAACTCTTTTGCTGGTCAAACATCTACATGAAGTAAGGAAGTTGGCCTTCTTTTTCAACATTATATGTTTTTGGTGGGATTTCATTTCTTTTTGCCAAGTGGGTAGATACACGTGTAGGATTAAATTGTATAGCCTAGGTTTTCTTTTTTTTTGATAATTGTGGTTTTTTATTATTTTTTCTCTTACGAGGTGTTTTTTAGGGTTCCATACCCAAAGGGTAAAAACGGAACCCTATTACTAAGACTTCGCTATCTGTGCGTCTATCCGTCTGTCTGTCTGTCACCAGGCTGTATCCCAAGAACCGCGATAGCTAGACAGTTGAAATTTTCACAAATTTTGTATTTCTGTTGCCGCTATAACAACAAATACTAAAAACAATGCCTTGTGGTACGGAACCCTTCTTGTGCGAGTCCGACTCGCCGTCGAGTACCTACGTAGGCTTGACCGCAAGTGAATATAGAAGAACCAATATCAATTAAAGCATTGTCCAAGCTCAAACCTTGACTCTTATGAAAGGTGATTTTTTTTTTTTTTTTGCGGATGGGAAATCATCAAATGACTCCTCCCGCTCTGGGTGGAGCGGAAGGGAGTGTCAGACTCTTACTGACTAAAACCCACCCGTGTTCCTTCCTTAGCCCTTTATGTTGTTCCGGGCCAGCGGTAACCCTTTCGGACAATCCCGCTGACCCGGCAGGCTTCAGCCCTAAGGGGCCCCTCCTCGATGCTGACATCTCTTTGAGGCGCGCGTGGAACACGTACGCGCCGTCCGGCACGGGCCTGGTCCTGATCGGACGGTGAGCTACCCATTACTCTCCGCCCGCAGGGCCGCGCCTACGGTGGCCGGGAGTCGTCACGCGGCTCCCGACGCCTGGGGCGTCCCCCGCGGCGGCTGAGACGGGAGGCTCTCTCCCTGAACCGTCCCGCCACCTCCTTCGCTAGCATGACTGCTTCGCAGAAGGAGGTGACTGCCTCCCACTCCGTCCGGACCATGGCTTGCACCAGGGCCGGACGCGAGAGGTCGTATGAATGGTGATTGCGTAAGCTAAACATATCGGAAACTGCTCCCGGTAAACAAAAGCACGGCTCAAAACTTAAAGTTACAATTTGAAATATTAATGACATTAGTTTTAATTAAAAAAAATATACTTTTAGAAATAGAAATATGAATCTGCTTAACAAAACGATTTAAAAGGGGTCAAATAAGTATTCTTAAAAAATATTTTGCGTTTATATCTTATGATATACGTCATTTGACATGTTATAAGGTTTTTAATAATTTATCTTTCTAAGAAAGACTCATACTTACCTAAAAATTAAGTTTATTTTTTTTTATACGGAACACGGATTACAGAATGTGTGATAGCCGAACTCACACTTGACCGCATTTTTATTTTTACTTTAGCTTCGTGCAAAGTGACAAGTTTGTAGGCCGACTATAAAAAAAAATTTAATAAGTACCTACGGAACCCTCTGTGCGCGAGCCAAACTCACACTTGACCGCTTTTAAAATTTTTCTTTTAGTTTCATGGTAATGTCCAGTTCCAGCTAGAAAAAAAAAATACGGGACCCTCTGCATGCGAGCCAAACTCACATTTGACCTCTTTTTAATTTTTCCTTTAGTTTCATGCTAATGTCTAGCTTCATGCTAAATTTCAAGTTTTTAGGCCGGTTAGAAGTTTCTAGGCCGGCTAGAATAAAAATTAATACGGAACCCTCTATGCGCGAGCCAGACTCACACTTGACCATTTTTTTAATTTTTCCTTTAGTTTCATGCTAATGTCTAGCTTCGTGCCAAATTTCAAGTTTCTAGGCCGGCTAGAATAAAAATTTAATACTGAACCCTCTATGCGCGAGCCAGACTCACACTTGACCATTTTTTTAATTTTTCCTTTAGTTTCATGCTAATGTCTAGCTTCGTGCCAAATTTCAAGTTTCTAGGCCGGCTAGAATAAAAATTTAATATTGAACCCTCTATGCGCGAGCCAGACTCACACTTGACCATTTTTTTAAATTTTCCTTTAGTTTCATGCTAATGTCTAGCTTCGTGCCAAATTTCAAGTTTCTAGGCCGGTTAGAAGTTTCTAGGCCGGCTAGAATCAAAATTTAATATTGAACCCTCTACGCGCGAGCCAGACTCACACTTGACCATTTTTTTAATTTTTCCTTTAGTTTCATGCTAATGTCTAGCTTCGTGCCAAATTTCAAGTTTCTAGGCCTACTAAAAGTCCCTAAACATTTTGATTAACTCTAAGTGAGTGAGTCAGTCAGTCAGTCAGTCAGTCAGTCAGTCAGTCAGTGCCACTTTAGCTATTTTGAAAAGTACATAACTTTGAATCTATTAAAGCTACAGTTATGAAATTTGGTATTCGAACTAACAGCAGTCATGGTATCATGTATGTGAAGTTTGATTCGATTTCGTGTGTCAATTAGTTAGATACAGGGTGGTCAAAAGTAGCTCGTAGCGGTTCGGGTAAATAGTGCACGGCGTACGTGCGGCCACTTGCTGGAAATTGGCCTGCGCACTGCCGTGCGCTTCGATATGTTTTAAGTTACACATACATATGTTTGACTTGACAGGTTAAGTATGCGTTTACTCGTTTCCTTCGAATGTGTAAAATGTACACGATTCTTAGAATTTACTGTTACTTTGGTTTTCGCAACTGTTAAGTAATTTATTTGAGACAGGGTTGTAATGAGTCAAATTATTTCCGAAGTGGTTAAAAAGTTTTCCGATTTGGTTTGAACTTGCAGCAAGAATGACACGTGTAACAATTACTGATGGTTAGATTTAAATACATGGGACTTTTGATACTTATTTGTTTTTTTGCTATGTCTGCAGAAATTGTTAGCTCCTAGAACAACTTCGCAACACACAAACGACTGTCTCAACTCAAATTCAAAGCATTTATTTCAATTAAACCATTAACAGGCACTTTTGAATTGTCAAGAAACCATACATTTTTGTTTAACCATACATTTTTGACGTTTGAACGTCATTTAACTTTAATAATCGTTTATGAATCATCATCTGCCTAGCCTTTTCCCAACTATGTTGGGGTCAGTTTCCAGTCTAACCGGATGCAGCTGAATACCAGTATTTTACATGGAGCCACTGCCTAATAATCTCTTATAAATAAACTCCCTTATATCTAACTAATGACGAGCTAAATTCAATCAAATGCATAATATCCAATTAGTAACTATTTAGATTATTTGAATAAAAAAAAAGTAATTTAAAAAATAAAAAAACCCGACTGCGAAACTGAAAAGCTACAAACAAGCCCATTTTAAATTAAATAAAAGTTGGAAGCAGGCGGGACCCATTTGAATTTGAAAATATAATAAAAATGGTATGGGTCCCGCCTGCTTCCAACTTTTATTTAATTTAAAATGGGCTTGTTTGTAGCTTTTCAGTTTTGCAGTCGGGTTTTTTTATTTTTTTTATTACTTTTTTTATTTCCAACTTTTTAGTTTACAAATGTGAAAGATTTCGCAAACGATTTAGTTCTTGGTACGTGTTTTTTACGATTTGTCACTTCGAATCACTCTAACCATAATTATAAGGTATATATATTTTTGTAATCACCTTTTAAAACCCTTTATTTTGATACGCCACTCGATAGGTTTCGAGAAAATTTTTTTTTTTTTTTTAAACATATTGCGCCAAAAATCGGCCATTTTAATTTTTTTTCAATTTTAATATACCCAGTGTCACTCTCACAATTAAGACGAAAAAAATACCTACTTTATGGTTTCAAAATACTGCTAAACTACACTAAAGTATTGTCAGTGTTTTAATTTTTTGTGAGCCCCACATTATAATATATGATTTTAAATTTATTTTTTTTGGTCAAATCGCGATTATGGTGCTCGTCATTAGCAATTTTATAAACTAAATAATTCCCACAAACTCAACTCAAACTCAAAGGATTTATTTCAATTAACAAGCACTTTTGAATTGTCAAGAAGTCGGTCAGTCAGAAAATATGAAACTGCCCATTCCAAAGCGTAGTAGGTAGGTACCTATGAAGAAGAACGGGCAAGAAACTCCATGGACACTCTTTTTATTAAATTATATTTTACAAAAATATTACTTACATCATTACTTTTTAATTTATCACCCTAATATTATAAAGGCGAAAGTTTGTGAGTGTGTGTGTGTGTGTTTATGTTTGTTACTTCTTCACCATTTTTGATAAAATGCTGGACTGGCTGGACCATTTTTGATAAAATTTTGTTTGGAGGTAACTGACACCCTGGATTAACATATAGGCTACTTTTTATCCCGATATTCCCACGGGATCAACATTTACGCGGGTGAAACCGCGGGCCACAGCTAGTAATTACAGAGAGTTATTGGTAAAACACCAACAACCTCTTAAGAGGTCACATCATTATGAACAACTTTTACTATGAAACCAAACCTAAAATCGCGAAAAAAAAATCAGCTGTTCCCTACATTTAATGTTCGTATAACTCGTCAAAATGTAGGGAACAGCTGGTATTAATACCGCATAGAAAATGTCGGACTCCCGCGATTGGTATTAAACTCAAATTTTTCCAATAGTTTTTTTAAATAATTAAATAACTAACAAGTTTCACTAAGAAACAATTATGAACCGTTTTTTAAATATAAAATATTGTTTTTATTGTAACTCACCGTAGACACCAAATTCGCGTTAGGTCGCAAAAAATTGCACTGTACTGATTTTTTGGGATGTTGTTGGGATCTTAGACCAAGTTTGCAGCTTCGAAAGAACTGAGCTAAATGCGTGGTGCTCGAGAAACCTCGAAATTTTCAGACTTTATTCAGTTTTTAACTTATAAGTTCTAAAAGGCGTATCCTACGGAAAAGTCACCCGATACATTTTTAAAGTATACAAAACTGTGCTGACTGTGCGCACAAACTAGTGCGTGGATGCATGCCCCTCGCCGTTCCCCTTCCATTCTTCTCACCTCAGGAATCTCAGTATAGTACTTCTATTGTTCTATGTACCTCTTGCCTTGATCGAGATGCAAAAACAAAGACCACCATTTTTTTAATACCATTCATTACTTGTGCAAGTAGTAATCAAATGTAACTAACTGTCTAAATACACCTTGAGATAATCAAAATACGCAGTTTTTAAACTTATCCAGATAAAACAATAGTTGGAAATACATATAATATGCAATAGTCACCATAGTTTCTATTGAAAATAAAATAAATTTACCAATACCGAGATTCCGGAATTGGATATTTCAATACCGGTATTGAAAAATGACAAAAATTGTCCGAGATCCCGGTATTGGAAGCCCTAAAACAAATAATAACAAATTGTATGAATATTAAGAAACTACAAGGTGCCGAAATAAAAAAGACACAGACGAAAGTCTGACTTAAAAAAACAGTGGCATTCCAGGAGAGCTGACAGAAGTGAAAACTTGAAAAAGCATAGTAATTTTATAAATATATTTGAAGGTCATTCTTTCCAAAGAAAATGTACCGCGCGTTGATGTCTTTATAATGGCCAGAACTTAAAACAAGTGTCGGTTACGTTAATAGTGTCGCGAGTTCAATGGTTTTTTCGCATCTCCAAATATGCCACCCACCTAAAGTTTTCACTTCAATAAGTCATTACTTTTCAATCAAAATAAGTACCTATTATATTTTATGTACTAAACAGATTATACAAGATAAAAGTCTTAGGAGATGATTCGTGATGTACCTAAGCGGCTTAAAATACTAAGCTTTAGAAGAACTTTCTACGGGCGGCTATTGGAGTAGTTGTAGTTACATAAACAAGTGAAGTTTTAAATGTCACGATAACTGATTTGCTTATCTCGAGTCACGTAGGTATGTAAGTCGACTTACAGACTGACAGCTCAAGTTAAACCAACTTGAACAACCGAGAAATGTCTCAGACATAATGAGGTACAAATGTCACTTGTGTGGATTTACTTTTGCAAATACTCATTTAACCTAAGGACCATTTTTCCACTTTTTAAAATTAATTATTATGGTCCTTTCAGTAACCTCATATTAGGAGTGGTCTAGTGAGCGTGGGGTCCTGGCCTTGTCGATACCCAGGTTGGGAAAAGTGTTATTGGGTTTTTCCATTACGAATATCACAAAATTTGGAAAAAAAATCAAAATTAAAAAAAACAAAATTCAAATTTTGGGAATTTGGAATTTGGATTTTGTAAAGGCCCGAAGTTTGGAAGTTGGCAGTGTGATACCCCCGTGCCTCGGAAAGCCGTTGGTCCTGCGCCTGACCTCTCGCCGTTCGTGTCGGATTGCCATCCTATCGGACTAGTGAGAGAAGAGGGAGTTGAGATTGACCGCCGTGGCCGAAATACAGTCTGGAGGACTATTTAAGGAGTGGCTAGACCTATGAGCTAGATAGAGTATTCTTTATTTTATACACTACCTACTCGTATATACATGAGCATAACGAATAAAAAAATCTAAGTTCATTCACACTAAAACGTATAATATTTCCGAGTTTGGATTCAACTGTATAACAATCGTTCAAAAGTGAATGGATTTAATGTTCCTCCATAAAATAACATTATAAAAAAGAGAAATAATTCCTTAATAGAGCCATCTATGTCGTGGTATATCGCTAAAGTATGTAATTCATTTAACATCTATATTAAAATTTATTATTTCCGTGCAATTATTAGCAGCAATGGCTGACGTAGCGTCTTCGGTCGACTGCAGACAAGTCATTCCAACTCTATAATGGTGCATTAGCTGGTGCACTATAAATAATTGTTATATTCACTCAATGAAACATATTAGTAGCGATCTTCATAAATTCGAATTAATTGATAATTATTCATTTGAAATAAAGAAAGTAGGTATATTTATTTAGCACACGATATAATATACTGCAGATAAAAAATATAAATATAGCATTTAAGTGCGATGTAATAAAGGCATTTGATTGATATTATACATAAATTGAAAAGTGAAACGAGTCGTTTCAGTGGTTTAAAAAGATTCTTTAGAAGCTTCTCGTTGAGGGCCTTCCGAAGTACTCAATGTAAGCCCAGCCAATTTTATAGTTTAGGAGTAAACTTAGCTCACAGGGAAACACAATAATAAATTAATTAATACAAAAAAAACACAATAAATAAGACATGGACCATTCGTTAAGTGTAACCGACCGGGACAAAGTTATTTTGAAACATCATAAAACATCATAACATTTTTTTTAGGTTAGGTTATTTTGTAGGTTTATAATTAGATTAGGTTCATTTGTTTCATTTTTTTTATTTAACGTGTTTTATGTATGTAAGTACGTCTGATATGAATCTATGGTCTGAAAATAAAGATTTCTTATTAAAGATTCCAAAGTTAAAAACCAATCAGTAGACAGAGCAAAATGTTAGTCAAGTTTTCTTTCGAAGCGATATTGTACTGTGAGCTCTTTGCAAGCTCACGGTACCTGGGCCAGGGTGAATTAATTAAACCAAAATTTTTATGAATACCTTTGATAGTTATTTCTCTTAACGGTTTTACGTACAATTTTATATTTTTTTTTATAATATTACCTACACTTGTGAGCTTATCCGACACATACTGTTTTTTCCGCCTTCTAAATATAAATCAGAGTTTGTCGCCTGATTATGCCATCAACTTATTAAAATATTCATAAAGCACCAAACAGGCTGTAATCTCAACAGTACAGAGAAGTTGATGCCTGTTGAAACATTGAAAATAACCGAATTGTTATTCGGAGGGTACCGTGATTCAGTCAAACGAAATGGTGTGTTTTATTAGGCGTTTCTACGTTTACATCTAAAGACACATGAGTAGGCACATGTATCCACAGTATGTCTCACGTTCCAAGATTTATCACCGACATGTAAGCAGATTGTTACAAGTTTACTTCAGCGCAGAACAGCAGAACTCCTGAATCTACTGCTCGACATTATTTGGAATACAGGTCACATAAAATCACGCCTTTTCGCATAGGATAGGCAGATAGACATTTCCATAAAGAAAAGATTACCAGGTAGGTAAAGGTTTTTATATTGATAGTTCCAGAATATAATTATTTGCAATCTAAGGTTATCGAAGCTTTTAAATGGTTTAAACTTGATTAGCAGAGCGTTGAGTACTTAATGAAGTACGGCGGTGGTGAGGGACGCTGCTCGACCTTTTTTTTCCGAGGGGAAATCCTCATGGATCCCTACGTCTGGGAAAAACGGAGGGTTATGTCGGACTATTACCGACTAAAACCCCACGGTTCCCCTCCAGTACCATGAGTCGGAGGCCCGGGAGATACTAGTACATTCGCCGCACTCCCAACAGGTATCATCTCGCCACGACTAGCGGGCCCCGTCAGCAAGTGAGGCCATTACCGCACGTCCTAACATTAGCAGAAAATGTTATTGATTTTTCGTCGGGTCATGAATTCAGTGCTCCAACACTGTCTAAGGAGATACTTAGGCTATATACTCAAGAGATACTCGTAAGGACCAATTGCGTACCGAAGGACCAAATTATCAGACTTTCCTCCGAAGCTCCAACAAGATACTTGTTTCAGAGATTTCAAAACATAAAAAACACAAGTCTTATCGACTTAAAAAACATTCCCTGCTGATCTATTCTGTAAAAATCTTACCGTGAAGATTAGGTGAAGTGAGCTCGAAGTGAGCTGACATTCCACCTAGTGCTAGGTATTGACTCTACTGACAGCTCACTACACCTATGTTTTCATTGTGAGAGTTTTTATTACCGAAGAGGTTAGCAGAATTCAGTGATCGAATCAGAAATGAAGAGATCCACAGGAGAACCAAGGCAACCGACATAGCCCGAAGAATTGCCAAACTTAAGTGGCAGTGGGCAGGACACATTGCTCGCAGAACAGATGGCCGATGGGGCCGAAAATTCTGGAGTGGCGACCGCGTACCGGAATACGTAGGGAAGCTACCCACAAGATGGACCGACGACCTTGTGAAGGCCGCAGGAACTCGTTGGATGCGAGAAGCATAGAACCGGTCGAAGTGGCGGCGCTAGGGGAGGCCTATGCCCAGCAGTGGACGTCTTTCGGCTGAAATGATGATGAGCAGGTTGACAGAACTGCCCAGAAGTAGTCTTTGAAGAAGGCCTGAATATCTCAAACTATAAAGAATTTAAAAAACAATTTTCTTACCTATTTAACAAATTGTCAATGGAACCTTTAGGAAAAACTTGGGGTGCGATAATACGCAGTGTTACAATAAGTTTATCTTTAAACTTTTTGCTCACAAAAAGTAATTAAAACTGATCTTCAAGTTGAAGGCAAAGGGTTTTTGTTTTTGGGGACAACCTTCACCTTGAGTCGAGTTGATTGATGGTCGGTGTTTACTTTAGCGGGACATTTTTTTTGTATTTTTTTTACACCTGCGATCTTTGATAAGGTCTTTTAGTAGGTACCACCTTAAGGTAATAAAACAAGTACCTATAGTAGACTGTTATGAGAGTGAAATTAAACGAAAGGTCGGATGTTCCCAAAATACGTAAAATTTCGCTACTGAGATGTTTTTTTGGAAATAATAAGTAAAGAATGTAGGTAACGGTCCTATGGTCTGGAGTTTCTTGGACACGCATAGTAAGAAAGAAAGAAAATACATCTATTTGCGGTAAACATGACACAGACAAAGGGGTTATTCCTCGAATCGCACCTACTTTGAAACGCATCAAATGAAACGTCTACCTATCGATATAATTTATTACGAATCCTTCATGCTCTTCTCTAAGTTTCATCGTTGATGCGGGGAATAAAATTATAATACGTATTTTTATTAATTTTTTTTTTTGAGGAATACTTTCGGTGCGTTTCAAAGTCGGTGCATTTCGAGGAATACCCCAGAGAAGGAACACCACTGATAGGTACACATGACTTTGTATTCAACAAGAGAATTAACTTATGTTTTGTAAGCAATTAGAACTATGAACTGAATTTGATAACCAACGAAAACATCAACAAAATAACTTGTTATGTCAGTCCACAATACCCAATGTTCAACTTTTCCTAAAGTAGTACAGGCATACTGAATCATTAATAAGAAATGTAAGTACATATAGGTATAGATATTTACCGTTAAAACAAAATCTATTAATAGTCCAGCTTAACGCCAAACTGTCTTAAAATTACTGCACATGATTTTAAAGAATTATACAAGATCTTCAGTTGTTAGGCGCCAAGCCGCAAGCGCATCTGACATCTCGAGCAAGCGCAGTAAGCACGCGACCGGCGCGAAATATAGACGCGCGGAAACTTTAAACGGGTGTGCAGTGACTGTTGCAACTGCAACGCGAATTTATTTTCGTAAATTCATTTGTGGTTGTTGGTGTGAACTGGGGAGTTTGTGGAGGTGAGTGTTTTTAAAATATTTAGGTTACACATTTTCGGCGAAGTTATTTTATGTTGACAAAAAATATGGAGCAGTTTTTTCGCAGCGGTTTTATTATAAATAATTTAATATTATACAGACATATTTATTACCATTTTAAACTCGCAAAATCTAAAAATAAGATCATGTGAATGCATCGATAATTTGATATAATTAAGGGTTCATTCAACTTATTAACTGCCTGCATATTTTATTGAATTCTCAATTATTTCCTTGAGTGATATAAATATAATAAGCACATAACCTTACCTTACTTTAAAACGACTGTATCTTTACAAAATATCAAATCGATTTTATTCGTATTTAATTCACGAAAATATCCTTGCGTATCCTTATTCTCAGAGCTCGTATAGACGCCTTCGAGATGTGGTGTTGGAGGAAGTTGCTTCAGATACCATGGACTGCATTCCGCACCAACGAGTCTATCTTACGCGAGCTCAGAATAAAGACCAGACTCTCTACGATCTGTCTCCGCAGAGTTTTGGAATTTTTCGGCCACATAGCGAGGAAAGATGGCAATAACCTTGAACAACTTATGGTTACCGGCAAGGTGGATGGTAAACGTCCAAGAGGTCGCAGCCCTTTGCGATGGTCGGACCAGATAAGCTCTTCTCTTGACACGAAGTTTCATGATGCGCTTCACCTGGCCAAGGATAGACAGAGATGGCGAAACATCGTCAGGGAAAAGATATTTTCAAGGGAGGATCACGACCCTCAGTAATGAGGAATACGACTTGAGGAGGAGGATCCTTATTCTAAATGTTACCGAAGTATTTCTGCTAACCTGACATTTGAACTATGATCCCTAAATAGAAGTCTTATGCAAACGGTTTACATTTCAGTTGATCAAACTACCTACACACAAAATACCTACCTTATTTTGTTAATCATTATAATATAAGAAAGCTATTTTTTATAAATTTTTATAATTATGTACATCCTTTGATGTAGATAACGTAAGTATACAGGGTTATTGGTAAAACATTAACAACCTCTTAAGAGGTCATTGTACTCATCATTATGAACAACTTTTACTATGGGAACAAACCGGAAATCGCGAAAAAAAAAATCAGCTGTTCCCTACATTTTGACGAGTTATACGAACATAAATATAGGGAGGGAACAGCTGATTTTTTATTCGCGATTTCAGATTTGGTCCCATAGTAAAAGTTGTTCATAATGAATGAGTACAATGACCTCTTAAGAGGTTGTTAATGTTTTACCAAGAACCCTGTATATATATAAATAAATAAATAAATAAAATATATGTATACCTAAGTATATAAGTTTTTAATGTTACAATTACATATTATATACTAGTTTCAGGCTTTCAGCCACCCTTCAAATATCTACCGAAAGAATGCATGAACACTAAATTTGGTCCTTCGATCATTTAAAACTTTTCATTCAAGACTTACTCTCCAACTTAGCGAATGCATCTTTATGTTGTCGCGTGTGTAATCTTGAACAATGGTGAAGACGCATACTTAAGTTTCTTGTGTCGTAAAAGGCAAGAAGGAAATGCTAAGATGCGTGAAAACTTCCCTTTATTTATCACTAGCAGCGCCCCGGGGTTTCACCCGCGTAAGTTGTATCCCGTGGGAATATCGGGATAAATAGTATCCTATGTGTTAATCCAGGAAATGTTCTATCTTTGTGCTAATTTTCATCCAAATCTGTTCAACGGTTTACGAGTGATCGAGTAACAAACATCAAACATCTTCACAAACTTTCACATTTATAATATTAGGTAGTAGGACTTATTTGCTGTGCACTATAAAAAGGTCAAGGGTAGTAAGTGGTGTTCATGTATGCAAAAACATACCTACCATATCCACATATTTATATAATATAATATTACAGATATTTTGTAACAATACACAACGCAACATTAACAATTGCGGAACTAATTTCGGACGTTTTACCGAGAACAGCTTTAAATGTAAAACATTAAAATATGAATAAAATAATTCGTTCCATGACATTAGGAAGAGCACAGATAATATAAACTGACCTTGCAGCTTGCTGAACCTTTCGTTTTGCTAATAGCAGTATGAATGGAGGGCCAAATGCTGAGTTATAACACTAAGTAACTACTAACAGAAGGACCAAATATTATGAGAAATAACTCTTGTTTCTAAAATTAATTGGGGAGCCGCGAGAGATTGAACAGCATAAGGTGTGAACATTGTAAAAGTCAATTATTAAAAAAGTTACCGTGAAATTTCTTGCCGGCTCTTGTCATAAGAAGTCGAAATGAACTGCACTTAAACTCCATTTAGAATAAGATTAGACATTTATATAAACAACTTTTACAGTCCGTACAACCGATTTTGAATTATATT
Source organism: Mesoligia furuncula (assembly GCA_916614155.1). Taxonomy (NCBI): domain Eukaryota; kingdom Metazoa; phylum Arthropoda; class Insecta; order Lepidoptera; family Noctuidae; genus Mesoligia; species Mesoligia furuncula. Next base: position 1,747,822 of record OU744810.1, read on the forward strand.
TCATATTCATATTTATTTATTTGCGTTTTATTGCGTTGGTGGCATGACAAATGACAGTTGCAGTAAACAGTTGGTATTGTAACCGCTTTTTTGCTTATAATGCCAACTTTGTGCCTACGGTATAGACGTCAAAATCGGTTGAACGGACTATAAAAAAGGTTTATTTAAATGTTTAATCTTATTACAAATGAAGCTTCTGACGTTTTCTTAGGTACCCACGTAGGTTTATGTGAAATTTAAAAAAATAATTTGTGAAGAAGATCGTGTGTGGGGTGAAATTTGAAATGCTTTCAACACCCATCAAAACCAAGAGAACATTTTTTGGTCCGAACGGTCATATATATTCGGGCATCATTCGTATTTGAACTTCTCAACCAATCTGTTTATTATAGTGTTCGTAGCTTGTACCGTGATAAATAACTGAGCAATTTAAACTTGAACAACTTGTAATGATATAACTTATTTGGTATCGACCTTATAATATTGAGTTCTGTAAAAAATGCTTTGCTAAATAAAATAGAATTAGACATTGCGCAGGTCTCGTGCGATGTAGTATCGTAGAAAATTCTGGTTTATTTAGAAACTAGCTTTTGCCCGCGGCTCTGCCCGCGTGGGGGTCGGGAATTACCCCGGGAATGCGAGATTAAAAGTATCTTATGTACTAACCTAGGTCATCTGGGTCTGTGTGGTGCCGGACTTAAAGAATAACACCACCCCATACTTCCCGTGGGTGTCGTAAAAGGCGACTAATGGTCGTACCGGAGAAAGGGCAGCAGCGTTCTCTATGCATTCCACCACCATAGTTACTATACTGCGATCGCGAACCCGCCTGCCAAGCGTGGCGATTATGGCAAACCCCCCCTTTGGGGGAGGCGTATGTCCAGCAGTGGACGTCTTTCGGCTGAAATGATGATGATGAACCTAGGTCATGATCTATCCGTGTGCCAACGTTTATCTATTCAAAGGGGTTCAAATATTAGCATAGACGAGTCATTCAGATAGATATTCAAGAAAAAATCCATAGTGATCAGCGGGGTAGTTGCGTAACACACTGTCAGAAACAATGGCTATCATTTTGACAGTTCAACATCATTCATTGCGTTATTTACGTTGCTAAACAAAAGTATTTTTCGAATATTACAATTGGATTCAAAAATCAAAATCAAAATATGTTATTTCACATAAGCCTACATGGGCACTTATGAAACGTCAGAAGCTAGGTGCACGGTTCCAATTGGTCGTTTCCTATGGAGAAGAGCCGGCAAGAAACTCCATGGTTACTATTTTTCAAAATAATTGACTTTTACAATGTTTTCAAATTACAGTAGGTATGGGATTAACAATACTTATCTTTCAAAATGATTCATATTGTGATGAATAGTGTGTTACGCAATTAGAGTACAGGAACACCTAATGTAGGTCCCGCAAGATTACATAATACACAAAGCGATCCTTGGATACGCATAGACTTTCCAAAACAATTCTGAACTTCCGAATACAATTACATCTACCTCTTGCACCAACACCGCATCTAATTCTGCCCCTACACCACCGTAAGAGCACCGTGAAGGATGCCTCATTGATGACGGCTTACGGCAACCGTCCTTCATACCAATGGTACCGCTGGGTACCACCATATCAATACCATCTACATTATCTACATCTCGATGTGGTAGATCCGTCTATTGTTTGTTTAACTGTTTAGGCCAGAAATCCGGTTCAACGAGGTTTGTTTCTACTTATGTCTACTGTTGACTTGTAGACAGTAGGTACGTATAGGTACATTAGGTACAAGTGTACAGGGGGCCTAAAAAGGCCACTTTGGTAGAATCATAAAAGGATAACATCATGAATCCTTAGCAAGGCAAGGCAAGGCATTAGCTTGTCTACTCTGTAAAAAGAATAGAATAAAATAGAACACTTACTCTTTATTATGTGGTATAGTATTACCCAGTAAATGGGTTGTGGAGGTCAGATAGGCAGTCGCTCCATGTAAAATACTGGTATTCAGCTGCATCCGGTTAGACTGGAAGCCGATCCCAACATGGTTGGGAAAAGGCAGGCAGATGATGATGACTCTTTATTATGTATATCATATAAATTACAGACATAAATATAGAAACTGTACAAAGGGCAACTGTAAAAACCTCACCATAAAAAAACTTAAGTGAAGTGAGCTGTATTCCCACTTGATGCTAGGGGTAGTCAGCTCATTTCAAGCTCACTTCAACTGAGTTTTTACTGCAAGATTTTCACAGAATCGATCGACAGGTGACATTACAGCTCGCTTCACAGTGACATTTTTCAAAAAGGCTCGGTATGTGTCGAACTTTTAAATCTTATGGGCATAGAGGATCCTTGGGTAATGATAAATAACCTTAGAATAATTATAGGTTCAATTACGGGCCACAACCTCCTTGAATGCGAGGCCGTGGCTTCTCAACGTGCAGAAATCCTCGGAACAATGAGGTCGCTCCGCGAAGCCTGTGAAGCTCCCAGGAAGCTTCTGTGCTTTTGGGCGGAGCTAGGCTGGCTCTGCTAGCCAGAATCCCCACGCACAACGGACCGATTGAGAGTCTAAGTGCGGAAAAGGGGGTCCCATCATCATCATCATCATCATAGTGTATCTAAGAAAAAAAACTGTACGGATCAGTAGGAAAATTAGCATTCCTTTTTCGCAACGGGAACACGGGCACTGAACAAGAAGGTAGTAATTTTAACAATAAACTAAGTTTCTTGATTCACTGTTAGTCAGATATTGATTACAGCGACTACATGGCCTAAAGCGCGGTCTTTGTCGAACCGCATAGAAAAGAAAGAGAGGCGCGATGACACAACGCTGGTAATTTATTACAAATTATGAAGCAATTATCTATTTACAAGAAATCTATTATTTAGACTAAAAATTAAAACACTAGTGCTTTAGTATGTTTCTTGTAGAATAATCTGACAAAAAATCATAATCATCGTATGTATATTATCTAGTATGTTTTTTATTGTAAAAAGAAAGTTTTTAGAGGTATCTTCATGATTTTTTCTATTGTATAAAATTAGTTGTTTTGTATTTTCAACACACTATTTACCACTAACACACACTACTTCACACTATATGAATTATATCCTGAAGAATATCATATATTTTTCTAATTTTGTTTACTGTAGCCGATCACATAATTTTATTGTTTCTAAAACTTGCGATTTTTGCGTTTAGGTCCTGTAAGCCTCATAGCGCCTCGCATCTGGCTTCACGCAGCTGCAGTGCGATTCTGTAACCATCTCACCGTGAAAACTTAGGTGAAGTGAGCGCGGAGTGAGCTGTCAATAGTGTCAATTCCTAGCAAAAACAAACTCACTTCACCTAAGTTTTCACGGTGAGATTTTTACAGAATCGAGCGGCTGGAGTTTGAGCCAAATATATTAAATAAACTTTTTGCGTAGGTATCGATTTCAAAACGTTTTTTTTTTTGTATAATTTAATGGCTAGGTCTTCTTAGTGTATCGATACAGAACAACTTTCCACTGAATACTGCCTTATTAGACAGAAGATGCATGATTGCATGAAAGACTCCGAAAAAGGCAAAAGTGGTCCAAACGTTCTTTAGCAACGTGACCATCATCATTTGCCTGCCTTTTCCTATGTTGGGGTCGGCTTCCAGTCTAACCGGATGCAGCTTAATACCAGTATTTTACATGGAGCGACTGCCTATCTGACCTCCACAACCCAATTACTAGGTAATACGATACCCCTTGGTAAGACTGGTTGTCAGACTTTCGGGCTTCTGACGACCCGTAACGACTGTCAAAGATCCACAAATGACAGCCGGGACCAACGGCTTAACGTGCTTTCCGAGGCACGGAAAGGTTTTGATATGTAAAGATGGTCACCCATCCACGGACCAACCGCGGCAAGCGTAGCTTAACCTATCAATCGACCCGTGCGGCTGTTATTAATACTCAATATACTCAATATCTTTATTGCTATACCATAATGTGTACTTAGGTGGTAGCTATATAATTTAGATCATTATGGACCCTGTAGGGCACAGCAAGAGGGTTAGGAGAGAGGAAGCCCTGAGGAGATATATAATTATTACATTTGTTATATTATTTATTAATTATTATATTATTTATTAATTCTTATATTAATTATTATATTATTTATTAATTCTTATATTATTTATTAATTATTATATTATTTATTAATTATTACCTTATCTATAATATATTTTAAACATTAGGTACTTAGCCACAAGCCTCACTAGCAACATGACCAATGTAACTGAAATTATAGAGTTATTGAACTAAGACACAACAAGCAGGTACCACGCGTTTCATAGTTTTTTGTTTCATTGCGCACCAAGCTAGCGATATCCATTGTCTCCGCACAATATAACCATTAATGTATATCGTGTGGGTAAATCTGCGTTCTTGGGTAAGAGGCTCTATCCGAACTCTTCGAGGTTATTGATGATAAATATCCTTTGAGCTGAGATTACAAAATATACATAGAATTGTTGTTGCTTTATTTGCTGCAATATACGGCTAGCTTGTACTTGCAGTGTTCTAGCAGTACATTTAGATACAAGTGTTGCCGTTCACAGACATTCTAAAAAGTGTGAACAGCAGCGGTGCTATCATCATTAGTTAATTCCAAGCAACGCGGTTTTACCTCTAATTGACGCTAACCAATTTAGATACAGGTAAATAATGAATATGTCAGGCACCTGTAGATTAATTTTTATTTCCAACTTAATATTTTTCCGAATACGTATTGTCAACATTTTGAATGAACATGAGAGTCAAAATTTTAAAATTGAAAAAATAAATATGCCCACTATGTGGACAAGGGATTTGTTTGAAAATTACTTCTTTATAATGTGATTAGTCTCATCTGATTCATTAGCTGCTGTGTGCTGATTCACCATCCTATTGATATATTATTTGTCTTCCTTAATCATGAATTAACTGAAAACCAACAAATACTTATATACCCACACACCTATGCTGTAATTTTACCCCTCTCAAAACATATTAAACTGTGATTGTACCAAAAACTGAATCACATCTACATAATGCTTACATAACAAAACAACAAGACCCTTAAACTTTCACCAACATAAAATATCTTCTACCCATCAATTTGCTTCAATAAAATCTGTCTTAGCGTAAATATTACTACACTAAACGTAAATAAAATCAGAATTAACCTTTATCTGACATCTTTATATTCGTTTAATGATAGACGTTCATGCAACAGATGCCTTTGGTTTTTTTGCTGGACAATGGAATGGATAGGATAAGAAATGAGCATATAAGAGTAAGTCTGAATGAGGCACCGGTGACTGAAAAGTTTTATGGAAATGGTGCTGGTTTGTGACACGTAGGAATGAGGAAAGTTTTGAGTATGGATGTGGATGACTATAAGCGTGGGGGATGACTAAAGAAATGATGGACGAAAGGTGATCTAGCTAGAAACGGGGTGACTACCGAAATAACGACTAATAGAGAAGCACCTATGAAAGAAGATGACATGCTGCGATATCAAATGAATTGGAATAAGGGCGAGAGAACGATGAGAGTCATATTCACATTACTGTCTCGGAGCAGGGAACTTAGTCTACATAATCTTCTTTTTCTTAACAGTGTCCTCTTCTGAATTCTTGATCTTCTATAGTCAACTTTCTAACAAATCAACTTTAATAGTCAAATAAACAGCATTAGCGGTTCTGTGCACATCAAATCATGCACATGACCACACAATTATGTCATAAATCCGTCTAAATATTACGGCAGCTACAATATATTGCTTTTATAATACGTGAACTACGTAACGCTGTCTTGCCACGGGATTAGCAACTCTATTTTAATAAAGAATAAAGTTCAGTATTTAATACCAGGATGCCTGAATTTGTAGACTGAATGGATCTATGTCAAAATATTTCTAAATATTTTGAGAAAGTATGAAATTCGGATACCATTTTGTTTTTTGTTTTGGAGTTAGTCTCGCCATCAAAGAATTATTACGTTGCAAATGATTTAACTGTAGCTCTCGCATAATTTTATTGACACTACAAACAATTTTCATCTATCATCAACATTAAGCAAGCAACTATTAATTACATTCAATATTATTCAAAATTCCTGAAGCATGAAGTAAAACATGAGCAAAATATAATTTAATCACGAACCATTTATCACAATAATAATTGGTAACCCACCTAACCACGTGTGTTTCGAACTAATGAACTACGCATAGAATAGTTATTTGTGCAACAAGAGAGCAAAGTCGTTTTTTGCTGCGAGTGCTGATTTTGAATCCTGAGTGTGGCGAGGGGTTCAAAGGCACGAGATGCAAAAAACTTTTCTCTCGTGTAACACACATAACTTTTCACTTCAGCAGCGAGAACACTTTAGTAGATAAAGTAATAAACAGGAATAGATTGAAATAACTATTTATTGTGAATCAAAATAATTGACATTGTAGGTACAGGTACCAATTCAATTAAATAATATGAGTTTTGCGTATGTTTCAATATGCACGTTATGTTTTGTTTATAAGTAGCTTTCAACATTGAGTAAATACTCCACATTGTAGATGATCGCCTCGTCTGTGATAAATCTAAAAAATAAGAAAGCAAAACCGTCTCCGAAAAACTGGTTGCGCCCTTTGTAAGTCTCCATTCATTGAAGACATGGTATGCTTACAGATATTTCTTGCGAGACTTCTCAGGTAGCAAACTTAATTCTGCATTAATAACTTGTTGTTTTAACTCTTCCGGTGTTAAAATACAGTTCTCGTCGCTAGTTTCACACTTATTTTACGATTATTTTAATATTTTTTAACTTTTTCAACTCTTTACGTCAGCCACGAAATTTTATTCCCGTTCTTTTATTTAAATTAAGGCGTGTTCGGAAATAGCACCCATGATATTTTATTATTCAACTTAAAATATATTACGTGACGTTATTGAAAGTAGAAATAAATATTTACAGGTTAAATATCAGTTTTATTTACAGTAAATACTTATTTTCGTTTAAATACAACAATAAGCTAAAAATTCAATAAATTACATTAAAAAACATAATTATCTTTTTGCAAAGAACAATGCCCACTTTCCATACATTTAAAAACCTGATAATGAAAGTTAATGTATTGTAGAAAGAGTACCTGTAAGATTAGAAAATAATGTCATATAGTCATTTTTACGATTTAAAGTCTACAAAGGCCAAAAAATATTAATGTTACTTTTTAGGTTAGGATTTGCCTTTACGATAGTTTCTTTACTTAGAAAAAGTGTAACTTTGCTATTGCATTGTCAAAACTGATCACTTGCCTACCCATTTCTTTGACCGCAGTACATATATACCTACCTACTACGTCATCCAGAAATTCTGCTGGAGCAGAGATATTGTCTTGAAACCTAGCCCATCTCAGTAGTTACACACACAATCACAAAATGGCACAATACACGAGACGCAAGCGCAACAACGAAGTCGCAGAACTGTCAAAATATCTAAAAAAAATCCGTTTCACTCGTGCGAACTCAATTATAATCTGCATAATTAATTTATTTAATTATCATGTTATTTTGAATTGTTCTGTATTATGCACAGACTAATAAAAATTTGTTATTGATTAAATAAAACTTAAAATAATATATAAAACTCAGAAAAAGAGTTGAATAAAGTCAAGAAGCAGTGTGCAAAACGGAACGTTGTAAAAAATGAGTAGTTGGATGCGTTCAGGGTAATTGAGATGCGTTCAAAATAAGGTAATAAGACGTAGAGTTAGCATAAAGAAAAATTAATAAATCTTTTTTTCCTGGCTTTCTTTTAAAATTGTGATTAGCGTAATGAATGTACAATTAAATTAGCTGAATTTTAATATTTATTTCATTTCTATACATTGTCAGGTGAAAAATGGGCATCCTTCTTTCTTTAGTTAGTACGAAATTCCGAACGTGTTTGTCTTTGAGGTCGAATTCAAAATCGGAACTTCGAAAGGACTGGTCTTTGTCTCTCTTTCTTTCTAATGGCGGGAAAGAGATAGAGTGTGAATGTTTCGAATTGTATGAATAACCCAAGGCTGAATAAGATATTCGCGGCTTTCTGAAAACAAAATTTAAAAAGTTACATTGTCTCACTCAGTGAGCAAAATCGCATTTTGCTCACTGATTTCCGGCAGCAAAACCTACATGTTTGAGCTGCTGAAGTGAAAATATAATTTCCTATATCTATGGAACCACGCCATATGTTGAAGTTTAGTTTAAGAAACCGATGGATGATTCGAAGAAAATTTAATTTTGTTACCTAATAGAAAACAAACAGTTCATTTATCAAATATATCCGACGACCCTGGTTACTTTATCTCTTTTGGTGACTGCAGGTACCTGATACATATTTCGATGACCCTTTTTACCCGACTGCGCCAGAAGGAGGGTTATGTTTTTCGAGTGTATGTATGTATGTATATTTCTTTGGCACGCTCTGTAGCCTAATCGGCTTGATCGATTTCAGCTTGAAAGGTGCCGTTAGATTCGTCTTAATTGTGAGAGTGACACTGGGTATATCAAAATTGAAAAAAAAAATGGCTGATTTTTGGCGAAATAAGTCTTCAAAAAAAATTTTTTTTTCTCGAAACCTATCGAGTGGGGTATCAAAATAAAGGGTTTTAAAAGGTGATTACAAAAATATATATAACTTATATGGTTAAAAGTAATTCGAAGTGACAAATCGTAAAAAACACGTACCAAGAACTAAATCGTTTGCGAAATATTTCACAATTGTGAACTAAAAAGCTGGAAATAAAAAAAGTAATATAAAAAAACCCGACTGCAAAACTGAAAAGCTACAAACAAGCCCATTTTAAATTAAATAAAAGTTGGAAGCAGGCGGGACCCATACCATTTTTATTATATTTTCAAATTCAAATGGGTCCCGCCTGCTTCCAACTTTTATTTAATTTGAGTTGTAGGTCGTAGGTTCGAACCAAGTCGGCAGCTTTATTTTGTGTAAATAATTTCATCACTACTACTCTCAAAACGGAGAAGGAAACAAAAACATCGTGAGGAAACCAGCATGTGTTGGAGCCAAAAATTGGCAGACCTGTGACATCCACCAACCTGCACTGGGGCCGCGTGGTGAATTACGGTCCACTCCCTCTCACTGAGAGTATGCCTGTGTCCCAACAGTGGGAATGATCTAGCTGTTTATGGATTATGCTCTTAGTCTGAGATAAATTTGATGTCCCTACTGTCTTTGCCGTTGCGCAGTCGGGTAAAAAGTCCAAGATTCCATTTTTCCGTTGGCTTCACTACAATGATGTGGAAATAAAAAATTAAAGCAACCTTCCCTCGCCATCTTTAATTACGTTACAATTGAGGAAACTATAAATATTCCCTGAAACACTTTCATAGTCCAAAATGGAGATGATGTGACAAGATTCCCACGCTAAAATAAAACTTACGAAACAAAAAAAAATATCAACAATTAGAACACAAAACGAAGGTCACAAACAACTCCACGGTTATTCGTAACCCTTTCGCGACGGTTATGTGATTGCGCGGCTGCGTGGTTCTGGTTGGCGCAACCACCGTGACCGCTCGCGGGTTGATTCTGATTGTTATTGACTTGTAGAGCTGTATTTAATCACTTTTACAATGGCGGTTACTCGAGCGTGGAATTGTAACGTTTGGATCGGATTTGAAGATTTGTTTTATGAATGAAGATGTTCTAGACAATTCTTGAATGGATTTTGGATTTGATGTTACGTTAATTTGGTTAGAAATTAACTTTTTTCGGTTTGTTAGGAGAGGGAGAGATTTTGTTACTGATAAGATAGATTCATTAATTCCATTCCAGGTAGATCTGTTAGACCTACGTTCTGGAATGGACCTTACTTTCAAAGATAAGAGAAAGGATGACATAATATGAAATGGATTTGAACCAAGTTTCCGTTTCAATAACCAGTTATACATTTACGTTACTACAAAACTAATACCACTTGCAGTGTTTTTTACAATATTACACATACAGAACTTTTCTTAAGAGGCTTACAGGACCTAAACACAAAAAACGAAAGTTTTAGAAACAATAAAAGTATATGATCGACTACAGTAAACAAAATCAGAATAATATATGATATTCTTCAGGATATATGCTAGGTAGATAGTGTGTTGAAAACATAACACAATTAATTTAATACCATAGAAAAAAATCATGAAGATACCTCTAAATACTTTCTTTGTTACCTTACTTACTTTACCCTTACTTCCCGTGGGTGTCGTAAAAGGCGACTAAGGGTCTTACCGGAGAATGGGCAGCAGCGTTCTCTATTTATTCCATCACCATACCATACTGCGATCGCCAACCCGCCTGCCAAGTGTGGCGATTATGGCAAACCCCCCCAAAATTGGTGGAGGCCTATGTCCAGCAGTGGACGTCTATCGGCTGAAACGACGACGAACGACGACTTTCTTTGTACAATAAAAACCATACTAATATATTAATATACATTCTGAATTTTTGTCCGATTATTCTACAAGCAACATACTTTAATTTTTTAGTCCAAACAATAGATTTTTTGTAATTAAATAATTGCTTCATATTTTGCAATAAATTACCAGCGCTGTGTCATCGCGCTTCTCTTTCTTTTCTATGTAGTCCGACAGTGACCGCACTTTAGGTCATGTAATACATTTAATTGCACTAAACTGTTCGCGTCTAGTGCTGCGTGTGTCACTCGGAGCTCAGTACTCGTAACATATGCCGTTTACATGCATTGCAATACAAGCCCGTAGGAGTAGTCTGACACATACATGTTACTATAACTTGAATATTTCTAAATACATAAGACTAACGCTAAACAAGCCTATGGGTATGGAGCAATAAAATTATTAACAGTAGTTAAATCATGCAGCAGGATATGGTACTTACTTTTTAGGGTTCCGTACCCAAAGGTGGCCAACGGGACCCTATTAATAAGGCCCCCCTGTCCGTCCGGCGTCTGTCAGTCATCTTTTGAACCGTAATAGGTAAACACTTGAGATTGTCAAAGCATTTACTTCAAATAGGCACTTTTGAACGTCAAAAATTACAATAAAATTGAATTGATTCTAGTCGCCCTTTCCAATAGGTAGTTTTCGTATGGAGAAGTGACATATAAATTAATTATCTGATAGATACATGGTGCTCACAATTATACAAACATGGTAAAAGTAAACGATTTTCATTTAAATGAAAAAATTACAAGTAATAAGTCAGGGTGTAAGTTAAAGTAATTACAGAATGTAAATCAAAGTCAAAAAAAGGAAGAATAAATTTTACAATTAAATTAGCAACCAGTTTAATTTTGTCTAGATTGTGATTGTGATCCTATGACCGCTATAACAACAAATACACACATACAGAATCAGCCTATAATGTTTCCAGTGCTGGGACAATGCCTCCTCTCGGTGAGAGGGACTGGGCCGTAATCGACCTCCCGAGCCCAGCGCGGTTTGGTAGATGTCACATATCTTCTGATTTTTGGGTTTAGGACATGACGGTTTCCTTACGATGTTTTCCTTCACCGTTTTGAGAGCAGTGTCGATGAAATAATTTACACAACGTAAAGCACCTGTCTGGGTTCGAACCTACGACTTACAACTCGTAAGTCACTACTGCGCTGCGCTCTAATAATAAAAATAAAAATAAGTTTTAAATTAAAGTTGGCCCCAAACGTGTTTTTTAAATATGCATCCATACTATACCAACGTGTTTTTTTAATGTATATCCATACTATTGTGTGTTACCTCCTCACGCCTTAAGCCACTGAATGAATTTCGATAAAATTTGGCAGAGAGATAGATTGCATCTCGGGGAAGGACATAGGATAGTATTTATCCCGATATTCCCACGGGATCGACACTTATGCGGTTGAAACCGCGGAACGTGTTAAATATTGTTCGGTGGTACGGAACCCTTCGTGTGCGAGTCTGACTGGCACTTGGCCGGTTTTGTTTCAGTCAGATCTAGTGACGTCAAATTCCAGTATTTGAAAGACTTTGGAATTTAGCCCAATAATATTATCCCATGAATTACAAACTAAACAGCCAAGACTATTTCTTATATTGCGATAAGACAATTCAATATATCTATATCATTTTCTTTAAAGCGGTAAAAGTACAGATGATAGGGGTACATTGGGTATCGTATTACCCAGTAACTGGGTTACGGAAAATAGATAGGCAGTCGCTCCATGTAAAATATTTAGCTGCATCCAGTTAAACTGGAAGCAGCAAAATATTTTATTTTACATGAACTGCTGTTCGGATTTGAAAAAGTATTTTTGTATTTGATAACCCAATTCTTGAAGAAGGCTATATGGCTATTAAACATTAGGGGCCTAAGCAGTCGAGCAAAAAGAAAAAAAACTCAGAAAGAACGCTAAGTATGTATACCAAAATGACATAAAAGCACGGGCAGGCGAAGGGATGGGGCGGGGCAACCAGGAATTTTGCGGACGAAGTCACAGGCAGAAGCTGGTTCTTAATAAAGAACTCATAACAAAGCCACCCAACTTTAAGACCACCCAATTATCTTTAATTAACAATTTTACACACCACCATTCTTCAGAATCATAACACTGATCCGATCAACAATAGGTGTCCTAAAATGTTAAAACAAACATTCTCACAGCCGTGGGACGCTTTGTCTTATTTCTAATTAGAATAGCTTTGATTAAGTAACGCAAATTATACGTACGTTCACTAATTTGTAATGAAACCGCCGTTTTTAGGACATCATTTGTGAGATACTAGCTTTACTTGAGACTGTAACAGGTTTCCTAATAGCGGAATATCATATTAAGTAACAGTGACGATATAGTGACAGAATACTAGGGAGACAGGCCCGTCATACACGGACTGCTCAAGCAGTAAGCCAGTGAGCAACATACACAGACTGCTCGGGCAGTCAACCGCTGCTGCTTGACCGCACGATGAAATGTCACCGCGCTGCCGACCGCCTAAGAGCCAAACCACACGGTGCGGTGCGGCGCCGCATGGCAAATATTTCGACGAATCAGCTGGCTCATATTTGTTCGTGGTACCCCAAGGCGGACTAGACTGGGGGACCACGGGCAAGTACCGCTCCGAAGCAGTCGCGATTGCTCGAGCGGTTTTGTGTGTGTGTACGTAGAAGACTGTAGTTTGCTAAGCAGCTTGAAGCAGTCGATACTGGCTGCTTCAAGCTGCCCGTGTATGGCCGGCCTTGTGTATAGGTAACCGCAACCATACGAACATCGTTTTAGAAAAAAGAACATTTGCACATTTACGGTAAACATGACGCAAAGTAGGAACACAACCGCAAAAAAAAAAAACAAGTTGGGGAAAATATGCGTCGCATCCACGCGTAACAGCCATCACTCAGCATAAATGCTAAGACCCTTTGTGAGACAGTGCCCCAGCGCTGGTTTTCAGCGACACCCGGCGTTGACGTGATTTCAGCCGGTGCAGCATACGATAAGATAAAAAACAACAATAAAAAAAAGAAATAAAATAAATATGTGCCCTAGTTTTGAAGTCATTGGCATATAGAGTACTTCTTATTAACACCCACGGAATACAAGGCGATAACATAGCGAGCCCAATGCTCAATTCTTGGTATAATATACAAGTCACTGAAAAATTGTGCCCAACTTAACCAAATATGGACCTCAGAACTATACAGGGTTATGAGAAAAACATTAACAACCTCTTAAGAGGTCATTGTACTCATCATTATGCACAACTTTTACGAACATAAATGTAGGGAACAGCTGACTTTTTTTTCACGATTTCTGTTTTGGTCCCATAGTAAAAGTTATTCATAATGATGAGTACAATGACCTCTTAAGAAGTTGTTAATGTTTTACCAATAACCCTGTATTGTACTGCGATCTACAGATCAAAGCTGTACAATGAAGCAACGTAGATCACAATCACACTTCGCTCTTAAACTCACGACTCTAAAATCCATCACTCTCACGAAAGCTACGCATCTATAATATTGAGCACGCATTGCCAAACCTTTCCCTCATACTGATGGCAATCTTTATTGCGACAGGTTGCATTCACACGAACGACAAAAAGTGGTGCGACATCGCGCACGAGCGACTACGACAAAAACTAATCCGGTTAGCGTCTGATCTGTCCCTATTTCTCAACTCAGAACTAAGTGTTTTAAGAGATTACGTTGGGGCATTGACTTAGACGAGATCTGTCAACTGTTACGTCGTTTGAAAGCTGGTGAAGTTATCTAAGGCACAGAAGACTGGGTGAAGAAAATAGACGACAAGCTATAGAGCTCACCATTTCAATTGAATAATGGACTGAAGTAATGACATAGAGAAAACAATCTCTTTGCATCGTACATGAAGAAGACTGCTCTCTAATTTAAGACGAATCTAACGGCACCTCTCAAGCTGAAATCGATCCAGCCGTTTAGGCTGTAGGCTGTAGCTTAAACGGCTCTGTAGAGCGTGCCAATGAAATATACATACATACACTCGAAAAACATAACCCTCCTTCTGGCGCAGTCGGGTAATTAGTCTATCTAGAATAGATACTATACTATACTCCAGGTAATTAAATAAAGGTAAACAAAAAAACCACGTGACGTGGTTAACCGACTAAACGTAATACCAGTCTATTCAGTTATCATGCTGCGTCACAGTTGTACTGTTCAATTTAGCAACGTTATAATTCGTAAATATTTAATTACCTAAACAAATGGAGTGTCTTCTTCTTCGCCGCATCGACGCTTCAAAAAATGTAAGCCCTCATAAAAGTGTAGTAGTGTCATTAGAGTGCTGGTGTTATTGCACAGAGAGCAGGACAAGGGGTGGGGTATTGAGCACGCCACAATTGCGGCGATAAGTCCCTTCTCTGAGGAGTGGCTGGAGAGGCGCCACCGCGTCACCTTCCGCCTAACGCAGATCCTCATGGGACACTGCTGCTTTGGGAGGTTCCTGTTCCGGATAAGGCGGGAGGAAACGCCCGGGTGTCACCATTGTGTGGATCGCTCGGAGGACACGGTGGAGCATACGGTGGAGGTCTGCCCAACTTGGCCAGAGCACCGCCGCGTCCTCACGGCGGCGATCGGCGGCGGCGATCTCTCGCGTCCGGCACTAGTCCAGGCCATGGTACGGAGCGAGAGTGCATGGGAGGCCGTCGCCTCCTTCTGCGAAGCAGTAATGCTCGCGAAGGAGGAGGCGGAGCGCGTGAGGGAGAGGGAATCTTTGCGCCCTCACGCCCCTAGCCGCTGCAGGAGACGCCCTGGGCGTCGGGAATTGATAGCCAATTCCCGGCAACCGTAGGCGCGGGCTTGCGGACGGCGAGTAATGGGCAGCTCACCGTCCGGTAAGGACCAGGCCCAGGTCGACGGCGCGTTGTGTTCCACGCGCTCCTCAAAGAGATGTCAACACTAAATGACGGGGTCCGCTAAGGCCGATGCCTGCCAGGGTCGCGGGTTGTTCCAAAGAGATACCGTGGCCCCTGGCAAATGAAGGAACACGGGTGGGTTTTAGACAGTAAAAGTCTGACACGCCCTCCCGCTCCGCCCAGAGCGGGAGAAGTTATTTGGAAATTTCCCAACCAAAATTCAAAAAAAAGAAGGGGTGGGGCATCTTTTGAGATCATCCAGCTAATGATATAAATTTGGCAGAAATGATAAGCGACCTTGTCCATTCTCTGCATAAAAAGCCCTTTGTGTTAGTATGTTGGCTTATTCTGAACTGGACAAAGACAACATCAAAAAAAAAATTTCTAGTATTTTACTCGGCCAAAGCTTACCAGCAATTTCGTTTCGATGTTTCCGGACGGCAATTTTTCTGCTATAAAAGGCATTGACTTGCTTAAAACGTGTCGAAAGAATGCCAAAGGGATATGACGAAACGTTACCAATCTAAGTAGAATGTCGAGAGACCTATCACGACCCACGAAAAGGAAATACTCTTAAAATCAATTCAGGAACTGCGTTTTTGCATGAAGTGGCATTTATGAATAAAAAAGAAAAATGTAATGAAAAAATCAGACACGCAGTGATAGACATATAACTAGACAGATGTAGAACGTTATATTAAGCAGCCAATCAGCCAGATAAATAGACAGATTGGTGAAGGTTACGCGAAGCCGGTTGATCTATGCAGAACCAATAATATTCCCGATCAGTAACACCTTATCGTCAACACTGTTGACGATCGGGAACAAAACGTTTCGATTATTCCCGATCAGTAATACTCCTGTAGTTCAGTGTCGATCGTTCATACTCTGTGATACAAATAGAAAGTACTTATTTTGCATTTTCTTAACTAATTGTAAGTATACAAATATTACGACAAAGTGTTATTGATCGGGAATATTCGAACATTTAGAAGGTTTTAATACAGATGATTGACGAGATAGAAGCATTCTTTGAGTGTAATGATGAAGATAACGTAACCCCGAGCGACAGTATACGTATGGTAGTGCTGTAATAGCACGTACATAACTAAACTACTGAACCGAATCGCTTTTTACTTACACATTTACTGATTGTCAAGGCTACCAGTCACTCCTATAAACATGTTGTATGTAACGATAGAAAAAGAGCTCTAATTTAAGGCTGCGACTTTTGAAATGATTAATGTTTTCTTGACCTAATTTATAAGTAATGCAAACGACCACGAAATTAATCGAGCACTTCCTACATAGGTCCGAAGCAAAGTGTTATTCTGATTTCTATCAGAAATTTCTCAGTAGCGGCCCGGAGTCTCGATTTGTACCCGGTTGATAACAATAGAATCGCACCCTATTACATAGGACTTAAGGCTCCTACATACAGGCGCGACACGCGATAAAATCGCGCGTGACACAAAGGCACCGCAAGACGCGCAACGAGAAGTGCCTTTGTGTCGTGCGCGTTTATATCGCGTGTCGCGCCTGTTTATAGGAGCCTTTATACGTAAATGGCGAAATGTGGGTGTACTATAGGTACAGAGGCGACGCCAGCACATCAACCTACCCGAAACTGTCAACTTTGAACCTTATGCTTTAGCGATAAAGTCTATTAGAGAAATTTGACAGATTGTAGAAGCTGGATGTGCTGGCGTCTGTACACCTCTGCCTAACCCTCCTGTGAAAGCAGGCGAGATGTTATGTTTTCATAATATAACCACAGATATAACCTTAATTGGAACTAAATTGAGACTACCTACTACTCTAATTTGGTTACAACCTTCAGTGTCGTTCATGATTACTTCCTTGATTAATTGATATTATTTGATTAGATTAACAGAAGTTACTTTTACCGTCAATCAATATTGAACTAAGTAAATTTTATTATCAGTAGTTTTTACCTTGGCCATCATGATCAAACTGCAATATGTAAATATTAACGTAGTGGTTGACCCCTCGTTTTAGTTAATTGTGACGTGCTTAGATAATATAAGCGTAACAAGGTTCTTAGATGTCAGGCCAATGAGGACTATAATCGCTTTCTCGTAGAAGGTGAGTCTCTTCTTTTATACAAGTGATATACTTACTATATTCTTGTTGTATGCTATCTTAGTTGCATCACCAATCTGTTTTCAAACATGGTGATAAATCGCTATCGCTTACCATCAGGCGTGATCGGGGTCAAGAACGGGTCCATTTAGATTTTTTTTTTTTTAATTTTTATTGGCACGTACTGTGCAACAGGCACTAGGCAGGGCCAACATGGCCAGAGATAGCTCAAGATTTGGAAGGAAAAAGGGGAGGCATTTGACCAGCAGTAGGACACAATACGTATTGGCACACCAGGAGTGCCGATACGGGATGCTATGCTTTTTTAAGTGAAAACTTGAAAAAGCATAGTAATTTTATAAATATGTTTGAAGGTCATTCTTCCCAAAGGAAATGTACCGCACGTTGATGTCGTTATAGTGGCCAAAACTTAAAACAGAGGTGTCGGTTACGGTAACAGTGTCGCGAGTTCAATGATTTTTTTCCCACCTCAAAAAAAGCCCAACGCGCCTAAATAAGTTTTCACTTTTAAAAAAAACTAAGCAACACCCTGTTTTTTTTTTTTTTTGTTAGAGCCTCCTCTTATTATTATTACGAATTGCGAATGCTTCGTACGAATGCAATCTACTTATGTGGCGATATGTCAAAACATCGATTTATGTGCTATAATAACATATAAGTAACTTAAACACAAAACCTTTCGGAATAAATTCTCAAAAGCATGGTGAAAACCAAATCAAAATTCATTGTGTAGTTGGAAAGAACTAAGCTGTCATACAGTCAGACACAAGAACGACTTAGTTTTATTTATAGATCACCAATTTAAGTTTCCTCTAAATAAAGTACCGATGCTATCTTTTTACTTTCTATAATTCGTTCGGTACCTAACTTGCTTAGTAATAGAGGCTTGTTTACAATTAATGCTTTATTTCCTAGTGTCAGTGGTTTCCCTAATTAACCTAATTACGTGTGTGTCGCATTGTTGGCAGTTCATTCTATAGTTAATGTTACATTCACACATACCGACAGAGTTTCAGAGTATAATATCTGTGAAAACACAGTTAACTTTATTTTTTGTAATTAAGTAAGTATTCGATAAATATGCGTTCTTCCTACTTTTTAGTATTTTTTTTTCTTTTTTATGTAGCCTACACTGTCCTACTGCTGAGCAAAAACTTCCCCCAAATCCTTCCAGGCATCCTTTTCTAGAGCCATCTCGATCCAACCCTTGCAGTACGCGTCTAGGTCGCCTTGCCACCTCTTCCTGGGCCAAGCTCGGCGGCGCCGTCCATCCTCAGGCACCCACCGTATGGAGACTGTTCCCCAGCGGGAACTAAGCATGCGGCTGGCGTGACCCGCCCAGTCTGAATCCAATTGTAGTGTTAGCTCCTTTTAAACACTTTCATTTTTCTCAAATCAAATTCTGCCCCATCATGTAACGGAATCAGCTTTCGGGAAGCTACGCAATATCTTCTCGTCCCACATACCGCAGTGTCTCAAGACGAAAGTCTTTGACCCACTGGTCAAAGACGGGTCGTGTTGGGCACTGAAACGTGGTCGCTCACAATGGGCCTTATAAGAAGGCTGAAAGTCACCCAAAGGGCAATGGAGAGGGCTATGCTTGGAGTTTCCCTACGTGATTGAATCTGGAATGAGGAGATCCGCAGGAGAACCAAGGTAACCGACATAGCCCGAAGAATTGCCAAACTTAAGTGGCAGTGGGCACGGCACATTGCTCGCAGAACAGATGGCCGATGGGCCGAAAGGTTCTGGAGTGGCGACCGCGTACCGGAAGACGTAGCGTTGGAAGGCCTCCCACAAGGTGGTCCGACGACCTTGTGAAGGCCGCAGGAACCCGTTGGATGCGAGAAGCATAGAACCGGTCAAAGTGGAGGTGCTTTGGGGAGGCCTTTAAGTCCAGTAGTGGACGTCTTTCCGCTAAAATGATGATGATGATGATTGTAACGGAACATTGTATTAAGGAATTTGACATGTTTCGTCTTTGCCTCTGACTCGATGGCAATCAAATCAGCCTGGACCTGTTTCGCTACAGCACTACGCGGTGGTGGTAAGGTCGTTTGTCCAACATGCCAAACAATTTTTATTTGAATTTATAGACCTTCACACTCTTATCAAAATTATCAAAAAGCTATGTAACTCAACACAGACACTAAGATTCTAATAAACGCTAGTACCCAGGAGTTTTCCTTGACATAACGCTAATCATTATCGAAAGTGCTCGTCGTGTAGTGTTCGTCTGCCATTTCAAGCTAGTTGTAATGATCTGAGTGAGGGCACGAGAAATACTTACTCACGATTCACTACAAGGTTATGTAGTTAAAAATATATTGTTAAAACTTAAGGTGAATGGATAGTGGTAGACCGCGAAATTCAAATTTTCTTACGTTTTTTGCAATTTGCAGGTCAGTGTCAGGTTGTATCTTGATCAAAATATGATTCGCGACAATAACAGGTACATATTTAGAGAATTATAATCATTAGAATCATTAATACATCTTTCTAAGTTAGATTTCTACCACCAACCACCAATCTCTTATGGAAAAGTGTAATGGTAGAAATCTAACTTATTTACTTATAAACAACTACCCATTCACCTTAAACGTTTTACGTGTTGCATGCGTCTTGTTGGTTCTGGTTTGTTAGTTTCGATTCGATTATTATTTTTCTGATGAGGCACCTGTGCGCAGTGCATGTATTGTTGCCGGGTGTCTCCAGAAGATGTCTTAATAGGTACCTACATCTGGTATTTCTTAAGTTTTATTAATTGTTATTATTGTTCCTTATTTTGTTAATGTGTATGTCTTAGATAATTATATTAACATAGTTTAAGTAATACCAACAAAATTATGGGTAACTAGCAGCGCCCCGCGGTTTTTCCCGCATAAGTGTCAATCCCGTGGGAACATCTGCCAGGGAAAAGCTGCCTCCATACCAAATTTTATCAAAATTGGTTCAGCCGTTTGTGCGTGAAGAAGTAACAAACATAGAAACACACTCACAAACTCTGAATTAAAAAGAAATTAATTAAAAAAACTTTTTTACAAAAAAAAAACAACCGACTTCCGAAAAACACTACAAAGTGAAAAATAACTTTAATTTCGGAAGTCGGTGTCTTTGGATTTGTATTTTAGTTTTTTGCCACCGACTTCCGAAATTAAAGTTATTTTTCACTTTGTAGTGTTTTTCGGAAGTCGGTTGTTTTTTTTTTGTAAAAAAGTTTTTATTTTTCACTTTTTAGTGGATCACTTTGTAATTTATCTAAGTTACAATAGCCTAATGTCAACTGCTCATCACCTTTTACAAAATATTGCTTTACCCGATGCAGGGACGTTAATTGTTAAGGAGTTCCCCTAATAAGAGCCAGGAGAACTGGAGCTGTTTGAGAAGTCACCATTAGCTCCATTTCACCATATGCATTGTTACGAGCATAAATTGCTTAGCAACCATATTAAAGCAATCGAATCGCAACCCGTGAAATATTTGTCATTGAGTAGTTCCGATAGCCATTTGTGGTCTTTATCATCAGCTCCACTTTACCAAATAATGATTTTCGAGAGCAAATGCTCAAAAAAGTATTTTCCGTATCGGTTCGTAAATGACGGAGTTATGAAATATGAAAAGATCGTTAATGTAGATAATTTTTTAGGTTTTTGTAGATTTTTCAAAAACCGCTTGTCCGATTTCGATAAAATTTTCATGGGACCATTTGGGAAGCATACCCTTTCCAACAAAAAAAGAATTTTTCAAATCGGTTGGCACGCGACGGAGTTATGCGCGAACAAACATAAAAAAAAAAAAAAAATACAAACATCCGAATTGAGAACCTCCTCCTTTTTTAGAAGTCGGTTAAAAATCGGTATTTTTTATATTGGCTAACTGACGCACTCGGATTTGTCACTAAATGATAAATGTTTAAGTTTAGTAGGCTTAGCACATGTTGACTTTAAATGTTCTCCATCCATATCCATACTATAGGTATGTATTGTAAATCCGAAAGTAACTATCTCTGTTCATTTTCCTGCCAATTTTGATGTAGCACACAGGCAGACCACGACCAGTGTAAGGATATAGGATAGCTTTTCTCCCGGATTAACCTAACAGCGATCCTACTAGTAAATTAAAGATATTGTTTAATATTTTTTAAATAATAATTCTTTCTGAATAATAATCTGGGTTCCAAAGCCTAGGAAAATAATTAACAACTTCGTATTTCCTTAAATTAATTAATTGCAAATAGCTTCGTATTCATCATATTCACGGGTTATTAAGCTATTTTCTTGTTACCCAGTTGTGGGGTTGTGGAAGTCAGACAGGCTGTCGCTCCATGTAAAATTCTGGTATTCAGCTGCATCAGGTTAGACTGGAAGCCGCCCATAACATGGTGGGGAAAAGGCTAGACTCATTCTTCGTATGTTCAAAGTCGTGCCGCTCTTGTTAATATAGTTTATTTTTGTTACTAAATTTTTTGTGCACGACATTATTAAAGTTCAGCTATCATTATAATATACTTTTATCGTTCGTTAAGTAAGGTTATATGCATTAAAGAGCAGTAAAAACTCACGATTGAAACAGGAAGAGAGAAATATGTTATGTCCTCGATTATAGAAACTAGATTAAGGACAACATTCACAGACCGCACTTTGACTTAATTTTGATGTGTCAGCGATTCATACGAATATGAACCTCAACTATATAGGTGATTTTTGTTACCGGTTCCAAATTTTTACAGGGTATTCTACCCGTGAATATGAACAACTTTCACTATAGGACCAACTCTGAAATCACGAAAAAAAAAAATCAGCTGTTTCATACAAAAGTTCAATACCTACTTGACCAAAATGTATGAAACAGCTGATTTTTTTATCGTGATTTCACAGTTGGTTCCATAGTGAAAGTTGTTTATATTCATGGGTAGAACACCCTGTAAAAATTTGAAACCGGTAAAAAAACTGTATACCACTAATGAAGCTGAAGAGTTTGTTTCAACACGCTAATCTGTGGAACTACCAGTCGGATGTGAAAAAATCTTTTTGCGTTTGATAGCCCAGTTCTTGAGGAAGGCTATAGGCTATTTAACATCACGCTATGACCCTTAGGAGCCGAGCAAAAAGAAAAAAAAGTCAGAAAGAACGCTAAGCGAAGTGTTGCGCCCGACGCGACGGGGTGGTTCGGGGAACAAGTAATTTCACGCGGACGAAGTCGCGGGCAGAAACTAGTTCTTATTATATGGGTACGTTTCAGAAAGGTGTCATATATTTAAGGGTGGTACAGATCATCATGATACATGCTGTATAATGTTCATATTCCTATAAGCAAATGTGAGCAAGCTTTTCGTATGATAATGAACGTTATCGTGATAAAACTAAGTTCATTTTCATATGAAACGCTTAAAAGCAAAGTAAGGTCAAAGAGCGGTCTATGAATCTTGTGTTTAGATTTTATGACTGCACAGTACGTGCATTTAAAAGTTAATAGAAATATAAGAATTGGTTACGGTTCGACATTTTGTCGCGGTCTGGCCATTAAGTGCTTGGCGAGACTTGCAGCGCGGGGCGGGGAGCGGAGGGGGTGCGGGAACGCGCGCGATCTGCCTGTCCGCAGTCGTCGTGTCTAGTGTTTGTCAAACTATAATATGTGTGCCCACTATCGACGCTCAAATGAAGTTCTAATGTTTGAGTACGCCGCGCCGCGCCCGCCCCGCGCGCGCCCGCGTTTGCTGTCTGGCCAAGCACTAACCTTAGTTCAGTTCAGATGTTGCTGGTAACATCATCACAAGGGTAAAGTCTGTCTGGCAGTCTATCCGGATGCATCTGAAATTCTGAATACCAGTAGTATGTACCCAGTTATATTGGTAAACATGAACGATTTGGTAGGATTGGTTGGTCAGACTTTCGATATTGCTGATATCAATGCATACATAGTACTTAACAAAAAAGAAAATTATATTCCAGAAAATAATTCCACCTACTTACATTTTTTTTAAACTATGAATATTTCAGTTGATATGTTCTGTAAAAAATCTCACCGCGCAAAAGTTGCTGAAGTTCATTTCGTACCTACTTGCCCGCCCGGACCTTACCTCTTGCTCATTCCACAACTTGTCAAAAAGATAATATCACTACGATAGGTCTATAGGGTTGTCACTGCAAAATAAAACAACGATAATTAATTACGATTACGCTAACAAATCACACTCAATCTTAATTAAATCGATTTTACTGTCTTCGAATCGAATGATGATGATGGCCCTGTCGATAACTAGTAGCCCTGTGTTATAAAATATGCATTGTTCTGGATAATGGGATTTATTTATGTCCTCTGGGGCCCATACCATTGTCACTACCATCCCATTGTCATTTTGCCACCATCAACCATTATGAATTTAGCAGTTCGTAATCTGCTAAATTCATAATGGTTGATCATTGGTCGGTCAATGGCACAGAAATTATACGATACTCGTAACGAATTAAAAGCAATGACTGCACAATGACGTTCTAATGGTAGGTCACTGATCAAAGGAACTGTCAAAGTTTTAGCAGATTACCGCTTAGGTTAGTAATTCATTTTTCATTATGTACGAGATTACCATTCTATGCCATTTCTTTCAATGGAGTGTCAGTGGTTGACCATTGGAAAGTCATAATGACACCATTATATTAGTAGATTATAAACTTGTCAAAATCAACAATTATGAAATCAATGATTGACCATTCTGACACTATTGTAATAGCAGACTTGAGGCCCAGGTGTGTCGTTGGCGTTTCAGCGGGCCCTATCAGAATACCGGTGCTGAAATAAAATGAAATTTCTTTGCAAGAATTGTACTGCATACATTACAGATGGTCAGGTTTTTTTTAAGTTCTTAAAAAAATTCGCTATTTATTTTTTAAATGTCGATAGGAGCCTTTTGTCCTCGCGCAGGTCTTTTTTAGGGTTCCGTACCTAAAAGGTAAAAACGGAACCCTATTACTAAGACTTCGCTGTCTGTCCGTCTGTCCGTCTGTCCGTCTGTCCGTCTGTCTGTCTGTCTGTCACCAGGCTGTATCTCAAGAACCGCGATAGCTAGACAGTTGAAATTTTCACAAGTTATGTATTTCTGTTGCCGCTATAACAACAAATACTAAAAACAAAATAAAATAAATATTTAAGGGGGGCTCCCATACAACAAACGCGATTTTTTTGCCTTTTTTTGCTCGATATCAAAAATGGCAACAGGTAGGCACTTGAAATATTCACAAAATACTTAGTTGTATTTTAACTTTAATAATAAATAATAAAATTAAAATAAAATAAATATTTAAGGGGGGGCTCCCATACAACAAACATGTTTTTTTCGGCGTTTTTGCCTTGTGTTACGGAACCCTTCGTGTGCGAGTCCGACTCGCACTTGACCAGTTTTTATTGTTTTCATGGTTTTGTTAGTTTTAATGTTCTTTTTTAGGGTTCCGTACCCAAAGGGTAAAAATG
This sequence comes from Mesoligia furuncula, assembly GCA_916614155.1. NCBI lineage: Eukaryota > Metazoa > Arthropoda > Insecta > Lepidoptera > Noctuidae > Mesoligia > Mesoligia furuncula. The sequence goes on from OU744810.1 coordinate 1,772,814, forward strand.
GGACCCTATTACTAAGACTTCGCTGTCTGTCCATCTGTCCGTCTGTCCGTCTGTCCGTCTGTCTGTCTGTCTGTCACCAGGCTGTATCTCAAGAACCGCGATAGCTAGACAGTTGACATTTTCACAGATGATGTATTTCTGTTGCCGCTATAACAACAAATACTAAAAACTAAATAAAATAAATATTTAAGGGGGGCTCCCATACAACAAACGCGATTTTTTTGCCCTTTTTTGCTCGGTATCAAAAATGGCAACATTTAGGCACTTGAAATATTCACAAAATACTCAGTTGAGTTTTAACTTTAATAATAAAATTAAAATAAAATAAATATTTAAGGAGGGCTCCCATACAACAAACATGTTTTGTTCGGCGTTTTTGCCTTGTGGTACGGAACCCTTCGTGTGCGAGTCCGACTCGCACTTGGCAAGTATTTTATTTTATTTCCTGTGCGTGACCCTAATGAAATATTTTTCTTTCTTCCTTTCTCTGACATAAAACATTTCTATCATCCCATGACAGTTATTCGATAAGATCAACACCATTGTCATCTAATTAAAGACACTAGAAAGTGATGTAACCCTAATCATTAATCATGTTATCGATACTTTTTGAAAACATGCCATTAATACTCTATGGGGTTATAATTTAGAATGGCTTGGTACAATGAAGATCAATCAATCTGTAAGGATAAACAATGTTGATGCGGTCAAGGATTAGAGAGAAGTGATCTTTATTAACATCACGACCTTTAAAGAGCACGTCAATTTGTAAGACCAAAATAGTTTAGTGTTCAAAAATACCGATTCCAAAAATCTAGGCCAAGTCAGTGGTTTCCAATGAAACTCGTAGGTAAGGCTGCCCGCCCACGTCAGACTTTTTGTAGCACCGATAATCGGGCCGATTTAGTTAACTTCATAATTTCTGACCTACTTTTTGTAGGACGTGTGCGTTGCACTATTGCTATCAGTGTGTTCTATCTTTCTCCTACAAAAAATCGGTCACCGATTATCGGACGTGGGCGGGCAGCCTAAGTCATACTGATTAATACAAATCCTGTTGCAGGTTCAGATAAGGTTAACGCTAGATGCGTTAACCTTATTGGTCGTTCGATAAACTCAAAATTCATTACCTTTAAGAGGTATGAGGAACAGAGTGCAAAGTACCTCATCCTGCATGGAAAAGCGAAGATCCTTCAACCGGACGAGTGTTGTGTCGGCGATTGATGTCGGTACGTTGTACCTTATGCTGCTTGTATATTATACCTACTAGTCGCGCGTCGAACTTTGCTTGCGCGATGCAGGATTTTGCGTGACGTCAGTGTGATGCGTTGCATTGTAGATGCCGCCACTACATGTTATAGGTAACCTCATTCTTAGATATTATTCAATTCAAAGTGATAAGAATGATACCGTAAATAATATTTTTTTATAGAAAATTTCTCAATAAGCAGGCAGCCAAGGCTGATTTTGATCCATCGTCTAGCAAAAAACTCAGTTGACTCACGTTAAAGGCATGATTTACAATGAAATGTAAGGCGAGATCAAGGTAGATCCGGCCCATTTAGAAAAAAAAAAATCACACATCACACAACTCTACCTTACAAAAAAAAATCAACATGGAGTAATTTTACAAAAGTGGAACTTAATAATATGCAGTCATCTCAAGTATTGTTATTCTCACAATACAAATAATTGTACCACTTTCCTATCATTACCATCTTCCCGGTAACAATAACGTGACTTATATCGATATTTTACACTATTGTCATCTCCACGACTAGAAAGTTAGTGATGCAACCTCCATTGTCGATAATATTGTCGATATTTCAGAGATGTCATTAATCGCTGCGGTTAGATCAATTTGTTTGGATTGGGTCAGACCATTTAATGGTGTATTAGTGTTACTTATTTGATATTCGTCTTCCCATCTCTGAAAACTACTTCGGGAGGGACATGGAGGAGAAAAACTCACAACCGTGAGCTATGGAAAAGCCTGGGGGAGGCCTATGCTAAAAAGCAAAGCAATCTAGAGATTTCGGATGTCTAAACTATTAATTAAAATATTTTGTTAACAGCGTTTAGGCCGTACGGCATTTCAAACAAACTTTCAAGCCCTTATTTGTCCAAATTAATGAACCGATTTTAATGAAACTTCATACCAACTGCAGGATACAAAGATCTAAAATTCTAAATAGTTAGTAGAGAACATTTTCGAAATGTCTTATTTAAAAAAAGATAACTGGAATTCTCTGTTTCTACGGAAAATTTAAAATCGGTCTAATTTGGCTGTAACACTATTTTTCGAAAATGTTCTATACTAACTTTTTAGACCTCTGTATCCTGCTTAGGCGTATGAAGTTTCATTAGAATCGGTTCATTCATTTCGAAAAATAAGGGCGTGAAAGTTTGTATGAAATGTCGTACGGCGTAAACGCTCTTAGCTATTATTTGAATTTGAATTTGACAGTAGTGTCACTTATTAAACTGCCTCTTTGGTCTAGTGGACACAAGCGCTATTGCTCAGCATGAGGTCCACGATTCCCGGGTCGAGCATAGTGTTATTGGTTTTTCGTCTGGAATTTATCAATAGGAGCCCTTAGTCTGCATTTGTGTCCGGTTGATGAGAACAGGCTCGCCGCCTAATACATGGGACTTAAACACAACTGGTGAAAAATCGGTGTTCTATAGGTACAGCCACGAACACTAATATGTCAACACTTGGCAACTTTCAATTGCGATTTTTTCACAAAATAACGAATCATCATCATCATTTCAGCCGAAAGACGTCCACTGCTAAACATAGGCCTCCCCCAAAATGGGGGGGGGGGGGGGTTTGCCATAATCGCCACGCTTGGCAGGCGGGTTGGCGATCGCAGTATGGTATGGTGGTGGAATGCATAGAGAACGCTGCTGCCCATTCTCCGGTACGCCCCTTAGTCGCCTTTTACGACACCCACGGGAAGTATGTGGTGGTGCTATTCTTTAATATATATAAATAATGAATGCAACGTTGAAATACGACACTTCACATAAACCTATGGGTCCGAAAATACTATGTTCCTTCCTAATAATATAAAATTTAATTCAAAAATAAAGGAGATAATCGCCTTTAAATAAAGCCAAGTGTATACATACTTATGCTCGTGACTGTACAGCTCTGCCTTACCCTTCGGGGTATACACGCACGATGCTATGTAATGTTATTTGATATTCGTTTCTTCCATCGTGTATGTATTAAATATGACGGAGAAGGTATAGTGTCTCGTCATCATCAGCCATATTTCAAATACCGTGGGCGCACTATGGGTAGAGTTGGTTATTGCGCAATAGAATAACCGTTTGCACTTCAAATCAGATTATAGTTTACAAACAATTGAATCACACTCGCTAATCATCACACACTGTAGGTACACGACACATCCAGATACGCAGCGAGATCGTTACCGGGCTGGCTAACCAAATTGACCTCCGTTGACTGTCCCTCAAGGAACCTCTCTCTTCTAGCGGAAGGAACTTCTTCTTCTAGCGGAGTTCTCACTGCTCCTCTTTTCCAATTTCCATCATAAAACTCCTCCCATCCCGGGAAACACCGCGGAAGCACTTGTGTCTCGTTTTCTCGTTCTGTTAGCTGGCTTTTCTCAGTTCCCTCCAAAACCAGTGTTGCCAAACTAAGTAATACCAAAACCAGTGCAGCCAGTCCAGTCGCGAGCTCACTCAAGCGGTTCGCTTCGTATCCGAATGAGGCGATTTCCGAACTAAGCTCTATTGCGTAAACGTCAAAACCGAGTGACATCGGTCATCGTGTTCTGACAGCTCGAAACTTCTAAACAAACAGCGCCAACCGCTTCACGCGCCGACAAATATAAGTCATAATAATTAACTAGGTGGGCTACAAATGACGCAAAATCTGTTTACGGTTTCCAAATTTGCTTCAATATTCTGATTGTAAACTACTATAAACTATAATCAAATATTTTCCCAATTCAGTCTCTATCGATTCTATTTAATAATAAAATAATTTCCGTCTGAGCAACGTAATTATTTTACTTCATCAGAAATAAATTACAGACACACATTTAATATTGAACCTAACTATTTTATAAACGCAGCAAAGTTTTAAAACCGTTGCAAAACTGTAATTGCTTTAGTCTTTGACTGTTACACATACCTCTATGGGAATGGTCGGCCTTGAGTCAGAAATGTATCGATATCAATATTATTTATTTATCAGGAACAACTTACATTGTGTTTGATACATTTTATAAGTACATCATAATTAATAACATTATTATAAAAAATCAAAAATAAACATACAGAAATAATAATAATATAAAAAAAAATTAAAAGACATGTTTATAAAAATCCATACAGATAAAAATTATAAAAATTTAATTGGAATATTAATATTAAATTACAGTTCGTCCAGTGAGTACAAGTTTTTATCTAACAGAAATGCTTTGAGCTTAGCCTTAAAAGAGCTAGAGGTTAATAAGATCTTCAAATCCGCTGGCAGTCTATTAAATATTTGTACAGCTTGGTAATGAGGGCTATGCTTGACAATGTTAAAATTAGGTACAACTTTATTTTTAAAGTCCTTTCTACGAGTGTTTTCCCGGGCTATTCTTTCTTCCCCAGACTCGTATTCATGGATATATTTTTTAAAATTAACTAGCAACACAAGTATGTATAAGCTGGGCAATGTTAGAATATTTAAACTCTGAAAATGAGATCGACAGCTTTCTCTTTGTGTAATTCTGACAATTGTACGTATTGCTCTTTTTTGGAGAATGAACGCTCGCTGAAAATTATAACCATAGCTTTGCCCCCAGAACTGTATGCTGTATCGAAGTCTGGAACTTAAGTCTTAATGTATATACTTTGGGTAGCATCACTAAATATTGAAATATCAATTGTGATTCCAATTAATATCCTTGGAACGATTCGATTAGTTAGATCTTTAATTAAATAAATATGTATATAGGTAATTGTAAAGTTTTGCATGAAAAATGTCTGACTATGTATTAGGAAACTTTATATTATAATTATCTATCTATTTCTATATAATACTAATGCTAAAGAGTTTGTTTGTTTCTTTGTTTGTTTGTATAAACGCGCTAATCTCCGGAACCACCAGGCGGATTTGATAAAACCATCTAGCATTTGATAGCCCAGTTCTTGAGGTAGGCACTATAACACTAAGCTACGTAAGCTGAGCAAAAAGATAAAAGGTCGGAAAAAACACTAAGCGTAAACGAAGTATAATCACGGACAGGCCGATGCGACGCGACCCGATGTGGTGGGAGAAAATACATGCGGACGAAGTCGCGGACAGAAGCTAGTGCGAGTAGTTCTATATAAACCACAAATAATTTCAGTTTTAGTTGATAACTTAAAGAGCACCCGACCCTAATTACGATCAGGAAACTCAGCTTTCGAACCATAATTTTTAAAAGTAACCCTTGTTTTTACCTAATGACACAGACCCTCGAATTGCGAATAAACCTGCGACTAATAAACACTGACAAAAATATGTATTCAAAAAATCCTTAAGCCCACCTCCCACGGTTCTATTACAAAATCTAACGACAGAATAATGTTCCCAATCACAAGCAACATAACCAAAACACCATAATATGACTATGACGTCGACGAGGTATATTATTAAACGTTGCGACAGAATGTAATACAGGCCGTGATATTTACTCTGCTGTCAGATTACCCCACGCTCGGGAGTGACACGAGTACGTCGAACCGACTTAATGTCAGAAGGCAGAATGTCAGATCATTTTAAGAGCTTTTTACATTATGATAAAATGTGACAACAATCCAAAATATCTTTCGACCTTTTGCTGTAATTTTGCTGTGAAACTAACTGTGCATTAAGATAAATGTCTATTGGATGTACAGACAGACGCCAGCACATCAAGCTACTACAATCTGTCAAATTCATCAACCGCCTATTGCCATCAACCGCCTATTGCCATCTACCGCCTATTGCCATCTACCGCCTATTGCCATGAATCGGGCACAAATCCAGACTCCGGGCTATTACTGAGAAATTCTTGATGGAAAAACACTGCAATCTGGGAACCTAAACCAGAACCAGCAGCAGCGCTTTTGACCATTAGACCAACAAGGCAGTCGCTTTCCAAAACTTCCGCATGTAGGTTTTAAAATCAGTAAAAAGGTGTTACGAGTGGCTTCCTTTATGTCAACAAGAAAATCAAGTTGCCACCGGCACAACACGGAAATGAAAAACCTTGTAAAGAATTTTATAACAACGTGCGTTAAAATACCTTTTTATTATTTAAGTAGTAACTAAGTACATGCTACATTAGCTTCCTTGCATGAAACTTAGGTTCTTATACAGGGTAATTGGTAAAACATTAACAACCAAGAGGTCATTGTACTCATTATTATGAACAAATTAAAAGTTGTTATGGGACCAAACTTGAAATCGCGAAAAAAAATCTGCTGTTTCCTACATTTTGACGAGTTATACGAAAAAGAGCTATATAAAAGTTGTTCATAATAATGAGTACAATGACATGAGGTTGTTAATGTTTTACCAATAACCCTGTATATTTAACGGAATACAAAAAACTAGGAGGACTGCTGAATAAGAGGTTCATACGTAGTAATTTAGCACAATTTAAAATGGCTACCTTATCAATGGGGGATTTTCTTTTTCTTTTTTTTTAAACTCTTCCCTAGTCGCTGGATAGCTGGCGCTGAACTTAGTAAGTTACTGGAAGGAACGGAACGTCACATCATTTTTTGATTATTTCACTTGGATGTAATTTTGAGATCGTAAAACGAAAGCAAACTAAAGTGTCAGTCAACGAGCATATGTGACGTGACGCAATGTTTTTTTTTCCCAATCGTTTTGGCTTTGGTATTGGTACCTAGTAACGTAGTCAGTTCAACGCCATCTTCAGGGTTCTTGGAAACTATGCTTTTTTTAATTCTCAAAAGAAAAACCTCTCATTTAATCATGCTTTTAGGATGCTGTTGGAACTACCACGGCGCTGTAGCCTTTCGGGTAAGTTCGCGGAAGCCAGCACAGATGGTTTCCCCAGGCTATCATGCGAAGGAAAGCGCTCTCCATACTATAGTGACAACAGCATTCTGAAAAAGATCGCTGCCGGAGCGGACTGTCCTGTTCAGGGACACTCGGTGGCGACAGTCATAGGACTGAATAAATTTAATTTAATTTGTGAATACTAACAATACTCTCCTAGTTACCTAAGCACTAATATTTTTAATCTTATATTTTGAATTGTTTCTTCATTTGTCTTTTTTTTACATTGTTCTCACATATAGAAGCAACAAGAATAATGTACCCAGGATTTTGTAATAACTTGATTTAAAAGAGTGTCCATGGAGTTTCTTGCCCGTTCTTCTCCATAAAGATCTAAGTTTTGGAATGGGCAACTAGCTTCAACTTTCTGACTAACTGACAGACTATGTAATTTGGACAATTCAAAAGTGCCTGTACAAGGTTTAATTGAAAAATGTTTTGAGTTTGAGTTTGAATTGTTACAAACATCAAAATACTAACATATTATGGACCTTAGTCTGAAATAAAGTTTCATTTAATATAATTTACTTTATCTTTTTATGAAAAAGCTGCACGAACATTCGTAGCATTTATGCCTTTTGAACTAATCCGCTACTCGAATTTCACCATCAAAAATGTCAAAGAATCAATCAATTTCTTAATAACATGCCTTTGGGCCTACTATTTCTATGTTTAAATATTATATGTGAAGTTGTGTCTACATACAAAGTTATAATATGATATTACATAGCTCGGGGCACATAATAATATAATTATCTTGCTTGCGCCAATAAAAATTCATAAAACCGCCGTCTTAAATGAACTTGTTTGAATTACGAAATTTATTACGTACAATTTCTTGCTTGTTCAAAACAAATCCTAATTCATATAAACAACCCATTGTGGGCCTTATTATGTAAGTTTTTTCGATCTATTTTCGAATGTTGACAATACAGGGCGGTAGGACACCGACGCGCTACCTGTTACATGATTCTGGAATCCCCTGGGTTAAAATTATTCGACGGTTAAGTATATTTTTTTTTAGCCTTTACTGTCCCACTGCTGGGCAAAGGCCTCCCCAAATCCTTCTAGGAATACTTTGCAGGCTGATTAAGTATTTAAAAATAAAAAAACAGTGGCACTCCGGTCGTGCTGACAGAAGTGAAAACAAAACACAAACAGAATACTTTGCCATCACTCACTGACATATCGGATATACATTAAAACCGAGCACATCCCAAGGACAGCCGAACACATCCGAAGCTGGTATTTTTTTTAATCGTCTTATAAACAAAACGCACAGTGTCGCTTACGGTAATAGTGGCACGAGTTCAATGGTTTTTTAGGGTTCCGTAGTTCCTACAAGGAACCCTTATAGTTTCGTCAAGTCCGGCCGTCTGTCTGTCTGTCTATCCGAGGTTTTGCTAAGAGACCTTTAGTACTAGAAAGCTGTAATTTTGTAGGAGTGCGTATATTAATTATGTATAATAAATATTATATTACTTATATTTTTTTCGTCGTCTACTCCATCGTGTGGGGTATCGTTGAATAGGTCTTCTAAAATGACTTGGGGGTTGCTAAAATAATTTTTCGATTTAATGCACCATTTACGAAATATTAAAGTTTAAAGTGCAATTTTTTGTTCCAGTAGGGCGTCGTCGTCCCCCCCCCCCTCTAAAACCTAAACTGCTGGCTTGAAAAATCTGGAAAAATTCACGATGATAGTGCATTTCATGAACTTTAAAGGAAAAGTATAGCGGTTAAGATAACTTTAACTGCCTTATTACAAAACAAGATTTATCTTTAGACCCAGGTTTAAACCATCCAGCCGTTTTTAAATTTCGAACTATAATCCGACGAAGCTAAAGTTCTTATTACAAAAATTGACGTTAAACCTGAGTCTAAGTTGCCAATTTTGCATAAAGAACTTTACGTTTGTCGGAATAAAGTTCAAAATAGAGTAACTGGCTTGAAGGTTTAGACTTGGTCTAAAATTAGATCTTGTTTTGTAATAAGACGGTATGAGTTTAGCAGTAATAGTCGTTGAACTTGGGTGTTGGATAATTTTGTACCAAATACAAAATCCTTAGCATTAATCTTTTAAAGTGAATAAGATGAAATAGTTGCTTGTTTATAACGGGTAAAGACTTGCATTGAAAAAGAAAATATTTTTTTTTTTATGTTCAGAATAAAGAACAACAGAATCGTACGACATTGTGATTACGGGCTACTGCGGAACCCTACACTGTGTGTGGCCCGACACGCACTTGGCCGGTTTTTTGATGTCCCGTCCCTGCCATCCTGGATATTGGAGAAGTCGCAGAAATTACGATTCGTTGCTGGAAAACTACTTTTAATTCTGATTATAACAACCCTATTGTGTAGGTATGTATAACAGTCTTAATTCGTACATTTCATAATGCCCCCACAGCCTATCCAAAGCAGTTAATCCGTGGACACACTGCGACAGTCACCTTGACCCACTACCCTGTGACACAATGTTGAGACACAATGTCCGACATTGACCATGCGGCAACATCCATGATTATCTGTCATCTGTCAATTTGACAGCAATCGTTTGATAGATGATGCTGTGTGACTGATTTGAATTGTTGTGTAATAGTGTAAATGAACCATTGTAGGTGCTAGAATAGAATTGAGTATTTGATAGAAAAGGTTCATAATCAGCCGTTAATATTCCCCAGTCTGTCTCTTTATGAGAAGGAGTGGGCCATACTCCACCACGCGGGCTCGTGCGAGTTGGTGGATGCCACATGTATGTCTTCGAATTTTTGGTTCTGGGCTAGCTCTGTGGTTCTAAGACATGCCAGTTTCCCCACGATGTTTTCCTTCGTCGTTTTGAGAGCAGTAAGTAGTTTATTTATTTTTTAAAAAATTATTATTTTAAACATTCACACTCAGAGTGATTATTTCAAAAATCTATGCAACAAGATGTAAGCAAGTTCAAAAAATGCATTGATGTCAGCTATAGATTTCTAAAAGTTTATGAGTGGCCGCCATTTTAAAAAAAATGGCGGACTTGTAGGTCCACCACCCACGAACCTTCAAAGTCGTGACTACATCTAAAAATTGTAAGGGAACCGGAACTGCGGATACTAACCGGTTTCAAATCTAGTTTCACAAATATGTTACGTGGAATAAACAGTATCCATAATCCTGTCCTTAACCGCAACTTTGACTAACATAGTTAAATGGGTTAAACGTTATCACTACACACCGCCTTAATGAATTCTAATCATTACAGCCATTCAACTGTCAACAACGACAAACACAATTACAAACAACAAACATTCAAGATCTTTAACAACAATATCAAAGTATAATCTACCTATATCTATACAAATAAAATAAATGGAAGTGTCTGTTTGTAATGTCAAAATAACAGCTTTTTACTAAATGCATACCTAATTATAAAAGTATAAACGATACTTATAACAAAAAACATGTCTTAAAATTTTTGTCTGTCGGTTTGTTTGTTCCGGCTAATCTCCGAAACGGCTGGACCTATTTTGACAGGTCTTTCACTGGTAGATAGCTGATTTTATAAGGAGTAACTTAGGCTTCTTTTATATTAGAAAAAGCATTAGATTTCCGCGCAAAATATTAAAACTTATGAAATCCAATTGGTTTTCCGATATCCCTTTGTAGCCTCGTGTGACATTTCTGTAACAAACCTCAATAATCCCGCTAAAATAAATACTAAACATTTATGTTCATTCAAATCAGTGTTACAGTATTGTAACATACCACACCAAACATTTTAGTATCAAATACAAATCATAGATGGCGTAACTTGTTGATTATAGCGAGTTTGAATTACATGCGTTGATGAAAGTGACAAGTTGAAACTCGTTGAAACTTTGAATTTTATAAAAATATACTAAAAGTGTATAAAATTGTATTGTTTTCGTCGAAACTTATAGGTAAGTGAATGATTTTGTTCATATATCGTTATCAAAGCATATTTATGCTTTTTTATGTGAAAAACGTAACTGTATTATGTTTGTAACATTTCCCTAAAATGTCAAATAAATAAATAATAATAAATATTTTTTAATTTTTGAGAAATACGTGTTTTTTTATTTGTTTAAACCTGTCTTATCCCAAAATAATTTAAAATGGTATGATCTTGGGCTACAAAGGGATATGCACGCGAAAGATGTCCCGGGCACAGCTAGAATTACTATAATAGTAGATTATTAACCAAGGGGATAAAGCAGTGTCTTCTGTCGCAGGTGACGATTTAAATCGCGAGCGTAACGAAGGAATCGAGGTTTACTCCCGAGCGTAGCGAGGGTGTTAAAAACTTAAATCACGAGCGGCGCGAGGGATTTAAGACGAGTCCTGAGTGTAGCGAGGAATTTAAGTTCACCCAAGACTAAGACAGCTTTATCACCGAGGAAAATGCTCTATATTTCAAAAATTAACATAATGATAATATGAGATAAGCCTTTATTAAAAATAATGACAATTAAAAGTAAAAATAAACTTAACGTTTATGTATTTGAAGAAAACAAAAACGCGGCTAATTCCTAGACTAATTTTTTTTTTGTCGGAAAAGCATAGGCATCAAGCTCATACGGCCTCGTCGGTTTTTGTAATTTTATTAAGGGCTGATTTTTCAATCGACAGATAATTTTTATTCGTGGAATAAAATTGACGTCTGACAGTTTTTGTATTAAATAAAACTTAAAATAATATATAAAACTCAGAAAAAGAGTTGAATAAAGTCAAGAAGCAGTGTGCAAAACGGAACGTTGTAAAAAATGAGTACTTGGATGCGTTCAGGGTAATTGAGATGCGTTCAAAATATGGTAATAAGACGTAGAGTTAGCATAAAGAAAGTTAATAAATCTTTTTTTCCTGGCCTTCTTTTAAAATTGTGATTAGCGTAATGAATGTACAATTAAATTAGCTGAATTTTAATATTTATTTCATTTCTATACATCGTCAGGTGAAAAATGGGCATCCTTCTTTCGGTAAGTATTCCAAATTTAAATCACATTCTCCCCCTAGAGGATGAATGAAATTCAGTACAATTTTCTTTCCGTTTTTAACAGATTAAAAATGACTATTGTTATGTTCGCTTTTTGTGGCATAGAATGTCACTTTTTTGAGCAAGTGGTACGAAAACGGTATTATTCGTTGACAACGCTTGTCCTTGCGAACAAACAAAGGCAAAGGCACCTTCTCTTTGTGCCTCAAGAGCGAGTGAACGGCTTCGTGCTGGCAGGAAGGCATCTTCGTATATGTCAAGGAACGAACGAAAAGAGAATTTACATTAAGAACGGAAGAGATGTGAAAAAAAATGAAATAGGCTGAAGGCGAATTAGTCGCAGTCTCACCTCGGCGACAAAAAAATGTCAATAACTTGTCAAAAATGTAGGAAAATTAGTGGTATTTTTGACAAATTGAGACTACGGTCAGACTGTGATCGTTCTTAAAATTACGAGAATTGCCCCTCTGACTAAAATAACTTCTGTGTCACTAGCTATACGATATCAATTATATTTCGCAAAATCACGCTGTTTCTTAAACTTTTTGCAATCATTGGAAACAATTCAGTTGTTTATTTTAAAATCACCTTTATCACCAGCATAAAGTTTAGTTGGCTGACTGCGTCGTTGGTCTAGTCGTCGCAAGCGCTGCTAATGAGCGTGAGGTCTTGGATTCGACTCCCCGGTCGGTCAGAGTGTTGGATTTTTCCGTCAAGTATTTCTAAGTCTGGATTTGTGTCCAGTTGATGACAATAGGCTAGTCCCGAACATAGCATAACTGGTAAAAAATGTATGTACAGACGTAAGCTCATCAAGCTACCCGAAAATGTCAAAACTTCCCAATCAACTTTAAACCTTATCCTTTAGCAATAAAGTTGAAAATCTATTAAAGAACACAGACAGATTGTAGTAGCTTGATGTGCTGGCGTCTGTATATTAGAGCAGATTGCGTAGCGTGTATTAGTCCATACAATTAGTTTCTAATTACTGCTGTAGCACAGTTGTCTTACAACGATTTCCTGCTAATTAAAGATTTTATATCAAAATATGTTTTAAAACATCAGACCCTCTAAAGGCCAGAACAACAAAAGGTGCATTCTTGCCCGGAGCAATACCTTCAGTTCGTAATATTTATTAATAGCCCAAGATCGGTTGAACGCCTTCCACTATAATAATACAATTTATGCAGCAACCGGCTGCAACGGTAACTGTTGTATTTGTTTGATCTCCCGCGTAGTTTGTACGATGTTTTCTGCTATAACAACAGACAAGTTTGTTGATCATAGCAGCACCCAATTTGCTTAACACACTATCAGTCACAATCTGAATCATATTGAAGGCATACATACGATCAAAAAAATTGTCTGCTTAACAACGTAACTGCTCAACAACTGTCTAAATGAAAGAAAAAAAATTATCGATTTCGAGAATTGAAGTAATACTTAATATATTAAATTAGATTGTTGCTTGTTGTTGCTGTTACTTGTTTTTTTTTTGTTGATTGTCGGGATTCGATTGATTCCTTTTGAATGAAAATACACCTTTATTATGTAAGATATCCCAGGACTTGACAAGACGTCTAATTCTCATTAAACCAGAGCAGTCATCTACCTACTATAGTAAAAAATTTTTTTTAACAAAGATATATCCAATCTATCAATATCAAATAGTATCGTTGCTTAAACATCTCCGAAATTCTGCCTTCCTATTTATTGGAATCTGAATATAGACCGACCTCGTTGTTTCCGAACGATTCGCGCGCCCGCTATAATAGTGCGAATTTGTTTCTGTCAACCGGTTAACCTCGCGTCTTTTGTTTTTTCTCAATTTCCATTGCTGTAACCGTTTCCAATAATCTAGCTGTACCTAACTACTTTATATGTTTAGTTTCATTACATTACTATTATCATCCACTAAACAAGCTACCTCTTCCCGAGCCAGAAGGCCACCAAACTATCAGCAATAACTATCTACAGTTCAATTGGAACTGCATAATAGAACAGTAACCACAAACAGTTTCTCATTGTCTATTGCCACAGCAGTGCCATAAGTGGCAATTGTCGCACCGTTATCAATATAATTGTTGCCACTATTAAAACTACGTGCTTGGTAGAAAATTACTATGATTGTAGGAGTTCTGAGAATTCTGAGATGTCCTACCTGGGGTTGAGTGTGGTCTGTGTGACCGACTTCACTCATGTAACCTTCGGTTTTGCACGCTTTGCATTATTTACTTGATAGTTTGATCTTATTGACTTCCAATTTTTTTTTGTGTTTACCTTTCCTTTGGCTCGACCCTTCGATTTTTATGATCCGAAACACGTCCTCCATCTACGAGTCTTTGGTCAACTGGACCCACTCGAACTGGTGTCAATGTGAAATTGTCGCCACTGATTTGGGGTTGTAAGTAGGTACACTGCACTCACGTGTGATCCTCGTCAAAGTAATGCATTTGCCAGAATCTTGGTAACTTATACACAAGGAAGATTACTCCAAGAAAGTGTTGTATCAAGGATCAATTTAAATTAGCTAGCGAAACTCCGCAGACGTGATGGGTTCTAAACATGATTAAACTAATAATAGAGTTCACAGACGGATGGTATGATCTAATAATAGATTTAATGTACTTTTTTTAAGGTCAACGAACGCTGGTAGTGTTGTTACTTGAAGTAATAATAAAATTTATTTAAAAACATAAAGACTAACGTTAAATACAGTTTTTCTTGTGCCTGAACTAGGTAATCCTGTGTTTCAGGCGATTGGAGGTAACATTAATTGATTAAACAATCATATAAGTACTTATAATATTTATCTTTTTGGAACTTAAGTAAAAAGGTGTATAAAATTAAGTATATATACTCGTACATACCATCCGTCTGTGAAGTTTACACAAATAAATATGTTTGTTTAAACTGATATTACAAGTAGTACAAAAAAAGCCATTAAATTAATTTATTTTTTTGTTTGATCGTGTTTAGATGTCGATGTCCATCAAGTCTGTAGAGTTTCGCTAGCTTATTTAATTTGACCCCTGTATAGATAAGTTTCTCACAGGGCGATCATCATTTTCACTCAGCAGTGGTATGTATCTGGTAAGATCAAGATCATTCCAAATTATAGAAATAACCAAGTCGAAAACTTATTACATAATCACTGGAAACAAACGAATTATCACTTCAACACAAGTTACAACTATAAACCACCTTCATTAAAATACCAGTATTTTTACGTAAAACCATCTAAGCTCAAAATATTATGTTATGAATTCGCAAGCTATGCATAATAGCAGGTTCTATTCCCGCGGCACGATTCCCACCGGCCACAGTGAGATAACACCTACGGCACCATTGTTAAATGCAGAACTGAGCTCTTTTCAAGGTGGTTAAAATTGTATTACACACTCAGTTACGTCACCAGTGGTCAAGCGTGATCCGGTATTTTAGGGACGGGTTGAACTGGTCCTAAAAACGCTCCGAGTTATTTTCTCAAAGGTCCGAAAACCATGAAAAAATATAACTATTATCCGTCGGTCGTGAAATGTTTTGAAAATGTTACAAAAACAAAAAACAAACCAATATTGCGTGTGACGGAATTTGGGTTTTCCCCCGAGTTACCAGCATCATGAACGCATGACCCCGGCCTCGCAATTATTTATTAATACAACTATTTCGTAGAAAATTATCTATTCTTATCTTTATATACAAATATCCGGTGATTTATCTGAGTGCGCGGAAGGTCGCCATTTGTTCCCAACTTATCAGTATCACGACAGTGTTGCCATTTCAATCAGCAATTCATATCTTAAGTAAGTACAGGGAAACGGCACAATATAAATTGCTGACTTCCAAAACACGGCACTTAATGCGTAATCATTTTTATACCTAACAGGGATTTCGGTTCGATCGATCAGGTAAACCTACGCTTGCCGCGGGTGGTCCGTGGATGGGTGACCATCTTTACATACCAAGACCCCTAAGACCCTACGTGCCTCGGAAAACACGTTAAACCGTTAGTCCCGGCTGTTCATGATCCGGCTGATCGTGGATCTTTGACATTCGTTACGGGTCGTCAGACCCAGAAGCCCGAAACTCTGATAAGTAACTGGGTTGTGGTCATTGTGGAGGTCAGATAGGTAGACGTTCCATGTAAAATGCAGGTATCCATCCAGCTGCATCCGGTGACACTGGAAGCCGACCACAACATGGTTGGGAATGGGAAAACGCAAGATGATGACAATTATCAGGGTTTATCGATAGTTTTTCATCGTTATTATTAACCTATTAATAAATACTGCTGTAGTAACAAAACGTAGACAGGCTTGTCTATGACATAACATAGTGGCTCAATTAGGGATGGGCCGAATATTCGTTTTATGTTCGGTATTCGGCATATTCAGCAGGTTTACCGAATATTCGTATTCGGCCGATTATTAGCCAAAAATGCCAAACAGTCTACTGAATATTAAAAAGTTGCTTCGTTCTAAGAATAAAAAACGTGCTAGGTTTGTATCGTTTTAACCTTATAATTATTCACTATTAATCAGCCTTTAAAAATTACGCAATCTTTTTATAATTAGCAAATAAAAGTATGTAATACAAATGAGTGGGGCATCCCCGATTGTCTCCGAATCACATTATCTATGCGGTACAGATACCGGCACGGATCTTGAGCGCTCGGCGGTAGAGTGGTGCTCGCTTTGCGCATCGTACACTTAAGGCAAAATAAAACGCACACCCATTTTTTATTATTTTTTCTAAGTTACCTATGTAATTTCTTACTGGTTGTATGGTTGAAAGGATAATGGTTTTACAATGATTTATTAAATTAAGAAATGGAATTTGGGATCAAAAATGTAGGTAATTAAAAGTGTTTCCAATTTAAAATTATAACTTAGTTCTTGTAGTTTGTCGAAAAGTAAAACTAAAACTTTTATTTGTTGACATTTTTGATCTCGAATTTCATTTATTCGTTACTGAAATGAAAAACATTTTTTACAAAAAAGAAAAATATATTTTATAAGGTATTATTATTTATACCCTCCGTAGTCGGGTAGTGGCAAAAACGTTACGGTGATATAGGTGTGACACCTTCCATTAAATCGCTTTCCGTAATGGAACTAGTACTAGCGGTTGGCATTTCATCATCATCTTCCTCGTCGTCCTCACTGTCAGTAAAGTCGTCACTATCACTATCGGAGTCGGTATTAATCCGAATAATTAATTCTTCTGTTAACATGTCAACCACATGATCGCTTCTTTTATACTCCTCTTCAATATTTTTAACTTTTTCACACAACTTATTCCACTCGCTTGCACCCATTAAATCTACTTTTTCTTTAACTAAATCAGTCACTCCTTTAACGCTCCAAGTTACGTTCTTCCTGGATACGTACCCTTTAATGGCAGCCCATGCCATCTCAATCGGATTGAGATCTGGGTGATAAGGAGGTAGACGAAGTACGTCATGACTATGTTCTGCCAATATTCTGTCTATGTTGAATTTTTTGTATTTGTCTTTGTGACATTTTATTTTGTTGTATAGCTGAGGTTTCAACATATCCTCACTATATTCTATGCCTTTTCCAGTTAACCAAGCCTGCATTTCAGACTTTTTGGCATTTGATGTTGGTGCTGGGTCATATTGTTTAATATGGTAGGAAGCGTTGTCAACTACCACGACGGAATTACTTGGCAGATTAGGTATTAGTTGAGTTCGCAGCCATTTTTCGTAGTTATCGAAATTCATATTGTCATGGTAGTCACCAGTCTTAATACCTGCTTTAAATGTGAGTAATCCATTTGGAATAAAACCCGTGCCGGCCCAGCATGAACAATGACTACCCGCTGTCCTTTTGAAATAGGTTTTTTAATACCTTTAGTTGACTCGTCTAACCAGGCTTTGGGAGTTGAATGAGAAGAATCTACATATGATTCGTCCGTATATACTATAGGCCTTCCTTCATGCCTATACTGGCTCATTCGTTTTAAATATTCGATTCGTTTAAAGCGAATATTTGAGGTCTCTATAAGTACCTGCCTATTATTTTCAGTCTTTTTCCATTTGAACCCTAAACTTTTGATAATCCTCCTCAAATTTCTCTCGGAGCCTTGAAAATTTATACCATCCTGCAGTTTTCTTCGCAGTTTTTCTACTGTGGGTAATTCCTTTTCCGTGATATGAAACTGTGTATACACCTTTTAATTACACCCTGGTCAAAATTATCAACACCTGTCATAGGTTTCGCTCTAGGTCGTTTTTTTCCTGGTGTTCTAAATACTGAAAGAAACTCACCACCACCACTTTCTTTCATAATTCGCCTCACAGTTGCAACAGATGTGTTCGTAGCCTCCGCTGTTCTTTTTTGAACTTGTTTTAAATTTCCGACTCCTTCTTCAGCCTCCTTTTTCATAAAACAGTTTACATGATAAATCAGTTTTCTGGCTTGTCTATTTAAAACATTATTCTTTCTTGGCATCTTAAACCTAAAAGGAATTAAAATAAATATGTATTAAAAATAAAAATAAACTTTATTTATAGCCAAGAAACAAAAATAATTCCGACAATAATAGGTTTTTTTTCGTTTTCGGTTTTTCCGATACTCGACCTTTAGTTTAATAAATATTAATTAATAACGAATTCACATAAAATATTTGAGTTCTAACTTACCAGAGAATAAAAACGAATTCGTTTAAAAAGCGGTGTCAATTAAATTGGCCGGAAGTGTACTCGTCGTCGTGAGGTACGTGCAACAAGAGTAAGCCCCTTCGCACATGGCGTCGTATCGTAAGCGTATCGTAGAACGCGCGAAGTACGAGAGCAATACGAGCAGGAACATGTTCAAACAAGTCCGCACACAAGGCGGTGTTGCAGCGTATCGTATTAGGTATTCACTGTCATTACGATAGTCGTAGCGTACTGGCGTAAAACGGACAGTTCACGTGCAGCAACAAACAATATTTTGTTGTAATTATTTGCGATGTACCTATGGATGGATCCAATGAGCACGTCGCTTTCTACTTCTAGCGAAATCAAATAAGTAACAAGAAATCCTCTTCGTCTGAAGAGAAGGTAAGGTCATCAATAAATTCCCCAAACACATCTGGTACGATTTTCGCCATGATTTCAACTGAGATATTACAAAACGATACGTCTACGCGACGATTCGTTTGTAGAACACTCCGCGTCTCGTGCGCGTAGCGTAATTACGATACGCGCACGAGACAACTACGCCTACGACTCATGTGCGAAAAGCCTAAAGAACGAATCACGACTAATCAATCCCTAGTGGCGGCTATGACGCAACGCGCGACGAGCCAATCACTGTACGACAATATAATTATATACCCCGCTCCCGCGCCTTACTTCAGACCACCAAAGGGACCCAATAACTCACTTTTGCGCAGGTGAAGGTCAGCGCTCAAGATCCGTACCGATAATTGTACCTTCGTTCTCACACGCACGGACGCACGCACCCATAATCAGCCTATAATGTTCCCACTGCTGGGACACAGGCCTCCTCTCGGTGAGAGGGAGTGGGCCGTAATCCACCACGCGGACCCAGTGCGGATTGGCAGATGTCACATGTCTTCGAATTTTTGGTTCTAGGACATGCTGGTTTCCTCACGATGTTTTCCTTCACCGTTTTGAGAGCAGTGGTGATGAAATAATTTACACAAAGTAAAGCGCCTGTCTGGGTTCGAACCCTACGACCTACAACTCGTAAGTCGCGGCCGTTACCACTTGGCCACCACTGCTCTACGCACGCACCGTTCGATTCATTCTTCGGGCATGTGGGTGATGACGTCTCTCTTCGTAGATTATAATAGAATATTTATATTTGCATTAAAACATGGTACATACTTAGTTATGATCTTAATAATCGTATCATGATGTGTCGCCATGGACTGGCACAAGATGACCCCACACTCCCCATTGACAAATAACGACCGGACGTCTGTCGTCGAAAAGCTCTTTTTGTTACTATGGCGCTTAGTCTCACAGCTGAAAGAAAAACCTATGTCATTGTATTAAAAAAATATATATGTCGGAAATACGTCATCCGTTTGACTATTCGGAACGTCCGTCAGCTCCATCTGGTGGCGCTGGACAGAGTCTAGCCTGAGTCCGTGGTGGGGTCGAGGAGAGCGAGCTTCGAGGTGAAGCGGAGAACTTGACCATTGGACATCGTACGGACAACATGTGTTCAGAAACTGTCGCGCGTTCCGTATCGTTGAGTGTGTACCTACAGTGTGTGATTCGATAGTGTGATTAAACTGTTCGTAAAATTAAAATCTGATTTGAACTGTAAACGGTTTTTCTGTTGCGCAATAACCAACACTACCCATAGTACGCCCGCAGTAATTAAAATATGCCTGATGATAAAGAGACACACTGTACCTTCTCCGTCATTTATATAATAAGCCGTTGTCCCCTATGAATGGAGCTTTTCAATGACATATGTCTGGTTATTATTGATCGCTAGGGATGCGTCCCAAACATTTTTGTGCATCCTCCTTTAATTGCGATTGACTAAATGTTTGGATCCTTTAACTTTTTACGCAGTTACAGGAGGATGGAGATCGTCTCTGGATTAGTTAGATCCTGGTCCAAGTTAGTTATGCTAACTTAACAACTTTGAATACTTTCTTCATGTCGCGTCGTTATCACTTTATCAGATTTATATCCAAGACACGAAGTGAAATGGAAGTCAGGATTTCAGTCATGTAAGGTTTTATAGTTGAGATATAATCTCTTAAATTACTTATCACGAGATTAATGAAGCCGTGTCACGTAGGAAAGGGACAAAAATAGCTAAGGTGGATCGTGTTTGCCAAATCACACTAATATTATAAAAGCGAAAGTTTGTGTGTGTGTGTGTTTATATGTTTGTTACTTCTTCACGCTCAAACGGCTGGACCGATTTTGATAAAATTTGGTATGGAGGTAGCTGACACCGTGGATTAACATATAGGTTACTTTTATTCCGATATTCCCACCTGATCGACATTTACGCGGGTGCAACCGCGGGGCGCAGCTAGTTCTCCATAAAAAAAACAGTGGCACTCCGGGAGTGCCGACAGAAGTGAAAACAAAACACAAACAGAATACTTTGCCAACACTCACTGACATATCGGATATACATTAAAACCGAACACATTCGAAGCGGGTATTTTTTAAATCGTCTTATAAACAAAACACGCGGGGTGTCGCTTACGGTAACAGTGACGCGAGTTCAATGGTTTTTCCCCATTTAAAAAAATGCCCAACGCGCTTAAGGAAGGTTTCACTACAAAAAATCTGACAGCCATGTTGGTCTAGTAGTCGCAAGCGCTGCTGAGCATGCAGAACCCAGGACCTACCGGTCGATTCTGTAAAAATCTCACCGTGATAACTTAGGTGAAGTGAGTTTGTTTTTGCTAGGAATTGACACTATTGACAGCTCACTCCACGGTCACTTCACCTAAGTTTTCACGGTGTGACTTTTATAGAATAGCAGTGCTGGTTCGATTCCCGGGTCGGGCAAAGTGTTATTGGGTTTTTCCATTTGGAATTCCTCAGTAGCAGCCTGGAGTCTTGATTTGTGCCCGGTTGATGGCAATTGGCTCACCCCTTTTACGTGGTTCTTGAACATAACTGGCGAAATGTAGACGTGATGTTACGTAAATAAAATCTGAAACTTTGTACAGTCACGAGCAATAATATGTTAACACTTGGCAACTTTAAATTGCGATTTTTTCAATAACGAATGCAAAGTTGACACAAACAAATACGACACTATACATATACCTATGAGTTCGAAAATATGTACCTACTAATATAAAAATTTCATTAAAAATAAAGGAGAAAGTCGCCTTTGATTAAAGCCAAGTGTATACATGCTTTTGCTCGTGACTGTACAGCTGACTGTACAAAGTCGACAAGTCGACTTTTGTTGCTGACACAAAAGTCGATTAGCACTTCATCATCATCATCATTTCAGCCGAAAGACGTCCACTGCTAGACATAGGCCTCCCCCAAAAGAGGGGGGGTTTGCCATAATCGCCACGCTTGGCAGACGGGTTGGCGATCGCAGTATGGTATGGTGGTGGAATGCATAGAGAACGCTGCTGCCCATTCTCCGGTCTCCCTTAGTCGCCATTTACGACACCCACGGGAAGTATGGGGTGGTGCTATTCTTTAAGTCCGGCACCACACAGGCAAACTAATGTGTAAATCGACTTTTGTTGCTGACCGTACATTCATTGCTAACTTTGGTACTTGACTGGTTTGTAATTGCAACAAAAATTGACACCTTCGTTAGTTAGTCATAAAAGTTAAAACTAGAGTATATAACCACTTTATTACGTATTACGTAACCACTGCAGTACGTATTTGCATAAGTTACTGGTTAAAAAAAGATAACAAGTACCCGTCGCTTTGAGACAGAAAAACCCATATCGTGAACGCAAAATAAATCAAAATAATGTTATTCACAAGGTCCACTTTGACATGAAGTAAAAACTTGACTAGAGAAGGTCAAATTAAATTAGCTAGCGAAACTTTGCAGTTTTGATGTGTATCGATATCTGAACATGGTCAAACAAAACAGAAAATAATTTGATGAGTTTTTTTTTTGGGGTCGTCAACCACAGCGCAGGTAATGTAGTCACTTGAAATATATTGATATTTAAAAAAAAACTATTTTTTTTTAACTTCACCAGACGTGATGGGTATCAATATCTAAACACTATAAAAAAATAGATTTACTCAACTCATACTTCAATTAACAACAAAATCAAAGGCCGTTGACCCCAAATATACTTTTTTTTATTCATTCTATTTTGTCGTGTTTAGGTATCGATACACAACACGTCTGTGCAGTTTCGCTAACTAATTTAATTTGACCCTGTACAATTAAGCTCCTTAGGAAAACCTCCTAACTACCTATAATCTGTTCCAAAAGTATCTGATGAAAATATAAACAAACTAGCTTCCGCCCGTTGCTTCGCCCGCGAGTTCAGTAGTTTCGGCGTGAAATGGCAACATACAGACAGACAGAGAGACAGAGTTATTACTTTCGAATTTATAATACCTATTAGTATTAGTATGGCCGATGTATTTCCAAGAAATAGACGAGACAATACAAAATTAAATCAAAAGTATTTATTACATGGCCCCGATTGTTTATAATAAATTAACATGTGCTTGGAAAGAATTGAAAACGGTGCAATTCAAAAGTAGACTTCGAAAATTATTAATAGATAAACGTACTACTGTGAAACTGAGTTTTTAACGGACAAAACTTTTTCTGAATATTTTTACCCGAGTGCAGCGAAGCCCAAAAGGGTTATTTATGTGTTTGACCTGTATGTACCTATGTATGTATGTATGTCCGTTTCTTTGTTCCCTCGTAACTTCTAAATGAATGAACGGATTTCGATAAATTATACGTCTTTAGATTTGTCTTGGTAGCGCGAGTGTCACTGGGTATATCAAAATTGAAAAAAAAAAAAAATGGCTGATTTTTGGCGCAATATTATGTCTTCAAAAAAAATTTTTTTTCTCAAAACTTATCGAGTGGGGTATCAAAATAAAGAGTTTTTAAAGGTGATTACAAAAATATATACAACTTATATGGTTAAAAGTAATTCGAAGTAACAAATCGTAAAAAACACGTAGGTACCAAGAACTAAATCGTCTGTGAAATCTTTCAAATTTGTAAACTAAAAAGCTGGAAATAAAAAACAAGTAATTAAAAAAACTAAAAAACCCGACTGTAAAAAAATTAAGTTAAAAAACTGAAAAGCTAAAAACAAGGCCATTTTAAATTAAATTAAAGTTGGAAGCTGGCGGGACCCATACCATTTTTTTATTATATTCTCAAACTTAAATGGGTCCCGCCTGCTTCCAACTTTTATTTAATTTAAAATGGCCTTGTTAATTAAATAATTATTAATTTACTTAAGGAATGTTACATATTATCTAGGACCTGGAATTTTAGTGTATGTTTGTTTATTTATGTTCGAGCACGATTTTTATTATAATTATACTGTTAATGACAATTTAAATTTTTAATAATTTTATTTAATGTAGGTATATTGTTATAATTAAGGTAATGTTTTAATGACAATTTGAATTTTAATAATTTTATTTATTGAATGTAATAATTAATTTAATGTTTTAATGAGAATTTTAATTTTTAACAATTTTGTATAATGAAAATGTTTGCATGCCGAAAGGTGAAATATGGCAGAACTCTGATTTATACCTTCTTCTATCTACTTATGTATTACCCATATTTGCAAATAAATGCTATTATATTCTATTCTATTCTATTCATATTTGTACCTGTGGCTACCCGTTTGTAATGCAACTTACAAATTGAGTGCTTTGATTTAAATAATTAAACCTAAAATTCTTATTTTAAATTTGTCTCCTTTGAAGTACGTTTTAACATTGCTTCATTTAAATACAAACAAGCCTTTTTTAAATCAATTTGACAATTGAGGTTAATTTTATAACCTCGATTGTTCGTTCAATTGCAATTTAATAATGTTATTCAAGCAATAAAGTTTGAAAAAGTGGTAAGATAAACAGTTGAAATCTCTTTGAAGTACAGATGAATGTGTTACTAGTTCCCGCTTTGAGCGATTGCGTAAGAATGTAACCTGCACCCACCTTAGTTGCGTAACACACTGTTAATCTATATGTATCATTTTGAATTATATTGCTAATCCATTGCTTCATATGTTCGAAAAATGTGTCTGCTCAACAACGTAAACAATGCAATGAATGTTGTTGTACTGTCACAATGTGTTACGCGTGAAGAGGGTTTGTTTACAATTCCGTCAGGTTTGGAACAGACCATAGGTACCTATCATATTTTTGCTGTAGAGTGTTGGTCCATCAGCTCCCTGGAACCCAGAAGAGGTCCACTTCTATCTATTGAAAATCCGAAGAATCCTAACTCATAATACAAATGCGAAAGTGAGTTTGTTTGTTTGTTTGTTTGTTACCTACACTTTCTCGCTAACGCTAACTAAAAAAACAACTTAACGGATTTAGATGAAATTTGGCACACAGATCGACCATGATCTGGATCCTTACCCAGATCATGGTCTATCTGTGTACCAAATTGTTGCTGTGTGCCGCTACACACAGCAACAATTTGGCACACAGATAGACCATGAATGTCCTTACATAGGCTACTTTTCATCCTGGATCCAGGATGGTATCCAGGATGAAAAGTAGCCTATGTAAGGACATTCTGGGTCGCAGACGAAGTCACGGGTAACAGCTAGTTCTGAAATAAACCTAATGAAGTTCCAAGAAACCAAAGTCACTCTTAGAAATAATTTTGAAAGAACTAAAAATATTGTGAGAGATGATAAAACACCAAGCAATGTATTATCGTGTTAAACCGTCAGCTGGGTTCTGTCTGACTGACAGGATGTAATTCACCTCTTACTGGCACTTACCTACGAGCCTTGACATTTCCAGTTTAGCTAATTTTTTATCTTTAGCAACAATTAATCGTATGATAATGACCATGTAGTGTAAAATATAGTGGCGATTTAGACACCTGCATGCGTGAAGGGGGTCATTCTACCCAACATATACAGGGTTATTGGAAAAACATTAACAACGTCTTAGGAGGTCATTATACTCATCATTATGAACAACTTTTACACAAACAAACCTGAAATCACGAAAAAAAATCAGCTGTTCCCTACATTTTGACGAGTTATACGAACATAAATGTAGGGAACAGCTGATTTTTTTTCGCGATTTCAGGTTTGGTCCCATAGTAAAAGTTGTTCATAATGATGACCTCTTAAGAGGTTGTTAATGTTTTACCAATAACCCTGTATAGGGTCAAATTATATTAGCTAGGGAAACTCCGCACACGTAATGGGTATCGATCGATACCTAAACGCGATAAAATACAATTTACTAGCAGCGCCCCGCGGTTTCACCCGCATAAGTGTCGATCCCGTGGGAATATCGGGTTAAAAATTATCCTATGTCTTTTCCCGGGACTCAAACTATCTCTATACCAAATTTCATCTAAATCGGTTCAGAGGTTTAAGCGTGATTAGGTAACATAATATCCGTGTAACAGACAGACAGACATACAGACACACTTTCACATTTATAATATTAGTATGGATTTGATGTTTTTTGGGGTTCAACGACCGATTTTGACTTTCAAAGTTGAGCAACAATTGCCGAGGTCGGTCAGTTGATGGGTGACCATTCATTACAGACCGAAACCCCTTCGTGTCTCGGGAAGCACGTGAAGCAGCACTCCCGGCTGTCATTCATAGATCTTTGACAGTCGCTACGGGTAGTCGGAAGCCCGAAAGTCTGACAACCAGTCTTGTCAAGGGGTATTGTTTTGCCCAGTAACAGCGTTGTGGAAGTCAGAAAGGCAGTCGCTCCATGTACAAAAACACTGAAAAACACTGGTCGTTGGTCTTCATGGCAAAAGCAATAAGAGTATTCATCATATTCATGCATTCAGCGACATAATAGCATAATCAGCCTATAACGTTCCCACTCCTCAGAGGCCTCAGAGGAGGCCAGTGTCCTGAGGCCTGTGTCAGCACGTAGAGACGTGAGACGGAGTGGGTCATAATCCACCACGCGGGCCAAGTTTGGGTTGGTGGACGTCACATGTCTTTGAATTTTTTGGTTCTACGACATGCCGGTTTCCTCACGATTTGTTTCCTTCGCCGTTTTGAGAGCAGTGGTGATGAAATTAAATACACAAAGCAGAAGGGGTTCCTGGGTTCGAACTCACGACCAACAACCCGTAAGTCAGGGCCGATACCACTGGGCCACCAGTGCCACCACTGCTCCCAAATTACCGGTAGCAAGCTTTAATTTGCGCGGTTATTTTAAATTTAATTCTATACTTATCCACCCCACAGGTCCATCGATCAGGTTATGCTACGTTGCCACGGTTGGTCTGTGGATGGGTGACCATCTTTACATACCGAGACCCCTCCGTGCCTCGAAAAGCACGTTAAGCCGTTGGTCCCGGCTGTCATTCGTGGATCTTTGACAGTCGTTACGGGTAGTCAGAAGCCCGAAATCTGACAACCAGTCTTGCCAAGGGGTATCGTATTACCCAACTGGGTTGTGGAGGTCAGATAGGCAGTCGCTCCTTGTAAAATACTGGTATTCAGATAGATCCGGTTGGACTTGAAGCCGACCCCAACATAGTTGGGAAAAGGCTAGGCAGATGATGATTTATTTCTTTGAACGACCTCTCAGATCAGAACTTTCAACCAATGGACCTGCCATAAAAATGGTGGCAAACCAATTAATAATCATTTCAGATAACTCTCAGACCTCTATCCCCTATATTCACAAACGTTGCTCAAAGTTAAGTAATGATTAGCGACTGTTTAACGTTTAAACGTCACTTAACTTTAATCATCGTTTTATAAATAAATGCATGTTACCAAACGTAGGTACAGCTTAAGTAGGGTACAGTACATACCTACATACGATATATTCCGTAACACGTCATGTCCCTCCATCCTCCATAGATCAGCATGTCATTCCGCTGACATTACTTTCACTAATATTATTAACTAAAGCTTATTACTTGTATTACATGTCGACAAGAATATAAATATACGTAGGTACCTAATTTAAAAAAAATACATTTTACGCTTATTCTTAAACACTTATTTTTGGCTGATGGCTTGGAGTCAAAAATGTTTAACTTCGTAAGATAAGATAAGACATTTATTTGTAGACAATTTTCTGATAATTTTCGTGGATAATTTTCAGCTTATATATATAGGTACCTACATATTTAAAAGCAGAAAATTATCTACGAAAATTATCAGAAAATTGTCAGAAACATGATGATTGTGTGATGATTGTGTTGATTGCCAGAAACATCTTTTCGGATTTGAATCATAGCCATCAAACATTTTATGGTGACAAAATCACAAAAGTATTTTCAGTCGGATAAGACTTTCTCTTTGAAATCATTGGTCATTAATCATCAATTAACTACGAATTTTGAACGATGCGTAACTTTCTCATATAATTGGATCAGTTCTTAGGCCATAGCCTTGAAAGGAGTCACCCAAATTAGTTGTGTCATACAACACTCGCCTCTTTATGCCATTTTTACCTACTTAGTATAATATCAGCCTATATGGTTAAATATTTAAAGCAGGGTTCGGTGATAAATATCAGTGGATATAATATCAACTAAAATTTATTGTCAAAACCAGAAGTTTAACCGAACTCAAACTCAAACTCAAACTCAAACTCAAAGCATTTATTTCAATTAAACCTTGTACAGGCACTTTTGAATTGTCAAAATTAAATAGTCTGTCAGTTAGTCAGAAAGTTGAAGCTAGTTGCCCATTCCAAAACGTAGATCTCTATGGAGAAGAACGGGCAAGAAACTCCATGGACACTCTTTTAAATCAAGTTATTACAAAATCCTGGGTACATTATTCTTGTTGCTTCTATATGTGAGAACAATGTAAAAAAAAAGACAAATGAAGAAACAATTCGAAATATAAGATTAAAAATAAGCCTTGGCAGTTAAGAGATGACCAGTCTCAACCGACGGCACCCGTTCACGAACATGACGCGTGGATCAGCACCATCCAGCTCAACCATTTTGTAGGGAACCGAATAATCCAACACACGCGCCACCATCGGTGAGACATTTAAGTGAGCATGACACGTTCTCAACTGCCATGCTCTTTCAAGTCAAAAACAAAAAAAAAGCATAATAAACGGAAACATGGTTCTTACATTTACAAAATTTAAAAAAATGCTTCTAAATTATACAAAACTATAGTTTGCAATTTATTTAAGATGTTTATATAATTTACTACCAAAACAGGAAGAGGTATCTAATATTGCAGTATTCAACAATTAAAACTGGATTGAATAAAATAAAAAAGTTATGTTCGTAATGTCAGAAATATTGAAAAAGAAAAAGGGAAGCACCTCTTCCAAATATTGAAATTTTAACTAGTGAGCCCAAGTGCCTGTGGAGCAGGACCAGCATTAAGCCAAGCATTTTTATCTACGATATAATCATCCAACTTGTAGTATGCTTGTCTACATAGTGTGCGTTTAATGCATGTTTTAAATTTCTTCTCATTTAATTGAAGAATATCGAATGGTATTTTATTATAACATTTTACACAGTAACCCATAAAAGAAGTTTTTACTTTGGACAATCTGAAACGAGGTTGATCTAATTTGTCCCTATTTCTAGTGTTAAAATTATGCCTGTCACTTATCTTACTAAAAAGATGTAGATTTTTTCGAACGTACATAATGTTTTCATATATATATTGACAAGGAACCGTCATGATGTTAATTTCTTTAAACAGTTCTCGTAGAGAATCGCGTCTGCTGAGCTTGTAGATGGCTCTGACAGCCCTCTTTTGCAGAATGAAGATAGAATCAATATCTGCAGCCCGTCCCCACAACAAAATACCGTAAGACATGATGCTATGAAAGTAACTAAAATAGACCAGTCTCGCGGTATCCACGTCTGTTAATTGGCGAATTTTCCAAACAGCGTAAGCGGCCGAACTTAGCCGCCCTGCAAGTGATGTTAAGTGCGGACCCCACTGCAGCTTTGAGTCAAGCGCGATCCCCAGAAAAACCGTATTTTCGACGAATGAGGGATTTTCTTTTTCTTTTTTTTTTAACGCTTCCCTAGTCGCTGGATAGATGGCGCTGAACTTGGTAAGTTACTGCAAGGAACGGAAGTCACATCATTTTTTTATTAATTCACTTGGATGTAATTTTAAGATCGTAAAACGAAAGCAAACGAAACTGTCACTCAACGAGCGTATATGACGTGACGCAATGTTTTTTTTTCCAAGCGTTTTGACTTTGGCATCTAGTAACGTAGTCAGTTCAACGCCATCTTTAGGGTACTTGGGAACTATTTTTTTTTTTTAATACTGAAAAGAAAAACCTCTCATTCAAGTGTCTCCCTATTCAATACAACATGACATTCATTACTTCTAACATTCGGTAAAGCGAATCTAATGATTCCGATTCAAAAATCTACAAATTGGTTTACCTCTGTCGAAGAGACAATCTAATGAAACGTTTCGGGGATTCACTAAATAACGTGCAAGTACGGTTAGTTTTTTATTGAAATTCAAACCTTATATCCATAACATTCCGGAAGCGTTCAAGTACTTTTTAGAGTTTTAATTTTGTTAGGTGTAATATTTGTTCGTGGTACCCCAAGGGGGAAGACAGGGGGACCACGGGCAAGTCATCAAATTATTATTTAATAAAGACTGTAATTTTATGTTACGTTACTTTATAATAAAAACCTCAAATAATCAAATAC
Organism: Mesoligia furuncula; assembly: GCA_916614155.1. Lineage (NCBI taxonomy): Eukaryota > Metazoa > Arthropoda > Insecta > Lepidoptera > Noctuidae > Mesoligia > Mesoligia furuncula. The sequence goes on from OU744810.1 coordinate 1,803,238, forward strand.
AGACTTATATTCTGCAACTAAAACACTATATAGGTATATACGATATGTATATCGGATAAATATAAAAAATCGGATATTTTGATATTTATTCATTATTATGAATAGGATGTTTAAAAACCCTGATTTAAAGACTTTCCAGATCGGTCAGTGTTATTGGGTTTTTCCATTAGAAATTCCTCAGTAGCAGCCCTGAGTCTGGACTTGTTACCAGTGGGTGGCAATAGGCCCTCTTTAACATGGGACTCAAACATTACTGGCGAACTGGTGTACCATAGCTGAACCTCTGCCCGACCCTTCGTGGAATATGAGCGTGATGTTACGTATTTAAAGACGTCCACATCTTATGCAGTTGAACTGTAACCTTTCGACCAAATATGAAACGATCCTGCTCAACTAACATCTGATGCAACAGAGATCATTTGACACTTTAATTACAACCGAAATGCCAATGAAACGGAATCCTACATTCTAATCATCATTATCTATTGAGTAAGGGATACCTATTAAAATATTAAAGGTATAATCAGGGAAATTATTTGACGTCAATTTCTAGCGTGCTTGTCCACTTGGTATCCACAGTCGACAGGTAAAGCGCGCGTCATGTCGTGAGATATAAATACTGTACTTGATTTCTGCCGCCAAACAGCGTTGCCATATTCCAATTTGAAGAGTAGGTATGGGATCAGCTTCGTATCTACGATGAGCATGTATCTGTGAATTCTCTATTATCACATAATTACTTTCATTTATCACATAACCGCTTTAAACATGAATCAGACTGAACTCGACCAAAACTGATCGTCTATCAGCCCTTACCCAATCATATGACAATCGTTCAAATCTTTTGAGCCAATACACTATCTGATTATACTTTGACACATGTTGGGCTGAGCACATTGCTCGCAGAACAGATAGCCGATGGGGCCGAAAGGTTCTGGAGAGGCAACCGCGTACCGGAAGACGTAGCGCTGGAAAGCCTCCCACTAGCTGGACCGATGACCTTGTGAAGGCCGCAGGAATCCGCTGCAGTCGAAAAGCACAGAACCGGTCGAATGGCGATGCTTGGGGGTGGCCTATGTCCAGCAGTCGAAAGAAGCTCACTTTCGGCTTAGATGGTGATGTTGATGATGACAAAAGGTTAACTAACAGAGATCAATATGTAATTTAAGATGTAAGGTTATTTGCAAAAAGTATAAATCGTATCTAGTATTAAAACAGTTAATGGAAAACAAAGAAAAGAAAGAAAGAATGACGTTTATTTGGACACAGCTCGTGAAACACAAAATACAAATATCAAAATAAAATAAGTGAAAATACTGTTTTAAAATGTGTATACCCTTTTACCAAGGGGTATCATGTTACCCAGTAACTGGGTTTTGGAGGTCAGATAGGCAGTCGCTCCATGTAAAATACTGGTATTCAGCTGCATCCGGTTAGACTGGAAGCCGACCCCAACATAGTTGGGAAAAGGCTAGGCAGATGATGATGACTGTTTTAACATGTGTGCCCTACGGCTGCGCCAAAAAGGTTCCTTTAGGGACAACTGCAAGAAATATACGAACAGTTTCAACATTATTACATAATTTTTAAGCGGATGATAATTATATGAACTTTTGTTAGAAACTTCATCACAACTCGAAACAACATGTGATGGATAAATTGTGCGCCGTCAGTCTTGTAGGCTTGAAACTCAATATTAGTAAAAACGAAAATTATGACTAACGACAGAGAAAGTCCCATCAAATTGGCCCATCATTAAAATACGTACAAGACTAAATTTCCTCATGAATTAACTAGACGCGTAAATCTAACGTGGAATTTTAGGAGCTACAAAGAAATATTAAAATCCAGTTTACCCCTCAGGCTGAAAAACACAGTTCACTCTCGCATCTTGCCTTGCATCACCTACGCATGTCAAACATCGATAAGTATGTGTTTGAAACTATTATCTACATAGATATTTCTACATTTATGTACATATTATAAATAATTATATATTGAGTTAAGAGATAATTATTTATAAATATATACAGGGCTATTGAAAAAAAACAAACAACCTCTTAAGAGATCATTATGTCTCAAACTCATCACTCATAGTAAAAGTGATTTATTCCGGCCTGTTGTTTATAATGATGAGTACAATGACCTCTTAAGAGGATGTTGGTGTTTTTCCAATAACCCTGTTTAGACGAATATATGTATAAACCTATTGAGTGAAGAGAGGAAACGACGTGGTATGAATATGAATGAATGCGCTATGAAGGTGGTACTGATTTACTGAATGCATAGTCACGAATATAAACTTCAGAAAACGGTAATTAACTAAGTAAGCTTGTGCAGACAGGAAAACTATTGTTGAAAGTCTCCTTAAAACGCATTTTACAATGAAAATAATGCACATGAATTAGATGAATGGTCAAGTAGCCCAGTAACTGGGTTGTGGAGGTCAGACAGGCAGTCGCGTTATGTAAAACACTGGTATTCAGCTGCATTCCATGGATGAACCATGACCAGGATTAAGACATTGGATACATTCCATCCCGATATTCCGTGGAGTGCAGCTAGTGTGAATGACATTGAGCACTTTTCCTTAAGAGATTTGTTCTTATGGTACAAATCTAACTTAGAAACATGTACTAATGATCCTAATGATTATAATTCTCTAAATATGTACCTGTTATTGTCGCGAATCATATTTTGATCAAGATACAACCTGACACTGACCTGCAAAAAACGTAAAAGAAAATTTGAATTACGCGCTCAACCACTACCCATTCACCTTGACTTTACAGAGGTGATAAGTATCTATATCTCAACACGCTAAAACATATTTTCTAAACTCTTATTTCAAGTAACAACACTACCAGCGTTTGTTGACCCTTAAGAAAAAACATCAAATCTTTAATATTTTTAATTTTACCGTGTTTAGATATCGATCGTTACTATCACGTGAGCAGAGTTTCGCTCCCTAAATTAATTTGACCCTATAAATCTGTGGCTCTTCTCATGGAGCTACTATCAAATGAAGAGACAAAAGACGTATCATTAGTAATATGGTTTCATTAGTTCCATTTACGAGTAATAGTACGGAACCCTCAAATATGTTCTCAGTGAGACTGACCACCTATCTCGTATATACATAATTATGAGGCAATGCTCGCAGGTGAATTTTCCTGATTGCGCGACCGTACCTTAATTGACGCTAAGTGTGTTACGCCATGCCTGATGAGGTTGCTTTTCGCTGATTTTTGCTGGCAAGCTCAGCTGGCGTTACGACATCATTCTACTTAGACTAATTCTGTGTCTAAATCTGGTTTATTTGTCAATTTGGAACTGGGATTCATGATGTGGTTATGGTCAAGGATTGATGAGAAAATTTAATGATTTTGGTTAATGAAATCTCTAGTAATTAATGTGACCATGCGTACAGAGATTTACATTACGAAGCAAAGAGGAAGGACGAGGCAAAATATGTAGAATGTAGATATTACAAATCTACACAAGAATCAAATTAGTACTCTGAGAACATATTTGAATACAAAAAACGCTACCACACAGGTAGGTACAGGTAATACATAGTAATACTAGAAACCATTGAGAATATAACCACAGAAACTTAACTCCAATAAGCACATTGCAAAAAAAAGCTATAAAGTATTTAGTATTGGGCAAAACTACTCAAAGAATGATGAATGATGGCCCGTGGAGCAGGCGAGTCCTGGAGTGGAGACCGCGTATCGACAAGCGTAGTGTGGGACGCCCCCAGCTAGATGGACGGACGACCAAAAGAAGTTGGTTGTGACAGACTGGATGCAGAAGGCGGAGGAAAGTGTGTTGACACGCTCCCGGCCGCGTCCGATGTTTTCTTCCCAAAATATGCAAGAAATACAAATGATAACATAATTATTAGTATGCTGGATTATACTAACCAAACTAAAATATTCATTATCATTTCAGCCGAAAGACGTCCACTGCTGGACATGGGCCTCCCCCAAGCACCTCCACTTCGACCGGTCCTGTGCTTCCCGCATCCAACGGGTTCCTGCGGCCTTCACAAGGTCATCGGTCCACCTTGTGGGAGGCCTTCCAACGCTACGTCTTCCGGTACGCGGTCGCCACTCCAGAACCTTTCGGCCCCATCGGCCATCTAATCTGCGAGCAATGTGCCCTGCCCACTGCCACTTAAGTTTGGCAATTCTTCGGGCTATGTCGGTTACCTTGGTTCTCCTGCGGATCTCCTCATTCCTGATTCGATCACGCAGGGAAACTCCAAGCATAGCCCTCTCCATTGCCCTTTGGGTGACTTTTAGCCTTATTATAAGGCCCATTGCCCCAAACTAAAAGATTGCACTAATCCAAATGATGTTTACATCTAACTGTCGTTGACATGACAATCCATACTACTATCCATACTAATATTATAAACGCGAAAGTGTGTCTGTCTGTCTGTCTGTCTGTTACTTCTTCACGCTTAAGCCGCTGAACTGATTTAGAGGATATAGGATACTTTTTATCCCGATATTCCCACGGGATCGACACTTATGCGGGTGAAACCGCGGGGCACTGCTAAATGACAATAAAAGACAACAAACGTATTGTATTCTGTGTTTACATCCTACTTACTATGAAAAGGTTTTAATCTATTTCAAAAGGATTTTGTCTCTGAACTTACATTTTATAAACTTATATTTTAAATTAAAAACTTCTTTATCAAATGTTGATTATTTTTAGAAAATGTTTTTATAAATGTATAAATCATTGAAAAATGTTTTGGAATTAAGCTTTTAGTTTTAGCTTTTCTAACAAATGAGATTTTTTTCTTCACACATGCTTTTTAGGGTTCCGTAGTCAACTAGGAACCCTTATAGTTTCGCCATGTCTGTCTGTCCGTCTGTCCGTCCTCGCTTAATCTCTGCGACCGTTAGCACTAGAAAGCTGAAATTTGGTACCAATATGTATATCAATCACGCCGACAAAGTGGTAAAATAAAATTTTGGAAAATATTTTTTTAGGGTAGCTCCCCTATATGTGAAGTGGGGATGAATATATTTTTCGTTGTCTAACCCATCGTGTGGGGTATCGTTGAATAGGTCTTTTAAAATGACTTGAGGGTTGCTAAAATTATTTTTCGATTTAATGCTCCATTTACGAAATATTAAACATTAAAGTGAAAATTTTTGTCCCAGTAGGGCGTCCCCCCCCCCCCCTCTAAAACCTAAACTGCTGGCTTGAAAAATCTGGAAAAATTCACGATGATAGTGCATTTCATGAACTATAAAGGAAAACTATAGCGGTTAAGATAACTTTATTAGTTTAGCAGTAATAGTCGTTGAACTTGGGTGTTGGATAATTTTGTACCAAATACAAAATCCTTAGCATTAATCCTTTAAAGTGATTAAGATGAAGTAGTTGCTTGTTTATAACGGGTAAAGACTTGCATTGAAAAACAAAATATATGTTTTTTTTTTTTAATATTCAGAATAAAGAACAACAGAATCGTACTACATTGTGATAACGGGCTACTACGGAACCCTACACTGTGCGTGGCCCGACACGCACTTGGCCGGTTTTTTCTTAAATTGATTTTAGCACATTGTGGATGAAGATTATTAATCTTAGGGTCGTCTATTTGATGTATGACAAAATCATTACGTTTAAAGTCTGCAACCTCATCCGTAGGAAAATTAAATAAGTCTATAAATAATTTCACACAATTGTTCATCACCTCTGTATCTTCGTCTCTGACTGCTCACAATTTCGCATCAACTTCAACTGGGTTAGTTGAAGTTGAATCTCACTATTCACCTTACTATTGTCATTTGATATTACGACAATACGAGCATTCTCCTTTATTTCAGTTGACAACTCGAAATGACCAAATTCTCCTTCTCGGAATCATAAATCAAAAAATCATCCTCATTAACTTGATCACCAACGATGTTATTTTTATTAGTTTCCACGTCGTGATCATAATGCTCATCCTGATAGTTTGAAACATAGCTAGATAGATTAATAAAAGGACTAGACTGACCTGATTCTTTGCTTGGGCTGGATGAGCCCTTCAATGTATTTAAACAACGATATCTTTAAATTTATTTTGACAGAACGTCTTTACATATTCCCGACTAAACTAACACAGAGCATGTAACCTTTTAAACCAGCACACCTTTTCTAAACAAAAAAACCTAATAAAATATTTGACACCCCGTGCTAAACTTGCTTGAATGCTCCACTGACCTCTATCATACAAGTACGCTCATTCAATAGGTTAATATGAACTTCGAGGGTTGTATTGATGATTGTATAATACAGCACCCTAATTGCATAACACGCTATTGCTCTCAATTTGAATCATTTGGAAGCATATTGCTAATCTATTGCTCCATATGTTCGAAAAATGTGTTTGCTGAATAACGCAAATAACAAATAAATGAATGTTGTTCAACTGTCAAAATGAAACCCATTGCCACTGATAGTACCCCCGAAAGTTCGAATGGAACCCGCGTTAAATTTTAGCCAGCTTGCACTACATAAGGTTGACTATAGTGAACAACCTTTACAGTACCTACCTACTACCGCACTTTAGATATAAAAGTTCACCCATAGATATATGAAAGAATTCTATGGGTTTACCTCAAGGTCAAACGCACAAAGATATAACTTACCTTTTAGATCTTATCTGCTAATTAACTTTATGTGTGAAAGGTTAACCTACAGATTTGAACCATTGCCATGATGATTAGATTAAGGGCTGATAGTGAAAAAGAACACGTCTAGCGCGGTCATCGGTTCTACGCAAAGACTAATTAATAACATTCTCTATGGTTCTACGGCTAATATGGTCGGCCCATTTTTTTTTAAATGGTTGCTCGCATTTCGACCTAAGAGGTTGTCGCCTGCTTAACCGGACTTGCCTGTGGATGCCTCAATAAATTAAGGCCTCCAGCCAGGGCTTAAATAACTTAAAACTACGCGACTACATGCTAAGGGCACCCTCCTGTGGGGTACGGACCTCGGCTTAGGGTATCGCTGGGAGATGGCAGAAAAGAACAGGCTGGATTGGAATTATTTAAGGACGAATTTAAAGCTATGATGCTCAGTGGCGCTAGCTGACTCGAGCAAGGGTCGGGGCGGTCGGAAGGACGGCTGTCGGGACTTGTGACCGACCCCCATATAAACAGACGTAACCAGAAACTTACAATATCTAGATAACACAAATGAATGATTTGCAATAAATGACTGGGTCAATACTCACTACGTTTTATGTAAGATCAATTTATCGAAGAAATATGACTATTAGGCGATTACTCACTAACGGAACATTTGCATGACCGAGACTAAACCGGTAACTGGACTAGTGCACTCAGTATTTCATGAAACTATCTGTCTTATAATTCGATCCAATTGATTCTACATGAGACACTAGAGTGCAGTGATATGAGTTGTATGTTCGCAAAAACTTAGGACTCTTCAAAATAAGAAGCGATTTCCATAATATAAATACACGTAGTAAAAATGAAATTGTGTTACCTAAATTTAGATTAACTAAAACTAGCAAGTCATTTCTTGTAAACAGCATCCGTTTTTATAACAAGTTGCCAAAGCCGGTTACAGAACTTAGCGATGGAAAGTTCAAAACCCTCATCAAACGTGTCCTTATCAAAAAAGCATATTATAAGATTAAAGACTACGTTGAAGACAAGCTAGTCTGGCAATAATTCCTTCTGCACATGTGGCTTCCCTGGCTTCTCATTAACGGCATAACTATGTAAATGTCTATTAACTGCTCTCAAATTACGATGTTTAATTTTTATTTAATTATTATTATTATTTTTACATACTTTTTGACATAATTTCTTTATTATTTGACATTATATACTTTTTGACATAATTTCTTTATTAATTGACATTGTATACAGACACTTGAAATTTTTCACCTCTTTATTAGTGGTTTTATTGAGAATCATAACACTTGGTTTTAGTAGGTTTTTATTATTATTTTTCTTTTTTTATTATCTATCCTTTTGATAGATTCTTATTTTGTAAATGTGAGGACTTTGTAGGCCTTATAGACTTTAGATCTGTAGACCATTTTCTATTTTATCAAGTACTTGGTACTTGTTGACAGGCCTGCGCTGTCCTTCCATACCTACTTACTGTAATCTGGAAACATTGTAAAAGCCAATTATTTTTAAAAAGAGTAACCATGGAGTTTCTTGCCGGTTCTTCTCCATAGGAAACGACCAATTGGAACCGTGCACCTAGCTTCTGACGTTTCATAAGTGCCCATGTAGGTTTATGTGAAATAAAACATTTTGATTTTGATTTTGATTTTGATAGCCCTGATTTACGAGTGAGTTCGAACCCAGGCAGGCATTGTACTTTGTGTATTTAATTTTCTCACCACTGCCCTCAAAACGGTGAAGGAAAATATCGTGCGCTATCCTAGAACCAAAAATCCGAAGACATGTCATCCCTCGACCCGCACTGGGCCCGCGTGGTGGATACCCTCTCCCTCTCACAGAGAGGATACCTGTGTTCCAGCAGTGGGTGCTATAGGCTGATTATGATTCTACACGAGCTCCTTAATTTGTGTTTACTTGAAAGCATTATCGTCATCATTTCAGCCGAAAGAGGTCCACTGCTGGACATAGGCCTCTCCCAAAAGGGGGAGGGTTTGCCATAATCGCCATGCTTGGCAGGCGGGTTGGCGATCGCAGTATGGTATGGTGGTGGAATGCATAGAGAACGCTGCTGCCCATTCTCCGGCTAGACCCTTAGTCGCCTTTTACGACACCCACGGGAAGTATGGGGAAAGCATTATCTTAGTTTGCATTATCTAAGACTATAACTAATTAGGTACACGATTTTTTTCAAGAATTTGTATTTGGGAAATGACAATAATTTATATAAATTATACATATAACAGTTACTTACTGAACCTCCTATTTCGGGTTGGCACAAGTTTTCAATTTCATCTATAGTTAGATAAATCCTGACACCTCGTACCCTTTTAGGGTTCCGTACCCAAAGGGTAAAAACGGGACCCTATTACTAAGACTCCACTGTCCGTCTATCTGTCTGTCTGTCACCAGGCTGTATCTCATAAACCGTGATAGCTAGACAGTTAAAATTTTCACAGATGATGTATTTCTGTTGCCGCTCTAACAACAAATAGGTACTAAAAACAGAATAAAATAAAATAGAATACAACAAACGTGTTTTTTTCGGCGTTTTTGGCTTGTGGTATGGAACCCTTCGTGTGCGAGTCTTGTTTATTCAATTCGTGAATCTACGTACTTACTCTTGCGGCTAGTTTAAAGCTATCTAAATCGCCTATATCCTGACCAATACATAACATTTGACTAATTTATGTGATTACATTGATTACTTGACTAATTACATTGATTTACTTACCAATTTAGCGGATGTGCGCGTAATTTAAACTTAATTTGTTACATATTTCTTCGGCAATCTTAGTTAGATTTATTATATTGGTAAATGTAGGCTTTTCCATTTATATTAATTTGTCGTAATTTAAAACTCGATTAAATGAAACTTGATTGGTAAAAAAAACCGCTATATCCGAGAACCAAAATAATCAAAGACAAAGACATGAATCCGTCAGATATGGTTGGTATAAAGTTGGTTAGTATTTATATACTAACCAACCTACCTAGTTATGATCAGGACACATCCACAGCTAAAAGCGGTTTATGAATACCTATTTACAATAATAAGTACACGTGGACATAACTTATACTCTAATAAACAACACAAAACATTTAGAATACTGTAATAAACAACACAAAACATTTAGACTAATAATAAGACATATTTATCCCTATTTTATAAAATCTAAGTAGGTAGGTAACTATTTCCCAGTCAAGAAACTATTTTACCTAGGTACTGTATAAAAATTATTTTGGAGAAGCTGCTTTTAGATTTTATTTTTATTGTAGAAATAAAATGGGGTAGTTCTCTCTCATATTACTTTCAGGATGTAACTATATTGACAAGACAATCATGATGTGACATTCACATAACTGCACTAAGCCGGCAAGGTTGATAGGTACCATGCAAGTTTCTTGGCTGTGACATGGCATACAATAAAAATGAAGCAACAAATTACTTGCATCGTCTAAACACGGTGCAACTTCAGGTTTATTGTTGCTTCAACTATTGATATACTTATCACATTATTATGTAAATCAAACTTTCTAGAGAAGGGTCTGGGTCCCAGCAGTAGGTATGTTTTTGGCCATTATATAATCAAAAGTTTTTGGCTACTTATGTAGGTAGCTCCTATGTCATATACCTACCACTACACGTAATATAATATTGCTTTTATCGATACCACCGCCCGTTGTGTCACATTATGTAAACACATTACATACATCATCATACATCATCATCTGCCTAGCCTTTTCCCAACTATGTTGGGGTCGGCTTCCAGTCTAACCGGATTCAGCTGAATACCAGTATTTTACATGGAGCGACTACACATTAAACACATTACATACACTAGTACATTATATGTTCACAAAATAAGGAGTAGGTATTCTATTCTATTCTATTCTATTGATTGGTATGCCGGTTGGTCTAAGCATGTCTAAGTCTAAGTTCTGGAGGCAACTACCCGCGCCTGTAGAATTAACAATAATACGCAAATAGTTGAAAACATGATTATGAAAATAAATTAGTCAGGCATTAATGTTAATTTCCCATATTTTCATTTAATTTCAACACTGGCATTGACACAACACAATAAGTCTTGTGTTAACCACTAATTATTTCGTCTCACAGTAATATGTAGGTAGTTTACGATAAGGCCGCGACACACAGACCTACAAACGCAGCGACCCGAGAGAGTGCTATCATATCAACCACAATACATTATTATAATGTCGTGATAATAACTGAAGGCTCAATCAATGTCAATCAATGTGTGTTAGACCGGCAAGTGAGGGCAATGAACTGGCTACTAGGTATCTACTTTGTTTTTTTTGTCAGCTGAGCTTGTAGGAGTTATATAATGTTGCTTCATATCCATCCGTTACCTACTCATCATCTCCCTAGCCATTTCCCAACTATGTTGGGGTCGGCTTCCAGTCTAACCGGATGCAGCTAAAGTAAATACCAGTATTTTACATGGAGCGACTGCCAATCTGACCTCCACATCCAGTTGTCGGGTAATAAGAAACCCCTTGGTAAGACTGGTTAACAGAATTTCGGGCTTCTGACGACTCGTAACTACAGTCAACGGCCTAACATGCTTTCCGCGGCACGGAGGGGTGTCTTGGTATCTAAAGATGATCACCCATCTACGAACCAACCGCGGCAAGCGTACTTAACCTGATCAATCGAACCGTACAAGCCCCTCCACCTTCTGTTACCTACTTAATCTCTAAAGTCATCAATATGTACAGTAGGCCACACGTCAGAGGTACCTAACGTATAAGCTGGCCTCACATTCTAGGTCAGCTCAAGGTCAAGGTGTTACTACCCTGAAGTGCGGCCTACTGTACAGTACAAGTTGATACAGCGCCACGTGAGCCTTTGTGGCACTTAATAAAAGCATCAAAATCAAGAAAATTAAACTACATCATTATAAAAAATTTTAGATATCGAAAGTCTTATTACTATGTTAATCCGATCCATAACAGTTCATACGGGGTATTGTAAATGTTCGCGCAGATTTGGACGTGCCGCGCCGCAACCCAACCCATTGCAATATTCTTCCTTCATCACTTCAGGCGGGCCGCACCACACATTTTTGTATGAAAATGCTTTGCGCTGAGTGCGGCCCGTTGCGGTTGTACTGTGCACTTGGCTTAAGTATGAAAAGGTTACTTTTTCAAAAAGTTCGTGAGCGTATACCTAACATTACCTTCGAAGAGATTGCGTGTGACCCTGCTCGAGTGCGCTTTGACCGGCGGCGCACGCGCACACAGTGACGCGTGATTAGCGAGGATCGTTGCGAAACTTTTAAATTAAAGGTTAACAAGTAATAACGATACGCTGTCTTTCTTATGAAGATGGTGACCTTTGATTAGCCTCTCTCCCCCCGGCAAGGTATTAACCTCATAATGTCTTGCCGGGAGAGAGGCAAATCTATCATCATCGGCGAACTGGCTGAAGGAACTTTTTCTCTGGTGCTTTAGTTGGAGGGGCAGTCACAACCTACGTTAGTAAAACAGTTAATTCCAGCATTCCTGTTAGTGCGACAATTGTAGTAACGAATAAAGATCAAATTCGCAAAGCAAATATTCGTTTGTACGAAACTGGTGTCAAGAACTCATTCTCTCGATGGCCGCACTGTAGAAGAATCCCCCATAGGCGATTAAGGCGATTATCACACTGCCACGCACCACGCTGCGTGCGTGTTGCGTGACTGCGTGTTTTAACGTTACTTGTAAGTATCTCCGTTTGTATAGAAAACACGCACAGTCCAACACACTGAAAACGCAACCACGCGCGTTCATGCGGATCACGCGCATACACGCGGAGAAACATGCACCCCCGCGCGTAGGTGCGGGGCGAGACGCAAGGTATGGCACACCGAATCCCGCAGTGCCGCGCGTGATTTTGAATGGACTGCACGACCACCACAGAGAACGGCGAATAAATGAGAGCCGCCGTGCGTGAATCTACAAAACGCACCTACGCGCGTGAGTGCGCAAAAAACCCGCACGATGATGCAGATCTGCACTCCCGCAGGAACGCGCGTAGGTGCGTCGACACGCAATATGCAGCATGATGCGGGGCAGTGTGAAAACCGCCTTAAGCTCCAGCTTCTAATAATTCATACATTGATAGGATGATACTGAATATTTGTCATGGAGGTACATGGTGTATTTGGACCGAAGTCGGAACTAACATTTCTACCGGACAATTTGTAGTAGGAAGAAGACTTCTGGCCGCAGGACGTGGTGTTCCGTCGCTTCCGCGGGCAAGTACCTACCACGGAACAACAAAAGAACAAGCTAGTGAAGTGAAAACAAAACACAAACAGAATATGTACTTTGCCATCACTCACTGACATAACGGATACCTATAAATTAAAACCGAGTACATCCCGAGGACAGCCGAACACATCCGAAACGGGTATTTTCTAATCGTCTTATAAACAAAACACGCGCGGTGTCGCTTACGGTAACAGTGGCGCGAGTTCAATGGTTTTTTCCCATTTCAAAAAATATCCAACGCGCCTGAAGAAGTTTTCACTTCAATAATTTAATTAATTTATTATTATTAATTAATTATTTCAAGTGACTACACTAACTGCGTTCGATGACCCTACAAAAAAAAAAACATCAAATTTATTTATTTTTTACTACGTATATCGTATTTTGATATCGATACGCATCACGTCTTGACAGTTGTTTGACAGTTGCATAATAGTGACAGGAAAAACGCTTACGCAAAATAGGAACTATGTTACTGAACTGTGCTAAGTAACGTTTGTATCTTGTATCTTGTCTTAGAGTTCATCATTTCATCATTTCAGCCGATAGACGTCCACTGCTAGACATAGGCCTCCCCCAATTTTGGGGGGGGGGTTTGCCATAATCGCCACGCTTGGCAGGCGGGTTGGCGATCGCAGTATGGTATGATGGTGGAATGCATAGAGAACGCTGCTGCCCTTTCTCCGGTAAGACCCTTAGTCGCCTTTTACGACACCCACGGGAAGTAAGGGGTGGTGCAATTCTTTAAGTCCGGCACCACACAGACAAGTGTTAGAGTTTTCTTGCACTGTCTTAGAGTTGGTGTAATTTTATTTTTATTTGATTTATTAGGGAAAGAAACAGTGACACGTTATGTAATTATTATAATAAAAAGAATATAATAGCGGTTGTATTAACTTGCTCAATCATGCGCACACAGAAATAAACAATGAAATAATTTAGATGTTGAATCGGTAAAGTTTCCGCATTTCTCAAATACAACCACTGTTTTTGTGTTTTCTTTTTATTAACTTTTGTTTTTAGATTTTCTTTTTGAGTTAAAAATGGTAAACTAAAACTGATACTATGATACTTCAGTAAATAATTACCTATTATATAGTAAGACCTTTTGTTAAGCAACGATTCATCACCAAACATCTTTACCTTGTGAACAATCACAAGGTAAAGTTAAGTTCTTTTGTTATAAAGCTAGTATACAAATACTGAGCTTTATAACAAAAGAATAACGAAAAAAATTATAGTAATGTATGGGTACGGAATCTACAAAAATAAACTGCTGAATGCTAGAACGTCAGGACCGGTCGATGTGGCTATGCTTGAGCGAGGCCTGTGTCCAGCAGTGGACATCTTTCGGCTGATTAACGTTGAAGATGTTAATTTAAAAAAACCTTTCTCTCAATCCTTATATTAATTAACAAGCTTTGTGTCTTGCCCACCAGATGGCGATTACGTGCGACTGCCCGATGACGCAGCCGGGCCCGACCCTCGCGGCCACCTGCGGGGGTGGCGCCTTTATGCTGTTCATGGGGCTGCTGGAGGTGTTCCTCAGGAGCCAGTGTGACCTGGAAGACCCATGTGGGAGGGCACAGGTAAATCGAACGATCACTGTTATGTCTGCTACAGCCCGATTCAAACTGGCGACTCGGAACATAAGGCGAGTCGCTGCGCAGGCGCAGTTACAAATTCACGTGTCTGAGGGGGTGAGGGGTGAGGTACTACACAGCAAGTAGCGCAGTTCGGAGCCGTAAAGTTTGAATCGGGCTTTACGTAGGATGTGCACGGAGAGGTTATGTGAGCTACCTATATACTTACATGTTTGAGTCGGCATGACTCAGCACAGCAACCGGGCGGCAAAATCCAATATAAGTAGATATAAGTTCGAAAAAAATATTTAGGTACTTAGTTAAAAAAAAAAAATGTAAAAGTATATGTATATATTTTTTGTTAATTTTTTTTATTTTTAACTTTTGCGTCTAGTATTTTTTTCATTAAGTTAATCAAGTACCTAAGTATGAAGTCAACGAAGTTATGACGATTAGGGGCTGTAGGTACTGCTCACGTACAGGAAAATTGCTAACGCCGCGACCTACGCTACTCGTTTTATTTACTTTTATAATTATTTAGTTGACCAATGGCTGCCGTAGCGCTATAACCGCGGATTAGACGTATAAACAAAATTATCGTGAAGTCTATGGTTTTCTTCAACTCACATCCAACAACTCCTACTAACTGTAAGTAACTGGCTACCTATGAGCCATACATAAAAGTGGTCCTTCGAGCCGGATATAGCAGGTGCGTGGTCTCGGTTAACGTTAGCGAATCGGTCTGCTGGTGTCCCAGACGAGCGGACCACGTTAGTGGGGTACCGACGCACTTAATATCCAAAACTTGCGGAAACTTCGCAACTTTGGTGAACTATAGTATCTGCGGTGATAGAACTCTACTCCACCAACGGTCAAAGCAATAACTAAAAACAACGGTTGAGAGTGTAACGGAACTGATAAGGCGTCACGAAACTATCTTCAGAGACGTCTTGAAGCTGAATTGCACCAACTTCAAGGAGGACAGTCCCACCAGGAAGACCTGGCATACCTGGTGGAGCTGGTTTCTCAGCTGAACAATAACTGGGTGAAGTTTTTTCACAACCATCAACTACTGGAAGACTCTGGAACAACAGACATTCAATACTTCAACGACGGCATTTTCAACAGCACGAAGAAGATGTATGATGAAGTGCTACAAGACGTGTTGAAACGTAAATCGGAATTGCCATCTGCATCTACTAGTAAGACGGAACAACCACCTGCGACGCCTAAGCAAGGTAAGGAACTAACGGAATTTACTTTGGACGATATCAAATTCCACATACCTCCTCGGGGAACAAGCGAGTCGGCGGAAAAGCAACAAGATCTTTTGCGTCAACAATACTGCAAAGACTTACTTACTTACTTACTTTACTTTAGAGTAAAGTAGTAAAGTAGTAAATCTTAAAAAAAAGAGTCTTATGATTCGTTTTAATGAGTATATTGCACTCGATGTCGAGGGTCTGCGATGGAGCCAAGTCTCCTGCCGTTATCCCAATTTGTTTTGGTTGGGAGAACACCTAGTTCAGTACAACTCGTACCTACTAGCGGACAGCCCTAGTATTGATTTTCTTCCTAGTCTATCCAATCCTTTCCTATCCTTTTTTTTTACATAACTCATTCATGTTTCCTTTGGTTTGTATCCATCCCACATGCATTCTCATTACTTCCTTGTCACATGCTCCTCATCACAGTCATGTCGTGGCCGAGAACCCGAGACACAACGAAATTGTTCGTGAAAAACTGTTCGTGATCAGTTTATTATTAAGTGTCTTTACATAGTCGAAAGTCTAAGAGAAAACTCACGCGATTGACATGAGAAAAATATAATAATATGACAAACGTTATAAAAACTTTACTTGTTCAATTCAGTTTTCGCGTTTACTCTCAGTTGCAGTGACAGCATTATAATCGGTTCGGGTTTTTTTAAATATTTGTTGCTGCTGCTCTCATAAATTACGTACAAAACATTTAGAGGGCCATAAAACCACGCCTTTCTCGTCTCTAACGAAAGATACACAAAGCAAGAGGCAAAAAATGATTGACTGCATAATGGCACGTGCTGGCCCATGCCTGGCTAAACATCGTTATGTTTGACACGTGTCTGACAGTATCTATCCATCGCTTTTTCCGCGATGCACGGATAGAGGCTGATGAACCTTATCTTCTACTAATCTAATAATCGAGCGGGATGGGGAAAGAAGTATCGAGTGATTGTTCCTAGTATAATCTTATAGGGTTTATTTACTCGTATTAACGTTCCATAATGTTTAGTCATGATTAGCGACGGTTTAACCGGGTTCCTTCTATTTGGCAGAATCTTGATACTCCGATTTTTATTTGGCATAACTCACATGGCATAATCTTATTTAATCGAATATTTTTAAGGCATAAAAATTATTTAGCATAACTTTTGTTTGGCAGAATATTTACGTGTCCGAATTTACAATGGCATACTTTTATCTTGGCAGAATTTTGTTTCGCATAATTACCTTTGCCATAATTAATATTATGCATAATTTTGTTTAGCATAACATTTATTTAGAGATACGATTATTTGGTATGGGTGCATATTTGAACATCAAAAATTAAAATAGATGTATCTTCTTGTAAAAATTAGTGTTCAAAACATCAAAAACTTATAATATATACGTGTCATAAAAAGTCAATACGTTGTGCTGCAAAATTTTGTGACAGAAACGAATCGCTGCGAAACCGACTTTACGCAGTCTTGTCTGCCCTACCCCTAGAGTGTAATTTAAACCCGCGTAGGCGCGGAGGGGTAGGGCGGCCCGCGAGCTGAGGAGCAGGTGGTTTGAAGGCCCGCCACCGCGGCTGAGGCTGGCCGGCGAAGCCGGCCAGCAAGCCGAAGCTGCGGTGGTGAGCGTTAAAACCATCTGTGACGATAAGCTCGCGTGGCGCCGCCCAAACCCCGCAGCGCCGGAGCCGTGACAGAAACAATGCTTGCTGCATGTTGCATGCCTGCTTGCATGCTGCATGCCTGCTGCATGTTGCATGCCTGCTTGCATGCTGCATGCATGCTGCATGTTGCATGCCTGCTTGCATGCTGCATGCATGCTGCATGTTGCATGCCTGCTTGCATGCTACATGCATGCTGCATGCATGCTGCATGTTGCATGCCTGCTTGCATGTTGTATGCCTGTTTGCATGCTACATGCATCCAAGCCGACAATATTTTTGTAATTAGCATTTAGGTTAGGGTAGGTTTTTAGTGACTATCGATATAAAATGTATGCCAAAAGACGATTCTGACTGTGAATTTTCTGCGATATGATGGTTCTGCTTTTTAATTATTATTGATATAAACATTATGCCTAAAGATGATTCTGACTAACAAAATTATGAGTTTTGAATGTATGACAACTGAGTGTATGCGAAATGATTTTCTGCGAAATGAAGTTTATGCTATCCGTTGTTATGCAAAACAATATTATGACGTAAAAAGTTCTGCTATAAAAGGTAGACCCGGTTTAACCACGTATATCTATGATTTTAACCACACATTTTTGACGTATATATACGTCAAAAATGTAAATGTTACGACGTTAGACGTATATATACGTCTCTTCACTTTAAGCAACATTTAAGAATAAAGGGTTTAATGCTAAGATTATACTTGATTGTCAGATCTTTGATAGTAGTGGATACCGACTACAATAACATGATGGACGGGACATTCAGTAGGTACCTACCTGAATCTAGTCCCAAAAGGATTGAACGTTTTCATCGCTTAGTAAGAAAAAACAGCTGTTCGGTAGGTACATTTTGACTGCGTAGGTAGAAATTGTACTTTTGTATAGAACAGATGTGTTTTATTTTTAAAATCCACGATATATTTCAAACTTTAAAGTTTTTGTGCTATTGAAAATGTATTTTGCTAAAGGCACTTTATGTCCTCAAAACATTCGCACGTATTTCAAATCACTTTGTATGTTATATCTTGCAAAGCGTACAATCGATCTCTTTCACAACTATGGGAATTATTTTTCTTGTCATAATCTGCATTTAATTTAGAAGATTGTTAGATGATGGTTCGTCACGAAATCACGAAGTAACGATTGCTTTCTAGATTCTTAATATTGTCTATACACTAAGTATGACACATTATAAATTAAAGTCTATTTTCGTGTCTATCTGTGTGACTTTGTACATTTAGTATTTTTATCTATGACTTCGTTGTTGTTATGGTTTTTGTTCAAAATATATTATTATTAGGCTTACAAAATAATAAATTAATTATCTCAATGATTTGTCAAGCCTTAAAAACCGTACGAAGCAGGGACGGCTCGCTAGTTGTATTATACGAAATGTGGTATTGATTTGATAATATTAACAATAATTACGAAGGAGCTGTCCCCCGGAGTTCTTAAAAAAAACTGAGATTATTTTAATAAATGTTATAATTAGGTAAAAGTTACAACATAAAAAAACGAATTTTGAAGGGAGACATTTTCGTCATAGAGCAATGAAAGAATTGAGGACCCTTGCTTAGGACCGCCTCTTGGTACACACACCCATAAATGCACAAACCATGTACGTAATCAACGATCAGACATAAATGTTATGCCTGACCGTAAGGACCTGTAAGACCTGTAAGTAGAATAACATTATTGTATGTGAAGTGGCGAAATAAGCTCAACAGGGCCAGTATTAATATCATAAAAGCTGAAGAGTGATCAGGGACTTGTGATTATTCAGAATATTCTTCTTAGCGTGTCGATAGCAATTTAAATGGTCTCTGCCCAAATTGCGGCTACTTGTTTGGCGCTATCACCAGCGAGCGTCCACCAGTTCCTGTAACGTGCAGCTGACAGGACACGCAGGACAAGATATTAAGTGTCCCGTCGTTTGTGGAACAGCCCCACATTTACAATCCAAGGCAGAGTCGTCTATGAATCTCCACCTGAACAGGTTTTCCTTGCTTCGGTCAACCTGGGTCCGTTCAGAATATTAATGACTTTCATTTAGGTAAGTATTTACCGTTCAGAATATTATTGACTTTCATTTAGGTAGTTACCGTTCAGAATATTATTGACTTTCATTTAGGTAGTTACCGTTCAGAATATTGACTTTCATTTAGGTAGTTATCGTTCAGAATATTATTGACTTTCATTTAGGTAGTTACCGTTCAGAATATTATTAACTTTCATTTAGGTAGTTACCGTTCAGAATATTATTGACTTTCATTTAGGTAGTTACCGTTCAGAATATTATTGACTTTCATTTAGGTAGTTACCGTTCAGAATATTATTAACTTTCATTTAGGTAGTTACCGTTCAGAATATTATTAACTTTCATTTAGGTAGTTACCGTTCAGAATATTATTAACTTTCATTCAGGTAGTTACCGTTCAGAATATTATTGACTTTCATTTAGATAGTTACCGTTCAGAATATTATTGACTCTCATTTAGGTAGGTAGAAGAGTCCTCGCCCTCATACCCACGCATGTGTAACAGCCTATAATGTTCCGACTGCTGGGACACAAGCCTCCTCTCGGTGCCACACGCGGATTTAGGACTTGTCAGTTTCATCACGATGTTTTCCGTTACCGTTTTGGAGAGCAGTGGTGATGGAATAATTTGCACACGCATAAGAGATAATAAATCCTTATCCGATAACCTTTACACTCATATTTAATAGACAAAGTAGCTCAGACAAGAAATATCATAGAAAACGAACAAAAACTTAACTATAGTTGCCGGCACGTAACTTGGCAAGAGTTTTTGTAGTGGGGGAAGTTTGCGCATGCACAATTTCATACATTTTTATATGCGCGAACTTCCCCCACTACGAAAATCTCTTGCCAAGTTACGTGCCGGTAATTGTAAGAATAAATAACCTTACCAACTTGTTTCCGTGTATGCGTTTGCTGGCTGCGTTTGCCGTCAGTGGGCGCAGGCCCTGTTGTAATTTATATCAAAATGTACCTACTAGCGTCATCTATGTTATGGAATGTGTGACTGTGAAGTATTGTGTCATAAAGATGTATTACCTACTACATGTGAGGGTAATAGTCTGCACTGAATAACCGACGCGTTTACTTTAGGTTATGGGCAAAGAGATTTAAGATAGGTACAATAGAGGGGCCATGCAAAGAAATGTCTTAGAAAAACTGTGATCCCATGTCTCAGTGCCGCCATCTGGTAAGATATGGCATAATTAGAGCGGCAATTTATTCAATTAGGTTCAGCTATCGCCCGGTAGATGGCCAGTGTGGCCAGTGTTGCCAGATACGATTTTCAATTCATCGATTAAAAATCGGATCGGTGGTGCCTGAAAAATCTAATATAAATCAAATCAGTTAGATAAATATCGAAAACTAAACAAATTAGGCAAAAATTGAACGAAACGGAAAACGGAACACGCGCCCCTCGCGCCAGTGCCCAGTCCGCTGCCCAAACGCATACTGCGTAGACGCATATTTATCATCCTACCGCGCAAGTCGCCACGTGCCTCCCTCGTGCCGCCATTGTAACGCGAAAGAATAATTATTAAGGGTCTTCGTTCCCAATGTTTTAAAAAAAATTAAAGTGTAAACTAATTTTGTGCCTATATCACAAATAAATACTCTATCTCTAAAAGGTAGTTTCCCTAAGATAACCTCCCTCACACATTTAAATAAATATTATCGATAACAAAATCGATATACAACATCACATCTCTGAAAGGCAGTCCGACTTTTAATTAGTTTTTAATTCTTCTAATAATTATTACCCTCTTTTATAAAATCAATTAAACATGGATCGATTTTAAACTGAATGTTACTTGAATGAATCGATTATTTTGTCACACCACTATATTAATTTTGTTAAAAAGTGGTAACACTGAAGCTGTCATTTTACCCAACTATAGTACAGCTACTCAGCAATAGATGGCGTTTAATACAAAATAAACAAATTTTCGAGATCTTTTTATGAAAATTATTTAATTCTAATTACTGAGTAAATATAGATAATACATACGAAAATAAACTGAATTTAGGTCCAGTTGTTTTACCATAACGAGACTTGCAGTAACGTAATGCGCAACTCGGCATATTTCCATACAAAATATTTTTCTTTTGTTGGACACGAATGCGTCAATGCGACTTGACGCGCAGGCGTACAATACTAGACTGAGAGACTTGTTACGCCTAGGTCACAAGTACCGGGACACTGTTTTGTTCGCAATGTCCCGTCTATTGTAAATACTTTAAATGTCTTTGGTTATGGGCTATCCCAGATTTTCCAAGTTTTTCAAGTTTTATCATTGATACGATCGTGTTGTGCAAGATGACAATGAACTATTTAGCCAGTGTGCCTAAGTTAAAGGGCAGGGAAAACTATAATGAGTGGACTTTTGCAGTAGAAAATTTACTCGTGTTGGAAGGCATGTTACATTGTGTGAAGCCAATGGAGGGAAAAGAAATAAAACCCGAAGATGTTGCGAAGACGCGGGCCAAATTATCCCTAACCATCGATCCCGCTTTGTACGTGCACATCCAGAAGACGACGACTTCGAAGGAGTTGTGGGATAAACTTAAATCATAGTTTGATGACTCAGGATTTTCGAGAAAGATTTCGTTACTGCGTCACTTGATTTCAATAAGACGAGAAAGCAAAGCAAAGCAAGCAAGCAAGCATCTTGTCTTCACCGCACTCATTACAACCGCAAGTCGCCACCGAAATGAAATCACTTCCCCATCAAATTTGCGGTCCGTTTCGGCATCGTACTGTACTACATTACCTAATCGGAGCATTTGCAATAAAAATTGTTATACAAATCGCTACAGAAATGTTGATACAATCATGATAATTTGTGACAGGATATGGAATGAAAGAGACAGTCTGTTATTTAAAAGGTTTTCGTAAAGGGAGGTGTTTTGGAGAAAGGTTTTTAATACTACTTCACAGTTGAAGGCTCCGCTGCGCGTCCGTCCGTCTGTCTGTCTGTCACAGGGCTGTATCTTTTAAACCATTAATAGGTTGTAGGGGTATGAGGAACAGGGTGTAAAGTTCACTCATACTCTATAGAAAAGGGAGGATCCTCGGACCAGACGGGTGTTGTGTCTGGCGGGCAACTGCCCGATGATTCATGTCGGGCCGTTGTATCTATGCTAGTTGCGCGGTAAACTCTGCTTGCACGATGCAGGATTTGCTCATGTGGCGTTGTAGATAGGTACCGCTACAGGTAAATATTTGAAATGTTCACAGAGAGTTTTTTTACTACTATGTCCGCTATAACAACACACAATAGAAATAAAATTAAGTTAAAAAAAATATATAAGCAGTGGTATTGTACGGTGGTACGGGACTCTTCGTGTGCAAGTCAGACTCGCACTTGGCCGGGTTTTTTCCGAAAAACAATATTTTACCTATTCTCGGAAAACGTATTGGTTAGAAATGTTCTCCTTTTTTTTGAGAGTTCCTTGCTTTTCCAATTCACTTTAGAAATTGGCAGAATGATCGACTATGGCTTTGCTTACCATATAGGGAAATTAATTGTTTACCAAATTGACAACCAACTTAATTTGTCTGTATATTCGAATCACAACTGTTATTCTTTGTCAGTTGTATTGTATTAAATGGCTATAATCCGGCAAAATTGACGTATTGTGTCAATTCGATGAACAATTAATTTCCCTGGCAGTAGTTACGTGATTAATGTTTTCAATTACGAATTGAACATAAATTAAGAATATCTTTCATATTCTTCCGCAGTACCGTCGCCACATGGACTCTGTTTACGACTTCATCGTGGTAGGAGGAGGATCAGCAGGGTCCGTGGTGGCCGCGCGACTGTCGGAGGTGCCCGACTGGAGGGTCCTACTCTTGGAAGCAGGTATGACACCATCCTAACATTTTATAATAATAATAGCCTTTATTCCCACAATCTTCTAAAACATGTAGGAAAGTAAACTAAAACTTTAGTATAAATGGACGTACTTATGCAAAAGGGAACCAACCCACACATTGACAGTTTCGAGATAAAACGATTTTTAACAAAATGTTGTAAAGAAAGTAAACTGTTCATAATTATAATAGGGTTTTTTTGCAGTATTGTGTAAGATAGTGCATTTTATGAATCTATGTAAAAAAAAAAGAGTTTTTTGTGTAAAAAGTGTCTTTTTTTTAATAAATTATCTCTGGTTCCTTGTTGCAAAAACCCTAAAAAGTGGGTTGGTTCCTTGTTACAATATATAAACATATGAATATTATTGGTGAAAATCAACAAAAAATCAGGTTTTTTAAGGAAATTTTATTGAAAAATTACTTGGATACCTAAATACTTACATAATCGGCTGAACTCGCTCCAGATGGAGCGAGTTGTGGAACCAGATTGGTCAAAATTTGTAGCTTGTGAAAGCTACTAATTTTATTATTTTCGCTCATCTGGTTCATCTACCTCGAAATCAGGTTGCCCTGAAAAACCTTCCAGATCATCCTCCATTCTATCGTCTCCTACAAGATTAATATAAAAGCCATGGGAATCTTTAGGAATGAGGAGCAGAAGGCTCTTCAGGCCTTTTACCTTAGCCTCAGGAAAAGGCTTCCCGTTTGGCCAAAGAGGTTCCATTATCTCCCTCGTAAGAACAAAAGTTGGCCTACCGCGTAATTTTTTTTAATGTTAACCTTTTTTATAATCCTCGGTCAAATTAGACCTCATAAAAATTGTGAACATTTCCTCCTATTTGAGCATTATTTCCTTTGCGTTAAGCCTAGACACTTTAAGACCGTTTTCTTCCTATTTGTTATGTTTTTTTCCAGCTTCAATGAAGACAAGAATAGGGAGCAGTGGTGGCCCAGTGGTAACAGCCGCGACTTACGAGTTGTAGGTCGTAGGTTCGAACCCAGATCACAGAATAAATAGTACAAGTCCCAGACAGGCGCTTTACTTCGTGTAAATTATTCCATCACCACTGCTTTCAAAACGGTGAAGGAAAACATCGTGAGGAAACCGGCATGTCCCAGAACCAAAAATTCGAAGACATGTGACATCTACCAAGCCGCACTGGGTCCGCGTGGTGGATCACAGCCCACTCTCTCTCACTGAGAGGAGGCCTGTGTCCCAGCAGTGGGAACGTTATAGGCTGATTACGTTACGTTACATGATTGTAATCATCAGCTGTGTATATGTATAACATGTTGTTTTTTTAAGGAAGATTAAATTTTTCCGAAATCATTGTCGTTGGGAAGAAAGCTGTGTCCCGATTCTACAAATTGTATAAGGCACAGCTTTTAGCATCAAAACCAATTTTATATTACGGTTTTGGTCACCGCACGAATTACTCCATAGGATTGGGCGTTTCACGTTGCTCCCAATGCTCTCTAAAATATACTTGATTAGACAACAGCCTTCCTCTTGAGCAAGGTGAAGCAGGCCGCGGTGCTCAAGAGGAAGAAACCTGGGTAGAAACCCAAAGACAACTTTGGGTATACAATTTAGGTATTCACACCGGAGCAATGATGAAGCTCATTGCAAAGTGTGGGTAGAAGGTGAAGCAGGCCGCGGTGCTCAAGAGGTAGGCTCTTGTATAATCAAGCATGTTTTAGAGAGGCTTGTCATAAAGTGTCTTGGCTTGACACAAGGGAAATGATGCTCAAAAAGGACGAAATTTTCACAATTTTTATGAAGTCTAATTTGAGCGACGAATATAAAACGGTTAACATAAAAAAAAAATACGCGGTAGGCCAACTTTTGTTCTTAAGAGAGAGGTAATGGAACCTCTTTGGCCAAACGGGAAGCCTGTTCCTAAGGCTATGTTTAAGGACCCGAAGAGCCTTCTGCACCTCATTCCTAAAGACTCCCATGGCTTTTATATTAATCTTGTGGGAGACTTGATGATGATCTGGAAGGTTTTTCAGGGCAACCTGATTTCGAGGTAGATGAACCAGATGAGTGAAAATAATAATAAAATTAGTACTTAGCTTTCTCAAGCTAAAAATTTTGACCCATCTGGTTTCTCATCTCAAAAGGCGGGACATAGCTGATCAACATCACTGTAATTCTTAACACCTGTATCTATTTCTGTACCTATGATCCACAATAAACATGATTGATTGATTGATTCTCAACTCGCTCCATTTGGAGCCAGTTGAGCCGATTATATAAGTATTTAGGTATCTAAGTGATTTTTTAATAAAATTCCCTTAAAATCCTGAGTTTTTGTTATTTTTACCAATAATATTCAAATGTTTATACATTTTAACAAAGAACCAACCCAAATATAAGGTTTTTTGCAAGAAGGAACAAGAGATAATTTATAAAAAAAAAGACTTTTTACTTTCTTCACAACATTCTGTTAAAAATTGTTGTCTCTCGAAACTGTCATTGTGTGGATTGGTTCCCTTCCCAAGGAACCATGTGATATGAATCTCATAGACTAACGTCAATTTTATTATGCAAATTGGAACTAAACCGCATGATTTCTTTTGTAAATTAAAATAAATATGCTTTATGTGGAACCATGTGACATGGTTCTTTGTCAAAGCTTAGGCTAACGGCAATTTTATTATGCAAACTGGAACCAAACCGCATGATCTCTTTTGTTAAATCATATAAATATGTTTTATGCGGAACCATGTGACATGGTTCTTTGTCAAACAATATAACCACAAAGACTTGCATTTTTTAACATTACCATACAGCATGGGTCTTTTTATTTTATTCGGAAACTGCTAATATATGAGTTGGTATCCTTGTCGACATAATGTTTTGATATGAAAGAGTAATCAGACAACTATGATATTTACAGGGCCGATAGAAGGTGCAATTTAAAAGGTTTCTGTATACTTAACTCAATTTTGACCAACTTGTGGGTTGGTTCCCTTTTGCATAAATACGTCCAAATTACCTAATAAAACTTAAAATAATCAGCAGCACTTTTGAATTGTCAAGGTGTCGTTCAAAATCAAAAGTAATTTACTTATTCTAATTAGGCTGAAAATCAGCACTTTACGAACGTCAAAATTACCTAAGACAGTCCCCTAAAAAGCCCGCCCTTCACCTAAGGTTAGTCACAAAGATAAAGTTGCCCATTCCAAAGCGTAGGTACTTAGGTACTAGTTGCCCATTCCAAAGCGTAGGTACTTAGGTAGTAGGTACCTATGGAGAAGAACGGGCAAGAAACTCCACGGACACTCTTTTAAATTTTAATTTTTATAAATATTATTTTATTAATTTGAATTTTTTATTTTTTTTTATCAAAATAATATGGTTCCATCATTCATGTTGAAATTATGCATGTGAGAACGATGCAGAACGTTAAAAGCGTCCGAAATAAAAATTAAAGAAAAAACAATTCAAATATCAATCATTATTTGACACCGGTATGCTAAAGCTTGCCACTCTCTCCGAGTATGGCTCATCCTCCTCCAAGTAACACCAAGCCATTTTCTTAATATCATCTCCCATCCAAAGCGTTGCCTCGCTTTCTTTATATTTCTTTTATTTTGTCTTTGACACCATTGGTTTACGGTTGCCAATTTTTCTTTGTTACTCCTAATCATATGACCTGCCCACCTCCATTTTAGTTTTCCTATGCACTATGTTACATCTTTAACAAAGATTTTACCTGTTATTAAAATGGATAGGAAATATATTTCATTTAGTACCTACTGTAGAGGCTTTATGTGTAGCCTTACATTTAGTTAGACAGGCTGGTCATAATTGTATCGATGTTCCATTCGAAGATTCAAACGAATGTGTCAAATATTAGAATATGGTGTTTTTGGTTCAATAGATAGGATTGATATTTTTGCTGTAAAGTCGTTTTAATAATATAATAGTTCCAAGACTACGGTGTTTTAATTATATACTAGGAACTGCGGAGGTCCAGTTTAGACCTTCACACTACCTAGTGTTAATTGTTAGTTGTATAAAATAGTTGTATATACAAAAATTACCTGTTAATTAGTAGAAATAAACTTACGATAGTAAATACCTATTATTTTAATACAAGGTTGGTTGGGTTGTTCAGTTGTTTTTAAAGCTAGCATTTTAATACACACATCAACACGGTCTAGGGATATTTTTTAAAAAGCGAATTACTATCAATGTGTTAATTATTTATATGACATGTATACTTATATTTAAAAGATACGTTATTTAATATTCTACCATTTTTGAATAATGGTTAAGGTACTTACATTAAAATTTCAGGATTTTATAGAAAAAAAATGAAGCATAGTCGGAAACCGTATATGAATTAACTTTTAATTTGTGAGTAAAAACTGAAAAAAAAATAGAAAAATCATTTAATTTGTGTTTATAAACTTGAAGTTAGTAGTCTGAGAAAGCGACCATGATGTTCATAACACATCGGCAACGATTCGGCATGCTCAGAACAAGGTTGTCAATGTCTTGCTGCGGAATATTGTCCCATGTCCTTCTGAGGTGCGCAAAAAGTTGATCTTCTGTAGCCAGATTTTCAGGAACTTCCTTCAGAGCTCTTCTTCGCAGCATATCCCACGCATGCTCAATGGAATTTAGATCTGGCGATTGAGCGGGCCAGTCTAAGGCCCTAACATTGTGTGTATGTAACCAAGCTGCTACCGTTCTCGCCGTGTGTGCCCGGGCATTGTCGTGCATGAGCAGGAAATCTTGCCCCATTTGTGTTCTGTGGGGCAAGATTACGGTCCCCAGCACCTGTTGGACGTATCGTTCTGCCGTCATATTGCCCCGCACCCAAACGAGATCCGTCCGTCCTCCAAGACAATTCCTGCCCAAACCATAATTGTTCCTCCTTGGTATGGGTGAACTTCCTGTGGGTTCTGGAGACGGCTCCATCGTCCAGGAACTCGCCAAACACGCATCCTTCGTGAATCTGGATGGAAGCCGAACCTGGATTCATCCGTGAACAGCACATTGGACCATTGATCACGGCCCCAGTCCACGTGGTTCCGAACTCATTCTAATCGTCGTCCACGGTTGCCTCTCCGTAAAGGCGGGACCCGGAGTGGTCTACGAGAGCGTAGATTGCTTTCATGCAGTCGCCTTCTTACAGTTTGGTCACTCACAAGCACTTGGTGTTCCACTCGCAGCCTTTGGACCAATTAATTTGCAAAAATCGGTCTTGTCTGGGGGTAGTGATGCGACGTGGCCCCCGGTGCCTCTCCGCTACTTCACCTGTGGCACGATAGCGTGTCCACAATCTTGAAATTAAATTTTGGTGGGTCCCTAGGGCCTCAGCAACATTACGCTGAACAGACCCAGCTTCCAGCATTCCCACAGCTCGTAACATCTCCGCCCTCGTCAAATGTCGGTGTTGCATGGCTACAATACCTCAATTTTAACTTTATCTTTCGTTTAAAAATGAAAAAAAACTGTAACTAAACGTCATTCGTATTGTTTTCTAAATTTCGCACAAATGAAAACCCCTCTCCTACACATCAAGACATTTTTATGCCACCGAAACAAAAATATTTTCAAAAATTTGAATTTGGAATTAGTCTGAGATAAATTACAAACAAATCGGTGTATAAAAGATTCCAATGCGGCCAGTACTTTTCGAGTTATTTAATTGAGTATGAAATATCCCTAGACCGTGTTGATGTGTGTATCAGAAAGTGCGGTGTGAAGTGGCCCAAATCTGCGTCAGTCTTTATGGTCTACTAGCTTTTGCCCGCGACTTCGTCCGCGTGAAATTTCACCCTCCCCCCCATTCACCCTCTTAGGGGTGGACTTTCGAAAAACCCTTTCTTAGTGGATACCTACTCTTCACAAAGAACACACACTCCAAATTTCATGTCTCTAGGACCAGTGGTTTAGGCTGTGCGTTGATATATCAGTCAGTCAGTCAGGACTTTGAATTTTAGTATAAATAATCACCGAAAACTTTTGATGTATGTCTTAACATTCCAGGTTTCGATGAGCCGACAGGTGCTCAAGTGCCGTCCATGTTCCTGAACTTCATCGGCTCCAGCATAGACTGGGGCTACCAGACCGAGTCGGAACCTGCTGCTTGTCTCGGGGAGACCGATCGGAAATGCTACTGGCCTAGAGGGAAGGTAGGTTAACGGAACGAACCATCTATATTCAACAAACCATCTCTTCGCTTTATTAATTGAAAGAAAAGAAAAGAAAAAAAAAATAGCACAGACTAAAAGACACACAGTACATGAGATAAAAACAAATAAAAAGTGGAAAAATCGGATGAGGTGCGTTTGGCATTTGCTTTGCAGGCAAAGGCCTTTCCCAATTTCTTCCCCATCTGTCACTGTTGTGCTACTTCTCGTAAATTCTAGAGGAGGCCTTTCAAAAGAAGGAAAGAACGATAAAGTATTTATTAGGACTCGCACAGCAAGGTACTCGTAACTTAATATTCAAGGCGTCCATCGACCATCTTCTTCGCGGACTGCCACGACATGCCGTCTAGCTAGGTTATAAGTGTTAGAACTCCAATATTTTATTATATAGATAGTCCCATATAAGTCTAGCAGGTTACATAGAAGCTGTTTCGACTAATTGCGTGCATCAGACATGTAAGAAACTAAGTACCTATAGTGGAACTCAAATCTTTTTTAACAAATTAGGTTTAATTTTTAAAAATAATACCATAAAACCTAACACCTCATCTCCAGGTCCTCGGTGGAACCTCAGTGATGAACGGCATGATGTACATCCGAGGTTCCCGCAAAGACTACGACAGCTGGGCCGCCGCCGGCAACGAGGGCTGGTCGTACGAGGACGTGCTGCCGTACTTCCTCAAGTCTGAGGACAACAAGCAGCCGAAGGAGATGGACCAGGGTTACCACGCGACCGGCGGGCCGCTCACCGTCGCGCAGTTCCCCTATCATCCACCGCTCAGCTACAGCCTGGTGAAGGCTGGAGAGGAGTTGGGTGAGTTTCATATATCGTGGTAACGGACACTCATTTTTGCAGTTATCTGCTCGATTGATTCACCTCTGCTTTCTAACTGTGGTACTGGTAGTCTTCAAAAGTGGCCCCGCCGCTAACGACTAGGAGGATTGTAGTATTTCTGTGACGAGTAAAGCAATTATTCTCTGTTTCTTTTAAAGTATTTTTTATCTTTTTTTATTACTTACTTAGTTACCTACGTAAAGAATGTTAGTTTTACAAGACGAGATCTTAATAATTTAAGGTTTTTGTAAAAATCTGCAGCCTAAAAGTATAAATTTCCAATAGTCTCATTGGATTCCTACCGCCCACTAACAAATCTCCCTCACTTTTCAGGCTACAAACAACGAGATCTCAACGGCATCCACCACACCGGCTTCTCCATAGCCCAGACCACGAACCGCAACGGTTCCCGCCTGTCCGTCGCGCGCGCCTTCCTGCGCCCCGCCAAGCACCGACCCAACCTGCACGTTATGCTGAACGCGACCGTCACCAAGATTCTCATCAACCAGACCACCCGCCAGGCGTACGCTGTGGAAGTCAGGAACAGCTTCGGCGGCACTGAAGTTATTTTCGCTAATAATGAAATTATTTTGAGGTAAGTTTTTTTAACGTAACGTGTAAAATTGTGGAATTTTATATCGCTTGACACTACATTTTTATTCCCATCATCATATTAATTTTTATTCACCCCCATTATTTTGAAAGTCTAGCGCCTAGCCTAGCGATATGGACGAACAATGTCGTGTCAAGCGATTTTGCATCTTAGGTAAGATGTGCAATAATAGTTAACTGTCTTGCATATCAACTGCACTGCATGACTGTGGGGTTCTACCCCTGATCGTAGAACATTAAAGTCTGGTGACAATTTAATTTAATTTCTGCTCACTTTCCCATGATAAAGTTTAATTTCTTGGAAATCCCATCAAAATATTGTACCCAGTCCCTGTTTAACCCTCTAAGTTTTGTCCTCAGCGCGGGCGCGGTAGCGTCTCCCCAGCTCCTGCAGCTGAGCGGCGTGGGCGACCCCAAGGTGCTGGCCGGCGCGGGAGTGAAGCTGGTGCACAACCTGCCCGGCGTGGGCCGCAACCTACACAACCACGTGGCGCACTTCCTGAACTTCCAGGTCAACGACAACAACACCACCCCCCTCAACTGGGCCACAGCTATGGAGTACCTGCTGTTCAGAGATGGACTTATGTCAGGAACTGGTAAGTGGCGATAGGTGATTTAAAACCTGCATTTTTTTATAGACACCATTGTGTATTTTTAACCGACTTCGGAAAACATGACAAAAGGCAAGAGTCATGTGATAATGAATGCACATTTAATATCCTGCTTAGCTTTGTTTATCGAATAGGTACTTAGATATTTTTATACCAATTAATGACGATAACATGGTGTTTGCCTCCTAAAGAGACCATCTCAATTTACTTCCCAATGTGTATCCGTTTACCCTTAATTTAAAACGAAAAAAAAGCGAGATCTGCCTTTTTGCACGACAACTCATCTAGCAAATGAAGACAGAAAACCTGCATAATCGAGAATATATATGACATTAACAAATAACCATTTGAATATTTACTTCCCCAGGCATATCCGAGGTGACCGCCTTCATAAACACAAAGTACTCGAACCCAGCGGAGGACAATCCTGACATCCAGCTATTCTTCGGCGGCTTCCTGGCAGACTGCGCAAAGACCGGCATGGTGGGCGAGCGGCTGGACAACGGCTCCCGGAGCATACAGATCATACCGACTGTGCTGCACCCCAAGAGCAGGGGGCGGCTGGAGATCGGGTCTGCTGACCCGTTTGCTTACCCCAAGATATATGCCAAGTGAGTATTGTATGGAAATAGCGTCGTCTTGTGACAATAATAGGAAACACAATCGCACCTCCACAGCAGCTCACAGCTAAGCAACGCACGTGTATTAAGCTTCGTTTTGTGTGTACATGTAGGCGGGATCGTCCATTGTGACGGCAGTAAAAAAAATTACCCTGTGTGTGTGTGTGTTTTAAATAACCATGGTAAACCTTTTCGTGCACATCCTGCGTAGCAGTGGACAGTCGAATTTACTCCATAGAACGTTTATCACGATCGAATAGGCAGAAAAACTCGCACTAACGACTCAGTTATGTAAGTTGTTTGGCGTTAGTCAACCAGCGAAATACTTAGCACCTAAATATCGAAATAGGTATCAAAAGGGAAGGGTGCACTAGTATTTTAACATTGACGAACTCGTTCTGGATCACAGTCGTGCTATTATGTGAATATTTAAAACCTAAGCTGCCTGTGTAAATTACTTGTTGGATAAGTCACCAATCTACAGCTATTAAAAGAGTGCCTTTCGACCACTTAACGAAATAACTTGCAAATTTCCTTGATTCTGGAGGACTGGAAAAGTAAGGGGGAAACCTTTGCCCAGCAGTGGGGCAACATAGGTTAAATTAAAGAAAAACCTTTAACTAAAAAAATAAAACATTTTTTAATTCCACTGAGTCACTTTAGTTAATTTGTCAATGCCTCTTTTGTTTTATGCTTTTGCAACCTCTCCTTTTGTCTCATCTTGCCGATGTCGGCCTTGTCTTGAAATTGTTTATCTATACTTTAATTTTTAAAAACTTCTACCCCAATTTCAGCTACCTAACCCACCCGGACGACGTCAAAACCTTAGTAGAAGGCATCAAGTTCTCTCTCAAGTTAGCTGAAACCAAAGCCCTGAAGCGCTACGGAGTGAAGCTGGACAAGACCCCAGTGAAGGGATGTGAGAAGATCAAGTTCGGCTGCGACGCGTACTGGGAGTGCGCCGTTAGAATGCAGACTGCTCCCGAGAACCACCAGGCGGGATCCTGCAAGATGGGACCGAGAGGAGACGATAGTGCTGTCGTTGATAACTTGCTGCAGGTAAGATTGTAGACGACATTGTTGCCAACGCGGGTAAAGAGGCTGGCACCGGAGCATGAGAATTGGCACAAGCAAAGTAATGCCTTTAAGGAGTGAATGAAGTCGAGCTGTGAATGGTGATTATGATGATAAAGTAGCTGTCCTAGCCCTGACTTCAATTAAGAATGATCGTGCTAAAATAGGGTTTGTTTGATAATACAAAAATGCAGGTTCGGACTCACATCCTCGTCTAGGTTATTCTTGCTTGTAGTCAAAAATATACTATTCTATAGACTTGATCGATTAACAAAAAGCAGGAAACCACGTATTTTCTGCTGTATTACCACTATTCGATGCAGTTCCTAGGCCAAATGGGCTGTGTCCTACAAGGCAACAGCGACGCAAGTATAACAATTATGCCTAGCAACAGCAAGAATCATGATTTGATCGCATTATGTAAATAAGATCCGGTTTTTGAAGACCAGTGATGACCTTCTATGGACAGGTCTAGTTATTCAGACGTTCTAATTCCTCTAACTTCTGTGCAGGTGCAAGGTATAGACCGGCTGCGGGTGGCGGACGCGAGCGTGATGCCGACGGTGACGTCAGGCAACACCAACGCGCCTGTCGTCATGATTGGCGAGAGGGTCGCCGACTTCATAAAGCAGCGCTGGTTGGGGACTGTTCATGTGGGTCGATGATTATTATACGTACCTACTTGTTCATGTTTTTTTTGTGTTCTTATATTGTGTGCTTTTATTTAATTTCTTTTTTAATAATTTTTCTTTTTTTAGGGTTCCGTACCTACCCAAAGGGTAAAAACGGGACCCTATTAAGTACTACGACTCCACTGTCCGTCTGTCTGTCACCAGGCTGTATCTCATGAACCGTGATAGCTAGACAGTTTAAATTTTCACAGATGATGTATTTCTGTTGCCGCTATGACAACAAATAATAAAAATAAAATAAAGTTAAGACTTAAAGCGGTATAAAAGAAACGTTTTTTTCGGCGTTTTATGGCTTGTGGCGTACCACAGTCGGACTCGCACTTGACCGGTTTTATTTTTGATAATAATATCTCTGTAATTCTTTCGATAAGTACTTTATTTTATTTCTTTCTTGAGCTAAGGAAGATGTAAATTTAATAATGCTTATTTTCTTCGTCCAGGCTCCCTACCCAGTGCCGCACGGCGGTCTGTCCAACGTGCTGCAAGCGAGCGACTCGACGCAGCAAGCCACGTGGCAGCGGTGGCTGTGACGTCAGCGCCACGGCCACGCGAGCTCCGCACTGCCCTAGATATACATAAAGCGCTTCAACATTCTTTTGGCGCGTGGCCAGAACCGGAACTAACGCCGCCATCTTGTTTTTTCAATACATTTCACAAAACAATTGCACCGATGTTTACCAACAGCGCCCCCTGTCGACTTCATTCGCGCGCCAAAAGATCCTTGAAGCAGTCTAGTGTAAATATTTTGCTTTAGGTTATAAACGATGTCACGGAATGTGGTTTTTCCATGGATGAAGGTTGATCCTTGTCATAGGATTTTCTTTTTCCTACATTGTTGGTCGCTTGTCACATTTTTGATTTTAGTAAAAGATTCTTAGGTGTAATACTCACAAATTAGGCCAGAAAATAGCGTATCTATTAACTCGACTTAATTAATTAGCTTAATCTACATTGCATTGTGATGTTTAAAATAAAAATCAATTTCTCGAGCTTTAATAAACTACTGTATTTTTTCTGAGATGGACTTGAATGGTTCTCATGCTGTAAAATTCTTTGGCATCACTTAGGTATTATTATTTTATTGTAACTTGTGAACGCATTGCGTTGTTGTACAAATTAGTATTTATTTGTATTTTAATTCCGTCCATTGGTGTAAGTCTACACTTGAAGACAAAATAATTGCACCAGAGAGATATTAATTAATATTTTGTTGGTGCAATATTTTTGGAAGCAAGTGTATTACATAATTTATAATTACTAGATAAGTAAAATTTTATATAATAAATGTTTTTTACGAGTTCATGTGTATTTTTATACTGAAGTTACCATATTATGTAGGTTAATTTATTAGGTTATAGCTGCGTCCCCATCAGGAATCCTTAAGTTTTTAGCAAATACCTTACAAACTAGACTTCAATAATGAAACATCCCCTATGTATAACACCCCCCGGGATATTTATGGAATATAAGTCGATGATCTTTACATGACCTGGACCGTGACCTTTGCTAAAGTTCTTCGCGTCACGTAAGACCTAGGACGTCTAGTTTTCGAGATACATATTTGCGAAAAACTTCGGTAGTATCGACGTCCTATTAAGGTATGTTCGGCAAAACGTAATATTCTATAAGTTTGGCATGGGTAATTGTGTGACGTCACATTTTGCTACTCGTATAATCATGTTGGACATTTTGTTGGCGAACATGTTACAAGTCGGGACAGAGCTTAAACATGAGTCGCAGTCTGCTTACAATAATATAAACTGCGAACAAAAAATAGAAACGAATACATTCAAAAGAAATTCTTTATTACACAAGGATTATTCGAAATACTGGATAAAAATTTGGGCTGTCATCTTGTTTGGAATATTTGTCTACTAGGTACCTACTTCTCAAAGTGTGGCTCAGGGGAGACCACTTTATAGTCTCCCCAGAGACGTGCCCTAACAGGCGTTGCACTGAGGGGGTTCCGGATTGGTCTATTAAGAGGTAACGGGCCCCCCTCCATGTGCTGATGGTGATCACCGGGGTGGTTTTAGTGAGGTAAGAATCCCACACTACCTGGTCTTTTTCCCCAAAGTCCAGGTGCCTTTTGAAGGTTTCCCCCCGAAAACAAAAAAAAAAAAAAAAAAAGGTACCTACTTCTACTCTTTTCGTGGCGACAGTACCTATGTACTTTGATTTGAATTTGACTTCTTTATATTATTTGAGCCCACTGGGTGGCCACGTTGGTTGTGGCCACCCAGCCACCGAAATTGCATTTGGAATCACTTAAAATATTATAAGTCGCTAGTCGGTTTCAAACTCAAACCAATTATTTTAAATGAACCAATTACAGACACTTTGATTTTTCAAACGGTCGGTCGTTCAGTCAGAGAGATGAAGCTAGTTTGATGCCTTACTCGTGTAATCTGTGAAGTAAGTAACTTTTAAACAGGCTTGGTTAGTTTTTAGAAATATTAAACTAATCCTCTAAAACATATTGAACTTCTAATGATGGACACTTTTTTTTAAATTAATGAATTTCTAAAAACTTTTATAGATCCTAATGATGCACTCTTTAAAAAAAAATGTTTCTTTTTAACTTACTAGCCTTTTCTCAAACTGCAGTGCTGCTCGCAGTAACTAAGCTAGGGTACCAAACGGGTTAGGTTAGGTTGGGACTGTGACCAACCGCGCTACATCAAGTTAGTCACGATCACTTTTGGCTTTAGTATTTCAGGACCCCATTATAGAAATCATGAAAAAACACCAAAGAGGCGCAATCATTATATTACAGTGTTCATTAACACATAAATGATACAGATGATGAGATGTGTATGATGATACAGAGTCACTTTTGCAACGTGTGACTTAAAAATAAATTATAAACACATGTAGATACACCCTAAATCCGTCTCTCTCTCTCCCACACACACACACCCTCTCACACACACACCCTTACACACGCACACACACACCCCAACCCTCACAAACACACACGCGCGCCTATACAATCGATCGTATTTTATTTTCTTATTGTTTTTATTTTTCCTCTTTTCGTTATTTGCCTATTTGTATGTTTACGATGTAAGGGAAGAGCGGAGCCTTCAACTACAGGCATTTTCTATGCCTAAATGGAGACTCCTCGTCATTGCAATGTAAGCCAAAATGATATGAAATAAACTTTTTTTTTAATAATATTTTTAGGAGCGCAAAATGGAATTATTAGAGGTTCGATTAAATACAAATGCCATTAATAAATGTATTGATCAATTTTTTAAGTTAATAATATGTCCTAACTAATATTGGTAGGTACCTAATTGTAACAATTATGCAGTGACGACAAGACTAGTTTTCCCTAATCAACTCGGAACTTGCCGGCGAGCCATTTCAAGCCAATAGGTATTTATTTATACAAGGCAGAGAACATACGTTCACATACAAAATAAAATAAGTACGGCTGTTACTTTATTCAAATTTGTTTAACAATCTAAAATACTAGAAAGAAAGCATAAATCAAAGTAGTTTTTGTTTACAATAAACGCTTACCTATATCGTTAAAATTACAAGAAATATTTGCCACAACCAACGGGAGACCATGGCAATGAAAATAAAAGATGGCGACCCAAGATTTGAAACAGGTGAAGTTTTAAAAATATACTTTTAATCTAGGTTTACCTGTTTTTTGTTAGCCGTAGATATACAGTTCTAGTAGACTTATCATTCCTAATTATAACTATTGTTGGCAACCGAAGTTTGTGTTTACCGATGTGTCGGGCTATTTTCCTTGTACCTAGTAATCGAGTTTTTAAAGCCGAGTTGAGGCAATGTCGTTCCCGTGCGAGCTGCTAAGTTAGCGTTAACCTTTTGTTTGAAATTAGCAATACGCTAAGTTCTACGCCCAGCTATAGATATGTTGAGACTCAAAAAATAAAAAAATGTAGGTACTGTTGGATTTACACAAAGAGATTTAAGATGAATGTCTTTGGATTTACAACTATAGGCGCTAAACAGTGCGTTGAAAATCCAGTGCGCGATAAAAACCACCGCGGGAAAAATCGCACGTGCGTAGTACGAGGGCTAACAGCTTGAAAACTAAGCTTAATTACAAGTACCTAGCACTTTGTGATGGATCACGTCGGAGGATAGGATACCTACCAGTAACATAATTATCTATTTTCGAAATGCTACCTACCTACTATGGGCCGCCTGCTTGTATGTCAACCAATGTAAAAAGGAATCATTTTCTTTGTCAGGCTTGAAGATGGAAGCGAATGTTTACCAACAGGCAACGAATCTGCAGCTTCCTCTCGACCCGCCCCAGCCTCCCCACGACCCGCCCCCGCCTCATCCTACTAGATGGTTACTGTACGATTCGGCTAAGTCTGATTCGCAAGTGTCTCTGCCTCGAGACAAATCGTGTCCAGAGACAAATGCCTCTACGAAAAGCATGAATGTAAAATAGTGTTGAAAAAATAAAAACGTTTTGGTACTACAGTAGTTTTTATCAAACCTGTGTTTCCATTTCCACTAAAGCCGATATGAGTGGAGCGGAGATGTGCAGCAGAAATTAACCAATCACAGATCAGCACCGTAATTGCATAACTTGTTTGTTTCTGAATGCGATTCCAAAATTAAGCAAACTCCAGTAGCAATCGTTTTCCGTATTTGGGTTTGTGTAATATATAGGGTTATTGGTAAAACATTAACATGTACCCATCATTATGAACAACTTTTACTATGGGACCAAACCTGAAATCGCGAAAAAAATCAGCTGTTCCCTACATTTATGTTCGTATAATTATAACTATAAACTCGTCAAAATAATAACTCGTCAAAATGTAGGGAACAGCAGTTTTTTTTTTTCGCAATTTCTCTTCGGATTGGAAGTGCGTTGCGCAATTAGGTTGCAAGAAACAAAAAAAAAACACAAAGGAATACATACAAAAGAAATTCTTTATTGCACAGGGATATTCAAAATACTTAATTGGATAACAATTTGATATTACACTCAACGCAACCGTGTTATTGGTACAGTAATACCAGTTAAATTCTGCGCCATACAATACTACAAGCGAATCATTAGACTGTGGGCTTGCCACGGCAGGTGTGTGGGACATCGTTGTATGTTTGTAAAGCTTGAACAAAGTGAGAAAGAAGAGTGCTTTGGTATAGAAGTGGAAAGCAAATCGATCGATGGCACGGTTCACGCACGGTGGCTTCAACGATGCGTTAACAATATTACACAGTATGTAACTTTCCCTGCGTGCGCACCTACTAGGGTGCTCCAGTCAATCTGTACTAATATGGCCACAGATACATCTTATGGTTATCCAGCCATATCATAAGAGCATAGTAAATGTATTCTGACATAACTGTGACGCAATAGTACGAATTCACAAAAATAACGAATAATTTGGTGCACACGATCGAATAAATAAAAATATCGACTAAATCAGCGAGGACCACACTACTAGTCCTCAGCTTACAATAATGTTCAACTACCCTCAACGGTAGCCAACATCGCTAACTTATAATGTCGCGGTATAAAAGCTACTTTCATTAAAATTATTTCGAATAAAATGTATACAAATTATAATAATAGAAGATTAACTAGGATCGTGCACACCGGCTCATAATATCAATAATAATAATATATTACTTAATCATGTCTAATACTTATATATCGTATCTCACTAGAATTTATTAAGCATCACGACATTGTGCCCTAAGCCGTACGATAATTATAATAATTATAAAAAAGATAATTATAGTGAGCTGTTTGGATGCTAAAGCTCGCGTTACTCCTCCTCACACACTTAAACACAAAGTACGCATATATGCGCAAACCATTGCAAATGTTGTCTAAAATATGCATCCTCATTTGCAAGTAGTCAGACACTTGCGATATTGCAATGACAGGGCACTATCGACCGTTTTTAGTTAAGAACTAATCGTTGTTAACATAAAACGCCAATAACACGTTAAATAACACTAAATAGTTCCGCGCTAGAAGAATATATTATTTTATTTTAACGTTTCTCTTGTTTTGTACCAGCTTAACAAAGAATAGCTGGGGAGGCTGCAAATAGAATATAAATAAAAGCAATTCCTTTTTCGTGTGACATGTTGAAAAGTACCTCAAAAACAGTAAATTTTTATACATCTATCTGTATAAAAAATGTCCTGTTCGAGGCGAGAACCTCGTTCCATGTAGACTTTTCAGACGAACATTTACATGCCGTTTTCAAACCAGGAGCTCTGACAGTTATCTGGTACAAAACACTAAGAACGCAGACTATCTACAATAATTATTAATTAAATACAAAATATTCCAATGAGTAAAATATAGCACATCACGTTTATATATTACATCACTTCAGTCTCCATATAACGCAACAGGCGACACCGACGCTTGCTTTGTTCGCCGGCTAAGTAAGTTACAACATAACTTGGGGTTTGACAACGCGTTGCCATAGCAACCAGTGGAAATATCATCCCTATGGTCTTGTATGAAGCTGAGAGAGATATTTAAACGCTATTCAGCTTATCTAAATGGCTCGGTGGCGTCCTTATGAACCAACGTTGGGACATAGTTATGGAACTAGGCCATTTTAGGCCATTGTGACGTCACAGGCAATTCAATATGGCGGCTGCTGGACAACTTCGTACTTTTCAGTTGACACTGTGATCATTAGAGATGATATTTACAGTTACATGCTAAGTACACCCATAAACACTTAATAGGCAAAGACACCAATAAAACTAATAAATTTTAATAACAGAAAACAATATCACACTTGCCCTGACTTACTGATTAAACACTAGATTCGTTTATGAAATGTCAGCACTGGTTTGTCTCAACAACGAATTTTATTTACAGAAGGACGCGTTGCCAACCTTTTAATAATAAAAACATAATTTATAAAAGAATGGAAGAACACTTCTCAGCAATGTCAGCTCAACTATCGTAATTCTAAATGTACCTTTTGATTTCCGAAACATTATCCATGAATACCGATCGACCGACCGTTTGGTTTTATCCCGGTTAACGCCAGTAGGCTCGCTCTTATTATATGGGACTTAAAATAACTTGCGAAAAGTGGGCGCGCTATAGGTACACCTCTGCCATACCCTGCGGGGAATACACGCATGATGTTATGTTATTCATGAAAACTTCTATATTTATTATTCTTGGCAGTCAACGTAAGTAAGTGCAGTGAAAGCATAAAGCATACTCATTAGAGACCTGATCAGCAACCTAATTTCGAAACAAAGATTTAATCACAATCTGAATCATTTGCTGATCCATTGCTTCATATGTTCGAAAAATTTGTCCGCTCAACAACGTTAAAAACGCAATGAATGTTGTTGACCTGTCAAAATGAAACCCATTGCTACTGATAGTGTGTATATACCCCGCAGGCTTTTTGAAAGCGAGCACAAACGGAAGAACCAACCTACGCAAAAGTTGTATCATTTTCGAGTACTCTCAAAATGAACGTTGTCTTTCGTACGAATTAAACACGAACGCTGACAAGTGTCCCCCCACATTAGCTATAAAGCTTCGAACCATGTACAGACCCGCATGTTGCTCCAGCACTTAAAATGAACCAACAATAGGAATGCATTACAACTACGCAATCATAATAACTAACAAAACACTGTAACATTACCCTGAGCTGGGAACACAGATTATGGAAGATACTTCACTCCCTATATTCTTTGAAAAAAATTATAAAAAACCACGCAAATTTTACTTGGGAGATAAACGAATAGAAATACGCCTAGAGTAATATAAAAGTATTAGAAAACTGTGTGGTATTGTTAGAAATAAGTATTTTAGCAATACCAAACAGTTTTTGACCGAAATCGCGACTCATCTAATACCAATTCGTATAGCGACGATCGGCAGACGACATAAGCAATGTCCCAAACGCAATATTAGCACTCCATTACCTATTACTCTGTGGTACAATAAGCAAAGAACATAGGTAGCTAAGTATACGTGTCTATAATCTGTACTTTCAGTAAACTTTCCTGTGATATCATAGCAAATACTCCACATAATGAAATCATATCTTTTTTATAAATTATTACAAAGAGAATTTGTATTAATTTTATAGTTCTCGGTTATTTTCAATATTACAATTATTTTAATTTGTGTACATAGAAGTTTTGGTATTAGGTTATAGCCGTCTATGATAAGATGTATAGATATTCTTTGACGATGGCACTGAGATGTTGGCTCTCTTTCTAACGCTGTTTTCATAAAGCGCTATCTCTTTCTTTCATTCCAAATAGATTTTAGAGTGTCATCTCTGTGTAGAATTAATAATAAAGAATATTTGGTTCATTTAAAACAACCTTTGATTATTATAATTATATCAATGAAAAAAATTATAAATGAATGATTACCGAGTAATTTTTAATCAGCCAAAGATAATAAAATAATGAAATTAATTAAAATTGAGCATTTCTCTGTGGTCCCATCGCGCTTGTATTGTCTGTAATACATATTTTGAGTCAGACCACATATATTTCATAATAATTGTAGTATTTTCTTTCATAGTATTTTAGATTTGCAAAACTATACACCGAATCTTCGGGCCATAATAGCTATAACTGCATTTCATCTCATAAAGCCTACTTACAATCGGCACAGATTGGCGACGCGGCTTGTTTCGATAAACAATAGTATACGAACCCTAATAACTTCAATTTAAGCTCATATTCCCCAGAGCGAAAACTCAAATAATCCCACAAAGTAAAGTCTTCAAGCGCGTTTACACACATTTTTTGGGCTAAATACGAAACATTTTAAATGCAAGCTCATCAACACTGGACGTATTACATCGCAATATAGTCAACCGAACGTCCATTGTAACAATTTGACAGCGCCTTTATGTCGTAGCAGTAAAGGCGTTTATCGTAGTTCAAAGTGTTTCTGCTGTCGTGCAGTTGACCATACATAGAAACACAGAGCACGGAGACGCCTCGACGGCCGCTGCCAGAGACTGTCAACACTTTCCATACAAACCATGCGTGTCACAGTTAACTCTCACTACAACACAAATAACGCGTAGAAACTGACCAGCTTTGAATGGAGTCCGTCACAGAAGTTGTGCGCTCAACGCACTTTTTTTTTGTATTGCCATCTCTAGACAGATTCCGTGCTCTGTGCAAAGAATTATGCGAATTCTTCACGCTCGCGTCACCAATTTGAGCCGACTCTCGCCGTCATTGCCGACTAACACACAACTCGTCTCTCCGCCACAGTTGGGTAGCGTCCTGTACTGCCAGCCTGGTGTGAGCCTCCGCTAGTTTATCACAGTTCTACATGATGGAGCACATCTTCTTGAGATCGTTTTCGTCTGGGTCTAAGACTTCTGCATCTTTCACTACGGGGTCTTTGCCCGCTATGTCAGGGAGGTACCTGGAAAATGACGATACGTTATTATAGATAACATACTTTTTCTTCTCTGTATTTTATAAGTGGAGACCTGTAATTGGCTTTCAGACTAATGTATTGTCCTTGATCTGTTTGTTTTAGCTGTAAGTCTCTCATATTATTCAAATAAATAAATAAATATTTAAATAATCTTCGTCTCGTGTAAAACTGATGAGAGAGGTTATCACATTACGACGGAGGAAAAGTAATGGACATTTAAATCCGATGACGCCATTTGAAATAATTATGTATTGTTTATTTAATTATTATTATTATTATCCATTTATTTCAGGCATCAAGGCCATGTTTTTCGGGTTGTCTGCACACGTTGCATCGGGAATAATATTTACTTAGTGACACACAGACGACGCAAATATTTGTGAATGTAATTTACTCAAGTGTGTATGTGGTTTTTGCAATATTTAGACGTTATATTTGTTGATGCTCGAGTGCGTTACCTCTCGTAGTCGAGCCCCTGCCGCTCGTAGAACAGCAGGTAGGCGGCGGCGGGGTCGATGGGCGGCGCGGGCTTGGCGCTGAGCTCGCGGCACGAGCTGTCGTTGTAGCACAGCCACGCGCCCGACGGGTTGCGGCAGTACGCCACGTAGTGCCCGCCCGACAGCTGGCCCGAGTGCGACTGTGGAAGGGAACGCAAACATATAAACATGCACCTACACTGCAGTCATTCATCGTCAACAAGCTCCCGTCGGCGGCCGGCGATGCGCGCGCGCTGCCTGCGACGCACGCGCTACAACGCTGCGCAACCATTTTGTTTCTCTAGTCCGATCAAATGTATGAGCGATGAATCACTGCACGAGTAAATAGTTACCTTTGACTATACTTATTACTTACTAATAAAAACAATAAGAAACATGCTCCATAAAAAAATACATCTTTCTCTGTACGGTCTCATCAACCGTACATTTACTTTGTGAACGCAGCAACCTACTTGGATGTCGCGGCACAGCGAATACTTGGCTGACGATTTGTTGCGGAACTTGCGAATACGAATTGTGTGT
The DNA here is from genome assembly GCA_916614155.1 of Mesoligia furuncula. NCBI lineage: Eukaryota > Metazoa > Arthropoda > Insecta > Lepidoptera > Noctuidae > Mesoligia > Mesoligia furuncula. The sequence goes on from OU744810.1 coordinate 1,847,710, forward strand.
GAAAATGATATCACTACGCACTCCATGACGTCTGGGATACAGACCTTGGCACAAGGTTGTTTGGTGCAATCGAAGGAATTAACAATTCACTCGCGTAACCAATACAATAGCAACATGAAGATGGATCTTTCTATGAACATACCGTCACTCAACTCGATGGTAAATAACATTGTGAACATAACACATAATATGTCACACGTGATGTTGCCAGAAACTGCAGAACTAGAGGAAATCGACAAGCGATTAGCTATTATGAAAACACAAGAGAACCACCTCCCATCAACCATCTCCACTCATGACATACACCAATACGTCGTCTCTTATACCATTGTGGGCGTAATAATCACTGTCTCTGTGGGGTGGTTAATAAAGAGAAACGGACCATCTTGTCGCTCAAAACAAACTAAGAGTCATCCAACTGCGAACAATCAGCTTGAAGAGATTGAACTGCAACCGATACAACACAGAAGGCAAGAAGAAAACATTCATACGGCGAGCCAAGCAGAACTGCAAGCGGGACGTCCACGTCATGCGGACAACATCGCGTTCAACTTTGAATAATTTAATTAATTATTTGTATCTTTGTAATAGGGTTCCTTCTCTTGACAATCTTTCATTAATTTTCCTTACATCTTTGTGGGGTTGCCAACATGTACGGTCTCATCAACCGTACATTTACTTTGCGAACGCAGCAACCTACTTGGATGTCGTGCGTCACAAATATTATGCTATAATTAGAACGTTTTTAGCAATGCACATCGAGTCAGACAATAACTGTGGAAGTAACTACTTGTCAAGGGTAAGAATCGCTACCACTTTAACTTGTTAACCTTCTATATTTTAACATACTTAACTTTAAACTCAAATGTGGTTCTTTCTGTGTACTCCATAACTAAACTAACATTAACAAAGTGATAGTGTACGGGGCCTACAACCATTGGCTCCTACACTTCTCCTTACAATCACCCAATGAAGGCGGTATTGCAGAGGGTTAGAGGGTTAGAGAGGACTCAGTAGTAACGCCATTTTTTCAATATATCAACAAAAAACTGATATCTTAAAAAAATATATTGAAATATCTGTATAAACTCACCACAACAGCATACAATCTATACTTCAAGTCGAAGGGGTCTTGATCCTTCAATAGATGATGCTGATGGTAGTCTACCAGGTTGTCATCCGTCACCGGCGTCGTCACCAAACTGGTTGACTCTAACCTCTGTCTCCCTCGCGCCTAATGAAAGAAAATATTTTTAGTAACGTCTAGAAATTACTCATACACGACCTAAAAGAACGTTAATAAGTTTTTTTTAAAGTTAAGTTTTTTTTTCTTAGTAAAAAATTATCTCAAAATCTTATTACTACTTAAACTTCTTACAATTAAAGAAAATTTACACTATTCCCGATTAATACAAAGTGATAAAGGATTATTTTATGTCAGAAAAATTTGCGATTCCTGTGGGGATCTCAGTGCGAGTCAAAACCGCGGAACGCTGCCAATGAATAAAATAAATAAGTAAATTAAGGTATGAAAATAAAAGATGTCTAAAAAAAAAATCACCTCAACTGAGCCTTTCCGTTTCCTCTCAACTTTCGGCCTTGTCTGAACTTTCGGCTGTGGTGCATTTTCGTCATCTTCACTGTCCGACTCCGAGATAGTATCGTCGACGAAAACGGACGATCTTCGTTTAAAGTTGAGTATCTCTGTATGTCGTAGGCTGGTCTCTTGTGGTACTGACGCCAAGTAGGCTGTAGGGTCGAAGTCTTGGAACGGGAAGTTCACCACCTTCTGTGACTTTATCCATTTGTTGTTCACGTATTGGAACCGTTTTAGGTGGACTATCTGTGGGAGAAAAGTGAGAAATAAATTATGATTGAGTGGAGTCCTTAACGGTTTTTGAACACGGCGTTATTTGTTTTTATAATACGTAATTTTTTTGGAATGGCGATTTTCAAGTTGAGATACTAGAGTCATCTTTACACTATGCTATATCCAGCTGTTGACTGCCATAACACATACCAGTATAGGCGGCAGTCTCCAAATCTGCAGCTTCTTAGTAGCAGGCTGCGCGCTGCGGCAGTGCGCGCAGTGGTAGCGTTGTTCTAAGCGCTCGCAGCTCGTGAAGGCGCGCAGGCAGCTGGCCAGGTCTATGGCACGGGCAGCTTCCTGGCGACACGCTGCTACCGACCAGTGTTCTACCCACGCCTGAAAGAAATAACAATAAAAATAAAAGATCCTGTAGGAAAAATACAAAGCAAATAAGTACACAACGTATATTCTCATTACAAAAACTATCACACCGCGCAAAACCAGCGACGGCAAGGCTGCGGCGACGCGCGACGGAAGAATAAGCATAGCAGTTTCAATCTACTTTAAAGATAAGAGAGCTATCATCTGCAAACAGTACAATGTCACAGATACTCTTAAAATAGAATGTTAAGTAATTGATATATACGAAGAATAAGAATGGACCCTGTATTGAGCCTTGAGGTGCACCTAACTGAATTGGTAGCCCGGAAAATTTCACACGATTAACATCTACGCATTGGAGCCTATAATACAAATAAGAATTTATTACGAAGGGAGCATTGTTTTGAACAGTGTAATGAAGTAGTTTACACAAAAGCATGGCATGGTTCATGCAATCAGAGGCTTCGGAAAGATCATAGAAAACTCCCAATAGTATTTTGCGAGTTCTCCCAAGCGTTATATACGTGTTTCAGCAGAGCAACATTCGCATCTGTAGTCGAACGACCTTTTGTAAAGCCATATTGTTCATTATGAAGGAGGCAATTTAAAATAAAATGTCTTAGCGGCTGCTTGAGTATGAACTTTTTAAATATCTTACTAAACGCAGCTAAGATAGAAATAGCTGTGGTTCTGGGGAGTTTGTTGCGCCAGTAGAAACTGGTGAAGGACGGGCGCTTTGGGAGATATCTTAGGTAATTTTGACATTAACAAAGTGCTGATTCTCAGCCTAGTTTGAATTAATGACTTTTGATTTTGGTAGGCCTTATGACTTTGCCAATGTAATTTTTATAACTTGATTTAAATATCCTTATAGCTCTATTACCTACTGAAGCAGGTACTATCGTATTTTCTTTGTGCCGTTCTAACCGCTTTCCCAGTATGACCACTCACTGTTGTCCGACCGAAATGCAACCTTGTCAGCTATCTAATATGTACAATTATCTTTCTGTCTAGAGAAGTAAATACAGGGTGTAAAGTACAATGCCATTAACTACGCATTCTGGTCTGTGTGGTGCCGGACTTAAAGAATACCACCACCCCTTACCTCCCGTGGGTGTCGTAAAAGGCGACTAAGGATCGTACCGGAGGATGGGCAGCAGCGTTCTCTATGTATTCCACCATCATACCATACTACGATCGCCAACCCGCCTGCCAAGCGTGGCGATTATGGCAAACCCTCTCAAAATTGGGGGAGGCCTATGTCCAGCAGAGGACGTCTATCGGCTGAAACGACGACGACGACGACGCATTCTGTACATCAAACTAAGTAACATTGAATGAAAATTTTTGTCTCTCGGCTTCGTTACACCTGCTATAATGTGTGCGTACCTTTTCCCTCGTGGACTGGTAGCGCAGGTGTAGCGCGGTGGGGTCCCAGTCGATGGCCAGCATGACGCCCGCGCGCCGCGCGCCCGCCAGCAGCGCGCCCAGCTCCTGCGCGCGCACCTCTCCGCACTCCGTCTCGCCCTGGGCAACATAACTTACGATATACCTACTATAAGATATAAAGACATACGCACCAAATATAAACAAAGCCCAGCAGTCGCCTCCTTGCGATAGACTTAATGGATACCTATTATGATTTAACTAAAACTACAATTACTGAATAAACAGGATTAAAATGGATTAAGTTCAAGAGCACTGACATCTCTCAAAACTTTATTTCCGATTAACAAATTAATAAATTATCTTTATTTAGGCATTATTTTCGAAACTGATACATCTCTATAGTAATGTCAGTAGGAACACTGCTCATTTTAATTTTATTTTATTTTGTTCGAGTAGCGTATTTCCCTTTCCGTGTCCAACTGGCTACATCGGTCTCGCGAAATCCACACGCTTTTGTATTAGTACGTAATTCTACTGTGTTCAATTCGCGTCAACTGAGCACGCCTTTGTGATAACGTAAAAAATAAAGTAACCTAACAAAAACGAACCTCGGGGTGCCCTTCGCTCGCATTCTATGTCGACGGAGCCCCGCTTCGCGGGGCCCCTATTTCTGTGAAAAGGGTTTAAAGTAACCTAACCAAACCTAACCTCGGGGTGCCCTTCGCTCGTTCTTGCATCCTACGTCGCCTATCGACCGTCCGCAACCATGCAATGTAATTATGTAAGTATAACCATGTAATTCCCAAAATAAAAGTCTTTTTAAAGTCTTCCATTATGCACTATGTAAACAAGAAACATAACCTCAAACGCACAGTAACAAAAAAATAACAGCGCGCGAATGAAACTTCGGGCGCCCCGCCCCCGCGGTGGCGGCGGCTCCCGCCAGCTTCGGCCCGCACGATTTATTCCGAACATTTACGAAAGCGCTAAATCAGCACGGATTTGTTTCGAAGAGACCAGTTAAAAAACCGTGTTCAATTCAATTGGACACTATTTTTTAAAACCTCTTTTAACGTTGCTTGATCGCAAAAACGTGCGCAGTTGACGCGAATTGAGCACGGGTTGGTTGAATTGTGTAGTAATACAAAAGCGTATGGATTTCGCGAGACCGGTGTCGACAGTTGGACACGGAAAGGGAAATACGCGTTCGGGTAACTTTAGCTGTAAGTTACCCGTACAAAATAAAATAAAATTACCTATTACAATGTTCTTGAAAATATGAAATTGAAGGCGGAAATTTCAAATAAGTTTCCACAATAAATACTAAAATAAAAACGAAAAGGGGCAAACAAGAGACCTAGCAAAACCTATAATATAAAATTAAAAATAAGTAGTACGCGAACTGTGATGGGCTATGAGTATAGTATAGAAATACATAGATAATAATTTCTTTATTGCCATAAAAACAGGTTACAGAAATATTTTTAGACCCTGGCTCCAGAGCTAGGTTAGGGTACCTGTATTACAGGAGCCAGGAATAATAAATTGCGTAGAAAAATTACGTCGCGGCTGAAATTTAATACAATCCTCGCCAAACATAAAGGACAATCCCAGTGAGACAATTTATTCTCGATAGACAAGAATATTTGACAAGGAAATTGTCAGTATTCAAACTTTTTATGTAAGTTTCGTAGGTACGATTGTAAAATTCGCAGAAATAAAGAGTGAACTAAAGTGGTTGGAGTTACATTGAGTCGTTGAAAATGCTATACTTACAGTGATATCAGAGGAGAGTCTTGCGGAGGCGTGTCGGTTGAGCTTGTTCTTAGCGATCGGTGAGTTGGTGTTGGGGATGTCGCCGTCCAGCGACGTCGGAGCCACGCTCGAGCGCTTGCTGCGCCGGCGACGTTTGCCTAATACAGTACACGTGGTTTGTTTAGTAGGGTTTTAAATCCAATAAGGTTTATATGAAAAGAGATAGTATAACATCATAACTGTTTTACCCAACTTTGAAGTTTTGATGTGAAACATCTAATGCGGAGTCAGACCGGCTGTTGGCGTGGTGAAGGTCGGCGCGTCGTCACGAGCTCGTAATTCATTATCATACCCAGATTCGTTTATATGGATAGTTAAGTTGAGGGGTAAAATGGCTCGTTTATGCCCGAGTATTTTCACTGCTCAAAAATGTTGCAAAATTGAAGAAGATATTTCCCGCCACGAAACTTAAAAAAGTTTTTTTTAATTTTGAACATGTGTTCGACTTGGGTACTAAGTCATAAGAACCTTTCTTTGCGTTTTTAAATAATAAATGACAACAATTTTATCTGGTTTTATTAAATTAAGGATAGAAAACACGGAAGTGAATAAATTAAAGCAAATGTAACAAAATAATGACTTTAATCTGCGACGTTTTATTGTGCGTGTGGCTGTTTGGTCTGAATATCTGGCTTAGAAAAAAATACTTTATGCATTAGAGCATGAAAAGCGAGTTTATGTCGCCTACGCACAACATAAAGACGAACTTTTAGAGCATGAGAAGTGAAAAAGATTTTTGTTTTGTTTTTGATTGTCAATTTTTTTTCTTGAATAAACCATCCTTTCACTCATATTTTCTATACAAAACAGTTCGATGTTTTACATCTATTCTGCAGGCGTCCCACAACGGCTCATTTTTTTTGGAATTTCATAGATATGTTCACCTATAATTTTATCGTAATACAAAATAGGCAAGTACTACCATGGCTGTAACAGGTATAGAGCTGTTACACCAAATGGTAGTAGATCCATGGTTCAATGGATCCATGGTTAGATCTCATTTCCGATCATAAACGATGATTCCCGAACCGCAACTTTTGTTGTGACATCTGTTGCTAGTGCTAGTGTCCTCGTCCGCCATTATGGCCGATCCAGGTTTTCATTTTTAATACACGAACTGTCTAAGCTTTAATACACGAACAGTTTGTGTTAAGTCCCGGTCACATATAGCCCGATCACACCAAGTCGAACCCACACATACAGGTACAACCTGCACGGCACACCGTGTATTCCCAAAGTTCAGTCAGACCACATCTAGTTTAAAAAATATGATGATGTGTAAAAGTGTTTGTAAAAACTTACTTACAAAAAATAAATTATTTATCATTTATCAGTTCAAAACGTCACTTTTGCTATCATCAAACTGACAGAAGAAGTCAGGCTCCGCCCAGGCGTCACTCGCGCTCGTTCTAACGCCAAGATGGCCGCGGGCTTATACGGCAACTTGCCTAAGATGAAACGGGAGGCACCGAGTATTGGCATCAGCCAATAAGAAAAAAGATAGAACAACAACCTTCCGTACGTCTGCACTCCACGAGAGCCGACGACGAAGCTCGAACTCGCGGAACGGGAACTGTTGGCAGTGTGTAGAGCGCAGTACTCACAGGTGTCGAACAGCGGCGTGTCGTCGGACGGCAGCGCGCACCCGCGGCACAGCGCGGGCCAGGCGCAGCGCGCGCACCACGCGCCGCCCGCGCGCACCACGCGCACGCGGAACTGTTGGCAGTGTGTAGAGCGCAGTACTCACAGGTGTCGAACAGCGGCGTGTCGTCGGACGGCAGCGCGCACCCGCGGCACAGCGCGGGCCAGGCGCAGCGCGCGCACCACGCGCCGCCCGCGCGCACCACGCGCACGCGGAACGGGAACTCGTAGCCGAGGCTGTCGTCACTGAACCGACACAAATGTATTATAACACACCTTCATGATAAAGTCTAGCGTATGTATATTAAAATCATCAAGCTGCTACACATTGCATCGCAAAAAACAGACAAGTGCCAGTTAGCCTCACAATCCCCGTTATTTTGGGATTATTCTCCATCTCTGTATAACCTGTGTTCATGGAATTAATTGATTGATTTGAATTTAACGTGTTACGCATGTAAGCCAGTTACTGTTTCACCACCTCCAAATATAAGTGTCCAGTTAATTTTTTTTTTTTTTAAAGTTGGTAACTGGTGATGCTCCAAAATTGAAAATCTACAACGCGAAACTGAGCAAAGGTCATGAATGAACAACTTAGAAATTAAGGGTGTTCCATCAACCAACTCAGAAAATCTGTTCGCAATCATTGGCAAGATAGGAGATATCATTAGATGCAGTATCCTTAAAGAACAGATAAACTTCATTGCTATCTTGATCAAAATATGATTCGCGACAATAACAGGTACATATTTACAGAATTATAATCATTAGAATCATTCATCATCCACTATTGGTGGTAGAAATCTAACTTAGAAAGATGTATTAATGATTCTAATTCTGTAAATATGTACCTGTTATTGTCGCGAATCATATTTTGATCAAGATACAACCTGACACTGACCTGCAAATTGCAAAAAACGTAAGGAAATTTGAATTTCGCGGTCTATGACTGTCCATTCATTTATGCGACGCGCGACGTTGCCGTCCCACCCGAGTTGTGTTCGCAACCTTGAAAGAATTCCGAAGAAAAGGGCGCCACCATGTTGCCACTCTTACGCCGTAGCGACATGCATGATATAAATATAATTTTGGGGCTTGCTTGTATGCAATAGTATTGCACACGGATTTTCTTGCGTGTTATTTTATTTTGTATGCTTTGCATTTTCATTGATTCAAATTGCAATATTTCTAGTATTGCAATTATTTGTAGGTATAGTAACTAATAATTATTCAATTTTAAAAGTAAGTAGGTAAGTAAGTACCTATCTTTCGGCGGTTTTAGAAACAGCAAGTTGGCCCGTGATTTTAGACGCTGAAATCCCGTCACAATACTAATTAGGTACTTACATGTCTCAATTACATAAGTACAAAGTCAGTGGTTATGTGTTTTTACCTACTTATATTTTTTGATCAACAATACATTAAATAAGTAAGTACATAATATTATAATTCGGTAACCCAACGAGTTTGCAAACATTTGCAAAATCGAATGTACCTGTAAAATAGAATACCTTTTACGCATATTGTCAGTTTCAGACAAACAAACATTATTTTTAGTTTGATAGTTATGTCGCATCTAGCGGGGCGGCGGCGGTCTAAGTACTTGTGCCGGCGCCGCTGGACGTGCGTTCAGAACACATTATATTGTAATCTTTGGTTCAGAACTTTGACTTTTGAAATCATTGGTTCAGAAACAAACAAATGATTGAGTTACTTACATCAAACGTGATTTATTATTGTATTTAAACATCTAATTTGTTTTTTTTTTCTTATTCATCGACTAATATTCTACCAGGAATTTATATAAAGATAAGTAAAATTTTACTTTTAGTTTCTATTTTCTGTACCTAATGATTTCGGAACGTAACCTTGTCATAAATAAATCGTATCTTATTCAATATCATCTGTACGCTGTACCTGTAATAATAATAATCTAATAGTAGGTAGCAATTCTTTTCTAGTAGAAAGAATGCTTGAATACAAATCAAATCAAATAATTTATTTGCATAATACACGTGAAAAAGGTGTTACAGGTATAAAATACGACTAGGAAATTCTGAGATCTCATTGTACGGTTGTGAAATTCGATAGTATTAAATTTTATTCAAATACTGAGTTTATAGAAGTATTGTACTATTTTTTTGTTTTTCTATTTCAGATTTCTCTAATCCTGAAACTGATTAATTTCAATGGATAGGAGTATATTATGTGTTCTGTGATTTCAATTGACTGTGGAAACTGTTCCAAAGAAATGTTTATCTGCGATATCTGGGTATCGCATTGTGGACCTGAAGAATGTAATTTAATGGGCATTCCAATTGGAAAGACCGAAATATGTGTGAATCTTCACAAATTGAATTTGTTAGTGAGATGAGAAGTGAATTAATTTTCAAGTGCACTATGTCTGGTAATTGCGTGGAAGCACTACGGAGAGCAGTAATAAAATAAATACTGCATTTTTGTGGGCAACTGCGACTGCTGGTAGCTATTACACTCAATCAGCTCACATTACAAGTCTCATGAATATTCCAATAATGTCGCCAAATAAATGACTAAATTTCGTCGTGTTGAAAAAAAATTAGGCAGTGTGTGGTTTGAACATTTGTCAGAGGAAATTAAAACTGCTGGTGAACAAGAAAGGTCAGTTGCTATTCAAAAAGGTCATGTATCTTCAGACGGTGTTCCATATGTTACTGTATGTAGTTGGATGATGGCTGAAAAGGTCATATGGCTACAACTTTGATTCATGTTCTTGTATGGTAAGTTAATGTATTACCAAACACACATACATAAACATATACCTTCTTCTCATGGGGGTAGGCAGAAACTACAGAACGCCACCTGCTAAGATACCTTACATACCTACTCCGTTACTAAACACATATTTGGTTCTGTATGAACTTTTTACTATGTGCAATATTTACAAGTGTTGCTTTTTCTTTTCAGGCCTGCATTGTTGGTAAAGAAACTAAGAAATGTCTATTTCTTGGTGTTCAAAACAAATATTGTTATACGTGTCAATATTATGAAAAAAGGAGACATGGACATGAAAGCACATAATTGTTGCAAAAATTTTACTGGACCGCCTACAGCACTAATTATGGTGTCACTAATTATTGTGGAAGGCTTTCAAAAGAGTGAAGAAATGCATCAACTTCCCTATTTGAGTTTTATTGGATACGGAGACTCCTCTGTTTGCAAACTTGAAAGAGAAAGTGTCATATAGGAACTTTGGTCTGAGATGGAAACATAATCAAAAAAAAATGAACGCAAGAATCATGTAATTAAAAACTATACGAGGGCACAGGTCGAGGGTTGAGGGCGAGGGGGAACTATACAAGGTAAATAAATAAATCAAATTTGTATTGACATCTCAAGACCAGTGAAGCATATTCTGTATTCATATTTGTACTTTTTTTAGATGTTTGCCAACACTAAGCTCCCACTTTACGGGCGAAATATTTTGAAGCCAAACGTGATGAAGGTTACACTAGTGGCATGGAAAATTATAATGTGTATCAGTGAGAGTAGCAGATTTGCGAAATAGCCCGCTTTTGTATTCGGAATACATGAAAACTGCAAGCATTATTACTGCAATGTCAATAAAACAGCTGCAAATGGAAATATAATAAGTCAGAAATTGTCAGTACCAGTAAGAAATGCTTTGATTATCATGGTACAGTATTGTTTCTTTGTATGTTACATAACCATCTATTATATTTCATTGATATTAGAAAATAAAAACATATTCTATTTTCAGGATGATCGCTTGCTACTGGACACAAATGGTATGGAACTGTATGGAAAAAGCAGACCACACCCAGGGACACATTAAATAAAATACATAAATCGAAAGGAACAAAGTTGTATTCTGCCAGAAATCATATTGAGACATGGTCAAAAAAATGCTAAATGTGTAGATTTGAATGGTATGTATACACGGCTAGATATCAAGTTATACATTTCCAGTATAAGCTGACCTCCCATTATATGGAAATCTTATACAATGCGAGATCAGCTTATACTGGAAATGTATAGCTGGTTAATTATGTAGCCGTGTGTACCAGTATATACTGGCACACAAGGCAATTTTTTTAACTTCATAAATTGTATCAATTTCAATGTCTAAAATATATTATTATGTTATTCTAGTGAAAAATCGTCCATCAACATCAGTTGGAAATTCGAGCAAATAGTAATTTTAATTTTAGAGCAGCTTTGGAGATTGATGGTAAATGACATTTTGAAATGAATAGGAAATAATATTTGTCCAAAGTAACATAATTATATACTAAGTAAAGTTATTTTTCTTTGCAGCAGCCTTGTAGCAGTGGACAAAAAGACTCACGGCACATGGTGAAATCATCAAGTCAAACGATTTTTGTTATATTGTATTTTTGTAGTAGTTTGTTTAGAATCGACACTATAATATATTACTTTTTATTTGTATTTTACTATAAAATCAAGAGGCTTATTTTTGTAGTAGTTTGTTTATAATCAACATTATCATTGTATATTACTTTTTATTTGTATTTACTATAAAATGAAAAGGTGAAATAATACTTTATTATGTAAGATAACCACCTGGTGAACTCAATAAGCTGGTCTTTAGATTTTTATTTTTCTAAAAACTGATAAGAGGGCTTTGACATTATAAAATATTTTTTCACCTACCTCAATTTAGTATGCGATGTAATCGCATACTAAATTGTATTTTTTTGATTTGTTGTTATCTTTTGTTTTTTCTTGTGTATGTTATGTGTAATATCTGTAATTATTGTAATAATTGATTATGCTATAAATTTAATCATGTATCAGGCTTCATTTGTGTCACTTCAAATACTTTTATTTGATAATTAATTACGGTGTAAGGTATTCTAATAAAACTATCTTTATAAACTGTGTAGACTGAAGTTTTTGTAACTGAACAGACAGCTGTGCTGCTGGGAGTTTGTTGCGCCACTTCTTTCTAGGTAAAGCTCTAGGAAGTGGTGAAGAGCGGGCGTTTTGGGGGACTGTCTTATTGTAATTTTGACATTCGAAAAGTGCTGATTCTCAGCCTAGTTTGATTATTAAATGATTTTATATAAATGCTTGACTTTTATTATCCTATCATCATACTCATGCGTTTTCCCCATGGGGGTAGGTAGAAACTACAGAACGCCACCTGCTACGATACCTTACATACTCCCTTTGTCTCGTTTACGTTCATAAATCTTGTCATACACGCACGCTGGTTGCGAGTACTACGCACAGGCACAGTATTCTCAAGAAACGTATTTCATTTTTCATATAAATATCGTAGCAGGCGGCGCATTTTTTAAATACACGCCATCTAGTGGTCTATTCTTATAAACGTATGGAAGTACTCGCTTACGTCTGTGTGTGTAAACGACCTGTATTCAATGGCAGATTTTATCTAACAGTTATGTGTCGAATTGGGTGGATTTTGAGGCAATGTTATGACCAAATTCAATAAAGTGTAATGTCCGATAACCGCGTCCACTACTTTTACGACTTAATAATGTGCCAATTACACATAAAACAAAATAAACTAAAAATGTTGACTTCAGCGCCATCTAGCGGGAAAATGTCCAAGAGCAGATCGTATGATGCTCCTTAAAGAAAAATACCACTTCTCCAAGCCATCATATAAAAACGGAACGGGACTTAAAAAACTTTTCTCAATTAAAAATGTTGTGTCAATTTTATAATTTGTCGTACTTGTATACTGTATTGCGCTAATAGTTTGAGAAATACTGGTGCCATTTTTTTGTGCGCATTCCTTTACCGCTGCCCTTTTGTTCTCTTATCGCTTGGTGTTGACCATAGCTATTTCTCTATTGAATCCTATTTGCATGAATTTAAGGTTGTAATCAGCTTGATCTTGCTCATTTTCTTAATGTAACATAATTTATCTTTTTGCTTTAAACTGAATGTACCTCACATTACAATTTCTATTGAATCACTATTCATTATTAATCTTTCTGTTTGCGATGTCACCTATTAGTGTATTTTACCAAAATGTTCGGGGCTTGCGTACAAAAACGTTAATGTTCTATCGTAATGTGTGTGTTAATTTCTATGACATCATTTGCTTAACTGAGACATGGCTTATTGAGGGTATTAAAGACAGTGAATTGTTTGACGACCGTTACACAGTGTGGAGGCGTGATAGAAATTATTCTAGCACGAAACAAACTTTGGGGGTTGGTGTACTTATTACAGTGCGACGTGAACTTATCAGCGATGTCCGTAGTGAATGGTTCTCCTCTGCCGAAGACTTGTGGGTTACTCTTACCCTACACAAGAAAAGACCGCGAGTGTCGTATAAAATGCATATTTGTGTAGTGTATATCTGCAACCAAAATCTTGGCCACTCCCAAGCAGGTCAGTTAACTAATTATTCTAATAGCCTAACAGATATTGTTCAGAAGCATCCAGCTGATAAATTTTTAATTCTTGGCGATTTTAACCTTCCAAATATAAACTGGGAACCAGATGCTGATGGTCAGTCTGTTTGCCCTAGTAATATCCAAGGTCATGTTTAGGTCAATTTGTTTGATAGCTTTACAGTCTGCAATATCTCGCAATATAATTCGCACGTAAATGTAAACAATAAAATACTAGATCTAGTTTTATCTACTAGCGCGGTTTCAGTAGCAAGTTGTGCCGATCCTCTGGTGCCGGAAGATCCACACCATAGGGCTCTCTGTGTGTCTGCTGATTTCGTGGAACTTCATATTCTTCCTGCGCGTCCTCGTATAAAATTTTTATATCGATCGGCCGACTATAAGGCCATTAATCACCGGCTAAGCCAGATCGACTGGCTCAACGAAGTGAGCACTAGGACACTCGAAGATGCCGTATCATTTTTCTATGACACAGTCAATGAACTACGTGATTCTTTTGTACCAATTAAGACGGTAGTTCCAAGCAGCAAATACCCTCTCTTGTTCAAACAGCCTCTTATAAAAATTCTAAAAGAAAAAGCGAAGTACCATGCAAAATTTAAGAAATACGGAAACCTGTCTTGATCATGAGTCTTTTGTTTTGCTCCGACAGCGTGCCAAGGATGTTGAAAGTGAAATGTTTAGCTGCTATATTACAAAAATTGAAGAAGACATTTTTAAGAACCCCAAAGCGTTTTGGTCGTATGTAAAATCAAAAAATCAAATTAATGCTTATCCTTCCTTACTTATATATAGAAACATCACGTCAAGTATAGGAGAGGATATCTGCAACATGTTTGGCGACTATTTCTTTTCTAACTTTCTCAGTTCTCCTAGTGATATCAACGGTGACGACAATCTTTCCACTGACCAAGCGCAGGGTTCAAACATGCATTTGAGTGATATTGTTTCGGACATACATTCAGTCGAAGTTAATGAATTAGAAGTATTCAATCTACTTAAAGGAGTTGACTTATCTAAATCTGCAGGACCAGACAATATTCCGCCAGTTTTTATACTCAACTGTGCCAAAAGTCTGACTGCTCCTCTTTCAGTTCTATTCAGGCGGTCTCTAAATTTAGGTGAAGTACCTACAATTTGGAAGTCGGCGTTAATCACTCCGATCCACAAAAAAGGCCATAGAAACCTAGTGGAAAACTACAGGCCCATATCAAAACTATGCATTTTCGCTAAAATCCTGGAAAAAATATTTTACAAGCAGCTTTATGCTTGTCTTAAACTAAGCATCAGTGACTTTCAACATGGTTTCCAGCGAGGTCGGTCCACAACCACCAATCTCATTCTTTGTGGTGACTACTTGTCTGAATGTATGGCTCATCGCACACACATGTAGATGTAATCTACACAGATTACAGCAAGTGTTTTGATCGCTTGGATCATGCTATACTTTTGCGTAAGCTATTGGCTATAGGTATCAGTGGTAATCTCTTCAGGTGGTTCTCATCTTATGTGGCCAACAGATGCCAAACTGTTGTTCTTAACGGGTACACATCAAGAACTATGATTACCCCCTCAGGGATTCCACAGGGATCGCTTTTGGGACCCTTGTTATTCAACATCTTCATCTCTGACGTCTCTTCATGTTTCTCTAACTCTACAGTTCTTTTGTTTGCGGACGCCATGAAGATTCTAAGTGAAATCAGTACTTACGAAGATGCTGAACGTCTTCAACATGATCTGGACAGATTCCAAGAGTACTGTACGGCCAACCGCTTGGATCTAAATGTCTCGAAATGTTATACATGTACCTTCACTCGTAAACCTAAACCTATTCTTTACGATTACAAACTAGCCAACACTCCAATAGCCAGAGTTAATACGATTAGAGATTTAGGCGTCACTTTCGACTCGTAACTTCTTTTTGACACACACATCGATAATATTATTAAAAAAGCTTCTAAAGCATTAGGTTTCATCTTGAGTATATCAGCTGATTTTAAAAATATCAAAACACAAAAAATTCTTTATTGTGCTTTTGTACGCAGTCATCTCGAATACTGCTCACCAGTATGGAATCCTATTTATAATATTTACGTCAATCGCATCGAAAGTATTCAAAAGAAATTCTTGAGGTACATTCAGTTTAGATCCAAAACCTATTTGCCTAATTATTACAGCCGCTGCAGGAAGTTTCACATTCTTCCACTAATTGAGCGGAGAAAAATTGTTGACATGGTATTCTTGTTCAATTTGGCAAATGGTTCAACCGACTGTTCTGAATTGATGAGCAAAATTGGGCTGCGTGTTCCATCCTTCACCTTAAGGAATCGTCAACCTCTGTATGTTCCCTCTGTGCGGTGCATATATCGACAAAACTCTTATATGATAAGAGCTAGCAGGGCATACAACTCGATGTGTCAGAGTGTTGATGATCTTGATTTATTCTCCACCAGTGTTCCTAAACTAAAAAAAATATTGTGTAAAAACTTCTTTGAAGATCACTAAAACCTGTTCAGTCTTTTCTTAATTCTCTCCGAGTGCTTACTTATTCTTGCTTTCGCTTACCTGTCTACTGTTTCTTGTGCTACCCTAACTGTCAGTGAAAACTTTTAATTGGCCTTCTTTCACTAACTGTCAACTATCTGTATCCCGGCTGTAAGTTTTCTTAAGAAATAAAATAAAATAAAAATAAAAAACTCTTTCGACTTTGTCTCTGTCACCTCTGACCTAGACCTAGAGTCAAGAGCAAACCCATTTCAAAAAAAGTAATCCCTCTCCACTTTAATGTGCAAAGCGATTCAATAAGAATAGGAACGTCAATGACCTCTGTCTGTCAAATGTTGATTGAAAAGTACGGTTTGTAAAGAAAACTTTTTGCGTATCAATAACGTTTTTTTTTTTTGTTTAACCGAGTCTTAATTAAATCAAAGTGAAAAAATAAACATGAGAAAATTAGTCATAGTTTTTTTTTTAAATTATACTACTTTCTTTCCTATTTTCATTGTTGGTAACAATTCTCCAGAAAGTAAAGAAGATGCCCACCGCCATCGTGTCGTTGTTGGTGTGCTTCTTCGTGCGACTGAGTGCTTGTGGAATGTTACTTTTTCTTTCGTCAATTCTGTTTGTTACGTGGCTATTTCCTGCTAAATTTGTTGTTATTTGTTGACGATGACCACTCAAACAGTAATGCAGACATAAGCGAAATTGAATAACTAAATTCTGATTAAAAATTCTTCGTTCATGATTCGTAAATAAATGTTATTTAAAAAATACCTTGTTTTGCTCACCCTACCCAATTTATTCGATTTGACAGCTATGACGTCACAATATGGCGCTAAGTCGATCCTATTCTTATTTGAAACGCATTGTAAGCGTGTAACGTAAACGGTGTCCCACAAGGCACAACACTCAGTCCCTCAGCTACTACCAACATAACAATCGTACTCACCAGTCAGTAGCATGGTTGTGTTGGTCATGTTGCGGCGGCCTTGCACTCAGTAGCCTCGCCACCTGCTGCCACACTCGCGCGTACAGTTGCCGCCCCGACAGCGCGTCCCGCACGCCCACCAGTACGGGCACGCCGAACACTGAGGATCTGCTGCGTTGCCACGGGAGGAAGTACGCGTCTGAGCGACACTGCTTTCTGGTAACAAAGAATTTTGGCGTGTAAAGACAGATTCAAGTCGTGTGAATAACAGTTATATATTCAGTAGTATAATAAGCCCATCTTGTGCAAAAAAATGGCGTTAAAGTTGTCAAAAAATAAGAGGCCCGTTTTGACATTTGTCATCGCGACGTAACTAGTGAAGTAACCATACGACTCGGTACTCGATACTCACGATAAATCGATTCAAGTTAGTATGAGTATTTGATCGATTTGATTATGTATTGTAATCAATATTTTTTTTTCGAGGTCAAATCACTATCTTTAAATCGAATGTCCAAAATAAAAGAGCCAAGGTCAACGTGATAGTAAACAGAAATAGTCTAAAAGCAAAGCCGTGCCGCTTGGTCAGAGACAAGCCATTCTACAGAAACCAGTGTCGAAAATTCAAAATTGTATTTACGGCTTTGACCGCCAAGCTCATTCTTTTCAGTAAAGATCACTTCACAATATTTAGTTACTATTAAAATCTAATGAAGCTGGTGAAATTCAGTAATTATTTGGTTACAACACTAGTATTTAAAAAAAATGTATTTTTTTAAAACACTTTATGTAATTAATTATTATTTTATTGTTTCTTTCAGTTTCGTTCCAAGTTACATTCTAGGGTCTTTCCCAAATGTCAAAACGGGCCTTTTATTTTTTGACAACTTTAGTATCCACCTAGACTACTACGGTCGATCGAAGTCGTATAGTAGATATTGATCGGCTCAAATCACACCTGCAAAAACATTGTCTAAAAATATGTCACGATGCTGTCGATCGACTGCAGTCTATAAAGATGCATCTTAAGATGTATACTCGAGCATTTTCTCGAGCATTTCCATATAATGTAACGTCCTTACGAATGGTACAATACATGCAAAGCTCAGTTTCAGCTCAGTTTCCAAAAGCATTTCCATGTAATGTAACGTTTCTGCGAAGCTCGACGCTGCGTTCGGCGAAATGCTCACGGCGAGTGAGCATTTACCTGTAACATTTCTTTCTTCCTTGTGTCCATTGATAAAATTTCGGACCTACAGGTACTGCTCATGCCTTTGCTTGATAAAAATTTACACCTTTGCTCGGTGGTTTTTAAAATCAAGTTGTAACAAAACAACGTCGCGTTCGAACTGCGATTCGATAAAATTTAAAAACGGCGAATGCTCGATGTTATTTTACAAGTAAATGCTCCAGCCTATACTCACCTTTGCACGCCATGGGTAATGTCGCCGAAGCGTCTGCTATTTGGCAAAAACGTATTCAGTAAAAGTAGAACACAGAAGCACAAGTTGAATTTAAAGACTAATATTAAAAAAGCTACACTATCAAGTCTAAAAAATGCCACCAGTAATTTTCTAGATATATGTGAGCATTGTCCCAAAATGTACACATAAACTACAAATCCACAACAAACTCACCTATGAACCGCCACCAAATACTGTATCTTGCCCACGGGCACATCTTTACTCTCATCCATCTTGCACATATTGGAGGGCGATGACCCGAACTTGACCTTAGGCAGCCGCGGGCTCGACGGCTTCAGGTTCAACGACCGCACGCTGAGTGTCGGCGAACTGGTCCCGTTTTCTTTCCCGATATCTTTCGGGAGCGTGTTGCTACGATACTCGCCGTCGGTGAACACCGCGTGGTTGTACAAGGTGGTTGGTGGACTCTGGGACATAAGAATTTCCGATCTCGAGCGCTGAAACCGTTGTTCGATTATAATGTAGATTTTTGTGTGTGTTTTCCTAGCCTTGGGAACGTCGGAACCAACCTTGGTAGGTGCCTAAAAGTGGTTTACCAATTTCACATACATCCTTCCTTAGGTATAAAATATTATTTTATTGACATGTAGCTAATGCCAAACACAAAATATTGCAACCAGGGCTTGGAACTGGTTCCAAAAGAATAGGTTCTGTACCGGTACTTAGCGGTTCTTGCCATTTCAGTACCCGAGTACCGGTTCCAGACGGTACCTGTACTCCACCTAACAATTACCAGGCGCGTACCACAAATTTCATATTTGTGCGAGCAACCTAGTACGGTTAGCAACCTTGAAGTTGTTTTTCTAATGCCTATTAACTATCCTTTTTAATTACTATAACTGTTTTCCCATTCTAACTTACGGAAATATTTGCTTAGTACCGGTACAGTACCGATACTGATTAAAAATACCAATAATACGGTTCTGTGGTACCGGTATCACACCAAGACTAATGGTATCGGTTCCCAAAAATACCGGAATTTCTAGCCCTGGTTGCAACATTACATATTGTTACTTGAGCCCTCGCAAATGCGATAGAAATGTGTAAAAAAACCTGAGGTCAAACAACATTTATCTTTGAAACTATTGACCTCAGACATATTTTGTAAAATCATTGAAGAACATGTTTTTAGTGAGGGCTACGCCGACCGCATAGTGGCGTCCTCGTCGTTAGTTTGGTTATTTCTTTTATTTTAAAATGAAAATGCAGAAAATAAGAACGTTAAGTTGTGCTCCACAAGATTATACGTTCAACGAAAAATAGTGGCCACTATGTTCCGTTTTTATTTTAAGGATAAATAAAATTATAAAATGTAAAACTACAGTTTATAATAATATTAACGTATAATCTTGTGGAGCACAACTTAACGTACTTATTTTCTGCGTTTTCATTCTAAAATAAAAGAAATAACCAAACAAACGATGAAGGCGCCACTGCGCGGTCGGCATAGCCTTAACTTTTTGAAAGATTGTGATGTGATTCAATAAACCAATAAAGATATTTTTTTTTTAACTTTGTTCTTCGGAACAGTACGATCTGTTGACCCATTACTTGCTTTGTTACCGTCTATATTGATTACAAAAGACATTTTGTCAAAATTGGTAAACCATTTTTAGCCCACCATATTTATTCTGGACTTCAAGATCTGATCTGAAATGTTAAAATCCGCACTTTGGACTAAAAGCAAAGGGTAATTTTGACAGGACTGCCAGCACAACTAAAAATTATTCATAATGAATTTGGAAACTAAATAAAATAGAAGCGAATTTGTACAAAAGTGACCT
Organism: Mesoligia furuncula; assembly: GCA_916614155.1. NCBI lineage: Eukaryota > Metazoa > Arthropoda > Insecta > Lepidoptera > Noctuidae > Mesoligia > Mesoligia furuncula. The sequence goes on from OU744810.1 coordinate 1,867,854, forward strand.
CTACCAAACAGTATTATATACATATACACAATCTACAACACAGGGCCTTTAGCTAGTGTGGTGCCTAACTGACAGACGGATTCTGAAAGATGATTCTGTGTAATTCGACTATCCAATCATAGCCTTTAAACATGGGAATTGATTCGACTTTCAGAAACCGGGGATGATTTTTTTGAAAACAGTACAAATTGCAAATAGATGGATAACACGATGAATGATAATCGTTTCTGTCTTGTAACGTTTATTAGACAGAGTTCACTGCAGATAAAAGTACCGTCAATGTAAGGTTAACGCTAGTCAAAAACGTCGTTAAACCGTCTAGAAATATCTTACTAAAGTTAATTGATATTGTCATTTTGTAATAGCATCAAAATCCATTACAAAAAGTGTAGTTTCACAATACTATAATATATTATGTATTGTTTATTAAAACTTTCACAAAACTATGGTAAAACATCACTTTCTACGTACACAAAAATAGATGATAAAAGAACTAAAAATGGCTTTACAGTGCAGTATCTAGTGTCATCTGTTACCTGACTCGTAAACACTCCGTCACGGCTTGCTTTTCACAACACAAACAAACGAACAACGGCCCGATTCTATTAGGTACCAACTAAAGTAACACTATTGCTATCTCTTACATCCAGATGATGACAAAAAGAGACGGAACTATTCAAAATTAATATCACGTTGTAATTTAAAAATTTCCCATTCAAGTGATACTCCCGGTTAGAACACAAAATCGCATTTTTAGACTCGTGCTTGCCTTCCATTAAAACCTTGATTTCTTTCTCCTTTTGACAGGTCTAAACGCCACCGTCCCATTCTTTCTCTACCTGTTAGTAAGTGATAGCAATACTCTAATTTGAGCTAAGTTGGTACACAACAGAATCTACACCAAAATATGTACACAGTTAAGTTAGTCAGCACTTTACATTATGACGTCATAGTACGCGAGATGTGATACAGTATGTTCGTATTTACATGTGTTTTGTTATGTAAGGTAGTTGAATATTTCACTTACACTTACATGCCATCACCAAAAGGAGGAATAAAAACGTTTTCACTGCATTTCTGTATTTTTTTTTATCAGTTTCGACCATTTCGATCGTCATCACGTAAACGCCGGCCGTCTCTCATAGGATCGCAGCATTATGCTGCGCGACGGCCGTGTAGTGTGGATGTGACACATATATTTTCCCCTAAATTGTTCTTTTTTTTTCGTTCTTTCTTTGCTTCGTGTTTATCGCAAATAAACGTAAGTATTTTCTTTATGGAGACATCCAAGAAACCTTGCCAAAATTATATCAATATTCCAAGAAAATGATCTATTCAATCATTTGATTCTTCTAGATCGAAAATAATTCCCACGAATAACCCAAACCCAAAAATAAACATTAAACTGTTTTTTTTTGTTCTACCAATTTTTATTTTTGACCCAAAACCCATGTTAGACCATGTTGAAAAAAGTCTTACCAAATGCAGATAAAAACGTTTTTATATAAAGACAGACAATTTTAATGAATCGCTACGGCAGTGTAAATTTTGTTTTTGTTCATTTGCGACTTTCTGATGCTTACGTCAATTCTACTAACACTTTTCAGGTCATTTAGGTATTTCCTCTAAAACTATCGAATAGGACAATCCGGATTATGAAGTAGTAATGCCATCATTTTTCCAGTGCGAGGCAGAGACGGAGCTATACATGACCGATAGCACCATCCCTTTTTTCGCAACAGTATCATCATGGCATTTATACTTCATAATACGGTCCCCAAGCTACATAACTTTGTTAATTTTGGTTGTAATTGTATCTTGTTGTATAAAGGCACTGCAGAAGTGCGAAATAATATTAAAATTTCTCGGGTGAATTCAAGATATTTTGTGTTTAAACCGCTAAAATGAAAATAAAAGTACTCTTTTTAAATAGATTTTGCTGCCAAGTTTGTTTTCTTTTCACCCTACTGCGCTACTGCAAAGACAAGGTTATCTTTTATAAATTCTCAATTAATTCTTTCTTTTCTCTTTTTTTTTTATTTCTCTGTACGCTGCATCAGAAAGCCAAACGCGCATATCCTCAGTGTATTCTGTATGTGTGTAGGTGTGCATGTGTGTGCGATGCGCGTAGCTAACCTTGAAGCAGAAGAGTGCTGGCATGCAGAGTGAGGAAGTATTGCCGCCGCCCACACTCACCTCCGCCCATTGCTGCGACTCCGTGCACCAGCCTGAGGAGACAGCTGTTGATGAACAAATATCCTGCTATTCTATATTATAAATGTGAAAGTCTGTGTGTTTGGTGTCTCTTCATCATCAGAATTGAATGAAATTTGGCACTCAAGACCATAATTATTCTGGATTAGGGACATAGGGTACTCTTTGTCGCGATAGTAACTTTGAGTGGGATTATTTCCGGTTTCCGCGGGGGTGAAGCCGCTGGCAAAGGATTATAAAAGGACAGGAGGAAATACATTATAAGACATAGTAATTGTTCGGTAGTTCTAAAACCAAGATGACGCGTCGACAGAAGTGTTTGAACGTCTCTCTTACGTCGTTTCACATTTTTGCTTGTTATTTGCAAACGTGCCGCCCGACAAAATCGTTCTCTCTCATCAAACGTCCTATGATCCGACATAAATATACGCCTCATTTTCGGTTGTTCTTAAATTGTTTTACCATGATCATAATTTTCGTCCGATTCCAAAGTACCCAACCAAAAAATAAACAAAGGTAGAATAGGTCGATCGATGTGAGCACGTAACGTCGGCGTACAAGTGAGTGCCGAGCGCACCTCGTGCCGCACGGCACAGAGCTGCTCAGACGTTCTTCTAGTACACGAGAATATGTACGGTCGATGACTCGAGATAATGAATAAAATGAAGATGACGTTCTGTGGTTTCTGCCTACCCTATGGGAAGAAGGCCTGGGTTTATGTATGTATGTATTATTACATTTTAATTTGAAAATCATAGACAAAAATTGTGGTTATAAATAACCTTAATTTTAAATGATTAAAACCATTTTTAAGGTTATTTTATATTAAGAATTTCGGGTTCAAATAATCAAATTCCAGCACTAAATTTTTAAGTGCACTACAAATTGACATCCATAGGTATGTTTTCTGATTCCTTTGTTTACATTTCCATCAGGTACTTTTGGAACAGAGCATACATATCTCGGATCACCGACCTTACTACTGCTGTCAAGTGTCCTCACCGTTAGTTTCGTGAGGGTACTCCTCGCAGTCGCTTGTGTCGGTGTCGCACTCGTCGTGCGGTATCTCGTACGCGTACAGTTCCGTGGCGGTGACGGCCGATATCTTCGCGTTGTCGTCGAACACTCGCCCGATAGTCGCGCCCGAGAGCTCAACGATCAACATCCTGGAAGACAAAAAAATAGTTATTGTACAAAAGTTAAGTTATTTACTGTTGAATAAAATTCCTCGCTACAGTCACTATTCTTTTGTTTCTACTTACAAATTTTTGTGAGAAAAATTATCGATACGGTTTCTAAATATTGACCGAAATTAATAAGTATTAATAAAAAATTGCAAAAAATGGATTAAAAAAACAACTTCGCAACCATGAGCCTAACTCGATATTGAACTCTATAACCATAACAAAATTACTAGCACTGGGTCAGAGCTTTGTGATCATTTAGATAGAAGAATGTTATAACGGCCCGAGACAGTTTTCTTATAATAAGTGTTACTTACGACTCAGGCGCTAGTCCGCAGAGTTCTGACAACTTCTTCTTGAGATCTAGATACGTTCCTTCAGAGTTCACTCGCACTCCGTACTTGATAGGCACCGAGCCGTCTAGCAGCATCACTGTAAAGATAATGTACACATCAGTATGCTATATTTATTTGACACAATTACAAGTATTACGACATCTTTCATTCTTTTACAATTGAATTTGAAGTGACAAAGAGACCATGATACTAAAGTCGTTTATTCACTAGGAGACAAAATACACTTCTGGACACATCTATTGGCCCACCTTAGAGTTTAGGTTTCGATGGCCCCTACCGAAATATGATTGCTAGATTGAACAAAAACTGTTGATGCAGTTTTAAACCTGATACATTTTACCATCTTTTTCGATCGTATTATTTTAAATTTGAATTCAGAATACCATACGACATGGAGCTACGCCTAACAAGTCGGATATGCGCCTTGTTAAAGGCAATTGATTTTTGAATAAAAAACATGTTTTATCAAATAAAGGTTTCATTTAATAACGCGTGTTGCCTCCATGGGCATCTACCACAGCTCTCATACGATTAGGCATAGAGTTTATCAACCGGTCTATGAAATTTTGAGGGATCATCTCCCATTCCTCTTCTATGGCAGTTTTCAACTCCTGCATCGTCTGGGCAACTGGCTGACGACCCCTAACACGTCTTTTTAGCTCGTCCCACATGTGCTCAATGGGGTTCATGTCTGGGCTTCTGGCTGGCCAGTCCATAACTGTGATGTTCACATCCCGAAGATATTCCCTGACGATGCCGGCCGCATGGGCTCTTGCATTATCATGCATAAAAAGGAAATTTGGGCCCACATAGTCCGCGTATGGTATCACGTGAGGTTCTAAGCACTCACGAATGTACCTTTCAGCATTTAATGTTGGCAGCCGTGGTCCTGTAACAACCTCAAGTTGAGTTTTGCCGCTCGCGGATATACCGCCCCAGACAGACCATGAGCCACCGCCATAAGCAACCCTCTCTTCAAAGCAGCATTGTGCGAAACGCTCTCCCTTACGTCGGACGACCTTCTTCCTTCCATCATTCCCATGTAACACAATTTTAGACTCATCAGAAAAGTGTACACGACTCCAATCTTGCTGTGTCCAATTTAAATGACTGCGTGCGAAATGAAGGCGCGCTGTTCGGTGGGCTCGCGTTAGTTTGGGCCCATTAGCTGGCTTGTGTGGTACCATATCGCGTTCTTTTAACCTTCTCCGAACAGTCCGAGCGCTCACAGATACTCCGTGGAAGTCGCGAAGTTGGTTTTGGTTGGTTGGTTGGTTTTGGTTGGTTTTGGTTCAATGGAGGTAAGGTGACGATTTCTCAAGCTGGTCGTCACGATGAATCGATCCTGCCTTTCAGTTGTGACCCGAGATCGTGGCCTTCCTTGGCGACGAACAAAGCCGCCAGTCTCTAGGTACCTCCGATAAACATTTCGGACCGCAGATCGACTTAAATTAAGTTGAGCACTCACGTTTCTTTGGCTGTGTCCGGCCTGAATAAGTGCCACAGCTTGGGCGGCGACAGTCACAGTTCTCGTGGAGCGCGCTCGTGAGTGGACGTGTGAGCGATACGTGGTACTTAATTATTACCGTCGCGTTGTTTGTTATACGCCGTCGTGATATTAAATATGCAGAGAACACCAACCAAACACGGATCGGATCCGAACTTAGCGTCGAAAGATAAGGAATGGATTACTGTGAGGCGTGGCAATAAGAAAAGGGGATATGAATCGGATAGCGACACCTCTCCTCTCTCAATATCGCAGGATAGTAGGAGATTCAAGACTTGCTGTTCAACAGGTGCACTGAACGAAACACTTAACGCACTCCGTGAAGAAATGAAGGTCATGCACACGCTGTTGACCACCATGAAGCAACAACAGGATGAGAAATACACTGCTATTCAGTGCGACATTACGGAAATTAAAAAGGAGGTAATGGAAATAAAAACAAAGAACTGTGACACGGATAATGTTATCAAGAACTTAGAGGGTAAACACAAGGAATTAGATCAGGCGCACTTAAAACTAATTGATTCAAACTATAAAAATGAAAATAGGATGAAGGACCTGATACAACGGGGTATATTTCTAGAAAAATATAACAAGTCACTTGAGGATCGTATAGGATGGCTGGAGCAGAAGGAATTAAAATTCAATGTTGAGTTAATTAATGTACGTAAACATGAGGGCGAAAACGTTAAAGAGGTAGTAGAGAAGATTGCAAAAGAATTGAAATTGAGGGTAGATGGCATAGAACAGGTATGGAGAGTCAGAGGTGAGGGAAATGGAAGGCCAATTATTGTGAAAATGTGTAACGCGGAAACGCGCAATCAATGGCTAAAAAGCAGGAAACAACAGCTGACGAACCACTCCATCTACAACAATAACGATGATACCCGAATCTATATTAATGAAAATCTTACACGCCAAATGCGCCAATCTGGATAACGAAGCAAAAACTAAAGGATGAGTTCAAGTTTATATGGATTCAAGATGGAAAAATTTTAATTAAAAAGAGTGAGGATGAGAAGAAAGTACATAATATCTGCTGTGAAAGCGACATAAATAAATACATATCTATTAATAGCGAAAACGGAGAGTAAATACATAAACAGAACTAACTGTAGAATAGAATTTCCTTATTTAAAGTTTCTAAGTATAAATATGAACTCTGAAGATCTACAAGATATTTCATACTCAAAATATGATTCCACAAAACATTGGATAAATTATGTAACACATACTGAAAATACATTAAACATCATACATATGAATATCTGTTCGTTAAGGAAGCATTTTAATGAATTTCTAGTATTAATAAAGGACTGTTTACCTAAATTGGACCTAATATGTCTAACAGAAATAAATATAAAGGAGGAGGAAGTTTATAATTATGAAATAAATGGTTACTGTTCATATTACTTAACTAGAACGGAAAGAAGGGGAGGGGGTATAATTATCTATGTACATGAAAATATGGAGTTTGAAATTGTTAAGAAATATAACCTAAGCTGTGAATTAATACATGGCCAAATTGTCACGAAACATAAAAAACTTGACATAATAACTACCTACAGGCCCCCGCAAATGAACAAATCACACTTCATAAACGAACTCAAGAAATTAATACAAAATATACCTATTGGAAATGATTTAGTGTTATTGGGAGACTGCAACATAAACATATTGCAAGACGAAACCGACTCACGCGCCAACGAATACCTAAACACCCTCAGCGAGTTAGGCATGGAATGCTGCATTCAAGATGTTACGCGGGAGGTAGTCCTGTCAGAGCGACGAGTGACATCATGCATCGACCATATTTTTGTGAGAAGTGCGCGACCGGCCGGCGAGCGTTATGCCTACGTACTAACAACTACTGTGTCCGATCACTACTTAACGGGTCTCTCGATCGAAATAAATAAACAGCTGATGCCTCCGTGTTATCGCATGACACTTAATAATGAAGCGATTAAAACTAAGTTATGTAAGGTAGAATGGAATAATCTCATGTGTATTGAAGACCCTTTAGACCTGTACAAGCAAATGTGTAATATTTTTAGCAACATCTACAGTACGTCAGAAACGAAAAAGCTAGTTAAACAGAGGGAATCTAACATCTGGATTGATAAAAAATTGCAGAAAATATTAGAAACTAAAGACGCATTGTTTAGAAAATGGAAAGCAAATCCTAAAAATATGTCACTACGATTAGAGTACACAAAATATCGAAATAAAGCTGTAAATGTTGCTAGAAATGCACACAGGCGCCAAGAGTTGAAGAATTGTAACGGAGATATGAGAAAAGTGTGGGAGTGTGCGAACAAGTGGCTTGGTAGAAAAAAGTTAAATGTTGATGACGTGATTCAAAAGTATTTTGTAAGCAGTAACGACAAACTGGAAAGCGTATGTAATAATTTTTGTTATACTTTTACTAATGTTATTGGTTTGCTAAAACAGAAGGGCGGATCTCCTCAAAACAATATTTTGATACAAATAATTAAGATTTTCTAAACCTCGCGGCAGAGCTTCTATTTAAGTCCAGATGTATAGATATATCAAATATATAGTATGTTGTGATGAAGGCACCCCAAACTGTCCATTAATTTTGGATATTTTTCAAAATCATTAAAAAACGTTGTTGCTGATAATGTCACATTGTGAGAATAATGACGTTATTGTAAAAAATAATGACGCAATGTTGCCGACAATGAGTTGAATAAGTATTATAAATATGGAGATGAATTTACATGTGACTTAAATACTATTTTGGGTATTATTTTGTTCTGATATTATGATATGGACAAGGAAAATAAAATGCAATATTATAATAAAAAAAATTAATATAAAAATAAATTTAAATCCTCCTAATGTATTGATTCTTTGGTCTCCTGATTGGATATTTTGACGATAACAGAGTTTAATGAAATAAAAAACGCTCGACTTACGCTATACATAAACATTAAAAAAAATAACAGACTTAGAGAGACCATAAATTATACTTAAATACGTTTTTAAGCCACTAAACTAAACCCTGATTGTATCTTAAAAATGCTATTTACTTTCCTAACAGTTATAAAAGCCTTCAACGGTCTCTAAACTAATCAGACTTTTATCCTCTGATAAACCCTTATTAGAATCTTAACAATAATATTTTTTGACAAAACATTTAAATCTTCTAAAGCAAAAGGTAACTAAAATTATTTTATATAATAAGCTCCATAATTAACAACGATAACCACAAAACAATTGAATCTTAAAAACGATATTCTAATAACAGTTTTATAAGAAGACGATGAATAACAAAAGCCTTTAATTTAACATATACCTCGTTTTGAGGTATATGTTAAAACGTTACGCATTTGTTGAAATTTTTGCCAATTTCTATTGCTCAGCAATGTAGATACAGTCAGACAGTCGAAGAGCTCAAATCGATCTACACACGATTCTATTGTCAAGATAATTAGAACATCATCATCATCATCATTTCAGCCGAAAGACGTCCACTGCTGGACATAGGCCTCCCCCAAGCACCTCCACTTCGACCGGTCCTGTGCTTCCCGCATCCAACGGGTTCCTGCCGCCTTCACAAGGTCATCGGTCCACGTTGTGGGAGGCCTTCCAACGCTACGTCTTCCGGCACGCGGTCGCCACTCCAGAACCTTTCGGCCCCATCGGCCATCTGTTCTGCGAGCAATGTGCCCTGCCTACTGCCACTTAAGTTTGGCAATTCTTCGGGCTATGTCGGTTACCTTGGTTCTCCTGCGGATCTCCTCATTCCTGATTCGATCACGCAGGGAAACTCCAAGCATAGCCCTCTCCATTGCCCTTTGGGTGACTTTCAGCCTTCTTATAAGGCCCATTGTGAGCGACCACGTTTCAGTTCCATAAGTCATCACTGGCAACACACACTGGTCAAAGACTTTCGTCTTGAGATACTGCGGTATGTGGGACGAGAAGATATTGCGTAGCTTCCCGAACGCTGCCCAGCCGAGTCGGATTCGTCGATTGACCTCTTTCTCAAAGTTAGACCTACCTAACTGGACAGTTTGTCCTAGGTAAACGTACTCGTCCACGACTTCGAGTGTAGCGTCTCCGATTTTTATGAGAGTGGGTGTTACATGGGCATTTGACATGACCTTCGTTTCGTCCATGTTCATTTTAAGACCCACTCTTTCGGAGGCTCTACTGAGGTCATCGAGCATTGTACTGAGGTCCTCCATAGTCTCAGCCATGACTACGATGTCGTCGGCAAACCGAAGGTGAGTTATGTACTCGCCATTGATGTTGATGCCAGCCCCTTTCCAGTCCAGAACCTTGAAAACATCCTCCAGTGCAGCGGTGAACAGTTTCGGAGAGATAACGTCTCCCTGTCTCACACCTCGCTGCAGAAGGATAGGTTTCGAGGCCTGATCCTGGAGTCTGATTGACATAGTGGCGTTTTCGTACAGACACGGTGCCAGATCGACTATCGGTACATCGAAGTGCTGAACTTCGATGTACCGATAGTCGATCTGGCACCGTTGAAGAGACTGCAGCACAGCCCATGTCTCGATCGAATCAAAGCCTTTCTCGTAGTCCACAAACGCTAAGCAGAGAGGCAGGTTATATTCTTCGGTCTTCTGTATAACCTGTCGCAGCGTATGTATGTGGTCTACGGTGCTAAAGCCTTTACGGAATCTGGCTTGTTCGGGAGGCTGGAAGTCGTCAAACCTGCGCGCGAGACGGTTCGTAATGACTCTCGAAAACTGCTTGTAGACATGGCTCAGGAGTGGGATGGGCCTATAATTCTTAAGGAGGGCATTATCGCCCTTCTTAAAGAAAAGTATCACCACACCTCTGTTCCATGCCTGTGGTGTTTTGCCCTCGAGTATGACGGAACCAAACAGCTTCTGAAGGGCCTTAAGAACGGGTTTTCCGCCGACCTTCAGCAACTCGGCCGTAATTCCGTCATCAACTGGTGCCTTGTTGTTTTTGAGCTGCTTCAGAGCCATCCTAATCTCGTACAGGCTGACGTCCGGGATATCTTCGGTATAGTGCCGGGTCAATCTAGCTCTTGGGTCGTTTGCCAGATTCATAGCGGGGTTATTTGTTGACGTGTATAACTGTCCATAGAACTTCTCGATCTCTCTCAACAGCTCAGGTTTGTCGGATACGATCCTGCCATCATCGGTCTTCAGTCTCGTAAGCTGGCTCTGCCCAATAGACAGATCCCTAATACGATCTGTATTAAAGCGGCGAAGATCGCTTTTCAAGGCCTTAGAGATCCGTCTATTGAGTTGCCGGTAATTTAGCGCATCATCCGTAGACTGCAGGATCATATCGCGCCTCTCCTTCATGAGCCGCAAAGTAGGATCAGAGAGCTTCTTTTTTGTATTTGTACGGCGGGTCTTGAAGATCTTAGACCCGACCGTATGGACAGTTTCCACGAACCCATCGTTATAATCGTCCACGGAGCTCCATATATTCAATATAAATTTGTTAAAAAATAAAAGAAAAAGTGTATTTTTCCGAATTTGCCAAAAAATATGTTATTTTACCAAGCTTTATGCCGCAATTAACGGAAACCAACAAAAACACGATATATCTAACTATTAGGTCGAATACTAAAATCATTATCGGTAACAACCGTCATTGCTCACTCAAGACAATATCATTGTTAGCAACACGTGTCTTTGTCGTCTCATGCGACGTTGCTGAAAATGATGTTGCCAATTATGACGAATTCTAGAAAGTTCACCATTTTACAAAATAATTAGGTATATTCGTCGGAGAGAGTGCCACATGCAGTATTAGTTTCACGCATACTTCAACTTTGTTACATAAAAACACTTCATTGTGAAGAAATAATTGAGATACAGTCAAAAATAAGAATGACGATTGTAATGACAAATTTTGGAGAATCAAAATGAAATACTTACTGCTCAAATCGCGCGACGTCCTTACACTAAAAAGCGTATCGGCCGGCTAGGGCGCGGGGTGAAGCGTCGCTTAAACATCATTCGACTCTTCGGTCGCGTATCGTTATAAGTACAAAAATTACATACAACATTGTTGCCGATAATGACGCTTATTTTGTGAACATTGTTTGATTACATTTTAGAGTAACTTTTAATAAAGTTTTCTAACATTATTGTAATGAAAAACGTTCTTTATTTATCTAAGTTTAATATTTATTCACACAATGTATCAAATTCAATACACTGAATTTTTTATGTCACGAAATGTTGGAAACTATACCCAGGCGACACGCCAAATATTGCCGATTTTTAAAGTAATATTTGAATATCTTTATTTTGTGTGATTTAAAGCTCAAAAGGCTCCGATAGCATCTTTATCATTTATTTAAGTAATGGAATAAAAATGTTTGACTTTGAAATTTTTTAGTATTGATGAGTATTGTAGCGAGACATAAATTTTGGCTCTCTGAAATATTCACCCAGAAGCATTTATGTAACCATTTGTTTTATGAAAGATGTGAATATGTAAAAGAAAGTGATGTTAGTTTTAGATTTAAAAAGGCCTGCCCTAGAGATATATGTTTAATAATAGATAAGTTAAGCTGTGGAAAGTCCCCAGGCTCTGATGGCATTCGAGTACAGGATTTAAAAACTATTAAGTTCCCTATCAGCCAGGTTCTCGCGCATTTCATTAATAAGTGTATAGAACGACAAGTATACCCTAATGAGTTAAAAATCTCAACTATTAGACCAATTTTCAAGGGGGGGAAATACAAAGAGTACACAAATTATAGGCCCATTGCGATTTTGAGTGTAATTAATAAAATTTTTGAAAAAGTAATTATAGGACAAATCACAAAGTTTTTAGAAAATAATAATATAATAACAGATATTCAGCACGGGTTTAGGCCAAATAGAAGCACAGCAACGGCATTAAGTAAGTTTACAGATGACATAAATGCTTCATTGAATACAAAACAGGTGGTTCTATTGACCTTTATTGATTTTAAAAAAGCGTTTGATACTTTGGAACACGAGGGCTTGCTGCAGGCCATGGACGAGTGTGGGATACGGGGCCCTGTAAAAGGGTGGTTCAGGCAGTATCTAGACAATAGGTATCTAAAAGTTAGGGTTAAGGGAGTAGACAGTAACCTCGGTAAAGTCGATTACGGAGTGCCGACCGGGTCAGTTTATGGACCGATAGGTTACATCATGCACGTCAACAGTATGGTCAATGTTATTAAAAATTGTAATGCATATATGTATGCGGATGATACGTGCTTGACATACAGCGGTCGGGACTGTGAACTGATCCAATCGGCAATGCAAGAAGACTTAGATAGTGTGGTCAAATGGGCGCACGATAATGGTATCCTCATTAACATAAATAAAACCAAGTGTATGTTGATATCGTCCCCGTATAACCGCATAGGTAAAAGTGCCTGTATCTCGATAAAAGGTCACTCGTACGAATGCCTTCATGATGGCAATGCAAACTGCCAATGTGAGTGTATTGAGCGTGTCGAAATACAAATACCTAGGATTATTAATTGATGAACGATTTACTTGGGACGCACACGTAGACACTGTATGTAACAGGCTGCGCTCCGTTTTGGGGAAACTTAACAACTTAAAATATATAGTTAGTAGGCGGGTACTGTATATTCTTTACCATGCACTTGCAGAGGCAACAATAAACTACGGTTTGGGTGGTTATGGACTGACATTTCCGGTACATTTAAATAAAATTAAGTTATTGCAAATTCGATTATTAAAATTACTAGTTAACAGGGCAACTAAAGATAGTATTAATAAGGAGTACGAAAAATTATTTAGAATTTGTAGTATATTGCCCATACAGAAAAAAGTAAAGACTACTATAATTTTAGAACAGCACAACAAAAAGGAACACAAAGTAAAGAAAGTGTATAACCGCCCAATCCGCAAAGCGACACAGAGAAACAATTACGCGGTCCCTAAGGTGAGGAATTATTTTGGTCAAAGGACGAGACAATGGCTAGTTCCAACATTGTTAAACGAATTGCCGAAGGAAATTTCCACTGAAACAGTATCTAAAAGTGCCTTAAAAAATATCCTGCGTAAGCACTATTTGGGTCTGTGTCCCTAGCGCTGGAACTTAAATTGTTAAGATGTCGCTTTGCTTTAATAATGTTACGAAAAAAAAAAAAAAGTATTGTGTCCACGAGAACACTGCCGACAAACTGTCCTGCAGTTTGGCAGAAGATTTGTGAAATACATGTACTATGTAACTGTGTTGAAATAAATTAAAAAAAAAAAAAAAAAAAAAAAAAAACTTCAGGTGAAGTATCCATAGATTATTGATAGAACCTCACCTTAATGTTAAGAATAAGTAATGTTTGTTGCAAAACCAAAGATATCAATCACTTTTTCAAGAATTAAATCCAAGTAAACCAATAAAACCAAGTTTTCTTAGTATTCGATTGTTTGATATCAACAAACAGGCTCCAAATTGTCTTTTGTTTCTTTAAATTCTGTGTTCGAAATTCAAAAAAAGACTATTGAATGAAATTGTGAATGTGCCAGGTTCAAAACTGCATAAAAACTTTTTGCTCGACCTAATATAAAATTTTAGCTAGGACCAAACGAAACTGAAAATACAAGGTGGGCCAATAGATGTGTCCAGAAGTGTAGTGTACCGCGTCATATAACGTTTTCGGTGACGCCAACAATGTCACTCTATGTCCAGGGACGTCGTACGATATCTCTGGAGACACGTGTCGCAGAACATTTACGCGCGGTTCAAAGCTGACTCCAGGCCGTTCTAAAGTTCGGACGTGGCCCGTGACATAATATTAGCTAACACCACAGTTTTTGGGTTTTCGTCGTTTTGTTACTGTCTACATGTGAACATACCCCTGAGCTCGCAGCACACGTAAGACTCCATGGGCAGCGGCAAGCTGAGCATGTTGAAGGCGTCGAAGCGCACCGACTCGCGCGCGCACGTGTCGCACACTACTTTAGACTTCAGCTGCCCGTAAAACAGTTCTGTCATTATGGACGCGTTGCGTGAGGTGTGCTGTTCCCACGCTTCCGCTGCTACTACCTGAGGATTGTAAGGATTTACGTTAAGAGCATCGAACCTCGTCGGCGTACCTACTGTTGAGACCGCTCCTCTCAACATCGCCGCGCGCTGGCGGCAGTGAACGAGGGGTGCGGGGACATCCAGTCAGCCAAACAAACCCACCCACACACAATTAATTTACTCAGTTTAGCCTAGGCCAAACTAGATTGTCCTGGTCTATACTAGTATACGCTTTTAACGCGTACGTCTTTTTTACATCGTTCTCAAACAATAATTGTAAATTCAACATTAATGATGTAACTAATATGTTTGTAAAAATATAATTTAAAAGAGTGTCCATGGAGTTTCTTGCCCGTTCTTCTCCATAGGTACCTACGCTTTGGAATGGGCAACTAGCTTCATATTTTCTGACTGACCGACTTCTTGACAATTCAAAAGTGTCTGTAAATGGTTTAATTGAAATCAATGGTTTGAGTTTGAGTATATCCTGATACGCGTAGGAGAAACGGGTTTGGCCTAGGAAATATAATTTTGGCCTGAAATCGGGTTTCGGCCGTTAACAAATATATTTTGTTTGGTATTTTTTGAAGTGAAACTTCTTTACGCACTCTTGACTTGGGGAGTAAGCTGGCGAACGCGTGACGTAAGCGTTACGAAAAGTGTGATCGGGCAAGGCGAACGGAAGTTAAGTGGGGGATATAAGCAAGAGACAGCAGTGCGCGCGCACATTTTCTTTATCTCTTCCTCTCATAGCCAAATACGTTCCGTATATCTAAAAAGTTTTTTTTTTTTTTTTTAATCTAAGTTTCACTTCAGTCGTGTGGTCATAAGCACACTCGTTTTTTTTTTTTGTATCACTAATGACAAATAATTATTAAGTATTGTTGTCTCTTTATTAAGGCCACCTTAATAGAGACACTGTAAAGTCAAACACTTGTACCGACATCTTTATGACGAAGTTATGTAGTAGTAGTTGCAGAGCACGGAGTGATACCTACCTCAAGGCAGGCCTTGAGATATCTCCGTGCTCTGTGACAGGTATTGTCAAGACGTCACTGCGGCCATCCGCCGCTGCTATAGAATTGTGAAATTATAATCGAAGACGAATGGGTACGATGAAGATTTTAAAACTTTATCTTTTTCTTTTATTTATTGTGTTTGTAGTCTGGATTTGTTTCTGGTCGATGGCAAGATGCTCAACTTCTCGCGTGATGTACGCACACACAGGGTGTGCAGTGTAGTCACTGACCTGGTCGGGTCGCCCACCCGAGTCATCAGTATGCGTGAGGGCGGGCGCGCTGTGCGGCCGGGCCCTGTTGAGGTCCTCGTGCAGCGCGTCCAGCAGCCACGCCAGCAGCTCCTGCGCGTCGTGCTGCCGCTGGCGTGATGTACCTGTGTGTGCAGTGTAGTCACTGACCTGGTCGGGTCGCCCACCCGAGTCATCAGTATGCGTGAGGGCGGGCGCGCTGTGCGGCCGGGCCCTGTTGAGGTCCTCGTGCAGCGCGTCCAGCAGCCACGCCAGCAGCTCCTGCGCGTCGTGCTGCCGCTGGCGTGATGTACCTGTGTGTGCAGTGTAGTCACTGACCTGGTCGGGTCGCCCACCCGAGTCATCAGTATGCGTGAGGGCGGGCGCGCTGTGCGGCCGGGCCCTGTTGAGGTCCTCGTGCAGCGCGTCCAGCAGCCACGCCAGCAGCTCCTGCGCGTCGTGCTGCCGCTGGCGTGATGTACCTGTGTGTGCAGTGTAGTCACTGACCTGGTCGGGTCGCCCACCCGAGTCATCAGTATGCGTGAGGGCGGGCGCGCTGTGCGGCCGGGCCCTGTTGAGGTCCTCGTGCAGCGCGTCCAGCAGCCACGCCAGCAGCTCCTGCGCGTCGTGCTGCCGCTGGCGTGATGTACCTGTGTGTGCAGTGTAGTCACTGACCTGGTCGGGTCGCCCACCCGAGTCATCAGTATGCGTGAGGGCGGGCGCGCTGTGCGGCCGGGCCCTGTTGAGGTCCTCGTGCAGCGCGTCCAGCAGCCACGCCAGCAGCTCCTGCGCGTCGTGCTGCCGCTGGCGTGATGTACCTGTGTGTGCAGTGTAGTCACTGACCTGGTCGGGTCGCCCACCCGAGTCATCAGTATGCGTGAGGGCGGGCGCGCTGTGCGGCCGGGCCCTGTTGAGGTCCTCGTGCAGCGCGTCCAGCAGCCACGCCAGCAGCTCCTGCGCGTCGTGCTGCCGCTGGCGTGATGTACCTGTGTGTGCAGTGTAGTCACTGACCTGGTCGGGTCGCCCACCCGAGTCATCAGTATGCGTGAGGGCGGGCGCGCTGTGCGGCCGGGCCCTGTTGAGGTCCTCGTGCAGCGCGTCCAGCAGCCACGCCAGCAGCTCCTGCGCGTCGTGCTGCCGCTGGCGTGAT
This sequence comes from Mesoligia furuncula, assembly GCA_916614155.1. NCBI lineage: Eukaryota > Metazoa > Arthropoda > Insecta > Lepidoptera > Noctuidae > Mesoligia > Mesoligia furuncula. Next base: position 1,884,526 of record OU744810.1, read on the forward strand.
GTACCTGTGTGTGCAGTGTAGTCACTGACCTGGTCGGGTCGCCCACCCGAGTCATCAGTATGCGTGAGGGCGGGCGCGCTGTGCGGCCGGGCCCTGTTGAGGTCCTCGTGCAGCGCGTCCAGCAGCCACGCCAGCAGCTCCTGCGCGTCGTGCTGCCGCTGGCGTGATGTACCTGTGTGTGCAGTGTAGTCACTGACCTGGTCGGGTCGCCCACCCGAGTCATCAGTATGCGTGAGGGCGGGCGCGCTGTGCGGCCGGGCCCTGTTGAGGTCCTCGTGCAGCGCGTCCAGCAGCCACGCCAGCAGCTCCTGCGCGTCGTGCTGCCGCTGGCGTGATGTACCTGTGTGTGCAGTGTAGTCACTGACCTGGTCGGGTCGCCCACCCGAGTCATCAGTATGCGTGAGGGCGGGCGCGCTGTGCGGCCGGGCCCTGTTGAGGTCCTCGTGCAGCGCGTCCAGCAGCCACGCCAGCAGCTCCTGCGCGTCGTGCTGCCGCTGGCGTGATGTACCTGTGTGTGCAGTGTAGTCACTGACCTGGTCGGGTCGCCCACCCGAGTCATCAGTATGCGTGAGGGCGGGCGCGCTGTGCGGCCGGGCCCTGTTGAGGTCCTCGTGCAGCGCGTCCAGCAGCCACGCCAGCAGCTCCTGCGCGTCGTGCTGCCGCTGGCGTGATGTACCTGTGTGTGCAGTGTAGTCACTGACCTGGTCGGGTCGCCCACCCGAGTCATCAGTATGCGTGAGGGCGGGCGCGCTGTGCGGCCGGGCCCTGTTGAGGTCCTCGTGCAGCGCGTCCAGCAGCCACGCCAGCAGCTCCTGCGCGTCGTGCTGCCGCTGGCGTGATGTACCTGTGTGTGCAGTGTAGTCACTGACCTGGTCGGGTCGCCCACCCGAGTCATCAGTATGCGTGAGGGCGGGCGCGCTGTGCGGCCGGGCCCTGTTGAGGTCCTCGTGCAGCGCGTCCAGCAGCCACGCCAGCAGCTCCTGCGCGTCGTGCTGCCGCTGGCGTGATGTACCTGTGTGTGCAGTGTAGTCACTGACCTGGTCGGGTCGCCCACCCGAGTCATCAGTATGCGTGAGGGCGGGCGCGCTGTGCGGCCGGGCCCTGTTGAGGTCCTCGTGCAGCGCGTCCAGCAGCCACGCCAGCAGCTCCTGCGCGTCGTGCTGCCGCTGGCGTGATGTACCTGTGTGTGCAGTGTAGTCACTGACCTGGTCGGGTCGCCCACCCGAGTCATCAGTATGCGTGAGGGCGGGCGCGCTGTGCGGCCGGGCCCTGTTGAGGTCCTCGTGCAGCGCGTCCAGCAGCCACGCCAGCAGCTCCTGCGCGTCGTGCTGCCGCTGGCGTGATGTACCTGTGTGTGCAGTGTAGTCACTGACCTGGTCGGGTCGCCCACCCGAGTCATCAGTATGCGTGAGGGCGGGCGCGCTGTGCGGCCGGGCCCTGTTGAGGTCCTCGTGCAGCGCGTCCAGCAGCCACGCCAGCAGCTCCTGCGCGTCGTGCTGCCGCTGGCGTGATGTACCTGTGTGTGCAGTGTAGTCACTGACCTGGTCGGGTCGCCCACCCGAGTCATCAGTATGCGTGAGGGCGGGCGCGCTGTGCGGCCGGGCCCTGTTGAGGTCCTCGTGCAGCGCGTCCAGCAGCCACGCCAGCAGCTCCTGCGCGTCGTGCTGCCGCTGGCGTGATGTACCTGTGTGTGCAGTGTAGTCACTGACCTGGTCGGGTCGCCCACCCGAGTCATCAGTATGCGTGAGGGCGGGCGCGCTGTGCGGCCGGGCCCTGTTGAGGTCCTCGTGCAGCGCGTCCAGCAGCCACGCCAGCAGCTCCTGCGCGTCGTGCTGCCGCTGGCGTGATGTACCTGTGTGTGCAGTGTAGTCACTGACCTGGTCGGGTCGCCCACCCGAGTCATCAGTATGCGTGAGGGCGGGCGCGCTGTGCGGCCGGGCCCTGTTGAGGTCCTCGTGCAGCGCGTCCAGCAGCCACGCCAGCAGCTCCTGCGCGTCGTGCTGCCGCTGGCGTGATGTACCTGTGTGTGCAGTGTAGTCACTGACCTGGTCGGGTCGCCCACCCGAGTCATCAGTATGCGTGAGGGCGGGCGCGCTGTGCGGCCGGGCCCTGTTGAGGTCCTCGTGCAGCGCGTCCAGCAGCCACGCCAGCAGCTCCTGCGCGTCGTGCTGCCGCTGGCGTGATGTACCTGTGTGTGCAGTGTAGTCACTGACCTGGTCGGGTCGCCCACCCGAGTCATCAGTATGCGTGAGGGCGGGCGCGCTGTGCGGCCGGGCCCTGTTGAGGTCCTCGTGCAGCGCGTCCAGCAGCCACGCCAGCAGCTCCTGCGCGTCGTGCTGCCGCTGGCGTGATGTACCTGTGTGTGCAGTGTAGTCACTGACCTGGTCGGGTCGCCCACCCGAGTCATCAGTATGCGTGAGGGCGGGCGCGCTGTGCGGCCGGGCCCTGTTGAGGTCCTCGTGCAGCGCGTCCAGCAGCCACGCCAGCAGCTCCTGCGCGTCGTGCTGCCGCTGGCGTGATGTACCTGTGTGTGCAGTGTAGTCACTGACCTGGTCGGGTCGCCCACCCGAGTCATCAGTATGCGTGAGGGCGGGCGCGCTGTGCGGCCGGGCCCTGTTGAGGTCCTCGTGCAGCGCGTCCAGCAGCCACGCCAGCAGCTCCTGCGCGTCGTGCTGCCGCTGGCGTGATGTACCTGTGTGTGCAGTGTAGTCACTGACCTGGTCGGGTCGCCCACCCGAGTCATCAGTATGCGTGAGGGCGGGCGCGCTGTGCGGCCGGGCCCTGTTGAGGTCCTCGTGCAGCGCGTCCAGCAGCCACGCCAGCAGCTCCTGCGCGTCGTGCTGCCGCTGGCGTGATGTACCTGTGTGTGCAGTGTAGTCACTGACCTGGTCGGGTCGCCCACCCGAGTCATCAGTATGCGTGAGGGCGGGCGCGCTGTGCGGCCGGGCCCTGTTGAGGTCCTCGTGCAGCGCGTCCAGCAGCCACGCCAGCAGCTCCTGCGCGTCGTGCTGCCGCTGGCGTGATGTACCTGTGTGTGCAGTGTAGTCACTGACCTGGTCGGGTCGCCCACCCGAGTCATCAGTATGCGTGAGGGCGGGCGCGCTGTGCGGCCGGGCCCTGTTGAGGTCCTCGTGCAGCGCGTCCAGCAGCCACGCCAGCAGCTCCTGCGCGTCGTGCTGCCGCTGGCGTGATGTACCTGTGTGTGCAGTGTAGTCACTGACCTGGTCGGGTCGCCCACCCGAGTCATCAGTATGCGTGAGGGCGGGCGCGCTGTGCGGCCGGGCCCTGTTGAGGTCCTCGTGCAGCGCGTCCAGCAGCCACGCCAGCAGCTCCTGCGCGTCGTGCTGGCCGCCGCCCGCCAGCGCGCGCGCCCAGCGCGACACGCACCAGCGCACGCGCAGTGGAGCTACCGAGCGCGCCGAGCACGACCACACCTGCCGACCACACACAAGTTATTGCACGATGCTCCTCTACAACCCGATCAGCATGTTTGATTGTTAAAAAACGTGTGCGGTCGGGGGACCCCCGTCAGAAATGAAGTTCCTTACGCGATACTCGCAAGCACACGCACTCGTATATAATAGAAAGAGACAAACAGTCGCAAGGAGGGGGTATAACGCTTTTTCCTTACGTGACGATATCTACCAGGCAACTCCTACGTCAAGCAATTTTTCACATTTTTCGTCATGGGTGTCGTTTTTAAGGTTTTTGAGGGTGAAGTCAAAAGAGAGGTCAAAATGAAAATGCAAGATGGCATCTGCGATAATTTTCTAATTTTTCGTTATGGGTGTCGTTTTCATGGTTTACGAGGATGCTAAAGCCAATAATGAGGTCAAATTGAAAATCCAAGATGGCGGCTGCAAAAATTTTCAAATTTTTCGTCATGGGTAACGTTTTCATGGTTTTCGAGGGTGCTGTAGGCAAGTGAGATCAAAATAAAAATCCAAGATGGCGCCTGCGAAATTTTCAAACTTCTCGTCATTTTGAAATTTTCGCAGTCACCATTTTCATTTTGAATTTCGTTCCTGGCGGGAGTCCCCCGACCCCCAACGATTTTTTCCATATCAAGAGGTGTCCGCTTCATGAGCATGTATTTCATGACCATGTATTTATCGTACGAAAAACACGTAATATCCATTTAAATTAAATACAACTATTTTAATAAAAGGTAACCTTACTGCAAGTTTTGCGACGTATAGACATAGTGATACAGTCATAGTAGACGTATGCACATAGTGAAAGTCGCTTGAAAATATCAATTTGCTTCACGAACATACAAATTTGTAAAATTCTCATACAAAACACCTACGAAAAAAAAAACGAAAGTAAATACCTCTTTACATAGTTCTCCGTATCTTAACGCTAACACTCCTTTGGTACCGAGCGGGTTGGTTGTGTTCACTTCGTACAGATGCATACCCGAGTTGAAGTACCTCGTGAGAGGACCGGTGTTCCATACCTAGAACATACAATAATACGTTGTGGCATCTAATGAAGGTTTATTTTTCATTGTTTTGGGTAAAAACACAATAAGAAATATATTCTTTTTCCATGAAAAGCTTTGATTGCTTAGTATCCTGTATTTAATTTGGCAGTCCATTTAATATAAAAGTAATTTTGACCACCACAGCGGCATCTAGTCGCGACAAACCGAACAGATTTTTTATATGACTTTGATTGACAGTATTTTAAATCTCACAAAGCGACGCGCGCTTACTTGTGGTTACTAAGTATACAAACACGCTGTCAATGTGTGCGTGAAGACGAGTAGCGTAGTAGCGTAGGCGAGTAGCGATATATCACACACACGCACTTCCGACTTCACTATTGTCTCGGACGGTTCCCTAGAGCTCCTGCGCTAACACACACATGCACATTCACAGCGTGTTTGTACACTTGGTTACCACAAGTAAAGCGCGCATCGCTTCGTGAGATAGAAATAGTGTAACACAAAATGTAAGGTACTCACAGACTGTAAGGCCGCATTCATGAAGCAGGTGTTGCCCAGGTTGTGCAGGCCCGTCGCGCCGGGCAGGTTGGGCGCGATCAACGTCTCGCGACGCTCCGTGGCTCGACATGAGCCGCTGCTCATACTGGGGCAACACAAACATCGTCAGACACACTAATACAGTCCTCCAGACTGATTATAGTCCTCCAGATGTTTGTAGATTAATAATAATGTTACTGTTTGTTCCAAGAGTATCTGATGAAAGGGGAAACAAACCTCGTTCAGGTTTAATTCTAACGCAACCATGCACTAAACGGAGTCACACATTTATCTATATTAAGAAGGTTGCAACTTTATATTTCACCATTTATTCCAATAGTTATTGTTTGAATAACATTATTAAATTGTAATTGAAAAATCATCGATGAAAATTAAGGTTATATAAAATTAACGTCAACTGCCAAATAAAAAACATTTTTAAGGTGATTTAAAATTAGATTTTCAGGTTTTAGTAATCAAATAATCAAATCAAAATAGGCACTCATAGGCAAGTTTTATGACCCATTTGTTTACAATTTCGTCAGATACTTTTGGAACAGAGCATACCTGAGCGCTCCTATCTCTTCAGGCCAGGTGAGGTCCGAGTTCCGCACCTCCAGCAGTAGCCTGGCTCGCTCATCCAGCCCGAGCTCGTGTAGAGTGGGTCGCTCGTCGTCCAGCAGTACGGCTGTGTTCCCGAGCGACCAGACCCGCATGTCCTCGCGCGCTAAGCCTAAAGCCGCGCAGAGGAATTCGCACACCTAAGGGGAGGGAAGAATAGAATAACATTTATTTCTGGGTATCATCATCTGCGTAGCCCTTTTCCCTATGTTGAGGTCGGCTTCCAGTCTAATCGGATGCAGCTGAATACCAATATTTTACATGGAACGACTGCCATGTGAACTCCACAACCTAGTTACTGGGTAACACGATACCCTTTGGTAAGACTGATTGTCAGAGTTTCTGGTAGACGGTTAAAGATTCACGACTGACAGCCGGGATCAGCAGCTTGATGTGCTTTTGGAGGCACGAAGGGATCACAGTACGTGAAGATGGTCACCCGTGGACGGACCGACTGCGGTAAGCGTAGCTTAACCTTTTGATCGTCACACGTCAAAAAATCGAAATCGTGCTTCCGGCGTCAGAACCGTGGTGTGCTGGGCATATTTGGGTTTGTCATGTATACATGACTTATCATCTGCCTAGCCAGTTCCCAACTATGTTGGGGTCGGCTTCCAGTCTAACCGGATGCAGCTGAATACCAGTATTTTACATGGAGCGACTGCCTATCTGACCTCTACAACCCAATTACTGGGTAATACGATACCCCTTGGTAAGACTGGTTGTCAGACTTTCGGGCTTCTGACTACCCGTAACGACTGTCAAAGATCCACGAATGACAGCCGGGACCAACGGCTTAACGTGTTTTCCGAGGCACGGAGGGGTCACGGTATGTAAAGATGGTCACCCATCTACAGACCAACTGCGGCAAGCGTAGCTTAACCTGATCGATCGACCTGTGCGGCTGTTATTATTTAGCCACGGGCCATGTATACATGACTGTCAAAAGGTTAATAACCTGGGCTGTAATTACTTAGCCACGAGTTTCTCTCCATTTATTTTTGAGTATTATGGTTCAATAAGATATTAAACACCTTCACATATTATACTCTCGTTGCCGGTGTAGAAATATTTAAATTAAAGGTGTGTAATTTAGGAACCCTTCACATTAGCGTTACTGTTAGATAAACTTAGGTACAGCGTACCAGGGTCCGGTGGTGCGGGTGGCGTAGTGAGGAGAGGCGGGCGCAGCCACGAGTGTACAAAACGTTGAGTAAACGATATGTGTGCGAGAGTGTGGCGGCACGGATGGTTCGCAGGACGCAGCCTGCTCGTGCGCACGCAATGCGCGTGTGGTGGCGGGCGCGCATGCGCGGCGCCATATTGGAGGCGCCGCGGGCGGCCCGCGCCAGCTGTCACGTACTTGCTCTGACGGCGAATGCCCGCTCAATTTATCTTACAAGTTTGACTACGTTTTTAAGTGTAAAATCGCCCAATGTTATTTATTACACTTGTATTCAACAACTTTAAACGCTTATCATTTCATACACATCCTCCGAGCAAGAGAAACGCTAGCAGAGAGGAGGTCTAGCCTAACCTTGGTTTTCAGATATAGTTTTTTTTTTAATTGAAATTGGAAACGATTCGAAGCAATAGCTAGATCAGTACACATACCTGCCTAACAGTAGCCAGCCTGGAGAAGGCCGCAGTGTACGCGAGCTGCCGGTCGGGCGGCGCGGGCGACAGCGGCACACTGCTGTACAGTACACATACCTGCCTAACAGTAGCCAGCCTGGAGAAGGCCGCAGTGTACGCGAGCTGCCGGTCGGGCGGCGCGGGCGACAGCGGCACACTGCTGTACAGTACACATACCTGCCTAACAGTAGCCAGCCTGGAGAAGGCCGCAGTGTACGCGAGCTGCCGGTCGGGCGGCGCGGGCGACAGCGGCACACTGCTGTACAGTACACATACCTGCCTAACAGTAGCCAGCCTGGAGAAGGCCGCAGTGTACGCGAGCTGCCGGTCGGGCGGCGCGGGCGACAGCGGCACACTGCTGTACAGTACACATACCTGCCTAACAGTAGCCAGCCTGGAGAAGGCCGCAGTGTACGCGAGCTGCCGGTCGGGCGGCGCGGGCGACAGCGGCACACTGCTGTACAGTACACATACCTGCCTAACAGTAGCCAGCCTGGAGAAGGCCGCAGTGTACGCGAGCTGCCGGTCGGGCGGCGCGGGCGACAGCGGCACACTGCTGTACAGTACACATACCTGCCTAACAGTAGCCAGCCTGGAGAAGGCCGCAGTGTACGCGAGCTGCCGGTCGGGCGGCGCGGGCGACAGCGGCACACTGCTGTACAGTACACATACCTGCCTAACAGTAGCCAGCCTGGAGAAGGCCGCAGTGTACGCGAGCTGCCGGTCGGGCGGCGCGGGCGACAGCGGCACACTGCTGTACAGTACACATACCTGCCTAACAGTAGCCAGCCTGGAGAAGGCCGCAGTGTACGCGAGCTGCCGGTCGGGCGGCGCGGGCGACAGCGGCACACTGCTGTACAGTACACATACCTGCCTAACAGTAGCCAGCCTGGAGAAGGCCGCAGTGTACGCGAGCTGCCGGTCGGGCGGCGCGGGCGACAGCGGCACACTGCTGTACAGTACACATACCTGCCTAACAGTAGCCAGCCTGGAGAAGGCCGCAGTGTACGCGAGCTGCCGGTCGGGCGGCGCGGGCGACAGCGGCACACTGCTGTACAGTACACATACCTGCCTAACAGTAGCCAGCCTGGAGAAGGCCGCAGTGTACGCGAGCTGCCGGTCGGGCGGCGCGGGCGACAGCGGCACACTGCTGTACAGTACACATACCTGCCTAACAGTAGCCAGCCTGGAGAAGGCCGCAGTGTACGCGAGCTGCCGGTCGGGCGGCGCGGGCGACAGCGGCACACTGCTGTACAGTACACATACCTGCCTAACAGTAGCCAGCCTGGAGAAGGCCGCAGTGTACGCGAGCTGCCGGTCGGGCGGCGCGGGCGACAGCGGCACACTGCTGTACAGTACACATACCTGCCTAACAGTAGCCAGCCTGGAGAAGGCCGCAGTGTACGCGAGCTGCCGGTCGGGCGGCGCGGGCGACAGCGGCACACTGCTGTACAGTACACATACCTGCCTAACAGTAGCCAGCCTGGAGAAGGCCGCAGTGTACGCGAGCTGCCGGTCGGGCGGCGCGGGCGACAGCGGCACACTGCTGTACAGTACACATACCTGCCTAACAGTAGCCAGCCTGGAGAAGGCCGCAGTGTACGCGAGCTGCCGGTCGGGCGGCGCGGGCGACAGCGGCACACTGCTGTACAGTACACATACCTGCCTAACAGTAGCCAGCCTGGAGAAGGCCGCAGTGTACGCGAGCTGCCGGTCGGGCGGCGCGGGCGACAGCGGCACACTGCTGTACAGTACACATACCTGCCTAACAGTAGCCAGCCTGGAGAAGGCCGCAGTGTACGCGAGCTGCCGGTCGGGCGGCGCGGGCGACAGCGGCACACTGCTGTACAGTACACATACCTGCCTAACAGTAGCCAGCCTGGAGAAGGCCGCAGTGTACGCGAGCTGCCGGTCGGGCGGCGCGGGCGACAGCGGCACACTGCTGTACAGTACACATACCTGCCTAACAGTAGCCAGCCTGGAGAAGGCCGCAGTGTACGCGAGCTGCCGGTCGGGCGGCGCGGGCGACAGCGGCACACTGCTGTACAGTACACATACCTGCCTAACAGTAGCCAGCCTGGAGAAGGCCGCAGTGTACGCGAGCTGCCGGTCGGGCGGCGCGGGCGACAGCGGCACACTGCTGTACAGTACACATACCTGCCTAACAGTAGCCAGCCTGGAGAAGGCCGCAGTGTACGCGAGCTGCCGGTCGGGCGGCGCGGGCGACAGCGGCACACTGCTGTACAGTACACATACCTGCCTAACAGTAGCCAGCCTGGAGAAGGCCGCAGTGTACGCGAGCTGCCGGTCGGGCGGCGCGGGCGACAGCGGCACACTGCTGTACAGTACACATACCTGCCTAACAGTAGCCAGCCTGGAGAAGGCCGCAGTGTACGCGAGCTGCCGGTCGGGCGGCGCGGGCGACAGCGGCACACTGCTGTACAGTACACATACCTGCCTAACAGTAGCCAGCCTGGAGAAGGCCGCAGTGTACGCGAGCTGCCGGTCGGGCGGCGCGGGCGACAGCGGCACACTGCTGTACAGTACACATACCTGCCTAACAGTAGCCAGCCTGGAGAAGGCCGCAGTGTACGCGAGCTGCCGGTCGGGCGGCGCGGGCGACAGCGGCACACTGCTGTACAGTACACATACCTGCCTAACAGTAGCCAGCCTGGAGAAGGCCGCAGTGTACGCGAGCTGCCGGTCGGGCGGCGCGGGCGACAGCGGCACACTGCTGTACAGTACACATACCTGCCTAACAGTAGCCAGCCTGGAGAAGGCCGCAGTGTACGCGAGCTGCCGGTCGGGCGGCGCGGGCGACAGCGGCACACTGCTGTACAGTACACATACCTGCCTAACAGTAGCCAGCCTGGAGAAGGCCGCAGTGTACGCGAGCTGCCGGTCGGGCGGCGCGGGCGACAGCGGCACACTGCTGTACAGTACACATACCTGCCTAACAGTAGCCAGCCTGGAGAAGGCCGCAGTGTACGCGAGCTGCCGGTCGGGCGGCGCGGGCGACAGCGGCACACTGCTGTACAGTACACATACCTGCCTAACAGTAGCCAGCCTGGAGAAGGCCGCAGTGTACGCGAGCTGCCGGTCGGGCGGCGCGGGCGACAGCGGCACACTGCTGTACAGTACACATACCTGCCTAACAGTAGCCAGCCTGGAGAAGGCCGCAGTGTACGCGAGCTGCCGGTCGGGCGGCGCGGGCGACAGCGGCACACTGCTGTACAGTACACATACCTGCCTAACAGTAGCCAGCCTGGAGAAGGCCGCAGTGTACGCGAGCTGCCGGTCGGGCGGTGCGGGCGACAGCGGCACACTGCTGTACAGTACACATACCTGCCTAACAGTAGCCAGCCTGGAGAAGGCCGCAGTGTACGCGAGCTGCCGGTCGGGCGGCGCGGGCGACAGCGGCACACTGCTGTACAGTACACATACCTGCCTAACAGTAGCCAGCCTGGAGAAGGCCGCAGTGTACGCGAGCTGCCGGTCGGGCGGCGCGGGCGACAGCGGCACACTGCTGTACAGTACACATACCTGCCTAACAGTAGCCAGCCTGGAGAAGGCCGCAGTGTACGCGAGCTGCCGGTCGGGCGGCGCGGGCGACAGCGGCACACTGCTGTACAGTACACATACCTGCCTAACAGTAGCCAGCCTGGAGAAGGCCGCAGTGTACGCGAGCTGCCGGTCGGGCGGCGCGGGCGACAGCGGCACACTGCTGTACAGTACACATACCTGCCTAACAGTAGCCAGCCTGGAGAAGGCCGCAGTGTACGCGAGCTGCCGGTCGGGCGGCGCGGGCGACAGCGGCACACTGCTGTACAGTACACATACCTGCCTAACAGTAGCCAGCCTGGAGAAGGCCGCAGTGTACGCGAGCTGCCGGTCGGGCGGCGCGGGCGACAGCGGCACACTGCTGTACAGTACACATACCTGCCTAACAGTAGCCAGCCTGGAGAAGGCCGCAGTGTACGCGAGCTGCCGGTCGGGCGGCGCGGGCGACAGCGGCACACTGCTGTACAGTACACATACCTGCCTAACAGTAGCCAGCCTGGAGAAGGCCGCAGTGTACGCGAGCTGCCGGTCGGGCGGCGCGGGCGACAGCGGCACACTGCTGTACAGTACACATACCTGCCTAACAGTAGCCAGCCTGGAGAAGGCCGCAGTGTACGCGAGCTGCCGGTCGGGCGGCGCGGGCGACAGCGGCACACTGCTGTACAGTACACATACCTGCCTAACAGTAGCCAGCCTGGAGAAGGCCGCAGTGTACGCGAGCTGCCGGTCGGGCGGCGCGGGCGACAGCGGCACACTGCTGTACAGTACACATACCTGCCTAACAGTAGCCAGCCTGGAGAAGGCCGCAGTGTACGCGAGCTGCCGGTCGGGCGGCGCGGGCGACAGCGGCACACTGCTGTACAGTACACATACCTGCCTAACAGTAGCCAGCCTGGAGAAGGCCGCAGTGTACGCGAGCTGCCGGTCGGGCGGCGCGGGCGACAGCGGCACACTGCTGTACAGTACACATACCTGCCTAACAGTAGCCAGCCTGGAGAAGGCCGCAGTGTACGCGAGCTGCCGGTCGGGCGGCGCGGGCGACAGCGGCACACTGCTGTACAGTACACATACCTGCCTAACAGTAGCCAGCCTGGAGAAGGCCGCAGTGTACGCGAGCTGCCGGTCGGGCGGCGCGGGCGACAGCGGCACACTGCTGTACAGTACACATACCTGCCTAACAGTAGCCAGCCTGGAGAAGGCCGCAGTGTACGCGAGCTGCCGGTCGGGCGGCGCGGGCGACAGCGGCACACTGCTGTACAGTACACATACCTGCCTAACAGTAGCCAGCCTGGAGAAGGCCGCAGTGTACGCGAGCTGCCGGTCGGGCGGCGCGGGCGACAGCGGCACACTGCTGTACAGTACACATACCTGCCTAACAGTAGCCAGCCTGGAGAAGGCCGCAGTGTACGCGAGCTGCCGGTCGGGCGGCGCGGGCGACAGCGGCACACTGCTGTACAGTACACATACCTGCCTAACAGTAGCCAGCCTGGAGAAGGCCGCAGTGTACGCGAGCTGCCGGTCGGGCGGCGCGGGCGACAGCGGCACACTGCTGTACAGTACACATACCTGCCTAACAGTAGCCAGCCTGGAGAAGGCCGCAGTGTACGCGAGCTGCCGGTCGGGCGGCGCGGGCGACAGCGGCACACTGCTGTACAACGCTGCGCCCGCGCCACCACCGCCGCCCGCCGACAGGGGCGCCAGTCCTACAGAAGGGAAGCATTACTTTATTTCTACACTCATGCTATAAATCCTCTAAGTATAAAAGTCTGAAACAGTTAGCTTATTGCCAACATTAAAACAACCAGTGTCATAGTAACCATAATATCATCCAAACGAGTGTTATAATGTTGTACTAAATTTCATTGCGCAATTCCTTTGCTTTTTCGATCCCTTCCTTACTCATCAAACGGCCACATTCTTACTATTCAATTCGTGGTATCTTTATGAATTTCAAAAAAAGAACATTGTCATGCACGCTAGTTTCACCACGGCGCCGCGGCAAGTTTTTTTTCATTACGGCGCGCCGTAATGAAAAAAAACTTATAGGTTATTCGAATTCACCCCGTATCCCGCCATTTTTGTTCGATATTAGTATTGCAATAGTACATTATGATACATGTGTGCTATGTTGATCATTATGCTCGAGGCGGTATTATTCGCGAGAGTCACAGGCGAGCGCGATAAGAAAGCCGAGAGTCTAACGATCAATGCACACGCGTTTCGTACGACGTTTTTCAACACTATTGCGAGGAAAAAAAACAGACTTGTATTGTTAAATATTAAGTTGTTTGGAAAATGGCGCGCTAGTTTTGTTTTTCCGCGCGCCGTGCTAGCCAGCACTAGCGATGCGATGCGATGAAAAAGCACTGACTCTCATTTTAAATATATTAGTCTATGGCAGTGACAAAACCTCTAAACAGCCTATAGAAAAAATATAATAAACACAAAATAATGTTTAGACTGATCGTTTTGTTGTCGTATGTCAAATTGTAGTTTAGTTAGTATGGAATTAGAAAGTACTATTGGCATAGAGAAACACATTAGTTCAGTGAGAATCCGCAATAATAGAACGCCAGTCAGGTTCTTTTCCGTTTGGTTTCGGCTCAAGCTGCATGCAAGCTTTGATACTCAGCAATTAAACTTTTCCATAAATTTACAGAGTTCTTAAAACACTGTAAAACACCCTATGGATTCAGATCCTTTTACAGAGAATTCATATCATGGGTGTAGATAAAGTCTTGTATGCAACTGTACATAATTAGATATTAAAACACGAATGTGGGTTTATCACACGAGGCGAAGCCGAGTAATCATTAATGTCATCAACACAACTCTCTAAGACCAAGTAATCCTACTGAATGACTATTTCATGAATTTTTGACATTTTAGGATTATACTAACTTAACAAGTTGTATTAAGGTTTATAATGATTATAATTCTGTAAATACATATTTATTACGGTCGCGAATCATATTTTAATCAACGCACAACTTAATACTGACCAGCAAATGGCAAAAAACGTAAGAAAATTTTAATTTCGCGGACTACCTTAGCGCTTCCCTCTTAACATCTTTTGGGTACTGAACCGTTATCAACAGAAAGATTTTATGGAATAAAAGCAAATGAGTATTAGCCCAATAAAAAAAAAACCCTTTTTGTTTTCATACGTTCGCAATTTAGCTAAGACCGACTAGATAGATAGATAGAATATTTTTTATTATGTACACCATAAAAATTACAGATATAAATGTAGACATTTTCCAAGGGGTGACTTATTGGGCGTTGTTATCGCTGAATCTATCGATCTTTTCACTTACCCATTCTTTAAAAATACCAGCCTATATTATTGTATTCTGTTAATATATTCGTATCATTACAAATCTAATAATAGAATTTATTGTTCTATTTTTACAATTTTCCTTGACATAAAGTAACTGTATAAAATAAATTGTCGTACGTACTCTGTGTGCTCTGAACATGTCGTAAGAGCTTGAGATGTAGAGGATACAACTCCAACTCGACGTCAGAATTTGGGGGTCGTATCACCTAAAAAAAAAAAAATTGTCCGTCAATTGATGAAATAAAAACATTAGATAAAAATGATAAAATCAACCCAGCCATGCGACATGAATGCGAATATTGCGGAGGGCGACGGCCTAGGACTTGTGAAGTGACAGATAGCTGGTAGCACACTGTCGTTTATTCACAAGACAAGATTACAGATTATCTAGAGAACTACCATAGATCAATCATAAACTACACTGGGTGGCAGGGACCTCAGCTTGCAAACTGTAACCATGCATTCAGCTCATGATTCTAGACTCCTTAGCTTAATTTTTTTTATGGGTTAAAAAAAAAATGCTGTTCCATACATTTTGCCCGCGTAGGTTACACGTTGTTATAAAATAGTAAGTTGTTTTTTGAAACATGGTTAACAGATTGATGTTCCTGCCATATTGTATAACCTATGGCCGCCTATCGGCATTTCTCAATTAATGACACAACAACCGGATCTTCGCCTTCCGCATTCAGTTTGACCCTGCCATATTTTCAAATAGATCAGTCCAACTAGAACAAATGAAAGATGTCACACGATACGCTTCAAGAGTCAAGAGCTGATTTGCTCTTTATTGATTGTTTAGGGATTGATTCATAATCAGCGCATAATAAGGGCAAAATGTAAATCCAAAATGGCGGCTGAAATTTTTGAATTTATTTGTCACGAGTGTCGTTTTCATAGTTTTCGAGGGTGCTAAAAAGCCTATAGTGAGGTCAAAATGTAAATCCAAAAAGGCGGCTGCGAAAATTTTCAAATTGTTCGTCATGGATGTCGTTTTCATAGTTTTCGTGGGTGCTAAAGCCGCAGCTGGCGTCCCGCAAGGCGGTATTTTATCTCCTCTCTCATTCTCTATTTTTATTAATTTCATTACTACCTAGCTTCGGACTGCGTATCATCTTTATGCTGACGACTTGCAGCTCTACTGCCGGGCAGGTGTTGACAACATACTAGATGCGATTGACGAGCTAAACCGGGATTTAGAGGTCGTTAAAAACTGGTCTGACCGATTCGGGGTGGCCGTTAACCCCACCAAGTGTCAGGCTATCATAGTAGGCAGCCCCCACAGCATGAGGAAGCTAAATGGATTAATTGTGCCACCCGTAATCTTCGACAAGTCAGTCATCCCGTTTAGCTCTGATGTTAAGAATCTTGGTTTGCATGTCGACACTTGTCTTGACTGGCGAAAGCAGGTCACGACTGTAAGTAATAAAGTCACCGGAACGTTGTGGTCGCTCTATAGGTTGAAAAACCTTCTTCCTTCACACGTTAAGGCAATGCTTGTACAGTCCCTAATATTTCCCATAATTGACTATGGTAAAGTGTGTTACTATGACCTGAATGCAGATCTCCTCAATAAACTTGACCGTCTTCTGAATAACTGCATTCGATTCGTTTTCAATCTTCGTAAGTATGACCATGTTTCCGAGCACCGGCTGCTTTTAAAATGGTTACCCATTCGCCAGCGCAGAGAGTTGAGGGCTCTGAATACATTGTTCTCCATTCTCGACAATCCCACTGCTCCTTCTTACATGACTTCCCAAATTCAATATTTATGCTCTGCGCATGCTAAAAATCTTCGTTCCACTAACAATCGTCTTCTACGATGTCCTTCTCACCGTTCTGGCTTCATTCATTCTTCTTTCTTTGTCCAGGCGGTCTTTCTTTGGAATGCGCTCCCTCTGAACATCAGGATGGCAACCAGTCGGTTATCTTTTAAAGTGAAGGCACGTGAACATATCCGTCAAAAGTTGGCCGGAACTGTCCAGCGCTGATTTACTGGATTCGTTTTTCTCCTCTACCGATATTTTTTTTTCTCCTCACAGTTCTTTTTGTTTATATGTATGTATCTATGTATTAGTATGTAGTCTTGTATTTTATAATCATTTGACATTTCATATGTTGCAAATACCATGTTTTGTCTCTGCATCACCCTAAGGTTGACTGGTAGAAAATGCCTCAGGCATTAAGTCCGCCTTTGTACAGTATTTCATTTACTTGTGCATAAAGTTTTAATAAATAAAATAAATAAATAGTGGAGTCAAAATGTAAATCTAAGATTTTTTTGTCATCGGTGTCGTTTTTTCAGCAAATAATTTATAATCACGAAGAATAAAGATTTTTATACTATTTTCTTTAATTACTATTACACCCATTCTCGAGTTGAAACGGTAAGGTACAGGGCTAACTAGGTATCGGTCGAAGGACGTGCATTTTGACTTCACTATATCGGCTTTAGCACCCTCGAAAACTATGAAAACGACACCCATGACGAATAATTTGAAAATTTTCGCAGCCACCTTCTTGGATTTACATTTTGACCTCGCACCCTCGAAAACTATGAAAACGACACTCATGACAAATAAATTCAAAAATTTCACAGCCGCTATCTTGGATTTACATTTTGACCTCAATAACGGTTTTGGCAACCTCTTTAACTATGTAAACGACACCCATATAACGAAAAAATAAAATGTTAGCAGCCGCCATCTTTGTTATATTCACGGTGAAAATTTTGATTTTTTTCGCAACCGCCATCTTGATTTACGTTGTGACCAGAAACAGGGAATGATAACCAGCCAACTCCTAACCGCAAACCGTGTTAAAAAACTTCGTTACAATAAAACACGTCAATTTTACAGACATTAAGAGTGACAACGCTCCAGTGGAGCTTAGGTATATTTCAACAAATAGACCTAGTTTCCGTACTGTTCATATTAATACTGTGTAACTGACCTGTCTAGGCAAGGGGTCCGGGCCGCCGTACCACAGCGCCAGCGCGCGCCACAGCGCGTCGGGCAGCAGCTCGAAGTCGCGGTGCTGCGCCAGCGTCACGTCGCGCCGCAGGTGCCCGCCCTCGCCGGTCAGTGTGCGGACCTGCCAAGTTCAAGTTTCATACTTGATAAGTCCGACAACGGTAAACTTTTGAACTATAAAGCTTGAGTTTCCTATGCAACCGGTGCCGCCACATGCAAGGCCGGAATGATGGCAGTAATGAAATAGTACATTGTTCACCGAGGGGACAAAGTGACCGATTACTAACGAGGGTGTAGTTTGAAGCCCGAGGCTCAGCGGAGGACCCTAAGACTAAATTAGTTGCGAGCTCGAACTCACTGGTGGTCGTGGCCAAAAAGCAAGCTGTCTCACATGGCTTCGAGTCCGATAGAGCCAGTATCAGTGATGAGCAGTTAGACGCTAGTCTACACGAACAACGTCTAGTTCTCACGCACAGAAACACTGTTCCGAACTGATAGGCGCGTAATAAAAATCGAAAAGTGCTTCGGCAAATCGACTTTTATGAAAAAACCACTGCATAAATCACTTACAAATAAAGTTTATTGAACTCTTCGATAACAAAGCTTTGTCAATGCGGAGTTGGTGTCGAAGATTTTCAGTTCTTTTATTACTTATTTACACAAAAAGTTACGTTAAACAATAGCAAGAAAAACAAATCTTTGTTGGCTCATAACTTTTTAATGGCTTTTTATTATTTTACTATTCTGTTTCCGTACAGACAACATTAATAATAAGACAAAACGATATCATGTTTAACTTTGGAAGCACAATGTCAAACAGTGGAGTAATACTCTCCCGAAATTTGTATGGAAAAATATCGACTAGTGGCACCTTAATACACACAAGTTGGAAATCGTACTTTCGACTGATATATAGGTCTTTATACATAGTAATGTAGTTCTTCCCATTTAAAAAAAAATAAGGTACTTTCCAAGCAGGTACAGTATAAATGATATTTAGATCCGACGCAATGCCAAGCGTCATAAATAAATTTAGGCAAAAATAGTGAAATTTAATAACAAATATAAAAAATTGACACAAAAAGCCCTATAATCTCGACAGGAATTCGGTTAATAATATTAAATGATTAGTATTCATTAGTACCTTCAGTAAGTTCGGCGCCAACAGTCTCTTATTATCCACGGGCCCCGGGTGTCTGTGCCCGCGGGCAGCTGCTGCACTGCTGACCCCGCTACTGCTGCCAGCACTGCCCACTGATGCGGTTTCAGCTCGCCATAGGAGAGAGCCCATGGATTCTGGGATAATGTGACAGATAGTTAGAAAGTAATGTTGAATTTTGATGTCGCTTATAGCCGCAGAAGAATTTAAAGAAAGAAAGAAAAAGTATTTATTGCGACTCGTACAGAAACATTACAAACTTAACTAAACACAGTCAAATAAAAATCCAAGTTATATAAAAAAAAAAGAAAAAGTAACAAAAGGAAAATAAAACAGAAAGTCCTATAATATGTAATATCTGGTATTGTATGTGATTCTGCAGGGGCCTGGAAGATCACAGACTAGCAAATAGTAGTAAGTAGTTGACATACACCGGGTCCAAAGTAGAAGTAGAATAAACGAAGACAGGTTGCAAAGTAGAATAAACGAAGACAGGTTGCCTCATTTTTTTTTTAAAGTCATAATCTATCTACATTTGAAAAAAAAACCTTTTTTATAATTGCAGCAAAATGATTTCTTCATCTATTGAATGTTCACCTTGTAGAAAGAAAGAAAGAAAGAAAATACGTTTATTTGCGGTAAACATGACGCAATGAAGAACATAAACAAAAAAAAAATAAGAAAGGGTTGGGGGAAACATGCGTCACATCCACGCAAAACGGCTA
Source organism: Mesoligia furuncula (assembly GCA_916614155.1). NCBI lineage: Eukaryota > Metazoa > Arthropoda > Insecta > Lepidoptera > Noctuidae > Mesoligia > Mesoligia furuncula. Next base: position 1,903,526 of record OU744810.1, read on the forward strand.
TCGGCTATGTAGACGCCATGTACGGTCCAACCGTACATCATAATATTGTTTTATGCACATTAAGCAGTTTTGTACCGCGTGCGCAATTTACTTCATCAGTTCGCGTTCGGTCTTCGCCGCGTGTACTCATTATCATCTTATATCACGTGTACTCATTATTATCATATATCAATAAAATTATACTTATCAACTCTATCATACTCTATCATTTAAAGTTGTCCCGTACAACTTTATGGTCCTTCGAGCCGCCGTATTGGCGGGACCCATCGCGTGGTTTACGAAGTGCGTACGAACATTCTGCCGAATCAAAGAGTGGATATACCTACCACTATCAGTAGCAACTACCAGGTAACAAAGCAGCAGATACCGGTGAGTGAGCTTTCATTATCATCGCAACAGCGAGGCGGCTGGTCTAATTTCTACGAGGTAGACTCACCCGCGAGGTTAGCAGCACGTGTCACGTGGTTGTTGCATCAGCATACATACGACCACACCAGCATACAGCATCATCAACATTTGGAATAGACTACTATCAGCTATCATCAAGCGTTTTATGAAAAGGGTGTCTATCCCCGAGCAAGTCTTGCATAAAATCATTTATCAATTAACCAACAGAAGGTACCTATATCGTTTTCCAAGCATAGTCGACAAAGCAAGGAAAACACAATCGAGTAGAATTCATAGAAATATCATACATTTCTTTTATCATTTTATCAAGCTTTTTATCACTGAAGCTACATTAGCATCTCCGAGATGGAGGACCTACTCGAAAATCAGAATCAGATTATGCAGGGCATAGAGCAGCTTTTGCGCAATTTTAAAAAGGATGGAGCTGAAAGAAAAACCTCTATTTACGTCAAGAAACGTTTAGAGCTTCTCGATAAATATTGGGAAGAGTTCCAGTCCAATCATATTCGGTTAGCAGAATCCGAAGAGCGTGGCTACAGCTATTTTTCAGAAAATTATTATCAGAGAACTAGGAAGTTTTACAACGAGGCACGTGCGTATATTCAGCAGTACAAGGTCACTATGACCGATCCCAAGATTGTCGAAGCACCGACTACTCCGCAGCCACAATTTCAAGCAGCAGAAGCGGAGATGAGTCAAGAGCACGGGAGAGGATCAACAGATCAAGATGCAGGAGACAATCAACAACAATCAACCAGCAAGGTTAGGGCAAAGTCTCCGACCCTTTACACTTCGCAAGGTAACAGCAGTAAGCTGGAAGAGATGCTGCGTAAACAGAAAAGCAATTTTAAGGCATTCTCGCGTACCATTGCTATCATAGATTTAGATAAAATATCTGAGAAATGGGAGTTCGAAGATATTTTGCAGACTATTCAATCAAGATGGTCAACAATAGACTCGTTACATTGGGACATTGATAGCGAGTTGTTTGAAGAAAATGAAGAATACGAAGAGTCGTTCAGCAAATACGAACAACTTTATCTTGACATCAAGAAATCTATCAACAGTAAGATGTGGTCTGTCTCTCACCGTGAAAAAAGTACCCCAACGATGGACATCCCAACATTTAACGGAAACTATCATCAATGGGTAGCATTTAAAGACTTATTCACGGAATCAATACATAACAACCGTTCTATCTCCTGCGCACAGAAAATGCAATTTTTGAAAGCTAAGCTTAGGGGGGAACCGGAGAGACTTATCCAGCACTTGCATATTAGCACCGAGAACTATAAGGTCTGTTGGGACATATTAAACCACAGATACAATAACACTAAGTTAATATTTAGTTCTCATATCAATATTCTTTTATTATTACCAACTATGCAACAGCAGTCAGCTTCACAAATCAAGAAAATGTATGACACCACTAACGAGTGTCTGAATGCAGTTAAAAACCTTGGAGTTGACGTAGAATCGTGGGATCCATTTATAGTTCATGTACTAGCATTGAAACTGGATCAGCAGACCCACTCTGACTACACGGATTCTCTGAAAAACCCACGAGATTTGCCAATATTGAGTGAATTCTTGGGATTTCTAGAGAACAAGTTTACATCATTGGAAGCTTCACGGCGCAAGCAAGATGGTCAGAAATCAGATAACAAGTCTCAGCAAGAGCCCAACGGCAAGAAGCATTTCTATAAGTCCAATAAATCATTTTCTAACTATTCTGCGACTAAAAAGCAATGGAAATGTCCGGTTTGCAACGAAAATCATTATTTATTTAGTTGCAAAACTTTCTTAGAATCAACATCGGATTCTAAACGCAAGACAGTGAATAAACTCAATTTATGCAAAAACTGTCTTTATGATCATAAAGGTAAAGCATGTATTTCCGACAAAAGATGTCGTGAATGTCAAGGCGATCATAACACCTTGTTACATGAGACCTACTCGGGTTCCAGTAACTCGAAGTCTTACGCTAGCGATTCTACTTCAAAGGAACGCAAAAACGTCACACACGTGTCGAATCCAGAAATATCAGAAACCCTGTTGGCAACAGCTCAAATCAAGGTTATGGGGATTAATGGGGTATACTACCCTATGCGAGCCTTAATAGATCAGGGATCCCAAGTATCACTGATCACTGAGGACGCTGCTCAGCGATTGGGACTTCCTCGAAAAGCATGTAAGGGGGTTGTAATGGGAGTTGGTGCCAAGGAAAGTAACTGCAAGGGTGTTATACAAATTGACGCATCAGCAGTGTATACAGACTTCACTTTTTCCACCGAGGTACTTATCATGAAAACTCTGCTTTATAATTTGCCCAATCGCTCATTCCAAAAGCCATCATGGGCTTGTCTAAAGCATGTCAATCCAGCGGATCCTGAATATAACCTTAGTCGTCCAGTCGACATACTGCTTGGAGCAGATGTTTACTCATCGATCATTATGAATGGCCTCATCAAGGAAGGCGATTCCCAGGTAGTGGCACAGCAAACACGCCTTGGCTGGATTGTAAGTGGGAAATTAATATCATATCAATGTAGTGTTGTTCTAAACAACATAGATGATATTCAGAGGTTCTGGGCAATCGAAGATGTTGCTGACGACAGTCAAAACAAGTTATCAGAAGAAGATCACAAGTGCGTACAGCTTTACAAGGCAGATACGTCAAGAAGAGAAGATGGTCGTTACGTCGTCAGATTACCTCTGAAGGCAAACATTGAGGAAAAATTAGGGGAGTCCAAACACAAGGCCATTGGACAATTTTATCAACTTGAAAAGAAGTTTTCGAATAACATCAATATTCAAACGTCCTATAAATCATTCATACATGAGTATATCGAATTAGGCCACATGCAAGAAAGTACATACGACAAAAATCAAGTCAGCTGCTATTTACCACATCATTGTGTAATAAAATCGGATTCCACGACAACTGCGCTGCGGGTCGTTTTCAACGCGTCAGCGAAAACATCGTCGGGGCTGAGTTTGAATGATTTGATGTACGGCGGACCTAATTTACAAAAAGATTTGTTTTCTTTGATTTTAAAATGGAGGCAATACGAAATCGCATATACAGCCGACGTGGAGAAAATGTTTCGACAAATTTTTTGCCACAAGGATGATTTGAAGTATCAAAAAATTATATGGCGTGACTCTCCAGATCAAGTTCTTCGTGAATACGAACTCATGACCGTCACATACGGTACAAAAGCAGCGCCATTTTTAGCAATAATGACGCTTAAGCAGTTAGCAAATGATGAACGCCACAAGTATCCAGCAGCAGCGAAGGTCTTAGAAGAAGACTTCTATATGGACGATCTTTTGAGTGGTCATCATACCCTGCAAGAAGCAAAGCAGCTGCAGAAAGATTTGATAGATCTTCTGAAATCAGGAGGTTTCAACCTCCGCAAATGGTCATCGAACAAGGCCGAGTTACTCGATGACGTCAGCAAAACAGATGAGGTATTTGATTTTCGTCATCAAGAGTCCACCAAGACTCTCGGGTTGCGCTGGCACCCTACTGAGGATCAATTCACATTCCAAAGCAAAATCAATGTGTCATCAACAAAAATTGTGACGAAAAGATCTCTCTTATCAGACATATCAAAAATCTTCGATCCTTTGGGGTGGCTGTCTCCAATTACCACCAAGCTCAAGCTACTATTCCAAGCAGTCTGGCAGTTGCAACTCCAATGGGATGATCATGTTCCTGAGGAGATTGTTAAGCAATGGTCACTAATGACACAAGATTTACAACATATCAATGAGTTTAAGATACCGAGATGGCTGCAGTGTCACAAAAACGGAACTATTAAGCTGCACGGATTCTGCGACGCATCAACAAAAGCATTCGCTTGTGTGATTTATTGCATATACGAAAATGAAGATGCCAATCAAACCTCGACAGTATCATTAATAACTGGAAAGGCGCGGCTTGTTCCTACAAACAAAAGTATCACATTACCAAGATTGGAATTGAGTGCGGCCGTACTACTATCAAAGTTAATGCACACAGTTACACAATGTCTGGTTGGGCATGATATCGAAATCTTCGCATGGTCGGACTCAACAGCCGTACTGGGATGGCTTCAAGGTGACCCAAGTCGCTGGAAGCGTTTCGTTGCCAATAGAGTGAAGCAAGTAACCGATATCATACCATCAAACAGCTGGCGCTATGTTAAGTCCGCAGATAACCCAGCTGATTGCGCCAGTAGAGGCATGTCTGTAGAACAACTCAAGCAGCATACTCTCTGGTGCCATGGACCTTCATGGTTACCAAGATTCGATGAAAATCAGCCAAAAGAAAAACCTGACTACTACACATGCGAAGAAATGAGAGAAATAACAATCGCAAAACAAGTCACCTTCTCGCAAAAACAATCATATGACGTCATCGACACAATACTGAGCAAGTATAGCAGCTTTGCGAAATCAACTCGTATACTAGCGAGGATACTACGTATATCATCAAAATCGCAACCAAAGCCGTCTTTTCTTACAATCACTGAGTTAAGAAGAGCGAAGCACATTTTAATCAAGCATGTACAGCAACATGAGTTTACGGAGGAGATCAAAAGCCTTCAAAAGCATAGCAATGTAAACTCTAAAAGCAAGCTACTTAACCTAAATCCGTATCTAGATGAAAACGGATTGCTGAGGGTTGGTGGCAGGATAAGCAATGCAAGGATAAGCAAAAACATGCAACATCCTATTATCATTCCTCACAGCGGATTACTTACCGATCGACTGATTGATCAAGGCCATCAAATGACTTTCCACGGTGGAGCTCGCCTAACACAGGCGTGGTTAAGACAGGAGTTCTGGATTATTGGCGGTAGCCGTGCTGTCAAAAAACGCATACATAACTGCGTCACATGCAGAAGGCATAATCCTGTAAAAAATACACAAATAATGGGAGACTTACCAGAGTCACGAAGTAATCCGTCGAGGCCATTCAATCATACTGGGGTCGACTTCACCGGCTATGTGGACGTCAAAGCAAATAAAGGTCGTGGCATCAAGACGACCAAGGGCTATATAGCGGTGTTCGTGTGCATGGCGACCAAGGCCGTGCACCTAGAACTCGTTTCCGACCTGGGTTCAGCTGCCTTTCTAGCAGCATTAAGAAGGATGGCTGCACGCAGAGGAGCTCCAACCCATATCTATAGTGATAATGGGACAAATTTTGTCGGGGCCAACAAGGCCTTGCGTGAAGAGTACATCAACTTACGATCAACCCTTAACGACGAGTTCTACAGAGAAATCACAGATATGCAAATACAATGGCACTTTAACGCGCCTTCCTGGCCGAGCGCTGGGGGGCTCTGGGAAGCGGCTGTCAAAAGTCTCAAACATCACATCAAGAGAGTTGTAGGTGAGCAGAAACTGACGTATGAGGAATATTCCACATTACTAGCACAGTTGGAAGCCTGCCTTAATACGAGACCTCTTTGCGCCATCAGCGAAGATCCGGATGACATAGATTACCTAACTCCTTCGCACTTTTTATCGAGTGGTCCCACACTTACCATCATTGAGACGGAAAGAGACGCAAGAACTCGATGGCAGCTTACCCAGAAGATTTTTGATGACATCTGGAAACGGTGGAAAACCGAGTACCTGTGTCAGTTATCAGCACGTAGCAAGTGGCGGCAGCAGCGAGCTAACTTAAAGATTGATGACATAGTTATCATCCAAGACGCTAACTTACCACCTGGGAAGTGGGCCCTCGGCAGAATCATAGAGCTGCACCCCGGCAAGGACGGTTATGTTCGTGTGGTATCAGTAAAAACCAAAAACGGGGTACTTAAGAGGCCAATCACAAAACTTTCCCTGTTGCCAGTCCACGAAGATCAACAACCTGGAAAAAATGCAGAGCAAAATAATATCACAACAGAGAAGACCGATCAACCTTCGGTATCAAATGAGAATGAGATATCAAAAAACAGATCAAGACGTCGTCGGAGGGTAAAAATCGGCAATTTTATTTACATTGCTCTCATGTTTTTGATATTAATCATAACACCATCTAGTTGTGATTACAAAACAGCACCTTTGAATAGCAGTCAGAGCATTTATTTCGACAAGATCACTAGTATGCGTCTCGAACGAGACGAGTGGAAGTTGATTATACTATATTATGATATGGAGCCCTATTGGCAAGGATTAAATCTGCTTAAAAAATACGTCGATCATCTGAGTAATATATGTTCTAATACAACAAAGATATCACAGTGTGACGCAATCCTCATGCAATTACGTCACGGTAGCAATGAACTTGACCATTACAATAGCATGTTGCTTGGTCAGCAGTTCACGGGGAACGTGCGACATAAGCGCGGTCTTATCAATCCTATAGGAAGCATAGCGCGAAGTTTGTTTGGTGTCTTAGACGACGAGTTCGCACAAAACTATGCTAAGGATATCCAACAAATCAGACGTAGACAAAAGCTTTTGGCTTCTTTATGGAAAAACAACACATCTATTGTTGAAGCAGAGAACAACATCATCAAAAGAGTAGAAAATGCGATGGATAGACATCACAAGGTGTTTAATCAGCACCTGATCAGTTTAGAGAAGGGATTTAACACAATTCAGTGTCCTGATGAACTTGAAAACTATCCAAGAAACCATCGTGGATACTATTATGAACCTACACTACACAGGGTTCAATTTCCACCTTCTGACACCAAAACAGCTGACGGACGAACTTAATATCATAATAGGACAGTTAGCAAAAGAATTGACTCTTCCAATAGATAATATTCAATCGGATTTATCTAAACTGTATCATTTACTGAAGACTAAAGCCAGAGTCATGCAGCAGTATATTATCTTCGAAGTTAAAATCCCATTAGTGAGTAGATACAGCTACGACATTTACAGAATCATAACAGTTCCGCAGCAGGTTGGAAAAAATATGATCAGCATAATTCCCATTGCGGATCTTCTCGCAATGAATATACAAAGGGACGCTTACATTCCAATGACGGAAAACGATGTTCAGACCTGTATGTCGTACGACACAGAAACATACATCTGCCCTTTGAAGGGTCCGATTCATCAATTGAGATCGGATGAAAACCTCTGCATCAGAGATCAACAGTCCAATCGTTGCAGCACAGCATCTAAAATCTGCACAAACCGTTGGACAGAGCTTAATAAATTAAACACATATTTATATTTTTGTTGCGGACCGTGCTCCTTACGGATCATATGCGAGTATCAAGTTACGGCCGAACAATTAACCAAGGCTGGCGTTATCATGCTCGGCGATGGATGCGTCATCAAAGGCGATACTTACACAGTTTACTCACATAAGAAGCTGTCCAACATTCTGAAGACTACGGCAGACGTTCTGAGGATTGATATTCCACCTATCAACAACATAATCAACTTATCGATACCTATTGGTGCATTCGACGAACAGTCTGACCATACCCACATCGAGACTCAAAGACTGGTAAAGGAACTCCATGATAAGTTGAGTCAGATGAAAAATGAACCGAGCATTGATGAAGATTTGGACGACGGGTTCTCATATCACGACGTGCATCACTACACGGTGATATACATAGTGGTGTTCGCCCTGTGCGCGGCAGGAGCCGTGCACGTGTGGCGGCACTTTCGGCGTGTGCGCAGCGTGGCTCTGCCCGCGCGCTCGTCTCATCAGCAGCTTCAGAGTGCTAGTGTAATCAGTGTTCCGCGTATCAGTGTAAATGAGCAATCGGGACCTAGTGAAATTGAGCTCAATACAATTTCGAGTGTAATCAGTGCGCGCAAACATAACAAGGCTACGTCGCCTGTGTTCCGCGAATCTATTTTCGGTGAAAATGAATAAGACTTTTTAGAGACTCACCTATTAAGTGTTTCGCGTATCTACCCAAATTGTGCTTTGGATTATCATTGCTTACTTTAAGTATAGGCACTTACATTTTTTAATGCTTTGTTTTTTGTATTTTTACTTTTCATTTTTATCTTAGTCTCTCGTGTCTGGGAGCATGTACGGTCCAACCGTACATCATAATATTGTTTTATGCACATTAAGCAGTTTTGTACCGCGTGCGCAATTTACTTCATCAGTTCGCGTTCGGTCTTCGCCGCGTGTACTCATTATCATCTTATATCACGTGTACTCATTATTATCATATATCAATAAAATTATACTTATCAACTCTATCATACTCTATCATTTAAAGTTGTCCCGTACACGCCATATACCATCTTTGGGCCCAAAATCTATCAAACACAAGTCTTGGCTTTTAACGGCAACTTCCTTAACTTATTTACTCACCTGTAGAGTTACTAGTGAAGCTCTCATCGCACACGATGGCCTCGTCGATGTGCCTCTGCGGCGCGCGGCAACAGTTGTCGGTGTTGGTGCCCGACGTGTACGCCAGCCAGCTGCCCCACCACTCGGCCGCCACCAGGTACCAGAACTGCCCCACTGAGTACCCGCGCTGGACGGAGCGACGGAGCCAGCCCAGAACTGGAAAAGAGAACAAAATATAGTTAAGAATTAGTTTGCGGCTTCGCCCGCGTGATGTCGGAACATATCCTACGGGTACGTACTAGCGGGATTCAAAATAGATATACCCTTTATGGTGCAGTGAAACCATACACTATCGACGTCTTAGCATTTTTAGGGTTCCGTAGCCAAATGGCAAAAAACGGAACCCTTACAGATTCGTCATGTCTGTCTGTCTGTCTGTCCGTCCGTATGACACAGCCACTTTTTTCCGAAACTATAAGAACTATACTGTTGACACTTGGTAAGTAGATGTATTCTGTGAACCGCATTAGGATTTTCACACAAAAATAGAAAAAAAACAATAATTTTTGAGGGTTCCCCATACTTAGAACTGAAACTCAAAATTTTTTTTTTTCATCAAACCCATACGTGTGGGATCTATGAATAGGTCTTCAAAAATGATATTGAGGTTTCTAATATCATTTTTTTCTAAACTGAATAGCAGACACTTCCAAAGTGGTAAAATGTGTGTGTCCGGGCCCTGTAACTTCTAGAATAAGAGAATGATAAAACTAAAAAAATATATGATGTACATTTACATTACCATGTAAACTTCCACCGAAAATTGGTTTGAACGAGATCTAGTAAGTAGTTTTTTTTTAATACGTTATAAATCGTAAACCGCAATTTACCTTTCATTCAATCAACTTAAATATTTAAAAAAAAACATTTAATTTCATAAACATAAACCTTATGCATAAACCCGGATGTTACGGAACCCTCGGTATGTAGAGATGGTCACCCATCCACAGACCAACCGCGGCAAGCGTAGCTTAACTTGATCGATTGACCTGTGCGGCTGTTATTATTTAGCCAGTCGGGTTTATAAAATACGTTTTGTATTTGATACTGCGACGAAGGCTATTTAACATCACAATGGGACTTAGGAGTCTAGCAAAAATAAAAAAAACCGGTAAAATGCGAGTCGGACTCGCGCACCGAGTGTTCCGTACAAATTTATAGGCAACTATAAATTTACGGTTTTGGGTTTTTTTATTTACTTTGATGCATGACATTTCTTCTTGTCAAATTTCATGATTCTAGGTCAACGGGATGTACCCTATAGGTTTTGATTCCCTTGCGAGTGTCAAAATATGCGGCATAAACGGAACACAAACGCAACTCAAAAGTTTGATTTTTTCACTGCTGCAAGGGATTGCAGCCCTAGTGGGGCTGATATTAATGTCAACTTGATAACTCCACGCGTTCCCGAGAAAAAGGACAGACGGATAGACAGAACAAAAAAATAAATGACCCTAATGAGCGCGAAAACGAACTAGCGCGGGCAGGCACGCTGGAACAATTCGGGGGAACAAAAAATTTTACGCGGACACAGTCGTAGACAGAAGCTAGTTAAGGACGCCTTTACGTATCTGACAAAAATAAGCCGTTTTTCGGTGCATTTTGCGGCAAAATGAGACGAAACCAAATGTAACTAATAATTACCACAGATAGATTACTCTTTCATCTCCAAATGGTAGCCATTTTTTATTCGAAAATGTTGGTTTATAATATAGTAAAAAATAATTTCCGTTGCCTCTTCACACAAAATCGACGATATCGTGCTGTCTTTGGGGTCATTTTTCTTCTGTTTAATAACATAAACATATTTATTTTAAAATATTTTATGTAAGCAGACATGTTCAACTCAAAAAGGTAGCCCAAAGAACTATCAAAATGTTAAAAATAAGCTCAGAAAAAAATAAAAATCGGAGTCTATTTTTTCACATATTTAGCTGTAATACGTGAATCTTATTGGATTGAAATAAGGGTTATTTTACTGGTCACTGTCTCGGTTTATTGCACAAAAATTTGTAATGAAATATTAGTCTGCGCTCGGCCGCCGTTGTGAGTGGACTCTGTGTCGGTTGTAAGCAGCAGCTTGTGCTAAAAGAAGATCGCTGTACGGATACAAAATATTTGACACACAAAACTTGATACTTCACGCATTCTGTATGTACCTATTACCCAAGGAAAGATTTGATTCACAGTCTTATAATTTTTCTAGAAGTAAGTAGGGTTTATAAATTCATATTTCGTTCCGGACTTGCTGGAGTGACCTGCACAGCAGGTGTACTTCGAAGACTATTCCGGTCTGATCCCCTGAAGACTTACAATATTTCATGATGGGTGTCAATTTCGTGGTTTTCGAGGGTGCTGAAACCGATGGTGAGGTCCAAATGAGAATCCAAGATGGCGGATGTGAAAAATGTTACAATTTTTCATGATGGGTGTCAATTTCGTGGTTTTCGAGGGTGCTGAAACCGACGGTGGAGTCAAAATAAAAATCCAAGATGGCGGATGTGACAAATGTTACAATTTTTCATGATGGGTGTCAATTTCGTGGTTTTCGAGGGTGCTGAAACCGATGGTTGGGTCAAAATAAAAATCCAAGATGGCGGATGTGAAAAATTTTATAATTTTTCATGATGGGTGTCAATTTCGTGATTTTCGAGGGTGCTGAAACCGATGGTGGGGTCAAAATAAAAATCCAAGATGGCGGATGTGAAAAATGTTACAATTTTTCATGATGGGTGTCAATTTCGTGGTTTTCGAGGGTGCTGAAACCGATGGTGGGGTCAAAATAAAAATCCAAGATGGCGGATGTGAAAAATGTTACAATTTTTCATGATGGGTGTCAATTTCGTGATTTTCGAGGGTGCTGAAACCGATGGTGGGGTCAAAATAAAAATCCAAGATGGCCGATGTGAAAAATGTTACAATTTTTCATGATGGGTGTCAATTTCGTGGTTTTCGAGGGTGCTAAAACCGACGGTGGGGTCAAAATGAAAATCCAAGATGGCGGATGTGAAAAATGTTACAATTTTTCATGATGGGTGTCAATTTCGTGGTTTTCGAGGGTGCTGAAACCGATGGTGGGGTCAAAATGAAAATCTAAGATGGCGGATGTGAAAAATGTTACAATTTTTCATGATGGGTGTCAATTTCGTGGTTTTCGAGGGTGCTAAAACCGACGGTGGGGTCAAAATGAAAATCCAAGATGGCGGATGTGAAAAATGTTACAATTTTTCATGATGGGTGTCAATTTCGTGGTTTTCGAGGGTGCTGAAACCGATGGTGGGGTCAAAATGAAAATCTAAGATGGCGGATGTGAAAAATGTTACAATTTTTCATGATGGGTGTCAATTTCGTGGTTTTCGAGGGTGCTGAAACCGATGGTGGGGTCAAAATAAAAATCCAAGATGGCGGATGTGAAAAATGTTACAATTTTTCATGATGGGTGTCAATTTCGTGGTTTTCGAGGGTGCTGAAACCGATGGTGGGGTCAAAATAAAAATCCAACCATCGGTTTCAGCACCCTCCAAAACCACGAAATTGACACCCATCATGAAAATTATAAAATTTTTCACATCCGCCATCTTAGATTTTCATTTTGACCCCACCGTCGGTTTCAGCACACTCGAAATCCACGAAATTGACACCCATCATGAAAAATTGTAACATTTGTCACATCCGCCATCTTGGATTTTTATTTTGACCCCACCGTCGGTTTAGCACTTAGCACCCTCGAAAACCACGAAATTGACACCCATCATGAAAAATTGTAACATTTTTCACATCCGCCATCTTGGATTCTCATTTTGACCTCACCATCGGTTTCAGCACCCTCGAAAACCACGAAATTGACACCCATCATGAAAATATTCTAACACTTTTCACATCTGCCATCTGTAAAATTATTAAAAAGGATTCAAACCGGGTGCGGTGACTTGACAAAGACGAAAATGTCGTTGTTCCTCAATACTAACATACACGTATCCGTTATAATAAGAAATTACGAACTTATGTATTTCAATAAACCCTGTACTTATTTTTGTTGCTGACGATCCTTCAGGATCAAAAACAAAAGAAAAAGCGGTTCAAACCGGTATGAGAAAGTTTTTAGTGGATAAGACAGAGATTAAAACAGAAGACGATCTAGGAGGGGATCGAGGCGGGGGGGGTGGAGGGGGGGTTCAGGGGATCAGAACGGAATAATTCGAGCTGAGTCAGGTGTGCCGAGTATGGGCTCGTTTTCTTAGTTATGTTGAGACCTTACCTCCGGACTTGATGGAGAGACCTGCAGGTGTACTTCGAAGACTCCTACTGGAACTAACAGCCGAGCAGATCTAGGTGTGCCGAGTATGGGCTCGTTTTCTTAGTTATGTTGAGACCTTACCTCCGGACTTGATGGAGTGACCTGCAGGTGTACTCCGAAGACTGCTACTGGAACTAATAGCCGAGCTGAGCTAGGTGTGCCGAGTATGGGCTCGTTTTCTTAGTTATGTTGAGACCTTACCTCCGGACTTGATGGAGTGACCTGCAGGTGTACTTCGAAGACTGCTACTGGAACTAATAGCCGAGCTGATCTAGGTGTGCCGAGTATGGGCTCGTTTTCTTAGTTATGTTGAGACCTTACCTCCGGACTTGATGGAGTGACCTGCAGGTGTACTTCGAAGACTGCTACTGGAACTAATAGCCGAGCTGAGCTAGGTGTGCCAAGTTTGGGCTTCTTTTGTTAGTTTTGTTGAGACCTTAAGAATAGGTAGGCAGGCACTAAACCGGGTCTAGTCTAGGCAGATGCGGTCACTAATCGGAAACATAAAACAAAAGTACTTATCTAAAAAAAAAATATTACAGCCGCCATCTTGGATTTTCATTTTGACTTTGTTTTCGGCTCCAGCACCCTCGAAAACTATGAAAACGACACCCATGATAAAAAAATATAAAAAAAAATTACAGCCGCCATCTTGGATTTTCATTTTGACCTCACTATCTGCTTTAGCGCCCTTGAAAACCATAAATACGACACCCATGATAAAAATAAAAAATAAATTACAGCCGCCATCTTAGATTTTCATTTTGACCTAATTATTGGCTCCAACACCCTCGAAAACCATGAAAACGACACCCATGATGAAAAATATAAAAAAAAAATACAGCCGCCATCTTGGATTTTCATTTTGACCTCACTATCGGCTTTAGCGCCCTTGAAAACCATAAAAACGACCACCCATGAAAAAAAATTAAAGCCGCCATCTTGGATTTTCATTTGGACATCACTATCGGTTTTAGCACCCTTGAAAACCATAAAAACGACACCCATGATGAAAAATTAAAAAAAAACTACAACCGCCATCTTGGATTTTCATTTTTATCTCACTATCGGCGATCTCAATATCCGTCACTTTGCACGGCCAAAAATGTAATTGACAGGCTTATGGTGATTTATCGAGGTAGCCACTGCTAATATGCCTTTATGCAATGCACGACACTGCTTAGTACGTTATCCTAATTGCGTAACACACTTGGAATGGCAATCCATTCCGATTTGACAGTTCAACAATATCCATTGCGTTGTTTTTGTTTTACGAATTTTTTAAATATTTATGAAGCAACTAGCTGTGCCCCGCGGTTTCACCCGCATAAGTTTCGATCCCGTGGGAATATCGGATAAAAAGTAGCCTATATGTGTCAGCTACCTCTATACAAAATTTTAAAGCCGACCCCAACATAGTTGGGAAAAGGCTAGGCTAGATGATGATGACCTCTATACAAAATTGTATCAAAATTGGTGAAGCCGTTTGAGCGTGAAGAACAAACATATAAACATACACACACACTCACAAGAACCTACTTGCATTTGATACCATAGCAAATTTATTATATAAAATACGAAATAAACCGAATAAAACAAGCTTGTTTTATATTTGTTTTCAATAAGCTCGTCCGCAAATTGTTAATACATAGGTACTTTGGCAACTTGTACTTGATTAATCACTGTCCAGTGAAATTAAGTAAATAGCATTCTACTTATATGAACACTTCACATTACCTACAAACTGTTTGAAAACAAATCACCGTAAACTTAAAAAAAATACATGGCAAAAATAAAATAAAATTAGGCTCAAGTATCAAGTCGTGTCAATTTACTCATAATTTCACCGCTTCGCGCATGTCGCTGTGTGTGTGAGCCGTGCACGTGTAGTAGTAAGACTCAATACCTAAAATTGAAGCGCGTCATTTCGTAAACGCCTCCTTAATAAATATTTGTCGAGCAATTAGTACACGATTAGCGGTCATCGCGTGCGCTCCCTCGTCGTTCCTTTATATTATAATAAAAACATTAAAATACATTTATTTTATCTTAAACGCAGCAGTACCATTGACAATATCTTCCAATCTTCTATACGAAGATTTTGAGCATAGCCAGCAGATGCGATGATATAATGCCATAATGTCATATTACATGTTGGTCGCTTACTTTCCAAATCTGCAGTAATATTCTTAAAATAAAAAAATAAACTTCGAATGATTGTAAACATTTCTTGTGTTACAAAAGCAACAAAGAAACGCGTCAAATTACATAAAAAGAAAACATTTCCAGTATTACAAAACAAAAGCAAACATGATCGATATTATATCGAGGTGCATCAACCGATTAATTGTTCGCGCCATTCACAAGCGCCAAGTAATCGAATGCGACGGAAATTGACCACGTATTGTTATGCTTGCGATAACATGTTTTAATTGACTGCGGAACAATTATCCAGTTCTACTTTGTTTAACTTACTTTTTTATAGATTACTGATGGCTTTATTAAATAGTATAGTGACCCCTTTTATTGAGAAAAATAAATGTTTTTACTTGTGGTATTGGGTTCCACCACTGCTCTCAAAATGGTAAAGGAAAACATCGTGAGGAAACCGGCATGTCCTAGAACCAAAAAATTAGAAGATATGTGACATCTACCAACCCGCACTGGGCCCGCGTAGTGGATTACGGCCCACTCCCTCTCACAGAGAGGAGGCCGGTTTCCCAGCAGTGGGAACATTATGGCTGATTATGCTAGATTATGTGGGAATTGAACCCATGATGACTATTAACCGGTCCTGTATTTTAAACTAGCGGTCGCCCGCGGCTCCACCCGCGTGGATGTCGGTTTTCGCGACAAAAAGTAGCCTATGTGTTATTCTGATTTATATAACCTATAGCGGTCCCCCGCGGCTCCGCCTGCGTGGATGTCGATTACCGCTACAAAAAGTCTAAGTTTGATAAGCAGAGGAGTAATGACATGTGTAAAATAAATGCGTTTAAATGAAGTCCTAAAAAATTTCAAGATTTTTAAATAAAAAAAATGGTTGTTGTGCTTAACTCGAAATAGATAGGTATAGTGTGTCGCGGACTTTTTTGTAGATATTTTTAAGGTCTTTAATTAATTAGAACATTTTATGGTTCTATCTTTTATAGTATAGGCGGCGTGCGCCAAATAAGGAACTTTTTTGGATGATTTTTTACACCTTGGGTCCGAAAAACCCAAATATCTTACGGACCCCTATTTTTTCTAAAATAAAATATAGCCTATGTTACTCGCAGATAATGTAGCTTCTAATGGTGAAAGAATTTTTATAATCGGTCCGGTAGTTTTTGAGTTTATCCATTACAAACAAACAAAAATACAAATTTTTCCTCTTTATAATATTAGTGTAGACTAAACCTAACCAATGTCGACGTAATAATCCTTGAACAAGTATAAATAAACAATATTAAAGGTCATTGAAAAGCGTATGTTTAATAGTAAACAATGATAAACCTGACTGAGATATAAAGGCAGAAACAAAATAATCAGAAGAGAGACGTGTAGCGTAAGACCTTTGCCAAAATCAATGCCAGCATTAGCTGTCATCCAAATGTCCTAAATATGAAGGCTAATAATTCCCGTGATTAAGGACGTTCAAAAGATTTTGTACGTGTTTTTCGACTAGATACGAGTAATCGCAATCTCATCTTAGCGACAATCAACGTCGAAACTTGTAAAAAAAAAAACCGGGCAAGAGCGAGTCGGACTCGCTCACCGAGGGTTCCGTAACATCCGGGTTTATGTATGAGGTTTATGTTTATGAAATTAAATGTTTTTTTTTTATTTTTGAATTGATTGAATGAATGGTAAATTGCGGTTTACGATTTATGACGTATTAAAAAAAACTACTTACTAGATCTCGTTCAAACCAATTTTCGGTGGTAGTTTACATGGTAATGTACATCATATATTTTTTTTTGTTTTATCATTCTCTTATGTTAGAAGTTACAGGGGGGGGGGACACACATTTTACCACTTTGGAAGTGTCTCTCGCGCAAACTATTCAGTTTAGAAAAAAATGATATAAGAAACCTCAATATCATTTTTGAAGACCTATCCATAGATACCTCACACGTATGGGTTTGACGAAAAAAAATTTTTAGTTTCAGTTCTAAGTATGGGGAACCCCAAAATTTATTGTTTTTTTTCTATTTTTGTGTGAAAATCTTAATGCGGTTCACAGAATACATCTACTTACCAAGTTTCAACAGTATAGTTCTTATAGTTTCGGAGAAAAGTGGCTGTGACATACGGACGGACAGACAGACAGACAGACATGACGAATCTATAAGGGTTCCGTTTTTTGCCATTTGGCAACGGAACCCTAAAAAGCAGGGAAATTACATGTATTTGTAACAGATTGAGACTGAGGCCAGACTGTGAAAGTGTAAACGTTCTTAAAATTACGATAATTGCGCCTCTGTCTTCTAAAACAAGTCTAAACTGGCTTAACTGACACTGTTATCTTTAATTACAAATTCCAAGATTAATATAATTATATTAAAAAATATATGCTGTTAATTAAAAAATAACACGACATTCGCTACATACTAAAATCGTTTCGGAACCCAACGTTCCATAAATGACCGAAACATGTTGCCGCCTCGATAGCACAGAATATAAACTGATCAATCAGCTCCATAAAATAATGGGGACAAATATTTGCACGGCCTACAGCTGTTCATTTGCTCCGACCCTGTGTATTTGCGTTCGTTATTGTGCAATAGAACATTTTGCCATTCAATGCTACGTTTGATTCTTTGTTTACCAACTAAAATGAACTGATGTTATCTAGTCTTTGCACATAATTCAAGAAAGAGTCGGTAAGTAAGAGGTCCGTGCAATACCTACCTGTCCGCCATTTTGTCTTCTTTTTTCAAAACAGCGGCCACGCCTACATCTTATAAAATTCAAAGTCCTGACCGACTGATATATCACCGCACAGCATAAACCGCTGGTCCTAGAGACATGCAATTTGGAGGGTGTGTTGTTTGGTATGTATTTTTAGTGGATACCTACTCTTCACAAAGGTGAAGGTATCCACTAAAAATATAAACATAAGCGCTAGTTCTATCTCCCTTATTTATGAGCGCAACTGTCACTAATGAGACACAGTTACTGTTTAGGGTTCTGTACCTAAAGCGTAAAAACGGGACCCTATTACTAAGACTCCACTGTCCGTCTGTCTGTCTGTCACCAGGCTGTATCTCATGAACCGTGTAGCTAGATAGTTGAAATTTTCACAGATGATATATTTCTGTTGTCGCTATAACAACAAATAATAAAAATAAAATAAAGTTAAAATTTAAAGGGGTATGTATAAAAGAAACGTTTTTTCGGCGTTTTATGCCTTGTCTATTGTTACCGAACTTAATAAACTTTCCTAACAGACGAGGAACTTCCCTAAACTTATGTAATTAATTTGCTTAAAAATGTATGGTTAACGCCGACTTTTATTAATTACATAAATGAATAAAAGTCGGCGTTAACCATAAAATTTTTGACGACAAGCTTATCTCAAATTTAAGCAAGGATTATAAATAAAGGCGTATATTTTTACATGACATTTGTGACGTTGACTATCTTCGAGGAAAAGATGACGAAAGCCGAATAGAATCAGCGCGCAGCGCAATGTCATATATCACATGAAAACAAATGAATGCGTCACAAACAGTGTGTGGTACGCGTACGACCGACCCACTTACGCACCTATCTCGACAATTAATGTAATTACGTTCAAACAACATAATATTATGTTATCTGTTAAGGAGGGGTCCTGACATGCGAATTTATTACATGATGGAGATAGAAATGTTTACTTCGAAGTAACGAGTATGTTGAGGAATAAAAGCGACTGACGGTAAAGACGGTGCAATATTGATAGAATTTCCAGCTTTCTTTGAAAGAGAAACATATCTTTTGGCGATATTACGTTCTTTTAATTAGTGTCCTACTGCGGGAGAAAATTTAGAGCTTTCTCCGTGCAAATTTCTCTATCTTAGCTATTTCTGATAATTTTAAAGTTAATAAATCATCGTCAAATATTCCTCGCACAGAGAAGTTTGCTTACTAACAGAGAGAACACTATAGGCTGATTAGTCTATGTTTATTAATCTTTTTTTACACAAAAACAAGAGATGCATTGTCGTTCCGAAATTACTCCAAAGTCATTAATGAGCTGCATCACTGTGCATAATTTTATAATTTGATTTCTAAGAAAGAAAGAAAATACGTTTATTTGCGTCAACATGACGCATAAAAATAAAGACACAAACAAAAAATAAAACAAAATAAAAATTTGGGAGAAAGTATGCGTCACATCTACGCAAAACGGCCATCGCTCAGCATAATGCTAAGACCCTATACGAAACAGAGCCCCAGCGCTGGTTTAGACATTAAGACAAGACATTATTCTTAGAATTTGATATAGATGAAGCCGGTTTAGACTTCTTTTTAAAGACACAATTCAGACATTTGCTCCTTTGCTTGTTACTAAAGTACCTGGCAATCACGGATATATGTTAGTTACTTCTTCACGCTCAAACGGCTCGACCAGTTTTGATAAAATTTTGTATGGAGGTAGCTGACACCCTGGCTGGATTAACATAATATAGGCTACTTTTTGTCCCGATATTCCTACGGGATCGACATTTACGCGGGTGAAACCGCGGAGCGCAGATAGTGATCTATAATACGCCTCTCTTTTGATTATTTTGTCTCTGTCTTTATATCTTATTCAGCCTTATCACTGTTTACTATTGGGCATAGGATTTTCAATTGACCTTCAATGTGATTTTATTTAATCAGTCTTTTTCAGTTTAGGGTTCTTAGTCTAAACTAATATTATACTTAAAGAGAAAAGATTTGCTTTTTTGTATGTTTGTTGTTACGCTTTCACACTAAAACGGCTGAACGGATTTGGATGAAATTTGGCACATGCGTAGACCATGACCTATAGAACGACATAGGCTACTTTTCATCCTAGATCGCAGATGAAGTCGCTGGCAACAGTATCAAAAAGTGGTAGCTAGTATCAAATACATAGTATATTTCCCTTGTAAACTAATCATTACAACCGGAACGTGAGTGTAACAAAAACAAAATCAAATTGAAGTCATCAGTAGCAAGTTGTACTACACGTAATCAACATGTACTCATATAAGTACTTATGTTTTAGTACCTAATACTTGGTACAGAATGTTATCACAAATAACATACCGTGCTGAGTGTTTAACACTAAAACACTAGTTTGTAAGTGTTTCACGTAAATCGGTAGTCGGAGAGAATTGCTTAGTATTTTTGAGAGGTAGGTTGTTGATTTGCGGTAGGGGGGCTTACAGGACCTAAACGCAAAAAACGCAAGTATTAGAAACAACAAAAGTATTTATGATCGACTATAGTAAACAAAATCAGAAAAATATATGATATTCTGCAGGATATATGCTAGGTAGATACTGTGTTGAAAACATAATACAACTAATTTGATACGATAGAAAAAAATCAGGAAGATACCTCTAAAAAGTTTCTTTTTAAAATAAAAACAATACTAATATACATACAATCATTCTGATTTTTTGTCAGATTATTCTACAAGCAACATACTAAAACACTAGTGTTTTAATTTTTTAGTCCAAACAATAGATTTTTTGTAATTAAATAATTACTTCATATTTTGTAATAAATTACCAGCGTTGTGTCATCGCGCTTCTCTTTCTTTTCTATGCAGTCCGACAGTGACCGCGCTTTAGGTCATGTAAGCCCCCCGTCGCGTGTCCAATTAGCAGACACAGTAGAAATTCTATTGTTATCGGTACATACTCTGTACGCCTGACATGCGAGGGGTTAAATATGATCATACTGACTCGTTGGTTTAGTGGTCGCAAGTGCTACTACTGAGCCCGAGGTCCTGGGTTCGATTCCCGGATCTGGCAAAGTTATTCCAATTTGGAATTTCTCAGTAGCGGCCTGGAAATCTAGATTTGGGCCCTGTTGTTGGCGTTTCCCGTTAAGGCGCACTCCCTCTCACACAGGGAGGCCTGTGTCCCAGCAGTGGGAACATTACAGGCTCATTATGCTTGATGGCAATGAGGGATTTTCTTTTTCTTTTTTTTTAACGCTTCCCTAGTCGCTGAACTTGGTAAGTTACTGCAAGGAACGGAAGTCACATAATTTTTTTATTAATTCACTTGGATGTAATTTTGACATCGTAAAACGAAAGCAAACTAAACTGTCACTCAACGAGCGTATATGACGTGACGCAATGTTTTTTTTTCCAAGCGTTTGACTTTGGCATCTAGTAACGTAGTCAGTTCAACGCCATCTTCAGGGTTCTTGGAAACTATGTTTTTTTTTAAGGCACTGATTTAAAGAGGCAGTTGTAAATAGCGGTTTTGGTAAGTTAAAAATTATAAATGGCACGTTTAATAACTTGTTCAGCAGTTAAAACTAAGCAGTAAAGTAAACAAAAATGAGTAATAAAAAATAATTAAATGGATCAGTGAATATATAATTGAGTGGGAAAATAATTAAATGGGCGGTAAAAATTATTGAACGAGCGGTTACGTGTGGGCAGTAATAAATCGGAATTTGTCGGTAATAAATCTCATTCTAAGCAATTCTATAAACAATGAGGTGGTAAAGTAGTTTTGGGTGTGTAGTCGACGGAGCCCCGCTTCGCGGGGCCCCTATTTCTGTCTACAGGGTTTAAAGGAACCTAACACGAAGGGGATGACGGGGGCTCGTTCGCTCGCTTTGCTCGCTCACTCGAGCCCCCGTCATCCCCTTCGAACCTAACCTGTCCGAGTCGGGGTGCCCCAAGTCCCGAGCTCGCTTCGCTCGCTCTTGCATCCGCTATGATCTGCCGAACTATTTAGCGAACCGCCCATTCCATCATTTTTACCACTCATTTAGTTATTGGACTGCTCAATTATTTTTAGAATTGACATTGTATGATAAAATAACAGTCTAATTGATCTTTTATTACTGTCCATGTTTTACTGTCGCAATAATTAATCAACCGCCATTAAATTAAATAACTGCTCAATATGTTTTTCAACTGATCATAATAACATCTCGAATATTTAAATAACAGCTCAAAAAATTAGTTCCCTTTTTTTAATACTGAAAAGAAAAACCTCTCATTGGCTCGCCCCGTATTACATGAGACTTAAACACAACTATAGGCCGACCGCTTAACTGAGACGTTGTCTGAGGTAGTGGCGCGGTGCGGGAGGGGGTGTGGTGCTGTGACGCGAGAGCTCAGTGATTCGTCAACTTGTGACAACATCAGTCCCGCACCGCGCAGCTACCTTTTTTTTTTTTTTTTGTTCCGGGGTGGAAAATCCTCATGGATATCCGCCGCCCTGGGGCGGGCGACGGGGTCTGTCAGACTCTTACTGACTAAAAACCAACCCGGTGTTCCATATCACACCTACGCCAAGGGTCGCGGGAACGTACGATCTTTCCGCAACCCCCGACTGCCCGCCACTGCGGGCCTCGTCGGGTCAGGGGGGGAGGGAGTGAGGTGTTTGACTCCCCCCGCGACGTCTAAGAGGGGCGCGCGTGGAACACTACGCGCCGCCACCTCGGGTCCTGATGTGTGGGGGGCGGCGGACGTCCCCGAGTCCGTCGCCCCTGGACCCATTTAGGGGGGCTGGAAGAGGGCGTTGTCCGCCCTCCGCCGACGCCCGGTGCGCCTGCTGCGGGCAGGGTGAGTGGACGAGATCTCCCTCTCCCTTTCCGCAGCCTCCTTCTGACCGCGCAGCTACCTCAGGCAACTTCTCAGTTAAGCGGTCGGCCTATAGCGAAAAGTGGATGTACTGCAGGTGCCCCTCTGCCTAACTTCGTTACTATCTCAGCCGAAAGACATTCACAGCTAGAAATAAGCTTTCCCCAAATAACGGCATAACTGCTGGTTATGTACTCCGCCGTCTAGTGAATAGCAAGAAAGATCCTTTATAGTATTTTTCAAAAAAGAACTTATTATGTAAACTTTCATATCAGAAGGTCAATCTGACGCTTAACCGTATTTAAATATTACAATAAATTCTAGCTGACATGTCCGATAGCGGTAGATAAGTGCCCATCGTCTGCTGGAAGTCAAGTGTATCGCGACACTGATATACATAGATAACAATGTTTACAAGCATTTTGTTACTTGCAGTAGCGACTACGCGATGGATACAAAACCATTTTAATTGAGCATAAAAATGCTTTTGGATTTTGTACTTTAATCTTATGACAGTATTCAATTTCTACTGCAACTGTTCCGAAATCTTTTGGATCGTTTTCTGTTATTCTAAAATTAACTTTACAACAATGTGATTAAAGTTTATATTTGTGTAAATTGTTTATGTTAATTAATATTGTATAACAATGTGTACTGTAACTTTATTTGTGCAGACGCAACTCCACAATGTATGAAGAACTTGCTAATTATAGCGTCATATTTGTGATTGTAAGCACTTGAATGAAGATGGAATTAATTATAGTTCTGTTATGTAACCATCTGATTGTTGTATTGCGTTTTATTATTCCTGCAGACATTTTTTCTTCATTCGGAGATATCTTTATTAGCAACAGTGTAGAGAAAGTAAGTTTCTAGAATGTACAGTTGCATATGACGAATGTAATTAATTTGCTATCTTTTGATAATATGACAAGCCTACTTGAGGTTTGAAGTGTGCTCAAAAGTATAAGATTCGTTAGTGATCAGAGAAAGAACTGGATAAAACTGGGAATTGTACTTCAACCTGGGGATATCTATGACCTACAAAATACAAAAATACAATACAAAAAGTTTTATTTTCAAAAGGAAAAGGTGATGACAAACAGTAAGTTTCCTAAGGGCTGATTTTTCCATCACCAGACAACTTTTATTTGAGGAATAAAATTGAAAATTTCAAAATTATTCCTCGAATAAAGTTATCAGATGATTGAAAAATCAGCCCTAATACTAAGTAATTTTAATTTATGTATTTGAATTTCTGAATTGTTTTTAACTTGCATGTTTTTCTACATCATTCTCACATGTATAATTTCAACATAAATGATTTAACCAATATTTTCGTAACAATTTTATGATTTAAAAGAGTGTCCATGGAGTTTCTTGCCCGTCCTTCTCCATAGGTACCTACGCTTTGGAATGGGCAACTAGCTTCATATTTTCTGACTGACCGACTTCTTGACAATTCAAAAGTGCCTATAATTGTTTATTTGAAATAAATGCTTTAAGTTCGAGTCTATTCGATAACGACATAGCTCATAAACTACGTCGACTATTTTGTCTATATCAAGTACAGTTCGTCGACTATTTTGACTGTGTGGTGCCGGACTAAAAGAATAGCACCACGCCATACTTCCCGTGGGTGTCGTAAAAGGCGACTAAGAGAGACCGGAGAATGGGCAGCAGTGTTCTCTGTGCGTTACACCATCATACATACTGCGATCGCCAACCCGCCTGCCAAGCGTGGCGGTTATGGCAAACCCCCCCCCCCCCCCCCCCCCCCCCAATTGAGGGAGGCCTATGTCCAGCAGTGGACGTCGTTCGGCTAAAATGATGATGATGATGAAGTACAGTTCACTCACCGATGTCCCTCTCCTGGTGCTTGCACTGGGGCCGCAGACCCAGCACGATGTGGCACACCTCGAACACCAGCTCCAGGAAGGGCGTCACCAGCGTGTCTGCGCTCTCCACGCTCCATATGAGGAAATCTTCCAGAGTGAGCGCCATGTCGTTGGCTATGAGACCTTCGTTCTCTTGTTGTTCTTCTTCTTCTTGCTCTTGCTGCTGTTGTTGTTGCTGGAAAGGGAAAAATAGACTGAAGATTAACTTCATTAAGGTCGCGGGTTGTTAGGAAGAGATGCCGTGGCCCATGGCAACTGAAGGAACACGGGTGGGTTTTCAGTCAGTAAGAGTCTGACACGCCCTCCCGCTCCTCCCAGAGCTCCCGAGTAGTTATTTGATAATTTCCCACCCCCAAAAAAAGGGAGGGAGATGCGCTAGGTAGCGCGCGAAATTCAAATTTGCTTACGTGTTTTGCAATGTGCAGGTCAGTGTCAGGTTGTCCGTTGATTGAAATATGATTCGCGACCGTAACAAACCCGCCAATATGAATTTACAGAATTATAATTATTAAAATCATCAATACAATTCTCTAAGTTCATATAACCCTGGCGCTTCTCTCTTATAGTAAAGCATCTAAATGTGAGTTTTTATTGCGTCACGTATAGCAGAATTTTCCAAAAGAACGTAGTTTGTTGTGCGAAGGCTGTTAAAGTCTAGTCATTAACAATACTACTATACTGAACTACCAAAGTACTAACTGGATAATCTTTTATTTGCATCTGTTCTGTCAAATCGCTCATCCCAACCAAGCGAAGAAGCTTTCGAAAGGATGCCGGTCGACGACATCAGAACAGACAGAAGAATATGTAAGTAAACGTGAGACTGCTGCACATCCAAAACAAAACTAGACTAGAGGTGCAATTCTCGTAATTTTAAGAACGTTCACAGTAGTGTTGCCAGGTGTCCCGATTTGCGCGGGACGTCCCGATTTTCAGGGGTCTGGGGATGCGTCCCGATTTGTACCTGATCGGGACACTATATGTCCCGATTAATCAAAAAATGAAAAAAAAATCATAAAAAAATGTATATTTACGCTACGTAATTTTTTTAACACGGAACGCCATCTATTGGCTTTGGATATATTCAAATACTAGCTGTGCCCCGCGGTTTCACCCGCGTAAATGTCGATCCCGTGGGAATATCGGGATAACAAGTAGCCTATATGTTAATCCAGGGTGTCAGCTACCTCCATACAAAATTTTATCTAAATGGGTTCAGCCGTTTGAGCGTGAAGAAGTAACAAACATATAAACACACAGACACACTCACACACACACTCACAAACTTTCGCCTTTATAATATTAGTGTGATTGAGAATTTCGAAACTGTGCAAAAAGACCTAAAACCCCTTGTTTTTTTTTGTTTACTGTCCCGATCTGCAACCCTAAATCCCGATTTTTTTGACCTCATGTACCGATTTACAACAAATCGGACCTGGCAACACTAGTTCACAGTCTCATTCTCCGTCTCAGTCTCCATCTGTCAAAAATACCTCTATTTTCCCTACATTTTTGACAAGTTCTTGACATTGGTTGTCGCTGAGATGAGATTGCGACTACATTGTATCAACTGGATCAATCAAATAATGTTTATTTGTTTAAAACTTTTCCATTTTTTTTCCTTATACACACTTGTTTTTTCAGCTCACTTTTGACATTGGCAGAATAGTCGACATCGGTTTTGCTTGCCATTTATTAAAAATAGAATAGAGATTGCCACTATATTTTGAACATTTTTAATTACGAGAATTGGCCTTTGGACGTCAGTATGATAATAAAAAAAAACTTAGAAACGCTGAAAACAGCATTCTCTTATTTCTTTTACTACTAAATAAAAGCCTCCGCATGATCAAAATCATTCCCAAAACACGCGAGGCAACCCAAGTAACACAGTTATTCTGAATAAAGTTTGAGTAATAGCGATCCGCGAAACTATAAGCTGAAACTATTGTCTGGATAATGTCTGACTAAACGTCTATTCAGATGTTAATTAAGCAATTTGGGCACAGTTTTAAATGCTTGAGTCTGTATAACAGCGATTTAAAGTCTGGGTAATAGCTTAGTAATGGCCCACTTAGCTTAGTTACATCTGAGAAAAAGCTGACATCTCTTTTATAGAGCTGTTATTTCATATTTATTCGGACAAATGCATATGGATATTGATATTCAGAAATTATTCAAGATTAAGTTCATTGGCGTAATACTTTTCAAACAAAATTAAGAGTTATGTTGTAAAGTAGAAAAAAAGTGGTGTTTAATCTTGAAGTGAGGCATTGAATAATAGTACATTATGATACATGTGTGCTATGTTGATCATTATGCTCGAGGCGGTATTATTCGCGCGAGCCGCAGGCGAGTGCGATAAGAAAGCCGAGAGTCTAATGATCGATGCACACGAGTTTCATACGACGTTTTTCAACTAGTGAATAGTCCCGGGAAATCCCGGAACCGAAAGTACCTGGAAATCCCGGAAATTTCCGTCGTTTTTGGAACCGGGATTTTTTAAATCTAATCCCGGTTCTTTCGGTACTTTCGGGAAAAGATACTTCGCGTTTCTAATATTACTAATTTTATAGCATAAAGCCCGACCGCTTAAAGCGGAATACACTTGCTACCTAGCATGCACAAGAAACATGCATGCTACAAGAGCATGCTGCACGAGGGTGCGGGAGGGGCTGGTGGCGGCCATCGCGTCTTCGGAATGTTGTGCTTTGCGTTGTGTTTGTGATTTTGGTGGACAGTGCTTAGCAAAAAAGACTTAAACAAGACTGCTTCCTTTGGGCAGAGCCAGTTTACGAAACTAAAGACCGATGATGGCAGGATCGTATCCGCCAAACCAGAGCAGTTGAGAGAGATCGAGAGGTTCTATGGACAGTAATACACGTCAACAATAGGAACCCCGTTATGGATCTGGCAAACGACCCAAGAGCTAGATTGACCCGACACTATACCGAAGACATCCCGGACGTCAGCCTGTACGAGATTAGGATGGCTCTGAAGCAGCTCACAAATTACCAAGGCGCGCGGGTGATGACGGAATTACGGCCGAGCTCCTGAAGGCCGGCGGAAAACACGTTCATAAGGCCCTTCAGAAGCTGTTTGATTCCGTCATCATACTCGAGGGCAAAACACCGCAGGCATGGAACAGAGGTGTGGTGATACTTTTCTTTAAGAAGGGCGACAATGCCCTTCTTAAGAATTATAGGCCCATCTCACTTCTGAGCCATGTCTACAAGCTGTTTTCGAGAGTCATCACAAACCGTCTCGCGCGCAGGTTTGACCCCTCCCGAACAAGCCGGATTCCGTAAAGGCTTTAGCACTACGGTGCTAAAGCCTTTACGGAATCCGGCTTGTTCGGGACCACATACATACGATGCGACAGGTTATACAGAAGACCGAAGAATATAACCTGCCTCTCTGCTTAGCGTT
The DNA here is from genome assembly GCA_916614155.1 of Mesoligia furuncula. NCBI lineage: Eukaryota > Metazoa > Arthropoda > Insecta > Lepidoptera > Noctuidae > Mesoligia > Mesoligia furuncula. The sequence continues at coordinate 1,931,671 of OU744810.1, forward strand.
TGTGGACTACGAGAAAGCCTTTGATTCGATTGAGACATGGCCTGTGCTGCAGTCTCTTCAACGGTGCCAGATCGAGTATCGGTACATCGAGGTGCTGAAGTGTCGGTACGAAAACGCCACTATGTCAGTCCGACTCCAGGATCAGACCTCGAAACCTATCCTTTTGCAGCGAGGTGTGAGACAGTGCTGAGACTATGGAGGACCTCCTCGATGACCTCAGTAGAGCCTCCGAAAGAGTGGGTCTTAAAATGAACATGGACAAAACGAAGGTCATGTCAAATGCCCATATAACACCCACTCTCATAAAGATCGGAGACACTACACTCGAAGTCGTGGACGAGTATACCTAGGACAAACTGTCCAGTTAGGTAGGTCTAACTTCGAAAAAGAGGTCGATCGTCGAATCCGACTCGGCTGGGCAGCGTTCGGAAAGCTACGCAATATCTTCTCGTCCCACATACCTCAGTGTCTCAAGACGAAAGTCTTTGACCAGTGCGTGTTGCCAGTGATGACTTATGGCACTGTAACGTGGTCACTCACAATAGGCCTTATAAGAAGGCTGAAAGTCACCCAAAGGGCAATGGAGAGAGCTATGGAGTTTCCCTGCGTGATCGAATCAGAAATGAGGAGATCCGCAGGAGGACCAAGATAACCGACATAGCCCGAAGAATTGCCAAACTTAAGTAGCAGTGGGCAGGGCAGATTGCTCGCAGAACAGATGGCCGATGGGGCCGAAATGTTCTGGAGTGGCGACCGCGTACCGGAAGACGTAGCGTTAGAAGGCCTCCCACAAGGTGTTCCGACGACCTTGTGAAGGCCGCGGGAACCCGATGGATGCGAGAAGCACAGAACCGGTCGAAGTGGAGGTGCTTGGGGGAGGCCTATGTCCAGCAGTGGACATCTTTCGGCTGAAATGATGATGATGAATTATGTTAATAAATAACAATTTAAAAAATGTCGGTTAAGATTATCTAATCAATAATATTGAGACTGATTAATGCTACGCTTTAATTTAATTTGGTTATGCAGAAGTGCAATAGGAGTCACTTTGATTTAAATCATTTGTTTGGAGAAGATGTTTAATAATTTTTTTTTTGATAAATTTGATTTTTGATTTTTTTGATCTAGGATTAGGTACAAAAATGTTTTAATGTTAATAAAGATGTTGCTGGTAGAATATGCGTAGTTACCAATAAAACAAGAAATAATACGTTTTATTTGATTTGATTTAAATGTTTTTATTTTGCCCTGTCATTTCGTCTTTCTTTTACTTTCTCCGTTTCAACTCTTCATCTTTTAAAGGCTTACATAAAGTATCGAAAGTACCGGGAAACCCGGTTCTTTAGCCAGAAGGTCCCGAAAATCCCGGTTCTTTAAAACAGAACCGGTTCTGCATTCCCTATTTTCAACACACTTGCGAGGAAAAACACAGACTTGTATTGTTAAATATTATCTTGTATGGAAAATGGCGCGCTGGTTTTGTCTTTCCGCATAGCCAGCACTAGCAATGCGCGCGCAAGTGTAAATAAAAGCACTGACCACAGAGCATGTAAAAACAATTGTAAAAAAAAAAAACAATTGTAGTTTAGTTAGTATGGAATTAGAAAGTACTATTGGCATAGAGAAATATACCTAAATTAGTTCAGTGAGAATTCGCAATGATAGAACGCCAGTCAGGGTCTTTTCCGTTTGGTTTCGGGTAGGGACCACGGACAATTTTAGGTGGATAATTAAAATTTTCTTACGTTTTTTGTAATTTGCAGGTCAGTATCAGGTTGCATCTTGATCAAATATGATTCGCGACTATAATATACAGAGCGTTAGGTTAAACGAGGGACATACTTTGAGGGGAGTTAGTACTCATGAAAATGAACAACTTTTAATATGGGATTAACCCTGAAATCGCGAAAAAAAAATCAGCCGTTTCCTACATTTATGTTCGCATAGCTCGTCAAAATGTACTGAACAGCAGATTTTTTTTTTGCGATTTCAGGTTCGGCCCCATAGTAAAAGTTGCTCATTTTCATGAGTACTAACTCCCCTCAAAGTATGTCCCTCGTTTAACCTAACGCTCTGTATATGTATTTACAGAATTATAGTCATTAGAATAGAATCTTTATAGTTAGACTTTTTCCCTAAGAACTGTTCCATAAGAAAGATGTATTAATGATTCGAATGATTATAATTCTGTAAAGATGTAGGTACCTGTTAGAGTCGCAAATCATATTTTGATCAAGATACTGTTACGAGCTTCGGGTTCGTGACAATTAAAAACTGCCGATTTAATAACCAAAAAAAGGACACTTTAATAATCAACACTAATTATAACTCAAACACACTAATTACAAAACACAATTGCACTACTGATCGCTTTAAGTCGCACTTGAATATCGCTTCGATGCTTTCACTTCGATCGCTTTATCCAAAGTGAGTCGGTCGTGGCGCGTCTCGGCCTTATACAGGAAAAGTTTTTAACCAGTGCGCAAATTTTTTTTGGTGGCTCAGTGTAAGCAATAGAACACATTTCCATTTTTAGTTTATGACTTTTTTTTTTCATTTTTCCACTTTGTCCCAATTTGAAAAAAGCAAGACATGGATATAATTTAATAGTAATACTATGAATGAGCATGAATGAAAACGCAAAGGCCGCTCGCCGGCCGCTGGACGCCCAGCGCACGAGACGGGGCGGGGGTGCGGGGGCATGCGGCGCGGCGCCGGCGTTTGATAAACAAAACGCATGCACATGCAGTACGTCACTTGCGGAAGCGGAGGTTGGATGTCCCTTCGCCGTCACTGCGCGCGTGCCGCGTACTAGACTAGCGTAGTGACAATGTCTCATTTTAGTCACCGCGAGTATTATGAAATGGTGCGAGTGTATTTGTTAAGCAATGAAAATTTAAAAAAGAAGATACGTAAGGGAGAGCGTACCTCGTATGCGAGCCCAAAGGATCCTCAATCCCACGGTCCCTAATGAGAGGACAATTTTAGCAGCAAACCAAGGTGTATGAAACAAGTGAAGTGAAGGCTCAGAGCCTAGATGACTTGAAAGAAAAAATAATTAACGCTTTCATTGAAGTAAAAAGTGGTGTTAGTGTCCTAAACAAACTAAATGCTTACTTATTTAAACGTGCCTTGAAAAAGGAGGAGGTCACTTCGAACAATACCTAAAATTATTGTGATTAATAAAATGTAGAGGTAAGAAGAAATTATAAACAATCTTAGTGTCTTAGGTTCTCTTTGATTAGACATTGACGCAAATTGTATCATGTCTAAGTACCTATCATACCTAAATGTTTTATTTTAAATGGACTAAAACGTATTACTTTCTTACTTATTATGATTTATTTTCTGCATTTTGATGGTCCTAAGCCCATGAAAGTATGAAGGATAAATTGGAATTTACGAAAAATTACGTTTACAAATAACTTTACACAGTCTAAACTTAAAAAATTGTAGCGCTAAACTGGGGTCAATAATCCGCCGTCGCATTAGAGCGAGCGCGCGCGCGTGAGTACTTCTGATAGCAGCTGGCGCGTCAGGCGACCGGTCGACGCGCGGCGTGAATCGGGCGACCGGTCGACGGACTGGCAAGCGACGTCCATAAAATAAATTTCTGAGTAAACAAGTCTCGTAAGCGTTAACTTAATTTTTTACTATTGAAACATATCAAAACAAAAAATACGTGTTTATTAAAATATATTCAAGTTTATTATGTCAAAATTTGCGCACTGGTTAAAAACTTTTCCTGTATAGCGCCAAAGAGGGTTCTAGAACCTTCCATTGTAGAAACATCTAGAATGTTCGAGTACATACAGGCCCCGATCGACCAGATGTCGAAAGTTCGGGAATGTTCTAGAAAGTTCTCGCATCGAAATTTCTAGAAGGGTCTTGACGACTAGTTCCGCTACTCGATACTAGATGGCGCTAGTGGTAACTACTGTCGCCATGTACTAGGCATTAATTGTGGCGCGCAACACTGCCCCCTCCTAAGACATGCTCGTCCCGAGCATTATCGGCCCCATAATAACGCGCCAGTCGATCCACGTGGACGATCTTAGGAGTACCTCTTGCACCTTTCTGTATCCGGTAGGTTACGTCATTGATCTTTGTCACAATCCGGTACGGTCCGTCCTATTTAGCTTGAAGCTTAGGAGATTTCCCTTTACTGCGGACTGGATTATGCAACCACACTAGTGAACCTTCGTCGAACCCTTTATTGTTCATTTTACGGTCATAACGGGTTTTCATCTTTTCAGACATTTGCTGGCCCGATTGTCTGACGTGCTCATAAATGTCATTCATTTTGTTCCGCAAGTCGTTCGCATACTCGGTTATACTGCGTGGGGCATCAGGTGGTATTCCGGTGATCAGGTCTGCAGGCAGCCGTAATTCTCTTCCAAAGTTTGCGAAAGCTGGTGTCACCGATGTACTTTCGTGAACAGCGCTTCGATATGACAACAAAAACGGTTGAATGTGCTTGTCCCAATCTCGTTGCCGATTTTCCACAACTTTGGCTAGGTATCTCTCCAGTGTCTGATTAAATCGTTCCACCATTCCATCCGATTGTGGGTGGTAAGAAGTTGTTCTCGTTTTATGAGTTCCCATTACTCGGCAAGTTTCCTGAAATATTTGGGACTCGAAATTCCTTCCCTGATCGCTGTGAATCTCCAAGGGTACTCCAAAACGGCAGAAGACTTCATGAACCAGTTTATCTGCAACTGTTGAAGCTTCTTGGTTTGGAATGGTGAAGACTTCCGGCCACTTAGTGAAGTAATCCATCACAACCATGAAATACTTGTTACCGCTTTCACTTACCGGAAACGGCCCCGCAACGTCAAGGGCTATCCTCTCCCATGGTGCACCAACATTGTACAATTTCAATGCACCTCTACTACGAGTCTGAGGACCCTTTACAGCTGCACAACTTGTACATTTGCGACACCAGTCCTCGACATCGTCCCGACAGTGGACCCAGTAAAACCGTTCTCGTATCTTCAGTAGAGTCCGTTTTACTCCCAGATGACCTCCTGAACAACCATTATGGTACAGCTGTAGAACATCCGGTACTTGAGCTTTAGGGACAACCATTTGCAAATGACAGCTGTTTCCCCGAGCGTTTTCCCATTTACGGCACAGGACTCCATCCTGAATCACCAAGCTGTCCCATTGGGCCCAATAGCTTTTTGTGATCGAACTCATTGCTGAGACGTCGCTCCACCTGGGTTTAGGAGCTCTGGCCTTCATCCACTCCAGAATCGGCTTGATGTCCGAATCTTCCTGCTGTGCACGTTGTAGGCTTTCCTTCCACTCGTTACTGAGGTCTGTCTTGAGCATCCTCACAGGTACGACTTCTTTATTTTCTTGCCTAGTACAATGCTTGCAGTTTTCAGGACAAGGTCTTCTTGACAATGCATCTGCGTTGCCATGAGATTTCCCGCTGCGATGTTTGACCACAAAGTCGTATTGCTGCTGCTGCTGCTGGGCGGTGCTGTTAGCCGCACTGCCCTTTGGAGACCAGCCATCTTCCCTCTCTGCAGTTCGCTTAGGGCAACTGGATCGAAGGTGGCCCCTTTCCCCACAGCTGTAGCACCTAGGGCAGTATCTTCTATTGCGGTCGCGAACTGTAGCCGCTGCAACCTCCCTGACGCGATGGGAACGATGATCCTGCCGCACAGCTTCCACCTCCAGTGCATGGGCCAAGGCGTCCTTAAGCGTCCCGTGGTGCCCGAGCCTCACAGCAGCTCTCACTTCAAGGTCGCGGATGCCGTCGATGAATGCCTGCACCAGGTTTCCATCAATAAGCGCAGGTACGGACTGGTAAGCTTTACGAACCAGCTTCTCCACTTCAAGGGCCCACTGCTGCAGGTTTTCGTTACTGCGTTGCACGCAATCCTTGAGCTGCGCACGAAACACGTGTTCCAGGTGAGCGTCGCCATACCGAGCCTCCAATGCCTCGAGGAGCTGCTCGTAAGTCACTTCCTTACCGAGAGCTTCTAGGACAGTTAAGGCCTGGTCACGCAGGCCTAGGGTGAGAGCAGTCATGGCCTGGCTTTTATTCCACCCGTTAGCCTTCATGACAGCCTCAAACTGGATTTTGTAGGCTGACCAGGAAGAAGTTCCGTCGAACGGTGGCACTTTGAATCCACGTAGCGAAGGTGTTGTAGCTACGGGAGCTGCGATTCCATCCCCAAGTTTGAGGTAATCCAGCGTTTTCTTCACTTCAGCCATCACGGTTAGCTTCACGTCAGCCATCACGTTGTCAACCCGATTATTCACTTGGTCGATTCGGGTTTCAGCTTCCGACAGGCGGTTGTCATATTGAGCAACCTTATCCTTCACCTCCTTCATGTCTTTCCCGAAGGTAGCGTGAAGGTCCTTCATAAGGAGCATCTGCTCTTCCTGGCGGCGCGCCTGCTCGTCCTGTCGTCGGGCCTGTTCCTCCTTGTCCCGCTGGAGCTGTTCCTCCAACCGACGAGCCTGTTCCTCCTGTCGGCGAGCCTGTTCCTCCTGCCGGCGAGCCTGTTCCTCCTGTCGGCGGGCCTGCTCCTGCAGCATCATCATCAAAGCAGCCAAATCTGGTGCTGATGATGCTGGAGCAGCTGTGGACGGGCCGGCCTCCGTGGTCGGTAGCTGGCCTTCCGATATCTGTGGCGTTGCCCCACCGAATCGCCTCTGGTCCGTCTCTAGCTGGCGTTGACTCCGGGTACGGATACCCTCCGTGTCGTCTTTGGGTAAAACCGGCATGATTTTTAATCCCCTCTTCTGACACCAATTGTTACGAGCTTCGGGTTCGTGACAATTTAAAACTGCCGATTTAATAACCAAAAAAAGGACACTTTAATAATCAACACTAATTATAACTCAAACACACTAATTACAAAACACAATTGCACTACTGATCGCTTTAAGTCGCACTTGAATATCGCTTCGATGCTTTCACTTCGATCGCTTTATCCAAACTGAGTCGGTCGTGGCGCGTCTCGGCCTTATATAGCGCCAAAGAGGGTTCTAGAACCTTCCATTGTAGAAACATCTCGAATGTTCGAGTACATACAGGCCCCGATCGACCAGATGTCGAAAGTTCGGGAATGTTCTAGAAAGTTCTCGCATCGAAATTTCTAGAAGGGTCTTGACGACTAGTTCCGCTACTCGATACTAGATGGCGCTAGTGGTAACTACTGTCGCCATGTACTAGGCATTAATTGTGGCGCGCAACAATACAAACCTGACACTGACCTGAAAATTGCAAAAAACCTAAGAAAATTTGAATTTCAAATTTTCTTAGGTTTTTTCGGACAATTTAAGGTGAATGCGCAGTGGTAGACCACTGCGCATTCACCTTAAATTGTCCGAGGTCCCTGCGCATTCACCTTAAGGTAAATAAATATTAGTTAATTTTGGGACCAAGGACAATACAGACTATTAAAAAAAAAAGTGAATTGATGAGATTAAAAAAGCGCGCATCTCCGACTAGTAAATAGTTATCTGTGGAAATAAAGCACATGTGGATTAAAGTAAAGAAAAAGCACGCGTTTTTAATACACTGCATTATGGACCTAAAAGCGGTTCAATAAGAGCCACTTTACGAGCAAGTGTGTTGAAAAATCAATAATGACGTGCACAGCGAAACAAGAATTGGTAAGTTAATGTTATTATGTATTATAACCATGATACACGTTAAATATTACTGCGCAAGTAGTTTTATCGTGAATAGCATATGAATTATCTCAACATTTTTCACGCGCCGCTTAGGTAATCAAGTTTAGTGATAGTAAATAAGACATAAATAAAGACTTTTGTGTTGACAAAAATACTTAGGATAACACAGCTAATGCTTATCTTTCAAAAGTCATTAAATAAATTATAACCTGTATTTTTAACTGTAATTAATTACTAAAATGAGGCATTTGATATACATAATGATTCAATAGTTTACTTAAAAATAAGTTTTAATGGCGATTCATTATAAGCTGAATAAAAGCTCTCCACGCACTGCAGCTATGTTACATAACTCTGAATAAAAAGACACGCCTTTCTGATTATTAAGCTTTTATTTGAGAAATAGTCATCTGGTAGTACAAATATCTGAATAACACTTGAATAAGTTACTAAATATGATTAATTATACTGCTAATTAGGGTTCAAAATAAATTGCGATAGACCCAATTTTTCAGGAAAATTTATATACTTACCTACACTCGAGAGCAATGAATTAGGTTTATATAAAAATATCTGAAATTCTCGGAAACTAAGAATGCTAGCTTAATGAAGTAAATTGTGATTAATAGACAAACTTCTTAGTTAGCAATCAGCTGACCCATTTGCTCAAATGGTTGAGGTTTTTTTACTAATAATTCGTACGATTTTCATATTGCACTGTGTTCCTAACATAAAGCGAAATGTCTTGCAGGAAAATGCCGTTTAAGATAGTGTCCACACGTCGAAGGGGCAGAGCAGAATTATCTACTGTACCTTTCCACTGGAAAAACAAAGGAAAACTTCGATGGCCCAAATATAATTCCGATTCACTTTGTAAAGACGAAGAAAAAAAAAAAAAAAAAAAAAAAAAAACATATATACGGTCGAATTGAGAAACCTCCTCCTTTTTTTGAAGTCGGTTAAAAATGCTCAACCTGGTCCAGATTTTTTAAACACAGATGTCATGGACACTCACTTTATACTGTTGTCTTTTTGAAAGTTTAAGAAATAAAAGAAATTGAGATTATTTTAACGCTTTTATTTATAATAATTGACTACCTACTATTCTACAAGTCACTTTTTTCAAGCTTTTTTATTTAGCTTGCACTGTTCGTATGTAGGTAAGTAAGTATGTATGTAAGTTGTCCGTAAATATTTGCAAACCATTTTTCGACATTTGTTAGTATCCGATTGAGCTGAAATTTTGCATAAGTACACCTTTAGTTAGCTTTTAAAATAAATATAAATTTTAAGAGCTTGAGGCACTGATGTACGTTATCCGTTATACAGGTGTACCTACCTACTACACAATAACAGTGCCTCAAGCGTTTAAAATTTATATATATTTTAAAATGACAGTGTCACTTAAATTTATTTTTTCTTTTTAGTTCGCGTTATTTTTTTTTTTAGGTTACGTTTTTATTTAAACAAAAGCTTGTTTTAAAAAACTTTTTTTATTTTCATTTTATTTTTTACTTTTTAGTCTTAAAGATTTATTATTAATATTTTTTTAGCTATGAACGGTGGACAGCTTGTTTTGTAAAACTTTTTTCAAACATTTACGCCGAATTCCTACAATTCTTCTCCTAGATTTCCATGATTTTCTTTCCATTTTTAGGGTTCCGTTGCCAAATGGCAAAAATCGGAACCCTTATATGTATATTCGTCATGTCTGTCTGTCTGTCTGACTGTCTGTCTGTCTGACTGTCTGTCTGTCTGTCTGTCTGTCTGTCTGTCCGTCCGTATGTCACAGCCACTTTTTTCCAAAACTATAAGAACTATACTGTTGAAACTTGGTAAGTAGATGTATTCTGTGAACCGCATTAAGATTTTCACACAAAAATAGAAAAAAAAGCAATAAATTTTGTGGGTCCTCATACTTAGAACTGAAACTCAAATTTTTTTTTCTTTAAATCAATACGTGTTAATGATATTGAGGTTTCTAATATATTTTTTATATTTTTTTTTCCACCAAAAATTGGTTTGAACGAGATCTAGTAAGTAGTTTTTTTTAATACGTCATAAATCGTAAACCGCAATTTACCATTTATTCAATCAACTCAAATATAAAATTTAAAAAAAAAAACATTTAATTTCATAAACATAGACCTTATGCATAAACCCGGATGTTACGGAACCCTCGGTGCGCGAGCCCGACTCGCTCTTGCCCGGTTTTTTTATCAATCTGTTCACAACACTACACAACGACAAACAATGTTTTAAACGTCCTAATTCAATTACTACTCAGAAAAACTCTGTATAACTTGTTTAAAACTGGTACTTATAGAAGTCATTGCGGAATAAGAATACATCATTCAACTTCCATTTGTGTTAGTTAGCTATAAACCATGACTTAATTTGTAATATACCGAAATAAGCTGTATAAAGAACCCAGAAAACACTTTTATACAGTAGCTGAATAATTGATAAAATATGGAACCTCATGTGACTTCATGACAAAATAAAAGCGGTTATTCAAAATCAAGCTGTTTAATAGAAATTAACTACACCATTATTGAGAAGACTCACTATTTTACAGCATATAGTGGTTTCATAAGCAATAAGCTGAGTAAAGTTTGTAGATTAGTATTAGATAACTACGTTTATTCAGCTACTTATACTATTATACAGATAAATGCTGTGCCAGGCACTCTTTTTCAAATTAAAGTCATCTGTAATGCTTTAGGCTTAAAAACATCTGTGTTATATGCGGTATAGAAGTTATTACTAAGCTTTAAGAAAAATAGTCAACTTAAAACAACTTTTACTAAGCTAAAAGAGTTATAAAGGCCAAAAGAGAATATTATTCAGAATTTGGCTCTTTCAATATCCACTTACTCCCACGTTTTGTAACTTATAGCTGTAAACATTTGCGAATTGCTATTACTCAAACTTTATTCAGCATGCCTGTGTTACTTGGGAATAATCTCACCAATTTTTTTTTTTATCATTAATACAAAAAACTCACCTCCTTCAAAACACTAATCTCCTCCTTATTATCTCCATTAGGTCCCAATTGGAACACTGGCTTCCTTCCATTCTTCGGCACCGTCACGAGTTTGTCCCTCAGATTCACAAGGATCACTTCAGGGTCGAACCCTTTCTCCAGGCCTTCGGAATCGTTGCTGTCCGAGGGCGTAGAGGCCCGGGAGCTTTGGTTCTTCAGGCTCTCGTTGGCAACCGTGCAGAGGATGCCTACCATGTCGATGAGTTCCTTCTTGTTGAGGACCCCATCGCTGTCCAGGTCGAAGATCTTGAAGCAGACTGGAAAAAAATGGTTAAATTAGTTTATAGACACTTTGATTTCTGGTTCTTGTGATGTCTTATATACGAATATGTAGGTACATCTCGAATTTTAAGTCCGTGGTGTTTAAGGACATTTCCTGACTAGTTTACTGTAGCGACTTAATAGAAGATACATGCTCCGTAAGTCTATGAGGAATTCCAGAAAATAATTAATTATAATTTTTACAAATTGCTACACACCAATAATGGTTTGTTTACCACTACACAGATTAAAACGTTTAAATTCACTGAAAAAGTTGCAAGTATGAAGATGCTTAATTATGATTGCAAATGATTGCAGTCATAATGAGTCAATCGATCAATATTAATTAATCACTATCAACACTCACTGGTTTCCCCGATTGGACCATATTATCATAATTAACAAGTTGTTTCTTGTATATTGTTAATCAAAAAGCATGTTTTACTCTTTGTATAAGTAATCAAGAGATCTAGAAAAAGTTTCCTGTCAAAGGAGAAAAATAAAATAACAAATACAGCAAAAACCGACCTGAAAATTGGAATATTCATGACGTCTACCTCATTTTCCCGGGATTTTTTTAAGACATACTATCTCAAACGGTGGCGACCTAGTGGTAACAACCCCGACTTACGTGTCGTAGGTCATAGGATCGAAACCAGACAGGCACTTTACTTTGTGTAATTTATTTCATCACCACTATAGGTGTGTCGGTGTCCACAGTGTTTTCCTATACACGGTATAGGAAAACACTGTGGAAACCGGCATGTCCTAGAACAAAAAAAATCGAAGACATGTGACATCCACCTACCCGCACTGAGCTAGCGTGGTGGATTACAGCCCACTCCCTCTCACAGAGAGGAGGCCGGTGTCTCAACAGTCCGAACTTTATAGACTGATTATGCTTGTTATCTCAAATACAAACATGACTTGTGGGATTAGTGAAGATTTCTTTTGAATTTACAGCTTTCGTGTAAAAACAAATAAGATGACACAGAAACTTAAACAGAATCATCACAATAATTCAGTTCTCCACCCTAATCTTCTCTCTAGATAAACTTATTTCTGTACTTCCTTATCTATTAATAGTATCGAGAGATAAGGCGTTAGTCGCACATGTAGATATGCATGTAGCGCCTCTTTGAAGGACGGAAGGAGTGCAAATTAAGTGCGTGGCCAGAACTTTCTATGAAAACAAGTCTATGAGATAAGTTTTTCAAGATAAGGCTGGACTTTTTGAGTACTTATTGGGTTTTACACAGTCAAAGAAATCAATCAATCAATCAATCATTTATTTTGTTAACATAGGTATGGTTACAGATAGTTTGTTGTCTATATAATTATGTGCACTATGCTTGCCAATATATATGGCGTACAAAATTAACATAAAATATTAAAATTAAAAAATTAAAATTAAAATAAACAAATTACAATTAAGGAGGCATGTCAATGGATTACAATAAAAATAATTAGATTTAAAATACACACATCAAAAGTGTCTAGGGATCAAGCATTTTTATGCGGATTTCTTGAGATTGAGATGTGGCTTTATAATAAATTTATGATTTTATAAATTTATATGGATCCTTTTTGGTGCATTTCATAATTTGAATCAGGAACTGTGAATCAAATTCGAGTAAAAGATGAAAATTAGCTGTCAATATTTTCCCTATAAAAACATACAACGTATTGAAGACATTATTAGTGCTACTGTTTCCCTACTACTGATTAAAACCAACGTTATTATGGAGCGGCGACGTCATTTAAGCAGGGAAGAAATGCTCAGAGCCGTGGGAATGATAGAAGCTGGTTCCCGGCAACGTACTGTGGCTTTAGCTCTGAATACAAGTCAGAGTGTTATCAGTCGACTTTGGACACGTTACCGAAGCACTGGTACCGTGGCTGAGCGCCATGGAGGACGGTATCGCTGCACCACACGGAGACAAGACCGATACATTCAAATCTTAACTCGAAGAGCTCCAACAATAACCGCCATGATGTTAGCCGTGAGGCTTCATCACTCTTCAGGGAACTTAATTAGCGACCAAACAGTCAGAAACCGCTTGCATGAAGTGAACCTTCATTCCCGAAGACCGCTACGGGTACCACCTATAGCAATGCACAATCGTAGGATTCGATATCAATGGGCTCTTGAACACAGAAATTGGGCAGAAGAACAATGGCGTTTCGTGTGCTTTTCTGATGAGTCTCGTTTTGGTATGAGACCGGATACAAGACGTATACGACACTGGAGAACCCCTGGACGCCAACAGCGATTAAAATCCTGCCAGGAAGTCCATCCTTATAGTGGTGGAACCATCATGGTATGGGCGGGTATTTGGATCGGCGGAAGAACTGAGTTGATTTGGATCAGAGGCAACCTCAACGCTCAAATTTATGCTGAGACGATTGTATCAGACGTCATCGTTCCTCTACAAGTGCAAATCGGTCCCTTATTTCAGTTAATGCATGATAATGCACGACCGCACACCGCAAGAGTTGTAAGACAGACTCTCGCCGCAGCTAACATCAATGTCCTGCCCTGGCCTGCTCAGTCGCCAGACTTGAACCCGATTGAGCATGCATGGGATATGCTACAGAGAAGAGCTCTGCCGAATATGGAGGGTATCCAGTCGCAAGAAGACCTTTTTTTGTTGTTGCAACGAACATGGGCGGCCATTCCACAGCGTGATTTGGATGAACTCATTTTGAGTATGCCAAACCGATGTTCTTGTGTTGTTAGTGTTCGCGGTAGAAACACGGATTATTAATTGTTTAAGTTACCCAATAAAATTTTAAAGAAAACTGTTATTTCAGTCTTTTTTCGAACTTTTGTGTTAGTGGTTCAAATGTCAAAAATCCCTTTATTAGGAAAATGGCAAATTTCTTTATTAATGCAAAGGTGACTTGGTTTATCGTTACTGTGACAAACGAAAACACTTTATTTGATGAATCCTTAAAGAAAATTTTAATTAATATCAATCAGGAGAAAAGTTATTGCAAAAATATATGTTGATCCCTAGACACTTTTGATGTGTGTATGTCAGGAAAATAGGTCACTACAATTCATACAACATACAACAAATAAAATCATATGTGCGAAATGAATTGTTTATCAAATCCCAGGCGTAAATGGCGGGAAGAGCTGGACGCCTATATAATAGCACAGTAAAGATATGAATGATGATATGATATTCATATTTATACTGTGCCTATAGGCAGGTTTGGTCCATGTCGGCGCGGGAGCGAATTGAATAGAAGAAAAGGGAGGCTGCGCTGCACTGGGACAACACAGGTTGAATTATATATTTATTTATGAATTGACATACCACGACAATTTTCCGTGTTATTGCAATAGCCATCTCGTACAACTGTCAAAAAATGACAGCCGACAGGTGTGATTCGAATATACGGATTAGTAGTCAATTTGATAAACAAACAATGGATAAAGAATTTCCTTTAAATTTTTCTGATTGTGATTGAAAGTGTATTATGCAATTAGGGTTCCGGTCGATGCTTGGGGGAAGGCTATGTCCAGCAGTGGACGTCCACTGCTGGACACAGACTCTCTCGACTGAATCACGATGATGACGTCATCATGCTAAGATGGCATTCACCCCAAGAGCCTCGAATCCATAATATCAACAGGCATATACGTATGTCATTACTGTTCTAATAACCTTTTGAAAAGATTTAAAGCCAAGGTCTTAGGGTTTAATTATATGCGATATATTCGCAATGATACCGGCTCGGACCTGATAGTGGCGATAATCATTATCTGTGCTGAATTATATTAATAATAAATGATCTAATTAAAGAAAACCATTTTGTTACCATTTACGTGTACAGTCTGTAAGCTTTCTTAAAATTGTAAAAATAAATACATAATAATAATAAATAAATAATAATAAATAAATAATAATATATAATATAATTTATATATAACATAATTTATAATTTTTGATACCAATTTGTAATTTGTAATCTGGTTAAATTTTATTTGGTTTTATTCTGGTGAAATAAATGATTTGATTTGATTTGAATAATAATAAAACATCGTGAGTAAACCCTAGAACCAAAAATTCTAAGACGTGTGACAACCACCAACCCGCACTTTGACCGCGTGGTGGATTACGGCCCACTCTCTTACCGAGAGGAGGGCTGCGTCCTATCGCCCACATATAGGAGTGGCGCGAGGAGGCAAACTGGTCGTAACTCCGCTGCCGCGAGAAATCGCGGCTCAGCGAACAGAGCTCCGGCGGGATCTCATAGCGACATGGAGAGTGCGACTATCGTAACCCAGTGCTGGTAACGCCACAATTGCGGCGATAAGTCCCCTCTTTGAGGAGTGGCTAGAGAGGCGCCACGGCGTCCTCACCTTTCGCATGACGCAGGTCCTCACAGGGCATGGCTGCTTCTGGAGGTTCCTGTACCGGATAAGGCGGTAGGAAACGCCCGGGTGTCACCATTGTGTGCATCGCCCGGAGGACACGGTGGAGCATATGGTGGAGATCTGCCCAGCTTGGGCAGAGCACCGCCGCGGCCTCACGGCGGCGATCGGCGGCTGCGATCTCTCGCGTCCGGCCCTAGTCCAGGCCATGGTACGGAACGAGAGTGCATGGGAGGCCATCGCCTCCTTCTGCGAAGCAGTAATGCTCGCGAAGGAGGAGGCGGAGCGCGTGAGGGAGCTTTGCGCCCTCACGCCCCTAGTCGCCGCAGAAGACGCCCTGGGCGTCGGGAATCGACAGCCGATTCCCGGCCACCGTATACGCGGGCTTGCGGACGGCGAGCAATGGGCAGCTCGCCGTCCGGTAAAGACCAGGGCCTCAATCGCGCTAATTTCAAACATTTGCAAACGTTTATGGTAACGTTACGGTTCAATTGCGACAACGGTTAGGTTTCGATTCAGCTGTTCCGATTTTGGTAGGTATTGCGTTAAAAGTTCAAATGCTAATAGAAGTTGGAACGTTGCGCTACGTCAATCGTTAGTGATGTTCTTTTAGTTTGTGTATATCCGAGCGTTTCGTAATAAATTTTGACGTGTACACCTCTAGTTTTGACAGCTGAAAGCGCGGTATGTACTTGAACTTTTGAAAAGGTAAGCAAGTTATAAACGTAAATAAACATTCAAAGTTATATTATACTCTTTGGACAGCCGCATTCATTCGTTGTTATCATTTCATTGAGTCGTGTGAGGAGTCAACTTGCAAATTAATTCACGGGTTAATTCTTTCGTGAGTCTATATCTCTTTACAAACTGACGATCACTGTAAGAGTCACACTTAAGTCTAGCTTTTAAGTTTTTCCTTTTGGTTTCGGCTCGAGCCACTGCTACATCGTATTCATGAGATATCTCCAATAAATCTATGTAGCCGTACGTGGTAATGTTGTATTTTTCAAGATTTTCACTCGGAAGCACTTCACAACAAAGACAAAATAGTCCAACGATGCACCAACGATCCAAAAAAAGTAGCGTCCCATCAACTTTTCATTTGACAGCGGTAACGTTCCAGTTACGATCGCGTTGCGTCTCAACGCGCTGTCAAATTTTTAGCGCGATACGAAATGGTCAAAAAGTTGTGATATGGTAGCGGTGCAGTTGCGATTTCGTTGAAAAAAATATAGCGCGATTGGCCCCCAGGCCGGACAGACCGGTTCGACGGCGCGTTGTGTTCCACGCGCGCCTCAAAGAGATGTCAGCACTAACTGACGGGATCTGCTAGGGCCGATGCCTGCCAGGGTTGCGGGTTGTTCGAAAGAGATACCGTGGCCCCTGGCACAGGCAACTGAAGGAACACGGGTAGGTTTTAGTCAGTAAAGGTTCTATTGTTAATTTTATTTTGTTTAAATTATTATTATTTTGAAACATTGTTCACCCCATGGACAGAACAGAGATACCTATTATAACAAATAATTTGAAGAACTGACCATACACCTGTAGAAGCAATAAATGAATTTTAATTTTAATTTGAAAAGTCTGGCACGCTCTCCCGCTCCGCCTAGAGCGGAAGAAGTTATTTGATAATTTCCCACCCAAAAAAAAGACGCCTATGTCCAAGCAATGGAAACTTTATAGGCTGATTATGATTATCTAATTAATAGCTAGGAATGTTGTCAGTTGAAACATCAGTTTACGAGTGTTATCTCCATTATCTATGGCATTAAAGCTTAGATAGTGTGTGATTTTTATAATAGAATAGGCAATTTAACTTCTGCGCATACTTTAATTCATGATGTTTCTTGAAGATGTCCTTGACATGATACAACTGCGTCCGCGGGTTTTGTTGTAGGAACGATTGCTCTTCCTTATTTGTTGTAGGTATTATTTTGTCGATTTAGGTATTCAGCTGCATCCGGTTTGACTGGAAGCCGACCCCACCATGGTTGGGAAAAGGCTAGTCAGATGACGATGATTATTTTATCGATTTGTAGCCGCGCGCTAGGGGCACGGCCATTGATATTTAGCCAAGCGCTTAAAAGGTTAAGAAAATGAGATGCATGTAAACATGAAGACACTGGTAATGAAGCGATAACAGTCAACTGGCCGATTCTTATATATTCACAGCCGTTCATCATCATCATCATCTGCCTGCCTTTTCCCAACTATGTTGGGGTCGGCTTCCAGTCTAACCTGATGCAGCTGAATACCAATATTTTACATGGAGCGACTGCCTATCTGACCTCCACAACCTAGATACTGGGTAATACGATACCCCTTGGTACTGGTTGTCAGACTTTCGGGCTACTGACGACACGTAACGAATGGCAAAGATCCACGAATGACAGCCGGGACCAACGACTTAACGTGCTTTCCGATACACGGGAGGTCTTGGTATGTGAAGATGGTCACCCATCCACTAACCTGATCGAACGACCCGTGTGGCTGTTATTCGTCAGCCACAAGCCAAGTCACTTTGATGTCCCTACCACCCGGTATAAGCCAATGTATATATATGTACTTCCAAACTACAAGATGATTTGACCACCAGAATTAAAAAAAAATAAAATTTATCAGTTTTTACAAATATGACCTGACTCCAAGATCCTCCCAACCTGAGTCATTAATCGCTCATTAAACCATTTCTCTAACGAGAATGACTTAATGACGACAATACAAGAACACCTTTCCGCCTCGTATGACACACATGTATTGTAGTCCACAGCCGACGTATAAATATTTATGTTCGTCAGCAACAGGTTATATCACCTGCACGTCATATACCGTTTAATTACTGGCGCAGGCGCAATGTGTACTTAAATGCCAAGAGTTCAATTAAGCACCCTAATTACATTGGCGACCGCGACAATGAAGTCGAAGATTCTAGAATAACGAGTGCATGGGGCCACTTGCTCATAAAGGTAACATCATCATTCCTCCTGCCGATGCCGATGGCATAATCCTCCTATAATATGTTCCTACTACTGGAACACAGAGGCTTACTCTCTGTGAGAGCGAGGGGGCGAGGGTGTGGGGGTGGCGAGTGGGAGTGGATGGGTGTGGAGTGGAGTGGGATACCCAACGCGGTCCCAGTGCTGGTTAGTGGTTGTCATATGTCTTCGATTTCGTTTTTGTTCTAGGATATGCCGGTTTCCTCACGATGGTTTCCTTCAACGTTTTGAGTGGGTACCAGTGGTGATGAAATTAAATACACAAAGTAAAGTGCCTGCCTAGATTTGAACTCACGATCTACAACTCGTAAGTCGGGGCGGATACCACATGGCCCCCAATGATTATTATACTAATTTATTTAGGGTCGGCGCAACATGTCTTTTTTTGCCTTTCTTCTCTATTAGTCGTCATCTCGGTAGTCACCCCCTTTCTAACAATATCATCATTCACCATTCCATCCATCGTTTCTTTGGTCTTCCCCTACTCTTATAGCTATCGACATTTGTACTCAAAACTTTCCTCACGACATTTTCCTCATTCAAAAAGATAACATCAACTAGGTTTATTCCCCGGAACGTGTAGGCAAAGAAGTTGGTGGGTAGGTATAATACATTCACATTAATTAGCCGGTTATGGGTCCTACCTACCATGTAATATGGTAAACCTATTGCGAAAGATTTGATTTCTTCGAATTTTTGGTTCTAGGACATGGCGGTTTCACGATGTTTTTCTTCATCGTTTTGAAAGCGTTGGAGATGAAATTATTTACACGAATTAAAGCGCCTGTGGGCATCTGGGTTCAAACCTACAACTCGTAAGACGGTGCCGTTACCACTGTGCCACCACTGCTTTCTACAAGAAGCAGTGACAACTACCAATATAAAATATTTCTTTGCAGCTTATTTCATGATTCACGACTCATCTATTTAAAAGCTGTCTTTACAACATAAAAGAAGATAGCATAAAAAAAACATTGAGGTTATGGTTCAGAATATCATGATTATTATGTCTAGAACGAAATCGGACAAGGATTTAGCGTGTGACGTCATATGAATGTAAATCAGATAACTGTCTGGAACTCATAATGAAATTATTCTGAATACTTATTTGGGTCGGCTTAATAATATCATGCTTCAACTATAAGACCGTCTCGTCTGCCCTGTATTTTGCTCTTGAATGTATTAGGTCTAGCACTTAGAATTTAATAAACAGTCTAGCATAATAAGCCTAATACATTCCCACTGCTGAAACACAGGCCTTCTCTCTGTGAGAGGGGGGAGTGCGCCATAATCCACCATGCGGGCCCACTGCGGGTTAGTAGATGTCACATGTCTTCGAATGTTTGTTTCTAATACATGCCGGTTTCCTCACGATGTTTTCTTTCATTGTCTTGGGAGTAGTGGTGATGAAAAAAATTACACAAAGTAAAGCGCCTGTCTGGGTTCGAAATCACGACCTATAAACTCGTAAGTCAGGGTCGCTTCCACTGGGCCACCATTGCTCAAAAAATCTACCTAATACAGTCTATTACCTTGTAGCGGTATCTATAGCGCCACACGCGAACCACGCGTCATACTGACGTCACGCAAAATCCTGCATCTCGCAAGCAGAGTTTACCGCGCAGCTAGCATAGATACAACGGCCCAACATTAATCATTGGGCAGTTGCCTGCTAGACACAACACCCTTCTGGTCGGAGGATCCTCCCTTTTCTATAGAGTATGAGTGAACTTTACACCCTGTTCCTCATACCTCTATACTGGTGACCCCGACGTGATGCCTCTATAACCTACCCAAAGGAAAGTACCAAGTAACCAGAAACATCAAGAATTTTCAGTGTCTCAGACCCGAAATACTTCATAACTCGAAGGATTGCAATGTTGAATGGCGGCGGATACTTCCTCGAAAGAACCTACTCACAAAGAGGTCTCAATACTCAATACTTTATTGCATTCCATAATGTGTACATATGATAGTTGGTATTTTAAAAGATCGAATCAATTATGGACCCTGTCGGGCACAGCAAAGTTAATTTTTAATAGGCTCTACCACTATACTTAGTTGTATATCATCTGCCTGCCTTTTCCCAACTATGTTGGGGTCGGCTTCCATCCAATCGGATGCAGCCGAATACCAGTATTTTACATGGAGCCCATCTGACCTCCACAACCCAGTTAAGTATTGGGTAATACGATACCCTTTGGTAAGACTGGTTGTCACTTTCGGGCTACTGACGACCCGTAACGACATCGACAGTCAAAGATCCACGAATGACAGCCGACACCAATGGCTTAGCGAGTTTTGCGAGACACGGAGGGGTCTTGGTATGTTATGGATGGTCACCCATCCAGGTACAAACCGCGGCAAGCATAGCTTAACGTGATCGACTGACCCTTGCGGCTGCTATTACTTAGCTGCAAGCCCCTCACTCAATCTTAATCGTATTATCAACACTTACATAAATAAATAAACCTGTCACCACGACCGGCACAAAGACGAATCAACTGACAATAAGTCGGAAGTGCATAAACGAACAAGTGAAGGCTTGACGAGCTAGGTAGGACATTGACAGCGCCTTTATTCTGTAGCAGTAAGACCGGTTTTCGTAGTTCAAATGTTATTGGTGGTACAGTCGCGTCGCACGTGCTTCGCAAGCGACTCATTTAAAACGCAATTAGTCGCGGTGTGAGAGATGAACAATGCTGAGACGACCTTCGCTTCGTCGCCCGCACATTTCACTTCAATTGTGTGCACAGCAGTACTGTGGCCCTTATGACGCATGAAATTTTATTCGAGGACTTATATGAGAGTCAATAGGCTTATTGTTAACTCGCGTAGCGGGTTTACGCAGCCTATACGTTCGACAAACGCCTACGCCAGACGTGAAGACTTGAAGAGTGCTTAATATAGTCTTCCCAGACAAACATAAGTTGTTTAATTCACCAAAAGAATGATTAGAGTTTGACATTGACCGTTGACCTTGACGAGAAGTAGAAGGAAACGTCTCATCAAGTAAGGTCTGAGACAAATCTTGAATTAACTTGACCCCGAAATCGGGTTAAATTATCTCCACGTTAATAATCTGTGTCGGGCAAAATTTCGCCGAAATTCTTTCCCTAATTCCGCCAGACCGAATGTCATTGACCGACTCCGAATCATAATATTATCTACTAGCTTCTGCCCGCGACTTCGTCGGCGTGAAACTTCTTCTTCCCCCGACCCACTCAGTCGGCGGCACTATTACTTCGTTTTCGCTTAGCGTTCTTTCTGACTTGTATTTCTTCTTGCTCGGCTCCTTAGGGTCTTAGCGTGATGATAAACAGCTTATAGCCTTCCTCAAGAATTAGGCTATCAAATGCAAAATATTTTTTTCAAATCTGACTGGTAGTTCCAGAGATTAGGACGTTCAAACAAACAAACTCTTCAGCTGTATTATTCATTTCAGCCGAAAGACGTCCACTGCTGGACATAGGCCTCCCCCAAGCACCTCCACTTCGACCGGTCCTGTGCTTCCCGCATCCAACGGGTTCCTGCGGCCTTCACAAGGTCATCGGTCCACCTTGAGGCCTCCCAACGCTACGTCTTCCGGTACGCGGTCGCCACTCCAGAACCTTTCGGCCCCATCGGCCATAGATTTAATATTGGACCCGTAATAAGAAAGACATAGATACTAAACATGTGGCGAAGATAATTGAATTCCATACCCACCCTAGTCGGAATAGAGAAATTAAATTATTCTGTCAGGATAATCCTGGACAAAAACAGAGTAGATGCCATTACACTTGTCACCGCTTGTCATATTAATTCAAGATGATGGGCGATGTAACGATAAACTCGCACCTTGCGAGGTAGCTTTTTTAAAGTGAAAACTACTTTAGGAGCGTTGGGCATTTTTTGAGATGGGAAAAAACCATTGAACTCGCGCCACTGTTACCGTAAGCGACACCGCGCGTGTTTTGTTTATAAGACGATTAAAAAAATACCCGCTTCGGATGTGTTCGGATGTCCTCGGGATATATGTCAGTGAGTAATGGCAAAGTATTGTTTGTGTATTGTTTTCACTTCTATCGGCATTCCCGGAGTGCTACTGATTTTTGTTAGCCTATATTGTGTCCCGCTGCTGGGCAAAGGCTTCCCCTTTTTTCCCTCCAAACCTCCCTTTCTTGTGCGATATCTGGCCACGTTGGCACTGCAAACGAGGACGTTCATTACTCATTTATGTCCATTACAAAAATTATGCCCGAAAAAGTCAAAACACGGCTGTAGATATTACAAAACAAGATTTTCTAGAAACCCAGGTTTAATCCATCGAACCTTTTTCAAATTTCGAACTTTAATCCGATAGCTATAAAGTTCTATGTTCCGAGTCTATGTCTTGTCTATGTCGATGTATTCTCAATTTTGTATTAAGAACTTTATCTCAGCCGGAATAAAGTTCAAAATACAAAAACTGGCTGAAAGGTTTAAGATTGGACCAACGTTAAAATTCGTTTTGTAGTGAGACGAAAAATGTTTAGAACAACTTGATTAAAATCTTTCCTTACACTGTTTGGACTTATAATGTTAAGCAAAACGAATAAATAAAGAAGTCAACGAAGGCAGTGCCAACACGGAAGTGTAGCCTGGGCCAATGCCTATGAGGACAGTCGCCGGGAAGTCCGCTGACAACTCTGCATCGTCAACTGTTTTTAGTTACACGGCTGCCTGTTGTTGACACACTCATCCTGTGAGGAAGTCGGAAGTCCATTTGTATGCTCGTGGTGTAAGGGAGTTTTCATTGGTCTAAGGAATCCAGGAATGAATACTAGCTCATGTTATCCACAAGTGTAAGCTGAATAATGGCTCTAAACACTAACCGTCTTATTACAAAACGAGATCTAATTTTAGACCTAGCCTAAACCTTCGAGCCAGTTACTCTATTTTGAACTTTATTCCGACAAACGTCATGTTCTTAATGCAAAATTGACAACTTAGACTCGGGTTTAACGTCAGTTTTTGTAATAAGAACTTTAGCTCCGTTGGATTATAATTCGAAATTTAAAAATGGCTGGATGGTTTAAACCTGGGTCTAAAGATAAATCTTGTTTTGTAATAAGGCCGTATGTGTTATCTTTCTTTTAAAGCATTGTAAGGGGTGATTGTAAACTGATTTACTGCCGAACGCAGTTACGTATGTATCACCAGGTTTGGCATACTGGAGGTAGAAAACCTATATATCTCTGGTTATAACGTCGCAATAATCTATATCAGTCGCGATCTGTATGCTATACTTACAGTTATAATTATACTGGCTACCATCAGTAGCTATCTGTCAATAGGTTAATAGGATCGGCCGTCAGTGTGAATGAGCAGCTCTACCGACCGCATAAACTGTGGTAAGGTATTTTCTATGGAAGTTTGTTAAATATCTGCCTAAACTGTGTATGAAAAGTCAGTCTAGTTTTCTTCTTCTGCCTAAAGCACGGTGTTTAAAACTAGATTTTTTTTTCTGTCCGACTTTTTTATGCTTGCGGAGTTTGCCTGTAAGTGATTGTTGCACTGTTGCATTATACATTTTTACATGTTTACTTTAGCACAAAACTTATTGTTGGTGAACCAAAATAAATGTTCACAAGCTTTTTTAACCCAACTGCCAAGAAGGGGTCGCTTGTCTTTGTTGTAAGCTGTCTTTTACAAGTTGCCTATGTTAGTAAACCTTGCCACAAGTCGACTTTAAACAGTACAAGACGCCAACATGCAAATTATAACTTGTAATTGGACATTTTGCATTAAGCATGCATGTATGCAAAACATATTATATCTCATACCATCAGTTTAAACCGAATGCAAAACCTAGTGACGAATGCAATTCGCCTTGATCTAATGACCCGTCGGGGGGCAGGCGGTACAACGTAGTAAACTACGCTATTTTTGTCTCTTTTGTTTATTATGTCAGCTGTGTCAAGGACCGTTCTTGTTTTAAACCTTACTTCCGTGCTGATTTAGAATTGGAATAATATTAGCGCTTTTTTTACTCAGTTTTTGACATTGAGAAGTACCTAACTGTGATTCTAGAGAATGTTAAATAAAGCAGAGTATTTTTAACCGACTTCAAAAAAGGAGGAGGTTCTCAATCCGGTTGTATTTGTTATCTCAGAACTCCCGTCATTTACAAACTGACTAGCAGTGCCCCGCGGTTTCACTCCCGTAAGTTTCGATCCCGTGGGTGAAACATCCAAACATCTTCATAAACTTTCACAATTATAATATTAGTAGGACTAGTTCTTCGCACGGGTGCAATTTATTTTTTCGAATTCCCGAAATTTTCTTTCATACAACCCTTGTCCTGGCAATACCGAACACAAGAAAAAAAGAATTATCCAATTTGGTGCAGTCATTCTGAAGTTATGCTCATACAGATATTTCGGTGATTTTGTTTTACTCTCGTGATCAAAAGTATATATTCATGCTACGTCAGCACTGTTGCGTCCTACTTGAGACAAGTTTTCCCATTCGTGGAATAAACTCTTACGTACAAGTACGTCATTCAGTTGTTTTTTTTTCCTTCCTTCCCGCTTTTAGGTGTTTATTGCTAAGCGTCAAAGGTATGACAAGAGGAAATTTCCAAACACATGATTTCTTGTATGTGTTACGATATTCTGATCTCAAAAACTGCTTTTTCTCGTTTTTCTAACTGAACAGACAGCTGTGCTGCTGCTGGGGAGTTTGTTGCGCAATTCTTCTTCCCGACAAGCACTAATCAGGGTCTAAGCAGCCGGACAGCATTTCAGCTGCAACATCGCAGTTTGGATGCAGTTGACTTAACTGCTTCGAAACCTAGTTATGTATTGACATGACTGTAGCATCCAAACTGAGATGTTGCAGCTGGATGCAATTCAAATGCAGTCCCTTTGTTAGGCCCTTAGCGGTGGGCGTTTTTGGGGGACTGTCTTTATGTCATTTTGACGTTCGAAAAGTGCTGATTCTCAGCCTAGTTTAAATAGATGCAATTTTGATTTTGCTGCGTCTTCTTTTGTTATTATGACTGTTGCAACCACTGTACATGTTTTTAAGAAAGATTTTGGTTCTCGAGCGAGTTTTTTTAAATTTTTCTCTTATATAAAGTTGATACCTGATCGAAGGTCCAAGAAATTGTGTTTGATATATTATATTGCTGAAGAACGATGTGATACGGCAACGATGCGGTTTATATGAAAAAAAATTGTAAAATGTAGTGATAAAAATTTAAGAGTATGCTTAGATGGTTTGGTCGTGTTTAGAGGAATAATGAAAAGCTGCTAGCATAAAGTATTTACAAGAGAGACTTGAGTGGAAACGCCCGCCAGGAGGGTACGCGTGCCATTGGTGGCACGTAACAAAATAATTTGGGCACGGCATCATTTCAGGAATGTAGGTATCTAAGACGTCTAGTTTGCAACAGCAGAAGTCGCACTAATTTGTCATTTTATTTAAATAAATATAAAACTGTTAAAATCAACATTAGTCCTACACCAACCTTGTTGGTTTCGGCCCCTCGTACGCCTTCCAAAAAAAGTCAGTCAAAGCATTTATTTCAAATAGGCACATACTTAGATGGCACTTTTGAACGTCAAAAATTACAAGGTCCGGGACCCGAGAAATGCCAAGAGAGAGTTCAAAAATAAGAGTAATAATGCGAATGTTTAATTGGGGGGTTTTTTTTACCCCCGACGCAAAAGCGACGGGGTGTTATAAGTTTGACGTGTCTGTGTGTGTGTCTGTGTGTGTGTGTGTGTGGGGGGGGGGGGGGGGGGGTGTGTGTGTGTGTGTGTGAGTGTGTGTGTGTGTGTGTGTGTGTCTGTCTGTGGCATCGTGGCTCCTGAACGGATGAACCGATTTTGATTTTGTTTTTTTGTTTGAAAGGAGAATTAGTCGGGAGTGTTCTTAGCTATGTTTGATGAAAATCGGTCCAAGATGGCCGCCGCCACAAAATGGCGGATTACATATTTTTTCACAACTCCCTCAATATGGGTATCAAATGCAAAGGCTTGAATAGTAGAATACTATACACTATGATAAATTTCAAATCCAAGATGGCCGCCACCACAATGTGGCGAATTACATTTTTTTTCACAACTCCCTCAATATGGGTATCAAATGAAAGGGCTTGACTAGTAGAATACTAGTCGCTATTACAAATTTCAAATCCAAGATGGCCGCCACCACAAAATGGCGAATTATACCTTTTTTTTCACAACTGCTTCAATATGGTACCAAATGCAAGGGCTTGACAAGTAGAATTATGTACACTATATTGAAAGGGAATGAGGAATATTAACTAACGAAATGAAAACTATAAGCTTGAAAATATTTTTTTGTCCGATCAATGCTCTAGAATGATGAGGAAAGTGGAGTGATGACTGGTACCTACCACAACTAAGTTTGACTATTTTTATTACGAATGGAATTAAAGCGTAGGTATTTCTACATTAGATAGTGTCGCAGTCCTATTTTATACACTAGATCTGAAATACCTAAGATATCTAATAGCTATGAAATACTTGTACGTAAGTTGAATAACTAAAGGAAGAAGAGAGAGAGGGAGAGAGAGGGGAGGGAGGGAGGGGTGTCTGGGTGTAATTTATCTATAATATGTATATATTTAGAAATATATAAGTATGTTTATCAGTTGTCTAGTACCCATAACACAAGCTCTGCTTAGCTTGGGACTAGACGGCGTTGTGTGATAGTTGTCGAATATATTATTATTATTATATTATTAACTAGAAAAAGGATATACTTAATAAAACAAAAAAGTCTGTTTACTTAGTCTTAAAAATTATTCTTCAACTATAAATTAATAATTCTTTTTAGACGGATATAAACCTGATTAAACACCAAATTACCTGAATTTTAAAACGCAAGAAAATAAAAGAAATGAATTACAAAAATTAAGGAGTCTCTACAAAAAGCAATAAATAAATAAAAAAAATTTAAAAAACCCCCGACACAAAAAAATAATAAAATTAAATGTAAGTAATTGGAAAAGGATCAAATAAACGGTCCCCCGACTTCCATATGAATTTATCTGTTTTAGTCTCGTTACCTAAATTCTTTAAGTTGTGGGTTTTTAAATTATTTGATCCTTTTCCAATTACTTACATTTAATTTTATTATTTTTTTGTGTCGGGGGTTTTTTAAATTTTTTATTTTTAATCACTAAACTAAAACAACATTGATTGTTGGCACGTCATGACCGCATGAAATATTTATTTAGAAAAAATGGCACGTAGATGTATAGAGGCTCGCCATCCCTGTCCAAGGACATATATAGTGACCTTATTGGTAAAGTTCTTCAAGAAAGATCAGATACGTCCTGACTTTTTTTTTCCTTTTGTTAGACTCCTAAGGTATGAGCGAGATGTTTAATAGCCTATAACCTTCACCAAAAATTAGACTATCAAATAAATGCAAAAAGATTTTATCAAATCCAACTGGTAGTTCCGGTGATTACCACCTACACAAACAAATTAGGCACGTACAAAAAAAATCGCTTTTATAAAGAGGTTATTTTTTTTGTACGTCATTATAATATTATAATATTAGTACTGAACTACAGATGAAAGGTACAACAATAATCGCTAAAGTATTCAAGTAAATGTGACAGATGACATAATAGCGTGACCTGGGAATCCGCTGTTTATTTAATGCAGCTCAAACTGTATCTGGCTATTGATTTTCCATCTTATGAATAAATCATTACCCCGTTCTAACGATCGTTATATGAGGCAAACGAACACTTGGCTTTCATTTGATGGCGACACATCGTAAACAAGAGATAGCCATTTAGTGTTAATTAAATATTATCGTCATTAACATTGAACTTCAAAGAAATTATGGTTCATTATGAAAGCCAGAGGTATGATGTTTATTTTGATCGTACAGTATGACTGCAATCATTTCCAAATAACTAACTCATTAGTAGATTGACGTACAACGTCAATCTACTAAAGATTAGTAGTAGTATTAGTAGTAGATTGAAGTTTTACGTCAATCTACTAATGACCTAGCAGCAACATCAAATCATGTTCCATTAGGATGACAGGTGGAGTATACAAATGGGATATAGACCTCCTTCATAAAGGGCTCTGTTATCTACTGCTGAAACTGGGTCGATGACATTGAAGCGATCGTAGGAAAAACCTGGGTAAGGTATGATCAATGCAGAAAATTCTAGAATAATTAATAATGATCTTCCAGGCAAGACTGATCAATATCTAACACTGTTTTATTATTACCCGACTGCTCCAGAATGCACTTAATTAATACGTGTTTGTTTGGGTTCCGAAACCAACTCGGGCTTATTGCATTTTATAATGAACGGAATCTGTCACATGATAAAAATTAAATTTAAAATTTAAAAAACCCCCGACACAAAAAAATAATAAAATTAAATGTAAGTAATTGGAAAAGGATCAAATAATTTAAAAACCCCCAACTTAAAGAATTTAGGTAACGAGACTAAATCAGATAAATTCATATGGCAGTCGGGGGACCTCTTAGCATAGGTGTTCCACAGAACGGTCCCCCGACTTGCATATGAATTTATCTGTTTTAGTCTCGTTACCTAGATTCTTTAAGTTGGGGGTTTTAAAATTATTTGATCCTTTTCCAATTACTTACATTTAATTTTATTATTTTTTTGTGTCGGGGGTTTTTTAAATTTTAAATTTAATTTTTATTTCACGCTTTTTGTAGGGAGTCCTTAATACTTGTATTTCATTTCTTTTATTTTCTTGCGTTTTAAGATTCAGGTAATTTGGTGTTTAATCAGGTTTTTTATCCGTCAATAAATAATTATTTATTTATAGTTGAAGAATAATTTTTAAGACTAAACAGATTTTATTGTTTTATTATATCCTTTCCCTAGTTCTTCCTTTAGTTATTCAACTTTCGTACAAGTATTTCATAGCGTTAGATATCTTAGGTATTTCAGATCTAGTTTATAAAATGAGACTGCGACACTATCTGATGTAGAAATACCTACGCTTTTTAAGTGGGATTGTTCCATTCGTAATAAAAATAGTCAAACTCTGTGGTCGTAGGTACCAGTCATCACTCCACTTTCCTCATCATTCTAGAGCTTTGATCAGACAAAAAAATATTTTTAAGTTTTTAGTTTTCATTTCGTTAGTTAATATTCCTCATTCCCTTTCAATATAGTTTACATTATTCTACTTGTCAAGCCCTTGCATTTGATACCCATATTGAGGGGTTGTGAAAAAAAAAATGTAAATCGCAACTTTGTGGTGGCGGCCATCTTGGATTTGAAATTTATTATAGTGTATAGTATTCTACTATTCAAGCCCTTTCATTTGATACCCATATTAAGGGATTTGTGAAAAATTATATGTTCCGCCATTTTGTGGCGGCGGCCATCTTGGACCGATTTTCATCAAACATAGCTAAGAACACTCCCGACTAATTCACCTTTCAAACAAAAAAAACAAAATCAAAATCGGTTCATCCGTTCGGGAGCTACGATGCCACAGACAGACACACACACACACACACACACACACACACACACACACACACACACACACACACACACACACACACACACACACACACACACACACACACACACACACACACACACACACACACACACACACACACACACACACACACACACACACACACACACACACACACACACACACACACACACACACACACACAGACACGTCAAACTTATAACACCCCGTCGTTTTTGCGTCGGGGGTTAAAAAAATAAATCAGTATAACCCTGCATTTCTTCTAACCAAGTGACTGAATGACATACATTATTGCGACCCGTTTTTTTAGATTGTATAATTAATTAATTATAAGTATACCTATTTTGTGTTATTTACTTTGACGTTATTTTTTATCGTAAACCGGCGCGGGCTCAAACTTTCGTGGCGCGAGATAAGGAAAGAGCCACGCGAACAAACAGGTTTAGTAATTCGTACCGAGATGTTATGCTTTCGCTTACTTTAGGTAAAAAGAATCGTTAACATACATTTTACATTAAAAGGGTTACCATTAAGAGAATTACGTATGTATGAGGATCTGAATGTTGGAAGAATTTTTGTTTTATAGGACCAAAAAGATTTGTCGATGCTGGCTGCAATCAAAAGTTTTTGGGAGCCTAAAATAGCATGCATTAATATGATAATTCGATTGAAAAGGTACCGTTAAACGGGCGTCTGTGTGGTGCCGGACTTAAAGACCACCCCTTACTTCCCGTGGGTGTCGTAAAAGGCGACTAAGGATCGTAACGGAGAATGGGCAGCAGCGTTCTCTATGTATTCCACCATCATACCATACTGCGATCGCCAACCCGCCTGCCAAGCGTGGCGATTATGGCAAACCCTCCCAAAATTGGGGGAGGCCTATGTCCAGCAGTGGACATCTATCGGCTGAAATGACGAAACGGGGTGACTAGGGATGCAGGGGTGAATCGGGACGAAACTTTAAAAGCGATTTTATTATTGAAATAATATAGTTTGTTGCCAAAAAGGAGTCTAATGTGTTTATTGTATTATAATAATTAACGATTAAGTGTCCTTTTCGGCAACAAACTGTATTATTTCAACGCTAAAATCCATTTTAATGTTTTGTCCCAATTCACCCCTGCAACCCTATTCACCCCGTTTGGTGGTATCATCATATTTGAGTTACTAAGCATCATTCTCCACCCATTTTTTTTTATTTAGAAGAGATGGTAATGTTACGTTGTCGTGTTTGTGTCTCGGTAATGTTAACGTTTTTTGCAGAAAAACGTTAAATGACATAAAGGGCAGAGTCCTAAGTGTACGTAGGAAAAACGTTAAATGACATAAAGGGCAGAGTCCTAAGTGTACGTAGGAAAAACGTGAAATGACAAAGGGCAGAGTCCTAAGTGTACGTAGGAAAAACGTTAAATGACATAAAGGGCAGGGTCCTAAGTGTACGTAGGAAAAACGTTAAATGACATAAAGAGCAGAGTCCTAAGTGTACGTAGGAAAAACGTTAAATGACATAAAGAGCAGAGTCCTAAGTGTACGTAGGAAAAACGTTAAATGACATAAAGAGCAGAGTCCTAAGTGTACGTAGGAAAAACGTAAAATGACATAAAGAGCAGAGTCCTAAGTGTACGTAGGTAAAACGTTAAATGACATAAAGGGCAGAGTCCTAAGTGTACGTAGGTAAAACGTTAAATGACATAAAAGGCAGAGTCCTAAGTGTACGTAACGAACTATTGCCGTTTTATTATGCAGACCTCGTCCTTCAATATAAGAACAGATCAGAATTTACCAGCTCTGATTTACTAACTTTTCGGCAACCTAGGGTCCTAGCCACGAAAGTTCTATCTTTGGCTTTTTTCTTGCACTGTAGTCACTATAGTCGGACTTTTAATTAGCTGCAGTAAAATCACAGCTTATGTGTTACCACTTATAACGAAATTTAAATAGTGATGTGACAAAAGAATCGATTCATTCAATTAGCATTCAATTCAAAATCGATCAGTGTTAAATTGATATTAGAAAAGAGACATATATATACACACATCAAAAGTGTCTAGGGATCAAGCATTTTTATGCGGATTTCTTGAGATTGAGATGTGGCTTTTGTAATAAATTTATGATTTTATAAATTTATATGGATCCTTTTTGGTGCATTTCATAATTTGAATCAGGAACTGTGAATCAAATTCGAGTAAAAGATGAAAATCAGCTGTCAATATTTTCCCTATAAAAACATACAACGCATTGAAGACATTATTAGTGCTACTGTTTCCCTACTACTGATTAAAACCAACGTTATTATGGAGCGGCGACGTCATTTAAGCAGGGAAGAAATGCTCAGAGCCGTGGGAATGATAGAAGCTGGTTCCCGGCAACGTACTGTGGCTTTAGCTCTGAATACAAGTCAGAGTGTTATCAGTCGACTTTGGACACGTTACCGAAGCACTGGTACCGTGGCTGAGCGCCATGGAGGACGGTATCGCTGCACCACACGGAGACAAGACCGATACATTCAAATCTTAACTCGAAGAGCTCCAACAATAACCGCCATGATGTTAGCCGTGAGGCTTCATCACTCTTCAGGGAACTTAATTAGCGACCAAACAGTCAGAAACCGCTTGCATGAAGTGAACCTTTATTCCCGAAGACCGCTACGGGTACCACCTATAGCAATGCACAATCGTAGGATTCGATATCAATGGGCTCTTGAACACAGAAATTGGGCAGAAGAACAATGGCGTTTCGTGTGCTTTTCTGATGAGTCTCGTTTTGGTGAGACCGGATACAAGACGTATGCGACACTGGAGAACCCCTGGACGCCAACAGCGATTAAAATCCTGCCAGGAAGTCCATCCTTATAGTGGTGGAACCATCATGGTATGGGCGGGTATTTGGATCGGCGGAAGAACTGAGTTGATTTGGATCAGAGGCAACCTCAACGCTCAAATTTATGCTGAGACGATTGTATGAGACGTCATCGTTCCTCTACAAGTGCAAATCGGTCCCTTATTTCAGTTAATGCATGATAATGCACGACCGCACACCGCAAGAGTTGTAAGACAGACTCTCGCCGCAGCTAACATCAATGTCCTGCCCTGGCCTGCACAGTCGCCAGACTTGAACCCGATTGAGCATGCATGGGATATGCTACAGAGAAGAGCTCTGCCGAATATGGAGGGTATCCAGTCGCAAGAAGACCTTTTTTTGTTGTTGCAACGAACATGGGCGGCCATTCCACAGCGTGATTTGGATGAACTCATTTTGAGTATGCCAAACCGATGTTCTTGTGTTGTTAGTGTTCGCGGTAGAAACACGGATTATTAATTGTTTAAGTTACCCAATAAAATTTTAAAGAAAACTGTTATTTCAGTCTTTTTTTCGAACTTTTGTGTTAGTGGTTCAAATGTCAAAAATCCCTTTATTAGGAAAATGGCAAATTTCTTTATTAATGCAAAGGTGACTTGGTTTATCGTTACTGTGACAAACGAAAACACTTTATTTGATGAATCCTTAAAGAAAATTTTAATTAATATCAATCAGGAGAAAAGTTATTGCAAAAATATATGTTGATCCCTAGACACTTTTGATGTGTGTATTTATCCGATCAATACAAAGAATATTTGATTGTTCACGATTAAATCAAAATTGGTCAATTTCAAATGATACATTAAAACGATGTTTCATTGCGTTTTAATCACATTACTAGTAGAGATAGTGTGGCAAAATGTTTTAACGAAATGACAGTAAGTCTGACCATAGGTCTATCTAGTGATTAGTGTTTCAGGTTGCAGATTCAGTCACCGAAACTATGGTATATTCAAAAAAAGCGCAAGCAATTTTGGCGTTTACAGTCCCCTACACCCTTTAATCCCCAATACATTTTTGTATGAAGAACAAGTCACTGAATCAGGATGTTTTGTTGTAATGTTTAGTCTGTGTCTCAATGACTAAAATAAAATTAAGAATGGCGGGAAGGCAATGCCGATAAATTGAGCGCACTTTAAAGTTACGAGAATACACAATGGAACAATTAAATACAAAGGTTCAAAATGTTCAAATAATTGGTAAGTACAGGTGTCGCAAGCGTGACGGCTTAACAAGGATTGGAAGTTTCAATACCCAGGGTCGGTTTCCTATACAGGTGAGAAGCTAGGTACAAAAAAACAGTGGCACTCTGGGAGTGCCGACAAAAGTTAAAACAAAACACAAACAGAATACTTTGCCATCACTCACTGACATCGGATATACATTAAAACCGAGTATATCCCGAGAACAGCCGAAAATATCCGAAGCGGGTATTTTTTTAATCGTCTTATAAACAAAACACGCATGGTGTCGCTTACGGTAACAATGGCGCAAGTTCAATGGTTTTTTCCCATTCATTTAAAAAAAATGGGAACTTATAAATTATCCGGAAAGTGAAAATAAAACACCATCAAAATATACTCACACTTCAGCCTCTCTGTCCTGGGCCCCCTGCAAGCCGCACTGAGTCCACAGCACAGCTCCTTGAAGTCCACATGTCCGTCCCTGTTCTCGTCAAAGGCTAGGAAGGCCCCAGCCACCGCGGCAGCTGGGAGTGGTGGTGATAATAGTGGTGATAAGCTCTCGGCGTCTAACTGGCCGGTGGGGGCTGCGTTGCGGAGTGTCCAGAAACATTTTTCTAGCTCTATTATATCCTGGAAAGGGGGTTAACAGTTAATCTGCGTTCGCGATTTACTTTCCGAACATGTAAACTATATGTAAAAAAAATAACATTAATTCCTACACCATAAAGTTTTTGTAAATTTTTCAATAGCGCTAGTTACTCTGAAATAAACTTAATTTACACTGTTATAAAGTTGATTTTTGTTTGAATTCCGTTTAAAATTAACATCAATTTGAATAGACCTTAGGGTTAATTCTCGAAATTTAAAACGTTCAAAATCTAGTCGCAGTCTCATCTCGGCGACAAACAAATGTCAAAAACTTGTCAAAAATTTAGGGAAATTAGAGGTATTTTTTGGCAGATTGAGACGACCCAATTACCCGGTCAGTGGGTCGTCTTAGGGGCTCTTAGGTCTAAGGCTCAAACAGAACAAAAAGGTGTTTCCTTTATAAAAGTATAAAATTATGCACCAATCATACCTTAAGAGCGTGTACGCCGAACGGCATTTCATACAAACTTTGAAGCCCTTATTTTTCGAAATGAATGAACCGATTTTAATGAAACTTCATATGCATAAGCAGGATACAAAGGTCTAAAAAGTTAGTAGAAAACATTTAAAAAAAATAGTGTTACAGCCAAATTAGACCGATTTTAAATTTTCCATAGAAACAGAGATTTCCAGTTATCTTTTTTTTAAATAAGACATTTTGAAAATGTTTTCTACTAACTTTTTAGACCCTTGTATCCTGCTTATGCGTATGAAGTTTCATTAAAATCGGTTCATTTATTTCGAAAAATAAGGGCTTGAAAGTTTGTATGAAATGCCGTTCGGCGTAAACGCTCTTAAGTTTCATATAATCATAACAGCTGGTTTATTCTGTAAAAATCTTACCATCTAACTTAGGTGAAGTGAGCTGTCATTCCACCTGATGCTAGGGATTGACCCTTTTTCACTTGACTTCACTTCAAACTCACTTCACCTAAGTTTTTTACAGAATAGGGCGACATCGAAAGGTATTCAGAGGAAAAAAGAATGTAGTGAGTTCCTGTCACAACATTTCGCATGACACTTGGACAAATATTTTCTAACCCCAGAAGTAAAGGCAATCTCAACATTTGAAAGCAACCATCATTATAGTATTCACGGAATTCATTCTGCCGTAGATATCATTATTGCGTATATTTTTTGGTCTGCATGCCAATTCTATAAAAGGTAACACAAATATGCTATGTAGGTTATTTTATCAAATGCGGTATAGGTTTCATTTCAAATCAATCGGGCAAGGCAAGCTATTCAAACAATGTCAGGTTTTTTTTTTCTAACTGCGTACGTTAATTTTCTTTAAAATTTTGCTCATTTTCCTTTAAACGTTTTCCTCTAGGCTTAGTGCAGAATATACCCACACTGGCTTGAAAAGAAAAATCACCCCGTATATCTAATTTCTAGGCCAATTGACTGTAACAAATTATCTGAATATTCTTACAATATTATCTAACGAGTTTTCCTTTAACATGCAAATAGCTG
The DNA here is from genome assembly GCA_916614155.1 of Mesoligia furuncula. Classification (NCBI taxonomy): domain Eukaryota; kingdom Metazoa; phylum Arthropoda; class Insecta; order Lepidoptera; family Noctuidae; genus Mesoligia; species Mesoligia furuncula. Next base: position 1,967,709 of record OU744810.1, read on the forward strand.
AGGAAAAGTCGTATAGTTCATTTCAAATAAACTTGCGATAAAGTTTGTTCACCTCCTTCTACTAATGTATCCCAATATTTCCAAACCATACGAAAAAAATGTATGGGCAGTGTCGGTAACACGATCAAAACATTGACTTACTCCGTGTTTGGTATTATGAAACTCAACCGATGCAATGTTAGCGACAGTTTTGTATGACGAACGATATCTATCGTAAGTTATTTGGACTTTTTGGTACAGGGTGGTTGAATGACATTTATCGCAAGTTTATTTGAAAAACACTTTAGTCTTGTGTTTATGTAACAAGATTTGTACATAATTCGCAAATGTCTAAAGTTTCCTTATTCATGTCACCCTGGCACGGAAAATTATACTTTCCACAATGTTAGCTGTATTCTTGAGCGACCTTGGGTAACTTATAACGAGCAAAGTTGGAATAGAAGTAGAAGTAAGTTACAGCAGACTCGAATAGAATAATATTGTAATGGTGTGAAGTTAAGAAAAAAATACACGTTTTATAATATTTAACTTTATCATAAACTTTTTTTAACCGACTTCAAAAAGGAGGAGATTCTCAATTCGACTGTATGTTGTTGTTTTTTTTTTGTATCTGCTCAACTTAAGTGGTACTGGGCAGGACATGTCTGCCGCATGCCGGAGAAACTGTGGGCCCAAATAGCGCAGAATTGGTGCCCTGAGACAGTGAAGCGGGGTCGCGGCAGACCACGTAGATGGCGGGACGAGCTGGATAGGTTCCGTCCAAACTGGAAGGAAGACGCGCGGGCTCGCGAAAGATGGAAGGAGTGGAGGGAGGCCTTTGCCCAGGGGTGGGACAGGGCAGGCGAGAAAAAAAAAATGTTTGTTACGGGATATCTCCGGCAATTGTGAATCGATTTCATGTTTTTTTCTTTATGGATACGGTATGCCTCAGGGGTCCCCCATATAAATGTTATTATTTTTATTTGGGTAGTTTTTGAGTTAGCTTTAATAATACGTATTTTTGCCATTTAGTTTATATTGTTGCAAAAAATTCAAAATGTGCCAATTCGCGCGAATCGCCTATAGAAAAAATAATATTATTTAAAAGTGACTCAAGTAAAGTTGTCTGTGTGGTGCCGGACTTAAAGAATAGCACCACCCCATACTTCCCGTGGGTGTCGTAAAAGGTGACTAAGGGAGACCGGAGAATGGGCAGCAGCGTTCTCTATGCATTACACTATCATACCATACTGCGATCGCCAACCCGCCTGCCAAGAGTGGCGCTTATGGCAAACCCCCACCCCAAAATTGGGGGAGGCCTATGTCCAGCAGTGGACATCTTACGGCTGAAATGATGAATGATGATGATGAAGTAAAGTGAATCGACTAATAAGCCAAAAAATCGAATCATTTCCCTTTATAACATCAGTTTAGATATCACCAATTTTATTCTAAAAAAAATTTACATTTTCGTTTTCTCGTTAAAAGACCGACACTGAACGCTAAGCGCCACAGATAGCGTATCACAAGTATTGTGTAATACGCAGTTAAAGTAGTGTCGAATTAACACCCACTTTCAAGTGCGCACACATTTTTATCAGTCGACCTAACACTCCATGGATAATAATGATGGTAATATACCAATTGAAATTGATAACATTCTTATATTTTTAGAATTTTTCGCCCTCTATTATTATAGGAGTTAGAGATTATTTATTTTTAATATAAAACGGCCCAGGCCAATTACATTAGTTAAAGACACAAACACATAAGTACAATAACGAGAAGTATTCAACTACTCGACAGTCGTACGCTCATCTCACAATACTCCAGCCACACTGGCAAGATCTTCCATTCATCCGCGAACACATCACAGTCAGGCTTAGCGTCCAAGAGAGCATTGAGCGCAGATGTGCGAGGGACAGGAGACTGGGCTCGAGCGACGACGCGGCGACTATGTGATTATTATCTTAGGCCTGAAACTGCGTTAAGCGGGCGCCCGCGCGGTTTCATACAAAAGTGCTCCGTCGCGGGGACCTGCGCGGGCGTCCGTCACGGGGAGGCGCGCCCCGCTCCCACGCAACGGGACTAAAAAACGGGGTTAAAATTGAACTAGCGACACTGCGTAAATAAAATAATCCGGTCTCCGCGACGGGTACCCGCTACGGGGACCGTCGCGTTCCAACGGAGCCCACCCGCGTGTCCACGCGCATAGACACGCGACGGTTGCCCGTCGCGGGCGCCCGCTTAACGCAGTTTCAGGCCTTATAGGCTATAATTTTCTTGTTACAAATGAATTAGACATAGGTAGCAACGAAAGCCTGTATATCAGCTATCAGCGCCAAAACCCTCAAATAATAAACACTTAAAAAATAGCCATCTAGTAGAGATAAACATTTGTAGATAAAAAGAAAAGTGATAGTGATGTATGTGTATAATATAATTAATCTATTTATATATTATAATTGCCTACCCAGTTTTAATACTTTTTTATCATGTTCTTCTCAACCAAAGCACCTGCCATCACTCATTCTCTAATCTTTCCACCAACCTTTTTTTTTGTTTTTTTTTGGGTGGAAATCATCAAATGTTTTAACCCTTTATGTTCCGGGCCAGCGGTAAACCTTTTGGACAATCTCGCTGACCCGGCAGGCTTCGACCCTAACCCCCTTCCGTCCGGCACGGGCCTGGTCTTGATCGGACGGTGAGCTACCCATTACTCTCCGTCAGCAGGCTTGCGCCTACGGTGGCCGGGAGTCGTCCCATGGCTCCCGACGCCCGGAGCGTCTCCCGCGGCGGCTGGGACGGGAGGCTCTCTCCCTCATACATCCCGCCACCTCCTCCGCTAGCATGACTGCTTCGCAGAAGGAGGTGACTGCCTCCCATTCCCTCCCGCTCCGGACCATGGCTTGCACTAGGGCCGGACGCGAGAGGTCGCCGCCGCTGCCGATCGCCTCTACGAGGACACGGCGGTGCTCCGCCCAAGCGGGGCAGACCTCCACCGTGTGCTCCACCGCGTCCTCTGGGCGATCCTGGCAATGGTGACACCCGGGCGTTTCCTCCCGCCTGATGATGTGCAGGAACCTCCCAAAACATCCGTGTCCGGTGAGGACCTGCGTCAGGCGGTAGGTGAGGGCGCCGTGACGCCTCTCTAGCTACTCCTCAAAGAGGGGTTTTATCGCCGCTATCGTGACGTGTCCTCCGCTATCCTTGGTTGACAGGTAGAGTATGCCTAAGGCAATAAGTCCGCCTTTGTACCTTTTTGTGCGAAAAGTTTAAATAAATAATTATAAATAAAATAGTATAAGTAGATAAAATAAAATAATCATTAAAGACAAGTATTATTTTCAGAATTTGCCAAAAATAACAAATCACAAATAATTATATTAAATTATTATATTAATAAAAATCCTCTTAAATACAAGTCATTAAATTCTGGCACTCTATTTTAATACCAATACTAGTTGCATAACATGTTATTCAAATAAAATCAAGTAACATGTAATTGCAGTCGTAATTTCGATTCGACCATATAATTTGCTAGTTACCTACATTTGCAATTACAAAATATTGCTAATCAAACGGAAGTGGAGGCCCAAATACGGATAAATGTCATTGACACACCTAAGCTGGAATCTGAGTATATTTAAGTGGACATAGACCTGCACTGCCCAATCCAAATGGGAAACCTTTAGCGCAGCACTGAATAATTTTGAAGGATACATCCATTGCTTCATACGTTCGAAAATTTTGTCTGCCCAACAACGTAATGGACGCAATGAATGTTGTTGTACTGTCAAAATGAAAGCCATTCCTACTGATAGTGTGTTCCACAATGAGGGATTATCTTTTCCTTTTTTTTTAACGCTTCCCTAGTCGCTGGATAGATGGCGCTGAACTTGGTAAGTTACTGCAAGGAACGGAACGTCACATAATTTTTTTATTGATTCACTTGGATGTAATTTTGAGATTGTAAAACGAAAGCAAACGAAACTGTCACTCAACGAGCGTATATGACGTGACGCAATGTTTTTTTTCCAAGCGTTTTGACTTTGGCACCTAGTAACGTAGTCAGTTCAACGCCATCTTCAGGGTTCTTGGAAACTATGTTTTTTTTTTAATACTTAAAAGAAAAACCTCTCATTACTCCTCTGATACCGAACTAAAAAGTATTTATGAAATGGATACTGTAAAGGATTCCATTCAGCAAGATCGAGCACCTTTCAACGTATTTGGGGCAACTGTTCAGTGTCCCGTACAACTCGTAAAGGAAATTGTAAAAGTAATTGAATTCCCGATCGTGACTTCACTACAAACGAACTTCGACCCAGAGAAACGTAAAACTATTTTCAGTAGCAACAAAAAACGATACAAAAAAATACGCAGCATCATCCGTTGCGGTGAAAAACCACTTAAAAAGATTTTCAGTCCCGCTAAAAGCCTCAAATGAAAAAAAGCGCTTAACTTTCACGTCATACGCCGTTGAACTCGCTTTGAAAGCGCTAAAAGCTATGTTGAACTAAAACCCCGATACATACATATATACGATAGTAATTGTTCGCGATAAAGCGGGTCAAACGTCATGTTAAAATTATCGTTATACGAATCTTGCGATTATAATCAGACTATGTCCGATAATAAATTGACGATTAAATTGCCACATGGCTTGTATCACCTGGTTCTTGATAACGCCATTGATAAGCTGAGTACAATTTGCACCGGCGCTAATTGTGGGAAGCCTCAGTAGACTGCGATAGGCTAAATTCAAAATTGGGTACGAGATCTTGCAATGACTCTTATCCCTAGTAGGGGGTTTGAAGATCTTGGGGATAGGTTGTGTTCAATTGGTACGTAAATTAGGACAGTCTGGGACAGAAATTTCTTGTATAATATTTATATTGGTCCTTAGTAGCTCTGGACAGAGACAGGTGTGAAGAGAGTAGGGAGGCCTTTGCCCAGCTGTGGGACATAAAGGGGATTAAAGGACCTACACGCAAAAAACGCAAGTTTTAGAAGCAATAAAAGTATATGATCGACTACAGTAAACAAAATCAGAAAAATATATGCTATTCTTCAGGATAAATGCTAGGTAGACAGTGTGTTGAAAACATAATACAACTATAAATTTGATACGATAAAAAAAATCATGACGATACCTCTAAAAACTTTCTTTTTACAATAAAAACCATACCGTACTAATACTTATACATACAATCATACTTGTACAATAATAATACTTATACAAACAAGCTTATTTTAATTTATTGGTCCAAACAATAGATTTTTTGTAATTAAACAATTACTTCATATTTTACAATAAATTACCAGCGTTGTGTCATCGTGCTTCTCTTACTTTTCTAAGCAGTCCGACAGTGACCGCGCTTTATTTTTTACTAGCTGCGCCCCGCGGTTTCACCCGCGTAAATGTCGATCCTGTGGGAATATCAGGATAAAAAGTAGCCTATATGTTAATCCAGGGTGTCAGCTAGCTTCATACCAAATTTTATCAAAATTGGTCCAGCCGTTTGAGCGTGAAGAGGTAACAAACATATAAACACACACACACACTCACAGACACACTCACAAACTTTCGCCTTTATAATATTAGTGTGATTTTACAGGTTTAGGTTAGATTGGAGACGAAGCATAACTCAATTAGGAAAAGCCTTGGTGGATGGATGACGATTTAATCCTAGGGAAATCTGTAGCTTACACTGCTGAACATACAGCGAGGTAATAATTGCGTAAAACACTATCAGTAACAAACAATGGGTTTTATTTTGACAGTTCAACAACATTCATTGCGTTATTTACGTTATTGAGCAGACACATTTTTAACCCCCGACGCAAAAATGACGGGGTGTTATAAGTTTGACGTGTGTAGCTATGTTTGATGAAAATCGGTCCAAGATGGCCGCCGCCACAAAAAGGCGGATTATATATTTTTTCACAACTCCCTTAATATGGGTATCAAATGAAAGGGCTTCAATAGTAGAATACTATACACTATGATAAATTTCAAATCCAAGATAGCCGCCACCACAAAGTGGCGAACTACATTGTTTTTTCACAACTCCCTCAATATGGGTATCAAATGAAAGGGCTTGAATAGTAGAATACTATACACTATGATAAATTTCAAATCCATGATGGCCGCCACCACAAAATGGCGAATTATATATTTTTTTTCACAACTCCTTTAATATAGGTATCAAATGCAAGGACTTGACAAATAGAATAATGTACACTATATTGAAAGGGAATGAGGAAAATTAACTAACGAAATGAAAACTAAAAACTTGAAAATATTTTTTTGTCTGATCAATGCTCTAGAATGATGAGGAAAGTGGAGTGATGACTGGTACCTACGACCACTGAGTTTGACTATTTTTATTACGAATGGAATTATCCTACTTAAAAAGCGTAGGTATTTCTACATCAGATAGTGTCACAGTCCCATTTTATAAACTAGATCTGAAATACCTAAGATATCTAATAGCTATGAAATACTTGTACGAAAGTTGAATAACTAGAAAAAGGATAAAACAAAACCAAAAAATCTGTTTAGTCTTAAAAATTATTCTTCAATTATAAATTAATAATTATTTTTTGACGGATAAAAAACCTGATTAAACACCAAATTACCTGAATCTTAAAACGCAAGAAAATAAAAGAAATTAAATACAAAAATTAAGGAATCCCTACAAAAAGCATGAAATAAAAAATTAAATAAAAAATTTAAAAAACCCCCGACACAAAGAAATAATAAAATGAAATGTAATTTGAAAAGGATCAAATAACTTAAAAACCCCCAACTTGTAGAATCCAGGATCCAGAATCATCCTACCATTTACCAGGTAACGAGACTAAAAAAGAAAAATTCATATGGAAGTCCGGGGACCGTTCTGTGGAACACCTTCTATGCTAAGAGGTCCCCCGACTTCCATATGAATTTATCTGTTTTAGTCTCGTTACCTAGATTCTATAAGTTGGGGGTTTTTAAGTTATTTGATCCTTTTCAAATTATATTTCATTTTATTATTTTTTTGTATCGGGGGTTTTTTAAATTTTTAATTCAAACATATGATGCAATTGATTAGCAATATCGTTCAAAATAATTCAGATTGAGACTGATAGCACAAAATATAGATAGTACAGAAGGCATGTATCGACGGCGAAGTGCCAATACCTCCTAACTGACATTCCTAGAGAAATTCACTTTTTTAATTGTTTTGAATTTAAAAGCGTTATTCGCGTTTTATTGAAATCGCCTAAGTGTATTTTTAGTTGCAACAGCATTCAATTAACATGTTGAAATACGTACCTCCCGAAGTGTCTATTTTTGAATGTTTTTTTCAGTTTGTGTAAATTTTTGACTTTGTCAGTTAGGAGGTATTGGCACTTCGCCGTCGGTATGGTATTCGTAAAAGCAGGGAAAAACTTTTTGAACTCTATGGCTTAAAGCAACATATGAATAATACAAAGGAGATGGCATTTTTTGGCATTACTAATTTTGGAAAGCTACAGCATTCAAAGCTATTTAAAAAAAAAGCGCTTATTTTTATGTACTGATAGCCAGATTAACTTTATTATTGGCAATGGGGATAAAATCTCGATAAACATGAGTAGTTAACTTGATTTGATCGAACACAGAGCGGCCGGATACAAGGTTTTTTTTTACCGACTTCAAAAAAAGGAGGTTTTACACCGCATTATATTGTAGTCTTTGTTTCAACCTCCTTGCCCTAAACATGAACACCCACTAAAACCCATAAACATGACTCTTTAGAAGATGACATTTCACGTCATGTTATTTATTTTATTTCGACAACTTCACAAGTCACATTCATAGATAAAAATACTAAATGTACAAGTCACATTCGCTCGCTCGCTACTGTTTTGTGCTGGTGTAAATGTTTTGTGCTCCCAAAGTTTTACGTGGATCTTTTCAACGACCTGGCTTGCTTTTGGATTTCGAAGACTCCTACCTTTCTGAACAACCGTTGCGAGACTTGGACCTCTATGTTTGTGTGTATAACATTACGAGTCAACGTGATGTCAACCACGGACCGCTGCCTAAACTATAACTATACTATCTACCTTCTTGTACCGTTGGGCACCGACAGGTGTGTGTCAATTGTGGATCTTCTACAGCACGTTCCAGAAATCACCAATTACGGACTGATTGCATGATTCGGACAGAGAACGAGGCATTTATATGTATAAAGTAATTCGAGAATGGAATGATACTTGGTATGGGCACGGCATCAAGCTAGCCTGTCTCCCCTGCACCTTTCTTAGATAATATATTGCTAATATATGATAAATAAAATATTATGATTAAATACCTACCTACTAGTTTTTTATTGTACTTACAATAATCCTGTCATCCTTAGGTAATTGCCATTAACAATATTATATGCTTAGATTCCGATAAGTGAGTCTTTAAAGTCTCCTGAGTTTTCTGTGACTACCTACTATGTTTAATTAAAACTGACAGAGAACACTTAGGCTGCGTTTCCACCAGAGATGAGCGGGGATGCGTAGGTTAAAACTAACCAATAACAACGCTAACTTAGTTCAAGCTATGAAAATGAAGCGATGTTATTGGTTTGTTTCACACACATCCCTCGCTACGCATCCTCGCAAGTTACTGGTGGAAACGCAGCCTTAGACTGCCATTAGGTCTATATATGATCAGTGAGTAAATCTTTGAATTAAACAAACTTCAACAACTAGTTATCATTATTCAATTCATTACAAAGCATAATTAGGAATATGTTATGCATACAATAAACATTTATGCGTTAAAATAGTAATAGAGGTAAAATAACCTAAAATGAATGCACTTAACCTCACTTTTACAAAAATTAAGATTTCTCTTTAACCCCATTGTTATTATTTTTCATTTATTTTTTTAACAAAAGCTCTTAATATTCCCTTTCAAACCATGCCACTTTTATTTTTGTAGTAACTAAAAAAGTTTAATGCCAGCGTTCTATGAACTTCTGCCATTCTCCTTTCATCAGTATGTTGCAAAATATTCAAAAACTTTTAAAAGTGTGTGTCAAATAGCTAAAGCTCTTTATATTAGCAATAAAATAAAATCAGCTGATGATAAAATAAAAACTACTTGGCAAATAATAAATAATGAAACAGGTAGGAAAAAACAGAGTAATACTGAATTTAATTTAGATACTGCACATGGCCCCATCAACTCAGATGTAGAAATAGCTCAGGAATTTGAAAACTTTTTTTCTAATATTCCCCTTAAAACTACTGAAGCTTTAAATTCATCCCCCCCGCTTTCTGCTGCCTTACTTAAAAAGAATGTAAAGGCATGCCCTTTGGAGTTTAGGTTTCAGCATACAGACCCTCAGGCTGTTATAAAAGCTTTTAAAGATCTTAACATTAAATCAACAGAAGATCTCTGGGGAATGTCTGTAAAAGTATGTAGATCTTTCATCGAAACCATTGCGCCCTATTTAGATTTCATATTTAACACCAGTGTTGATCAAGGAGTCTTTCCGGATCTTATGAAACATAGTAAAGTTGTACCATTGTTCAAATCCGGTGATAGTAAAGAACCTAACAATTATAGACCTGTCTCAATTCTGCCAGTTCTCAGTAAGGTGTTTGAAAAGTTGATGCTCAATCAAATGTTACGTCACTTTAATAAAAATTCCATCTTTCATGAACACCAGTACGGTTTCACCAAAGGGCGTTGCACTACTGACGCCGGTGTTACCCTAATAAAGAACATTTTTAATGCCTGGGAAGAAGCAAAAGATGCCATTGGAATCTTTTGCGACCTCTCTAAGGCGTTCGATTGCGTAAACCATGAAACACTTCTGATGAAACTGGAGCACTATGGAATTAGAAAAACACCACTTGATTTGCTAAGATCATACCTGAAAGATAGAAGGTTAAAGTTCAAGTAAACGGCGTAAACTCATTAGGGTCTGAAATGACAATGGGTGTTCCTCAAGGTTCGATATTGGGTCCATTCCTCTTTTTAGTTTACATTAATGATTTACCTCAATTACTTCAAAATCAACCGAAGATGGTGTTATTTGCAGATGATACATTATTGATCTTTAAGATAGACAGACGGGCACAAAATCTTGACGATGTGGATAACTCTATTCTTCAGGTCCAAGATTGGTTCACGGTAAATAATTTGGTACTGAATGAAAAGAATACCAAATGCATTAGATTTAAATTACCTAATGTTAGAAGTAGCGAATGTGACATCATACTTAATGGAGAAAAACTGGAATTTGTTGATCGAACTGTTTTTCTGGGAATCACGCTAGACGAGAAATTATAATGGGGACCTCACATAACATCTCTTGCGGGGCGGCTTAGCTCGGCCGCTTATGCTGTTAGAAAGATTAGACAATTAACTGATGTAGAAACCGCGCGTTTAGTCTATTTTAGCTACTTTCACAGCTTAATGTCGTACGGCATTTTACTATGGGGTCGAGCTGCTGACATTGAATCCATCTTTATTTTGCAAAAGAGAGCTGTCAGAGCCATTTATAATCTACGTCGCCGCGAATCTCTCAGGGAACTTTTTAAAAAGATTAATATTATGACGGTATCTTGCCAATTTATTTATGAAAATATTATGTATGTAAGAAAAAATCTACATCTTTTTAATAAAATAAGCGATAGACATAATTTTAATACTAGAAATAAAGATAAAATACATCAACCATTTTTTAGATTAGCCAAAGTAAATACATCTTTTATGGGGTACTGTGTTAAATGTTACAATAAAATACCTTGTGATATATTGCAATTAAATGAAAGAAAATTTAAAACTCACATTAAACGTACACTTTGTAAACAAGCATACTATAAATTAGAAGATTATGTCCAAGATAAGAATGCTTGGAAACATGCTGGTCCTGCTCCATAGGACAATCTAGAGTCTAGACAAAATCAAACTGGTTGCTAATTTAATTGTAAAATTGATTCTTTCTTCTTTTTTTTGACGTTGAGTTATATTCTGTAATTACTTAAACTCACACCCTGACTTATTATTTGTAATTTTTTATTTAAATGAAAATCGTTTATTTTTACCATGTTTGTAAATATGTGAGCACCATGTATTTATTAGATAATTAATTTAGGTATGTCATGTTTTCATTTTTAATTCTTTTACCTATTTTGGTATAGTAATTTTATTTTATTTTAGTTGCATCGTCTTCACATATTATTATATAATTAATGTATACAAAATATTGTAAAACATTTTAAAAGAGTAACGGTGGAGTTTCTTGCCCATTCTTCTCCATACGAAAACTACCTTTTGGAATGGGCGACTAGAATCAATTCGTAATTGTTGACGTTCAAAAGTGCCTTTTAAGTGCCTACTTGAAATAAATGTTTTGACTTTGACTTATGTACTTCACTTTTCATACCTACACTCGGCGGTCGCGCTAGGATTGTCAACCTTGGCTTATGCACAAAAAACTAACGTGGTAGTGGCATTCGTATCTAGCTGTTAACATTGTATTACAATACAAAAAGTTTACAGAACAAAAACATATCAAATTTTACATTTGTCAATTTTCACTACCATCTAAAATCCCTAATAACTTCAAAACGGATTACCCTATTTACACAATTTATTTTTCCCTATCCGTTTTAGACCTAAACCTATCGAATGACACTAAAAACAACACAATATCTACACAAACAAAAAATCATGTTTTCAACTTACGTAATGGTTGGTGGCGTGAATTTACCTTACAAAAAAGTTACTTCGTTTATACTGATTCAAAATAGGAAACTATTATATAAATCGAGCATAGATAGGCATTTTTTGTTGCTCCATTTTTGCACTTCACAGACGCGTGTCTCAAGCGGATGGTACCCGCCCGCGCTCGCACTAATCCCAACCAGTCCGAGATGACGTGTCCGTGAGCGGTGTCTATGTGTGCGTTGCTCGAGCGCACTTTGTATGTAGATTGACTTCTGTACTATCTGTATTTTGTGCTGATAGTGTGTTACGCAATTAGTGTGCTGATCTTTGTATATCGATACAGTGAAATCATGGGGAAATATTGCAACCATTTTGTGTGAAAAACCAATAATTCCAACGACAACTGTTTCTTACTATTACGTATGGTAATGTTCTGAGAGCGTTCCTTAGATTGCTGCCGGGTTCAAAGATTAGATTCAACGACTCATAAGCAACAGGTTCCAATCCCATTGTCCGTCAACACGGTAATAGGCCACTTCCTTTAGTTGGTGGTCCTTTAACTATTGCGTAGATAGGTGGGTTTCATTAGTTTCTCCCACTGTTTAATAGCGTAATGTTCTTTATACATCCAGACTTCGCTGTTAGTGTTAATTAAGTTCCGAATCTAGGGGATAACCCATATTTAAACGTTTGGGCCATGTTTGGGCTATAGTTTTGCAGCGATCCAAACTAAATGTTTTTAGATCTGAATTGTAAATCATAATAACTCGCACGATTCTTTTCCTGTGTATTTGTCGCTTGGATACTGGTGCTTTAATACAAAATTCACATCTACACACATCACACATCGACGTCAATACTTTGGCGCCGGCTGTCGCTGAAAACCAGCGCTGGGGCTCTGTCTTGCATAGGGTCGCAGCATAATGCTGAGCGATAGCCGTTTTGCGTGGATGTGACGCATGTTACCCCCAACCCTTTCTTATTTTTTTTTTTGTTTATGTTCTTCATTGCGTCATGTTTACCGCAAATAAACGTATTTTCTTTCTTCTTTCTTTCTTTCTATCTATTATAACTGGACCGAGTTTTATTTAAGAAAACAGGGCACCTTCTTGCGGCTAAAGTTCCCATAAAGTACGGGCTCTTATTGACAATTTTATTCAAAATCAAAATATTTTATTTCACCTACATGGGCTCTTATGAAACGTCAGGAGCTAGGCGCACGGTTCCAACTGGCCGTTTCCTATGGAGAAGAGCCTGCAAAAAACTCCATGGTTACCGGGTTACTCTTTTATTGCACGAAAACCCTTATGATGATGATGATACCGTATCACATGTTATTTTTGCATCTTTAAATACTTATCTATATTGGCAATAATGTTGCATTGCGCTTAAGAGTTCAGTTCGTCCTCGTATACTAGCTGGAGCAGACGCATTATCAGTTTTACTTAAAAAGTGTAGTTCGGTGCCATATAAAATCTAACCTTGCTACTAAGACAATAAAACTCAAATTCGTCATACGCCTGTTTGCTTTTAAATAACTAAACACGGTTCACAGTGCGCGTGTAGCGAGAGTGCGGCCCTCTTCACCCCCGCGAGGAAACGGTGCGGACTATATTTTTTGACTCGCTCACACTACTTCGTGCAGTGAGTCGCATGAGTGCGGCCCCCTTCACCCCCGCGAGTAAACAGAACGGTGGTGATTTTTCATCTCTTTTACTCAGCAACGGCTTGGCATAAAACATCTTGGAACAAGTGCTTATCAGCTGGACGGATAAGATACCTAGTTTTCATAACAGCTGATTATGGCCGAATTGGACGCTTCCTTTGTGCTACACTCGCCGAAAAGCAGTAAATGCCATTCCGTTCCTGATTTATACTCAGGCGACGACGCCATCCCTAATGTGACTCAGAGAAACTTTAAGAGGAAGCTGCCGGAATGCGACTTGAGAGAGGATATCTCTGCTCTTTCCGAGGAATTCAAGAGATCAATGTGCATTCTGAGCACTGAAATCCGCGACCAGTTTTCCAATATCAACTCGAATATTAGTAATCTTCGAAATGAATTTGATAATTTAGCAACTACCTCCTGTCAAATTCAATCCGAGTTGAAAGAATTACGCTCTGATTTTTCCAATACAAAAACAGATATTACTATTCTAAACACAAAACATCAAGAATTATCGAAGGTTGTCGATGAGTTAAAGTCATCGGTGGAATTCAACTCTGCGAACATTATTGATACTGTAAACCGTACAAATGAGATGGAGTCGAAGTTAGTTACCTCTACGTCTGAGCCCATATTTACACTGATTAATAAAATAGATCGCCTGGAACAGCATGCTAGGCAGTGCAATATCGAAATTGGTAACTTGCCGGAAAAACGTGGCGAAAATCTGGTGGTTATTTTGGAGTCAATTGCGGCAGCTATTAACATACCTATGACAAAAAAAGACATAGTGGCTATTCACCGTGTTCCACACGCACACACGCATAATCAACGTCCGAAAAATATTATTGTGAAGTTTACTTCCCGACTACTCCGTGATAATGTACTGAGCGCTTATCGATTATCTAAAGGTATTACATCAGACCGAATAGGACTCGCTGGGACTCAATGTCGTATCTATATTAACGAACACCTGACGCTTCGTAATAAGGAGTTATTTCGTAAATGCCGCGACGCTGCCATAACAAGCAAGTATAAGTATGTGTGGGTCCGTAATGCTACTGTGCTGGTCAAGGAGAATGATGACTCACCTACGATTGCGATCCGTTCAGAGGACGACATTTGTAATAAGTTTAGGTCTAGTAATTCGCCTTAGTACGCTGTTGGTATTTATTTCAAAACATTCACTTTATTACGTAATGTACCTGTATAAGTATAACATCTGTTTATATGCTTGTTTGTCATATTTTTTTGCCAACAGCTGTGTGCTTATTATGCTTATGATTACATTGCACTATTTACAATATTTCCTTATCTTAGTAGTATCCGTCCCGTGTAAAGATAATGTCTGGCTAAATGTTTATTGGTTATATTTTTTTGCTAATAGTTGTGTGCTTAATTTGCTAAAGATTGCAATTCGCTCTTTGCAATATTTCCTTACCTCATTAAATTTAATGCACGATGTTAAAATTAGTACTTCTTGCAATCAAGTCCTGAAAACAATTTTTATATTTTTGCTTGAGATTTTTATAAGTTACTCTGTCGATTGTATCTACTTTTTAATATTATTCACCGAGAACATACCGCGTGAGCTTTCAGCGTTGGTTTATTTTAGGTATACTTATGGGTTTCAAAGTGTATGTTATTTTGTTTTTGGTTCATTTTTTTGTACCCTCACATTTGTGTATGACTCGCATGTTTTAAGTTTAATTATGGGTTACATAGTGAATATTTCTTTGCCTTTGGTTTATTTTCTTGTACCCTCAGATTTTAAAAATGGCTAATGATAGTAAAATATCAATTTATTATCAAAACTGTCGAGGAATCAGGACTAAACTGAATACCCTATATTTAAATATTATGTCGCATGCATATGACGTCATTATCTTGACCGAGACCTGGTTGACACTTGACATATCTGATAATGAATTCATTGATCAACGCTATTTGGTGTTTAGATGCGATCGTAACCGTGTACTCACCAACAAAAAAGATGGCGGTGGTGTCCTTATAGCCGTATCTAAAGAACTAAATCCCTCCAGTATTTCATTTTTGCCCCCGATAACCTTGCCCGAGCATGTGTTAGTTAGAGTTCCCGCTAAAAGCAATAAATATCATATAATTTGTGCTACCTACATACCCCCTAACGCTGTTGACGATACATACTTGACTTTTCTTAATTCTCTGTCAGTGTTGTGTGACGATGACTCTTCCGTAGAAAATATTATTTTAACGGGTGACTTTAATTTACCCTCGCTTGCTTGGGTGAGAAAGCTATTGTACATGGAATATGCTGTGAACAACAAACTGACAAACGTAACTCGTTCTTTATTAAATTTCTGTTCGCAACATGTTTTGAAACAATATAATGGCTTTTTCAATTCTAGCGGACGCATCTTAGACTTATTTTTTTGTAATACTCATGCAGTCACATTCTCTCCTGATGTCCCCCTTTTACCTGTTGACACCTATCATCCAGCCTTGTATGCACACATTTCATTCTCTCACCCCACACATATTCGTAAATGTACTGCCGATAACAAACTAAATTATCACAAAGCTAACTATGACAAAATAAATACTGATTTATGTGACGTGGATTGGAATGTCTTACTGGATAACTTAACACCTAATGAATCTGTTTCTACATTTTATGAAAAACTTTATGAAATTATAAAATCACACACACCCACATGTCGACAAAAAAATGCTAATTTCCCCAATTGGTTTTCCAAATCTCTCATACATACTTACAAAAAGAAAACTCAAGCCTGGGTTAGGTGGAAAAAGTATGGGAATATATGTGACTATGAGGTATTCTCGAGTAACAGGAAAAAATTTAAAAAAGTAGCTGACATTTGCTTTAACAAATATATTAATGCAATTGAAGACAGTGTTACTACCAATACTAAGACATTTTGGACGTATGTTGCTAGCCGTAAAACCACAAATAAAATCCCATCCACAGTTCATTACAATCAAATTTCATCCAATGATCCTATTACTACTTGCAACTTGTTTGCTACATTTTTCCAGTCTGCTTATGAGCCATCAACATTTGACTATAACTCTTGGGAACCACCATCTAGAAATGCTGACCATGATGTCCTCCTAAGCCAACTGCAACTGTCCCTTGATGAAATAAATAAAGAACTAAAATCCCTAGATTCAACCAAAGGTCCTGGTCCTGATGGGATTCCCTCGGTTTTTCTGAAAAACACGTGTGATACATTATGCTATCCCTTACTAATTTTATTTAATAAATGTTTGTCATGTGGTATTTTCCCTGAAGTTTGGAAACATGCAAATATTGTACCAGTTCATAAGAGTGGTTCCAAGCATGACGTAGCGACCTATCGACCTATCTCTATACTATCTGCTTTTTCAAAGTTATTTGAGAGACTGGTACATAATAAATTATATCCTGCTATTCGCAGTGTTTTAATAAAAGAACAGCATGGCTTTGTTAAAGACAGATCTTGCGTTAGCAATCTCCTCATTTTCACGTCCCAACTGTTTGATAGTCTCGATAATAGACAGCAGATTGATGCGGTTTACACAGATTTTCAGAAGGCTTTCGATAAACTGGACCACACACTGTTACTTAATAAAATTGCTTACAATGGAATCAGAGGGGACCTTTTACGGTGGTTTATATCTTACATAACTAACAGAACACAAAAGGTTGTTGTTAATGGCTTTGAATCTAGCTGTTTTCGGGTCACCTCTGGTGTACCACAAGGTTCCATTTTAGGCCCTTTATTATTTATTTTATACATTAACGACATAAAAGACTGTTTTCAAAATTCTAAATTTCTTCTCTATGCGGACGATTTAAAGGTCTATAAAATTATTTCTGATAAAGTCGATTGTTGTAACTTCCAGCAGGATTTAGACCGTTTCTCTAGCTATTGTTCTTCCAATAAGCTTTACCTCAGTCTTCCAAAGTGTCATGTTATAACATTTACCAAAAAGAAAAATATTAATGAGTTCGACTATCGTCTTGCTAATACGCCAATTAGTAAAGTAAGTTTTCTCCGCGATCTTGGTGTTCTGCTAGATTCGAAGCTCCATCTGGATGCTCATATAGATAAAATTGTTAACAAAGCCTACCAAATGTTTGGTTTTGTCATGAGATCTTCCTGGGATTTTCGTCGACCTTCCACCTTTTTGCACTTATACAAATCTATAATTAGGCCACAGTTAGAGTTTGCAGTACCTATTTGGAACCCTTTTTACCTCAAATATAGTGAAAGACTAGAACTAGTACAACGTAAATACCTTCGTGCTTTGAATTTTAGATGTTATCGGAATAAAATGTCATACCACTCACTTCTTAAAAAGTATGATCTTCTGACCTTAAAATCAAGACGGAAACTTCTGGAAGCTATGACTCTGTTCAATGTATGCCGCAATAATTTTGATTGTCCGGACTTAGTTAGGAGTTTATGTTACCTGGTTCCTCGAACAGTTCATGTACGTGAGGTACGTACTCGACGTCTATTTGCTACCAGCCTATGTAAATCCAACGCTGGCTCGCGCTCACCATTTCATCGTATGGTCGAGACATATAATAATGAGTTTAATTCAATCGACATTCTCTTTCTTAGTAAAAATGCATTTAAGAAGCAAATCCAAGCAACCCTAAAAGATCAGCAAGGCAATGTGCAATGTGGGGCATAACTAGCGCAGGACCTCATGCACTCTTTATCCACCTTTTTTTCTTTTTCTTTTTGAGCCAACTAATATTATAGACAAAATTCATGTTGACTCTAGCGTTGCTTGTGTGTTTACAATTGTATCTTGTAATAAGATTTAATTTTTCTTGTCTAAATCGGCGGTCATTATGGCAAAACACATTTTTTTGTTTTTTTTTTTTTTTTTTTTATTGAAGGATATACCTTGAAATCGATTCAGTAGTCATTTATGAACAAACTACTTTCAGGACTTGCGTTTCTTTTTTATTTTTATTTTTTTTTGCGTTTTTATTTTATTTTATTATTATTACTTTTTTTTCTGTTACACCTTATATAATAAAGTCAAGTTTAATCATTTACACACAAAAATTTACTTTATATTAATTTCTTTCTTTTATTAATTAAAAAATCCAGATAAGTATGAGTTCTAGGGCAATGACTGTTATATAGGTAATGTATCTGTGTTACTAGCTAGTTTTAAGTACTTTAAATTGTAATCTGTGGAGAACGTAGTGGGTAGCATAATTGTTTTAAATGTTATACTTAAGATTTTATGAATGTTTCTTATTGTGCTATTGTTTGTTTTTCCTTAAATAAATAAATAAATAAATAAAGAGCAGTGGTGGCCCAGTGGTAACAGCCCCGGCTTACGAGTTGTAGGTCGTGAGTTCAAACCCAGACAGGCGCTTTACTTTGTGTAAAATCATCACCAATGCTCTCAAAACTGTGATGGAAAACATCGTGAGGAAATCGGCATGTCTTAGAACCAAAAATTCGAAGACATGTGACTACCAACCCGCACTAGGCGCGCATGGTGGATTACGGCTCATTCCTTGTTACAGAGAGGAGGCCTTTGTCCCAGCAGTAGGAACATTATAGGCTGATTAGGCACTTTCATTACCGAACCATGATCACGTACATACACATATTATTATAAATTACAGAATCAGTCAGTCAGTCATTTCAGTCTCCCCCAAAAGGGGGGGCCATAATCGCCACGCTTGGCAGGCGGGTTGGCGATCGCAGTATGTACCTATGGTATGGTGGTGGAATGCATAGAGAACGCTGCTGCCCATTCTCCGGTACGCCCCTTAGTCGCCTTTTACGACACCCACGGGAAGTATGGGGTGGTGCTATTCTTTAAGTCCGGCACCACACAGACAGACAGAGTATCAGGTTTATTAACACCGAAATACTTTAAATTCCATTAACATTACCGTTGTGTTTAGATTGTAATCATTTTTGATCAAATAATCACTTGACCTAAATAAATACAAACAAACCACAAATTAGTTTATTATTGTTTGTGCAACCGCTAGAGATACTGCTATACAAATATTAATCAATTACTGTGTAGTCGATTTTAATTGTATTTACCAACAGAGTAAACAAGAAGCTCTATGGAATTGTTCGATAGTCATTTTCTGTTGATATTAGGAAAGCGATCAAATACTGTCCAGTTGGAGTTATACATATATTTACTTTCATAATATTAACCGGATCGTGCTGGATCTGAAGCATATCTGTCAAGTTCAAGGCTCAGGTTTGTTTGCATTACTAGAAAGTTAATTTAACATCGACATGAATGAAATTCCTATAGAAGCACACATTCACAGGGAGGAAGGCCTATGTCCGGCAGAAGTATTTCGGCTGAAATGATGACGCGATTGATGACGCACATACGCATAATCTGCATTCGCGACTTATTTGCCATAAATGTAAACAAAGCTATAGCGTAAACTGCACTTTATTGGTAGGAATTAAAGTTGCTTTTCCATAAATTCAGGAATAACTTAAAACATGTTTATAACTTTTTCAATAGTGCTAGTCACTCTGAAATCAACTTAATTACCATTACAATAAAGTTGATATTTGTTTAACTTGAAATAACATCAATTTGAAACATAAATTTGAATAGACTTTACATAAACTCACGTCTTTTGGCCATGGTGGTAGGCAGAAACTACAGAACGCCATCGCCACCGCCACCTGCTACGATTATTAAAAATTTGGAAAATCCAAAAGTGCAAGACTCATTTGCTCATTTGATCGTATTTTGAATAAAAAAATAAAATAAAATAACTACTTTGAATAAAAGAGCAATAGGGTTCCTTCTATGCGTGAAAAAAACTTACTCAATTAATTGATTTTTTTCGCAAACTACAATATTTTCGGGTTTCACACTTCATCATCATCATTATTTCAGCCGAAAGACATCCACTGCTGGACATAGGCCTCCCCCAAGCACCTCCACTTCGACCGGTCCTGTGCTTCCCGCATCCAACGGGTTCCTGCGGCCTTCACAAGGTCGTCGGTCCACCTTGTGGGAGGCCTTCCAACGCTACGTCTTCCGGTACGCGGTCGCCACTCCAGAACCTTTCGGCCCCATCGGCCATCTGTTCTGCGAGCAATGAGCCCTGCCCACTGCCACTTAAGTTTGGCAATTCTTCGGGCTATGTCGGTTACCTTGGTTCTCCTGCGGATCTCCTCATTCCTGATTCGACCACGCAGGGAAACTCCAAGCATAGCCCTCTCCATTGCCCTTGGGGTGACTTTTAGCCTTCTTATAAGGCCCATTGTGGGCGACCACGTTTCAGTTCAGTTCCATAAGTCATCATTGGCAACTAGGGCTTTTTTTTTTTTGGATGGGAAATCAGCAAATGACTCCTCCCGCTCTGGGTGGAGCGGAAGGGAGTGTCAGACTCTTATTGACTAAAGCCCACCCGTGTTCCTTCCTTAGCCCTTTATGTTCCGGGCCAGCGGTAACCCTTTCGAACAATCCCGCTGACCGGCAACTGGCAACACACACTGGTCAAAGACTTTCGTCTTGAGACACTGCGGTATGTGGGACGAGAAGATATTGCGTAGCTTCCCGAACGCTGCCCAGCCGAGTCGGATTCGTCGATTGACCTCTTTCTCGAAGTTAGACCTAACTAACTGGACAGTTTGTCCTGGGTAAACTTACTCGTCCACGACTTCGAGTGTAGCGTCTCCAAACTTTATGAGAGTGGGCATTTGACATGACCTTCGTTTTGTCCATGTTCATTTTAAGACCCACTCTTTCGGAGGCTCTACTGAGGTCATCGAGCATTGTACTGTGGTCCTCCATAGTCTCAGCCATGACTACGATATCGTCGGCAAACCAAAGGTGAGTTATGTACTGAAGACATCCTCCAGTGCAGCGGTGAACAGTTTCGGAGAGTTAACGTCTCCCTGTCTCACACCTTGCTGCAGAAGGATAGGTTTCGAGGTCTGATCCTGGAGTCTGACTGACATAGTGGCGTTTTCGTACAGACACTTAGGCGTATGTATGGTCTACGGTGCTAAAGCCTTTACGGAATCCGGCTTGTTCGGGAGGGTGGAAGTCGTCAAACCTGCGCGCGAGACGGTTCGTGATGACTCTCGAAAACAGCTTGTAGACATGGCTCAGGAGTGAGATGGGCCTCTAATTCTTAAGGAGGGCATTATCGCCCTTCTTAAAGAAAAGTATCACCACACCTCTGTTCCATGCCTGTGGTGTTTTGCCCTCGAGTATGACGGAAGGGCCTTCAGAACGGGTTTTCCGCCGGCCTTCAGCAACTCGGCCGTAATTCCGTCATCACCCGGTGCCTTGTTGTTTTTGAGCTGCTTCAGAGCCATCCTAATTTCGTACAGGCTGACGTCCGGGATGTCTTCGGTATAGTGCCGGGTTAATCACGCTAGGCAGGCGGGTTGGCGATCGCAGTATAGTATGGTGGTGGAATGCATAGAGAACGCTGCTGCCCATTCTCCGGTACGACGCGACCCTTAGTCGCCTTTTACGACACCCACGGGAAGTATGGGGTGGTGCTATTCTTTAAGTCCGGCACCGCACAGACACAACACACTTGATTGACAGGATTTTTTTTTTAATATTTTGATAAATTTTTTCGTTTAGATTCTACTGCATAAAATCAATTTTTGAAAAGTACAGAAATAATCTCCATTAAATCCATATTAATATTATAAATGCGAAAGTGTGTCTGTATGTTACCTCAGAACCGATTTAGATGAAATTTGGTATAGAGATAGTTTGATTCCCGGGAAAGGACATACGATACTTTTTATCCCGATATTCCCACGGAATCGACCCTTATGCGGGTGAAACCGCGGGGCGCTGCTAGTGGTATATAAATTAAGCAGGTTGAGTGTACTAGCAGGAGTATAACAATAGAAACAGTTGCAGAAAGGAGGCAAAAAAAAAAATGTCTATCGTAAAGTACTCTCTAACCCTTCGCATTACGAGTCGTGCAATAAGTGCTCCTTTTGCATCGTTAACGTTCATACAAGTTGTCACACACGCACGCTGGTTGTGAGCACGACGCACCTGACCTTTCTGAAGAACATCATGATCTCTAGGCTAGGTCAGTACATGTCCTAGAGATATGTCTATCTATGTAAATATATATCTCTTCTCTCTCTTCTATCTACAACATTATTTTTAGTCTATGCGAAACCCGAAACACAATATGTCTAGTATTTTTATGTAAAGAATCTATGTACAAAATTTCAAAACTGTAGCATGAAAAATCACAAAGCTATATTATAAGCTTGTTAAGTTACCTGATTGTTCGCCCAAAAACATGCTCACCCGCGCCGCTCGCGCCGCACCGTCTTTCGCTCATTGATAATAGTACCTAGGTACCTAACCGTTTGGCGAGGAGATTGGATAACCTACTTAGTGTCGCTCAGTGTCCAACTTATAACCTTTTTTTAAATATATTTGGGACAATAAAATATAACATGCGGTTAAAAATTAGAATCGATTCAGTTACTTATTCTGAACAAACTATATTCAGGTTTCGCTAAAAATAACGTTGTAAATTAACTAATTACTGTCACTGGTGTATAGCCGTTGAAACTAATAATAAATATCGGTTTTATCCTATAAGTATCATAAATAACGCCAAACAGCGTGGTATGATCGAAGGACATGCCCTAAGTGGCGACCTAGGGAAGCTCGCGGGGAGCCGTTGTATTTAAACGACTTGGAGCTAATCAATAGTGCCACCTGCTGGGGAGGGCTATGTAAACCATTACTGGTAACATAACATTGATGATAGCAACTTAGTTCTACATATAAAATCAATCTGCCTAGGGCCTAACCTTTTTCCAACTATGTTGGGGTCGGCTTTTTTTCTTTCTTTTTTTGTGGGTTGGGAAATCATCAAATGATCCCTCCCGCTCTGGGTGGAGCGGAACGGAGTGTCAGACTCTTACTGACTAAAACCCACCCGTGTTCCTTCCTTAGCCCTTTATGTTTCGGGCCAGCGGTAACCCTTTCGGACAATCCCCGGATACCAGTCTAACCGCTGAATACCAGTACCTATTTTACATGGAGCGACTGCCTAGCTGACCTCCACAAGCCAGTTACTGGGTAACACGATACCCCTTGGTAAGACTGGTTGTCAGACTTTTGGGCTTCTGACTACCTGTAACGACAGTCAAAGATCTACGAATGACAGCCGGGACTAACGGCTTTCCGAGGCACAGAGGGGTCTCGATATGTTATGTATGCTCCCATCCACGAACCGACCGCGGCAAGCGTAGTCTAACCTTCCATCGACCCGTGCGACTGTTATCTTTTAGCCACAAGCCCCTGTTCATAGATCTACATTATTTATTATAGTTATAACAAAATAACCACAGAAGAAAACATTCTTTAAACAGTGTCTGTTGCGGTCTCACAACTACGTCGCAATCCGAATATGAATATGAGAACAAAATGCACGTATTTAAGTACAATATTTACATACAAGATATTAATTTAAATGTGCTAGTACGGCCAAGATAACGCACTCAAACAGATAGTAAATAAGTGACAGAATCTTTAAAAACATTGGCGGTAAACAGCGAATATTTTGATAGCAGGTACTGAGATTGCTATCACGAATAAAAAGTTTTTTAACGAATGTCGACATGAGATAGATTCTTGGCATTGAACATTGAAGTTCAGATGAAATATCCTACAGATTTCACATTATAATATCGTGTGTTACTTGAAGTATTGCCATCATGTTGTCAGCAACCGAAAAAGAGCTTGGGCCTACTCTCTATAATAAGTCCGTGAACGAAGACACAAGCCCGTCCAAAAGAAGTTCGATACTTTGCAATGAACCCTACTCCCGATTAATTAACTTTTCGGACAACACATCGGGAATTCGGCAGTAAGGGCCACTGTCAAATCGTGTTGACATTCATTCTTAGTTCGGGTTCCGAACTAATCTTATTTCCGGTGAGGTGATGCGCAGTACGAAACGCCCGTAACATCGGCCAAAACTACGGATGTTGTGCTTAGCGGGTAGTGTTCAGGTTTTTACAGCTGTCAAACCATTTTTTATCATCAATCAGCGTATGGCCTCGTCACTGTCACTTAGGCACAGCTTGCGATACATTTTTCGCGATATTGACCAGTGGCACTATAGCCTGGACTGGCTGAAAAACAACTTCATTGTACAGTAAAACTAGGAGATCTAACGAAACGTCAACAAGTGACTAATCCTCAGTACCTACCTCATATCAATACTACGGTACCTACCGTTTACAAAAATAATAGTGCAAGTTAACACATTGAAGGACACTGAACGAGACACAATAGAAGTTTTATTGTTATTACGTCGAGAGGCGTTAAGTGTCCCGCGAAGTGTTAAAAGTGTGTCGCCATCGCCTTGCGCATTAATCTGACTAGTTTCGTTACTGAGGATGATATAACTGCGCTCGGGGTTTCCCTACAAGGGGCTAGGAAGATTTCCTTAAGATACGTAACAAGAGAAATGGCAAATACTTGTTTAGGGGGACATCCGGCGTAGTCAGGTGACCAGGGTTTTTGCATTGAGCAGTTTGGGAAGCACTTGACTACATATGACAACCACCTGCGATCACTATTCCGTGTTCAAATTTTATTGTGGTAGTAATTCCCCGTTTCCGAGATGCCTTATTCCTTTGAGAATTAGATAATCTGCCAAATTGTCACTTTGAAACGTAGTTAGGAAGAGGAATTCGCTATTTGAGAAGTAGACATTTCATGCCGAAAGAATTTGTGTATATGGATACCTATATGGATACCTAGATGGAGAAGACAAGAATGACGAGTATGATGACAGTGACTATAAGGCTGCGTTTCCACCAGAGATGAGCGAGGTTGCGTAGCGAGGGATGTGTGCGAAACCAACCAATAACATCGCTTCATTTTTATAGCTTGAATTAAGTTAGCCTTAGTACCCCTTTATTTATAAACGTTGCATAAAGTTAAGTAATGATTAGCGACTATGTTAAACCATACATTTTTGACGTTTAAACGTCTCATAACTTTAATCAACGTTTATAAATAAACCCCTGAGTGTTATTAATTCATATTGACGGCCTGCACCCTAACTGCGTAACACACGATCAAACACAATCTGAATAATTTTGAATGATATTCATAATTCGTTGCTTCATATGTTTGAAAAATTTGCCTGCCCAACAAAGTAATTAACGCAATGAATGTTGTTAAACTGTCAAAATGCCGTTGTCATAATTAGTGAAAAGTCTCACCGATGGTGGCGCGTGTGTTGGATTATTCGGTTCCCTACAAAATGGTTGAGCTGGATGGTGCTGATCCACGCGTCATGTTCGTGAACGGGTGCCGTCGGTTGAGACTGGTCCTCTCTTAACTGCCAAGGCTTATTTTTAATCTTATATTTTGAATTGTTTCTTCATTTGTCTTTTTTTTTTACATTGTTCTCACATATAGAAGCAACAAGAATAATGTACCCAGGATTTTGTAATAAGTTGATTTAAAAGAGTGTCCATGGAGTTTCTTGCCCGTTCTTCTCCATAGAGATCTACGTTTTGGAATGGGCAACTAGCTTCAACTTTCTGACTAACTGACAGACTATTTAATTTTGACAATTCAGTGCCTGTACAAGGTTTAATTGAAATAAATGCTTTGAGTTTGAGTGTTTTACGCAATTCACCCGCTGAACTCGTGTTAAAATAGATACATCTTACTATAAGCTGTCGCTACACGATCCTCAGAGATTTCTTTACAATCTTGAACATAAATACCACAAACTTGTCTCATTTACATGGACAGGTGTATACAAACAATCACGTACTTAATGAGGTAATTGTGACTACGTGTGAAGTGCGCAAAATATATTTGTTGTTACATAGTTAGTCATATTCTTTCTTGCACCTAGGAGTAAAACGTTGTGTCTTTGGGGGATATTTATCTGAGAGATCTTTAGATACTAATAAGTATAATAAAGCTGAAAAGCTTGTTTTTTTTTGTTTAAACGCGCTAATCTAAGTAGGTACCTACCAGTCGGATTTGAAAAAAAATCTATTTGAATTTGTCAGTCCAATTCGTGAGGAATTGGCTATTTAACATCACGGTACGACACTTAGTCAGAAAGAACGCTAAACGAAAACAAAGTAAAAGCGCGGCCCTCCCGCGCTTTTACTTTGTTTTCGTTTAGCGTTGCGATGTGACGGGGTGGGTCAGGGCAACAAGTATTTTTTATAGCCAAACTGGGCATACAAAGCTATGAGGTATTTGCTTCATTAATGGTAAAAATACAAGAGTATTAAATTAGATTCGGCCATAAATATATCCAGAGACATTCATTTCATCCTATTCCTTCCAAGAAATAAGAGCCTCACTGAATGTTCGAGACCGTAAAAACATGTTCCATTGAAGGATTTATTCGTAATGGGATCCATTCAAGTGATTAAACTTCAATCATTTTATTTGGGCTCTGGCATTCAGAACAGAACTCATTAGTAGCATCGATTCATGCGTGCCTGCTTCAAAGGTCGATTAAACAAATTAAATTGTGCACATTGATTTACGTAATCAGAGCGGAAAATAAGATAAAACTACTTAAGCAAATTCCAATTGGTTTTGTTTTGCCAGTTGTAATTCCGATATTGAACAAAAAGACAATCTAAGATAGGTAACATAACAAGTATATTTTTATTATCTGTGAAGAGTAACTGGCCTTTAGGGAAACTAGAGAAAATTAGAAACATTTCAGAAAAATAATAGACCTTTGAATAAGGAAGGCGCATGAAAGATTACTAGATGGTGCTTCATCCTGTCATTCCATTTATTATGCGTCGATTTTCATGCAAATATATCCCTAACAAATATTGTTACTTTTGGTCTGATCCTGTAATTGATAAATAAATTCGGCTTTAGACCTACTCCGGCCCATTCCGACCGACTTTCATCTTCCCTGTACCTATCAGTTTAACCAAGTTCCCAAAGGCATTTCTAGTCCATTTGACGTCACAACCAGATATCTAGCGATTCGATTGATAACAATCTCTACATCAATGAACTAGATGAATCGACAAATTGTTCAGCGTTATCGATAGTCTGTCTGTCGTTATCGATTTAGGACGAGCTTATCATTCACGGCTAATGATCGTGATAGCAAAAGATTTTTGTGATGACTTTTGACATTGTTTGGGACATCTATAGTGATGCAGTATCGAATATTATGTACTTGGAATATTGTTACAAAGAAAGCTTTGTTTTGAAGTTAATTCGTGACGTCTTGTCGCGGTTGATTGATATGAAACCATTATTAACGCATAGCGCAAGTGTTTTCTTTGTCATAGTAGTAAACGATTGTTAGGCCATAAACAGACGTTTGAGATTATAATTCTGGTAAAAACCTTAAACTGAACCCTCAGAATACAGTTTCTGCATTCTGAGACGGAACCAACACAAAAGACCAACCTTATTATTACAAAAAATAAAGCATATCCACTCACCCTCTCCTCCAAATGTGTAACACCAGCCAAACTTTGATAGAACGTCGGCGTCTCCAGATCCTGAGCCACATTCACCTCCGAGAGCAGCCATTTGGACAGAACCGTCGCATCTTTGTGAATCAGCAGCCAGGACCTGAACTGGTCGAAGGTGACCTTGTCTGCCGGTCCGAAGAGGCTGAGGAGAATTTCAGCGTTCCTCTGAGACCCAGTGAGGGGGAGGGATGTGTACTCCAGATGGAGATTCCGCGCGAAATCCCTCTTGTATATGTACGTGCCATTGTCGCCTTGATTGTTCACATAGAGCGTCCAGAGGAATCTAAAATTGAATGGGTTGGTTATATCTTAATAATAACTATAGTTACGTGGAAATTTGTCATGGTATGCGCATGGGCATGTGTTAAGGAGGAATAAGTAAAATGTCGTGAGGAAAATGAACAAGAAGAAATGAAAAAAACGGGAATGGAAAATGAATGAAATGAATTGAGTATGAATGTGGATTGCTTTAAGAGTAGGGGAACAGCAAAGAAACGATGGATGGACTGTATGAAAGATGATATGGTGATATCAGATACCAGCTGAAGATTCTAATAATGAAAAGATTTTTGGGTTCATATTTAGTTGTTTATTGCAAATGGATTATCATTTACTGTATGGTGCAGTTAACGCCAAAAAGAGATTACTGTACCAATTTTTCTTGAAAGAACCCACCCTATTGTGCTTTTTACTACACCTCTAAGAACTTCTAGGAGTAAAAAGCGACAACAGGATCCTTCTAAGCTAGAAGAATCAAACCCAGCGAAACTCGGCAATAAAACTTTGATATTGGTGATACATATGGATAGGTGAAATATATATTTTTACTATAATTGTATGCTGAGATATTAATAATGTAATTGATATTATTGAGCCTAATATACAATTCCAAATCATCATATCCAATTGAATACTATTTATTTCCAGTGTCCTTTGAGGAAATATAATATACACCTAATAAATATCTGTCTGCACAGCCTAAAGAGAAGAAAGCTCTGCTTACTTACTTACATAGATATCAGAAAAAAAAATCATAAACTAATCAATTTGATAGACCACACACGTGAGTTATCCAATACCTTGCACAATCATGAAGTTCAATTAATCAATATCTTATTACTTGCCAATCATCACAATATTGACATTTAAACTCTACACCAAAATGAAACATGCAAAACTAAACAAATCAACAATACCATAACTAAAAACAATTTTCTAACAAAACAATGTGATACTGAATGAGTGTGGTTTAACAATAGTCTGAGAAAATTATGCGAAGTAAGCCAAATTGATGATGTCATGGGAATACGTAATCAGGAGTTATGCAAAATCCTGTGATAAATGGACTAACAGGAAGTCAGAGATAGATTAACATTAATGCTTCACAATAGGTCCCAAATTATCTTGATTAACTTTGCCAATTATTATAATACATATTATTTACATAATTATTACGCACCAATTATTTTACAATTTTATGTCATTTTCTTTTAAAAAGTTGTTAAAATATTAATAACTAGCTGCTGCCCGCGACGTCGTCTGCGTGAAAGCTCTACAGCACCAAAAATACCTAAGGTGCCAGTGTCGCTATAGCATTATAAGTAAACAACTTTTAAAATATGTAGCATTAAATTTTTTTTTTTTGCAAGCGAAGCAAGTGAAGAGAGTTATATGGGAATCCTGCTGAGTTCAGTCATAATATGTGACTGAAGAAAATAGAGAAAATAATGCAGGAATACATTCCAGGACACAAAAGAGTAAAAATACGTACAAAGGTATCATACCTTACAACACTTCCCTATAAACTACGTTGGTAGTTATGCTGCCAGGAGCCAAAATGTAAAGAGAGTCAGGACGCGGGAGCAAGCGACGTACAGTTGCCCGTGTGAGAAGTAACTCGTCCTGAGGTCGACACCCGCTGCCCTCAGTGTCTGCGCCTGCGACTTATTGATGGTCATCGCGAAGCAAACACTCACGGGGAACTGTACGCGCTTGAACTGGAACGGGAAGTTATGAGATATGAGGGGAATGCGTGGTATAAATACTGCCTCGCCACAACCCGTAAGAATTTCCGCCTCAATGGTGTGTCTGTGGAGCGAGATGACTTTAAGGCGGGTCCCGTTACACAACTTCGGAGGAGATAGGTTCCGAAGAAGCATAATCGGGACACCGACCTTCAGCTTGACGGTATGCGCTGGAAGTCCACTTGCTGACAGGGAGTTCAGAAATTCCACGGCATAATGTGTGGCATCATCGTGCTCGACATCAGTGTTTATCGAGGTGTAGACCACTTCATTCCCCTCAACTTCCGAGAGAATGCATTCGTTCATTGCTGCAGCCTGATCATTTTGGGCGTCAAAATGGGCCGCTCACACACCCAAGAATTCTGCTGGTGCGGTACACGACTGATGTCCCCGTACACACAGCAAATGAGTTCTTCTAAGCTGGATATCACTCCACAAAGTGACTCTGGAAGCACCACCTGTCCAAGTCCTCTCTCTTTTGGTAGAGTGCCTTCGCCAAGACTTAGAAGGACATCGGAGAATTCTTGAGCACGTGCATTACCGCCAAGCCGAGCTCTCAAATTAATGGTCAAGCGCAGCGACAACAGCAACGAACTCGTGACCACAACGAAGATCGTTTCAACGAAGCATTCACCTCGTCAGCCCTCGATCCCCGCGTCACCACGGGAAGCGTTTGCCGGAAATCGCCTCTGAACAGAACTGTGACACCACCCATCAAATGTCGTTCCTGCGGATGTCCTGCAGGGTTCTGTCCACGGCCTCAACTGCCTTCCTATTGGCCATCGTACACTCATCCCATATGATCAGAGAGCAATCCTTGAGCACGTGTCCCTTATCGCTGTTACGTGACACACCACAAACAGGCGTTTCGGCGCTCTCTAAATCGATGGGAATTTTAAACATGGCATAATTATGCTGTCTTGCCACCCGGAAGCAGTGTGGCAGCGATTCCCGACGACTCTACAGCAATAGCAATTTTGCCTTGCCTCCTGACCTCTGCAAGTATGCCAATGGTAACAAATGTTTTTCCTGTTTCACCAGGAGCATCTAAGAAAAACATTTTACCCTGGTTTTGCCCAACGCTTTCAAGGACGGTGTCATAAATTTGTTTTTGCTCTGAAGAGAACAAAACGACATGGTCATTTCGTATGGTGGTCATTTCGCCCGGGTCGTAATTTGTCTCAGCGTTATACTCCCGATTTCCACGGTCTTGACGCGGTGATGATTGGGGAGCTGGTAACCCATATTCGATCAGTAAAATGACCACATCTTGAAGTGAACTGAGACAGGTGTTCAGCACGCGTTCATCAGTTACTTCGACTTTGTCTCCAGTAGCACGCCTCAAAGCTCGTAGAAAACTTCAGACAGATGATGGCGACACTTCTCCCACAAAGCTACCGGGTTCGCGACTCCACAATACACCAAGGTGACGGCAAACAGATAACGCATGCGGCTGGGACTGTCACTGACGCTCGCCTCCGCGAGGGTGTCATCCCAATTTTGGTCACCGTCGAAAAGGTGACGTGCTATAATGCTATTTTAAAAGTTGTTTACTTATAATGCTATAGCGACACTGGCATCTTAGGTGTTTTTGGTGCTGTAGAGCCTTCACGCAGACGACATCGCGGGCAGCAGCTAGTTAGGTATACGACATGAAAATATATTAATTACCAAGCAATAATCACACAGATAAATACCGAACAAAAGTATTAACAGTCAATGTTTATTTTGTACTAACAACATGAAATTGATGAAGAAATGATTATCATCAATGAACATAACTTTTTGTAATACTTAACACGCATTTTTTTTAAATTGTCTTCTTCAACTCTGCTCAAGATTTTGAGGGTTTTATTGGAACTTGAATTTGTCAAAACTATACGATACAACTTTTATGAAGAAAATGCACACTCTTCGATCAATAATAGTACTATTATTGATCGAAGTGCACACTACCATCTATGAATTTTAAGAATAACTAACTACTAACCTCGCCAACATGATCAAATTTAAATTATTAATTTCCAAAAAGTGTTAACATGTAACTTGATTTGATTTTTATGAAATCTCATAGATGGCGCTGCTTCAAAATTGTCTTTATACTACTAACATTCATTAAACTATGTTTCTCTGTCCAAGTTACTTAAATGGCGTAGTTTTTAGAGTCTAAAGCTAGATAATAGCATGGCTTACTCAAAAACAACATTTTAATATGCGTCGTTAGATTACACGCTGTCACAGAATGCGTAAGAAATATAAAGATTCACAGCTCCTCCCCCGTAGGTGATAGCGTGATAATATGTAGCCTATATGTTGACCCGACCTCTTAGTAATATTCATGCAAAATTTGAAGTAAATCCATGCAGTACTTTTTGAGTTTATCCCGGACATACATACAGACAAACAGAGAAACAGACAAACAGACAAACAGACAAAAATTCTAAAAACTATATTTTTGGCTTCGGTATCGTTTGTAGATCACGCCCCAAGTATTCTTTTAAAAAAATATTCAATGTACAGTTTTGACTTTCCTACGATTTTATTATATGTATAGATAATATGTCTTTGTGCTGTAGCCTACTTTAGAATATTTGTATTCTACTAACCCTTGTTCTCTTTTTACAGCGGCTAACAGAACCTGTAGACCTACCACAAAGTGACACTGGCAGAATAGTCAACATCGGCTCAATTGCCACAAAAAAAAACTTTGCCTATAAATTGAGGAAAATTGTACTTAATTTGGTCATAACAATGATTTGGTTGTTATTTTATGAAGTTTGTAAATCGGTGTTTTTTTATTTGTGTTTTAGTTTGGCTTATGTTTTTTTATGTATGGGCCGGCCAATTCATGTGCTAAGTATGATTATTACAGAAAATTTAATACAACTGAAAAGACTCAGATGTTGATAATGAAAAACTATACTTTGAAAATGTATTTACAATGAATGGTGGTGGTGTTGTGTGATGTATGTATGTGTGTGTGTTTATTCAAATGTGAACTTGTAAGTTGTCAATCATTGTCATGTTAACCAAAGTGATTGCATCACATCATGATTACAATTAATGAATATATTCTTCTCTATGTATTCTTAGTAATAAAAAAATACTGTGTGTGTACATAAGAAAATAGCCAGAATGAAGAATACAATACAATGAGATGAAGAATACAATGAGATAATAATTAAATTCATGCAGTATATACAGTACTAGCTTTTGCCCGCGGCTTCGCTCGCGTTAAGTATTATTGAAAAAAAACTAATACATTTACATCCGCCATCATCCCTTATTTTATCCCCATGGGGGTTGAATTTATCAAAATCCTTTCTTAGGGGATGCCTACGTCATAGTAGCTATATGCATGCAAAGTCTCAGCCCGATCGGTTTAAAATTGACAAAGTCTCATACAAACTTTCATCCCCTATTTTATCCCCTTGGGGGTAGAATTTATCAAAATCCTTTCTTAGGGGATGCCTATGTCGTAGTAGCTATATGTATGCAAAGTCTCAGCCCGATCTGTTTAAAATTGGCAAAGTTTCATACAAACTTTCATCCCCTATTTTATCCCCTTGGGGGTAGAATTTATCAAAATCCTTTCTTAGCGGATGCTTACGTCATAACATCTACCTGCATGCCAAATTTCAGCCCAATCCCTCCAGGGGTTTGGGCTGTGCGTTGATAGATCACTATGTCAGTCAGTCACCTTTGAGTTTTATATATTTAGAAGATTGAATTATGACTTTTGAGTTCTCTCAAGTGTACAAATTCTTCTGAATATGTAGGTAACAGAGTATAGAGATATGTATCTAGAGAGAATAGCGCTTTTAAAAACACTTTGTATAATGTCCATAAATAAAAGTATTGTTATATTAATAAGTATTTGTTATACTTAAGTCTATGAATACATTAGGATTACAAGGACATAAAATATATTAACCTGTATGAGTATTGAGTGGAAAAAGAGGCCTTTGTCCTGCAGCAGGACAAAACTGGTTCAGTTTTATTTATGGTATTATATGAGTGTGAATGTTAGCAGGTACTACAACTTCAGTAATTATAGGAGTACACTGTTATAATAAAATTACTCTTTAGGCTAGTTTATTTAATTGGACTTTAAGAGGGCTAATTCTCGTAATTTTAAGAATGTTCACAGTCTGATCTCAGTCTCAACTTGTCAAAAATATCTCTAATTTCCCTAGATTTTGACTTTTGTTTTATGCGTTGCCAAGATGAGACTGCAACTAGATTTTAAACGTTTCAAATTACGAGAAATGGCCTGCTGGTGTGTATAAATATACTTAAATATAACTTTGCATCAAATGTGATGATGTGTGATTTGAATTCAATGGACTGTGAGACAAACATATCTTTACATCTACAAAGTAAACAATGCATACTGATCTTAAATTACTAACAAGCTAAACCACAAAATAATATCCCCTGTGGTCAGTTCTAGGTACCAATTCAATTGTATCAAGATGAATACCATCTCGGAAAACTACTGCAACAAAATGACAACTCATTGTATGTATTTAAATCTTTGTTCAACCATATCATTTGAACCAATAGCAGCCGCTATACAACATAAATTAAACCCATTATTTACTTAATTACTAATTAAAAAAAACTAAGTACCTGTTATCTCCACTAATTAAGTAAATATTTGGTACTTTCACATCACTGTGAATCTAACGCTCCACAATAATTAGCGAGAGACTATTTTGGCGCTAACAACACATAATATACACCATCTGATAACTGCCGTGATTTAATTGTTTGATAGTACTTACTAACAATGGAGACATAGCATGCTACTCACTTTATTTTCTCCTCGATGTTGCCCTTCGTGAGCACCACGATCCCGCACAGCAGCTCCCTGAAGGCGATACCTCGCTTTGTGCCTCCGCAGGCCTGGTACAGCCACTCCGCCACCTCGTAGGGCACTCCATCACACAGCACTTCGTGGACGAACGCCTCCAAGCTCAAGGCCGTCCCGTTCGCACCGGCACATCTCTTGAACGCTTCGCGTATACGTCTCAACTCACTATCAGACACTGCAAATAAAATAAACCGATATTCATCACATTCCTACAACGCACTTAGATCAACTTTATGCACTCGTCGTACCTCGTTTCACTGCATCCTCGTAGGATATAAACGATGGTTTTGAGTCTTTCGCACCCATATTCGCGAGTACGTAACGATCATAACATTTTTAAAGGCGTAATAAACACAAAGAAACAAAATTATTACAGCTGACAGCTCACGTCGTATGATCTGTAGCCATATTGAATATTTTTTTCTTCTACTTCTACTTCACATCCATTATGAACGACTTTTGTAACTATGCGATATAAATTGCGTATTTCGTATCAAATAATGTGTCTTTACTGTCTTTTAAATACGCAATGTACAATGAAATAAATAGAAAACAGAATTCAGTTTTTTTTCTGTTGGAATCTCTATTCGGATACACGCTCAGAAAACTTTCTGTTTGACATTTGTACAACAACATTGATTAAATAATTATATTAACTTTTTAGTTGTACGTGTTCATAATTTTTTATGAAACATATACCCTGAATTTGTATAGCGAATAAGTTTCTGCTTAGAATATTTTTAAAATCTTTGTAATTTTTCCAATGTTTTGTTTACTCTGTCAGGCTGTCAAATCAACAATGTCAATGTTGACAAGTCCTGTCAATGTCAAACGTGGCTGCTGTTCGTTTTTGACTGATTACTACAATGTTCATGTATCTTTAGCACATTCGCTTCTGCATCTCTTTCTTTCACATGGGTGTTTGCTCACGCTATCTCATATTTTATTTCCCCCAAATCATCCAAATTGATTATATTTTATTTGTCCAAGCAAGAGTCATCTGATTGTGCTGCGATTCTAAAAAAATCTAGAGTGTATTGCTTTGTTTGCATTAGCATGCTAATTTCGCAATAGATAGTAGTATTTTGATAAAAACAAGTGATGTGTAAAGGCTGTATGAAGCCGTTTCTTCCTTTTTGTTTTGAATAAATAATTGGATTGTAAATGTCCGTCTCTTTGTGTGTCCTACGTATTGAAATCGACGAAGATTTGCCTGAAATGGGCGATAGCCCTGCTGAAATGGGTAAGAAATATTCAAATGACCGCTTTACACAAAAGTTGATTGACTCTTATTGTTGCCAAAAATCGGAACAAACAATGCAACAGCTGTATTGAATATTGATGTTGGACTAGTTATGAAAACATCGACGTGGTGTTCACAATAGACAGACATATTTTAGGGTGATCAATATGATAGAATATCCTTCCTTCTAAGATAGAGTCAAAATTTTGAATCTATCTTGGGCTAAATATTATTAAAATTAAAGCAGTACCTATGGTTTTTGTTTGATATTTCATAGATTTCTTACAAACTTAATTTTGTGTAAACCAATGGAATAATAAACACGAATTAGAAAGGTTGGTAGGTCAAAAGCTAATTAGAAAATCTATCAATTTGGTTGCTCACTGTTTTTATTTCAACGTCCTGAGCTAACCCTGTGTTAGGTGTCTATGCTTCTGACCAACTTTCATGTTTCCTAGAAGCCGCTAAAGAACAGAAAAGAAAAGACCGTGGAGCTCGGGAGTCTAAGATCATAACTGTGGAGACATATGCCAGTGTCCTCACAGGCCCTAACACCGACACCGGGATCCTTCCGACAAGTTCCAGGCGTTCTCCTCCAGAGAACAGTGTCTCAGAGGATGAGGATACCATCAGCTTTTTTTGTGGAAACCCTCTGGTTGAAGTCACTAAGGGAGTGCTGCATCTTTATAAGGAGAAGTAAGTTTTGATATGATAAGTTTTACTCTCTCCGCTATGTATAATTAATGTAATGTTATATTTTAATTTGATGTACAGATACCTACCACATAGTGATCTTGAATCTGAAATAATCTCTTTGTATGAGGCTTATTTTTAGTAAAATTTCATCCTTGGTTGACTTTGACACAATTTCTCAAAATATTGTTAATAAAATGTGTCATTCCTTTTCATTGTGCTCTGATTGCAACATATTTGTTAGAATTTCCAATAAATGTTACTCATAACTACTTGTTTTAAACCTTCCAATAACTTATCTCATCATTACCTTCTACATATTTCAGTGAAATGAAAGAAGCTGAAGAAGCCAAAACCCTGTGCTTGCTGTCCGTACCTGGGGCCCTCGGAGCTCCTGATCTTCTAGCATTTGCAGCCGCCTGCCAACAAGACATTGCTCATGTGAGAGTACTGAGAGATGGCTCACCAGATCATTACATGGCTTTGTTTACGTGAGTCCATCTTATTACATATATATTATGGATCAGGATTTGCTCACAAGAAGACATGCAAAATTTGCCATCTTCAATTGTCTGCTGCTTGCATACTAAGAGTAGCTTCTATAACTTCAACAATAGCATTCTTAAATAGGTTAAAGTTTAAAGTTAATATTATCCTTATCATCATATACCTTCTCTTTTCTATTTTGTCAGATTCCGCAACAGCCACGCAGCACGGGAGTTCCACGAGACCTTCGACGGCGTTCCCTACAGTAGTCTTGAACCTAACGCTCTGTGCCACATGGCGTGGGTGTCGCGCGTCGAGTGGGCCAGAGACGGCACTCCTCCACCCTCGCACACTGAGCTGCCAACTTGCCCCGTGTGTCTAGGTAATTTGATGCGAAATAGCTTAAATAAGCTAGACAATTTTGTGTTCTAGGTGATATGAATACACCAACTAAAAAGGGGTGGAATCAATGTCTGCACCATTAAATAACAACCCGACATTAAATGATTGGAATTAGAAAAGCTTTTATTATTAGCTCCCATTTGTTTTACTTTAATTGGCAACACGCAACTACGAAGATTTGAGATTTACTGCTTTGTAATAACAGTTATAATTAAAAAATAACAAAACCCGACTGCGAAACTGAAAAGCTACAAACAAGCCCATTTTAAATTAAATAAAAGTTGGAAGCAGACGGGACCCATTTGAATTTGAAAATATGATAAAAATGGTATGGGTCCCGCCTGCTTCCAACATTTATTTATTTTAAAATGGGCTTGTTTGTAGCTTTTCAGTTTCGCAGTCGGGTTTTTTATTTTTTAAATTAATTTTTGTATTTCCAGCTTTTTAGTTTACAAATGTGAAAGATTTCGCAAACGATTTAGTTCTTGGTACTTGTTTTTTACGTTTTGTCACTTCGAATTACTTTTAACCATATAAGTTATATATATTTTTGTAATCACCTTTTAAAACCCTTTATTTTGATATCCCACTCGATAGGTTTCGAGAAAAAAAATTTTTTTTTTGAAGACATATTGTGCCATAAATCGGCCATTTTAATTTTTTTTCAACTTTGATATACCCAGTGTCACTCTCACAATTAAGACGAATCTAACGGCACCTCTCAAGCTGAAATCGATCAAGCCGTTTAGGCTACAGAGCGTGCCAAAGAAATATACATACATACATACATACATACACTCGAAAAACATAACCCTCCTTCTGACGCAGTCGGGTAAAATAGCTTTCAAATATGTCTGGTCCTTTTTAGTCGGTAGGGACAGGTCACAGGTTCATTGTATGCTGA
Source organism: Mesoligia furuncula (assembly GCA_916614155.1). NCBI lineage: Eukaryota > Metazoa > Arthropoda > Insecta > Lepidoptera > Noctuidae > Mesoligia > Mesoligia furuncula. Next base: position 2,006,208 of record OU744810.1, read on the forward strand.
ATTCCGTTGTTCTCCGCAGAGCGCATGGACGAGAGCGTGGCAGGCGTGCTGAGCGTGCAGTGCGCACACGCGTTCCACGCGGAGTGCCTCGTGCGCTGGCGTGACGCGCGCTGTCCTGTGTGTCGCTGTGCGCAGACTCCTGAACCACGCGGACAGGCCACCTGCTTCCAGTGTGAAAGGGCTGCTCTAGCAGGTATGAAGACGAACTTCTTAATTTTAAAAGAGCACATCCATTTAATAAAAATCCTAAATTCGCTGACAGACAACACACAGCCTAAACCGGCTGGCTCTAGAAGCATGAACTTTTGCACAAGAATTATCGAGAACCGCGCACCTAGCTTCTGACGCTTCAGAAGTGCCCATGCAGGTTTATGTGAAATAAAATATTTAGATTTTGCTTATCTATTAAGTTAGGCATTTGACTATGTTAATTAAACACAGTCATGATGATTTTTCGTAAACAAAACGATTATTACGTCGATTTATCATTGTACTTAACTTGTTGACTTAGCAGCAAAACTAAACGTGTAGTTGGAAAAGCATCACTTCAAAGGGAACGTTGGGGGGCGGGGGGTCTTGTAAAACGTTACGGTGCGTTACAGGGGCGGGAGGGGGTATTGGAACAACGCCTTACGTAACTTTTTAGGGTTCCGTACCCAAAGGGTACAAAACGGAACCCTATTACTAAGGCTGGTTTTAGAGTCGCGCTGACCGCACGCTGACCGTCGGCGCTGACAGCTTGAAACGTATGAACTTCTAGGAAGCGTTTTAGAATAACGCGTAGCTATCAGCGCGTGCGTTTCATACGTTTCGGCTGTCAGCGCCGACGGTCAGCGTGCGGTCAGCGCGACTCTAAAACCAGCCTAAGACTTCGCTGTCTGTCCGTCTGTCTGTCTGTCTGTCTGTCTGTCACCAGGCTGAATCTCAAGAACCGCGATAGCTAGACATTTGAAATTTTCACAGATGATGTATTTCTGTTGCCGCTATAACAACAAATACTAAAAACAAAATAAAATAAATATTTAAGAGGGCCTCCCATACAACAAACATGTTTTTTTCGGCGTTTTTGCCTTGTGGTACGGAACCCTTCGTGTGCGAGTCCGACTCGCACTTGGCCAGTTTTTTTATTGTTATAAAAATCTAGGAAATTAAAATTTCCAAAGTTGACAACCCTTTTCGTTTGTTTTACGGGGAAGTCCTCGATTGTATGTTACGTGATTTAATTGTTCGAAATTAAATTGTTTTTTAAATGCCTTATTATTTCATTAATAAATAAATAACTTACAATTTAAAAATCTCTTTTTTTATTTATTATTATTGCAAACGCGATCAAAACAATAACAAAGGTATTTTAGCGCCTTTCCGGTACTTTGCGCCACATAATAATTGTGACTATTAGGTAAAAATGGTCACTTAGATGTTACGTAACATTTAGGGAGGGGGGGGGGGGGGGGGGGGGGTACAGAAAAACGTTACGATGCGTTACATGGGGCGGAGGGAGGGTCGAGGGACGCAATACTTGAACGCTCCCAAATCTACTAATCAGTGTGGCTAACGGCATTCTTCAGGGTTCAATGTTAGGCCCAGTTTTCTTATAAGTTGTTAGAGAATGTTTTTAAATACGTCATAATTTTTTAAAAGCCAATCATGATTTCAATGCCTTTTTTAAATAGAGTGAAACCTTTTTTTCGAATCTTTCTTGGTATTCTGTATTTAATGATGATGTTTTCTTATTATGAAAGTGAACAATATTATTTAACTGGCCTCTTTTTCACCTAAAACAGAAGAAGACGGAGACGAGACGCGGGAGAACATAAGCGGTGTAGCTGAAGGTTTATTGGAGGGCTTGGAAGCTGGCGCGCTGTGGATCTGTCTCATATGCGGCAACGTGGGATGCGGCAGGTCAGTTGAATACCTGACCTCGAAATATTAATTTAATCATTTTAATCCTGCCGCTGTTCGCTGCTTTGAATCACCCTGATTGCTCCCTTTAGCTTTTGCTATTTCCCGAATAAGTTGCTAAAACTAGACTAGACAAAATAATATCTTATTTTCGAGATACTTCGCTATAAGTCAAATTATAATGAACCAAATCATGATGTTAAATTCCAACACTAGGTACGAAGGCGGTCATGCAGCGAAACATTTCTTAGCATCAAATCATACATACGCTCTACAGTTGGGATCAAACAGAGTCTGGGATTATGCAGGTGAGTGTTTTTTTTTTGTATCATAAATTCACAAGCCATAGTGCAACCACTGGACTATAATTGAAACAGGCCAGATATTATTAACTTTCAAGATTTTCGTGGAAAATATTAGTACCTATTTATTATTTATCTCTCTTAGATCATGATAGGTTTATTTACTTAAGCTTTAAGAATACAATAAAATCTATCTCAAGTTCTCAACTGTAATAAGCATAGTCTCGAGTCGATTCGTCCAACAAACTTTCCTTTAGAGACACAATGAGGAAGATTATTTCTTAAGCAAATTAACACCCTACGTCAATTTGCCATTTCATACAACTGACAATGAATAACAGTTATAATTTGAATATACGGACAATATAAGTTGCTCTGTCGTCTCGACGTGACGCAGGCAGAGTAGGCGACTCAATTGCCAAGGACAAAAAAAAAAAGAAGAAAAAAGTTCACAATGAATTTTCCTCGCTTTACATAATCTTTTCTAACCTTCCTTACCTTTGTCCAGGTGACAACTTCGTCCACCGCCTGGTCCAAAACAAAGCTGACGGGAAACTAGTGGCCGCAGAAGGGGGCTTAACTTCTGAGGACTCGGCCTGTGGAGGGGAGAAGTTGGACTCGGCCCAGCTGGAGTTCACGTACATACTGACGCAGCAGCTCGACAGTCAGAGGATGTTCTACGAGGAGAGGATGAACAAGTAAGTAGCAACAGTATACTGAGGTATATGGAGTGTTTCGACGGGGTCCACAGCCAAATGCCTCATACTGAATTAAAAATGCCCATCTAAGGTAATAATGGTGCTGAACATTTAAAGATTTACCTCAAAATCTATTAACTTTTCCTTTCTTTTATCATAGACCACCGTGTTAATTCTCTACAGACTAGGAGCAGAACATATCAACGAAGTGGAGAAGCTTCGGTTTAGAGCGTCAGAGGCGGAGGCCAGTTCCTCCAAGCTGAGTGAACAAGTGACTGCCCTGACTAAAGAGAACAAGACCCTCGAGAGGAAGCTGCATAATGTTACCAACAAGTCCGTAACTCACACAGATATAGATACACCTAGATAACGCAAGTATCACAAACTGTATGAAAACCAAGCGTGCCATTTTTTGACTACCTACTATGACGTCACAAGCTCGCGCTCTCGCTCACACTTACCCAGCCAGTAGTACAAAGGACTGAGCGCGAAAGGGGCGGCTTACGATTTGTAATCATAAGTTGGTGCAATTTTTGGCACGCGAAGTAGTTACTCTTGCGTTAACTAGGTATATCTATATCTGTGGTAACTCAGTATACTCGTCGTTTCAGCCGATAGACGTCCACTGCTGGACATAGGCCTCCCCCAATTTTGGGGGGGGGTTTGCCATAATCGCCACGCTTGGCAGGCGGGTTGGCGATCGCAGTATGGTATGATGGTGGAATAAATAGAGAACGCTGCTGCCCATTCTCCGGTAAGACCCTTAGTCGCCTTTTACGACACCCACGGGAAGTAAGGGGTGGTGCAATTCTTTAAGTCCGGCACCACACGGACAACTCGGTATACTATCAGACTATAATAGCTTCCTGATTCATGGTAAAGATTCATAGTAAACAAAAGTTAGCAACATTGTTGAAGCAATATATTTTTTGTTGCTGTAAACATTTTGCACTTATCATCGCTTGCTCGCATGACTAAAAGTCCTATCTCATTTTTTTGCAGATTTGGGTTGGGACGGCTACACTCCTCTATTCGTGATTCTTTACATTTTGTTGCCTTTCAAAATGGTTATATTTTGAGATCCAAATAACATAAAAACATACAAAATACAATAAGAGCTGTCCAGCTATGTGTGTGTGTGTATTTAACAAATTACCAATACCGTTAAAAACGTTAAACTGCAGGCTGTTTAAGGTTAAGTTAGGTATATAAATTGATGACTAAAAATAATTTCTATAGTATTAAGCAATTTTTGGAACATAGATTAGTTTTTCTTTTTGTTTTGTATAATTTATAACGTTAGGCTAAGCACTTACAAGTTTGCATGCTTTAATTCTAAACAAAACATGCTGGACCTTATATTTACTTCAACAACTTTGAATACCGTGTTTTTTGCAAATAAATATATTATTATTATTATTAAAGGTACGACGGTTAGTGAAAAGTGTAAAGAATCACGAATAGAAGAGCGTAGTCGTCCTGACTCAGATCAGCCAAAAAATTTAAAAAATGAGATAGGACTTTTAGCCATGCGAGCGACTATATACTGTATGCAATCCCTCTACCTAACCAGCCCCTCCAGCATGTCTGTCTCTCTGTCAGTCTAACCGGATGCAACTGAATACCAGTATTTTTCATGGCCCGACTGCCTGTCTGACCTTCACGACCCAGTTACTGGGTAATACGATACCCCTTGGTAAGACTGGTTGTCAAACTTTCGAGCTTCTGACGACCCGTAACGACTGTCAAAAATCTACGAATGACAGCCGGGACAACTGGTTAACGTGCTTTCCGAGGTACGGAGGTCTCCTTATGTTATGGAGGTTCACCCATCCACGGATCGACCTCGGCAAGCGATGCTTAACCTTGAAGATCAACTCGTGCGTCTGTTATTATTTAGCCACGAGCCCCTTACACATACTGTATGCGATGTTGCCAACAATTAAAGTTTCCAGTAACACAAAACATGGCTTTATTGTCGACCGTTGATAGCCGCTTCATAAATAGATAGTTTTTGTAAAAATACTTATGTGTTTCGCTCCACATCACCGTCTTGGATAAATACAATATTCACGCATTTTACACATAACCTGAGACGACACGCAGAATAATATATCGTTTTTTTTGCAGACTATCAATACTGCAAAACGAGTTGTCTGAAGAAAGGGGTTTGGCAGCGGCTCTAGCAAACAGCCAAGCTGAGTGGCAAGCCAGGGCTAAGATACGGGAAGAGAGTTTCGTCAAAGAGGTACGATTTAACACTAGTTTCCTTTTCTTTCCAAGGTTTTTTTGGAACACACAGCACTACCTCTTCAGAAATGCTTGAAAGTAACTTGTTCACAATTTTAATTCACATGATACGCAAGTTGTCACATATACCGTCTACCGTTTATTGTTGATCACATCGATTTTAAAGTATGGCATTTCGAGTCTGTCCAGTATTCAGATCTTGGACAATATGCCACCCGTTTATCTACTTAGAAGGACGTACAAGGTGATGTGGTTACCCACAACCTATTCACAAATGAGTTGAAGAAAGACGTCTTAAATCGCTAGACTGGGAATCAACAAGAACGCCTAGTATGGATCGCACATCTTCGTTTTGTCGATGACATGGTCTTTAAACATTTACCCCCTTAGGGGCCATTCAAGTATTACGTAAGCTCTACTGGAGGGCGGAGGGGTCTTTGCTTTGCTTATTTTTGATGACATGGGGGATGGGGGGTCTGGATCGTGATTACGTCAGCAGTATTTATTTTTTTACTTTTTCGGATTTTCTACAAAATTTAGTTGATTTTGTTTTGAACACATAATAGGCGTGACGACAGTATCAAATAATCAAAAATTTAATGATGTTAGGGGAAAATACAGTGGATTTAAAACAGTGATTTAGTTTAATTTAAAAACTTGAGATTAATCGGATTTTCACAAAAATAAAAGATTAAAATACTGCAGTCGGCCATTTTGACTGAAACACCAATCACAGCGCATGACGTCACGGGTATGTAAACATCACTGTGGTTCACAGAGTACACTATAGATAGTATGCTGACAACATTTGATTTTTATCTAGGCGTGACATCAGATCCGACGCCATGACACTGTGTGCTGTTTTCGCGCCCTATTGAAAAAATATTAGAAAAATGGCTTCAAACTTCGTTAAACTTTAGTTTATTACCGAAATATAGGTGTTTTCATAAATAGTAAATGTGTACGTACATTACGGAAGAGGATTTGAAAATCATTCGTCATGCCTATTATGGATTGAAAAATACATGTACCAATGTTTACGTAAGCATGGGGGGGTAACCGCTTTGCTTACTTTTGCTGACAAGGGGGAGGGGGGGGGGTTAAAAATTTGCAAAAAATCTGCTTACGTAATACTTGAATGGCCCCTTGTTGCTGCCGCCTTTTCTTCTTCTTTCGAAAGTCAAATTACTGACGACTGAAAGAGCGAAATCGATGTGTAACTATTCATCTGATATAATACCTTTATAAGAAAGGGGGTTGGAGACAAACGCAACACATCCTGAATGAAACTTCTTAACTACAGCGAGCTTCAAACTTTATTGATGTTCACCCCCCACCCCCGCAGTCACATGAGTTTGCCTGTACAGCTACTCGCCTCGTGTTCAGAGCCGCCGCCATTGTAAATTCTACGAGATTTATGCATATAACCTTAGAACCTTTCCATTTTAATTACATAATATTGTGGTCACGAAGAAAAATAATGTGTTCCAATAATAATAATATTGTCCCCCAGGTGACCGAACTAAAAGAGCAACTCCGAGACGTGATGTTCTTTGTAGAAGCGCGCGGCCAGCTGGAACAACAGGCGGCCGCGTCGCAGGACGAGCTGGCTACTGCACAGGTCTCTGTGGCGCCGCCGCCCAAGCCCAGGCGCAAGAAGCGGTAGGTGACTCGTAGGTGACGCTACGCTTATGTGAGGCTACGTGATAAGGCTGGATGTGTGTAAGAGACAAAAAGGAAGCTTCCTTTTTCTCTCTGTTTATTCTATTGTCTAAGTCTATCAGTGGTGAAGACCCTAAAGTAAGATTCCTTTCAGTTTCTGTAACTAAGCAAGGCATTTAAAGTTCCCGCTCGGGTGTTTATATTGCACATGGAGCTTTAGGCTAATTACCAATGGTCGGAGTAGGTAGATTGATTTTTGATACTTGTATCATAAATACCCACAGAAAGAATAACATGGATAAGCCATTTTCCCGGAAAATAATTCCGGTATTTCCGGATCCAATTAAGTATTGTTAATGTTGGTAGTGATTATTATTACTACTCAATTCAAAATTTAAAGGAAGGTATTAAAACTAAATTAATTTATTACCTATTTATCTGTTTTCACGTAAAGTTTCAATCCCGAAATTCCGAAGGAATGTCCATATTAATATATACGTTTCGGATCAATGACCCCAATTCAATCTACCTACTCCGACCACTGCTAATTACACGCTGAAGATGCCTCACTGCGATACCTCGCAATCGCAATTTAACTCTCTACCTCGATGTCACCTCCATGATAAACAAATGCATGCTATGAGACTCGAACGGATACGTCTCGGGCTGCCCCGATGCCAACGTGGAAACATCCATACTAATGTTATAAATTCGAAAGTAAATCTGTCTATCTGTCTGTATGTTACCTTTTCACGCCTAAACCACTGAACGGATTTCGCTAAAATTTGGCAGAGAGATAGATCGCATCCCGGGGAAGGACATAGGATAGGTTTATATCGATATACCTCGCGGACGAAGCCGCAGGTGGAAGCTAGTACTTAATATTTATTTATTTATTTATTTAAACTTTTCGCACAAAAAGGTACAAAGGCGGACTTAATGCCTTAGGCATTCTCTACCAGTCAACCAAGGGTGGTGAAGAGATTGGATGGCAGGTGCTTTGGTTGAGAGGAACAATGATTAAAAAAAATTAAAACTAAGTACACAAATACATAAATAGGTTATATACACATATATACTATTGACTATAATACATACTTATAATATATATATACATACAAATTCAAGGGAGAGAGGTGTTGAGATGACTCTACGCTATTTGTTTTGAAAATAACTCTGCAATTTCCGCTTAAATGCATACCGACTGGTGGCCGTCCTGATATCAAGAGGAAGTGCATTCCAAAGAAGAATGGACTGAATATGAAAGGATGAATGAACAAAGTCAGAAGTATGAGAAGGACAGAGTAAGAGAAGATTGTTAGAAGAACGCAGATTCTTAGCGTGAGAAGAACATAGAAATTGGAAGTGAGACACGAGATAAGAAGGAGGAGTGGGAGAGTTGAGAAGGGAGAAAAGCGTGGTCAAAGCGCGCAAACTTCTTCTTTGGCGAATGGACATCCATTTGAGCTCAGACCTATAACTCGACACATGGTCATATTTCCTCAGGTTGAATATGAACCGGATACCATTGTTGAGCAATCTGTCGAGCTTATCCAGCAAAACCGCGTTCAAATCAAAGTAGCACACGTCACCATAGTCGATAATAGGGAAAATCAAAGTCTGCACAAGCATGGTTTTCGTCTTAGCGGGCAAAAAGTTCCTCAGACGATACAGGGATCGCAGAGTACCGTTGACCCTTTGACTAACACTAGAGACCTGACGTTGCCAGCTAAGTGTAGAGTCAAGATGCAAACCGAGATCTTTCACCGTAGGGGTAATAGGTATGACGGTACCATTGAAAATAAGAGGAGGAAGAGAGCTAAGCGTCACCCTACCCATCATGCGTGAGCTACCAATTACAATGGCCTGACACTTCGAGGGGTTTACTGACACCCCGAAACTATCAGACCACTTTTTGATAGCATCTAAGTCTCGGTTTACATCTGCTATAGCGTCCGACAAACCTTCTACCCGCTCAGCTGTATATAATTGAAGATCATCAGCATATAGATGATACGAACATCGAAGATAGTGAGTTATAAAATTAATGAAGATGGAGAATAACAATGGAGAAAGAATACCGCCTTGTGGAACACCAGCATCCAGGTCACGCCAACTCGACGAACTCTTATCAACGCGAACCGACTGCTGACGTCCCCGAAGATAAGAAGAGAACCATTTCAGAGCCTCGGACGAAACCATAAGGTGAGAGAGGATAGAAAGGAGAATATCGTGGCTGACGGCGTTAAAGGCATTGGAGAAATCAATTAAAACCAAAACGGTAACTTTGGTATCTTCCATCGCTTCTCTAATGTCACCAGTCACTTTAAGGAGAGCGGACGCAGTACTATGCCCAGGCCTGAACCCAGATTGAAAGGAGCTAACGAGGTTGTTCCGATGAACAAACCCCGTAAACTGCTTGTGTACACAGGCCTCAAGCACCTTAGACAGGAATGGGAGAATGGAAATGGGTCGAAAGTGATTGGGTAGGGAGGGATTTGAAATTTTAGGAAGTGGGCGGACGTAAGCCATACGCCACTGGGATGGGAATTGTCCGGAATCAAGGGAAAAGTTAATGATGTGGGTAATCGGAAGGAGAAGGCTATCTAGGATCCAAACGACCATACTACGACTGATGCCGTCATAGCCCACAGCCTTGGATTTTATGGACAGGATGGTCTTTTTAATTTCGTCCAAGGTCACCGGAGAGAAGTGAAATGGTTCTATGATGGGACTCGCTAGGCCAGTAATGTAATCGACCGTCTGGGACAACATTTGGGAATCCAAATGACAAGTGGTTGTGAAGTGACGGTTGATATCATCAAGGCCAATTGTATTAGGGAAATCCACATGCCGTGGTCTGCCGATACCAAGAGTACCAAGGAACTTCCAGATATCAGCAGGTGAAGAAGAAGAAATGTTCTCGAGAATATGGCGGCGTTTAGCGTTGCGTATCATCTGATTACACCGATTTCTAGCGGATTTGAATAAGTTGCGATTTTCTTCACTGCGATCCTTTTTAAATTTACGAAAGGCCCGATCTCTGCGCCTCATCGCCATACGAACCCCTGTCGTCATCCAAGGAGCTGGAGGACGCCGAAGTTTAACCTGCTTAACAGGAGCGTGTTTGTCGTAGAGAGCAAGGACCGTATGATCAAAAATGCGCAGTTTCTCGTCTATAGTAGTCGCCGCTGCCAGGGGTTCCCAACTGAGGTCTGACGCATCCTGACGAAGCATCTCAACGTCCATACGCGCAAAACACCGCATGTGCAGAACTTTTGGGATAGGTTTAGGTGGTTTTAGGATATACGAGAGGAAAATGAGGTCATGATGGGAAAATCCAGGAGCGGGACACTGACCATGAGAGGGAACAAGGGAGGGTGCGGATGTAAGGATTAAGTCGAGCCAAGTGTCATCGCCAGAGATATTAAAATGGGTAGGTTGCAGTAAAAGTACATGGAGACTGACTGACTCAATGATGTGAAGGAGTTTACGGGATCGGGGAGTGTGGTGAGCAAGGTCAGTGTTGAAATCGCCCATGATGACGCAATGTGCATACTCTGACCCTACGGATTCAAGCGCCAATTCAAGGTTGGAAAAATAGTCAACGGCGGGTGGACAATAGACAACACCAAGAAGGGTCTTGACGCCTTTGACGTAGACCTCCAAAAAGAGGTACTCAGCGGACGCATGGTATTGTGAGGGAGACGAGGCAATAATTTTAAAAGGAAAATCGCTACGTAGATAGATAGCCACACCACCCCCTCCCTTTCCAATTCTATCATTGCGGATAAGAGTGAAACCAGGGAGAGAGTAGGTGGTGGAGAGGAGATGAGGTTTGAGCCAACTCTCTGAAACCAGAACGGCGTGGACATTGGCGTCAGAAAAGGTGTCCAACAGCTCAGTGAAGTGACTTGGGACACTTTGCGCATTAATATGGCAGACATTAAACAAATGACCTTTCTGTTGGCTGAAGCTCCGACGCACAAAGTCACCAAGTGTGTCAGTCAAAGAGCTAAAACTTGCATTAGCGGATGAGCTAGAGGAATCAATGGCAGAGTAAAACGAATCATCATCAGATAACATAAAATACAAATATAAATAATATAAATATAAAAAATAACTACAAATTAAAAGCTAAATAGCTAAACTAAATTAAACTAAAGCTACGACTGCTTTCGTTTAAGGTGCAACACCACTATCTGTGCACCACCCACCAGCAGCACCAGTAAAGTTGTACATGGATCCTTTGGAGCGTGACCAAAATCAGAACTAAGGTGAATTTTTCTCATTATCGTCAAAGTTTTTTTTTTTTCACACGCCAAAAGATCACACTGCACAGTATCAGTGACACAAACCAGAAGGTCAACTCTCGCAATCCAAAACGCCCAAAATCTCGTCGCAGTCTCATCTCGGCGACAAACAAATGTCAAAAACTTGTCAAAATGTAGGGAAATTAGAAGTATTTTTTGACAGATGGCGACCGAGACCAGGCCGCGAAATTACGAGAATTGCCCCTCAGAAATAATCATCAATATAAAAAAAGCAAACAGCATCACAAACATTAACACAAAATATTATGAACAAGCAACGAACAAAACGAAACATGACAAAGTTACATGAGCAGAAACGGAACGCAATTTATGAAACACAACTAAACGTAGTTCAAGGAAAATTGGACGTCAAAATTTAGGCAAATTCATGATTGACAGGTGACAGTGACAACTAAACTAATGACGAAACACAATTATTTTACTAACACAAACAATTAGACAAATTACAAACGAAATGTGATGAAAGTAATTTTGAGGTGAAAAAAAAGAAATAGTAAGCAGGTAGATACGTACGATAAACATAAAATTACGTGAATTGACGTCCCAAGCACATAAACTGATAAATTGGAGAACCACAACACTAATAATTATACTTTACGTCCTCCACTATCAGGCTTGACTCCAGCTCCAGATGATTCCCCGGGCTTCTTAGGGTACTTAGCCAACAAGGGACTTAGTTCCTCTAAAGAACAAATCTTATGCCGTGTTCCATCGGGGGATCTGATGACAATAACCCCATCCTGAGTCCAGCATGCCGGCATCCCGAAGTGCAGGCGCGCTCTGCTAAATACAGCTTGCCTAGACCGGGTCAAGAACTCCTTGACTGTGACTGTGGAGCCCTTCAATGCAGACTTTGCCTTCCAAACAGTGGACTTCAGTTCGACATTGGAGAACCTTACTAATATAGGTCTGCTAGTTGCTGGCCCTTTCCTGGATGTTCCAAGTCTGTGACAGACTTTGATGGAGGATGCAGTGATGTCAGGCAGTGCCAGTTTGTTCTTTAGAGTGTCCAACACGAGAGTTTTGCAATCCTCATTGTCCGCTTCAGTAAACCCTGTGAAGATGAGAGCCTTCCGACGAGATCTCGTCTCCAATCCATCAACCACTCTAGAGCACTCCAAGATCTGCTTCCTGAGAAGTCCCAGCACGCCGAACATGAGCTCTCGAAAAGACCGGAACTCTTCAGCAATCTTAGCAACGGTGTCTTTTGTGGGTCCCGCACATTGGATCTGTGCCTCAAGCTCACCCATCTTCTTAAGGAAGCACTCCTCGAGGTTCTTCTGGGCCGATTGGATATCATCCAGTTGAGATGACATTGTGGTAGTGTGACGAATTTGCAGTGGCTATGAGAGAATACTAGTGAGAAACTACTGGCAGGTGGTGTAGTGAAAGTGCTTGCGTTACATGGAATGTTTCACCAATGTAAATACTGCTTCAATATCACTTTATGCAGCCAATATAGTAATCGAAAGCAAATAAAATACTTAAAAAATAATTTTAATTAAAAAGGATTTACGAAGTTGCGTGTTAACTTTTCTACACCTACCCACGAAAAAAAACTCTTATATTTTGTTTTTACATCGCGGTTGAAGACGAACATCGATGTGATCTGGCTTGTGATTGGTCAAATCGGTTCATCTGGAGTAGGTACAGTACAGCGCAAACACAGGACTGAGAAACTAAGCTTTCAGGTGCGACTGAATAGAGGTGTTGGTACCGCCATCCATGTAGAAATAGCGAGTATGGACATCGAGGTATCGAGATAACAATCGCGAGCACCTTCAGCATGTAATTATCCTTAGGAAGAGACTGTTCACACATGTATGAGTTACAGAGGTGACGCTCTACAAAACCATGGCTTTTTCTATAACTTGATGTGTCATTTAAATGGCCGTGCACCTAGTGAGTACAGCCCTTTCACAGTTATTTAAACTCTGACAGCTACAACCCAAGACCAACCTTATTACAACATCAATAAAGATCACTGTGAGTTGACATACTTCACAGTTACAGCATCCCAACAGCAACCTTATTGTCACGTGATTAAAGATCATTGTAATATTGACAATGATGCTAAATCAGAGTTAAAAATACTGTGAATGGACTGTATCCCTTTTTTAACTGATTTCCAAAAAGGAGGAGGTTATATGTTCGACTTTTAAATGAGGTTTTTTATATATGAAAGCTTTCACACTTCGCCACTGTTTTCAATGTTATAAAAAACGTCAAATATCTAATACCTAAATGTATGTCCTGGAAGCATAGCTATTTACAACCATTCGACACGTTGAAGAATCGAAAACGACATATTTTTAACATCACTCAAACTCAAAGCATTTATTTCAATTAGACCTTGTACAGGCACTTTTGAATTGTCAAAATTAAATAGTCTGTCAGTTAGTCCGAAAGTTGAAGCTAGTTGCCCATTCCAAAACGTAGATCTCTATGGAGAAGAACGGGCAAGAAACTCCATGGACACTCTTTTAAATCAAGATATTACAAAATCCTGGGTACATTATTCTTGTTGCTTCTATGTGTGAGAACAATGTAAAAAAAAAAAGACACAAATGAAGAAACAATTCAAAATATAAGATTAAAAATAAGCATTGGCAGTTAAGAGATGACCAGTCTCAACCGACGGCGCCCGTTCACGAACATGACGCGTGGATCAGCACCATCCAGCTCAACCAGTTTGTAGAGAACCGAATGATCCAACACACGCGCCACCATCGGTGAGACATTTAAGTGAGCATGACAAGTTCTCAACTGCCATGCTCTTTCAAGTCAACATCAAAAAAAAAATCATAATAAACGGAAACATGGTTCTTACATTTACAAAATTAAAAAATGCTTCTAAATTATACAAAACTATAGTTTGCAATTTATTTAAGAGGTTAATAGAATTAAAATAAATACCTAATAAAAAACAATTATATGAACTCATATAACTTGTCAGTAAACTAATTCTGGAGAAAGAACATAAACATTGTCTTGAGTTAATCAAGGCGACCAACTATTCTTATCGTTTAAGTAATCGTTGATGGAATAGTATGCCTTTGAACCAAGGTTGGATTTTATTTGAGCTTTAAATGTATTAAAAGGCAAATCTAGTAATGAAGAGGGTAGCTTGTTATAAAAGGTTATACCAAGCCCAACAAATGAGTTATGAAGTGAGAGTCAAAATGGCGGGTGTACCTTAACTAATCGAATCCTTCCATTCACCAAAAAAATGTACCTAAATTGTACTATTTAGTACCTCGGTTTAAAAAAATTGTACCTTCTTCAGAACGAAATTATTTCGAAATTAAGGTACACCCGCCATATTAACGTTAAGATGGCGGGTGTACTATAGTATTTTATTATTTAACCATTACTCATAAAATATAATTAGACCAAAAAAATGTACCTAAAATGTACTATTTAGTATCTAGGTTAAAAATAATTATACCTTCTTCAGAACGAAATTGTATTAAAATTAAGGTACACCTGCCATATTGATGTACATCAGAACGTTCGGCCTACTGAGGCGAGGTAGGGAGCTGGCTGCTACTCCAGTTTTTAGTGACGATTTTGTGACGCATAAAGATGCCAGCCAAATAATTTGTGACGTTCTGTCACAAATTGGCGGATGGCGACTGAAATAAAATGTATTCGTTTAGTTGATAAATGGGTATTTGTTCCGTTGGAATAAAACGAGTATTTATCGAGTACCTAGGTACTTAATGAAACAAAACACGTTGAAATTGTTGAAATAAGGTGACCATGTAGATATTCCAACGAAATAAGTATTATTTTATCCAGTAGGTCTTAATGAAACAAAATACCTCGAAATTGTTTATTTATATTATTATATTAGGCACAAGCAACGTTGAGCTGATGCCTGCATATCAGTCCACTCGTATAGTTTTTGGGGTTCAGTACCCTGTCAATCTGATGTCTGTCAGTTCACATGCCATGGGTCTTTAGTGGTTCGACGGAATGAGTAAATACTTATTTTGTTCCAACGGAACAAATACCTATATATCGAGTATTCCAATGCATGGTCACCCTATTTCAGTCGCCATCCGCCATAGTAGAATAATTATGATCTTGAATCAATAAAAATGCTCACACCATTGCACTGAAAACCTGCAGAGCAGTTACTTACTCTCGACGACTGTAACACATCGCGGGTTTTTACGAGTCTTCTAGGCTTCTTCGTTGTAGAGAATCGATAATCTTAATATTTTGAGGTTAAAAGTTTAATTGTCAATTTACCATTTAATGGGGCCGTCACGAAAAAAAACTAAAGCAATGAAAATTCGGTTTAGTGTCGTCACTAACTCTCTATTCAGTGACAGTTTATCTAAGGTCCTCAGTTATGGAGATTCAATTGTCCAAATGTTCTGTTATCAGGCCCCGAACGGCCTGATATCGGCCGGAAATAAAATGCATTTAACTTTGGAACTGTTCCGTCACAAATTATTTGGCTGGAATCTTTATGCGTCACAAAATCATCAAGAAAACTGAAGTAGCAGCCAGCTCCCTACCTCGATTGGCCGAACGTTCTGATGTATTGATGAACAGTGGGCTGCATCAATTGGGTACCCCAGTTGTATGAAAATTTTGATACAACTGGGGTACCCAATTGATGCAGCCCACTGTACATCAGAACGTTAGCGGGTGTACCTAAATTTAGATACAATTTCGTTCTGAAGAAGGTACAATTTTTTTAAGCCTAGGTACTAAATAGTACATTTTAGGTACAACTTTTTGGTGTAATTATATTTTATGAGTAATGGTAACGTTGCTTGTGCCTAATATAATAATATAAATTAACAATTTCGAGGTTTTTTGTTTCATTAAGACCTACTGGATAAAATAATACTTATTTCGTTGGAATATCTACATGGTCACCTTATTTCAACGTGTTTTGTTTCATTAAGTACCTAGGTACTCGATAAATACTCGTTTTATTCCAACGGAAAAAGTACCCATTTATCAATTATTCGAATACATTTTATTTCAGTCGCCATCCGCCAATTTGTGACAGAATATCACAAATTATTTGACTGGCATCTTTATGCGTCACAAAATCGCCACTAAAAACTGGAGTAGCAGCCAGCTCCCTACCTCGCCTCAGTAGGCCGAACGTTCTGATGTACATCAATATGGCAGGTGTACCTTAATTTTAATACAATTTCGTTCTGAAGAAGGTATAATTATTTTTAACCTAGATACTAAATAGTACATTTTAGGTACATTTTTTTGGTCTAATTATATTTTATGAGTAATGGTTAAATAATAAAATACTATAGTACACCCGCCATCTTAACGTTAATATGGCGGGTGTACCTTAATTTCGAAATAATTTCGTTCTGAAGAAGGTACAATTTTTTTAAACCGAGGTACTAAATAGTACAATTTAGGTAAATTTTTTTGGTAAATGGAAGGATTCGATTAGTTAAGGTACACCCGCCATTTTGACTCTCACGTTATGAACCTTATGAAGCCGGTGAAAGGTAGCGCGTAGTACTAATTTGCCTTGCCCCTGACAGCAATTAGCTGTCGAAATAATGGCGGTCGTCTATTAGATTTAAACTCACAAAAGGACTATGCTCATGGAGTCATGGATGTAGGGAATCCCGTACCATGCTGCATCAAAGTCAAACTCTGTTTTTTAGTTTACACGTATCATAAACTCCTACAAAAGTTTAAACAAAACCCGGATTCCGAAGATTTTCAAATAAATCTAAATTACCTAAAAACTAGGTAACTTTATTTTGTTTGATACGAACGGCCATTATGCTCTAAAAAACAGCCTATTCTATTCTAATTATTTTTAATTATTTTAGAATCGACAAAGTATCATTTTTTACATGTTTTTTGTAAGACCTAATAGCACTTTCAAAATTCAAGGTCATATCATATCATTTGAAACGGAACGTCATGTAAAGGGAATAAAACAATATCAACATTTTATTACTTTAAATTAAATTCCCTGTTCAAAAATTAAATCCCCGACGCGTAATGTCGTAAAAAAATTATGAAAATAATTAGGTAGGTACTACAATATTTTGATCTTCCCAGTCTCATGCATGAGACTTTTTGGTACGACTTTTGGTCATTCTCCTTTCGGGTTTTGAATTTGTGAACAGCCTCCAGCTAGAGGACTCCTATGATATCACTAGCTTCTGCCTGCAGCTTGAACGATGTCTGAAATTATCCCACGGGAACGTGCTACGGGGTCATAAGCCTATGTCCTTGCCCAGGATATCTCCATCTATCTGGGTGATTCACGCGTGAAAAGGTAACATACAGTCAGAGTTACTTTCAAAGGATGTCACCAAAATCTGCCCAACGAAGTACCGAGGTACACTTAGTGGCAAAAAATACACTAGATTACATTGAATAATATTGCATTTATATATTTTTCTTATGGGTACCCGGAGACGAGAATAAAATAACTTTCGTAATAAAAAGCTCGCCATTTTAGGCACAATTATACTACCTTGGTCCCATTACCTTACGTTTACGAAAGTTGTCTGCTGTCGGCTTGAGCTGCTGTTGTTTTTGTTTCATTTCAAATATTTTTATATTATAATTCAATCTGAATTCAATAATAACTCTCATTTTTTAATCGAATTTCGTTAGGCAAAGTTATGTAGGTACATACCTAACATAAGAAAGGATGCTTATACCCAAAAGCAGCTGAATACAAGCTGTGAATGTTGATGAACAGTACTTAATATTAGAAGCAGTGTTAGAAGTCTATCAGAGCGATTAACAAACTCGATAAATAAATGAGTTCCTTAGCGTCGACATCCAAGCGCTGACATCCAACTTGTCCGTCATATCCCAGCTTAACATAAATCAAGCCAGATCATCCAGGTTTCAGTGAATAGAAGTCGTATTTAAATAAAGACTTTTATTGACTTTATCTTGATTTCTTGAAATAAATAAAACATTATGCCAAGAAACATCGAATACTTACATAAAACACCATTTTTTATGCTTACTAGAATAGTATAGTTACGACTTACGGGCAAAGTGAGAGAAGGATGCGTGCGTGCTCACTCGATTAGTGCCGCACTATGCCAAAGTGACCTTGACAGCCGTACGCTTATGACGTCACAGAACGAATTCTATGATAGTCCGTGGCGCCCGGAACCCTGACAACCAATTGTTTTATAGAGATGGGAATATAATTATCGACAAGGATTGCTAACAACTATTTAATTCCGAATCGGCACCCATGTAAAGGTCGAAATTCGTCTATTTTCCTTTTGTTATAAAGTATGTTTTCGATAGTAGTATTTATAAATATTTCAACGGGCGAAATCAAACAGTTGTAACTTTCACGTCACATCACTGGCCGACTATATTTAAAAATCGTTGGCGTTCTGGAGACATTAAAAATATTCGGAGTTTTTGTTTTTGCCGATTTTAAGACAAATAAGGGCTTCTTTTGTGTGGAATAATATATAACAAGGTATTAGACAGTGCTATATTAAATAATAAAATGAAACAAAGCTATTAAATACAGTAAAATCATTTTTATAAGATAGTTAAAATGGAGAGCTTCTAATGAAGTCGTGACGCTGGTGACACGAAAATCCGGAACTTCTATTGAAGTCCATGGCGGTGAAAAGGTTAATAAAATGTAGGTATAATATATTTTAGACCCTGTATGTCTTGATTTTATTCGTCCCCTTATTAGTTTTACTTCCTGTGCACTTATATTTGGTATATGGATTTGCTCGTCATCACAGATTTCAATTAAAAAAGATCCATTTTCTCTAATGTGTACCCCATAATATGACTGGGTCTGCTTAATTTGATAAGTTCCCAGTGCAAACAAAATTAAGTCTGACATTGTCATCACTGGGAACTCTTCCAAAAGTTTTACACCTGCATCAATTCTATGAAAATGTGCTCTTCGTCTATTCATATTAATCTCAAGTACATATGCCGCTAATATCCCACCAGTTAATGTCTCACCAGTTTCAAGGGATTTAGGTTTACAAACTGTATAATTTAATGATGTTAACAATTGACTAGAATCCCTGAAACCCCTGTCTAAAATAAAACAACCCCTTCCCTAAAATACTGCCTCAATTCGCTGCTTTAATTTCTAAAGAATTGTTTCATTATTTCTGCATCAGACACGATTGCAGTATAGGGGCCATATAATATGACCATCTGTGGTCACTATCAAAAATGGTTTAATTAAATTGCGATATTTATGTATGATTTCTTTTGAAATAAATAATTTGATGATTTCTGCAAATATACATATGTCCCATCACAGATTACAATAGCTTTTCGCCTGCCACCTTCTTCACCACCAAACAGTCCATCAGGAATAGTTAGATTATGATTTACTATATCTTGCCTAGGTAAATGTGCAACACCCAAGTATAATGGAACAAATTGTTAATTTAGAATCTCCCTGGTCTTTCTTAACTGACTAGAGACATTTGACTCGGACATTCCAAATAATTCAGCCAACCTTGAATTTGGCTCCCCTGTTTGCAGTTTCACAAGAAAGATGCCTAAAGCAGTTCTATATTTTTTTATATGTTCACGCAAAAGGGGTGTCTGTTCTATAATTGTTGTAAACTTTTGTTTATTGAGACCTGAACAATAGTGACATAATTCATCAGAATCTAACAATCAAAATAAAAAAAAAATAAAACAAAAAAATAAATATAAAAAAAAGAATAGAATTTTCAAAATCTAACTATTGAGTTTCTTACTTTTCTAAAGCAAGATTGATTACATCTTCTATTTCATCAACAGAAAAGTTATGTCCATAATGTTGTTCCTCTAAAATTTCCCAATCATTAGTGCCTAAATGCTCTCTGCAGATTCTCGTATTTTTTGGCAAGTATAGCTTATGCATTTTAAGTAATTTTAATTTTAAAAATTGGGGAATGGTTAATCTTTCATTATTATTACATCCTTGAACAAAACAAGTATTTGAAGAATTACCCGCTCTTCTATAGTTAGGCAATCTAGTTGACTCATTATGTGATGTAGTAGGTGGTGCAGTGCTACTTTTGGTATTTCTACGAGCTGCCATCCAGCATGCATAACAGACTCTACTGTTCAGTTCAATCTAAAAAAGAGAATAGAAATGAAATACATTTCAAGATACACATGTCATGAAGTGTATGTAGTATTATGAGGAAATATTTTTGGAAGCAATAAATAACATTTAAGGCATTACCTGTCTAGGTAATATTCGAAGTGCTATTTCATCTCTTTCAGGTCCTTGAGGCAAAGAATGAGTATGGATACCACCAAGGGATCGTTGACACCATACACAATTTGATGTAGATGGTTGGCTTTCAATTACAGCAATATGTTGGCTATCACTATCTTGTGCGACTGGTGATGTGCCTTGCCGGTCTTGTTGTCTTCGTGCATTCCTACGAGCTGCCAGCCAACAGGCATAACAGACTTTATTTCCAGGTTGAATCTAAAATGATGACATTTATTAGATATTCCAATCTGGATTAGTCCTTAATTAATTAATAATATAATAATAATAATAATTTATTTCTTACCACAAATTACAGAGATAGAAATAATAGTCTGCAGTCACAATTTCATAATTAATTTGTGGAAGACTGGTGCCTAAACTAAGTTTTTTAGAAAACCTGTATGTCAGGTCGCCAGGCCCCCTAATCAAAATTTTACATTAATTTTGTTGCAGTATTTATAATTGTAATTGCAGTATTTATCTATTCATTGTTTTAATATAAAATAACTATTTGAATATGTTTAGAAGATCTTACTTGTCTAGGAAGTATGAGAAGAGCTATATAATCTCTTTCAGGGCCTTCTGGTAGGGAGTGAGTATGACGTCCACTGACTGACTCTAAGCACCATACACAACGGTTTACAGTCACATGCACTATTCCTTGTGTTAGTCGACGTACAGTATTGTCGAAACAATTACTACATAACACTCCATTGTGATCAGGCTAAAAATATATTGAAATTGAATGGATTGTTTTAATTTAATGTGAAAAATTAAAATGTGTTTTATTCTGACATTCACTTATTGATTTAGGCTCAATTTACACCGCCGCGGAAAGGAATGGAAGCGATTTTTTTTTTTACCGGTGTAAATTGAGCCTTACATAGTAGAAAAGTTACCTCATGGTTTAATATTTCTTCCAAGACTACAGTCAGCTCAATACCGACATGGGAGATATTGTAAGACTGCATGTTATCATCCAGTACTCCATGACAAGAAACGCACCTCATGTTTGTAAGCACTAGCCTGAAGCAACAGATTTGTTAAAATCTTAAGTTTTTTATTCTCTTCATTATGATAAAACGTGAACAGGATACTTACGCGACGCTCAAACCAAAAGCCCGAGTATTCAAATCGTAATGTCCGTTAGGAATAGCCAATCCGTCAGGACAGGAACCAAATCGTGAGTTAGTCCAAAAACAATAGCCAAGTTTATGGGATCACTGTATCGTCAAGAACCAAATCGTGAGGTGACAAACGGAATACCAGAAAGAATAGCCAAGTTATTAAACAAAATACACAACACAAACGAACAACAGACGAGTACCCCGAAACGCAGAAACGAACGGAATCCGAATGACATGTGAATGACATTTACCCACGCACGAAATAATGTCCACAGAACACATATACTCCTAATGTCAACCCGTTAATGCAAAGTTGCCACATGATTTAATTATGTTACAGGTTATTAAAACTTTAAATAATTTAGTACGTAGTTTTAAATTATTTATGGATAAAAACACACTTATTTTCGAATTCCTCTATTTTTTCTCTACGATTTGGTGCATGTGTACATCGAGGTACATGTTTGGGCAAAGTTGTATGGGCTTTTGCTGACCTCTATAATAGTATGGATTGATTCGCATGGCGGCGTATCGAACGGTTGTGAATAGCTATGCTGGTGTGCTGTTTCGCCTACAATAGTAAAATAGATCTGGCGAGCTGCTTCTTATACTGTTCTTAGATAGTCACTCTACAAAAAAATAATATTTTAATTGATCTCTCTTGGGTCGATGGTCACCAAATTAAATTAGCATACCTATATATATATATATATATTTGTGATAAATGTATTAATTCGTGATTGTCTATGTATGTTCTCTAACAAAAGCACTGAGTGTGTTCTATTCACTGTGTAGCCTTCGTGTAAGCGTAGTGTTTTTAATAATTAATCTAATAAAAATGTGGCTATAATCTTAATGTTGAACCCCTACTTGTAAACATAACAACAAATACGTGTAGAAAACAAGACCACAGAATAGTGAAGGAATGGAGTGCAAATGCTTATATTTGATAGTCAGTAAGCACCATTTACTCTACGGACGTCAAATTATATGGAGACGTCAAATTATATGGATCTGCACATACGTAATTTACGTAAATGTAACGATGGAAATCTTAGGTGATAAGTAAGCAAGTCCTAGTAAGCAGCAACTCTCCTGGTCGGATCGTCAGTGATAGTAGATAGTAAAAAAAAAAGTGTGAGGTTGGGGACCCCCGTCAGGAACATAGTTCCTTACGCGAAACTCGCACGCACTCACACGAGAGAAAGTGTGAATTTAATACGCTTTTTATACAGAGCCATGTAGTAAAAGTTTTTAGTAGCTCCTTATGTTGTCGCCATCTTAGATTTTCATTTTGACCTCACTATAGTTTTTAACACCCTCAAAAACCATGAAAACTATCTCAATCCAGAGAAAGTTGCACGGAGGGGGCATTATGCTTTTTCGTTACGTGGCGATTTCTACCAGTCAACTCCTACCTCAAGCCGCGTTAAAGAACTTCGATCCAAAAAAGGCTTTAGGTATGTTAATTGAGTTTATTCCACAACACTATTGAAATCGGAATATAAATACTAAAACTTTATATGTAGGCTTTATTAAAAATTAGGAACTTTTACGTTACTCCATTTGCTTACTATTCTGTGTTACAAAAATAATTAAGGTTGTCACATTTTTTTAAGACATGAGGGTTAATAAAAATGTATGCAGCTTTCTTCGAATGTCTCGACTGCTGCAAACCACTGTGATAATGTCCGTAGATTGTAAGTGAAAATATTATTTCGATGTATTTTGTTCGTGTCTAAATCTCTGTGCTTACAGGTAAAAATAAATCTAAGGACTTGTGTTGTGTAGTACCTACTTGGTAAATTGTAGATCTAAAACATTTTAATTACTCTATGGAAAATAAAGGTGATTTATAAATTAATATGGCAATTTTATTTTTGGAATATTCCATCGCACTGACCTCTTTATTACAAGTGTATTATAGAGGTCAGTGTTCCATCGCCATTCATTCTTTACTCAGACGTCAGTTCACAGAGTAGATTACTCTGTCTACGACTTTTTGATAGACTTTCAAAGGCAACTTCTCTTCTTAGTCTGTGGACTTTCACCAACAATAAAAAGAGAATCATTGTCTGCCTAGCGTTCCTACTCCCGACTACCTTGGGGTCGGCTTTCGTTCTAAATGGTTCTAAATACCGTTTAGTTTATAGAAGCCGACTCCAACATCGCAGGTAGTCTTATATTTACCAGTATATGTGCTCTGTGTCTTAGATTCTCTATGGTACCTATTGGTACCTATCTAACCTCCACAACCTAATTACCTACATGGTAACACTAGTAAGTATATAAAAAACAGTTGAAACGTGTTGGAAGGGCATAGTGGGTATAATAATATTATTGTTGAGACCGCGACATTCAATTTTTTGTACGTTTTTTGCAATTTGTAGGTCAGTGGCGCCGATTCTGTTGTGCACAAACTAAACTAAATTTAAGTTCATGCATCTTTTTCTTTCTATTTCATTAAGAAAAGGACAGGAGATAAATATTAGTTTAGTCCTGTCAAATTAAGATACTCCATAGACAACTTAGACAAGATTAAAAAATTGGCTATTAAAACTACATCAATTTACGTCAGGCACTGGCGCCGATTCTGTTCTACACAAACTAAAATTTTAAGTTCATGCATCTTTTTCTTTCTATTTCATTAAGAAAAGGACAGGAGATAAATATTAGTTTAGTCCTGTCAAATTAAGATACTCCATAGACAACTTAGACGAGATTAAAAAATTGGCTATTAAAACTACATCAATTTACGTCAGGCGCTGACTAATTTGACAGGACTAAACTAATATTTATCTTCTGTCCTTTTCTTAATGAAATAGAAAGAAAAAGATGCCTGAACTTAAATTTAGTTTAGTTTGTGAAAAAACAGAATCGGCGCCACTGACTAATTTGACAGGACTAAACTAATATTTATCATCTGTCCTTTTCTTGGTGAAATAGAAAGAAAAAGATGCATTAACTTAAATTTAGTTTAGTTTGTGAAAAAACAGAATCGGCGCCAGTGTCAGGTTGTATCTTGATCGAAATATGATTCGCGACAATAACAGGTAGTATATTTAGAGAATTTTAATCATCTATCCATTCACCTTAACGCGGTCGTTTTCAGTCTATCAAAAAGTACTCTGTGGCGGTGGTAGATCACGCTGTCCACGCTATTTCAAAAAGCTTATCTATCCATCCTTTCTCGTTACCTAATACCTATTTCTCGTTTACTAATATAATTGCCACGCCTTTTTCCTGTGGGCACCCCACGCCACGGCTAAAATTATAGACTACGATCCCGCCTTCTACTTCATAAATCATTTGATGAAGTGGTAGATAAGCAAAACCTTTGCTAAGAAATAAAGAAGGCTCGTCAGTTACCTACAGGCACATATCGTCGCCTGAAGGGTGAAAACCTAGGGAATGCAATACCTCGTAAGTACCATTTTATGCATTTCGGACAATCTTATAGTATCGAACAGTTCTGGATATTAAATTGGGTAGTGTTAGACGGCGAAATTCAAATTTTCTTACGTTTTTTGCAATTTTCAGGTCAGTGTCAGGTTGTATCTTGATCAAAATATGATTCGCGACAATAACAGGTACATATTTAAAGATTATTAATATAATTATCTTCCTAAGTTAGATTTCTACCACCAACCACAAAAAGTGCTTATGGTAGAAATCTAAATAATAAAAATAATAACAACACAACCTTGTAGCCAGGATAATCCATCAGCAGCTTGCTTTGAAATACAACCTTGTGGAATCGGAGGTGCCGTACTACAGGTATGTGCCCGACCCAGTTCTCGAAAATGGTAATATCACATTGTACTGGGATCGATCCATCATCACTGACAGGACTATTGTTGCCAATAAGCCTGATATAGTGGTGGTGGATCGATCATAGCGGCGCGCAATGATTGTTGACATAGCCGTCCCGCATGATGAGAACCTCGTGAAAGCCGAGAAAGATAAACAGATAAAGTATCTTGACTTGGCTCGCGAGGTTGTCGACATGTGGGTTATGGACACGGCGATCATTGTGCCGATAGTCGTGACAGCCAATGGGTTAATAGCCAAGAGCCTCGACCAACATCT
The DNA here is from genome assembly GCA_916614155.1 of Mesoligia furuncula. Taxonomy (NCBI): domain Eukaryota; kingdom Metazoa; phylum Arthropoda; class Insecta; order Lepidoptera; family Noctuidae; genus Mesoligia; species Mesoligia furuncula. Next base: position 2,031,819 of record OU744810.1, read on the forward strand.
AAGGAGGCTCTCGTTGGACAGCTGGATCAAGGGCTTGATTCAGAGAGCGGTACTTCTGGACACGGCCCGCATTGTTAGGAGGTTCCTCTCTCTGACCGCCGGTAGCTTGGACCCTGTTCCCGATACCGGTGGGCTACTAATTTTTATATTTTTAAATGTTTTTTTATTTTTTATACTAATATTTAAAAATATAATTTATATGTATTTAGTGAAATAAAAGAAAAAATAATAATATAAAAGGTAGGTGTATATTTATTAGAGCCTTAGTTCACCCACCAAAGTCTAGGTAGCAGCACTTTCCATACATGCAAATTTTACCACCGAGTTGTTTCTCTTTTCCTCTAAAGTTACTTCATTTCAGTTTGGCTTCAGACCCAACCTGTCAACGGAAATGGCAATTATGTGTCTGAAACAAACTGTAAGATACTATACCGACAGGAAGACACCAGTATATGCGTGCTTTCTTAATCTTTCAAGGGCCTTCGACCTGGTGTCTTATGATATTCTTTGGCATAAGCTGCTTGAAGAGACCACTGTGCCGAAGGAGCTGGTACCTCTCCTCAAATATTGGTATAGTAATCAAAAGAATGCTGTCAGATGGGTCAACACACAGAGTCAGGAATATTATCTGAAATGCGGTGTTAGGCAGGGTGGGTTGACATCCCCGAGTTTGTTTAACCTGTTTGTTAACCAGCTGATTGGCAGGCTCAGCGGAGCCATGGTCGGATGCTCAATAGATGGAAGAATGATCAATAATATTAGTTATGCGGACGACATGGTTCTGTTGAGCCCGTCAGTGAGTGCGCTTAGGAGACTTCTGGGCATTTGTGAATCATATGCCCTGTCACATGGACTCAAATATAATGCTAGTAAGAGTGTTCTCATGCTTTGCAAAGCAGGGAACAAGGCTCCCTCAAACGTACCGCCAATTAAGATCGGTGGATCGGCACTAGTGAGGGTGTCTAAAGTAAAATATTTGGGTCACATGATAACAGATCGGCTACAGGACGATGAAGACCTAGAGAGGGAAAGGAGGGCGTTGGCAGTCCGCTGCAATATGTTGGCCCGCAGATTCGCACGATGTACCACAGATGTAAAACTGTCACTTTTCAGAGCCTTCTGTCAGTCTTTTTACACGTGCAGTCTGTGGATCAACTTTACACGGCGGGCTTACAACGCCCTTCGTGTTCAGTACAATGACGCGCTGAGGGCAGTGTTGAGAAAACCCCGGCACTGCAGTGCTTCCGCAATGTTTGCGGATGCTTCCATCAATGACTTCTTTTGCATCATTAGGAAAAGAACTGCATCGATGATGAGCAGGGTCCGTAGTAGCACCAACACTGTCCTCAGAACGTTAGCGTGCAAAATAGACAGTCCTTTTACTGTGTACTGGGCAAGTGTACACCTGCACAGAAATAGGAAATAGTCTTAGTGTGTAACTTGTTTTGTTTACTAACAGATTACTAACACCTTTTTATTTTTATATTGTTTTTTTTTTTTATTTTTTTTTTGTGTGTGTGTACTATTAACAACCCTACTAATACTTTCTTTGTAAAAATGTATGGACGTATGTCTGAAATAAAGATAAATTATTATTATTATTTCACAGCGCTACTTGTCAATTTACTGTTTGATATAAACGTTAAATTTTTTTCGCCTTGAAACTACAACTGAAGTATCTAATTTATTATAATCATGCCTATTTGCATAGCTTATTGTTTATTTAATTATAATCACGTTTTCATGAAATTGATGAATAAGTTTTTCTTTTCTGTGAAGTAACAAGAATGGTAAGTTTTATAGGTAAAGTGAGGTAAAGTAGGTAACCTCGCAAACGGAACGTAAATCAAAATCAGTCAAATCGTCAAAAACAGTTACAAATACACAAGATCTCTATTCTCTAAGCAAATACAAAACACAAACCACAGAGGCCACAGAGTATGTAACTTTAAAACCCCCTTTAGGGTATAATTATATTCTGTGAACCTTGCTGTGAACAAACCTAAAAGAAAAGTACTCTGTGCACAAACCACAGAGCATACCACAGATCCACAGAGTACTTTTTCTTTTTTTATATACGAACGTCAAACAACAAGGCTGTGGTGTGGTGTAAATTTTATTAAAACGTTAAAATAATTCAATTTTATTCATATTTCGAATTTCTAAGCCTTAAATTGTTAAACTGGGTTTAAAGTTAAGCAGTCGCAGAATTGGCGAAAACATATACATAGAGGAAATCATTTTTATACCTATTTTCATTATTTTGAGTGCATGAGTGGTCACGTAGGTAAGTAAAAGAATTTATTGCAAACTTGCAAAACGGTCAGGTTTCATTAATATTCTATTAGTTACCTCCCTAAATAAATGTTGTATTTGAGTGGCTTGCAGTGCTTAGCCCCTGAAAGTGATAAATGATATTGGATTTGACCGATTTGCAAGACAGAAGTCTCAAGTTGTCTTTGCAGAGAACAGGAATGCATTAGCAGCGCTGCCCGCGGTGCTATCCTGCGGGTGTTTAAAGCGGTTTTGCTACAAACTAGACTCTGTATGAACATTCAGAGCCGCTAGTCTGTCGCAACTCTGCCACATCTTCGCGCCGTAGCGCTCGCCTTACACGCGGTCACAGAATTAACGAAAGTTTACATCGAGCGATGGTTGAAATCCAACTGTTGTTGCACATTGGATTTTAAGTGCCATCGCTAGTTGTGGACGATCTTACAACAACTTTTGGGCTTAGTTTTATGTGAATAACCTCAAAGGTAAAATCCTTCTGGTGTCAGTTGGCACTATTATTGCAGGAATACTCTTATGAATTTAATTTGTACTTTGACATAATAATTTATGTAATTCCTTTTGAAGTATCCCAAGTATCCACTTTACGATGAAGCCGTTATAAGGATGTGTGCTCATTTTCAACAGTAGAATAATATTTAATCAATACTTTCTGTTTGACATGAAAGGTAATTAATTTGCATAGGCAGTTCTTGTTTTGGTAACAATGTCTGCTGTCACAGTCTTCCACAGTACTTGCAGCAAGAAGTTGTTTGATAGATGACTACTTATTGAATATTTACAGTTACATTGTCACAATTTATGTATCAGTATTTGACTATTTTTGTGTGTGGATGATATTGTTATTTATGTTGAGTTAAGCCAGGAGCCATTAATATCACTTTTAAGAGTCTCATTGTAAATTTTAATAACAATTTGCATTACTTGATAATAAAATTGAATGCGGGTGCATGTTTTTGAGAATTATATATCTACACATCTATATGTAATAAAGCTGGTCGGAGGAAAAGAAATTTCATGCAGATGAACTTGCGGGTGCTAGTCAGAAATAAGTGTAACAACATGTACTAACATTAAAATATTATAAGTCCTATGACTTCATTTAATATTAACATACTTAGAAAGCATCCTGGCTTCACTCATCCATACCCTTTAAGCATTTTAAACTTACAATAATATTTTTAGACAGAATAACATGAATGAAGAAGTCCAACTGGAGATGCCAGCTGCTAAAAAGCAAAGGCTTAACAATGGCGAAGTATCATGTAGTCCCACCAAAAATAATGGGAAAGCGGCATGTAGTCCTGCCATAAACAACGATGAAGCCTCAAGTAGTCTAGCCTTGGCCGTAGACAATGACGTTAACAATGGAGACGATAAGTTTAGTAGTGAAGATAGTTACAGTAACTTTGTAAATCCTGACGAGCTGGAGAGGCTGAAGGAGTTCAAGGTGCTGGACGAAGTGAAGTCCAACGATGAAGACAGCAATGAAGAAGAATCGGACAGCTCTGACGGTAGTTGTGTCTTTGAGTTTATTCCTTCTTGCATGGTATGGCTGTCTTATTGTGTTTGTTCAATTTATCTTGTTACTAGGTACATAAATAATTGAGATAGTTAAAGAATGGGAATACAATATTGATTTGATATACTTTAATGTTGGAAGCTACCTTGGTGTCATTATGTGAAACAAATAATAATAATAATAAATCTTTATTTCTCAAAAAACGCATATACAGTATTTGGTCTAAAAATGGCTTGAGTTAGCATTCCAAAGTGAAAAACCCTGACTTCTAAACTAGGTTTATGTACCTGTGGCTAAAATGTCTTTAGTAAGTCATATTTAATCTGTCAGTATTAAATTAACATAAATCAGAAAAGATAATACTGCCTGTGGGATATATTATTATGTAGAAGCTAGGCTTACAAGTCAATTTGTTGCTGGGCGCAAAGGAACTGTATGCAGACTATAACTAGATTTTTTTAAATAAATCATTCTCTGTGTCAAAGTTAAATCATTTATTTCAACAGGCACATAAAAGACATTTTTGAACGTTAAAATTTTGTGTTTAACCGATATAAAGTTACAAACTGAGTTATAATACTGATTAAAATGTGACTGCTATTTAATGTCCCATTCTCTTCCGTTTATAATTTTTATTAATCACTGTATCTATTTGAATACTTACATGCTATCCTCTGGTTACACAACAGGGAGTATAATGATAAAAATACCGCAAAGTTCTAATCCTCCAAAATACGACCCACAGGATCGGTATCAATTACATTTTCTGCCCTTTACCTTTATTTTAATGCTTCCGACTTTTCTGATTCTTGGATGATCAAAATGGCTTTCAATTTCGAAACGTGTTTTCTTTTTAATTAATTACAAAATACTGTTCTATTTATTTTTAATTATTTTGATAGGATAGTAAAACTCATAGATGTATCCAAAGGTCTCCCAGAAGAAGAACTCGAGAAAATGCTGGACGAGGATCTCCCGGACGACTTCAAAGGAGCTCCCAAACTGAAGGAGAAGGCTTACATCACTAGACAGAAGACTGTTCTAGAAGGTAAGCATTTTCTTTTTAAAAGAGGTGTTGGTTTACATGACTAAAAACAAAAGTGCTCCATGTTACAAATTCAGAGGGAACTAGAAGGTGTATGCCGAACCACTGGCGTACATCGTGGGATAACGAGGGTGGTTGATCTTTACAGCGATGTTGACAAGAGTTTTATATTGACAGTAAAGCATAAAAATTATATAATTTTACCATCAGTTTATTATATTTATCGTATTACGATTACGAACCTTCGACGCAGCCATGCTGTACATTTCCAAAATCCTATAATTATAAAAAGTACTTTCAGTTTTTCCCGAATGTTCAAAAAAATCTTATTCGGACGGTAATGAGGAACATAAAAAAAAATGAATCAGTCGAGTCGTTCTTAAGAAGTTCGTTCGTTTACCATCAAACAGCATTTGCAACGGTATGTCTATTTTACCTTCCCGCTCTACAGAGAAAGGCGTGAACCACTTCGAAGTCCTGCCCTTGGACTGGATCATGGTGCGCCACATCAGCGGCATGCCCATCTACATGCACCGCGCGTCCAGGGTCTGCACGCTATCCAAGCCTTACTTCCTCGGCAAGGGAAATACGAGGGTAACTACGCATCGAAAAACCAAAAAAATTGTGGTGTTGAAATATATTTAGATTGAAGTCCAAGGACGATAAACGTTAGATTTATTACCAGTGGTCGCAATAGGTAGAGCTATTTAGGTTCATTGACCACAAACATTGATAATAATATGGATATTCCACGGGATTCCGACTGATACTACGGGATTTTATTGTCGTTAGAGTGACGCACTTGTTTTTGTCTCTTTCTGCGCCACTAGAATTCAATTCTTTACCAACAGTAACTTCGAAACTAAACTTAACTTCGTAACTAAAAGGGAATATCCATATTATTCTAACCTATGGCAAGTACACAAAAAAGCTCTACCTACTCCGATCTATGTTTATTACACAACAGATTAGAGAAACTAAAGATTAAGACAAAGGTACCTGAGGCTCGAAGGACCAAAAATGGCATCCGCCTTTACAGACTTTTTAGCAAACCTTTATTGTCGTAGGACTCACAGCTCTCAATAAATTAGTTTCTTTTTCCGCTCAAGGGATGATATCCAAAAATACTTAATCGGAAAAACCAATAATTATGATAAGAAAGTTAGTTAATTCGATCCGACTGAAACAATCACTTATTTTCAGCGCCACGAAATACCAATAAGCGCCATACCATGTTTCGCGTACCGCCGCGCGCTTGAAGAGGAGGACAAGCAAAAAGAGATCGACAAGCGAATTGCCGAGCAGATCCGTACCGGCAACTGGGTCATCAACTCAGACGTGAAATCTGAGAACAATGGGAACAGCCAGGGTTGTGATGACGTCACTCGTGAGATTACAGAGTCTAACTATGAAGATACGTCGATTAAAGAAGAAGTTTCAGTGGCTAAATTGTGTCCATTTCCTAAGGGCATCGCTGGGGGAAGAGAGGAAAAAACAAAAGTTAATGGGAATGAAGAATCAGCTGTTGAGAGGCCTGAGGCATCATTTGAAAACCAGCCAGAAGAAGTGGCTGGTGATGACGAAACGGCTAGCACGAGTGAGGCCGTGGTTATCAAAGAAGCTAATGGAGATGAGGAGGTCTCGCTGGCTCGGCAGCCTGTGGTCTTGCCAGGGGGCATCGTGATGCCTCCCCCGAGGGTCGAAACCATCAATACCAGCTGGAAGACGCAGCATCTTACCGCTGAGCAGATCAATGAGTACTGCAGGCGGCTGTTCAAGTTCAAGACTGTAAATATCATGCATTTCAAGTGAGTGTTACTGGCTTGGAACTTACGCAGACGAGACAGTTCACGGCTCGTTTTTCCATCAAAATGTACAGTTTTACACTATAGTTTTTTTTGCGTTTTAGAATGGCAATAGCGTTCATTGACCCACCTACATTAACTTGACAGATTTTAGCATCTTTCATCTCGTGATCCTCAACACAAACGATACTTACTTATTTTTGTTCGGGTTCATACTATACAACAGCCGGTCGATTCTGCAAAAATCTCACCGTGAAAACTTAGATGATGTGAGTTTGTTTTTTGCTAGGAATTGACCCTATTGACTTCACCTAAGTTTTCACGGTGAGGTGGTTACAGAAACTGCTGTACCTATAATGCAAGATGACATAATGAAACAGACACAAAAGTCTGAAAACTCTTCTATACTTACTGTAAACGCATATTTATATGATAAACTTTATGTGTACTCTCTAATAATCTACTAGTACGTTATGCAAGCATAATAGCAGGTGGCGTTCTGTAGTTTGTGCCTACCCCCATGGGATATATGTACGAGTATGTGTTAGTACAGAAAATATATTTATTTGGAAATTTGTGCATAATATGTAGAAATAAAAATCCTAATAACTTAAAGTTAAGAATAGATGTTACGTTTTTCAGCTTTCCTACTATTTTGCTGCACCCGACAGGGTCCATGATGATCTCATTAAACTTTAAGTTACACCTATGTACAGACTGTAGAATGAAATAAATGATTGAGTATTGTTTGTGTAAACTTTTCAGCTGGACCCTTTATTTTAGTTATAAATTTTCTTAGGCGCTGGGCTGATCGCCGTAAATACACCAAGGCAAGAAAGACTCTTCAGTACCCCACATTACCTGAGGGTACCAAACTGATCACCATTCCTGCTCAACCGACTGCCCCGGGAGAAGAGAATGCTGGTAAGTTCTTTACATTACTGGGGAGCGGAGTATGAATCTTTTGCAGATGTGTTTATTCTGTCATGCCAAATTCAGTCGTGTTTCACACGTAAAAGGGTCAGCGTAAGGACAAGGTATAGAAAAGTAATTTCAAAACCCTTACGACTCAACTGATTTCTAAAGTCCTTAATAATTTTAATCAATGTGAAGGCCTTTGCCCAGCAGTGGGACAGAAAGAAGGATTAGAAAATAAAAAAAAGTTATTTAAAAAAAAAAAAACCCGACTGCGGTAAAAAACTGAAAAGCTAAAAACAAGCCCATTTTAAATTAAATAAAAGTTGGAAGCAGGCGGGACCCATAACATTTTTATTATATTTTCAAATTCGCAGTCGGGCTTTTTATTTTTTTAAATAACTTTTTTTTATTTCCAGCCTTTTAGTTTACAAAATAAATGTGAAAGATTTCGCAGACGATTTAGTTCTTGGTTCGTGTTTTTTACGATTTTCACTTCGAATTACTTTTAACCGTATAAGTTGTATATATTTTTGTAATCACCTTTTAAAACCCTTTATTTTGATACCCCACTTGATAGGTTTTGAGAAAAAAAAATTTTTTTGAAGACATAATATTGCGCAAAAAATCGGCCATTTTAATTTTTTTCAATTTTGATATACCCAGTGTCACTCTCACAGTTAAGACGAATCTAACGGCACCTCTCAAGCTGAAATCGATCAAGCCGTTTAGGCTACAGTGCGTGCCAAAGAAATATACATACATACATACATACATACACTCGAAAAACATAACCCTCCTTCTGACGCAGTCGGTTAAAAAGAAAAACTCTTTTTTAACGAGTTCAGAAACAGAATGTCCTAAGAAAACAAGATGTCGAATCATTAGTACTTTCAAATGTATAAACTCGGTAAAAAATACCCCTGTATTCGGACATTGGACAATCGAAATGAGTTGTGTATTATTGCAGCGGGCAAGACCAACAAACGCGACTGGGTGATGAACATGAACGGGCGCAGCTACCTGTCAGTCTTCCACGAGTACGTGCGCCGCGCGCTGCAGAAGCAACCCGTCTACGAGTTCAGGCAGCTTGGTGAGTAAGCCTTGCACACTCTAGAACCCTAGTTGTATGTTTGTATGAGCTTTATCTTCATCATCATTCAGCCAAAGGACATTGCTACAACCAACGGTTATGTGCGCAACGATCACCAGGTCGTCGATCCACCCACGCTGATCTTTGTTGTTTAAAAAAGAAAGAATAGTTATTCGAGGGCATGATAGGAACATTCATTTTCTTTTTACTCCCGCCATAAGGCGACACATACGCACATTTAAAAGACCCGTTCTTATGATACCAGTAATGCCAACTTCAAAATCATTCTTCTAGCACGTCTTAAGGTCAGAGCACACGTATCAAACCGGAAAGGGATCGTCACCGTATCATCTCGAGCCGATCAGTATTCTTTGTATGAAACTCCCCACTGCAACGCACACTAATCGGAATCGTAACGTAATCGCCTCGCTTCGGGACAAGCTCACGAACCGCGGTGCGGTGCGTTACGACTCGTCGTACCCGAGTTTACGTCTCTTCGTTCCACCCTTGCCACTCTCACCCCTCCGGCTTGCCTGCTGCACCATCAACCAGCGGTCGGCGAGCCGTAAGCGTGGCGTCGTCTAGCCGTAGCCGAGTCGACGTATCGAAGCTTCTGATCCTCTTCGGTTACGTGCTTACGTTAGGTAGACGCCTGTTTGACGGCGAGGCGAAAGGTGATACGGTGCTGATCCCTTTCCGATTTGATACGTGTGCTATGATCTTTATACGTATTTTATCAACCCGTATATCCGTTACACGGACGGCGTCCTGAAGACCAATTTCCGTAATTAGTTGAAAATCCAACAGGGTGGTTTTTTGACGATTTCTGAGATGCGCTCTGTTGGATTCTCAATGCTTTGCTCAACGCCGAGAGTTGCGCGATAAAATCCCGCCGCGATATTATTACGTTCCTGCTAACGTCGCACAGTATGATAAATGCCTCGAAAAACGGACATCGCTTTTTTATTCTTCTAATCGATAGTATACACTGTTTTGAATGCTAGAGTAGAACTCCCAGAAACCAATTCAGCTTAGAACCAGAGCTATATTTTTTTCAATATTTTATTCTGGTATATCCATAGAATTCAAAAGAATTGTATTATCTTATTATGTATGCAATGTTTTTATGTTTTAATTATAGTATGTGATAAAGCCAATTATCTGCTATTTTTAGAAACAAAAAATTTTTTTTTTGATTTTATATAAAGCAAGCTACGTAATTTTTTCTGTAATTTTGAAATTATTTTTTTGCGCAGGTTCTATAAGGTAGTAGCATTTTATTTTCATACACATTATTGTTTAGTGTTATGATAACCTGCCTGTAAAATATCAGATGCTTAACACGAAGGAATTCGGATTTTTCGAGCTTAGATTTTTTGTTGTTAGGGTTTTCACAAATCAAAAATCTGAAAGCAAAAATATTTTAATTTTTTAATTCTTAAAATGAAGTAAGTATTACTCATTCAGTATAAACAGTAGGTATAGAGGTACCCATAGGAAATTTAATGGCTTATAAAGTTTTCTTGGCGTAAAATAATATTGTGAAGTTCAAAAATTGCCCTTATTGGCTGTTTTTAGGTATACTTTGTAAAGTTTATTTTGTTTCACATGTGTATTTGTTCGTTTAATATAAAACTGTTTGATTTAAAAATATTTTTTATACATTTACATAATTTATATTTTTTTGATGAAGGGGTAAATGCGGTATAGGAAAGGGGTCCGTCCTTATCAGGTTATAGTCTCAACAGAAAGTTTTTATTGTATTTTTTGTGTTTTGAGAGTGACAACCCTATTATCAGAGAAAAATTTGAAAACCATAGAATCATCATATCTTCGATTTCCTGATAGATTTGCATCTGATTTTTTTTACAGTTAATAGTACAGATCTAAAGAATATTTTAAGATAAATATTAGGTGCTACTGCTAAAAGATGTCCGAGGAAAAAAATAAAAAGGAATAAAGATAAAATCAGGCATATTTATTTTTCTATTATAGTGAAATCTTTTCTGTTTCGCCTATATAATACCTTGCATATAATGTCAATAAACTTCAGAAACAAATGTTCAAATATTTTCATCAAATCGTTTATTTTTGCGTTTTTCTGGAAATCCAAAAAAATCTAATAAAAATTATAACTCTGTTTTAAAGTATACTTAAGATCCGGGAGTTCTACTCTCGCATTCAAAGTAGTTCATACTTTCGATTAATAGAATAAAAAAGGGATGTCCGTTTTTTGGGGCATTTATCATACTGTGCGTCGGCTAAGATGGAAGAATGTGAGATGATCATCATCATTTCAGCCGAAGTATATCCACTGTTGGGTATAGGCCTCCTCTAACAGTCGTCGCGTTTACAGGGGGCCTAAAAAGTCCACTTTGGAGAATCATAAAAGGATAACATTATGAATTATAAAATGGCGAAGACAGTCCGTGTTTTTCTTTTTTTCGTTGCACTACGTAGGTATAATCAAACAATGAAATGTCATGCCCACAGAGAACGCCTCAACCCCGTACCAAGCGACCGTGTTCATCGGCGGCATGCAGTACGGCGTGGGCCACGGCTCCAGCAAGCGGCAGGCCAAGTCAGCCGCCGCGCGCAACTCCATACACATCCTCATCCCCGAGATGAAGGACGAACTCGACGCGCATGCGCCGCACCACGCGCCCTCCAGCGACCAGAATGAACCTGACTTCAATGTAAGTACCAGTTTTATCTAGTGATAGTAAATTCCCGAGAATTTTCTCCTAGCGAGAACTTTGCTGTTAAGTTCTCGAGAATATTCTTTCTGGAAGATTTTTACGAGAGTAAAGAAATTGGATGTCTCTAATTGTGTCGATCTATTCTTGAATTCATCTGAACGCTTTACTAAGTTGCGTTCAGATGAATTCAGGAATAGATCGACACAATTTTACTAAGTTGACATCACAATAATCTACTCCACAACTTAAAATTCAGTAAAATCTCCCGTGCAAGAACATTCTCGAGGATATTTCTAAGAAAAATCTCGTAACTTCTCTTCATCATCGTCATCATAATCAGCCGAAAGTACGCAAGTAATGTAAGCTTTAACGAAAGGTTATAAAGCACATTATAGAAAAGGCAAATAAAAAAAAAACAAAAGCAACTATCATGATTTCTTTGAAACACACACGACCGACATACATTTATTGTTTACATTCCTGGGTGACTTAAAAAAAAAGCTTTGGCATATTTTTTTTACTGCGAGGGGGTGGGGAAGGTTACTGAGCGAAGCTGAGCTGAGGTCCTGGGTGATATCTCCAGATCGAGACTAGAGTCTGGATTTGTGTCACAAATCGGTCGGATTATCCATATAACTTTAACAGATCTGGCGAAATTTTGGTGTACTATAATTACTCTAATACAGTGAAGTGTTCCCGTAATACTATAAGGTTCATACATCATCATCTGCCTAGCCTTTTCCCAACTACATAATTATGTAGTGGTGGCCTTTCACTTCCAGTCTAACCGGATGCAGCTGAATACCAGTATTTTACATGGAGCGACTGCCTATCAGACCTCCACAACCCAGTCACTGGGTGGTTACTGGGTACTATAAGGTCCATACATGAATAATAATGGTATTACCAGCCTATTATTTATTCCCACTGCAGCGCAAAGGATTTTTCTGCTATAGAGAAGGCATGAGCATTGATCACCACGCGTGCTCAATGCGGATTGGCGATTTAAGACTTACATTATGGGGATTACAGGACCTAAACGCAAAAAACGCAAGTTTTAGAAACAATAAAAGTATATGATCGGCTACAGTAAACAAAATCAGAAAAATATATGATATTCTTCAGGATATATGCTAGGTAGATGGTGTGTTGAAAACATAATACAACTAATTTGATACGATAGGAAAAAATCATGAAGATAGATACCTCTAAAAACTTTCTTTTTACAATAATAACATGCAATCATTCAGATTTTTTGCCAGATTATTCTACAAGCAACATACTAAAACACTAGTGTTTTAATTTTTTATTCCAAACAATAGATTTTGTAATTAAATAATTGCTTTATATTTTGCAATAAATTACCAGGGTTGTGTCATCGCGCTTCTCTTTATTTTCTATGCAGTCCGACAGTGACCGCGCTTTAGGTCATGTAAGCCCATTAAGTCCAGCGGGGTAATTGCGTAACACACATAACATGGCAATGCCTTTCATTTTGACAGTTCAGCCACGTTCATTGCGTTATTTACATTGTTAAACTGACGAATTTCTGAAACCTATGGAGCAAAGGATTAGGATTTACTTTCTCAACCCTCAGATCTACGAATAATAAAAGTCTGGAAGCGTAACTATGAACAAAATCATCGAGAAATTCGGCTCCAAACTTTACTACATTGATAAAATACCTCGAGTATTCGAACGAAAGAACACACATACAAATAAGTCAATCAACTGCGCTCGCGTAAAGCGTTTGTAGATGTGGTAGGTGTGTGAAGGGATATGCAGATGTACGAAGGGAAGAAAGAAAGTCCGAAGTACACCAGAAAAAGGAAGAGAGTTTATTGCACAGACACAGGTTACAGTCACACACACAAGAGTTCCACTAAGAAGAAGGAGTAGTAGAAATAGAATAGATAGCACGAAGTTAAGCAAAGTACAGTCAATATTAAGCGCGGCGAAGCTATGTTTTTTAAACGACAACGGTCGGTATAAGTTTACGTGAATGTACTGGCGAGCGAGGCGGCTCGCACCTCGGACCGCGCTTGCGCGCGCGCAACGTCACAATAGTGCCGTCCCGCTCGCGCAACCGGTCCGTGTGACGTAGCCGGCTCGCTGGCCGCTAGAACAATAGACGCGTCATAGCTACGTACGCCAGCTCATTAGAAATTTATCTACTAATACAAAATATGTGTTTGTATGTTGAATATTAGTTAGGTACTTAAATTCTTATTTAATAAATATATTATTTTGATTTTATATAATTCTAGTTGTTAAGTTACTTTGTAAATATGTATATAAATTATTATTGTTTTTAATTTTGAGCAATTGCATAATTTATATTTAATTTTAATGTTTAACTAGAGTGGGTCACTACATCACCCCCTTCCAAAGACCGTCAAGGGCGATAATAGTCGGGAAATCTCACGCGACGACCTGACCGCGTCGTTCTGATGACGTCATCGTCAGCAGAAGGCAAGTTTCGGTTATCCGCGTTGGGTGAGTAGTGATGAGCGTTAGTGTTGAGTGGTGACTGTGGTGTGTTGTGGTGCATGTTAGTGGTATGTGGTGTGAATGATGTGTTGCCGGGGTCACGCAGTATGAAGGCCGGCTTAATGCGGTCTATCGATACGGTAACCTGTTTACCATTTACCAGTATTCTGAACACCTTGTCACCTCTTTCTATGACCTTATGAGGACCTGTGTATGCCGGTTTCAGACCACCACCAGCGGTGCAGTCCCTGAGGAACACATGTGTTGATGAGGATAAATCCTTGTGAACGAAAGTTTTGAAGTTGCTATTGTGCCTGGCCGCTGGTGATGGTTGCAGATTCCGGAAAATACTCCGAAGCCTTGACAGGTAGTCGGTCATGTCGACGGTCTCGTCAGCCTGAGGGTCGAAAAATTCGCCAGGTAGGCGCATTGGCTGGCCGTAAACTAATTCAGCGGCAGAAGCCTGAGCGTCTTCTTTGTAAGCGCTGCGCACACCTAACAGGACTAGTGGAAGACATTCCACCCAACTGTCATTTGCGTGGCAAGTGATCGCAGCCTTGAGTTGACGGTGGAATCTTTCCACCAGTCCGTTACAGGCAGGATGGTATGCAGTTGTTCTGCGATGTTGGAACCCAGCAATGGAAGACAGGCATTTGAAGAGTGCTGATTCGAACTGCCTACCTCTATCGGTTACGATATCCGATGGGCAGCCGAAGCGAGCGATCCAGCCGCTAAGTAAAGCCTTTGCCACTGTTTCTGCAGTCATGTCTGCCAACGGTATTGCCTCAGGCCATCGCGTAAAGCGATCGACGGCTGTGAGACAATAGCGGAAACCTTGGCACAATGGTAGTGGTCCCACAAGGTCGATGTGGATGAATGCGAACCTTGATTTTGGTAACTGGAAGGCCCCTACTGGAGCAAAGACGTGTCGCGTGGTTTTCGAGCGCTGGCAAGCCAGGCAAGAGCGAGCCCATTCTCGACAGTCCTTTCTGATGCCAGGCCACACATATCGGTCAGCAACCAGTCTTGCTGATGCCTTGGTGCCTGGGTGACTCAAGGCGTGCAGGCTAAGAAAAATTGTCCTGCGCAACTCCTTGGGCACAAAAGGTCTTGGCGTAGGGGTGCTGACGTCGCAGTATAGGTGTGTCCGCGATCCTGGTACGCTAACTTGTTGCAGGCGTAACGCGTTATCCCCAGCAAGCAGTTGCTTTAGCTCCTGGTCCTCCAGTTGTGCTGCAGCGATCCTTTCAGCGGGCACAGGTTACAGTCACACACACAAGAGTTCCACTAAGAAGAAGGAGTAGTAGAAATAGAATAGATAGCACGAAGTTAAGCAAAGTACAGTCAATATTAAGCGCGGCGAAGCTATGTTTTTTAAACGACAACGGTCGGTATAAGTTTACGTGAATGTACTGGCGAGCGAGGCGGCTCGCACCTCGGACCGCGCTTGCGCGCGCGCAACGTCACAATAGTGCCGTCCCGCTCGCGCAACCGGTCCGTGTGACGTAGCCGGCTCGCTGGCCGCTAGAACAATAGACGCGTCATAGCTACGTACGCCAGCTCATTAGAAATTTATCTACTAATACAAAATATGTGTTTGTATGTTGAATATTAGTTAGGTACTTAAATTCTTATTTAATAAATATATTATTTTGATTTTATATAATTCTAGTTGTTAAGTTACTTTGTAAATATGTATATAAATTATTATTGTTTTTAATTTTGAGCAATTGCATAATTTATATTTAATTTTAATGTTTAACTAGAGTGGGTCACTACACGTTGTATTCCGGCAAGCGCCGTGATTGGTTCTGGCGCGCGGTGGCCTTTTCGGCAACGCCCACCGCGGTAATCATTTGCGTGGTTCAGTTACATTTCTTGACTTTTATTATTCGTAGCCTCAGATTGTGATTTAGAGTGTGTTAATTATGGCTCTGGTTACCTTAAGTTTTTTTTTCATCACCAATGTCAGTATTGGACAAGATATGTTTAGAAAGTACCTACATATCAATTAGAAAAGTCACATTGGTACATGCCCGGTACTTTGAACCACTTGGCCATCACGACTTGTTCAGTCTTCTCTATGTGTGGACGATTTAGTATTACTGGTCAAAGAAAACACCCATCGTTTTTTAACATACTGTATAATCAATTTAATTCCACAATGCTTGGAAAAATGGTGAGTAAAATTATACATTCCACAGTTTTTGAAATCACCTACCATTGTCTCTGCATCACCCAAAGGGTCAACCTTAGGTATAGATAATGCCTAGGTAAGGCATTGAGTCCTTAAATCTACTTCAAGCACACAAGTGCTTCACACATCAATAAATAACAGGAAGCCAGATCGATACTATTAAATTGCACACGACACAGCAGGGTAGGTTAATTACGTAATAATCCCATTTCTGGAGGAAATGTATGTCCGATATTATGTCTTGAGGAATTTTTTGTGATTGTGTACGGTCAGCAACAAAAGTCGATTAACACTTCAGTTTTTTTAAATCTTAGTAATTGAGCAAAATATTTGTTCAAAATTGCAGCAGAAGTGTTAATATTTTTCTCAATAACTGAGATTAAAAAAACTGAAGTGTTAGTCGACTTTTTTTGCAGTCTGTACCTACATATTAATGTTGAGAGCAGCGGTGGCCAAGTGCTAGCGGCCGCGACTTACGAGTTGTAGGTCGTAGGTTCATAACCAGACAAGCGCTTTACTTTGTGTAAATTATTTCATCACCACTGCTCTCAAAACGGTGAAGGAAAACATTGTGAGGAAATCGGCATGTCCTAGAACCAAAAATTGGAAGACATGTGACACCTACCAACACGCACTGGGCCCGCGTGGTGGATTACGGCCCACTCCCTCTCACCGAGAGGAGGCCTGTGTCCCAGCAGTGGGAACTTTATAGGTTGATTATGTATGTATATTAATGTTGATGCTTATGTGAATTATGTGAAAGATGATGTTATTATGGTTAGAAAGGGGGTGACTACTGCCGGTCGATTCTGTAAAAATCTCACCGTGAAAAGCTTGTTTTTGCTAGGAATTAACACTACTAACAGCTCACTCCACGCTCACTTCACCTAAGTTTTCACGGTGAGATTGTTACAGAATCGCACTGCTGAGATAATATCTAATTGAGATGTATGGAAGAAGTAAACGTGTTTCACCAACCGGGAATAAATTGGAATAAGATAATGTCAGTCTTGTAGAATCACTTTACGAAAACATTGATCACTTTTCGACTTAGTCACAGTTTTGTCGTCGACAGTTGCATCATATTCAGCTGAATAGTACATTTGGTATGCAGTAACATTATGTAAAAGATGGCCGCTTACAATTTTCCACTTATATAAACATAAATGTATGGAATTGAAAAATCTTCGTAAACAGCGTGGACCAAGCATGTATCCTCGAAAAAAAAAAGTTTTAATATGACAAGGTAAAGGTTTTCGTAAACCAACCGTGCCTTCCATTTTCGTCCCCTGGACCGGGATACTATTGACGAGAATTTCCAGTTGTGTTGCCAGTTCTTCGACTTCGTTGGCATCGAAGACCCGCGCATCACGGAGTTCTGCGCCGCCACCTGCGAGCCGTCGCCGCACGCCATCCTGCGCACCTGTCTGCTGAGGAACTTCGGAGCCGGTGACCGGCATATACATACTGAGGTGAGGATTGATCCATTGTGGAACTAATAGAAAATTTGAAAAATCCAAAAGTGCATGACTCATAATGCTCATTTGATCATATAAAAACCATAGCAGTTAGTTTTTTATTAATTATAATTAAAATACTTTCAATAAAAGAGCCATTTTCAATAAGGTTCCTCCTATGGGTGAAATAGTCCACTCAACGAATGACCCAAAAGGAGTTGTTCAGAGTGCTTAGGGAATACTAAAAGTCCCCACGTCTAGGAGGTGAGCCGGAGTGGGGGGCCCCATAAATGTTACCACTTTTGAGTTTTTCGCTAATATCTTTAAAACGTTGCGTCATAGAGAAAAAATATATATGCTACGTAATGAAAGTTAATACAATTTTCTACAACTTTTATCTTACACACTTTTTCGAATTCCTACCCATTTTCGAACTACACGTTCCGGAAAAATGAAAATTTTCAAAAAAACGACTTCTCGAATCTCCAATAAATGATTATCCATACAATGGCATATAAATCAAGTAGTTTCTGTGTACTAGCAGAAGTACAACAATAGAAACAGTTGCAGAAAGGAGGCAAAAAAATGTTTCGATCGTAAAGCACTCTCTAATGCTTCGCATTATGGGTCGTGCAATATGTGTAAGATGGTTGTACAGCTAGGGAAATGTTTTATTGATGACCAAATTATATATCCACATAAAATGTCAGCATATTCAAATCGTTACTGTAATTCTTTATCAATCGTATGAAATGGCTGTAACAAGTATAATTTACGGTAATATGTCAATCTGCTAAACAATCCATTTCTCTCTTCATTTGAGTAATTGCGCAAACTTTTGCGCATCGGAGACCTGAGGGCCTAAAAAGGTCACTTTGGCAGAATCATAAAATGATAACAGAATGGACAGTTAACTGTTTAGTTAATCATATCAAATCCCATTGTTGAAGCATTTTTCGGTTATTTTTTTTGTCTGTGCTAAAATACCAATCAATCCAATCCAAATCCAATCCCAATCTCTTTGGTTGTACCTACGTAGTGCAGCGAAAAAAAGAAAAACACGGACTGTATTCGTCATTTTATAATTCATAATGTCATCTTTTTGTGATTCTCCAAAGTGACCTTTTTAGGCCCCCTGCTCAATCATTTATTGGAAATCGTGTGCTCGGAAACTTTTTATTGCATTTATGGCAAAAAAAAAAAACGGTGCTGTCATGAATGCGCTCGTGCTTTCATTTTTGGCTATTACTATGATGATCACCCACTTTCTTAATGAAGTTAGCAGCACCAAGAACAGCAGAGCTCCTAGATATTACCATGTTACAAGCACCATTTGTAATTTAGTAAAATAACAATAATTAATAACTTGAATGTACAGATGAAGAAGCTGGAGTACCAGAAGATCGAGCTGACCATGAAGGTGGGCAAGCACACCGCAACCGTCGTCAGCAAGAACAAGAAGACTGCCAAGCAACGCGCCTCGCAGGCCATACTGCAGGTAACGTGCATCCTACAGGTTTTACTGTCCAGTCCTTTGAATATGTTCACACTCCGTTAAACTGTACGATATTTTACTGTATAAGGCTCGTTGTACACGGCACGGTTTCTTTACGGTACACCGCAGAATAATGTATATGACACTGCAAACCACCGGTTCTATGATCTACGGCGACGATTCCGTGCCAAATTGCCGCCGTGACGTCAACAAACTTTCATAGTGATCCATACAACACTGACGATCGTGCCTACACACGGCGAGACAAGCGTAGTTTTTCACGACAAAAAAAAACGTGTGTGTACAATGGCCCTTATGTTAGGATCAAGCGGCAGGTCTGTGTGAAAAAAAGATGTTCGGCCTCTTCCTTCCATTTATTCATTGTTTTTGGTAATTTACTTTTTCGTACGTGTCAATGTTCTGCCGCTAACTAGATGATGCACTGAATTGACTGATGGTCGTTAACCGAACATTCGGCCGATTATTCGTATTCGGTAAACTCACAGATATAGATACACCTAGATAACGCAAGAGCAACTACTTCGCGTGCCAAAAATCGCACCAACTTACGTTCAAAAGTCGTTAGCCGCCACTTTCGCGCTCAGTCCTGTGTACTGCTGGCTGGGTAAGCGTGAGCGAGAGCGCGAGCTTGTGACATCATAATAGGTAGTCAAAAAATGGCACGCTTGGTTTTCATACAGTTCCTGATACTTGCTTTATCTAGGTCTATCTATATCTGTGGGTAAACCCGTATTCGGCCAATTACTACTAAGAATCATGAATGAATAATAGCACCAGTTTAGACTAATTTGGTGTCAAGTTTCATAATAAGAAGATATACCTATATGGCTAGGGGAAACTCTTAACCACGAGGATCTTTTAAAAGATCAAAACGTTTTGCATAAAACAGGATTGAGGTACTCACAACCCTATCCTTTCCTTCCTTCCTATTAAAGACTATGTTGAAGACAAGGTAGTCTGGCAATAATTCCTTCTGCACATGTGGCTTCCCTGGCTCCTCATTAACGGCATAATTATGTAAATGTCTGCTCTCAAATTACAATGTTAATTTTTTTTTTTTTACATACTTTTTGACATAATTTCTTTATTATTTGACATTATATACTTTTGACTTAATTTCTTTATTGTTTGACATTATATACTTTTGACATAATTTCTTTATTATTTGACATTATATACAGACAATTCAAATTTTTCATCTCGTTATTAGTGGTTTTAATGGGAATCATAACACTTAGTTTTAGTAGGTTTTTTTTATCCTTTTGATAGATTCTTATTTTGTAAATGTGAGGACTTTGTAGGCCTTATAGACTTTAGATCTGTAGACCATTTTCTATTTTATCAAGTACTTGTTGACAGGCCTGCGCTGTCTTCGCATACCTACTGTAATATGGAAACATTGTAAAAGCCAACTATTTTTAAAAAGAGTAACCGTGGAGTTTCTTGCCGGTTCTTCTCCATAGGAAACGACCAATTGCAACCGTGCACCTAGCTTCTGACGTTTCATAAGTGCCCATGTAGGTTTATGTGCAATAAAACATTTTGATTTTGATTTTTTTTGATTCAGGCCCTGCACCCCCACGTACGTTCGTGGGGCTCGTTACTCCGTCTGTACGGCTCCCGCTCCGTGAAGAGCTGCAAGGAGAAGAAGCTAGAAGAACAGCAGATCACCCTCTTACAAGACCAGGCGCGCCACAATGAACCCAACTACGCCGTCCTGGACAAACTGCGCAACGAGATGAGGAAGCTGCGCGAGAGAGATGATGCTGTGGTACCTATTGGAACATTGTTGGTACATGAAGACCTGCCTACGCATTCTGGGTCTAATTTGAACAACGTTGATCTGTAAGGAGTTGGGTGTTTTGTGCTTCGGCTGCTTTTTCAAGGTTCGTAATAGTTTTTGTTGCTTAGAAAACAAATATGTAAGGGACCTCGTCCATTACGTGGTCACGACCACGGCCAGGGGCCGCAGACCAAAAGGCCACCTCTCGTATTCAAAACTATTAAAATCTTGTTGCAATCTCATCTCAGCGACTGTGAATTCAATTCAATTCATTATTGCATTCACATTTGTTTTACCAGATCTTACTAATAAATACAAGTTAACATAGAATGTCGATCACAAAAAAATTATTATATAGGGTGTTTGGAAGCTGGATAAAAAGGCTTAAGGAGGTGATAGTTGACACCACTTAGAGCATTTTGAACCATAGATGTCTTAGACGAAGTATTTTTTTTTTGTTTTTTTTTCGCCGTTAAAGTTGATAGGTATGTTATTTATGACTAAAAGTTTGCAGTTAAAATAAAAACATAGGTACTTCGTCTAAGACACGTATGGCTCAAAATGCTGTAAATGGTGTCAACTATCACTCCCTTAAAGCTTTGCACTCAGCTTCCAAACACTCTGTATATGAATAGTAGCATGTTTTAAAATTCTTTTTTTTTTCTCAAATATTTGTCAAAAATTTAGATAAAATAAAACTATTTTGACAGCTTGGAAAGCGAACATTCTTAAAATTACGGAAATAGCTTTTCTGGTTAAACTATAGATACTAAATGCGCATCAGGCATTTGCCTGCCCGACCGGTCACTTGCAGCCATACTTTATTATGAATGTCCACATCTTGGTTACAGGTTTAATGTGCGAGGTCCCTAAAAAGAAAAGGTTTGTGAACAAGTAAGAAATAATAGTAGTAATCAGGGTAGGAGATGGTTCTTGTTGCACCCCTCATTGTAAGTTTGTCTTCGAAGGAGCAGAGGGTGAGCTTATAAAGACATGCTGAACCATATACAGTACTGCTGTAGTAGTTTAAATTATAAAGCTAACCTCCCACTTCTATGTCGACATTATTATACTAGTGTAATATTTGAGGATCTAGTTTATTTACACATAAGATACCACTTCTAGAAAACAAGTTTCGCACTAACTTTTAAGGAGATAAATATTTAATCCATATCGACAATCATTATATGCTAAAACTATTTAAACATGTATTAATTTTTTAAACAATATAAGAAAGAAATACCGTTTTTTCACTTTAAAAAACACAAATACAGTTAAGAACATGTTCGTATCATAGCATTATTGCTGTAACTACAATAACTAAACACTTCTGTCGATTGATGACATCAATATTTTTAATACGTATCCATTATTATATCTAATATGATTATATCCCAATTGAAATTTATATTTGTACTTAAGTATTTTAAATATTAAGTAGGTACTGATGACGGTTAAAAGTTAAATATTAATGAAGAACTATCAATTCATTCTAATAACATTGTAAAGTGCTATAAAAACAGGGGATTATCTTTAGACTAGGTTTTGTTCAGAAACTGACTAGAATTGGGTGTCAGTTGTCAGTATTGTATTGACGAAAAATTTATTTACAGATTCTATAATACATTTTTCGTCGGTTATCAAAAAAAAATCTGTAGTTTCATAGAAAAGTGCAATATCTATACAATCAAAATGTACTGAAAGCTATACAGGGTCATTAAAATAGATGGACAAATTTTAACACAGCGCTCAGTTCGTCTAACCAAAGATATCCAAGCAAAAAAAAAAAACACTGATGAAAGTGATTTTATTTTGTCCTAAAATAATAAATTACCGGCACATTAGTGTATTTTCGTTAGCTAATTATTTTTCTTGTAAGTATCTATGAGTTTTTCTTGTAAGTATATTTTTTTACCATCGTCCTTATTTTGGTGGTCTGAATGATTTGTAAAAGTTTGTCCATCTATTTTAATGGGACCTTATCATTGATGTATTTAATGATCGAAGGACCTTATATATTTTTTTAATAACCATCGAAAATTTTCAGAAGCATGACATGCTTCTGAACCCACGGTGAGTCGGTGACAGGTTGTGCGTCTGTGTCCGTGCCACCCTGTACATAAGTCGCAGCCAACTAGCTTAGGTAATAATTAGCCTTTCAGTTAACTGCCTAGCTTTTCAACTAAATGGCACCATTCAACTAACGGTCTGAATGATATTCAGCCATTCAATCAAACTGCTATCATTTGCCAATGATTTGAATCGCTAACGTATGCCTAGCCCAGAAATTTAAATTGGCGATTGACTTATTGATAATAGAATAGAATAGAATACTCTTTATTATGCACATCATATTAATTACAGACATAATTATAGAAACTGTACAAAGGGTGACGCAATGAGCGGTCTTATCGCTAAAAGTGATCTTTTAAAGACAACCTTTGGATAGATTGAAAAGGGGAAGGACAGACAAATACTGTAGCTGGTCTGTGGTGTACCATTTATATAATACAATAAATACATACATAAAGTATATTTTACTAATCTAAATAAATATATACAATATACATTTAACAATAAACATGAAACAGGAGTTAAGAAAATATAATGATGATGTATTAAGGAGAGAGGAAGTGATAATTGATTTAAAGCGACAGTTGTTTATTGTAGTTTTGGAAAATAAAAAAGTTACGTGTCTTGAGATCTATATTTTAGTTTTAGTTTTTTGCCACCGACTTCAGAAATTAAAGTTATATCATAATTTTCAGTTAATTTATTTTTGAACTCTGTTTCATTTTTTTTAAATAATTTTGTTTGTTTCATAATTTTTAGTTTTAGGTAAAAACTGGAATATTTGTTTGTAATAAGTAGGTAGGTAATAGTTTTGTTGTAAATATTGTACTAGAATTTGTCCGAGGTTTTGAGATGTTTTCCCTTTGACACTACACCCGTAGCTCGTATCAATAAGCCAGGCCGTCACACTTACACGTATTAATCCATATCTTGAAAATTACTGAATCGATTTTGATGAAACTTGCACGGTTCCCTAAGTTGAAGTAAATGTAAGCCAATAAACAAAATGGCCACCATCCGATTAATAGTTGCGGAAAAATACGTGAACAAACACATACATACGTCTATAAAATTTTGTATATTTGTTTGGAAGCCCTAATAGATTGTCATATGTGAATATAATGCAATTCCAATAATATTACATACATACGTGTCGAATTGATATACCTCCTTTTCTTTGCAGTCGGTAAAAATGCATATCTAATTACAAGTTCGGCAGTATAAAAGCTGAGCAGTAAACTAAATAACAATAAGTCATAATGAATATTTAAATTCGTTAGTAAATAAATATTCAGCAGTATGGCTTAACGGGCAGGTAACAATTCGGAATTAGTCGATGAGAAATCTAACTTGAAAATAGCGCTCGCTCGGCTCGAGCGCGTTTGTTCACCTAACGCATTCGGCCAGGGTGGCCTGGCTTAGTTACTGCGACAAATTTGACTCGGACGTGGTTAATCACAGTTCCAACCTAACAGGAAATTCCATTGTAGGATTAAGGACGCCTTTACGAATTGACGCGCTTCAATTTTAGGTATTGAGTGTTACTACTACACGTGCACGGCTCACACACACAGCGACATGCGCGAAGCGGTGAAATTATGAGTAAACTGACACGACTTGATACTTGAGCCTAATTTTATTTTATTTTTGCCATGTATTTTTTTTAAGTTTACGGTGATTTGTTTTCAAACAGTTTGTAGGTAATGTGAAGTGTTCATATAAGTAGAATGCTATTTACTTAATTTCACTGGACAGTGATTAATCAAGTACAAGTTGCCAAAGTACCTATGTATTAACAATTTGCGGACGAGCTTATTGAAAACAAATATAAAACAAGCTTGTTTTATTCGGTTTATTTCGTATTTTATATAATAAATTTGCTATGGTATCAAATGCAAGTAGGTTCTCACTAGAAAGAAAATACGTCTATTTGGCACACACCCTACAAGGCAAACAGTACAAATGCTACAATATTCATCACGCTAATATTATAAAGGCGAAAGTTTGTGAGTTGTGTGTATGTTTATATGTTTGTTCTTCACGCTCAAACGGCTTCACCAATTTTGATAAAATTTTGTATAGAGGTAGCTGACACATATAGGCTACTTTTTATCCGATATTCCCACGGGATCGAAACTTATGCGGGTGAAGCCGCGGGGCACAGCTAGTTGCTTCATAAATATTTAAAAAATTCGTAAAACAAAAACAACGCAATGGATATTGTTGAACTGTCAAATCGGAATGGATTGCCATTTCAAGTGTGTTACGCAATTAGGATAACGTACTAAGCAGTGTCGTGCATTGCATAAAGGCATATTAGCAGTGGCTACCTCGATAAATCACTATAAGCCTGTCAATTACATTTTTGGCCGTGCAAAGTGACGGCCATTGAGATCGCCGATAGTGAGATAAAAATGAAAATCCAAGATGGCGGTTGTAGTTTTTTTTAATTTTTCATCATGGGTGTCGTTTTTATGGTTTTCAAGGGTGCTAAAACCGATAGTGATGTCCAAATGAAAATCCAAGATGGCGGCTGTATTTTTTTTTATATTTTTCGTCGTGGGTGTCGTTTTCATGGTTTTCGAGGGTGCTGGAGCCAATAATTGGGTCAAAATGAAAATCTAAGATGGCAGCTGTAATTTATTTTATATTTTTATCATGGGTGTCGTTTTTATGGTTTTCAAGGGCGCTAAAGCAGATAGTGAGGTCAAAATGAAAATCCAAGATGGCGGCTGTAATTTTTTTTTTATTTTTTATCATGGGTGTCGTTTTCATAGTTTTCGAGGGTGCTGGAGCCGAAAAAAAAGTCAAAATGAAAATCCAAGATGGCGGCTGTTTTCTTTTTTTTTTAGATACTTTTGTTTTATGTTTCCGATTAGTGACCGCATCTGCCTAGACTAGACCCAGCCTAGTGCCTGCCTACCTATTCTTAAGGTCTCAACAAAACTAACAAAAGAAGCCCAAACTTGGCACACCTAGCTCAGCTCGGCTATTAGTTCCAGTAGCAGTCTTCGAAGTTCACCTGCAGGTCACTCCATCAAGTCCGGAGGTAAGGTCTCAACATAACTAAGAAAACGAGCCCATACTCGGCACACCTGACTCAGCTCGAATTATTCCGTTCTGATCCCCTGAACCCCCCCCCCCCCCCCGCCTCGATCCCCTCCTAGATCGTCTTCTGTTTTAATCTCTGTCTTATCCACTAAAAACTTTCTCATACCGGTTTGAACCGCTTTTTCTTTTGTTTTTGATCCTGAAGGATCGTCAGCAACAAAAATAAGTACAGGGTTTATTGAAATACATAAGTTCGTTATTTCTTATTATAACGGATACGTGTATGTTAGTATTGAGGAACAACGACTCCACATTTTCGTCTTTGTCAAGTCACCGCACCCGGTTTGAACCCTTTTTAATAATTTTACAGATGGCAGATGTGAAAAATGTTACAATTTTTCATGATGTGTGTCAATTTCGTGGTTTTCGAGGGTGCTGAAACCGATGGTGAGGTCAAAATGAAAATCCAAGATGGCGTATGTGAAAAGTGAGTGTTACAATACAGACACCCATCATGAAAATATTGTAACACTCACTTTTCACATACGCCATCTTGGATTTTCATTTTGACCTCACCATCGGTTTCAGCACCCTCGAAAACCACGAAATTGACACCCATTATGAAAAATTGTAACATTTTCACATCCGCCATCTTGGATTTTTATTTTGACCCCACCATCGGTTTCAGCACCCTCGAAAACCACGAAATTGACACCCGTCATGAAAAATTGTAACATTTTTCACATCCGCCATCTTGGATTTTTATTTTGACCCCACCATCGGTTTCAGCACCCTCGAAAACCACGAAATTGACACCCATCATGAAAAATTGTAACATTTTTAACATCCGCCATCTTGGATTTTTATTTTGACCCCACCGTCGGTTTCAGCACCCTCGAAAACCACGAAATTGACACCCATCATGAAAAATTGTAACATTTTTCACATCCGCCATCTTGGATTTTTATTTTGACCCCACCATCGGTTTCAGCACCCTCGAAAACCACGAAATTGACACCCATCATGAAAAATTGTAACATTTTTCACATCGGCCATCTTGGATTTTTATTTTGACCCCACCATCGGTTTCAGCACCCTCGAAAACCACGAAATTGACACCCATCATGAAAAATTGTAACATTTTTCACATCCGCCATCTTGGATTTTTATTTTGACCCCACCATCGGTTTCAGCACCCTCGAAAACCACGAAATTGACACCCATCATGAAAAATTGTAACATTTTTCACATCCGCCATCTTGGATTTTTATTTTGACCCCACCATCGGTTTCAGCACCCTCGAAAACCACGAAATTGACACCCATCATGAAAAATTATAAAAATTTTCACATCCGCCATCTTGGATTTTTATTTTGACCCAACCATCGGTTTCAGCACCCTCGAAAACCACGAAATTGACACCCATCATGAAAAATTGTAACATTTTTCACATCCGCCATCTTGGATTTTTATTTTGACCCCACCATCGGTTTCAGCACCCTCAAAAACCACGAAATTGACACCCATCATGAAAAATTATAAAATTTTTCACATCCGCCATCTTGGATTTTTATTTTGACCCAACCATCGGTTTCAACACCCTCGAAAACCACGAAATTGACACCCATCATGAAAAATTGTAACATTTTTCAC
The DNA here is from genome assembly GCA_916614155.1 of Mesoligia furuncula. Lineage (NCBI taxonomy): Eukaryota > Metazoa > Arthropoda > Insecta > Lepidoptera > Noctuidae > Mesoligia > Mesoligia furuncula. The sequence continues at coordinate 2,059,410 of OU744810.1, forward strand.
ATCCGCCATCTTGGATTTTTATTTTGACCCCACCGTCGGTTTCAGCACCCTCGAAAACCACGAAATTGACACCCATCAGGGGATCAGACCGGAATAACTCCTCAGCTAGGCTGTTAGTTCCAGTAGCAGTCTTCGAAGTACACCTGCTGTGCAGGTCACTCCAGCAAGTCCAAAACGAAATATGAATTTATAAACCCTACTTACTTCTAGAAAAATTATAAGACTGTGAATCAAATCTTTCCTTGGGTAATAGGTACATACAGAATGCGTGAAGTATCAAGTTTTGTGTGTCAAATATTTTGTATCCGTACAGCGATCTTCTTTTAGCACAAGCTGCTTCTTACAACCGACACAGAGTCCACTCACAACGGCGGCCGAGCGCAGACTAATATTTCATTACAAATTTTTGTGCAATAAACCGAGACAGTGACCAGTAAAATAACCCTTATTTCAATCCAATAAGATTCACGTATTACAGCTAAATATGTGAAAAAATAGACTCCGATTTTTATTTTTTTCTGAGCTTATTTTTAACATTTTGATAGTTCTTTGGGCTACCTTTTTGAGTTGAACATGTCTGCTTACATAAAATATTTTAAAATAAATATGTTTATGTTATTAAATAGAAGAAAAATGATCCCAAAGACAGCACGATATCGTCGATTTTGCGTGAAGAGGCAACGGAAATTATTTTTTACTATATTATAAACCAACATTTTCGAATAAAAAATGGCTACCATTTGGAGATGAAAGAGTAATCTATCTGTGGTAATTATTAGTTACATTTGGTTTCGTCTCATTTTGCCGCAAAATGCACCGAAAAACGGCTTATTTTTGTCAGATTCGTAAAGGCGTCCTTAAATAACCGACTAATTTTCTTTTTATTACTGTTCATCTTTTAATTTAACAACCACCGAAATATAAAATCGTGTGCCTGTTATTTTTTTCAATTGATCATAACAACCCCCTAATGATTATATAATGATTTGATTTAAATGAGAGTTGTTAAAATGATTACCCATTTAAATTATTTTTCCTTTTTTTCCTTACATTTTCACCTTATCATATCAACGGTCTAAGCATCAGCCAGTTCATTCAAAGTTGTATTAGACGCATTGGCTGAATATTGTATATCATTCAGCCGTTTAGTTAAAAGGCTAGAAAATTAATTGAAAGGCTAATTAAGCTAGTTGGCGGCGACACATACTGACTGCGAAATACAAAAACTGTGTTTACTAATATTAGAACTCAATGTAAAGAGGAGAGTCAGTTATAGTCATAGCGTGTACTATATTGGACCACTCGTTTTTTCGAGCAGGTAATTAGATTAATTCTTTAGTGATCTAAGATTTTGTTTTTTGGGAGTTCAAGAGTCTATATAAGCTTAAGCTTTGTAATAGATTATGTTTTTAAGTGTGCTATGTGCGATATTCACCCTAGTCTTACCTACTACCTGATGTGGGCTATCCGACGAATACTGCCTAAACTTGAATGCAGAATCTTAGTATAATCAATTAATCATGTTTTTCAACCAAACTCAAGTCGCTAAAGTAGGAATGAGTGTAAATTATTAAGATTCTGAACTCAAGTAGTTTAGTATAATTTTATTAATTTATGTTGTGCCTTATTTTTACTTCTCGATGTTTATTCGCATTCGAGCAGCGATGTTCAACCGTTCGCATCGTGACGGTCAAACATCGTGGAAATGTCACCTGCAGACAGTAGTTACAAGTATTCCTAGTAACGATAACTGAAGTGGGGCTTCAAAGACCTGTGTGTTACAGTGTTTGTCCACCGCCATGGCACAAGAAACGCGATTATTCGAACCGAATGTGACGTCTTGTTGACGGACGTGCGGTGGACACGGGGTCATAGTAAATGTATCGCTACTTCGGCGACGTCATCACGTTTTCGTTGACCTGGCGGTGGACAAAAGGGTCTAAACAGACGGACTGCATTTTTGCAGTTCGGATGCAGTTTGAATGCAGTTGACACGACTGCATAGAACTGCACGGTTGCGGTTGCGTGTCAACTGCATTCAAACTGCTTCCGAACTGCAATTTGCGGTAGGATTGCAGTTGAAATGCGGTCCGTCTGTCTAGAGCCTAAATATGCGAATCGGACACAGGGTCGGTTCCCTTCTCTAATTATCTACTAATTTGTGAACAGAGTGTCTTCCTCTGGCGTGAGAATAAGGCAAGGTGGGTCAAGGCTTTATCTGAAGTTCAGAAAACCTACTTGAATCATTAAGAGCGTTTACGCCGTACGGCATTTCATACAAACTTTCAAGCCTTTGTTTTTCGAAATTAATGAACGGATTTTAATGAAACTTCCTAAGCACAAGCAGGATACAATGGTCTAAAAAGTTAGTAGAGAACATTTTCGAAATGTCTTATATAAAAAAAAGAGATCTGGAAATATCTGTTTCTATGGAAAGTTTAAAATCGGTCTAATTTGGCTGTAACACTATTTTTCTAAAATGTTCTCTACTAACTTTTTAGACCTTTGTATTTTGCTTATGCGTACGAAGTTTCATTAAAATCGGTTCATTCAATTCGAAAAAAAAGGGCTTGAAAGTTTGTATGAAATGCTGTTCGGCGTAAACGCTCTTAAGCTTTTAACGTCCTCCAATTATGTAATTGCAATAATTAAATATTATTTGTCATTATAAGTATCTATACCTTATAGATTTTGTGTGTGACATTTATGTTACAAAATTAGTATTAGCATCATACTTTGTGAGTGGTGTATACTTGTTAGATTAGTGGGGCCTATCAGAATAGGGACCTGGTAGGCCATAACGTGACGATTGTGATGAAGCAAAGATGCCTAATTCGTGACTGTGCTTGATGACTGTTCAAAAATTAAATACAATAACATCCAGAATTTTATCCTTAATACTGTATTAGTCTTAAACTAGTGTAGGTTCCTCTTGTGCAATGTTTTAATAGTCTAAATGAAATGCATCCGTGTAATATTACATTGACTAACGACTAGCTTTAAAAAAGTCGTTAGTCAATGTAATATTACACGGATGCATTCCATTTAGGGCTGATTTTTCAATCATCTGATAACTTTATTCGAGGAATAATTTTGAAATTTTTACAGTTATTTCATACAAAAACTGTCAAACGTCAATTTTATTCCCCTAAGGGCTGATTTCTCCATCGCCAGATAACTTTTATTCGAGGAATAAAATTGACCATTGACAGTTTTTGTATGAAATAACTGTCAAAATTTCAAAATTATTCCTCGAATAAAGTTACCAGGTGATTGAAAAATCAGCCCTAAATGGAATGCATCCGTGTAATATTACTTTGACTAACGACTAGCTTTAAAAAAATGTATCTAAATAAATAGAACAAAAAAAAGGGTTTACTATTGAAGTTATAATAATTATCATAGGTAGGATATATTCCCAAGTCCATCGCATATTTATATCGGTCTAACAATTAAATAAATAGACGCAAAATAAATCTTCCAACACAATACGAAATAATTTAAGGGTGTGAATGTGATTCAAAGTTATTGAATATTTTTAATCTACTTACCTTTATTAAATTTGCTCAAATTTAGTTTTATTAACTGGTTTTCTTTTAATGTGGATGAATTAGCGAAGCCCGACCATTAGTCTCAGATTCTAAACTGACCAAAGGCTGCCGCGACGCACGGCGGAGCAGAGTATTTTAAATTCACCAACGTAAATTCGTACGTATAATGGTAACAAGATATAGATTCTAAAGCTCCGAGACCAAACACGTGGCGGGGACCAAGGGAGAATTGTCTCTGCGGTATTGACGAGCGCGCTGGAGTTTACCGCGGCGGGATGCGAAGGCATGCGGCGGTATGCCCCGGAGTCCGCCAGCATACGATGGCGGGATGTGGCGGGATGTCGCGAGATGTCGCGGGATGTCGCTGGATGCTTCTCGGCAAATACTCCTCGACGCCGATACCGCCCCCGCCGTGCGTTGGTCTTTATGTTTTAAAACGAAATTCTTACTTTGTTCGAGAATAGACATAGAAGCTTTAACAAAGAAATTATGTTAAAGAACAAATAAAAACTGCAAGCAGCCTTGACTAGTCCAAACTGCTAGGGCTACGATCTTTCCACACACAAAACAGGACGCCCTTAGTCATGTGCTCACTTTGTATCGACAATTTTAGACTATTAATTTCAAATTCCAAATTTCAAATTCCAAAAAAAAGGCCACATTGGAGAATTATAAAAGGATAATATTATGAATCGTAATAATAAAGAGAGTATAAGTAATGATGTAACAAATGTTTTGTAAAATGAAATTTGAAAAGAGTGTCCATGGAGTTTCTTGCCCGTTCTTCTCCATAGGTACCTACGCTTTGGAATGGGCAACTAGCTTCATATTTTCTGACTGACCGACTTCTTGACAATTCAAAAGTGCCTGTTAAAGGTTTAATTGAAATAAATGCTTTGAGTTTGAGTTTATAATCAAAGAGATTGGGATTTGATTTGGATCGGATTGATTGGTGTTTTTGCACAGTTAAAAAAAATAACTGAAAAATGCTTCACCAATGGGATTTGATACGATTAACTTAACGGTTAACTGTCCATTATGTTATTCTTTATGATTCTGCCAAAGTGGCCTTTTTAGGCCCCTAGGTCAAGTGACACCCTTAATTCAGAAATTAATTGTATTTTGTAAAGAGGTTTTATGTACCTATTAGCTTTGTAATTTTAGGAGAGGGGCTTACATGACCTAAAGCGCGGTCACTGTCGGACTGCATAGAAAAGAAAGAGAAGCGCGATGACACAACGCTGGTAATTTATTGCAAAATATGAAGCAATTATTTAATTACAAAAAATCGATTGTGTGGACGAAAAAATTAAAACACTAGTATTTTAGTATGTTGCTTGTTGAATAATCTGACAAAAAATCAGAATCATTGTATGTATGTTCTGTACGTTATTAGTATGTTACTGCATCTTGTTAATACATACCTACTTCATGTATTAAATATTTGCATGCCACCATTACATGGCGGAATGTGTCTCTGCACTACAATTTTACATTATCATCTTTTGTACCTACCACATTTTATGCAAATAAACGATTTTGATTTTGCTTTGATTTGATGGTTTTTATTGTAAAAAGAAAGTTTTTAGAGGTATCTTCATGATTTTTTTCTATCGTATCAAATTAGTTGTATTATGTTTTCAACACACTATCTACCTAACATTTATATCCTGAAGAATATCATATATTTGTCTGATTTTGTTGACTGTCTCTTATTGTTTCTAAAACTTGCGTTTTTTGTGTTTAGGTGATAGGTCCTGTAAGCCCCTTAACTCCTTGTATAATAAACTAGAACATTAACCCAACTGCAATTTTGGTGGGATATAAAAAATACATTTTAAAAAGGCAGAAAAAACAATAAATGACTATGATAAAAAATGTGTTCTTTTCATTGTTTATTTACTATAATCTATTTGCAAAAGAACGCTTAGACCTAGAACCTTGAAAACGTTTTGTTATTTAGTAATTAAGTCAATCTAATTTTCCAACATAATTAGGTAGATATACTAGGTACCTACTTAATTGATTTTGAACTGTTTGGCGGTACTATAATGAACAAGTATATAAGTGAATGAATTATGTCTATAAAGTGTTAGCTAACATATTTTAAGATAAGGGCAATATAAGGGATTAGATGTGTAGAATTTAAATCTGATTGTCACCCATCGTCAACACTTGCGGTCGACGTCGATTTAGACCAGACAAACACAAAATCCGAACAAGAGAATTATTTTCTCGATATTTTAGAATAGATAGAATGACGAAGGAATGATCTTTCCCTATTTACACAAAGAGAATTTGACAGAGTGGAGATATAATGTACACACGGCAACATATCAAGCTATACATTTCCAGTTTTAGCTGACCTTGCATTGTTTAGGTTTTTCGTACAATCAGAAGTCAAATTATACATGTGCGTGTGGTGTGAGGGCCACTTTGTTAAAACTCTTTGAAAATGTGCTTAGGATTTAGTGAACATTCCCAAAGAATTGTGAAAGTTGGTTTCAGATTTTGTGAAAGTCTAATAACCGAGTTATAGACTGTAAAGTTGGGCCCTCAGTTCTCACATAGAGGATTGAGGGCCCACCTAAAACTGATAAACTATGGACACTACAGAAAAAGTCTTAATGCCAAAATCTAAGCAAATGCCAAACAAAATTTGTGAAAACAAGACATTATCGCAAAACACTGTCCTACTTTGTATATCTTCGTACAAAATGGGCCCTCAATTCTCATACACGTAAAAGTTTATTACGCAATTATAATGAAATCATTAACTTACAGCTACTGTTTGAAATCCTAAATGCTACTAAATAAATTGTGAAAATTTATAAAAGCAAGAACAGGTCACCACTTTTTGTTGTTTGAAAGTTATCCCTCAGTCCTCCATTTCTTTTGTTTTCGATTTATTACGCTTATCGTATGAAAGATAAGACAAATACAAAATTGTCTCCTTTTGTAAAATAAATTGTGCAACAAATTCGATACCAGAAAGAAATTAAAAGACCCTTTATTATATAAGAAAATCGAGTTTTATTTTTATTATCTGAATTTGCAAATAGGGTGACCACAATTTCTTTTAGATTGCAGTAAAGATTAGTAAATGTAGAGTATAAGTTTTAATAAACTTTCTTCGATTTTTCGCTTATTATCGTCATAGCATTTGTACTCAATTTCGTGATAAAAAAAAATTATTTCGGAGTTCGAATGATCACAAAAAAAATACTGTTCCCCAAATCATTTTTGCTTGAAATATCGTTCGTTTTGATGACAATAATCAAATAATTTATTTATTATTTTTATAAAGGCTTTTGTCCAGCCATGGGACAATGTAGGCTAAATATAATCCTAACTAATAGCTGTAATATTTAGTGTAGTTACTAAACAATAGTTTATGATAGTGCAGCGGAAGTTGTAGGTAATAAAGCATTAAGGCGAGTTTTATGAAACAGTTGTAGTGAAGAATAAAAATAATAATAATTTTTTAATACGCAAACACATCTTCGGTCAAGACACTCAATCATCTTCGGTCAGATATCAAACATTCAAGGTAAGTTTGTTTTGATACCTAGGTACTCATAATTTTATAAGTTCGTAATATTTTACTAAATAGTACTTAGATAGTCACTCTAAGAATTGTTTAGGTAATTCAATTTCACCTATTTATAAATTGTAATTTTTTTTAAATAAAATATAATTATTTCATACTCCAGAAAACATATTTGTTATTGTGCAAGTACCTACCTAGGAATAAAAAAAACATCCAGGAACGCACTGCTTTATTAGGTACTAGCTTCTGCCCGCGACTTCGTCCGCGTGAAATTCGAAAGTCATATGGCTCCATCTATTATCATAATAACGTTATTATTGTTTTCCTCGGGAACAGCACTTTTTTCGGGATGAAAGGTACAGTGGTTTAGGCGTGAAAAGCTAACAAACAAAGTTACTTTCGCATTTATAATATTACTTAGTTAGGATTATATTTAGCCTACATTGTCCCATTGCTGGGCAAAAGCCTTTATAAAAATAATAAATAAATTATTTGATTATTGTCATTAGTTTTTTCGGAACGAACGATTTTTCAAGCAAAAATGATTTGGGGAACAGTATTTTTCTATGTGACCGTTCAATTTCCGAATTTTTTTTTTTATCACGAAACTTGAGTACAAATGCTATGACGATAATAAGCGAAAATTCGAAGAAAGTTTATTAAAACCTATGACTCTACATTTACTAATCTTTACTGCAATCTAAAAGAAATTGTGGTCACCCTATTTCCTAATACAGAGAATAAAAATAAAACTCGATTTACTTATACAATAAAGGGTCTTTTAATTTCTTTCTGATATCGCATTTGTTGCACAATTTTTTTCACAAAAAGACACAATTTTGAATTTGTCTTATCTTTCATACGATAAGCGTAATAAATCGAAAACAAAATAAAATGGAGGACTGAGGGCCCGAATTTTATCAAGGTCATAACTTTTAAACAACAAAAGGTGGTGACCTGTTCTTGCTTTCATAAATTTTCATAATTTATTTAGTAGCATATAGGATTTCAAACAGTAGCTGTAAGTTAATGATTTCATTATAATTGCGTAATAAACTTTTACGTGTATGAGAATTGAGGGCCCATTTTGTACGAAGATATACAAAGTAGGACAGTGTTTTGCGATAATATCTTGTTTTCACAAATTTTGTTTGGCATTAGCTTAGATTTTGGCATTAAGACTTTTTCTGTAGTGTCCATAGTTTATCAGTTTTAGGTGGGCCCTCAATCCTCTATGTGAGAACTGAGGGCCCAACTTTACAGTCTATAACTCGGTTATTAGACTTTCACAAAATCTGAAACCAACTTTCACAATTCTTTGGGCATGTTCACTAAATCCTAAGCACATTTTCAAAGAGTTTTAACAAAGTGGCCCTCACACCACACGCACATAATTATACTGGTTATGTTATAGCTTGATGTGGAGCCGTGCGTACCTACATTTGTCCGTTTGGTCTAAACCCATCTTGGCTCGTTGTCTGTATTTCTAAACCCGCGTACAGACGTGTGTAAAGTTACGCGAATTTGCGTTTGAAAGGCACTATAAGTATTAATTTTATGTAATGCTCGAATCGCAGTTCGCGCTGGTTCATCGGGGGGTCTAGTGTCTAAGTCCGTCAACGAAGATACGGGCCTGTCCGAAAGTAATTGATAATAAGAGTCAAATTAAATTTTACGGGCTGAAAAATACATATCGGCAGTAGCCACAACTGTCTAAACGTGTTGTCATTCATTCTTAGTTCGGGCCCGAACTAATCATAATTATGTCCGTGACACTGAGTAGGAAACATCCGTAACAGCAGCCGTAACTTCGGATTTCGTGCTTAGGGAGTCGACCTCTAGGTGTGGAGCTCACAGCGCTCAATGCCCGTTGAAAACATGTGCCGTCCACACTATTCTCATTACGTTACAGGATACGTTGCATTGCACGCGTCTGGATCCGACTTTATTGAAAAACTCGCGCTGATTGAGCAAAAAAATATTTTTTATTAGGTATTCAAAAGAGGTAGTGTATTCTTCGTAAAATAGCTCTTTAATCCCAAGGACTAAAAGTGATTTGAATTTGGGTGTGTAACATTTGATATAATAAAGTTCTAATAATCATTTATGACCTAATTTCATTTAAGGTGAATGGGTAGTTGAGACCGCGAAATTCAAATTTTCTTACGTTTTTTGCAATTTGCAGGTCAGTGTCAGGTTGTATCTTGATCAAAATTTGATTCGCGACAATAACAGGTACCTACATGTTTAGAGAATTATAATCATTAATACATCGTTCTAAGTTAGATTTCTACCACTAACACTTTTCCATAAGAGACTGGTGGTTGGTGGTAGAAATCTAACTTAGATATATATTATATCCGGCCGTTACGATGCTTCGAGAGTACCTATATAAGGAATTCCACATACATACAAAGATACACAATTATGTAGTTAAGTACCTACGCATAAAACATAACCCTGTTCTGTCACGTACCTAGTCGGGTAAATAGTGTATGACACTGCACATAACTCTAGGTATTCCCCGGTTATTTAACAGTTTCATAAACGACTAATTCGATAATCGAATTGGGTTTTATTACCTCGCAGTAGGTGCGAAAAGTAGAGTATTCTCCTCGGGGATAAAGGTGTCTTCGTCTCTTGGGCGAGCTTGAATCCCTCGCACCACACGGGATTCAAAATAGCACCCGCGACATAAAGACACTGCTTTATCCTCTTAGTGAATAATCTACTATTGCATTATATGATATGAATAATTAGATATAAAAAAAAATCATAGTGTGACAGAACAAATTCAATCGTGATTATGTGAGGCATACGAAACTTCTCTATACCTACTGGACGAGGTTATCTATTAATTATTAGGGAAATGGTGTTATCTCCTATCTATATAATTAATTGCATCCTAATAAATATTTTCAACTTCCATGGGTTTGTTTTATTTATAAGCCTCGTCTTCACTAGGTTAGAGTACGAAAGTAGGTCCTAGAGTGATAAGAGTGGAACGTATAATTAGTGCGTAATCTGATGTAAATGTGCGCTTAATAAAAAAATTGTGCGCTTTGTCGTTTTGGAAAAAACGATTTCTGCTGGAGTAACGTTTTTCCGGCAGGAAAATTCTCAACGAATGATCGGAGAGAGAAATATTGTGCATGGGCAGAGAGATTATATTTGTGCAATAGGTAATGTGCGCTAAGTTTTTTAGTTTTCAAAAAAGTGCGATTACTTTGAATCCAATTCTGTCACAAATACGCAGAAATTAAGGGCTACCTACTCGATGTTTATTCTACAAGCGCACATATAGGTAAGCGTCACTGACTCTGCAGGGCCACCATTAGGGACTTTAATTTTGATAACACAAAAAAAATGTCGCCAAATTTGAATTTGTCAAATTTGGCGAATTTGTCGGTCACTGGTTTAAAAGATATAAGGGTTTGTAGGATGTGCATCTGGTATGTGCATAAGGTGGCCGATCTGGAGTCTCCCCAGCAGGGTCACATTTTATATCTCAAAAACTAGAGCACCTAGTGTTTTCTCCAGGGACCGGACAACCCCGCTTAAGAGTTAAGCCTTTGGACAGGGTACCCCTACATGGGGTAACTCATATCGCAGTGTTACCTTTTGTTCGAGTTACATCCTCGAAACCCAGTGAAACGGTTAACACCTTTATTAAGGTAACCACGTGAAGGGGTTAACCCCTTCAATGACTTAAGCCTACCTATGAGGTTACCTTCTCGAAAAGCTTTTTTTCCTGTTACCCTGGATTACCTAATAAACTTGAGCTGCATGTAGGTGGGGGGATACTTGCACCCGTGCGGCGCCATATTGCCTTACTATGTTTATTTAGTTATTACGATTTACGAATTTAACAACAAGTGACGCGTGACATTTAAGCGAACTAACATTAAGATGAGTAAGACAGGTAAGTGATAAATGATTTATTTTCTGTAAGTAGGTTTTTACAAACACTTTTACACGTCATCATATTTTTTAAACTAGATGTGGTCAGCGTTTCCTATCTGACTACTCTGAGAAGAAAGGCCGAAACAAACTCAGAGGTCACAGTCTCTTTTAAAGTCCAGACAAAATCTTGGTCAGATCATGTGAAGACCATGTAGATTGATGTCTGAAATGGTCTTTTGAGGAAAGAACCACACAGATTGAGCGGACCTGTCCAATCAGTGCACGCATTTGTCAAAAATCGTGCAGCTCAACTCAGAAATTGAGGAGCTCAACGATTCGACGAACAATACCAAAGAAAGGACATTTGGGTAGGCCGCGTAAATTACTCAAACTGCCAGATCATGATTAAAACTAAGAAGGAAAACAGAAAAAAAAATGACCCACATAGTCCTCACATTCACAATAATTCAATGAAAAAAAAAAACTTAACAAAGTAAATATTCATGTCATTGTCTAAATAAAATTCATCAATGTCAATGTGTATATAAAAAATCCGAACATAATCTTTGAGGATCATGTAGTGTCTGAAATGATCTTTTCAGGAAAGAACCACACGGAATGAGTGGACCTGTCCAGTCAGTGCACGCATTTGTCAGTAACCGTGCAGCTCAACTCAGAACTTAAGGAGCTCAACGATTCGACGAACAATACCAAAGATAGGACATTTGGGTAGGCCGCATAAACTACTCAAACTGCCGACCATGATTGACCCACATAGTCCTATTAAAATAATATAATACTTTATACAGTAGATGTACATGTCATTGTTTAAGTATATAGATACTTAAAAAAAAAAAAAGAAAATATTAAAGTGTAAAATTGCAAAATAACATTCATTGTCTAACCCCAATAGGAGCTGCTCCAATAGGAGCAGCTCAATCCCAAGCCTTTTTGTCCTCAATATAGTCTTTTACAGTATAATAGGCTTTCTGGCATAGTTTTCGCTTTATAAAAGCTTTGAATTTATTAAGGCTTAGTTCTTGAATGTGGCTAGGAAGTTTATTATAAAAACGTATACATTGGCATCTAAACGAGCCACCTATTTTCTTGAGCCTTGTTGTAGGAACAACAAATTTGTGTTTGTTCCTAGTATTTATGTTATGGATATCACTGTATTTTTTAAACAGATTAATATTTTTATGTGCATACAAAAGATTATCATAAATGTACTGAGAAGGCACAGTCATTATATTAATCTCTTTAAATTTGTCTCTGAGGGAGTGTCTGGGACTTAATTTATAAATAGAACGAATTGCCCTTTTTTGTAAAATAGAAATTGTCTGAATATCGGCAGCATTTCCCCACAACAGAATACCGTACGACATCACACTATGAAAATAACTAAAGTAAACTAAACGGGCTGTCTCTAAATCAGTCAAATCACGAATTTTCCTAACGGCGTATGCTGCAGAGCTAAGCTTTTTTGTCAATTTATCTATATGGGGGCCCCATTGAAGCTTGGCATCCAACGTTATGCCTAAGAATACTGTGGTATCTTCGGGTTTTAACTCTTCATCCTTAATGAGAACACTAGTTTCTACTTGTCTAACGTGGGGTATCGTAAACTTAATACATTTCGTTTTTTTTCCGTTATTGACATTAAACCAGTTAACTACTTTTGCAAGGGCGTTATTTACATTGTCAGTAACCAGCTGCTGACGTTTGATTTTAAACAAAAGAGAAGTGTCATCTGCAAACAACACTATATCACGATTATCCTTTATGAGGTACGGCAAGTCATTGATATAAATAAGGAACAAGAAAGGACCAAGAATTGAGCCCTGGGGGACCCCCATTCTTACTACAGATCCGGGTGACCTTTTTCGGTTAACATCAACTCTCTGAATCCTATCACTCAAGTAAGAAGTAAGAATATCCAGAGAGGCGTTCCGGATTCCGTAGTGGTGCAGTTTCCTGATTAATTTATTTTTATTAAAAAATCTTTGCAATTGATTCATAATAAGTTTTTCAAAAATTTTACTAATGGTAGGTAGTACTGAAATAGGTCTATAATTAGTAGGGTCTGATGTACTACCCGATTTAAACAACGGTATTATTTTACTGTTTTTCATAAGATCAGGAAACTCACCACGGTCAATACAATTATTAAAAATAACAGCTAAAGTAGGTGCTACAATGTTTATAATCGACTTAGCAACATCCACAGAATTACCCCAGAGATCTGCGGTCTTTATAACATTTAACGTGTGAAAGGTTTTAAGTATATCGTTACAGGTTACATATTCAAAGTGAAATTCAGAATCACAAACTGAAACGTTTTCTTTAAGTAAAGACTCTGCGGCAGCGGGTGATGAGTTAAGAGATTTAGTAGTTGATACTGGAATCTCTGCAAAGAAATTTTCAAAGGCCGCGGCGACTTGAGAATCTGATTTAATTATATTGTCATCAATAGCAAGGCTGTAGTCACTACTTCTGGTGCATGACCTTCCCGTTTCGCTATTAATGACATTCCAAGTCGTTTTAAGAATGTTACTACAATTTTTAATTTTTGAACTCAAATAACGTGACTTGGCAATACTACAAACTTTTTTAAATATTTTAGAATAATTCTTAACATATAAATTAAATTCAGCAGTGTTTATATAAATCCGCTCTTCATATAATTCATAAAGTCGCTTTCTACTTTTATGTATACCAATGGTGGCCCAGTCACTGAAGGAAGCGTTACTATTAATCGATAATGTTTTGGGAATAAAAGTGTTATCAAATTGTGTGCAATACATATTAAAAAAATCATTATATTGTTGATTATCATTAGTGAACAAAAGTGGTAATTTACCCAAGAGTTTAGTTTTAAATGTTTCCAAGCGATTAGTTGTTTTTGGGTTAACAGTGATATCTTTTTTAGTAACTTTTTTGTTGTGATTTGGAATTCTGATCAATTGTCCGCAATGATCCGAGTCTATTAGGTTAATAATTTCTTTGTGGGTCGGTATAAAATCTGTATAAAAAGTGATTATTATTTAAAGTACCTACTGAGTTAAATTAATGTCAATATTATGACAATGACATGTAATTATATTTGTTAATATAAGCTAATGTCTATATGATCTTATAGTTCAATTTTGCTCGTCACACATGCTAAACATTGTAATAGTATTTATTTTTTCGTGTCTATATTTGTTTATTTTCATCATTTGTCATTTGATTCGGAACTCGGACGGAATTACGGAAGTAAAAGCAATTTAGCAGTGTTTATGTTTAGGTGTGTGTTGTAGCTTCCTTTTTTTTTTTTCTTTTTTTTTTTTTGTCTCGGGGGGAAAATCCTCATGGACATCCTCCGCCCTGGGGAAGGCGGAGGGGCATGCCGGACTCTTACCGGCTAAAAACCACCCCGGTGTTCCCTTCCTGTACCTATTGCCGGGGGTACGGGTATCGCTTGCGCATTCATCCGCGCCCCCGGCAGGTATTGGCCCGCCAGATGTTTGTAGGCGGGCCCCGTCACCCTCTGCGGCCATCACCCGGTGGCCGCAGGAACTCCAACTAAGAGGCGCGCGCGGAACACTGCGCCGCCGCCTCGAGGCCTGTTTCTGATCGGGCGACAGACGCCCCTAGTCTGCCGCCCGCAGGCCGCGCCCTATGGTGGCCGGAGATCGTCCGCCACCCTGCGACGCCCGGTGCGTCTGCTGCGGGCCGGGAGAGAGGTAACAGCTTCTCTCTCCCTTTCCGCCGCCTCCTTTGCCGACATTACGTCCTCACAGAAGGAGGCGACGGCCGTCCAGCCGCTCTCGCTCCCGACCATGCATGAAATGACGGCCGGAAGCGAGAGGTCGCCCGCAGTATCGACTGCCGCGACTAAGTCACGGCGCTGCACTGCCCAAGCTGGGCACTCCTCCAAGTGTTGTAGCTTCCTTATTTTACCTATTACAACAAGAATTGTCTTTCTGTGAAAATGCCACAGCCGAGGCGAGATGCTGTGCATCGTTATTATGTGTTTGATGCATCAAATAACACAAGCAATTAATGTAATTTATGTGGAAATGCCATTAAGGTAAGATTTTATATTTGTTTCTACGCCTGCAGCCTAATTGCGTAACACATTTTATTTCTGATAGCGATTCTGAAACTATCCCCACTCGAGTGGGGATCGTAATCAAAATTCGGTATTGTGTAATAAAAATGATACAAACTCATTAGAGTTGTAATGAGATTTCTTACCAATAGGCCATAATCTGCTTCGTCCAAGCGTTTCGTTTCATCATATATGAATTATTTGTTTCCGAATTAATATGCTATTATTTAATTTACTTTTAATTACAACGGATGGTCTACTAATGCTTACAAATGAAAAAGTGCAATGATTGCCGAATAATTAAAAATCAATTTTTAAAACACTTTCTACCAAAAACTACCATAATTGATGTACGTAACAAAACGTATTTGCATCTGACATTTTAGCTCTGTGGCAAAAGCTGTAGGGTATATATGTTCTGTGGGCAAAAGTTAACTTCTTTTTCCGCCAAACTTAAGTACGTTGGAACTACAAACAAAAGTTAAATTTGAAATAAGTAAGTAATTAGCAATTTCTTACTGTACGATAAATCTAAAGAGAGTGTTAATTGAGATTTCTTTTTAAAATGAAGTATGTTTCATGCTCTTACGTTAGTTGTTCATCTATTTTTTCAGAAATGCCAGCTACGAGAAAAGTGTCGGAGCGGCAGTGGGAGCTGCTGCTCCGATTTATGGAATACAATCCTGCAATTGCCAAGGGATCCATTGGGAATGAGGGTCCCTTGGCAAAAATCAACTCCATAGGAAAGTGGAAAAACATTGCAGCCCGCCTCAACAGCGAGGGCGCGGGCTGCACTAAAACTTATGTGAAATGGCGAGAAGTAAGTGTAAAGAACAATAATTATTGCTATAGGTACTTCTGAGACTGTGTGAAGAGGTACATGTCCCTACGATGACCTAACAATCTATACATTTCCAGTATAAGCTGCTTTTACTGGAAATGTACAGCTTAATATTTTATTACGGCAACAAGTACTCGGTCTTGTGTTAGGTAGTGGTGGTTAATAAAACGTCTAGCGTCAAAAAATAACACGCTACCTATGTATTAGCATCTAGCGTTTGTTGTACCGACTCTGACTTCGCGCTAGAAATATAGGTAACGGTTCAACAAACTAGGCATCTCAAATTTTAAACTTACAGTACTTACACAGCGAGGCTAGAGCGGGATAGCATTATAGTTTTATAACTATTATAGTCTCACTCACAGCGTCACAGCGCGTCGGGGCACTCGGGCGAAATCGTGTGAACTCGGGCGGCAGTCGGCCGGTCGGCGTACGCGTTGTTTTGTAAACAAGCATGGCGCTCGCACATTCATTTTCTAAATAATAATTTTGTTGCTGTGAACTTGTACTACAGTACTGTAATTGTAAATATAATAATTCTCATGTTTCGTACGTTCTTCATGCTATTGTAAATATTGTGTGTTTGTTTTTAAGAATTTTTAATAGGTAGGATGTTACTGTCAACTGTGTTACAAAGTGAAACTGTGGATAGTGATTTGTAAATAAGTTTTAGACAATTAATTAGGTAGTTAAGTAATAAGGACTTTATTAGTCCTAAGCCTGGAAAGTTCATTGATCTATAACGCTACATGAGATATTATTATATTCTTTCGTGTACAGCGCGTTGCGAGTACTTGCGAAGTTGCGAGATAACTAGCGTATTGTCAGATAAAATGATAACGTCTCCGCGTTCAGACTGCGGCCAAGTTTTGTAACAACGTGTTATAATGATAGCGTATAAAATAACGCGCTAGAAAAATATAGTTTATAGTCTACAATATAATGTGCAATTTAAAAGTAAATTGCACATTATCAGTAAATTTTTTTTAGATTACTGTGTGTCATGTAATAAATATTAAGATTATTTAACTTTGCTAGTACTGGAACCAACAAAAATATACCTCGCGAAAGAAGGCGTCGGGGCTCCGGCAGCAGGCTTTGGCAACGGGAGGGGGGCCTCTACCTGCCAAGTTTATCTTAACAAGCAGGGACGAGCGCATCCTCGCATTGTTAGGGCGTGTGGCCGTTTATGGAGAGCCCAGCGTCCGCATCCCTTTCCCTGTTAGAGAAGACCTATTTTTTATTATAATAACTAATTGTAAAGAAGCAGTGCATGAAGTAGTTAGTGTAAGTACTGGCTTTTTAGTGTTTCTGCCTAGGTGTGATATTAGTCTGTAAATTGATCAACTTAAATTAAACTTCAGGTAATTTCATTTTTAATAAGTAAGTTGTTAGAATAATATTAATTAATATTGAAAGTGTCTGTACAGTAATTGTAAGTAAGTACTATTAGTAAGTAGCAGATAGTAGAGCTCCAGACACATTAATGTGACTGTTGTAACAAGCGGAGAAATAAAAAATTTAAAAAGAGAAACTGGATGATTGATTGGTGGTTTTCATGTTGCAGGGGGATAATGCGGCTCCTTGGCCTACACGCTCTACGTCGCCGGCGGTGGCACCGGTGGCGGCGCCGGCACAGCCCTTTTTAGAGGTGTACGAGTCGGAGTCGCCATCGCTGCTGCCGCCGCCCTGCCCAGTCCCGTTGCCTGCATCGGATTTATCACTGCCTCCGACGCCTTCACCGCCGCAGTACTCGTCACCGCCGCGGTACCCGTCACCGCTGCGGTACCCGTCACCGTCACCGCTGCGGTGCCCGTCACCACTGCCGCCATCACCACCACCGCCGTCACCACCACCACCGGATTCAGCAGCGGTGATGATGGCGACGCCACCAACTGGTGCAACAAGAGGGAGAGGAGGCAGGCAAAGAGGTGCATACATTTAACCTTAAATTAAATCAATAGCATAACATTATATGATTACTAACTGCTGCAGTTAAATACAAATAGACATAACGACGTCGCGACGTTAGTTGTTATGCTGCATAAATCTTAGCTGTTGTAAACAATATAATATGATGACATGTCTCTACATCTATACACATATCTATATACCTATAAATTGAAGTAGCTTTTCATGTCTGTTTGTTGGACCGTTTTATTCTTCTAAACTATACAATGGATTTTTATGCGGTCTTCGCCATCATTGATAGAATTCGTTTTGGAAGGTTTATGTGTGTAACACATTAATATTTAACTTACATATAATATACACTGACTCGTTGATCTAGTGATTGCAAGTGCTAGTGCTGAGCATGAGGTCTCACTCTCAGGACAGTGCAAAGTGTTATTAAATAGGAGTGGGTTGCTACATCATAATATAATCATACTTGTTTTGAACAACAGCATGACACCTTTCCATAGTGATTTTAACAGTTGTTTTCTTTTTCAGGACGTACATCTGACCCGCTCCAATTGGGTCAGGACGCTTCGCGGAGACAATGTATGTGTTATCTATTTATTTTATAGATTGGTGAGTTACAATGTTACCAAAAAATAATTAAAATATAATTATTATTTCAGATCATCGTGTGACGCCTGCTGCTCCAGATTGGGTGCTCCAGCTGGAGGAGAGGAACCTAGTGACTCAGCAGGGCATTGCTGCGTCCCTGCAGGAGCTGAATGCGACCCTCCACAGCATGCACATTGCGATGGATTCCGTTGCACAGAGCCTGCAGGGAATTTCTAGGCATCTAGATTCGTAGCTCTGCCCCTAAACTTTTATTATTAACTAATTAGAGAAAACCGACAGATTTTTGAAATGGGGCAGTAAACTCGAGCAAAAATTTAAAACTATTAGGTACCTAAATAAAATAGAGGGTGCGGTAGGTCACTTTTTTTTTGTCAACTATTCTGCCAGTGTCGCGTATAGGTTACTACCGATACTACTGGTACTAGCGATAGGTTGCAATGCTGGATTATATTCACATAGCTGTAACTCGAAGTCACAAATGATAAACTAGGACCATTGAAGTAAAATAATTATTTATTTTACTTGAATGGTCCTAGTTTATCATTTGTGACTTCGAGTTACAGCTATGTTAAGCTAGTTTAATAATGTAAAAAGCAATTAACTGTTTATACAGTTAATTGCTTTTTACATTATTAAACTATACTCCATTTGAAATAAGATTAGACATTTAAATAAACCTTTTTTACAGTCTGTTCAACCGATTTTAAATTCTATTGCGTTGTTGGCATGACATACAGCTGCAGTAAACAGTTGGTATTGCAACCACTTTATTGCTTTTAATACCATCCTTACGCCTACGGTATAGAAGTCAAAATCGGTAGAACGGACTGTAAAAAAGGTTTATTTAAATGTCTAATCTTATTTCAAATTGAATTGAATCCAGATGCTCATGAGTATAGGACCATTGAAGTAAAATAAATAAACAGTTAATTGCTTTTTACATTAATAAACTAGGACCATTGAAGTAAAATAAATAAACAGTTAATTGCTTTTAATTCGTAACAAATCTATGGTCCCAATGTCTACCGTCAGGCACTAGCCCACCGGACACAACCCTCGTTTGGTCGGAGGGTCCTCTTTTCTATAGAGGATGAAGAACTTTCCACCGTGTTCCTCATTTCTATACCCATTTTGGTGTCTGTCTGTGCTGTGACCATATTGCACCAAGTGACAGCGAGAAACTGTCGGCTTTCTCCAGTAAGTTAATAATACAAGTATAGCCGTTTCGTTACTAGTCTCCTCCATTCGGGCCCTTCCCTAGCATCTCTCCCCCCTCTTGACTGTCCCTTCCTTTTATCTTCTTAATAATAAGGGTTTGTTTCGCTTGTTTTTTTCAAGGTCAGCGCTCATAACTCGTTGCGTGACTTGTAAATATACTTTGTTTTCAGAACCAAATGATTTTTATTTTAATTACCTATCTTATCTATGCAAACAGTAGGTATAATTAGTCACAACATTATTAGGTACTTACAAGCTATTAGGTGCTTAGGTAGATAGAAGCGTAATGCTTGGAGTAACTCATAATTACTTTAAAATACTAAAATTAGTGGTGAAATTTTACTTTAACGTCGCTAGTGTATAGGCTTTCAGCAGCTAAGTGTGTGTTTGTGTATTGCCTGGGAGGGATAGAAAATGAATGAACAAATAAATTGTGATTTAGGATTCATTTATTTATTTATACATTAGCTTATTATTATATAAAATTACAACAACATAGGACCACAACGAAAAATAGTTCAATAGGATATCAGTTATTATTACGAATAATTTAGGTATCTCCTAGTGCTCGTAAATATGGGCATAAGTATTGGCTGCAAAGATGATGTTTGCTGAAAGTCTATGAAAGAGATTACCCTCGTAGACTTTAAGGAAACATAGGCAGTAAGTTAATCTATTATTCGACATTCCGAATAATAAAACTTACCCCTGTATACTGATAGCAAGCTACGCAATTTAAGCTTGCATGATTAGCTGTTGTTATGTTGAGGTCACCTATAAGCTTTCAGTATGCAGGACTTTTTTTTTTTTTTTTTTATTGCTCATGGGGAAATCCCTCATGGATGCTCCTTCGCTTGGGGTAAGCGAAGGATTATGTCGGACTCCTACCGACTAAAACCCCACTAGTGTATCATCCGAAGAGAGAAGGACCTAGGACCTAACTCATCTTCGACAGCCTATGGGAGGGTCACGGAAACACACGCGACACCGTCTCGGGCCTATAAGTGTACCTTTGATTTCGATTCGATGCAATCACGCAGAGTGAGTAAACGAAAAACAAAAATAAAAAGATGAAAAAAAAATACAAATAAAAAAACAAAAGCACACTTGGGCCTCCTACTCGCACTAGCGAATGCTTCAATAAGCTCCTATGGTCTAACAAAACAAAAAGGAAATGAAACGAACGAAAGAAATATATGGGACCGGCCGCACTGCTTCTGCTCGGTGAGTACGTCTCACAGCAGAAGCAGTACGGCCGGTTCTAAAATATTTCCTATGGTCGTTTCGTTTTACTAGATGTTTCGCTGGACGCTGGTAGGTTCCATGCGAAGCAGTCGCCAGTGCGAGTAAGAGGGCCCGCGGGAATGGACGAATGACTTCCCCTTGTCATCGGACCATTGGCCTTCCTAATATCTATTGCCTTATGACATGGATGGCCTTGACACAAAGTGCCTTTGCAATGAACACTAAGCAGTAACCGAAAGGTCAATGTAACGTGTCCTTGCATACCGAACCAAAATCATTGCAACCTAAACCCTACGACTACGCCATAACCTGTCTACGACAGCTTGTCTACCCTCATCAACAGAGCCATGCCCTTCGTGAGGGAGATTTATCTGTCGAGACAGATCGAGATGTATATCGTCATCAATGGGGAAGCGTGCATTATTGACTAAATTGTGCAGGACTGCACAGGCATTTACAAATTTTCCTGCTTTCACAGGAGAATAATGCAATACCCTATGAGCCAATAAGCACCGCCAGCGACTCTTCAAAACTCCAATGCAGCGCTCGACCACATTGCGAGTCTGGACATGACACTGCGTGTAGTACTCCTCTGGTGACTCCGGGGCAGCACGAAGGATAGGCGTCATCAGAAACCGCCTTTGAGCGTAACCGGAGTCTCCTGAAAAAAAAAAAAAGGAGATAAATTATCAATTATATGTATGTCAGTATCGCATCGGTTTTGATTTTATTTACATAATCACCCTATAATGTTCCCACTGCCGCGACACAGGTCTCCTCTCAGTGAAAGAGAGTGGGCCATAATCCACCACGCAGGCTCAATGCATTGGTAGATGTTACATGTCTTCGAATTTTTGGTCCTAGGACATGCCGGTTTCTTCACAATGTTTTCCTTCACCGTTTTGAGAGCAGTGATGATGAAATAATTTACACAAAGTAAAGCGCTTGTCTGGGTTCGAACCTACTACCAAAAGCTCGTAAATCGCGGCCGATACCACTGCTCTCCATTGATTTTAGTTACGACAGTAAAACTATATTTTAAAATATACTATCTAAAGTAAATAATTAATTTATTGTGTTTTATTACCTAGTAGCCAGCACACTTCGCCTTGATCATGTAAGCGCTGCATAAAATTTTGAATAGGACACTGATTCCAAATATGGGAATCATGGCTGGCCCCCCCGAATGATGCATCAATATACTGAATGCGTAGGTCAGCATCACAAACCTAAAAGTATTTAAATGTTTTAATTACTTTACCTATATTATATAAGCAGGTGAGTTTTGGTAGTACAATTATAATCCTATTACTTCTAGCACAGGTTTTAATAAAAATATACTGTGTGTAATACACACAGTATAAAATTTGTATTCCACCAACAAAATCAAATTTTAATAAGAATAGGTATAATTAGTCACAACAAGATTATGATTAGGTACTTACAATCAGTACATTCAGGCTATGGTACAGTTTTCTGTTGAAATAACTTTCCTCATTTTCATGAGGACGGATTATAGCAACATGGGTACCATCAATGCACCCCACCACACCGGGAAATTGAAATATATCCATAAATCTGAAATCAAACAATTAGATTAATATACTAAATATTTTGAATAATATTAAATTCATTGTTAATATTGTAAGAGCATTTTCTGTGATTTGTTGCATTGTTTGTGTTAAACCAATAGAAACAAAGGCAAATAATAGTGATAGATCTTTATGCCTTGTATGTATATTACTCTTGTTTCCATGGTTATACACTTTCTTACTCACTTCCTTTTCACAGCATCC
The DNA here is from genome assembly GCA_916614155.1 of Mesoligia furuncula. Classification (NCBI taxonomy): domain Eukaryota; kingdom Metazoa; phylum Arthropoda; class Insecta; order Lepidoptera; family Noctuidae; genus Mesoligia; species Mesoligia furuncula. The sequence continues at coordinate 2,082,139 of OU744810.1, forward strand.
CTCTCTTCCTGTATCAAAGGAAATTTAATATATTTCTTTAAAATATCACTGTTGTTGAGAGCGTCAGTAACCTAAAACAAAGAGAAAATTATGTCAGTAAAGAATGCTAATAATATTATATAGGAATAGGTAGTTAGTGGTAGCCCTTACCTCGCATAGACAATCATGTACTAATGTTTGTGATAGCCCCAGATGGTAATATGCGCCAATATTTTTCTGATATGCCCCATTGGCATAAAAAGCTACTGCTGCTAAGACCTAAAATTATGTTATTTCATAAAGCACAGTTTTTGAAGACACTTGCTTGGACTTTGTAATTACTTGATTTTAACAGAGTGTCTTAAGTGTCCATGGAGTTTCTTGTCCGTATTTCTGCATTAAAATCTATGTTTTAGAATGGGCAACTAGCTTTAACTTTCTGACTGTCTCCTTTAAAAAGTGCCTGATAATGGTTTTATTGAAATATAATGCTTTTCATTAGCCAACCTATCTAAATATGGCAGACAAGTTACCTTTAGGTCCGGGCGTATAGCAGAGTTACGTCGTGGTTTCAGAAGTGGAAATACTTCTTCACAAAGCCTCGAGAATTGAGGCTTTGTTAGCCTAAAGTGGGCCACGAAGTTATTCGTTGGCAAATCGAGCGGGTTGCTGGCACTCCTCAAAAGTCTGCGGCTTATAATAAGCCCGTCTTTGAGGCGTTGCTCTTCCGCGATAAGCAACAAATAACCTCGTGACATTGTGGAAGCTGAAACAAATAATAAAACTAAATTAGGAGATAGCCAAAAGTGAGGTTTACTAACACTACTTACGTGCCGCTGCCGAGGATATTGCCGGTATCTAAAATACCAAAAATATAGATTTAGTGTTGCGGTTCTACACAAAAACACGTTCACAATTTATCTACAACGTGTTCACACACCTAATTTCGTAATAATTATGGAGATTTTGTGCGTAAATCCCAAAATAATGTACAAAGAAAAACTATTGCGACCAGTCTGTTGCCTTCGCTTTGGGATACCAACTTGTCATTGGGTTGAAACCAATTGACGGCTGTCAAAATAGTTACGCAATTCGAATAATAGCCCTTTTAAGCACATATCGTTCACTCTTTAACGTTTGAACCCAATTTCAAACTGACTCCAGTTGGTTTCACAAATAATGAAGTTACGCAATACGAAAAGCGAAAAATGAAGCCAATTCGGATCGAAACGAAGGCGATCAGTCTGAATCATTTCCCAATAGTGTGTTACGCAATTAGGTAGCTGATCTTATATAAAAAATAGCATTACCTTAGTGTTAATCTAATAATTATCGTAGATATTAATACCTACTGTCTTACTAAAGTAGGTAGCAAATTAGGTATATACATGGGTATAAATGAACGTAGCCCGACCACTTAACGTAGGTCTTGATTTATTCAATATTTTTATTAAACTAGTAAGTAAAAATGTTTATAATTAATTACTCGTTTTGTAAGCCCTAGAACAACAACAAAACATTTATTAAATTGGTCGATTGATTTTTTAAATTGGTCGTATGCTTAAAAAATCATATTTCATCGAAATATGTGCAAGAATACCTACTTATAACTAATATAAATAAGGAAAATCAACAGCACCAACCAAGTACCTACATCTCGACATTCTATAACATCAGACCAAGTTATAAACAATTGTGTGAAATTAGTTACAGTACATGGGCGACCTCTTGCATTGATACAAGATAAAGCATTTCAATATACAATTAACATAGCTGTTCCTTCTAATATTCAAACTGAACACATACATATAAAAGTAATAAAGGGAATGATACCGGAAAAAGCATACCAAATAAAATCAAAAATCAAGTCAGAAATTAGAAATAATTTAATAAGCCTTAAACTTGATTCAGCTTCATATTTGGAAAAAAAAATTCTTAGGCATTAATTTACAATATATAAAAGAAGGCCAGATAAAAGTTAGAAATTTAGCTGTTTTGGAAATTTTAGAACGACAAACTGGCGAATTCCTAAAAGAAAAGGTTTGATATATTCAATTACTACTGATAGTACTGATAGGCTTAAGGCACGCGAGAACTTTTGTAATATGTGTCCAGAAGTCGTCTGAGAAAATGTCCGATAGCTCAGACTAGCTGTCGCATATATCTTTTAGTGAAACCAATGGCACTAACATTTGGTAAGTGGAGGACCATCTAGTAGGACTCAACGATAGGTTTGTTTAAATATTTAGATTTTATAAAGTTTTTCATAGTTGGGCGTCGTAAAACTTTTACCGCCTTTCTTGCAAGTTCAATACAAAGTTTTAAGTCCAATGTTATCATTGTCATCATCACCATCATTTTCATCGTCAATCTCACAATCGCTATTCATGTCGGTATTAATATCTCCTGTTATTGTAGAGCAATGAGCTGTTAACAATCTTGACATTCTTTTAAAATTACTGCCGTTGTCAGTAGTAATTGAATATATTTGAGCCGTCGGTATCATAAAATAATTTATGACCTCTAACTTGCACATGTTTTCTTTTAGGAATTCGCCAGTTTGTCGTTCTAAAATTTCCAAAACAGCTAAATTTCTAACTTTATCTGGCCTTCTTTTATATATTGTAAATTAATGCCTAAGAATTTTTTTTCCAAATATGAAGCTGAATCAAGTTTAAGGCTTATTAAATTATTTCTAATTTCTGACTTGATTTTTGATTTTATTTGGTATGCTTTTTCCGGTATCATTCCCTTTATTACTTTTATATTTATGTGTTTAGGTTGAGTATTAGAAGGAACAGCTATGTTAATTATATCTTGAAATGCATCTTGTATCAATGCAAGAGGTCGCCCATGTATTGTAACTAATTTCACACAATTGTTTATAACTTGGTCTGACGTTGTAAAATGTCGAGATGTACTTGGTTGGTGCTGTTGATTTTCCTTATTTATATTAGTTATAAGTAGATATTCTTGCACATGTTTCGATGAAATATGATATTTTAAATTGGTCGTATGCTTGCCCTAGAACAAAACGAGTAATTAATTATAAACATGTTCACTTACTAGTTTAATAAAAATATTGAATAAATCAAGACCTACGTGAAGTGGTCGGGCCACGTTCATTTAATGCCCATGTTTATACCTAATTTGCTAACTATTTTAGTAAGTCAGTAGGGATTAATATCTATGATAATTATTAGATTAACACTAAGGTAATGCTATTTTCCAAAGACATTAAAGTATATCTTAAATTTCTTTGCTATTTTCTATATAAGATCAGGCGTAGTAACAAATATAAAATCTTACCTTAATGGCATTTCCACATAAATTACATTTGCTTGTGTTAAAACACAAACACTTACGAGTAGTAACGATGCATAGCATCTCGCCTCGGCTGTGGCATTTTCACAGAAAGACAATTCTTGTTGTAATAGGTATAATAGGGAAGCTACAACGCACACTTAAACATAAACACTGCTAAATTGCTTTTACTTTCGTAGTTCCGTCCGAGTTCCGAATCAAATAACGAATGATGAAAATAAACAAGTATAGACACGAAAAAATAAATATTATTACAATGTTTAGCATGTGTGACGAGCAAAATTGAACTATAAGATCATAATAGACAATAGTTATTTTTCCATGTTTACAAGTCGCTCGGCAAGTCGGCACACGCAAGATTGGCGGACCGCCGGGCGCGGTACGATGTCACGTGCGGTCGTGGTTATGCAATTTTCAAACTAATATCGATTGTAAACAGTGCATATTACAATGTCTTGAGTTGGAATGGCTTACCCTGTTACAGTGTTACAGAGTGTTGAAAGGGTAACCCGTTCGTAACGGGTTAACTTCACCGGTTCGAAGGTGTAACATGAATCATATAGGGTTTTTTTTTGAAGCGCTTAAATAAACCCCTTCAAAAACCCTTTCAACGACTATCCGGCCGGTCCCTGGTTTTCTCCCACATATATTTTGTCGCCAATTAGTCGGAATCAGTCGCCAAGTCACAGATTTAATCGGGTCTTAGTTTAGAAGATGACTTCAATTAGTAGTAAGGTATAGAGCTAGATCGAAGTTTTCTCTACCCATGCACAAATATTTCTCTCTCCGATCATTCGTTTAGAATTTTCCTGCTGGAAAAACGTTACTCTAGCAGGAATCGTTTTTTCCAAAACGACATAGCGCACAAATTTATTATTTGGCGCACATTTACAGCAGATTACAGAAGTACATTTATTTTGGATTAATCAGATTCTCTAAAAAAACATTTTGAATAATTCTCAAGTTTTTTAAAACAAGATTTTGGTTAGGTATTTATAAAATCGCTTCCCAGGTGATCATTTAGTGATGTGGTGATAGGAATAGGAATGTTGGAATTGACATTCGGGGTGCGCTTTAACCCAGGGCCGCGCCGGATCTTCTACTTACTTTTCAAGTTACTCACTCTTCATAGACTCGTCGCAAGTTAGTGACATGGTCACTCTCACTGCATGGGATTCTCGGACAGAAGTCACAAAGTCAACGGATTGTTCTCCTAGTCCTTTATCAGCTGGTCGGTTGGCCTTATTGCTTATTAGACCATAACTGACGACGCTGGAACCAGAATGATCTAGGGCACAATAGTATGTTTCTGAGAAAATGAAAGAAATGCGTTACGCGTTATTATTTGAAATCTATGAGCTTTTTATTATTATTTTTTAGTTATATGTACTTCATGTAAGTTTTAAATAATAAAATAACAATTTTTATCAGTATGAGTTATTTATTAAAACTAACATTCTTAGGGCTGATTTTTCCAACGCCAGATAATTTTATTCGATGAATAATTTTGAATTTTTGACAGATATTCCATACAAAAACTGTCAGACGTCAATTTTATTCCACTAATAAAAATAATCTGTCGATTGAAAAATCAGCCCTTAGTTTTACTAAAAAAAAAACACTTAGATCACTATGATTCTATAGATTCTATAGTGAGATGTTGTGATTTCTCAAGGAAAATAATACTGGGAAGCACTTAGATCAGTATGGCATGAAAGAATTATGATTTTTCCATGCAATTGTGTAAAAAAAACATTTTTGCCAAAAATGTCACTTGGATCACTCTGGTTCGTCAACTCGGGAAGCGGAGGTTAAGTAAAATAAATGAAAGCAAAATTTGGACTTTTGAATTTTTATTATTAGATTTACACTGTCATTTACAATAAATTTCCATGTAGTTGGAGGACATAAATCAATATTGCATAACACTAAGGCTAATTGCATTAGTATTTTTGTGGATAAATTAACAAAATATATGCAATATTACAAATTCAAATAAAAATAACGCTAATATCTTACTCGGGCACGCACTTGCTCCACGCCGCTATGCCACACTACAATTTGGAGTTCAGCGAACATCGGCCAGATATTTAGTTAACAGGTATCGTGAAGATGGAATGTCTTCGAGTAGGCATTACTGTCGCGGTCGCGGCCGTCCGCGACGCGCATCAAATAAATAATTTCCCCAAGTGCATTACCTTAACCTAGCACAACTTTTAGAACTACTGTTTGTCTGTAAAATCGTAAGAGATGTAGCGCTACAGCAATTTTCGAGAACTTGCGAAATTAAAAAAAATAAATTAAAATATACAAAATCTCTATCACAATACTCGTAAGTAATTAAAGCAATTCAAATGTGAATACTCCAAATGTTGTAATACGAACGAAGCGCGGGTACATCGACATGTCTTTAATTCTATTTAAGCTCAGCCACGGTCCGCCGAGGCGACGGACTGACGACTTGCGGCGCGAGCGGTGTTGTGACGACTCGCGAGCGCGTGTACTACACAGTAGTCACAAGTTACACCAACTTATCCGTTTGCAATAAATACATACATGTACGATACATAGGAGATAGATACACAAAGACCAACAGGGTGACGCCGCTATCACTTAGCTAAATATTGCAAGTACTACATCATTACCACCCTAATAATGTTACGTTTATCGTTTAAAATATAAATGATTCAAATGTATACAAATGCAGCGAGGGCGCGGAAGACTCGCTCGCAGAGACCGGCCGGCAGCCGGGCACCCGCCGGCACCCGCGCCGGCCGGCTGTACGAACTAGCAACAGTCTCAAAACAACAACCTAGCCACGAGATTAAACGTCCATTGTATAAAACTACTATTTGTGCAGACCGAATCAACACGGAGATGCGATTACAAAGTAAACACTATATCGACATACGTGACGATACGCAACTCGCTAATGTATCCAACTATTATATCGTTATCATATTTGTTTGTATATCTCATTAAACATCCTCGACGCTACGGTGCTTGTTTCAAGTATCAATCAACAGAGTTTTTAAATACATTAATTTTACACACGGTATAAAATACTTAGAAAATTTACAATTCCCACGTTAAGAAGTAGCCGCACGGAAGTCGGAAGTGTGAGTGACATGCTAGGCGCAGCGGAGCGCGCTAGGCGACGGCGAGAGATCCATCGACTGGTACAGTTATGAAAATACATCATACAACATACAGTTAAAATGCAATACCAAAGTACGTTTTTCTTAAACATTATTTTTTTTTTTTGTCGTAATTGAAAACAAATATATCAAAAGAAGTACATATGAATGTATATAACTCGTAGATAATTTGACACGATACATAAACGAAACGTTACCATGTATACATATGCGTGTTGTGTTACAACGGGGCTGGGACTGACAAGTTACGTCGGGGGCGAGCTGTGTGGAGGAGTTCCATACAACCGGTTGTCATTGGGGGCTGGGTCTTACGTGATACTATAGTTATTTTTTTTATTATATTTAAATAGAATGTTAAAAAGTATTACGACACATCCTGATCTTCCACGTCCTGCGGTTGTTCTTTTTGTTCCGTTTCACCTGAAATGCGACAAACATAAAAGTTAGATGGATGTGAACACTGCATGCACATACTATTGATTAAGCATATCTGGTTGCTGGAAACAACAGGCCTCCAATTAGGTGTGTTTCAAAAAGCCACGTGACAAACGTTATCACATAAGATAGCAACTTGCGTTGTTTTATATAGCTACACTATCAAACTAAAGAACGATAAGATCTCTATCTAGCGGACAAGCGAAATAAAATATACAACAATCCATGCCAGAAACTTGCGTATATCACTGTAATAGCGATCCGAACAAGGAGAAAATTAATAAAATGACAGTCTAAAGAGTAAACAGTCACTTATGTTCATTGTTCACTCTGTTTATTTATAACTATAGTGCTATTCTGTAAAAAAATGACACTGAAAACTTAGGTGAAGTGAGCTGAGTGTTTGACGTGAACTGTGAATCCCATCAGACAGGATGAGTCCACTTTAAGCTAAATTTTGCACCCAAGTTTTCATGACGAGTATTTTACAGAATAGACTGACTAATCTGTTACTTCACACGAGACATAGAATAATATGTGGAGCTAACACCCAGTAAAGAGTCACCAAAGTACCGTCATATTTCCAAAAATATCCATTTTGACTGTATTCTGCTTACTACATAAAATTTTACAGGGAAAGTATAAAGATGAATGGTCGTGCAGGTGGAAAAAGGATGATGATGGTGTTTGGGAGGATTCAGAACAGGATCGGCAAGGCATGGTGTGCGGACTTGCTACTGACCGGACTCTCCGTCGCCCTGCATGTCGGAGGTCCACAGCGTGAGGTTGTCCCGAAGCAGCTGCATGATGAGCGTGGAGTCCTTGTAGCTCTCCTCCGACAGCGTGTCCAGCTCGGCGATCGCGTCGTCAAACGCGGCCTTCGCGAGCCGACACGCGCGGTCCGGACTGTTCAGGATTTCGTAATAGAATACCTGCACAGAGAAAGTATTATTAATATAGTGTGCAGAATACAGAACAGCACAACGTTGGCTAGAGGAGATACAGAAATTGGTTGAATTGGTTGGTTTCTGCGTTCTGTACCCGTCGAGGGGAACTTAAGTAAGTGATGGTACCCTTTTTATTAGGCTTTTTTTAAATTTATTTTTTAGATTACCGAAGTAATATTATTTCAGTTGATAAATATTAGGGCATGATTATTTTGATGCTGGTCCTGTTGCCAAGCGTTGGCCGATTGAATCACAATCATGTGTAGTAACTAATAACCGGTTAAGTTGATTTAATAGTAGATTGTTTGCCAAGGGAGCAAAACAACTATTTTGAAGGAGAGTGTAGTACGCCACTCTAGCTAAAAGAGTTGCTCCCGAAGTGGACACTCTGCTTTTTACCCGACTGCGTCAGAAGGAGGGTTATGTTTTTCGAGTGTATGTATGTATGTATATTTCTTTGGCACGCTCTGTAGCCTAAACGGCTTGATCGATTTCAGCTTGAGAGGTGTGTGAGTGGGGTATCAAAATAAAGGGTTTTAAAAGGTGATTACAAAAATATATACAACTTATACGGTTAAAAGTAATTCGAAGTGAAAAATCGTAAAAAATACGTGCCAAGAACTAAATCGTCTGCGAAATCTTTCACATTTATTTTGTAAACTAAAAAGCTGGAAATAAAAAGAGTTATTTAAAAAACTGAAAAGCTAAAAACAAGCCCATTTTAAATTAAATAAAAATTGGAAGCAGGCGGGACCCATATCATTTTTATTATATTTACAAATTCAAATGGGTCCCGCCTGCTTCCAACTTTTATTTAACTTAAAATGGGCTTGTTTTTAGCTTTTCAGTGTTTTACCGCAGTCGGGTTTTTTATTTTTTTAAATAACTTTTTTATCACCCGCTATGAAAAAATAAGTAAGTGCAACTTATGAATACCAATAGTATGTTTATTTATTTACATACAATTTTGAGTAAACAATTAAGAACGAAGGCAGAATGCTTTTAGCGTTTTTTATATTCTCACAAAAAAAAAAATTATTTGGCTCGCGCGCGTTTTTTAGGGTTCCGTACCTAAAGGGTAAAAACGGAACCCTATTACTACTGCGCTTCGCTGTCTGTCCGTCTGTCTGTCTGTCTGTCACCAGGCTGTATCTCAAGAACCGCGATAGCTAGACAGTTGAAATTTTCACAAGTTATGTATTTCTGTTGCCGCTATAACAACAAATACTAAAAACAAAATAAAATAAATATTTAAGGGGGGCTCCCATACAACAAACGCGATTTTTTTGCCATTTTTTGCTCGATATCAAAAATTGCAACAGGTAGGCACTTGAAATATTCACAAAATACTAAGTTGTATTTTAACTTTAATAATAAATAATAAAATAAAATAAATATTTAAGGGGGGCTCCCATACAACAAACATGTTTTTTTCGGCGTTTTTGCCTTGTGGTACGGAACCCTTCGTGCGCGAGTCCGACTCGCACTTGGCCAGTTTTCGTTATCTTTATTATACAGCCTGTTTACTTGTTCATACAATATTCGTGAGTATCTCTTTGGTGATTGGAACTTTTACTAACAATATCCACATTCCAAATTCAAATCACTTTTAGTCCCTAAAGATTATATAGCTATTTAAGTCCCTGTTTACGAAGAATACACTAGCTCTTTTTGAATATACGCACCTGCGATGCAAAAACGTCACTTATGCAAATGATGTAATTTTTCAGCGTTTGAAAATTCGACATTCTAATAAAAGGTATAGTTCTTCTTGACTAAACAATAACGACACAACTGCCCTCTCGCGGAAAGTATACGCACTATACAAATGGACAATCACTCACCAGGTAAAGGGGTACAAGCAGCTGCTTTTTCTCATACTCAGACCTATTTTGACAAAAATTGCATAAGTGACGTTTTTGCACCGTAGTAGGTACGATATGTGATAAAAACTAAATTTTTAGGGTCAAAAGGCAAACTCATTAGAATTGGAAAATAATATTATTTCACAATAATAAGTCAATACGTTACATTTGAATTTACTCATGAATATCATAATCCTAATTCATCCTAATTGACATAATCTAAATATAAATGTGATAATACGACATTATTGAAACAGTCCAATCTGGATTTGCCCCAAAGTGACGTTATCGAAAATCACGCATTGACTTCTAGCTAGAATCGTACCAATGTAACGAATAAAAAACTAATTTCCAATTCGTGAAAATTCGGAATGTTTGACGACCTTGAACTCGAGCGTTTGGCTAGATAAATACGAGAGATAAGTTATCGCATGACGCGCCAACGTATTATTGATATATCACCAGCGACGCCGGATAAATCGCTCTCAAATAGTTTACTAAATTATTTCTTAAGAATCGGTTAATTTTAAACTTATCCAGTTTTAATATTAAGACGGGTCCTGTTTTCATCAAATTCGATAACTTTACTGGAGCACGACGCACTTCTGCAAATAGAACTTGGGGTACGATAAAATTGATTACAGGCTTACTACGAACCCGTGAACTAGAGGACTAGATGTTTTGTCTTTTTAGCTGTTTTTTTTTTTCGATAAATATAATCAATATGATATTTAAAGAATAATAAATACAATCTTTTAAAAAAGAAGCTCGTTTTATCTCATTTACTTCGTTACGGCATGGCGTATTATTGCGTTCAATTTAAAGGAAAGCACTGTAAAATCAGACCCTAAAATAGTCACAAGATCCTTTATCTCGCATTATTACAATTCAATTACGTCAGCCTATACAAAGCGGCGAGTTGATAGCTTAGTTTCACAGTTCGGAGAAAACCGCGTATGATACATAAATACATACATTATTTGAAGGTCGTCAATATATTCAGTGGCTCATTAATTCAGTCGAGCGTTACATTAGCATACAGTATACTAATGCTAAGTGTCCACGCGTCCCTAGCCTTAAGACTCTGGGAAGGGCTTCGCAGAAGAAATTGATTAATGACACTTAGCAATGCAAGATTGTGCACGTAACTGGCGCGTGGAGTTTGTGTTCTTGTACAGCCCGATAATGAGCTGCATTTTGAACGCTACCGGTAGTAGCAGTTTCCTACTACTACGCTTATATAACGCTGAGATCTCAAACAATCACTCGTTAACTGTCAAATATCTGACTACCGTATACATAAGTCAGACGGCGGGCACTAACAATGTTATGGCGAATAAATTACAGGACATTAAACACAGATGGCACAGCTCGTACACGGCATGTCCTCTATATTTATATTTCATTATTTCTTATAATTACATATTCATGTATGCAAACACTTCATATTTTATGTACACATGCATGCAGCCACACGTATTTAGGTTAGAATTTTACTAAGATCTTGCATACTACGCAGATATAATTGTGGAAGATTTATGACAGACATGCAAATTTTATTCTATCTATCCATAAGGCTACAACATTGTTTAAATAATTTTTTTCCGATCAATGTCGGTTAGGTACGCATTTTATATTGATTTTTTTTTTTTTAAACAAAAATATAAACAACAGACTTTCATAAAAACACTACAAAGTGAAAACTACTTAATTTCGAAGTCGGTGTCTTTGGATCTGTATTTCAGTTGTCACAGACTTCCGAAATTTATGTAATTTTTCACTTTGTAGTGTTTTTTTGGAAGTCAGTTGTTTTTTTTTTGTAGTAAAGTTTTATTTTTACTTTTTAGTGGGTCAGTTTGTAATTTATCTAAGTTACAACAGCCTAATGTCAACTGCTCATCACCTTTTACAAAATATTGCTTTTCCCTATACTGGTTGAGGAACAACCACTCACCATACGCATTAATTATCGAACATAAATTGCTTAGCAACCATATTAAAGTAATCGAATCGCAACCCGTGAAATATTTATCATTGAGTAGTTCCGACGGCCATCATCATCAGCTCCACTTTACCAAATGATGATTTCTGAGAACAAATGCTCAAGTTACTTTAAAAAAGTACCCAAATCGCAATAGGTTTGCCTATAAATTTGTAGGGTTTTCCTCGATTTCCATGGGATTCTCTAATCAGATTCCAACTTGATGCTAATGGGACAACGTCGAGAGTATACCCTTTTAAACAAAAAAAAATAATAATTTAAATAGGTCCACAATTGACGGAGAAATCGGTGAACATACATAAAGTCGAACATATAACCTCCTCCTTTTTGAAAGTCGGTTAAAAATGTTATTATGCCAGCACCGACGGCGGATAAATCGGGTTGAGCCAGGGTGTTAGGATAAAAACAACCCCTTTTTTGTCTATTTTACTACTAATACCGGTTTAGACTGTGTCTAGCCTTCCTGGATTGAAAAAACCAAGACTACATGTCAGAGTTCAATTAGGAAGCACAAAGCACCGTCAGCTTATTTTTTGATCAATAAAAAAACGTGTCTAACATTACAGAAAGTCTGTGACGCCTAACACGAGTTCTGTAGTTTCCAGAGTCTACTTTGAGCACAATTAGATGATGCAGCTTATCTCCTCCGCTAGGCTATAAAATATGACCTATATCTTCTTAGCCTAGAACTTTCAGTGTGTCATTTGTATGTTAATCATAATTTCTTCGTTAAATCTATCCACATTAAATCCCTAATAGCCTGTTGTCATGTTACTCTGTACAGCGTGACATCACGATGACGTGTCGCCGTGATTAACACGGTAAATATGTTTATGCACACGAATAGCGCGTCACTCATGAGCTATGCGTCGTAACTCCTTACAATGTCGTACAATGTATTGCCTTGGTCAGGATCGGAAATGTTACAGCTATTTTCTCATGGTTAAGTGTTTTATCGATTTGTAAGCAATTGAAAAGGGGGCTCATACTTCTAATTTAACCTGATATAATAAGACGTTGATAACATTTATAAATATAATTACTTATTCACGTAGCAATACCAATTCTGTCTTTTTTGCGTGTTTCGTAATTAATCAAGACGCTGAATCTTGTGATTCTTTTTAATACTATGCTTGTTGTTATTTCTACTGTTAACAAATTATTCACAAGCACTTTATACTAGGAAAGACCTAGTCATGGCGCTCGAGGGTTTTTCCCGATGGTTACGTCAAAGATGTTTTAGCTGATAGCTTAAACATCTTTGTCGCTAAATCATATTATCTACTACAAGTAACAGCAATTCGAAAATTCTTGGCACCAGCATGTTCTTGGTGGCAAAAACCGCCTCATAAACACCTGAATCTTATAATCTAGTATTATTCATAAATATTGTACTTACTGAGAAGTTAAGCGCGAGGCCGAGACGTATGGGGTGGGTGGGGGGCAGTTCCGTCATGGCGATGTCGGAGGCGGCCTTGTACGCGACCAGCGAGTTTTCGGCCGCCTCCTTGCGGTCGTTGCCGGTCGCGAACTCGGCTAGGTACCGATGGTAGTCGCCCTGGAGTACACAACACACACATCAGCACACAACATAACAAACAGTGGTTTATTGTTGGAATCTCACCTTGAAAACTTAGGTGAAGTGAGCCGTCATGCCAACTGATGCTAAGGGATTCGCACTATTGACAGCTTACTCCACCAAAGTTTTCACAGTGACCTTTTTAGAGATCAGTCCGGCAGGTCTTTGATATGGCACATCGAGTCATTAGTGGTGCTTTAGAAAAAGCCAAACTTTTTCTAAACCTCGACGCGCCATGTTAAAGTCCACGTACTGTACAAAGTTGACAGTATCTAATAAATGCAATGCACGTCACAATGATCATAATAGGTCTCTTCACAGTGCGCTGCAATGACCTATCGTAATATCAAATTGAGGTGGTCACCTCGATTGCTGATCACACCACGTTGTTTATCTTCCTACCTGTATATTTAGAACTATGATGTTTTGCAGGACTATCGATGATGTGGATGCTATCAATACAGAATTCATTCCTGTCTATATTACACTTTACATTTCGACACAAACAGGAAATTGTCACGTATAATCGTAGCTGAAACCACACAACACCCTTTCTTTACCGTAAAGTGCGTCATTGCTGAATTCTTAAAAGCCCATTACAAATTGTTTTGAAGTTATTACGAAAATTGTCGCATTTACGTCATCGGGACACAAATAAGTTTGAAGACGTAATCTTTAGGAAGTGTTGGTACTTGGTCTGTAAGTCAAACATCAGGGTAGACTTGACTTTTGTAATAATATCAGTAATTAGCAACAACTGTGCAGCCTGACTTATAAGCTGGCGTATAAATGCCTCGGGGTTAATTAGTGAATCTCATGATTTATATCTACTTCATTTATTCCGTTATTATAATCGGAAGAAATTGTTTCCATGCTATAATGACTTAATTAAGCGATAGATAAAACCGTTTTCCTTTTGTATAAGTAATGTTATTTTAAAATTATCTGAATCATGTGAAAGATCAGTGCAAATTATAATTACTGTGAACTTTGTACAGGCACAAACCTAAACAAGGTCAGATGATGTACAAATGGAAAGGCTGGGATAATGACAAATTAGGGCCACCAATGGCGGCGCAACCATGGTCGCACTGTCAAAAAATGTATGGTCGTGTAAAATTTAAAGGTTAGGTAAAGAGGTCCAATTGTCATGGTGACTGTAATATAGTGTTGTTCTCACCTTCATTTTGTAATAGAAGACTTTGGACTCTCCGGTTTGTGAGCTGGGTATGAGGTGTTTGTCCAGAACGCTGAGGATGTCTGAGCAGATGTCACGGAGCTCCTTCTCCACCTGGCTGCGGTACGCCCTAATCATGTTAAGTTTATCTTCCGCCCCCTGAAACAAATATGACCACATTGTAACAACACGAATCAATTGTAGAAAGTATAGAAAGCCCCTTTTGTATAAAAGGATCTTGCATTTTCGGACTTCCATTGCACTGTCTGTGTGGTGCCGGACTTAAAGAATACCACCACCCCTTACTTCCCGTGGGTGTCGTAAAAGGCGACTAAGGATCGTACCGGAGAATGGGCAGCAGCGTTCTCTATGTATTCCACCATCATACCATACTGCGATCGCCAACCCGCCTGCCAAGCGTGGCGATTATGGCAAACCCTCCCAAAATTGGGGGAGGCCTATGTCCAGCAGTGGACGTCTATCGGCTGAAACGACGATTGCACTGTGTAACAAATTCCTCTTTAAGAATATTCTTATACATAACTGAAGCTGTAAAATACCAAGAGGGTTACCATCGTTCCTAATGTAAATTCTCTATTTGAAGCTATTTGGAAACAGAAACACCACCATCATCATTATAACCCCTATGTTTGGGATGACGAATGAGAGTGAACCTGCAGATTAATCAATAATCACGGTTGCGTCGCCTCACGTGTTCAAAACGTGTGGATGTGTATCTCTAAACATTTCTGCATGTCCCGTCAGAGGTTTACTGTGAATGTACGTTTCTTGAAAAAAGTTGGTTTTTTAAAGCAGTGTAAGTATCTCTTAAAACCGTAAATAATTTGGACCCAAAAAAAAATATATTTTCAAGTCTTATTTTTACAGTGATGGAACTCAAATCATAATTAAACATACATTAATGCATCAAAAAAATCGTCGAATACACCTCTTAATTGTCTTTAAAAGCAGTTTATCCCTTCATTAACAATTTTAATTATACCATTAAATTTCTAACGCAAAACTGCATTCAGTAATGGATTATTTATTATTAAACAGTTTTTGTATAGATAATTGCTTCATATTTTGCAATAAATCACCAGCGTTGTGTCATCGCGCTTCTCTATCTTTTCTATGCAGACCGCCGTTAAATGCCGTCCGTGTCCACGAAAAATTCAATAGGATTTTGACTGATAAGCGTCTACGTCACAATTATCAGAATTTATTGATTTCTTACGCATTTTAATTCTTAACACGTTTGATGAACGTGATTTCAATACTAAGTCCGGTTTAACTTATTATAGGACATGGTAGCCTACGATTTTTTCGAAACCAGTTACTTAATTACTTGTAGTGATAAGCTCGTGAATTGTTTATGTCCTACAAGTAGATTCGCCTAAAGAAACATGAATATACATTTCATTATGTTATTCCTTTGTGCCGCGACTTATTTAAATTGACGAGTGCACGAACGAGTGTAACTCTGAAAGCAAAACTGAATCGATTACATTTGACGGTTTTACGTCACATCAAATGATATAAGTAGTATTTGATTGCCATGATTAGTTTTTCGACCCGCTGTTATAGTTTCCTGCTCGATTCGTGTTTTAATTTAGACTTTTCTTATTAGTCAGTAGGTATTTACCATAATGAAATTAGTTTTTGATAGGCTCGCCCGATTTCACCTGGGACCTAACCTAGCTTTGCGAAGTGTGGGTGTATAACGCACGTACCTCGATATTGTCTACAGGGATGATAGACATGACGCGTGTTTTTGAACGTTCGTGAATAAATTATTAATAACTTGAATTATTATTAATATCTGCTTATTAGTCCACATCCAAACGAGAGCGGTTGATTTTGTCGCCGCCGTTAAGACAAAAATGTGGTTATTTTGACGCATGTGTCGGCCACGCCCTTTCGTTACACAATAAATCCTTTTATCAGAGTTTACCCAACCTACACCCAACAAGTAACGCTGACGAGACACGATTTAGGGAAACCACTTGCTGACGCAACTACCTTTGTATGTTTTATACAAACCAAAAAACAAAACCTTGACGAATGATCCAATTTCACTTGCGGAATCCTATACCGTTACTGAAAGCTACGCTTAGTCTACGACATGCTACGGTAAATCTGTCTGTACTAACTAAACTGTAAAAGCTAGCGAGTTTATCACAGACAATTTAGTACACAATTAATCTTCACTCTATAAATTTGTAGCAAAGTACTAAAAACTAAAGATCTTTAATAAATTTATATCTTATTGCAACTCAATTTTATTTCGTTTAAGTTCTTGTGAGAGTTTCAAAGAGAAAGTTTTCTAAAGACGCGAATGATGCATCTTTCCAAAGACCGCTGCGATGCAGTTGACGTATTTGATCAATAAGCTCGAAAAATCGCGGCGTCTATGAAATTTATTTATGTAACATATTGGATCGAGCTTGGAACCAGGTGCTCTCAAGAAACGCATCGAAACTTCAAAGTTAAAAAGTTTAAGCAGGTTTGTCACTTATTTAAAATTATTACCAAGTTTTGTGCCAAAAGGACAGTTATTCCGGCTATTAGTATTTCAATGATTTAACTTGAACAAATGGGCACCAATCGATTTAATATGACGTTGACTTTCAAACGTCTGCCACTTTGTACCCAGTTGTATGCAGGTTACGTGATTCCGTGTCAGTATATAATAATGGAAAGTTTATAGTAGAGATATGAATACAAAATTACGTTTTACTATACTTTGATACGATTTTACAGTTTCGGTCGTATTTGATATAGCTGCTAGTTCGGTAAAGGAATACGACGATTTTTTGTGTCTGACAAAAACTTAATGATGCAGGTTTCGACGCCTTCTTGCCAGTTCAGATTTCTCATTTATTCAAGACGGCCAACCAAGAAAAAAAAACTTTATTGTAGAAAACTGCTAGGTTTCTTTCAGACAGCTTCAATGCAATAACAAGTTTAATGAACTATTCAGCATGACATAAACGGTATTCAATAAAGATTCCCACAACTTTTTAAGGCTCGATCGATACGTAAATGAACGGGCGTGACCTTATTGGCAACCTTTCATGGGGTCATAAATTTGGGCTAAAAAGTACAGTACACCACATACCTACAATATTTTCGCGTTCGCGACAGTGTGCAATTACAGAACCCGACCTTCTGCGCCGCCATTGACAGTGTAAAATGACAAATGTATTGCAACAATTAGCATAGAGGTCGTTGCTGTTTGACTGACTTCTGTCCGACACTTCAATATGTTTAAATCATTGTAACTGACCTCTGCTCATGAAGTAAAATGGGCAGATACTTTCTGAACAGTTGACTTTATTGCTGGGAAGTCAAAATTTCTCTATCCAAATATCCCAGCATGAAGCGCACACAAAACAAGACACCCCTACACGAATCGAAAATAGCCAACAATGGCGATTTCTGCCAATCATGCGGTGATGATCTTCAACTATTTGCGAACCAAGTTTTCGGACATAGAATATGATTAAAATCCAATTTGCATTCTTGGCCTGTCAATGACCTTGGAACTGTATAAAAAATGTATTGCATTTTAAATTAAGCTTCTATTTATTAACTAAATATGTAATCTAGTCATGGGAAAGTCCCTAAATCCGATTTAACTAAATGAGTAGAACGATGTTCTTATATTCGAGTTTCGACACAAAAGTAGAACAGATGACGCCGAAATACGGTGTAATGAGGAAAATGACTCACTTGTACAGGGTTGAATATAGCGCTGTTTTCCCTAGATAATACGTCATGCCGGTGACCTTTTTGCTAACTATTCGTATGTTGCCTTGAATTCAGGTTTTGAAATCAATAATGTCGACCGCATGAAGAAAAAAATTGGAACACGAAGTCTGGGCTATTGTACGCCAAGTTTTTCCGCAACAATAGGGTGGTCAGACAGGCCGTTATCCTATTATCTCATTATCGCAGAGCTGGACGATTTTGGTCGAGCTCCAACAAGGTTACTATCAAAGTTATCATTGGTCGTTGAACCTTTAATTGCATGAGTAAGACGTCGTAAATTACGTCATTCAGAACATGGCAACGACTCACGTGAAAGGGCACAAAGAGCCATCATTTGTACAAATATTTGTTCCAATGTGGGAGGCAGGTTGCTAATTTTATTCGATACAAACATTCATACTGCTCATCGATCGGTCATCAAGGCAGTGCTAAAAGCGAGAGTGCGGCCACTTCGATAGCAATCAGTCATTTATGCAAACACACGTATGCCCTCGCTGTTTCGGTAGAAAATGTAGGTGGAAAGTGCCCATAAAGTTGGCCATGACAGAGGAACGCCGCGTGTGACTGTACATTAGTTTTACGATCTGCTATTTCTATATAGTTGGCATAGATTGCCAGTCGCGCCGTACGTCTAGTTTGGCACGTTAGACACAATTAATCAAATTCTCGATCACCTATAGTAGTGAAATGAAATGGTCACTGTTACAGCATCAAATATTTCCTGAAATATTGATTAAAAAGGCCTTTTCGGAAAACCTTAAGTAAATTCCGAACGTGCACGTTCTTCCAGCAAGAGTATTGCGTCCCAGGTTGCACAAAGCCTTTCATAAAAACTCTTACAAAGACTTCGGTCTTTAATCATAAATTCCTTTGAACAGAAATTATTGAAATTATTGTAATATACTAGAATTATAAATCACAAACAGAACAATAACTTAAGGCTATTCAAATATTGTCAAACACGTGTCCCAGCTCTTGCCCACTACGCTAAATGGGGTCGCGGATAGCCTGCTGGGCGCTGGCTAGACTATAACCCCTAAGTATGTCGGCATGGGACAATAGAAGCTCGTGCTTCACAAAAAAAAAAACCGGTGAATCAGGCTAGCGGCTCGTGCGGAACCAGCCAACTGCACCGTGTATCCCTATTATAGATTGCACCCAAGTGAAAGTACTATAAGTGTACCTTTAGCACTGTTAGCAATTTTATAGTTGCAGAACGTAAAAGCTCTCCTTGATGCTATAATGTCATCAATTAGAACCTTCGCACAGAGGCTGAATCACTAACACCTAATGAAAGCTCACAGGGTTGGTATTGATTTAGTTAGTAGTACTTTATTACTGAGCACTGGGCGCTTCTGCGTCGCAATATTGTGCTATATTTTTTTATACAAAGCAAATTGTAGAATGTATTTTCTATTGATACCGACGTTGAATGAAAGATAGATCATTTTTATCACTGTACCTATCATAGAAATGGGGCCAATTTACAAGAGATTGTCATAATAATGGGTGCCTATTCATTAGGAAAACTAACTCGCGTCCCCCATCCCGACCACAGACTAGTAATACACGCGCGTCACTTTAAATACCAATCGATAGACTCCAGACGTTATAAAGGGCCGGTCACATTGACGCGTAAATACGCTCAAATACACGATCGTTACTTTACGGTTGCGTAAACGGCTGAGGTCTCCAATATTGCTTTTTAAACTTATCTGAGGTCGTGTCGCAGAAGTAATTGAATATAGCGTGGTGAAAAAAATGGCCCCTCGGTGAGACGAGTAGTGAAGCTGTATTGAAAGTATTTTCTCTTGCTGTGAAACTTTTTAATCTTCATCCTATTGAAAAGAGGTATTAAAATGCAGTTTGCAGTCTTACCTTGGTTTCCTCCTTCTGTTCGATGGAGGATATGATCCGCCACGAGGCGCGGCGGGCACCTATCACGTTTTTGTAGGCAACGGAGAGCAGGTTCCTCTCCTCCACTGTAAGTTCATTGTCGGACACGTTTCGTGAGGCTACATTCTTCATCGCCTCAACCATTTCTGGAATACAGAACGAAATTATGTAAGTATTGATTTTGTCGGCGTGGGTACTGGAAGCGGCCGGGAACTTTCTGGAATCAACCATTATGTTTCATGTTTTTTCAGCGGATTCTACCAATGCACACGTATGTAGATAGTACTTAAGAGTCCAGTTCCCTTTCCGAAATGTCTGTTGAGTAAAATCAATTAGGGATTGATTGGTACCGGAAAGCTATTAACATTTTTGAGAGATGAATAACGATTACGTGCTTGGTAATTCTAATAAAGGTAGCTTCTTTGTAACGGGCATTAACGATACGATTCTAGTGAAACCGTTATCTTTTTACAAACAAATTAGGATAACAATGACGTCATGTCACCAAGGCTTGATAATCAGGGTTTCTTTATGTACGGTTCATTAAAATGTCCAAATTTGTGAAAGACTGAAAGGTGAAAGTATTTATATAAAAGCAGCTCGTCCCCATAGAACGAAAAGATTGCAAAAATATCCGCGACGAAAGGTTAGTCATAGAGGGATCGATAAAGTATTAGCGCAAGTAGGTACGCCTCATTTAGAAGTTTCAAACTGTTGAGCCATTCGGAAGAAATAAGTTGATGGCAAAACGACAGTGAGACTAAATACTTAAACGTCGATTCTTTACAAACTTCAGCGTTATCTCGGAATGTCTGACGACTTAGATAATATTATTCTTTTATCGATGGGAACTTAGTCTGTGCTTTAGGGTAGGGTGGGAGGAATAAGCGTCGCGTTTCACAGACGGAATAGCGAGCCAAACTAATGTTTCACCATGTGCTTTAATTTTGACGTTTACGATCGGCCTGCAATATAGCTGGCGCATTAGAACATGCAATGCAGACGTAATCCCGGAAACATACGAATAGGGCTCATTTTTCATTCAGGAGGCAAATCCCGAAAGAAATCCGAAGCTTAGTCTGTTTTAGCACTAGTACAGCGTTGCAGAGTTCATTGTAATCGATTTTAGCGATCGCGGCAAGGCCTGCGATGTAACAGGTGCTACAGCGTCGCCTCGCGGCCCATGCGGTTTTCCTCAAGCCGACGACACAGCTGATACATTGCGTTTTCCTTTCACTCCCGAAATCACACTAATATTATAAAGGCGAAAGTTTGTGAGTGTGTGTGTTTATGTTTGTTACTTCTTCACGCTCAAACGGCTGGATCAATTTTGATAAAATTTTGTATAGAGGTAGCTGATACCCTGGATTAACATGTAGGCTACTTTTTATCCCGATATTCCCACGGGATCGACACTTATGCGGGTGAAACCGCGGGGCCCAGCTAGTATATGTATAAAACAGGGCTACTGAAATAAAATAACACCCTAGATTTTGTTGAGGCTCATTCAAACAAAAAAACCTTGTAGTTGGGACACTGTTGTATTATTCAGGCGGCACTGAGTGAGGTCCCAAGTTATGAAATTATTTAGGGATTTGTTTGCGGCCGTGCAGACGCCATCTTAAGAATCTGGCCACGCCATCCAGCTGCGGCCCGTCCATTTGGCATCCCTATTTAGGACAGTATCCTTTTAATTCGTTACGTTTTTCCGGCCATTTGCGCAACGGCGTACTCTATGCGAAAATTGCAATTAGTATGCGTGCGCTAAAAATGTTGACACTCGAGTAAATGGAACGCGCCACGGAACTAAACCATTTCCATTTTGTAGATGGAGTTTTCGATAAAAAGAGGTGACCTGGGTCGTATTGACTGAGCCTTGCGTAAGCTTTGAAGGCCTTCACTTGATACTAGCTGCAAATGCGCTCTATATGTGCGATTGTACGACTATCCGGATTACAGCGAATCAGACAGGAAGTAATGATAAAAACTCACTTGACAGTGGTCAAATGTAACATAGGGACTCTCAACAAAGAGTTTCAAAGTAACTGGTTTGTTACATGTAGCAAAACAGCCTGCCCTTGTATTTCTGCTTCCCCTACTTTAAATAAAATGTGTGTGCATGCAATTAAAGGCAGGTGCACAACCTGCCAGGATGAGTTTATCATCACACACACACAGCAATTATTTTAAGTGTGATTGGGTATTTTGCTAAATTGTAGTCATTTTATCCAATTATGAAAAGATAGGTCAGTGGGTCGTCTTTTATTGTAATATTTCACTTAAAACCATGAAATTGATGTGTGTAAAGTGTGGCATTAGAAATAATTTGGATATCTTAGAAATGTGTATTATAGGCCACCATGAGGCTTATTATTCAATTCTCTTAACATTTAAGCTCAATTCATACCATCATGAGTAATAGAAAGTGGTAATTAAAACTCAAGCTCGCTTAGCAACATTATGAAAATGTGCTGAGAATGGGAGCCACTCATTATTATAACAGTACTCCAAGATCATAAAATTATAATTTCTAATTACCTTGAAACCAAATAGATAGTTCATCATAATTGAAACACACAACCTCTTGTAAATGCCTTGTATTTTACAGAAAAAGAAATTACCTGTGCTATGGTGTCCCTACTCAGGAATGTCTGGCAGATAATCAATATTTGCTTTCCATGACTACATTGCATGAGTAACCTCTTCATAAGTGTCCTGCTTGCTCTGTATTACTAATTCGGCTTTGTAATAGCTACATTATTCATGTTCAGAATTAAAATGTGTCAATTGTTAGCCTGATGACTTATTGTATCATTTACCCACTGCATTAGGTGGTATTTTATAATAATCTTTATTCCACCTGACAGAAGGGTGTGGTCTTATAACCTTTAAGTTAATTATACATAATAATGTTACATTTTTATGTCATAAAAGTAGAGATCTATGCTACAGAAGTCTCTGGAACAGACAAAAATGCAAGTCAAGCAATGCATTGAATACAATTCAATTTATTAATCATGACAGCAGCATGTGTCATTTTCTGACTTATTGATAATTTATGAATGACACTCATTTATTGCAGTATTAATAACAAGGTAAAGAAAAAGGTTAATTAAATATATTTCAGAATTATTTTTTTCAATTTTATTGAATAATTGGGTCAAATAACCTTCCTGAATTGAGTAGCAGACATGATAAGATAGCACTTGGTATATTTAAATGATAATTGTAATAAAGGTCATTGAACTGCACATCTTAGATAAAATGGGAAAAAGGTGTGAAAGAACGAGCAGGGACTCACAAGAAAGCAGTGATAACCTTTACAATGACCGCGTCGATTCAAAAAAAGATGAACGCGATAACGTAAAGAGCTCTCAGGTAAGATTCCCGTGCACCTAAATCGTGAACAATAGGTGAAATCGGAGGCGACATAAAATTACGCCGTCTAATAAAACCAGAACATTCCGCTAAGTCTAATCAAGAGATTTGCCCAAGGTACGACATGCATGACCGAATCCAATGACATCGATCGCATTTTACTTCCCCTGGACGGGAAAAATAGGAGACAATTTTTTCTTCGCACATCTACAAGTATCGATTGTAACTCCCAATGACATCAGTTTTCACGAATGAAAAATGGGATATTACTCCACAACGTAGATTTCTACAGTGGTTACATAGTTTTTCATGGATTTATCAGCGTAAAAGAACCTAAGGACATCCCACCGGCGGATGACGCATCGATCGCTGACCAAGCCTAACGAATGCCATTGATTTGTTAGTACGCCGATATAGTAATATAATTGAATGTATTGTGCGGGTATCCCCGCGAAAATCTACGAAACGAAAGCTTATCCGCTACTTTGATCTAGAAATTTCCTCAACTATCACCAAATCGTCTTTCAACTGTCGGCGAAAATACGATAGATTTTTCATCCTATTACAGAAGATACAACGAAAATATGTACTTACCGTCATAGCGCTCAGCCTGCTCGGCTAACTTAGCTTTATACACATTATCTTCCCTTTCCGACATTGTGGATGACAAATGATTTTTCACTAACTAAAACCGAATCGCCAGGTCACTAATTCACCAAGATGGCCGCGCCCGCCAACCGAATCCGAATTCGATCTTCAACTAAACTCCGCCCATGACGTCATAGAAATGGCAACTTCCGCTAGATGCTTATTGCCATATATGTAAGATGGTTTACTTCCATTTCTCTGATTATTCTTTGAAAATAATTAAATATAAGACAAATTAAATGCATCTTCAATCAAAACAAAACATTTATTTTGTTAATAGTTCTACAATTAAAATATTTCACATAAACCATGGGTCTATCTAACTAAAGCGATTACATAAAAAATCACCAAATAATTTAATGTTCACTTTATTATTTTAACCCTTATGTCAAATAATATTATAGGGTCAGAAATAAATGCCTAGCTTTTGATTTTAAAATATTTTTTAGTCATTAAAAGATAGTGATAATTTACTAATTTAGGAGGTTTTTGACAGTTTGGTCAAATGTCAAAATCTTGGATTAAAAAAAAGAAAAAACGGTATGAGACGGTTTTTTTTTAATTTTTCACGGTGATGTGCTATTCCAAGGCTTCTCCCACTCCACGATGATGCAAGTTTGCATCCATGCAACCGAAATATTCGAATTAACAGGCAACATAATTATATTTTTTCCGGGTTTAAATCAGCATACTATCCGCACATGCAGTCCTCTGAGATACAGTATACACAGAAGCCTATCTGTCCAGTGACGGCAATTTTACGGACCTGACAGAATCATCATTTCCATGTTTTAAGGCAATGCTGATTCTTTGGTCGAAAAATAGGTCAGTCCACCCACTGGGCGCCGCCGCCGTCGACTCCATAAGGTCTGGGAGTGCCCGAGACGTCCAATGATATTATCAGCAGGGCTCAGGGGGTCTACTCCCTAACTCCGTTAACGAAGTAATGAGCCCGTCCGATAGTAGTCCGATACGTCGGAATGAACCCTACTCCCTAACGATTTCGGATTCATCAGTATCAAACGGAATCATAGACAATATTCGTGAACGAACGACGCATGGCGATAGAGTTGCCCTATTTTACCGGTCGATTACCGGTTTACTTATTTTGTAGTTTTCTAGCTTATTAAACAAAAATTAATACTTTTGTCGTTAGAAAATTACCACATTTAAATAAATATCCTTTTTATTATGTCTTTAAATATAGAATTGAATTATTTTTGCCATTTTTGTCCGGAAACCGGCATCATCCTGTTGATACCTTTGCCTATTTACTTTTTGAAGGACATTTTCCACAGACTACTTTTGACACTTTCAAATGAAATGTCAAATTGTCAACCGGGAAGTTTTAAAATTTCCAATATTTTATTTTGCTTACTAGTTAATTTTGTTTATATGGCCCCAACCGCTGCAGCAACATACGGGCAAATTGAGGCCCTTCTCGATTTTATGGGTGAGAACCATGAATTAGCTCGCGGGTTATTGAGGGGTGCCAACGGAAGAGTTCGCTCAAAACGGCTGTAAGAAAACCTGTGCAACTCCTATAACTCAATGGGAAGTTGCACTAAGTCCGCCTAGCAGTGGCAAAGGGTGAGTTTTATACATTACTCGTCAATATTAATATGATTTTAAGGTCTTGTCATCAGTAAAGTGAATACAATGATAATAATCAGTCATCCTCCAAATACTTATCTGTAGGAGTACTTACGAGTATAGTGGTTTTTATACAGCTTCATAAAATTAACCAAATATTCAAATTTTAGGTGTGATCTGACAAAAAACGCCTTGCCAAAAAGGTTGCTGGAGCTGCCAGAAGGTCAGCAAGTGGAGGCCCCTCTGAAACCTCTCTCAAGTGGAATTAAAGATACTATCGATAATGGGAGAGGGTTTTAGAGAGCTGGAAACCGGAGCAAGAGTGCCAGGTTTTCCATTGGTAAGAATTACATTTATAATTTATGATAGTAAGTCTGTTCAATGGTAAAAAAACTAAAAGCAATAAGTATTGTATTTATAATTATGAGTCTTTCCCGTGACTTTTTTTTATTAAATAATAATTCATTACAGATAACTACACAATTATATATGTTTTGAAGTATCCGTCAATGATATTCAGTTTTTGTTGTACAGCTTCCACCTGTAAGAGATCCAGAGCCAGTAGCTACCTCACCCACTCATGCTCCTACACGTGCCGACCCACTCTCCCAGGAGCAACTCTCTACATCCACTGAGGAAAACCTAAGATGTACCTACCAACTCTTGATGGTGCATAATGAAAATAAATGAAATAAACGATTAAAGTTAATTCTTGTTTTATTCCAAAAAAAATCCAATATTGGCAAAACTTAGCATGTACTAAACTCTAATGGTAAAATCCCGAAACATTGTCTCTTTTTACCCGACTGCGCGGCGCAAAGGAGGGTAATATGTTTATCAGTCTATATTTATGTACTTATGTATGTATGTCTTCAAAAGAGGAACTAAATCCGCACATAAGTCCTCGAATTGTTCCCGAGTGAGCCTATAGTTCCCTATGAACAACGTCGGGAATACTCGCCAACCTAAAGTTTTGGCGAAAATTATATCGACGTTGCCTCCGCTCTTCCTGTAAAGCTTCTTCAATAATTAAAAAAGCAGCCATAGTTCAAATTCTTAACTTTCGTCTACAGCACGAGAACTATTTTGATGTCGTATCAACTGACATAACTATCCGTCGAAACCAATGTCAAGTTCAACTGTTTGGACGGGCAAAAACACATCGGGAGTAGGGACAATTGTCAAATCGCGTTGAAATTCATTCTTCGCTCGGACCCCGAGCGAATCATCTGTCCGTTGGTCATAGGGAGTAGGAAACGCCCGTAACGAAGGCCGAAGCGACGGACTTCGTGCTTAGGGAGTAGACCCCCTGGCCCCTAAGATTTTATTTTTCTTTTTCGTCATAACGATGATTCCATTTGTATAGATTAGTAGTATATATTAATATTATATTAGTAGAGTATTCATTCGGCCACTTCTATTTAAATTATTCTACTCTGTGGGCCACTTTGACACGTTGGCCTCGCAAAAGCCTTTTTTCACAGATATCACGTCACGAGGTGAGGCACCTATTCTATATTTTTTTTATTTATGGCAAGTAAAACCGATGACGAGTATTCTGCAAAAAGCAATTAGTGTGCATTATTTTTAACCGACTGGATGTTTATATATTTTTTTTATGTATGTTCGGGCCGGGCCACTCCGTCATTTATAGACGGATTTGCAAAATTATTTTTTGTTCGAAAGAAATTTATTCCGAATTTAAATTTCGTAAAGATCTGATAATGAGTTTCGGAGACAGACAACGGAACTCTTCAATAAATGCCAGCAAATCAACCGCGATTGCTGCTATCGCATATTATAGATTGTTTAACCTGCCTGCACCCTCTAAAGAGGTAAACAGATGTGTTCAATAGCTTTCTTTCACTGATATTCACATAGCAAGTAGTGAGTATGAATTTGTGTGAGGTAGACCAGGTAGGTACAACTAAAAAGTGAAAAATAGGCGGTTTTTTTTTTTGTAAAAAAGTTTTTAAATAAAAAAATCGATAGTACATACAGTTGAACTTAATGTAACCTGGGGTTAGTTCAGGACTGAAACAAACAAAAAGATAAAATATTTTAGGAAACAAATTTTAAATCTAGAGGTGGGATGTTGTGAGTGAGAGCATTAAAAAAAATATGGGATCCAGTGTGCCCTCCGATGTAAGGCACCGTTTTGTGTTGTACCACACTCACACTGCGGTTCATCGGAGTACCTGGGGGTACTCCGATGAACCACAGTGTGAGTACGATTTTATTTGATTAAGCGGCAAGTCTGCGAGGCTGAAGTGGGACTGGGCGGGTCACACTTATAGGATGCAGCCAGACGATGATGATGGGCCATAATCGTCACATAGTGGGTGCATGAAGACGATTGTTGTCACCGAGGCAGGCCTAAGAAACGCTGGCGTGACGATTTGGACTCGTTCCTAACCGCTTGGACGGAGAAGGCACAGCACAAGGAAATGTGGAAGAATATGAGGCAGGCCTTTGCCCAGCAATGCCTGTACTATCCACAGGCTAAGTGAGAAAAAAAAAAACACAAAAAAACGTATTATGATATATACGCCAGCACATCAAGCACCCCGAAACTGTCTAATTTTCCCAATCAACCTTAAACCTTATGCACCAGTTTAAAATCTATTAAAGAAAGACAGATTGTAGTTGCTTAATGTGCTGGCGTCTCTACATTGTGCAATGGTGATAGGTTTCTACCATGAGTGCCATGACGTACAGAGGAGACTCCATATAATAGTTATCCTCAACGCCCATCATACTGTTTTGGACAGTCTTGACTCTTGAAAGACCTTAAATCTCTGATAACCTATTCATAAATAAGTTATAGTGAAAATATTGCCTTTGGATACGAGGATTAGTCGAGGGTACTGTGCGCTACCGCCTAAGCCCCACCTCTAGCGCCTCCAAAGTTTATACAGCTTTCTTCAAGTCATAAAAATATTTTGCTAAAGCAGTTTTTGGCATTCTCTACTGTAATATAATAGACGTAAAACCAATCAAGAAATGTGGCTTTATTTAACTAAAAGAATTACATTAAATAGAATAATAATGACAAGGATATTGATAGGTAGCGCTATGACAACCGTATGACCAGAGTCGTCACTGTTATCATAAATACTACATTCAATGAGGTTGCATATCACCTCATTCTTCCTCGGTTGAGTTTTCACTCCCTTCTCGATCTACCACAAAGTCGCTCAGGTAAGAGGGCGGCTTTCTGGTCCTGTTTGATCTCCGTGGGAGATCTTCGGTCTGGCGTATCGGAGAAGGCGACGAGCTACGTAGATCCTGTGAACGTTGCGGCGATGATAGCGATGGAGTGACGGTTTCGGGTGGAGCTGTAGCGCTGTCTTCCATCTCTTCAGAAGCTGTTTCAAAGCTATCATCTTCACTGTAGTCAACGGTATTTGGGAACGGTGCCAATTGACGGTTCGATACTGTTGATGTTTCCCCATTGTCACGTCGAATAAGAGAATAGTGAGGATTAATTTCAAGGAGTTCAGCTTCTTCGACTAGAGGGTCTGTTTTAGATTGTCGGACATTCTTCTTAATCAATATCGGGCCTGGTGACAGCCAGGACGGCAGTGAGTCTCCATTCGGGGATCTTCTAGGGTATGTGAAAAGTTTTTCATGTGGGGTTGGCGTTAGTAGCTGTACATAAAAGAGAACGTACACAATGCAATGCATCTTTCAGTACCACTTCCCAGTTTTCCACTGACAGTCCCTTTGACCGGAGGCTGAGTTGGATAGTTCGCCAGAGAGTCCCGTTTAGACGTTCCACTTGCCCATTACCCTGAGGGTTATAAGGTGTCGTTCTAGATGAAGCTATGTTTGATTTTCTTAGGAATGACTTGAATTCTTCGGACATAAACGATGAGCCTCTATCACTATGAACATAGAGAGGCTGACCAAAAGTAAGGAAGAGATCTTTCAAGCAGTGGATGACAGTGGTAGATGTCATATCTTTACACGGATATGCAAATGGAAATCTGCTGTACTCGTCAATTATCGTTAATATGTATTTGTTAGAGGTGTTAGATGGCAGTGGCCCCTTGAAGTCTATGTTGATACGATCGAGAGGGGCCGTAGCTTTGATCAAGTGACCTTTGACTTTGAGGAACCTTGGTTTTATCTCAGCGCAGGTCGGGCACGAGGCAGTCATTTCCTTAACGTCGTTTGCTGAATAGGGCAAGTTTTTGGACCTCACCCAGTGATACATTCTAGTCACGCCCGGGTGACAGAGTGCGTTATGGAGTTCTTTTAGCTTACTGATATTCATATAGGCACATACGCGGGATAGAGCGTCCGCAGCTGCATTTTCGGAGCCTGGTCTATAAACAATATCATATTTGAAACAAGACAACTCTAATCGCCAACGTAAGATTTTCTCATTCTTGATTTTACTGTTATGATTCTGATTAAACATGAAGGCTACCGATTGTTGATCCGTAATTAAAAGAAAATGTTTACCAATTAAGTAGTGTCTCCATTTCTTTAAACTTTCCACTATAGCGCAAGCTTCTTTTTCGATTGAGGATTGCTTGCATTCAGAGTTTGATAAAGTTCGTGAAAAAAATGCTACTGGACGTCCTCGTTGAGTAAGTGTAGCCGCTAGAGCGAATTCTGAAGCGTCAGTCTCAACTGTGAAAATATCGTCGTCATTAATGGCTACTAGAGCCGCCGCCTTGATATCCTGTTTGAGTTCTTCAAAACATTTGAGAGCATCGTGCGATAACGGAAAGCTGACGCAGGTGAGGGGTTTTATCTTTTCTGAAAAACGCCCAATCCATTTTGCATAGTGCGCGAACATTCCTAGCACTCGTTTCAGTTCACTTGCTTTAGTTGGTGCGGGGAGGTCTAGCAGAGGCTTTAGCCTTTCGGAATCAGGTCGGATAGTATAATTTTCCACAGTAAAGCCAAGCAGATTGATTTTAGTTTGATTGAAAATGCTTTTTTGTTCATTGAGAGTTAAATTAAACTTCTTAGCGGCGTCCATAAATCGTTTTAGATTGCGCTCGTGATCCTTATCATCCTTGCCGCAAATAGTTATATCATCTAAGTATGCGTACGTCCCATCTAATTTTTCTTCTGATATTATAAAGTCTAGAGTCCGCTGGAAGGCAGCTACGCCGTTAGTCACTCCGAACGGGATGCGTGTGAATTGATAAAGTTTGCCGTTCGCTTCAAACGCCGTGTATTTCTTCTCATTTTCCAGGATTGGGACTTGATGATATGCAGATTTCAAGTCTATCTGACTAAAGACTTTAAATTTTGCTACGTTGTTCACAATCTGTTCGATATTTGGCAAGGGGAAGGCATCTAGATTAGTAAATTTATTTATTGTCATTGAATAATCGATCACGAGCCGTTTACGATGGGTTCCTCCTCCCACTACGAGGACTTGGGCCCTCCAAGGGGAAATGCTTTTTTCAATTACCCCATCTTCGAGCAAATTGGATACTTCTTCTTGTATGAAGTCAACGTCTTCTTTAGTGTAGCGCCTGCTTTTGACAGCAATCGGTTGGATGTTTGGCGACAGATTGGTGAATATGGAGGCAGGCGGAACTGAGGCTTGCAGAACATTGCAGATTTCTAAGGGCTCGCCGGGACCTCCCAGATTGAAGTGGATGCTTGAATGTCGCTTGAGTAAGTCATGACCCACGATAATGTCTGCACAGAGGTTGTCAACGACTAAAAGAGGCGTTTGCTTGTAGGTATGTTGATTCATTTTAATAGTTGCGAAACATACTCCTTCAACGAACGAGACTTGGTTAAGAGAAGCGAGATTGACAGTTTGTTTGCACGGTTTCTTGGGCAACTTCATGATGCGAGCCACTTTACTGTTTATAAAACTGACTGAACTCCCAGTGTCGACGAGAGCATCAGCTTTGTATTCGTTTATCGTGATAGGGATTGTCGCACTCCTAAGACTTGAAGGAGAAGCAGCAGAGATAGCCCCGCTGCAAAACTGGTTATTGCTCGAGGTTCCAAGTTCTTCAGTCCACACAGAGTTTATGTTATACCCGGATCTGCAAACGCTAGCAAAATGGCCTTTCTTAGAACACTTTTTACAGGTAGCTTTGTTAGCTGGGCACCTTATTCTAGGATGAACATTTCCACCGCAGAAGAAACAGCGCTTGGCTGATTGTGTGGTGGAGGATGGTGCGACCGAAGCAGTCTGAGGCATTCGAGACGATGAAGCTACCGCCAGATTGTCCGATTCCTTGACTCGGGAGATTTCAGGTACAGCATTTAGATGCGGAGAGTTAGTACTGATCGTCTTTGCATCTTTCTCAGCAGTTTCCAAGGTAATGGCTTGATTAAGAGCATCGGTAAGAGTGAGCGTAGGATTCTCAAGAAGTCGCTCTCGGATTTTTTGTGAGAGTAGACCGGAGATAAGAGCACTACGAATTGCTTGTTCTTCATGTTCCGTCTCGGTGACAGCTTCAAATTTGCAATCTTTAGCAGTCAGTCGAAGAGCTCTAACATATTCGGAGATAGTCTCGTCCGCTCTTTGTTTTCGACTGAATAGGACATGTCGAGCTAGCACCGTGTTTTTTGGTTTGACATAGATGTCTTCTAGAACTTTCATAGATGCTTTATAAGTCGTGCAAGACTTGATATGTTTGTAGATAGAAGCGGATAAATGGTTAACTAACAGCTTACACTTGAGAGAATCCGATATGTCTTCAGTAATCTCTTCAGCGAGAAAGCTTTCGAAGGTCGCTTTCCAATGCAGCCATTTTGCATCGGCATCCGCGACATCAGGTTCGGCGTCAAACTTGTCGGGTCGGAGATACCTTGACAATGATGATTTGTATATCTTTTCATCAGACATTTTTAGTTAAATAAATTGTAATATAATAGACGTAAAACCAATCAAGAAATGTGGCTTTATTTAACTAAAAGAATTACATTAAATAGAATAATAATGACAAGGATATTGATAGGTAGCGCTATGACAACCGTATGACCAGAGTCGTCACTGTTATCATAAATACTACATTCAATGAGGTTGCATATCACCTCATCTACTATGAATGGTAAAAAAAACATATCTATCCTTAGCGGGTGCAAAAGTTTTCGTGGTCACTCTTGCTGCCTAGGTTCCCTTAACTCTTAAATTTATCATACCCGACCCCATCCACAACAAATTATCAACACTTGCTGCATAGTTGATGGTAGGTAATTTGTAAATAAAAAATAAGGTAATTAATTACTTTATTACCCACCACGACAATTTACTATCAACACGTACAGCATAGTTGCTTTTTTATTATGTCGACGGCCGTGGTGGCACTCGGATTACCCGAAAGTTGGACCTCATCATCACGGAACTCGTGGCCCTAATGTTTAACCCCAAATGGCCCGAAGATATATCATAATATTATATGTTTGATATGACTCCCAATATGCTTAAAATATATTTACCGCAGCAAACGCTCCAACACAGCCCACCATGGCTTACCATGAATAGAATTTCAATTTTATTACTATCATCTTGAAACTTAAAGTACGTTTAGTTACTAACAACATAAAACGTTCTTTTCCAAAATACAAAACCACCGTCCACCTCTAGTGTCAATTGTCAAAAAACGCACGCTTTGGTTGCGTTCCATTATTACAAACGTTATATTGTTCTCATACATTTTACGCTTTTTCTTTCTCACAACTGTGAAAGTCCATAGATTTAGTCTAACTAGTAGTGTACAATGCTACAGATGTTTAGTTATCCTATTATGGAAAATGACCTATCGGCCATTTTTGTAGACGGTCGTCGGTGTTCTTTGCTTTCTGAATATCGTATTTCTTTAGAAAATAACTCTATTTTTCTTTATTTAGTCTCCAAATTCATATAATTTCTACATCCAATACAGTTTTAATGAAAATGAAACCCTAAAACCCAATTTCGTGTGGTTATACTGAGAATTTATTCAATTTCAGTGGACTCTTTTGCAAATACACATTTTGTCTTTATTGTTAGATATAAATAACAATTGAAGATACAGTGAGGTGTAACAATGTCTAACGTTGGCTACGACCTCGATACTTCGGGCGGGCTTATGCCGGTTTGTTGTCTAAAGTTGTTTTCTAAAAAGTTTGAATGCTACTTGATCTTGGTAACTGGCGCCATTTTAAGCTAGCTGAGTTTGTATGAGCCAGCCTTGGTATGGTTAGTACGATACTTATGAAGGTTTTGGGATGTATTTTAGCTCATACGCGCGCTGATAAAACCACCCGACGAGGATTTGAACGTGCAGAAACCGAAGAAACCCCAGCATCCATACTATAAGAGGCCTGGTAAAGGTCACAACCATGATTCTTGCGACGCGTGTGGGGAAGGTGGCGATCTCATATGCTGTGATCGCTGCCCCGCTAGCTTCCACCTCGGGTGCTAGTAAGTAACTTGGTGGATGCATGAATACTAAGTATAAAAAGAAAATGTCTGTGTATGTACACTTAAAAGATAATCTATGTATATCATAGGAAAGGTATAAGTATAAAAAAACGGATTAAGTATAAGAAAGTAAGAGCAATGAAAATATTACAGCCCACTACAACAATATAACCCCAATATTGTTTCGATACAAGTTTGAATTATCTGAATAAGTACTAAATATTAAAAACATAATATTAATTTTGGGTTTTATGAGTAGTAAAATATGGTCAAACTTAAACTTATTTTTACGTAACCTCAAGGACAATGCATACACATTACAAAGTATGCTCTTACAGAAAGGGAATTCACAGATATCTATAAAGTTGTAAAAAGAAAATTAATAACCTAGAATAACAAGTCATTCTGTGAGCTGATCTTCTACTAACGAAAACCAAAAACCCCATGGCTTGGTAACTAAAATAAAGTCCCTAACAACAAGATACTCAGAAATCAGTCTATTACTATTTATTCACAATTTTATAATATGAATATAATGTGATAACCCCTTACAATTCTTGTTGTACCTGGCCAGTTATTCTGTTTACCCACCCCAAAAAATCTGCCCTAAGTTGGATATGCGGATAAGCATGTCCGAAAATCCACCCTAAGCCTATAAATTTCATATATCCAACTAGGCCTAGGGTTGATTCTGGGACATGCGTTTTTGCGTATCCATCTTAGGGTGGATAAACAGAATGACCCCACCTGGCTCAGAAATCAGATAAATTATTATTCAAAATATTTCACCGATCCAAGAATTGAGGAAATTGGAAGGCTAAGGCCCTTATTACAGAACCTCACTCAAATACTCACGCATTACTTGAAACAGGTTTAGAGCCATTTGATTGATTGAGACTATGTAGTTTTATAAGACTCAAGCATACGGGACTAAGAGTTAGAATGGTTTTATTAAGTTGGTAGTTTAAATAGGGAACAATAAAAAAATAATGAATTAAAAAAAAAATATTGAGGTAAGTTGCAGATAAGATATGATTTGTATCCATCATCACGTGACATACAGGGTGGCAAATACATCAATGCACAAATTGTAACCCTGAATTCAGCACATGATTGCCCCTAGCATAGAAATTATCGTTTATTCCCAGTCGCCCCTGCAGGGACTGCCACCGGAGGCAAATGGGAATAAAAATTCCCAGTCGCCACCGGTGGTGACTGGGAAGTCATTGCCCCCACTTCAGTTTCGCTGTACATTGCTTTCTCCATCGTAGAGAATAAAAGGATGAGGCAACTTATTACAAACCTGCCTTTAATCTTTAAAAAAAAAAAGACTATGTGCACGCCACCGGTGGTGACTGGGAAGTTATTGCCCCCACGGCAATAACTTCCCAGTCACCACCGGTGGCGACTGGGAATTTTTATTCCCATTTGCCTCCGGTGGCAATCCCCGCGGGGGCGACTGGGAATAAACCGAAATTACGTTTGGGTCAGTTGTCAAAAAATAAAATCGCTGTTTCATAGAACAGTGCAATACCTATGCAGTCAAACTGAATGCAACAGCAATTTCTTTTTAATGATTGAAAATCATTTCAACGCAGGGGGTTTCAACACCATGTACTGAATCCATGCCCAATGGTAAGGAGTTTCTGCAGTCTAATGTCTTGAGCACAGTTAATATTTGTCGTCCACATATTATCCAAACATTTTTTTTCAACAGTTTTAAAACAATGGTTCTGTGAGTACAAAAAGACATTTGCCTTACAGTGATCCTCCCCTTGATGAGAACGACATCCCGGTAGGGTTATGGCTGTGCAAGGAATGCAGGGCCTCCGATGAGAACAAGCCGGCCAGTTCACGTAGTAGCCGAGCTCAGTCACCGGCTGACAGCAAGTCAGATACCGAGAAGAAGTCTAGGTAACTGAAGTAATTCTCTCTGATCAGTATGGGTTATTACATAAAATAGTTCTGCCAAGGTGGAAATTGTTAGTCTGCAAGATTAGTAGCGTGACGGCCTGTCCAGAGTGCACTGATGTTCTTACTCTTGAAAGCTCTGTTAACACACTGAGGTTTCATTTCACCAAACTTTTATACATAGAATAAGTCTTATACTGAGAATAAATTTTGAATTATTGACAGTTTTTTCATATGGTTTTTTGAAGTAGTGTTTCAGGAGTTGACCAAGCCAATCAATTTAGCTGTCTGAAATAAGGCTGATTAAATAGAAACAACATACTTCATTATTTTAATGAGCCATTCAATTCTAAATATTTTAATATATTATTTAATTATGGATTGATTTATGTATTTAATCATACTTTTACATAATTAACAACCTAAATAAATGATATCAAAGTAACGCACAAATAAAGCACGGCTTCTACTCAGCGTGATAGCGTCGTTCCTACAACATAATGTTGACACACATAAACAGCGTAATCATATATTGCAAAAAAACAAAAAAAAAAAACAATCCATTTCAACCTCAATACCTATTTTCCTAGCCTTCGCAACAACCGCTCAAACTCGGCCAAGAAAAGGAGCAAAGAAGAAGAAGAAGATGAGATCAAGAAAGAAGTGGAGAAAGACCTGACTCCCATGGAGATCCTCGTGAAGGCTGCCAAGATCATGAACCCCAAGCAGTTCGAGCTGCCCCGGGAGATGAGAATACCTTGCATCTTTCCAGGGACTGATAAAGGTAGACCATCCATACTTAATATTATAAATGAAAAAGTACCTGTCTGTCTGTTACCTTTTCACGCCTTGATGGCTGAACGGATTTCGAAATTTGGCACAATGCTAG
The DNA here is from genome assembly GCA_916614155.1 of Mesoligia furuncula. NCBI lineage: Eukaryota > Metazoa > Arthropoda > Insecta > Lepidoptera > Noctuidae > Mesoligia > Mesoligia furuncula. The sequence continues at coordinate 2,119,092 of OU744810.1, forward strand.
GTTAGGACATAGATTCCTTTTATCCAGGTAGTACGATTTTCTGGAGTAGTTACTGACCTCTATGCGGGCGAAGAGCCAGTGGTGGCCAGTGGCGTGCATTGGTTTTCAGAATGGGTAGGCAGGTACTAGGCCGGGTCTAGTCTAGGCAGACGCGGTCACTTTTTGATTTTCATTTTGACTTTATTTTCGGCTCCAGTACCCCCGAAAACCATGAAAACGACACCCTAGATAAAAAATATAAAAGAAATACAGCCGCCATCTTGGATTTTTATTTTGACCACACTATCGGCTTTAGCGCCCTCGAAAACCATAAAAAACCGGGCAAGAGCGAGTCGGACTCGCGCACCGAGGGTTCCGTAACATCCGGGTTTATGCATAAGGTTTATGTTTATGAAATTAAATGTTTATTTTTATTTTTGAGTTGATTGAATGAATGGTAAATTGCGGTTTACGATTTATGACGTATTAAAAAAAAACTACTTACTAGATCTCGTTCAAACCAATTTTCGGTGGTAGTTTACATGGTAATGTACATCATATATTTTTTTTAGTTTTATCATTCTCTTATTTTAGAAGTTACAGGGGGGGGGACACACATTTTACCACTTTGGAAGTGTCTCTCGCGCACACTATTCAGTTTAGAAAAAAATGATATTAGAAACCTCAATATCATTTTTGAAGACCTACCCATAGATACCCCACACGTATTGGTTTGACGAAAAAAAAAAAAATTGAGTTTCGGTTCTTAGTATGGGGAACCCTAAAATTTATTGTTTTTTTTCTATTTTTGTGTGAAAATCTTAATGCGGCTCACAGAATACATCTACTTACCAAGTTTCAACAGTATAGTTCTTATAGTTTCGGAGAAAAGTGGCTGTGACATACGGACGGACAGACAGACAGACAGACAGACATGACGAATCTATAAGGGTTCCGTTTTTGCCATTTGGCTACGGAACCCTAAAAACGACACCCATGAAGAAAAAATAAAAAAAAATTACAGGTGCCATCTTGGATTTTCATTTTGACCTCACTATCGGCTTTAGCGCCCTTGAAAACCATAAAGACGACACCCATGATGAAAAATTAAAAAAATTACAGCCGCCATCTTGGATTTTCATTTGGACATCACTATCGGCTTTAGGCGGGAGGAAACGCCCGGGTGTCACCATTGTCAGGATCGCCCAGAGGACACGGTGGAGCACACGGTGGAGGTCTGCCCCGCTTGGGCGGAGCACCGCCGTGTCCTCGTAGAGGCGATTGGCAGCGACGGCAACCTCTCGCGTCCGGCCCTGGTGCAAGCCATGGTCTGGGGCGAGAGGGAGTGGGAGGCAGTCACCTCCTTCTGCGAAGCAGTCATGCTAGCGAAGGAGGTGGCGGGACGGCTCAGGGAGAGAGCCTCCCGTCCCAGCCGCCGCGGGAGACGCTCCGGGCGTCGGGAGCCGCGTGACGACTCCCGGCCACCGTAGGCGCGGGCCTGCGGGCGGAGAGTAATGGGTAGCTCACCGCCCGATCAGGACCAGGCCCGTGCCGGACGGCGCGTACGTGTTCCACGCGCGCCTCAAAGAGATGTCAGCATCGGGGAGGGGCCCCTTAGGGCCGAAGCCTGCCGGGTCAGCGGGATTGTCCGAAAGGGTTACCGCTGGCCCGGAACATAAAAGGCTAAGGAAGGAACACGGGTGGGTTTTAGTCAGTAAGAGTCTGACACTCCCTTCCGCTCCACCCAGAGCGGGAGGAGTCATTTGATGATTTCCCATCCGCAAAAAAAAAAAAAAAAACTATCGGCTTTAGTACCCTTGAAAACCATAAAAACGACACCCATGATGAAAAATTAAAAAAAATATATAGCCTCTTGGATTTTCATTTTCATCTCACTGTCGGCGATCTCAATATTTGATGTCACTATCTTTCTTCGCACTGCCAAATTACGAGCGATTTTTACATTCATACTCGGTCAAAGTCAAAAGTCATTTATTTGCATAATTAAGGTACAGAAGGTTGGTAAAATATACAGAATTGTTCTCTTATTCTGCCTTTAATTTCGGCGTGCAAATATAAAATAAGGCTACATATTTTATTGAAATTAATTATTGATCATAATCATGCAGTCAGTAAACAGATAATCCCATTAAAATTGTGTCATTGAATTAAATAAATGTCACTGTAAAATTTAAAAATAATAAAAATAATAATCATAAATGTCAAAAATAATCATGTCAGTAATGGGAGGGATTCGGCAAACAATAATAATAACCATAATAAATTAAAACGACCGTGCAATTTACAAAACTTACAATTTATAATCCAAAAATTCATGTACAGATAGACGCCAGCACATCAAGCTACTACAATCTGTCAAAGAATCATGCCCACTTTCCATACATTGATTGACCTGTCACTTGATTTGTTTTACAGGTCGCGTCTACCTACAACTAGTGTTGTATAAAAACAATTATTGTTCATAATAACACAATAATTTATTATCATTTCATTTAGAGGCCAGGGAAAAATGTTATTAAGTAAATAAGATTTTGAGGTTATAGCAGCTGTCAGATAAGGTTTGACAGCTGTTATAACCTCAAAAACTGTGCGATTCAAATTGTTTCTTAATCGCTGAGAGTTACAATCAGTCAGAAATAAATCCCTCTTCAATGTAATAACATCAAATCATCATCATCAAATTGGCACGCGGTCGCAAACAGCAGTTATTATTCTCGTGGTAACCCGCATGCTGAGTTGTAAAGACTTCGTGTGACGTTGTGCTATCCTTGTTTACTACACTTTGTGAAAGTTTGAGCAATTTAGGTACCTACTTACAGTTCATTGAAGTAGGTATCGATCAAAATCTGTCGTCGCCGTCGAAGCGGGCCAGACTCCAGGAGTCGGCCTGACAGACGACATAAATAGATAACGAAAAGAGCACAACATCACGTTTTTGGCGAGGACAGGGAAATTAAATAAAAAACAGGATTGATTTATTATCATTTATTCAATATCTTCTCGTACAACCACTTCATTTAAAAATGCCTCTGGAGCCACAATATTGGTTTCATACCTGTGATCATGCATTAAGTTGATCATCCTTAGTGTGAGGCTTGATGGGTTTTCTTTTAGAATGTGGTCACTTTGACGATTGAGCAATGATCGACAACAAACGGGGCACATTTGAGCATGACCACGTCGAGATGAACCAACAGATGGATCACACTCATTTTTTCCATGAATCTGAGCATTAATAGTCTGCATGGATACATCAAAGCACACTTCACAAATGTAATCTTCTTCCGTTATCTGAAAAACAAATAAAATAAAAATAGTTTATTTCTTACCGTTAAAAGTTACAATTATACAAATAGGTACATTACAAGTAGGTACTTCAACTTTTTGTGGTGATCATAATAAGGTGCACATAGTATTGACCCTTGCCCCTATACTAGGCAGGAACCTGTATCTCAGGGGATAGTGTTCAGCTATTGACATTTTAATTTTTATCTTAGGACTACTAAATCATTATCACACTCAATATTAATTTATTAAATTATTCGTTTTAGTAAGTACCATTAGAGAGTGCTAGGGTTTGTTAGTGAGTTTGAAGATATGAGGTATGAGGATGTGGGTATGTGTGTTAATATGAGTGGTGCAATAGAGGAATGTGTGTGAATGATGTAGTGGTGAAGTAAGTGAAGAAAGTGTGTTTGTGTGGTAGGTAGGGTTATACACAAAGGGTCATTAGATTTTCAGTGTCTTCGTATATTAAGAGATTTTAAAGCCTACAATGGAAATAAGTATGTATATGTATATGTCTAAAAGAACCACTATAACTAAAACATGGGGAAAATCTAGCTGTAACAAACACATTCGGTCAGTGGGTCGTTTTAGGGGCGTCACCTATTTCTAGTACCAGTTATATTTTTCGTGTAACTTGAAAAATATACTTTACCACTTTTATATATCAATTCTTTTTTATAAAACAATTAATATGCTAGCCTCCGTTGACTGAATACTAAATCGTTAGGTACTTGATTGTTATTATACTTACTATTACTGGAGATATCCAAGTGCTAATTAGCGAGATGACTCTGCTATCAAGCTGAAGCGCCCGATAACGCCGAAGCGTATTAACACTTTGTTGTAGTTTATACAAAGCCAATCTAGGTCAATCTCGTAGAAGGCTCCACTGGCTCCATAACACTTTCCAACAAGAGCGATTACGATAACTTAGATCCCAATCAAAAGCACTAAATCGGTATCCGTATAACACAGGCCAAAGTAATCGTAAGTAATCGAAGTCCATGGAAAATGCAAAGGTTGTAAGGGTATCAGAAAATCCAAAATCGCACATTATGAAACGAACGACTGCAAAACGTCAAACAATTGACAGCGGTCACACTGTCACAGCGGCAGCCTGTCATTCGTTGCGGCTAAAGAAGTCCGTTTTACGCGTAACCTGTCAACTGTACACTTAAAATGGAACGTGTGTAAAACACGTTCCGTTTCCAAAAGTATATTGAGAATGATAAACATAATATAAATTGTATTTTTTCCTGGCTTCATTTGAAAATTCAATTAAGTGATACGAAATAAGCAAAAAAAATGCAATTTTTTAAGATATTTTACATCACTAGACGCGGTCGAAAATTTTCAGGTCAAGACTGGACATGATTTTTCTTTAATAGTTTTTCAACTTTATCGCTAAAGCACAAGGTTTAAAGTTGATTGGATAAATTTGACAGTTTCGGGTAGCTTAATGTGCTGGCGTCTGTACACTATAAAAGCATTTTTCTATTAAAAACTTCGTCAAATTATTTTTAAATCTAGAAAATGGTAGCGTTTTTATAGAATTTGGTATTTTGTTATTTTGAGGGGCCCGTGGCTAAATAATATACAGCCACAGTTGGTCTGTGGATGGGTGACCATCTTTACATACCGTGAACCCTCCGTGCCTCGGAAAGCACGTTAAGCCGTTGGTCCCGGCTGTCATTCGTGGATCTTTGACAGTCGTTACGGGTAGTCAGAAGCCCGAAAGTCTGACAATCAGTCTTACCAGGGGTATCGTATTACCCAGTAACTGGGTTGTGGAGGTCAGATAGGCAGTCGCTCCATGTAAAATACTGGTATTCAGCTGCATCCGGTTAGACTGGAAGCCGACCCCAACATAGTTGGGAAAAGGCTAGGCAGATGATGATGGTATTTTGTTATAAAACTTTATGCACATAATATAGCTGTTGTTGGCTGTAAATGTGAGATTCATCCTCGGTTGAAATACCTTATTAGTATACATAGATCGTGGGGCATAGTAGCTTGTAGCTTGCTGAAAAAGTCTTTTTTTTGAAAACAAATATATAGGATTCTCATATATAAATACACGGTAGAATCAATATTTTATATTTCCTATAGAATGGACGACATGATTCTATTTGCTTCAGCCCAAATATAGCTCTTAGACACTTTTTTTGCATTACGAATGCTTGATCAATCTCCACACAACGACCCCACAGGATACCATACCTTAGAGTGGAGGTTATATAGCCATGGAAAACTCTTCTAGTAATGATTTGCACGATATTGATTTGTCTTAGAAAATCTATTCGCCGCCGATTGCTTGTTTTCTCCTGTCTCTCGATTTTTTAGGGTTCCGCACCCAAAGGGTAAAAACGGAACCCTATTACTAAGACTTCGCTGTCTCTCCGTCTGTCCGTCCGTCTGTCCGTCTGTCTGTCACCAGGCTGTATCTCAAGAACCGCGATAGCTAGACAGTTGAAATTTTCACAAGTTATGTATTTCTGTTGCCGCTATAACAACAAATACTAAAAACAAAATAAAATAAATATTTAAGAAGGGGCTCCCTCCCATACAACAAACGCGATTTTTTTGCCCTTTTTTGGTCGATACCAAAAATGGCAACTGAGTATTTTGTGAATATTTCAAGTGCCTACTTGAAATATTCACAAAATACTCAGTTGTATTTTAACTTTAATAATAAATAATAAAATAAAATAAATATTTAAGGGGGCTCCCATCAGTGGCGTGCCTAGGGGTCAAAATTAGGGCAAGCCCACAGATTTTCAAGGTTTTAAAAAAAGGCCAACTGAGGGATTGGCTGATTTTCTTGTTGATAATGGTTGTTAGTAGTACTAACATCATAATCCAAATTTAAATGATGAAATTATTATTAGTATTTTTATGTTATTGCTAATTACTAAATGTGTACTTACTGCATGCTATAAGTTTAACCAAGATGTAAAATCTAAATATTTGCACGGCTGAAATGCCGAATATAGTGAAACCCAGAGATCTTAAGAACTTATGTTAACTACCTATATTCTTGCAAATAAATCATTCATTCATTCATTCATTCATTCATTCATTCATTCATTATTATAATTATTTCGGTAAGAAAACGGAAGAGCAGGCACTACTTATTTCAAACATCAGTACGTAATTGTCATAAGCGCCATCTATATTAATGAATGCGCAAAACCACAGCGCCTATCCGGAACTTTCTTCATTTCGCTTGTCACATGCATTTGTTCAATCAAAATGCACTAGATGGCCTCCAAATTATCGATTTATTGTTCTTTTTTCTTTTCTCGTACGCATTATTTTATGAATTAGGTACTTACATTTTTAAAGTCAATTGAAAATCGTAACATGAGCCAACACATACCTATGTTTAACACCTATGTTTGTCATATTCATACCTAGTAAACAATCGAATGAGTAGGTACTTATTTTATTTGTCTTCTTGACTGACTAAAATACTTGTTTTTATTTCCGAGAAGTACCTACAGTAATTTAAGATTGGTTACGGTGAAGTAAAGAATTATTTATTGGCAGAAAATTGCAGAAAACTCAATTTATTTACGTACCTTTTCGATGACAGTTTCCGAATTCACATAATGATAAAAGAACACTATATTCATTAACCGTTTACAAAATCATAGGGAATGACATCGCCACAATCAATCACTTTTTCAAATAATAAAACTAATTCTCAAAGTATTCAAAACTTCAAACCAATAACAATAATTTGAGTCGCGTCGCGTCATCGACTCATCGCGCCTGCTACACGTGCAACTTACTTTACGAGGGTCAACGCGGATAGTGCATTTGCGCGAACTTCATGCCTATCAAAAGCCTGGCTTTTCATTTCATAGAGATCTGTGTTTTATGTACTTACCAATATTAACAAATGTAAACGTTTTTATAGCAATTTGTAGGCGAAAACTGCGAGTCAGAGAAAGGAAATAGAAGCCAGGTAAAAGCCAGACTAAGTGTGAGCGAGATGGCGCATTTGAATGCATTGTATAGCGTTTAGAGCGGAATTTGGCGCGAACCTAGGCCAGTGCGCGCAAGTTCGGATTTCGAAATAATTGTATTATTATTCCTATGACATGAATGTTTACGTTCGAGTTTGTAGAAGATCAGTATGGTCACTGATTTCTACCGAATCGGGAATCGAACCCGTACTAATGATTATATTAGCTTTAAAGCGTTAGGCGAAGCGTGAGCGGAAGAATGAAATAATGATGCGAGTACAGATGAAGAAATGAAGGATATTATTAAGCGATTATAAAATTAGATATATTTAAATTACATTACAAAGACAATTAAATAAGCAAATTAGACAAGAGTATACGATAGTTAGCGCGGCGCGATCCGAATGGTTCGGTAGGCAGTCAAATGACGACTGGTGGTCCGCAGCCCGGCTCATGCGCCGGTGGCAGCGCAGCGCGCGCACGCAGTCTCTCGTAGCCCAAGGTCGTTGACGCCGCCACCAGTACAATAATCACGCGCTCTTTGTGTGAGCGCGGCGCGTATAAGCGTGCGGTCACTCGGTGCAACCGATCGTATGATTTGTATGTTTGGCCCAAGATTCATGAGCGGAGCGATTCCGTTCTAAAATGTAAGGTGGTGGTCCAATAGGTTATTGTTCCGCCACAAGTTCATTGACTGGAATTTTTTGAATATATTTTTTATTTATTTTGTTGTTGTGAATTATGATTTTATTAGGGCAAGCCGGGCTTTTTGGGTTCTATGAAGGTCACGCCACTGGCTCCCATACAACAAACATGTTTTTTCGGCGTTTTTGCCTTGTGGTCGGAACCCTTCGTGTGCGAGTCCGACTCGCACTTGGCCAGTTTTTTTTGTAAATCTTTCTGCATCTTACTTCTGTCATAACTAGTCAAAAACCATTATTGCATAAAATTCTATCAAAAAGAAAATACTCAATCCCAGTTTCTGTCATCAGATACTGGTAAGAATGGCAACGGTTCCTTAGTGACGGTGGACGCGTGGGGCTGCGTGCCGATCCCCGCCAAGAGCTGCTTCGTGTGCCAGGCCACCTGCAAGCTGGCCCCGCTGCTGCAGTGCGACTACTGTCCGCTGCTGTTCCATCAGGTACTGCCATATCAGGAAATACTCATCAAAGGCGTATCTCTTGATTATTTAATTATGTGGACATTGGACATGGAACAAATTGATTCATGTCCATATAATGAAATATCAATAAGAAAATTTGGTTGATCCAATCTCTCTAGAGGTCGTCCGTCGTTTTACATGGCATTCCAGAAAATAGAAAAAAAAATCAAGAAATAAGAAGTTTTTTTTCTGAAGGAATCACTTAGGTCGTGCTCACGCACTCTACCCTCCCCCTGTTGGTCCATTCGTTGACTGAACCTGTAGGACAAAACAAAATAAGCATTTATAGGATCACCATATTATTATTGACGGAACCAACGCGTAAGATAAGTATTACGTTGAGAATTTTTCAAGTAATGGATTAGCAATTCCCTTCACAATCCTTCGGGTTGTGATTAAAAGCGTGTTGTGCAATTGGGGTGATGTTCATCATGGCACTCGCTTATTGTTATATGTTTTTGTTACAGGACTGCCTCGACCCACCCCTAACTGCTCTGCCGACCGGACGCTGGATGTGCCCCAATCACGTCGAACAATACATTGTGAGTGTAATATCAACACATTTTCAAATTCTTCAACTAACAGTCTCCACTTTTTAAATGTCCATTTATTTTTGGAACAAACTTCTCTGTAGAAAAATAAGTGTGGTTCAGTATTCATAGAAAATCCCCACATTAGCCGTCGTCGTTTCCTAGAATGTTACCATTTTGTTAATATTATGCTGATATAATATTTTTGGGATGCATGAAGAAGCCTCCTGGTGTATCGCAGTTTGTTCTGCCAGTTACTCAACGGAACGCTTGCGCTCGGCGCATCCTGGACAGTCACACCCAACACTTATCTGACAACCAAGTCTCCCCTCGCGCGGTAGTCCGGCTTCAAGCAGCCTGCTGTGTTTCGTCCAGTGCCTCAGGCATCTTCTGGGCACGCTCGTTCCATCATAGACTTCATCTATCGCTTCCCAACAGGCGTGTGATCGCGGTCAAGAACGGGCCAGTTCAGCAATAAAAAAAAACATTAGAACCAGCTTTGGGGCTCTGTCTCGTATAGGGTCGTGGCATTATGCTGAGCGATGGCCGATTTGTGTGGATGTGACTCATATTTTACCCCAACTAATTATTTTTATGTTTGTGTTCTTTCTCTGCGTCATCATCATCATTTCAGCCGAAAGACGTCCACTGCTGGACATAGGCCTCCCCCAAGCACCGACCACTTCGACCGGTTCTGTGCTTCTCGCATCCGATGAGTTCCTGCGGCCTTCACAAGGTCGTCGGTGCGCCTTGTGGGAGGCCTTCCAACGCTACGTCTTCCGGTACGCGGTCGCCACTCCAGAACCTTTCGGCCCCATCGGCCATCTGTTCTGCGAGCAATGTACCCTGCCCATCATCATCATCATCATCATTTCAGCCGAAAGACGTCCACTGCTGGACATAGGCCTCCCCCAAAAGGGGGGGGGTGCGATGATCGCCACGCTTGGCAGGCGGGTTGGCGATCGCAGTATGGTATGGTGGTGGAATGCATGGAGAACGCTGCTGCCCATTCTCCGGTACGCCCCTTAGTCGAATTTTACGACACCCACGGAAAGTATGGGGAGGTGCTATTCTTTAAGTCCGGCACCACACAGACAGCCTGGCCACTGCCACTTAAGTTTGGCAATTCTTCTGCGTCATGTTCACTGCAAATTAACATATATTATTTTTTCTTTTATTTAGGGAATGAACGTTACAAGACATTACCAAAACCTCGCTGGACACGTATGCGGACGGAAACCGGCTATGATATTATGTCCCAAACCAATATTTTCCGAAACTTTCGACCAAATTCAATGACGCAACTTACGGAACTAATTTTAACCCGCCGTCTCACAACTGACACTTATCACCGGACAGAACATTTTTAAAGAAAGACTAGTATCGGTTGAGGATTACGTATTATTTTATTCTTTAACGAATTGTAATGTTCTTCAGGACTGGAAACTAGTGAACTCTGTATCGGCGACGGAGCGCGTGGCTCTATGGGAGAAGTTTTCGGGCCCTGTGGACCAGCAGGCCGTCAAGGTAGACTTCATTAGGCGGGCGAGGAAGGCCCGGCCTGCATTCCGGTGAGTTTTCAAACAGCACTTCCATTTCACGACACATTGCAACTACTTGCAACCCTGAGAAGTTAGCACCACACTTTATATTCCTATAGAGGTATGAGGAACAGGGTGTAAAGTTCATTCATACTCTATAGAAAAGGAAGGATCCTCCGACCAGACGGGTGTTGTGTCTGGTCGGCAACTGCCCGATGATTCATGTCGGGCCGTTGTATCTATGGGTGGTAAACTCTGCTTGCGAGATGCAGGATTTTGCGTGACGTCAGTATGACGCGTTGTTCGCATGTGGCGTTGTAGATACCGCTACATTGCCATGTCGTTGTACGAATTCGTAATTTCGAAAGTATAAGTACGGTCAGCAACGGAAGTCCATTAATCCTACAGTTTTTAGGCGGGTATCGCATCCGCTGCGGAACCATAGCAGCGAAACCGCTGTAGTTCCGCCATGACTTGTCCATTGTACGACAAGCGAAGCAGAAGCAAAACTGTCTGTTCTAACGCACAGATTTGATTATGATTCTATCTCTTTCCCGCGTGATTTCGCCGATCTGCTCGGAAGCCAGTTAGGGTCAAATCACACCGAGATGGCAGCGAAGCGGCGAGCAGTTTCAGTGTCATATAATTTTAAACTTTATCGTCATTACTATAACACATAGTATCGCTTGAGAAACTTGAAAGGTCGCGCGGCCGCCCGCGGCGCCGCGAGCACTCCGACGACTCAAGTTTCTCAAGTGATACTATGTATTATAGTAATGAATATAAAGTTTAAAATTATATGACACTGAAACTGCTCGCCGCTTCGCTGCCATCTCGGTGTGATTTGACCCTTACACCTCCGCGTTCAGTCCGCTATTTTGTTGCGGTGCCGCGTTTGTTTCGCACGTATCTGTGGCACGACAAGCTTATAAAGCGAAACTTATTTTTTTTTTTGTAAAATGGCTGTTAATTTTACAGAAAACTAAATCAAATCGAAGTAGACCTATACGTCGGTGTTATTCTGTATAATCTCACCGTAAAAACTTAGGTGAAGTGAGCGTGGAGTGAGATGTCAATAGTGTCAATTCCTAGTAAAAACAAAATCACTTTACCTAAGTTTTCACGGTGAGATTTTTACAGAATCGACCGGCAGTACTTGTTTAAGTCGAAAGCGACGACATTTTATTTGGATTGCTTCAATTCAACTGATTCTCATGATGTTCCGCGAATCGCGGCATATTGTAATAATATTTCTTAGCGGAATTCGTTAAGCGGTTTTCCATCATGATTTTCGCGGCGGAGGTAAGGTAAGGAAAAAAAAATTGATGAATAGGGTAAGGTAGACCACCTTACCTTACTCAACACTAGCAGCGCCCCGCGATTTCACCCGCATAAGTATCGATCCCGTGGGAATACCGGGATAAAAACTATCCTATGTCCTTTCCCGGGACTCAAACTATCTCTATAGCACATTTCATCTAAATCGGTTCAGCGGTTTAAGAGTGAAGAGGTAACAGACAGACAGACACACTTTCGCATTTATAATATTAGTATGGATTTTTAACCGACTTCTAAAAAAGGAGGAGGTTTCTCAATTCGACCGTATATTTTTTTTTTTTTTTTTTTTTTTTTATGTGTGTTCGCGGATAACTTCGTCGTTTATGAACCGATTTTGATTATTCTTTTTTTGTTGGAAAGGAGATATGCCAAGGGTGGTCCCATGATAAGGAAACCAGGATCTGATGATGGCATCCCAGTGAAATCGAGGGGAACTTTAGAAAATCGTAGGAGCGACTAGTGCGTTTGTTATGTTTTTCATTAAGTATTTTAAAGCACTACAATTTTATGAAGGTCTGGAGTCGATCTGATGATGGAGCCGAAAGACAGTCGAGGGGACTCCTCAACGATTTACAGCAGTTACCTTGTGTTTGGGCTTGATTAATTTGTATTGATGTGAACTTTACACCTAGATAGGTTGTGACTGTCATTAAGGGTCTGATGATGAAGACGAAGGACAGTTAAGGGAACTACTCAACAGTTTACAGTAGCTACCTTGTGTATGTTCACCGATTACTCGAAGACGGCTGGACCGATTCCAAAAGTTCTTTTTTTATTTGAAAGGGTATACTCTCGAGGTGGTCTCATCATCATCAAGTTGGAATCTCATGAGAGGATCCCATGGAAATCGAGGGAAACCCTCAAATTTTATAGGCAAACCTATAGCGATTTGGGTATTTTTTAAAGTAACTTGAGCATTTGCTCTCGGAAATCATCATTTGGTAAAGTGGAGTTGATAATGAAGACCACAGATGGCCATCGGAACAACTCAATGACAAATATTTCACGGGTTGCGATTCGATTACTTTAATATGGTTGCTAAGCAATTTATGCTCGTCACAATGCGTATGATGAGTGATTGTTGAGGAGTTCTCCTGGTTCTTACCGGGAGAACTCCTCGACAATTAACGTCCCAGGATCGGGAAAAGCAATATCCCAGCAAAAACATATAATGTTGAAAAAGGAGGCCAACTTCCTTACTTCATGTAGATGTTTGACCAGCAAAAGAGTTGAAATCGAAACCAACGCCAAGTTTTAAGCCATTTTCTTTGCACCGGCCTTATTTTGCAATTCTGTTGTAAGTAATTCGTGTTTGAAACTTTTTAGATATCAATACAATAATATTGTTCCATTTACACTTGGCGGGTTTTCGTTGTGTTATAGTTATTTTTCATGCATATTATTTTATGGTTTTCTGAAAACCCGCCAAGTTTAAATGGAACAATATTATTGTATTGATATCTAAAAAGTTTCAAACACGTATTACTTACAACAGAATTGCAAAATAAGGCCGGTGCAAAGAAAATGGCTTAAAACTTGGCGTTGGTTTCGATTTCAACTCTTTTGCTGGTCAAACATCTACATGAAGTAAGGAAGTTGGCCTCCTTTTTCAACATTATACAGTATGGATTCGACATATGGGCAATAAATGAAATCACGAGCAATACTCGTCCACAGAAGTATAACAAAATTGATTATTAAATAAAAAAACGAAAAATTAAGAAACTTAATTTTTCAAACAAAATAAATATCAAATAAATTCAGTAAAAGTCAAACACTCTGTTTAGAGAACGTAGGTACAATACCTACTTACCTTGAGCACAGAATGGCAACAGCTCAAATGCAGACGAGACGGCGCCGGCGCGGCGACGGCGCGGCACAGCGCGGTGCGGCGTTTTTATCAAAGTTCAAGGATTTATGGAACAAAGTACGTTCTAGATCATTGACCTAGTGCTGCAGTTCTACAGAGTGTTCAAATTTAGTATGTTTAATTTAGAGTGACAAAAATTAAAACTTAAGTTTTTGTCTAAACTACTGGACCCATTTCGTTCATTTTTTGCATATCATCAGTATACGCTGAAATAAGCATGTAATTTCATTTATTGCCCATATGTCGAATCCATACTGTATGTTTTTGCTGGGATTTCAATTCTTTTTGCCAAGTGGGTAGATACACGTGTAGGATTAAATTGTATAGCCTAGGTTTTCTTTTTTTTGATAATTGTGGTTTTTTATTATTTTTTCTCTTACGAGGTGTTTTTTAGGGTTCCGTACCCAAAGGGTAAAAACGGAACCCTATTACTAAGACTTCGCTGTTTGTGCGTCTGTCCGTCTGTCAACTCAGTTGTATTTTAACTTTAATAATAAAATTAAAATAAAATAAATATTTAAGGGGGGCTCCCATACAACAAACATGTTTTTTTCGGCATTTTTGCCTTGTGGTACGGAACCCTTCTTGTGCGAGTCCGACTCGCACTTGGCCAGTTTTTTATTAAATGATGAGCCCGCTGCAGTTTGAACTGCGGCAATGTTTGGACGTATAGACCATTCGCTATCAGCTGTTTTTTTTTAAGTTATTCTTTTTCACACACATGTTTTTTAAATCCGGTCTATAGAGCGACCTTAATCTGTTGTACTCAACAATAGCACTTTCTTGTGCTTTGATCTGGCTAGGATCGATATTTATTAAATGGTCACCACTCAAATTTTTTATCCTAGATAATGGTACGTAGGCTTGACCACAAGTGAATATAGAAGAACCAATATCAATTAAAGCATTGTCCAAGCTCAAACCTTGACTCTTATGAATGGTGATTGCGTAAGCTAAACATATCGGAAACTGCTCCCGGTAAACAAAAGCACGGTTCAAAACTTCAAGTTACAATTTGAAATATTAATGATATTAGTTTTACTTTAAAACAATATACTTTTAGAAATAGAAATATGACAAAACGATTTAAAAGGGGTTAAAATAATAAGTATTCTTAAAAAATATTTTGCGTTTATATCTTATGATAAACGTCATTTGACATGTTTTAAGGTTTTTAATAATTTATCTTTCTAAGAAAGTCTCATACTTACTAAAAATTAAGCTTATTTTTTTTTAATACGGAACACGGATTACAGAATATGTATTAGCCGAACTCATACTTGACCGCATTTTTATTTTTACTTTAGCTTCGTGCAAAATTACAAGTTTCTAGCCCGACTATAAAAAAATTTAATACCTACGGAACCCTCTGTGCGCGAGCCAAACTCACACTTGACCGCTTTTAAAATTTTTCTTTTAGTTTCATGGTAATGTCCAGTTCCAGCTTGAAAAAAAATCATACGGGACCCTCTGTATGCGAGCCAAACCCACACTTGACCTCTTTTTAAAATTTATCCTTTAGTTTCATGCTAATGTCTAGCTTCGTGCCAAATTTCAAGTTTCTAGGCCGGCTAGAATAAAAATTTAATATTGAACCCTCTATTCGCGAGCCAGACTCACACTTGACCATTTTTTTAATTTTTCCTTTTCTAGCTTCGTGCCAAATTTCAAGTTTCTAGGCCGGCTAGAATAAAAATTTAATATTGAACCCTCTATGCGCGAGCCAGACTCACACTTAACCATTTTTTAAATTTTTCCTTTAGTTTCATGCTAATGTCTAGCTTCGTGCCAAACTTCAAGTTTCTAGGCCGGTTAGAAGTTTCCAGGCCGGCTAGAATAAAAATTTAATATTGAACTCTCTATGCGCGAGCCAGACTCACACTTGACCATTTTTTTTAATTTTTCCTTAAGTTTCATGCTAATGTCTAGCTTCGTGCCAAATTTCAAGTTTCTAGGCCGGCTAGAATAAAAATTTAGTATTGAACCCTCTATGCGCGAGCCAGACTCACACTTGACCATTTTTTAAATTTTTCCTTTAGTTTCATGCTAATGTCTAACTTCGTGCCAAACTTCAACTTTCTAGGCCGGTTAGAAGTTTCCAGGCCGGCTAGAATAAAAATTTAATATTGAACCCTCTATGCGCGAGCCAGACTCACACTTGACCATTTTTTTAATTTTTCCTTTAGTTTCATGCTAATGTCTAGCTTCGTGCCAAATTTCAAGTTTCTAGGCCTACTAGAAGTCCCTAAACATTTTGATTAACTCTAAGTGAGTGAGTCAGTCAGTCAGTCAGTCAGTCAGTCAGTCAGTCAGTCAGTCAGTGCCACTTTAGCTATTTTGAAAAGTCCATAACTTTGAATCTATTAAAGCTACAGTTATGAAATTTGGTATTCGAACTAACAGCAGTTATGGTATTATGTATGTGAAGTTTGATTCGATTTCGTGTGACAAATAGTTAGATACAGGGTGGTCAAAAGTAGCTCGAAGCGGTTCGGGTAAATAGTGCACGGCGTACGTGCGGCCACTTGCTGGAAATTGGCCTGCGCACTGCCGTGCGCTTCGATTTTGTAAAAGGTGATGAACAGTTGGCATTAGGCTATTGTAACTTAGATAAATTACAAAGTGACCCACTAAAAAGTGAAAAATAAAAACATTTTTACAAAAAAAAAAAACAACCGACTTCCAAAAAAAACACTACAAATTGAAAAATAACTTTAATTTCGGAAGTCGGTGTCAATAAACGAAAATGCGGAACCAAAGACACCGACTTCCGAAATTAAAGTTATTTTTCAATTTGTAGTGTTTTTTTTGGAAGTCGGTTGTTTTTTTTTTTTGTAAAAATGTTTTTTTACTATCAACTTTCAAATATAAAATTTAAATGACACAATACTTAACTCTTAGATGAAATGCTGAAAAGCAATGTCATCATCTGCCTAGCCTTTTCCCAACTTTGTTGGTGTCAGCTGCCAGTCTAACCGGACGCAGCTGAATACTGTATTTTACAAGGAGCGACTGCCTATCTGACCTCCACAACCCAGTTACTGGGTAATACGATAGGTGGCGAGGGCCTACCGCACGGTCGGCTTCTCCGCGGCATGTGCTCTGGCCGGCACCCCGCCTTGGGATACCCCTTGGTAAGACTGGTTGTCAGACTTTCGGGCTTCTGACTACCCGTAACGACTGTCAAACATCCACGTACGACAGCCGGGACCAACGGAGGAGGGGGAGGGGTCACGGAAAAGCAATGTATCCAATAATTTTGTTTTATGTTCAAAGATTTGTTAAAGTGTCAGTGTTAACTGCTGACTGTATCGATGCGTATAATTTGAAAATACACCGTAAAAAAAAGAAGTTTGATGCGACCTCCGTAATTATTGTCACTTGTGGAAGCAACATAGCCAAATGAACTGCACTAAATTCCTGTCGTAACTTTGCAGCTAAAGATTTCATTGTTTGCTTTAGCATCAAAATTCCAGTGGCCATCCGCGGACGCGTGATAGTGCCGGACATGGTGCGGCATCACTACCAGCACCCGCCGCCATTGATGCCGAGTCGGAGAGAGTACGTGCGCTGTAGAAATGGTGAGAATTATAATATAACTAGTTGCGCCCCGCGATTTCACCCGCGTAAATGATGTACCCGTGGGAATATCGGTATGAAAATGTAGCCTATATGTTAATCCAGGGTGTCAGCTACCTCCATAAAAAAAAAAATCAAAATTGGTCCACCCGTTTGAGCGTGAAGAAGTAACAAACATATAAACGCACACATACACACCTCCACACTCACAAACTTTCGCCTTTATAATATTAGTGTGACAGTGTGCTGTGTGACTATGCCGTCTTTGCTTTGCACGGTTTTGACAAAACATTGTTTCTCAATTATATGTAAGTTTGATAAAACACCGCACATACACACACATACACACAATATGTTTACTAGCGGCCCGCCCCAGCTTCGCACGGTGCAATTTTTTTTTTTCGAATTTCCGTAATTTTCTTTCATACAAAGGTTTGTATGACAGGACAGGTGTCCTGGCAATACCGAACACAACAAAAAAAAAAGAATTATCCAATTTAGTGCAGTCGTTCGGAAGTTATGCGCGTTCATACATTTCAGAGATTGATTTTTATTTATATGTTTATTATTATACACATATACATCATTATTGCACCTACCACTCTTTGTCTCTGCATCACCCAAAGATTGACTGCTAGAAAATGCCTATGGTATTATGTCCGCCTTTGTACATTTAATTATGTGCTTGAAGTATTAAATAAACAAATAAATAAACCTTACGGAATAAATTCTCGACAACGCGGACACATCACACAGACAGACATGAAAAGGCACTTTAACTTGGGAGGTATTACAAAGTTTATAAGATCGTACAAAACCAAGGGCGCGGATAGCAGTGGTATTCCTCTTTTATTTATTAAACGCTGTGCAAAGGCCATAGTATTGCCGATACAAATTATCATTAATAGATCTTTACAAGATTGTATCAATCCAGACACCTGGAAAGAAGCTCTCGTTACACCCATATTTAAATCTGGAGAAAAGCAGTTAGTGGCTATTTATAGACCAATCTCATTACTAGTTACATTTCGAAAATTATTCGAAAAACTAGTTACCAGACATCTGATGTGGTACCTTAAAGAACACGTTACTAAATATCAGCATGGTTTCGTTAAATCTAGATCGACCAATACTAACCCACTTGGCCTTTTTACAAAACAAGATTTATCTTTAGACCCAGGTTTAAACCATCTAGCCATTTTTAAATTTCGAACTATAATCCAACGAAGCTAAAGTTCTTATTACAAAAACTGACGTTACACCCGAGTCTAAGTTGTCAATTTTGCATTAAGAACTTTACATTTGTCGGAATAAAGTTCAAAATAGAGTAACTAGCTCGAAGGTTTAGGCTAGGTCTAAAATTAGATCTCGTTTTGTAATAAGACGGACTATGTTTTACGTCGGTTTTGTCTAAGTGCCTTGGCAAACTTATTCCAGTGGACGCCATCTATTATACTGATTTTAGCAAGCATTCGATAAAGTGGATCGCTGTCTTCTTATTAATAAATTGGGCAATCAACTGGGTGTGGGTGTAACGTTGATAGGGTGGTTTAAATATTACCTAAAAATATATGTTTATATTCAAAAGTGGTAGTAAACGGTAATTTCTCTGAAAGCTATCTAGCAACCTCTGGAATCCCACAAGGATCGCATTAGGGGCCGATTCTTTTTAATGTTTGCATTCATGACATAGCTGAATGATTCAAAACACTCCCGTTTTTATTTGTTTTCGGACGATTTCAAGATAATGAAGCCAATTCAGAGTGCCAAAATTGGGGCTGTGTCGTCGTGCACGTAATATTATATGCGCGCCATAATGGGAGGACGTGCGCTCGTGCGACCGGCCGCACTTGGTGATGGGGCGGCTTGGCATGGCGGGCAGTCGGGGATGCAGCGAATGTTCTAGTATCACCCGGGCCCCCACTCATGGTAAATTGAACCGTGGGGTTTTAATTAATAAGAGTCCGACATAACCCTCCGTTTTTCCCAGACGGAGGATATCCATACTTTCCCTACGAGAAACAAAAGGAGTAAAATAACAGCATACGATGTACAGCTGTCGCAGCAAACTAGTTTAATTAGCGTTTCAGTTAACAACTTAAACTCAAAGCATTTATTTCAATTAAACCTTGTACAGGCATTTTTGTATTATCAAAATTAAATAGTCTGTCAGTTAGTCAGAAAGTTGAAGCTAGTTGTCCATTCCAAAACGTAGATCTCTATGGAGAAGAACGGGCAAGAAACTCCATGGACACTCTTTTAAATCAAGATATTACAAAATCCTGGGTACATTATTCTTGTTGCTTCTATACATATGTGAGAACAATGTACAAAAAAAAAAGACAAATGAAGAAACAATTCAAAATATAAGATTAAAAATAAGCCTTGGCAGTTAAGAGATGACCAGTCTCAACCGACGGCGCCCGTTCACGAACATTTCGAACGATCCAACACACGCGCCACCATCGTTGAGACATTTAAGTGAGCATGACCTACAGGTATCATCCTATCCATCCATACAGGTATCAACCTACAGGTATCATCGTCATCATTTCAGCCGAAAGACGTCCACTGCTGGACATAGGCCTCTCCCAAGCACCTCCACTTCGACCGGTTCTGTGCTTCTCGCATCCAACAGGTTCCTGCGGCTTTTACAAGGTCGTCGGTCCACCTTGTGGGAGGACTACCAACGCTACGTCTTCCGGTACGCGCTCGCCACTCCAGAACCTATCGGCCCATCGGCCATCTGTTCTGCGAGCAATGTGCCCAATGTGCCACTTAAGTTTGGCAATTCTTCGGGCTATGTCGGTTACCTTGGTTCTCCTGCGGATCTCCTCATTTCGTATTCGATCACGCAGGGAAACTCCAAGCATATCCCTCTACATTGCCCTTTGGGTGACTTTTAGCCTTCTTATAGGGCCCATTGTGAGCGACCACGTTTCAGTGCCATATGTCATCACTGGCAACACGCGCTGGTCAAAGACTACAGGTATAGCTATAAAATACTATAGATAGGTTATAGCGCAGGCTAATAGCGTGTCTGTGTACGTGTTCGCAGCGAGACCTACACTTGTTTACGACTAAAGTATTGTTTCATTTTCTATGAAATGTGCAAACATTATCTTGACATTTTGAATGATTTGGATGCCAAATATCTACAGGCCGTGTTTAGCAGGCCACAACTCGTTTCTACTACTCGCACTATAACTCGTAACATTTACTAAAACAGAACTTTCTGAAAGTCGTCCATAAATAAAAAGTTGAATGTCGTCCCAATATTGTCCTGTAAAAGAAATCAGTTAAATACAAAATTTTTAAGCGAAGCAGAAGAACAGCAGACCTATTAAGAATTTGTGATTTAATCATGATTTTCTCCACAGTCATCAACAAACAGAAAGCCAGCGGCTGCTACGACGGCAGCGACGATGATGAAGAGTCTCCGAAGCACAAGATCTGCATGAACCTGACCTGTCCCCAGTACAGCAGTGGGAACTGTGACGAGGCTCTGAGAGGCGTGACCGAGGCAGACGCGGCCGACGACCTGCACGCCATCAGCTCAGAGCCCAGTCTTAAGGTAACGTGTATAGTTATAGAAATTATACGTGACAGTTCAGCTGTTCAGTACAGCAGTAAGTAATGGAATCTGTGACCGTAATCTTATTGAATTCCTTGTGTTATTTACCGTTTATAGGAGTCCGTACTTCAAAAAGAAAAATGGAACCCTTATAAGATCAGTTCGTTGTCCATCTGTCTGTCTGTCTGTCAAGATCCTTTTTCTCAGGAACGCGTGGAGTACAAAAATCGAAAAAAAAGTTGAAAAAAAAAACTGCTGTTCCCTACATTTATATTCGTATAACTCGTCAAAATGTAGGGAACAGCTGATTTTTTTTAGCGATTTCGGGTTTGGTCCCATAGTAAAAGTTGTTCATAATGATGAGTACAATTGGACGGAATGTGGTATTGTTTATAATACTTAACTTAAATTGAAAAAAGTGCAATAATGACAGGACAAAAATTAATTTCTATTCCATCTTAGTTTTACACCACCTGTTAATATTAGAAAGGAATTTTCTTGTATATTGAGACCAGCAGCCTTCGGGTAATAAAATCGTTCAATAACTTTTGTGTCGATTTTTATTGATACTCCCCGCTTGAAGATTAAAAGTTTCCAGTTCCCGCAGGTTAGTCTATCCTTGGCATAGTTTGGTGTGTGCTCCTGGCGCCCGAATTTTCACTTCTACTTATTGTTTATTTATTTGGAGTACTACACACACATTTAATAAGTAATCCCATTTCATAATATACATTTATAATAACATCCATTCATTTAAATTTTTTTTTTTTATTATTACAATTGGCCTCAAAAACCTCTTAGGAGGTTTTTGGTGTTTTACCAATAACCCTGTATAGATAAGCAATTGGCCGCAAAAACCTCTTAGGAGGTTTTTGGTGTTTTACCAATAACCCTGTATAGATAAGCAAGCCCCATCTTAACAGCCATTGGTAAACAAAACTATCCCTCATCAACCAAGAACAGGTAGTTCCTTTGTTGATCTATCCATCACATTTTTTGACCGGTACCATCTTTCCCACAGCCCGACCGCCACACAGACTCCTCAAGCGAACTTTCAGACTCAGACTTCGAATACCTCACAGCCACAGTGAAAAAACGCAAGGTCTCCCAATCCGAAGACAAGAGCCCTAACAAACGAGGAAAGAGCGAGCGCCTCGAGCTGAGACCTGAAGGGAATGTCGAGGAGTTGCTAGCGGTCGTGGATGAACAGCTCAAGAAGCTGGACGAGAGGCTCGTGAAGCTGCTGGCGTGGCAGAGGCTGCAGCAGGTAATATAATTGATTGAGTATCTGCGTATAGCCAAGGACGCTTCTGAAGTTTCCTACTCAGAAACAGGCTAAAGGATGTAAATTGGAAGAGGTCAGGTACTCACGGGAAGCTGGGAACCAGGAGATCACCACACTGTATCACTAGCAGTCGTATTTCCCGATAATTTTGTGTTTTTTTTACCGCGCTTGCGGTTTGTCGCCGGGGTCTTTTCGTTGATTCGAACTGACATTTTGTCTTCACCTTGTCGCATTCACAGCGGGCGAGTGTGAGTTGCGGCGAATTTAAAACAGGGAGGAAAAAGATGGACTGGGAAGGCATCCCAAAGCCTGTTCAATAATATTAGAGTGAATGTGGAGGAGTTCAAATTTTAGAATTCTCCATTCAAGAGCTTCCCGAAACATTCTTATAAATATGGTCTAAGATTGATAAAAACACTGTTTATCTAATAATCACACAAAAAGTGACTAAAACTTAATTCAAATGAAAATTTTTTGTTCAACAAAATTTGTTGTAGATAGGTATTCTAAAATAAATGAACGGTGGTAATGACCAAAATATAGTTTTATAAATTTTCATGGATGGTAGTCAGTTATTTAAGGAAAACAAGTAATAATGATTATGTACTTTTTAAGATATTATATTTTGGTGTAATCGGAGTTGAATCATAGTAGGTAAGGCGAAAACAATATTTTTATTTGTTATCATGATATATTTTAAAGATTTCGTATTGTTAAATATTATTTATGATCATTTATACGTTATTATAGGATAGGATGAAGAAATTATTCGTATCTCTTGTTTGGTGTCGTGTTATATCCGTGGTGCGGCGCCAGGTGCTGGCGGGCGAGCAGGCGCTGGGCGCGTGGCGCGGCGCGCGCGTGTCGGGCGCGGCGCGCGCGGCCGTGGCGCGCTCGCTGGACCGCGCGCGCCTGGCGCGCCTGGGCCTGCTGCGCCGCGCGCTGCCCTCCGAGCTGCTGTCGCGTGCCGACCGCGCGCGCATCGCCCGCGCCGTGTGGGGCGCGCCCCCCGCCGTGCCGGCCCCGCCGGGCCCCCGCTCGCCCGGACACTCGCTCAGCGACGCCACGGTGCGCGCCACGCTCTGTGCCATCACCAGGCCCGACAGGTACGTGGCCCGCTCATATTTTAAAAGAAGTACCTCCTACGCTTTGGAATGGGTAACTAGCGTCATCTTCCTGACTGACCGACCCCTTGACAATTCAAAATAACATGTAATTAAAATAATTGAAATAAATAATTTGAATTTAACACATCATTTTATATATTTTAGCATTAAGTATGTATTTATTTAAGTATACTTATGTTATTATTATTATTTTGAATTATTTGTTTAGGTTTATTTAATATTCTAGTTTTAGACTTCACACATTCATATTTTCTCTTCTTGTTCTCACACACTATTGTCTACATTTCGTTTTTTTACTTCTCCTTTCGCAGGTCTGCTGGAAGAAATTTCTTAAGAAATAAGCAGTTCCTTTGTACTCAAATTATAATTATGTCATATCTCTATGTATTTTACTGTATGTACATAAATTATAAAATAAATAAATAAAAATCATTATGGACACCCACAACAGCTAAGTGAAACGACAATCTTAGCAAGATGATTGGTAAAAGCTGAATAATATTTCGAACCGTCTTAAATAACGTGTAATTTTGCAAACCCACAGTGCCCACCAAAAGTTAATTGAAACTGTATGTCATACTATTATTTAAAATCCTTGTTTCGAATATTTGAACACTATAACGTTTTTAAAAATTACTTAACTATATTTATTTTTAAATTAATATCTTAATTTTAAATGGGAAATACTAAAATTCTAGCCGCCAAAAATCATTTAAATTTATAATTTCTGCGAATTTACAATAGAGAATATTACACAAAAACTCGAAACTTCTCCTTGTTTGTTATTCTAGTGTTAAGTTTCACCTCAAAACCATTATTTCCAAAATAAAAAAAGCCCTGGCAATAACTAAATCTAATTTTATAAAGTATTGATATTTAATTTAAAACGTATTAAATAGGTGCGCCAAAGTTCACCTAAATTTTCAACTCCGATAATTGGAAATCCGAAAATGTTCTTCCTAAAATTTGTCATCCTAACAATCACAATTCCTAACTACTCTGTCTCTAATGTTTATAATTCCGAAGCATTCAACTTCATAATATCTGTAGCAATAAACATCTATTATACTTTTATTTGTTTTCCTATATTTTCTCAACATAACCATCTTTTACACAAATTATTCAAAGTCATATCTTTTTTGTTTAGATTTCTTTTTATAGATTTTTTTTGTTTAGATTTTATTTATAGCGGTAACCAACATAATATACAAAAGTAACACATTTGTAATGACAACTTAGATGCAAGAGCGAGCGAAGCGAGCTCGGGACTTGGGGCACCCCGACTCGGACAGGTTAGGTTCGAAGGGGATGACGGGGGCTCGAGTGAGCGAGCAAAGCGAGCGAACGAGCCCCCGTCATCCCCTTCGTGTTAGGTTCCTGTAAACAGAAATAGGGGCCCTGCCAAGCGGGGCTCCGTCGACTACGCCTAACCACATATTTTTGTAGATAAAAAAAAAACTTTGGGGTTTCTTTTCTCGGCCACTATGATTTTGCGAACTTTGCGGTTTTCAAATTTACACTAAAAAGAGTCTATTCTATCAAAAAAAAAGCTACTATCAAAAAGCGCCGGGTGTGGAAGTACAGTGGTTCCATAGACACAACCACAGTATAAAGATCATACAGTATTGTAACTCGGCCGTAACCTTGAAATAAATGCCTACAGCCGCGCGGTACGTGAACATGCGATAGGGCTGCCCGCCTCCAGCATTTTAATTACATTTGCTTACTTTGTGTTTCTATTTAATTTTGTTATTGTATTTTACTGTGTGTAGATACATAAATAATAAAATAAATAAGTAAATATACTTTTTTTATATAAACAAATAAAATACTTTGTGAATTCAATAGGAAGTGTTTAATAAAAATGCGTTTGTTTTTTGATTGGTAGATTTAATTAAAAATCCATGTTTATGTTTGAATAACAAATCTTATAAATTTGCGACCGAAAAATATTTGCGCCTAGATTGAGACGTACGAAATGCTTTATTATTCAATTTTAAAGTATAAAAAATCCGCATTATATTATGTATAAAGCTTAATTAAAAATTGTTGTGGGAAACATGGACAAGGTGGAGAAAAAGGAATATCTTTTACTTGGTTATAGATACCTGCAGCTACTTTACAATTTATATGTTTGGTTTTAAATGAAATTCGGAATATTTCCTCCATTTTTTCTATATATTCCACAAAATCATCGCTGGGTACAATCAAAAAAGGTTGCGAATTAATCTTATTGTAGTCCGTATATCTTAATCATAGTATAATCTTATTGTAGCACAATATAGCCTACTCGTCATATTAAATATGTACTTGAACTTATTTTTAGTGAAAAAATCGCGTGGTTATTGTTAGAAAAAACAACACACCGTCCGTTCGTCACTGCGGCACAGTCGCGACTGTCTGCATGCCGAGCGCATGCCGAGGTCGAGGCGCGTAGGTATAGCTCGCGTTTCGTCCATTTGTATGAAGTCGAAATACTGTATGATCTTTATACTGTGACACAACTCAGTGCGTTATGTAAAGCATACCCCCAAATAATAATCATACCCTCAAATTAAAACTATAAATATCATCTTCTAATATTATGGTAATTATGTTTAGGGATAAAAGCGTTATGATAAAATACAGTAGGGGTTTAAATATATTTACATTAATGATATTATTAATTACAATTTTCGGGAACATGAGTGTTATGAACATCGCCGGTAGCACTACAAATAGTATGAATGAAAAATTTTAGGAAGACTGATTTTGTGAGCCAATATGGACCCGTATTAAATAATATGACAACCCGTATTAAATATTGTAAACTCATAGAAATTATAAACTGACTTTTGGCGGCAAGAATTCAATTATTTGACTAATAAAAACCAGTTATCAAATAAAACAAATTAAATTACAGGTAATACCATAACAAAGATAATTGAATTAATGAAACAAATTGTATAGTGTGGGATTTTAATTTTTAAATGATACTGTGACATTATCGCTGAAGTGATATTCTTATAAATAATTTTGGAGGGCACTGTAGATCCAGCAGTAGATTGACCAACATCCAGCGGGTGATTGGAGAGACCTGGATCCCGTTTTCGGGATATAACGTTACACCCTAAAAGGTTCTCATGCAAATTATCACCAATTTTAAAACAATATTTATATATTTTTTAGGTTTCTCCAACTCATACGTGGAAAACCCGTCTCGAAAAATATAATATGCAAGCATATTAAACCCTATACCTTCAAAAGCTAACCCCCTCATATAATAAAAATATATGATCGTTACATCAACGACGTACGGGACGCTCGGTAGATGACAAACATTGAAAAGAGAGGCATGACAGCATAAAATAGCGTCCTGCGGTCCCGCCGTTAGCAGCCACGGCAACGTCGCGCACGAGTCGTTCTCACCGCCACGGCAACGTCGCGCACGAGTCAGTCTCACCGCCACGGCAACGTCGCGCACGAGTCGTTCTCACCGCCACGGCAACGTCGCGCACGAGTTAGTCTCACCGCCACGGCAACGTCGCACACGAGTCGTTCTCACCGCCACGGCAATGTCGCGCACGAATCGTTCTCACCGCCACGGCAACGTCGCGCACGAGTCAGTCTCACCGCCACGTCAACGTCGCGCACGAGTCGTTCTCACCGCCACGGCAACGTCGCGCACGAGTCGTTCTCACCGCCACGGCAACGTTGCGCACGAGTCAGTCTCACCGCCTCGGTAACGTCGCGCACGAGTCGGTTTCACCGCCACGTCAACGTCGCGCACGAGTCGGTCTCACCGCCACGTCAACGTCGCGCACGAGTCGTTCTCACCGCCACGGCAACGTCGCGCACGAGTCGTTCTCACCGCCACGGCAACGTCGCGCACGAGTCGGTCTCACCGCCATGGCAACGTCGCGCACGAGCCGGTTTCACCGCCATGGCAACGTCGCGCACGAGTCGGTCTTACCGCCACGGCGCGCCAATAGATGTTTCACATCAATAATACCAGCCTCTTTTTGTTCCACGATTATCTCATACAAAGAAGGCATGATCATTAACGCTTGCTCAAGGCGGATTGGCGATTTCAGATTTACAAGTCCAAGGTTCCTCACGATATTTTCCTTCACCAATGTCAGCGTTGTCCAAGCCTAACCACAAATACTTATATTTCCCAGGAATGGAGTAGGCGATGGTCTAGGCAGACCTATCCCTATGCGCCTGTCGTCGCTAACGATCGGCACAGACAGCGGCTGTGACGTGCGACTGGACGGTGCCGCCTGCAGGCACGTGTCGCGCAACCACGCCGTTATATTCATGGACGAGGTGAGGCTAACATAGAGCGAGTAATAAAATAAAGACCATGTATTAAAGAGTGATAAATTATATTTTACTAGCTGTTGCCCGCGACTTCATCTACGATCCAGGATGAAAAGTAGCCTATGTCATAACCCAAGTCATGATCTACCCATGTGCTAAATTTCATCCAAATCCGTTTATCCGTTTTAGCGTGAAAGCGTAACAAACTTACTTTCGCATTTATAATATTAGTTAGGATTTCTGTAAATTGGTTTAAAAAAACACTGTTACACATTAATCCTGAATCCTGAAGGCTGTGGCGACAGATACTTCCTCCGCCATAATAACCGCCGTATGTAGGTTCGTCGAACCCTAAACGAGCCTACGCTGCAATAGTAGTCGCTAACAAGCCTGCTGAGTCGCAAAATTCGCAGGTAAAACTAGCGGAAAAACCAAAAGGGGTAAACGGAGCCGGTCGAAACCGAACAAGGTTTTGAAAAGACAGTATCCAGAGAAAGACACGTGCGACAAGGATGGTTTCATCAAGGTGGAGAAGAAGAAGAAGCCTCCTTGTCGGAACCAGTGCGGCACCACGCTGGCAGGACCCAACATGCTGCTGCGTCCAGCAAAAAAAAAAAAAGAAAATGGAAATAAATGGATAAATATATAAATAAATATAATAAGGCAATTTGTGCGAAGACTTGTTCCATAGTTTCTGGGAGTCGAGTTGTTGGGTGGTCTTCGTACTTTTTCGTCTTTAGTTTAAGTTACTAACAATAGTATTTTAGGTGTAAAACTCTTACTAACAAGTTATGGATCTTATAAAAGGATTTGTTGTCCGAAATAAAATGATTATTATTATATTATTATTATTAAAAAGAAGTAATAATATTTTAAACAGATGAGGTTGGTGTTTTCTAATCGACTAAGGAACCCTGAAACAAACTCAGAGAGTCAACTTTTAAAGTCCAGTTATTATCATGGTCAGATCATGTGAGGACCACGCAGATTAGTGTCTGAAGTGGTATTCTGAGGAAAGAACCATACGGCTTTGAGTGGGCATGTCCAGTCAGTGTATGTGTGTCATTATTCATGTAGTTGAACTTCTAACTTACGGAGCTCAACGACTCAAGGAAAAATAACATGAGGCGAGTCCTAGAATCAACACTTCAAACATTGTGGCATCCATCAAAACGCACTGGGCTCGCGTGATAGTTTACGGCCAGCTACTTACGGAGCTCCAGAGTGTATCTAAATATGAATCTGCACGAGTTATAATGTTTCTTAAGAGTAAACTAGTCGCGAGCTCGAACTCACTGGTGGTCATGGTCAAAAAGCACGCTGTCTCACCTGGCTTCGTCTCCGACAGAGCTAGTATCAGTGATGAGCAGTTAGACGCTAGTCTACACGAACAACGTCTAGTTCGCACGCACAGAAACACCGTTCCGAACTGATAGGCGCGTAAAAAAATTCGAAAAGTGCTTTGGAAAATCGATTTTTATGAAAAAACCACTGCATAAATTTATGAAAAAACCACTGCATAAATCAATTACAAATAAAGTTTATTGAACTCTTCGATAACGGAGCTTTGTCGGTTCGGACTTTATTTTGAAGATTTTACAGTTATTTTATTACTTATTTACCATCCAAAGTTACGTAATAGCAAGAAAAACGGATCTTTGTTGGCTCATAAATTTTTAATGGCTTTTTATTTTACTATTCTGTTTCCGTAGAGACAACATTAGTAATAAGATAAAACGATATCATGTTTAACTTTGGATGCAAAATGTCAAAAACTGGAGTAATACTCTCCCGAAATTTGTATGGAAAAAATATCGACTAGTGACACTTTAATTACCAAAAAGGCGTTCGAGCGACTAACTACTTCAATTTTATTGGACTTTGTAAACATATAACGCATATTCCAGTTTATTAAATATGCCTTTTATAAATATAGATTTTTCTTTCCCTTCTCCCCAGGTGAGCCGCCACTTCGAGCTGATCAACTACTCAGAGTGGGGCAGCTGTGTGAACGGCGTACTGTACGCCTGCGACGTGCGCCCGCGGCCTGCGCCTGCGCACCTGGACCCGTCCGCTGCTGACGTCAGAGCCGCCGCGCTCAGGGACATCGTCAGGCATCGCGTGAGGGAACCTTTTAGGTGAGGACAGACTTACTGCATACTTGTCTGTCGACTGTTATGTTATAAACGGATGGGTCTCATGTAAATGGGGTCAATCAGTACGAGATGGCAGCAGAATACCCCTCAGTTAGATGGACCGACGACCTCCAAAGGTGACTCTAGGACAGATGGTATTCGAAAGGCGGAGATCTGGGTAGTACAACTTGAGAGGCCTATGTCCAGCAGTATGCTGAATTTGCTATTGAGTATTGCCAAGCTTAAAACGCAGAGCAAAACTCTGAGATCGTACACGAAAACATTGTCTTGCGACTACTAGACTAACTCGTATATTTCTTCTTAGAATAAACGGCAACTTAACAAGCGCCCTGCCCGACGAGCCGCAGTGCCGCTGCGCACGCGGCCCTGGGGGCCCGGGGGGCCCGGGGGGCCCGGGCGCGGCCGGCGCGTGGGAGGGCTCGGCGCTGGTGCCGCACGGCGCGCTGCTCCAGTTCGGGTGCCAGACCTTCGTGTTCAGCATCACGGACGCGCTCGCGCTGGCCTGCGACGTCGCCGACGACACGCTATAGCCCAGAGAAACCAGGGCTGATGGAGCTTGTTTGACTGTTTGAGTTAGGGCTTAAGTGTAGACCGGCTTCTACTGGCATTTCTGAACTATAGTTATGACACCCGGACACCTATGTTGTGTGAGATTTGAATATCATTTGTTTTATTCAAAACAATAGTTATGACACCAGTATTCAAGCCTCCCATTGAATGGCTAATATTTTTTGCTACGGCATTAGCTAAATACCGACATTAATATGAACAATTTTAATTGACTTAAACCCGCATATTCAACAGTGAATTAAATTAATGATAAAAGACTGTGACGAAACAATCTTCCCAATAAAAATATTTACTTATAGACGACACACGAAAACGTAAAAAAAAAATTATAGAATCAACATTGATGTTTACAGCATAACTTTAATAAGGTGTTGCCATCCTAAATATTGATAAAATAGTATTAAATAAGCATTGGTACAATGTACGGTCTACACATACCTTAGCCCTTAGACATGGTTATATCAATGCATTATGTTAACTTTAACATATTATTATGTTTACTCCTTAGTGTAATTGTACTATGGTTAAAATGCAATGTTTTAAGTATA
The DNA here is from genome assembly GCA_916614155.1 of Mesoligia furuncula. Classification (NCBI taxonomy): domain Eukaryota; kingdom Metazoa; phylum Arthropoda; class Insecta; order Lepidoptera; family Noctuidae; genus Mesoligia; species Mesoligia furuncula. The sequence goes on from OU744810.1 coordinate 2,149,933, forward strand.
CACACAACATTTATGTTATGATGTTGTATATTTTACACACGTTCATTCAATTGACCTTTTTAACTACTAAATTATACACTGGTTTTACGATTTTAATGCCATTTATACAATTTACTATAGATCAGTTCTCGAATGAAGCTGAATCAAGTGATTGATCATCGATTTCTGAGAGGCAATTCTCACGACTAAGAACGTTCACAGTCTGATCTCAGCTTTAATCTGTCAAAAATACCTGTAATTTCCCTACTTTTATGACAAGTTCTTGACATTGATTGTTAGATTTTGAACGATACGGGACAATTACTTGATCAGTGATCGGGCAGTCAGAAAATGCCTTCTGACTGCCCGATCACTGATCAAGCCTCTAAATTATTGAATAAAATGCACCGACCGACCCCAACGTGGTTAAACCAGACTCGATTAATCGAATGAACCCCAAGATGTGCACTAGCTCCTGTAGCCTCATGTTCATGGTGCTACAGCGACCATTGCATATCAAGGAATAGACCGGGGGGCGCGGTAATGGTAGGGAGGACGTGCCCGTAGGATAGGGAAGGATTTAAGAACCTACCGGATATGCATCCTAGAGTAAGCATTGGACTAGTGGAGAGATGGGTCATTATTATCAATGGATGGGCGTCTTATAACGACGTTGCCGCCAGGTTGGTTCAGGTCGAGCTTCATCGGTGAATCTTTTGTCGGTGTTCTACTGCTTTTTCGGTTCTTTTGTATGTCATTGCTCTGCAGTGTTATGTTGCTGTTTCAATGTCTTCGTCGGAAGTTTCGCTACTATCTGTTTCCAGTTTTTTGTAAATCTCGCTTGCAGCGATCTTGTTCTTACTTCGGTCTTCCGCGGTGTGTATCCATCCAAAAATTAATTCCCTGCACGCGTAGCATGAACACTTCTATCTCTACGAAGAATAGACACATTGCTTTCTATACAAAGTGACATTTCTTTTCTTCATTTTTGACATACCGCCTAGAAATCTTTCTACAATCTGTCATTTTGTCTTTCGTTTCCAACGATCTTTGTCTAGGTCCTTTTTTATGTAGACTATTTCAGAAGAAAGTTTTCTATCCCAAATGTCAAAATCACACTGACAACTGTCAGCTGTCTAAGGTAGTGAAGAGATTTTGTAATCGCTAAAGACAGTAGAAAACTTTCTACTCGACGGCCACAAAGTATAAACGGTTATCTACAAAATACCACGAAACAAAAAAACAAAATTCCCAAGATTCCAATGGATTAACGTGCTTTCCGAGGCACGGAGGGGTCTCGGTATGTAAGGATCCACGGACCCATCAACGGACCAACCGCGGCAAGCGTAGCTTAACCTGATTGATCAACTTGTGCGGCTGTTATTATTTGGCCACGTCATCATCTGCCTAGCCTTTTCCCAACTATGTTGGGGTCGGCTTCCAGTCTAACCGGATGCAGCTGAATACCAGTATTTTACATGGAGCGACTGCCTATCTGACCTCCACAACCCAATTACTGGGTAATACGATACCCCTTGGTAAGACTGGTTGTCAGACTTTCGGGCTTCTGACTACCCGTAACGACTGTCAAAGATCCACGAATGACAGCCGGGACCAACGGCTTAACGTGCTTTCCGAGGCACGGAGGGGTCTCGATATGTAAAGATGGTCACCCATCCACAGACCAACCGTGGCAAGCGTAGCTTAACCTTCCTTATAATGTGACTAAATATTAGTAAAAATTAAGAATCAAAAAGAAAGGAAACAAAATCGTATGACAAAACAAAGAATAAATTCCGAGTCGAATTAAGTAAAAGAGTGAATTTCGTAAAAAGTGCAGTTGACTCTTTCTACTTTGCTGCCGTCGTACTGTCTACACGGACGGAACGTCATCTTTGTCTACTCTTCCGTCGACAAACCGGTGCTCATGCTACGCGTGCTGGTCGAAGTACTTCATATCCTGTTTTAAGTTGTCGTTCCATGTGTAAATAGGTCGGCCGACCTTCTTGGATTTGGCCTTGTACTGCATTGCTGCATGCAGCAGGTGTGGTACGAAGCGCCTGTAGACATGTGCGAGGTAGCATCCTGTGGATCTTGATGCGTTTGGTTACAGTTTTTCCGTCTAAGATTTTATGCATTTTCTTTTGTCTTGGTTTATTCCTAGAGTGGTTAATCAAGTCTCTCATGATAACTCGCTCATATCTTCTGAGTCTTGACCTGTTAGCTTTAGTAAGTGCCGATACTTTCAAACCATGTACATATCATGCACGGTACGATCACCATCCGATACATGACTCTGGCTAATTCCCAGTCCATATTTGAGTTGTTCATGAATGGTAGTAACGTTTTGGCGTTTCTCATGGTCTGTTCTCAACGTTTTTAGGGTTGCGTACCAAAATGGTAACACGGAACCCTTAAGGTGAGACTGTCTGTCTGTCACAGCTGGATATCTCAAGAACGACTAATTCTATCAACATGAAATTTAGAATAGTTTTAGATGACGTTTGCCCAACAATTTTGCAAATAAGAAAGAAATAGAAATATAATTATGTATATTTTTGCAACAGGGACTGAAAGGGGGTCTGAAAAATTCGAAGTGGAGCTACTAGGGCATGTGGGGTATCATATGAAAGAGCACAGTTTGCACATTCTCAAACATTTTTTATTTTTTTTAGACCCCAAAGTTTTCGACTTTTGATGAAAAATGTAAAAAAAAATACCGTTCCCCCCTTATCTTCGAAGTTTGCAAAGAGAAAAATCTGAAATTATTCTATGTGATAGAAGTTTATTCCTGTATTAAAGATTACAGGAAAAATAAAACGAAGTCTCAAAATAGCACACTTTTTCAGAAATCATCTACAAAAGTTACATTAGTTCCACTATCGGTCAAGATATGGCGCTGACATAAAACTGCAATATTCTACACCGCAGTGCACACTGTAAAAATTCTCTGACGAATATAGGCCTCGCCGATGAAAAATTAAAAACATGATGGTACGGAACCCTCGGTGCGCGAGTCCGACTCGCTCTTGACCGGTTTTTTATAGTGTACTTGTATATTATTTAGATGTGCTAGGCGAATTCTATCGTCATCTCGATGCTCCAAAACATATGAAGCGAGGTCTTGACGGACAGACACGTGGTCGAAAGTTAAAACCCATTACAATATTTATTTGATGGGTTAAAAGCCCTAAACAAGCAATCCCCGTCTTTTGTCATAAGCACAATAATGCCCATTTTAAAACCTTTTGCTTTTATGTTGTTAAACCACCTTCTCGGCAAAAGTGCAGCTTTGGGTTTGGGAACCACTACCGCCTTTGTACCTTTTTGTGCGAAAAGTTTATATAAAATAATAATTAAACCACAACAGCTGAACTTGACGCTCCCCTGAGCGTACCGCCTGAAATTTATTGATTCCGTAATATATGCTAGAATAATAGTGTATTAGTTTATAGTATATTAGTAGGGCGCTACTAAATATAATATGAAAACATTGTACTAAAGCTTAGCTATAGCTTAAAATGATGTTGAATTCTCGCGTGGCTTCAAAAGTCCAAATTAGCAAACTAAAACACAGCCGGATACAGCTTCCAAAGGAGATCCCTGAAATAAACGGAAAGATCTCACCGGATTGGCCCGCAAAGGGCCCTCGGAATCGCTCGACGTTGTTGATTTATTTGGCTTTCAATTAGAACCATTAGGTAGACGGATTGGACTACATAATTCTTTAACATTAAAGACATGGTAAATACTGTGACCTATGATAGACAAGCGCAAGGCAGTGCTGCCAACTCAAGCATAGACAAAAAACCATAGACTATAACATGCTCCTTTTTGGCTTTGACAATAAAGAAAAAAAGTCGAAGTTACTTTGACAGTTATGACATTGACATTATGATTTGAAAGTAAATACTTCAAATGTGTTTACAATAAAGTTTTTGCAAAGCAAAACTGTAACGTTGGGTTTGTTAATAAAACATACTTTTAGAATAATAAGTAAGCGGTGGTTTATTTTAGGATCAATGGCGGATATCGAATAATATAATAATCATCAATAGTAATCAATATGACATGACAGTGACAGCTGACAAGTTTGACATTAGATGTCTATATTTTGTTAACGTCTGATGGATCCTTTGAGTATTAAACCAACCGGAGACGCTACGAGTAGTAATATCTATGCAAATAAGTCTGTCACTTATCGCGGGGGACGAGGGAACGCAATAATACATTAATGCAATTCGATCGCGTTGTTACGCACGCACACAAAACAAAAAACAAACACAAGCATAAACTATACGCACACATGTATATAACCGCTATGACCGGCGGTCTCGTACCTTTGGCAGCGGGGATCGCCTGATAATGGCGCCTCCAGTTGGTTTAATACTCAAAGGATGGATCTATCTAATTTTATCTTTTTGTCTGAGAATTACCATAAAACTTACTGCAGGAGTAGGCTCTTACATCCAACTTTACCATTCTGTCAAGTTCTTGCTTAACCTCATCTCTTAATGCGTGTGGAATTCTTCTTGATGGTTTAATTTCAAGTTTTGGATTCTCAATCAGGTCAATATCATACTCATAATCCTTTTAACAGCCTAAGCCTTCAAATATATTATTATCATCTTTGCATTGACTTTCTTTCAATGTTTTTACTCTTGCAATAAGGCCTAATAGCTCACATGTATCTAGTCCTAAGATTGGTGTGACTTTTCTGTAACTACTATGAATGTTATATTCATATCTACATTTTTAATTTTACATAGTAGCTCTATTTCACCTTTTTTTTTTTTTTTTTTTGAGGATGGGAAATCATCAAATGACTCCTCCCGCTCTGGGTGGAGCGGAAGGGAGTGTCAGACTCTTACTGACTAAAACCCACCCGTGTTCCTTCCTTAGCCCTTTATGTTCCGGGCCAGCGGTAACCCTTTCGGACAATCCCGCTGACACGGCAGGCTTCGGCCCTAAGGGGCCCCTCCTCAATGCTGACATCTCTTTGAGGCGCGCGTGGAACACGTACGCGCCGTGCGGCACGGGCCTGGTCCTGATCGGACGGTGAGCTACCCATTACTCTCCGCCCGCAGGCCCGCGCCTACGGTGGCCGGGAGTGACTGGTGTGACTTTTCTGTAACTACTTTGAATGTTATATTAATTTCTTCATTTTTAATTTTACATAGTAGCTCTATTTCACCTGAGACTGCCATTTTATCGTCCGTGCAATTAATTCAATTTTTTGTTCGGCTCGTTTTCAGTGTTGCCTTTGTTTTGTCCATTAAATGGTATGGTAACACATCGCATTCTGTCCCTGTATCTAGTTTGACTGTAAATTTGACATTACAAATTTTAATTTCTTCTGTCCAGTTTTGCTTTACTCCAGTACTTATTGCAGATATGTATACATCATCTTCAGAATTTGAGCTTTCTTCTAATAAATTTACTCTATTTTTCTGTTTATCATCTTCTTTGTTCTGCACATTTTTGCAAAATGTCCATTTTTATGGCACTTAGTACATGGTTTATTAAAAGCTGGACATTCTCTGCGTTCATGGTTTGTACCACATTTATTGCAATCAAAATTCTTGTTATTTTCTAATTTAGCTTTAACTTTTTTCACTACTGAGACCTTATCTACTTTGTTTTTGCCTTCAAATTCATCGAGTTGTTTGGAAGCTTGTTCGCTTGTTTTACAGATACTAATTGCTTTTGTCAAGTCTAATTTTTCTTCAGTTAATAATTTTTGTTTTACTTGATTAGATTTTATTCTGAACACTATTTTGTCTTACAGCATTTCGTCCAATAGGTTGCCAAATTCGCATTTGCTTGCTTGAGTTTTTATTCTGGTTAAAAACTCATTAAACTGTTCGTCTTCATTTTGTTCGATTTTGAAGAAAATGTATCTTTTGAATATGTTTATCCTCAGTGCAAAGTACTCCTTAAACCTAGTTTTGATAAATTTAAGGTTATTTTGGTCTTCGTTACTGAGATTGAAACTATTATATATTTCTATTGCAGCTGAGCCTATCACAGCTATAAATGTTGCTGCTTGGACCTCGGCTGGTTTTTTGTCGAGTTGAATAGCTGTAGCGTACCACTCGAATTGTTGTAGCCATTTTTTCCAACACGTGGATTTGTCCGAGTCAATTTGTAGGTTAGCTGGCGGCTTTATTTCAGATACTGCGTCGTTCGTACTGTTCATAGCCATTTTGCACAACTTTCTCACTTATTATTATCACTTCTGACAAAATGTAACGTTGGGTTCGTTAATAAAACATACTTTTAGAATAATAAGTAAGCGGTGGTTTTTATTTTAGGATCAATGGCGTATGTCGAATTAATATAATAATCATCAATAGTAATCAATATGACATGACAGTGACAGCTGACAAGTTTGACATTAGATGGCTATACTTTACAAAAACATATTATTATTTCTTGTCAGAGACTCTAACCGATTTCTTTGACTTGAGTTGGCTGCTTCTTTTTGATGATATGACTTGACGGCTTGGGCAGAACTTTCTTGTTCTACTTTTGTATTTGACATTTGAAGTTTTTCAGTTTCTTTCTGCGAAATCTCGATGCTTTTTACAATTTTTATGGCTTTCTCTATTAGTGCCTCTGTGCCTCTTGTTGCAGTAATTTTTCCTGGTTTTTTTTGTTAGTTATTCCAATTACAAACATGTCGCAAATGAGTTGTTCTTTCAGATTTTCAAATTCGCATCTGATTGCCATATTTGTTAATTTTGTGACATACTCTGCAATTGACTGTTCATTCATTTGTTTTCTTGTGAAGAAATTATATCTTTCTATAGTGATTTTCTATTTTTGTGTAGAAGGAATTTATTATCATATTTTTTAATGACTTTCTCGAGTGTTTTCTATCTAGACCAAATGAGTTGAAAATTTATAGACAATCATCTCCAATTAGACTTAGAAAAGTGGCTATTAGTCGGCTTATCGCTTCTTTATCGATTGTATTTGCCTCGAGATAGATGAGGAACTTCTGCTTCCATAATCTCCATGCAGTTGACATTGCTGTGAGATCTGAATCGACGTTGAGCGATTTGATCGTGGCAGTCATAACCACGCTGAACCTCGGATCTACCATTTTCATTTTTGTTTCTTCTGACACCATGTTTATTTATTTGTCCTGTCGGGAGGCGGCTGCTAGGGCTTTCAATTAAAACCATTAGGTAGACCGATTGGACTACATAATTTATTAAAAAGTAAAGACATGGTAAAGACTGAGACCTATGATAGACAAGCGCAAGGCAGTGTTGCCAACTCAAGCAGGGACAAAAAACCATAGACTATAACTGACGTCACCGGGATCCTCGCCCCGAAAGCTTAGGCCTCGGGCTTATGTATCGGGAACGCACGCATGCCACTTTACCACCGTTTTAAGGTGTTTTAATTTGCACCCACGAAAACCACGCGAAACACCGTTCGAATTTCAAATTCTAGTTACAAACTCAGTCAACCACGTGTTGTGCACGTGGCATCAAGTGAAAACAAAGACGGGACACGTCTGTCCCCTTCGACGGTCAGTATCCCGCCCGATCACTGATCAAGTCTCTGATGATCAGTAAATCTGAACACCAATTATTATAGGACTTAAAAAAACATTCAAGTCATAATCTAATCTCAGCGGCAATCAATGTCAAAATTGTAGGTAAATTAGAGGTATTTAGCACAAATTGAGACAGATTAGAATGTAAACCCTAACAAACCGGGAATTGCCTCTCTGATATCAATTCTCATATTAGCAGTTGTCTTGAGAGCTTCTAAATGGCCCACAAGTGTTAGGAATCCGGTTTTGTTGAAAACCAATGTCGATAATGATTGTCCCTTACAACATAGGACTTACTGGCTAACTCGGGAACTGGGTGCTTACTCTCGAGTTTGATTCCGATAGATTGACATTGGAATTGTGACGTTTCGTACTCTTGAGTTCGATGCTAGCGCCAATTGATTTTTAGATTGGGTGTCCATTTTGGGGAACTAAGTGGAATTGGGAACGGGCTTGGCGTGGGGTAATCGGTACTCTTGAGTGTATTTTGACAGCTGTGTATTGCGTCAATATTGTGTTGGGATAGTTTGATGATAGTGATTTTTCCAATAACAAAAGTGTAACTTTTTAGAAATTGTTTTGCGTTTTAAGTGGTTTTTTGTGGGTTATAAGATTATAATATGGCACGATAAGCAGTAGTATATAGTGTTTTACGTAATTCCCATAAAAAACAACTGAAACAAAGACGAGATGAGCGTCGGATGATGCGTTATACGGACAAAGCGTTTTCTATGAATGAATACGAATTTAAAGCAAATTACGGAGTGAGCAAGGATTTGACTCCTCTTTCGTATTACATAACAACATTTTTATCCTATCTCTATACAGTAAAAACTTTCTAGAACATTAGCTTACTAAAATCAGACTTCGGCATGTTTTCATTATACAAAATTCTTTCTATCTCTAAAACCCGTAGACCGATTTACATAATTCAAACTAGAATATTAGTTTTAAACATAATCCTCTCATTTGACACTAAAATCTCGCAAATGATCTTATAAACAAAAAACCTCGTTTTCAAGTTACGTAATTATTCTATCATTTTTCTTCGTACATTAAAATGATCAAAAATTCTATATCAGATTTTAATACGAAAACTATTAATAAAAACCAGTTAGAAAGCTAATTAGAACAATACAAACACTTAAAATTTAAATAGAAAATCTAAAACTTACTCAGTAAAACAGTAGTAGCACATATCGACGCCCACGCTAGGTACTTTTGGGTCTTAACTATCCTATTCTAACTATCACTTTTACATATTCTAACTTATTTATCACTTCACTGGTATATAACTCAGTCATGTTCACTATTCACATAAACACGTTCGGCGTTCGTCACAAAAACATTACTTACTCTAAGAAGTTGTATATCTATTTACTTGGTACCATTTGTCTAAAACTGTAATACTAATTAGTTAAGTAACTTAGCGGACAGTAATTATTTCTTACTAAAAATAACCAAACGCGAAGAATTTTGTCATAAACAAACAAACTTGCATTTCGAATTCACTTCTAAAACCACTTGACTTTATGTTTGAAATTGGAGAACTTACTCGCAGTCATTTTTTTTTTATTAAGTAGTGTAGGCAACGATCCTACCCCATAAAGCCAAAGTCATGGTTAATTTTATGATTTTATTCGTTTTCTTACGCCTAAATGAATTTAATACTTTATAATTAATCAATTAAAGAACTATTTGTATCATATTTATTTATTAGCCTTGTTATTTAAACGATAAAGCATTTTAAAGCCCTATTACCGGTTTTTCGTAATGAGTTGAACCACACTATTGCAGCCCGTAACATAGCTAACTTCACGTGTAACAAAATAATGGCGGAGCAATGTCAATTTCATTTCAATGGTGACAATATTGTTTTCAAGAGTACCGAATCACGTGACTGTAAAATTAACATTGGAATCGTATTGGCATTTCATTGGAATTAAAATTAGTTTGGAGAGTAAGCCCCCTGGCCTAGTTATACCGAATGTGATTTGTAGTGAAATCACATGGAGCTGATGGAGCGCAAGCGTCGCATGTTTTGTCTCGTTCGTTGATAACTCTCATTGTTCATTGATAAGACTTGCGCGGTTTGCGCACTGTACGCCTTATGTACTGAATGTCAATACTTGTATTACACACCTTGCAGGTGTTTTGTGTCTTGTCATACGATATTTCGGCACAAAATAATGTTTTAGTTAATCGTGATCTCACTTCCTTAAATTTTGACAACTTCATCGACGAGATGAGAGTGCGACTAGATTATGAACGTTTTAAATTACGAGAATTGGTCTTCTGGTCATACACATTGGTCGGTTGCTAGTACTACGCACCTGGCCTTTCTAAAGTACATCACCAATAAGGTCGCTAATGTCCTTCTAGGGCACAGGTTCGTGTAATATAATATAATCGTAAGATAGGATATACACCGTGTTCTTCACGTTATGCATAAATTTTGTCAAACGCTTCTATAGCAATAGAAGCGTTTGACAAATTAAATCTAACACTGAAGGTAGTACCTAAAAAGGCTTCGTTACAATGATATTTTTAATTTCATTTAATGAAATTTAATTGTGCTATGTAGTAAGAAAGGGTCTTAACTTAGTTTTGACAAGTTTCAGCCCGCCAAATCTAATGAATGAAAACAATTCGGATAAAGAGGCATGCATATCTTGTGATTTACGTCAAGGTATTTAGTTCCTATGAAAATTAACAAAAAATAAGAATTCATAATGATAAATGCTTATTTCCATGGTCTGAACATCTGGTCGAAGTTTATGTATATCGTCCGGAACACGGTGTATAATTTTCACTGGGTCTTCTGCTCCCCTGAGAGTCTCAAATGGCCACGAGGGGGCGTTATCACCCACGTTGAGAACCTATATTCTAGGGCGTCCGCTCCCGGCGCGCGGCGTTTCCACTCACATCTGCAGTTGTTTATGTTGATTGATAAACCAAGCTCTACATACTACCGTCGCAAAAACTCCTGTAGTAACACAAGTAGATCATCATAGTAGCTAATTTTTTATCATTGTATTCTATCATACATGTTATTCTATACGCTTTGCATGTCGGTAACGGGTGTGCGGCGATTGTAAATATTGAGATAATTCATTAATAAATGGGCGCATTTCATTATGGATTATATGTATGAAGAAAACATTACTTTAAAATTTTCATTAGACTGGTTTTATGAACAGGGAATGCTTGTAATTAATACATTTGCAAAATATTCTTTTAAAGAGGCGTTAGCTAAAACTTTATCTTCCAGTGACTCGACCCGTATAAACGACATCACAATTTACTAAAACGTGTTTACACGACACCCACTAAATAAATAGGTGTTTAGTTAACGCCATTTGTTAATCGGTTGTGATTTCAAATTATAATCCAATTACCTATTTTATACCAGCTTTTTTAGCGGGAATGGTAATTATAATTATAAGGTAATACTTTTATGACTTAAAAATGTACCAGTATGATACCTTATTTTTAACTAAAAGAATGCCCAGATAGAATGAAAATAAAATATTTTTGGAATTAACCAAGGCTGGTTCGATATTTAAGATGATTTGATTCATTTATTTATGTAACATTGTGTGAAAGGTAATTAATCATTAAGAATATTAGGTCAAAACGGACCACATACAGATTTTGGCCGATTTTTATAACCACATATTATTGTAGAATATTATGTGTATTATGATACCTATTGTAAAGGTATACTGGTATATGGTTGATTTGCAGTAAGGAAATAAGACGTTTAACAACTATAACAATACTAAATTACGGCAATATACCCCTGTCTATAGAGCAGTATAATATCTCCCTAATTTAGTCGTAGTAATATTGCCTCATAACCCCCTGTACCGAGTTTGTTTCGGCATTAATATACTAGATTTTTTAAACGACGAGTAAAAGTGATTTCGATATTCTATTTACAGAATAAACTATTTTATTCAATTACTAAGGCAACATATTTAGTTAATGTAATTTTATTGGAAATCAGCCATATATCATTAACTTTTGTGTTCTGGTTTACAAATGAAAAATCCTAATTGAATATAACTCACTAAAAAAATAATAATTGTTTAAAAATACAAAGTACTCGGTTGTTGATTTAAGTGTGCCTTGGCAAGTTGGCATCTGGCGTTTATCAGCCGTAGCCGTTTGTCGAACGTACACGCTACGTAAACTCGACGTCAATGCTGAATGAACAACCTTGTTTCGATACAATGACGTCATGTCAACGCTACGTTAGCATAACGTATGCATTTACGCAGTGTCTACGCAATGTATACGCTTTTGCTTGACATACGCCTGGTACGAATACAGGTAGTTCATTCATACACCGATTAATTTCACTTTGCAACGTAATTTTCAGTCTTAACCTCAACATATTATATTAGCTTTAAGAGCGTTTACGCCGAACGGAATTTCATACAAACTTTCAAGCCCTTGTTTTTCGAAGTAAATGAACCGATTTTGATGAAACTTCATACGCATAAGCAGGATACAAAGGTCTAAAAAGTAAGTAGAGAACATTTTCGAAAAATAGTGTTACAGCCAAATTAGACCGATTTTAAACTTTCCATAGAAACAGAGATTTCCATTTATTTTTATTTAAATAAGACATTTCGAATATGTTTTCTACTAACTTTTTAGACCTTTGTATCCTGCTTATGCGTATGAAGTTTCATCAAAATCGGTTCATTTACTTCGAAAAACAAGGGCTTGAAAGTTTGTATGAAATGCCGTACGGCGTAAACGCTCTTAATATTCTCATGATAGTATCAAGAAACCAGAACGCAGGAGTGTTTCACTGCCACAGAATGAACGAGCATACTGTATTTTTAAGTTTACCTACCACTTGTTTTTATTGCAACTTTTAACTGTACCTTGTTATTGTACCAGTAGATATTAAGAGCAATCGGCCTATAATGTTCCCAGGCTGGGACTACAGAGCAAGTAGTCGTCGCCGCCCCGGGACCGTCTAGAGGCGCCAATATTAATAAAATTCGTGTCTCCGAATGTGCGTTGAGCACTTCTATCGTGGATCGTCATTCATAGCCGTTTTTATACGTCACTAGCTTCTGCCCGCGACATCGTTCGCATGAAATGGCGGCCGCCCTCGGCCCCTGATCCACCGCATCGCCCGCCCACGCTGTAACTTCGCTGGCACACAGATAGTTTATAACCTGAATTAACACGGTACTTTAAATCCCGGTAGTACGGTCCCGTTCGATATTTTCCGACATACACGCGGGCAAAAGCTAGTTTATTGATAATTTTGTTCAAGTTTACTGTTAAAATATGCATCATTCAGATTTGCAATAGTTCAGTACAAGAATACGCCGTGGTCCATTTTCAATTTGACAAAAACTATCTTGTAGTCATAGTTAATATAAGATTGCAATATTTTTAATTCAGTTGCCTCTATCCTTCCAATTTACTCACGAGGCCCTTAATAATATTACATACCTACCCTACTATTTAGGATAATTTACATTGAAATTTGCATGTATTGCCATTCCTCGTTTACCTATTAAACCGGTAGTTTCAAATTAATACTTTATATAAATCTTATGAAAAGTAATGCTCGTTCGTTCTTAGACCTCTTATAGAGGCGCTTAGGTAATAAATATAGACTAATAATGCATATTACAGTGTAGTATTATGCGTGTATCAATAATGTAGCGTAATGTAGGATAATGATGTTTATGTTTGTCAAATAAAGGTTAATTAAGAAATGTTGACTTTTTATTTTCTATAGGTAAGTACACCTCTACCTAACCCTTTGGGGACAGTCGTGATATTTACAGCATAAGAATAATCAGCCTATAATGTTCCCACTGATGGGACACAGGTCTCCTATCGGTAAGAGGGAGTGGGATGTAATCTAACACGCGGGCCCAGTGCGGGTTGGTAGTTGTCACATCTTCGAATTTTTGGTTGTAGGACATGCTGGTTGCCTTCACCGATATTTATGTGTATTGGTTAATCATGGATGCGAAAGAAAAAGGGGCGCCCTGAAGCGCTTGGACAGTTTTTATATGTGTAGTTCTTACCGTAGTAGACTACATATCAAAAGGTTTGGACTTCCGGAATGCGTTTGATAGGGTCAATAATGATATTCTGCTGGCAAAACTATGTGCCATCACATTTCCGCCAGGTCTCTTACGGCTCTTCGCTGGTTGCCTCAGCGATCGTCAGCAGTTTGCAAGACTGGGCCTTTATGAATCCCATCCCTAACATACGCGTTCTGGGAGTCAGTCAAGGATCAATTCTGAGACCACTTCTTTTCATGATAATATCATCGTTATTTATCACGCCAGAAGTCTATTGTATGCAGACGATTTAAAACTCTTTTGCGAAGTTCACTCTGAAGCTGATTCCCTGGCGCTGCAGCGAGATTTTGGTGCGATATTGGAGTGGTGTGTTAAGAATAAAATTGAATTTAATTCTTCCAGATGCTTCGTCATGAGATTTACTCGAGCATGAAATCCACCTTTATAAAGTTTCTGACAGCACTATTACTAGAACAACTGGAATGAAGGATTTGGGTGTCACATTTGACCACAAGCTAAAAGATTCTTCACGAAAAAACCGATGTTCCTGAACTGCACGACGAACTGTTCAATCTTTTTGCACCGATAAACTATAGCTGTAACAAGAGGCACAGATTGTTCGCCGTGCCTGGGAGCAGAACCGTGGCTCGAGCCTAGTCCCTCGCACACTGCGCTCAACGCTCTCTTGGACGCTAAGCCTGACTGTGATGTGTTCGCGGATGAATGGAAGGAAGATCTTGTCGACTGTCGAGTAGTTGTATACTTTTCGTTATTATATTTAACTTACGTGTTCGTATCTTTAACTAATATAAGTGGCCCTGGCCGTTTTATGTTAAAATAAATTTAAAAAAGGTCAAAATCGCTCGCTTGAAATAAGACGATGAGCTGACCTGCGCACGCGGTTATATTCGCTTTTGTTTCAACGTGGGCAAGGTTGATGTTTGGCATAAAATGATCCCACAAGGAACATGATTAAATAAAAAACAGGCCAAGTGCGAGTCGGACCCGCACACGAAGGGTTCCGTACAACAAGGCAAAAACGCCGAAAAAAACACGTTTGTAGTATGGGAGCCCCCCTTAAATATTTATATTATTTTAATTTTATTATTAAAGTAAAAATACAATGAGTATTTTTTGAATATTTCAAGTGCCTACCTGTTGCCATTTTTGATATCGAGCAAAACGAGCAAAAAAATCGCGTTTGTTGTATGGGAGCCCCCCTTAAATATTTATTTTATTTTTAATATTTGTAGCGACAACAGAAATACATAATTTGTGAAAATTTCAACTGTCTAGCTATCGCGGTTCTTGAGATACAGCCTGGTGACTGACAGACAGACAGACAACGGACGGACGGACGGACGGACGGACTGACAGACAGCGAAGTCTTAGTAATAGGGTTCCTTTTTTACTCTTTGGGTACGGAACCCTAAAAACCATAAAACAAAAACTAAAACATTATTAACATTATTTTTTATTTAATCACAGTTCTCATCGTCTTCAGGCTCCTCTTCATCAAAGTCCTTGATCTTCACATCAGCATCTTCTCCATACTGAATAATATTGTCTATGGTTATCAGGATATTCTCTACACTTTCCTCATCTTTTATATTGAGTGGGTAAAACCGAACTAGGCTAAAGTTCTCTATGACTTCCCCAATAGCTTCTGTCAATTTGGCGTATTTTTCATGCCATTTTGATTTCGCGTTTCGCATGTCTGCTAGTAAGACGTGTGGGTCTGGATCGAGGTAACTGGAAAATAATGATAATGGCGTTTTAATAATGAATTAAAATGTCCAGAACGCCTAGAAGTAGTCATGAGTATTATATTGCTATGAACAGCTCGGCAATCATTTAACTGATTTCATGATTCATCTATTAATATTTTTGTCAAGATGACGGCGAATATTTGATCATTTCTGGAAGGCAATACAAGTGGCAGCACAAATATGTGACATCGAAGGAACACCAAAAGTATACGATGAGACAAGCGCCATCAAAATATAGGATGCTATATCGGCGTCAAAAAGTTGCGTCACCTCTATATTATTATGGTAGTGGCATTTATCACTGCAATTGATACCTTTCTAGCATTTGCCCGCGGGACTATCAGGATGAAAATAAGATAAAAGTCTTATGTCCTAATCCAGGTCTACTTGTTTGCAAAATTTCATCAAAATCCGTTCAGCCGTTAAGGCGTGACAAGGTGACAGACAAGTTACTTTCACATTTATAATATCGTCGAATCATCATCATTTCAGCCGAAAGACGTTGTTTGCTGGACATAGGCCTGCCCCAACCACCGTCACTTCGACTGGTTCTGTCCTCGCATCCAGCGGATTCCTGCAGCCTTCACTAGGTCATCGGTCCACCTTGTGCGAGGCCTTCCAACGCCTCGTCTTCCGGTACCGTCGATATCGTCGAATGTAGTGCACTTATTAGTTATTTTAATTTGTTTTATAAGCTTGGCTAAAAATATCAATTGCCGTGCCCCTAGCGCGCGGCTACAAATCGATAAAGTAATCATCATCATCTGCCTAGCCTTTTCCCAACCATGTTGGGGTCGGCTTCCAGTCAAACCGGATGCAGCTGAATATCTATATCGATAAAATAATACCTACGATAAATAAGGAGGAGCAATCGTTGAATAGAACGAAAAAATCATGCATGTTCTCCGTCGCAGAAATACGACACGAGCGGTAGGGGCACGGAAATATGACTCGCATTTATGCGACACAAGCGGTTAAAAGGTTAAATATTATTATTAACTTACTCATCTATCTGTCTTCTTGCACTTTTACTGAGCAGATCCATTTTAGTGAGAATATTCACGTGTGAGAGTTCCAGATTCACCATTACACTGAGTGCTGCCATTGTGCCTGGACATTTATATAAAAGTAATTTAATAAATAATATTTTGTATGTTAGCAGTCTTGAATTAGCTTAAGCACGTTACGCCGTTGGTCCCGGCTGTCAGTCGTGGACAGTCAGACATCTTTGACAGACGTTACAGGTAGTCAGAAGACCGAAAGTCTGACAACCAGTCTTACCAAGGGCTATCGTATTACCCAGTAACTGGGTTGTGGTGGTCAGATAGGCAGTCGCTCCATGTAAAATACTGGTATTCAGGTCCGGTTAGACTGGAAGTTGACCCCATTATGCTTGGTCGACAGATTACCAATTTTATTCATGGTTAGTAACTCTCACGAGGGCTGCGGTGCGACCCTATGATGTTGAGATTATCTTTTACTCTTTGGTGATGACTTTTTTTTGGCAGTAAGCAAAGATGCAGAACGAATGAATGATGACCAGCTATCGCCCGCGTCTTTGTCTGATTACACAGGATAAAATTGAATAGGTGCGCGGGGTGCGCCGAATCAAAACATCCAATTCAACGTGTTATAAGGAAAATGTAGAGCATGTCATTTATAAGCCTATTTATTTCCTAGAGTGGATTTGGGAGTGCAGGTCGATGCTGCATACTTTGATTTTAAAAAAGCTTTCGATTTGGTCGATAATGACATTTTATTGACAAAGCTTGCGGCAGTCGGATGCACTCCTAAATTGCTAAAATTCTTTGCTGATCATATGAGTAACAGACGGCAGTAGTAACAGAAAGCAGTGAATGGGGAAAGAAGAATAAGTTGGTGTTTAATACGTCAAAGTGTTCGGTAATAACTTTTAGTAGGATGAAAATGCCCAAGAAATATGACTATAGAGTGGACAACACGGTATTGAAAAGAACGGAAACGGTGCGGGATGTAGGAGTACATCTTGACTCGGGCCTGGAATTTCGTAATCACATCGTAAATGTTTGTAAAAAAGCCTATAGGAGTTTCGTCCTAAGAAGAGCAGAGGGTTTTACAAGCATCGCTGCGCTAACTTCTTTGTTCAATGCATTGGTAAGAAGTCAGCTCGAATGTAAAGCAATCATATGGGCTCCGCATGAAGCTAAATACAGTCTCATGCTGGAGCGTATACAAAATAAATTTACTAGGTTTCTGTACCTAAGGTGGTATGGTGTGTATCCATTTTATCCATTGATGTATCCAACTTTGTTTGTTATAGGCATGGTGGGATACAATAAATTGGAAACAAGGAGGGACATAGCTCTTGCTACCTATATTTTTAAGCGATTTGGCAACGTCATCTTCGCGCGCCCTTTTTTTCGTAGGAACGGTCAAAATTAGGTTAACACCGCTAGTTCAACGCGTTGCCAACTTTCTTCATGTCTATGATGAATAGATTGCTTATTGGGCGCGCGCTAAAATTGATACTTTAATTTTCTTGAATTAATTAAGTACTTTGAAAAAAAAAAATAATTCTGGAACGACAATGATTCGTGTCTACTTGAAGGCAATAACTTAGTTTCCACTATTTAAGACGATAATTACACAATTGTTTTCAAGAATTTAGATTTGGGAAATTGACAATTTAATTTATAATTTACTACCTTCACCCCGCGGTTTCACCCGCGTAAGTTTCGATTCCAAGGGCCACCCTTAAGGGCCTTTAAGGGTGGCCACCCTTATCACCAGGGGTATAAAAAATTGCCTACGACCTATTCTCAGATCTACCAATAAATACACAAAAAATTTCATAATAATCGATCAAGCCGTTTCGGAGGAGTTCGATAACAAACACTGTGACACTAAAATTGTGAAATTTTTATATATTAGACTAGCAGCGCCCCGCGGTTTTTCCCGCATAAGTGTCGATCCCGTGGGAATATCGGGATAAAAACTATCCTATGTCCTTTCCCTATACCAAATTTCATCTAAATCGGTTCAGCGGTTTAAGCGTGAAGAGGTAACAGACAGACGGACACACTTTCGCATTTATAATATTAGTATGGATGTAGCGGTTACTGCACCTCCATTTCGATTTGGCGCAAGTTTTTAATTTCATCCTATATATTTTTTTAATACATATATCCAGGATTAAAACCAGCCTAGTCCTTCTCCAGGTCCAAGCCTACCTATCTGTCATATTTCATAACGATTGGTTCAGTGGTTTAAACGTGAAAACGTAAAGACAGACATCACCATAATTCGTAATATTAATAAGTATGGATTTATTTGCCCCTTTTGCTTTTATATTGTCCCCACCTGATAAAAACTTGGCCCCATCAATCATAAACTGGGAATCCACCATGAAGACCACACATATTCTGAAGTTCCACTTCTGCAGTACATCTACCAGCTTCCTCATGACCGGCAGGTGTGTGTACAGCTCGATCTGGCCGGGACAGTCGAACAGAAGGTAGTCGTCATCCACGTCGCCTAGCTGCTCTTCTAACCAGTCGCAGTTTTCTAAGAGGGTTCTGGAAAATATGCATTTTAGATTTAGTCTATAGTAGGCTCACTGTTCTGATAATATGGGTAAGATTTTATTAGCCACCAATAAGGCGGAGGACATCGTGGAGTACGAGTATGTGCACCAGAAGAAGAGTTACGCGCCGAGGGCGCAGTTACTGGAGTCGCACCGCAACGTCAACTTCAAGGCGTTTGTGGTGTGCATACCAACATGCTACCTGCACCTGGTGATGGAAGTAAGCCTTTGGCCGCAGGAAGTGGTATTCCGGCGCTTTCGCGGACAAGTGCCACCAGAACGCACAAAGACTTAGTGCAACTAAGTGATACTAACTTAGTTATTAAGTTTTATTTACTAACAAAATTGTTACTATATTATTATGTATACTTAGGTTAAGGTATGGGTCTTTGTTACCTGATAATAAATGGTTTATTATTACTATTAGCCCAGTGGGGTAATTGTGTAAAACACTAACAGTAGCAATAGCTTTCATTTTAACAGTTCAGCAACATACATTGCATTATTTACATTGTTTAGCAAACAAATTTTCTGAACATATAGAGCAACTAGCAGTGCCATGCGGTTTCACCCGCATAAGTGTCGATCCCGTGGCAATATTGGGATAACAACTATCCTATGTTCTTTCCTGGAACTCAAACTATCTCTATACCAAATTTCATCTAAATCGGTTCAGCGGTTTAGCGGAAGCAGGTGGGACCAATTTGAATTTGAAAATATAATAAAAATGGTATGGGTCCTGCCTGCTTCCAACTTTTATTTAATTTAAAATGGGCTTGTTTTTAGTTTTTTAACTGAAGTTTTTCACTGCAGTCGGGTTTTTATTTTTTTTAAAATTACTTTTTTTAATAAAATGTCTTAGTATCTGAAATTGATATGCAAAAACATACTCTATACAAAACACCAGTCCTCCATTGGGTCCAAACTGCAACTCCTCATCTTCCATGGCATCATCCAGATGTATCAGCTCCCGGATGTCAACGAGTGGCTCATAGTCAAAGTGTTCTGCAGCTGGGTCCAGGTTTACTACTTCAATTATTCGGTTTGCATCACTTGCATGTTTTACAATTGTTGAGCAGTATGTGGACTGAAATACAATGCAACTATTGTTATTTTTTAGTACTAAAACATCGACAGTTTGCAACAAGTATGTCTGTTTGAGCTGGAGCAAAAGTACCATTTTGTTACACAAAAGCTTAAGATATATTTGAATAGCTTTTCACTCAATCCTGTGGTATTCAAGCATATTTTAAAATTCATGGTATTTATTCGTTTTACTGAAAAAATTCGCTTTTAGGAAGGAGAACTGGAGAACTTACAACTAATATACAACAAACCTACTAAGTATTATATTGAAAGAACAGACAAAAAGAGTTGTTTACGGAGCTAAGGTTATTATCAAATCCTTACCTTTCCACTCCCAGCTGGGCCCACTACTAATTGTGCGTAACGCATTGCGTTTTATTAAAATAAACTTTAAACAAGTACGCCTATAGGTTAGGTGACAATAACACGCAATACAATATAATTATAATTTTAATATGTAGTATTGAGATTACAGGGAATTCAAGTAACAAATATATTTAGAAAAGGATATGGGAAAGTCTAAAAACATACACATTTGCAATTGAAATTGAGAAATGTTTAAAACAATGCGCCTCAAAAATGTTTTGCTTTTTGGATTGACAATTTGTTTGACATTGACACTGACACTTCTGGGTGCGTTCAGTTCTTCCGTTCCGTCTAGTGAAGTGAAACCTTTCTTAAATATAGAATGCTGACTGAATCAAAAAAAAAAAATATCGACAACAATTCGAATTTTGTAAATGACATCATAACACAGACTATAATATAATGCACTTTGTCACAATAGATAAACTACGGAAACAACAAAAAAGCGACAGAATCATCTAAAATAAATAAATACAATGGCTGCAGTTGGAATTGATTTGGGAACAACCTATTCATGCGTTGGCGTCTGGCAGCACGGTAACGTGGATATCATAGCTAATGACCAAGGGAATCGTACAACTCCCTCATATGTCGCTTTTACAGACAACGAGCGACTCATAGGAGATGGTGCGAAAAATCAAGTGGCTCTGAATCCGAGTAATACAATTTTTGACGCTAAACGACTCATTGGACGAAAATATGACGATCCTAAGATACAGCAAGACCTCAAACATTGGCCATTTAAAGTTGTCAATGATGGTGGAAAACCAAAAATACAGGTTGAATATAAAGGCAAGACTAAACGTTTTGCCCCCGAAGAAATCAGTAGCATGGTACTCATCAAGATGAAGGATATAGCTGAAGCCTATTTGGGTAAGCCAGTAAAGAAAGCGGTTATAACTGTGCCAGCTTACTTCAATGATTCTCAAAGACAGGCCACTAAAGACGCTGGAGCCATTGCTGGATTGAACGTCCTTCGGATTATAAATGAACCAACGGCTGCTGCGTTAGCTTATGGATTAGATAAAGATCTCAAGGGCGAGCGAAACGTATTAATCTTTGATCTTGGCGGAGGAACATTCGATGTATCAATACTTACGATCGATGAAGGTTCTCTCTTTGAAGTCAAAGCAACTGCCGGGGACACGCATCTCGGTGGCGAAGATTTTGACAGTAGGCTTGTCAATTTCCTCGCTGATGAATTCAAGAGGAAGCATAAGAAAGATTTGAAGTCTAATCCAAAGTCACTTCGACGTCTTCGAACAGCGGCCGAGAGAGCAAAACGAACGTTATCCTCTAGTTCTGAAGCGAGCATTGAGATTGATGCTCTTTATGAAGGCATAGATTTCTTCTCACGAATTTCTAGAGCACGATTTGAAGAATTAAACTCTGATTTATTCCGTACTACTTTAGAGCCCGTTGAGAAAGCTTTGACTGATGCCAAACTAAGTAAGAACTCCATACACGACATCGTCTTAGTCGGAGGTTCTACTCGTATTCCTAAAATACAAAGCTTACTGCAGAATTTCTTTAACGGAAAGAAGTTGAATTTATCTATTAATCCTGATGAGGCAGTTGCTTACGGAGCAGCAGTGCAAGCTGCTATACTGAGTGGAGAACGTCATTCTAAGATCCAAGATGTTCTATTAGTTGACGTGGCCCCGTTATCGTTAGGTATCGAAACAGCCGGTGGTGTCATGACAGCTATAGTTGAACGCAACGCAAAGATACCTTGCAAACATTCCCAAACGTTTACCACTTATTCAGACAATCAGCAAGCGGTCACTATTCAAGTTTACGAAGGTGAAAGAGCAATGACAAAGGACAACAACTTGTTGGGAACATTCGATCTGACCGGCATTCCTCCAGCACCACGTGGGGTGCCACAAATAGACGTGGCGTTTGATTTAGATGCTAATGGCATTCTTAACGTTTCTGCTAAAGAAAACAGTACTGGGAAAAGCAAGAACATAGTCATAAAGAATGATAAAGGCCGCTTATCTCAATCAGAGATTGACAGAATGCTATCTGATGCTGATAAATATAAGGGTGATGATGAAAGACAGAGGAACCGTGTAGCATCCAGAAATAAGGTAGAATCCTACGTGTTTAGTGTGAAGCAGGCGGCTGAGGAAGCTGGAGGGAAACTGGGAGAAGTGCAATGTGCGAAGATTCGTAGAAAATGCGATGATACTCTGCGCTGGTTGGAGAGTAACCCTTTGGCCGAGAAAGAAGAGTACGACAACAAATTTAAGGAGCTGAGCAAAGAGTTCACCCCTCTTATGAAGAAAATTCATGCTACTGGCTCCAAAAGTGGACAAGGTGGTAGCGATGGACCAGTCATTGAAGAAGTTGAATAGATCTTTTGAGAAACAATGTTAAGTTTTTGTTGTTAATAAATGATTTTACTTTGGATGTCTTTCTTGTTTTTTAAGGTTCCTTAGAAAGATAGAAATGGAAACGTCGCGATGGGAACGCAAGATGTGTAGATAATGAAATGTTGGAATACATTTCAGTGGATCACAGAGAGCTCTGTGATCCACTGAAATGTATTCCAACATTGGTGTTGAAGTCAGCCCCCTGCTTGAGATTATTACTCGGCACTACTTTTTTCACAAGCAAGTAACCAACCACTGTCTCGTTGGTTTTGTCTAGTTGGCTTTGACATTCGACCTCTACGAAGATTTTAAAAGTTGATGGCATATACAGGTTAAATTTTCCAACTTTTTGTACATCACGACGCGCTCCGCCAGCTCTCCAAGCTGATCCTCTATTCGCACTAAATATAAAATAATGTTTATCTCATTATACAGGGTGAATTTTTCAAGTGGGCGTGGATGGCCAAATCCGAAACTATGAGGAATTGCGAAAAGTACTCAAAGGAGTCGCGGGCTCGATTTTGATGAAAACTATTATAGGTCTCTGAGAGATTCTGGTAGACCATCTGGTAGACATTACTTCCCAGAATTTGATCCTTATTAGGGACACTATCGAGTGGTGTAATAATACAGTGTGTTTTTTTTATCGAAATCAACGGGTTCGATTCCTGGCTAGAAATATAGTATTTTCAAAAATCTAATGATGCAGTTTTAGTTTTCATCAAAATCGAGCCTGCGCGACTCCTTTGAGTACTTTTTGCTATAATTCCTCATAGTTTCGGATTTGGCCACCCACGCCCACTTGAAAAATTCACCCTGTATAATGAGATAAACATTATTTTATATTTAGTGCGAATAGAGGATCAGCTTGGAGAGCTGGCGGAGCGCGTCGTGATGTACAAAAAGTAGCATCGTTAGAAATAATTATGATATACGTACGTAAGCTCACCTCCTCTTCCCATGGGGTTAGGAAGAAACTACAGAACGTCACCTGCTACGATCCTTATACAGGGTCATTGGTAAAACATTAACAACCTCTTAAGAGGTCATTGTTCTCATCATTATGAACAACTTTTACTATGGGACCAAACCTGAAATCACTAAAAAATCAGCTGTTCCCTACATTTTTGTTCGTATAACTCGTCAAAATGTAGGAATGAATGACCTCTTAAGAGGTTGTTAATGTTTTACCAATAACCCTGTATAAACTCACGCATCCTTTTCACATATCATTACATAACGCATGTGTACCCCGAAGGGTTAGACAGAGGTATACCTATGTATGTAGGTACCTTCCGTCTGGTTTCCGCCTGATCACTTAAAAATTTTTGCGCCTAAATCCTGCGGCGGCGCCAAGCCACGCCCCTTAAAGTTTACGCCTATTAGGAAAGCGATAACGCAATTAGTTGCAGCCTGCATTGCGCAGCTTAGTGCTCATCACGTGTAGGTACTCCTTTTGTGAATTTTACGGACGAACTATTTGTCCTTGGGGCGCGGCTGCGGAGCTAGAGCGCTTCTATTTTTTGAGTGCGAGCAAAAATGAATTTAGTGGCGGTCAGAAGGCAAGGCTGTTTTACAGAAATTCCAGATGGGAAAATCCAATAACACTTTGCCCGACCGGCGAATCGAACACAGGAGCTCATTGTCAGCTCTTGCGACCACTAGAGTTTACTAGACCAACGAGGCAATTTAATGTGCAGACGCCAGCACATCAAGCTACCCGAAACTGTCAAATTTTCCCAATCAACTTTGAACCTTACCTATGCTTAGGCGATAAAGTTGAAAATCTATTAAAGAAATTTGACAAATTGTATTGATATTCCTCTGCTAACCTAAACAATTTTACACCAACATTTACGGCTCTTTTGATTTGACTGTATTGTTGGTCTAGTGACTAACTTTTACAGCTGCGGATTATGAAGTCCCGTATCCCCGATCGGGCCAAAAAGAGCCATTGAGTTTGTCTGTCAAGATAGTCTCAGTGGCTCATAGGTCTAGAGAGCTCAAGTGCGGTCGCAGCTGCACCATTATGCTTCTGGGTTCGATTCCATCTGTTCATCATCGTTCATTTCATCTAGCTTATCTACCAGTTCGAAAATAGCCCGCATCATCACTTATGTCAATTTTTTTTAGCATATACAGGGTGATGGTGGGTGGAAGATGGGTGCTAAGCTTTTAGGCGAATATAGTACAGACAATTTAGAACCATTTAAGCCATGGTTGTCTTAGACGAACCATGGTTGTCTTGGTTGTTTTGGTTGAAAAATAGATAACTTTAATTTTGTAAGTCGGTGTCGTTGGTTCCGCATTTTCGTTTTTTGACACCGACTTCTGAAATTAAAGTCATTTTTCATTTTGTAGGGTTTTCTTGTTTGGAAGTCGGTTGTTTTTTTTTTTGGAAAAAAAGGTTTTAAAATGTTCTTTCGCATCGATGGTACTGGTCTGGGTCTTGTCAAATTAATTGGGCCAAGTAGGTGCCCAACGTCAATCGCGACTACAGATGGCGTTTTTTTGTCTTCCAAAGTGCAGAATTACAGATATAGGGATACTATGTATACTCCAAGCGTGTGGGCCATAGATCGGAAGCACCGCATTCACACTGACAGGGAGGGCTCTTTAATCCACCATTTTGCTAAATTATGTTTGCAGAAGCCTCTATGACAATCACAATAAAACAAAATCTGATTAGCAATTTCTTTATTTTTAATTTTAATAACTTTAGAAATTGTTCGGAAAGAAGACAATGGTTTTCAGCATCATTATTAATTAATATTATGATATGAACAATAATAATTATCGCTATAATTTTTAATACTATTCATTATTATAATGGATATAACGCATAATAATAATCTATTCACTACCGGATTACTATTTACATTCTAACCTGGCAACACTCAACGTAACAATATAAAATACAAGATGGCGTATCTTAATAGATAGGTGCTTCTAATATTTTGATCCTAACAGTACCCACTATTATCTATAGCTTCTATGCTTCACAGCTGTGTATAATGACATAGGCACGCTCTATTTAGAGTAGCCTATGTCCAGCCGGAGTAGACTGTAGGCCTCCGCAATTTGATTTGCATATCAGTTAACCCTATCAAAACAGTTGATAGGTGTACAGACCATCCTTAAAAAACATTTTACACTATAACCATTTTGTTTAAACCTTAAATTACTAGGTATGTAAAAAGTCTGGTAATGTATTTCTTCATTACGTAATATTAAACATGTGTAAAATATACAAAAATAAAAAATGTGTGTAAATTGTCTGTGTTACTTGTATGTTAGTTCATTGTTCTATGCTTTCTGCCTTATCCAAGGAAAAGCCATGATTAATAACTACTAATTAGTCATCGATAAAACTAAACAAAATGAATTTCTGTTTTTAATTATTATTCCGTTTTTAATGTTAAATATAATGAACCGAGTTTATTTTTAGTTTTTTTTTTATTATTTAAGTGTATCGATAAAATTAATTATAAAAAACCGATTATTTTATGCGATAAAAGTTAGATTCATTTTTCATATGTGGCAATCTTTTACGGACTTCACCAATAGTAATCAGTCTGGCCAACATCAAAACCGTTAAAAATGCTTGGAGGCAAGTTTTGGTAGGTTCCTGTCATATCAAAAATATTCGAAGCATCTATATCGAATAACAATAATATTCATAATATACGTATATATTATTCTTTTAAAAGCAAAAAGCTATGAAATGATTCTAAAATCAATCTTTTAATAAGTTAAAAAATTTCCTTCACTTCTTACAACGGAGTTGGAGAGTTAAAATAAGTAACTGTTTTTTGTAACTGTTAAACAGCCTAAGTTTTTTTTTTATATTGACTATTACTCGCTATTTCTTAACTAACTTACTGTTTATATATATAACATCGATATGTATGTTGGTATTTCTAAAAATGGATGTATTTTTTTATAAAGAATTTATATTCTCCATGTAAAATTGAAATATTCCAAACTGTTCTTTTTTTGAAACCTGAAGGCCTAAATCTATTCTGACATAATTTCGTTACAATTTCGATACACTTTTAGAATGACAATAATTTCGATTATTTATGATTTACCCTTTTACGAAGTTTAAATTTTTTGGGTTACCTAAACTATTTTCCTACTTAACTATTTTTACTCTAACGTGGCATTTCAATTAGATATTTACACTTTAACTGAATATAACTATGTACAATGTGATGCAAGGAGTATGGTTCCTTTAAAATTTACATTTTCATTTACTTATATCCTAAGAAAAAAAAGGATAAAAAATAAGGAGGTAAAATAAAATAAAGAAAATAAGATTAAAAGCAAATTTATTGCTAAAATAAAATAAAACTATAAACCATAAGCAGTACATTACTTGCTTAATCGTATTATTTTGTGTCTTGATTTGTACATTTTCTAAAAAATATATAAAAATGAAAAGAAACAAACAATATAGCTATTGTACGGAATTAGAATTGACAGTATATGATAACTAAACGTTATAAAATGACAGCTAAAATCACAAAGTTGAGCGGTCCCGCGGCGTTTTATAAAATAATGCAATAGAAAAAACATACAATAGTATAAAATAAACATTAATAATTTAAATGTTAAACTTATATAACCCGATTATAATATTTTAAACCTCGCCGGTTCTAATAAACATAATAATACTTTTCAACTGGGGCTCTTTAAACCATAGCTTAAATTTACATCTGATTGCACTTTAAAATTTTTCATTAACAATTAAATGAACCTTCCCTATCCCTAAATTTATCAGCAACTGAGTTATCTTACACGAATAGTTTCTATCCTACTTATATACAGGGTCTGGTTCACAGGCAATATTCGACACATATTTGGTATATTTATTTACAATCGAATTAAAAAGCCGTAACTTAAAAATACTCAGATATTTGTACCTAATCAGGGTACGTGTTTACATTAAAAAATTAAAGCAAAAATGCATCTTTTTGTATCGCAAGTTTACCTCGTCCCGGTCGGGACGCGCCTGCCGTATCACGAGAAGCTACGAGGGTATTATTTACAAAGTCTTTGGCCTTACAATCGAATTACAACAAACACTAGCTACACAGTAACATTTGCACTGAACGTCGCCACCGGACCGACGCCCCGACGGCACTTGTCACACAATAAATAATCGTTCGAACGTGATATGGTACAGTCAACACCTCACAGTTCGGGACCCGTTTTATCACACTCGGCTTGAGTACGAGCAAGTAAAGTCTTAGTACTCCCAGCCGTCGTCGGTCTCGGATTTGATTTTGTCTTCAGGGATCACATCGTCGGGCGTGTGTGGCGGGCGCGGCGTGTGCGGCGTGTGTGGCGTGTGCGGCGTGTGCGGCGTGAGCGGCGTGTGCGGCGTGCGCGGCGCGGGCGACGCAGCCGGCGAGCCCTCGCGGGCCACCGGCGACGGCTCCACACGCACCGTCTCCTCCGCCTCTCTCCGGAAGTCATCACTTCGCATCACGCATACTCCATTAATTATCACTTCGTCGGGGTTACGCGGCTTCTCATCCTGCCAGTCAGGGTTGACCCACTGCGGCGCTGCAGGCTTTCGTCTGCTGGATCGACCTGCAGCGTGCGGCGTCGACGCCGCCTTCGGCTCAGTCTTAGATTCCTCGTCCAACGAGTCCTCGGAGCCGAGGTTGCTCTCGACGTCATCGTCCTCAAAGTCATCACCATCGGGTTCTCGTTTCAGCGGCATCGAAAGGTCGAGGCCGCCAGACTGGTCCTTGACCTGGTCTTCGGGGGGTATTAATCCGCGGCCAATTAGCGCCGCTAAGTTGGAGTTGGCTGCGAAGTACGGCGGGTACGGTAGGGGTACGCCAGCGAGACCCATCCTCTCTTTCTGAAGTTCCAGTAATCTCTGATTGAGGAGAAGGCGGAACTGGACTGGGTCGAAAGGCGCTGAGGATTGATCCCGCGCGGGAGGTTCGGCCGGCAAGCCATGAGGCGCTTGTTGTTTTAGCCGCATGCGGTGGTTGTGGAACCAGTTGGTGATGGTTCGCGATGAAAGACCCAATTCTGCGGCGAGGAATTCGATCGTTGGCATGTTTGGGTAGGGGTCGAGTGCGAATGCTAATCTGAGTGCCTCCTTCTGCTCTTCGGAGAACAGTACTCGTTGTTTCTTGGCACACGGCGCTCCCGCGGTCGGGCCCGGCGAGCTCGAGTGGTAAAACTCTGACGTATCATTCGACGATGTGTCAGACGAGTTGTCTTGCCCGGGGCCACTTGACCGTCGTCGTTTACTCGCTTCTCGTCGCTCATTCTTCAAAGCCTGCAGGCGGTCAATATTGTGGGCATCGCTTAACCACAGCTGCATGCGAATGAATGGTTCCCTACCCTTGATGCTGAGCATATGCCAGGGTTTCGGTTTTGATAGCAATTCACTGACAGATCCCTGTGACAGACCTAGGACAGCTTCGCCAAAGATTTTCTGGCCAATGTTATTTGCCAGCAGCGCTTCCTTTATTTTGGTCGTAATGGTTTGCGTGTCTAGGTCTTGGGTGAGCGCGGCCATCTCGTAGACGCTCGGCGATATGTGTTGGTGCAGGCTGCGCATGACGGGCGGCTGGTGGTGCGACTGCGGCGGCGGCGGCTTGCGCTCCTTGTTGTTGTTGTCGTGGTGCTGCGGCGGCAGCGTCACGGCGTGGTGCGGCGGGAAGCCGGGCGGAGTCAGCAGCAGCGGCGTGGGCTGCCCCAGGTGGCCCAGGTGGCCCGCGCCCAGGAGCTGCTCGTGCTGCATCTTGCTCAGCAGGGAGGTCGCGTCGGAAATCATTTTCTGTGTTGGCGGCATGGGTTTGTTCATATTTGGCGGACATGCTGTAAGAACAGAAGAAGAAAAATACAATTAATCTACTATTCTCATAAAACATTAAATACTATCATATAGAGATGATACTTACGAGGTGCTCCGCTGTAGTTTCCAGTCCTCATTAGTTTTTCCGGCGCTATTTTGTACTGTGATGCTACCAACTTGTGGACAGCATTGTCGTCTTCCAAGAACATCTTCATGCGGATGAAAGGTTCTCGTCCCTTCTGCGTGAGCATGTGCCAGGGCTTCGGCCTGGCTAGCAAGTCACTCACGGATCCTTGCGATAGACCAAGGACGGATTCTCCGAACAGTCTTTGGCTAATGGAGTATTGGCTCAGAGCCTCTTTCACTCTCCTCACGATATCTTCTGTATTCAAGTTGTTAAAGAGATCAAATTGCTGCTGTGTGATTGGTGGAAGAACTGCTTTCATCGACCTCTGTACAGGTGGATGGTGAGGAGGATTTGACGGCTGGGAGATGAGACTGTTCGTGATCGAAGCCATCCTCTGTAGTGGGCTTGCCGCTGCTGAGTTACTGAAGTCCTCATTCGGAGTAATTGCGGGTGGTAGAATCGCGTTCCCCAGTGGACTGGACGCCGACGATCCCGTTGATTGCTGTCCCGGCTCTAGTTTTGGCCTTACTAACGAGAAAGCGCTCCCCGCGTGCCTAATAGCCTCTTCGGCATCCATTGACCTATCCTTATCACTATCAGTCATTCCATTCATTTTGGCGTTTTTATCTTTAGGCAAAGAGAGATCTTGGACCGCACCTGAGCCGTTCATCTGCTGGTTCTGTGCTTGTTGCATCGCTTGCTGCTGCAACGCGAGGAGGTTCGGAAAGGGCGGCATGGCGGGCAAGTTGTGGAGGTTGGGAATGTTGCCACCTGGCTGGATCTTGGCAAGTTCTCTGTGGTACGCTTCCAGGGCCATGCGGATGTCTTCCGGTGGCCTCTCCATGTGTGGTGGCATGCCGCCGCTGAAAAAAGGAGGAAACATGCTATTCGTTAGTTTTAGATATGCTGTTCTCGTTACAATTTTTAGCCACTATAAGGTTTTATAACATTTATGTCTTATTAATGGGAATAAAATGAAGACATACCCAGGGAAACCATCGCGGCGAATATCCTCTACTCTCCTGGTCATGATTTTGGCAAGCTCCTCCTGGTATATGCGCGCCACCTTTTCTTGAGGAATGTCGTCGTTCTCGTACTTCTTGAGTCTTCGGTTTTGACTCCCGTCCTGAAGAGATGACAAAAATAGTAATGAGACATTGCTTTTTTTCCGGTTTGCTTAATTTCATGTAATGAATGTGTGTGTTTTTTTCGTAATTTTAGTATTAGATGTATTAT
This sequence comes from Mesoligia furuncula, assembly GCA_916614155.1. Classification (NCBI taxonomy): domain Eukaryota; kingdom Metazoa; phylum Arthropoda; class Insecta; order Lepidoptera; family Noctuidae; genus Mesoligia; species Mesoligia furuncula. The sequence continues at coordinate 2,180,900 of OU744810.1, forward strand.
ACTAATTTCCAACCTTATTAGAGAAAGGTGAGGGACACTGAGTCCTCGGCGAGCTGGAGTCCTCATTGCTTCTGGAGTCATCGTTGTGGGGAGGTCCGCTGGGCGTCTTCATCAGATGCGCTTCACTCAGGATCGCGTGCGTGAGCCTGTCGTCACCCTCCCCCTCCGGCCGACCAAAGACTGCGCCGGTGCCATCCTTCGTCCCAACTAGAAATAAAAACAAAATATTGTTACCCTCAAATCAATTAGGGTTCTACCTAACTAGCTATTTAACCTAAAATTAGGTTGAGTAAATATTCACGATGATTGTTTGTGAGTCGTGAGTCGTCCGAGATTTCCACGAATTTTTTATGACCGCGAATTACAAAATACGTTTTATTGGTTTTTTCGTTATGATAGCTTGTTTGTGTACCGTGAAATCGGAGCAGAAACAATAGCGTGCTCGTGGCGCATATGCTACAAAAGTTGTGATGTTGTTAATTATACAATGTAAACAACTATATTTCTACAAAATGTATTGCAATCGTTTTGCATTCGAATTCGCACACGAACAATTTTAATTGCCGCTAAATTGTTCCCGCACACACACGTAGGGCTGCGTACATCCGTGTTAGTAGCTTTAACTGTTGCCAAGTAATAAATACGCGAGTTATATTTGGTACAATTGAAATTAGGCGCTTCATTTAAACTCTACCGCGATGCATAGCGCTTTAGAGATAATCGTTGAATGGGAACGTGCACTCATCGCCTAAGCCCAGTAATCCTAAAACTGCGCCCGCGCACTCATAAACAAATGAAGTTACGCGTGAATCCCGCCCGCCATACTGTGGTCATTCATCCTGTCAACATATTGTCTCCGCTCTCACAATGAAACGACACTATTTAGATGGTGATGTACGCGCAGAATTAGTTTAATTAAGTCGCGTAATTAGTTTTAGACGTTCGCCGAGATGATTATAGAATTAAAGTGCGCGCATAATGTTCGGATACTCGGATCTCTTGCGGGTAATATTTGTTACAGTATATTTCGAGTTCAAAGAATTTTTGGTGTTAAATCCGAGCGGTGTTAGCGCGGCGCTCTCATTTATTTTATCTTATGAACATGATAATAATTGGACGCCATCTCTTTAGATAACTATCCTCTTATTATGTCTGTACGTGGGTACATATTGTATGCCAATGTACGTTAAAAATCGGCCACATCCGTCAAGTGTTTTAAAGAAAAACGATAATGTTATTTGCTTTGCGGTATTTTAACGACTCCGAAAACGGATCGTTTGTGAGTTGACGTATTAATTTTCAAGGATCACAAAGACTTAATTGCGTCCTTAAATTTTATTTTAAAACCGACAATATGTACGCTAATTTCCTCACAAGTATTTCCACATGGTTTATTTTGGATTTGTCTGTTGTTGCGCCGAGTTGGTCTCTAATTATTTGACAATAAAAGACATAATGGTGTGCGTTGCAATTGTTTTTCTTCGAAAACTCACAACGGGCTTTTATTGGAACGTAAAGTGTATTTTATTTATTGAGAGTTAAAAATGAATTAAGATAAAGCGCAGTGGCATTGTTTATACGTTTTGTTGAAATTCATTAACTTATGTCTACCTAAGTTTAAAATTAGCTTCGCGGTTAGGTACATACCTACTATGAAGCGGGTTGCAGACCAAGAGCTAAGCTAAGATAGTCTAGCTTAGCTCGCATAGCTGAGGTATTTTTTCATACTTCTGTTCATAGTTTGCGGTCTGTACCTACACAAGTATGAAAAACTACATCAGCTTTAGACTACCTACTTCGTTTAGAAAGGGTTACCAGTGTCAAATTGCTAGATGTCTTAATATAATAGAGCAATATCTCAGTATTTTGTCAGTCGGAATGCTTTTTAAACTTTCACCAGATTTATGTGGCTTTTTTGTATCTCAAGTAAAATGTTATTGTTTTCACTTTCGAAAATTTCAGTGGCAATGTTGTCACTTTCTGGTGATTCTCACGTTCCAAATCATACAATAAACGCTGTTATGTCCTTCTATAGACAATATTTTTTGTGAAACCAACCGTTCACGAACTTAACGACTTATGACTGAGCGAACGTGATACAAATATTTTAAAACATATTCCAGATTATGATCTCGTGTGACCATAATTTTAGACAATAACTCTTTATACGTGATTCGTTTATAAATTAATTACGTTTCTAATGGTTACGTAAATTGCTGCTTAAAGTTTATGGTCTGCAGACAAAATCTGCGTATTTACTCTGTGGTGAAAAGGAATAATATTGAATCACGGTGACGTTCCAATTTTAAATTGAAACGCATGATCTGTCACATTTTTATTTTGAACAAATGAGCAGCGACATCTTTCTAACAGCGATATAAATGTATTTAGTCATCTGTAGTTCGCGCGAGGACCGTATATACCTAAATGCGAGTGAGGTAATTTCTGTATTTATACGACAGTGATGGAATAGGCCTCCTTCAAAATTCAATTTTAGTAGGTATCAAAAAGACATCCGTTATGTGACATAAAAACACATTCAAATTATGTTTTGATCGGTACTTATTGACATAAGTACCGATCAAAACATAATTAGAATGTCACCCGTGTCTCGTCCGCCGTCGACTAGCTGATTATTTAGTTTATTTCAAAGTCGCGGCTCGCCTCGGGGCGGTCTTCTCGGTTTTTCTTTTATAACTTCAAAACCGCTTGACATATCGTAGCGAATCAAAATGTGAAGCACGCAGTTATCTCTTATGAACCGAGTAATTTAATGTTCAGTGAAAACGGACGGACGTAAATACAAAACTATAAAAGTACCTACTCTATAAATAAACGTCTCGCAAATATAGAAGATAATTTTGAAATCACAGACAAATGACTCGACGCGATTTGTATGTATATATTCATCCTTCGACATACGGGCCGTCGATAAATTTCAACACACGTCTATTAATGCCTTTGATCTTGTTGCAGACATTTTGTTATTCTGTAAACGGCACGCGGGCAATTACTGCGACGTGCTTCGAAATATTGTCAAAAAACTGAGGTTATTTCCACAGGCGTGTGACGCAACGCAGGTCGCGCCATCTTGTGCACACGTCAAACTCGTCAACATGGCCGGCCGACGGGACGCGGCTACTCTAAATATTACATTTTTATTGATCTAGTTTCATTCGCATTTCTTATCTGGTAGACTATAAAGTATGTAACGATATCAGTTTTTATTGTTGGCCATTAAGATGTGCATTTTTGATGGATATTTTTAAAAAACGCGCTCAATTAACGTCGTCCAGTCACGGAAGTTTAAAATTTATCGGACGCCGTTTGATCGCTTCTGACCGATGGCGGGAAAGGCGCCGTGTAAATTCGAGTGGCAATAACATAATTCAAGGATAACAATAAAAACGAAGAAATTATTTGTTTATGCGACATTATATCGCGTGCGTGCACGCGAAAACTATTTTCTTTGTGGCCGTTATTGATTGCTATAGTCGTATGAATATTCAAAGGCTTTGGAAAGTAAAGGGGCGGTGCCCTAAATTATAGTGTCACTGTGACATAGTGAAAAAAGTAACGTTCGTAATTTAACCGTATAGGTTGGATTCGAACGGGGAACTCGTATCCGGGATTGTAAATCAAGTTGGCGGGTAGTCGCAAGAAAGGGGTGAGAAGTGCGCGCTCTATACGTCACACAGGCGATCGATGCTCATTTGCATTCGAGTCGTCGACGGCAGCGGACGTCAGGGCCGCTCGAAAGTGTTGCAGAGCACGGAAAAAATACCGCATTTGAATTGTTAATTATATGCAAAAGAAATAGTTGTATAAACGGGCATCTGAGTTAAAATTAGGTGCTAAGTGCTGCAACAATGAAATGGTACAAATACTATTGCATGTGTCGGAAGTATTTCAATGAGGAGCCTAAAACTTCCAAATGCTGTTCGATTACGAACGACACAACGTAAATCTTTCGTTGCGTTAAACACGATAACGTCGAAAATGAAGAGGTAAAGTCTGGAATGATATAATTTTCGATTGGTAAGTTTCTTTTGTTCGACGTCGCGTGCGTAGGGTCGGGTGATCGGGATCGCGTGCTAGATGGCAATCTGCCGCGACGGGGGCACCGACCACAATTGATTCCACACGAGAGAGAAACAGAATGGTCCTGTGCATGTGACGAGAGCCACATACATCTACTCAAGCTACGTGCGCCGGAGGAAGCGAGCTCATGAAATTAAGATAAGGACGAGTAAGACAATTCTAGGAATGATTTGTTTGTGCGCTCCGCACACCGGAGAAATCTAACAGTAGATATTTAAGTGGCTCTGTTAGGTACCTTCGCCGAATCTATGTTATGTAAACATGCGATCTGCCTATATGTCGGTGATCACGCAGTTTTACATAATGGACAATTACGTTCGTTGATTGAGCCGAAAATTACCGAATTTCAAATTGCGTGCATTTGATTGTCTGTTGGCTAAACTGTGTGGACGCCACGAGTGCGAAAATGACACGATTTTTTTAGAACTATATTAAGGGGCTTACATGACCTAAAGCGCGGTCACTGTCGGACTGCATAGAAAAGAAAGAGAAACGTGTTGGCACAATGCTGGTAATTTATTGCAAAATATGAAGCAGTTATTTAATTACAAAAAATCTATGGTTTGGACTAAAAAACTAAAACACTAGTATTTTAGTATGTTGCTTGTAGAATAATCTGACAAAAAATCAGAATGATTATATGTATATTAGTATGGTTTTTATTGTAAAAAGAAAGTTTTTAGAGGTATCTTCATGATTTTCTTCTATCGTATCAAATTAGTTGTATTATGTTTTCAACAGACTATCTACCTAGCGTATATTCTGATTTTGTTTACTGTAGTCGATCATATACTTTTATTGTTTCTAAAACTTGCGTTTTTTGTGTTTAGGTCCTGTAAGCCCCTTAAGGTTGAGGGTGAGTTTTTTTTTTATTATTCAGTAGTAAAAACGTATTAAAATGTGTCGCGTTATGTTAGTGAAATAATTTTAAAGATTTACGGCAGAGTTGTAAAGTTTAAATTATTATTAGTTTAGGAAGAGATTACATCGTAGTTTGAGTATGGTATTTAAATCATTTTTATGGATCAATTTATTTGAATACGTCCTGTGTTTTTTCAACAGACTATAATAATTTCAGCGACTTAATATCTACCTACTTAATTTTGAGTTGTATGTATATTGTATAAAGCTTAGTTCTGGCAATTTTCTTTGTCTTCGATATGATTTATCTATGAAACAATCTTCGTGTCATAATATAAATTCCACAGTTTATTTATTACATATTCCCATCACATTCTCTGTTTGGGCTAGACGGCGAATATTAGCTACGTTCCTTCATGAAACTGCGAAATATTTAATATACGTGGGACAAAATAAAAAGTCTTTGCTTATACTCCCTCGCGAGTTAAAATCTCGGTACCCGCTAGTTTGTAACTAGATTCAATAATCAATTTTGCCAGCCCCGCTCAGGGACTCGTCCATATAGATTAAACTGAGTGAGTGCTATCACTACGGGCGGCGTGGAATATAGATGAAATTCATCAACTACCACTGATTAGAAACTTGGATTTTGTCAGTCAGTTAATGGGTCATCGTTCTTCCTTCTTCATATCATATTTGGCATTAAGGAAACCATTCAGGTTACTTTGCTATGTACTTATTTCAAAACTTTTTTGTCTAAGCGCATGAAAAACTGTCTGTTCCATACCTGAAAAGATTTTCTCTTCGAATTTCCATTACCTACAGTTCAGTAGTTTTCAGAGCAACCTACACAGACGATCGTACCTACTTCATCGTATTTGCTGTGTAGGTACTGTGAGATGACAGCACAAAAACTGCAGACTACACCCTGGCGTCTCCCCGGAGCTTATCTGTATAACTTTTAACGATAGCGCAGCGAAGTTTTTTAACGAAATAACCGAATTCCCGTTAACTACAGGCGGAGTAACGCAGTTAGTGCCGATCGCGTCTGCCGCTTCATGTGCTGTTTTTAATTGATTTTAAGGTCTGTGCCATGTCTTTGTTTACAGTTATTACTTACAAACAACCTCTAATTTCAGCGAATTTTGTCTCCATAGTTTAAAAGGTCCACGCAAATTCTGTTGACGATAGTTTAGCTGTTGAATTTACTTAGTTTTCATCTAAGTGCCAAACGTGAAATTTATAACTAAACAATGGCGTCGAATTTGAATAATTTGCCGCCATCTTCGAAATGTCAAACAGTTTTTTTTCCACAGATACAATATAGGTCAAACCCCCCCCCAAAATTGGGGGAGGCCTATGTCCAGCAGTGGACGTCTATCGGCTGAAACGACGACGACGACAATATAGGTATATCAAACGGGCGGTGACAACGTACTGATTTTTCACGTGTACCGCATTAATAGCAGGTATTAATGCATTGATTTCGCACAGTTGCTTTATTGATTGTGGTGGCGATTGATTGCGGCGCGGCACGCGAGCACGCGCTAACGCGAGAGGGCTTTTGTTGCGTGAAAATTGAAAAAAAAAGATCGATGGCAAGTCTATACCCCACAACTGTGTGGAAGAATACTTTTACTTCGTACAGACAATGTTTTTACTTTTCACAGACTAAACAGTGTAGTAGTGTATAATAGTGTGGCTAAGAATAAAAGCTGATGATAGAACAGAACATTCGTGTCATGTCAAAATCGTATTCAAACATTCCCATGATCAAAGAATTAGACAGAATTGATCGCTTCATTGATATCGTGTTGAAAAAATAAAGCACGTTTACGAAATAAAATTGAGATGTATCAACATTTGACATGAACGACCTTAGTCGTAAAACAATCCAGGAATAAGTATACCTCAAAGAACATCGCAGTTTTTGCTGTGTAAACGTTCTTTTGGCATCGTGAGTGCGGAAATGTGGTGCATTAAAAATAGGTAATTGAGAAAAGGTCAAAATGTGATCTTGGCAGTCTTTAGGTAAAACATATTTCGCTACTAGAGCGCGTTGCTTTGACGTGGAGTATCTGTCAAAACACCATTTTGAAAATGCGGTCGCATTTTTTAATAACTGGAAATATTTCCAACATGCTGCACAATTCGCAGTCATAAATTCTGCGACTTTTATAGATAAATCTAGAGCTTGATTTAATTTGCGAGTGTGTTGGATTAAAACTATTTCGCGGCACAATGACGAGTCATTCATAGCTACACATTAATCCTTACTAATTATGCAAGACGGGGAGCAAAGATGTAAAATGGTCGGTCACAAATCGCGTCCGAACTGACAGTTTAAACAACCCATCTTGTGAGACAGATCCCTGATATATAACTCGGGGTTTGCTAAGGAAACGTGTGTAATTAATTACGACGAATAATACGTCAGGATGCACTTAATTTCCTATTAAACTGTTGTGAAAACGGTTCGCAAAATGGCGCCCTCGATCTGGCGCGAGACAATTTTGATCTTTTCTCTGAAATGCTTGTGTAGTTTCTGTTGAAGTTTGGTCAAGACTGTTTTTATAGCACGGGGTTTAGCTGTGCAATATATAGCATTAAGTTAAGTCTAAACTAAATTGTCACGCGGAAGAGGCATGAGCAAGGCGCCACTAAAACTCAGCGATCACTAACAGCTAAGTGCTAAACACTATTCTAAACATAGATGCCAATTAAGGATCGCAACGCGCAATTAATAGCACCCAACATTCTCCAGATCAATCAAACATTCAACAAACGCAGGCGCTGAACGCATCGCCTCGCGCTTCATCATCAATCCAGACAAACCACATCATTATTTTGGCCAGAACAGCGACAGTCCGGGTGCATTCTCGATCACATTTGCGCGAAAATCGAAACGTTTGAAAGTGAACGGTGGGCGTTGACGTAGCGACGCGACGGTCGCGCGACGTGTTTACGACCGTCGGTGCAACCGCGGCTTTATTAAAATAATTACCCGCGCTTCGGTCGCTTGCTTGACGAACGAGAATGCCCTTCTTTTATTTTTTTTTTCTACGTATTGTTGACGAATTAAGACCTTTTTTGGATAATCTGTGCAGATTTTGTACGAGTTCGATTTTGTTTTTATCACATAAATTGAGTTCATGTAGGTAACTTATGGGAATATGAATGGAGTACTTAAGTTTAGAATCTGTTCAATCAGGTTGGGGTCTATCGTAAATAAACGCTAAACTTGCCAGCATTAATAAAGCCACAAGCTTGAATGAAACCTATCAATTAATTTCCTCAAGACAAAATGACGAGCAATATAATAAGCTAGCTCATAAAATGTCTTTGTAACATCGTAGATGAAAATAGCTAACCCCGATATTTCTCTGAAGTTAATTCACGTATGTCAACTGATATACATTAAAATATATTTGTCTGTTCAAATGTAAGACGCTACGAAATTATTGCAACGGAACGCTATACAACAAGAGCTTCTTGATTGCAATAATTTAGCACCATCTTATTTTAGTTTGGCTATTAAAAGCTAATTGTGTTAAGGACTATGAAGTGAGTCCACATTATATGAATAAATTAAGTGCACTTTGAATGTAATGTCATCGCTTTGGAGTTTAATAGTTTTGACACTTTCTCCAATACTGAGCTTAGAATGACAGCCATTTGGCATTACTGGCTGTATAATATTTTTCATAGACATATTTTTAATCTAGGTATGCGTTACTACTTAACCAAAAACAAAGACTTTTCGGAAAATATAAAAAAGTTGAATTAATGTCGGAATATTAGAGATCGTTCTCCTATTAAGATTTCAAGAATGTTTATTTGGTAATTAAAATTTCTTATTATCACAATTACAAAGGCATAATAAAATTAAACAATTAACCAACGAAATAATATTTGATCGCTTGTATAAAACAATTGTGGTTCTATTATAACGTTATTAATTACGATAAAAGAACATCACAACTATAAACTATTCGTCATTATGAACAGTCCACTCTATTATGAAAATTCTCTACAATTTTATTGGCTTGGATTACTATTAGTTAGACAAAGACAAAAGACAGTTGTCTCGCTTGTCAAGTCGTTTACGCGTTCGGCCGTAACAATTACTTAGGTATTATTATCTTGGACAGTCGTTTAGGTATAAAATCATAAAGTATATAATGAGACACGGTATTATAATCATAAATATGCCCGTAAAGAGGTCTGATTGCTTCGTCGGAAGCCATCAAAGCGGCCGCGGGACGACGAACATTCTTCGCAAAATAATTTCTTGACCTCTACACTAGCTTTACGCTACTCGGCGACAGATGGCGTTACGTACACATTGTTGCGTGCATACCACACTTTTTTCCAAGTTATTTCTGCTTAAACGTTCTTAAACGAGCATTTAGTTTTTCAAAGGTGCTTTCTAAGTGGCCGTCGCGAAACTTTTTGCTGGAAATGTCCTTTGTAATAATACTTTAGCGATAATTGCGTCGTAAATTAAATGTTTGTCTCAGTCATCGTAATTTCATAAGTGTTTGTAAGATGCATCCAGTTTATGTCACTTACTGCTAAAGCCTGTCGTTTTCTAGTAAACATATTTTTTTTAGTTTCGCCGCTGGCCACAAGATGGCGCTACGTTGCTATGTCTTCGCTCAAATTGTTCTTTGTTCGGATTCACGTCAATGAACCTATTTATCAAAAACTTTATACGTTTAATCAAAATTGGTATTAATGAACAAATATGTTGCCAATTTTATTCTCATTACAAGCTTATCCCTTTCGATCCCTTCGATCCCGGCGGGTATTATCGGGTCGGTAATTATTATGTGATTATCAACACGAATTTTCGTGTTTCAAAGTTTATGATTTATGTGTTATGGTCTCGTTTGGTAGCTACTTTTAGCTGATACGCCCTCGTTTGGGCATTTATATTATAGAGGAATCGATTTACCCTCCCTGATAGTTTTGTAAAATGGATAAACATGATTTGCTAAATTCAGTTTCAGTTTGAACAGCATACCTACTTAATCATTAGCTAATCTGTCTAATTGTCAAATAATTGTCCCGGGTTATGTCTGATAATATATTTACAGTTTTGTAGCAATGTCACATTAATTTTATAGATTTCTTCTTTCGTATAGTAAAATACATAATAATGTGACATTTTAACTAATGTAGGTATTTTGTTTTTTGAGGATTTTAAGAATTAACATCGTATCAAACTTTAAATATATTAAAGAACTCCCAAACGAAACTTGGCGTGATGACAAATAATGATAAAAAGCATTAAATATTAAATTTCTTCAAAAATGCCTAATTTAATTATTATATTTGAAATTCCATTCCAAAAAGTCTTTAACTCTTAAAACGAATAAAAAATATCAGTAATTGAATTGAAAATAGAACGCTCAAATGAATCGTGCAGACTGTTCGGTTTAAAGACTTTAAAGTTAGCGAGTGAAGACGGCGAGTTGTGTCCGTTTGCGCTCGATGCGCTGTCCGCGCGCATTAGCCGGCCGGCTAATACACTTGCGGAGTTCCCAACTCCGTTCAGTTTTAAACGCCTTTGACAGTCCCCCGTGCGGGCTGCCTTACGTGACCGCCGCATCGATAACTTATTAGCGATGCCTTTATGTGAAAGGAAAGTTTACATTTGAACTTTAATGGTTATTGGAGAAGATGTGTGGCGACTTTACTTGTGAATAATTGGCTTTAAAACGAACAGGGACGGCCTAGACAAGAATATTGCCCACAGATAATAATTGGCTCATTAAAGATAATCATGCTTAATTGCCTATGGTGTTATGGTAAACAATAAATTAAACACGCTTCATGCTTGAACCGCAACTTATATTTATATCAGAAGTAAGTATCGGACAATTATTTAGTTAACCACTACAGTTTCAAAACTTCGAGTATGAAGCACCTATTGTAAAACAAATCCCGAACATGGAAAGCACAATTGAATATTAAAATTTGCTTAGCGTTAAACTAAGAGCTCTACAAGGGGAGTTTACAGTATAGGAGCATCGAGGACGCTTAACTTCGGGCATAAAGCCTTTGGCGGGTGTCCTGTGCCGGCCGATAGTGGCCCATTGAAAATAGATTTTCACGCTACGCTTGAAATGCTTTTGAGAGCCGAACTTCGTCCAAATATTGGCTTCTCCAAATTCTCTGCGTGTATCCGAACACTAGGTCGCACCGCACTCTATTTACAAACGACTTTTTGGACTGTTGGTGCCATTTAGATTTAGAGTCGCTCTAATTATGATAACGATATCGGTTTTTTGAATTTCGGTTTTTATTTAGGTAACACCAAAAATTAGATTAGACGAGATTACTTGGAATACATTGGATATCTTGAACTTTTGAATTCTATTAAAGCATTAATTTAGAAGTGTTGAAATTAAATGTTTTTGAGATAAGTTATTAGATTTTTAATATAGACAAAAAGTAAAATAGCTTGCTTTGATTTAATCAGGTGAAAAAGAGCGTGCTGAAGATTTATTGTAGCACATATGAAACACGATAGTATCTCGACCAATAAGCTTTTAAATCGATTTTAGTGATCATAAACAACAAGACGTCTAGGTACGTTATAGCATTTCGTCACTGAACCGTACCAGTAATAAGAGCAATAATTACGACCACCATTATTAAACTTAATTGGAATGAAGGATTATATGAATAAAGAACGTAGCCAACTTACATCGAAGTTTAGTGCCCGTGAAAAATAATATAATATTATTGTCTTGTGTACACTCGATGTACGACGATAGTTTACCAATTTATTTGTTGTGTGCACGTTTGGAAATTGAATTCAGTCACGACAGTAGGTATCGGTTTAATACCGTAAAATTTGTACATCACTATTTACCTGTAATTAGACCGTGTAATCGTGAGGTTTGAACATAGAATATCAAAAGTTTTGTTGTAAATCAGTTTGTTTTTCACTATTAAGTAATTGATTAAGAGAAACGTTGTTGGACTTGCAAGTAATTATCAGATATAAAACTATTATGGGCGTTTGAATAACGTTAAATCATAAAATATGCATTTATTCAGAATTTATTACTGATAAATAATATAGAAAGTAAAAAATTAATAGTTAATTACAGTTCGACTACCTATATGTATCTACACTAACAATAAATTTTAATATAAATAATAATTATCAGAATTCATCTTTATAATGTTATTGCGTCATAAACCGTAGACAAAATGCAAAAACTATCAATGATATAACATAGAGTAGAGTATTCATAAATACTTTTTACGGTTTTTGCGCTCTGTATTTCGAAGGGCGGGAAGTTAGTGTAGCTAGTTTTAATTGATCCGCCATTGTTACGGCGCGTGCGACGTTTATCCAATTATTTTTATGTTGTGTCGACTTGGGAGTACGTGGATGTAAAGCAATGTTTACTAGCTAGATAAACAATAGATAACTAATTAAAAGATACGGTTTTTAGAATGGCGCGGGTGTTACATATAGGTAGGTAAACGTAAGATTCTTTCACATATTTTTTTAAAAGTTTTTTGCTTTTACTACATAATTGCTTAGTATTTGCAACTTAAAGAATAGAACTGTCAATGGCTAGATTGAGTTGTCTGACTCCATCTTAACGATCAAATTGACACAAATTTGCCCAAGGCGACTCAACTGACGGTTGACAGCCAAACGTCACAAAATGACGGTAAGGTTCTATTCTTATTTTGAACGCAAGCCACAGCCTACCATTGCCACAACGCTGTCGCGTGTGAACGCTGAACAACAATCGTTTCGCAACGGACGGACGAACGGACATTATGCATGTGTATCGTGGGAACTGGGAAATAGCCGACACCCATAACGTTGCAGCGAAATGATACGTTGCTGCTTAGTAGTTATGTAACAGTATTGACGTTATTGTACGTTATTTCAAGTACGCTTTCTAGGATCGGAAGCAACCGTTAGGTTTGTAAAGGACTTTCAACAGCTACCCACACACAAACAACAGACAAACTAAAACAGACAGACAGACTTTAAACAGTTACACTCTTCAGGGATCAATCATAATTGTAATCAATGAAATACCTACACTTGAAGTACTATACTTAGATATACTATAATTGGACCATTTATCATGACGTTATACTTAACCAAGTAGTTTCATATTGCTGCTTGTATCAATTTTCTAATGTCAACTTCTAGACAATGGCCTATCCGATCGTTTTTCTTCCAATCATGTTGAAAATATAAGTAATTTTTTTCATTCTTCACTTAGAGACAGGGGCCAATCATACCGATTTCTTTCTAGGCATGTTGAAAATATAAGGAAGACAAAAAAAGCATTTGACAGCAATCATGACGACATGAATGATAAAGGTTTTCTTCAACAGAAATATCCCAGAAAACGAACTACAAGCTTATCAGGTCTAATTGTGGTTGTACTGATTGAAACTTGGAAAGGTATCCATCCGCAATCGAAAGAAATTGCTTCCCACGATTACTGGCTAGATTGATTACGTATGTAGCGTGACGGATGAGCTGTCATTACTACCTATTACTAGCCTCGGATGTACCCAATGTCTCATAAAATCTAATTCATCGATAAAATACCCATGCTAAGAACAGATAGAAATGAAAGAATGCTCAAAGCTATTGTTTTCGTTTCGACGAATTACAGCGATTAACATTTTCGCGAACGAACGAAATCCGCTAAAAAGGGAAATGCATCCATCTTCCTTGCATAATAACCCCATAAACGTGGTCAAAACACCAATCAGCAATAACCAGAATAGAAAAAACGAAAACCGCATAACATCGCAGCGAAATAAGAAAACCGTAACCCTTCCGGGAATTATCTGAAATTCAATCTATTTGAGCTCATCCCTATCGATGGGGACAAAGGCTAATACACAAGAGTCCATTGTATTCGCAGATTTATACTTTGTCGTGCATTGTCGTTAATGTGTACACAGCCTTACAATGAGTACGTTCTTTTTAATTCCACCGAATTTCTGTTCCTATTGTGGTCGCATTACGTGTTGGTTTTAAAATGATCAAGTTTTTATTGAAAGCAATTGATAGGAATAGCGATTCTCAATAGAAAGATAAAGTTCAATAAACGTTTAAAAAATTTATCGGTCTAAAACTAAACCCTATGATTATAGAAATAGGTTTGAATACGTAAAATAATATATAGAATGCCTCATATCATACGTATGTAAGCAATGTTAGTCCGTATATGTTAAACTTTAGCTTTAGTGTACATATACTTGTTAAATTTGTGCCATGCACTATACAAAGCAGGACGAGTGACAGTTGCAGTTGCTATGCTATGTAACTGAACGTGAACGCTATCGCTTTGCGGCAAGTTCGTAGTTAGCGCCGAGTGCGTGTCCGCTCCGCTTTTCCATTTCCACATACATTTATGTAACAAATGGACTCGTGTTTTCAGAAAAGTTGCTTCGAATTATTTGGCAAATAGAGAATCTTGTAAAACGGTGATCTTTAGGTAATCACATTTACAATTTTGAAAAAATGCCTCTCTGATATCGACGATCGCGAGCTTCAATACAACCTATATGAAATTATAAAAAAAAATACACCAAAATTTGGAAAATGGTAGAGAGTACACAAAATATTGTCAATAGGAGAAAAAATGAAAATAAGTAATAATTTTGCAATCGAACTGTTGGGAATGTTTACTTGCCCCTCGCTTTCTCCAATTGGGCAGTTTCAGATATTTCCGCACGCGATAGGAGACAGGGACAAAGGAAAAGGATTGAGGAACAGGTCTAAAAGGAACAAAACAAAAAATAAAATAATAGTGTTAAAAAAAAAAAAAAGAGTGCGGAACTATATGAAGAAGCTTCGAGTGCGTTCTAAACCGTTAATTTAAAATTCGAAATATAATCTCCTAATATACGCGTTGATTGACCATACGTAATGATTGATCAATATTCGCGTATCTCAAATTGACGCGGAAAATATAAACATCTTCTGTATTCATAGGCGAGTGCTGCCGTGATTGATGAGTTGTATTGTCAGGTAGACTTGACAAGCTAAGATAACCGACGCGTCAAACGGATCAGATGATTCGTGTAAAAGGAATTGATGATCATGGCCCGACGTACCAAACATGATTAGGTAATTTTGTTGCAACGATATAAGTATCTCAGACGGTTCATATCAGTTTTGGTACGTTAAGAGCTAGAACACGCGAAACTGCGAATACCAGTGAATCAGTTTCAAGAAAACAAATGGTCAAATAGAAACAGTGTCTGTGATTAGTATTTAGTTCAAAAAGTAAAAAGCTATCATGAATGCAGTGGTATTCGCATCAAGCCAGACCAGGGAAATTCGCACGACGACAGTAACTCAATATATCACGCATGTAGGACGCAAATCCCGCAATAAAATCTTATCAGACGAGAATGTGTTTGGAAAAGTACCTTTTTTAGGGATCAGAGACTTGAGCAGCATGATGGCGGCCTCGTCGCAGGCCCACGCGTGCATCTTCCTGTACGAGTCCCGCCCTTTCTCCGTCAGCTTGTCCCAGGGCTTCGGCTTCGACAGCAGCTCCGACACCGTCCCTTGAGATAGCCCCAGCACGTACTTAGCGAACAGTCTCTGTCCGATATTGTGGACCGACAGCAGCTCTCGCACTCTCCGGCTTATGTGCAACGTGTCCAGGTTAGTATTCGCATATTTGTCGATGTTGTATCTTAGCATCTCCTGCAGTCGCGCCTCCATGGGGTCGCCTTTGGGGATGAGGGAGTCGCCGAGGCGTCCGACCAGCGCGCCGGGCGGCAGGGGCCCCATGTCCTCCGCGAACCTGTAGGTGCGGTGCTCCTCGAAGCGAAAGGGGCTCGGCGGCGGCAGCGGCAGCAGCGGCGTGGGGCCGTTGTTGTTGTGGTGCGTGGTGTTGTTGTTGAGCGGCGGCGGCGTGCTGGGCCACTCCTCCACACCTGCGGTGAGAGCACGGTTACGCGGGAACACGAGGAGGGGACGGCGGGGCCGGGGGCGGGGGTCAGGGGACGGGGGACAGGGAGGGCTAGCACGCACGCTCGTAAGCGTCGCAATCATTCGGCAACGGCGTACGAATCTTTAATGCGCGCGCGGCGTCTCTCATGTCGGCATCATGGCATGCTCCGAATTCTAAAGCCTAAGTTTGAAACGATTACGCGCGTCCGTGAGCGGCATGGCTGAGGTGGTGGGAACTGGATATTCCTCGTACTCCGCGCGTTTTTTTGCGAATTGTTGTTTTTTTGCGGACAGAAAAGTGAAGCGAACACGAACTAGCTACGGACATACACAAGGTTTGAAACATCGAACGTGCATAGCTGATGGCCGCCATCAATTTCCAATGTTCACTTGACGACGATGACACCGAGCATCCGGCGCGAAGACACGTCACTGTTTAGAGATTCCAGCACTTTTTAGAACATGACGTCATCATTCGGGCCGAATGCAAGGATTGCTACTACCAACACGACTAACCTGAGTGGAGCCCAATTCTATTCATTCCTTAAGTTCAAGTTGACCGTCCACTCAAGATACTCGTGGTTCAACGCTAGTGACGTACCTGTATCTCGGCGCTCAGCGCTTC
This sequence comes from Mesoligia furuncula, assembly GCA_916614155.1. Lineage (NCBI taxonomy): Eukaryota > Metazoa > Arthropoda > Insecta > Lepidoptera > Noctuidae > Mesoligia > Mesoligia furuncula. The sequence goes on from OU744810.1 coordinate 2,197,462, forward strand.
GTTCTCGCTCGGCCGAATGGTCTCGGAGCGAAGGTGCGGTGCTCGGTGAACGAATCTCAGGCTTGCGCTCTAGAGATCGCTCCCCACCGCCCAGGTCGAGTGCTCGGAGCATGCTGAAACAAAGAAAATATGCTGTTAGTTTAGTTGTTTGAAAGTGAACATAATGAGGAAGATCGGAGGACCGAAAACGAATATGTAGGATCTAACTAAAACATTGTTGACATACAGCAGAGTTAGTCTAAAAATATGGTAATGGACAGTTGGTAGCTTGGTACAAACAAATTCGCAAAGCGGACGCTGCAAAAACGTTTAAACAAGGAGCCTATATTATATGAGTGCCTCTTTCCCACCTCACCCGAATTCCCTTCCACCGTAATCATAATTAAAACACAATCCCATAGATTACCTGATTGTAATATAAAGCTTTTAATTATCACAAGACGTCGGGTCACAGACTCACAGTTCGATCTACCCCAATAAATTGGGTCAAAAGTGAATTGATTAAACAATTTCCAGGTGAATTAATTAAGTATTTTAATTAATAGGATGTGCTGGCTCTCTATTGGCAATATTCCTTTAATAAATTTATTGAGATTGGGTCGCTTTGAACGGTATCTTATGGCTGTTAGAGAGATAAGACCCTCCGTACCTGCGCCCGCTCATTTATTGGTATTATTTTATGTGTATTTAAGGGAGCTGGCGGTTGGTTCCTTAAGGGGTAGTTAATGGGTCGCTAGGATTAGAATTTATAAATAATATATTGGCTGAAGATGAGATATCGCTGCTAAAATCAATGGCAGAAATATTCGTGACGTCATTAACTAAGATTGTAGGATAGGATACATTATATGATTTGTTTACATCATTGTTTCTATTTTTAATGTCTTTTTCCCAAAATGATCGTATCTTTTAAAAAAAAACTCGGGTTTTTATTAATTTAACGTCAAATGCAGATTTAGATTAAAAAAATAGTTATTTTAGTACCTATCGTTATATGTATGACGTCTATTCTTAATAATTTAGCTATTTATTTAACAAAAATATGAACAATAAAATTAATTATGATCATTAATTGACGTGATTAAATTATCTTTTATATAACTTTAACATATACGTGCTGTAATTACTTTCGAAGCATTATTAACTGGGAAAACGGAAATAAATAAATATAACAATGTGGATTGTGGATGCTAATTTTAAACCATTTTTGACCTCGCTTACAAGTGTAATCGTTTATTCGCAAAATTCTCTATTTGACATTTCCTAAATGTCACGATTCGACAAATTTTAACAATGAGAAAATGCTTTGAGAATTACAAGACCAAAATCGTTGCAGACTTCTTTTCTTACGTCCACAAGGGACCGAAACTGAGGTACCAATAAAACTATCAACAACATATTGTTAGGTAACTTACGACATACGATCTAACTTTCGACAAATCGTTCAACTACTCTAAACTTTTGGTCAGAAACTCCCGACTGGTCGTGGGACTTCACATTAAGACTTCGCTCTTTTGATCGGTTGGTAGACTAGTGGTGCGACACATCGGTATTACCTCCGGCACAATAGGGTTGCACCTTAATTACAATTTAATATATCGCCAATTAAATCGTTGATCGGTAGTGCCGAATCTCGGAGGTGTTGCCAACTTCATTCTCTAATTGGAAGGTGTATTATACGACTTTGGTTACAAACTATTTTTGTGATGTCTGAATTTACTGCGATGTTTGTTTTACTACGATTGTAGTAAAAAAAGGGAAGATGTAAGCCCAACCTGGTAAAGTGGGGCTACCTTGACGGAACGGCAGAAGGGTGTGATTGCGGAGCTGTGTCACAAACCATGCTCCACCTCCTATCCTGCCCTTTGTGTCCCAAAACATGCAGTCAAAGTGACCTCTGCGCTGCCACCGACAACACCGTGGAAGTGGCAAAGTTTTGGGAAAACAAGATTTCAAATGTAGTCGTGCCAGCGACACGAAGAAGAAGAAGAAAAACTACGATTGATATAAGATGTGTGTGTGTGACTGCCTCGTTGGTCTGCTGAGGTCCTGATTTCGATTTTCGGGTCGGGCAAAGTGTTATTGAGTTTTTCCATCTGGAATTTCTCAGTAACAGCCCGGAGTCTGAATTTGTGCCCGGTGGTTGGCAATAGGCGCGCCCTCTATGATCTGGAATTTAAACATAACTGACGAAATGTGGGGGTGCTATAGATACATACGATGTTATGATACGTATATAATAAGATGTGTTACAAAGCGTGACTGCGATGCACCTGCAAGTAATCGAAGCTTTGAAGTTTTTTACAAACATGGCGTCATAGCCAGTAATGATACAGTTTTTGCGGCAATAAACACTGAATTTAAGGGATCCTAACATGCATAGGTAATAAGCGAAAGGAGCCATTATTTACTGTTGTTATTGGTACATTTCTTTCCTTGCAGTTTTTTATAATTTGTAAAGGGAAGTAAGCTGACAGCCATTTGTTTTTTCATCTCGCCATGAGAATTGTTATTCGGATCCAATTAGTTCTTTTTCAATTGGATTTTTTTCATTTGAGTAGACTTTCAACTAAGATCTAATTATTATGGTGATTATGTTTGGTTTTCAATTATCTACGTAAACATTTCGGATATTTTTGTGTTCGCTCGAAATAAAGATTTTTATTTATTTATTATTATTTCTTATTTCTGGCTTTTTCGCGAAACCATGTTTACCTACTTACACACCTATCGTAAAATATTCTATGTTTTATTGAATGGATTCCATGAGACATGGATCATAAGGTGGAATACATACCTACCTACTAAAAACAATTTACGTAAATACTAGTATCAAAATGGTTCATATAATCGCACGTACTGGCATTGTTCAAAGCTTAGTCGCGTTCGTTGAAGCGGCCGTCTCACAGGGAATACAGATAACTAGTGTTGACTCCCTTCGCCGTTCAGCTGTGTTTAAACGATTTAATACTGGATATTGCTATTTGAAATGAAACAATACGAAACTTTTGCCATGTTTCTTACCAAAAATAGGAATTTAGGGGATTCAGAGTACATTTTTGGGATCAGCGAAATTATGAAATGAGAATGCAATTCGTAATTCAAAATTGGAATTATATTTGATGCGCTCGTTTGACAATATAGGCTGTATGGTTTTGTATGTACCTTTACCAACATTTTTTTCCACTCTAAATCGGATAGCAAAAGGTATACCTATAAAAGCTCATAGAGGTAAGTGAGCAGGATATACGTGAAAAGTTCTGAAACTCCCACAAAATGTAACTACCTCCACAAGGAGACCGTCGGCTAATGTTTACGAGGGTTTTAAAACTGATACATTATAAACAGCGATGACACAGTTGGGAAGTGACGACATCCTAGCTTAGTTTAGTGGCGTGGAGTGGCGTCGGGTGTGAAGGTTTTTATCTTTTTATGTCTATGGTTTGATGATGCAGCTCTAGTTTGAATATGGAAGTAGTCGCGTCGTCCATATTTTGTAATTAAATTTTTTGGAATAAAGATTTTGTTTTTCACTTTCTTATCGTGATATTGGGACACATTATACATTGTTGGGAATAAACCTACTGATGATACTTTGTGATAAGATTCAAGTCATATTATAACACACGAGACTAGCTTTAAATTTTTATTTTTTAAATGTCGCAGCATCATGCTAAGGTAGGAGGAGCATTTTGGCCTCGTATAGGACTTTCTGTTTTATTTTTCTTTTTGTTACTTTAAAAACAATATAATTTATTTTTTACTGTGTTTAGTTTAGTTTGTGATCTTCCTGTACGAGTCGCAATAAATACTTTTTCTTTCTTCTAAACAATGTTAGAAGCTCAAAATTCTTCTTGTGCTTACGCTACTCAACAACTTTCCCCTGTTCTAAACGAAAGCTTAAAAGCATCTTTGCATCTTTGTCTTCGGCCAAAAGCCTTCAGTATAAGGCGTGTACACACTGAATATTTGATGCGTCGAATGAAACCGATGTGCGCTTACCTAACTTTGAATTAATTAGTGGGTTAACTTTTAAAACATTGTGTGTTTAGGCTTTAAATATTCTGCTATCGGTGTCGTTAGGGTTAACTTTGATTTTAGAACTAGTTTGTTTATTTATGATTGGGAAACTTAAGCCGGGCTATCTAGCCGGATAATAGTTTTATTCTGTTGAAGAAAAGACCAGTTTACTACTTCTTCTTCTTTTCGTGTCGATGTTATGTGGCTAAGTAATGACATTAGGTAAAGCTACGCTTGCCACGGTTGGTCCGTGGATGGGTGACCATCTTTATATACCAAGACCCTCCTTACCTCGGAAAACACGTTAAGCCTTTAGTCACGGCTGTCATTCGTGGATCTTTGACAGTTGTTACGGGTCTGAAATTCTGACAACCACTTACCAAGGGGTATCGTATTTCCCAGTAACTGGGTTGTGGAGGTCAGATAGGCAGTCGATCCATGTAAAATACTGGTATTCAGCTGCTTAATTAGCTAGCTAGTTAGACTGGAAGCCGACCCCAACATAGTTGGGAAAAGGCTAGGCAGATGATGGTACTCTTCTTCGATATTTTATATTGTTTGAGCCCAGTAAGTGGCCACGTTAATTGTGGCATCAGTGGCGTTCATTAAGTCATCCAAGGTGCAGGTAAACGGGCACCTAAGACACTCCAGCAAGTGTCTGTCAGAGCCACCACACTCGCACTGGATATTATGAGTCAGTAAACCCCCAGTTAGTCAGGTCAGTCATAGTTTACTACAATTTTATGGAACTGTCTTTCTCGGTTTTCCCTCTGCATATCTCTTTTAAAAGTGGAGGAAGTTATGGGAGAATTAAAACGGAGAGTAGAACTGTAATCAAAAAGAAAATCCATAGATATTCTTCAAGAAAATTTCCCGCTCTTCCATAGACAAATAACCCGCGAATGACGATCATATTTCAAAATCTGTGACAAAATGTCGATTGATCGCCCCTACAGCGTGCAACCCTTTAAAGGGAATATTTCAAAGACATATTTCCAAAGGGGTTGTTCAGTAAAGGGATGTTTCAATATTGATTAGCGAATTAGGAATTCCTGTCGAGTTCTTTACCTTGTTTTATTGTACTGTGTCATTGGGGAGTTTAGCGGTTTGATTACCAATAGACTTTAGGAGATCATCTTGTAGTTAACAAGACGCCTCGGCAATTTTCTCAGTTTTTGTGTCCAGCTTAATATCATAAAAAAAAAAATCTTTTGTTACCGGTGTGAATTTATTCAAGACTTTATTTATAATGATTTCAACAAAAATGGCGACATTGAAATCTCGCTGATTCACAATCAGTCTCCACGTGTAACAAATTCAATTGTATTCAAATATCGAACACGCACTTATGCTCCCATCAATGTCTCTGACAATAAACGTGACGTCACTGCATAGTATCAACTCGATCGCCGATAACATCGCCCCGCCCACGCCGCGCTGACCAATCACTGATCGATCGGTCACTAACGCCTATACACACCGACCAAATACTTGAAAATCTCAGAAACGTTCATTGGCCAAGTCTAAACAAACCTTTATTGACACAAACTTTCCCGCTCTCAGATATTTAGACTAAGCAACAAACGTCTATGTTCGACAAACCAAACACAGTAAAAAGCTTAGATAGAACCCGTCGGGCATTCTTTATGGCATCAAAAATCGTCGGGCCACGTAAATTAGTTGATAATTTGTGTGCGACAGTGCGACAGGCTAAACTTGCGTTAAATGTAAGACAAACATCGCCTAAGCAAATGAGAACAGGTGTCTACGATAGGCTCTCATATTGATATATAGGGACAAACAAACCACACATAATATAAGAGAATGTTTCTTTGAAATTATGTAAATCTTGTGTGCTTAGATGTTAATTAAACATGAGATAACCAGCTTCACTCTTTATTTGACTTTCTTTAAATTTCATCTTTGATGTGTCAACACTGTGCCCTTTGTATTTGGGCTTTAGTGAATTTTAATTATAACGAAACCCCAACAAGCTCACGATCTTGTGTTATCATGATTAGAATTTATTAAACGTTATAAGTTTTTTGAGCTTGTCAGAAAATTCGTCTAGCATTTACCAAAGACTTCCACCAACCCGCACTGGGCCAGTGTTGTGGATTATGGTCCATTCCCTCTCACCGAGGGGAGGCCTGTGTCCCAGTAGTTTGAACACTGTAGGCTGAATTATATTATATACTAAAATATTGTTTTCCAGATCCTAAAATCCATCTGCCTAGCCTTTTCTCCAATATTTTGGGGTCGACTTCCAGTCTAAGTTTATGCAGCTAAATATCAGTATTTTAGTATTCTATACCTATTATTTTCCAGAACCATAGTCCGCATTCTATTTTCGAATATCTAAGAATTTAATTTAAAATCAACCACAGCTTAACCAAAATCCTCAAAGAAGCACAGACAACAAATAAATCGAACGTAATGACGCCCAAGCCAAGTTAAGCGGAGATTTGGCGGGAACCGCGTTCAGAAATCAATCCATTGCTCCCTCCATTAAGCTTTAATCTTCGGGGGCTGGCTATAACTTAATCCTTGCTTGAGAACCGGAATAAATAAGCAATAAACCAGTGCAGGTGCCTTCTATGTTTATATCGGGAATTATAGATCTTATAGGATTAGAACTTATCTTTTGTTGGCGAAGGAAAGCGATCATGGGAAAGGCACCAAATGGCGACCATTCGCGTGCTGGCAGCAATAATTGAAATGGGTGTTTTCCGTTTATTTTTCTATCATATTGTGTCGTGTGGACAGATAATGTGTCAGTTATGTGTGCTTTATTATTGGGATGTCGGCGGATTTTTGTTTCTTGGTATTGTTGGGGTTCGATTGTGTTTCAAATATTTTTTCTATTTTAATGTAGCTTGCTTATTCCACTCTTCTGTGCAAAAGAAGGAAAGAGTTTAAAACTATGTCGAATTTTTCTTAAATCTAGTTTATACTCTCGCTCAAACTAGCTGCGTTTTAAGATATTTTCTAAGTTTAGTTGTTAGTTCATCTATAATGGTCATAGATCTAAGAGTGAAACATCTATAAATACCTCCAACATTAAATAACAAACAACAAATTATCCCGTGCAAGCCAGCTGATGTAACTCGTTCCAATTTCCGATTTCCTGTCGTAAACTGTAATCGATCGACATTTTATTAAAGTTAAAAACACTTTTTATCGTGTTTGCACAGTCTTGATTTTATGTCGCGATGTCGGCGCCTGTGATCTGATCTTTGACGGTGGATCAAAGGCGCCGACGATATGACACCGTATTGGTGGGGCAGCACATTAAACTGCTTAAAACATCGGTTTTGGGATGTTGTTGCGATGTATTTATAGATTGAGTGGGCCTTTGTGAAGTGGCCTGCCATTTTGACGAGATGCATCTATATTTCATGTCAGAGTTTGTTTCAGTAAGGCATTGTGTGAAAGAAATCATCGTGAATCTCGCTTTAGTCTGTTTCTTTCGGGATTGAGCGGAAATTGCAGAGTTATTTTCAAAACAAATAGCGTAGAGTCATCTCAACGATCATATCTATCCCTTGAATTTGTATGTATATACATATAGATATATTATAAGTTAGTATATATTATAGTAAATAGTATGTATGTGTATATAACCAATTTATGTATTTGTGTTCCTAATTTAAATAGTTTTTTTTTAATCATTGTTTTTCTCAACCAAAGCACCTGCCATCTAATCTCTTCACCGCCCTTGATTGACTGGTAGTGAATGCCTAAGGCATTAATTCCGCCTTTGTACCTTTTTGTGCGAAAAGTTTAAATAAATAAATGAGCGAGTTTTTAAATATAATCGCAAGCCGATGGTCATAGTTTGTTCTGATGGCAGAATGAGAAACTATGTATATCTATTTTTTTTCTGTCTGAGTATAGTAAGTATAGGCTTCTTTAACGCCACTTTTACATTCAGATCACATTTCAGCTTACCCTAATCATTTACCAACAACAATTGATGCTAAACTAAATCCCATACTAAGCACTAAGTGCAAACGTCAATCTACCCACATCCTGTAACTAAGATGATGAAAGCACCTGGTGTGAAACTTTGTAGATAGGTAGGTACTGCTAATTAACGTTATCAGTTATCAGCGACGCAGGTGATAGATTGTTCTCGAGGATGTTGACTGATCGCCTGATTACTTTACTACGTGGGAACGGAGGCCATCGATGTGAGGATTATGGATTGGAGAATTATGGAGGAAGGAAGAACTATAAGCAAAAAGATTTTGGAGAGATAATAATGGCTGGGGTTACTTTGAAAAGTCTAAGAAGGGAGGGATAAGGGAGGGGAGGGATTTCATGACGACATGCTCAGAAAGGACAACGGCTTGACCTAGCGACAGGATAATATCATTTCAAGATGATGTCATAATTAAAGAGACAGATATCAATGATGTTAGCAATGCACAGGGGGCCTAATAAGGCCACTTTGGCAGAATCATAAAAGGATAACATTATGAATCATAATATGGCGAAGAGATACCGTGTTTTGCTTTTTTTCGCTGCACTACGTGGGTATAATCAAAAAGATTGGGATTGGATTTGGATTGGATTGATTGACATTTTAGCACAGACAAAAAAAAACTGAAAATCCTTTACCAATGGGATTTGATACGATTAATTTAAGAGTTAGCTGTCCATTATGATTCATAATGTTATCCTTTTATGTTTGTGCTAAAGTAGCCTTTTTAGGCCCCCTGGTAGATGCTAGATTTCACTAATATGGGTGATGAAAAACACATGTGAGGGGGCAACGGAGCAGATTGTCACAAGAACCTATGCGAAACTTCATACTACGAAATACAAAGAAATTACTGGAATTAACACCCCAATATAACATCATAAGAACTTCCACCAGCGACTATTGTTTCCAAACCAAAATAATTTCCCATTCATCCCACTATCGCGTCAAAATATTAACATCCCTCGATAATTCTATTTATATTTCCCACTGATGCGACAGGAAAAATAAAAAAGGCACCTTTTAAAGTTCTCAGGGAGCGATTTTTGTATCAATATATAGTGTAAACTTAGGGGAGGCCGCTAAATTCCTTATCTCGAACGTTTAGCGTAGGAGTGCGAGGTGGGACACAACTTCGACGTACAAGTGGTTTTCGATTTGGTAGAAGAAAAAAAACTGTGTTCGGACCTCCTCGGTGACTTTCTGGGAGCCGATGGGTGTACTCTGTTTACTGTCGAATGTGTCGTTTACCAATGCGTACGTTTTTGTATTTGGAAGTTTGTTCGGTTTATGGTTATATTTGTTAGTAGTACTGTATGTGTCGAGAAGAGCTCAAATACTTTAGGGATGTAAATCTCAGCTAAGAAGTACTCTAGATTTTTTCTTAAAACGTAAATTTTAAGAGACATGACAATGACATAAGTTGTACATGTTTACGTAAACTTACAACGTAAGTACCGAAAGAGGAAGTATCTCGAATATCACAAACGGCACCAAAACCACGGGCGTCAGATCTCAAAGTGAAGACTCAATCCTTGTTTGAAAAACAACATTAAATACTCGGAACTCCATAAAAGATCCTTTAAGATGGCTGGTGGTAATTAACTGGTACTTGTTGGAGCAGGCTGTCTAAACAACAGGGTGACAGCAGCTAAAGGGTGTGTCGTGCTGTGTGGCAAGGTTTTATTAGAAGATTTGGGAACTCTATGGTCAAGATTGATGTAGTTTAGTTTGTTTTTGTAGTTTAAGAAGATGGTTTTTATTTCTTTGCAGGATTGGGCCAAATTGTTGCCAACAAAATTAGGCAACGATTATAAAAATCGTGAATATATCAACGTTTTTAAAAATGTCTCTTTTTAGGGTTCCGTAGCCAAATGGCAAAAACGGAACCCTTATAGATTCGTCATGTCTGTCTGTCTGTCCGTCTGTCTGTCTGTCTGTCTGTCCGTCCGTATGTCACAGCCACTTTACTCCGAAACTATAAGAACTACACTGTTGAAACTTGGTAAGTAGATGTATTCTGTGAACCGCATTAAGATTTTCATACAAAAATAGAAAAAAAACAATAAATTTTAGGGTTCCCCATACATAGAACCGAAACTCAAAATTTTTTTTTTCATCAAACCCATACGTGTGGGGTATCTATGGGTAGGTCTTCAAAAATGATATTGAGGTTTCTAATATCATTTTTTTCTAAACTGAATAGTTTGCGCGAGAGACACTTCCAAAGTGGTAAAATGTGTGTCCCCCCCCCTGTAACTTCTAAAATAAGAGAATGATAAAACTAAAAAAAATATATGATGTACATTATCATGTAAACTACCACCGAAAATTGGTTTGAACGAGATCTAGTAAGTAGTTTTTTTTAAAACGTCATAAATCGTAAACCACAATTTACCATTCATTCAATCAACTCAAAAATAAAAAAACATTTAATTTCATAAACATAAACCTTATGAATAGACCCGGATGTTACGGAACCCTCGGTGCGCGAGTCCGACTCGCTCTTGCCCGGTTTTGTTACTGCCAAACAATTTTTCAACTTTTCAGTCATCGCATTCGTAGGACCATTAAAATTGGTAAAAAAAAATGATAATAAGTAATTTAATAATGATAGATATGACAGAATGACTTGTTTCACTGACTTGCCTTGATGACTTGTAGGTATAACTTCTAAAAGCTATATCTTTCAACATCATAATCGACTAACGAACTATTCAAACAAAGACAGGGTGTGCTGGAAGGCGCCTGCTTATCAGTCAAAGGTACGTTCAACAAACAAATGCGCTCAAAGCACACAATGATACATTGAACGTATGTACTCAAGTGACATTTACTAACTTGGATTATCATACCGTTTCTAGCTTTAATGTTTGTTCTATGGCGAAAGAGTTAATCTCTGCTGTCTTGATAAGACAACGAACTTTCGTATTATACCTTTGGGCCTATAAATGTCTAGCCTATGAGACATCACGCCTTGTTAGCCCGAAGGGTTGGGCAAAAGTGTACCAATAGTACAGACGCCAGCACATCAAGCTACTACAATCTGTCAAATTACTTTAATAGATTTTCAACTTTATCGCTAAAGCATAAGGTTCAAAGTTGATTCGGAAAATTTGACAGTTTCGGGTAGCTTGATGTGCTGGCGTCTGTACATCCATATTTTGCCAATAGGGTGCTAGTTTATTGCCGTCAACCGGGCACAGATCCGGACTCCGAGAAATTCCAGATAGAAAAACCCAATAATACTTTGCCCGACCTAGGAAGCGTACCCAGGACCTCGTGCTCAGCAACAGCGGTTTCGACCACTAAGACCAACGAGGCAGCCTTTATGAGATGACATTATTGGTTTAATGCACAGATCATAGAAATTATGATCTGTGGTTGAATGTAAAAGATGGTATTTTAGCGAACATTTCGATTTGAATGGGGATAAACAACTTACGCTCAATGACCATTTGGATTTTTTGATTATCAATGACGTTGAAGACTTCAAAGACATAGTAAAAGAAAAGAGATGGATGTGTTCATGTGTCAATGGTTTTCCCGGAAATGAAAAGTCGAAAAGCGGACAAAAATTGTACTGTCACTTTTGACGTTTGACATGTCAAATAAAGTTTCATCATGTAACATTTTACAATTTCTCGCTTACCTGCTTTATCAATAACATAACAATACCATTCCTCACTCGTATTTAATTACAACTGCATTATGAGCCTGTTTTATTTCTTCTAAACCAAGTTAAATAAGGAAATGCAGCAAAGTTACCTAGGAGCGTCGCGCCAAGATCATTCGCGCCAGTACCTCGACCATAGTCAAGGCTTGTTCTACAAACAATATATAATCTGTGCGCAGGTGAATGACCGAGATACGAGTCTTATCAAGTTTATTAACACGTGCTGTACTGTATTGTAGACTTTTTAATTTGTATGCAGCCTGTACTTGTAGGGATGTAGACATAATTGTTTGAAAATTATTTTGTCGATTTTCTGGGACCGATTTTGATTTGGGTTTCAGTTGATAGATTTTGCAGGCTGTTCTCTCAGTTTAATACATTGAATTTCTAATTTCTATTGACTGAAATATGATGGCTAGGTTTTATGATTAGTATCTTTCTTTCAACCGTCATTTAGTCACTGTTTCATTTTCTCTCTTTTCTTATTTCAGGGTTTCTGTTACCTGCATCGGGAAGTCTCTTTAAAACATCGTAAATCTTAAAACTAAGCAGTAGTCGTCCCAATTATGCCATCAGAACGACGGATACTCACCTGATTTCTCTTTTGATATCATCATAGTCTCTCTGCGTGTCGAGCCTCGCTTCAAGCCTGGCGATGTGCTGCTTCTTCTCGTCCAGCCTCTCTTCTAGCCGCTGCAGCTGCTGCGCGTGCGCTTCCTGCAGCGCTGTAAGCGATGCTTGGAGGCGACGCACGTCGTCCACTAGTTGGGCGATCTGGGGAAGAAAGGGTTGGGTTATTGAAGATGTTTAAATTAAAAAGGTATTTATTTTCATGGTATGGTAATATTTAATGCTCTAGCGGGTTTTTGATAGTCTGTTCAATCTTAACTTGTGCAATCAGTCGCATCCCTATGCAAAGATGCGTTCAAATTTCGAATAAATAATCAAAAGAGGGTCAGAACACGAAACAACACATTCGTGATTCCTGAGACGGAACTACCAACATTAAAGTAATAACATTACGACAACAAAAGTGTCGCCAGTAAAATATTTTCTAAAGAATTTAATTGCCATATAATTATCTTATGTTATCTGTGGGCATAATAAAAGCATCTAAGTCTGTAATTATGTAGATCAATCTTTAACGATAAAGATGGGTGACGCTATCAGACATTTTAATACTTAATAAATATTATAAATATTTAAAATTGTGTCTCGTTATTGTGATATGGTTAAGGGAGGCCTCGCTTGTTATTAATAGGAATTTTATTTAGTAACAATTCTTAGTTTCCTAAAGTCCGTCATTAAAAACTTATTATTATTATTCATACTGAGCGGTGAAAAAAAACACGTGTATGTCTAATTGCTTTGTTAGTCTTAAAAATTTACGTAACATTTACTTAGCAGCACAAAAATTAATTACGTACAAAATTTTATAGCTTAACAATCCAGTATTTCGGGTTTTCCCGCAGTTATCGACTTTAATAACAGCGTACAAAAGAAATCAACAATTAAACTGTAGCAACTTAGTAAATCAAAGAAGTTCCAATCGTATTATTTAGAAACAGAACTCTAAAAACTAATTTTAGTCCGCGTTTCCGTTCGACAATTGACGATCTATTCATAAAATCAGCACCCGACAAGACAAGGCTATATTTGTCACACCCAACGCCATTTTTTTTTCAAAAGTCGACTTTATTGCTTTGTAATAAAAGCTACGTGAGTTATTATGGGTGTTTGAGTGTGTTGGTCGGATAACTCTCAGCATGTTATTACCCGACCTTCGGAAGATATCAATTGTTGGCGCAGCCGTCAGGTGGGGTGTCGCCGGCGCTCGAGCGTGAAGATGCGTATCGTCTAGATAGATGCGACGGAAATCACGGACGGCACATGACCCTGGATACGTCTTCAGACGGCCGTTTTTCCAATTCAAGTTTTATGGAGCCATTTTCTGATTGTTATTGTAGATGATTGGGGTTTTGCTTGCTCTCGTTGGTCATTAAGGTGCTGACACACATGCTCATTACTAGCATGCTCAAACCAATCGGAGCACGCGAAACTCACGTGACTTTGATTTTCGCGTGCTCCGATGGGTTTGAGCATGCTAGTAATGAGCATGTGTGTCAGTACCTTTATAGTAACAGAATTAAATCCCCTCGAGCATAGTTATTTTTGTCATTGAATTTTTTTCCAATATCCATAGACCATCTGCATCATAGAGTTCTATCAATCCGGCTGCATTTACTTAAGATCTGCGAGGCAATTGCGTAACACACTATCGGTAGCATTCATTGCGTTATTTACGTTGTTGAGTAGAAAGATTTTTCGAACATATGAAGCAATGGATTCGCTATATCCTTCAAAATGATTCAGATTGAGATTGATAGTGTGTTACGCCATGGGTGCTGGTTTAAAGATTAGTTTTGCTGATTGTTCTTATAGATAATACTAAGGTTATTCAGTTTTTCTTTGAATCCAATATTAATTTAAGGCGACTACACGATCTAAAGCGCGGTCTTTGTCGGACTGCATAGAAAAAAAAAGAGAAGCGCGATGACACAACGCTACCAGCTTTGTGTCATCGCGCTTCTCTTTTTTTTCTTTGCAAAATATGAAGCAATTAACTATTTACAAAAAATCTATTGTTTGGACTAAACTCAAACTCAAACAATTTATTTCAATTAAACCTTGTACAGGCACTTTTGAATTGTCAAAATTAAATAGTCTGTCAGTTAGTCCGAAAGTTGAAGCTAGTTGCCCATTCCAAAACGTAGATCTCTATCGAGAAGAACGGGCAAGAAACTCCATGGACACTCTTTTAAATCAAGATATTACAAAATCCTGTGTACATTATTCTTGTTGCTTCTACATGTGAGAACAATGTAAAAAAAGACACAAATGAAGAAACAATTCAAAATATAAGATTAAAAATAAGCATTGGCAGTTAAGAGATGACCAGTCTCAAAAAGATTAAAACACTAGGTCCTTTAGTATGTTGCTTGTAGAATAATCTGACAAAAAATCCTAATGATTGTATGTATATTATTATGGTTTTTATTGTATAAAGAAAGTTTTTAGAGGTATCTTCCTGATATTTTTCTATCGTTTCAAATTAGTTGTAGGTATTATGTTTTCAACACACTATCTACCTAGCATATATCCTGAAGAATATCATATATTTTTCTGATTTTGTTTACTGTAGACGATCATATACTTTTATTGTTTCTGAAACTTACGTTTTTTGTGTTTAGGTCCTGTAAGCCCCTTAAATCTAGTTAGTTCATTCAACAGCTTCTTTTTCTGTCTAGTATTAAAAACTGTTAGCGGTGAACTAGACTTTTCTCGTGACTTCAGTTTCATGAGAATTTTCCGTCGCCATTATCCTTTTTGTTTATTTATTTTAGTGTTTTATGGTAGTTATTATAATACTTCTTGATACTTGTAGATAAGCAGACAGGAAATAATAATATTTAAAATTAAACTCTTAGTTAGGTTCTTACGCAAACAAATGAGTGGGTAGTTGGTAGAGTAATTAAATAATTTAATTGCATTTTTTTAAATAAAGTGTTTCGATCTGTTTTTGTCTTGTCTAGACTATTTATGGCAGCTAATATACATTACGTAATATTAGTTTATTGCATTTAAACAAAAAAACTGCATTTTTATAAAATAAAAATAATTATCATTTGTGATGGTGATGAACTGATGATACAATGCACGATTAAAAAGAACTCTTAAATCAGGATTATAGAGGTGTGTGGAACAGGGTATAAAGTTCACTCATCCCCTAGAAAAGGGAGGATCCTCCGACCAGACGGGGGTTGTGTCTGGCGGGCAACTGCCCGAAGATTCACGTTGGGCCGTTGTATTTATGCTAGTTGCGCGGTAAACTCTGCTTGCGCGATGCAGGATTTTGCTTGACGTCAGTGTGACGCGTTGTTCGCATGTGGCGTTGAAGATACCGCTACAAGGATATTCAAATGTTGTCTTCATAATATTATTTATTATCGCCTTCAAAATAACTTTAAAAATCACATTAATGAATATCACACCTTGACATCGATATCTTAATACATATCATCATTATAATACTTCAGTAAATATTGTCAGTTTTGTTTGACGCAACCTTGAAAAACTGTCGTAAATAATCTTTCATTACAACTCGGCCTCTTTACAGAATGTTGTAAAAAACTGAAAAATAACCTTCAGACATCGTTAAGATTATAATAATATAGAATAACTAATGAGAACAAATGAAATATTTTGACATAGAGAACGTGCTTATAAAACATGGATGGATACGTCAACTCGATTTTTCGCGGTATTTTTTTCTCAACTATGACATTGGTGTTTTTATTTTACAAATTATTAAGTTATATTATATTCTAAGAATGTAAATGTTTATGTTACTATTTCTTTTTAATAGAAAATATCATAAGAACTCTTGCATTTTTATTTTTTCAACTTTTATTTCTTCATCTTTTAAAAAGATGGATTTTTTCAATTTTCTAGTAATTCTTCACGTCCCCATAAATGCTATGTAAACACGCATCCCACCGTTCAGAATAGTACAGTCACCATAAAAAGTATTAGCCGAAACGAAAATTTGGGCGGACGGCACCGCGAGTAATTATTGTCTTAATTCGGACCTGCACTGACCGCTATTAACTAAGTTGTATGTTATAAGCGGTAGCGGGTTAACGGGCAAGATGTCCGACGATAAGTTTTATTTTTGTCGAAAATCAACAGCCTTTTTCGCATTTGTTCTCATAAGTAAGGTGTTGTTTCAATTTTAAGATTGACAATCAATGTTAACGAATGATTTATTAAAAGAAAAGTCATGAAAATTGCCGAAAAATACTTAGTTTTGTTGACAAATGCGTTCTGTTTTTCGTGAAAAAAATTGAGTTTTTTTACCCGACTGCGCGACGCAAAGGAGTGGTTACCCGACTGCGCGACGCAAAGGAGTGGTAATGTGTTCATCAGCCTATGTATGTATGTATGTTTATATGTTCCTTTGATTTTTATGATTCACACGTTAATGGATTCCTCTTAGTCCGGCGAGTGTCACTAAAGACATGACGTTAGTGAAAATTCAATATGGCGACTACTGGACGCCATATTAAATTTTTTTTAAATTTTTTTTTTTCAAAACCTATCGAGTGGGGTATCAAAATAAAGGGTTTTAAAAGGTGATTACAAAATATATATACAACATATATACTTAAAAGCAATTCGAAGTGACAAATCGCAAAAAAACACCTACCAAGAACTAAATCGTCTGCGAAATCTTTCAAATTTGTAAACTAAAAAGCTGGAAATAAAAAAAGTTATTTAAAAAAATCAAAAAACCCGACTGCGGTAAAAAACCTAGGTAAGTAAAAAGAAACTGAAAAGCTAAAAACAAGCCCATTTTAAATTAAATAAAAGTTGGAAGCAGGCGGGACCCATTTGAATTTGAAAATACAATAAAAATGATGTGGGTCCCGCCTGCTTCCAACTTTTATTTAATTTAAAATGGGCTTGTTTTTAGCTTTTCAGTTTCTTTTTACTTACCTAGGTTTTTTACCGCAGTCGGGTTTTTTGATTTTTTTAAATAACTTTTTTTTTATCATGTGAGCGAACGCTGTCCGCCCGCATCTTACCCAGCATCCAAGGGTTGTTCCTTCAGCGAAGGGTTAAGGGTAACCCTCGCACAATTACCTACAATCATTACTATGGACGATTATGTTTTCGACCGCCGCCCGTCACAGTTTCAGCTTTTTATTGAAGTCTACCACATTTTTAGTATAATTACAGCGTGGCCGCCTGGGTCTGTGATCACCCCACTGTGACGCCGATTAACTCGAATACCTCTCTCGTGCGGATCGTTTAAAAAAGACCTTTTGCACAATTTGGTGAGATTTACATGTGTTAGCAACTTTGTTTTGAGTTCCAGATGGGATTTTTTGGGACTTCATTTGCAGTAGTTGGCAGTTTATTCGGTGATGTAGAGTAGTCAGTTGTTAATTTGGCTGATTGTACTTTCTTTGATGACAGGGAAATGAGACGATTTATTTTAGCGCTGAGGTTCGCTGTCAAAGCGTTAACTTTAAACTTAGCTGTATCATCGTCATTCGAGCATTTACACTTTAAAGAAAAAACACCGTCAAGGCAATTCATTTTTCAGGCTAGAGTTGTCATGCCACACACACGGCCTGCGTGCGTCGCCTTGCATTCTTAGCCGTGTTCCTTCCGATGCAAATGGTCGAGTCTTGGGCCATAAATCCGCCACCGTCCCCGGCGGTTTATCAGACGTGCTCGATGCTACCTTACACCTACTTTTATATGGTGATAATATGCTTACACATATTTATGGTGCTGATGATACTTTGAGAGTGTTACAATAAAGTGGAATGCATAGTGAACTTTGTTCAGGAAAAATATTTATAGGTAGCATTCTTCATGAATGCCTACTTTAATGTAATAATACCACCATGAAAACTCGAATGTTCGCATCGATAGAATCGGAACGAGCCAAAGGAGGATGAAATGAGAAAAGCAAGCCAAAAGCCAATCCACAAAATTGAGCTACAAAGGACGATCGTTTTTTACTCTATTTCTCAAAACCATAACCTCTTTTATCTGTTCAAGATCGATGAAAAAGCGACAAAGACGTAGACCACGTCGATTGTCTAAAGCTCAATAAAGTAACAAAACAGAATCAATTTGGAGCACAATGCATCAATGCAGTGCTCAATCACAAAGGAAGTGATGACAGACAACTGAGTAAAAAAACCTAATACGCCATTTTGACGTCAGAAAGAGTTCATGTTGGCGATCTGTCAAAGTGGTCAAACAGTTTAAGGGAAGTATCTGTCGGAGGTTCGTGGGATTCGTCCTGGTTTCGGGGAGGGGACGATTTTGGAAGAATTCAGTTTATGCTTTTTTGCGTTGGATGGCCTCCCACAAGGTGGACCGACGACCTTGACCTTTAGTTAGGTTTCTTAGACCACGTCTATTTAATTAAAACATCCGTTTTTCTGTTCTATTTACCCGCAGTGCCCCTCAATGTCAGTCATTTTGTTATAGTACACCGCACTGAACTTCCACAATAGAGAATTAAGGCTAAAACGATAAATTAAACCTATTAATGAAACGTTTAAATCATGTCCTAAGTCTTCGGTTGTAGGTGGTAACCCTACGAAAATCGCGAATCGTTGGGAAACATTTATTAGGCCGACGTTTAAGCGGGAAAATTCAAATTTCGTATTCGAACGCGCGAGCAATACCAACTGAACGAACAAAAAGACGTTCGGAAAGCTTCTACGGCGGGACGGCGGTTTTTCTTTTTACGTCATCTATAGTCTGTCTAGTTTGACGCGACGAGTTTCGTTTCGTTTCGAAAAAAGATGATAAACGACGCGAATGATTGAACAGTTGGACGCGAGTTTCAAAAAGATTCCTACTATCCGTTTATTACGTGCTCTTCAGCTGTCATAGCATCTATCGGAATTAAAACGGCCAAATGAAAATAATTATTTCAACGTATTGCACGGGACAAACATTTGTGATTCATAAATATTCACATTTCGGCAAATGCTTTTACAGTAACAGTTTGATTGACAATGAACGTCGCGATCATCAATCACGTGTCATATCGAACGCGCGGCGTGAAAATGGTAAAAATTAATAAGCACGGACAAACGCGAATTGTACAACATTATTATTTCTATTATTGTGTAGGTGTTAGGGTTGAGTTTGGCTTGGTAATTTGTTTTTGGAGTATATTTTAACGGCAAACACTGACATGGAACTTGTCCATGCACTTTTGACGTGATACGTCGGTGGCGTTCGGATAAACATAGCGATGAATCGTGATCATTTCGATTATTACTTTTTCGTCGCTGTCAGTTCGTGTTTGGGAACTTTACGCGCGGAGATTCTGTCAGTATTAAATAGTAGATAGTTTTTAATGAACCGTGTAACAGACGTGATTAACGTTGAACGAAGGATATTTGTGATACGCCCGGGCGAATTTTAGACTCGGGATTGACGGTGCGATATCAGTTTTTTGTTCACTTTTCATCACAGGACTAGGTTTAATGAAAAGCTTTTAGAATTTTCTTTTCGAGTTAAGAATGATACGCTACTAATTAGGTCTCCAATTCTTTATGTCATTGTCACTGTCCACGAGACAGACTTTGATAACACTTATTTGAAAATTTTAACCTTTCAACCAAATCATAATTAGCAACCTGTCATGCAATTTCAGCGATACTTTTTATTGACAAATCCAATTATCGTTTCGAAACACGACACAGACAAGCCGAATGCAAACTGCATAGTTCTCGGTTTGAGTCGACAACGAAATGAAGCAATTATAAGTTGTGGGAGCTCATTTATTGCCTGTCTATCGTTCGCGTTATAAAACCGAATGGAAAACTAAGTTTCGCCTGTTGTGGTCTCGACTCCGTGTTATTGGGGTGTCGCTGTTTTGATTTCGATGATAAGTTCGCTCTGTACGTGGGGAAGGTATTGGATACCGATTGTTGAAGGTTGATTGGGTTCGGGTAGAGCACGTGAGGGTTTACTGAAGCGGGACTTTTGATTGGAGTTTAGTGTCAGTTGTGTGGTTTATAACTTTATGGTTTTGACAGATAATGTCAAATAATTTGAAAATAGTAAATTAACTTGAAATTAGGCTCCTTCGAGCAGTAAAAATGCACTATTAATTTTGTTAGATACCTTTTCGCCAAATAATTTCAAATATCGAACGGACCCACTACTACCAACATAACATCGCATGCTACCAACCCCACGCGACTTGAAAATAGCCCGCCAATTACGTACAGACGTCATTCGGGATTAAAAGAAAAATATCAAGTGAAACGTGTTTCTTCCGTGGCAGAGGCAGTAGATCACGTGGGGTGTGCGATATCTAGCCTAGATTATTTTGAGTAACGGCCCGCCGTCGGGGTGGTCGGAAAAAATGCATACCATGGATAAAATATCGCTTCGTGTTGCAATTAAAATTGTTTGTTTCAAGAACGTTGGTAAGGGAGTGTTTTCTTTTTATATGTCTGCATTGAAACTATTTTTGGATGAAAAGGTAGGTATTATAAAATTATTTGATTTCTATTATATTTTTAGATTACAGGTGTCGTGAGAAAATCAAGAACTATATAAGAAATAAAAATGTATTATAATAAAGCTAAATATAATCCAGAAAAACGTAATTTTTACCTAAAAACCAACAGTTTTTTTTATAGAGTTTTTCCCGGTTCTAGTTGTTAATGCATGCACTAGTTTCCACTAGTTCTAGTTTTTGTTGTCTCTGTCTGAAAAAGTAGGTTGTATAAAAAAACTAAAACAAATCACTACAATCAGTACAAAACAGAATTTAGCGCCTTCGTGCAGTGTGCGGTGAACAGCTGATCGCGAAGGCTCTGCATTCTACCCCCGAAAAGAGGCGATAATTATTTTAATTTATAGTTACGTATCGCTCGCTTCTATCACATTTATTTTTCATGAATTTCTACCTTTTCGTGCGATAAGGTGTTGGGTTTAAATTGGGGGTAGGAATAGAAATAAAGAGAAATGCTAACTCATCGCGGATACATTTTCAACCCCTTTCGTGTGTTGACTTTTGAATCGCAAGATTATTAGGAGCAACTGGAGGAATACTTTACTGACAGATCAGTTAATTATTGAATTTATTTGAGTTTCTTTTCTATTTCCCCACTTTAAAATTACTGATGGAAATCTATAGGAATACCTTTTTTTGTTTTTTTAAATAATGCATTTATTCACAAACAATTTTCCCAACAAGACTTTCCTTCGCAAATCTATTCTAGTCTTAATCGAACAAAGTCGGAAGCTGGTGCAATTCAAGCATGTTCCGATGTCTTCCTTAAATGTTCAGTCTCTGAATCACGTCTTACTTAATCGGAACACGTTCCGATTCGCCGGAATGAGCCGGAGATTGACGAAATTGTGCCTGTCACAATGATCCTATGGTACCTCGATACGGAGGACTGAGCTTCCGAAAAATCTTAGGCGGGATACCTACCTGTTTGACAGATTTTTTCTGAGTGTTGGCAATTCTTACTTTTGAACTGTCAATGTGATGCTATAGACTGAATACGATCAAGTAAGAAGGTCGTAACTGAAAATCGACGTAAATTAGACGTAGACGCAAAAGCTCCTTTTTTAATTGACTTCACAGTATGAACTCATATGGGCTGTCTAAAGAACATAATTTGATAATACGAAGACATAGAAAAACAAAAAGGAGCTAAAATTCGATATTAGCCATTAGTAGATTCGGAGTTTCCTAATTAGACTAAGCACACAAACGAAATAAAGCATTAAGGAGTTGTGCAAATAGAATGGAAGAAGGGGGAATGAGTGCAGATGTAATGTTACTGGAAACGGGCACTGTATGGCGATAAAACTTAATGCGAAGGTTTGCTAATAGAAGCTTTAAGATTTTGCTTTTGTTTTTTAGTTTTGTAAAATTTTATTAGAAAAACAAGGAATATTTAATAAAAAATCGTTGAATCCTTATCTAAGTATCAAACGGTATTTTACCCAAAAACCGTATGTCCATTCACAAAATCTTTCACAACACTATTTTCCACAAAAATCACAACTCAACATTTAAACCTAAAACAATGCGATTCAAAATTCAAACTGCGCTCCCTCTCTATTTTCAAACGCGCTTACAATAAGCCCCAAACATCCAGTGTTGCCATACCTCGCTGTCCGCCCGTATGCAGGCTTCGTAAGCAAATAATATGACAAGATAAAGAGAATGGAAAACGATATTTTGTTTTGTACTCGACAAATATCGTTAATTCTCTTTTAAATTAGAGGCAGACTATAACTATTACTGAATTAATAGTTCATAAAAAGAAATTAGATCGAAGTGAAAAAGCCTCTAAGGCCGATTTTTATCTGAGATTTATTTAGATGGGCCTTTTATTTTGTCGAAGAATATTCTGAGCATAATATAGCAAGATCAGCCTATAATGTTCCCTCTGCGGAGACACAGGCCTCCTCTCTGTAAGAGGGAGGGGGCCAGGCCATAACCCACCACTCAGGCCCAGGCCCAGGATTAGTGGATCAGAAGAAGATTCTTGGGCAGAGATAGAGATGTTCTATTTTCACCAATTCTATGATTTATTTCAGTGTAAGTTACATATTTCTCACTGCTATTCAATTTAAGCCACTAACGAGTATTTTATTGAAAAGGGAAGACCTAACCATTTCAGACGAAACCATTACATATAATTACGGCTTACAACTGATACAAGACAATATAAACCTTGCCAGTCAACCTGCGGCCATTATAGTAATCAAGGAAGTTAACTTAACCTATTTATATCGTAAGATCGTCACCTGCACCATTGTGCGCGCAAGGACGGCCCACAATGCACAGAATCGTTACCATTGTTGTAATAATGCAGCTAATTGTGCTGAATTGTTGCTCATATCACTCCATACGGCAGTTAGACACTGATGGCTAGAAATCACAGTCATAAAACGACGTATTGATTGTGTACATCGCTAGATACGGTCTTTTAGATTGCGGAGATATTGTGACGTTTGTAGTCCAAGACCACCGAGTGGATTACAGAAAAATGTCGTAGA
This sequence comes from Mesoligia furuncula, assembly GCA_916614155.1. Classification (NCBI taxonomy): domain Eukaryota; kingdom Metazoa; phylum Arthropoda; class Insecta; order Lepidoptera; family Noctuidae; genus Mesoligia; species Mesoligia furuncula. The sequence continues at coordinate 2,220,777 of OU744810.1, forward strand.
TAATTGTATTTTTAGAGTTCCGTACCCGAAGGGTAAAAACGGGACCCTATTACTAAGACTTCACTGTACGTCTGTCTGTTACCAGGTTGTATCTAATGAACCGTGATAGCTAGACATTTGTAATTTTTACAGATTATGTATTTTTGTTGCCGCTATCGCTATAGCAACAAATACTAAAAACAGAATAAAATAAATATTTAAGGGGGCTCCTATACAACGAACGTGTTTTTTTCGGCGTTTTTGCCCTGTGGTACGGAACCCTTCGTGTGCGAGTCCGACTTGCACTTGGGCAGTTTTTTTTTCATGATGGCAACATAAAGTTTGTACTTCTATTAAATAATTAAGGACAAGCAAAATTATTCCATATTAGTACAAAGTACGAAGAATGAAGAATGCGGTCAAAGATTAAAATAATAAAATTGTAGCACAGATACTAAAGTCTAATATTGTAAGAAATATTTATATTATCGCATAGCTCATGGGCCGGTCTCGTTTTTACGCAAATACCGCCATCTGGCGGCGCTCGACGCGTAATTATAAATAAAATTGACATTAATTACGAGTCTCCATGTTTTTTCAAAGTGGGTTAGTAATTTCTAGAAAATAATTCCTTTTAATATGAGAAGAGGTAAACGCGTGTAATGAAACGCAGTTATTAAATGTTGATGCAATTATTATAATTTAACAAGATAGAGATTACCTAATGTCGGAGAGTAGCGAGCTATGCAGTGCAGACACTTGAAGCATTCGAACACGAATAGCCCCGAGTTAAAGATTCAGGGGTTTTTTTTTATCTTAAACAAATATTGACGATTCACCATGTAACTGGTTTTTTTATAGTAATATCTACTTGGGAAAATCCTTTTATGTAATCTTATAAATCTTATCTTTAATTAAAGGAAATACCTTATTATGTGCGGAAAAATGAATGTAATGCGAGCGTTCGGATACATTGACAACAAAAACATAAATCACAAACGATGAAACGTCATTAATTTAATTTGTTTCGCGCGCTTTATTTTTAGTTCCAAGTTTAAATGCCAGTCTACATCTTACTCTATGGTTGGGAACGAATTATAGACAGGTTTGCTAAAGAGCGGCGTCTTTGGTACTATTTTGTGCCATAATTATATACTTTGAGCGTTTTAACAAACTACCAATGAGCGTGTTTTGTTTATATGAATTACACTTTTTTGTGATAATTGCTGATGTCTGAGGTGTAGTTTAACTAAGCAGGGTAATAACCTAGAAGGCAGTTTAGGCCTGAAGAATTATAAAGAACGCTTTCAATGCACGAATGTTTGCTTCTCATTTTGAAACGTAACAAAGATCAAACACTCAAACATGGAGGACAGAGGGAGTCCTCCAAACAATACATCCATACATTATAACTAAATGAATGTACGAAAACGTACTTAGCAGGCCCCCATCCCATCATACATAGAGACACATTAAAAAATCAATAGCAAAACTGCACGCTCACAATTAAGAAGTCCTCTGAGTCGAAACATCCCTCAAACGTCATGACACCCTTACACTACAAACAAAACATTGGCACACATGCAAAAATTACGATACATTCTTCTTGAAAGGAAATAAGGTTGAAAATGGAGTGGCAGATGCTAAAAAAGCGGCAAACTAAAGAGTTATCCGGCCAGCAAAAATGTACGCTTAGCGGCGAAGCTAAGGGAGGTAGGGGCAATTTGGGCAATATGCAAAAGTTGGGCGGTGGGTGGTGGGGGGTGTCGTGATTAGGCCGTGTGTGTCGATGCGCATCTTATGCCCGCATTACCCTTTCGTTTTCCTTCCGATAGCTGCCTTTGTGGGCCCCTTCAGCTATCTGTGCAGTCGAGATCATACGATACCAATTTTCTTTTGACGATTTTTTTCGAGGGCCATCGATTAGGAGCGGATTTTTTTCGCAAAGATTTTGTGATATTGAAATTTTGATTTATTTTAATGGATAGGCGACGGTGGTTTGTTCGTTGAGATGGCTCGACGGTTTTATGAACACTTTGGCTTCACTCAAGGGCCGATATTACTTTGAGTTAAAAGTTATTGTGATTTCTCTTCACTTGACGTCACAACATCTGACTAATTTATTGGAACAATGATATAGATTCCATGTAGCTATTATTTAGGCAGGTCCCCGGAACTGTCATTTGCTATTAACACGTAATCATTGCGATACGAATGGGTGGAGTTTTCCCTCTTAACGTGTCAGTGAATGTAACCGATCTGTAGCGAGAAATGCTCGCAGGTTCCTTTCGATACCCGAATCAAGCCATTAGTGCAGTGAGCCGTCACCACTACTTACTTAACTTACATCAAAAGTTAGTTCAGAACTGACACAATCGACTAAAATGTTACACCCATTAGGAAAATCGACTACACTCGCTGGGGTGAACTCGTTAACACACTTTCCAAGTTTCCCATCGAAAACTACCCCCGTTTAGACTACCAAATACGTTGAGGACAAACTAATAAACGTGAATGTTTAATATTCCGCATCTTCCCCCCGCCGGTTTCAATACGAGTTTAAGTAATATCGAATTCTGCCATCGCATTTTCACGTACAACGCAGTAAAGGGATCCTGGTGTTACGCCATTCTTCGCGGCTGTACGCGAACAGACGTTATGGACTATTCCGAAGAGTGATTTCCCTTGAAACCAATGTAGCATATAAATACCATTATTCTGAAACAATTCACGCTTTGGACCCGTTCCGTTGTTTTGGATTGAATGAGGGTATTCAATAAGACGTTTGTGTACGTACAGACAACTTTTGAGATTTCGTATTATATATTTTGAAGTGAAACTTAGTTAAGGAACTGATGTATTCAGAAAGTTGAAGGGGTTTCGATCTTTGGTATGTGTCGATGCTAGGGTACTGTTTCATGTGTAGAAAATCCTTCACATATATCTGTATCATTAAGTGTCAAAAGTTTACATCACACGTTACTATTTCTGAACTACTGCTGCAACGACATCAAAAGTATCTTCACATTTAACCCTTCAACAAAAACCAAACGACCCACAACAGAAAAAATCAAAACAAACCGAACCACGAAACCAATATCGCCAAAAATTTCACTGCAAAACTTTCAAGAGCATCCATCAGTTGGGATACTTACTACCCCTACCCCCTCCCCCCCTCACACACACAACCGTCTAATGAAATCAGACATGCCAACGCAATTGTAGATTCAATTAGTACAGAGCAGTTACCATTCTTATCGGAACGAGACGATTTCACGAACGAATTAATCCGAAAACATACGATTTCTATCTTCCCCAGTCTCCCCCGTCTTCGGTACCTATCTGTCTATCTATCGATATGACGTCATTGTATTTGCCAAGTGTAATTAAGTACATGTGGACTGAGAGAGTGATAAGTAATGGAGTTTAAAATGTACCAAGTTTTGCCAAGATGTGTATTTATTGAAGATTGTCAAGTTACGACTGTTTTTGAGCTTTTGAAACGTTTGTGTGTGAGGCTGTAACATTTGATGATGAAACAAGATTAAAGAGAGATCCAGTTGTATTGAAGTTATTTTAATGTTGTTTTGTAAAAGTTCTGCCTTTGATTGATTCGATATCAGAATTGTTAGGACTGAAAGAAAATTCGGTATCAACTAAAAGTTAGAAACGATTAATTCAATAGAACCATAGACATTTAATCAATTCGCTACATCAAATTCAATTGATTAAAACTAAAGTGACAAGCCATTGACAGTTATTGTAGAGACACCCAGACATATTCGATTATCAAAAATTAAGCCATAACCGTAAACAATTACCGAAATCGAATTATTCAATCGGAATAAATTAAACTGAATCGGAATAAATCACATTGAGAAATTAAAATGCGATACTCGATAATTCAATAGACAACGCTGTAGAGGGTCCAATCACAACAGACGATACGAATCATCGATAAAATAGTAATAGAGAGGGGACGAAAAAAATAGGGTATTTTTTATTATCGTTTATTGATCACTCACGCCTCTGTATTGAGAGCTATTGATAGATTGATATTAATGCCCGGGTTCCGTGGGGTGGTGTTTTTTTATTACAGACCTCGTTGACGGAACCACAATTGGATATTGTGTGTAATTCTTTTGCACACAATGGTTTTATTTTTTTATCGTTTTGTGTCGGTTGATTATTGGCGTTTTTATTTTTATGTTTGCGTTTTTTTTTCATTGATTGTTTGTTTACAAATGTTGGTAACGGGCGGATATTGTGTTTGCACGGATTTGTGTGGTGAGTGATCTAATTGGGTCAGGTTGTGTTTGACTTTAAAAATAACAGCTCCTTTGTGAGTCAACCCCTTCAAGAACTGCTGTTACTATCCGCTTCATACTTCAACAAAGAAAATGTCTTGCATTTTAAAATACTTACTCTTCAAGCCGTTCCAATTTCAACGAAGCCTCAGGATCCAATTTACCAGATCAGACACAAGCAAGTTCATAGACAATATAGATTCAAACAATGGCGTTCCATATTCGTGCTCACACTTCAATATGCGAAATTGACACCGCAATATTACAAACAGAAATAAGATTGCCTGAAGGCACCCCCGCACCCCCGCGTGGGGGGACACTTTATTATACGAAATGTCTTCGCGATTGAAACCAATTGTTAATTGAGCTATATCTATGAAAATTGCGTCTGTGCGTCGCCGATTCTTATCGGAATTTGTCGTTAAATTTATTATACAACGGCTTTTCGGTTTTCCATGTGAAATGGAACGTTTATTGAGGCTTCGAATTTAAGTATTAATAAGACGTCGATTTTACGGCTCAGAAATTAATTACAATTAGTAATATTTAATTCAAAAGCGACAGACTAAGGCCGAATAAAAATAAATCATTGTCACACAAAAAATAAACAAGATATTTGCGGAACTCTATGGTTAATCCAACACTGGCACGAATGACAAAACACATAGGTACGCAAATTCACTAGTTTGAATTTAGAACATCGAAATGTTGGCGGCAAAACAATTATTTTAATATACAAAATAGGAAAGCCCGACAATAGTTAGACAAATGAATAAATCCAAATGGAAATTTCCCTATTCGTGAACAATAGTTAGATTTGGAGGCTGTATCTCATACAGACAGATTGATTGGGCCCTTCCTACAGATGCGGAGGTGAGGATGTGGTTACATTGTTTTATGATATATAAAATACTTAGTTTTGAGAAGTCTTGCTCGCTGTTATTGTCTGGCGCGAGTCTAAATAGTATTGTCTCGAACGATGTTTTTGGAAGGGGTGGCACAGTACCTATTCAGTCTACAGTATTGGAGCAGAATGATCGTGGAAAGTAGCAATTTGTTATTTATGTTTATTGTCCAATACAGCGATAACACGAAGTAGCCCAACATGAAACAAATATATCATCGAAATCTCGCGTCCGTCATCCAGGCGGCCATACATCCAACCTGCCGACAATATCTCCAGCAAAATCTCAAGTTTCGACATAAATAATCACATTGCGTTCACATAAATTTTGGATCTCTCTCCATATTTTGTTACCTGCGCCGTTTGTTACGATTTTATTATGAAAATGAATGGCAGACGAGAGCGGGCGACGGGCGTCCGTGGTGGAGGGTGGGATACGATCAAAAGGGTTCCTAATTCGTACATTCGGCAACGGTGCACACTATAGCAACTATGAGTTTTATGGCCCGAATCTTTTATGGGATAATCAAATTTTGTATTATTAATGCTTTTAATTCGCAGACGGGAATTGATTCTGTGGCGTTTAGTTTCTGCGGCTGCTCCTGTTTCGTTTTCAATTTAAAATATTACTTGTTATGACTACGGCTTGTTCGACTTGTTGTGATTCATAGATGCATCAAATCAAGTGTCTACTTCAGTTTTGAGAGTTTTAAATTGGCACTCTCGAAGTTTTTTCGACCAAATTCATTTACAACAGTGCAGAACTCAACACAAACTTAATTCTCACACAGACTAAACATTTATGCATATCAATCTCATATTCGTTGTAGTTAGTTCAGAATTCTCGTGTAAGTTCGCCAAAGTTCGGGCTTCCTCAAACATCGTTTAAGCGAAGAATAACACGCGAATAAAATACTTAGTACCTATGTAGGTAGGTATGATGGAAGGTGTTGCTCTTACACAAGACGTTGCCTTTTGCCCCAAAAATAAGCAAACCAAACACACAAACCGCCATTATTATTTACGTAACAAACACATCCCTATCATTATTTTAATTGAATATGCTTTGACGTTAACTTATTTTTGACGTTCTCCTTCTTCGGAATTAATTTGCGTGTTCTATGGTCCTCCGTACAGACGTCATACGTCTAAAACCTTTGTTTTCATTATTTAGTATTCGCAAGAATTAATTGGAATTTACATTGTATAAAATACACGTGTAATTAGAAAACACGTTAAGTTTGACAAAGAAAATTCATGACGGAGTAGCACGTGCCAATGTTTTTTTTTTGTATATGGCTTTTGTGCGACAAGGAAGAATGAGCGTTCTATTATTTGGATTTCTTAAGTTGAACATTTGAATTTGGAAAATATAAGAGATGTCAAATATCATTTTAATATCCGCCATCATATAAATTACGCGAAGGAAACTATCCCAACAGCCAGGCAATCTAACAGCATGTGAGCTCGAAAACAGGAAAGTATCTTTAACGCTCACGGTTCCGCATACATATCTAACATTAAATGTAATCGTGGAAACCTGTGAAAATATGTAAATTGATCCTTGGAGATGCCGGACCGACGGACTGAGTGAAATTTGAATATAAACTTTCCACCAGTACCGTATAAGCGTCATTTATTTTGGCCGCTCATAAAATATAATGATTTTTGACGTAGCTCTCGGCTATATTAATTTTGTGGGTTTATAGGGGTGGGTCTGATATATCGACAGGTATTTGTGTGTGTGTGCGCGGGGGCGCCTTAATTACGTCATTGACCTCTTCATTAGAATATAAGATACTGTGTCTATCCTGTATCTGTTTGTATAAGAATTGCACCATTTTAATCTCGTTATTTTGATGTAGCTTTTCTAATAAAATAGTGCCATAGAAGTGTCGTGATTTCATTGATTTAATTTTAAAAAAACAAGCATTATTTTAATACCGCATTATAATATCCACTGTGGCAACACTATCAAAGTACAAATTATTAATATTGTAACAAACTTTTAAAATGTATTTCCGCTATGGCAACTAAATGTATTATTTTACTTTGGCAACACTTGGAAATAACGGTGATGATATTACTGAGCATTATTTCTGGGTGGGGCAAATGTCGTTTTAAAATGGTAAAATGTAGTGCAAAGCTAGTCGTTGTTGGATTGTGAAAGAGTACAGTTGTGCGATCAAAAAGTATTAGTAAGAAAAGGGTCTATTTCATTTTAATTCAGAAGTGCTATGGACCACGAGCCATGTCTCGGCAAAATCGTAAGTAGTCTTATGAATTCTTTACGTTACTTCATTGTTTTAGTCCCAGATAAGTTCAGTGAGCGGTAAGTGTGGTTGTTACGTAGTTTTTGATTCGGTAGCAATCATTGTGGCGTATTTCCCTGACGGTTAATATTTAAATCATAGTTAATAGTAATTGGGCCGATGCACGTGCTACCTTTGGTCGAGGCAACTCCTCGATAGGGTTATCGTTGCGTTGGACTAATTATAATAATATAATAAGTAAATAGTTAGGCCGACGCACGTGCTGCCTTTGGTCGAGGCAACTCCTCGATAGGGTTGTAGCTGTGTTGGCATAATTATATAAGTAAATGGTTGGGCCGATGCACATGGTACCTTTGGTCGAGGCAACTCCTCGATAGGGTTATCATGGCCTTGGACTAATTATAAACAATAAGTCAATAGTTGAGCCAGTGCACGTGTTACTCTTGGTCGGGGCAACTCCTCGATAGAGTTATCATTGCATTGGACAACTTGAAGTAAATGTTGGGAATTTCGCTACAAGATTCACTCTGAACAATGATATTTTAGAGGTCTGTACCGTTCATTGGATTTTCTGAGCAGGTATATAGTTTGATAGCTAAGCTAAAAGTTTGATCATGTTGGTTGCGGTAATGTCTAATGACTGTATGAGCATGCATATGTATAGTAAAATGTATAGTTTAGATCTCCGACTTTGACCTTTGACCTCTATCTATGCGGCGTGCACTCGGGTCCAGCCACGAGGTGAGCTGTTCAGAGATGTACGAGTATAGTTTAGACCTCTATGCGGCGTGCACTCGGGTCCAGCCACGAGGGTGAGCTGTTCAGAGATGTACGAGTATAGTGACTTTGACCTTTATCTATGCGGCGTGCACTCGGGTCCAGCCACGAGGTGAGCTGTTCAGAGATGTACGAGTATAGTTAAGACCTCTATGCGGCGTGCACTCGGGTCCAGCCACGAGGTGAGCTGTTCAGAGATGTACGAGTATAGTGACTTTGACCTTTATCTATGCGGCGTGCACTCGGGTCCAGCCACGAGGTGAGCTGTTCAGAGATGTACGAGTATAGTTTAGACCTCTATGCGGCGTGCACTCGGGTCCAGCCACGACGGTGAGCTGTTCAGAGATGTACGAGTATAGTTAAGACCTCTATGCGGCGTGCACTCGGGTCCAGCCACGAGGTGAGCTGTTCAGAGATGTACGAGTATAGTGACTTTGACCTTTATCTATGCGGCGTGCACTCGGGTCCAGCCACGAGGTGAGCTGTTCAGAGATGTACGAGTATAGTTTAGACCTCTATGCGGCGTGCACTCGGGTCCAGCCACGAGGTGAGCTGTTCAGAGATGTACGAGTATAGTTTAGACCTCAATGCGGCGTGCACTCGGGTCCAGCCACGAGGTGAGCTGTTCAGAGATGTACGAGTATAGTTTAGATTTCTATGCGGCTTACACTCTAGTTTAGCCATGTTATTGAGCTTTATGGGGATGTATGCGTATAGTTTATTGCAGCCATGTAGGCCAGCTGTAGTTCAGATTTAAAGACGAAGATGTACGAGTATAGTTTAGAGTTCTATGCGGCTTACACTCTATTTCAGCCATGTGAGTGAGCTTTATGGAGATGTATGCGTATAGTTTATTGCAGCCATGTAGGCCAGCTATAGTTCAGATTTAAAAATGAAGATGTACGAGTATAGTTTAGAATTCTATGCGGCTTACACTCTATTTCAGCCATGTAAGTGAGCTTTATGGAGATGTATGCGTATAGCTTATTGCAGCCATGTAGGCTAGCTATAGTTCAGATTTAAAAATGAAGATGTACGAGTATAGTTTAGAGTTCCATGCGGCTTACACTCTAGTTCAGCCATGCAAGTGAGCTTTATGGAGATGTATGCGTATAGTTTATAGCAGCCACATAAGCGAGCTGTAGTTCAGATTTAAAAAATAAAGATAATGATATAGGAGAATAGTTTAGAGTTCTATGCGGCTTACACTCTAGTTCAATCATGGGTGATGTATGCGTAGTTTGTTGCAACCATGTGAGTGAGCCGGTAGTTCGGAGTTCAACGTCGGTACTTATGTGATCTTATGCAGCCATGTAGGTGAGCTGCAGTTCAAAGTTTAACGTAGGTACTTATGTGATCTTATGCAGCCATGTAGGTGAGCTGCAGTTCAAAGTTTAACGTAGGTACTTATGTGATCTTATGCAGCCATGTAGGTGAGCTGCAGTTCATAGTTTAACACATTGAAGGACACTGAACGAGACACAATAGAAGTTTTATTGTTATTACGTCTATAGGCGTTCAGTGTCCTTCAATGTGTTAACGTAGGTACTTATGTGATCTTATGCAGCCATGTAGGTGAGCTGCGGTTCAAAGTTTAACGAAGGTACTTATATGATCTTATGCAACCATGTAGGTCAGCTGCACTTCAAAGTTTAACGTAGGTACCTATGTGATCTTATGCAGCCATGTAGGTGAGCTGCCCTTCAAAGTTTAACGTAGGTACTTATGTGATCTTGCGCAGCCATGTAGGTGAGCTGCAGTTCAAAGCTTAACGTAGGTACTTATGTGATCTTGCGCAGCCATGTAAGTGAGCTGTAGTTCAAAACTGTAGTTCTGAGTTTAACGTAGGCGCTAATGTGATCTTATGCAACCATGTAGGTGTGCTGTTAGTACGCCATTTGTGTGCTGTTAATAAGCCATGTAGATATGCTGCAATGAGTCCCAGATTTTGACCCTGATAGTAGATTCCAAGATATTGAGCGATAGCTAAGATAGTTAATACGCCAATGTTTGATTGGAATGAAAACAAATAAAACACTATGCCCTTTAAAAAGTTTTTGGATTGGCCAAAAAGCGGTATGAAACTTTGCTAACGCTCAATTACTCGTGGAAATAAATGGTATTGATGAAAATTTCAGAAAACTTTTAGAGATGCTTAAATGAATGTCCTGTATGGATGAAACTTTTGGACTATTTTTATGATAAGTTAGCATTGCACAGTAGGTGTGAAATTGATGGCCGAATGGCAGTAGGTTGTGTTACTTAATGGGATCAATGATAATTGTAATAGAAACGGTGCGCAGGCACATACAGATGGTTAGTTAAATTATTTAGCTTCCCAGTAAACCAGCTTATAAAAATAAATTTCCAATATTGTTGCTATTTGATATATTGCCTCAGTGGTCGTGATTAGCGCGTGCTTCGGAGTTAGCACGCCGTCGGATGGCCGAGTTGTCGTGATTTCATTGATTTAATTTTAAAAAAACAAGCATTATTTTAATACCGCATTATAATATCCACTGTGGCAACACTATCAAAGTACAAATTATTAATATTGTAACAAACTTTTAAAATGTATTTCCGCTATGGCAACTAAATGTATTATTTTACTTTGGCAACACTTGGAAATAACGGTGATGATATTACTGAGCATTATTTCTGGGTGGGGCAAATGTCGTTTTAAAATGGTAAAATGTAGTGCAAAGCTAGTCGTTGTTGGATTGTGAAAGAGTACAGTTGTGCGATCAAAAAGTATTAGTAAGAAAAGGGTCTATTTCATTTTAGAAGTGAGTTGACCCTTGCATTTCGTGCAATTTATGAACTAACCTAACCAAGGAGGTAGGTACAGACGCCAGCACATCAAGCTACTACAATTTGTCTAATTTCTTTAATAGATTTTCAACTTTATCGCTAAAGTATAAGGTTCAAAGTTGATTGGGAAAATTTTACAGTTTCGGCTAGCTTGACGTGCTGGCGTCTGTACTTAGATTAAATCAGTCTTGAAATACATAAAAAGAATGGCGTCCTGAACAAAATATATCAATCTGTTTTCTCTGCACTACTCATTCAACAACTTGGAAGCGATTGTGAAATAAAAAAAATACGTCGGCCACGACGGAGCAAACTTCACGACAACACAATAATAGACAGAACGAATTAGAATTTTCGAAATAAGTTATGCCAATATGCAAACACAAAACCCATCATATTAAAATATTCCAACGTCTAAATATGTGAAAAGGGAAAAAATCCGCAAAATGGACGCCACTCGTCTGAATAAGAGATCGAGAATATTTACATAAAAAACAAATAATACACGCCGAGACGGGATGCGCGCATAAAATTAAAATCGATGAGAAATTCTACCCTTCGAATTAAATATCATTGCCCTGTCTCACACACACAATACATACACACACACACACACCCGCACGCGTTAAGATCTAGATTAATGTTGAAGGGGCTTGTGAAGCGCCATCATTTAAAACCATAGTTGAATTCGCATTTAGAATCACTATTCCAAATTCAGAATCACTTTGCAATTCTAAACTAGCGGGTCGTACTCGTATACTAGAACTACTTATTTATGATTCTAATTTCAAATGTTAAAAACAAGCACATTCTTCCGTACCATAAAGAACAGATATTTAAAAAAAAATACGCTATTTCAATGGGGTGTAGGTTAAAATATCGGTCCGCGCTTATTTGCATACTAACTAAAATAATTTATTATTTTTTCTCGGGGGGTCGCGGTCTACGTGGGGTGAGATTGTATACAATGAGAATAACTAGAAACTGAGTGTTATTGGCCCGATCACAGCGCGTCGGAACATTTTAAATAACGTTCATCGGAATCGCCGTTTGAAGTTGAATTTCAAATATAGATGATATACGGGCGGTGTAGTTCCAAACAAATATCAAATTAAACACACACGGAAATGCAATATTCGACGTCAAAATACGGGATGCTTAAAAGTTTGAATCAAAGCGGTTCGGAAATCAAAGTACTGTTGGCAAAAGGATGAGTGGAGATCGCGGTTCGCAACGCATCCTTACAACGTAGCGTATGATTGCGCGAAACAAAGGCCCGAACAACTTTCAGAGCGAGCTCGTTGCGTCGGGAAAAAGTTTGCCGACTACGCCGTGTGTCACGTGCTGGCCGTGCCATCGAACCATTTGATTTTAGAATGTTTGTTTCCAAATTCAAAACCCTAATGATGGCTACTTTTGGTTTTGATACTCGTTTAAATTCAGAAAACTTTCGTATAAGTACGTCTTCCAATTTTTCGATTTGTTTTTGTTTCAAAGATGCGTTTCCGTGGGTTTAGAAATAAATAGTTTCAGAATAATGAATTACTAACTAGTCGAAGTGTACTTAATTTATACTATACTTAAACAAAAACTTGTAGAACCTCCTACATACTTACGTACCTATACTAAACTGGATTACTTGAAGTCTGATCTGAGAGCGTTATCTGAAGCCACGTCAAAACTTTTCCAGCCGAGTTCTTATTTTCTAAGTTTTCTTTCGATCAAGCATTGCCAACTATAAATCAATTCATAAAATTTATATTAGGAACATTTTAATACTTGTTTCTGTTGACGCTGCAAGTCTGCGAATGAAATTATCTTCCGTATCAAAGAGAATAATTTTAAATATCTACACACAGGCATGGCTAGTCCTGCCAGACGGCCACCCCGAAAGATTTATACATTTTATACACCCCGTTCCACGATACTGTTCAAATTCTACGATTCACTGAGGCATTATATGTTTCCCCGTTTTTTTGGCGTCTACCCACGCTTTTGTTTTGGACGACTCGTTATTAATTGTAAATTTCTGATACGCAATTGGTGTTTCTAATATCTTATTGGGATGGAGAGTTTTTCTTGCGTGAAGCAATGGAGTTTTGTTCTTGTTTCATTGAAATGGACATTACTTTTAGGCAGGGGGACTTTTTGCATGAAAACACGAAGGTGTTTGAGAAAAATGAGTAAATCATCCAGGTAAAATAAATTGTTCTTTTTAAAGATGCCTCGTTACTGTTGCTTTTCGGAGATCGGAAATTAGGGGACTCCGTTTTTGAACCTTGATTAGTTATCGCAGTTTTTTTTTGCTCCGTTATAGTTGTGTGACAAAAGGTGGAGGTATTCATATGCAAATGTTATAGAAATATGGAGGTAACCCGACGTTAGATCGACAGGAATCTTTACAAATATTAATGGCAGGGAAGAGTTTAAATTACACGGTGCGTAATAATAACTTTAATGGATTACTGTATTGTGTTTCTTTAGTCACTGTGACACTAAGAAACACAATTTTTAGCCTACTTACTACCGCCTGGCAAAAGAAGGGCTATGTTATGAGGAATTCTGCCTTCATAAAGAAAAAGGGAACAGTCAACATTTTTTCCAAAATTGAGTTATATATACATATTTGGAAACAGAAAAAATAGGCGCATATGCCAGTTTTTGTTGTTTGCTCAATTTTGGAAAAAATGTTAGTTGTGCCCTTTTTCTTTATGACGATAGAATTGCTATTGCAGAAAAATTGGTAAAGAGTGAATATTAATGATGGTACTTATCTTTGAAATATTAATGTGTTGATTACCTTTGGAGGTTTATTTCGACTTTTGTTCTAACATAATATGATGAAAAACATTACCAATTGTCAACATAAGCATACATAGCACTACCAAAACAAAACCGACAAGGGGAGATGCACAGTGCAAAGATATCGGACAGGAAAAGGGGTTGATTTTGATTGAATATCTGTTATTAAGACCCTCCCTACCCACACAGACGCAGATATAAAATAATATACACATTAAGTTTATAAATATGCATGAGTTTCGTTAAAACTTGTGAGTGTGCGCCGAATTTGTAATTGTCTATGTGTGAGTGTATTGATTGTAATAATTGTGCTCATTGTATGAATCCTAAGCTTGGCATGAAGTTTTTATTTTGAAGAATTAGAGGATTGAATATAGAGAATTTAAGAGTGTTCTATTTTCAAATTCGATTTTGAAGAAAAAGTTGTTCTATTTAAAAAAAATATAGTTTTCTTTTTAGGGTTGTCACCTGAAATCGAGTAAGGACTGATTTTTCAATTGTCAGATAAGTTTTATCAAAGAAATATATATTGCGGTTTGACAGCTTATGTGTTGAAAATATGACAAACAGTCATTTATTCTTCAGTTATAACAAGTTATTTAAAAATCTGTCCTAAGATAGTTAAAAAAGTTCGACTCAGCTAAAGAAAATGCTTCACGATTCTCGAATATTCTCAAGTATTCCTTACATATATTATGTATAATACAAAATACGAGTTTATTATGAGCGTTGATATCCGTCGTTGGATGATGACACTGAATAATTAATGGCGGTCGAATTGTGCGGTTTCCTCCGAAATCTTATTGTTTTGCAGTTTTTTTGTTCCACTTCCAGAATTAATTTACTTTTCAGTTGCCAGCGATCGTACGCAGATATTTAATGATGTAGGTACGTTTTGTTTTGATTACACCGAGTTTGTAAGGTTTTGGGCCACGGTTTTGAGATTTTGGCACTGATCGGATGGTGATGTTATCATAATTATTATAATTACTTCTGCGAAAATGTGATAGGATATTTCAAATTTAATTTTTATCATTATCTCGCATTTCATGGATTATTAACATCCTTAAATAAGATTCTTCGAATTCCAATTCAGCATATTCACGTCCCTAACAACTGATGTACAGATAATTAAACATATTTTAATATACCAAGTTGACATCGAGACGTGTTCAAGAACGTACAACAAAATTGGCAAGATGGCCGTCAGAGGGCGCCTCTTGTCAGCCATCATTAAGGAGCTGTCAATGTCAACTGTCAGTTGAAGCGAAGACGTCGCGGCGATCGGACGTCTAATGACAAGAATTGTATTACTTCTTGGTGATGCATCGACTTGGGGTGCGGTATTTTTAGTTCTGTTCTATCTTAGGATGATTTGTCTCAGATTTTCGGCGTTTAATCTCTTTCACTCTTATCGAATCATTAGGAGGGGCGCATTTGTAGGTATCCATATTTATTTTAGTTCTTTAATAGGGTAGATACAGCAGAATGAATCCTTTCTTTTATTAAACATACGAAAGGTAATAAAACCTCCACATATCAATACTACAACAATTAAAATAAAAGCTTTTGATCTAGAAATTAACAACGAAGCGGACATTTTGGACGCGTTCCAGATTATTTCTAAATGAACGGTCCTTTTTTTAAGTTCGATATGAATATTCGTTTGCATGCGTGTCGCCCTGCGGATAAAATACGAGTACAGTGGACAAGTTAGGAGAGCAAGCGGGTTTGACTGATAGAACAATGATTGACGTGAATGATTCACATTATTATCATTTGCCGTTTTTCTCAGTAGTAGCCCGGAGTCTGGATTTCTGCACGGTTGTTGGCTTACCCCTACTACATGGGACTTAAAGATAACTGGCGAAATGTGGGGGAGATATTAGGTATAGCCGGTCGATCCTGTAAAAATCTCACAGTGAAAACTTAGGTGAAGTGAGTTTGTTTTTGCTAGGAATTGACACTATTGACAGCTCACTCCACGCTCACTTCACCTAAGTTTTCATGGTGAGGTTTTTACAGAATAGCACCGCAGTGTAGATTGATGATATATCAGGCTTAATAGGAAAAAGGTGGAGCAGACAAGCTAGAGGCAGAACAAGATGGAGACAGATGGAGGAGGATTTAATGAAAAAAAGGAGGAAGGAAGAGAAAGGAGGTTTTTATGATAGGTCCTTGTAATGAAATAACAAATTAATGAATTAATACTAATAACTAACCATTAGGAATTTTATTATAATTAAATTGAAATGTATTTTTTTTTTATTAAAGTAGATAATAATGTATGTGTTGTAATAATTGTAAGGAATCAATAAAAGTTTTTTTTATATTATATTATTATTAGGTAACTTCAGTTCTGGCTAACCCTGCGGAGATTACAGGCGTGATGTTATTTTAATTGGAAAAGTACCTTTAGAAAGGAATCTCAAAAAAGCTTGATAGAGGTTTGAACTCAAGCCCTAGAAACACATTATCATTACATTTTAAATAAGATAGAGATTAATTGCTGTGCAAGTCTTTTTTCTTTTATGATATTTTACCTTTTGTTTATGCTTTTTCTACCTTTTGGTTTTTACTTTTGATTGACAGAATATACTTTTGTTTTACTACCAAGAACCAGCGCATTATTATTTCAGTAGTTAATAATTGCCATTATAGGTAATTTTCTGTATCACGAACTCGGAGTCTCGGACACTTCATCAAATCACTATATTCCACACACCTATTCCAAATTTGACAACTGACATCTAAAACCGCCATCGCCTATCACTCAACACGGCACAAGAAAGTCCCGTTTTTAACTGGGTTGTTCACCTTTCTGTATCGAAAGGGTTAATTCTATGCGAGAGGGTTCCGCATGTCCGTCTGAGGTGCGTACTATATGTTTTTATTGTTTTTTGAGGGTTGGATGCTACTGTCGTCTGCTTTTGTTTTTATTTGCAATATTATGAATCATTTTGGGATATTCTGTTGATCGTTTCGGGTTTTTGTGGTAAGTGAGGTTGGAGAAAAATGGTTTTTGGAGCTGCGCGAAAGGGTTACTGGTTATGTTTTTTTTTTGTAATCAGGACTTAAGTATATGCGTTGTTTATGTAATTTTGGGGCATAAATAAGTACTTAGCATGTTTCGGGTTTAGTTTTCTTAATGTTGGCAGTAATACCGACGCCATCTTTGAAATTACGCGCCAAAAATTAGCACCATAATGTCTTTCAACCGTATTGCGAGTTTGCGACTTTTAGTCAAATGGGACTGCCCCAAAAGTAACACCCCAGGGCGCAGTTTTAATTTGTATGTATGCAACTATAATGTATAATCCTTGTATATAGTGGGATCGAAAAGGGTGGGTTCTCTCGGGACCAAATTTGAGATGGGGATCAAAAATCGCGATTGAACCCTATCGAAAACTTACGTGTCTTGGTGTGTATGAGTGTGTGTGTGTATGTGTCAGGGGTGACAGAATAGGGGGTGATTTTTTGGACATCGTTCTGATGGTATTGGATTCTGATCGGTTATCGTGTACTTTTGGTAATTATTGTGAATCCTAGGTTTTTTCCCCAGTTCGCTTATTTTGAGAGGCAAGAGGAGTAAGGGTCGTAGCAGGTGGGGTTCTGTACTGCCTACCTCCATGGAAAGAAGGCGTGCGGTTTTGTAAACTACATTCGCGATTTATTTGCCAAAAATTTAAACAAATATGACTTTATGGAAAAATAACTTTGAATCCTTCACAATAAAGTTCAGTTTACGCTACAACTTCAAACATTTTTATAACTTTTTCAATGGGTCTAGTCACTCTGAAATCAACTTAATAACCATTAAAATAAAGTTGTTATTTGTTTAACTTGAAATAATATTAATTTGAAACAAAAGTTTGAATAGACTTTATGTAGGTATGTATCCTTTACGAAGATCACAAGTATCAAGATTTGTGGAAATCATAATATAATCGTCAAAATGGCTGTTTTTCAGAAATTCATACCTTTGTAAGTATGTGTAGTTTTAGATAATTTCCGTAAATTGTATGCTAATTATGTGTGTTCATAACCTTACAATAACTCTTCAATATACACGCCTATGTCTTAAGAAAAATATTACTGAATATTGGACTTAAAAAATAGAAACACAGCTTCCATTTGACCTCTTATTGGCATAGCGTGACGATATGTACCAACACAAATTATTTACCAAAGAAACATACTTATACGCAGTATTATCCAAATTAGTACAGCAATTTCCGAGATTGTCTCTCACAGACATATTAAATTTTCGCAATTTTTATACATGGCGTATCTAAAGGGTTTCTTTTTGTAGGGTAATCAAACTGTCTATATCTAATTATAATCAGATATGTAGTGTGATATTATATATTAAAGCTATCGGTAAATAATAAGGGGTGGTCAGGACCCAATCGATTGATCGCAAAGTCGCAATCAAAGGGTTGAAACGAAGGGTTAGTTTAAAATATTGCTAGAGGGTCGACTGATACTGTGTGTGTGTCTGTTCTTCTTTTGTGTAGAGATTTAGACTTAGAGAACGAAATTAAAAATTGGTATTTGTTCTAGTTCCAGTTTAGTATGTTAATGGCAGTGTTCAGATTCAGATAGAGAATGAGCTATGTTGAGTCGAAGCTCTTTATTTTTAGTTATTGGGATAAGTTGAGCTAATTATGATAAGATTGGGAAGCTGAATAGCAATGGGACAGTAATACAAGAGAGCTTCTTTAAATTCTAGATCTTGCGTTTGACCAGGGCCTCAAGTCTGCTATTACAATAGTGGCAGAATGGTCTATCATTGATTTCATAATTGTTGATGTTGACAAGTTTAGTATCTAATCTACCAATATAATGGCGTCATTATGACTTTCCAATGGTCAACCACTGACACTCCATTGAAAGAAATGGCATAGAATGGTAATCTCGTACATATTAACAAATGAATGACCGACTTAGGCGTTAATCTGCTAAAATTTTGACAGTTCCTTTGATCAGTGACCTACCATTAGAACGTCATTGTGTAGTCATTGCTTTTAATTCGTTACGAGTATCGTATATGTTCTGTGCCATTGACCGACCAATGATCGACACATGAATTTAGCAGATTACGAACTTTTAGCAAAATGACAATGGGATCGTGTTGGAATGACGAATTTTTAAAAATAGCAGACTTGGGCCCCAGGTTGGGAAGCTGAATAGCAATGGGACAGTAATACAAGAGAGCTTCTTTAAATTCTAGATCTTACGTTTGACCAGGGTCTCAAGTCTGCTATTACAAATAGTGTCAGAATGCTCTATCATTGATTTCATAATTGTTGATTTTGACAAGTTTGGTAATCTACTAATATAATGGCGTCATTATGACTTTTCAATGGTCAACCACTGACACTCCATTGAAAGAAATGGCATAGAATGGTAATCTCGTAAGTACTTATATAGTGTTAAATGAATGACTGACTTAGGCTTTAATCTGCTAAAATTTTGACAGTTTCTTTGATCAGTGACCTACCGTTAGAACGTTATTGCTTTTAACTGACCGTTCTGTGCCATTGACCGACCATTATGAATTTAGCAGATTACGAACTTTTAGCAAAATGACGATGGGATCGTGTTGGAATGACGAATTTATACAAATAGCAGACTTGGGCCCCTGATATTGTCAGAAATTATACAAGCTTGCCTAGAAGATTGTGAATTATTACATTAACTTTACAATATGTATTGGAAGAAAAGGGATGTGGCTCGAAAATATTCTGAACATCACATCGCAAATGCTCCTGCGGGGTCATTGCGTAACATACTAACAGCAGCAATGGCTTCGTATTCCACATTAGGCCACCAGCTTAAATGGCACCTGAGTGAATGTACATGACACACAGCGGCACATTCATTCAGGTGCGGGTGCCCAATGTGGAATACGTCTCGATTTTAACTGTTCAACAACATGTGAGGACTATGTGGGTCATTTCTTTTTTAGGGTTCCGTACCCAAAGGGTAAAAACGGGACCCTATTACTAAGACTTCGCTGTCTGTCCGTCTGTCTGTCACCAGGCTGTATCTCAAGAACCGCGATAGCTAGTCAGTTGAAATTTTCACAGATGATGTATTTCTGTAGCCGCTATAACAACAAATACTAAAAACAAAATAAAATAAATATTTAAGGGGGGCTCCCATACAACAAACGCGATTTTTTTTGCCCTTTTTTGCTCGATATCAAAAATGGCAACAGGTAGGCACTTGAAATATTCACAAAATACTCAGTTGTATTTTAACTTTAATAATATAAAAAATAAAATTAAAATAAAATAAATATTTCCCATACAACAAACACGTTTTTTTTCGGCGTTTTTGCCTTGTGGTACGGAACCCTTCGTGTGCGAGTCCGACTCGCACTTGGCCACTTTTTTCTGTTTTCCTTCTTAGTTAGTTTTAATCATGATCTGGCAGTTTGAGTAATTTACGCGGCCTACCCAAATGTCCTTTCTTTGGTATTGTTCGTCTAATCGTTGAGCTCCTCAAGTTCTGAGTTGAGCTGCACGATTTTTGACAAATGCGTGCACTGATTGGACAGGTCCGCTCAATCTGCGTGGTTCTTTCCTCAATAGACAATCTACATGGTCTTCACACGATCTGACCAAGATTTTGTCTGGACTTTAAAAGAGACTGTGACCTCTGAGTTTGTTTCGGTCTTTCTTCTCAGAATAGTCAGGAAACGCCGACCTCATCTAGGTTTAAAAAAAAATATAATTGACGTGTAAAAGTGTACAAACCTACTTACAGAAAATAAATCATTTATCATTCATGGCGTTATTTACGTTGTTGACAAAATTTCGAGCATATGAAGCAATGGACTAGCAATATCTCTCAAAATCATTCAGTTTGTGATTGATAGTTTGTTACGCAATTAGAGTGCTAGTCTGAAGGCGCACTACCCGTGTGTCTGAAGGCGCACTACCCGTATGTCTAAAGGCGCACTACCCGTATGTCTGAAGGCGCACTACCCGTATGCCTAAAGGCGCTTTACCGGTATGTCAGAAGGCGCACTACCCGTATGTCTCAAAGGCGCACTACCCGTATGTCAGAAGGCGCACAACCCGTATGTCTGAAGGCGCCCTATCCGTACGTCTGAAGGCGCACTACCCGTATGCCTGAAGGCGCACTACCCGTATGCCTAAAGGCGCTTTACCGGTATGTCAGAAGGCGCACTACCCGTATGTCTCAAAGGCGCACTACCCGTATGTCAGAAGGCGCACAACCCGTATGTCTGAAGGCGCCCTATCCGTACGTCTGAAGGCGCACTACCCGTATGCCTGAAGGCGCTCTACCCCTATGTCTGAAGGCGCACTACCCGTATGTCTGAAGGCGCACTACCCGTATGTCTGAAGGCGCACTACCCGTATGTCTAAAGGCACACTATCCGTATGTCTGAAGGCGCACTACCCGTATGTTTGAGGCGCACTACCCGTATGTTTAAAGGCGCACTACCCGTATGTCTGAAGGCGCACTATCCGTATGTTTTCTATAAATCTCTCAATAACCTTTCTATGGAAAACGAAGCTCTATCTACACCCACAGTGAGTGACTGCTAATTTCACATTATTACGTAGTTAGGCGTATTTGTGCAAAAACTTTTATATAATGTTTTGCCAAATGCACTTTTATTGTGCGGCGACATGCGATACTCAGGATCCAAGCGAGCTATGATAACATTTTGAGCTCACCCCACTTACACACAGCAGTGACACCGTGTGCCAACTGGTAGAATTAAAGTTCGGGTTTTAGACACTGTGTTGGGTAGTTGGAAGGCGGTTAGCGATCGTCGCGTGACGACCCCCATAGTATTTGACACGGCATCGCCCGTACTTTTCACACTCAAATTTTCGCGTTTAAAGGCTTGCTTTTTGGTGTGCAATTAGTGATTGTTATCTTGTTTTGTATTGTTACTTTTGTTCGTAACTAGGCACCGAGGGTTTAAGTGGCAATTTTTAAATATATTGCTGTAGTAATTGTGGCTTTGTAAGTAGGTAAGCGATTTAGGTGTCTGTCTCAAGTGTTAGCGCCGTTGGCTCTGTTCGATTTCTGGTTAAAAAACTTGAGTTTTTTTTTCCATTGAATTAAGGCTATAATTTCGTTCGTGTTTGATAAAACTAGCTAATGTTACTTTGAAATCTACATCAGCAACAATAAATACTATTACAGTACAACTAGTCATTAATAATAATAAAAAATGCACGAACAAAAAGTATGAATCATTTTACCAACCAAATCAATCAAAATGGCGAATTCTCGGCGCTTAGCAATCAATCCTTGGTATAACTTATGCATACGAAATAAATATTAATAGCACACAACCCTTTCTTACACCCCTCCACTACGTACGACGTAAACCTACCCTCAGTTTTGCTAATAAATGTGTATAATTAATCATATAAATATGGGTTGGTTTGTGTTGTAAAAACTGTGAATAGAAAATTAGTAGGAATTAAACATGGTATTTCTAGGAAAGTTATTTTTTCATATATGCGTAAGGACGTTTCTAATAAACACAGACCGATCCCAAGCCATTAAAGCTTATGTCATCATAATCGATAGCGAAATACTAATAATCCTTAAACAGCAGTCGCCTCTAGTACCTAATTAAAACCTTATTTAAACTTCTACGTAGAAAAAGCTCTTTTCTCAAGTTGACCTACAACTGGCAACCTAAACAACCTTTAAAAAAATATTTGACAGTTGAATGACAAGCAGCTTTTCTTTTCATATTGTTCGTTTTTCAAACAATTTGGCGGGAGCTTAACCCGTTCACCGCATACTTAATTCCCTCATAATTGTAACTCGAGAATATTGATTATCCATTATTATGCGCTGTCATTAATAATTTTAATTAATTACGTGTGTGTGGGTGGAGGGTGGCTCGTAAGGGGGGTGTGTTTATAGATTCTGTCCATTGTCGTAACATCGTGTGAGATGATTAATGCGCTCATCTTTTGGTGAGAAGACGCCTCATTGATTTTTGATGACTTTGTATATTTCTAGCCGGTGAAGGGTTAAACTTGCACATACGAATATAAGGTTAGAATAATGAATTATTTGCGGAGCTTTTATGAATAGCTGGTTCTGAAATACAATAAAAATAAATATCATTATTCAATTCGCAAGGAGGTTGTAACTCATTCTCAGACGCTCCATTTTCCAAAATGGCGTTTCGCGTGCAGTCGTTAAACGTCCGAGCATCGGATCATATCTAAGTCATTTTCAGTTTCCGAACCATAAAGTGTCAATAAAAATAATCGTTAAAAGCCCCATTTGAATATTTGCGCAGTAAAAAAAATTAAATACGAAAGAAAAATTAATAACCCGTTCAAAGCTATTTATATTTGTTCCGTTTGTTCCACTTGAGATTATCGATTCTACGTTATTTTGTGACTTTATTACTCGCCTGTAGTTTTATTACGCAATTACTTTAAAAAGGGCAAACGTTTTTTTCATAAAATTCTAGCGGATCGTAAATGGGTGTTACACACACCTACACTTTCTAAGTGTTTGCTTAACCCTTTTATTATTTTAGTTAGTTTAGCACTTTTCTAGCTTGACATTTGATGGACTTAAGTATACATAATATTTTCACGTCAAATCATTTACCAAGAAATGACTCATTACCTGTAGTTTAAATACTCACGTCACATTTGAATGATTTTGTAAAAGTAATAAATTACTTTGAATTTATTTTTATTCAAAACTTTCGTGACCGTTCATGACGATAGAATTACTTTTTGAATTTCGAATGAAATGATAACGTCTGAAGACAACTATCTATACAGCCAATAAGGACTGGCCAGTAACACGACCACGCGATTAGGTTTTATATAATCTGTAGCAGACTAAACCCGACGAGATACGGCTCGCTCTACCTTCGTTCAATGTAGAAAGCTCTTTAGTAACGGCTACTCAAACGTTATCGTTAACAAGTGACAGTCGATAAGTCGCGTTTAAAAATGGTGCCTTTTTATAGTCACGCGACTTTTAAATCGTTTGACGTTCAAAGATTAACGCTATTAATGGCTGCTCGGTTCGAATATTGACAAATTTCTACTGGTAATCGAGTGGGTTTAATGGCAATTGTTTTGATATCTGTTGAATTGTTTCACTTTGATGTGTAACTGACAGTTGGCGCCATCTGATGACGTTCCCTTTTTTTTTTTCAAATGTCAATAGCCAAAGAAATAAAATAAACGTTTGTTTTTTTGTAATTTATTTGTGTTTTGAATGTTGGTAGTTTTGTTTCTTCTTACCCAGTTCACTTGGAAATAATCAGGATTTATCTAGATTTCATTTTGTGTCTAGACAGGTCGTGTTGTTCTTACCTGAAACAAAAAAGGAGATCATTAGTTTAAGAGTTCAAAAACCGCTGGCAACACACAAATTAATTAAGCTATCAATTAGTTGCTATGTTAACTTATATATCTTAAAAAAAAAGAAAATATTGTTAATACCTATTCTAAAGATCAAATTCTATCTGTTTCTCTCATTATCTATAAAACAAAGTAATAAAATATCATCTATATCTGTATTTAAACATTAAGCCGCCATATTTAAATGTACAGAGTCGCGCCGGGCAAATCGGCAAACCATCTGGAAATGGGGAGGTTGGGGAGAATCGCACAATTTGTTACTAAATCATCGATAGTATTTGAAAGGTTTCATAATGAGTCATGCTTTCGGAGAATTTACAAGCTTTTTGTAGATTTAGGAAGTTTTATCCATTAGTTTTACTTTAAAAAGGTCCTCTCTCTTCATTTGAAGTTCAAAAAATTAGTTTGACGGGTAGTTAAAAATTTTTTAAAAACCTCGTGAATACTTTGCTATGATGAAAATATTGCTAAACCTAAATACTTTAGGCATATCAGAAACGACAATATAAATCCGTTTTTCAAATCAATTGCAGTATTATTAGCTTTATCGCTGTGACTCACAGTTATTTGTTCAGTTAGATAATATTTGTGATTGGTAAGGTCATCGGGTCAGGATATAGGTCGCACGTTTAAATTTGATTGGCCGTTAAAAGTTTCTACATTACAAAAAAAGAACGCAGAACTAATTGACACTTTAAACCAAGAAACTCTACGTCACTCTTACATCAACCGATTTTTTCTGTAAAAAATGACATCGTGACAACTTAGGTGAAGTGAGCTTGATGTGAGCCGTCAAATCCCAGCATCAGCGGGGTAATTGCGTAAGACACTAACAGTAGCAATGGCTTTCATTTTGACAGAGTAACAACATTCATTGCGAAATTTACGTTGATGAGCAGACAAATTTTTCGAACATATGAAGCAATGGATCAGCAATATCCTTCAAAATGATTTAGATTGTAATTGAAAGTGTGTTACGCAATTAAGGTACAGACGCCAGCACATCAAGCTACTGCGATCTGTCAAATTTCTTTAGTAGATATTCAACTTTATCGCTCAAGCATAAGGTTCAAAATTGATTGGGAAACTTTGACAGTTTCGGGAACCTTGATATGCTGGCGTCTGTATCTACAGGTAGAATGACAGTTAACTTCACCAAAGATGTCACCGTAAGCTTTTTACAGAACAGACATAAATCTAAAATTATATGAAAACAAAACATCCTCCTTACAGCTACTTAAGCCAAAATCACTTCAGAAAGGGGTAAAACCAATACACGCGCACAGAAACGCCTCAAATAACTAAATAAGTCGCGTCACGAATACATCGCGGTATTATAAATATGTTTTTGTGTTGTCTTGTGTAGCGGATCACAAAAGATGCGCTCTTCGGATCGGGGAAGCAATTACTGGAGAGTCTCCGGTGTCTGAACTGAAGGGTGAACACGACACATACAGGACTGGGTTAAGGAGGTGATACACTAGACGGGGACTTGGAATTAGGGAGATCGGGAAGAGAGGACTGTTTATAGAATTTTGAGGAAGGTGTTTTTTTTAATTACTTGGAAAATGCCTCATTTTGAGCTTATCTATCTAGTGCAACTTTATGGGACAATTTAGCGAGCAAGATCGTTTGAAAATGAAAAGTAAGACAAAAAGAAAGTCTAGTTACTTAAAAAAATTGATTGTACATAAGCAAATAGCTCATTTTGAACATCCCGACGTATTCGGAAGTATCCATACTCCATAAGTTTAGGTAGTAAAATAAAAGTAGTAAAAAAAAAGGTAAACAAAAAAAATCACGTGACGTGGTTCACCGACTAAACGTAATACCAGTCTATTCAGTTGTCACGCTACGTCACAGTTCTACTCTTCAATTTAGCAACGTTATAACAAAAAAAGTGGAAGCATCGACAAAAATGGAGATACGACTCTCTTGGTGAAGAAAATAAAAAGAAAAACTGAATATCATGTAAGTTACATACTCTGTCATTTACCCCTTACTTCCCGTGGGTGTCGTAAAAGGCGACTAAGGGTCTTACCGGAGAATGGGCAGCAGCGTTCTCTATTTATTCCACCATCATACCATACTGCGATCGCCAACCCGCCTGCCAAGCGTGGCGATTATGGCAAACCCCCCCCAAAATTGGGAGAGGCCTATGTCCAGCAGTGGACGTCTATCGGCTGAAACGACTATGTCATTTTAAATTAGATTTTAGCGGTTATTAAATTAGATTTTAGAGGTTATTAAATTAGATTTTAGAGATACTTCTCGATTCTTCGATATTTGTCTTCACTCGTTCATACATTCAACACTTTCTATATCATCAAATGATTCCAATATGACACAACCACATCATAAACTAGAAGATCATCCCAATATCCAATGTGAACGGTCCCCAATAAGGGTTGTGCGGAAGAAATTTATAAGTAGGTCTCGGCATAAGGGAATTAATTGTATTATTGTAGGAGCTCCGATGAGGGATCGCGCAAGAATTATCAATTAGAGAAAGAAAATGCCGAATTCGGCGGCCGTAGGGCTGTGCTTTAGACGAAAAACGATTTCTTGTGTGTCAGATGCAAAAACAATACTTTTGAGTTGTAAATCTGGTTTTGATATGTACCAGTCACCAAAGGAAATAAGTATGGTTACTTATCTCCTTTGGGTCGTCGGATACAGTTGAAGTTTAATAAGAAACCGATCGATGTTTTCGAATAAAATTTAATTAAATCAATAGAAAACAAACTGTTCATTTATCAAATTAAATTTCATTCGAAAACATCAATTGGTTTCTTACTAAACTTCAACTATATCCGACGACCTTGGTTCCTTATCTTCTTTGGTAACCGTACGTATTTTAAGAAAAGAACTTCGTATAAAAATAACTATAGATGGCCATTAATGAAGTAATTAATATGCCTATTAGTAACGTAAAACTTATTATTAGTCCTCAAATATCTGAGGTAAGTAATAAAAACTTATAATTTTCAATTTGTATATAAAATGACAAATTATATTTCAGCCTAAACAATACAATTAGTTTCAGAAAAAAAAATCTAGAAG
Source organism: Mesoligia furuncula (assembly GCA_916614155.1). Lineage (NCBI taxonomy): Eukaryota > Metazoa > Arthropoda > Insecta > Lepidoptera > Noctuidae > Mesoligia > Mesoligia furuncula. Next base: position 2,248,099 of record OU744810.1, read on the forward strand.
ATTAAGATTTCCCAAGCCAGTGTTCTTAGTCATTAAACCAAGCAACATAACAATCTTGAATATTTATAAAAAATTACAAAAAAACAAAACCCCATTCTCCTCTAGATATCGTAAATCAGGCGTCCCTACGGCCGTGGGGAGGCTGGGGGAAGGGGAGACGCGTCGATTTTACGCAACATTCGTCTTAGCATTAGTACTTACAAGTATTCTTGTTTTCCTCTTTAATTGTGTATCGGTTTGGCCCGACCGCCTCTTTGTATATAACTTGACGTATGTATTGATGTAGTTGTGTATGTCTTTTGAGTTGTGATTTGGATTACAAATACGAAGTGCTTGGAGGTACGTCGTACGTCTTTGAGAAGTATTTATGGCCTAACATAGTGAATAGCATAAACAGCCTATAATGTTCCCACTGCTGGGATATAGGCCTCCTCTCTGTGAGAGGGAGTGGGCACTCCCTCTCACAGAGAGGAGGCCTCGCTGAGAGGGAGTAGACCGAAATCCACCACGCGGGCCCAGTGCGGGCTGGTAGATGTCACATGTCTTCGAATTTCTGGTTCTAGGACATGCTGGTTTCCTCACGATGTTTTCCTTCATCGTTTTGAGAGCAGTGGTGATGCAGCACAGTAAAGCAGGTGCTTTACTGTGCTGCATCACCACTGCTCTCTGGGTTACCATTGCTCTACATCATAGTGAATGATGTTGTTAAATTAAAGCTCTTTTTCATAAAAGAATTATATTTCAACTACTAAATGAAAGAAAATGAGTAGAAATGTTGAATGTAACACAAAGTGCATCAAAAGGTTTGTCTAAAAAATCTTTAATTACACACACAAACGAAGTTGCGGAGAAAAATAATGTAAACCACAGCTTACTCCCCGATTCAAATCCTTTACTAACTTTGACAAACAATTCTGAACCCAACCAAGATAACAATAAAGCTGAAATTGGATTTTAAACTGCAGGAAATATAAAATAATTAGAAGGAGTTTTTTTGTCAGTCGCCAAAGCCTCAGGTGGCGAAACTCTTAAATAAATAATCGAAGGTTATTATGAAGCCCCTCTCAATTATCGAGAGCTCCCTCGCGCACCAATAGCTATTGTCTTTGGAGACAAATACCCTCTTTTGTAAAATAAATAAACAGTGGCTGGCTCTGAACAATTTGTCGATCGTCTTGGTCAAACTTCTGGAGTGTTCGAGACTAAAATTGACCTTTGTAAAGGATTTTTCTTGATTAGACTTGATGGCCGTGTCGATTTTTTTCAAGAATTTTATACAGAGCGTTAGGTTAAACGAGGGACATACTTTGAGGAGAGTTAGTACTCATAAAATTGAACAACTTTTAATATGGGAATAACTCTGAAATCGCGAAAAAAAAATCAGCCGTTTCCTACATTTATGTTCGCATAGCTCGTCAAAATGTACTGAACAGCTGATTTTTTTTTTTGCGGTTTCAGGTTCGGCCCCATAGTAAAAGTTGCTCATTTTCATGAGTACTAACTCCCCTCAAAGTGTGTCCCTCGTTTAATCTAACAACCTGTATAATATCACGCCTGTATTCTTCGAAGGGTTGGGTTGGGTTGGTATTTAAAATAATAGTGAATAATGGTGTACCGACAGCTCCACTGCCTGTGTCATCATCATCATTTCGGCCGAAAGACGTTTACTGCTGGACATAGGCCTCCCCCAAGCACCTCTACTTCGACCAGTTTTGTGCTTCTCGCATCCAACGAGTTCCTGCGGCCTTCGTCGACCTCCACCTTGTCGGAGGCCTTCCAACGCTACGTACAATAGCAGATAGCAACATACAATAACATTACCCATGCAATAGAGGGCGAACCTATTCCCATCAACCGGGTACAAATCCTGACTCCGGGCTGTTACTGAGAAATTCCAGATAAAAAAACCCAATAATACTTTGTTCGATCCAGCAATCGAACCTAGGACAGCAGTAGCGCTTGCGATTGCTAGACCAATGTGCAGATAGCACAATCCACGAAGACGCACCCCACACTTCTTCCTAATCGCTCACAGTACTTACAAGCGGAATGTCGCACGACATTCCGCTAGTGTTTTAGTTTTGTCGATACACGGTAATTACTTAGGTATTAGTGGGTCATCATTTCAGCCGAAAGACGTCCACTGCTGGACATAGGCCTCCCCCAAAAGGGGGAGTTTGCCATAATCGCCACGCATGGCAGGCGGGTTGGCGATCGCAGTATGGTATGGTGGTGGAATGCATAGAGAACGCTGCTGCCCATTCTCCGGTACGCCCCTTAGCCGCCTTTTACGACACCCACGGGAAGTATGGGATGGTGCTTTTATTTAAGTCCGGCACCACACAGACAACTATTAATTTAACAATTAGTGGGTAATTAGTGTGTATCAAAAAACTAAACACTAGCGGAATTAACTAGCGAAAACTATAAGCGATTAGTAAGAAGAGTAGGCTGCGTTCTCGTGGATTGCACTATCTGTAGTCCAGTTAAGTAAGATGATAAATAAAAGAGTCCGAATATAGATATTAATAATACCTAAGTGTGAAGTTTAGAAGAGAAACATAAACATACAAGAATAGATAAATATTACGATATTCGCGTAAGATACGAAGGCGCTTCACATAAAAGTTAACAATCAACTGCGAAATTTTGTACTAACCTGACCAAACATTTATTTAAACTTGCCAATAACTTATTCAAATAACATGTTGTTGATAACAAAAGCATTTTATTTTCCGAAACAGTTAGCCAGAATCAAATATTTGCGACAAATGAAGAATTTATATCAAACGTTTGGCAAACACCGCTTATGGCAAACATTCGCAGCAATTGTCAACAGTAGTCACACAAGTCATTGTTCCAAGATGATCATAAAATAAAAATCGGCGTATTATAGAAGAAAATTGCTTCCCGCGGAATCGAACCTCATTATCCACGGCAAGCTGTTGTTACTGCATTGTGGATTTACTCAACCATGCCGCGGTTCTGAAAATTATTGCAAATTGAGTAACTCGAATCGTTGACATTTTTATATTAGCCTATGATGGATCGGCGCGGCGACAAGCAATGGCCATTGGTCATGGGAGCCTAGTTGTTGCTAATTATGATAACATGCTCATCTGTACGAGATTTCTTTTGTTTTTGGATTTATAAATTTAAGATGTGCAAACGTATTCGGTGGCAATTTTAATCATAGACTGTAATATATGTAAGACTATGGATGTCAGAAATTATCCCAGGGGAACGATGCTGAGACAAAAAGTAGCATATGTCCTTCCTCAAGATGTCATCTATCTCCCAAATTTTATTGAAATCCGAACAGAGGTTTCGGCGTGAAAAGGTAACGTACACACAGAGTTACTTTACAATTCATAATATTAGTATGGATTTCACATTCATTAACATTTACCTCCTTATTCTGATAGATTACCATATTATTCGCAAGTCCATCACCATTATAAATGACTATCAAACAATTTTCTATAACAGCCAAAACGTACACTATTCTCAAACGAGTAAACACCAGAATCGCTCGTACATCACCCGCCGCGGATAATGTCACAGTTATTTGTATTCAAATACATTCATCAATAAAACTAAACAGTGATCCATTGCTGGCCCTCGTTTGGGGCTAATTCCGACTGTCATAAATCGTGGCATTAATTTAACGACAATGCATTAGACCTCCATCCTAAGAGAACTATTCCGATAGATTGGTAACAATCCTCTTCGGAGTGACGTAACTTAGAAGACGGAATCGACTCACTGTCGACCGAGGCGTGTCGATATAGAGTTGATTGTACTTTGATAATAGTATCCTTCGCGTGGCGCGTTTAGATCGGATGTTTTCAAGGACGGTTGGATCCCCAATCGAATGTCAATCTTATTGATTGGGACTTTAAGTTTGTTATTGATTGCCGGTGATAAGACATTAAGTAAATCGCTTAATGTGTTCTAAACGGATGGTGGAAACGTTTTGTTTCTCCGTAACTATTGCCGTGTTTGTTGTTGCTTGTGTTTGTATATTATTAAGCCGTCTATTGAGGCAGTGATGGAAACTGTCTACGTATCTCTAGGGTTTTTGGATATTTTCCCATTTACGAGTAATGGTTCTTAGTATTTTGTAAGTAACTTTTAACATTTTTATGTTTGATACATTCTGAAATTCAAATATAAAATTAGAACTTTTAGCGTGATTACAATTATGACGGAATACATGAATAGCTATTCTTAACACATTTTTTCTAAGAACACACATACTTAACACAATCTACCCTTTAGTAAAAGAAACCACCAAACCAATTTCAGCAATTCCGCCACATCATGTAAAATTATATCACTTCATCTTTTACTATCAAAGATATCAAAGCTAGAATATATCTAAAAGATAAAATATCAATAAACGAATATATAAAACCGACCTCATCACCAAATATTCCCGATAGACATCAGAAGTATCAGCACGGCCACTATCACTCTCGGACGGATGCAAGTCTCAGCCACCACAGTCGACTAACATATACTGATATGTGTTAAACAAAAATATATTATATAAACACCGCTTTATCAACACTAGTATCGGGAACATTGTTTTTGTCAAAATGCCTGTATCGATCTGTTGGTAGTGTTTGTCAAAGTTCTGAAAATTCATCCTCTATATGCTTAGAAAATAATTAATTATTTCTCTGACACATATTGTCAGAAAAATAATCTTTTGTAGTGGTGAGATGTAGGAGGTGGTGTAAGATGGTATGATTACTTCTAGGTTTATTTCTGTGACTCTTAAAAAATAATCTGAAACTTGAAACTTTGTAGTACCTACAATATTTATAATTTGATGTCTCAGTAACTCTACATACAACCTACCTACTAATCACGTTAAATACAGAAATCATTCCAATTTGACAATAATCCTACCATTGTTAGTGGAATCATCAGAATTTGAATCTAAAAACTTACCGCGAAAAACGATTTTTTAAGTTCCGAAACTTTGACATCCATATCTCTGCGCAAGAGTTCAGATAATCGTGAGTTCGCTCAACTAAACTATACTGAATTATTGACCCGCGATAAGCAGGTCATTGACTTACCGTCTAAATCGTCACCACAATCGATTGTTTTACGATCAATTTCTGCTTACACGTGATTCGTATTGAGTGAATGTAGCTCTTATCCATCAGAAGCTGTCTCTCTTACTCTTTATTTATCGCTGGCTTTTATTATTATACTATTACCTACAAACTTCACTTCAGTATAGGTAGCCAGTATTCAAGGTAGCCTTATCTTTGCTTTCATTCGATTTGCGTTCAACCTTACCTTGCTCTTTCATGTCATCTATCTCTAGAATATTGTCTATTGTATCTTCCAAAGCAGAATCTATTTCAAACACAACTCAAGTCATTTGTTTTAATTATTTGTTAAAACAGAATTCCAGCCCCGAATCGCCCGATGAATTGCAATGAAACCGAATAGAAAACTTCTTTGACGAAGCTATAGATAGCAAAGGGAATATCGGCAGCCATTAAAATAACAAAGGGCTGTATCACGAATATTAAAGCCTGGTGTTTCCGTGTCAAAAAATTAATATTAACGATATCTTCACAATGAAGTGTTGAAAAAAAGAGAAAAAAATAATTTATGCGAAATATTCCTTTTGACGCCTTTGTTTCGATGGGAGCTGAAAACGTTCAATTAAAGTATCCCCTGGAAGATAGGAATGACATGCTAATAATTTTAGTGTTTTGTTGGGCGGGAAAACTGTGTTTTATTTATATGTAGACTTATGTCCTTGTTGAGACCTTCGTGTTTATCATATATTTGAAGCTTTTAAGAGCACATTTCGGGAACAAATGTTCGTATCTATTGAGTTAGGTTCACGACCCTATCGCGTGATTAGGAAAAAATTAAGAAATACAGAATCACGCCAATGTGTGTAAAATCGTAAGCAATCACAAACGGAAAACAGTTCTTGATGAAGTCTAAATAAAGAGAGAACTGTCTGAAGATATCCTTAAATAAACCAAAATCTGAATGAATTTGCATACTAGTAACAGTCCGGAATATCGTTTGCAATGTTCAAATATACCAAGCACTTAACCTGACATTTTAGAAATCACGATATCGTGACGATAGGTTTCGAAGGTTTACAGAAAGTGTCTGAAATAAACACAGTAATAGAATCCTCCATGGCAAACGCTCAGGGCTCCGGGCTCCGAATTACATTGAAATCGTCACGCGATGCTATTCAGACTTGACCATTAATACAACAATAAAAAACCGTATCAATAGATCTCGTTCGATTAAATGTGACCAGCTGGACATCTGCGTAGATTCAAATCTGGCGACTGAATAAGCGATCAAAATGTACCAATCACTATCCTGATCCAACTAGATTTTTTCACAACATTCTCGCCCTTATTTTGCATGAATAAAGGTCAGAATAGCGTGACCTGCTATTGTTGAGTTTCTTTACATTAGTGGTGGATTGTACGAAATTCGATTGAATGGTGTTTTATTAAGAACCGGTTGCGACCGGTTTTGACCCCTGCCACGTGGTCATGGCGTTTTGTCATTCAAAGTATTATTAAAATTATCGGCTGCTTTGTGTTCTATTGTGTTCTGTTAAATCTGTGATTTATAGCCAAAATGTTATATTTATTATTAATACTTTTGCGACTGGATGGACCACTTATTTTTTCTATTCAAATCATGCTATTGGTTTTTGTCCCAAGTTGGCGGCATATCAAATAACATGATAGGCACACTTGTAATATAAAGCTCATAATTTTCAGTAGATACCCACAATTCGACACATCCCAACTGATATAAAATTAAATTTCAATTTGTACTAAAACCAAATGTATCAAAGGAAGCCAATATCATTGTGAATCTGCCACCCTTCTCCCACGAGGCGGCACACCCCATGAATCCTTAATGAGTAAATTAACAACACCTATTGTTTAGCACCACTGTTTTTTTACAAGGAATATTAATAACCATTTTCTATTGTCTGCGAGAGGGGGGGACGAGAAAAATGGTCCGAACAACAGGGGACGACAAGAAAGTTCTGAATTGATTGATTTTCGGAATTAATTTTAATAAAAACAATAGTAGACTGTTTTCGACGGGCTGTAATTGCATTTGGACGAAGTTGCAGGTAGGGAGGACGAAAAAGTTTTATAAATTTTGATGAGCCCGAAATCAACGCAATAAGGAAGCTTCTTTCGTTTCTTGAATTAATTTTTGATTAGGACGACGAATATAAGACAATCTTTTGTAACTTAAAAATACATAAGTACAAACAACAAATGACCCTTTTAACTCACAAAACTTTTAAGCATTGCACGAATCACACAAATCTTCCCATTCTTCCCAAACCGAAACTTTCTCAACGATAACGTAACTAGAATCGATAGTATGAACAATAAACAGACAGAAACTAATTAAACACATAATGACAGGCACACACCGACGAATTTCGTCAATTACTCAGAATTCGGCGGTATCTACACACGAAACAATAAGTCCTTAATGGATGCATGTACTAACAGATACCGCATTATTCTATAATATGTCACAAATCATCTTCTATACGACACAAAGTTTATAATGAATTGACATATTCCGCACACGTGTTCACTTCGAACTAACACGTCCCTACATATGGAGGCACATGACTAACAAACAACATTAGACTCTACAGGGCTCTATCTTAGGTCCAATTTCGATATTCGGCGGATTACGGTAGCCGCGGAACAAATTGGTTCTTATTGAAACCCAATAAGGTTTTAGTTAAGGTAATATGGCGGTAGTTTCGATAAGTGTAATACTGCTTGATCGTTAGTAGCGACGATAATTGCCTATGTATTAGTATTGGAGCTATTTTCATTTATAATTACTGCTTTTTATTAAACGCAATTGAGATTAGAAGATTGGCTTTTTATTGGGTCTGTGGATTAATGTAACGCGTGATTATATGTTTCTTTGTTTCTTTCACGTTCGATCATATCGTGTGTGGCGTGGTCATCAATATGGTCTACCTTGTTGGTGTTTCTTGTCCATTCAAGTGTAGATGTATTAGTGTCTAACATGCCATCAAACTATAATAATTTAACTTCACTAGACCAGAAATGACTGCCACATCCGAAGCTTAATCAAATAATTAAGATTAATTATCACCAGACGCCTATAAACCATAATTTATTAACAAGAGCAAAAAATTTAATCCCCCATAAAAATGGCCTCCTTATAAAAACTTGAATGATCAAACGTCCAATATTGAACAAAAACATAGCTAGTAAATCATGAATAAACAAAACGTATTAATGTTTAATGAAACTGGAATGAACCTAATCATGTACAGAGGCGTCATATTGTAATTGCAAATTAATATTGATGATCAGGAGATCGAACTAATTACGACGACATACATAAAACATTAGGTGATCAAACGAATTAGGAAGTGATGTGTGTTGAGAAATAGTTGGGATCTCTTGGCTGATACTGAGTCACGTGTTACATACATATAGTGGAATATCCGTCCAATCTTTAGATATTTAATACTGTACTGTTAGAATAGAATAGAATAAACATTTATTTTGCAAATATGGGTAGTACGTGGTGTTTAAAACACATTAAATCTCAGTCATATTTCACCATTCGGCATGCAACATTTATGTTATTAATATTAACTTAAGTTCAGCTAAAAGCCATTAGGCCAGATCCATCAATCCAGAGCAATTCAGGCAATTCTTTTCTCTGATAAAAACTCAGTCAGACTGTAGTACGTTTTATCCGTCAAAAACTCACGTACTCTACTTTTAAACAGCACTGAAGTCAAGTCTTTCCAAACACTTGGTAATCTATTAATGATTAATCTATAAATTAATTTTAATTCAGCATGTTATGGGAGATTGTGATATACTGATAACAGTGATTTTTTTTATATCTATTATGTCTTTGTCATAAATACTTGATTAAAATACCCATCTAACATAAACTTTGTATTTAGTGACTGAAGTCAACGCTCTAATTCTAAAACAAATGTAGTTCGTTAAAACGATTCCGAGAGACACGTTATGAATAAGCCGTTAAAAATATTGATATCTCTTCCCGTTGATTTACTCATCTTGTCGTGTCTCGATGAGCCATCGAAAATTCTCAGCTCCCACAAAAAGAAATCGAAATACATCAAAGGTGTAAATCTGTAAATATTTCTTGAAACCACAATCCTTATTAGAGGGGTGTAAGGTTTAAAATCGGTGACAAAAAGCTCCTGTAACTCAATATCTACGCTGTTGACTATATGACGTTTGAAGACGATGTCCCCAAAATATAGTAGTAACAGATGTATCTTATTAAACGTGAGGCAGTCTGAGACAAAGAGAGGTTTTAAATATAAAAAGTCAACGGTGAGTTGTATAGCAAACAGATTCCACGGCCTTCTTGTAACATCGACTGAATCATAACATGAAAGGCTGAACAAAGGTAATGATGGTAGTACCATTTGACTTGTCACGAAACCGAATGAACTGAGAACCATAATCCAATTGGTGGTGACGATTTTTTTGTGACAATATCTGCTAACTGTGAAGATTGAATTAACACCGTTGTTCTTTGAATCATTCCTGTTGAACTAAGACATAATTTAAGTAGTTTTAATTTAAAATCATTGTTAAGAATGTATGAGGGTGCGTCAGTGTTTCACAGATTTTCAGAATTAGTCAATTATTGAATTACTGACTAATGCGTGTCCGCATTTATGCACACAGTGACATCACGACCCATCCTCTTCGAGCCCTGCCAAACTGTTATCATACCATACGCTATCTTTGTATTAACCGTTCTTAATACATCAAATCTATGATAAAAGTATTCTGGCGTTTACTTAATAATGCCAGTGACGTCTGTTGTAAAGCCAGGAATTACCGCGCTAAAGAAACAAAAGTTTCAAAATAAGCAAGTCTTTGATGATAAATAATTTATCGCTCCACTAAAACCTGCATAAGAAAGAAATGTTGATAAACATCGAACATTAAATATGTAACTGTTGACGATCGTAAAAGATGGAAGCCAGACGTAGTACATACATAAATATCACTTCGTAGGAAGTATAACTTTTATTAGTTTGGCGCAGTTGAGGCGTACTTACATCGGCTGTAATTTAAAAAAACGAAACGAAACGCACGATTTGCTCCGAGAGCCATCGCGTGGCTCCATCAACGCCGACGCTCCACACAGATGTGACCGACGCTGATTTTTCTCAACGCATCGCGTGTTATGATGTACGACAGTACGACACATCAGCTCTGGGCCGGCGACGAGTTCGATAGTATCTGGTGCGGGCCGCGCACACGTTAATAGATTCAACAGGTGTACCGCAGGGTGGTCCGATCGGCCCGCTACACTTTTTTATTTACGTTTTCACGAATTTATTGCACATAGTCGACGTCTCGAGGCGCACGTTTGATTCATATGCTTACGTTGTCGCTTTTTAATACTGATTTACAATAAAAACAGAAATGTTTTACCGGCGATTGATGTGAGTTATGATTAATGTACGCTCTTTGATGTTCGCTGCTATGAATCTATCAAGTTGGCTTCTGAATATCGACGCGGGACCGTGTATAAATAAACCGGGACGAATTCGACGAGCCGTCTTCGTTTTAGTTAATTACGAGGTTATTAAAGTAACATTGCTGACTGACTAACAAAGTTTCCACTCGGTTGAGATGTACCGAACACTTTCCGGTCATTATTGTGCCCCGAGTCACGCCAGGCGTTGTCACGGTACACACAAATTACATATTTGTGATGTTTTTTTTGTCGGATAAAATTAGACTAATCAGCATCGAGTACAAAGAAGCAGATCGCTTTCATCATCGACACGATGATGTTTACATCGGATCTTCCGAGAAGCGAGCGCAGCATTCAATACTAAGAAATAAATATGTGAGTTTGACATTTGCTTTCAAGTTGCGCTCGCGTGTTTGGAGCGTAATTACGGGCGTCGCCGAAGAGCGAGCGAGAGAACCCACGCGCACACTACTTACCATTTATTTTTGTCCTTTTTCTAATGTAACTCTAGGTTTTTTTTGTTATTAAATTAACGTGCGTGCCGATTTCTGACAAGATGATAGGTTGCGTTTGATGGGGCATCTGATTGCTTCTCTTGTCGACATCCCTCGATGCTTTCTCTTTGATTTGCTTGGAAATCAGAACGTAAAGGTCACGTGTGTTTATATGTGCTCGCATATCTATAATCAAACACGGATTTGCATTGGCGAAAACATTATTATTTATTTTCTTTAGTGTTGTTAGAGTCGATTCATTTGCAATTGAGAGCTCAACGTTGAATGTCAAGCGAACGCTTATTTATGTTGATGATCTTTTGAAAGTGTATTGCGTGTGTAATTTCTATTTCAAATATGTTATTTAACAAGCTTGAGGTTAGTCATGTTTATCGTATCTCGTATATCTATCGATACGAATCTATCGGTCGATATATTGTCATTGCTCACGGTGTCAGACGGCCGCGTTTTGGCATCGTCTTCGTTACATAAATTATCAGTGAATAGACCACTGCAAATTAATGTCGATAGATCGCTCCAGTTGTTAACAAAATTTATCATTAGCTTTATACTGCGATGGATAACAATAAATTAGTGACCAGACGTAAACGACAACACTGTTACTGTACACGCAAAAATGGACGTAGTGAGTGAGACGGAATTAATTATAGGACCAGTAGAGAGAGAGATTAGTGTTAAAAACTTTGATGAATAAGATCGTGATAAAGCAGATTTAAATGAAGTATCAAATAATTAGAGCATCACTAATGTTGTCGACAGAAATGAAGGAAAGCAGGACATTTGTCAAAACTAAATGAGTCTTGCAAAATATATAGGAAGAGAAAAATTACCAGCGTAGCTGCCAAGCAGATATATTTTGAAATAAGAAAACAAAAAAAAAAAAAGTAAGGAACGATGGAATGTGTTACTTCAAAATTGTAGTCTGGTTTCCGGCGCAAGAGTGGCCGATCATCGATAAATGTCAATAAAGTCTAAATTAGAAATACTGCCGCCATCATTAGTCAAGTCAGCCGGGAGATAATTCAGTGTCGAACTACAGCAGTTTACGACGACCGACACATAATAAGAGCACGGGCCCCGAAAATAACAAAATTAAAATAAATCGAACTACAGACAAACGTCATAAACTAATTTAGAGTGTTTTCGTTTTGGTGTGTACAAAAATAGCATCGTCACTCTTTCATGTCTCGCCGTGACATTAAACTATAATTTACAGTTGGATTTTAGTACAGCGCCATCTATGAGCTCCGAGATGAAAGTAACGTTTTTACTGCCTAAAAAGAGAGGTGTTTATGATTTATGTAAGACTATTATTGCTTTCTGAAATTAAATAGTAGCATCGTAATGTGTACGTATTGTGATGTTTACCTAGTTTTCATGTCATGTGTCTGGCTGTATACATTTAATGACAGGTGCCTGTACGCATGAGATTTTGAAAAGGTATTTCCCTAATAAGGTTTTATTACAAAAGGGCGCTATCTGTCGCCGTAATTATGTTACTAGCGGCTTGTGTATGATTCAATAAGTTTATGTTAAAGAATAAAGCAAGTTGTCTGTTGATTTGATTGTGAAAGAAAAACATGTCGAGATCTCCTTATCTTTTGTCGCAATGTGTAAGTCAATATAGTTAAAGCACGGTAATGTGGTTAAAGCCTTGATTCTTATGTTGCCAATGAGTAATCCGTGGCGGTGGACAAAGTTAATCATTCTTTACAATAAATATAAGTATTTATTCTTATTCATCATTTAGAAAGACGTGCTCTGCTGGAGATATAGGTTCTATGCTTCTCGCAACTATTCTTGTTACATTATCTATTTATCTTAATTCGTCATCAGCTCTCGCGGTAGTATCTACGGGAATTTGAAATAGAGTTTTAAACATAATCAATTATGCCACAACACAATAATATTAAAATATTGTGAAAATCGTTTTTGAAATGCAAAAGAGATAACTGTCTTTTGCATTGAAACAAAAAAATTCTCATATGACATCAAAAATCTTGTTACAACTCATTGGAACGGAAACATCAGTTATTGTAATAAATAGGCAATTTATAAAAAAAGAAATATCATCGCCCATCATTTGTCATAGTAAGGCGGCGACACACGTTACATCTTATTTCGTTAATTCTAACAAGCAAATTGATAGGAATGGTCACAATGTAGAACCAGAACTGAGAAATATGATTTATTATTTATTCAATGGCAATATTAAAGAGTTGAAGGCAGAAGCCTAACGTGGCTGCGGTGAACTTAGGAAAGAAGCCACGAAGCGTAAGCATTACACAATGAAAATTTCATTTTCCCAAAGGAAAAAATTCTCAGATTTGTACAAATACAAATCTTTGTTGAGAAACTGACGCACTTCACTTCTTAAATGAGACTATTTCCTTAAAAGCTTACTTACAACAAATACATTGAATAATTCGCACGATAAAATTTTCCTTACATAAACAAAAACAGTTCGTAATAAAGCATTTTCGTGAAAAAAAAAACACAAAGGGTTTGAACGTCAAGAAATCGTGACAATGGACCCCTAGGCATGTGTTCTTTAATACCCTTCGATTGTTTGACAAATTTCGAAGTAAAGAAACAATTTTTCAGTCCACAAAGCCACAGTTTTTAACTTATTAACCTTATCGAAGGGACAAAGTTTTTCCTTCGAGGATTTTTTGCAAAGATTTTAATTAAGTTGCCGAAAGGGTGACGCTATGTTATTCCTTTTTAATGACATTCCGATAATAGGTCTTCTTTTTCGTTTGATAACTTTCCTTTGAATTTGATTGCACGAGTTTTTGATTTAAGAAAGTTTTTAAGATGTTATTGATTGGTCTGTGGTTAACGTTTTTGTTTCAAAAATTTCTTTTGTTCGAAGAATTTCTCGGTGGTTTTGTGCCTACAATTTATAACAGTACAGCTTACAAAGCAAATACATTCCCCTCCCACCCTTAACTTAAAACTACAATAGAAGAAATTGAAAGCTGAACAACACAAATAAATCCGGAAGACAACACTGAAGCTCGCTGAACACATCGATATTTCGCAACGCCATACGAATTTGCATAAAAAGCGGCATACTATCAAAAGTTGTTCGTTGGGTACCTTTATCGGATTGTTTATGGCTAGTTTGTGCGCGGAACTATTGCGGGGATTGTTTGCATTGCCGCGTCGTAGTACTTTGTGCCTGCAGCGGCCGGAGCTCGCGCAGCGTTGTACGGTAATTCGTCTTTAAGATAGTGCTTGTAAAGGCATTCCTCTGCACAAAGGCGTTCGTTACGGCAAATAACAGCTTTTATATCGCGAACTCATTGAGTTTCGACACTGTGCAAGTATCCTAGAGGGCTGCGTTCAACACCATTGATGTTTTCGTGTTTTATATTTTTGTGTCTTTTTGTCGCTTTAATTGCTGCTGCAGTTATATAAATATCGTTTTCTTTATGTTTTGACTCGTTAAAATATTTTTGAACACATATTATATTCACCTGTGAACTCCATTTCCATTGGCTTTAGACTTAACAGCGTACATTTTTCACCAATAAACCCAAACATACTTGTAATTATATAGAGCTATTGAATCCCCAACAAAGAGATGAAAATTCGTTTCAAATCCGCGTTTTTGCTTGCTTTAAATTCGGTGATTCAATGGACTAATGATTCTGAAGCATGAATGGGTGCATTCTGAAAGGCCTCGCTTGCAACTAGGCTTCTTTGAAATTCGGCCGCATTGGCAATGAGCACCACTTCAAATGGGAAGGGGGTCTGTTTTTGACTCATGAATTGTCTGTGTAGTTTCTTTCATGTAAATGTTGTTTGTGTTGATACTGTGTGTATAGAATCTTCAGCAGGCTTTGCTTGTTTACCTTTGTACATCATTGTATACTGTATTTTTTATACTCTTTCGTATATCGTTCTTTCTATACATATCTATAGGTATCTAAAATGATTTTCTGAATAAAAGATTCTGTCTCATATTTTGCTATCTCTATGTCAATTGGAACTCAAAGACTTCAATTTAAATGCTTTTTACAACTGTAATGAAGGAACAGCCATCAATAATATCTGAGATAGAATACTTTCTACACACATAGTAGACAGCTAGCTATCTCGGCATCAGCAGACATTGTAATTTGTTTCTCAGCATGCGAAGATGCGTGACTGTTATAACTGTAACCTTCAACACATTTACTATTACACATTCTTCCATATTTATGTCAATAATTAATGCTTCTGAAAGTTCACACGCATCTACATTTACTTCATAAACATTATCATACGCTACAAAATCTTCATGACTGAAGATTTTGAAGAGATAAATTCTAGTTAAATTAAGATGTCAATCAAACACAGCACATTTCTTTAACGCCTGTTTTAGAGTCTTGTTTTAGTCTATAAGCCATTTTTGCATGACCCAATTATTGGGAGATTTAGATAAAGATGTTATAATCCAGGTAATCACAGCGGAGGAACTTCCTTAATCCTTTCATATATCCATTGCCTATATGTCAGCATTTCTTATCATCCACATGGCCTTAAAACCCAATAGTTAAACGCGACCGTCCCCTAGCGTCCACATGACTTATGCGATCGAGGTCAGCCGGTCAACTGGTTAGAAATTGTGAGTAAAGGATGCAGCGCGAGCGCAGCTCATCTTGTATCGAATGTAACGTACGATCAATAAATCAATTACGTGCGCGGGGGCAATGCTGAATTGGGTTTGACAGTCGGTTAGATCTAGGGATGTGTTTGGCGATCTGTGGGTGGGATTTTATCGATAAAATGTGAATAGAACAGTCGATAAATCCGAGCTTAATAATTGTTGTAAATTGTAAATGAATAAGCTTGTTGGTTGGGCTCAATTAATAAGAACAGTAATTAGTTAAATGCGGCGGAAACTACAAAAGACTAAGGTTGAACAGTATAGAAGTAACCACTGAGGTTACTTAGCACAATAATAATGAGGAAGTTATTTTATTAACTAAAACAGGAAGCTCGTAACTAGCCATTAGGAACGTCGTCGACCATTCATAGTTATAAACGTAGAGGTTATGATGAAATAAAATAGTCCATGAAGGTTTTAATGGAAGGAAACTATTTCATTCAAAAAAAAAAAAAAAAAAAAAAAAAAAAAAAAAAAAAAAAAAAAAAAAAAAAAAAAAAAAAAAAAAAAAAAAGATTTTTTTTTATCGATATCAATTTTTCCGAGCTATCAGCTTGCACGTCCCTATGTAAAGGAAACAGGATACGTTCAATGGGATGATTGATCGGTACCGAACGAACGTAATCCTTGCACTAAATAAATATCACCGTTTATGAACCACGCTTTAAGACACGCGACACGACCGTTATTTATAGGATACTGCCTAATTGGGACTGCATTGATACGTTTGGTATTTGGGATAATTTTAGTAGAACAGATCTCTTTTTGGTTTCTTATGCAACTGTAGCATAATCAGCCTAAAATGTTCCCACTGCTGGGACACAGGCCACCTCTCTGCGTGGGCTGTAATCCACCACGCGGGCCCAGTGCGGGTTGGTGGATGTCACAAGTCTTTGAATTTTTAGTTCTAGGACATGCTGGTTTCCTCACAAAGTTTTCCTTCACGGTTTTGAGATCAGTGGTGATGAAATAATTTACACAAAATAAAGCGTCTGGTGTCGCGACTATTAATTACCGTTGGGTCATCAATGCTCTCGCTACTCTAATTTGATTAAAGGAAAGCTGTATTGCTCACTTCTTCATTCTTCTTAGTAGCATTTGGCATTAGCATCATTTATTTTTTTTGTTTACCTGTAGACTATTGACTAGAATGATTAGGTCATTTATTTTTATGATTTTCTACCAAGAACCTACAATCTAGTAAGAGATTGTACACATGAAGGATGCAGCGATAAGATTATGAATTTATGATACGGCAAATTATTAAATATTTTTACGTAAGATATTTTCGTTCAATATCACGAATCCTACTTTGTAGTCTGCACTCATTAACCTAATTCGCAACCAGATTATCAACTGATATGAATTTCTTTTCACACGCCGGAAATCCCAGAATTAGATCTATATCTACCATTGAACATATGCCACGCAGAGCTATAGTTATCTAATATGACATTATCTTTTCTGTCTTAATTGGCATTGGCAAGCGATCAGAGCGCGTTGCTAATTTCAATTAGTGTTGTGTCAACACTGATGTCGAAATGTCGACAAGACACGATAAGTTTTTTCCGCACCTCTTAAGAGTGTTCATGTCACGTGAACCTACTTCTAAATTGAGTTTCCATGTCTAACACGTGAATGTGTTCGCAAATTTTGGTGATTTCGATTTTTCTTAGACATTTAACTGGCCCCGTTGTGTTTCCTAACTGTTTTATTGTTGTGTAACATAAACAAGCTCTTTTAAAAGCTTTTGTTGAGAAAGTTAAATGAAAAAGTTACGTAGGTAGGTACCTACCATCTAGTTACGCTGGCATCACGTTTCTTTGGTCAACTTCTAGGTTGACAGTGATTCGATTAAGAGAAATATTGTTACTTATTGTAAGGACCCGTATTTTTCTATTATTCCTGAGTCACTTAATTCCAGAAAATTTACACAATCACCTATTCATTTAAGCGTCGAGAACAAATGTTGGCCGCCCACCAATCGATCAATCAATATTATCGATACAGTCAATTAACGCAACTCGGCTGGGCGCAACTCTAATTGAGAGCAATAGAGCGGTGATGCAGCGTTTGAGTCAATCGGTTGTGTTGTCATAACTGGTAGATGGCCGCCCACATGCTCCCATGATCGTGGATAATGGCAGTGATATATGGAAAGATTCATGTACATTAATAGGACATGTAATGTGTCTGTAGCACATAGGTATATGACATGATTTGATTAGAATTTATAGGATGAATGATAGATAGCTGTGTATGGCGTCTACATCCATTACCAACTAACACAGAATCTAACGATTCCTCAATATTAGACTCCGTAAATGCACTTACACCTTGTCTCCTAGCAGTAATAAATCATCCAAAACCTACCTCTTTCTCTTTAGCAGCAAGCTCGCCCTCCAGATGGGGCTGATGCACCACGGGACTACTCCTTGAAGAGTTGCTATTACTTCTCCCGGTGGCTGCCATCTCCATCTTCTGTTCTACGTCGTCATCAACGTCGTGCTTCTCTGCCTTGATGTCAGGACTGAACCTGTCGATCCTCGTTTCCGTGGCTTGGTCCCTCGTGGGTTCTATGTGGGAGCCATTGGTCTTAGGGACTGTGGCCTGGAGAGGGGTCGGGCTGGTGGTGGCCAGTTGTTCTTTCAACGTGGTCACTTCTTTTTCAGCCAGTGTGGCTCGCTGCAACAAAGGAGAAAAGTTCATGAGCATTTTGAAATTTTATGTTCTCAAACTTGGGAGTCGGATTTGTCATTATGACTTTAATCTAGGTTATGATACCTAGAAGTTCAGTATAAAGTTTGCCTATTATTTTAGTAATTAGGTACCTATGATCAATTCTTTATGTCGAAATAGTTTAAAAGCAAACTAGAGATGCAAGTTTCGAGCGCTCTTTAATCTTTGAAACCTCAATGATAAATAACGATAATGATGCTAGTCTTTCAATGAAGGTTTATCCCGAGAGAGATAAAGGGTTATATACAATAGAATTGAAAAATGTAGATATATCAAACAATTTGAAGTCCATCAATATCCTCAATTAAAACCACAACAATAAAATTCTAGAGGAAGTAAATTTTTCACAAGCGCGAGCGCAAATGAATTAATGTAATCTAATTACCAGTTCCCATAGTGACGTACTTCCGGTAACATCATCATTGGGGCTATCAGCGATCGCCGGAAGTACGTAGCTATTGGCGGTTGGATCGGTGAACTAATGAAAAGGTGTTGTTTGCTTGTATTGTTTTTAAAAGGCCATCAAAGTATTGTTGAATATGTTATAAATCATTTTGATGATTGTGTTTTGTTTTTGGGTTGAACTTAGGTACCTATATTTATGTATAGTCAATGTCCCACATTTTCATTGATTAATCAAAACTTGGGGTTAATTTAAAAATAACGTATATAACTTTAAAATAATAGCGTAATAAAAATTTTGAAATCATAAATAAAATTAAGAACAAATCCAATTCCACTCTAAACGGTACCTACCACCAAAAATATCTATTTACGAAATTACTTAAACTAAAATAATGAGTCATTAGTTAAAGAAAGCTAAAGTATAAAACTGAGTGAACACACGCGTGACTGCACGGCCCCTGCACAGATGCTATCAGCGTGATGATATGGACTCCGATTAGAAGGGTGGTGCCAGACCAACGGCAGTTTCGCTGCGGTTTTCGGTTATACAGACACACCTCTCGAAGACGATGACTAGTACACAGACAGTTGTACACGCTTTTAATTATGAATATTTTGGGAATGATCATGGAAACTTCAAAATTGATTTTTTTGGCGATAACGTGGCAGAAGTATTAAAAAAGCTGGCAAAGATTTCGATAGTTCTGAAAGTTGGATTGACTAGAGGGGCAATTCTCATAATTTTAAGAAAGTTCACAGTCTCAGTGTCAATCTGTCAAATATACCTCTAGCTTTTGACATTTTGTGTGTCGCCGTGACGAGACTGCGACTAGATTTGGAACGTTTTAAATTACGAGAATTGGGCTTCAAATTTATGAACGTAAACAAGGCAAAAGGAGTATGTCAGGATCGTAGGAGGTGGCGTTCTATAGCTTCTGCCCATGGGAAGACGGCTTGATTTTATGTATGAGAGTTGGATTTTTTATTGGAAGTTTTTGCATGATGAAAATGATTATATATATAGTAATCACTAGTTTCGTTCAGTAGATATAGCGTTAACGTAGCGTATATATCTCATCTGAAACGTCTCACAAACACGCACAGTTTACGCACTGGACGCATGTTACTGATGAAACCGAAGATCACTGGATTATACGCCATACTTGTCTAATTATATTAACCAGTCGACTTTCTTTTGTATCAGCTTAGTCTTAACTTGTATTTGAAAGTCATTGTACGCTCTCGTTGTGTTCATAACTTAATGTTAAGCTCATCAATTAGTAATATAGAATCTACACTTAACATTTTAGAGTATATGTATATTAGAGTAACAATTTGAGCTAAATTCATCCATATTTGCTAATATAATCGAATCGTTCTTTATCTCTCGTAGACATAACAAATTAACACAAAACGAGTAATCTCCGATTTAAGGAGACCCTTATATCCAGAAGCTAGGCTAACAACATATCTAGTCTTGCTATATGAAACATAAACAGGAGATACTAATGGCGTAGTAACTGGAACATGCCACGACATCTCATAACGATCAGGGTTCCAGGAAAGTCTTCCAATTCCAATACAGCGATAGGTAAATATTTGCGTGTGCCTCTGTGTCTTAATGTTTTGCTTCAGAATTAGTTATTGCTTCAAATATTATGTGAAATCCTATAGATATTTTGTAGGATTCTTGGGATCACGCTGATGTTTCAAGAAATAAATTATAGATTTAGTTATCACTCATTGCGATTTAAATTTTGTGTCTTGTTTTTTGAACGTCTTAAGTGTAAATTGAACATATTCCAGATTCATTTTTCATTCTTAGTCAGTCTGAATCCAGATTAATTTCTTCATCAAAAATCTTAAATACAGTTCCAGATTTACTTGTAACCAAATATCCGATAATTCCTATCACCTAGTACCAAATTGACGGTGTCCCGATTACGTAACATCTCTCAATTGAACAAGATTGATCACTCAGCCTCGTTGACTGACTCAGTGCAGTGTTTTAAGAATAAACGCCCTTGGAGACTGTCGTCATCGAGACCTTAGTGTGATGACATTGTGCACAGGAGGTGAAGGATGAAGGTTTAGTAGGTAGAAAAGGAGAAGTAGGGATCGATGCAGGTGTAAAAGTAAAAAAGATTAAAGGAAAAGAAGTATCAAATGCTGTAGTAGGTTTTAGATTCTTTTTGATAACGTGTTTGAGAGATAATGTTTTAAGCAAGAGCCACGAAAGTTTGGTTTCTCGAAAGCATACATACGAATAAATAAATCATCAACGATATTATCATACGTAGGTATCTATTTTCCAGCAATATATTGGGCCCGAAACATAGTTGCAGGCATAATATGTACATTTATCGTGTCATCTCTGTGCAGCCAGCCACGAAGCCGACCATTACTAGTTATCTATTCAGACTATAGAAAACCGCCATCGTAAAGTGCGTAATTCAAATTAAACTTTAAACAGAAACGATGTACTTCGACCGAATAATTTTATGTTTACAACTAGAAAGTTGAAACACTCGAAAGTATGAAAGTAGTCATCAAAGAGGAAGTAGCACATTCAATTAAAATAGAAGAAGAATTATCAGCATTGTGTGGAGTGTAATGAGAATGTAATAATTAAAAACAGTCGATGTCGTCAAAAATGTTTTTATAATAGCCCAAAAGACATTTAAGTTGCGTATAATGTGAGAAAGTAGATTTTTTTAGATTGTGTGGACAAGAAAGGTGAGTCGCACTCGACATTGATGAATTATAGCTTTGAACATGAAAGAGATAGGAACTTTGATGACTGTGAAACTGGGACGAATTGACGCGACGAATTATTGATATCATTGTTCTAATAATATTCGCGAAAACGTAAAAGATGTTAATGATAATCTTTCGAATGTCGGCCAGAAAATCTTTTTGTAGACTCATTATTTTGACATTGATCTTAAAATTGATATTGAAGAAAAAGCTGTAGCTGTAAATTAGCATATTGGTTCTGAACAAAAGGTAATTAATTCTTAAGATTAAATCCTAGCGTAAAGCTGTCTACCCGAACTTACCATTACCTAAGATAGCAATCAATGACGATCCGTTATTCAAAAAGAACCTAGTCGTAGTGCACGGTTCTAAACCAACAATTAAAGCGATGGCGACTAACCAACAAAGAATACTTATCTATTCAAGTCATCGGATTCTCAATTTTAGTATGTTTGTGCAATAGATTAAGTCGGTGTAATTTTAGTAATTGAACTCTCACGGCTAACAATTACAGTAACGGTTGTAAGCTTAATGATTCAATGAGTTATTGCGCTGTAAGATTTGGAAAATAATGTGGTTCAATCAGATCTTGTTCAATGTGGTTAATTGCTGGAAATTCTGGCGATGGGTTAGTCACCTGTTAATGTACAGTCATCGTTGTTTAACTGTTTGTTTCAGAACTGTAGTTTCCTCTTTTACATCCTTTTATCATGAAATCTTTCCACTGTTTAACTGTTAATCAACCATTTTGTTTTACAAATTCATAACAAAAGCTCTCGCGTCTTTTGTTAATACTTTAAGATTGTTTTCTTCAAAACAGTAAAATCAATCAAACTTATCCATTTCGGTGTCGTAACCGTAACCAATCAATAAAATCGAGAGGCCAGATATTGTATTGAAACCTCATTGTCCTGAAACTCTTTTGTTTTCACTCAAATTATTTGTTTTTGAATTGGAATTTGATTTGTAAAGAGGTTACGGTCGTTGTTATTGTTGTGACTTTCAAGGGTTGCGAGTTTTTCTCTCCTTTAGAATACTTTCGCAATGTTTGCAAAGCTTGAATTTATCCGCCTACATCGTTAAAGGGGAAATTCTTAGACGTAACGTGAAAGAGCAAATGGCTGCTGCAGATAGTCTTAACACGTTTAAAGAAATTATATTAAGAGTACCTACGTCTGAAACTAAAGCAAACAAAAGTATCGCAATTACATGACGCTGAGGATTTCAACGAGTACCGGAAGGCGAAAATATTAGAAATCTTTAAATGTTGGTTAGTATTAGAATGTTTTGCGAAAGGGTCTTTAGAATGGTCTGCACCTAAAATGAAATCGAATCATTTAAGAAAGACCTGCCCTATATTGTTGCTGATAACATTCCAACTGATATAATTCTCCAGTTATCTTTCGAGATCATTAAAATTCTCATAGTTTTCACTCCCTGAATCATCGCACTTGAAAATCAAACACCCAAAAATACAGAAAACAATTTAAAAATACATAATTTATATTTCAACAAGATTGTTAGTGTCATATTTATAATATAGAACAAGAATTTGTGCAATATTATTAAAACACGACTAGACGTTGTATATTGGCACAGTCGTGTATCTCTATGAGTCAAAGTATACAAGTCCGTCCGTTTGTAACTACATCGGCATTTCGTGTTTCCTAATGACTGATAATGACTACAAAAGAAAAGAAATAATGACTAAAAGTATGACAATTCGTATGTTTACGATAGCTGAATTGCTAAACTGACTTTTATGACTGTTTGTCGTATAGATATGTCTACAGTTAATATTCTTTACAAAGCATGAAAATACATTAGACGAGCCTTGGTGTCAGATAGTTAACGAAAGACTGGCTAAGAATAATAAGAATGACATTTTGAAATCAGTTCAAGATGTGATTGATATTAAAGTACGAGTATTTGAAGAAACACATGAAAATTCAAACAAAGATGTTAGTTTGAGCTACGAAACTAAATCAGTCCAAGCTTTAGAATCATACAATTTCCCGATAAGGAGCGAACTGAACACAAGATAACAAAGAACGTTGCCACCGATCAGATCCACGTGTAACCAACCCAGCTAAAACAATAAAACCTAACAGTAAAAACGTATTAACAAAAAACATGGAGCCGAAAAATTAAGATTTAATTACAATGAACATGAAACGACCAATTAATATGATACATGGTACGTTAGATCTGATAACAGAAAGGTGAATCTCAATGAGTAACGCATCCGTTTTCTAGAGCATTATAAAATGTGAAGATAATGAAGGAAAACATATGTGTTTCGGTGAGAGCTGTTACAGTCCAGCGGTTATATTAAAATGCTTCTTAATTTTTTTATATTTTGAAAGTACGAGAGGCTTGACACCCTTCAGAAGTAAGAGGGGAGATATCTTATTGTTCAATTAGAATTTGGGAATTTTATAGTTTTTAGTTGTGTTGTTCTGTTTATAATCGGATTGTATCATTTCTTTGGCGTAATATCCGCCCGTCTACTAGCTGCTACGTAGGATTGGCACGGAGTCGGAGAGGTTGCCAATGAAGGTGATGGCTATGGATTTTTATGTCATAGATATTGCAGACCAAGTGTACCACTGGTCCACACTACTCCTTGATCGAAAAAGCAAAAAATCGGTCTTTACCCACCAGTTTGATGATGTGGGCGATCAGTAGCAGTACTTAGGTATTGCAGATCTTGACATTCTCTGGCTCTCGGAAAATGTTGATATGATTAAAGAAAATGTCGATCGCTTATGACTTACCCCACTCCCCAACCCTGCGGCAGCCGCCAAGAAAAATTAACGCATCCTCGCGAGGGGTCGGTCAGACCCCGCATTATACGGGGAGCGGTCACTAATTAATGGAAAAGGATTAAATTCGGACCGAATTGAAATAAAATAAATATGATAAAGGACGCCCTTCTTGCCTCGGTCGAAGGGCTTCGGGGTTTGTTTTTTTTTTTCGGTACCCTGTAGCTGAAGGATTAGGACGCCAATACGACGCAGACAATTGTTTGTTTTGGCTCATATCGATTAATTTTTACTTGAAAAGAGAACTTAAAAAGAAAAACTGTTGAATGGTGGATTATCTGTCTGTCATGTAGACAAAAAATTGCGTTCTTACATGACAATCGTCTAGTTAAACATAATTATGATACGAAAGACATGTGATACGAACAATGTTCTATAATTGGATTCTAGTGGAAAAGTAATAAACATTGATACTTATTTTTTTTAAGATATGAAGTAAAAATGTCAGTACAGCAATTAAATTGAAGTCAATAAAGAAAGGGGTTATACGATGTTGACTTCGATCTGTTGAATAATGATTGTGGTTTAGAGTGTCTAAAGTTAAGAGTAAACTAGTCGCGAGCTCGAACTCACTGGTGGTCATGGCCAAAAAGCACGCTGTCTCACCTGGCTTCGTGTCCGACAGAGCTAGCACAGTGATGAGCAGTTAGACGCTAGTCTACATGAAAAAATCTAGTTCTCACGCACAGAAACACCTTTCCAAAGTGATAAGCGCGTAAAAAAATTCGAAAAATGCTTCGAAAAATCGAATTTTTTGAAAAAACCACTGCATAAATCAATTACACATAAAGTTTATTGAACTCTTCGATAAAAGAGCTTTGTCGATACGGAATTGGTTTTGAAGATTTTACAGTTCTTTTATTACTTATTCACACCCAAAGTTACGTTAAAAATAGCATGAAAAACGAATCTTTGTTGGCTCATAACTTTGTAATGGCTTTTTATTTTACTATTCTGTTTCCGTGCAGACAACATTAATACTAATACAAAACGATATCATGTTTAACTTTGAATGCACAATGTCAAACAGTGGAGTAATACTCTCCCGAAAATTGTATGGAAAAAATATCGACTAGTGGCACCTTAACCAGAAAAATTGAGTGGGCGGTCTAAATTACCTCCTGTTTCGGTGGAAGGTTCAGCTAAATATTTATTGTAATTTTTGTTTTATACAGTTATTTTTACTTGCTCTGGTAGCTGGTGTTAAAATATGAAACGATTATTTTAATAGTTTTTAGATGAACACTAAAATATA
The DNA here is from genome assembly GCA_916614155.1 of Mesoligia furuncula. Lineage (NCBI taxonomy): Eukaryota > Metazoa > Arthropoda > Insecta > Lepidoptera > Noctuidae > Mesoligia > Mesoligia furuncula. Next base: position 2,273,827 of record OU744810.1, read on the forward strand.
TTATTTTCCTCTATGTTTTTCTCGCCAAGTCAAACTAATAAAAACGTATGATTATTCTGCGAATAACTCAAGTAAAATATTCGTCAGTTCTACGAATGTATGTGTTCTACATTTTTTGGACTTTATTAACCCTCGGGCGTCCCTCACAACCCTCCGTCTTCGCCCGCCTGACCATTGTCAGATAATTTGCCTATTAATTTGTACATGTCCACCGATGTATTGAGGCTTTTATGATACTTAGATATATATTGTAAATGTATTACAAACAAAGATGAAAATCTCATAGTTTCTTTTTTAAGACGTCAACCTAACACTTGTCAACAATCAATCCATTAACAACGAAAGAAAATAAAAAAAATCTGTCAAAAATAAAAACTGCGTTCGATTTCTCATTTCATCGCGAGCTCAACATAATATATTATTATTTATTTTCCACGTAGGCTGTCGAAACGCGTTTCCTTGTCTTACTTCTGAAAATAAAACTGTTGGGAGGTAACACGATGCTTACAAATTAAAACCGACATTGAGATATTAAGCGCTGTTCAATAGATTTAAACGAAAAAAAAAACCGTGTTTTTAATAACGTCTACATAGTAATTTGATTAGGCTCTTAGATTTCCAATTTTATTTTGCTGAATTTTTAAGGGTCTGATATACCTTGGACGGTAATTTGTTAGTTTATAATAGCTACTGCAGGGGAGGGTTGATCGGGATGAGACGTCAAATTTGATTACCATAGAGATTAAAAAAAAAAGCTTCGACACTAGATCTTCTAAAAATAAATCAAGAATTTCACGGGTTTACCTAAGTAATTAATTTGAGTGAGCTCCAGAACAAAATCCACGTGACTGACCGACTTATTTTTCCACATCCGAAAAGGTCGGTATTGATGAAATCGCTCTACAAAACAAAACCCTCAGAGCATGAACACCTCAGATAGACAAACACAAAACCCAGAGTCGAATCTCAAACTAAATAATTCAATTCCCAACAAAGTCGGATTGACAAATTCAAATAGAAACGTTCGAAAGGCGAAATTTTCGTTCGAAACACCCTTCTATCGACTATAGGCAGGTAAGAGTTGATCATTATTAGATATTGAATTTTCGTAACTTTGGACTCATCCGCTTTCTAATTTACTAATGAATCCGAGTGGTACTGCCATTAGCTACACCCTGCCCCCCTCCCATCCCCCCCTTCTCCTCGCGTCCTCGTGGGGTGTCGGGCAAAGGGGTAAGAACGGGAATTTTCGTCTTTTATACATGTAGAACGATAATCCGATTGGTGATTCCGGCGTTCCACATTTGAATTTTCGTGTGTTCCCGTTAATTCAGGAACGCGATTAGAATTTCTGTAGTATCTTGTTGTTTTGGTTATAGGTACCTTCTGTGATTACTCCTTCATGTACTTTTGTGGCCAGGGATGGATTACCCTGTTTTAGGATAAAGATATTGATGTTTGCGATAGATTAAGTATATGCACAGGGGCTATATAAAAAGTTTGAAGTTTGTTGGTTTGTATATACAACCACCTTAATATGACCACATCTTTCTGATATATCCTGCATTTTGACAATTGTTTCGAAAATGATTATGCTCTTAAGTTTTTAAATGAAGTAACATATAGGCACAAACTGAATACAGAACCCAACAAATTGACTCTCTAGAATACAGTAGTATAGTAGTAGTTGTCTTCATTAAAAAAAAAACCTCAAAATACATATTTCCAAGATGTCAGACAGCTATCCACGATGTTCGGACAATCATATTACTAGATTGTAAGCGACAACTTGGCACTAAGACTGAGTATGAAATATCTTCAATTAACCTATTTTTTTTTAAGAAAACTGATTACTTTTTGATTTAGAATGTCGTGTTGCTTGATGTTAGGAATGCTGGACTGATTGAGGGAGTTACAGCAATCTGTGGATCATTTGGCGCTGTCTTAGATTTATAATCAACATCATCATCAGCTAGAATGTCATAAACTGTTGATTTGGCTGATATATTATCATAAGTCATGTCAATATTTCTTTCTTCTTCTCTTTCTTGGTTCCACGATTGAACGTAGACCTCATCATCATTTCAGCTCGGTATTACTCACTGCTAGGCCTACCCATTTTGCTACCATACTCCCGGTTCCGTGCGTCCCTCAAACTCTGTAGGTCTACGGGAAACACCTGGAGTTGTTTCCCGTAGACCTACAGAGCTTAAAACATCGAAAAGTTTCTTAAGATATCTAAGACTTATTCCATTATCAGTCATTCTTGAAGTTTGATCATTTGGTTCATCTATTCTTAAGACAGACTAGTTTTGATATGCAGCATGACGTACCATTGTCGGTCCATCTAGAATTCTAGATTCTAGTACTCTATATGTATACTCAGGGAACAATAAAACCACACCTAAAATACACGTACGTAATTCTCCTTACAAGAGGACTACGTATTGGAAATATATTTCGTTTTTGATGTAGTTGTTAGCAAACTAAATTAAAAACTTGTGCTTACCTACCCAGTCGGGCGGGCGCCAATAAAACTCAATATTCGCACCTGTAACTTTCGTACAGAGCAGCTATTGGAGATAGAAGTGACACATTTAGGAGTATATTGTGCCTATCTTTGTTGTTCTTCTGTGAGACTTCTTTTTGAGTCGATCGTGCTTTTTAGATAAGTTGGGCTCAGTATCTGGCCACGTTAATAGCAGCATCAGAAGTATTTATTAGATCAGTAAGACTAGTGTAGGTTTATCTAGTGTTATTGATTTGCATAATATGGTACATTTGCCAAGTAGAATTATAATTTCTTAAGTTTTGTATTATTTCATTTTAAAATCAACTGTGCTGTAATGATTCTCTTCTGTTGCATCATCATTATTATTTTGTGTATCTTCTTAGTAATTATGATCGTCGACTGTCCCTCTTTCCAGTCATATCTGTTCTTTCTACTACTTCTTTAAGTTGCTTTTCCTCTATGTAGGTATAAAGGTTTCCCTTATCTGCCCTCTATTCTATGTCCAATGTTCGAAGTTCACAAATCAAGTACGGGTGTACAACGGTGCACACAAGTTGTGCCGTAGTGGGACGTCTATTCTCTTGCTGTGCGAACTTTACATGTGGACGCACTTGTGGGGCGCATTGTTCGCTTATTGACTGTTGGTTTGGTTACACGCGAATTTTAATGTGTGTCGTTAGTTATTTGTGTTTTGAGGTGAGGTTTTGGAACTGTAAATGTTTTCTATTTTCCATCCAGATAGTTCTTCTGTTCATGGAATACTAAGATCTAGCATAGGAGGAGGCGCTTATGATTCTGTGATAATATTCTCTTACATATAAAAAAAATTATGCTTACAAAGTTACAAGTCTTCTGAATTATAAACATTTATAGTAGGAAACAATCGCACAAACAAATATTGTAACATATCGCAAAAATCTGTCACGCTTTCATTCATACTTGCGTACGTAACCAGGTAATTAGAATCATCGAGGAAGCCCCGGTCTACACAAAGTCAACGTTCTCACCTATCTATGATCACCTGGTACCCACTCGAGCCTATGATTAAGCCAAAAGAGCGCATTTAAACAATATTTAACTCGACTCATTTAGATCTGTATCGTCGGCATTGTTCGGAGCCGTTCGGAAGCGTTCGGGCGAGATCGTACGCTGCAATGATTTACATTGTCTTGTTATTGGTCCGGTCAACTGGGAATGGTGTTAATGGCGGAATTAACTGTAACAGGTTGGTGCTTGTTAAATGTGTATTAAGGCTTGATTTTGGTTTAGATAGCTGAACTTATACGTGGTTTGGTTTAATTTTCTAGTAGTTAGGTGCAATTAAATTTAAAAAAAAATGCATTTTTTTCATCTAGTAATAAAGTGCCAGTGCGTCTATTTACATTTTCATCAAAAACATCCAATAAATCAGTAAACTAATAACGTCTAATAAAATGTTTCAATTAATTACCCCCTGCACGGGCTCCCCCCACGAAAGTACATTAAAAACTGAACGTGCGTTATTAAATTCGGCGACGTTCGGCTAACATCGGTAATTTCCGTCGCCTCTTAATTCTGTTCGGCTCAATAAAGGCTTTATTGGCGCGTTATTAGCTAGGCTTTTATCTTCAATCGTGTTCACAGGTACTTGTTAGGGATGCTGCATGCTCAGTGACGATGTCAGATGCGACACTTTTGAGCAGATAATTTTGGCTACAGACAGCAACTAAGCCTATAAGCGTGTTATGCTGATTAAATTGCAAATTCCATTGCAAATTAAATAGGATATTACTTATTTATAATGAGACAGAGATTTATAATGAATTACAAATAAATGACTTTTTAGTGCGTCGAATAAAAAAAATTTAGCTAAGAATTTTTTTTTTAAGATCGATAATGTTGTAGATAAGGGTAATTTAATTTACTCAGTACTATAACTATAAAGACACTTAAGACCTTATAATAATCATAACCCTCCCTTGACTTTGATGTTATCGAGTAAACATGAATATGACAATCAAATGACCGACCTCATCTAGTTTTAAAAATATGATTGTCGTGTAAAAGTATTTGTACAGACGCCAGCAAATCAAGCTACTACAGTCTGTCAAATTTCTTTAATAGATTTTCAACTTTATTGCTAAAGTATAAGGTTCAAAGTTGATTGAGAAAATTTGACAGTTTCGGGTAGCTTGATGTGCTGGCGTCTGTACAAACCTACTTACAGAAACAAAACCATTTATAATGCTTAAATAAAAAAAACTTACTATTCAAACAAAATCTTCACACTAATATTATAAAGGCGAAAGTTTGGAAGTGTGTGTGAGTTTATATGTTTGTTACTTCTTCACGCTCAAAAGGCTGGACCAATTTTGATAAAATTTTGCATAGAGGTAGCTGACACCCTGGATATTCCCACGGATCGACATTTACGCAAGTGAAACCGCGGGGCGCAGCTAGTATTATAATAAAATCACATTATCAGATGTCCCTTCTCCTCTCCTAATACAACTTAATCTTTGAAGCAAGTACCTCAGAAGGGAGATGTTTATTGGTAACTGCCGATGCTCGCGAGGCGCGAAACAAACTGACGCACAATATTACACCTCACATATAATAAACATCACATTATGGGAAAATCTTTTGAAAGTTCGCAAGGCGAAAAGTTATTGGGAAAATCTCGTGTAGTTTTTCCTCGATAACTTGGTGAAATATTTGTGCGGGGAACACGGGGTTTTTTTATAGTGTAAGTTTGTGGATAAAGCAGAGAATTTGGGGAGACTGGAACTTGAAGATGTTGGGAACAATGAATTCGACGCACGGTTGGCACAGTGGTTATGCGATTGACTGCTGCGCTGCGTGTCGCGGGTTCGATTCCTGCACGGAACAAATATTTGTATGACCTACAAGTAGTTGTTCCGGGTCTGGCTGTTTGTGTACGAGTTTAAATGTTTGTAAACGCTCCCACAATACGGGTGAAATTCCTAGAGTGGGGCAACAATTGGAGCAAAAAAAAAATTTTGGGATGTGTCTTTCGAAATGAGAATGCCCACAACGTACTATGCCGTGTGCACAGTGGGTTATAATGTACAGACGCCAGCACATCAAGCTACCCGAAACTGTCACATTTTCGCAATCAACATTGAACCTTATGCTTTAGAGATAAAGTTAAAAATTTATTAAAGAAATTTGACAGATTGTATTAGCTTGATGTGCTGGCGTCTGTAATTGATTAAAGTAAAGACAAATAATGTTTAGCACCCTAATTGCGTAACATACTAATAATCTCGAATCTGAATAATTTTGAAGGATATTATTACAAATCTATTGCTTCATTAGTACGAAAAATTTGTCCGTTCAACAAAGTTAATAACACAATGAATGTTGTTCAAATGTCAGAATGAAAGCCATTGCTACTGTTAGTATGTTACCTACGCAATTACCCCGTTGCAGCTGGTAAGTCAGCGGTCATTTAGGAAGAAACGCTTTCAGGATCCAGCTACTTAAGCAGACATTAGTCACAATTGCGTGAACTTTCGAAAGCAATCCTCTCTAATGAAATAAGAACTGCACAGCATCCTTTTTAAGTCAATAAACATGACTTATGTCCGATCGATATATTTTCTTAAGACCTGACATTAATCACAGAAAAAAGGTCAAAAACCTGACGCTTCCGCGATCAAACGACTATATTAAGTGCAGACATAAAAATAAAACATCATACTACCTTGATTTATGCGCAGTCGGGTAAGATGGCGTAGATCTATAGATCGGCGAGAGATCCTCGTAATGATCCATGCGCGCTGATTGATCGCTGACGAGTGAATGGGAGGGAGGGGGGTTCATTGAATAGAAGCAGGCGCATCTTTTGGAACCATGCCATTTTTTGGAAGGTTGGATTTTTGATTGAATTGTTAAGTATTTTAATTAGTCTAATTAAGACTTGCTGTAGATTTGTTGGTAGATATTTTCTGAATATATTTTTTATCTACGGGCGGTTTTTTTTCTTAATCTTTCTGTCAACATTGACACTTTTAACCCCATTACAAAACAATCAGACACCCTTACCCCAAAAGTTAAAAACTCCAACCCTTTTTCTGAGGTTTAACTTTATTTAAAAAACGTCATTTTTGAAACAAATTCGAGGAAAAGTCTCAGTACAAATGTAATTACAATTTATAAGTGCCTATCAGTCAATTCGGGAGAAAATCAAGAGGCTGAAAGGGGCCGATCAAAGTACCTGAAGGGGTACCAAGAAATAATTAAAAGGCGTACAGAAAACCGACAGAAACTTAATTCCGATGCCTATTTGTAGCTCATCGAGTTCCGACCAAGTTGTTCAACTCTGCCAAGTTGGTCCAAGTTGGGCCAAGTTGTCCCAAGTTGCGCCAAGTTTGCGACGCCCCGGCCCGTCTGTCGCTTCGGTAATATTTGCAATCCACGACTTTTATCGTCCTCGTTACGTTAATTTATAATTACTGTTAATTGGGTATTATGTGTGTTTTTACATACGTCTTTAGGCAGATGTTTTGGTGATAAAATAGCAATAAAAACTAGCTGTGTGCCCTTGACGCAGTTTCTTTTGTAAATACATACACCTTTTAGCAGTCCAAAAATGCTGATAAAAAGCTTAATTACAACTGCAATCCTTAAGACACCCAGGAGAGAAACGAAAGTAGCTAGCTTATCTATGGCTGAAAACTAGACTAGAAAAACTTAAAGCAATTCTTTCAAACAAACCAATTGCAGGCACTTTTGAATTGTCAAGGGGTCGGTCAGTCAGAAAGATGAAGCTAGTTGCCCATTCCAAAGCGTAGGTTCCTATGGAGAAGAACGGGCAAGATACTTCCATAGACATTCTTTTAATCAATGCAGATCTAATAGTCAAACTTCCACAGTCCTAATTGAATGACTTCATCGTAACATGAAACCCACAATCAATCAGAAACGAATCTTCGAATTGATTCCTATTAGACTGATTGCTTCATCTATCATTCGATCAGAACGAATTAGTCGCATCGTTTAACTCGAGTGCAACACTAACAATCGATTCGCACTTCATTTATAATCGATTCAAATCGATTGCAATATGTATCGAATGCTGTGAGTCGTGACGGGAGTGAGTGATGTCTTCATCGGGCTATTGTATACCAAGTGTTGGATATTTTATTGCGTAGTCCGTTTTTCAAGAGAAATCTAGAAATAGGGTTTTGCTTTTTCAAGGCAGATTTAAAATACAATAAGAAATATAATGTGGATACCTCTGCCCTATATCTTTAAGGAAAAAAATCGTAAAGTTATTTGTAAAAATACAATGTTAAACTTGAATGGAATCTCATTATAATTGAGAAATATGTCCGAGCTAGAATCTTCTCAAGAACTTGAGGGTCTAAAAAAAAACTTAAATAAGTAGGTATCTTTTTACCCTGAACCCCCCTCCACCCCCCTCCCCCCTCCTCGATACCGTGCTAGTTCGTCTTCGGTTTTAATCTCTGTCTTGTCCACATTAATGGCGTCAACTTGTACTACTATCCTAGGACACTCAAAATGGCCACCTGCGTAATCTTTAGACTTAAAACTAATGTTTTTTTAGACCAATAAATAACCTTCATAGGACTAACTAAAACACCGAATCAGTACATTGTGCTCGTATTGAGTAATTAATTGATTAAAAAGGGTTCGGGAGGCATTCGTTAGAAGTTTTTCTAAGCCCCTCTGGCCCTCACACGATTTTAAAACAGCCCTTAATTGATTTAACTCGAAGGGATGTAGGAGTGTGTAACTTTTACTTTGCCGATGGTTGCCGAAAATGGGAAATTTTTGAGCAACACTTGAAATTTTATTTGGGAAAAAGTTATATTAGGTACTACATGATGTTTCAGAGGCTCTTGGGATGGAAATTCAATTGCATTTTCCTTTTTAAATATGATGAAATATTGGTAGTTTTAATAATATTTCATGCTAGCAGCGCCCCGCGGTTTCACCTGCATGAGTGACGGTCCCGTGGGAATATCGGGATAAAAACTATCCTATGTCTTTTCTTGGGACTTAAACTATCTCTATTCCAAATTAACATCTAAATCGTTTCAGCAGTTTAAGCGACAGACAGACAGACACACATTCGCATTTATAACATTTTAATCACCTAAAATTGGTAGGTAATCTTATAAGAATGCGCGTAAGCTTTAACAAACTCTAATACGTGCAATTGAAATAAGAAATGTTATAAATGGGTTTTCTTTACACACTGAAGAGATTTATCCTAATAGTGCCAAGTAATATCATAAACTGTCTCAAAAAACATATTCTCCAGAACAGCCCTTTCGCCCTGAACTACCCAAAATGCCACACCAAACCCTATATACCGTCAATAATATTATTTAGAACCGAAATCCTTTCTAACCAGATCAATACCTTATAACGGAATCATCATTTGTTTACTCCCCCGACGAACTCAAAGGGATCGATAGGATTAAAAGTGAACTTTTAATAGAATACAATTAATATCTGAACGGATTTCAGCGCCCGACGTCTGTCGATATTCCAACTTTGTCCAACTTTTAAATGGTTTAAAAGTTTAAATGTATTTTGTAAATAGATACTGTAATTATGTTAAAGATGAGACGTGTGTATGGTGCTAATTTTACGTAGACATTGCCTTAATTTTGATTTAATTTTAAGAGGAGCCGTACCTTTTCGAAGTGCTCTATTTTTTGTCACCAAATGTGCCTATTTATGTATTCCATCATACCTACCACCTACCTACAATACTTGCGATCTTTTTAATAAGTAAGTAAAGCCTGATTTACATCGTAAAATTAAATTATCACAGTGGTTGAAACAACAATAAAAGTTGCCCCGGCTGTTTGTGCCCGAATGTTTAGGCGATGCAAGTAATTTTTGCTTCTTTATTATATGACACAAACTTGCATCGTCTAAAAGGGATTCTAAATCTAATTCTACCCAGTTTTCTCCTACTATAAACTCAACTGATACCGCTAGTATCGTATGGTTTTGCGATTCCAGTTGGATATGATAGATATGGATTTTATTAGACAAGAAGACTGGGCACGCTTACGCTCCAACGTCGCCCAGAAAAATCCCGTCCCAATAAAACCGTCCACTCCAACTTCCACGTACAAGGTATCTAACATCTCTCCAACAAGAACCTATTAACAAAATCACCTTTCAAAAAGTTAATTAATATCACAGCCTTGCCTTTGATGGTAATTTTTTAAACTGTATCGCCAGACATCGGGCTTTTTGCGGACCGTACAAAGAGGAGAGGTTCCGTACATAAAAACCCTTTAACTTATGATGAATTAGCGATCTCCTACGCTTTATGTCTCCTGTTATCTACCCTTGCCTCCCTGCCTACCCTCCCCGTCGATATTAAGGAATTAATATGAGTGGAAAAATTATAAAGCCCCGAGTGTCCGATGGGCAAGGTTGTAATAATTTTGGCTTAGAAAGTGATGGTCGGGTCGTTTGTGTTTAGAAAATGTCTGTGTATTTTGATGTGTGGGGCGTTTTGGGTTGGTTATTAGCTTTTAAAGGGTTGTATTGATCAATGACATGCATTAGGTTTGTTGCAAATTGGAATGTGTAGTTTGTGGTTTTAAAACTGAAAACTTGTAAACGTACGTTTTGGTGACTTTACTTCGTTTAGGGCGACTACATGACTTAAAGCGCGGACACTGTCGGACTGCATAGAAAAGAAAGAGAAGCGCGATGACACAACCCTGGTAATGTATTGGAAAATATGAAGCAATTATCTATATACAAAAAATCTATTGTTAGGACTAAAAAATTAAAACAGTAGTGCTTTAGTATGTTGCTTGTAGAATAAATCTAACAAAAAATCATAATGATTGTATGTATAAATAAATAAATAATATATACCCATGGTTTTTATTGTAAAAAGAAAGCTTTTAAAGCTTTATCTTCATTATTTTTTTCTATAGTATCAAATTAGTTGTACTTATTATGTTTTCAACACACTGTCTAACTAGCATATATTATATCCTGAAAAATATCATATATTTTTCTGATTTTGTTTACTGTAGTCGATCATATACTTTTATTGTTTCGAAAACTTGCGTTTTTTGCGTTTAGGACCTGTAAGCCCCATAAGTACTTATCTGAATTATGAGAATTATGTTTGAAAGATAGATCATTAACAGGAACTGATTACGGCCGGGATAAAGGCCCCATTAACTTAGAAAAATCAATTGTGTCTCATTCGCGGTGATTAATCCATCAACATTTTACAAAAAAAAAAACATCCGACTTCCAAAAAAAAAAACTGTCTTTGGTTCCGCATTTTCATTTATTGACACCGACTTCCGAAATTAAAGTTATTTTTCAATTAGTAGTGTTTTTTTTGGAAGTCGGTTGTTTTTTTTCAAAAGTTTTCTACTTTATTATTCTTAACAGCTCACATATAGGTACTAAATATCCTTCAACCTTTAACGACACATCACGTGGAGCCATAAGCTCTAACTTAGAAGTAGCTCAGGAGTTTGTAAATTTCTTTACTAATATACCATCAAAAACGACGGAAGCCTTAAATTCCTCATCCGACGTATCAATTGATTTATTAAGAGCAAACGTTCCAGCCTGCCCGGTTGAATTTCAATTTACACATATTAACCCCGTAACAGTAATAAAAGCTTTTAAGCAAATTAAGATCAAATTGACCGAAGATCTTTGGGGAATGTCCATTAAAGTCTGTGCCTCCATAATTGAGACTATTGCACCTTATTTAGCCTTAGTATTTAATTCGTGTGTTGATCAAGGAGTCTTCCCCGATTTAATGAAATTCAGTAAGGTAATACCACTTTTCAAATCTGGGGACAGTAAAGACACCAATAATTATAGACCCGTATCCGTGTTGCCGGTTTTCAGTAAGGTGTTTGAAAAGATAATGCTTAATCAGATGCTCAATCATTTCATTTGATTGCGTCGATCACGAAACCTTGCTTTTGAAACTTGAGCATTATGGGCTTGGAAAACTTGCGCTCAGTTTAGTTAGTTCTTATTTAAATGACAGACAACAGCAAGTTCAAATAAATGGTGTCAATTCACATGGTTTAACAGTAAAAATGGGTGTGCCACAAGGCTCGATATTGGGTCCTTTCCTCTTTTTAGTGTATGTTAATGATCTACTCCATTTATTAAAAAATCAACCACAAATGGTGTTATTTGCTGATGACACTTCCTTAATTTTTAAGGTAAATAGACGTGCTACAAATTATGACGACGTAAATAACGCCTTACTGCAGGTCCAAAGTTGGTTCACTGCTAATAATTTAGTATTAAATGGGAAAAAAACTAAGTGCATAAGATTTTCTCTACCAAATGTAAAGAGTAGTGATTGTGAGATAGTATTGAATCAAGAGAAACTAGAATTCGTCGATGAAACGGTTTTCCTGGGGATCACGCTCGACTCAAGGCTACAATGGGGTCCTCATTTAACATCTCTTGCAGGACGGCTAAGTTCAGCAGCTTATGCTGTCAGAAAAATCCGCCAATTTACTGATATAGATACCGCGAGACTGGTCTATTTTAGTTACTTTCATAGTATCATGTCTTACGGTATTTTGCTTTGGGGACGGGCTGCAGACATTGATTCTATTTTTATTCTGCAGAAAAGAGCCATCAGAGCCATATATAACCTCTGCAGGCGTGATTCTCTAAGGGAACTGTTTAAGGAAATTAACATCATGACGGTACCTTGTCAATATATCTACGAAAACATCATGTATGTAAGAAAAAACTTACATCTTTTTGGTAAAAGAGGTGAAAGACATAATTATAGTACTAGGAATAGGGACCTATTAGTTCAACCAGGTTTCAGACTGGCTAAAGTAGACTCATCTTTTATGGGGTACTGTTTAAAATGTTATAATAAAATACCTCCCCACATTCTTCAACTGAATGAGACAAAATTCAAGTCTTGTATAAAACGCACACTATGCAGTCAGGCATATTATAAGTTAGGGGATTACATCGCTGATAAAAATGCCTGGCTCAATGCTGGTCCTGCTCCACAACCACAACTAATTGATTAACACTTGAAAATACTGTTGGAGCTGCTGAAGATTGTAAGATTATCTTTGCATTGTATAAACTCAATTTCCTTTGCATTGTATAACTGCATAGCACAGATGTGAGTTCTATGTAAGTATACCTTCTTTACCATTTACCGGGTAATATGTCTTACATTGACTTGAATGTGCCATGGCGGCTGATAGTATGTCATGCTCACACAAATGTCTCGCTGACGGTGGCGTGTGTATTGGATCATTTAGCTCCCTTCAAAATGGTTGAGCTGAATGGTGCTGATCCATGCGTCATGTTCGTGAACGGGCGCCGTCAGTTGGGGCTGGTCATCACTCAGCTGCCTAGGCTTATTTTTAATTATTTTATTTTTGGATTGTTGTCTTCTTACTATTTGCTGTACTCTGGACGCTCTTAACGCGTACGTATTTTTTTACATCGTTCTCACATATAATTGTAAATTCAACATTAATGATGTAACTAATATTTTTGTAAAAATACAATTTAAAAGAGTGTCCATGGAGTTTCTTGCCCGTTCTTCTCCATAGGTACCTACGCTTTGGAATGGGCAACTAGCTTCATATTTTCTGACTGACCGACTTCTTGACAATTCAAAAGTGCCTGTAAATGGTTTAATTGAAATAAATGGTTTGAGTTGAGTTGAGTTGATTCAGACACAATCGCTACAGAACGTCAAGTCACGCAAAATTGATCCCGCACTCACGATTAAAACCTTCTCGTCATGTATTACCTAATCCTTTTCCCTAAAAACTGTACCCTTGGTCCTCTGATAAGGGAGATGTTTTGATAGCCCCCATCATTCACTTATTCGTATACTTATACCGTCCCTCCCTGTTTCTATAGAAAAACATTGACGTAAAAAGTGGGTTGAAAAGGGGAAAAAGGGGCGAAGGGGGGTGTTGGGGCAAGGTTGGCCGCTGTCGAAGTGACCGCTGAGTCGGGTCGTATTATATGGATAACGTCGTTATGTGTTGATCAATTTTAATGTGTAGCGTCAGTGTGGGCAAAGATGAGTAAGATGGATGTTTTTTTTTTTTGCAGAAAAAATATAATATGTGTCAGTAAAGATATTAGCTTACATTACTGATAAGAAACGAGTATCTAATTGCATGGCTTGACACTTGTAAGATATTTAAAGATGTCAAATATCAAGACGCCTGAATCCTACTTATCTCTATTTTAGAGCGTAGAATTTAGTAGAAATAGTTAAAGTTTTGACTTTTGAAACCCATTTACAATCATTGAGTCAGTAGGTATAACATATAATAATATTATCATAATAATATTTGTACATAACATGTTTAGATTTAATCACAGAATTGAATGAAAACATGCAACACTTCGAAACGCATTCACTTACGAGCGCTCGATCAACGCTCCGTCTGCTCCAAGCCACCATTTATTTGTACAACATGCGAAAGTTTACCCGAACTAAACATGATTATAATTAACTAACAATAAAACATGACGATATCAGTGATTCACAGGAAACCGCGACTTTTATCAACAAATCCAATTAAAATATCGCAGAAAAAGGAGTAACTTAATCAAAGCGACCAAAAAAAAGGTGGTAATTAGAATCGTATTCCATGAAAACCATTGGTAAAGAGACAAACAAATGTTAGGCAGGCTACAAACGCGTCGTGTGAACCTGTGAAACCTCAGGGCACGTAGGATCGCCGCATACGGGCGGATAAAAGAAAAACACTCGTCTTTCGTTCGCGTTGCTAATTTTCGCCTCTTAATTACCAGAGACGGGACGTGTGGCGCTAGGAACGTACCGTTTGATGCGGTATTCCACATTTGAAATTGAGTTTTTTTTTTCTTTCGAGCATACGGGTTTTATTGTTCGTAATTTGAGTTTTTCCTTTTAGTAGATTGGATGGTTCGAATAAATAATTAAGATTATGATTAACATGGATGTTGATTATTCGAAAATTTATTTTTATTGTCTATTAGTTAAGTTATATTTTTTATGATTATTATTTATATAATTAATAATCATAATTTACATCAATAGATACTGTAGTCGTAATAAGCTATTAATTATCCTTTATAACATTTTAATTGATAACACACAACTTGACATCTTCAAGGAATGATAATAACATCTTGAAATAATGACTCAATTTTATCTCGTGACAACCGATATCAATTATAAGATGCTGGGATTCTAGATCAGCATGACATCATATGGAAAACAATGTGATAAGTTCTACAGAGGAAGTCTGCGTCATTTGATGAAGGAACCAAATTATAGACCATTATCTACAGGCGGACGATTAAATTGTTGATTGTAACATGGTGGTTATTTTGAATTATGACTATTTTGGGTTGAAGCTCACCGTTCAGTTTTAATTTGATTCATCATCATCAATATTTTAATAAGCAAATTCTACCAACAATTTGTTTTACGACACTACAAACATAAGGCGAAGAAAAAGTACTGAGTTACTCCAAACTCGCAGTAAGAAGTTAGATACTGTTTACTACGTCACGCTTAGTCTGTATAGTTACAGCCCTAATTAAAACAAATGAATGCCTTATTATATGCCGCATCCTTTAACCCCTAGGTCCGTGATTGAGGTTGACCTCCTCAATTATAGATTCTCTTTTCATTTGCTTCTGCTCAAGTTTGAGTCCGGATACTAAAGTACTAACTACTGATCGGCTTCTGCTTTGCTTTATTTGTCGTATTAACTAGCAGGGTATTAGTAGGGTTAAACTGTTAATTAGCAATTACTGTTTGGTTAGTCGTTGTTTTTAACTGAAAACTGATTTGTGTTAGCTGTTTTTGTTATTACAGAAATCAAGTTTTTTTTCAAAAGCCTAGATATTTAGTGTCGGAGAGTAAATTACATAATTATTACAGTAAAACATTTTTTTTAAAATCAGGTCTCAAATAACAATCACAAAAAAAAACGCTTCCATAACCAAAAAATCATTGAAAAAAAAAAACTTGCTTACCTCATGATAATAATTCCGAATTTTCATAATTTCGAAAAATGTTATCTTGAGTCTGTCACAGTGAAATTCATTCATGTGCACCGTTTTATTTTATGACAATTCTTGAAAAATTCAAATTCAAATCATTCTTAATTTAATTACACTTCAACTGAATCCCTGAAAATATTAAAAAAAAGATGAGGTTCCGTTTGAAAGAAACTTATAATTATTGTTCGATCAATTAAAAAGAAAAATCTATATCTATATATATAGTAAGTAGTAGGTACAAGTTTATAAAAACAAAAAAAAAAATTGCATAGATTTTTCCGAATCGAACAATAATTATAAGTAAAAATCTTTCAATCATTCTTCGTTTACACTTGAATTCTAAACTCTGCGTTATTCCGCGCGTGACGTTTACAGATCCGAAGCGCGCGACCAACTAACTCAGTAAGTTAGATAAAGCGCCCATCTCGCCGCGTTATCGCCTCATTTACATACGCACCCGAACATCAGAGTTTCCCATACTATCGGCTCCTTGTAAAAATCGTATCAAATAATTTGCATATACAAAGAAGATGTATGCAAATCGATGCGAGCATGCATCTTATGCTATTGTTGTTCGACATTTTATATCGGAATCGGGCTATCAATCGGTAAAACAGGTTTAAATATATGTGATGGGCCTTTGTTCGTCCTCAGATAGGATTAGGGTTAAGACTTTTTAACCCTTGGGCCCAGATGTCAGTGTCGCATTCTAAGTATTGATATTTAGTTCATTGTTCGGCCCAAGAAATTCGGAAATGGGTTTTTTATAATGCGATGCGATCGCTTGTGTGCATTAATGTCTCAGTATTCAACATTGACGATTTATGTCGTTGACAATAATCAGTGTGGAGAAAAATGATGTTTTGAATACAAACTTTCTTTTTTTGATCTGTTAAGTCGTGAGATAGGTGCGCGGAGAAGCTTGGGTACGGATTTTTTTGGCAAGCTTTCCTATAGTAGTTTGTGAGTAAGTTTTGTTTGAAAAATAATAAAATTGATCCTAAATTAGAATAACTTATATTTTCTGCAAGTCTCAGTTTGATTATTCGAAAATTTCAAGTAGCCTCATTAATTATTCCAAAAACAGGACAAATTTAAATAAAACGGCCACCCCGATAACAAAATACGAGTATCCGATCAATCAACCCTATTCGTGAGAAAGTGACTCCAGAAAAATAAGGAAACACTAATTGTTATTCGCATATTAAGTAGTTTCGACCTCCGTAATAATTATTCGAATTACCATATGCAGATCGATCGGTATAAATCATAGAACAATTGAGGGGGTTACGATCGGTAAGAACCGGTTTACTGAATTATTTTTTTATTCTTTTTTTTTAATTTATTGACCTACATGTGTCGGGTTAAGGGTTGAGCGATACTCTGGTTAATTATTTGCATATTAAGAATCCCCGAATGTCTTCAACTGGTTTCTTTTTTGTGAGAATCTTTGACTCGCACCGTGGGTTCGATCTTGATTTATTATTTTTACGGATGATCGAATTTCGTGACGTATTTTTTAATTCTTAATTTGAATTCGTTGCTTGATGTGATTTTATTTTTATTATTGACGAATGTAGGATTTGGCGACGTATTGCATACTTTTCCTTTTTAATTATTCCTATAAATGATTTTTTTAAATGTTTTTTTTGAACGTATTAATTTTATGTAAAAAAATAATTTATTTTATAAGCCCTACATTATTTCTTATCACTTTCCAGAGAACACTAACAACGACACTCATAAAGCTATACTATATTTATACTCCCTTAATAGTAGTACTTTTTAATTATCCACGATCCCTATTTCCGCAATTTCTAATAAACGTACACACAGGAAGAGCACATTTAGCGATTTCCGTTGCGAAAAAAAGAGTAAAATTAAAAACAAATTAGTCGATGATTCAGTCGCTCTAATTGTAATAACTTTTGACACGTTTCAATGGAGGACATTGTAATTAAGCGCTCGTCCTAGTTTGTGAGATATTATTGGCAAATATTACGTTTTGTGGATGTCAGATAGGCAGTCGCTCCATGTAAATGGTATTCAGGTGTGTCTGGTAAGATTGGAAGCCGACTCCAACATATTTGGGAAAAGACTAGACAGATGATGAGATGTCTAAACAGTTTTGTTATGGCTCGTTGGATTATTCGAAATCTAAGGTAAACAAGCTACTAGTTGTTTGCAAATCTCTTTGTTTTCTTCAAAGGTTTACCAAATTAAAGCAGAAAGTCTAGTCACAAAATTAAGACTAGTTAATAAACCTACGTTTACTGATGGTTCTAAAATGATTTACTTAGTAATTAAATTCTCGAATAATTATTCGAATGGAAATAAAATCATAATTATTCCAAAATAAAAAAAAAAAACAATGTCGAAAACCGAAACCTAAAGTAGCTTTAACGGTCATCAATAAAAAGCTAATTGTAAAAGTATCTCGTGGTAACGGTCCGAATAATAAAAATTAAACAATAGCTGTAAGTGCCGGTCTCACGTCCAACGATTCGTTGACTCCGAAAGAATTTGGAAATGTTTTAGTAGATATATAATCTTTTTAATTAATTATCACTATTAAAAATATAACTTGCCAAAGGAAAATCACCTTTATTACCAAAGTTGTAAAGTCCAAAAATTTTAACGTTATGATCTACTTTGTATGAGAAAATATTATTGTTTTGTCCAATGAATGAACGTTGGATTAGTGCAATTTGAATTTATTTAGTAATTGTGCGCCGTAAACAATAATTCATATTAATTCGTTCGAATTATTATTTTCGG
Source organism: Mesoligia furuncula (assembly GCA_916614155.1). Classification (NCBI taxonomy): domain Eukaryota; kingdom Metazoa; phylum Arthropoda; class Insecta; order Lepidoptera; family Noctuidae; genus Mesoligia; species Mesoligia furuncula. The sequence goes on from OU744810.1 coordinate 2,292,173, forward strand.
TACCGCAATTGACCTCTTTGCTACTTAGTTGGTGGAGTTTAGATTGTTTACCGGTTTTAATAAGTTTGGAATTAATGAACTTTAATTAAGAATAACTTAAGTTAGGTAGGCATATTTTATTACGGAAGTATAAGGTTGTTAAACTTAACTTAGAAATTGTATTGAGGATTGCAGAAAACAAAACATTCGATTGTTAATATCGAATCGACTGAATTAAAGTTACGGTCAAAATGAAATGACAGTTATAACATTCATAATCTGGAATAATCAAACTCGATTATTCGAGTTTTGAATTTCGAATTACATGACAGTTTGTGACATCCCTAAAAAAGGATAGAGCCATTAAATTTGTTTAAAAAAAACCTTTTTTACATAAGCAAAAAAGATGAATGAGTAAATTATGAATAGCTAATTAATAATAATACTTCCTGCTTATAACCATTAGGTAATATTCCAATATCGGGCGGTAGTTTCAACAAAAACGTGCGTTAACCCCGCCACGGTACACTTGGCGTATGTTTAATTAATATAAATAAAAATTATGAATAAAAGAGTTGTTATGAACCGCTCTCATTATCAGATTTCAAATGTAGCGGTGTAGTTGCTAAATTTTTTAATTTATCTACCGTGTCCAGTGTTTGAACACGTAAATGTTGTATTACGCTCCGTTTGGCGAACGTTAGCATTGGATTGTGCTTTTTGGTTTTATTTGGTTATCAATAAAATTAATCGGATTTTTTTGGAGATTTTATGGCATTTAGAGTTAATTGCTTCAGACTTTGGAACAGGTATTTCGAATTCATTTGATTCTTCTTTTGGGATTAATCATCATAAATATTTTTTTCAGTCTACCTACTAGAGGATAAAGTTTCTTTGATGTAATTTTTCATAGTTTGTGCCAATTTTGATTTTTAGAGAATCGTTTTGAAGGATATTGCTAATCCATTGCTTCATATGTTAGAAAAAATTGTCTGCTCAACAACGAAATAACGCAATGAATGTTGTTGAACTGTCACAATGAAACCAATTACCCCACTGGTATTTCGAATTCATTTGTTTCGTATTTTGAAATAATTGATTAATTTCAAATTATGAAACAACTAGCTTCCGCCCGCGGCTCCCCCGCAAGGTATGTCGATAAAAACTATCCTATGTCCTTTCCTGGGATGCAATCTATCTCTCTGCCAAATTTTATCGAAATCCGTTCAGTGGTTTAGGCGTGAATAGGTAACATACCTACAGACAGAAAGACAGACAGACAGACAGAGTTACTTTCGAATTTAGTATGGATCATCAACGGCAGTTTTTTTAGGCTACCTAACCTACTGATGAAGATGGAAAGCTTTACCTACAGGGTAAAGCTTCCCATCTTGAATGCCATATTTCATGGTTTCAAAACCAATTTCGTTCAGGTTTTTCAGACACGTTAGAAATTAATTTAGCATCGAAATTATTCTCAGTTCTTGCAAACTCCGTTTTTTCTGCACTTAATCTTTCCCGCCAATTTTCTCAATTTTCCGCGGATAATTTACGCGTTTTACGCATTTCTTTAAAAGCCACAATTTGATCGGGGCCACGCGTGATCGCTCGCGAGTTACTTACGCGGGGAAAGCGACCGATGCGCCCCCTAACGACTCAATCTACGCACATTTAAATTGCCCTTTCCGAACGAAACCTCATTACTTCCCGAAATATAACCTCTATGGAGCCCATAAATAACCTAACGGCGTACATATTTCAAAACAAGAAAAAAAAAATAACACATAAAAATTTCTTTGCCCCACGCGTCTAATGTTTGTGCGCGATTGCATTGTCCTAGGATATTCTCGTGCCGGATGATCTGCATAGATACTTACAATCATTCGACAGGCTTCCGAGTCGAAAATGACATATTTTCGGTTGTCTAATAATGCCTAGACCCCAACAGTATAGAGCTGTAGGAAATATAGCGGTCGTCTATTTGGTTTCGAATTTGTGGAGAAGATCGTGTAGAGAACTCCTTCGATAACATTGATTGATGTTCGATTCAGCACGGAAGCGTATGGTTGTGAATAGCTAATGCTAAGGCATTGGCGAAACAGTTAGAATCTTATTACGTTCGTTTAACAGCCTAAATGTTTCCAACCAGAGGAACATAGTCTGTGAAGTTGCCAGGTATGAATCCTAGATACTACAATAATTTTGTAGCTAACAATAGACAAAGTTTTTTTACCATAATATAACGGAAAAGAAAATTCTAATTAGATTTTCCCAATAAGAATAGAACGATATTCACAAATTCACATAGCGCAACGGTTATAACTCCCCTCATAATAAATAGACAGCACGAGATAAAATTATCGTGTGCAAACGCAAACGCGCCCCGAGTGCGTTCCGCGCATAGATTTTTGCATTATTTTAGTATGCAAATGTTTGAAGCGATAGCGAGTCACTGTAAGAGCAATTTAAATTATTTTTTATAGCGCCCGAGTGTATTGAGAGTTCGCCAACTGACGGCATCGAGGAATTGCCTCCGTTCTTCGTAAATTTTATATGAACCGACACATTTGATATGAAAGACGCCATATTTGAATAGATTTTGTCTCCACTCGTGGGTATAGAGACGCGTTCCAAATTTAAATTGTATGTGTGATAGATTTAATGCGTGTGTTCGAGATTATGGTTGGAATAAAAAAAAAAGTAATTTATGCGAATATGGATTCTTGTAAGGGGTGGTCTTGTTTGAATATTTTATAATTCTATCTTTCGATTCGTGTTTTTAGAAGACTTATAACTTATTAGAATATCGTAGACGTTTTCTCAAAACACTTCCAATATTCAAACTTACTGGGGTGTGCAAAAAGATAAACGATGGATCCAACAAAAACACAATAAGTATTCGCATAAAGAAGAAATCTTGCAACGAAACTACTAAATTATCCTCGTCTCAACGTACCCTATTTAATCCCCGAAACATTTTACCAAATGTACGGAGCAAGGAAAAATCTGATTAGCTTCGATGATATATCGCTGAGAATACCTCGCCTTAGTGCCTCTAATTTGAATATTAGACGCGTTATTGAAAAGAAAACTTTCGGAACGGCCCTCCGCAAGCTTTTAATGGTTATTGCCTCTTCCCTTGCTATCTGTTACCGAACGAACGAATGAACGAAGCACTCCAAACGGTTCAGGTGTCTCAAAAAAATGAAATTCCTCAAATCGTTCCCGATCCAAACAGTCGCATTCTCCATTTGAATTATATCGACGGTTATCATTTATTTAGAACGGCGTTCTTAATTCATACGCGCGAGTTCAAATATCGAACGGAAGCGGAAACGGTACTGATTCTAATTTCAAACGAAATATCGCAACGTTTCTATTGATAAAATTTTGTTGCGCGACACAACGCATGTTATTATTATATTGAACGGAAATTTACGATAATGACTTATAATAGGCCGTTCTGTGCAAATGCGGTAGGTGGATGTACCATGCGCCGTTCGTACAGTTTCCAGTTAGAGAGCAACATGTTGTTTCGCCTCGGTACGGCGATAATTTGAGCGTTTATTGCGATGAATGCCAATAATAAGTACGTGAGCGTAATATTACGTAATTTTAACTTTTTACAAGTATACGTGTCACATGGGGGCGGCATATTGTGCGTCTATTTCGGCGGGGGAAACTCATAAAACATGATTACCGGTAATGTCGCGAGGATTCGTTCATTTTTGACGTTATTCCTTTTCATATTTGGGGTTCCGTTACCGCCAAATGTCATTCGATTCGGCGCATGAAAAAAGAACGACGCCATGTCAAAAATGGTATATACCAATGTCGCTGTGACATACTTTTTAAATTTTATTTAATAGTTTATGGATCAATAATGTCAAAAAATATATAATTTCATTAATAATAACGTTATAGTTGTTTTCCTCGGGAACAGCACTTTTTTTCGGGAAGAAAGGTACTTCAAGTCCGTTTCTGTACACCTGACAACGTATATGCGAAATTTCAGGATGATCGGTTCAGTGGTTTAGGCGTGAAAAGGTAATAAACAAACAAACTTACTTTCGCATTTATAATAAAGGATGTTATATAAAATGTTTTTTTAATCTTTACAGTTTTGTCGGACGTCCATGTCAATACTTTTGAAAGTGATAGGTAAATTGAACAGGCGTTCACTTTACCTATCACTTTCAAAAGTATTTTAATGTTAAACTTTGTAGGTAAAGTATTATATTTTTCTGCAAACCTCACCTTCTGAAGAATTTGGAACAACTATGTAATATGCATATACATAGTTATTGTGTTCACGTTTACGTTAAAATAATTGAAAAATAAAATAAGGTGAAAAAAAAAAAGATTTTTTATGTTCATCGAGACTTTGACCCACGATTACCCTCGTTTTACATTTAATGTTGATTTGTAGCCTAGCTATTCAAAAAAAAAATAGCAAATAAAAATCAGCTGCGGATATTTGCGATTTTCGAAGTAGGTAATTGGTAAAAATAAAAGGCAGAATACGGAAAACCGCTATCTATTGCGGTTTCAAGTGTAGACTATATTTTATATCAATAGTTTGCGGTATGTTTTGTAATTTACTAATAACAATTCATTGATAATAGGGCGTTTATCTTCTTTGCCGTCATGTTGCGTGTGAAAAATTTAATCAACAAGATGCACACTACCCTCATATTGGAAATTGTATATAAACAGTTGTTACATTAATTCAATATAACAAATAAATAGTGGTAAATAAACAGACGTTTGATTGTTACGAATACTTACGTGATTTGTTTGGTGTCTGTGTGGTGCCGGACTTAAAGAATAGCACCACTTCCCGTGGGTGTCGTAAAAGGCGACTAAGGGGCGTACCGGAGAATGGGCAGCAGCGTTCTCTATGCATTCCACCACCATACCATACTGCGATCGCCAACCCGCCTGCCAAGCGTGGCGATTATGGCAAACGGGGGGGGGGGGGGGTTGCCTTTTGGGGGAGGCCTTTGTCCAGCAGTGGACGTCTTTCGGCTGAAATGATTGAGATTTTCAAAGACACATTAGTCCTGCTTTTAATAAACGAAAATACATTCCATTTGAAGCCACTACATTACATTTGTGCAAAATTTTACAAAATAAAGTTTAGAAATAAAAAACGTTAGGTAACGATTTTTGGTCCGAAACAGACCTCGATTTTCCATAGTGCGGCGCCTAATAAAAAGAACAGGTATTATTCCTGATTTGTTGACAGAAAAACTGCGTTCACGATGACTTCGATATTCAAATACATGAAGGTACACACACACGTCACAGCCGTTTTGTGTTCGGAGTTTGAAACTGTAGGTGCGTCAAGTTCCTGAGTGACGCGACATCTCAAAACTATAATCGAGAATCATTGCCCGCATTCATAATCGATCGATTATACCGAGAGACAAGGTGACGCGGCGCAGGGAGGTCCGACGGAAGGATTACAAGATACATTAGCATACGTAATTTGTGAGCACATCTGTCCCAAGCTCACACGTGGGCGACTCTCGCTTTCTTATTGTTCAAATATATCATTTCGCTCCTTTGTATACGCTCGAATCGCGTTTTGATTTGAGATAACGCGCGCGAGTAATACGGAAGTTGTAACTGTCAATTTGACATTTCGTGATTTTTTATTTAGATAACGTTTTGTCGTTGGATTTGAAATAATGAGTTGTTATACTAACAATGAGCGGTTTAATTTGAATTCCTTTAAAATTAATCTTTTTTAGATTAACAAAGTATCAAAGGGTTTTTCTACGAAATTTGTTATTCGAACAAGACCCACAAATCAATTACGTTCGATTCGAAAATCAAAAATTCAAATCGTTCGAGACAAAGCGACACGTTGCCTAATGAGCCAATAACTTGCGAGACAATGGGACGGCGTGGGCGTTCCGAATTCGAAATTATCACAAAAGAATATTAATGTAACACTTATTCAAATATACCACGATACATATTCAAAAATTATCTTGTCGTTTAATTTGAATGGTGACGGTGACACACTTTTTTTAAATATCGTATGCATTGTGATCGATTTTTTTTTCGGAACTATGAAAGAGTTCCCCTGCGCGGAGCCTGTCGAGTCGCATTCAAATATGGACGCTTTATTTAAATTATTTATTCTTGTTTATGATTTTTGTGCGGCGTACAAGCTTTATTACTATTTCCTGTGCTGTCAACACTAATGAATGTGACGCCGGTGACGTAGGACATGTGCACGCGCACATGCAAACGTTACGTCTGTAAACGTCACGTCACACATCCAACACAAGGACGTTATCAACCAATGATACCGAAACATCAAATATTAAGGATTATGGTATTAAAATTCTTTGATGGCATTTAATAACACAAAAAAAGGGGAACGGTAATCACGACTGAAATTCGTCTCGATCGAGAAACTCAAATTAGACGAATAGCGGTCGGAAGATTTCTTTGTCTTCGGCCTAATGAGTTTTTAAGTCGATTATAGCAATTTTTCATAGAAAAACGCGTTTAGTGATGTATCGGTCGTATCAATCAGTGTTGGGGCTAAATTGTTGTTTGTGGCGGGTCGGCTATCGGATCGTAGGCGCGGCGGACAAATGGGCCGATAGCGCGCCCGACAAGAAACCGGCCACCTTTGATTACAGCTTTTTGTTTGCTCTGACGTCGAGGAACAGATGTCTGTTGTGTACAAATAATAGCTTGGATTATTTAGAACAATGTGGATTGCCCAATCGCTTTTTGATATTGTTTTTTTGTCTTCTAATGGATGGATAGAAACTTTGATAGCTAACCTTTTTGAATGAGATTTGGATTCAGAAAAATATGACGTCGAAACGTCATAACTATTCCCGCCAATTTTGGTGTCAAAAAAGTAAATATCTACAACCGAAATGGCATCGAATCCGAAATTGGAATTAAGCAGAATCCGTCAGGTTGCAGCGGCATCACTTAAAACGTCATATTGATAGACATTTTACCGGCGATCCGTGTCAATCAATTCGTAAAAATTAATGAAATCCTTGATACAGGTAGCGAAATTGAACGCACCCGAAATAAACAGTTAAAAAGGAACCCGTGGATCTGTCCATCACGTTCCATATTCAAACGGGCCAATGGTTGAATGGCGTATTGTTTTAAAATCCTAACGCATAATGAACGCGTTCGTTTTTTTAAAATCGTTAATCGCGCTCTTTCACTTCATTTGTTTCGATCGCTTTTTAATCGCATTGTGACTGCGGCGGTATCGCGTTCAGCCTTATTCGATTTGTTCACCTATAGGAGCTCTAATTGTTGTTCAAATTGGGATTGTTCTAGAACACTAGCGTGAAACTCAATACGAATTAACGGTACGCGCCATTTTTGACTGCAATTCGAATTGAGTTCCATATTTAAATTCGCTTTAAGCACTCGTTTGTATGTTCTAATTATGTCCGTTATCTTTCCAATTTGAATTAAGTACTTATCTTCTCACTAATTGTCACCATCTTCACGTATTTTTTTAAACGCCAATAAAAATCTCGACGCCATTCCAACAAAGGGATTACTCTTTCCTTATTGACAGTGTTAGTACATTTAGGTTATCTATATTTACCTGATAGAGACACAGCATCTTAACGTACCTGGAAAAATCAAAGCAGAATAAGATAAAGAAAACATTATCAACAATGAAATAAAATAATATACGTCTTATCTCGATATATTGCGGGTACGATCGAGGGAAATAAAAAAAGTCACTCCTCATTTTTCCATATAAGACTTGGGCGTGTCCCAATACGGGAACGCCTTGTCGACTAAAACCTTTACGCTTGCTCTATAGAGGTGTTTTTCCAATAACGTTATATCGGCGTTCGATCGGTTCCGAACGCCCAGACTATCTTACAAGATATCGAGTACGCCTTCCAAGAAAACCACGAAAAGTCCAAACTCAACCTTAATTGTACCTAACTAAAATATGGATTCGTTTGCAGAATGGCGCAGTAAAACATATTGATGTCGTATCGGTTTTCCATTAACTCAAATAAGCGATATTCGACTCTATTCTGTGGGGCTAGGGACGCTTCTCGTGTGTGGGTACTGTAAGGAATGTATTGACGTGTTATCGGAGGTGGTGGTGTCTCGTTCGCTCCCGAGTTTTTTCCATATATGCGTCCTTTTCAGCGGCGCAGGTCGTCCTGAGATGAGGACCGGCTCTTTCTCTGCGCATTCTTTCTTATCAAGCGAGCAATAATGGGCAAATAAAATGTATTAAAATGCTAACCGTTTATGAATGCCTGGTACTTTGTTTAATTGAAATATTCTTGTTTGTTTTACATTTTATGTAAGTAAATTAAGTGTTGTGGGGGTTTAGACGTTGATACGTTTTTAGTAAGAATTTAGTTTTACAAAACAGTATTCAGTAAATTATGTTCTATGAAAAACTGAACCTGATTTTGAAGAGATTTGACAAGTGTCAGTGACGTCAAACTGTCTTAGAGCTGTCAAAATGTTCGTTATATCCGACTTTGAGCGTGGTCGGCAATTCGAAGGCTGTTGTCCCTATTTATAATAAGAATGACACAATATCCTATATTTTGCGGGACTCTATAAATACGCGTGTGGGATAAGTAGGTCCCTACGTTTATTGTTAATCCCGGTGGTTTATTTTTAGAAGTGTTTTTAAAACGATTTGGGGGTAGATTATGTTCATAGATAGATAGGTAGATTATGTTCTTAAATAGGTTGGTAGATAGATACATGACTTTACTCTGGATTATGGCCGTGCTTCTTATCTCAGTCTTGTATGTCATTGCGATTCCTATTTCTTCCCTTTATGGGTTAGAAAAGTTTACAGGTAATAAAAAAACCTTCAGTCTTTCCAAATGGCTTACTGCCTGTCATAGTTAAGGCGTTAGCGATACTAACAATAGGCAGGAGTAAAGATTGCAAATAAATGTCTATCAATCAGTATCAGGTAGATAGACAGCATCCATCGCTTGGTTGATAACATCAATCATTCCCTGAAAAACATTTACAAAGGCTTTAAGACAATCTAAATCAAGGCAATCTAAATCTTGGCATATCGTAGATTTTTTAATTAAAACAAAAGAGTTTGTAATAAACTCTCAAAAGCCAATGTCTCGAAACATGAAATTTTAAATTATTCGAAATTTAAGTCATAGAACTGTCAGCTCTGTCATCTGACTACTAAACTGCACCTAAGACAAAAATCACAGAAAATAAAACATAAATAATACCAACCGTCAAATGTTTAGATTATTTTTTATTATGTTGTCTTAGTTTAATATGGATATTTGTATAAGCCAGTTAACTGGTTATTTAGATTCAACTAGAAATAACTTTTCAAAACATAAATATGATACATGTGGCGTCTCAATCGCGTGGAGTTTTGTTTGATTTTGTTCATAGAGATGTATTTATGTTATAATTATTTACGTATATCTATAATCCTGGTGTTTTCTCATGTCAGTAATTAGTCAGAAATATATTAATGGGGCTTTGTTTATTTAGAAAATATATTTTGTATCTGGGTGTCGTTAAAACATTGTTTTTAATCTTTTTGTCGTATTTTATGACGGTTATAAATTTGAATATAGAATTTTTTGGTGTGGCATTGAAAATTTGAGTTCAATCACATCAAATGGCGTGTGTTTGATTATGTGTGAGTCAGAACAATGAACTAACTGTACACTGTACGTATACGAATACGAACTCATAATATTTATTTTGATGTCTGATGTTCAAAGCTACGAAAAACCTAAATAAATTCTAATAATTGCTTGCTGAATTACTACTTCAGTGAGCTTGAATCGTTTCTATAGAGGCGTCTGTACAAATTCTTGAGTACAGATTATGTAACTTTGTTTATCTAAAATGTGTTAAAACTGCTCTATAACATTGTAACATGTGAGTATCATAACAATTCCTACGCAACCGTACCTTTAGCCGACTCAATCATCTTTATTGCCAATAGTCTGATTCAGTCATAACATTAATAAGCAATATCCGCTAACCTTTCGTAAACAGATTGCACGTGTTGGGAAAAACACATTCAAATCTGAACGCTACCTCATCTACAATAGAGTGCTTTTTGGGTGATGAGATCATGGAGTTTTTATCGTTTTAGAATTGGTGGTTCTTTGTACCTCGATCGATCAATAGATGAAAGAGATCAATGGTTGGAATTCGTCACAGGGATTAGGTTTTTGTTAGTCTGTCCTGACTTAAGCAGGTGATGTCAAGGTGATCAAATTCATAATGACATAATCTTCTTTATTAGTTATTGGATTAGCCCATTGAAGAGTACAATACACTTCAATTTCAATGTCTTATTTATTTTAGGGGATTATGCTAAGTAGCTTTTGACAGCTAAAAAGTAAAGTAAGTTTGTTGTTTCACTCCCACATCTATACAGTAGCTAACGAAACACCAGTTAATACAATTTACGGTGACAGTAAAGTCAAAACTTTCAATCGTGGTTCAATCAATGGGTTGTTTATGTCTGCTCCTAACTCAATAAACTATTCGATAACAAATAAACCAATAGGAGTGTTAGTTAAAGTAACCGACAGTTTACACTAAACTCGGAACTATTGACCCTAATTAAGGCGATGGCCCGTGACAGGATACAATGGTAATCCGGGATTATCCCAATAAAACACCTCTTGACCGAGTCCACTAACATCTTTGCTGTTAACTTCTTTAGGATGACCCCTGTCAATTTTGCAATAACTTGAAAAAACAACCCCAAATTATCAAAAACTAACAAAACAAAAATAATTTAAATTGTTATTTATTGGTTGGATTAAATTCAACCATAAATAGAGGGAAAATACCAATAAATTTCCCAAGAAAATTAACCGAAGATAGTTAACAGAGCTCAACTTATATTGGCAAATAACTGGATCAAACTGCTTCGCGTTGGTTCGGACCGGACTTTTCTCGCCGACGGAACCCCTTCTCTTCTATTATTTAAAGCGACCTTTGCCATCTAGTCCTGAATTATGTGATGTTACATGGTGATATTTTAACTTTGGATTTCGTAAGTTAATTTAAATTAATTTTGTAATAATCTTCTGTTAAACAAATGGATTTTGGTGTAGACTAGAATAAATAGAGGTTGTTTAAAAAGTTTTTGGATATTTGGAAAACATATTGTAATAAAAAAAATGAACAAAGTCGTACTGTATGTATGCTTTTTAAAAATTATTATTGGCAAATATTGTAATTATATAATTAGTTTGAATTTGTTTATCAAATCTCGCAGAAAAAACAAACAACCAAATAGCAATTTCAGCCGAGACACCCAAATTAACTAACATTTATAAACCAAAAGCCGCTTTAAATGCCTCTGCCATAAAATTTGCCACTACAAATAACTAAAATACATTCAAAGCATGTAAACCCTTACCCTCTTACCCTCCCGGAGGGCAAAAGATCGAAGGCCGGACATCCGGTCAAGTCGCCCTCAAACCGATACTATGAAGTATTTATTGAGTTGCGGCTCACCAAAAGTATTTTATTGTTGAGATATACCCTTTTACCCAGCACCCTTTGTGTCTTGCTTCACACACATGCAATTTTCAACCCTGTCTTTATCAAGTTACAGTATAATTTCAATTTTATTGTGTTAGTAAGGGTCAGAGCGTCAGTTGCAAGGTGTTATATTTGTATTAATTGGACTTTGAAACGTTTTCGTTTGTTAGTTTGTGTTAATTCGTCGTATTGTTGTTGTAAGTTTTTGTTTATTGTAATTTTCTTATGGTGATTAGTTTATGACTGAAGGGGTGTGGGTGAAATTCACCTGCTGCTCCATGGTCGAGATAAGGAACGGCGAGTAAAGAATCTATAAGTGTGGCGAAAGAGTTTTTTAAACTGAATATTTCGAGAACTTTTTCGAGAGCTCTTTAAATCACGTAGCTAAATGAAAAATCTGCATAATAAAAATATCATTTAATAATATTTATACAACCTCGTCTTCATACATTTTTTTCTGTCACAAAAATAGGTCGTCAGATAAGTGAGATGTACGATCAGTAAATAAAGCAAATGTAAAATATTTTTTCCCGAAGTATATAAAAAAGAAATTAGAAAATTATATTTAGCCAATCCCGCTGGAGTTATCCCGATAGTTGAGCAGATGCTTGTCGTAACTGTCAGTCGGTTTGATTCCCGGCACCTGTTGTTTTCAAACTCTTCGATTACGACCCATTAGCGAAGACGGGCTCGATATTTAATACTATTGGGTTTTATGTTCTGTACTCTGAATAGTTGGGAAAGGTCGTTGACATGAAGTAAGTGGATGAGACAGCAGTAGGTAACTCAAATTCGAACGGAAAAGCTAAGTTTAGATCTTTTAATGTACTCCACATTAACAGGTTCATCATCATCTGCCTAGCCTTTTCCCAACTATGTTGGGGTCGGCTTCCAGTCTAACCGGATGCAGCTGAATACCAGTGTTTTACATGGAGCGACTGCCTATCTGACCTCCACAACCCAGTTACTGGGTAATACGATACACCTTGGTAAGTCTGGTTGTCAGACTTTCGGGCTTCTGACTACCCGACCGTAACGACTGTCAAAGGTCCACGAATGACAGCCGGGACCAACGGCTTAACGTGCTCTCCGAGGCACGGAGGGGTCACGGTATGTAAAGATCACCCATCCACAGACCAACCGCGGCAAGTGTAGCTTAACCTGACCGATCGACCTGTGCGGCTGATATTATACGGCTATTATTGCGGCTATTATTATTAGTACATTAACAGGTTATCAACTGAAAATAAACACGTTTTAATATGCCTTGTTGATGTAGTTGGTCGCAAGCGCTACCACTGAGCATGAGGTTCTAGATTCGATTCCAGGTCTGGCAAAGTATTATTGGGTTTTTCCATCTGGAATTTCTCAGTAGCAGTCTGGAGTCCGGATTTGTACCCTGACAATTTAATTACATGTGACTTAAAGATAATTGGCAAAATGTGAGTGTACTATTAGGTACTCCTTTCCTAACCCCCCGGGGATTACAGGCGAGATTTTATTTTACATTCCTGAGCATAAAAAGCAATGGAAATCTTATATCTATAGCGCTGAAGTTAAACATTCTGACAATATTTCAAGTGACAGTAAACGCCATTGGCTTATTAAAAATTCTTGTCACCTTATATTTGTTCAAGCCTTAGCTATCTATTAAGTATTTTAGATAGTGTCGTTATCGTCAACTTATGTGACATTTACGACGTATTTTTTTTCATTTTATAATACCTATTGAGTTTAATCATACTGCAGTATTTTAATGACCTGATAAATGATATCTGTATACCTGCAAATAAGACATAGTTTCCAAGTATTTATATGGAATGAATGATGTCTTATTATTTACCATATAATTATATAAATAGAATAGTATCACTATAATGTCAAATAGATAGATTTATTGATATCACAGAACCTCTATTACAAACTCGAGGTACAGATTAGGTCCCCCATTAAATTCTGTAACTGTATCTTCGGTGCGGTATCGTTTACTCTGCCATCGATGGCGGCTGACAATCGTCGGCCGATTTGCGGTCACCGATACCCGACCCACGGGACCACGATAAGGATCACCAGTTATGTGGTCTGAACTGAACACCATCGGCCGTTTCACTTTATAGCCGATGAGAAGCCAATTGGCGGCGACTGTTAAACTTAATTGAGGGTTATAACTAATGAAGAAGCGGTTTAAATGATTTCTAAACTAACAGCAGAGAAAATTCAATACGAAAATAGAACAGAGAATCTGTTCACCCAATAAAAATGTTTCCAATTTTGAAAGCTGCGAATTCTGTCACAATAGAATCTTTGAAAGTCAATAAAAAATATGAAATAGAAAATATGACCACTTTACACAGAATCAATGGGGCGAGGGTTGAGAATAGACGTATCTTTGTCGCTGAAACTCATCCGATTTCCGAACGAGCACCGATAGCGGAAGCGGCGCCCCCTGCCGGATGTGCGTTGAGCGGGAAAATAGGCGGAAGTTTCGCGCCGGGGAGAAAAAATTCGGGAAAGAATCCCTCTGACAAATTTGCATTCGAAAAGGGCACTTTTGTGTGTTTTGCTCAGCGATCGGTTGTAAATTTGTCAGATTGTCAATTCACAACAATCGCTCCTCTTCGTCACTTTTGTTATGTTAATCATTGTTTTCTTACACCGTTTTTATTTTTTTGCGGTTGCACCACTTTCGTTATCGGATTGAAAATTCAAATTTTGAACGGTGGTCGTTGAGGGAGAAAGAATTCGAGATCCCAAATTCAAAGTTGGATTTGCGCGTAATTAGACAGGTGATTCGCTAATTCGTAAAAAGAATTCGTCTTAATTCCACCGCGGGGCCTATTCCGGCGATCGCTCGGGAGCGCTGTGGGAACGTCACGTCGAATAATCGGTATCCGCGCAAAAAGTGGCCCGTGGATGTTTTGAGATCAACCTTTTTATAATTGCAGACGTCTAAATTGATTGACAGTTAATTTTGAGCTTTCTTCCTTTGCGAGAAGCGTCACATTTAAACCCTACCAATAATAATAATAGTGCAATTAAAATCGCAACATTTTGAGTGCCGTTTTCCTGTGATTGAACGCCATTATTGCACTGAATTTCAGACGGAGACTTGTAATAATAGGAATGTACGAGAATCCTTTTACGTTAAACGTATTAGGACCGTAGTATTAATTGTTTCAGGTGAAATTCAGTAACTCCTTGAAATGCATTTCATTGTTCCTGCGTAAATGGGTTTTGGGTTTTGGGCGCGGTTTCATCCGCATAAGTTTCGATCCCGTGGGAATATCGGGATAAAAAGTAGCCTAATGTTAATCCAGGGTGTCAGCTACCTCCATACAAAATTTTATCAAAATTGGTTCAGCTGTTTCAGCGTGAAGAAGTAACAAACATATAAACACACACACACACACTCACAAACTTTCGCCTTTATAATATTAGTGTGATGAATTGTACAGTTTGCTTACGTCATCGCTGTATACAATATGGCTTCAGCTTGTAACAACGGAGAACTTTATTCATTTAACAGAATATAGCCTTCAAATGAATTCAATATTTAATCCTTACTGTCAAGGCTCTTATTTCATTGTGACAAGCAAGATTTTACATAATACCACCCATGATCAAAAGCAGTAGCTGTAAAGCTTTAATCAGTGTTCACCTCTTTGATGCACCCTAATGATCACCGTAATCATGATTTTGAAGCATCGTCGTTTCAGCCGATAGACGTCCTCTGCTGGACATAGGCCTCCCCCAATTTTGGTTGGGGGGGGGGGGGGGGTTTGCCATAATCGCCACGCTTGGCAGGCGGGTTGGCGATCGCAGTATGGTATGATGGTGGAATAAATAGAGAACGCTGCTGCCCATTTTCCGGTAAGACCCTTAGTCGCCTTTTACGACACCCACGGGAAGTAAGGGGTGGTGCAATTCTTTAAGTCCGGCACCACACAGCCAAAAGAAGCATATTGCTAATCCATTGCTGCATATTTTCCAAAGATTTGTCTGCTCATCATCGTAAATAAGGCAATGAATGTTGTTGAATTGTCAAAATGAAAGCCATTCTGTTAGTGTGTTACGTAATTGCTACGCTGTAATGCAAAGGAGTAGGTATAAATAATTCGTACATTAGGCCTTTGCCCAGCAGTGGGACAGTATAGGCTAAACAAAAAAAAAAACTGGCCAAGTGCGAGTCGGACTCGCACACGAACGGTTCCGTACCACAAGGCAAAAACGCCAAAAAAAACATGTTTGTTGTATGGGAGCCCCCTTAAATATTTATATTATTTTAATTTTATTATTTATTAGTAAAATTAAAATACAACTGAGTATTTTGTGAATATTTCAAGTGCCTACCTGTTGCCATTTTTGATATCGAGCAAAAAAGGGCAAAAACATCGCGTTTGTTGTATGGGAGCCCCCCTTAAATATTTAATGTATTTTGTTTTTAGTATTTGTTGTTATAGCGGCAACAGAAATACATAATTTGTGAAAATTTTAACTGTCTAGCTATCGCGGTTCTTGAGATACAGCCTGGTGACAGACAGACGGACAGACGGACAGACGGACAGACGGCCAGACGGACAGACGGACAGACGGACAGACAGCGAAGTCTTAGTAATAGGGTTCCGTTTTTACCCTTTGGGTACGGAACCCTAAAAAGGAGTAATAAAGACAATACAATATTGACATGAAGCTGTTCTGTAGCACAAGATGAAATCAATATTTTTTTTCACTTTAAACACTTCATGAAAACAGCCAGAAAGCCCAGAATGTTAAAAACGAACCGTTCGTCAGTATTAACACAGTTTTCGTTGCACAAGTGCGTGTGCGCATCGTATCCCCTTCGCTGACGCGTTCCCGTCGGCGATGCGCTGGGGTCAGGGCCGAGCGCCGCGTGCGCAGTGTTGAGTGCGAAGTGTGCTTGTATCGACGTCGGATTTGTGTGGAGATTTTGATGTTGACAGTCGAAGTTTGTGTGGTATTTTATGTTCTTCTTTAGTCTTCTTAGCTTAAGGGGCTTACATGATCTAAAGCGCAGTCACTGTCAGACTGCATAGAAAAGAAAGAGAAGCGCGATGAGTTGACGACACAACGCTAGTAATTTATTGCAAAATATGAAACAATTATTTAATTACAAAAAATCTATTGTTTGGACAAAAAAATTAAAACGCTATTATTTTAGTAGGTACCTATGTTACTTGTAGAATAATTTGACAAAACATCAGAATGATTGTATGTATATTAGTATGGTTTTTATTGTAAAAAGAAAGTTTTTAGAGGTAACTTAATGATTTTTTTCTATCGTACGAAATCAGTTGTATTATGTTTTCAACACACTAGCTACCTAGCATATATTCTGAAGAATATCATATAATTTTCTGATTTTGTTTACTGTAGTCGATCATATACTTTTATTGTTTCTAAAACTTGCATTTTCTGTGTTTAGGTCCTGTAAGCCCCTTAAGAGACGTTTGAATTTATAAGAAGTAAGTTAGGTTAGGTTGGGTTAGGCTGTCAATTTCAGTTACGAATGCTTACTTTGGTAATTTGTTTTATTTACAACAACAATTATCACTGTTTATTTCAGAATGCTAGCTTAAGAGCCTTAGAAACAATGTAATAGGTTAAGTGGTCAGATGTTGCGATTGGGATTGTGTTATGCAATAAGGACACATATCATCAAAGGGTTTTCTACCAACCAGACCTTCCAATAAAGCCGAACACATAACCTCCTCCTTTTTGGAAGTCGGTTAAAAAGAGCAAAGTTGGCCGATAGTTTGATCGGTCAGAGGATTAGTATAGAGTTATAAGGCAGTGTGCGCACTTGAAGATTAACATTTGTACGACCGAATCAACTATCGGCTATTCGGCTAATCTCCATCAATATTTATGAAACGAAGCAGCACAGAAGCACATCTGCACTTCATTAGCAAATATGACTCTGTTCGATAATTGCTCGTATGTTGAGGAATCCGCAAGTCTCACAGCGGGGGCTTGTCGGCGACATCAAAAGCGACCCGAGCGCAATTTTGACAATTAAAGCGCTGAGCATCGTGCGCATCGCCCGCTACCAGTCGCGTGTCCTTGCCAAGAATCCACGGCGCAAAACCCACTTTTTTACACAATAGGGAACCGACGGTAACCGGTCTCATTTGTACGCACTTACAACCTTTTATTTCTTTTAAATTTCCACACAAATGGGATGTGTAACACTGAGACTCCTCATCTCTGGATCTTTTAATTCGGAGAAAACACGTTTCGGACAATATTTCACATTACAAAATGTCATTTTACGATCATCTGATTCTGAATTACGTGCGCAATCAACGTCCCATAACGATACTGTAAAATTTTACGACTGGTGTTTTCATCAAATCGTATATACGTAATAAAAATCATCAATTTGTTGTGTATCTATATATTAGTTAGAAAAAGCCCTATCGTTTAGTTTTAAACCATCGTAAATTAGAACTTTCGGTCGTAATATCGAATTTTTAATGTGTAGATTTTTTTTTTGTGGAGGTATGTGGTGAGTGAGGTCTCGAATAAGTCAAGTTTTTATTGGTCGTAAAAATTTAGGACCTCTGGTAGGTGACTCTATTCTTCAAATCGATTTTACGAATCGAATATTGGACGATAACGGACCAAAAAATGTTTTTAATTAAAAGCTTATAATCTTCTTAAATCGTAAAATGAGTGAGCGAGACACTATAAATATTTGTCAAAAACTCATTTCGGCTTTTTATTAAATATGTGATTTGTGATTTCATCGAACTGTGTTCTAATGGATATATGAATATTGTTTTCCCACGACATTTATATTTCTCATGTTGTGTGACAGCAGGTTTCGTATCATATGTATGATACGAAATCTGTCGATTATCATAACAAAACCTCTTAAAAATGCTATGACATTGCACGCCTGCATTTATGTTGCACGTGTTTCTGTGACAAATAAACGAATTTTTCTTTCTTTTCTTCTATGCTAACTAGTAGCTATGCAATTTAAACGCTCCCGAAATTTCACCATCTAGCTACCAACGCAGTTTTCTATCATCATCTAAAGACATCTCACTCCCAATTCTCAGCGAATCTATGCCACGCTCACAACAGAACATCTCGAACGAACTAAATCGAGTTCAATTGACTAACGATTGATTATTCAATCAAAACAGATTGATCGGCATTATCGGATAATAGGCGGACAATTGCCGACCAGTGCAGTTGGAACGGTCACGATGGAGCAACGTGCGCAGAAACTAAACGTGGCTTAGGGATATTTTTACATTTATGTAGAGTTATAGACTGTTCATGTAGCTTTATTTCATAAGAAACAAGTAAGATATAAGAGCAATTCTTCAGTTAACTTTGTCTCTAAAATGATTGATTTCAATAAAAGTCTCAAAACTTAAAAATCATACTAACTTTCCATGTCGAAAATAAAATGACATGCTAATAAGCCCCCAATTCCCGAATCCTTTATCCAAATGAAAAAATCAAACAAACTTTTAAAGTTGGAACTCTCCGTGCGAGAATCAATAAAGCGCGTTCGATTTAGAGCTGCACGTTCAAATCGTTTCGGAGGGGAAACAAAGATGTCTCACTTAAGGACATCGAACGTGATCTGTTTGCAAAAAAATACCTTTAAGCACCTCTTTACCTGTGTCCCGGACCCTTCGAGGGGAACGCCGGGAGTTTTCTTTTGAACTTGTAAACATCGGCTGAAAGATGTCGGGAAATCTTTGCGGTTAAACTTCGATTGCCTTTATTTGTTTCACTTTGTTACTTTTGGTGTTTGTAAGAAATCGAACGCGCTTTGTGTACTTTTTTGAATTTTTGGGTTGAGATGTTGCTATGGTGAGTAGGTAGATATTGGAATTTGGATTAAGATTTGATTAAAATCTCAGCAGCAAATTCAAAGGAGTCAACGTTAGCAAAAAGGCTTGATACTTAACTTTTGAGACACTGAAATATTATGTTTTCTTTCTCATAAAACTCCACAATCTGCTCCAAGATTTGTCTCGCAAACTGCTCAAGTGTCAAAAAACATTAATTCGCGAAAGCAACGCGACGTTTATGGTCCAAAAGTAATTCGTTAATTTCATAATTCGCAGAGACATAGCAAGATCATTGTCTTTAAGTTTTTGCGGATCATTTTAAAAAAAAAACTACCTTTCGTTGCATTTCCACGCAACTTACAAAATTACGCGATTTTAGCTCTTATTTTAAACAATACATGGTCGAAATTATCATAAATGTATAATTCATTTACTGAATATTGTCACGGATAGAGAAAAGTCACGTTATGTGTAGAATTTTATCCGCCATTTTGAATTATAATTCGCAGCGGCTCACGCGCAAATGTTAAAAATTTCGCCGCGAAAGGGATTTTGAAAAAACCTGTCATAATATACAATTTATGTGTAATAAATAATTGTAGTGGAATTAAAAGCGAGTTTACCATTTTCTATGAATTTTTATATTGTTACTTTTGTACTAGAAAGTTATTAATTAGTGCCGCTGTTCTAATAATGTTATTTATGGAGTTTCTTGCGGTGTACGTACCTTGATAAGATCGAGGTTATGGAAAATTACATATATTACTCAGTATTTTTTTTAAATAATATAAAACAGTTATGCAATACAATAATGATAATGAGTAACAGTTTGCGAAAACCACTTAAATATTTTCGATAAAACATTTACCTATCATTTAAAACAGGAATGTTAATAAAAATCCGAAAAAGTAAGGTTACTCTATATTTTAACCTGTTAACCGCTTGTGTCGCATTTATGCGACACATATTTCCGTGCCCCTACCACTCGTGTCGTATTTCTGCGATAGAGAACATGCATGATTTTTTCGTTCTATTCAACGATTGCTCCTCCTTATTTGTTGTAGGTATTATTTTATCGGTTTAGGTATTCAGCTGCATCCGGTTTGACTGGAAGCTGACTCCCAACATGGTTGGGAAAAGGCTAGGCAGATGATGATGATTATTTTATCGATTTGTAGCCCGCGCTAGGGGCACGGCAATTGATATTTAGCCAAGTGCTTAAAAGGTTAAGTAAACTTTTTTAACATTGTCCACAAAAATACAAATGCATAGATCAAAACTCAATTTTCGCATCTAACACATTTTTTTTCGTCTACCCTTAAAATTCTTGTAAAGTGCTACTATGGTGCACCAGTTTACGACGCGAGGGTGTTACCTACGTGTTTGAACTGTCGATGCTAATCAATTTTATAGCTCCATCCACCCTGCAGGACTGGGGTTGACTGATAGATTGATGGCATCGATAGAAAATTGATTTTATAATATTTGTTTAGACATGTAGTGTTCTTGATTTATGATGCAGAAGAAGATTGCTGGTAAGTATAGTGTAAAAATAGTTCGTGTAGGTAACCAATTTTGTTAAGAATTAAGGATCAAGTGTTATGTTAGATAGTAAATCTAAATAAAACTTTGCCTTTTCGGAACTAAAATCGATAAATTGTCTAAATGTCGAGTGATGCACACAACATCAACCCTTCTATTGGCGTGTTTTCAAATGTAATGTAATGGCGTTTCTTTTCCTCGAAGTATCTTTTTTTCTTTTGTTTGATTGTTAAATATGCAGTCTCTATCAAGATTTTCATTCTTTGTCCTGTCTCCTCATAGTTATTTTTATAGTCTTGGCTACATTTCAACATTACGTATCGATGCATTTATTTGCAATACATTCTGCTTCTACTTACTTTGTCTATGGACAGTAGGTAATCTGTCTATGGTCGTTAATTTGTTGTCTTCATAACTTTTACATTGCCAGCCTTTTATATTTCCTATTTCTGTTTCCAGGCTTTTATAATTTATTTGATTTATAATTTTTATTTTTACTGTCTTCTATTACTTTCACAGACAATTATTTACACATACACCATCGATTTATATTTATTTTTCTTATTAAAAGAGAATTCCTCCTGAATTTGTTTAGAAAAAGAGTATTGCATTTGATACAAATTACTTTTGCCATCATTGAGGCGTTATACAAATAAAAATAAGAAGAAAATGCGAATGCAGAACGCAAAGAAAGGGTTCTGCATGAAAGACTTTTAAAATAAAATAAAAACTTAGCTATTTCGAGGTACGATATTCATTTCGCTCATAATGAAGATTTGAGTAGATACTGTTACTGTCAGCCTGTATCATCCCATAGCTGGGCAAAGGCCTCTCCCCATGACGTTATGGTCGTTAGTTTACAGGTACAGTATTCTATCATTATTATTTTGATTTTAAACTGCCACAAACAAAAATACGTATGTTAGGATAACTACACCAGTTGTGCTTATTCAGTATTCTATGTGTTAATATGAATCACGACACGTTTAGACATAGATCTCCGACTAATCATAACAGTGTACAAACACTGTTTCAAGCCAGACACTACACATAATACCTATTAAGGCTCTTGTTCACAATGACACATGTTATCCACATATCACTGTCCATCGTTGCATTTGTACGCGCAATGTTCGTCAAAGTAGTTAGTAATCTATCAGTGTACGTCAAAATTGTGCCATACAAACAGACAATAATTTACGGAACCCTAAAATGCACACGATGTTTTGGTGGCCAATGGTAACAAATTAATAATTAATTTGCAGTAGGGGCGCTCTTTTTGTTCCAAATACAAAATTCATTGGTGTTCTAAATTTGGAAAACGTGTTCCTTTTTAAGAAATCAATTGTTTTGTGAGCTTTCGAGATCGATCGATGTTAGAAATTGTTTTCGAATGTCGAATGTTGACTGTCATTTGTCATCTCGTATACGAGATTTTTTCTACATTTTTATCAAAACCATAATGAGTAATGGAAATCATAAAATAATTTGTAGGTACTCACTGTAGCTTTTCATACAGGAACTTAATTTACCTGAAAAGATAGACGGTCTCATTAGAACATATGGTATTAGAATTAGAGGGTAAAACCATAGATTTAATCATTTCTCTTAAAAAACTCTTTCGACAATGAAAGAGTTTTTAATGAAAATTGGATCATATCATAGTATCATTACGCTTCATCAAAGGGTGGGGTTAATGTATTATTTTAAATAAAGGATTATTAGCATCAAGTAGATCATGCGGGCGTCGTCATAAAATTACACACAAACACATTATACTATATTTCTTTACGAGCCTAGAATTATTTTTACAGCCAACATTAAAACTTGTATTGAATTATGATAATAGGAGCATTATCTTCTTTTGATTTTTCGGCACTAAAATATAGAAATAATTCTCATTTATAATGTAAATGTCGAATCGAGATAAAATGAAGAATCATTTTCCGAAACAAATTTGTCGAAGACTGAGCGTCAACGTTGACGCAACGACCTACAGAAGATCGCAGGGAAGACCTGGATGAGACTCGGTCGCGCTAGTGGGGTGACTGCGTAACACCCTAACAGTAGGAATGGCTTTCATTTTGACAATTCAACAACATTTATTATGTTATTTACGTTGTTGAGCTGACACATTTTTCGAACATAGAAAGCAATGGATTAGCCAGGTTTATTTGGTTGTTTTTTTTTTGATTGGATTAGCAATGGATTGGGTCTGTCTGAGGATAGGTGACCATCCTTACATACCGGGACCCTCCGTGCCTCGGAAAGCATGTTAAGCCGTTGGTTCCGGCTGGCATTCGTGGATCTTTGACACTAGTTACGGGTAGTCAGAAGCCCGAAAGTCTGACAACCAGTCTTACCAAGGGTATCGTATTATCCAGTAACTGAGTTGTGGAGGTCAGAATGGCAGTCGATCCATGTACCTCATCATCATCTGCCTAGCCAGTCCCCAACATAGTTGGGAAAAGGCTAGGCAGATGATGAGGAGGAAGGAATGGAGCAATATGCTTCAAAATGATTCAGATTGTGATTTATAGTGTGTTACGCAATTAGGGTGCGGGATAGTATGTCACGAACGGGAAAAGGGCCTATTCTCAGCAGTGAGTGGTACAGACGTCAGCACATCAAGATACTCGAAACTGTAAAATTTTCCCAATTAACTTTGAACCTGAAGCTTTAGCGATAAAGTTGAAAATCTATTAAAGAAATTTGACAGATTGTAGTAGCTTGATGTGCTGGCGTCTGTACAAGGTTGCCGTTGATGACGATGATGATGATGTCGAATTTCTCGAATCTTTGTTTCAGTTAAAGAAAATCAACGCCTGTTTTAAACGTAAGTAATAAGCTTTTCTTTTAAGTTTATTCTTAAGGTTTTATCGTATATCGCATATCGTTAATACATACATATAGCCGATTAATATCAATAGAAGAACTAGTTACATAAAAACATGTAAACTCGATGTAGAGATGGCTAAACGTCTATCGCGATTGCCGACCATAGATAAGTAGACTGCGGCTTGTCCTTGACCGTGGAAATGTCGTTTGATTTCTAGAATTGGTAACCATAGATGAAGAATTTTGATTTTCATTTCAAAATTTAAATCTAGAATTGAAAGATTTGTGGAAGCTGAAAAACAAGACGAGAAGTGGACTTTTGGAATCAGTTTTAATCAAATTAATATTATAAAGGCGAAAGTTTGTGTGTGTGTGTTTATAAGTTTGTTACTTCTTCACGCTCAAACGGCTGGACCAATTTTGATAAAATTTTGTAAGGATGTAGCTGACACCCTGAATTAACATATAGGCTACTTTTTATCCCGATATTCCCACGGGATCGACACTTATGCGGGTGAAACCGCGGGGCGCAGCTAGTCTACTATAATTGGCTTTTGATTTAGCGAACTTTAAACTAATCAAACAATTTAATATTTGTACAATATTATAATCAGCCTGTGTGCCATGCCTGGGTCTGTGTGGTGCCGGACTTAAAGAATTGCACCACCCCTTACTCCCCATGGGTGTCGTAAAAGGCGACTAAGGGTCTTACCGGAGAATGGGAAGCAGCGTTCTCTATTTATTCCACCATCATACCATACTGCGATCGCCAACCCGCCTGCCAAGCGTGGCGATTATGGCAAACCACCCCAAAATTGGGGGAGGCCTATGTCCAGCAGTGGACGTCTATCGGCTGAAACGACGACGATTATAATCAGCCTATAGCGTTCCCACTGCTGGGACACAGGCCTCCGCTCTGTCAGAGGGAGTGGGCCGTAATCCACCACGCAGGCCCAGTACCAGTTGCCAAGATGTCACATGTCCTCGAATCATACCGATTGTTTCGGTATGCCTTGTTTAATTGTTTATTTTGGATCTCAAGAATATTTTAAGAAGGTCGTAATATTATCATTTTTTACATCCAATCCGTTGGACCCTAAAATCCGTCTTTGAAAGGACCTACCTGCTCGTAACCAAATAAACTTTAATTATATCGATACATTAATAGTTCCACCGCCCTCAGGAACCGATGACATTCATAAAACGATTTTATATCACTATAAATAACAATAAAAACAACATAAAATAGTTTTCTCGGTCGCGATCAATACCAACAATTTTACTACCATTTTTATGAGCCGATGGGAAGCCGAAAATGCCTAATTTGACTTCATTAAGTGCTCGAAAAACAATAAAATTATATTTAACAGGTTGAAAAATATCCACCTTGTTCCACCATATTTACATATAAAGAGCTTATTTTCTGGTCAAAGTTTTACTGCTAAGTGTGTACGGATTCGTGTTTACTAATAAAGCTACAATTGTGATAAAGTAAATACTTATGTGTGAATGAAACGGAGCCTCTTGTTGACTTTATTGCATTCTTGAAAATCTCATTTTTGTGCGTAAGTAAAGATGTGAAAAGTACTAGTGCAATTTAAAACAAAACTCGTCGAAACCCGAGTAATTTATGCGCGTTTTCGAAACGCAAATGTCAGACCTTAAGACAATGGCTTTTTTTAAAAAAACAACACGCAACATGTCAATAAGAGCTGGCTGGAAAAAATAACCCCTTTTTAAATTTCGAATCGATCCTTTCACACTTGGAACAAGCGGCCGCGACGGTTGATTTCCGTTCTTAATTCAAACAGAAGCTTCTTTTAAATAGGTTTTTATTTCTTTTCGAATTCTGAATGAGCATAGAGTGCGGAACTCAATCGGTAATTTGAATACCGAATGAGATTCGAATTTCGATTATAGATTCATTCGATAAGTGACCTCGTTTAAAGGATATTGCTTATTTTATCGATCCGGCTATTGAATGATCTAATCAAAGGGACTTTTTATTTAAATTAAACTAATTTTAAACCGGAGTCTTGGTGAATTTTATAACATAATAACCATGGTTCGTCGGGTTTGCGTATCACTGTTTAATTATCTAAGATCTGTCGATATCTTCGCGTATTTATTGCAAAACATGTGGTCAGGGAGGTTTAGGATATTAACACGGCGCGGCGTGTACTGGCAATAACGTTAGTTAATTTAATTGGCTGTTTGCTCTTATCTAAATAATAACGACCACTTCTTGTTAGTAGCTATTGAGCATTACTTTTCGAGTTTCAATACTCAGAAAAAGTGTCATTCGTTAAACTCTTCAATAAATAACGTGCGAACAGGTCTCCGTCGTAAATTTCCTAACGTTCAGAATGTATCCGATCACGAAGCCGGTGTGACTTTCATTGGATTAGAAAAATAAAATCTATAAGAACTCATAAAGTGCTCATAAACACGAAGGAGGTAATAAAAAACAGTCCGATGTCGTCTCTCAGCTGTCGCGCGCTATTTCCGAACGAAACGGCATTCAAAAATCGAACTCCATCGAACCACGAGGGGGATATCGTTACGATTTTAAAATTAGAACGTTCTTTTATTTCTTTTAACGTTTTCATTTCGTGTTATTGCTTATGTCCTGTTCGTATTGAGCGAAGTGTCTCTGTGACGTCATTTGACATGCTTTTCACATGCGGAAAAGCAATAAAGAGCAAAGACCGATATTGCGCGAGACATCGCTGTTCGGTATTCGATGGATCATTTTCATTTTTAATTAAGATTATTAAGAACGAATTATTTTTAATGTTTATTAGTTGAGTAAATATAGCTATTAATTGGAATCGCTCCGTGGGAGTTGTTATTAGTAATTAACAAAGTGCGGTGAAATACGTTTATTAATTATTGACTAAGCTAAATTGATACACAAGTTACTTTTCGTGTTGAGTTAATAATGCCTAATATTACAAAAGATTCGGTTGTTAATTTACTGTATGCAAAGTTTTTTTTTGTATTTTTTAAAAAAGTTTTATCATAATTTGCAACGTTTGTAGTCGTTTTACAATACCATCTGCTAATTTGAATCCAGATTTTAATAAATTTTCAGATTGACGAATTTTTCTTTGCAATAAGAAAATCTTGCATCTTGTATTTAAACACCGCGCAAAGTTAACAGTTATACATGATCAGTAAATAAATACATCACCGAAGATATGAAAAACTCCAATGTTTTCGTAAGTAAGAGCGTCATTATCCCAAAAACACGTGCCAAGTGGGTGAGTGTCAATGATACAAAACACAATGTGCCATATTTTTAGATTATTTTAATTTAAATAATATGTATTACTTTGTTAAAGAAATTAATGTCATAAAACCGAATTTATTTTAGTGACCGTTACAAAATCGGTTACAGCACCGCTCCATTTTACGGAATGTTGGATATTTTTTTTTATAGTGTTACACGTGTTCACACTATCGCGGAGACATTGTTGTCGCGATTAAAGATGAGTGCAACGGAGTGTTCTGTATGAAATTCTTGGTAATACTAGATGAATGGCGATGAGTCAGCAGACATAAGAAATTCTCATCGCTGTCTGGAATTTGATTGAATTTATTCGTAATTTAATAATTGTTTTTTTAATAATACTCTGGACACAAAGACTGCCTCGTTGGTCTTCTGGTCGCAAGCGCTACTGCTGTGCGTGAGGTTCTGGGTTCGATTCTCAGGTCTGGCAAAGTGTTATTTTATTTTTCATTAGGAATTTCTCAGTAGCAGCCCGGAGTCTGGATCTGTGCCCGGTTGATACCAATAGGCTCGCCCACTAATACATGGGACTTAAAGATAACTGGGGAAATGTGGGTGGGCCTAACTCTATGGGGATTACGGTTGTTATTTTAAATCCTGTCACTATAGTATTTTATGTTAATTGTTTTTTAAACCCATGGGTAGGTGTCCGATAATTTCGTAAGATACCAGTCTTACGCATCTATCTTAAAAAAACACATTTTGAATAATTAATAAAGCAATAAAAATATGATTCTAACATACTTAATCAATAATAAAACCGGATTTTAACATGATTAATAAAATATATCTTATCGATTTTTATGGCTTTATAAATTAAATATATGATAATAATAATTTAGCGTGCTTAGTATGAAAGCATATTTTATATTAAGAATTTTTAATATTGAATAATAATAAGATATTTTCCGATACTTGTTGGCTGAATACTGTAGTGGAGGTATTTGTATAATAACAGCCGCACAGGTCGATCGATCAGGTTAAGCTACGCTTGCCGCGGTTGGTCTGTGGATGGCTGACCATCTTTACGTACTGTGACCCCTCCGTGCCTCGGAAAGCCGTTATGCCGTTGGTCCCGGCTCTCATTCGTGGATCTTTGACAGTCGTTACGGGTAATCACAAGCCCGGAAGTCTGACAACCAGTCTTACCAAGTGAAGTGTGTTACCCAGTAAATGGGTTGAGGAGGTTAGATAGGCAGTCGCTCCATGTAAAATACTGATATTCAGCTGCATCCGGTTAGACTGGAAGCCGACCCCAACATAGTTGAGAAAGATGATGACAATTTTATTGGCATTTTTGGTCGTAATCAAAAAAGATTGCATGCAGCGGAGATGAGAATGTTGAGATGGATGTGTGGAGTGACGAGAATGGATAAAGTAAGAAATGAGTATATAAGAGGAAGTTTGAAAGTGGCGCCAGTGACAGAAAAGTTGAAAGGAAATCGTTTGGCTTGGTATGGGCATGTGATGAGAAGGGATGAAACGCATGTGACTAAAAGAGTGATGAATATACATGTTGATGGATGGAGAGGGAGAGGAAGGCCGAAGAAAAGATGGATGGATTGTGTGGGGAATGATATGAAAGAGAAGGGAGTGAATGATAGCGTGACGGTTGACAGGGGAGAATGGAAGAAGAAAACGTGTTGCGCCGACCCCAAGTAACATGGGATAAGGGCAGGAAGATGATGATGATGATCGCAATCTATATGAAGTCATGATAATGATCGTGATGTCTTGTTCATTGTAGAAATGGCCATGTTTCGGCTTTGTTAGTTTTACTTAAGAAGACAAATGGTTTTAAACCAACCTACTACGCTTGGAATGGGCAAGCAGCTTCATCTTTCTGACTGACCGACCCCTTGACAATTCAAAAGTGCCTGTAATTGGTTTATCTATATTTAAATATAATTCAAAGTCCTGACTGACTGATAAATATCAACGCACAGCCTAAACTGCTGGTCATAGAGACATGAAATTTGGAGGGTGTGTTCTTTGTGAAGAGCAGGTATCCACTAAGAAAGGGTTTTTCGAAATTCCACCTCTAAGCGGGTGAAATTTCACGCGGACGAAGTCGCCGGCAGATGCTAGTTTGAAATAAATGCTTTGATATCTTTTGATTCTTAAAAATATTGGCACATTATTTTCTAATCACGTCATCGGAAAAAACCGGAAAATCTTTCATTGTCTTCGTATTAGATGATAAAATCTTTAGTTAACATGAAATTCATTTCAGCCATTTTGCTGAAATACTGACCATAGGTCATTGAGGAGGTTAGCCGAAAAAATTCCATTAACAATTGGTAGCCGGTACAAAAATGACATAAACAAACATCTAATACAAACAACAATTAATTTTCCCTATTCTAATAACCCCAATCTTCGGCCCAATCGTCCCTTGGGCTCGGCTGTGATCACAGACGGTACAAATCCTAGGGTCCGAGATGTCAAAGTGACATCTACGTCCGTTACAGATGACAGACGGACGAAGACGACTCGGATTTGTGAAGGACTTATTGATTAGGCTGTGTTTTGGTAATTTGGAGATGGAATGGAATGAACTATAGGAGTTATAAACGTATTTTTGTATGGTGGACTCCTATTTTAGAAAGCTGGCAGTGGTGGCATGTGGTATCGGCTCCGACTTACGAGTGTAGATCGTCAGTTCGAACCCAGGCAGGCAATTTACTTTGTGCAGGTATACCTATTAAATTTTACACTTCTCTCAAAACGGTGAAGGAAAACATCGTGAGGTAACCGGCATGTCCTGGAACCATATGACATCCACCAAACCGCACTGAGCCCGCGTGGTGGATTATGGCCCACTCCCTCTCACAGAGAGGAGACCTGTGTCCCAGTAGTAGGAACATTATAGGATGATTATGTATGTTATGTATTCCTATCATAAAGGGAAGTGATGTAGTTGTTGAGAAAGATGTCAGCTTGGAACTTAGAAATTGTGATTGATTCAAAAGTAGTGTGAATTATTAGGTTTAATTAACCGCTTAAAGGCTGTTCTCAAGTGCACGTCAAAATTCATCTCAAGTTAATTATGGAATTTCTAAAATGTAGTGAACTCTTGTCGATCATTAAAAGTTTAATTATTATGACATAAGTACATAACATCTTAGTTACGATAATCGCCCATCACTAACGTAGAATATATTAAAATAAACCCCGCCCACGGGCATAAAAACAAAAAGAAAAATTGTTAAAAGCGCAAATAAATTTAATATTACCAATCTCGAAATGTTTCGTAACGAAAATCATTAAACTGACAAACATCGTAAAGTGGCGACGAAATAGAACGCGTTCGTCGGTTTATATTTAAAATTAAGAATACGACATATTTTTAAAGTTCGAACGGCGACATTTAAAACTAATCGCTGTTTTCGATTCCCGCGCGTATTTTGAAAGAGTTCGAACACGGGCGGGGGTGTTCTAAATTTGAAATGTTTTCGATTTTCGAACGGCTGCCGGGACGCGTCAATGGCGGCGCCGTGAAAAATTGCGCGGGAGTTATGAAACTTATGAAATGGTTTTTTTTTTTCTTATTTTTATTGTTTGCGGTAACGGTAACGTGTTGGTCGATTTTCCCTGTTTTTTGTTTGGGATGCATGATTCTAAATAAAAATAAATAAATAAACGTATTTTCTTTCTTTCTTTTCTGTTACAATGAAATGGGGCACGTCATGTAAAAATCCCAAGCTTGCGCAAGATTGCTTGATTAAGAGGGGAATTAAATAATGAAAAATACTCTCAGAACTCTTTTACGAAATGTGAGAAACTGCTAATAATTTCCACAAGATTATAAAAACAAACTCTTCCAAAATAATTGTACTAAAATGCTTCTTCAAACAATATCTTTTTTTTAATCATTGCATTAATCATCAAAGCCAGCCAAATCATGGTATCCGGGAAAACCCCACATAAATTCCATGTTGCAAATAAAACAATTCTTCGTTACGTGTCTCGAATACAAGTTATTTGCTATTTAGGTAAATTGTACGGGAAAACTTATGACGTCACCTGTCTAATAATAAGATTTTCTGCTTATCTTTTGATAGCAACATTCATGATAAAATGAAAAAAAAAATGATGAAATTGTATCTCCCGTGTTTGATCTACACTCGGGCTTTTGCCAAGTTTCACTTTACTAGAAGGTACGCTATTCTTCAATCATTTCATTTGTAAATGCATCGACTTGTTTAGTTATCTTTCTTTTGGTACAACCTACCTGTACATATTCATTAATTCTTACGTTTTATTCCAACAGTAGAACTTACAAGTTTATCTACCTATATTTTTATTTAGACGATGTTTTGATTATTGATGATCATATTGTTTGGTTCGTCTTCTTCATTTGAGAAAGTTCAAGATTTAATCATAATAGCCTGCATCGTCACTACTGCTGAGACACAGGCCTCTTCTGTGTGAGAGGGACTGGGCCATCACCCACCACGCGAGCTCAGTGACGGTTGGTGGATGCCACATGTCACCGAATTTGTTGGTTCTAGGTTCTATGATTTCATTGAATGCTTTTTTAGCTACATATCCTTCCGTTTTGGGACCATTGAAATTGAACACCCTCAGCACATCCTAAGCCGCAAGAGCTGCCAGTGTTAATATTTCATCACCTGCAATAATGACGCTGACAGATCTTGAACGCGGTTAAGATTGTGCTGATCGCGTTCATTAATTCGGTTAACACTGGTGAAATTCGCCCTTAGTAGCTTAGTACTTCTAAACTGTACTTTATCTAAAGGTCTACTCATAAAGATATATTTCAAGCATCAGGTCCAGCAGTATGAAGTCATTTCTCACAGGCAGCGCGTGAGCAATTCTAACTGCGATGCGTATCGCCGCAAACAATGGGCAGCTTTGCTTGTACCGTCAGCAGACGAGGAAAGTTTGGCAAAAACTGCTCGTCTGTGGTTTTATTGAGTCACTACTGATGGATATCGATTTGGGTTGCGCAAGAATGTTACTTTACCTCTTTGATTGGACGTGTGAAGAATTTTAAGTTTGTGTAGCGGGATAGATGGTGAAATTGCCAAGAGATCTCAACGACCATGAGCATAATTTCGAATCATGTATAGTGTTAAAAAGCTACAGTCTTCAGCGGGGTAATTACGTACACACTATTGATAGTGTGTGCGTGTTGTGACAGTTCAAAAACATTCATTGCGTTATTTACGTTGTAGAGCAGACACATTTTATGAACATATTATTATGAAGCAACGAATTAGCAGTAGGTATCTTTTAAAATGATTCAGATTGAGATTTTTTTTTTTGGATGGGAAATCATCAAATGACTCCTCCCGCTCTGGGTGGAGCGGAAGGGAGTGTCAGACTCTTACTGACTAAAACCCACCCGTGTTCCTTCCTTAGCCCTTTATGTTCCGGGCCAGCGGTAACCCTTTCGGACAATCCCGCTGATGCCGGCAGGCATTCAGATTGAGATTGATAGTGTGTTGCGCAATTAGGGTGCTGGTTATATGCAGTAAGAAAAGAAAGAACAGTAGCAGCACCTGCAGGACTTGAGATACGTACAGAACACAGGCTAATGAATACGTTTCTCACGACTGTACCACCAAATCTGTTGAACAGCTAATCTCGATAGGTATATTAGACTAAGTCACAATTGAAACATCTATCTCCCAAAGCGTGCTTAGAAAATCTGGCAAACATTCAAATCGTTACTTTAATTTTGAGAATCAACCTCACTGTTTCAAATTTTATGTACCGACGATGCACGAGGCAATGCTTATTGCCTCTGTATATTGACATTATTGTGCAATAAACTGTATTACAAGAAACGTTTACTATCTCCCGGTTGGATCTCCTTCAAAACAATAAACCTTTGTTGCAGTCATGCGATTTTTTTGCTATCCGTACACGGCAACGTTTTGCAGTTCGATAGCAATCAGTCAAACATGAATGACATTTCAGTTGGACTTTTACAAATTTTTCTTTTGCACAAACTTAGCATATTTTTGCGTCTTGTGATCATGAAGTACAGTCTAAAGTCATTTGGCAAGCTGTTTGGGAACTGCGTTTTTAAGATTGCACGTTTTACCCAACGATGTATAAATTTATTGTTCTCGCTTAGGTAACTAGGAGGTATTTGCTAAATGCTAGGATTTCTAATGGAAAGGTTTGGGTAGGTATGTGTTTTATGGAAAACTCTTTCTTCATCTTCGTTGTTCCAATTTTATCGTCGATCTCTCCCAAATCTCGATCCATAGTCATCATTTCCTGTCCGTGATATACGTTCCGACATTAATACGATTTCT
Source organism: Mesoligia furuncula (assembly GCA_916614155.1). Lineage (NCBI taxonomy): Eukaryota > Metazoa > Arthropoda > Insecta > Lepidoptera > Noctuidae > Mesoligia > Mesoligia furuncula. The sequence continues at coordinate 2,325,502 of OU744810.1, forward strand.
AATGAAATCCTCTAAATTATAATGCATTAGCTTCATATTTATCACCGCTCGATATCTGAGCACTCTACATAAAACTTTACGATTGGTTATTTTAGGCGTAAAGAGTACCCAATTAACCTTTTAAGTTTGTGCGACATCGCTTAGCTGTCGCTTACTATAATGGTATCGTAAATCACTAACACAAGCTATTTGTATCTGTAACTCGATGTGTTATCGATACATAATTAATCGGTTAAACCATCGATTTAACGTAATCGATTAATTAAGTGCCGATACAACACTCGCACGGTTAAGAATTCCAAATTCGTATGTGTTCGTCAAAATGAATCTTTGATTCGTGTCGTGTTTGTTTTGTATTTGGAATGCAGACGCATTCTATATTCAAATTTTTGTGTTCCACGTTTGAATGTGGTAATGATGTTATTAAAGTTTGTTGTCGTTGACTGTTCATTACTCTATGTTTTTATTGTTAATTGTTGAGACGTTATTCATTTAAATTGTAAATAATTCTAATCTATTAAGGAAAGGTCGTCTTGTGGTTATGAACCGTCATAATATTCTTCATTGAAATCTTTGTTTATTTGCCAATACTATTAGGCAAAATCATTTTTTTTTCTTTCAAAGCCCTCACAAAGGAGCTGGCAAATGGTTCAAGGTTGCCAGCCCACTTATTACTTCGCTCAATAGGCCGAGCTCATTACCAGCTTTGTTAGTACTGACACTGCCACAAACGGATATACCTCCGTATTACAGCAATTATCGACTGCTCATTACTAACTGCTTAATGAGCGGTTTAAAACTTAAGTTTGTTTGATAATACATTTTGTTCGTAATATTTAACGATTGTTTTATTGTTATAGACTCCCCATCATCAATTTTAGAGACTGCCCTTCGACGCACGCAACTTGGTGGAAGATTTTGTCAACCATTTGCAATAATTCGTTTAAGGCTTTGATGATTATGATTCAGTTATTGTGTACCTAATAGTTGTAGTTTATAGAGGTAAAAAACTATATTACTTTGATTTAAAAGAGTGTCCGTGGAGTTTCTTGCCTGTTCTTCTCCATATGACACGTTGAAATGAGCTTCGTCTTTCTGACTGACCAACCCCTTGATAGTCAAAAGTGTAATTGGTTTATCTATACTAATATTATAAATTCGAAAGAAATTTTGTCTGTCTGTAGTATGTTACCTTTTCACGCCTAAACCACTGAACGGATTTCAATACCATTTGGCAGAGAGATAGATTGCATCCCGGGGAAGGACATAAGATAGTTTTCATCCCGATATTCCCACGGGATCGACACTTACGCGGGTGAAATCGCCGAGCGCTGCTAGTTTGAAATAAATGCTTTGAGTTTGAGTCGCTCCATGTAAAATACTAATTCAGCTGCATCCGGTTTGACTGAAAACCGACCCCAACATACTTGTAACAAGGGTAGACTATTTAGACGTAGCTTATATCTACAATTTTCATTGCTTTACCTTACTCCCGATAGATTCCAAACAATAACTATTCAATAAACTGCTGATTAACCCTTAGTCTGCCGGAACGTAGATGTACGCGAGACGCAAGGGCTTTTTAATTGTGTCTGTAATTATTACGGCACACTAGCGGTTGATATTCAAAGATTGTTGTGTACTAGCTGCGCCCCGCGGTTTCACCCGCATAAGTTTCGATCCCGTGGGATAAAAACTATCCTATGTATCCCCGGGATGCAATCTATCTCTCTGCTAAATTTTTTGAAATCCGTTCAGTGGTTTAGGCTTGAAAAGGTAACATACCACGGGCGTAGCCAGGTTCTAGTATCGGGGGGGGGTTCAAGAAACGCCTAAAAGTATATAAAATAACCCTTCTATAAGAAAAATATTAAAGATGTGAAAAATAGATACAGAAAAAATATCCTCGAAAGAATTGGGGGAGTTTTTTTTCGAGCAGTGGGACAATATAAACTATGAGCTAAATAAAAAAATAACGTTCTGTTATATAACAAAATCAATCTTCTGTTTTTCTTTTTAAATATATCCACTACTTCATTCGTATCAATTTCTATCCCATAGTGAATGTTTAGGAGAGCCAATCCATTCAGTCTGTTTTCACTTTTGTGTTCTTATTTTGACTCTATGAACGTTAATATCTGAATTTTTCGGGGGGGGTTTGAACCCCCAAAACCCTCCCCCTGGCTACGCCCGTGTAACATACAGACAGACAGACAGAGTTACTTTCGAATTTATAATAGGTATTAGTATGGATTCGTCTATAACGATGCAGCGATTAAATCATAATTTCTTGTTTTGTATTCGTTACAGGTGTCATGGCGTCATGGTGCCATGGAATCCTGTTCCAAACTTAACATCTGCTTTCGAATGAAAACTGTGTTTTTAGTTTTAATTCTATGTAAGTGAAAAGTAATAGCAGTCATATAATTTAATACCTATTAAAATAATTAATTATGCTAAGTATAAACATTTCACGGGAAACAGGGTGTTATTCATTTTTATTGTTATCATGCTCATGCAACGAAAACGTTGTAACTTACAGGACCTAAACACATAAAACGCAAGTTTTAGAAACAATGATCGACTACAGTAAACAAAATCAGAAAAATATATGATATTTTTCAGGATATATGCCAGGTAGATAGTGTGTTGAAAACATAATACAACTAATTTGTTACGATAGAAAAAAATCATGAAGATACCTATAAAAACTTTATTTTTAAAATAAAAACCATAGTAATATACATACAATCATTCTGATTTTTTGTCAGATTATTCTACAAGCCACATACACACTACTGTTTTAATTTTTTTGTCCAAACAAAGGATTTTTTAGAAATAGATAATTTCTTCTTATTTTGCGATAAATTACCAGCGCTGTGTCATCGCGCTTCTCTTTCTTTTCTATGCAGTCCGACAAAGAACGCGCTTTAGGTCATGTAGTCGCCTTAAGTATAGGAAAGAGAAATACTTAGTATTAGTGTAACGTAATTTTTTTTTTTGTAATATTCATTATAATATGGTGTATTTAGTATATTCTATTCTATTATATTCTAGTAGTCCGTCTCTGTGTGCTTAAAGTATTACTGTTACTGCTAACCCGCATCATCCCACTGCTGGGCAAAGGCCTCACCCCATGACTTCCAACTCTTTCGACCCAGGGCTAAAGTGGTCGTTAATAAAGTATTAAATAACAAATAAATAATAGTTACCTAATTCATTCAAAGCTTTAGTCTAAGGGCAAAAACATCTGCCAGCCGAGAAAACATCAAGTTTTAGTCAATATCATTCACGTCCATATTCTACAAATTCCAAATTCAATTTTCATCTCCATTTCTAAATCCTTTAGTAAGAATTCTACCCATTCATCAAACGTTCTATCTAATCATTCACTCACTCCATCAATAGTGACGTGCACCCAATCAAACATCGATACATTCATTCATAAAGGTATGTTTACAAACATTTAGTGCGGTGCATTAGCGACTCGGCTAAACACGCGAGCGGCGAGCGGGAAATTAGTCGAAACCAGTTGAAAGCGGTTAAGATTATGATAATGAGCACTCGACTCCCGCCGCCCGTTGGGATGCTACCCGTGTTCGCTATGGTTCGTTAGTTTAGTCGATTTTAAATGATGTATCGATTTTGAGTTCGAAATATCGAATAGTGATGGTGCAAGAAGAAAAGCTGCGTGAAAAACGAGTTGCTTTGAAAATGATGTCATGAAAGAATGCCAAATGGATTCGGACGTTTTATTGACCGAATTATTTAAGAATTCGTAGCGGATTTACAAAAAAAAACTCAAGTAGCTGAAAGATATTGTTTAGATTGTCTATAAATATCACAGTTGTCTAGCTGCACTAAAGTGTTGATTTTTATTTCAATCCAATGTAATAACGAAAGACAAATAACTGCCGACAGAGCACGCTATAAGTTTTCTATTTTGTACGACATTTACAATTCTTATAATTTTTGTATGACGCATCACGCCATTGGAGACGTTCTCACCACAGCTGAACTATACGACCACATGGAAATATCACTATTATCTGGTGATTTATACAGGATTTTGCCCTTTATCTAGTGGCATTAAAGATCAGATTAGCGTAAGTAACATTCATAAGGCGGTGTTAACTGTGTCGAAGTCTTAACATTCATGTCTCGGGGCAGTCGCCTATACCTAATAACCATCAATGATCGGGCCGATTGTGAAAAATATCATTAAAAAACCATCAGCGCTTGATGATTTGAATGTTCCACAGATGATTCGTGCGGCCGGCCATCAACCACAATCGATTCTTTATTTTTTTTTTCTTGGTATTTTTATTAAATTATTGAGCTACGTCGTGAGGAGCGCTCGTTTATGGTTCGCGGTTTTTAACGTTTGATTTTGCGCTACCGAAAATTATGTCCAACATTAATGAGAAATAGACTTTTATGTTTCAATCACAAAAAAAATATCGAGCCTTGCAGTGATCGTGGGATTGCAGTTAGAAGAAGTTGATGAGTCTATGGTAATGATCGAGCTAGAGGATCGATAGGTCACGCCTACTTATAGATGCAGGGGGAGGGGCACAAATCGAATTAGTGAGCCCGATGCATCGATTAGCCTCGAACATATCGGCAAAAACACGATTAGCCCCGAAAATCATTGACAGCCGAAAAAAGGTAACAACCGTCGGTTAATGGCGGTTTTTGTTCGAAACTCGAAGATTTGAATTCGTAATTTCAACCGCAAGGCGTTCGAATCATTTGTCAGTGACAATTTTTTGGTTGCAATCGATTTTTAAATACAGGTTTCAGTTTTTATTCGGGATGCATTCGTGCCACAAGATTCCACGTTTTTGGAGACTTGAAGCTTTCGGTTTTTGCACGATAATAAGATAATTGGAGTAAAAAAGTTTCTAAAAATAAACTTCGGACACTTAGAGCTCATTTGCTTAAAAGAAAAGGAGGCATCAGCGTTCCATTTATTTTTATGGTGTCTACGTCCTTGCTGGCGTCACTATTCGACCCAGAACTGACGTAGGCATGGGAAAGCACGCGGTTTTTTGCTCTAAACGGGACACGGGACAAATTCTTCGGGGCATCAAGGCTGTGGGAACCGATTGCATTCCGCGTGCGACTCGTAGGGAAATGCTCTTTTTACGATCCAAACCGATACGATCGGCCGATGAATCGAGTCGATTAATTACGGCGTCGAAATTCGAATGTTTGCGGTGACGTTCCTCGGCCAACACTAATTAACGTTCGGGACGCGCTGTTCGAAGTTTAATTTTTAAATTTAAACTTATTTTGGAAACGGCGAACGTGTTTCGCCACCGTTAATAGTTTTTGCATGGAAATTGTATTATTTCTACTAATGAGTTACCAAGCATTTTTGAACAACGATTGAAACAAAAAATAAATCAAACATAAAGACAGCAGTGCAAATAATTATAATGATGATGAATTTTGATGAATTAAAGTAATGATCGTTCGTGCCAAAACTCAACGATGCATTAACAACTATATTCCTAACGCGTAGATCAACAAATTCTGACTGTCAATACAACTTTTTGTAACCTAAAGTCTCATCAGACAATACAGTCTAGACTATAGATGGCTTTTTAGAAGAACTCGCTGTCCTCAACATCCTTATTTCTTTGCCACTTACGCCGCTAAACGATATAAAAACGATTGAATCGAAGCTCGCTCGACCTTATTCAATTATAGTGTCAATAAAATGATGCGAAGCTATAGGCCGCCAGGATTTTATTGATGTTAATTGTTAGTTTTATTAACAACCTCCTTTGAGTAAGTACCTGGCCGTCGCGCGTCGTGAAAAGTTAAAAAAAGATAAATTATGAAAAAGGTTGCAGTTGCCGCGAAAAATTACAGTTGACAAGCGAATCTGACATGACTGGATCTGTGGTCGGCCCCTTCGTTCGGTCTGTCGTTCAATCAAGATGGGTGGCTAATCTTCCATTTATTACTATTGGTTTTGATAGCGATTATACGAGTTTTATGGCTGCAAATGACGTCTTTGCGATTGAATAGTGATGTGATAGAAACTTTAATTGAAAATTTAATTGACTGTGCACTTGATTACTTGTGGTATTATATTTGATTAGTGATGTAGAAAACGAGACTAGTTTTATTGTAAACTTAATCTGAATGCCGCATCTCAGTTATTATTAAAGCTGCAGAAGAAAATGCTGTTGTTATACGAAAACATGCTCTATTTTGAGTGAATAAAGTTAATTTTTTAGTTATAACGTGTTTTTGCAAAAAGGTATGAACTTTACTTCGCAACACTACCCTACAAGTAATAAAACGATTAAAAGAAATGCAGTTTTATGATCGTATTAATTACTGTTTTAATTAGAAATCTATTTACTTTCGCTATTTTACGATTACTTTAATGTAACTTTACGGAAACATTGGCAGCTTTGCTTATGCAAGTGACTACCATAAATTGGCATGTTTTATTATACTTAAATAGCCTTTTTTTAATAGTTTTTTTACGCAATTACTTTCAATATATTGTGGTGTTCAATAAAAGTATACGTTGGGAGTTTAACATTTTCAGATATTTTTCAAATTTAAAGTTCTTAAATCTTAATAAAAGTTATCCTAGTGTGTGTACTTGTATCATAAAAAGGACGAGTTGTTAATGAATGATGATTAACTTCGAGTAGCTGTATAATGTATGAGGTCAGCTGACAATTTCGTCCTTCACGTCCGGACGCAACTTGTAATTTCTCCAAGTCCACAGAAATCCATGTTAATGAAGCCCAAAGTCCCGCAACATATACATAGTGACATATTACGCAAACACGCGAACACAGCTTTAAAATGCATATTTATATGCAAAATAGTAGAGAAACATCATAAAATTAACTATGAAATTAAAACAAAACGTCCTTGCAAGCTTCTAATCGATAAGTGCAATTCGAGGCACGGAGTATGCAAATTTTGTATGTAAATATGCTTTTTAATCAAAGTTAAGGCTTAGTGTACTAACAATACTATCGGAAGGCAGCATTCAAATGTGTTCAGTATCAGTGGGACGAATCGGTAGCCGTTCCTTGAACGCGAATGAATATTTATTTCGCATAGCAGTTTATATGATACTATTGTTCGTAATTTGTCGTTTAATGTCGTATCGGAATCTAGAATAGGGATTCGGAATTGAACTTGGAATTGTTTTTATTGGTTTGGATTTAAACCGAGTGCTGGCTGGTTTTAATTTTTAAGTAGCTATGGTTTAAAAAAAGAATGGGTTTGAACTTTGATTATGAAAGTTCCGATCACGTTGGAATTTGGAATTTAATTTGACTTCAAATAGTTTTCTTGTAGTTGTTAATAAATCCTTTTTTTAATAACTGTCTTTTGTTAAAAAGAATAGTATCAGCGGAAGTTTTTGTGTACCTATCTTCAATTTACCTACGTTATGAACTTATGACTTTATGAGCAACTAAGTCTATCTACAAACACAACTAATCACTAATCACAGAATACCCCACCCAGCAAATAATTTAGCATTCTTCAAGAAGCCATCTTGACCCTCCATCGCCGCCATTTTACATGATAATTTATACGTGTCTCCCATTCAGGATCGATGTTATTATTCAATATTACCTACACACATTAGACGATAATGCGACGTGTAATAATTGAATGGCGTTTGACATAGCCAATGCCGTGTCACAGATCAGAACTCATTATCTATGATATTCACTTGAAGATTTATAGGATATTTCTGTTTGGATTTCGCATTCGAATTGTTGATTTGAAAAAGGAATGCAGGGAAAAAGTGGCGAGTTTTGAGTTAACCCAAAGGTGACACATGATGACACGTGTTTTTTTTAATCTTTTTAATTCATATACCTAAGTTTTTTTGTAAGATATACAGTTTGCTGAACTTAATAAACGATTCCTATGAGCGTAAAATCTTCAAAGTTCATAGATAAAGAGCACGTTTAAATAACCCATAATTACTAGCCATTACAGACTATTAATCTTTCAATATATACTTTTTATAGCAATACCTACGTAATGATTTGGACTCATCAACGTGTTTCCTTTGTGGCGTAACATCCTGCGACCTTACTATTGACGATATAGATCTAAATATCGCAATAGATCGGATCAGAAGAATACTTAGAACTATTGTATTGTTTTGTTATAATTGTTTATTTGATGCAGCTTTAGGGATGTGTAATTTTTTTTTTTTGTTTCTAAGATTTGCTAGGAATGTCTCCTATAAAGGAACGGAAATAGTTTTTACGCTGGTATCGGATTATATAACAGATTATTGCTGGAAACCTAATTATTTGGCAGACTTTAAATTTATGGATATCAAGGATCCTTTTTTTAAAGACTTTCTTCTTTCTTTTACAGTAGCTAACTAAGTAATTCAGAATTGACGACAATCCTTTCAGAATCACCCTCTATCTACAAGGTACACTAACCTCAACGTCTACACAGAAATTGCTAATACACCCAATCACAATTACCATACGAGACAATACAATAATCACGTCTCGATGGTCGGCCCGACCTGTGGGTTCTGCAGGTTAATTGTGCCTCTAATGTACAACCATTAATTGATTTTGTTGCTACATTGTCTAATAACTATCGGTATTCAATTGTTTCGAATAGTCCGGGGTTGGGGTATGGAAGACCCCGTGTCGCATTTGTAAGGTTGGGTAATTATGTTAGCAATTTCAAAAGGTGTTGTTTTGTTCGTAGTTGTATGTGTGTGTTTTGATTGATAGTAAAGTAATTAGTGCTTGTTTTTCTAGAAGCGACGGTTTTTTTTAAGCGTGTGATACTATGATCCCTTTTTGTGGTGTTTGGGGAAGGTTCTTAGTGTCTATAATCTCACCTGTTGCCAGAACTGCGCGAGTAGATATATTCTCTCTTTCTTGAAGAGCCAGTCCATCGAGTGCATAGCTTGCACCTCCGCCTCTGGTGCGGCGGGCAGGCTTGCCGCGCCCGTGGGGTGCATCCGTCCAAGTCTCACGCACGGCTCATACTGACCTCGTCAACATCGCGCGATACATTTGAACATCATTCGAACACCACCACACATTCTATTTTCAAAAATTATAGTACTCCACCATCGATTCTTGACTCAACGAAATCGATTGTTCTTTCCTTTGCCTCGCGTGTCAAATGTTTTTTTCTTCTTCTATTTTCTTATTGTTGCGCTGTTCAGCCTGAAACAGAAAAAGGCGATTGAAAGGGGAAGGTTTTACATCGATTCTATTGTCTGTAGACAATCGGCCACTCGGTTTTCGTGTCGAAACTAATTTGGTTGCGAAGTTTGATCAAAGCGATAGCTTACGAAAAAGTAAATTGACAGGTCTGTGGATCGAAAAGAACAATCGGGACGTAGACGACTGTGGAATACAAAGGAAAAGTATGAAAAATGGGAGTGGGTTTGCCGATGACGTAGCTCGCTTATGTTGGTCAAAGGATAAAGATTACTTCTGTGGCGGTCTAGTTTTGACGATAATTATAGCCTGTGTTCTGTTTGCTAATCTACTTGAGTTGTAATTGTCAGATCAGGAAAATAGGTTAAAGTGTGTAGGCGAATGTCTAGCAACTTGTCGCCACCATTGTGAAACTTAGACTAAGCTAAACATGTTACTTCTACGACCACAGTGCGTAATTACCTTATTGATATTGTCAAAAAATCTGAAGTCCAATTTCCGTACTTAATTAAAAACGTTCTAAATCTAGTCGCAATCTCATCTCAGCGACAATCAATGTTATAAAACTTGTCAAAAATGGGGGGAAATTAAAGATATTTTTGACAGATTGAGACAGATCAGATTGTGAACATTCTTAAAATCAAGAAAAAATTAAATCAGCAAAAACTATTTGTAAATTTGATATTGCGTGAAAATGGAACACGACATTCGAATATTGAACAGTAAAAGCAAGCGATCCTGGAAACGCATTCCATATTCAAATAAAGAAAGTCGTTATTTCAGCGGGAAAACGTACACGAAGTCATTTGTTTCTTTATTTAGTTCATGTTATAGTAAATACTAAATAGTATAATAAAACATGTAAAAACTTATCGCCACCCAAACAAAGAGCCGTAAACTGCTACCTGTGAATTTGTGAGGCTGGCCCAAGGCATATTCTGTGGCGACATGCAGCTGTTTTTTCTTCGGAATATTGAGAATTTCTTTAGTAAGACATATTGAATTTTGATTATTGGTTTGAGAATAATAGTCAAAATACGTTTTAAAAAACTTGTGGAATAAAAGATACCTTCAGGAAGAAGACTGTTCTGATTGTTTTTGTGTTTGTTTTTAGTTTCATTTATAAAATTAATAATTTATTAAAATTATTTAGTTCAGTCAAATAAATTGTGAATACGTATTTGAACTTTTTCTTCCCGCTTTTTTTTAGTCTTTTCTCGCCACCAACTCCCAAATTGCACGGCAACCCGTAAATTGGCCGGTGGGGTTGGTACGTTGAATTACTGCCGTGTCAATCAATAAACATGATAAGTGCGGGACTTTCGTGCTACCCGATATGCAAACAGGATTACACGCCCGCACGAACTCTACACGCGTTGAATCGATTAGGCGATTGTACGAATCGATTGCTGATGTTAATTAGTTGAAACTAAATGCGACAACACTATAGGCTGTGTGATTAGATGTCTGTGCCTCTGTTATGGAAAGCAGAGACAATGATTTCACTGATGTCAGTTGATTATGAAGTTAATTTGCTGGGTGTACGGAGTATGGACTCCATAGCTCTGTGAATTGACATTACTAAAAACTGTTACAAAGCCCTTGCTTTGGAAGCCCATGCTTCCAAAGCAAGGTGAAGTGTAGGTAACGAGTTGTCAAAAACAGTTTTTAGAATTCTATGTCAAGTCCATAAACTTATGTAAACGCAGCATTTTAGCCAGTTTAAAACTGCAGGAATCTAAATAAGAAAATTATATTTAAAGTGAGTCACTGAGTCTGACAAAATATATAGCTGTAACCATCCACTTTGCAGCAGTTCGTATTAGTTAATATTCATTAGCGAGGGAGGTCAGATGTTACAGATAAGCTGCAGTCGTTATTAGTAACGCTTTACCCCACGTATTGTTAAATTTGTGTTACATATTACACAAAACAAATTAATATAAACTGGCTTACGAGTTACGACAACAAAACTGTAGAAGAATAGCCTTTACATTTTTTTTTCTAAAATTAAGTTTGACAGCTAGTGTAATTGGCATGATTTTGACAGTCAAATGTCACTTTAAACGACACTGACACTTTTACACGAAATGTTAATAGATGGAATATGTTATTTTTAATTGGCAGTAAAAAAATGTTAGTCGAGACAATAATTTTTCCTAGAAACTATAATAAAAACGGAAGCAACCTACGAATTCTACTGCCATCTTAATAAAAAAAGAAATTGGCCCTTTGAATTAATTAACGGAGACAACAAAAAAAATTGAAACCTCAATTTAAAAAATCGAACGTCAACATTGGTGTTTCCATTTGACAGCTGAACTTTTTTTCCCTCGAACCTAAAGGCAAAGGTATAAGGATTACTTTGTAAGAATTTTTGATTATTCAATAGGTATCGGTAACTTGGTTGAGTTTGTCATCGATAGTAATCTTTGGTCGCGTGCTGGTCGCCCGTTCGCTGCGTCCCCCACTACAATGGCTTCTAACAACTTTATTTTTCGACAAAATCTTAAAATATGTCTACGTTGGAATATAATATAAATTAACTGTGAATTAGAATTGTAAATTTGTCGTGTCGCTAAGTGGTTTGTGTCGTGTACTTGACTTGTTGGTTCAGAATTGGCGGATAATTGAAAACTGTTGAAGGAATCGTTGACTAGTGCTGTGCTATATAGTTTTGTAATAAATTGGGACTAAACGCAAAGGGGTCTCTAGAAATTAATACAGGAAATTCATACACTTTAAAATTATGTCAAATTAATTGTTTGTATGTATCTACCAACTTGCCAATTGTGGCACCCATTGTAAAATTTCTACATTCGAAAAAATTCAAAATTTAAATTTTTTGTTATCTGTAGTTTTCATTTTCATACTTACATAATATTTTATCTCACTTTTTAATAGACAATTAAGAGGTTTTTTTAAAGATTTTTCTAGATCAAGCAATTTAAAAAATTTACGATAGCCAGAAAACACGGAAAGTGTACTGTCTCAATGATAAACCATTAACATAAAATATTTTAATATCTATTAAAGAAAATATCGCTCTTTAATACTTTCTTCCTTCATACCAAACCTTAGGAGCATCATTATAATGATTTAGTAAACCATTAAAAACTATTTTACGACTATCCAAAGACTACTCAACAAAAACGAACGAATACACGGCCGCAAACATTTTTATCACTGTTGTAAATAAAAAATACCCTCAAATTCTAAAATACATCGAAGAAATCTAATACAATACATACAAATCATTCCCTTACATACCTTAACGTTCTCTATTTTCAGTGGATAAGGTGTATTTTCGTGTGTTTTTTAGTTTTTGGGATGTAAATAAAGTTTTGGCGCGCGAACAGTCGATACTGAACCTGGCTTTAGTAAAATCTATCGTGCATCGAAATCGTTGGGTTCGTGACGGAAAAGTTTGCTAGTACCATTCAATCGATGCCTTTTAGTTCGGCGTTTTTTCACTAACTTTCTAACCTAATTATTTATTCACATGCAACTGTTTAGAAGAAAAACAAATGAGGGTTAAGTTCTAAAAGCTTTCTTTTATCCTATTATTTGCAGTGATAATAGAGATTGTGTTTAAAAATCTTGCATTTGACTATCAATAACACCTACCATAGACCAAAGAGATCAATCAAGTTGAAAACTTTTTCAAAAGTTGCTAAAACGCAATCGAAATGAGAATTTAATAAAAAACGTTGTCATTCCATAAAAAAGCTAGACCAAACAATCAAATCCAGCAAAATGACTTCGAATTTCAAAAATAATCAATTCCCAGTGCTCTCTGAACGTTCCATTTCTAAATACCTTCCCCTTCCGTTTCCTTTTGTTCATATCGACACCGAACTTTGTACCAGATATTAGTCATGTTCGGCCATTTTAGTTTTTTATTTTCTTTTTTTAAATCTGTTGCGGTCTTCGCTTGTGCTCTTTGAACTACGCTCGACGTTCTGAAATTCGATTATTTCATTTCTGTTCTTTGATTGATGCGTTTTTGTTTTCTCTTTTTCGAGCGGAGCGGTTTTTGAACGTGTGTTAAGTGCCCTTTTGTCGTATTGGTTTAAAACGAGTGTTCTTTTATTGAATGGAGTTACGTTTTTTAGGATTTTGTGTTCGATTCGGTGCAGTGAGCTGTGTTTGATAGTTTTTAGTGAAGTGAACTTGCTGTGAACATCGTGTAAGTACCTACTACCTACGTATTTATTTATTTTGTTAGGGAAAACAAACAATTGTACATTATATATTACATCTAAGATTACATTGGAAGTGGGTAAATGTATAATCCACAAAGTTTCTACAGATTACCTAGGTTCTGATACAGTGAAGACACAATATTCAAGTTACAGAAACAGAAAGAAGAAGACAGTAAGAGAATAAAGAGGCTGTACTTATTTTAAACTAAAACAAGTAGTACTAAATACAGTTATTACGAAAACAAACAAAATAAAAACTGGCCAAGTGCGAGTCGGACTCGCACACGAAGGGTTCCGTACCACAAGGCGAAAACGCCGAAAAAAACACTTTGTATGGGAGCCCCCCTTAAATATTCTTTTTATTTTGTGTTTTGTATTTGGTGCTATAACAACAACAGAAATACATAATTTGTGAAAATTTCAACTGTATAGCTATCGTGGTTCTTGAGTTACAGCCTGGTGATAGACAGACGGACGGACGGACAGACAGCGAGGTCTTAGAAAAGACACTAAACATCACGCAAATGTAGACTATTCACTAAATATTTCTTAAATTTTGGCGGTCTAAAGCGAATATATCCAAAATCACAAAATGTTTATTGTACATTTTACGTACCTGTATTGTAATTACAGTAGTATCAAAGTCTCATGTTGAACACACTTAATGACATCTTCGTGTTTATAGCTACTCAAACCTTTCTTAACCTCATAATGCTAATCAATACGCTCATTAAAAATATTAATTTACGTCTATTATAAACAGACATAAAACGGCGCCCTAACACTGAAACATGGACATCATCGACTAAAAAAATATATTTTAAACCAATTACTTGACCGTACGACAAATAACGGTTATCACTCCAATAAACATTAATTCTACGAAATGATCAATTTCAATTTCACTTGCGATAAGGTACATCACTTTTTAAGGTCCCACTATCACGATAGTGACGCGCCATTCGATTATTAAATGGTCGATTATCGATACAGTTGTATCGAGTCGCGTGTGTGTTTATCACTGGCAGGTGCGCCAGTGAATTTCTTTTTTTTTTGTCCGCCATTATTGTTGTTGTATATGTTGCTATATGTGTTGCCATAGTTTTCTTTATTAAAATTGTATAATAGTATAAATATTGTGTGTCACTTCGGAAAGGTCTTGTGATCGTAATATGTCGAACGTTTTGATGTTACGGTTACTTGTCAAGGGCTTCTTTATTTGCTTCAATTATGTTATGCTGGATTTTTAACGACCTTATACAATAGCAGAAGTTCTAGCAGTACAAACCATATGGCATCATGGCATGGGCAAAGATCGTCACTCACTCGTCGAGATATCCGCGGCGATGGTGGTGTGATAATCATCTATAGTCATGTCTGTGAGGCCAACATGGCCAGAGATCGCAAAAAAAGAGAGGCGTGGAAAAGAAAAGGGAAGGCCTGTCCAAAAAGAAACAGTGGCACTCCGGGAGTGCCCACAAAAGTGAACCAAAATACAAACAGAATACTTTGCCATCGCTCACTGACATATCGGATATACATTAAAACCGAGTACGAAAAACTATTTTCAATCGTCATAGAAACAAACACGCGCGGTATCGCTTACGGTAACAGTCACGCGAGTTCAATGGTTTTTCGCATCTCAGAAAATGCCCAACGCGCCTAAAGAACTTTTTTCAAAGATTTTCCACTCTATGGTTTTTTTTGAAGTGAATTAAAAAAAAAACCATAGAGTGGAAAATCTTTAAAAAAAGTTTTATCCGGCAAGGCTTAAGATGAACATTTCCAGATGATAATTTTAATAAGTTAGCTACTTACCTACTCATTTAAAACTAATTTTATTTTAATAACCTCAAATTCAAAAATCAAGGTCGTACAGGAGAGTTATACAAAACGGACGACATGCAACTAATAGGTGTAATCTATCGGAATTAATAATTAGCAACAATTACTGGGGGCTTGTTGAATGGACGAGAAAAAATAGCACTGTCATGAATGAGTCAAGTACAAAAAATGTATCGTCACGTGAACAAGTGGCTGGGTAGAAAATATTGAAAAATGATAGATATATTTGGGCGATTTTTATTTCGAATTTTAGTTACTTTTGTGAAAAAAAGGTTTTTGAATTTGACTCAAACGAGCAGTCCCACCATAAGCACGAAGTCCGAAGTTTCGATCGTAGTTACGGGTCTATTCCGTATTCACTTACGGATATAGATTAGTTCGGGGCCCGAACTAAGAATGAATGACAACACAATTTGACAGTGGTCCCCTAAGCCCGATTTGTTTTTCCAGGAGGCAAATCACATCGGGCTTCGGAAGATAGGAATCTGACCTCCTCAACCCAGTTACTTGGTAACACGATATCCCTTGGTAAGACTGGTATTGTAATTCAACATCCATACTAATATTATAAATTCGAAAGTAACTCTGTCTGTCTGTATGTTACCTTTTCACGTCTAAACCACTACACGGATTTCGATAAAATTTGGCAGAGAAATAGATTGCATCCCGGGGAAGAACATAGGATAGTTTTTATCGACATACCTCGCAGGCGAAGCCGCGGGCGGAAGTTAGTACCACCACAAACAAAAAAATCTATAATGTTACATGTCTATCTAGCAAGAAGCTGTCATTAGGTAACATTAATTACAAAAAGTATCGCGTATTTGAACAGGTAATTAATTAAATATGAGTAATGTTCAGTGCATTATTGCATTTCCAATGGCTGTTTATAACACATTTGTATGCAAAACGACTACTGGTAGGCGAGAGTGTTAAAATTTAATATGGCCGCGGCTAAATTGTGAATATAGAACTTTTTACATATCTTTCGGTTACTTAAAAAAAATCTATATCCAAAATGTGGCCAAGTGCGAGTCGAAGTTGCATAGAAAGGGTTCCGTTCCACCGTTCAATGTTTCCATTATTTATTTAAAAAACACGTTTCCTGTATGATTAATTTTTAACTTTATTTTATTATTATTATTTGTTGTTATAGCTGCTAGTAGTATATACTCTGTAAAAATTTCTAGTGTCTTTCTATTACAGTTCAAAAGATGACAGACAGACGGACGGATGGATAGCGGAGCGTTACTTAGAGGGCTCCGTTGGCACCCATTGGCTACGGAACCCTAAAAAGCTTTAGTTTCAAGTTAAAACCGAGTAGACAATGCTAAAATCTGCATAGTGGCTACAATTTATTGGTTTGCAAACTTCTGCTTTGCAAATCTATTTTGTGTAATAAATCCTTCAAGTCGACATTGAAGCATGTCAAACTGTGGTTGAAACATTGCAGTGCACTGCTTAAAATAATTAATTCCAGAGATCTATTAAAGCGACTAGAAATAAAACAATAATTTTGAAGAGAAAAATAGCACCTGACGTCACTTTTTAAATATTTTTTTTTGTACTTTCACGTCACCTAACCACACACTGTATCAATTAGAGAGAAAAAAAAAACAATAACAAAAGTTTTTTTTTTTTATAATGTCACTTGTCTCCCCGACTGCACCTATAAGCTTCTCACGCGACTCGCGACCGACTATCGCGTTACTTATGCAGTCGCTCATACGTTCATTATGATCGATTGCGCGTTATTTAAGCGATGAAACTATGACCTGAGTTAGGGCTTGAGAAGTCGAGGGAAATATATAAATTATATATAAATATATACAAGGTTATTGGTAAAACATTAACAACCTCTTAAGAGGTCATTGTACTCATAATGAACAACTTTTACTATGGGAGTAAACCTGAAATCGCGAAAAAAAATCAGCTGTTCCCTACATTTTGACGAGTTATACGAACATAAATGTAGGGAACAGCTGATTTTTTTTTCGCGATTTCAGGTTTGGTCCCTTAATAAAAGTTCTTCATAATGATGAGTTCAATGACCTCTTAAGAGGTTGTTAATGTTTTACCAATAACCCTGTATAAAATATATAAATACATTGGACGAGCTTTTTAATCAAGACTTACCCTTTTATTCATAAGGAGGGGCCCGTGGCTAAATAATAACAGCCGCACAGGTCGAACGATCAGGTTAAGCTATGCTTGCCGCGGTTGGTCTGTGGATGGGTGACCGTCTTTACATACCGTGACACCTCCGTGCCTCGGAAAGCTCGTTAAGGGCAGGCTCAATGGAAAATCTTCAACCTTAGATTCGATTTAAACAGTAGTAAATCATGTTCAAATTGGAAAATAAGTATATCGCAGGAAACTTCATTATAAATGTAAGGGTCGACCCAGACGAAAACATGGTACGATAAAATTTTCTCGATAGAAAACTATCACAAAGTTACCTCTAATTTTCAACTATTTTGGTTTGCATTCTATTTTGGTGCATATTACGGAGCCACAAATTAGATAAATAATAAACCTTATTATAACCAAGGGATGACCCAAGCGATTTTTTAAAATATTGTCTATTTTAAAAGATAATCGAATAAAAAGCATTTGGCGCTTACTGCATTTTTAATCCGCGAGATACGCTGTCTTCCATCTCGCGTGACACGAGGTTGAGACATACGTTTGTTTCACAAATCAGTCGCCGTCGCTCTGTTGAGACGAGAGGACTGCGCTAAAATTTTTGGCTGCGCTGGATATAATTTAATTACGTAATAGTACATTATGATACATGTGTGCTATGTTGATCATTATGCTCGAGGCGGTATTATTCGCGCGAGCCGCAGGCGAGTGCGATAAGAAAGCCGAGAGTCTAATGATCAATGCACACGCGTTTCATACGACGTTTTTCAACACACTTGCGAGGAAAAAAACAGACTTGTATCGTTAAATATTAACTTGTTTGGAAAATGGCGCGCTGGTTTTGTTTTTCCGCGCGACGTGCTAGCCAGCACTAGCGATGCGCGCGCAGGTGTAAATAAAAGCACCACAGACTTCTTAGACATACTACGTAAAAAGCACTGAATCTCATTTTAAATATGTTAGTCTGTGGCACCGACAAAATCTCTAAACAGCCTATAGAAAAAATATAATAAACACAAAATAATGTGTAGACCTTAGAGCATTTAACCTAGTGTAGACTGATCGTAGTGTTGTCGTATGTCAAATTGTAGTTTAGTTAGTATGGAATTAGAAAGTACTATTGGCATAGAGAAATATACATTAGTTCAGTGAGAATCCGAATAATAGAACGCCAGTCAGGGTCTTTTCCGTTTGGTTTCGGAAGGGATCACGGACAATTTAAGGTGGATAATTAAAATTTTCTTACGTTTTTTTGTAATTTGCAAGTCAGTTTCAGGTTGTATCTTGATCAAATATGATTCGCGACTATAATGTACCTATATGTATTTACATAATTATAGTCATTAGAATAGAATCTTTCAGGTTAGATTTTTTCCCTAAGAACTTTTCCATAAGAAAGATGGTATAATGATTCGAATGATTATCATTCTGTAAAAACGTTCCTGTTATAGTCGTAAATCATATTTTGATCAAGACACAACCTGACACTGACCTGCAAAAAACCTAAGAAAATTTGAATTTCGTGAACTACCACTGCGCATTCACCTTAAATTGTCTATGGTCCGTGCGCATTCACCTTAAGGTAAATAAATATTATTATAGTTAATTTTGGGACCAAGGACAATAGAGACTATTTAAAAAAAAGTGAATTGATGAGATTAAAAAAGCGCGCATCTCCGGCTAGTAAATAGTTATCTGTGGAAATAAAGCACATGTGGATTAAAGTAAAGAAAAAGCACGCGTTTTTAATACACTGCATTATGGACCTAAAAGCAGTTCAATAAGAGCCACTTTACGAGCAAGTGTGTTGAAAACAATATTTTCGTATTTTATCACTTTGTAAGAAAGAAACTGTGAAATATAAAACTTGGAAAAATAATTAAAACCACTTCCAAAACGATTATTAAAAATGTTAAATATTGACAAACCGAATAAATACCGAGCCAAAACTATAAAATAAAAATATTAAAATAATTCGATGTTGATATTTGAAAACTCAAAGTGACACTCATTTTATTTGACATATTTTTGATTGGTATAGTACAACTAGCGCCATTGTTCTGCATTTCGGTCAATTTTCTTGCGGATATAATTTACAACATAGCCAACTAGCCAATTTCACGTTCATTTGAAAGTTCCTGCTCGAGATTTTAGATCTTATTGCGATTAACTCAGAATCCAAATTCGTCTACTCAAAACTCCGTGTAAGGTGGACCTTAGACGATCAATTTCGAGCAACTTTTGACCATTTCCTAAATCAAGTTGAAACTCTAATTTTAGCATACGGGTAGGTTATTAGTACTTATATTCTTATTGGAATAAAAAAGAAATAAATCAGAAAGCTAAAACAGGTAACCAATGGGTTTATTGTAGACAAAAGTACGAAACGGTGTGCACATGAAATATTTCATAGGTACGGATAGTGTTCTCATAACTAGCTTTCTTTTTATGGCGGGGATGAATAAAGGTTGTGACGGATCACAATGTTTGCGATTGTCGGATTCGCCGATAAAAGAATTGAGATCTAAATGGCTAAGCTAAGTTGAAAGAAAGTCTAAAGTTTATATTGTAACTTGATAAGTTTTCAAAGCTATAGTTTCAAAAGTTACAAAAGAGGAACATATAAACTTTCGACTTACTTTGGCACCCATTTACATAGATCCCCATTTTTTAATCGGCGAAGCCGACTATCCTTTACTTTTTTTGTACCAAACTTGGCCTCTTTTTCACAAATGTTTTCGGTAGGATTTTTTCCTACTCGCACTTCACGCAGGAAAGGTTTTCATGACATTTGACTTTGCACAATACAGTGCAAAATCCACCATAACAATATTATTTTTTACTGCTGCTAATTTAGTGACTTTGCAGATCCTGCAAAGCAAAATCGACGATATACCATTATAATTTTTTACTTGGATAACACTCATTTCCACGAAGATGACGTGACGCCCAACATGTACTAGGTCCTAAATAAAAATTGGTTACATTGGAATTTAAACTCTTTCACGTCAACATTGTGTTTCTAGTTCCAAAACATGACTAAGACAAATGACATTCTAAAATTCTGAATTCAAGCTTAGCGTATAGTAAGTATATGCAAAATAAACAGATGCTTTTACGTACGTACTGAAGAATTTCATTAAAAATAAACAGAATGGCCAATTATCATATTATTCCGTTTAAATAATGTAATTGAAAAACCATTACGAGAAATAGGTTTGCTGATCACAGCGGTGAAACAAATATTCTAAGATTTTGGATAGAGTTCGTCCGTAATATGACTTTTATGACGTCGTCATTCTAAAAAGGCTTAATTTCATCAGCTCAAAGTAACAAAGTTTAAGGTAAGTGATACCATTATATTAGCCTTCGTATCGTTAAAAAAAACAAATTTATTGAGTTTGTTTTGATCATGATTCATAATCTATCTATATAATATAAAACAATTCGGGTTAGATACACCATTTATAACTCAAGAACGATGATTGATTTTTATGATCTTTTATTTGTTGGATTTGTCTTCGGCCCAAATAGCAGAATAATTATTAAAACATGGGAAATTTAAGAAAAAAAAATTGGGGCGGTACGAAGTTCAGTTAGTGTAGTTTAAAAATCGAAACCCGTATAGGATCACTTCGTTGTCTACCTGTCTAACCCTTTTTCTCAGGAATGCGGGGGGGTGTCAAGTTGAAATTGATATCAAATACTTAGATCTATGATTCCTTGGAGCTGTATAAATATCAAGCCTCTAAGACGTTGACTTAGAAGCTGGCATAAATTGGCATTCATGTCGCAAATTTTGACACTCGCAAATAAATTAAAGCCCTATTATGGGTGTACCAAGGGTTTTAATTATTTCCGTTGGGCTAGAATCATGAAATTTGGCAAGAAGCAAGGTCTCACAGCACAAATAGGTACAAGAAAATATCCAAAAATCGTTCATTTGTAATTTTATTCGGAATCGAAAATTTATAGGCCGTACCTTGAATTTAGTTCATTCAACTCGGTTTACTCTCCTTCAATCCGGAATTGGAAATTCATAGGCTGTATAATATGCTTACTTGCACAGCGATCAAATTTAGGTAAGTACATTGAATAGAGCCGTTTTATCTGATTATTGTGCGTATACTTACTACAGAAGATTTAAATTCAAACACAAATATATGATTTATTCCGACTTGATCCCTTGAACCCCCCTCCACCCCCGCCCTTCCTCGATCCCCTGTTAGTTCGTCTTCTGTTTTCGCCGGGCGAAAAGTTTCTGCTGGCGGGAAGGGATTGTGTTGTGTTTTTATCGTGTTTCATGAGAGGGGTAGGCAATGAGGCGCGGGTGAAATCAGATTTTATCCTGTCAAATGGCCCCCTCTTAAGCCGTTGGTCCCGGCTGTCATTCATGGATCTTTGACAGTCGTTACGGGTAGTCAGAAGCCCGAAAGTCTGATAACCAGTCTTACCAAGGGGTATCGTCTTACTTAGTAACTGGGTTGTGGAGATCAGATAGGCAGTCACTCCATGTAAAATACTGGTATTCAGCTGCAATCGGTTAGATTGGAAGCCGACCTCAACATAGTTGGGAAAAGGCTAGGCAGATGCCCTTTTATTCATAAACGTTGCTAAAAGTTAAGTAGTGATTAGCGAATGTTTCACAATACATTTTTAGGGTTCCGTACCCAAAGGGTAAAAACGGAACCCTATTACCACAGCGATAGCTAGATTGCTGAAATTTTCACAAAATATGTATTTCTGTTGCCGCTATAACAACAAATACTAAAAACAAAATAAAATAAGTATTTAAGGGGGGCTCCCATACAACAAACGCGATTTTTTGCCCTTTTTTGCTCGATATCAAAAATGGCAACAGGTAGGCACTTGAAATATTCACAAAATACTCACTGTATTTTAACTTTAATAATAAATAATAAAATTAAAATAAAATAAATATTTATTTGCCTTGTGGTACGGAACCCTTCGTGTGCGAGTCCGACTCGCACTTGGCCAGTTTTTGACGTTTAAACGTCACAATTTACTTAACAACAATTTTAATCATTGATTTGAGGGTAAATTTTCCAAGTAGGCGTGGATGGCCAAATCCGAAACCACGAGGAATAGCGAAAAGAACTCAAAGGCGTCGCGGGCTCGATTTTGATGAAAACTAAAACTGCATCATTGGATTTTTGAAAAATCAATATTTCTAGCCAGGAATCGAACCCGTTGATTTTGAGAAAAAAAAACACACGTTGTATTATTACACCATTCGACAGTGTCGCTGATAAGGATCGAATTCTGGGAAGTACCTAATGTCTGTGTGGAGCCGGACTTAAAGAATAGCACCACCCTATACTTCCCGTGGGTGTCGTAAAAGGCGACTAAGGGCCGTACCGGAGAATGGGCAGCAGCGTTCTCTATGCATTCCACCACCATACCATACTGCGATCGCCAACCCGCCTGCCAAGCGTGGCGATTATGGCAAACCCGCCCCTTTTGGGGGAGGCCTATGTCCAGCAGTGGACGTCTTTCGGCTGAAATGATGATGACCTAATGACATACGGGAAACTAAACACTTGTAAATTTCACTACTTGTATATTTCATAGATCTCATTTTGGTTAGAGCTGCAATTGAAAACATAAAAATCACTGGAGGGTTTTTCATTACTGAAATTTTCCCCTCCATAAGCTTTATAAGCATAAAGCATAATCAGCCTAATAACGTTCCCACTGCTGGGACACAGGCCTCCTCTCTGTAAGAGGGGGTGGGCCGTAATCCACCACGCGGGCCCAATTCGGGTTGGTACATGTCACATGTCTTTGAATTTCTGGTTCTAGGCCCGAAGCTTTATACAGGGGGATTACATGACCTGAAGCGCGGTCACTTTCGGACTGCATAGAAGAGAAAGAGAAGCGCGATGACACAACCCTGGTAATTTATCGCAAAATATGAAGCAATTATCTATTTACAAAAAATCTATTGTTTCGACAAAAAAATTAAAACACTAGTGCTTTAGTATGTTGCTTGTAGAATAATCTGACAAAAAATCATAATGATTGTATGTATATTAGTATGGTTTTAGAGATATCTTCATGATTATTTTCTATCTTATCAAATTAGTTTTATTATGTTTTCAACACACTATCTACCTAGCTTAGATCCTGAAGATTATCATATATTTTTCTGATTTGTTTACTGTAGTCGATCATATACTTTTATTGCTTCTAAAACTAGTGTTTTTTGCGTTTAGGTCCTTTAATCCCCTGTACCACTTTTTTGGTAAAAAAAAAATACTAACTTTCCTTAATAACTACATTTTTTTGTATGCCACTTAACTTTTACATTTGTAACAACACTGCCCATTTAGAGTGACAATGTTGCCCCACAAAATAAATTACTCTTCCCTAAATTAACAAAAAAGTAAAATAATTATGATACTAAATATACACTTGGGCACAGTTATTGGTTAATTTAAAATTCATTTGGGATTTAACGCGGTGTGAGTTGACATAATAGTGTGCTTAAAAACTCAATCGAAGGGGAGATGACTATAAAAAATTAGTTTATGACTAAAACAAAATATGTTCATGTGTTAATGAACTTTCGACATGAGGATGAGAAAAAATGGAGAAGGGGTCTTTAGTAATACTTAGTAAGTATGATTTAGCGTGTGATCGACGAAGAATTAAAAATAGATGATCTAAGTATTGTAGAACTACAGTTTGCTGATATAACTGAAATGATAAAGGATGAGCTTTTTGTAAATAATCAGGTACAATACCAATCAAAACCTTTAAAAA
Organism: Mesoligia furuncula; assembly: GCA_916614155.1. Lineage (NCBI taxonomy): Eukaryota > Metazoa > Arthropoda > Insecta > Lepidoptera > Noctuidae > Mesoligia > Mesoligia furuncula. The sequence goes on from OU744810.1 coordinate 2,349,686, forward strand.
AAAACTTTAAAAACACGAGGGAGATAACTTACGATTTGCCAGAGATGACACATAAACTAGCACTATCACTATGTGACAGGTTAAGGGTAGATTCTATCCATGCCCAGCAGAGCTAAAATAAGAGCTTTAACCGAAATCCCCTTAAAACTATCTAATACATGAGTATTGAAAACGAAAAATAATGAGAAGATAAAAATTAATAATGCAGGTCCAACACGCAAAATATTTGTAAGTGTCACAAATATTCTAAATTTTCCTTGAGATTCTATGATACACGTCTTAAGTCTAGTCATGGTACACCAGATCGATTTCCGCCCAATAGATGGGCACAACACACAATTGACTGGGATAATAGTATGTTCAATTATCTATACACGCATCTCACATAACTTCACGCTATCTCTTGCATATGATGAGATGAGGCAAAAAATTACATCCGAATGTGTAATATTGTACTACTGTTTTTTGTTAGCCTGTTCTGTAGGGTGACTGTGAACTCTATTGCACCAGTCTTAGGCGAAAGCTAACGTGTTACCCAGTAACTGGGTTGTGGAGGTCGCTCTATGTTAAATACTGGTATTCAGCTGCATCCGGTAAGACTGGAAGACGACCCCAACATAGTTGGGAAAAGGTTTGGCAGAGGATGATATGAACTCTGTAGCATGAGCGTTCTCGAGTTCCTTGTAGACAGGGATATACTTACTAATATTGTCTTCACCTATCTGGGTTGCTGTATTAATAGACGACAAATGGTAAAAAACTTGCTGTTTCTCTTCTTTTTAACCCATATCTACCCAAAGCCGTAGGTCTTCTCAGCCCTGAACAAAATGGTTTTACCCAATAGATATTATGATCATCGTATGTCTACATGAAAATGAATTTTTTTATTAACTGGAAGGCCCTCGTTTAGTCTTACATGATAGCCTCCTGATAAGTAGTACTTGATCGGCCCAATCAACTTTCCCTCAACAATATTAATGCTAAATATCGTTCTTATGCAAATTGTAATTTATTTCAAAGTATTTGCTTAAGCACTAATTGGTTATTTGCATATTAACCTGTCAAAGGTCATAAGGGCTTTTATGTAAGCAAGTAAGTATAGGTCTTTCTAGAAAGTAGTCACATTACAATTTACTGGTAAACGAGCTGCAGAACAATTTCATAAATTAAATCGACTTGGCCCATCCCAGGACACAAAACTTTAACGGTTAATCTTAATGATTATGAGTTCCTTTAAGACAAGTCTCCTTGCACAGCAGTAGAACTGTTTAAAGCTGAAGACACCATACAATAAACACCCAAAACGTATAATGGAACTATCCTGGTGTATCCTATGGTGTGTCCACCCCATAGATTCGACGCACTATGTCATTACACCCTCGCGTGAGACGGGATATTTCGGGAGAGCTGTCAATTTCATGTATTACGGTCTCCATCAATAAGACGGGAGGAAGATATTGATGGTCTTTTAAACAATACTTAAATACTAATTGATGTTAAAGAAAGAGAAGATAATGTATTTTATATCTATAAAGGAATGGAAAGATAGTTAGAATTACTTTAGAATCAGACGTCATATATCACGAGTCTTTCTTTCTAATATGACGATTATGGGAATAGGTTTGACAAAAACTGGTCAAGGAAGCGCCTGTATATACTATAATCTATTGTATAACAAAGATCTGGAATTTTCGTACTGGCAATAAAAATGAACACAAGGTTACAATCAAAATGATTTAGAAAAGATACTGGCCACCAGAGATGTTCTAACACCAATCCTAATCAGTATGTGTTAACACTCCAAATCATGAAACTGTTTCTAATCACAAACCCAACTAATCAAATCCTACATCACATAATCTACGCAGATAGTCTTCATAACTCCAATGACATTAATATCGACAATGCTGGCTAGTCGCGCGACAATGACAAACTGACTGCGTACCATGCATACATACACACAGTCATACAGACACACAAGATGATAGTACATGATGTAATGAAGAACAGGTGACTGAAGGGGATATATTTAGGCCTGATTTAGGGATGTACGCTTTAATGGATGAGGTTGTTGCTGAATCAATTTATGATTGGATACTTTTGTCAGCTGAGTAGTTTAAAGATATGCTTCTGCTGTTTGATTGGTTTTAAGATTTTCTTAGCTGCGTTTCATTGGTCAGATTTAATGTTTTTGCTTCTCGATTATAACATTCGAGTATTTGTTCAATTTAGGGTTGATTTTTAATCGTCTGATAACTTTATTCGAGGAATAATTTTGAAATTTTGACAGTTACTTCATACAAAAACTGTCAAACGTCAAATTTATTCCTCGAATAAAAGTTACCTGGCGATGGAAAAATCAGCCCTTAGAAGATTAAACGAACTGGGCTTGCTATATTTTGTATAAACTATATATCCATCAGCCTATAATGGTCCCACTGCTGGGACACAGGCGTCCTCTCTCGACGTGAAGAGAGTCTGTACAAGATTGGACAAATTTGTGTTTGCTCTTCGAAAACTCAGACGCATAGCTAATACAGAAACAGCTCTTAACGCATATCACGGATATGTCTCATCAGTGCTTCGTTATGGACTAGTGATATGGGGTAACTCAGTAGACGTAAACAGAGCCTTCCTTGCACAAAAAAAATGTGTAAGAGCGGTTTATGGAGCGGGATATTTGGAACATTGCCAACCCTTATTTAAATCGCTAAAAATTCTTCCACTTCCTTGTTTATACATTTTTGAAGTCTGTTTGTTTGTAAAGAAATATTCTCACTTGTTCCCATTACATGAGCACGTTTCCAAAAGAGTACAGAACAGAAATCCAAACGAATTACTGGTACCTAGACAGAGACTACATTTATACAGTAGGAATTCCTATTGCATGGCAACCAAAATTTTTAATAAACTACCTGCACGCATTAGAGTGTTGCCTACTAATAAATTTAAGAAATTAATTTTCGTTTGGCTTTTGGATAACTGTTTCTATTCAGTTAATGAATTTTTAAATCAAAAATATTGACTTTGTATTATTAGTAGATCCTTGTATTGACATTGTATTAGTAATAAATATTGACATTGTAATAGTAACAAATATTGACATTGTATTAGTAATAAATATTGACATTATATTAGTAATAAATATTGACATTGTAATAATAATAAATATGGATTGACATTTTCAGAATATTTTTTGACATTATCATAATACTGTTCGATGACTTTTTATTGCATATTGACATTATATAAAATAGTTAACTTTGAATAACATTTAATTTTAATTATGTATGCATATAAATAATGTGCTCCATAAAGTACACATATTATTATTACTACTATTATTTATTTTTTTGTTTGTTTGTTGATTTTCAAATTTTATTTAATGTAGCATGATTTATAACTTTGTAAATTAGATACTCATTTAATATTTCTACACCAGCAATGGTAGTATATGTGATTCCGTCTAATATTAAGATCTTTATGTACCATGTACTCAGAAATAAACGATTCTATTCTATTCTATTCTATTCTCGGTGAGAGGGAGTAGGCCGTAATCCACCACGCAGGCCCAGTGCGGATTGGCAGACGTCACATGTCTTCGAATTTTTGCCGGAAATGCCTGTTTTCCTTCACCCTTTTGAAAGCAGTGGTGATGAAATAATTTACACAAAGTAAAGCGCCTGTCTGGGTTTGAACCTACGATCTACAACTCGTAAGTCTAGGCCGTTACCACTGGGCTGCCACTGCTCGGAGTTATGATATATATATATGGCTAGAACTCATCTACCTATACTATATTGACAAGTCTTCCTATTAATCATGGCCTCAGAGGAACTGTAATCCACTGAGTAGGTTTAACCAGATCAATTATAATTAGAAACAGACATATGGCACAGTCAGATCTTTGTCAGCATTATATTGTGTTTCTCGCTTTCCCTAGCCATCAATAACTTTTATGTCTATCATAATCATATTTAATATCTCTGCCTGACATTTTGTCATCTGGCAAAGGATCAAGACTATTGAGTATTGGCAGGTCACTGAGAATTGCACAACTGTTCTTACGACTAACTTGTATAGTTAGATTAGAATGGCAAGTTATTTTAACCGTGGTTACATTGTAGTTGTCATAAGGCGTGTTTAAATAATTAGGTTATTTTTGACGGTGATTTATAGTAGTGTCTAAAGATATTGATTTATATCCTATGATTTTATCTGCCTTGGGAGAGTTACATGTAGTGTTAGAGAAGATTGAATTATTGATGACACTTACAACTGCGAAATGGGCAGTCAAAAGTCAATATGTCATAAAAAAGGACAGTAGATAAGCGTTAAAACATTAAGAGGATTTACAGCAGAGTTCTCCAATCTGATATCTTCAAAAACTGTTCACTAATCCGTCTGTAGCGTCGGGAAGTGAAGAAGTAGGTATAGACGCCCGCTCATCAAGCTACCCGAAACTGTCAAATTTTCCCAATTAACTTTGAACCTAATGCTGGAGCAATAAAGTTGTAAATCTATTGAAGAAATTTGACAGATTATAGTAGCTTGATGTGCTGGCGTCTGAACATAAAAGATAAGTCCTTCAAACGGAATCAGTCGGTGTATTCCGTAAAAATCACACCTCATCGTGAAAACTTAAGTCAATTGAGATTGACGCGAGCTGTCATTACATCTCATGCTAGGGATTGACACTATTGACAGTTCACTTCACCAAAGATTTCACGGTGAGATTTTTACTGAATACATCGGCAGAACTTCAAAAGCGACTAAAAAGCAGAAATTCCTGCGCAAAAACTCCCACATATCCTCAATTGATCCCGCACAGGCGGTTACAAAAATGTTGGTGTAAAAATTGTCGCCCAAACTTCATCACGGTCGTTTCAGAGTCCATCTAAAACCGATGTTACTCCAATCCTTTATTTGTACAAAGCCCAACTAACCAATTTTATTACCATCGAAGCTTCGAACATATGGCGAAATCGGTGCCTCCGATGGCTGAAAAAAAAAGAAAAATTGATCTCTGTCCCTCTTTGGCGTATAGCGTCATCCCTCTCATCCTCCACATGTGTTTCCAGTCTGGGATCAATGGATATTGTCCTTTTTTTAAATAGTTTTATTAACGGGTTGATGATACTAAGAAGTTATTGGTGTGATTATTATTTGTTTATCTTGAGTTTGTTTGATATTGTTAGAAAGATTTGAGAGTCGTGGACTTAAGACGAATCAGGTCTTTAGATTATTTTAAAGATTACGTATTACGTACGTTATTAGAGGGGCCCGTGGCTAAATAATAACAGCCACACAGGTCGATCGACCAGGTAAAGCTACGCTTGCCGCGGATGGTATGTGGATGGGTAACCATCTTTACATACCGTGACCCCTCCGTGCCTCGGAAAGTACGTTAAGCCGTTGGTTCCGGCTGTCATTCGTGGAGATTTGACAGTCATTACGGGGAAGCCCGAAAGTCTGACAACCTAAGGGGTATCGTATTACCCAGTAACTGGGTTGTGGAGGTCAGAGAGGTAGTCGCTCCATGTAAAATATTGGTATTCAGCTGCATCTGGTTAGACTGGAAGCCGACCCCAACTTAGTTGGGAAAAGGCTAGGCTAGATGATGATGACAATGGTTCTTTTCATCGGCTACTGGAAAAGCTCAGAGAGTAGCTCACGAAAGATCTACTTGTGTACTCTGTAAAAACTCACAGTCATGTCTTAGGTGAAGTGAGTTGCAAGACAATATTGAAAATCCCCAGCATCAGGTGAAATGACTTCACTTAAGTTTTCACGGTGAGAGGTTTACAGAATAGATCTGCTAAAAGTCTGACCAATGTAAGCCGATCCTTATATTAGTTAACTGAAGACCGTCAACCAAGGCTCGCAGGCTGATGAAATGATAAACCAACCAACAAGCATCATGTTTTTATCTAGCATAGGGTCCGTAGACCTTGTTTTACCTCTGCGTAATTTCCTATCACCTCTAGAGTATAGTCTATGCTATAGAACATAGGCTCTATAGTCTATGCCATAGACCATAGCTTCTATAGTCAATACCATAAAGTATAGACTATGGTCTATGCCATAGGCCATAGACTCTATAATCTACACCATAGACCATAGAGCATAGACTCTACAGTCTTTGCCAAAGACCATATAGGCTCTACAGTCTATGCCATAGACCACAGACTCTATAGTCTATGCCATAGGCCATAGACTCTATAATCTACACCATAGAACATAGACTCTACAGTCTTTGCCATAGACCATATAGGCTCTACAGTCTATGCCATAGACCACAGATTATAGAGTCTATGCCATAGGCCATAGACTCTATAATCTACACCATAGAGCATAGACTCTACAGTCTTTGCCATAGATCATATAGGCTCTACAGTCTATGTCATAGACCACAGCCTCTAGTGTAGACTGTAGAGTCTATGCTCTATGGTGTAGAATCTACACCATAGAGCATAGACTCTACAGTCTTTGCCATAGGCCAAATAGGCTCTACAGTCATAGTTTGCCATAGACCATAGACTTTATAGTCTAGAAAGACTATGGCATAGACCCATTGTTCTACCTATCCTTGCATCCTCTTCCCACCTCATCCCATTGACAAAAACCGTTGATTCGTATCGTATCGTATGTTCCGAGACGGCCGATAGTCATTCACGGGACGGTTACGGTAATAATACACCATTAATTGATCCATACGCCCCGTGACTGCGTTTGTAAGTGATATGTTACACCGCGGGGTGTGAGGCACAGGCGGGGGCGGGAGCGGGCTGATTAAAGCGACCTCTAGCGGATTTAAGCAAGTGTTTAGGAAGCAGGAACCAAATTTTTGAATTGTTTATTGTAATTAGGCTTAGAGTGCGCACTTTTGAACGTCAAAATTACATAAGGCAGTCCCCCAAAATCCCCGCCTTTCACCACTTCGTGCTTTAGCTAGAAAGAAGAAGTGGCGTACCATACTTTCCAGCAGATAATATTGTGATTCGGTCACGATTGCAACGGTTGTTATTTAAGGGAAAAATTTTCAATCATCTGATAATTTTATTCGGGGAATAATTATGAAATTTTGACAGTTATTTCATACAAAAACTGTCAAACGTCAATTTTATTCCTCGAATAAAAGTTATAACGGCGATGGAAAAATCAGCCCTAAGTGTTTTATACTTTTTGTGATCTGAAATGGCTCTTTAAAGATATCACAAGAAAGAACCCACTTAGATGGAAATAAGCGACAGTTTCTTTGAAAGCCTTAGCCAGCACATCAAGCTACTACAATCTGTCAAATTTCTTTAATAGATTTTCAACTTTATCGCTAAAGCATAAGGTTCAAAGTTGATTGGGAAAATTTGACAGTTTCGGGTAGCTTGATGTGCTGGCGTCTGTACTTAAGTTTTTTTTTCAGTTTTCCGCTAAAGAAGTACCTACCTAATATTAAATCCAAAAATATCTAATAAACAAACCAATATTACTTCTTAGAAAACCGCTGCCGCTCCTATCTTTTTACCTAACGATACATTTTTAAACCGCTTCCTCTCACACCATACACCAAACTTACTTCCTCAAACAAAGCACCCAATCGATAACCCACCTTACTGCTAAACAATAAAGCTCAAATTTCCCTATCGCAGCCGTGAGAAAATATGTCAATACATCACACGATAAGAAGGTGATGATTAGCGAAATGTGATACCAAAGAGTTTTTAATTCGTAAACATTTTAATTTCCTTAAGACTAGGTACGAGTAGGTAGCTCGTAATTTTTATATAACTGTTATTGATACTTTGTTTTTAATATGAGAATTCCAATAATTGAGAACTTGCAATAACAATTTGTTGTTTGTTTACTTGGCTACTTTATTGCGTTTTTATTTGACTTTTAATCAAACGATAGGAAAAAAATATTGGTTTATTAAAACACTAGCAGCGCCCCGTGGTTTCACCCGCGTAAGTGTCGATTCCGTGGGGATATCGGGATAAAAACTATCCTATGTCCTTTCCCGGGACTCAAACTATCTCTATACCAAATTTCATCTAAATCGGTTCAGCGGTTTAGGCGTGTAGAGGTAACAGACAGACAGACAGACACACTTTCGCATTCATAATGTTAGTATGGATTAAGCCTGTGATCTTTGTAATCTTTGCAAGACAAATCCATAATTGTGATCCATGTTTGTTGCATATTCAGGGGCCCGTGGCTAAATAATAACAGCTGCACAGGACGATCGATCAGGTTAAGCTACGCTTGCCGCGGTTGGTCTGTGGATGGGTGGCCATCTTTACATACCGCGACCCCTCCGTGCCTCGGAAAGCACGTTAAGCCGTTGGTCCCGGCTGTCATTCGTGGATCTTTGACAGTCGTTACGGATAGTCATAAGCCCGAAAGTCTGACAATCAGTCTTACCAAGGGGTATCGTAACTCCCAGTAACTGGGTTTTGGAGGTCAGATAGGCAGTCGCTCTATGTAAAATACTGGTATTCAGCTGCATCTGGTTAGACTGGAAGCCGACCCCAACATGGTTGGGAAAAGGCTAGGCAGATGATGTTTGTTGCATCTTCATAATTGTGATAGGTATCAAACACAAAGCATTTATTACAAATAAACCAATTAAAAGCACTTTTGAATTGTCAAGGGGTCGGTCAGTCAGAAAGATGAAGCTAGTTGCCCATTCCAAAGCATAGTAGGTACCTATGGAGAAGAACGGGCAAGAAACTCCATGGACACTCCTTAATATCAATAATAAATTAATAGTTTAAAAAATACCATAAAAACACGCTTTATAAATGCACATAAAAACAAAAAACATGAAGTTCCAGTTCATATCTTCCGGCTCCATCATCAGATCAGTTCGACAGTACCATATTATTGTATTGTCATCAGAACTACATACAGCTGCCAATTTTCATTACGCTACGACCCTTGGAAGATGGTTAAATTAGTTACCTTAGATTTCATTACTTATTTAGTTACATACTTTTGTTATTTTCACATGTAATATTGTTTGTTATTTTCACATGTAATAGAGAACGAGCCTATTCTCATCAACCAGGCACAAATTCAGGCTCCAGGCTACTAGTGTTGCTACTGAGAAATAGCAGATGGAATACCCAATAACACTTTGTGCCGGGAGTCGAACCCAGGACCTCTTGCGCAACAGCAGCGCTTGCGACCACTAGACCAACGAGGGAGTACCTCCTATAATATTAAACCTTCATCTTTCTACCAACCAATACCAACCCAACCAACTAACCAACCTAACTAACTAACCAACCTGACTAGAATTTTTTTTTCTATCTGATACACAATAATTGTCTGCATGCCTAGTTGTCATACTTTCAGGCTTCTGACGACCCATAATGACTGTCAAAGATCCACGAATGACAGCCGGGACCAACGGCTTAACGTACTTTCCGAGGCACGGAGGGATCTTCTTATGTAAAGGCTAGCTTCTGCCCGCGACTTCATATTTCACCCTCCCCCATTCACCCTCTTAGGGGTGGAATTTCGAAAAACCCCTTTCTTAGTGGATACCTACTTTTCCCAAAGAACACACTCCAAGTTTCATGTCTCTAAGACCAGCGGTTTAAGCTGTGCGTTGATATATCAGTCAGTCAGGACTTTGAATTTTATATATGTGAAGATGGTCACCCATCCACGGACCAACCGCGGCAAGAGTAGCTTAACCTGATCGATCGACCCATGCGGCTGTTATTAGTTAACCACACGCCCTTAATACTATATTGTTATCTAGTACAAAACAATTAAGTATAGTTAAAACATCTTATTCTTCTCAAAACCAGTCTTAAGATATTTTATTAACGAAATAACTTCACAACAAAAGCCGATTAAATGAACCAAAAAACGTCGATCTCTTCTTTCTTCCCACAGACATCCTGTGCTAGATCTGTAGATCAGTTGTATTTATCGATTCTGCGCAGGAGTGGAGTGGCGGCTCGGTTTACCATCCTGCAGATAAACTTAAAGTAAACAATATTGGACGCTGGGTGTGCACAGGGTGTTGAAAAAAAATTGCGCTAGAAGAAAAGATTTTATTATAATTTTTTTTTTTGATAAATTAGCCTTTTTAGATAGACCTTAAATAAAAATAGTTTTAACTCGATTTTTGCCTAAACTGCATGCATGCTAACGATAAAAAAAATATTTTTTCTGATCTTTCAAATCAGTTGCCGGGTCAACATTAAAAAGAAATAATATTTTAACAACTATTTATAAATGTTTACTTAATGCGTATCGGAATCCGTAATAAGCGTATCTCCGTATATACTAATAAACGTATTTGATTGCGCATTTACGTTCAGAACCCGCCTGAAACGTTCAAATATTTGTTTATTTATACGATTACGTATATCTTGGGGATCATTTTGATAGTTTTATTACTTGAAATTCCCGTAAAACGTGTGTGTTTTTAAGTAATTGATGGAGGACATTTCCGTGGCCATTTTGATGGCCGATCCGTTTTATTTTTAGAACGGACATTAGAAAATTTAATTCAAATTAACTGAGACGTTTTTATTTTATTTGTGACTAGGTTCTGCCTGCGACTTCGTCCGCGTGTTTTAACAAAAAATGTTTTGTTAAATCGACAATAGCGTAGTTTTCTATCAGAGTTTTTATTTTTTAAACCGGATGAGTAGTTTCGGAGATTTCCTCCTACATCCAAACTTACAAACTGTAACTCTTTGTAATATTAGTTTAGTTGTAGATATTGTTATAAGTAGTTTGTATAGGTATAGAGTATCCTTTATATTTTGGCACGTATTGATAGTTCAACAAGGAACTAATTATAATTAGTTTACTTTTATATTTTATATAATTATGACATTTATAATAATTATAAATGTCATAATTTTGACGTATTGATGACATTTCGCTATTTTAAGCAGCGCTACAATCAAAGAATCAAATTATGCTGGTCATTGCAACATTTTGCAGTCTAAGTGTTTATATATTATGAATAGCAGTTCTAAAGTTGATTGAGTCTCCTAATTATACATAAGTAATATTAATTAATAGCGAAGCACTAATCCATTTTCTTCCTATAATAAATGACTAGTTACTCCCCCTGTCTCATTACTTATAATCTATCCTCATTATTCATTTTAATTTCTACTCTATTGCATTGAATATAGCTATCATTGTTATTATTGGCTGTAGGTACCATATCCAAATGACATGACAAAACCTACCCTATTTTTTGTTTGTTATCTCAGGTGTGTTTTTTTTTCTATTATTAAAGTAATTTATTTATTTATTCGTTTTTCAATAAAAATGTTATCAGATCATATGCTTTGTTTCTTAGATCAGGCTGTTTTTTTGTTATAAAATCAAAGCCAATATTTTTTTATTAAAAAATGTAATAAGCTATTCTTTCTAGCAATAAGAACCACCTGAATTAACACAATCTCTTGTCTATAAATACTTGTTAACAAATTAACATATCAGTCACACCCTGTATAAGTAACACTAATAATGACGTCAGAAATCGAACAATATGGGAGCACCTCGGCAGAGCGTGTCCCACGCATTATGGCAACAACCGCTATTTGCTATCTGTACCTATGATCAGCAAATAAGTATTACTAGGAACTAATTTGATTGGCATTCGAAAATAAATTGATATACCCCTTGCCTTTGTTTTTTGTAGGTACCTGTAATTATTGAGGTAAGTGATACAGTTACGGTATCCTGGATATAAAATGATGTAAATGGATATAAATGTACTTACCTAAATCTTTCGTTTTACACTATCAAGAAATGACCAGACTTTGAAAATATTTGGCTTTGCCGTCGTCGGGTAAAAACTAATCGGACAATCAAAGAAACAATTGAGAATCGGTTTCCAAAACTTCTGTATTCTGTACTTCCTACCTGCAAGTGACAAGCCAAGTAAAAAAAAAAAAAATTATAAATTGGCGAGTTTACACTGCCCGTTTGCTGACATAAGCCCTGAATGACAGCTGTCAATATCAATGGAATGATTCTTATCAAAGTTCCGTGATTGATTGATTGACCGAATAACAACTCACCGTACATAGACCGGACCTACCTATTACTAAAGATTATAATTATGGAAGTTTGAAAGGTGTAAATACACCAGGGGGCCTAAAAAGGCCACTTTGGCAGAATCATAAAATGATGACATATTGGACATTTAACTGTTAAGTTAATCGTATCAAATCCCATTGGTGAAGCATTTTTCAGTTATTTTTTTGGTCTATGCTAAAATACCAATCAATCCAATCAAAATCCAATCCCAATCTCTTTGATGGTACCTACATAGAGAAAAACACGCACGTCTTCGCCATATTATAATTCATAATGTTATCCTTTTGTGATTCTCCAAAGTGACCTTTTTAGGCCCCCAGGTTCTATAACCCCTTAATAGCTGGTCAAACAGAGATCAAAGTCGCACTCTAACTAGTACATATTCTTAGTATGTTTGTATCTATGTCCCCTACATCAATAAATTTCTTCACAACATTCGAAACAGTGTTTAAGCGATTACAACACATGGTTGGAGTATCATCGTTATTTAGATCAAAGTTTATGCTACATTGTGTTACAAAGTATTCTGTATTAACAAGCTGTGTTGTTGATATTTCCTTGCTTGGGTAATAATTTCAAAGGACAGACGATATTATGAGTATTAACTTTAATAAAATGGCTGACTTCTTTGACGTTGAATACCTAAAAAATAAATGCTGTGATTGTATATTGCTCTCTTTTTGTCATAAAAATAACATAGACGAATACAAAAAAAGCGGAGACAAATCCTAAGAAAATTAAAAAAATATATTTTTAGGTTTTGATTTCGAATTTAAATAAAAACATAAAAAAAAGAGATGTCGATAGATTAAAAACGGAATGATATCGGCACAAATTATTTGTAGGTAGCTTACTTTGTCCTTGTTAACTAAGTTAGGCTAAGTTACAATACCTACAGGTGAAAGCAACTAAGTTTTATGAAATAATGTTTACTAATTTAATGTAAATTACATCTTATAGGACACTTTTACAAGTCAGATTCCTGGGAGCCTGAAAAGGCCACTTTGGAGAATCATAAAAGGATGACATTATGAATTATAAAATGGCGAAGACAGTCCGTGTTTTCCTTTTTTTCGCTGCACTACGTAGGTACAATCAAAGAGATTGGGATTGGATTTGGATTGGATTGATTGATATTTTAGCACAGACAAAAAAAAAATAACTGAAAAATGCTTCACCAATGGGATTTGATACGATTAACTTAACAGTTAACTGTCCATTATGTTATCGTTTTATGATTCTGCCAAAGTGGCCTTTTTAGGGCCCCTGGTCATTATTTTAAAACTAGATGGCGCAGCGTGCTAATATTTTCACGTTTGAAATAACACAGTGTAAATCATAAGAATACATAATTATTTTAGCCTGTAAGCATAGTTGGTACAGATAGGTCCTGCTGAACATAGGCCTCAGATAAATCAGTGGTCATAGTAACATTGTTATACTTACTTACTAAGTATGTTAAAAGAAGATGTTGGACAAAAAAAGGGGGTGACCGAGATGACGATTAATAGAGTATGAAGAAAAGACACGTTGCGTCGACTGCAAATAAATTGTGATGAGGCGAGGGTGGGAGACTGATGATGAGAATTGTGGATAAAATCTTAGAACGATTAAAGACACGTTAAAAACACAGATAATTAAATGTCTAATGCAAATTATGTCGGATTATAAGAAAGTGCAGTGGGGGAAGTGTGATTTTTTCAGCCTTATTTTAATTTGATTCTCATTTTATTTTAACTTAGTACCTACTGATTTTGCACTAGTATCCATTTAGTGATGGCAAACTCAATCACAAAAAAAAACTGCCGGTCCCGCTTATAATATTTATATATTTAGGTAAATACATAAATATATAAATATTTTAAACGTTTTTCTATTTCAAAAGGAACTTGTGCCTACAGCTTTTTTTAAATAAATAAAAATTGAAGTTACAATTAAAGCTTTCTTAATACTAAATAACCAGACTTAATTAAAAGTGTTAAATATTCCTTGCATTTCCGTTCTGGGGTTAAGTGATCTGTTATCTCCATAAGTAGGTAAGTGCTTACGTATCAGTACTTATTAAGTTGTTACCCCTTACTTACAAATCTGTTAAGTTATCCCTATTAAGTAAGAGTTTAGTATATTCCTACTTAGTAACCTATTTAATATGATCTGTAATTTACAAAAAAAAAAACTACTTATCTACCTAAAATAAACTAAGTAAGTACCTACCTAATTATCTCACCGTCGATTTAAAAAATTAAATTCCCATCTATTAACAAAAAAATCAAAATGTCGTCTCATTGATAACGACTTCTAATTATTATTTTAATATTTCAATAATATCAGCTCGGAATTTTATCACAAAATTAATGTGCTTAAATTCACACCCAATTAACTAAAACAATATAAAATTTTGTATCAAACTATAAATTCAACTTTTTGCACTTAAAAATACAGAAACCAAAATAAAAAAAAAAACATGGAAAATTAAACAATCGTATAAATTAAGTAGTTGAACTTATCGTTAGTTAAAAATGACTTGCTCATAATAATATTGAAATAGTTGTCTGTTCGCAATACATTGAAACCTAAGCAATAAAAATAATTCTCTCACAAGGGAAAAAAAACAAGACATTTCACGACAACAATGGAATAATCTCACATTATCACTTATTCGTGTTATTCGATTCACTGTTAATCGATACTGTTTAGAATCGATTAGGTTTTTGCTGGCATTCTAATTAGTATTAACTGTAATTGATATCGTTGGAAAAACACTTGTATGAGACTTTATTCAATATTCATTATTCGTTTATTATACGAAGGGCTATTTGAATATTGCGTTTTTTGCATTTTAACACCATGCATAATATTTCCTGATGTAATCGGACCGGAATAGTTAGTCTTATCTTTCAATTCAAGCCAATAATATAATTTATTTATAAAATATTTTTTGTACTCTGTATTAAAAAGTAGTCACCTCTTGTCACAAAAATAATACAGTCCCAAAATGATAGTAATTATTATATCGCTATTATAATAATATAATAATAGGCCGGAAACAGTTCTGTTTAACTCAACAGTAGGCAAAACTCCTGGGGTCAACGACCGCGGACGCCATCTGTGCCAGAATCATTTAACTTTACCTACCCACTTAGTTTCGTAGATTCTCTATTTTAATTATTTTTATTAATTAAATTACAACAGGTTTTTTGGTGAAATTCTGAAAATCATCCATTGTTTGAGTTTTAATTAAATGTATTATTGAGGTTAAAATATTTAAATAAAAATACGTAAGTAGGTAACATGTTACTTTTATCTCAGTTTTGATTTCTTATTTATCAGTCCTTAGGTGCTACCGTAGGTACTTAGATATAATTATTATTTAAACCAATTGGACTTTGGCAAATAATAAATTAGACAAGACCCACAATCATTTCTATGTCTTGATTTCTAAAACTTTATTATATAATTTATTATTGCAGGCTATGAAATCATAAATTTAGCTTTAGCGCAATAATTATAATTTTCCTATTCTCACGGAAAGCTTTTCCAAAATTCCTTACTTTTGCTAAAAAATAATTTCACTAAAATAGGTCAACGAAGTATATTTTTATATTATTATCTTCATTCTAATACCAATAATCAACTACAAAATCTAACCAACACTTAGGCACTTCTCAAACCGGCTTTTCGAAACCCATTGCTCAACTTGACCACTCAATTAAAATCAACTTTACACAACACAGGAGTACAATTTAAGTCCTAAAGCCTCTTCAATTTGAACCCACAAAATCTACGAAAGAAGATTGTAAGGTGAGAGCACCAACACTCGTCCAATCAATCACGGAATCATCCGAATCGTCGCTCGCCGGCAAGATACCGTCGCATCGCCACAGATAATTAAACTTTCGATTGCAATTGATCATTTGATTTACCGATCGACTCCATTATGTGCTCTATTTCCAACTTTTTATTTTTTAATGAGAAATGCATTCTTCGACGATGTGTTGAGCAATTTTTATTATTCGTTTTAACTAATTTATTGTTCAGAGTTTTAGTTTTAATTTAATGTGTGGCTGCATGATCATTAAAGTTTGCCAGGTCTAGGTAAAATTGTTTTTTTTTTCCGCTAGTTGGACTTGACTGGCTACTTTAATGTTTTGTTCGTTTTGTCGTAAATTACTGTGGTGTTCAGTTGGCCTAAATCTTGTTCGAACTTAGAAACAATGTTGTAACAGTGAGACAACTTTGCCAGTCTTATAAGATTTTTAACTTATTGACACTTGGAACTTTTCAGAATTACATTTCAAGTCACCTCAAAAAAATCACACTTCCCCTAATTAGAACAAGCAAAAACACTTAATTTACTAAAACTTACGTGTATTCTCAGAAGAAACTTGTAAAATCACAATTATTTTCAATGTACGTCCACATAACACTTCTAAGTCAAAATACTTCACAAGAACTGTCTTTCAAAATTGTGGTCCAGTATCACACGCACTAGTAACAATATTGTTACTAAATTATAAAAGCGAAACACAGTCAGCTACGCCCAAAAATAATCTTAAGTCCGAGCGAAAACAAAACAAAAACATGACACAGTGTACACAAAACTCAAGTTCACAAACAGCCGGTACGGAAGAAAAATATAATTAAATTAATTAGAAATCAGTGCGAGATTATCGACAGTTTACAATCACAATCGATTATCGGACAAACGGTTTCGATCCGATTAGTTATTATTACGTAAGGTGATCCTGATCGCGGAGCGCGGCGTGGCGGCGGGCGCGCGTCGTTGGCGCGACACACGACTGCAGTGCGATCCTTCGGACGAAGCCCCACCAACTCTACGCGCATCTGAGGCTCACTCCTTGGCGCGGCCCCGCCCAGTGGGACGCCACTCGGTAGCTAAGATGACCGTCTCCCTCTTTATCACTCGCGCTCTGTTCCACGCTTCTCGTCCCTTTCCCCCGCGGCGACAGTGGGGCGCGCCAATAGGATCGGTTCGGCGGATCGAGTCGAGACGATGAATCGAGATGTGTACTTAGGTATCACTGCACAAGTCCTTTTGTTGTAGTCGATAATAGGATGCGCTTTTTTGCGGCGCGATCGACTGCCCGCTTCTTGGACCGCTCGGCGGCTGTTTGTGTTGCCATTCATTTGTTTACATTTACTCTACTGCTTCCACTTGTGACCACAACACACACGCCTACCTGATTTTTTCTGTCTGTTAAAAATGTATTGATCAAAGCTCCACGCCTTGGGTACTACTCAAGTGCTACTACATTATCATACATGCTCTCTACAGTCTCTACAGTACATCAATATTTTTCTGCCCTTTTTAGGTAATCTGTGGCGATTAAAAAACATGACGCTTGATTTTATTGCACTGTCAATATTGGCGGTTGAATAGAATAAGAAAGGGGGATCCGGCATCGGGCATCACCTTGAAATAATCGAAAGTGCATGAACACAACTGTAAGGGCAAGACGCGTAGGGTGATCGTCTCATCGTCGGCAGGGGTGGGTGAACTCCGTAGGGCGCCGATGTAGGTCAGTTTTTGTTTCGCGCCACCCGAAATTCGGTTACTAGGTTCATTCGTGTTTCGTTTGGGTATTAATCTTTAACGGGGCCAATAATTGGTGCTTTTACCTCACTTTTTAGCGATAACAGAAAAAGGTTAGGTTGTCAAATGTTATAAACAAAGAAAAACTGCATAGGTAATTAAGGTAATTGATAACATTATTAGTTTATACCTTTTTCTATGGTGCATCTAACTTTACCAACCAACATTAAATATTTTCATTAAATTATTAATTTCCGTAATTTACAACTTGACACAAAAAAGTAATTTTGAAGAAGAAAATCTATTTAGGTAGGTATCATATTATTTATAAAGGTAAAGTTAGAAAATCAAAGCCATTCTTCAATTTATAAAATCATTATCTTACTTTTTAAAACAAAAATATTCTTACATAGACAGTTCCGTGCGAAGAAAATAGAAATAAGTGAGTTGCGTTCCCCTCGCCGCTAGATGGCGTTGAGCGGCGCTTTTCCTCATTTTCCTTACATTTTCCAAAGGTTCCGACCAAGGGGATGGATGAAACCTTTAGTAGAAGTTGTATGGTTCTTAATACAGATGAATTTACTTAATTTTGAAAGTTAGACGTGAGTTATCGGGTAAAAAAATATATTTAAAGTCGTGTTTTCTTTCGGTTGGACACGTTTTAAAAAAAACTGTGTTTTCTGTGTTTTTTTTTCTAATTTTGTATGTTTCGAAAGGAGATTGGTGTTGTGATTGAAAAGGCTTTACAGGTGTCAAATAAAGGCTTCATTTTATTTTCTGATACGTGAAATTAAGGTTGGTAGCGTTTACTAAACATTATTATTTTTTGTATGGAAAAGAACGATTTCACGAATACATAATTAGTTCTTGTATGGTTAAGCAATTAATTAGTAAATTTTTACGATTTGTGTAGCGGTGCCAAAGATATGTTTAGGTATTAATTTGGTCAGGCCCGACGGGCCGCCTAATAGAAAGTGGTTGCGCCACCTATAGCATCAAGGGGTTGGCGATGCATTTCCTACGTCATGAGGCAAAGTCCGGCTCGAAGGACCACAATTATTTCTGGATTCGAAAGGTGTCGATGTTTTTGAGGTGAAACAAATGTTTATGTTGAACACTATAAACTCGCTTTTAAACTGTTCTTAATGCTACAATGTTAATGAGATGTTGATGAAATATTTGAATATACCCGGCTAACGCGGTAGACAAAAGTGCAATGAATCTAATATAAATTATATTCTATGAAGTAATAAAATTAGGGAACATCTCGTGTACCTACCTGTTTTTTCACCATACCATCAACTATGTACAGACGCCAGCACATCAAGCTCCTACAATCTGTCAAATTTCTTTAATAGATTTTTAACTTTATTGCTAAAGCACAAGGTTCAAAAGAATGCTAACAGACCTTATGGTCAAAAAAGCGTCCTACTATTCCATTGGTGAATTCTTAACCGACAAGGTAAATAAATAATAATTTGATAAATCTCAAAATATGTCCGATTTATTTAAGCTTAATTCTATCTAAGTGCAATTATATAATGTAATTTGAATAATACAATGCATGAAAAATTATAAATTGGTAAATTCTCTTAATTATTTTGACTTTATATACGCTGGCATTACCTTTTAATTTGAATCTATGACATTGTTTACTTATTAATTTGAATTTATATAATTGTACAAGGTATTGTTTTTTGAATTTATGACATTGTGTAACGGATTAATTGGATTTTATGAAATTGTTTAACTATAACTATGAATTTTGCATGCCTGTATTGGTACAATACAGTGGACTGCACATTCACTTAACATCTGGAAATGTATAAAATGTAAGTACCTACTGTGTTGAGCAATAAATATTTGAATTTGAATTCAAAGTTGATTGGGAAAATTTGACAGTTTCAGGTAGCTTGATGTGCTGGCGTCTGTATCTATTAGGTACTTGTTTTAATTCATTAATTGTGTATTGTAAAGTAACAATGTTGTACTCATTGTTGAAAATACCTAATAATAAATCAGTAAAAAAACATTGGTAAGGTTGTGGGGGGCAGGGGGTCTTTCCATAGTCATATAACCAGTTCATTTTAGCCAGCCAAGCCCAAAATCTAATATTTCTGTTTCTGTTGTTTTCTGTCTTACACCAACCGGGGGTTGTCCGTGGGTGCACTTGCATAGTGCAAACAGGGATAATTGTTGGTCGGTGCCTCATTTAATTAAAAACGTCTCACGGGCAAGGTGGCTTCGGCCCCTCGTATGCCTTCCAAAGGACCGGAACCCCAGGGTTTCGAGATGTGTAAAGATATAAAAAATAAGTAAATAAAAATAACTCTGTAGATGCTTGATATAAGTACACGGCTAGGTGGGTTGGTAATGACTTTGTCTTTATAGACTTTGTCTTTATAAATTGAAACAACTCTTTTATTTACCTAGATAAAATTCAAAGTCCTGACTGACTGATATATCAACGCACAGTCTAAACCGCTGGTCATAGAGACATGAAATTTGGAGGGTGTGTTCTTTGTGAAGAGTAGGTATCCACTAACAAAGGGTTTTTCGAAATTCCACCCCTAAGAAGGTGGAAGGGGGAGGGTGAAATTTCACGCGGACGAAATCGCGGACAGAAGCTAGTTAAATAGAGTATAATCCTGATTCTGGTTATTAAAGACTAACTTGCCTGCGTGAAGGTCGCACATCATCACAAGGGAACGTACTACATATATATAAAAGCAGTCCTAACCCAGGTTATCGTCTGCCTGTGTGTCAGTTTCTTCCGTCCAGTCCTTAAGGCGTGAAAGGTAACAAACAGATTTACTTTCGCATTTATAATATTAGTATGGATAAATAAGTGGGTGTGTGGTTTTTAAAAGAGTAACCGTGGAGTTTCTTGCCGGCTCTTCTCCATAGGAAACGACCAATTGGAACTGTGCAACAATTTTCTGACGTTTCGTAAATGCGTAGGTTTATGTGAAATAAAATATTTTGATTTTCATTTGAAAAATGTCATGATGAAAGTTTTGAGTATGAATGTCGATGGCTATAAGAGTAAAGATACGATGGATGTACTGTTTGAAGGATGATACGGTTAGAAAGGGGGTGACTACCGAGATGACGACTAATAGAGAAGTATGGAAGAAAAAGAAATGTTGCGCCGACCATTTGGAAAATGTCATGATGAAAGTTTTGAGTATGAATGTCGATGGCTATAAGAGCAAAGATACGATGGATGTACTGTTTGAAAGATGATACGGCTAGAAAGGGGGTGACTACCGAGATGACGACTAATAGAGAAAAGTATGGAAGAAAAAGATATGTTGCGCCGACCTTAAATTCATTAGGATATGGGCAGGAGAATGATTACTATTAGAGATTGACTGAATGATTAGCTATGGATAAGTGGTGCATGTTTGCCTACTGCACCCTGATTGCGTAACACACTATAAATCACAATCAGAATCATATTGCACCTATTTATGTGCTTGAAGTATTAAATAAAATATTGAAGGATATTGCTAATCCATTGCTTCATATGTTCGAAAAATTTGTTTGTTTACAACGTAAATAACGTAGGTAATGTATGTTGTTGAACTGTTAAAAAAATGTGTAAAAGCCGTTGTTACTGTTAGTGTGTTACACACAATTAACTCCCAGCCGGTCGATTCTGTAAAAATCTCACCGTGAAAACTTAGGTGAAGTGAGTTTGTTTTTGCTAGGAATTGACACTATTGACAGCTTACTCCACGCTCACTTCACCTAAGTTTTCACGGTGTGATTTTTACAGAATAGCACCGCTGGTTTCGATATATGGCCTACGTCATCTAATAGCTATGGTAGCGGTTTCCTCACTTAGGTAGATAAAGAAAGTTCCAAAATCGTTACAAAAAATTATCATACTTACATAAACAAATCATTCCATCTCAATCTGTTCAAAATTACATCGAAAACAAAAGAAGAAATTAAGATTCATGAAAATTGTGACAAAATAATTGCGCCTGAGTCGATCGTGCGAACGCAATTATTATAGCTCGACGCTCACGAAAGCAATGTGGCGACATCCGACTAGCGCGGATAGAGCGGATAGCGGGAAATATACAGGGTCCCATTAAAATAGATGGACAAATTTTAACACAACGCTTAGTACGTCTAACTAAACATATCCAGGCAAAAAAAAACACCGATTAAAGTGATTTTATTTTGACCTAAAATAATAAATTGCCGGCACATTAGTGTATTTTCGTTAGCTGATTTTATTTTTCTTGTGAGTATCTATGCGTTTTTCTTGTATATTTTTTTACCATCGTCCTTATTTTGGTGGTCTGAATGATTCGTAAAAGTTTGTCCACCTATTTTAATGGGACCATATAGTTAAAAATGGGGTTTCGGAAAACTTCAATGGAATACAAGAATAATTGGAAGAAGAAATAAAGTCTAATAACAGCCGAGCAGATCGATTGATCAGGTTAAGCTACACTTGCCGCGGTTGGTCTGTGGATGGGTGACCATCTTTACATACCGAGACCCCTCCATGCCTCAGATAGCACGTTAAGCGGCTGGTCCCGGCTGTCATTCGTGGATCTTTGACAGTAGTTATGGGTAGTCAGAAACCCTTAGAAAGGGGTATCGAATTATACCCAGTAACTGAGTTGTGGAGGTCAGATAGGCAGTCGCTTCATGTAAAATACTGGTATCCATCTGCATCCGGTTAGACTGGAAGCCGACCCCAACATAGTTGGGAAAAGGCTAGGCAAATGATTGAGATTAAATAATTATTCCAACTTTCTTAATTGTGAAGAGACCAGTAGACGGACTGTTTTTGGTCATCATCCTCCATTTCAGCCGAAAGACATCCACTGCTGGACATAGGTCTCCCCTCCACTTCCACCAGTTCCTGTTCCTATTTTTGGCGGTAGTAGAAGCTCTAGGTCCTGTGTTGAACTTTACTATTGCTACTAGCCACCGCCGCCGCCGCCGCTGTCTTGTAGTTAGCCTACATCATCCCGCTGCTGGGCAAAGGTCTCTCCCCATGACTTCCAGCTCTTTCGATCCAAGGCTAAAGTGGACCACTGGTCGTTTGTTTTGTCCAGCTCATCCTGCCATCTTCTACCGGGTCTGCTGCAACGCCTCCGCGTTTTGAACGTATGATTTCAAATATTAAGTTCTTATTCACTCCTAAACGAAGTCTTTCAGGTTCTCCTTGAAGGATCCAAATGTTTGATCCTTTAAAATCATCTTGCTGCGCTAAATTATGGTTGACTAGCAGCGCCACTCGATTTCTATCGCATAAATATCGATCATGTAGAAATATCGGGATAAAAAGTATCCTATGTGTTAATCCTGGTTATAAACTATCTGTGTGCAAAATTTCATCTAAATCCGTTTAGTAGTTTTTGTGTGAAAGAGTAGCAAACATCTATCGATACATCCATCCTCACAAACTTTCGCCTTTATAATATTAGTGTGACTAGCTGTGCCCCGCGGTTTCACCTGCATAAGTGTCCCGTGGAAATATCGGGATGCCTATAATATGTTAATCCAGGATGTTAGCTACCTCCATACAAAATTATATCAAAATTGGTCCAGCCGTTTGAGCGTGAAGAAGTAACACTCACAAACTTTCGCCTTTATAATATTAGTGTGACATAGTAGGATTAATTAATTAATTAAGTAGTAAGTAGGATGTTTGACTTTTTCTTTTTATCATGGCAGGGTAGGGTAAATCTTTACATACCCTGGGTTACTAAGATTTAAAGAAAAAGTAATAATGTGTCAAACAAAACTATGTCGCGTCAGAACTGAGTTTCCTGGCAGTATCCCAGGTATGGTTGTAGTTTGGCCGGAGACCTGGAAAGGCTAAGTGATGACAGGTGGAGTAAGACAGTGACCGATTACCGTCCAAGGATTGGAAGATGAAATGTCGGTCGCCCGGCGGCGAGATGGGCGGATGATATTGTTACCATCGCGGGCAGAACCTGGATGACGCTGGCTCAGGGGCGTGGGGAATGACATTTGTAAAAAGAGGTTTATGCTTATGGTTAGGTTATGCTCAGCAGTGGACGATGATGATGATCTCTCGGTGTAACTCTTTCAAGGAACTATGCTGAAGTGCGTTTACGCTGTACGGCATTTCATACAAACTTTCAAGCCCTTGTTTTTCGAAATGAATAAACCGATTTTAATGAAACTTCATACGCATAAGCAGGAAACAAAGATCTAAAAAGTTATTTAAGAATATTTAAAAACGCTCTTATCTACCGCTAACGCTTTCTCCCATGGTTTACTCCACTCCATATAATTGCGGGTCGGTTAGCAAATTGTATTATTTGAACATCATTCTGATTGTTATTGTCATTGGGCAAGTCTAGATTAATGGAGTTTTCTTAATTTCGTTCTGAACCGTAATTGTAACTTACTTTTGGTAATAACTGGATCTTTGCTTTGCTAACTTTTAGATCTTCAGTGTAGCTAGATATTGCTGACTTTTGGTTGATATTTAGCACATTGCAGTCCACTGCTGGAGACATCATCATCATCTGCCTAGCCTTTTCCCAACTATGTTGGGGTCGGCTTCCAGTCTAACCGGATGCAGCTGAATACCAGTATTTTATATGGAGCGACTGCCTATCTGACCTCCACAACCCAGTTTATACTGGGTAATACGATACCCCTTGGTAAGACTGGTTGTGGGACTTTCAGGTTTCTGACTACCCGTAACGACTGTCAAAGATCCACGAATGACAGCCGGGACCAACGGCTTAACGTGCTTTCCGAGGCACGGAGGGGTCTCGGTATGTAAAGATGGTCACCCATCCACACACCAACCACGGCAAGCTTAGCTTAACCTGATCGATCGACTTGTGCGGCTGTTATTATTTAGCCACGGGCCCCTTGTCCACTGCTGGAGACAAGGTTTCCCTAAAATAATGTTAGGTTTTGACTCCTATTATGACCTGTCTAGGTTGGGCAGTTTTATTGGGTTTTCTATTTAGAAACTCAAGCGTAGCAGCCTAGGGTTTGCAAAAGGCTCGCCCCTTACTTGACCCTTACTTGCCCCTGACTTAAACAGAACATTAATAGCGAAATGTGCGAGTTCTATACATACCTAGGCATATACACATACATATACATACATAGGCATGAGGTAGGTATGTATAGAACTCGCAGAGAAGCTCTGAAGAGGTCTTCAAGAATACAGGCGTGATGTTATGCTATCATGTGTCCACTCTTGAACGTCTTCTTGGTTTAAAATATGCTTAAATTGGAGGGTAATTATATAGTTCCATTTTAAACTAGATGACTAGGATATGGAAGCCGAGTATATTGCACTGTTGGAGGCAACCAAGGAGGCAGTTCATTTGCGAAAGCTGAATGCATTTATAAGAGGTGAATATCTTGGGTCTATATGCATTTTCGTAGATAATCAGAGTGCTATTAAACTTGCGTACAATCATGTAGCGCTTAGAAGGACGAAACATATAGACATAAGGGCGCACTATGTCAGAGATTGCATTGCCAAGAATGTTGTACGTCTGGACTATGTGTGTGCGGAAGATAACCCAGCAGATGTGCTGACAATACCATTAGGTCGTGTGGCATTTAATAAGTTAAGTTGGAACGAGCACAAAGAGCTGTCCTGAAGGTGATGTCAAAAAAGCACTTTATGTATCCTACCACACAATTATACAAAGATGCTAATGTACTTACTGTTTGTGCTACGATCCGTACTGGGAAAACACTCCAAGGTCCGCCCTCCAGACCCAACACGCCCTAAGAAAAAACCTCTTATTCTCTCGGTAACGCATAGGACCGCCTTCGCTAGAATCCAGCATTATGTTCTAAGCTCACACCTTTATACAATAATTAACAAAAAAATAAACATAATTGATTTGGATACCTGTATAGGTATCCAAATCAATTATGTTTATTTTTTTGTTTATTTTTTTATGTTAATTTTAACTTTAACCCTATGGTTAAAGTTAAAATTGAGGACTGGATAAGGGATCAAGACTACGAGGCAACGGAAAGTCTACTTGCCTGGATCTGCTGAGTCACTTATGCCTATCACTTCACAACGAAGGGAGGTGCCCCCACTAATTCCATCCACATTACACAAATGCACACTCACTCAACACACCCCACACACCCTCACAATACACCAAACACCACCAATCACCATACTACATCACATCACATCACATCCACACACCCTTCTTCCTTACACATACACACACAACACTTGCACATGACACGACACAAATGCACTTCACACACACTCTATAAAAACATAATTACTTTATTAAAAATACAAATTAAACATATATAATATATAGATTAGCTTATAATTCTATAACATGTTTGTGACTATCCGAGTCTGCTAGTACGCTCATAATGTGTTCGTCCACTATTTATGCGAAGACACTGCCTCCTAAGATACAGGATCTTCCTAGTTTAGGAGTCAGGGCTCTAATTCTGTGTTGACTGTACTTTACCCATCTCTTGTACACTATTTCTGTATTAATTTCTTTGTCCTCATTGACTACTATGTGTATTTAATATGTGTCAAACTTGTATTGTGCTAATAAATACTTATTATTATTACTTATTAATAAATGTGTGCACGATTTGAGTTTGGGTGTGCCTGGTGTGGTGTGATGTCAGGATATCTGATGATGGAGGTTGTTTGAGGGGAAGTGTTAAAACTTTTTAATTGACAACTCAGTTCAAATTGATATTCGAACATGTGTGTTTTTTTATGATGACTTACTGTCACTCTTGTGAAAAACTTGATTAAAAAATTATCTCTGTGCAAACAATGTTTTTGCTTCCATATCCTAGTCATCTAGTTTATTACATTTAAAAAAAGGTTTATTTTAGAGATATCTACTGTGTTCCTTAGTTTAGAAATCTGTATGCAGAGTTAGCCTATACTTATTATTTAAACATTCTGCTATAAATGCATTTATCCGCTTTCCATTCCTTCTTATTACTAGGACTTATTTACCAACATAACCAGCATTTCCCAACACACCTGGAT
The DNA here is from genome assembly GCA_916614155.1 of Mesoligia furuncula. Taxonomy (NCBI): domain Eukaryota; kingdom Metazoa; phylum Arthropoda; class Insecta; order Lepidoptera; family Noctuidae; genus Mesoligia; species Mesoligia furuncula. The sequence goes on from OU744810.1 coordinate 2,376,352, forward strand.
CTACCTGACTTGCACAAACATTTCTTAAACAAACGCATTGCTTGTACAATCAAACCTTTGAATATCGGAGTCAAGACGGGGCTACAATGGCTGAATGTAAACAGTGGCTAAGGGGTGTCTCTCCGATATTAAAAACATCTGTTCCGATCCCTCCGATACCCTCCGACGAGGAAGGGTTGAAGCGAATTGTTGTGGACGTTCTTTTGGTTTTAAAAATATTGAGGAACTTCATTTTTTTGAGGAGTAAGTATTGGGTATTGCGGTAGGCCCAGACGGAGATGGCGAGATGACCTGGACTCCTTTCATAAAGATTGGTCCTTTGCAGCTCTGGACACAGAGAGGTAGAAAGAGCGTAGAGAGGCCTATGCCCAGTAGTGGGACATTAACGGCTAATAAAATAAAAAAAAGTATTGGATAACAAGACTGCTTGCTTAAGGTCACATAGCACACGTATCAAATCGGAAAGGGATCGGCACCGTATCGCCTTTCGCCTCGCCGTCAAACAGGCGTCAACCTAACGTAAGCACGTAACCAAAGCGAATCAGCAGCTCCGATACGTCGCTTCGGCTAAGCCTAGGTGACGCCGCGCTTACGGCTTGCCCACCGCTGGTTGATGGTCCAGCAGGCAGGCCAGAGGGGTAAGGGTGGACGAAGAGACGTAAGCGCGGGGATGACGAGCCATAAAGCGCCGCACCGCGGTTCGTGACCTTGTCCCGAGGCGAGGCGATTACGTTACGATTCCGATTAGTGTGCGTTGCAGTAGGAAGTTTTATACAAAGAATACTGAACGGTTCGAGTTGATACGGTGCCTATCCCTTTCCGGCTTGATACCTTTAGATGTAAAATGTAGATGTAGATTGATACAATTTATAATCTATCTTAGAGATATAAGCGTGAAAAGACTAGCTAATCTGCAAGTTTGATAGTGGGACTAACTGCCCAGGGTGCGACACAGGGTGATACGCTTTGGTAAAAGTTATCAATTGATACCAACTTAGATAGCAGGTATCAATCTATAGGTATCTTACTTAGTATGCTGCCAGCCTTTTGGGCACCATTGACAGCGATGCGGTAGAATTTTTTGATGCCCAATGAGCTCCTGCCTTTTTCTTTTCCTTTTTTTTATTATATACTTGTATATAATATGTATATTTTAGTGTAAATTGTAAAATAGGTTTAAAATAAATTCTTCATGTCTTAGGTAGTAAGTTCTTAATATGTAACCAATCCAGTTTATGCACAACTCACGCAACCATGTATCAAATCCAGTTCATGCAAAACTTCTTAGTCTTAAATCGCTAATAAATACGTACTAAGTTTCTCTGGCAAAACTTTTTAAGCTTACCCCAACCGTATCCCCTCTAATCGTACTCCGGAAATCGGAAAGTGAACGCTAAAAAGCAGAAAAAAACGGTAACGGAAAAAATCCCTTCTTATGCAAATAACTCCTCAGAATTTACGTTTGATTTTAGCGGCCCGTCGCGTCCGAGTGTTGCTTTATTAATTATTAATTTCCAAGTGATTTATTAGCATTTTTTTTTGTTCGAAACGATTTATGAAAAATTCGGAATTCCGAATGGCACCTATTTTTTCTGACGCGCCTTTCAAAGGGTTACGAATGTTTCTCGACTTTTTCGTTCAATAGAATTAATTAGCGCGAAAGAAAATCGAGGTTTTTTGAAGTGTAAATTGTCCTTTTGTTTTTATATTTCTGTAATCAGAATTCCGGATTGGGTTCGTTTGGTGTTGATAGAAGGATTTCTGAATTTTTACTTTGTGTTATTGTAGGGCTTATTATTATTTAAATATTTTTAGATATAATTTAGTCGTGGAATAAAATTGACATCTGACAGATTTTTTCTAGGTATAAAAGTTTGGTGGAATGCGCTCGAACCATTATTACAAGCATTACAAGCTAATTAATTTAGCAATTATTTTTTTGTCTCTCTCTCTCACCTTTTTTAAGCGTAATACTTGTTATACCTGCCTTGGTATATTCTATTAACCTACATGGTCCTCATATGGCCTGACCAAGATTATGTCTGGACTAAAAAAGAGACAGTGAGACATACAGTTTGTTTCTTTCTTTCTTCTCAGAGTAATCAGTAGGGAAACACCGAACTCATCTAGTCTTAAGAACCTAATTTAATTTTGACGTGTAAATGTGTGTTTTTTTTAACAAAACAGAATTAAATATCGACTTCATAACACTTTTTTTTTCATTCACTTATAGAGGTAGTTCAAATGTTTAGCATCGATCCTTCCTAATAATCAGTACAGAAGTTCCGTCTTATCTGATTCGTATATCATCTAGAATCGACTCGCTCAGTAGTTTTAAACAAACTTTTTCCTCCATATTGAACAAAGCACTACCATACAATACAAAGATCATTCAATCTGCTCAAACCAGCTCGGTTCGTAACCAGTTCTGATACATCGTCACCCTTGTTCCCCAGACAATGTCGGCCACGTGTTGGGGGACAATAGTCACCCACTACTGGCTGCGCATAGGTGGACAGTGTGGGATGGGGGATGAGAGACTAGCGGGACAAAGGCTTTACATCCTTCGAAGGTGGTTTTGTTTTTCTTTAGTGTTGTTTTTGAAGTGAAAACTTGTTTAGCGCCTTGGGCATTTTTTGAGATGGGAAAAAACCATTGAACTCACGACACTGTTATCGTAATCGACACCGCGCGTGTTTTGTCTATAAGACGATTAAAAAAATAGTTTTCAATTCTGTCGGCATTCCCGGATTGCCACTGTTTTTTTGACTCACTTTTGCGTGAAGTCAAGTCCTCCCGTATTTCTTTAACTTCTGATCAAGCTGTTCCATTTTTGGTCAGCTAAAGGCATTATTTATTTATTTATTTATTTATTTATTTAATTATTTATTTATTTAGATGCCTTAAAACTATCATTACAGGTCTAAACCTAATGCGATAGCCAAGTCACGCACACATAATTAAAAAACAAAGATCATTGTTTGTAATATAACGTGAACAATAGTACTTTTGCGAATTCACCCCAGTGACATGTAAATATATCAATTTCGACCTGAATATAATTAAAAATCAAAATCAATTCAATTTTTTATTGGTCAAAAAGTTACTAGGTAATAGATTTTCAGTTCACGAATATCATTGAATTCCAAGTTAGTCAGTTATGATCTAAAGTTTTTGTACTTAAAGAAAAGTTGATGGGATGAAGCCAAAATTTTTGGGTGCGGACGAATCCTTTTAGCCGAATTTTCCGACTTATTAAGTGTATTTGGCATTAGCAAATCGCAATGTGCACATCGCTAAACAGCGAACTGTTTAGCAAAACACCCCTGTACTTTACATTGGGACAGAATGATGTGACCTCTCAAGCTCCGCTAATGAGACACAATTCATTTTCTATTTTAACTTATGACATAGGATACGCGCGGAGCGTACTTTTTACCTTTCTTAGGTTCTAAATGAACCAAGAGGAGTAAACAACTAATCGGGTTTCTCCTTCAATTGATATTCCCAGTTTATATCTCATAGTTGGAAAGGCGCCATGGATTAGATTACCGTCATCGGTGAGCTACCTTCGTCCATTTATTCGGGGAAGTGAAGGTGCTATGGATATCAATGTACGATTGCCAACGCCAGAGAGAAATGTGTACATTAGTTATTGGGTTACTGCTATGTGGCTTCTGTATTTAAGAAGCTGAATGATGGAAGTATTCCTTGTTCAGGAGATGCAAACTTCATAGACCATAGGTCATCCATGCTTTTTACAAAAAAAAAACCTCTCTTAATGAATGCATGGTGTGAGATTTTCGCCGGAAAATTATTAGTATCCAGTCTTCCTGTCTCCAATTCTCCATGACGTCTAGAAGACATGAGATTGTCCAGAAATATGCCTCCTCTTTTGGTCATCATCGTCTGCCTAGCCTTTACTCAATTATGTTGGGGTCAGCTTCCAGTCTAAACAGATGCTGCTGAATACCAGTATTTTACATGGAGCGACTGACTATCTGACCTGCACAAACCAGTTACTGCTCCCCGTTTGTTCCTCATCTATCTTACAATATTGTGATTGTTAATTGTTTCAACCGTTGTGTCCTACGACATCCATACTAATATTATAAATTCGAAAGTAACCGTCTGTCTGTCTGTCTGTATGTTACCTTTTCACGCCTAAACCACTGAACGGATTTCGATAAAATTTGGCAGAGAGATGGATTGCATCCCGGGGAAGGATATAGGATAGTTTTTATTGACATGCCTCGCGGGGGAAGCCACGGGCGGAAGCTAGTTACACATACATACAAGTCATTGTGACGTAGCTAGATTAGCTTACAAAATCGCTTCAGCTTATTTCTCAGGCCGCAGCCTAACATCAAAGCAGCTACCGTCTTCTGTTATAAGAATTCTGTTCTTACATTAATTATTTATGAGTCGTGAAGTCTTTATTACTGACGTCTATCGTCGTATGCTAATACTCGCTGCTAGATCAGAATTATTGTGCTTCTGTATCGATCTACATAATACCTATATTTCTAGCCAAACATATTTTTGGAAGAGAACAGTCGTGGCCTAGTGGTAACGGCCGCGACTTACGAGTGGATAGGTCGTAGGTTTGAACCCCGACATGTGCTTCACTTTGTGTAAATTATTTTATCACCACGGCTCTCAAAACGTTGAAGGATAACATCGTGAGGAAATCGACATGTAATATAACCAAAATTCGAAGACATGTGACATCTACCAATTAGCACTGGGCCCGCGTGGTGGATTACGGCCCACTCCCTCTCACAAGAGCGAAGGCCTGTCTCCCACCAGTGGGACATTATAGGCTGATTATGCTATGCTTACATTTTTGGATAAATGTATTTGTTGGTTGTGAAAGGTGGTCTGACCTTAAAAAAGGAAAGGATTCAAATATCGTTGTTAATGGAAATGAAGTTATGTAAACTTAATGAATTGAATTTCATCTCATTATCTGCCTAGCCTTTTCCCAACTATGTTGGGGTCAGTTAACCAGATCCAGCTGAATACCAGTATTTTACATGGAGCGACTCTTCTCACTACCCGTAACGACTGTCAAAGATCCACGAACGACAGCCGGGACCAACGGCTTAAAGCGCTTTCCTAGGCACATTTTTTCATTTAAATTTTTTTTTGAAAGCGCAGTTTATTGTATCTAACCATTAAATTTTATGTTACTAACAACTTTAAGGGTCACTGTCGGACTGCATAGAAAAGTAAGAGAAGCACGATAACACAACGCTGGTAATTTATTGCAAAAGAAGCAATTTTCTATTTACAAAAAATGTATTGTTGTATATTGTATGTATATTAGTATGGTTTTTATTGTAAAAAGAAAGTTTTAGAGGTATCTTCATTATTTTTTCTATCGTATCCAATTATTTGTAATATGTTTTCAACACACTGTCTACCTAGCATATAACCTGAAAAACATCATAATAATTTTTCTGATTTCGTTTACTGTAGTCGATCATATACTTTTATTGCTTCTAAAACTTGTGTTTTTTGCGTTTAGGTCCTGTAATCTCCTTAAAAAAATATCTACACAACAAAAATCTAAGAAATGCAATTCAATAATCCATGTCTCTGAATCTTTGATAGTCACCACGTTTGTCACAGAGTAGTGCCAGATGTAGAGGCTACATGTAATATTTTGTGCACTGTGGCTGGACCATTGTGTGCTGTGGTCAGACCACACAGGTGGTCAAATGTTAGTGTTTACTTATATCTGATGGGCGTTACTTGTGATGTGATGATTGTTGGAATTAAGTTGTTTCCTAACAGGTGTTGGGATTTGAGTTTTTTGTTTGGAAATGACGATGGAGTTTAATACATGGCTCGTGTATGTACCAATGTATACAGAGTTCGTCACTGACTTTATGAAACAGTTGTTTTTTTTGTTTGTTTTTACGGAATTAAAATGATAACTGCTTTTATTTCTGTAAGTAGGTTTGTACAAGCACTTTTACACGTCAATGATATTTTTGAAACTAGATGAGGTCGGAGTTTCCTATCTGACTACTCTGAGAAGAAAGGCCGAAACAAACTCAGAGGTCAAACAGTCGCTTTTAGGATCCAGACATAATCTTGGTCAGATCTTGTGAAGACCATGTAATGAGTCGGTAATGAAGTTCTGCCTTTATTTTCTGTTGTTCTTACTAAAAACAAATGCAAATTTACAAAGGGGATTGAAGATTTTTATATTATGGAGCCTACTTTTGTTTTTTTTTTTCAAAATGGTGGCCATTTATGATACCTGTATGAAAAAAAATCTAAATGGACAGGGGCAGCAGACCAATTTATGTATATGATAGCAGAAATAGTGGAATCAAGCTATCTATTACTAGAAATATATAAAAATATCTATTTGTCTTCTCTATACCAACAATACCCTGTTACCTATTATCGAAATGCACATCTCGGTTTCGTAAGGGTTGAAAATTCCTGTACCGCACTTACAATCATAACCCTACGCATGACTTACACCTTATATCAAACGACGTAAAGATCATATTTGTTTGTCGTGAGTGTATGTTTAAGTTGGTTGTTCAATATTTACTGTCAGACAAAGTACTTACCGAAATTGTACTCTTTCACAATAGCTCGATATCTTTGGAGTATGTATGTATGTATTGAGTATTCTTACGACATCTGTTTTTATGTGTTTTTAGCTTCAGATAAGCGTCTTCATGTCATTGGCGTCTTATGAATGTTGACTATATATGGGGGATTTGTATGATTAATGATTTAATCAAATCCTAGGGTATATTAAACAAAGAAAATTATGTATGAAAAGAAGAATGAGACTATAAACATACCTATATTGTCTCTATATTTTTATAAAAGGTCCAGACGAAGAATTATGGAATGTGTAACGAGTCTTTTAAGCCTGTTACATGATATCGCGTTCTTTGCTTTAATTTAAAGGCAACGTGGTGGTGTTGCCATGTAAAAATTCATTTTTTTTTTGAATCGGAACCGTGTAGTGGTCACACTGATTTTTTTTTGATGCTGTCAGTTGATTTTGACAGGTCACTTTCGGACCCAACCTTTGTATAGAATGGAGTAATTTGAGAGCTCCTAATAATCGTAAATAATAATCTTCAGAAGGACGATATCTAGTCCTAAATATGTGGTAGCTGATTTGCCCTTGTCGGCATCATAATGGGATTGCCCATATTTTTTAAAAAGGTTGGTAAAATTCTTCGTGGTTTCGTATTCACGTTGTCGCGTGGCTATTTAGATGGCGGACGTTAATAGTTTTCGATATTTGTTTCAGGATCTTTTAAACCTTATATATTTTGGATTAATTCATCTACTGATGTAAAAACTTCCTTTGGAAAAGAAACGCCGCAAGGCGTTTCTTCTCTCTTCGTGTCTTTTTATCTCAAGACTTAAATTTTTAACGCTAGCCCCTACCGACATATATCATGGACCGCCTTGACGTCCCCGCGAAGATCAAAATCACCAAAATGAGCGTGGTTTGTTAGTTTGTTCGCCGGAATGTGGTATGGTTTACAAAAACTTAACTTAAATTGACAAAAGTGCAATAATGACAGGACAGGAATTAATTTCTATTCCATCTTAGTTTTACACCAACTGTTAATATTAGAAAGGAATTTTCTTGTATATTGAGACCAGCAGCCTTCGGGTAATAAAATCGTTCAATAACTTTTGTGTCGATTTTTATTGATACTCCCCGCTTGAAGATTAAAAGTTTCCAGTTCCCGCAGGTTAGTCTATCCTTGGCATAGTTTGGTGTGTACTCCTGGCACCCGAATTTTCACTTCTATTTATGGTTTATTTATTTGGAGTACTACACACACATTTAATAATCCCATTTCATAATAAACATTTTTAATAACATCCACACTCTTTAAATTATATATTTTTTTTATTATTACAAATGTCAACCTTCACCTTTGAGTTTGACATATTCCTAATTCGGTTTCTGATTTTATGTTTATTGATGTAATCATTAATGAATTAACTAATTCTTAAAAAGAAGAAGATTTATTTAAATTGTCATTCTAATTCAATTAAGTATCGTTTTCACTGACACGTAGACTTAAATTTCAACAGTCAACTGGTTTCTCAAAACAGTAAAATTCCCGATAAATTATTCAACGGTTGTAGATACCGCTGATCGTACCCGTAACCATAGTCAATAATCATTAATGTTCCTGAAACACCATTGAACCCAGTCCCCTGCTCAGCCCCCATGCTTTACGAGGAGTCGTTCACCGCTGACGCATTGTTTTACCACAATCACCATAATTAATTAATCAACATTATTATATTCTTCAAAAAATTGCCCTCGAATTGATGGATACATGTGAAATGAGTTTTGTATAGAGTTAGGTGGTGGATAGAGGTCCCATCAACTGAAAAATAAATGCACGACTCTCGATTTAATGGAAAGCATCATCGCCTAATAAGTTCTGAAAAAACTAAACAAGTTTTTTTTTTTACCTAAAGCATATTACAGGGTCTGTGTGGTGCCGGACATAAAGAATAGCACCACCCCATACTTCCCGTGCGTGTCGTAAAAGGCGACTAAGGGCCGGAGAATGGGCAGCAGCGTTCTCTATGCATTCCACCACCATACCATACCGCGATCGCCAACCCGCCTGCCAAGCGTGGCGATTATGGCAAACCCCCCCCAATAGGGGGAGGCCCATGTCCAGCATTGGACGTCTTTCGGCTGAAATGATGATGATGATGATATTACAGTGTATCTAAATATTTGCAGGTTAAACTATAGAAGTTATTTTTATACTATATTTTTAAACTAGTTTAATTGATCTCCTTCGTAATTTTATTTTGTTTTTTTTTATGTACAGACGCCAGCACATCAAGCTAGTACAATAAATCAAATTTCTTTAATGGATTTTCAACTTTATTGCTAAAGCATAAGGTTCACAGTTGTTTGGGAAAATTTGACAGTTTCGGGTAGCTTGATGTGCTGGCGTCTGTACTTTACTTGCCGAAAGGTTCAATATAGTGATACAATTATTACGTGAGTGTAAAACATCTATGCAGATGTTTAACATTTCATGTAATAATTGTATATCAAAAAAAATATACAGGATGTTTGGAAGCTGAGTGCAAAGCTTTAAGGGAGTGATAGTTGACACTATTTACAGCGTTTTGAGCCATACATGTCATAGACGAAGTATGTTTTTTATTTTTTTCCGCAGATAAAGTTGGTATGTTACCTTTGAATAAAAGTTTGCAGTTAAAAAAAAAAAAATCGTCTAAGACATGTATGGCTTTTTTTTGGATGGGAAATCATCAAATGACCCTTCCCGCTCTTGGTGGAGCGGAAGGGAGTGTCTGACTCTTACTGACTAAAACCCACCCGTGTTTCTTCCTTAGCCCTTTATGTTCCGGGCCAGCGGTAACCCTTTCGGACAATCCCGCTACCCAGACATGTATGGCTCAATATACTCTAAATGGTGTCAACTATCACCCCATAAGGCTTTGTATCCAGCTTCCAAACACCCTATATATTGTAAATTCAAAACCTATTTGCAAATATGGGTAAACAGCTAAACACCCATATTTGCAAATAAATGATTTTGAATTTGAATACAATTTAACTTTCCTTTTTTGCTTGTTGGAAATTAGAGTAGCTAATATCTAACAAACAGAGTTCCTCCAACAATGCTGTAGGTAGTTGATTTATAAAACTGATAATATTTTTAGGGTTTTGCCAACTGATATCTTATTTAATAGGACCGGTAATGAAACTCTTGTCAACTAGTAATTTAAAGTACCTAGAGTGACGTTTAAACGTCAGAAATAGTATGGTTAACTCTAAGCAACATTTATGAATAAAGGAACTTAAAGTTAACATTAGAACATTAGTTAAAAACCTAATAAATTGTTATAATTATAATTTTACTTATTTTTTCATATAAAAGTACATATTATTATTATTTTTAACCGACTTCTAAAAAAGAAGGAGGTTCTCAATTCGGATGTTTGTATTTTTTTTTTTTTTATGTTTGTTCGCGCATAACTCCGTCGCTTGCCAACCGATTTGAAAAATTATTTTTTTGTTGGAAAGGGAATGCTTCCCAAATGGTCCCATGAAAATTTTATCGAAATCGGACAAGCGGTTTTTGAAAAATCAACAAAAACCTAAAAATTTATCTACATTAACGATTTACGAACCGATTTGGAAAATACTTTTTTGAGGATTTGCTCTCGGAAATCATCATTTGGTAAAGTGGAGCTGATGATAAAGACCACAGATGGCTATCGGAACTACTCAATGACAAATATTTCACGGGTTGCGATTCGATTACTTTAATATGGTTGCTAAGCAATTTATGCTCGTCAATGCATATGGTGAAATGGAGCTGATAGTGACTTCTCAAACAGCTCCAGTTCTCCTGGCTCATATTAGGGGAACTCGTAAAAGGTGATGAGCAGTTGACATTAGGCTATTGTAACTTAGATAAATTACAAACTGACCCACTAAAAAGTGAAAAATAAAAACTTTTTTACAAAAAAAAAAACAACCGACTTCCGAAAAACACTATAAAGTGAAAAATAACTTTATTTTCGGAAGTCGGTGGCAAAAAACTAAAAAACAAATCCAAAGACACCGACTTCCGAAATTAAAGTTATTTTTCACTTTATAGTGTTTTTCGGAAGTCGGTTGTTTTTTTTTTGTAAAAAAGTTTTTTAAATATTAGCATAGATTATGTAAATATTATTCACAGAATAAATAAATTGTTGAAACTTGATAGCTTTGCTGAACTAATGTTAGTAAGTTAATCATCTCTTGGTCACATCATAATTTTTAACCGACTTCTAAAAAAGAAGGAGCTTCTCAATTCGGATGTTTGTATTTTTTTTTTTTTTTATGTTTGTTCGCGCATAACTCCGTCGCTTGCCAACCGATTTGAAAAATTATTTTTTTGTTGGAAAGGGAATGCTTCCCAAATGGTCCCATGAAAATTTTATCGAAATCGGACAAGCGGTTTTTGAAAAATCAACAAAAACCTAAAAATTTATCTACATTAACGATTTACGAACCGATTTGGAAAATACTTTTTTGAGGATTTGCTCTCGGAAATCATCATTTGGTAAAGTGGAGCTGATGATAAAGACCACAGATGGCTATCGGAACTACTCAATGACAAATATTTCACGGGTTGCGATTCGATTACTTTAATATGGTTGCTAAGCAATTTATGCTCGTCAATGCATATGGTGAAATGGAGCTGATAGTGACTTCTCAAACAGCTCCAGTTCTCCTGGCTCATATTAGGGGAACTCGTAAAAGGTGATGAGCAGTTGACATTAGGCTATTGTAACTTAGATAAATTACAAACTGACCCACTAAAAAGTGAAAAATAAAAACTTTTTTACAAAAAAAAAACAACCGACTTCCGAAAAACACTATAAAGTGAAAAATAACTTTATTTTCGGAAGTCGGTGGCAAAAAACTAAAAAACAAATCCAAAGACACCGACTTCCGAAATTAAAGTTATTTTTCACTTTATAGTGTTTTTCGGAAGTCGGTTGTTTTTTTTTTGTAAAAAAGTTTTTTTTATAGCTTTATCAGTTTGTCATCAGCTCATAAAAACACCAGCTCAAAAATACGGTTACTTCCTAACAATTAAAAGAGAAGCCAGCGGGGAATCCCCGTAATTTTAGGAACGTTTAGGCATCGTCCTAATAGAACGCGAAAGCGCGATCATCGCGCGAGTAAGCGACGCGGCCATCGCGTGTTCGCGCGATAGCTAAAACTGGGTGTCCTAACGCGAATACGTGATCATCGCGCGAATTTACTACGCGAGCGACCGTGGAGTATCTAGTTTTGTACTGGCACGGTCGGTACCAACAACCATGGACGTCAGAGACGCTTAATATTTGCTGTCGGGAAATATTTGGATGACCTATTTTATAGATTTATATATTTTATAGATTTTCATTTGAAAATCTATAAAATATATAAATCTATTTGAGTCGCGCGACCGCGTCGCGTCGGGCGATTGTCAGTTAGGACACCTATTCGAGTTCCATATGTTTGATCGCGCGTTCGTACGAACTAAGTTCGCGCGAATAGATTTTCAAACATATGAGTCGCGCGACCGCGTTGTGCTATTGTCAGTTAGGGCACCTATTCGAGTTCAATATGTTTGATCGCGCGTTCGTACGAGTAAAATTCGCGCGAACCTACGATGATCGCGCATTCGCGTTCTATTAGGACGATGCCTTACAGTCTGATGTCAGTCTCAATCTAAAAAAATACCTCACATTTAAATTTAACTCAACACTTTTTAAAAAAATTATTCATTTTAAAAATAACTATTTAAAAAATACCTCTCATTTCTCTACATTTTTGACAAGTGTTTAACACGGATTGTCGTTGAGATGAGATTGTGACTTGATTTTGAACGTTTTCGATTACAAGAATTGGTCTTCAGTTTACATCCACTGGCCAGATCTACCCACACCTAACTCTACAAAAGTAATGGCGTCATTGTAACAATTAAAATTTGATGATGCGGGCGCTCTGTTCTCTCCAATACGAACTGCACCCGGCCCGCGACGTCGCCTGCATTGGTATACTGACCTGTTGCCACTTGTACTGCTTTCACTTTTTTAAAAGGGCTTGAGGTACTTGTTTGGTGCTAGTGAAATTTTTGGCAAGGGTGTTGATGGTTTTATGGTAAACGGCGAAGAAAAAATCATCCCGTTTCTTTCTCAGGCGGTCGTGACTATAAGAGATATATAATTATATATCATCATCTTCATAATATACCTACATATTTCGTCGTCGTCGTTTCAGCCGATAGACGTCCACTGCTGGACATAGGCCTCCCCCAATTTTGGGGGGGGGTTTGCCATAATCGCCACGCTTGGCAGGCGGGTTGGCGATCGCAGTATGGTATGATGGTGGAATAAATAGAGAACGCTGCTGCCCATTCTCCGGTAAGACCCTTAGTCGCCTTTTACGACACCCACGGAAAGTAATGGGTGGTGCAATTCTTTAAGTCCGGCACCACACAGACAACCTACATATTTAGTTTGAGAAAAATATTAAGATAATAATTGAGAGCCACACTATGGAATAAGGGCTAATATCTGTAAAGATAATCATAAGAGGTTATCCTCTTATGATTATCTTTACAGATATTAGCAACTTTATTATTAGTAACTTTATTTATTTACATATTCTATGCTAATATTTAAAATAATAACAATAATATGTACATTTATATGAAAAAATAAGTAAAATAATCATAGGGCATCAAAACATTCGTCCGCATCGCTGTCAACAGGAAACGTGCCCAAAAGGCTGGCAGCATTGCCACGTTCTATGGCAATGCTGATGCTTTGACCAAAAAATAGGCCAGCCCTCTGGTCACGTGAAGGTTCGACAAACCGCTTGGCGATGTCTCGAAATACTAAGTCCAAAACCTTAGATGGTGTTAGAATTATTTTTCAATACGTTATTCAAACTTTTTGTGAATACAACACCACAAGACGGTGGCAAACGATACAGTTTCTTCATTCTTCTTTGTGATTGTAAAAAAGGGTTGATCTAAATATAATAATACAAAGATTTGTATATGAATGGATGACATCTGTCGCAGAGGAAGTGACGATGTTCAACAAAAAATATTAAGCGAGGGTGTTTGATTTATCATTCCAATGTTAATTAATGTGGAATAGGAGGCTTGAGTATTTTTAATATGGTATGGCTTGAAAATAAATGTATTGATTTAAAGGTAATGGCGCAGATTCTGTTGTTTACAAACCAAACTATATTTAAGTTCAGGCCTCTTTTTCTTTCTATTTCATTAAGACAAGGACAGAAGATAAATATTAGTTTAGTCCTGTCAAATTAGTCAGCGACTGGCGTAAATTGACGTATTTTTAGTAGCAAATTTTTTAATCTCGTCTAAAGTAAGTTGTCTATGGAGTATCTTAATTTGACAGGACTAAGCAAATATTTATATTCTGTCCTTTTCTTAGTGAAATAAAAGATGCATGAACTTAAATTCAGTTTAGTTTGTGAACAACAGAATTGGCGCCAATATCACATTTAATTTTCGTAAATACAAGACAATTTGCATGATTTGGACAATTTTTTAAATTGATTGGAAAGTCAGCTGATTGGTCACAGTCGAATGTCATTTGATCATTTCAATAATGGCCATTGCTGCCATCAGCTTGATATAACCCTGTCGTTTTACAACGGCAACAAGTTGCGGGGGTCCTGGACTGCAAGCACCAACAAACATTATTGAACCTCCTTTTGGAGATCTGCATCTAATTGTGTAGTGTGATAGTCTGTCGATGTACAAGCTTACGTCCAAAACATTATAAGTGTTCTTGATTACATGACCTAAAGCGCGGTCACTGTCGGACTGCATAGAGAAGAAAGAGAAGCGCGCGATGACACAACTCTGATAATTTATTGCAAAATATGAAGCAATTATTTAATTACAAAAAATCTATTGTTTGGACTAAAAAATTAAAACACTACTTAGTGTTTTAAACTTACTAAAACACTAAGTAGTGTTTTAATTTTTTGGAGGCAGAATAATCTGACAAAAAATCAGAATGACTGTATGTATATTAGTATGGTTTTTATTGAAAAAGAAAGTTTTTAGAGGTATATTCATGATTTTTTTCTATCGTATCAAATTAGTTGTATTATCTTTTCAACACAATATCTACCTACCATATATCCTGAACAATATCATATATTTTTCTGATTAATTTACTGTAGTCGATCATATACTTTTATTGTTTTTAAAACTTGCATTTTTTTCTTTTAGGTCCTGTAAGCCCTCTAAGTAGCATATCAAACGTTATGTTAATGTCTTGGTTGCGCTTTCATTGTTTTCGAGACACCTCGTATTTCCCTCAAGAATATTTATGTAATAAAGTACAAACTTACAAAAAGCTCTCCCCCATTCCGACGCATCCGATATTTATCGATACCGTAGATCGGATGACATATTCAAATATTTCCTGCCGTCACGTCAAGGTGCGGGGTTTTTGTGACAACTCACTTTCTATGGGGTGAAAATGAAAGTTTTATTCTATGGTAAAAACAAGGAATAGTTTATTTGCAGTTTTTATGACGATTAAGTTGATTATATAAGGTGTAAAAAAATTAACCTTACAAACTTTAAGAGGTGCTTTAGACCATTGGACTGAACAACTTTCACTATGGGACCAACTCTGAAACGCGAAAAAAAAATCAGCTGTTCCCTACATTTTGACGAGTTATACGAACATAAATGTAGGGAACAGCTGATTTTTTTTTCGCGATTTCAGAGTTGGTCTCATAGTGAAAGTTGTTCAGTCCAATGGTCTAAAGCACCTCTTAAAGTTTGTAAGGTTAATTTTTTTACACCTTATATATTACCCAAGTAGAACTTGTAGACACACTCGAAAGAAGCCGTTGAGGAACCTGAAAAAAAAAAGTGTTTTATTTATGGTTGCTCATTCAAATCATTAATTGGATCATGATAATCTCTTCACCACCCTTGGTTGTCTGGTAGAGAATGCCTAAGGCATTATGTCCGCCTTTGTTTTTCTAGTGTGTGAAAAGTTTCAATAAATAAATAAGCGACGATGCGCTAGTTTAAGATGCACGCTTCCCAAGCAGTATCTAGAATCCTACAGGCTATTGCTGTCAGGAAACACAGACCCTGTAACCCATTACACTCCTTAAGACCTACGCAGACCGGGACGGCATGGCAAGGGATTTAAATTTTTACTAATGGACATTCAAACGTATCGATATAGAAATACGACATAAATTGCTATGCTTTAAAATGATGCCGTGGCATCGAAAGGGATTTTATTGCACGGCATTGAAAGACGCGCCACGGGCTCCCGCGGCGGGATGCCGTGGCGTCCTGCGGTTGGCAACGGCATGCCAAGGACTCCGGCGCTCGTTGTGATATACCGCGGGGTGAGGCGGCGGGGGTAGAAGCGGGGAAGCCGCTGGAATGCCGCGGTATCTAAGCGGTTAGTGTGCGCTGGCTGACGGCAAAATCCCTTGCCATGCCGTCCCGGTCTGCGTAGGTCTTTAGCGGGTGCATCAATAACAGTGAAGCTTTGGTTTCGTAAGAAAGCGGTAAACGGTCACTCAATAACAGCTGTCCAAATCGTTTTTTGACACCTTAATTTCAAATACTGGTGGAATGATAGATTCACATTTAAGAAAAAATTTATAATAGTTAGCCCGTTTTATCCTACTAGAGCAGTAGTGGCCCAGTGTTAACTGCCCCGACTTACAAGTTGTAGGACGTGGATTCGAACCCAGATAGGAGTTTCACCTCATCATCTGCCTAGCCTTTTTTTTTGGAAATCATCAAATGACCCCTTCATTTGATGATTTCCAAGGTATATTATGATAGGTATATTATGAAGATGATGATATATCTCTTATCGTCACGACTGCCTTTTTTTTTTTCGGATGGGAAATCATCAAATGACCCCTCCCGCTCTGGGTGGAGCGGAACGGAGTGTCAGACTCTTACTGACTAAAACCCACCCGTGTTCCTTCCTTAGCCCTTTATGTTCCGGGTCAGCGGTAACCCTTTCGGACAATCCCGCTGACCCGGCAGGCTTCGGCCCTAAATCTGCCTAGCCTTTTCCGAACTACGTTGGAGTCGGCTTCCAGTCTAACCCGATGGAGCTGAATACCAGTATCTTATATGGAGCGACTGCCTATCTGACCTCCACAACCCGACTACTAGGTAATACGATACCCCTTGGTAAGACTGGCAGACAGGCGTTTCACCTACTTACTTTTTCTCAAAACGGTGAAAGAATTCTGTATTTATTTGGAGGGATTTCTATATTTATGTCTGTAACTAGCTTTTGCCCGCGGCTTCGCTCGCGTTAAGTATTATAAAAAAAACCAATACAATTACATCCTCCATCATCCCTTATTTTATCCCCATGGGGGTTGAATTTATCAAAATCCTTTCTTAGGGGATGCCTACGTCATAGTAGCTATATGCATGCGAAGTCTCTGCCCGATCGGTTTAAAATTGACTAAGTTTCATACAAACTTTGATCCCCTATTTTATCCTCTTGGGGGTAGAATTTATCAAAATCCTTTCTTAGCGGATGCCTACGTCATAACATCTACCTGCATGCTAAATTTCAGCCCGATCCCTCCAATGGTTTGGGCTGTGCTTTGATAGATCACTATGTCAGTCAGTCAGTCAGTCACCTTTGAGTTTTATATATTTAGATTTATATGGTGTACATAATAAAGAGTATTCTATATTCTATTCTATTCTAAAGAAAACATCGTGAGGAAACCGGCATGTCCTAGAACCAAAAATTCGAAGACATGTGACATCTAACAACCCGCATTGGATCCGAGTGGTAGATTTTAGCCCACTCCCAGCAGTGGGAACATTATAGGCTGATTATTGTCCTACAGCAGGGCAAATGCCTCCCTTTCCTTTAACTTTTACTAAGGGACTAAACCTGAAATCGCGAAAACAAAATCAACTGTTCCCTACATTTATGTTCGCATAACTCGTCAAAATGTAGGGAACAGCTGATTTTTAATTCGTGATTGCAGCTTTGGTCCCTTAGTAAAAGTTGTTCCTAATGATGAGTACAATCTCCCATTTTGGTTGGTCGCATGTTTTCAATTTCACCCTGTATGTCAACCTGTATAGGCGTCATGTTCATCTATTATAACGGTCATAACCAGACCAGACGCAGGCGTAGATAATAAATCTCTAGTAGCTTAAAGGTTAAAGCCACACTGCATTATACTGAATTTACTTATGACGATTCGTCATTTGTAAATTAAACAAAACGTCATTGGTAACTTCCATTGAATAACACACCACTGGCCACATAAGCATTTAGAAAAATGCAAATTCAAAATGGCGATCCATTTCCGAACATCATAACACCCCAACAGACAAGTCGATGTCAGAAATAATTTATTATCTATCAAAAAATAATTGTTCTAATTACTTATGCAAGGCTGAGTTTCGCCCCTTTGGTTCAAAACTTTTTTTTTATTATTCAAATCTAGTAATGACTGGGGCTTTTGTTAGAGGATGTTTGATCGGATACCTTTGCCATTATAAAAAAAAAATAGAGCACAGATAATAGATTTGGTATGAGGCATTGTGAAATATAGTCTGTTTGTTTTTCTCTTTTGATGTTTAGGATATTGTATTTCGTACTATCTCTCTTTCAGATCTACTTCTATCTTGTTATAATTGTTTTCTGCTGTCTTGTGAATTGTTGGTGAAAAACGAATAACCTCTTTTTTTAGCCTTTTTATATTAGAATTTCATTTTTTTTAATCAATCGTGAATTTTAAACAAGGGGTTCAATAACGAAGATGCTCGCACAGCAACTGGTAAAGACACAGTCAATAGTCTTCAGTTAACAATCGGATTGAAAATCTTCTAAAGTAACTAAAAAAGCTCCACGAGGCCACTATTTATATTATAACAAAACATTTGCTTTTGAAATCTTTAGGCGTAAAACATTTAGTGACAGTTTATCCGTAACGCTGCGCTGTCTGTTTCGATTTCTTGTAATATAGCCAGAAAAATACGTGTGTGTGTGTGTGTGATTTGGTAGAATTGGGTTCTGTAGTCTAATTATATTATTTATTTTATTATAGATATAAGAGTCCGGTCCATGAAAGTAACTGGTAAGTACTTTAGCTAGTACCTAAGTTCTATAATAGAACAAAATCATTATTTTGATTTTTCACGGTCGCCAGCGGTCGCCTCCTACCTACAAACTGTAAAGGTATTGCAGTACTGAAAAAATATGTGGTTTTTATATTTCGTGTCACTTGTTGAGTATGTGGAATAGGGATTTAACGCACATTGTAGCCATCTCTCTTCTTATGAGTGTCAAAAGTAATTGCATCACTTTCGCTCGCTTAGTAGATCAGTCGCTACGATTAATTTTCGGGGTAGCGCCTTAATCGTAGGTACTATAAAGACCAAGAAATCCAAGCAATATTGTATGACAGAATATTATCATATTTATGCAAAAAAAAAAATTTAAAAGACCAACAACCGGCGGATAATCCTCTTAATAGCTTGAACGATTAAACCAGTGTTAAAAAAGTCAAGTGAAAGAGTTTTAAAGAAAGCTCTACGGAACCCTACAATCCTTAAAACCAAACCAACAATGCAGGGCAAAAATTCTGTTGATATGTAAAACAGGGTTTATATTTTTGACATATCCATAAAAGATGGATCGTGTTATAATAGAGGACTATTGAAATCATAGACAAAGAGATATCTCTGGTGTTGGTATCATCGAACTGTTTGATAATGGTCTGGTTATTATTGTTGTAGAAATATTTAAATAGCTGGCGTTTAGTTTATTTTAAAATGTGAATTTCAGAAACATAACTAATACAATTATTGGTTTAGTAACATTAAGTATAAACGATTTTACTAGGTTAAGCTATTTTAAAGCCAGTTTCCTGATAGGATTTTGAAAAAGTTGAATAATTTCAGAACATGTTGTCTGAATCTTCTATTTTAATAGTTAATTATCTTATGTTATCTAACTAACGGATACGGAGAGAGGAAGTGGGGACGGAACTATCCATTTTGGAAATGTAGCAAGATGCTGTTCCAATTTCCAAAAATCCATCATAAACAAATGTAGGAATAATTATAATTATAATCTAGAGAACAATTTTCATAAGATCCCTCAAAAATATGCTTCAGTAGCTGCAATTGAAGATCCCAAACACATAGACACCAAAAAGCAAACCCACAAACAACAAACCACTAACTCCTCACCAGATGACAAGATATCCAAAGGCACACGTACTTAAGTAAATTCAGAATTAACTCGCCAAATCGAAAAATTACGCACAAAGGGGAATATGTTATAAAAAACACACAATACAAATCACAGTATCGCCTGTTAATGATCTTGATGTCTCGCGATGATTGTAGAAAGGGAAAGAAGATACAAACATCCCAAGTCCGAAAGAGACGCAAGATGTGATATCTCACCGGAAACGGCGTAATATATGGTGCATTGTTAGTAACGAGATCGGTTTGTGTGTCTGTTCGTCCGTGGGCGGACTTGCGCACGCGTTCTTTAAATAGTGTACGTGAATTAAATTATTTTTTGATATGAAATTCTACGGTTCTCGGTGCGTTTAAATTTAGATTTGATATTTTGTACCTGGATTTTTTAAATATAAAGTGCCTGAGAATACTGTAAATTAAGGTTGAAAGCTGAAATCTTGTGTGTTTCTTGTAAACTTTTTTCTATAGCTTTCTTTCCATAGTCATGCCTATGATCGTAGTGTATGATAAGCTAGCAGCATATATTAAACCTATTCATCATTTTAAGACATGCACGATATACTACGTAAGCCTGATTTTGTAAATCCCAAAGATTGAGTAAAGTATCTAGCAATTGATCTGCATAGCTCTGGTACAACCAAAACAGTTGGGGCTTACAAAGAACAACTATCAAAACCGAGCCATTCTTTTTGTGTGTTGATCTATGTTACCTCATTATCTCTTGTCATATATCATATTCTCTTGTCCTAATCCCAATTTTCTTTGGGGTCGGCGGAACTTGTCTTTTTCTTCCATACTTCTCTATTAGTCGTCATCTCGGTAGGCTTTACGTCACCAACGTGTCATTATGGCATTATCAGAAAGCCTCATTTCAATATGCACCATTCTTGTGACATCACTTTTAAAACACCCACGAAAAGCTTTAAAGCACTCTAGACTCCGAAATCACAAACAACCACCTTGGTCTACCTTCCCCTAAACATTTGAAAGGGGTGTTACACGCATCTCAAAATGGTACCAAATCATTAGTGAGTGACAAATGGTTTCTAGACGCGTGGCGAATACACAGATTTATCTGGTTGCAGAGATTTGGTTAACGCAACGCAACCAGGCGTAGAGGATATACTTGTTAAGTATTTGATAGTTATCGGAGTTGTAAATGATGGAAATCAAAGTCTGACATTTGGGGGATTGTTGACTTCTCTGAATGATTTGAACCAAATATGCTTTTTGGTTTGAACTTATAGGGACGTAAAGTATTGCTATTCTGTGTATAGAAGTAGGTACATATATTTACTTCTTATTTCCTTGAGACCTATGAATTGGTCAATACAATAGTTAGGCTCTTTTAAAAGGAGTGATTACAAGTTATTCAATTAATTGGCATTTTCGATTATCGAAACTTTAAATGCTTTTGTTGGACCTGCTATATCAGGCCGGTTTCCTCAGTTCCAACACAAGTGTTCCAAAACAAATTCACCGTTTTGAGAGCAGTGGTGATGTAATCGTATATACAAAGTAAATTGCCTGCCTGGGTTCGAAGTCACGATCTGCAAAAACTCGTAAATCGGGGCCGATACCGCTTGGCCACCATTACCGACAGGTAGCATTCCATAGAAAATCGCCACAAAAAGTCTCACACACAATAACCGATCTGTAACTGCCACTCATCGCAGGCGTCAAGCATTAAGCCTTCGTCATAACATCCTCATTAATTAATCACCATCGTGTAATATCGCCAATTACGTCCATGGACGTAAGTAGACATTATAGGCGACGCAAAAAGTGCGGCCGTCACGGAGTCTGCTCAAAGTAAGACTGACTGAGTGTCGGGGTAACATGGGCTGTCGATGGTATAATTTTTGAATTAGGAACGTTGCTTTTTTTTAAAGGATGTGTAGACTACAAGCGTTGGTGTCTTCATCAGCAACCTATCGCTGGATTCATACAAAGGAGATGACTCTTTACAGCTTAATCAGCCTATACTGACCCACTGCTGGGACTGGCCTCCCTCTGTGGGAGGGAGTGGGCCATTATCCACCACGCGGGCCTAGTGCAATTGGTGGATTTCACATGTCTTCGAATTTTTGGTTCTAGGACATGCCGGTTTTCTCCCGATGTTTTCCTTCACCGTTTTGAGAGCAGTGCTGATGAAATTATTTACACAAAGTAAAGCGCCTTGCCTGGATTGGAACTCACGACCTACAACTCGTAAGTCACCGGGTCACCACTACTCTACTACTAGATAACTCCTTAAGAAGGTATAAATTAGCTCATATGATTCAAAATATTTGAGATTTTTCTGACACACTTAGCTCTTATCTTGCCTTGATTTCAATTTTATAGTAACACCATTAATTTAAATCATGCATAATGGTTACGTGCTCTTAGCATCATACAACTACACGTTAAGTTCCCTTATTATTTATTTATTTATTTATTTATTTATAATTAATTACAACGGCTTGCGCCAATGACAGTAATTAACAGGTAAAACTAAACATAAAACTAAACATATTACATAACTAACATAATTCAACTACAAATAACAAGTCAGAGATCAAACATACTTAACAATAGCTTTAAGAAAAGAAAACAAAATAAAATCGAAAGTGATAACAATATACAACTTAATCACTTATCAAACCTGTTTTTCACAGAACATGAGACAATTTGACATGATCACCCTGAGTGTGTCATTAAAGATGTCACATTCCGGGAATGTCTCCATTAACAAGTTTATAGCACCATGCATGCGACACAACGGGGATTGCGCGCGCGACACTGTGCGGCAATGGGATGTGGCGAACAGTCGGTGTCGTTGAGTAGGCCTATGACGCAGATAGTTGCCAGGCACATAAAGTGTACACAAAGTATTGTGTAGCTCTGTGGAATCTACCATGCTCCTCAAAATCTTTATGGCTATTAAGATCTGATCTCTGGCTCTACGCACTGAAAGGGAATTATATCCTAACATTCCCAGCAGGAAATGAGTAGGATACATAAATGGATAATATCCGTAAATCTTTTTATATAAAAAACGCAGGAAGGCTTTCTGAACCTTTTCGATCAATAATTCATATGTGGATTCATGGGGATTCCAGACGGCTGCAGCAAATTCCAACTTACTTCTAACCAGACAGTTAAATAATAATTTGATAACAATAGCCTTATAGCTTTAAATATACGATATAGATAGAATTTCTGTTCCATTCTCATCTAATTTATTTAACCTTTGTGCAATCTGCCAATATTGAGTGCAATGTTCAAAATTATGATTGATTCACATTTCGAACACACAACCGATAGTTCGTCAGGGCCGATACGGAATCACCCGAGGACGCCCGACAGATCCTTCCGATCCCATTTGTATTTGAAATTCAAATTTGGAAATCCATTAGTGCGACTCGTCATTTTAATGTGACAGAGTATTGAGTTACTCTAATTGATCGGTGCTCTCCGTTGGTTTTTTTTTTGTTCGGTTCGGTTCGTTCGAATTTCAAATTTGAATATGAAAGTTCGTTGTGAAGTTCTTTTTTTTCAATGTAATACGTTCGATATTATTGTTTGGGCTTCCGGATTTTGGTTAGGGCCTGTCATTGTGCTGCTGGTGGGCCGGATGGAGTTGAGTTTATCAGAAGTATTAATTATATTAGTGGTATAAATTATAAGTTGGTATTCAATGGTCAATATAATTTACATTTAGATATTGGTTATGATAAGGAAACATGTAGAACGCTTTTATTATGAGGCAATATTTCGATTTTGACGACACGAACAGTTACAATTTTGGCTGTGTCATCCCAATTTCCATAAGGGAAAATATAACGACGCTTGAAAGGCAAAATTGACCTAGCGACATAGAAGCCCTATGTCGCTTAGTCAATTTTGCCTTTCAGGGGTCGATACGCTTTGGAATGGGCAACTAGCTTCATATTTTCTGACTGACCGACTTCTTGACAATTCAAAAGTGCCTGTAAATGGTTTAATTGAAATAAATGGTTTGAGTTTGAGTTTGATAAGTTTTTGTGAACACTTTTGCAGATGTTACATATCTTTAGTACGGTATAAATTACTTCCATGACCGCGCGTCTTAGCAATCGTACCGTATAATTCATATTGATGATCGAATCGATTCACAAATGTATCGATTTGCTTGTCAAACCTAATGTGCGCATGATCATTAATCTATATTTTTCGGAACCCGTTCTTATAAATGTGACAACGGCAGTTGCAGATAATTGATGTAAAAATAATCCGTGTTTTACGATTCGTACAAAAGACGATTGTATATTTGCTATTTTCGCATTGTGAATATTTTAGGGTTAAGTTGAGGGAAGTGTCATTAGTACTTGAACTAAGAGGTGCCTAGTTGCTAGTCATTGTTGTATTTTTAATCATCTAATTTCAATATACAGGGTGGCAGGTAGATTCTAGACACCCTAGCAGTGGCGAAGGTTCCATACAACTCGATTCCTACCGGCTTCCCTTTGAAAAATGGCACAGTCAGTACTTTATAGACAAATAATATAATCATATTAAAGATATATCTACTCCGGCTTACCTCTAACAAAAATTGGCCCTTCGCTACTGTACCCTAGCGTAGGAAATAATCAGTTGTCAAAAAAAAATCAGCTGTTTCATAGAAAAGTGCAATAGCTACACGGTCAAAATTTATGGAACAGCAATAAAAAAAAACATCCAACCAAAAATTTAAACGCAAAGGGTTTCAGAATCATGTACTGTATCCGTGGTAACAGTTTGAGCATCCATCTCCCTGCCACCTTGTATAATTTATACACTATCATAATGATCATTTCTACAGTAAAGAAAGTTGCCCTGATAACGTAAGTGCATCGGACGACTCATTCAACGCACAAACTCATCCGCATTCTAAACCAAGAGTCGCGTGTTCGATTCCTACCGCCTGTTATGGTACACCGAATAAATATAATAATACTAATAAATCTCCCGACCATAATTAAGATCCACACATAAAATTAATAACAAAAACCGACGATATTGACAAGGAAGCAACATAAAAGGAAATAGTAGACTCATCAATAATGCATTCAATCAGGATCGATACTAAAGAGAAAAAACTTAGTATTTCGGAGGCAAAACAAGTGGTAAGCGAGTTTTTGTCAATTAAAACAGCAAATAGGGTATAAAATGCTGTCGGCGATAGACAGAGAGGCTTTTATCTTGCTCCGTCGTGCGTGGTGGGCGATGAAGCGTGGCGACACCTGCGAACATCTCGCGATACCTGGGTGCGCAGGAGACGGCTTCTGTTTGGATAGAGTTTGAGGTAAAAGCTTTGTGTGTCAGGTCACGTGATTCTTTTTCTAAGGATCAATTTGTAAACTTTGTGTTATAGCTTGGTTATGAGTTGATTTAGTCTTTAAAGAAACTGAACGCGATCAATACATCTAAACGGCGTTCAAGAGCTGTCAGTGTCATTATTGTTGTGGAATATTGACACTGACAGCTCTAGAACGCAGTTTAAATTAATGATCGCGTTCAGTTTCTTTGGTGTAATTCTACCTAAATAGGAAGTATTCAAGTATGCTAATCTTCTTCGAAATGTAAGTTCCGACAAATAACAGCTTGGACATGGCAATTAAAAAAAAAAACTCAAAATGACGGTTACAACAAGAAGATGGTGAGCTGATTGAACACAGCTGTGCTTTCATAATATACTAGTTAGTTTTGTGAGAAATTACACCGGAGCTTTTGATTGACTTTTCGAGTATCAGAATAAACCCAAACTTAGTTGAATGTTTATTTTCAAACAAAGAGCCTCCTCCACACTATCCCACCCAACAAACCGAAGAAAGTAAAACGTCGGTTAATAATTACAGTGTAATAACTCGATTACTCCCCACTCGTTTAGATCACCACTATCGATATTATTACTTATCGATTGTCTGTCCGTCTGTAGTAACCGCAACTTTTTTTGCGTTCAAGCGAATCCGATGGGGAAGTGTGCAATGGCGTTTTTATACCAATTTGTGTGAAGAATTGTGAGAAATCGAACGTTAGTTTATTGAAGAATTTGATATATATAATCTTACTGAAGATATTTTCAGTTTTTCTGAAGACTTTCAAGATGAACCAAGGTTTATCGAAGATCTTAACTAATCCAATAAAAAATCTACCAACAACGGTTTGAAGTCTAAAGAAATAGGAACAACTCAAACGATGCATGAAGATGACGAATGATAGCAAAATGGTTTCGATTTAAAAATCGTGATAGAGCATAAATGTGATATTGAAGATAGTCATAGACCAGAACTAGGTGCCTATGGAAACTGAGGATTTTAAACGTTAATGGGTATGCTTTGGTTGGTTGGAGACCGTGTAATGAGCCTATAACTATGACTTAGTTAGATGATCTATTCTGTGCTCAGATACAGAAGGTTTAGTTAATATCAACATGACGTCTAAGTTAGGGAAAGCAGACCACGAAGGAGATGGTGGGACGAGCTGGATAGGTTCCATCAAACCTAGAACGAGGACGCACAGGCTCGCTAAAGATAGAAGGAGTGGAAGAAGGCCTTTGTCCAGGAGTGGGACAGCGTAGGCTGGTAAAATAATATATGTATATATAAATTAATATAAACCATTACAATATTAACAATCAATTAGGATTATTGATAACTCAAGGCGTGAGAAATTCAAGCCATTATTAAACTATACAGCCAATAACATTAGAAAAGGACCATCGAAAATACAATCCCAGATTCGCTCTGCTCCTCAAAAATGGAGTAACTCGATACGATGTTTGTGTCCCGACTTTCGCATCTGTCATCGCATATTGAGTTAACCCCCGAACGCTCCTCAATCCTTGCATACGCATCCGATTGACAATGCGGAAATTTGCATACGCCATTTAAGGGTTAGAAAAAATTATCATATGATTACGTTCACGTTTCGTGTCGTTTGATTTTGATCTCTATTTTTATGGATTTACAGTTGAATATATTGAGAAGGGTGATGCGTAAGATTCGAATGGTCTTTTGAAAGATTTTTCTTTCACATGCTAATACATTTTGAGCTCAGCTTTAACAGGCTAGGTTACATTTTCGTTTGTAGTCACAGTCTATGGGAACACTCAACCCTCAAATGGCTTATGATAATTTTTCCTTGAATTATTTTTGCTATCATTTTTCAATAGCTCATTAGTGTGTAGCTATCGGTCCGTAAGTGGCATCGGGCAAAGCCGATATTGTTCGGCATCCAGGGATCTCTTCGCCATATTGTGTCGCGACCGATTTTATGGGCATCATTTGAATTTTTGAACCTGATTTGCATGATTGTGATTTAGTGTTTATTTTTGTGTGAGATATGATGTGGATTTATGGTTTACGTTCAAATGCACTTAATCTATGAATGGGCCGTTTCGGTTTGCATAATGTGGTAAGAGGTTAAAATGATATGGAAATTGGCGATGATAATGCTAAATGCTCGTGACATGTCTACTTAAAAACAATTTTGATTGTAGTACCATTTCTAAATGGTACTTTATTAGGTAACTTACATAATGTTGATTTAAAATGTATAGTTATACATAGAAGATACTGCTAATGAGGTAGTCAGTGAAGTAGTATACTGAATTAAACTTATCGTACCAACAGGCAACTTTTTAAGGGTCTTCAGAAACCTTGTGAAGCATGTCCAAGTTTACGATCATGATAGATCTATCAGTATCTAATGGTAAGCCGACTTTTTGCTATTATCGAGACTTTAACGCCTATAAATTAACGAGTGATTGAATGATGAGAGGAAAAACGTAGAAAAGAACTAGAGTTACTGATATAGCTCGCAGAACTGGAAAACTGGAATGGCAACTACCCATGGCCATTGGAGCAGAAAACTTGGTCATGGGTAAATGAGACAAGGATGGGGACCCGTAGATAGATTAACGAATTTAGAAGATCTAGGAATACCAAATATAGAAATTCATAGCAACACTTGGAAGTGTCTTCACCAACATACAAAATTATCATAGAGTCAATTCCATTTTTTTTTTCCCTTTACAATTACAACCAATGAAACAACATCCTCATGTTTCTGTATACATCCAACGCATGCTCCTATTATTAGCCAAAACAACAAAAACAATTCCACACAGTTCTATTTACCTTTTTAATTCAATCTACTACATTCCACAAAAAAAAACTAACAATGGTTGTCCGATCGCTGGCCACTGAACAATTTCATTATGATCAGCGCTCACGCACATAACCTCAAAAACACAAAAGCTAAATATAAATAAATCGACCGGGATACCATTTATCAAACTGCCGCCTGCATTTTTAATTAGTAAAAAACATATTCGGACAGTGCGCAGTGGTGCGTTCCAATCTGCTTCCGATCTTGGCCTTTCTGACCTTTCGCTCCCACTTACAAGTTATGTATAGCTCCATCTCTTTCACCCTTACTTCAGTAATTAGTTTCTCATGTATAGAGCTTTTGTTTAGAATGACATGTGGCGTCTGTTACCAACAGTTAATTATGGCCAGTTTTTTTTAACGATTCGATGGTATCGATACGGTATCGATGTATCGCAATTGTATTGAGCACATCCCTTGTACCGACTATGTTAATTAATGGTGGTTGGAATATCGTAGAAAGTGAAATAGTGTAAGTATTAATGGCGTTGTCTGACATAGATTTGTTAGTTTTAACGGTTTTTCTATTTGCGTTGAAAATGTCATTGTTCAATGTATATGGCTATTTTATACTATATCCACTATGAAAGTGTTAGTTGCAGCTTTCAGTGAGTTATTTTGAATATGTGTTAGATCATTTGGAATATTACTCATATCTATATGCTTTATAGTTACCGAGTAATTTTTTTTTTCTGAATATGTTTATCTAGCCATGGAATAATGATGATTTTTTAACTATATGTACTATGTTTACGATGTTACATTTTTTTATGAACTAGAGGACACCTGGACTTATAGTTAGTATAAGTCTGAAATCGCCAAACCGTCTTGAGCAAGCGGGTCAGTTCCTTTGCCTTCTAAGTATGAGACGAAGTGTTTGCCCTGATGTGGGACAATAATAGGTTGGTTTTATTATTAATGTATAAAAAGTGATTCCAGAATAATATAATATTTTCTTATTTATTCAACCAGAACGATATAAAGCCAATTACACTAAAAAACAAAATAAATATAAAACAAAATTGAAATATAAAACTCCATTCTACTTTATACGTACATCATAGACGGTTATAATCCATTAGACCAAGGATTAGCTTAACCTTGTACAATCGAACAACTTGCAAAAACTACAACAGTATTACAATATATTACAATAGCTGTTACTTTCTTTTCTTTATCCCTTATAAGACCTAACGGCCTACAGCAAACAGTTATAAATAACTCCATTGTGAGTATGGATACAATGACAGATTATGTTAAATTCAACTTTGACACGCGAAGTTCAGCAAGGCGCATTCTTAGGACCAATAGTATTCTTATTAGAAAGTAGTCATTTATACTAAGTAGTGACGTTTTTATGGCCACCATAACCGTTGTTGGTAGTATTCTATATTCATTCTTTTTACATAATTGTGGGTAGCAAAAACAAAAAAAAACAAATGATAGATGGATTGGAAGTAAAAGTTAATTTTTTGCGTACGATGTATAGCTAAGTGAAACTCTTTTTCCTGGTCTATAAGACTTCGATAGAATGTACTGGGCTTGTTGAGTAGTTGAAGTGTAACATATTAGACTTTTTTGAAATGATTCATGCTGATCTAAAAAGGGAAGAAAAAATGGGACATGTTTATAAGCTAGTTGGCATCTCGTGCGAGCAGTTAAAGTCAAATGTACGATTTATTATTCTGCTTCTTGTAATTGAATACTGGAGCTACCAAGTTCTTGTTTAACAACATAACAGTTCTTTCAAACTTATAACTTGCTTCATGTATGATATTTGACATGAACACAAATGGACCTTGAATAACATAATTTACTGTGACAAAAACTATTATGGTCGAGTAACTACAAAGTTTCGAACAGAATACACGATGTTACCTATTAATCAAATGATTTACGAACCAATCCATATCAGGGAAAAGGCTAAAAACTAGATTAAAGTTGATCAATTTGTTGCAGGCTTACCTGGTATATCTGTTCCACTCTTTAACGCACTCTATAAAAATCCTATACATGGTGGTATCCTATATCGATGTGCAAACTGTAACCACGAGTTCAGGACACGATTCTGGACCCTCTAGCGTAGAAAATTTAATCACAGAGGAGTTCAGAACCATCTTTGTTTTTTTTTTCTTTCACCTGTTTTTAATGTTTTGTAATACCTGTATTGTATCTTTTGTTGCACTGAATAAACGTTTTATCTATCTATCTATCTATCTATCCATATGCTAAATCCATGGTAAGAGATTGTGCGTGGATGTTCATGCCAACCTGTACAACATTATAGCAAATATTTTTAGTCCAGCCATTTTAGTTATACTTACTTAAATGGAACAGTTTGATAACGGTAATCTTCTAGCTGATATTACAATATTTATATTAGGACCATCCAATCCAAAAATAGTAAATTATGGTGCACCAGGTTCCACATGGAAGCGCTATCGGCACCATCGACCACTTCCCCGTCCATCAAACTCAAATTACGATCGACAACCACCTTTTACTAATAAAAAATCATTCGACCATCGGTCAGTAATTAACGATGCCGAATTCGACCATGCTATTGACCTTACGCAAAGCCAGTATCATTGTTACCGAATTTATTCTCACATTCAATAATAACCTCTATTACTTTCTTAATACGAATCATACATCGATCTTCAATCGTATCTTCATCCTTGAACATTCTCCAATCTGTTTTAAACTCTGTTTCTTTTGCTTTATGGTCGTTTTTAGCTTGTTTCTTCGCTTGACTGATGCCCGTTACGGCTGGCTGTGCACCTGCAAGACGGTCACCAATATGAATGTAATTAGGGGCACCACACATGTAAAAGTGTGTGGTTGCGTTAAGGAAGTCCCTTTGTAACGATGCGGAACCTTGGCCTAAGAATTGAATGGCTAAAATAACTGGTCTTTTGTTGTTTCGTTCAATCAAATGATTGAGAATCAGATGTTGTTTCCATGAAAATGTTTTTAGAAGCAGCTCATGTGTATAATTATCATAATATTATATTTAATCTAGGTTTTTCTATAATTTATTTATTTAATACTTCAAGCACATAAATGTACAGAGGTGGACTTAATGCCATAGGCATTTTCTACCAGTCAACATTTGGGTGATGCAGAGACAAACAGTTGTAAGTGCAATCATGAAAACTGAGGAATAAATATTTTAAATAAAAAGTTACGCAAAAACCTATTAAAACTATAAATATAATATATAACTAATTACATATAAATATAAGCACAAACAAATATACATAAATACATGCATATACTAAAAAGAAATAAGACAAACAATGAGAAAATATTACTGTTGTGATGATACTGCCAGCTTCTTGCGAATGTGCTCGCGAACCTTAACTTTAAATGATAATTGCTTGGTTGCCATCCTGATTTCCTGGATATAATCATGAATAAGTCAATTTCGATTGTTCGTTTCCACTATTTAATTTCGTTGAATTAATTCAAACAATCGAAAAGCAAGGATCATTTTTACCTTCTTCTGTAACGTGGTCAATATTTTCTTTTAATGTTCTACAGTGCAGCTTTGCTGTTAAGTTTTTATGGGTATGCTGTTCCATTTTAATGTCTATGCAGGTAATTCCATGTCCAAAGTAATACGAACGCTATTCTACATTTATCCAACACCACCATCCTCAGTTTAAATAGACATTATAATATTATTATACTGCAATTTTTCTCTATTTTGGTCTATATAACCTATTTTCACAAGCCCGTCAGTATCTGTTCCCAGTTGCCTTCAAACAATACCAGTATCATCTTCATCTACTTCATTACTAACAGACTCGACAGCGCCCTTCTGATCAGCGTTGAATCAATTAACGAAAGACGTAATTTATTTCAATCTGATTGCAATGAGTTGTAGTATTTCTGGGGAGGTTCTCGATACTGTTGCTGTCTTATAGCTTGTGTATTGATAGATAATGTAGTGCCTGAGGGTGTGTTGTATATTGATGAGCTGTGGGGCTGGAAATGTGACTCATATGGGCTTTTATACCAACACTTGGGTTATGGATTAAGGCTTACATTGTTTCAATGAGGTTGGTAATGTAATTTTATTATGATTGGTGATAAAATTTGATATCTGTCCTTTCAAAAATATAATTTCTTTTGGAGAAGATTGGGCAAGAAACTACTTTTTGGAAGGGGCAACTAGAATCAATACTATTTTCTTGTAAATTTTGACGTTCAAGACTGCCTTTTAATGAACTGTGTAAAAATAAATTGTTTGACTTTGTCTTTGATACTTAGATGAGAACAGTGTAAATGATGTTTATTTCATCATCATCATCATCTGCCTAGCCTTTTCCCAACTATGTTGGGGTCGGCTTCCAGTCTAACCGGATGCAGCTGAATACCAGTATTTTACATGGAGCGACTGCCTATCTGACCTCCACAACCCAGTTAATGGGTAATACGATACCCCTTGTAAATGATGTTTATTTATTTTGTTTATTCTATTCTATGTGTTCTTAAACAATATGTTCTATTAAACAACCACGTATGTTTAAGATATATATAAAATGGATTGCGGCTATGTGTCGAATATACTCTAGGAAGCTAAAAATGTTGTTCGTGTAAGTACAGTACTCTACATCAATGAATAGATAGCAGCTAGCAGAACACATAAAATTACTAACTTTGTGTAATGCTTGGGTGACCAAGATGTTGGCTCTGGCTACTTTGGGACCCACGGTTATAATCTAAGTCTTCTGTTAGTGAGAATTTCATACCATGCTACTTGTATATTTAAGAACTATGTGTAAGCTATCAATTTCAAATGAATTTGAATAAGTCTACGACTGACACCTTTTACAAAGAAAAAAATGAGCAAAAGATGTTCACCGCATTTTGGTGATTTTCGATCTCAGCCTAACTTTCATTGTGGGCTAGTGTATCATTAGATATCATCAATCAAGACAATTTAACACACACACTTTAAAGTAGCTTCCAAACAAAAGTTGACAACAAAATTCACCAGAAAAAAGGCACAATTATCGTTGAAAAGGGACCCTTTTACACTCATTTAACTAACGCAGTGTATCGGCCGGTGGGAGTGTAATCGGTTCCTATCGGGCAGTCGATCGCGGTTCGATTCCCGCGGGTTGTAATTGAAGCACTGGGAGCAACAAGGGCGTTAGGGACCCAATGCCCATTTTAATATTATTGCATCAAATTAAGCATTGCGCCATCTAGTATCATATGGCAAAAACTTATTTTGATTCATTGATTCTAGATGGCGTGATAGATAATAATTGAGAGGATTTCAATACGCCGTTGTTGCATAGATTATTGATATGCGTTTGAATTTCAAACACGTTACGACTTGCAGCTTGCGAACGATTATTTTAATGTAAAAACATGTGTGAAATCAGTGAAACCAGTGATTTTAGTGCAGATGATGACCAGACTGATTATTTTCCCCCAAGAAATGAAGGAAAAAAGAAGTTAAAGAATATAAAGTTATGGAAGAAAAATGTTCGCAAGGCGAAGAGAAGTTTAGGTGAAGAGTACACATCAGTTCGAGGTAAAAGAGTACCTAAAAAGGTTTTTCAATATATTAACAAGTGTTGTTCCAAAGAGTGTGCTGGTAACATCGATGGGAACGCTCAGAACAAGATTTTTACTGAGTTCTGGAATATTGGCGACAAAGTACAGCAGGATACCTTTTTATTGTCGTATTTAGAAAAAGTTTCAAAGTTGAGAGAGAATGTAGGGTCTTACAAGCAGAAAAGAGATAATCAATGGAAATATTATTTTACCGTAGAAAGTATTAAGATGCCAGTTTGTAGAAAATTATTATTATCTGTATTAAAAATATCCGAAAAGCGACTAAGAATAGTCCAGAAATATAAGTTATCTGGAGAGCCTATCAAAGATAAAAGAGGAAAACACGCCAATCGGCCTAATAAAATTTCTCAGGAGGTGTATGATATGATAAAAGAACACTGGGCTAAATTTCCCAGTAAGAAATCACACTATGGTCGAGCCAGTGAAAGGAAATATTTTGAAAACCCTGATTTATCTGTGATAAAACTATACAAAGCCTTTCAACTGTTTTATTTTGAACAAACGAAAACTGTTCTAAAAATGACTTATAACACATATCACAGATATTTTCGAGAAAATAGCATTTACTCGTTCAGACAACCTAGAACAGATGTTTGTGATTATTGTACAAAGTGCAAAATTCTATTAGAAGCTAACCCTGAAGACCCATGTAAGATTCAGTATATGATACATCTAAAAAAAGTTGAATCATATAATGCACTCAAAAAAGAGATTATACAGTCAGTTCAGAATATTTTAGACACAGAGACACTTGTGTTGGAGTTTGATTATGCCCAAAATTTGCCTATACCAAAACTTAATATAACTTCACAGTTTTACAAGAGATTATTGTGGCTTTTCAACTTTAATGTTCACTGCCACAATGATGGTTCAAGTTCCTTTTATTGTTTTCTAGAAAATGATTCCAATAAGGGTCCTAACACTGTCTGTTCTTTCATTTATCATTTTGTTATGGAAAAGCTAAAAGATTTGCCTAATATCAAGAAGATAGTATTATTCTCTGATGCTTGTGGAGGCCAAAATAAGAACATAACAGTGGTTATGTTCTTCATCTGGTTGGCCAAAAGCTTAAATATACCCATTGAACACATATTTCCAGTAAGAGGTCATTCTTATAACCAGTGTGACAGAAACTTTGGGAGATACAGTATATTGCTGAAATCCTTAGAAACTATTGAGACAGTAGAACAGTATTTGAATATTATGTCATCAGCAAGGAGCAACCCAAGCCCATTTAAAGTAGAGATGGCAGGATACCTCATTGAGGATTGGCAGAAAAGTTTGCAGACGTTTTTGTCTAAGACACCTACAGTGAAAAAAAATCGTTTTGGTATCCAACAATATGTAAAACTGGAGTTCAGTCCTGGAGGAATAATAAAAACTTCAAGATTTTATTCAACTCCAGATCAAGAATATATCTTCAAAAAAAATGATTTGCCTGTAAGAAAAGAAGATTTAAACTTGCGGCCGGTAGAAAAACCAGGAGTAAAGGACGTCAAAATTAAAGACGTTTTATCGTTGACGCCTTACATGAAACCAGAAAATGCTGAATGGCTCAAACAAATTTTGACCTTCCAAGGGGAACCTTTACCTGGACCATCTAGGAGGCCAGTGAGACCTGCAGATGATGAGTCTGACGATTCTGTTGGGTCGAGCAAATTTGGAGGATATTAAACATACACACAGATATGTTTAAACTTTTAAATAATGAAACCAAATGAGTGTTGTGATTTACTTTTAAATAAAAATAATTCTGTAAAGCACACAGATATGATTAAACTTTTAAATAATGAAACCAAATGAATGTTGTGATTTACTTTTGAATAAAATTGATTCTTTAAAGCACCTAAAGCTATTATTTATGCCTTTAAAACCTTTTAAAATATGAACGCCCAATTAATTGAGCGGTTGGATGCAACAAGGGCGGATAACATGTATTAAAAAAATACATTATTTTGTAGTTTCTAACAATCTGAAAATAATAATAATAATAGAATCTTATAACTTACTGTTGGTTCCCCTTAATTTTAAAAGTTTTAGAGATTTATCTTAATTCATTTAAAATTTATAATACATCTAAAACTTTAACTTCAATTATCTCAGAACTCACTTTTTGGTGTAACGCCCTTGTTGCACCCAATGCTTCAATTAGATTGTTAGTCGCATGCGATATTAACGTGCTATGTTGTTAGGTGAGCCGTCTTGGTACTTGAGTAATTTGGTATTTTGTGGTAGTTGGTTTCATCATTCAAAATCATCTTGGCTAACTCTTTGCTTAACTTAAGCTATGTTGGGGCGGCTCCCAGTCGAATGTATGATGCACATGATTGGACAGCCTATCTGGCCTTCATAACCCTGTTAATGGGTAATTCGATAAGCTCCTGGTAAGACTGCTAGTCAGACTTTTAGGCTTCTCCCGTAACGACTGTCAAAGATCTCCGAATGACATCTTGTCCTTACAAGTTTTTATAAGCGAAGGAAACCTTGAATCAGGCGGACTAATTATCATTTGCTAACGTTTGAAAGGAATAAATAACATGACTTAGAATTGCGTCTGATTCATCCATTTCTCTTTTGCAGGATTATAATTATTGTTTCCTTCATTTCTCTTAAACGTTTTTAAGTGAGTACACGCCTTTTCTTATACAACGTTATTTTTACTATATGCGAAACCTGAATATAGTTTGTTTATAATAAGTAACTGAATCGATTCCAATCATTTTTATCCCATGTTATATTTTGTCCTAAAAATATTTAAAAAAGATTAAAAGTTGGACACCGAGCGACACTACGTAGGTTATCCAATCTCCGCGCCGAACGGTTAGGTACCTAGGTACTATTATCAATGAGCGCAAGACGGCGCGGCGCGAGCGGCGCTGGTAAGCATGTTTTTGTACGGACAAACAGGTAACTTAACAAGCTTATAACTTTGTGATTTTTCATGATACAGTTTTGAAATTTTGTACATAGATTCTTTACATAAAAATACTAGACACGTGTTACGGGTTTCGCATATACTAAAAATAATGTTGCATAACACATATTTCTACTACACAGATTGACTAACTTGCTTTATATTCACTAGCGAATGTCAGTTTGGCTGAGAATCGATCCCAGTAAGCTTTATACTCAACTGCCATTCAAATTACGCCCTCTAAAAAGGCTCATTACAAGCTAAATATCACCCAGTATCAACACCCCAGGCAAATGCAATTAAAAAATTCAAATAACTTATTACCAAGTATCAAGACTGCTATCTCCCCTCAGCCGATACATTTTGATGTCGATAAGAAAGTCTGTTGAGAATTTAATATACATAATTTCTTTTAACGTATGGTCACTATTTTTACGTCCACCACATTTTACTGTAGACGTCGATTGAAATGGTTGTTTTTTTTTCGTAACGAAGTGATAGGGCAGCGGGTAGTAATTGAAAGGTTAAGAGTTCAAATTGTGGTAATTGTTGGTATTTCTGATTTATTTAACGCTAGCGCTTGTACCTGCGTCGCACAGTTTTTACGGTTTAACAAAACAACGAGATTTCTTTATTATAATAATATGTTGGTTTAATACTCGTCATCATCTGCCTAGCCTTTTGCTAAATATGTTGCGGTCGGCTTCCAGTCTAACCGGATGCAGCTAAATACCAGTATTTTACATGGAATGACTGCCTATCTGACCTCCACAACCCAGTTACTGGGTAAAACGATACCCCTGATTAATACTAATGTGTAATAAACATATACCTTTTGGAATAAATTCTATAGATGATGGTGAAAACCTCTAAATCCATTGCATAGTTTAGAAGAACAGACAAACACGAAATGCGACTTTGAGTTACCTATATCATTTACAGAATTTGGAGACTTTTTTAATATAATGTCGGATTAATATAATATGAGTACGATTCTGCCCGCGACTTCGTTCGCGTGAAATTTTAGCCTCCCCCCGAGAGAGGGTGATTCCTCTTAAGGGTGGAATTTCGAAAAACCCTTTCTTAGTGGACTACTCTTCACAAAGAACACACCCTCCAAATTTCATGTCTCTAGGACCAGCGGTTTAGGCTGTGCTTTGATATATCAGTCAGTCAGGACTTTGAATTTTATTTGTATACTTATATAAATATTGTAATGTGACGGCCTGGCTTATTGATACGAGCTACGGGTGTAGTGTCAAAGATAAAACATCTCAAAACCTTGGTCAAATTCTAGAGCAATATTTACAAAAAAAAATTACCTACTTATTACAAGCAAATATTCCAGTTTTTACTTAAAACTAAAAATTACGAAATAAAAAAGTAATTAAAAAAAATTAAACCGACTTCAAAAAGAAATGAACTGAAAATTATGAAATAACTTTAATTTCGAAAGTCGGTTTAATTTTTTTAAATTACTTTTTTATTATTCTGATTCCAATTCTGATTCTTTTGTTACTTGGTTACAGAATGATTCTTGTATCTTTGCCAATACAGAACCGTTATACATATTACTAAAGTTGATAAGATTTTCAAAAGCATTATTATGAGAAAAAACATTTACTTTTTTCACATCTTAAAAAACGACGTTGTGCAAAAAATGTTTCGAAGTTAGAGATTTTTAGAGAGACAAAGAATCGTGCATTCTTCAAACCTTGAGCTGTTATCTGGTGGCTTTTAGGTACTTATTTTTCTCAATAATTTCAGAACAATTAACAGTTTTTGAGGGCTGATACAAGATTTTTGTTAAAGAAATCTAGAAAAATGTAGCCACAGCACTCAAACCCAATGTTCCTACAAAGCTCTACTACATCGGAAGGGGCAGAGACACGGGGCTGCATTGTACGATTTACAGCTTTTACGCTATTTTCAATTAAAGTCCTAATGGCTCATGGGCCACCGATGCGCCGATTGTCTAATTGTTGATCTATATAGAGTGGAGCGACTGTGATTTTTGAGGGTTTTAGTGTGACGTAACAGTTTTTATTGCATGGTGAATGTTATTTGTTGGAAGGTAAAAAGGTAGGTGTCACAGATTTTCAACTTCGTGCTAAAATCATATGGAGAAACCTGGATAAAATGTGGATCATTCTAAATTCCAGTGGAAACTGTAGCAAAACAGTAAGGTATTAGCAATTATCAGCTTCATCATCATCATCATTTCAGCCGACAGACGTCCACTGCTGGACATAGGACTTCCCCAATTTTGGGGGGGGGTTTGCCATAATCGCCACGCTTGGCAGGCGGGTTGGCGATCGCAGTATGGTATGATGGTGGAATGCATAGAGACCGCTGCTGCCCATTCTCCGGTACGCCCCTTAGTCGCCTTTTACGACACCCACGGGAAGTAAGGGGTGGTGCTATTCTTTAAGTCCGGCACCACACAGACAGCTTATCAGCTCGTTTAGAATAATTTAAGTTTAAAGCAATACGTCAATTGACTGTGAAAATACTAAAAAACTCTTGCTTTTTCTTTCGTCACTTGTTTTGTTCTACAGCTTGTTCTACAACTTATCATTTGCGCATCTTCTCTTCACCCTTGATTTCAACTCACTAACCACGACGCGAATTCTTTAAAAAAATCTGGGCCAACTGATTAGGCACTGATATTGGAGTTACAAACAAATATTTTCTAACAAATCTAGAGTGTTAACAACTCTATAAACTTCCTCCCCGTCCCCATGCCGCACCCTTCTGTAAAAACTTTCCTCTTAATCGGCGGGCGTTACAATCATAATGTGCAAAGTTTTCGCTC
The DNA here is from genome assembly GCA_916614155.1 of Mesoligia furuncula. NCBI lineage: Eukaryota > Metazoa > Arthropoda > Insecta > Lepidoptera > Noctuidae > Mesoligia > Mesoligia furuncula. The sequence goes on from OU744810.1 coordinate 2,415,691, forward strand.
TGGACTGGACCAGATCGAACGCAGCCAAATATTGGACTTACGCTAAAGATTATTGCACTCACCCCTTTAAGAGTATTGAAGGGGTAACTAATATTGCAGCTAATTGTGATGGTAAATGTGTTTTGTTTTGAAGTATTTTGGAGCTGTTTTCTTGAGTAAAATTGCAAGAAATATCATGTTTGAAATGGTGTTTTGTTGCATAGAGTTTATGGTTGTAATTTGGTACAATAATCACGATAATGGGTCTTAAAATGATTGCTAAAATGGAAGGTAAAAATTGTTATTATCACCATGCTAGTAAATAAAAAGAAATGAATTGAAAATCAAATCGAATTAATTTATTTGTGTACACAGTTTACAGGATATTAAATAAATAATAAAAGCCGCACAGGTCGATAGATCAGGTTAAGCTACGCTTGCCGCGGTTGGTCTGTGGATGGGTGATCTTTACATACCGTGACCCCTCCGTGTCTCAGAAAGCACGTTAAGCCGTTGGTCCCGGCTGTCATTCGTGGATCTTTGACAGTCGTTACGGGTAGTCAGAAGCCCGAAAGTCTGAAAACCAATCTTATCAAGGGGTATCGTATTACCCAGTAATTGGGTTGTGGAGGTCAGATGGGCAGTCGCTCCATGTAAAATACTGGTATTCAGCTGCATCCGGTTTGACTGGAAGTCGACCCCCACATAGTTGGGAAAAGGCTAGGCAGATGATGGCTGTTATGGAGGACTATGTTGGTCTATTTTTCAGAGTAGAAATTTCAATATATTTTTGCAAACAGATGTTTAGTCTTGTTTTTTATGGTTCCGTACCCAAAGGGTAAAAACGGGACCCTATTACTAAGGCTCCACTGTCCGCCGGTCCGCCTGTCACCAGGCTGTATCTCATGAACCGTGATAGCTAGACAGTTGAAATTTTCACAGATGATATATTTCTGTTGCCGCTATAACAACAAATACTAAAAACCGAAAAAAATAAATATTTAAGGGGGGCTCCCATACAACAAACGTGTTTTTTTCGGCGTTTAACCCTGCGTGTGCGAGTCCGACTCGCACTTGGCCAGTTTTTTATTACTTTTTCTTAATGTATAAGTTGTAGCACCTTGTGACAATTAGACAAAGAGCATTAGCGCTAAGATCGGCGAGACATTCCGTCGCCTACTTACGTTTGACATATTTTACAGAAATCCTACCGGCACGCTATAATGAGTGTCATATTCGGTGTACGGTCTGCAGAAAAGGAAGAAAAGTAACTTAAAATTCTAAGTACTGAGTTTCCACCTCATCACTTACCATTTTTTTGAAGTGAAAACATCTTTAGCGGCGTTGTACACTTTTTTTGTAATGGGTAAAAAATGTTAAACTCGCGTCAGGACACGTGACCCTGATCGTAAGATTCGTAAGATGACACGTGCGTGACCCTGATCGTAAGATGACACGTGACCCTGATCGAAAATTCGTAAGATTCCAAAATATCAAAAATTGAAAACAAGTATAGGTACAGGATCAAATTACAGACAGACAGACAGAAAGAGACAGACAGTTACAGTTACGGTTACGGTTACAGTTATAGTTACAGTTACAGTAAACAGCGTTAATATTCAAGTTTTCACTTCTGCCGGCACTCCCGGAGTGCAACCCGTCGTTTTTTTTTTGTCGGAGAAACCTTCAAAAGGCACCCGACCTCCGGGAAGGGAGGTCCGGGAGTGTGGGATTTTTACCTCACTAAAACCACCCCGGTGATCACCATCAGCGCATAGGAGCTGTCCCGGTTCCTCTTAAAAGAGAATTCCAGAGCCCCCGTGCAACGCCTGTAAAGCACATCCCTGGTCCACATCACTTATCTAGGTTTTTCTCAACTATGTTGGGGTCAGCTTCCAGTCTAACAGCTGAATACCAGTATGTTACATTGAGCGACTGTCTATCTGACCTCCAGAACCCAGATACTGGCTGGGCTTTCCAGCTGTGAGAAACAATAAATTATTTCGACTTTATAATATTTGTTTTATGAATAAAAATAAAAAAAATTTCCTACGTGAAATGGATTGACATTCTTGCAGCAACCGTTTGGTATGTTGCGATTTCAATTATTTTTTATGTAATTGCATACAGCACGACGCACCCTAGCAGTTTGTCCATGAGATTACTTATTATACACATAATTACTATTACCTACTTATTTTACTATATTGTTGTTTTCGATTCAAGGGAAGAAAATTTTATTTTTATTGCTGAATGGGCCCGCTCTCATGACCTCGATCACACCTGATGGAAAGCTATGGATGAGGGCTATGATGGAAGGAGCGTGCCCAGAATGCCTGAGGCACTGGAACTCCAACGCATCGATGAAACACAGCAGGCTGCTTGACGACGGACTCCGGTGGGAGGGTCGTCGCAAACCAGGCGGGCGTTAGCCCTAACACCGCAAGGGAAGAATTGGCCAGTCTAATAAGGTGTTAGGTGTGACTGTCCAGGATGCGTCGAGCGCTCGATTCAGTTGAGTAACTGACGGAAAAACCTGCGCTACACGAGGAGGCTTCTTCATACATACAAAAAAAAACGTATGTAGTTTTAAAATTAATCATAAATGAAGCACAGTTTGCGACAAGCAACGGGTCTTGTCAATAAACAATTTGCCTTTGATAAAAAGACAAAAGCCGTCTTCGCGTGTCCACCAGCAACACTGCCAAGTTGACTTTATAATAATCTAATATCTAGTTTTTATAATACCGTTCCTTTTAATGCAATGTCTCATAAATCCAACGCAACGCTGTGTATTGTATAAAAATGTGCTTAGATACGTATCTGTCACGCAATGTCTAGCTGAATTACATGTTGCAATGTCTTGTCATATAATAGACAAGAAGTATAATAATATGGTTATAATTGTAGACACCAAGTTTATACAGGAAAATAATCAATATTTACTGCCTTGCTGGTCTGGTAGTTGCAAGTGCTATCGCTGAGCTTGAGGTTCGATTCCCAGGTCGGGACAAAGGGTTATTTATTATTTATATATACTTTATTGTACAGAGGGGCCCGTGGCTAAATAATAACAGCCGCACAGGTCGATCGATCAGGTTAAGCTACGCTTGCCGCGGTTGGTCTGTGGATGGGTGACCATCTTTACATACCGAGACCCCTCCGTGCCTCGGAAAGCACGTTAAGCCGTTGGTCCCGGCTGTCATTCGTGGATCTTTGACAGTCGTTACGGGTAGTCAGAAGCCCGAAAGTCTGACAACCAGTCTTACCAAGGGGTATCATATTACCCAGTAGCTGGGTTGTGGAGGTCAGATAGGCAGTCGCTCCATGTAAAATACTGGTATTCAGCTGCATCCGGTTAGACTGGAAGCCGACCCCAACATAGTTGGGAAAAGGCTAGGCAGATGATGATGATGATATACTTTATTGTACACCACAAAAATACATAACATGAAAAAGATACATCAAACACTACAAAATATACAATGGGCGGCCTTATCGCTTTCTGCGATCTCTTCCAGGCAACCTTGGAATGGATAGTGATTTTGAAGGGTTATTGGGATTTTCTATCTGGAATTTCTCAGTAGCAGCTCGTTGTCTGGTTTTAGTGCCTGTTGGATGGCATGGCCTGTTATGGCATTTTGGTGTAGGTACTACAGGTAAACCTATGCCAAACCTTTCGGAGAAACAAGGCGTGATGATATGTAATGTTAATCAATCATCATCATCATCATTTCAGCCGAAAGACGTCCACTGCTGGACATAGGCCTCCCCCAAGTTGGGGGGGGGGGGTTGCCATAATCGCCACGCTTCGCAGGCGGGTTGGCGATCGCAGTATGGTATGGTGGTGGAATGCATAGAGAATGCCGCAGCCCATTCTCCGGTACGACCCTTAGTCGCCTTTTACGACACCCACGGGAAGTATGGGGTGGTGCTATTCTTTAAGTCCGGAACCACACAGATAATGTTAATCATTATTGTTAAATAAATGAAAATTGCTCAAGTATAGTGCAAATTACGAGCATCGGTTCCCATTCTTGTTGGCGACATGGTGTGTCTGCAAAAATAAGTTCAAGGTGTGCTTAAAAAATCTATAGGAATAGGATCATTCCTCGTACTCATCCAAATTGTCAACAGTAGTCACATTTGATTTCATTTCTGGTTTCCATGAAGTATCTTCAAAGTCCATGGTGGAATCTTATTTTTTTACAAACTGACCAATATAATCAAAGTCAAATCATTTATTTTAAGTAAGCCATTAGCTGACACTTAAATGCTAAAATTTACAAGAAAAAAAAAATCAAACTCCAATTTTTTTTGCCAGAAGAATAAATTCAAAAAATAATTTACACCCGCGCCACATTTGCTAACGCTACACAACAGTCTACGCGATACATCCGACACACCCAAAGAGTAGCGACGTGTAAAATCTGCATTTCTTTGAGATGCACTTGGCCTCCCCCCACCTCCCCCCCCTAGACGGCTCTTAGATAAAGAGGGCTCTACTTTCGCGCGCTTTGAGCAGACTCCCAGGGTTTTGTTAGGAGTGCTGCGTCCTACGTATAGAGGAGTTAGTTGTTAGGTGTTGTTTTGTACACCGTACGATAGAACGGAGCCAGGTTAGGATTTCTATTGTCTTCGAAAGTATGAGGATATAAATCTGTGTTTCGTTTAGATTTGTGTGCTGCTGCTCGTGTTCGGATTTAGTTTTTGGTTCTGCATTATGCAACCAGCGGTACTTCTATAGAGAAGAAACGGTGGAGGAAAACATCTTGAGGAAACCGTGTCCTAGATTAAAAAAAATAGAAGACATGTGATATCCACCAACCCCTACTGAGCTCGCGTGGTGGATTACGGCCTACTGTCTCTTACAGAGAAGAGGCCTGTATCCCAGCAGTGGGAACATTATGCTATGGTACTTTGATACCATTTGACTCACGCTATGGGACAGTTTTAAGTGTAATAATATAATTATAGCCTAACCAGCTGCGCCCCGCGGTTTCACCCGCGTAAATGTCGATCCCGTGAGAATATCGGGATAAAAAGTAGCCTATATGTTAATCCAGGGTGTCTGCTACCTCCATACAAAATTTTATCAAAATTGGTCTAGCTGTTTGAGCGAGATAAATGATAAATGATTTATTTTCTGTAAGTAGGTTTTTACAAACACTTTTACATGTCAATCATATTTTTTAAACTAGATGAGGTCGGCGTTTCCTATATGACTATTCTGAGAAGAAAGGCCGAAACAAACTCAGAGGTCACAGTCTCTTTTAAAGTCCAGACAAAATCTTGGTCAGATCGTGTGAAGACCATGTAGATTGGTGTCTGAAATGGTCTTTTGAGGAAAGAACCATACAGATTGAGCGGACCTGGCCAATCAGTGCACGCATTTGTCAAAAATCGTGCAGCTCAATTCAGAAGTTGAGAAGCGTGAAGAAGTAACAAACATATTTACACACACACACACACATTCACAAACTTTCGCCTTTATAATATCAGTGTGACAATTATCTGCTACTAGCTGCTGAATACGGGGATCTCATTCATCACAAAATTTAGTTGTTTATAGGAGTATAATTTATTCTTGATGTCGATACTTCATCATTCTCATAATTCTCATCATCCATTCTTTCTTTTCATCGATACTATAAGGTTTAATTCTAAAAATCTGTATACGATACGGTGTGTATACTAAGTATTGTTCAATATCTTCTTGCAAGCTTTTGGCTACCTGTCCATTGCAGTATAAAGGAAGGATCGAAGAATTGCAGAGCTTGGAAAACAAAACAAAAATTTAGTGAAATTATTTTATTAATGTTGTGGTCACAGCTATATTGTACAGACAGCCGTAGCCGTATACTGCAAAATCTTGGACATGTAGAATGTCCGAAGTTGCAAAAACACCATGTACTATCCAATTGACAAAAAGGTTGCATATAAAATTTCCCATACATGTAAGAAATGAGTGCGTTGCGCAAACGACACACAAATGTAATGAGCGGTCTCCATGTGTCGCATAGTACAATTGTTATGCGTAACAATAGAAATATTAATTGTGTAAGTTGTTATGTAAAAATATGTAGACGTTTTTGATAGAACATTAATATTGGGACGAGTTTTCATGCTGTTTGTTTTTCCATTTATTTGTCCATTTGTTTGGAGCATTTAAGTACTTCATTATATAATAAACAGACCGAAAGTCTGACAACCAGTCTTACCAAGGGGTATTGTGTTACCAAGTAACTGGGTTGTAGAGGTCAGATAGGTAGTCGCTCCGTGTAAAATATTGGCAGGTATTATTCTGCGTCTGGTTGGACTGGAAGCTGCCCCTAAAATAGTTGGGAAAAGGCTAGACAGATGGTGATGATAATAAAGTAAACGGTTAAATCATACCGTAGTTTTAGATTTAAGATGAGTTGTCTTCCATTGACTGGCGAACGGTCTCAAGCAATTCTTAATCTGTGGGAAAATATCGCTTCCCTGCCCACCCCATAATGCTGAAATCTTTCACCTGGTCAGTCAAGGCAAACTCATGTCAAGTTCGTCTTGATTGACCTACAAATCTCTGGATTGACACCAATTAAGAGCGTTTACGCCCGTACGGTATTTCAAACAAACTTTCAAGCCCTTTTTTTAGAAATGAATGAACCTATTTGAATAAAACTTCAGACACATAAGCATGATACAAAGGTCTAAAAAGTTACTTACGAACATTTTTGAAATATCTTATGGAAAATTTAAAATCAGTCTAATTTGGCTGTAGCACTATTTTTCTAAAATGTTCTTAAGTAACGTTTTTAGGACTTTGTATCCTGCATATACGTACTTATGAAGTTTCATTAAAATCGATTCATTCATTCCGAAAAACAAGGGCTTGAAAGTTTGTATGAAATGCCGTACGGCGTAAACGCTCTTAAATAGCTATCGACACTTTTAGAAGCATCATTCATTTACTTTACTCACAGAACTTTACTCACATAAATCTTAATAATTATTATTAAGATTTCTGTGACTTTACTTTTACCCTTACCGTCTAGGTTTTATTGTATACCTAACTTGGGTATATTTCATCACCATTAGCCTATACCAGTCCACTGCTGGACATCCTATTGCAAGTTATTCAACTCGAATGTGGGTATGTAGTACAACTTTACAACAGCCTGCCTAACGACATAAAAATATGTGTCAATTTATATATTTATGAAAAAAAAACTAAAATCGCGTATTTACAGCCACTATTTCTAATGAGATGCTGCTGAACAGATTGTGAAATAAAATTATTTAGTTGTAATAGTATGAAACTTGTCGCCCTAAGCGAAAGCTGTATTTTTGAATTTAATAAGATATGTTTGTGAATCTCATTTTAAGTGAACTATGTTCTTATGAGAAAATAAAGTTCTTCAAACCTAAACCTATATACTTGCGGTAACCCTTACCTAAACAGATACACCTAAGTTGGTTACCACGTGGGCATATAGTACCAGCTTCCTTGATTAGCCACAATCTGAGTTATTTATTACTAGCTTTTGCCCGCGGCTTCGCTCGCGTTAAGTATTATTAAAAAAAAAACTGATACATTTACATCCTCCATCATCCCTTATTTTATCTCCATGGGGGTTGAATTTATCAAAATACTTTCTTAGGGGATGCCTACGTCATAGTAGCTATATGCATGCGAAGTCTCAGCCCGATCGGTTTAAAATTGACAAAGTTTCATACAAACTTTCGTCCCCTATTTTATCCCCTTGGGGGTAGAATTTATCAAAATCCTTTCTTAGCGGATGCCTATCTACCTGCATGCCAAATTTCAGCCCGATCCCTCCAGTGGTTTGGGCTGTGCGTTGATAGATCACCATGTCAATCAGTCAGTCAGTCAGTCACCTTTGAGTTTTATGTATTTAGATACTTAGTAATCATAACTTAATCTGTTCCTAAAAGTACCACCTTATCCTATTGTCATTTACCTATACGTCTATTAAAAGCTCACTTGAACCCTTCATTCACGTTCCCGATCAGAAACTGCATCAAAACCACAAGAAAAATGCAAGAAGCCACCACTATACCTACATAAAATGGAGTGTCTGTCTGCGTAAGAGCCATCGAGCTCACGCTGGCACGGCGAGGCTCTTGAACGGCACAGTACGGCACGGAACGGCAAGATACGGCCCTTGAACGGCACAGACGTAGATATTGCTGTTTTTTGTCACCACTTGCATCTTGTAATCTTGGGTGCGTTGTGGCGTGACTTGATATGTGTTAAAAAAGGGTAGTTTGATGGCTCATTTGGATGCTGTTTTGAGAGGCACTCGTGTTGTAATAAAATTACCTAGGGACGTGCTTTTTTTGTCGTCTTTAACCACCGTTATTAGCACATATTGCTTATGTTATGCTAAGTAAACTGAGGGGGCCCATTGGAATCAGGCGAATATTCACTGAAAGAAATAAGCAGTAAATGAAAATGAAAAAATATTGATCTGAACTGCTACCTCTCTGCTCGACTAGATTTTGACATATGACATACCAGCTGACTCGACGGGATGTTGCGAATTACGTCATGATTTTCAGGAATTTACTTCAACTTTCAGCATTCGAATTTATTAAGAAAAATGTGTTACCGCGCCTATTTGGACAATAAGCTTGTGGCAAATATCTTTAATTATATGCTGATGTCGGTCAAACCGCGTCATTCTACTGCGAAAAATGTATAAAATAGATATTACTACACCTATCCAAAAGGTAGGCATCTTAAAATCGCTGAAAATATATACATAAACCACATAATCTCTTGATGAAAATATCCAAAATGGAAAAATAAAGATATTGTCATTCTCTCTGCATTCTTACTTTTACCATTTTTCATACGTAAGCTACATAAAAAACATGATCAAATCTTGATAAAAATTACTTAAATTGTGTTGCGGCGTGACACTTCTTAGTGCTGACAATCCACCCAATTTTGTTATTTCGATTAAAAAATGTCTTAAAGCATAATCGATAATCGGTATTTAAAAAAAATAAAAATTTGTAGAAATTGAATAAAAACTCATTGGTATATTTTTCATGAATTACTTATTTATTTAAATATAATCATTTTATTTTAATAAGTACAGTGTGGATAGGCGTGTAACTTTTTATGGTTCCCTACGTCCGAATGAAAAAACGGAACCTTTATAGAATCACTCGTGTGTCTGTCTGTGTAGGTCTGTCACAACCGATTTGTTTCGAATCTACTGGACCGATTAAGTTGAAATTTGGTACACTTATAAATTTCTGTGACTCGAACATGGCCGTGTAACATAAATAAATTAATTTATATAATGGGGTCACTTTTTGGGGTCACATTAGAAAATTTAAAAAGCTTTGCATACTGTAGGTACCGTGTGATATATCAAATGAAAGGGCTTGTAGTGAGGGTCACAAATATATTTTTATAAGACCACTGAGACTAAAATAAAAAAAAATACAAAATATAGTTCTGTGATTAAGATTCCAGGAGATCCTATCAGAAGTCTGGTCTTAAAATAACATAGCAAATCTCTCAATATACTGCGACAAAACATGTTCGGAATGTTGGGGATGTTATATTCAATTTAAAGTTGTTATTAGGGTTCCGTACCAAAATGGTAAAAAGCAACCTTTTTTTTTTGGGTGGGAAATCATCATATGACCCCTCCCGCTCTGGGCGGAAGGGAACGTCAGACTCTTGCTGACTAAACCCACCAGTGTTTCTTCCCTAGCCCTTTGTGTTCCGAGCCAGCGGTAACCCTTGCGGACAATCCCGCTGACCCGGCAGGCTTCGGCCCTGGCGGGTACGTTCCACGCTCGCCTCAAAGAGATGTCAGCATCACGTGAATAAGGAACGCTTATGTTGCGACTCAGTATGTCCGTCTGTCACAGCTGGATATCTCAATACTACTAAAGCTATCAACTTGAAATAGTTTTAGGTGACGTTTGCCCAACTATTTTGCAAACAAGAAAGAAATAAAAATATTTTTGTTTTTTTTTTTACAACCGGGACTGAAAAGGGATTTGAAAAATTCGAAGTGGGGCTACTAAGGTATGTGGGGTATCAAGAAAGAGCGTAGTTTGCACATTCTCAAACATTTTTTTTAATCCGCATGTTTTTTGACTTTTGATAAAAATGTAAAAAAAATACCGTTTCCCCCTTATCTCCGAAGTTTGCATGGAGAAAATCCTGAAATTATTCTATGTGATAGAAGTTTATGTAACGATTACAGGAAAAATAAAACGATGTCTCTAAATCGCACACTCTTTCAGAAATCATCAACAATAAATACATTAGTTCCACTATCGGTCATGAGATAGCGCTGACCTAAAACTGCAATATTCTACATCGCAGCGTGCAGTGTTAAAATTCTCTGAAGCATAATAGGTCTCACCGATGAAAATTTAAAAACATAAGATGGTACGGAACCCTCGGAGAGCGAGTCCGACTCGCGCTTGCTTGTTTTTTTAATGTTATGCTTAAAACACTTGTTATAAAAATATGATTTTTTGGCATTTTTAATCTCAAATAGCAGCCAAGGGGGTTAATTGCAGAGTTTCGCTTTAATAGTAAGAAATGCTCAATATGTTATTCCCCTAAAAGTGACACAGGGCCATGGCGGGTGACGTCAACATCGAAAGGGATAAGAAAACAGTACTTTTCTTTTCTGGCCGGCACTTTAATTTTTGGGTGCGTTATGAATGATGAGTTTATGAAATACAAACTTATTTTTTCAGTCGATCAAATTAATGATGAGCATTGTGCATGCGTAAATATTCAACCCAACTACCGAACTTTTCACTGTGCGTGGTCCGACATAAACAAGGCCAGTTTTTAAAATTACGTTGGGTTAGTACCACAAAAAAAAAACAATTTCTATTACTCAAGTAAACTATTAAATACAAAACTGTCCAAGTGCGAGTCGCACTTGCACACGAAGGGTTCCGTATCACAAGGCAAAAACGCCAAAAAAACAGGAATGTTGTATAGGAGCCGCCCCTTAAATATTTATTTTATTCTGTTTTAGTATTTGTTGTTAAAGCGGCAACAGAAATACATCATCTGTGAAAATTTCAACTGTCTAGCTATCACGGTTCATGAGGTACAGCCTGGTGACAGACGGACAGACGGACAGTGGAGTCTTAGTAATAGGGTCCCGTTTTTACCCTTTGGTTACGGAACCCTAAAAACTACCAAGTTCATACAACTAATAAAACATATTGAAATGTAAAGTGATTGCGGAATACCCAATTTATCCAATTAATTTATCATCATTCCCAAACTTTTGTTAAGCCTACCTAAAAAATGTATACTGGGCATTCTGTAGCAAACTATTGGAAAGTATCAAAAATAAATAATTGTACATTTTATAAAAATAATTTGAAGCGGCGAGCGCATTCCGAAGATAAATTCAAATATAGAACCAATTCGGCGCGAAATTCAATGAATGACTATGGTCAAAGGCCCTCAGTTATTGACTCAGTTTTAATATAATGTCCAAAAAACTATTATAATTACATTAAAAAATCATAAATCATTGTTATAAACAATGCTTTTTATATTAAAATGATTTTATTTTAATTTCTGAGTATCGATTTCCGACATTCGACATATTAATTACTCGAGTCAATCGAAATAAAAAAAAAAATCGTTTATCATAATCGCTTTCACACATCATTACGATAAAAAAAACAATAATGGACGGCGATTCTGAACACAAATTGAGTAGTGGTAATGAATAATACGTGTTATTGGACCCTGTGTTTCAATATTACGTTAAGATTTGGGCATTGTCGTGTTGTTTATAATATTTTCAATAATATTTGTCTCATTTTAAATCTTATCTACATGTGTATGTGTGACATTTGTGAAAAGTAAAAATGTAAACACGCACGTTTGGCGCGAAACTTCGACATTAGATATCAAAAAACTTCATTACCGCTACTTATTTAACTTGGGCAATGGATGAATTCGTCAAATAATTAAATGATGTATGCCCCACTGCCCCTGTGGTGGAGTTTGGATGTTCGAAATTCCCATCTTTTATGTTTTTTAGCCTCGACCACCTCTATCAACAAAATGGCGATTATCGCATTTACAGACTTAAATTTAATAAAGGTAAATTAATAAGCTTGCGCGCTAAGTATGCAATATTTATTGGTGTTAACGTATGAGTTTTTTATCCAACTCTCTTAATTAACGCACATTCATAAGATTTGATGGGTAGCATAATGAAAATTTACATAATCAATGAAGAGTGTCGTATGTCGTAATTCCTGGGTCCAATGGGACCCAGTACCGAGCCGGCGGAGGTTCGTGTGTTCGGGTCCATTCGGGGGCGCTACCGAACTATACGGTTAAACAGGTTCATATGAGCCTAACGTTCAAAACAGTATTTTTTACTAATCCAAAAACAGTTAAAGCTTGAGGCGTGAACGTTTTAAGTAGCTAAAAGGTCACAAAATTAACTGTTTTATTCATGTGGTGATATCGTTTAAACCATTGAAATTTACTTACATTACAGTAATAGTGGTTTACCTTTTTTTTGTTGTTTTTTTCAGTAAATAGTATGTTCAATCATTAAAAGTTACTGTACAAACATTTCTTCTTACTTTATCAAGCCAGTAAGTCCTAATGAGAAATTATTTTTTTCAGTGTTACATATACCTAATCCTCATAATATGTGAGGGCCCTCCAAAAGCGCGTTGGGTTGATGATTTCGTCAAAGTCTCGGGAAACACCTGGATGAGGGATACATGGAACCAGGAAGTACGACAAAAATGTGGAGGCCTATTACCCAGTGGGTGATTACGGCATGAAATCATGATCATCATCATCTGCTTAGCCTTTTCCCAACTATATTGGGGTCGGCTACCAGTCTACCCGGATGCAGCAGAATACCAGTATTTTACATGGAGCGACTGCCTATCTGACCTCCACAACCCAGTTACTGGGTAATACGATACTCCTTGGTTAGACTGGTTGTCAGACTTTTGGGCTTCTGACGACCCGTTACGACCCGACGATCGTTTCTACCTTGATTATGTTTGTAGTCACATTTAACATATTCTTGTTCCTGTTAACATAGTTATAATCTTGAAAAAAAAAAAACAATGGCACTCCGGGAGTGCCGACAAAAGTGAAAACAAAACACAAACAGAATACTTTGCCACCACTCACTGACATATCGGATATACATTAAAACCGAGTACATCCCGAGGACAGCCGAACACATCCGAGGCGGGTATTTTTTTAAACGTCTTATAACCAAAACACGAGCGGTGTCGCTTACGGTAACATTGGCGCGAGTTCAATGGTTTTTTCCCATCTCAAAAAATACCCAACCTAAAGAAGTTTTCACTTCAAAAACATTGATAAATATTGTTTCCCTCATCCATATTACTCTCTTGTATAAGCCACCATTTACGACACCCACAGGTAACAGGAAAGACCCATTTGTTCCCAGAACCACAAAGTAATAGCGACCCACTTACATACATTGAACGGAAAAATCACAAATCCTACCCACTCCCACTATCCCCCCCACCCAGACACTACCCATCACTCATACCCACCCACAACTAGGAAATCAATAAGGTTTTTACAATTTAATAAATGCTACTCCACCATTACTATATTACAAGGATAAGTGGGTCGCGTCCCCCATTCCCCCCCATTAGGGGGGAGGGGGAGGTCACGTCATACATCTCGATTCCAGAACTTTGTTCACAGTTCATGATAATTGAGGGATTCATATGCTCATTACATTTTAGTTTGAGGAAGCTTCCTTTGTAAGCTGGTGTAAGCAGGTTTGTAGGTTTTCGGGGTGATGCCTTATGTATCCATACTATAATATTATAAATGCGAAAGTGTGTATGTCTGACTGTCTTTCTGTCTGTTACCTCTTCACGCTTAAACCGCTGAACCGATTTAGATGAAATTTGGTATAGTGATAGTATGAGTCCCGGGAAAGGACATAGGATAGTTTTTATCCCGATATTTCCACGGGATCGAAACTTATGCGGGTGAAACCGCGGGGCGAAGTTACTATCATTATATATATTACTAGCTGCGCCCCGCGGTTTTACCACTGAGCCACCATTTATCTATTAGACTTATATCATTATAAGTCTAATAGATAAATAGTGGCTCAGTGGTAACGGGCGCGACTTACGAGTTCTAGGTCGTAGGTTCGAACCAAAAATTCAAAAACATGTGACATCTACCAACCCGCGCTGGGCCCGCGTGGTGGATTACGGCCCACTGCCTCTCACTGAGAGGAGTCAGCAGTTGATCATCATAGGCTGATTATGTATGTGTATAAGAAAAATGGTTCTGATGAACCTTCTTTGCATTGATAAGATTGATTTGAATAAAGACACAATTCTATAGGTACATACGCCAGCACATCAAGCTTCCCGAAACTGTCAAATTTTCCCAATCTATTTTGAAACTTATGCTTTAGCGATAAAGTTGAAAATCTATTAAAGAAATCTGACAGATTGTAGTAGCTTGATGTGCTGGCGTCTGTCCGTGGTACATACAGTCCCTTTAGGAATGTCAAAAAGTTGAAAATCTAACCCATGTGTGTAAATAAACAAATAATATTAGAGTGGGCATTGTTATCTTGGTTACATAATATTTCATCAACTGTAAATTAAAATCTCTGTCAATTTAGCTGTAAAAAAACCACTTCCTGATTCAACAGAATCAGAAATAATACAACATCAATTGCATTCTTGGCTAATAAAAATTGAAGTACCTACAAGTAAAACCTTTAATAAGAACTTACCTTGATAGGCAATAAAGTATGCTTAGATAATTACAGTCTGAGTAATACATAATTATTTACTAATTATTCAATAATCGCACCTCTTGACAACGTGTTGACAGACTACAAGCTACCAACATCTAACTCTTCATTATCCATTGAACCCTAGTACCTACCTATTACCGCTCCATAATCAGCTGGAGCCATTTTTTATCCAATATGTTAATTACGCTTTTTATTCTAATTAATTCTTAGCACATTATGATCTTCAATAAACATAAGGATGTCCTTTTTTATGTATATTTCTTACCATCTTACCAAGTGTATAACTTTTATACAGTTTTTTTCTCCTTTAAGAGTATGGACATAAGGTGGTTTTTCGCTTGTTTTTGTATGGAAAAATGATAGTAATTTGTATGGTAATATCTTGTCATCAGTTAGGGATGTAACTATGAATAATTTTCTGCACAATTCATTTCTAGTTGTTATTGCAGAGCAGCAAAAAGTTCTCGATTGTAATCATCGATGAATTCTTTTAACTCCATTGAATATAAGCGCCACTTTGCATTATTGAATACTTAGGTTTTTTAATTTCATGTCTTCATTGGTTATAGATCAATGGGTTTCTGAAGAACAGTTATTGCTTTGAATAATTGTTTTATTGAAATTAGGTTTTTGTGTGATGTTATTACTATTACAGATGAGGACAAAAACACTATCAATAGGGTAGTTTATTATGTCGCTTCCGATGACAGCTTACAGAAAAGGTGTGATTCTATTATTATTTTTCGATTTAAGGTGAATGCGCAGCGGTAGACCGCGAAATTAAAATTTTCTTCTTGTTGTATCTTGATCAAAATATGATTCGCGAATAAAAATAGATATGTATTTACAGAATTATAGTCATTAGAATCATTAATATATCTTTTTTAGTAAGATGATTTATGCAGTGCAATGTGATTTTTGTTTAAGCAATAAATTGTTATTTATTTATATTGTTCCATATGCACTTTTCCATAAGAGATTTGCTCTTATGAAACAAATCTAACTTAGAAAGATGTATTAATAATTCGAATGAATGATTATGATTTTGTAAATACGTACCTGTTATTGTCGCGAATCATATTTTAATCAAGATACAACCTGACACTGACCTGAAAATTGCAAAAGACGTAAGGAAAATTTAATTTCGCGGGCTACAACCGCGTATTCACCAAGATTTTGGTTAGTTTGGGTGCTACTTCAGTTACATTCGAATGACTCTTGTCCTAGATATTAGACTGTAAATCATGGCCGCTTTAAAAGAGGTTTTTTTTTCAAGGTCTGTAACGCATGGGTAATCTACCTTAGTCGTTTCCTGTGCTCGTTAGTAGTTAACAGTTGAAATGTTGTATGTGACTCTTAGTCTATAGGGGTATTTCACCCTTCAAAGAAACACTGCAATGCTGCTTCTTACGCTGTCATTCTTGCTTAAAAGGCACTTGAGTGAATGCACTTGACACACAGCGGAACATTCAGGTGCCATGGTCCGGGGCGAGAGGGAGTGGGAGGCAGTCACCTCCTTCTGCGAAGCAGTCATGCTAGCGAAGGAGGTGGCGGGACGGCTCAGGGAGAGAGCCTCCCGTCCCAGCCGCCGCGGGAGACGCTCCGGGCGTCGGGAGCCGCGTGACGACTCCCGGCCACCGTAGGCGCGGGCCTGCGGGCGGAGAGTAATGGGTAGCTCACCGCCCGATCAGGACCAGGCCCGTGCCGGACGGCGCGTACGTGTTCCACGCGCGCCTCAAAGAGATGTCAGCATCGGGGAGGGGCCCCTTAGGGCCGAAGCCTGCCGGGTCAGCGGGATTGTCCGAAAGGGTTACCGCTGGCCCGGAACATAAAGGGCTAAGGAAGGAACACGGGTGGGTTTTAGTCAGTAAGAGTCTGACACTCCCTTCCGCTCCACCCAGAGCGGGAGGAGTCATTTGATGATTTCCCATCCGCAAAAAAAAAAAAAAAAGGTGCCATTTGAGCGGGTGCTCAATGTGGAATACGTCTCAAGATTGTGTTAAGACAGACTGTCAGTCTATGACAAAAAAAAAACAGCTGACACTCGTAAAACAGTTATCATAGTCTTTGACCGTTTTACGAGTGTCAGCTGTTTAAAAAATCAACCGTTCTGGCTACAGCAGACAAGACTGTTTTGACTCGGCTATGTGATCAGCGTCAGAAATACTCAGTTCAGCCAATCTATGTTCTATGTTATGGATTTGGTTTTCGCACTTAGTCCTTCTGTCTGTCTGTGTGGTGCCGGACTTAAAATATTGCACCACCCCTTACTTCCCGTGGGTGTTGTAAAAGGCGATTAAGGGTCTTTCCGGAGAATGGGCAGCTGCGTTCTCTCTTTATTCCACCAATGCCATACTGCGATCGCCAACCCGCCTGCCAAGCGTGGCGATTATGGCAAACCCCCCCCCCCCCCCCAAAATTGGGGGAGGCCTATGTCCAGCAGTGGACGTCTATCGGCTGAAACGACAACTTAGTCCTTCAATGGACCATTGTGCTCAGCCGATTTTTCTGTATCAATCTCTCCGTGAAAACTTAGGTGAAAGTCGTAATGAAGTGTCAAGCCATTTGATGCTAGTGATTGACCCTATTGATAGCTCACTTTACCTAAGTTTTCTCGGTGAGATTGTTACAAAATAGGCCTTCAATTATGTTAGTATCCCTTTCCAGGACGATCTTTTCGGTAAAAAAAAAAAATAGCGGCACACCGGGAGTGCCGCCAAAAGTGAAAACTAAACACAAACAGAATACTTTCCCATCACTCACTGACATATCGGATATACATTAAAACCGAGTACATCCCGAGGACAGCCGAAGACATCCGAAGCGGGTATTTTTTGAAGCGTCTTATAAACAAAACACGCGCGGTTTCACTTACGGTAACAGTGGCGCGAGTTTAATTGTTTTTTCCCCATCTCAAAAAACGCCCCACCTAAAGAAGTTTTCTTTTCAAAAACCTTCTACCAGACCAAAACATCAGTACAGCCAATATCCCATACCTACATCCAGCAACAAAACGCTAATACACAACAAAACACGTCATTCTCTCCAGAAAACGGGTCAAGACGCAACAGCATAGAACAAAGTCGTAATTTTCTAGTCGCACGACTTTCAAAGATACTACATAGACTCCCCGACATGCTGGATGGTAAAGAAATAAAAATACAAGACACACACGTGCCTCAGGGATGCAGGCGGACGTCGGGACATACAATGTACATATGTGATAGCTATGTAGTGTTTGGTATCGTAGAAGAACATTGCTAGAGGTTGGTTTGAAACCTTGACCATATTTTGGACCTTGTTGTTTGATAAGATGCAAGTGATGACGTCTAAAATGATGCGTCTAGCAAGCAATGCACCATGTAATGAAGACCACTGCATTATTGACAAGAGTAAGCCAGCATGATTGTTGATAGCACTTCTTGTTTATTATGTTAAAAAAGCTAGAGATATTTGATCTGAGAAATACAGATCAAGGAATTGCTGGTCTTATCGGTCCTGTAAACGTCTACATCAGAAAACAGGGCCCAAGATTGCTCAAAGCGATCTTGCACAAACCATCACATTTGCCAAAGTGCTCGGTGATCATTGTTTTTTATGCTAAACAACATACCTTCCCAAAAAAATAATAAGAAAGATAATTTCCAGATAATCACTAAACTTGGCAGATTGATCGGTGATCAAAATTTGAGAGATATCCCTTTCCTTTTCTGGTCCATAAAAGACTTCATCATCATAATCATTTCAGCCGAAAGATGTCCACTGCTGGACACCCAAGCACTTCCACTTCGACCGGTTTTGTGCTTCTCGATAAACAACTTAAAAAATAAATAAAGTGTCTAATCTATCGCACTAGGTAGATCCCCACTATATTTGACTAAATTCTATGCTAGATTGATCTCCGAATTATCAACATCTATAAATACCACTACATAGTGTACTTTTACTACCGAGCCAAGATAACGAGAGACCATACAAAATATTCCATACTCAATTAACTGTTCTCTATATTTTTGAAGTCCATTTTAATACGGCAGAGGAAAATTCTCTGTTTGCGTGTGTGTAAGACCCACTGTCTGTGAAACAACGTGTGCATGTGTGAGTGTCGATTCGTATTAACTATGTAAATTTTGGTCGGGCGAACCAGTGGTCGCTTTTTTGGTTAGTTTGCCTTCTTTTTGGGTTGGCATCATTTTGTGGTGGTCACTTTTGATGTTGTTTTAAGAAGGTGGGTGGGATAAATAAAGGGGATTTTGATCCTGACTCTGTTTTGTTATGTATGATTTAAAACAATGAACACTTGTTTTAAAAACTAGATGAGGTCGGCGTTTCCTATCTGACTACTCTGAAAAGCCGAAACAAACTCAGAGGTCACAGTCTCTTTTAAAGTTCACATAATCTTGGCCCAGACCTAATCTTGGAAGACCA
The DNA here is from genome assembly GCA_916614155.1 of Mesoligia furuncula. NCBI lineage: Eukaryota > Metazoa > Arthropoda > Insecta > Lepidoptera > Noctuidae > Mesoligia > Mesoligia furuncula. The sequence goes on from OU744810.1 coordinate 2,434,923, forward strand.
TGTAGATTGGTGTCTGAATAGGTCTTTTGAGGAAAGAACCACACAAATTGAGTGGACGTATCCAGTGTGAAATACAAACCTTCATTCTTCAACATTTCAGTATAAATAAGGAAAGCAGGTGGAATCATGCTAAAGCTCGTCAAATCTTCGATAACGGTTTTGCTTCTAACCCTATGTTATCTAGATAACATGTTACTTACATGTTGTTGAAAATAGGTCGTCTTCTAAATTTTGTCACCATGGGAATCGAACGCAGGACCACATAAGTCACCCGTTCTAGAGACTTTTAAATCAATGTGGCAGTGAACATAAAATAGTTCGTGAGAATCTGTAGAGTTTTATTCCAAAATACTGCAACACACAGAATTATGAAAGTTTAAAAAGTATGCTAACATTACAAAACTATCATAAAACGTTTTCATCTCATTGCAACATTAAAAGCAAATTGAAAAGTTACAAACATGTCGTAATATCAGCACAGAAAATAGGGAACGACAATACAATTTCACTGGAACCCACCACCAACACAGATTTATTAAACACAAAGTATTTCGCGAAATCAAATCCTCTATGACACAGCAAATAGTTCAGACCGTCGAACGAAATCCTCCAGTTTCAGCAAATCCTGAATATTCCTCACGGAAACCAACCGAACAGTTTCATCTGAAACGAATTAATTACACCCATTCAGTATTCTACGAACATCGAAAGCGACCGCAAATAATTCACACACACACACCCAACACACGGAGCTTATATACAAAAACATCTAAATCGTGCACATAAAATTTCATGTATAAAAATGTCAATAAAACACTCACACAGCGACACGGTAATACGAAACAGCGTTGACACAGAACGCACACAGCTGGAAAACCTTTCGCTCGACGAATATGTATTGCTACTACATAGGAGTAATCTTTCATTGACGCACACAGGCACCTTTTCCGTACATTGGTGAGGTTTTTTCCGTGTCGCTGTGTGGGTTTTTGCTTGAGCGTGGGGGTGGGGGGGTAGCATACATTTTCAGGAAGGCTTCGGCGTCACAGGGCGTCTTTCAGCGTTCCGATGCCGCACACATCGCAGGCTATCGGCGAGACGAAGAAGCAAAGAGTGGCTGTAGGTTAGTTTGGAAGTTAGAGGGGACGGTTTTTCAGGAGGGTTTTTGATGCTGTTTTTCAGTAGATGATTACTATAAAGATGCGATAACTATAGTGCTACTGAATTATGTTTAGATAAAAACAGTTTGATCGTAGATTTGTTAACCGTTAAAATTTGCTCACGAAATGTTTATAATGTTAACACAAATAGAAGATTATTTGAGACAAATCATTGAAATCTGTATTGTCCATTGTTTTGTTTATTACTCAAAAATGTATTTAACTTGCAGACCATTTTCTTAATTTATTCAGTACCTTATAAAAAAAGCACAACAGGTTCATCTTTGAATTTATACGACAATGTTTATATTTCCCAAAAACATGCCTTTATCAAATAACTCAACTAAACGTGCTCCACATAAACATATCTATAATTCTAAACAGATCTACATAAATACATGCATGATCAGCATAATTAATTGAAGATGTTGCCCCAATATCAAGGAGATACTTTGGACATACCGTTGCAACTATCATTCACGGCTATCTGATAGAAAACCAAACATTTTAAAAGTCCTCCAAAAAAGTCTCTGCAGAAAATTCTCAAGCTACTCTACGGTATCGGGCGCAGATCACCGGGGGTGGGGGGCGCAAAGGAGGGGGGGTAGTGGTTCGTGTGTGTTCGGAAAAATGCCTTATGATCCCGCCCGCCCGTTGTAAGCTTTAAGTTTTTTATCCTCTCCTACATTGTCGGCCTTAGGGACAAATAGATTATCGTCCGCATATTGTATTTGTTATTTTTGGGATAGATTTTTTTGAGGCTGGTTTAAATATAGATTTCTTTAGGATTTAGTATGTTTCGAAGTAGGTCTTCTATGTACTTAGCACCTCCCTGTAGCCATCATATTAGTAGGTACTTTGCTGCAGGGGTTTTGGTCAGGAGGACAGGACGAGGTGTCTTCTTTTCTGCTATCAGTGATCACCAGTTCATCAGTCATGTCTTGTGATTTTTTGTGTTCAGGGAATCGTTTAGGATGACTTTGAGGATGACTAGGCCAGCAGACATAAAGAAAGATAATGATTACCTCGTTTCCCTTTAAGTTGCTAAGATCTGAGGACTTAGACGCTTGCCAAGTAAGGTTTCTTCACAATGTGGATGGAAAAACTTTGATTTGAAAGGTTAGAAATAGCTCTTGGGTCAATCGCTGCCTGATGCAGGTTTCAGGGACTGAGGGTTTTTTAAGGGCGGATGACCTTGAGTGCACTTAAAATCTCTCCATGAGACTGTTAAATGCGTTCGGTGCATCCTGAGCAGTCAGCCATTCTAACTGCCTCATACTTTTACCATGAAAGAAGAACAAAGAACAACGATCTTACTGCCAGAGACTATTTCCGCAATACCCTGGAACCCACAGCTGGACATAAGACTACCCACAGTTCCATCTCATTCTCCAAGATACTACAAACACATAAAATTCTCAATACCTCCCAGTTCCCACAGTTCAATATAATATAATACATATAAAAAAACCGGTTTCACACGTACAGCGATCTCCCTCCCCCCTTTGGGGGTGGCATGGGGGGGGGGTGCGCCCCCGGGGTGACAAGAGCCCAGTGCTACTACGGGCAGGTGCAATGTATTGGTGCAATCTGGTCCGCTGTTGCATTATTAGTTTTAACGTTTCTGTGCCGGGTTACTTATTAATTTTAGGGTTAAATTCTGGTATTTGGGCTGGGAGTAAGGATGTTGGGAATCGATGACGATGGTAATTTATTTTATGCTAGCCTGGGATAAAAATTTATTTATAATATTTTGTTAAAAACATTTTAAAAGAGTGGATAACTGTGGAGTTTCTTGCCCATATGAAACTATCATTTAGAAGGGGAAACTAGAACCAACGTGAGAGGCTAAGATATTTTTGTCTTTATTTTATTTTAAAGAATTTTAATTTCTAATGTTAGATTTACGATGTGGCTATTAGTCCAAGATTACGTTAGAGGGTCAGTAATAGTCTCGTAGATAGGTAACATGAGAAGCTATAAGAAAACCAGTGTACCCTTAGCTAAAATAGCATTTCATTTGTTCTAGTTTGATAATGGTCAAAGTACTGAATGTATAAAGCGTGCTCCATCTATCTACGATCATAGTACTCCTTTCTGTTCTTCTAAATTTATATCTAATACTAACTGCGTTAACGCATCCCAACTTATAAGAGGTAGGCAGCGATGTGTCATAATGCTGATTAGTCCAAAATTAAGTTATTTAGTTTCAACGATAATGGACAGCCTACCCCCTTTTACGAGCGGTGATAAGGGACATCGTTAGAGCCATTTATTGGAACAGTTTGGGCACTATTCCAAATCCAGAAAAAGATCGAAATCTTGGATTTCTTTTTCCTTTCGCAGTCTAGTTTTGATGCAGTAGTGAAGAGAAGAACATATTATAAAGCGTTACGATATTAAATTGCTGCCTGGAAAAATGTTATCGAATCTGTATAGTAGTATTGACCGAATTATCAACTGGAGGAGGAAAATATAAAATGATGATCTTTAAGTAAGAAGGACGTTCACGCCTCTAGCTTTTAATAAAAAATTAAAGTTCTATGTTAAATATTGTAATCCTTTAATAAAAAAAGTTACTATGAAGAACATTTTTTTGTTAAATTTTCAACACAACTTTCCATATAGAAAACTACACAAATTGATGATAATAATTTATTAAGGCCAATAAATTCTTAAGATTTCTTATACTAAAGAAGATTCACAAATACCGAAAGCTCAAAAACTCACGTTCAAAAGAAAACAAAAGCAGACGTTCACGATATGCTCAAACGAAATCATATCTTTTATAACATATTCTTCGGTAAGGAAGCTGTAACATTCGCTCCGCTGCTCCCGAACTACAGATGTTACTCTTTAGATTCCGTACGAACACGAATATAGCTCTCAAAAATTCGAACGAAAATCATGACTTATCGTGTAATTATTCGGCTGTGAGTAATTGTTGAGTTGCGATTGCTATGAGAAGTTTTTTTTACCTAAACAGAGAAAGTTAAAAGAGTAACGGTTTCTTGCCGGCTCTTCTCCATAGGAAGCGACCAATTAGAACCGTGTACCCTTTTGAAGTTTCATAAGTGCCCATGTGAAGTAACATATTTTTATTTTGAGCATGCGGTCATTCATTTGGCACATCAAATTTTAGAAAAAGGTCAGCTTATTTAGACTATATTGCAGTAGCGAAGGGTCAATGTTTGTAACAGGTATGCCGGAGTAGTTATCTTTAATATGGTTATATTATTTGTCTATAGAATACTGACGGTGCCATTTTTCAAAGGGAAGCCGGTTGGAATCGAGTTGTATGGAACTTTCGCCACTGCTATAATTGTCTTTAGCTTGTACCTGTGTGACAGTCTCGACTCAAAACTTGATGTGCTATAACTAACAGACTCTCTGTCAAACACAAACTCAAAGCATTTATTTCAAATACACCAATTGCAGGCATTTTGAGGGTCGTTCAGTCAGAAGGTACCTATGGAGAAAAACAGGCCAGAAACTGTAAACGAAAGGACACCTTTCTCACAGAAGTTTTTAAAAGTAAGTCGTTTTTAGCCAAGTAAGGTGTATTACCGTTCAACAACTTGACACAACCTGACTTGGACAACTTAATTGCCTTCAAAATTGGTGGTAACAAATTAAAATAGAAAATAAATCACAGACTTGCTTAAATATGTAAATTTCACCATTTTTAAATTCAGGCGACCCCAAAATAGTTAGCAAATACTTTTGCTTTTTAATTTTGTCAGGTCAAACGCAAAAGCAACGGCTACAACAACCAGTTGCAAACTGCACAATACAGTTGCCGAACATTTAAGTTTCGTGTGTCCGTTATAAATTCCGAGCGGGCGTTCTATATTCAAATTGGCCGCCGCTATTGGCTGCCGCTGGGTGGTATTTTACATCCGCGAAACTATGAAATACTGGATAAGGTTCTGTATCATTTCTTATCTTTACTTCTTTCCATTACTTTCTTTTCTTTTAGAATACTTTCTTTTCTTGGGATTGAGGGATTTAAGGAGTGGTTGAAGATTGAGTGAACCATTTGATTTTTTATGTCTTATTATTCATATTCAACAAAAGTAATATGAATGTATAGAGGATGTATGAGAAACAGGGTGTAAAGTTCACTCATCTTCCATAGAAAAGGGAGGATCCTCCGACCAGACGAGTGTTGTGTCTGAAGATTCATGTCGGGCCGTGGTATATATGCTAGCTGCGCGGTAAACTTTGCTTGCGAGATACAAGATTTTGCGTGACGTCAGTATGACGCGTTGTTCGCATGTGGCGTTGTAGATTTCGCTCCTTGCAAATATTGAGATGACTTTCTAATGTATTCACGTAGCAGCTTAAGATATTTAAACAACTCATCATCATTCTACTGTCCTTATCACAATTAATTTGGGGTTATCGCCCCGTTCTTTCATACTTCTTTATTAGTTGTTATCTCAGTAGTCACCTCCTTTTTAGACATATCCTCTTCCACACAGTATATCCATCGTTTCTATGCACCCCGGGCACTGACGTCATTAAAAATGACCTCTCTTGGTTCTTTTTGATTTTACGCCACAGACCCGAAAGAGATTGCCTCACCATAAACCACACCATAATAATAAAAAGATGGTGTTTGCATATCGCTGACCACGCGATAGAAGTGAAACCTTACGACTGGAGGCGAGTATATCTGATTTAGCGTCACCGACCCGAGCGTGACGGTTCAGTTTCGTTCATCATCATCATCGTCATTTCAGCCCGAAATCTCCCACTGCTGGATAGGCGTCCCATTTTTTTGCCATACTTCCCGGTTTCGTGCGTCCCTCACCCAGGTGTTTCCCGCGACTTTGACAGAGTTGTTTGAGTTCCGTTCACTGTTTTTACGTCCCGTTGTCCCCGTGACGGGGACACAGATTACGGGGACAACGGGAATACAGGGAACGTGAAATCTTAATTGTCAGTTGTCCCCGTTGCCCATACTTCATAAGGGGGACAACGGTAAGGAAATATATGACGTGCCGTTGTTCCCGTAGGAGGAGACAGTTTACGGGGACAACGGGAATACACTGCACAAAGTCCGTCTGAAGAACTCTTCACGTCAAAAACTACTGATCAGTCCCTAGAAGGTCATAAACCTCCAGATGCTACTATATTTCCTTATCCACCTCCACTAGTTCTTCGCAGCATCGAGTGAAATTTCTCCCGTACAGAAAGCTTGCCGTAATGTCCATGCATAAAGTATTTTAAACTGGTTAAAATGCAACGTTCTGAGCGCGGTGAGGTATCAAAGGGTGTTACTTGCTTACCTTTGAAGAAGTTTCTAAGTTTCGAATTTTGGGTGAGCAGAAAAGCAAGGTGTGTGGTAGAAAGAATCGTGTTTTATATTTTTGGAAACATACGATCGTTTTTTTAGGGTTCCGTACCCAAAGGGTAGTAACGGAACCCTATTACTAAGACTTCGCTGTCTGTCCGTCTGTCCGTCTGGCCGTCTGTCCGTCTGTCTGTCACCAGGCTGTATCTCAAGAACCGTGATAGCTAGACAGTTGAAATTTTCACAAATTATGTATTTCTGTTGCCGCTATAACAACAAATACTAAAAACAAAATAAATTAAATATTTAAGGGGGGCTCCCATACAACAAACGCGATTTTTTTTGCCTTTTTTTGCTCGATATCAAAAATGGCAACAGGTAGGCACTTGAAATATTCACAAAATACTCAGTTGTATTTTAACTTTAATAATAAATAATAAAATTAAAATAAAATAAATATTAAGGGGGGCTCCCATACAACAAACATATTTTTTTTTTGGCGTTTTTGCAGACTCGCACTTGGCCAGTTTTTTTGTGTAAATAAATCGATATGTGTTATTTTTTTGCTGCTTTCTGGTAGTTGTTGACGGGCCTACACTGTCCTCCCATACCTGTTAATACTGTAATTTAGAAATATTGTAATAACCATCGAGTTTCTTACCGGCTCATCTCCATTGGAAACGACCAATTGGAACCGTGCATCTAGCTTCTGACGTCTCATAAGTGCCTATGTAGGTTTATGAGACATAAAATATTTTGATTTTGGATTTCTTTATAACGTTGCCCTATTTTAGGAGTTTGCTGTACTTATTCGAAAACGTAGACCTTAGTCTCTTTACCACAATCATAAAGAATCACAATTAAGAAGAATTTTCTTTTTACATTGTTCTCACATATAGAAGCAACAAGAATAATGTACCCAGGATTTTGTAATAACTTGATTTAAAAGAGTGTCCATGGAGTTTCTTGCCCGTTCTTCTCCATAGAGATCTACGTTTTGGAATGGGCAACTAGCTTCAACTTTCTGACTAACTGACAGACTATTTAATTTTGACAATTCAAAAGTGCCTGTACAAGGTTTAATTGAAATAAATGCTTTGAGTTTGAGTTTGAGTTTGAATTTTCTTAATTACCAGCTTTTGGCTTTGCCCCGGGATACAATCTATCTCTCTGCCAATTTCATCGAAATCCGTTCGAAATCAGGTTGGCGTGTTGGCATGAAAAAGTAACATACAGACGGACAGACAGACAAACAGTTACTTTCGAATTTATAATATTAGTATGGATTAACTTTTGAGTAAAATAATTATTTTTTGGACTTGTCAAATTAACAACTGATATGGATAAATATTAAGTAAGTTTTTAAACATACTCGTAATGCAATATTTTCATTCCTAGAACTGCATTCTGTTTTCATGATAATATAAACTTGCTTCTTCATTTTCAGTGACCACTAGAGATGTGCCGAGTACTCGTTTATTCTTCGGCATACTCGTTACCCATTTTGGTAGTACTTGGTATCGGCCGAATAACTCGGTTTGACTGATGAGGTACTCGAAAAGAACTCATTTTACAATATTAATGTAGATGAGTTGTCAGAAAAATATCGTGAAAAAAAGGAATATATTTAAATAAAGAATCAGTCTCCTGTGGTGATAAAATTTCGCTCAGATATTGGTCTAACTCTTATATCGATGGCACATTTCGGATCTTTGCGCTGTTGTGGCGCTATAGATGTTAATCCGCGTAGAAATGCCAAAAGCTTGCATGACATTCTTCTATAGTTCTCAATACCAGCGTCAACTAACCCAGTTACTCGGCTGAGTATTCGGTCCGCTAAACATAATAAGAGATAATGAGTGTTTAGTAATGTCAAACGTCATGTGTCAAAGTTGTCAAAATATATGGACTTGACAGATGGTTGGCTCGGCCCTTCTAACTTCACGATGAACAGAGTGCACACGCCTCTTAGTTCTCTAACATAATTGAGAGAAATCAAATAGTATAAAAGTGTAAATAAAACAGGATAGGTACTCGGTAAAACTTGTACTAGGCGCATCTCTAGTGACCACGAATATATTTTCAGTTCAGGGTTAAAATAGAGTACTGTACATTATCTAGCAAGTTAATACGTCACGCGTATGATGTGTAGAAAGGGCGACAAGGTTAGGTTATACAGTAATAACATTTTATTTATTTAGACAAAGGCCATAATAGAATACATTGGTAGAACATAAGGTGTCTACATGACCTAAAGCGCGGTCTTTGTCGGACTGCATAGAAAAGAAAAAGAAGCGCGATGACACAACGCTGGTAATTTATTGCAAAATATGAAGCAATTATCTATTTACAAAAATCTATTCTTTGGATTAAAAAATTAAAACACTAGTGCTTTAGTATGCTGCTTGTAGAATAATCTGACAAAAAATCATATTGATTGTATGTATATTAGTAGGTATGGTTTTTATTGTAAACAGAAAGTTTTTAGAGGTATCTTCATGATTTTTTTTCTATCTTATCAAATTAGTTGTATTATGTTTTCAACACACTATCTACCTAGCATATATCCTGAAGAATATGATATATTTTTCTGATTTTGTTTACTCTAGTCGATCATATATTTTTATTGTTTCTAAAACTTGCGTTTTTTGCCTTTAGGTCCTGTAAGCCCCTTATGTTGAAATAGTGCGGAAATGTTCAAGCTAAATTAGTTAGCGAAACTCCGCGGACGTAAAAACGGACAAACTAAAAAAAACAGATTTTTTAATTCATACTCGAACTTCAAGTAACAACACAACCAGCGGTCGTCGAACCTCAAAAAAAGAACATCAAATATTTTTAATAAAAAAGATTTGATGAAAGGCGGAGGTTTGGTGGTTTTGTGGTTTGGTGGGGGGGGTTTGTTTGGGGGGAGGGAAAGTCTAACGAAGGTATTAGTTCGTCATTAATTTGCTTGATGAAAGCCCTGAGTATTCTTGATCGAAAAAAAAAATCAAATCAAACCTCCCCCAAACAAACGGGGGGATTGTTTGGGGGGGGGTTGATTTGATTTTTTTTTTGTTGATTTGGTTTTTTCTTGTTTGATTTGATTTAGTTTTTGATTTGATTTCTTTTTGGTTCGATTTGATTTGATTTTTGTTTTGATAAACACGATAAAATATTATAGTGTTTAGATTAGATATATCTATACCGGTCCCGTCTTCAGAGTTCCTCTAGTTAATTTAATTTGACCCTGTGTTTACTCATTAAAATAATAGTAAACATCCGTTTTTGAAAGACTCGGTTCAGGTTAGTACTGCCACTGTCTAAAATCAGACCCATTTCTGCCACCAATCATCATTGCATGTATTTCACCTTGAAGCGTTCTTCGATCAAGAATACTTTCATTAAGCAAATTAATGACGGACTTTACCTTCATTAGACTTTATAAAACTTATTTGACCATATTTCGTTTTAAAATATTATAGACATTTTGTTTCATAATATTTCTCACACATAGTCACTATCTTTTCACCTACAAATATCACCTCTGGGTTAGTTGCGTAACACAAAAAAGAGGCTTTCATTTGACAGTTCAGTAACATTCATTATGTTATTTACATTGTTGAGCAGACAAATTTTTCGAACATATGAAGCAATGGTTTAGCAATATCCTTGAAAATGATTCAGATTGTGATTGAAAGCGTGTTACTCAATTAGGCTGCTGGATATTACCCATATTGAACACTGATTGTAAACGTTTTTTGCTAAATAGGCCTTGACAGTCATTCATGGCAAGTTCTGTATGGTTGTTGATATTTGTTGATCCACCACAACAGCTACCATTAGATTTCCACTAATCAGAGGACCGGCACTGTCTCTCCTTAGCACAGGCTTAATTCTAGCCTATCTAGGAGAACAGTACTTCACCCGTATTTATTGTATAGTTGAACCTAAAAATTATATACATGCAATTTTGTAAACTTTGCAATCCCATTTTTGAAATTTACTATTGTTATTATTATTTGACAGCTGATTTACTGATCATACACATCATTGTAACATCACATGTAATAGCGAGCTAACCGGTTGCCGTCAACCGGAGGTATCCACCATTCTGACCAAGGACCCCCGAGATTTGATTAGAAACCAACAGATTAACTGACTTCATTGACCAACAATTTCATTAATACTCCAAAGTATATACAATGTGGATGCAATGCGACAATAAATGAAAACACTTACAATACTAATGCCTAAAGGGCAATGGAGAGGGCTATGGCCATGGGCTTGGAGTTACCCTGCGTGATCGAATCAGAAATGAGGAGATCCACAGGAGAACCAAGGTAACCATAGCCCGAAGAATTGCCAAACTTAAGTGGCAGTGGGCAGGGCATATTGCCCGCAGAACAGATGGCCGCTGGGGCCGAAAGGTTCTGGAGTGGCGACCGCGTACCGGAAGACGTAGCGTTGGAGGGCCTCCCACAAAGTGGTCCGACGACCTTGTGAAGGCCGCAGGAACCCGTTGGATGCGAGAAGCACAGAACCGGTCGAAGTGGAGGTGCCTGGGGGAGGCCTATTTCCAGCAGTGGACGTCTTTCGGCTGAAATGATGATGATGACTAATGCCTAAGAGTATTTAGATGTTATCAAATCAATCCTAGCATCAAAATGAAAAAGGTGATTTTTTCAAACTAAATAGTAGCGATGGGCCGATTATAGGTTTTGCCAATCTTTGACTAGCTATAGTGACTAAACTATTCGATATCTTTTAAGAAAGCACGTGGATCTTCGACAGTAGTTACGGGTAGTCAGAAGCCCGAAAGTCTGACAACCAGTCTTACCAAAGGGTATCGTACTACGGGGATGTGGACGTTCAGATAGGCAGTCGCTCCATGCAAAATACTGGTATTCAGCTGCATCCGGTTAGACTGGAAGTCGACCCCAACATAGTTGGGAAAAGGCTGGGCAGATGATGATGTTGTCTCCACATTGTATTTTTGCATACTTTCCTTAGTAGAGTTTCTTGGTACGCCAGTTTAAGATCGAGAGCTCCTAGTAAGGGCTCCGTTCTTCGCCAGTAAATACGACCATTTTTATGAAGTTCATAAAGAACACGCCGGGAACTAGCAGCCAACGTACACTTTGATTTTATTTAAAACAAGGTGAGTATAACTTTCAGTTAGCTTACCTTGGGGGAATATTGAAAAATTTTCAAAATTCTGATGTAATAAATATATTTTTGTAGTATGTTTGGACTCGGCTTCGGAGTTTATGGGTAAAGGAATTTTGAGCAAACCAAAGATATAAAATTGGTCTGTGGTGTGTTTAAATTATCAGTTTTAGTGACATTATGCGCTAAGAAAAATTTATCTATCATCATCATCATCATTCAGCCGAAAGACGTCCACTGCTGAACATAGGCCAAAGGCACAAGATCCGCCACTACAGCCGGTTCCGTGCTTTCTGCATTCTGCGGATTTTTGCGGCCTTCTCACCATCAACGGTCCACCTTGTGGGAGGCCTTCCAACGCTACGTCTTCCGAAAAAAAATCTGAAGACTATAAGTACATTATTCAGTTAAGGTCACCAGAACTCTCGTTAACATACCGATATTTGCTAATATAAGAATGGATTATTATTATTCCGGCTAAAATAGATAGTACTGTCTTATGAATCTACAAACATACCCAAGAAATTGTTCGTAGAAAATATAATATACGTCTGTGAATTCAATATGTGCGCAATAATATCCAATTTATGTAAAATATAAACTGAGAGTCATCTGCGAAGGATTTTTCGTGGTGCATCACTATTAAATATGAAATATTATATCGGAAGTGCTGTTAGAGATGGGGGAAGGTGTTATCGATAGTAAGGAATTGTTATTTCTTCCTCCTGAATAAGCGAAGTTATAGTGTAGTCTTCATTCTCGCATTACAAATTTAATAAATCTGATTGAATACAGAAATTTGAAATTTGAAAGAAATGTCTTTGGCCTATTTCTTGGCCAAAGAATTAGCATTGCCATTCAACGTGGCAATGCTGCCAGTCTTTTGGGCACTGTTCCTGTTGACAGCGATGCGGACGAATTTTTTGATGCCCTATGATTATTTTTCTTATTTTTTCAAATGTACATAAATTATTGTATTTATTTTAAATATTGAATACACCTATCATTCACGACATGACAACTTTTTTCGATTGTGAATCTTATTCTTGAGGTATTATTATAGCGTTTTGTATGATTTGTTACAGTTTACAAGACTGCATTTAATTTCTATTTAGACGTAACTGTCAGTAATCCGGTAAACTGTCTGTCTAATAGGTCTTTCTACAAAGTAATATGCACGTATAGCATACTATGCAGGTTCTACATGAAGTAGGCCGAACTTCCTATTTATCGATATATGCCGCACAGCACATCACTAACTGGAGCAATGTTTCACCGGGATCGAGTGGAGGCGACGTGCTCTATATCGAGCATATTCCGAGCGCACTGCCACCAACTATGTACCGTATATGATAAGCTTATTGCACACATGGAGCACAACTTATTTTTATGTCGATAAAACTTACATGAAAAATGTTTCTAGAATTTTCCGATGCTATACTTGAAAACCGAAGGAAGATAAATTGTTTTGAAAGATGAAACTGCGTTTGCCACAAACAGACCCTAGACAGACGACTTGCCAGATAAAGATCAGTTTATTTCTAACACGCAAATTTTAGGCAGGTTAACAAATTGAAAGAGTATAGATGATATACTTACTATTCTATTGAACCAATAATTAGAAATGTGTTGTGTGGTAAAAGATACAGACTCTGAAAATTAAATGGTTATACATTTGTAATATTAAGACGATATTTGGATGCCTTTAATAGCACATCAAATCTCTTGTCTTGGTTGTCAATTTGGTGCCTTCATGTCGTGAAGAAATTCACTAGTTAGTGGAGTTAGTAACGGGGCACACTGTCCACGATGCACTGAATTTTATAAGTAGTATTGTCATTTTTCCCCTGGGGGAACTCTATCCTGAGATACTCTATACTGAGATCTAAGATCAGGCTTGTTTAAAAGGTAGGATCTTTTATCAGACGGGCAATTCTCTTAATTTTAAGAACGTTCATAGCCTGATCTGTCAAAAATATTATTATTATTCCCCTACATTTTGACTAGTTTTTGACATAGGTGTTCGCTGAGATGAAATTGGACTAGATTTTGAAGGTTTTTATTTACGGGAATTTTATTGGCCTTCAGGTGATATTTTCTAAATTAAAGTATTAGTATTTTCTCTCCCAGTGTGTCCCATATGAGTGAACGTGCGACGCCTCCGCCGGCCGAATGGCGGATATCTCGCTGTGGCGATACTCGATTTTGTAGTAATTCCACTCCTCCAGCGTTGGCGCTACTGAGAATTTTATATATCACCAACATGAGGAATATTTCAGTGATCATTTGTGAAGCTTTTGAGAAGAACTAGCGACTCGTGGATAGTGATTAAAGCTGTTTATTTAGCTGAAAAAAAAAATATAGTGAAGGGAAATTTTTGGGATGCATGAAGAAGCCTCCTCGTGTAACGGTTTGTTCCTCCAGTTACTCAACTGAATCGAGCGCTCGGCGCATCCTGGACAGTCACACCCAACACTTATTTGACTGGCTAACTCTTTCCTTGCGGTGGTAGGGCTAACATCAATCTAGTTTGCGACCACCCTCCCACCGGAGTCCGGCGTCAAGCAGCTTGCTGTGTTTCGTCGATGCGTGGGACTTTCAGTGCCTTAGGCATCTTATGGGCACACTCGTTCTATTATAGACCTCATCCATTGCTTTCCATCAGGCGTGATTGAGGTCAAGAGCGGGTCCACTTGGCAATAAAAAAAAGAAATTAAAAATTCATTTTAGTGTTTCAGTACACGCAGTATATTTCCGAACTTCAATACCGACACGACGCAAACGTATGGGACGTATGGAGTGGCTGATAATTAATTTTTTCGCGATTACGATGTTGGTCCCATGGAGCAAGTTGTTCCGTTTGATCGTCTGTACCACATCTTTCTGATAAGTATATGCTGATTAAATTTTCCAAGCCTTTTGCTAAGCAATGATCAATTCTCTTTATTGACATTTTGCAGGCATGATGTTTTCATGAGGGAAAGTTAAAAGCTTAAGACTAATAATTATGTTTTTATTTCATACTTTTTTTTCAGCTTCTACCTGCGACTTCGTCCGCGTGAAATTTCACCCTCCTACCTACTTACCTACTCTTCACAAAAAATACACCTTCCAAATTGCATGTCTCTAGGACCAGCGGTTTAGGCTGTGCGTTGATATATCAGTCAGTCAGGACTTTGAATTTTATATACAGATAATTAAGGACGTACTGATTCTCTGAGAATTTATTTGAGAATCTTAAATCTGAACTTGGTTTGTTCTGCGTCACTCGTACCTAGTCTTTCTGAAATTGAAAACCAATATAAAAGCGACTGGCATTTCTCGAGGATTCAGGCTAAGTGTCTAAAGGACCGACATTCTGGGAATCTGTTGATTATACAGAGATAGATAGAAAAAAAAAAATAATAAAAAGGTTCAATGAAGGTTGTTCAGGGTTCAAGGTTAGTAAAGTTCTTTTTATTATAAAGAAAAAAGTCCAGACCGAATTTCGGTCATGGCGACCAATCTCACCAGAGACCAGCCTTCAGCACGGGAGATACTAAAGTGCAAGTGTGCGCAGACGCAGGTGCACTCCCTCCCTCCCTCACTCTCATAGTCCGTTGGACGGCAATCCGACACGACCGACGTTCAAGTTTTTATTATAAAAAGGCAGTAGAACAACAGTCCTACCACAGAATATCGTCTTCGCCATCATCTTCCTGGCCTTGTTCTATGTTACGTTTACGCTATCATCCACTCCCTTCCCTTTCATATCTTTCCTCACACAATCCATCCATCTTTTGTCTTGGTTCTGAAGGTCAGATAGATAGTCGCTACAAAAAAAAAATCAAGTCATTTATTCAAACTAGGCTGAGAATCAGCACTTTTCGAACGTCAAAATTACAAAAGACAGTCCCCCAAAACGCCCGCCCTTCACCACTACCTAGTGCTTTCGCTGGGGAGAAGAAGTGACGCAACAAACTCCCCAGCAGATCAGCTGTCTGTTCAGTTAGAAAATACTTGATTGTATAGAATAGAATAGAATAATTTTATTTTTGCAAATATGAGTAGATGATACATCAATAGGTATTAGTACATTACAAAGGTCAGCCATATTTTGAAATTCGACATGCAAATATTTATATCAAGTTAAATTATTATTGTATATTATCATTTACATCAAATTATTGTCATAAATTATTTTCATCAAATTATTATCTATCATTACAATTATCATTTAATTATTTATTACTAAATTATATACCATTAAATTAATCATTATTAAATTAGAGTTCCATACTATACTCCGTGTACAACACTGGCTTTCAGCTGCATCTGGTGAGGCTGGAAGGCGACCAAAATATAGTTGGGATACCTAAGGCTACGCATATAACAAAGCATCTCCTTCAAATTTCACGTAAAACTTTCCGCACCAGATTGTTCCATTAAGCGGACCACATTACTCAGGCCATCCTCCCTATCGGTCTGCATAAGCTAGAAAAATAAAGGCCATCTATCTTTAGCCACCCGCATTATAAAAAAGAAAAACATCAAACATAATGCAGTTACGGCTATCTGCAGCGGAAGCGACGACGGGACGCAGGAAAAATATTTTTCCATTTTAAATAAGTACACGGAAAAGCATATATATTTGCTTTATCTAGGAGTTCGTTAAATATTAGTAGGTAGTGAACAGTAAAACCCCGGATTGCGCACTTTTTTCCCTATTAATAGCCTGGGTTGATGAGGATGTTCTGCCATTTTTTATCTGTGAAACTTTTTTTTTTGTATCCAGAAATGGAGTGGAACGTGCTTTTTTAATTTGTCGAAACGAGCCGGTTTTTTCGCACTGACTGACATTTGTGAAGATTCGCTATAGTCGTGAATTATGGACTTATTTTGTTGCGTTTTAATTAACGGTGGGCGTTGATTTTTTTTTTGTTTTTTTTTTCTAGACAGTCATGTTGTAGGAAAGGATGCTTTGATATGTATGGAAGTCGTTTGCTTGGTTAGTAACATAGATAAGCTGCTTAATGTCTTTAAAAAGTTATGTAGAGTTTTTATGATTATACTGACACAACACTTATATAGTGTCGTATGTTTTTTTTTCGTGTTTTGGCAGATTTTGAATGCAATTTATTGATACATGTCTTTAGTTTATCTCCAAACTTAATTTAACCAAACGGAAATGATGGAACAACAGTTTACAACGATAGTTTAACTACGACAGCATCTATTACTAGCGCTTTCATCCAATCAGACAGCGTTACGTCACGCTAACGGTCAATGAATGCATACCAAATTTAAATATCACGTTCCAAATTTAAATCGACAGCGACGCACCGCGATTGACCGATCGCCGCGGCAGGCGTCACAAATCAAATCGATACCTACACGTACACATCGGTGGATACCTATCGAAGGCGGTTTCATGCACGCACACTGACACATAAACGTCGAACGTGGTAAATACGAGATATCGGTTCGAGTGTGCGCCGTTGTACCCAATCGCGCAGAACCGATCAACCAATCGCGACGCGTGGTTCGTTCTCGATACTCTCCGACTATTTTCGCTTGAGCTTCGGTGCTACTTCGTGTTACCCGTCGCGGCTTCGATTTTTGAACGGAAAAGGGGAGGGTGGGAGGTCTCAGTGCGCTGGCCGTTAATCGCCGAAGGTTCGATACGCCATTGGCTATCGGTTCTATGTTACGTCACGTAGATTTTCCGAGGTTTTTTCTCTCGTAAATGGGAGTGCTCGCTACGGACATAGATGGGCGCTGAAGCGTCTGATTGGTATTGCTTTCGTATGTACTGCGTGTCTGCTTGTCATGTATTTCAGGTGCATTTTTAGGACTATTTTTGTGGAGTGAGAGTGAGAGTTGAGAGGGTTGTACACAGTTTTGTGAGTTGTAACGAATATTGATTCGTTGCTTTGGGTTCTTCGTAATATCAAAAATGTGAGTAACTTTGATTGCTTTTTCCTGCACCTTCACGTCAATTCATCGACATACTTTAGACGCAGAATCAAGACAGAATCTATTTCCGTCAGAATACTTGTTTAAGAGGAAAATAAAACTTTTACGGGGACAGCGTTACAGGCACGGATAGCATAATAGGAGTTATTCCGTTCTGATCCCCCGAACCCCCCTCCACCCCCCCACCTCGATCCCCAGCATAATCAGCCCATAATGTTCCCATTGCTGGGACACTGGCCTCCTCTCTGTGAGAGCGAGTGGGCCATAATACACCACGTCACGTGTCGGCCCAGTGCCAGTTGGCGGATGTCACATGCCTTCGTATGTTTAGTTCTAGGACGGCCGGACACAGATCCTGACTTATTTTGAAACTTGCGCCCCGCGGTTTCCCACACATAAGTGTCGTCACGTGGGAATATCGGGATAAAAACTATCCTATGTCCTTTCCCGGAACTCAAACTATCCCTATACCAAATTTCATCTAAATCGGTTCAGCGGTTTGAGCGTGAAGAGGTAACAGATAGACAGACAGACACACTTTCGCATTTGTAATATTAGTATGGATAGTAACAAAAATAGACTCAAAATTTAATTTTATACTTCTTGCATACAAAAATAAAGTCACACATGAAAAAAAGTCACCATGTATACTCATAATTAAAAAAGCAGCATCAATTTTATATCAAACAAACACTAATTAATCTAAAACCGTAAACGCAGTGTCGCACTGTGTAAACACAGCACACAAATACTCACAAGGTCAGGTGCACTGTGTCTATAATGGTTGCAGTTGGAAAACGTCCCCAAGACGTAAGGATCGGGGGGGGTTTGCCACCCTGTAAAGATTTTTCTTTTTCCTCGGGTCTCCGTTCTTGATATTAAATACTAGTGTCTCGCTCCCAACTTTGCTTATTGAATCAAATAACTCGTTTTTCTTTTGGTTTTTTGTGCTGTTGCGATAGTTGGATACTATACTGTAGAGTTGCGAACGTAGGTTTAGGATTGCTTGGTCTTCGGATTGATTGAAATGAAATTGGGATTTGTTTTCTTGTTATATTTTGGGAATTTCTTACGTTAATTAAGTACTTATTAGTTTAACAGAACACAGAGCTGGTCCTGGGTCCGATTCCCGGGTCGGGCAGTGTTATTTATTGGGTTTTTCTGTTGGGAATTTCTCAGTAACAGCCCGGAGCTTGGAGGTTGGCGGCGTGCCTCGGTAGTCCTGCGCCTGATCTCTCTCCGGGCGTGTCGGATTGCCGTCCCATCCGACTAGTCTCCGTTGAGAATTTGAGATGGGCCACCATAGCTGAAAGTCTATTATTAATTAAATCCCAAGTTTCCTGTCCACCCAGTTTTAAGATTTTCAGCAAGTAATGTTACTGGAACGTGCTACCACGGACTACCACCATCATCATTATTTCAGCCGGAAGACGTCCACCGCTGGACAAAGCACCTCCACTTCGACCGGTTCTGTGCTTCTCGCATCCAACGAGTTCCTACGGCCTTCACAAGGTCGCCAAACCACCTTGTGGGAGGCCTTCCAACGCCGTCTTCTGGTACCCGGTCACCACTCTAGAACCTTTCGGCCCCATTGTCCATCTGTTCTGCGAGCAATGTGCCCTGCCCACTGCCACCATAAACTAGCCACATTAACTTAAGTGCTTGATTTTTTAATTTGTATTTTTCGGTGATCATGTACAAGAAAAAGTTAAGCTCTTCCTATTTTTATTTTTTCTTCACTTTGCTCTTTTTCTCTTTCTCTTTCTTTCTTTTTCTCTTTTTTTCTTTTTTCTCTCTCTTTTTTTTTTTACACATACCTTTTTCTTGCCGTGAAAAACGTCGGTCTATTCGCCGTGTGCTGGCTCGGTCTTCAGTGTTGTATGGATCACTATGGAAGCTTGTTGGGGGACATGTTTTTTCTATTGCGCGGTTCATACGCTGTACAAAGGGCATTAGGTAGTTAGGTACTTACAGTCAGCCTCAAAAAGATGAAGAATTCATTTAATTATCTATAATTCGTGTTCCTTATTATTTATCAATGTTAGTAAAACATTTAAGAATTTAATAGTAGCAGTAATAGTTACTTAGTAGTTAACTATGTATAAATTGGTAACTTTTTCTACCGAAGCCTATTGGTCAGTCTTCTAGTAAGTTATCTTTTTCGAGAAAGTATACGTTTAATAATACTGTACGTTTTCGCTGTAGGTGCCTGTCAAATTATTTCATTACCACTGCTCTCAAAACGGTGAAGGAAACATCGTGAAAAAACCGGCATGTCCTAGAACCAAAACATTCGAAGACATGTGACATCTACCAACCCGCAATGGGCACGTGTGGTGGATCTTGGTCCACTCCCTCTCACCGAGAGGAGGCCTGTATCCCAGCAGTGGGAACATTGATTATGATGTCTGTTGCTACCCAAAGAACTGACACATGAGGTATTTCAAGGTTTTCTCCAAGGTTGCTATTCTAAGGCTAGGTTGTTCTACCCCCTGAAATGCAGGTGACTCTAGTGTGAGTCAGCGGTAGCCATTTTTCATTATGGTAATTTATAAGCCATCGTTTATTTAACTGCCTTGTTGGTCTTCTGGTCGCAAGAGCTACTGCTGAGCCTGCGGACTTGGGTTCGATTCCCGGTTGAGGCAAAATGTTATCGATTTTTTCTATGTGAAATTTAGTAACTGCCCGAAGATTCGATTTTGCCCGGTCGATGGCAGTAGATGGCAAACCAATTACCATCGACCGGGCACACTGATCGCTCACAATGGGCCTTACAAGAAGGCTAAAAGTCACCCAAAGGGCAAAGGAGATCGCTATGCTTGTAGTTTTCCTGCGTGATCGAATCAGGAATGAGGAGAACCAACGTAACCGACATAGCTCGAAGAATTACCAAACTTGCCCTGTCCACTGCCACTTAAGTGGACAGGGCACATTGCTCGCAGAACAGATGGCCGATGGGGCCGAAAGGTTCTGGAGTGGCGACCGCGTAACGGAAGACGTAGCATTGGAAGGCCTCCCACAAGGTGGTCCAACGACCTTGTGAAGGCCGCAGGAACCGTTGGATGCGAGAAGCACAGAACCGGTCGAAGTGGAGGTGCTTGGGGGAGGCCTATGTCTAACAGTGGACGTCTGTCGGCTGAAATGATGATGATGATGGGCACATGGTTTATGTTACATAGACAATACTGGTATTAAATATTACTGGCGAAATACTATAAGTACAAGTCTGCTTAACCCTTCAGTGAATAGAAACGTGATGTGTATGTTTATTTGCCACCTAGACTTCCGATACGGTTTCCAGTTACAACATTACAAACACTCTATACTTCTTTACGTCCAGTTTCCACTTTAAAATAGTACTTTTCCCCTTACATTAAAATCGTGAGTAACAGACAGACCAACAGACACGCTACGTATAAATAAAATAGCCGGCGTCTTCGTCGGGCGGCAATATTGCAACCAGTCGGATTTTTAGTTAACTTTACTGCGAAAATTGAAATTCCATTAAGAAGATTGCATTTTAACGTAGCCAGTGGGGGTGTATAGGTAAGTCTTACTGGGGGGAGGGGGTAGATATAGCGCTATGTATCTTGAGGGGTAAATATAAGTGATAGTAATGGGTAAATAGAAACAGTATGATTTATAAGGCGATGGGTCGTGATTCTTGTTAGCTTGCAGGTTTATAGGGTTGGTTTTTATGCACCAGGTAGCAGTTCCAAAACAACGAAGACCTCTATGTGATGTGCATGTAGACTTACTCGACACAGGAATATGAAGATGAATGAGAGATGTAATTAATAAAAGTGGTCAAGTGCGAGTCGAACTCGCACACGAAGGGTTCCGTACCACAAGGCAAAAACGCCGAAAAAAAAACACGTTTTTTGTATGGGAGCTCCCCTTAATTTTATTCTGTTTTTAGTACTTAAAAAAAAATTAGTACTTTTTTTGAAAATTTCAGTTGTCTAGTTATCACGGTTCATGAGATACAGCCTGGTGACAGACGGACAGACGGACAGTGGAGTCTTAGTACTAGGATCCCGTTTTTACCTTTTGGGTACGGAACCCTAAAAGGGACGTTCTGATTAGTATTAGAGTAGGACGATGATGATAAGATATTAGGCTTGATGTGCGTGTGGTGTGAGGGCCACTTTGTTAAAACTCTTTGAAAATGTGCTTAGGATTTAGTGAACATTCTCAAAGAATTGTGAAAGTTGGTATGAGATTTTGTGAAAGTCTAATAACCGAGTTATAGACTGTAAAGTTGGGCCCTCAGTTCTCGCATAGAGGATTGAGGGCCCACCTAAAACTGATAAACTATGGACACTACAGAAAAAGTCTTTATGCTAAAATCTAAGCTAATGCCAAACAAAATTTGTGAAAACAAGATATTATCGCAAAACACTGTCCTACTTTGTATATCTTCGTACAAAATGGGCCCTCAATTCTCATACACGTAAAAGTTTATTACGCAATTATAATGAAATCATTAACTTACAGCTACTGTTTGAAGTCCTATATGCTACTAAATAAATTGTGAAAATTTATAAAAGCAAGAACAGGTCACCACTTTTTGTTGTTTGAAAGTTATCCCTCAGTCCTCCATTTCTTTTGTTTTAGATTTATTACGCTTATCGTATGAAAGATAAGAGAAATACAAAATTGTCTCTTTTTGTGTCAAAATTGTGCAACAAATTCGATACCAGAAAGAAATTAAAAGACCCTTTATTATATAAGAAAATCGAGTTTTATTTTTATCATCTGAATTTGCAAATAGGGTGACCACAATTTCTTTTAGATTGCAGTAAAGATTAGTAAATGTAGAATATAAGTTTTAATAAACTTTCTTAAATTTTTCGCTTATTATCGTCATAGCATTATTTTGTACTCAAGTTTCATGATAAAAAAAAAATACAAAAAAAAGATACTGTTACCCAAATCATTTTTGCTTGAAATATCGTTCGTTCTGATGACAATAATCAAATAATTTATTTATTATTTTTATAAAGGCTTTTGCCTAGCCAAGGGACAATGTAGGTTAAATATAATCCTAACTAATATTATAAATAAAACTAATAACTAGCTAATATTATATTAAAAATATTATTACATGTATTATATAATTATTGTTTACATATATGCACAATAGTTGTAATATTTAGTGTAGTTACTAAACAATAGTTTAGAATAGTGCAGCGGAAGTTGTAGGTAATAAAAGCATTAAGGCGAGTTTTATGAAACAGTTGTAGTGAAGAATAAAAATAATAATAGTTTTTTAATACGCAAACACATCTTCGGTCAAGACACGCAATCATCTTCGGTCAAGATATCAAACATTCAAGGTAAGTTTGTTTTGATACCTAGGTACTCATAATTTTATAAGTTCGTAATATTTTACTAAATAGTACTTAGATAGTCACTCTAAGAATTGTTTAGGTAATTCAATTTCACCTATTTATAAATTGTAAATTTTTTAAAATAAATATAATTATTTCATACTCCAGAAAACATCTTTGTTATTGTGCAAGTACCAACCTAGGAATAGAAAAACATCCAGGAACGCACTGCTTTATTAGGTACTAGCTTC
This sequence comes from Mesoligia furuncula, assembly GCA_916614155.1. Taxonomy (NCBI): domain Eukaryota; kingdom Metazoa; phylum Arthropoda; class Insecta; order Lepidoptera; family Noctuidae; genus Mesoligia; species Mesoligia furuncula. Next base: position 2,458,072 of record OU744810.1, read on the forward strand.
TGCCCGCAACTTCGTCCGCGTGAAATTCGAAAGTCATATGGCTCCATCTATTATATATCATAATAACGTTATTATTGTTTTCCTCGGGAACAGCACTTTTTTCGGGATGAAAGGTACAGTGGTTTAGGCGTGAAAAGCTAACAAACAAACTTACTTTCGCATTTATAATATTAGTTAGGATTATATGTAGCCTACATTGTCCCATTGCTGGGCAAAAGCCTTTATAAAAATAATAAATAAATTATTTGATTATTGTCATTAGTTTTTTCGGAACAAACGATTTTTCAAGCAAAAATGATTTCGGGAAAAGTATTTTTCTGTGATCGTTCAATTTCCGAAATTATTTTTTTTATCACGAAACTTGAGTACAAATGCTATGACGATAATAAGCGAAAGTTCATTAAAACCTATGACTCTACATTTACTAATCTTTACTGCAATCTAAAACAAATTGTGGTCACCCTATTTCCTAAGACAGGGAATAAAAATAAAACTCGATTTACTTATACAATAAAGGGTCTTTTAATTTCTTTCTGGTATCGCATTTGTTGCACAATTTTTTTCACAAAAAGAGACAATTTTGTATTTGTCTTATCTTTCATACGATAAGCGTAATAAATCGAAAACAAAATAAAATGGAGGACTGAGGGCCCTGAATTTTATCAAGGTCATAACTTTTAAACAACAAAAGGTGGTGACCTGTTCTTGCTTTCATAAATTTTCACAATTTATTTAGTAGCATATAGGATTTCAAACAGTAGCTGTAAGTTAATGATTTCATTATAATTGCGTGATAAACTTTTACGTGTATGAGAATTGAGGGCCCATTTTGTACGAAGATATACAAAGTAGGACAGTGTTTTGCGATAATATCTTGTTTTCACAAATTTTGTTTGGCATTAGCTTAGATTTTGGCATTAAGACTTTTTCGGTAGTGTCCATAGTTTATCAGTTTTAGGTGGGCCCTCAATCCTCTATGTGAGAACTGAGGGCCCAACTTTACAGTCTGTAACTCGGTTATTAGACTTTCACAAAATCTGATACCAACTTTCACAATTTTTTGGGAATGTTCACTAAATCCTAAGCACATTTTCAAAGAGTTTTAACAAAGTGACCCTCACACCACACGCACATTTAGGCTTGTAAAGATTCCTTAGATTTGAATTTGAGTAAATTTTTGGTGATTATTTCTTGTAGTAACGTACTTAGAAAAAAAATGTCGAGAGGTGCCTTGGGACACCCGGTTGGAACGAAGTGTCTTTCACTGTATATTATGTATTAAATAACAGACACAATGAAATAAACTAACAACGTTTGAGAGTAACTAAGTGAAAAAAAACATACTATAGCGAAGTTGTCGTGAGGGTCAAAATGTTATAGTTTTTCGGACTAGCTCTCATTTGTCCAGTGTGCTGAGTGTGACATTCAAAATCAAAATCAAAATATTTTATTTCACATAAACCTACATAGGCACTTATGAAATGTCAGAAGCTAGGTTCCAACTGGTCGTTTCCTATGGAGAAGAACCGGCAAGAAACTCCACGGTTACTCTTTTACAATGTTTTCAAATTACAATAGGTATGGGAGGACAGCGTAGGCCTGTCAACAAGTACCTGGTACATGATAAAATAAAAAATGGTCTACAGAACTAAAGTCTACAAAGCCTACAACTTTCGATAAAGGAACTTCATTCCAAACAACACGGTAACTTTTCTCAATCACAAATAGCCAAGCTTCTTCACCCCCTGACAATCCCAATAAACGCGGAAATCCCAACAAATTATCAAAATTATTTGGTCTACAAAGTAACGTCCACACTTGCGATTAATTTGTCGCACATTGATGCGCGTGTCTGCAATGCGCGCTAAATTTAGCGGCTGCACTTCGATCTTATGGCAGTCGGTCGGGTTAGTTATTAACTGGGTGATGGACTTAGGGAACCAAATACAATTAACCTAAGATCATCATCATCCTATCCTCTAGCTGCTCGAGTATAACTTGTGTATATATTTATGTACAGCCAACATAGGAGATAAGTATACAGGAGCGTCGGATATAGTTGAAGTTTACTAAGAAACCGATGGATGTTCTCGAATAAAATTTAATTTTATTAATAGAAAACAAACAGCTCATTTATTAAATTAAATTTCAGTCCAGAACATCCATCGGTTTCTTAGTAAACTTCAACTATATCCGACGGGTCTACCTTTTATAGCAGAACTTTTTACGTCATAATATTGTTTTGCATAACAACGGATAGCATAAACTTCATTTCGCAGAAAATCATTTCGCATACACTCAGTTGTCATACATTCAAAACTCATAATTTTGTTAGTCAGAATCATCTTTAGGCATAATGTTTATATCCATAATAATTAAAAAGCAGAACCATCATATCGCAGAAAATTCACAGTCAGAATCGTCTTTTGGCATACATTTTATATCGATAGTCATTAAAAACCTACCCTAACCTAAATGCTAATTACAAAAATATTGTCGGCTTGGATGTATGATGATGCATGTAGCATGCAAACAGGCATACAACATGCAAGCAGGCATGCAACATGCAGCATGCATGCAGCATGCATGTAGCATGCAAGCAGGCATGCAACATGCAGCATGCATGCAGCATGCAAGCAGGCATGCAACATGCAGCAGGCATGCAGCATGCAAGCAGGCATGCAACATGCAGCAAGCATTGTTTCTGTCACGGCTCCGGCGCTGCGGGGTTTGGGCGGCGCCACGCGAGCTTATCGTCACAGATGGTTTTAACGCTCACCACCGCAGCTTCGGCTTGCTGGCCGGCTTCGCCGGCCAGCCTCAGCCGCGGTGGCGGGCCTGCTCCTGCTCCTCAGCTCACGGGCCGCCCTACCCCTCCGCGCCTACGCGGGTTTAAATTACACTCTAGGGGTAGGGCAGACAAGACTGCGTAAAGTCGGTTTCGCAGCGATTCGTTTCTGTCACAAAATTTTGCAGCACAACGTATTGACTTTTTATGACACGTATATATTATAAGTTTTTGATGTTTTGAACACAAATTTTTACAAGAAGATACATCTATTTTAATTTTTGATGTTCAAATATGCACCCATACCAAATAATCGTATCTCTAAATAAATGTTATGCTAAACAAAATTATGCATAATATTAATTATGGCAAAGGTAATTATGCGAAACAAAATTCTGCCAAGATAAAAGTATGCCATTGTAAATTCGGACACGTAAATATTCTGCCAAACAAAAGTTATGCTAAATAATTTTTATGCCTTAAAAATATTCGATTAAATAAGATTATGCCATGTGAGTTATGCCAAATAAAAATCGGAGTGTCAAGATTCTGCCAAATAGAAGGAACCCATATCCGACGCTCCTGTATACTTATCTCCTTTGTTGACTGTACATTACCATTCTGTGCATTCAGATCTTCACCGTCTCACGCAGGACCCCACCAAACACACCTCGCATCCACACCACACACACACTCACTACACACACACGCTCACACAAGCGCGCATACACCGTAACAAACACACATAAATACTAATCCTAGAATAAGTATTGATCAATTGTGTATTGTGTATATTTTTTCATTTTCTAGCATGACTTTTTCTTCCATACATCTCTAGCCATCATCTTAGTAGTCGCATCCTTTCAAGCTATATTATGATCTTCACATAATCCGTCAATCGTTTTGTTGTTCTTCCCTGGGGGCTTGAAAAGGCCACTTTGGCAGAATCATATATAAAAGGATAACATTATGAATCATAATGGACAGTTAAATGTTAAGTTAATCGTATTAAATCCCATTGGTGAAGGATTTTTAGTTATATTTTTTGTCTGTGCTAAAATACCAATCAATCCAATCCCAATCTCTTTGATTATACCTACGTAGTGCAGCGAAAAAAGAAAAACACTGACTGTCTTCGCCATATTATGATTGTGTTATGTTATCCTTTTATGATTCTGCCAAAGTGGCCTTTTTTGGCCCCTGCTCTATTTACATTCATACTTAAAGCATCCAATGTGTAATTTCTGTTTCAGTAGTCAAACTCTTTGTGTGCAGTAGCGGTAACTGTGTACTTTGTGTAAATTATTTCATCACCACTGCTCTCAAAACGGTGAAGGAAAACATCATCTGCCTAGCTTTTCCCCAACTAGGTTGGGGTCGGCTTCCAGTCTAACCGGATGCAGCTGAATACCAGTATTTTACATAGAGCGACTGCCTATCTGACCTCCACAACCCAATTACTAGGTAATACGATACCCCTTGGTAAGACTGGTTGTCAGACTTTCGGGCTTCTGACGACCTGTAACGACTGTCAAAGGTCCACGAATGACAGCCGGGACCAACGGCTTAACGTGCTTTCCGAGGCACGGAGAGGTCTTGATATGTAAAGATGGTGACCCATCCAAGGACCAACCGCGGCCAGCGTGGCTTAACCTGATCAATCGACCCGTGCGGCTGTTATTACTTAGCCACAAGCCTCTCAAAAAAGCGGTGAAGGAAAACGTCGTGAGGAAATCGAAATGTCCTAGGACCAAACATTCGAAGACATGTGACATCTACCAACCCGGACTGGTGGTGGATTACGACCCACTCTCTCCCACCGAGAGGAGGCCTGAATCCCAGGCTCCCAGCAGTAGGAACATTATAGGCATCAGCCTATAATGTGCTAAGCCTTTGTGAAGATGTTCGTCCAAAGAAGTCTTACATCAACACACGTATTTTTACGGAGATGAGCACGACAACATGACACCTGGGATATGCGGGTCCTCCTCATGTAGCGAGCAGTATCCCTTTTCTTTCTAGGCATTGTGGCTACTACATAGACTGGCAGCACCATCCGGAAATAGTTATAGAACTTCTTTTTGTTCATATTTAAGTATCGAGATGCAGATAAAACTCTATTAAAAATTTCATCTTTTCTTCATAAAAACTCAATTTCTCGCAAAAGTACTTCATCAGCTCAAAAAACAGTTGCAGCGGAAATCAATAATGTTCGTTGTAAAACTGTCAATTCGCCAAATGCCCACATTCCCGCGACAATGTCTCCTGAGCGATTAATTCCTCTTGAATTGATGGCTGTTGGTGTTCGCGTATATTTAGATACTTGCACTTCGATCTTATGCCGTTGGTAGTTAGTTATGACTGGGTGAACGGATTCGGGTGAATTAGTTTTGTGAATAATTTGTCACGCAGCACTGCCAATTTAAACAGAACAGGCGCCTAAAAAGGCCACTTTGGCAGAATCATAAAAGGATAACATAATGGACAGTTAACTGTTAAGTTAATTGTATCAAATCCCATTGGTGAAGCATTTTTAAGTAATTTTCTTTTGTCTGTGCTAAAATATCAATCAATCCAATTCAAATCCAATCCCAATCTCTTTGATTGTACCTACGTAGTGCAGTGAAAAAAAGAAAAACACGGACTGTCTACGCCATATTATAATTCATAATGTTATCCTTTTATGATTCTCCAAAGTGGCCTTTTTAGGCCCCCAGATATTTCGATTTCTGTAATATAAATCATTTTCAAGAATTGAGGATACACGTGTAAAGCTTGGGTTTGCTAAGAAAGCATGTCATGATGTAACGGCTGCAAACCGACGGCTATCAATGAAAATTCATAATTGTCATCAGTGTTTTGATATTATGGTGTCTAAAACGCTCGTTACACTGCGGCTGACGAGATAGTGCCTTCTTGACACCTGCCAAATTCATACAAACGAATACGTGTTTTGCGAATTTGATCTTTATTAGCTGCTAGAATTGTCGCATTAACATGTGTCAGGAACGCATTCTCTCGACGGCCGGACTACGTGCGTAGCCGTTATGACATGACAGCACTAGTTTGGTAGGAAACCCAAGTAAGTGCTCATACACATGAACGACACGCGTCGACGACAGTCGTCGACGTGTCGCTCGTGTTTATACACACTTATAGTGAGTACATCATTGAAACATGGTTGTTTGCACAGATACAATATAGATACACCTAGATAACGCAAGATCAACTACTTCGCTCGCCCAGCTTACGTACAAAAATCGTAAGCCGCCACTTTGGCGCTCAGTCCTGTAGTACTGCGGGTTGGTTGAGCGTGAGCGCTGACACTAGGCTAGGCTGGTGAGGCGAGACGGGTGCCGCTCGCGGCCGCGTCTTTGAATCGATTTGATTTTCCCATCACTAAATAATGCTTGTGACGTCATAGTAAGTAGTCAAAAAAACTGGCCAAGTGCGAGTCGGACTCGCACACGAAGGGTTCCGTACCACAAGGCAAAAACGCCGAAAAAAACATGTTTGTTGTATGGGAGCCCCCCTTAAATATTTATTTTATTTTAATTTTATTATTTATTATTAAAGTTAAAATACAACTGAGTATTTTGTTAATATTTCAAGTGCCTACCTGTTGCCATTTTTGATATCGAGCAAAAAAGGGCAAAACAATCGCGTTTGTTGTATGGGAGCCCCCCTTAAATATTTATTTTATTTTGTTTTTAATATTTGTTGTTATAGCGGCAACAGAAATACATCATGTGTGAAAATTTCAACTGTCTAGCTATCGCGGTTCTTGAGATACAGCCTGGTGACAGACAGACAGACAGACAGACGGACAGACGGACAGACGGACAGACAGCGAAGTCTTAGTAATAGGGTCCCGTTTTTACCCTTTGGGTACGGAACCCTAAAAATGGGACGCTTGGTTTTCATACAGATCGTGATACTTGCGTTATGGTCTATCTATATCTGTGGTTGTTTGGGTCATCTTCTTCAAACACCGCAAAAGATGGAGTGTTAAGGTCGTTGTATTCAGGAAATTCACCATTTTTCCGAGCTTTTACTTATTCGTAAATGACTCGCACTCCTTAGAAACTATTGTACACTTTGAGTATTAAACCAACCGGAGACGCCACGAGTACTAATATCTATGCAAATAAGTCTGTCACTTTCATCGCGGGGGACGAGGGAACGCAATAATACACTAATGCAATTCGATTGCGTTGTTATGCACGCACACAAAACAAAAAACAAACACAAGCATAAACTATACGCACACATGTATATAACCGCTATGACCGGCGGTCTCGTACCTTTGGCAGCGGGGATCGCCTGACAATGGCGCCTCCAGTTGGTTTAATACTCAAAGATTGTACATGTTTCAAATCAAAATAACAACACGTACAATCCGCCCCTGGGTCGGTCAGATCATGAAAGCATTCCAGTGACATTAGGAGCACGTTCATTTTCATAGATTTATCGACGGACCGAACTTATTGCAGTGCGGTGCTCAAACTTTGAGCTTCTATTTTGTTTTTGATGCTATTTTTATGTGTAGTGAGTGTTTACTGTTACTGCAATGGATTGACCAACTGTGTTGCTGTGTTCTGGTTTGATAGGTGTGTTATTACACACACACATGAGGCATTTCAGCTTTGTCTCAGGAATGGCAAGTATCTGTCATGTTTCTGCTGCAGTAGATGTCCATCCACCAACAAACCATAAACCATCCAATTGGTCGTCAACTTGATTGCCACCCAATCACATAAGGTTTAAGAGTGTTCAGGAGTGTGTTTAGTTGGTCATACAATAGTGTTCAGTAACAGATGTCCTCAGTATACTATGATCGACACGCATGAGGTTCTAATCTACTATGAACATCTACTTTTTTATTGGACGTACTCGCGTTTGACTGTCAGTGTCAAAATTGTTGTGGAATATTGACAGTGACAGCTCTTAAACGCGCTTTAGAAGTGTCAATCGCGTTCAGTTTCATCGGTGAAATCCGCAATTAATGATATGCAAATAGTGCAAGCTTTCCTACAACTAACCATTCGTGACTTGATGAGTCCCAATTTAGAGCTATCAGGAAACCCGCCAAGGAAGTAACCACCAGACGCCATACGATAAAAACAAACCAGATCTCAGAATAGATCGACTTCGACATCTATTAAGATTTATTCCGACCTTTTGCTCGACACTGAAGCGTTAAGTGTTGAAGTGTGTCCAAAACAAACAGTTGTCAAACCTATCGGGATACTACCGCATGTCAAACGTCACATTACTGGAGTTTAATTAAATGTATAGTGCAGCAAGCCTATCTGCACGCGTAGCGTGGCCACCTAGAAACTTCTGTCAACAAAACCCGTTTCGAAGGTGGTCATGCTTCGCGTGCTGGACCGATGATGGTGGCGCTGTCGGGTCTCAGAATCTTGTCAATTTTCATAGTGAATTTACTAGCTCAGTATAGAAATTAACAGTACCTCGACTAGGACCTACTAGTGAAAACAAAAGCTACGCTCGAACGGGTGTTAGGGTTGTCTATCAAACTTTTTAGTTCAAATGCACTACATAAATAAAACGTAACCACTTGTCACGATGCGACAGCCGCGACTAACTCATGACTAACCTGCACCCTAAAAGCGTAACACACTATCAATCAGAATTTGAATTATTTTGAATCAAATTGCTAATCCATTGCTTCATAAGTTCGGAAAATTTGTCTGCTCAACACGTAAATAACGCAATGAATGTTGTTGAACTGTCAAAATGAAACCGATTCCGATTGATAATGTGTTACGCAATTGGTCCGCTGTTACCTGAAGCATCATGAGTCGATTCGACCTATTTCTTCCTAGTTGTTTTGTAGTGTTATTGGATTTTTCCACTAGGAATTTTTCGGTAGCAACCCGGAGTATAGATTTGTGCCCGATTGATGGGATAAGGCTCGCCTCCTATTACAAGGGGCTTCAACATAACTAGCGAAATGTGGGTTTACAACAGACACGTCTGCATTCATAGCTAGAAGCTTAGCTTAGAAGCTATCTACACTATAAATGCAATTAATAAACTTTGAGTACCACGTCAAAATGCCAATTGAGATGGCGAAACCGAACCGGTTGCGATGTATTTGCGTCGAACACCTGTCTTCCCACAAATCATCGTAGTGCCCCACGATGTATCATCGAACCACTGAGAGATTTTTAACGGTATATTATTAGATATAGAGATATGTGCTGCAATTGGAACGGTATTGAAGAATTTTGTGCGAATGGTGGTGGGTTTTTGGCTGGAGATTTGGATTTTGATGATGGATGAGAAAACCTGGCTTTGGTAAAATACTAGAAGGGATCGCAAGTCAAGGCTGGGTGCCTAGAATATTTGGGTATGAAAAGTCTGTGGATATAATGTTTAACTTACTGTTAGAGATACCGATTCTTGAACGCTAAGTTAAAGTTGAGAAAATCTGAAACACATTTTGTGTATTTTTTTTTTAATGTGTTGCATATTGTTAAAACTCGTATTACTTTCTTGCCCATCATCGTATCTGGGCTTACCATCAAACTCGTTTCCAACGTCACCTTTCTGTTTTGGGTTACTACGTATCCTCTTTTACACCTTTCAAAATATTCTTTCAACTGTCTTCTTCAACCACTTCAGTTTTTGCAATTCCAAATTCCCCCCACTAAACACTCCAACCTGATCGATGTCCACCACAGGTGTCGCAATCAACATGGAAAAACATTGCAATTACAAACATGATCTATAATTTAAGAGCTTCTCCGAATGTCGAAGCAGATCGTTCGTGAATTTATCGCGTACATATGACAGACAGATATTGATGGTAATATACCAGATGTCTTGGCACGAATCATTAATCGCAGGCGCAATTCTGCATCACATAGTTGACGCGTCATTGATACTCTATATTTATCACATTATGAGTTTCGACGTGTTATATCGGATGGTTATTTAAGATGGCCACTTCAAAAGATTTGATGTCGTCAGATTTGTTTCAGTCAGCGTCTGTTTGCTTAAGGCAATTGATAAGTGGTGGACTGATTCGTTTGGGTTATGTTATTTTTAAATATACATTTTCTGCTCACGGATTGCTGAAATCAAACATGTCATGAAAGCAATATTATTTCTGACTAGCTTCCGCCCGCGACTCCGTCCGCGCGGATGTCGGTCTTCGCGTGGATGGTTTATTTCTCCATTTTGAGTAACTCTGACAATGACATCTTATAAATATCTATTGGACCCAAATATGGCTAAGCCTATAATAATTAAGGAGATCCCTCTATTGAGCTACTGCTGTTGAGCTCGCGTTCTGTAGTAAGTATTTTTTTCATAGTAATTCCGACCTTGATAAGTAGCATGTAGCAGCAGTAAATTACTGACAATGACGAAAAGTTTGCAATAATAATAAGATCTACGCCAGCAACTCCTAGGGTCTGACCTTGAGCCTTATTTACTGTCATGTCGTAACACAAAGCTACAGGAAACTGTATTCTCTTAAATTGAAATGGAAAATTATCCACTACGGGTAATGCAACGTGTGTTCGCGGTTCTACAGAACAACGTCTATGAATAAAACTGAAAAATAAGATTTTTTTTTCTACGTATTTTTCCAGGATAAAAAGTATCCTATTTTATGCCCAGGATAATAAGGTATAATTATACCAAGTTTCATCGAAATCGAACCGTTAGTTTTCACGTGATGCCTGCATATACAGACAGACAGACAGACAGACAGACAAAAATTTTTTTAATCACAGATTTGGGTTTGGTATCGATCCAGCAACACCCCCCGCTATTTATTTTTTCAATATTTTCAATGTACAGAATTGACCCTTCTACAGATTTATTATATGTATAGATGTGCCAAGGAAATTTTTTTAACTACCTAGAATTTTCATGTTATTGAAAAAAATGAAATCATTTTTCCTTATTTTAATTATATTTTATACTGTGTTCGCGTATTCTAATGGTGGAGTGTGAAATTATTTATGACCAATTACTGTTTGACAGAATTCCAAATTATAATCTTGCTCCATAACGATGCTACTGTCAATGTTATTACACCTATAATTTGTAACAAATTACCCTTTGCTTTGACCTCATTGGTGTTCAAATAAAAATAAATCTGAATATCCGAAGCTCGAAGGCGTGAATTATTATAACTGTTCCGTACGTCTAGTAATGTCATTTTAATACGACAGAGGTTACCTACCGTGACGTCATTATCACCAAGCACTTCGGAACCATCATCATCGTTCACTTCATTAACATTTCCTTGTATTTTATTACTGAGAGCTAAGGTTCATTTTTTTTTGAGATAATTTTTCAGAACGGCATAAAATTTTTGTGAAGTGTGAAGAATCGTAGTAGTGCTATAAGAAAAAATGATCTATTTGTGTTAAATAATAAAGATGACATTTGCATAGCAGATGAGAATGGTTGTGACATTAATAGATTTGCAGTTGCACAAACGCTGGACTTTCTTTATTTTCAAAACAGTAAGATAGAAATTGCAAAAAATATACAGATTCCAATGGTAAAATAAAAGTAGGTGATCGCAGAAATCGCTCGATTGTTTCTGAATAGGTGACAATAAGTTTTTTGTTTTTATATCTAAACGATGGCGTTCATTTCAAGTAGCTTATGGTGAAACTAGGGTTTTAATGGTATTTTAAACGATCCCCGATTTCCCTCTGGTGATTTTCCATTCATTTCTGTATTAACACGTGCCGAGTTTTTTTGTTTTGATTGGTAAAAGCAAAACTGTCATAATATTTAGGCTAGTTCTATTTTAATGAAGAATGAGAATGTTATTTGATGCTTTTGAATTACTTTTCTAATGATCAGTATAGTATATAGGCTGTATTTTTCAAGTAATTAACCACTTCTAACTCATGCCTGTATTTTTTGGCAATAAATAATATTACCAAACTGAAAACCATTTTTTTTTTAAATCCTTTATTAAAAAGAACCAGGTTCTTAATAATTAATTACAATCTAGCCTATAAGACTAATAAGTAATTTTAATCTAACTTAGTTTTTTACGTGATAATTATTTTAAAACTTAGAATAGTGTTTATTGTACTTTACACAAGTCCGTTCCACTTTCTTAGAGTCTGATATGATGATATAAACACTATGTTCATGTGTTATTATGTGTGTCATTAGCACTATTATTTCTACACTTTTTACACTACACTAACTCAAAAGGTTTTGTCCGTTTTAATCTTCGCACTATATTTGTTTGGTCTAACAGCTGAATTGCCTCGATGTTCACATGTCGGTGGAGTCGGTGTTCATGGACCTCAGCAAATTTTTGGATGATCTTGGTGACGGGTTCCATTTTTAGGTCACGATGGAGGTCGTCATTTCTTATATACCAGGGCGCATTAACAATACTCCTGAGTACCTTATTCTGGAATGTTTGTATTATTTTGATGTTGGTCGGCTTAGTACAGTCCAGCAGCAAACTGAAAACCATGATATCTTTAACAATACCTGCCATAATATCAAAGCTACACATCATTTACTATAAACGCTACAAGCAAAAAATAAGCACACATATACACCACCATCATTACTCCTCCTTATAATATCCTCTCATCTACGCACACTTCAATTGTCCAATGATCGTTTCCCAGTCCAAGATCAAAGTGTAACGTCGCTTCACAAATAACGCGTACCTGCGCTAGCACAGAACAATGTGCGGAAACTCACGCGTCGGTGCGCAGAAGACCATCGCTATTGGCGATTTACAAAGTATATTTTGATGATCTTTTGTTTTAATGGTCGTTTGATATTTTTGATGGTTGCTGTTGTCATAAAGGTGATATGAATATGGAAAAAACCAAAAGAAGTCACTTTGGAAGAAAAAGGTATTGAGTTATTTATGTTTGTGATATTCATAGGTTTGATACCAACTCTTGTCACCTAATCGGATCAGTATGTAGATTTCAATGATCATTCCTTATTTATGCAACCAGTTACAATTGATGACATCATAAAAATAATTTCCACTCTAAAAAACACAAATACTGTTGGATACGATGGTATTTCTACTAAAGTCATAAAATTCACTAAAGAGGTAATAGCACCGCCATTGGTGCATATAATTAACTTGTGTATTACTGATGGCATATTTCCAGAAAGACTAAAAAAAGTTATAATAAAACCCTTGTACAAAAAAGATGACAAAACAGATTTAAAAAACTATAGACCGATTGCTAAAATCCCAATTTTTTCAAAAATTATTGAGAAAGTTATCTATAATTCTCTTTACGCGTATTTCGAAAAATATGAATTATTTTGTAAAGAACAAAAGGGATTCCGCAAGAATACTACAGTTAATATGGCATTTTTTGACCTATTAACTAACATCATGTCATCTGTAGATAAAAGAAACCCAGTATGTGCAATTTATACAGATATGTCCAAGGCTTTTGATTATGTGGACCATAAAATTTTGTTACACAAGCTACATAGTTACGGTGTAAGAGGAAACATTTTAAAGTTGATAGAATCGTACTTGAAAGATAGACTGCAATGCGTAGAAGTTTCTAGAATTTGTCCAAAGAATAAGTTAGAGACAATATATGTATCTGAACCAAGAAATACAAAGTATGGTGTTCCTCAAGGTAGTGTACTTGGACCGCCACTTTTTCTGATATACATCAACGATCTCCCAAAAGTAACAACAAACAATATGGTTCTTTTTGCGGATGACAGTACAGCTGTAATTAAATGTACAAATAAAAATGATTACGAGCAAGACATTAATACTGCTTTACAAAATATAATTAATTGGTTACATAATAATAATTTAGTAATAAACCTAAATAAGACAAAAATAATGCACTTTCATCAACGTAGTGAATACCCGAATGTTCGTATTGATTACCATGGCTGTAATATTGAGGAAGCAAGTGAGGCTAAGTTTTTAGGCATAGTGATCGATAGCAAACTCACTTGGAAACCTCATATTGAAGTCCTTTGCAAAAAGCTTAGCAAATCTGCATATGCTCTCTTACAACTTTCAAAAAAAGTCAACAGTCAGGCTCTTTTAACAGCCTACCATGGACTAGTTGCCTCTGTTCTGCGGTATGGTATTATTTTCTGGGGGCAGTCTACCGACAAGGAACTAGTATTTAGAATGCAAAAGAGATGTATACGGTCAATGTTGGGTCTAAAAACAACAGATAGCTGTCTTCCCTATTTCAAATCTTTAAAAATTTTAACTTTTCCTTCCTTATATATTTTGGAAACAGCTTTGTTTGTAAAAAACAATCCACAATTATTTAAAAAACTGTCGGAAGTCAGAATTAATCCGATTCGGACTCAGTATTTAAACAAGATATGTCATGTAAAATGTAAAACCGCGCTAGTCAAGAAAAGTTTTTTTGGTATTGCCCCACGCATTTATAATAAAGTACCTGATGTAATAAAAAATATGACTGTAATAAAATTTAAAAGGGCGCTAAACGAAATATTAATCGAAAAAAGTTATTACACGATTGACGAGTTCCTTAATGATGAATCGCTGACTAATTGACTTATCTTGTAATTTTTATAGCTGCTACTATGTACATAACCTGATTGACATCTATTTCCAATTGACATAATTATTATTTTATATTTTTTGACATACCTATTTCCAATATTTCCAATTGACATACTTATTATTTTATTTTGTTTTGACATCATTGTGATAATTTTTTACTAGCGTAAACATTTAAGTAACTTTGACATTTATAATTTTTATGATTTGATTTGACATTTATGATGGTGCAATCAGTCCGACATTTTTCAGATATTTTTATTTTTTTTATTGTAATCTAATCTAAACGACATTTATTTACTTAACAACTGTAATTACTATTTAATACTTTTTATTAAAGCCTTAATATGACATTAATTTGACTAAATTTGACATTTATAACTTTTTCAATCATAGTTTGTATTGTAATTTTTTATTTTGTTTGATTTTGTTATTTGAGAATAGGTACTATATTATTTGCATGCCCTTGCGACGGTAAAATATGGAGGACTATTATACCTACTATGTAAAAAAGAACATCTTTGTACCAATACCCATGTTTGCAAATAAATAAATGATTGATTGATTGATTGATTGATTGATTGATCATCATCAGCCGAAAGTTGTCCACTGTTGGACATAGGCCTCCACCAATTTTGGGGGGGGGGGGGGGTTTGCCATAATCACCACGCTTGCCAGGCGGGTTGGCGATCGATTTCAATGATATAACATTGTTTTTGTAAAGACATTATCAAGAAATTTGCAAATCTGTATGCTGTTTCTATAACCATCCTACTGTAATCACAAACTCTCTGAATTCTCTCGACTACATTACGTACCATATTTCCTTCTGTGTCAGGAAAAGGAAACACAAGGAAATAAGGCCTCAGAATTAACACTAGGGTACGCCCCTGTGTAAATTTTGAGGCTTGTAAATCCTTCTAAACAACTCAACTTGTTACTTCAAAGATTCTACAAATTCACTGAAACACGAACATGGACATATTTTTCAGTGACACTACAAATCATAAACTATCCCAGGTATTTCAAGCTATATCAAAAATGTGTCCAAACGGCTAATATATCTCCCACACTCTACCGGCACTTGAGATTTATAATCCGACTCGTTATTTTAATAAGACATATGTAGGCAAAGATTGAGACATATTAAGGATTAGTTACTGTTTGTTTTGCTGCTTCAATCGGTATTTAGGTAGTGGTTGTTGTTTTTGTGGCTTTACGAACGGTTTTGTGTAGTTTATGGTTATGTTGATGAAGAGTTACTTGTATGTCTTCATCTTATGTAAATTAGGATAATAATAAATTGTTTATTGGGGTTTTAATACATCTATGGTCATCAAATTTTAGTTCCTTTACGTAATTAGTCGTCGTTTCATCACAAAAAGTGATCTCATTACTAATTTCCTATGATGATGGCTAATTTCGATTTAACATGACTATATGATAATGTTTTAGAATAAAATATACATTACAAGCTCGAAGTCTGGCACAGAATCATTACTTAGACACTTCTTACAACAACCACGGGAAGATATTAAAGATTTGTTAGCAGTCGAGATCACAAGACACAAACAGTGCGATAATAACAAAGTATAATATCAACACATGCTTCATAGAACATGCAATTACTCACACATTTGCCGTGTTACAATCTATTCTGATACAACGGGTTATTAATAATATTTTCGTATAAATGTCGATGCATCTGGCTTGATTCCAGGATGTGTTTGAGACAGGCCAAGATGATCGATTGGGATCGTTTAAAATGAACTTTGTTGTTCAGCACCTGGCCAAGTCCATTGAAGGAGTGATGGCGAATCGAGAGGGCGGAGAATGGGACGTACTGATGCAACTTTGTAGTGGCATTCGTCTGACTGCGTTAGACTGAGATGTAGGCTGCAACAGTCTCCGTAATGCGAGCTCAAACATGCGTCAGACCGATTTATTTTATATAAGTAAAATGTCTGCCATTTTTTGCTTAGCTTTATCTTATATCAATAACATAATTATCCTTCAATTATTTATTTTTGTTGTCTAATTAATGTTATTCGCTGTAGACCTTAGTAAGAAGACCAGAGTTTGCATATGTATTCTGCTTCTCATAGAAATGTCAGTCTCTTTAGCTTGTTGGTGCCATTATCAACGTCTCCTGCAACAAATCTCTTGTATTCACGAATAAATAACATTTAGCAATTATGTCACAATGCGCTACCGTTTCCAAGATTCCGTCTTCCTCTCAACTAGCAGCATCATTTATACCGAGGACATTATTCTTATGCACTGTTACTTCATATACTAGGAAAACGGCAATAATTCCTTAAGTTTTTGCACCACCTTAAATCATTCGGCGCTATGCACGACCGAGATACGCTCATCCGTATTTAATTAGCCCTTTTAGGGCGGTTGCATGCTCACGATTTGTCGTCAGTAAGACTCTATGATGGTCAAGTCATATTGGTTAATCAGTAGATGAATAGCTCATTGGTCTTTCGCAAACGCTATTGCTGAGCATATGAGGTCCTGAGTTCGATTACCAGGTCGCGGGAAGTGTTATTGGATTTTTCCGGTCTGAAATTTCTCAGTAGCATCCTGGCGTCTGAATTTGTGCCCGGTCAATGTCAATATGCTCGCCCATACATTACATGGGACTAAATCATACCTAGCGTATTGGGGATGTTCTATAGGTACACCTCTGCCTAACCCATCGAGAATAGAGAAGGACGAGAAGATTCTATGTCATGTTGTCTAAGGGGCTGTTCATCTATTACGTAAGAGAATTTTGACCGGGCTACGAAGAAAAAATAAGACCTGGGTAAACCCGATTGGGTTTATCCAGGTCTTATTTTTTTATTACCAACCCGCACTGCCTCGTGGTGGATTAAGGCCCACTTCCTTTCACAGAGATGAGGCCTATGTCTCAGGGTGGGAACGTTATAGGCTGATTATGCTAAACCCCCTACGCCCCTTTCCATCTTACGTAAGATCAGTATTTACGAAAATTGCAAAGCAAAAATGGCAAAAAAATTAAAAACACATATAATTTTAGCTTACGTTGGTGATCTTACGTAAGAACAATCCAAAGCGCTCCCACCCCCAAGTAAGAAAAAATAAGACTTGATTGGACCCCCTCTCCCCCCCTCAATTCGTCTTACGTAATAAATGCACAAAATGACAATATAGGTAATCACAGTCCGCTTATTATTATAGTTACAATATTTGGTGATGATGATGAAAATCTGACAAATGTTGTTTCTTGTCTATAAAGGATAACCACAAGCTACTTTTCACAATGAAACCGACCAGACACAATTAATTTCGAAGACAAAAGAACTTATCCCACTATTATGCTCCCAAATACTGACGCACAAGTTCCATAACAGTCGCAGATGACCTGTTTATTAGTCGCCAGCTTGTAGCCAGCCTATTCACAGATCACTCTGTCGTATCACGATTAACATGTCCTGGCAACTTGGCAAACATATGTCTACACTCCAAATTAACTTACCTCCTTTGCCTCAAGGTTGATAATTGCTTGGCTTGATTGTAGTGAAGGTGTGGTGGAATAGTATCTCGATTTACTTGGTTTGTATCAGTAACTGCATGTTTATTGGATCGGAGATAGGTTAAAGACTGTTATTGGAATGTCCAGTTAGGAATGTTGGTTCTAATATGGAAGCTGAGATGCTGCTGGGTTTAACTCGTAATGCAGAAAAATAGTAGGCGCTAGATTTCAGCTAAGAACGTGTAGATATGTGACTAACTGAGTAAGGACTTTCTAAATATATTTTTAATATAAGTTAGGCAAAGACCCACTGGACGCCTGAGGGAAGAAATCGCCGCCGAGATAGACCGGGGCGAAGATGGTGTGACGATCTGATGAGGTTTGCAAGGCTAACATGGCCACAACATGGGAAACTTGGAAGGAAAAAGGGGAGGTTTTTGCCCAGCAGTGGGACTCAATATAGGTTAACAAAATATATTTAATATAAGTTGAGAATTTTAGTCTCAAAAAGAAAAACATGTTTGGTACTCCTGGCAGTCTCGGTTTGGGGAGAGACAATAAAAAATCTACACATCGCACCTACGGTGCAAAAACGTCATGCAATTTTTGTCAAAATTGATCTGAGTAGGTACGAGAAAAAGTAGCTAATGTACCCCTTTACCTGGTGAGTAATTGTCATTTGTGTAGTGCGTATACATCCCGCGAGAGGGCAGTTGTGTCGTTATTGTTTTGTTGAGAAGAACATTTTATTAGGATGTCGAATTTTCAATCGAATTTACAAACGCTTCTGAAAAATTGCATCATTTACATAAAGTGACGTTTTTGCAGCGTAGGTGCGATATAGTTCACAAGCAAGGAGACACATTATTGATGTTAGACTGATTACCACATTTTTGGTTAACTTAAAATAGACCATTTGTAATTGATAGGTTAGTAAAAATTCTATTATAACATCTCGTGATAAAAGTCTTTTCTTTTTTGGACCAGTCAGTTACTCAATGCTAATGGATGCATGCAGGTTCACTCTCTTGAAAATCGCCTCTCAATTTCCAAAGCTTAGAACAGTTTGACAACGGTACAAGTAACAGCAATTATTTTACATACATCGTCATCAAAATATATTTTCACCGACGCACCACGATTAAAAAGTCGCAAACGTTACGTACATAATTATTGTGCATTAGAAAGTGCGCGTACGCACTCTCACGCACGTATTGTGTGATATCTCAACGAATATCTTACTGGCTTCACACGACTTGTGGCCACTAATTAAACGGATGTACCCGACAATGTAAGGCTTATCGAAATTGGTTCAGTGATTTTGTAGAGAGAATGAAAATACCTAGATAAGTACTATTATAAAAATTACTGTTGTAAATTGTTGCGTGTGGTCTTAGCTTGTTCGGGGTGGTGATTTTGGGCATTATCATTTTTGTATAATTTGTGAGACTTATAATATTCATATCTCTGAAGATCTATCTATGGCCACTCTGACTTCGTAAGAATCCAACGCCAATTAGAAAATTCCTGTTTTATATAAAAACTTTATTTTCAACTATACGATGACTATATCATAAATCATTAGTGATTTAAAAAAATGAAAATGTTATATTAACCTTTAAATTATTTACGTTAGTGACACTATATTTCTGAACGTTGCTTCCAAAATCCATTGAACATCATCATGTATTTCAAAAAGTCAATTAGATCCTGTTCCCATTCACACATGAGGTATGGATCTTGCCAACTTCGATTAGATAGTGAAGTAACAATTTTCCAGTACACATAGGCTCAGAGCCTCAGAACAATCCGACACCTTAGGCCGCGGTTGCTGATAACATCTCTTCCTGATTAGACACGGCTTACCATTGTTGTGGGTAGGAAGACTCTTGTACTTAGTAGTAGGTACGTGGTGGTACTAATGGATCTCGGTGATGTGGGACTCGGGTGATAATCACTTTGATAGAAAGTTTCTGGGTTTCTTGTGAATTTCCTTTTGGTCAGCGTATGTAAGAATAGGTGATGCTGTTAGATTTTTACCTGTGGGCATGGAGATCTTTACCGAAGAATTATATTAGTAAATGATCAGTTAATCTGTTATTTCAGGCAAGCATTTTTTCTGTCTGGTATTTATTGTAGTTAGTAAACCATAATTCCTCAATTTAGGATTGTGTTTCCCTATTTTTTATTAACCAGCTTAACCCACGAATTTATATAGGAATGAAAAAAATCTGAGGTTTCATAGAAAAGTGCAACCAATACAAAACTTAGCGGTCAAAATGTATGAAACAGCAAATTTTTATTTTGAAAACTGATGAAAAATTTCTACGCTAGGGGGTCTCAACGTCAATCATTATGCTGAAATTCATGGTTTTAGTTTGCGCGTCGATGTCCCACCACCCTGTATTAAGAATAGAATCACAATTAAATCCCTAAGACCTCCGTCATCAATAGTTTTGTTAATTAATTTAAACATCAAATAGATAAGCTTATTAATAATGTTTTATATTGTAAAATGTTTATTTTTCTTTCACTTTTTCATAGTAGTGGCAACCAAGAATCTAGTCACCATCAAGATCTTAGCAGCCGCGCTCCGCTGGCCAGCCAACAAAAACAACAATTTGTTTATTTACAATAGCACTCTTAATAGCTTGCAATTAATCCGCTTCAAGCTATATGTTGGAGATGTTACTGATTATGTTAGATTTTGTATCGCTGTCTGCTGTTTTTGCTTCGTCGGTGTAACATAATTATTTCACAAATTGGATTGGAATTTGGATGAGACTATCTTTGATAGACTCAGTGAGTATGATTGACTTGAATTGATCGATAAATAACGAGCTTCATGATAAGAGTCTATAATAAATAAGAATGAATAAAAATAGTACGTCTAATACTGATTGGAATGGACGTTAAAGTTTTAACCATAACACTAATTTAACCATAGAAAATTAAAATAAAGAAGAATTTAAAATCAAACAATCTTCATATACAAAACAATACAATTCCTTGACATAAAAGTACAAAATCCAATTATAAAACCATGGAGTCACAGCAATCATGCACAATTAAACGCACGGTTCATGACAAACAGAAGCAACAAACAAATTACATGGATATGTGTTATTAGATAAACCATTGGCTGGAGACAGATCTGTAGATAACGTCTTATAGGTAGTAGCAAACACGAATGAGGATGTCGTTATGTTATTAAATAGGCTAATAATGGTTAGGAAAAAATGTTTGATTGCTGTTTTCCAAGTAGTAGGAGTAATTTAGGAGATTATTTACATTGATGTTTCTTTGGTATGATACTTTTAATCATTAAATTTTCTCATATATGGTGGTCAATTTTCGGCATACTCCGATGCGGTACTAGTTAACCAATTTCAAGATGTAATTTTCTGTTTTAATTGATCAGTCAGAAAGGTATAAACGGAGTAAAGACCTTTTTCTTACTCGTTTAACTTTTTGCTTGTTTTTACAATCTATATAAATAAAAATGAAATGCTTTTCGTTAGTAAGCTCATTACTTGAGAACGGCTGGACTGATTTGGCATTTTTTTTTCAAATGTTCGTAATAGTCCGAATCACAAAGAAAAGAAAGAAATAAAAATAGGTTTATTTTAACAGAAACATGTTCATAAAAAAAGTTAATTAATTCTAAAAATTAAGAAAAATAATAAAAACAAAATAGAATCACGAGTACAAAAGAGATATAGTCGGCAGCTGCACGTCATGACTGTGACAAGAAGGCTTCCACTCAGCATGATGCCGGGACTCACTTTCAGTTAGTTAGGTTCCATTAGGTTTTTATGAAAAGAAAAATTGGAAAAGTTTCCGAAAAAACTGAACGTATGTACTTTTTCTGTGGGATCTCTATAAGAACTATTGAATTTTGAATAGGAAAACGTCGGTTGGGTCAGCTAGTTTTTAAATTTAGATAAAGAAGAGGTTGGACGTCAAAATGACGAAGTGAGAGTAAATGACGTCAGTTGCTAGATCGTTACAAAATGTATAGCACAATATTGGGAAGCAACGAGTAAAAGGAATATTAACAAGCTCAGAGGCACCAATCCATATCTTTTCTTCAATATATTCGTTGTACCCCATTTAACCCGTCACCTCGCGGTGGAAACAATGATGTTAAATTAAGCACGACCAGGCACGGGTCATTAGGTCTCAAACAAGCAGGTGGGGGGTTGATTGATTCAATACATGTCATTTAGGTGCGCAACCAACCGCGTGATTGACGTGTTAGGAGACAAGAGACAATGGGAAGCACAGGTTTTTGGTGTGAATCCATGTATTTTTATGGGATAACGATGACAAACTGTTTTTTTTTTGCGTCTCTGTATATCTTGTTATGCAAGGTGAAGTAGTTTAGCTAGGTCTTCAGTAAAAAGTAACAGTTGTGACTGTAACAGGCGGGACTATTTTACAGTTAAAAGTTGTCTTTATCAATACGAAAGAATTAAGACCTTTTCGGAAAGCCCATTGTGTAATTTTTCTACTTTAAGTATTTCTACATAGATCCCATTAAAGTAATGAACGTGCTCGGGATGAGAATATAGAGCCGAAGCAAGCATGGATATTAATAATAATGCTACTTCGAAACTGTAGGATGAAAACAGGGAAAAGTATATTCATGAAGATATAAAATCAAATAAAATTGACACCAAGCTAACCCATTAAAAATACCGACATCCAAACCCCATTAGCAAGAAGCACCATCTTACCATCAACATATTTCCGAGATGGCATCGCACAAAAGGACAGACAGGAAGGAAGAAAGACATTTCATTGGCGTCGCGACAATCGCCATTATATCATCACGCTTGTGCCAAAGTGGGTAGCCAGGCGTGACGCCCCCTCTCAACGTATCGAATTGTGTGTTTTTAGCTGTCGAGTCCGTGGCGTGGATAGTTTTGATTTTTAAAGTTTGTTTTTCGCGAATATCTTTTTCTTGGCACATGTTTCGTGAAGTAAAGATTTAAGATATTACCTTCAGCTACAATTTATTAGACAATTGTGTAGGATATTTTATTAGATTGTTAAATTTTTTCTCCGTTGCTTGCAAATATCGAACTACTATGAATTTGGGCCCAATGTTCTCAGGAAAATTTTTCGGTTTGCTTTTTCCGTGCCAACTTAGGTATATACCCAATATAAAACTTAACTTATTATTGGAAGTCCTTTTAGTACACATTATTAATGTCAAAACAGTAATGTAGCAGTTAACAAATTGGCCCATAGTTTTGGTGTTGTTGACGATGACGACGATGATCAGCCAAACTCCTTCATTCTTAAACCACCTTAAACAAAGCCTGCCATTGATTTTGGAGTACCACACAGAGTCCCTGACCTTAAGGTTGGTAGTGATTGATCAGTGTGAAGCCTGTCGTCCGGTGCCTCGTTACCGGGCTCAACCAACCGGCAACGTTCACATACTTACCAAGGGAAACCATGATTGGTCCAAATTGTTGGTATATTGAACCATGCAGGTATCGGGAGCGACTTATAGTATGTTATGCAGTCAGTTTGAAATGAGCGTTTCGATATGAATTTATCTGTGTGTGTTCAAACTTACACGCATTTATTTCAATTAAATCAATCACATGCACTTTTGAATTGTCAAAGGAGTCGGACAATAGGCCAATTCACACCGTCAGATCAGATCGTCAGATCTAGGTCATGTATTACTTTCTTAGTGCAAAGGAAATTGACACAAAAACACTGTCTCTTAAGATACAGGAGTCCCTAGTTTAAGAGACAGGGTAACGAAAATTGTCAACAGATGTAACATCAACATGTTCTACCATATATTATAATAACATACTTTGTATACCTTGCTTGTTACTAGTAAAAGTTTTGTTTTTCTCACCATCTGTACCTTTTTGATCAATAAACAATGATTATTATTATTAAATTCAAATTTGACAATACAGTATCACAATTACAGCACGTCTTGTCATGTAGTTGTAGAATTGCTGATTTAGTTTTTCCATAAGCAGAACCGTTCTTCCTAATGATATTGTGGCTATGGATTACTGAACCATCCTTCAGTATGTTGGACTGGTCATATTATCAGCAACATTATTTTGCTATATGCAACGATCGATCAAATCTACATGGGCGAAGTCGGATATCTATGGGCGAAGCATATGTGATACGGATTTACACTGTGCTTACATACAATAACATGAGTAAAGCAATCATAGATGTGCATGGCTGATAAGTGATGAAGTAGCAGCATTATGAGTTTCGCAATATTCCTACAATTGACTTTCAAAACTGTTTCAATAAACATTTGATTATCTTCAACAAGTTTCATCACTGGTTCAAGTTTCTCCTTCATTGCCAAATCGCATCAAGTTTAATATTAGCATACTGTAATGACAAACATGTCTGATATTATCAGGCTCTATGCCCGAGATACACGAGGCTAGTCAAGCCCCGTGGCTTGACTAGCTTCATGTATCTCTCTCGTGTGTTAGTTAGCTAGCAAGCTATTAACTCTACCTTCGTGTATACATAACTAGCTTCATTTCTAGGCTAGTAAGCTAGTAGACTCAACCTCGGATGGTTTAATAGGGTAGGGTTCTATTTTTTGAGCTAGTAGCACCCCCACCACTGATTTTACTATCATGGCTAATGTACTAGCTTCATGAAGGTGGCGCAGATACCTAGTATTTGATTGACTAGTGTGCAGTGACGACGCATTTGGTTTTTCTGACTGCAAACACGTGTTATACTGTACTGGCTTAAAATTATCTGGCATCATGTCAACAGCGAGCAGTGGCGGCTCAGTGGTATCGACCATGACTTACTTACTTGGTCGGTGGTTTGAGAGGCGTTTTGCTTTGTGTCATTTGTTGCTCTCAAAACGGTGAAGGAAAAACATTGTGAGGAAACCGGCATGTCCTAGAAGCAAACATTCAAAGATTTGTGACAAACCCGCATGGGCCTGCGTAGTGGTTTACGGCCCACTACCTCTCACGTCTCGGCGAGGGAGCATGTGCCAAGCCAGGATAGTATACAGAGTGTATTGTGACAAAATTGTGCAACACTCCATTTATCGACATTCGTTCGCACCGCGGAACAATCGACTCGTGTCCATGCGAACTTCCCGTCACTATTTGCATATTTGTAACTATCGCGTTGAACACTCTTTGCCTTTATTTTTAGTATCACGATTCCATTTTGAAGCTTAGCCATTGAAATTAAGGTTTAATTTTCGGTGATCACTTTTTCGCAAATGCAAAATTATTTTTGTGTTTTTTGTTTCAACAATTTTATATTTTGCTGTTCTGAAATTTTTATTTCTATGGAATTGGAGTGTATGTTGTATGGCTTACGATCAAAAGTTTGCAAATAACGATTTTGGTAGTTGTAAATATAAGTTTGTCCGTGACAAAATAGGGCTTCGTTATTAGATCGGTATTTTAGTCATTTCGATTATTTCTATTAGCATGTCAGTATTATTGGGTGTGAAATAGAATTGTTCCTTTTAGTAGTCTTTCTTATCAGCAAGAATATCAGTTTCACACATGGCCGTCTGTGATAAAAGTCATCCATTTTTAGTATTCAGTGTAGTTTCCTGATTAACGATGACTTTATTTGGATAAACGTTCTTTTGGGTAATGACATCAATCGTCAAGTTCTTCCGTAATATGTCAACAGTATAATAAACTGAATTGATGTTGCAAATCTTCCGAATTCTGCAGTAAGTTGCACAATTATATTTCGAGCGAGCAGTTTAGACAGCAGATATTATTATAATGAGGAGATTTAAGAATCGAAGGTTGTTTCAGTATAAATCTATCTACCGTAATTTCTGCTTTTTTCTACTTTTGATTGATTGATCTACATATAGGTGTAATTTTTAGAAAACCTACTATAATATACATAGTTGGTTATTTTATCGATAGGTCACTTTTACGTCACCTACTTAAGCCTATATACAAAACTTTTTAATAGCAACTGTTGGTATGAAAGGACCAGTAATAGTATCAATATGATTTATAAATGCAAACATTCGTATCATAGGACCAACACAATATTATAAGTTCTACAGCTATTTAACCTCTTTTTCAAGTAAATCATCAAAACAACATTCATAGCTACCCAAATAAGGCTTCCAGCGATTGACAGCAACCTGTCCAGGTGTCTCGCACGTCAAATACTTGGAAAAGAAACTTTGACCGTGAGAACTTAAAACACGTCCGAATATGAATTTTAACGACTTCAAAAGAGGTGCTAAATGTTGACACTTAATATACCACAGATATTCATGACACAACACTTTTGCTGTCAAAAAAACGAATTCAATAAACCTGAACTTTACAACCCTGAAGTTAAGGTTTGGTTTGGAGAAGCAGAATGTTTTGTAGAGGCAAATAACATTTGGTTATTGCAAGTTATTTTTTAAACACATGAGATTTTAAAACAAAGATACGCCTGAAGTTCAAGGGAAATACTAGATGTTATCAATAAATTATTCCGATGTGGTACGGTGAGTCAGGGTGTGAAATATTATCGGGTATGATGGTAGACTATATGGCTGCAGGTCGCAAGATGTAAGGCAGCCAGTCCTTGTTTGGATAACTGCAAGTTTGAAGTGTGGATGGCAAGATTGTAAGAGTGATCGAAATTAATTGGTATTTCATGTTAAAAGGTATCATGTTTCCAAAGAAGCTGGCTTATATTATAACCTGAATATGTATGTTATTGGCATAAGGGTTTATATTCGAATCTGTATCTGAATATGTATGTTATTGGCATAAGGGTTTCGGGAGGTTCCTGCACATCATCAGGCGGGAAGAAACGCCCAGATGTCACCATTGCCAGGATCACCCAGAGGTCACGGTGGAGCACACGGTGGAGGTCTCTGCCCCGCTTGGGCGGAGCACCGCCGTGTCCTCGTAGAGGCGATCGGCAGCGGCGGCGACTTCTCGCGTCCGGCCCTGGTGCAAGCCATGGTCCGGGGCGAGAGGGAGTTGGGAGGCAGTCACCTCTTTCTGCGAAGCAGTCATGCTAGCCAAGGAGGTGGCGGGACGGTTTAGGGAGAGCCCGTCTTAGCCGCCGCGGGGTACGCCCCAGGCGTCGGGAGCCGCGTGACGACTCCCGGCCACCGTAGGCGCGGGCATGCGGGCGGAGAGTAATGGGTAGCTCACCGTCCAATCAGGACCAGGCCCGTGCCGGACGGCGCGTACGTGTTCCACGCGCGCCTCAAAGAGATGTCAGCATCGAGGATGGGCCCCTAAGGGCCGAAGCCTGCCGGGCCAGCGGGATTGTCCGAAAGGGTTACCGCTGGCCCGGAACATAAAGGGCTAAGGAAGGAACACGGGTGGGTTTTAGTCAGTAAGACACTGACATTCCCTTCCGCTCCACCCAGAGCGGGAGGAGTCATTTGATGATTTCCCATCCGAAAAAAAAAAAGAAGAAAAAGGGTTTATATCTGAATATAACCTCACCGACAACAACGTTTACTGTTTGCCGAGCCTGTGTATAATTAATACACTGAAGATATATGAATTTGTAATCTTTAAAACTCAATATATCAGAAAATGTTTCTCTTAATAAACCCATAGGTAATCTCAGGGTTCTAGCTTATGATAATGAAATCAAACCATATAGTCGTTCGTTTGCTTACAAACTTGCTTTATCATTATCTCTTTTAGAACCTGGTGCTCTGGTGCATTTATAAAACAAAAAAATAAAGCTCGACATAATAAATTGAATAATATAATTAGTGTTAAAATATTTACTTATGATAGCACCACGCCTGTTATCCCTGAAGGGTTAGCCAGAGCTGTACTTATAGTATACCCACATTTCGCCAGTTATTTGTGCAAAAAAAACGCAAGTTTTAAAAGCAATAAAAGTATATGATCGACTACAGTAAACAAAATTAGAAAAATATATGATATTCTATATGCTAGGTAGATAGTGTGTTGAAAACATAATACAACTAATTTGATACGATAGAATAAAATCATGAAAATACCTCTAAAAACTTTCTTTTTACAATAAAAACCATACTAATATACGTGCAATCATTCAGATTTTTTTGTCAGATTATTTTACAAGCAACATACTAAAGCACTAGCGTTTTAATTTTTTAGTCTAAACAATAGATTTTTTGGAAATAGATAATTGCTTCATATTTTGTGTTGAAAACATAATACACCTAATTTGATACGATAGAATAAAATCATGAAAATACCTCTAAAAACTTTCCTTTTACAATAAAAACCATACTAATATACGTGCAATCATTCAGATTTTTTTTGTCAGATTATTTTACAAGCAACATACTAAAGCACTAGCGTTTTAATTTTTTTGTCTAAACAATAGATTTTTTGTAAATAGATAATTGCTTCATATTTTGCAATAAATTACCAGCGTTGTGTCATCGCGCTTCTCTTTCTTTTCTATGCAGTTCGACTGTGACCGCGCTTTAAGTCATGTAGTCCCTTTAAGTCCCATGTACAGACGCCAGCACACCAAAGTACCCGAAAATGTCAAATTGGCCCAATCCACCTTGAACCTTACGCTGTAGCAATAAGGTTGAAAATCTATTAAAGAAATTTAACAGATTGTATGTGCTGGCGTCTGTACATAGTAGGGGGCGAATCTATTGCTACTGAGAAATTACAGATGAAAAAACCCAATAATACATTAAAATATTTACATTATGGTGGAAACATAAAGCAATAAAAAATATCTTGTCCTGATAATAAAAATGCCTGAAGATTAAGCCAAGCTCTTGAAGAGTGGCGTTTACTCATGCCATTATGTAAGGGAACACGCAGCGGCGCAAATTGCGCTAATTCACTCATAGTGCGGCTCAATTTGCACGTATCACCTTTATTTTTGAGCTGGACACGAACTTGAAGTTGCATGGATGATCCTTTGATGTGATGAAATTTTCAAAGTCAAAGCATTTATTTTAAATAGGCACGTCAAAAATTACAACAAAATGGAATTGATTCTAGTCGCCCATTCCAAAAGGTAGTTTTCGTATGGAGAAGAATGGGCAAGAAACTCCACCGTTTCTATGTCACTTTCTTTAAAATATTTAAACATGTTTACCTATCATTATCCCTCCACGATACAAGGAATCTTAGTGTGGAGGCTAGTGCTATTTTTAAATAGCAATGTTCAGGAACAATATTTATATTGGTATGGTTTATTTATATTGTTATGGTTTAGTATTTTTATTTTTTATTACCAAATATTTTTGGGTTGAATTAATTTATGTTTCTGTAATGTAAAAAATGTCGTCGTCACATAATTCAGTACTTTTACGTCTTGTTGTTTGTGAACTAATCTAATGAGTATTTATTTTATTGTTTCTTTTGCCTTTTCTGAATCATAAGACTTGACTAACGGTAGCGAAAATCTCCTTGAACACATAGAATGTCTGAAATCTTTAGTAATCAAGCGTTCTAATCAATATTTCTTGCCACTGTTACATTTATAGTTCAAGAAATACTATGACCAACCCTCACTAGGCTCGTATAGTGCATAACGACCATGTCCACTCCACAAATAGAAACAAAAGGCTGATTATTTGATGACATCACATGTAACATCTATCTCTTGACTAGCTTCACCTGTCTCGGCCACTTCTTAAGAGTTGTGGTTTCAGTGACGAGCCGTGGGAACGGCGGCTGCGGATACGAATCTTAGATTAAAATTAGCGTTTGGCATACATATGTACTAACCTGGATGACTATCTGTGTGGTGCCGGACTTAAAGAATAGCACCACCCCATACTTCCCGTGGGTGTCGTAAAAGGCGACTAAGAGGCGTACCGGAGAATGGGCAGCAGCGTTCTCTATGCATTCCACCACCATACCATACTGCGATCACCAACCCGCCTGCCAAGCGTGGCGATTATGGCAAACCCCCCCCCTTTTGGGGGAGGCCTATGTCCAGCAGTGGTCGTCTTTCGGCTGAAATGATGATGATGATGATGAACCTGGATGAACGTGTTTTTTTCTGGAGAAATCAAGTTCGGTTATTCCACCTGAATACATAATACCATTAGTACCTACCAGGAAAATTTTGTGTCGCGGTATTTTGTTGGTAGTACATTTAAAGTCGAAGTTATCCGGAAAAGAACCGGAGTCACAGATATAGCTTACAGAAGCAAGCAAGCTGAAGTGTAAGTGGGCTGACCATGTTTGTCGAAGGACCGATGGCCGGTGGAGCAGACGAGTCCTGGAGTGAGGACTGCGTATCGGCAAGCATAGTGTGGGACGCTCCCCTGCTAGATGGTCCGACGACCTCGTAAAGGTGGCTGGGACAAATTGGATGCGGAAGGCTGCGAGCAGAGTTTTATGGTGCAGCTTGGGAGAGGCATATATCCAGCAGTGGACTGCGATAGGCTGATTTGATCGATTGATTGATATTTATATTTATGGCTATATCTGAAAAAGTATAGGTCTTTGCTTACCACTTGCAATGGTAGATTTATTGATCACGAAACTGGGGGCTCGACAAGCGCTAAAAAGCGTTTCGTATTTCTCCAACGACTTTCAACAGGATTGATATATAAGCTTTTCGCTAGCTTATATTGTCAGTCCAATAAATTCTTGATTTTTCCATCGTCATCGTTATCGCCGATAGAATTTGACTTTATCGAAATCCTCAGGTCCTTTTTATACTCACGTATAAAAAGTAAAAACTGTTGCAGTAAAGTAAGATCTTCGTTTGTATGTACACTCTACCGGAGATGACCATTGCACAAGATCACACGACCTCATTATTCATCATCAATCTACATCTATCTACGGGTATATAGTCCAGTACTTTGTATGCCACATGTATTAATATGATGACTAACATACCAGTCTTACAGATCTTAATGTAAATTGGAATCATTGAAAGCGGAACTGGCGACTTTAAGCTGTTGTGTCTAGGTTCTTCTGACTCATGTTTTAAACAAACTTATCATCACTTACTCCAAATCTCTCATAACCTTTAAATTAATTGCAATAAGGTTGAGAATTGTTAACGTTGTGTGCATATAGGAAGTTGTGGGGTAATTTTCAAGAGTTCCTTGATAAACATTTGGGGTGACTCAGTCAGATTTTGTCTGGCAAGTCAATCGGGTACAAGGACGTATTTTATTAGTTTAAATATTTTTCTGACACCTGCTCAGCAGAAAGAACTGAAAGACATTGAAATTGATGACAAAGAATTCAAGCAAGTATCAGTGATTACTAGATGGATTTCATTTGGTGCTCAGGACCAGATCATCATAATGAATCATGTCGAATCTTCTGGAACTAGTTCGGGCAGATCTTGAGTTAAGCAGAAGATCAATCCTCGGAATCATCATCTGCCTAGCCTTTTCCCAAATATGTTGGGGTCGGCTTCCAGTCTAACCGAATGCAGCTGAATACCAGTGTTTTACATGGAGCGACTGCCTATCTGATCTCCACAACCCAGTTACTGGGTAATACGATAGTGGGAAATAATGGATAGTGATAATGGGAATGTTGACGTCTATACATAATAAAATGCTCTGCGAGCTGAAATATAATTTGGTAAATTTTACCTAAAAAGGTAACTACTAAAAATGTAAATACCAAAAAGGTACCTACTATTATATTATTATGGTGCTTTCATGAAATCAAAGTTAAGATTCTGCGAAATCTCTAGGAAGAAAAATCAAAATAGATATTTTCTTTCATACGTTCAATACACGACCAAAATTTCTACATTATTTGTCTGTTCTACATGAAAACGTGAAGTCGATGCCAGTCAATTTGCAACTCTATTCTTTGGGCAATAAGAAAGAAGTATAATTAATGGTGTGTCAAACAGTATCTTTGTCAAAGCATAATGGGTGGTGGAATTATGTCAAACGTCAAATTAGATGTCTGCCTTCCTGTCGTTTGCGTTTTGTGTTACAATAGAAACGCTATTAAACGACAACGGGTGGCCGTTACACCGAACTGTAAGATCACTAATGATGAAAACGCAAAAAAAGGAGAAGAAGAGACAATTTTTGATTCAAAATTAGCTGCTCTAGACAGGAAAACTAGAAGACACTATATAGAATTTTTCTAGGTACCTCTATATGTTGGATTGCCAACAAGCTTTCGTCTTAGCTGATGGCAAGTGGTCACCACCGCCTACAATGGACATCTGCAATATTAGAGGCATCGCGGATGAGCTGTCCTGTAACAAAACTAAAATGTCTTACGTTACAAAATTCTTAGATGAGACCAGCATAAGCCTGTCTAGTTAGTTCGATTAGTTTGGTGAGAGGGAGTTGGCTGTAATCTACCACGCAGGCCCAGTGCGGGTTGGTAGATGTCACATGTCTTCGAATTTTGGTTCTAGTACATGCCGGTTTCCTTACGATGTATTCCTTCACCGTTTTGAGAGCAGTGATGATGAAAGTAAGTAAGTAGTACACTAAGTAAATCTGGGTTCGAACCAACGATCTACAACTCATAAGTAGTAGCCCTGGGTCGCCACCACTCGTAGTTAGTCCGATTATCACAAAATAATTTAAGAAACATTATCATTGGCAAAATGGCACCTACAAAATATTGAGAATAGAGCATAAAGGCTACTCTAGAATTCTCTTTTCAATCACAATAAAATAATTCTCCGTTTTATTTTCAGATCTATAAGCAATTATTTTTTAGTCTTCAATAACATACCATAACCATAGGTCCCGCTGGATGCGGGAAGCACAGAACCGGTCGTAGTGGTGGTGCTTCTGGTCGCTATGTCCAGCAGTGGACGTCTTTCGGCTGAAACTATGATGATGATGATGAATATACCATAAACAATTTACATTTTCGGTTCACTTCGGTGTAACTACCCGCCATATTTACTGGAAGGTTTTTATACGACAAAGGCGCCTTATTGAATTCTATTGAGAAAAATACGTGACAGTGAAATGATTACAGAAATGTCAGTAGTACCGATATTATTGCTGTCACCCCTTACATTACGAAGCTTGATGATATGAATGACATTACGAATGGCAGAGAAAGTGGTCAAATTTGGAATCAAGTGGATTGACTTTCTTATGTGGGAACCTGACGAATTTTGTGTTTTATACTTTTGGTAATTTCTGACCTGA
The DNA here is from genome assembly GCA_916614155.1 of Mesoligia furuncula. NCBI lineage: Eukaryota > Metazoa > Arthropoda > Insecta > Lepidoptera > Noctuidae > Mesoligia > Mesoligia furuncula. The sequence continues at coordinate 2,491,046 of OU744810.1, forward strand.
TTTCGTGAGCACCTACTATTGTGACTTCTATCATTATTAATAGAAGTGACGATGGTAGGTTAGAGGTTGATAAAGTTAATTTGTTCAGTACCGGCTAGTAAAATATAAATAGATTGTAGCGACAGCTCTTCTTCGACTTATTATGAATGAAACACGTATCAAAATTTGGCCTGAAGGCTCTGAAATAGTACTTATTCTTACAAGCGAGACTGAAAAGAGAGATCTATGGTCAGCAGTAGGTGAAGTCGTGCTGTGGACGATGATGGTGACCTTATCCTAACAGTACTGTTAAAATGTTGATTACTTATACATCTGGTGATGCGTCACTTCACTCTTCATCAGAATTTGATAATACTAAAAATAACAGTAGGTAGGTACTCCATTACTTTTCCTTAGTCATAACAAGATACTATAACGCCACAATTACCATATATTCCATATGCAATGATGACAAAAACGCTCCTTTTATTGAAATTCCCATCAATCCGTGACTTCAAGACCTCAAGGACTCTAACAGTAATTATAATGATAAACAAACAGAGTATTACCATAAAACGTATTCTTGGGACGTGTATGAACAAGTATCGAATTTGTATTGTATTGTAAAATGAATACAAATGATGGTGGAGTAGGAATTTTAAACATGCTGTGGTCTCGGTCGAGCGGTTCACATGTGCTAAGGGCTGGCGACTGACGAATGGACAATGTGGCTGGACGATTGGGAATCGAATTTTATCCATGTATTAATAAAGTAATGGATAACATTTAGATGCACATGCAGTTGATTTTGATGTAAACGTGACGGCGATCCATTTACTTATGCAACTTAAAACACTAAAATAAAGCATTACAAAAAGGAGCAAACAAATAGTGTAGGAACAACTTTCATAAGAAACAGTCTTTTTCATATTAATAACCTACCAATTTCCAACCAACCTGTCAACAATATCAATAATCATTTATAACAAACGCTAGATCTAAAACTATTCCAGCTGAATGAGACAGTGAACTGAATGGTTCGCATTCTGAATCACACGACTCATTTTATGCACATATGCAAATAGCCGAAAATCAGTCGGCTACATCCATAGCCTGTTCTCCATGACAATGCACATCGGTCCTGTCAATCAGATAGACAATTATCGACCACCAGCGAACCGTGGCTAACCACTACCTGACTACTAAATTTGTACGACTTAGAATAACATGATTTGGTTGACTTGCTACTAATATTGATGGAGTGATTTTTTGATTATATTGTAAAATTTGGTAGTTGCGAGTAAAATATTATTGATTGGTTCATAGGTGTTAGAGGATTAAGGGTTTCAAACTAAACAGAGAGAAGAATATAGCCGTCAATTTAATATAATGCTCAGAAAAATAAGAATGTGTCTGATCCTATTGAAGATTTCGCACCGGGATTATCATTGTTTTTAAGCTTTACAATAAAGTATTTTGAATATTGTCTATGTATTAATAATTGTCCTGTTCATTGCCATCTACTGATTTTTTTAATAGTTTTACCTTTAGAATGGGACTGTAAAATTAACATCACAATACTTACTTTATTAATATCTCTATCTCTCCTTTATATTTGATCATCAATAGCCTATTTCCTGATAGTTTTCCTTCAAAAACCACTCTCCAACATTTATTCAAAACCTCATCGAACAAACAGACATATCTGCATACCCAACGTACTCCACGCCTGCTGGTCACAGTTCACAGCGCCCATTCATACCTGATGACTGGTTGGCGACGAATTGATTGATGTTCTCGTGTTTATTGAAATGTGTCGTATCCTCTATATCTATTGTGTGCGCTGTGGTTTCTGTTCGAGTAGGTCAGTTGAATTGATTGTGTGTGGAGCTATGTTATGCATTGTCGTAGTTGTGTTTTTTCTTTTGTTAGAATTTTGCTTCCAAATTAAACTACAAGGAAGGGTGTTTTGGTCTGTGCTCATTCTTAGCTAGCTCGTGCTTAAGTTGTTCTTTGCCATATTTAAATATATTATTGATTTATTTTTGATGGCTTTTATTGTTGTAAGCCTTAACATGCTCTAGTTTTCAAATAAAGTATACCTTCATCGAAACCTTGTGCAGAATTGTACTGTTCGATAGTCAATGGTGTAGGTTTTTACAATGCAGGAAGATAATCGTACACTACTAGTATTTCCCCGCAACTTGGCCCAAGTGGTGGTCGGTAATTATCCCACGGGAACATGTTACGGGGATAAAAAGTATCATATGTCCTTACCCAAGTTATGGTCTACCTATGTGCCAATTTTCATCCAAATCCGTTCAGCCGTTTTACAGTTACATGCTGTGTTCAGCATGTGCCATCACTTTTTGTTCCTTCATGATTGCCTTTAACTGACCGAAAGGAAGCCTTTTTCTGTGTATCGCAGTTTTGCATATAGTAATAGTAACATTACATATACTTCACTTAAATTATTTCGCAAAATACGTAACAATTGGTAAGTTTTGAGCAGCGACAGTGCAATCCATTGTCAAAGAGAACGCACAATAAAATTGAACAACTTGCGACACATCACGACACGTCACGAAGGGGCTATTGTCTGTCTAGCTAGCGTAGGTTGAGCAATTTTTTGATTTGATTTGTTTTGGGCAATACTTTTGGCATTGGTTTGTAGATTAAGTCTATATGCTTAACCTCGGATCCGTTTGAAGTAGGCGTATCTGTGAAGTGGTGCTTGTGACAGCTTCGCATGGCTTTGCACGGCGCATGCTTTCGAGTACATTATTTTATGGGTGTTTTTTTAAACTATTTTTTATGGACAAGTCAATGTGTCATGCCCTGAATGAAAAGACGGGACGAGCTGGACTCCTTTTAGAAGAATTGTCCTAAAATCACAGTAGACCAGGAATAGGAAAAAAAGGGCAGGATGGCAGTAAAAACGTAAAGAAATTAAGAAACCAATTGTGTCTAGGTCAGAGATAAAAACTTGAAAGGTTGGGAAGTAAAATCGCAGTAGACCAGGAACAGTGAAAAGGGAAGGAAGGTAGTAAAAATCTAAGGAAATTAAGAGGCCGATTGTATCGAGACAAAAACTTGAAAAGGCAAGAAAAAATTCAACGACTTTCACCCACAAAACTTCTAGGAACCTCCAAAATCAACCACAAACAAAAAACGTTGATCCAAAAAAATCGACAATACTTATAGCTAGTAAGATGGCCCCGATGCACGTCGATACGCAGCAGTTTAGATCGAAATCTACCCTCGGTATAAATTTAGACCTGGTGTTAGCGGTGCGTGAACGGACGTAATTGCGAGCGTGATCGTACGTTGTAAGTGGCGCCATCTTTTGGTGAAGGTTGGGAAGTTCTTATTGATTTATTGGTGGATTGTAATTTTGTTGTAAGGCTGACGTTACCAGGAAATGAATGGCAACGAGGTTGTAATTTTTTATAATTAGTCACGCTCTGTAAGTTCTGACTTTTTATTTAAAGATGAGTTAATCTTAATTACAGTTCATACATAGCATCTGTAGGTGACGATTGATGATATTAGAAGTAAATTATATTATAACTTTTAAGTCGTTCTAATTATGGTTTGAGTGTTTTGGGTTCACGTAAAATTGCAAGGAGTAGCTTACCAGAGAGAGAAGAAGCTTTTCCGTAGCAGTGGGATACATGGAAGTTATAGGACAAGCCAAATTGTAAACCTGTTTCAAGAAAGAAATAGGGAGAAACATATTGATTCGCATACGTCCATTCTACATAGCCATACGTCCAGTTCACACCAACAGGATGTCAACTCAAACCTTTATTTTCTTCAATCCAAAATTCTTCCACTTTTTCTCCTCTCATTTCAAATTCCACTTTACCACCTGCACTTAGAGTTTAAATTCCATCAAACCACCATGATAGTTGCACAAACTTGGATGCAATGTTTAATATAATTTTTATTAAAGTGCGAGTTCAGAGGAGCGGAGCTATCTGTGCTCTAATCGTCGCCTGTAATGATTACGGTTCGCCGTAATTATTTCGAGCTGGCTGTCTTTGTAATGATTTAGAAAATATAGATGTGCATGGTAGTTTGGAGAGAGATATGAGCGTGGTTTCGGTATGATTTTTGATCCAGTGGTGACTTTAGAACTTTGCTTGATCCTGCAAATCACACACACACATTATATTTTGTCATAGTAGACCACATAAGGCAGTAGATCAAAACCGTTTTCGCTGGATGAGTACAATTACGGAAATATATAGTGAATTTTTGAAGTTAGGTGCTGGGTAGAAATATTGCTTTCTGGTGCTATTCACAAGAATAAACGTTTGATCATCAGGTGCTACTAAAGAACTGATTTGAAGATGGTTATTACTTAGATCCCCATACCAGTCATTAATCGCGTGGTGGATTTCTCTTACAGGGAGGATGCATGGGTCCAAGCAGTGGGAACAGTATTGGCTAAATGTTATGTGTTTTCATTATAATTTGTGACATCCCAAAACCCTGCCACATCCAGCACACCACCACGCACCACTATTTCATTACGGTAATCGTAATTTTTACGTAATGGCAGCCAACTCGTGATAGTATCGCTGTGATTGCAAACTACTTGTTGATTACTAAATGCTGCGGCTTGCCTTACCCACGCTCTCAGCTATTGACGCTTGAAAATGTGATCGTGTTTCTTAAGATTGTGAAGGACTAAATTGAGCAGTTTTATCTCTAAATATAGCTAAGCAAGTTAAATAATTATTTTCATCTGTTAGTGAATCGATTGTTGAAGAGAGTGCATCTTTCATTGTTGATGTCATCATTCATTTGCAAGAAAACACTACTAAGGAGAGTGAGAGACAATCGCACAGCACCCTAAGAACTGTAGTGGAGAGGTTCAGCTTTCCAGTTCTAAAGCAGTTTGTGTGGAAAGTGATTGGTACGGTACTAACACAAGATAGCAAGTTATGTATATTGTTAAAGTATAATGTTACCAGCAATGCTTGAGGTTTTTAGATATTAATTATTATTTTCATGTCGCCATGCATGGTGATTATACGGACGGGTATGTAGTTTGTTATCAAGGCACCATAAATTATGGTGCATTCATAGTAATAATATTCAAAAAGTTATAAAAGGTTACACCAACCAAAGCAACCGTCACTTATTTCTCTATCTCAGTTTATAAAATATATGTTCTTTGCATTTTCTTCTCAATTCGTTTTTATTTCTTCTTAGAAACTTATAAGTACTACAGAAGTACAAATTCCTACTCACGCCGTAATTCAGCTCACTGCTACAACCATAATAACTACTAAAACTATAGTTATCAACTAAGCAAATACAGGAGGTGTCTTAAACGACAGTTTAATTGACTATCTCAGCCTAGCGATCGTAATCGTTCGTGTAATTGGTCTAATAATAGCTGTTATAAGGTTATGGAACTGTTTCACACTATGTGACGTTGTATGTACCCATTTGTAGGATAGGAGTATATGTAGACATACTTATTAAGATGTACATGTCTGCGAATTCTTTCATAAAGCTTAGAAGATTAAGTTAGTTGCTAAGTCGGAACTTGATACAGAATAATTTATTTGAGTGCTTGAATTCATACTAATGTAGAAATGCAACCGTGTCCAAGTAATTTAGTTTTCTACTGTTTGTTTTACGAGATTATGGTATGTGTATAGTCTTTCAAGCAATATAAGTAATTTCAACAACATTAACAAGCGTAGAATTTGCTTTAAATCTCTAGTTGGTATTAAATCAATGATTTGATGATGATGATTGATGTGACGTCTCATAACTTCATAACGTCCATTCAGTAAATGGCTAATATCGTTATTGATTTTACAAAGTCTCTGTTACTGTTATGTTAGTTATGTTTCCAGCTGTTCTCTGGCTATATCCAGAGAGAAGCTGAAATTAGGAGTATTAGAAGTATACTTCTAATATCTCTAGTATATACTAGCGGATTTTACTATTCATGTCTTTAACGCTATTCTCAGTACTTCAACAGGGCACTATCCTAGGCCCCGTATCTGCTGCACACCTGAATTTCCCAGAAACCGGACAGATGGATAAAACTACCATTTTTATGACTAGAAAACATAAAAATAAAGCCCAGCCATTAACAACCAGCTACCAGTGTGAAGCGTTTAACCGAACGGTTACAATTTTACAGTAACCGCTATAAGGCAATAAGACATGCGTATCGTACGGTCGTATGCTTCTATCTGGTTTCGGCATCTTGAAAGTACTGCACGCGCGGACGTGTTGAACCTGTGGGTAGAGACGGAGACAGAGGTGTTTTATAGGATTTTGGATAATATTAATTTGTACAAGATTTTATGCTATTTAGACTGCTGAGTGGTCTTTGTTAATGAACTATTATCATTCCTCTTCGTGACTGTCGAGGTTAACAAAGGTCTCGGAGATACTATTTTGGCTATCATCATTGTTGCAAAACATGATTGTTCTAATAAATGGCATAGTTTAGACATTTCAAAAGTTGAAAGATTCACTTTTCATTTCATCAAAATATTGCTTTAACTTATCTTAGCTGAAATGATAGAAATAAAACAAAATACTTTACCTCTTACTACCTATAATTGTAGGTACTGAAATAAAGAGATATTTAATTGATTTAAAAGCAAAAAATAAAACCTCGAAACCCGTAGCTGTATCCAAAACACATCTGTACCCACCAGTACAAACAGCGACACATCACAACTCAAGTATTCCAAGAAACGGCAATAATTCTGAACAAAATCCTCCACTCTTGTATTAAATATGAATATCACACTGATTTATGTTTTAATGCCGGTACACATTAAAGAGAAACAACTGACATTTGACAGGGGAGCTCATTATATCGATCGTTAAACTTTATCCGTGACATCTCGATAGGCGAAATCAACACCTATTACGATGACAGCTGTAAAATTGCAGAATAGGTAACTACGCCATTTTGTTTCTCGTCTTTGATATTTTGCGTTTCGTTTTTATTATTTTTTAATAGACATAATTTGTGTTAGGTAATTATGTTAAATTTATTCTCGTTTTATGGCGAATTCTTTCGTCCTTTTTTTACCTAATGTTGATTTGAATCGTCATCACATATGCTTGTGCCATACTATTATCGATATCCGTGATTATCACATTATATCATCAGTCTTATATAACTAGCTTCTGCCCGCGACTTCGTCCGCGTAAAATTTCTTGTTTCCCCGACCTACATCGCATCGCATCGTCTGCCCGCGCTATTACTACGTTTTCGAAGAGCGTTCCTTCTAACTTTTTTTTGTTTTTGCTCGGCTCCTTATCCTATAGGTTCCTCAAGAATTGGGCTATCATCATTGATGCATTTTTTAAAATCTGACTGTTAGTTCCAGAGATTTGCGCATTCAAACAAACTCAAAAATGAACAAACTCTTCAGCTTTATTATTAGTAGGTATAGATTAAATCATCCTTCATTTGGTATTAATTAGGTCCTATCTTCATGCCAAGTTTTAAGATCTTTTTTTAAATCAGTTTTATTAGGAGCTCATACGCTAGCAGCTTGTCACATTTTCTGCTTTTGACCAATTATTGTTACCTATACAGGGTGAAACTGAAAACATGCGACAAACCGAAATGGGAGATTGTACTCATCATTATGAACAACTTTTAATAAGGGACCAAAGCTGCAATCGTGAAAAAAAAAATGAGCTTTTTGACGAGTTATGCGAACATAAATCTAGGGAACAGCTGATTTTGTTTTCGCGATTTCAGATTTGGACCCATAGTAAAAGTTGTTCATAATAATGAGTACAATCTCCCATTTCGGTTTGTCGCATGTTTTCAATTCCATCCTTTAATAGCTTCTTGTGGCACCTCAGAAATTCTAAAGAACTCCATAAAACTGATGATTTAATGTACTGATCAAAATAAAACCCTGATACAAAATCACAGACCTCTATGATAAGATTTTGTACCAATCAATGGTGACCACAATTCAGCTAGTTAATTAAACCATAACAAACCATCAACAAATACTTGGAGCTACCCAACAGTAACCACACATCAACCCGAAACCTATCCGACCGATCAGCCATCTATAGAGACATAAAATTTTATGACCCTCAAAAACTTGGAACTTCGAACCAAAAAAAAACCGATAAAATTTCGATAAAAATCGGTAAACAGCCGATGCACGTACACGAAGCGGTTTTTCTCGGAAACAGTCGATATCTTGGAGTATAGAATATAAAGAGAGGTTGGAAAGGTGTTAGGAGTTCTGTAATTGATTTGAAATGCAACGCGACTCGGCCATGGGATTCGTAATGGGTTGATCGACAAGCTGAGATTATTAAATACTGTAGCTATTACTACTGATGTCAAACGCATGGTTGAATGTTTTATGGGATTACGTGACTATTTATTGTGGTGGAATTAGAAATTTACTATTGTTGTTGTGTCTCGCCTAATATGTAGTTGAACATTGAATGCTTGTTACAGTGAACAAATTGTAGTTAAATTTCTTCTTCGTTTTACCGTTAGGCTGCCTTTTTCTGTAGTGAGTGAGGAAGATAGTTTTGTCTCTTAATATTTCCGTGACCTACCTCTAGCTCGTGCTCTGATGAGACCTCAGAAATTCTAAGGAGCTCCATACAAATGATGTTTTTACTGTGTCACAGAGACTGTCTCTAGAACCATACGTAACATAAAATAAAAAATAAATTTAAAAACTATAACCCGACCCGATCCTTTTCAGTAGTAGGGTTTTAGTTTTTAAACTTATTTTTTATTTAATTATTTTGGGGCTTATTTCAGTAATAATACAATTTTTGAAATGTATACATAAGCCCTTTCATTGGATACCCAACAAGACTCCATCCCAAAATATTTATTTTTAAATTCATCACTTTGTGTCCTCTAGAGGGCGCCATATTGAATTTAATGTGACAGCGGACGGTACCAGCGGACGGTCAAGACTCTTCTAACGATACCTCATTTGTCAAATTATTATGTACTTCTGAAGTTATGAGGGAACTGATGAACATACATTAATACATATCGGTTAAAATCATAACCCTCCATAGTCAAGTGTTTAATTTTCATTATATTTTATTGCTCGCTGCACGACTTTTTTGCGTTTTGCCACACACTTCGGCTTACTTTTAATGTAGTATTCATCAGCATCATTTGTAATACGAAAGGATATCGACATCGATATCGAGACAGGGATATCAACGCGGAAACTGTAACTGTGAATTTAACAAATGATTCTAGAGCCTCTAGCGTAGAGTTCTGTTAAGACTTATCAAAGAAAATACGGCTGTTTCATAGAAAACGGCAACCTAAGCGGTCAAAATGTATGAACAGCAATAAAAAAAAAACGGTCGAAAATTTCAACGCAGGGCCGTTCAGAATCATATACTGAATCCATGCAGGTTGCGCATCGATGTTTACCAACCTGTATAACTGCTTATAGATGGTTCCTTTTTCATCTCTACGCTCAAAATCTTCCAAATCCCATGCTCAAACCTCATAAAAACCAACACAAACCCTTACGAACCTACGATTTACAGTTGCACAGTTAACAACATCACCTAAACAAAAACGTAAGGAGCCATTGTACAAAGCGCGCATTACCATAAGGACTTTGTGGGCGAAAACTTTGCTCTACAGACACAATAATTTACCATTTCTTGACTGTTAATAGCCGATAGGATTTTCTGTCCTCGCACCGCACCGCAGGGAGAATTCGGGAACTCATTAGGGGTATAATTTTCGCAGCAATAAACACCCCGCGATAAATATCAGCCCCCTAAAAGGGGTGAGTGGTTGCTACTGTTATTTTTGGAGATGTTAGTTTGTGTTTAAGTTATAATAGTGAGTTGTAATTTGGGGCTGTTTTGAGTGTAAGGAAGTTTGTAAAAAGCAATCAAGAACATACGTTGAAAGTTGTTACAGGTTGACGTGTATATTCAAGTTACTAGACTTTTGTCCAGTTCATTGCAAAAAGCATAAAGAACTTGATTAAGGATTCATCATCATGATGTCAGCCGAAGACGTTCACTGCTGGACATAGGTTGGAGCTTCGATAAAGCAACTAACTACAATAAAATTTAGAATTGATGAAATTCCTAATTAAATTAGTCTAATATAATTATATAAGGTTATTATGGACTACATGACTTAGGCGTAAGAGAGCCTATTTCTACAATAAAACTCCAAATCAATGACAAAGCTACATATCCCAACTGCATAGATACAGCTCAAATTCAACTTCATCATCTCCCATAAAAAAAAAATTAAAAAGTCAAGGTCAAATAAAATATCACGCATTATTAATTACATGGACCCAATATCATCTAAGACAAAGAAATATTTATAATTCAAGAACAGTAGCAATCAGGAGCGGTACACTATGCAATGAAGCGATCAATATCTACAACTAACATATAAAAAGATATTTAAAAAATATCGTATTTGTTGGTCAACTCGGTGTCGGTTCCGAGTATATCAAGATAATATCGAATAATCCGAGAAGCCGCTAATTAGTGACGATCGTTATTATTTGAAATATAATATCGATGATGTCAGTATTAAGATTAGTTTATGTCCTATTTATTTATGGAAGTAACTAAATGTTAATTGTGTTTAAAAATTGATGAATAATTGTCAAATTGATGATAGATAAACTAAAGTATTCTCGTAAAGTATGAAGATTTTGACACAAAAATAAGCGAAATTGAAACTGTGAGATCGACAGCAAGGTATTCGACAAAAAAGGCGGTGGCCAATTCGTTGTTTTAAAAGTCATGTTCCCTAAATATAATTCCAATACCGAACGCCACTAAGAATCGTTATTTCAGCGATTCTTATAATTTCTTTACCATATTCATCGGCCGTGACAAGAAATACAGCATCTAACGCTTCGGTAATTACAATCTAACTATCTCCTTCTAATTCCCGAACCCCACTCTTCAATATCCAGTCCATAAGTCACAGCTGCCTCTTACAGGACTCTTCATTTTAATTCCAGTTCCTGATCGGGCCCGGAATGCTGCGGCGTAATTATATGAACCCTTTCGGCACTAAATTCGTGCCCTGGCGCAATTTAACTCAATGTTTGAACATGTCCCGTTTTATTGCCCTCTACAAATTAATAGCGTTAAGGTCAATTATTAAAATAATTAAAGGACTTTTGGAATTTCTTCGTTTCGAGAGTAAAAGCTTGCAATTACACGTAGGTATATTTGACTGTCTTGTCTCAGCTGGTATTTTCTGTAAAAATCTCACCGTGAAAACTTAGGGGATATGATCTATCAAAAGTGTCAATCGCTAGCATATCCCTAATCGAGCATCAGGTGGTTCACTTTGAACTCACTTTTTCACCTATGTTTCACGGGTGAGATTTTTACAAAATAGGCTGTTATCCACCATCTTTGTAGTCTGCTGTTATCAAAAGATGGTGGGATCACTTGTCATCAAGTGGGTTTCACTGTCGGTGACTTCGCTTAACACGTAACTTCTACACACTAAATATCCTACCTACCACCAAATATCTATCCTACTCTTGTGTAAATAGTTGGAATCGGCTTTCAGTGTAATTCAATACTATTAGATTCCATTTGCATACCAAATGGTATGCAAATGGAATGAAATCATCATTCCATAATTTTATAATTTCCATTTTTTTTTTTCGTTACTGAGAATCGACTTGAATGGCGTACAATTTGTAGAGGCCTATGTCCGGCAGTGGACTGCTGTAGGTTGATGATGAAGAGATTCCATTTGATACAAAGTAACTGTGGGGTCATCTCCGCTTAGTGGAATTATTTTAATCGATCAGCCGGTAAAGTGAGCTTAAAGTGATCTGTCAATAGTGTACATCAGGTGGAATGACATTTCAATGACCTAAGTTTTCACGGAGATATATTTACAGAATAGATGGGCTGATGTCTAAGACTTTATCTGACAATGATGCTAGCTAGCTAGCTAGTTGCAATCGACAGAAAACCAAGATCGATGTATTTAAGAGCACTTTAAAACACGCAGGATCATTAATTTGGAAGAGCATAGAAGGTTGCTATATTTTATCAAAATTAAACACCAATATTGCGTTAAATTATGTGTGAAGCTCTGCAGGAGGCCTTAGAATCTGGTAAAGTGCTGTGAAAGTTAACAAATTACGATACGAAAGAAATTAATGGATTTGAATTAAAATCAATACTTTGATATTGATACTGTCATTGCTTTTCTAAAACATATTTTTGGAACATTATACTACTGTTGAGACTGTAAGTAATTTAGTAAAAGAGTTATGCACAAAATTCATTTGTTTTTATAAATAGTGAATGATTTGATTAGTATCAAGATGTTAAAGTCAAAGTCAACGGTATTTCAATTTATAGGCACTTATGAAAGTCAAAAATAGATACTCGTAAATAATCGTGTTACAACTGAAGAATAATGTCATTGTGAAGACCATGTAAGATAAAAAGTAGATGTTACAAATATCTACTATGGCCGCTAGTTTTGATTGATAAATTACTTCACCAAAGTTACATGTCCTCATTCCAACTGTCACTAACTCAGAATTGGGAACAGCTGTTGTACCTTATAGGTACAATACCAGCGATCCCGTAACAACGTCGCCATAATCGAATCCCTCCAATATAATATTCTGTCACATTTTTAATTTCATAAATACTCGTACATTTGTCTTCAGCTTAAACTTTATGGTCCATTACTTATATATTTATTCTTGAATCTTCAATACTTTACACTTTTGAATTAAATCGATTGGATTATATTAAAACTTTCGTATTTCGCGCGTCTGAAGTGTCATGCGCATGAGTTTTTATTGTGTCGTAAATTCTATATTGTTTTATTTCCGTTTTTTTTTTGGTTCGCTCGTATTTTTGTGTTGGATCGAAAAGGTCGATTTGCTTATTTGGGAAGATCTTACGTAATTTCTTGTTTTAAGCATTAATGTAATATGAATGGTGCATTAAAATAAGTGTCCTTGATTTACTTAAAAATACTTCTGGCGCTTGTCCGTGTGGTGTCGGACTTAAAGAATTGCACCACCCCATACTTCCCGTGGGTGTCGTAAAAGGCGACTAAGGGTCGTACCGGAGAATGGGCAGCAGCGTTCTCTATGCATTCCACCACCATACTATACTGCGATCGCCAACCCGCCTGCCAAGCGTGGCGATTATGGCAAAACCCCCCCTTTTGGGGGAGGCCTATGTCCAGCAGTGGACGTCTTTCGGCTGAAATGGTGATGATGATGACTTCTGGCGCATCCTGGACACTCAGACACTTGACAACCATTGCTGAATTTTAATTTTGATTTTAATTGAGATATAGGCCCGCTCTTGATCTAGATCTTGCTTGGTGGAAAGCGATGGATGAAGTCTACGAAGAAACGAGCTAGCCCTGAAGAAACCTGTTCACTCTTGCTTTAAAGGCTTGACGGGTTATCATCACTTCAGCCGAAAGACGTCCACTGCTGGACATAGGCCTCCCCCAAAAGGGGGGGGGGGGGGGTTGCCATAATCGCCACGCCCGGCAGGCGGGTTGGCGATCGCACTATGGTATGGTGGTGGAATGCATAGAGAACGCTGCTGCCCATTCTCCGGTACGCCCCTTAGTCGCCTTTTACGACACCCACGGGAAGTATGGGGTGGTGGTATTCTTTAAGTCCGGTGATGGGTTATAAATGTTAAATATTGAATACAAGTAAATCTTTTTGATTTTGATGCATGTGACATTTACATCATCATAAGGCACTTGACGATACAAGCGATTCCAAGGTAACATAAAAAAGGATTGCCAAGACAAGTAACAAGTCGAAATTAGACCATTCGTTTTTGCAACCGATCTAGTCCTTCAGCCCACAATCATAGGACCAAACACCATGCCACCATTAATAGTAACCCATTAACACTTTTAAGCCCATCCCAAATCAGAAGTATCTTAACCACTGCACATAAATCGAAGAAGGGTGGTACAACCCTTACACACATAAATCTAGAGTCTCGACCACCCCTAATGGGGCGTCTTTGTTACGTCTAGATGTGAGGGTGCCTTAATCGAACAAATGCAAATGTAGTATTATTGTAACTGTCTATTATGGGACAGATCTTTGTCTTTCGAATCTTTATGGCTGATTTTAGTGATGTAAAAAGGGTTATTTCATTCTATAGGAAGGGGTGATTGTCTTGGCTGTTCGATTAAAAATGTGGTCCTTGGAAATCAGGAAAACATCGTGAGGAAACCGGCATGTCTTAAGCCTCCTCTACACGTCGGCAGATTCATCAGCAGATGGCCATCAGCCAATGCCTCCGCCGACGTGTAGACGGGGTAATTTGCTAGTCTGTGGTAGGTATTTAGCATCTGCCGACGTCAAATACCTACCACAGACTAGCAAATTACCCCGTCTACACGTCGGCGGAGGCATTCGCATCTGATCCTCCACCCATCCAGGCCATCTGCTGATGAATCTGACGACGTGTAGAGGAGGCTTTAGGACCAAAGACTCGAAGACATGTGACATCTACCAACCCGCACTGGGCTCGCGTGGTGGATTACTGCCCACTCCCTCTTGAAGAGAGGAGGCCTGTGTCCCAGCAGTGGGAACTTTATCGTCTGATTATGTTAAGTTTTCGAAAACAATGTATATATTTTTTAAATATGATGAGATCTCACAGAATCGTAAAGAACAATATGGACGCTGTCTTGACGCTGCGTGAGCGTGCGTGATCCCGCGCACTTTCGGTGTCCACCGCGCACAGGATATATGGAAAGCAGCACGTCAAGTACACATCTGTAATCCCAGAAGGATTAGGCAGGCGTGTATTTATAGTATATAACCTATTATTACTTATCTGTCCGGTAAAATCTATTAAACAGGTGCCAAAACTTAAACAGAACTCATTTCTCAATGAACGAAATTCCAATTTTCTTACTATAAGTAATTATTGGTCCTCCGATCACAGATAAGCTGCCACCGATACTAACCTTATTAAGTAATAAACATTTTACCGACTAATCTACTAAAGTATCGGTTTTTTAACAAACTCATCGTCTCTGAAACTTCAAAATACATTATGATACCAATAAACACGTGTATAAATTCCGTTTTACGATCGTTGAGAAACGAAAAACCGATTTTTTTTTGTCGATAAATATCGATTTTCGTTTCGGAAACGCCGCTTTTGGGGGTTAAGTTATTGTTTTGTACGACTATTGGTTTAGTTTACGGTTATCGTCGTATTTAAGGTTACTAGTTTTTGCCGCGGCGGTGCCTGCGTCTTAGTATAATTCACAGGTGTTTTTTTTGTTGTCGTATCGTTTTTGTTAATGTTTTAATCACCACGTTTGGTAGACGGTTTTGGGATTAATAGTACCTATTAATTTACATATTATTGTGACTCCCTCTCGCGGTGGGAACATTATAGGCTGATTATGTGGCTTGTTTTTGAGATTCAAATTCAATAATCAATCAAAAGTTAACGTTCTGTTTGGGTGGTCTATTTCAAGGAAAATGCTGTCAGAAAATGGTATACTTACTTTGTAGTAATTAGAATTAATGTTAGACTGTATCATCCCACTGCTGGGCAAAGGCATCTTCCCGTGACTTCCAACTCTTTCGTGGCAGGGCTAAAGTGGCCCGCAGCTCATTGGGCATACGGCAGACGTGGCCAGCCTAATCCGACATCAGCTTAGAGGCATTTCGAGCAACGTCAGCAACTTGTGTTTTGGAGCGCAATATGGTGTTGCGAATATGGTCAATTGAAAATAAACAATTCGATGCCTAAAATACTGCACTCCAATGTACCTACAGATGCCAGCACATCAAGCTACCCGAAACTGTCAAATTTTCCCAATCAACTTTGAACCTTATGATTTAGCGATAAAGTTAAAAATCTATTAAGTCATTAATTTCGGAACAATATACATTGTGTAGAAATTTTGTAAAATAAAACAGTACCATTCAAATAATAACTCGCGAAGGGTAAAAGAAAGACAGATTGTAGTACCTTGATTGATCTGCTGACGTCTGTACGTTGGCAAACCTTGAGTTTGGACTTTTGAATGTTTGTCAAAGCATTACCTTGGTATTATTGTAACCTAACTTTGTTTTGTAACGATTGCTTCAGAAGAAGTCAGAATTTAATAATAGTCCCAATGGTATTGAAAAACTATCCAAAAAGCAAAAAAAAAAAAAACAATTTTGAGTACATTGATAAGAAATAGGGATACTTAACTTTAAGTAAAGTACTTATTATTTACAGTAACTGCATTATTACTTACAGATTAAACTCACACACGACAAAACCATCTGCAATACAAACAGACAAACTAACAAATAAGAATAAACGATACACCGACGAAACCACATCGTTATATTTATCGTTATCGTTATTATCGGTCGTTATAACGTTATTAACGATCGAAAGAACAGAAATATAATCGTTATTTGTATTTATATCGTTATACCTGGCCGTTCGCGTCCCTAAATTAGACTTATACTGATATACGTAGTACTCCGAGGCTAATAATAGTGTGGATAGTGAAAGTTGTTTGTTTGTTTGTGGAGATTATATTTTGGGATTGGTCTTTGCCATTATAGGGAGAGGGAGGGGCCCTTGTAACAGCCGCACAGGTCAATCGATCAGGTTGGTCTGTGGATGGGTGACCATCTTTACATAACTAGACCCCTCCTTGCCTCGGATAGCACGTTAAGTCGTTGGTCCCCGCTGTCATTCGCGGATCTTTGACAGTCGTTACGGGTAGTCAGAAGCCAGAAAATCTGCCAACCAGTCTTACCGAGGGGTATCGTATTACCCAGTGACGGTTGTGGAGGTCAGATAGGCAGTCGCTCCATGTAATACACTGGTATTCAGCTGCATCCGGTTAGACTGGAAGCCGACCCCAACATAGTTGGGAAAAGGTTAGGCAGATGATGGTCATTGCCATTATAGTATGCTAAATTGTATACTTGAGCCATACCCTGCTGAATAATTGCGTATCACACCAATAGTAGGAATGGCTTTGATTTTGGCTATTCAACAACATTTATTGCGTTACTAGCTACGCCCCGCGGTTTCACCCGCATAAGTGTCGATCCCGTGGGAATATCGGGATAAAAAGTAGCCTATATATTAGTCCTGGATGTCAGCTACCTCCATACAAAATTTTATCAAAATTGGTCCAGCCGTTTGAGCGTGAAGAAGAAACAAACATATAAACACACACACACACACTCACAAACTTTCGCCTTTATAATATTAGTGTGATTTACGTTGTTGAGAAGACAATTTTTTCGAACTTAAGAGGGCACGGGGCCTGCGAGGAATTTGAAAAATAGGTATTTGAAGAAACTATTGCCGTCGTCTTACCTCAAGTCTGCCCCCGTAGTGTGTGATAGGGACAGCTGCAGCTCAGACCGATATTATCACAAACATTTTGACAAGATCGACGATTCATATTCCCCTTTTTTTCCTCGAAAACTGAGCCGATTAAATTATGTTTTACATTAACATTTTAACACGGCGGTAAAAATAGGCGATTTTTTGTAATTTTTAGAGGGTCATATTTTCTTTATTAATTTGTTGCTGAAAAAAAAAGAAAATGACAGGGACGTGTTTACTACAGACCTTGATTTTATGAAAAAAATTTAGCTCTAGAGGCATTATTCAGGAAGAAAAATGGGGAATACATTTGTATCTATGGAGAACCGCACGCTCTGTTCCCTCTTAAGAAGCAGTGGTAATCTACTGCTTAGTAGTGGTATCATTCTGAATCATAATGACATCATATGATTCAGAATGATTCAGATTGTGATTGGTAGTGTGTTACGCAATTAGGAATCTGGACTGGGTAGATAGGTAGCTACTCTTTACCGTCTCGTTTCGATGACTCATATTTTGGGACACAGAATTCTATACAAATTGTCCACTGCGAAGGCTTGTAAAAAATATTAGCCAAAATTATTAGACAAAATATTAATATTATTTATTACCAAACAAAGTTTATAATATGTGGTCAGATTCGGACACTTCCGACAATGAAGAAGATACAATAATATTGCGCAGTCGTCGAGTCTTTTTAACCAGAAACACTTGATAAAACGTTTGAGAAACCCCCAAACATAATTATTTTGCTTCTAATACACTTCTCAAAACCATTAGCTTTAGATCCATGGTAAATTGAATTTCAACTATGTTGGGATCGGTTTCCAGTCTAACCGGATGCAACTGAATACCAGTATTTTACATGGAGCGACTGCCTATCTGACCTACATAACCCAGTTACTGGGTAATACGATACCCCTTGGTAAGACTGGTTGTCAGACTTTCGAGCTTCTGACTACCCGTAGCGACTATTAAAGATCCACGAATGGCAGCCGGGACCAACGACGTGCTTTCCGAGGCACGGAGAGGTCACGGTAAGTAAAGATGGTCATGGTCACCCATCCACAGATCAACCGCGGCAAGCGTAGCTTAACCTGATCGATCTTCCTGTGCGGCTGTTAATATTTAGCCACGCAACACCAAAAAGACAGTGCAAAAGACAAAATCAGAGGAATCCAAAAGTGGCGGGAACTATTTCCGTATTTTTTAACCGACTTCAAAAAGGAGGAGGTTCTCAATTCGACGGTATGTTTTTTTTTTTTTTTTTTGTTTGTTACGCGATTACTCCGCCAATTGTGGACCGATTTTCAAAATTCTTTTTTTGTTTGAAAGGGTATACTCTCGAGGTGGTCCCATTATCACCAAATTGGAATCTGATGAGAGGATCCCATGGAAATCGAGGGAAACCCTCAAATTTTATAGGCAAAGCTATAACGATTTGGGTATTTTTTAAAATAACTTCAGCATTTGCTCTCGGAAATCATCATTTGGTAAAGTGGAGCTGATGAAGAAGACCACAGATGGCCCACTAAAAAGTGAAAAATAAAAACTTTTTACAAAAAAAAACAACCGACTTCCAAAAAAAACACTACAAATTGAAAAATAACTTTAATTTCGGAAGTCGGTGTCTTTGGTTATGCATTTTCGTTTATTGACACCGACTTCCGAAATTAAAGTTATTTTTCAATTTGTAGTGTTTTTTTTGGAAGTCGGTTGTTTTTTTTTGTTGTACTTCCGAAATTAAAGTTATTTTTCAATTTGTAGTGTTTTTTTTGGAAGTCGGTAGTTTTTTTTTTGTAAAAAGTTTTTATTTAAGAAGTAAAGAGGCATGGATATAGATTATGTGTATTCAGCCAAGCCAGCCTAATATTTTTCATTAGTCTACTACTATTAGTTATTAGTCCAGTACCAGTGTTTTTGAGAAACAGGAAATATTAGGACTTGTAATTTTTACACTAGTAACTAATAACTAATATACCAGTAAACTAATAGTTTCGAGAAATAGGGCCCTGTCCGTGGGGTACCAGGGGGTAGTTGTTCTGATGAAGTGTGGAGGTCTGGTATATTTTTTGTCCACCTATGTTGTCCTTTTAACCCAGAGGCGGTATGGACTGGTAGAGAATGCCTTCTGGCTTCAAGTTCGCGTATGTACAGTCTACAAAAGAGATAAGTATGCAGGATCGTCTGATATAGTTAAAGTTTAGTAAAAAACCGATGAATGTTCTCGAATAAAATTGAATTTTGTTCATAGAAAACAAACAGCTAATTTATCAAATTAAATTTCAGTCGTCAACATCCATCGGTTTCTTGCTAAACTTCAACTGTATCCGATGATGCTGCATAATTATCTCTTTTGTTGACTGTACCACTACCTTCTGTTCACAAAACGCCTAAGTAGGCCATATAAGGACTTACCTACACTCTTATAGCTGGTATTTTTTTCTTAGCCTTACTTTCCCACTGCTGGCCAAAGGCCCCAAATCCCTCCCCATCTCCAAACCTCGAACCAGGTCTCGCGGTACGCGTCCAGATCATCTTGCCATCTCTTTCTGGGTCAGCCTCGGCGGCGCCGTGCATCTTCAGGCGCCCATTGTGTGGAGACTTTTGACCAGCGGTCATCGTGCATGCGGCTGGTTAATTATTTATGTACTTTATTCTACACCAGAAAATATATGACAATTATTTAATTTAAAATGGGCTTGTTTTTAGCCTTTCAGTTTTTTACCGCAGTCGGGTTTTTTATTTTTTTAAATTATTTTTTTTTATTTCCAGCTTTTTAGTTTACAAAATAAAGGTGAAAGATTTCGCAGACGATTTAGTCCTTGGTACGTGTTTTTTACGATTTTTCACTTCGAATTACTTTTAACCCTATAAGTTATACTAGCTTCTGCCCGCGGCTTCGCCCGCGTGGATGTCGGAAATTATCCTACGGGACAGTACCGGTGAAGTAGCCCATGTCCTTCCCTAGGATGCGATCTATCTACTTGCCAAATTTATCGAAATCCGTTCAGTGGTTTTGGTGTGAAAAGGTAACATACAGAAAGAGGTACTTTCGATATGGCTCACTATTTACGGCGTCCACATAAAAGGTAGATATATGCCGTCACGGACATTTATTTAGAACTGTTTAAGACAAACAGTCCCACGATAGGTACAGTCAACAAAGGAGATAAGTATACAGGAGCGTCGGATATAGTTGAGGTTTACTAAGAAACCGGTGGATGTTCTGGACTGAAATTTAATTTAATAAATGAGCTGTTTGTTTTCTATTAATGAAATAAAATTTTATTCGTGAACATCCATCGGTTTCTTAGTAAACTTCAACTATATCCGACGCTCCTGTATACCTATCTCCTTTGCTGACTGTACATTATATTCGTGTAACAACAACGCGTCTGCGAGATTCAGCCGTTGTAAAGGTTTCTGTGGCTCTTTGGGATGCCATGTAAATCGCCTGCTGCTGACGTCGAACTTGAGACTGTTCTGGTGTCTCCGCAGCCCGTTGAGACACCAGATACTCAGCATACTGTTGACGCCGGTCTTGGATTGTTCCGGTGTTTCAGCAGCCCGTTGCGACACCAGATACTCAGCATACTGTTGACGCCGATCTTGGACTGTTCCGGTGTTTTAGCAGCCCGTTGAGACACCAGATACTCAGCATGCTGTTGGGGCCGATCTTGGGACTGTTCCGGTGTTTCAGCAGCCCGTTGAAACACCAGATACTCAGCATGCGGTTGGGGCCGATCTTGGCACTGTGCCGGTGTTTCAGCAGCCCGTGGCGACACCAGATATTCAGCATGCTGTTGGGCCGATCTTGGGACTGTGCCGGTGTTTCAGCAGCCCGTTGAGACACCAGATACTCAGCATGCTGTTGGGGCTGAACTTGGGACTGTTCCGATGCTTCAGCAACCCGTTGAGACACCAGATACTCAGCATGCTGTTGGGGCCGATCTTGGGACTTTTCCAGTGTTTCAGCAGCCCGTTGAGACACCAGATACTCAGCATGCTGTTGGGGCCGATCTTGGGACTGTCCCGGTGTTAAAGCAGCCCGTTGAGACACCAGATACTCAGCATGCCGTTGACGTCGAGGTTGAGACTGTTCTGGGGTTTCAGCAGGTCATTGAGATGCCAGATACTCAGCGTGTTGTTGACGCCGATCTTGGGACTGTTTTGGTGTGTCAGTATTAACTCTGTGTGCCGCCTCACGCACCGCCTGCTCAAACCTTTGAAGCTCAGTTTGTTGAGACGTCTCGTTAAGTTTAGCTATTTCATAGCTCGAGCTTTATTAGAGCTTTGTGGAAATTGTGAGTACTATTTAAAAAATCACAAAATCGGTAGTAATATTCAAACTAACTAAAACAATTCCAATAGGTAATTAAGAAGAAAACGAATCTATCTTCTCTACTTACAACACAACCTAAACCTAAAACTGTACGTTATCCTTAAACTCACAGAAAAAAAAAATGTAATAATCTAAGTAATGAAAACAATAACGAATCCATTTAGGTACTTACAAATACAACCTATACCTAACTAACTAAAAATACAATCCTATAATTAAACAAACAAAGAAAACAATTCTATTATGACTATTATAATTAAATGAATAACGAATCTATACTTCTACTTAAAATATACTACCTACCTAAAAATTACGATTATGCCTACTGTAAGTTAGTAATAAATCGTTTCGCAAAATGAACACAACCAAACTCTAAAGTCAACGACGTCTGCCGGTCTGCCCTCACGCCCAGTAGGTATTATAAAAAGTTATGCGTGGTCATATTATATTAAAAAATATCCTCCGATTTTTCGTCGGTTAAAAAGTGCTCTGTGCCTCACGCTTCTGCATGCCCACGTTCGGGGCTTGGTCGCGCACTCGGCGATGGCGCGCGTCATTGCCTCATAGGCGCTCCACTCAGGTCAATCTTATCGTGATAACTTTTAAAGTATTCGTCCAAATTGCTTAGTGTTAAAGACAAAGTTTATCTACATTAAATATTGAAAGCGATAAATGTATTAATTTTGATAAGAATTAACTAAGAACTCTAAAATATGCATTGTAAAAAAAGTATCCAATTTAAATGTATTTATGGCTCACTAATTTGGATATAATGGCTTCCACATAAAAGGTAGATATATGCTGTCGCGGACTTTTATTTAGAACTATTTAAGACAAACATTCCCACGATACATTATCTTCGTGTAACTTTAACGGTTTAGGCAGCGCACGCCAAAATAGCTCTCAGAGGGCAGGAATTTTTCCGACTTACATGATACTTATCGTTATATTATGGCCAAATCACACAAAATCTTTATAATTTGTAGCCTATGTGTTATTCTGATGTATAAGCTATATTACTGTGAAGTTTCATCGAAATCGGTTCAGTAATTTTTGCGTGAAGGAGTAACAAACATCCATCCATCCTCACAAACTTTCGCGTTTATAATATTAGTAGGATATATATTTGTAATCACCTTTTAAAACCCTTTATTTTGATACTCCACTCGATAGGTTTTAAGAAAAAAAAAATTTTTTGAAGACTTATTATAATTATTACGCAAAAAATCGGCCATTTTTTTTTTCAATTTTGATATACCCAGTGTCACTCTCACTATTAAGACGAATCTAACGGCACCTCTCAAGCTGAAATCGATCAAGCCGTTTAGGCTACAGAGCGTGCCAAAGAAATATACACACATACATACATACATACATACATACATACATACATACATACATACACTCGAAAAAAAACATAACCCTCCTTCTGACGCAGTCGGGTAAAAATATATTTAACATTACAAAACATACAATGGGCGGCCTTATCGCTATCTGCAATCTCTTCCAGGAAATCTTTAATCAATATTAAAAGAAACTGTGAGGTTCTCCTGTCTAAATATTACCTACTGAGAACATCGCAGCAGAAAACCCGTCAGTTTTTCCTGTCGAAGAAAACAGCTCACTTCGTTCATAGGACAAATCAGTGGGATTTCTAATTAGGTACGGGCGTTACTATCTTCACCATCTTCTGGATATTTTGCTGTCTGGTAAACAGGGCCGACTTTTCATAGTCACATTTCTCATAATTACATTAATGACATTCAGGATAAAAAACCGGCCAAGTACGAGTCGGACTCGCACACGAAGGGTTCCGTACCACAAGGCATAAAACGCCGGAAAAACGTATCTTTTTTTACCCCTATAAATTTTAACATTATTTTATTTTTATTATTTGTTGTTATAGCGGCAGCAGAAATACATCATCTGTGAAAATTTCAACTGTCTAACTATCACGGTTTATGAGATACAGCCTGGTGACAGACAGATCGACAGACAGACAGATGGACGATGGAGTCTTAGTAATAGGGTCTCGTTTTCACCCTTTGGGTACGGAACCCTAAAAATGTAAAACAATACCTGGTATTTTCTATGGTGACTACAACAAGATAATATTTTGAGATATCAGCTTAATCAATCATCTCAGCCCATCGCAGTCCACTGCTGGACAAAGGCCTCTCCCGGGCTGCGCCACAACACTCAGTCCACCGCCTTCCGCATCCAGTCTATCCCAGCCAGCTGGGGGGCGTCCCACACTACGCTTGCCGATACACGGTTTCCACTCCAGGCCTCGTCTGCTCCACCGGCCATCAGTCCTTCGACCAAGATGGCCGCCCAATGCCACTTCAGTTTGTTTACTCAAGCTATGTCGGTAAACCCACTTCTTTTTCGGATAATTTCATTTCTGATTGTATCCCTCAAAGAAACTCCGAGTATAGCCCGCTCCTCAGAACGATTATAATTTAGGTACAGATATTTTTTTTAGGTAGACACTCCTGAATTCACATATGTATTACAACGTCGAGGGGTCCGTTGCTAAACAATAACAGCTGCACAGGTCGATAGATCAGGTTAAGCTACGCTTGCCGTGGTTGGTCTGTGGATGGGTGACCATCTTTACATACCGTGACCCCTCCGTGCCTCGGAAAGCACATTAAGCCGTTAGTCCCGGCTGTCATTCGTGGATCTTTGACAGTCGTTACGGGTAGTCAGAAGCCCGAAAGTCTGGACAACCAGTCTTACCAAGGGGTATCGTATTACCCAGTAACTGGGTTGTGGAGGTCAGATAGGCAGTTGCTCCATGTAAAATACTGGTATTCAGCTGCATCCGGTTAGACTGGAAGCCGACCCCAACATGGTTGGGAAAAGGCAGGCAGATGATGAATTACAACGTTTACGGTTTCGATTGCATTAGGATTGGTCTCAATTGCGTTATTATCCTAACGAGACCAATTTCCTAATAACCATCTCAAATTGCTTATAAAGTCATACGAATTCCGAAAATTTTCCTTGCAGATTTCAGAATGTTCATATTATCTATTGATGATTCTATATTATCATCTGCCTGAGCCTTTTCTTAACTATTTTGGGGTCGGCTTCCAGTCTAACCGGATGCAATTGAATAGAAGCGACTGCCTATCTGACCTCAACAAACTATTTAATGGCTAATACGATACTCCATGGTAAGACTGGTTGTCAGACTTTCGGGTTTCTGACGACCTATAACGACTGTCAAAGATCCACGAATGACAGTCAGGACCAACGGCTTAATGTGCTTTCCGAGGCACAGAGGGGCCTTAATATGTAATGATGGTCACCCATCCACGGACCAACCGCGGCAAATGTAGCTTAACCTGACCAAACGACTCATGCGGCTGTTATTAATTATTATTACCCACAAGCCCCTTGATAAATCTACCAAAACAAAAAATAAAATAAAAAATACTTGTAAACAAAGATAACTCGACTTGTATACAATGTCACCATACACAACAAGTTCAAACATGGGGCGATCGTCAGGCCATCGACACGCGAACATCCTTATTATGTGCACCGTTCTAAGCGTGTTGATTATTAATTAAAAATAATTACGATTACGACCATATTCAATGACTCTGGTGTTACTGCTATTAACACTTTAGGGATGGGATGTCAGCATTGCGACCAGTATCGATATATTTTCAGGGTGTTGCTGCAAAACTCATCTGACTGAGATTATGTCTGGACTTTAAATGAGACTGTGACCTCTGAGTTTGTTTCTGCCTTTCTTCTCAGAGTAGTCAGATGGGAAACGCCGACCTCATCTGGTTTAAAAAAAATATGATTGACGTGTAAAAGTGTTTGTGTAAACCTACTTACAAAAATAAAATAATTTATCATGACTTTGTTGGTATAACAAGTTATTAAAAGCTGCAAAATTACTGAATCAATAATTATTCCAGGCCTCTTCTGTCAGTCCCAGTTTTGTGACCTATGATAAAACTAAAGTAACGTCTCTATCACTAGTGAATTAGGTCGGGCAAACTAGCTTGCATATAAATCATGAATTTTCTGGCATTCGCATAATTAATTCACGATATCAGTAGTCTCTGAATTATCTATCTAAATATTAACTCATACTTCAAATGTGAGCAATTCGGGTTCAAATTGTTCACGTTATAATTTACATTTTTATTTCTAAAAATTTGCTTTTGAGCTCATAATAGTTATCCTAGATAGATTAGAACGTCAACACGACTTCTCCTCTCTCTCACTCAACACCTATCGATATCGAGATCATCCATCGGTACCACCACCCCATCCCTACCCCCAGTTCTAATTAAGGCATCGGCCGTGCACCGAATGTGTGTTTAATCAAGCATGTTGCCGCTACACTTGTTTGCTTTGTCGATGCGCAGACGCAGCGTTATGGCGTTTTGAAAAACTTTCATTTATTGTTCGCTTCCGTATTAATTCTGTTAGTAATATGGCTATTTTTAGCCGTTTATATGGGACTAGTTTATTGTTCTTGTAAACAGATCTTCAATGCTATTTGGTCATGTTGTTTTCTTTTGATAAGTTACAATGTTTTCATTACTGCAGGGCCCCTTTTCCACACAATTCTGCATATGTCGTATGTGTGTTTTATGTCTTTTGCATATGCCTGTCAGTCGTTACGGTAGGAGTCAAGCTCGTCCTGCCATCTTCGTCTCGGCCTGCCGCGATGGCGTCGTGCGTTTAGTGGGACCCAATCGGTGGTTCTCTTAGCCCAATTGTCATCTGACTATTGAACTTTGTGAACTAAACCAACCTCATCTATACTAATATTAT
The DNA here is from genome assembly GCA_916614155.1 of Mesoligia furuncula. Taxonomy (NCBI): domain Eukaryota; kingdom Metazoa; phylum Arthropoda; class Insecta; order Lepidoptera; family Noctuidae; genus Mesoligia; species Mesoligia furuncula. The sequence goes on from OU744810.1 coordinate 2,517,582, forward strand.
AAATTTGAAAGTGACTCTGTCTGTCTGTATGTTACCTTTTCACGCCTAAACCACTGAACGGATTTCGACAAAATTTGCCAGAGGGATAGATTGTATCCCGGGGAAGGATATAGGATTGTTTTAATCCCGATATTCCCAAGGGATCGACTCATATGCGGGTGAAACCGCGGGGCGCTGCTAGTTACTCGTATGGCTATGGTGATAGATTTTTGTATCTTTTGTCCGTTATGTCATAATCTGCCAAAAGGAATGTGCCCGAATCCGAACCATGAATGAACAAAATAAATAATATTCCTATTTGTGAACAAAGTATGTTAATTTCACACCTATCTAATAAGTTATAGGCCCAGCATGCTTCCACTGCGCAGATATGTCCGGCCCAGTCGCACTTAAGTTTCTGGCTTTCTGGGTAACGTTCGTGATCTTGGTTCTTCTTAATCAATCAGTAAATCTTTTAAAATAATGGTTGAGGTATAAGACAAACACAAACGCCTTACAAAACTTCTAACCCGAATGATATGATTGCGAATAGAACTCTAATTGCATAACACTTTCAATCACAATCCGAAAGATTTTGAAGTAAATTGATAAATCCATTGCTGTTGGAAAAGTTTGTCGTTCGTTATTCGAATTAATTTAATTTATCTTTTATTTTACTCATCATTTTTGGTGATTCATCCCAATCAATGAGATTTGTACGAACAATCAAAATATGATTCTTTCAAAAATAACAATTAAAAACCTCAATCAAAAATCTGTCACTGTACAATGCAGTTCAAAAAAACATACCACACCATTTAAACTCGCAGAACAAAAAAGAAAAATCTTACAAATAAGAGGAAGCACAAAACATCAAGGCGCTATAAATCTAAATAGTATCGGACATAATTTAATCGGGACCTCTCGATTTTGGTATCATAAATAACAGATTTTTACATTTTATAAAAACGAAAACAAAACATTTAATACGCCGTATCGGGTATAAATCACTCGAAAGTGGCGTATTCGTCTTTGGTGGTATGCCATCTTAACTTAACTCGCCCAAAACCCAACCTTATGTTCCAAACAACACGATCCAAAATCCTCCAAACACATTTAACTTAAATGCCCTGACAGCTGTCAAACGAATCCGAACTTAATTTTGACTTCGTAAAGTTTGAAATTGTTTGAACTTTTGAGATGATTTCTCATATAAATCAATGAGTTGCGGTGTCTCCCTGATCCCCGATAACCGAGTATTGATACGGGGACGGAGGTGTTTTGAGATCTCGTTCGTCATGCCGAATTATAAAATTAGTGGTATGTACAGAATTCTTGGCCTCACGCGCACAGCCCAGATAAAGGGAGAAACATAGAATTGATTGCGGCAGGTGCTACAAATTGTTGGTTCAAAGGTGAATTACTGCTTAATAGACGGATTTAGACATTAATGGTTATTGATTTCATTGTGTTCTTGCTTTACTAAGAATGTTGTACAAAAATGTATTGGTTAAGTAAATTTTAGATGACCATTCTTTTTAGGGTTCCGTATAAAAACGGAACCCTATTACTAAGACTTCGCTGTCTGTCCGTCTGGCCGTCTGTCCGTCTGTCCGTCTGTCCGTCTGTCCGTCTGTCCGTCTGTCCGTCTGTCCGTCTGTCTGTCACCAGGCTGTATCTCAACAACCGCGATAGCTAGACAGTTGAAATTTTCACAAATTATGTATTTCTGTTGCCGCTATAATAACAAATACTAAAAAACTTTTTTACAAAAAAAAAACAACCGACTTCCAAAAAACACTATAAAGTGAAAAATAACTTTAATTTCGGAAGTCGGTGTCTTTGGATTTGTATTTTAGTTTATTGCCAGCGACTTCCGAAATTAAAGTTATTTTTCACTTTATAGTGTTTTTTGGAAGTCGGTTGTTTTTTTTTTGTAAAAAAGTTTTATTTTTCAGTTTTTAGTGGGTTAGTTTGTAATTTATCTAAGTTACAATAGCCTAATGTCAACTGCTCATCACCTTTTTACAAAATATTGCTTTACCCGATGCAGGGACGTTAATTGTTGAGGAGATTTTTGTTGATTTTTCAAAAACCGCTTGTCCGATTTCGATAAAATTTTCATGGGACCATTTGGATAGTATACCCTTTCCAACAAAAAAGGAATTTTTCAAATCGGTTGGCAAGCGACGGAGTTATGCGCGAACAAACATAAAAAAAAAAATACAAACATCCGAATTGAGAACCTCCTCCTTTTTTAGAAGTCGGTTAAAAACGAAATAAATTAAATATTTAAGGGGGGCTCCCATACAACAAACGCGATTATTTTGCCCTTTTTTGCTCGATATCAAAAATGGCAACAGGTAGGCACTTGAAATATTCACAAAATATTCAGTTGTATTTTAACTTTAATAATAAATAATAAAATTAAAATAAAATAAATATTTAAGGGGGGCTCCCATACAACAAACATGTTTTTTTCGGCGTTTTTGCCTTGTGGTACGGAACCCTTCGTGTGCGAGTCCGACTCGCACTTGGCCAGTTTTTTTTTACAGATATTGTATTGGAAGAAAAAGTCTAGAGATGTCATGGGACACCTGGTTGGACAAAACTATAGCATAAAGAGATACAAGTCCTGACAAATGAGTGCGTTGACAAATAAGTGCATTACTGCATAACATGCATCACTTTCCAGCGAAGATAAATAAAGTTAATGCTCGATACCAATTACTGTGATTTATATTCTTCCTTGCTTCCTTTAGAGGAGTGGTGATCAATTTCGAGTGTATGTAATGTGACTTGTATACAAGATCTTAAACATGACGGATGTTCTTGTTTTCTTCGTCAACGATTGTTTTTATACTCAATTGTTGTTATCTGGAGAGAGTGATTTCAGATATTTGTTATTAAAGTTCCGATATTTTGACTTGAAAAATGATACTCTTTGGGCAGTCGTGAAATAATTACGTAGTTTATTCAACACAGAATAGAATATAATTGATTGTGGTTACGTACGTATAGTTTACAAAACAAAGCTGGTTAAAATAAAAATAAAAAGTATCTCCGTAACAGAGGCTGTATGATAAATTAAGTTTTATTCCTGGGTCTCAAGTCTGCTATTACAATAGTGTCAGCATGTTCTATCATTGATTTCATAATTGTTGATTTTGACAAGTTTGGTAATCTACTAATATCATGGCGCCATTATGACTTTCCAATGGTCAACCACTGACACTCCGTTGAAAGAAATGGCATAGAATGGTAATCTCGTACATAATGAAAAATGAATTACTGACTTAGGCGGTAATCTGCTAAAATTTTGACAGTTCCTTTGATCAGAGACCTACCATTAGAACGTCATTGTGCAGTCATTGCTTTTAATTCGTTACCAGTATCGTATAATTTCTGTGCCATTGACCGACCATTGATCAACCATTTATGAATTTAGCAGATTACGAACTTTTAGCAAAATGACAATGGGATGGTAGTGGGATCGTGTTGGAATGACGAATTTATAAAAATAGCAGACTTGGGCCCCTGATATCGAGACTCATTTGACGCCTGAGGGAGGCCATCGCCGTCGAGGTAGACCACGGTGAAGGTGGTGTGACCTTGTCAGATCGATAAGGTTTGCAGAGCCACCATGGGTAGAGATCGCACAAGACATGGTTTGGTAAGAAAAAGAGGAGGCCTTTGTCCAGAACTGGGACACAAAATTAAAACTCTCAAACTCAAAGCATTTATTTCAATTAAACCATGTACAGGCACTTTATAGTTTATTATCAAAACTAAATAGTCGGTCAGTTAGTCAGAAAGTTGAAGCGAGTTGCCCATTCCAAAACGTAGATCTCTATGGAGAAGAACGGGCAAGAAACTCCATGGACACTCTTTTAAATCAAGATATTAAAATATCCTGGATACATTATTCATGTTGCTTCTATAAGTATGTGAAAACAATGTAAAAAAAAAACACAAAATAAACAATTCAAAATATAAGATATAGGTAAAAATAGGCTAACAAAAAAAAATTGCTTCCAACGAAGCTAAACTCCTTACAACTACGATATCTTGGTCATCATTTCAACGACAGCAAATGATAAAAACGTTTTAAAAAAAACTGGCCAATTGCGAGTCGGACCTGCACACGAAGGGTTTCGTACCACAAGGCAAAAACGCCGAAAAAAACACGTTTGTTGTATGGGAGCCCCCTTAAATGTTTATTTTATTCTATTTTTACATCATCTGTGAAAATTTCAACTGTCTAGCTATCATGGTTCAAGAGAGCCTGGTGACAGACAGACAGACGGACATTGGAGTCTTAGTAATAGGGACCCATTTTTACCCTTTGGGTACGGAACCCTAAACGTATTAAGTTCTTACGACAATTGTGAAGGCGAAAGAGTGGTCTATAAATTAAAACAATCATAAAAGATTTTTTTTTACGTATTTTCTAAAACGAAATCACAAGATCATCGCCCAACAACTCACTCCCATCCTAACAAAGACTAATTCTCCTCCCAAATCCAAAAACAAATAGACCAATAAGATATGAATAAATTCATTGAATCGACAGCGTAGTGGGACGGCGCTGCGTAGGCGCAGATCGCAGGATGCTCAGTTAGTTCGCAATCAATTTTATAGCCGACTGGTATTTGCTGTTTATCTGTACACTGGCGGATCGTGTGGTGTCGAATTAATTGTCTGTTTAGATAAGCTTTCTATTTAAAATATGTTATGTCTTTCTAGCAAAGTTTTTCATTTCAATTGGAGCTTCCAGAAAGACTTTTTACTTCTTTATAATAGGAATCATTTTATTTTAACTTCAAAGTTGAAAAGGTCGTAAATGGGGTATGAAATATAATCATATCATCGTCATAATCAGCCTATGATGTTCCCGCTGCTGGGACACAGGCCTCCTCCCGGTGAGAGGGAGTGGGCCGTAATCCACCACGCGGGCCCAGTGCGGATTGGCAGATGCCACATGTCTTCGAATTTTTGGTTCTAGGACATGCCGGTTTCCTCACGGTGTTTTGCTTCACCGTTCAAAATATAATCAGGTGACGTCATAAGTACTTTAAAAATATAAAATCAGTTGTCTGACGTATTTTTTTATAATTCCAGCCCAGTTTATTTTGTCAACAATAAGTTACAAGCACTTCCAATAATTCGATCAGAACAAAAATATGAATATGACTTAAGAGCGTTTACGCCGTACGGCATTTCATACAAACTTTCAAGCCCTTGTTTTTCGAAATGAACGAACCGATTTTAATGAAACTTCATTCGCATAAGCAGGATACGAAGGTCTAAAAAGTTAGTAGAGAACATTTTCGAAATGTCTTATTTAAAAAGAGATAACTGGAAAACTCTGTTTCTATGGAAAATTTAAAAAAGGTCTAACTTGGCTGTAACACTATTTTTCGAAAATGTTCTCTACTAACTTTTTAGACCTTCGTATCCTGCTTATGCGTATGAAGTTTCATTAAAATCAGTGCATTCATTTCGAAAAATAAGAGCTTGAAAGTTTGTATGAAATGCCGTACGGCGTAAACGCTCTTAAACTTAATACTTTTTCCCGTGGGTCAATAATACTGTCCGCCACTATACACCGCTAGGTAACCTCCAAAATTAAGCGTAAACAAGTGATGATGTGAATTGATAGAGGAAACCCGCGTGATGTCAAATTGTTGAATATGACACCGTCTGAGCCAGTAAACGGTGTAATCGCGGCCTAATGCGTGACTAATGGCGCGGGCGCATGTCTGTACCTAGCCTGTATGAGCAGTGAGATTGGAATGATTTGATGGGCATGATCATCATTTTGCTTCATGATTTTTTGAGTGGGTAGTTTTAGATTTTTGATGATGTAGCTACTTAGATATGTGGCTGTCTCGTAGGTCTAGTGTTTAAGTACGACTGGTTAGGCTGAGATTCGGAGTTTGATTCCCGAGTTGGGCAAATAGTTTCTTCGGTTTTTCTATCAGGAATTTCTCAATAGGCCGGAAACTTGTTTTGTATCCAGTTAAGGGGCTTACAGGACGTAAACACAAAAAAACGCAAGTTGTAGAAACAATAAAAGTATATGATCGACTATAGTAAACAAAATCAGAAAAATATATATTATGATATTCTTCAGGATATATGCTAGGTAGATAGAATGTTGAAAACATAATACAACTAATTTGATACGATAGAAAAAAATCATGAAGTTACCTCTAAAAACTTTCCTTTTTACAATAAAAACCATACTAATATACATACTGATTTTTTGTCAGATTATTCTACAAGCAACATACTAAAATACTAGTGTTTTAATTTTTTAGGCCAAACAATAGATTTTTTGTAATAAAATGACTGCTTCATATTTTGCAATAAATTACCAGCGTTGTGTTATCGCGCTTCTCTTTCTTTTCTATGCAGTCCGACAGTGACCGCGCTTTAGGATAGGCTCGTAGACATGGGACTCCTGGAAAACATAACTGGCGCATGAAGGTATACATTTAGTTAGTTAGTTAGTTTGCCTAAAAACTTCGGCTTATAACCCAGTGATACAGGTGTCGCATTATTTACTAGAAGGAAAAGTGAATGCAGAAAGGACGAAGCAAAACTAAAGGTCGTACGTAGCAAGAAGAGTTCTGTAGTTTCTGCATACCTCTTGCGGGAACAGGGGTCTACTCTCTAGGTCCGTCAACGAAAATACGGGCCCGTCCGTAAATTATTTTATACAACCCTACTCTCTTCAAAGTAAGAGTGAACATGCTTCTTCTGGGTAAGCTCACTCCATCGTCGACTTTATCTCTGTCACCTGACCTAGACTAGAGTAAAGAGCAAACCCATAAAAAAAAAAATATTTTTCCTATAAAACAAAAGTGTCAAATTCAATTTTTTGGACAGATACACACACCCACACGCACATCGCGCGTAGGGACAATAATGTCAAATCGTGTAATTAAAGTTCATTCTTAGTTCGGCAACCTCTTCTGTACAGACGCCAGAACATCAAGCTACTACAATCTGTCAAATTTCTTTAATAGATTTTGAACTTTATCGCTAAAACATAAAGTTCAAAGTTGATTGGGAAAATTTGACAGTTTCGAGTCTGGCTGTTTGTGTATGTGAGTTTAAAGTACACGCACCCACAATACACAGGAGAAATTCCTAGTGTGGGGCACATTTAAAAAAAAAACAAAAAACTAAGAGAGTGCAATCCATATTGCATTCAAACAACCCACAAAACTAAATCACTCACAAACTGCCAGCTGACGATACGAAAAACGTGACGAAAGCAAACAATATGTAGAACATAACCCTGTTTCCCTGTCCCGCACAAAAACGAAAAATAACAGCACCCATAGTGCAAGATTAATTGCCGATAGTTCTTGAACAGCGCACACGGGACAAACGAACAAACAGAGACGCGGATGAACAGGCAAAACACGGGGTTTCGATATGCGAGCTATAATTTTAGCGGGCCCTGTTACACCTACGGACGGTGGACGGCCGTATTCTGGATTCGTAAACAGTTTTTAAGATGTGATATTATATTATTTTATTTAGAAGGAATATGTCATGTGTTGAGCTCCGTAAGTTGAGCTACACGGCTACTGACAAATGCGTGCACTGATTGGACAGGTCAGGCTGACCAAGATTAGACTGTGACCTCTGAGTTTGTTTCGGTCTTTCTTCTCAGATTGGTCAGTCAGAAATCACGGAACTCATGCCGTCTTATTACAAAACGAGATCTAATTTTAGACCTAGCCTAAACCTTCGAGCCAGTTACTCTATTTTGAACTTTATTCCGACAAACGTAAATTTCTTAATGCAAAATTGACAACTTAGACTCGGGTTTAACGTCAGTTTTTGTAATAAGAACTTTAGCTTCGTCGGATTATAGTTCGAAATTTAAAAATGGCTGGATGGTTTAAACCTGGGTCTAAAGATAAATCTTGTTTTGTAATAAGGCCGATGTAGTTTTAAAACATAATTTAATTTTGACGTACCTATCATTTATTATCTACCCTTTGCATTAATTTGAAGAAGAACAAAAAAGAACACAGACCAATTCTTGGCAAAAGCTTTTAAGTTCAATACGTTACAACTTGAAATACGGTATTAAGTTTCAATTTCATTCCTGGTGTCGTTTGTGCGATCCCTAAAAGCAAACACTGGCCATATTGCCGAACCAGTAGAGGTCGTGCATTCGAACCCAACTTGTTGCACTATTCACGTGAACCCGTATTATTAACAGACATACTACCAGTGTGCAACACAAATTGAAAATAATCCCAAAAAAAAGTCAAAACAACATAAATCAAGTAGTTATATTACACGCTTTTACAACAGGTATTTCTAATAAAAACACTAATTTTATTAAATATTCTTTTTGAGTTAATTAAGTAAATACACGATCTATATACGACACATTAATTTTTATGTCTAATATACATACTAGTATGTTGATATTATTTACCATTTAATTATAATAGAAACAGGCTATTAAAATACCTATAGTATTAAACTATTATGATTATAGCGAATCGACTGCTTTTTATGTTGCTTGAATTTATTATTTAAATGGCCAATCGATATACCGCAAAATAGTATTAAGAATAATGTGAATCGTATACTTGATAAGATTTATTTCTTGTTAATTTATCCATAATATATGAAACTAGCTTCGTCTTAACTTCGTCCGCTGATTTTTCTTGGTCCCCCGACCCACCTCATTGCATCGCATCGTCCGTCCACGCCATTACATCGTTTCCGATTTGCGTTCTTTCTCAACCATAATGTTGAATACAGCCTATAGCCTTCCTCAAAAATCAGGCTATCAAATATATTTATTTTATTTATCAAAACCGACTTTGTGTTCCAGAGATGCGTTCAAATAAACAAACTAACTCTTCAACTTTATTATTAGCATATAGCATGATTAATGAACTTGGCCTTCCAAGCCTTGTTAGCATGACAGCTGTTATGTATTCTTAATATATTGGGATTCCCCTAAGACTACAAGTATTCAGAAGCCCGAAAGAAGTCTGTTCAACTTTTAAAATCCATATTTCTCTGTAATAATTATTGTAGAGGTCAGATCGCAATCGCATGTTGACACCTATCTATGCTATTAATAAAAAAGAAGAGGTTTTTTGTTTGTTTGTTTGAACGCGCTAATCTCTGGAACTACCCGTCGGATTTTTCAAAATTCTATTTGCATTTCATAGCCCAATTCTTTAGGAAGGCTTTAGGCTATTTAACATCAAGCTAGGACCCTTTGGAACTGAGCAAAAACAAAAAAAGACAGACAGGAGGCTAAGCGAAAACGAAGTAATAATACGGGCAGGCAATGCGATGTGATTTCATGTGTTGTTGTTGATTACAAGCCGGCTAAAATAAGCAATCGGACCTGCGGACGTTTTTGGTAGCCCAACCAAGGATAGTGTTGGCAAAAGGCTAACAACCACAGATAACTTAAGAGCAACTACTTCGCGCGCCAAAAATCGCACCAGCTTACGTACAAAAATCGTAAGCCGCCACTTTCGCGCTCTCCTGTGTACTGCTGGCTGGGTGAGCGTGAGCGCTGGCGCTAGGCCCGGTGGGGCGAGACGGGTGCCGCACGCGGCGGCGGCGTCTTTGAATCGGTTTGATTTTCGTATCACTAAATAGTGCTTGTGACGTCTTAGTAAGTAGTCAAAAAATGGCACGCTTAGTTTTCATACAGATCGTGATTCTTGCGTTATCTAGGTCTATCTATATATGCTAACAACATACTCATAGATACTAGAATATTTTCCGAATCCGAATTTTTAACACTTAAAAACAATGTTGTACTTGCACAGAATACAGCCACCCGATCACGTCGCAGTACATATCGACTTGAGGGATTGGCTTGCCAGCGAACCCTAAATCAAGCACTCGATAAAAAGCTAAATGTTCGATTGCAAGGCGAGAACTCTTGCGCATAAATTTATGCGGTACTGATAAATTAGGAGATGTTTCCTGTGAGTTATGGCGACTTAGCTGTGTGTAAGCGCATTCTGTGTTTCGAGAATTCAATAGTTTTGAATATTGTTTGCTCTATTGTTCGACTGGTAGATAATTGTATGACAAACTTGTGAGATATTGGTGCACTTTTGTTCTGAGCCAGATCTCTCTTCTGAGAGATTTAGAAGATTTGGGACATTATATGACACAGACACATACACAGAGACAGACAGGGACAGGAGCAGTTGCCGTTTTGGTCAAGTCAGACCAAGACGCTCGATTCAAATAATAGAGCATCTTGCTCAACCATCCTTGACTACTACTATTGACCAACCATCTGACACCAGTAGCAGTAGGTACTCCAATTTCCAGTATAACGCTGCCGAATAAATGCTGCGATTTTTTCAAATGTTAGTTTATTTTGTTTGCCACTGCTGGGCAAAGGAGTCCCGTTTTTTCTTCCAAACCATGCGATATCTGGCCATGTTGGCCCTGCAAATTATATACGATCGTCACACCACCTTTGCCTTAATCTACCTCGAAGGCGATGTCCTGCCTCAGGCGTCCAGAGAGTGACGATCTTTGTCCATCTCTCGGGATGCATTCGTGAGACGTGTCCGGCCCACTCCCACTTCAGCCTGGCTGTTTTTTTCTCCAACATCCGCTACTTGAGATAAGGAGCGCAGCGTGGTGTTTCTAACTCAATCTGTTGCGATATTAAAAACATTAATACCACTGGTAGTCTGACAGGGCCCGAATAAATATTAATAACTAGCTGCGCCCCGCGGTTTCACAGAAGTGTCGATCCCGTGAGAAAATCGGGATAAAAAGTAGTCTATATACAGACGTAGACGATCCAGGGTGTCATAAACCCGGACCGCCCAGCTGTCCAGCCGTTTGAGCGTGAAGAAGTAACAAACATATAAACACCCCCACATACTCATAAACTTTTGCCTTTATAATATTAGTATGATACATAAGAAATTAATTAATTACTGTCACTGGTGTATAACCGTTGTAATTAATAATAATAATAAAATAAATCTCTCATATCTAAAATATGTATTTAGTTGAGTATATTATTATGCTTAGTTAATACTCTCTTAATACCTTCATAGAAATATGCCAGTGCCACGAAATATAGTAATCAGCCTAAGAAATAACTATAGCTACATACGTTAATTCTGCACCTATATTTCTTAGTAAATTGCTGTTCAATAACGAACCTGCATATGTTAAAAATAAAAATAATCTTGCCACCTGGATCAATCAATTTGAATCCAAAAAAAACAGATCCAAAACGGATTCCTGTGCGGTATAATAAATAGCACTATCAAACAAAATTAATCGTTACTTCGATAGAAATTCGAGAAATTAGTGCGATTCCAAATGAGCTGGATTTTAGTGTGAAAGATACAGATTAATACTAAAGACAGCATTTTGTTGGGCTCTGTTCACACCTTGAATACCGTTTTTGAGGTTTGCATCTATCTTCTATACAACGTTATTTTTAGTATATGCGAAACCTGAATATAGTTTGTTTCAAATAAGTAACTGAATCGATTCCAATAATTTTTAACCCATGTGATATTTTGTCCCAAAAATATTTAAAAACGTTAAAAGTTGGACACCGAGCGACACTATGTAGGTTATCCAATCTCCGCGCCGAACGGTTAGGTACCTGGGTACTATTATCAATGAACGCAAGACGGCGCGGGTGAGCATGTTTTTGTACGGACAAACAGGTAACTCAACAAGCTTATAACTTTGTGATTTTTCATGATACAGTTTTGAAATTTTGTACATATATTCTTTACATAAAAATACTAGACACGTGTTTCGGGTTTCGCATATACTAAAAATAATGTTGTATACTGTAAATTTTAGCCTGCATCATTCCACTGCTAGGCAAGGGCCTCTCCCCATGACTTCCAGCTCTTTCTATGATCTATCCAGGTTTGTTTTCTCCAGCTCCTCCTGCCATCTTGTAGGAAGTATGCCGCGACGCCCTTGTCAAAAAAAATCCATACTAATATTATAAATTCGAAAGTAACTTTGTCTGTCTGTCTGTCTGTATGTTACCTTTTCACGCCTAAACCACTGAACGGATTTAGATAAAATTTGGCAGAGAGATCATCCTGAGCATCCCGGGGAAGGACATAGGATAGTTTTTATCCCGTTATTCCCACGGGATCGACACTTATGCGGGTGAAACCGCGAGGCACTGCTAGTCGTTTATGTAAATAAAAATAAAATGCTGTACGTTGGTAAGCGCATCACTTGGGAACGGCTGGACCAATGTGGTTATTTTTTGTTTTGAAATGTTCGTAATGGTCCGAATCTGGTTTTTAGTTTTAGGAAAATATTTATTTTACAGAAAATATGGAAAAATTGGGAAAACTGAAAGCCCCATTTTTCTATAGGATTTTTGCTGAACTATTTTTTGGACAGGACAACATCTCGCGGGTCAGCTAGTTAAAAATAATTCCTCATTCTTCCAGAATATTCCGAAGAAGAAATAGGCAAAAAATTCTGTCGAAAGGGCAGGCCGAAGTGCAACAGCGAAAATTTGATGATCTAAACTGAATTCGGAAGTCGTGAAGTAAATTGTAGCTACAATGACTTCTTCAATGACTTCACAATTTCCGAATTCAGTTTAGATCATCATCCAATTTTCGCTGTTGAGCTTCGACCTGCCCTTTCGACAGAAACTTTTACCTATTTCTTCTTCGTAAATTTCTGGAAGAAGGAGGAATTAATTTTAGAAATTATTTTTATTTTGAGGAAGTAAATTGAAGAAGTCATTGTAGATATAATGACTTTTTCAATTTACTTCACGACTATGCTTATTGTGTTGTTTGGCTCACGTTGAAAAACGTGTTTTTTACTTTTTTTAATTTTATTTGTCATTACAGACACACCCTAATAGATAGAATCTTGCGCAAAATACCGATCCGCTCGAATTTCCAAGTGTTTATACAGTTTTAATAAAATGCCGTGAAACGGTAGCGTTATATCGCCGTATGGCACCCAAGATTTGAACGATACGTTACGTGTAGGTTGACCATGCTGCATTCAATTGTTTGCCTACATATTGATATTATTCGAAAGTGTGCTATATGCAATTTCCACCTATTTCTGTCATCCTAATGAATCCTGAAGCTTGCAGAGTAGGTCAGCGGGATTGTCCGAAAGGGTTACCGCTGGCCCGGAACATAAAGAACTAAGGAAGGAACACGGGTGGGTTTTAGTTAGTAAGAGTCTGACACTCCCTTCCGCTCCGCCCAGAGCGGATTCATTTGATGATTTCCCAACCAAAAAAAAAGCTTGCAGAATAAGCAAACTGAAGTGGCAATGGATTGGCCATGTTTGTCGAAGGACCGATGGCCGGTGAATCAGACGAGTCCTGGAGTGGAGACCGCGTATCGGCAAGCGTAGTGTGGGACGCCTCCCAGCTAGATGGACGGATGACCTAAAGAAAGTGGCTATAACGGACTGGATGCAGAAGGCGGAGGACAGCGTGTTGTGGCACAGCCTGGAAGATGCCTAAGTCCAGCAGTGGACTGCAATTTATAGGCTGAGTTGAATGATTTTTGTTTTTTGATGGTCGACCTAAGCTATACGTATTTTAGTGTCATTATCCACTTTTGAAGGCTCCTTTATCCCAATCCTCAACTTTTACACCTCATGGTTATCCTACGCGTAATGCTCGCTACTCCATTTTGGGTGCAAATTAATGCGCGCACGCCGATACTGTTCACAATCGTAAGTGCACGAGTGTGACATTTTGTGTTCGAAACTTTTTATTTTTACTTTTTGTTTAACATATCAAAGAGGTATTTAAAAGAGTTTATATTCAGATCTGGGGTGATGAAGAAATTCTTACAATATGTAACGGGTGCTAATTATTTTTACTATAAAAATGATGGCTTAAGGTGAATGGGTAGTTGAGACCGCGAAATTCAAATTTTCTTACGTTTTGACTTTGACTTTGACGGTGCGTGTGTATTAAAAATCCCCGTCAGTGTTTACTACTCACGTTCCGTCCCCGTCCCGTCCACGTTCTAACGCCGTCCCGTATACGTTACGTATGCAGCGACCTTTCATACCGTTCCTTGGTCAGAGGCTAAGCATCGCCATACAACATGGTAATGCCGCCAGTCTCTTGGGTACATTACCAGTCGACAGCGATGTGGATGAATTTCTCGACGCTAGATTTTAGTTTCTGTATAGTTTTAGTTAAGTTAAGATTTAGTTTTGTTATTTTTAGATTTGTTTAAAGTAAAGTTGTATATATCTTGATTTTAAAGGACTAATAATATTATTTTCCTCTGTTTAAAAAAAAATCATACAATGATTTATTCCCATATCGATAAAGTAGGTACATCACTCCCCAAAACCAGTCTTCCGATTCCAATAAAACGTACTTTGAACCAAGAACTAGACCAACTTAATAAATTATCGGGAATCTCGATAATGTTGCGATAAACAGCGACAAGACGACCGGTGTCGTTTACAAACGAGTATCGACTGCCTTAATTAATAGTTTGGTTATTAACATAATCGCATACACCTGCCGCTGATAAAGTATCGATATAGAGGAGTTATTGTAGTCGATAAGACTCATTGCAGTTTTCTACCTATCACTCACTGATTGGGACTCACTAAGGGAGACCGGAGAATGGGCAGCAGCGTTCTCTATGCATTACACCATCATACCATACTGCGATCGCCAACCCGCCTGCCAAGCGTGGCGATTATGGCAAACTCCCCCCCAAAATTGGGGGAGGCCTATGTCCATCAGTGGACGTCTTTCGGCTGAAATGATGACTCACTGATTGTAACGTAAAGGAGATAATGAAAAATAGTGTTACAGCCAAATTAGACCGATTTTAAATTTTCCATAGAAACAGAGATTTCCAGTTATCATTTTTTAAATAAGTCATTTCGAAAATGTTCTCAACTAACTCTCTTTTTAGACCTTTGTATCCTGCTTATGCGTATGAAGGTTCATTAAAATCGGTTTACTCATTTCGAAAATAATGGCTTCAAAGTTTGTATGAAATGCCGTATGGCGTAAACGCTCTTAAGACCTAAAACATTATGATTTATGACACTTTCCTTCAATGTAAAATAAACAATCTGATGTTTAGTTTTATTGATGGGCGTTAGGTTTTGATCCCAAAGTCGGGAACAGTAATATTCCGTTTGGAATTTTTTTGTTGCAAACTGCACTTACTTTGGATTGGCAACAAATATCACAATTATTGTTATACCACAATTATTAGCCACAATTTATGGTTTCCAATCTTTGTCATGATAATTACGATACCCTAGACTCTGATGACCATGTCACATGGGCTAGTTGAACACAGCCGGTCGATTCTGTAAAAATCTCCCCGTGAAAACTTAGGTGAAGTGAGTTTGTCTTTGCTAGGAATTGACACTATTGACAGCTCACTTCACGGTCATTTCACCTAAGTTTTCACGGTGAGATTTTTACAGAATAGCACCGCAGTAATAAGGCTAAAAACTCGTCGGACTTAAACCCTCAATACTGAGTCATATCTATTTAAAATATCTACTCTACCAACATTTATACTTTATCTGCGATCGACTGGTCATTTGACCACATCGACTAATAAATTGTAATGGCTCCCCAATCAGTCACATTGACAGATAAATAGCCGTATCTATTTATTATAGATGCTAATTAAAATTCTATGATAATTGCCTTATCACATTTCTGATGGATTTCTTATGGGTTTTTATTGGATAAAGCTGCTTATCTTTTATCAGTTCGAAGTCTCAGACGTAGCATGGTCATCCGGGAAATACTTCTGCCATACCTAAGTAGGTATTGAAGTAAGAAAAAATAAAAAGAAATAAGTATTTCTGTTGTGAATCAGCCTTCATGCCTTCTGGCTTGCAAGTTTTGGTAGAGGTTTGGTTTTTAAATTGGCAACACTGTTGCTAGTGATTGTCAATTTGACAGTTGGCGGTATATTTGTGGTCAGTACGTTTTGCCATTTCACAATGGACTTACTTCAGAACGACGCTTTGCAAATTGTGAAAATGTTATTTTGAAAATCATGGTTCAGTTCGCCAAACTTACTGTGCCCTACGTCCATTTTACGGTCGACATAATCGTCCATCTGAGCAAGTTATTCGGAAAACAATGGATCGTTTTCGTACCACGCACACTCTAGTTTATAATATACATCCAAAAAGACGCCGTACAGTGCGCACAGAAGAAGTTATTGCTGCTGTGGAGCGTAGTGTTGAAGAGGACCCGAATGAGTCGATTCGCCATCGTGCACAGCACCTAGAGCTATGCCCATCAACTTTTTGGAAGATTTTGAAGAAAGATCTTGGCTCTTGCATAAGTTGGATCTTGTAAGCTCGCAGCTTACAAGATCCAACTTGTGCAAGAGCTGAAACCGCGTGACCATTATGCGCGCCGTACGTTCGGTGAATGGGCCGAAAACAATATTCAGCTTGACCCAATTTTTCAATGCAAAATTTGGTCAAGCTGAATATTGCCTCCACGATCTGTGATCTCACACCTATGGATTACTTTCTTTGGGGATATGTGAAGTCACACGTCTACGCATATAAACCACAGACGTTGGACCACTTGGAAGCCAACATTTGCCGCGTTATTGCCGATATACGGTCCTAACTGTTCGAAAATTGGACTTCTCGATTACGCTTCATTCGAGCCAGCCGTCAAAGTCAAAGTCAAAGCATTTATTTCAAATAGGCACTTAACAGGCACTTTTGAACGTCAAAAATTACTAAAATAGAATTGATTCTAGTCGTGGCGTCCATATGCCCGAAATCATTTTTAAGCACTAATGACAAGAATATCTTTTAAATAAAACCAATACCATGATAATGATATTTATTTTTAGGTGTTTTATTACATTTTGAATTTGTAGACCTTTAAAAAAAACATCCTTTAGAATGGAATATAATAGTTTGACGTTCAAAAGTACCTTTTACAGTCCAAGTAGGCCATCTACTTGTTAAAAGAATTGACTTTGCTTAGAATATTGTTTATTATTGTTGTAGGTTTAAATTAATATACTTGGTAAAAATTAAAAAAGATCTTTGCAACATACGTCTACGGTGACCAATAATAGGAAAATAAACAAAAAGAATATTCTAACATTGATAGGAAAAAAATAAACAAAACTAAAGTCAAACTAAACTACAGTTAATATAAAGTCTTGCAACTTCGGCTGTCCTTGAAAATTAGCTTTTGCAAAAGTTTGCCAAACTAGATTTTTAGAGAAAAAGTACAGTGGATGGTCGAATAGTGCACCTTGGGTCTTGCAACCCTGCCTATTGGCCAACCTTTGACCACAAATGCTGTATGGAAGACAGCATACGGCACATCCCACGGCGATATTTTTTCGCGCAGTGTATTTTCAACGCTCTGCTTAACGCCGAGAGTTCAAAATGCAACAGTGTGTTTTTTTGGACGCGCTGGGATGCACTCTGTTACATTCTCAATGCTCGGGTCAACACCGCGATTTGCCAATCCAGTATTTTATAAGTCTGTGGGCTTAAAACCAAAAATTTGAAGACATGTGACATTCACCAATCCGCACTGTCCCCGCATGGTGGATGACGGCTCACTCACTCTCACAGAAAGAAGGCCTGGGGGCGTAAAAAGGCCACTTTGGCAGAATAAAAAAAGGATAACATTATGAATCTTAATATAGCGAAGACACTTCGTGTTTTTCTTTTTTTCGCTGCACTACGTAGGTATAATCAAAGAGATTGGATTTGAAAATAACTGAAAAATCCTTCACCAATGGGATTTGATACGAACTGTCCATTCTGATTCATAAAGTTATCCTTTTATGATTCTGCCAAACTGGCCTTTTTAGGCCCCCTGTATCTCAGCAGTCAAAATCAAAATGTTTTATTTCACATAAACCTACATGGGCACTTATGAAACGTCAGAAGCTAGGTGCACGGTTCCAATTGGTCGTTTCCTATGGAGAAGAACGGGTCCATATTGGCTCACCTAAAGTTCTTTACCCGAAATTGTTCTTCCTAATGATTTCTAAACCGAATGATCAGTCTTCCTAAAATTTTTCATCCTAAAGTTTTCATTCATACTATTTGTAGTGCTACCGGCGATGTTCATAACACTCATGTTTCCGAAAATTGTAATTAATAATATCATTAATGTAAATATATTTAAACTCCTACTGTTTTTTATCATAACGCTTTTATCCCTAAACATAATTACCATAATAATAGAAGATAATAATTATTTATAGTTTTAATTTGAGGGTATGATTATTATTTGGGGGTATACTTTACATAACATACTGAGTTGTGTCTATGGAACCATCTCTACTTCCATACCCGGCGCTTTTTGATAGTAGCTATTTTTTTTTGGATAGAATACACTCTTTTTAGTGTAAATTTGAAAACCGCAAAGTTCGCAAAATCATAGTGGCCGAGAAAAGAAATCCCAAAGTTTTTTTTTTTATCTACAAAAATATGTGGTTAGGCGTAGTCGACGGAGCCTCGCTTCGCGGGGTCCCTATTTCTGTCTACAGGATTTAAAGGAACCTAACACGAAGGGGATGACGGGGGCTCGTTCGCTCGCTTTGCTCGCTCACTCGAGCCCCCGTCATCCCCTTCGAACCTAACCTGTCCGAGTCGGGGTGCCCCAAGTCCCGAGCTCGCTTCGCTCGCTCTTGCGTCCTAAGTTGTCATTACAAATGTGTTATTTTTGTATATTATGTTGGTTACCGCTATAAATAAAATCTATACAAAAAAAAAATCTATAAAAAGAAATCTAAACAAAAAAGATATGACTTTGAATAATAGTGTAAAAGATGGTTATGTTGAGAAAATATAGGAAAACAAATAAAAGTATAATATATGTTTATTGCTACTGATATTATGAAGTTGAATGCTTCGGAATTATGAACATTAGAGACAGAGTAGTTAGGAATTGTGATTGTTAGGATGAAAAATTTTAGGAAGAACATTTTCGGATTTCCAATTATCGGAGTTGAAAATTTAGGTGAACTTTGGCGCACCCGAGAAGAACCGGCAAGAAACTCCATTGTTACTCTTTTTAAAAATAATTGGCTTTTAAAATGTTTCCAGATTACAGTAGGTACGGTGTGGGAACATTATAGGGATTATGCTATGCTGCATCAATACAGTTCTTGCGATAATTGATGTAAATTGTGGCTTACTCATAATTATGACAAAGCATTTTCCCCATATCTCCTGCAGCTCCATGCTTACAAGGTTCTCATCTTAAATCACAATATCGGGCCTAAACCAATACGAAAAATAACGATTTATTACTCCTGAATCAAAGTACTAACACATCAAAACATAAAGGTGTACACCCACATTAGGTGTTCATAAATAAGCCGCCACAATGGCGGGTCATAACTTTAAATTCAATAAAGCATTATTTTTTAGCCGCATATTAATCAATGACCGATAGCCGGAGAATTGATTCAATTATTATTTAAAATGCTGTGCACAATAAGTGAATGGATGTACCCTTATTTGTTACTTCGCTTTTAGTTATTCTATGTTAATATTGTGGCTTGGGAGTGTGGAGGAGGCTTTCATTCAAATAGACACTCGATTGTGTTCAAGGCATCATTAACCTTTCCTAATTACTTTCCATTTTGACTGAAGTAAGTGACGACTTACTCTTACTTCGACTTTGTCTCTGTCACCTCTGACCTAGACTAGAGTCAAGAGCAAGCCCATTTCAAATTAAAAAAAAAAATAGAACTAGTAATTCGAATTTTCATTCATGTAATTGAATGATTAAAAAAAACAGCTATGAATCATCTTTATTGTTCCGGGAACCTTAGATGGCGGCAGTGTTAAAATTAAGCTTCTTATCGGCCCATTTGGTGATCATTCAGCCGAAAGTATCCTTTCAGACAAATAAAATTATTCCCGATAGCGACAGGAAGTTTTGAATTGTACGCCAATTTTGTTGACGCCAGCACAAATCAAGCTACCCGAAACTGTCAAATTTTCCCAATCAACTTTGAACCTTATGCTTTAGTAATAAAGTTGAAAATCTATTAAAGAAATTTGACAGATTGTAGTAGCTTGATGTGCTGGCGTCTGTACAATATCATGCCATGAATCATATCATACAATATCTTGTCATGTATTCTTAATAAATTATTTTATTTCACGATTTTTATAATTTTCAAGTTTATTGAGCAGTACCTATTGCAATATAATAATGTGAGAGATATTAATTTTAATATGATATATGAACTAGATCGTCTCTAGTGCAACAAAATTAATGTAAAATTTTGATTAAATAAATTTTTAAAAAACTTAGTTTAGGCACCAGTCTTCCACAAATTAATTATGAAATTGTGTCTGCAGACTATTAATTCTATCTCTGTAATTTGTGGTAAGAAATAAATAAATTATTATTATTATCATGCCACTTTTCTATTAGACCAGCAGCATCTACAAACTTGTGCCGTCTGCGTCTCCACAAAACTCCTTCTTTAACTTTTAGTAGGTATTTCCCTTCCTCAGACTTTAAAAGAGGCTGTGACCTCTGAGTTTCTCGCAGTCTTCCAGAGGAGCCAGTTAGGAAACACCGAACTCATCCAGAGGTCTAATTGCGAAACATACTAACAGTAGGAATGGCTTTCATTTTGACAGTTCAACAACATTCATTGCCTTATTTTCGTTGCTGAGCAGATAAAGTTTTCGAACATATGAAGCAATGGATTAGCAATATCCATTAAAATGATTCAGATTGTGATTGTAAGTGTGTTACGCAATTAGGGTGTAGTTTTAAACACTTTACAGAAATGCATATCATTTATCATTTACTACTTCTTCCGAACCTTACTACACAGATGCTGCATCAAGTTGCATAACTAAAGCCCTTTCCTCCCAATCAGCCATCTTGGTCTGGCGAGGCGGGCGGGCCGATCTAGCGGCCGATCGGTCGTGGGCCGCTACTGTGGGCGGTGTGCGCTCGCCCTTACAATGCGTCGTGTGCGCGCGCCTTAAATCATCCTCTCGTACTTGTGGGTTATGAATGCTGGTGCAGTATGGAGTGACGCTGTTTTTATTTGTTTTTAGATGGAGTGATGATGGATTGGGTTAGCGCCTTTTGTGGTTGAAGGCTGTCGAATGGGGATTGGGAGATGTTAATCAATTGATTTTTGACGAGTAGGTTGTCTTTCTTTTGACAAAGAGTGTCTAAATGACCAGCCATATTCTTCGATCGTGATAATAGTGACAATGGTGAAAATTAGTATAGGAGTCGGCAGTTGGTACTGTGGATGAAGAATATTATAATTCCTTTGAAAGTTCCAATCAGACTAATTATCATTTTGAGTCACGTTTAGCAAGATATTGCTCATCAGTGAAGATGATCAAACCAACACGGAGACTTGTTTTTGCAATCCTGACATTAAACTTATAGTAAACCAGGAACTCTTATTTGAAATCTGGTACATATTTTAAAGCCAAAAATGTACCTATGTTAACATTTTTCACTTTGACATCTTTTTAGGGTTCCGTAGTACCTACAAGAAACCCTTATGGTTTCGTCATGTCCGTCCGTCTGTCTGTCCGAGGTTTTGCAAAGAGACCGTTAGTACTAGAAAGCTGTAATTATAAAGGAGTGCATATATCAATTACGCCGACAAAGTGGTAAAACAAAATTTTGGAAAATATTTTTTTTTTAGGGTAGCTCCCCTACATGAGAAGTGGGGATGAATATTTTTTTCGTCGTCTACCCCATCGTGTGGGATATCGTTGAATAGGTCTTCTAAAATTACTTGGGGGTTGCTAAAATTATTTTTCGATTTAATGCTCCATTTACGAAATATTAAAGTTTAAAGTGCACATTTTTGTTCCAGTAGGGCGTCCCCCCCCCTCTAAAACCTAAAATGCTCTCTTGAACAATCTGGAAAAATTCACGATGATAGTGCATTTCATGAACTTTAAGGAAAAACTATAGCGGTTAAGATAACTTTATTAGTTTAGCGGTAATAGTCATTGAACTTGGGTGTTGGATAATTTTGTACCAAATACCAAATCCTTAGCATTAATCCTTTAAAGTGACTAAGATGAAGTAGTTGCTTGTTTATAACGGGTAAAGACTTGCATTGAAAAACAAAATGTTTTTTTTTTCTAATATTCAGATTAAAGAACAACAGAATCGTACTACATTGTGATAACGGGCTACTACGGAACCCTACACTGTGCGTGGCCCTACACGCACTTGGCCGGTTTTTTAAAGTTAGGTAACATAGTGTTAGTGTGTGTGTGTTGTTGTGTGTGTGTGTTGTGTGTGTGTGTGTTAGTATGTTGTGTGTGTATGTGTTAGTCTGTTGTGTGTGTGGGTGTGTGTGTGTTAGCCCGAAAGCCTGACAACCAGTTTTACGAAGACGTTTCGTATTACCCAATAACTGGGTTATGGAGGTCAGAAAGGCAGTCGCTCTATGTAAAATACTGGTATTCAGCTGCATCCGGTTCGACTGGAAGCCGACCCCAACATAGTTGGGAAAAGGCTAGGCTGATGATGAGGTAACATGGTTTTACTGTTAGCCTGCATCATCCCACTGCTGGGCAAAGGCCTCTCCCCCTGACTTCCAGCTCTTTCGATCCAGGACTCAAGTGGACCAGTAGTCGTTTGTTTTCTCCAACTCATCCCGTCATCTTCTCTTTTCTTCTTTTCTTTCTCCATCTTCAGTTAGGTAATCTAACTCTCAAATAAGTCATAAATAAAAACAAGTCCTATCGTGGCTTACTCGATAAAGCAATCGATTACATTTCAAATCGATAATTTATCTCGTTAACATCGAACATGGCCGAACGGGTTCACATACCAGTTCTGTTTATTAATGCCTGCGCGTGAGTTGACTAATACCACGTCACTTTTAATTAACAATGGTGATTATAAAACATTTATGTGGTGATAGTGCTTGTTTTTGATTTAAGGAGTTGGTTTTGTGTTGAATATTATTATTGTACTAGCTGCGCCCCGGGGTTTCACCCGCGGAAATATCGGTCCCGTTGGAATATCGGGATAAAAGTAGCATATACTCGTATGTTAATCCAGGGTGTCAGCTACTTTCATAAAAAATGTTATCAAAATTGGTTCAGCCGTTTGAGCGTGAAGAAGTAACAAACATATAAACACACACACACCCCCACACACACCCCCACATACCCCCACATACCCCCACACCCCCTCACATACACAACCCACACCCCCCCCCCCCCCGCCACACACACACACACACCCCCCCCCCCCCCCACACACACACCAACTCACAGGCATTCGCCTTTATAATATTAGTGTGATTTTTTTTTTGTGTGTTCAACATGCTGAGATAAGAGCCTTTTGGCCTCGTATAGGACTTTCAGTTTTATTTTCCGTTTGTTACTTTTTCTTTTTTTTATATAACTTGGGTTTTTATTTGACTGTGTTTAGTTTAGTTTGTGATCTTCCTGTACAAGTCGCAATAAATACTTTTTCTTTCTTTCTTTCTTTATTTAAGGCGGGGACGAATTGTAGTGAATCAGCTTAAGCCTTTTGATTTGTTGGGGTCGGATTCTAGACAAATCAAAGTGGTTACTAATTTAATTGAGAAATTTATTCTTTTTTGACTTAGTCGACTTCCATGCGGACGAAGTCGCGGAGAGAAACTAGTCAGTTATAAATACCAGTGACACAATGAAGTAGCTGAGTGCTAGGCCAGAAGTTTGGTGTATCTGAGGTGAAGCACCCCAGGTGGTTGAGGTTAGGCGCCTGATCAAGTGGTCCTTGAAACTTGAACTTGACCTTGAAAGTCCCTGAACCGTCTCCGGACACAAGTGGAAAGATGTAAATCCAACTTGTGAAGTGGAGCTACCTTGACGGAACGGTAGCAGGGTGTGGATGTGGTGCTATGTCACAAACTATGCACCACCTCCAATCCTACCTTCTGTGTCCCAAAACTTTTGGGCCATCAAGATCTGTGAAAAGTCGTGCCAGCGACACGAAGAATAGGATGATACAATAAACTTGGCAAACTAGTTTATTTTAGCTTTTACAAGCTCAACTATTTATTATGAACTAGCAGCACCCCGAGGTTTCACCCGCCTAAGTTTCGATCCCGTGGGAATATCGGGATAAAAAGTGAGTGAGTGGATGTGTTAATCCAGGAAATGGTCTATCTATGTGCCAATTTTCATCCAAATCTGTTCAACGGTTTACGCGTGGTTGAGTAGCAAACGTCCAAACATCTTCACAGACTATCACATTTATAATATTACTAGCAACGCCCCGCTGTTTCACCCGCATAAGTGTCGATCCCGTTCGAAAGACATGTGGTGCCATCTATTATCATAATAACGTTATTGCGTAATGCGTATATGCAAAATTTCTGGATGATCGACTCACACGTGAAAAGGTAACAAACAAACTTACTTTCGCATTTATAATATTAGTTAGGATAGTAGGAGTCCACCTTTAAAATTATCTAATTTGTAGTTTCATGAAACTTAATAAATTCGCAAGCAACAGTTGTCTACCTACATAAAAATAATTAACTGAACTTTATTATTATAACCAGGCTATTAATTAAAGAAAGAAAGAGAAAATTATAGGCTAAAGTAATTGAAACGGGGCTATGTCACATATTTATTATGGTAGAGCCATAATATTGCAGGCGTATCCGGGAAGTGAGGCATTGGCGATACGTTTTTAAGTGGTTTTTGTGGCTCAGTGACTAATTAGGACTACAATTAGGCAAGTGAAGTCAATGTCGAACGACATGTTGGTGAATAATCTGGGCTTATGAAGGCTTAGAGGAGACAAGTTGGAAAAGAAGCCATTTTTCGCCCATTGGCAAAAATAGGTTTCTAATTGATATTCTCCTATAAGAAAACAGCTCTATTATAGACTAGGTACATAATGCTTGGTAGACATATTGGTGAATGCTGCAGTTTGTTGTCACTTAGTATAGGTATTTGTGAAGAGATATTCCACTTACAGCACCGATTTCATCAGCACTTCAGCGAAAGGCACCTAAGCTATTCCAATTCTTCTTAGTTTGCCATTGGCAAATATTAACTTGAATTTCCGGTTTGGCCCAGAACTCAGCCACACTAACACCATTCGCTGACGCAGACTTTAGGTATAAACATGTACAGGTGACAGGGTGCAAGATAAAGTGTGAGTGTGATGAGTACATTGATATATTCCACTTACGGCACCAAAAAAAAGTTACTAGTTCGGGCACTGTCACCACACCTGTTTCTGCTACCAAACAGTGTTGCTTGCTGTGTTTCTGGTGTAGTACAGGCGATAGTCACATTACATCTTTGTCTTTTTGATGGCAAAGCATCGTTCATGCGTATGTTATTAAAAATGTCCAGAACGACAGCTATGGAAGCAGAGAGTTTATTACAATACCGATTTTTTATTTTATTTTACTAGCCTATGCTGTTCCACTCCTGGGCAAAGGCCTAACTCCACAGAAATGGAAGAATCTATCTTTCGCGAGCCCGCGCGTCTATCTTAAAGTTTTGATGGAACCTATCCAGCTCGTCCCGCCATCTCCAACGTGGTCTGCCGCTACCCCACCTCACTGTCTCAGGGCACCAGTTCTGTGCTATTCGGGCCCACAGTATTTTCACGGCAAACATGTCCTGCCAATTCCCATTTAAGTTTGGCAGCCTTTTGAGCCATGACAGCTACCTTTATTTTGGATTGCAGTATTGTGTTTCAAAAACGATCCGTTACTTTAACGCATTGTATACTGCACTCCCCATACTTCCCGTGGGTGTCGTAAAAGGTGACAAAGGGGCGTACCGGAGAATGGGCAGCAGCGTTCTCTATGCATTCCACCACCATACCATACTGCGATCGCCAACCCGCCTGCCAAGCGTGGCGATTATGGCAACCCCCCCCCCTTTTTGGGGGAAGCCTATGTCCAGCAGTGGACGTCTTTTGGCTGAAATGATGATGATGATGATACTGCACTCTACTGTTCGTTGGCAGACCTTGAGTTTAGACTTTATAAGACTTTTAATTGCTTTTTAACGTCCCATTGTGTACAGACACCTGCAGCACCAAGAGGCTTACAGAAGACCTTTGAAACAGAATTGAAATGTCCTTACAATATCACCGGCACCCTTGCAATTCAAACCGAAACATAGCAATGCCATTTGACAAGACAAATATGTAACAAAATACTTATTAAAATAAATATCATTTCCTATCGAGATCTTTACAGTCTGATCTCACATGATCACTTTCATCAAAATATTTCAAGAGTTAAAGTTCTTCGGAACTTTCTTGAAAAACCTCATGCCAGTGGTGTCGCATCTATACGGCATAAGGGCGTTATCACACGAACAATTAGCGATTGAATTATACTACAGAGTCGCGTGCTTGTGTTGAACGGTTAACCGGCGGATAATGTTGGGCATGCGCTGTGTCCGATCACCTGCCTTCGATGCGCTTGCGATGCGTTAGGGTAGTGTGGCTGCGACTTTTGGTTTTTTGGAAATTTATAATAATTAAAAAAAAAACAATTATAACTGGAACTGAATAAACAGGCCAAATGGTAAAGTAGATTTAAGTAACGTAAGATCTCTTCTAGAACGTAAGCCGCTCATAATATTATGTGAGATGCTAAAATTGTTATAAATATGACGGAAAAGGTATCTACATGTTTCTCGTTATCATCAGCCATATTTTAATTACTGTGGGCGTACTATGGGTAGTGTTGGTTATAGCACAATGGAAAAACCGTTTACAGTTCAAATCCATACTAATATTGTAAATTCGAAAGTAACTCTGTTTGCCTGTCTGTAGTATAGTTTTTATCGACGTACTTCGCGGGCGAAGCCGCGGGCGGAAGCTAGTCAGATTATAATTTTTCAAACAAATTAGTCACACTAGCGAATCACACACTGTAGGTACACGACACAACTTAGATACAGAACGCGAGACAGTTTCTGAGCACACGTAGTCCGTACGATGTGCGATGACCAAGAGCCCACACTACGCTGCTCTGGGCTCTTGTCCACTCTCACCAGAGTCAGGCTAGATTCTTTCAAGCGCCACCAGATGGCGCTGGCGTACGACAAATAAATAAAACCCTTTATTCGAAACGAAACCTTATCCACACTATTCCAATGCCTTTTAAATAAACCCAATAGGATACGGTTTTAAGTCAAAAGGATCGAAATCTGCCATACTGCATCGAGCCCATACCGGTGTAAGTACTTCCCTTTCCATTTACTTATTAATTACTCTTAAGTCTCACCTTTCCTTATATCTTTGTGACATACGCTTTTGGTATTCCTGATCTTTGGAAAGTGGTGTTTATTTGTCACCAATCTCGCGAGATATTTACCTTTTTGAAAGTCTAGTCATCACCTGCCTTGAAGTTTCTGGATTATGTTGAGGTCGCCTCTCTGTCTAAATAGATTATTATTATTATCCATTTATTTCAGGCATCAAGGCCCATATAAAACACATGCAATACAATAAACAAAACAACAAAAAACACAACAACAACAACAACAAAACAACTACCACACCTTACCACTACAACTACCTTTTGTAACTTCAAAATACTATAAATATATACAACATTATTATTAGTCTGCGTCGTGTTTCGCTGACTGGTGTCATGTAGCCGGCCACGAAACTGGCGGTACACAACACCCTTCGGCCAGAACTCTTCCTTGAGGAACTTCTCGAGATGATGTGTCGGAACACGTACCACGAACGACTTGAAGTTCGTGTTGTGACGCGGCTCCAACTTCTCCACCCTCCAAGTCCAGTTGGTCTTTACACGCATGTACTCCACGATCTTCTCAACCTTCGTGGAGTGGTGCAGTCTGGACACGTACAGCTGCGTACAGATGCTGCTGATTGTCAGATATTAAGTAATGACTTCTTTCTTACCTTCATAACCTCAATTTTAAAGTAAAACCGTTAAACGCTGGTTTTACGCATTGTGAACGTCGGTGAAGAGAATTCGAGAGTTACTTACCTAATGTTTTGAAATTTAGTTTATTTACTGTTAATTTACTTTTATTCCACGGATAAAAGATATCTGACTTTGGTGAAATCCGCCTGATTTCACCAAAGTCTTTCATCGTCAAAGCTTGTCACCTTTTTTATCCGTGGAATAAAAGTGACGTCTGACAGTTCACCTATGGAAAAACTGTCAAAAATACAAAATTTATTCTCAGGATAAGACTTATTCTAGATATAAAAGTTTGGTGGAATTCGCCCTTCGTGTTGGAAGTCAACCCCAAAATACTTGCTTGACTTAGTTCGGGAGTTGGTAGATCATTTATTATTTTTATTTTTTATTGAGAGGAACAGCAAACAGTTACATTATAAGGACTTATTATGTGCTGCTGTACATCAAACACCTAAATACAATGTACTTCACAGATTAAGTTTTTTTTTGTGCTTTATGAGCGAAATAAATTAATATATAAATAAATTTATAAATAATTAAAAAAATAAATAATAATATTTTTTTTTTTTTTTATCTATAGGTTTAATGATACCTATAGGTGTTTTGAAGAGCGTTCAAAAGTACAATGGTAACAGAGAGATGGTCGAATAAGTTCGAGAAGCTCCCACGCACTTACTCTCAAGTTGAATCTGTTAAAGTCCGACACGCAAGCAATGTATTCTTATGAGACAATACAGTTTTCTATCTGAGATGGCAAAGCATTTGCGAAGCGACGGTGACCGCTTCCCATCTTACAAGGCTATCAGCTGTGCCATCATCCGTTGGTCTGAAGGTGGACAGTGATCCAACATCCGTGTGCTTGAACGATACTCCATTTCCAATTGAGGAACTTCACATTGTTCCCCAATATGCACAAAAAGTTGAAAAAAAAAAGTTTCTAAGCCCTGAGTACTTCTACATTGCAAGACGAGAACCAAATGATATGTCCCGGGGAATGAACTGAGATGGCATTGACATAATGTTATTACTTATTACAGTAAAAAATAAATCTATTCATAATTAAATTGGACTATTGATTGACTGTCAGTGCACAGAGATGGACGGTAAGTTGCTTAACTTGAATATTTGAATAATCTGTGACTAAAGAAATAGTTATTTGAACTTTTATTTTAGCATGTTCATTAATATCGGTTTGCCATCATACTAAAACAATGTTTGTTAAATGTAATTACATGACGTTTATTGATATAGGTAATTTGTTTTTCTTTGATTCTCGGACAGAATCAGAACAACAAGGAAAATTTTATCAGATTACTCAATCAAAATCAATTTACAAAAAATTTATCAATTAATTAATTATTTAATTTACTCTATCTTTTTGTTCTTAGTTTTCATCTTGTAAGTCTACCACAAGATGCATTTCAAATTAAGCCCAAAATCATCCAGCTATTCCACAAAAAAGTTGGACAGAAAAGTTGCAAAATTTTCCATAAGTCCTTCAAAAATACTTGAAAACTAGCCAAGGTAGAGCATCTTCCTCTCCGTAAATGTCCAGTCGAATGGTCATCGTAATACGGTTGCCACCTACCGTCCCACTGATTGAAATCAATTCCGAAGCTGTGCTCATCGATTCTTTATCTATTGTCCAAAATATCAATTCTTACTGACTTACAAAACAACGGATATTATACCGTATGCGAAGAACGATAGAGTCGAAATTGGAACTTCGCTGTTTGGGAATTACAAAATTACGTTTGCTGTCATCTAATTAATGTTTTGAATTATTCTAATTCTTATGTCCTTGGAATATAGATAAATTTGGGCTGGGAGGAAGTTCAGCAACGGTAAATGAAACATTGTCAATCTTCAGATGGTTTTCTATTAAAAGTTTGCCCACAAAAAGCTCAGATGATTCGTAGTTTCTTGGAGTGGTTCCCATAGATGTCTTCAAATAAAATTATTCTTCGAACTGTGAGATTTGGATTAGGTTTTTGTGGAGTGCGATGATCCGAATTCGATTGATAGAAATTAAATGAGTGTGGCGAGAGCATTGAAGTAAAATCGACCTGTAAAAAAGCTAGGCGCCTTGATCAAAGTGTTTCTAAAAAAAGAAAAGTTACCTTTCTATAGTGAGAACTAGTTTTTTATTTCTTTTCTTGAAATAAAGAGTATATAAAGATGTATTTCTGATATTATCTAAATAGCCCATAATAGTCGTGACAGAATGTCCCATATATTATTATGAAAGCGATAATTTTGCGTGCAGAATTATTATTTGAAGCTTTGGAATCGCTCAGCTGCTCATATTTTCAGATAAGATATTATATAGCTTTCTTATAATCTGATAGGATTTAGTGACCGGCCATACACGATTACGAGGTCATCTCGACTACGAGGTCATCTCGACTGCGAGGTCAAATCAAGTTTATATGCGAAGCGTCTAGTTGAAGCGTACATGATTTAAGCCGAAAGACGTCCACTGCTGGACATAGGCCTCCCCCAAACACCTCCA
This sequence comes from Mesoligia furuncula, assembly GCA_916614155.1. Taxonomy (NCBI): domain Eukaryota; kingdom Metazoa; phylum Arthropoda; class Insecta; order Lepidoptera; family Noctuidae; genus Mesoligia; species Mesoligia furuncula. Next base: position 2,548,044 of record OU744810.1, read on the forward strand.
CTTCGACCGGTTCTGTGCTTCTCGCATCCAACGGATTCCTGCGGCCTTCACAAGGTCGTCGGACCACCTTGTGGGAGGCCTTCCAACGCTACGTCTTCCGGCACGCGGTCGTCACTCCAGAACTTTTCGGCCATATCGGCCATCTGTTCTGCGAGCAATGTGCCCTGCCCACTGCCTCCACTGCTGTTGAAGCGTTATCAGACCTAATTTGGTGGAAATCCGCTACTCTCATCGTCATTTAATAACTAATGACTGGTTGAATGTTACAATAATGATAACTTTGTTGACGTCTTTGTCTTTGATTGTCATTTTCATTCGTGGATCTATGACAGTCATTGTAACGACTGGACTGGTGGTTGCGACAACCTGTAGGTCGTCAGAAGCCCTAAAGACTGACAACCAGTCTTCCAGTAATTGAGTTGTAGAGGTCAGATAAGCAGTCGCTCCATGTAAAATACTGGAATCTAGCTGCATCCATCATCATGGACTGGAAGCCGACCACAACATACCTATTTGGAATGCAGGTAGATTGATTGACTTTTTGTTGACGCCTTTTTCTGAATTTTTAACAACATTAAATCCTCCTTTATCCTAAAGTCTAGACTTGAATAAGTATAGAGATTGACGTTATCTAAAACATCATAGACTAACCACATCTCTTCAGCATTCACAAAAATTTGCACCGAATCAAAACAACCCTATAACTTTAGACCATAAACCTGAACGCAGGTGACCAAAAGATAATGAAAGAGTACAAAAGAGGTGAAAGTTTTTCAAATAATTCAACCCCATAGCACACTCCCCTGCAAGCCTCGAGGAATTAATTAGGGCCAAAGATCGTGATTTATGCTTTCATTTTTAAGCTCGATGTCCCCGAATGACTTACTAAGGGTACACTCGAAGAGTTTTCACTTGATGGTGGATCAAGTGACCCGGCGAGATTAGGAAGTGTGAGACTATGAGCATCTTCGAAAGCCTAACCCAGCACTGATAGCTTTATCTATGGGCCTTAGTTGCTTGATAATAAGATGATTATTATTTCCTTTATTTCGTTATTTAAATATAAATTATATTTTTAAATATTAGAATATAAAAAAATATAAAAGCATTTAAAAATATATAAAATTAGTAACTCACCGGTATCGGGAACAGGGTCCAAGATACCGGTCAGGTCAGGGCTCCAGAGAGAGGAACCTCCCTAACAATTTATTTCTTTATTTATTTTATTTATCCATTTATTTCAGGCATCAAGGCCCATATAAACACATACAATAGAATATTAATATGAATTAAAAATACTATAAATACATACAAAATGTACACACTGGGCTTCACAGCTTAGTACGGCCGTTATCCCAATTGCGTACAGTGTGGCTAAGTTTGACACAATGGAGCCTGGTACCTATGATTACCAAAAACCCTACTGAATATAAACCTAGCCCTACAGCAACTGCCTAGCACCCTAGTTACCCTAACGCCCTACCCTATCATACAAACCACACCAAACGTGAGTTACGCTGGTTTTACGTGAGGGATGTCTGTTCCCAGGAGACCTACGGAAACAGACGGAATTTGGGTAGGAATAGGGGTTTGTGTACGTCGTGCAATGTACACAGGAAATGGTTTTCTCACTGCCGATCCCACAGACTCATAGGACCGCTGATGGCTAAAGGTGTCTTGGCCACAGTGAGAGGAGTTATGGTAGGTGAATCAAACTCGACTCCAGCTTGATGACTAATTTAGTACAATAATTAACTTAATTATATACAATTTTAGTGCTCAATACACATTGATACCTATTTGTATGTGTATTGTGTGTGTATTGAGCCGATGAAGCGAAGATCTCAGTAGGTCACTTCTTAGCGCTGACGGTGTGCCTGTATGTGGAATAAATGTTGCTTTTGATGCTGACGCTGCTGTGATGCTGTTGCTGGCGCGTGGAACTTTTGTCTGTTCATGGTTGAACATTCTGGCGCCTCTCAGGACTGGGGCTCCAGTTGGTATAACTCAATTGACTCGTGTTGATGTGGTAAACTGTACATCAGTTCCGTTGTGGTAGTTGGTTGGCCTGTTGTTCTTTGGGTAAATGTCTTGTTGGCAGCGAGCGAGGTTGGTTCTTTTGCTGGTTTGTTCCTCAGGTGTTGGTCGAGGCTCTTGGCTATTAACCCATTGGTTGTCACGACTATCGGCACAATGATCGCTATGATTATTATTATTATTGTATGAGCTTTTGTTAAAAGTGTCATGACATTTCAAACGTAAAAGTGTCATGACATTTCAAACGAAGCCTTTATCCGTTCATTCTTTTATTTATTTGCAGAACACAAACTTTAAAATAACATACATTTTAGAAGATCCTGCTGGTGATAAACAACATTATTAAAATGTCTTTTACTACAAATACAATAAATACAATTAAAACTTAATTACCTACTTAATTATTACTTAATTTTACCAAACAGGACATAATATCGTTCCTGAATCTGGAAGATACGGTTACAGTGATTATGTTCATGAGGTTTTCTTATGGGGATTACAGGACCTAAACGCAAAAAACGTTTTAGAAGCAGTAAAAGTATATGATCGATTACAGTAAACAAAATCAGAAAAATATATGATATTCGTCAGGATTTATGCTAGGTAGATAGTGTGTTGAAAACATAATACAACTAATTTGATTCGATAGAAAAATATCACGAAGATACCTCTAAAAACTTTCTCTTTACAATAAAAACCATACTAATAAACATACAATCATTCTGATTTTTTGTCAGATTATTCTACAAGCAACATACTAAAACACTAGTGTTTTAATTATTTAGTGTTTTCTTAGTCCGAAGAATAGATTTTTTGTAAATAGACAATTGCTTCATATTTTGCAATAAACTACCAGCGTTGTGTCACCGCGCTTCTCTTTCTTTTCTATGCAGTCCGACAGCTAGTGACCGCGCTATAGGTCATATGTAAGCCCCATAAAATGAAAAAAGAAAAAAACTGTCATGATATCGAAACAAACAAAGCTTCATCTCGACGAATCAAAACATATGAATCTACGAATAAGGAGTCATTGGAAGATGTTATCAATAAATATGACACCGGCTACTGTCCACACCACAGTTTTTTTTATAATGTCGAGTTCATCGGTACTCGTGAACCCCTAGTAGCAGCGATGGACCCTGATTAAAAGTTTTCCTGTAAAACCTTTTTATATTCAAAGGGATAAGTCGTGAACGAATTCGTTTTACTTTATCATTGATGTTCTGCTCTTTCGTAGTCAGATTTACAGCACTTTTTACAATAGTTTAATTTGTTTTCTTTGAAACATCCTTATTAAACAAAATATAGATCGCGTTGGAGGGAAAGGATTGGAGAGATGTTTTCAATGGCGGCCGTGGTTGAGAAGGGAAAAATTGTGTTTTTGGGGATAGGATTTTGAGTTCATTCTTTATATGAAATCATTTAATCTTGTCTTTAGAATGGATAGACAATTAATAGCTCTAAACTTTATGGTTAGACATGAATATCTACTAGTTACACATTTTAAATGCCATTATTGCTATTATCGTCAGCATTCTTCTCCCTTAGCCCTATTTATTTGTGGTCAACGTTTTATCACAAGACGATTACCGATACACCTTCATATGGATACTTAATTCAATTAGAACAACTGCAACTGTTATTACGGCTGATCGTGAGAACCTGAAAAAGCGATAGCCATATTTCCTTATAATCACGTAGCCTTCAGCATGTTTAAAATGGCCCTGTCCAATTGACACCGAAACACATCGTTGACAAACCAGCCCAAATACCTAATTGCCGAAACCTGTCAAACTTGACACTCGGCAAACCCATAAGTCCTTTATTTTTAAAGCTGTAAGCAAACAACTACATTTGCAATTTTATGCGCACAAGCAACCGTGGTACTTTCGTTCATTTGACACCACAGAACGTACTAACAAATGCGGCGGCATCGCTTCATACCAACTTAAAGGGCATTTTTTATCTTCAACATCATACATCCATCTCACTCAGATATTGATGGGTAAGCAAGCGAGACAAGGACAAAAGATCTCGCCAGTAACCCTTTTGATGTCGCCGCCCGCGGTCATTGCATCGCATAAGTTATTCGCTGACTTTTTTTTTCATATCGAAAACTAAGAAAAAAGTAGTAATGATAGTATGTTGGTATTTTCGTTTGGTAGCAATTTTCGGTAATCCAAGACGTCTGGTTTGCACATCCTACGATTATGTTCGGCAAGGTTAGGTCTGGTGATGAGAAATTGAATTTCAGACTTATTTTCTGGAAGATAGAGCTGAGTTTTGAGGTGAAGAATGGTAGATACATCTTTGTTTTGCAGATTACAAGGAGCTAATTGATTTCGGCAGCGATCGGCAGAGGCCGAAATTGCCCGATTCGATTTGTTTGTTTGTTTGTTCCTTTGTTTAATGGATACAAATGATTGAAATTACAAATTCAGTTTTCCAATTATCGGCTTCCGAATAAGAGATGTTGAGTTTGTGAATGTAATTGAGTTGTGATGGATTATTGATTGTGAATGAAGATTTTATGTTGATTACGTTTTAAATATTTTTGTCCTTGTGGAGTCTTTGTCTTGTTTTCTGGGTTATGGAAGGTCAGATTAGGATAGGAAGATCGTAATAATTAAGATGTTGGTAGAGGCTTGTGACTAACTTTAAACAGCCACACGGGTCGATCAATCTGGTTAAGCTACGCTTGCCGCGGTTGGTCCGTGGATGAGTGACCATTTTTACATATCAGGACCCTTCGTGCACCGGAAAGCACGTTAAGCCGTTGGTTCTGGCTGTCCTTCGTAAATATTTTACAGTCGTTAGGGGTTGTCAGAAGCCTAAAAGTTTAACAACCACACTGAAAGAAATAAGCAGTAAATAAAAATGAAAAAACATTAATCTGAACTGCTTTAATCAGGTCCATTTGAGCCTAACGTTCAAAACAGTATTTTTTACTGATCCGTAAACAGTTAAAGCTTGAGGCAAAATGTTACCGTCATAACAGTAAACTTTAATGTTTTAAGTAGCTATACGGTCACAAAATTAACTTTTTTATTCATTTGGTGATATCTTTCAAACTATTGTTTACTTACATTACAGTAATGGTGATTTTCCTTTTTTTCAGTAAATAGTATGTTCAATCATTAAAAGTTACTGTTTTGTCTTTTACTGTTTTACAAACATTTCTTCTTACTGTATAAAGTCATTAAGTCTTAATTAAATCGGTAAGAAATATTTTTTTTCAGTGCAGTCTTATTAAAAGGTATTGTATTACCCAGTAACTGGGTTGTGGAGGTAAGATAGGGAGTCGCTCCGTGTAAAATACTGGTATTCAGTTGCATCCGGTTAAACTGGAAGCTGACCCCAACATAGTTGGGAAAAGGCGAGACAGATTATGATAATGATAAAGTTAAAATTCAATTGTTTATTGCTCAACACAGTACATAATAATATAATTATGTAGATTTAGATTTGTACGGTGGCCTGCATCAATTGGGTACCCCAGTTGTATTAAAATTTTCATACAAATGGGGTACCCAATTGATGCAGCCCACTGTACATGTAGTGACATTTAACGAATTCATTGATTTTGTGATGTCAGCTTGGTGGCTATACCCATCCTTCTTTTTAATAATAATTACCATTTATTATCAGGTAACAAAGACATAGACCTTAACCTAAGTATACCATAGAAACATACCTTAACCTAAGTCTTCTTCTTCTTAGCGTGTCGATAGCAATCTAAATGTACTCGGCCCAGAATTCGGCTACTTGTTTGGCGCCTTCATCACCGTCCATCAGTTCCTGTAACGTGCAGCTGACAGGACACGCAGGACACGATATTAAGTGTCCCATCGTTTGTGGGACAGCACCACATAACCTAAGTACATAACCTAAGTATACATAATATAGTAAAAATTTTGTTAGTAAATAAAAATTTAATAACTATGTTAGTATCACTTTTTTTTTTCGGATGGGAAATCATCAAAAATGACTCCTCCCGCTCTGGGTGGAGCGGAAGGGAGTGTCAGACTTTTACTGACTAAAACTCACCCGTGTTCCTTCCTTAGCCCTTTATGTTCCGGGCCAGCGGTAACCCTTTCGGACAATCCCGCTGGCCCGGCAGGCTTCGGCCCTCGGCGCCTCGATGCTGACATCTCTTTGAGGCGCGCGTGAAACACGTACGCACCGTCCGGCACGGGCCTGGTCCTGATCGGACGGTGAGCTACCCATTACTCTCCGCCCGCAGGCCCGGGCCTACGGTGGACCATCACTTAGTTGCACTAAGTCTTTGTGCGTTCCGGTGGCACTTGTCCGCGAAAGCGGCGGAATACCACATCCTGCGGCCATAAGCTTTCTTCGATCACCAGGTGCAGGTAGCATGTTGGTATGCGCACCTAAACGCCTTAAAGTTGACTTTGCGATGCGACTCCAGCAGCTGTTCCCTCGGCGCGTACTTCGATCTTTGGCGCACGTACGTCACGATGTCTTCCGCGTCAGTGGTGTAGTGGAGGCCTGTTTTAAACGTTTGCAGTTTGTTTTCTGTATCAAACAGCTGATTCTTTTCAAGGCTTTTTTCTACCCAAGTCACCACTGCAGGGCAAAGGCTTCGTTTCAATAGAGAAAGTTTGAAGTTTTACAAGTGTTCGTAAATGTCAGACTGTTGCGCCAGTTATACATTAGTAGGTAAGTAGTGTTCACACCTAGAATTAAAATTAAAAGTTTGTTAGCCTGTAGACAGTCCTCTTCATCGTGTCACTGGCACGACTGTATGTCAGATCTTGTTGGCCCAAAACTTCGCCACTTCCAAATAGTCGCTGCGAGACACAGAGGTCACTTTGACTTTAAGTTTTGGGAAACAGAGCAGGATAAAAGATGGAGTGTCCAGGTGTCCTGAAACATTCATTTCTATATATACTTATAGCAACACAACTTTCCTTAATAAAAACCCCATTTCTTCCAGTAAACAGACAATAGAAAAAAAACAATCCAAAGATATCAATTCTTAACAAAAACATCTTGTCACAGACATCGCTCAAGACTGAAGAGTGATCGAGTCTTTCCCGAACCTCTCCGGAGGACTCCGAAGCACTTCGAGTGCTCAAGTGCCATCGAGTGTAGTGCCCTAGGGACAATCTGTTGGAAAATGACGAGAGAAAAACAAACCTTTGTCACGAATCACCATCGAACTGAGTATTATTAAGTGTCGTTGTGTCTATTGCTATAGATTCAAAGACTTTATTTTTAATAGGAATCTTTTTAAAAATGGTATGGAATTATCATTAGCCCTGAATGAGGCAAACTTGGGACCTTGGCTGACGATAATTTGTTTGTAATCAAAACTAGACTATCAAAATTAAATGAAAAACTTCGCACGCACTCCACAATTTGCGTTCCCTAATGTTTATAACAAGATTAACACAGAAATCTAATTATTAAGATTTCTCGGACGATTACGGACTGAAACTGAAATGCTGGTTGCCTATTTGTGAAGCATTATGAGTTACTGGTGCATTTCAAGGACCTTCGGTAGTTTCCTGTTTCTTTCTTTGACAGTCAAGTTAATAAATTTCATAACTATTTACTGTCATACCTACCAAGATTTGGTCAGTTTCAAATAGCGATGACCCAGATCCCTATGATGGGACAAAACAAAAAAAAACCGGCCAAATGCGAGTGGGACTCGCACACGAAGGATTCCGTACCAGGCATAAAACGCCGAAAAAAACGTTTCTTTTATAACCTATAAATATTAACTTTATTTTATTTTTATTATTTGTTGTTCTAACGGTAACAGAAATACATCATCTGTGAAAATTTCAACTGTCTAGCTATCACGGTTCATGAGATACAGCCTGGTGACAGACAGACAGACAGACGGACAGTGGAGTCTTAGTAATAGGGTCCCGTTTTTACCCTTTGGGTACGAAACCCTAAAAAACTGATTAATAATAATACCAGCGTACTTATAGCTGACAGAAAGTATTGTTTAGTGTTCTAAAAATCGGTTGTTAGACAATGATACGATGGCAATCAGTCTCCATCAGGACATGTAATAAAACCCAGTGCCAATTGGAAAATTCTACAAATCAACAGTTTGAAAATTCCCGAGGAACAGCAGTAGACTGCGACTGTAACAACCCTTTCAGCTGAAGCACCCTTCAGAGTTCAGACTACAGACGTTGTCCCAAGTTCGAGTGGCCCTTAATGTCCCCACTATCGACTTCCTGGGATACTTTGAGAATTTTTAATTAATTATTGTTGTATTGCATTGTCTGGGCGTAAAAAATGTGGTTTGTTAAAACTGGGGATGGGGTAATTTTGTCACTGGAGAAGGTGATTTATGATTTGATCAAAGGTTGTTATGGTAACTGTTTTGTTTTTGTTATAGCATGCCATACGAGCTGATGGACCAAGAGTTTTAATGATCACTGCCACCTTAAACCCAAAACATCTGCAAAACCAGTATGATCGTCGATGCCTAAGTAGGCTACCTGCATCTGCAACCAAGCGGCGGTGCCTAATCACTGTCACATGAAATATTTCAGGTTTGTGATACCTCTGGTACAACCTACTCCCTAGTCCATTGCTGGACATAGGCCTCTCCCAGGCAGCGCCACAACACCCTGTCTTCCGCCTTCCACATCCAGTCCATCCCAGCCACCTTCTTAAGGTCGTCGATCCATCTAGCTGGGGGGCGTCCCACACTACGCTTGCCGATACGCGGTCTCCACTCCAGGACTCGTCTGCTCCACCGGCCAACGGCCCTTCGACAAACATAGCGCTCCCACTGCCACTTTTTTTTTGTTTTTCGGATTGGAAATCACCAAATGACTCCTCCCGCTCTGGGTGGAGCGGAAGGGATTGTCAGACTCTTACTGACTAAAACCCACCCGTGTTCCTTCCTTAGCCCTTTATTTTCCGGGCCAGCGGTAACCCTTTCGGACAATCCCGCTGACCCGGCAGGCTTCGGCCCTAAGGGGGCCCCTCCTCGATGCTGACATCTCTTTGAGGCGCGCGTGGAACACGTATGGGCCTGGTCCTGACCGGACGGTGAGCTACCCATTACTCTCCGCCTGCAGGCCTGTCCCACTGCCACTCCAGTTTGCTTACTCTTCAAACTAACTCGGTTACTCCAGTTCTTTTCCGGATAACTTCATTCCTGATTTTATATATCAAAGAAACTTCGAGTATAGCGCGCTGAGCTACCTTGAATTTGTGGACCAGCCCTACTGTCAGTATCCACGTTTTGGCACCGTATGTCATCCCGCCCATCTGCCCGTTGGCAGGACGCACTGATTGAAGACCTTAGTCGACCTTAGTGGGAACATTATATAAACGGGAGAGTATTCCTCCACTGTTTGACATTTTGCATCCAAAGTTAAACTTGATATCGTTTGACTTATTATTAATTATGTCTGTAACTTTGGATGTAAATAAGTAATAAAATAACTGTAAAATCTTCAAAACCAAGTCCGTACCGACAAAGCTCAGTTATCGAAGAGTACAATAAACTTGATTTGTAATTGATTTATGCAGTGGTTTTTTCAAAAAACTCAATTTTCCAAAGCAGTTTGTGGGGGCAGATGTTTCTGTGCGTGAAAACTAGACGATGTGCGTGTAGACTAGCGTCTAACTGCTCATCACTGATACTAGATCTGTTGGACACGTAGCCAGGTGAGACAGCGTGCTTTTTGGCCATGACCACCAGTGAGTTCGTGCTCGCGACTAGTTTACTCTTAAGCTTATGGTGACTCTGGTCATACAGATGATAATAGGTGGCCATTACCATCACAGGTGGGTCGTCGGCTTGTTTATCATTTAATTGCATAATTAAAACAGCTTTGCTTTTTTCTCCCAAATCAATCAGCACTAAAAACAAAACGTTAATTCCGCATAATCTCTATCTTAAGATTAGTGGCTTATTCAGTACCTATCCACACCCCCCTGTATTTAAAAATATAATCTTAATGGACTACTTCTGCTAATACTAATTACGAAATAAAAAATTACGAGAACTCGCGATTGGTTCCGATTTGCGTAGCGTCAGCAACAAAACATTTTTTTTTAAACTTTTTTTTTATTTTGTTTTCTATTAAATAAACACAAAGCTGTGACGATCAATTACAGACTGTTGAGTTTTAATAGCAATAAAATACTTAACAGTATTTAATTTATAGCTATTTGTTTCTGCAGTGGAGCAGTGGTGGCCAAGTGGTAACGGCCGCGACTTACGAATTGTAGGTCGTAGGTTCGAACCCAGACAGGCGCTTTACTTTGTGTAAATTATTTCATCACCACTGCTCTCAAAACGGTGAAGGAAAACATCGTGAGGAAACCGGCATGTCCTAGAACCAAAAATTCGAAGACATGTGACATCTGCCAACCCGCACTGGGCCCGCGTGGTGGATTACGGCCCACTCCCTCTCACCGAGAGGAGGCCTGTGTCCCAGCAGTGGGAACATTATAGGCTGATTATGGTTGGTTATGGTATGGTTTCTGCAGTAGAACGTTGTTTTCGTTTCTTGAAATATCTATCTATTTTTACTAATAATAAAGCTGAAAAGTTTGATTGTTTATTAGTTTGTTTGTTTGAACGCGCTAATCTTTAGAACTACCAGTTGGATTTGAAAAAATATTTTTGAATTGGATAGCCCAATTCTCCAAGAATTGCCATTTAACATCACGCCTTAGCGTGGTTTTTCCTTTTTGCTTGGCTAAGCGACTTTTTTATTCTTTTTCAAAAAGTCAGAAAGAACGCTAAGCGAAAACGAAGTAATTGCGACGGTAGGCGATACGATGCGTAGGGTGTCGGGCGAACAAGACATTTCATGCCGAATCTAGTACCTCTAAATATGACTACAAACCTGTCATGTCAGCTATAACAAAATCAAAATCAAAATGTTTTATTTCACATAAACCTACATGGGCACTTATGAAACGTCAGAAGCTATACGCACGGTTCCAATTGGTCGTTTCCTATGGAGAAGAACCGGCAAGAAACTCCATGGTTACTCTTTTTAATAAAAAATAAATAGCTTAATTATTGCCTCAACTGTCTAAAAACCACTACAAGTATAATAATGAAACGTACTTAATTCTTCATTTTGCAAAATAATTTACATCCAAGCTTAAATTTCTGAGCGTCACAAAAAATATTTTTATTAATTCTCAACAATAACAATAGCTTGTTTGTCGCACGGTACTAATTTAGATTAGCCCTCGCCATTTTGTTTTTACGCATTTTTTTTTTCAAATGCCAAACGTTCGTCTCTAGGGAGCTACTTACCGTGCCCATCCCCTAACAGTAATACCGTGAAATGGCTGCTTTCCAATCAGTATTAATTTTTCTCTTTCAACTTTCTGTTTTAAATATTTGATATTTAAACATTTTTGAGCTGTTTTTATTTTATCTTTTTTGTAGAAGAAGTTGTCTGTGTGGTGCCGGACTTAAAGAATATCACCACCCCATACTTCCCGTGGGTGTCGTAAAAGGCGACTAAGGGTCGTACCGGAGAATGGGCAGCAGCGTTTTCTATGCATTCCACCACCATACCATACTGCGATCGCCAACCCGCCTGCCAAGCGTGGCGATTATGGCAAACCCCCCTCTTTTGGGGAGGCCTATGTCCAGCAGTGGACGTCTTTCGGCTGAAATGATGATGAGGAAAGTTAAAAGAATTGTAGTTTAAAGAAAATTTGTTATACTCGCGTTTGATTGAGTATTTTATAATGTGCAGACGTCAGCACATCAAGCTACTACAATCTGTCAAATTTCTTTAATACATTTTCAACTTTATCGCTAAAGCATAAGGTTCAAAGTTGATTGGGAAAATTTGACAGTTTCGGGGACCACACTAACAGTAGCAAGTATTTGTACTTGTTGTTGTAGTAATGCTTTCATTTTGACAGTTCAACGACATTCATTGCGTTATTTACGTTGTTAAGCAGGTTTTTTTTCGAAAATATTAAGCAATGGATTAACAATGTCCTTCAAAATTATTTAGATTGATATTGAAAGCTTGTTACGGAGTTAGGGTGCTGTTCTAATTAATTATATGAAAGAATAATAGTAATAGTAATAGTGAAGTAAGATCTTAACACAAAGTTTAAGGGTAGGTAAGTTACTGAACGAGGAAAAAAATCGCTACAGATAAAAACAACATTAAATAATTTAATTAACCTTTTAACATCAGAAGTTAAAAAGAAATATTCACCTCTTTGTTTTAAAAGTGCGTAGGTATCGCAGGAAAACTTAATCAAAAAGAGAAAATATTTGATCAAAAAAATTAAAATAATAAAACGAAAAGAATGACTGACCTCTCGTGCCCGTCCATCTCGATCAAAGGGAAACAATTATGAAACATTTAAAAAAACAAACAAATAAAAAAAGTATTATAATGGGTGAAACAAAAAAAACTTCGCATTCTTTTCCATTCGAGTTGAATTTTTTCTTAGGGTGGATTTCACAACCCTTTATGTTAAAAGGGAGGAGTAAAGCCAAAACAATACATGAGGTTTTTTTTTTTCTCGAAGAACCATATTTTAGTGCAGGAGTTGGTGAAGAAAATGTTTAAGTGGCTTCTCAACTAAATTGACCACTAGCACTGTTAAATGTCGTGCCAAGTACCATTTTAAATCAGCATATTTATGTAAAAAATATCGCTGAATGCATAAACCTCCTACTTTTTTCGAAGACGGTTAAAATAGGTAGATATAGGTCGTTCGTCGTTTCAGCCGATAGACGTCCACTGCTGGACACAGGCCTCCCCCAATTTTGGGAGGGTTTGCCATAATCGCCACGCTTGGCAGGCGGGTTGGCGATCGCAGTATGGTATGGTGGTGGAATACATAGAGAACGCTGCTGCCCATTCTCCGGTACGATCCTTAGTCGCCTTTTACGACACCCACGGGAAGTAAGGGGTGGTGGTATTCTTTAAGTCCGGCACCACACAGACTAGTCCGGCACCACACAGACCACACAGATATAGGTAATATAACCTTTATTATGAGCATGATAATATAATAATCAAAAAAATAACGACAAATAGCAAGAAGAACAAACGCTTCTTTAAATAAAAATAATCACTTTTGCTGTTTCAGTAGTTTTTTTTTCAATTCACTAATTGAAAAAAAAAGTACTGAAACAGTACAAACAATTGTGGGAACCGACTTAGATATAAGAGTACCTAAGTACCTAATATCTACAACTTAGAGTCATCATCAGTCTAGCCTTTCACGACTATGTTAGTGTCGACTTCCAGTCTAACCGGATGCAGCTGAATACAAGTATTTTACATGGAGCGACTGCCTATCTGACCTCCAAAACTCAGATACTGGGTAATACGATACCCCTTGTAAGACTGCTTGTCAGCCTTCGGCCTTCTGACGACCCATAACGACTGTCAAAGAATAAAAACGAAAATTCACCACTTTAACACAAATAATAATTTATTAATATTTTTAAAAATTGCACCAATATAAAAAATATAAGGTAAAATTAAATATCATTAAATAATGAGATAAGTAATTTATCATTTTGCGATCCAAGCTCCTGGACTACCTCCGTGGCCAGTGCCGCGGGTACGTCGTGTGTTAATTGTTTGTTCTTCATTATTTTCGACTTCAATTGCCCTTTTGTCTCGACCATTCTTTTCACAATTCCGCATTATTTCGAAGGCTTTCTTCCAGTAAACGATTCCGTTCATTTTTCAGCCTTTTCAGTGGCGAACCGAATTGTTTCTCGTGCGTCATCATTAACTGAAAAACTGAAATTGTTTTTTTTTATTACTTTTCCGTGTCTGTCTTTCTTTTGGCTCTCGATGTGGAAATTTGGCGAGCGGTGAGCTGTGTCGTTTTTTTTTTGAGATCATCAGCAATTAAAATTGTTTTGCCGACTGTAGTTGATTGTATGTTGGCGATATTTTAGGTTACTGTTTTTAGATTTGCCTTGCCTTTATCTGAGTAAAAATATCCGAATTCCTCAGCAACAATGTGCGAGAGTAATTCAGATCATTTAAAAATATTTGGTTCATGACTAAAATATTTTTTTCGAGTAGGTAGGCACGACCTTTCTAGAAGCGGTCGTTAGCTTTTCCTCGTACTACAACTGTTTAATCTATTGTATAGTAAAGCTCAAGAGTTTGTTTGATTAATTGTACTAGTTAATATCTAGAATCACCAGTAGGATTCAATCAATCAATCAACTCAGCCTCGCAGTCCACTGCTGGACATAGGCCTCTCCCAAACCAGTCTACCCTAGCCATCTTCTTTAGGTCGTCCGTCCATCTAGCTGGGGGCGTCCCACACTACGCTTGCCGATACGCGGATAAAAAAATCTTCTTCATCTTCTTCTTTCGGATCCAGTAGGATTAAAAATTGTCTGTGTGGTGCCGGACTTAAAGAATAGCACCACCCCATACTTTCCGTGGGTGTCGTAAAAGGCGACTAAGGGGCGTACCGGAGAATGGGCAGCAACGTTCTCTATGCATTCCACCACCATACCATACTGCGATCGCCAACCCGCCTGCCAAGCGTGGCGATTATGGCAAACCCCCCCCTTTTGGGGGAGGCCTATGTCCAGCAGTGGACGTCTTTCGGCTGAGATGATGAGGATTAAAAAATCTTTTTGCATAGAAATTTTACGCGGACGAAGTCGCGTGCAGTGTACCTAATATCCCGCGTATCAAATCATAAAACATTCGATTTGTAAGTAAGTAAGCTCAAATAAAAGAAACGCACTTCGTCACAGCATTAAAAAAAACTATCGAAACCAAAGTGGCGTGTCAACTTTTAATATCACCTTGTAAACAGTAAAAGACACTGGCCATCGCAGTCGTGACTAACAATTTTAGTTAAAACCAACATAAAAATCATCGGCATCAAACAAAACTCAACCACGGTTTTGAATCCTACTGTGTTGGAATAATGGTCATGTTGGTTGTATTTTCGGGGGTCAAAGCTCCCAAAATAACTTTGTAAATTAAACAGATACCATCTACCACGTAAGTATATTGTCTGATGGCAGATAAAAAACTGTATATAGGAGATTTTTGGAAACACCGCTCCCGTCCCATAATTGGCCCAAAAAGTTTATCTTTTCAAAGAAGTTATGGTCATTTATGGTACAATATTGTCTCTGTAGACTCGTAAGGAACGTTTTTGGGTAGTTTCCTTTAAGTTATGGGTTCGTGAGGTTTGAAATAACTTATTTGTGTTTATATTACCATGAGAATGTTGTAATTAGTGAGTTTGTGAGTCATGGAGGAATCGGTTTCTGAATTACGTCACAGTTTTTAATGGTTTGGTAGCATAATGCTATTAAGATTATGAGATATTGTGACATTAGAATATAGTCACTATATGGGCACAGGCTGGTTTAATACTAGTGTCTCCTAAACATTGGAGTTAGATCGTCTAAAGTTGCGACTCTCTGCATATTACGAGTTGAAATGTAAATTACTGTTACAGTTTCAAAACAATTGAAATTAATGACACCCTTGTCCGCAGTCTTGATTATAACTAAAGCTCCGAGTAACAACTAGCAATTCTTCTGCTAACACTCCAGTTCTTCTGCTAACACTCCAATTCTTCTGCTAACACTCCAATTCGGTCATCGATATAATCAATAAATACATACATACATTATCAGCCTATA
Source organism: Mesoligia furuncula (assembly GCA_916614155.1). Lineage (NCBI taxonomy): Eukaryota > Metazoa > Arthropoda > Insecta > Lepidoptera > Noctuidae > Mesoligia > Mesoligia furuncula. The sequence continues at coordinate 2,563,732 of OU744810.1, forward strand.
ATATTCCCACTCCTGGGACACAGGCCTCTTCTCTGTGAGAGGCTGTGAGCCATAATCCACCAAGCGGGCCCAAATGTTTTCGATTAATAAATACTTCATCAAAATCAGTAAAACTAATATCAATAGCATCTTTAAAATAAGAAAATGATACAAGAATAATCCAACTCATATTATAAACGCGTGTGAGGATGTTTGTTACTCTTTCACGCAAAAACTACGGAACGGATTTGGATGAAATTTGGCACACAGATGGCTTATAACCAGGATTAACACATAGGATACTTTTTATCCTGATATTCTTACGGGATCAATACTCATGCGGGTGAAACCGCGGGGTACTGCTAGTTGTACTTAAATCTTTATACCTCCTGTCCATTTGGAATACCTTTGAGGAAAAAGTGATCGACGAATATGGCATCTCATGTCTTTAAAGGATCTTGTTTCCTTATGTCTTTAGTATTCAAGATCTGCTTTGACCTTAGTATTACCTGATGACAAGTTCTGATGTGATACAAGATGGCTGACTTACATAAATGTATATTATTGGACTTAGACATGTGTTTTAGCGGAAGACCAGTTTATTGTTTTGCATGTAAAATGGCATGATTCGTTTTTAACCTAAAGTCAACCTCATCTACTAAAGCTGTACTAGCCTTTCATTTTCATCAATACGGTTGTTTTAATTCAACTCAATAATTATACAGGCTGGCAGGGATATATAGGTATACGCGCAAACTGAAACCATGAATCCAGCACATGATCCTACACCAGAATCAGAACCATGTAAAAAACAACAAACAGGTTGCGCTTCGATGTCAGCCAGTATTTTATACTCTGTTTTCCAACACATTTTATACTCTGGTTTCCAACACATTTTATACTCTGGTTTCCAACGCATTTTATACTCTAGTTTCCAACACATTTTATACTCTGGTTTCCAACGAATTTTATACTCTGATTCCAACACATTTTATACTCTGGTTTCCAACACATTTTATACTCTGGTTTCCATACTCTTTTCGCTGCTGGGCCAACCTTTTCTTTGGAGGGACCCTTGGATTCCACTTTTACTATGATATAACACATTTTCCTCATTTACTATTGCCTCTTCAACCACTGGTGGTTAAGTCACCTCTTAAACATGCTGCCAGAATTACAAACATAAATAAAAAAAATAAAAAATAAACTTTTTAAAGCATCTTGAGCTTCTTTCCACGGACCCCCAAACCCAAAAACCGATGTATCAGAAAGAATCGAACGTGCCACATAAACAATGACTTTATGTAACCCAATCCGATTCGGGAGCCTCGGTTAAAGTAAGACATAAATAAAGAAGTTATGAGTTTGGAGATGCGATACGATGCCGTGTCTCTGTTCACACTGCTGTAGTCAAGTGTGAGACGGCTGCCGTTGATGTTTATTTGTTTTGTCTTGTGTTTATAGGACTTGCAGTCGGTTCTTAGAATTTGATGTGTGATTAATCACGGTTAACTTTCTTTTGTTTTCTTTTGATTTTTACTTACCCCCTTACTAATAGCGTTCAGTAGTTTTTGCGTTGTATAGCGTCTGTATAATTACACTTTGTCTTCTTCTTTTGAAAATCAAATTTCTGACGACTGAAAAAGAGAAATTGGTGTGTAACTATTCATCTTCTTCTTAGCGTGTCGTTAGCAATCTAAATGGACTCGGCCCAGAATTCGGCTACTTGTTTGGCGCCTTCACCAGCGCCAATCAGTTCCTGTAACGTGCAGCTGGCAGGACACGCAGGACACGATATTAAGTGTCCCATCGTTTGTGGAACAGCACCACATTTACACTTCAAGGCGGAGTCGTCTATGAATCTCCACCTGAACAGGTTTTCCTTGCTTCGGTCATAACCTGAGTCCGGAGTCTGTTTAAAGACTTCCAGGTTACCCAAGGTAGCTTATATCCTACAATACGTTTATTAGTAAGGGGCTAAGATTCAATGCACTGTATGTCAAAAGACTATGAAGTAATTCTATATGGTTTTTGCCTCGTTGCTAGCAAGCGCTACTGATGAGCATATAAAATACCACTTTCGTTTCTGACCTGTTCATATATTATTTGTAATTTCAGAGTGCATATGGTGACTTCGCACTGTTCTTCCACGATCTGTATGGAGGAGAAGTGATCGCTGTGCTGTGGATTTCTGACATCAAATACGAGAGAGTTTCAGGTATGTTATAGTGATAAGGTATTTATTATGAGACCTATTTACTATAACTGTTTCAGGCTAAGATAAATTTATGAATGTTCTCTAATTGCAAAAACAAAAATGAAAAAAGACAAACGAATTTAAAATTTAACTGCATCGCAACTAAGCATTACAGTAACAAGGGAAATTGCACTTAGTGCAATCGAATTTAAGATTCATAAGTTCATAACCCCAAAGATTTCTTTTCACTTTATTATGTAGCACAGTTGGTGATACTTTATTTACATTACAGTCTAGCCTATTAGCTAATAAGTAATTTAAATATAACTTAAACTGCTAAGTAACTATAAAATTAAGAAATTGTCCAATAACGTCTTTCTTATTCACTATAATTTAAGAGGAAGACATTTTCATTAAGATTCACGTGTTCTATAAGAGATTCAGCACTTGCTACAGTTGTTCACTTACACTGCACTAAACTAACTCAAAAGGTTTTACCCTTTTTAGTCTTCGCAGTAATTCAGTGTTGTCAAGGAGTTGGATCGCCTCGACATTCACGTAATGATGAAGTCTGTGTTCATGAACTCTGCATTATATTTTTTATAACTGTGTTTACGACATCCAACTTGAAGTCCCGGTGAAGGTCGCTGTTTTTAATGTAGCAAGGCGCGTTGACTATATCCCTGAGTAATTTATTTTGGAATCGTTGTATGATTTGACGGTTGCTTTGGCTGGTGCAGCCCCACAACTGAATACCGTAGGACAATGGCGACTGTCCACCAAGTAGCCAATACATTTTTTTATCGAATATACATACCCCAAAGAATCATTCTAATCTTATAATTTTTGGAGCGTAGAGGTTAGAAACCTGGGAAGTGTTACCAGGCTAGCAGATTCAAGACGTAGTTACATAAATTAAACAAAATGACAAAACAAATCCTAGCCATACTTTCTAAGCCCGATCTTCCATTTCCCATATCTACTTGTTTCATATGCGCGCACGCATCCGATGTCTATCAGCGAGATGAAAGGTGACCGAGCAGTGAACGAATGCCGTGAATGCTAAACACAGTACTCGTTTCGTCTATTAATATTACCCAACTGTTACAATGACCATATCTAGATGGTTTCGGATGTCGCAATTCGGTTTTGAATTTAATGTTTTTTGTTTTTTTTATACGGTTCTGTGGAGAAGCTGTAACTTTGCTACTAAATCGAACTTCTCACGTTTGCCATAAAAATGCATTGCTGTCATAATCAGTGACATTATCATGTCAGCCACTTGAATGATATATTGAAACTCAAAATATATTTCAACTAAACCAACACTTTTAAATTGCGTAACAAGTTTGCTATGCAGAAGAACGGGCAAGAAATTCATGGGCACTCTTTTAAATCAAAATATTTTTACAAAATATAAGCTAAATAATTTATAATTATGGAAATTATATGTACCAATATGTGAGAACGTATTATGTAATTTGTTTACCTGTCCATACCCAGGCTCTCTTTTAGATTTGATATCGTTACTAACAATCTTCTAGATTGCGCATGTTATAAGGAAAACATTTGAGGCATCTTCTACATCTTCCTTATTTACTTTTCCTGTATCAAAGACAATAAAACTTTCCTACTTTTCTTCAATTTTACTTAGTATATTTTTATCAATCTTCAACCCTATATTCTTCACTGTCATCAGAGATAACAAAGAACAATTATGCATAAAATTGTAAAGCCACAATGACTAGCTTGTCCACAAATCCGTCGGGGTTATCTGCGGCATCTTATAGCGGAATATTAAACGTCGCCGCGAGTTGAGTTTATTGATATTCTTTAGTGACCACTAATAAAATGATGGCGAGCATGACTTGTTAATTCTCTACCGATTTAAGATGGATGTCGTTTGGTGCGAATTATTTGTTTGGTCGTATCGATTGCGTGATTTTCTTGTGTTTTTTATTTAGCTTTTATTAAGCTTTTTTTGTATGCTCTGCGCCGACGTCTCTCTTACATTTTTTACCACTATTTGCTTGTAATTAGCCATTTCATTAAAGTTATTATCACACTAATATTATAAAGGCGAAACTTTATGACTGTGTGTGTGTGTGTTTATATGTTTGTTACTTCTTCACGCTCAAACGGTTGGACCAATTTTGATGTAATTTTGTATGGTGGTAGCTGACACCCTGGATTAATATATAGGCTACTTTTTATCCCGATATTCCCATGGGATCAACATTTACGCGGGTGAAACCGCGGGGCGCAGCTTATAAACAATATCTGCAAAATCAATTAGATTTTGCAGATATTGCTTATAGGGAAATCTTTCCCTACAATTATTATAATCCCATAATTATTTATAGAATCTTCATCTTCAGGACATAATGTTGCCGATAACTTCCTCTTACCCTTTAATCTCATAAAGAAGCATTTGCATCTAAGATTCTCAATACTGAGAACCAATATCATCGAACACAATACTGATCATGACCATAGAACTTTAATTTCTAAGCAATAAGGTTAAAATTCCCCTGGCAATGTATGCAGGTGAAAAGGCACAGGTCCAAGGGACATTAGCATGCAGGCGGCAATCGCAACCCGATATGACAAGCCCGTGTTAGTGCTTTATGATTTTAGATTTTTCTGTTAAACGTCAAACTCGCCGCTGCGTGTGTTTGCGCAGCTTCAGAAGGGATTAGATTGTCCATGTTTTTATGTGAAACGATAAGAGAAATAATAACTTTGTCATTGGATTTTTTCCAGTTATTACAGGCAGAGTCTTTAAATTAAATGGTCTTTAGTGATTGCTTCCAAGTTATTTTTGCTATCATATTCAGATCACATGAATAATAATTGATTAGAGTGTATTATTATGATGTATTGGCAATTTTTCGTCGAGACACATAAACAATCATTATAATTAGGTCTAATGATGGATTTAATGGTTTAGGTATTCGATCTTGCTCTTTTATCGCCAAGTATACTTGCAACTACTTGACCAATTAATATTATATAGGTCTAATAATGATATACAATTGCGAAGAAAACTACATCAGCTTTAAATATATTTTCATTACAATCTGCATCTTCTCTTTCAACTTCCCCAATGATTCGCCTCTCTCCATTTGTAAGTCTGTCACCTCACGATCCCACATCGTTGTCAGTGTACGTATTCATTGTTTTTATATTATTTATACTGTTTTGGTCTCACTGTACAAATTAAGACATGAGATAGGCACGGTGCGTGCTGTGCGCATTGCTTTATGATCGTCGATGGTACAACTTTATTGCAAACGTTTCGCGAGTCGGTACGGTGTTGTGTTTCTTGAGGGTTCTCGTTCGATTGTTTTTTGTTATTGGTTTTGAGATCTTTGTGATTGTGTTTATTGGTTTTTCTATCCGTGTGTGGTAGGGGTTTATTGATTGTTTGAACGTTTCTCTTTTTTGGGATTTGTTTTTCACCTGCTCTTATAATTATTTGTTTAAGAACTGAGTTACAATATTGTTGTACAATACATTTAATTTTATTTATCTATCTTAAAGTTTTCCCTAGGCGAAAGTCTCCACACAATCGGTGCCGAAGATGAACGGCGCTGCTGACGTCAGCCCAGAAATGAATGGTGGCGAGATGACCTGGGACGCGTACCACGAGGGCTGGTTCGAGGTGACGCGGGAAAAGAGTTCTTGGAAGGACTTGTGGAGGCCATTGCCCAGCAGTGGGACGCTATACTGCCCCACTAACAAAAAAAAAAAAATATATCCGTTATTTTTTTGGAGTATGAAAGCAATCTTATTTGAGACAAATAATGATGATTAAGGTTCAGCAATACTTTTGGTAAAGCATGCCATACTTCATACAAATTATTTTTTATTGCCATACGTTATTGCTATAATTACCATATTTTCTAGAATCTGATAATAAATGTACTGCTACTGAGAACAAGATTGATCAGGAATTTGTAATTAATTACCGCAACTAATATTAATTACGTCAGGTAGCTGAAGTATAAGCAACTAAAGGAAACTCTAAATCCATCAACTTGGAATTCAAAATCACTATTTCCTTAGTAAAGAAATATGGATTCTACTTTCTAGGAAACAAGAATTATAAGCAAATAGACCAAATCTAGCGTTAGAATTTATATGTCCAAATTCTTGGTAAAGTCTTGAAATTGACTAAATAAGGACTAATTAAAATTTCATTCAGAAATTACGACGGGGGCGGGTTGTATTTATAATTCATTTAAGGTCCTGCTACACATCACAACATATTTGTGCAAAAGCTTGGGCAAACAGCATGGTGCAATATGTGGTCTCCATACGATAGTGATTTGCGTGTGCAAATTGATTATGCAAAAAAGTTGTGCAAATAACATTTGTTTAGCGTCCACTTGACAGCGAACCATTTGTGCATTGTACACAAATGGGTCGCATATACTTCATATGCTTGCTTGTAGCATAATAATCCCTCTATAATGTTCCCACTGCTAGGGAACAGGCATCTCTGTGAGAGGGAGTGGGCCGTAATCCTCCACGCAGGTTGTCGGATGTCATAATTTGTCTTAGATTTTTTGGTCATAGGACATGTCGGTTTCCATTCCATTTTGCATGCTAAGGGGCCGTCTCCACGAACGAGAGAATCGCGGCGATAGTCTCGCCGTGCCATCAAATTTTCGTCGCGATGATATCGCCGTGTGGAGACACGTTCTAAGAGATTATATAGAAATACAGGGGCACGACGATAATATCGCCGCGATTCTCTCGCTCGTGGAGACAGCCCCTAAGAAATCTATATAGCGAAATGGAATTAGTGCAACTAAGATTGACCGTGTAACCGAGCCTTTATAAATAAATATGTTGGATATCAAGAGCTGTTAATTGGACGCTCAAAACACAATTCAGTAGCTTATAATTAGAGTTCCCTTTAAGAATACCGCGTGGCCTTTTTGGAATGTGTCCAGGGACACTACTATGATTCTTGCTATTATTTGGAGAGTAATGTTTCTTATTTGTTTACTTCAGTATAGTTTATTCAATTAGGGCAAGCTGTATTATCGGCCAGTGTTTACCTATAAAATATCTCTTTTGGTGTTCTATATTAGTGAAGTATTTTTGCAAATAGGCATGCTATTAACCATTTATCTCCTTTGTTATAGCTTTATAGAATATACTTGGTACCTATATGAAAATAAGGTCTTTGGTTCGGAGATTTATGCTAAACTTTGATTTCTTTTACTATGGCACACTAATAGTTTTCGAGCATATTAAAGCTTTCACGAGTGACGGGAAAGAGACTGCCGTTATTATTTTGACTGATTCTTATTTGTACTTTATTTTATATCTCCGGTCTGTCATCATCAGTTTTTTTTAGTTTAATTTATTTATATATAAATAAATAAATACATTTATTAATTTATATAAATAGCCGCCTTTTTTATGTGCCCCCAAAAATTAGTTGACATTTTTCCACTTCAGCTGTGACGCCAGATTATTATCTAAAACAAAAAAATATCAGATAGGTACTCTTAAGAGATTACGTCGAATTAGTCAATAAAAAGTTGAATTAGTCAATTAAAACCTTACAGCAGTTCAAACATTTGGATCACAAATACAATTTTAAATCATAATTTGGTACCTACGCTTTGGAATTGGCAACTAGCTTCATATTTTCTAACTGACCGACGTCTTGACAATTTAAAAGTGCCTGTAAATGGTTTAATTGAAATAAAAGCTTTAAGTTTGACAGCTGATGTGGAAAAATGTCAACAAATTCTTGGAGGCCGTAAACGCATTCTGAAGAAAATCTTCATCTTCGAGTTCGCAAACCTATAGTAGCGCAGTTCCATCATTACGAGTGTCATATTGGTTGTTTATAATGATAGAGATCCGCTAATCCAACAGGACAGTTTCTTTGTCCGTCTGTGCGTCTTTTGATCTTAACATTATACTAACTACTTACCACCCAAGATGGAAGTGTTTATTAATACTTTTATTTGATTTGTATTTAGCAAGGGTCTTCCTTTAATTGGATTCTAAATAATGATTATAGATACCATAATTTACATTTATTTACTTCACAAATTTAGATACATAGTTAGATGTGATTGAAAAAATGACATTTTAATAAAATTACACTGGTTTGTATTTTTAAACACTTATTACGATTTTTTGGTTTCTGATCATGGAACCTTTTTATTCCAAGGTCACGAAATGTTGTATATTTTAGAAGGACTGATTTTGAAGAAAATGTCTTTTTCAGGTCATTTAACATTGTACAATTCATACAGGTAGGTACTTACTACATCTCATTCTGAACCAGCAACTAATGAAGATGGTCTGTAAACCTTTCGACCACCTTCTCTTTTTATGGTAACCTATTCTGGGCCAATCCACCCTGTATTTTTTCCAGTTCTTGCTCAAGCTCTTCTTCCCTCCAATATTTAATGAACCCATAAAACTCGTCCACGTGGGGGGGGCTTGTGGCCAAGCATGCAATAACAGCCGCACAGGTCGATCGATCAAGTTAAGCTACGCTTGCCGCGGTTGTTCCTTAGATGCGTGACCATCTATACATACCAATACTCTTTGTTCCTTGGAAAGCACGTTAAGCCGTTGGTCCCGGCTGGTCGTCAGAAGCCCCGGAAGTCCGACAACCAGTCTTACCAAGAGCTATCGTATTACCCAGTGACTGGGTCGCGGAGGTCAGATAAGTAGTCGGTCTATGTAAAATACTGGTATTTAGCTGCATTCGGTTAAGACTGGAAGCCGACCACAACATAGTTGGGAAAACGCTAGGCAGATGATGATGATCCAACTCATCCACAAGGCCGGCCGCAACTCCGTACACTGTCTCAGGGCACCATCACAAGGCTACTTGCACCCTCAGTTTGTCCAGCAAGAGGCAGACATAATCTGTGCCTCAGCCTTTGTTTATTTATTATTTATTTATTTATTAGGCTTTTCAACAATGAGAACACTGTTACTTTATAATTTGTACATTGCAAACTTAAATCTAAGCGCCTCATCACTTACAGAAAAGCACAGCATGCACTATATTATTAATTGTTTTATTTAATTAAATAAAACAATTAATACATAATATGAAGTTTGAAAAAAAATATATAAAAATAAACTGTTAAAGCATAATTGATTACAATGAATTAAATAACATAGATTAAATTAGATTAGATTCTCTTTTTGAAATTTTCTATATCAGGTTAGGATAACATATGATTTTAGACTAGAGAAACCCATTAGATGGCAAGCGCAACTTTTTTTAGAGCAGTTACTGATGAGTGAAAGAGGTCAATGGTGCCGATTCTGTTTTTTCACAAACTAAACTAAATTTAAGTTCAGGCATCTTTTTCTTTCTATTTCATTAAGAAAAGGACAGAAGATAAATATTAGTTTAGTCCTTTCAAATTAGTCAGCGCCTGACGTAAATTGATGTAGTTATAATAGCCAATTTTTTAATCTCGTCTCAGTTGTCTATGGAGTATCTTAATTTGACAGGACTAAACTAATATTTATCTCCTGTCCTTTTCTTAATGAAATAGAAAGAAAAAGATGCATGAACTTAAATTTAGTTTAGTTTGTGCACAACAGAATCGGCGCCATTGTCCACTTCGTGCTCATTGTAAGCAGCATACTTTGTACAGCCTTTTGACCCACACCAGCTGTGTCAGTTTTAGAATGTAAAGTTTCAAACATATAGAGATATTGTAGTATTCCCACCTATTTAAATGTTCACGTTCAGCAGAATATCTGCAAGCTATTCGAAGCTTGTGATCCTGATGTTAATTTTAATGTGTGCAACACAATTATCGCAGAACACTCGCTAATTTACGCAATTGCCTTGCTATTGCGCGCTTGCGGCCGGGCACTGTATTATTTTGTTGCAATTTGATTCTGTCTTTTATTATAGAGTCTAATTTACTATTTTCCTAACTCTTGAGAGAAGCTTTCTTTGCTTTGCTTGTTTGTTGTCTATCTATACATCTTTACAAATAAATACAATTGATGTGTCTGTTTGTAATGTCAAAATACAAGCAAAACATCATCTGCCTAGCCTTTTCTCAACTATGTTGGGGTCGGCTTCCAGTCTAACCGGATGCAGCTGAATACCAGTATTTTACATGGAGCGACTGCCTATACAACCCAGTTATTGGGTCAACCCAGTAATGTTTGTGTACGATACCCCTTGGTAAGACTGGTTGTCACACTTTCGGGCTCCTGACTATCCGTAACGACTGTCAAAGATCCACGAATGACAGCCGGGACCAACGGGTTACGGTGCTTTCCGAGGCATGGAGGGGTTACGGTATGTAAAGATGGTCACCAATCCACAGACCAACCGCGGCCAGCGTAGCTTAACCTGATCAATCGACCTGTGCGGCTGTTATTATTTAGCCACGGGCCAAACAAACAATTAAAAAAAATTTTGTTTGTCTGTCTGTCTGTTCCGGGTTATCTCCGAAAGGGCTGGACTGATTTTGACGGGACTTTCATTGGTAGATAGCTGATGTTATAAGGAGTAACATAGGGTACGTTTTGTCCCGGTAGCACGTTCTTGTGGGATAGGTAATTTATGACATCGGCAGCATCTAGTCTCACTAATTAAACTATTACTTTGATAAACAGACTTCAAACAATCAATCATTAATTAACTTTGAATGACAAGAACATTTTGGAACGCTGTTCTGTCAATAATATGACAGGTTGAGAACGTTTCAACCTACGATAATGTTGGTCAGTTAAAGTTGTAAGATTGTCAATTATTTTATTCATGTCATTTTTTGAAACCACTGGCAGTATGGATTGGCCAAAGCTAATTTACCTCTCACTCGTTTTTGCAAATATATTATTTCTCATAGTTCTTTTTAATCTACCAAGTCGGTTTTCCTTAGCTACGAAATTAAATGTTCATACTTTTGTCAAAAAACCATTGCTGCAAGGTGGGCCGGTTGACTTCTTAGATTACACCGAAGATACCGTCACTCGTCGCCACTCATAAGCCCCACGCATTATTAATTGTTGAAGATATTAACGACATTTGCTGATAGTTTAACACCGTTTTATGGACAATGTGCTCCTATTTGCGGGATAGCACGTAATAATAACGTACGGTACGTCGCAGCAACATTGTGACTCATCTCAAACTGACAAGGTTATTGGAACTGCTCCAACGGAGAGTTAGGGCTGTGGCCGATTGATGTGTAACAAGCAAACGTTCGGATTTGGTGGTTGAGGTAAGCTATTTTACCAAAACTGTAATCGCGAAAAACGACGAGTTATACGAACATAAATGTAGGGGACAGCTGATTTTTTTACGCGACTTTAGGTTTGGTCCCTTAGTAAAAGTTGTTCATAATGATGAGTACAATGACCTCATAAGACGTTGTTAATGTTTTACCAATAACCCTGTATATTCTTTCGCATTATAAAATGTCGTATATTTGTAATGGACGTCATGAAAATCTATTATTTTTACCAGTGTTTGACATTAAGCAAGGTCTCAGAAAACGGTCTGTATTTGGACATTACGGCCGCATGTGGCCGTCACTGCTCTTTTCGGAAACCGTAGCTTTAGGGTCACCAGTGGCGGCGAGACCATGGTCGCATTGCCAAAAAATGTGTGGTTGGTTGCGCAACCGCTCGGGCGCCTGGTGAGATACCCATCTTAAAGCTGTATATTTCGCTGGCAGTGCGAACACGGGTCTCTAATGGGTCCCTAGTGAGATATAAGCCATTTAGCTTGAGAATACCTTTTCTAATTTGTTTTAATTCATAGATGTTCTCTCTCTGGCTTGGTCCAAAATGCAATGATGATGGCTCCAAATATCAATTTCAACAACAAATAAATAGAGGATATGTTTTGGCAGAAAAAATATTTTCGCTTTTCATTGTGAAGCTCAAACCTTAGACGATTATAAATTCGTGTTTACAGCAGCTAATAGACTACTTGCTGCATTACTCACAATCGTATGTCCCACACAATCGCGAATACCGCGAATGTTGTATGTATGTGCATTCGTTACCACTTCAGTGTGTCCGAGGTCTATTAATATAATAATATTGTAATGAAGACGTGTCCGTACATTGAATAGTCTTTGACGGAATTCATGATTTATAGACAAATTATTTATTGTCAGAGAAAAATAAAACAGTTACCGTTGTTTCTTGTTATTAGTGAAATAGACAAATGAGAAAAGACTGCAAATAGGTCATTGTTTTATTTGAAGTGGTTCTAGAAGAACGAGCTATGAGGTATTTTTAACCGACTTCAAAAAAGGAGGAGGGTCTCAATTCGACTGTATGTTCTTTTTAATGTTTGTTAGTCGATGCCTCAGTCATTATGTCCGCCTTTGTACAGTATTTCTTTTACTTGTGCATAAAGTTTTAATAAAATAAATAAATATTTCCTGCAATTGTAAATCGATTTCAATCATTATTTTTTTAATGGATAGGTTATGCCTCAGAGGAGGTCCCATATAAATTTTATTAACTTTGCTTGGGAAGTTTTTGAGTTAGTTTCAATAATACGTATTTTTACAACTTTATTTATATTGATGATATTATAATAACTTCCTGTCACTGATATTTACATAGCAAGTAGTGTTATACGAGTTTGTGTGGGGTAAGTACAACTTAAAAGTGAAAAATCAAAACTTTTTACAAAAAAAAAAAACAAACTAATTTCGGAAGTCGGTGGCAAACAACGAAAATGCGAACCTAACGACACTGACTTCCGAAATTAAAGTTATTTTTCTCTTTGTAGTGTCTTATTCGGAAGTCGGTTGTTTTTTTTTTTTTTGTAAAAACGTTTTTTTGTATTGCAGCAATTAGGTACTTGAGTATTGTCTTCATATGAGTGAGTGAGTTATCGATCTATCTTCTAAATAAATTAAAATGTATTTCTTTCTATTGAAATGACTTTAACTGATCACCATTATATTGCTGATCTTTACAGTTCGTCGTCCTGAAAGCATAATTTAAAATCTTAAGGGTCTTACAGGACCTAAATGCAAAAAAAAAAACGCAAGTTTTAGACATAATAAAAGTATATGATCGACTACAGTAAACAAAATCAGTTTCTTCAGGAAATATGCTAGGTAGATAGTGTGTTGAAAACATAATAGAACTAAATTGATACGATAGAAAAAAAATCATGAAGATACCCCTATACACTTTCTTTTTACAATAAAAACCATACTAATATACATAAGTAAAATCATTCAGATTTTTGTCAGATTATTCTACAAGCAACATACTAAAACACTACTGTTTTAATTTTTTAGTCCAAACAACAGATTTTTTGTAATTAAATAATTGCTTCATGTTTTGCAATAAATTACCAGCGTTGTGTCATCGCGCTTCTCTTTCTTTTCTATGCAGTCCGACAGTGACCGCGCTTTAGGTCATGTAAGCCCCTTAAATGTTTGTCATCCACTGTCTGAGGTTAAAACCGAAGTTTGTCGCTTAATATTGGCCACAGTTTTGAGATATTTCACGAATCTAATAATATACAAGAAAACCCAGTAGCAAAGTTAGTATAACGCAATGCACTCGTTTTATTATTATTGCGAATAAATTGTTTTCATCTCATTGTAGGTCAGCGAGCGTTTAATTTAATTAGCTTTAGGCTTCAGCTAGATGCTACGATTATTTTGTCGCAAGAGTGTTTACAAATCTTGTGATTGTGAATTTGAATCATGATTTACAGTGACTATTGTGGCAGTTTCATGACTATCAGATGTTGTATTATAGTTTAATAATATAATTATCAGCCTGGAAGGAAAAATCCTTTTCTCAAACAGATATATGTGAAATAGGGATTGGATTGATTATAATAGTAGCCTTGCTGTTTGTTTACAAGTATAAAGCTCTAAGTCCCGCGGGGTCATTGCGTAATACCTACATAAAATGGCATTGAAATGCCCTTCATTTTGACAGCTATTGTTTCAGAGGTTTAATAAAAAATTTTGCTCAACAACGTGACAGTAAAGTAGAGTAAACGTTCACTATCTTTCCACTTTATCATAGTTGTGTATGTATTTATTATGTTGATTACGTTATAATTATTAATATTCTAGTGATATTTATTTTAGAAGTATGTATGTTTATTTGTATGTTTGTAAGTATATTCTCATAATACTTGTTTAGTTTTATTAATTGAATTGTTTTTAGATTTTATGTATTTTTTGTTGGATCCTTTACTCTTTCACAGGTTGTCTATAAGATCTCTATTTATTGTCCTATCGCAGGTATGCTGGAAGAGATTTCTTATGAAATAAGCATCACCTTTGTACCTATTTTTCTGTTCTGTTTTTATTCTTGTCCGTTTATACAATGTGTGTATATAAATGGTAAAATAAACAAATAACCATCGTAATAAACATGCATTGTGATCGATTGCCATTTTATGTGAGTTACGTTTGAAGCAACATTTTGTTAGGATTGAAAACATTACAGGATGGCTTTAAATCCACTAACTATCGAAAAGAAACAATTTACACAAAGGTAAAATCAAATTTTGCCAAGTCACTTAAAAATTACTGAGCGTAGGTAACGATATTATCAAATATTTACATTGCAATAAAATCGCAGCGTCTGGTCGCAAGTTTGGATGTAACTTAACGTGTTTACTCGGATTAAAGCGAATTCTTTATGGATTTATGGAGCGCTAAAACTGATTCCCTGTACTATGCGCTAGATTTACATGTAGGTGAGCAGGACTGTAGGTGGGAATGAAATAATCATGACTGAGTTCTAATTACTGAATTATTTTGAAACATTTATTTAAGACGACCTTGTCATAAAGGAGGCTGGGTGATTTTGTATGGAAAGTGGTCTATGGACCAATAGCGATATGGTTTTGATATTTGTGTAGGGATACCACAACTATACTCTTGCGCAAAGGGGCATCAAAATCTGACACGGTAATTTTGGAAAAATAAACTTTATTTAAATACATGGTGGTTATTCAGACGGTAAGTAAAGGCAGGTAGTGAATTTAAAATTCGGGAAAAACGGAACGTCATCCGGAAATATTTTGGCGTATATATTCGATGATAAGGTACCTAAGCTGATGAGCAGTGAGTGGGCCGTACTTCACCTCGTGGTATTTTTAATAATAGGTACGGGTTTTTTTTTTAATTTCTTGAAATTGGTTCAGAACCACTTTTACTCGTCAAAAGTACATTTGGTTTTAAAGCTCAGTATTTTCTAAGCGACTACTCTGAGATGAAAGACTGGAACAAACTCGGACCTCATAGTCTCTTAAAGTTTAAACATAATCTTGGAGAGATCACGAGAGGACCATGTAGATTAGTGTCTGAAATGGCCTTTTGAGGAAAGACCCACATACAGTTGATTGGACCTGCCCTCACAGTGCACGAATTTTTCAGTAATCAAAGACTCGACAGGCAAGCTTGACGTCCATAATATGTTTACATTTGATATTAGAACGATATATATAAACATCCATGGACGCCATCGGATTGTAAAGCAATGTCAAACGTTTACAGCCAAACCATAATACGTATAAGTATAAGTCATTAGTGGATCTTTGACAGTCAATACGGGTAGTCAGAAGCCCGAAAGTCTGACATCCAGTCTTACCAAGGGGTATCGTATTACCCATTCACTGGGGTGTGGAGGTCAGATAGGCAGTCGCTCCATGTAAAATACTGGTATTCAGCTGCATCCGGTTAGATTGGAAGACAACCCCAACATAGTTGGGAAAAGGCTAGGCAGATGAATAAAGCCAGCTACACACACACCACACACTTTTCATAACATTTATTGTTATAAATCATTCATTCCTTAAAACATCTATTTCATGCAGTAAGAGAATCACGTGATTTTTTTTTAAGTATATCTGCCTTTTTAATTATCTACCTTTGGATTCATTTATACATTTTTATTTCATTTAATATTATCAATTATTGTAGTGTTTATTATTTAATATTAGTATTCATTTAGCGGTACATTATTTCGAAAATTATAATAACCTAACTGCGCCCCGCGGTTTCACCCGCATAAGTGTCGATCCCGTGGGAATATCGGGATGAAAAGTATCCTTTAATGTGTTAATGCTGGTTATAAACTATCTGTGTGCCAAATTTCATCTAAATCCGTTCAGCCGTTTGTGCGTGAAGAAGTAACAAACATACAAACACACTTACAAACTTTTGCCTTTATAATATTAGTGCAATAACAATTGATTTAATCAAAATAGTTTCCTTGTAAGTTTAAGTTTTGGTAAATAGCAAAAAAAAAAAGATTTTATTACATAATATAAATAAAGCATTCAATTAAACTAGCTTGATAAAGAAAATCTAATTATCTATGATAAATTCAATTTAATTAATATTGGTAGGTACGATAAATAACAGTTTAAATTTAATTTAATTCAAATACATACTAATTAAAGTAATAAAGATTACATTTGGATTCTCAGTTTTTCGGTAACCACGATTGGGCAAAAAACTCCTCCATGAATTTCTATTAGATTATAATTAGTGTTATTGTTAGTTTCAATATAATTCACTCATTAGTGCCGGCTAATTTGCAACGAATTGTGTTTTTTTTTACTAACAAACAAGTTAATGTTATTTTAACGGAACTCAATGAGGAACGACGATGAGTTCTCGATGTTTTGTGTGTATATTTTTGTGGGTTTATGTGTTACAATTTATATGCTGTGTGGACCCTGAACAGAGTTCTAAGACTCCTGCTTCGGTAAGTTACAAAAGAGATATAGTATTTTTCTTGTTACCCAAGTGCGCCAGAAGGAGGGTTATGTTTTTCGAGTGTATGTATGTATGTATGTATATTTCTTTGGCACGCTCTGTAGCCTAAACGGCTTGGTCGATTTCAGCTTGAGAGGTGCCGTTAGATTTGTATTAATTGTGAGAGTGACACTGGGTATATCAAAACTGAAAAAAAAAAATAATGTGGCCGATTTTTGGCGGAACATTTTTTTTTCTCATATCTTTTCGAATGGGGTATCAAAAGAAAGAGTTTTAAAAGGTGATTACAAAAATATACACAAGTTATATGGTTATAAGTAATTACTTATAACCATATAACTTGTGTATATTTTTGTAATCACCTTTGACGATGACGACTTGTCACTTCGAATTCGAAGTGACAAATCGTAAAAAACACGTACCAAGAACTAAATCTTCTGCGAAATCTTTCACATTTGTAAACTAAACAAGCTGGAAATGAAAAAAGTAATTTAAAGAAAAATAAAAAACCCGACTGCGGTAAAAAACGTAAGTTAAAAAAAACTGAAAAGCTAGTTTTTTGGAACTTAAGTTTTTTTCAGCAGTCGGGTTTTTATTTTTTTTTCAGTTGTGACTTGACAGTGTAGGTGGGGTGTCTGTGTGAATAATTAAGATGTAGAGTCAGGGTAGCCCAGGGCAGCATCATATTTGTTATCTTCGCTCTGTTATGATGGTAGCTGGCGGGACGAACATTCTCACCTCAACAATGTTTCAGGGCCCCTTCAAGGCTTCGATCATCAGCACCAAGGACTGCAGTAACCCTAGCAAGCCTTACGTGAAGAATCCTCCGGTAGTCTTTCTACCTATTATTACTCACAACAGCACGTTGAGTGGACACATTACCTTCTTGAGGGATACGAAGAATATGAAGGTGTGTTTAATTATTATTTATTACTATAGCTGCGCCCCGCGGTTTCACCCGCATGAGTTCAATCCCGTGGGGATATCGGGATAAGAAGTAGCCTTTATTAACATAAAGGCTATTAACATAAAGGATCCAGGGTGTCAGCTACCTCCATACCAAATTTTATCAAAATTGGTCCAGCCGTTTGAGCATGAAGAAGTAACAAACATATAAACACACCCCCCCCCACACACACATACTCACAAACTTTCAACTTTAGTGTGGCTAGAAATAAAGAAATAATAAAGTATATTTGGGCACAGTTCGTGAAACACAAAATTAACAAAACAAAAATAATGTTTCAAAAAACAATAGTGTGTGCCTCACGGCTGCGCCAAAAAGGTTCATTTCAGCATTAATACTAGACAGATGCTGTCTGACGCTAGTTTTCTAATGGGTTCGTTAGAAAAAAATTCAGGGAAAAGTGATGGGTACACACAGCTTCAATATACTCAAACTCAAGCCATTTATTTCAATTAAACCATTTACTGGCACTTTTGAAAAGTCGGTCAGTCAGAAAATTTGAAGCTAGTTGCCCATTCCAAACGTAGGTACCTATGGAGAAGAACGGGCAAGAAACTCCATGGACACTCTTTTAAATTATATTTTTACAAAATATTAGTTACATCATTAATGTTGAATTTACAATTATATGTGAGCACGATGTAAAAAATACGTACGCGTTAAGAGCGTCCAGAGTACAGCAAATAGTAAGAAAACAACAATCCAAAAATAAAATATATAAAAATAAGCCGAGGCAGCTGACTGATGACCAGCCCCAACTGACGGCGCCCGTTCACGAACATGACGCATAGATCAGCACCATTCAGCTCAACCATTTTGAAGGGAGCTTAATGATCCAATACACACGCCACCGTCAGCGAGACATTTGTGTGAGCATGACATACTACCAGCCGCCATGGCACATTCAAGTCAATGAAAGACATATTACCCGGTAAATGGTAAATAAGGTATAGTACATACTTACATAGAACTCACATATGCAAAGATAGTCTTACAATCTTCAGCAGCTCCAACAGTATTTTCAAGTGTTAATCAATTAGTTGTGGTTGTGGAGCAGGACCAGCAATGAGCCAGGCATTTTTATCAGCGATGTAATCTCCTAATTTATAATAAGCCTGACTGCATAGTGTGCGTTTTATACAAGACTTGAATTTTGTCTCATTCAGTTGAAGAATGTGGGGAGGTATTTTATTATAACATTTTAAACAGTACCCCATAAAAGATGAGTCTACTTTAGTCAGTCTGAAACCTGGTTGAACTAATAGGTCCCTATTTCTAGTACTATAATTATGTCGTTCACCTCTTTTACTAAAAAGATGTAAGTTTTTTCTTCCATACACGATGTTTTCGTAGATATATTGACAAGGCACCGTCATGATGTTAATTTCCTTAAACAGTTCCCTTAGAGAATCGCGCCTGCGGAGGTTATATTAAAACACTTTATTAACGCGTGGGAAGAGGCCCAAGACGCCATAGGAATCTTTTGTGACCTCTCTAAGGCATTTGATTGCATAGATCGCGAAACCTTGCATTTGAAACTTGAGCATTACGGACTTGGGAAATTTGCGCTCAGTTTAGTTAGTGGTTATTTAAATGATAGGCAACAGCAAGTTCAAATAAATTGTGTCAATTCACATGGTTTAACAGTAAAAATGGGTGTGCCACAAGGCTCGATATTGGGTTCTTCGATAAATAGGTTCTCCTGGGGATCACGCTCGACTCAAGGCTACAATGGAGTCCTCATTTATCATCTCTTGCAGCACGGCTAAGTTCAGCAGCTTATGCTGTTAGAAAAATCCGTCAATTTACTGATGTAGATACCGCGAGACTAGTCTATTTTAGTTACTTTCATAGTATCATTTCTATTTTTATTCTCTAGAAAAGAGCCATCAGAGCCAATAATGTTACACCGGCGTCGGTCGTACAACGTCCTTTGGTGAAACCATATTGTTGATCGTAAAGGATTTTATACCTAATACATATTACATTGCTACTGATAGTGTGTTACGCAATTACCCCACAGGATTGGCAGGATTGTCGACAGCTTGTGTCAATCCAATACACTTTGACTTTCCATTTGATCATCATGGTGATCGCTGATAGAATGTAGGTACCTATTATACCAAAAGTTGATATACTATAAATTACACAATTTGACACGAACCGTACTTTTGTTAGAACTTATGAACATTATTTCTCAGATCAAACTCAGAGGTTTCATACTACACAATGGTAAATGGGAGTCTTCCTATCTAATAAACAACCTGGACTGCCACGGCATGGTGCTGCACCTCATGTGTGTAACCATGAACATCAAGTATGACAGAAATAACTGCCTCTACTTCAAGGTGAGAACGAGTAACATCTACATGTTTATGACGTCACACTTGTGTCCGCGAAGACTACTTGGCCGTGCAATAGTGTACTTCTAAACAACTATGACAGAAGCTTGAAGAGATAATCCGAGAATATGTGTAGTAGGCAGACCTTGTCTTGGGACCATTGATATTAACAATGGTCCCAAGATAAGGTCTACCTGGGAGCAGCTAAAAAAACAACCGTAGTGTTTGTAGATGTCGAATATTTCTAGCTGGATGAAAAGAAAAATACTGAAGGCAATACTTTCCAGTATTGCCTTCAATATTTTTCTTTTCATCCAAGGTCACTGGTACAGATCATAAGATTATCAAAAGATTTATAGTTAAAGTGAACCGTCAAAAAAGTAAAGAGTTGCAACAAGTAACTAAGGGCAAATATATCTCTTTGCTAAGAATAAACAAAGTAAAAGCACGAATCTACATATCTCCTAGGAATTTTAGCGATGTAAATTTTTGGTTTCAAGAATGTATTTCTCTAAAAGAATTTTACAATATTCACTTACAAGAGAAACAAAGAATCTTATTAGTTAATAAAGGTACAACATCGGCAAGAATGACTATTCATTTAAATTAGTTGTATCCAATATCACTTACAACTACAAATTAATATAAATTTTGCGGTGTCAATTTCTCCCATTCCCACTTTAATTGTTAGCAGTAAGCACCAGTGGGGGGTATACTGGCTAAGCTTTTCTTTCAGGGATCCTACTCCTTCGAAAACTTGGACGTGAATCAATTACTGCATTTTTGGATTTCTAAAGTGAAGTATGGGCACATCGTTTGGCGATCAGAAACATATACACAAGCTGGAACGTACAGCTGCAAGGAGTTTGACACTATGACTGAACCTGCTTAGATGACATAATTATCATCACAACCCTCTTACCTTTATCTCAATTTATCTGCATAGCATACCTTCTCCTTCCATTCATCTCGATTAACCGTCATCTCTGAGCCACGTGGCCCAGTGGTAACATCCCCGACTTACGAGTTGTAGGTCGCGGGTTCGAACCCAGGCAGGCAAGGGCCTGCCTGGGTACTTTTACGGTTGCCTGGGGTACTTTGTTAAAATAATTCATCACCACTGCTCTCAAAACGGTGAAGGAAAACATCGCGAGGTAACCGGCATGTAATAGAACGAAAAATTCGAAGACATGTGACATCTACCAACCAATTGGACCCACGTGGTAGATTACAGCTTATTCTCGAAGAGAGGAGGCCTGTATTCCAGCAGTGGGAACGTTATAGGCTGATTATGCTGTTCTCACCTCCTTTCTAGCTCTAGCATATTCCTCACATGATCGTTTATTTGGTCATTCTCTACTCTAAAAACATTTCTCACGTCATGTCCTTCCGCCCATGAACTTGTTTAGATGTAATCAATAAATTGTAATATACCAAAGTTAGATTATAATTTGTTGTGTCTATTTAAACCCTCGTCATTTGCCTCATTTGCTCTAGTAGTATTAGCTGAACAGGTACTCAACAAAAGTTAATGTGATTTTAACTGACTAAATTCTATGTCATGGTTTATCAATGTTTCTTTTTATTTTTTCTGTTTTTGTCCTATTCGTTACCATTATGCTGTTCTGGAAATCAACCGATACTAACTTCTGTAAGTTTTTTAAAATATTTTTTTTATAATTTAGAATACGCTTGTGAATTGGTAACCGCTGGAAGCCATGATTTTTAGGATTCCGTACTTCAAAAGGACAAAAACGGACCCCTTATACGATTACTTTGTTGTTCGTCTGTCTGTCTGTCAAGACCCTTTATCTCGGGAACGCGTAGAGGTATCGGGTTGAAATTAAAACCATATACTCAGGTCTGCGGTCCATTGAAGCTGTGAAAAAATCAAACTTCTAAATTAATGTAAAAAAAAAGATACGGCCGTTTAAGCCGCAAAAAAGTACATTTCGACACTCTCAAGGTGATCAAAATGTATAGGGCACTTCTCGTAGACCTAGAATCATGAAATTTGGCAAGAAGCAAGTAAAAAATCCGAAAGCCGTAATTTGTAGTTACATTTAAAAAAATCCCGTGATAAACTATTTACATACATACAAATTTGTACGGAACCCTCGGTGCGCGAGTCGAACTCGCACTTGTCCGGTTTTTATATACAGGTTGACTTGTAATTTGATGTATTTTTTCCAGGACGTGATCGTGTGGCCCATTTGCAACAATTAAGCACCCCACAAAGCCTAGGCGAAAATTCATAGAATTCGAGAAAACCCATATTTTTATATATTTTGGAAAATATCCCAGAATTCCTAACTAAATATTACTGTTCTTGAAACTCTCAAATTGAATGGCCTTCATTGTTCTGTTGCTATACCTAATACTTTAGTAACCTTTTGATGTATCCAAATTTTCTAAAACATCAAACAGTTAAAACTTGAAAGGAAGAGAAGCTAGTTTATTAACCATTTTCAAAAATCATCTACGTACATGAACTTTATATAGAAATACGTCAAATTACAAGTTACCCTACACAAAGAAGTTGTTTAGCCACAACTTTTAACACTGTAATTTTTCAGGGCCCTTTTAAAACTTCGATCGTGAGTGTCAAGGACTGCAGTAATCCTAGCAAACCATACTTGAAGAACCCGCCAATCATCTTAAGTCTAACGGTACTGAATGTCGTCGAAAAAAACATGCTTGGAGGAAATTTTACGGTTTTGAGAGAGATGAAGGATATAAAGGTAGCCATCATTGACATTAGAGACTTCGGAACAAAAACTATCAATGTGCCAGAAAAAATGTCCAAATTCTACTTCTCCATTCTGATATATATATGAACTTTTTGGGCAGCTGGTGCCGTGGTGAAAATATATGAAAAAAACCGGCTTGGATCCAATGATAACCCACGCTAATTGTTGTGCATTGTTATTTTTGTCATCCCTCTGTTACATGTGTAGCAAAAGCCTTCCTTAATTGTTTTTTTCGCTACACCATTGTTTAGCGGTGCGCTCTCCACTTTTCGTCGTCATCATCTGTCTAGCCTTGCGGTAGGAAGCCTTAGGTCGGCTTCCAGTCTATATGATAAATTTCAGAATAAAAAATTTCATTTCATTTCAAATAAATGCAAATAAAACTCTGCTTTATTAAAACTTTTTTTCAGATGAAAGTCAATTGCTTTGCCTGGCGCAATAGCAAATGGCGCCAAGTCCATAGCTTTAACAACCTGAACTGTCACGGTACAATACTATATTTTAGCTTTGCAGCCACCGGGGTCAAGTATGACAAAACTACCTGTATGTTCAAGAAGGTAAGATTAGGCTTTAATTGCCACTGTAATTAAATCGGTCCAACGAAGGCTTTTGTCGGAAAAGTGTGTTTAAAATCAAAATCACAATGAAAAATTATTTATTCAAACTAGGCTGAGCTGACAATCAACACTTTTTCGACGTCAAAATTACATAGGGCAGTCTCCCAAAACGCACCACTTCCTAGTACTTTAGCTGGGACGAAGAAGTGACGCAACAAACTCCCCAGCAGCACAGCAGTCTGTTTAGTTAGAAAATCTTGATTCTGTACAATAGTAAGTAAGTAATGTTACGAAACTTTAAATCAAATTATTTGCCATTTGACAGCGAGCACACGGTTGAAATACCAGCAAAAACATTGACATCTGATGTATACTCAAGCTGAAATAAATAATAAAAACGTAGACAGAACTTAATACAATAAAAAGTGCCTGTTTACATGCAATGCTGCGTTATGTTCATATAGCTGTTACATAAAGTCACAATGATAAACTAGGACCTTTAAAGTAAAATAAATAAGCAGTCTTTTCATCATGATCACAAGCTTATAGTAAAGTCTAGTCATTCCGTGGACCTTCAATAGCAAGGTAAGCCCATCCTCGGCTATTCTTGTCTGGATTCGTTTTCTCCTCTACCGATCATGTTTTCTTCTGACAGTTCAGTTCGTTTATATGTATGTACAGTAGACATCAAACGTTCATATGCAAAATCACAAAGCAATAGCTTGACGTTTAGTTTTAAGACTTATCTTGTATTGTCATCTATCTACCAGCGACTTCAATCTAGACAGTAAACTGGTAGGTACCTGCTGTTTGTCAAAAGTCCTCTGCCACCCTGTATGAGAAATTGCAAGAATCGGTATACCCAAGATCTTTTACTCATGTCTTAGTGCACCAAACTTTGAAGGCGCTAGTTTCGCTTTGTAGGCGGTAGTTTCGAACTAAAGTGGTGCCTTCAAACAGTTGTTTGAAGGCACCACTTTAGCGAAATTAAAATACTCTTAGGCACCTGTCATACTGTCAACAAGAAGCAGCTAGCTATCTACTATACTCTCGTTCAAGAAACATACAAATGATTGTAGGCCCAGTGTCAGTGAAAGAGATTGTATATATCTATATAATATAAAAGAAAGTCGTATTAGTTACACTATCTATAACTCAAGAACGGCTGAACCGATTTTGCTGAAAATTGGTGGAGGTAGCTTAGAACCAGGAGACGGACATAGGACTTTTTATCTTTTTTTTTTTAACTTAAGAAATAGGGTAGGAATCGTGTAGGAATAGGTTAGGAGGAGGGTAGGAGTAGGGTAGGAGTAGGGTAGGAGTAGGGTAGGAGTAGTGAAGGAGTAGGATAGGAGTAGGGTAGGAGTAGGTTAGGAGTAGTGTAAGAGTAGGGTAGGGGTAGGGTAGGGTAAGGGGTGGTACCACGCGAACGTAGTAGCAGGGCAGCTAGAAATAATTTATATGGCAAAACAACGTTTGCCGGGTCAGCTAGTAGACTTTTCACATCACCGCTGCACCGGCGAGAACTCTGTCAAACAAATAACTCCTTTTTAGTTGCTACTCGCTTCTAGCTTGTGGTGGGACAAGTACTTAAAACTCTTGTCTTTTTCCAGGGTTTTTACATCTTACAGAATATGGACATTAATAAGCTGCAGCATATTTGGGTCCCAACCATGCCATACGGACGCATGCTCTGGCGATTTGACGCCTTGTATAAGGATGGAATTTTCGTCTGCAAGGAATTTGACACTATCACTGAACCTGCTGGTTGAATTATATAAAAATATTTGAAAGGTTTTATTATTTCTATGCCTATATGTATGTCTAAACGCACAAAGACATCGCGGAAGGTTGAGACGAAGATGGCGGGACGAACTTGACTCCTATGGAACGGGCTGGCACTGGCAAAGAAGAATTGTGTGGAAAGGGGAGAGGAAGGCTTTTGCCCCTCAGTAGGACAATACAGGCTAGCCATGATACATCACAAGCTATGATACATCATTCTACACATTGTATTATGAACAAAAGTATTCACAATACAATGTGTTATCATCAGAAATTAAATGGTGCATTCATCGAAAAATTCGACACATACTCCCACGAGTGTGCCAAAAATTTACGTTGTGGCAGGAGAAAAACTATTAAAGAAAAAAAATGGGTGTGTGTGTGTTGCACGTGAATACGTTTACGTAACGGGGTTGATCCGCTCGGCCGCATTAGGACAATACAGGCTAGCCATGATACATCATTCTGCACATTGTACTATGAACATATCTATTTATTGAATACAAGGAAATTGGCAACTGAACACCTTGTAAGGTAATCGTCATCTTAGGTCTAGTATTTTCTAGCAATACTATTAGTTTTGTGCAAGAAAAACGTTTTTTTTTATTGCAATGTGGACCAGCTCTTTACCTCGTTCTCACCTGGTGGAAAGAGATGGGTGAGGTCTATGATGGAACGAGCAAGCTCAGAAGATGCCTATTGACTCTTGCTTTGAAGGCTGATGACCTATGAAAATGAAAGAGTCGTACCTTCATCATCATCATTTCAGCCGAAAGACGTCCACTGCTGGACATAGGCACCTCCAATTCGACCGGTGCTGTGCTTCTCGCATCCAACGGGTTCCTGCGACCTTCACAAGGTTATCGGACCACTTTGTGGGAGGCCTTTCAACGCTACGTCTTCCGTTACGCGGTAGCCATTCCAGAACCTTTCGGCCCTACCGGCCATCTGTTCTGCGAGCAATATTGCTCGCAGAACAGACAGCAGTGGCAGTGGGCAGGGCATATGCCCTGCCCACTGCCACTTAAATCAGGCAATTCTTCGGGCTATGTCGGTTACCTTGGTTCTCCTGCGGATCTCCTCATTCCTGATTCGATTACGCAGGGAAACTCCAAGCATAGCCGTCTCCATTGCCCTTTGGGTGACTTTTAGCCTTCTCATAAGGCCCAGTCGTACCTTACATTAAGAAAAACGTTTTTCTGGGGATAGTGGATAAATTAACCAAAGGGTACCTAGCTCAAAAAAAAAGTTATTTATTCTTTGGCTTAGAATCAGCACTTTTCGTACGTCAAAAATACATATGACAGCTGCAGCTGTTTAAAATAATTCTCATTATCCAAAAATAGTCCACAACAAACAACAATAATCAACACATAATCAAAACAATCCTATTCGTTTATAAGTTCAATTATATCTATTTTATCAACTTTAACAATGTTATCGATTTTATAGTATTAGTTCAATTATATTTATTTTTCCAACTTTGGACAGCAGTGGTGGCCAAGTGGTAACGGCCGCGACTTACGAGTTGTACCTAGGTCGTAGGTTCGAACCCAGACAGGCGCTTTACTTTGTGTAAATTATTACATCACCACTGCTCTCAAAACGATGAAGGAAAAGATCGTGAGGAAACCGGCATGTCCTAGAACCAAAAATTCGAAGACATGTGACATCTGCCAATCCGCACTGGGCCCGCGTGGTGGATTACGGCCCACTCCCTCTCACCGAGAGGAGGCCTGTGTCCCAGCAGTCCACATTATAGGCTGATTATGGTATGGTTTTTCAACTTTAACAATTTTATCGATTTTATTATTATTACTTTTTTCAATTTTAATTTTAATCAATTTAAATTTTATGATAGTGAATTATTATTGTCCTTACTCTAAATGAAAATGAAAATTGCATGAAAATCCGTTTCGTTTCCTAGTTAAGAGGAACAATGCAGTCACACGATTTTTCTTATAGGTACTTTCTATTTTTTTTTATGTAGTATATTCGCACATATTGGTTATTTATTTTAGTTTTTTATTAATCTCAATATAACACACACCCTCACACACACACACACACCCCCACACACACTCGCGCACACACTAACTCACACATGTATGTCAACATTTTATTTGAGTTTATATTTCTATATTATCACATTTAGTTAATTCTCTTAATTTATTATAACGGACTTCCCTAATTCTTTGTTATTCCAGCGTATGGCACTCGTGGGTTGCAGCCAAAAATCAGTGTCAGGACTCAGGTGGTACACCTTGTGTTGTCATCTGACATTATGCTGAGCTGAGGCCCTTTTGGCCTTATAATCTTTGTTTTCTGTTTTATAGTTTTAAGGTGTATTAATATTTTGCTGTAATGCCAATAAACGCATTTTTCTTCTTTCTTTACCAAACACTTCCAAATTCCATTGAGGTATAAAGTACTTACGTACTAGAGCTGACATTGCGAACAAAATATGTTGTACAGCGTGGCAACGCACGTTTTACAGAAAATACAATAAACTTACCGGTGAATCGTCACTCCTTGACTTTTATTCAATTTTCTAGAGTGGTTTGAACAGTATCTCAATACACACGAAGGCATTTTTAGAATTAATTGTATCAGTGCTACGTGTCACGTCGCGACAAGCGTCCGGCGCAGACTAAGGACTTCTGGTCCATGGACCACAAAGCGTGCTACAAATTATCAATTCGCGACAGCCACTCTAGTACGTAAGTACTTATATCTCAATGCCAAATTCAAACATATTTTAAATCCCCTGTCGATCGGGGTTATTCCCAAAGTACTCCATTCCTTTGTTCTAGAAAGATAAGAATCTCATACATTAATTCCCAAGTTACTCCAAGGAATTATTATTATTTATAAGTACTTCGATAGTACAGAGTAAACAAAAAAATGTTTTAAAAACCTGTGAGGTTATTCACAGCCGTCGATAAAATCATAATTAGGAGCGATCTAACTTTTTAATGGGTGCCGATACGGATATACTTAATCCTGAGAGGTACCATTCAGAGACCTTGTGGCCTTTGACTCAACAGACCACATTTGATTGATACTAACAATATGGGGTTAAGATGCTGCTGTTTTTAAGGGAATGTTTTTGAACGAAGATGCTGTATTGTATTGGGTTGGATTTGTGTGCTGGGTATTTTCTTTCTTTGTCTTAGTAAGTAGTTTATGGATGTGATATGAAAGAGGATATCAGTGTGGATAGGGATGTGATATCAAGGAGGATATCGGTGTGGATAGGGATGTGATATCAAAGAGGATACCGGCGTGAATATGGAAGAGATATCAAAGAGGATATCGGTGTGAATATGGATGTGATATCAAAGAGGATATCATGGGTTGGATTTGTGTGCTGGGTATTTTCAGTCTTAGTAAGTAGTTTATGGATGTGTTATGAAAGAGGATATCAGTGTGAATAGGGATGTGATATCAAGGAAGATATCGGTGTGGATAGGGATGTGATATCAAAGAGGATATCGGCGTGAATATGGATGTGATATCAAAGAGGATATCGGTGTGAATATGGATGTGATATCAAGGAGGATATCAGAGTAGATAGGGATGTGATATCAAGGAGGATATCGGTGTGGATAGGGATGTGATATCAAAGAGGACATCGGCGTGAATATGGATGAGATATTAAAGAGGATATCGATGTGAATATGGATGTGATATCAAAGAGGATATCGGCGTGAATATGGATGTGATATCAAAGAGGATATCGGTGTGGATAGGGATGTGATATCAAAGAGGATATCGGCGTGAATATGGATGTGATATCAAAGAGGATATCGGTGTGGATAGGGATGTGATATCAAAGAGGATATCGGCGTGTATATGGATGTGATATCAAAGAGGATATCGGTGTGAATAGGGATGTGATATCAAAGAGGATATCGGTGTGGTTAGGGTTGTGATATCATGAATGGACCAAACTTACGACCCAATGGGTCCCTCTTAATGGCCAACGACATCGTGGCAGGCCCAGACGGAGATGGCGGGATGAGCTGGACTCCTTCAACAAGAACTGATCCTTAGCAGCTTTGAACAGAGAGAAATGGAAAGAGAGAGGCCTTTGCCCTGCATAGGGACATCACAGGCTAAATAATAAAAATAAGAAATTCATGTAGGGAATATTCATGTTCTGTTCTTTCCGTTGATAAGTTGCTGCAGCTTTGAGAAACGGTTCAAGAGATTGATGTGATAACAATATTGTTTCTGCAAATGTAAAAATGTGTTGATACTTCATACAATACTTTAAAACAAGCTGCCATGGAGTTTCCTTGTCCTTCCTTCTCCATGATGACTTAGTTTTGGAACGGACAACTAGTTTTCTCATTTAACGGTGTACAGAACCTAAACACAAAAAACGCAAGATTTAGAAACAATAAAAGTATATGATCGACTACAGTAAACAAAATCAAAAAAATATATGATATTCTTCAGGATGTATGCTAGGTAGATAGTGTGTTGAAAACATAATACAAATAATTTTATACGATATAAAAAAATCATGAAGATACCTCTAAAAACTTTCTTTTTACAATTCTAATATACATGCTGATTTTTTGTCAGATTATTCTACTAGCAACATACTAAAATACTAGTATTTTATTTTTTTTGTCCAAGCAATACATTTTTTGTAATTAAATAAGTGCTTTATATTTTGCAATAAATTACCATCATTGTGTCATCGCGCTTCTCTTTCTTTTCTATGCAGTCCGACAGTAACCGAGCTTTTTTTTAATGATAAATTATAAATTATTTATTTTCTGTAAGTAGGTTTGTAACAAACACTTTTACACGTCAATTATATTTTTTTTAACTAAATGAGGTCGGCGTTTCCTATCTGACTATTCTGAGAAGAAAGGCCGAAATAAACTCAGAGGTCACAGTCTCTTTTAAAGTCCAGACAAAATCTTGGTCAGATCGTGTGAAGACCATGTAGATTGGTGTCTGAAATGGTCTTGGTCTTTAGGTCAAGCCCCTTAAGTATTTAACTGACAAGCAAATGCCTAGTCCTTGTCTTTCTGTGATTTTCTTAATAAAACCCTTTCCCTACACACCATGTTCATAGGTAGGTACTACATACACTGAAAAAAATAATTTCGTACTACAGCACATTAAAGCGATTTCATTAAAACTTACTGACTTTAGAAGAAATATTTGTAAAACACGACATTATATAATCAAAGGTTTTTACCTTCAAAGTCAAAACAGTAACTTTTAATGATTAAACATATCTACTATTTACTGAAGAAAACTAAAAAAAAGGAAAACCACCATTACTGTAGGTAATGTAAGTAAATTTCAATGGTTTAAACGATATCACCAAATGAATAAAACAGTTAATTTTGTGACCTTTTAGCTACTTAAAACGTTAAAGTTTACTGTCATGACGGTAACATTTTGCCCCAAGCTTTAACTGTTTTCGGATCAGTAAAAAATACTGTTTTGAAGGTTAGGCTCATAATCTTAAACAGATTATGAGCCCAACGTTCAAAACAGTATTTTTTAAGCACTTCAGATCAACGTTTTTAGGGTTAACCCAAGGATAAAACGGGACCCTATTACTAAGACTTCGCTGCCTGTCCGTCTGTCCGTCTGTCTGTCACCAGGCTGTATCTCAAGAACCGCGATAGATACAGTTGAAATTTTCACAAATTATGTATTTCTGTTGCCGCTATAACAACAAATACTAAAAACAAAATAAAATGAATATTTAAGGGGGGCTCCCGTACAACAAACGTGTTTTTTTCGGCGTTTTCGCCTTGTGGTACGGAACCCTTCGTGTGCGAGTCCGACTCGCACTTGGCCAGTTTTTTTATTTACTGCTTATTTCTTTCAGTGTACACAGTAAATACCTAGTGACCATTCTGACACTCAAAGCTTAAAATTTAGTTGATATTATTACCTATACCCCTTACTAATAAAGGTTGTATAGCGTCTGTATAGTTACACAACGCTTTGTCTTCTTCTTTCAAAATTCAAATTACTGACGACTGAAAGAGAGGAATCGGTGTGTGACTATTCATCTGATATAATATTATGTTTATTAGTAAGGGTGATAGTTTTCATTCCCCTTTCTAACACAGGCATATCGTTCATATTTATTTAGATGTGTTAATAGAACGATATATTATAAACAGTGATCGGAATAGGTAGAGCTATTTAGGTTCATTGACCGCAAACATTGATGTTAATATGGATATTCCACGGGATTCCGACTGATACTACGGGATTTTATTGAAATAAGTGAAAAGTTTTGTCTAAATAAAAGAATTATTGTTGAAGCGTATTGATTATTTTTATTAAGATTTCATTGTAAATACAAATTGTTCTATTTGATAATGTTTTGATTTTCTAAGGAACCAATAATTTGTATGGTAATATGTTTTTGTACAACTTCAGAATAAAAATATTTAAATGATTGTTGATTCTTGAATAAGAAATTGTTACGTAAAAAAATATATGTGGTTTAATGAATCAAGTTTATCTATTTATTATACTATCCTTAATCCCGTCCTTCTTATATTAACCCGTCAGAAAGGAAGTGTAATCTTTCATAAGTCCCGAAGGCGAGAATAGTTTTTTTATGATTTTACTACTTAAAAACCAAATCCCGGGACTCGGGGAATATCCATATTATTCTAACCTATGGCTAGTACATAAAACAGCTCTAACTATTCTGATTTATGATGACAAAACATCGATGGACGCCCACGGATTGAAAAGCAATGTCAAACACTTATAGCTAAACCACGGTATAATTATACCGTGGCCAAACTATATTATGTAGATAATCATTTTCAAATAGTGACGACCCTCATTAGTGACGGCAAATTTGCAACGAACTGTGTTTTTTTTTTTACTAACAAACAGGTTAATATTACTTTAACAGAACTCAATGAGGAACGAAGATGAGTTCTCAATGTTTTGTGTGCATATTTTTGTGGGTTTATGTGTTACAATTTATATGCTGTGTGGACCCTGAACAGAGTTCTAAGACTCCTGCTTCGGTAAGTTATAAAAGAAATGTCAGTTTTTTCTTGTTTTCTTTTCACTTGTGACGTGACAGTGTAGGTGGGGTGTCTGTGTGAATAATTAAGGCGAAAGCGTCAGGGTAGCCCAGGGCTGCGTCAGGGCAGGAGTGGTGACGCGAATCCCGCACCCCCGGCCGTAGGCAGAGGTGGAACACCGCTGTGGTGTTAGCCGGTAAGAGTCCGGCATGCCCCTCTGTCACCCCCACGATGGAGGAAGTCCATGAGGATTTCCACTGCGCACCAGAAAAAAAAAGGGTAACCCGTGAAATACAATTTTTTTTTTCGTTTTTTGCAAATTTGCAGGTGATATCTATCAGGTTGTATGTTGATCTAAATATGATTCGCGTCGGTAACAAATATTTATACAATTATAATCTTATATACATCTCTCGAAGTTCATATTATCCTATTAAATGACTATTTAAGTATTTTCTAACTGAACAGACAGCTGCTGTGCTGATGGGGAGTTTGTTGCGTCACTTCTTCTCCCCAGCGAAAGCACAAGGAAGTGGTGAAGGACGGGCGTTTTGGGGGACTGTCTTCTGTAATTTTGACTTTCGAAAAGTGCTGATTCTCAGCCTAGTTTGAATAAATGACTTTTGATTTTGACTATTTCATGAATCATGACATTTGAGGAGTTGTATTGCTGATTCTAATGATTATAATTCTGTAAAGCAATATTTATTACGGTCTCGAATCATATTTTAAATAATATACCTCACACCGACGCTGATATAACTTGCAAAAAACGTAAGTAAATTTGAATTTTGCGGGCTATTTAACGCATCTCCCAGGAATCCCATACTAATGAAGGAAATTGTAAATTGTTTTTTCTCAAATTGTACCAACAACGTTTCGATTGTCTCCAAAGGGTTAGGAAGTAAGTACACTCTACAGTACACCGGCTGATTATTTTCCATGTGTGTGTGTGTGTGTGTATGTGTGTGTGTGACAGAGAGCCTATTGCCACTAATTGGATCACCAGAATGCTACTGCGAAGTTCTCTAAGAAGGAAGTTTATAGCAATTTTTCCGGCATTTGGACCTTCTGATCAAAACTAGGCCCCTTGCTCAGCAGTCGCGCTAGCGAGACAAATAAATCAACATAAATATAATATAATAATTATTATATGAAAGTCAAAATGAAGACCATTTTGACCAGCTGGCGGAACGAGATCCTACACAAACTTACCTCAACAATGTTTCAGGGCCCCTTCAAGTCTTCGATCATCAGCACCAAGGACTGCAGTAACCCTAGCAAGCCTTACGTGAAGAATCCTCCGGTGATCTTTGTACCTATTACTCACAACAGCGGGTTGAGTGGAAACATTACATTCTTGAGGGATACGAGGAATATGAAGGTAAATATTATACATACTCGTATATATAATATATATACAATTTTGTCTCGACCAAATGGTGATGAACGTGGACACTGACGGTCGGTCGGGCTGGTCCACGACTTCAAGGTCGCTGAGCGCGCTATGGAGCGAGCTATGCTCGGAATCTCTTTGGAGGATAAAATTGGGAATGAAATTATCCGGAAAAGAACTGGAGTTACCGACATAGCTTGCAGAGTAAGCAAACTGAAGTGGCAGTGGGCTGGCCATGTCTGTCGAAGGACCGATGGCCGGTGAAGCATCTGAGTCCTGGAGTGGAGACCGCGTATCGGCAAGTGAGTGTGGGACGCCCCCCAGCTAGATGGACGGACGACCTAAAGAAGATGGCTGGGGTAGACTGGATGCGGAAGGCGGAGGACAGGGTGCTGTGGCGCAGTCTGGGAGAGGCTTATGTCCAGCAATGGACTGCGATAGGCTGAGTTGATGAAATGGTGATGATGCGGAGAGTCTGTATAGGTTCATAATCCGTAGCAGTGTGTATTTAGGAAATTATGGTACGATACGCATTGCGATTTTATAAGTCAGTAATCTAGAGGGCCAAGCCAAACTGGCATTCTATCAGCGATAACTGTGATAGAAAATTCAAAAATTATGAGCCTGTTATTTAGTTTTCGAAAAGATTATGTCAATCTCGTTGAAAGTCGTTGTAGAAATATGAAACGCTTTAAAAGCAATTGCACTGGTCCCTTAGATAGGCTACAGAAATCTTAATATCTCCGGACTTTTTTTTAATTTATTTTTTCGATATTTGTATATAATAACTTACAGTATCCAGGCGTAACTATATCACATTGAGTTTCAGAAAGAGACTGTCAAACAGAAATGAGTGATGAAGACGACGCTCTTTATCGGATGACTTTTTTACTATTATTTATAATTAGCTGCGCTCGCGACTGTTCGCGTGCATGTCTGAAAACAAATTGGATTTCATGGGTTTTCGTTTTTTTGCGCTGAACCCTATTTTCTTCCTTTTGTCTAAAAGGGCTGGATCTGTTTTGACGGAACTTTCACTATCAGCTATCTTCCAGTGAATCTCGCAATTACCCCACAGGACTGGCAGGATTGTCGATAGCATGTGTCAATCTAATACACTTTTGACTTTCCATTTGACCATCATGGTAATCGCTAACAGAATGTACAGACGCTAGCATATTAAGCGACTACAATCTTTCAAATTTCTTTAATATATTTTCCATTTTATCGCTAAAGCATAAGGTTCAAAGTTGATTGGGAAATTTTGTTAGTTTCAGGTAGCTTGATGTGCTGACATCTGTACCTATTGTACTAAAAGTTGACATACTATAAATGACACAAACCGTACTTATCGTGAACTTATGAACATTGTTTTTCAGGTCAGACTTAGAGGTTTCATACTACAGAATGGTAAGTGGGAGTCTTTCTACATACTAAACAACGTGGACTGCCACGGCATGGTGCTGCACCTCATGTGTGTAACCATGAACATCAAGTATGACAGAAAGAAGTGCCTCTACTTCAAGGTAAGGGAGAAAAAGGTCTATTTGAGTGTGACGTCACTAATTTGGTTCATCAAAGACTGCTCGTTGATGCAAATGACGTTCTAACTACCCATAGAATTAGCTGGAAGAGAGAAGCCGAGAATACTGTACGGTCTCATAGCCGTAAATTTTTCTGCTTACTCTGTAAACTACTTTATACCAACGACACGCGTCATAAGTTAGCGTAAAATAATGACATGACTAACAAATTAAAATATAGTGAACTTATAACTAGGTCAACAACTGAAAAATAATCGCCTTCCACTGAAGTACTGTTACTTACTCTGAACTTAAATAAACTTAACTATTTAGTGCATCTCAGTGGAACGTGTTTCTCTATACTAACTGAACTTACCAACCTTCACGACAAATCTGTGTACGCAGTTGACTACTAAAAATACGTGTAGTATAATGACAATGGTCCTGAGACAATGTTTGTAGATCTCGAATATTTATAGCTAAATAGAAAGAAAAATACTGAACGCAAAACTGGAACCAAGGACACTGGTACATAGAAGAAAAAGATAGTTAAAGTGAACCAACAAAAAGAAAAGAGTTGAACAAGTAACTATGGGCACTAAGAATATTTCTGTTTGCGAGCTATCTCCCAGTAACTTTTGCGATGTTAATTTCCCTCTCCCAATTTGATTGTTACCATCAATCACCAGTGAAGGTTTATACTGACTAAAATCTTCTTTCAGGGATCCTACTCCTATGAGAACTTGGACGTGAATCAAATGCTGCATTTTTGGATTTCTAAAGTGAAGTATGGAAATGTCCTTTGGCGTACAGAATTATATACACAAACTGGAACGTACAGCTGCAAGGAGTTTAACACTATGACTGTACCTGCTTAGATTATATATATGTATAATATATATATATCATCATCATTCTCCTCCGCTTATCCCAATTTATTTAGAGTCTGCATAGCATACCTTCTTCTTCCACTCATCTCTATTAACCGTCATATCTGTTCGCTCCGAGTTACATGTTTCACAGTTACATGTGTCACAGGCATGAGTTTTACTTTGTGTAAATAACATTAACACCACTGCTTTCAAAACGGTGAAGGAAAACATCGTGAGAAAACCGGCATGTCCTAGAACGAAAAATTCGAAGACATATGACATCTACCAAGCAATTGGGCCCGCGTGTTATATTACAGCCGACTCCCTTTAAAAAAGAGGAAGCCTACGTCCTAGAACCGTTATAGGCTGATTAAGCTGTTCTCACCTCCTTTCTAGCTCTAGCATCTACCTCACATGATCGTTTCTTTGGTCATCATGTCCTTCCTTTCAGAACTTGTTTAGATGTAATCAATAAATTGTAATGTACCAAAGTTAAATTGTTATTATTTTTAGGGTTCCATACCTCAAAAGGAAAAAACGGAAACCTTATAGGATCACTTTGGTGTCCGTCTGTCTGTCAAAAACCTACATCTCAGAAACGCGTGAAGGTATCGAGTTGAAATTGAATCCATATACTCAGGACTACAGTCCCTTGTAAGCTGAGAAAAAATCAAAATTCTGAGTTAACGTAAAAAAAAAGGTAAGGCCGCTTGCCGCAAAAAGCGTATATTTCGACACTCTCAAAATAATCAAAATGTAAAGGGTACTTCCCGTTGACATAAAATCATGAAATTTGGCAAGAAGCAAGGTCATGTAGCACAAATAAAGAAAATAATCCGGAAACCGTAAATTAGTAGTTACATTAAAAAAAGTCTCGTGATAAACTATTTACATACCTACTTTGTACGGAACCCTCGGTGCGCGAGTCCGACTCGTTTGTCTATTTAAAGCCTCGTCACGGTAATGCTAGATAGCATTAATGAGGGCTCGTTATTTGCCTCATTTGCTATAGTAGATGCCTAGATTTTAGTTAAAAAGGTATCCAAAAAAAGTTAATATGATTTTAAACTATGGGCAAATTTTTCAATTGACAGATAATATTTATTCGTGGAATAAAATTGACGTCTAACAGATTTTGTATGGAAGAACTGTCAAAATTTCAAAATTATTCCTTTGATAAAACTATCTGGCGTTGGTAAAAACAGCCCTAAATTCTGTCGGACGGTCATATTCAATGTTTCTTTTGATTTTTCTGTTTTTATCATTTTTATTACCAATATGCAGCTGTTCTGGAACTCAACCGAAACCTACTTTTGTAAGTTGCTATTTTGTTTTTTTTTTTTACAAAGTTTTTATATTATTTAGAATTACGCTTGTGAATTGGTAATCGCTGGAAGCCATGATTTTTCATTTAAGCAATGTGGAGACAATACTACGACAATTAATGAAAACACTAGCAATACTAATGCCAAAGAAGAAAGAAAGGGTAAAAGAGAAAGAGAAAAGAGTCAAAGAGTATTTTGGAACTATCAAATAAATTCTACTTTCGAAATAAAAAGTGTTTTCAATCAAAGACAAAGCATTTATTTCAAATAGGCACATAAAAGACACTTTTGGACGTCAAAAATTACAACAAAATAGAATTGATTCTAGTCGCCCATTCCAAAGGGTAGTTTTCGTATGGAGAAGAATGAGCAAGAAACTCCACCGTTACTCTTCTAAAATGATTTACAATATTTTGCATACATTCATTATTAACTAGCTTCCGCCCGCGACTCCGTCCGCGCGGATGTCGGTCTTCGCGTGGATGGTTTATTTCTCCATTTTGAGTAACTCTGACAATGACATCTTATAAATATCTATTGGACCCAAATACGGCTAAGCCTATAATAATTAAGGAGATCCCTCTATTGAGCGACTGCTGTTGAGCTCGCGTTCTGTAGTAAGTATTTTTTTCATAGTAATTCCGACCTTGATAAGTAGCATGTAGCAGTAAATTACTGACAGTGACGAAAAGTTTGCAATCATAAAAAAGTGATCGTGACAATGCGACAGAAAGTTAATTGAGAGCTTCAGCATACACAACATTGTTAGTGATCTCGTCCGGAATATGAACATGAAGATTTCTTGGACTGCTCACACGGGAAAGAGCTACGTAAAGTTGCCCGTGTGAAAAACAACTCGCGGTAAGATCTACGCCAGCAACTCCTAGGGTCTGACCTTGAGCCTTATTTATTGTCATGGTGTAACACAAAGCTACAGGAAACTGTATTCTCTTAAATTGAAATGGAAAATTATCCACTGCGGGTGATGCAACGTGTGTTCGCGGTTCTACAGAACAACGTCTATGAATAAAACTGAAAAATAAGATTTTTTTTTCTACGTATTTTTCCAGGATAAAAAGTATCCTATTTTATGCCCAGGATAATAAGGTATAATTATACCAAGTTTCATCGAAATCGAACCGTTAGTTTTCACGTGATGCCTGCATATACAGACAGACAGACAGACAGACAAAATTTTTTTTAAATCACATATTTGGGTTTGGTATCGATCCAGCAACACCCCCCGCTATTTATTTTTTCAATATTTTCAATGTACAGAATTGACCCTTCTACAGATTTATTATAAGTATAGATAATAATATATGAAGACGATGCACGTAAAATAAAATTACTATACCACAATAGGTAAAATAATGAAAAAATGAAACCATACTAATCTAAATAGTAGTGATGGGCTGACTATAAATTTTGCCAATCTTTGACTAGCTATAATGACTAAACTATTACATAAATATATTTGATTGAATTTTCCTATGCAGACTGGAAACGTTGTAGAGGTATATGAAACAGGGTGTAAAGTTCACTCAACTTCCATAGAAAAGGGAGGATCCTTCGACCAGACGGGTGTTGTGTCTGGCGGGCAACTGCCCGATGATTCATGTCGGGCGGCCGGTTGTGCTAGTTGCGTGGTAAACTCTGCTTGCGCGATGCAGGATTTTGCGTGACATCAGTATGACGCGTTGTTCGCATGTGGCGTTGTAGATACCACTACAGCGTCATTAGTCATACGTAGTTTAATTTATTGCCGTATTGTCGTCTTCGGCTTGTATAAATGAGTTGTTTGGAAAAAAAGACACTAATAATAAAATCTGTAACTTTTTAGGGCCCTTTTAAAACTTCGTTCGTGAGTGTCAAGAACTGCAGTAATCCTAGCAGACCATACTTGAAGAACCCGCCAATGACCTTTACTCCAACGGTCCTGAATATCGACGGAAGAAACTTGCTTGGAGGGAATATTACGATTTTGAGAGAGTTCAAGGATATGAAGGTAGCTTTAATCATTGACTTAAGAGACTTCGGAGCAAAAATTATCGTTTATTACCATTAAAAAGAATCCCGTAGAACTACCAAGCGATCCAGTAGTACCACGGGAAGTTTTTTTTTACCCGTGTTACACTCAATCTGACAGAGAAAATTTGTTTTGTCCAAATTCTTGCTCCATTCTGAGGGGAAATTCTCTTAATTTTGAAAAAACGTTCACAGTCTGAACTCAATTTCAATCTGTCAAAAATACCTCTAATTTCCCTAAATTTTTAAATGTGTCAAAAATTTAGGGAAATTAGAGGTATTTTTGGGATAATTTGTTGCCGTCGAAATGAGATTACGACTAGATTTTGAACGTTTTTAATCACGAGAATTGGCTTACTGATATCGGTACGAACTTTTTGGACATCTGGTGCCGTAGTCGAAATATTAGAAAAAAACTGGCCAGGTGGACCCAACAATACCCCACGCTTAAGTACATTATTTTTAGGACTCCATACCTCAAAAGGAGTAGAGTCATCTCAACACCTCTCTCCCTTGAATTTGTATGTATATATATATATATTATAAGTATATATTATAGTAAATAGTATGTATGTGTATATAATCTATTTATGTCTATTTTGTGTATCTAGTTTTAATTGTTTTTTAAAATTTTATCATTGTTCCTCTCAACCAAAGCACCTGCCATGCAATCTCTTCACCACCCTTAGTTGACTGGTAGAGAATGTCTAAGGCATTAAGTCCGCCTTTGTACCTTTTTGTGCGAAAAGTTTAAATAAATAAATAAATAAATAAAAGGAAAACGGAACCGTTATAAGATCACTTCGTTGCCAAAAAATATATATTTGGGGTCTAACTGGATGTATCCATAGCGGCTTTTTTCTGTCTAAAATAGTCTAAACGATACTCACAAGTCACAGTATTTAGCTAGATTTACTGCAAAGAAACGTTGATTATTTTGTTTGTTTCCCCATTCCTTCTCAGGGGTAGTCAGGTAGGAAATGTCGACTCGAATTAGTATATTTTGTATATAATGACATGTAAAAGTGATTTCGATAACCTATTTACTGTAACCTTATGGGTAACTATAGCTTTGAGCCGTTTGAAATTTCTCGCCGGCTGATCGACACTTCACGTGACCAGAGGGCTGAGTCGTTCTTTGGCCAAAGAATTAGCGTTGTCATTCAACGTGGCAATGCTGCCAGTCTTCTGGGCACGTTTCCGGATGACAGCGATGCGGACGAGTACTTCGACGTCTAAATATCCTTTTGTTTTTGTATGTATTTATATAGTTAGTTAGTTAGTCTTTTAATTTAGTACCTAGTGTAAATAGTTAAGAGATTATGAAAATATACAGAATAAATAAATTCATTTCAATTATATACAAATAAAACACTGCATTGTTAAAACTTTTTTCAGTTGAATGTCAAATGCTTTGCCTGGCGCAATGGCAGATGGCGTCAATCCTTTGGCTTTACCAACCAAAACTGCCACGGTACAATGCTACACATCACATATGCAGCCTTCGGGATCAAGTATGACAAAAAGACCTGTACGTTCAAGAAGGTTAGGTTAGGTTTTAATTACCACCTTATTTACCTATAATTAAATCGGTCCAACGAAGGCTTTTGTCGGAAAAGTGTGCTTAAAATCAAAATCACCATGAAAAATAATTTATTCAAACTAGGCTGAGCTGATAATCAGCAATGTCTTTTGTAATGCGCACAGCAAAAGAGTGGAACTCTTTATCTGCGTCTATGTTTCCGAGCGCATACACCCCGAATCTCTTCAAAGTAAGAGTGAACAGGCTTCTTCTGGGTAAGCTCACTCCATCGTCTACTTTGTCTCTGTCACCTCTGACCTAGACTAGAGTCAAGAGCAAACCGATTTCAAATAAAAAAAACAAAAACTTTTTGGAAGTCAAAATTACATAAGACAGTCCCCCAAAACGCATACCCTTCACCACTTCCTAGTGCTTCAGCTAGGAAGAAGAAGTGGCGCAACAAACTCCCCAGCTGCACAGCTGTCTGTTCAGTTAGAAGAACTTGATTCTATACAATAGTAAGTAATTAACAATCATCATCTTCATCATCATTTCAGCCGAAAGACGTCCACTGCTGGACATAGGCCTCCCCCAAGCACCTCCACTTCGGCCGGTCCTGTGATTCCCGCATCCAACGGGTTCCTGCGGCCTTCATAAGGTCGTCGGTCCACCTTGTGGGAGGCCTTCCAACGCTACGTCATCCGGTACGCGGTCGCCACTCCAGAACCTTTCGGCCACATCGGCCATCTGTTCTGCGAGCAATGTGCCCTGCCCAATGCCATTTAAGTTTGGCAATTCTTCGGGCTATGTCGGTTACCTTGGTTTTCCTGCGGATCTCCTCATTCCTGATTCGATCACGCAGGGAAACTCCAAGCATAGCCCTCTCCATTGCCCTTTTGGTGACTTTAAGCCTACTTATAAGGCCCATTGTGAGCGACCACGTTTTGGTTCCATAAGTCATCACTGGCAACACACACTGGTCAAAGACTTTCGTCTTGAGACACTGTGGTATGTGGGACGAGAAGATATTGCGTAGCTTCCCGAACGCTGCCCAGCTGAGTCGAATTCGTCGATTGACCACTTAGTAATTATCAATACGAAACACAAAACATTAAATTAAATTATTTACCATAAATGGCGAGAACTCTGTCAAACAAACAACTCGTTTTTAGTTGCTAGCTCTATGAGCTTCTCTATTGCGACAGGTGTCTAAATTGTCTTGTCTTTTTACAGGGTTTTTACAGCTACCAGGATCTGGACATTAATAAGCTGCAGCATATTTGGGTCCCAACCATGCCATACGGACGCTTGCTCTGGCGATCAGAAGCATTCAACAAGGATGGAATGGTCAACTGCAACGAATTTGACACTATCACTGAACCTGCTGTTTGAATTATATGGAAATATTTGAAAGGTTTTTTTTTGTTTTTGTGCCTATAATATGTATGTGTCAACGCATGAAGACATCGCGGCAGGTTGAGACGATGATGGCGGGACGAACTTGACTCCTATCAAACGGACTGGCACTGGCAAAAGACAGAATTGTGTGGAAAGGAAAGAGGAAGGCTTTTGCCCTGCAGTAGGACAATACAGGCTAGCCATGATAAATCACTAGTTATGATACATTATTGTACACATTGGATTAAGAACATAGGTATTCACCATCAGAGATTCAATGGCGCATTCATCGAAAAATTCGACACATACGCCCACAGGTGTGCCAAAAAATTACGTTGTGGCAGGAGAAAAATATTAAAGAAAAAAAAATGGGGTCTGGCTGTGTCACGGACACGACCGTGTTGTACGTGAATACGTTTACGTAACGGGGTTGATCCGCTCGGCCGCATTCATTCTTTTACTTTCCCGGCACTGCTTGACTCGGTCATATGGTGTTTTATTGGTACCGTTCGATTGCTCTTGAGGAGCCCTTTCCAACCGTGTACGATCTCTGTATTTGGATTTGGCTTTTTAACGCGTATAGGCCGAAATTATATATTTTGATATTATTTTTCGTTTCATTTCAACACATTATATTCACTGTCACTATTTTACACTAATGTTTTGTATACAATCGATAGAAAGATTGAAACTTGAACGAACGTCGCAGCTTTTCCGAGTCAAAAGTTATACTAAGTGGAAATCTCAATACGCAGCAAAATTACCTCAAAATGGCGGCGCTTCCAACTCCACCGCGCGCCATGCGTCACAGTCCCCACTTGGCGCAATAAATTCTTTAATCCTTTAGCTATCCAATGGTATAATTGAATTTAGGATGGAGATGATAGATATAAAGCAGCAACATCAAACTGTATCCCCCAATTTTGTTATCACTGGTTTTTTTGACTTGCCTCCCACTATGGAATCAATTTTAAAGACGTATTCACGTCAAAAAAAGAACCATTTAATACAAGGAAATTGGCAACTTAATAACTTGTAAGGTAATCGTCACCGCAGGTCCAGGATTTTTAGTTTTGTGCAAGAAGTAGTAAAAATTTTTTTTACCAACTCAATCTCACCTGGTGGAGAGCGATGGGAAAGGTCTATGATGGAACGAGCAAGCCCAAAAGT
Organism: Mesoligia furuncula; assembly: GCA_916614155.1. NCBI lineage: Eukaryota > Metazoa > Arthropoda > Insecta > Lepidoptera > Noctuidae > Mesoligia > Mesoligia furuncula. The sequence continues at coordinate 2,607,333 of OU744810.1, forward strand.
TGCCTATTCACTCTTGCTTTGAAGGCCGACTCTTTAATTTTCATAGGTACCTATGAAGATGAAAGAGTCTTACGTAAAAAAAAACGTTTTTCTGGGGATAGTGGATAAATTAACCATAGAGTAAGAAGAGAGAGCTCAAAAAAAATCAGTCATATATTCAAATTAGGCTTATAAGCAGCACTTTTCGAATGTCATAATTACATAATGTCATAATTACATAAGACAGCTGCAGCTGTTTAAAATAATCCTCATTATCAAAAAATAGTCCTCAACAAACACCATTAACCAACACATAGTCAAAACAGTACTATTCGTATAATAGTTCCATTATTACCAAACACTTCCAAAGTCAAACAGATTTTAAGTCCCCTGTCGACCGATAGTAAAGAGTAAACAAAAAATGTTTTAAAAACCTCTGAGGTTATTCACAGGCGTCGATAAATCATAATTAGGAGCGATCTAACTTTTCAACGGGTGCCGATACGGACATAATCCTGGGAGGCACCGTCAGAGACCTTGCGGCCTTTGACTCGACACACCATATTTTATCGATACTGACAATATGGGGCTAAGATGCTGCAGTTTTTAAGGAAATATTTTTGAAGGAAAATGCTGTATTGGGTTCGATTTATGTGTACGTTATTTTGAGTATTTCTTAATTAAGGAATAAACTGCACATATTGGGATGTCAACTGAGAGCTTTAATTAAACATTAGGACTGTTCCACAGCTGTTAAAAAAAGGTTCAAGATGTTCATAGATACTCGTAACATGTCGTGTAGTAGGTAATTGAAAACTCGTCAGCACGCGTAGCATGATCACTTCTACAAACTATAAATACACTATGAAGAAAAAAAATTGTCTGACATTTCTGTTCTTCATTTATGACAGTGCGCAAAAAAAATCTTTCTACAATCTGTCGTTTTGTCTTTCGTTTTTTCTGTTTCTACAATGGTCATGCTACACATGCTGGAATTGTTTAGCAAAGCCAGTACATATAATTGTATTGACTGTGCTGATCATGTTTGAAGTCTGCTCAAGTAAAATAATGAGGCACAATGAAACGAAGGAATGAGTTAAAATTTTACATTTAGCGCCATCTTAGGGCCCAAAAAATTCGTCTTTTTGTATCAGTAATGTACTTTCGCGAGCGACAGTACGTGGGCGGTAGCGTCAACAAATTATAAGTATTCTTTTGAACGCGAAAATAACTGAGTTTGATTTAAATAACTATGCAATAAGTATGACGAATATTTTACTGTGACAGTCCCTGACTTTGCCAGTGAATTTTATCGACATTCGTGTTTATATTCATATGATTATTGGAACTTAATTATTATTATGATGGTATTAACTTTTGGATTTATGGAAAGTTTACAATTTCTAAGATAAGTTCAAATTTTTTTTAATTAAATGCCTATAATTTTTTCAATTAAGTAAGTCTATATTTAAATTATGCATGCTAGATTCACATCTAGTAGATGTCAATCAGGTGTATTGTTCTGTAAGTATGTTATTGCATTTATTTTGATTGTGCATCAGTTTTGTGAATAAAAATATGAAAAATGTTTTTTTTTTGTTTTTTGAGAAAAAAAAATGTTTATAGGCAAGTTTATCAAAATTGCATTATTCTTACTAAGAGTTATTTGTCCATGTTTTTGTACGTTAGCAGACCGGTTGGAGCTCACAGAAGACGTGATTACTGTCCGTTGATATTCATTTAAGTTTTGCTAAATCCTACATCTTTACATAAAACATGTTCAGTGAGAGGCTGGATATATTTTTTTTTTTTTTTACTTTTTTTGGTTACTATCAAACTGCTTTAGTTCAGGAGTTAGAATCCTCGTAAATAATACATTAACAAAATATGATAGACTATAGAGGAAGGCCTAATTGACAGTTTACGTTTTACAATATCAATTACATAGGTACCATGCAGTATTAAAAGTCTACAGAAACTTTTAATTATTTGGACCAACAATACAAGGCAGTAACCCTGTCTTTGCTATCGTGTAGTCGGGTAAAAAGAAAGCAATTTAATTCTAAACAAAAAAAAAATCTTAACGATCGATCTAAAATCGGGCAAGCTTTACGTCACAGCTCCGATATCTCCCGATTCACGCCAAGCCGATAATGTCCGATTATTTTAAGCAGTTTACATTATTTTGACAGGAGTGACAAATTGAATGCCTCTCTGGCGGATGTCGAAGATTCATGGGGCGACGCTCCAGGACCGGATTCCGGATTCGAATTAATAATATTATTATTTGTGTGGTCGATCGGTAAATTGTGTGTAAGTTAGAAACACGTAATTTGTTCTTAGATTGGAATACCAGCTTAGTAACATTTTTTCTGTGATTTTTGTTTTGGGAGAATAATGAACTTATTTAATTATTTTGAACATAAAAACATTCATCTTTTTAATTTTTTTTGTCGAAAAGCTCCTAAAAAAGACGGAAGTAAGACCTTTGTCCTGCAGTAATTGCAACAGGCCTATGATAAAAATAATCCATACTAGTCCATATTAATATTATAAATTCGAAAGTAGTCTGTCTGTCTGTCTGTATGTAATCTAACCTAACCTAAACCACTGAACGGATTTCGATAAAATTTGGCAGATAGATAGATTGCATCCCGGGGAGGGATATAGGATAGTTTTTATCGACATACCTCGCGGGCGAAGCCGCGGGCGGAAGCTATTAATAAGTATCTTAAAATTATTAAAATTATATATTAACCAAATACACGAGCATCGCTAATTGCGCAACACTCTTAGGATAGTAATGACAATTTGGCAAACTTCCAATATCCAATGCTGCAAATTATTGGAAAATTCTTCTTCTGGATAACTATATCGCTTTCTTTGTACGTTATTGCGTTTATAATTCGGGAATTAACAATAGATGTTCTTCTAAGTTTGAATGTGGGTCCAGTTAATCAATAAATAAACAGAAAATAAATGGTGGGTGGTGGGTCCAGTTGACTAAAGACTCAAAAAAATTAATCTGCCCAGCCTTTTCGCAAATATGCTGGCTAGGTCGTTAATCAGATGCAGTTGAATACCAATATTATACATGGAGCGACTGCACTGACCTTCACAACCCAGTTACTGGGTAACGCGATATCTCTTGGTAAGACTGTTTGTCAGACTTTTGGGCTTCTGACTATCCGTAACGCCTATCAAAGCTATCGTATGACAGCCGGGACCAACGGCTTAACGTACAGACACATCACACAGAAAAATAGTGTTACAGCCAAATTAGACCGATTTTAAATTTTCCATAGAAACAGAGATCCAGTTATCTTTTTTTAAATAAGATATTTCAATAATGTTCTCTTCTAAGTTTTTAGACCTTTGTATCCTGCTTATGCGTATGAAGTTTCATTAAAATCGGTTAATTCATTTCGAAAAATAAGGGCTTGAAAGTTTGTATGAAATGCCGTACGGCGTAAACGCACTTAAAGATGTTCTACGATAAATTTAAATGGGGAATTTTTAACTGCACCTCTATTTAGATATTTAAGCAAACAAAATTTCTCCACTAATAACCTACTGCATATCAAATAAATGACTGTACTACAAATTAACTACACTACACACTAAACCAACATAATATACAAAAGTAACACATTTGTAATGACAACTTAGGATGCAAGAGCGAGCGAAGCGAGCTCGGACTTGGGGCACCCCGACTCGGACAGGTTGGGTTCGTGCGCTTGCTTTGCTCGCTCACTCGAGCCCCCGTTATCCCCTTCGTGTGTAGGTTCCTTTAAACCCTGTAGACAGAAATAGGGGCCCCGCGAAGCGGGGCTCTGTCGACTACACCTAACCACATATTTTTGTAGATAAAAAAAACTGGGATTTTTTTTCTCGGCCACTATGATTTACTTTTAGTTAACAGATAGTCATTCAGTAAAACAGTTAAGCTTTAAAGATCTAACAGTATAGTATAATTGATTTATTTGATGAGCAAATTTAGTGTGCAAATCAGTATTTTTGGTGGTAATTTCGAATATTTTGATTGAAAAAAGGGGATTTACAGTTAAAGTAATAAATACCACCCAATTTAAATTACTTGTTTCTAAGATAAGACCATGCTTCCACAATATTCTCATCTTCCACACTTATACCGTTTCTGAGGCATCTATAAATAATATTTACCGACAATAAATATGTTGAGCCACAATAAATCAATTGATGGACGATGTGTCTGTATAATTGCTGCTTAGCCCCTTACTCATAGTTAGCGTCGTGTTGTTTCTTTAGTTTACAAAGGTAATAAATTGATTTGTATTATTTTAGTCAATATTATGAGTGGTCCGCTGTTTTAGTTTGATCTTTGAATGTTATTCGGAGGGGCTCGTGGTTAAGTAGGTAATAACAGCCGCACGTGTCGATCAAAAGGTTAAGCTACAATTGCCGCGGTCAGTTCGTGGATGGGTGACCATCCATTAGATGTAGAGACCCCACCGTGCCTCGGAAAGCATGTTAAGCGATTGGTCCCGACTGTCATTCATAGTTCTTCTTGTAACCCAATAACTGGGTTGTGGAAGTCAGCTAAGCAGTTGCTCCATGTAAAATACTGATGTTCAGCTGCATCCGGTTAGACTGGAAGCCGACCCTAACACAGTTGGGAAAAGGCAGGCAGATTGACAAATAATGCTTACGTCTTCTAAACTGTGGCAGTAAAAAAATCGTCAATATTTTAATCTCATGAATGACCACTAAGAAGAATCTTTGCTTGACAGTTACATCTAACAAAAATAAACCTTGAACCTTCACAAATAAAGGTTAAACTAACAGCAATATTAATTTTGTCGATTCTAAAGAATTTGATTAATAGTTCAAGCGGACAGTAGCAGTAAACTTTTTTAATTTTTATATTTCGAACGTCCGGTGACTGGCCACCTTTGTATTCGATTCATTTATCAAACGTCCAAAGGATCAAATCGATTCGGATATTTTAATATCGATATTTTTTTATTCGAATCGGTATGAATCGTTTATTTTTATGAATGGCCGGCATTGTAAGGGCGTAGGAATGTGTGAATGGAATCGTTGCTACTCGATTCAGATGTGTTCATCACGATTTGGAATCTCCGGTGTAGGTAGGTTAAAAAATATAATTACATGATTTGCTTCTAGGTACCTATAGCTAAGTTTCAAGAAAGATAAATCCTGGCCATATTAAGTACCCACCTACATGTTTTTATTTCAGTTGCGCGTCCAGCCTGTTAGGCTCGACTTTTGGAGTATTTAACTAGACGTGATGTACAGACGCCAGCACATCAAGGTACCCGAAACTGACAAATTTTCCTAATCAACATTGAACCATTGTAAAGTATTATTATTATTTTTTTTCATTTAATTATTGTGAATGTGAGGACTATGTGTGGTCTATGTGGGATTTTTTTTCTGTTTTCCTTCTTAGTTTTAATCATGATCTGGCAGTTTGAGTAATTTACGCGGCCTACCCAAATGTCCTTTCTTTGGTATTGTTCGTCGAATCGTTGAGCTCCTCAATTTCTGAGTTGAGCTGCACGATTTTTGACTTATGCGTGCACTGATTGGACAGGTCCGCTCAATCTGTGTGGTTCTTTCCTCAAAAGACAATTTCAGACATCAATCTACATGGTCTTCACACGATCTGACCAAGATTTTGTCTGGACTTTAAAAGAGACTGTGACCTCTGAGTTTGTTTCGGTCTTTCTTCTCAGAGTAGTCAGATAGGAAACGCGGACCACATCTAGTTTAAAAAATATGATGACGTGTAAAAGTGTTTGTAAAAACCTACTTACAGAAAATAAATCATTTATCATTTAACCTTATGCTTTAGCGACAAAGTTGAAAATCTATTAAAGGAATTTGACAGATTGTAGTAGCTTGTTGTGCTGGCGTCTGTACCTAATCCAATCTGCCATGAGCCATCTGACCACCGTATGTCCAACAACGCAGCGCTGGGAGAAACCTATAGTCATAAGATAGACCAATGTAACTTCTTACTATCCGTTACGATTGATATAACCAAGATTCGTATAGCTACCTAGACATTCAATATTTGGTAGGTTTTCAATATGTATTAGCACGAACCAAGTATACCTATGAACCAGTGACGAAGGTTCCATACAACTCGATTCCTACCGGTTTCCCTTTAAAAAATGGCACAGTCAGTATTCTATACACAAATAATAGAATCATATTAAGAGCGTTTACGCCGTACAGCATTTCATACAAACTTTCAAGCTCTTATTTTTCGAAATGAATGAACCGATTTTAATAAAACTTTTTACGCATAAGCAGGATACAAAGATCTAAAAAGTTAGTAGAGAACATTTTCGAAATGTCTTATTTAAAAAAAAAAAAACTGAAAATCTCTGTTTCTATGGAAAATTTAAAATAAGTCTAATTTGGCTGAAACACTATTTTTCGAAAATGTTCTCTACAAAATTTTTACACCTTTGTATCCTGCTTATGCGTATGAAGTTTCATTAGAATCGGTTCATTCATTTCGAAAAACAAGGGCTTGAAAGTTTGTATGAAATGCCGTACGGCACTCCGGCTTACCTACCTCTTACAAAAATTTACCGTTCGCTACTGCTACGAACCTAGAATAGCAAAAGTTCATGCCCGGGTAAAAATCAGCCAATCAGCGAGGTGCTAACGCAGCTGACGCTAATCTTAGTGGCTATTTGAATGCACCTTTGGAACTATTAACCTTCTCAATTACCCACAACTTACAAGTAAAAGATACAAATATCGGCTCTCTCCACTCATCCATCAGCGCTGTACTTCCGAGGGAAGCCAGATAGTTAGATAAAAATGATTATGCTCGCCTACTAGATCAAGATAATCGGTATATTGAGGTGATAGACGCGATCGGTATAAGCCGATCGGGTGCCACTGCGCATGGTGTACAGGGTGCTACGAAAAGCTTTGACAGTGTACTTACAATAATTAAGCAAATATTTTTTTATCATTCAATTAATGATTAAAGAAGAAGAACATTAAGTGAGATTTGGGGGAGGCCTATGTCCAGCTGTGGACGTCTTTCGTCTTAATGAAAAAAAAAACAATGAGATTTGGTAAAATTTAAGTCTGTTCTGATGTACAGCAGGTACTTAGTAGAGGTTTTTTGCCTGAATTAATGAAAAGATGATGAAATTATGCTGTTGCCGTGCAATTCTAGTAACATACTGTTCGATGTCTCGTGAAAATAGTCACAGCAAGACGTGTTGTGATAACTTGTTGACTTCCTAAACTGACTTAGTCTAAAGCATGACTGCCAGTGAACAAATTATATATTGACACCAGTTCACCAGTGTACAGACGCCAGCACATCAAGCTACCCGAAACTGTCAAATTTTCCCAATCAACTTTGGACCATAATCTTTAGCGATAAAGTTAACAATCTGTTAAAGGAATTTGACAGATTGTGGTAGCTTGATGTGCTGGCGTCTGTAATAGTGCTGTGGTTGTAGGCTAAGTTGAAATGCCACTCCAGTGTTCTAATATCAAAACCGCCGTTAGATGTAAGTATAGAGGTATGAGGAACAGGATGTAAAGTTCACTCATCCTCTATAGAAAAGGGAGGATCCTCCGACCAGACGGGTGTTGTGTCTGCAACTGCCCGATGATTCACGTCGGGCCGTTGTATCTATGCTAGTTGCGCGGTAAACTCTGCTTGCGAGATGCAGAATTTTGCGTGACGTCAGTATGACGCGTTGTTCGCATGTGGCATTGTAGATACCGCTACAAAAACAGACAGATTTCGACTTTACCAAGGGGGACCGATGGCCTGGTGAAGGCCGAAGGAACCCGCTGGATGCGAGAAGCACAGAACCGCACCCTAATTGCGTAACACACTGAAGAAACTGAAGTTGAACTGTCAAAATGAAATCCTTTCCTATTATTAGCAGGCCCCTCTTTTCCATTAGGCACTCTGGGCAAGTGCTCAGGGCCCCGCGATCTTCGGGGGCGCCGGCCTGCTCTCATAAAAGAAATTGCAGCCACCTTTCCATTCTACGCATTATTAGTACCCGATTCAATTACAAAATAAGTGATTTGTAGTGCGATTTACAATAAGTTTCTAGAAATATTAGTATGTTTCTCTTATTATCTCTTATCTACACAGGGGCCCCGTGATCCTTATGTGCCCAGTGCCTCTAATAGGTTAAAGACGGCCCTGATTATTAGTGTATTACGCAATTACCATGCCGGTCGAAGTTGCGATGCATGGGGAACGACTCAAACTCAAAGCATTTATTTCAATTAAACCATTAACGGGCACTTTTGAATTGTCAAGAAGTCGGTCAGTCAGAAAATATGAAGCTAGTAGACTATGTCCAGTAGAAAACCTTCGACTCAAATGATGATGATGACGATTCCGACCTTACAGTCGATTTTCTCCTCAACCAAAATCGATTAATTGCCGAAATCAGTACACCCTGTATAAGAAGTTGCGGCTCACGGAAGATCCCGGTGTCGCGATACTGTCGTAGTGATAGATAATCTTTGAAATCGAACATCGTTCGACGGCTGCCCCAACTTAATGTGGCAGTAATTTATTGGGCAAGCTTACCAGGCTTGGGCAGTCTTGCGCAGGCCATATGGATTTTAGGTTGTGTAGGTTTTGAAGGAAACAGGATATTGTGGGTGAGTGGTGAAAATTGTTAACGTTCTCTAAAGTGATTCATCGTTTCTCCGAAATAGTGGGATACTATACGGTATACCTACTGTAGACTATTTGATAGTTCCCAGTTGTTGCACGAATCTATGACAGCGTTTTGAAGTTGATGGTAAGACTGTAATTCGACGTTAATCTACCAATAGCCAAACCCTTTTTTTTTGGGGCGAAACGAGGCAGGTCGGGGAGAGAAAACTACCCCGGTGATCATCATCAGCACATAGGGGTGGTCGCAGTTCCCCTTAAAAGACCAATTCCGGAACCCCCCTGTACAACGCCTGTTAACCAATACCCAAACCGGTAGAAAAACAAAAAGAAATATTGTTTTTTGGCCTTAAAAAATACTATTATGCATCTATGTCCTACAACATGGCCATAATTTTAATTCGTAATTATGCCAGCAATACCTAATGTTAATACTGGACCTGATAATCTCTTGTCTGCTAATAAATATATGTATACAATGTATTCGAGACTGCTCTCAAAACGGTGAAGGAAAACATCGTGAGGAAACCGGCATTTCCTAGAACCAAAAAATCGAAGACATGTGACATCTACCAACCCGCACTGGGCCCGCGTGGTGGATTATAGCCCACTCTCGCGCGAAGAGAGGAGGCCTGTGGCCCAGCAGTGGGAACAGCATTATAAGCTGGTTATACAACGTTATTTTTAATATATGCGACACCTAAATAAGTAACTGAATCGATTCCAATAATTTTTACCTCATGTTATATTTTGTCCCAAAAATATTTAAAAAAGGTTAAAAGTTGGACACCGAGCGACACTAAGTAGGTTATCAAATCTCCGCGCCACGCCGAACGGTTAGGTACCTAGGTACTATTATCAATGAGCGCAAGACGGAGCGGCGCGGGTGAGCATGTTTTTGTACGGACAAACGGGTAACTTAACAAGCTTATAACTTTGTGATTTTCCATGATACAGTTTTGAAATTTTGTACATAGATTCTTTTCACAAATATACTTGACACGTGTTTCGGGTTTCGCATATACTTAAAATAATGTTGTATATTCGAGACAGCACTAGTGCTGATAGACGCTGTTGCATGTTACTGATGCAATATTTCAAAGCCATCTAAAAGTAGCCGACGCGGTTCTTTGTATTCACCGATCAACCACATCGAATCGTCTCAATCGTAACGACCGACAACTCTATCGGCATCGACACAAACTAATGACAAGCATATGTTTACGTCACACGTCCAATGTATCCAAAATATAACAAATTTTGTATTACCACATTATTTTCTATGCGATTTTTACGGCTATTTCTCTATATTACGTCATCAAGAAACCATAACAAAACCACATTATTTTCAAACTCTTTATCATTCAGAATTAGACTCTATGTCCTTGTTTCAAGAGTGATGTTCTTTCTAAGGAGGTGTATAAATAATATGGTAGTTTCTCAATAAGGTGCCCTGTCCATCACAATCGATTTGTCCCGAACGCGACCAAAGCTACAAAAAATGTCAGATACGACGTTCAATCAATATAATGACTTTATTTAACATTGACAATAAAATATAGCTGGTATTGTGTGTGGTGTGGACGAGGAATAGGGTGGAGAACACTGTTGATGGCTGTTAGATTTTAGAAGTTGAGCTATTTGTTAATCTACAGCAAGCCATGGTAACTGCTTGAGGAAGTCGATTTCTGCAAATATTATTGCTAATCTAAACTCGCAAGTCTTGCAAACTGAAAAAATTGCAGAAGCAGCTTGCCGCGGCCCTGTTTGGCGTTTACACATGTAACTTTTAGCAAGGTCAGCAAGCTGCAGCACTTGCAGAAGTTAGCTTGTCACACCTATTTACACCGTGGTAACAGCTTGCGCAAGTCAAATTCTGCAAGTTTTACTGCTAGTCTAAGCCTCGCTTTAGGCTTCAGTGAAGCTGAAAGATTTAGCAACTAGTTGATAATGACTAATTTACAGCCAGATAGCCTTCCTCAATTTTTTTGGTAAATAAACACTGTACCTTTCCAAAAAGTTAAAATCCCTTTGCGGGGTAACTGAGAGATTCAAAGCCAAAGTCAAATCATTTAGGCATATTAAAGGCACTTTTGAACGTCAGAAATTACAACAAAATAGAATTGATTCTAGTCGCTCATTCCAAAAGGTAGCTTTCGTATGGAGAAGAATGGGCAAGAAAGTCCACCGTTTAGAAACAATCATGTAAGTACTTACGTAATAAAAGTTGGTCGTATTGAAAATAATCTTGAACTCACAACCTCTCTAAACCTAAGTATAATTAGCCTATAATGGTCCCACTGCTGGGACACAAGCCTCCTCTCATCGAGAGGGAGTGACATGCATTTGAGAGTAGTGATGAAATTATTTACACAAAATAAAGCGTCTGCCTGGATTTGAAGCCACGACCTACAGCTGGTAAGTCGGTGCCGTTGCCAATAGGCTTGCACTCCTCACACAACCTCCGATAGTTGTCTTAAAAAATCGACGCAAACTCATACTCAGACGGCCTTATTACAAAACAAGATTTATCTTTAGACCCAGGTTTAAACCATCCAGCCATTTTTAAATTTCGAACTATAATCCGACGAAGCTAAAGTTCTTATTACAAAAACTGACGTTAAACCCGAGTTTAAGTTGTCAATTTTGCATTAAGAAATTTACGTTTGTCGGAATAGAGTTCAAAATAGAGTATCTGGCTCGAAGGTTTGGCTAGGTCTAAAATTAGATCTCGTTTTGTAATAAGACGGAAAGCATTTATTTCAATTAAACCTTGTACAGGCACTTTTGAATTGTCAAAATTAAATAGTCTGTCAGTTAGTCAGAAAGTTGAAGCTAGTTGCCCATTCCAAAACGTAGATCTCTATGGAGAAGAACGGGCAAGAAACTCCATGGACACTCTTTTAAATCAAGATATTACAAAATCCTGGGTACGTTATTCTTCAATTTCATTCTTCTTAATCATGGTCTGGCAGTTTGAGTAGTTTATGCGGCCTACCCAAATGTCCTGTCTTTGGTATTGTTCGTCGAATCGTTGAGCTCCTTTTGAGCTGGTTACTGACAAATGCGTGCACTGACTGGACAGGTCCACTCAATCTGTGTGGTTCTTTCCTCAAAAGATCATTTCACACGATCTGATCAGGATTTTGTTTGGACTTTAAAAGAGACTGTGACCTCTGAGTTTGTTTCGGCCTTTCTTCTCAGAGTAGTCAGATAGGAAACGCCGACCACATCTAGTTTAAAAAATATGATGACGTGTAAAAACCTACTTACAGAAAATAATTCATTTATCATTTATCACTTGTTGCTTCTATATGTGAGAACAATGTAAAAAAAACTGGCCAAGTGCGAGTCGGACTCGCACACGAAGGGTTCCGTACCACAAGGCAAAAACGCCGAAAAAAACATGTTTGTTGTATGGGAGCCCCCCTTAAATATTTATTTTATTTTAATTTTATTATTTATTATTAAAGTTAAAATACAACTGAGTATTTTGTGAATATTTCAAGTGCCTACCTGTTGCCATTTTTGATATCGAGCAAAAAAAGGCAAAAAAATCGCGTTTGTTGTATGGGAGCCCCCCTTAAATATTTATTATATTTTGTTTTTAGTATTTGTTGTTATAGCGGCAACAGAAATACATAATTTGTAAAAATTTCAACTGTCTAGCTATCGCGGTTCTTGAGATACAGCCTGGTGACAGACAGACAAACAGACGGACAGACGGACAGACAGCGAAGTCTTAGTAATAGGGTCCCGTTTCGTAACATCCAGGTTTATGCATAAGGTTTATGTTTATGAAATTAAATGTTTTTTTTATTTTTGAGTTGATTGAATTAATGGTAAATTGTGGTTTACGATTTATGACGTATTAAAAAAAAACTACTTACTAGATCTCGTTCAAACCAATTTTCGGTGGTAGTTTACATGGTAATGTACATCATATATTTTTTTTAGTTTTATCATTCTCTTATTTTAGAAGTTACAGGGGGGGCGACACACATTTTACCACTTTGGAAGTGTCTCTCGCGCAAACTATTCAGTTTAGAAAAAAAATGATATTAGAAACCTCAATATCATTTTTGAAGACCTACCCACAGATACCCCACACGTATGGGTTTGATGGAAAAAAAAAATTGAGTTTCGGTTCTAAGTATAGGGAACCCTAAAATTTATTGTTTTTTTTCTATTTTTATGTAAAAATCTTAATGCGGTTCACAGAATACATCTACTTACCAAGTTTCAACAGTATAGTTCTTATAGTTTCGGAGAAAAGTGGCTGTGACATACGGACGGACAGACAGACAGACATGACGAATCTATAAGGGTTCCGTTTTTTGCCATTTGGCAACGGAACCCTAAAAACACACAAATGAAGAAACAATTCAAAATATAAGATTAGACGCATATTATCTACTTATAACAACCGGTACATTCACCCTACCTAAAATTATTGAAGGCCCAATCCAGATGGGCCAGCATAAGCCGACAATACTGATCGACTGCCATAAACCATCGTATTGAGATATCTGTCAGTCGCGAGACAATGGGTTCGATTCCAGTTTGATGCCAGATGACACGATTACTGCGTTGTGTAACCTTAATTTGATTTATAGGAGGTGAGTGGAAAATCCAATGAGTTGGTTAGGAGATTAGTTTTTGAAACCTCAGACCAAATAAAAAGTCAAGACTTAGAGGCAGGACGTGGTGTGCCGTCGCTTCCGCGGACAAGTACCACAGAACAGCACAAGAACAAGCTAGTGAGGTGAAGGTCTATTTTATTTAACCCCCGACGCAAAAACGACGGGGTGTTATAAGTTTGACGTGTCTGTGTGTGTGTGTGTGTGTGTGGGGGTGTGTGTGTGTGTGTGTGTGGCATCATAGCTCCCGAACGGATGAACCGATTTTGATTTTGTTTTTTCATAATCATAATCATTTATTTGCACTAGGTATTGGTACATCGTTGGTCTTAAATTTTAAGTAAGTTTCCTAATACATAGTCAGACATTTGACATGCAAAATTTTACAATATTTTTACAATTTTTTGTTTGAAAGGTGAATTAGTCGGGAGTGTTCTTAGCTATGTTTGATGAAAATTGGTCCAAGATGGCTGCCGCCACAAAATGGCGGACTACATATTTTTATAATAAAAATTGGGCCTGCGTCGCCTGAAATAAATGAATAAATAAATAACACAACGCCCCGGTCCACAAGGCGCGAAACTCCAAGGCTGCTGTGCGAGATTGTGGTTCCGAAGAAATGAACCAGTCACCCAATCCAGGCTATTGGGTGACTGGTTCATAACCTAACCTAGCCCCGAGTGATTATTATTTGTTCCCTAATTTGAAAAAAACTGGCCAAGTGCGAGTCGGACTCGCACACGAAGGGTTCCGTACCACAAGGCAAAAACGTCGAAAAAAACACGTTTGTTGTATGGGAGCCCCCTTAAATATTTATTTTATTTTTAGTATTTGTTGTTATAGCGGCAACAGAAATACAGCATCTGTGAAAATTTCAACTGTCTAGCTAACGCGGTACTTGAGATACAGCCTGGTGACAGACAGACGGACTGACAGACAGCGAAGTCTCCTCCCACTCCCGTTTTTAGCCTTTGGGTACGGAACGCTAAAAATACCTTGGTGGGAAACGATTTTCCAACGACGATGAGCTCAAGGGCAGTAAATGCGCATTTTTTAGAGATAGAGGAAAGTTATTTTTTTCGGGGTTTTGAAAATTTAACTTCGAGATGTATTAACTCAGACCAAATCAAAAGTCAAGACATAGCGCTGCGAACAATACAGTGAAGCATGCAAAACTACACCTCCGCTCTGTGCATACACGCTCACACGCACACATTTACAACCATTTACAATCAAACTACACCTCACTATTTGGACACATGTTTACAAAACCGGCTTCACTTTACTGTTGACAGACCTCTGTCTTGGTTTTTTATTAGGGTTTCGTACCCAAAGGGTAAAAACGGGACCCTACTACTAAGACGTCTGTCCCCAGGCTGTATCTCATGAACCGTGATAGCTAGACAGTTGAAATTTTCACAGATGATGTATTTCTGTTGCCGCTATAACAACAAATACTAAAAACAAAATAAAATAAATGTTTAAAGTGGGGCTCCGATGCAACGTGCGTGTTGTTTTCGGCGTTTTTGCCTTGTGGTACGGAACGCTTCGTGTGCGAGTCCGACTCGTACTTGGCTAGTTTTTGGGCCTGAGTTTGAACCTTGAAGAGCACGATTAATAGACAATTTCAAAAATCTCAATTACCCAGAGTCGTAAAGGGAAAAGAAAGGAAAGAAAGAAAATACATTTATTTAGCACACACCAAAAGACACACAATACACCAGGGCCTCAAGTCTGCTATTACAATAGTGTCAGAATGGTCTATCATTGATTTCATAATTTTTGGTTTTGACAAGTTTGGTAATCTACTAATATAATGGCGTCATTATGACTTTCCAATGGTCAACCACTGACACTCCATTGAAAGAAATGGCATAGAATGGTAATCTCGTACATAATGAATGACTGACTTAGGCGGTAATCTGCTAAAATTTTGACAGTTCCTTTGATCACTGACCTACCATTAGAACGTCATTGTGCAGTCATTGCTTTTAATTCGTTACGGGTATCGTTTATGTTCTGTGCCATTGACCGACCAATGATCGACCACTATGAATTTAGCAGATTACGAACTTTTAGTAAAATGACGATGGGATCGTGTTGGAATGACGAATTTATAGAAATAGCAGACTTGGGCCCCAGATAGTCAGATAATAGTCGTACATCAGATAAAAACAAAAATGAAGATAAAAATAAGAAGTGCAAAGTCTGATGTAAGAAATTAGCAGGAAAGTGTGCCTCACGTCTGCGCCAAAAAGGCCCAGTTCAGCAAAAATGCCAGACAACTAGTGCCTGACGCTGGTTTTCAACTGGACCTGATGTGTGAGGTGACGGATGTAAATGACTACATGACAGACTTTGACGCAGAGGGCACGTTTTTGATTTTTTGACATGTGTCGGTTAAAAGGTTAAAATAACAAGAATTACTCCTCAGATACAAGAATCCCAGAAGTCTGAAATTCTTACGGAATTTGGCTTCGAAGGTCAGTAGGAAATACAGATATTGCCTTCTAGTTAGATTGGGACCAGGGAGCTTAAAACGGCCACTTTGACAGAATAATAAAAGGATAACATTATGAATCATAATGGAAAGTTAACTGTTAAGTTAATCGTATCAAATCCCATTGGTAAAGGATTTTTCAGTTATTTTGTTTTGTCAGTGCTAAAATACCAATCAATCCGATCCAAATCCAATCTCTTTGATTATACCTACGTAGTGCAGCGAAAAAAAAAAGAAACACGGACTGTCTTCACCATTTATGATTCATAAAGTTATCCTTTTATGATTCTGCACAAAGTGGCCTTTTCCCTATGTAGCACGATACAATAGAAAATCAATTGTGTCTCATTAGCGGAGCTTGAGAGGTCATAATTACGAGAATTGCACCCCCAGATAGAAGAATCCCAGAAGTCTGAAATTCTTACGGAATTTGGCTTCGAAGGTCAGTAGGAAATACAGATCTATTGCCTTCCAGTTAGACTGAGACCTGGCCCTAACATTCAGAAAATAGGCAGATAAAGTATTATCTGCCTATCAAGGCGTTATTTATCTAGCAAGTTATATAGGGTCAAATTAATTTAGCTAGCGAAACTCCACAGACGTGATATCTTTAGGTAAACATGATAAAATAAAAACTAAAAAAATATTATGGGGTCATTGTGGAGTCACTTGAAATAACGATCTAGTTTAAAAAATCTGTTTTTTTTTGTGTAAACTTCACAGACGTGGTATATCATCATCATCATCATATCAGCCGAAAGACGTCCACTGCTGGACATAGGCCTCCCCCAAAAGGGGGGGTTTGCCATAATCGCCACGCTTGGCAGGCGGGTTGGCGATCGCAGTATGGTATGGTGGTGGAATGCATAGAGAACGCTGCTGCCCATTCTCCGGTTCGCCTCTTAGTCGCCTTTTACCACACCCACGGGAAGTATGGGGTATGGTATGGTATGTATCGATATTTAAATACGATAAAACAAAAGAAAACATTTTTTCCCTTTTTTTAATTTTTATTGACCCTAAAAAAACGGCAAATATTTTTTTTAAATATACTTACCAATGAAAACCATAGCTAAGTAAATACAGTTCTAAACGTAACGTAACAATCGCATAATAACTCTTTTTAATGCCATACATATTAAGCCGTAGGTAAACAGGATCTTTTGGTTACAAGCTATTAAAAACTAAGTCCTAAAAACATTAAAAATATCGTTTGGGCGCATTATTTACATTCTAATCACTCGCTTACTTCTCAAATACACCCCAGAGAGCAAACCATACACACAAGCACACACAAATGGTACAAAGAGCTCACACATGAACCCCATCATGGGCCATCATGGGCCATCACTCTATAGTCGTCGCGAGACAATCGGCAAATGATGACAGCTAATACCAAATGACGATTGGATGTAGATGAAGTAGCAGTAGAAAGGACATGAAATGATGAGAGGAGAATTTGGCCTATTGAAGTTTTGACTCTGTGAGGACACGTGTGTCAGAATAAGGAAATATGACGGATAATAGAGGTTTATGGGAGAAGAATAATTCCTGCGCCACCGAGGACTTATAAATTAGGAATTATGTATATCTACATCGTATATTTCTACAGGTTAAGAGCGTTTACGCTGTACGGTATTTCATACAAACTTTCAAGCCCTTGTTTTTCGAAATGAAAGAACCGATTTTAATGACGCTTCATACGCACACGCAGGATACAAAAGTCTAAAAAGTTACTTAAGAACATTTTACAAATGTCTTATTTAAAAAAAGATAACGAAATCTCTGTTTCTATGCAAAATTTAAAATCGGTCAAGACCGATTTTAAATTTTGCAACAGAGATTTCGTTACAGCCAAGGCTGTAACGTTATTTTTTTTAATGTTCTTAAGTAACTTTTTAGACCTTTGTATCCTGCAGCGTATGAAGTTTAATTAAAATCGGTTAATTCATTTCGAAAAACAAGGGCTTGAAAGTTTGTATGAAATGCCGGTCGGCGTAAACGCTCTTAAGGTTTAAAATAGTCAGACAAAGAAAACAAGTTCAAGCTACTTGGTCAATAAGTTCTATGTAATATCAGTAAAAATCAAGCAAGTAAAAAATTCGAAGACATGTGACATCTACCAACCCGCACAGAGCCCGCGTGATAGCTTCACCCCACTCCCTCTATCTGAGAGGAAACCTGTGTCCCCACAGTAGTGGGAACATTACAAGATGATTATCAGTATTACTGATTTATCATTGATAAGCGCAATACACACTGAGCCCGCCGGGCCGCCGACACAGCCCGCCGACACAACCCGGCGGCCTATATGAAAAGAATCATGTCGGCAACATGCGCCCGCGCGTGTTGCCCGCCGACATGTTGGCGGCTTGCGTACGCCTGCGCTCAGTTGCCCGGCGACACAACCTTTTTCGACACGTGGCAATCACTAACTGCCAAATAAATTTCTCATCTCGATCCGCCGACATGCCGCCGACAAAATTTTCCGACTTGCAATAAGTGAAGCCGCCGACTAGCCCGACGACAAAAAGTTGCCGACATAGGTCGGCGGCCCGGCGGGCTCAGTGTGTATTGCGCTATATGACGTCACCAAACTAATCGTCGTAGAAATCCTACTGTGTTTTTAATCTTTGGCAAACCTCAGCATTGCACTCCAGGGCTGCGTCCATTAACGTAAGTGACTCTCAGTTCGATGTGCAGACGTTTTTTGTCTGTCTACGTGATTGATCAAGAAATGGGAGGGATACGACACTTTTTACCACAAACTCCTCTATGCCGTCATCGTTATCCAAGCCAAGCAACTTCAAACCTTCTGCCTCTGACTTAAGGTTCACATGATTATATGCTTTAAGGCTTTAAACTTTGCTAAAAACCAATCCTCCCTTACAATCTTTCGAACGCAATTTTTTTTAAGTGCTGTTGGCAATTTGTTTGCCATTTCAATTTGACTCTCATGCAGTTTCTTATAGAGTTAACTGTACGTTGTTCGAGCTGTAAAATAAAGTTGTTTGATGAACAAATCATTCCATGGGCTTGTAAAGAAATTGTTTGCAAGTGTTTTGCGTATTAATTTGAAAAATGGAAAGATACAATGGATTGATTCTTATAGGATTTTCAATGGAAGATGTCATTTGGATGAACCTGGGTAAAAGATGCCAGAAAATATGTAGTTCGTGTCTAATTTTAAAGAAGATCAAGATCCAAGCCAAGATCCTCCTCCTGGTCCTGGGTTCGATTCCCAGGTCGGGAAAAGTGTTATTGATACTGGGCTGGAATCCCATTTGGTGCAACCTTGAGACGCACACCGCACTTTTTAGGGTTCCGTACAAAAATGGTATAACGAAACTCTTATGGTGAGACTAAATCTGTCTGTCTGTCACAGCTGGATATCTCAAGAACTACTAATGCTATCAACTTGAACTTTAGAATAGTTAAAGATGACGTTTGCCCAACTATTTTGCAAATAAGAAAAAGATAAAAATATGTGTATATTTTTTGCAACAGGGACTGAAAGGGGGTCTGAAAAATTTGAAGTGGGGCTACTAGGGTATATCATATGAAAGAGCGCAGTTTTTCCTTTTTTTTAGGTCCCATAGTTTTCAACTTTTGATGAAAAATGTAAAAAAAATACTGTTCCCCCTTTATCTCCGAAGTTTGCAAAGAAAAAACTTTTTACAAAAAAAAAACAACCGACTTCCAAAAAACACTATAAAGTGAAAAATAACTTTAATTTCGGAAGTCGGTGTCTTTGGATTTGTATTTTTGTTTTTTGCCACCGACTTCCGAAATTAAAGTTATTTTTCACTTTATAGTGTTTTTTGGAAGTCGGTTGTTTTTTTTTTTGTAAAAAAGTTTTTATTTTTCACTTTTAAGTGGGTCAGTTTGTAATTTATCTAAGTTACAATAGCCTAATGTTGCTCATTACCTTTTACAAAATATTGCTTTACCCGATGTAGGGACATTAATTGTTGAAGAGTTTCCCTAATAAGAACCAGGAGAACTGGAGCTGATTGAGAAGTCACCATCAGCTCCATTTCACCATACGCATCGTAACGAGCATAAATTGCTTAGCAACCATATTAAAGTAATCGAATCGGAACCCGTGAAATATTTGTCATTAGTTTCGATGGCCATCTGTGGTCTTTATTATCAGCTCCACTTTACCAAATGATGATTTCCGAAAGCAAATGCACAAGTTACTTAAAAAAAAAAGAATTTTCCAAATCGGTTCTTAAATGACGGAGTTATTCGCGAACAAAAAACGCAAAGCAGAGTAAACGAAAAGATCGTTAATGTAGACAATGTAGATATTTTTTTAGATCTTTGTTGATTTTTCAAAAACCGCTTGTCCGATTTCGATAAAATTTTCATGGGACCATTTGGGAAGTATATCCTTTCCAACAAAAAAAGAATTTTCCAAATCGGTTGGCAAGCGACGGAGTTATGCGCGAACAAACATAAAAAAAAAAAAAAATACAAACATCCGAATTGAGAACCTCCTCCTTTTTTAGAAGTCGGTTAAAAATCTGAAATTATTCTATGTGATAGAAGTTTATATAAGATTACAGGAAAAATAATACGAAGTCTCCAAATAGCACACTTTTTCAGAAATCATCAACAAAAGTTACATTAGCTCCACTATCAGTCAAGAGATGGCGCTGACGTAAAACTGCAATATTCTACACCGCAGTGCACACTGTTAAAACTCTCTAACGAATATAGGCCTCGCCGATGAAAATTTAAAAAAATGATGTTACGGAACCCTCGGTGCGCGAGTCCAATTCGCTCTTGCCCGGTTTTTTTTTAGTTATAGTGTCACTTTATATTTGAAGTGAAAACTTCTTTAGGCGCGTTAGGCATTTTTTGAGATGGGAAAAACCATTGAACTCGCGCCGCTGTTGCCGTAAGCGACACCGCGCGTGTTTTGTTTATAAGACGATTCAAAAAAATACCCGCTTCGGATGTGTTCGGCTGTCCTCGGGATGTACTCGGTTTTAATGTATATCCGATATGTCAGTGAGTGATGGCAAAGTATTCTGTTTGTGTTTTGTTTTCACTTCTGTCGGCACTCCCGGAGTGCCACTGTTTTTTTTAAGTAAGTAAGTATGTTTTTCTTTTATTTTTCTTTTTGCACCTTCTTTAATATAATATTGATAGATGACGTCACTACACATCACAATGACGTGTCGTGCTAAATAATATCAACTTAGTTTAAAAAAGACTTGCCAAGTGCAAGTCGAATTGGTTGCACTGGAGTATGTAGTTGCAGGCACGTAACTTGGCAAGAGTTTTTGTAGTGGGGGAAATTTGCGCACGCACAATTTCATACATTTTTATATGCGTGAACTTCCCCCACTACGAAAATCTCTTGCCAAGTTACGTGCCGGTAACTGTATCGTATAACCCAGTAACTGGATTGTGGAGGTCAGATAGGCAGTCGCTCCATGTAAAACACTGGTATTCAGCTGCATCCGATTAGACTCGAAACCGACCACAACATAGTTGGGAAAAGGCTAGGCAGATGATGATGATCTGCTATGTCTTTTGTCTGCACTAAATAAATGTTTTACCCATCTATTATCTTAGATTTTTCTATCTGGAATTTCTCAGTAGAAGCCAGGTGTCTGGATTTGTGCCTTTTTGATGGTAATAAAGGCTTACCCCCTGTTACATGGGTCTTGTCTACTACAGCTATCTCTGCCCAACCCTTTGGAGTAACAAAGCGTGATGTTATGTTAACAGCCAAGATCTTACCACAAGATTTGGAAAACCACAACAGAGATAAGATAGCACTGCAAACAATGTCAAGAACACTACGAATATTTTAATTTGAGTTTTTTAACGAAACAAACGATATCAAAGATTTCTCCACGAATAAACTTCAATGAGCCTGATACTCGATTATAATCCTCCGTTGAATAAAACTCACCAGACAAAGGGAGATCATCGACAATAGACTTTTTTTTTGTTTGAACCTACAAGGAGGTTGACATTGCTATTGATATTTTTTTTTAAATCGTGGGAGTCGTAAACAGGTATCGATAGTGACTTTTGTTGGTTCTTGTTATATCGATTCTTTGACGGCTTTTTAGGGTTGGGATTTTTTATCGATATTTTTGTTCGGATGGAGTCAGATGTGAAATTGTTGCTTGAGATTTTGTTCGGATCTATCAGGCTGTACTATAGAGGGTACATGTTTGTCATCTATGCTTATGCTTGAGTTATTATGCGAGTTTTATAATTGTTCATGCATAGCTAAATAGGTACGGGATCACGATGCACACTGACTGATTCAGTTGAACAGTTGAACAGTGGTGATGAAATAATTTATACAAAGTAAAGCGCCTGTCTGGGTTCGAACCTGCGACGACCTGCAACTCGTAAGTCGCGGTCACCACTGCTCCACTGCAGATCTGCATTGTATTTTCTTTAATATAATTCCGTATTTTTGAAAAGCTGAAACACAAAGTATCTAGAAACTGGCCTAGATCTGCAAAAGCGCCCAAAAATCTTCTTCAAACACAGAACTCTTCGCAATGTAGATAAGGTTAAACAGAGTCACACTGTTCACAATTATAGTCAGTTATTATATCCACCTTCAATTCTTCAAGTGTTGTTAACATCAAAATCAAAATGGAAGTCGCATTTATCAATAATTGTGACTACTCAGAATTTCAATCTAAACTGGAAGTCAACCGTCCATTATCGGAGTCATTTCATTGTGGACGATCAAAAAAATGTAAAATCAATATTGTATGCAATCGCTGTGATGATGCGCCTGTAAGCTATAAAAGTTCAATCTCGGAACATGAGGACGTATTCTGACACGTAAAATTATAAGATGTAGACGATAAAATCGATGTGTTTGTTAGAAGATTTAATCTTATTTATAATCGCGAAGAAGCATCTTGAAATAAACATCTCCGCGTTACGGTTCAGGGGGCCTAAAAAGCCACTTTGGCAGAATCATAAAAGGATAACATAATGGACAGTTAACCGTTAAGTAACTCGTATCAAATCCCATTGGTGAAGCATTTTTTAGTATTTTTTTTTTGTCTGTGCTAAAATTCCAATCAATCCGATCCAAATCCAATCCCAATCTCTTTAATTATACCTATGTAGTGCAGCGAAAAAAAGAAAAACGGACTGTCTTCGCCATATTCGTAATGTTATCCTTTTATGATTCTCCAATGTGGCCTTTTTAGGCCCCCAAGTCTAAAAAGTTAGTAGAGAACATTTTCGAAATGTCTTATTTAAAAAAAGACAACTGGAAATCTCTGTTCCTATGCAAAATTTAAAATCGGTCTAATTTGGCTGTAACACTATTTTTCGAAAATGTTCTTAAGTAACTTTTTAGACCTTTGTATCCTGCTTATGCGTATGAAGTTTCATTAAAATCGGTTCATTCATTTCGAAAAATAAGGGCTTGAAAGTTTGTATGAAATGCCGTACGGCGTAAACGCTCTTAAGTAAAAAAATATTATTCGTTTTGCGAATTAGTTGTTGAAATAATAGATAAGCGATGTAGTCTATCAGTGTATCTAGTCTGTTGGTACTATTGTTCCATAGCAAGGTAATAGCCGCCAAGAGAGAAATCTAGTTGAGTAGACCTACCGAGACCTGTCTAGTTCAGCCAATCAATAAAATTGATTAATCTTCCAAATACACTTTAATCTTTTTATATGTATATCAGTCATATGCGTTAGTGAACCACTGCTGCAAGGTTTCGGCTGGGCCTGTCACCATGCAGCAGTGATGTCACAATCTGTTTTCTGTTTTTGGTTTTGTTTTTGTCTTTGTAAGTGTATTAGTAACATAGTCTGTAAGTACATATAAATATTTTTACTAACACTATGAGTCTTGTTGCTCGAAATAAAATTATTATTATTATTGTATCCATCGTCGTCATTTCTCTGGTTATTATTTTCACTATTTCCATAATAAACTTCGCCCTGTCTTTGATCAGAATACGGCAACCGCCACAGCGGCGGCAAGCGTGCGCAGGCGCTCTTTAATTTGTAAATTGAGCCGCGCCGCTAGCGCCATCTATTAGGCGCTGCGGCCACTCAGCTACTGTGCCACCTTTAGTCATTATGTTTTGTTGATTTATTTTACATTTGTTTCATTGCTAATGTTGATGGGAATTGATGTTTGATTCGTCTTCGTAAGGGTTAAATTTGAAGTTGATGTGATATCTTATTTTGAAGGGCTCTTTCAATAATTTGGTTTTTCTAAACTTTTTACTTCCCGTGGGTGTCGACTAAGGGTCGTACCGGAGAATGGGCAGCAGCGTTCTCTATGCATTCCACCACCATACCATACTGCGATCGCCAACCCGCCTGCCAAGCGTGGCGATTATGGCAAACCCCCTCCCTTTTGGGGGAGGCCTATGTCCAGCAGTGGACGTCTTTCGGCTAAAATGATGAAACTTTTTCGAACTTTTCTCTACTCTAGATCGGTAAAATTTCTTCCGAAGCGCTTAGGATTTGATTAAAAAGTAGGTAACCTTGTGCTTGAAATATCTTTAACTAGCTTCTGCCCGCGACTTTGTTCACGTGAAATTTCTTGTATCCCGACCCATCGCATCGCATCACCCGCCTGAGATATCACTTCGTTTTCGCTTAGCATTCTCTCTGACTTTTTTTCTTTTGCTTGGCTCCTAAAGGCCATAGCGAGATGTTAAATAGCCTATAGTCTTCCTCAAGAACTGGGCTATCAAAATGCAAAAAGAAATTTTCAAATACGACCGGTAGTTTCAGAGGTTAGCGCGTTCAACCAAACAAAGTTTTCAGCTTTATTATTTAGTGTAGATAACAGTTATCTGCTAGAACTTAAAATCAAGATAAAGCTCTTTATTTTTAGCTCTAATTTTTTTTTTCAAATAATATGAAAAATAATCATCATTTCAGCCGAAAGACGTCCACTGCTGGACATAGGCCTCCCCCAAAAGGGGGGGGGGGTTTGCCTTAATCGCCACGCTTGGCGGGCGGGTTGGCGATCGCAGTATGGTATAGTTGTGAAATGCATAGAGAACGCT
Organism: Mesoligia furuncula; assembly: GCA_916614155.1. NCBI lineage: Eukaryota > Metazoa > Arthropoda > Insecta > Lepidoptera > Noctuidae > Mesoligia > Mesoligia furuncula. Next base: position 2,632,181 of record OU744810.1, read on the forward strand.
GCTGCCCATTCTCCGGTACGACCCTTAGTCGGCTTTTACGACACCCACGGGAAGTATGGGGTAGTGCTATTCTTTAAGTCTTGCACCACACAGACCTACCTACGATCTTGTATGTGTGTGACAAATAATAATGTTACCATTTTCAAAAAAGTTACTACATGATCTAAAGCGCGGTGACTGTCGGACTGCATAGAAAAGAAAGAGAAGCGCGATGACACAACACTGGTAATTTATTGCAAAAAATGAAGCAATTATCTGTTTACAAAAAATTGTTTAGATTAAAAAATTAAAACACTAGTGCTATAGTATGTAGCTTGAAGAATAATCTGACAAAAAATCAGAATTATTGTATGTATATTAGTATGGTTTTGATTGTATAAAGAAAATTTTTAGAGGTATCTTCATGATTTTTTTCTATTATATCAAATTAGTTGTATAATGTTTTCAACACACTATCTACCTAGCATATATCCTGAAGAATATCATATATTTTTCTGATTTTGTTTACTGTAGTCGATCATATACTTTAGGCATTATAAAACTTGCGTTCAGGTCCTGTAGTCACTTAAAAGTAATTTTTACGTAGAAAATTCTTAATTTCCAGTTGTTGGCTTCTTGTTACCACAATTCAAAAGTTATTTAAAACAAACGAAGTGTGGATTACGACCTACCAGCACCTACCAATCAACGTTCATAAAAATAAGTAGTCAATAAAATCGGAACTTCACCGTCAATATACCAATACCGATTATAACTCGATTTATAGAGTAATTACATACGATTGTAAATCGAGTGGAACGAGCATCGATGCCGCCTTTGATGAACACCGATGAATCGAATTAACTTATTTTAACGTGGTTATGCACTGGGGTGTAACTACGGTAGTAAAGTCTTAGTGAAGATTCGATTTTTAATTCGGTAGGATTGCTTTTGACCATTATCGACTGACAAGCTTCTGTTTGTGATATTTCTTGTTTTAACATAAAATTATATCCTTTAACACTCAGTAATACTGCAGCTTTTTATTAGTGAATGATTTTTTGGAATCGGATCAGTAGTTCCGAAGATTATCCCCTTCATAAAAAACCCACAAATTTTACCTCTTTGTAATCCATACTAATATTATAAATGCGAAAGTGTGTCTGTCTGTCTGTTACCTCTTCACGCTTAAACCGATTAGATGAAATTTGATATAGAGATAGTTTGAGTCCCGGGAAAGGACATAGGATAGTTTTTATCCCAATATTCCTACAGGATCGACACTTATGCGGATGAAACCGCAGGGCGCTGCTAATATTATTGCCCTTTGTCGCCCTTTGCCGTTATTCTTGCCGTGAAAAACTATGGTTTATTTGCCGTGTGTAGGCACGATCGTCAGTGTTGTATGGAACGGCGGCACTACTGCACGGTGCGGTCGCCGAATACCATAGAACCGAGTCATACACAAGATCATAAGTAGGTACCGTAAAGAAACCGTGTCATAGACAAAGGGCCTTAAAGTATATAGCATAGAGGTAAGCGATGACGCTTGTCTAGACGTAACCTCCTTCATTTAATTTTAATGCTCATATTTGAATGTCAATTATTGTGGCAGGATACTGAGTGAAACAAATACACGTAAACACAAAAATTGTGTTGTGGGAATACCTGTGTGCAGAAATTTCAACCTATCTACTACGAGATGTGCAGATTATTGTCTAGTAGTTGATAAAGGAATTTGCAATTATAGTGCCTGCAAAATTAAATGTCTGTTTATTAATTTTGACGATCGAAAAGGGCTGATTCTCAGCCTAATTTGAATATCGTATGGGCACTAGTTGACAACTAAGTACACATTACAGAAAAAATACTGCTATACTAATGAAAAAATCCAAACGTGATAAGGTAAAGTATCAGAAATGAGTATATTGAATCAAACTCCATCACGAGAAAAATTAACAAATCGAATTGATATTGCATATCATTACACACAATATCAGTGTATTATTACCTCAATAATCGGCATGCGATCACACACTCGAAACTTTATCCGATATACGAAAACCAAAACACTTAAAAAGCAACCCAATCACCAGCACACAACATCGAAAATCAAACAAACCGAATCAAATTCATAAGAGTTTTTGATTTCAGAATTGGATTTATAAATCTAAAAGTAGGAGAGAGACGGAAACAAGGTTTCTGAATGAGAGTGAAAGTGATAGAAGATTAGTAAGACCGGTAGCTGAATGCTTGCAATTATAGTGATCATGGTGCCAAGGCAATTTCCTTCGTATTTCTATCGTGGTCTTAATTAGGTAGTTTTGCTAATCGAATCGTATGCGGTGGTCTGTCGTCATTATTTTGATTATTCCCGCTAATAGAGAATGAGATTGGGATCCCTGTGTGCTATTTTTATCGTGCAGACAATGTGGGTTTGTAAAGTGTGCGATCTTCTTTTGTTTTTGTTAGTGTACACTTATTTTCACTGTGTTTACTATTTCGATAGTTTTCAGGGTTCCGTACCCAAAGGGTAAAAACGGGACACTATTACTTCGCTGACTGGGACTTCGCTGTCTGTCCGTCCGTCTGTCTGTCACCAGGCTGTATCTCAAGAACCGCGATAGTTAGAGAGTTAAAATTTTCACAAATTATGTATTTCTATAACAACAAATACTAAAAACAAAATAAAATGAATATTTAAGGGGGGCTTCCATACAATAAACGTGTTTTTTGGATGGCATAATCAGCTGGTGTGTGCTCATGGCTTAATGATAACAGCTATACTTGCCGCGGTCGGTTTGTGGATGGGTTCCTTCCGTGACTCGGAAAGCACGTTAAGTCGTTAGTCCCGGCTGTCATTCGTAGAACTTTGACAGTCGTTGCAAGTCAAAAGTCTGTCAACCAGTCTTATCAAGTGGTATCGTGTTACACAGTAACTGGGTTGTGGAGGGCATATAGGCAGTCGCTCCATGTAAAATACTGGTATTCAGCTGCATTCGGTTATACTGGAAGCCGACCCCAACATAGTTGGGAAATGGCTAGGCAGAGATAGATTACATAACCAGCCTATAATGTTTCAACTGCTGGGACCTGGGGCCTAAAAAGGCCACTTTGGCAGAATCATAAAAGGATAACATAATGGACAGCTAACCTTTAAGTTAATCGTATCAAATCCCATTGGTGAAGCATTTTTCAGTTATTTTTTTTTTGTCTGTGCTAAAATACCAATCAATCCGATCCAAATCCAATCCCAATCTCTTTGATTATACCTACGTAGTGCAGCGAAAAAAAGAAAAACTCGGACTGTCTACGCTATATTACGATTCATAATATTATCCTTTTGTGAAACACAAAATACAAATAAGAAATTAATTAAAAGAGCGAAAATAATGTTTTGAAATTTGGATTGACCGTTTGGATTTATTCAACTATCCGGCATGAAAAACACTGACATAATCTAAGTGTTTATAAATCAACAAGCTGTGCCCAGCGGTATCACCCGCGTAAAAGTCGATCCCGTGGGAATATCGGGATAAGAAGTAGCCTATATGTTAATCCAGGGTGTCAGCTACCTCCGTACAAAATTTTATCAAAATTGGTCCAGCCGTTTGAGCGTGAAGAAGTAACAAACATAAAAACACACACTCACAAACTTTCGCCTTTATAATATTAGTGTGATATTTCCGAACACAGAACGTCATTCTACCATCACTTCCAGTAGGTATACCTGTTATCTGATGCAGGAAATTATCAAAATGTTGTGCTAACAACTATTCGTCATTCTGACCTCCATTATCCAATTATGAGGATACACTCGTCAGGTATAGTCGCCAGCACATCAAGCTACTACGATCTGTTAAATTTCTTTAAAAGATTTTCAACTTTATCACTAAAAAGCATAAGGTTCAAAGTTGATTGGGAAAATTTGTCAGTTTCGGGTACCTTGATGTGCTGGTGTCTGTACTACCAATCTTACTAACAAGTACATCAAAATCCTTGCACTAACTACCACAGGTCAACGCCTTCTCTGACGATTAACCCTATCCCCGCCGCCCGAAAAAAAAAACAATATTCAAAACTTTAAAACCCATCTTTTTATACCACATCACGCAAACTGGAATCTTGTTCATCTAAAACAATGCTAAGAACACGACTGTGGACACTTTAGATTAAACCGACCGATAAATATATTATGGTGCACTAGCTTTTTCTCGCGGCTTCGCTCGCGTGGAGGTTGGAAATGATCCCACGGGAAAGTATTAGCGGGATAAAAAGTATCCTATGTTTGAATTCAGTTTATAAAGTATCAATGTGCCAAATTTCATGCATATCCGTTCAGCCGTTTGTGCGTGATTGAGTAACAAACATCCAAACATACAAACTTTCACATAATAGTAGGATTTTATTTAAATTTATGTCTTATTCTCATTTTCTGGGAATTTATTAATCGACTAATATGAATTCCGTTTGTGTTTTACAACGTTGAGAGAGGAATCTGTTATGTTTTATGTGTTTTTTTTTTGGTTTCTTATGATCGTTTTATGGCTTGTATTGATTTAAGTGTTAGTTTTGCAGTTATTTGTGATTAATGGGCGATTGGTTTTTGTGCTTGTGTAATAATTATTCATGCTGTTATGTCAAGTTAGAGTGCAAACTCTTGTTATTGCAAAAAAGTGTGACTAAATGCGAATGTATTTTGTGTTTGTTTATTTTGCAAAAGTGTTGATAGAAGAAATGTGCTTAAAGTCTTGATAAATTGTCTTTTTGTCACCTTAGGATTAATGTGTATCTGTCTAAAGCCTGGTTTCAAAGAAATGTTTTTCTAATTTAATTTAAAAAGATATTTAATAAGATGCATACCATTTAATACTTTACTGTTTCTCGGACAAGCCGCCTCTATAAAGGCAGTGTTCACTCATTTGTCAAACCGTGTGGATATTTATTTATCACAGACCCTCCGCGAGTAAGAAATACCTGACTTTAAAACCATTTATTTTCCTTTGTAAAACTATACAAACAACCCTATTTGTAAGCAGATAAGTTCTAATTTCCAGTAACAGAATGATTTGTTAGACGTAAAAGTTAACTTTAAGATTGGCTATTTATTCACGCGACAATCTTTTATTTACTTTTGTAAAATAAAACTTTAATCCTTATTGCCTTTAGAATAAATACTAATTTTGTATATTTTTTCTGAAATAAATGGAGTAGTTTAGCATGTTTTATCAAACGTAAATAAATTCAAAATCTATACGCAGGTCGTTTCGACCGGGCCACTGTTTTTAAGTGTTAATAGATTACAACCTTTTTATATTTTTTGTATTTTATGGCTTCATTCTTTACGGGTTATTACTCGTTTATAATAATTTATATTCTGATTATTGGTCTGATAAGAAACCTATAACATTCTTTGGAAAAATCTTTATCATAGTTTGCATTGTTAAATTATAAATTAATTTGATAATAGTGAACAGGAGGCCTAAAAAGGCCACTTTGACAGAATCATAAAAGGATAACATTATGAATTATAATATGGCGAAGACAGTCCGTGTTTTTCTTTTTTTCGCTGCATTTCGTAGGTACCTATAAACAAAGAGATTGGGATTAGCGCAGACAAATAAAAATAACTGAAAAATTCTTCACAAATGGGATTTGATATGATTTGATATAACAGTTAACTGTCCATTATAATTCATAATGTTATCCTTTTATGATTCTGCGAAAGTGGCCTTTTTAGGCCCCCAGAAGAGCCATGCTGCGCGTGCGATTGATACCTCATTGATAGGATTTTAGACACCTGTGAGACTAATTGAAGAAAAAGTTAAATAATCATAATTATTAAAAACACGTTTAAAATCTAGTCGCAATATGAGGGGTTATTTCTCGTAATTTTAAGAACGTTCTAAGTCTCAATCTCGAACCTATGCAGATATTGAATTATTGTTACAATAAGTGGAAATTAGTTAATTGGCACCGCCACACGCACACGCACATCCTATCATACACACATCCACACCAACCACACACCTCTCACACCTCGCACACCCCAAATACATCACACACCACACACACTCGACACACCCCTTACACATCACACACTCCGCACACCCAACACACCCACATTAATGTATAAAAGTGTAATTTAAGGTACTAAAAATAATATTAAAATAAAATAATTTTGTAAAGTGTACAAACAGCCAAAGCTATGGAAGTGCGGAGTCTCCTAACACAGCCCAAGTAACATTTTAGGTTTTAGAAAGGTTTTGAAAAGGTTCTAGAACCTTTGTATGGACATCTGCTCGTAAGTCTTAATAGACTTAATAACGTTATATTAACCTTATAATAACCTCCTGAGTGCAAAAAGGGCCCACGTTTTAGAACCTTTCTGGGAGCTACAGCAAAACCTAAAGCTCAAATCCAGAACCTTTCGAACTACTTACACAGAACTCAAATATAACCTTCACAACCTTAATTTAACGTTAATATAACCTTGTAAGGCAGCTTTTAAGTTCTAAATTAGTCATGGATGTAACTCAATGACAACTTAAAACCTTTTTGATGGACATGAATAAATGGCTATGCCTTGCCAGGACTCTCAGGTTTTAAAATGTTTCTGTTTAAGATTTTTTCTACACAGAAATACCAATCGTGGATTTAAATACTTATTTATAATGGCGCCATTCCCTGTCACTATACCAAGTTTCAAAATGGCTAGATGTAAGTGTCATAATCATAAAAAGTAATAAATAGCTTGCTGAAGTCAGGGAAAATCAAAAAAATAGTGCGACTGGCACTTTATCGTGACACTTTAGGATAATAGTGCTGTATACGAGACGGGCCTTCCGAAAGTAAAAAATTTAGAAGATATTTTAATGAAATAAAAATTATAAAATAAGTGGTTGGTAGTAAGTTGCATTAGAAATAAAACTTCTATTCATATAAAAAACAAATACTTTAAATCACATAGCACACGTTACTTAATTTTGCCTTATTGACTTAAAATATTGCTTTTTGTTTAGATTTTTTTTTTATTTCAGTGAACAAAATGGCTGGCGTTAGGAAATTACTAGAAAGCATTACAATTAACCTTTTCAGAACTGTAACAGCTAAAAGCTCTTATTGTTTACGAAAAAAAGAGCTAAAGGTAATCTCGCGGAGCTACTTAAAACGACAAAGCTGTTTTCGCAGCTCTAAGTTTATCTCGAGGAGTCCTTCAAGAGTTGCGAGTCGCGAAAAAAACCTCTACGCACAATTGTTTGCTTTTAAGTTTTGGTTGTAGGAGGACGTGCGTTCGACGGTTCGACAAGAGTGCTGAAACTTCCACTCCGTTTTTTTGATAACACTCTGTGTCGGTTCATTTTGCAAGACAACGTAATGCTTTGAAGTCGCGGACACCACTAACATTTTAGAGGAAGCATCTAAAGCTTTAAAATATTCTTGTAGGACTTTAAGCATGCCTTCAGCTCATAAAAATAGCTTATTGGTTTGGGTTTGGGTTTTCACCACACAGTCCTAATTTGTTTACCTAGACAACTCTAATACAGCCTAAAAGTTTAAAGTAGGTTTTAGAAATTACTAATAAGCGATTTCAACATTCCATAACTTTATGGTTATATCAAAGTTAAAAATTAAACCTTTAGATCTCACTTTAGAATAATGCTAGCCTTTCCAGAACTTAATCAGGAGTCTACAACAGCTATAAGATCCTAGGACTATATGCTCTTGAAACCCAAGTCAAAATAACGTTAATTTAAACTCTTGTCATCGGCTCCAAGGTTGTAATAATAAACAATTAGTTTTAGGACTTATTAATCATTCTCAAGTACTTAATATGACCAGATAGCAAAGCATTAACCTTTTTACGACCCTTATAAAACCTAAAGGCATTTTTTACAACCTAGGCCCGAATTAAATGTTACTTGGGAGGCGTCATCATGCTTAAAAGGAGGCTCCAATCATAAACTAATGTAAACTAGTTGGTACAGAAATAAGCATTTTGTATTTGTACTCAATCTGTCAAAAATACCTCTAGGTAATGAGATGAGATTGCGTCTGGATTTTGAATGGTTTTCATTACGGGAATTGCCATTGCGATCTCAATGACAATCCACGTCAAAAACTTAAAAAAAAATTTGGAAAATCAGAGTTATTTTTTACATATTGAGACCGACACTAGAATTTGACCGTTCTTAAGAGCGTTTACGACGCATTTCATCTTCTTTTTCGAAATGAATGAACCGATTTTAATGAAACTTCATACGCTTAAGCAGGATCTAAAAAGTTACTTAAGAACATTTTCGAAAAATAGTGTTACAGCCAAATTAGACCGATTATAAATTTTCAATGAAAACAGATTATCCAGTTATCTTTTTTTAAATAAGACATTTCGAAAATGTTCTTAAGTAACTTTTTAGACCTTTGTATCCTACTTATGCGTATGAAGTTTCATTAAAATCAGTCCATTCATTTCCGAAAAACAAGGGCTCGAATGTTTGTATGAAATGCCGTACGTCGTAAACGCTCTTAATTATTAAAAATAAGGGAATTTCCTCTAGTGTCAGAGTTTCTCTATTCTTTAGCAGAAAACAAGCTGACTTACGTCCTAAACAGCTCGTGCGTACCAATACAATGCCAATATACGTCAAAGTAATATTTCAAATAGCCCATTATATACCGGCTACCGCTCCAGCATAAATCCCTAAACGACAATAACCTCTCATAATACAATTTCTTGTTCATTTTCTTTGTAGCATAATGCTCGAATGTTAATCAATCCTGGCACAATAGTTGTACAAACTAATAGCGGGTATAAAGCATAGACAAAGGATAAAGAGCGAGCGGTTTGACCACACGACGACCGACCACAGACTGGGAACCATAGACTTAGAGTGTCGTGGAAGGTATCTAATTTAGATATTGATTATTGTAGCGGATTGTTTCGTGCTAACAGTTAAATGCAAAATTGTATCTTTATGTATCTTCTCTACGTGTTTACGGTTTCGTAGTTCAAAAGGCCCATAAGATCACTTCGTTGTCCATCTGTCTGTCCGTCAGTCAGGACCTTTTTCTCAGAAACGCGTAGAGTTATCAAGTTGAAATTAAAGCAGCCTTGAAGCAGTGAAAAATCAAACTTCTAAGTCAACACAATCAAAAGATGCGGGCGTTTATGTTCCGAAATCAAGACCTATAGGGTACTTCCCGTTGTCATGAAATTTGGCAAGAAGCAATGTCATGTAAAATGTCATGTTAATGTTTTAATGACAATTTGAATTTTAATAATTTTATTTATTGAATGCATTAATTCATTTAATGTTTTAATGAGAATTTTAACAATTTTGTATAATGAAAATGTTTGCATGCCGAATGGTGAAATACCTATGGCAGAACTCTGATTTATACCTACTACTATCTACTTATGTATTACCCATATTTGCAAATAAATGCTATTCTATTCTATTCTGTAGCACAAGAAAAAATAATTTCAAAACTATTTACTTATATCCTTCCTCAAGAATTAGGCTATCAAATACAAAAAGAATTTATAAAATCCGGCTAACAGTTCTAGACCTGTGGCTAAATAATAACAGCCGCACAGGTCGATCGATCAGGTTAAGCTACGCTTGCCGCGGTTCGTCTGTGGATGGGTGACCATCTTTACATACCGAGACCCCTCCGTGTCTCGGAAAGCACGTTAAGCCGTTGGTCTTGGCTGTAATTCGTGAATCTTTGACAGTCGTTACGGGTAGTCAGAAGCCCGAAAGTCTGACAACCAGTCTTACCAAGAAGTATCGTATTACCTAGTAACTGGGTTGTGGAGGACAGATAGGCAGTCGCTCCATGTAAAATACTGGTATTCAGCTGCATCCGGTTAGACTGGAAGCCGACCCCAATAGTTGGGAAAAGGCTAGGCAGATGAGTTCCAGAGATAAGCAAACTCTTCAGCTTTATTATTAATAAAGAAGATAAGTTAGGATGTAAAGTAATACATTTACCAGCAGACTTGCTCCATAACTTTCAGTACAGTTCAAACCCTTCTTTTCAAAAGTTCTTCAACTAATTTCTGCACACATCTAGCAGTTTCACGTACATCTAGTGACATTAATATGTAACTTCTCTATACGATGCCGGCGTGGGTGTCATTCCTGGAATAAGACGCGAGCAAAACCGGGCATAACTAATAACTTGTCGCGCGAATAACATACATCTTAATCTATACCGTGATATATGTATCTGGAGAAGGAATTGCTTTTGTTTGTATACAGCATCAAACGAACTTGGGGCCTAAAAAGGCCACTTTGGCAGAATTAAAAAAGGATAACATTATGAATTCAATCATTATGTATAATCAAAGAGATTTGGATTGGATTGATTGGTATTTTAGCACAGACAAAAAAAAAACTGAAAAATCCTTCACCAATGAGATTTAATATGATTAACTTAACAGTTAACTGTCCATTATAACGTATTACAATAAATCCTGTACTTCTTTTTGTTGCTGACGATCCTTCAGGAATAAAAACAAAAGAAAAAGCTGATCAAACGGGATTGAGAAAGTTTATAGTGGATAAGACAGAGATTAAACAGAAGAACTAGCAGGATCGAGGAAGGGGGGAGGGGGTGGAGGGGAACAGACCGGAATAACTCAAACTGAACAACTCTCTTCACGGGACAAACATTGTAAACGTGAAAAAGTAGGTAATCAGCTATATCATACATTTGGGTCGAGTAAGTTTTTTTTTGTTGCTGAATGGACCCGCTCTTGACCTCGATCACGCCTGATGGAAAGCGATGGATGAGGTCTATGATGGAACGAGCGTGCCCTGAAGATGCCTAAGACACTGGAACTCCCACAGCAGGCTGCTTGACGCCGGACTCCGGTGGGATGGTGGTCGCAAACCAGGCGGGCGTTAGCTCTACCACCGCAAGGGAAGAATTGGCTAGTCAAATAAGGTTTTGGGTGTGACTGTCCAGGATGCGCCGAGCGCTCGGTTCAGTTGAGTAACTGGCGGAACAAACTGTGCTACACGAGGAAGCTTTCTTCATGCATCCCTCAAAAATATTGAAGTTTTGCAGGTGATAATTTTTTCGCGATACATTGTTGGTCCCATGGAGCAAATTGTTCAGTTCCACACCATTCTGAAACTTGCTGTAGATATAGAAGACTGGCTTTTGTCTGCGGCTTCGCCTACGTTGAGATCGGAATTGATTTCAAAGGAATGTACAGACGCCAGCACATCAAGCTACACAAAACAGTCAAATTTTCCCAATCAACTTTGAACCTTATGCTCTAGCGATAAAGTTGAAAATCCATTAAAGAATTTTGACAGATTGTAAGAGCTTGATGTACAGTCTGTACTACCGAGATAAAAAGTATGCTATGTCCTTGACCAAGTCATGGTCTACCAGTGTGTTTATTATTTTTTGAAATCGATTTACAATTGCCTGAGATGTCGCGTAACAAACATACATAAAAAAAACACAGTCGATTTGAGAACCTCCTCCTTTTTGAAGTCGGTTAAAAATAGAATTGAAGTTTTCGTATGGAGAAGAATGGGCAAGAAACTCTACCGTTACTCTTTTAAAATGTTGTATAAATTTTCTACACATTAATTATATAATTATATGTGAAGACGATTCACCTAAAATAAAAATACTGTACCATGAAAGGTAAAATAATTAAAAATGAAGCCATGACAGATAAATTAATTAAGTGATAGATAGATGATAGATGATGCTCAAATATTTACAAACACTGTAAAAGTAGACGATTTTCATAAATCTTCCTAAATATCCATAAATCCTAAGTTATTCGGTGAAAACCCATATAATAACCCTTTCTTTACCCATAATACAGGCACGTACGGTTTCCAATGTACCTGGAGGTCAGTCGGAGGCCTTCCGAGAAGGAATGAGCCCTCCGATGTAGCCGAGTGATACTCCTCATCTCGATGTCAACGTCACGTATGGAGGTGCACGAACTACTGCTTTAGGTTTTTGATTTTTTTGTTTTTGTTCCATTGTTATTTTTTGAAGTTTAATTAGGTACCTTTGTTTTAATTTGATGGGCGATTGTTTTTTTTTTGTCGTGGGTATAAGGAAGCAAAAGAGATCTGAAGGCCAAATCTGACGATTGACATTTAATGTCAAAAATGTAAGGATTTTGGAGGTAGGTATTTTTGACAGATTGAGATTGAGATCAAACTGAACGTTCTTGAAATTACGAGAATGAGGGATTTTCTTTTTATTTTATTTTTTAGCTCTTCCCTAGTCGCTGGATAGATGGCGCTGAACTTGGTAAGTTAGAGCAAGGAACGGAACGTCACATCGTTTTTTGATTATTTCAATTGGATGTAATTTTGAGATCGTAAAACGAAAGCAAACGAAAGTTTCCGTCAACGAGAGTATTAGGGACGTGATGTGATGTTTTTTTCCAAGCGTTTTTGGCTTTGGCACCTAGTAACGTAGTCAGTTCAACGCCATCTATAGAGTTCTTGGAAACTATGTTTTTTTTTAAATACTCAAATGAAAAACCTCTCTTTGCCCCTCTGAAATAGTAACCTATGGACCCATATTAGAGCATCCAAATTCAGCAATGTACTCGTACTTATATTTCCAGCTAGCTGCGCCCCGTGGTTTCACCCGCATAAGTTTCGATCCCATGGGAAAATCGGGATAAAAAGTAGCCTATATGTTAATCTAGGGTGACAGCTACTTCCATACCAAATTTTATCAGAATTGGTCCAGCCGTTTGAGCGTGAAGAAGTAACAAACATATAAACACACACACACACTCACAAACTTTCGCCTTTATAATATTAGTGTGATTTCTGTCATTGTTATCGTATCATATCGTTTGAGTGGTACAAATAATCATGATGAAGGCATTGACTTCTATATTACTAGCGTATGCAGGTAGATATGTTGATACCAACCTGCGTCATAATTGTATCTTTAGAAGATTATTTTTCAATCGAATCACGGATTATATCGAATCTATAGGTAATATGGCATTCCCATTGTTTTGTTTTATTTATTGCATTCAAAAACATTTGTTATCCGCGTTGTTTCATCGGAATGTGTTTATAAGATATCTTTCCGATCGGTAGAACTTGCTACCGAACCCGTCGAACTCACTAACTTATTTGCAGTTTCCAAACAAAATTCAATACGATTTTGAACTTAAACCCCTTGACTTAAAAACTATAGTCTACATAAAAACGGTAAATAAAATAGTGTAAATAAATATATTTTCCAGTTGAACGCGCGCAGTGCGTTCGGCCATGTTCGAACGCGTCAATCGAATTCGAATTTCAAATTCAAATGTGTCAATTCAACACTGGTTTTGTGATATAGGAATTAGATTATGTATTTGAAAAGTGTTTTTAAATAAACATTCTTTATTTCTGAGAAATGAAGATGATCCTGCCTTAGAAATGTCGTCACCATTTTTGTTCATGGAGACATGATTTTGTTCATGATCTGCATCCTAATTACGTAATACACTCATCTCATCATCTGCCTAGCCTTTTCCCAACTTTGTTAGGGTCGGCTTCCAGTCTAACTGGATGCAGCTGAATGCCAGTATTTTACATGGAGCGACTGCCTATCTGACCTCCAGAACCCAGTTACTGGGTAATATGATACCCCTTGGTAAGACTGGTTGTCAGACTTTCGGGCTTCTGACTACCCATAACGACTGTCAAAGATCCACGAATGACAGCCGGGACCAACGGCTTAAGGTGCTTTCCGAGGCACGGAGGGGTCTCGGTATGTAAAGATGGTCACCCATCCACAGGCCAACCGCGGCAAGCGTAGCTTAACACACTATCGATCACAATCTGAATCATTTTGAAGGATATTGCTAATCCATTGCTTCATATGTTCGAAAGATTTGTCTGCTCAACAACGTAAATGATGCAACGAATGTTGTTGAACTGTCAAAATGAAAGCCATTACGACGTTGTGATGCCACCATGATTCCAGTGCGAGAGAGAGACGGAGCTATACATGACCGATAGCACCATCCCTTTTTCAGATGCCATTAATACTTCATAATACGGCCCCTGACTAACTAAAATAATTAAAAATATGAAACTTAACATGTATATAAAGGGCGGGTATACGTCAAAAATGGCGCTAACTATCGTCAAACTAAAACAAGCGTTGTTTAACAAAATTAAGTGTACGTAAGTACGTAATCGTTATTATTTTGACAAACCTACGTAATTATGTTACGCTTGAAACAACCGACCGCGGCTCTAAGTTTTACTTCGTATTTAAATAAAAAACAAAAGAACCAAAAGACATTCAAAGTTACAGAGCTAATTATCTGCAATTTCTTCCATATCGCACTTACCAATAAATTCATATACATCCAAATAAAATGCAACTCTAACAAACGATCACAAATAAAATTTAATTACCCAAACATATATAGAAACGCAATAACCGTTTAACAAAACAAAAAGCGACCTTAATCGGAAACGCATTGGGGACATCAGTTGAAGAAAAAGCAGCCAAGTGCGAGTCCACTTGCACACGACAGGGTTCCGTACCACCGTACAATATACCTAGAACACTATACTATATTTGTTTAGGTAATAAAATAAAGGTAAACAAAAAACCACGTGACTTCATTAACCGACTAAGGGCTGATTTCTCAAATATCTGATAACTTTATTCCAGGAATAATTTTGAAATTTTGACAGTTATTTCATACAAAAACTGTCAAACGTCAATTTTATTCCTCGAATAGAAGATATCTGGCGATGGAAAAATCAGCCCTAAACGTAATACCTGTTACTTCAGTTGATAAGCTACGTGATAGTTGTACTCTTCAATTTAGCAAAATTATTAACTAATTGAAGTATTGCCAAACTTAAGTTGCAGTGGGCAGGGCACATTGCTCGCTAAACAGATGGCCGATGGGGCCGAAAGGTTCTGGAGAGGTGACCGCGTACCGGAAGACGTAGCGTTGGAAGGCTTCCCACAAGGTGAACCTTGTGAAGGCCGCAGGAACCCGTTGGATGCGAGAAGCACAGAACCGGTCGAAGTGAAGGTGCTTGGGGGAGGCCTATGTCCAGCAGTGGACGTCTTTCGGCTGAAATGATGATGATGATGATGATTAACTTATTATAACTTTGCTAAATTGAAGAGCACAACTGTGACGTAGCATGACACCTGAATAGACTGGTATTACGTTTAGTCGGTTAACCGGGTCACGTGTTTTTTTGTTTACCTTTTTTTATTATGTAAAACAAATGGAGTATAGATACATATTTTAAAAAAAAATGTTGCTTTTAACCTTTATCATTCCACTGCTGGGAAAAGGCCTCTCTCCAAGACTTCTAGCTCTATCGATCTATGGCTTAAGTGCACCACTGGTCGTTTGTTATCTCCAGCCCGTCCCGCTATCTTCTCTGGGGCCTGCAGCAACACCTGGCAGAAAAACCTGCTGGCTGAAAAATACTTGAGAAACAAGTTTCTTGTATGGCTTTCTTGTCCTCCTCATCTGCCTAGTCTTTTCCCAACTATGTTGGGGTCGGCTTCCAGACTAACCGGATGCAGCTGAATACCAGTATTTTACATGGAGTGACTGCCTATATGACCTCCACAACCCAGTTACTGGCTAATACGATACCCCTTGGTAAGACTGGTTGTCAGACTTTCGAGCTTCTGACTACCCGTAACGACTGTCAAAGATCCACGAATTAACGTGGCTTCCTTGTCTCCCTTTTTATTATTTTATTTTTTATTGTGTTGTTATAGCAGCCACATCTGTGAAAATTTCAAGTGTCTACCTGTTACAGTTCAAAAGATACAGCCCTGTGACAGATGGACGGACAGCGGAGCCTTAGTAATATAGGGTCCCGTTGGTCCGTTTGAGTAAGGAACCCAAAAAAAAAAAACAAAAAAGCCTTTTTTTCCAATATCGCAGCAGCGGGTCGGCCATCCATATTGTGACTTGACAACAAAAAAATAGGGACACCCAATGCTTTAACTGAAGAAGACATACATTAACCCGGCAATAATTATAATTCAAAGTGGACATTACTGTTTGTGGCTGGGTCGAGTGAGGAGAGGGAGCGGGGGAGGATTAATTGAAATGTTGAATTTGGAGAGGTTTTCAAATAACAAAAGACAGTAAAGAATAATGTTGATGGTTATACTATACTCAACGTTACAGAGAGGTAAAAGGAACCAGGTAGAACAGAAAGAAAATAGAAAAAGAATTAGTACACTTCAATAATAATAAAAACTGGCCAAGTGCGAGTCGGATGCGCACATGAAGGGTTCCGTACCACAAGAAAAAAAATCACGTTTGTTGTTTGGGAGCCCCCTTAAATATTTATTTTATTCTGTTTTTAGTATTTGTTGTTATAGCGGCGACAGAAATACATCATCTGTGAAAATTTCAACTGTCTAGCTGTCACGGTTCATGAGACATAGACAGACAGACGGACAGTGGACCCGTTTTTACCCTTTGGGTACGGTACCCTAAATAGGATGCTTGTATACACGCTATATTTATTTTACACAAAAAGAAGTATGCTTTCTAATCAAATATGTATATATTTTTTTAATTATCAAATATTCCTGCTGATGTTGAGCTACCATGTTTGTGTATTCAAAACTACTTTATATGCAAAATAATCGTAGGAAGATACATTATGGATGTTGGATACCATGTAAGGTTTATTGTACGCTTGCTGTTGCTCGTGACTTCGTCTACGATCCAGGTTAAAAAGTAACCTATATCCTAAACCACCTTTTAGTCTACACGCCAGCACATCAAGCTACCCGAAACTGTCAAATTTTCCCAATCAACTTCGAACCTTATGCTTTAGCGATAAAGTTGAAATCTATTAAAGAAATTTGACAGATTGTAGTAGCTTGATGTGCTGACGTCTGTACCATTGCAAAATCTGTTCAGCCATTTTAGCGTGCAAGCCTAACAACCAGACAGACTCACTTTCGCATTTAAAATATTAGTTGGGATTAATAAAATAACCTTTGGTCGCTCATGGCTTTTTTTTTGGGTGGGAAATCATCAAATGACCCCTCCCGCTCTGGGCGGCCGGAAGGGAGTGTCAGACTCTTACTGACTAAAACGCACCCGTGTTCCTTCCTTAGCCCTTTATGTTCCGGGCCAGCGGTAACCCTTTCGGACAATCCCGCTGCCCCGGCAGAGACCGCTCGCTCATGCCTTACACCATCTCCCGAAGGTCATTTAGGCTACAAACTGACGATTATTGCCTGAATGTGATATTGATGTTGTATTTGGTAATTTGTATTTCGCAATTTATTTTTAAAACTGTTTTAAATGTAAAGTTATGTACGGACATAACTTTGGACGGAGACGCGACAATTTTCTTATGGGCCTTTTTGTGATAATGTCTTGTAGTTATGTTTTCTGTTAATTGTGTTTATAACTTAATTATTTGTGTTGTTTTTGCTAGTGTGGTATTTTTATCATTTGTTGGTGTTTGGGGTACCTATGTTTTTTATTTGAATGCTTTTTAAGATGGTTAATAGTTTTGAACTAAGTACATATTATATTTCTTGATAAATATAAATATCTTGTCTTCTAATAAATAATAGATTATGTTGACTTGTCTTAATTTACAAGGAAGCTGTGCCCGCGACTTCGTTTGCGTGCATGCCGAAAACAAATTGGATTTCATGCGTTTCTTTTTTTGCGCTGAACCCTACTTCTTTTTTTTTTAATTATCCTAAATTAGTCCTCTTATAAGATCAGCTATCTTCAAGTGAAAGTCCCGTCAAAACCGTTTCGGATTTTAGCTGGAAAAAAAAATTGTTTGTTATGGGTAAAAATCTGTTATTTTGAAATTACAAACAGATACTTCACAGCGAGACCACCCTAGCCTTTTTCCAACTATGTTGGGGTCGGCTTCCAGTCTAACCGGATGCAGCTGAATACAAGTAATTTACATAGAGCGACTGCCTATCTGACCTCCACAGCCCAGTTACTGCGTAATACGATACCCCTTGGTAAGACTGGTTGTGAGACTTTCGGGTTTCTGACTATTCGTAACGACTGTCAAAGATCCACGACTGACAGCCGGGACCAACGGCTTAACGTGCTTCCGAGGCACCATCATCATCATTCTCCTGCCCTTATCCCAATTTATTTGGGGTCGGCGCAACATGTTTTTAGGGTTCCGTAGTCAACTAAGAACCCTTATAGTTTCGCCATGTCTGTCTGTACGTGCGTCTTACTGTCTGTCCGTCCTCGCTTAATCTCTGTGACCGTTAGAACTAGAAAGCTGAAATTTTGTAGGAGTACGTATATCAGTTACGCCGACAAAGTGGTAAAATAAAATTTTGGAAAATATTTTTTTTAGGGTAGCTCCCCTACATGTGAAGTGGGGATGAATATTTTTTTCATCATCTACCCCATCGTGTGGGGTATCGTTGAATAGGTCTTCTAAAATGGCTTAAGGGTTACTAAAATTATTTTTTGATTTAATGCTCCATTTACGAAATATTAAAGTTTAAAGTGCAAATTTTTGTTCCAGTAGGGCGTCCCCCCCCACTGAAAGCTAAACTGCTGGCTTGAAAAATCTGGAAAATTTCTCGATGATAGTGCATTACATGAACTTTAAAGGAAAAGTATAGTGGTTAAGATAACTTTATTAGTTTAGCAGTAATAGTCGTTGAACTTGGGTGTTGGATAATTTTGTACCAAATACAAAATCCTTAGCATTAATCCTTTAAAGTGACTAAGATGAAGTAGTTGCTTGTTTATAATGGGTAAAGACTTGCATTCAAATTCAAATATGTTTTTTTTTTTTACCTATTTAGAATAAAGAACAACAGAATCGTACTACATTGTGATAACGGGCTACTACGGAACCCTACACTGTGCGTGGCCCGACACGCACTTGGCCGGTTTTTTTTTTTCATACTTCTCTATTAGTCGTCATCTCGGTAGTCACCCCCTTTCTAACCATATCATCATTCACACATTCCATCCATCGTTTCTATGGTCTTCCCCTACTCTTATAGCCATCGACATCCATACTCAAAACTCTCCTCACGACATTTTCCTCATTTCTTCGTAACACATGCCCAATACCATGACAACCGATTCCCACACAACTTTTCAGTTACCGGTGCCACTTTCAAACTTCCTCTTATGTACTCATTTCTTATTCTATCTATTCGTGTAACACCACACATCCCTCTTAGCATTCTCAACTCTGCTGCATGCAATTCCGAGGCACCAATGATTAAAAAAAAATACCTTCACCTACTATTCCATGGATTAACATGTGTTGTTATATAAATTAGCAGATAAAAGGAGTATATAAGGATCGTAGCAGCTGGCGTTCTGTAGTTACTGCCCACCCCATAGAAAGATGGCGTAACTTTATGCATGTGTCAAATTAATCGAATAACTTCCATTAACGGTCACCCATAACTTATCATCATTACATTCATAATTGAACCTCAAAATACGGCACTCAAACTTTTTAACAATCGTCCATAAAATAAAAATATATCGCGGAATGAAAAGGCGATAATACAGAATGAAATTATAGCGAGGGTGCCATGACGTAAGAGGACATTTAAAAAAGTTTGATTGAGATGAACAGAACTTTTGATTGTATCCCAAAGATTCGGAATAAAAACAAGCTATAAATAAGATTGGGGGAAAACAAGGAAATATGTAATGTTGTTGATGGAACACGTAGTGTGGCTGTCTGTTTGTGTACCTATATTTATTTTTAGGGGCGATCATGGTGGACTAATATCGACAGATGAAGGAACTATGTCTCCTATAAAAAATATAGGTAGATTTTTGTGTTTTGGCAATACAGTGTTTACAAGCATTTAGTCAGTAAACAACCTGTCTCTTGGTGTATAAAGACAATATATACGCTATCATCTGCCTGCCTTTTCCCAACCATGTTGGGGTAGGCTTCCAGTCTAACCGGATGCAGCTGAATACCAGTATTTTACCAGTCTTACCAAGGGATATCGTTTTACCCAATAACTGGGTTGTGGAGGTCAGAGATAGGCAGTCGCTCCATGTAAAATACTAGTATTCAGCTGCATCCGGTTAGACTGGAAGCCGACCCCAACATAGTTGGGAAAAGGCTAGGCAGATGATGAATCTGTGGAAAATGTAGCGAATAGTGTATTTGTTAGGTTTATTGTTAAGTTATTTCTGTTTATTTTTAATCGTACACATACAAAATTTTGCCAAGGACCATGTTGCTTGTCCATCCATACCATAGAAATAAATTTAAAAAAATTGATGCAGGCCGTACAATTTTTGGATAATTTAAACATAATTGTAGTTCCTGAACGACAGATCCTTCAAAAATATACAAGCAAAACCGAAAACTAAACCATACTAGAAAAGAGGACAACGCTGAATATCGTAATCTGATTGTTGACGGAAAATTCAATTCCGTTTATTGCTGAATAGTTTGATAGTGATGACGCTACATCTCCACTTACCCTAGGAAATTTTTTGTTGTACGAGTATTATCACGATTTGGTCGGCGATAAGTATATCGGTGGGAGATTCCGCACATCATCAAATTGTTTTGTTTTTTTCTGATGAGTTATCCGGTTTCCTTTTGTTTTTTGGCAAGCAATTTGCTACAATTTCGATTTCTTACCAGTCAGTACTCGTTTAGTGCTTATCTTGAGCCTCGAAATATGTACAGTCACCAAAGATGACTGATGGATGTTGTCCACTGAAATTTAATTTGATAAATGAGCCGTTCATTTCCTATTAATAAAATTAAATTTTATTCGAAAACATCCATCGATTTCTTACTAAACTTCAACTATATCCGACGATCCTGCATACTTATCTCTTTTGTTGACTGTACATCGATACCTCTGGGCTCAAAGGGCGTATAGCACATTTTGGGCTTTTTGACATTTTATACTTTTCTCACTCAGTTTTTGATTCTCTATCGATCTGTGTAATCCACGTGGCGAAATTCGCAAAAAAATGTTGAATACGACCTCGTAATTTTCGTTACGTGTGCACAACTTATTTGAAAATTAGGGGCATAAGGAACATATTGCTGCCTCCACAAAAATTGGCAGGTTGTATAAACCAATTTGGTTGAAGATTTTGGGTGTAAGATCGTTCGAAAAGTAATATTGCTCTTTACGTCCTTTAAAAATTTCAAATATAAAAATATATTTGTGCTATACGACCTACATTTTATTATAAAATAAAGAGACCTAAGAGATCTGCTTTATCAGTTTTAAGCTAGCAGATTATAACAAAGACACCTGATTACATAGCATAAAAACTGAAAAAAATTTAATTAGAAATGACGAAGAAAATGAAAAATTAAATGATCTCATTACAAATTTAAAAACTTTAGTATATTTTTGTTTTTTTTTTTATAGAAAAGTGAAATAAACGATTTTTATTTCTCATCATAATTTTAGTTTCTATTATCCTCTTTTTATTTCTATTAAAAACTCAATTAGAAGATTAAATAAAGCTACTCTCATAGCAAACCAAGAGCAATTTAATTTAGATTTAAAAAAATATTTTAGTTTATTAGACAGAACAGACAAAGGTGACGTTCAAACGCAATACACTAACATAAAAAACAGCACTAAAAAGGTCAGTAATAAAACAAAAACGAACAAATACAAAGAGAGTAAATTTAGTTACCAAACATAATTTTTAATTTATTTACATAACCTATGCTAATATTTAAAATAAATACAATAATAAATAGTTACCAAACGAAGCAGTTAATTGAAGAGAGGCACTGCAGAGCATGAAGTATAGTAAGAGCCCAGGCGACGATGGCGTAACCACTGCAGCCTTAAAAATAAGAGAGCCTGTCCTTCTTCCACATGTTACCAATTTTTTCAACAGTACTTTAAGCACCGGAATTCTGCCACGCACATTTTGCCATTCTTTGATTATTTTTTTCCACAAAAAGGGTGACCAAACAGACATAGACAATTAGCATCCTATCAGTCTGGTTTCACACCTGTACAAAGCTTTCATTAAAATAATCGAGAACAGAATAGCCGGACCCCTTGACAAACATCAGCCCCGCGAACAGGCCGGATTTCGTCGCGGCCATTCTACTACTGACCACCTCCACTCCATCAACAAGGTTCTCGAGAAACATACAGAGTTCCAGCTCCCACTTTAAATTAAATTGCATTTATAGATTACTCATTAAATTGCATTTATAGATTGAAAGCTTTTGATAGCATCAGCCATACCTCAATTTGCAACGCCTTACAAAATCAAGAAATAGACACCACTTCTTTTGATAGAAACAGCACCCCAGCTATTAAAATCAATTCCAGGACAGAACCGTCTTTACAGTTCAATAAAGCAGTTCAGTAAGGAGACCCGCTATCTCCGAAATTATTTACGGCCGTTCTGGAGGAAGTCTTCAGAAAGCTAGCAGCAAGCTGGGCAGAAAGGGGCATTATGGTTAAAAAAAAGAGATTATCCAACTCCGTTTTGCCGACGATATTGTTCTTTTTTCATCTTCAGTCTCCGAGCTGACTCAGATGCTAGATCTCAGTACGGCAAGCCTAGAGGTCGGACTTCAAATAAATATGTCGAAAACGAAGTAATAGCGAATGTCAAAGACCAAGTTGATGATGAATAGCGTGCATCGCAGGATCACCGTGGCGGGTGGGGAGGTTAAATATGTCGATGAGTAGCTCTATCTTGGTCAAATAGCCTCTTTCAGGCAAGACCAAACAAAGAAGTTGCAAGACGCGCCGAAAATGCCTGGAAGAGCCATTGGGCCATGAAATATCAAACGAAGGGCGATCTTCCACTATCACTTCAAGTGAAGACTCATCAACGTGTGTATTCTTCCCATCCTCACGTATGGTTCTCAAACATGGTCTTTGATAATTCATCAGAGGTCCACGCTCAAGGTTTGCCAGAGAGCTGCTCTGGACAGAGGGATGTGGAAAGAGAGTAGGGACTAAGGAGATCTTTGTCCAGCAGCATAACGGCAAAAAAAATCTAAATAATTATCGAAGAATAGATGCCTACTCAATAAATAAAATATCAATTAGAAAAATAATTGTAAAAATATTGTCCTTTAGCACGTTATACAACAATTCAAGTAATTTATACACCCCTGTGTCTTTGCATCATTTATGAAAAGTTGGGCTTACGCCCCTGTGTACCTGCTCAGGGCGTATTTTTATGGGGTGTATAGGACATATATTAATTTTTTTTGGTCGTAAAGCACATGCTATCTCAGTCAATACAAAACCAGGCCTATTTTTGAAAAAACCTTCTTAAGCACATCATAAATCTAAGAACTTTATCCCTTGGATACTTTTATGTAGCTCTAAAAATGAGAGAGATATAACGAAAACAATTTTTATTTTTTTGTTTTTTGCTTCTCCTGAAAACCTGTGTTTTGTGCTATACGCCCTTTGAGCCCAGAGGTATCGAGTCATGTTTGATAAGTTTGCACAATGCACCAAGGATATTGTGGAAAGCTATCTAAGATCTTAGACACATTCTAAAACCTATACTTAGGAAATAATAACAATAAACTTTTCTTCTTTTTCTTCTCTTCTTGTTCTCACACACTATTGTCTACATTTCTTTTCTATTTCTCCTTTCGCAGGTCTGCTGGAAGAAATTTCTTAAGAAATAAGCAGTACCTGTGTACTCAATACCAATATGTCGTACTAGCTTCCGCCCGCGACTCCGTCCGCGCGGATGTCGGTCTTCGCGTGGATGGTTTATTTCTCCATTTTGAGTAACTCTGACAATGACATCTTATAAATATCTATTGGACCCAAATACGGCTAAGCCTATAATAATTAAGGATATCTCTATATTGAGCTACTGCTGTTGAGCTCGCGTTCTGTAGTAAGTATTTTTTTCATAGTAATTCCGACCTTGATAAGTAGCATGTAGCAGTAAATTACTGACAGTGACGAAAAGTTTGCAATAATAAAAAAGTGATCGTGACAATGCGACATAAAGTTAATTGAGAGCTTCAGCATACACAACATTGTTAGTGAGCTCGTCCGGAATATGAACATGAAGATTTCTTGGACTGCTCACACGGGAAAGAGCTACGTAAAGTTGCCCGTGTGAAAAACAACTCGCGGTAAGATCTACGCCAGCAACTCCTAGGGTCTGACCTTGAGCCTTATTTATTGTCATGGCGTAACACAAAGCTACAGGAAACTGTATTCTCTTAAATTGAAATGGAAAATTATCCACTGCGGGTAATGCAACGTGTGTTCGCGGTTCTACAGAACAACATCTATGAATAAAACTGAAAAATAAGTTTTTTTTTTCTACGTATTTTTCCAGGATAAAAAGTATCCCATTTTATGCCCAGGATAATAAGGTATAATTATACCAAGTTTCATCGAAATCGAACCGTTAGTTTTCACGTGATGCCTGCATATACAGACAGACAGACAGACAGACAGACAGACAGACAAAAATTTTTTTAATCACATATTTGGGTTTGGTATCGATCCAGCAACACCCCCCGCTATTTATTTTTTCAATATTTTTAATGTACAGAATTGACCCTTCTACAGATTTATTATATGTATAGATTTGTATCCTTTTTACTGTTTGTACATAAATATCATCATCATCATCATCATCATAAAAGCCGAAAGACGTCCACTGCTGGACATAGGCCTCCCCCAAGCACCTCCACTTCGACCGGTTCTGTGCTTCTCGCATCCAACGGGTTCCTGCGGCCTTCACAAGGTCGTCGGCCCACTAAAACATAAATAATAAAATAAATAAATTAGGTAGGTTAGGTAATAGGTATCTAATACGGGCTGGTATCCGCAACTCCACGTCAATGCCGTATTTTGCGTACGGTATAAATAAATAAATTTAATAATAAATTAATTAATAATTTTGATCCCGATCTTATCCGAATTTGACTAATTTATTTTGATTTCACTTAATTTTGTATATTTTGTTGTATGGTAGGTATTTTACGTTTGGCAATAGGTGTAAATTACCTGAAATAAATGAATTTATTTATTTATTTAACAGGGTGGAAGATTCACTAATGATTTCGAATGTTATCAGAAGATCTCTTTAAGGATATAAATTACATTTGGCATTGTTTAATTTAGACAAAAGTTTGTAAAAATAATAACGACCACAAAAGGATAGTCAATTTTCAAATAAATTTTAACAACTTTTTTTCTTCAATTTCAGTACTATATGTCCGTTACTACTTATATTCCCTTCATATAAATAGGTAATAACATAGGTAACATATCGCACCTCCGATAAAATAAGGTTACAACTCGAAAAAGGAATTTTCAGGTTATTTTTCAGGAAAATTGAAAAACAGCGTATGCCATTAAAACTTATTTTTGTAAGCTTTTCAAGTAATAGGTCTTTACCTATGAAATTGCCGTACTGCAGTACTGGCCATTTCAAATCAAAATAATTTTTGTTTGGCTAAGAATTTTATTCTAATTTCAAATTGATTTTATTTTAAAAACATGGATTTTTTTGTCACATTTGTTTATTGATTAGTGTTACATTTTCATCGCATTTCAATCTTTTTCGTCATCATGGATACGTTAAAAATGCGAGTAATTATGGAATACGAGTACCGTCGTGGCAGCAACGCGGAACAAGCGGCACGCAACATCAACGACGTTTACGTAGCTAACACTACAAACCAACGCACCACCTGTTGTTGGTTTTCTCGCTTCCGTTCTGGAAATTTCGACCTGAAAAATGAACCTCGCGGTCGTCCGAAGACTTTGGTCGACAATGACGAATTAAAGGCGATTGTGGAAGCTGATGATACACAATCTACGGCTGAATTAGCAGCAGCTTTTGACGTTAGCGTCAAAACAATATTGGTCCATTTGCGTCAAATTGGCAAGGTAAAAAAGCTTGACAAATGAGTGGGGCACCCCCACGAACTCAATGATCGCCAGCGCGAAGTACGCGTCGAGACGTGTCTTGCACTGCTCAACAGACACCCAAATGAAGGAATTTGGAACCGCATTGTTACCTGCGATGAAAAACGGATTCTGTTTGACAACGGCAAGCGCTAAGCAAGTTGGTTGGATCCTGGTTCAGCACCTAAACGAAAACTTATCCCTAGAAAAGTGATGGTCACTGTTTCGTGGTCTAGCGCCGGTGTGATTCATCACAGCTTCTTACCAAACGGGGTGAGCATTACTGCAGATGTGTACTGTGAAGAACTGAACACAATGATGGAGAAGCTGGCACATCTTCAACCAGCATTGGTCAATCGCTCGTCTCCGCTGCTCCTGCACGACAACGCGCGACCTCATACTGCCCAGCAGACGGTCTCCAAGTTGCAAGAACTGGGGTTGAAAGCTCTCCGTCATCCGCCCTACTCACCAGACCTTGCGCCTACAGACTACTACTTTTTCCAGAATTTGGATAACTTCTTGGCGGGAAAAAAATTCAATACCCGAGAGGCAGTACAAAATGCCTTTGAAGAATTTCTTGCCTCCCGTTCAGCTGATTTCTTTAAGAAGGGCATCAATCAACTGCCACGGCATTGGCAAAGATTTTGATTTTGAGAGAGATTTTGAACATTGATTGCATGGGTGATTACTTCGATTAATACAAATAAAAAATACATGAAAAACATTCGTTTAAATTTTTTCATACAAAACGGCAATTTCATAGGTAAAGACCTAATATGTATATTTTGATCACATAATAATAATAGTGTAAGAATAAAGACTGATTAACAAATCCGTGAGTTTATTTACGATTTTCTAAAAACCAAGGTTTTTCGAGTTGTAACCTATTTTATCGGGGTGCGATATGTTGCATAGATATTATTAGGTTGTGTAAGTAACTAAAGAACAATTTCTTAAGAATTTAACGAACCAATGTAGACAATGTCTCATCTCGCAACTCTTCATCATCTTCATACGTTTGGTGGAAATTCGCTAAACTCACTAAATAATTCTTTTGCTTGAGATCAACTTCGCCAAAGGATATTTCATTAAAAACTTAAAATAAGTTGTATCTGTACTGTGTTGTAGCTAAAAGGAGGACTTGGGTACTTTCGCAAATGTCTAGTATTGATCGAATAGGACGATAACTAGGACGATTGATCGAATATGCCGTGTTAAGATAGCAAAGATCAAGTCCGTCAGGAAGGAAAATATGATTTTTTATGTAAATATTCTTCAAAATATTGGTGACTGTTGGATTGAAAGTGTAGGTTTTTGTATTTTATACAATAATCTTAGGATAAATGATCTAAGTATTAAACTTACAATTTTTATGCATTTATAAATCAAAACAGTAGTTTTAAAATCTTACAAGTAATGGATTTCTTTTAGTTACAAAACAAATTACCAATTACGTTTAGCACTAAACGTATTTAAAACGTCGCTCTGTTTCTGGAAATCGTTTGAAGATGACAGATACAGAGTTATGTTGTAAATATGTTCAGCGATAAACGCATTAGTGAGTTGTGGTGTAAGCAGGCCTTAGTACGTCCAATTCTTTTACTAAATTAAGATTTAGTTGTATTTGTCATTTCAATAACACAGATCAATTCTACAATTTTTTA
The DNA here is from genome assembly GCA_916614155.1 of Mesoligia furuncula. Lineage (NCBI taxonomy): Eukaryota > Metazoa > Arthropoda > Insecta > Lepidoptera > Noctuidae > Mesoligia > Mesoligia furuncula. The sequence continues at coordinate 2,659,744 of OU744810.1, forward strand.
AAAACCCTAGCCTTTCACAAATATCCACGATTCCCCACAACAACCGCAACACATGTAAATGCTATAAATGTGTTACTTCGTCTCTACAAAGTTAGATTGGCATCGAACGAACTCTGACAGAATATGTCGTAAAAATGCGACTAATCGCAGCGACCGACGATTTGTCGCAACGGGTTTTTATTAAAAGTTCTTATTTTTATCCGTCATTTGTTATTTGGAGACAAAAAAGTTTAATGCTTTATGGTAATTTGAGGATCTGTTGAGATATAAATATGGGGTTATTTTATTCTTCTCGTTATTTTGAAGATGAAGCGAATTATTATCCTGTGTCTATACTTGCTTTACCCGTTTCTTGTGAAGTTCCAGTAGCCATAAACATTTCTGAGAAAGAGTTCGTCAGGGAAAATAGAATCAATTATAAGGCAACACCTTAATTCAACAAATTTGACAGGAAATCAGAATGATTGTCTGTATACACTCGAGAGCAATGAATCCGGGTCACTTAAAGAATCTTAAAAATCTCGGAAACTAAAAATGCTAGGTTAATGCAATAAATTGTATTTAATAGACAATGTAATACTCCTTAAATGAAGGTATTAAAACTTCTTAGTTATCGTAAAGTTATATCATAAAAAAATCAAATTTGAAAAAGGGCCACTTTCGAAGATGGAACTACGAAATTACAGCATTTGGTTTTGCTTTTGTTTGTAATCTGTCATTTATGTGGGTACATAAACCATGCTGATAGTGCTCTATGTTCATTATTCAAGCTGAAATTATGTCGCTTACGCCTGAAGAATGCACCAGAATACTTACAATGCTGGAAACCGGCCGGAGTCAGCGCGATACAGCCAGGACTGTCGGTGTGTCGCTGTCAACAGTACAAAGAGTTCTCCGACGTTACGAAGAAACTGGTTCTAACCTACGCAGACCAGGAACGGGCAGAACCAGGTGTACCACAGCACGAGAAGACCGATACTTGGTGAACACCATGCTTCGAAATCGCTTTCTCACAGGAACTGAACTCACAAATCAGTTTCGACGCCTCGGAGGAAGTAACCCAAGTGCATGGACAGTAAGACGTCGGCTTGCTGAATCTAACTTAAAACCCCTTAGACCTGCCCTAAACCGCCGGCCCTAAACTGGAGCGTGGGCATCGTATTTCAAGACTAAGATATGCCCAAAGCCACGTAAATTGGAGTATTGAAGATTGGTCAAAAGTTATGTTCTCCGACGAATCAAAATTTATGCTCTACAAGCACGATGGAAGACACAGAGTGTATCGAAGACCAGGGGAAAGATTCAAGCAAGCATGCATCGAAGAAAAAGTAGCCTACGGTGGTGGGTCTGTACTTGTGTGGGCCGGAATTTCTTCTGAAAGTCGCACAGAGCTGGTGATCATAGAAAACGGCTCTTTAACTAGCGTAAGATATGTGGAAGAAATCCTCAATGATCACGTTGGTCCATTTATGGTCAATTTAGGTGAGGATGCTATATTTATGCATGACAATGCCCGACCTAATACAGGTAGGATTGTGAATGACTACCTTCAAGAGATGAACATTACTCGTATGGAGTGGCCAGCGCGCAGCCCGGATATCAACCCGATCGAGCATGCTTGGGACGAGCTAGGCAGATGCGTAAAACAACGAAACCCTCCCCCAATCACGCTTCATGAGCTCAAAATTGCTCTCACAGAGGAATGGGAGAATATTCCCCAAAATCGTATAAGGAACTTGGTGTACAGCATGCCAAACCGCGTAAACGCAGTAATGGAAGCACGAGGAGGCAATACGAATTATTAAAATTCAAGAAAATCGTAATAAAGTTCAAAAATTTCATGTTTCCTATTTTTGTTTTAAGGAGAGATCAGCAGTTTTTTTCTTTATGTAATTTTGTGTTAATAAAATGTATGGTGACTCATATTTTTTTTACTTTCATTTAAGGAGTATTACATTGTCTATTAAATACAATTTATTGCATTAACCTATCATTTTTAGTTTCCGAGATTTTTAACATTCTTTAAGTGACCCGGATTCATTGCTCTCGAGTGTATTAGTATGATTTTTATTGTAAAAAGAAGTTTTTAGAGGTATCTTCATGATTTTTTTCTATCGTATCAAATTAGTTGTACTTATTATGTTTTCAACACACTATCTACCTAGCATATATCCTGAAGAATATCATATATTTTCTGATTTTGTTTACTGTAGTCGATCATATAAACACTTTTATTGTTTCTAAAACTTACGTTTTTTGTGTTTAGGTCCTGTAAGCCCATTAAAATCAGAAATGAAATTATCCGAAAAAGAACCGGAGTCACGAGCATAGCTTGCAGAGTAAGCACACTGAAGGGGCAGTGGACTGGCCATGTTTGTCGAAGGACCGATGGCCGGTGGAGCAGACGAGTCCTGGATGGTAGACCGCGTATCGGTAATCGTAGGTGGCTCCCGCACCGCGCAGCTACCTCAGGCAACGTCTCAGTTAAGCAGTCCGCCTGTAGTTAGTCATAATTTAGAAGAAAACATGAAATCATCCATCAAATGAAGTGGTATCTACAACGCCACACACGAACAACACGTCATACTGACGTCATGTAAAATCCTGCATCTCGCAAGCAGAGTTTACCGCGCAACTAGAGCAGATACAACGGCCCGACATGAATCATCGGGCAGTTGCCCGCCAGACACAACACCCGTCTGGTCGGAGGATCCTCCCCTTTCTATAGAGTATGAGTGAGCTTTACACCCTGTTCCTTATACCTCTATAAACCTGACTAAACGCTGCCAATGTTTCCACTCGCCAAAATCCACCCAGTACTGCCACTGACGTCTTCAAAACAGTAAACGTCTACAATTTAATGAACAAAATAACCGATCAGGGAAGAGTGAAGCAAAATTAATTGACCGTTAACTGTTAAGCGATTCCCGAAAATATCAAGTTTGTTATCAAATTACTTAGCGTCTCAATTAATTACCGAAGCGATTTTCCGATCGGTTGTGTCAAAGAGTAGACTTGGCAGACATGGCTAAAAACGGGTGACTTCGGAGATGACGGCTAATAGAGATGCGTGGAAGAAGTCATGTTGTGTCGACCCCAATTAAGTGATCAAGGAAGTAGGATGACGATGATGAGGATAATAAAAAATGATGATAGTGCAAAACTTGAATTGAAACTAAACAAAGCAGACGATTATATGACTTATGATTCGCACGAATTTACTCGCCTGAAACGGGCGAATCGTCATTTTTAAATAATATTACATAAAGGAAACTCGTACGAATTATTGGCACATTTCGAATTTATGCAATAAAGTATAGAAAAAAGGACTAGCGTACATTAGTGATAAGAGTAAAATATTATTAAACGTGTACTTTTTTCCTAACTTCATTGCAAAAAATCCAGAATTTGTCGTCCAAGTCGCCTTTAAAAAGAAAAGTGACGATTCGCCCGAGTAAGTTCGTGCGAATCGTTCGTACTAATAAGCCGATTTTATTGGAGAATCTTGAGATAATAGGTATTCAATGACTGACAGACATATGCGATGATAAAGTAATAAAAATGAAAAAGATGAGTAACATTAGCCTAAGGCGGGTCATAGTTTTTATCACTGGCACAAGATGAATAACTTGGCATTTAGTTCGGCTTAAGGGTGATGATAATTCTGATAACTCTTAATTAGGACATAGCGTTTGAACTCAAATCATTTTTAAATGTTCATATTGTTTTACAGTAAATATTTCATGTAGATTTAATGGCCATCATCAACCATCATCGAGAGCAGTGTTGGCCAAGTGGTAACGTCCAATTGTAATAATAAAAAAAAAAAAAAATTAAGATGAGTGAATGTTATTGAAAATGTATATTATGAAATGGGATTATTAAATGTGTGTGTAGTACTCCAAATAAATAAACAATAAGTAAAAGTGAAAATTCGGAGCTCTCAAATTACTCCATTCTATGCAAAGCTTGGGTCGGAAAGTGACCTGTCAAAATCAACTGACAGCATCAAAAGAAATGACTTTCCGACCCTTATTATAATAAGCGGCATTACGCTTATACCCCTTTAACAAGTAAGCTTGAACTTTAACAAAAATATCACTAAGTGTATCGCCTTATGAGTTGTAGGTCGTGGATTCGAACCCAAGCAAGCACTTTGTGCAAATTATTTCATCATCACTGCTCTCAAAACGGTGAAGGAGAACATCGTGAGGAAGCCGGCATGCCCTAGAACCAAATATTCGAAGACATGTGACATCTACCACCCCTTACTGGGTCCGCATGGGATTACGACCCACTCCCTCTCACCAAGAGGAGGCCTGCGTCCCAGCAGTGGGAACATTACTGGCTGATTATGCAAACAGCCATGATTGGAAACAGCAACATCCATACTAATATTATAAATTCGAAAGTAACTGTGTCTGTCTGTCTGTTTGAATGTTACCTTTTCACGCCTAAACCACTAAACGGATTTTGACAAAATTTGGCAGTGAGATAGATTGCATTTCGGAGAAGGACATAGGATAGTTTTTATCGACATACCTCGCGGGCGAATCCGCGGGCGGAATCTAGTCTTAAATATATCAACCTCAAAAACGTATCTTCCTCTTACATCAACTGCGGGTACTTAATCTTTGACCGTCTCTAGCTTAATTTTATTTGACGTTTTGACAGCTCCGTTCATCCGTTAGAGGAAGACAAACATATTGATTTGTACTGAAGAGAGACAAAGACAGCAACACATCGATCGGGATTAACTTATCAGCAGGTGCGTCATATTATTAATGAAATAATAGCTGTCAAAGATGAGGACTCAAGACTGTATATGCAAATGTTCAGAAATATATTGTGCTTTGTGCTTTCAGATTCAGAATACCTAATCTATATAATCAGTAATATGAGCGCCTGTAGTTACATTGCTGAGTAAAAAGTTAATTATGAAATGAGAGCCCTTGCATGGGGATTCGAATAATTAATTTGTTGGATATCTGATAAATTGTGCTAAATGTTTCTATCTTCGCATTTAGTCAGTCGGTGGTTGGCAGCTTCTAAAACAAAACTATGAAAATGACTTTGTTGAGATTTCTTAGCTTTACAGCTTGTAGTTCAATCAACTCAGCCTATCGCAGTCCACCGCTGGACATAGAAAGAAAGAAAGAAAAAGTATTTATTGCAACTCATAAAGGAAGATCACAAACTAAACTAAACACAGTAAAATAAAAATCCAAGTTATTTAAAGTTATAAAAAAAAGTAACAAAAGGAAAATGGAACAGAAGTCCTATACGAGGCCAAAAGGCTCCTATCTCAGCATGATGCTGCGACACTTAAAAAATAAATGTCGCAGCACTGGTATAGGCTTCCAAGCTACGCCACGACAAACGGTTCTCTGCCAGTAACCATTGTCTATCCCAGCCACCACAGTCCCGTTGTCCACAGCTTGTAATCTGTAGCAAAAGATAAATCAATAGAGCTTTTGTGCATGATAAGTTCTTGAAGCGGGCGAAGTAGAGAGGCTCGTGATGTAATGATAACAGCCACAAGGATCGATCGAAAGTTAAGCTACGCTTGCCAAGATCAGCTTGTGGATGGGTAACCATCAATTACATAGCAAGACCGCTCCGTGCTTCGGAAAGCACGTTAAGCAGTTGGTTCCAACTGTTTTCGTAGATCTTTGGCAGTTGTTACGGGTTTCCAGAAGCCCAAAAGTCTGACAACCAGTCCTAAAAAGGGGGGGTAACGTGTTACCCAGTAACTGGGTTGTGGAGGTCAGACAGGCAGTCGCTCCGTGTAAAATACTGGTATTCAGCTGGATCCGGTTAGACTGGAAGCCGACCCCAACATAGTTGGGAAAAGGCTAGGCAGATGATGATTTGTTTTCGTAGATCTTTGGCAGTTGTTACGGGTTGTCAGAAGCTCAAAAGTATGACCAGCAACCAGCCCTACCAAGGGGTAACGTGTTACCCAGTAACTGGGTTGTGGAGGTCACATAGGCAGTCAGTCCATGGAAAATACTGGTTTTCAGCTGCATCTGTTCAAACTGGAAGGCGACGACTTGAAGCGGTTGATACAGAAACATATCGAAGATCTCTAATAAAATCGTCATGGGTGTCTAAACGCATATCTCACGATCCCAAAGTGAATCTAAACCAACCGATCAAGCCCAACAATTTAAACCAACTGGACATCAAACATTACAACATCCATTGTTAAACAAACGAACAAACATAACACACAGACAAACTAAAAAACAACCAATTAGTATTAATACTATCCGTGCGATGATCGCCGGCGCACATAATTGACTGCATGATCCTATATTCATACGAATGACTTTGGTCATCAATACTCTTCACATGACAAAAGAAACTAAACACCTCTCCATCCCCAATTCAATTTGAATCTTTATGATAATACACAAGGTTGAAATTCTATTGGTAAGGGAGAGAGAGATAAGGTAATTACAGATGACAGTTGTAAAGTCTTAATTATTAAATACGTTTGACATCCGTTCACGCAATATCGTGTCAATGACATTAGTGTGGCGACACCCTTAGTTTTGTTGTGTTTGGTATGAACTTAGGTTACAAATTGTAATCGTTTCTTAAATGATTGGCTGAAGTTAGAATATTGTATAGAATCTCTGGGTTTCTAAGTCCAATGTCCAGGGTTTCATGTCCTACATTTAGTGCAATAGGTATATCCAAAACATGTACTGCAGCGTACCATCCGAGTCGTACTCAGCGCTTCTCCTCCACTTTTATTATGCGCACAGCCTAAGTGTGGAACTCTCTGCCGGCATCTGTGTTCCCTCCCACATTTAACCCGTCTGCCTTCGAAGCAAGAGTGAACAGGCATCTTCTGGGCAAGCTCGTTCCATCATAGACCTCATCTATCGCTTTCTATCAGGCGTGATCAGGGTCAAGAGCGGGCCCATCTAAATATATATAAAACTCAAAGGTAGGAAGGACTGACATAGTGATCTATCAACGCACAGCCCAAACCCTGGAGGGATCGGGCTGAAATTTGGCATGCAGGTAGATGTTATGACGTAGGCATCCGCTAAGAAAGGATTTTGATAGATTCTACCCCCAAGGCGATAAAATATTGGGTGAAGGTTTGTATGAAACTTTGTCAATTTTAAACCGATCGGGCTGAGACTTCGCATGCATATAGCTACTATGTCGTAGGCATCCCCTAAGAAAGCATTTTGATAAATTCAACCCCCATGGGGATAAAATAAGGGATGATGGATGTAAATGTATTAGTTTTATTTAATAATACTTAACGCGAGCGAAGCCGTGGGCAAAAGCTAGTTTAGTAATAAATAAATTACAAAGTTCATGAGCACTCATTTCACTACCAGTCTTTCTAGCTTTTAGCTCTAAAATCCCAATCAAAAGTCATTTATTGAAACTAGGCTGAGAATCAGCACTTTTTCAACGTCAAAATTACATTAGTCAGGCCCCCAAAACGCTCTTTACCACTTTCTAGTGCTACTGTGTGTAGTTCACTGACGAGAAGTGGCAACAAACTCCCAGTGGCTGTCTGCTCAGTTAGAAGAACTTGATTCTATACAATAATAAGTTTACGTACGAAACACAAAACATTATCTAGAACTAGCTCCGCCCCGCGGTTTCACCCGCATAAGTTTCGATCTCATGGGAATATCGGGATAAAAAGTAGCCTATATGTTAATCCAGGGTGTCAGCTACCTCTATACCAAATTTAATCAACATTGGTCCAGCCGTTCGAGCTTGAAGAAGTAACAAACATATAAACACACACACTCACAAACTTTCGCCTTTAGAATATTATATTGTGATTATTTGCCATGTCAGCTAGCCACCAACAAACTCTATTAACAGTTCAGTCTTTTTCCAACTAAGGTCAGTTCATCTTTCAGCCAAACGCGGACCCAGTGCACTCTCTAATAAAATCTTTTTTCACATAATATACATAGTTGACAAAAATTACATTACAACTTCCTTGCAATGACTTTTGTCCTTGATTCAAAGACGTGTAATTTTTTTATAATTTTCAGAAATTTACTACCCAATATCCTACTAAGAAATTAGGGGACTCTTTAAATTAGCAGAATAATAAAAAAAAACTTTCATTTTTTACACTGTGTATATTCAGATCATCCCATTGATCCAGCCGTCATAAATTACAGAAGATTGAAAACTCGAAGACACATTCCTATTCATTCAGTTCTCTAATTAATAGTTCATATATATTCGTATAATAAATCAGCGGTTATGACGTGTGATACAATGGCAGTCAACTTGTGGGCCAACAAAAACTAGGGCCTATACAAGAGTAGGCGTGTTTTGTATGGAACTTACTAACGTTTCTCGAAGTTGAGAGACTGTATTTTTAACCGATTTCAAAAAAAGAGGTTCTGTACTCGACCCGTATGTATGTTTATATGTCCGCGATTTTCTCAAAAACAAGTGAACCAATTTTGATAATTCTTTCATTAATGTGACCTACATATTTTCAGGAAGGTTTTAGTATATAATAAATTCGGTAATTATTCTTATGTACGAAGTTCTACTATGCATAAATGTACTGCATCTCCGGCATTTCTATGCGAATTTTGATGATTCTTCTAGTCAGGGTCTTCAATTCTTCAATGCTCTACTAGTGTTAATTGAATTTGTGTGGGGTAGGTACAACTAAAAAGTGAAAAATAAAAACTATTTTACAAAAAAAACAACCGACTTCAAAGAAAACACTACAAAGTGATATAACTTAAATTTCGGAAGTCGGTTTCAAAAAACGAAAATGCGGAACTAACGACAAAAAGTTTTTATTTTTCACTTTTTATTGAATATTTTTAGGTTTTGGCGGGTTATGGTTATGAGGTGACAGAAATTCATATCCGAAATTCAAATACCGTTGGCTGTTAATTTGAAAAAAAGAAGCTAAAATATCTAAGTCATTATATGCACGAGCGACACGCTTCCACTGCAGCCGTCGACGATTGTCGACGGCAGCCGTTGACACCAGTCGACGACCGCAGTCGACGCGTCGGCGGCAGCAGTAGTCTCTGCCGTTGACGCGTGTCGCTCGTTTGACTAAAAGAAAATGCCAGGTTAACATAATGGGACAAAATAAAATACAACGGGTAATGATGAAAAGCTTCTATAACATTTCAAAAGCATTGGTAAAAGTAGATTTCAAAATCGTTAAAAAAGGGTGTGTGTACATGACCACAAGAAAGAAGTGAAAACTTAAACTTACGACTGGAGCCGAGTATAGCCGATTTAGCGTCACCGACCGACTGGAGCCGAGTATAGCCGATTCAGCGACACCAACCCGAGCGTGACGGTTCAGTATCGTTCATTGTTCAGAAAGAGCTCAAAGTGTGCTTAAAGAAGCTTTCACTTCAGTTCACCTTTTGACTCTGTCGCATATCGTATGCATATCGCACATCGATTTTTAGAAAAAGTTCACCTTTGTAGTGTGTGGTCTCTGTGACTCAGAATATAGCAGCACTATAAGGTTATTGTGGCACGTGGTCGAATTCGGAACTAACGCCGCCATCTTGTATTTTGAGTGCATTTCAAGTGACATTTCACAAAGCTATTAAATCGAGGTTACGCACACAAAAGCAATGTGCATGTGCACGCTTGACAACATTCATAGCCAAACGGACTTCGTGACATAGAACATCTGTACACAAATGTTTACCAACACCGTCCCCTCATCAACATCATTCAAGCGCCAAAATATCCTTGTATAGACGCCAGCAGATCAACCTACCCGAAACTGTCAAATTTTTCCAATCAACTTTGAACTTTATGCTTTAGCGATAAAGTTGAGAAACTATTAAAGAAATTTGACAGATTGTAGTAGCTTGATGTGCTAGCATCTGTACAGTCCATTTACAGTTATTTTACCTCTGATTTGGCTCACTATCCAAATCACAGTGATCTTTATTATCGTGACAATAAGGTTGCTGATGGTTTGCTGCCATTGACAAGTCTGGCAAAATCATTGTGATCTATATATGATCTATAGGTTGAAGTTGTCAGAGGTAAAATAAATGTGAACGAACTGTAGCAGTGTACCTTCCTTACCTTAAAAAATCAACTTGGTACATCAGTAAATCATCACAACAGCCAGTAAGTCGACATTCAACCTTTCTTTGCCATCGAAACTCCTTGGTACTTCCACACAAAAAAAGGTTATTATTTTCTTAGCACCAAACAATACCACAAGAGGCTTTCTGATGCGACTTTTAATTCATATAAAATTGAATCCCACACCATTGAAATTAGTACATATCGTGCCTGTTTGTATTGTAATGTAATTTATGATTTCTTTATGACTTCGAGTAAGCCCGGCGTTGTTGCCAACATTTGGTTTAAGTTCCCTTTCTTCCGTAGGTTTTGACTGATCATTAGGATTTTTCTTCAAGGAACCCGTCATGAGCTATGAACAAGTGATTGATGTTTTTGTTTTTCATGTTTTATTTTGAACCTTATTTTTATTTTTAAATAACAAGCCTTAAATGTAGCAGAATGTTTCCTGCCTATTGCCAAGAAAGATAGGTTTACCACTTTGGTTCTTTTCCACTTGAAATACGTTTAAATTCAGTAATTTTCTCCGTCTTTTGTTAATTTTGTGGACATTTGCCTGTTTTAAAAGCTACCTTGGATCTAATTTTCCATTTTCACATTTTTCTAGCCAGGTACACAGCCGTGGCAGGTTCATCGATTTATTACTATGGATTCAGTATATGATTCTGAACCAGCGTTAAGATTTAAAAAAAAAATCTGCTGTTTCATAGAAAAAAAAAATAAACGACTATTTTTTTTCAATTTCTTTTTCACAAAAGTTACCATCATAATTAAGCATTGTCGTAGTCTTTTCAATATTAAATTCCCATATAATATTAGCTACTCAATTTCGTCTTTCAAAACGGTTCCAATGTTCACAACTCCTGCATGTTCAGGGGTCCATTCACAAGGCGATGTCTTCTCGCTGTGTTGTCGCCTACGCACCCCGCAGGATTGTCACTGCCCGATTATTGTTTATAAATTATTAGCAATAATAGACATTCATATTGGTAGTGTATGTGACTGGATTAATATTAAAAGTGGCATTGATGAAAAGGAAGGCAAGGTTTTTGTATGAATGAATAGAGATTTCCAGTGTTTGAAGACGTGGGTTATCGCGTGATTAGTGCCAATACTGTAAACCATTGGAAAATATATATCCCAAAAACAAGAAAAATGGTAACGAAATCATTAATCAACTAAAAGAACTACCTACACGATTAATGAGAATTTCGCAAGTAGTGTGTAATTACAAATAATTAACTTTTACTATTCAGAATATTGAACCATTCTCAAAACTAGATGCAGCGTCAACAACTCATATAAATTCTCGAAAATTTATCAAAACTGGTTAATAATTTAAATAATTATAAAAAACTAATCTGAAGTATTCACACCAACCCTACGTCCCTATATATCACCTGGACTGCATACCCGGCGATATTTTTGCCCACAACTATACGCTTTGATTCAAACTCCATTGTGGGCCAGTTAACAATACGTGGCCAGTAATGCCACCACTGCATTTATATTTTGTATGGTAAATTCATAATATTTGTTGTTTTGTATAGGTACCGATTTTTCCTCGGTCTACCACGTTCCTAATGGAATCGAAGAAAGATTTCGTCAATAATAAAGTCGAAGATTGTAAACTTGTAAACAAACAAGTCACAAATATCGTTACGTCAAAAAAAAAAAATACACGTCGTCCTGAGAACCTCTTCCTTTTTTTGTCGGTTAAAAAGCAATCCACAGCTTTAATAATACAGTAGATACTTTCGCCAATACTATTTATTATTTATTTATTTAAACTTTTCACACAAAAAGGTACAAAGGCGGACTTAATGCCTTAGGCATTCACTACCAGTCAACCAAGGGTGGTGAAGAGATAAAAAAATATATTAATCATCGATATTTGGACAACAGTTAAATAGTAAGTTTTCGTGGTCATAGTAAAACCTTTTCAGCAGTTACCATAGTATCACTGAATTTCTGGAGGCTTGATGCCAAGCCTCCAGAAATTCGCAGGACTATAGCCAGCCGCATCGAGAGGGCAAAGCTACAGGATGACCAACGCCACTCAATGCACAACATTAATTCAGTGCCCCAGAGGCTGCAAAAATTTCCTTGGTGGACTCACGTCCAGCCAAAGTCTCCACGGAAAGATGAATGTTCATGATGACAAATGTTCAGTGAGAACAGCTTAAACCAAATCTCCTTATAAAACCATCAGACAGTCTATCTGGGCATAAGTTACCGTGGGCTACATGGAAAACCGTAAATAGACTTCGTATCCAAGTAGGCCGCAGCAAGGACAACCTCTACAAGTGGGGGCTCATGGAAGGCACAGACCTCCGGTGCGTATGCGGTGTCTCTCCACAGACAATGGCTCACCTCCCATCTCGCACCATATGCCCTGTTACCTGCACATATGAGGAACTAATGGCCGCGTCAGCGAATGGTATCCGCATTGCTGAATTTTGGGCTAAACAAATAAAAAAAAAAACTATGTTTATTTTTTCTATTTTTGTTATTGACACGCTAAGAGAAGCTGTACCTACAAAATATATAACCTTCCAACGACTGCTGTAAACTGCAGTAACCTGACGATCTATGTAAAACTTTCACCGTAAAAACTTGAGTGAAGAGAGCTGTCAATATTGTCAATCCAGCATCAGGTGGAATGACAGACTTCATCTATGTTTTCATGGCGAGATTTCCATAGAGTAGTTTGGCGTACGACCATGAAGAAGTAGACACCATCACCCTAATTGCGTACTTATAACCACAATCTGAATCATTATGCTATATTGCTAATCTATTGCTTCATATATTCGAAAAGTATGTCTGCTCAGCAACGAAAATAACATAATGAATGTTGTTAAACTATCAAAATGGAAGCCATTCCTAGTGTTCGTGCGTTACGCAATTATTATCCCGCTGATTAAGCTTAAATAATATTTAAAACTCGGCCACCTGGGTTTAGTGATATATTTTTAAAGATATCGCTAAATAAAACCTCAGCAAAAATAAAGTCATCTGCTACAATTCCTACAATCCTTGCCTTCATACTTAAGCTAAGCACCAGAACACACATGAGACATAAACGGATTTAAAACCCATCGAAGCAGCTACAATATAGACATATATCTAAGCCAATGACTCCACAACTCCATTCATATCCTAAATAAAACAAGAAATAAGGCTATTGCACACGAGGCTTTATTCGCTTGGAAATCATAAATCAATTGTGAGAAGCAACCTTTATTGTGGAAACGAATCTGTCACCGCCTCTAATCCTTTAAGAGTTTTCATATTTAATTCTCTTTCTGATAGTATATGGTGCGTTTGGAGATCAATTTTGAGTGTGTGTGGGAGGATGGATAAAAATGGTTATTAAATACTTGTAAAATATTTTTCATTAATTTTAACAACGTCCCAAGGAGACGTTTGCTCAGTAGCATTAGGGGATCCGGGTTGAAGAATGACAGAGACACCGATGATAAAATCTTCACGACATGATTACTCGTTACTTCACTTAATGTTTTTATTTTACAAGAAACTCAATGCTTATAAGTAAATATATCATGACTATCAGCCCGCAGTCCACTGCTGAACATATGGCCTCTCCAATTGCACGCCTTTAACTCGATTCTCGGCAACTATCATCCAGCCACCTTGCGTAGATGGTCACTCCACCTAACCTGAAGGCGTCCTAGGGTTGTAAATAAATGAACCGTCCCAAAACAGATTTAAGATTAAGTTTAATTTTTTTTTCTGTTTTGACGAAGCACAAACATATAACATAAAGATTTACCTCCAAAATGCTTAAAATATAACTAATCACTGATATTACCGAATCAACATCTGATAATTTTCTATATACTACATACTAACCAGAACAAAATCATCACAACACTGTTTATGGTTAAAGAGTCACAATTTGTCTCCACACAGAAAGTCGAACCACCACTCATTGTATCTATGTCTTTTATAATTTTATTAATTCCATCCATCACCCATACATCTCTTCAATAGATGATGACAGATCATTTCATCTATTTCTATTTGTTGATTTAGATATTTACAGTATCGTTAGTAGTAATTAATTATTCTTATAAAGAATATCTGAATGCTCTTTTGTGGTTTGTCATGGAGTAGATGTCATAGATATTAGAGATCTTAGAATTGAACAATAAACTTTAGACAAGATGCATGAACGAAGTCAAAGTGTACTAACATGGATAATAGGAGTAGTAATTATTGAAGTTCCAATTAAGTTAAACATAATTGAAAAAGAACAATTAGCGCAGGAATTAACAGATGAATGTAATTAACACGAAGACTTTCGAAGAGAATCCGATGAATTGGTTACAAACGTGTAAGTTGTGAAACGTTTTAAATATTTTTACTGTGTAAACTTGAGCATACTTGGATTTGGATACAACAGTATCTCAAATATAAGATGACAATAATTGTGATTTAATAATTCTGAATTATTGATAACATTTACTTCAGAAAACTCATCTACAATTGCCTCTTTTAACATTTGCGATAGATTTGTAGCCATCGCATTCCAGTGGCATTCCAAATATCAATGATATTTGTATGTCATTTTAGTTGAAATTACGGCATCCGTCTAGTACCCACGTACATTACACACCAAAATGCATAGCCATAATCCATCATCATCAGTCATGAATCATGAGTCATCTTCGCAACGTATTAGCTCTACATATATTAGTACTCTAGCATCTGCTCCACATTAGACACCAACGTCCTAGCAAAGACAAAAGGCCCATATCTCCAACCCTCGTGACCTGATAACGGCATGACTCATTAATTATAACAATCGACGCCTCACTCGTCTCACAGCCATTAAGAGCAATCTAATCTTGTTAACATAATCCGATGCTGAGCAGCCCACGCTGAGGAAGTCAATCATCAGCAAGCTCCACGTTTAGTTCGATCAAAGAATTGAGACGTTTTAAATTTTATCACGTGACGTTCGCTTAATTTCCATTGTGTCTTTAACGTCTTGTACACACGACGATCTTACAAGCTATATAGTCTGTTCAAAAAGTATCCGATAAAAATGTAAACAAATGCATTAAAAATTGCACCTGTGGATACAAACTTGTAGTGCAACTTAAAAATTGAGCGCTTTGATTTGATTATTTGGGTATTTAAATCCGAAATTCTAATTTTAAATCACCATAAAGATGTTTTTAATTTAAAAATTGAACTTAATTTTGTAACCTAAATGATCGTCAATGACTTTTCAAGTACAATTTAATAATTTTATTCAAACAATATTGTTGGAAAAAGTGGTAAGATGTGTTACTAATTTTCGTGAGTAATTGCATACAATTTTATCATGAACAGGGTTGTTTATACTTTCATCAGATATTTTTGGAACACACCATACTTTTGCCGTATTGCATAGACCTTCCGTACAATGAGTTGTCAACTTATACTGGAAATGTACAGACGCCAGCAATAATCAAGCTTGAAACGGTCAAATCTTCCTAATCAACTTTGAACCTTATGCTTTAGTGATAAAGTTGAAAGTCTATTAAAGAAATTTGACAGATTGTAGTAGCTTGATGTGCTGGCGTCTGTACCTATAGATGTATTATGTCCTCGTGTTTATCACAAGAACATATAACTACTCTGTGGTGTGTAACATCTTGATTGGTATGGCTTCTTCTAAAGTTATTTTATGGTTTCCTTTTCCTTTAATTGCGGTTATCTTGGCATTGTTAAGTTTTACGGTGGTTAGTCGGTTATGATCTGTTGTGGCATTATTAGAGTCAATTGTTATAGGGTTTTATTTTGAAGTAACCGTTGGTACATTACTGTTTGATGTATTTGTGATATGTGCCCGTCCCGTCAAAATCTATTAGATATATATTAGAGAAGAGAATATATATAAGCACCTACAATGATGACATAAAGAAGTTATTCAAATAAAATCTAAATATATTCAGATATTTGTTAGATTTATTAACAAATATGTAAACAATGACAAACCCACAAATATAAAGACGAACTAAAACAATATCACAAAGACCTGTAAGCAAAAGTGAATCAGTGTTCGATAAACAGATAAAAATCTCAAGTCAAACAACATAATATACCTCAATTGAATACAAGATTAACGTACCAATTTACCATCAATAGGGTTATTATCTACACCATTCTTAACCCCGAAGAATTAACCGACAAAATATTCAAATCGATACATTATGGGGATCAGAGTGACAATTTGGTCCTCCATTGTATGGTAACGATGTGTTTTGGTACAAAGGACCGAGGCGAGAGGAAATTGGTCCATAGGACCGCTTCCTGTTGACAGTGTTAATTGTTAGTTTTATAGTTAGTGATAAGCTTTGGATGTGTGTGGGTTTTGGTGGAGTTTCTGTTTACCCTTAAATAAGCTGCTGGTTTTAAGCTCCCCGGCACCATTAGTTATATAATGTTATTGGTGATTCAAGAATCTTACGGTCAGTCCTAATATTCTATCTGCGACTTGGATAAAGTTTTTTCGTCTATCGATAGGCTTTTGAGTCTCAAAAACTATTTTGATCAATCTTCGGTCTTTTGATTAATCTATTTGTTAGAGGGATCGAAGATTTGCTGTCTAAGTTTAGCTTTCATGCCTTTTATCCGGCTGTCTTGTCTCTGAAAGTTTGATAATTTAGGCTTGGTAGCAAAATCACAGAAAGCAACCGTTGAATAGATTTTTGAACCACTCGGTTCTAATCCATACTAATATTATAAATTCGAAAGTAACTCTGACTGTCTGTCTGTCTGTCTGTATGTTACCTTTGCATGCCTAAACCACTGAACGGATTTTGAAAAAAATTGGCAGAGAGATAGATTGCATCCCGGGGAAGGACATACAATACTTTTTATCCCGATATTCCCACGGGATCGACACTTATGCGGGTGAAACCGGGGGGCGCTGCTAGTCTCCTATATAGTGGCACGGTTGGCGCAGTGGTTAAGCGATAGACTGCTGCGCTGCGTGTCGCGGGTTCGATTCCCGCACGGAACAAAATAAATATTTGTATGACTTACAAGTAGTTGTTCCGGGCCTGGCTGTGAATGTGAGTTTAAATGCTTGTAAATGCATCCACAATACAGGAGAAATTCTAAGTGTGGTGCACAGTTTAAAAAAACAATTGTCCAGTCAATAAAGGAGTTGTAGAGTGCCAGTACAGGAGGTGAGCCGAAGAGGGGGGAGGGGCAGAGGGTTCCCACTTTTGCGATTTCACTAAAATTTTAAAAATTGCATCTTCGGGAAAAAATCTTATAACAAATGAAAGCTCATAAAATTCTCTACAACTTTTATGAATCCACTTTTCGAATTTCACGCTTATTTTGGGCCATTCATTGACTGGACTATATAGTTTCGTGGCTAGTTCGACCACTCACCACACTACATCACAGATAATCCTTCTGTTATGTGCCCTACTGGTAACCATTACAAAATCAACATTTTATTTTCAAATATCCCGATTCTTTTTTTCCCTAATCTGTCGAACCCAGTAGCCATCAACCCGTCAGCTACTGAACATCAAAATTAATCCTTTATTGACCCCAATGACAGCTCGACGATTTTTTATCATAAAGCATCCGAATCTGCTGTGTCATGGGGACTTGGGTTGAGTCCGGTGTTTTTTTATTTATTGATAAATTGATATGACTTTTTGGATTTTTGATCCGATGAGTGTGATCCTTTTAAATTATTTGAGTACCTACTAAATATAGCTAGTGTATATATAGCTAGTGTAGCTTTGGAGCCATACGGATTGGTGTGTTTTATTATTTGAGTAACAATCTGTGTCGTCTTTCGTCATACTGGCATCGATGTTATTAGAACTAATGTGTGTTATAGCTTTAATAATTATGGTGAATTTTAGTGCAACAACCCATTGCTGCTTAGTCACTATTATTTTACATACTATGTATGCGTACCAGATGGCCAAACCCCGTTATAAAAAACGTTCAAAATCTACAGTCCGGGCGTCGAGAGAATGCGTTTCTGATACTTGTCAGTGGGACAATTCTATTTGCTAATAAAGATCAAATTCGTAAAACACGTACCTGTTCGTTTATATGAAACTGACAAGTGTCCAGAACGCATTCTCTCGTCGGCTGCACTGCAGTCGCAGTCTCATAATCGACAACTAGTGTATGGGCAAACTACAATAATATATAAAACTAGAGAGCCCGATTACTTATCTTATCTTCCCCCCAAATTATATTAAAATCATGCTCATCGCGATCTCACGATTATACCATAAGATTTCAATTCAAAGGGTCTGTCATCCATAACTTTCATAACCCAATAAGTCAGGCGCTTTACCCAACCACTGCACAAATAGCATTAGCCCTGCATGGTTGAAACACGCTGAAACTATTATAATCATATTTTCTTCAGGTTAATGCTTTGTAGGGACCTGTATCAACCACAGACTTAAAATTGATAGGATTTTATTTACCTCAAGTGAGAAGTTCAGATAAAAAAATTACAATCTCAGATTATTAGTTTTGTAATTCTGCCCTCAAAAACTTCCAAAATAAGAGCCAGACACTGTCACTAGTGACAGTTAAAGATTATAAATCTCTAAATGCCAATTCCTGTACTTATAAATTATTATATATTTATAATATTTCATCTCAGCGACAATTAATATCAAAAACTTCTCAAAAATGTAAGAAAATATCAGACTGTGTACGTTCTTAAAATTACGAGAATTGCCAGTAAACTTCACCAGTAATGACGCACAGAACATGATGAACAGAACAGAATGAAGTTTAATAGTCACACTATGCTATTCTCAAGTATTTCCAAAACTAGAGCCAGATAACTCACGTACGCACGTGTAGGAAAGTAGACACTCTAAAACCAAATAGCAACCAAGAAGTACAAACAGGACATTAGCCAAATTATAAATGACTGCTGAAGAACCATTAGTAAGAGCAAATCTTACGATATTTACTTTTTCTCTAAAGAATTGTTGCACTCAGAGTTTATTTTTAATTGCCAGTACCTCTGCAATTTCAGAAAAAAGTAAAAATCAACCGGATCCAGCCACAAATAGACACACCTGATGATAGACGTAGAAATACGACACATCTCGAAGTAATAAATATCTTTAAAGGGAACATCAATAAAATATGCTATAAGAAATAAGGCAATCAGGCTGCGCATGCTTCATACGAATTATCAGACATCATTCAAGCAATCATTCGAGGTAAAAGTAATTGTACAGACGGTACGAATGTAACAAACCTCTTCAGCTGCTATTAAAATCGAATTATTGATGACCAAACATAGATTATCCCTCCCTCCGTAAAAACATTCACAGATCGGAGCTCTGATCAAATTGGTCGAAGATAGTGGTGGCAGTTCCTTAAGCTTGACAAGAGATGGCGTCAGTGTGTCATGCGCCGGAGTCGATTGTGGAGTTTTAGGGTTAGCAGCGCCATCTGTGGTAGAGTAGCGTAAAGTTATGTTTGAAAGCTTTGTTTTGTAGGTGTTTGTAAATTTTATTTTAGTGTTAGTGTTCTTTATGCCTAAAGTCTGCATGGCTGATAATAGGCGATGCAGTCTCGTAATTTAGCACTTTGAGTTACAAAAAGACAATAGTATGAATCAAAGAGATATAAATCAGTTTATTCTAAAAAATCTATGTGGAAGATAAATGTAATAAAAAATAGATACAATCATGTTGGTGCTGATATAGACACCTCATACGAAATAACTACTTAACGATAATTATTGCAGTAGGTAGGCGGTTTGAAAAAAAATGACATGGACGAGAATAAAAAGAAGAAACCATTCTTATTTAAGAGGAAAAAAATCAACGTGATTTTTGTGGAAACGAAATAGACACGGTACTTATTGCTGTTCGTGCATCGCGAAATCTAACGATCTTTGCCATATTTTCGTGCAATAAAAAACGACTCATTCGCATATGAGACTTGGGAAAAAGCAAACAAAAATAGCAAAAAATTACTCAATAAGCATGTCAACGAACTAACATTGACCTCACACACTGCCTAGGATCAGAGAGATTCACGTTTGAACATTTAAAACGTACCTACATAATTATGAGTCATGTTGTAATAAACATTTAAATGCGAGATTTAAGACTCCCACGGATGGGGTAATAAAGATAATTTTAAATACAAAGCAACGAAGCGCACGAGTAATCGCGAAACGAACATCAAGTCATGACGAGATTCAAATCATTGCGCCCGCGCACTCAAACGGGTTTTTCATTTATCAGATCGATTGTGGGGCGTGGCTTATAGATCGGTAGGATTTATATCTGTGCTCTTCGCTCCTGTTGCTTCCCCGTTTGACAGTGTGAGTGTGAGAGAGATAGGAAACGTTACGCCCGATCGATTCCAATGAAGTGCGCGCGCGACTATGTATTTTCTCAGAACAAGAAAGTGGACAGTGTCTTGTTTTAGAATATTATGTACCGTGTAATAGTCAGGTCGTACTTACTATAGTAGACACAGCACATTTATTATTATTGCGTATATTTTGATTTTTTCACAAGATTAATGCCGTGTGTTCGTATGAGTGTTTTATTAGACTGGTTTCTTGTGATATTGCTACTGGTTTTTGCGTAATTTAAAGCGAAAAATAAAGATGTTTGGAAGCCGTTTCGGTTATGTAAATTGATTGAGTTATCAGATAAAAAATTACTTAGAAGAATGCTCGGTTACAAAAATCTGAATACATTTTGCAACTCAACGGTTTATGCTTGTTTTAAGATGCTGATCGTATGATGTGATCTCTCTGGACTCGAATGTTAGCGACAAAACGCCTACAAGTAATACCTAAGTAAAAAATTAAGCTAAAATAAAAATGAAGATTACCACCATCATCATTTCATTCGAGAGACTGATGGCCATAGGCATCCGACAAGCGAAAATAATAATATTAAAAACCAATTGAATACAATCTAAGGTACTAAAAGTATGTAAAATTTAAACACCGACATTATTGACTTAATAAGCGATCAATGTAATTATCTGAAGAACTTTCTGTACCATATTGATGCAAATAAATTATTTTGATTTTGAAAAGAGTAATTATTATAATTATGTAACATTCACGTAGGTTTCAACTTAACAATGTAGTCATCAATGTAATACATTGCCAAAGTCAAAACATAAACCTCTTTCTCCCCATCAAAGAATAACAAAATCTCTGTCTAGAGACTACCCTGGCCACATCTGAAGACCTTTCAATCATTATCCGTTGACGCCGTATAATTATTTAGATATGCACGCTTGCTATCCTGCCCACCCCTCTCCCGAGGCGTCACGCGTGATTTTTTGTCCCTTTTGCAACAAAAAACAGACCATATTTTAATTGCCCTAAAATATTTTCGGTTCGATGCTGATGTGCGGATAAAATAGGTTCATTAATCTTAGATTTTTCGTTCTACCGATTTGATGATTTGAGGTTTAATTTACCGAGATATTGCAATGGTATCGTCTTAATTATTATGAAAGATTCTGGGATGCAGTTTTGCATTATCTTAAACAAACGTGTCTGTATTCTACCTATAGAAATTTTGATCGAAAGATAAATAGTGAAATTTTAATAAAATGATTAAAGATAATATATGGCCCAGTATCGCACCTTGAGAATTCCACATTTTAGTTCCTAAATTAATAAAATCAATATTGTCAATCAATTTTAAATACTTTCTTACAGGTCCAGTTTCCAGAAGTTTTAAGACCTTATATCGATTATGATAGGTACGCACTATCCATTTTCAGCGATATTACAGATTAGGTACTATACCTACTTCTAAAGTTTTCTCTAAATCTGTTAGCGATAAATCTAGAAGTATAGCAATAAATTATCAACTTCTTAAAAAGACATAATACAACACAACAATTCTTTTATATATTATTTGGTGCATGTTCTTCATCAATTTGATTTCCAACTTTGAGACTGACCTTCACATCTCTCAATAACCTGCTACAATGATGTTATTATAAGTAGGTGCTTCAGACATACTGTTACCCAGACGTAAACACAGGCATACAAGTGTATTTAATTCATTAATCCAAATCGGTTCACCTCGAAATCACTAGTTACCTTTCGTTCAATTGCGGCTTTCATTGCCCCTATAAATATACCACCACTTTCACAATTCCTCCCCTGTCATAAGGTTGAATTTTCTCTAAACAAACTGCAAATAACTTCATCATTTATGTAAAGTAAGTGACGAAGTTGCTAATGTAGTTGGTTTAAATTCTATTTCTTTAGGTTTAGGAGTGATTATTGCTTGATGTTTATTTCTTTGTAAGTTTGTTGTCGCAGCTTAATGAACATTTAATAACAGTGTTTTTTTTAAGGTTTTGTTCGATACGCTCGTCTATATGTTCAGATGAGTTGCTGCAGGCTGTTTTGTATTTGCGTAGAGTAGTGTAAGATTAGAGACTTCTTAATTTTAATACAATATTTATAAGACGTTGGCTATGGACATTGTTGAATTTGGCTATGATAAATAATTAATTTGATTGCTAAATCAAACGATTAACGACGCGGAGAAAGTTGCCAGAATCTTGATAGAATTAACTTTACCGAATACTAGTGTACAAAAAAAAACTGCTTCAATCGCAATGTTAAGATAAATAATCAATTTAAGCGTGGTTACTCGTAAAAGCATGTCAATAGTGAGCATATTGACATAAATAAACAATCTGATGGTGAAAGCTCTAACGAAACCATTAAAAACCAACATACATATTCAAATCTAAATCACATCAGACAACTATGTCACAGCACCAATTCACGACAAGTTTACATGCAATCGCACAGAGCTGCTAGCAAATCCGATAATGTGCCGTAGTACAAAGTTGCTGCCGTTTACCACAGCGAAAAACCCATTTTCTCGCTCGATATACCAGCCGTATCAGGATGAGAGCAATTAAAGGTCGGATGACGTGGATCTCAGTGAGGGTGGGTGGAGGCGGTATATATGATTGATCAGAATAGCGTGTATTCAGTATAGAACATCGGCACAGTAAAAGAAGGAAAGAGGAATGATAATGAACTTTTGTAACCATATTTATCTGCAAATAAATATTTGACTTTGACTTTGACTTTGATGATAAGGGGCAACTAGAGTCAATATATAACACTTTCAAGTAAAAATTACAAATATGTAGGTAAACCACAAAAGTATAATGCGCGAAATTGTCACGTATCTAAGTATTGCTTATGAAAAAGGTACGAATCTCACGGTAGAAGTAGAGAAAACAGTGCGTTATAACACTAATTTGGAAGTCAATCTAATGTCACAAAGCAATAACAAATGGATAAATTTAATTGTTAATCTAAATTCATGTAAACTCAAATGATGAATATACCTAAACTTCATTATCTTGAAGACTGAGCCTAAGCTGGAACAAACTCTGTTTTTAAAAACGTTAAATTACATTACTAGTAATTCTAGCAATTAAGATACATTTTTGCACCCTCGACAACACACAAAAATACCATCTCCAAAAATCCCTAATCCTTGAACAAAACTGAATTGCGCATAGCGTTTTTACGGCATTCGGCGGAACCGTATGACTAGACGCGCTGGATCATTAATCCTGAAGTTTCAGATGTGAGCAGAACGATAAAAATTACGCGCGCTACGCTAGCCGAGCGTAAAGAGCGTAATGACATGTTATCTAAGCGACATATTTCTGGATTATGCTTTTTTAAGATCGGAGACTGAAGATTGGGATGTATTTTTAGGTGTCCATGTGTGGTTTGGTTTATTTTTAGCTGCCCTCAATTGGTTTTTGCAATTGTAAGGACTGCTGTAATTGTAGGGGTTTATTTATACATTATGATTATGATTAATGTTAACTACGTTTAAACTTCAAAATGTATGGTTAAACAGTCGCTAAACTCTAGGTAAGGGGACTACATGACCTAAAGCGCGGTCACTGTCGGACTGCATAGAAAAGAAAGAGACGTGCGATAAAACAACGCTGATAATTTATTGCAAAATATGAAGCAATTATCTATTTACAAAAAATCTATTGTTTGAACTAAAAAATTAAAACACTAGCTTTATTATGTTGCTTGTAGAATAATCTGACAAAAATCAGAATGATTGTATGTATGGTTGTTATTGTAAAAAGAAAGTTTTTAGAGGTATCTTCATGATTTTTCTGTCGTATCAAATTAGTTGTATTATGTTTTCAATACACTATCTAACTAGCATATGTCCTGAAGAATATCATATATTTTTCTGATTTTGTTTACTGTAGTCGTCAGTAGTGAAGGGTAAATTTTTGTAAGCCGGAATAAATATCTTTATTATTATTATTATATTATTATTAGCCTGTGATGTCCCACTGCAGGGCAAAGGCCTCCCTACTCTCTAAAATATCTTTAATATGATTATATTATTTGTTTAGAGAATACTGACTGTGCCATTTTTATTTGTATTTTTAGTTGTATGGAATCTTCGCCACTGGTAGTCGATCATATACTTTTAAGCATTATAAAACTTGCGTTTTTTGCGTTTAGGTCCCAGTCCCCTTAACTTTAAGCAACCTTTATGAATAAAGAGGGTAATAACTTATACACTTTTGTTTTTGTGCCTATGTCTTTCTATCAATGTTGTTAAGGCTTACAAAAGGATGATTTCTGCAGTAGGTACGGATTTTGCAACAAGTTTTTTTATTGTGAGTTGGTATTGTTCTTGAAGTTTTGCAAATACTAAAGAAAATGAAAGTGTTATGGCCATCCACTGTATGTTGTGTAGTGTTAATTTATTTTTGTTATGAACTTTCTGGTATATAATAAAGTCATTATCA
The DNA here is from genome assembly GCA_916614155.1 of Mesoligia furuncula. NCBI lineage: Eukaryota > Metazoa > Arthropoda > Insecta > Lepidoptera > Noctuidae > Mesoligia > Mesoligia furuncula. Next base: position 2,684,683 of record OU744810.1, read on the forward strand.
CCATTCACCTGCCCATAACCCAATTTATTTGGGGTCGCCGCAACATGTCTTTTGTTCCATACTTCTCTATTAGTCGTCATCTCGGTAGTCACCCCCTTTCTAACCATATTATCATTCACACAGTCCATCCATCGATTCTTTGGTCTTTCCCTATTCGTATAGCTATTGACAAAATTGATTAAAGTATACAAAATAAATACTGTATTTCTCTTATTAACATGAAGTAACTTTTACAAAAGCAAAAACATTGTAGCATCCAATGATTAATGGGAAGCCCTTTTTTAAAACATCTTACAAATCAAATATAACTCAAGTTTGCATCAAACAAATCTGCTGCATATGAAATAACTTCTCCATTCTCGAATATCCCAAGTCAAATCGAGAAAGTGACAAAAGCCATTCAGATAATGTGTAAGTGTGAACAAATCAGAGACTAGTTGAACTAAGTTGTAACGTAATGTCTAATGTCGCTGTATAGACGCTCCTCCGAGAATTAGATGGTATGCACTGTGCTGTGTTCAGATGGGTTTAGCTACTAGATTTACTTGTGAGATTAGAACGTAAGAAATTGATGGAATTCATTTTTATGTGGAGTGGTTTCGCTAAGTTCGTGGGTAACTTTTGCGAGTATCTGAACTGAAACTTCAGACGGTCCCATTGAATTACCTATAGTTTCCATGTATTTATCAAATAGCTTGTTTATATGTACTACATCATTATTGCTAGCATTTTCACAGGAATTCGCACGCCTATTATATACTTAGTTGGAACAGATTGTATCATTCTATGGTGTATTGTGTAGTCAAAGTAGAGAAAACTATGCAACAATGAGGAACAAGGAAGGAGGACAAGGAGTAACAATGCAAAGGCAGTGACATTGATATAGCAACGCAAATATTCCGATCACCTTAAAATTGCCTTGATGTTCATAATGCTACAAAACCTCTTTACTTTACTATCCAAAATCAGCATGACCATTGCCATTAAATCTCTCTATACAACAAGTACTCACTCCAGTGTCATAAATTTGATTGTTAGCAACCATTAAACCCACATTACCTACATAAAACCACATTGCCACAGAAACTCCAGGATCATCCCAACTTTAGGATAACCATTCAATCTCTCCTGCAACAGTTACTAGAGCAAGTTACAACTCCAGCAGCTTCCCCAATCTGAACTCTCCTGATCGAACTCCACCACCTGTTGGCAAGCGAAGGTGCAATTGTCAACATATTGCATGACGGTTGCACGTGCCCTACACGCCCCGGGGGCTCAATTGGGAATGTTGATACAGTTCATTGAATTTCAGAGGTAGGTACTGGTGTTAATATTAAAGCGTTTTCGTTTGTTAGTAGTTTGGGGTTAATTGATTTAGAAGTTTGTGGGAGTTCGAGTACCTAATAAGATAGAAAAGGGGGAAATTACGTGTTTTTATATAAAGTTTGTAAAAGAAGCAGACATCCTATCGATGGGGCTTCGAATCTTCGGTTATGGAGTTTTTCGAAATATTGGTGAACCCTTGATAATTTTAAGTTTTGAGACATGATAAGTTACCGTCTTTGTATCACTGAATAAGAATCCAAGGAAAGGTTTGCCCATGGTAAGATTTCCTTTCAGGCAGACTTGGTCAATGCTCCCTTCAAAATGTTTGAGCTGAATGGTACTGATCTCGTCATGTTCGTGAACGGGCGCCGTCAGTTGGGGCTGACCGACTTCTTGACAATTCAAAAGTGCCTGTTAATGGTTTTGGTAATTGAAATAAATGCTTTGAGTTTGAGTTTGAATGCCAACAGTAATCTTTTGGACACGCTCGTTCTATCATAGACCTCATCAATTGCTCTCCATCAGGCGTGATCGAGGTCAAGAGCAGGGTCATAAAAAAAGCTAAATGATTATAATCATTTAGCTTTTTTTCATAAGAAAGCTGAAAAGTGTGTTTGTTTGAACACGCTCTGGAACTGCCAGGCGGGTTTGAAAAAAAAATATATTTGCATTTGATAGCTCAGTTCTTGAGAAAGGTTCTAGGCTACTTAACATCAAGCTTAGGAGCAGAATTATTAAAAGTCACAAAGATCGCTAAGCAAAAACGAAGTGAAACTGCAGTCAGCAGGATTGTCCGAAAGGGTTACTGCTGGCCCGGAACATAAAGGGCTAAGGAAGGAACACGGGTGGGTTTTAGTCAGTAAGAGTCTGCTCCACCCAGAGCGGGAGGGGTCATTTGATGATTTCCCATACTCAAAAAAAAAATACCATCATCGACATCGTCAACGTGAAATTTCACGTTGATGATGTCGCGGGCAGAAGCTAGTCCTTATGTTAAAATCCTTCCGTCACTCCCGTGGGAAGATACAGAAAGGTATGTTTGAAGAATCCATCACATGACTAAATAAAAATAATACTACAAAACAAACAATTAACCACAAATGCAAGACAGCAGAAATAGAACCATCTTCATCCGCACAGAGCGACAAGCGTCCGAGCATCTCGACAAAAAAATATTAAAAACTTTCCTTTCAAGAACTTATAACACCCTTTGCGGTGAAAGGTTGCAACTCTCGCAAAACAATAACCGCTGGGAGTAAAAAAAAAACTTTATTTTTTAAACACCCCACTTAAACAAGACAACTCGCTCGCGTGCCGTTGCTAAAAAAAAAAAACAAACTCAGGCCCTAAAAGCTCACGAAAATATTTCAGATATTTAACAAATGCTAACCGCTAACGATGTCCTTTAATATTTGGAATATAAAATAAAAAATCCTCTTTTGTCGGACGAGGCGAGTGCCGACAACTTTTTTTTTCTGTATTTTAAACGCTGCGGTTCGTTTGTTTGGAGGGAAAAATGCCCGGTTGGCCCACGGAAAACTTTTTTGCGGTAAGAAAAGGTTGTGTACCACTGTGTGTCTGTTCATTTTTTCGTTGTTGTAAAAAGTGATGGTACCTACATTGGGTCTTTGATGTAAATTGGCGAACAGCAGAGTTTTTCCTAAAATTTTCTCGGTCATATTTGAGGTGTGCGTTCCGAAAGATAAACGGACAGGAACCGGGCTTCAACTGTGAAAACCTGAAAAATCCCAGTTCAAATATTTCGGACAAGCCTTTATACACAACAACACTAAAATATTTTTCAACATGTTATGTTAGCAATTAGATATCAACGTCATTGAAGCATATTCTAATCTCATAACAGGAAATAAATAAAAATCTTCTTCTCTTGTACGAAGACTTGGGTGGTCCACGCCAAGATTGAGTCCCTGTTGACTCTTAAATTAAAAAAATAATAAAAATATTGAATTTGGCCTGGCAACATACAAGGTGGGGTATGTTGCCAGGCCAAATTCAATATATTTAGGATTACAAGCGTGATGATACGGTTTAAGTGTTAGCATCAATGTTAGTGTCTGTATGGTGCCGGACTTAAAGAATAGCACCACCCTATACTTCTCGTGGGTGTCGTAAAAGGCGACTAAGGGTCGTGCCGGAAAATGGGCTGCAGCGTTCTCTATGCATACCATACTGCGATCACCAACCCGCCTGCCAAGCGTGGCGATTATGGCAAACCCCTCGAAGAAGAAGCACAGAACCGGTAGAAGTGGAGGTGTTTGGGGAAGGCGTATGTCCAGCAAACACTAACTAAACAATATCTTTTTCTTTTCCTCAAAGATAAATGGAAAAGCTAATTCGTTCTCTCTAAATACAATTATCCCTTGAAATCTGAGGACTTTAACGCGACAGCAGACAAAATTCACATAAAAATGATTATCTTGAAGAAAAACAAAGATTTAGCGTACCCGCACAAATAGAGCTATCTGTTTAGAATGCGATACATAATGGGATAATTATTCAAGATCCTGAGGTGCGGACACACTGCGGGATAATTTTGAAGACAGCTATTTATTAGCAAACTGAAACAGTTTTAAATAACTGTCGTCAAGGTTGATTTAAAAAAAAAAAAGTAATTCTATGAACTAAGTAAGAGTGATCAGAGTCAGACATAGCACGCATCTTTAAAATATCCATCATCTGCCTAGCCTTTTCCCAACTATGTTGAGGTCGGCTTCTATTCTAACCGGATGCAGCTGAATACCAGTATTTTACATGGAGCGACTGTTTATCTAGCCTCTACAACCCAGTTACTGGGCAATACGATACCCCTTGGTAAAACTGTTAGACTGTTTGCTGTCGAAGCATCCACGAATGACAGCCGGGACCAACGGCTCAACATGCTTTCCGAAGCACGGAGGGGTCTAGGTATGTAAAGATGGTCACCCATTTACGGAACAACCGCGGCAAGCATAGCTCGACCAGTGCGGCTGTTATTACTAAGCCACAACCCCCCCACAATCTATAGAATATCTTAATTGTGAATTACGACGATTAATAACCATTACGATTAATAACCATTAAATAATGCAAAGCCGTAGGCTTTGCATTATTTAATGGTTATTTAGTTAACGAGTTTCTTGCCCGTTCTTCTCCATAGGTACCTTCTAGGCTTTGGAATGGGCAACTAGCTTCATCATTCTGACTGACCGACTAGTTGACAATTCAAAAGTGCCTGTTACGTGTTTATTTGTAATAAATGCTTTAAATTTGAATTGCTTTTTTTTCTCTGTCGATCACTTTAAATCTTTCTCACATTTCCTGAATCATAAAAGCTGTTATAACTTGCAGAGTTCTATGCACCTGAAAATCTTTAAACGCTTTTCCAATCTTTAAACTAGGGTAGGTACGTATTTACGCGACCAGGTATATGCTTCCAAGTACACACACCAGGTACCGATCCATACTTGCAAGACTTCAAAGTATTTTATACGGCTTCTCGCTCAACTACGTAGGTAGGTACTCAACCGCGTTAGTTTTCGCAAATGCGATCATGCTCCTTATAAGTAAGAGTCTACGGAACAATTTCTTATGCAAGTATTTATACTTTAATGGTAGGTCAAATTTACGGTTTTCTGTTTTTTTCCTTTACTTGTGCTACATGATCTTGCTTCTTGCCAAATTTCATGATTCTAGGTCAAAGGGAAGTACCCTATAAATTTTGATTCCTTTGAGTGTCGAAATATACGTTTTTTGCGGCATATACGGCCAAACGGCCGTATCTTTTTTTACGTTAACTTAAGTGTTTGATTTTTCCACAGCTTCAAGGGACTGTAGAAGTCTACAGTCCATGGAGTGCGTGGAGGTGTCGAGTTGAAATTAAAACCATACTCAACTGAGTATATGTATTAATTTTAACTCGATTCCTCCACGCATTCCCGAGATAAAGAATCTTAACAGACGGACGGACGGAATCTTAACAAAGTGATCCTATAAGGGTTCCATTTTTCCTTTTTGACGTACGGAACCATAAAAATAGCAATGATAATATACCTGTGGAGAAAACAATACGTCAATGAATGAAAACTCTAGCAATACTAATGCATGAGTATTTTTGAAATATCGAAATTACAAAAGTGATTTTTCAAACAAACTAAATGTTAGTGATGGACCGACTCAAAATGAAAATATTTTATTTCACGTAAACCTACATGTGCACTTATGAAACGTCAGAAGCTAGGTGCACGGTTCCAATTGGTCGTTTCCTATGGAGAAGAGCCGGCAAAAACTAAGGGTTTGCCAATCTTTGTCTATATGGCTATAGTGACTAAACTATTGAACATTTTTTTTTGTAAACAGCCTAGAAACGTCATCATCAACTAATACTATAAAGGCGAAAGTTTGTGAGTGTGTGTTTATATGTTTGTTACTTCTTCACGCTCAAACGGCTGGACCAATTTTGATAAAATTTGGTATGGAGGTAGCTGACACTCCGTATTAACATATAGGCTATCCTTTTTATCCAGATATTCCCACGGGATCGAAACTTATGCGGGTGAAACCGCCGAACGCAGCTATTTAGCTATGAAAATCTTAAATTACTTTCGTACTTTTTACTAACTAAGTACACAAGCTAAAATAGGGGCCCCTCTAACATAACCTCACCCTAAGATCAGCACAAACATCGGCGATGTATTCCCTGCACAATGCGCGGTCCTAATTTGAATACCATGCTTATGGGACAATCGGCAGACTAAAAAATATGAACAATACGCGTGGTCACGTCAAACTCCATGGTTGCCTCTTACGGGGCTCGTAAAATTTTATCTTAATTGTCTATCGGCTCTTCAATGTCCTTTACTTTGAATTTTGGAAGGTAGTAAACATGCTATATTATTCATTATGATGGATGATCCACAGTATCCACGAAGTTGCAGTACACAACTGGATTTACACATCACGTTTTCGAATAAGACTGTCATACAGGTATGAGTGACTTTTTCTGAAGCCGTTTCGACGGCCAAGTACATCTGCCGAGCCTTTTCCCAACTATGTTGGGGTCGGCTTCCAATCTAACCGGATGCAGCTGAATACTAGTATTATACCTGGAGCGACTGCCTATCTGACCTCCACAACCCAATTACTGGGTAATACGATACTCCTTGATAAGACTGGGTTGTCAGACTTTCGGGCTTCTGACTACCCGTAACGACTGTCAAAGATCTACCAATGACAGCCGGGACTAACGGCTTAACGTGCTTTCCGAGGCACGGAGGGGACACGGTATATAAAGGTGGTCACCCATCCACAGACTTAACCTGATCTATCGCCCTGTGCGGCTGTTATTATTTAGCCACGGGCCCCTCTACAAGTTTCGTTTTCGAATACCTACTTTAATGGTTTTAGTACTTCGTAGTAAAAGAGAACTTGGGTCACGTCAAATCATAAACAGCGTATGACGTTCCCACTGCTGGGACGCAGGCCTTTGCCAGGTCTTTGAGAGGGAGTGGGCTGTAATCCACCACGCGGGCCCAGTGCGGATTGGTAGATGTCACACATGTCTTCGAATTTTTGTTTCTAGTTCATGCCGGTTTCCTCACGATGTTTTTCTTCACCGTTTTATTGAAATAAATAATTTGTTATAGGTATGTCAACATTATTTCCCTCTTTACTAATAAATGTATTATATCAGATGAATAGTTACACACTGATTTTTCTCTGTCAGTACCTACACAGAAAAAATATTTTCTGACTACACCACATTGAAGCGAATTCATTAAAACTTACTGACTTTATACCTACAGTAAGAAGAAATATTTGTAAAACAGTAACTTTTAATGATTGACCATACTATTTACTGAAAAAAACAAAAAAAAACCGGCCAAGTGCGTGTCGGGCCATGCACAGTGTAGGGTTCCGTAGTAGCCCGTTATCACAATGTAGTACGATTCTGTTGTTCTTTATTCTGAATAGGTAAAAAAAAAAAACATATTTTGGTTTTCAATGCAAATCTTTACCCATTATAAACAAGCAACTACTTCATCTTAGTCACTTTAAAGGATTAATGCTAAGGATTTTGTATTTGGTACAAAATTATCCAACACCCAAGTTCAACGACTATTACTGCTAAACTAATAAAGTTATCTTAACCGCTATACTTTTCCTTTAAAGTTCATGAAATGCACAATCATCGAGAATTTTTCCAGATTTTTCAAACCAGTAGTTTAGCTTTTAGAGGGGGGGGGGGGGGGACACCCTACTGGAACAAAAATTTACACTTTAACTCTTTGCGGGACACTTAACGCCTATAGACGTAATAACAATAAAACTTCTATTGTGTCTCGTTCAGTGTCCTTCAATGTGTTAAACTTTAATATTTCGTAGATGGAGCATTCAATCGAAAAATAATTTTAGCAACCCCTAAGCCATTTTAGAAGACCTATTCAACGATACCCCACACGATGGGGTAGATGATGAAAAAAATATTCATCCCTACTTCACATGTAGGAGAGCTACCCTGAAAAAAAATATTTTCCAAAATTTTATTTTACCACTTTGTCGGCGTAACTGATATACGTACTCCTACAAAATTTCAGCTTTCTAGTGCTAACGGTCACAGAGATTAAGCGAGGACGGACAGACAGACAGACGGACGGGCAGACAGACATGGCGAAACTATAAGGGTTCCTAATTGACTACGGAACACTAAAAAAGGGAAACTACCATTACTGTAACGTAAGTAAATTTCAATGGTTTGAACGATATCACCAAATGAATAAAACAGTTAATTTTGTGACTTTTTAGCTACTTAATAACGTTAAAGTTTACTCTCATGACGGTAACATTTTGCATCAAGCTTGAACTGTAAAAAATACTGTTTTGAACGTTAGGCTCTTATGGTACTGTTTAAAGCAGTTCAGATCAATGTTTTTCATTTTTATTTATTGCTTATTTATTTCAGTGTAATTGGACTTTCGAAAGAAAGAGACTTTAAAGCGTTGTGTAACTATACAGACGCTATACAACGCTTATTAGTAAGGAGGTTATTGTGTAACTATTGAACCAGTTACAGGCACTTTTGAATCGATAAAGTGTTGGTCAGTTAGTCTGAAAGTTGCTCGTTCTAAAACGTAAACCTCATGGTTCGCCCACGGATAAAACTGATACATAATCATTTCCTCCGTTCAACATCATAGTTGTGTATCTGTCGCAGCCAACTGGTTTAATTAGCCGTTTAGTTAACCGCCTAGCCGTTTAACTAAATGGCGGCCGTTCCATTAACGGCCTGAATAATATTGAATTATAGTTTAGGTTGGAAGTCTGTAACCAATCACGCACGAACCGAATTGGTCGCAGTTACTAAGCCAGGGCTCCCGGACCAAATGGGTTAGGTTAGGTTAGAACTGTGATCAACCGCGTGCGAGCCGAGAGAGCGAAGCGAGGCGAGCACTACTTCCAAAGGCAGAGGCGGAGATTCCTTGAAAACGGTCAAAAAGTTGGTTTTTTAAAGCAGTGTATCTCCTAAGCCGTAAATAATTATGACCAAAAAAAAATTATGATATTTTCAAGTCTTGTTTTTAAAGCAGTGTATCTCTTAAGCCGTAAATAATTATGACCAAAAAAAATTATGATATTTTCAAGTCTTGTTTTTAAAGCAGTGTATCTCTTAAGCCGTAAATAATTATGACCAAAAAAAATTATGATATTTTCAAGTCTTATTTTAATACAGTGATGTAACTCAAATCATAATAAAATGCATACATTAATGCATCAAAAAAATCTTCAAATACACCTCTTGTTTGTCTTTAAAAGCAGCTTATCCCTTTATTAACAATTTTAATTATAATTAAAAATATGCCATTAAATTTCTAATGCTAAAATGCATTCAGTGATGGATTATTTATTTATTAGTAAATAGTTTTTGTAAACAGATACCTAACTGCTTCATATTTTACAATAAATTACCAGTTTTGTGTCATCGCGCTTCTCTTTCTTTTCTATGCAGTTTGACGGTGACCGCGCTTTAGGTCATCTAAGCCCCTTAACTAAACGGCTAATTTAACCAGTTGGCTGCAACATATCCACTGGTTCAAGAAGAGAAGTTTGAAGGTAAAGTAAAAAATAAATGACATTAAATTAAATAAGGAGGATTCAGCGGGGTGATTGCGTAACCCACTTTCACTAGTAGCAATGGGTTTCATTTTGACTGCGAGATCATTCATTGCGTTATTTACATTGTTGAGCAGACACATTTTTGGAACATATGAAGCAATGGATTAGAAAATGGAATGGATTTTTCAATACCCTTCAAAATTATTCAGATTGAGATTGATAGTTTGTGACGCAATAAGGGTACAGGATATTGGGGCCGATTTCTTTGTTCACAAATTAAACTAAATTTAAGTTGAGTGCATCTTTTTCTTTATATTTCATTAAGATAAGGACAGAAGATAAATATTAGTTTAGTCCTGTCAAATTAGTCAGCGCCTGACATAAATTGACGTATTTTTAGTAATCAATTTTTTAATTTCGTCTAAACTTGTCTATGGAGTATCTTAATTTGACAGGACTAAATTAATATTTGTCTTCACTGAACTTAAATTTAGTTTAGTTTGTGAAGAAGAAAATCGGCGCCATTATTTAGAATATACTAACGTTTGTGGTTTCAGGCACAGCCCTAACGCAAATGTAATAAATAATGTAGAGGGACAAATATGAAAATAAGTTCTCTACCGCAGGTATCGGCACTCGCACAACTCATTTGCCTACCGTTTTCAGCATGGTCAGCAAAATAATACACTCGAATTTTTCTTAAATAGATTTGCCATTTGTTAGATTAGGGAAAATATTACAACATTATATTAGAAATAAGGGACGCATATCTTTTGAACAATATCTTGAAGTAGAGTTTCAGTTCATCTTTTTGGACAGTTTCGTAATCATTATGAATTTGTGATCATCGTCATCGTCATCATTTCTGCTGGATATAGGCCTCCCCGAAGCACCGCCACTTCGACCGGTTCTGTGCTTCCCGCATCCAGCGAATTCTGCAGCCTTTACAAGGTCATCGGTCTATCTTATGGGAGGCCTTCCAATGCTACGAATTAGTGATTTTTGACCTACATACGTCGGGGGACCCCAGCAGCTTGTGCCCCCAAGCTGCTGTGACCCTGTATCGTTGATAGTGCAGCGGGCACGGCGGAAGTTAGACCCCTGGCGATCTCTGATATTTTTGCTTTCATCACTATAATTCTTTTCCTGAAATAAGCCTTAAAACCACCCCATACTTCCCGTGGGTGTCGTAAAAAGCGACTAGGGGGCGTACCGGAGAATGGGCAGCAGCGTTCTCTATGCATTCCACCACCATACCATACTGCGATCGCCAACCCGCCTGCCAAGCGTGGCGATTATGGCAAACCCCCCCTTTTGGGGAGGCCTATGTCCAGCAGTGGACCTCTTTCGGCTAAAATGATGATGATGATGAAGCCTTAAAACAAAGCAGAACATGTTGTTAGATTTCTTAAATTCCTGCTTCATTTTCTGAAAGCAGGGTAAAGTAATATTCGAAATCTTATAATTCCTTTGCTGACCGTACATAAACGATTCAATACAATAAACAATCACGGATAATCTTTTTGCTCATACCCATATTTACAAGACGTATCGGGCCGTAAGTAGCTGACCACTTCCCGTACAACGTCCACAGACAATCGACCAGGGAATTATGGCCCGTTCGAGTTTGTATTGATTTTTATTAGTCTGATCTTATATGGTAGCAGTATTATTGTCATTTGGAAAATAAATGACTAATAATGGTGTATTTTGTTGTTCTTTCAAGGAGGAATTGACTCTGAATGGGATCGTTTGATTAAGTATTCTTGAATCGATGTTTAAGATGATTGCATTGGTACTGGATCATTATTTATCGAAAGAGTTTGCAGCTTTGGTTTCGGGATTTAAGGTGACACTAGTCAATACTTTTTCCATACAAATTTTTGGAGAGTATCCTCTACTGTTTGACATCGTGCATCGAAAGTTAAGTTATGAGCCAACAAATATTCGTTTTTCTTGCTATTTTTAAGCTAAATTTGGATGTAAATAAGTAATAAAAGAACTGTAAAATCTTCAAAACAAAGTCGGTACGGACAAAGCTCAATTATCGAAGAGTTCAATAAACTTTATTTGTAATTGATTTATGCAGTGCTTTTTTTATAAGACTCGATTTTCCAAAGCACTTTTATAAATTTTTACGCGCCTTTCACTTCGGAACGGTATTTCTGTGCGTGAGAACTAGACGTTGTGCGTGTAGACTAGCGTCTAACTGCTCATCACTGATACTATCTCTGTCGGATGCAATGCCAGGTGAGACAGTGTGCTTTTTGGCCATGACCACCAATGAGTTTGAGCTCGCGACTAGTTCTACCTTATAGCCGTATATGCTATTCCAGTTTCCAGTAAATAATTTTATTTAATTGCCTCGTTGTCTAGTGGTCGCAAGTGTTACTGCTAAGCATGAGGACCTGGATTCGACTCCCATGTCGGGCAAAGTGTTATCGGACTTATCCTGTATATATGTATAACTGGCGAAATGTGGGAGTGCGGCCTGCAGACAAACAGACTTGGGGAGTTTGTTGCCTGAAGAGTGAAAGGCCCGAGACGGCGCCGGCGCGCCGCGAGGGATGGTGGCTGTATGCGGCCACTGAGGGTGAGGGGGTCTGCATAGATTCATGCGGGCCAACACCTGGCCAGGGGGAGCGTGACGAAACGCGCAAGCACTCCAGCACTCCGGCTGAAGGTAGCAGCAAGACACGGTGTGGTTTTAGTCAGTAAGAGTCTGACAGACACCCGTGGGTGGTGGACATCCATGAGGATTTCCACACGATAAAAAAAAGGTACACATCTGCTTACTCCTTCAGAGATTACCTACAGGCGTTATTTTATGTCTCTTAATTTAGCTTGCAGTCTAGCTGATTTTATATCTCCAGAATTAATCAATGCATACGCAAAATGTGTGGTCCCGTCGAACGATAGACCACCCACCTCTTTCAAGTATCGTACGAAATTACCAAGGGAATTCAATTTGTAGCTTGCAACTTCTAAATTCCATCTTTTTCAAATCAGCATTGATCTACATTTTTTTTTGAAGGTGATATGAAGTTTAGATGGTATATGGGTCTAAAATCGACAATTATTTCGCTTATGATGACTAATTGATAAAATATCTGCAATATAATTATACGTAAAGGCTTTTGGATCTGCTAATACTTCTTCAATTAACAAATGTGTCACAGCTACGCAAAGCAAATGTTCACATAAAATTGAATCCTAAATTAGAATCACATAATCCCTTTGATCGACACAAAATTAAAAATCGTATCACACGCAAAGAGATCAGAAATCGCCATTTTAATTATAAATAACCACTTCGCTCGTCAAACCGATACAAAAAGAATTGAAAGAAATCAAAATTCTAAAGAGTAATATCAAACTTGACTTATAATTGGTTGCTCATCTTGACAAAGTGGGTAATTCACTCTTAAGACCCTTTAGATACCAATCTGAAACCTACTTTACGATAAAATTGACAAGGTTTAAAGTCGAATGGCAATGTGGTCGATATAAGGTCCAGGGCATATGGATATAATATTTATAAGACACGGCTGTATCAAAACCGAAGAGCCGTCTTCCAGGCCGATGACGTTTGACGTATATTCTGACATCCCCTTTAAAATGTGGTGCAAGTGGAAAAACGAAGCGAATTCAGAATTATTCCTAGCTTTGCTTTATGGATTTTAGATAATAAGCTAGTGCTGTCGTGGTACGTATTTTATTTTCTTTACTTTTCTTTCGTTTTGTTTTCTTTCTTTTCTTTTCTTTTCTTTCTTTCTTTTATTCTTTTCTTTTCTTTGGCATTTTAGGCTATTTACCATATCATACTATCACAGCTGTATTCTCCAAAGGGGTCAGGCAGAGCTGTACCAGTATTAGGTACACCCTCATTTCGCCAGTTATGTTTAACCCTTCGTATCGCCGGAACGTGGATCCACGCGAGACACAATGGCTTTATAATTATTTCTGTGATTACTGCATTCAACAGGTTAAATCCCATGTAGTAGGATACGAGCCGATTGCCATCGCCTGAGACTAAAAAATTCCAGATGGAAAACCACAATAGCACTTTGCCCGACCCGGGAATCGAACCTAGAAGCTCAGGCTCAGTGACAGCGCCTGCGACCACTAAACCAAAGAGGCATTAATTTGTAAAATAAACTAATATTACTAAAATTGCTTTTTAACGTAGGACCGTATAATTATTATTTTGATTCTCCCAATATGCACATGTACAGACGCCAGCACATCAAGCTACTACAATCTGTCAAATTTCTTTAATAGATTATCAACTTTAATCGTTAAAACACAAGGTTCAAAGTTGATTGGGAAAATATTACAGTTTTGGGTAGCTTGATGTGTCTGTACCAGATGACCTGAAAACATCACTCATGGGATCTAATTCATTGACCACTGAACGATTCTTTACTTCGAAACCACGTCAATACCTTAGTTTATCACAACATCTGCTAATAATGTTTTCTCTATGACACAATTAACGAAGCCGCGGGAAAAAACGAGAATTTGGCGTGGTTTGAACTGTCACTGTCAAAACACGTGACAACCGTACGTGGTTTGCACGCGGTAAAATTACGCGGGGAATAATTTATTTATTTATTAAATTCTCCCTACCACTATCATTACAGGTGTATACCTAATGCGAAGAATAATTATTTATTTATTTAATTCGGGAAAACAAACAGTTACACAAACATCGTAATAAACATGTAGTGAGAAAAAGACATTACATATGTGTAGCTCACGACGTTATCCACACCTTAAATACCATAACGTGATGTGTGTGTGTGTGTGTGTGATGTGTGCGTGTGTGATAATAATTACCATACAGAATTGGGGCCACGGTAAACACTCATACATACTCGTCCTCTTATAACTTACCCCACACAAAGAGTATCGCGACTCGATGAGCAAATAAAACACAAGAAAGTTGAAACTGGTACAGCTTTGAATAACTTACGGCCAATATGGAAGATTGTTTTACATGTGGCCCAGGTTATTCATTGAATACTCAATGCTCGTATCGACTAGGAGCTTTACATCCTCCTGAGTTATGGAGATTTGGGTCAACGACTGCCGTTCACTTGTTCCATGGGAATATTGATACTTATTCTTTGGGATTCATCATCATTTCAGCCGAAAGACGTCTACTGCTGTCCAGCAGTAGGCCTTCCCCAAGCAACACACACTCTTCCATTCGTGATTCTTTACATTTTGTTGCCTTTCACACACACAACATATTATACTCACACTTTAAACACAACACTTTAAATGTGGCACACCTATACTTCATAGTCTTTTAATTTGTACCTACTTATTTAAATACTGATTCCCTATCAACAGGCATGCCTAATTAGGGAACTCAGTGAGTAAAGTTCTTTTATGCTACTGTAATGGTTCATATGAGCTTGTTTTTTGGAGGGGACGGAGCATTGCCTAGTTCCTGTAATACAGGTTAATTCCTAGCACGGGACTGGGTCTTGCCCTGCTCCCCACTCTAACAAGCCTATGTCTCTGTTCTATGTATTGCTGTAGTATATAAGTTATTTTGTACTCAAATGTTTGCTCAATAAATATTATTATTATTATTTCAAAATGGTTATATTTTGAGATCCAAATAACATAGAGGTACGACGGTTAGTGAAAAGTGTAAAGAATCACGAATAGAAAAATTTTGCTATCCCAACGGACCCAAATTAGCCAAAAAATGAGAAAAATGAGATACTACTTTTAGTCATGCGAGCGAAGATATTATGCTACAATACCTAAGCTACGCGGTCAAAATGAATGGACCAGCAAATTTTTTTTGAATACCCTTTAATCTTCATCTGCCTAGCCTTTTCCCAACTATGTTGGGGTCGGCTTCCAGTCTAACCGGATTCAGCTGAATACCAGTATTTTACATGGAGCGACTGCCTATCTGACCTCCACAAACCAGTTACTGGGTAATACGATACCCCTTGGTAAAACTGGTTGTCAGACTTTCGGGCTTCTGACAACCCGTAACGACTGTCACGGAGGGGTCACGTTACATGTAAAGATAGTCACCCATCCACAGACCAACCGCGGCAAGTGTAGCTTAACCTGATCTATCGACCTGTGCGGCTGTTATTATTTAGCCACGGGCCCCTCGGTATGCTTAGGTATGGTATGGTATATATGCTATATACAATATTAAACGTTCATAGTTAAACATCATCACAAATCGAATCATGACCACACACAATCCTTCACAGCTCGTCTCATCTCATGAAGATGATCTCAAGTTGAGCAAGTTACAGCTCAAGTCAATTCCAGTCAATCAACCAAGAATAAATCCCACAAATAAAAAACTGCCCCGTTGGTCTCGTGGTTGCAAGCGCGACTGCTGAGCGTGGGGTCCTGGGTTCGATTCCCGGGTCGGTCAAAGTGCTATTGGGTTTTCCATCAGGAATTTCTTAGTAACAGTCCGGAGTTTGGAAGTTGGCGGTTTAATACCCCCGTGTCTCGGAAAGCACATAAAGCTGTTCGTCCTGCGCCTGAACTCTCCCCGGTCGTGTTAGATTGCCGTCCCATCGGACTATGAGAGTAAAAGGAACAAAGAGTGCACCTGTGTTTGCGCACTATAATATCTCGTGCTTACCTGGCTAATCTCCATTGAGATTGGCCACCGTGACCGAGAAACGGTCGGGGAGGCTATTAGATCCCACAGTAGACCTTACGTCAGCACTTCTCGTCGTGACAAATCCATTATAAGCTGACCTCTTATTCTATTGAAACTACGTAATGAGCAAGGCCTGCTATGCATGGGAAAAAGTTACCACTTTCGTGCACTCGACGGTACCTCATTCAGCCAGTGTAGTTTAGGAGATCTATAATTTGTGGAGACAACAATACTACAATATATGAAAACACTGCCCAAAAGAGTATTTTTGACCACTCAAATAAATCCTAGCATCAAAATTAAAAAAGTGATGTTTTCAAAGAAACTAAATGGTGGTGATGGGGCGACTTTAGATTTTGCTAATCTTTGACTAGCTATAATGACTAAACTATTGGATATCTTTGATTGAATATCCATATGCAGACTGGGAAACACATTAAAATATTAGATATATGCAGTTTCATTTATTGCCGTGTTGTCATCTGCACCTTTTACTTATATTGTTATAACGTCCTGGTAACGATATTATCTCTATCAATCAGTAAACATCGTACAAAACTCGGTAAACTTCAAAAACAACGTTTTTTTTTACCTTTTAACCCATGTAACACGTTCAGTAACATGTGACAAAAACAATCCCAAAAAAGTGTGGAAAAAAAAAACGCTTGCGGTATTTTCGACGTATGTCATTTCCTACCTGTGTTGATCCGATTATTTCACGTATTTACGGAACACTGGTTTCGCATAACCCTCTTCGATGATACTCAATGGAATAAGATTATCAAGTGGGCCACAATAGTGTTTTGCAAAAAGCGTGCTTGAGAAATCGATTTATTTGATACGTCGAGCACTTTTTTGTGGTACTTAAAATCTGTTGTACGTATATCTGCTGTTTTTTTGTGTCATATGAACTTGAATAGTTTAGGTTTGGTTTGACCTAGTATACTACACGGGAAGGTACTTTCTTGTTCCATCCGTTTCAGTAGTCGGCTTTTAGTTTTTAACCTTATTTTTATTTAATTATTTTGGGGCTTATTTCAGTAATATTTATATTTTTGAAATGTGCCAACTAACCCTGTCATTTGATACCCAACAAGACACCATCCCAAAATAATATGTATTTTTAAATTCATTACTTTATATCCTGTAGAGGGCGCCATATTGAATTTAGTGTGACGTCACATAGCCTGTAACCAGCGAAAGGTCAAAACGCTTCTAACGATACCTCATTTGTCAAATTATTACAAGTAATTTTAAAGTTATGAGGGAACAGATGAACATAACCCTCAGTATTCAGGTAAAAATAGAAATCGTTTTTCGTTTCTCGTTTTTTATTTATCTCTAATCCTGGGCTTTTGGCTACTTAGTATAATTGTTGTGTTTATCATCATCTGCCTAGCCTTTTCCCAACTATGTTGAGGTCGGCTTCCAGTCTAACCGGATTCAGCTGAATACCAGAATTTTACATGGAGCGACTGCCTATCTGACCTCCACAACCCAGTTACTGGGTAATAAGATACCCCTTGGTAAGACTGGTTGTCAGACTTTCGGGCTTCTGACTACCCGTAACGACTGTCAAAGATCCGCAAATGACAGCGGGGACCAACGGCCGAGGCACGAAGAGGTCACGGTATGTAAAGATGGTCACCCATCCACAGACCAACCACGGCAAGTGTAGCTTAACCTGATCGATCGACCTGTGCGTCTGTTATTATTTAGCCACGGGCACATATTTATTGTACAATGTGCGTTTTATTTGTGCAGAATAAAGTAGTTTTCTTTCTTCATTAAATTTTTTTCTTTGCAATCGAAATAATTGTCCTTAATCCTCATGCTAATTTAATCGCCTGGTAACTCTGCATACTCACTTGTCAATATCCTTCCAATGACTGTGTAAACGTTAACGAGGGGCCCGTGGCTAAATAATAACAGCCGCACAGGTCGATCGATCAGTTAAGCTACGCTTGCCGCGGTTGGTCTGTGGATGGGTGACCATCTTTTCATACCGTGACCCCTCCGTGCCTCGGAAAGCACGTTAAGCCGTTGGTCTCGGCTGTCATTCGTGGATCTTTGACAGTCGTTACAGGTAGTCAGAAGCCCGAAAGTCTGACAACCAGTCTTACCAAGGGGTATCGTATTACCCAGTAACTGGGTTGTGGAGGTCAGATAGGCAGTCGCTCCATGTAAAATACTGGTATTCAGCTGCATCCGGTTAGACTGGAAGCCGACCCCAACATAGTTGGGAAAAGGCTAGGCAGATGATGATGACTGTGTAAACGTTATTTATGAAGAATTAACTCTTATATTTAAACAGTTAAAACCACGAAATCATACTTACTTTTTATACTCGTACTACAAAAAATGGCCTCAAGATCCATAACATATGATGGAAATTAATCAATAACCCCGTAACCGGTAATTAAGCATGGATTCCGAGCGGGACTTAATTCTGATTGATGATTTAATAATAAGTGATGCTACGTATATAAATATCGGTTTGTCTGTCCATCTGTCAGCTGTCAGTTTCATGTCAATGCTGCAATGCGGTTGAATATTTTGAGAGTGACGTTTTATTTAAAATATTGTGTTTATGTGGCAAAAAATTTATGAAATATCTTCTAGAAAAATACATTGGTATCAGAAACTTCATTACTTTTATTAGTCTTTAACAATAGGATGTGACAGTGACAATTAATGAAAACACTGGCAATACTAATGCATATGAGTATTTAGAAATTATCAAATGAATCCTTCAGACCCTTGAAATGTTAGTTTACGCCATACAGCATTTCATACAAACTTTCAAGCCCTTGTTTTTCGAAATTAATGAACCGATTTTAATGAAACTCCATACGCATAAGCAGGATACAAAGGTCTCAAAAGTTACATAAGAACATTTTCGAAATGTCTTATTTAAAAAAGATAACTGGAAATCTCTGTTTCTATGGAAAATTTAAAATAGGTCTAATTTGGCTGTAATACTATTTTTGGAAAATGCTCATATGTACTTAACTTTTTAGACCTCTGTATCCTGCTTTTGCGTATGAAGTTTCATTTAAATCGGTAACTTCATTTCGAAAAACCCTGGCTTGAAAGTTTGTATGAAATGCCGTACGGCGTAAGCGCTCTTAAGCAACTAGCTACAGTGACTAAACTATTGGACAGAATTTGATTGAATTTTCCTATGCAGACTGAGAACATCATTTAGATGATTAGTATTTACGAAGTTTAATAATTTATGGTCGCATTGTCGTCTCCATCTTGTAATGTCATAGATATAATTATAATGTTGATAGAGAAATATTGGCGAGCTATTAAAAATTTATTCTATTATATTGTAAGTACCAAGGCCGGGTTAATTACTATTTTATTTTATAGTCACTTTATCTTAGACAGAGATGACACCATTTCAAAATGTACAGTAATCTGCAAAATATTGTGGCTTGGCAACTAGCACATTTACACACACACACATACGCTGTTTTTACTTAAGTACATATTTTGATCCAAGTCCACACTTCAACTGCATTAATCAAAGATTTTTAGTGTTATCTACAGCCGTTTCTTTCTTTTGAATTCTTGATTTTCATTTGTCATATTGGCAGAATGCCGACATCGCCATTGCTTGCCATATCAAAAAGTAGATTCGGGGGACTAAAAAGGCCACTTTGGCAGAATTATAACAGGATAACATTATAAATCATAATATGGGGAAGAAAGTCCGTGTTTTTCTTTTTTTCGCAACACTACGTACATATAATCAAAGAGATTGGGATTGGATTGATTGGTATTTTATTAGCAAAGACAAAAAAAAGTAAACTGAAAAATCCTTCACCAATGGGATTTGATACGATTAACTTAACAGTTAACTGTCTATTATGGTTCATAATGTTATCCTTTTATGATTCTGCCAAAGTGGCCTTTTGGCCCTCAGAAGAGATTTTTCTGTAAAATTAATGTTTTAGGTATTATTAAACAAAAAAATAAAGCCCTAATTAACAAGAAACAATAACAACTAACAGACGAAACAAAATCAAAAACAAGTAAAATAATATCAGACTAGGGCTGTCAAACGCGAGTCGGCGGGCGGCGGGCGGGGCCGAAGCGGTATGATTGACAACCCTTGACAGCGGTTAAACACAGGTCGAATCGCGAAAGGTGGTTTTTTATATTTCTTTTTTAAAAATGTATCAGGGGTGTGCTGTTGTTTTTTTGTTGATGAAAGTTCCGTACATTTGTTGATTGATTTTATGAGTACTTACTTGAGTAAAATGTGGGCTTTATTTTGGTTCAGATTTTGACACAAAGCGGTTATTCTGGGATAAGTACCTATTGCTTAGGATACTTTACTAGAGTTGTATAAAACTCATTTATCTCTCTCATTTATAATAAAGTTTGCGTATGTGATCCATATTGTTTTTTTTTAATTAATCGATTTTTAAGTTTGGGTGTTAAACTTTTTCAGGCTACTAATTTACCAAGTTGCAATTTAAACCTAGAATTTATTGGGTAATACTTAAGAAAAATCAATATTATACTTACAAAAAATTGAGTTAAGTCAAGATTAATCGAGTTTCTCTACAGTTCAAGGCTTTTTTAGTTTCCAAAATATAGTGAATAAGAAAGCGTTTGAATTATAACCTAAGCTAAAACCCAATAATACTTTGTCCGACAAAGCCGCCTGGATTCTGCCCGGTTGATGGCGATAGGGTCGCCCCCTTCATAGGACTTAAACATAACTGGCGAAATGGAGGTGTACTATAGGTACACCTCTGCCTTACCCTTAAGGGAAATAATAATAATAAATTAATTTATTTCAGGTAAATAACACACACCACTGCGAGGCTGAAGTGGGACTGGACTGGTCACACTTATAGGATGCATCCAGACAGACCAAAGTAGTCACACAGTGTGTGCCTGACGACGTCGGCGTCGTCACCGAGACAGCCCTAAGAAACGCTGGCGTGACGATTTGGACTCGTTCGTAACCGCTCGGACGGAGAAGGCACATCACAAGGTAATGTGGAAGAATATGGGTAGGCCTTTCCCCAGTAGTGGGACAGTACAGGCTAATTGAAAAAAAATAACACCCATTACCACACATAAATTACTAGAAAACGTATAAAATCAGATAGAAACTCAGAGCAAATAAAAAAATAGAAATAAAAAAATAAAATTACATGCATGATTATATGTTAAAATTTACATAGATACTTTTTCTTTTTACGTCTTTTTTTATTAGCCTTCTCTAAAACAAAATGATTGTTCACATCTCGTTTTCCACCACGGAACCCTAATTCATCTCACATACTTCACAATCAAACTCGATACATACTCAGCTGGATACGTTACGCTTTATAATTTTATAACAAAATACAACAAAATCTTTACACATTCGACTTTTTTCCGATCTTTGATGAGCAGGATTAAGATTCGTAGAAAAAATCTTTGACAGATGTTGTCTGTGTGAATTTTTGAGAGCCGTGCGGTATTTCTTTAGGTGTTTTGATGCGGTTGTCAATGAGATCAGTGTGTAAGTAAGAAGTAGGTAAGTTGAATTTTTAGTTATAGTTAAGGCTCCTACAAACAGGCGCGACACGCGATATAATCGCGTGCGACACAAAGGCACCGACCGTTGCGCGACTTGCGGTACCTTTGTGTCGCGCGCGATTTTATCGCATGTCGCTTCTGTTTGAAGGAGCCTTTGTAGTGGTATGAGGATACCGCTACAGAGTATACCTATTTAAAACATCTGTTTCTTGGTTATATTGAGGAATTAATGTCATCGTGAATATTCTTTTGTTCTTAAGGCGACTACATGACCTAAAGCGCTGTCACTGTCGGACTGCATAGAAAAGAAAGAGAAGCGCGATGACACAACACTGGTAATTTATTTCAAAATATGAAGCGATTATTATATATTTACAAAAAATCAACTGTTTGGACTAAAAAATTAAAACACTAGTGCTTCAGTATGCTGCTTGTAGAATAATCTGACAAAAACCAGAATGATTGTATCTATATAAGTATGGTTTTTATTGAAAAAGAAAGTTTTTAGAGGTATCTTCATGATTTTTTTCTGTCGTATCAAATTAGTTGTATTATATTTTCAACACACTATCTACCTAGCATATATCCTGAATAATTTCATATATGTATTTTTCTGATTTTGTTTACTGTAGTCGATCATATATACTTTTATTGATTTTAAAACTTGCATTTTTTGCGTTTAGGTCCTGTAATCCCCTTAACTGAATTTAATTGGGATTGGCGCAACATTTTTCTACTTTCTGTCTTTCACAAAGTAAGTACTTACATCAAAATCAAAATTAACATCGTAGGTAATTTGGGAGCAAATTAATAATATAGGCATATATCCTGAATAATGTCATATATTTTTCTGATTTTGTTTACTGTAGTCGATCATATATACTTTTTTTGATTTTAATACTTGCATATTTTGCGTTTAGGTTCTGTAATCCCCTTAACTGAATTTATTTGGGATTGGCGCAACATTTTTCTACTTTCTGTCTTTCACAAAGTAAGTACTTACATCAAAATCAAAATTAACATCGTAGGTAATTTGGGAGCAAATTATAAATATAGACATTTACATAGGTATGCCGTTAATGAGGTGCCAGGGAAACCACATATGCAGAAGGAATTATTGCCAAACTTCCTTGTCTTCAACCAATCTTCAACGTACCAAATCTTTAATCTTGTAATATGCAATCGCATCTTTACTTTGATCTTTCCCTTCTCTTGAGCAATTCACATAATATGGCGGTTAGTATCCAGGACACAAAATTATTTAAGTATTTGATGAAGTCAATTATGTAGCTTTCTGAATCAACAAAATGAAAGAGATCTACATTGGTTTGAAGTCAATACTAACCTAAGCATTTCGATTAATGATAAATCATATTGTCCCTTAAAACCATGAACTGAAAGCACAAAATTATATTGACGTACAATAGATTTACGAAAAGTTTAGTTTAGTTTAGTAAGTTTAGTTTTAAGAGCGTTTACGCCGTACGACATTTCATACAAATTTTCAAGCCCTTGTTTTTTCGAAATGAATGAACCGATTTTAATGAAACTGCATACACTTATGCAGGATACAAAGACCTAAAAAGTTAGTTAAAAACATTTTCGAAAAATAGTGTTACAGCCAAAATAGATACCTTTTGTTAGTCGCTTAATCCGCCTGTAATGTTCCCACTTCTGGGAGACGAGCTTCCTCACGGTGAGAGGGAATACGTCGAAAACCACCACGCAGGCCCAGTGCGGGTTAGCAGATGTCATTTTTTCTTTCAATTTTTTAAATTATAAGACATACAGGTTTCCTTACGATGTTTTCCTTCACCGTTTTGAGAGCAGTGGTGATGAAATAATTTACACAAAGTAAAGCGCCTGTCTGGGTTCGAACCTACGACCTACAACAATACAATACACAGCTGCAGAGCCTTTTTTGTCGTCTTCCAGTCTAACCAGATGCAGCTGAGTACCAGTATTTTACGTGGAGCGGCTGCCTATCTGACCTCCACAACCTAGTTACTGGGTAAGACGATACCCCTTGGTAAGACTGGTTGTCCCCGACGACCAGTAACGACTGTCAAAGAACCAAGAATGGCAGCCGGGAATAACGGCTTAACGTGCTTTCCGCGGCACGGAGGGGTCTCGGTATGTAAAAATCTTCACCCATCCATGGACCGACCGCGGCAAGCGTAGCTTAACCTGATCGATCGACCTGTGCGGCTGTTATTACTTATCTACGAACCCCTCTGATACAATATACGACAAGTATAAAATAGCAAAACATTGAAACAGATATTGATCTAAGTATCAAGAATGCTACATTCAAATCGCACAATATAGAAAAAGCTATAAAACAGAAGTGGCTCACTCGCGATACCAAATGATATTCCTTGAAATGTTTCCGACCAGTTTTAGTGCACACGATTCCAGTCGTGTCGGTGTCGTAACGGTGTCGTGTGTCTGTAAATATACAGGGTTATTGTATTGCTAAAACATTAACAGCCTCTTAAGAGGTCATTGTACTAATTATTATGAAGACTTTTACTGTAGGACCAAACATGAAATTGTGAAAAAATATCAGCTGTTCCCTACGTACGTTCCCTATATGTAGCTGTTTTGTATAACACGTCAAAATGTAGGGAACAGCTGATTTTTTTTGGCGGTCAGCAACAGGCGGACCGCGATAGGTCGAACCTCGGGCTGCCAAATATGGTAATGTATTATGTGCGGTAATGTAACAAAATATGTTCGAGATTAACGGACGACCTAGAAGACATGTACTTCGAATTTGCTGTTCCTCTCGAGAACCAAACTATAAAAAACTGGCTCAAGACCGTCGTTGTAGTTTCTCACATTAATTTTAGGTCTTGTGTTTTATAATTCAGAACTTGATTTGAAACCAAAATAATAAATTGGTAGCACTTAATCATTATCAGTTGTTTTTTTCTGGACCTCGTTAAAAATTTCCCACAGTGTCCGGACCCCACCTAAAAATTCTTGCCGATCCCTTTTTTTTTTTTTTTTTTTTTGCGGATGGGAAATCATCAAATGACTCCTCCCGCTCTGGGTGGAGCGGAAGGGAGTGTCAGACTCTTACTGACTAAAACCCACCCGTGTTCCTTCCTTAGCCCTTTATGTTCCGGGCCAGCGGTAACCCTTTCGGACAATCCCGCTGACCCGGCAGGCTTCGGGCCTACTAAGGGGCCCCTCCTCGATGCTGACATCTCTTTGAGGCGCGCGTGGAACACGTACGCGCCGTCCGGCACGGGCCTGGTCCTGATCGGACGGTGAGCTACCCATTACTCTCCGCCCGCAGGCCCGCGCCTACGGTGGCCGGGAGTCGTTACGCGGCTCCCGACCGTCTCAGCCGCCGCGGTCCCCCGCGGCGGCTGAGACGGGAGGCTCTCTCCCTGAACCGTCCCGCCACCTCCTTCGCTAGCATGACTGCTTCGCAGAAGGAGGTGACTGCCTCCCACTCCCTCTCGCCCCGGACCATGGCTTGCACCAGGGCCGGACGCGAGAGGTCGCCGTCGCTGCCGATCGCCTCTATGAGGACACGGCGGTGCTCCGCCCAAGCGGGGCAGACCTCCACCGTGTGCTCCACCGTGTCCTCTGGGCGATCCTGGCAATGGTGACACCCGGGCGTTTCCTCCCACCTGATGATGTGCAGGAACCTCCCGAAACTTCCGTGTCCGGTGAGGACCTGCGTCAGGCGGTAGGTGAGGGCGCTGTGGCGCCTCTCTAGCCACTCCTCAAAGAGGGGTCTTATCGCCGCTATCGCGGCGTGCCCTGCGCTGGGTTGCGACAGTCGCTCTTTCCATGCCGCCATGAGATCGCGCCGAAGATCCGTCCGCTCCGCAGCGATTTGCCGCGGAAGCGGATCCTCCCCCCGGCGTAGTGCCTCCGCGCGCCACTCATACAGGCGCGCGAGGACTATCGCCTCCAGATCCCATGGCGGCAGTCCGGCAAGGAGGCTTGCCGCCTCGCCCGAGATCGTGCGGTAGCCCCGGATAACCCTTATGGCTACCACCTTCTGGGGCGCGTTCAGGTAGTGGGCGGCTCGCCGCCGCAGTGAACGCGCCCACACCGGGGCCCCGTATAGGGCTATGGACCGCACGACCCCCGCGTAAAGCCTCCGGCAGGAGGCGTTTGGCCCCCTCAGGTTGGGCAAGAGCCGCTTGAAGGCGGCCCCGGCCCGTTCCAGTTTGGGGGCCAAACGTCGGAAATGCTCCACGAAGTTCCACCGGCTGTCGAGGACGAGATGACGATGAAATACCTGGGTATTTCATCGTCATCTCGACGCCGATGTAAACCCCTCCTACCGTTAGTTGGGATCCCGATGGCGGCGCGTTCCGGGGCCCATGAAACGACATGGCCTCGGACTTGTGCAATGCCACCTCGAGACCCAACTGCCGGATTCTCTCCACGACTATCGCAACCCCGCGTGTCATCGCGTCGGCAGCCGCCTGATGCGACCTCCCCTGCGCCAGGACCAGCGTGTCGTCAGCGTAGCCTTGCCGATCCCTGCCTTAGATGATGACGACAGTCCTTGAACTAACACTATTCAGCATTGGTAAAATACCGCAAAAACAAGAAAAAATGGATGTAGTTAGTTGAAAAGATAACTTACTAGAGCAGGTAGGTTACGTTTTAGAATAGGCAATCAGCTTCAACTTTCTGACCAACCCTTTAACAATTCAAAAGTGCCTGTAAATGGTTTACTTAGAATAGATGCTTTGAGTTTGAGTTTGAGTTCCACCCAAATTGCTAACAGTCTTTAAACGGCAGAACCTGAGTCGTGTCGTAACACAAAAAAACCTCTCCGCAATTTTTGATATTAAAATTTTCAATAATACCTAATGGATGTCTTCCCGAGATCGAGTCGAAAGCCCTCCATATTGGGGGGACCACAATACTCGTGTTTTTAATACGGTCCTTTGTATTCAATGCTTTGTCTTATTATTTCGAGTGTTTGATGTCGCCCTAGTCCTGGAGTGTCATAATTATGACATTTCTATGATATTGGAGGATGCATCTCACTTGAAGTTTGATTGGTTCAGGATGGGTTTTTAATGGCTTGAGTTTTATTTCTTTTCAGAATGTCAATTTATTCACTGTTGAACAAAATACACAGCCAGTCATTATACAGCCTAAACCGTTGAGTTTGGAAGCAAACAATTTTGCACAAGAGTTCCATAAACATATTTAAACATGATAAAATAAAAAAGAAATTAATTTAATGATTTTTTTTTTTTGTAACCAGAAATCGCGAAAAAAATCAGCTGTTCCCTACATTATGTTTGTATAACTCGTCAAAATGTAGGGAACAGCTCATTTTTTTTTCGCGATTTCCAGGTTTGGTCCCATAGTAAAAGTTGTTCATAATGATGAGTACAATGACCTCTTGAGAGGTTGTTAATGTTTTACCAATAACCCTGTATATATAGGTATATATATTATTTGTTAAGTCCTTCGTTAGTGAAGAAGGAATTTTAAGAATTCATCCCCTAAAGGTGGTTAAACGGAGATGGATGATTTTCCCGGTATCCTATCTAACTAACCAGTAAACCATAATATTATTCTACTTACCAATACGCCAAGTCTACAAAGATATAAAAAGAACATAACATATTAATATGGCTGAAAGAATCTGTCCCCAATACACTTTTACAGCTACAAATAAAATAGAAATAAACATAACAGGAACCTATTACAGCATTATTAAAAAATAAAACAGAACAATGCGATCACTGAAACCAATATGTGTGCTATAAACAAATTCGCAGCGAAACTGGCTAACCCCTCGAATGCTGCCCATAAAAATACATACCCAACAAGCCAAAAACGACCGACCGTAATAAAGAAACGCGATAAACTGTGCAAAAAAATGGCGGGACATGAATTCATTGGTATGACATTCCGGGTTCCAATGGTCACGGTTATAGCTCAGAAAATATCCTCTAGACATATTTCCTCCTTATAGTTTTATGGAATCGGCCCCCATCTTTTATTGGTCGTCGGGAATCTTGTCAATCCTATTAAGTTGGTCGTTTTTGTCCGCCACCGCTTTTTAGGGTTATGACGTATATTGAAAGTTGGAATTGTTAATTTGTGGCGTTTGATGGCATCGGGGGATTAGATTAAACATTCCTTTTTGTATGAATCTATAAAAGTGGAATATTGAAATGGGTGATTGATGTAATGGTATGCCAGAAGCATTTTTACCGACTTCAAAATAAAGGAGGTTATCAATTCGACACGTATGTATGTAATATTATTGGAACTGTATTATATTCACAAACAAATATACAACATTTTATAGATGTAAGTATAAATCGGATCGAGACCATTTTATTTTTTAACCGACTTCTAAAAAAGGAGGAGGTTCTCAATTCGGATGTTTGTATTTTTTTTTTTTATGTTTGTTCGCGCATAACTCCGTTGCTTGCCAACCCATTTGAACAATTCTTTTTTTGTTGGAAAGGGTATACTTCCCAAAAATTAACAAAAATCTAAAAAAATATCTACATTGTCTACATTAACGATCTTTTCGTTTATTCTGCATTGCGTTTTTTGTTCGCAAATAACTCCGTCATTCACGAACCGATTTGGACTTTTTTTTTTTTTAAGTAACTTGAGCATTTGCTTTCGGAAATCATCATTTGGTAAAGTGGAGTTGATGATAAAGACCACAGATGGCCATCGGAACTACTTAATGACAAATATTTCACGGGTTGCGATTCGATTACTTTAATATAGCTGCTAAGCAATTTATGCTCATTACAATGCGTGTGGTGAAATGGAGCTGATGGTGACTTCTCAATCAGCTCCAGTTCTCCTGGTTCTTATTAGGGGAACTCTTCAACAATTAATGTCCCTACATCGGGTAAAGCAATATTTTGTAAAAGGTGATGAGCAGACATTAGGCTATTGTAACTTAGATAAATTACAAACTGATCCACTAAAAAGTGAAAAATAAAAACTTTTTTACAAAAAAAAAACAACCGACTTCCAAAAAACACTATAAAGTGAAAAATAACTTTAATTTCGGAAGTCGGTGGCAAAAAACAAAAATCCAAATCCAAAGACCGTTTTTTGGAAGTCGGTTGTTTTTTTTTGTAAAAAAGTTTTTATATTGGCTTATATTTACTTCAACTTAAGGAATGGTGCAAGTTTCATCAAAATCGATTAAGTAATTTTCAAGATATGGACTAATACGTTGTGTAAGTGCGACGGCCTGGCTTATTGATACGCGTTGTAGTGTCAAAGGTAAAACATCTCAAAACTTTGATCAAATTCTAGTGCGATATTTACAACAAAACTATTACCTACTTATTACAAACAAATATTCCAGTTTTTACTTAAAACTAAAAATTACGAAATAAAAAGTAATTCAATAAAAAAATTAAACCGACTTCAAAAAGAAATTAACTCAAAATTATGAAATAACTTTAATTTCGGAAGTCGGTGGCAAAAAACTAAAACTAAAATTCAGATCTCAAGACACCGACTTCCGCGTCTTTATTGCACTTTTCAATTAAACTGCAGATACTTTTTTTATAACCGACGAAAAATTTTTACACTAGGGGATCTAGAATCATGTGTGCATTCATGGTTACATGGTCAGATGGCCGAAAGGTGCTGGAGTGGCGACCGCGTACCGGAAGACGTAGCGTTGGAAGCCTCCCACAAGGTGGACCGACGACCTTGTGAAGGCCGCAGGAACCCGTTGGATGCGAGGTGCACAGAAACGGTCGAAGTGGAGGTGCTTGGGGGAGGCCTATGTCCAGCAGTGGACGTCTTTCGGCTGAAATGATGATGATGATTCATGGTTACAGTTTGCACACTGGTTAAAATTGTATCCTACTTAGGCTGACTAGCTTCGCCCTGCGGTCTCACCCGCATAAGTGTCGATCCCGTGAGAATATCGGGATAGAAAGTAGCCTATACAGGAAGATTTTTTATTACCATCGAAAATTTTATAGGTTGTGCTACCCATGAATATGAACAACTTTCTCACTATGACATTGCTCATTATCATTATCACAATCACTTTGACAAAAAAATCAGCTGTTTCATACATTTTGGTCAAGTAGGTAAGTATTGAAGTTTTGTATGAAACAGCAGATTTTTTTTTCGTGATTTCAGAGTTGGTCCCATAGTGAAAGTTGTTCATATTCATGGGTAGAACACCCTGTGAAAATTTGGATGGTGATAAAAAAATCATCCTGTATATTAATCCAGGGTGTCACCTACCTCCATACAAAATTTTATCAAAATTCGTCCAGCCGTTTGAGCGTGAAAAAGTAACAAACATAAAAACACACAATCACAAACTTTCGCCTGTATAATATTAGTGTGTTCTTACACTACCTATTCTCTAGTAGTCAGAACAGGTCTGATCATAACAACACAACAGAATCATCTATCAGTGTCACCATAAACGCCTCGAATCACACATTATTTACGTTCACAGCTTACACTCGAACAATAATCTGCCATAATCCCGAATCCAGTACGAACGTACCAATAACACGGGCTCAATCAAAGGGTTCGCACAGACAGACAGACAAATGGAATTGTCGCAATACGCACGCGGACGGCAATTAGTAGCATGCTCACTAGTTCCGATATGAAATACAGCCGCCCGAATCAGCTAAGACATATAGATTAGGTTGGATACACACGGACGATTTGTCTCGGTGGGTTGGTAGTAAATGATTTTGTTGGTATTTTCTACTTATTGAAGGCATACAGAAGCATGGTCAGCATCTGTGCTAGGTATAAGGTTGTGATGAGGATGATGGATGTGCCTTACAGGCGTTGCACGGGGGGGTTCCGGTATGGGTCTTTTAAGAGGATCCGGGACCGAGTGAGGTAAAAATCCCACACTCCCCGACTTCCCTCCCCGGAGGTCGGATGCCTTTTGAAGGTTCCTCCCGACAACAAAAAAAGGTAGGTATAAGGATTCGATAAAGAGGTTAGAAGTGGTTAGAAGAAACTCGATACACATAGGTCGTGTTGGCACTCTATTATCCTCAACAAAATAAAATCATTCAAAGAATAGTGAATCAAAACAATTAAGTACCTAAACGCAAAAAACGGTAATCAAACTACGGTAAACAAAGTCCGAAAAATAAAAATTTAAGATATTTAGTATAGTTACCGGCACGTAACTTGGCAAGAGATTTTCGTAGTGGGGGAAGTTCGCGCATATAAAAATGTATGAAATTGTGCGTGCGCAAACTTCCCCCACTACAAAAACTCTTGCCAACTTACGTGCCGCTACTTGTAAAGGATATTTATGCTAGTTAGATAGTGTGTTGAAAACATAATACTGACATTTGACAAGATAGAAAAAAATCATGAAGGTACCTCTAAAAACTTTCTTTTTACAATAATAACCATACTAATATACATGCAATCATTCTGATTTTTTGTCAGATTATTCTACAAGCAACATACTAAAGCACTAGTGTTTTAATTTTTAGTCCAAACAATAGATTTTTTGTTTAAAGATAAATGTTTCATATTTTGCAATAAATTGCCGCTTCTTACCGCGCTTCTCTTTCTTTTCTATGCAGTCCAACAGTGACCGCGCTTTAGGTCAAATGAGCAAAGATGGACCAACACACTAACAACTAAAGGCCACTATGTTGCTCTAGTTATATATGCTCTCAATTTTAAAAAGGTAGCTATCAGCTATTCTCTGTCTACATGGCTCCAGGAACATCCATTGGAATGCACCTGTCCATCTTTTTTTTCAAGTCAACTTTCTGTGTTTAAATTATTATGCCGAATATTAATTGAAACATTAACTGAACCGTGTGTCAGACAATAGTTGCCACCCTATAACATATGCCAAATCCATGGTTCAACCGTTTTGCATTCGACTGCCTACTCCCTTTTGGATGACGTCAATATGCAACCTTCGCCATCCCACCAAACGTCCTATCTCCGCCACCATCCGCAGCCAAAATTGAACTTTGGAAGTGAGGCTTAGGGTTGGTTCTTCAATGTTGGGTGAAATTTCATAATCTATTCGCAGATAACATCGGAGATTCAATGTCAGGCAGAACAGCAATGAAATATAGTTTCGCCTTCATTGAACCTGTGATAAATTGATATCGCCCGGGACGGTTATTGAATAACAAGCGAGGCTTGTTGATCGCGGTGCGCGTCATTTGTGGCGCTTTGTCGTGCGGTGTGTGTACAGCCTTATTGTGTTTGCGGATTGATTATCTAGTGCGTGTACTTTTTTTCTTGCGTGTGTCTTAGTTTTACTACTATGTAGGTATTGTGTAAAAATTATGTTGGGCTGAAATGTTCATCGTGCCGATCAGGTGAAATAAATTTGTTAACGATAATTAAAGTTAAGTTGCTAATCACTACTTAACTCTAAGCAACGTTTATGAATAAAGGGGTATGTAGTTAGGTACTTAGGTTATTAATTTACGTACTGAAAAA
The DNA here is from genome assembly GCA_916614155.1 of Mesoligia furuncula. NCBI lineage: Eukaryota > Metazoa > Arthropoda > Insecta > Lepidoptera > Noctuidae > Mesoligia > Mesoligia furuncula. The sequence goes on from OU744810.1 coordinate 2,716,781, forward strand.
TCTTTTAAATTGTATATTCTGAAGTTTGATAAAGATTCCCAATTCACCGTCTACTCAGTTCTCAGTTCTAGCTGCTTTCACCAAAATACGGTATTAAATAACGCCCAGGTATTCTAATTGTTTCCGATTCAGTAACTATTTTGTCTGAAACAATGGTTGTTTTCTTATTACACAGGCCACTATCCTCAACGAGCAACACAACAGGGGGCCTAAAAAGGCCATTTTGGCAGAGTCATAAAAGGATAATATTATAAATCATAATGGATAGTTAACTGTTAAGTTAATCGTATCAAATTATATTGGTGAATTGTTTTTCAGTTATTTTTTTTTGTCTGTGCTAAAATACCAATCGATCCAATCCAAATCCAATTCCAATCTCTTTGATTAAACCTACGTAGTACAGCGAAAAAAAAAAAACACGGACTGCCTTCACCATATTATGATTCATAATGTTATCCTCTTATGATTCTGCCAAAGTGGCCTTTTTCTGAAAATCCCGAAACATAAACTCCAAATCATATTTGCGTAGGAAGCTAGTAATTCCTACGCAACCAAATCCAAAACAGAGCCCATCAATCAAATTCCCATCCATGCAAATTGTGGCGCACATCACAAAGTAAAGCGAACCCATTAGGCTCGTACACAAGAGCGTATAATTCGCTGGTATCTTCCATCTTGCGCGCCACACGGCAGTAACAAACAACTCGGTAGTCGGACATTAGCCAGAAGAGCTACACTTGTGACATCTAAATTTCGGCTAGCCACACGGTATGGTGGGGCGTGGAGCTAGCCTTATGTTAGAATGGACAGTGTAGAGTTTTTGGGGAATTTTAATTTGGAATTGGTTTTGGAAAATGTTGGTTAGTCGGATGGTGTCGTGTGGTGTGCAAGTGGCCTTATTCTTTTTAAGTAACAACTTAATTTTTTTTTCAAATAGCTATTGAATGTATAAAATTATACAGGGACCCATTAAAATAGATGGACAAATTTTAACACAGCGCTCAGTACGTCTAACCAAAGATAACCAAGTAATAAAAAAACACTGATTAAAGTGATTTTATTTTGACCTAAAATAAAAAATTGCTGGCACATTAGTGTATTTTCGTTTTTTTCTTGAAATTATCTATGCCTTTTTCTTATATATATTTTTTACCATCGTCCTTATTTTGGTGTTTGAATGATTTCTAAAAGTTTGTCCATCTATTGTAATGGGACCTTATTATGTAATTGAATTCTCTCTCTAGTCAGTTCAAGGTTTTAGCGCTACCATTTCTGAATAGTCAATTACAATAAAAAAAAAACAATTTAGCAGCTACTCAACAGTTGATCAGGGGGCCTAAAAAGGCCACTTTGGCAGAATCATAAAAGGATAACATTATGAATTATAAAATGGCGAAGACAGTCCGTGTTTTTTTTTTCGCTGCACTACGTAGGTATTATCAAAGAGATTGGGATTGGATTTGGAATGGATTTATCGGTATTTTAGCACAGACAAAAAAAAACTGAAAAATCCTTCACCACTGGGATTTGATACGATTAACTTAACAGTTAACTGTCCATTATGATTCATAATGTTATACTTTTATGATTCTGCCAAAGTGACCTTTTTAAGCCCCCTGACTGGAGTTCTCCCTTGAACAAGAGAATAAGACAGGTTTACCTACTTTTCACGGAGCTTATCATACACTCTCAAAGAAGGTCGATAAGTATTAGGTAGATAAATAAAAATCAAAGCAATTTTGTACCATGTTTGCTCCTTCTATTATCTATGTTACCTTGCATGTCGCTTGTCCGCAAATGATTATGTAAAGACCCCTGTTACCCTTTGCATCGTCAACACAGCCAAAAACCTATCAAGCAATCAAGTTTTTCATCATCATTTAATCCAAAATGCTGCGTCTATCCATTCTCACGTCTGTGAGCACGCGTCCACAGCGGCGGTGCTCGCCTGCGAGACTACAAAACATATCGGCGGTGCCCGCTGTCCAGATAACTATGCGTCGCGATCTGTGCCCGCACTACCTCCCATAGGCACAACCGGAATTACCTACACTAGAATAATCTGGATACTTTGAATTGCTACACTATGAACTAAAAATCTTATTTAATTTAAAAAGTTTGGCGCCAGATCACAGGAAAGATGGCACCAAATGTAACGAAAAAGTGGATGCATATAAAAGAGATCATAATCAAAGTTCATTTATGTAAGAGAATCAGCACTTTTTGAAACGTCAAAATTTACAAAAAAGATGGCACTAAATTTAACGAAAAAGTGGATACTTAAAAAAGGGATCAAAATGAAAGTTCAAATAAGTCAGAGAAGCAGCACTTTTTGAAACGTCTAAATTTACAAAACAGCCCCCGAAACGCCTGACCTTCCCCACTTTTGTGTTATTGCTAGGAAATCCTCCTCTTTTTCTTCGTTGGTTAAAGAGTACTGAAATAAACTCTCCAGCAACACCTCTTTGTAATGTTTTTGATTAAATGAATAGTCATTGATATAGCAGCTAAGAGACGATTATGGTCTGTAAACAAAATAATATTTACGATTAAGGTTATGGAAAAAATGTTTTTAGTTCCAAATGTGCCAAACTTTTTTAGTTCCATAAATGGCGGTCTTGGAACTAAAAATCACCGAAGAATCTCTGGCATTCTCTAGGTCACATTAGATACAATTACAAGTAACGCCAAGTTGTGGCAAATTATGGGCTGACGGATCTTGTTAGATGAGCTAGTCAAGTAGCTCAAGTTACATAATCAGTCTATAATGTTACCACTGCTGAGACACTAGCCTCCTCTCCTCTCTGTGAGAGGGAGTGGGCCGTAATCCACCACGCGGACCCAGTGCAAACTCAAACTCAAAGCATTTATTTCAATTGAACCATTTACAGGCACTTTTGAATTGTCAAGAAGTCGGTCAGCGCGGGTTGGTAGATGCAACATGTCGTCGAATTTTCCGGTTTCCTCACGATGTTTTCCTTCACCGTTTTGAGAGCAGTGGTAATAAAATTAATTGCACAAAGTAAAGCGCCTGAACCCACGAGCTTACAACTCGTAATTCGTGTCCGATACTCCTGGGCCAGCTCTAAAACGTATTGATTTGGGACACAAACAAAATGAATGACTTTTTTTGGGTGGGAAATTATGAAATAACTTCTCCCGCTCTGAGCGGAGCGGGAGAGCGCAATTACAGACGTCAATAGCGTTGATGATTTGTCCTCTTGACGTCACGAATCTAATTAATTAGATACCCTATTGTAACATAAACACAGTTCTTACAACATTATCATAATAGAAGCTCCATTCAACCGCTGATTGATTTACGTGAGCAACTGTCCGTCGCGTCCTGCGCTTTGTCGCGACCGAGCCGTTTCCCTAGCTGTCTCGTCTAATTGCGACTATAATTCATGTCTAATAATCTTGTGTTATTATCGGATTGTATGCAGGTGAGGGGCGGAGGGGGGGCGGTATTGTTTCCGATGAGTTTTGAGTGAATGTGTGACAAGAGGGATGGGTGGTGATTAAAGCTTCTTTGTTCTGGTCGTTTTATATAAACGTCTGCTTCCTCAACGGGTTGAGGAGACGAGTACTTATAGGACACTCACATATCAAAGGTTTTGATAAAGTTCCATGAAACAGGGGATGAGCCTATTGCCATCAAACTCAAACTCAAAGCATTTATTTCAATTAAACCTTGTACAGGCACTTTTGAATTGTCAAAATTAAATAGTCTGTCAGTTAGTCAGAAAGTTGAAGCTAGTTGCCCATTCCAAAACGTAGATCTCTATGGAGAAGAAGGGGCAGGAAACTCCATGGACTCCATCAACCAGGCACACATCCGCACTCCAGGCTGCTACTGAGAAATCCCTGATTGAAAACCCAATCTGGGGGTATAACTCTTTGTCCAACCTGGGAGTCGAACCCAGGACCGCATGCTCAGCTGCAGTAGTAGCGCTTCCGACTGTTCCGACTACAATAGACTAAAAGGCAACCTGTATTTTTAGTTTCAGCTCAAGGAGCAAGATTGATGAATGATTTTTAATATAAACTTGTGAATGTTCAGTGCTTCCTTACCCAAACCGTTCATTCCACCCGCTGAAGACCTCCCACCTGGACATGAGTTACTTTGGGTAACCTGGAAGTCTTTAAACAGACTCCGGACCAAGGTTGGCCGAAGCAAGGAAAATTTGTTCAGGTGGAGATTCATAGACGACTCCGCCTTGGAGTGTAAACGTGGTGCTGTTCCACAAACGATGGGACACTTAATATCGTGTCCTGCGTGTCCCGTCAGCTGCACGTTACAGAAACTGGTGGACGCTGGTGATGGCGCCAAACAAGTGGCCAAATTCTGGTCTGAGTCCATTTAGATTGCTATCGACACGCTGAGAAGAAGAATGTTCTACTAAACTTGCTAAATGCAATTTCATCTACCAAATCCACGGTATTCACTTCTTTAGTATGCTTTTATCATACCTAAGTCATTGGTATCTAAGTTCCAATAAAACTACAAAATTGAACCACTGAAAAAGTCACATGAGTGACTTGTGTCTCAGCTTTGGTCCAACAACCTCAAGACCATAGACTATACACAGACTTGAAGGTAGTGTAAAGGTTGTCTGCAAAAGTCGACCTTATATCATGCAGGCTGGAAGAAAAGTAACTCTGGTTGCATTCGAAGATTCAAGCGAATTTAGAATGAGTTTGCAAAATATTTGTAGGAGGTTTTTTGTTTCGAAAAACAGTAACAGAATAGACGTGTTGATGTGGTATGTGGGGACACGGTCACTTAGAATAAATGTAATAATTATAACGTTGTATCATTTTATAGCCCCCACACTATACCCATTACAGTACCATAAGTAATAATACCTATTAATCCACATTTACTCTATGCAAGTCTCTAGCCTGGGCATAGAATAAAATTCAAGCAACAAACGACTTGCTGTTCCTTAAACTTTATGGTATTCTTCATTTAAGCAATTGAATGGAAAGAAAGAAAGAAAATACGTTTATTTGCGGTAAACATGACGCAATAAAGAACATAAACTACAAAAAATAAAATAAGAAAGGGTTGGGGGAAACATGCGTCACATCCACGCAAAACGGCTATCGCTCAGCATTATGCTGCGACCCTATGCAAGACAGAGCCCCAGCGCTGGTTTTCAGCGACAGCCGGCGCCGACGTATTGACGTCGTCCGGTGCAGCAAACAAATATTAGGTAGTACTGGTACAGCATTCACAAAGAAAATTAATAGTATAATTGAAACAATGTGATAAAAACAGGAAAATAAAAGGAAAAATAGATATACCTACATACATGCTATGAGAATATCATCCCCAATAAACTTTTTACATTTTATAAAGTGGCAACATTTCGGAACGTCAGATTTAGCTTGCTACATATGGCACATTTGTACAGACGCCAGCACATCAAGCTAACCGAAACTGACAAATTTTCCCAATCAACTTTAAAGCTTATGAATTAGCGATAAAGTTGAAAATCTATTAAAGAAATTTGACAGATTGTAGTAGCTTGATGTGCTGGCGTCTGGACATGGCAAGGTTTTTTTACGGTAAAAAACGATGTACTTACATAGAAAAAAAACGTGTCCGTCAACAAGCTTCGATAGTGATCCATACAACACTGACGAAGCGAATAAATCGTAGATTTTCACGACAAGAAAAATGTGTGCGCAAAGGGTCTTTTTTTTTTGCGGATGGGAAATCATCAAATGACTCCTCTCGCTCTGGGTGGAGCGGAAGGGAGTGTCAGACTCTTACTGACTAAAAACCCACCCGTGTTCCTTCCTTAGCCCTTTATGTTCCGGACCAGCGGTAACCCTTTCGGACAATCCCGCTCGCGCAAAAGGTCTATATCAGTCTTACGCACTTGTTACCAAAACAAAAACCGATCACACTCCCCGCTTCAGCCCCTAATGATTCAATCCATTTGACAATCAGAATCCAATGTTGTGACGTAATAAATCATGCGTCACACATCCGCTGAACATAATCAATACCCCATCAGCATCGAACCTCCATTGTATTGTCGTCTTACATAATTATGATTAAATTAATGTTGGATTGTTGTTGTGGGTAGACTGGTGTAGCTAGGCTGTGACTATGATTTACTTAGTTTGTGTCACAGATACACGTCATGACGTCACGCCTTATTCCGCAAAGGAGTATGATACAGGTTTACAATACAGGTAGGTAGGTATACATATTTTTCCAGTTTTCTTAGCATAAGTAAAATTGACTAAGCGACACAGAAGCCCTATGTCGCTTAGTCAATTTTGCCTTTCAAGCGTCGATACTTATAAATTCGAAAGTAACTTTGTCTGTCTGTCTTTATGATACCTTTTCACACCTAAACCACTAAACGGATTTCGATAAAATTTAGCAATGAGATAGATTGCATCCCGGGGAAGGACATAGGATAGTTTTTATTCCGATATTCCCACGGGATCGACACTTATGCGGGTGAAACCGCGGGGCGCAACGGGGGGCGCGGGGCGGTGTCGCTTACGGTAACAGTGGCGTGAGTTCAATGGTTTTTCCCATCTCAAAAATGCCCAACTGCTAAAGAAGTTTTCACTTCAAAAAAATATATTATTTAACAGTGTCGATTCGCCCGTTTCAAGCGAGTAAATTCGTGCGAATCGACTTTTTTTTGTATTAGGCATTAATGTCCAACTGCTGGGTAAAGACCTCCCTACTCTCTTTCCACCTCTCTCACCAGAGCTGCTAAGGACCAATCTTTATCAAAGGACTCCAAATCATCCCGCAATCTCCGCCTTGGCGAATCGACTAATAAGCCATAAATGTCCATTATGTAATTATTAGCGTCGCATCTTCAGACATCAGAATCCTCCTAATTACAATCTGGACACATCTAATTACGATACAGCACAATATCATTAACTGAACCTAACATTAATTTACAATCATCCCATCCTTACAGCATCTCCGCATCAATTACATTAGGGCTGATTACACGCGAGCGACATGCGACTAATAAGACCGTTGCGACAATCGTGCGGCGCGTCTCTAATATTGAAATAGTGATTTACGACAACTATAAATCTGTTCCGTGTCCACTTGTCCGGCTTACAAACGTAGGATAATCGCATGACAGATTTGCGTTAGCGTCCTGCAATAGAAGGCTTTGTACTCGTGATTTCTAATTAGACTAGTTTTGGATATTTTTTGAGGGTTTTTGGAAAAGTTTAGACTCTTTTATTTGTTACCCAAAAAAGTGTCGAAAAGTTTCGACTCTTTTATTTGTTACTTTTGATCATGTAGTTAAAAGTGCAAAAATCTCAAAAACTCAATATTTATTTAATATAGGCCTCCTCTATTTTGAGAGGAAGTGGGCCGTAATTCACCACGCGGGCCCAGTGCGGGTTGGTGCATGTCACATGTCTTCGAATTTTTAGTTCTAGCACGATGTTTTCCTTCACCGTCTTGAGAGTAGTGGTGATGAAATAAATTACACAAAGTAACGCGCCTGGTTGAACCCTACTTACAGCATAAGGTCACAAGCGTGACTGCTGTACGTGGAGTCCTGGGTTCGACTACCAGTTCAGGCAAAAATGTGTTGTGAGTTTTGTCAATAAGGAATTTCTCAGAAGCAGGACCCGTGATTGGAGCCTCTAAGGCAACCTTTATTACACGGAACTGAATCATTCAAATCAAAATATTTTATTTCACATAAACCTACATGGGCACTTATGAAACGTCAGAAGCTAGGTGCACGGTTACATCTGGTCGTTTCCTATGGAGAAGAGCCGGCAAGAAACTGCACGGTTACTCTTTTAAAAACAATTGGCTTTTACAATATTTTCAAATTACAATATTAACAAGTATGGGAGGATAGTGTAGGCCTGTCAACAAGGAGTGTGGAACCTAAGATAGAAAGAGTTATTCCGTTCTGATCCCCTGAACCCCCCTCCACCCCCCCACCTCGATCCCCTCCTGGATCGTCTTCTGTTTTAATCTTTGACACGCTTGTAAGATACGACTACATACAGAAAGCAAAGCTCATAGAAATGTCTATTCCTAGACAGCACGTTTCGCCGAAAACTTTGTTGATAGAAAACATTGTTTGTAGATATCTCGGTCCATAGAAAGCACTGTTGACAGAGGTCTCTGTTCATAGATAGCACTTCTTGCTGTAAACTTTTTTCACAGAAACCATTGTTTCCAGATACCTTGGTTCACGGAAATCAATTACATAATTATTTTTAAGTAAGTTGTATTCCCATTCGCTTGCTCTTGCATCCTATGTCGACGGAGCCCCGCTGCGCGGGGCTCCTATTTCTGTGTAAGGAGTTTAAAGTAACCTAACCAAACCTAACCTCGGGGTGCCCTTCGCTCGCTCTTGCATCCTACGTTGCGCTTTCTGTGTGTTAGTTGTATCGTACAAACGTGTTTCTATCTTAGGTTCCACAACGGTCAACAAGTACTAACAAAATAGAAAATGGTTTACAAATCTACAGCCTATATTACTGGAAAATGTGGGTTTACTGCTACCCCACTCTCCTACTCCAAATACAAGCGTGATGTTATCTATTCGAAACCACACCATCTCTAAGCAATAAGATAACTCATCAAGTGCAACATATGGCTCAATCAATAGCCAAGCTCGCAGTATGGAGTATGGAGGTGCTACAACGTGTCGCTCTGGTATCCGAGTGAAGCCTTCTGCATATTTTACAGCATCCGATGTGATAGTGTGGAGATGGACTTTGTTTTATCTAGTTTATACAGGGTTATTGGTAAAACATTAACAACCTCTTTAGAGGTCATTCTACTCATCATTATGAACAACTTTTAGGTACTATGGCACCAAACCCTAATCGCGAAAAAAAAACAGCTGTTTCCTACATTTGTGTTCGTATAAATCGTCAAAATTTAGGGAACAGCTGATTTTTTTTTCGCGATTTCAGGTTTGGTCCCATAGTAAAAGTTGTTCATAATGATGAGTACAATGAACTCTTAAGAGGTTGGTAATGTTTTCCCAATAACCCTGTATATGGAAGAAGTTTATATAAGGAAGGAAATTTGATATAATTGCCATGAATTTGGCAGTGTTTTGAGAGGTTCTAGAGAACTAAAAACTCTCCTCGTATAAGCGAGGCTTCTAAGCTTGGTAGAAAAGTCGTCGACGGAAGAGGTCAACTGATTTTTCGACTTCGTTTAATCGAGTAGATATAAACCTATGCTATTATGATCATTCGATCTAGCAGTAATTCAGATGGCACCATTCTTTTAAGAATTTATTTTTTTCTTCATAAGTATTAAGATACAAAATGACTGATGTTCAAGAATATGAAAGATCGAATTAAAACTTTTATTATACATTAGCAGCGCCCCGCGGTTTCACCCGCATAAGTTTCGATCCCGTGGGAATATCGGGATAAAAACTGTCCTATGTCCCGGGACTCAAACGACTCAAACGATTTAGTTGAAATTTGGTACAGAGATATCTGTACCAAATTTCAGCTAAATCGGTTCAGCGGTTTAAGCGTGAAGAGGTAACAGACAGACAGACACACTTTCGCATTTATAATATTAGTATGGATGGTAAGGGAGAAAGTCACGACCGAACAGACAATAGAACGGTGCAGAATCAATTCTCTGATCAATTTTACCTGAAAATAAAATCCTTTTCCTGTCTCCCGACTCTTCCCCTCTCGATCCAATAAAACCGAACACTCACACGTGTTCCATTTTCCCCAATTAATCAATCCCATATTCCATATTAGGCTAGCAGTTAGCACCAACCGCACTATTTATATCACAGCCACGCGCGCCCTGACCAATCACCGAGCTGCGATAGGCGCCCGTTTGAATTTCGAATTGCTAGACCGACAAACTTGGAAATACCGTCGCGAAAGTGCCAATTTTAAATCCATCGACCTTCAGGGGTTTCAAATAAGGTTGAGTTTTCGTTGGTTTTTAAGTTGTACAGCTGTATGGTAAGTTTGGAAGTGTGTATTGCCTTTGATTTATGCATTTGTTCGATGAATTATTCCCGTCTGTGTGTCGTCGGTTCGCACTCCGCGATAACTTAGTTAAAGTTAGCGTTTGTATGTGGTTTTTGTATGTATGTCACTTGAATTTCTACGTTTGGTTGGCCAGGCGGACAGTTCAGGTAAAGTCACTTCTGCTTCCGAAATGACAGTTGTTGATGATAGTATCGAAACTCTACAGATAAAGAAATGAAGCGAGGTGGGTAGTTTTACCGGAATAGCTATGTCGTTTGAGAAAAAAAAAATTGTCAATCTATTACATAATTATGATCTCAGAATTATGAGACATTGGATTGGGTCATAGGGTACTCAATAACTCACTCCTGAATGGATGGTGGATCAGGAAAGAGGAGATCCGCAGGAGAACCAAGGTAACCGACATAGCCCGAAGAGTTGCCAAACTTAAGTGGCAGTGGGCAGGGCACATTGCTCGCAGAACAGATGGCCGATGGGGCCGAAAGGTTCTGGAGTGGCAACCGCGTACCAGAAGCCGTAGCGTTCGAAGGCCTCCCACAAGGTGGTCCGACGACCTTGTGAAGGCCGCAGGAACTCGTTGGATGCGAGAAGCCCAGAACTGGTCGAAGTGGAGGTGCTTGGGGGAGGCCTGTGTCCAGCACACACATCTTCAAGACACACATCCAGAAGATGTCCACACATCTTTCGGCTGAAATGATGAATGGATGGTGGATAGGAATTTTGTCATAAACACCACCTATAGAAGAGACAATAAGAAGAGCTCTTCGTGAAGAGATCGTCCAGGGAAGTACTCCCGCCATACCTGCCTTATTGCAGTTGACCATAGACATGGACATTTCACCATCTTCGTCTTATTTGCAATGGGTTTGCTTGAATTGCCAATCTCGTGCGTGTCTTATTGCATATACCTACATAAGGAGATATTCTTCACTTCTCTTCTTCTTCTTCTCTTCTTTTCCTTTTCTTTCTTCTTTTTTCTTTCTTCTTCTTTCTTTTTTATTTTTTCTTTTTATTCTTCTTTTCTTCTTTTTGTTTCCCCCAACCCTTTCTTATTTTATTTATTTTTTGTTTATGTTCTTTATTGCGTCATGTTTACCGCAAATAAACGTATTTTCTTTCTTTCTTTTCTTTCTTTCACATATAATTAACACAAGCAACGCCAAGTGAGACACAAGTCTTCATAATAAATAAGGCCGTGTATACACGAGTCGTCTCGTACCGATTCCGCTGTCATTCTCCCGGATTTATGGGTTGATTATTTTAGAAAATGAACATATCTTTGTCACGCGTCCGATGCGAGAGTTTCGGAGATAACAGCTGACAGACGGAGTAATGTTGCTGTTGTCTATTTTCGCGAAGGCTTGTGCTCTGGGGTTTATTTGGATTGAGTAACTGGGCTGTGGTGGGGTTTAATTTTGCGTTTTAAATACTTATGTGGTTGTATTTGGTAGATTTATTTAGGTACTAGCTTCTGCCCGCGACTTCGTCCGCGTGTTTCTTGTTCCCCCGACCCACCCCGTCGCAGCGCATCGCGTGCCCGCGTTATTACTTCGTTTTTGCTTAGCGTCCTTTCTGACTTTTTTTCTTTTTGCTCGGCTTCCAAGGGTCATAGCGTGTTCTTATACAGCCTATAGCCTTCCTCAACAATAGGGCTATCAAACACAAAAAGATTTTTTCAAATCCGACTGGTAGTTCCAGAGATAACCCCCTACATACAAACTTACAAACTTTAGCTCTTTATAATTTTAGTAGGTACGAGTATAGATGTAGAATGCTGTAGTCATGCTGTAGTCAGCTACAGCATACAATTATTCTACATACCTAAATAAACTCAATTCAATTATTTCATTAAAGGTTTGACATACATATTGTTGAACCATGTTCAGACATAGTTCAACAATATGTATCAGACATGGTTCAACAATACGTGTGTCAAACCTATAATGAAATAAATGAGCAAATCAAACCACTTTATTTCGGTTTTCTTATTTATTTGTGTGTCAAGATGCCTTTCACTCCTTCCTTATAGACATCCAGCACGAGCCTATCGTATTACCCACTAGCTCCCGCCCGCGGCTTCGCCCGCGAGGTATGTCGATAAAAACTATCCTTTGTCCTTCCGCGGGATGCAATCTATCTCTCTGTGAAATTTTATCGAAATCCGTTCAGTGGTTTAGGCGAGAAAATGTAACATACAGCTGTTTGTATGATGAGTAACTCTGTCTCTCTGTCTGTCTGTCTGTACAGACAGACAGAGAGACAGAGTTACTTTCGAATTTATAATATTTGTAACCAGCGAATATATTGTGTAAAAATGTCACCATGAAAACTTAGGAGAAGTGACCTGTCAATAGTGTCAATCCCTAGCATCATGAGGAATGACAGCTCACTGACACTTCACCTAAGTTTACACAGTGAGGTTTTTAGACAGTAAATCCGCTAACTGAAACCATTTAGCACATGATTCTAGATTCCCCCTAGGGTAGAAAGATTTCGTCGGTTATCATAAAAAAAAAACTAGCGGTTTCATATAAAAGAGCAATATCTACGTGGTCAAAATTTATGTCACAGCAAATTTTTTTTTCTTAGCGTGTCGATAGCAATCTAAACGGACTCTGCCCAGAATTCGGCTACTTGTTTGGCGCCATCAACAGCGTCCACCAGTTCCTGTAACATGCAGCTGACAGGACACGCAGGACACGATATTAAGTGTCCCATGTGAACTTTTTTTGGAGTGAAAACGTCTTTAGGCGCGTCCCGCATTTTTTGAGATGAAAAAATACCATTAAACTCGCGACACTGTTACCGTAACCGACACCGCGCTACATTCGGATGTGTTCGGCTGTCCTCGGGATGAACTCAGTTTTATATGATATGTCAGTGAGTGATGGCAAAGTATTCTGTTTGTGTTTTATTTATAAGACGATTAAAAAAATACACACGAAATTGTTCAAGTTTTCTGTTTAAATAACCCACGAAAAGTTTCAACACCCACTGCGTTGTTGTCGTTCAGAATAATAAATAATACATTTGTGTTGTTCAGAACAATATACTGTATCCATGGTAACAGTATGTGCGTCATTACATTATATTAACCACTTTAGGTACTGAAAGAAGAGGGGCCCGTGGCTAAATAATAACAGCCGCACAGGTCGATCAATCAGGTTAAGCTACGCTTGCCGCGGTTGTGCTGTGGATGGGTGACCATCTTTACATACCGTGACCCCTCCGTGCCTCGGAAGGCACGTTAAGCCGTTGGTCCCGGCTGTCATTCGTGGATCTTTGACAGTCGTTACTGGTAGTCAGAAGCCCGAAAGTCAGACAACCAGTCTTATTGGTGGGTATCGAATTACCCAGTAACTGGGTTGTGGAGGTCAGATAGGCAGTCGCTCCATGTAAAATTCTAGTATTCAGCTGCATCAGGTAAGACTGGAAGCCGACCCCAACATAGTTGGGAAAAGGCTAGTCAGATGATGACTTAGGTACAGAAAGTAAGATTTAAGAATCGTTATTAAAAAACTTTTTACAAGCAAACCAGTAAATTTTCTGAATCCAAAAACTTTTAAGGCGCACCTAGTCAAACATGAACCCCTTCTATGCATTCCACAAGTGACACCCACCACCAGATGAACCCCAATCCACCGCCAACTTAAAATTAGCTTTACACATACCGGGTGTTAAAAGTAGTTAGCGAAATAATAAGCTAACACAAGTCATAGTTAAGTATAAGTTAAGTATGTCTTGTCAAAGTCAAATGCTTGATATGAGTACTTAGGGAAAAGTGGTCGCTACATATGTGGGTGGTGCGTACCTACGTGCGGCGGAATGTAGTGCATGGTTTAAGTTTGAAGGAGAAAATCATTTGTTTAAAAAACTCCTTGCGGCAGCGGATATTCTTTTAGAAATGGAAAAATTATTTGAATTCCAAAATATAAATTTAAAATAATCGTCTAATGAAACATCGTCCTTTTAATAAGTGCTTACTGAAAAGCTCAAACAATGGTTTCTCTTGAAATCAATAAGTTATAAAGTTCATAAACTGTCAAAAGGTCATATTTTTAGGGTTCCGTAGCCGAATGGCAAAAACGGAACCCTTATAGATTCGTCATGTCTGTCTGTCTGTCCGTCCGTATGTCACAGCCACTTTTCTCCGAAACTATAAGAACTATACTGTTGAAACTTGGTAAGTAGATGTATTCTGTGAACCGCATTAAGATTTTCACACAAAAATAGAAAAAAAACAATACATTTTAGGGTTCCCCATACTTAGAACCGAAACTCAAAATTTTTTTTTCATCAAACCCATACGTGTGGGGTATCTATGGGTAGGTCTTCAAAAATGATATTGAGGTTTCTAATATCATTTTTTTCTAAACTGAAAAGTTTGCGCGAGAGACACTTCCAAAGTAGTAAAATGTGTGTCCCCCCCCCCCCCCTGTAACTTCTAAAATAAGAGAATGATAAAACTAAAAAAAATATATGATGTACATTACCATATAAACTATCACCGAAAATTGGTTTGAATGAGATCTAGTAAGTAGTTTTTTTTAATACGTCATAAATCGTAAACCGCAATTTACCATTCATTCAATCAGCTCAAACATAAAAAAAAAACATTTAATTTCATAAACATAAACCTTATGCATAAACCAGGATGTTACGGAACCCTCGGTGCGCGAGTCCGACTCGCTCTTGCCCGGTTTTTAAATTTTATTTTCTTAGCCTTCAAATTTGCGACTATAGGTAAAGCATGGGCTTCATCTTCAACTTGTAATTATTTTTTTGTGTTTGTGTTCTTTATAAGTGTCATTAGCTGCGCCCCGCGGTTTCAACCGCGTAAATGTCGATTCCGTGGGAAGGTCGGGATAAAAAGTAGCCTATATGTTAATCCAGGGTGTCAGCTACTTCCACACAAAATTTTATCAGAATTGGTCCAGCCGTTTGAGCGTGAAGAAGTAACAAACATACACACACCCCCACAAACTTTCGTCTTTCTAATATTAGTGTGATGTTTGTTGCAAATAAATGCATTGTCTTTCTTTTTTCTTTCTTTCATCTCATTTAGAGAAATAACGATTATCGATCTCCAGTCACCACACCTGTTCAATTGAAGGCCAAAACCTTGCAGCAGTGGTTCACAAACGCACAATCAAGACTGCTTGCTTGCTTTGAGTGAGTTTGAGTTTGACTGCAGACGGCTCACTTCACCTAAGCTATCAGGGTGAGATTTTAACAGAATGCACCGGTAGGTCTGATTCTTATTTGTGCAGAATAAACAATTTTTATAACGGGTTTTCACGGACATCGCCAGGTTATCGATCCACCTTGTCCGCAAGGCTGTGTGGCGGTTATTACTTTTCCTATTTTTACAGAAACACTTTTTTGACCGATTTTAAAAAGTAGAAGATTATAATATCACCCAAAATAGGTTATATAGTTACTCCTAAACACCGCACTTTATACTGTCGTACAGACAATACTTACGAAAGCCGATACGCCACATCTAAGCGGGGAGACACCCCGAAACTACCCTTATCGCGGCAACCACTTACACTAGTTTTAATTACAGCTCGCATTTTGTGCCAGTCGAAAATTAATCAAATTATGTACGTTTCAGGCGGAGCCGTTTGGATGGTGTGATGTGCCAAGTCAATAAGCAAGGCAGACATTTTAGATATTCACCATTTTAAATGTCCCAAACAGAAAGAAGAAAATTATTATTTATTGCAAAATAAAAATAGGGAAGACCTAGGCATTTTGCGTTTCACAAAAAAGTAAAGACAAAAAATACCAAACTCATGTATCAGTCTGATAGGTCTGGAGGGGTCCGTGGCTAAATAATAACAACCGCACAGGTTGATCGAACAGGTTAAACTACGCTTGCCGCGGTTGGTCTGATCATCTTTACATACCGAGACCCCTCCGTGCCTCGGAAAGCACGTTAAGCCGTTGGTCCCGGCTCTCATTCGTTGATCTTTGACAGTCGTTACGGGTAGTCAGAAACCCAAAAATCTGACAACCAGTCTAACCAAGGGGTATCGTATTACCCAGTAACTGGGTTGTGGAGGTCAGATAGGCAGTCGCTCCATGTAAAATAGTGGTATTCAGTTATACCCGGCTAGACTGGAAGCCGACCTCAACATAGTTGGGAAAAGGTTAGGCAGATGATGATGATGTATCAGTCTGATACAGCTGGTCATAGGTCACTCCCAAATTCCGCCACAGCTTACACAATCAGGTTCTCAGCCTTACATCGCCCTTGTTTTTCCATTTGCGGTCATTAGAACAAAATGAGTCCTGGAGTAGACCAGGACAATTTTTTTTCCAATGACTATAATTCCTTTGTGCAGATCTGACCAGTCTAACATTGTAGTTATGGATTCCGAAAAAAATTATAACAATGTAAAAAATCATCTTAATCTTCAAAGCATTTTCCCAACTTATATTGTTATTTTGGGATCGACTTCCACTTTAACTGGATGCAGCTGAATTCTAGCATTTTACAAGGAGTTACTGCTTATCTGACCTGCCCAACCCAGTTACGGGGTCCAAACCTTTTTCCACAATAAATTATTAACACCATTAACGAATACAACATAACACCTTCCATTGGAAAGGTGTCTAAAAGCGCGATGCCAGTATCGAGGGGGGGAGGGGGGAAAACTTAACACCACTATATAATATGTCAAATTGTTACAGTTCTACTCCTCCTAGCTTTTATATGAAATGTATTCGTAAATGCCGAGTGACGGAGACTTTATTAAAAAAAATAAAATTATGTTTATTTATCTCCACAAATTACATTCTTATAAGTTGACAGGTGTCTCGACAATTTTTTTTTCACGAAGTCATTGTACGGTACCCGGTCGTAAATCTACAACATCGAGTTTTTAGAAAAAGGGAAATATTTAACTGATCCTCTAAAAACTCGATTGACCTTCTTATGATGATGATCAACGATGGGCGCTTTTTTAAATTAATTGAAAAAACTGTAAAAAAATGTTTGCGTGTTTCACGCTTTTTTAAAATAATTGAGCCTCTTTTTTAACGTTTTGGACTTTTCTCACAGTTGATCCGATTGGTCGGCCCTAGCTTGGTTACTGTAACCAAGCTAGGGTCCTCCGACCAAAAGGGTTAGGTAAGGTTGGAAATGTGACCAACCGCGGTACATCTAAATTAGGCGCCGTTACTTGGTTATTTTATAGACCTCAAAATAGGAATTATTTGAGGTTCGAAAAAAGAAGCGCAATCACTATATTAGAGTGTACAATAATATTTTTTGGAGCGTAAAATGGGAATTATTAGCGGCTCGATTAAATAGATGCCTTAGAAAAAATTCAGTTATGTAAAGCACCTTCTCTATCACAGATAATTATGAGATCCCAAATATGCTTAAAAACAATTAATGAATACTTTTTAAACAGTAACTTTTTTGCTACCTCGATATGATATTTATTCAAATAAGCTGCATTAGCAAGCATCAACGTGGTTTCAATCTTGTCCATAATTTTTAAAGGTTTTTAATAATCAGTTTTTCAGTAAAATTTGCTATTCTACCTTAACACCTACGAGTATACCAAGATCTGAAAATAATAATTATGTCTTCATCAAACTCTCCTCCCACATCTCTCTGTCCAGAGCCGCCAAGGACCAATCTTTATTAAAGAAGTCCAACTTTTTATTACATAACTGTCAATTTTCAACTCATGGTCTTCATACCGAAAACTGTTTTTCATTTACCTGCAAACTCTTTTCTTCAGACCCCATCAAGCTACAACAATACACTGGGCGTTTTGTTTCCAGCTCACCAAAAAACACAAAACTATGCATCTATAGGTCTTCAAGTGTAGTTAATAACAACTTATCACCCCTATTTGCCCCCCTCTACACCCCCCCCCCCCCTTCACCCCGTCGTCTGTCAAACATATGACAAGCGCAGATTTCGCTTTGTACTTGTCAAAAATATAGCAAACAAAAGATACGGCAACGCGGGTAAATGAAGTGAGCTGATATATCTCGTAGTGGTGGGATGTATCGATAGATTGTGGCGGGTAGTTTGGGTATCGATAGTTTTCAGACAGCTTTTAATAGAGATTTAGAATGTACCTATTGATTGTAAGGCTTGGTAAACCTGGCTGTTAAAGCTTATTGGACGAAACAAATGAAATTAAGTAAAAGCTTGTAAA
This sequence comes from Mesoligia furuncula, assembly GCA_916614155.1. NCBI lineage: Eukaryota > Metazoa > Arthropoda > Insecta > Lepidoptera > Noctuidae > Mesoligia > Mesoligia furuncula. The sequence goes on from OU744810.1 coordinate 2,734,981, forward strand.
AGAGTCAGCTGACTATCACCCTGTCTAACTACCAACTAAATAGGATTAAATTAATTAAAATATGTATCTAATACAAAATTCCTAGTCTAATGAATCTCAAATATCAGTTCGCTAATTTTCTTATTCTACATCTTCGCTTTTTATCGATACAATCATCAAACAGCATTTAAATCAGCACATCCCTCCTACCGATACTACCCCCTCACTAGCCAAGCAATATGTGTAGGCAGACAATATAATATAAGTGACGTATCGCACACCAACACCCGCGCTTCCCGGGAAGTATGCAAAGAAGTTGCCGCTACGCCGCCCTACACTCTTGATACTTGAAGCCGCCTCGGGGCACATAACTTTTGACAGCTCATTTTGACTTGGAGTTTTAGATTTTAGGTTCTGTTTTGATTTATTTTGCGTTATGTGTAATGTGTCGTGTGTTGAGATTAAATTTTGTGTTCGCTTGTAGCTTGAAATGACTTTGAGTTGACTGATAAGCTTATTCTGACGTTTTAAAGGTTCTTCTGGTTAAACAGCTACATTAATTGCGTAATACAGTTTCAGTCACTATCCTAAAATAATATTTTTCTTGTTTTTGATCTCATATTCTGAATGATAGAATACCATTACCGTTTGTATTAAGTAAGACAGTTACTTATAATTAGCTATTCTATCAACATACATATTTTTGACTACCTATACAGACAAAAGCTGATCTTTAATGCTGTGCATTATACTACACTAGCTTCTGCCCGCGACTTCGTCCGCGTAAAATTTATTGCTCCCCAAACCACCCCGTCGCATCGCATCGCCCTGTTAGGTACTTATTTCGTTTTAGCTTAGCATTATATCTGACTTTTTTTGTTTTTACTGAGCTCCTAATTAAGGATCCTATTTTGATTTTAAGTAGCTTATAGCATTCCACAAGAATAGGACTATCAGATGCAAAAAGTTTTTTTTGAAATCCGTCTCCAGAGATTAGATTGCTCAAATAAACAAACTCTTCAGCCTTATTATTTGTATTGATAACTAGCTGCGCCCCGCGGTTTCACCCGTGTAAGTGTCGATCCCGTGGGAATATCGGGATAAAAAGCAATAATGTTAATCCAGGATGTCAGCTACCTTCATACAAAATTTTATCAAAATTGGTTCAGCCGTTTGAGCGTGAAGAAGTAAAAAACATATACACACACACACACACTTACACACTCACACACTTTCGCGTTTATAATATTAGTGTGATAAAAAAATACTTCTAAGTCACATTTAAAATGAAAAGTTGCACATATAATCTACAATATCCTCACTAACAGAACATCACCATTTTGTCCTTTCCCTAACGATCAAGACTGCTCCAACTACATACATATCGACAGTAGCTCCTACAATAATAGTTCCGTATTCCATTTGAATATTAGAGCATCCATCTACTGAAGATTTCTCTCCATTCTCCCTACCCCCCCCGACACACAGCGACACTGTGGGTAGAAAGAAGTGTGAATGTGTGCATGTGTGTGCTTTAATAGATTTTTCTGTGATATGTCCTTTGAATTGTTCGGTACAGTATTGTGCAGTGGTTGTGGTTATTGGTAGGTAGTTTGAAGTCTTCTGTATCTGAATTGAAAGTTTGTTTTATGCTTTTAGCTTTCTTTTCTAATGGAGAGAGGTCATTTTTCTGGGGTTCGTACCCAAAGGGTGCCAACGGACACCTATTACTAAAGCCTCCGCTGTCCATCCGTCTGACTGTCAGCGGGCTATATCTCATGAACCGTAATAATAGGTAGACAGTTGAAATTTTCACACAGTATGCATTCCTATTGGCGGTATAACAACAATAAGACACAAGTAAGAGATTAAGGATCTTCATACAAGATACGTGTATTTTTTGGCGTGTTTTGCCTTGTAGCACGGAACCTTTTGTGTGTGAGTCCAACTCGCACTTGGCCGCTTTTATTTATTTTGTACAAAAAAGCAAATGCATTATAGAATGCAGTGTCTTAATATTTAGTTGTTCAACAGTGACATAGTTTGAAGTCAAACGTTTCTAAATCATGGCATAATATTCATTAGATTCTAATGGTTAAGTTTAAAACAAATAGGATTTATTTTTTAATCATATCCAACACAGGTACTTTTCAAAGAAATGAGTTCCTCTATAAACACACAGAATAACGCGAAATTAAAACGAACATCAAAACTTCAGCTTCTCAAACATAATTCACAGAAAATGCTTTGAACAATGCGCAAAAAAAAACATTGAATATTTTCACCCCCTTCTTTCATCCCTAAAGTGGCAGTGTATCTTTAAGTTACCGTTATTGTAAACATATTTCAACCGATACTACCCCGTATCGCCGTATTTGAAGACGTTTATATTCATTCGCCATATTTCACGCGGATAAGTCTTGGGATTTTCGATTTTTATTCTCACATTTGTGGCGGTATTTTTTTTTTCTTTTAAAATGTTTTGCGGTGTTTAAGCAATATGGTAAAGCCATGGATGTACTGGGAGTCCTTGCAAACTAGCTGATCCGACAAACGTTGTCCTGTCCATAGTTTATACAAAAATCCTATAAAAAAGGACGTTCAGTTTTTCCCAATATTGTTTTCTTTCCCGGGAAACTTTTCTGTATTTTATTTCCGTAAAAATCTAAAACCGGACTATAACGAAGATTTTATACAAAAAAAACCGGCCAAGTGCGTGTCGGACCACGCACAGTGTAGGGTTCCGTAGTAGCCCGTTATCACAATATAGTACGATTATGTTGTTCTTTATTCTGAATATAAAAAAAAACATATTTTGTTTTTCAATGCAAGTCTTTACCCGTTATAAACAAGCAACTACTTCATCTTAGTCACTTTAAAGGATTAATGCTAAGGATTTTGTATTTGGTACAAAATTATCCAAAACTCAACGACGAAAAAAATTCAACGACTATTACTGCTAAACTGATAAAGTTATCTTAACCGCTATAATTTTCCTTTAAAGTTCATGAAATGCACTATCATCGTGAATTTTTCCAGATTTTTCAAGCCAGCAGTTTAGGTTCTAGAGGGGGGGGGGGGGGGGGCAAAAATTTGGAAATTTTAGCAACCCCCAAGTCATTTTAGAAGATCTATTCATCGATACCCCACACGATGGGGTAGACAACGAAAAAAATATTCATCCCCACTTCACATGTAGGGGAACTACCCTAAAAAAAAATATTTTCCAAAATTTTATTATACCACTTTGTCGGCGTGATTGATATACATATTAAAATCAAATTTCAGCTTTCTAGTGCTAACGGTCACAGACATTAAGCGAGGACGGACAGACGGACGGACAGACCTGGCGAAACTATAAGGGTTCCTAGTTGACTTCGGAACCCTAAAAAATAGCCAAATCAGTCCAGATAGTGTCAAGTGATGCGCTTACTAAAGAACAGTATTTCATTTTTATTTACCTATATTTAGGTATAGAAAGTAGATTTTCACACCTTTTAAAACATTCTCCAACAAATAGTTCAATGAAAATCTTTCCGTTCCTCAGAAGTTTTCATACCAACTCAGCTATTTTCCTTCATAACATATACTGCCACCACCCTAGAATCTCAACTCCGTACCAAAGTCTGGAATATTTTATCCGGCCCGGAAACGGATATTGCAGCGGGGCCGATGTCTCAGTCGTTCCATTTGTCAAGTTGCCCGTTTGATAACAAAGAGGGCGCCACAAAGAAGTGTGAAGAATTGCAGTCCAGTGACAGTTTTGTTTGTCTGTCTGTTTATCTGTTTGCATGCGTGGACGATGTTTTTTTTTTAATATTTTGTTGATTGTTACGGTGAAGCTGAAGGGTTTTATTTAGATTTTTCATGTGGATTTTTAATTTTAATTTTTGTTTGAGTTGCTGTTTTGAACAGCTAAGTTGATATTTTTTATGGTTTTTGTCCAACACCGAAATAATACTAAAACGACGTTTCATTCGGGTATTTTATTCAGCCATTTTTATGAAAGAAAGATGAATATTGATCATTACTTACGACTGTCAAAGATCCACGAATGATGCTTAACGTGCTATCTGAGGCACGGAGGGGTCTTGGTATGTAAAGATGGTCACCCATCCACGGACAGCCGTGGCTAGCGTAGCTTAACGTGATCGACGAGCCATGGAGCTGTTATTAGCCACAAGCCCCCCAACTTATGCTTACAAACATCTGCAATTCTATAATATTACTCTGCCAACGGAAGCATTCATCACGAGTCACGACGGGAATTCTCACATTCAAATATATATTTTATATCCAACATTTTCATTTTTATATATCGACAACACTTTATGAACGCTCGTTATTGCTTTTTATGACGTTTCTCATATTTTCCCTACAGTAAATGGTGTGGGGTAGAAATTTAAATACGCCGATTTATATTATAATCGATGGTGTAAATGGGATTATGGGAGTTTGGATGAGATGTGACGGCATTCGGTCTGTTGGAAGTGTGTGAGAACTAAGTTTTTATTCTTATTTAAATACTAGCTAGCGGAAAATAACCGGAGTTACCGACATTGCTTGCAGAGTAAGCAAACTGAAGTGGCAGTGGGCTGGCCACGTTTGTCGAAGGACCGATGGCCGGTGAAGCAGACGAGTCCTGGAGTGGAGACCGCGTATCGGCAAGCGTAGTGTGGGACGCCCCCCAGCTAGATGGACGGACGACCTAAAGAAGGTGGTAGACTGGGGACCTAAAGAAGGTGGTAGACTGGGGTAGACTGGATGCGGAAGGTGGAGGGTGCTGTGGCGCAGTCTGGGAGAGGCCTATGTCCAGCAGTGGACTGCGATAGGCTGAGTTGATGAAATACGTCGATCTCGTGGGAATATCAGGATAAAAAGTAGCCTATACGGGTTGAAATTGAAAACATGCGACAAACCGAAATGGGAGATTTTACTCATCATTATGAACAACTTTTACTAAGAGACCAAAGCTGCAATTGCGAAAAAAAAATCAGCTGTTCCCTACATTTTGACGAGTTATGCGAACATAAATGTAGGGAACAGCTGTTTTTGTTTTCGCGATTTCAGGTTTGGTCCCATAGTGAAAGTTGTTCATAATGATGAGTACAATCTCCCATTTTGATTTGTCGCATGTTTTTAATTTTACCCTGTATATTAATCCAGGGTCACGTCTACCTCCATACAAAATTTTATCAGAATTAGTTCAGCCGTTTAAAAAAAAAAAAATGTTTTATTTCACATAAACCTACATGGGCACTTATGAAACGTCAGAAGCTAGGTGCACGGAGAAGAACCGGCAAGAAACTCCACGGTTACTCTTTTTAAAAATAATTGGCTTTTACAATGTTTCCACATTACAGTAGGTATGGGAGGACAGCGCAGGCCTGTCAACGAGTAACAAGTACTTGATTAAAATAGAAAATGGTCTACAGATCTAAAGTCTATAAGGCCTACAAAGTCCTCACATTTACAAAATAAGAATCTATCAAAAGGATAGAGCGGAAGAAGTAACAAACATATAAACACACACACTCACACTCACAAACTTTCGCCTTTATAATATGAGTGTGATTTTAAATATCTTTATGACAAACATGAGTATGGACTTACACCTATTTTTATATTACTCACTATACCCATCCCGTCGCCTCGCATCGTCGGCCTTATAACTTCGTTTTCGCTTAGCGTTCTTTCTCTCTCTTTCCACGGCTCATAAGCTCATTTATTTAAAGCTGTATGGGAGATACCCGGGATACCCGTTACTGTATCCTACCTTGTTCTGTCTCGGTATGGTGGGCTACTACAAATTAGAAATTAGGCGTGAAGTGGCACTGGCAACGTATCTTTTCAAAGTTTTAAGAGGTAGTATACAAAACTCAGGTATACTGTCAGAAATAGGGTTTAATTTACCGGATAGGTAAATTAACCTGCTGGAGCGCGCACCGGTGACTCGTGCGCTGCGCACTCTCAACGCGGTGGCGGATGCCATAGACTTATTCACCTGTACACTGGGTGAGTTCACAAGGGCCACGTACTGTGTAGCATGTAAGGTATAGTTAAGTATATTTTAAGTTACTTTGTCGCATTAGATTTATCTGTAATGGCAAAGTTAACATTTCATGTGATAAATAAATAAAATAAATAAGGGTCATAGCGTTACGTTAAATAGCCTTTTGCCTTCCGCAAGAATTGACCTATCATTATTAGCCTGTGATGTCCCACTGCAGAGCGAGCCTCGCTACTCTCTTTCCACTTCTCTTTGTTCAAAGCTGCTAAGGACCAGTTCATGTTGAAGGAGTCCAGTTCATCCGCCATCACCGTCTGGGCCTGATACAAAGTCGTTTGCCATTTTAAGAGGGACCCATTGGGTCGTTAGTTTGGCCCATTGTTCGTCTGACATGCGGCAGATGTGTCCAGCTCAGTTCCATTTTAGCGTGGCAGCTTTCCAAGTGACATCAGTTGTCTTGGTGATGGAACGGATGGACGTATTCCTGACCCGGTCTGGCATATGGTATATCATATGCATAAACAACTTTTCAAATCCGAGCGTTAGTTCGAGAGATTAGCGCGTTCACACTAACTCTTCCCCCCTAACTAATAAACGTAGTAAAGCGTCAGTGTAGTTACACAACCCTTTGTCTTCTTCTTTCGAAAGTCAAATTACTGACGACTGAAAGAGAGAAATCGATGTGTAACTATTCATCTGATATAATACGTCTATTAGTGAGGGGGTAAATCCCTATAGAAAGATAGATAAGTCATAGGGAACGTAGAAAAAAAACAGAGACCGGGAGTGCCGATAGAAGTGAAAACAAAACACAAACAGAATACTTTGCCATCACTCACTGACATATCGGATATACATTAAAACCGAGTAAATCCCGAGGACAGCCGAACACATCCGAAGCGGGTATTTTTGAATCGTCTTTAAAACAAAACACGCGCGTTCAATGGTTTTTCCCTTTTCAAAAAATGCCTAACGCGTCTCAAGAAGTGTTCACTTCAAAACCCGTTTTCCATTCGTCTTGATACATATTACGAGTATAGTATATATTCTACCAGCCTATTAATACTGTCCACAATGCTAGGCTAAGACCTCTCTTCTCATACAGAGAAGGCTGGGCAAGGGCAAGGGTGATCAATGCTCATGCATTGATCATCACGCTTTTTCAAGGTGTATTGGCGATTCCAGGTTTTCATGTGGAAGTATAATACGCGCCACGAAAGATGAGACTTGACGAGCTCACTAATCCGAACTTGCGCAGGTAAATCGAGTACGAAATAGCTACCCACAATATGTATATCTATTCAGGAATCTATCGATGACATTTAGATTAAAATTCTTAACAATATTTTATTATTTATTACGAAATAATAAAGTTTAAGATAAAAGTCAAGTCTCATCTTTCGTGGCGCGTATTCTTTGAGTATTAAACCTCAAAGCGCGTATTGTACAGATTTTTCGCGTTTTTCTTCACCGATGTCATTGATATCTACATAAACCATATACTCACGCCTTAACCTTAACTTAGAAAGACACATCATCATCATCATCATTTCAGCCGAAAGACGTCAAAATGCTGGACAGACGCCTCCCCCCAAGCACTGGCACTTCGACCGGTTTTGTGCTTCCCGCTTTCAGCGGATTCCTATGAAAGACATCATCATCTGCCTAGCATTTTTCCAACTATGTTAGAGTCAGCTTCCAGTCTAACCGGATGCAGCCGAATACCAGTATTTTACATAGAGCGACTGCCTTTCTGACCTCCACAACCCAGTTAAAGACTGATTGTCAGACTCTCGGGCTTCTGACTACCTGTAAAGACTGTCAAAGATCCACGAATGACAGCCGGGACTAAAGGCTTAACGTGCTTTCCGAGGCACGGAGGGGTCTCGGTATGTAAAGATGGTCACCCATCCACAGACCAACTGCGGCAAGCGTAGCTAACCTGCGCGATCGACCTGTGCGGCTGTTATTATTTAGACACGGGCCCCTCAGAAAGAAAGACATAAGTATACTTATTAATATTTAACTAAAACTTTAATTATGATATTTATCTATTGTTGTTTGCTGAAGAGTCATGATCATCAATTTTTCTTAAAACTTATAAAATGAATCAGAGGTTCAACAGATTTCATATACACATACAGACATGATTAGTCATAGTACTGTTGAACTTAAGAGCGTTTACGCCGAACGGCATTTCATACAAACTTTCAAGCCCTTATTTTTCGAAATGAATGAACCGATTTTAATGAAACTTCATACGAATAAGCAGGATACAAAGGTCTAAAAAGTTTGTAGAAAACATTTTCGAAAAATATTGTTACAGCCAAATTAGACCGATTTTAAATTTTCCATAGAAACAGAGATTTCCAGTTATCTTTTTTTAAATAAGACATTTCGAAAATGTTTTCTACTAACTTTTTAGACCTTTATATCCTGCTTATGTGTATTAAGTTTCATTAAAATCGGTTCATTCATTTCGAAAAATAAGGGCTTGAAAGTTTGTATGAAATGCCGTACGGCGTAAACGCTCTTAAGATTCATCAAATGAAAATGAGTCAATCCCGCTACGGTATTATAACCAAGATAAAGATTGACCAAAAAAACCCAGGCGACTTCTTATTGCCTACGTAATGTCTCAGGCAAGGTAAGGTAAATTGACAATAACAATAATACGTTGTCCAAATGTTGAAACCTGAACAATAATACAATGTAACAGATCAAGATTGTTACTAAAAAGACAGTTGGTAATTGTCGTTTGTTTTGCTGATTCGTGGCAGTTGGAACTGTGAAGTTCAAGAGATTTGGTTCTGTACACTTGAATATGTATTTGTTAAGTATAATCTAGTTTGGTCAGTTTTTGCATCAAACCCGTGAAGGAAAACATCGTGAGGAAACCGGCATGTCCTAGAAACAAAAATTCGAAGACATGTGACATCTATCAACCGGCACTGAGTCCGCGTGGTGGAATAGCCTTTCCCTCTCAAAAAAGAGAGGAGGCCAGTGTCCCAACACACACACATTATAGGCTGATTACGTAGTTTTCGCATAAAATAGTGCATATTTGCAACTAATTTAATTAGCAATACGTTTAAGGTATTGTTACAATGCGTTCCCTTCAGCTTCTTTTAGATCTAATAAGGTAAGTCCGTAAACCGGGGTTACTTTAATCAATATTGAACTTTCAAGGTCCATATCTTCTAAATCTCTGGTTGTAAAAAAATATATAATCGGTCTAATAATCGGTTTTGTTTAAACTCGCGATTTCTGTAATAATAAATGAAAAAATATGGCTAGATTTTGAGAAAAAAAATAAAAACTGTCTGATCAAAGTTATACGTAGAATGGGGTTACATTGATAAGTTTGGGATTACGCAATAAAATAGGCAATTTTATTGCGTAGTTACAAAGTTACCCCAATTATAATGCCAATACAATTTTTAAAATCAAAATCTGCCAACGGGAAAAATAATTATTGTCATTTTTGTCGTATGGGGTAACTTTGATTGTGAAAAGTTAAATTAAAACTAAAAAAGAATGCTTAAACTTCCTTCCACTATTTGACTAAGGGCTTCTTCTATTCGCGGTTGTGTATTCACGGGACCCAAAAAATCCCGATCAATCTTACACCATATACCCTATCAATGACACCCCGCATTAAACAAACTCAAGTTATTGCATTAATTTTGACGTTAGAAAAACAATAATCACTGTATTGGTTAATCGATAATAGGCCACATACGGAGTTTATCTAGAAATTTCATTATACCATCACAATGATTAAGTTCACATGAAGTTTTGCAGCACAATTATGTAGCTATAAATAGAGAATAACTTAAAATTACATATTTCAATTTAAATGGTTGGTGCATTCCCAGCATGTCCTCAAGAAAGGATTCAACAACTCTTCAATTTTGTTAACGTAGAAAATAAAACGAACAAATTGCGTTTCGTTTTAAGCAATTCGCGATTTTATGTGAAATGGAAGTTTTGATCAAAGTCACCCCGCTATTCAAAGTAACCCCGGTTTACCGGTATGTTTTTTTTTTGGTATCGTATTACTTTTAACTGGGTTGTGGAGGTAAGATAGGCAGTAGCTGGGTTGTGGAGGTCAAATAGGCAGTCGCTCCATGTCAAATACTGGTATTCAGCTGCATCCGGTTAGACTGGAAGCCGACCCCAACATAGTTAGAAAAAGGCTAGACAGATGATGATGATGCTATGTTTTTGTCATTACATTTCTTCAAAGTAATAGTAGTTCTAACACATTGTAAAAACACATGAAAACACCAGCAAAATGATTTTCTTTAAATCTAATTTTACCGGCAACCGTCTACCGGGAGACGTAGCGTTGGAAAGCCTTCCACAAGGTTGACCGACGACCTTGTAAAGGCCGCAGGAACCCGTTGATGCGAGAAGCACTGAACTGGTCGAAGTGAAGCTGCTTGGGGAGGCATATATCCAGCAGTGGACGCTGAAATGATGATGATGATGAATTTTACCGGAGTAATTTGTTTCTGGTTAATGTCGTGATGACCCAGTAGTTGCGGGCTCGCCTCTGATGCACGAGGTTGTGGGTCCAGGTCCGGGCAAGTAACAATGTGAGTTTAATTCATGTGTATTTCCTGAGTATATCTTGGCTATTACTGGAATCGTGAAGAAACCTGGAATTATAGTTCATATACCTAAGTCTAAAACCGCCAACTTGTCTTGAGGAAGAGTGGTGATCAATGCTCGTACCTTCTCTGTATGAGAAGATGCTTCTGCCCTCCAGTGGGATAAAAATGAACTCTTTTTTTTATAGTCGTTAGTAAAACGTTTTGGTTCTAAGCTACGGAACCCTAAAACATTTATTACTCATACACGTTTGGTCTCTCATCGTTCAGGATATCATGATGTTTTATTGTGTATTTCTATAGAAGTGGTTTATTGTCTCGATGACAGATAAGAGGCGGCCATTTTGGACGATACGACCACTCGAGTTAGTTCTAGATACAGGTAACTTTAATGTTTCTATTAATTCCTTATGAAATGACTTCAAGTTTAAAGTAGGTACCGTAATTGTAAATATCAGTTAGTGGTCGGTGGTGGTGGTGGTGGTGGTGGTGGTTTGTTGGTCGCAAGCACGCCTGCTAAGTGTGGGCGTAATTCCCAGGTTGGGCAAAGTATTGGTTTTTTTCATCACGAATCTGAAGATAATCAGAAGATATTCAAATATGTAGTATCAACGACCTTAGACTACGTGTCATCTCACACACCACACACACACACCACACACACACCACACACCACACACACATCCTCACACACACACACACCCACACTATGCATCACACTTCACGTGACACACACACTTACTTCACTTCACTTCACTTGGCGTGACATTATGTTATGTTACGTACCATCTGTTGGGTATAATATCTGGGTCAACTTTCAAAGCTACTACACACATCAAAAGTGTCTAGGGATCAACATATATTTTTGCAATAACTTTTCTCCTGATTGATATTAATTAAAATTTTCTTTAAGGATTCATCAAATAAAGTGTTTTCGTTTGTCACAGTAACGATAAACCAAGTCACCTTTGCATTAATAAAGAAATTTGCCATTTTCCTAATAAAGGGATTTTTGACATTTGAACCACTAACACAAAAGTTCGAAAAAAAGACTGAAATAACAGTTTTCTTTAAAATGTTATTGGGTAACTTAAACAATTAATAATCCGTGTTTCTACCGCGAACACTAACAACACAAGAACATCGGTTTGGCATACTCAAAATGAGTTCATCCAAATCACGCTGTGGAATGGCCGCCCATGTTCGTTGCAACAACAAAAAAAGGTCTTCTTGCGACTGGATACCCTCCATATTCGGCAGAGCTCTTCTCTGTAGCATATCCCATGCATGCTCAATCGGGTTCAAGTCTGGCGACTGAGCAGGCCAGGGCAGGACATTGATGTTAGCTGCGGCGAGAGTCTGTCTTACAACTCTTGCGGTGTGCGGTCGTGCATTATCATGCATTAACTGAAATAAGGGACCGATTTGCACTTGTAGAGGAACGATGACGTCTGATACAATCGTCTCAGCATAAATTTGAGCGTTGAGGTTGCCTCTGATCCAAATCAACTCAGTTCTTCCGCCGATCCGAATACCCGCCCATACCATGATGGTTCCACCACTATAAGGATGGACTTCCTGGCAGGATTTTAATCGCTGTTGGCGTCCAGGGGTTCTCCAGTGTCGTATACGTCTTGTATCCGGTCTCATACCAAAACGAGACTCATCAGAAAAGCACACGAAATGCCATTGTTCTTCTGCCCAATTTCTGTGTTCAAGAGCCCATTGATATCGAATCCTACGATTGTGCATTGCTATAGGTGGTACCCGTAGCGGTCTTCGGGAATGAAGGTTCACTTCATGCAAGCGGTTTCTGACTGTTTGGTCGCTAATTAAGTTCCCTGAAGAGTGATGAAGCCTCACGGCTAACATCATGGCGGTTATTGTTGGAGCTCTTCGAGTTAAGATTTGAATGTATCGGTCTTGTCTCCGTGTGGTGCAGCGATACCGTCCTCCATGGCGCTCAGCCACGGTACCAGTGCTTCGGTAACGTGTCCAAAGTCGACTGATAACACTCTGACTTGTATTCAGAGCTAAAGCCACAGTACGTTGCCGGGAACCAGCTTCTATCATTCCCACGGCTCTGAGCATTTCTTCCCTGCTTAAATGACGTCGCCGCTCCATAATAACGTTGGTTTTAATCAGTAGTAGGGAAACAGTAGCACTAATAATGTCTTCAATGCGTTGTATGTTTTTATAGGGAAAATATTGACAGCTGATTTTCATCTTTTACTCGAATTTGATTCACAGTTCCTGATTCAAATTATGAAATGCACCAAAAAGGATCCATATAAATTTATAAAATCATAAATTTATTACAAAGCCACATCTCAATCTCAAGAAATCCGCATAAAAATGCTTGATCCCTAGACACTTTTGATGTGTGTATGTTCAGTCCTTAAAAGGTCACCAATACTTGCCCTACATTGTAACAATAATAATAATAATTTATATGTATTTAGTGGAATAAAGGAAAAATAATAATAATAAATCGTTTATTTCGACCAACACGATCATATTGGGCACAAAAATTACAAAATTAAAAAAAAAAACTAAAACAAAATAAAAAACACACAATATTAAAAAGAAAGACCATACCCAAACATACTACATACTTCGATTGCTCAGTATGTGAACCATACAGCAATGGTTCAAGTACTGGCAATCGAACCTCTGCGCGAATGCCCTCAGGATACCGCTGGAGCTAGCCCGAACCCTGCGCACCAGGGATGTGCATCGTTTTCGCATAGTAGAATAAAAACAGTCTACTCGCGACTCGGCGAACATACCTGACGCGCTACAGAATCGGAGCAGCCCCATCAGCACCCTGAATGCTGAATTCTGAACTTTAAAAGAGATCGTCCTTCTGAATATGATTTAATGTTTTTCTCAGACATTCATTTAGAACTTATTTGACTTGTAAATCCAAATAAGTGACTCGTAATGATTCATTTTCTTTTGAACCCTTTACTTAATATGTTAAAGTTCTTGAATTGTAATAATATGCCCCTTTAACTAACTAGATAATCATAAGCTATGCACCTAGACTGCATTAATTCTTTCATTGCACTTACACTAACCCTTGTATAAGCTTAGTACTGGATTCTAAGCAGGGTTGTCTCACAACTAGAATATTCAGTGGCTTATAAACCAAAAAAATAATTAATGATTTCGAAAGAAAATTTTTCGTCGGTTATCAAAAAAAATCAGCTATTTCATAGAAACCTGAAATATCTTCGCGGTCAAAATACATGTAAGAGCTAATTTATTTTGTAATTAACGACGAGAAATTTCAACGCATGGGGATTCAGAATTACATATGTACTGAATACATGGTTACGCATCAATGTCCCTGCCACCTTGTATGTATACCTAATGTCTGTACCTACCGTGACCCCCCTTTTGGGGGAGGCCTATGTCCAGCAGTGGACGTCTTTCGGCTGAAATGATGATGATGAATGATCTACCGTGAATTCGCGTTTTTGCCGTATAAGTAAACAATATGAAATAATGGAAAAATAACTTTAATTCCTACACAATAAAGGTAAGTTTACCCTACAACTTCAAACATTTTTATAACATTGTCAATAGTGCTAGTCACTCTGAAATTAACTTAACTGTCATTGAAATAAAGTTGATATTTGTTTAACTTGAAAAAGGTCAAACAACAATAGTCGAGAAAAATCAATCCTTCTCCAGCCTATAACGTTCCCACTGGGACCCACGCCTCCTCTCTTCGAGGGGGAGTGGGCTTTAATCCACCACGCGAGTCTAGTGCGGGTGAAAAGATGTCATCTTCGAATTTTTGGTTCTAGGACATGCCCGTTTCCGCACGATGTTTACCTTCACCGTTTTGAGAGCAGTGCTGATGAAATTATTTACACACAGTAAAGTGCCTGGCTGGGTTTGAACCCATGACTTACAACTCCTAATGGAAACGGCCCCACCGTTTCCATTGAGCCACCACTACTCCAACCCAATCCTTCTCCAGTAGGTACCTACACTTTTATAACTGCCTATTAAGAACTCATCATCTGTCTAGCCCTTTTCCCAACTATGTTGGGGTCGGCTTCCAGTCTAACCGGATGCAGCTGAATACCAGTATTTTACGTGGAGCGACAGCCTATTTGACCTCCACAACCCAGGTACTGGGTAATACGATACCCCTTGGTAAGACTGGTTGTCAGACTTTCGGGCTCCTGACCACCCGCAATGACTGCAAAGATCCACGAATGACAGCCGGGACCAACGGCTTAACGTGTTTTCCGAGGCACGGAGGGGTGGTCTTGGTATGTAAAGATGGTTACCCATCCACAGACCAACCGCGGCAAGCGTAACTTAACCTGGTCGATCGACCTGTGCGGCTGTTATTATTTAGCCACGGGCCCCTCACAACCAACCCTATATTCGCGAGGGTAAGACGATTACAAATTCATGACGTCATGAATACCCATATCAGTGATTGAATACGACTGCCACTGATCGTCATCGGCACTGGTTGTCATTAGTTATCAGCAGATCAAAGGGTTTGACACTGTTAGAAGTACCTATTGTTGCCTCCTAGAGGGTGATGTAAGTGCAGTAGGAATATCTCACCGCCGATTTCATTTGCATAAATCTTGAATTTTCTTTTTGTTGTTTTTTTCTTCTTTGTTGTTGTATCATTAACCGACTTCAAAAAAGGAGGAGGTTTCTCAATTCGACCGTATATATATTGTTGGAGACGGAAGGCGAGGTGACATCATAAAGACGTCAAGCAGACGTCAAGCGATCAGCTGTCATTGCTGTCAACCAATGGGAGCCTATAAAAGGAAGTACGTTATGAAGCAACGGCCCTTTTTTTACTTGGACGGCGCTCGGAACGGACGTGCTACTTGACCATTATAGTGTGCTTGTGTTTCTCTTGATATTTTTATAATTTTGTCATTTGTAATATTAAGAAATTAAAGATTGATTATTTTTTTTATTTATTTCACTTCTGATTCCTAACATCAGAAGTGGGATAAAGATTCATTCGCCCACACGTTAAAACTAGTTTTCAGGCTTACAATTTTTACTTAAAGCAGGTAGTAGTAGCTATGGATAGATCGAGTCGTTCACGTTCAAAAAATAGTGCCTCGCGTTCTAAACGATCTCGTAGCCGCCATAAGCGGAGCAGAAGGTCACGTAGCAAGTCTCGGGATTGCGATCGCCGGTCCAAGCGCGAACGAGATCGTCGTGGGAGCCGCCTGAGGACGCGAAGCCCTGCGTCACCGCTTCACCAACGATCGCTTGAGACGATTGTCTCGCGGTTGAAAGCTCTAGAAGATCGTTCACGGGTAATAGCTACGCCGGAAACTACAGGTACTGCTACTGATGTTTCGGCTGCAACCACGGACAAAATTGTGGAAGCAATACAGTCATTAAAGTCAGTAAGCACCCATCATTTTTATGTGTCTAATTTCGACCCAAATGTGCATAATGTTGATCAGTGGTTTGACGAGGTTGACAGGGCTCAGGTTTTGAATAACTGGTCAGAAAGTGAGTGCCTTTCTCGCGTTGGGAACTGTCTGAAGGGAGATGCTAGTACTTGGCTCAGTGAATGGGTTACAAATGACCGTTCATGGAGTAATTTTAAAAAGGATTTTCGGTCACTTTGTGTCAAGAAAATTGATGTGGCGGGAATTTTGTATGAAGTAATGAGCTCCGATTCAGACTGTTACGCAACTTACGCTGAATACGCACGTAGGTGTTTATTACGTTTACGGATTGTAAAAGGCTTATCAGACGAGTTGATAGCGGCGATTGTTATTAGAGGGATAAAAGACCCTCAAATTAAAGCAACTGCTACTAATGCAAACCTGACGCCTGACAACCTCGTTAGTTACTTATCTACCTTTGTAAAGCCCATTTCTAAGCAGAATAGTGACAGTTCGCGATCGAAAGACAACAAGAGCTCCCTTACGAATAACTCCAAGCGCTCATTTAAGAGCCAGGGTCCCAAATGTTTTACTTGTGGTCAGACGGGGCATAAACAAGCGGGTTGTCCTAAAAAGCCGAAATCAAACGATGCGACTGAACTAAATAAATCTGAATCAAATTCTACCTCAAATAAGGCAGTATGCGCATACTGTAAAAAGACAGGTCACGATATTAGTGTTTGTTTTGCTAAGCAGCGTGCAAATAATAAGCCCAGTAAAAGTAATGTAAATTTTTGTTCTGTTCCTATAAAAAATAAGTCCAGTGACATTGTAGTTGGAATGATTCAGGGAATACCTATAGACATTCTAATTGATAGTGGGGCGTTAGAAGTCTCGTTGATTTCGTCATCCGTGGTCAATCATTTTTCTTGTTCGAGGAAACCAATTAATAAACAATTGAAAGGAATAAGTGATTCCATTATTTGTGTCGATTGCTATGTCACGCTTATAATAGAGCTTGAGGAAATAACTCTTGAAGTAGATTTGCTTGTTGTGCCTAGCGTTTGTATGAATGCACCAATTATTATTGGTACTGATGTATTAAATAGGGAAGGGGTAACCTATATAAGGACCAGGGAATCTCAACGTTTAACTCATAATAAAGCCTTATCGGGGGTATCCACGGTTAAATCTGACGTGCAATCCAATGGTTTCAAAACCACATTAATTGGGGAAGACCGGGAGAAACTCGAAAGAATACTCAACAAATATTCGGAATTTATGATTTCTGGTACAGCTACGTCTACAGTTACCACAGGTTGTATGCACATTCGATTAAACAGTGAGATACCTATTAATTACCGTCCCTATAAAATGTCCTATAATGAAAAGCTTAAAGTTAGAGAGATTATTCAGGATCTTCTTAGTAAAGGCATAATACGTGATTCGGAGTCCCCATATTCGAGTCCGATTCTTCTAGTAAAAAAGAAGGACGGCTCGGATCGTATGTGTGTGGATTTCCGGGCGCTTAATAAAATCACAGTTAAGGATAGATATCCTTTACCTTTAATAGATGATCACATTGATCGACTAGGGAAGTCAAAATTCTTCACGCTTCTTGATATGGCTACCGGATTTCACCAAATTAAATTAGATGAGCAATCAATACCTTTAACCGGCTTCGTGACGCCCGAAGGGCATTTTGAGTATTTGAAGATGCCGTACGGGTTAGCCAACGCACCTATAATATTTCAACGTATTATTGCAAATACACTGCGCGAATTCATTGAGGCAGGCAAAGTATTGGTGTACGTTGACGACTGTATGCTGCTATCCTGTTCAATTGCTCAGGGTTTACAGGTATTAGATGAAGTATTAGCTGTTTTAACTAAGGCCGGTTTCTCAGTGAATTTGCGCAAGTGTTCATTTTTATGCCAAGAAATTGAATATTTAGGCAGAATTATATCAAATGGTGGAGTCCGGCCGTCAACAAGTAAGGTCCAAGCGCTCGTGAATGCACCCGTTCCCCAGAACGTCAGACAAGCAAGACAATTTTTAGGCTTAGCTGGTTATTTCAGAAAGTACATAGCTAATTATTCAATGAAAACAGCTTGTATTGCTCGCTTGACGCGTAAGGATGTTGCATTTGTGTGGGGACCACAGCAGGAAAGCGTTCGCCAAGAGCTTATTAAGGCTCTTACTAGTGAGCCAATATTAGCCATTTTTGACCCAGAGCTTCCTGCTGAGGTTCACACGGATGCGAGTAGTGCAGGTTATGGCGCGGTTTTCCTACAGGTTCATAAGGATGGTAACAAGCGTGTGGTTGCTTACTATAGCCAGGTTACGAAAGGCAGTGAACAACGTTACCATTCTTATGAGCTGGAAACACTTGCTGTGGTAAAATCTCTTAAGCACTTTAGGCACTACCTTATTGGAATGCCATTTACTGTAGTGACAGACTGCAATGCCTTAAAAGCCACCCAAAATAAGAAAGATCTACTCCCGAGAGTAGCGAGGTGGTGGATTTATCTACAGGATTTTGATTTTATCATTCAATACAGGAAAGGGGTAATGATACCTCACGCAGATTATCTTAGTCGTAACCCCGTAGCTGTGGTAAATAATATTGAAAAACCGCGTAATTGGGCTCAAATTGCACAAGCGGGAGACGAGGAGACTCAAACTCTAATCAGGTCTTTAGATGAGGGAAGCTTGGACTCTTCACGCTATGTTAAACGCAATAATCTTTTGTATTATCGCTTCACGCCAGTAGGTGAAGAGTCTAGATTACTATGTTACATACCAAAAGGGCATCGTTTGAGCCTCCTCCGAATATTTCATGATGAACATAGCCATATAAACGCTGACAAAACTGCCGACCTTATCTTAAAACACTTCTGGTTTCCTGGGCTTAGAGCTTTCATTTCTAAGTACATATTACACTGCCTCACATGTATAGCTCATAAGAGAGCTCCAAGAGCTCCACTACAACCAATTAACTCTTGGACAAAACCAAATGTTCCATTTGACACCTTACATGTAGATGCTCTAGGTCCACTCGTAATATCTAATGGTAATAAACACATTTTAGTTGTTGTGGATTCTTTTACGAAATATTGTTTATTAAACCCTATTTGTACTCAGGACTTAAATGAGTTAAAACGTGTTATGCAAAATGTTGTGTCTCTTTTTGGAACACCTAAGACGATTGTATGTGATAGGGGTAGGATGTTTCAGTCATCTGGTTTTGTGTCGCTAATGAATGATTTAAGTTGTCAGGTTCATTATATCACCCCCGAGATGCACCACGCCAATGGTCAGGTGGAGCGTTACGTCCGCACCGTCCTTAACATGTTGAGAATTGAGGTGAACCATCGGAAAGGGGAATGGTCTGAACAGTTGTGGAGGTTACAGCTGATACTCAACATGACGAAGCAGAAGACCACCCAGCT
This sequence comes from Mesoligia furuncula, assembly GCA_916614155.1. NCBI lineage: Eukaryota > Metazoa > Arthropoda > Insecta > Lepidoptera > Noctuidae > Mesoligia > Mesoligia furuncula. Next base: position 2,754,437 of record OU744810.1, read on the forward strand.
GTCCCCGCTTAACCTGCTTATCGGTGCCGAAGGAGCCACCCCAGTTATCCGCACATTAATCCGAGACGTTGCCATCGAAACGTCGGGTGAAAACCGTGAGCCGCTACGGGAGATGAGGAGGCAAAGGACGGCCGAACGGTTACATAAAAATCAAGCTGATCAAGACAGGCGTGTTAACGAAGACCGACAACCTCCACGTACCTACAGCAAAGACGACAGGGTCTTCGTTATCAAGTATTCCCAGTCCACGGGGAAACTTGATCCAGGTATGCGCGGACCCTACCGCGTAGTTGGAGTCCTGGACCATGGCCGCTATGAGCTGCAGCTCCTGGCTGGTGCCTATGGGAAGACCACATATGCTGCCGCACAGTTCATGGTACCCTGGAGGGGTGAGTGGACTCCTGAGACATGTGCTGCATTTTTTGAAGGCAAGTATTGTCTTGAAGTCTGTGTGATATGCTAACAATGTGCCTATGTCAACAGCCACTGGGTGGTATGCAAACTGAGAGCCTATGCCTACAGTGTTTGTAGAAGTCTGGGCGGTATGCTAACTAGGTGCCTATGCCGACAGCCGCTGTCAGATACGCTAACTGGGTGCCTCTATCTGTAGTGTGATCAAGTCACTTATTTGGCTTGTTAATCTTAGCTAAGACTTTAATATGTCATGATGTTTACGTGTAATGCGCATTACCTGTTATGTACCTATCTAAGGTGTTTTTGCTTCCACATTTGTTGCCTTGTTATGTAATACGATTGTCTGATTACAGGAGACAGCGAAGACTCGAGCGTCTTATTAGAAGGCACTGCTACAGATCAGGCGGGACCATCTTCTGGACCTGACGAGGACGTCAGAGCATCAGGAGAGGCCGTGTTGGAGACGGAAGGCGAGGTGACATCATAAAGACGTCAAGCAGACGTCAAGCGATCAGCTGTCATTGCTGTCAACCAATGGGAGCCTATAAAAGGAAGTACGTTATGAAGCAACGGCCCTTTTTTTACTTGGACGGCGCTCGGAACGGACGTGCTACTTGACCATTATAGTGTGCTTGTGTTTCTCTTGATATTTTTATAATTTTGTCATTTGTAATATTAAGAAATTAAAGATTGATTATTTTTTTTATTTATTTCACTTCTGATTCCTAACAATATATATTTTTTTTTTTATGTGTGTTCGCGGATAACTTCGTCGTTTATGAACCGATTTTGATTATTCTTTTTTCGTTGGAAAGGATATATGCCAAGGGTGGTACCATGATAAGGAAATCAGGATCTGATGATGGCATCCCAGTGAAATCGAGGGGAACATTCGAAAATAGTAGGAGCGACCAGTGCGTTTGTTAACTTTTTCATTAAGTATTTTAAAGCACTACAATTTAATGAAGGCCTGGATTCGATCTGATGATGGAGCCGAAAGATAGTCGAGGGGACTCCTCAACGATCTACAGCAGTTACCTTGTGTTTGGGCTTGATTAATTTGTATTGTTGTGAACTTTACACCTAGATGGGTTGTGACTGTCATTAGGGGTCTGATGATGAAGACGAAGGACAGTTAAGGGAACTCCTCAACAGTTTACAGTAGCTACCTTGTGTATGTTCACCGATTACTCGAAAAAGGCTGGGCCGATTCCAAAAGTTCTTTTTTTTATTTGAAAGGGTATACTCTCGAGGTGGTCCCATTATCATCAAATTGGAATCTGATGAGAGGATCCCATGGAAATCGAGGGAAACCCTCAAATTTTATAGGCAAACCTATAGCGATTTGGGTATTTTTTAAAGTAACTTGAGCATTTGCTCTCGGAAATCATCATTTGGTAAAGTAATTTTGTCATTTGGAGCTGATGATGAAGACCACAGATGGCCATCGGAACTACTCAATGACAAATATTTCACGGGTTGCGATTCGATTACTTTAATATGTTTGCTAAGCAATTTATGCTCGTCACAATGCGTATGGTGAGTGATTGTTGAGGAGTTCTTCTGGTACTTACCGGGAGAACTCCTCAACAATTAACGTCCCAGAATCGGGAAAAACAATATTTAGTAAAAGGTGATGAACAGTTGGCATTAGGCTATTGTAACTTAGATAAATTACAAACTTACCAACTAAAAAGTGAAAAATAAAAACATTTTTAAAAAAAAAAAACAACCGACTTCCAAAAAAAACACTACAAATTGAAAAATAACTTTATTTTCGGAAGTCGGTGTCAATAAACGAAAATGCGGAACCAAAGACATCGACTTCCGAAATTAAAGTTATTTTTCAATTTGTAGTGTTTTTTTTTCGAAGTCGGTTGTTTTTTTTTTCGTAAAAAGTTTTTATTTTTCACTTTTTTTCGATTGCGAGCACGTTAGAATTTTAAATGGGAAAAAGTTATAGCGCCACCTGGTGGTCACTAGGAGAAACCTTTTTTGTTAAAATGTTACCTTTCGTGAGTAGTTGGGATTTTTCAGTAATTGGGTTCTGTTAATCCTATGAATATAATATTGCAAATTATGTAGGTATGTTTGCTTTTAATCACGAAAAAACGGCTTAACGGGTTTGGATGAAATTTTTCACACAGATAAGTTTCCGACGGGCGAAGCCGCTGGCTAAAGCTAGTGGTAAATAAAGTATCCATTGAAAGTTACAAAAAAAAATACTGTGCTGCTTTTTTAGGGTTCTGTACCCAAAGGGTAAAAACGGGACCCTATTACTAAGATTCCACTGTCCGTCAGTCTGTCTGTCACCAGGCTGTATCTCATGAACCATGATAGCTAGACAGTTGGCATTTTCACACATGATGTATTTCTGTTGCCGCTATAACAACAAAAAATAAAAATAAAATAAAGTTAAAATTTAAAGGGGTATAAAAAAACGATTTTTTCGACATTTTATGCCTTGTGGTACGGAACCCTTCGTGTGCAAGTCCGACTCGCACTTGGCCGGTTTTTTTTTTCGTGTTATAACTACCCATTTACCCACCTTTTCATGTACGTCAGTATATACTTCAAATTAAATAATATCATTTTGGTCGACAGTGGAGCCGCGAAGACTTTCGTAACGCACATACAACCATTCTTTTACAGAATATTTTATAATTAATCCAAACTTAATTCACTACCTACTTAAAACATTCTATGACGCCTCAAATTACAGCTCCCACGAATAAAACAATTAATAAGACTACATTTTCAAATCCCAATTTTCTATAACAAACAAAAAACCAGTTCAAAAAGCTGGCCTCAGTAACTGCATAAAGCCGCATCCACACTCGCGACCTCGTTCGTCCCTCATACATATTCCATGCGACGATAGCCCATGCATATGCATCCGTGCGTCCATGCATCGTATTGTTGACTCGGTCGCCAATATTGCACTTTGATCTTCAAAAGTAGCTCCGAGTACATCAAGGGCGCCTAATAAGTGTATTGTTTCGAAAAGGACCCTTTGATAGTTGATTAAAATGCTGCTTGATGGTCAATGTTTTTGTTTTTTTTTTGTGGTGGTCGTGGAAAATGAAAAAATTGCTTCTGATAAAACAATAGGAATGGATTAGAGTGGGGGTGACTTTGACTGCGAAAAAGCCATGTAAAAAATCTATTCACGTTAATATACCTACGCGAATAACTAACAATGGTAATAACAACTGCCAAGGTCTGTCGTCGTAGTACTAGAAATAGGGACCTATTAGTTCAACCAGGTTTCAGACTGGCTAAATTAGACTCATCTTTTAAGGGGTACTGTTTAAAATGTTATTATAAAATACCTCCTCACATTCTTCAACTGAATGAGACAAAATTCAAATCTTGTATAAAACGCACACGATGGAGTCAGGCATATTATAAGTTAGGGGATTACATCGCTGATAAAAATGCCTGGCTCAATGCTGGTCCTGCTCCACAACCACAACTAATTATTAACACTTAAAAATACTGTTGGAGCTGCTGAAGATTGTAAGACTATCTTTGAATTGTATAAACTCAATTTCCTTTGTATTGTATAATTGCACAGATGTGAGTTCTATGTATGTACTATACTTTATTTACCATTTACCGGGTAATATGTCTTTCATTGACTTGAAGGTGCCCTGGCAGCTGATAGTATGTCATGCTCACACAAATGTCTCGCTGACAGTAGGGTGTATGTTGGATCATTTAACTCCCTTCAAAATGGTTGAGCTGAATGGTGCTGATCTATGCGTCATGTTCGTGAACGGGCGCCGTCAGTTGGGGCTGGTCATCACTTAGCTGCCTCGGCTTATTTTTAATTCTTTTATTTTTGGATTGTTGTTTTCTTACTATTTGCTGTACTCTGGACGATTTTAACGCGTACGTCTTTTTTACATCGTTCTCACATAATATAATTGTAAATTCAACATTAATGATGTAACTAATGTTTTTGTAAAAATATAATTTAAAAGAGTGTCCATGGAGTTTCTTGCCTGTTCTTCTCCATAGGTAGGTATATCTACGCTTTGGAATGGGCAACTAGCTTCATATTTTCTGACTGACCGACTTCTTGACAATTCAAAAGTGCCTGTAAATGGTTTAATTGAAATTAATGGTTTGAGTTTGAGTTGAGTTCGAAGGTTAAGCCACGCATTTCCGCGGTCGGTTCGTGGATGGGTGACTTTCCATTACATTTCGAGACCGCTCCATGTCTCGGAAAGCACGTTAAACTGTAGTCATTCGTAGATCTTTGACAGTTGTTACGGGTAAAGCCCGAAAGTCTGACAACCAGTCTTACCAAGGGGTATCGTATTACTCAGTAACTGGGTTGTGGAGGTCAGATAGGCAGTCGCTCTATGTAAAGTACTGGTATTCAGCTGCATTAGGATAGACTGGCAGCTGACCCCAACATAGTTGGGAAAAGGGTAGGCAGATTGATAAAACTAGCAAGGGTTAGATGATGCTATGTAATGATGTAATTTAAAGTAACTGGTATGTATATAAACAAAGAGGTCTCAAACATTCAACCTTGAAAAATACTCTGTAATAATTAATATTAAACATAGACATGTATTCAAACCAACATCAATAAGTCTCCGAAAAATTAATAAAAAAAACCTCTTTCACGAACAAAGCCGATATTTGTTACGCCGAATTTAATTTAAAAACTTTGTTAATCTAAGTATAAAGAGTCGGCCGCAAAGAGAGCGGATCAAAACGATGAAAAATTATTGAAAGGGGGTTCAACTGAAGGATGGGCGGCGGGGGGAGATCGACTGTTTCAAAAATACATCGATAAATTTACTGTTACCACCGAAAAAATGGTCCTTACACCCGCAGAATAACGACTAAACTCGCTTGCTTTGCCAATTCTGGTGTGTAAAGGGTGTCTTCAAATTCCACAATGGGGTGGTCGCGTAATAATCGTGATTTTTTAATCAAATTTCTTCTGTACAAGGGAAGTGGGGGCTATATTTTTTCATTATTTAATTTTCGGTCCGGCGTGGTTTTTTTGTAAACGCTCCTTTAAGCGACAGCGGTGTTTGAACGAGGTTTCAGATGTTCGGTGGGTGGCTGTTACACCGTAACAAGAATGTGACTGTGTCTATTGTGCTGTAAAGAAAGTATGGATAATGTGACGAACTTAAAATTAGCATTACATAAATAATCATTTGAAAAAATCATTAAAAATTCAATCACCTTAAAAAAATATTTTAAAATTCGCAAATGGGAATCATAAGAGTAGAATTAAAGTCACTTAAAAATTTGTTGACCATTTATGGTCCTCGAATTAACAAAGTTCTTATTCTTGTGTAGAAATGGACCTACCAACTCAGTGTCAGAAGTGTTCTGATTAGTAGTCGGTCTGATAACTTACGTTTATCATTTCAGCCAACAACATCGAAAAAGTAACCCTAGTACTAATAGGCCAAGCAAAAACATAATCATCAGCATATAGCGTTCCCACTGCTGGGATACAGGCCTCCTCTCTGTGAGAGGGAGTGGGCCGTAATCTACCAAGCGGGCCCAGTGCGGGTTGGTAGATGTCACATATCTTCGAATTTTTGGTTCTAGGTCATGTCACCGTTTGGCCAAGCAAAAGCTTAACATTCATTAAAATCACAAGCGTAGTACACTTACAATATACTTGAACCCGACGTATGTCCACTCGCAATTAAGCCTTTAATCCGGTTTGCAATATGAAATAAAATTTATCAATTATTACATGATCTGCTCGCCCATAAAATAAACGACCACATTACACTCCGGTGTGACAGGCGGCCGTTAATATTTCACCGTTCATTGGGATCACTTTACGTTAATATTGGTTGATTGTGCTCGTATTACAAAAGTAATTACCGTTATATCAATGGTTTTACTGAGATCTGAATTAATAATGATGAATTACTGTCGCATATAGTCTGTTTTTCCGAAAAATGTGGCAGCCGTTCTGTTTCAGGTAGCTACTATGAACACATAACACACATAATTTGGTTGCCGCTGTTGGTCCATGGATGGGTGACCATCTTTACATACCAAGACCTCTCCATGCCTCGGAAAGCATGTTAAGCGGTTGGTCACGGCTGTCATTCGTGGATCTTTGACAGTCGTTACGCGTAGTCAGAAGCCCGAAAGTCGAACAACCAGTCTTACGAAGGGGCATCGTATTACCCAGTAACTGGGTTGTGGAGGTCAGATAGGCAGTCGCTCCATGTTAAATTCTGGTATTCAGCTGCATCTAGTTAAACTGGAAGCCGACCCCTATTAAGTTTTGTTTAAGAATCATGATTCAAATCCACTATTTTCAAATTAAACGATTCCTTACCCACATTATCTCCACGTATATTTTTCTATAAAATTCTATTCACAGCATAACTTTGTAAGTAATGTCTTCATGGCGATCTGGAACGTGTCCAAAAGACTAATGCCTTCTGACCAGATGAACCGTAATTCTTGTTAATAATGTTTTACGTAGGAAAAGGTGGCGAGACGACTTGAACGCGTACCGCAAGGGCTGGATCGAGTTGGTTCTAGAAATGGTTCTAGAAAAGGATACCAGCATCATAGCGTTTCACAACCACTCGATACGAACAATGAACATCAATCAATGTTATCGCAGGAGTCCTCTAAACACTGTTGACAAATCCAAAACCCGAAATTTTTACAGTTTTTTCAATCATCTGATAACTTTATCCGAGGAATAATTTTGAAATTTTGACAGTTCTTCCATAAAAAACTATTAAATTTCAATTTTATGAAAATTATCTGGCGATTGAGAAATCAGCCATACGGGTGGATTTTTCAAACCTCACATAATTTTATCGGAGGAATAATTTTGAATTTTTGACAATTGTTCCATACAAATACTATCAAACGTTAATTTTATTCTATCACGAATAAAAGTTATCTGGCGATGGAAAAATCAGCCCATCAAATAGACGACCGCTATTCACCCGATAGCTGTTTGCTGTCGGACACAAGGCAAGTAACCTGTATCGTAATGTGTCATTTTCGATAGGTACGATATCCTGTCGGGTGGATGCTAGCTATACTGGCGGGAGGCATTTGCCCAGCATTGGGATAGTGCAAACTTACAGCCAGTAGTTTAACTAACGGACAGTGTAAAATAATGTATTACGTTCTTGTTTTCATGGTGTTCTTCTTAATTAATGAAAAAGAAAAGTGCATTTAGATCTTCTCGTCCCACATACCGCAATATCTCAAGACGAAAGTCCACCAGACCAGACCAGAGAAGACCAGTGCGTGTTACCAGCGATGACCTATGGCACTGAAACGTGGTCGCTCACAATGGGCCTTATTGGAAGACTAAAAGACACCCAAAGAGTAATGGAGAGGGCTATGTTTGGAGTTCCTCTACGTGATCGAATCAGAAATGAAGAGATCCGCAAGAGAACCAAGGTAACCGGCATAGCCCAAAGAATTGCCAAACTTAAGTGGCAGTGGGCAGGGCGTATTGCTCGTAGAGCAGATGGCCGATGGGGCCGAAAGGTTCTGGAGTGGCAACCGCGTACCGGAAGACGTAGCGTTGGAGGGCCTCCCACAAGGTGCTCCGACGATCTTGTGACGGCCGCAGGAACTCATTGGATGCGAGAAGCGCAAAACCGGTCGAAGTGGAGGTGCTTAGGGGAGGCCTTAAAGTAGTGGACGTGTAGCGGTATCTACAACGCCACATGCGAACAACGCGTCATACTGACGTCACGCAAAAATCCTGCATCGCGCAAGCAGAGTTTACCCCGCAACTAGCATAGATACAACTGGCCGACATGAATCACCGGGCAGTTGCCCGCTAGACACTATAGAGTATGAGAGAACTTTACACCCTGTTCCTCATACCTCTATACGTATTTCGGCTGAAATGATGATGATGATAATGATACGCGCGGAGCCGCTGGCAAAAGCTTGTTAAGGGGACTACTGACCTAAAGCGCGGTCACTGTCGGACTGCATAGAAAAGAAAGAGATGCGCGATGACACAACCCTGGTAATTAATTGCATAATATGAAGCAATTATCCATTTGCAAAAAATCTATTGATTAGACAAAAAAATTAAAACACTATTACGTCAATATGTTGCTTGTAGAATAATCTGACAAAAATCAGATCAATTGCATGTTTATTATCTTCGTGATTTTGTTCTAACGTATCAAATTAGCTGTATTATGTTTTCAACACACTATCTAACTAACGTAAATCCAGAAGAATATCATATATTTTTCTGATTTTGTTCACTGTAGTCGATCATATACTTTTAGGTATTATAAATCTTGCGTTTTTTGCGTTTAGGTCCTGTGGCCCCTTAAGTAATAAAGACGAACTCAAATAATTTACATTATTTTATCAGACTACATTATTAACCATAACCATTACCATAATCAGCCTATAAAGTTCCCACTGCTGGGACACAGGCCTTCTCTCGGTGAGAGGGAGTGGGCCGTAATCCACCACGCGGGCCCAGTGCGGATTGGCACATGTCACGTGTCTTCGAATTTTTGGTTCTAGGACATGCCGGTTTCCTCACGATGTTTTCCTTCACCGTTTTGAGAGCAGACATTATTAATAAAATAAACACATTTAAAATCACACATGCATTTTCAGTATCATAGCTTCCCAACCAAATCCGTAAAGACAACACCTTTTTCAGCTCACCGACAAAAAATAATCAACCAGAAAACGCTGCAGCATTTAAAAATCACAAATTCAACTCAACATTGGTTAAAAAATCACCTCCAATTCCCGTTTAAAACCCCGGATATCAATTACGGGACACAGGAGAGAATTTAAAATCACTTGTCGATATGCAAATGTGATCCCGGTGTTCAATAAAGTCCCGCGCGGGACGGCCCTAGTCTCCGGACATCGATAGCTTCCGGGAACGGGACGGCAGAAGGATTCTTTTTTTACGACGCTTATGCCGTTTTTTTGTCTATGGTATAGTGATTGGTAAGGTGCTCTGTTTTGGGAATTTGGTTTTGGTTTTTGAAGATTTATGGTTGGAGGTTGGTTTTCAAGGACTGCTGATTTGAACAAAAAACCATGTTTCGTCTTAACATTAAATTCATCACTATTGTTAAACATTACTTCTAATAAACATCAGCATCAGCATCTTTTTGTGTCCTAACCGTGCTAATTACAATTAGGTGTTATTGTTTTAATTAAAAATTTTAAATTTTAATTTTGTTTCAATGTTTTTCTTGTATGCTGGTTGCAACTTCAGTGTTGATAATTATTAAAAATTGTCCTTAGTCTGCTTCGGCGTGTCGACGACACGTCAGATAATTAAATGTTGTTCCCTTCCACGACATCGTCTGCATAATGCATAATGCAGGATGCATTTTTTGGGTCATAGGGAAGGATGAGAGGTGGAACACAATTTGCACCAAAACTCCATGTCCACGCTCTGCTGCAGCACCGTCAAGGTAGCCCCTACTTTTACAAGGTTGTACTTACATTTTCGAAACCGAAGTTTGAACCCTGCAGGTAGATGCTCGCTCGGTGTCCATAGTAAATAGAGCCTAGATCCACTTGCTAGCAGTGGAAAATATGTCAGTTAGCATTATTGTTCGCACATAAACTCACGATTTTTTCTCATGAGGGTAGGCGGTAGCAATTATACGAAATTTATTTCAGGAATATTCGATGTAGAGCATCTTCCACACCATCTCATCGACACCAAAGTTCGAACATATATTTATAGGTCCGCTGAAACCATTGGAACGTGTGGGCTCAAGTGGGCCCCTCACACTTGTGTCCCGTCTCACACGCACGCAGGTCCGGCCGTATCGTGCTGTCTTTCTCTAGCATGCCATTGAAGGGTATCGAATGTTCGGCGCAACAGGTTGATCGGCTTCAGGAATAGGGTTGGCAGTTTGATTGGTTTCCGATAGAATTTTATTTTTGTTCTGGGTAAAAAAAATCCTGTAAGTTCTGGCGATGTAGAAGGAGTATGATTTTATAATCGAGATATATACCTACAAACTAAAAATAATAAAATTAAATCCTAACTTAACTAAAACTAAAAAATTGCGTCGAAAAATTCATCCGCATCGCTGTCGACTGGTAATGTACACAAGAGATTGATTGTATTGTTAGCAATATGTTGTCTGATGTCTTCATGATAAATATTACAGCGTCATTAAAATTCTAAACTAACTTCCGGTGAAAAGGCTTTCAAATTTCGCTCATTCATAAAGTCAGACAAAACGTACATACATATTATTTTGGCTACTACTGACAACCAAAACCACTTAAATCACCCGGTTAAGTTAAAGGTAAACGTGTGTCTAAAACCATGTTTAACTGAGGTTCAACTGAATAGAAGAAGTTGGTGGGCACGTTTACCTTCAGAATTTATGACACACTGCTGGGCAAAGGCTATTGTAATAAAATATATATAATTATATATAAAAATATAATTATGTATAAAAATATAATTATATGCCATGAAAGACTAGTTTATTATTTACATCAAGGTACAGAGGGCTGGCCTATTTTTTGGCCAAAGAATCAGCATGTCCATACAACGTGGCAATGCTGCCAGTCTTTTGGGCACGTTTCCTGTTGACAGCGATGCGGATGAATTTTTTTATGCCCTTTGATTATTTCTCCTCCTTTTTATATACCTACTTGTACATATTATTATTACTTATTATATGTTTTAAAATATAATTTAATTTTTTACTATAAGATCACATAATGTTTCTCCTCGTTTTAAACATTTTGGTATAAATTCCTCAATAAAACATGGAAATACAGAGTCAACCCTGCATCGACTTATCGTTTTTCAGCCCTGTGCTGGGACGTTCGACGGCCCGTACCGGGATATCTGTTATTGATACGTTAACAGGTGCGAACCGAGCGTGGGGGATTTTTGTACCACGCAGCATTTGAGGGTTATGTCGTGTACCGACACTTTTTATGTGTGTCACAAAGAAGTTGGAAAGAGTTTAGGGTTTGTAGGATTATCGCTGTTTGGGTACTTGTTTTAAGGATGTTTTTGGCTGGGATTACGTTAAGTATGATGAATTGATGATCACTGCAGATGAAAATATTGATTTGATATGTTGTTGCTGGCTGTGTATTGTATTTTGAAGATCAAATTGATGGTTTTGATGAAGACGAATAACTGAAAGCTCTAGGCGTGACACGACGCAGACGGTGCGATGCGAATGTGCTAGAACAATTTCCATGAAGTTTTTATAGAAATTATTCTAGGTACTAAAATCGGGTCGTGCCTGTGTGTGTCGTGTCTTTATGATTATTTTTTTCATTAATTCATCCGAAAGACGTCCAGTGCTGGACATAGGCCTCCCCAAGCACCGCCACTTCAACTAGTTTTGTGCTTCCCGCATTCAGCGGAGTCCTGCAGCTTTTACAAGGTCATCGGTCCACTTTGTGGGAGGACTTCCTACTCTACGCCTTCCGGTATGCGGTCGAAACTCCACTTTTATTTTAATATATAAATCTGAAATAGTGTAACAGCAAACTGAACAACCAATTTCCTCAGACTCTAAAGCCAATAAAACTACCCACAACACTCTATCAGCACCTTTCATCCCTTACATCAAACCTTTAACCCTTATCCCAATAAATTTTACTGCTGCTCCGTCGGTCGGGACCCATCGATCACGCCCAATACTTGTCCCTTCTCACCTTGACCTTCGCACAGGTCGATCAGACCGCATCCCTTCGATAAGTGACCTTTATGTCAAGTGAACTTTGGAAGGTTAAGTTTTGTTGGGAGTGGTTTAAGTGAGAAGTGTAGGGGTTAAAGTTAGCGGGGCTATGTGATTATATACGAAAATAGTTGGTTGTTGGGATTTTTGGTATTGGTTTAAAAAGTCAAGGAGCAAACATGATTCAAAGTTTAATAAAATCTATTTGCAAGTGATATGTTGAAGAATGATATTCCATTATTTTATCCATCATTTATGGACCACATATTCTAGGACTTTTTGTATTATTTTTACTTATAGAATATAACCCTAGAGTTATAGGATATAAAAAATACGTTGTATATACAATACCTAATAACATAACAACCTTTGCTTTCGAAATTAACAAAAGAAAAACAAATACCTCATCACATCCAATACTTCAACAATATTCTACGAACAACACTTATCTCCAGCCTAAAGCCATCGATTCCCCATGGTACTAAAATCAGCCCAAGTTATCATTACCTTCATACCATTATATCCATACACACCATCATCGATTGGCCATGCCGTATCGATTTTACAGTTGTTTTGATAAAATTGTTACCTCGGTGTGATACCCTATGAAATCTATAAGGTGGATTTTATTATAGAGCTTGCTTGCCTGAGGCTGTTGAAAAATTAAAGGGAATGAGAGGTTTTTTTTGAGTATTAAAAAAAAACATAGTTTCCAAGAACTCTGTAGATGGCGTTGAACTGACTACGTTACTAGGTGCCAAAGCCAAAACGCTTGGAAAAAAAAACTTTGCGTCACGTCACATACGCTCGTTGACTGACACTCGTTTGCTTTCGTTTTACGATCTCAAAATTACATCCAAGTAAAATATTCAAAAAATGATCTGACGTTCCGTTCCTTGCAGTAACTTACCAAGTTCAGCGCCATCTATCCAGCGACTAGGGAAGAGTTTAAAAAAAAAGAAAAAGAACATCCCTCATTGATGCAAAATGGGTTGGTTTGCCTGTTGGCTATGCTGGGACGTAGACGATTGATTGGTTTTTAATTGATTGTATTTGGAATTAAATCGAAATCTTGAAAAAAAAATCGTCAAAAATATACTAGTCACTATGAATAAGAAAATTGAATTTATCACAATTGAATAAAATTCTTGTTCGAATGACAGTTGTCGTATATAGCTTTTATTCTGAAGCATCACTTGTGGCGACCCGATTACCCGACGTTTTTAAAGATTTACCTTTAACCATGTTTAAAAAAAAGGTAACGCAATGGTTAAAAGAAAAATGCTTTTATAATCTTAATGAATACATGTCAGATCGCGGAGAAGGAAACATAATAAATAATATTGGTAATGGTGGTAATTGGAATTGTAATGATTGAATTAATATGACCTTATGATAATTGATTAATGTTGACATTTTTTAATTTTTAATTTAAAATTATAGTATTGTGCATGTTAATTATTTGCACACCATGTGTAATGGTAGAATGTAAAGGGGCCATTATAGTTTAAGATCATATTGTAAACCTACATTCTCGCAAATAAATTGATTTGATTTGATTTGGCATTCAGATAAGACAAACACTACCTATAGGATTTATTTATAAACGATGATTAAAGTTAAGTGACGTTTAAACGTCAAAAATGTATGGTTAAAGAGTCGCTGATCCCGTGTATGAATGAAAGGGAAGCTAATTTAATGAACTAGTAAAACTTCAGATCATCGTGATCAATATTAATGAAGATATACTTTAGAATTATACTTTAATTTTCTTAGTTTTTCTGAATTATTTGCAACAGCCTCTTATCCATTTTTAGGGTTCCATACCAAAATGGTAAAACGGAACCCTTATGGTGAGACTCAGTCTATCTGTCTGTCTGTCTGTCACAGTTGGATATCTCAAGAACTACTAATGCAACAACAACTACAACTTGAAATTTGGAATAGTTTTAGATGACGTTTGCCCCACTATTTTGCAAATAAGAAAAAATATATGTATTTTTGCAACAGGGACTGAAAGGGGTTCTGAAAAATTCGAAGTGGGGCTACTAGGGCATGTGGGGTATCATATAAAAGAGCGCAGTTTACACATTCTCAAACATTTTTTATTTTTTTTTGGCCGCATAGTTTTCGACTTTTAATGAAAAATGTAAAAAAAATATCGTCCCCCTCCTATCTCCGAAGTTTGCAAAGAGAAAAATCTGAAATTATTCTTCGTGATAGAAGCTTATGTAAAGATTACAGGAAAAATAAAACGAAGTCTCTGAATAGCACACTTTTTCAGAAATCATCAACAAAAGTTACATTACTTCAACTATCGGTCAAGAGATGGCGCTGACATAAAACTGCAATATTCTACTCTGCAGTGCACAGTGTTAAAATTCTCTGATGAATATAGGCCTCACCGATGAAAATTTAAAAACATATGATGGTACGGAAGCTTCGGTGCGCGAGTCCGACTCGCCCTTGCCCGGTTTTTACTCTAACTGAACACTCAGAAAATCAGTCTTAATTACACCAACTCCAAAAACTCTCAGGCGTAAAGAGCGCCAGTCAGAAATCAAAATACGCTTTGAACCCACACGTAAGCTGAACCCCATGTTATTAGTTGTAATAGACTATTGTTCAACTAACCACGAATAGGATAGATAACTTTCTACGACGCTTCTGCCACGTATCGCCTTTGTACAGACCTTTGCAGAGAAATATGGCCGCGGGGCGGGAATTGCAGACTGACGAAGGGAAATAGAGGTGGCGCACGATTTACGTTTTTTTTATGACTTACGATTTGTAGGTCGTAGGTTCGAACCCAGGCAGGTAATTTACTTTCTGTAAATTATTTCATCACCACTGCTCTCAAAACGGTGAAGGAAAACATTGTGAGGAAATCGGCATGTCCTAGAACCGAAAATTCGAAGACATGTGACATCCACCAACCCGCACTGAGCCCGCGTGGTGGATTACGGCCCACTCCCTCTCACCGAGAGGAGGCCAGTTTCCCAGCAGTGGGAACATTATAGGGTGATTATGCACGATTTTGAGTTGAAAGATTTTGGTCACTCATTTCAAATAACACACATAAACATCACGCTTATTTTCCCTTAAAGGTTAGGCAGAGACAGAGGACGAACAAGCAGTGGATCGAGGTGGAGGGGTGGAGGGAGGTTTCAGAGGATCAGAACGGAATAACTCGGTTTATAGTAGGTACTTCTATATTTTTCAAGTTACGTGTTAGTCCCATGTTCCCATAGGATGTGAATTGCCGTCAACCAAATAGTTACCAGTTAAATTCTTCTTTGTTCAAACCTATTTTGTTTATAATTGCAGTGTTAGTTGTCTGCCCCGTTTGTATCGTGGTTGCAAGTGTGACTGCTGAGCCTGGTCAAAGTTGTTCATCTTGAGACATTGCGGTATGTGGGACGAGAAGATCTACATGCACACACATATTCAGTACCAAAAAAAACCACCACCACCACCACAAAAAAAGCACCCACCACCAACCACAAACCACCACCACCAAACACAAACCACCACAAACCACCATCACCACCACCATGAACCACTTTTAAACTGTACATTTAAAAAAACCAAAATATATTTTTTTCATTATATAATTTAGACAATTATTATTTACTGCTTCAAAGGTCATTGTTGCTGGCTATCACTATAACATTCATTTTTTTTCTTTTCCTGTGATACGTTATCATATCGCACCTCCGTTAAAATAGGGTTACAACTCGAAAAACCCGAATTTTTAGAAATGCGAAAATAAACTCACTGATTTATTAATCAGTCTTTATTCTTACACTATTATATTTTACATATCTCGGGGCCATGGTGTCCCGGTCCTTTGGAAGGCGTGCGAGGGGCCGAAGCCAACTCGCAGAGGCCCTTAGGAAATTTTAATGAAATGTGGCACCAACCGACGATTATCCCTGTATGCACTATGCAAGTGCACCCAAGGATAACCCCCGGTTGGTGTAGGACTATTGCAGGATATAAATATGGATAAATAAAAAGTTGCAATGTGGGTTTGGTTGCCAAGAACTATGGAAGAACTATGACCCCTGCTTGATCAATGTTTTATATATACACGGATAAAATGGCAGGGGGTGACTTGCACACTCAATAATGGGCCCCCGAAAACGGTCGCTAGCACATAGTTACACTATTATTATTATGTGATCAAAATTACACATACCTACTTGAAAAGCTTACAAAAAATATGTTTTAATACGATGTTTTTAAACAACCTGAAAAATTTCTGCAAATTATTTTTTCAAGTTGTAACCCTGTTTTATCGGAGGTGCGATATTGTGGCTATTTCTACGCATTGTAAGGTCTATGCTCGTTTGATCTCACTATTATGCTAAGTGATGTGTGGCTAAGTTCTTTGTGAGCGGACATCGGGCGATAAGTTCGCATAACTTTAACGTAATTGTGTTAATCATCGCGTATAAGATGCCCTTTGAAATAAAATTAGTTAGATAGTGAAATATCGTCGTTAATTTCTCTCTCTGCAAGGGATCTCAGATAGAATAAGGACTAGCCTTGATCACAAAAACTCCCACAGTGTTTATAATCTATAACTCCTTATCTCGTCGTCATCGTCTGCCTAGCCTTTTCCTAACTACGTTGGGGTCAGCTTTCAGTCTAACCGGATGCAGCTGAATAGGTACCAGTATTTTACATGGAGCGACTGCCTATCTGACCTCCACAGCCCAGTTACTAGGTAATACGATACTCCTTGATAAGACTTGCTCAGACTTTTGGGATTTTGACGACCCCTAAGGACTATCAAGGACGGTCAGCGGAATTGTCCGAAAGGGTTACCGTTGGCCCGGAACATAAAGGGCTAAGAAAAAAAACACGGGTGGGTTTTAGTCAGTAAGAGTCTGAGACTCCCTCCCGCTCTGCCGAGAGGGGAGGGGTATTTTGATGATTTCCCAAAAAAAAAAAAAGAGACTATCAAGGATCCAAACAGCTGAGAACAACGGCTTATCGTGCTTTCGGAGTTACCTACCCACGGACCGACTGCGGCAAGCGTAGCTTAACCTGATCGATCGACTCGTACCTACAGCTGTTATTGCTTAGACTAAAGCCCCTCCCGTAACTACTTATCTATGCCTCATTTTTCGTGTCTAGATTATTTAAAATAGAACACCTTTTACGCAATTCTTAGTGAAAATTTCACGAGATAACCTCTATTATCGAACACATGGAAACATCAGGTACCTAGCAGTGTATGTAGGTTTAAGTTGGAGTGATTTTTGAAAGAATTTTTCTGACGAAACGCTACGACGAACAATTCAGGCTCTAAGCAGCATCTTTTTTCTCGTCTCGATGGGAAATTGGGAATAGCTAGTCATAATAAGCCTATAATAATCCCACTTCTGGGACGCAAGCCTCCTCCGTGTGAGAGGGAGTGGACAGTAATCCACCACGCGGGCCCAGTGCGGGTTGGTAGATGTCACATGTCTTCGAATTTTTGGTTCTAGGACATGCCGGTTTCCTCACGATGTTTTCCTTCACCGTTTTGAGAGCAGTGGTGATGGTGGAAATAATTAACACAAAATATAGCGCCTGACAGGGCTCGAACCTACTACCTACAAGTAATAGTAATAATAATTTGTTTATTTATCCAAAAGTAATACATAGACGCAGATTAAACATAATAGTGGTAGAGTAACTAATAATTATTTTTATTTATATTTTGGACAAGATCCATTTTTAGGGTTCCGTACCCAAAGGGTAAAAACGGGACCCTATTACTAAGACTTCGCTGTCTGTCCGTCCGTCTGTCTGTCACCAGGCTGTATCTCAAGAACCGCGATAAACCGCTATAACAACAAATATTCAAAACAAAATAAAATAAATATTTAAGGGGGCTCCCATACAACAAACGTGTTTTTTTCGGCGTTTTTGCCTTGTGGTACGGAATCCTTCGTGTGCGAGTCCGACCCGCACTTGGCCAGTTTTTTTGTAAAATAATGCTTTCGTATAAACGCATACAATTTTTGAGGAACGGACAGTCATACCTGTCCGCTATCACACTCAGGATGCTGTTGTTGCTCACACGCACTCTGTGCAGCAGTGACGCCGCTTTCTTGCGTAAGATCGCCGCGAAACCATCCGCGCGCGCCTACATGAACATGGCGGACGCGCTGCAAAACGGAGGGAGCCTCAGCAGCATCCTGAATGCGTTATTGTATTGGACCCGCAGAGCATTTACAGCCCTCTGCGTATATACTGTCCACAGGCTGCTGGAGTAAAACATCTGACAAAAGGGTTTTTAAATAACAAAATCTTTACCTCTCTTGTGCAGCGGGCAAACCTGCGGACAGCATATTAACCCTGACCGTCAATGCTCTACGTTCCCTTTCCTAAATATATTCCTATAATGCTTTTATCTTCTTTTTTTTTTAGTGTACTTCGTAAGTTGTGGCCATAGCTATAAGAAGGTTGGCATAGTTATGTATAAGGTTGCGGCCGTTACTACTTGGCCATCACTGCTCAGCGAATGCGCTGCCAGTCAGCAAGGTGGGAACAAGGTTGATTGACCAGGGTGTCCAGGACTTATACCTTAAGAATCTATTGATCAGCAATCGGTATTCATAATGTCACGCCTGTTTTCCATGGAGGGTTAAACAAAGGTGATCTATAGTACAGTCTCATTTAGCCAGTTAGGGTTTAAGTCCCATGTAATAGGGAGCAACCCTATTGCCATCAACCGGGCATAAATCAAGACGAAAGTCTTTGACCAGTGCGTGTTGCCAGTGATGACTTATGGCACTGAAACGTGGTTGCTCAAAATGGGCCTTATAAGAAGGCTAAAAGTCACCCAAAGGGCAATGGAGAGGGCTATGCTTGGAGTTTCCCTGCGTAATCGAATCAGGAATGAGGAGATCCGCAGGAGAACCAAGGTAACCAACATAGCAGAATTGCCAAACTTAAGTGGCAGTAGGCAGGGCACATTGCTCGCAGAACAGATGGCCGATGGGGCCGAAAGGTTCTGGAGTGGCGACCGCGTACCGGAAGACGTAGCGTTGGAAGGCCTCCCACAAGGTGGTCCGACGACCTTGTGGAGGCCGCAGAAACCCGTTGGATGCAAGAAGCACAGAACCGGTCGAAGTGAACCGGACGTCTTTCGGCTGAAATGATGATGATGATGATGGGCACAAATCCAGACTCCGGGCTGTTACTGAGAAATTCCTGATAAAACCCAATAACACATTGTCCGAACAGTGAATCGAACCCTGAACCTCATGCTCAACAGTAACGCTTGCGACCACTAGACCAATGAAGCAGTCTAGCTATTGAATCACTAGCAGATTTGCAGCTTTTCTCCCTTTAGTAAACAAATCAGTATTCCATTCCAATTCCCAGACCCGTAAAACTATTTACCCCCCATTCCTGGAGACGTAGAATTTATGGAGCTTCCAGTCGTGGATATTAGGGAGAGTGTCCAGAGCCGCATTGCAGCAATGTCAGCACACGAACAATTAGAGCTCTTTGTCCGATATTCAATAGTGAGCGCCGAGTGCCGACCTGTAATAACGCCTCTAGTGTTTTGAATGTTGCGACAGAAAAGTGTGGATAAGACCACAGGTATATTTTGTACTAGCTGCGCCCCGCATAAGTTTCGATCCCGTGGGAATATCGGGATAAAAAGTATCTTATGTGTTAAGGGTCCCTATCAATTTCGCGAACTAAAAACAGAAAAATCAGTTTTTTTCAGCGCAAATTTCTCAATATCCATAAGTTATCTAGGTTTTTTAAAAATACGCAAGTATTTATCACCTATCTAGTAAATCTACGAATTTAAGTTTTGATAACTACTTCTACTGAAAAGTTGCTGTATTCTAAGAGGAAGTCAGGTAGGGAATATCGATCAAGGTGGTATTTGAATTAAAATTGTAATAGTAATATTACTACTACAGATTGTTTTCGTGGTTTTATTAAATTATAGGTTTTAGAATTCTGACATCAACACTCGATTAACGATCATAGTTCTTCATATTTTATTATTCCGTGAGTGTTAAATACACAAATCTGTTAAATTTCGAACACGCCTGTATTTTTTTGAAGACAAAAGAGATGAGAGTCATATTTCGCTAGTTGTGTTCGAGTTTAAATGAATACTTTAATAGCTGCGCCACAGTTTTAACTTTTGTAGCTATCTACGTTTCCTTTTGTAAATTTGTGTCCTGATACTTGTTCCAAATAAACTTTTATTATTATTATTATTATTATAATACGGCGAGCATAGGGTGATTACATTTCTTTTTAAAGAGTGAAACTAAAGAGTAAAAAAAAAGAGTGTCTATGGAGTTTCTTGTTCGTTCTTCTCCATAGGTGCCTACTATGCTTTAGAATGGGCAACTATCTATCTTTCTGACTGACTGACCCCTTGACAATTTAAAAGTACCTGTATTTGGTTTATCACACTAGTATTATAAAGCCGAAAGTTTGTGAGTGTGTGTGTGTTTATAAGTTTGTTACTTCTTCACCCTCAAACGGTTGAACCAATTTTGATAAAATGTTGTATGGAGGTAGCTGACACCCTGGAATAACATACTATAGGCTACTTTTTACCCCGATATTCTCACGGGATCGAAACATATGCGGGTGAAACCGCGGGGCGCAGCCACTTTGAAATAAATGCTTTGAGTTTGACTAAATGGGCAAGTACTAGACTTAGACTTTGGTCTGTTACTGAATATTGCGGTCTTAAAATTCCTGTAAAAGGACGCAATAGCACTTTGATCGAGCTCTGAAACGAATCCGAATCAGCCGTTCTGCTGGCGATCACTACGCTACAAAAATAAAGCAGTCATAATGCCAAAATAATAATATTTCTTTGCGGTTTCGACGCCGTAGATTAGTTTGTTAATACTTAAAATATTTTGGATATTTATTCTTTTCCTTCTTATAAAATACAATTTGGAATTGCCCGTCCTATCCACCCTATTCTATCCCGGGCACCCAGATGGGCAGTGCCCACGGCTACGAATCTAAGCTTTCGCACAATTTCCTATCGCATTGCGGAGCACCTTTCTAGCTCCGGGTGGCCTGTCGAACCACCTCGGTACCGCCTAGGTACCACGTAGGTACCACTGTGGTACCTACCGCGCCAGGATGCGGGAGAAAATTGTAGCTACAGCCATTGTTTCGACCGGGAACGTGTCGGGCGGGTGTCATTATGTTACGGCCTGGGGGTAGTTATGATAGACCAGTGATTGTTAATTGGTTTTAGTTTATCTTTCACATTGTTTTGGTTGCCTACGTTTCTTGTAAACGGCAATACTGCCGTCATAAAGAAAAAGGCACAACTAATTTTTTTTCCAAAATTGTGTAAAAAAAACCGGCCAAGTGCGTGTCGGGCCACGCACAGTGTAGGATTCCGTAGTAGCCCGTTATCACAATGTAGTACGATTCTGTTGTTCTTTGTTCTATATACAAAAATTCAATTTTTCATATTTTACTTTATTTTATTTTACTTTTTTTTTATTTTTGTTTTTAAGTGTCATTATTGCTTTTGACATTCTATGCCTAATAATTGTATGAGTCTGTGTTACTTGATTGATGAATAAATAATAATAATAAAAAATATTTTGTTTTTCAATGCAAGTCTTTACCCGTTATAAACAAGCAACTACTTCATCTTAGTCACTTTAAAGGATTAATGCTAAGGATTTGGTATTTGGTACAAAATTATCCAACACCCAAATTCAACGACTATTACAGCTAAACTAATAAAGTTATCTTAACCGCTATAGTTTTCCTTTAAAGATCATAAAATGCACTATCATCGTGAATTTTTCCAGATTTTTTAAGCCAGCAGTTTAGGTTTAAAAGGGGGGGGGGGGGACGCCCTACAGGAACAAAAATTTGCAGTTTAAAGTTTAATATTTCGTAAATGGAGCATTAAATCGAAAAATTATTTTAGCAACCCCCAAGTCATTTTAGAAGACCTATTCAACGATACCCCACACTATGGGGTAGACGACGAAAAAAATATTCATCCCCACTTCACATGTAGGGGAGCTGCCCTAAAAAAAAATATTTTCCAAAATTTTATTTTACCACTTTGTCGGCGTAATTGATATACGTACTCCTACAAAATTACAGCTTTCTAGACCACACATCAACCGCGGCAAGCGTAGCTTAACCTGATCGATCGACCTGTGCGGCTGTTATTATTTAGCCACGGGTCCCTCCCCTATTCTTCTTAGCGTGTCGATAGCAATCTAAATGGACTCGGCCCAGAATTCGGCTACTTGTTTGGCGCCATCACCGGCGTCCACCAGTTCCTGTAACGTGCAGCTGACAGGACATGCAGGACACGATATTAAGTGTCCCATCGTATGTGGAACAGCACCACATTTACACTCCAAGGCGGAGTCGTCTATGAATCTCCACCTGAACAGGTTTTCCTTGCTTCGGCCAACCTGGGTCCGGAGTCTGTTTAAAGACTGCCATGTTACCCAAGGTAACTCATGTCCAGGTTGAGGTCTTCAGCGGGTGGGACGAACGGTTTGGGTAAGGAAGCACTGTCTCGCCACAGCTTCAGTCTATCTTGTGATGGTTCGCCAGTGAGTGGGACGTGTCCCCTATTAACTCGCTGGTATTGTAACATAAGTTGTTAAGTATGCAAAATAATAATCCGTATTCGAGACAACAAAAATTCCTCAAACAAAATCACAGAAAGTTTTCATTTCGTTCTCAAATCATCTCGAAAATGATCCTCAAATAAACGGCGACATAAAATATACACACATCGTGTGTGGCCATTAAAACCGCGTATCTGAGGCTCCTGGCGCGACGTAGCGATTTATTTTAACACATTTTGTTTATAAATGATATAATGCGATACTCGCGCGTTACGCCACAGAAAACCGTCTTTGTAACGAGACGTTCGGTATTCATATAGAGCTGGTAATACACGTGAATTAAAAAATTATGAGTTATTCCGGTCTGATCCCCTGAATCCACCCTCCACCTCTCCCTCCTCGATCCCCTGCTTGTTCGTCTTCTGTTTTAATCTCTGTCTTATCCACTATACACTTTCTCATTCCGGTTTGATCCGCTTTTCCTACCACTAGCTTTAAACAGCTGCTTCACTCCCGTGACCCAGAGGAAACGTGCTTTTTTTGGGGTAAGAAGATGCATATGTCATATAAAAAATAACACACAATCAATAGCACAAAATGTCCTTCTGACTGCCAACCCTTTCATTTTTTGGGTGGATCAAATAACTTCTCCCACTCTGGGCAGAGCGGGAGGGCATGTCAGACTTTTACTGACTAAAACCCACCCGTGTTCCTTCAGTTGCCTGTGCCAGGGGCCACAAGATCTCTTTCGAACAACCCGCGACCCTGACACGCATCGGTCTTAGCGGACTCCGTCAGTTAGTGCTGGCATCTCTTTGAGGCGCACGTGGAACACAACGCGCCGTCAACCCGGGCCTGGTCCTTACCAGACGGCGAGCTGCCCATTGCTCGCTGTCCGTGACAGCCAACCCTGTGATATGTTCGCGGATGACTGGAGTAAAATTATGCGTAGGTTTAAGTCTGGCCTTCTGTGAAAGTACATAAGAGAGTCGACAGTTCCATGTTAGTTTTAAATTATAATTATTGTCAGCGTAATAATTATCTCTATGTCAATTAATGTAATTGGTGTAGTACCGTTTTAATCACATCACATTTTCACACTAATATTATAAAGGCGAAAGTTTGTGAGGGGGGTGTGTTTATATGTTTGTTACTCTTCAAGCTCAAACGGCTGGACCAATTTTGATAAATTTTTGTAAGGAGGTAGCAGACACCCTGGATTAACATATAGGCTATAGGCTTTTTATCCCGATATTCCCACGGGATCGACATTTACGCGGGTAAAACCGCAAGGCGCAGCTAGTCTATAAATAAAACAAAGTCGGGTTAGTTACTCTATTTACAACTCAAGAACGGCTGGACCGATTTTTATGATCTTTGAAATGTTGAATTTGCCTCCGCCCCAAATAGCAGAATCCTTCTTATAAAATATGGGAAAAACTCACGAAAAAAAAATGCAGATAGACGCTCCGAATTTCGCCATGTCCACTAGTTAACTATAAATAACTAAATGAATAATATAAACGAAGACGAGAGCACAGGAATTATAAACTCCCGGTTTGACTAAATGTGAGATAACATTGAGCTAATAATTTTTCTCATCGTTTTTTCCTTCAGCTTATACATATACATACATACATATTCAGCCTCTGCTGGGACACGGGCCTCCTCTCCGTGAGAGGGAGTGGGCCGTAATCCACCACGAGGGCCCAGTGCGGGTTGGTAGATGTCACATGCCTTCGAATTTTTGGTTCTAGGACATGCCGGTTTCCTCACGATGTTTTCCTTCACCGTTTTGAGAGCAGTGGTGATGATATAATTTAAACAAAGTAAAGCGCCTGTCTGGGTTCGAACCTACGACCGAACCTAGTAGCGGCCATCACCACTTGGCCACCACTGCTCTTCCTTCAGCTTATCTTTTGCAATACAATTTGATATTTCCTTTTTATGAATTGAGTCACAACTTAAAACGTTTTGCAATCCTATGAAAAAAGGACACAATAAACTAACACACACACCTTCGCGCCATTCCATCTTCCTAGCACGGTGGGCTGTGCTGGGACGGCTGCTGCAGGAGCAGAAAACCTCAAACGGCGCGTATTGGGAGCTATATGTTTGAGCCGATTGGGGTTGAAACACTAGGGCCTTGGGGTCCGAGTGCTCATCGATTATTTCGGGACATCGCCAAGCGGTTGGTTGACTCTTCACATGACAGGACTGGCCTATTTTTAGCCCAAAGAATAAGCATTGCCATCCAACGTGGTAATGCTGCCAGCCTTTTGGGCATTTGTGCCATTGACAGCGATGCGGACGAATTTTTTGATGCCCAATGAGCTCCTGTCTTTTTCTTTACCTTATTTTTATATACACTTGTATAATAATAATAAATAAACTAATAAACCTAGCAAATCCTCGACTAGCTGTTTTTTTTTTAGTTCAACCAGTTAGAACAGGTAACTATAAAATAAGATTAGGCAGCAGATTTACTGATCAAACTTTGACAACAAACAAACTGTTCATTTACACTCATCACCTCACACATCAGGAGGCCTAAAAAGGCCACTTTGGCAGAATCATAAAAGGATAACATTATGATAAGATTCCTAATGTTATCCTTTTATGATTCCGCCAAAGTGGCCTTTTTAAGCCCCCTGGTCTAGTTGAAACCCAGCGTCGAAACTGGTTGACTTACATTTCTGCTGAACTGGGCCTTTTTGGCGCAGCCGTGACGCACACTTTCCTACTAATTTTTGTTTTTATCTGATGTTTTTTGTGTTCGGCGCAACATGTCTTTTTCTTCTATTCTTCTCTATTAGCCGTCATCTCGATAGTCACCCCCTTTCTAGCCATCTTTCACACAGTCCATCCATCGTTTCTTTGGTCTTCCTCTACTCCTAAAGCCATCCATATCCTGGCTAAATAATAACAGCCGCACAGGTCGATCAATCAGGTTAAGCAACGCTTGCCGTGGTTGGTCTGTGGATGGGTGATCATCTGTACATACCGAGACCCCTCCGTGCCTCGAAAAGCACGTGAAGCCGTTGGTCGCGGCTGCCATTCGTGGATCTTTGACAGTCGTTACGAAGAAGAAGCCCGAAAGTCTGACAACCAGTCTTTCCAAGGGGTATCGTATTACCCAGTAACTGGGTTGTGGAGGTCAGATAGGCAGTCGCACCATGTAAAATATTGGTATTCAGCATTGGGGTCGGCTTCCAGTCTAACCGGATGCAGCTGAATACCAGTATCTTACATGGAGCGACTGCCTATCTGACCTCTATAACCCAGTTAATGGGTAATACGATACCACTTGGTAAGACTGGTTGTCAGACTTTCGGGCTTCTGACTTCTCGTAACGACTGTCAAAGATCAACGAATGACAGCCGGGACCAACGGCTTAACGTGCTTTTCCAGGCACGGAGGGGTCACGGTATGTAAAGATGATCACCCGTCCACGGACTAACTGCGGCAAGCATAGCTTAACCTGATCGCTCAACCTGTACGGCTGTTATTATTTATATAGTATACCGCGTATATTTCTTTTAAAAAAACGCCCAACAGCAGCTCCATATAAATCCCCGCATATGGTGTGCTAAGAACGCTCACGTACATTTTCTAGCACTCCGGTTTATGTAGGGCATTTATTCTTAGAGCACCCCCTGTCCCCGAGGGGTGGTACCCTGTGTTTTGTGTACTTTATCATCGTGTATTGATGTTTTATTTGCACTGTTTTCGTCTGTAATTGTACGTTTTTGCGTGGGGGCAGTGGGTGTGTGTGAAAATTGGTGAAATATTGATTGTCATTTGTCATTTTGAGAGGGTTCATTGGATTTGATGGATTGATTGCTTGACGTCAAGCGCGAAAGATGTGCTTAATCAATACTCGTAACTAGCTGACCCAGCGAACTAGTAGCGAGTATTTTCATATTTTTTTTCCTAATATTCGCCCATGTTTTAATAGTTATTCTGCTGTTCGGGGCGAAGACAAATCCAACAAATCAAAGATCATAAAAATTGGTCCAGTCGTTCTTGAGTTGTAAATGGTATAAGTAACCCGACTTTGTTTTACTTATATATGAGGCATATAGAATCAAAGGTAGCTTAGTGCCTCTATGTCAAATTTTCAGGAACCGAAAAAAACGTTTTTCTAATTCAAGAGTCAGTCGTTTTCAGACTCATTCGGCCTTATTACAAAACAAGATTTATCTTTAGACCCAGATTTAAACCATCCAGCCATTTTTAAATTTCGAACCATAATCCGACGAAGCTAAAGTTCTTATTACAAAAACTGACGTTAAACCCGAGTCTAAGTTGTCAATTTTGCGTTAAGAACTTTACGTTTATCGGAATAAAGTTCAAAATAGAGTAACTGGCTCGAAGGTTTAGGCTAGGTTTAAAAATAGATCTCGTTTTGTAATAAGACGGTCTAAGTTTTGATTTTAGAGTATGTGATTTTATATTGGTTTTGGCCACCTTTATAAAGGAGTACTAAATAATAAGCCAAAAAAAAAAAAAAAAATCAAACGACTTAGCTATCTTTGATACCAGCAGCTACATATAGAATATTTATGTAACACAGCACAATATTAGGACCTTTAGTCCCCATGGTGGTACTGAAAGGTACCCAAATTTCACCAGTTATATTCAAGTCCAACCACAACCGGACACAAATCCAGACTGGGCTGCTACGCATCGCGGGATCATGGGTTCGGTTCCCAGACCGAGCAAAGTGTTATTGGGTAATTTCTCAGTAGAAGCTCGAACTATGGATTTGTATCCAGTTAATGGCAATAATTTCGCCCTATATTACATGGGAAAAAACCGGTGTTTTGGGTGTACTAGTCTCTGCTTAACCTTATGTGAAATGCAGGTGTGATATTAAAGCTACTGTACCAATTTTCCCTATTAACCAGGAAGTCTGCCTACCCCAAAAACAAACAAAATATGAAAGCCTGTATAACAACTGATAAGAAATACGAAACACACCAATTTTCTTCAATCATATTTGTCTCTAATACTACAATATATTTCTTATACACATTCGCATTTCTATAGTCAGAGCAATTTTAACCCTTACAATGCGAAGGGGGTACATTTGTACCCCTCGAGAAGGTGGTGATTTATCAAAGTATTTCGCACCTAATAAATAACGCACATATTCGCTTTATATTTGTATGGTACATGTAATATTTTAACTGGAGGCTTTAAGAGTGATCGAGAGCGTTGTGTTTTGTTTTGGAATTGGATTTTTGATGATGGCTGTAGATTTGGGATATTAGTTTTGATGAGAACAACGCGTCATGCTGACGTCACGCAAAATCCTGCATCTCGCAAGCAAAGTTTACCGCGCAATTAGCATAGATACAACGGCCCGACATGAATCATCGGGCAGTTGCCCGCCAGACACAACACCCGTCTGGTCGGAGGATCCTCCCTTTTCTATAGAGTATCAGTGAACTTTACACCCTGTTCCTCATACCTCTATAGTTTGATTGGTGTCATTAGACCTTTATTGTAATACGGAAGTGATAAAATGAGCCAAGCTTTTTCATAGTAACATTGGTGCTTTTCATAGTGGTCGTGTGTTCGAGCCTAAACAGGCATTTTACTTTGTGTATTTTTTTATATTTCATCACCACTGCTCTCAAAAACGGTGAAGGAAAACATCGTAAACCAAAAAATTCAAAGACATGTGGCATACGCCAACCCGCTCTGGACCCGCGCGGCAAATCACGGCCCACTCCCTCTCACCAAGAGGAGGCCTGTTTCCCAGCAGTGGGAACGTTATAGAGGCTGATTATAAATTAGATCACATGGAAATGATAAAATGAGCCAAGATGAAGACAGAATTGAATGATGATCGAGATACAGAGCCTGAGGTTATATCAGAATTTACAAATAGCAATGAGCGTTATTTTATTTCCTTAAAATCGTTCACTGGAAATTCAACTTTTGGTTTTATGTGCTTCTCTAAATTAATACCTACATACTACGTTTGTTTTCATTTTCTTAATACAATTTTATTTTTATCGTATTTAATTATCGTTATTTATCTGTCATAAGTAGAAGTAAAATTATATTCAAATTCAAATGATTATTGCTCAACATAGTACATAATAATACATTTCTAGATGTCAAGTGAATGCGCAGTCCACTGTGTTGCACCATTCAGGCATCCAAAATTATCGTTAATATTATATATATTCCGTTGCATTTTGTTAGACTAGAAGCCGACCTCAATAAAGTTGGTAAAAGGCTGAAAGATAATGATTGTAAGTAAAATAATACCTAAAATAATCGTAAAAAGGGTGACAACGTAATTTTTATTTTTACGTTTTCATTACGAAATGAATAGAAATAGCCTTCCAAAAAACACCATTCTTTTTACAGCGTCATAATAAAAATATGAAAAATTTCATTCCCTTTTATTTTTACCCTTTTTTCACCAAAATCCAATAGCACTCCAGTGTATTAAGTCTATTGAAGATTTATATGAACAAAAACTGCTTCCCGCTATTTTAGTATTATCCCGAACGGGGAATATCTGAGCGACATTTTTGCATACCTTAGGGGAGAAAAAAATATTTATCTTAATACAAACCAACGTACTAAAACCCACATTCTACGGTACCCATCACAAATGTAGGGGTCTTTTTATATTGGTTGACGCAAATAGTCACATGCCATTCGGTATTATGTCATAAATCATAATATTGGAATATTTTTTGAGGTACGATATGAAGTTGGTACATTGTACCCTTATTGAAAGTTACTGTGACAAATGATGCGGCATTTTAGGGTTAGTGTTTTGGTATATTGAATTTTGGTATTATTTTTGGATTTAGTAGGGTAATAAAATGCACGTTATTTTAAAATAAGAAATATTTAAAATGAGACTTTTTGGTTTTATTACATACGTTTATATTGTTTTTGTTTGAGTTTTTGATTAAATTTATCTTTCACTAGCTGCGCCCCGCAGTTTTACCCGCATAAATGTCGACCCCGTGGGAATATCGGGATAAAAAGTAGCCTATATATGTTAATCCAAGGTGTCAGCTACCTCCATACAAAATTTTATCGAAATTGGTCCAGCCGTTTGAGCGTGAAGGAGTAACAAACTTATAAACACACACACTCACAAACTTTCACCTTTATAATATTAGTGTGATAGTGTGATATATGCAAAAGCTGTAACTTACTTCATGATTGATGGTAATGAGTATTTAGCGCTGTAATGTCATATTAGATTTCTGGTAGGCCCTCATAGTCGCCTCTGTCACAAAATACATCCTCCCCATACTAATCAAGGAAAAAATATTAAAAATATTTAAAGCCGACGAAGTAATTATAAGTAATGCTGCTTTGATACCTTGCTAGATGCTTAGGAACCTACAGGATATCAAAAACAGTGCTGTAAAATATGGCTCCCTAATGTTTTAGCTACTGGGCTAAGCTTGGAGGAGGCTATAAAGCTTCCATTTACTGGCTACGCCTTTCATTGACTTGAATGTGACCTGGCGGCTGAGAGTATGTCATGCTCACTCAAATGTCTGATGGTGGCGCGTGTGTTGGATCATTTAGCTCCCTTCAAAATGGTTGAGGCGAATGGTGCTAATACATGCGTCATGTTCGTGAACGGGCGTTGTCAGTAGGGACTGATCATCTCTTTGCTGTCATGGCTTATTTTAATTTAATATTTGAATTGTATTTTTTTTTCTGTCTGTGTGGTGCCGGACTTAAAGAATAGCACCACCCGATACTTCCCGTGGGTGTCGTAAAAGGCGACTAAGGGTAGTACCAAAGAATGGGCAGCAGCGTTCTCTATGTATTCCACCACCATACTATACTGCGATCGCCAACCCGCCTGCCAAGCGTGCCGATTATGACAAACCCTTCTCTACTTCTTGGGGGAGGCCTATGTCCAGCAGTGGACGTCTTGCGGCTAAAATTATGTTTTTTTTTCGTATTTTCATTACGGACGCTTTTAACGTTCTGCATCGTTCTCTCGTGCATAATTTTTAACATGAATGATGTAAACAAGACTTTGTAACCATATTATTTTGATTTAAAAGTGTCCATGGAGTTTCTTGCCTGTTCTTCTCCATATGTACCTACGCTTTGGAATGGCCAACTAGCTTCATCTTTCTGACTGACCGACCCCTTGACAATTCAAAAGTGCCTGTAATTGGTTTCATTGAAATAAATGCTTTGAGTTGGAGTTTCCCTGTGTGACCGAATCAGAAATGAGGAGATCCGCAGGAAAACCAAGGTAACCGACATAACCCGTAAAAAACTTAAGTGGCAGTGGGCAGGACACATTGCTCGCAGAACAGATGACCGATGAGGCTGAAAGGTTCTGGAGTGGCGACCGCGTACCGGAAGACGTAGCGTTGGAAGGCCTCCCAGAACGTGGTCCGACGACCTTGTGAAGCCCGCAGGAACCCGTTGGATGTGAGAAGCACAGAACCAGTCGAAGTGGAGGTGCTTGGGGAAGGCCTATGTCCAGCAGTGGACGTCTTCCGGCTGAAATGTTGATGATGAATGTTTTAGCAAGCTGTGGAATAAGTATTTTTCGATTCCACTTTTTCCCCCTAAGGGGGATTATCAAGGGGAAATTCTAGACTTTTTTTATAGATTCCACGTATCCCCCTCAGGGGGACTTTCAGGGGGATTTGTGAAATAAACCAAGATAGAACATAGGCTTTCATTGTTGCCCACAATATGACCTTTTTTTAAACGTTGAACTCACCAGCCCGTTCCATCTGTAAAATAAGACCACATCCCAAATTAAATTAATTAAAATCATAAATTCAATTCAATTATTTAAATAACACCCATTAATCGCACACGTATAAAATCAAATAAAATCAGATAAATAAAAATAAAAATCAATACAAGTCCAATTTAATGGAAACATAATATAATAATTTATTAAAATTAAATCAGAATACATCGAATTAAAATAAATAATCTAAATAATAAAACTAACATAGAAATAAAAATGATTGAATAATCATAGCAATAAAATCAATAAATACACCAAAAAGACACCAAAATTTTCATGAAAACTGAATCCATAAAAGCGCGATAAAGTTCCCTCCAGCACAACACGGAACAGCCATTGTTAGGAAAGACAAATGCTTGTAAATTGAACGCGAGTGTTAAATCAAGCGTATAATTAGCTCAAATATTTGCCGCGGTTCCAACAAAGAAAACATTGGTAAGACTCCCGATTGTCTGAACAAATCGGGCCGGTAAGATGGCGCTCTAAGTTTATGGAAAATGCTTGGGAAAGTGAAAATCAGATGAATTTTTTTACCAATATTTATAGATTTTTAAGGTATTTAAAGGATTTTACATAACATAACTCCTGTACCTAATCTCTGAAGGGTAGAGCACAGGTGTAACTATAATAAACCCATATTTCAACAGGCCGTATGAAGTATGCTTGGTGAAAGTATTCTATTTTTAAATATACATTTGACTTAGTATTAAGAATTGTGAATTAGAATATTGTAACTTAATACTATGCAAAAAAAAATTAAATAATAAACGGATAAAGTGTTACCAAACATGTAATAAAACCGGTGAGTATTTCCTATCATAAATATTATGTTCCATCTTCTAGGATTTTTTTTCTTAGCCAGCTCCGTCCCACTCCTAGGTCCATCTTCTCCACTCCTTCTATCTTTCGCGAGCCCGTGCCTCCTCCTAGCATTATTATCTGAAACAAATTTTAAGACCATTTTCATTCATCCATCTTCAAAAAGTTTCTCATTACAAAAGCGCCATCTTACCGCCCCCAACCTCAAGAGGGGTCCGTAGCCGAAGAGACCCCATGTTTGGCGCTCCCCGCCGTTTGATCCCGACGCTAACAAGACGCTGGGATGTTTGTCTAATCACTTGAAACTTAATACACGTGTCTACACGACTTTTTGTACTAAATTGGCTAATACTATTGACTTCATCTTTAAGGAAGCGAAGGAATCTCTCAGTAGCAGTTCCGTGTGGTGTCGAACCACCCTATTTCCCGTGGGTCGTGTCGTAGAAGGCGAATACGGGACTCAAGGTCTTGACGCAGAACGTCACTTTCGCAAAATGTCATCGTGAAAAATTTGGTCACTTTCGCATAATGTTACTTTCGCAAAACGTCATTTTCGCACAATGTCACTTTCGCAAAACGTCATTTTCGCAGAATTTCATTCAAGCCATTTTCTCTCAGGAGAGACCTAATACTGAGAATTGGCTCTATGCATATTAAAACCATACTGTGATCACCAATCGGCCTGCAAAGCGTGGCGATTAGGGCCCCCCTCCCCCCCCTTCTCCCCTTTGGTGGAGGCCTATGTCCAGCAGGTGATGTCTGTAATGATGGTAATGATGAGCCCGGTGTCTGTATTTGTCCCGTTTGATGTCCATAGGCTCGCCCTCTATTTCATGGGATTTAAACATAAGTTCTGGCGAATTGGGGGTGTTACTATAGGTATACTTCTGCTTAAACCTTTGGGGACTTACAGGCGTGAAGTTATATTATAATCAGAATTTAACGTTCCCACTGCTGAGACACAGGCCTCCTCTTTGTGAAAGGAGTGGGCAGTAATCCACCACGCGGTCACAATGCGGGTTGGTGGATGGCACATTTTTGGGATGCATGAAGAAGCCTCCTCGTGTAGCGCAGTTTGTTCCACCAGTTACTCAACTGAACCGAGCGCTCGGCGCATCCTGGACAGTCACACCTAACACCTTATTTGACTGGCCAATTCTTCCCTTGCGGTGGTAGGGCTAACGCCCGCCTGTTTTGCGACCACCCTCCCGTCGGAGTCCGTCAAGCAGACTGCTGAGTTTCGTCTTATTTTTTTTTTTTCTTTTGAGGAAAGAACCACACAGATTGTGTGACCTGTCCAGTCAGTGCACGCATTTGTTAGTCATCATGCAGCTGAACTTAGAACATAAGGACCTGAATGTTCTACTCTGTCGGTAAGAAAAATAAGGCCAAGGAGTAAAATTGTAAAATTAAAAGCACCCTAAAAATCTACAATAATCATGATCTACACTAAACTCTCACACATTATAGTGTTGTTAAGCATACAATCGATAGTTTTAATGCATAATATATGTGTTGTTGCTTCCTCGCCGAGCAAAGGGTCCCGACTCGAGTAGCTTCGAAAGATTAAACATTTCGCGGGAGCACTATTAATCAGATCGCCGATTGCACTGACTAAACATCAGTTTAGGGATGTGGGGGTGGAGTGGTTTATCGATATCGGTAAATGGTTGGGCTGTT
This sequence comes from Mesoligia furuncula, assembly GCA_916614155.1. Classification (NCBI taxonomy): domain Eukaryota; kingdom Metazoa; phylum Arthropoda; class Insecta; order Lepidoptera; family Noctuidae; genus Mesoligia; species Mesoligia furuncula. The sequence goes on from OU744810.1 coordinate 2,788,453, forward strand.
GTTAATACTATCTATTATTGGGTAGTAAAAATGTGGGATTAAATCATTTTATTATCATAGGTATTAATTGTATTAGTTATGGTAGATAGTAGGTAGAGGCTACCCTGTACCAAAATCATTATTTTGCAAAAATAAATCTAAGTATTTTTTGGCTAAATTGAAATGTTTCATGAGATTGATTTCATTCTAAAATGTTCGTCATCCGAAACTATAAATTGTCACATTTATTATGTTAACATAAAAGTTATGCCAAATACCTACATTATCTAAAAATAATAATGATTCTATCATTTTATTAAGAGGTTTAACAAAATTTTTTACTGAAAATAACCACACAACTAACAACACATAACTAACTTAAACTTAAAACGGATTCATCAAACAATTTAAACAACATCACAAAATATCCATCGATACAAACCACAACAACTACCCCATCACTACCCAAAACCCAAAGGGATCAGCAGAGCCGCCCGGTTAGTGTGAACTAAATGAATCATTAATAATGTAAACCTAACGCGATCCTGACCGCAGACATCGATGTCGAACGCCCCTCACTAGCGTTTAGTGATGTCCATAATTTATTTGTGTATCGGCTTTGATTGGTAGTGTTGAGTGATGTGTTAACGGTAATGCAGAGTTAATGAGTTGATTCATAAATATTAGGGATGTTGTGTGTGTATTGGATGTCGGTGTGGATATTATGTTGCTACTTAGGGCTGATTTTACCAAATATTTTATCCGTGGAATAAAATTGACATCTGACAGTTCTCGTATGAAACAACTGTCAAAAATTCAAAATGTATTCTCAGTATAAGACTTAATCTAGGTATAAAAGTTTGGTGAAGTTCGTTCGTTCCTTGGTAGTTTAATTGGCACTGTTTAGACACCATGCAGAGATTAATTAGTATAGCCAAGTTAATAGTTAGATTTGAAACGCGGAGAACTGGGTCGTCGTTTCGGCCGATAGACGTCCACTGCTGGACATAGGCCTCCCCCAATTTTGGGAGGGTTTGCCATAATCGCCACGCTTGGCAGGCGGGTTGGCGATCGCATTATGGTATGATGGTGGAATAAATAGAGAACGCTGCTGCCCATTCTCCGATAGGATCCTTAGTCGCCTTTTACGACACCCACGGGAAGTAAGGGGTGGTGGTATTCTTTAAGTATTCTTTCTTTGAGAACTGGGTATTGTAGCCTAAATTGGAAAAGGGGTTTAAAAGCTACGTTTTACTAGAAAATCTGTTCCGACATAAAGGCCGTCACGCAAATAGGTCACTTTCACCAGTATTTGACGTTAAAGTGTCAAAAAACGCAACCGTTATTGTGTGACTGTTTTCCGCTTTCTGATTATTGGGCTGATTTTACCAAAGTCAAAGTCAGATAACTTTTATCCGTGGAATAAAATTGACATCTGACAGTTCTCGTATGAAACAACTGTCAGAAATAGAAGACTTATCCTATGTATAAAAGTTTGATGGAATGCGACCTTAGGAAACTAAAGCTTTATTAAGTCTAGCTTACTTTAATTAAGTTAATATGGGAACTACTTTTCTTAAGATAATTATTGCATTACTTTACCTATCTGTCGGGTTAATAGTCCAGTCAACGAATGACCCAAAAGAAGGTGTAGAGTGCTTGAGCTAGGCCCTAAGGGATTTCTTCAGAAAGTTGTTCAGGGAGCTTAGGGAGTAAACATACTAAGCCGGAGTGGGGGGACGAAAAGTTCCCACTTTTGAGTTTTTCGCTAATATCTTTAAAACGGTGCGTCATAGAAAAAAAAAATCTTCTACGTCTGCCTGTTACCTCGTTACGCTTACAGTATGGAAACCACATTATATGCAATTAATTATACCATAATTATATTTGTTATCGCCTTTTCTGACGATAATTATACAAAAAATGAAGGAAGTCGGTCGCGAAAAAAAATCAGCTGTTCCCTACATTTATGTTCGCATATCTCGTCAAAATGTAAGGAACTGCAGTTTTTTTTCGCGACCGTGTTCTTTTATTTTTATGTATATATTGCATATTATGTGGTTTCCATACTGTATACAAAAGGAGAAACTGACTGACTGACTAACATCAACGCACAGCCGAAAATAGTGGGTCTAGGAATGTGGAATTTTGCACATGGCTTCCTTTTATAATGTAGGGTAGCACTAAGAAGGGGTTTTTGGAAATTCAACCTTTAAGGTGGTTTTTGTTGTATACAAAACTTATTCCTTGAGTTGAAAAACTTGAAATTTGGCACGAATACCGTTTTTATAAAACGCCAGCACATCAAGCTACCTGAAACTGTAAAATTTTACCAATCAACTTTGCAAAGTTGATTAGTAAAATTTGACAGCTTACCTAATGCTTTAGCGATAAAGTTGAAAATCAGTTAGAGAAAATTGACAAATTGTAGTAGCTTGATGTGCTGACGTCTGTCTCTTATGGGTAGGTTGGCACTGTGAGAACTCTTGGGAGGTCTCTATACCGAGATGAGTAAATAAAACAATCAGTTTGTTATGACTGGACAGGTCCACTCAATCTGTGTGGTTCTTTCCTCAAAAGATCATTTCAGACACTAATCTACATGGTCCTCAAAGATTATGTCCGGATTTTTTTATATACACTTTGACATTGATGAATTTTATTTAGACAATGACATGAATATTTACTTTGTAAAGTATTTTTTTTTTCATTTAATTAACGTGAATATGAGGACTATGTGGGTCATTTTTTTTTCTATTTTCCTTCTTAGTTTTAATCATGATCTGGCAGTTTGAGTAATTTACGCGGCCTACCCAAATGTCCTTTCTTTGGTATTGTTCGTCGAATCGTTGAGCTCCTCAATTTCTGAGTTGAGCTGCACGATTTTTGACAAATGCGTGCACTGATTGCACAGGTCCGCTCAATCTGTGTGGTTCTTTCCTCAAAAGACCATTTCAGACATCAATCTACATGGTCTTCACACGATCTGACCAAGATTTTGTCTGGACTTTAAAAGAGACTGTGACCTCTGAGTTTGTTTCGGCCTTTCTTCTCAGAGTAGTCAGATAGGAAACGCCGACCACATCTAGTTTAAAAAATATGATGACGTGTAAAAGTGTTTGTAAAAACCTACTTACAGAAAATAAAATCATTTATTTATCATTTATCCATAATGGCCATAGTTAAACGGAAAGGATCCAACCCACACAGAGGTAGTTTTGAGATATTTAAGTTTTAAGTTCAGATTGTATTTCGTCATTGATTCTCCACTTCAACTTTCAGGGGTTGGTTTTAACTAAAGGATAAACATATAAATTTTATTAATCTCTAGTCCGACATCATGACATATTTTTCTAGATATTAGCAAATATAATACGATGGATCCTTTTCGTTAAAATAATATTTCAAAAGCCCAGGGTAATAAACATATTTAGCCATAAGGATCCAAGCTTTAAAATAGAATAAAAACACTAAATATAAAAAAAAAGATGGCTGATTTTTATGTTTTAGATAATAAAACATATAGTGTGCTTATTATATCTTTAGTCTTAAATCACTACTACCATATAAATATTATTTTAAAACTTAAATATCTCAAAACTACCTCTGTGTGGGTTGGATCCTTTACGTTTAAATATGGTCAGTTTTTAAATCTTTAGAATAACGATTATCCTAGTAGCTTGGATCGTTTTAGTGATTTGTAATTTAGATTATTTTCGTAAATGTGAATTTCTCAATAACGATATAAGTAGCATGGAGCGATGTTAATAAAAAAAATTACGACCTGCCATACATGTGGGTTGGTAACTCAGGACTATAACTTCATGGGGCGTTTGAATTTCACTTGGATTGTTTTCGTGATATTAAAGCTTTAACTACAAAGGGTTTTTTGGTATACATATCTCATTTTCGGCCAAAGTGTGGGTTGGATCCTTTCCGTTTAACTAAGGCCAATTATATCTAGAATGGCTATTTACATTTTTACATTTAATTTTATAATAATTTTACACTTTTTCTTCTTCTGTCTTTTCATTTGTCATATAGACAGACCCTACTTATTTTTTATTCTAATCTCAATCTAAATTAATGTTTGTCTCGCATTTCTGCTATCAAGGACTCCCAGAGGTTGTATGTAAGCACCAAATAGGCTATAATCTCTACAGCTCAAACTCAAACTCAAAACATTTATTTCAATTAAGCCATTTACAGGCACTTTTGAATTGTCAAGAAGTCAGTCAGTCAGAAAATATGAAGCTAGTTGCCCATTCCAAAGCGTAGGTACCTATGAAGAAGAACAGGCAAGAAACTTCATGGACACTCTTTTAAATCATAAAGTATTCATGTTGAAACTATACATGTGAGAATGATGTAGAAAGACGTGCAAGTTAAAAACAATTCAGAAATTCAAATACATAAATTAAAATTACTTAGTATTAGGGCTGATTTTGTCTGTGTGGTGCCGGACTTAAAGAATTGCACCACCCCTTACTTCCCGTGGGTGTCGTAAAAGGCGACTAAGGGTCTTACCGGAGAATGGGCAGCAGCGTTCTCTATTTATTCCACCATCATACCATACTGCGATCGCCAACCCGCCTGCCAAGCGTGGCGATTTTGGCAAACCCCCCCCCCCCAAAATTGGGGGAGGCCTATGTCCAGCAGTGGACGTCTATCGGCTGAAACGACGAGGGCTGATTTTTCAATCATCTGATAACTTTATTCGAGGAATAATTTAGAAATTTTCAATTTTATTCCTCAAATAAAAGTTGTCTGGCTATGGAAAAACCAGCCCTTAGGAAAATTACTGTTTGTCATCACCTTTTCTTTTTACAAAAATATTAGTTACATCAATAATGTTGAATTTTTAATTAAATGTGAGAACGATGTAAAAAAGAAACCGTAAGCCGAAAACCGTTTTCACGTTTTGTCTGTGGAAACAGTCCATGCAAAATAAAGTTTATGACGTTTCATGTTTTCCGAAATCACCTCCAGAGAAAACAGACAATGTCATATCTACACTTGCAAACAAAACTTTAACCACACAGAGGAAGACGTCACATCCTCCCGCGAAAATTACTTACGAACACACGTATAAGCATATCAATAAATAATATAATTCTACGAACAGACACAATCCGGGACACTGACCGCCACCCTACGGAGTTGACAGGCATTCTGAAAAGGGCTCGGACATGACATGCCAGCAATTCCAGGGTTTCCAACAACAAATATTTATCGGCGAAAATTCTTCGGCTCCTTTTTTTGGCGAGGAAAATAAATTGTTTTTTAAACTGAAAGGGCTCGGGTTTGGTTCAGTAAATCGGGTGGAATCGGTTCGTGTGGGTATTCTTAATGGAGAGGCGTTTAGCTGGTTAGGAAGGTTGGTAAGTGGATTGGTGGTTGGATTCTTTGGACGGATTGGTCTGTGGGTGGTGTCTATTTTTTCTGGGAGAATTTTACGTTAATTTTGACATTTTAAGGTTACTTTCTTCAATATATGTTTCTGTTTTTACAGGGCGGATAATATTCATGCACTATTTCTTCCATTAACAGAAAAGTTTTTTAATTTGTCAAAAATTCAGATTCAGATAAATATTATCGTCATCATGATTTCAGCCGAAAGACGGCCACTGCTGGACACAGTATTTCATAGCAATCAAGTATTTTATAACTGAACAGACAGCTGTGCTGCTGGGGAGTTTTTTGCGCCACTTCTTCTCCCCAGTGAAAGCACTAGTGTGGTGAAGGGGGGGGTTTTAGGAGACTGTCTTTTGTGATTTTGACTTTCGAAAAGTGCTAATTCTCAGCCTAGTTTGAATAAAATAATGACTTTTGATTTTGTTCTTTTGTTTGATAGGTCTCCCCCAAGCACCGCCCGCCACTTCAACCGGTTCTATACTTTCCGGTTAAACATGATCCGAATCAAATAATAAGTAGGTATATCCTACTAATATTATAAATGTGAAAGTTTATGAAGATGTTTGGATGTTTGTTACTCAATCACGCGTAAACCGTTGAACAGATTTGGATGAAAATTGGCACATAGATAGACCATTTCTCGGATTAACACATAGGATATTTTTTATCCCGAAATTCTTACGGGATCAAAACCTACGCGGGTGAAACCGCGGAACGTTGCTAGTAGCAAATATAGCATAACAACACGCCTGTACTCTCCGAAGATTTAGCCACCACACACATTTCACCAGTTATGTTCAAGATAAAGAAAACTGTGATTATATTGTTTCATAATTCAATGATTACTTGTCCTTGTTTACAAATATTGCCTTAACCATCATTAGCAGTGCCAACCCTAGCAGTCATCAACAGATGACAATCGTTCAGACCGGACGCCTCCTCCCGTCCAGCCGTGACGTTCAATATCCAGCCTGCCATTACTTAAATACGCGTCTTATCTGATCGAGAAATAGGACATTGGCCACCCCTACCTTACTGAAAGGTGGGTATTTATAAATGACGTCATAATAATATGCGAAATCGACGAAGAAATTTGTTTGATTCCCGTTAAGGTACTCGTAACATCGTCCATGACCTCTGAGTTTTTTTCGGCATTTCATTTTAGGAATTAGTCAGATAGGAAATGCTAGCGTCATCAAGTTTTAAAATATTGATGTGTAAAAGTTTTTTAACCGGTGGAACGCCTTAATTACAGAAACAATTAAAAAACCATTGTCTCGCGTGGATCCATGGTCATATACAAAGGGTTAAAAGACACAGAAATCGACATCGATTCAGCTTAGGGTTTTTCAAATAAGATGGATTTCAGTATAATGTATCTGTATGCGACTGAATTTTAGTGTTTTATAAAGATGTGACTATCAATTTATCCACGACAAGTGGGTCGTGGAGATAAATTGGCAGTCACCTCGTTTGGACAATTTCGATGTCTTAATGTTAATTTGAGTGAAATTGACACGAAATATATTTTGCATGCTCCCCGTGTATATAACCTACCTAAATGTTTAATGGAGGCATCATCGCCTAATATGTTTAAAAAAAACTAAAAAGTTTTTGATATACGAGTATATAGCATATTACAGTGTATCTGAATATTTGCAGGATAAACTATAGGATTTATTGTAATATTTAATTTTTAAACTATTTTCAATAATTGATCTCGTTCTTAATTTTGTTTTCTTTTTATGTGCAGACGCCAGCACATCAAGCTACTACAATCTGTCAAATTTCTTTAATAGATTTTCAACTTTATCGCTAAAGCATAAGGTTCAAAGTTGATTGGGAAAATTTGACAGTTTCGGGTAGCTTGATGTGCTGGCGTCTGTACTTTGCATCCCGAAAGGTGATACCAAAACTGTGATATACAATTATTACATGAATATAAACCATCTGCATATCTATGGTTTACCCATATTTGCAAATAAATTATTTTTAATTTGAAGTAAAAGAAGAAAAAGATGGGATACAGGCCAGATATGCCATTAAGTCCGATACTATTTGTGATCATCTGCCTAGCCTTTTTCCAACTATGTAGGGGTCGGCTTCCAGTCTAACCGGATGCAGCTGAATACCAGTATTTTACATGGAGCGACTGCCTCTCTGACCTCCACAACCCAGTTACTGAGTAATACGATACTCCTTGGTAAGACTGGTTGTCAGACTTTCGGGCTTCTGACTACCCGTAACGACTGTCAAAGATCCACGAATGACAGCCACTACACTGATACTATTTGTGTGCTTATACATAAATAATATAGGTTGGCAGTTTGTCAGGTATACACTTACGTTACGATATATCAATTTTATTTTAACTTATCTTTGCCAAGCCTAGCCACACCTACACCTTACACCAATAGAACCACTTACACAAAACCCTCCCCAGAAATGACCCTTAAAAAAAATACAATATCCGAATACCAAAACATCATGTCACGGCATCCAACTCAACCCCAAGACTCCCGATATCCAAGGGTCGCACATATCCGAAAAGCTTTGTCAATGACAAATAGTGCTCGCTTCATCCCAGTTGGCATTTTGACAATAAATAAGAGATATCAAGGAAGGAGCTCGGAGGATTTGCGAGTAATAAATGACGTACGATGCAATGCGATGGACAGTAAAGGGTTACCCGTATATGAATGTGGTTGGTGATTGATAGTTGTTTGTATTTTTCGTACCGTTGATCATTCGGAGGGTCGTGTTTGTCTTTAGTTTTGGTGGCAGGAGTTGTAGGCGCAAATTAGATCATTCTTACTTGGGTAGTTGCTGGTTTTGTGCGATTACTTGTCCTGGGATAGATATCCAGATGCCAGATATGCAGTGTGTTTTCTTCTTTTTCAAGTGAAAACTTCATTGCGTTGGGCATTTTTTGGGATGGGAAAAAACCATTGAACTCGCGACAATGTTGCCGACACCGCGCTACATTCGCATGTGTTCGGCTGTCCTCGGGATGTACTCGGTTTTAAATCCGATAGATATGTCAGTGAGTGATGGCAAAGTATTCTGTTTGTGTTTTGTTTTCACTTTTGTAGGCGCTCCCGGAGTGCCACTGTTTTTTTTTATTTGTATATTGGCACTTTGTAGCTATTTCCTAACATTCTTGTAATTCGTCATTATTTAATCGTGCTTTTGTATGCTATCTTTTTGGTACAACAAAACAATGATTTATCCATCTATCTTATGGGTTTTGTTTTTCAAATTAGAAATTTCTCAATAAACCTTTGGTTTTTTAAGAAAGCGGTGAACGGTCACACTATACTGGCAGCTCAAAAACAGAGCGTTTTTTGACACCTTAATGTCAGATTTTCGTGACGGGCGCTGTACTCGTATTATGATGGAACCGCTTTATTAGGAAAACAAAGCTTAACAGCTCGGAGTCGGTCGTGCTGTAGATAGTCAGCCCCCGCCACGAACATGGTTGACCATGTGAGGTATTCCACTCAGAGCACTGATTTCAACCGCACCTGGACGAACCGCACCTGATCGCTTCCACTAACCGCACTGAAACAACTGCAACAGTCATTCTTGTATAAACTATAAGACATAAACAAAAGACAAGAACATTCGAATTGTAATCGATTTAATAATCACTTCTCATAATTTCCCTAACATCATTCATCATCATCTACCTAGCCTTTTCCCAACTATGTTGGGGTCGGCTTCCAGTCTAACTGGATTGAGCTGAGTACCAGTATTTTACATGGAGCGACTATCTATCTGATTCCACAACCCAGTTACTGAGTAATGCGAAACCCTTAACATAGTTAATTAGACCACGAGCAAGAGATATTTACACAAAATCTTTTAAAACAGACTCTCAAAACACGCTACACATGACAACACTCCCTCATGTCACTCCCTTACATTACAAAACATCATCGAAATCACGAAATCCTCTCTAATAGACGAAATTTCCTTTGACCATTATTCATATGTGACCCATTAAAGTATCTAGAGTGTTAATACGCGCTGACTTATTGGCTCCATCGGTCATGCACACCCTTCGGGCCTTCACTAATGTCAGCCTTTAGGATGCTTCCTAATGGGAGCCGACAGTGTTTTGTATCGGATGGTTCAAGGATTTCGGGGAATCAATAGGTTTTGTAAGGGTTAGAGGGGGAAAAGGAGTTTTAAGGCTGTAAAGTAATTAGTATTCAGTCGCGCGCGATTATATCGCGTGTCGCGTCTGTTTGTAGGAGCCTTTAGTGTAACACTAGCTGCGTCCCGCGGTTTCACCCGCGTAAATGTCGATCCCGTGGGAATATTGGGATAAAAAGTAGCCTATATGTTAATCCAGGGTGTCAGCTACCTCCATACAAAATTTTATCAAAATTGGTCTAGCCGTTTGAGCGTGAAGAAGTAACAAACATATAAACACACACACTCACACACTCACAAACTATCGCCTTTATAATATTAGTGTGATTTAGGAAATGTAGAATGATGGACAGACTGGCTTTTATGGCTTTTAGATAGGTTTTGGTATTTTCTTATTAGATCTATTCCAATTAGTTTATTACCAACCCTAATCGAGTTGCAGATTAGAATTCTATACGTGTGATAGCATACGTAGAGAATTCTAATCTAGCTTACGACATACAATCTTAACGGAACCCTCGGTGCGCGAGTCCAACTCGCACTTGACCGGTTTTTTTAAACTTTAAATTAGAAGTTGTAAAGAGACTGTACCTTTAAAATCAAATATCTGTGGTCAAGTCCCGCGCGTACTACATGTGGCACGATACAATAGACAATCAATTGTGTCTCATTAGCAGAATTTGAGAGGCCATGCGCCATTTACATGGTGCAAGTAAATTGTCTGTAGCATACCATACAATTTAAGTAACAAATGACTTGTATCGTCCAAAAAATGCTTAGACAATGCGACTGTTATTCTTGCTTCAACTTATGACATTCTAGAGGCAATTACATCGCACAGTGTACATCAATAGCTTTAAGTGTGTAAGTAAAGGGGCCCCTTAGGATCCGGAGCCGGTAGGCTTCGGCCCGCGGGATTGTCCGAAAGGGTTACAGCTGGCCCGGAACCTAAAGGGCTAAGGAAGGAACATGGGTGGGTTTTAGTCAGTTAGAGTCTTACACTCCCTTCCGCTCCAGCCAGAGCGGGAGGGGTCATTTGATGACTTCCCAACCGAAAAAAAAAAGAAGAGTGTAAATAACTACTCTTTTTAAAAGACAACAAAGTCGAGTAAGAAACAATTTTACTTATAAATCAACAAATTGATTCGACCACCTTCAGAAAAGCTATACCTAGTTGATTTGGTGCTACTCTCCATTAATTTGCCTTCGTTGACAGACTAGTCTCACTTTAAGATAAAATTAAACTGCCATCCAAAAGTTGACAACCATTTTTCCCCTTTCTCCAATGCTAAAACTAATCTCCTTACTGACAAATGCGTGCACTGACTGGAAAGGTCCTCTCAATGATTTCAAAAGTAAGTAAGTATATAAGTCAATGGGTCCACTCAAATTTATGCTGGTCCTGCTCCATAGGACAATCTAGAGTCTAGACAAAATCAAACTGGTTGCTAATTTAATTGTAAAATTGATTCTTTCTTCTTTTTTTGACGTTGTTTTATATTCTGTAATTACTTAAACTCACACCCTGACTTATTACTTGTAATTTTTTATTTTAATGAAAATCGTTTATTCTTACCATGTTTGTAAATATGTGAGCACCATGTATCTATTAGATAATTAATTCATGTCATGTTTTCATTTTTAATTCTTTTACCTATTTTGGTATAGTAATTTTATTTTATTTTAGGTGCATCGTCTACACATATTATTATATAATTAATGTATACAAAATATTGTAAAACATTTTAAAAGAGTAACGGTGGAGTTTCTTGCCCATTCTTCTCCATACGAAAACTACCTTTTGGAATGGGCGACTAGAATCAATTCTATTTTTTCGTAATTTTTGACGTTCAAAAGTGCCTTTTAAGTGCCTACTTGAAATAAATGTTTTGACTTTGACTTTGACTTTATTATATAACGCGCACAGCCAAAGCGTGGAACTCTCCGCCGGCATCTGTGTACCCTCCCACATTTAACCCGTCTGCCTTCAAAGCAAGAGTGAACAGGCATCTTCTGGGCACGCTCGCTCCATCATAGACCTCATCTATCGCTTTCCATCAGGCGTGATCGGGGTCATGAGCAGGTCCATTTAGTAACAAAAAAAAAAAAAAAAAACTATCTGGTTCTTTTCTCAAAAGACCATTTCAGACACGAATCTACAGGGTCCTCATATGGCCTGACCAAGATTTCTGAGTTTTTTTCGGTTTATCTTCTGAGTAGAAAACACCGAACTCATCTAGTTTTAAAACATAATTTAATTTTCAAATAATTTTAATATTTTTATGCATAGAACATCCTACTTCCTACTAATATTATAAATGCGAAAGCTTGTGAGGATGGATGGATGGATGTTATTCTTTCACGCAAAAACTGCATAACCGATTTGGATGTAATTTGGCACACAGATAGTTTATAACCAAGATTAATACGTAGTATATTTTTCATCCCGATATTCTCAAAGGATCGAAACGTATGCGGGTGGAACCGCGGGATGCTGGTAGTGGTATATAAAGATGTTTTAAAAATACACTATAGAGCGTATTTTTTAAACAATTTACAGAAATAAATACAATAATATCATTTATCAATCAATCCCCTTTGTCCACTACACGAAGTAACCCCAATTTAGCCAATCCACTACGTATTTACCTACCAATTGACATTCATTTTTCTTACCAAACCCTCCGCCGTGACGTCGCAAGGGTTGGTAATCGGGTGTGATAAATGAAAGGCGACTGGTGGACTTAAGGATAACCGGGTCAGTACCGGCACCGGGTCTAGAGATAGCCCTGGATTGATGGTTGCGCGACCCTGTTTTTTAGAAGTGGATTTTTTAATATTATTAGAGTTTTTACCTGAACTTTTTAAGGTTATTTTTTGGCATGGTATAGAAATATAGAGATATTAAATCAAATCAAATCATTTATTTTTTTGCAAACATGGGTAAATAATTGGTACACATTATGTTGTCATAGAAGTTAGATCTCCATGTTCTGCCGTCACATGGGCATGCAAATCATAATCAATTAATATAATTTTAAATAACGGTTAGAGTATAATTATAATTCCATTTTATATTGCTTATTACATTTCATATTGCTTTCCTATTCGTCGAGTTACAAAGTTAGGGGGTCTACTACATACATACATACATAAACAGCCTATAATGTTCCCATTGCTGGGATACAGGCCTCCTCTCGGTGAGAGGGAGTGGGCCGTAATCCACCACGCGGGCCCAGTGCGGGTTGGCAGATGTCATGTCTTCGAATTTTCGGTTCTAGAACATGCCGGTTTCCTCACGATGTTTTCCTTCACCGTTTAATAATAAACACCAATAACTACTATTTATGATATGTTTTGGAAATTGTAGGTACTTACCGTATTGGCCGTATATTGAACAGCACCCAATTTCATAACACACTTTCAAAATTTCACAATCGGAATAATTTTGAAGGAATCTAATCCATTGCTTCATATGTTCGAACAATTTGTCTGCTCAACAACGTAAATAATGCAATGAATGATGTCGAAATGTCAAAATAAAAGCCTTTGCCTTTGATGAATAATCATAGAAATCATTAACATAATTTCTGAAGTGATAATTTTTTAGGTACGTTTTCGTTATCAGTTTCGCGGACAAAAAACAGAAAAATCAGGTTTTTTCAGCGCAAATTTCTCAATATCATTAAGTTATCTAGTTTTTTTTAAATACACAAGTATTTATCACCTATCTATCTAGTAAGTGTACGAAATTAAGTTTTGTTAACTACTTAATATAAATTCCAAAAAAAAAAACTAACACACGTTTTTACGTAATCACGAAACACCAAGTTTTTCGATTGCTTTTTTAGCTAACTGGTAGCAAATAACGATCTGAAAAAAAATCCTGAATACTAGGCATATAGTATATTAGTAAGTGTACGATTTATTTTTTTTTAAGTTTAATGAATTAGTTCTTGTAAAAAAATGTTGACTACGCTGAAAAGAACCAATAAAGTCATGCGCAAAACCGTCGTCTACGCGTAAGAATTTATTGAAAATTTATGTACCAAACTCAATTTTTATATTTTTATTTTGACTACTAATTTAATTGTAGTAAAATATCTAAATAGTGCCTTATAAACGAATTTTTTATTAAGTAGTTATCAAAACTTAAATTCGTAGACTTACTAGATAGATAGGTGATAAATAATTGTGTATTTTTTTAAAAACTAGTTAACTTAAGGATATTGAGAAATTTGAGCTGAAAAAAAAAGATTTTTTCTGTTTTTAGTCCGCAAAACTGATATCCCGACCCTTAAGCATTTTTTGAGATGGGGAAAATACCATTGAACTCGCGCCACTGTTACCGTAAGCGACACCGCGCGTATTTTCTTTATAAGACGATTAAAAAATACCCGCTTCGGATGTGTCCGGCTGTCCTCGGGATGTACTCGGTTTTAATGTATATCCGATTATGTCAGTGAGTGATGGCAAAGTATTCTGTTTGTGTTTTCAGTTCTGTCGGTTTTTTTTTCTCCAAGTTATATTTTCTGTGAAATAGGACTAATTTCTGAAAACATTTTGCCCCCCGTCTTTGAAGTCGGGTAAAAGAAACAGTCAGAAGGATCCAATAGAGTCGTCAGTAATACGTAACATTTGACAATATCATACTGAGTCATAAATAATATTTTTTTGCGAAAGACGAAGGGTCACCCTCTGATTTGCATGTAGCCTGAGGGTTGTCACATCAATATAATATATCATTCTTATTATGAAGTATACAGGATATTGTAGTTTTCATTTTATCACATTTAAACCTAAACGGCCTTATTATAAAACAAGGTTTATCTTTAGACCCAGGTTTAAACCATCGAGCCATTTTTAAATTTTGAACTTTATTCTGACAACTGTAAAGTTCTTAATGCAAAATTGACAACTTAGACTCGGGTTTAACGTCAGTTTTTGTAATAAGAACTTTAGCTTCGTCGGATTATAGTTCGAAACTTAAAAATAGCTGGATGGTTTAAACCTTGGTCTAAAGATAAATCTTGTTTTGTAATAAGGCCGAAAGGGACTAAATTATCAGCTTTTAAAGTATAAATATTTTTTTCATGCGCTTTCAAATGACCGCTACCATCAGGGATAGTCATAACCGTTTTTTTAATTACCAGAAAGCGTTTCCTATTTTCTTTTTTATGTTAGGAACTTACTTGTGTAAACTTTATATTTAATTATTGTAACGACACGGCTGCCAAGCTTAAATGGAACTGGGCTGGTCACATCTGTCGCATGCCGGAGAAGCTATGGGCTAAAATAACCACACAATGGGTCCCAAACAGTTGCAACCGACAATGCGGCAGGCCCAGAATGAGATGGCGGGACGAGCTCGACTCTTTCCACAAGGATTGGTGTATAACAGCACTGGATAGGGATAAGTGGAAGGAGGGAAGGGAGGCCTTTCACCTGCAATGGGATAGAAATGGCTGATAATAATAAACATAAATGAATAAATAGCTCTAAGATTTATTTTAGTTTGATTATCTTCCATGTTACTGCTATTAGTGTTCTGTTTGATTTCGGAATTGTTAACAATTAGCTTCTGGCTAAGTAATAATAGCCGCACAGGTCGATCGATCAGGTTAAGCTACGCTTGACGCGGTGGGTCCGTGGATGGGTGACCATCTTTACATACCAAGACCTCTCCGTGCCTCGAAAAGCACTTTAAGCCACTGGTCCCGGCTGTTATTCGTGGATCTTTGACAGTCGTTACGGGTCGTCAGAAGCCCGAAAGTCTGATAACCAGTCTTACCAAGGGGTATTACCCAGTAACTGGGTTGTGGAGGTCATTTAGGCAATCGCTCCATGTAAAATCCAACTGGTATTTCTAATGATTAGCGTGTTCAAACAAACAAACTCGTTACCTAGCGTTATTATTAGTTTAAAGATATTTCAAAAAGTCTATAAGTCTTTGCCTCACCAGTAGTCATCAGGTCACCACAATATTCCAGAATAACATAACATTTCCCAAAATAAATAAATAACCTGCTCCAAAAGTCGGGTCACCCTCGATTTGCATGTCTCCGAGGGTTGTCACACTAACTATAATTTATTTGCGTCAAATATATCGGAGAATGGAATTACTGTGTCCTTTCCTCACTCGTATCTGTACGTTTTGAGTGATGGACAACCCTTTTGTATATTATGGTCGTATGTTATGTGATTAGGACTAACGGTGGAAGTGGAAGTTAGGGTGATGTGGTCGAGGTCAAGTTTTGGATGGGTGGTCGACGTAAATAGTTCGTGTCGTCGTCGTCGTCGTCGTTTCAGCTGATAGACGTCCACTGCTGGACATAGGTCTCCCACAATTTTGGGACGGTTTGCCATAATCGCCACGCTTGGCAGGCGGGTTGGCGCTCGCAGTATGGTATGATGGTGGAATACATAGAGAACGCTGCTGCCCATTCTCCGGTACGACCCTTAGTCGCCGTAATAGTTCGTGTATTTGAAGAGTCATCATCATCATCATCATTTCAGCCGAAAGACGTCCACTGCTGGACATAGGCCTTCGCCAATAGGGGGGGGGGGGGGGGGGGGGGGGGTTTGCCATAATCGCCACGCTTGGCAGGCGGGTTGGCGATCACAGTATGGTATGGTGGTGGAATGCACAGAGAACGCTGCTGCCCATTCTCCGGTACGACCCTTAGTCGCCTTTTACGACACCCATGGGAAGTATGGGGTGGTGCTATTCTTTAAGTCCGACACCACACAGACATTTGAAGAGGAGGTCCACCGCATCGTTGAGCACATTAGCGCTGGCTTCCACCGCGGTGCGCCAACAGGTGCTCTATTCTTCGACATTGCGAAAGCATTCGACAAGGTCTGCCAGACCGTCTCGTGCTCATCTTACGAGACTATCTGTCGAGTCGTACCTTCCGCTATCGCATCGACGGCTCACTCTCTCCCCCCCACCCGGTCCGTGCCGGAGTCCCCCAGGGTGGCGTTCTATCCCCCCTCATATTCACCCTGTTCACCAGTGACATTCCCAAAAGTAAATCGGCTCAGTTGGCTCTTTTCGCCGACGACACCGCTATGTAAATAGCGGTGTCGTCGGCGAAAAGAGCCAACGACACCGCTATTTACGGGTCACAGTCAGGTCTCTATCGCTCGCACTCTCCAAAAATCCGCAAAAGCCTTAGGCGATTGGTTCCGGAAATGGAGAATCGAGGTCAACCCCGATAAGAGTCAGGCGGTTCTCTTCAGGAAACCGCGAATTCTCCTCCCCCCCCTCCCCAGCCCGATCACTATGTATGGCAAGCCGATCCCTTGGAATAAGCAAGTCAAATACTTAGGGGTCATTCTCGATGACCGTCTTAGTTTCGGAGTGCACATAAGGACGGCGCGTTCGCGCGCCGCCTTCGCTCTCGGCAGGCTCCACTCCCTACTGACCTCCCGCAGCAAATTGTCACTCAAGTGCAAATTGCGCCTCTACACCGCAGTCATCCGTCCCATCATGACGTACGCTTGCGTAGTCTTCGCACACGCTAAGCCTCATCACCTGCATAGAATGCAGACCCTACAAAACCGTTTCCTCAGAAAGATCACGGGAGCCCCCTTCTATGTCCGAAACGTGAACCTTCACGTAGATCTCAGACTTCCCACCGTCCAGCAGTTCATGAAACGCCTCCCAAAGCGCTTCTTTGATTCTGCCATTAAGCACCCCAATCCCCTGATTGCGGCGGCCTCCCGATACACTCCCTCCCGCATAAGTAAGATTCGCCGACCAAGGCATACCCTCACCGTCCCCGATGACGCCACTACCCTCCTCCAGGAAAGTAGAAAGAGCACCAGCACACTCAGAAAACACATAACCCGTCGTCCGTCATTCCGCCCTCGCCGTCGAGGCCCGTCGCGACACCCCGTACCATGTCCGCCCCGACCCTTGCTCGATGTAGTGGCAGCCCGCGCCGCAGCTGAGCCTGTAGATTTAAATTCCCGACTGTGACCTCTGAGTTTGTTTCGGCTTTCTTCTCAGAGCAGTCTGCTAGGAAAAGCCGGTCTCATCAAGCGTTAATTAATAATAACCTGATCCAGCCTGTCCCTCTTGCTGCCCTCTCCCCAGCGACGCCCTAAGCCGAGGTCCGTACCCCACAGGGGGTGCCCTTAGCGTGTAGTCGCTTAGTTTGTAAGCCCTGGCTGGAGGCCTTAATTTATTGAGGCATCCACAGGATCGCCCGGTTAAGCAGTCGACAACCCCTCTGGTTGAACTGCGAGATGCCCATTTCTAAAAAAAAAAAAAAAAAAAAAAAAAAAAAAAAAAAAAAAAAAAAAAAAAAAAACATTTGAAGAGTACTTTGACTTAAAGTCAAACCACTTCTTGGTATATAGAGGTGTTGGTTCGAAACTCGGTCAACGATATTCCAAGCATTCTGTCACCAGCACCACATTTCCAGAACGACTCTCTTCTTCTTTTTGATGTCACGCAGCATCCACGTCTCAGCAGCGTATAACAACATTTCTTACTTGGTCTCTTTTTAGGGTTCGGTACCGAAAGGGTAAAATCGAATAGATATGATGTTACCTACGTTATGTAAAAAAATTACGATAATATGAACATTTTGACACAGAGTTCGGGACAGACAGAGTTTAAATAAAACTGTCTCTTTCGACATTGTCCGATTTGCTAAACAAAGTGTCTCTTTCGCCACTAAAATGTTAGTTTTTAGAGTTCCGTACCCAAAGGGTGAAAACGGGAGCCTATTACTAAGACTCCACTGTCCGTCTCTCCGTCTGTCACCAGGCTGTATCTCATGATCCGTGATAGCTAGACAGTTGAAATTTTCACAGATGATGTATTTCTGTTGCCGCTATAACAACAAATACTAAAAAAAGAATAGAATATTTATTTGAGGGGGGCTCCCATTCAACAAACCTGTTTTTTTCGGTGTTTTGCCTTGTGGTACGGAACCCTTCGTGTGCGAATCCAACTCGCACTTGGCTAGTTTTCTTGTGATTTAATCCGCATCCTTCCAGGCGGAGATGCTACCCGTCATACCAAACAACTTTCGCTATGAAACTCATAAGTTTTAAATTCGAGATAAAATAATTAATTCCTATTTTTTTTATTATTTATTTCATCAACAATTTACATTGGGTTTGAATTACAAAATAATTACATTTTAAACCTAACAGAAGCAAAAATCAAATAATATAATTAATTAAATTACTGTTTATATTAACCATAAAAAGCTTATTGAAAATTAAATGTAAATTAAATACGAGTTAGATGTAAATTAAATGTCAATCAAATGTAAGTTAAATGTCAACAAAATTGAATTAAATGGAAATTTAAATGCCAATTAATCGATATAAATTAAATGTCAATTAAATTACCAATTGCATAATTATCCAACCACATCAGCTCAAAACAACCATATCTATTCCATGTTGCGTATATTAAAAGAGAATCAAATGTAAATTAAATGTCAGTGTAAATTAATTAAATGCAAACTAAATGTCAATCAAATGTCAATCAAATTAATGTTAATTAAAATAAATGCCAACTAAATCAAATGTCAAATAAATTAAATTTCAATACCATGTCAAATAATTCATACACAATTTATCTGGAATAATTCAACATCAAATCTGATACAGAACACACTACTTGGATACGTATATTATGACAAGTTTTATTTTCTCTTCTGTTTTTTTTTTCATAGCAAAAGTTGTTTCGTATGACGGGTAAAAGAGCTCCCTTGATGGATGTAGATAACTAAAATTGCCACCAAAATCAAAATATTTTATTTCACATAAACCTACATGAGCACTTATGAAACGTCAGAAGCTAGGTGAACTCAAACTCAAAGCACTTATTTCAATTAAACCTTGTACAGTCACGAGCAATAATATGTCAACACTTGGCAACTTTCAATTGAGATTTTATCACGAAATAACGAATGTAACGTTGAAACACGACACTTTACATAAACCTATGGGTTCGAAAATACTATGTTTGCAATAAGATAAAATTTCATTCAAAAATAAAGGAGAAAATCGCCTTTGAATAAAGCCAAGTGTACAGATACTTATGCTCGTGACTGTACAGGCACTTTTGAATTGTCAAAATTAAATAGTCTGACAGAACCGTTCCAATCGGTCGTTTCCTATGGAGACGATCCGGCAAGAAACTCCACAGTTACTCTTTTAAAAACCCAGCCCACGCTATAGTATTATTGCCATCATTACCACCAGTCCATATCAATACGTATCGATATCGGAGTAACAGCGAATACGCCACGTGTCCCGGATCATTCCGGATCGCCGCCGGCCGGACATCGAACGGCCGCCGGTCGACCGGACAATTGCGTGGCCGATAAAGTGCATTGTACACTAGTTATTACTTGATTTTCATCTGACCAATTTTCAGTGAAGGTACAAACGCCAGCACATCAAGCTACTACAATCTGTCAAAATTATTTAATAGATTTTCAACTTTATCGCTAAAACATAAGGTTCAAACTTGATTTGAAAATTTGACAGTTTCGGGTAGGTTGATGTGCTGGCGTCTGTACTCCCACACTTAGCCAGTTATGATTAGGACCCATGTAGGCCCATGTAGGCCCATGAAAGACCCATGTAGACCCATGAAAGACCCAAGGGGGCGAGCCTATAATGCCATCAGCACAGATCCAATCTTCGGGCTGCTGAATGAATGAATGAATTGCACCGATCCCAGCGTGGTTAAACCAGACTCGATTAATCGAATGAACCCCAAGATTCGCACTAGCTCCTGTAGCCTCATGTTCATGGTGCTACAGCGACCATTGCATATCAAGGAATAGACCAGGGGGCGCGGTAATGGTAGGACGTGCCCGTAGGATAGGGAAGGATTTAAGAGCCTACCGGACATGCATCCTAGAGTAAGCATTGGGCTAGTGGAGAGATGGGTAATTATAATCTATGGATGGGGCATCTTTTAACGACCTCGCCGCCAGGTTGGTTCAGGTCGAGCTTCATCGGTGAGTCTTTTGGCGGGGTTCTACTGCTTGGTCGGTCCTTTTGTACGTCATTGCTCTGCTGTGAGAAGAAGAACCAGCAGGGGATCCAGGGAGGGAGGAGGGGAGGGAGGTTCAGGGGATCAGACCGTAATACATCGTGTTATGTTGTGTTAGATGTTGCTGTTTTCAATGTCATTGTCGGAAATGTTAGGCTGCTGTTTTTATTGTTTCTCATACAATTGTTCTACAGCACAAAATTTGGCCAGCCCCAGTAAGTTGTAAGGATGACCTCGCAACTTCCCATGGGTTATTATCTACAATGTTGAGACATAATAACCTAATAATGACCTTCATGAAGGAAGAGTTTTGGCCGGAAGGTATAGCGTACCGACGTTTTCGTGGAAGGTTACGTGACGTCACGCAGCGCATCACGACGCCGACACAGTCATCACTTCGTGCACAATAGTTATTTTTTATAATTCAAATATGTGTGCTTAGGTTAAGGTATCTATGGGCCTGCGTTGCCTGAAATAAATGGATTATTATTATTTCGTTTATTCATTTACTATTATTACAATTAAAAGAAAAAGAAAAGAAATGTTTGGATTCTAGGATGTTACAAAATTGTCAGTCATAGTTGTTGTAGCATGTTCACCTAACTTGCGGACTTAAGCTAATAACGATGAAGTAGAAGAGCACCCTAACAAAGCATAGGGGTCTAGACTTACAAAAACAATAACATCACTAGAATCTAAATCAAAACACCCAGTATGCAACATCCTTAACATTATTCGAAATTCGAATTCAAACCAATGAACGAGCAATGCATCTCATTCACAACTAACAACAGCAACAGAACACATGAAATTCTACCTTGTTATATTAGCTATAAGGATGATAGCGATAGCAAATAGAGTTGGTTTTAAATACAGGATTGATATTGTGAGGTATTGGGCCGTGACGTCACATGTTGTTCGAATTACACTACGATTGAGTGACGTAGGGGTATTTGGCGTATTGGGCGCCATTTTACCTTCAATTTAGTCAATATACTGAATTGGCTTACCAAATATAGTTGGTTTTAGTCAAGAAGAGTCTGGTGGGGTGATGACACATAAAAAAAGACATGGAAGCCACGGCCCGCTTTCACTATGCGATTTTAAACACAGACAGCATTACTGATTCAAGAAAAATGATTTAGACCATTTTTATCTTAGATTAGATTTAGACTCTTAATACTTGAGTGAAATCTAACACAAATCTAACAGTAAAACAAAACAGTGGCACTCCGGGAGTGCCGACAGAAGTGGAAAGAAGACACAAACAGAATACTTTGCCATCACTCACTGACATATCGGATATACATTAAAACCGAGTACATCGGTACATCCCGAGGACAGCCGAACACATCCGAAGCGGGTATTTTTTTAATCGTCTTATAAACAAAACATGCACGGTGTCGCTTACGGTAACAGTGTCGCGAGTTCAATGGTTTTTCCCATCTCAAAAAGCGCTTAAAGAAGTTTTCACTTCAAAAATCAGAAAACTATGAAAGTTACTGTACAAACAATAATAAACCATTGCTTTTTCTACACTTTTCACTTATTGTATCCATACTGTTTATAACGTTCATTTTTATTACAATAAAATTCCTAATTCCTCGGAATGAATATTAACTCATTCAAGAGAGAGCGAAAAAAATTGCTAATTAGTAAGGGATACTATAATGTTACTGAGTTTTTAAATGACAAATTTTGAATTAAGATACTTTAATAAGAAGGTATTTATTTTTATTAATTTTATTGTTTTTTTTTTATATTTACTATATTTTTGTATTGACTGTATTTTGACTATAATTTAATTATTTCTTTTATAATTCCAACCAAATAGTAAACTAAAACTATTTTGTACGCTTAATATGGCACAACATGTTGACCCAGCAATATTTAAGTGCATATTTATGTATATAAACGCATCTTTATCTTCTTATCTTATCGGCGACTTTGTTTTATACTATGTAAGGATGTAAGGATAGTACCTATCTCATACTTATGCAATTCACTAGATCTCTATCTCCAAACCATTGAATACTACATAATCCAGCCGAGGATACGCCAGCCAAATTTCAATATGAAAACAAAATTGGCACTCTAATTCAAAAACTCAAAGTTAATTTTGTAACAAGAACAAAGAAACACGAGCGCTGGAAGTGGCTTAACTGGCGAAGTAATAGCGCGCTTGGCACGCTCGGAGCGCAGTCGATACGAAAGCAATAAATAATAGAAGTAAATACGTACAAAGAATTTGGCAGAGTTGTGTCCGGTGGTCGAGATTTAGTGGTGCTGGATGTGATATGGATTTAGCGAGCATTTAAATTGGCGCAGGGAATTTTCGGATTGTTTGTAAGTAACAAAATCTATACAAATAAAAAAATATGCTATAATTACGCCTATACGACATATGGTAATGAACAGCAAATAACATTTCTGGGAGTGGTATTTATTTAGCTGTCAATTTCCATTGTTTGCAAGATACCGCAATTAGAAAGAAAAGCCAACCAAGCTGTTTCTCAATTTACTGTAAGTTAGTTTTATTTTTATTTTATCCTTGCTTTAGCACAATTAGCCGATGATGTTCCCACTGCCACTGCTGGGACACGGGCCTTCTCTCGGTGAGAGGCAGTGGGCCGTAATCCACCACGTGGGCCCAGTGCGGGTTGCTATTCCTTGATTTGTTTTACCGAAAAGAACACATCGTCAGGGCTTACGACACATAGCAAACCAATAGTGGATAAAAAGTGAAGACATACCAAGAGAAGTGACATGCAATTTTGCACCACGTACTATCCGCCACTGACCTCTCTCTGACATCGTCTGCCCTGCTATAGTAAACCAATAGTGGACAAAAACTGAAGACATACCATGAGAAGTGACATGCAATTTTGGACCACGTACTATCCGCCACTGACCTCTCTCTGACATCGTCTGTCCTGCTATCGCAAACCAATAGTGGACAAAAAGTGAAGACATACCATGAGAATGAGAAGTGACATGCAATTTTGCACCACGTATTTCCGCCACTGACCTCTCTCTGACATCGTCTGCCCTGCTAATGATTATGATCCTATTTCCCCATGTCACTTCCATCAACTCTACATCAACGATCGTCCAGTTTGTTAGCCGAAAACTTGTACAATAATCACTAATGGAGCGATGCAGTGGTCACAACTCACGCGCCGCGTCCACTTCCACATTTATTGCCTCGGCCGGGAACCCGGACTTTTGTCGATAATATATGTTTAATAAGTACTTTTATGATAACTGTTATTGTAATGACTCTATTTGTTGACTGATTTGATGATATTATTGTTGGTAAGGGGAAATGTCAATGTTGATATACAGACTAGCACATCAAGCTACCCGAAATTGTCAAATTTTTCCAATCAACTTTGAACCTTATACTTTAGCCATAAAGTTGAAAATCTATTAAAGAAATTTGACAGATTGTAGTAGGTTGATGTGCTGGCGTCTGTACTTAATGAAGTAGCATACTATAACGCCTGTATTTCTCAAAGGACCAAAGTATCTATTTGGCTATATGTGATCCATATAGCCCGTTCCGTCTTAAAAATTTGCTTGGACAACCTAAATATTTACTCATGTAAGTATATACAGGGTTATTGGTAAAACATTAACAACCTCTTAAGAGGTCATTGTACTCATCATTATGAACAACTTTTACTATGGGACCAAACCTGAAATCGCGAAAAAAAATCAGCTGTTCCCTAAATTTATGTTCGTATAAGTCCCATGATAAAGAAGAAAACCATTAAAACCGGTCACAACTCCAGTCTCCAGGATGCTACTGAGAAATTCTTGCCGAAAAATCCTATTATCACTTTTCCCGGCCTAGGAATCGAACCCAGTGAAGTGATTGCGTAACACACACTACCAGTAGCAATGGCTTTCATTTGACAGTTCAACAACATTCATTGCGTTATTTACGTCGTTGAGCAGACACATTTTTCGAACAAATGAAGCAATGGATTAGCAATATCTGTCAAAATGATTCAGATTGTGATTGATAGTGTGTAACGCAATTAGAATGGGACCCCCTAATCCTTCATTTTTTTAAAGTATTATTTCAATACCTACATTAGTTTATGAAATGAAATTTATTTGCAAGTACAGACGCCAGCACATCAAGCTAGCCGAAACTGTCAAATTTTATCAATCAGCTTTGAAGGGTTCCCTACTTGATTTCTAAAGTTGATGGTTCGATTTTATTATATGTATCAAACACGGTATGTCGATAATTCAGTTGTACGATGTTTTATTCCATCGATGCTTTATTGGTGCGATGTAACGTTTGTGCGAAAAATCCTGTTGCGAAAAACCCTACAGCGTTTGCTCATTAGTTCGGTAATTTATTAGTTCGATAGTATGTCGGTGCGAAACGCCTACTGTTGTCCGTGACATTTAATTAATAATCTTTCTTTTTTTTTGCGGATGGGAAATCATCAAATGACTCCTCCCGCTCTGGGTGGAGCGGAAGGGAGTGTCAGACTCTTACTGACTAAAACCCACCCGTGTTTCTTCCTTAGCCCTTTATGTTCGGGCCAGCGGTAACCCTTTCGGACAATCCCGCTGACCCGGCAGGCTTCGGCCCTAAGGGGCCCCTCCTCGATGCTGACATCTCTTTGAGGCGCGCGTGGAACACGTCCGGCACGGGCCTGGTCCTGATCGGACGGTGAGCTACCCATTACTCACCGCCCGCAGGCCCGCGCCTACGGTGGCTATTTTGCATTGTAGCTTGATGTGCTGACATCTGTGCATTACAGGTGGTCGGGTTATTTTTTAACAGTTTCTAAAACAACTTGCTAAAACTAGCATACAAAATGATTGATTACATTAATTAAATAAATGAAGCTAATAAAATCACACTAAGATTATAAAGGCGAATGTTTGTGAGTGTGTGTGTTTATATGTTTATTACTTCTTCACGCTCAAACGGTTGGACCAATTGTGATAAAATTTTGTATGGACGTAGCCGACACCCAGGATTAACATATAGGCTACTTTTTATCCCGATATTCCCCCGGGATGGACATTTACGCGGGTAAAACCGCGGGGCGCAGCTAGTTGGTACATACTCGTAAATCATAGTTATTAAATTTAAATGTCAAGTATTTGTCAAATTGTAATGGTAACATTCAGTGAATCTTTAAAGTCTAAATACTCCTTCACAGAATAGAACGATTTTTCTATAAGTCATTTGAATAACGCTGTTTTATATCGATAGATTGGCAGTTTCCTATACGATTTTGGTAGTATAGTAAATATCCTTAGGTATAACCATTTTGGTAATGTTTAATCTGCCTCCTGAATCATTCCCTAAGCCTACCTGTGCCTAACAAAACTCCTTACTGCGCCATCTTACTGCCTAAGACTGCAGTAGCTGAAACTGCACTTACATACATCTTCCTTAGCTGCATGTTTTTAAGTCACGCTGCTGCAATGTGTTCATACAAGCCATTGATGCTGCCGTGTTCAGAGAGAGCGACTGTCTAATTAAAATATTTTATTTGTATACACCGTGTTCTTCACGGTATCCATGAAATTTGTAAAACGCTTCTATCTGGGGGCACGGCAGTGCCCCCGCCAAGTCGAACAAAAAGCGGCACGGCCCTACCATCCTTTTCTCGAAGCAGTTCAGGCCATTTTCGACCCCCTATAACGTCGTTGTGGGAAAAACTAGAAGCCTGAATTTTCAGT
This sequence comes from Mesoligia furuncula, assembly GCA_916614155.1. Classification (NCBI taxonomy): domain Eukaryota; kingdom Metazoa; phylum Arthropoda; class Insecta; order Lepidoptera; family Noctuidae; genus Mesoligia; species Mesoligia furuncula. Next base: position 2,814,758 of record OU744810.1, read on the forward strand.
AACTAAGCAGGCATTGTATAAACACGGTATATTTCAAATTTCATTCAATTTGAATCAGTAGTTTAAGAATTATAACTAGTCAACGTTGCATTAAACAATCTTATTTAATATAATATGTATTACTTGTAAGATACATTGTGTTTTCATGCGATGGTCAAGTCAATCTATTTAAAACATAAAAGATTTTTTATATTGATATGGTCACTATAAGATGTTGCTAGGTTAACTAATTACGTAATAACTTAAGACAGAAGGTCCCTTAAGTAGGGACAAAATAAATTAACCGACTTGGTATTACATGGATCTCACAACTTTTTACGGTAGAAGAACTGAGTTGCGAGACTTGGCTTTTTTTACAAGTTATGTTTTGATGGCTTAGCTTTTACAAATTAAATCTAACCAAGGAAGTAGTACTTAAAAAGGCTTCATTATAAAGATATTTGTAATTTCATTTAATGAAATTTAAGCGAGCTCAACAAGGGTCTTATAGTTTTGAAAAGTTTCAGCCCGTCAAATCTTCTGATTGAAAATACGTCGTTGCCAATTCGGAGGCATGCATATCGGGTGATTTACGTCAAGGTATTTATTTTGTATGAAAATTAACAAAAAATAAGAATTCATTAATGTATCCATAATGAAAAATGCTTATTTCCATGGTCTGGTCGAAGTTTATGTATATCGTTCGGAACACGGTGTATAATTAATAATCAGGAATGAAATTATCCGGAAAAGAACCGGAGTTACTGAAATAGCTTGCAGAGTAAGCAAACTGAAGTGGCAGTGGGCTGGCCATGTCTGTCGAAGGACCGATGGCCACTGATGGCCACTACAAAGGCTTGTAGGCTTTTTAAAAGCTACACACTACTAGCACATTATATGCTTGTTTAAAAGTACTTGCATAACATTACAAGTAACGGAAGTATTAAACAAAAAACTGGACAAGAGCGAGTCAGACTCGCGCACCGAAGGTTCCGTAACATCCGGGTTTATGCATAAGGTTTATGTTTATGAAATTAAATGTTTATTTTTATTTTTGAGTTGATTGAATGAATGGTAAGTTGCGGTTTACGATTTATGACGTATTAAAAAAAAACTACTTACTAAATCTCGTTCAAACCAATTTTCGGTGGTAGTTTACATGGTAATGTACATCATATATTTTTTTTTAGTTTTATCATTCTCTTATTTTAGAAGTTACAGGGGGCGGACACACATTTTACCACTTTGGAAGTGGTTCTCGCGCAAACTATTCAGTTTAGAAAAAAATGATATTAGAAACCTCAATATCATTTTTAAAGACCTACCCATAGATACCCCACACGTATGGGTTTGATGAAAAAAAAAATGTTGAGTTTCGGTTCTAAGTACGGGGAACCCTAAAATTTATTGTTTTTTTTCTATTTTTATGTGAAAATCTTAATGCGGTTCACTGAATACATCTACTTACCAAGTTTCAACAGTATAGTTCTTATAGTTTCGGAGAAAAGTGGCTGTGACATACGGACGGACAGACAGACAGACAGACAGACGGACAGACAGACAGACAGACAGACAGACATGACGAATCTATAAGGGTTCCGTTTTTGCCATTTGGCTACGGAACCCTAAAAACGTAACATTTTTACCTTCTCACAAATAACCTATTACTAGCGACTGCCCGCGACTATACCCGCATGGATGTCAATAACTACCCCGTGGGTACGTACTACTGGAGCAAAAAGTATCTATATCTATCTCCTTCAATGGTTTAGGCGTGAAAAGGTAACATACATGAGACACACTAAGGAAAGATGAGTTACGTTTCATTGTTTTTGAGATGATTTAAAAGGTTATCCAAGAGTGCGACTAAACTCACCTAGTCTCTAGCCTGGTGCTAAGCACTACCAGAAACCTGAACAGCCAAATATTGATTGGTGCTCAAACGGGAATACCTTTGGTGCTCAAAGAATAGGTGCTCAAACAGGAATACTTCAGCCCCACGACCTACGTTGTTGTTTGATTTTCACAAACAAAATTAGTAGTGTTCAGAGTCAGCACGGTTTATAGTAAAAGCTATTTTTAACCCTTCTTTTATAATCTGCAAATCCGTCCCCTGTTGAAAATTATAAATGTAAAATGAGTTTATTTTCAAACTAGTGCCGTAATACGAGCAGCAGACGCATAGGGTAGTTACACACTGCGGTGATGCAATCGCCCCACTAAGGCCATCTTACACACCATACTTTATCCGCACTCACAATTAGTTGCCACGAGATGGCAGGTAAAACTATACGACAGGGGAAGGCGTGGAGTCGCAAAAGTAGTGAAATTTTTGAACAACTGATATCTACTGGTTCCGGAAGACAGTTTTTATGACGTGACTATGACTATGTTTAGCAGGAAAGTAGATCTCATGCAACTTCCCAATTGAACCGAACCCCATAATTTTAATAAAAATTAATAATTCGTTAAGAGAGATAACTTCTATGAGAAAATTAACTACTCCGTTTTGGAATGTGTGGGCAAATACGCTAGATGTAGCAAGCAACGAAATCTGCGCAGGTGTAGATTACAAGACATTTCCAGTCTGCAAATGCGGTGTTGTTCCACAAACGATGGAACACCTCCACATCATGTCCTGCGTGGCTTGATACTGAACGTTACATGAACTAATGTCAATTTTTAATTATGTTCATTTTTATAATTCCTTTTTGTTTTATAAAAAAATATATTTTGAATGGTTCAACTGATATTATTTATATTAATATTTTTATTTATTTTAAGAATAAGATTAAGATAATATTTTGTGATATTATATCTTATGGGTTAATTATATTAAAAATTTGACTTTCTATATCATTTTCTTGTCCTTATCCCAATTTATTTTGGGTTGATGCGACTTGTCTTTTTCTTTTTCCATATTTCTGTATTATTCATCATCTCAGTAGTCACGGTTCTAGCCATATAACAGTTAGAAAAACTAATGTACGCTATGCTAAATTCGTAGCTGCGTTCTGGGCTGACATAATTTAGATTACCATCGCCACACTAATAAAGACCAACTCCCTTTTCAAAAAAATGTTGGACCAACATCGACTCCATGGCCCTGTCCGTCAGCTCGTCGTCTCAGCCCAAGTCGTTAGTAACAAACTCCACACATTTGTGTCACCGGATACACAATCCCATTATAATTTTAAATTTTAAGCTCATTTATTTGCGTTTGCGCCCGATGGTACTCGCGCAATCTTTGATGCGTTTTTGATACTCCACCACTTTTTTAAGCGTTCTTCTTTTTTAAGCAAGTTGTTCTAAGCTGCGTTTGTTTATGTAACAGTTAGAATTAAGTTAGCGGTACTGTCCCTGTCTTTTCCAGCAGATGGTGTGTCTTGTTGCTCATGCATGGATCATTGGTCAACTTCGAACAAATGTAATCTTGTTTCAACTTTTAATAAGATGCCTCATCATCTGCCTGGCTTTTTCCCAACTATGTTAGGGTAATTTTTCAGTCCAGCCGGATGTAGCTGAATACCAGTATTTTACATGGAGCGACCTCCTATCTGACCTCGACAACCCAGTTATTGGATAATACGATACCTCTTGCTAAGACTGGTTATCAGACTTTCGGGCTACTGACGACCGCGAAAGTGGCGGCTTACGATTTTTGTACGTACCTAAGCTGGTGCGATTTCTGGCACGCGAAGTAGTTGCTCTTGCGTTATCTAGGTACAGGTGACTACAATAATAATTCCAAAATTTCGACATAAATCTGATATCCCTGCGACCATGGTCGTTAACCAGCATCTAACACTATGCCGTATTCAACAGCACCACGACCATGGTCGCGACAGCCTTGTACACAACATTTCAGTCAGGCCAAAATGTCATTAGAAAAAGGATACGAGGAGGTATTATTGTATACGTGCACAACAAACAACGTACACATGCAAATAACATTAATTTAATTACAAAATTTTTACACCTTTTTACGGAAGCGGAGCGACCTATGCAGGTCCTCAATCACAACGTAATGTAACATAAAATAAAAACATCATTAGCTTTGCGGTCCGCTCTCTAAATTATGAAATAATACGCGCGCAGGTGTGACCTGCGCTCCTATTGTACTTTTGCTTTTTTCTCGTGTTTTTAGGGTTGCGTAGAGAAAATTTACTATTTGAAAAAGATCTACTTGATAAAATTCTTAATTTTACTGACAGACAACGCACAGAAGTGTCCCTTGTACAACGCAGGCGAGCTTGAGGAAGGATTCTTGAAAATTCGTCCTCTGGAGGGGATGAAAGTTGCTATGGAATTTCGTCTTTTTTGCCGATGGTAATGGATCGGGCACACAGCTCAGTAAAATACATCAAATTATGCTTACGTTAATCTCAAATAGTCATAAATATGAAACTAAATATGGTATCATTTAATTACCTAATTTTCCTTATTGTCACCATCTTAAGCTAGCCTTTTTCCCAACTATGTTGGGGTCGGCTTCCAGTTTAAACGGATGCAGCTGAATACCAGTATTTTACATGGAGCCACTGTCTATCTGACCTCCACAACACAGTTGCTGGGTAATACAATACCCCTTGGTAAGACTAGTTGTTGGATTTTCGTAATGACAGTCCAAGATCCACGAATGACAGCCGGCACCAACGGCTTAACGTGCTTTCCGAAGCACGGAATTTATTCTTTTCCTGGAATTTTTCTTAATGTCAATCAAAGGTAAATTTCTTAGAAAAAATCTGGCTTAAAACTAGAAATTACTTGAGTAAAAATTATAAAATCACTTGTCAGTTAACACTTTCAATAAATGATGTAGATTTTTTTTATTATTTCGAAATGGGCCTGCTTTTGACCTCGATATCTCCTGATGGAAAGCGATGGATGAGCTCTACGATGGAACGAACGCGCCCAGAAGCCTATGGTACTTACCTGCAAAATATAGCACATTATTTCTTTAGCAGAAAATATATAGTCCGAGTTTTAATTAGCTGCAGTAAAATGACAATTCTTAATAACTCACTTAGGACCGAGTTTGTTACACTATTCTGTACTAGAAAAACAAGATTTGTTTGATGGCCGCGAAAAAACAAAAAGACGCCAATTTCAGTCATTTAAGTAACACATAAGCTGTCATTTTATTGCAGCTAATTAAGAGTCCTACTATAGGTGCTACAAGTTATTCCACCACAATACGCTCCAAGACTGGTATCGCCGATGTTGGCGGCAAGTCTGCGAGGCTGAAGTGGTCACAGGTGGTTATAGGAAGCATCCAGACAGATGGGCCAAGATCGTCACACAGTGGGTGCCTGAAGACGGGCGTCGCCATCGTCGCAATCGTCACGTCAGCGTTTCTTAGGCCTGCCTCTGGGCAGGCCTAAGAAACGCTGACGTGACGATTTAGACTCGTTCCTGACCGACTGGACGGAGAAGGCACAGTATAAGGAAATGTGGAAGGAAATGGGGGAGGCCTTTGCCTAGCAGTGGGACAGAACAGGCTAACCAAAAAAACAAATATAGGTGCTAAATATAGGTGGCGGAATCTATGCTTGGTAGGTTTCCTAGTCTTCACAATAAAAAATGTACGGTGTACCTCTCTAAAACAATATACGGAACCAGTTACCTTCTTATGAATGCATATACATGTCCACAGTGCGCTGTTTATTTGTAAATTTTCACATTATTTTACATTTTTCTAAAGTTACACGTACGATTCCGTTGTGCCGTCGGGAGTTGCTGTTGCTCCACAAATAATAACTGGTGACTCGTTGCTTGCATATCTTCATTTAGTAATGTTTAATTTGTATCTGGAAAAGAAGAGGGGATAGGATTTTCATTTAGTTTTTATTTAAACTGAGGGGTCCGTGGCTAAACACTATCAATCCCAATTTGAATCATTTTGAATAATATTGCTTATTCATTGTTTCATTTGTTCGAAAAATGTGTCTGCTTAACAGCGTAAATAATGCAATGAATGTTGTTGAACTGTCAAATTGACAGCCATTGATAGTGATAGTGTGTTACGCAATTACCCCGCTGGTCGATCGAAGGTTAAGCTAAGCTTGCCGCGGTCGGTTTGTGGATGCGTGACCCTCTTCTATATATCGAAACCCCCCCACCTTGTACAGTCAACAGCAAAAGTAGATGATCAAAATCAGAAATTCAATACTAATGAACGGAGTTCGAGTCAGAACTGTGTGGTGTCGAAGTGATTTCTGTGTGGCGTTGATGTGGCGTTGAGTGGTTTGAATCACTTCGACGCCACACAGTTCTGACGCGAACTCCGTTCATTAATATTGAATTTCTGATTTTGATCATCTACTTTTGCTGTTGACTGTACTTCGAAAAGCACGTTCAACCATTGGTTCCGGTTGTCTTTCATAGATCTTTGACAATCGTTACGGGTCTTCAGAAGTCCAAAAAAATCGGACATCTGATAGACAGTCATTATCATCATCATCATCATCATTTCAGCCGAAAGACGTCCACTGCTGAACATAGGCCTCCCCCAAGCACCTCCATTTCGACCGGTTCTGTGGTTCTAGCATCCAACGGGTTCCTGCGGCCTTCACAAGGTCGTCGGAGCACCTAGGCCTTCCAACGCTACGTCTTCCGGTACGCGGTCGCCACTCCAGAACCTTTCGGCCCCATCGGCCATCTGGCCTGGATAGGCAGTCGCTTCATGTAAAATACTGGTATTCAGCTGCATCTGGTTAGACTGGAAGCCGACCCCAACATAGTTGGGAACAAGCAAGGCAGATATCTGTTATTTTAAACTGGTCTGTTTTGAAAGTAGACCGATTGTGATTTTTTAAAATCACTAATATTATAAATTCGAAAGTAACTCTGTCTGTCTGTCTGTCTGTATGTAACCTTTTCATACCTAAACCACTGAACGGATTTCGATAAAATTTAGCAGAGAGAGACAGATTGCATCCCGGGGAAGGACATAGGATAGTTTCTATCGACATAAATCGCGGGCGAAGCCGCGAGCGGAAGCTAGTATAAAATAAATTATGTAGTAACACAATTAGGTATAATAAAAACTAACTAAGCGTTGGTAAATGGATCGATAATTTTTGTCTGTGGAGACGTAATTAGCAATTTAGTTGTATAATGTTGTTATTATAATAATGTTAGTCTGCAAGCCTTCCGATTTTTTTTTTTTTTTATTCAAAACTTTTTTTCGTCTTTCAGACCGTACATACGTTCAGTTTCTTCAGAACAATTAAAAAACAGAGTTTATCGTCAAAAAGCATCTAAAAATAGAAAATAAAAATTTCAAAAGAACCCATTACTAAAGTTTATTACCTTTCCTAATAAGGTTAAAAGAAAACATAATAACAGAAATTAATTAGTTCTAATAAAAAAAAAATAACAGCCAAAGCCGAATCTGTGATACACCTGAGCTGGAGGAGAAAGGGGACGAATGGCACAGAAACACTAATTAAATATAACTGGAAATATTTTAATAAGTTTACGTGGGCACGCCGGCTCTGTTTAAAACAAATATTATGTCCGTTTGCACTGTACGTTAGGTGTGGCTGTAGAAACAGCGATTTGGTATCGAGAGTGAAGTTCGTGAAACCGGTCTCTCTTATTATTTTGTACAGAATAATAAAATTTATGTATTTTCACCCGCAAGTTTCAAAATGTACACAGGTTATATTCCATAAAAATATGAGTTGCAGAAGTTCCGCCTTGGCGTTTGTCAAAGAGCGATAGAGCGCAGCTTCCTGGGTGTGAAAATACAGAACAAAATTCGGAATACCATGCTGCGTTCCAAAACGGGTATATTAGACGTAGGCAAGAAGGCTGCCAGGCTCAAGTGGCTTTGGGCGGGTCACATCAGCCGCATGCAGGATGACCGTTGGGCAAAAGTTTCTACACAATAGGTGCCTGAAGATGGACGGCGCCGCCGAGGTCGACCCAGAAAGCGGTGGTGAGATGACGTGGACGCGTACTGCGAGGGCTGGTTTGAGATGGCGCGGGAAAAGAGTTCCTGGAAGGACTCGGGGGAGTATTTTGCTCAGCAGTAGGACAGCATAGGCTAAACAAAAAAAAAAAGTTTGAAGATGGGGGACAGAAACCCATACTAAGTAAAACCTCTGTTACGGGTCTCCGGGTCTCGAATATATTATAGAGATCCAATTTCAACACACTGTCTACCTAGTATATACCCTGAAGTATATCATATATTTTTCTGATTTTGTTTACTGTAGTCGATCATATACTTTTATTGTTTCTAAAACTCGCGTTTTTTGTGTTTAGGTCCTGTAAGCCCCTTAATTTTAGCCCGGAACCACCCACTTCTGGGTATATCGTCAACACGACGTGCTTTAGGATGACCACCCACACCACTAAAACAACAAGGAAAATAAACACTGCCATTTCTAATAATGTATGATTCTCGCTCCACTCTCTCTCCCGCTAAGTCTATGGCCACAACGCGAGCGTTGAATTTTAATATCATTACTTGTGCTGCGTTTTTAATTTTATAAAAGCCGGGCTTTTCTTTTGTTAGAGTTACTTGTATTTGTGTTTGGTGCCCACCTGTTTACGTAGCCGGAGTTGCTTTATGTTCAATATTAATAGGAAATATTTTTGTTAAGAATTTAGTAGAAAAAATGTTAAGTTTTTGCAATATCCAATAATAATGAATGAATGAATGAATTGCACCGATCCCATCGTGGTTAAACCAGACTCGATTAACGGAATGAACCCTAAAATTCGCACTAGCTCCTGTAGTTTCATGTTCATGGTACAGCGACCATTGCATATCAAGGAGTAGACCGGGGGGCACGGTAATGGTAGGGAAGACGTGCCCGTAGGATAGGTAAGGATTTAAGAGCCTACCGGAAATGCATCTTAGAGTAAGCATTGGACACTAGTCCATCCGGATGGATGACGGACGGACGGATGTCCGTCCGTCAGTCCGTCCATCCATAGATAATAATTACCCATCTCTCTACTAGGATTATCTATGGATGGGCTTCTTTTATCGACCTTGCCGCTAGGTTGGTTACTGCAATATCCAATAATAGCATTAAAATGAAAATGAAATAAATTCAAATTAAAAGCTTTTATATCTACTAATAGAGGAAGGGGTGGTAATTTGGAACCCGCTGTTAATTTGGAACCCCTTAATATCTCAGAAACAGACAGCGACATCTGTTAAAAAACTATGCAATTACGTTGAACTGGTATCATAGAATGTATTCACTGCCACTAGCGCCAGTTTTGCATTAAGTTTGAACCTGTCATTCAAAGTTGAAATTTTATGTCACCGGCAAATGTTTTTTCTGTTATTCGTTTATATTGTCAAAAGTTTTTATTTTAGTCTAAAACTAATACAGTGGGTGTTAAGGGAAGTACTTTACGCATAAGTTCAAATTGTCTAAGTTTTAAGGTTTGTTTTAACGAGTTTTAGTTTTCTTAATTATTTGATAACATAGTAAGGTCACTATTTAGTAATCTGTGGTAAGGTTTTGAAATTGGAACCCCATAGGTGCGGGTAATATGGAACCGGGTTCCAAATTACCCGCAGTGCATTAACATCACTTTTTCCTGATTCCAGTCATGCCTCGAACTCAATTGTCACCAAAGCCGAAGTCGAAAAGAAAAACTTGGGCCAGGAATAATATGATTGAAGCTGTAAAAGCAGTAAGAGAAAAGAAAATGGGTTTGAAAAAAGCGGTCAAGCTTTATAATGTTCCAAAAACTACTCTGCAAAGGTTTGTGCACAGTGACCAGCCTCCCGATGAGGTTGTAAATTCTACTATAGGAAGAAGACCTGTCCTGCCATCTCACCTTGAAGAAAGCCTTGTGTCATACCTTCTCGTTATGGAAAGTAAATTCTATGGCTTGACCCGTCAGGATGTTCGTAAAATGGCCTATCAGTTGGCTGTGAAAAATAATGTCGAACATTCGTTTAGAAATAACATAGCCGGTCGAGCTTGGCTTGATCATTTCTTATTACGCCATAAAGATAAGCTTTCTATTCGATCACCAACAGGAACTTCCAATGCTCGGGTCAAGGTTTCAATAAAGAAGCAGTGGATAAGTTCTTTGACATCCTTGAAGAAGAATTCCAAAAACATAATTATCCACCAGAGAGAATCTTTAATGTCGACGAAACCGGGCTATCTATCGTGCAGAGTAAAATTGTTAAAGTAATTGGTCTGCGAGGGAAAAGACAAGTAGGTAGCATTACTGCGGCTGAACGTGGACCATTGGTGACAGTGGTATCAGCGATGAGCGCAAGTGGCATATTTATTCCACCGCTGCTGATATTCCCACGCAAAAACATGACGCAAACGTTGATGAAAGGAGCTCCGCCAGGTTCTATCGGAAGATGCCATCCATCAGGATGGATTCAGGCAAATCTGTTTACGGACTGGTTCCATCATTTGATTGAAAAGACCCACCCAACAGAAGCATCACCTGTTCTGTTAATTCTTGATGGGCATTATTCACACACACGCAATTTGGATATTTTGATGGCAGCTAGAGCTAATAATGTCACAATTATTAGTTTACCTCCACATTCAACACACAAGATGCAACCTCTTGACCGGTCTTTTATGGGTCCCTTGAAAACTTATTACAGCGAAGAAATTAGACAGTGGTTACTCAATTCTAACCGGATGTTGACTCCATACGAAATAGCTGAATTACTGGGACGTGCTTATCTCAGGTGCCAAACTGGAGCTATTGCTGTGAATGGGTTCAGAGTAACTGGTATTTACCCAATGAACAGAAACGTATTTACTGAAGCCGACTACATAGCAAGCTCAAGTGGGACCACTCCTCAAGCTACTGATGATGACCCTCATCTACCGTCTACCAGTACGCCTGTTGCTGTTCAAATGCCACAGGCACAACCTCTACCAGGCGCTAGTGGACAGGCAAATCGAGTTTTCCAGCAAGTGATCAGCAACCCTGTTGTTTTCCCTGAAGATATCTTACCGGTACCGACACCAAAGAATAAAAAATCTAACAGAGGCCGCAAGTCATCTGCCGCTACTTTATTGACCGGATCTCCCTATAAACAGCAACTCGAGGAGTCAATCAAGTCTATAGCGCAGAGAGGAAGAGGCCGGGGAAGAGCTCGTGGACGTAGTGGTAGGCAGAGAACAGCAAACTCTTCTAGAACTCCTCCGAGCAGACAGGAATCTAAGGGACTACCCCACAGCGCAGTTGTACTCAGAAGCCCAAGTACTAACGGTGAGAAAATTATACGTCCTTCGCTCTATCTTGCGCCGACATTCCGCGATGCCACTAGACGGCAAAGTATGTAATCGGCGGACTGGCTTTCCTATCTGTGTTTCTGTCCAATGTCGTACAGCACTTGCGCGACGACACTATCGTGCCCAAAGCGCACTAATGTATAATAAAATAAACAAAAAACTTTCAATTTATAAACTAACCCTACATAAAGTCAAGCAGACTCTTAAGCCATGGCTACTGTCGCTGAACTATGACGAAGTAGAGAAACTTATCATATCTATTTCGTAACATTAAAACCACTCCTAAACAACCACTGACAAACACACATATACACTCACCCACACACACACACATACACAAACACACACACACACACACACAGGCTTCTTTTAACCGCATTTAGTTTATCTTACTTTTTTGTTGTTTACCATATTCTTTTTATTTTTGTTAATCTTTTTGCATAAGATTCTGTACTATCTCCTACTGGGAGAGGGCAATGGCTCTTGTAACACAGGTCTATCACCTAGCACAGGAGTCAGGGACTTCACACTATTTTGTAACCACTTTCTTGTGTAATAAAGATTATTATTATTATTATTATTATTATCTACATCATCGGATTCTCAATCATCAGTTTCTTCAGGTGACACTGTAGTGTCAGAAAATGCTACCGCACATGCCCAGCCCACAAACGAAGATGACGCTTGTTGCATTTTTTGCTCTGAAAATTACTCCAACGATCGACGTGGTGAAACTTGGATTCAGTGCCAATCATGTGGGTTGTGGGCACATATTGAATGCGCAGGATGCGACGCAGAATATTATATTTGTGATTTTTGTAAATAAATTTATTCCATACTTGTAATTTGGAACCCGGGTTCCATAATACACCAGAGCTCCGAACACATTTTTTTCAATTTTTCAATAAAGCAAATTATTTCCCTTAATGAGTGGTTTTATTTCGTTAATTCGTTCCTAATATAAAAGTTAAAGTAAGTTAAAGTAGTAGTAGTAGTAGTAGTTAGTAGTTAGTTAAGTTAAAGTTTTTTAGTATATAAAGTAATTTTTCGAAATGATTAGTTAAATAGTTTTGCTAAAATACTTAAGAAACAAAGTAGGGTTCCAAATTACCACCCCTTCTAGTCAATTATATCCCCCCAAAAAAACTTTGTTTGGGAATAGACAATTCTTATTTTTACGTAGGCTTCGTAGGCCCTCTCACTGAGAGGCGGCCTGGGTCCCAGTAGTTATAGATTGATTATGTAAGAAATGCTTTCTGCCACTTTGGCAGAATCATAAAAGGATACCATTATGAATCATAATATGGCGAAGACAGTCCGTGTTTTTCTTTTTTGCTGCACTACGTAGGTATAATCAAAGAGATTGGGGACTGGATTTGGATTGAATTGATTGGTATTTTAGCAAAGACAAAAAAAAAAACATCCTTCACCAATGGGATTTGATACGATTAACTTAACAGTTAACTGTCCATTATAATTCATAATGTTATCCTTTTATGATTCTGCCAAAGTGGCTTTTTGAGCCCTCCTGACAATCTGATTCTCACTTTTCCATGACTCTTTATTTCCAAGTATTGACTTTTATTATACTTTAGCACTGTTGCTGAAAACGGCTAGAAATATCTATCATCATCAATTCAACACGGAAATTTTTTTTACGTCATTGGTAAGACTTAAAAAAAACGTTTTATTTATCATAATTCCACAATATTCATCCAATCAAATTCCAAAGCCACCCTTTCGATCACTTCCTCAATTCCGCAGCCCCAATGACTAATTAACTCTTTGAAAAGTGACAGCAACCGCTCAGTTCCTTCTATCAGTGACATTTGCAATTTTTCCCAATAAATCCTTAATTACTCTACCGTTTCTCACTCAATCAACATCTTCGGTGTTTTATAGCTTCCGTGCCCCTGTCACCAGCAGCGCTTTCAGCGAATTTATTCTTATATAACGTCTAACTTTATTAAAAAGGGCTCAGATATTGCAGCGCTTGAAAGTCACGAGCATTCCATTGGAGTTGGAATCAAAAATTTAAATTGCGAACATTCTTCACTCGTTCTGTCTTTATTGGTGTTCCGATGCGCTCATTGGAATTGTGGTTCTTAATTTTATACGTGACTTTCCTTAGACTGATTAAAATCTTCTTGTTTGAGGACGGAGTTTTAGACTTAAATAGACAGATAGATAGATAAACCATTTAAGCACAATTAAATGATAACAAATTACATGAATATAATATAAAAACAAGGTGCCAACATAAAAAAAAAAATAAGTGACACTATGACATACTTTAAAATAGAGGGGCTTGTGGCTAAATAATAACAGCCGCACAAGTCGATCGATCAGGTTAAGCTACGCTTGCGGCGGTTGGTCTGTGGATGGGTGACCATCTTTACATACTGAGACCCCTCCGTGTCTCGGAAAGCACGTTAAGCCGTTGGTTCCGGCTTTCATTCGTGGATCTTTGACAGTCGTTACGGGCAGTCAGAAGCCCGAAAGTCTGACAACCAGTCTTACCAAAGGGAATCGTAAAATACGTTTGAAATGCTTCTTTGTGTCAACGTCTCTGGTGTATACAAGAATAAAAAAATCTAATCAATTCCTTTTTTTTTCTGGGTTACTCACAGAATTATGAATTGCCAACAGATTAAAAATTACAAATTATTCATTAACACGTTCACTGCGTATCAGGCCGATATAGGCCTGCCGCGGTACTTCAGCTGGTGCGGACGAAGAAAACTACACACATCAAAAGTGTCTAGGGATCAAGCATTTTTATGCGGATTTCTTGAGATTGAGATGTGGCTTTGTAATAAATTTATGATTTTATAAATTTATATGGATCCTTTTTGGTGCATTTCATAATTTGAATCAGGAACTGTGAATCAAATTCGAGTAAAAGATGAAAATCAGCTGTCAATATTTTCCCTATAAAAACATACAACGCATTGAAGACATTATTAGTGCTACTGTTTCCCTACTACTGATTAAAACCAACGTTATTATGGAGCGGCGACGTCATTTAAGCAGGGAAGAAATGCTCAGAGCCGTGGGAATGATAGAAGCTGGTTCCCGGCAACGTACTGTGGCTTTAGCTCTGAATACAAGTCAGAGTGTTATCAGTCGACTTTGGACACGTTACCGAAGCACTGGTACCGTGGCTGAGCGCCATGGAGGACGGTATCGCTGCACCACACGGAGACAAGACCGATACATTCAAATCTTAACTCGAAGAGCTCCAACAATAACCGCCATGATGTTAGCCGTGAGGCTTCATCACTCTTCAGGGAACTTAATTAGCGACCAAACAGTCAGAAACCGCTTGCATGAAGTGAACCTTCATTCCCGAAGACCGCTACGGGTACCACCTATAGCAATGCACAATCGTAGGATTCGATATCAATGGGCTCTTGAACACAGAAATTGGGCAGAAGAACAATGGCGTTTCGTGTGCTTTTCTGATGAGTCTCGTTTTGGTATGAGACCGGATACAAGACGTATACGACACTGGAGAACCCCTGGACGCCAACAGCGATTAAAATCCTGCCAGGAAGTCCATCCTTATAGTGGTGGAACCATCATGGTATGGGCGGGTATTTGGATCGGCGGAAGAACTGAGTTGATTTGGATCAGAGGCAACCTCAACGCTCAAATTTATGCTGAGACGATTGTATCAGACGTCATCGTTCCTCTACAAGTGCAAATCGGTCCCTTATTTCAGTTAATGCATGATAATGCACGACCGCACACCGCAAGAGTTGTAAGACAGACTCTCGCCGCAGCTAACATCAATGTCCTGCCCTGGCCTGCTCAGTCGCCAGACTTGAACCCGATTGAGCATGCATGGGATATGCTACAGAGAAGAGCTCTGCCGAATATGGAGGGTATCCAGTCGCAAGAAGACCTTTTTTTGTTGTTGCAACGAACATGGGCGGCCATTCCACAGCGTGATTTGGATGAACTCATTTTGAGTATGCCAAACCGATGTTCTTGTGTTGTTAGTGTTCGCGGTAGAAACACGGATTATTAATTGTTTAAGTTACCCAATAAAATTTTAAAGAAAACTGTTATTTCAGTCTTTTTTTCGAACTTTTGTGTTAGTGGTTCAAATGTCAAAAATCCCTTTATTAGGAAAATGGCAAATTTCTTTATTAATGCAAAGGTGACTTGGTTTATCGTTACTGTGACAAACGAAAACACTTTATTTGATGAATCCTTAAAGAAAATTTTAATTAATATCAATCAGGAGAAAAGTTATTGCAAAAATATATGTTGATCCCTAGACACTTTTGATGTGTGTATGTCCCGCTCGCTTGTGCGAAACGATTATCTCAGGTGTTTGTAAAAATTCGACAGAGACAAATATATATTTCATCTTGCGGTCAAAAGTGTAGGTGTTCCCCATCAAAACATAACGGCAGGCTTTTATCGACCTACCACGCACTGACGGTGAAAAACATCCGCTGAGTGCGGCAGTGGGCCTATTTCGGCCTGCCCTCCCTACAGGCAGCTGGCGACCCGATACCGCACAGAGCGCGCGCCCCGCCAGTTAGTGTTGTGCTATTTAACTGATCTGACGTAGCGTTCGATATAATCAATGATGGCAAGCAATAAAAGAAAAATACAAATTTTGGAAAATAGAGGAATTCGCCCTGCAGTTATTGATAGTGATAGTGACAGCAGTGAAGAAATATTTTCCACTCAGAAAAATAAGAAGAATTTGGAAACAAATGTGCACGGAAAAAGAAGCACAAGCGGTAAGTTTTGTTTACTACCTTACCTACACATATCAACATTATCAGCCTCTGGGGAAAGTTGTTCAGTTTCGCGAGTTCTGTGGTAAAACTCATAAATGGTTAATAAATCACACGGAATTAAGAAAAAAAATTTAATTTCAGAAAATCAAGTAAAACCTAAGGACAATGACCATGTCCTTGAGATGAGCGCTAAACGAAAAAATTGTGCAGGGTGCTACGACAGACTGCGTACCCTTAATAGTACCCAACCAAAAAAAAGTTAAGAAAAAAAAAATATTGCAGGAAATGGAACCAAAACCTTTGCGTAACATGTTTCCTAGACATAAGTAAATAAAAACATTTTTCAGTTCTTTTACGATACTTAATTCTGTTTTATTTTCGATATCCCCTTATTTTTCTCTGTCCCATCACTACTAAAAATACTTTCTAGTGCGGTTCAGGTCGATATCGGCCTGCCGCTTTTCCTGCTTTATTTCTCATTTCCTGTTTGGCAGATCCCCTGGCGAATCAAACCTAAGGAAGTTGGGTTCAAGGTCATTCTAACAATATAAAAAAAATGTATACATTGTGTTTCCACAAAGTTATAGCAATTTAATCTATCCTAGTGCTGGTGGGTCTAGAAAGACCTGCCACGCACTGGCGAAAATATCATTGGGGGCGCATTTTGGCCCGCCGCCGCACCAGATGAAGAATTATGATTTTACTTGCCGCAGTAAACGTGTTAATTATAAATCATTACAAAACAGTCAATAAAAATATATTACAACAAAACAATAGATAAGTATTATTATTACAATACGTTAATAAATTAAACTTCATACTTATGACGTTCCCAGCCTGCTTACAAAAAATCCTGTCAAATATATCCAATAGTTTAGTCACTGTAGCTTTTTTTTATTCTAGTTTTTATTAGAGGCTTTTATCTAGTCACTATAACTAGTCAAAGATTGGCAAAACATAATAGTTGGCCCATCACTACTCTCTTTTTAGTTTTTTCGAAAAAAACACTTTTTTATTTCGATGTTAGAGTTGCAAAATACTCCTATGCATTACTCTATCCAGTATTTTAATACCCCACATTCAACACGTCCCGTTTCTTTTCGTAAGCTGCATCAACCAATTACGCACCAAAACCACCCGAAGGTATTCAAGTAAATAAAGAAATAAGTTAGCGAAATACCAGAAAAGGAAAACAGAAAAGGGGTTTATTGGAAAAACTTGAAAACAATGCAGTTACAAATTAAAACCTTAAAAAAACACACCTTAGGTACCTCTACATTTTACAAACAAAAGAATAATTAAATTGGCTCAATACTTCAAATTAACCACAATCACAAATCAGGGGAAAACTTTTTAACAAAGTTTCTAATTTAAAGCCCCAGTTCTTTTTTCCCGAATTTCGGGGGGATAAAAAATACATTTGTTCGTAAGGGTGGGAGAGGGTTAAATGGCTATTTCCCTTCTTTCTATTGAGACAGATTTACACAATGCCCAGGGCCAATGGGCTTTCTGAGACGATATTTTTATATCTTTATTGGGATCTTGCAATATAATAAAATATGTTTGTGAAAAATAGTGGCAATTTGAATGTCAACTCGAAGGGTCGGAAAAGGAAGTAATGACCACGAAATATGATGGGATAAGATAGGTATGTCTATTTGAAGTATATGCGTTTTTATTTATGTACTATATATTTGAATAATACTTTATCAGCATGAAACAAAAATCGTGATAGTTTTTGCAGCCTACCCGCGTTATAATACCTGCTTTTCTACCCGTGAGAAATTGTGATTGGCAAATTGGAAATTGTAATTGGCCTTAAGAGTAAACTAGTCGCGAGCTCGAACTGACTGGTGGTCATTTCCAAAAAGCACGCTGTCTCACCTAGCATCGTGTCCGACAGAGCGAATATCAGTGTTGAGCAGTTAGACGCTAATCTACACGAATAACGTCTCATGCACAGAAACACCGTTCCGAATTGTAGGCGCATAAAAAAAATTGAAAAGTGCTTCAGAAAATCGAGTTTTATGAAAAAACCACTGCATAAATAAATTGCAAATAAAGTTTATTGAACTCTTATATAATTGAGCTTTGTCGGAACGGACGTGGTTTTGAAGATTTTACAGTTCTTCTATTACTTATTTACACCCAAAGTTACGTCAAAACTAGCAAGAAAAACGAATCTTTGTTGGCTCACAATGGTCAAACAGTCCAGTAATTCTCTCCCGAAATTTGTATGGAAAAAATATTGACTATTGGCACCTTAAGTTATCTACACTACCGTTATCCTATTATAGGGGTTGTTTCTCCTACACCGGCTATCAATATTGATAAAATCTTTATATTTTATGATAGCAGTTTCCTAGGATGCTTCGTTATCGTTTACCGAAGCATAAATCTTTCATTTCTGTGTCATAATAATTCATAATGATCAAAATTAAATAGTGCCTATTTAAACCAGAATCTTGACCATTTTCTTCAAAAGAAAATACTCCTTTTGCGCACTTATAAACATATCACGTATTTCTCTTCAAACTCCCGATACTTTCGAAACAAATAAATAAGGACACCCCATTGAGTATCCG
This sequence comes from Mesoligia furuncula, assembly GCA_916614155.1. Lineage (NCBI taxonomy): Eukaryota > Metazoa > Arthropoda > Insecta > Lepidoptera > Noctuidae > Mesoligia > Mesoligia furuncula. The sequence continues at coordinate 2,833,334 of OU744810.1, forward strand.
CAAAATAGAGTGGACGAAGGGAAAAAATATCCGACCGCTAACAGAGCAACTTCCGAACTCGGATATTTATGGACAGAAGGGGTGTTTTATTGCGCTGTGTTCCATTTTAACCCACTTGCCCCCGGCCGTCCACACTTTATAGTGCATTCAGACCGTAGAGTACCGTAGCGGATTTGGTTTTTTTATAGTAGTTTGTGGACTCAAATAGTTTATTATTAAATGCTATTCTAATATTTGAGCAAACAAAAAGATTATCTAAGTATAACTTTATAATAAAAGTAATTAATATAAAACGTTTGGAATTTTGGAGACCGGTTCGTCTATTACAATTTTAAATTAATTGCTATGGTTCATCATCATCATTTCTGCCGAAAGACGTCCACTGCTGGACATAGGCCTCCCCCAAAAGGGGGGGGTTTGCCATAATTGCTATGGTTAAAATAATGTTTTTAAAACCTCAAATGGCTAGTTGGGAATTAATAATTATACTTATTAAATTCGGGCCTTTTGGGGTTGGGAAAACGGCTGGTTGACAGTTCCCGTGACCCAAGGGCTGGCTTTTACCTTGGCCAGAGGCTAAGCATTGCCATACAACGTGGTAATGCCGTCAGTCCCTTGGGTAATAATAATTTACCAGTCGACAGCGATGCGGATGAATTTTTCGATGCTATATTTTAGTTTGTGAATAGTATTAATAATTTTATTATTTTCATTAATTAAGTAGGTAGTCGTTGTTATTTACAATTTTTTATAACGTAGGTACAGACGCCAGCACATCAAGCTACCCGAAACTGTCAAATTTTCACAATCAACTTTGAACCTTATACTTAGCGATAAAGTTGAAATTCTAATAAAGACATTTGACAGATTGTAGTAGCTGGATGTGCTGGCGACATATTATTTTAAATCAGCCTATGTTGTTCCCACTGCTGGGACACTGGCCTCCTCTCTTCGAGAGGGAGTGGCCTATAATCTACCACGCGGATCCAGTGCAGGTTGGTACTATGTCACATGTCTTCAAATTTTTTTTAGGGTCTTTAACATGCCGGTTTCCTCACGATGTTTTCCTTCACCGTTTTGAGAGCAGTGGTGGAAATATAAATAATAATTTTAATAAATTATAATAATAATAATAAATAAATTATTTATATCATAAACCTGCCAAACTGCGTGACAGTTTGTCCGCAGAAATAAATAAAATATATGTTGCTTCAATGTATTACCTATTTACCGTAATCGATAAGTCGTAAGCAATTATTTTCAATACTTGAACAAAACATTTCCTTTGAATTATTATTATTATTATTTTTTAACCTTTCGTTACCATTCGGTGTAACAGTCGGCCATAATATTCGACGTTTGGAAAAATAAGTTTAGTTTTATTTTATCTGTATTTTTATTCACCAGGGCTTTACCCTCAGGCCGATAAGGTGATCTTCATAGATACGGCATATTGTTTCGCTACAACACCATCGCTTTTGGCAGGTCATTCTGTTTTTATGGTGTTTTTGTGATTTGTGTGACGATATTCGGGGAATAGTGGTGACTCTGGATTTGTATTTTCTTGCTTTCTACTTCTTTTAGCACACGTTGGTTACACGAAGCTTGTTTATCTAAATAAAGGAAATAATAATAATCATTTTATTATCAGGTAACTGAGGCCCATAGGTAAAATATACAAATAAACTTAAACAATAATAAACTAATACATATTAAAAACTTTAAAACTATGACTATACACGTAACGTTGTCGGCGTCGTGTTTCGCTGCGTGGTGTCGCGTAACAGTCCTCGGAAATGTCGATATACGACACATTTCGGCCAAAAGTCCTCTTTCGGCAGGTCTGTAGATGTTGGGTTGGAACTCGTACTACGAATGACTTAAAGTTGATGTTGAGGCGCGATTCCAACCTTTCGACCCTCAGAGTCCAGTTGGTCTTCACCTTCAAATACTGCACGACTTCCTCAGTTGTCGCGGAGTGATGCATGGCGAAAGGTACAGCTGCGTCGTAGGCACAGCAGGGCGGAGCAGCATGTTGGGTCCACTCGGTGCGGTAGGTACCACACAGGTTACGAGAACAGGGCTATAATGAGTTGATGAAATATGAATTGTATCTTGTGTCCCATCGCTGAGTTACTCATAGCTCACCTCACAATATCTGTCCATCTAGCTCTGTTAGACGTCTACCAGGTGGCTTTATTTAAAGGGTAAACTGCAGTATGTCATTTAATTGCTCCATCTCATTTCCTTACACTCTGCCGTGCACGTGAGACGCTCTCATCATCAGCGTACAGCAGTCTACTGCTGGACATGAACCTCTTCGATAGCATGCCACTCCAGAATCCAGACATAATCTTGGTCAGATAATGTGAAGACCATATAGATTGTAGTCTGAAGTGGTCTTTTGAGGAAAGTCATCATCTGCCTAGTCTTTTCCCAACTATGTCGGGGTCGGCTTCCAGTCTAACCGGATGAAGCTGAATACCAGTATTTCACTTGGAGCGACTGCCTATCTGACCTCCACAACCCAGTGACTGGGTAATACGATACTTCTTGGTAAGACTGGTTGTCAGAATTTCGGGCTTCTGACGACCCGTAACGACTGTGAAAGATCCACGAATGACAGCGGGGACCAAAGGCTTTACGTACTTTCCGAGACACGGAGAGGCCTTGTTATGCACAGATGGTCACCCATCCACGGACCAACCGCGACAAGCGTAGCTTAACCTGATAGATCGACCCGTGCAGCTGTTATTACTTAGACACAAGCTCCTTTTTTGAGGAAAGTACCATCAGTAATAGTGTAGCCCAACTCAGAACTTGAAGACCACTTCTACCTGAACGGTCATCGGTTCTACGGCTAATAAGGCCCGGCCCATTTTTAACTAGACGCTACTACTACTTCTTCATTATCGAGTCATTATTATAAACTTTTTTGAAGAAGCATATTAATCTATACACCGTGTTCCAGACGATATACATACACTTCGACCAGGGGGCCCAAAAAGGCCAATTTGCCAGAATCATAAAAGGATAACATTATAAATCATAATATTATGGCGAAGACAGTCCGTGTTTAAATTTTTTTCGCTGCACTACGTAGATATAATCAAAGAATATAATCAAACATCAAATCAAATCAATCAGATTGGGATTATATTTGGATTGGATTGATTGGTATTTTAGCACAGACAAAAAAAAAATAACCGAGAAAACATTAATTAATGAATTCTTCTTTTTTATTTTTTGGTAATTTTCATACAAACTAAATACCTTGACGTAAATCACCGGATATGCACACCTATTTATCCGAATTGCTAACGATGTATTTTCATTCATAAGATTTCGGCGGGCTGAAAGTTGTCAAAACTAAGTTAAGACCCTTTCTCACTGCATAGCTCAATTAAATTTAATTAAATGAAATTACAAATATCTTTGTAACGAAGCCTTTTTAAGTACTACTTCCTGTGTTTTGACAAATTTTATGGATAACTTGAAGTACACGGTGTATAGCGCACCACACTAGCCCTACATAGATATTTAAAAGCCAACACAACAAGCACGAACAACCACTTTATCTCACAAATACATCGACACTAATGCGGGAAAATAAATCCACCCCATTCCCGAAGGGGTTGATAACACTTAAGCCGTCAATAGCCAACGATTTGCCACTACCCCCAAATTGGGCGGAAGACGTGCTCGTATGCGGACCCGTCCGAGGATAAAAAATATCTTCGAATCAGTCGGAGATTGTTTTTGAGATGACCTTGTTGGAGTAGGTACGGGTGGTAACTTTGGAAAAATGTTGGGTAATCAATTATTTGGTACGGTGGAGAAAAATATTTGGCATTGGATTGTTATATTTTAGGGTAATAGAAACGGGACCCTATTACTAAGACTCCACTGTCCGTGTATCTGTCACTAGGCTGTATCTCATGAACCGTGATAGCTAGACAGTTGAAATTTTCACAGATTATGCATTTCTGTTGCCGCTGTAACAACAAATACTAAAAACAGAATAAAATAAATATTTAATTAGCCCGGGCTCCCATACAACAAACATGTTTTTTTCGGCGTTTTTGCCTTGTAGTACGGAACCCTTCGGGTGCGAGTACGACTCGCACTTGGCCAGTTTTTTATTATACAAATTTATGGTCGTAGATGGCTTATTATTCGATTCGCACGAATTTAAGGAAAAAAGTATGTACACGTTTTATAATATCGTTCTCTCTCTCTTATCACTTCTGTGCGCTAATGTCCTTTTTAGGGTTCCGTACCCAAAGGGTAAAAACGGGACCCTATTACTAAGACTTCGCTGTCTGTCCGTCTGTCCGTCTGTCTGTCACCAGGCTGTATCTCAAGAACCGCGATAGCTAGACAGTTGAAATTTTCACAGATGATGTATTTCTGTTGCCGCTATAACAACAAATACTAAAAACAAAATAAAATAAATATTTAAGGGGGGCTCCCATACAACAAACGCGATTTTTTAGCCCTTTTTTGCTCGATATCAAAAATGGCAACAGGCAACAGGTAGGCACTTGAAATATTCACAAAATACTCAGTTGTATTTTAACTTTAATAAGAAATAATAAAATTAAAATAAAATAAATATTTAAGGGGGGCTCCCATACAACAAACATGTTTTTTTCGGCGTTTTTGCCTTGTGGTACGGAACCCTTCGTGTGCGAGTCCGACTCGCACTCTTTTTTTACGTAACATTGCCGACTTTAAATTAATTAGACAGGTTTATTTGGCTTTGTGTCAATCTATTATTACCTACTGTATAACGTCCTGGGGTGGGTCGTCCATTTCGATTTCCTACACACCAGCTTTATATGGCATGTAAGGTGCTAACAGTACGTCAATTATTTATTTTGAATGTAGTTTTATTGCAACACACTGAAATTTATTTTAACCCAGTACCTTCAGATAAGAGAAGAAAAGATTTGGTTTGTGCTAACTCGCATACTAAACATGCTTTTGCTAACCGATTTTATTTATTTTTAGGACCCTACTTGTATAATCAGTTTAACAGAGTGCTAAAGATTTATAGTTTAAGTTATAATAGGTGTAATTTATTAGCACAGGAATATTTGGCAAAACTCAATTATGCAGACACGGAAAAACTACTAGAAATTTTAAAATAAAATCTATCTACCTAATCTAATAATATAAGTCTCTTCATTTACCTAATTAATAATAGTCTCCACTTTATCTGCTTTAATATTATTCGTTAATTTATTTAAACATAAATATATCTTGTATAATCTAGTTTTATAATAATATACTACTATATACTCTATAAGACATTGAAAATACTATACCTTCTTTTCAATTTAGCGTCTAATACATTTATTGTTGTCTTCTTTTTAAATATTTGGTGTAAATTGATGGCCTGAAACACAGGTTTTTCATAAACCTAGATCAGGCAGGTCTATATTACAGTTAGAATTTAATTTTCCTCGATTGTAATTAATGTAAATCCTATTTTTAGTTTACTTTATACTTGAATAAAAATTTTTTTATTATATATTACTTGGCCAGTTTTTTCTACACTTTATTGCGTAAAATTCAAAATGTGCCAATTCGTGCGAGTCACCTATAGAAAAAAAAAAAATTCTTTAAAATTCAAGATTCGACCGTTTCGGGCGAGTAAATTCGTGCGAATCGACTAATAAGCCTCGTAGATAAGGTTATTTTATTGTTTCAGTGTTTGTTTATTTATTATATTATATACGGGAACTTTCAGTTAACGTAAACAGTGTTCTTAAACAATAGAAACAAAAAAAAACGGTCAATCCTTCTTGGATGTACCTTCTATTGACCTTTTATAGTCATTTCCAAGTTTCCAATGAAAAAATACAAATAAGAAAAAACGAGAAAAAAAGAACGGTAAGTACAAAATATCTATTACATAAATTAGGAAATGAACAGTACACGATCGATTAACACAAACTAAAAATCATTTAGACGCAAACAATTTATTTTCCGTAAAGAAGTTTTTCACCAACAAATGTTAATAGTTGAAGTGTCACGGGTCCAGATTTGATTCCCGTATGCTGTTTCGGGAGATGGTGCCTTTGTATACAGGGTTATTGGTAAAACATTAACAACCTCTTAAACGGTCCTTGTGCTCATCATTATGAACAACTTTTACTAGGGACCAAACCAGAAATCGCGAAAAAATATCAGCTGCTTCCTACATTTTGACTAGTTATCATCACACTAATATTATAAAGGCGAAAGTTTGTGAGTGTGTGTGTGTGTTTATATGTTTGTTACTTCTTCACGCTCAAACGGCTGTACCAATTTTGATAAAATTTGGTATGGAGGTAGCTGACACCCTGGATTAACATATAGGCTACTTTTTATCCCGATATTCCCACGGGATCGAAACTTATGCGGGTGAAACCGCGGGGCGCAGCTAGAATGTAAGGAACAGCTGATTTTTTTTCGCGATTTCATGTTTGGTTTCATAGTAAAAGTTGTTCATAATGACGAGTACAATTACCTTTTAAGGGGGTTGTTAATGTTTTACCAATAACCTTGTATATCAACGCAACCGGTTCCACTCTAGTGTCATTTTGGACAAACTTAATTCAACTAAAGCCCTAGCCTAACAAAGTACCTGCTTAAAGAATTTCACTTTCTTAAGCCAAGCGCACATTACAACCGCAACGGCCCGCAGCACTAGGCATCTCCATACAAAAAGTGCGGCCCTCCTAAAGCGTGTGTTCGTTCATTGAAAATGTACCAAAGTGATGAAGGACGACTTTTGCAATGCATTCAGTGCCGGATTAGCCCATAAGCAACTTAAGCAATTGCTTAGTGCATCACGTCTCGGGGGGCACCATAAAGCAGAAACAGCACCGCTAGCACATGAAAGGCAAGGCTGTTTATCATCAAGATATTACAAGACCCAAAAGTCACTCTAGCTAGAGATGTGCGCCAATCTTTACAAATCGCTCGTCGTTGTTTTGAAAAAATACGAGGTGACTAGTGGATACGAGGGCCTACAGGCGTGGATTGCTTAGGGCATCTAGTGGTCTTAATCCGGCACTGAATGCATTAAGTTGCGGCGTGGTCCTCCCCAATTTGGGCTAGCTTTTTACACACACATCCAACCCACCAAGAACCCAATGAATAAAGTTTATCACTGATATTGATTTCATTTTAAATTGCCAACAGTTTGACGCCTTTTAAACATTCATCATCATCTTTCAGCCGAAAGATGTCCACTGCCGGACATAGGCCACCCCCAAGCACCAAAATCAAAAGTCATTTATTCAAACTAGGCTGAGAATCAGCACTTTTAAAACGTCAACATTACAAAAGACACTCGCAAAACGCCCGCCCTTCACCACCGCCACTTCGACCGGTTCTGTGCTTCTCGCATCCAATGGATTCCTGTTGAAACATTGGCTCTAAAACCTTGCATTGATTAATTATCAAAAACAGCCTAAGTCTATTATCTAACCCTTTAAAAAAACCCCAACTCCTAAATCCATTTAAATCAATAGAGAGATCCCTTCTCGGAAAAAAAATTGCCCCAACCGAACCGCATCAATTTGCCCGGGCACATCTCCACCGGCTTATAAGTTTTCCACCGCCTAATGTTGTTAGTCTGACCACGGGTCTCCCACGGGCAAGATTTAGCTATAAATTGCCTAAGTTAAGTGATTTCCCCTTTTCAATCTTTCAATGCCTCGGTGGATATTTTTTATGTTGGTAGCTTCATAATTTAGTGGGTTGAGATGTTGGGATCGATTCTTTTTCAAGCTCTGTTGTTTATTTTGTTTAGGGCTTTTTTTTGTAGTCTACATACATACATAACCTCACGCCTTTCTCCCATGGGGATAGGCAAAAACTAGAGTAGTTTGTGGTTTTTCATGAATTAATATTTGCATTTTATGGTTGAAATATTTGAATATTTAAGTAATAACAGCCGCACAGGTCGATCGATCAGGTTGAGCTACGCTTGCCGCGGTTGGTCTGTGGATGGGTGACCTTCTTAACATACCGAGACCCTTCCGTACCTCGGAAGGCACGTTTGTCACGTCCCGGCTGTCATTCGTGGATCTTTGACAGTCGTTACGGGTTGTCAGAAGCCCGAAAGTCTGACAACCTGTCTTACCAAGGGGTATCGTATTACCCAGTAACTGGGTTGTGAAGGTCAGATAGGCAGTCGCTCCATGTAAAATACTGGTATTCAGCTGCATCCGGTTAGACTGGAAGCCGACCCCAACATAGTTGGGAAAAGGCTAGGCAGATGATGATGGTTGAAATATTTGGTGGATTTTTCATGTGTATGTGGAAAGTGGTCAAAGCTGCTTAAAAACGTCTCCAAGATTAAGGAGTATTTTAACAAAACACCTGTAACCTGAAAGCCAATTTTCATAATTAATAAGATCAAAATCTAGTCTCAATCACATCTCAGCGACGCGCAATGCTAAAAAGTCAAAAATGTAGGGAAATTGGAGATATTTTTCACAGATTAAAAAGCGAACGTTGTTAAAACACTGGCAAAGTGAAAGTCTGACTCGCACGCAAATGGTTCCGTACCACAAGGTAAAAACGCCGAAAAATAACACGTTTGTTGTATGGGAGCCCCCCTTAAATATTTATTTTATTCTGTTTTCAGTATTTGTTGTTATAGCGGCCACAGAAGTACCTACATCATCTGTGAAAATTTCAACTGTCTAGCTATCACGGTTCATGAGATACAGCCTGGTGACAGGCGGACAGTGGAGTCTTAGCAATAGGGTCCCGTTTTTACCCTTTGGGTACGGAACCCTAAAAACGGGAATTTAAAATACACGATATATTGAATTACTAGCTGCGCCCCGCGGTTTCACCCGCGTAATTGTCGATCCCGTGGGAATATCGGGATAAAAAGTAGCCTATATGTTAATCCAGGGTATCAGCTACCTCCATACAAAATTTTATCAAAATTGGTCCAGCCGTTTGAGCGTGAAGAAGTAACAAACATATAAACACACACACACACTCACACACACACTCACACACACACTCACAAACTTTCGCCTTTATAATATTAGTGTGATTTTTACATTTAAATATCATATTTAATTTCCCACATAAGAATATTTCACGTTCCTGAATTTTTTTTTTCTATTTTATTCCTGTAATTTTATATTGTCGATAAAAATATTAGGTACCGTGCAATTTGAACTTTGTCGGCAATGCATTAGCGATCACCTTCGTATTGCATAATTTTGTCCATTACCAACGGCAACCAGTAAAGGTGATAGTAATGGTGGCCCAGTGATAACAGCCGTGGCTTACGAGTTGTAGGTCGTAGGTTCGAACCCAGTCAGGCGCTCTATTTTGAGTAAATTATTTCATCACCACTGCTCTCAAAAACTTACGGCATGTCCTAGAAACAAAATTCGAAGACATCTACCAACCCGCACTGGGCCTGCGTGGTGGATTACGGCTCACTCCCTCTCACAGAGAGAAGGTCTGTGTTCCAGCTGTGGGAACATTATATGCAACTAGCTTCAACTTTCTGACTAACTGACAGACTATTAAATTTTGACAATTCAAAAGTACCTGTACAAGATTTAATTGAAATAAATGCTTTGAGTTTGAGTTTGCTGGTTATGCTATCTTAATTGCTCTTTTAACCGCTTGTGTCGCATTTATGCGACACATATTTCCGTGCCCCTACCGCTAGTGTCGTATTTCTGCGACAGAGAACATGCATGATTTTTTCGTTCTATTCAACAATTGCTCCTCCTTATTTGTTGTAGGTATTATTTCATCGATTTAGGTATTCTGCATCCGGTTTGACTGGAAGCCGACCCCAACATGGTTGGGAAAAGGCTAGGCAGATGATGATGATTATTTTATCGATTTGTAGCCGCACGCTAGGGGAACGGTAATTGATATTTAGCCAAGTGCTTAAAAGGTTAAGAAACGGTAACCATTTGCCATCAAGTTAGCCGTCGGCTTGTCAACCAATGCAAAAAAGTCTACATTTTAACCCTTACATAACTTGATTGTAAAGGTCATAATGTCATATTTCCAGTTAGAAAATATGTCATTTCTGATGGTATGCGGACGTGTGACCTTAGGCTCTATGTTAATGGAGGAAGGAACCTAGCGTTATCAGTGAACGCTTGACAACCGGATCGCAGAATGATGTTTCCTGTGCCAGTACGGCATGCACTCTATTTTAAGATAGTTCTACAATTTTTAGGTCCTTGGCTAATGTATTGTCTTTTAGGCAGATAGTGAATCGTGTCTTAAATTGGGATACCAACATTCTCTTTTCGTATATAATCAAATTAGGTAACCAACCAATTTGCAGGGTATGCAGGGGTCAAGGTCACAGTTTACAGTTGCTGCGCAGAAGGTCGGAAATTGCATGACACTTAACTTTTCACCTAATACAACCCTGAAACTTGATATTATACCGTTACCGAGTGATGCAAATCACCAGGTGGATCTACGGTCTTTACAGGGTGGCTGGTAGCAACTGGATGAGAGTTGCCGAGATTCTCCTTTGTGTGGATAATATTAATAACCCCACCGCCGTATATCTACGTTGACGTCGTGGCCCACCACGACGTCAATGTAGATATACGGCGGCGCTTGCGCGCTCCGAATTCTAGGCCTATGCCGGAAGAGTTTACTTTGCCGGAACAGGTCTAAGGTGAGGAGCCAGACCAAGAGAGATAAAGAAACCCGCAGGGCAGCACATGGCGAGCTGTTGGGCATAGTAGCGACCCCATGGACCCTATCTCCTGGGAGAGGTCTTGTTCCTCACCTCTGGCTTGCCTTTATTGGCCGGCTGGAGTGAACAATGACGAGGATCAGAGCTCCCGATCCTCGTATATCCTCGTTATTCTTGCCCTTATTAGCCGTTTTGAGTGGAGATTCGCTAGAGCAAACTTGCTCGGAGGAAGGAAGTATTAAAGTAAGATGTTTGGGATCTTGACCGGGATTGTCCTGATTGCCGTGGAATACCTCTCCACTCCTCATAAGCACCTCAGGACATGTTGCCCTCGTGTCGCTACGACACTACGTGCTAGCGACTGTTTTTGGGGGCCCATTATTGAGTGTGCAAGTCACTCCCTGCCATTTTATCAGAGTAATCATTATCAAACATTGATCAGACAGGGGCTATAGACTTTCCGTAGTTCTAAATAACCAGTTCACTTTAGCCACCCAAACCCATAATCCAATATCTTTGTTTCCATATCCTGCAATAGTCCGACACCAACCGGGGGTTGTTCTTGGGTGCACTTGCATTGTGCGAATAGGGATAATCGTCGGTCGGTGCCTCAATTAATTAAAAAAGTCTAACGGGCCTCTGCGAGTTGGCTTCGGCCCCTCGTACGCCTTCCGAAGGTCCGGGACCCCAGCCAGGGACCCGAGAAATATAAAAGGAAAGAAATAAAAATAAAATAATAAAATGCAACAATAATGCAGTTAACATTTTCTTAATAGAATATTTTTCTTATTTTATTGATGGCGCAGTGGTTTAGGCCTCGCCTCTCAAGCACGGGGTTGTGGGTTCAAATCCGGACAAGTACCTACCAATGTGACTTTTTCAATTCATAATAATTATTTTCAGACGGCCAGCACATGAAGCTTCTAAAATCTGTCAAATTTATTTAATAGATTTTCAATTTTATTGCTAAAGCATAAGGTTCAAGGTTGATTGGGAAGACAATCAAATGAAGAAAATCATCGTGAGGAAACATCTAAGTAATTGATTTATGTCTGAAACCGGCAACTCCTCTTAAGCAAGCGTGGTGATCAATGCTCGTGTCTTCTCTGTATGGGAAGAACCCTGTGCCCTGCAGGGGAAGAATAATTGGCTGATATTATTATGTTCAAAAGAGGAGGAAAGAGGAGGTGCCTGTGGCTAAATAATAACAGCAACACAAGTCGATCGATTAGGTTAAGCTACGCTTGCCGCGGTGGGTCTGTGGATGGGTGACCATCTTTACATACCGCGACCCCTCCGTGCCTCGGAAAGCACGTTAAGCCGTTGGTCCCGGCTGTCATTCGTGGATCTTTGACAGTCGTTACGGGTAGTCAGAAGCCCGAAAGTCTGACAACCAGTCTTACCAAGAGGTATCGTATTACCCAGGAACTGGGTTGTGGAGGTCAGATAGGCAGTCGCTCCATGTAAAATACTGTTACTCAGCTGCATCTAATTAGACTGGAAGCCGACCCCAACGTAGTTGGGAAAAGGCTAGGATGATGATAAATGATAAATGATTTATTTTCTATAAGTAGGTTTCTACAAACACTTTTATACGTCAATTATATTTTTTTAAACTAGATGGGGTCGGCGTTTCCTATCTGACTATTCTGAGAAGAAAGGCCGAAACAAACTCAAAGGACTCTTTTAAAGTCCAGACAAAATCTTGGTCAGATCGTGTGAAGACCATGTAGATTGGTGTCTGAAGTGGTCTTTTGAGGAAAGAACCACACAGATTGAGCGGACCTGTCCAATCAGTGCACGCATTTGTCAAACATCGTGCAGCTAAACTCAGAACTTGAGGAGCTTAACGATTCGACGAACAATACCAAAGAAAGGACATTTGGGTAGGCCGCGTAAATTACTCAAACTGCCAGATCATGATTAAAATTAACTAAGAAGGAAAACAGAAAAAAAAAAGAAAAAAAGAAATGACCCACATTGTCCTCACATTCACAATAATCAAGTAAAAAAAATACATTACAAAGTAAATATTCATGTCATTGTATATATAAAGTTCATCAATGTCAATGTGTATATAAAAAACATAACCCTCCTTCTGACGCAGTCGGGTAAAAATCTAGACATAATCTTTGAGGAACATGTAGATTGGTATCTGAAATGATCTTTTGAGGAAAGAACCACACAGATTGAGTGGACCTGTCCAGTCAGTGCACGCATTTGTCAGTAACCGTGCAGCTCAATTCAGAACTTAAGAAGCTCAACGAATCGACGAACAGTACCAAAGACAGGACATTTGGGTAGGCCGCATAAACTACTCAAACTGCCAGACCATGATTAGATGATATGATGTTTAAAAAAAACAACCTCTCAATATCTAAACTCATCACTTATACAAACAATTCCTTTCAAAGACACCCGATAAGGATACTTTTGTGTAGTTACCTATTATTCCATTTCCTAGTTACTGACCCAGATAATAGTTGGGTAACCCAATAGCTTCTAGATCTTTTGTCCACTATTTAACTATTCAAATAACTTGAATACGGTTAGCGATGTATGACCGATGCGGACTGTGACTTGTTCTTGTTTTATTGAATGGACACCTAGATTGCTGTACCTACCTGTTTCGAGTATAGGATGATGTTTTCTTGATGTATGAAAAACTGGCTATGCCCCGCGGTTTCACCCGGGCAAGTGTCGATCCCGTTTAAATATCGGGATAAAAAAGTAGCCAATATGTTAATCTAGGGTGTCAGCTACCTCCTTACAAAATTTTATCAAAATTGGTGTAGCTGTTTGAGCGTGAAGAAGTAACAAACATATAAACACACACTCACAAACTTTCCCCTTTATAATATTAGTGTGATGTGATAAAGTAATCATTTTTTTCTTGCTGTTTATCTATTGTTCTACCAATAAATGGCATGCAATATATACCTATATATATATATATTTGTGTTATCTATTTAAATTGGATCTTCAAACAAGATCATATAATTATGCAACAGAATTTTAATAATTTTACGAGACATCGCCAAGCGGTTGTTTGACTCTTCACGTGACCATAGACAGGCCTATTTTTTTGGTAAAAAATAGGCCTGTCTATGGTCACGTGAAGAGTTATTAGTTATTAAAATTCTGTTGCATAATTATATGATCTTGTTTGAAGATCCAATTTAAATAGATAACACAAATATATATATATATAGGTATATATTGCATGCCATTTATTGGTAGAACAATAGATAAACAGCAAGAAAAAAATGATTACTTTATCACATCACACTAATGAAAAGTGACTAAAAGGCTGGCAGCATTGCCATGCTGCCAGCCTTTTAGTCACTTTTCCTGTTGACAGCGATGCAGGTAAGCTGGAAGAGATTTCTTATGAAATAAGCATCACCTTTGTATCTATTTTTACCCGACTGCGGCGAAGCCCAAAAGGAGGGTTATGTGTTTGACCTGTATGTATGTATGTATGTAGGTATGTATGTATGTATGTATGTCCGTTTCTTTGTTCCCTCGTAACTTCTAAACGAATGAACGGATTTAGATAAATTATACGTCTTTAGATTTGTCTTGGTAGCGCGAGTGTCACTGGGTATATCAAAATTGAAAAAAATATATAAAATGGCCGATTTTTGGCGCAATATTATGTCTTAAAAAAAATTATTTTTCTCGAAACCTATCGAGTGGGGTATCAAAATAAAGGGTTTTTAAAGGTGATTACAAAAATATATATAACTTATATGGTTAAAAGTAATTCGAAGTGACAAATCGTAAAAAACACGTACCAAGAACTAAATCGTCTGTGAAATCTTTCAAATTTGTAAACTAAAAAGCTGGAAATAAAAAACAAGTAATTAAAAAAACTAAAAAACCCGACTGCGGCTAAAAAATTAAGTTAAAAAAAACTGAAAAGCTAAAAACAAGGCCATTTTAAATTAAATAAAAGTTGGAAGCAGGCGGGACCCATACCATTTTTTTATTATATTTTCAAACTCAAATGGGTCCCGCCTGCTTCCAACTTTTATTTAATTTAAAATGGCCTAGTTTTTAGCTTTTCAGTTTTTTTTAACTTAATTTTTTAGCCGCAGTCGGGTTTTTTAGTTTTTTTAATTACTTGTTTTTTCTGTTCGTTTTTTTTTTGTCTGTTCTATATAATATAATATTTGCGTGTACATGAACGGTAAAACTTTCCATTACGTCCAAAATCAACGCGTCATCAGTGGGAGTTACCTTTGCCAAGGGGCGGCACTTCACAAAAAAACAAAAAAAAAAACATTTTCCCAAGGAAAGGGGTTGATTTGTTCCTACGCAAGTCTATTGTGACCGCCTCGCTAACATTAAGTTGGCTTCTTATTGTCCACGTCTACGTTGTTCTTATGATTGTTTCGACTTAATTATTGTTTTAGCTCAGCAACGCCTACTAGCCTTTCTATTCAAGGTTGTTTTTTTATTATAAATGGTGGAAATTATAACAATGAGTTGTATGTTTTTTTATTAACGAATAGGACGATTCAGCGGAGGTATTGCGTAACACACACATACACACACATTTTGACAGTTCAGCCATGTTTATTGCAGTGTTTACGTTGTTGAGCAGACGAATTTTTCAAACCTATGGAGCAATGAATGGAGGAATTTCCTGCAAAACCCCCGGATAAATGATTTATTTTCTGTACACGTCAATCATATTTTTTTTAAACTAGATGAGGTCGGCGTTTCCTATCTGACTATTCTGAGAAGAAAGGCCGAAACAAACTCAGAGGTCACAGTCTCTTTTAAAGTCAAGACTAATTCTTGGTCAGATCATGTGAAGACCATGTAGATTGGTCTCGTTTGAGGCAAGAACCACACAGATTGAGCGGACCTGTCCAGTCAGTGCACGCATTTGTCAAAAATCGTGCAGCTCAACTCAGAACTTGAGGAGGATTGTGGTTGATAGTGTTTTACACAATTAGGGTGCTGCTTGGTCTAAGGGATAGCACCTGCAATGGCTCTCTCATCTCATATAAAGATATTCATAGGCTGTCGCCTATAGAACTAGATTTTTAGCCCCCTAATACCTAAAGAAAATTGATAGAAAGAAAATTTGATCTTCTGAATCTTTCTTATTCTTTCACAGAGGGCGGTCTTTTAACTTAATTAGCACAGCCCATGTGGATGTCGGTGAATATCCCACTATTAAAATGTGAAAAAAATATTGTGTCAACATTTGTGATATGTTTGTCAACAATGACAAACATTTTAAATATTGTTTTTTGTTATAAATATCTACCACATATACTTTCATACGCATTTAGTAAAAAGCTGTTATTTTGACATAACAAACAGACATTTCAATTTTATTTATTTGTATAGACAAACTAAATCATAAAACCATTGCCAACCAATAGATAATAACTTAATGCGACACTGCAAAAATGCACTACGAAAGCCAACTAAACCGGGACACAACTAAACAACACGCTGTACATAAACGGGTCACGTCTCCGATTGTGTATGTGTCACGCGACACGCGAGCATTGTGCGCGGCCGCCATCGTGACGGCCTGTTGACGGCCCGTCATTGTGACGGCCGCGCTCGGCCGCCCGTGGCCGCATCGGAGGTGGTTGGATGGTGGGCTTCCGTCTGCTTTCAGGTGGTTAGGTATTGAGTTCGATTGAGTGGTTTTTTTATTAATCGTTGTTAGATGATGGCACGTGTATTGTAGTAGCGACATCTTTTTTGGTCACTTTCCTTTTTTTTCTTCAGTATTTTATTTTTCTGTAAAACAGGATGAAAAAAGCGGAATTTCAGCTCTATAGATGGTGGGTGGGTAAAGGATGGGGAATACCTTCTGACACCATAACACTGGATGAAAAACAATCTGTTTTTTTTTTTAAGTAGATACCTAAATGAATTGAACTAGCTTAAATTTTGGTGTAGGTGCAATAAATGAAGCATATTCATGTTAAAACAGCATGTTTTATTGGTAAAATGTACAGAAGGAAAATTCCCATAATTAAAAACCTTAAAAACACTATCATTGTCAAAAACTTGTCAATAATTTATGAGAACAAGAAGAGAAAATATGAATGTGTGAAGTCTAAAACTAAAATATTAAATATACCTACAGTTGGGTTGGACACCTGGTAAGGGCCTGATAACAGGTGAAATAAGGCTGTCACAGAGTGGCGTCCAAGGACTGGAAGACGAGATGTCAGTCGTCTGGCGGCGAGATGGGCAGACGACATTGTTGCCATCGCAGGCAAACCCTGGATGACACTGGCACAGGAGCGTGGTGAAGTCGGGCTGTAGCTGATGGTTATCAAAACACAGATTAACAAACGTCTAACACTTAAATGAACAAATACAAAGATACACAATAAAAATTCAAGACATTCTCTTTTTTAAAAGATCGATGCAAAACAATATCGTCCCTAATAAAAAAAACATGGCTGCCAAGGGATTAAAAAAAGAAAAATTAACATTTAAGACAAACAGCAGTTCGACTTGCGATCTCTCAAGCGGCTATCAATAATTAATCAGCCATCTCGTCCCGAAATTAGCCACCATTTGAAGGTTTAACAGAGTCTTGTGCAAAGAAGAAAAAACAGTATTTTTTTGTGCAAGAGAACCCTGAGGGAAATTTTATATAGGAACCCGGTATCGACTAGGGACACTGTGATGTAGGTGGACTGGATGTGCCATGAGTGTAGTCAAAATAAACACTGTTGTTATAATCCAGCTGGTATTATATTCCGTAAAAATTTCACCGTGAACACTTCGGTGAAGTGAGCTGTCAATAGTGTCAATCCCTAGCATCAGGGGGAATGACAAAATCAAAATCATCAAAATCAAAACGTTTTATTTCACATAAACCTACATGGGCACTTATGAAACGTCAGAAGCTAGGTGCACGGTTCCAATTGGCCGTTCCCTATGGAGAAGAACCGGCAAGAAACTCCATGGTTACTCTTTTTAAAAAAATTGGCTTTTACAATGTTTCCAGATTACAGTAAGGAGTACAGCGCAGGCCTGTCAACAAGTACCAAGTACTTGATAAAATAGAAAATGGTCTACAGATCTAAAGTCTATAAGGCCTACAAAGTCCTCACATTTACAAAATAAGAATCTATCAAAAGGATAAATAATAAAAAAAATAAAAATACAAATAAAAACCTACTAAAACCAAGTGTTATGCTTCCCATTAAAACCACTAATAAAGAGGTGAACATTTTCAATTATCTGTATACAATGTCAAATAATAAAGAAATTATGTCAACAAGTATATAATGTCAAATAATAAAGAAATTATGTCAAAAAGTATGTAAAAAAAGTTTAATAAAAATTAAACATCGTAATTTGAGAGCAGTTAATAGACATTTACATAGTTATGCCGTTAATGAGAAGCCAGGGAAGCCACATGTGCAGAAGGAATCATTGCCAGAAAACCTTGTCTTCAACGTAGTCTTTAATCTTATAATATGCTTTTTTGATAAGGACACGTTTGATGAGGGTGACAGCTCACTTTAAGCTGAATTCACCTAAATTAGCACGGTGATCTTTTTATAGAATAGCACCGCTGTAGGTATTCTAATAAACTTCGTTGTTTTTCTCTCATTTTATAGGTTCAATTTAGTTTCATTCAATCAGTTATTCTGCTGATTACATCTGTTCCTATGTTTAAAAGAAATACCTAAATATCATTATGATATAATTTTAAGCCTATTTAAAGTACCTACTTGTAGTCTAATATTTGCTGAGAGGAGCTCGTGCCTAAGTAATAACAGCGACACCGGTCGATCGATCAGATTAAGCGACACTTGCTGCGGTCGGTCCATGGATGAGTACCATCTTTACACACCGAGACCCTCAATGCACGAAAGCACGTTAAGCCGTTGGTCCCGTCTGTCCGTCTTGGATCTTTGAAAGTCATTACGGGGCCTCAGAAATCCGAAAGGCTGACAACCTATCTTACAAATAGGTATCGTATTACCCGGTTGAACGGGTTCAAATCTTAAACAGCAATTGCAATTGAAGAGATAAATTACTTTGCGTAATAAATCTATTTAATGATTATATTACATTAAACAAGGTGGAGGTCAAGAGCAGGCCCATTCGCAAAAAAAAAAACTGGCCAAGTGCGAGTCGGACTCGCACACGAAGGGTTCCGTACCACAAGGCAAAAACGCCGAAAAAAACATGTTTGTGGGAGCCCTCCTTAAATATTTATTTTATTTTATTTTTATTATTTATTATTAAAGTTAAAATACAACTGAGTATTTTGTGAATATTTCAAGTGCTGTTGCCATTTTTGATATCGAGCAAAAAAGGGCAAAAAAATCCCGTTTGTTGTATGGGAGCCCCCCTTAAATATTTATTTTATTTTGTTTTTAGTATTTGTTGTTATAGCGGCAACAGAAATAGGTACATACTTTGTGAAAATTTCAACAGTCTAGCTATCGCGGTTCTTGAGATACAGCCTGGTGACAGACAGACGGACAGACAGCGAGTCTTAGTAATAGGGTTCCGTTTTCACCTTTTGGGTACGGAACCCTAAAAACAAGTACCTACAATGAGCAAAACACACAAAACAGTCGACTTACAAACAGAAGTAGACCTTAACACCATATTGAAACCTTAACATCATATAAGACTTAAAAATCACCTGTCTAAAATCTATCGCATCCAGAAACTCTAACCCTACAAACGACCCTCCGCGATGAATTAATGAAAAATGAAATCGACTTGGCAAATTTAATTTTTTCCCAGCCCTGGACGTTTGAGGGCAATCTGACTGGTGATCAACCCAGTGCTCCGTAACGATGCGATTTCAATGCTCTTTAATATTGATTGCTTGTTTGATGTCAGCTATAATTTTATTAGCTATGCTAATCCAACTTGAAAATTATTTGCGATGTTATTTGGTTCGTTGAGAGTTGATTTTTTTTGGAATTGAAAATCTCTGTGTGGTATGTAGAGTATACATATTATGTAATTATCAGTAACTTAAGAAGTTAACAGAATAATTGTGTCATAATTATGACAATACAGGGTTATTGGTAAAACATTAACAACCTCATAAGAGGTCATTGTACCCATCATTATGAACAATTTTTGCTAAGGGATCAAACCTGAAAATGCGAAAAAAAAATCAGCTGTTCCCTACATTTTGACGAGTTATATACGAACATAAATGTAGGGAACGTCGGATATCTATGAGGGAACGGCTGATTTTTTTTTGGCGATTTCAGGTTTGGTCCCATAGTAAAAGTTGTTCATAATGATGAGTACAATGACCTCTTAAGAGGTTGTTAATGTTTTATGAATAACCCTGTACATATATTACATTATTATGTATGTACATATATTGTATTATATTACATAGTCGGAATTCGAAATTGAAGTGTCTGCTATTCATCATCAACATCATTCTCCTACCCTTATACCAATTTATTAGTGGTCGGCCCATCGTGTCTTTTTCTTCCATACTTCTCTATTAGTCGATGGGGCCAGTGGGAGGGGGGGAGAACGTGGCTAAATAATAACAGCCGCACAGGTCGATCGATCAGTTTAAGCTACGCTTGCCGCGGTTGGTCTGTGGATGGGTGACTATCTTTACATAGCGAGACCCCTCCGTGCCTCGGAAAGCACGTTAAGCCGTTGGTCCCGGATGTCATTCGTGGATCTTTGACAGTCGTTACGGGTAGTCAGAAGCCCGAAAGTCTGATAACCAATCTCACCAAGGGGTATCGTAATACCCAGTAACTGCGTTGTAGAGGTTAGACAGGCAGTCGCTCCATGTAAAATACTGGTATTCACCTGCATCCGTTTAGACTGGAAGCCGACCCCAACATAGTTGGGAAAAGGCTAGGCAGATGATGACTTCTCTACTAGTCGTCATCACCTTTTAACATATTAAAAAAGAATGTGGAACATAATAAACTCATGCTTTCGGCCCCAGATCAGTCTGAGAAACCCTTAAAAAAAACTACAAAGCGTCGTTCACACACCCTCGGGCGAAAAACCTTGCCAATCTGTTGATTAGCTACTTTTTATATTTTTGGGGGCGACATTAAACACAGATTAATCGCCCCCCAATCCCAAGAGGGGGGCAGGGGGTGAATATTATACTCCGAATTAATGACAGCTTAAAAATTTTTAGTTAGCTTCAGGGCAGCGATGTGTAATGCACCATTTTAGGTAGATCTGTGACTGTTTTGTTGCATCGTATTTTTTATGTATTTGTTTATTTCTTTCTGTTGATATCTAGACAGAAACAGAAATAAATAGTAGCAGTAATAGTACCTAGTTGTGGTCGTGGGTTTGAACCCAAGTAGGCACTTATCTGTGTGTAAATTATTTCATCACCATTCCTCTCAAAACAGTAAAGGAAAACATTGTGAGGAAACCGGCATGACCTAGAACCAAGTGGGAAGATTATAAGCTGAGTATCTATCTGCCCTAATAATCCTTCGATTCCTTTCTCGTCGTTCCTTGCAAATACAGTTCTATTAAAAGCTCTAAAAGATCTGAAATAGTGCACATTGTGTAAGTTCTTTTGTTAGCGGAAAAATCAGTAAATTATCAGTTTCTATCAACTTTTGCGGAAAATAACCTAAAAATTTGGAAAATGTCAAGAAAATACGTATAAAACAATAAAAAGCATTCAATTATTTCGCAAATTTTATGATAGAATGTCATCAAATTCCCATTACGAAATGTCATCTTACGTTGGTCGAAATCAAAATCGAATATTAGCCGAAATGAATTCGTATCGAGACAAAAACTTTCGAATTTCGTACCACCCCGGTCCCCAGCGTCTTGCATTTTACGAATTTTTATTTATGCCAGTATTTTTTAAACGTTAATTCGTGAGATGGATTTTAAAGGGTGGGACAAGTATTCAATATTTGAAAGGTTGAATTTCGAATAATTTTTTTTAAAGAGAGCGTTGTGATTGCCATTTCGAAAATATGTTTTGAGTGTTGCATGTTAAAATGTTTTTTGTGACTATGATTTTTATGATGGGTAAGTATTTTCTGCTACTAAAAAGCCTATAAATACATGATCAATAAACTATTGATTAGGATGCCATTTATTTGAAGATATCTAAACAGTTCTATAAGTAGGTACCTAATTATAATTACTACCTATAAAAATATAATGAGGTAAGGTATAAGCTCCGTTTGTCTGTTTGTTTTTGGATATATGCTCCGGATTAGCACAAGAACTGGACGGAGGGGCCTGTGGCTAAATAATAACAGCCGCACAGGTCGATCGAACAGGTTAAGCTACGCTTGCCGCGGTTGGTCTGTGGATGGGTGACCACCTTTACATACTCAGACCCCTCCATTCCTCGAAAAGCACGTTAAGCCGTTGGTCCCGGCTGTCATTCGTGAATCTTTAACAGTCGTTACGAGTAGTCAGAAATCCGAAAGTCTGAAAACCAGTCTTACCAAGGGGTATCGTATTACCCAGTAATTGGGTTGCGGAGGTCAGATAGGCAGTCGTATTCAGCTGCATCCGGTTATACTGCCGGTGAAACCGCGGCCGCGGGTAGTCTTCAACCTTGCTGCTTGTCACCCGCACGTAGTAGCGTATACCCAATATAGCGTATACAATGAAATTAATTCTAATTACCAACCGTTAATTTTTATCCGCAATTCTTGCAAGACAGCTTTCAATCTCCGAAGAAATTAAGCCGAAGCTTTCCGTCCAGAGAAGCATTATCATTAATCCTAAAACGAACGGACGAACGGAATAAATCGAGCATGAAAAAGAACATAAAAATTAACAAAAAAACAATAGAATTAGCATAGAAAACATCTGTGACGAAATTACTACCGAGGTAGATACTATTGGCAACTGTGAGAAGGAAGTGAGAAAAACTCGCTATGGAAAATTACTTTTACTGAATTTTACAAGACAATATTTTTATTTTATGAGTCATAAGCATGTCATTTATTAATTTGTTGAATCGTTTTATTTTTTTGTGTTTACTGTTTTGTGGATATCGATAAATGAAATAGATTTGTTTATTCCAAAATATTCCTTAAACCTTATAAAAAGTTATATTTACAAAAAAAACTTATTATTAGCTGCAAGCATAGGACATTATCTTCACTGAACAACATTGGTTATTCATATGATCCAGAATAGGTACCTAATATTTTTAGCATGGGCTGAAGAATTATTTTTTAAACTCTTTTTGGGTTTTTTTTGTTTAACTTTAATCAACAGTGATAAACTAAATTATTTACACTACGTAAGTACTAAATTAAATAACTAACTAAAAACATAATTATAAAACAAAGTGATTATTTCATCTGTATTCGAAAGAGCTCATCCTTGATTTGATTAAATGTGTTAATTACATAATGTATATTAATGAGTATTTATTATTATTAGTAGCTAAAACTGTGTGCATGCCTTAGTTAAGGTAATTAGTATAGGATCATTTTAAACTTAACATCTGTAACGGTGAGTCGGAACTGTCTGCGAAGATGTCCCCAGTGAGTCGGGATGGCGCTGCATTATGCTCCAGTGCGTTAGATGTGGTACAGCGCCTGGTTGAGGCTGATTGCTGGCGTCGACCAGAAGAGGGTTTTTAAGGGCTCTGCTTGTGGACCGGCCGAAAGTGCAGTGTGCTGTGCCGAGGTTGCTGATGAGACTGTGGGTAATGACCGGGTATGCGCGGTCGCTGCATGCTGATGGGCAGGATACTCGTTGAAGCCTTGAATGTTGGCGGGCTGGGTGACTCGCCACCCTAAAGCTTGCGGGAGTGATGATGATGACGTCACGCTGAAGTATTTGCACGAAGGCGACGCTGACGATCACGTCGGGGTCACCAGTATAGAGGTATGAGGAGTTTACTCGTACTCTATAGAAAAGGGAGGATCCTCCATCCAGACGGGTGTTGTGTCTGGCGGGCCACTGCCCGATGATTCATGTCTGGCCGTTGTATATAAGCTAGTTGCGCGATAAAATCTGCTTGCGAGATGCAGGTTTTTGCGTGACGTCAGTATGACGCGTTGTTCTCATGTTGCGTTGTAGATACCGCTGCACTACTACGCTACGCTATGCTACGCTACGCTACTTTCTGTGCAAATAAAGAACTATTCTATTCTATTCTATACTTTAATATTGGTCTACATCGTAAAAATAAAAGGCTCGTTTCTATTTTATACAGTTCATTTTACTATCGAGAGAAAACAGTACCCCTCTTGTCCTCACCGCATTGATTCCTCAGATCTCACTCCCTCGGGACGAAGTTTATCTCGTGAGCAACGGACATTAAGTAAAATGGCGTATCCTCCCTTCTGTGTCTCTATAATGTTACTGAGGTGATATTTTTGCCCAGGGTGATTACGGGGCATGGACTCTGCCCAGAAGTAAACAGTACGCGTGGGAAGAAACGAAAAACTTGTTAAAAATATAGATCTAGTTTGATGCCAATTTATGCTTGTGACTTGTGCGACAACGACAAAAATGGGATATTGGTTAATATATTTTTCTTCTCAATATATTTCTTACTAGCTTCTGCCCGCGACTTCGTCCGCGTGGAGTTTCTTATTCCCCCGACTTACCCCGTGGCATCACATCTCTTGCCCGCGCAATTACTTCGTTTTTCCTTAGCGTTCTTTCTGACTGTATTTTTTTATGCCCGGCTCCTAAGAGTCCTCGCGTAATCTTAGTTATATTGTTATTGGTATTTTTTCAAATCTGACGGGTAGTTCCTGAGATTAGCGCGTTCAAACAAACAAACAAAAAAAAACAAACGAACTCTTCAGTTTTATTAGTATAGATTAGCAGCGTCCCGCGGCTTCACCTGCATAAGTGTTGATCCCGTGGGAATATCGGAATGGAAAGTACCCTATGTGTTATTCTGATGTATAAGCTATATTACTGTAAACTTTCATCAAAATCCGTTCTGTAGTTTTCGCGTGAATGAGTAACAAACATCCATCCCGCCATCCATCCATCCACACAAACTTTCGCGTTTACAATATTACTAGCAGCGCCCCGCAGTTTCACCCGCGTAGGTTTCGATCTCGTGGGAATATGGGGATAAAAAGTATCCTATGTGTTAATCCAGGAAATGGTCTATCTATGTGCCAATTTTCATCAAAATCTATTACAAACATCCAAACATCTTCACAAACATTCACATCACACTAAATTATAAAGGCGAAAGTTTGTGAGTGTGTGTATTTTTATATGTTTGTTAGGTACTTCTTCACGCTCAAACGGCTCGACCAATTTTGATAAAATTTTGTATGGAGGTAGCTAACACCATGGATTAACATATAGGCTACTTTTTATCCCGAAATTACCACGGGATCGACAATTATGCGGGTGAAACCACGTGGCCCAGCTAGTTTATAATATTAGTAGGATTTTTCTTTTTCCAACAAACGTTGGCTTACAGACACTATCAATACCCCTGTCTCTTTTTGGAAGGATACAGTTTTTTAATGAGTATAGGATACAAGTGATCTTTTCCACTAAAGTCAAGTACTGTATTGTATTGCATAGTTTTTGCTTTAATTATTTTATATTTTTTAATTTTTTTTGAAATTAATTTTTACAAACTGTGACTACAGTAACTCACACACTTATGTGGACTCGACGTAAGTATAACTAAGAGACCCAAATGATTTTAATGACTTACTAAGCTATTGTTAATCAAGAATAAAATTGAATGAAGCTGTATTGTAAATGTTAAATGTCATTGTTCCTTATTATTTTATTTTGACTTAACATTTGCACAAACGTAAGGTTGAATATATATAGTGTAACAAACAAACTTTATAACATCTACCTAACCTATATTCTAGCAAATAAAGATATCATTCATTCATTTAATCATTCATTCATTCATTCACACTTGTTAAAATTCTAGGAAAATCACTACTTTTACAATATTTGTAAATAGTTTGTAAATATGTGAGCACCATGTATCTATCACATAATTGTTTTACCTGTCATTGCTTCATATTTAATTCTTTTTACCTTTTGTGGTAGACTAATTTTATTCTAGGTGCATCGTCTTCACATATAATTATATAATGAATGTATACCATAGATGTGTATACAGAACCTTGTAAAACATTTTAAAAGAGTAACGGTGGAGTTTCTTGCCCATTCTTCTCCATGCGAACACTACCTTTTGGAAGGGGCGACTAGAATCAATTCTATTTTATTGTAATTTTTGATGTTCAAAAATGCCTTTAATGTGCCTATTTGAAATAAATTATTTGATTTTGACTTTGCCTATCAATAACTGGAGGAAAAATAATCTGTGACACTGTTTTTGGTACAATAAAAATATTAAATTAAACTGAACATTATGGTGGTATCGAACCATGGTCTCCCCAATCGACAGCCGACTTGCCATCACTTTAAGACACTTAAAAGTGATACCTCAGTTTCAGAGGGTGACTTTTAATTAGGGGTGACTGATATAAGATTTAACGACGGAATTAATGGATTTTTCCCGACTTGGCAGAAGCTAATTGTGCGTTTTACTGCTGCTCATTAGATTTCATTCGTTTTGCCATTTATTAGATTGATTATTTTATGGGTAGGTGACTCTGGGTAGTAAAAATCTATAAGTGTTTTTTTCAATAGGCGTGAAATTCTGTTTAACAGTTATTTAAATGTTGTTTCTAATATATTTGTATATGTTACCGGCCAAACCCGATTTTAGGATGAACTAGTTTTGCCTAGGCCAAACCAGTTCATTCGCTCGCTCTTGCATCCTATGTCGACGGAGCCCCGCTTCACGGGGCTCCTATTTCTGTATAAAGGGTTTAAAGTAACCTAGCCAAACCTAACCTCGGGGTGCCCTTCGCTCGCTCTTGCATCCTACGTCGCCTGTGAACTGGTTTGGCCTAGGCGAAACTAGTTCATCCTAAAATCGGGTTTGGTCGGTAACATATTATACATCATTAATCTCGTAGTTTATAAAGAACTTGCTGCGCCCCCGGTTTCACCCACATAAGTGTTGATCCCGTAGGAATATCGGGATATAAAGTAGCCTATGTGTTAATCCTAGTTATAAACTATCTGTGTGCCAAATTTCTCCGCCTAGCCGTTTGTGAGTGAAGAAGTAACAAACATATAAACACACACACTCACAAACTTTCGCCTTTATAGTGTGATTACATAAACGTGCAATTAACTTCTTAGAAAACCATGACCATAATGTGCATATTATTAGACCCTTTGTACACACGTTTTTGTTGCCGTGAAAAACGAGGGTTTATTCGCCGTGTGACGCACGGTCGTGAGTGTTCTATGGATCACTATGGAAGCTTGTTGGCGGGATACGTTTTCTTACATCGCGGTTTTTACGCCGTACCGTAAAGAAACCGTACCATGTGCAAAGGGCGTTATTGAAAGACACACTCCTATGGAACAGGACCCGCATTTTTCCAAGCATTCTTATCCAGGATGTAAAAAATTGAATATATAAATAAGTATAAATAATAATAATAAAAACAATAAATTAATTAATTCCAGTAAGATGCTGGTAGGGATCTTGACCGTACTTCCGGGATTGTCCTGATAGCCGTGGAATACCTCTCCACTCCTCATAAACACCTTAGGACATGTTGCCCCCTTGTCGCTATGTACTATCGACCGTTTCCGGAGGCCCATTATTGAGTGTGCAAGTCACCCCTGCCATTTTATCTGTGTAATTTATATAAAACATTGGTATAGACTTTCCATAGTCCTAAATAACCAGTTCACTTTAGCCTTGCATAGTGCAAACAGGGATAATCGTCGATTGGTGCCTCATTTCATTAAAAACGTCAAATTTCAAAAAATTCTCGGGACCCCAGGGTCCCGAGAATTTTTTGAAATTTGACGTTTATGAAATATGAAAAATCAATTTAAAAAAATATACACACGAAAATCAAGAAAGTTGAAATTGTGTTTTTAGATCACACAGAATCTCTGCCCACACGTAACATTTCTTCTCATTACAAACATCGGCAAAGCACAAATAATCGAAGCCGGCCAGCTTCCCTTATTACCACCCTCGCAAGGGAAGGAAGCGTCTATTAATTTATGTCTGCACAGACAGTAATGACACCACAGTCGATTATGGCGGTATATTGGAAAATATTGGCATTACGCCCCAAGGGACATAACCGATGACGCATAGGATCGGAGGTTTGCTTTGTTTTGGATTAGTTTGGCCACGATTCCATGTGAAGGTAACGTTATTGGGTAAAGTAAGTAATAACTTTCTCTTATAAAATAATTAAAAGAAAATAATAGAAAACAAGGGTTGTTTTAAACGATGCCTTAAGATAAGTAGGAATAAGGTTCTTATTTGACCAGAGGTACTTTCAAGGTGGAAGGGACATCAATGCGCAAACAGAGGGGCAATTCTTGTAATTTTAAGAACGTTCACAGTCTGGGGGCCTAAAAAGGCAGCTTTGGCAGAATCATAAAAGGATGACATAATGGACAGCTAACTGTTAAGTTAACCGTATTAAGTCCCATTGGTGAACATTTTTCAGTTATTCTTTTTTGTTTGTGCTAAAATACCAATCAATCCAATCCCAGTCTCTTTGATTGTACCTGTTCTACGTAGTGCAGCAAAAAAAAAGAAAAACACGGTCTGTCTTCGCCATATTATAATAAAATTCATAATGTTATCCTTTAATGATTCTCCAATGTGGCCTTTTTAGGCCCCCGCCCCCTGATCTCAGTCTCAATCTGTCAAAAATACCTCTAATTTCCCTACATTTTGACAAGTATTTGACATTTGTTTGTCGCCGAGATGAGACTGCGACTAGTTTTTTAATGTTTTAAATTACGAGAATTGGCCTTCTGTTGCTATGGATTCTAAACCTCAATCTAACGTAAGTTATATGTATTAAAAAAAATCTGCTGTTTCATAAAAAAGTGCAATACTTACCTCTCACGGTCAAAATGTATGGAACAACTATATTTTTTTCTAAACGGTTATTAAAAAAAACTGGCCAAGTGCGAGTCGGACTCGCACACGAAGGGTTCCGTACCACAAGGCGAAAACGCCGAAAAAAACACATTTGTTGTATGGGAGCCCCCCTTAAATATTCATTTTATTTTGTTTTTAGTATCTATTGTTATAGCGGCAACAGAAACACATAATTAATTGTGAAAATTTCAAATGTCTAGCTATCGAGGTTCTTGAGATACAGCCTGGTGACAGACAGACGGACAGACGGACAGACAGCGAAGTCTTAGTAATAGGGTCCCGTTTTTACCCTTTGGGTACGGAACCCTAAAAACAAACAACAAACAAAAAAACTGGCCAAGTGCGAGTCGGTCTCGCACACGAAGATTTCCGTACCACAAGGCAAAACGCCGAAAAAAACATTTTTGTTGTATGGGAGCCCCTCCTTAAATATTTATTTTGTTTTAATTTTATTATTTACTAGCGGTCGCCCGCGGCTCCGCCCGCGTGGATGTCGGTTGCCGCTGCAAAAAGCCTACCCAGGAAAGACACGGTCAACAAAATGATTCCCAGGTCAATTCACAGACACCGACACTAACATCGACGACGCAGTCATTATCCGCAGGCTGCATAGATTGTCTTTATGAGGATGTTAAAGTTGTTAATGATGAAAATATTTAAATGTAATTAATACAAAGTTTTCACTTCTGCCGGCAGCCCCGGAGTGCAACCCGTTGTTTTAGGATAGATAACTAAAGCGATTATTGTAGAGCTTCTCTATAAACAACATTTGACGTTAAATTATTTTCAGGTAACAAAATATACTGATGGTCGGGAGCCCCGACCCGTGATAGGGCAACGTACAGTTGCCCATGCGTAAAACATTCTTTTCGTAAATCAATTCCTACTAATTTGAATGTTTGGCCCTGGGATTTGTTTATCGTTAGTGCAAAAGAAATTTTTACTGGAAATTGGAGCCTTTTGAAGGGTATAGGCAAATCAGTAGGAATCATGGGTATTCTTGGTATATGAGCTAATTCACCAGCTGCAGGGTCGGTGATAATCTTCGCTACTATTAAATTATCTTTTAGCTCCTTTATAAGAAGTCTTGTGCCATTACACATGTTGGGGGGGCTTAAATCTAAACTCCCCCTCCCGCACGCGCACCGGGGCCCGCCTTGGTGACGCTCACTTCGCAACGGGCCGTGCAGCAGAAATCGTATTTTAATTTCGCCATAACTTCAAAACCAAACGTCCAATTTTAATCATTCAAAGACCAAACATTATCTACATAAACTGTACTTAGTGATGAAATAATTTATTTTGATAAGGATTAATAGCATGAGTAAAATAAATGCGTTTAAATGTAGTCCAAAAAAAATTCAAGATTTTTAAATAAAAAAATGGTTGTTGTGACTCACTCGACATAGATAGGTATAGTGTGTCGCGGACTTTTTTGTAGATATTTATAAGATCTACAATTAATTAGAACATTTTATGGTTCTATCTTTTATAGTTTAGGCAGCGTACGCAAAATAAGTAACTTTTCTGGTTGATTTTTTACACCTTGTGTCCGAAAAAACCAAATATCTTACGGAACCCTATTTTTTTCCAAAATAAAATTTAGCCTATGTTACTCGTGGATAATGTAGCTTTCGAATGGTGAAAGAATTATTAAAAACGGTCCAGTAGTTTTTGAGCCTATTCATTACAACCAAACAAACAAAGTTTTCCTCTTTATAATATTAGTGTAGACTAGCTGATCCGGCAAACGTTGTTTTGCCATATAAATTATTTCTAGCTGCCCGGCGGTACATCGTTCGCATGGTGTCCTACCCCTTACCCTACCCTACTCCTACCCCACTCCTACACTACTCCTACCTTACTCCTACACTACTCCTACCCTACTTCTACCCTACTCCTAACCTACTCCTACCCTACTTCTACACTACTCCTACCCTACTCCTACACTCCTACTCCTACCGTACTTCCACCCTACTCCTAACCTACTCCTACCCTACTCCTACCCTACTTCCACCCTACTCCTAACCTACTCCTACCCTACTCCTATTATACTCCTACCCTATTCCTACCCTACTCCTAACCTACTCCTACATTACTCCTACCCTACTCCTACCTTACTTCTACCCTACTCCTACTCTACTCCTACACTACTCCTACCCTACTCCTACCCTACTCCTAACCTACTCCTACACTACTCCTACCCTACTCCTATAAGTAAATAAAAGTATTAAAAAAAAAAAAATTATCCTATGTCCTTCTCCTGGCTCTCAACTACCTCCCTGCCAATTTTCAGCTAAATCGGTTCAGCCGTTATTGAGTTATAAGTGGAGTAACTAACACGACTTTCTTTTATATATATAGATTATATTAAAGTTAAAATACAACTGAGTATTTTGTGAATATTTCATGTGCCTACCTGTTGTCATTTTTGATATCGAGCAATAAAGGGCAAAAGAATCGCGTTTATTGTATGGGAGCCCCCCTTAAACAAAGTAAATACATCTTTTATGGGGTACTGTGTTAAATGTTACAATAAAATACCTTGTGATATATTGCAATTAAATGAAAGAAAACTCACATTAAACGTACACTTTGTAAACAAGCATACCTACTATAAATTAGAAGATTATATCCAAGATAAGAACGCTTGGAAACATGCTGGTCCTGCTCCATAGGACAATCTAGAGTCTAGACAAAATCAAACTGGTTGCTAATTTAATTGTAAAATTGATTCTTTCTTCTTTTTTTTGACGTTGATTTATATTCAGTAATTACTTAAACTCACACCCTGACTTATTACTTGTAATTTTTTATTTTAATGAAAATTGTTTATTTTTACCATGTTTGTAAATATGTGAGCACCATGTATCTATTAGATAATTAATTTATGCCATGTTTTCATTTTTAATTCTATTACCTATTTTGGTATAGTAATTTTATTTTAGGTGCATCGTCTTCACATATTATTATATAATTAATGTATACAAAATATTGTAAAACATTTTAAAAGAGTAACTGTGGAGTTTCTTGCCCATTCTTCTCCATACGAAAACTACCTTTTGGAATGGGCGACTAGAATCAATTCTATTTTTTCGTAATTTTTGACGTTCAAAAGTGCCTTTTAAGTGCCTACTTGAAATAAATGTTTTGACTTTGACTTTAAATATTTATTTTATTTTGTTTTTAGTATTTGTTGTTATAGCGGCAACAGAAATACATACTTTGTGAAAATTTCAACAGTCTAGCTATCGCGGTTCTTGAGATACTGCCTGGTGACAGACAGACGGACAGACGGAGAGACGGACAGACAGCGAAGTCTTAGTAATAGGGTTCCGTTTTCACCCTTTGGGTACGGAACCCTAAAAACCGGCTCTTTTCTAACAACTGAAGCTAGTGATTGTATATAATAGTGCATCGTTGTTCTGGTGGTCGTAAGCCCGAATGTGAGCAACTGAGCATGGTGTAGTGTCCGTTCCACAAGTCGAACAAAGTGATAGGTTTCACCATTAGGAATTCATCAGAAGGCCCGTGAAGGGTCTTGTCTTAACCATATTAGGCGGCGGGGTGCGAAAAACAGTCTGGGGCTGTAGGCTGTTTGATTTTTGGCAACAAAAAAAACTTGATTTTGGAGTCCAATTTTTAGGGAAAAGCACCAAGGTAGCTCGCAAAATTCAATTTCACGTGTTATTTCTTACGTTTTTTTGCAATTTTCAGGTCATTGTCAGGTTATTATACAACCCTCTAAGTTCATATAACCCTATTGATTGATATTTCATGAAATAGTAATTTTGAATTTCCCTGGCTACCTTGCCGCCTCCTAAGACCCTGTGCCCGGCTGCAACGCACCCCTGGCACCCTCGGGCAAAGACGGCCCTGACCCGGTGCTTTGATTCAGGTCTCTTTGTAGGCTATCCTAATACCATTTTGCAGGAATCAAACTTGTGACCCTCAACTAATCCACACATCCACTGCATAAATGTTGCCGGAAAAAAATATAAGAATGCTGTTCTTACTCATGCCATGTGAGGTGTCACTGCCATATGCTGCTTAACGAGACCCATTGCATATACTTTGCTAATCCAGATACAAAACTAAAATGTCTCATGCACCTGTAGCGGTATCTACAACGCCACATGCGAACAACGCGTCATACTGACGTCACGCAGAATCCTGCATCGCGCAAGCAGAGTTTATCGCGCAACTAGCATAGATACAACGGCCCCACATGAATCATCGGGCAGTGGCCCGCCAGACACAACACCCGTCTGGTCGGAGGATCCTCCCTTTTCTACAGAGTATGAGTGAGTTTTATACCTTGTTCCTATTACCTCTATACACCCTATTCAATGTCTAATCCAAAATGTCCTCTCTCAAAACTGTAACCAATTTCCTCATACCAAACACTCAACAGAAGATTAGTGTCTAAGACTAATTATTATCAAAATAATAACGCCACATGTCCCATAAAATGAACATCGATGCGCGATGGTAAAGAAATACCATTAGAGAGGAGTGTTGTGCGGAGATAGTAAGTAATAACAGACGTACTCACACAATGTTTACTGGAGACCTAGAGATGCTGGAACTGGCATGTTGAGAGGATTATGTAACTTATATTTTTTTTAATATAATTTTAAAAGAAATGGTCCTTAGCAGCTTTGAAGTGGGAAGAGAGTAGGGAGGAGGCCCAGCAGTGGGACATCACAGGCTAATAATAATAATAAATTTAAAAAGAGTATCCATGGAGTTTCTTGCCTGTTCTTCCCTATAGCTTTGGAATGGGCAACTAGCTTCATATTTTCTGACTGACCGACTTCTTGACAATTTCAAAAGTGCCTGTTAATGGTTTAATTGAAATAAATGCTTTGAGTTTGAGGAGTATTGTTCTTGTCTCATGTTGGCAGTTGGCATGAGTTGTAGAATGGCTGGTGTGGTGTATCATAAGAACAAATCTCTTATCTCATCTCTAGATTTGTACCATAAGAACAAATCTCTTATGAAGAAGTGCTATGGTACAAATCTAACTTAGAAAGATGTATTAATGATTCTAATGATTATAATTCTCTAAATATGTCCCTGTTATTGTTGCGAATCATATTTTGATAAAGATACAACCTGACACTGACCTAAAAATTGCCAAAAACGTAAGAAAATTTGAATTTAGCGGTATACCACTACACATTCACCTTAACAGCTTCTCAAAGTACTAAACAAACTTACAAAGAAAACATCAGAACACTTTTCTCAAGTCACATCCAGTAAACAGTAACCCTATACGAGTAATAACAACAGCATGCTACAGAAACGACTCTTCCCGTCCACCGGAATATCACCCCCATTCCCTTCGCACCCCCATGCAATAAGGCCGATAATTGCCTGTAACATACAGCAGTAATTTCTAATAAGATAATAAGGCCCTCTTTTCGATATGGGTGTAATGATCTGGAATATGAGAATTGATGGGATATTGTGCTGAAGGGTATTTTTTGCCACATTCAGGGAAAATGGGATTGTGGAAGTTGGTCGCGAGTATAGGTTTGGTATGTGTGGCTGTTGTACTGAGATTAGAATTCTTAGAATCCAAGAATGCATGATAAAAATCCTTATTGATAACAAGATAAAGAAAAGGAGAAAGAAAATATGTTTACCTAGCAGCGCCCTGCGGTTTCACCCGCATAGGCGTCGATCCCGTAGAAATATCGGAATAAAACTATCCTATGTCCTTCCCCGGGATGCAATAAATCTCTCTGCCAAATTTTATCGAAATACGTTCAGTGGTTTAGGCGTGAAAAGGTAACATACAAACAGACAGACACGAGTTACTGTGGTTTCACCCGCATAAGTGTCGATCCCGTGGGAATATCAGGATAAAAAGTATCCTATATGTTATTCTGATGTATAAGCTATATAACTTTAAAGTTTCATGAAAATTCGTTCAGTAGTTTTTACGTGAAAGAGTAACAAACATCCATCCATCCTAACAAACTTTCGCCTTTATAATATTATTAGTGTGATAATGTGATGTGATTAGTATATTAGTATGGATTGCGGTAATCATGACGCAAGAAAAGAAAAGAAAACAAATAAAAAAAACAAGTTTGGGTACGGCATGCGTCACATCCTCGCAAAACGGCCATCGCTCAGGAAAATGCTAAGACCTTATGCAAGACAGAGCCCCAGCGCTGGTTTTCAGTGACAGGCGTTGACATGATGACCAAGAATTTAAAAAAAAAAAGGATGATAAAGAACAATCGTGACGGCGTTATGTTATGTAATAAGTTTAAATACTAAAAACCAGCCGGTCGATTCTGTAAAAATCTCACCGTGAAAACTTAGGTGAAGTGAGTTTGTTTTTGCTAGGAATTGACACTATTGACAGCTCACTCCACGCTCACTTCACCTAAGTTTTCACTGTGAGATTTTTACAGAATAGCACCGCAGATTACTGAAAAGGATGACTCAAGGAAGTACCTTCCCGTGGTCGCATGCTACCATAGCTTACCTATATGTATGTTAGTACAGTGGCATGCGACCACGGGAACTACTTTCTTGTTTCAGCCTTTTCAGTAGTCAGGTTTTAGTTTTTATTAAACTTATTTTTTATTTAATTACTATCTGCGCCTCGGGGTTTCACCCGCGTAAATGTCTAACCCGTGGGAATATCGGGATAAAAAGTTGTTACTTCTTCACGCTCAAACGGCTGGACCAATTTTGATAAAATTTTGTATGAAGGTAGCTGACACCCTGGATATTGGCTACTTTTTATCCCGATATTCCCACGGGATCGAGACGTATGCGGGTGAAACACTGGGGCGCAGCTAGTTGTACATAAAGCGACTGACAAACTGATCTCCTCAACCCAATAACACGATACCTCTTATTAAGACTGGTTGTCAGACTTTCGGGTTTCTGAGTACCCGTAACGATTGTCCAAGGTCTATCAATCGACTAATGCGGCTATATTTGTCTACTTACGAAACATATATAAAATGAATATTTGTTACTTCCCCTACAGATGTCACCTTCTTAGAAAAAACCGGCCAAGTGCGAGTCGGACTCGCACACAAAGTGTTCCGTACCACAAGGCATAAAACGCCGAAAAAAAAACGTTTGTTTTATACCCCCTTAAATTTTAACTTTATTTTATTTTTAATATTTGTTGTTAAAGCGACAACTGACAGAAATACATCATCTGTGAAAATTTCAACTGTCTAGCTATCACGGTTCATGAGATACAGCCTGGTGACAGACAGACAGACGGACAGTGGAGTCTTTGTTATAGGGTCCCGTTTTGTCCCTTTGGGTACGGTACCCGAAAAAACATACTCTCTCTGACTTTTCTGCGTTTTTCCCTTGCACAGCCAAATTAAGAACTCAAAACTGCTCTCAAAGTCTAGCTACAGATAAAAACAAACACTGCTTAACAAATCGTCTCATTTAAAATAAATGAAATAAATATTAACCTGAAAAATAATTAAGCAGTACACACGCACGGACATATTCAATTAAATGTAGTATTTCCAGAGAGGAATGGCTCGCTTCGAATAGAGAAAATCCCTGTACGACTGTACGGATTGCGCCTCACAGATCCGTTAATGTGTATATAGAAGGATTAGTGTTTGGTTTTAGATACGGCGGAGTGTACAACGGCGGAAAATTACTAGGGAATTCCTAGAGTTGAAATTACTAGTAATTACCATGTCGTAATATTAGTAGTTCGACGGCACGGTTGGCGCAGTGGTTAAGCGATTGACTGCTGCGCTGCGTGTCGCGGGTTCGATTCCCGCACGGAACAAATATTTGTATGACCTACAAGTACTTGTTCCGGGTCTGGCTGTTTGTGTATGTGAGTTAAAAATGTTTGTAAACGCACCCACAATACAGGAGAAATTCCTAGTGTGGGGCAACGTTACAAAAAAAAAAAAAAAAGATGTGTAATGTCAATGAAGAAAGTGTAAGAATGGTTTGTGCAGTCAATTGATATTTGTGATTCATGTTATATGTCTCTCCTTAGAAAACTAACTGATGTTTTTACGATCACTAACTTGAAATGAAGCGTTGTCGATTCCGTGAAGTTACATTTTTGCTTGGTTTCCTGGATATAATAATTATATAATTATAATATATTCTTTATTCCGAACCACATGTACACAACAACCAATTTAGTACCAGTAACAACGACTTAAAAACTATGTTAGTCATATGAAAAACAAAAATGGTTTATTATTTTAACAAGTAAATATTAACAACTAGTGAATGGAGCCTCCTTCTAAGAAGACATACCTGTGTTAGAAACTCCCTGATATGATACGACGTATTCACATTACAGCATTTCATTATTAGCATACTAATTGCAGTATTTGATTAACATGTTTTCCGTAACGTCTAAAGTACCGGACAATTTACATACTAACCTAAACAATCGTATAATCAAAACCATAACTCTTTAGGAAAACCTACAACAATTTCCTAATTTCCCTCACTAAGCATTCCTCGCGATTGTAGACCAAGGCTTACAGCGTTCCGTTCCACGTCCACTCATGAATACGCGAACATTTTTCGTCGGAAGCTTATGGCTTTTAGATTATTCGCTCGCAATGTTTCCTAAATATAAATCATTTGTGCTACTACGTTATTAAAGCTGTATTTGTAGGAATTATTTTTGTGTGTGTACTCTGCTTAGATTAAACATTCTTTTGAGTGGTTTGATCTGTATTTTGAACGATGGAACATATTTTTGTGTTTACTTCTGTTTTATTTACTTAGGAAACCTGGACTTATAGTTAACTAGCTGTGCACCGCGGTTACACCCGCATAAATGTCGATCCCGTGGGAATATCGGGATAAAAGGTAACCTATATGTTAGTCCAGGGTGTCAGCTACCTCCATACAAAATATTATCAAAATTGGTCCAGCCGTCTGAGCGTGAAGAAGTAACAAACATATAAACACACACACACCACACACACACAAACTTTCGCCTTCATAATATTAGTGTTCCTGTTGCCTGCGACGCTGTCTGTGATCCAGGTTTAAAAGTTGCCTATGTGCTTAACCAGGTCATGATCTATCTGTTTGCTAAATTTCATTCTTATTTGTTTAGCCGTTTTAGCGTGACAGCGTAACAAAGTCACTTTCGTTTTTATAATATTTGTTAGGATACTCGTATAAGTTTGAAATCACCAACCAGTCTTGATCAATGCTTGTTGTGGCTTCTCTTTATAGAAATAAGTCTTTGCTAGGCTGATATCACATAGTGTGTTTGTATGTATGTTATTTTTTCACGAAAAAACTAGGTACTGTACGTATTGAATGAAATTTGGCACACTGATAGTTTATTACCAGGATTAACACATAGGATACTTTTTATCTCGATATTTCCACTGGATCGAGACATATGCGGGTGAAACCGCGGGGCAGCTAGTTATAAAAAAAAACCTTTATTTTCAGGCTACATTGGCCCATAGATAAATACCTTACAGACTAACATATATATTATAATAATACAATGCGGGTTAGTGTATAAACTTAAAACTATGTCAGTAAAACTCACTTCACTCGAGCACTGTCTTTGTGCCCTTTATTATAAATAATTACTTCAACCAATCAATCAACTCAGCCTATCGCAGTCCACTGCTGGACATAGCCCTCTCCCAGACCCCCAACACCTTGTGCTCCGCATTCTGCATCTAGTCAATTCCAGCCATGCGTCCCACACTACGCTTGCCGATACGCGGTCTCCACTCCAGGACTCGTCTGCTTCACCAGCCATCGGTCCTTCGACAAACATGGCCAGTCCACCGCCAACTGCCACTGCTACTTATGTACAGACGCCAGCACAAAAAGCTACCCGAAACTGTCAAATTTTTCCAATCAACTTTGAACTTTATAATTTAGCGATAAAGTTGAAAATCTATTAAAGAAATTTGACAGATTGTAATAGCTTGATGTGCTAGCGTCTACTGTACAATAACATTTTGAATAAGTACCACTTCGTTATTCTGTCTTTTAATTAATATTATTCTGGCAACCAATACACGCTTTCCTACATGTTCAAAAGTTGTCACACATCTCACCAAATCCATAGAGAATTCAAAGAGGATCAAACCCCTATAACTTCCATTAGATATCCCATAACCTTCCACCATTAAATAAGTCAAAAACTAAGTAACGCCATTACTTGAAAGCTATAAGAAAACCGAGGAACAACGTGTAACCAAACATAATCTTATTTATCGCGGGGGTAGGTCCGGCATAAATGGGATTCGATGAGCAAAAGAAGCACTTAACGCTTTGATGTCCACCCTGGTAGTGCCTCCCCTTTATTTGGGAGGTAGAGTGTATGGTGAAGGCGGTAGCGGGTGTGTTAGCGATTTGTTTGAGAATTGTTTTATTATTATCGCTGAAATAGTAGTCTTCATTGAGTTAAAAAAAACAACCACTAGACGGTTTGGTACCACAAAAACTCTTACAATTTACCTTCGTTTTATTATTATTTTGTAATTATGAAATACATTTGATTGTCTTTATCACACTAATATTATAAAGGCGAAAGTTTGTGAGTGTGTGTGTGTGTGTTATTTTTGTTACTTCTTCACGCTCAAACGACTGGGCCAATTTTGATAAAATTTTGTGTGGAGGTAGCTGACACCCTGGATTAACATATAGGCTACTTTTTATCCCGATATTCCTACGGGATCGACATTTACGCGGGCGAAATCGCGGGGCGCAGCTAGTTTATTTAATACTTTTTAAGCATACAAATGTGCAGAGGCGGACTTAAAGCCATAGGCATTTTCTACCAGTCAACCTTTGGGCGATGCAGAGACAAGTAGGTAGTGGTAGTAAAACGAATGTGTTTGGTGAAAACTGGCTATCTATTACGGTTACTGAAATACAGCCAAATGTCAGAGATTTATTTTTTTATTAAAAAAATATTTTCGATGTTTGCAATTGTTTTTAATTTAAGATAGGTTGTATAATGATCACAGTTTTGTAAACACGTTTATTTTATGTACCTAATTTCTTAGCAAATAAACGATTAAGTTTATGATAGACAGTCGGACGGACGGAGTAACATACAGACGGAACGTAAGCGGTGGCGTCTTCACCTCCTATAAAAAGTGTTGCGAATCTCTCCATTATAACCGCTCCCTTATGATCACGTGTGGCTAGCCAGAAATTTCTTTCTTTGATTATAAGTCTTGCATTAGTCTCATTTTACCGCTAA
Organism: Mesoligia furuncula; assembly: GCA_916614155.1. Taxonomy (NCBI): domain Eukaryota; kingdom Metazoa; phylum Arthropoda; class Insecta; order Lepidoptera; family Noctuidae; genus Mesoligia; species Mesoligia furuncula. The sequence continues at coordinate 2,873,243 of OU744810.1, forward strand.
TATATGATTTAGGGGTAAGCAGAGCTCTGGCTTAGTGGGGTATAGTTTATTAGGGTAGTGTTGTTTTTGTCATGAGACGGTTTACTTGCAAGTAAAGGGAAGCAGGTGGATTTAATTATTTTATTAGATAAAATACACGATGTTTATTTGTTTTTAGATATTATTCTTTTGTTTTCTTCCAAAGTCCTCTTTCGTTTGTCTAGTGGTCGTAAGCATTACTGATGAGCATGAAGTCTGGGGTTCAATTCCCAGGTCGGGCTCCCAGCTGGCGAATTGTGTATGTAGGTGCTATATAGGTACACTCTGCCTAACCCTTTGGGGATTACAGGCGTGATTATACAGGGTTATTGGTAAAGCATTAACAACCTCTTAACACGTCATTGTACTCATCATTATGAACAACTTTTACTATGGGAACAAACCTGAAATCGCAAAAAAAAATCAGCTGTTCCCTACATTTATGTTCGTATAACTCGTGAAAATGTAGGGAACATTTTGGATTGATTTTTTTTGGTGCGTGGCAACACGCACTGGTCATGATGTCAGTGATGGCTTATGGCACTGAAACGTGGTCGCTCACAATGGGCCTTATAAGAAGGCTAAAAGTCACCCAAAGGGCAATGGAGAGAACTATGCTTGGAGTTGCCCTGCGTGATCGAATCAGGAATGAGGACATCCGCAGGAGAACCAAGGTAACCGACATAGCCCGAATAATTGCCGAACTTAAGTGCAGTAAATACAATTATTTAATAGTCATCAAGGTGTTGACTGGACTGAGGACCAAGGGTTCAGCCCATGTACAATGGACACTGTATGTATATAGTCAGCTGTCCGCAGTGAAACAGGGTTAGTTTACACTTTCATCAGTAGCTTTCGGAACAGCCGCAACTACTTTTAAACAATGTTGTGAGCGGGCTGGAAAGGTAGTTAATTCTTTTGCATCACTCTCGTAACTATGTCATAAGCTTAAAAATTTAATAATGAAAATATGAACATTTTTGCCAGCATACGTACTTAGTTACTAAATAGATTATCCGACTACATAAAAACCAATTTCAACACATCTATAGAACACCAAATCTATTATTGGAGGTACAAATTTATTTATTTATTTATTCACAAGGCAACTACAACAGGCAATAATCACAATAAGTATATCTTAAGGTTATTATAGGTTTCGACCTGACTATCACCCAAAGCGTAGTCACACAACATGACCAGCAACAACAATAATAATGATAACAACTACAGTAAAAAATAAAAATAAAACTTAATTGACAAAATTACAGCTACAAGGTATGAGCATCTGCCCTCCGACACACTACGTACTACTTACGCAGGGAATGTGTAGGAGACCAAACATGCCAGGTTAAGAGCATAATTCACACAAAGTTATAATATTTAAAGCGATATAAAATGAAAGCGTTATAAAATTAAAAAGAAAGAGTACATACATGTCTTTTGAAAGCAGCGGCACGAGAATCGAAGATATCAATACTGTTATAGTCTTTTGATATTTCATTGTAAAGTCGACACATTCTAACGATAGGGTTATAATATGAAGTGTTATTTGTAAAGACCATAAGTGCAAAAGTATTCGGTTTTCGGGTGTTATACCTAATATTGATATTTATGAGGGACAGCAGAGCTGAAGAGTCCAGCGTAGAATGTGAAATGCACCCCAATAGGGTCCCAGATGGGGGGAGGGGCCCGGGGCTAAATAATAACAGCCGCACAGTTCGATCGATCAGGTTAAGCTACACTTGCCACGTTTTGTCTGTGGATGGGTGACCATTTTTACATACTGTGACCCCTCCGTGCCTCGGAAAGCACGCTAAGCCATTGGTCGCGGCTGTCATTCGTGGATCTTTGACAGTCGTTACGGGTTGTCAGAAGCCCGAAAGTCTGACAACTAGTCTTACCAAAGGGTATCGTATTATTACCCAATAACTGTGTTGTGGAGGTCAGATAGGCAGTCGCTCCATGTAAAATACTGGTATTCAGCTGCATCCGGTTAGACTGAAAGCCGACCCCAACATGGAAAAAGGCTAGGCAGACGATGAAATGTACCCCAATAATCAAAATATTCCACAAATTCAATCGACATCTAATTTCAATATTCAATGTAAACAAACAGACAAACTACACGGACCTCCATCAGTCTTAACGAGAATTCCGATAGGGGGTGGGCAGGCATCGAGGTGCCTCCGTCAACGAATCGATGTCATTGTTTAATTAAATACAAATCAAATTATCTGCCAAGATGGTTGTCTTCGGGACGTTGGATTTATATAGAGAGGGTGGATAGCCCTGCGTACAGTATACGACTGGTTTAAGAAAACGGCGTTTTAGAACATTGAGTCGGTCGTTTCTGTCAGTTATAGATACCTGAGTGAATATATCTTTTTAAAGTTCAATATTAAATTTAAAAACTGTAGAAAAGAAAAAGTGAGAAAATATGTTTACTTGCGGTACACATGACAAAGAACACAAAAAAGAACAAGATAGGGGACAAAATGCGCCACATCCACGTAAATCGGCGACCGCTCAGCATAATGCTGCGACCCTATGCGAGTAGAGCCCTAGCGCTGGTTTTCAGCGACGGCCGGCAGAAAGTACGATAAAGTTTGTTATAAACACGTTACGTCGATTCTGTGATCCACCAATTATGTGTAGACTTGTATGAAAGATGCTAAAACATTGTAGGTATCAGGAAATAAAAGAAGTGAAAAAAAAATGCTATGAATAACCTATAAGAAAAATCCATAGTAATCTTAAATACTTAAAACAAAATGTGCCACACTCTTAAATATTTAAAGCAAAATAAAATAAAATCAGAAGTTGGTATCATCCACTCCATACAACTCTTGTCACTAACTTCACTTACGGAAGCAATGGAGCGAGCGAACTTCAATCAACCGCGCTTCGCTCCGACACCTACTGAACCGTCCTGCTTCGATTTATACTGCGGAACCCTAAATTACAATAATCAATGCCAACATAGTTTGTCAATACAACTGCAAACACAACTTTGTTTATGCATTACTAGTTGATCCGGCAAACGTTGTTTTGCCATATAAATTATTTCTAGCTGCCCCGCGCTACTTCGTTCGCGTGGTGTCCAACCCCTTACCCTACCCTACCCTACCCCTACCCTATTCCTAACCTACTCCTATCCTACTCCTACACTACTCCTACACTACTCCTATAATTAAAAAAAAAAGTTAAAAAGTATCCTATGTCCTTCTCCTGGTTCTAAGCTACCTCCCCACCAATTTTCAGCCAAATCGGTTTAGCCGTTCTTGAGTTATAAATAGTGTAACTAACACGACTCTCTTATATATATATAGGTTTAACCAACAACAATGATTGACTGAGCCCTTATTACGTAACGTAACACGCTATCAATTTCAATCTGAATCATTTTGAAGAAAATTGCTAATCCATTGCTGTTTAAGTTCGAAAAATGTGTCTGCTCAATAATGTAAACAACGCAATGAATTCTGTTGTACTGTAAAAATGAAACCCATTGCTACTGATGATAGTGTGTTACCCAGTTACCCCGTAGAGTTCCAACTGGGTAGGATCCGCAGCCTGTTTCTCAATCTAGGTAAATACCTTGTAGAAATTGATTCATCATAATAATAACAATAATCTTTATTGATCAGAAAAAAATACATAATTATATCAGATAAATCACTGGTCTCCACACTAGGATTCCCTGTGTCGTGGAGGCCAGTCTCTTTCATCGTGGTTCAAAAAATACAGTATAACATAATATAAGATAATAAAGAAGAGTAAAACAAAAACAATAGTTATAACTACATGGCGGCTTTTGCAGTAAGAGTGTACAAAGGTGAGAGTTGTGTGGTGTTGGTGCAGGTATGTATGTGTGTGTTTGTGGTTGTGCGCGTCGTATCTCCAAAAAACTAAGTGTCGTGGTAGATTGTAATAAGTTGTTTAATAACAAGTATTTCATAGTTTCTCTGTGTCGCCGTAATCCAGACCTTTTAGGTAAGTTTTGATGTGAGATTTGCATATCGATTTTGTCATGAGTAATACATTAATTTTATTACTCATCTGCCTAGCCTTTTCCCAACCATGTTGGGGTTGGCTTCCAGTCTAACCGTATGCAACTGAATACCAGTATTTTACATGGAGCGACTGCCTACCTGACCTCCACAACCCAATTACTTGGTAATACGATACCCCTTGATAAGACTGGTTGCCAGACTTTCGGGCTTCTGACTACCCGTAACGACAGTCAAAGATCCACGAATGACAGCCGGGACCAACGGCTTAACGTGCTTTCCGAGGCACGGAGGGGACACGGTATGTAAAGATGGTCACCCATCCACATACCAACCGCGGCAAGCGTAGCTTAACCTGATCTGTCGACCTGTGCGGCTGTTATTATTTAGCCACGGACCCCTTGTAGAAATTGATTGTGACCTTTTACAAATTGGGTTAGGTTTTTTTTATTTCTTTTTAAAACGTTGCCCCACACTAGGAATTTCTCCTGTACTGTGGGTGCGTTTACAAACACTTAAACTCACATACACAAACAGAAAGACCCGGAACAACTACTTGTCGGTCATACAAATATTTGTTCCGTGCGGGAATCGAACCCGCGACACGCAGCGCAGCAGTCAATCACTTAACTACTGCGCCAACCGTGCCGTCCCTATCTACCCTGGTAGGTACCTGGTAGGTAGGTGAACCCTACCTACCCTGTTTAATTTCACCAATATTAACACATACCTAACAACCTAAAGAAATAGCAGCGACAAGTCGAAAACTTCGAGTTCCCAAACTTATAATAAACTTGCATGCAGGTCCCACTGTATTGAAATCGTAAAACGGCTTGCAAGAAATTAATTGAAGCAGGAGTTCGTTTTCAAAGAAACCCTGCTTAACACCGAAATCTAAACCTTATTCCTGAAACTTTAAGGTTTTAAATGGCCCTAAAGGCATGGATTTTTAAGTTTCGTTCAGCAAAGAACGTTTGGATTCGTTTTTTCGGCTAAAATTGTATGCTTGAATTATGTTTAAGTTTCCGTCTGGTCTTAGAGCTTTGCTAAGACTTTGAAAATCGTGTGTTTTTTATGTTTTTTTTTTACTGTTAGTATGTGTTTGAGCTTTATGTCTGCGTCATTATTATTATCAGTATTTTGCATATAATGGCTGATTCCTGTAATTTACGGATGGTTAAAATGATCTATAGTATTAGCTCCATCGGTCATGCACACCCTTCGGCCTTCAGTAATGTCTGCAGCGTTTATAAACTCAGCTTTTTTCAGTCCACTGCTGGACATAGGCCCCTCCCTGGCTGCGTCAGAACAGCCTGTCCTCCGCCATCAGCATCCAGTCCGTTCCATCTTTAGGTCGTCCGTCCATCTACCTGGAGGGCGTCCCACAGTCCGTCCGTCACACCGTCAGGCTTCCTAATGTGAGCCTCCAGTGTTCTGTATCGGATGGTTTAAGAATTTTGGGTTAATCAATAGGTTTTGTAAAACATGCGTCACATCCACACAAAACGACAAAACGGCAATATACCTCTGTCAATGGCAAGCCATTGAACTTGAACCTCGGCTACTCTCATCCAGTTACTACAAGCTACCCTACGAAGATCGAAACTCCACTAAGCCTAAGAGCGTCCTGCCTTATGTTCGCTATTCACTCTCAAAGACTCACTATCACATAAACACTCTCAAAGATTAAGGTCCAACCCATCAAAGCACTAAACATCTTTATCGCATTACTCTAAGTTTACCGCTAAACAAAAAAACATCGTTTTGTTTCTGTCAATTATTTGAATTTGACATAGATAGAATGACTTTTTAAATGTATTTAGAGATACAGGCTGACATAGACATTGACGCACAAACTCTAAACATGCATTCAGCACATAATCCGAGAATCTCGACCCCTACAGTAGAAATTATTCGTCGAATATCAAGTAATAAAATCACCTGTTTCATACAAAAGTGCAATATCTACGGTCAAAAACTAAGAAACAGCGTTTTATTTTTAAATAACTGACTAAAATTTTCAACCCAGGGGGGTTTAGATTCATATTGTAGGTACTGCATCCATGGTGAAAGGTAACGCGTTGATGTGGGAAGCCACCCTGTACTTAAACACTCAAATTACACTGCGTTGGAAACGCAACTGGCACACTACAATAGTAAAATCTTCTTTCTCTCCCAAATTTAAAAAGAAAAAGAAAATAACGTTCACCTCAAAGCTATTACACAGACTATGCATAAACAGTATACCTACATAACGCTGGGACTACATCGATGGGTATTAAAGTATATTTTGAAATAGATGTAGAACCGCATTAAGGAGTTAGCCTGGGGCACTGCTTCTTTTTAAATGAAGAGGAAAATTTTAATTTCCTATCGCGTACCGACCAGTAGGGAGGGGATAGTGCGATGTCGATACATTTTCTTTAAATGAAAATGCTTCACTGTAATTTTATAAAAAGTATTTCATTTATTGTTTAAACTTATAACGATGGAACAATATTGGATCCTGAAGTTTTCGTGGTGTTTGGCAAAAACATCGCAAAAGGTTTGCTTCGTGAAATCTCTTCTCAGCATAATACATCTTGATGATTCTTGGCACTGAACAGACACATTGGTAGACACACACTAATAACAATATAATAAGTTTCAAATTCATATTTTTCCACCAAATTGTAACGGAAGTTTTTTGTCCACTGGTATAAAACAGTTTTCCACAAACTATCACCAAACAATAATATACCAAACTATCAGTCACTGTAAAATACCAGTCTCATTTATTAAACGGCGAGCTAATTCAAAATTTATCACGACTCGACCGTGTGAGCAATCAATTTGACATAAATATAGAATAATTGAATCACTACAGATATATAACAGTTTGCATAGCCATGATGATGTCATGTTGAATTGATCCGATAGTATTGTGCACATATCAATTTGTATGCATTCGCTATTGAACACGGATTGTGAAAAACATGGAGTGCCAATGTGCATTCAACCGATTTTAGCTTCGTTAGTTTCGTCTGAACTGAATGTTATTATCGATAAACGATAAAGTTGACTTTTCACTAAAATGTGGTATTTTATATGTCGAGCTTCAATTTGGTTGCGATAGTACAATTCGTATAGATACTCATTTAAATAAAGTTTGTAAGGTTTCAATCAAAGCCAGTCCATTTTTTATTGCAGGAAACTTGTTGGTATCTGCATAAACTCTATGTAACTTATACGAAGCTACCATTAGTAATTTAATAACACATATTATGTATGATCTTTCTAGTAGACACACTTTTTTTAAACGTAGTGAAGTAGAGAACTAACATGAAAATTACTACTAATTAAAATTTATTAACTTAAAATTAGTTCTAGACCGACAAACATCTGTGCATGACAAAGACACGAGCACGAGCACTAATATGTCAATACTTTGCAACTTTCAATTGCGATTTTTTCGTGAAATGACAAATGCAACGTTGAAATACGACACTTTACATAAACCTATGGGTTCGAAAATACTATGTTTGTAATAAGATCAAATTTCATTAAAAAATAAAGGAGAAAATTGCCTTTGAATAAAGCCAAGTGTATACATACTAAGCTCGTGACTGTATGTCGGTCTATAATGATTATATCAAATTTTTTGTACAAATTCGCATTTCAGCACTCCATTTCTATAACTTATCATCTCCGTGCCATATAGTGTCATCGTTTCATTGGCATTTATTGTTTTTTAATTGAGTGGCGCCGTCCATGTTTTGGTAATATATAATTGGGTGATGCTGAATGAATGGTCGATGCAGTCATCATGTACGTGACTTTCGTTTTTATCGATGAGTAAGTTCTCTTGATTAGCAATCAATTGTGTCATTCATGACGCTTCACTTTCAATTAGAACGTGTCTACACGTTCTAATTGAAATCGCTAATAGAAATAGTGTATTCAAATCAGTACTGAACATCATTAATTAAAATAAAATAAATCTAAGATAAGAAATTATTGTTGGGAGGTCTGTAGAGCTTAAACAGAGCAAATACTGTTAATACTGTTTTTTGGAAGGCATCTACAAAAGTGGAAAACTGGTGTGTCGTACAAAAAAAGTTATGTGTCAACTTTATGTCTTGACAGATTTTTATATAGCCAGTGCAGTGGAGTGATAGTACATGAAGTATATTATATGTACTTTAACAATTAAACACAAGACTTTAATTTAAATATAGTTTATCACACTAATATTATAAAGGCGAAAGTTTGTGAGTGTGTGTGTGTGTGTTTATATGTTTGTTACTTCTTCACGCTCAAACGGCTGGACCAATTTTGATAAAATTTGGTATGCAGGTAGCTGACACCGTGGATTAACATATAGGCTACTTTTTATCCCGATATTCCCACGGGATCGACATTTACGCGGGTGCAACCGCGGGGCGCAGCTAGTCAGAAATAAGCATTTCCGTAAATCCCATAAGAAAGTTTTGAATTTTCTCATCATATTTTACAAACAACGCCAAAACATCGATAGTTTTCCGCCAGTTCAGCACATCACTAGACCTAACCTCCGTCGTTAAAAATATTGCTGTTTGAACGCAGAGTTCGCTTAGCGTTTTAATAAATTTGGAAAATTAAAGATTCATATCTGATTCACTTCACTAGTGAGCCACCAGACTCCTCCCGACATGTAAAAATTTTATGCTCAAATTTAGACGACAAAATGTTGCAATAATAACTGGGGTTTGTAGAAGGATTTATGTTTGTTATTTTATAAAAGGATTGTTTAAAAAGTGTCTTATCGTTGTGCCAGATATTGCATCATTCACGCAGTAATGAGAGGATAAATGAAACTAAGACATTTCGCGCCAATCCTAAATACATTGGGATAAGAGCAGGAGGATCACACAGACTTGCTCCATGTAAAATACTGATATTCAACTGCATCCGGTTAGACTGGAAGCCGACCCCATCATAGTTGGGAGTGGCCTTTTTTTTTTTTGTTGTCGCGTGGAAAACTTCAAAAGGCACCCGACCTCCGGGGAGGGAGGTCGGGGAGTGAGAGATATTTACCTCACTAAAACCACCCCGGTGATCACCATCAGCACATAGGGGTGGTCCCGGCTCCTCTTAAAAGACTAATACCGGAACCCCCCCGTGCAACGCCTGAAAGGCACATCCCTGGGGAGACTGTAAAGAAAGAAAGAAAGAAAGAAAGAAAGAAAGAAAGAAAAAGTATTTATTGCGACTCGTACAGGAAGATCACAAACTAAACTAAACACAGTCAAATAAAAATCCAAGTTATATAAAAAAAAGAAAAAGTAACAAAAGGAAAATAAAACAGAAAGTCCTATACGAGGCCAAAAGGCTCCTATCTCAGCATGATGCTGCGACATTTAAAAAATAAATGTCACAGCACTGTTCTGATAGGGCCCGCTGTGATGTCACGGGCAGTTACAGAAACAGAAATAAATAATTATGTAAAATATTAGCAAATAATTAAATAAATTAATTTTTTAATCTGCGCCAGACGTAACCTCATTACTTGTCTATGCCTTGCACTCTCTGGTGTGTCTGTGGCATAGCTGTGACAAGTAAATGGACGCAGGCGCCGACCTTACGGCGAGATTATTAAATACAATTACACATAAAGGGGCCTCCACTGAGCCTCGCTATGCAGCACGTGATCACTGTACCACCGTCTTCCCTGGGGTCACTTGGTGGGCGGACAGAGTCCCCACTCTGTGCGCCCGCGACCCCAAAGGTCCACCTACCTTGTTTGGTAAGCGGGTTTCAGCGTGTTAGGCGCCAAGGCGGTTGCCACCCCAACGCCTCCTTCACCGAGCAGGATCAGCCCTCTCCCGATCCCGCGCGGCGGCCTCCTTCTTGTCCATCACGGTCTCACAGAAGGAGGCTACTACCGTGCAATTCTCTGTCTCTGCCAGCATAGCCCTCACTACTGCCGGCAGGTCTCGCCCGGTCCTGGCAACCGGGACCCGCCAGTTGGGAATGGCCTAGGCAGATTAATTGTGTTTTTATGTTTTTCTTTTTCAATAGGCTGGCAGATGCTTATTTAATTAAATAATACTTTCAATGCTACCATCTTCCTCAATAAATACCATCTTCAGTATCGAAACTGTGTACAGATGAAAATTAAGATAAAAATACAACATCTCAATCCACCCTAAGTTCGTTAGTATTCTTAATTAAAAATCGATTTCAAAATGGCGACGCGCCTTAGGTGCGATTTTATTTTTAGGGTTCTGTTAGACAAAAAAATGTCGTGTTTTATTGGGGACCCTTATCTTAGCATTGTAGGTACTTTTGAATTAAGTCTTAGCAAACGTACAAACAGAACTCTTAATGATGATGTGTCAGCGAGAGATTTAAAAAGTTGTAGGGATTTTAATTAGGTATGTGTAGATTTGAAGTAACACATTTTATACAGTGACTGCTCCTTAGAAATAAGATTTAACTTTCAAGAACTGCCAGAATTTGTTTCCAATATTATATCAAATTGTTTGTTTATTTAAATACTAGCTGCGCCCCGCGGTTTCACCCGCATAAGTGTCGATCCCGTGGGAATATCGGGATAAAAATTAGCCTATGTGGTAATCCAGGGTGCCTGCTACCTCCATACAAAATTTTATCAAAATTAGTCTAGCCGTTTGAGCGTGAAGAAGTAACAAACATATAAACACACACACACTCACAAACTTTCGCCGTTATAATATTAGTGTGATTTTTAGACGATATCTGAATACCTACAATCCACGTCCATAAATTAAATAACTTACCTGTAATATGTGATTTTTTTTTCATTTCAGGTTCTGGAAAATCACTATGAACATTATAGCTACCTCATCATCTGCGTAGCCTTTTCCCAACTATATTGGGGTCGGCTTCCAGTCTAACCGGATGCAGCTGAATACTAGTATTTTACATGGGGCGACTGCCTAGCTGACTTCCACAACCTAGGGACTGGGTAATACAATACCCTTGGTAAGACTGGTTATCAGACTTTCGGGCTTCTGACTACCCGTAATGACTGTCAAAGATCCACGAATGACAACCGGGACCAACGGCTTAACGTCCTTTCCGAGGCACGGAGGGGTCCCGGTATGTAAAGATGGTCATCCATCCATAGACCAACCGCGGCAAGCGTAGTTTAACCTGATCGATCGACCTGTGCAGCTGTTATTATTTAGCCACGGGCCTATAGCTACCTATTTCTAACAAAGATTCACAGGTGGAAAAAAATATGATACCTACACTTATTTGACGCCGCAATAGTCAATACGTCTGGTCTTAAAATTAAATTGTATAAGTACAGAATTTCTAACCCAAAAAAATAATAGAAGCATCCTATTGCGTAACACACTATTAATCGCAACTTGAATAATTTATTTCTAATCCATTGCTTCATAATATGTTCGAAAAATTTGTCTGCTCAACAACGTAAGTAATGCAATGAATGTTGATGAAAAGTTAAAATGAAAACCTTTGCTACTGTTAGATTGTTACGCAATTACCCGTGGTAGATTTTTATTATTATTTTTCTTTTTTTTATTATTTATCCTTTTGATAGATTCTTATTTTGTAAATGTGAGGACTTTGTAGGCCTTATAGACTTTAGATCTGTAGACCATTTTCTATTTTATCAAGTACTTGGTACTTGTTGACAGGCCTGCGCTGTCCTCCCATACCTACTGTAATCTGGAAACATTGTAAAAGCCAATTATTTTTAAAAATAATAATAATAATAATTTATTTAATAAAAACGTTTACAAAAGTTGTACATTTAGCCAAGAGTAGAAAATTTTCAATACAATTATAGTGCCTAAAAATATAGTAAAACTAAAATATTTCTTTTTTATTACATGTGCAAGTAGTGATGGTTCGGAATTAGAGTGTTAGATAGCGACCTGCCCGAACTAGGTTTATTCAAACCTGTGTTTCAGGGTTAAAAAGGGGGTTAAAAAGAGTAACCATGGAGTTTCTTGCCGGTTCTTCTCCATAGGAAACGATTGGAACCGTGCACCTAGCTTCTGACGTTTCATAAGTGCCCATGTAGGTTTATGTGAAATATAACATTTTGATTTTGATTGACCCCACAGAACGTCATAAGCAAGGCAGAATTAACCTTTAAGTATGGACGTCATTTTTTCTTAACACTACTGTGGATGTGGAGTCTCACAGGCTCCTATATGCACACACATTTTTTTTGGGGAATTTGATATAAGATCGCTTTAAAACTGTTTGAATATTAAAGTTATGGGATTTAGTAACAAAATAACGGGCTTATATAATCAACTTTTATATAAAAATATAGAAATTTGAAAAATCAAAAATTTTGGCACTTTTCAGTCTAAATCTACTTAGGTTACATTTTTAGGTATTAAAAACAGCCAAACTTATTCTTTTAACAAAATGAGTCTTTTTTCTCAAAATATAATATATAAGAAACCAAAAACACGAAACACCTACTTCAGGTAACAAATATAAAAAATTTTGACAACTAACAACTAATAGTTACTTTTCGATAACTCCGATAGTGGAATATAGTCCGAACTATCACTACCTGACTCTTCTCCTAGGTCCTGGTCCTGGTCCTGATCTTCATAATTGTCACTTTCATGATTTTGTATCAGTTCGAACTCCAATATAAAAAAATCTTCAATATTCTCTTCATTGTCAGACTGATCCGAAGCTAAGAACAACTCACTCACTTTTGTTCGAAAGATGGATCTGCTGCACGCAAAGTTTTTCTCGCAGGGCCCTGAACAGAACTCGTAGATGGTCGTTTTGATTTAGAACTACCGGCTTTATTGTTTTTTGAGATTTTGTACTACAAAATCGGAAACAAACATAATCGCCCTTATAAAATATATCATAGGGCAACAATGGACGTGTAGCCTGACAGGCTCCGGTCAATATTTTGATGGTCATTACTTACGTGATATTCATCGGAAGTCACAACCTCCTCCCTCGTTGGTAGTTTTACATCTAAAACAAAAGCTACTGAGCCGCTCAATCGCGAGGAGTGGGGGAAAGTAGGTGAAACTAAGAAAACGACAACATCGAGTAGCCTGTGAGACTCCACATCCATACTTAAAGGTTAATAGTATTTACTGATTAATAATCATAGAAATCATCAACATAATTTTTGAAGTGATAATTTCTTTAGGCGCGTTCTTTATTTTTTGAGATGGGAAAGTACCATTGAACTCGCGCCACTGTTACCGTAAGCGACACCGCGCGTGTTTTGTTTATGAGACGATTTAAAAAATTCCCGCTTCGGATGTGTTCGGCTGTCCTCGGGATGTAGAAAAACGGTGGCAATCCGGGAGCGCCCACAAAAGTGAAAACAAAACACAAACAGAATTGGAAAATTTTATCTGCTCCACAACGTAGGTATAACTAACGCATAAAAGTTGATGAACTGTCAAAATGAAGCCCCGCTGGTCTAGCTAACTCCGATTAAACATTCTACAGAACCCATAGAAAATATCGCTGTTCTGCATTTCAATTTCCAAGCGAATCGAACTGCCATCCTTCTGATTACGTCTTCATTTGATATTTATTTTTAATTAAGAAAAAAGGCGGCGTCCGCCATACCTAATTATTTTGTAGGTTATCTTAGCAAATGATTTATTCATTCGCGGATTCTGCTGAGAACCTTTTTTTATTTGGCTTGAAGATAGATAGCTAGGGGGTGGTTCATTAATTAAATTACTTATAAATTATTTTTGAACGATAACGGAAAAATATTGGTTAAGTTTTGGAGTGAGAGAGTAGATGTTTTTGGGTAGCTGTTGTAGGTAGGTAGGTTCGGATGAGACTTTTATGAACCAGGGAAGCATGGTACAAAAGGGACGAGGCCTCATGCCCAGCAGTGGGTGGTACAAGACAGGTGCAAGATGCATTAAGAAGCCCCCTCGTGTAGCGCAGTTTGTTCCGCTAGTTACTCTACTGAACGCTCTCGCTCGGCGCATCCTGGACAGTCACACCCAACACCTTATTTGACTGGCCAATTCTTGCCTTGCGGTGGTAAGGCTCATGCTCGCCTTGTTTGCGACCACCCTCCCACCGGTGTCCGGCGTCGAGCAGCTTACTGTGTTTCGTCGATGCGCGGGAGTTCCAGTACATCTGAATATTCTTTCAGTTATTTGTCTGGCCTTTTGTCGTATACCTAGGTTTAAAAAACACCTGTGGATGTCTGAAGAACTAACTACCTAGATAGAGATTATGCAAAGAAACTAAAGTCCCCGTCACGAGAAGCTATACATTTTGTAAATAAAGAATTTCTACTAAGTTACGTAGCGCCAATTCAATCAACAACAAATAATCCCAAATTCAATCAACTCAAAGTAACATACGTGTAAAATGAAACTAACGAGCAATATCACTTAATCGGGTTCTATTTTAGCGATGTAAAGTTTTGTGGTACTGGAACGCGTCTGACTCATGGAACGTAAACATTTGGGCCGCCATTTTGAAGTAAGTTCACGCTGACGCTGTCAACCCTGCAGAATGTAAATACAGAATACTCGGAAACGTCTGACGACAGTAAGATGTGTTTGTTAACATAATTATATCCCATAGAAATAAAAATCATTACAAAACTGTTTTATTCTTATTTGATCCAAAGGTTGTTTATAGAATTTGTAGCTTCTCGTGACGGGGACTTTAGGCACCAATATAGTTTTTGTCAATCAATCAATGTATGTGCTATTTTAGGTAATTGGTAGTATAACAATATTTTTCTTAGGTTCTCTGAGTAAAACAGATTGTAAAAAAATCTGTAACATTTTATTTGTAAATATTTTGAAAAATATAATAAGTACAACATCTTACATCACAATTAGGAACTCAGGTAATCAGTAAATTAAAATAATAACTTTCATTACACAATCCGAAACAGTTCATCCAAACATGTTTACAAATTGCACAGCCTATGACTAACTTTATTTCTAAATTATACTATCATAAATTCATAACTATAAAACTAGTTACCCACTAGATCGCTACGCTATAATCTATTTATAGCTAGCCCCGATACGCGACTAGGCATTAATTAAAACGACAAAACAAAATAACCGTGGACTTCAGTTGCAGTCAGAATTCACACTATTCCAATGGGAGAATTAATTAAATACTGCCTCTGTTTGTGCTTATAGGGATGCTGGATACGCCTTCCGAAATAAAATACAATATTCTCGTGTTGTTAAGAATTTACTTTTAAAGTTATATGATTTTTTTTAAATCAGGAGCTTGTGGCTTGGTAATAAGGGTTAAGCTACGCTTGCCGCGATTGGTCCGTGGATGGGTGACCATCTTTACATACCAAGACCCCTCCATGCCTCGGAAAGTACGTTAAGAGCGGTTCTACACTACATCCGATCCGAATCCGAGAAATACCGGACCGAAGTCACCATAGACCTAGACCTGTTTGTGTGAGGGGTTGCGCACTAGATCCAATCTCTATCCGTCTGAATCTAGAACATTCCCAATTAGGATTGAAGTCGGATCTTTAATTCGGATTCGGATCGAATGTAGTGCGAAACCGCTCTAAGCCGTTGGTCCCGGCTGTCATTCGTGGATCTTTGAGAGTCGTTACGGGTCGTCAGAAGCCATAAAGTCTGACAAGCAGTCTTACCAAGGGGTTTCGTATTACCCAATAACTGGGTTGTGGAGGTCAGATAGACAGTCGCTCCATGTCAAATACTGGTATATCAGCTGCATTTGGTTAAACTGGAAGCCAACCCCAACATGGGAAAAGGCTAGGCAGATGACAATGATTTTTTTTGTAAAAAAACCTCCGCCCCCTTTTAAAATGTCTATTTTTATATCTGTTTTTCATGGTGTCCACAATAAATATTCTATCTTCTACCTACCTACGAAATTAATTTTATTTATCCAATACTTATAGATAACTTAATTTAATTGTAGCGGTATCTACAACGCTACATGCGAACAACGCGTCATACTGACGTCACGCAAATCCTGCATCGCGCAAGCAGAGTTTACCGCGCAACTAGCATAGATACAACGGCCCGACATGAATCATCGGGCAGTTGCCCGCCAGACACAACACCCGTCTGGTCGGAGGATCCTCCCTTTTCTATGGAGGTTGAGTGAACTTTACATTCTGTTCCTCATACCTCTATATAATTATTTAACCATATTTTGCTTGCCTTGAATTACCTTTCCTAAATTGACGGTTGACATTTTGCCATATTAATGACACTAACTTGTTCTCATGGATCAGAAAGAAAACCTGTTGCAGAATTTTTTGACTGAGGGGTGATTTTTCCATCGCCAGATAACTTTTATTCGAGGAATAAAATTGACGTTTGACAGTTTTTGTATAAAATTTGAAATATCAGCCCTAAACCGAAGACCAAACATTATGGTCAAGACAACTGTAAAACTGAAAAAAAATAGCACGACAAGCGTCGAGTTCTTTTTACCTGACTCCGCGACAACATAATACAGGTTTACTTTTTAATAATTTGTTGAATAGTTACCTAATATATTTCTTAAACAGGGTTATTGGTAAAACATTAACAACCTCTTAAGAGTTCATTGTACTCATGATTATGAACAACTTTTACTATGAGACTAAACCTGAAATCGCGAAAAAATATCAGCTGTTTCCTACATTATGTTCGTATAACTCGTCAAAATGTAGGCAACAGCTGATTTTTTTTCGCGATGTCAGATTTGGTCCCATAGTAAAAGTTGTTCATCCTAATGATGAGTACAATGACCTCTTAAGAGGTTGTTAATGTTTTACCAATAACCCTGTTAAGAATTCTTATATCGTTTTCAGTTGATCCTCACACGCGATGTGATATTTTCTAATACTTAATTTAAAAAAAAAACCTTGGTTTATTTATGTTTAGGTACCCTGAAAAATGAGAACATTTTCAATACCCTCACACCATTTTCAAGCCAGGCCACATCCAGTACGGCCAGTCCATGGCCTAGCACAGTAGACAGTGGGGCCATAAATTGAGGTGTGCTGTCAATTGCACCCGTCCACCAATAGTTGCGGTTCGACGCCGGGCCGTGCTGTGCGGTGGCCGTACAAATTTTACATGACATTTTAGCCTTTTTTTTGCTCACTTTTGATATTTTAAAACTGTGTTGAATTATTGTTTTTGTTTTTTTTTTTTTGCGTATTTTGATATTTTTGTATATTATAACCATTTAAAATGAAGGAAATCATATTTTTGGCAATAATATAAAATAGTTTGGATATTGTTTAATTATCAGTTTTTATTATTGTTTATTTTAATTCAACTGATAGGTAAAATGTGTATCGATCATAATAATTAAAAACGTAGACCATGTGTTTCGTGGCAATTGTGACAAGCCATTTTTTCAAAGTAAATATTCATTAATTATACATACTTTACCCGCTACTTACGTTGGTACAAATGTCAGTTTTCAGAAATAGAAACAACAAAGTAATGAAGCCATGCCAAAAACTGAACTGAATATCGGTAAGTACACCATTTTATGTGCAAACCACAATTAGTGATAAAAATAGATGACGTCACATAATGATAGCTAATTTCGCGCCCCACTCCTATAGCCTCGGTAGCGCAGTAGGCAGCGCGTAAGTCTCATAATCTTAAGGTCGTGAGTTCGATCCTCACCTGGGGCATAACTTTTTGTATTTCTTATCTGATTTTAATGTCATTGAGATAATTATTCATAGTAATTGATATTGATACTTTTTTACCTGCTGTATTTTCCCATCACTATTTTAGTGCTTGTGACGGTGACGTCATCTATTTAGTGATGGGAAAATCCTAGTATGAAGTAGGTAGGTAGTCAAATGGCACGCTTGGTTTTCATATAGATCGTGAAGCCTCGTATGCACTAGGCAACATTTGGCGCGTGACATGTTGCTCAACATGTTGAAAGTTAGCGCCGAACTTTTGTTTAGCATCGTCATCTGTCTACGCATGATCGCTCGTCGCAACTAGTGTTGATTTCAGCGGTGGTGGTTATAATTTTATCGAAACATGCAACAAAAAAAATCCACATTGGTGGGTTAGAAATTACATACGTAGAAAATAAAAAAAATTATGTATTCAGAGGATAGTGTTCGTGTGGTTGATAGATGTTTTACGAATTTAACCCAAATGAGCACTCGTTCGTTACACCACACGGACATTTCTGCGCGTCATGTCTCCACTCGACAACATTTGATACTCAACTGCATGCTGGACGGAAACAAACAACAAGCCGCGCGTCATATTGCGTGCCAGCTGGCAACGTCGCGCGCTGTTGTGCAACGCTGCCGAACATGTTGAGCAAAATGTGTTGTGCGACACTTCTTGCCCAGTGGATACGGGGCTTTATACTTGGGTTATCTAGGTCTATCTGTATCTGTGGTAGATAGCTACTTACGAGTACCAAATAGTTACATTCACACACGCCGTTTTCCCATCAGGCAGAAACTACAGAAGGCCACCTGTTACGACCTTTTTTTTTTTTGAGGGTTATAAATCATAAAATGACTCCTCCCGCTCTGGGTGGAGCGGAAGGGAGTGACAGACTCTTACTGACTAAAACCCATCCGTGTTCCTTCCTTAGCCCTTTATGTTCCGGGGTAGCGGACCCGCTAACCCGGCAGGCTTGCCCCTTCACTGGTGCTGACGTCTCTTTGAGGCGTGCGTGGAACACGTACGCGCCGTCCGGCACGGGCCTGGTCCTGATCGGACGGTGAGCTACCCACTACTCTCCGTCCGCAGGCCCGCGCCTACGGTGACCGGGAGTCGTCACGCGGCTCCCGACGCCCGGAGCGTCGCCCGCGGCGGCTGGGACGTGTTGCGACTCTTACGTACTCTGTAGCGGTATCTACAACGCATCATACTGACGTCACGCAAAATCCTGCATCGCGCAAGCAGAGTTTACCACGCAACTAGCATAGATACAACGGCCCGACATGAATCATCGGGCAGTTGCCCGCCAGACACAACACCAGTCTGGTCGGAGGATCCTCCCTTTTCTATAGAGTATGAGTGAACTTTACACCCTGTTCCTCATACCTCTATAACTCCTTTTGCTTCGTTTACGTTCATACCAATATATTTTATTCACTGCCTCGATGGCCTAAAGGCCAATTCGCGTAATTTAAAACGTTGTCGCAATCTCGTCTCAGGGACAAACAAATGTCAAAAACTTGTCAAAATGTAGGGAAATCAAAGGTATTTGTGACAGATGGAGTCTGAGATCAGACTGTGAACGTTCTTAAATTTACGAGAATTGCCCCTCTGGTGTTCGCAAGCGCTATTGCCGAGTATGAGGTCCAGGGTTCGAGTCCCGGGTCGAGCAAAGTGTTATTAGGTTTTCCCATCCGGAATTTCTCAGTAGCAGCCCGTATTCTAGGGTCGCTCCTTATTACATAGGACTTCAACATAACTGGTGAAATGTTGGTGTACCTACTTAAGATACACTTCTGCCTAACCCATACATTACAGGTGTGGGGATATTTAGTGTTCCGAACCCAAAGGGCGCCAGCGGAACCATTACTAAAGCCTCCTCTACACATAAGCCTCCTCTACACGTCGTCAGATTCATCAGCAGATGGCCATCTGCCAATACCTCCGCCGACGTGTAGACGGGGTAATTTGCTAGTCTGTGGTAGGTATTTAGCCTCTGCCGACGTCAAATACCTACAACAGACTAGCAAATTACCCCATCTACACGTCGGCGGAGACATTGGCAGATGGCCATCTGCTGATGAATCTGACGACGTGTAGAGGAGGCTTAATAGGTAGACACTAGAAATATTCACAGAGTGTGTTAATAAAAATTAAATGATTTATTTTTGCGTTTTTTGCCTTGTGATACGGTACCCTTCGTGTGCGTGTCCGACTCGCACTTGGCCGGTTTTCATAGCTTCACGCATCACATATCACATTAATGAATTTCAAAGAAAGTGTTCAACAGTATCATGCAGATTATGTCCCAGACTACACTTGCAGCTCAAAAATACCCACAAAAATAAAACAAATCAATTAAAACCTATAAAATTTACTCCAGAAACTGTCCTTGAACCGTCTCCCCGTTCCCATACATCCATGAAGGCATCAATCGAATTATTTAGCTCTAAATCAATTGATATGACTCAGAACCCAAACACGAAATAATTGGTGTGTGAACAAACTAGCAAACTATGTTTTATTTGTGACCCAGTTGAAAATTAGTTTGATCATCGGATACTTTTTTGTGTCATTGGAGAAAATTTAGTTTTGTCACGGATTGTGGGAAAAAATTCGTGGAGGAATGATACATGATTTTAATTCTGTAAGGGGCCTAAAAAGGCCACTTTGGAGAATCATAAAAGGATAATATTATGAATTATAATATGGCGAAGACAGTCCGTGTTTTTCTTTTTTCCGCTGCACTACGTAGGTATAATCAAAGAGATTGGAAGTGGATTTGGATTGGATTGATTGGTATTTTAGCACAGACAAAAAAAATAACTGAAAAATGCTCCACCAATGGGATTTACGATACGATTAACATAACATTTAACTGTCCATTATGTTATCCTTTTATGATTCTGCCAAAGTGGCCTTTTTAGGCCCCCAGATATCTTTTATCCGTGGAATAAAATTGACGTGTGACAGTTCTAGTATGGAAAAACTGACAAAAATTTTAAATTAATTCCCATTTTTTTTAATTTAAAATTTATTTACCTCATCATCTGCCTAGCCTTTTTCCCAGCTTCCAGTCTAACCGGATGCAGGTGAATACCAGTATTTTACATGGAGCGACTGCCTATCTGACCTCAACAACTCTGTTACTGGGGAATACGATACCCCTTGGAAAGACTGGTTTGCAGACTTTCAGCTTTAAAATTTATTTATGTATCATTATTAATTGGTGAAATTTGCCATTAGTAGGTTTGTCAAAGCACTTTTACATATCAAAACTCGACGAGTTCCTCAAGACCAAAGAAACGATGGATGGATTGTGTGAATGATGATATGGTGAAGAAAGGGGTGACTACCGAGATGACCAGTAATAGAGAAGTATGGAAGAAGAAGACAATGACATGTTGTGCCGACCTTAAATAATGGCAGCATAATGATGATGAACTAGTTGAGTTTGGTGTTTCCTAACTGACTACTCTGAGAAGAGAGACCGAAACAAACTCAGAGGTCACAGTCAAAGTCCACACATAATCTAATGATAGGTACGTTTTATATATGCTATGCATGCTCCCATATGTAAAAGGTCATAAGGCTGGTTTGCCACCAGAGATGAGCGAGGATGCGCAGCGAGGAATGTGTGTAAAACTAACCAATACCAACGCTAACTTAGTTCAAGATATAAAAATGAAGCGATGTTATTGGTTGGTTTCACACACATCCCTCGCTACGCATCCTCACTCATTTCTGGTGAAAACGAGAAAAAAAACTTTGAGCCTTATTTTGCCTAAATATGGCTGGTTTACATACGGAATATCATGTTTGACACGTAATGCTTTAGGCTACTATGAGTGCCTTATAAATCAATCATGTTAATCAGTACGGATTAGTTTTTCAACATTAAAATAATATCAGGCGTTAGACGTTATTTAATGAAAAAAATTTAAAAAATTCACACCTTGATACATTTGATGATATTGAAATAAACATCTGATTATAGAAAAAATCGCACTTGTGGTTAAAGCTACTAGCTAGATCCTTAGTACATTCAGAATCTGTATCGATTTGCTTAACTGACCTTTATAACTCTATAAAACACACACAAAATTCACACCATCTGGGCTTAAAGGGTTTCCCTAAATATATACAATTATATGAACTAATTGACCTGTGAGTGAGTGGCGTCCAAGGACCGGGAGACCAAGTGTTGGTAGCCCTGGGGAGAGATGGATGGATGCCATTGTTACCATCGTGGTTAAATCTGGATGAGGCTGGCAAGGATAGTGTGGGGATTGGTATACATGAACAGAGGTATATGCCCAGAAGTGGATGAAGTTGGGGTGTAGATGACGACGATGATGAATTAACTATATTGTAATGATTTATATATCTATAGGAAGAGGGGCCCGTGGCTACATAATAACAGCGGCACAGGTCGATCGATCAAGTTAAGCTACGCTTGCCACGGTTGGTCTGTGGATGAGTGACCATCTTTACATACCGAGACCCCTACTTGCCTCGGAAAGCACGTTAAGCCGTTGGTCCCGGGAGTCATTCGTAGATCTTTGACAGTCGTTACGGGTAGTCAGAAGCCTGAAAGTCTGACAACCAGTCTTACGAAGGGGTATCGTATTACCCAGTAACTCGGTTGTGGAGGTCAGATAGGCAGTCGCCTCATGTAAAATACTGGTATTCAACTGCATCCGGTTAGACTGGAAGCCGACCCCAACACAGTTGGGAAAAGGCTAGGCAAATGATGATTACATATCTTTAGAAAACACTTCTTGTTGACAAAGCTTGTTTGCATATGTGACCCGGAGAAATGTCGGTGGAAAATTTTTGAGTACAGAAGTGGATATAATATAAGATAAGAGGAAGATCAAAGAAACGATCAATGGATAGTGTGAAATTGAAAGATAATATTTCTGGAAAGGTGATGGATAATAGAGAGTAACCAAAAAAGAAAATATATACATACTAGCAGTGCCCCGCGGTTTCACCCACATAAGTGTCGATCCCGTGGGAATATCGGGATATAACTATCCTAGGACTCAAACTATCGCTATACCAAATTTCATCTAAATCGGTTGAGCGGTTTAAACGTGAAGAGGTAACAGACAGAGAGATAGACACTCGCATTTATAATATTAGTATGGATATTACAACGACGCTTAATCGATTGAGATAAAGGCAGAAGGATACATGATGAAACAGCTATCGATCATCAGTGTCGATTAAAAATAAATTGGAATCAAGGCATAGAAGAAAATAAAATGTCCCCCGAAGCAACAATTGAAAACATTGGATTCCATATAGATCCAGATCCATAGATCAGCCCATCTTTCGATAAAATTCTCACCGTGAAAACTTAGCTGTCATTGAACTTGCTATTAACAACAAGTGAGCTTGCAGTGACCTGTCAATCCTTAGCATCAAATAGTCTATTCTGTAAAAGACTCACCGTGAAAACTTAGGTAAAGTGAGCTTCACGAGAGCTGTCATTTCACCTGATGCTAGGAATCCACACTGTTGACAGCTCGCTTCAAGCACACTTCGCCTAAGTTTTCACGATAAGATTTTTGAAAGCAAGTGGAGTGACAACTATTCCTACGAACGGTCTATTCCTTATAAATCTCATCGTGGAAACTTAGGTGACACTTCACCTAAGTTTACCGTCGTCGTCGTCGTCGTCGACGTCGTCGTCGTCGTAGTAGACCGTCTAGTTTCTCTTAATGAGACATCTATAAAACAAAAACTCAACAACGTCCCACATACCATCACTTACTCAAATGACCATTATAAATCGTTCAGGAATCACGACAAGTCACAACCCCATTCAGGAGCAATCGATTCATTGAGTAACGTCCATGCTGCGTTCACCGCTATATTTAGCGATGGTCAATACCTCGTTGATAGCATATGATCAACTGGATCTAATAATAGAAAATGCATCAGTGAACACGAGAGTGCCTCGTGGCGTTTTATTGATAGTGGGCCTAAGGTCTGTTGCTGATTCGGGAGTGGTTCGTTTGGGGATGAATCTGTTTTTGGCGTTTTAATTTGACAGGGTCCAGGTTGGAAAACAAGTGATATATACAATCTACCAGAAGCGTACATTATTCCTAGTTATTTTTAAGCACCATAATATTAGTGGGCATATATTGCCATTGGCATAAATCCAGAGGCCAGGCAGCTACCGAAATTTTCATAATAATAAAAAACTAATATCACTTTGAAGACGCGAAGGCCAGGAGCCTGTGTTGCAGCCCAACCCGTTTGCACTGAAATTGACTCGAAGCGGTTGGTTGATGTGCTGGCGTTTGTACTATCGCTAGATTAGTTACGATACTAATAAAATTAATAATTATTAAACTAAACAATTGTAATACGAATTCTCAATCTGGAAATGTTAATTTTTAATTATTATTTTTTTCCTCAAATTTGTTAAAAAAAATCTAAATTTTTATTTTTATCCAGTTTACACTATTAGTAATATGAATGCTCAATCTTGACATTTTTTATATGTGCATGTTGAAAGAGGCTCGAATTGAAAGAGGACACACAAAATAACCTTTTTGTTACTGTAGATTTATATTGTATTATTAGCGCCCCGCGAAAATATCGGGATAAAAACTATCCTATGTCCTGTCCCGGCACTCAAAAACTATCTCTATACCAAATTTCATATCAATCAGTTCAGCGGTATAACCGTGAAGAGATAACAGACAGACAGGCACACTCGCATTTATAATATTAGTATGCAGATGTGCATCCTTCATATAATTTCGAACATCTTACCACAGCAGATACCCAACAATAAAATCAAAAGAAAAAAGCGGATCAAACCGGAATGAGAAAGTTTACAGTGAATAAGACAGAGATTAAAACAGAAGAAGAACTAGCAGGGTATCGACGAGGGGCGTGGAGGGGGGGTTCAGGGGATCAGAACGGAATAACTCCGAAAAACAGCCTAACCAAGAGCAGACCGTTTGAAATCGATAGCGATCAACATTAGACTCGTTACAACAATGAAGACACGCATCAAATCATAGCTAACTTCTGCACAATTAACAAACGGCACGTATTTCATGATATATCGGTTCGTCATGTGATTTCTTTCATCAGTTTGTTAATCGAAGGTACGTTTGGATTGACGATTTATTTCTAGGCGGCAGGAATTGCAGAGGTCAGGGGTCTTACCATGAACTCTTATAGAAGGTCAATCATCATCTGCCTAGCCTTTTCCCATTTATGTAGGAGTCGGCCTCCAGTCTGACCGGATGCAGCTGAATACCAGTATTTTACATGGAGCGACTGCCTATCTGACCTCCACAACCCAGTTACAGAGTAATACGATACTCCTTGGTCAGACTTTCGGGCTTCTGACTACCCGTAACGACTGTCAAATATCCACGAATGACAGCCGGGACCAACGGCTTAACGTGCTTTCGGAGGCACAAGGTAACTTCTCTTAAGGTAACTTCTCTTCTTAGTCTGTGCTTCTCTTCTTGTCTGTGGGAGGCACGGAGGGGTCTCGGTATGTAAAAATGGTCACCCATCCACAGACCAACCGCGGCAAGCGTCCTGTGCGGCTGTTATTATTTAGCCACGGGCCATAGAAGGCCATAGAAGGTCAATTTGAGACGAAAAAGGAAGTGACACTAAAAGGTAAACCTAACAGACAGCTGTGCTGCTGGGGAGTTTGTCACATGACTTCCATTTTTTGGTTCTAGGACATGCCGGTTTCCTCACGATGTTTTTCTTCACCGTTTTGAGAGCAGATGATGAAATCACGCTAATATTACAAAGGCGAAAGTTTGTGAGTGTGTGTGTGTGTGTTTTTACGCCGTACGGCATTTCATTTAATTTCAACTTTCAAGCTCTTGTTTTTAGGGTTCCGTACCTAAAGGGTAAAAACGGAACCCTATTACTAAGACTTCGCTGTCTGTCCGTCTGTCCGTTTGTCCGTCTGTCTGTCTGTCTGTCTGTCTGTCACCAGGCTGTATCTCAAGAACCGCGATAGCTAGACAGTTGAAATTTTCACAAATTATGTATTTTTGTTGCCGCTATAACATCAAATACTAAAAACAAAATAAAATAAATATTTAAGGGGGGCTCCCATACAACAAACGCGATTTTTGCCCTTTTTTGCTCGATATCAAAAATGGCAACAGGTAGGCACTTGAAATATTCACAAAATACTCAGCTGTATTTTAACTTTAATAATAAATAATAAAATTAAAATAAAATAAATATTTAAGGGGGGCTCCCATACAACAAACATGTTTTTTTCGGCGTTTTTGCCTTGTGGTACGGAACCCTTCGTGTGCGAGTCCGAGTCGCACTTGGCCAGTTTTCGAAATTAATGAACCGATTTTAATGAAACTTCATACGCACAAGCAGGATACAAAGGTCTAAAAAGTTATTTAAAAACATTTGTCTTATTTAAAAAAAGATAACTGGAAATCTCCGTTTCTATGGTAATTTAAAAATCGGTCTAATTTGGCTGTAACACTATTTTTCGAAAATGTTTCTAAACTTCAACTATATACGATGGTCCTGCATACTTATGTCTTTTGTTGACTGTAGGTACCTATGGGCCGGTATTTTTTTTTTCATTATTACGATTTTGGTCCCAATGAGAAAGTCAGTTTAATGGTTTGTACCATACTCGTAGACGTGACCACACCTTCTGCTACATGCTGTAGAAGAAGCAGAAGAGATTGATTTGTATTGTCAAATGTCAATCTCAAATTGTCAATGTCAAATAAATAATGTGTGTTGTCTTTGGTCCCTAGCCCTGACATCAAGCAATGGACAAAATTGTCAGCATTTTTTGAGTACGAGGCTTTTGGCTACGTTGTGTGTGTACATTTTATGTCTTTTTTTACTTGCAATGTGCGTTTTGTTTGTGCAGAATAAACAGTTTTTCTTTCTTTCTTTTCTTCTTTAGATAAGATTATAAATAGTCGTACAAACAACCTGCATTAGGGTGCTTACATAAAAAAACAGTTTTTCGGTGCTGGCGAGTCTGTGCGGGTCGGTACCGCCGATCGGTGCGGGTGAAATAGTACAGACGCCAGCACATCAAGCTATCCGAAACTGTCACATTTTCCCAATCAATTTTGAAACTTATGCTTTAGCGATAAAGTTGAAAATCTATTAAAGAAATTTGACAGATTGTAGGAACTTGATGTGCTGGCGTCTGTACATTAACATATGCGCTCACACATGAAGAAACAGGTAAAACATGTAACCGTTTCCTTCCGAAGATCAAGTTGTAGAGATCTGTACTGAGAGTCGGGCCCGAACACCCGCGGCCTTATTACAAAACAAGATTTATCTTTAGACCCAGGTTTAAACCGAAGGATTAGGCTAGGTCTAAAATTAGATCTCGTTTTGTAATAAGACGGCCGGAGTTTTAAGTAAATACAAAATGGGATTTATAAAAAGAAAACAATAAGTAGGTACTGCGACAACTTTAAAACAGCGCAATAATTAAAAATTATCATTCACGAAACATCTCAGAACTTAATTAGCGATCTTCGCAGAAACATACCAGAAAAACGACAAAAACTGCGCTTTTCCATTTCTTAATTTCCGTTGAAATCTAATTAATAAACGGAAAAGGAACACTTCTCTTTGAAAGATAACCCGGGCATTGAACCGGCGACCCAAGCGGAGCGATATCGCCGCGAGCTATAAATTAGGAAAAATTTTCGTTATCTACGGTTTTTTTTCTATCTATTTAAGGGGCGTGCAGTTTTGCGTCATTATAAAAAAAAAATTAGGACGGTTTTAATGTCTTTAATTTTTTTGACGAAAAGTAAATGTGTTACGAAATTAATTAACCTATAATTATCGATTCTATTGTATCATGATTGTTAATTAAAATTATTTTGCAAAGCAAGCACATGTTTTTTAAACGGCTGCTTAAACGTACATCAATCACTCACACACCCACACCCAAACACCCTACTTTGCTGTCTAATTAATTAATTATTTGTTTTTTTTTAACCCCCGACGCAAAAACGACGGGGTGTTATAAGTTTGACGTGTCTGTGTGTGTGTGTCTGTCTGTGGCATCGTAGCTCCCGAACGGATGAACCGATTTTGATTTTGTTTTTTTTTGTTTGAAAGGCAAATTAGTCGGGAGTGTTCTTAGCTATCTCAAACTCAAACTCAAAGCATTTATTTCAATTAAACCTTGTACAGGCACTTTTGAATTGTCAAAATTAAATAGTCTGTCGATTAGTCAGAAAGTTGAAGCTAGTTGCCCATTCCAAAACGTAGATCTCTATGGAGAAGAACGGGCAAGAAACTCCATGGACACTCTTTTAAATCAAGTTATTACTATGTTTGATGAAAATCGGTCCAAGACGGCCGCCGCCACAAAAAGGCGGACTACATATTTTTTCACAGCACCTTTAATATGGGTATCAAATGAAAGGGCTTGAGTAGTAGAATACTATACACTATGATAAATTTCAAATCCAAGATGGCCGCCACCACAAAACGGCGAATTATATTTTTTTTTCACAACTCCTTCAATATACCTAGGTATCAAATGCAAGGGCTTGACAAGTAGAATAATGTACACTATATTGAAAGGGAATGAGGAATATTAACTAACGAAATGAAAACTAAAAACTTGAAAATATTTTTTTTGTCTGATCAATGCTCTAGAATGATGAGGGTAGTGGAGTGATGACTGGTACCTACGATCACTAAGTTTGACTATTTTTATTACGAATGGAATTATCCTACTTAAAAAGCGTAGGTATTACTACATCAGATTGTGTCGCAGTCCCATTTTATAAACTAGATCTGAAATACCTAAGATATCTAATAGCTGTGAAATACTTGTATGAAAGTTGAATAACTAATGGAAGAACTAGAGAAAGGATATAATAAAACAAAAAAATCTCTTTAGTCTTAAAGATGATTCTTCAACTATAAATTAATAATTATTTTTTGACGGATAAAAAACCTAATTAAACACTAAATTACCTGAATCTTAAAACGCAAGAAAATAAAAGAAATGAAATACAAAAATTAAGGAGTCCCTACAAAAAGCATGAAATAAAAAATTAAATTCAAAATTTAAAAAACCCCGGACACAAAAAATAATAAAATTAAATGTACGTAATTGAAAAAGGATCAAATAATTTAAAAACCCGGTTTACTTTAAGAATCTAGGTAACGAGACTATAACAGATAAATTCATATGGAAGTCGGGGGACCGTTCTGTGTAACACCTTCTATTCTAAGAGGTCCTCAGACTGCCATATGAATTTATCTGTTTTAGTCTCGTTACCTAGATTCTTTAAGTAGAGGGTTTTTAAATTATTTGATCCTTTTTCAATCACTTACATTTAATTTTATTATTTTTTGTGTCAGGGGTTTTTTAAATTTTGAATTTAATTTTTTTAAAATTTCTATCTTTGATCCCAATATCATTGTCGGTTAGTAGACGTTTGTATCAGTGTGACTTGTCCGTGTGTGACTTGTCAGTTTGGCCTGGTGACCTGGAACACAGGTATTCCTAGTACAGGCTCCAGTCTCCACAACAGCATATATTTTTTATTCACGTTTATGTATTGTACCTATCTACTAACTATTCATTGTGTGGTGGAGAAAATAAACGTTTTTATTATTTATTATCAATCAGTCAACTCTGACTCGCAGTCGTAGCTGGACATATACTTCTGCCAGGCTATGCCACAACACCCTGTCCCCCTTCCCCATCCAGTCTGTCCCATCCATCCTTTTAAGATCACTGTTCCATCTAGCTGGAGAGCACTACGCTTGCCGATACGCAGTGTCAACTCGTCTCATCTGCTGCAAAACTTACGTGATAATGACTTATTTGATAACACTATACATACTGCACTACATACACTATCTATATCCGTTGATTGTATTGCTTAAGTTAATTTAAGTGAAGCCCATCACAGACTTTAATATATATTATAGCAACCTCCCACTCATGAAGACGATGATATAATATATATTTTGCCTTCATTTGATTGATTATTGACCTAGCTATAATATAAATTACAATATAGGTTGGTAACGTCATAGAAATATATATTATAGCAGTCATTCAAAAAATAGTATTGAAAATATATCGCAATATGCCTAGCTGTTTTATATTAATATATATATTCTAGCTACGTCTGTGATGGACTTAAATCATATTCAAGGACTAAAATGCTTCTCCTTTATACGTCACCAAAAATGTGACGATTTTACTAAGATGGCTAATTTATACAGTTCTCTTGTTACTAGGTATAATAGTCATATCTTTAGACACCATTGGAAGCAGTTCTTTGGCTTCTTCTAAAGGTTTCAACCCCTTTATGCAATCAGAAATCTCCTGCAAACTCTTATCTTTAGTTTCCGGTAGATAGAAATATATCAAAACCAAACATACGGACGAAGACAATGCAAATAATAAAAAAGTACCATGCATTCCTAAAGGTTTAAAAAGGTATGGACATATTTTTATAAACGTACCGTACGTTAGCTTAAAAGATAGAGCTATAGCACACATAGATAAACTTCTACAATCTGTAGATATTAATTCACCACATATAGACGTAGATAGAATCATTGGTCCGCAACTTATGGCTACTGAGTAACCAGTCAACAATAGAATTGATAAATACTTGTTTTCTGATACTACTGATGCTTTTACTAAATATAGATCTAAAGACAGTAAAAACAAAAATGCTATTGCTATAGAAGAAGAGGTTAGTAATAAACTACGTCTTTTGAATGCTTTTGATAAAGCACATCCTACATACATAGTTGAAACTGTCACAGAATCTAATATTAACATACCAGCATAAGCAGTAGACTCATTGTTAGTTATC
Source organism: Mesoligia furuncula (assembly GCA_916614155.1). NCBI lineage: Eukaryota > Metazoa > Arthropoda > Insecta > Lepidoptera > Noctuidae > Mesoligia > Mesoligia furuncula. The sequence goes on from OU744810.1 coordinate 2,903,813, forward strand.
TTCTTTAGCATATCTATAGCATACACTGTACAAACTAATTTCCCAGAAAATACATACAATGACATCAATAATACAGAGAATAACACAGGCTTGTAAAATTCTTTCTTAACCACTACTTTAATAGACTCCATAGCTTGATTTATTAAAGATTTTTTGCGTCTATCATTTTGATGATCACTTATGAGTTTTTCGAGTTCCTTTTCAGAAGACATCGATGACCCTTTCAGCCATCTATGGGCTGTTGCACACTGGTCAAAGCGACCTTTTGTTGCCAACCACAGGGGAGATTCCGGCCAGAAGTACACTGTGCCTAAACTGTATATAGAACACACCAAGCCAAACAGGGCTATCTTCTTCCAATGGAAGAAAGTTCCTATAAGATTTGAGGCTAATACACCCCAAAAGAATGTTGCAGATTTGATGGTCAAGAAGAGGCCTCTGTTCTTCGCTGATGTATACTCTGTGATGATTGCAATTGCGATGGTGAGGTACGAAGCACTGACGACTCCTTGGAATATTTCACTGATGAGGATCATGTAGACATCGTTGCTGTTGTAGAAGACGATGAAGCCGATGAATGTGGAAACGCAGACGAAGCTGTGAGTGATCTTTCTGCCTACGAGCGCCACTAAGGTGGGCAGGAGAATGACCCAGGGCATCCCACTGTAGCTGAATATGGCAGCTGGAAACATAATATTAACTCATAAAGTAATTGTAAATTGGAAAAAGTTAGCAATGTTTATGTTAACGCATCATATTTTATCGTCGTCGTCATCATTAAATACTGGTCTAGCTGAATCCGGGTAGACTGGAAGCCGATCCCAACATAGTTGAGTAAAGGCTAGGCAGATATACAGAGTGGCAGGTACATCGAGATGCAAACTGTAACCATGAATCACCAAATGATTCTTGACGGTAACGTAGCAATCGGTTATCAAAGAAAAAGTCTGCTGTTTCATAGACAAGTGCAATATGTCTGGAACAGCAATTTTTTTTAAATTTATATTGTATCAGGTTGCGCGTCATATGTTTTTGTTAGCGTGGTTTTGATGTAAACTTAGAATTTAATAGCAATTTCTTTGTAATCATATGTATCGCAGATAAACAGACAACATTAAAAGTAGACCATGGGTTTATTTAAACTGGTCCATTGAATTGTTTTTGGAACAAAATTAATTCCTTATTGTAGACATGCATAAAATAACATTAACTTCACAACTAGCAGATATGTAACAGGTTTTTTTTATGGCTATTGATACCCAAAATAACCTTTATGACAAGAGACAAAACAGTATGTTTGTTAGACATATATTTTAATAAATTAATTTTAATGTGTTTTCGTCGGTGTCCGTCAAAATGGAAAATACTTGAATGAAAAGTTGCATAGCTTTTTTAGGGTTCCGTTGCCAAATGGCAAAAACGGAGCCCTTATAGATTCGTCATGTCTGTCTGTCCGTCTGTCTGTCTGTCTGTCCGTCCGTCCGTATGTCACAGCCACTTTTCTCCGAAACTATAAGAACTACACTGTTGAAACTTGGTAAGTAGATGTATTCTGTGAACCGCATTAAGATTTTCACACAAAAATAGAAAAAAAATAATAAATATTCCCCATACTTAGAACTGAAACTAAAAAATTTTTTTTTCGTCAAACCCATAGGTGTGAGGTATCTATGGATAGGTCTTCAAAAATGATATTGGGGTTTCTTATATCATTTTTTTCTAAACTGAATAGTTTGCGCGAGAGACATTTCCAAAGTGGTAAAATGTGTGCCCCCCCCCCCTGTAACTTCTAAAATAAGAGAATGATAAAACTAAAAAAAATATATGATGTACAATACCATCTGTGTGGTGCCGGACTTAAAGAAGTCTGTGTGGTGCCGGACTTAAAGAATACCACCACCCCTTACTTCCCGTGGGTGTCGTAAAAGGCGACTAAGGCTCGTACCGGAGAATGGGCAGCAGCGTTCTCTATGTATTCCACCATCATACCATACTGCGATCGCCAACCCGCCTGCCAAGCGTGGCGATTATGGCAAACCCTCCCAAAATTGGGGGAGGCCTATGTCCAGCAGTGGACGTCTATCGGCTGAAACGACAATACCATGTAAACTTCCACCGAAAATTGGTTTGAACGAGTTCTAGTAAGTAGTTTTTTTTCATACGTCATAAATCGTACACCGCAATTTACAACCAACTCAAATATACAAAAATAAAAAAAAAACCTTTAATTTCATAAACATAAACGTTACGGAACCCTCGGTGAGCGAGTCCGACTCGCTTTTGCCCGGTTTTTTGATCAATAAATCAGCATTTTTTTCTGTTATCGCTCAATTACTTAAGCCAGTCCCTCAAAATACTACCTGGTGCTTTAATTGGGAAGAAATGACGCAACAATGTTTCCAGCAGAACATCTGTCTGTTCAGTTTGAAGAACACAATACATATTGTAGTGTTTAATTTTTTTTTACTGCACCATCATATATAATTTGCTTCTTTTCTTACCATATTGTCACCTCAATGATCTATATAGGGTATCCCTGGAAGTATGGATCAAATCGAATAGATGCGTGGTGGGCAAGGTCATTTTCAAACTTTTTAACCCCGAGAATGTCGGTGAATTTTTTTACGGTTTAAGTTATGACCAATTTTCGTTTTTTACAATAACTTCGCATAGTGCTCAAAGAAAAATATAATAAAAAAATAAAAAAACTATCAGGGTTATCAAATTATTTTTTTCTTTGAGCTGTAACTGTACATCGTTTTCTTTTTTTACGAGTTATGGGAACGAGTCTGACGCCGAAATAATAGTTTTTGAAAATTTTCTCCGTTTTTAGGGTTCCGTAGCCAAATGGCAAAAACGGAACCCTTATAGATTCGTCATGTCTGTCTGTCTGTATGTCACAGCCACTTTTCTCCGAAACTATAAGAACTATACTGTTGAAACTTGGTAAGTAGATGTATTCTGTGAACCGCATTAAGATTTTCACACAAAAATAGAAAAAAAGCAATAAATTTTAGGGTTCCCCATACTTAGAACCGAAACTCAAAAAATTTTTTTCATCAAACCCATACGTGTGGGGTATCTATGGGTAGGTCTTCAAAAATGATATTGAGGTTTTTAATATAATTTTTTTCTAAACTGAATAGTTTGCGCGAGAGACACTTCCAAAGTGGTAAAATGTGTGTCCCCCCCCCCTGTAACTTCTAAAATAAGAGAATGATAAAACTAAAAAAAATATATGATGTACAATACCATGTAAACTTCCACCGAAAATTGGTTTGAACGAGATGTAGTAAGTAGTTTTTTTTTAATACGTCATAAATCGTAAACCACAATTTACCATTCATTCAATCAACTCAAAAATAAAAAAAAACATTTATTTTCATAAACATAAACCTTATGCATAAACCTGGATGTTACGGAACCCTCGGTGCGCGAGTCCGACTCGCTCTTGCCAGGTTTTTTTTTTTTTTTAAATTTACAAGTTGTGGGAACAAGTATGATGCAGAAATAATAGTTTTTAAAAATTTTGTCAGTTTGTCTGTTTGTCTGGATGTATGTTCTGGGTTGGTGCAAAAACGGCTCAACAGATTTGAATGAAATTTGGCACACAGATAATTTATAGCCTGGATTAACATATGGATTTTTTTAATTTTTTTAGGGTACGTTTCCGTGGGATTTCTTCCGGGTGAAGCCTCGGTCAAAAGCAGGTCTTGAACAAGTGCCAAAAATACCTACGTAACCAAGATGCCATCTCCGGACTGACAGCATCAGTAGAGTTGGCGTCTCTTCGGAGTTGAGGAACCAACACCGTTGGCGATCCAACGCAGAGACCAAGCATGAAGAAACATGACCAGGCACCACTGCTGATCAGCAACTGTAATGAAAACCATTAAGCTGTATTAAAAAAAACAAACAGACGATCATTTATTTATTTCATCATCATCTGCCTATGTTGGGGTCGGCTTCCAGTCTAACCGGACGCAGCTGAATACCAGAATTTTACATGGAGCTACTGCCTATCTGACCTCCACAACCCAGTTACTGGATAATACGATATCCCTTGGTAAGACTGGTTGTCAGACTTTCGGGCTACTGACGACCCGTAACGACTGTCAAAGATCCACGAATGACAGCCGGGACCAACGGCTTAACGTGCTTTCCGAGGCACGGAGGAGTCTTGGTATTCAGCTGCATCCGGTTAGACTGGACGCCGACCTCAACATAGTTGGGAAAAGGCTAGGCAGATGATGATGATGATGGAGGGGTCTTGGTATGATGGTCACCCATCCACGGACCAACCGCGGCAAGCGTAGCTTAACCCGATCGATCGACCTGTGCGGCTGTTATTATTTAACCACAAGCCTCCATATTGCATTATTATTTTATTTATTTCATATTATTTATTTTTGTTAGTATGTCTGACTAAAAGCAGAGGGGCTCTGCTTTTAGTCAGTTGCAGGCCGTAGTTTCGAATCCAGACTTGACAAGCGCTTTACTTTGTGTAAATTATTAATCATTAGCTGCGTCCCGAAGTTTTACCCGCATAATTTTCGATCCCGTGGGAATATCGGGATAAAAAGTAGCCTATAAATGTTAATCCAGAGTGTCAGCTACCTCCATACCAAATTTTATCAAAATTGGTCGAGCCGTTTGAGCGTCAAGAAGTAACAAACATATAAACACAACACACACACGCACACATACTCGTCACTTTCGACTTTATAATATTAGTGTGATTTATTTTACTTGCACATTTATTAGTTAACGAAAATTACGCAAAATTCTCTCACTCATTGCACAGAACTCCAGACATACTAGCATAACCAGCATTTATAAGCATAACCAGCCTATAATGTTACCACTTCTGAGACACGGGCCTTCTCTCGGTGCGAGGGAGTGGGCCGTAATCCACAACGCGGGCCCAGTGCGGGTAGTAGTCACATGTCTTCGAATTTTTGGTTCTAGGACATGCCGGTTTCCTAACGATGTTTTCCTTCACCGTTTTGAGAGCAGTTATCACACTAATATTATAAAGGTCAAAGTTTGTGTGTGTGTGCGTGTTTATATGTTTGTTTCTTCTACACGCTCAAACGGCTGCACCAATTTTGATAAAATTTTGTATGGAGGTAGCTGACACCCTGGATTACACAACATACAGGTTATTTTTATCCCGATATTCCCTTGGGATCGACATTTACTTGGGTGAAACCGCGGGGCACAGCTAGTAAACATTAAAATTAATAATCACGGTGATGTTCTTCAAAAAGTCAGGTGAGTACTACTCACAACTAGTGTGCGTGCATGACCAGCACAGCTATTCACAACCATCCGAGAGGCTATCGTATCAAAAATGACACATTTCGATAACCTGATTTGCCTTGCCCAGACGGCAAACATCCGTCGGAAGAATATCGGTCGTCTATTTGATTTAAACTGACAAAATTTTCGGGTTTTAATACGCTTTTATTAGGTCGACCTGTATGTAACGAACTATGTAATGGAATCTAAGGTAACTAATTTAACCATCTTCCAAGGGACGTAGCGTAATGAAAATTGGCAGCTGTATGTAGTTCTGATGACAATACAATAATACGGTACTGTCGAAGTGATCCGATGATGGAGCCGGAAGATATGAACTGGAACTTCATGATGGAAAATCGTATCATAGCTTTTTTTGGATTTCTTAGAAAAGTCTTGTAATGAACTTTGACCACGATTAGGTTTCAAGATCTGATGATGAAGCCGGAAGATAGGCACTAGCATTCCATGATAGAATATCGTATCATAGTCGTGTTTACACGCGTGTGTTTCTAGTGTTTTTAAACTATTAATTTATTTACTTGTGAACAGCTTTTAGAGGACTCTCACGATAACATTGATTGATGTTCGATACGGTACGAAAGCGTATCGAGCGGTTGTGAATAACTATGCAGATGTATGAACATAATCTAAGCAAAAGGAGGATCGTAGCAGGTGTTCTGTAGTTTCTACCTTCATGGGAAGAAGGCGTGAGTATGTGTTTGAGTAATTCATATGTGATTTAAAATTGTGCCTAAATTCTGGTTTTATATCTTATAAATAGTACTAGGACTGCTATTTAAATCAGGTACTTAAAATACTTGTATTAAACTTTGATTGACCATGAACTATGGTTTAGTAATATAAAAATAATACTACTATTAGACACGTTACTTTGATCGTTGTTTTTAGGGTTCCGTACCCAAAGGGTAAAAACGGAACCCTATTACTAAGACGCTGTCTGTCCATCTGTCCGTCTGTCCGTCTGTCCGTCTATCCGTCTGTCTTTCACCAGGCTGTATCTCAAGAACCGCGATAGCTAGACAGTTGAAATTTTCACAAATTATGTATTTCCTATAACAACAAATACTAAAAATAAAATAAAATAAATATTTAAGGGGGGCTCCCATACGACAAACGCGATTTTTTTGCCCTTTTTTGCTCGATATCAAAAATGGCAACAGGTAGGCACTTGAAATATTCACAAAATACTCAGTTGTATTTTAACTTTAATAATAAACAATAAAAATAAAATAAATATTTAAGGGGGGCTCCCATACAACAAACATGTTTTTTTCGGCGTTTTTGCCTTGTGGCACGGAACCCTTCGTGTGCGAGTCCGACTCGCACTTGGCCAGTTTTTAAATATTGTGAGTTCGATTCCGATTCCGACATCATCTAGTTTGAAAACATAATTTATTTTTAAAGTGTAAAATGTTTCTTAAATAAATTTTTAACAAAAAAATTAAACCGCCGAAAAAACTGAAAAGCAAAAAATAATAAACTTTTTTTATTTAAACTTAATAACAAATATTAAAAAAAGATTAAAAGTTGGACACCGAGCGACACTAAGTAGGTTATTCATACTCCGCGCCGAACGGTTAGGTACCTAGGTACTATTTATTATCAGTGAGCGCAAGACGACGCGGCGCGAGAGGCGCGGGTGAGCATGTTTTTGTACGGACAAACAGGTAACTAACACGTAGCTTATAACTTTATGATTTTTCATGATACAGTTTTGAAATTTTGTACATAGATTCTTTACATAAAAATACTGGACACGTGTTTCGGGTTTCGCATAATATACTAAAAATAATGTTGTATAAAAAAATGCAGTACCTAATAAATATCATATACTTATAGTATGACAAGAGTGTTTGACAAAGCATAATCAGCCTTTAATGTCTCCCCAGCTGGAACACAGGCTTCCTCTCCGTGAAAAGGAGTGGGCCGTAATCCACCAGGCGGGCCCAGTGTGGGCTGGTAGATGTCAAATGTCTTCGATTTTTTGGTTCTATGACATACCGGTTTCCTCACAATTCTTCACCTTTTTGAAGGCAGTGGTGATGAAATTATTATTAGTTAAATGAGCCTGTAGAGCAGGGCAACCTTCCCTCTTTCCACTTTTCCAGGTCTACTGCGATTGTGGGCCAATCCTTTAAGAAGGAGTCCAGCTCATCCCGCCATCTCTTTCTGGGCCTGCCACGCAGTCGTTTCCTGCCATTGGGGATCCACTGAGTGGTGGCTTTTGCATATTGCTGCTCCGACATGCGACAGATATGGCCAGCCCAGTTCCACTTAAGTCCAGCAGCTGTGCGGCCAGCGTCCGCTATTTTTGTGTTTTGGAACGAAGTATAGAGGTCTTAATGCGGTCTGTGAGTTTGACACCTAGTATACTTCGTTCCATAGCCCGTTGGCAGACTCCAAGTGCGGACTTTTGACGCTTTGTAAGAGACCATGTTTGCGCTCCGTAGGTGAGGGTGGGAAGAATGCACATGTCCATGAGCTTTCGTTTTAGTGAAAGCGGGAGAGGTCCTTTCATGAGATGTTTCATCGACCAATAGTTCTTCCAGGCGAAATAATTATCAAACACCCATCTGGGTTCGAACCTACGACCTACGAACTCGTAAATCGCCGCCGTTACCACGCAGCAGCGGCGAAGGGTGAATTTATGACAGAGGCAAACCGGAGCAAAAAAAAATGTCAATAAACCTTTTCATTAAATTCCTGTTTCGAACTACTTTTCTAAGGTTCGCTTCATGTGAATTAGCGAAAAATTATGAATTGACTATAGCGTGGTTGTGTTCTGAATTTTCGATGGGAAGCCGGTGGGGATCGAGTTGTATGGTACCTTCGCCACTGGGAGTCTGGTCAAGCTGGTGATTCTATATTTGAGATTAACTTCCACGAAGCGTCACCAAACTCAAACTCGAAGCATTTCTTTGAAATAAACCATTTACAGGCACTTTTGAATTGTCAAGAAGTCGGTCAGTCAGAAAATATGAAGCTAGTTGCCCATCCCAAAGCGTGGAAGAACATGTGTCTGGTACAAAATCTCATTTGCCATTCAAGACTGTTTGTTTCGCCTAAATTAGACTAAAAACTCGTCTCAGAACATTCATGATTCATTCATTTTGTATCGTATAAAATAGAATTAAAAACTCGTTTGAGATTAAAAGACCTTATGAATTTCGAAAATCTTGTTTTAGAATTATAAGCGGACACTAACTGACAAATACTACCCAGAATACCGTTGCGTTCTATAATTATGCAGTTAAGAAAAAATATAATAATACTAACTGCGCCCCGCGGTTTCACCCGCGCAAAAGTCGATCCCGTGGGAATATCGGGATAAACAGTATCCTGTATATTAATCCAGGGTGTCAGCTACCTCCATACAAAATTTTATCAAAATTGGTCCAGCCGTTTGATCGTGAAGAAGTAACAAACATATAAACACACACACACACACTCACAAACTTTTGCCTTTATAATATTATGTGGTAGGCAGCGTTTTTTTTATATTTAGAATACTAGAAACTTTTGAAAATTCCCCCGTCTCACAGCATCACATCGCATCGCCCGCCCGCTCTATTACTTCGTTTCACTTAGCGTTCTTTCTGTCTTTTTTTTTTCTTTTTGCTCAGCTTCTGATGACGTGATGGTAAACAGCCTATGACCTTCCTTAAGAATTGGGCTACCAAACGCAAAAAGAATATCTTAAATCCGACCGGTATTTCCATAGATATCTTCGAATTTTTTATCATAATTTATTCCATACTAATATTATAAATTCGAAAGTAACTCTGTCTGTCTATCTGTCTGTATGATATCTTTTCACGCCTAAACCACTGAACGGATTTCAATAAAATTTGGCAGAGAGATAGATTGCATCCCGGGGAAGGACGTAGGATAGTTTTTATCCCGATATTCACACGGGATCGAAACTTATGCGGGTGAAACCCTGGGGCGCTGCTAGTCCTACTTCCTACTAATATTATAAACGCGAAAGTTTGTGAGGATGGATGGATTGATGTTTGTTACTCTTTCACGCAAAAACTACTGAACATAATTTCATGAAACTTTACAGTATTATAGCTTATACATTACAATAACACATAGGAGAACTTTTTATCCCGATATTCCAACGGGTCGACACTTATGCGGGTGAAACCGCGGGGCGCAGCTAGTCTAACACAACGAAATAATATTTTACGAAAATATTATCTAGTTTTAATTGTAATCCCGTTTTTTAATAACTTACCTGTCTCAAGAAATAAATCCATACAAAACCATCCCTTGATGAATCCGATTCACTCATTCTTTTTAAGTCACAAAAAGCCAGGAATCACAAAACTCACGTGTTATCAATACAAAGTATTGTACCTCAATAATGTATTTAAATGTTAATAAGGTTTCAAGTTAGTTTTTAGGGTACTGCAGGAAAATTAGAGAAACCTTCGAAACAAAATATGATGACAAACATCGTCATTATAGTTTAGTAGTAGCACCCCGCGGTTTCTCCCGCATAAGTTTCGATCCCATGTGAATATCGGGATAAAAAGTAGCCTATATCCAGGTTGTCAGTTACCTCCATAACAAATTTTATCAAAATCGGTCCAGCCGTTTGAGGTAACATACAGACAGACACACTTTCGCAAGTGATGAGCAGTGGTAGCCCAGTAGTAACAGCCGCGACATATGAGTTTTAGGTCGTAGGTTCAAACCCAGATAAGCGCCTTACTTTGTGTAAATTATTAATCACCACTGCTCCCAAAAGCGCTGAAGAAAAACATCGTGAGGAAACTGGCAAGCCCTAGAACCAATAATTTGAAGACATGTGACATCTACCGACCCGCCCTGGGCCCGCGTGATGGATTACGGCCCACTCCCTCTCGAACATTATAGGCTGATTATTCTAAATGTATGCAATGTGGCAGTCTAGCCAAGCCTAGTCTTTTCCCAACTATGTTGGGGTCGGCTTCCAGTCTAACCGGATGCAGCTGAATACTAGTATTGTACGTGGAGCGTCTGCCTATCTAACAAAGATACTGGGTAAAACGATTCCCCTTGGTAAGACTGGTTGTCAGACTTTCGGGCTTCCGACGACCCGTAACGACTGTCAAAGATCCACGAATGACAGCCGGGACTGTAATTTTCTTACTGGCTGACCCCCACGGGCATATACTTGTAGAAAACCATTAAGAGAGTAGGCAGTCTGGGGACAGAAGTGAAAATTTAAAACTATGAAATACCAATGGGTTTTTTTTTGTACCAAAAATCGCTAATAGCGCGCTTAAGTAGTTTTTACTTCAAAACGCCAGTTATAATTATAGAGAATCTAGGATGCAAGAGCGAGCGAAGCAAACTCGGGAATTTGGGTGCCTCGTTTGTACGTAAAGTTTGAAAGGCGTTAAGGCCACATTCCCAAACCGAAGCTTTTCACGTTCGCTTCGCTCGCTATTACATACCACGTTCTTTTGATTCCTGAGCTTTTCTTTATAAGTCGACAAATCAACTAATTCCTAGTCCTTTGTAATGATCAAAAGATCTATCCGAGAGTGTGAAAAAATTTTCGAGCTCGCTTCGCTTGCTCTTACATCTCTGCTCATCATAATTTGGGCTTTCCTGCATACGTCGACAATGTAACTCCTACTTCTGTTTGTAAAATATAAAACCAAACCTAAAGTTATCCGAGGCGGGTTATTAAAAATATCGAGCTAGCTTCGCTCGCTCTTCTCGCCCTACGCCTACATAATCACCTGTTTTTTGAATAGGTAGATGTCCCCAACCAATTTGACCAATTTGTTTGCATCATAATGTACCATACCAAAGGGGTCGAGCCTGCTGCCACCATTTGGGCACAAATCCGGACTCCTGGCTGCGTCTGAGAAATTCCTAATTGAAAAATCCAATAACACTTTGCCCGACCTGAGAATCAAAACCAGGACTTCACGCTCAACAGATAGCGCTCGCGACCGCTAAACCAACAAGGATATGTACAGCACATCAAGCTACTACAATGTGTCAAATTTCTTTAATGGGACTGACATACGCATTGCGATTATAAATGTCCCTAAAAAAAAAAGAATAAAAAAAAATAAAAAAAATTTCTTTAATACATTTTCAACTTCTTTATCGCTAAAGTTTAAGGTTCAAAGTTGATTGGGAAAATTTGACAGTTTCGAGAAGCTTGACGTGCTGGTAAACTTCCTAAAAATATTTATCGGCACCCATGGTAAACCAACCCAAACCTGGGGCTGCGACTGCGCCTGAGTAACCTACGGAATCCTCAAATTCGGTGTACCTAATATTCGTTTCGTATACGGAGCTACTTCAGAATATATACGACGAAAACGTGTTAGGCCAGTTTGTGTTGTATTGTGATTTTTGTATAGTCAATAAATTAAAGAGTTTGTTGGCGAAACTGTGAACTCAAACTCAAAGCATTATTTATTTATTTAAACTTTTTTGTACACCAGAAAATACATAAGCAACAAAAAAATACGATTATTAATACAAAACATACAATGGGCGGCCTTATCGCTTTCTGCGATCTCATAGCGTAGCCACAGCACAGCCTGAAAAGAAATAGATTTTTTGTCAAAAATCTATTTAATGAAACAAAGACGGGTTAGTTACACCGTTTTTGACTTGACCGATTTTTATGAAAAATTCGCGAAGAAAATAATAATGAAGATTATAAATTAATTTTCCATACATTTGGTATGGAACGGCTTTTTTGATGATATCTCGAGAACGGATTGACCATTTCGATAAAATCGTTTGTCGAGAAGTTTCCTGGCGCATTGGCCAACTAAAAAAATTACAAAAAAAAAATCCGTATACAACGCCATCTCTGTTAAATGACAGAAAGAAAAAAAAGGAACATAGGAACACGGGTGGGTTTTAGTCAGTAAGAGCCGTACACCACCTTCCGCTCCACGCAGAGCGGGAGGGCTCATTTGATCAAACTCAAACTCAAACTCAAAGCATTTATTTCAATTAAACCTTTAACAGGCACTTTTGAATTGTCAAGAAGTCGGTCAGTCAGAAAATATGAAGCTAGTTGCCCATTCCAAAGCGTAGGTACCTATGGAGAAGAACGGGCAAGAAACTCCATGGACACTCTTTTTAAATTACATTTTACAAAAATATTTGTTACATCATTACTTTTGAATTTATGATTATATAATGTGAGAACGATGTAAAAAACAAAAAAGACGTCCGCGTTAAAAGCGTCCAGAATACAACAAATTGTAACAAAACAACAATCCAAAATTAAAACAATTAAAATAAGCCCTTTTAAAATAAGCCCTGGCGGCTAAGTGATGACCAGCCCCAACTGACGGCGCCCGTTCACGAACATGACGTATATACCAGCACCATTCAGCTCAACCACTTTGAAGGGAGCTAAATGATCCAACACACACGCCACCGTCAGCGAGACATTTGAGTGAGCATGACACACTATCAGCCGCCAGGGAATATTCAAGTCAATGAAATATATATTATTACCCGGTAAATGGTAGCTATAGGTTACATAGAACTCACATCTGTGCTATGCAATTATACAATACAAAGGAAATTGAGTTTATACAATGCAAAGATAGTCTTACAATCTTCAGCAGCTCCAACAGTATTTTTAAGTGTTAGTCAATTAGTTGTGGTTGTGGAGCAGGACTAGCATTGAGCCAGGCATTTTTGTCAGCGATGTAATCCCCTAACTTATAATATGCCTGACTGCATAGTGTGCGTTTTATACAAGATTTAAATTTTGTCTCATTCAGTTGAAGAATGTGGGGAGGTATTTTATTATAACATTTTAGACAGTACCCCATAAAAGATGAATCTACTTTAGCCAGTCTGAAACCTGGTTGAACTAATAGGTCCCTATTTCTAGTACTATAATTATGTCTTTCACCTCTTTTACTAAAAAGATGTAAATTTTTCCTTACATACATGATGTTTTCATAGATATATTGACAAGGCACCGTCATGATGTTAATTTCCTTAAACAGTTCCCTTAGAGAATCGCGCCTGCGGAGATTATATATGGCTCTGATGGCTCTTTTCTGCAGAATAAAAATAGAATCGTTGTCTGCAGCCCGTCCCCAAAGTAAAATACCGTAAGACATGATACTATGAAAGTAACTAAAATAGACTAGTCTCGCGGTATCTACATCAGTAAATTGACGGATTTTTCTGACAGCATAAGCTGCTGAACTTAGCCGTCCTGCAAGAGATGTTAAATGAGGACCCCATTGTAGCCTTGAGTCTAGCGTGATCCCTAGGAAAACAGTTTCATCGACGAATTCTAGTTTCTCTTGATTCAATATTATCTCACAATCACTACCCTTGACATTTGGTAGAGAAAATCTTATGCACTTAGTTTTTTTTCCATTTAATACTAGATTATTAGCAGTGAACCAATTTTGGACCTGCAGTAGGGCGTTATTTACGTCGGCAAAATTTGTAGCACGTCTATTTACCTTAAAAATTAAGGAAGTGTCATCAGCAAATAACACCATTTGTGGTTGATTTTTTAATAAATGGAGTAAATCATTAATATACACTAAAAAGAGGAAAGGACCCAATATCGAGCCTTGTGGCACACCAATTTTTACTATTAAACCAAGTGAATTGACACCATTTATTTGAACTTGTTGTTGTCTATCATTTAAATAAGAACTAACTAAACTGAGCGCAAGTTTTCCAAGTCCGTAATGCTCAAGTTTCAAAAGCAAGGTTTGGTGATCGACGCAATCAAATGCCTTGGAGAGGTCACAAAAGATTCCTATGGCATCTTGGGCCTCTTCCCACGCGTTAAAAATGTGTTTTAATAAAGTTACGCCGGCGTCGGTCGTACAACGTCCTTTAGTGAAACCGTACTGTTGATCGTGTAGGATTTTATTCGTGTTAAAATGATTGAGCATTTGATTAAGCATTATCTTTTCAAACACCTTGCTGAAAACCGGCAAAACGGATACGGGTCTATAATTATTGGTGTCTTTACTGTCTCCGGATTTGTAAAGTGGTACAACCTTACTGTATTTCATTAAATCGGGGAAGACACCTTGATCCACACACGAATTAAATACTAAGGCTAAGTAAGGTGCAATAGTCTCAATTATGGAGGTACAGATTTTAATGGACATTCCCCAAAGATCTTCGGTCAATTTGATCTTAATTTGCTTAAAAGCTTTAATTACAATTAAGGGGTTAACATGCCTAAAGTTAAATTCAATCGGGCAGGCTGAAACGTTCGCCCTTACTAAATCAAAAGCGAGCGAGGGCGAGGAATTTAAGGTTTCAGTTGTTTTGAGTGGGATACTAGTAAAGAAATTTACAAATTATTGAGCCACTTCTTTGTTATCGCAAATGAGACCGCTTGACGTCTGCAGTGTGTAATCAGAATTATGCTTTTTATTCCTGTTTGTTTCATTATTTATAATTTTCCAAACCGTCTTTATTTTATTGTCTGCTAATTTAACCTTGTTGCTAATATATAAGGCTTTAGCTGCCCTACAAGCGTTCTTAAAAGTTCTAGAGTAAGTAGCAACATACTTATTAAAAGTTTCCGTGTTAATATAAGGCTTAAGGCCATACAATTCGAAAAGTCTTTCCCTACTTTTCCTAAGCCCTTTAGTTGCCCAGTCACAAAATAAAAACTTGGGGCTGATACTTTTAGTGTTCTTCTTAAAATAATTATTGAACTCGGTTTGGACTACCGAGAAGAATTCATTATACAAAGTATTAACATTGTTCACTGTAAGGATATTACTTAATTTACAAATTAAAGTGCTATTAAATTTATTTAAATTAACTGATGTTATTGGTCTGGATTGGATCTGCACTTTTTGTATTGGCATGTTGTACTCAAAAGTTACAGTTTGACCACTGTGATCAGAAGGGAGATAATTAACAACGGCTTTATCTAAATAGTCGCAGCAACAAAAAACATTATCAATACATGTTGCAGTAGTCGTAGTTGTTCGGGTTGGTTCTACAAACACATTTGACAAATTGAATGATTTAAACAAATTTAATAATCTACTGGTATTTAAATTATTTTCTAAAATATTAATATTAAAATCACCACAGATAATTACTGATCTATTACCAGTTGCAAGTTTTGCCAAAACATCTTCCATTACTGATTCAAATATAGAATAGTTTTGATAATTTGGGGGTCTGTAAACGCACACTATAACATGCTTATCTAGCTCAACACAAGACAGCTCAATGCTATGTTCAACTGATAGTTCAACTATGTCTTTACGAGGTTTGAACTTAATACAACTTTTAATTAGGATTAATGAACCACCACGCAGCATTGAATTTCGATTAAAACAACTGGCCACACTATAATTGTCATAGTTAATTAGCATTTCAGAATCTTTTAACCAATGCTCAGTTATACAAATAATGTCAAACATTGTTTTTTCTAAAAACAACTCAATTTCCAATTGTTTGGAAGAAAAACCTTGAATATTTTGATGAAATAATTTCAAGGATTTCTGCTTAGCCCCTTTTCTGCAGTTTACTATTTTAGAGCCAGAAAATACCTTTTTGTTATTAAGTGTAACTATACTGTTAGTGGTACCTTCTGTTGTCTTACAAACTAGTTTAAAATATCTGAGCTAACCAACTTAACATTAGTACTATTACTAATTGTGGTGCTAATTATGGATGACTTCGACATACTAATTATGTCTGGGTTAATATTAAGTGCTAATAGCCTAGCTATTTGACGTCTAAAACTAATGGGCAGATACACAGTATCCCTAGTCGACCTTAACTTATCAACAAAAATGTTTGTATCAAAAAATATAAACTTGTCACTATGGTGACTAACTATGAAATGCATGTAATTATTTAACATGTGAATATAGTTGTTTTGTCTGTTCGACACGTGCTCAAAATATGGAAAAGCACACAAAATTATTTTCTTACAATTTAACTTCAATAGGTTGGTGACACTATCAGTGATATCATCTTTTTTAACATTTAAACTGTTACCTATAAGTATAGTAATAACGGCATTAGAATCATATTCATTCCTAGTTATTGAAGACATTATTTGTTTGTAGGAAGTCTGAGGCATGCAAAAGTTTTGTGAAGAATGACACAGGTTGTTGCTAAGTAATTTACCTAATCCTTTTCCAAAACTATCAGAAAACATAATAGAACAGTAACAAACTTTACTATTTGTTATTGTTTATTGATGATTTCCCATCCCCAAAAAAAAAAAGCGTTACTAAATTCGCCGGGTCAGCTAGTAGAATCTTAACTACATACAGAACACGTGTATTAAATTAAACAATTGTATAATGTTTTAATTAAGAATCAATGACTATTGCATGGATAATCAGCCTATAATGTTCCCACTGCTGGGAAGCAGGCCTCTTCTTTGTGAGAGGGAATGGGCCGTAATCCACCACGCGGGCCCAGTCCGGGTTGGTAGATGTCACAAGTCTTTGAATTTTTGATTCTAGGACATGCCGGTTTAATCACGACGTTTTCCTTCACCATTTTGAGAGCAGTGGTGATGAAATAATTTACACAAAGTAAAGCGCCTGTCTGGGTTCGAACCCACGACCTACAACACGTAAGTCGCGGCCGTTAGCACTGGGCCACGGTAAATAAAAACACAGTTCTAGAACTACTATTTTAATTTAGATAGGCGTACCGAATATTATTATATTCTAGACTACAAGCACAAACAACAAGGGTTTTTCACAATAAAATCTTAAAGTTATTACTTAAATATGATGAAGATAATGACTAGCTTCCTAAACAATCTCATGTTTTTCTTCTAACTCTTTTCGGAAGGTAAAAAGTTAGCTTCTTCTTGCACAACAGGACTCTTTTTAGTTCCCTTCATCCATTCGGCAATCTCTTGCAGGGTCATATCCTTAGTTTCAGGCAGGAATGTGTAGACCAAGAACAAGAAAAATGATGTAGACAAACCAAAGAATAAGAAAGCGCCGTGAGTACCCCATGATTTAAATAAGAATGGTGACATTTTCACTAAAGTACCTAAAAGTATCTTTGAAGATAAATCCATACAGCATGAAGAAAGACCTCTGGCTTCAAGTGATACTAACTCTCCAGAAATTGTTTGTGTCAATATTACAGGCCCAAAACAAAGCCCTATCGAATAACCTATTAACAAAAATATAGCTAAATAGTTATTCTCAACTACAAGTGACAGTTTAATTAAATATGCGTATAAAGAAATCGATAAAAGAAAGCCAATTCCTACTAATGACGAGCCAATCAATAATTTCTTTCTTGGCAATACTTTCGCAACTAAACATCCTATGTACATACAGAATACTGTCACACCATCTAATACTAACATAGCTGTATAAGGCGATATGTGATGTCCTGCAGTTATTTTACTAATTATATCTATGGCATAAACGCTAAATACTACCTTTCCAGAAAATATATATAAAGAGTGCACTATCAAACATAAAATTAAAGGCTTATAAAACTGCCTTGACGTTATTACTCTTAAATAACCAGTAACAAATCCTTTTAACTCGAAATTCTTAGATTGCGCCTCCAAACTGAGATTCTTCTGATAATTTATTATTTTTTCTAAATCACCTTCCGCTTGCTTGCCATGTCCCATCATCCATCTATGAGTGTCCGAGCATTTTTCATAGCGTTGTTTTGTGGCCAACCAAAATGGTGATTCTGGGAGTACGATTGCTATTAATAATCCGTAGGCACTGCAAATAATACCAGCGATGCCAATGTTTCTCCAATGGAAAAAGGTCCCAATAGCATTTGACATGAATATACCCCAGAAGAGAGTGGCAGATTTGACAGTCAAGAAAAATCCTCTGTGTTTAGGAGAGGTATATTCAGTGATAATCATGACTGACACAGTGAAGTGGGATCCTGTGTTGATGCCATTAATCACCTGACTGATGATGATTTGATTGACAGTGACGCTCAAGTAGAAAAGCACGAAGCTAACCAGATTGCTGATGGTGACAAACATAAACGTGTATTTTCTTCCGATATACTTCATGAAGATTGGCAGAATGAAGGTCCAAGGTAGGCCTGAGTACACCATGATGGCAGCTGAAAAATAAAGGAACGTTAAACTTATGGTTTATGGACTAAAACTTTGTATAAATTTGTTAACTGTTTTGCTAGAGCCAACGCATGTTTTTTTATCCTTGCAAACTAACGCCTGACGTTATTATATTATTTTGACAACATGGATTGATGTATTGCTAGTGAGTATTCTAAAGATATCGTTCGGTTGCTTTTCTTGCAATAACCACATGACTTTGACTTATGTGATTAGATATCCCCTTTATCTATGAAATGGCTGCTGCCCTGTCTATTTTGTGGAATACATTTCACAACTTCAGGAACTGAGTCTAATCAAATTATTTGACTAATGTAGACTTTGGTGCTCTCAATAATATACTTACGTATCCAAGAAGCAGTAGATTCGCTAACGGCATCAAATGAGCCGGCCTCCTTCCTTATCTGTGGGATGAACACAGTGGAGGCGCCAAAGGACATGCCCATAATGAAGTAGCAGGTCCATCCACCACTGCTGATCATCATCTAGAAGAAGAGGATCAATAAAATACATGTTATTATCATCACTGACATCATTCAAAAGTCATTGCAGCCAAAAAGCTGCACTGCTGGACATAGGCCTCCCCTCCCCCAAGTGCCACCAAACGGTCCTGTGCTTCTCACATTAATCGGATTCCCGCAACCTTCGCTAGATTACGCCTAGCCGGCGTTATTACTATGCTAATATTTAAATGAGAGAGAATTGAGGTAAAACCAAACGAAATAATAAATAGTTTAATACCCGGCCAGCTTTTTGATGTTATTAATCTATTAAATAATTAATATGGCAGTGTCATCGTATATCTATTCTATACTGACAGGATTAATGTTGCAGTTAATCCTGATAAGGATATAAAAGACGGATAAGAATGTATCACAATGATTTTTGATACACTGTCCCGCATGACAGTCAGGTAAAAAAAAATTCAGGAAATCAAAAATTCAGGGATAAAGTATTCATTAATTGTTTTGACTTGACATTCGAGGTTGTCAACACGACCAGGTGTAGACTCAGCGGTCAATGTGGCCTATGCCCTAGAGTCTGATGGTTAAAGGGTTTCATGAAGATAGCTGTAAAATAGTAACTGTAGAGTTTCGAAACGAACAAGAAACGACGAATTGAAACTGTGCACCTAGCTTTTGACGTTTCATGAGTGCCCATGTGGGTTTATGTGAAATAAAATATTTTGAACTTGAATTTTGAATTAGAATTTTAGTCCTCAACAAGCTTCAATGGGGCCCCCATATAGATAAATTGTTAAAAAAGCTTAGCTCTGCAGCATACGCCGTTAGGAAAATTCGTGATTTAACTGATTTAGAGATAGCCCGTTTAGTTTACTTTAGTTATTTTCATAGTGAGATGTCGTACGGTATTCTGTTGTGGGGAAATGCTGCCGATATTCAGACAATTTTTATTTCACAAAAAAGGGCAATTCGTTCCATTTATAAATTAAATCACAGACACTCCCTTAGAGAAAAATTTAAAGAGATTAATATAATGACTGTGCCTTCTCAGTACATTTATGATAAGCTTTTGTATGCACATAAAATATTAATCTGTTTAAAAAATACAGTGATATCCATAACATAAATACTAGGAACAAACAATAAAGTATTATATTATTTTAATTATTGTGAATGTGGGTCATGGTTTCCGTTTTAATCATGGTCTGGCAGTTTGAGTAGTTTATGCGGTCTACCCAAATGTCCTGTCTTTGGTATTGTTCGTCGAATCGTTGAGCGCCTTAAGTTCTGAGTTGAGCTGCACGGTTACTGACAAATGCGTGCACTGACTGGACAGGTCCACTCAATCTGTGTGGTTCTTTCCTCAAAAGACCATTTCAGACACCAATCTACATGGTCTTCACACGATCTGACCAAGATTTTGTCTGGACTTTAAAAGAGACTGTGACCTCTGAGCTTGTTTCGGCCTTTCTTCTCAGAATAGTCATATAGGAAACGCCGACGTCATCTAGTTTAAAAAAATATGATTGTCGTGTAAAAGTGTTTGTACAAACCTACTTACAGAAATAAATCATTTATCATTTATAGTTCACATATGTGCCAATACCTTTATGCAGAACACGATGCCTCTGAACCAGGTTCAATAATAGTCTGATTGTAGAATTAGGTCCTTAGAGGTTTTATTTTTTCCTTCTAATTTAATCTATACGTTTCTCATATAATTTGTAAAAAAAATCTGGTCTCTGAAGGTAATATATCTCATAGATACTGATTGAATTATGTGATAGTGTTTAAAATGTTTATAATAATAAATTCTGTTTATAATAATAATCGTATTTTGTTAATATGCCAAGGATTGAGATTAGATAGTGATACGGTGGCGCCTTGTTGTGCGGCTTCTTCATGAAACGGGACCGGACAAAAAGTTCATCGCAAAAATTTCTGTAAGTAGATCTTTTAGGACACTTTTACGCCTTAAGTTTTTGGTTAACATTTTAAAACTAGAGTGCGCAGGCATTTTCTAGCTGACTGATCCCTGAGAAGAAATGCCGAAACAAACCGAGTCCAAACATTATAATAAGTTTTGAGTTAACCTGCACGATTTCTGATAAATGCGTGCACTGACTGGACAGGTCCTCTCAATCTGTGTGGTTCTTTCCTCAAAAGATCATCTCAGACATCGATCTACATGATCTTCATATAACCTGACCAAGATTATGTCTGGACTTTAAAAGAGACTGTGACCTCTGAGTTGGTTTCGGCCTTTCTTCTCAGAGTAGTCAGATAGGAAACGCCGACCTCATCTAGTTTAAAAAAAAAACATGATTGACGTCTAAAAGTGTTTGTACAAACCTACATAAAAAAATAAAATCATTTATCATTAAAAATACAGGGCCATGTCTGAAGTTGAATTTCAGCGATTTTTCACCTGTCCTATATTTTAGCCTTAGTTTTTTAATAAAATTAACACTGCATATCTTCACAAATACCAAAACGCTGTTCGCTTAATTTGGCATTTGTCCTTACATTCAGAAACCAAAACGGTTTTCTTGAAGTCATACGAGGTAACTACATTACCAAATGCCTAAAATTCTCATGAATTTTTGGTTAATTTAACTAACATATAACATCCATATCTTCAGTAATATAAAAGTGAACCGTATAATTTTAGACATTGCTGAAATAGTTTCTAGAATCTTTTCTAATGGCCAAGCCCACCCCGTTAAACCTAGTTTTAATAAGGTTGCGCAAAATATTGTATCTGCTAAGATATTGAAAATATATATTAGCTTAATTCACTGACTATCCTATTTAACAAATACTTTCGTAGGAAGATGGCCTGAAACACAGGTTTAAATAAACCTAGACAACGCACTACATTACCTTCAGAGTTCTATTTTTGACTGTAATCTCATATTTCACATACCATAGTCTATATCCAAATTATTATAATCCTATTATAGGCCTAGATTAATACGAGTATATACTACTGAACCATATGTACACCTTTTGTAAACTTATTATTTCAATAAATTTTATTATTACCTATTTATTTATTTAAGCATTTCAATGAAAACACAAGGTAATTTAAGTATCTGTTCTTAGATTTAGGAATCAGAACAAATCATTACACTATAGTGATCGTATATTAAAATAGCTTGAAAGAAAACGCAAAAATATGGAACCTAGTGTGAAAATAAGTTTGGCTACAATTATCTATAAAAAAAAATTAAGTAGATACCTGTCTCAAGAAATATCTCCGCTTCTCCCATTTATTTTTTCTTTCCACACGTTTTTCCAAATGATAATCTTCCATTTTGCACAAAATCTCTTCGCAACTACAGTCTGATTAAATAATTAATCACATAAAAGATACAGGCTTTATCTAATCTTCTAAATTAGTGGATAAAATGTGGTTTAATTGACAATTCGATAAAAGTGCCTTTTTTTTTATCGTCTTTGTAAGTAGCCTCTTATCATTTAAGTCTTCTTAAAGTCAAAACAGGTAAATAAGAATATTTTGACAGACTTTACAAAAGGGTCAACGACCTTAGGGAAGGATCGAAGAGTTGAGTCTGTAGCTCGTAGGATCGCTGCAAGTACTAACAGGTGCTTACCTGAAGATTAAAAAAAAAAACTTTTTTTTTTAATCTTCAAATAAGCACCTACAACTAAGGTGGATCTATTTCGAAACCAGCACTAGACATGCCAGGCCAGCACTACCTCGTCTCACAACCAGTTTTGGGAAACGAAATTTAAGCTGGGAGGCACATATAACTGTATAGACGCTCTGACTTCAAAGATACAAGGACATACAACTTGTTTAGCAGTTTAGTTTTGTTTTTAATGCACTGGACACGACTCACTGACCTCTATAATGCACTTGTATTATAGAGGTCAGTGACACGACTGAATAACACATAAGTAATGTCAACTGTGTGCCACACGATGATCAAGAGTAGGTTCTGTAACATTGTGGTTACTAGCGAAAGTCTGTGGCATATTTACAGTTAACTATCCTGTTTCAAAACAGTTTCAAGTCTATAAAGTGATGATCAAGATCAAGTTGAAAAGGGATACATGGACTTAGGTACTACTGGAAATAACATTAGGACAAAGGATTAGGGTAAGGCTACACATTTTAGAAGGATTAGGTGAATCAACGGTGTTTGGGAATAAAAGGCGAATACAAACCACTGTTGTGACAGTTATTCTTTTAATTAAGTCTTTAGCAGAAACCCTTGAAATAGGTATGTTACAAAAAATAATTTATTTCATACCAGTAAATATAAAATAATAACTCTTTTACAAAATTCTTTATACTTGCTGCATCCTTCTCTTGGTCTACTGGCTTTTTCTAAAGGCAAGGAGTTTTATCCTTATACTCCTAGTAACCAGATTTTCGTCATCATTGATCTTTGCAAAATTGTCCTGACACTTCTATGTAACAGGTAAAAATTTAACTTCTTCTTGCAAAACATGACTTTTCTCAGACCCCTTCATCCACTCCGCAATCTCTTGCAAACTCTTATCTTTAGTTTCAGGCAAATACATATATATTAAAAACAAAAATATAGAAGTTGACACACCATAAAATAAGAAAGCACCATGGGTGCCCCATGACTTGAACATGTAAGGAGAAACCTTAACCAAAGTACCCAAAAGTATTTTAAGACATAAATCTATGCAACAGGATGAAAGGCCTCTAGATTCTATGGACACTAATTCTCCAGAAATAGTTTGAGTCAATATAACTGGTCCACAACAAACTCCAATTGAATAACCTACTAACAAAAATATTGCCAAGTAATTATTCTCATCTAAAACAGATAATTTGATCAAAAATGCGTACATCGCAATTGATAAAAGAAATCCAATTCCTACTAATGAGGAGCCTATTAATAATTTTCTTCTAGGCAACAATTTTACAAATATACATCCGATATACATGCAGAATACTGTGACACCATCTAATAATAACATAGCTGTATAAGCTGACAGTTTGTGACCTGCTGTTATTTTACCGATTATATCTATAGCATATACACTAAACACTACTTTACCAGATAACACATATAAAGACTGTATCAACAAACTCAGAAGCAACGGTTTATAGAATTGCTTAGAGGATACAATATTGTAATAATTAGTAACGAATCCTTTTATCTCAAAACCTTTGGGCTTTGAAGCCAAGCTGAGACTCTTCTGAAAGTTGATCAACTTTTCTAAATCTACTTCTGATTGTTTATCTTCTCCCATGAGCCATCTGTGCGATGAAGAACATTTTTCATACCGCTGTTTGGTGGCCAGCCAAAATGGTGACTCAGGTAGGATGAATGCTACCAAGAGGCTGTAGACACTGAGGATTATCCCAGCAATCCCAATGTTCCTCCAATGTAAAAAGGTCCCAATAGCATTTGACATGAAAATACCCCAGAAGAGGGTGGCAGATTTTAATGTTAAGAAAAATCCTCTGTGCTGAGGTGAAGTATATTCCGTGATGATCATGACTGATACAGTGAAGTGGGATCCTGTGTTGATGCCATTGATGATTTCACTGATGATGATGTGGTCAACAGTAGTGCTTAGGAAGAAGACCACGAAGCTGATTAGATTGCTGACGCAGACAAAAGTGAAGGTATACTTTCTTCCGATGTATTTCATTAAGACTGGCAGGATGAACGCCCAGGGTAAGCCTGCATAGACCATGATGGCAGCTGAAAAGTCAAAGAGAGAATTTAGTTAATTATGGTGATCTTTTTCATAGCGTGTCGATAGTAATCTAAATGGACTCGGCCCAGAATTAATTTACTTTATTGGCACTATCACCAGCGTCCATCAATTCTTGTAACGTGCTGATGACTGCAATTTAAATGGAAATTGTGAAATAAAATTACTTTGCTGCATTTTGACCGCGTGGACATTGCACTTTTCTATGAATGGAGAAAGGACCATAGTGGTAGGCTACCCTCAGTTCAAAATTAACACAAACACATCCCTGAATTGTGAGATTATAAGTACAACATACGACTATAATTAATAACAATAATTTTATTGTAGAGATCCGAAATAAATTCATCCAACCCGTCAGCAATGGTGGTTTTTTAACAAGTGTCACAAACTTCAAAAGGAAAAAAATAACTTGTCAGAAACAGTTCATTACACTCATAGAAAAGTGCAATATCTACGCGGTCAAAATGCAGCAAGGTATTTTTTTTTTATTACCGTCGAAAAATTTCGACGCATGGGCGTTCAGAATATTTGTGCTGAATTCATGGTAAAAGGTTGAGCTTTCATGTCCCTCGTCGTTTCAGCCGATAGACGTCCACTGCTGGACATAGGCCTCCCCCAATTTTGGGGGGGGGGTTTGCATAATCGCCACGCTTGGCAGGCGGGTTGGCGATCGCAGTATGGTATGATGGTGGAATAAATAGAGAATGCTGCCCATTCTCCGGTAAGACCCTTAGTCGCCTTTTACGACACCCACGGGAAGTAAGGGGTGGTGCAATTCTTTAAGTCCGGCACCACACAGACAATGTCTTTCATGTCCCTGCCAGCCTATATTTTGTAAAGCCTAAATCTTATCTAATTCTAGACCCACCACAAGTTTTTGAAATTCTCGTTTTTACTTCGAAATCTAAAGGTAATTAAACTCTATTTCGATATCGGCAGTAAGTCAGTAGACCATTAGAGAACCGGTTTTAATAGTACCGTTTTACCAGAGCTATACGTAGTCGTACGTCAACGATAGAGTGGCATGTTCCTCCCACTGTGACGTAGTGTAGAGTCTGTTAATTTAGATGTTAGGTCTGTCGTCCACGACGCTACTCAGAAGTTGGTAACGTGCCAGAATGTCACCGCAGTTTAGTAGTAGTAGTATTATTAATAATAATTATTGTTACCCCCTGTAATTTTATCTGTGTAATTTATATAAAACATTGGTCAGGCAGGTGTCTTTCCATGGTCCTAAATAACTAGTTCAGTGATGGTGGCGCGTGTGTTGGATTATTCGGTTCCCTACAAAATGGTTGAGCTGGATGGTGCTGATCCACGCGTCATGTTCGTGAACGGGTGCCGTCGGTTGAGACTGGTCATCTCTTAACTGCCAAGGCTTATTTTTAATCTTATATTTTGAATTGTTTCTTCATTTGTCTTTTTCTTTTTACATTGTTCTCACATATAGAAGCAACAAGAATAATGTACCCAGGATTTTGTAATAACTTGATTTAAAAGAGTGTCCATGGAGTTTCTTGCCCGTTCTTCTCCATAGAGATCTACGTTTTGGAATGGGCAACTAGCTTCAACTTTCTGACTAACTGACAGACTATTTAATTTTGACAATTCAAAAGTGCCTGTACAAGGTTTAATTGAAATAAATGCTTTGAGTTTGAGTTTGAGTTTAGCCACCCAAACCCATAATCATCTTTGCTTCCATATCCTGCAATAGACATCAACCGGGGGTTGTCCTTGGGTGCACTTGCCTATTGCGAACAGGGATAATCTCTGCGAGTTGGCTTTGGCCCCTCGCACGCCTTCCAACGGTCCTGACCCCAGGGTCCCGAAAAATGTCAAAAGACATAATAATAATAATAGTAGTACCTACCTATATTATTTCAATGTGCGCTCTTATAATTTCAAACGTGACGATTTTATCGTGGACGTCTACGTTCATGCCACGATAAAACAGGGAAGTAAAACATAAGAAAATATGTGAAGACGCTTTTAAATTTCTGTCCACGATAACGTGAGTTGTCACGTTACTGTGGACGGATACTTAAAATATGTGCATGACATATAATTATTTCCATACATAATATTGTGACATTAGAAATTATAACAGCACACAATGACGGTCCATCCATACACGACGCGATTTATTAGTTTGTAATTGGTTGCATCGTGGACGGACATGAAAATGAGTAGTGGGGCTCCCAGTAGTAGGGAACGGCCGCGACTAAGGATTGTAGATCATAGATTCAAACCCACACAGGCGTTTTACTTTGTGTCAATTATTTCATCACCACCGCTCTCAAAATGGTGAAGGGAAACATCATGAGGAAACCGCCATGTCCTAGAACCAAAAATTCGAAGACATGTGACATCTACCAACCCGCAATGTGCCCGCGTGGTGGATAAGAAGGTCTGTGTCCCAGCAGTGGGAACGATATATGCTAATTACGGGTTTACTGTGACAATCTGGCTACTCACTGGTGATTTGAGTTTGTACTAAATTACTTTTGAGTAGCATCGTTGACGATGAGTCTTGGTACTTCGTTAGAATTAAATTTATTTACTTTGCCAATGTGTTGAAGGACTCGTCTGGTTGAATTTTAATTTAATTACATTCCAAGATGTATCAGTTAACAATATCCATGTAAGGGAATGTGCTGATAAGTCGAGAGATAGTCTATATTGAATTTTGAACACTTGAATTCACGTGACCCTGTTCATCGGACAACAGCCTTTGGACGGGTTTTCCTTATGTATACAATCTTTATGATTACATGTGGCTGTATGGATGTAACTGTAAAAGAATAAATAGATGTCGTACGTCAAATCTGTTTTGGAATTTTTCATGTATCATGATGATAATATTCTCTCAGGATTGTTGAAAGAAAGTTTTTGAGAATCCGAGAATTTAAACTTTCTTTTAGTTGGGCGATCATATTCATTGATGCACACAATTTCTCTTTAGCCACAACCACCACGAGGAGAACCTCAAGAGATTTACGTACTGCGTTGTTAAAAAGAAAAAAGAGAATGAAAGAATTTATACGTTTATCCATACTATTATTATAAATTGGAAAGTAACTCTGTCTGTCTGTCTGTATGTTACCTTTTCACGCCTAAACCACTAAACGGATTTCGGTAAAATTTGGCAGAGAGATAGATTGCATCCCGGAGACGGACATAGGATAGTTTTATCGACATACCCGCGGCTTCGTGGGCGAAGCCGCGGGCTGAAGCTAGTTTGCAATAAATTACCTTTCTAAAAAAATCAAATCTTTTCTGTTTGTTTGTTACGCTTTCACACCTAAACGACTGAACGGATTTGCATTAAATTTGGCACATCGGCAGACCATGACCTAAATTAAGACAAAGGATACTTTTTATCCCGACATTCCGACGGGATCGAGACTTATGCGGGTGAAACCGCGGTCCCGAGCTAGTCCCAAATAAATTGGAATAGGCTATAGCCTATTCCAATTTATCATCCTATAGGATGAATCATTCCACTTTGCTCCACCGGCCACCCCACTAGTGGGGCAAACTGGACTGCCTAAAGTTTTGCAGTGGAATCTGCCCCACTAAATCAAAGTAGTGGGGCAGATTTGACTATTTTAAAATCTTGTTGGATTCTGCCCCAATAGGGTTCGCACCTGCGAATAAAAGTACAAACATTTAATTTGATGATGACAATTCATACTTACGTATCCAAGAAGCAGTAGATTCGCTAACGGCATCAAATGAGCCGGCCTCCTTCCTTATCTGTGGGATGAACACGGTGGAGGCGCCGAAAGACATGCCCATGATAAAGTAGCAGGTCCATCCACCACTGCTGACCAGCATCTGGATGTAATAATAATAATATCAGCCTATTATTATAATTGTGGTCCTACTCCCAGCTGGTCAAAGGCTTCTCCTCATCTTCTGTATACTTAAGGGGCTTACAGGACCTAAACGCAAAAAAACGCAAGTTTTAGAAACAATAAAAGTCTAAGATCGACTACAGTAACCAAAATCAGAATAATATATGATATTCTTCAGGATATATGCTAGGTAGATAGTGTGTTGAAAACATAATACAACTTATTTGATACGATAGAAAAAAATCATGAAGATACCTTAAAAACTTTCATACATACAATCATTTTGATTTTTTGTCAGATTATTCTAAAAGCAACATACTAAAGGACTAGTGTTTTAATTTTTTTGTACCTACATACAATAGATTTTTTGTAATTAAATAATTGCTTCATATTTTGCAATAAATTACCAGCGTTGTGTCATCGCGCTTCTCTTTCTTTTCTATGCAGTGCGACAGTGACCGCGGTTTAGGTCATGTAAGCCCCTTAAATATAATTGATGTATCTGTTTCTAATGTCGGTAACAATAGAAAAAGTAATTGTGCCTCATTAGTGACTGTTGAGCTTATACGGAAGGAAGTATCTGGAACGGTACTTAGAAAAAATAATTTAAAAAAAATTGTCTGTCTGTCTGTTTGTTCAGGTTAATCTCCGAAATGGCTGGACTGGTTTTGACAGAACTTTCGCTAACAGATAGCTGATATTATAAGGAATAACTAAAATCAGCTGTTTCATACATTTTGGTCAAGTATATACTGAACTTTTGTATGAAACAGCAGATATTTTTTCGTGATTTCAGAGTTGGTCCCATATTGAAAGTTGTTCATATTCATGAGTAGAACAGCCTGTACAAATTTGGAGCCGTTAAAAAAAACATTCCGTATAAACTGAAAAGCGCTTAGCAATAATAATTCACAAGACCGATTTTGTTAAATATTGGCCTGCTATATAGGTACAAGAGTGTATAGTATCTAACAATGCAGGGGGCATTGGAATAGTTATAAGGTTATTATAAACATAACATATATCATCACGGGCCTTTTTAGGGTTCAGTACCAAAATGGTAAAAACAGAACCCTTATGGTAAGACTAAGTCTGTCTGTCTATCTGTCTGTCACAGCTGGATTTCTCAAGAACTACTAATTCTATCAACTTGAAATTTGGAACAGTTTTAGATGACGTCTGCCCAAATATTATGCTAATAAGAAAGAAATAAAAATATATGTATATTTTTTGCAACAGCGAGTGAAAGGGGGTTTGAAAAATTCGAAGTGGGCTACTAGGGCATGTGGGGTATCATATGAAAGAACGCAGTTTGCACATTCTTAAAAATTTTTTTTAGGCCGCATACATTTCGACAGATAAGGGGGGGTCCCTTATCTCCGAAGACTGCAAAGAGAAAAATCTGAAATTATTCTATGTGATAGAAGTTTATGTAAACATTACAGGAAAAATAAAACGAAGTCTCTCAATATCACACTTTTTCAGAAATCATCAACAAAAGTTACATTAGTTCCACTATCGGTCAAGAGATGGCGCTGACATGAAACTGCAATATTCTACACCGTAGGGCACAGTGTTAAAATTCTCTGATGAAAATTTAAAAACATGATGGTACGGACACCTCGATGCGCGAGTCCGACTCGCTCTTGTTCGGTTTTTTTTCTCAAAGGGTTGGGCAGAGGTGTACAATAGTACACCCACATTTCGCCAGTTATGTTCCGGGCACAAATCCAGACTCCAGACTGAGAAAGGGCTATCATGAAGGTCCGTAGCTTAACTACCTGTCCGCCATTTGGATTCCTTTTTAAAATGGCCACGCATGAAACTTAGGTACCTATATAAATTGACTTAAGTACATATACATATAAATCGGTAACTGACATAATTAATAATAATTATATTATACTGACATAATAAATATTTTTTTCAGGTGGTGCAAAATCTTAACGTGGCGCCCCTCTATGTACCCGTAAGTTCCTATGATATATGCATATGCAGTTGCTTGCTTGCTTTTGCTTGCTTGTGGACGATCGGTTTTATAGTAAGTTACTATCATCAATGACTGGTGCGTGGTGGACAGTCAACCAGACACCAGGCATTGATGACAGTAACTTACTAAAAACCGGGCAAGAGCGAGTCGGGCTCGCGCACCGAGGTTACATCCGGGTTAATGCATAAGGTTTATGGTTATGAAATTAAATGTTTTTTTTTTTATTTGAGTTGATTGAATGAAAGGTAAATTGCGGTTTACGATTTATGACGTATTAAAATAAAAACTACTTACTAGATCTCGTTCAAACTAATTTTCGGCGGAAGTTTACATAGTGATGTACATCATATATTTTTTTTAGTTTTATCATTTTCTTATTTTAGAAGTTACAGGGGGGGGGGGGGGCCCTGTAACTTCTTACCACACACACACACATTTTACCACTTTGGAAGTGTCTCTCGCGCAAAGTATTCAGTTTAAAAAAAAATGATATTAGAAACCTCAATATCATTTTTGAAGACCTATCCATAGATACCCCACACGTATGGATTTGATGAAAACAAAAAATGAGTTTCAGTTCTAAGTGGGGGGGACCCCCAACATTTACTGTTTTTTTTTATTATTTTTGTATGAAAATCTTAATGCGGTTCACAGAATACATCTACTTACCAAGTTTCAACAGTATAGTTCTTATAGTTTCGGAAAAAAGTAGCTGTGACATACGGACGGACAGACAGACAGACAGACAGAGAGACAGACAGATATGACGAATCTATAAGGGTTCCGATTTTTGCCATTTGGCAACGGAACCCTAAAAAGCAGATCGTCGAGGCGCTGAAATCAACCGAAATGCGACCACCAGTGGCAGTCGCATTTCGGTTATATACAGCGCCTCTCCCATGACGGCGCCCGGTGCCGTCGCACCGCTCGCACCGCCCACCCTAGGGCCGCTACTGCGTGGCATCCATATTTTTTGAACTTGTTTACATCTTGTTGCATCGATATCACACTAATCATCATCATCATCATCATTTCAGCCGAAAGACTGCTGGACATAGGCCTCCCCCAAAAAGGGGGGATTTGCCATAATCGCCACGCTTGGCAGGCGGGTTGGCGATCGCAGTATAGTGTGGTGGTGGAATGCATAGAGAACGCTGCTGCCCATTCTGCGGTACGACCCTTAGTCGCCTTTTACGATACCCACGGGAAGTATGGGGTGGTGCTATTCTTTAAGTCAGACAGATCACACTAATATTATAACAATAATCATTTTATTATCAGGCAACTAAGGCTCATAGGTAAAATACACAAATAATCTTATACAATAATAAACTAATACATATTAAAAACCTTAACACTATAACTATACACGTAACGTTGTCCGCGTCGTGTTTCGCTGCGTGGTGTCGCGTAACCGTCCTCGGAAATGTCGATATACGACACCTTTCGAAAAAAGGCGAAAGGCGAAAGTTTGTGAGTGTGTTTCTGTGTGTGTGTTTAGATGTTTGATACTTCTTCATGCTCAAGCTGGACCAATTTTGATAAAATTGGTCCAGCCGCTATGGTATGGAGGTAGCGGACACCCTGGATTAACATACAGGCTACTTTTTATCCCGATATTCCCACGGGATCGACACTTATGCGGATGAAACCGTGCGGCGCACCTAATTTGAAATAATGACTCTGAATGTTTAAAATAATCAAACATCTATGCAACACGCTAATTATACGCAAGTTCAAAAAAATTAGGATGTCACGTGGCGGATCGGTGGGTACCTATTTAGAAATCTTCAATAACCTGATAGAAAAACCCAATATCACTATTCCTGCCCTTGGGAATCGAACCCAGAACCTCATCTCAATAGTAGCGCTTGCGACCACTGCGCACTGGACCAACGAGACTGTCAGAGGTTATTATTATTACTGTTAACACTTGATTGAAAGGTAATATCCGTTTGAGGAAGGAAAAACTTTAAAACCACACATTGAATAGTAACTGTAGATACCTGAGACCTGTTTTTATAATTATGTGACTGAATGACTAACACCCGTATTTATAAACAATACTTGTCCAAGTGAAGTCCGTGGGATCCGTGGCTAAATAATAACAGCCGCACAGATCGATCGATCAGGTTAAACTACGCTTGCCGCCGTTGGTCTGTGTGTCTGTCCGTGCCTCGGAAACCACGTTAAGCCATTGGTCCCGGCTGTCATTCGTGGATCTTTGACAGTCGTTACTGGTAGTCAGAAGCCCGAAATTCTGACAACCAGTCTTACCAAGGGGTATCGTATTACCCAGTAACTGGGTTGTGGAGGTCAGATAAGCAATCGCTCTATGTAAAATACTGGTATTCAGCTGCATCCGGTTAGACTGGAAGCCGATCCCAACATAGTTGGGAAAAGGCTAGGTAGATGATCTGATGGTGACTAAGACTTGTCTAAGTAGCAATACCATGCGAAGTAAGGAGTTTCTGAATGCGTTCCTTATGATAAGCCTTTCAATTCATAAATATTAAGGAACGCATAGTGCCGATAGCCATTCAAGCATTGTCTATGAAGGAACCCTGTGCGTCCGCGAGCATTGTGAGACCACATAGTAATGTTTGTGAATCAAACTCAAACTCAAACTCAAAGCATTTATTTCAATTAAACCTTGTACAGGCACTTTTGAATTGTCAAAATTAGATAGTCTGTCAGTTAGTCAGAAAGTTGAAGCTAGTTGCCCATTCCAAAACGTAGATCTCTATGGAGAAGAACGGGCAAGAAACTCCATGGACACTCTTTTAAATCAAGTTATTACAAAATCCTGGGTACATTATTCTTGTTGCTTCTATATGTGAGAACAATGTAAAAAAAAAAAAAGACAAATGAAGAAACAATTCAAAATATAAGATTAAAAATAAGCCTTGGCAGTTAAGAGATGACCAGTCTCAACCGACGGCACCCGTTCACGAACATGACGCGTGGATCAGCACCATCCAGCTCAACCATTTTGTAGGGTGTTTGACTTTTGTTTTCATATATTTTAACAATTTTAACACATATTTTTTTTAATATAAATGCAGCAGTTCTCTCGTCATGCTTGAAGAGACGTAGGAACTAAGATCATAAATTATATAATACTAGCTAAAGTAGCCTATATGTTATTCCAGGGTGTCAGCTACCTCCATACAAAATTTTATCAAAATTGGTACAGCCGTTTGAGCGTGTAGAAGTAACAAACGTATAAACACACACACACGCACACATTCACAAACTTTCGCCTTTTTAATATTAGGTATAGTGTGATAACGCACGCCTGTATTTCCCAAAGGTTAAGGCAGAGTGCACAGGTATCTTTTTTTATACTCAGTACACTCATTCCATCTCAGACCATCAGTAGCTATCATCACTCGGCAGCACATGATTCTGGACACTCCTGCGTTGAAAATTTTCGCCGGTTATTAAAAAAAAAAAACAATTGTTCCCTACAAAAGTGCAATAGGCACCGAGGCGGTCAAAATCATAAAATTTCAATCCAAGGTGTCCAAAATCATCTACTCAATCCATGGTGAGAGGTTGTGCGCCAATGTCCCTGCCGCCTTAGAAGAGGTAGTCTATACCCACAGTTCACCAGGAATGAGTGAGTAAATATGATCATGCTATGGTCCTAAAAAAAATGTAGTGAGTGAGTAAATATGATCATGCTATGGTCCTACAAAAAATGTTGTGAGTGAGTAAATATGATCATGCTATGGTCCTACAAAAAATGTAGTGAATGAGTAAATATGATCATGGTATGGTCCTACAAAAAATGGAATGAATGAGTAAATATGATCATGGTATGGTCCTACAAAAAATGTAGTGAGTGAGTAAATATGATCATGCTATGGTCCTACATAAAATGTTGTGAGTGAGTAAATTATAATCATGGTATGGTCCTACAAAAATGGAATGAATGAGTAAATATGATCATGGTATGGTCCTACAAAAAATGTAGTGAGTGAGTAAATATGATCATGCTATGGTCCTACAAAAAATGGTGTGAGTGAGTAAATGTGATCATGCTATGGTCCTGCAAGAAATGCAGTGAGTGAGTAAATATGATCACAGTATGGGCCTACAAAAAATGGAATGAGTGAGTAAATATGATCATGGTATGGTCCTACAAAAAATGTAGTTAGTAAGTAAATATGATCATGGTATGAACCTATTAAAAATGGCCAGTCAGCAAAATCATAGAGGGGCTGAATGACCAGGGTTTATCGGTCGCATATTTAAGTACCTATAGCCACTCGTCCAGGCAATTTTTATAGCCCATCTTATAACCACTTAGTCACTTTTTACGACAATCTCGGTTGGGGTAAGCCTAGCCGCCCCTTGGCGTGAACTTGGCATAAATAATAATACCAAACTATTTTTCCCACTGCTGGGCAACGCCCTCTTCTCATACAGAGAAGGCACGAGCATTGATCACAACGCTTGCTCAAGACGTGTTGGTGATTTTGGACTTGTATATAGTAAGTAACTATAAGTCCAGGTAACCTCACGACGTTTTTCTTCACTGATGTCAGTAATGTCCAAGATTAACTCAGAAAGTACAAAACGAAAACCACCATCATCATCTGCCTAGCCTTTTCCCAGCTATGTTGGGGTCGGCTTCCAGTCTAACTGGATGCAGCTGGATACCAGTATTTTACATGGAGCGACTGCCTATCTGACCTCCACAACTCAATTACTGGGTAATACGATACCCCTTGATAAGACTGGTTGTCAGACTTCCGGGCTTCTGACTGCCCGTAACGACTGTCAAAGATCCACGAATGACAGCCGGGACCAACGGCTTAACGTGCTTTCCAAGGCACGGAGGGGTCACGGTATGTAAAGATGTTAAGTACAAAACGAAAAATGATATAAAAAATAAACAATCACGATGTTACCTGTCTAAAGAAATATTTCCTTTTCTGCCACACATTTTTACGTTCCGCACTTTTTTCCGAATTATCTTCCATTTTGCACAAAATTCACTTTGCAACTGCAGTTTTATTCGTTCACTTATTATATTTAAAGTATTTTTTTTTCTATTAATAATCTTAAGAATAATTAACGACTGAGATTCGATTTTTTTATTATTATTTTCCTTAACAGTTTTATCGTGCAGGTTATGCGAGACTACTGAGATAAATACGTCGATGTGGACCTTATGCAGGCT
Source organism: Mesoligia furuncula (assembly GCA_916614155.1). Classification (NCBI taxonomy): domain Eukaryota; kingdom Metazoa; phylum Arthropoda; class Insecta; order Lepidoptera; family Noctuidae; genus Mesoligia; species Mesoligia furuncula. Next base: position 2,939,463 of record OU744810.1, read on the forward strand.
TTAAGTATAGGGTCACCATTTTGTTTTTTTTTTTTTGTAACAGGACTTTCTTGATACTTTTGGAATTGTGGAATTTTTGATATACAAAATGTATTGTAGCCTAAACATATACTACGAATGTAACACTATTAACATTATCGTTCTAGTATTATCGTTCGAAGGAGAATAATTACTAAATCTGTTAAAAATATAAGCTTCCTTGTTACTTTGACTGAAAATTCAAAAAAAAATTTGGACATTTTTTGGAGCATTTAAAAAAATATGAAAAATCTTATGTATGTATTTCTATTTTTTTCTACGATTCATAAACACTAAAAGCAAAAATAGTAATGATTAAACTAGAAATTTAAAAAAAATAAGTAAAGAAATTAAGGTTTTAACCTAATTTATATTAGTCGATTTTTAGTCGACGTTATTCCAACGCGAAAATAGTATGATACAGTGATCCCAAATAAATGAAAAGTAAATAAACGTAGATCCCAGTCTTACTGCTGCACGACAAGAATAAATCGATTTTCAAAGAACTGCAACAATTTATGAACGAAACAAGGTCAAATTAAGGTGATAATATCCATTACTAGGAACCAGGTTAGCTAATGAATATTAATTTATACTATAACAATGACTTAGAAAATAGAAAAATTAACGACGAATCGATTTAGAAGTAATTTCGATCAATATTTCGTGATGACATGCACGACGGTAAATGGTAGAAAATTGTACAAAAAAGAACCATTTATTGTGTCAGCGTAGATAACCAAGATCTATGTTGCTGTTACACTTTCTAGGGTTCCGTACACAAACGTCGCCAACTATAGTCTGTTCGAAAAATGACTCTTGAAAGTGTTAACCAGCTTAAATTATTACACAATAAAAGGGGATTTGTAACACATCCATAATATTAATATATGCTAATATTATAAATGCGAAAGTATGTCTGTCTGTCTGTTACCTCTTGACGCTTAAACCGCTGAACCGATTTAGATGAAATTTAGTATACTTAGAGATAGTTTGAGTCCCGGGAAAGGACATAGGATAGTTTTCATCCCGATATTCCTACGAGATTGACACGTATGCGGGTAAAACCGCGGGGTACTGCTATTTCATATATATTTTGAGGTTTTCAACTTTATATATCACTTCTATTTACAATAATAATTGATTGACTCATCATCATCACCTGCCCTTATCCCGATTTATTCGGGGTCAGCGCAACATGTCTTTTTCTTCCATACTTCTCTATTAGTCGTCATCTCGGTAGTCACCCCCTTTCTAACCATATCATCATTCACACGTTCCATCCATCGTTTCTTTGGTCTTCCCCTACTCTTATAGCCATCGACAATTTTATACTCAAAACTTTCCTCACGACATTTTCCTCATTCCTCCGTATTACGTGCCCATATACCATGACAACCGACTTCCACACAACTTTGCAGTCACCGGTGCCACTTTCAAATTTCCTCTTATGTACAGTCACGAGCACTAATATGTCACACTTGGCAACTTTCAATTCCGATTTTTTCTTGAAATTAAGACTGCAACGTTGAAATACGACACTTTACATAAACCTATGGGTTCGAAAATACTATATTCGTAATAGTATCTATAACATTTCATTAAAAAAAAGGAAAAAATTGCCTTTGAATAAAGCGAAGTGTATGCTCGTGACTGTACCTACTCATTTCTTATTCTATCCATTCATGTCTGTGATGTGATGCCACACATCCCTCTTAGCATTCTCATCTATTAATTATCTAACGTTATTAAATAGTGATTGAAAAGTCATTGACGAAAATTAAGGTTATAAAATAAACCTCAATTATTGTCAAATGATTTGAGTTTCGGGTTAAAATAATATTTTTGTCGTGAGCCTATACTGTCCCCGACGGCTATTAGACTTAGGGCTGATTTTTCCAACGCCAGATAACTTTATCAGAGGAATAATTTTGAATTTTTGACAGTTCTTTCATACAAAAACTGTCAGACGTCAATTTTATTCTACGAATAAAAAATATCGATCGATTGAAAAATCAGCCCGTAATAAACTAACACTAGAATAAACAATTTAACATAAACTAACAACCAAAGAAGAACCTAAATGTAAAGTGCATGCAAGAAATAAAAGGCTATTTTATTTATTTTATTTGATTACGAGAATTGGCCTTCAGATTGCCGAATCTGGGAATCGAACTCAGGACCCCTTGCTCAGTTGTGATGCTTACGACCACTAGACCAACGACACAGGCAGGAAATAAAATTAAAAAATATTTGGTAGTTAATTCCAATAGCATAAGAAGCAAATTAAGGATTTCATTAATTATATTATTGCCACAACCTGTAGATATATCAAACCGTAGAATGACGTATTATGTAGTGTAATTCATAATTAATTGATAACGACATAATCATTAGCGTCAATTAAAACTCGTGTATTTACGTATAGAACAAATTAATGGGTGCGGCAAAGTCGTAATTTATTTGGGCACGGTAGAAAAGAAATCAAAATCCTTATTTGTTTGATGTTCCGGTAGGTACTTAATCTCTTGATAAAAAATAAAGATTAAATTCATAAAACACGTATTAATTCGTTTGTATGAAACTGACAGCAAGAACGCGTTTTCTTGACGACCGGCCCGTAGTCAAGTTTGCACTACAGCAGCGTCGTCACCGTCGTCGGCTGCGCATCATTGCTTGCCCTCCGAATGTAAGATTATGGTTAGGCAAAGCGACATCTATATAGTAAAGGTAACACTAATACATCCTTGTATTGATTGAATTATTGATGGTTACTAAGTGGACACATAGATGGAGCTTTGTAAACTAATTGTTAGAATGGATGCTAAAGTTTAAATAGGTGTCATGGCTCAGAGTAACTAACTAATATTACAACCTCTAATCCTACTAACTTACATAATTAAAAATAACAAAATTAGAAATGGTGCTCTTAGTTTTAATAACAGCGCCATCTGTTATGCAGTTTGAAAACGACATCGATTTTATAAATTAGCAAACAGATTGAAGAGATGGCGTTGCAAACTCAACAATTTAAATACCAATTTAGTTTGTAGTTTTATAATGGCAGTTTTTAATATATTGTGATAGTTCAATTTATGTTGTCCCACTGCTGGGCAAAGGCCTCCTCATTCTTTTCCCACTCGAATCTATTTTGTGCTTAAACAGACCAATCCCGCCGTCGGGCATCAAGCTGATCCCACCATCTTTGGCTATTACTGTCTCGATGCTAAGACAAAGACAAAGACATTTATTCGTAGGATATGGTAGGTACAAAGTTGGTTGGTATAATGGACAAGTTCAACACATCCGTCGCTAATAGCGGCATACGAATATTTACAATGTGAACCTAATGTAGGTACACGTGGGTAGGTATAAAACCTAACTTGTTTATTACATAAACTTACACATAGACACAAAACACTTATAAAATGGACATTTTATACTCTTATAATAACACGTATAAATATCAAATAAAAACAACAATAAAAACATTTCTATTATCTAACTAAATAAACCTACCATATTATTAAAAACAAAAAAAATATATATAAGTATATTATTTACTTATTTACCCTTATAATCAAAAAATTCTTTTAAGGTGTAAAAATTATTTTGGAGAAGCCAATTTTTCAGACTTTTTTTTATAAAAATTAGATGGTAGTTCTCTTATCACTTTTGGAATGTTGTTATATATTTTAATGGACATAAGGTAGCTGTTTCTGTAGTGGAGAGTGCTACTACAAAACTACTATTTGGTTATTATGATTTAAAGTAATTTTTGGCAGATTTTGTTTGTAGTTTGCAAATTGAATGAATTTTGTTTTAGTTAAATTAATTTTTAGGTTGTTTTCGTTTAGCCAATTAATTATATTATTGATGGTTTGATTTACTTCTTGTTGATGTAAAGTTTTATTGTTTTCCGGTATTATTACTGACACGTCATCTGCAAATAGTACGCACTTATGATTTGTTATATTGGCACTGTGTCGTTTTAATCCTAACTAATATTTTCACGCCTAAACCACTGAACCGATCATCCTGAAATTTTGCATATACGTTGTCAGGTGTACAGAAACGGACATAGGGTACCTTTCATTCCGAAAAAAAATTGCTGTTCCCGAGGAAAACAACAATAACTTTATTATGATAATAGATGGCGCCACGTGTCTTTCGAATCATGATTGAATTTTATTAGAAATCACGGGATCGAGATGTATGTGTGTGAAACCGCGAGGCACAGCTAGTTATTAATGAATTGATTACATTACCTACTCGTACGTCCTTTCCTTGTATCCCTCATTCTTCATCATTCTCCTGACATTAGATCATCTGCCGAGCCTTTTCCCAACTATGTTATATAGGGTCGGCTTCCAGTCTAACCGGGTGCAGCTGAATACCAATATTGTACATGGAGCGACTGCATGCAAAATACTGATATTCAGCTGCATCCGGTTAGACTGGTAGCCGACCCCAACATAGTTGGGAAAAGGCTAGGCAGATGATGATGATGATGACATGGAGCGACTGCCTATCTGACCTCCACAACCCAATTACTGGGTAATACGATACCCCTTGGTAAGACTGGTTGTAAGACTTTCGGGCTTCTGAAGTTCTGACTACCTACCCGTAACGACTGTCAAAGATCCACGAATGACAGCCGGGACCAACGTCTTAACGTGCTTTCCGAGGCACGGAGGGGTCTCGGTATGTAAAGGTGGTCACCCATCCACAGACCAACCGCGGTAAGCGTAGCTTAACCTGATCGATCGACCTGTGCGGCTGTTATTATTAGGCCACGGAGTCCTCTTCCATCCCATTCTCCTGACCTCAGATATCCCAATGTATTTGGGGATGGCCCAACATGTCTTTTTCTTCCATATTTCTCTATTAGTCGTCTTGTGAGGGGCCCGTGGCTAAGTAATTAACAGCCGCACGGGTCGATCGATCAGGTTAAGCTATGATTGCCGCGGTTGGTCAGTGGATGGGTGACCATCTTCATATATCACGACCCCTCCATGCCTCGGAAAGCACGTTAAGCCGTTGGTCCCGGCTGTTATTCGTGGAAGAACAAATGGGTGGGCTTCTTACTGGGCAGTACGTAGGTGGATACCCCTTGGTAAGCCAAGGGGTATTGTACTACCCAGTAACTGGGTTGTGGATGTCAGATAGGCAGTCGCACCATGTAAATACTGGTATTCAGCGGCATCTGGTAAAACTGGAAGCCGACCCCAATATAGTTGGGAAAAAGCTTGCGGGTATAGAATCATATTGTCAGGACGTCAACATGAAACTAGATTATTGGAAACGAGCGTGACGTCCCGGTGACGGTGTGCGGTGGACACCTAGCCATAGGAAATGTATGTATCGCTACTTCGACGTCATTGACGCACCGTTGACGTGGTGGTCGACAAACTGTTTGTATATCACCACGTCAGGCTATATTTTTGCCGCTCCAGGACAATGGCGTCGACAACATGCTTTTCATTACCTTCTCTACACTCACTTAGGCAGGCACACCATTAAAACTGTGCTACTGGTGTCCCAACTGTGTTTTTCTTAGTGTAATTCAGTCCCTATAACAGTAGGTACCGACTACTTTTGGTAGATACCTATACCTATTATTATATTTACTTACCTTAATTGGAAAAGGATGCCTGGAACCTGCGCTTGTCATAGGTAAGTTCATAACCTAGCGTCCATGTCGATTGCATCATGTACCTACCTAATTAGTTCTCTCTTTAATCTTTGTGTTCTTTTTGCAGAATGGACGATTTTCCTTCTTTATTTCTTCATGGAGTTTCTTGCCCGTTCTTCTCCATAGGTACCTACGCTTTGGAATGGGCAACTAGCTTCATATTTTCTGACTGACCGACTTCTTGTCAATTCAAAAGTGCCTGTTAATGGTTTAATTGAAATAAATGCTTTGACTTTGACTTTTACTTCATAGTTTCCTGACTTACGAAATTATTTGTATGCATCCAGATTCCAGTGGTTGTCTTCGAAATTATTTCTGTAACTAGTGAAGTTGCCGGACAGCCAGTCCAACTAGTCTTACCAAGGGGTACCTCTGTCATACTACCCAGTATCTGGGCTATGGAGGTCAGATGGACAGTCGCTGCATGTGAATTACTGGTATTCAGCAAGATCCGGTTAGATTGGAAGCCTACCCCAACATAGTTGAGAAAAGGATAGGCAGATTGATAGAAACATTTACTTAATTGAAGAATTAAAAAAAAAAAGTTTCTATCAGTCAGCGTATACTTTCCTGACATAAGATTATTTTTATGCATCCAGTGGTTGTTTAAGTGCTCATATATACGTACACGTTATACACCTCTACCGTGCCTCTGCTGTTGACACGTGCAACTGTGTGTATGAGCTCTAAGAAATTAAGTCATCATTTCAGCCGAAAGACGTCCACTGCTGGACATAGGCCTCCCCTAAGAGGGGGGGTTTGCCATAATCGCCACGCTTGGCAGGCGGGTTGGCGATCGCAGTATAGTATGGTGGTGGAATGCATAGAGAACGCTGCTGCCCATTCTCCGGTAAGACCCTTAGTCGCCTTTTACGACACCCACGGAAAGTATGGGGTGGTGCTATTCTTTAAGAAATTAAGTACCTAGATAGTAATTTGCGTTACACACTATCAATCTCAATAATTTTGAAGGATATTGCTAATTCATTGCTTCATATCTTCGAAAAAATTGTCCTCTCAACCATGTAAATGTAGTTATACTATGTTTATGAGTATCTTTATATTTAAAATATTTATTCCTCAATGTTCATGATTACACTTACCACTGTTTGTCTCTGCATCACCCAAAGGTTGACTGGTAGAAAATGCCTATGGCATTAAGTCCGCCTCCGTACATTTATGTGCTTGAAGTATTAAATACTTAAATAAATAAATAACCAATTAATGTTGTTGAACTGTCAAAAAAGAAATGCATTTCCAGTGAAAGTGTCACAATCCCAATGGCATTCATTGCCAGTTAAAGTGTCACAATCCCAATGGCATTCATTGCCAGTTAAAGTGTCACAATCCCAATGGCATTCATTGCCAGTTAAAGTGTCACAATCCCAATGGCATTCATTGCCAGTGAAAGTGTCCCAATCCCAATGACATTCATTTTGTCAATTCAACAATAAATATTTAATTTTGTCGTGTTATTTACGTTGTCGAGCAGACGAATTTTGGAACAATGGATTATGCATTTTCTTTGAAATCCTTCTGTTTGTTAGAGATAGTGTGTTACGCAATCGAGGTGGTGGTTTTGTTCAGATCTATTCTACTTAAGAATAATCTTGAGTTTATATTATTGTCTGACATATTATTCTGTCATATTATTGTCTGACAACGCACAGTCTAAACCGCTGGGTCTCGGAATAAATCAGAATTTAGGCTTAGGCTTATTTAGGTCATGAAATTTTGCTCAAGAGTTCCTATGTAGTGAACACTGACGAAGGATTGTTAAAAATTCATAGCCTAAGGGCCTGAATAGGTTCAAAATTTTTGATGTGCATCTCCGCAGAATATCCATCCGTCCGTCTGTCACAGGGCTGTATCTTTTGAACCTTATTAGGTAGAATCTTGAAATTTTCACAGAGTATGTATAAATAAAAGGCCTCCCCATTCAATAAACATTAAAAAAAATATAGCACGGTGGTACCCTTCGTGTCCAACTCGCACTTGGCCGGATTTTTTGGAAACTCAAAGAGCAGAGATCATCATCTGCCTATCCCTTTCCCAACTATGTTGGGGTCGACTCAACATAGTTGGAAAAAGGATAGGCAGATGATGACCTCTGCTCTGCTTATCTGACCTATCTGACCACCAGAACCCAGACTTGGTAGGTAATACGATACTTCTTGATAAGACTAGTTGTCAGACTTTCGGGCTTCTGACTACCCGTAACGACTGTCAAAGATCCACGAATGCAATCCGGGATCAACGGCTTAACGTGCTTTCCAAGGCACGGAGGGGTCTCGGTATCTAAAGATGGTCACCCATCCAAAGACCAACTGCGGCAAGCGTAGCTTAAACCTATCGATCGACCTGAGCGGCTGTTATTATTTAGGCCCCTCAGCAAATAGCAGATATATCAATGGGAAATCCCATCACACGGCTTGCATATCCATAAAGCTTTAGAAAAACTAACTCTTCATTGAAATACCACGAGGTAAACCACATAAATAAAGGTATTACAAATCATAATTTAATATAATACGTCAGTTTGAGATTATTGTTAAACCAAAGACAATAAGGGAAAAAACAAATGCACAAATACAGTTTACACGAGTACCTATTTATTTTCCCTTAGTAGGTAAGTACCTAATTACGTCACATATTTTACAATATTTACAATAAATTACAAACTATATTAGTAGGTACCTAGGAGTAACGTTAACATTCATAAATGCGAAATATTTTTTTTTTTGTTTTTTTTTTTAATATTCGACGATTTTTTTTGTCCCTGCCTAAGGACTTGTTCAGACATAGCAACAGATAATGAGATGATGTGAGAGTTATGATCCAATCCAGCCTGCCCCTTGCTGCCCTCCCCACAAAGGGAGCACTTTGCGTGTAGTCGCTTAGTTTATAAGTATTATGCCCTGGCTGGAGGCTGGATGATCTCCCTGTTAGGCAGCCGACAAACCCCAATGTTGATGCCATTATAAAAAAATTAAATAAATAATGTGAGAAGGTTATTTTTATTACATATGGGTATTTTCTATTTATTGCATAGGCGCATTATTAATTCATAATACTCGTCACCAAATTGTAACAATAAGTAATTAAATTAGTTTTGAATACATTCATCAAAACGTAGCTAGGGAACTTTCCTTTTAGGTGACGTTTGGTATTAGTTGGTAATAACATTTAGGTAGGAGCCTACCGATTTTATTTAGATACTAATAGCGTCAAGACAATTACGTTAAATTACCTATGGAAACTCTGATGACTACAATAACAACCAAATTCCTGTCACTCATTTCTAAACCTACCACTTAATATAAACATAAAATACTTATAATATAATCTACAAATACCTAACATTATGCGATCACAATAAAGTTGCTATCAACAAAAAGTTGCCCTGTCTGAACAAACCTTTCTACCCTTTGACAAAACCTAACTAATCGAGATATCGATAAAATTGGGTCTGATAGTCAGACCTTCCAAATTTTCCGAGCTCGGAAGTGTCAAACACCCACTGTCGTAGGTCCGGGCTGTGTTGCGGGGGCATCATGAGTACTTTCCGTTGCTGTTCTGTCTTCCCCACGAGGTGTTGGTTTTCCCGGCGTTGAAAGTAGGTGCCACTCCGGTTGGTGACTGGGGAGGCGTCAGCGGCATGAGATTCGTTGCTGGGTGGTAGACCTTTGCTGACATCGTCATACCGCCTGAAATTAGAAAACATATGGAGTTAATGAGATTGTCGAAGAAGTAGACAAAGGTGTGTAGGGTTAACAACATCCTCATACCACCAGTTAAATCAAGACTGGTGAGCATCTAATTTATAAATATCTTGTAGTTTTGAATTTGACAGCGCATCAAGCTTCTACAACCTTTAATAGATTTTCATTTTTATCGCTAAAGAATAAGGTTCAAAGTTGATTGGGAAAATTTGACAGTTTCGGGTAGCTTGATTTGCTGGCGTATGTACTTCAATGGCAGCATTTTAGGCGTTGAAAGAACTAAAAGAATACGAAACACCACGCTGCGATCCAAATCGGGGATCCTAGATGTAGGCAAAAAGATTGCCAAGGCCGAGTTGAATAGGAGTGGGACTGTGCGGGTCTCGGGGGGCACAATGAGGCAGAAACAGCACCGAATCAGTATTTGCTAGCACATGAAAGGCAAGGCTGTTTATCAGATAGATAGTCATTCTAGCTAGAGATGTGCGTCAATCTTTACAAAGCGCTCGTCGATGTTTTGGAAAAATATGAGGCAACTAGTAGAGAGGAGGGCCTACAGGCGTGGATTGCTTAGGCCATCAAGTAGTCTTAATACGGCATTGCGTCGGCCGCATGCACAGTGACCGCTGGACAACAGTCTCCACGCGGTGGGTGCCTGAGGATGAACGACGTCACCAAGGCCGGCTCAGGAAGAGGTGGCGAGCCCACCTAGATACGTACCGTAAGGGTTGGATTGGGGTGGATGCCTGAAAGGATTTGGGGAGGCCGTTGCTCAGCAGTGGGACAGTGTAGGTTAAACCGCTTGCACTGGCAGCACATATGTTACACAATATGCAGGGTTATTGGTAAAATATTAACAACCTCTTAAGAGGTCATTGTACTCATCATTATGAACAACTTTTACTATGGGACCAAAAATGAAATCGCGAAAAAAAATCAGCTGTTTTCTACATTTTAACGAGTTATGCGAACATAAATGTAGATTTTTTTTCGCGATTATATTTAAGGAATTATAATGAACTAAGGAATGATTGTTGAAAATTGATCCTCCAAAGGTGTTTAATAGGGGATGAAAGTTTGCGTGGAAGTCCATTATTTTTGTCACCGGGCACACGGATTGCAAGTACCCACATATTTTTTGCCCTTGACTATAACTAAATACAAAATGGTCTTCCCTAAATAAATACGTCATGCAAGGTTATTAGAACAAAGACCTATTTGGCACCAAGCCACCGATCGTCAGCTGTTCCTGGTCACTGAGTCGCTTTACCTGGGTTTTCCAGTCTTATCTACCTAGACTATATTTTTAAATACATAGGTACGTACGTCGTGTTGGAAAACACGTACTGCGTTGTCATTATAATAATTATCATAATAATTCTTGCTTTTAATTGCTGGTAATTTCATATACAACTAGCTGTGCTCGGCTGTTTCACCCGCATACGTTTCGATCCCGTAGGAAATGAGGGATAAAAAGTAGCCTATATATTAATCCAGGGTGTCAGCTACCTCCATACAAAATTTTATCATAATTGGTTCAGCCGTTTGAGCGTGAAGAAGTAACAAATATATAAACACACACACTCACAAACTTTCGCCTTTATAATATTAGTGTGATGTGATGATAATTAAGGAGGGTTATCGTTGACTCCTATCAAGATAAGATAAAAAGTGGTGTGTTGTGCGATTTTGTACTATGTGCACTTTAACCATTGTTTAAGTGACAATGACAAAATGGTTATATTCTGACCCTGCCGATCCAGTACATAATAACCATATAATGCTCCCACTGCTGGGACCGGGCCTCCTCTCAGTGGGAGGGAGTAGGCCGTAATCCACCACGCGGGCCCAGTGCGGGTTGGCAGATGTCCCATGTCTTCGAATTTTTTGTTCTAGGACATGCCGGTTCCCTCACGATGTTTTCCTTCACCGTTTTGAGAGTCCAGTAAGTGGATGAACTATAACAGAACATAATTTCATGCCTGTATGGTTATTATCCCGTATTTCGCCAGTTGCGTTTAAGTCCCATATAGAAGGAGCTCGCCTATTGCCATAAACAGGGCACAAATCCAGATTCCAGGTCGTTACTGACAAATTCCAGGTCGAAAAACCCAATAACACTTTGCACGACCCGGGAATCGAACCCAGGACCTCATGGCTCTTACTCAGCAGTAGCGCTTGCTACCACTAAACCAATGAGACAGTAAAAAAAATATGTCATTGGTAATTCTAAGTACGTACTGAAACGGAGGCGCCTAAAACCACATTACACACATTCTCAACCTACCTACCATAGATATAAGTTTTACACGCGTAAATATCCTAATAAAATCCTTATAGAAAAACCCAGTCACATTTTGCCCGACCTGTGAATCGAACCAGAGACATCGTGCTCAGCAGTAAAGCTTGCGACCACTAGATTACCGAGGCAGTCGAGGACAAAATAATATAAAGATAATTATAATACTAGCTTCTGCCCCCTACTTCGTCCGCGTGAAATTTCTTGCCCCCGCCCCACCCCGTCGCATCTCGCCTGCCCGCGCCATTACTTCGTTTTTGCTTAGCGTTCTTTCCGACTTTTTTCTTTTTGCTCAGCGCCTAAGGGTCATAGCGTGATGCTAAATAGCCTATAGCCTTCCTCAGGAACTGGGCTATCAAATGCAAAAAGATTTTTTCAAATCCGACTGGTAGTTCTAGAGATAACCCCCTAGATACAAACTTTACATCTTTATAATATTAGTATAGATACTTACTATTAGAATGAGACCTGGCGTAGGTTTGTTTTGTGTTGTAGTCTTTGGTGGGAGGCATTTCGAAGTCTGTAACAAAAGAAACAGGTGTTATTACATTGGTTATTAACACAAAATGTCAAAAACACCTTACTTTAGGGTTAATTTTTTAAGGGCTGACTTTTCAATCATCTGATAACTTTATTCGAGGAATAATTTTGAAATTTTGACAGTTATTTCATACAAAAACTGGCAAAAATTCAAAACTATTCTTCGGATAACATTATACAGGTATGGGGAACAGGGTGTAAAGCACTCATACTCTATAGAAAAGGGAGGATCCTCCGACCAGACGGGTGTTGTCTGGCGGGCAACTGCCCGATGATTCATGTCTATGTTAGTTGCGGTAAACTCTGCTTGCGCGATGCAGGATTTTGCGTGACGTCAGTATGACGCGTTGTTCGCATGTGGCGTTGTAGATACCGCTACAACATTATCTTGCTTTGGAAAAATCAACCCTAAGTGATTTTATCCAAGGTTGTTCGTTAGAAGAACGAGATCCAAGAATACGAAGACATGTGACATCTACCAACCCGCTCTGGGCCCGCGTGGTGTAAATAGTAGTGATGGGCCGTCTATGGGTTTATCCAAAGACCATAATATTCTCTATGGGGTTTTGCCAATCTTTGACTAGCTATAGTGACTCATCGGCATTTTCCTGCCTTTTCCCAACTATGTTGGGGTCGGCTTCCAGTCTAACCGGATGCAGCTGAATACCAGTACTTTACACGGAGCGACTGCCTGTAATGTTCGCTGGGTTAATAAAACACACTTTGAAAGATCACTGAGGTACATAGTCTATCCGAAACCCAGAGAACGTCTGCATTCGCCTACGGCCGGTAAGCGACTGCCACGCCAATGCCTGCGCATACACTACATCCCTCCTTTATTTTTATTGAATTGATATGTTTGTTGTTGTCATGTTTATTGAAATATTGAATTGATTCTAGTCGCCCATTCCAAAAGGTAGTTTTCGTATGGAGAAGAATGGGCAAGAAACTCCCCCGTTACCCTTTTAAAATGTTTTACAATGTCTTGTTTATATAATATAATTATATGTGAAGACAATGCACTTAGAATAAAATTAGTCTACCACAAAAGGTAAAAAGAATTAAAATGAAGCAATGGCAGGTAAATCAATTATGTGATAGATACAGGTGCTCACATATTTACAAATTATTTACAAATATTGTAAAAGTAGATGATTTTCCTAGAATTTTCGCTTTGATAAATCCAATTTAATGGAGTGTTACATATGGCACGATCCACACGATGATGTCCTCACGATGTCCTCACGATGATGTCCTCCCGATGTCCTCACGATGTTTTTCTTCACCATTTTGTAATGTCCAATTTAATGGATGTCCAAATGCGTCCAATATAAAGGATGCCCATTGCGTCCAATTTAATGAATCACATATCTTCGAAGTATTGGTTCTCAGACATGCCGGTTTCCTCACGGTGTTTTCCTTCACCATTGATGAACAGTGGTGATGAGTGAAAATACACAAAATGCCTGCCTGGTTTCGAACCCATGAACTTAGTCGGGCTAGACCACCACCACTGTTGTACTGAAATTAAATGCTATTAGTATGTGTATGTGCCTACGTATGACACGGTGCGGTATGACACCAGAAGGCCAATTCTACTAATTTAAAACGTTCAAAATCTAGTCTCAGTCTCATATCGGCGACAAACAAATGTCAAAACTTGTCAAAATGTAGTGAGATTAAAGGTAATTTTGCAAGTAGCATTATTTTAGGGCACGAACTATTATCACATTTGCAGCCTGTGTCTGTAACACAGTTTATACTAGCACAGACACAGACGTTCACTCTGTCTCAAATAATGCATAGCGTTGTACTTCATTGTTTTGTTTTGTTTTTTTTTTTTTTTTGCTTGATTGAGATGGACAAATTGTACTTGGCTTTTTGAAATAAAGATTATTATTATTTCGTTTATTCGTTTAGTTTCCTCATTAATTACATTTTTAAATATTTAAATATAAAAAATAACTATAAAAAAAACATTTAAAAATATAAAAAATAGTGATCCGCCGGTGTCGGGAGCAGGGTCCAAGCTACCGGTGGTTAGGGCTCCAGAGACAGGAACCTCCTCACAATGCGAGCCGTATCGAGGAGTACTGCCTTCTGAATCAGGCCCTTGATCCAACCACCTAACGAGAGCCTCGATAGATGTTGATCGAGGCTTTCGGCCATCAGTCCATTGGCTGATACGACAATCGGCACAATGATAGCCGAGCTCACATTCCACATGTCAACAACCTCGTGTGCTAAGTCGAGATACTTAATTTGTTTTTCTTTCTCAGCTTTCACGAGGTTCCCGTCATGTGGAATGGTAACATCGACAATCATTGTGCGGCGCGCTAATCAATCTATCACCACTATATCAGGCTTATTGGCAACAATAGTCCTGTCAGTAATGATAGACCGATCCCAGTACAACGTGACATGGTCATTTTCAAGAACTGGGTCGGGCACATACTTGTAATACGGTACCTCAGAATCCACAAGCTTATATTTCAAAGCAAGTTGCTGGTGAATAATCCTAGCTACTTGGTTATGCCTGTGCAAGTACTCGCCGTTAGCCAGACGAGAACAACCAGAGATAATATGTCTGATAGACTCACCCGGACGGTGGCATGCCCGACACACGTCAACCGTCCCGTCCTTCATAATATGTCTCCGGTAGTTATTCGTTAAGATAACTTCGTCCATAATTGCACAGACAAAACCTTCAGTTTCCCCGAAAAGGTCACCAAAACGTAGCCAGGATACGGACGCTATGAAATCTACACCGGGCTCATGAAGAGCCCGATAGAAGCGCCCGTGAAGCTCCTTGCTTTGCCATACCCTCTTGCGGTCATCAGTAGAAAGTACTACAGGTTTGCGCCAGTTCTCTTTAGCCATGGAGAGCGGGGTGAGTCCCTTGTCCACTGCGACCACATCACGGTGCATACCCACTTCGGCTTTTAAAAAATATTCCCTGAGACTGCACACCTCGCGGTTGTGGAGGGTCTTCGCATTTAAAAAGCCTCGACCCCCGCACTTCCGCGGGATATACAGTCTCATCACCGATGATCGTGGGTGATGCATCCGGTTTGCGGTCAGTAGTGTACGGACTCTTCTATCCAGGGCGTCGAGTTCGGTCTGAGTCCATTTGAGTATGCCGAAAGAGTACATCAAAACCGGCATGACCCAACCGTTGAAGGCGCGCACCTTATTTCCGCCCGAAAGAAGACTAATTAATACCTTCTTCAGGCGACAAAAGAAGCGCTCCTTCAACGATTGCTTCATGTCAGCATCGTTGATGCCTAACGCTTCCGACATACCCAAATACTTATAGCTTTCGGATGAGGAGAGGGATCTGAGGCTTATGGAATCCGAGAGTTGAATTCCCTCGGATTCCATAATCTCTCCTCGCTTTACATGCATGACTGCACATTTGTCGACACCAAATTCCATCTTGATGGCGCTACTGAAAGTTTTAGTTACCTTAAGTAGCTCCATCAGACGCAATTTGTTGGGGGCAAAGAGTTTCAAATCATCCATGTAAAGGAGGTGAGATATGACCTGACCACCTCTCCTCAACCGATAGCCTAGACCTGAATCCTCCAGTAGTGTACTTAGAGGATTCAGGGCTAAGCAGAACCAAAGTGGACTCAAACTGTCGCCCTGAAATATTCCCCGTTTAATCCATACAGGCTCATCATTTCCCTGGATCTGTCGACATCCTGGATAACGAAGGACCGTCTTCCATTGCCCCATACACGACTCAAGGAAGGTGCGTAGAGTTGCATCTATCTTGTACAACTCCAGCACCCTCATGAGCCATGTATGTGGCACTGAGTCATAGGCCTTCTTGTAATCTATCCAACATGTCGACAAATCCTTGCGGGATCGACGAACCTGTTGGCTAATGGCCATATCAATGAGGAGTAGCTCCTTAGTACCGCGGGACCCGTTCCTACATCCATTTTGAGAAGCAGACATAATCGAGTTACTCTCAATGTGCTTATTAATTTTCGCTCTCAAAATGGATGTAAGAAGTTTATAAACCGTCGACAAACACGTGATCGGTCTATAATTCTTGGGTTCCGCGGGACTACCTGATTTATGGAGCAGGTGGGTAACGCCTGTTGTTAGAAACTGCGGTAGCGACCCAGACTCTAAGGATGACTGGAACTGAGATGCCAGGCAAGTGTGTGAACTAATTAGCCATTTCAGCCAAAAGTTGTGCAGTCCGTCCGGTCCCGGTGATTTCCAATTCGATAACGGACGGACTGCTCTGGCAACGTCTGATGGCGTAATCAGGACTTTTTCCATTTCTGGTACAGACTCACACACTCGCTCGACATCCTGTATCCAGCCAGCCTCAGTGTGACAGACGGGCACCGACCAGATGCTGCACCAGAATGCACTTGTGGCGGCATCATCTGGGCGGCATACGTCTGTCACATTTTGTTCAGGTCGCTCCCAAGCTCTATACACCCACCTTTCATCGCTCTGGAACATGCGATTCTGCGTGTATCGATCCACCCGCCGTTTATACCGCCGAATTCGGCTCGCCCATGCACAAACTTTCTGCTTCAGGAAGTCGATGCGCTCTGTGACACGGGACATGTATTCTCGAGGGCTGATTCCAGTCCCCGAGAATGCCCGCCTTACAAAGCGCATCACTCGTGGTCGTGTATTGCCCTCCCTGAAGCAGTATAGTTTGCCGATGAGTACCCTGGCCCCATCGATACGACGCTCGATCCTGCGCTGCCAGGCTGGTACGGCTGGTTTTGGTCGAGTAGCTCCGTCACAACTTGAAAATTTGACGTTAGCTAAACGACATGCCGCAACAGCCGCACAGTACAGGATCGAGTGTGTATCAACGAGATCCTCGCTGCTCTCGAAGAAATTCTTGAGCTGCGAGTCCAAAGCACACACCAGCGCCCTATTTTTTTTTTTTTGTGCATGGGTAACCGTGGTAATCGGGGCCTAAGTTCGGTTGGAGTGGACCTATACTCGCGTAATGCATCCTCCAGTGCGCTCCTCAGTCGAACGTTGCACTGGCTACTTACTGTGTCAACCCTATCATCTTCTTCTTCAACACGATTGAACCGCGGCGGGATGGCATCAACAGTTGACACTTGTGCCGCAGTTTGTGCCGAAGTCGAGACGATATGGTTGCTCAGTACCTCTGAGCGCAGCCTATCAAGTGCGATATCGTCCAACCTGTGATTGCGTTGGATGACCCGCACCTGATCCGACAGTCGTTGGGCCGAAACGTTGACGGTTGGTTCCAGTTCCTGGAACAGAGACAGCATCCTATCGCGGTACGCAGTGAGGTTAATTCCCCCCTCTGTAGACCCGTAATATGCGCGCATGACGTTCTCGTTCATAGACTGAGTCCATCTCATGCGCTGCACACAACCACCGGTAGCGGGGACCCGACTCGGGGCCGGATGGCCCCTAAGTCCCAAGCTGTTCGGTGGCCGGCCTCTCCCCTGCCGACGTACGGGTGTTGGCGACGTCGGCGGGGAAAAATATTATTATTATTGTTATTATTATTTTGTGATTTTTACTTAGTCTATTACTTTTCGGTTTTTACTAAGTTTACCGTTTTTCGTTTACCCTTTTTTGCAATTTGGATTAATTACAGGGCAAGGAATTATTATCTCATTTGTGATTTTTACTGAAGTTACATCTTTTACTTTTACCCTTTTATGCAATTTGCAGTAATTACAGGGCAGGAAACTTTTACCCTTTTATGCAATTTGCATTATTTACAGGTCAGGAAATTTTATCTCTTTTGTGATTTCTACTGCCATACCTAGGTATTGGCATCTGCCTAGCCTTTTTCCCAACTATGTTGGGGTCGGCTTCCAGTCTTAGCGGATGCAGCTGAATACCAGTATTTTACATGGAGCGACTGCCTATCTGACCTCCACAGCCCAGTTACTGGGTACGATACCGCTTGATAAGACTGGTTGTCAGACTTTCCGGGCTTCTGACTACCCGTAACGACTGTCAAAGATTCACGAATGACAGCCGGGACCAACGGCTTAACGTGCTTTCCGAGGCACGGAGGGGACACGGTATGTAAAGATGGTCACCCATCCATAGACCAACCGCGGCAAGCGTAGCTTAACCTGATCGATCGACCTATGCGGCTGTTATTATTTAGCCACGTGCCCCTCATACCTAGGATTGGCAATAGAGATCAAAATCTTTTTAATGTCTAACCATGATTTATTTTGTAAATTGCGTAATCTAGTCGGTTCCAATGTATGAACTTGATGAGTTTTCACCCATTGATTGCATACACTGGTTGGTTATACCAATGTATAAGTTATTGTTAACTTTTAGGTACCCACTATTCATTTGATTGTTTACCTCTTCAAATTACTTCGTAATGTACCGATTAACCACATAATCTATCAGTATCGCGATTTCCGCAATCTTATTTGCCTAATATTAGGCAAATCTGTTAACCAACTGTTGGGTTGGCACCTATCAACAAATGAGGTTATACGAAATAAAAGTAAAACTATAAATTCACTGTACATATTAAGCATAAGAAAGTTAAAACGCTGTACAAATAACATAGTCATTTTTTTTTGTCCATGTCGCGAATTTTGCGACAAGGGGTTTCTAAAAGGGGGGCAAATTTTCCATTATTTTTTCGATAGGACGCACCGTTTTCGAGATATAAGCAAATTGAGAATTTTTTGATTTTACACTCGCATGTTTCCGAAAATAACACCAGTACGTCCCGTGTTTCCCAAATAGTCAATCAATAATGCTATATTTTGCCACTAACTATTTGGAGAAACAATTTTATTAATTAAATAAACCTCATTCGTTAACTTGCCAGTATTAATCGCAACCATTAGGTTGTTTTATTGGAACTTGTTCCATTTGTGTTTCTCGCAACCATTAGGTTGTTTTGTTGGAACTTGTTCCATTTGTGTTTTTCGCAACCATTAGGTTGTTTTGTTGGAACTTGTTCCATTTGTGTTTTTCGCAACCATTAGGTTGTTTTGTTGGAACTTGTTCCATTTGTGTTTTTCGCAACCATTCGGTTGTTTTGTTGGAACTTGTTCCATTTGTGTCTTTCACACACACACGCACATATTTTAATGTATATCAAAATATGTCTTGTTGTACCATACCCAGTACAGTTGCTCAATGTTTTTTGTCCTATAATTGTAATTAAAGTTTATTTTAAACTAAATCACCGCCGTTCATATTTGACTAGCCAGCAAGTCGAACAAAGGTCCTTTGACGACGTGTGCTATGTGATTAAAGCAAATGTTCACTTGATATTACAACACTGTAATGAATTCTATGAATTATTTTGTTGATTACAAATTACAATAGCCAGTGCAAAATGCATTTGATTTGACTACGATTAGTTCAATCATTAACCATAACAGATTTTATTACACTAGTTAGTTTTAACAGTAGGTAAGATAATAATTTTATTTGTTACTTAACTTCGATTTTACCGAAGTGGAACTTCTGTTAAAACTGGTACATTAACGATATTTTCGCTGGAACATTTTTTTATTTGATCGAATAATATTTTCTCGATATTATTTACATAAGGGGTCGACACGGGGGTAAGCCGTGACTGACTCGAGCAGTGTTGCCACTGAGTTGTGTGCTACATCAATAATGGTAGGTACATCACAAATACATTTTAATTACCTCACATAGGGCAGTATTATCAACTTTATGATAAATAAGAATTATAATCTCATAACCACATCACGCCTGTTCTCCCACCTATGTTTGAATAGATAAGCAATCTTTATTGCTTTATTGTACATTATTGTCTTGGTTTCACATAATGTTACATGGCACCTGTAACTTAGTGACCTTTGAAGGTACTACCACAAAATTCCAACAGAAGAAGGGAACTTCTCTTCTACAAAATTGATTTACCGATTCATCATATTATCATAAGAAAATATTATGTCATTCTAATCCATGTTACTGGTGAAAAGAGTTTTACTAAAACATTTTGTTCATCTATCTGTCCCCAAGTCACAGGCTATAAACCTAGTTTGGGTGCCAGGAGATAATACTCAATGTACTATATGTTGTACCATATTACCGTACGTGTAACCTTTGTGAACATTGTTCTGGAAATAGACATTATTTTTATTATTTTTGTGTCTTTTTTTCTCACCTCTTAGGCTGGTTTTAGCTACATTTACGGGCCAAAACCAAGTAAATGCAACGTGTGGTGTGTATTAGAGTGTGTTTTTCTTCCTCTAACTGCATGAATTTCCTAACTATTCTGCAGGTGTTTAAGATGGCAGCTTTCTGTTATTATTATTAATGAACATTGCAATAACATCAAACAGCAGTTTGTTGTTATTGTGACTTTTTATTTTCACTTTGCCCACATTTTATTTCAAAGTATGTATACTTATTATTTTAACTGGTTGGTACTAGTATTTAATTATAGTAACAATTACATAGCTTTTGTCTTTTCCTTAGTCTGTTGATAGGTAGCAATCTAAATTATGTCACCCTAAAACTCGGGTACATATGTCATTATCAGTAGTACTCATTAGGTAGTTCTTCCTACATGCAGGAAATTATCCTCTGTGGGACGGTTGTTTTTTATTTTTATTTTTGTTATGTTTCGTAAGTATTACAATGAATACATTACTCTGTATTGATTCTTATTTTTGCGTGGCTTTTACTGAAAATCAGTAACAGTATCACAACTGCATGCCCTATTATATTTTTGTAAGTACTTATTGAAGACAAGAAGACATGTGACATCTGCCAACCCGCACTGGGCCCGCGTGGTGGATTACGGCCCACTCCCTCCCACCGAGAGGAGGCCTGTGTCCCAGCAGTGGGAACATTATAGGCTGATTATGTATGTATGTTATGTAAGTACTTATTGCGTGAGTCATTTTTTATGGCGTCCTGTAACAGGATTTTGAGACTCGTATGCGTGCTCATTAGAGCATTTCGGATTCAGCATGACCTTTGACGTAAGCGTAAGTATGACTAACTAAATATACTGAATAACTTTATTCAGTAACGTTACTTTACAATCTTCTTTTTAGTGTGTCGATAGCAATCTAAGTGAACTCGGCCCAGAATAGCAATCTAAATGGCCGAGAATTCGGATACTTGTTTGGCGCCTTCACCAGCGTCCATCAGTTCCTGTAACGTGCAGCTGACAGGACACGCAGGACACGATATTAAGTGTTATACTTTACTATTATTATGGGAATTGACTGATAATAACCTTTATCTATTAACAAATTAGGTTTATTAACCAGTTGGCAGTAAATATGCTAGTAATTAAGCCATTATTGATGCTTACACTAACGTTTCCCGGTCTTTTCTGATATTTATCCATTAAGCATGGTCGTATTGCGAATAGTATTTGCGTGACCTTGATATTTCTGTATCGAAATGCAAACAATTGATCCTGGCAAAACCAGTGACCTGATTAAAATAGTATCTACTGATTTTGTTTTATATTTACAATAAGTAGGTATGTAGGTTATTTACAACAGAAAAGTTAAGTATGTCCAAGATTTATGATAATAATCGGTTATTATTTTTATTTAAAATTAGAAGCGTGCAAATAACTCAATTATCTTGCTATTTAAATGAAAGCACTTACTCAATAATAATAATTAACAATAATTTACTGTTTGCATTACAGCACATTTAAAATAATTGCGTACTATTCAGGCATGGCCTTTTGTTTTGTTGTGATAAATATTTACTGCATGGCCTTTTTAACATTTACCTACGCTTATAAGTTGTTTACATCAGTCGAAGTAGAATTTATTTTTCGTAACTTATAAACCAATCATTAGCTGTAACCATCTACCTTGGTAACGATTTATTTACGTGTTGGTAGGTAGGTACAGTGTTACTACGTTCTGTTTTTACTTTAGTATCCAACTATAAACGATCCTTGTCGAAATATAGTCGCTTAACTGATCGTAAACAACTTTCAACGTGCATTATTTTTCAGCGTGCATTCTTCCCCTTTTTTTTTGGTAAATGTTTTCAGCACTTACTTTTATCCTCGTCGCCACTTGTAATGTTCGCTGGGTTAATAAAACACACTTTGAAAGATCACTGAGGTACATAGTCTATCCGAAACCCAGAGAACGTCTGCATTCGCCTACGGCCGGTAAGCGACTGCCACGCCAATGCCTGCGCATACACTACACTGCCTATCTGACCACAACCCAGTTACTGGGTAATAAGACACCCTTTGGTAAGACTAGTTTTCAGAGTTTCGGGCTTCTAACTACCCGTAACGACTGTCAAAGATCCTCGAATGACAACCGGGACCAACGGCTAAAGAGCTTTCCAAGGCACGGAAGGTTCTCGGTATGTAAAGATGGTCACCCATCCACGGACCAGCCGTGGCAGGCGTAGCTTAACCTGATCGATCGATCTAGTGACTAAACTATTTTATATTTTTGTTGATTCTTTTTTTGTATGCCGACTGGGAACGTCACGTCGTGAGATATACCCAGTTCAATTTATCGTATTTTTAACCAACTTCAAAAAAGGAGGTTTTTATATTCGTCCCGTGTGTATGTTTATGTGTATGTTTCTTTTCAATTCTTCAATGTACCTGCTAGTCTTAATTGAAATTGTGTGGAGTAGGTACAGTTAGCAACAAAAGTCGATTAATACTTCAGTTTTTTTTAATCTCAGTTATTGAGCAAAATATTTATTCAAAATTGCATTGTACCTACTTCTGTTGCAATTTTGAACAAATATTTTTCTCAATAACTGAGACTAAAAAAGTTTTGTTGCTGACCGTACAGCTAAAAAGTGAAAAATAAAAACTTTTTACAAAAAAAATGTTTGCTGTCGATGTCAGATTTTTTTGCTGTCGTCTCCACCTTGTATATTGCAATCCATCTATCCATCTATAATTTCAAAGAGCTGTGGATTTTGTGAGTAATAAATAAATAAATAAATAAATAAATAAATAATTATCTCAGAGTAATCTTCACTAGTAGAAGCAAAGATAAAGAACCGATAGAGCCACGGAAATAAATCTGAGCGCTAACGAGCATCGAATCAAGATACTACGGCGACCATTAATAATAAATGAACGTATTTATCTCATGCAGTCGAAGGGTGTATGTAGGTACGTCATGATGTGATCACTTGTAAAGGTCCCTACTCATTCGGTAAAGAAATTACAGAAAGTATGAAACAGAAATTGCTGGCATTAACGATTGATGTGTTGACAATTTTCATGGTTTTATGAGGAAGAGAATGACGTCAATAATGGGTATTCAAAATCAAATCAAAATGAAAAGTCATTTATTCAAACTAGGCTGAGAATCAGCACTTTACGAACGTCAAAATTACAAAAGACAGTCCCCAAAAACGCCCGCCCTTCACCATTTCCTAGTGCGCCTAGAAGAATTATTGGTTGCGCTGAAGCTCCAATAGCATCTTGAAACTTCATTGGACAAAATGGACAGTCCTTTGTAAGGCACTGGGTACGGTGGCACGTGCCAATGTGTAAAATAAAGTGCTAGCTAGCACGGCGCGCGGAAAAACAAAACTAGCGCGCCATTTTTTAAACAAGTTAATATTTAACAATACAAGTCTGTTTTTTTCCTCGCAAGTGTGTTAAAACGTCGTATGAAACGCATGTGCATTGATCATTAGACACTCGGCGACATATACCATAATGTAATATTTCAACACACTTGCTCGTAAAGTGGCTCTTATTGAACCGCTTTTAGGTCCATAATGCAGTGTATTAAAAACGCGTGCTTTTTCTTTATTTTAATCCACAAGTGCTTAAGTGCTGGGGGGCCATCATCCATGTCATCTTTAGTTTTTTTTTTAGTCTGTAAAAGTTTACTAACGTTGTTTTTAAGTTATTGTTACTAATACTTTATAGATTGTGAGTAGGTACTTGTAGTCCGAAATAAAGAACAGGTATATTATTATTAAAGACAATTTTTTTTTTTTTAAACACTTAATTGTTATTGAAATTGAATTAGAGTTTGAAATAATAGAATTACCATGCGTCAATAGAATAGATCCAGATTTCCCTAGGTGCACAAAAACAACAACAGTCACTGTCATTAATTACCTAATAAACAATTACGTAGGTACATAAGTAAACTATTATGACGAGCTTAAAAATACCCTCGTGACACATACCTACATCTTTACATAGTATTCTATGTATTTTATAAACAGGAAAGCAAAGTTTTACCATGAACTCAGTGCATAATTCTCGACACACCAGCGTAGGACTTGAAATTCTAGATGGACCTGGATGTGGAAGTCGAAGGATAGGCTGTTGTGGCGCAGCCTGGGTGAGGCCTATGTCCAGCAGTGGACTGCGATAGGCTGAATTGGTTGATATATTTGATTTTGTTTTACATGTTTGTTGTTTTTTTTTTGTTTTGGTTTTTCAAGTTTTGGTCGTGTAGGTACTGCACTTTTGTAAGAAACAGGAGGTTTTTTTTTTTTTTTTAAATAAACGATATATTTTATTTTTGTGTCTCGGAAATAATCATTTGTTCTGAGTTCATAGTATCTGAATTCATATGAAGTAACAGTTTGCACGCCAATGTCCCAGATACCGCGTACTTACAAATAAAAAACTTGCCAAGTGTGAGTCGGACTCGCACACGAAGGGCAAGGCAAAAACGCCGAAAAAAAACACGTTTGCTGTTTGGGAGCCCCCCTTAAATATTTATTTTATTATGTTTTTAGTATTTGTTGTTATAGCGGAAATAGAAATACATCATCTTGAAAAATTTCAACTGTCTAGCTAGACAGACAGATGGACAGTGGAGCCTTACTATTAGGGTCCCGTTTTAACCCTTTGGGTACGGAACCCTAAAAAAGGGAATATTGTTCGTTTGTAACTCCTCATCGCTTGAGAATGGCTAAACCGATTTGGCTATTTCCTGTTTTAAAATGTTTGTAATAATCCGAATCAGGTCTTTATGGAAAGAAAAAATCAAAAAAAATCCCGGAAATTGTTTGAATTCGGGAATTACTAAGTAACCGTCTTATTTTCGACGAGATTTTGTATGTACTTTTGGACAGCACAAGGACAGACGGATCAGCTAGTAATATAATACAATGTAACCTCACCCATCACTTCGCTTAGCAGGTGAATGGGTAGTGGTAGACAGCGAAATTCAAATTAAAAAAATTCAAAAGATTTCTACCATAAGCACTTTTCCATAAGACATTGGTTCTTATGGCACGAATCTAACTTAGAAAGATGAACCTATTAATGATTCTAATGATTATAATTCTCTAAATAGGTATGTACCTGTTATTTGTCGCGAATCATATTTCGATCAAGATACAACCTGACACTGACCTGCAAATTGCCAAAAACGTAAGAAAATTTTAATTTCGCGGATACCACTACCCATTCAACTAAGGGCTGATTTTTCCATCGCCAGATAACTTTTATTCGAGTAATAAAATTGAGGTTTGACAGTTTTTATATGAAATAACTGTCAAAATTTGAAAATTATTCCTCGAATAAAGTTATCAGATGATTGAAAAATCAGCACTTAAACGATATAGGTACGTAGGTAAGTACCTATTTTGTTTTCTTTATCGTAAGGTTATCTGTCTAAGCTTTAGAAGATAGGTAAACACTAATCCACGACCACGAGGTCGCAGAGACGCCTATACGTATAGCTATAAATATAGGTGAGTGCCAATCGCGCGATTCCCCGAAATATAAAATAGTATCGAGAATGATTTCAGGGGAATTCCCATTTAAGCGCAACGATCGTTGTGCTTAAATGGGAATGTTAAAGACAAGCCTAATTTTATCGATAGGAGGGCCCCATCGATACAATTATAGATTGGTTTTAGAGTGCATTACGAATATTAGATATCTTATCAACTAAACTGATAGAAGGAAACTTATATGTGCTTAGAACAGCCTACTTACATAACTAAGTGCCAATTTGGCGTTCAAGAGCTGTCAGTGTCATCATTGTTGTGGAATGATGACACTGACAGCTGTTGAGCGCAGTTTAGATGTGCTGATCGTGTTCAGATTCATTGGTAGTACAATCGACCCTTTGTTTTTACCTATGTTTAGGAACTCTTGATTAAAAAAGTAAGAACATTATGTATCGTAAATTATTTTATAGTTCGTGTGATCCAAACCCGCACTTAATTCATGATTTTCTATGTGAAAATGGACCATTCAAGTCACGAGAAAGCGTGACTTACCTAAGTGCGGGTTTAGGTCACACAGTGCTATAAATGACGTATTCCACATTGGGCACCCGCTTAAATGGCACCTGAGTGAATGTACAGTCAACAGCAAAAGTAGATGATCAAAATCAGAAATTCAATACTAATGAACGGAGTTCGCGTCAGAACTGTGTGGCGTCGAAGTGATTCAAACCACTCAACGCCACATCAACGCCACACAGAAATCACTTCGACGCCACACAGTTCTGACGCGAACTCCGTTAATTAGTATTGAATTTCTGATTTTGATCATCTACTTTTGCTGTTGACTGTACCTCTGTGTGTCAGGTGCATTCACTCAGGTGCTAATTAAGCTAGTGCCCAATGTGGAATACGTCCTATAAATAACATAAAACATTTTCAAGAATCTTTCGCCGAGCTTATTCCTAACTTTGTTAGGACTCCTAGTCAAACGATGTGTTGCTAAATACCTTAAAAAACACAGGGCGATCTTTACTTCATCATCATCATCATTTCATTCTCCTGCCCTTATCCCAATTTATTCGGGGTAGCCGCAACATGTCTTTTTCTTCCATACTTCTCTATTAATCGTCATCTCGGTAGTCACCCCTTTCTAACCATATCATCATTCACACATTCCATCCATCGTTTCTTTGGTCTTCCCCTACTCTTATAGCCATCGACATCCATACTCAAAACTCTCCTCACGACATTTTCCTCATTTCTTCGTAACACATGCCCATACCATGACAACCGATTGCCACGCAACTTTTCAGTTACCGGTGCCACTTTCAAACGTCCTCTTATGTATTCATTTCTTATTCTATCCACTCGTGTAACACCACACATCCCTCTTAGCATTCTCATCTCTGCTGCATGCAATTGCCTTTCATTCATCCCTTTTGTGGCCCAACATTCTGATCCAACTTGTTCAGCAAAATCATCAATCATTCTGCCAAGCCTTTTCCCGACTATGTTGGGGTCAGCTTCCAGTCTAACCGGATGCACTAGAATAACAGTATCTTACATGGTGCGACTGCCTTTCTGACCTCCAAAACCTAAACATGATACCCCGTAATAAGACTGGTTGTCAGATTCTTGAGCTTCTGACTACCCGTAACGACAGCCAAACATCTACGAATGACAGCCGGATCAACGGCTTAACGTACTTTCCAAGGCAAGGAGGGGTCTCGATATATGTAATTTTAATGGTCACCCATCCACGTACCAACCGCGCCCAGTGTAGCTTAACCTTCAATCGATTCGTGCGGCTGTTATCTTTTGTCTATCTCCAGTCAAAAAAACGCAACGTCAATTGAGCTAAGTGCATGTAACACTTTTATGCTCAACAAAATTTAATAACGAGGAAATCCTCAACATAGACTGATGTGTATGAACCTTTATAGAACATTTATTAACCAATTTTTCCCTTGAACGGTTCAGTCTTAATGCTACGATATAACGATAATGCAGACGATACGGTATTGATGACAACTACCTGATTTGAAAAGGTCTTATCTGAACATACGACATTCAAAATTCAAGCTTAGGTATACCACGGAAGGTGAATAATGCGCTGCGTCCAATATTAATAAAGTTGAGTTCGATACTTTCACACAGTGTTATCATATTTTCGTTTATTAGGACATTTTATGTACAAACGATTTACAAACGCAATCGAATTTTGACTTTACCTGAAAGAAAATTAAGTTCAATTTTGTGTAACGGTAATGTAGAGTTACAACGTTTAAGGTGTAACCACATCTATCTTCAAGCGTTGTCTGAAAAGATTTATTTCATAGGAAAAGAAAAAGACGTACACTGGGGGAAGGGGGGAGGATATTTGTAAAATTGATTATCTTTGACGTTCTTTTGATGGCATCCCTTTGAATATGAAACAGCCGATTGGTTTTAATTTAATTCTTCAGAAGGCTTTGATTTTCGAATCTTTTTGACGATTATCTGTTTCGGTACACAAAGGTATTATACAGGGTGGGTTTTTTGGTTAAGCCCCGTCATGGTAACTAGAAGTTGCGCAACATGTTTTCTGTTGCAGCCACCAACAATGCATAGAGTTTGTGTGGGCAAAATGTTTTTGACCACGTTAAGGCACAAAAAAACTGAAAAAACTTTACTTGCGCCAGTTATGTCAAACAGTGGAGTAATAGTTTACTCTCCCGAAATTTGTTTGGAAATATATCGACTAGTGGCACCTTAAGACGTCCTCGTTGTAAACCAGCGTCAGGCACTAGTTGTCTGGCATTTTTACTGAACTGGGTCTTTTTGGCGCAGCCTTGAGGCACACTTCGTTTCAGCCGATAGACGTCCACTGCTGGACATAGACCTCCCCCAATTTTGGGAGGGTTTGCCATAATCGCCACGCTTGGCAGGCGGGTTGGCGATCGCAGTGTGGTATGATGGTGGAATACACAGAGAACGCTGCTGCCCATCCTCCGGTACGATCCTTAGTCGCCTTTTACGACACCCACGAGAAGTAAGGGGTGGTGGTATTCTTTAAGTCCGGCACCACACAGACTACATTTACACAGACCACACAGACACTTGAGGCACACATTCCTGCTAATTTCTTACATCGGACTTTGCACTTTTTATTTTTATCTTTATTTTTGTTTTTATCTGATGTACGACTATTATCTGACTATCTGGTGTATTGTGTCTTTTGGTCTGTGCTAAATAAATGTATCATATACCTTTTTTTAGGTATAGTTTATTAATAGTATATTTTAAACTCTTTTTCTAAACCTCTAACCTCTACTAATTCCTATTTAGGGGGCCCAAAAATACTTAATAGCCAAGTTTATAATTACGAACAGTTCTCACAACATAACAACAAGAATCGGCTTTTATTCAAAACTTTTTTAATACAGAATATCCTATCTAAAATACGCGCTCAACATACAAACGATATACAGCGACACACGGGAGGGTAGTTGTATATTTGTGTAAGATAGCAACTGTATCGGAACGACGCTTTCACACCGAGCACAGTGTGTGGAAAGTTCGCCATAGTTTGAGCAACGCGCGGCTGTTGGCGTAGTGTGGACATGCCTTTATGATTAGAAATTCTTAAATTTTGAAGTGAAAACTTATTTAGACGCGTTGGGTATATTTTGAGATGGGAAAAAACCATTCAACTCGCGCCACTGTTACCGTATGCGACACCGCGCGTGTTTTGTTTTTAAAAAAAAATACCCACTTCGGAGGTGTTCGGCTGTCCTCGGGATGTACTCGGTTTTATATGCGATATGTCAGTGAGTGATGGCAAAGTATTCTGTTTGTGTTTTGTTTTCACTTCCACTCCCGGAGCGCCGCTGTTTTTTTTTATTTGTTCTGGCTAGAAAGGCGTCGGTACCGAGATGACGACTACTAGGGAAGTATAGAAGAAAAAACTTTTTTACAAAAAAAAAAAAACAACCGACTTCCAAAAAACACTACAAAGTGAAAAATAACTTTAATTTCGGAAGTCGGTGTCTATGGATCTGTAATTTAGTTTTTTGCCACCGACTTCCGAAATTAAAGTTATTTTTCACTTTGTATACTTACAAGACCTTGTAAAACATTTTAAAAGAGTAACGATGGAATTTCTTGCCCATTCTTCTCCATACGAAAACTAGGTACCTTTTGGAATGGGCGACTAGAATCAATTCTATTTAGTTGTAATTTTTGAGTAAAGTGGCTCTAATGTGCCTATTTAAAATAAATGATTTGACTTTGACTTTGACATACGCAATAAAAGAAGCTACATTTTGCAAATCTGACTTAAGTCATTCGCATTTAATTCCTAAAAACGTCCCAGAGAACACGCCATATAGTATAAGTATTTTTGGTAAATTGATAATAATATTATGTATGTTTGTCAAAATATGTAGATAATAGAGCGAAAACGAGAAGCTAGTAAACCCCTGATAAGAGGCAAACATTGATAATATTATATTGACAACGTTTATCAGTTATACATCATCATCATCATTTCAGCCGAAAGACGTCCACTGCTGGACATAGGCCTCCCCCGAAACGGGGGGTTTGCCATAATCGCCACGCTTGGCAGGCGGGTTGGCGATCGCAGTATGGTATGGTGGTGGAATGCATAGAGAACGCTGCTGCCCATTCTCCGGTACGCCCCTTAGTCGCCTTTTACGACACCCACGGGAAGTATGGGGTGGTGCTATTCTTTAAGTCCGGCACCACACAGTCAAGTCCGGCACCACACAGACAATTGTAGTATTAATTGGAGTATTGTTGGTAAATTAATAATTATATTATGTATGTTTGTCAAAATATGTAGATAATAGAGCGAAAACGAGAAGCTAGTAAACCCCTGATAAGAGGCAAACATTGATAATATTATATTGATAACGCTTATTAGTTATAGTATTCGAACATAAGGGTTTAGGGGAGACTATAGTGACACTTCTATTTTTAGGGCTATTATAAAGAAAGGAAGAAAATACATTTATTTGCAGTAAAAATGACGCAAAAAAAAACACAATCAAAAAAATAACAAAATAACAATTTGGGAGAAAGTATGCGTCACATCTACGCAAAACCAATGATGATTTTTATTGACAGTCGTTAGGGTAGTCAGAAGCCCAAAAGTCTACCAAACAGTCTTACCTAGATATCGTATTACACAGTTACTGGGCTGTGGAGGTCAGATAGGCGGTTGATCCATGTAACTGTAAAACAGTCGCTAAAATCGCTACTTGAAGTAACGTTTATGATTATAAGGGAAAACAATGTTTATGTGTTTGACCGTGATATGATAAAAAATGATTATCACAGTGGACGAGCATAATAAAATAAAATTAGATAGGTATAATCATTTGCGACACTGGCAGATTGCGTAGATATACAGGAAAAGTTTTTATCCAGTGCGCAAATTTTGACATAATAAACTTGAATATATTTTAATAAACACGTATTTTTTGTTTTGATATGTTTCAATAGTAAAAAATTAAGTTAACGCTTACGAGACTTGTTTACTCAGAAATTTATTTTATGGACGTCGCTTGCCAGTCCGTCGACCGGTCGCCCGATTCACGCCGCGCGTCGACCGGTCGCCTGACGCGCCAGCTGCTATCGAAGTACCTACTTTATTAGGATTATTGACCCCAGTTTAGCGCTGCAATTTTTTAAGTTTAGACTGTGTAAAGTTATTTGTAAACGTAATTTTTCGTAAATTCCAATTTATCCTTCATACTTTCATGGGCTTAGGACCATCAAAATGCAGAAAATAAATCATAATAAGTAAGAAAGTAATACGTTTTAGTCCATTCAAAATAAAACATTTAGGTATGATAGGTACGACATGATACAATTTGCGTCAATGTCTAATCAAAGAGAACCTAAGACACTAAGATTGTTTATAATTTCTTCTTACCTCTACATTTTATTAATCACAATAATTTTAGGTATTGTTCGAAGTGACCTCCTGCTTTTTCAAGGCATAAACGTGTACGTTTAAATAAGTAAGCATTTAGTTTGTTTAGGACACTAACACCACTTTTTACTTCATTGAAAGCGTTAATTATTTTTTCTTTCAAGTCATCTAGGCTCTTTCACTTGTTTCATACACCTTGGTTTGCTGCTAAAATTGTCCTCTCATTAGGGACCGTGGGATTGAGGATCCTTCGGGCTCGCATACGAGGTACGCTCTCCCTTTCGTATCTTCTTCGTGCTGCTCGTAAATTTTCATTGCTTAACAAATACACTCGCACTATTTCATAATACTCGCGGTGAGTAAAATGAGACATTGTCACTACGCTAGTCTAGTACGCGGCACGCGCGCAGGGACGGCGAACGGACATCCGACCTCCGCTTCCGCAAGTGACGTACTGCATGTGCATGCGTTTTGTTTATCAAACGCCGGCGCGGCGCCGCATGCCCCCGCACCCCCGTCCCGCGCCCCCGTGGTCCTGCGGCCGGTGGGCGGCCTTCGCGTTTTCATTCATGCTCATTCATAGTATTACTATTAAATTATATCCATGTCTTGCTTATTTCAAATTGGGACAAAGTGGAAAAATGAAAAAAAAAAAGTCATAAACTAAAAATGGAAATGTGTTCTATTGCTTACACTGAGCCACCAAAAAAAATTTGCGCACTGGTTAAAAACTTTTCCTGTAAATAATTATATATTATTGCAATCTAGACAATGACTTAATTTTTTCGCCACAATTAAATTTTTTTCCTGTTGGCATTGTGACAACTTTACTTTTCCCGTCAGCTGCGTCGTACATCAACAAAGTTTTAAAAGAAATGAACCAGTAAGGACGTAAGACCTTATAGATATTGGTCAACAAGAGGTTACCCTGTGTCATTAACCTCAAAGAGGAGTCACTATGGCTATGTGTCATCCAACCTCATCTAGTTTAAAAAAATATGATTGACGTGTAAAAGTGTTTGTACAAACCTACTTACAGAAAATAAATAATTTATCATAACTATCCATAAATTTCACTATCACCAAAGCTTTTAATCAATCAATGTGCCTGGCCGGTCGGCTTCCAGTCTAACCGGTTGCAGCGGAATACCAGTATTTTACATGGAACGACATCTGACCTCCATAACTCAGTTACTGGGTAAAACGATACCCGATATAAGACCGGTTGTCAGACTTTCGGGCTTCTGACTACCCGTCATGACTGCCAAAGATCCACGAGGAACGGAGGGGTCTCAAATTATGTAATGAATGGATACCCATTAACAGCTTAACTATGTAAATGTCTATTAACTGCTCTCAAATACGATGTTTATTTTTTATTTATTTTTTACATATTCTTTGATATAATCTTTTATTTTATTTGACATTATATACAGATAATTCTAATTTTCACCTGTTTATTAGTAGTTGTAATGGCAATCATATCACTTGGTTGTAGTAGGTTTTTAAATTTTATTTATCCTTTTGATAGATTCTTATTTTGTAAAGGTAAGGACGAAATAACGATGAAAACCAAGCGTGCCATTTTTTGACTACCTCCTATGACGTCACAAGCTCGCGCTCTCGCTCACACTTACCCAGCCAGCAGAACAAAGGAATGAGCGCGAAAGGGGCGGTTTACGATTTGTAATCATAAGTCGGTGCATTTTTTGGCACGCGAAGTACATCTTGCGTTATCTAGGTATGTATATCTATATCTGTGGTCCTTACCACAGGTACTAAATCTAAAGTGTAGAAGGCCTAGAAAGTAAGGACTTTGTAGGCCTTCTACACTTTAGATCTGTAGACCATTTTTTATTTTACCAAGTACACCTGCTACTTGTTGACAGGCCTACGCTGTCCTCCCATAGGTACCTACTGTAATTTGAAAACATTGTAAAAACAAATTACTTAAAAAAAAAGAGTAACCGTGGAGTTTCTTGCTGGCTCTTCTCCATAGAAAACGACTAATTGAAACCGCGCACCTAGCTTCTGACGTTTCATAAGTGCCCATGTAGGTTTATGTGAAATAAAATATTTTGATTTTGACCCATTCTCGAACCGACCGCGGCAACCATCGATCGACCTGTGTGACTGTTAACAAGTAGCCACGAGCCCCTTACAAATGATCTTGATTTAAATAATTGAATTAAATCAAGCCTCATCCCCTTATTCCCAACGTACACCACATTGTTCGTCCTAGATGCAGTAGTGTATGTATTTATTTATTCACCTACCTACCATCGGTGACAGCCATTTTGTTTATCAACTGACGTTCTGCATGTTTGTGTGTTTGTATGTTTGTGCATCGCTACTGAGATGTTTGATTGTTCCAATGTATATCCTAGTTTGTAATGGAGATATTTCTCGAGGTAGGGAAAGTTGTAGGTGAGTTTGGTATTTTTAGTCTTTTATGTGGCACTAATTCGAGGGGCCCGTGGCTAAATAATATTAGCCGCACAGGTCGATCGATCAGGTTAAGCTGCGCTTGCCGCGGTTGGTCTGTGGATGGGTGACCATCTTTACATACCGTGACCCCTCCGTGCCTCGGAAAGCACGTTAAGCCGTTGGTCCCGGCTGTCATTCGTGGATCTTTGACAGTCGTTACGGGTAGTCAGAAGCCCCAAAGCCTGACAACCAGTCTTACCAAGGGGTATCGTATTACCCAGTAACTGGGTTACG
The DNA here is from genome assembly GCA_916614155.1 of Mesoligia furuncula. Taxonomy (NCBI): domain Eukaryota; kingdom Metazoa; phylum Arthropoda; class Insecta; order Lepidoptera; family Noctuidae; genus Mesoligia; species Mesoligia furuncula. The sequence goes on from OU744810.1 coordinate 2,974,061, forward strand.
GAGGTCAGATAGGCAGTCGCTCCATGTAAAATACTGGTATTCAGCTGCATCCGGTTAGACTGGAGGCCGACCCCAACATAGTTGGGAAAAGGCTAGGCATATGATGATGTGGCACTAATTCCTAGATGAGGGTCTCTTGACTAAATAATAACAGCTAGCTAAAAGTTAAGCTACGCTTGCCGCGGGCGTGGATGGGTGACCATCCATTATACAGGGTTATTGGTTAAACATTAACAACCTCTTAAGAGTTCATTGTACTCATCATTATGAGCAACTTTTACTATGGGACTAAACCTGAAATCGCGAAAAAAAAATCAGCTTTTCCCTACATTTATGTTCGTATAACTCGTCAAAATGTAGGGAACACCTGAACAGGTTTGGTCCCATAGTAAAAGTTGTTCATAATGACCTCTTAAGAGGTTGTTAATGTTTTACCGATAACCCAGTATCAACACCTTAAATTCCAAGAGTTCATAGGCTAGCAGCGAATATGCGCGTAAAAACCAACACTAGTTCACCACGTCATCACAATTAGGTATAATGGTGTAATACTGCCGTCTTAGTGGCATAACTTTAACAATCATGGCGTAACTATGTTACACGTACCACATTTTTCGTAAAAGCGTTTTTTCCTCATCGATGAATGTCAATGACCTCACGATTGAAGATGTTAGTCTGTGAGACCCGAGCAGAGGCCAATAATCCCGCAGGTAATAATAAAACGTTAAAAATCTAGTCGCAATCTCATAAAAAATGTCAAAAACGTAGGTCCATTACAGGTATTTTTAGGGTTCCGTACCCAAAGGGTAAAACGGGATACTATTACTAAGACTCTGCTGTCCGTGTGTCCGTCTGTCACCAGGCTGTATCTCATGAACCGTGAGAGTTAGACAGTTGAAATTTTCACAGATGATGTATTTCTGTCGCCGCTATAACAACAAATACTGAAAGCAGAATAAAATAAATATTTAAGGGGGGCTCCCATACTACACACGTGTTTTTTTTGGGGTTTTTGCCTTGTGGTACAGAACCCTTAGTGTGCGAGTCCGACTCGCACTTGGCCAATTTTTTTTCAGATTGAAACTGAGATAAGAATGTGAACGTTCTTCAAAAGAATGGCCCGACTGATTTTCAATGATTGATTTTGAAATGTCAATATATGATACGAGGTCACAAAGTCTTTTTTATATTGAACCATTTTTGAGTACAACCAACATCATCTTATACGTACATAAAAAGAACACATAGATTAGAATGCTTTCTTACTGCGTTGATTTACCCACGATTTAAAAGCAGGTAGGTACCTACATAATTAATTTCAACTGTACTTAAGTAATATTAATGAGACCCAATGAAAACAACACCAGAGAATAGCTATCCTACCAAATAAGTCCCATAAACGACACATGCGCCAAATTATAAAATATCAAATATAATATTTAAACACCACCCCGTTGTTAATCTTGATTAAAAAAATACGAACATCAAACGAAACAAAAGGGTTGGAGTCGCCACCCACCTTACAAATATTAAATTACTCAATATTTCATACCGATACTAATTTCGTTATCTTAACCCTCGCCGGCCGCGAAACGACAGAAAATATTACGAAAAAAAAATTACACTCGCCAAAAGAAAAAAAAAACCGTCGCAGGCTTAATTGACATTCTTTATGAGCGTCAGTCCTTAGACGCGGATATTTTTTAATTAGATATATTTTATGGCCTTTTTTTTCGAAAGGGGTAAGCGCGACTAAAGGGTTAACATTTGTTTGAGCCAATGGAGGTGGGGGTTCAATATTAGCCTTTCGTAATCAGGCGGGGAAAAAATGGTCGATTAGGCCCCCTTCCGACGTTAATTTAGGATCATTGGGTCTACGTGGAAGGTAACCCCCCTTCTTGGGTGTCTTTTTAATGTTTTGTTCTCGATGCTGGAGTAAAAAATGTCTTAAGATTTGTTTTGTTTCGTTGTGTTTTGGTAATTTAATTTCAAATTAAACCTGAAATTAACGATGGATTGGTAAATTTCAATAAACTATCTTGTATTTTTTTCCAATAATGACTAATTACTGCGAAAAGCGGTGGTAGTCGATGGGTTAAAAATAACCCATCGACTACCGCCTCTCGTGCACGTGGTTGTGGGTTCAAATCCGGGCAAACTACCAATGAGACTTTTTCAATTAATTATTTTGTACTTTCTGAGTTTATCTTAGACATGACTGACATCGGCGAAGGTCGAAAAAAAACGTAAGGAAACCAGCACCCTAATTGCGGAACATAGTAACAATCGGAATGTGAATTATTTTGAAGCAAATTGCTAATCCATTGCTTCCTAAGTTAGAAAAACATTTCTGCTCAACATGTAAATGACGTAATGAATGTTGTTCGAAATTTCAAATCCCAGCAATCGGCTGACACTTAGTCGACTTTTGAAAAAATAACACTTTGACTTTTGAGAATGGTTTAGTCCCATCTCTTCCCCTATGCGTTTCATCATCTGCCTAGCCTTTTCCCAACTATGTTCGGGTTGGCTTCCAGTCTAACCGGATGCAGCGGAATACCAGTAGTTTACATGGAGCGACTGCCTATCTGACCTCCACAACCCAATTACTAGGTAATACGATAGTCGATAACCCTTGGTAAGACTTGTTGTCAGACTTTCGGGCTTCTGACGACCCGTAACGACTGTCAAAGACCCACGAATGACAGCCGGGACCATCTTAACGTGCTTTCCGAGACACAGAGGTGGTAGCTTAACCTGATCAATCGACCCGTGCCGCTGTTATTACTTAGCTACAATGCGTTTATACTACAATTTTTTTTTTCCTTGGGACAACCTAGCCAATGTAAAGTACCTATGAGCACATTGTTGTTAAATGCTTAGGTAAAAAATACATTCAGCAATACAAGTCATGTCCTTTTACACAAATCAGTAAAAACGAATTTTTCATCTATGTCAACAGACAAACAGGAGGGTAGATAAATAAATTTTAACGTATTTTTTCATCGAAATGAGGTGCGTTTGTCGTGCACTAATTCAATCTGCGACACGAGAGATATCGCTGAGATTAGTTGCCGGTGAAAAAAGTCGCCGGAAGAAAGGTTGATAGAGACGCTGATTGAGTGAGGGTTCCGTACCGATATTTTTTTTTTTTTAACTCTGATTCTTACGTTTGTAACTGTGTAAGGCTGCAGGTATATGACGCGAAATTTATCCCGTCATATACACGCGTCCGTTACTATTTTGAGCTAGGAAATAATCGTGTGATAAATGTTGAATGTACAGAACTGTTAAATTTTCCCAATCAACTTTGAACCTTATGCTTTAGCGTTAAAGTTGAAAATGTATTAAAGAAATTTGACACATTGTAGTAGCTTGATGTGCTGGCGTGTGTACAACTGCTGGCCCACATTCTCGAGGTTGTAAGAGTCATAATATTGAACATATTCCTTCTTACAGACTAAGTGTAAGGAAAAATATGCACTTTGATAGCTTTACTTAAGAGTAAACTAGTCGCGAGCTCGAACTCACTTGTGGTTATGGCCAAAAAGCACGCTGTCTTACCTGGCTTCATATCTGACAGAGCTAGTATCAGTGTTGACCAGTTAGACGCTAGTCTACACGAAAAACGTCTAGTTCTCACGAATAGAATTCGAAGTGCTTCGGAAAATCGAGTTTTATGAAAAAAATACTGCGTATATCAATTACAAATTAAGTTTATTAAACTCTTCGATAACTGAGTTTTGTCGGTACGGACTTGGTTTTGAAGATTTTACAGTTCTTTTATTACTTATTTACACACAAAATTACGTTAAAAATATCAAGAAAAACGAATCTTTGTTAGCTCATAACTTTTTATTAGCTTGTTATTTTACTATTCTGTTTCCGTACAGACAAAATTAATAATAAGTCAAAACGATATCATGTTTAATTTTGGATGCACAATGTCAAACAGTGGAGTAATACTCTCCCAAAATTTGTATGGAAAAAGTATCGATTAGTGGCACCTTAATAGCACTAGTTAATCAGCAAAGTAATTGCGTAACACATTATCAGTAGCAAAGGGTTTCATTTTGACAGTTCAACAACATCCATTGCCTTATTTACATTATTGAGCAAACACATTTTTCGAACATATGCAGCAATGGATTAGCACTATCCGTCAAAATTATTCAGATTGAGATTGATAGTCTGTTACGCAATTAGATAGATTGCTGATGTGTTTCTTCTTTTTCTCGAAGAAGCGAGTCCCTATGATATCTTACGTATCCTATTCTAGAAAGGCTCGCCAAAGAATCCCAACTCACACCGAGTGGAACCCCAAAAACTTCGTCGAAGCCGAGAGAACCCGTGAAAAATCTTTATTAAATCCCTCTTGAGCTAAATAAGTTCATTTGCAGAGTGAAAAAAAAAAATTTTTTTTTTCGCCTTTTTTATAAATTAGTAAACATTTTCGGCGATTTGTATAGCTTACTCCGGGGGTAATTAGTGATTGTTCGTCTGTGTGTGGGGGAGGGCCTATTGGCGAATTAAATTATTTTTTCCGCCTAACTAATGAGGGGAGAGGAATAAATGTGGATTTAGACAAATTCGTGTTAGTTAAAGTTAAGACACGGTTATAAATCCCCACTTTTTATTTCGTACTCTCTTTAGCCGTCCTGTCTCTTTAATTGGGCTCGGAGATTGGCAGTGTCACGCCTTCAAGTTCTTTTGGGATAAAATTGTTTTTATTTGCTGGGAATTAATGGATTCTCTTGTTATTTAATAGCATAATGCTGATAAAAATAGGCCTGCCTGTTATTTACACACAACATCCATACATGGTGCAGTGGTGGCTAAGTGGTAACCGTCGCGACTATCTAGTGATCGTAGTATCGTGGGTTCGAACCCAGACAGGCATTTTACTTTGTGTAAATTATATCATCCTATCCCGCAGTGTTTGAAGACTAAGGTCTTCAACCAGTGCGTCCTGCCCGTCATGACATCATCATCATGACATACGGTGCTGAAACGTGGACACTGACGGTCGGGCTGGTACACAAATTCAAGGTCGCTCAGCGCGCTATGGAGCGAGCTATGCTCGGAGTCTCTTTAAAGGATAAAATCAGGAATGAAATTATCCGGAAAAGAACCGGAGTTACCGACATAGCTTGCAGAGTAAGCAAACTGAAGTGGCAGTGGGCTGGCCATGTCTGTCGAAGGACCGATGGCCGGTGGAGCAGACGAGTCCTGGAGTGGAGACCGCGTATCGGCAAGCGTAGTGTGGGACGCCCCCCAGCTAGATGGACGGACGACCTAAAGAAGGTGGCTGGGGTAGACTGGATGCGGAAGGCGGAGGACAGGGTGCTGTGGCGCAGTCTGGGAGAGGCCTGTGTCCAGCAGTGGACTGCGATAGGCTGAGTTGATTGATTGAAATTATATCATCACAACTTCTCTCTGAACAGAGACAGCTGTGCTGCTGGGGAGTTTGTTGCGCCACTTCTTCCCAGAGAAAGCACTAGGAACTGGTGAAGGGCGGGCATTTTGGAGGACTATCTAATGTAATTTTCACGTTCGAAAAGTGCTGACTACAGCCTAATTTGAATAAACGACTTTTGATTTCGATTCTCAAAACGGTGAAGGAAAACATCATGAGGAAACTGGCATGTCCTAGAACAAAAAAAAACCGAAGACATGTGACATCTACCAACCTGTACTGGGCCCGCGTGGTGGATTACGGCCCACTCCCTCTCACAGAGAGGAGGTCTGTGGCGGTACTGTGGGCCAGCAGTGGGAACATATATAGGCTGATTATGTATGTACCTAAGTATACTTACGTATTCAATCTTTTATCCGTGGAACAAAATTGACGTCTGACAGTTCTAGTATGAATAAAACTGTCAAAAATGCAAAATTTATTCTCAGCACTTCTGCTGATTTTGCATTTTTGTCACCATATAAGCACCATACCTAGAATAATAAGTCATAACCCTTTTTTTTTTTTTTTCGGATGGGAATCATCAAATGACTCTTTCCGCTGTGGGTGGAGCGGAAGGGAGTGTCAAACTCTTTTTTTTTTTGGATGGGAAATCATCAAATGACTCCTCCCGCTCTGGGTGGAGCGGAAGGGAGGGTCAGACTCTTACTGACTAAAACGCACCCGTGTTCCTTCCTTAGCCCTTTATGTTCCGGGCCAGCGGTAACCCTTTCGGACAATCCCGCCAAGTCATAACCCTTCGGTTATGACTTATTATTCTAGGTATTTAATAAAAGTTTGGTGAACTTCGCCCTAAGTCATATATTTTATTTTAAGTAACCAACTCAGAGCTGCTAATTTGTTTACCTATAATTATGTATGTTTAAAATATTATGTCAAAACAATATTGTTATGAAACTGTTATCACTAACCACAAAAATAACATTGACACAAATAAAAACATTGTTGCGGTTATGACGTAACATTATTCCCCGAAGATATTTACATTACAACCACATTTACCAGCTACTTATGTTTATGATTTTTTGATATTGACTTGAATGAGCATGGCAATTGAGAATGTGTCGTGCTCACTTAAATGTCTTACTGATGGAGGCGCGTGTGTTGGATCATTCGGTTCCCTACAAAATGGTTGTTCGTTATCAATTGTTATTGAGATAAAAACTGGGACTGCTCCGATGGTCTAACGGTCGCAAGCTGCAAGCTGGGCCTCAAGTCTGCTATTACAATAGTGTCAGAATGGTCTATCATTGATTTCATAATTGTTGATTTTGACAAGTTTGGTAATTTGAAAGAAATGGCATAGAATGGTAATCTCGTACATAGTGAAAAATACTGACTGACTTACGCGGTAATCTGCAAAAATTTTGACAGTTCCTTTGATCAGTGACCTACCATTAGAACGTCTTTGTGCAGTCATTGCTTTTAATTCGTTACGGTATCGTATAATTTCTGTGCCATTGACCGACCAATGATCAACCATTATGAATTTAGCAGATTACGAACTTTTAGCAAAATGACAATGGGATGGTGGTGGGATCGTGTTGGAATGACGAATTTATAAAAATAGCAGACTTGGGCCCCTGCTCAGTTGCCTGAGCAATAATTACAATCATCAATACAACCCTATGCATAAATAATCAGCATATAATGATCCCACTGCTGGGACACGTGCCTCCTCTCTGTGAGAGGGAGTGGGCCGTAATCCACCACGCGGGCCCAGTGCGGGTTGGTAGATGTCACATGCGGCGTTTTACGATGTTTTCCTTCACCGTTTTGAGAGCAGTGGTGATGGAATAATACAAAGTAAAGCGCCTGTCTGGGTTCGAACCTACGACCTACAACTCGTAAGTCGCGGGTGTTACCACTGGGCCACCACTGCTCACATAGGTTGACTGACTTAAATTTGGTAAAACCAGCCATCATAGGTATAAAATTAAACGAAATCTACTATTACTTTTCCTACTAAAATACAGAGTGAAATTTTAATCACCGTTTTTACGTCATACGGCATTTCATACAAAGTTTCAAGCCCTTGTTTTTCGAAATGAATGAACCGATTTTAATGAAACTTCATACGCATAGGATACAAAGGTCTAAAAAGTTACTTGAAGAACATTTTCGAAAACGATAATTGGAAATCTCTGTTTCTATGGAAAATTTAAAACAGCAAGGTACCAGAAACTGTAAAATTTTCCCAATCAAACTTGAACCTTATGGTTTAGCGATAAAGTTGAAAATCTATTAAAGAAATTTGGCAGATTGTAGTAGCTTGATGTGCTGGCGTCTGTACACTCACATTTCGCCAGTTACATTTAAGTCCTATGTAATAGGAGCGAGCCTATTGGCATCAACCGGGCACAAATCCAGATTCCAGGTTGTTACTGACAAATTCCAGGTCGAAAAACCTAATAACACTTTGCACGACCCAAGAATCAAATCCAGGACCTCATGGCTCTTACCTACTCAGCAGTAGCGCTTGCAACCACTAAACCAATGAGACAGTCAAAAAAATATCTCATTGATAATATTTTAAGTGCGTACTGAAACTGAGGTGTCTATAACCACATTATGCACATTCTCAACCTACCTAAAATAGATATAAGTTTTATATTTCTATGCTACCTAATACCAAATGTCGTCAACCCCATGACCTCGGTGATTCATACATAACTGAGGAAATACGACAGATTCTTATGAAAACAGTCATGACATTCTTAGAATAATTCTTGATCGTTTCGTTTTACCGACTTCAAAAAAAAGGAGGCTCAATCAATTTGACAGGTATATTGTATATTATTGGGATTGCATTATATGTGATATGACAATCTATTAGGGCTTCCAAAGAAATATACAAAATTTTATAGACGTATGTATGTATCTATGTTTGTCCACGCCTTTCTCCGCAACTATTAATCGGATCGTGATCATTTTTTTTGTATTGGCTTACATTTAGTCAACAGTGCAAGTTTTATCAAAATCGATTCGATAATTTTCAAGATATACGTGTAAGTGTGACGGCCTGGCTTATTGATACGAGCTACGGGTGTAGTACGGGAAAACATCTCAAAACCTTGGTTAAATTCTAGTGCAATATTTATAAAACAAAACTATCACCTACTTAATTAATACAAACAAATATTCCAGTTTTTACTTAAAACTAAAAATTATGAAATAAAAAAGTAATTTAAAAAAATTAAACCAACTTCAATAATAAATTAACTCAAAATTATGAAATAACTTTAATTTCGGAAGTCGGTGTCTTGGGATCTATAACTTAGTTTTAGTTACTTAATTGCCACCGACTTCCGAAATTAAAGTTATTTCATAATTTTGAGTTAATTTCTTTTTGGAGTCGGTTTAATTTTTTTAAATTACTTTTTTACATTAATTAATTAATATAGTTCTTTGTAATTTAGGGAAAAATAATATCTAGCCATTTTAACGTGCATTATAGGTACTTACGTACATTAAAAACGCAATTATTAATAAAAAAAACAGTTACTTTACCTATTTCGAAACATGATGTTTATTTTTCCAATTTCAACACACTAATTGCGAAACTGTCTGTGTGGTGTCTGTGTGGTGCCGGATGTCTGTGTGGTGCCGGACTTAAAGAATACCACCACCCCTTTCTTCCCGTGGGTGTCGTAAAAGGCGACTAAGGGTCTTACCGGAGAATGGGCAGCAGCGTTCTCTATGCATTCCACCATCATACCATACTGCGATCGCCAACCCGCCTGCCAAGCGTGGCGATTATGGCAAACCCCCCCCCCTCAAAATTGGGGGAGGCCTATGTCCAGCAGTGGACGTCTATCGGCTGAAATGATGAATTGCGAAACACGCCATCAATCACAATCTGACTAATTTTGAAGGATATTGCTAATCCATTGCTTCATATGTTCGAAAAAATTGTTTGCTTAACAACGTAAATATCGCAATGAATGTCGGTAAACTGTCAAAATGAAAAGGAGCTACTGAAGTACTGATAGTGGTCGGCTGCGGTTCATATTCGAGATAATTTTAGTAGGAAGATCTTTTATTTACTTAAATATTTCCTAAAAGTATCAGTACAACAAAGAAGTTTAAGTACTTATTTTCAGGTAGAGTTACGAGCATATTATTATCATAATATTATGGTATTTAATATGTTGCCAAAGTGGTGACAGATACTCGTACTTTTTTTCATAACAAGGCATATATATCCACTGCTGGGACACAGGCCCCCTCTCTATGAGAGGGAGTGGGTCGTAATCCACCACGCAGGCCCAGTGCGGGTTGGTAGATGTGTTGATGACATGTCGACGAATTTTTGAGGGCCTGCGGGCGGAGAGTAATGGGTAGCTCACCGTCCGATCAGGACCAGGCCCGTGCCGGACGGCGCGTACGTGTTCCACACGCGCCTCAAAGAGATGTCAGCATCGAGGAGGGGCCCCTTAGGGCCGAAGCCTGCCGGGTCAGCGGGATTGTCCGAAAGGGTTACCGCTGGCCCGGAACATAAAGGGCTAAGGAAGTAACACGGGTGGGTTTTAGTCAGTAAGAGTCTGACACTCCCTTCCGCTCCACCTAGAGCGGGAGGAGTCATTAATTGATGATTTCCCATCCGCAAAAAAAAAGACATGCCGGGTTCCTCACGATGTTTTTCTTCTTCACCGATTTACGCGCAGTGATGATGAAATAATTACACAAAGTAGCCTGTCTGGGTTCGAACCTACGACCGCACAACTCGCTGCTCTAGGTCGCGACTGTTCCTAATTCGTTATGAGGTGATAAAATTGCCGTAGGTACTTCATTAATAATTACTTATTGCTGCTTTGTCAAAACTTTAAGTTGTGTTAATTACACTAATTATAACAATAGATAATTAGCAACACATCTATGTTTAACCAAAAATCCTATTTAAAAGTGATTAAGAATTAACGTGAGAAAACGAAGGTTTACTCATTATTAACCAATTAACAATAATTACTTAGACTTTATTTAGTTCAAGGTTACAACCTAGACACAATTTTAGAACGATAACTTATCGAACATTTTAGTTGAGTCTCGATTTTATTGAACGGAAGTGGTTTTTGAGGGTTATGATGACGTCAGATTCGTCTTTTGTTATCACTAATATAATATTTAAAGAGGTAAAACTTGTTTGTTTATATGTACTAAAAGATTCGGCTTTACTCCGTGACTTACTAATGATGAAATTGGGCAGTGGGTCCAATCGACGTATTCAAAATGTGATTACGTCAACTGGACCCGCGGGTCCAGTTCGAGTGGGTCCAGTTGACCAAAGACTCGTAGGGGGTACTTAATCTCCGGAGCTAATAATCCAATTGTTTTCACTGGTGGCAAGCTTCATTATTCCTGAGTGCTATAGGCTATAAATTATATTTATATCTAGCATTTTAGCTATCACAACTTTTGTTTAGCAAGTCGGAAAGAAATACCTATTTGCATGCGCTGCCTAAACAGTCTTATACAGGGTTATTGTAAAAACATTAACAACCTCTTAAGAGGTCATTGTACTCATCATTATGAACAACTTTTACTATATGGGACCAAACATGAAATCGCGAAAAAAATCAGCTGTTCCCTACATTTATGTTCGTATAACTCGTCACAATGTAGGGAACAGCTGATTTTACATGGAGCGACTGCCTATCTGACCTCCTAACAATTATTTTGCAAAAATCAAAAGTCATTTATTCAAACCAGGCTAAGAATCAGCACTTCAAAATTACAAAAGACAGTCCCCCAAAACGCCCGCCCTTCACCACTCCCTAGTGCTTTCGCTGGGGAGAAGAAGTGGCGCAACAAACTCCCCAGCAGCAAAACATAGGTATATCTAAAAGGATACTTCTTAATTCGACTACATGACCTAAAGCGTGGTCTTTGTCGGACTGCATAGAAAAGAAAAAGAAGCGCGATGACACAACGCTGGTAATTTATTACAAAATTTGAAGCGATTATCTAATTACAAAAATCCTATTGTTTGGACAAAAAAATTAAAACACTAGTTCTTTAGTATGTTGCTTGTAGATTAATCTGACGAAAAGTCATAATGATTGTATGTATATTAGTATGGTTTTTATTGTAAAAAGAAAGTTTCTAGAGGTATCTTCATGATTTTTTTTATCATAAAAAGTTAGATGTATTATATTTTCAACACACTATCTACCTAGCTTATATCCTGAAGAATATCATATATTTTTCTGTTTTTGTTTACTGGAGTCGATCATATACTTTTATTGTTTCTAAAACTTGCGTTTTTTTGCGTTTAGGTCCTGTAAGCCACTTAAAAAATATACCGTTCGCAATTACCGTTATGTTCCTTTTTAGAACAAATCTAATACCGTTAGTGTAGTGTAGGTGTCTTGGTATCGCAGTGACTTTGATAAGTAGGTACCTACCTATCGGCCGACGGTACCTATGTGGGTGGGGAGTGACCTTAAACTCTGCTGACCCAGTTTTTATTTGCGGTATGACGTTTTGCGCAGTTATATTGTACGAAAATGATTGGAATATGATAGACAAAGTACCTAATTATAAGTGTAGTATTTCCCTATGTTGGTATGCGTAATTGGGTAAATTCATATAAATTAATTAGGTGATCAGTTGGGTATTTTTGCGTTATTGATTGGCAAACAAACAGACGACTAACCTATTTTTAGTTCTATTTATAATAATAACCTTAGGTACATACTTAGTACACATTTAGTCGACTCTTAACGTGACCAGAGGGCTGGCCTATTTTTTGGGCAAAGAATTAGCATCGCCATACAACGTGGCAAAGCTGCCAGCCTTTTGGGCACTGTTCCTGTTGACAGCGATGCGGACGAATTTTTTGATGGCGTATGATTTTATTTTATTTTAAACGTCCACTGCTGGACATAACATGCCTTCCCTAAGCATCGCCTCTTCGACCGGTTATCTGCTTCTCACATACATCGAATACCAGGTTATCGGTCCACTTTGTGAGAGGCCTTCCAATGCTACGTCTTCCAGTACACTTCTAACCTCTTTCAGCACCAAGTAACTACCTATACATACGTCATACCACACCACCACCTAATCTTTTAAAAGCCACAGTACCTGTGACTCAACTAATTAACTTAAACACTTTCTACCTGCGCATGATTCACAATCCGGAGCACAAAACAAAGAATGCACTTTGGTTCGATTCTTAAAACGGAAAAGGGTACCAAACCCTTCGTCCAGTTTACAAGTTCCGAAAATGGTCCTGCTTACCTGGAAGTTTGCGGGTTGATTCATTGAGAGTGCAAGGGAACGTTATCAATTGTTATAGACATAAAAACTGGAACTGCTCCGATGGTCTAGTGGTCGCAAGCTGCTAGCTGCTCAGTAGGCTGACTTAAAATCATCAATGTTCCCACTGCTGGCACCTCCTCTCTGTGAGAGGGAGCGGGCCGCAATCCACCACGCGGATGTAGATGTCACATGTCTTCGAATTTTTGGTTCTAGGACATGCCGGTTTCCTCACGATGTTTTCCTTCACCGTTTTGAGAGCAGTGGTGATGAAATAATTTACACAAAGTAAAGCGCCTGTCTGGATACGAACCTACGACCGTAAGATCGATCCTTTACCACTTGGCCACCACTGCACATACGTTCAAATAATCCTATTCTCATTTCGTGAAATAGTCAGTCAATGGGATAATATTTTACGAACGTTGATGGCTATCTTGACGCTTCTTCCTATCACAAAATGTTTGTATCGTTTCGTCACATATATATCTAGATAAAAATCTCCACGGTCTTTATCACTGCATCAAAAATACCATTTTATGAAACATCAGAAAATTTCCTTGTACCAAATTGTTGCCTGGTCAGTTAGTCATATTATGTACAGCTCCTTTCTTGATTCTTTGTTTTAGTTCCAGGAATAACTTAGAGATTCGGTGAGATCAAAACTAAGGGCCGAGTGTACTGGGAAGAATATTTAAGTTAGTGATGAGTATTTGTGTTTGTATAATTTACTTCACATGTTTAGGGAGGAGGAGAAACCCGTGGCTAACTAATAACAGGCGCACAGGTCGATCGATCAGGTTAAGCTACGCTTGCCGCGGTAGGTCTGTGGATGGGTGACCATCTTTACATACCGAGACCCTCCGTGCCTCTGAAAGCACGTTAAGCCGTTGGTCCCGGCTGTCATTCGTGGATCTTTGACAGTCGTTACGGGTACTCAGAAGCCCGAAAGTCTGACAACCAGTCTTACCGAGGGTATCGTATTACCTAGTAACTGGGTTGTGGAAGTCAGATAGGCAGTCGCTCCATGTAAAATACTGGTATTCAGCTGCATTCGGTTAGACTGGAAGCCGACCCCAACATAGTTGGAAAAATCAAATGATGATGATGATGATATTTAGGGAGGAGCTAAATCGAAAGATAATGTGGAGATGACAATACGACAATAAATGAAAACATTGGCAATACTTTATTGAATTGAAACTATCAAATAAATCCTAATATCGAAATTGAAAAGGGAATATGGGACAAGCAAACTCAATATTAGTGATGGGCCGACTATGGGTATTGCAAATCTTTGACAAGCTATTGACTAAACTATCCTTACATAGTATAAAAATAGTCGCCGTAATTTCTGTAAGCGCATAACTTTCGAATGACTGCACCAAATTGGATAATTTTTTGTTGTGTTCGGTATTGTCTGGACAAGGTTTGTATGAAAGAAAATTTAGGAAATTTGAAAAAATAATTGCACCTCCGCGAAACTGGGGTGGGTAGGCCGCTAGTTGTATATTCAACATTATTTTTAGTATATGCGAAACCCGAAACAGGTGTCTAGTATTTTTATGTAAAAAATGTATGTACAAAATTTCAAAACTATATCATGAAAAACCACAAAGTTATAAGCTTGTTAAGTTACCTGTTTGTCCGTACAAAAACATGCTCACCCGCGCCGCGCCGTCTTGCGCTCATGTACCTAGGTACGTAATCGTTCGGCGCGGATATTGGATAACCTACTTAGTGTCGCTCGGTTGGACACTTTTAACCTTTTTTAAATATTTTTGGGACAAAATATAACATGGGGTAAAAATTATTGGAATCGATTCAGTTACGAGTATATTCTGAACAAACTATATTCAAGTTTCGCATAATTATACTAAAATAATGTTGTATTTGGTTGAATTTGTTTATGCAGAATTGCAGAATGCGAACGACATTAGGTAGGTATATGAAGTATCATTTACTGTCGTATCTTTGTCTCCATTAACCTTGTTGTATACAGGAAAATTATGCTGATGAAGATAGCTCCACTGTTATCGATAATAATAATAAAATTTTATTCAAAAATATAAAGACTAGTCTAAATACAGTTTTTCTTAAATCTATGTCGAGTTCACCCATGATTTGTGCCTGAACTAGGTAATCCTGTGTTTCAGGTTTTAATGATCGCCTGAAAACATAATCGATGATACATCAACATCGATGAACGTAATTTGGTTGACACCCTCACCGGACGGCTCATTACGTCACCCCTTGTAAAATGTCTACATTTTATATCTGTAATTTTTATTGTGCACATAATAAAAAATATTCTAGCCACCTATCTGATCTGGGTCTGTCTAAACGGTTGTTGTCATCGATCAACTGCATAGCAAAGACCTACTGCTCTCAGTATTACTTTAATGTTTTACTTTGTTGTAATAGTTACCTACTTAACAACAATGGGTTGAATATGGACAAAGAAAAGATGACCAATGTATTGAAATTGCAAAATTAAAACATTTAAAGGTTCAACATGGTCGGAGGTCAAGATTGTCGTGGTTGAACATGGACTAAACCCTCTTAACATTATTATAAAGTAGGAAAAAACAAAAAAACACCACTCCTTTCTCACTATATATTATCGGTGATTATAATCAAACCCACGATAAATTCCTAACTACACCGTATCTATGTATATGACGATTTGATTAACCTCTTCAGGTATAATATTTCCTTGTGGCATAATTCTAATAAGCATAAATTCCATCAGAGACCCAGACGACATTGCTAGCCTACAAACTTCCTTTTGTCCATTTCTAAACAAAAGATCACATCTATCGTCGACACAGCATTTTTCCGTATTCCCCGTATCTACGTGCCTAAGTTATTCACTCGTCCAAGAATGCGCGGTTCTAAGTAGTATTACAATTGGAAATAATACGAACGTGTTCCGACTTAATTTGTTGACTACGCAAATATTTCTAGTACACACGACGTTATGTTAAGTTGTTCGTGTCCAGTACGAGCTGGCCTTGTATTTGATTCGATTCATCGCAGCGATTTATTCAGAATTAAAACGAAATATACTTAGACCTCATCATCATCGTCATCATTTCAGCCAGGAATCACTCAATGATAGGCAGAGGCCTCCCCTTTTTTCAGCTATACTTCTCGATTCACATTGCTCGCAGAACAGATGGCCGATGGGGCCGAAAGGTTCTGGAGTGGCGACCGCGTACCGGAAGACGTAGCATTGGAAGGCCTCCCACAAGGTGGTCCGACGACCTTGTGAAGGCCGCAGGAACCCGTTGGATGCGAGAAGCACAGAACCGGTCGAAGTGGAGGTGCTTGGGGGAGACCTATGTCCAGCAGTGGACGTCTTTCGGCTGAAATGATGATGATGATTACGACTTCCCGATTCCGTGCGTCTCTCGTCCAGGTGTTCCCTTTGACGATATCATCAACCCAACGCGCTTTTGGATGGCCCTAGCTTTACTCCATCGGCCATCCTTTTTTTTTTGTTTCCGGGGTGGAAAATCCTCATGGATGTCCTCCGCCTGAGGCGGGTGGAGGGATCTGTCAGACTCTTACTGACTAAAAACCACCCCGATGTTCCATCTCACACCTACGCCGGGGGTCGGAGGAACGTACGATCCTTCCGCAACCCACGACCTCAGCCATCTCCTCGCCTAACTAGATCTCTTATACCTAATTCACAAATATAACTATGTATATAATATCCAAAAACTCTTGGCAAACTTAAATATTGCCTCGAAAAAGTCATCCCCATAGCTGTCGACTGGTAATGTGCCCAAGAGACTGGCGGCATTGCCACGTTGTATGGCATTGCTTAGCCTCTGTCCAAGGCAAAAGCCAGTCCTTGGATGACGGGAAGTGTCAATCAGCCGTTTGGAGATTTCCTTACCCAGTAAATGGGTTGTGGAGGTCAGAAGGGAGTCGCGGACCCCATGGCCCTAGGCTTTAAAATCCAAACGTCTCGACAATCTAGACCGAACTAGTAGGTAAAGTATTTCCGTCCAAGCCTGCTGGGACACAAGCCTCGTCTCTTCAAGAGGGACTGGGCTGTAAGCTACCACGCGAGTCCAGTGCATGTTGGTAGAGATCCATAGTAGGCCTTGCATTGGTTTTTCGCACAAAGAGAGGTCAGGGTATACTGGAATATACTTAAAGCTTGATATTATTATGTAGACGTTTATACCTACAGCAGACAGCATTGTATTTTAATTGTGAGCTCCTTTGAAACAATAATATTAGAATTTCTAAGTAAGTTCTTAACTTGCCTGTCGACATGGATGTTTATCAAAATAGAAGGTTTGTTTATCGTTCGTCTTATGATGTATTGTTGGTATTTGCTTGGGATAGTACCAGGGATTGTTTCTTTCGAGAATTTAAAGTTTAGTTGCAAGTTGCAGCAAAAATACTGGTATTTTGTTGTGTTGTTTAGTACAATTTTAATGCATTTTCCAACATGGCTCATACGGTCATGTTTTTCCAAATATCTATTGGAACTAGAGTCAATTTTATCTTTTAGATAAGATAATAAGATGCAATCTAAAGGACTAATCGAACCTCTATTCTATCTGTGATTAGTTGACTATTATCACAAAAACAACCTGCCATATTTATATACAGCTAGCTTCTGCCCGCGACTTCGTCGCTTTGACATTTCACCCCTATCATGGTGAATGGAAGGGATTCCATTCACCATGGTAGGGGTAGAATTTCAAAAAACCCTTTCTTAGTGAATACCTACTCTTCACAAAGAACACACCCTCCAAATTGCATGTCTCCAGGACCAGCGGTTTAGGCCGTGCGTTAATATATCAGTCAGTCATACATAACCTGTATAGATTTTGTCAACCACTCTTGACAAAATAATGTAAATGGTCCGAACAGTGGATCAGCGATTAAAGTTCATGAAACCAATATGCACCGAGCCCTGACTCCGATAGGATTTCCCATCGGCAAAAATAACAAACTTCGATACACACTTTTCATCCTCCTCATTATCTGTCTGCCTTTTCCCAACTATGTTGGGGTCGGCTTCCAGTCTAACCGGATGCAGCTGAATACCAGTATTTTACATGTAGCGACTGCCTATCTGACCTCCACATCCCAATTACTGGGTAATACAATATCCCTTGATAAGACTGGTTGTCAGACTTTCGGGCTTCTGACTACGCGTAACGACTGTCAAAGATCCACGAATGACAACCGGCACCAACGAAGACGAAACACGGAGGGGTCACGGTATGTAAAGATGGTCACCCATCCACAGACCAACCGCTGAAGCGTAGCTTAACCTGATCTATCAACCGGTGCGGCTGTTATTATTTAGCCACGGGCCCCACACTTTCATCCCTCACATCACTTTTGCTGTATAAGGAACCATATTATAAAGAAATGTAACGTCTATCTATGTAAGGAACTCGTGTGCGAATTGAGAAATTGAAAAAAACATCTTGCTTCTAGACCCGCGGTTTTGGCTATGCGTTGTTTGTCAGTGAATGACATAGATAACCGTGGTGAATGAATTTATAAATGTTTTTTTTTCTATCTCGTAACTGTCTGACTTAATAACTTGTCTTGAAACCGTTATTCAAGTCTAGAGATTCTGTTCTTTCGTATCGGGACGGACTATCAAAAAACTCACCCATTTCACTAATGTAGCGAGGCTGACTTTATATGCACTCGTGCACTCAACTAAACTAGGTTTAATATAACAACTAAGGCTGAGTTGCATTATCTGACTTTAACCGTAACTTTAACCATAACCGGTGATTTTTGTATGCAGTTTGACAGACTTTTGACGTTTGTTAAAGTTAAAGTAAGATGATGCAACCCAGGCTAAGAGTACATCCTTTCGCCAGTTAATGATAAATGATTTTATTTTTGTCAGTAGGTTTGCAGAAACACTTTTACACGTCAACAAATTTAAAAGTTATGTTTAAGTCCCACGTAATAAAGGCGAATGGCGCGCTCATCGCCATCAGGCACAAATCCAGACAACGGGCTGCTTTTGAGAAAATCCAGATAAAAAAACCCAATAACACATTGCCCGGTCCGGGAATCGAAACCAGGACCTAATGCTCAGCAGTAGCGCTTGCGACCAACGAGGCCAGTGGGGCCAACGCGTCCAGGCCAACAAGGTTCAGTCACTTCAAAATACCAAAATTGAAACCGGTTTTCTATTTCAAGTTGATGTCTACAATATTTCGACACCAGGATACAAGGCGCCATCATTATTGGTCACCGCAATGGCGCCGAAAAGGTATGTCAAAGAGAAAGTGCCAATTCTGTGACGTAGGGAAAGGAATTCGGACAACTCAGTATTTGCACGCACCCGGCTCATGAATCATGGTGTGAATGTTAATAGTTAGATAATCTTTCGGTCTATCACAACTGCGTCAGTTGTAGATCCTTATATTAATAGATTAGCTTAAAAATCAACAACAAAAGTCATTTAATCAATCTAGGCTGAGAATCAGCTTTTCGAACGTCAAAATTACAGTCCCCCAAAACGCCCGCCTTTTACCACTTTTTTGCTTTCGCTGGGGAGAAGAAGTGGCGCAAAAAACTCCCCAACAGAACAGCTGTCTGTTCAGTCACAAAAACTTGCTTCTATACAATAGTAGATATGCTTAGCATCATCAGCCTGTAAGGTTCAGCACCAACCGACGATTAACCCTGTATGCACTGTGTAAATGCCCGCCCAGCAATGTCTAGTCCTACACCAACCGGGGGTTAGGGAAACAAAAAAAAAACAGTGGCACTCCGGGAGTGCTTCTGTGTGTCTTTCCATCACTCACTGACATCATCATCATCATTTCAGGCGATAGACGTCCACTGCTGGACATAGGCCTCCCCCAATTTAGGGGGGGGTTTGCCATAATCGCCACGCTTGGCAGGTGGGTTGACGATCGCAGTATGGTATGATGGTGGAATGCATAGAGAACGCTGCTGCCCATTCTCCGGTAAGACCCTTACTCACTGACATATCGGATATAAATTAAAACCGAGTACATCCCGAGGACAGCCGAACACATCCGAAGTGTGTATTTTTTTAATCGTCATAAAAACAAAACACGCACGGTGTCGCTTACGGTAACAGTGGCGCAAGTTCAATGGTTTTTTCCCATCTCAAAAAATGACCAACGCCCTAAAGAAGTTTTCTCTTCAAAAAATACTATGAATTTGGGTGGCTAAGATGGACTGGTTACCTAGGACTAAGGAAGAACTATGGCTCCTGCCTGACCAATGTTTTATATTAACAATACACGGATAAAATGGCAAGGGTGACTTGCATCCATACTAGTATTATAAATTCGAAAGTAACTCTGTCTGTATGTTACCTTTTCACGCCTAAACCACTGAACGGATTTCGATAAAATTTGGCAGAGAGATACATTGCATCCCGGGGAAGGATATAGGATAGTTTTTATCCCGATATTCCCACGGGATCGACATTTATGCGGGTGAAACCGCGGGGCGCTGCTAGTAACAATCTATACATATAATAAATCTGTAGAAGGGTCAATTCTGTACATTGAAAATATTGAAAAAATAAATAGCGGGGTGTGTTGCTGGATCGATACCAAACCCAAATATGTGATTAAAAAAATTTTTGTCTGTCTGTCTGTCTGTATATGCAGGCATCACGTGAAAACTAACGGTTCGATTTCGATGAAACTTGGTATAATTATACCTTATTATCCTGGGCATAAAATAGGATACTTTTATCCTGGAAAAATACGTAGAAAAAAAAATCCTATTTTTCGGTTTTATTCATAGTCGTTGTTCTGTAGAACCGCGAACACACGTTGCATTACCCGTAGTGGATAATTTTCCATTTCAATTTAAGAGAATACAGTTTCCTGTAGCTTTATGTTACGCCATGACAATAAATAAGGCTCAAGGTCAGACACTAGGAGTTGCTGGCGTAGATCTTACCGCGAGTTGTTTTTCACACGCGCAACTTTACGTAGCTCTTTCCCGTGTGAGCAGTCCAAGAAATCTTCATGTTTATATTCCGGACGAGCTCACTAACAATGTTGTGTATGCTGAAGCTCTCAATTAACTTTCTGTCGCATTGTCACGATCACTTTTTTATTATTGCAAACTTTTCGTCACTGTCAGTAATTTACTGCTACATGCTACTTATCAAGGTCGGAATTACTATGAAAAAAAAACTTACTACAGAACGCGAGCTCAACAGCAGTAGCTCAATAGAGGGATCTCCTTAATTATTATAGGCTTAGCCGTATTTGGGTCCAATAGATATTTATAAGATGTCATTGTCAGAGTTACTCAAAATGGAGAAATAAACCATCCACGCGAAGACCGACATCCGCGCGGACGGAGTCGCGGGCGGAAGCTAGTATATAATATAAATCCGCGAAAACAATATGGATCATCATTGTTATCTATAGATTTAGACAGTTTAGACAGTTCATGTCAAGATTTCTGTAATATGTATCATACATACATACTTATATTATTGAGATTATAGATATGCTATCTAATGTTACGCGAATAGTACGTTATTATTTGCAAACAAGAGCTAAAATATTGTTCATGAATGCCTAAGTACTTGTAGCGATATCTACAACGCCACATCATAGGGCAGTTGCCCGCCAGACACAACACCACAGTCTGGTCAGAGAATCCTCCCTTTTCTATGGAGTATGAGTGAACTTTACACCCTGTTCCTCATGCCTCTATACTGGTGACCCCGACGTGATCGTCAGCGCAGCCTTCGTGCACCTACTCCAGCGTGACGTCATCATCATTACTCCCGCAAGCTTTAGAGCGGCGAGTCACCCAGCCAGCCACCATCCAGCGGCTTCAACGGGTATCCTGACCACCAGCATGCCGCGACCGCGCATGCTTGGTCATCACCCTCAGCCTCATCAGCAACCTCGGTACAGCACACTGCACTTTCGGCCGGTCCACAAGCAGAGCCCTTGCCCTCTCCTGGTCGACGCCAGCAGTCAAGATACAAGAATCAGCCCACTATCGACCTCCAGTCTCCGGGGGGGAGTGATGTAGCGATATCTACAACGCCACATCATGGGGCAGTTGCCCGCCAGACACAACACCCGTCTGGTCGGAGGATCCTCCCTTTTCTATGGAGGCTGAGTGAACTTTACACTCTGTTCCTCATGCCTCTATATACTTATAGAATGTTTCACGTTGCGTTGTGTTTGGAAAGCCTCATAATATAACGTAGCATCTCGTCGTTTCAGCCGATAGACGTCCACTGCTGGACATAGGCCTCCCCCAATGTTGGGGGGGGGTTTGCCATAATCGCCATGCTTGGCAGGCGGGTTGGCGATCGCAGTATGGTATGATGGTGGAATAAAGAGAGAACGCTGCTGCCCATTCTCCAGTAAGACCCTTAGTCGCCTTTTACGACACCCATGGGAAGTAAGGGGTGGTGCAATTCTTTAAGTCCGGCACCACACAGACAAGTCCGGCACCACACAGACACGTAGCATCTCGCCTGTATAGTATTACCTAAGGCTCAATTTACACCGCCGCGGAACGGAATGGTAGCGATTTTTTTTGTACAAAGCATTATGAACTTCATGTCACTAGTGTAACGCACATATTAGATACACCCATACGCACAGGTCGCGCATCTTCTGGAGAATTATCGCGCATTCTCGGGAATTCCCGCAGTAACAAGCTCGTATCTAGTTTGTACGTTAGACAATTGACATAAAGTTCATTTTTGCTATTACAAAAACTCGATTCCACTTCGTTCCGCGGCGGTGTAAATTGTGCCTAAAAGGTAAGGCAGAGGTTTATCCATGGTACACCCATTTTACCAGTTATTTTTAAGTCCCATGTAAAAGGGAGCGAACCTATGGGCATCAAGCGGGCAGAAATCCAGACTCCGAGCTGCTTAGAAAACCCAGACGGAAAAACCCAGTAGCACTTTGCCCGGCCCGTGAAACGAACCCAGAACCTCGTGCGTAGCAGGAGCGTTTGCAACCACTAGACCAACGAAGCAGTCAGTTATGTGTTTTACTTCTATGCAATACCGTTATCAATTATGTAGTTACAAACGTTATCAGCTGTATGTAACCGTTTTATCTGTTTTCTATTTAAAGACTGGCAATTATTGATAAGGGATTGATACACTCGATTTGAACTAGTTCAGTTTGCATGTCTTACGGGGCCCGTGGCTAAATAATAACAGCCGCACAGGTCGATCGATCAGGTTAAGCTACGCTTGCCGCGGTTGGTCTGTGGATGGGTGACCATCTTTACATACAGTGACCCCTCCGTGCCTCGGAAAGCACGTTAAGCTGTTGGTCCCGGCTGTCATTCGTGGATCTTTGACAGTCGTTATACGGGCAACACATAAGCTGTCAATATAGTATTGTTTCTTAGGTATCTTCGTGACACTGTATCATGAATTTAAAAAAAAAAATTGGGACAAAAGTGATCCATATTTTGTTTTGTTGTTTTTTATTTTGTTTTTATTTTATTAATGATTTCGGTCTATTAATAAGTCTTTTGTGCGATAAAGCCTTATCCAATCAAGGCTAGGCAGTCATATTAAATGATTAATAATTATAATCAATAAATATTATTATTGCACTTATTAGCTACCATTATTAATAATAATACACAATGTATGACTTCATTTGTATTTCAGCTTCAGTACTTAGCGTAATCATAAACACTGACTCATTTAATTTCAGTTAACTTTTACCTATAGCTTTTACACAATGGCCGATCAATCATGGAGACGCATTGTCCATTGTCTAAATTGAATTGTAATGTTAATAAGCTAATGATCAATAATTAAACTTATGTTGGTTTGTTATGGCTTCTGATATTGAAAACAGCTGAAGGCCAATTCACGTAAATTAAAAACGGTTCAAATGTAGTCGTAGTGTCTTCTCAGCGACAACCAATGTTATGTCAAAAATGTAGGGAAATTATAGGTATTTTTGTCAGATTAGACTGAGACTGACGCCGTCAGAATGTAAACGTTCTCAACGAGAATTGCCCCTCAGATCAATAAGGACTGCTGTTTAAACAAACTATGCCGAAGATTTAAATTTTGAAATGCACTTGGTAACAATGTATGTAGGTACATACCAAGTTAAACAACAGTTATCTATGCATATGCAAATATCTAAGTAATTGTGTTACGTACAAGTACCTACATAATATTATTGTAGTCATTTTCCTTCGAATAATTGAGATTTGTTGAAAAAGTAGGTAGGTACTTGAAATCAATTCAAAAGGTATTATTTACTTAAGTAATTCTATTATAAAAGCCCTGTTGTCTTTCTAATAAATTGTAATAAGACAATCAAATAATAATTTTAATACACAAAAAGTAAAAAAACACGCAAAACAGAACGACTGTAACCACGAAAAAGACTCCCGCGCAGACTAAAAATAAAAATAATAAAAATAAAACTTACAAAAGAGGTAGTAAACGGCAACAAAATCCAAACTCAAAAAGGGAACCACACAGCTCGACCACACAAATTTTAATAATAATAAAACATTCGATATTTAAAAATTAAAACAATGAACTGCATTCAAAACAGCGTTCGATGGCCAACTGACAGAGCAACTGAACATTTTGCGACTGATAGCTCTATTCACTTCGAAAGAAGAGCCATGCTTTCTACAATTGAAAGCCAACCTTAAATCAATACAATAAAGTGTATAATTCAATACAGCAGTATGCTCCAGTATACTACGTGAAACCGTCCAAGCGAGTATTGAGGTCAGTGACGTCTTTTTTCTGTAAGATAAATTCGCGGAAGCGAGAGGGCCTATTAAAATTAACGAAAGAATGAAAGAGACAGGAATATTTATCGTGTGTGTCACAGAGAAATTGGCTAGATGTGGTCAGTCATTAATTGCTGTCAATTTAAAGATTTTGCTGAAGAGATTTCTATGGTTCGACCGTATCGTTTTATAGAATACATAAGGTACTTTCCTATTTAAGAAAGTACCAGGAAAGACAAAAGGTGCTTAGGTAGTTAAATTCGGAGAAATAATTATGCTAGTCATGGTTTTACCGAATGGAGATAACGTATCGATAAGTATAGCGTGTGATGCCCCATAACTAGATGAACTGACGACCAAAAGCTGGTCTAGACTAGATTCTGAAGATGTAGAAACTAGAAGGAAGGAAAGAAAGAAGGAAAATACGTATATTTGCGATAAACATGGCGCAGAGGAAGAACATAAAAAAAACTAGTCCACTCGCACACGAAGGGTTCCGTACCACAAGGCAAAATCGCCGAAAAGAACACGTTTGTTGTATGGGAGCCCCCCTTAAATATTTATTTTATTCTATTTTTAAGTATTTGTTGTTATAGCGGCAACAGAAATACATCATCTGTGAACATTTCAACTGTCTAGCTATCACGGTTCATGAAATACAGCCTGGGGACAGACGGACAGATGGACAGTGGAGTCTTAGTAATAGGGTCCCGTTTTTACGCTTTGGGTACGGAACCCTAAAAAGAATAGAAAAAAGTATAAAAAAAAGAATGAAAAAAGAAGAGAAATAAGGAAGAAAGAAGAGGAGGAGAGAAGATATTTTGGCGCTCGTTCGAATGACGTCTGTTGGGACACCGGCCTCTCTGTGAGAGGGTGTGGGCCATAATCCCTTACGCGGGCCCAATGCGGGTTGGTAGAGGTCACATGTCTTCGAATTTTTGGTTCTAGGACATGCCGGTTTCCTCACGATGTTTTCCTTCACCGTTTTGAGAGCATTGGTGATGAAAATAATTTACACAAAATAAAGCAAGTAGGTAGGTAACTCTGGGTTCGAACCGACGATCTACAAGTCGTAAGTCCAGTCCATTAACCACCTCGTTTTCCCCTCGACAACTTGTTTGTCCTAATTAATTACTATTTCTCCTGCAGCAGACTTGAACTGTACTTTGCAACTTACAGGAGCTTCCTGATTCTTTAAGCTAACAATCCAAGGGGTTTCAGATCATCATCTGCCTAGCCTTTTCCAAACTATGTTGGGGAAACTCTTATTTCTCTACATTTTTGACTAGTTTTTTGACATAGGTGTTCGCTGAGATGAGATTTAGCCCAATCTCATCTCAGCGAACACCTATGTCAAAAAACTTATTTTGGAGGTTTTTATTTTCAGGAATTGGCCTTCAGATGATATTTTCTAAGTCAATCTGCCTAGCCTTTTCCCAACTATGTTGAGGTCGGCTTCCAGTCTAACGGAATATCAACCTACTACAATCTGTCAAATTACTTTATTATATTTTCAACTTTATCGCTAAAGTATAAGGTTCAAAGTTCATTGAAAAAATTTTACAGTTTCGGATAGCTTGTTGTGCTGGCGTCTGTGGGTACATCATTTAGCCGAAAGATTTTTGGTGCTGCACAAGGGCGTCCCCCAAGTATCGCAACAACTGAGGTCCCTGTGCTTACGTGATCCAGCGGATCCAGTGACAATTTATTACTTTTTTCCTTTAGGAATTTCTCAGTAACAGCCCGGAGTTTGGTAGTTGGTAGTGTGATACCCCCCGTGCCTCGGAAAGCGCGTTAAACCGTTGGTCCTACGCCTGATCTCTCTTCAGTCGTGTCGGATTGCCGGACTATGAGAGTGAGGGAAGAGCGAGTGCATCTGTGTCACACACTTGTGCACTAAATATCTCCTGGCTAGTTTTCGATGAGATTGGATGTTAAGCATTTTATAATGTAAGAAAATTGCAATCCGCAAGGTACCTTAGACCATTTTTTGCCTTAATTCACACTTTCATAGTCGGTAACAAGTAAATGCCGCGACCTTGATGACTCATTTCACATTACGGTAAACAGTGGCAACGGATTTTCATTAATACTTATCTCTGCATCTATTTTTAACCCACTTCCAAAAAGGAGGAGGTTATAATGTTCGACTTTATATGTTTTTTTTTTATGTATGTTCAGCGCTTACTCGAAGACGGCTGGACCGATTTCAAAAATATTTTCTTGTTTGAAAGGGTGTCTGGAGGTGGTGGTGGTGGATCTCAAGGAAATCGACGGAAACCCTCAAATTTTATGGGCAAACCTATAGCGATTTTGGTATTTTTTAAAGTAACTTGAGCATTTGCACTTGGAAATCATCATTTGGTAAAGTGGAGCTGATGATGAAGACCACAGATGGTCATCGGAACTACTCAATGACAAATACTTCACGGGTTGCGATTCGATTAGGTACTTTAATATGGTTGCTAAGCAATTTATCCTCGTCACAATGCGTATTTTGAAGTGGAGCTGATGGTGACTTCTCAATCAGCTCCAATTCTCCTGGTTCTTACTAGGAGAACTCCTCAGCAATTAACGTCCCTGCAACGGGAAAAGAAATATTTTATAAAAGGTGATGAGCAGTTGACATTAGGCTATTGTAACTTAGATAAATTACAAACTGACCCACTAAAAAGTGAAAAATAAAAACTTTTTTACAAAAAAAAAAAAACCAACCGACTTCAAAAAAAAACACCACATATTGAAATTAACTTTAATTCCGGAAGTCAGTGTCTAGTTCTGCATTTTCGTTTATTGACACCGACTTCCGAAATTAAAGTTATTTTTCAATTAAGTACCTAGTAGTGTTTTTTTTGAAGTCGGTTGTTTTTTTTTTGTAAAAATGTTTTTGGGTTTATACAAAAGTATATTTAAATATATACTACCTACCTTGTTAGTATAGTGGTCCCAAGTGCTACTGCTGACAATGAGGTCCTGGGTTTGATTCCCAGACCAAACAAACAGATAGTTATAAATTGAGTTTTTCTATGAGTAATTTCTAAGTACCCTCCCTACCCGTACCCTATTACATGGAATTTAACCATAACTGGCGAATTTTTGCTAATTTTTCAGGTGTTTTTTTTTATAGCTTAATGGGCCCGCTCTTGACCTCGATCACGCCTGATGGAAAGCGATGGATGAGGTCTATGATGGAACGAGCGTCCCCAGAAGATGCCTAAGGCACTGGAACTACCACACATCGACGAAACACAGCAGACTGCTTGACGCCGGACCCCGGTGGCAGGGTGGTCGCAAACCAGGCGGGAGTTAGCCCTACCGCCGCAAGGGAAGAATTAGCCAGTCAAACAAGGTGTTGGGTGTGACGGTCCAGGATGCGCCGAGCGCTCGGTTCAGTTGAGTAACTGGCGGAACGAACTGCGCTACACGAGGAGGCTTCTTCATGCATCCCTGTCATCCCATCCTACTATCCTCTGCAGCGACCACATCTAGCTATGAACGAAACGATTAACGTGTGTTTTTTATTTCTACGATCTTTATCATTCTCCTGTCCTTGTCCCAATTTCTTCGTGGTCGGCGCAACATGTCTTTTTTAGGGTTCCGTACCCAAACGGTAAAAACGGAACCCTATTACTAAGACTCCGCTGTCTGTCCGTCTGTCCTTCTGTCTGTCACCAGGCTGTATCTCAAGAACCGGGATAGCTAGACTGTTGAAATTTTCACAAAGTATGTATTTATGTTGCCGCTATAACAACAAATACTAAAAACAAAATAAAATAAATATTTAAGGGCTCCCATACAACAAACGCGATTTTTTTGCCCTTTTTTGCTCGATATCAAAAATGGCAACAGGTAGGCACTTGAAATATTCACAAAATACTCAGTTGTATTTTAACTTTAATAATAAATAATAAAATAAAATAAAAGGGGGGCTCCCATACAACAAACATGTTTTTTTCGGCGTTTTTGCCTTGTGGTACGGAACCCTTCTTGGCCAGTTTTTCTTTCACATTACTCCATTAGTCGTCATCTCAGTAGTCACTTCCCTTGCCCTTTCTAACCATATCACACAGTCCATCCATCATCTAGTTTTATTTCTACGATAGTCACACCCAACACCTTAGTGTTAGGTGTGACTGTCCAGGTGCCGTATTACGAAGTTTTAATGCCATCATGATTCCAGTGCGAAAAAGGGATGGTGCTATTGGTCATGTATAGCCCCGTCTCTCTCTTACACTGGAATCATGATGGCATTAAACCGTCATAATACGGCACCAGGATGAGCCGACCTCTCGGTTCAGTTGAGTAACTGGTGGAACAAACTGCGCTACACGAGCGAGGCTTCTTCAAGCATCAACTGTAGGTACACCTCTGTCTAACTCTTAGGGGATTACGGTCGTGATGATATGTTATACTTAACTACTGAGGTACAAACGCCAGCACATCAAGCTACCACAATCTGTCAAATTTCTTTAATAGATTTTCAACTTTATCGCTAAAGCATAAGGTTCAATGTTAATTGGGAAAATTTGACAGTTTCGGGTAGCTTTATGTGCTCGTCTGTACCTAGAATTTTAAGAAACCTTGAATGACTGGGACTGATGTCCTTACCAAAGTACAATCAGTCACGTCAAGGAACCTTTGAAAACTATTATCGTAAAATAGTAAAACCTTGAGGATGAGTAATTAGGTAGTAATTAATGAACAATCTTGGAAAATAGAGCATGCCCTATGAGTAGGTATAGTCAATGACCGTCATTACCTGACCCCTCTTGTAAAGAAGAAGAGGCGGAGAGTAGGTCAGGTAATGCAGGGCACTGACGACTGCGGAACAAATAGGTGCCTATGATGGTCATCACCGATGACTGTACCAATACACCGTTGTATGCGGAACTGTGAGATGACCCAGATATATTTAGCAGTTAAGGGGCTTACAGGATCTAAACATTTAGATTTAGGTCATGTAAGCCCCTTACCCGCAAGTTTTAGAAACAATAAAAGTATATGACCGACTACAGTAAACAAAATCAGAAGTATATATGATATTCTTCAGGATATATGCTAGGTAGATAGTGTGTTGAAAACATAATACAACTAATTTGATACGATAGAAAAAATCATGAAGATACCTCTAAAAACTTTCAAACCATACTAATATAGATACAATCATTCTGATTTTTTGTCAGATTATTCTACAAGCAAAATACTATTGTTTTAATTTTTTACTCCAAACAACAGATTTTTTGTAATTAAATACATTGCTTCTTATTTTGCAATAAATTACCAGCGTTGTGTCATCGCGCTTCTCTTTCTTTTCTATGCAGTCAGACAGTGACCGCGCTTTAAGTCATGTAAGCCCCTTAAACAGTAGTTTGACATTGGCAGCACCTTTTTGTAGTAGCCGTAAGGGTGATTTTCGTAGTGCAAGTTAAAAATAGAGTGCATGAAAAAAATCGCCTGTGGAGTAGGTACCAGTCAACCGATTTTTAGGGTTCCGTACCTCAAAACGAAAAAACGGAACCCGTATAGGATCATTTTGTTGTCCGTCCGTCCGTCTGTCTCTTGACAGACAGTCCCTTTATGTCGGGAACGCGTGGAGGTATCGAGAATCGAGCTGAAATTAAAACCATATACTTAGCTCTACAGTTCCTTGAAGCTGTGAAAAAATCAAATATATACCTAGAAGTTAACGTAAAAACAAGATACGGCTGTTTATGCCGCAAAAAACCTATATTTCGACACTCTCAAGGGAATCAAAATTTATACGGTACTTCCCGTTGACCTAGAATCATGAATTTTGGCAAGAAGCAAGGTTATGTAGCACAAGTACAGGAAAAAATCCGAAAACCATAAATTTGTAGGTACATTTAAAAAAAACCCGTGATAAACTATTTAGATAGGTACCTACAAAGTACGGTACCCTCGGTGCGTGAGTCCGACTCGCACTTGACCGATTTTTTTTATGATTGTTCCTCTCAACCAAAGCACCTGCCAACTAATCTCTTCACAACCTTTGGTTGACTGGTAGATCATGCTTAAGGCATTAAGTCCGTCTTTATACCTTTTTGTGCGAAAAGTTTAAATAAATAAATAAGTACCTACTTAAACCGTTTTTTTAGCACTGCTGAGTTGAAAATCTAACAATGGTGCCGAACCCCTTGTTCACAAACTAAACCAAATTTAAGTTCAGTGAATCTTTTTCTTTCTATTTCATTAAGAAAAGGACAGAAGATAAATTTTAGTTTAGTCCTGTCAAATTAATCAGCGCCTGACACTACTCCATACAAGTTTAGACGTGATTGAAAACTTGCCTACTAAAATTACGTCAATTTACGTCAGGCACAGATTAATTTGACACGACTAAAATTAAACTTTATCTTCTGTCCTTTTCTTAGTGGAATCGAAAGAAAAAGAAGCATTGAACTTAATTTTAGTTTAGTTTGTGAAGTTTTAGGATGTAAAGTCTATTCAAAATTACGTTTCAAATTAATATTATTTCAAGTTAAACAAATATCAACTTTATTTTAATGGTAATTAAGTTTATTTCAGAGTGACTAGCGCTATTGAAAAAAAAAATGTTTGACGTAAACAACTTTATTGTGTGGAGTTTAAAGTTATTTTTCCATAAACGCATATTTGTTTACATTCTAGGCAAATAAATCGCGAATGCAGATTACATTGTTGGATTCTCCGAATAAAAAATCGGGTGCGCGATAAAAACCGTAGCAGTAGAGAGGGGTATAGCGACTTGTTCAGATTCAGATTCAGATTTATTTATTTGCCAACAATGTAGGTACAGGTATAAGATGGTACATCACTAAATGTTTCCGCTACATTCTACCTTACGGCATGCAAAGTCGTAAGGTAGAATGCGTGGTGGTGGGAATGGTGGTTGCGAGGTCTCAGTCATACCAGTCCAGGCGCACTCCGCATTTTAGGTCTGAAGCTACACGTACGCGGCGGGCTCGACTTGTCGGTCCAATTCAGTGGGCTCTGACATAGTCGGAAGAAATAAGAGTTACGAAATAAAAAGAGAGGTAAATCGGGAATGAGAATATCCGGAACAGAACCGGAGTTACCGACATAGCTTGCAGAGTAAGCAAACTGAAGTGGTAGTGGGCTGGCCATGTTTGATGTCCGGTGGAGCAGATGAGTCCTGGAGTGGAGATCGCGTAACGGGAAGAGTAATGTGGGACGCCCCCCAGCTAGATGGACCGACGTCCTTGGCCTTGGCCTTTCCTTGAAGGTGGCTGGGACAGCCTGCAAGCCTGGGAGAGGAGTGTTGAAGTGTTGCTATTTATTTAAATGATTTTGTGGAGTGATTATCGTATTCGGGGTTCTCCGGGACGGGGGGCCTCTGGGATTGGGGCACTCAGATAGTAATCCAATCTTCTATACCTACTTGTGCTATTATGTGTTCTATTGTCATATTCATCAAGGACCACGCAGCCACCTCAGCAGGCACCTACTTGATTAAAGAAAATTTAAATTTTCTTACGCTTTTTGCAATTTGCAGGTCAGTGTTTAGGTTATAATTATGTTGGAGGGGTCCGTGGCTAAATAATAACAGCCGCACAGGTCGATTGATCAGGTTAAGCTACGCTTGCCGCGGTTGGTCTGTGGGTGGGTGACCATCTTTACATACCGAGACCCCTCCGTGCCTCGGAAAGCACGTTAAGCCGTTGGTCCCGGCTGTCATTCGTGGATCTTTGACAGTCGTTACGGGTAGACAGAAGCCCGAAAGTCTGACAACCAGTCTTACCAAGGGGTATTGTATTACTTACCCAGTAACTGGGTTGTGGAGGTCAGATCGATGGCTCTTAAGTATACTGAGTCAACTATAATTCTATAGAAGTATAGTTGACTCAGACTTAGGAGCCATCGAGATAGGCAGTCGCTCCATGTAAAATATTGGTATTCAGCTGCATCCGGTTAGAATGGAAGCCGTTGCCAACATAGTTGGGAAAAGGCTAGGCAGATGATGATGTCCGGTTGTATGTTGATCAAAATATGATTCGCGCCCGTAACAAATATGTATTATACCACTGGGCCAGCACTGCTCTCGGCCAGATAGGTATTAGGGGCGGCCAACCTGCGCCTGCGGCTGGCATGGTGCCCTTGGGTGCTGGTTGGCTGGGTGACTCGCCGCTCTAAAGCTTGCTGGAGTGATGATGATGACGTCACGCTGAAGTATTTCCACGGAGGCTGCGCTGACGTTCCTGTTCGGGGTCACCAGTATAGGGTTAAGAGGAACAGGGTGTAAAATTCACTCATACTCCATAGAAAAGGGAGGGTCCTCCGACCAGACGGGTGTTGTGTCTGGCGGGTAACTGCCCGATGATTTTTGTCGGGCCGTTGTATCTATACTAGTTGCGGTAAACTCTGCTTGCGAGATGCAGGATTTTGCGTGACGTCAGTATGACTCGTAGTTCGCATGTGGCGTTTTAGATACCGCTACAATCTCAACTCAGTACCTATCAGATTCCAGTACAGAGGCAGAAAAATAGGCTGAGAATGAATATAAACTTAACTGTATATATACATTATAAAATAAAATAATTTTTATTCCATTATTATACAATCTATTTATTTTCTTAATTAATTGAACCGTAATAATTGTAAATGCGAGACATAATAAAATTTACTTCATACTTAAAAAAGGTACAACAAAACATTGACACAGAGTAGCTAACAAATGAAGTGCTAATTCGTGAGAGGGGCGACATTAGATGATTAATTAAATCGAACAGCACATTTCGACCAATAACGCGTAAGAAAACTTTCAATGAACGACGCTGAAGTTCATATTCCTACATACAGCACATTATGGCGAATTGAAATCAAAACTTTCAGGACTAATCTATACAATCTCGAATATTAAAATGTATTGTTAGCTCTTTATAATTATTTCCCCATTTCGCTGTTCAGACACGTGTTCGAAAGTGTCTCATTCGATTTTTTAGAATAGAATAATTTTATTTTGCAAATAACAATTTAATAATTTTTTTTTTTTGTTCAGATTTCATTTTTTTTCGTCGCGATCGAGTCCGGAGCGGGTTTTCTATGATGAATCACCCTTTTATTATGGATTATCCGTTTAATACTTGTAGTCTCGACGGATATCTCAGACTCCGTCGGCAGAGGTGCAGGCGGGTCGAGAGGAGGCTGTAAGTTCGTTGCCTGTTGGAACACATTCGCTTCCATCTTCAAGCCTGAAAAGAAAATTATTTATTTTTAAAATTGTTGGTTAAACAATTTGGTTAGTAAAATTTTGAAATTGATAGTTATATGACAGCCTTCTTGTCTTGTCTGTGTCGTGCCGGACTTAAAGAATACCACCACCCCTTACTTCCCGTGGGTGTCGTAAAAGGCGACTAAGAGGCGTACCGGAGAATGGGCAGCAGCGTTCTCTATGCATTCCACCACCATACCATACTGCGATCGCCAACCCGCCTGCCAAGCGTGGCGATTATGGCAAATCCCCCCCTTTTGGGGGAGGCCTATGTCCAGCAGTGAACGTCTTACGGCTGAAATGATGGTGATGATGACAGCCTTCCGGTCGAGCTCGATCAAAAAGAAAGTCAAATCATTTATATCAAATAGGCACATAAAAGGCACTTCTGAACGACAAAAATTACAATAAAATAGAATTGATTCTAGTCGCCCCTTCTAAAAGACGGAGGACGGACTTCCGGACGGCAACCAGTCGGTTATCTTTTAAAGTGAAGGCACGTGAACATATCCGTCAAAAGTTGGCCGTACCTAGCATCCCAGCGCTGATTTGCTGGATTCGTTTTCTCCTCTACTGATATTTTTTTTTCTCCTCACCGTTCATTTTGTTTATATGTCAGTATGTATGTATGTAGGTATTTGGTCTGAGTTAATACATGTCGAAATTAAATTTTGTAGCGTTCCAAGTTTATGCGCGCCGCAACAAGCTTGTGTCGAACCGATCGTGTCTACGCCGATCGTGCAAAGTTACGCCTCGCGCGCGCTCCCCACTGCCGGCCGCCTACGTTCGTTTGTTATGCACGCGTTCTGCGAACGCCGCGATGATACCTAACTTTAATAACAAGAACTCTGATTAACGTATATTCATCCAATAGTTGTGCCCCATTGTTTGTTATAAGTGTTATAACCAAGGCTTATAATAGTACTATCGTAATACAGTTGTTTTATTACGCAATCCGTCGAAAACTAACCGCCGCCATTATAATTTTCAATATCCTGTAAAAAATAACTTTCCTCTTTCTCTGAAAAATGCGCATTTATTGCCGCCTTGAGCTCTTCATCGTTGGAAAATCGTTTCCCACGAAGGTCTTTTTTAAATTAGAAACCAAATAATAATCACTCGGGGGTAGGTCCGGGCTACTTATAGGGTGGGTGGACCGGGACGTTGTCGTACAGAAGCAACACACCGGTGGTCAGTGTACCCCGTCTTTTTGGTGGGTGTGTCATCTCTGCTATCATTTTGACCTTCATTCTTTTTTCACGTTTTCTGCCGTAGAGACAGTAACCGGGTCGCCCGAGCGAGTGTCGTCTTCAATACTCTCTCTGCCCCTATTAAATTCACTTGACCACTTTTCAACCATAGATAACGAAGGTGTAGAATCTTGGTAAACAGCCACCATCTCTTCGTGAATAGTTTTTTTGACTTTAGCGCGGTGCTTGATTTTCTCCAACATTGTCACGTTAGCCATTCCCGTTGTTGTTGACTAAGGATAACTAGCAAACTTAATGATCACAACCTTTAAACCCTTAGATAATGTCATGAATTTGTCAATTACCCACATGATACCGAGAATACATTGAACACCCCTCGTATAATATGTATCAATCATCAACATTTATTTTATCAGTATTAATAATATACAGTATGTTAACTAACAGAGGGCGTTCCCGTTAACCCGCAATTGTATAGCATCCATACATGCTAAAAAAAATATTACCATTCGAAAACAAAATGTTTTTATTTATTTTTATATCAAAATATTCACTAAAAATGTTAAATTGATACGTTAAAGAAACACTCTGTACACGCGTACTTGAAGGACAGCAATATCGCAATTTATTTATGAATGACGGGCCGCGTGTGCGGCGATCTAATTGATGCGCCTAACCCCGCCCCCTGCCCCCGAATGTCCACCTAATTTTATTCGGAACTAATCTCACGCGCTGACCGGATGTGCATTATTTTCGCATTGCAACATCTTGCGTCATTCTGGTGTGAAAAATGCCGCAATATCAGTTCAGTGCTCAGGAGTATGTGAACGTGGTGCTCATTTATGCTGAGTGTAAGTATGATGGTGCACGTACTCTGAGGATGTATGCTGAGAGGTACCCCAAAGCACATCAACCGCGGAATTCTCGTGTTATTGTGAGTGCCCTGGTGCGTATTCATTCGTAACAATGAACCGGTAGTGCCGCGTCGTTCTGGTGGCCCCCGACCCGTGATCTCTGTGCGGCAGGAAGAGAACGTGCTAAGGGATTTTGAGGAGGAGCCCGGTTCAAGCCCTAGAAAGAGCCGGCCGCCTGTTAAACATGAGTCACGTCGCAGCCTTTAAAATTTTAAAGAAAAACTTGCCAGTGGGCACTTCAGTGATGCGTGTTATTGAAACGTGGCTTAGATAGGTAGGTACATGAATGTATGTTTTTTTATTTACTATGTTTGCGAATAGGTCCTTCCAAGCTCAAGGTTGTCAGTCGGGCATTTGAGACGGGTTGTTATTGCTAAAACTAAACATACTTACATAAATGTCTTTGTAATTCAATATGCCGCCTTTATCAAAAATGCCGCTCGCCATTCAGCGCGGCGCGCGGCGCGGGCGGCGGGCGGTCGGCTCGCTCGGGTTCGTGAACTCTCGGAGACGCTCGGTCGGCTTCGTGCTACGATAGCGTACTACAAGTACTATTCCGCGCTACTATTTTTATTTTAAACAGGAGGTTTCGAATTTATTGTCAATTAATTATTTTTTTGAATTCGGATTATTTTATGCTTATTTTTCTATGCTGACATTTTTATTTTATTCTATTAATGATATAGATTAACGAGTTTAAGGAACGCCCTCTGTAATTTAACATACTGTATTTTGTCAATAACTATTTTTTTTTTTTTTTTAAATCAAATATTTTTTATTTCACAAAAAGCTTCATGAACAATGAATTGTGTTTGGAGCCTCCTTTTAGGCAAACAATGCCTGTGTTAGGAGACTCCGCTCTTCCATATCTTAGATGTAGTGTTACAATTAAATATCATAGTACCTAATCATCATCAATATAGGTACTAACATCTTGAGTATGTATCATGTGATAAGAAGCGTGGTGTGCCTTAGTTGGGTGTTGTGTGTGTGTAAGATATAATGTGGTTTGATGAGATCTGATGTGATGTGGTGCGATGTGTGTTGTGGTGTGATGTAGTGTGGTGTTATGTAGCAAGTTGTAGTGTACAGTAGTGTAGTGTGTGGAGTAGATTGAGGTGTGAAACGTTATGGTGTGTGATTATATTACTCATGATATACCAGAAGAGCTTCCGTATCCTCATAAGTAAGAGACTTAATCCAGTTTGTTATCATTTTTTTACAATCATAATAGTTTCTATTGTGTACATATATGTTTTTATTAATCCTATTGTATAATTGAGCTGAAAGATAGTAAAAATGTCTGCTTGCGAATTTGGTTTTACATTGGGGAACTTCTGCAATTAAATCCTTTCTCCTTTTATGTTTCTTATTCAATTGATATGGGAGGGTTTTATGTTTTTTTAGAACCGTTTGGGTTATGTACAGTTTTCTGACCGAGAGCAAATTACTAATTTCGTATATGTTTTTAGTAGAGTATCGTTTGTTTTTAAAATACATAACTTTTAGAAGTGCTCGTTGTGCACGTTCCACGTCCATAAATCTAGTCTTAGCTGCGCCACCCCAAATGGGGATACAGTACAGGAGGACGGACTGTGCTAGAGCAATATAAATTTCGTTAAGCAGGTTTCTAGGTCGCTTATCACTCCTCAACATTTTAGTCGGGGCAACATGTCTCAGTGATTTGAAAATCCAAGTGAGCTTTCTAACCCTGCCAATCACCTGTGCAAGGTGAGGGTACCAAGATAGAAACTGGTCAACCATCACGCCTAAGTATTTCGTCTTAGAGACTCTGTTTAGGCACGGACAGTTGCAGCATATGCTGTTTATATCTCCACATGAGTGTACTTTCAGTTGCAGGTCTTCATTGGGCTGTGTCCGGTTACTAACACTAAAACATATGTAGTTAGTCTTGGTGGTGTTTAGTGTTAGTAGGTTGTTTTTCAGCCATTCGGCTATGTGGGTGATCCCTACCTCTGCACTCAGCTTAACATCTTTCCAAGAGTTACCAGCAAATACAACAGCAGTATCATCAGCGTATGAAAATATCCTGGCATTTGGTAATTTAATGTTGCACAAATCATTGATATATATTAAAAAGAGGGTAGGACCCAGAACACTACCCTGTGGTACGCCGTATGTTATCTCTGCTTCGTTGCTAGTGTATTGTCCTATTTTTACTTTTTGCTTTCTGTTAGAGAGGTAATCCTTGAGTAAGCTGAGCGCAGTACCTCTTATTCCGACTTTTTGTAATTTGTCCACAAGGATAGGGACAGAGACGGTGTCAAATGCTTTTTTAAGGTCTAGGAAAACGGACAGGCATTTATTTCCCTTATCAAGTCGCTCGATTATATGAGAGGTTAATGCAGTTACAGCATCTTCGGTACTTACTGCCTGTCTGAAGCCAAATTGTGAAGGAGATAGTAAGTTGAATTTATTAAGGAATTGAGTAAGTCTAGAATTTATTATCTTTTCGAGAATTTTTGAAATGGCTGGTAAGACCGAGATAGGCCTATAGTTATTGACATCGTCTCTGTCCCCCCCCTTGTGTACTGGGGTTATAATAGACTGCTTTAGGGGAGCCGGAAATACACCTTGCTGGAGGCAGAGATTTGCGAGGTGGGTTATCACAGGAACGACTTCCTTTCTTACAAACTTTAGGAGTTTTGTTGAGATGTTGTCCCAACCCGGGGCACTATCAGTTTTTAAATTCGTCAATATACCGTTCACTTCAGTTTCGTCAGTGTCCATTAGAGCGAAAGTGTTTAGCGGAGATGTATCTGGATGAACAGGGATAGAGACTGGTTTTAAACTTGGGTGAATTTGACAGGCCAGATGTTTTCCGATGTTGGCAAAGAAATCATTAATATAATTTATTGAGTCATGAGAGGTAGGTTTTATATTTAACAATTCTAAGTTTTGACTTTTTATTTTGTTAGAGTATGTTAAATTTTTTATGTTTTTCCATAGTATTTTATTATTAGTTACAGAATTTGCAAGTAAATCTCTTTCATATTTCCTTTTTAATTTTTTTATTATATTGTTGCAGTAGTTCCTGTATCTGGTGTAAGTTATTTTTAGTATTTCATTGTAAGGGTCGTTGCGAGTTTGTTTTTGTAGATTATTTCGGTTTTTAATACAGCGCAGTATACTCATAGTGATCCATGGCTTGATGATCCGTTTACTATTCGGAATTTTTTTCGTGATCGTGTTGCAATTTATAATAGAAGTTAAGGTATTTATAAAGCTAGTAATTAATAAGTCTGGGTCATCACAAAATAGTAGATCAGATAATTTCTTTTCCTGCAGGTTTTTTAGAGCTTGCTCGTAATTTAGTGTAGTCGTAGTTTTGCTTGCCGTATATATTTTTTTTTAATTTTGTTAGAGATAGGAATGTGGTGTAGTGGTCAGTGACAGTAGAGTGTAAGACAGCAATAAAGGCAGAGAACTTCTTTTTGTTTATATTTAACATGAAGTGGTCGAGGCAGTTTTGTTCTCTGGTGGCAAGTGTATGTCCAGGCAGTATACCGAAAAGAGATAGCATATTTAGGTAACTAACTCTATTCTTGTGATCATGGGATAATTCAGTCTCTCTAGCCTTGATGTTGATGTTAATATCTCCAGCTATAATAGTGTTTTTCTGTGACGATCTCATGTTAAGTTGTATGCTAAGAGAGTCAATGAATCTATCAACATTAGAATTTGAAGGCGAACGGTATATACAATACACGTCATTGCCCAGAACATCAAGCCGTAGACAGGACGCTTGGTCGAGTTGTATTTCCTCGACTTTGTGCTTTATAGAACATTTGACATATACCACTACACCATCATTCTGGTTAAGTTGTCGAGTTGTCATATAAGACTGGTAATTGTTTATCTGCGGAATAGGCTTATTAGAGCTTAGTCTGCATTCCGTCAGGATAATGATATCTAGTTCGAGATTGAGTGTAGACAGATTGATAATAAAATCGTCAAAGTTACGATATATACTTCTTATATTTTGAGAAATGATAGTAAGGTCATTTTTGTTTATTAAAACGTGTTCGTGTAGATCTGAGTAATCGCAAGCGATAGAACGGGCAATTTCAATGTTGTCTAACTCAGATACAGTTTGTAAAGTATTATCCATTAAAACAGTGTGAATTCAGGATGACTGTATTTTTCAAGGAAGTGTATATTTCAATATACATATTATATAGTAGAATACTATTTACTGCAATAATGATTGAAATATGAGTTATATGTGAGGAGTATGTTTTTTTTGTGCAAGTTCTGGTGTTTGAGTAACCTAATGGGTACAGGTGTAGGAATTTACTGTGTGTTTGAGTGTTTGTATATAAGGATATGATTAGGTTGTGTACTGAGTAAATATGTGTATTAACGACATTAACAAAAAAGCTTAAAAGACTAGGCAAAACATTGTACGAAAATTGGCAAAACAACACCAAAAGTAGGTTAGCAGGCATATCTAGAGTAAGCAATAATATTAATAATTTAACAGCAACAAGAAGGTAAATTAGAACATTAACAAAAAAGCTTATAGGACTAGGCAAAACATTGTACGAAAATTGGCAAAACAACACCAAAAGTAGGTTAGCAGGCATATCTAGAGTAAGCAATATTATTAATAATTTAACAGTAACAAGAAGGAAAATTAGAGAATTACAGAAAAATAGTCATTTTTCTAGCAAGAGTTTGTGTACCTGTTCTTCACTTCTAATAACAATAGTGGCAGAATTTACATCCTTCTTGATGTAGACTTTGCCGTAAGCTGTCCAGCAAAACTTGTAGGTTCCAGACTTGGTTAGATCACGTGCCAGGAAATGGAGACGGGAACCTTTGGCGGTCAGGTGTTCTGATATAAAGACAGGAGTGTCTTCTTGAGTCTTAAAACCCATATGTTTACAGGATAATTTGTTTTTATGCTTTAAGTTAAATGCCTTTGCTGTTTTCAGAATCTCAGTCTTCAAGATTGTGGAGCCCGTTTCTAACACAATAGGCGCGTTTTGTTTATCTGCTGTGTTTCCGCGTACTCTATAAATGTCCTTTATATCGTATTTTTTGATGCTGCACTCCATGTTTTGGAAAAGACACATGGTCATTTCAATAAGATCTTCTTTAGTCTCGCCTTGTTTTCTAGGTACGTTTTTTATCATTAAATTACTTTTTCGGCTTCCCATTTGCATGTCCTCAATCTTGTTCTCCAGGATAGTTATATATTTATTATCTTCTCTAGTCTGTCTTTCAAGCTGGGCAACTTTCTCTCGTAACTCCTCATTTTGTGCAGTAAGAAATGTAATTGAACTTTCTATATTTATATTCGATTGTTGAATCTCCTGTAGTGTTGTATTTATTATTTGTATATCTTTTCCCTGTTTTTCAGTGAAGGACGATAACATTTTTTTCATTTCTTCTTTGAAATCGTCCAGTTGTTGACCTATAGAAACCTCCATGTACTCCCTGCCTCTTTTAGCTCGCTGAAATACATAGCATGGTGGTGTTTTGTCCATTCCCGCACTGCTAATTTCCGTATCCGATAGCGATTTGTTCAACTGTGAATTCATATTAGGTACGAAGCAATAAGAGCTTATATGGATCGAAAACTCAAGCCGTGCGCTGCTTATACCGTAAAAGCGCAGTCGCAAGCGTGTAGCTGTGTTTCGGCCGCGACGGTGTAATCTTAATGTGGCTAGAAATGTGAGATACTGCGCGCAGCCGTAGCGTATCTACGAGTATGTTGAAATAACGATACCCACGAGAGGGAGCGACTTGCGTGGGCGCAGCAGTAATAGGATGTGTCCTTAGGCGTGAGCTGTGCTGTCACAGTTAAGACTACTCACGTGAAATATATGTGTCTTCGTCCTGCGCGGGTGTTCTCGCTCGCCAGTGGTGAAAGTATGCGTCCTTGGGCGTGAGTTATGCGGTCACAGTGAAGACAAATCACACGACGTATTACTATATCGGTCTTTGTCCTGCGCGGTGTGTTCTCGCTCGCTGGGCGCTCAGTATCCACGATGCTATGCGCTCCTGGTACTACACTTGATTTATTAAACTACAATTTTTTGACTTTTTTTAATTAAAAATTGACAGAGTATTTGCGTAAACACGTCTGCACTGCACAGAGTCCGAGGGGGAAGAGGAAAACGCTTGCGACCACTAGGTCGCAAGCGTTACTGCTGAGCACTAGGTCCTGGGTTCAATTCCTAGGTTGGGTAAAGTGTTATTAGGTTTAGCCTGGTGTCTGGATTTGTGCCCGCTTGGTGGCAGGAGGCTCACCCCCTGTGACTTGGGACTTAAACATAATTAGGTTAGGTTTTGTTTTATATTTTCTAGCAGAAATAGGAGTTACATTGTCGACTTATATAGGCAAGCTCAAGCAACTACGAGAGTGTAGAATGCAAAAGCGAGCAAAGCGAGCTCGAAAATTTTGCACACTCTAAAGGACTAGGAATTACTAGGAATTATTTACATGGTGTACATAATAAAGAGTATTCTATTCTAATTACTTGCTTTGTCGACTTATGTAGAAAAGGTCAAGAATTAACATACTTAATGCGAGCGAGCGAAGCGAGCCTGAAAATTTTAGCACCCCATCTTGAAATAGATTCTTTTGACCATCATATACACACATCAAAAGTGTCTAGGGATCAAGCATTTTTATGCGGATTTCTTGAGATTGAGATGTGACTTTGTAATAAATTTATGATTTTATAAATTTATATGGATCCTTTTTGGTGCATTTCATAATTTGAATCAGGAACTGTGAATCAAATTCGAGTAAAAGATGAAAATCAGCTGTCAATATTTTCCCTATAAAAACATACAACGCATTGAAGACATTATTAGTGCTACTGTTTCCCTACTACTGATTAAAACCAACGTTATTATGGAGCGGCGACGTCATTTAAGCAGGGAAGAAATGCTCAGAGCCGTGGGAATGATAGAAGCTGGTTCCCGGCAACGTACTGTGGCTTTAGCTCTGAATACAAGTCAGAGTGTTATC
The DNA here is from genome assembly GCA_916614155.1 of Mesoligia furuncula. NCBI lineage: Eukaryota > Metazoa > Arthropoda > Insecta > Lepidoptera > Noctuidae > Mesoligia > Mesoligia furuncula. The sequence goes on from OU744810.1 coordinate 3,016,923, forward strand.
AGTCGACTTTGGACACGTTACCGAAGCACTGGTACCGTGGCTGAGCGCCATGGAGGACGGTATCGCTGCACCACACGGAGACAAGACCGATACATTCAAATCTTAACTCGAAGAGCTCCAAAAATAACCGCCATGATGTTAGCCGTGAGGCTTCATCACTCTTCAGGGAACTTAATTAGCGACCAAACAGTCAGAAACCGCTTGCATGAAGTGAACCTTCATTCCCGAAGACCGCTACGGGTACCACCTATAGCAATGCACAATCGTAGGATTCGATATCAATGGGCTCTTGAACACAGAAATTGGGCAGAAGAACAATGGCGTTTCGTGTGCTTTTCTGATGAGTCTCGTTTTGGTATGAGACCGGATACAAGACGTATACGACACTGGAGAACCCCTGGACGCCAACAGCGATTAAAATCCTGCCAGGAAGTCCATCCTTATAGTGGTGGAACCATCATGGTATGGGCGGGTATTTGGATCGGCGGAAGAACTGAGTTGATTTGGATCAGAGGCAACCTCAACGCTCAAATTTATGCTGAGACGATTGTATCAGACGTCATCGTTCCTCTACAAGTGCAAATCGGTCCCTTATTTCAGTTAATGCATGATAATGCACGACCGCACACCGCAAGAGTTGTAAGACAGACTCTCGCCGCAGCTAACATCAATGTCCTGCCCTGGCCTGCTCAGTCGCCAGACTTGAACCCGATTGAGCATGCATGGGATATGCTACAGAGAAGAGCTCTGCCGAATATGGAGGGTATCCAGTCGCAAGAAGACCTTTTTTTGTTGTTGCAACGAACATGGGCGGCCATTCCACAGCGTCATTTGGATGAACTCATTTTGAGTATGCCAAACCGATGTTCTTGTGTTGTTAGTGTTCGCGGTAGAAACACGGATTATTAATTGTTTAAGTTACCCAATAAAATTTTAAAGAAAACTGTTATTTCAGTCTTTTTTTCGAACTTTTGTGTTAGTGGTTCAAATGTCAAAAATCCCTTTATTAGGAAAATGGCAAATTTCTTTATTAATGCAAAGGTGACTTGGTTTATCGTTACTGTGACAAACGAAAACACTTTATTTGATGAATCCTTAAAGAAAATTTTAATTAATATCAATCAGGAGAAAAGTTATTGCAAAAATATATGTTGATCCCTAGACACTTTTGATGTGTGTAGAAAGAGAACTTACTTTATCGAATTATGACGAAAAGCCTAAGCTCGTTTATCAGCAGTTTAGGTTTTGGAATCTGGCCTTAACCTAAGCCTTTCGAACCTTATGTAGGAACGAGTGGGGTGCCCAGTATGCCGAGTTTGCTCCGCTCGCTCTTGCCTCCTACATTCTATATTTTATACTTAGCAGGCTTTGAAAAGTAAAAACTTCTTAGGCGCGTTAAAAGCCCCACTGTCCTTTCATAGTTTTTTAACTTTTTACTTCAGTCAGCCGTCCCCATATCTGCCTATGTTTTTAATGTTTTTGTATAATATGCACATTGGGGTATCCGTGGCTCACGTAGAGTTTTACGTTAGTCAGACAAGTAAATCATTCAGACTCTCGACAGCTTGAATGGTTTTGGGGGGGGTCATGAACCCCACGAATGGTACGGGTACCCTTCGTGTGCGAGTCCGACTCGCGCTTGGCCAGTTTTTTATTAATTGTGGCAAGTGTTCCATAACCTTCATGGGAATATATTATACTCAGCTAAAAACGCTGCGAGCAAAATCTCTCCTCTTTTGACTGGTTGATTATTTTCTTTTAAGAATAAATCGGTCAATAATGTTTGCGGGCTAGATCCGCCAGAACTCGAACTTGCGTGTTCGTACAGGATGTATAAAAAAGCAAAATATTCACCTTTATGGCTCGGTCTCAACTCAACCTTATAACCAGACTTTTCCATCCAGTTCCGTTTAAACTTTTGCTTCACTCTGGGTTTCTTAGTTGCCATAATGGTTCACAAAAACACAATCTGATACCAATTACCTACTACTACAAGTTCGTACGATATGAATTATTAACGATAAATGAATCACGAGGGCGCAGTATCTTGGAGAGCGCACAAACATTTTTGGTTAGGGAATTCCCCATTTCAAACTAGTAATGTGGCCATATTAAAAAAATTTACGACGATTACTTACTTAAAAAATTAATTAACCATAAAGAATAGAAGCAGACCACATATTATTATAAATACTATTACTGTGTTATTTATTTTGTTATTATCCGTTTTAAGCAGATTAGGGCAATTTAGTCAATAGAATGTGAAAATTCTATATAAACATCTGCATAGTTATTCACAACCTCCCGACAGGCTATCGTATCGAAAATGACTCATTTCGATAACCCAATTTACCTTGCCCCCGATAAAAAAAACAGTTGTCAGAAGAATAGCGGTCGTCTATTTGATTTAAAACTGACAATATATTCGGGTTTTAGACTTGTCGACAGCGTTTAGAGGACTATCCTACGATAACATTGATTAATGTTCGATACGGTACGGAAACGTGTCGAATGGTTGTGAATATCTATGCTGTATTCAATGCTTATCTGTATCGCACATCGAAAATCGTAGAACGGTAAGTAAATACGGAGAAATCTGTATAATATGGCAACACTGGTCACCGTCGCGCGATGGTGCGTTGCGCTCGCGCCGAGGTAGCGCCACCTTCCGTGCTGTGTTCCGATAGGTCGTCGAGTTGCACGTCGTCCAACTGTAGATGGCGTTGGCAGACCAATAAACTAGTACCTGTTGCCCTGCACCTAATATCGTTTTACTTCATCCTTACCTATAGGACTGTGCGACCAGCTTTGAATCCCGGAACTGTTTTAAAAAAGGCAGATGTTAGATTTATCTGTAAATAAATTCTGAGGCAGTCCCGGGGTTAGTAAATTGGCGCTGTTATACTCTCGTGACTCGAATCGGAAAATACAACATCTGACCTGTCCCCGATTGTGCCAGATTGCCGTCCCATAGGACTATGAGAGTGAGATAAGAGGGAGTGCACCTGTGTCTGCGCACACGCTTCTTCATCATTCTCCTGCCCTTATCTGAATATATTTGCGTCTGCGCAACACGTATTTTTCTTCCACACTTCTCTATATTAGTCGTCATCTCGATAGTCTCCCCCTTTCTGGCCATATCATCTTCCACAAAGTCCATTCATCATTTCTTTGCTCTTCCCCAACTCTTTTTCACATTCATACTCCAAATTTTCTTCATTCCTCAGCATCACATGCCCATATCATGACAACTGATATCCACACAACTTTTCAGTCACCGGTGCCACTTTCAAACTTCGTCTTACGAGATGACCTACTCATTTCTTATTCTATCCATTCACGTAACACCATATATCCCTCTTAGCATCTGCACTTACACTTGTGCACTATAATTTTACTCAAGCTACATGATAACCATTGAAATATTTTGAGCAGAAATACATAGGTGAGAGTTGGTAGTTGTTCCCCGGTACAACTTTACAGAGCTCTACTGCAGCGGCAGCGGGATTCGGTGTATTTTAAGTACAAAGAAATACAGAATCGAACAGTTACCTGTTTTCACTAGAAAATTAGTTTGAAGAGGAAAAGGTGCGTGCGAAAAGATTGTGTTGGAAGGTATTGCACCTATTTCTGCTGTCACTATATGCTGACCGTTTAACTGAGACGTTGCCTGAGGTAGCTGCGCGGTGCGGGAGGGGTGATAGTTGTCACATGTCATAGAGCAACACGGGCCAAAGACGGACCGTGTTGCTCTATGTTACAAGTTGACGCATCACGTCACCACACCCCTCCTGCACCGCGCTGCTACCTCAGGCAACGTCTCAGCTAAGCGGGTGGCCTTTAAGTAACTAAGAAAAGAAAAACGGTTTATTTGTCACATAAACACGTCCATCATCATCATCATCAAGATGTCCACTGCTGGACATAGGCCTCCCCCAAGCACCTCCACTTCGACCGGTTCTGTGCTTCTCGCATTCAACGGGTTCTTGCGGCCTTTACGAGGTCGTCGGACCACCTTGTGGGAGGCTTTCCAACGCTACGTCTTCCGGTACGCGGTCGCCACATACTGCAGTGTCTCAAGACAAAAGTCTTTGACCAGTGCGTGTTGCCAGTGATGACTTTTGGCACTGAAACGTGGTCGCTCACAATGGGCCTTAGAAGGCTGAAAGCCACACAAAGGGCAATGGAGAGGGCTATGCTTTGAGTTTCATTGCGTGATCGACTCAGGAATGCGGAGACCCGCAAGAGAACCAAGGTAACCGACATAGCCCGAAGAATTGCCACATTGCTCGCAGAACAGATGGCCGATGGGGCCGAAAGGTTCTGGAGTGGCGACCGCGTACTGGAACATGTCCATACAAAAAGACAATCAACTCGAATGATAAAGAAAAAACAAAATAGATCTGTAATTACAAGCACTGAACAGAAATATTTGGCAGCTTTACGTCGTGACTGTGAAAAGTAGACTCAGCGTGATGCTGTTCTGTGGGTCCCCCAAAGCACAGCATCATGCTGAATCTTCATGTGGAAGCCTTCTTCTTCTTGACAAGTACATACTATCGTGTTCCATAGTAGGTACTATGTATTTGTGAAGGGTTATGACTGGTATACGGGTTTAATAAATTAAAAAAACAAGTACCTATTTAATTAATAAATATTTATTCAAGCATAATCTAAAATTACTAAACTAAGCACGTTAGAATCCTACTAAATAAACGTGACTCTTTCACGAAAAAACGACTAAACGGATTTAGATGAAATTTGACACACAGATAGTTTATAACCAGGATTAACACATAGGACTTTTTATCCCTATACTCCTAAGGGATCGAAACTTCTGCGGGTGAAATCGCGGAGCGCAGCTAGTACTTAAATATATTCACAAAATGCATAATTACAAGTACCTACACTACCAATATAAGCAAAATAATTATTTTGTTGGACATTTTTTTTGTTAAGTTAAAATAAAACATGACAGAACGAAATAATAACAACAAAGAAAGATATAGAAAGTGCAAGTAGGTACGATCATCACCAAATTAGTACAAAGATTTCGGAAATTAGAAATCAATTTAGTATAGATTGGGTTTATTTGAAACATAATAACTGTGTTAAATTGACTAGGTTTTATTCAAAATAAATAATATTATTTAAAGCACTTTACAATTAACTTTTTGCTTTGGTACCAAAATACCGATTAGCGATATCACGATATGTAATTTTATTAAGGCTACGCCGACCGCCTAGTGGCGCCCTCATCGTTTGTTTGGTTACTAAAACGGAAAATAGTGGCCACTATTATCCGTTTTAGTGATTATAATAAAACTAAACAATGTAAAACTAACGTTTATAATAATATTAACGTATAATATTGTGGAGCACAACTTGACGTGTTTATTATCTGCATTTTCATTCATAAATAAAAGAAATAACCAAACGAACGATGAGGGCGCCACTGCGCGGTCGTCGTTTGGTCGGCGTCCTCTTAACAGGACTAGACTGTCTGTGTACTTTCACTTTTAGGCCCGTATTGCAGAACCTCTCAAGACTCAAGCATTACTTACAACTACATAGTTTAGAGCCATTTGATTGGTTTATTAATATCATGATAATTATACATAAACTATGCTAATATTTAAAATAATAATAATATGTACATTTATATGAAAAAATAAGCAAAATAATCATAGTGCATCAAAAAAGTCGTCCGCATCGCTGTCAACGGGAACAGTGTCCAAAAGGCTGGCAGCATTGCCACGTTGTATGGCGATGCGTATTTTTTGGCCAAGAAATAGGCTAGCCCTCTGGTCACGTGAAGAGTCGACTAACCGCTTGGCGATAATATGTTGAATTTGATTGGTTGAATCTTGTTTTAAGTAATGCTTGAGTCTTGAGTGAGGTTCTTTAATACGGGACTTAGATACAATCTTAGTTTGATGGTCATGTACTTATGATCACTCCATTTATTAGTATCTTCTCTGTTCAGTTTCGCGTTTCTGTTCCGTAAGACGTGTGCCTTATTCGTAAGGCATAGTTTGGAAATTCATGCTATTTTTGGTTGCTGTTTGGTTTGCATTGCGATTAACATAAATGGGTTTCTGGTTCGGAGTCTTTGGGCACTTTAGTGGGTGGAGCGACGCTTTTTGAGCTTTGTGCAATAATCCAAAAAGGTTTGTTGCCTATCACGGCCTCCGTCTGAGGCTCGGTAGGGTCGAGAAGAGGCTGGGGCGGGTCAAGAGGAGGCTGCAGGTTCGTTGCTTTATGGTACACGTTCGCCTCCATCTGCAAGTCTGAAAGGAAAATGTTTTTTTTTCTGTTAGGTGGCAAAATATCATGAAGCTTGGTAGCAAGCTGGAAGGTGCTTTCCCAAAGATAAAAAAATCGGTAAAATGGCGGCAGTCAGAAGCAATTATTGCCAAGTTTAACCTAAAATTATCTTTAGTTGATCTTCCCGTTCGTGTCAAATTCAGCCCAATAATTTTGGCGAATATTTAGCTGTTCAGCCAGAAGCCGAATTAACTGTACGTGCCAACACTAATTCTTGTGGTTCCTTATTTTTGTTACATATTTGCTATAATATTGGTGTACCTATGCTAGATGATATGTGGAAAGTGCATACTATTGTATATAATCAAGTTCTTCAAATTTAAGGTGAATGGGTTTGTTTTAAAATTTTGAATTTCGCGGTCTACCACTATCATTGGATAGTGGTAGACCGCGAAATTCAAAATTTTACTTTATTATTTATTTATTTATTTTATTTATTTATTTTACTTTTATTTTATTTTATTACGTTTTTTGCAATTTGCAGGTCAGTGTCTGGTTGTATCTTGATCAAAATGTGATTCGCGACAATAACAGGTACTTATTTAGAGAACTATAATCATTGGAATCATTAATACATCTTTCTGAGTTAGATTTCTACCGTATGCAGTTTTCCATATGAGATTGGTTCAGAAAATTTGAATTTCGCGGTCTACTACTCACCTTAAGGGGGAAGCGCTAAGGCAGCCCGCGAAATTGAAATTTTCTTACGTTTTTTGTAATTTGCTGGTCATGATTCGCGACCGTAACAAATATTTATTTACAGAATTATAATCATTATGATCAGTAATATAACTTGTTAAGTTATAGTATGATTGTTAAATGTCAAGATTTCATGAAATAGTCATTCAGTGGGATTACTTGGTCTTAGAGAGTTGTGTTGATGACTTTAATGATTATAATTCTGTAAATACATATTTGTTACGGTCGCGAATCATATTTTAATCAACGTACAACTTAATACTTACCAGTGGATTGCAAAAAACGTTAAAAATAGAATTTTGCGGGCTACCTTAGCGCTTTCGCCTTAACAGATAGATACATGTGTTACTTGGGAGTTTGTGGAGTCACCTCTTCCCATCGAATCACTAGAAAGTGGTGACGGGCGGGCGTTTTGAGGGACTGTCGTAAGTTATTTTGACGTTCAAAAACAGCTGATTGTCAGCCATTGAATATGTCATTTAAACTGTATGCTTTTTTAACACGCTTTTATTAGGTCGACCTATATGTAACTAACTATGTAATCGAATCTAAGGTAACTAATTTAACCATCTTCCAAGGGTCGTAGCGTAACGAAAATTGGCAGCTGTATGTAGTTCTGATGACAATACAATAATTTGGCACTGTCGAACTGATCTGATAATGGAGCCGGAAGATGTGAACTGTTTTTTTGTTTTTACGTGCTTTTATAAAAGCGTGTTTTTTAAACTATTAATTTAAGGTAACTGTGACAGGCCCCTGCTTCGCAAGGTTTTTAATCAAAATCCGTTGCGCTGTTTAAAAGAACAACGTTGTCACACAGGCAGATTCATGTCTGCCTGTGTCGATAAGGTCGCTTTTCGTGTGTGCCTGCGTGCCTGTCCATTTATAATACGTAATCATAATCAGCCTATATTGTTCCAACTGCTGGGACACTGGCCTCCTCTCTTCGAGAGGGAATGGCCTCTAATCCACCACGCGGGCCCAGTGCGGGTTGGTAGATGTCACATGTCTTCGAATTTTTGGTTCTTGGACATGACGGTTTCCTCACGATGTTTTCCTTCACCGTTTATAATACGTAAAAAATCATGGGTCGAAAAAATGCTTAGTAACTTCTATTAAGAAAACAATGTAAAGTATATTATATACCTAATATCATTTATTTTTAAACAATTACAGTAATAACTAATGTACACATGTATGTTTGGGTAGATGCAGATATAATGTAATAACTTTTGAATTATTTTAATTTGTAATCTTTGTACTTTTTAATTAATAAAAAAAAAAGGCTTTCTTATATTATTTATAAATAATTCAATAATCACTGAAATAAGCACGATATTGTGCTTTTTACTAACATAATTGTTACTAACTTATTTATGTCCATTGTTACTTGTCACAGAAATCTTAATAATTAAGATTTCTGTGTGTATAATAAATACAGCGCAGTGAGCGCAGCAGGCGCCGTGTAGTCCCCCGCCCGCACACCCCGCCACAAGAACAACAACAAGAATTTCGCCAGTAAAATCGGTTGTTTTAGCGAGGATCATAAACTAAAAACACAGATGATTTCTCTCCCCGCGCCGATTCAAACACATGTCATGCCACGAATTATGTATTTTAAAATTGACTTTTATACCTTTTTGGAAAGCTTACAGAATAGGCAAGTTGTTTCAGTTATTTGTATGATTAATGTCATAGAATTTTTTGTGACGATACAACATTTTTGAAGCGTAAAATGAAAATATTCGTAAGATATTATTCTCATATCGCTCATTATTTTAATTATTTTGTTTAATTAAGTAGTTTTAATTATGTCCATAGCTTAATTGAAGTGCCAGCTACAACATAATTTTTAATGGTACCCATTCAAATATGTAGTTTTTTTTTTAATTTGGAATTAAATGTCAAATTTTGGGTAAATATCGAAAACCCTTAAAATTCAAATATCTCGAAAACTATTGAATTTCGGCCATACATATGGGGGGTTCAATTTGTTGCATTTTGGCCCCCTTATCAGCCCCTGACGGATATACGTCGAATTACCATTAACCCTGTATAAATAAATTTTTACTAATGACTAATTAACAATAAACTTTTTCCTTAAATTATCGATTTAAAGTTTTATTTAACATTAAAAACTAAAAAGTATATCACAAAAAACACAGTAGCTAATAAATGAAGTGCACGGTGCGAGATCGAAACTGTCAGGACTGTCTGTAAATTCTCACTTTTAGATGCAATCTTAGTTTGGTGGTCTTAGCTTGGTGGTTTGGTGGTGTACCTACTTATGATCACTCCATTCCTTAGGTAACTTCTCTGTTCAGCTTTCTCGTTCAAAAGGCATAACATAGAAATTTATCCTTTTTAGGGTTCCGTTGCCAAATGGCAAAAAACGGAACCCTTATAGATTCGTCATGTCTGTCTGTCTGTCTGTCTGTCCGTCTGTCTGTCCGTCCGTATGTCACAGCCACTTTTCTCCGAAACTATAAGAACTATACTGTTGAAACTTGGTAAGTAGATGTATTCTGTGAACCGCATTAAGATTTTCATACAAAAATAGAAAAAAAACAATAAATTTTGGGGTTCCCCATACTTAGAACTGAACTAAAAAAATTTTTTTTCGTCAAACCCATACGTGTGGGGTATCTATGGATAGGTATTCAAAAATGATATTGAGGTTTCTAATATCATTTTATTCTAAACTGAATAGTTTGCGCGAGAGACACTTCCAAAGTGGTAAAATGTGTGTCCCCTGTCCCTGTCCCTGTCCCTGTAACTTCTAAAATAAGAGAATGATAAAACTAAAAAAAATATATGGTGTACATTACTATGTAAACTACCACCGAAAATTAGTTTGAACAAGATCTAGTAAGTAGTTTTTTTTAATACGTCATAAATCGTAAACCACAATTTACCATTAATTCAATCAACTCAAAAATAAAAAAAAACATTTAATTTCATAAACATATACCTTATGCATAAACCCGGATGTTACGGAACCCTCGGTGCGCGAGTCCAACTCGCTCTTGCCCGGTTTTTTTCTTTCATGGCTGACATACCTAAATGAGTTTCTGGTTCAGGTTCCGAGTCTTTTGCTGCGGCGCGTGCGAGGCGTAGAGCGCGGTCGAGAGGGGTCGGCCTTTTTACCAGAGCATAGCCCTTGAAATGACGTTCAAGCAATTTGGCTATCACAGTGTCTGCTGGCGGCTGGGCCGGGTCGAGAGGAGGCTGGGGTGGGTCAAGAGGAGGCTGCAGGTTCGTTGCCTGTTGATAAACATTTGCCTCCATTTGCAAGTCTGCAAGTAGAACTTTTTTTTTTAATAATGAGTTGGTAAAAGAGCAGCTGTCTCTTTTGTTTATACTAATATGTATTTAAAAATGTAATAAGTATTTAAATGAAATAAAGGAAAAAATAGCAACACTTGTAACCAATCGCAAAATAATAGGAAGCTGACCCCTAACCGCTTTGCATTGTGTTTTATATATAAATATGTGACCATTTGTATATGTCACGTAGTTGATTTACCTGTCATTGCTTTATTTTTATTTCATTTTACCGATTGTGGTATAGTAATTTTATTCTAGGCATATATACATATTATATTCATCGCTTCATATATAATTATTTTGTATATATAAAATATTATAATAAAACATTTAAAAGAGTAACGGTGGAGCTTCTCGCCCATTCTTCTCCATACGAAACTAACTTTTGGAAGGGGCGACTAGTATCAATTCTATCTTTTTGTAAATTTTGACTTTCAAAAGAAATAACTTTAGTTGTAAACTTATTTTTGACTTGCTCATAAGTATTATAATTATATAATTATTTTTGTAATTTAAGAACGTTCACAGTCAGATCTCCGTCTGTCAACAATACCTCGAAAATCCCTACAGTTTCGACAAGTTGTTGACATTGATTGTCGATGAGATGAGATTGCGACTAATTTTTGAACGATTTTAATTACTGGAATTATTGGTCTTCCTATTGCAAGTGTAATGTTTTTGTGGTATAGGTACCTATAATAAGAAGAAACAAAAGGCTTAAATGGCGGCACGAACTTGACGCCTATAATTATGAGGGATTGGTTCATACTGGCTCAGGATCGAGTTGAGTGGAAAAAAAACTGGCCAAGTGCGAGTCGGACTCGCACATGAGGCAAAAACGCCGAAAAAAACGTGTTTGTTATATGGGAGCCCCCTTAAATATTCATTTTATTTTATTTTTAGTATTTGTTGTTATACAGAAATACATAATTTGTGAAAATTTTAACTGTCTAGCTATCGCGGTTTTTGAGATACAGCTTGGTGACAGACAGACGGACGGATTTTAACCTTTGGGTACGGAACCCTAAAAAAAGCAAAGGAAGCCCTTTGCCCTGCTGTGGAACAATACAGACTGATTAATTAATATTACTATTTTTTGTCTTTGACATATCTCGGGCCCAGGAGTGCCGGATCTTTGGAAGGCGTGAGGCTCTTTAGACAATTAAAAATGATGAGGAGGCACCAACCGACGATTGTCCCTGTATGCACTATGCAGGTGCACCCAAGGACAACCCCCGGTTGGTGTAGAACCATTGCAGGATATGAAAACAAAATAATATATTGGGCTATGGATTTGGGTGGTTATGGTGGATTGGTTACCTTGAACTATGTCCCCTGCCTGACCAATGGTAATATAATATTTACAGATAAAATGGCAGGGAGTGACTTGCACACTCAATAATGGGCCCCCGAAAACGGTTGCTAGCACATATTGTCGTAGCGACAAGGGAGCAACATGTCTTGAGGTGCTTATTAGGAGAGGAGAGGTATTCCACGGCTATCAGGACAATCTCGGAAGTACGATCAAGATTCCTAACAGCATCTTTATCACTATTATTATTAAAAAAAAATTGCGGTGCGTTAAACCTGCTTTGTGCATTCATTGAAACGTTAGGCGATCAATTTCGTGAGCCATTGGTGTAGATAAGATTTCGTTGACTCGATTACGATTATACAAATCACATAGCTTTATCTATAATATTAGCATTAGGTATATTTTATGCTGACAGTGTAAATATAACATGAACATGATTGCTACGCTACCGGGGAATTCCCCTACCATGAGGATGTAGTACTGTGAATCACATTTATCCGTATTGGGATATTGGGAAGTACAAACCATATTAATTTGAAATTATATTGGCAAAATCTTACCTTCAAATTAAAAGGACATTTATTTGACATGTCATTGTCTGATGCCATTATTATTCACTTTCGCGAAATATGTACACCTATTTTTAATAAATGCGAAAAAACCTGGCACTTCTACAGCGTGTATCAGAAAGGTGTGGTCAAATTTAAGGGAAAAAATCATCAAACTGAACAACTTTCTGCATTGGTCCTATGGAGAAAGTTTGATGGTCTGTGCCACACCCTTTTATTTAACCACAACTTTCTAATACGTGCTGTATAAAACGTCATTTACAGACGCGAAAATTAATTTCGCTATTGCACACACCCACCCGGGTAATTTTTTTTTTCAACAAGTAATCGCCAATGATTTCGATATCACGTAATCGGCCACAGAAACATGAAATCTAAATTAACAAAAATATCAAATCAGTAATGTTCAAAAACTTACTCATATGTCTTTTCCGGGGTAAAATTGATTCACCTGGATCCAACCTTGGGTACCCATCTTGTTGGCTATTCATCGCCGCAGTCCCCCTTGGGTGTGGCAGAAATATCTTGCTAAACCGACCAACAAAAATGCAACAAATGAGGTTTTCGCACTCGTGAAACACTCTTCCATTGATTGTACTTTCTTCCAGTTTATTTTTAAAATTCGTGTTTCGAACGTATTACAGTGCGAACTGGTGATGTCCGCGTACTGTGTTCTCTTTATACTATGAGTAACGACTGGCTGGAAATGGCGAGGGGGAAGTACTTATACCAAAACAGATTATGTACAGTCATCATCGGAAGATAATGAACATTTCGGAATTTGAATCGGGAAAGTAAAAAATTTGAGTTTTCAGTGTTCAAATTTTTTTTGTGATACAATTAGAATGGTTGTTGGTTTATAAATAGAGACGGAGAGATTCTAACTACTGCAAAAAACTTTAAACCAGTTTTCCTTACAGTGTAAAATAAAGGGATTTTTTTTACGTAGGTGTTAATTTTGAAGGTTAATTGTTTTTATCACTAATTGATTAGAAGACAAGACATGACTTTTATTCTATTTATACAATTATTTACCATCTGTATTTTTCCACCCTAAAAATGTTTGCGTGAGGTATATAACCCTTTTCCATTGCTGCTCATTAAACTTTATTGAATACACAAAACACTTGAAAAATCCAATATTTAGTACTTTTTTTTGCTGACTGTATTCTAGGTACTTTTGCGAATAGGGATATACATGATAAGTACTTACTGTGTATCGATGCTGATACCTATCAGCAATAGATATTGCTACGCTTTAAAGTGATTCATACAATAAATAAAAAAACAAAAGTTTTATATAGGTAGGTACCTAGATAGGTAGGTACGCAGTTTTTAATAGCAGACTGGTGGACGCCACTGACGTATTTTTCATGATCGTCATCATAATTTCAGTCAAAAGACCCACTGCTGGATATGGTCTTCCCGAAGCAAAACAAGATTTTAGAAACGTTACGTTTGTATATATATCATATAATATAGATTATATCAAAACTAGCTGCGCCCCGCGGTTTCTCCCGCATAAGTGTCGATCTCGTGGTTATATCAGGATAAAAAGTAGCCTATATGTTAATCCAGGGTGTCAGCTACCTCCGTACCAAATTTTGTCAAAATTGGTCCAGCCGTTTGAGCGTGAAGAAGTAACAAACATATAAACACACGCACACACATTCACAAACTTTCGCCTTTATAATATAGTGTGATTACTCGGTTTGCATGATAAAAAATTAACGAAATAATTTGAGTAGGTATTCACGTCACAATTCTCTTAGATAACAGGCAAAATTTACCTGAAAATTTCACAATTACTTCATTACAAAACCATTTCGCAATTTTCATATGAATAGATACCTATTTGCTTTTTCAATTTATTTACATCAACGTTTTTTTTTTTGCTAGAATTTCATCATCTTCAAAATAACATACTTAACATAGCATCTCGCCTGGATATCCCGAAGCGTTAGGCAGATGTCTACCTATAGTACAGTCAAGAAACAAAAAAAAAAAAAAACTGTACTAATTTTCATGCCTTATAATTTTTTAATAATATTATTATTATTTCCTTTATTCAACTTAGTACATATAAATTATATTTTTAAATATTAGTATAAAAACATTTAAAAATATAAAAAATAGTAGCCCACCGCTATCGGGAACAGGGTCCAAGCTACCGGCGGTCAGGGCTCCAGAGAGAGGAACCTCCTGACAATGCGAGCCGTGTCCAGAAGTACTGCTTTCTGAATCAAGCCCTTGATCCAGCTGCCCAACGAGAGCCTCTTCAGGTGTTGGTCGAGGCTCTTGGCTATTAATCCATTTACTGTTACGACTATCGGCACAATGATTGCTGAGTCAATATCCCATATTATTATTAGAGTTTTTTCTCTTCTCAGCTCTTTGGCTGGTTTTCGCAACATTTACGGACCGAAGCCAAGTAAATGCAGCTTGTGGTGTGGTTATGATAAAGATGTGTTGTGATGAGGACCTATTTCGTTTTCATATATTTGCATGAACTTTCTGACAATGCGCCATGTATTTGAAATTGCAGCTTTTTGTAGGGTGATATATAGGGTTTCTTTTAGGTTTAGTAATTTAAGGCTATGGAGAAGGTAATTTGGGATGACGCCTGTTTGTTATTATTATTAGTCTCATTTCGCTAGTTAGGTTTAAGTCCCATGTAAAAGGGGGCGAACCTATTGCCGTCAACTGGGTTCAAATCCAGACTCCAGACTGCTACTGAAAAATTCCAGATAGAAAAATTTTAAAACACCTTCTTCAAAATGGTCATGATTTTTTAAAGTGTTAATCTAGAATCATCATCTGCGTACCCTGTTCCCGACTATGTTGGGGTCGGCTTCCAGTCTTAAACGGATGCAGCTGTATGACGCACATGGAGCGACTGCCTATCTGACCTCCACAACCCAGTTACTGGATAATACGATACCCCTTGGTAAGGCTGGTTGTCAGAATTTCGGGCTTCAGATGACCTGTAACGACTCAACCCCCGTAAAGTGTTAATTCAGAATGCCCAAGTCAATTTTAACTCTATTTAATATATATGTGCGCAGCCAACTGGTTTAATTAGCCGTTTAGTTAACCGCCTAGCCTTTAACTTAACGGCGGCCATTCAAAGTTTAAGTTGGAACTGTAACCAATCACGCGCAAGCCGAATTGGTCGCAGCCAGGGCACCCCGACCGAGGGCGTGCGAGCCGAGAGAGCGAAGCGAGGCGAGCACTACTTTCTAAGGTCAGGCGGTTAACTAAACGGCTTATTTAAAATATCACACTAATATTATAAAGGCAAAAGTTTGTGAGTGTGTGTGTGAGCGTGTGTGTGAGTGTGTGTGTTTGTGTTTATGTTTGTTACTTCTTCACGCTCAAACGGCTGGGCCAATTTTGATAAAATTTTGTATGGAGGTAGCAGGCTGATACCCTGGATTAACATAAATAGGCTACTTTTTTCCCGATATTCCCACGGGATCGACATTTACGCGGGTGAAACCGCGTGGCGCAGCTAGTAATTTATAATTTTTTTTTTTTAAATTGATTTAGATCCTTTTACAAAGTGATACATTTACAAACTTATAAATACTTAGTAGTACCACGTGCCTAACAGATTGAATTAAATACTTATGTAAAAACTACGTTAATTTTAATTACCTATGAAAAGTGCTTTGGTACTGACGTTTTAACTTGTGGCGAAAATGTTAGAATGTTAATTATAATTAATTAATTTAATTGTGTATGTATAAAATACGTAATGTGGAATACGTGGTTTCAATCAATGTGATAACCAAATCGCCACACTAAATAAATAAACAAGTTCAAATGAAATCAAATTAAAATAAATCAAATTAAATAGAAACAAAATAAATCAAATTTAATGAAATCAAAATAAATCGAATATCATCCGCATAGGCTTTGATCACCACCTACCAAGCCCTGTATTCAATTCCCAGATTAGACAAGTCTGGATTTGTGGTTGATGTCATGATTTGTTTAAAGTGGAAATTCAGAATGTCCAATTCAATTTTAACTATATGACTAAGTATACATTACATGGAAACGTCAGTGTCATCAGAATCTCAATGGTTGTACCAGTGCCAACGTTTTTGGGGAAAACACCTTTATTTTTTCCCGGAGAAAGTGTCACTAAAAATAATGAGCAACAGTTTCCGGCAACATTAGAATGCCTAGACAGAGTAGTTTTTGGTGGTTTTGGTGGCCAATAGAATAGAATAGAATACTCTTTATTATGTACACCATATAAATTACAGACATATAAATATAGAAACTGTACAAAGGGTGACACAATGGGCGGTCTTATCGCTAAAAGCGGTCTTTTAAAGACAACCTTTGGATGGATTAAAAAGGGGAAGAACAGACAAATACTGTAGGTAGTCTGTGGTGTACCATTTACATACATAAAGTATATTATACTAGTATATTATTCTCGTAATTAACCCTTAGTCTGCCGGAACGTAGATCTACGCGAGACACAATGGCTTTTTAATTGTGTCTGTAATAACGGCACACAAGCGGTTAAAAACGTTCAAAATCTAGTCGCAACCTCATCTCAGCGACAATCAATGTCAAAAATTTCTCAAAAATGTAAGGAAATCTAAGATATTTTTGACGGATTGAGAGAAGACTGAGCTCAGACTGTAAACGGTCTTAGCATTATGCTGAGCGACGGCCGTTTTTCGTAGATGTGACGCATGCTTTCTCCCAAATTGTTATTTTATTTGTGTTTTTATTTTTATGCGTCATTTTTGCCGCAAATAAACGAATTTTCTTTCTTTCTTTCTTAAAATGACGAAAATTGCTCCTCTGATGTCGTGATTAACAAAGGAATTGAAGTGGTTTCGTAGTAAGGAATCATTCAAGTGACCATAGTGAATAAGGGCCCTATAAGCCCCGCACGTTGATATTGCGACTGGCGGCCATCTTAGTGACGTAGTCGAACTGTCAGTACCGTTCAGCGCTAACGTGTATGTGCGGTGTATGACGTCAAAATGATGTCAAGAAGCGGTTATTGTGACAAGGTTCCATCGCAATATCAACGTGCGGGGCTTACAGCTATTATGACACACCCAGTACCTTATGCTATTATTACCATATGAGGTGAAAGTGAACCACCAATCTAATCTCGAGTGTATTATATATATGTATGTGTATTATATACCTAATATCGTCGCTCGCATGACTAAAAGACCAATCTCATTTTTTGGCTGATTTGAGTTAGGACAACTATATTTTTCTATTCTTTACACTTTTCACTAACCGTCGTACCTCTATGTTATTTGGATCTCAAAATATAACCATTTTGAAAGGCAACAAAATGTAACGAATCACGAATAGAAAAATGTAGTTGTCCCAACTCAAATCAGCTAAAAAATGAGATGGACTTTTAGGGCTATATTTCACCGGGACACCATGGCGGCGCAACCAGTCGCCGCTACCAACAAAATGTATACAGCTCTATAGAGAGTTACTCACCTGGTGTCCGTTTGGTTGCGCAACCAATTTGGCGGCGCGACCAACTCGGACGCGTGTACAGAATGTTACTGGTTGCGCCGCCACGCTGGTCGCGCCACCACTAATTACTATAGCGCTGTATGGTGTCTCACTCACTCGGCCGCCAGTCCGGCCGCCAGTGACGCCCCCACCTCTTTGCATGCAGCACGTGTGCACTGTTATGTTTTATGTTTTAACTGCTTATTTTAATATTTTAGTTGTTTGTTAATTGCATACGATGGATAATTTCGATACAGAAAGGTTTATTATCGAAATTCAAAGTAGACCATCAATTTGGAATAATTCCTCATCAGATTATTCCGATAGAGATTTGAAAAAGAAATGTTGGGAGGAAGTTGTAGATTTGTTTGGAGAACAGGAGCAAACCGTTGAACAAAAAAAGAGCTTAGGTAAGTAAACAACATATTATATTTTTATTAATGAATTATTGTCAATCAATAAATGTTCATGATGATTCTGGTGTAACATGGACAGCCCAAAGCTCGTTGTAAGTTGTGTATGTATTTATTAATGAATATAATTATTTTGCCATGGAAGTGGGTTTTCGTTTACAAAATAATGTGTAAAATTATCTCGAGTGGTAGCAGCAGCACGCCCTCCTCTAGTGAAATTTTGCTGTGTTGTAGTTTGAAAGCCCGTTATTGTCAGAGTATCATCATATGAATATCCATCTCTAGAACGTACAAAATTGTGTAACACACAACATGTTCTCACAATGGATTTTGCTAATTCTGTGTGGACATTTAATGGTCTTTGGAAAATTCTCCATTTATTTGTTAAGATGCCGAATGTGCACTCGATGTAACGGCGAGCCCTCGATAGTCTGTAGTTAAAAATTTTCTTTTCGGCACTGAGGTTGTTTCCTCCGTATGGACGCATAATATTTGTGCTCAACCCGAATGCTTCATCGCCTATAAATACGTAAGGGAAAAGCGTTGGGTTATTTTCTGAAAGTTGTAGGGGCTCTGGAATATCTAAAGTATTACTTATGAGTTTCTTATACAATTCAGTTTCTTGGAAAATTGCTGAATCGCTACTTTTCCCATAGGCACCGACATCTATATAAATGAAATTATAATTAGCGTCACATGCAGCCATCAACACCAATGAAAAAAAGTGTTTATAGTTATAATACATCGAACCAGAATTAGCAGGTTGAATCATTCTTATGTGCTTTCCATCGATACTACCGATGCAGTGAGGAAAGTTGGCATGTTTTTCGAAACCATCTGCTATTTTCATCCAGTCATTTGCAGTAGCCGGAAGTGATAAACATGTTTGCAACTTATCCCAAATCACGGCACACACTTCTTTTATTATTGTGCTTAATGTTGTTTGTCCTAGACGAAAGTTATAATGCAATTCCCTCATCGTACATCCACTTGCGAGGTACCTGTAATTAACAAAAAGTAATAAGTAATATAATTTTATTTCCAGGGTTAGTGTTGCAAAAAAGATGGAAAAGCATCAGATCATGCTATGCGCGGGAAGTCAAACGCCAAAAAAATGTAAAGTCTGGTTCTGGAGCAACTAACCGCAAAAGCGAATACATATATTTTAAGCAGTTACAGTTTCTACAAAAAGTAGTAGCTATCAGAGAAGAAGGTGTAGAAGAAGAAAATTCGGAAAGCACTGAAGTAGGCGAGCGACCTAAACAAAAAGTTACAAACAAACGTAAACTAACAGTAGACGATGATCCCTTTGTTCAAGCATTAAATAATTCAATTGAGCAAAGACGCCGTGAGACAACAGAGCAGAGACTACGCGAGACAGCCGAGGTTGACGAAGATCGGCTATTTCTGCTTTCGTTGTTGAGCACATTAAAAAATCTACCTCCTCAAGTTAAAATGGCTACCAAAATAAAGATGCTAACTTTGTTGAACGACGCGTCAGGTTTTTCTGGTAACAGGATGTTTGATTATGCTGATCGGTCATTTCGAAATTCTTCAGAAATTAATCCAGGTGGCAGGATGGTGAGTCATGAGACCTATCATCCTGGTTATTCGACGCAACGGCAAGTGATTGCTACTGAATATCCTGGACCGAGTTATAGGACAAACACGAATTATCAGAATGAACCTATTACAAGTAGTCCTAATTCTCCATATAATTCTATGAATACAATGACATATGCAAGTTCTCCAAGCGACACACATGATTCAGAGGACTCAGAACCACTTATGGATCTATATAGCACTTAAACGTTCATGGCTTGTTTGTTTGTCCACATTTTTTAATAAAACTTACTTTAAAAATGTTCATAGTTTGTTTTAACTTACCTTAATGTTACAAACAACTTTTCTTCAGGACTGATTGATTTTCTTAATATTGTGTCTTGCTTCAACAAATCATTTTCACACAAAGTCAGTAACTCAGCAAAGGACCTCACGGACATCCTCACATAGCTAAAAAACTTATCCGGATATCTTCTTAGATCGTCGTATATGTTGACGAATTGTCCTTTCTTACAGCGATCGGCTAAATAAGGATGAACCCACCACTGTTTCTTTTTTCTCTTGAACTCTCTTTTCCTACGTATATACAGCAGTAGTGCTATCTCTTCAAGGTCCATTTTGATACTGTCTCAGTGTGGTGTGGCGACTCTGGTATCTGTATGGTGTCTAGTTTGGTAGCTTACGGACACCACGGTGGCGCAACTGGTTGCGCCGCCATGGTGTCCCGGTGAAATATAGCCCTTAGTCATGCGGGCCGCCCGACCGCCCGAGCGACAATATGAAATACTTAAAATTAATATAAGTGGACTTAGATAACTCGTACTATAGGTACGTATAAGTATTATTTCCGTTGGAATACTTTAGAATACCTATTGAGTGATTAGTAATAGTTGTACAGTAGACTGCACGTCACTGGTAAAGCCCGGTTTCCACCGCGAGCGGAGCGGACCTTTAAATGACTTCTTTTATCTCGCAAGAGAAAACTGCTTACATGTGTTTCCACCAACAAAGAGTTGAGCGGAAATGACTCAGCTTGCAAAAAGAGCAAAAATGAGCTCGCTCATTCTTCTGTTTCATTTCTCTATTGCGGCGGGAATCAGACGACTAACCTCTTTCTTGGTGGAAACGCAAACCTATTTCATGAAAACGAAGTCCGCTCCGCTTAGCCATTTCCGGCTCATTACTCTTTCGCGGTGGAAACCGGGCTTTACGCTTGACTTTGAGCTGGACTAGCGTAGTAAGGAGTTTCAATAGAATAAAACGCCAGCTGCTGAGCACTGGTGGCTCAGTGGTAACGGCCGCGACTTACGCGTTGTAGGTTGTAGGTTCGAACCCAGACAGGCGCTTTACTTTGTGTACATTATTTCATCACCACCGCTTTCAAAACGGTGATGGAAAACATCGAGAGCGAGCATGTCCTAGAGCCAACTTCAACAACTCCGGACTGTTACCTCAGACCAATTAAAAAACCAAGACAGAGGGCTGTCAACAGTAAAGTGAAGCCGGTTTCGTAAACATGTGTGCACGTAGTGAGGTGTAGTTTGATTGTAAATGGTTGTAAATGTGTGCGTGTGAGCGTGTATGCACAGAACGGAGGTGTAGTTTTTGCATGCTTCACTGTATTGTTCGCAGCGCTATGTCTTGACTTTTTGTTGCTAAGAAATTCCTCATGAAAAAACCCAATAACACTATGCTCGACCTGGGAATCGAACCCAGGACCTCACGCTCAGTTGCGCTTGCGACCACGAGACCGGCAGGGTTTTTGAATTAAACCATTTACAATTTTTTTTTTTATTGTTACGGAGTCGGTCAGTCAGAAATATAAATAACGGGCAAGGCACACCATGGCAGTATATTGGATAGGGGCTGAATCACTAAAATTCTCAATCAAGTTATCATCATCATCATCAGCCGAAAGACGTCCACTGCTGGACATAGGCCTCCCCCAAGCACCTCCACTTCTACCGCTTCTGTGCTTCTCGCATCCAATGATTCTCCAACGATTCGATTTCTTCTCAATCAATTGATTCGTCGAAACTAAAAATTTTGTGAATAAATAAGTTTTACTAAATCAATCACGATTGAATATTCGTATTTAGTTAAATCTTAAACTATTTTTACTTTCTTAATCGAGTGTGCCCAAGAACTCCACGACCTCATTCCACCGGCCCCCTTCTACCTTCGGTTATCCAGCAGACGCACTGCAAATTACCATTCCTGCCAAGACGCACTTTGCGCACAGCAAAAGAGTGGAAGTCTTTACCTGCGTCTGTGTTTCCGAGCGCATACAACCCGAATCTCTTCAAAATAAGAGTGAATAGGCTTCTTCTGGGTAAGCTCACTCCATCGTCGACTTTGTCTCTGTCACCTCTGACCTAGACTAGAGTCAAGAGCAAACCCATTTCAAAAAAAAAAAAATTATAATAATAAGGTGTTGGAATTATTTTTAAATATTAGGTTCAGGGTTCAGTGCTTGTGAACCTGCACAAGCACTCTTAAGCTGGCCAGGTTAGACATGTAGGTTGTTACCTGAAGGCCAATTCTCGTACCTACTTAAAAAACTGGCGGCTGAGAGTATGTCACGCTCACTCAAATGTCTCGCTGATAGTGGCGCGTGTGTTGGATCATTTAGCTCCCTTCAAAATGGTTGAGCTGAATGGTGCTAATACATGCGTCATGTTCGTGAACGGGCGCCGTCAGTAGGGACTGGTCATCTCTTTGCTGCCATGGCTTATTTTAATTTAATATTAGAATTGTTTTTTTTTTTTCGTCTTTTCATTACGGACGCTTTTAACGTTCTGCATCGTTCTCACATGCATAATTTTTAACATGAAGGATGTAAACAAGACTTTGTAACCATATTATTTTGATTTAAAAGAGTGTCCATGGAGTTTCTTGCCCTTTCTTCTCCATAAAAAAATAAAATAATAATAAATAAATAAATAGGTACCTACGCTTTGGAACGGGCAACCAGCTTCATCTTTCTGACTGACCGACCCTTTGACAATTCAAAAGTGCCTGTAATTGGTTTAATTGAAATAAATGCTTTGAGTTTGAGTTTGAGAATGAAACGTTCAAATTCAAGTCGCAATCTCATTTATGCTACAATCACTGTCAAAAATGATTTAGAGATTAGAATGCAAACATTCTTAAAAATACGGGAATTACCCCTTTGTCTGTGACATATTATTACACATTATGACAGTAGATTTATTCTCAGAAATAAGTATTTCTTTTATCTTTATCGAACGGATTTTTTTTAGGGTTCCGTAGCCAAATGGCAAAAAACGGAACCCTTATGGATTCGTCATGTCAGTCTGTCTGTTGTGACACTTCCAAAGTGGTAAATGTGTCCCCCCCCCCCTGTGACTTCTAAAATAAGAGAATCATAAAACTAAAAAAAAATGTATGATGTACAGTCAACAAAAGAGATAGGTATGCAGGATCGTCGCTTATTGTTGAAGTTTAGTAAGAAACCGATGGATGTTGTCAACTCAAATTTAATTTGATAAATGAGCTGTTGGTTTTCTATTATTAAAATTAAATTTTATTCGAGAAGACATCGGTTTCTTACTAAACTTCAACTATATCCGACGATCCTGCATACTTATCTCTTTTGTTGACTGTACATTACCATGTAAACTTCCACCAAAAATTGGTTTGAACGAGATCTAGTTTTTTTTAAAACGTCATAAATCGTAAACCGCAATTTACCTTTCATTAATCAACTCAAATATAAAAAATAAACATTTAATTTCATAAACATAAACGGAACCCTCGGTGCGCGAGTCCGACTCGCTCTTGCCCGGTTTTTTTTCGTTACCTATTTCTCACTCACTCGCGCGGTTTGGTGATAAGAAAACGAGGTGCTTGTACTCATCACACTATATTTATCGTTTAAATCATTCGTTATTTATTAAATAGACAAACTTCTAATACGAAATAAATTAAAATATAAAACTATTAACAAACTAAAATATGGCGTCGAAATACTCCGCATCGCTGTCGACTGGTTGTATGGCAATGCTTAGCCTCTGGTTGAGGTAACAGCCAGCCCTTGGGTCACAGGAACCAGCCGTTTGGAGATTTCATTGAACAAGCCATGAACACTCGGACCCCACAGCCCGAGGGTTTCAACCCCAGATGGCTCGAAAATATATTAGTTTTCGTTTTTTTTTCATCTTCTTTTCGTATCGATGGTACTCTTCCTTGTTGTTTTTCTTTTAATTTTAAATATATTTTGAACCCAGTAAATGGCCACGTTGATTCCACAATCAACGTGGCCATTTACTGGGTTCAAAATATACATTCCATTCATTCATAAATTTACATACATTTACATTCCATTTACTGGGTTTGAAATAAATGCTTTGAGTTTGAGTTTGATGCCACCATCAATCGAAACTCAAAGCATTTATTTCAATTAAACCATTAACAGGCACTTTTGAATTGTCAAGAAGTCGGTCAGACAGACCATATGAAGCTAGTTGCCCATTCCAAAGCGTAGGTACAGACGCCAGTTATCAAGCTACCCGAAACTGTCAAATTTTCCCAATCAACTTTGAACCTTGTTCTTTAGCGATAAAGTTGAAAATCTATTAAAGATATTTGACAGATTGTAGTAGCTTGATGTGCTGGCGTCTGTACCTAAGGAGAAAAACGGGCAAGAAACTCCATGGACACTCTTTTAAATTAGGTATATTTTTTACAAAAATATGAGTTACATCATGAATTTATAATATTATAAGTGAGAACGATGTAAAAAAGACGTACGCGTTAAAAGCGTCCACAATCAGTAGCATTCTTTAGGTCATCCGAGATGCAGGTGAACGGGTAATAAGGACACTCCAGCAAGTGGCACATGGTCCGCTCAGAAGCACCTCGCTTGCAGTGGGTGTAGGTCGTGTAGGATGGGTCAGAAAACACTCACTTCGACAAATTATTGTGTCTGCAGCAGCCTATTTAGGTACGCAATCGATTGAGAGGTTTCCATATAAGCCATTAAGTTTGATTTAAATTATTCACCTTCGTTCAATACAAAACAAGTTAAATGTTTGAGGTACTTTCTCGTATACTTTAATCAATGTTTTTTTTTTTGCTTTAATATCTTTAGTTAAGCGTACTGAGCGCTGTGTTAAAATTTGTCCATCTATTTGAATGAGACTAGCAGAACAATAATTAGAAGCAAAACAAGTCCCTTATTCCTACTTAAGAGCGTTTACGCCGTACGGCATTTCATACAAACTTTCAAACCCTTATTTTTTTAAATGAATGAACCGATTTTAATGAAACTTCACACGCATAAGCTATCCAGCTTATGCGTGTGAAGTTTCATTAAAATCGGTTACAAAGGTCTAAAAAGTTAGTAGAGAACATTTTCGAAAAATAGTGTTACAGCCATATTGGACCGATTTTAATTTTTCCATAGAAACAGAGATTTTCAGTTATCTTTTTTTAAATCAGACATTTCGAAAATGTTCTATACTAACTTTTTAGACCTTTGTATCCTGCTTCTGAGTATGAAGTTTCATTAAAATTGGTTCATTCATTTCGAAAAATAAGGACTTGAAAGTTTGTTTGAAATGCCGTACGGCGTAAACGCTCTTAAGTACAAAAAACATAAAAAGTGCATAATCATTGTACGCACTTTAACTTATTAAGAATTATCGATTTTCTTCTTACCAATTGGTAATACATTCCGTACTTTGCCCAAGGGCATACTGTACCCACATTGTGCCCTTGGACAAAGTACGAAGGGAAAACCCTTTATTAGTTGGTATTTTAATTAATAAATGACGTTTTAAATAAAGTTCGAGGAATGTTTATACATCATTACGGACTAATTATTGTTTGTAATTATCTATCAGCACTTGGCGCTGATATCTGTTCGTCCTTAATATAAACCACCAGTTCCTGTAACGTGTAGCTGACAGGACACGCAGGACACGATATTAAGTGTCCCATCGTTTGTGGAACAGCACCACATTTACACTCCAAGGCGGAGTCCCCTATGAATCGTTGTTGTCTGTATTTTATTTATATAGATTAATAAGAAAATATATACTAAGACGCATACAAAAGCTATTTGTAAAATAAAACTATGCATTTGGCTATTAAATCTTGACTAAATTACCACTGAACACCAGTAACTTAACACTCATATATTTTCACTTAAGTACACTTAAAGAAATGTTTGTAAGTCTACACTTAAAAACATTCTTCATTTCATTGTAGATACTTATCGTATCAGTGATTAAAAAATTTCTTTGAACTTTTTGTTTCTGAATTTTCTACTGGCATTGTACAGGATTAATGGAAACACATTAACAACCTCTTAAGACGTCATTGTACTCATCATTAAGAACAACTTTTACTATGGGACCAAACCTGAAATCGCGAAAAAAGATCAGCTGTTCCCTACATTTATGTTCGTATAACTCGTCAAAATTTAGGGAACAGCTGATTTTTTTTTTCGCGATTTCAGTTTTGGTCCCATAGTAGGTAAAGTTGTTCATAATGATGAGTACAATGACCTCTTAAGACGTTGTTAATGTTTTACCAATAATCCTGTATACTTCATTGCAATTTTAACTTTCATTATATATCATGTAACCATTGTTGTCTAAAGTAAAATGTCCAATCTAAGAGAGCCGGGTGGGTGATCTGTAGCTCAGAACCCTCCTCCCACAGACACCTTACTTTATTTAAGATTGTGTATTATATTGATCAGTGCCTGTAATAAGATATTGAGTGAGATAAATTAAGATTTATGTTTATGACTAGCAGCGCCCCGTGGTTTCACCCGCATAAGTTTCAATCCCGAGGGAATATCGGGATAAAAAGTATCCTATAAGTTAATCCTGGTTATAGACTTTTCTGTGTGCCAAATTTCATCCAAATCCGTTCAGTAGTTTTTTCGTGAAAGAGTAACTAACATCCATCCATCCATCCTCACTAACTTTCGCGTTTATATTACTAGCTGCGCCCCGCGGTTTCACTCGCGTAAATGTCGATCACGTGGGAATATCGGGATAAAAAGTAGCCCATATGTTAATCCAGGGTGGCAGCTACCTCCATAATTTTTTTTATCAAAATTGGTCCAGCCGTTTGAGCGTGAAGACGTAACAGACATATAAACACACACACACCCACAAACTTTGGCCTTTATAATATTACTGTGATAGTAGGAAGGATTTATACTAAGAAATGATAGTAGGATTATGATCGGCACAACACGTTATCGTCACCTTATCACCTGAAATATTGCCGATAAGTTCAGAGTCAGACAGAAGGACTTCCTAGGTAGGTGCGTACAACAGGGACCAAAGACTCCCCACATCGTAATTCTCAATAAATCACCACAGTGCATTGTTCAAAACTTCTATTATCTAAAACTTGGCGTGTATGACAAACTTCAGCGAAGTCCGGCCAACTTAAGGGCGAGTTCCCAAGTAGCCGGACCGCGGTTCCGTTCACAAGATTATGACGCGTGGACGCGCTGGAAACTTCGCCTTAACGCTTTGTCTTACTAAACATGGTCAGTTTGGACTCATGTCGTGGGCTATTTGGAAACTATGTTGTAATAGGAGATAGTTGCTTTATCAGAAATACGAGAGGAAGTTGTTTGTTAAAAATTGTTCAGTTGGTGAACTCAAAAACTTTTTTTTTAGGCGTGTTGGATTCGTCCGGAAGTGCGGTTCAAATCAAGTACCCTGAGGAGAATGCCTCTTTTTTCAGTGAGGAAAAAACAATTGAACTCGCGCCACTTTTATCGTAAGCGACACCGCGCGTGTTTTGTTTAAAAGACGATTCAAAAATTACCCGCTTCGGATGTGTTCGGCTGTCCTCGAGATGTACTCGGTTTTAATGTATATCCGATATGTCAGTGTAATGGCAAAGTATTCTGTTTGAGTTTTTTTTTTTTTGATATCCTATCTTAATTCAAACATATACAAGACAAGTCCCAAGACCCCTCCGTGCCTTGGAAAGCACATTAAGACGTTGGTCCCGGCTGTCATTCGTAGATCTTTGACAGTCGTTACGGGTCGTCAGAAGCCCGAAAGTCTGACAACCTGTCTTACCAAAGGGGTATCGTATTACCCAATAACTGGGTTGTGGTAGTGAAATAGGAAATAGTCGCTCCATGTAAAAGACTGGTATTCAGCTGCATCCGGTTAAACTGGAAGCCGACCCCAACATAGTTGGGAAAAGGTTTGGCAGATGATGATCATAATTCTGACATAGAAAAAAAACATAAATAATATTTTCAGTGGATCGCAGATCAGTGGGATTCCCCGTTGTTACAGAGGTGTGGATGCAGCTCCACGCTGAATTTTAATTGTAAGTGTCTAAACACACTATGCCGAAGGTACGCGACCGAAGTTCGTCATGAATACGCCTGCAATGCTATTTGAATTACTGACGACACATTAAACCGAAATTAAAAGACCCCTTTAATTTCGGTTTAATGTCGGGTAGTCAGAAGCCCGGAAGTCTAATAACTAGTCTTACCAAATGGTAACGTATTACCCAATAACTGGGTTGTGTGATAGGCAATCGCTCAATGTAAAATACTGGTATTCAGCTGCATCCGATTAGACTGGAAGCCGACCCCAACATAGTTGGGAAAAGGCTAGGCAGATGATGACATTATGCCGAAATTTGGCGGGCGTAATCATGCCGAACTTCGGTCGCGTAATTTCGGCATAGTGTGTTTAAACACTAAGTGACGCGTCCAAAAACGCTCTCTAAGAAAAAAAACACACAACGTTTCAGTGACGTCATTCACCGATAAATGGGGGACACAATGGCGGTCGACGCAGTCTTAGCCACCCTAGCTTTATTATCTATAATATTGGTACAGATACCTACTTTACGAGTTTACGTACATGTCTCGAGTTTATACCAAAAACGGTAAGTATTTATTTGCTTTGGAAATTGGCCGAGTCATCAGAATTAGTCACTATAGTCGGGAAAGTACCCCAACATAGATAAAGAAGTAATATTTCCGCTTTAAAAGCCAAATATCCTGCTATTAAGATATTTTGGCGCTCTAATGACGTTGTCTGGCGTAATCAGCCAAGGTACGGAGCGAGTGTGCATGGGAGGCCGTCGCCTCCTTCTGCGAAGCAGTAATGCTCGCGAAGGAGGAGGCGGAGCGCGTGAGGGAGAGGCAATCTTTGCGCCCTCACGCCCCTAGTCGCCGCAGGAGAAGCCCTGGGCGTCGGGAATTGACAGCCGATGCCCGGCCACCGTAGGCGCGGGCTTGCGGACGGCGAGCAATGGGCAGCTCGCCGTCCGGTAAGGACCCGGGTTGACGGCGCGTTGTGTTCAACGCTCGCCTCAAAGAGATGTCAGCACTGACTGACGGGGTCCGCTAGGGCCGATACCTGCCAAGGTCGCGGGTTGTTCGAAAGAGATAGGTATATACCGTGGCCCCTGGCACTGGCAACGGATGGAACACGGGTGAGTTTTAATCAGTAAAAGTCTGTTACACCCTACCGCTCCGCCCAGAGCGGGAAAAGTTATTTGATATTTTCCAACACAAAAAAACTTAAATCAAAAAAAAATTAAAAAAGGGGTAATCAGCCTATAATGTTCCCACTGCTGGGACACAGGCCTCCTCTCGGTGAGAGGAAGTCGGCCGTAATCAACCACGCGGGCCCAGTGCGGGTTGGTAGATGCTGTATGTCACATGTCTTCGAATTTTTGGTTCTAGGACATGCCGGTTTCCTCACGATGTTTTCCTTCACCGTTTTGAGAGCAGTCGTGATGAAATAATGTACACAAAGTAAAGCGCATCACTACTCGTAATAATAATAATAATAATAATAATAATAATAATTTTATTATCAGGCAACTATAAGGCCCATAAATAAAATACACAAAATAATCTTATAAAATAATGAACTAATACATATTAAAAATCCTTAAAACTATTAACTATACACGTAACGTTGACGGCGTCGTGTTTCGCTGCGTGGTGTCGCGTAACCGTCCTCATGTGCCTCGCCTTTTCCCAACTATGTAGGGGTCGACTTCCAGTCTAACCGGATGCAGCTGAATACCAGTATTTTACATGGAGCGACTGCCTCTCTGACCTTCACAACCCAGTTACTGGGTAATACGATACCCCTTGGTAAGACTGGTTGTCAGACTTTCGGGCTTCTGACTACTCAAAGATCCACGAATGACAGCCAGGACCAACGGCTTAACGTGCTTTCCGAGGCACGGAGGGGTTTCGGTATGTAAAGATGGTCACCCATCCACAGACCAACCGCGGCAAGCGTAGCTTAACCTGATCGATCGACCTGTGCGGGTGTTATTATTTAGCCAAGGGCCCCTCTACTACTCGTAAGTCGTAAAAAATTTAAATCATTTTATTTTCAAATAATTAGTACTTATCTTGTACATACAGATTGTTCATCGCGCTCCAAAGAAGAATGCGATATCACTTGAACACTACCTATTTGACGTTCATACGACCACACTACGATACAAATTCGCGTCCAAAATCCGCGCGGCTTTATTTTCTTACTAGCTGCGTCCCGCGGTTTCACCCGCGTAAATGTCGATCCCGTGGGAATATCGGGATAAAAAATAAGCCTATATGATAATCCAGGGTGTCAGCTACCTCCATACAAAATTTTATCAAAATTAGTTTAGCCGTTTGAGCGTGAAGAAGTTATAAACATATAAGCACACCCCCACACACACACTTACAAACTTTCGTCTTTATAATATTAGTGTGATATAAAGGGCACACAGAATTATTTACCTATAGATCTCTACCTGTTCAGTACCCTAATAATTAACAATTCTCTAATGCCTCATCATTAACCACTTGTCTCCAAAGGGTTCCATTTTTTAACCCTTTCCTCCTCGAAGTGGTTCTAACACAAATTGGGTGTTAAATTAGACGAAGACGTGACTCTTTAGTATCGGGGGGGTTAAATAATAACCCTTTTTCGTTTTAAAATTACTTAAAAAAAGTTAGATTAAAACTGGCGTGTAAAATGAATTCTTGTTAGTAATACATATAAATTTTCTCGGGGTACAAGAGAGCCCTAATAGGTACTAAGGTTGATTTCACCAATGAAATTAAACGCAATCCACTAATTGCGTTAAATTTGACAGCTCTTGAACTAGGTTTAGATGCAGTGCATATAAACCTACTTACTGAAAGAAATAAAAATTGCTTATTATGCACAAACAAAACGCACATTGTAAATAAAAAATTAAAAAAAGACAAAATATACACACACAACGTAGTCAAACGCCTCGTACTTAAGCTTAAAAACTGTTGACAATTAAGAGCTGTCAGTGTCATCTTGTTCTTAGCGTGTCGATGCGCAAAACGGCCATCTTCATCACAGGCTGGTGTCCCTATACAGGGTTAAATTAGCTAGCGAAACTCCGCAAGCGTTATTGTCTGCGGAGTTTCGTTAAATTATTTAATTTGACCCTGTTTTTAGTTCATGATAAAACAAAAAAGGAAATGAATTTAATAATTTTTTTGTGAAGCCTTGGACCGCAGTTTGTGTAGTCATTTGAAATATCAGTTTTTTTTGTGTAAACTTCACAGACGTGGTGGGTACCGCTTTACAATCAAACTACACCTCACTATGTGCACAAATGCTTACAATAAAACTACACCTCACTATGTGCACTAATGTTTACAATCAAACTACACCTCACTATGTGCACTAATGTTTACATTCAAACTACACCTCACTATGTGCACTAATGTTTACAATCAAACTACACCTCACTATGTGCACTAATGCTTACAATCAAACTACACCTCACTATGTGCACTAATGTTTACAATCAAACTACACCTCACTATGTGCACTAATGTTTACAATCAAACTACACCTCACTATGTGCACTAATGCTTACAATCAAACTACACCTCACTATGTGCACACATGTTTACGAAACCGAGACAACCAAACATGTTGTCTCGGTCTAGCTAAAGAGGTAGTCTGCGTGATTTTATCTGTGTAGCTATAGCTGTTATGGGGACTACAGGACCCAAACGCAAAAAATCGCAAGTTTTATAATGCCTAGTACATGATCGACTACAGTAAACAAAATCAGAAAAATATATGATATTCTTCACGATATATGCTAGGTAGATACACTGTGTTGAAAACATAATACAACAAATTTGATACGATAGAAAATGATCATGAAGATACCTCCAATAACTTTCTTTTCACAATAAAAACCATACTAATATATAAATACTGATTTTTTTTGTCAGATTATTATACAAGCAACATACTAAAACACTACTGTTTTAATTTTTTGTAAATAGGTAATTGCTTCATATTTTGCAATAAATTACCAGTGCTGTGTCATCGCGCTTCTCTTTCTTTTCTAGACAGTCCGACAGTCACCGCGCTTTAGGTCATTGTAGTCAGCAGGGACTTGAAACGTTACTCAAAATAACGTTACTCGTAGTTCCAGTAGGTACCAACAATTTGTACCTTTCCACCAGGATCGTAACAAAATTAATTCCTTGGCTATAACAATTGGCTATTGGCTAGAAAGGGAACGAAGAGCATTGGCGGTTCGATGCAACATGCTTGTCCGCAGGTTTGCTCGTTCCACGTGTGAAGTAAAAGTGACGCTTTTTAAAGCATATTGTCAGACATTTTACACGTGCGGAAGCCATCAATGTTCTTCGAGTTCAATACAACAATGCGTTCAGGATGCTGTTGGGGCTTCCACGCTTCTGCAGTGCGTCGGTAATGTTTGCTGATACGCACACTGATGGCTTCGCAGCGATCAGACGTAAGCGTGTCGCGTCGACGGCGCGTACGTGTTCCACGCGCGCCTCAAAGAGATGTCAGCATTGAGGAGGGGGCCCTTAGGGCCGAAGCTTGCCGGGTCAGCGGGATTGTCAGAAAGGGTTACCGCTGGCCCGGAACATAAAGGGAAGGAACACGGGTGGGTTTTAGTCAGTAAGAGTCTGACACTCCCTTCCGCTCCACCCAGAGCGGGAGGAGTCATTTGATGATTTCCCATCCGCAAAAAAAAAAAAAACGAGTGTGCTTATGACCACACGACTGAAGTGAAACTTAAAGAGACAAAGAAAATGTGCGCGCGCACTGCTGTCTCTTGCTTATATCCCCCACTTAACTTCCGTTCGCCTTGCCCGATCACACTTTTCGTAACGCTTACGTCACGCGTTCGCCAGCTTACTCCCCAAGTCAAGCGTGCGTAAAGAAGTTTCACTTCAAAAAGCGTGTCGCGTCGCTGCTGCAGAGGGTCCGGGGCAGCTCTAACAGTCTCCTGAATGTCATTGCAGGGAAATTTGATTGCCCGCTGGTCCATTATTTGTCCAACCTACAGGTGTACTAACAGTTTTTTATGTTTTACTAACAAATTATGGATTTATAAATTCCGAAATAAAATTATTATTATTATTATAACGAAACTGACAAACGGAACACTAACAATATGATCAATGTATCGTTATTAGTATAACGATATAATAACGTTATTCATTTCGATACTCAACTTCGCCAGCTTCATGACATAAAAGATGGCGAACAAGACGAAAAGGTATGAAGAATAAGGTTACAAATGAAATTTTAACGTTTCACCTGTAACGTTCTTATAAGCGGATAAGCTTAATGTTGCTGATACCTATAACGTTAATTATAATATTGTTCTACGAAAATGATATTCTATAACGTGTTTCTTTGTAACGTTATTGACATTTTTAGGTTTAGTATCGTTACAACTTTTGGAACGTTATACGATAACGTTAGTGGTAACGGAACGAAACTCATTTCGTTTTCAAGTCCCTGATAGTGAGTCACACCTTGCCCAGGAGACTACACTATTAACAATAGCAAACTTTGACAATAGTACAGCGTTGCTCCTGTCATTGAGTAGGCGTTTCCTTGAAATACCTTACATGAATAAATCTATGTCCACATTGTATAATTGGAAAATGTATAATAATTATATTTTACTAGTTTAAGCCCGCGACTTCGTCTCGTGAAGTTTCTTGTTCATCATAACCCACACCGTCGCATTACTCGTTTATGCTTAGTGATCTTTCTTTCTTCTCGTTTTCTTTTTTTCTTTCTTTCGTGTTTTCTTTCTTTTTTTTCTCTTCTTTCTTTCTTTTTTTTACCTTCTTTTTACTCGGCTCCAAGGGTTTTAACGTGATGTTAAATAGTCAATAGCCTCAAGAATTGGTCTATCAAATGAAAAAATATGTTTTCAAATCCGGCTGGTACTTCCAGAGATTAGTTCGTTCAAACAAACAGGCAAACAAACTAACTCTTCGAGTTTATTATTAGTCTTATAGATATAGGTAGATAGATTGAATTATGTCTGTGTGGTTTAAAGAATAGCACCACCCCATACTTCCCGTGGATGTCGTAAAAGGCGACTAAGGGGCGTACCGGAGAATGGGCAGCAGCGTTCTCTATGCATTCCACCGCCATACCATACTGCGATCGCTAACCCGCCTGCCAAGCGTGGCGATTATGGAACCCCCCCCCCCCCTTTTGGGGGAGGCCTATGTCCAGCAGTGGACGTCTTTCGGCTGAAATGATGATGATGATGAGATTGAATTATGGGCCACGACACAATATTTCAAGGTTCCATCGACCTAATTCAACGAGGAAACTAAAAAATCAAACTATTTTAAAAGATACACAAAAATCAATTTGATTTGGAGGAACTTACTATTTTCCAGAAATCTTGGAGTAAACAGTAAACTTATATTGAAAATTACAGGTACTCAAATAAGTCGTAAATTAACTAAGAAATGTCCCCATTCCACACACAGATCCAGCCACAATGTACCAGGAGCACAGCTCCCGCAAGAGATAAAACGTCACCTCAACATTCTGACTCAGCTTTATGCGGCTGTCAATCCGTAGCTTCCCGCGTTTTGTGGCGCTTTTATAGTCCACACCTCGCGCTTATGGGCCGGAGCACTACCTTCAATTATATCATTGTTTCCCTTTAGTTTCAGAATAAAATTATACTATTATTTGTGGGCATTATTTGGAATGGGTGGCCAGTGGCTAAATAATAACAGCCGCACAGGGGCCCAAGTCTGGTATTTTTATAAATTCGTCATTCCAACACGATCCCATTCTCATTTTGCTAAAAGTTCGTAATCTGCTAAATTCTTAATGGTCGATCATTGATCAGTCGATGGCACAGAACATAATACAATAGTCGTAACGAATTAAAAGCAATGACTGCAAATGACGTTCTAATGGTAATTTACTGCTCAAAGGAACTGTCAAAATTTTAGCAGATTACCGCCTAAGTCAGTCATTCATTTGTCATTATGTACGAGATTAACATTCTATGCCATTTCTTTCAATGGAGTGTCAGTGGTTGACCATTGGAAAGTCATAATGACGCGATTATATTAGAAGATTACCAAACTTGTCAAAATCAACAATTATGAAATCAATGATAGACCATTCTGACACTATTGTAATAGCAGACTTGAGGCCCTGGTCGATCGATCTGGTTAAGCTGCGCTTGCTGCGATTGGTCTGTGGATGAGTGACCATCTTTACATACCGAGACCCCTCCATGCCTCGGAAAGCAAGTTAAGCCGTTGGTCCCGGCTGTCATTCGTGGATCTTTGACAGTCGTTACGGGTAGTCACAACATTAACAACCTCTTTAAAAGGTCAATGTTTTCATAATTATGAACAACTTTTACTATGGGATCAAAGCTGAAATCGCGAAAAAAAAATCAGCTGATCCCTACATTTTGACCGAGTTATACGAACGTAAATGTAGGGAACAGCTGATTTTTTTTTCGCGATTTCGGCTTTGGCCACTTAATAAAAGTTGTTCATAATGATGAGTACAATGCCCTCTTAAGAGGTTGTTAATGTTTTACCAATAACCCTGTATAGATTAAAATTATTATTGTGATTTTCTATTACATAGTTCAGAATCGAGTGTAGACCACCAACCATGACTTCTGAGTTTGTTTGATTTCTTCTCATGGATCAGTCAGCTAGGAAATGCCGGTGCCATCTAGTTTTGACAAAAAAAAAAATTGAATTTGAATTGACTTGGCAATCGCACTAAACAATCTGATTTAATATATTTATTATGTATTACTTGTGAGATACACTGTGTTTTCATGCGATGGCCAAATCAATCTATTTATTTAAAACATAATAGATTTTTAATATGGTCACTATAAGATGTTGTTAGGTTAGCTAATTACGTAATAACTTAAGACAGAAGGTCCCTTAAGTAGGGACTGAATAAATTAACTGACTTGGTATTACATGGATCTCACAATGTTTTACGGTAGAAGAACTGTGTGGCGAGACTTGGCTTTTCTTACAAGTTATGTTTTTGATGGCAAATAGGTTTTTCGTACAATAGAACTCAGTTTGTTCTGGTTATTTAAAGCTTGATGTGTACCCGCGTGCGTACAACCGGTTTTCATAACATGGTAATTGTAATAACTATATTTAATAAGAAGAAAATCTTCTGTGTTTATATACAAAACACAATCTACAGTCCAATAAAAAGAAATCAACCACAATAATTTGTAGAATTTTTGTAAACGCCTGACAAAATAATGACAGCAACAAAACCAGTGAACAAAACAAAACACACAAACAACATTCATTCCATAAAAACAAAAAATCATTCATTCTCCACAAAAACTAGATTGAATTACTTTGTATAAAAATCTAACAACACTTAAATCCGCCATTTTGAATTATTCATAAAAAAAATAATTTTACCAATCATTTAACATCCTGCCAAATTCGCCGTAAGTAAAGGACGGTATAAAAATTTTACTATCCCCATTTTCCGGCCGTAAAGTGTGGTCAATCCAGTTGTCGCATATAGGGGATGTCCCGGTTTTATGTTGCCCATAACTTGGGCACCCTACTTCCTTAAAGGTAGGGTATTTGCTCACAAATTGTCCATCGTATGTTTTATTGGGTATTCTGTCGAAGCCAAATAAAGTTATTAAGGGTTTGCCACAATGATTTTTCTATGGGGTAAAGTAAAATAAAATTATAGGGGCACCCCTATGATTTTATTTTACTTTACCCCCTGAAATAAATTAATAAAAAATAAATGAATAAAAAATCCACCGACTGTCTATTGTTTTACGTACTTACATACTTTTTTGGAATAATAAATACTGTGTGTAAATATTATGTTTCTATGATTTTGTTTGGTTTAGTTTGTGATCTTACTCTGCGAGTTCAAATAAATACTTTTTCTTTCTTTACATGAAAACAATTGGGTGTCTGGCAAAAATAAAAGGATTTTTATGTTTTTTTTTACTGCACCTTTTTAAAGGTTCCTTACCCAAAGGGCAAAAACGGGACCCTATTACTAAGACTCCACTGTCCGTCTGTCTGCCTGTCTGTCACCAGGCTGTATCTCATGAACCGTGATACCTAGACAGTTGAAATTTTCACCGCGGTTGGTCCGTGGATGGGTGACTAACTTTACATACCAAGACCCCTCCGTGCCTCGGTAACCACGTTTAGCCGTTGGTCCCGGCTGTCATTCGTGGATCTTTGATAGTCGTTATGGGTAGTCGTAGAAGCCCAAAAAATCTGACAACCAGTCTTACCAAGGGGTTTCGTATTACCCAGTAACTGGGTTGTGGAGGTCAGATAGGCAGTCGCTCCATGTAAAATACTGGTACTCAGCTGCATCCGATTAGACTGGAAGCCGACCCAGTTGGGAAGAGGCTAGGCAGATGATGACCTTGTATAATTCTAATCAGCTACATTATTTACCTACACAGCTCAAGCCAAGTTATGTCTGGGTTTATTATTTTTTTCCTTGCTTTTCACATAATATTTTTCTCCATACTATCTGCCCAGAAAAGTCTGCTATATCAACGTGGTCCGGTAATTTACGGTAAACACAGGCCACATAACCGCGCAAAGTCGTAAAAAAAATCTTTCATTAGGCATCAGTGTCCAAGACGCGCGATGTCGCGACTTCTCGTAAAAATCCGTCACGATTTGCCACAATAAGGCATACAGGCCGCGCCCGCGCTGCGAATGACGAATACGTGATGGCTGTGAATGTTATTGTGTAAGGACTTAGAACGGTATAGACAAGGCATTTTTTTGAAGTTTTGAAAATGTTGGTTGAAGTTGAAAATGTTGGTTGAAGCCGAAAATGTGCGTTGAAGTTGAAAATGTTGGTTGAAGCTGAAAATGTGGGTTAAAGTTGAAAATGTAGGGTTAAAGTTGAAAATGTGGGTTAAATTGAAAATGTGGGTTGAAGTTGAAAATGTGGGTTGAAGTTGAAAATGTGGGTTGAAGCTGAAAATGTGGGTTGAAGTTGAAAATGTTGGTTGAAGCTTAAAATGTGCGTTGAAGTTGATACTGTTGGTTGAAGCTGAAAATGTGGGTTGAAGTTGAAAATGTGGGCTGAAGTCGAAAATGTGGGTTGAAGTCGAAAATGTAGGTTAATGTTGAAAACGTGTGTTGAAGTAGAAAATGTGAGTTGAAGTTGAAAATGACGGTTGAAGCTGAAAATGTGCGTTGAAATTGAAAATGTTGGCTGAAGCTGAAAATATGGGTTGAAGTTGAAACTTTTGGTTGAAACTGAAAATGTGAGTTGAAGTTGAAAATGTGGGCTGAAGTCGAAAATGTGGGTTGAAATTGAAATGTGGGTTGATGTAGAAAAAGTGGGTTGAAGCCGAAAATGTGGGTTAAAGTTGAAAATGTGGGTTGATATAGAATATGTGGGTTGAAGCCGAAAATGCGGGTTGAAGCTAAAAATATGGGTTGAAGTTAGAAATGTGGATTGCAGCTGAAAATCAGCGTCAGGTGGTACATCATGTGTTGTCATCTGACAATATGCTGAGGTCCTGATGGCATTATAATCTTTGTTTTTTGTTTTTTATAGTTTTAAGGTGTATTCTTTTTTTTGCTGTTATTGCAATAGACGCATTTTTCTTTCTTTCTGTATTACCAACGCTGTCTATCTGTCTGTCACAGAACTATTTCTTTTAATCGATAAGTATCAATTAATGAATTAATATAAATAATTCATAAAATGGACGATTTATCAGGCGAAAATCTTTTTCTTCCTATACTAACAGATAACAACCTCTGTTTTCAAAACCGCCTCTATCCCTTCCCGACTCTACGTATCGACTTTTACGCGCGCCTAGGTAAATATAAAGGTATAAAAGTGACGGATACGAGCCACTGTTTGAAGGATAGAGACGTCCGTATAGAGATATTTGTAGAGATGTAGAGACATGACGAATCACAGTCAGACGTGCGTGGAATAAGACCCTTCGGTCATTTTGTGGAGATGAAATGTAGAGTTCTACCTGAGTTTGGCAGGTGTGACTTGTGGTATTCATCTTGATTTTAACATGCTTTTATTAACTTCACTTGTACAGTTACATAACTAACAAACAATGTCAAATCATGGATGAACTTGACATAGATTTAAGAAAAGCTGTATTTAACGTTTGTCCTTATATATATATTTTTTTTTATGAATGTAAGAAAATCTTGGAAGTCAATTTTAACCTATTTCTAACGTCATTTCGAAATGAAAATTTGCATGTAAATGTAGTTTGGATGACAAAACTATAATTTGCCGCTGAGCAAATTTGGTTTCCATGATGGAACCAGGAGGTGGATAGTGGATCTTTTCAGTGGCTACTAGTAAACCTCTAGTTTGGGCTCTTTTGATTTGATTTGTTGAAGTTGAAGACCTACAATTTTTTTTGAGGGCAATGTCACTTAAGAAAACCTACCTACCTATCAAATATAAATTAAAAAATCAACAAAAACAAAAAGTACGACTATGTTCTAGTTGAGTTATCCCGGTCGGACCCTCTGAACCCCCCTCCCTCCACCCCCCCGCACCTCGATACCCTGCTAGTTCGTCTTCTGTTTTAATACTACACTCTTCCTTTTTATGAAGTCGGTTGAAAAATAGATATCAACTCAACACAATCTTCCAATATTTTTCTTCCATTAATACTCACGTTCTTCGTAAACATACCGCGAATCACTCGGAAACCCTCGCCATCTGCATATATAAAGGGTGTTGCTAAATCAGGGCGGTTACCGAGATCAGACATGCTGATCTGAGAGAGACATCAATAACGAACACCCCTGTTGTCAGGAGATCACATTTGGTGTACATCAAGTATTGAACATTAGGCTCGAGTGTGGAATATATGGGGTTTCGTTTTGTACGTTTTTAGGGTTCCGTACCAAAATCGTAAAACGGAACCCTTATGGTGAGACTAAGTCTGTCTGCCTGTCACAGCTGGATATCTCAAGAACTACAAATGCTTCCAACTTGAAACACAGTTTGCACATTCTCCAAGAATTTTTCTTTTTTTCAAGCCGCATAGTTTTCTACTTATGATGAAAAATGTAAAAAAATACCGTCCTCCCCCCCCTTATTTCCGAAGTTTGCAAAGAGAAAAATCTGAAATTATTCTATGTCATAGAAGTCTATGTAAAGATTACAGGAAAATAAAACGAAGTCTCTAAATAGCACACTTTTTCAGAAATCATCAACAAAATTACATTAGTCCCACTATCGGTCAAGAGATGGTGCTGACATAAAACTGCAATATTCTACACCGCAGTGCAGTGTTAAAATTGTCCGGTTTTTTCTTAAGTTTACTTTAACTTATTGGCCTTTATTCCCCGAAGGGTTGAGCACAGGTACATATTAGGTATCCACATTTCTTCAGTTAGGTTAGTGGCCGATGTAAAAACGAGGTGAGCCTATTGCCATCAACCAGACACAATGCAGACTCCGGATTTCTGGTGAGAAATTCCAATTGGAAAAACCCAACAACACTTCGCCGGACCTGCCGGGTGAATGCATAACACACTAACAGTAAAATTGACTTTCATTTTGACAGTTTAACAACATTCATTGTGTTATTAGGTTGTTGAGCAGATAAATTTTTCGAACATATGCAGCAATGGATTAGCAATATCCTTAAAAATGGTTCAGATTGATATTGTGTTATGCAATTAGGGTGATGGTGGTTGAGACCAAGATCTCAAGCCCGATAGTCGCGCTTACAACCTCTATACCATGGTTGGTATAGAGGTTGTAAGCGCAAAACCCATCTGGCTGGTGCCAGATGGGTTTTTAAGTCACTGGGCAAACAAGCGGACAGCCGAAATCCATTTTCTTGACGTTTACAACAAAACTCTAATCCCCTATGTTTTCACTACACATGAAACATCAAGATCTTCAGTACACACTCAAATTTGAGCCTTAAAACCTTAACGATAAAGTCCAATCTCCCCTAAACGTTACATAAGTCATTGTTAAGGCAAAGCTATCGAAAAGAAATTGTAAAATAAAATCAAATGTAATTTGTTCTTTCCCAATTTGGTGTCGTTTGCTTGAGGCGAAGTAAGGCACACGTATGGGGGTGTCCCTTTGCAATACTTCGCCTTAAGTGAAATTGAATTGTTCGTGTTTTCGTTGTCTTGTTATCAAATATTGTGGGAATTGAGCCGTGTAGATATTGCGTTACAGGTTCTGAAAGGATTTTCTTATGTTTGCATGGTTTTCCTTAAGTGAGCAGTTGTTAAAGGAGCAAGATATTCTTAGCTACCAACCAACATTGAAATGCAGAAAAATCGTTGATTTAGACAAAGCACTTTTTTTAACATGCTAATTATAACGATGCGACAAACATTTTTTTATGTGTAGTAATCTAAAAAAATAAAAAATCTCACATATAAAAATATCCAGAATCTCACCATTTTAATGCTTTGGAGGGTTCAAAGCATTCTGACCCAGACATGCAGCATTCTGATTTCAGAGTCAAGCCCAATTCCAGCATCGATCCTACCTTTGCAAATAGGTCTCCCAAAACAAATGACAAAAGAAACAGTGACGTATGCAGGAAATCGTTTGGCAAACGCGAAATAATAAATTGTTTAACATAACAAATTCAATATAAATAGTTGCGTCCCTCGCAGTTGGAGCGCTATCAAAAATCCCTCTTCTACACTACATCTATCTGCATTAGGGGTGGCAGGAGTTATGCTGTATGTAGCTAAGAAAGTTTTAGGAATATTATTTGTCTCAAATTAGCTCCCTCTAGCTGACTATGTTGAGCCTGCAGAAAAGCTCCCAGCGGGCTATCAACTGCCATGGAAATCTCTTAACTGGCTAAGAAGTCAGATGGGCCACTGCAAGTACAACTTAGTCAGGTGATGTATGGGTATTATGATGAGCCACAGTGCGACTGTAGATCCACATCACAGACGATGCCTCATCTCTTGTCGTACACTTCCATAGTGCGGGTGTTATTGCACCCTTGCGAGGCCAACGCTAAAGCTGTCGAAGTGGCCGAAGAAATAAAATTTTATTTTGTTAATAGAAAACAAACAGCTGATTTATCCATTTAAATTTCAGTCGACAACATCCGTCGGTTTCTTTCTAAACTTCTACCATATCCGACG
Organism: Mesoligia furuncula; assembly: GCA_916614155.1. NCBI lineage: Eukaryota > Metazoa > Arthropoda > Insecta > Lepidoptera > Noctuidae > Mesoligia > Mesoligia furuncula. Next base: position 3,059,130 of record OU744810.1, read on the forward strand.
ATCCTGCATACTTATCTCTTTTGTTGACTGTACAAACAGCTACTAACTAGATATTAATATATGTATCTTTTGCATATAAGAGACGTTTCTTGAGCGAGAAAATCGCTGATAGCTAGTCGCTTCCTTGTCACACGTGCTAACAGGTGCCTTAAAACTATCATTTGACAGATAAGCAGTGAGAAACGCCAAAATTTGACGTTAATAAAACCTTCCTGACCCACTCTAGCAAACACCATCCACAATTTAAAAGAAGCAAATCAATGTCACGTATGACGGCGGTGGAGACATTACGTCATATTATTCTGAATACCGTAATATATCGTGATAAAATACTGTATTCTGCTCACAAAACCAATGGTAGTTTGATGAATAAAGAGCTTAGAGACGTATTTTGTACTATATTTATGTAATGGAAATATTTAATTGATGCCTTAAAACTTTTTGATCTTCTATTGATGACCGCATTTTTTTCTAAATTCTTATAATGGGGTCCTAAAAATACAAAATTTTAATAGCCACGTAACTGCGACCAACTTGGATGTAGCGCTCAACGGACAGTTAAAAAGAAGCTCAATTATTAAAAAAAGTGTGCATCATTAGAAGCGCATAAAGTTTTTAGAGGTTCATTAATGTTAATATTAATCAATAATGTTCATATAATTATATAATTAATGTATAGAAAATATTGTAAAACATTTTAAAAGAGTAACGGTGGAGTGTCTTGGCTATAGATATCCGTGGTCTTGCCCATTCTTCTCCATACAAAAACTACCTTTTGGAAGGGGCGACTAGAATCAATTCTACTTTATTGTAAATTTTGACGTTCTAAAGTGCTTTTTATGTGCCTATTTGAAATAAATACTTTGAATTCGACTTTAAAAAAGTATCCATCATTAGAAGTTCAATAAGTATTAAGCGGATCAGTATTTTACATGAATTTTATGATTTTTTTTATTTTGGTTGCGGCTGTTTTTGCCTTGCTGGTAAACTCAACAATACAAATAATACAGACAAAGCATTCCCGAGGAGCTAGTGGCTAAATAATAACAACCACAAAGGTCGGTCGATCAGGTTAAGCTACGTTTGCCGCGGTTGGTCTGTGGATGGGTGACCATCTTTACATACCGAGACCCCTCCGCGCCTCGGAAAGCACGTTAAGCCGTTGGTCCCGGCTGTCATTCGTGGATCTTTGACAGTCGTTACGGGTATTCAGAAACCCGAAAGTCTGACAACCAGTCTTACCAAAGGGTATCGTAGCACCCAGCAACTGTGTTGTGGAGGTCAGATAGGCAGTCGCTCCATGTAAAATATTGTTATTCAGCTGCATCCAGTTAGACTGGAAGTCGACCCCAACATAGTTGGGAAAAGGCTAGGCAGATGATGATGACGGATAAAGCATTCATATAAACAGGGACCCAATATTCCTGTAATGGCTGTCCCATCAACACCACACTCCTGCCACCCCACGCCGTCAACATACGATATTATTGTTTCCAACATAGACTTATGTGCGATATAATTTTCCAATTTTCCAAACAAATGTCTCGTTGTGAAAGGCGAGTATGCAAAGCTGTTTGTGTATTGCTGAGTGCGCGTTGAGGATGGTCTGTTAGACCCGAAAGTCTTATGCCTCTGCTCGAATCTTGCGGGCAACGGGGCGGTGGCGGCGGCGGCGCGATAGCGGCGCGGGCATCGCAGACCCGTTCTCGAAACCAGCGGGCAGATCGTGCGGCCCTAAAGCGGCGTATTGTTGTGTTCGTGGTTGTGTCGTCGAGATAACAACGGCGACAACATCTTTTTGATTCAAATTTATCCCTAACGCTCGATTTATTGCGAACAAAAGAAGGAGTGAATCCCTAATGCAGACGCGCGGGCGGTCACCGCTTGACTGGAGTGCACCGCTCCCGCACCGCCACCGCCGCCGCTCCGCTGCCCGCCATCAGATTCGAGGCAAAATAGGTTACTAATAATAGGCCTAATAGGATACTACTGCCCGCGACTACGTCCGCGTGAGATTTCACCCTCCCTCATTCACCCTCTTAGGGGTGGAATTTCGAAAAACCCTTTCTTAATGGATACACCTCTACACAAAGAATATATCGTCCAAATTTCATGTCTCTAAGACCAGCGGTTTAGGCTGTGCGTTGATATATCAGTCAGTCAGGACATTGAAATTTATGTACAGGGTGAATTTTCCAAGTGGGCGTGGATGGCCAAATCCGAAACTAGAAAAGTACGAAAAGGAGTCGCGGGCTCGATTCTGATGAAAACTATAACTGCATCATTGGATTTTTGAAAAATTAATATTTCTAGCCAGGAATCGAACCCGTTGATTTTGAAAAAAAAAAACACTGTATTATTACACCATTCGATAGTGTCGCTGATAAGGATCGAATACGAGTTTTTGGTGGACTAACCGGTTTCCTCACGATGTTTTGAGGGCAATGGTGATGAAAAAGGAGAGCGCCTGTCTGGGTTCGAACCCACAACCTGCACCCCACTCGTAAATCGGGGCCGTTACCACTGAGCCACTACAGTTTACTGTTCCCTTTTTACTCGCTATTTTACACTAATACAGTATGTATCAGAAAGGTATGGTCAAAGGAGGTCAGCAAAAGCCCATACAACTTTGCCCAAACATGTACCTCGAGGTACACGTGCACCAAATCGTAGAGAAAAAATAGAGGAATTCGAAAATAATTGTGTTTTTATCCATAAATAATTTAAAACTACATAATAAATTATTTAGTTTTAATAAACTGTAACACAATTAAATCATGTGGCAACTTTGCATGTACGAGTTGACATTAAGAGTAAGTATACGTCACCACATTATATTGTAGTCTTTGCAAAGAGTAAAGTAAGAGTCTTTGGTATACGTGTTCTGTGGACATCACATTTATTCACATTATTTCGTGGGTTAAATGTTATTCCGTTCATTTCTGCATATACTGTTATATAAATATAAATGTTTCTGCGTTTCGGGATACTCGTCTGTGTTGTGTATTTTGTTTAATAACTTGGCTATTCTTTCTGGTATTCCGTTGTCACCTCACGATTTGGTTCCTGTCCTGACGAATTGGGTATTCATAATGGACATTACGATTTGAATACTCAGGCTTTTGGTTTGAGCGTCGTGAAAGTGTCCTGTTCACGTTTTATCATTATGAATAGAATAAAATACAAGATTTTAACAAATCGATTGCTTTCAGGCTAGTGCTTACAAACATGAGGTACGTTTCTTGTCAAGGAGTACCGGATGATAACATACCAATTGGGAGCACAGAATCCACAGCTACAACTGTAGTTGCATTATTGAACAGTGGATTGCTGTGCTCACATTATGACAATTATTTGGTATATGGGTTGGGCTTGGTATCAAGAAAATATAACAGCGCCTGCCACTTTCCTTGATAATATTTTAGTGAGAGATGAAATTGAAAATGAAGAACGCTAATAAAAAAACAAAAATATTTATTGTTTTATTCCATACAACTAACTCAATAAGTCTATTTATTCCAATATTTCCAATGTTATTGGTAGATATTACTGGAAAGATGACTTCCAGGCTTTAATTGATTGAGTGCCATTCGGGCTCCAGGGCTCGATAACAATAGGAAATGTTTTTGAATTCCATGAAGTGGGCTACTCAGTATCGAATCTCAAATTCATCTTCCAACCCTTTATGCACATTACAATAGAGGCAGAGTAAGCATAAAAAAGGGTGTTTTATGTAAGTATTCGATGTTTCTTGGCCTAATGTTTTATTTATTTCAAGAAATCAAGATGAAGTCCATAAAAGGCTTTATTTAAAATGCGACTTCTATTCACTGAAACTTGATGATCTGGCTTGATTTATGTTAAGCTTGCTTGAAACCTTTGGATGTCGACGCTAAGGAACTCATTTATTTATCGAGTTTGTTAATCGCTCTGATAGACTTCTAATACTGCTTTTAGTATTATGTAATGTTCATCAACATTCACAGCTCGTATTCAGCTGCTTTTGGGTATAAGCATCCTTTCTTATGTTAGATAGGTACATAACGTTGCGTAACGATAATCGAATAGACAATGAGAGTTATTATTGAATTTAGATTGAATTATACTATAAAAATAAAAACAACAGCAACTATAGCCGACAGCAGACAACTGTCAACTTCACATAGTACTTTTTGATAGACTAAAACCATAGATAAAAATACTAAATGTACAAACTAAAACGTCAATTTGAGAGTTTTTTCTTTTTATTAGGAAAGGTAATGGACCAAGGTAGTATAATAGTGCCTAAAATGGCGAGCTTTTTATTACGATAAAATAATTTTATTCTCGTCTCCGGGTAACCATAGGAAAAATATATAAATGCAACATTATTCAGTGTAATCTAGTGCATTTTATGCCACTAAGTGTACCTCGGTACTTCGTTTGGGCAGATTTTGGTGACATCCTTTAAGGGTGGGGTACAGTGCTATTCTGTAAAAATCTCACCGTGAAAACTTAGATGAAGTGAGCGTGGAGTGAGCTGTCAAGAGTGTCAATTCCTAGCAAAAACAAACTCACTTCACCTAAGTTTTCACGGTGAGATTTTTACAGAATCTACTGGCTGACCAGCAAACTGAACAAATTAAGTTCCCATGGAGAAAGTTGTTCAGTTTGATATTTATTTAATACTTCAAGCCATTAAATGTACAGAGGCGGACTTAATGCCATAGTCATTTTCTACCCAAGCAGGTATCTAATGCAGTGACATAAACGCGAACACCACGGCGCGGAGGAAACATCGTATCACTGAAGGAATCAAACGCCGGAAGCGGAAAGGAACGTATTTTTCGAATTTGAATTCCGAACTCCGACTACTTCCGGAGCGGAAACTTGAAGATTTTACGAGATGGAAGTTTTAAACGGAATAGCGGATTTATATGCTTTCATTTTTACGATGAGGAGTTAATCATTTATCCCGTTCAAACATAACTTGCGAATGGTATTTAGGATGTTTTAGGGCTCCGAATGAAAAAAACACTCGTGTGTCTGTCCGTCTGTCACAGCCAATTTGCTCCAGATCTACTATATCGATTAAGTTGAAAATTTGCGTGCATATAATTTTTTTTATATGTCGCGCAATTTCGATAAAGATTGTGGAGATTGTGTCTAAGCAATAACAGCCGCTCGGGTCGATCGATCAGGTTAAGCTACGCTTGCCGCAGTCGGTCCGTGGATGGGTGATCTGTACATGTCCTAGACCCGCCTCTCCGTGTCTCGGAAAGTACGATAAGCCGTTGACCCCGGTTGTCATTTGTGATCCACAAAAAATAATCAGCTTTCCCTACATTTTGACGAGTTATACGAACATAAATGTAGGGGACAGCTGATTTTTTTTCACGATTTCAGGTTTGGTCCCATAGTAAAAATGATGAGTACGATAACCTCTTAAGAGGTTCTTAATGTTTTACCAATAACCCTGTATAGATAGATACCATACAGACATTCCTTTTACTTTTCACAAGACTAGAGTGCTTCTTTGGTCTAGCGGTCCCATGATCTACTGCTGAGCATGAGGTCCTGGTTCGATGCCCGGGTCGGGCAAAGTGTTATTGACTTTTCCATCTGTAATTCCTCAGCAGCTGCCCGGAGTCTAGATTTGTTGATTGGTAGATGGCAATAGGCCCGCTTCCTATTACTTAAGCCTTCCTACACCGGAACGTGGATCCACGTGACATAACTTGCAAAAAAAAGTTTAAAAACTAAAACCTGACTACTGAAACGGATGAAACAAGAAAGTACCTTCCCGTGGTCGCATGCCGCTGTACTAACATATAAGCTATGGTAGCATGCGACCACGGGAAGGTACCTTCTTGTTTCACCCTTTTCAGTGTAGTCGGGTTTTAGTTTTTAACTTTTTTTTATTTTTTATTTTGGGGCTTCGTCGTTTCAGCCGATAGACGTCCACTGCTGGACATAGGCCTCCCCCAATTTTGGGGGGGGTTTGCCATAATCGCCACGCTTGGCAGGAGGGTTGGCGATCGCAGTATGGTATGATGGTGGAATAAATAGAGAACGCTGCTGCCCATTCTCCGGTAAGACCCTTAGTCGCCTTTTACGACACCCACGGGAAGTAAGGGGTGGTGCAATTCTTTAAGTCCGGCACCACACAGACAAATTTTTGGGGCTTAATTCAGTATGGCTGGTTTTAGAGTCGCGCTGACCGCACGCTGACCGTCGGTGCTGACAGCCGAAACGTATGAAACGCACGCCCTGATAGCTACGCGTCATTCTAAAACGCTTCCTAGAAGTTCATACCTTTCAAGCTGTCAGCGCCGACGGTCAGCTTGCGGTCAGCGCGACTCTAAAACCAGCCTAATATTTATATTTTTGAAATGTGCTAATTAAGCCCTTTCATTTGATACCCCACAAGGCACCATGCCAAAATATTTATTTTTAAATTCATTACTTTATGTCCTCTAGAGGGCGCCATATTAAATTTCGTGTGACGTCACATAACCTATAGCCAGTGGACAGTCAAGACGCTTCTAACGATACCTCATTTGTCAAATTGTTATAAGTACTTTTGAAGTTGTGAGGGAACAGATGAACATACATACATACCGGACATCATAACCCTCCTTTTTGTCCCGCCGTAGTCGGTTAATCGTTCGTTCGTCGTTTCAGCCGATAGACGTCCACTGCTGGACACAGGCCTCCCCCAAATTTGGGAGGGTTTGCCATAATCGCCACGCTTGGCAGGCGGGTTGGCGATCGCAGTATGGTATGATGGTGGAATACATAGAGAACGCTGCTGCCCATTCTCCGGTACGACCCTTAGTCGCCTTTTACGACACCCACGGGAAGTAAGGGGTGGTGGTATTCTTTAAGTCCGGCACCACACAGACAAAATAGTCGGTTAATAATGTGGGTGTATTACAGGTATACCTCTGTCTTACCCTTTCCGGAATAAAGTCGTAACGTTACAATTTTTCAAACACAGTTCCCGCACACACACAATTTCCTTGCCCCAATCCTCCCCTTACTACTATCGAACCTTATAGATATGTATCGAATAAAACCGGTCAAGAGCGGACGGACTCGCGCACCAAGGGTTCCGTACAAATTTGTAGGTATGTAAATAGTTAGTCACGGGTTTTTTTTTAATGTAACTTCTTTACGGTATTCCTTTTTCCTTTTCTTGTATTACCTACCTTTATTGTATGACCTTGCTTCTTGCCAAATTTCATGATTCTAGGTCAACAGGAAGTACCCTATAGGTTTTCATCCCCTTGACAGTGTCGAAATATACGTTTTTTGCGGCATAAACGGCCGTATCTTATTTTTACGTTAGCTTGGAAGTTTGATTTTTTTAACAGCTTCAAGGGACCGCAGACTTGAGTATATAGTTTTAATTTCATCTCGATACCTCAACGTTTTCCTGAGATAAAGGGTTGTGACAGACAGACAGACGGACAACAAAGTGATCCTATAGGGGTTCCGTTTTTTCATTTTTAGGTACGGAACCCTAAAAACGAGCCAAACATACATTTGTTCATGTAATTGGTTCAATCTTCACATTGACAATCGTTTTGCGCGATAAGGCGCCATAAAAAACGTGGTAACGTCCTTTATTCCTCTCAAATTGGGTATAGATTTTATTTGATCATAGATACGGAAGCAGTTTGTATGGAAATGTGTTTATTTTTTCTATGTTTTGTTAGCTTTTTTGTTGATTTATTTCAACAACTAGCTTCTGTTCGCGGCTTCGCCCGCATAGGTGTTGGAAAGTAGCGTTAGTTTTGCCTTATAACATTAGCTATATGCCAGCGACAGTCCAGTCAAAATCGGTACAGCCGTTTCGGAGATTAGCGGGAACAAACAGAAAGAAGTCTGTCTTTCTGTCTATATGCATGTTAATTTGACATTACAAATAGACAATTCAATTTTATTTATTCGTAATTATAGACGACAGATGAAATATTAGGAGTTGCGTGAGTTTTAATGTTTGGCCAGCATTCTACAGAAAATTATGTTGTAGAATGTAGTTGCTCGAAATTGCTTGTTCAAAACACAGATCGCTGAAGTTACCCAAAAAGCAACCAAACTTGAGTGGGACTGGGCCGGACACGTTTGCCGCATGTTGAACAAGTCATGGGCAAATCTCCCACCGTGTGGATACCAGAAAATGTCCGGAGACGTCGAGGCATACCCAGGAGAAGATGGCGGACGAGCTTGGCGCCAACAGACAGGATTGGGCTACACTAGCTCAAGACAGAGGAGTGGAAAGGAGAAAGGGAAGCCTTTGCCCTGCAGAGGGACAACATATGCTAAAAATAAATGATAATATTACTTACTAAACGAAATTATGAAATACTAGCAGCGCTCCGTGGTTTTATCCACGTAAGTTTCGATCCCGTGGGAATATTGGGATAAAAAATCCTATGTGTTAATCTAGGAAATGGTCTATGTATGCGCCAATTTTCATCTAAATCTGTTCAACGGTTTACGGGTGATTGAGTAACAAACATCCAAACATCTTCACAAACTTTCACATTTATAATATTAGTAGGATTATAGTAGAATTACTATGTAATATTCATATTCATTTATTGCATTTCATGTTGTTTACAGGTTGTTACATTATGATAGTTCCAAACAATGAACCCTGCTAGGGCACAGCAATGTATAGGCGACAGGTTTTAATTAATTTAACATGCTATCATTATTTATTATTCACATAATTTGTTGATATAGAATCATTTAAAAAATTTAATTATTATTATACATTATGTCATTCTTATAAACTAAATAAATAAATTATCATTTTCATATTACAATCTCATACTACAATAGAGATTCTAAAATGTCTTTATTATGTCAGTTAATTTAATGTCAATAGATTAGTTTTACATATAATATGTCACATTTTCAGATAAGATAAAAAAAGAAATAGAAAGTAATTACTAAAAATACAGGAGTGAGGCAGTAGCGGACTGATGTCTTATAGAGTACCTAGTTATGTATATATGTAGTATGTAGTGTACTTGAACTAAAATATTGATTGACATCGTTACAACGAATATAATAGTTATACTGCAAAAAATGTTCTCGCAATACAATCTGTTTGTAGAGAAAAAAAAACCAGACACAATATGTACAATCCACTCGCTTTAAAGTATTACATTGTACTCCTCAATAAAATTGCGATACCAGTAAGTTTGGGGTTGCCTACAATATAAATTTTAATACATGCAACATTTAATAATAACTTATGGTGCGTAAGAGGGTGGATATTGGTGGTTTTATATCGAAAATTGATATTTTTTGATCTCAATATGGAAATGAGGAAAGCTGTTTGTGAATATTGAGGGTACAAGATGAATAACTAGAGACATACTATGTGCTATATTTGGGCCTGGTATGGTACCAATGAGGACGTAAAATGTCACTCTAAGTCAAAATCATTGAAATGTTTAGACGATTATCAACAACGATAGATTTTCAACTTTATCGCTAAAGCATTAGTTTCAAAGTTGATTGGGAAAATTTGACAGTTTCGGGTAGCTTGATGTGCTGGCGTCTGTACTTACGATAGATTGGATAAAGCAAACAACATCATAATCTACTTGCAATTCATCATCATCTGCCTAGCCTTTTCCCAACTATGTTGGAGTCGACTTCCAGTCTAACTGGGTGCAGCTGGATACCAGTATTTTACATGGAGCGACTACCTGTCTGACCTGCACAACTCAGTTACTGGGTAATACGATACTCCTTGGTAAGACTGGTTGTCAGACTTTCAGGATTCTGAAGAGCTGTAAACGATCCACGAATGACAGCTAGGACCAACGGCTTAGCGTGCTTTCCGAGACACGGAGATGTCTTATTAGGTAAGTAAAGACCAATCCAAGGACCAAACGCGGCAATCCTTATAACCTTATTATCTTATAGCCTTAACCTGATCGATCGACAGGTGCGGCTGTTATATTACTATTAGGTACCTACGCTTTGGAATGGGCAACTAGCTTCATCTTTCTGACTGACCGACCCCTTGACAATTCAAAAGTGCCTGTAATTGGTTTGATTGAAATAAATGCTTTGAGTTTGACTTAGCCACAACCAGGGCGGTTGTGGCTAAGATCAACTTGCAATTAACAACTGGTAAATCTTCGCTCAGTATATTTCTATGGGTCGTGGCATACACTCCATATGACAGGTCGGTTTGTTTGCTTTCTGACCTATCATTATTATGGATCATTAAGAACAACTTTTACTATGGGACCAAACCTGAAATCGCGAAAAAAAAATCTGCTGTTCCCTACATTTATGCTAGTTTTATCCATGAAGAAAGCCGCAGCACTCCGCCATTTCTGCTGCGACTGAGGGGGACTTGGCTTTCGATTCCTACAAGTTATGTTTTTTGTTGTGCCGGACTTAAAGAATACCACCACCCCTTACTTCCCGTGGGTGTCGTAAAAGGCGACTAAGGATCGTACTGGAGAATGGGCAGCAGCGTTCTCTATGTATTCCACCATCATACCATACTAACCTAACCTTTTTTTTTTTTTTTTTGCGCTGGGAAAAAAAAAATGCATTACGCATACCCTCCCATCGGGGGATGGGGGGCTATGTGGGACTCCCCGGTCTGACCCGGTATACCCACTAAAACAACCCAGCGGCACTCCCGCTTCGTCCGAGTGGCGAAGGACTGGGAAACCGGCACAGCCTTAACGTCCAGTCCTCCGCCGACGATTGCCACTCAGGGCGGGCCCCTCACGCCCCCCCCCCGTGGGGAGGGGGTCGGGCCCGGGAATGTCCGACGAAGGTGGTGATGGGTGCAATGCGGGAGAAGGCGCCCCCGCGCCTGTCGCCCGCCCATCGCCACCATGAGGAGGGAGAGGATTGCGTCTTCTCCGACCCCTTCTTCGTCTGCGGAGCGGCTCAGCGAGAGGGTCATCCTCCCGCGCGCGCTCCGCCGCCTCCTTTTGCGAGATTACGTCCTCGCAAAAGGAGGCAACCGCTGCACAGGCCCACTCGCTCTCCAGCATAGCGTTGACCACGCAGGGAAGCGAGAGGTCGCCCAGCACCACGACCTGGCGCGGCGCCGCCCTCCCTATGACTGCGGTGAGGATCTCGAGGAAATCCTCAAAGTCCGAGAGAGAGCGGTTCGGGGAGAAGTAGACCCCGACCAGGGCCATGTCTCCCCGCGCGGCGGCCACGTATCCCGGTCCCCTCTCTAAGAGCGAGAGGGGAGGGGAGTCTGTGGAAGACCGCGACACCAACGCCACCAAGCCGTCCCGGTCGCCCAGCCAACGGCCAGGGACCGAGTAAGGCTCGGCGACCACCGCCAAGTCGTTCGCCTGGAGTATGCGATGTTCGACCCCATCCATCAGTCGGACATCGCACCCCCCTCCGCAGCCACCGACGCAGGAACGACGGTGCTCTTGGCAGCAGCAGCAAACCCGGCCAGCGCCTGTGCTTTGCCCCGCTTAGGGGGAGGATTGCAGTTCCTCCCCTTCGTGACGTGGTCTGCCGGGCAGCCACTGGCGGCACACACCGCGCAGTGCGGCGTGGCGGCCTCGCAGGAGGCGGCTTTGTGGCCCTCCTTGCCGCAGCGGAAGCACGTGTCCGTCCTGTCGACCGTGGACGGACACAGGGCCCGGGTGTGTCCGATGCCGAAGCACTGGAAACACCGCAGAGGCTGGTCCTCGAGTGCCCGGACTGCACCCGAGCTGAAGCCGACTGTGAGCCGTCCCTTGGCAAGGACGGCTTTGGCAGCGGCGACTGGGCACTCGAGGCGAATGGTGCCCATGCCGCCGCGGCCGGGTCTTATGTCCCGGCCTTGGACCGCCGCGACGCCACAGCCCCCTATCGCCGCGACCGCCGCCACCACCTCCTCCTTGGTGACGGAGTCGTCCAAGTCAGCCACCTCTATGGCCGCTGACTTGACCGGCCTTGCCACCTTGGCGGAATCCGCGATGACCTCCTGCAGCTTGGCTGCGAAGAGGTCCGCGTGGGTGCAATCTGCCGTCTGCCCCCGGGAACTCGAAAATTCGAGCCCCGGCTTGGGTTCGCCGGCAACAGACGCTGCCGATCCCCAGTTGGGTGGGATCCGCATTGGCACGCGCCCGCAACAGAACGGACGCGTACGTCTCCCCCCGGTCAGCAGCCTCCGCGGTGAGGGTCACCACGACGGCCGCGGTTTTTGGGGGGACTAGTCGCCCCTTTCCCCTCCCCTTCCCTTTCCCCGTCCCCTTTCCCTTGCCAGTCGTCTGTGATTGGCTGGGAGTGGTGGTGGCGGGGACGACAGGGACGGCCGTCGTCGACTTCTTGCCCTTTCCCTTCCCCTTACGGACCACTTCCGTCCACTCGTTGGACGGGGTCGTAGAAGGGAGAAGGGCATCTTCCGCCTGGGAGGAGGACGGCCCCGGCTCGCACCGCCTCGTATCCGCCGCAAGCGGCGGTCGGAGGCGTTTCTCCGGCAAGAGCCGGTCCTCTATTCCTGCTAAGCAGGCTCTTGTGAAGGCCCTCTCCTCCATTACGACCTTGCGGATGATGTCCTCAAGGTTGGAGGCGGGGCCCTCTGCCGCAGGGCTCGTCTTGGCCTGTTGTGGCCGGGCCGTGGCTTCTGCCAGCTTCTGATGAAGCTGGCTGACCTCCGACTGCAGGCGATCAACCTTCGCCTGCAGTTGCCGCGTCTCGTCGGTGGTCTTTCACTGCACCAGCTCCGCGATGACACCGCGCATGCTGGCGGCCCTGCATTTCAGGGCCTTCTGCAATGTCCCCTTTAGGTTGGAGGACTTTGAGGCTACCTCCACGATCTCCCTCTCGTCCTCCTCCGCCATTCTCTCTAGCTCGGCCAGAGAGTGGTCCGCGTAGAGAACGTGGGACGCACCGTACCCGGACTTGGCCCGGGCGGCGTGCGCCCGTTTCTCAGTAGCGGCAACCCGCTCCTCCAGCTCTTGCTGGAGCTGAGCCCGCCGAGCCAGGTCCAACTGGCGTTGGGCGTTGGCGAGCCCAACGACATGGGTCTCCGCGGCCACCGTCGGCTTTTTAGCCTTCGAAAACCGCGTCGACCCCGAGGCCGAGGAGCCCTCGGACCCACCGCTCCGGTGGATTCGCTTCCGCGAACGACAGTCGTCCGCGTCCGACACACTGATCAGTGAGTCGTTGTCGGACGACTCGTCCGCCCCTCCGAAGAAACTAGCCGCAGACGGCGCGCGGCTAGTCTCTGACGCCGAAGCGTCGGATTGGCCCTGAGAAGGGCCTTTTGGTTGGCCCTGAGAAGGGCCTTTTGGTTGGCCCTGAGAAGGGCCTTTGGGTTGGCCCTGAGAAGGGCCTTTGGGTTGGCCCTGAGAAGGGCCTTTTTGTTTTAAAAACCGCCCGTAGGCGTCCCGCGCAGGACTCGACATGTTTCCCGCGGGTTCGCAAACTCGACACGACAATAGGATTAAAAACAAGTTGCGAAAGCACAGTGCACTTTGGCCGTACCCAGTCTGCCACTCCGTTACGGTGGTCAGAACTGGGCCGTTTCCAGGGGACGCGACGTGGACGCAAGCACTGTGGGGTGGTCCCCCAACCTAACCTTTTTTTTTTTTTTTTTTTTTTTGTTCCGGGGTGGAAAATCCTCAATCCTCATGGATGTCCGCCGCCCTGGGGCGGGCGACGGGGTCTGTCAGACTCTTACTGACTAAAAACCACCCCGGTGTTCCATCTCACACCTACGCCAGGGGTCGCGGGAACGTTCGATCCTTCCGCAACCCCCGGCTGGTGCCGGCCCGCCACTGCGGGCCTCGTCGGGTCAGGGGGGGGAGTGAGGTGTTTGACTCCCCCCGTGACGTCTAAGAGGGGCGCGCGTGGAACACTACGCGCCGCCACCTCGGGTCCTGATGTGTGGGGGGCGGCGGACGTCCCCGAGTCCGTCGCCCCTGGACCCATTTAGGGGGGCTGGAAGAGGGCGTTGTCCGCCCCCCTCCGCCGACGCCCGGTGCGCCTGCTGCGGGCAGGGTGAGTGGACAAGATCTCCCTCTCCCTTTCCGCAGCCTCCTTCTGCGACATGACTGTTTCGCAAAAGGAAACCACCGCGTCCCAGGACTCTTCGCTGCCGACCATCGACTCGACCACGGCCGGCAGCGACAGGTCACTGCCTACTTCTGTGATGAGGGCACGGCGCGGCTCCTCCCAAGCGGCACATTCTGCCAGCGTATGCCACGCCGTGTCCTCTCGGCAGTCGACGCAGTGGTGACACCGGGCGTCCGGCTCCCTGTTTATGCGACACAGGTACTTCCCGAAGCAACCATGCCCCGAAAGTACCTGCGTCACCCGAAACGACAGGGAGCCGTGCCTCCTCCCGAGCCAGGGCTCGAGTACTGGCCGGACCGCCTCGATAGTGCTGAGGCCGGCGGTAGGGCGTGAGAGCCTGTCCCGCCATTCCGCCACCAGGACCTCGCGAAGCTGAGACCGACGCAGCTCCATATGGCGCTGCATCAGCCCCTCGCCTCGCGCCCGCGCTTCCTCGCGCCACCGGTACAGTGACGCGAGCACTTTCGCCTCCAGGTCCCAGGGCGGGGATCCAGCCAGTACGCAAGCCGCCTCGTAGGAATCGTGCGATATCCGCGGACGACCCTGACGGCCATCGCTCTCTGCGGCTTTCGCAGTACTGCGATGCTACCGGCCGTCAGGTCAGTCGCCCAGATCGGGGCCCCATACAGGGCCATCGATCGCACGATCCCCACGTAGAGCCGCCTACAGGCGGCGCTCGGGCCCCCCAGATTGGGAAGCAGCGTTGACAGCGCCCCAGCCGCGCCCAACAATTTGGGCGCCAGCCGCCGGAAGTGGGGGCCGAAATCCCACCGGCTGTCGAGCACCAATCCCAGGTACTTCATGGTAGACTCGACAGCGATCCGAGCCCCCCCGACCACTATATGCAAGCCGGGCGGCGGCGCCCGCCGGGGGCCATGAAACACCATGGCCTCCGACTTGTTGAGGGCTACCTCCAGGCCCAGGCGACGTATGCGGCTCACCACCTGTGACACCGCAGCCGTCGCCAGCAACGCTGCCTCCCTGTGCAGCTCCCCCGGGCAGTGACCAGCGTGTCGTCGGCATAACACGTCAGTTCCACGCCCGGCTGGAGCTCACCCCTCAGCACCCAGTCGTACCCGATGTTCCACAGGGGCGGGCCAACGACCGAGCCCTGTGGAACACCGCACGACATGCGGTGCTGGATTTCGCCATCGCGTCCCATGTAGGTGACACTCCTCTCCGACAGATAAGCCCCAATGATGCGGCGGAGGTAGAGAGGCACCCGATGATACCGCAGTGCCTCCCGAATAGTACTCCAGGGCATGGTGTTGAAGGCGTTGGAGATGTCCAAGGACACCGCCAACAACACCTCGCCCCGGGCCACCGCTTCCTCCGCCATGACCCTCACCCGCGACACAGCGTGAATGGTGGAGCGCCCCTGCCGAAAACCGAACTGGTTACCGTCCAGGTCCGGCCCCTCTCCGCACAAGTGGCCGACGAGGCGGGCTGCGATTATCCGCTCAAACAGCTTACCCACCTCGTCTAGCAACACTATGGGCCGGTACGCGGACGGCGAGTCCGCAGGGCGCCCCGCCTTCCTGAGCAGGACCAGACGACCAGATTTCCACAAAGTGGGAAACTGGCCCTGCTCAAGGCACGCTGTGTAGAGTCCTCTTAGTTGGGGCTCAAGCTCCTTCAGAGCGAGGGCTAATACGCAGCCGTGGATCCCGTCGGGCCCCGGAGCCACGTTCTTGGCCCGGAGCCGCATCACGGCTGCCCCCATCTCTGCCTCTGTCACCTCTGGGACGCTGATGGCGTTCTCTTCAGTGGACTCTGCGGCTGTGGGCAAAGCCATCGGCGGCGGTGTGTGCTCCGCTCTAGCCGGGAAGAGGGCTGCGACTACCTCCTCCAGCAGCTCGGGTTGGAGACTCTCCGTAAGTGGGGGCGCCGCGGCTCGAAGTTTCCCTCGAACCGCGCGATAGGGGCGTCCCCACGGATCCCCGTCTAGAGTCTCCAACATCTCCTCCCTGGCTCGCGTCCTCGCCTCGTCGATGGCCAGCCACAGAGTCCTCTTCGCCGCGCGGTACACCTCATACAGCGCGGCTTCTTCGTCAGGGACCCGACGACGTCTCCTCCGGTATCGGGTGTACTGGCGCCTGACCGCCACGCACGCGACGCGCAGCTGCGCGATCTCGGCGGTCCACCAGTACACCTGGCGCCTTGCCGACTGTGCGTGGACCCGGGGCATGGACGCGTCGCTGATTTGCGTCATCGCCCCGCGGAACCACAGCGCCTCCTGCTCGACGTCGACGGGTCCATCCGTTGCCGACTCCCGGAACCAGGCCTGGACAACAGCGGCCTCCTCGAGAAGCTCCCTGTCGATGCGCTTACGCGCCCAGCGCGGACCGTCCGTACGCGGGGCCGGTAAACCGCGGCCGCCGGCGGTCTGGGCGGAGACGTCGAAACGGATGTAACGGTGATCCGACAACGTCTCCACCTCCGCGGCGACACGCCAGTCGCGGACACGGCTCGCGACAGCGGGGCTAGCGAACGAGACGTCCACTATAGACCCGCCCCGCTGCCGCACGCACGTGTGCACCGAGCCCCGATTTAGGACGGTCAAGCCAGTCGTGACCGCCCACTCCTCCAGCACCTCGCCCCTAGCATCGGTCACTGGAGATCCCCACGCCGCAGACTTGGCGTTGAGATCCCCCAGCAACAGCACAGGGCGAGGGTGGAGTCGGCCCACGACGGCACCCAACTCGACAAGGAACCTCTCGAAGTCGGCGAGGCTCTTGTTGGGCGAAAAGTACGCCCCAACCGTGCCAATGCCGTCCACGAGGGCGGCCACCCAGCCGTGACCTCGGGACGGGTTGGCAAGAGCCCCGCCAATCATGGCTACCAAACCGTCCAGGTCTCCCACCCAGTTATCCCTGGGGGGGACAAAGTACGGTTCGGCAACCACCGCCACGTGAATCGACCACTCTGCCATGCTCTGGAGCAATAGATCCTGAGCTCTAGCAGAGTGGTTGATGTTGCCCTGGAGGAAATGGTACAGCGCCATTTATGCGCAATCCATTCCCTCCGCACCATTCCTAGGCCGGGAGTCGGCCGAAGAGAAGCCAGGCTGAGGGGGGGGTAAAGAGCCCCCCGCAGCCTTGGCACCCCTTCTCTTACTCTTCTGGGCAGGCACGCCACAGGCCTTTCCGCCCGCCCTGTGCCCAGCGGGCCTCCCTGCAGCTGTACAGAGGCTGCAGTTTGGCGTCGCGGAGCACTGGGCCGCCTTGTGGCCGGCCTGACCGCAGCGATAGCACTGCTCGCTGCGGTCTATGGAGGTGCACCGTGCCCTGACATGCCCAATGTCGAGGCAACGGTAGCACCGCAAGGCCCGGGGTTGCAGCAGCTTCACCCTCGCTGCAACCCACCCCACCAACAGACGCCCAGCGTCGGCAACTTTTGTTCGCCGCCGCCACCGGGCACCGCACCCAGATCGCGCCGAGCCCAGAAGCGTCGACGCGAATCTCACCCGTCCGCACGTCCGCGGGCAGACATCCACCGGCTCTGGCGACGGCCGCCACGACCTCGGCCGGAGTCGTCGAGTCGTCCAGACCGTCGACGCGCAGTTCAGCGGTCTTCATCGGCCTGGACACCCGAACGTCCTCCGGGTTGAGGACCTCCCTCAGCTTGGCGGCCAGGACGTCCGCCTTTTCGCCGCTAGAGGCACCCGACACCTCCAGCAGTCGCGCCCCCGTAATTGCCGGCCTCAGTCTGAGGCCGGACGGTATGCCAAGGTCGGGGAACGCGACTTTGGCTTTCGCCTCCATAAGGACCGCCTTATAGGAGATGCCCCTTTCGACGGCTCCGGGCTGCAGTGTAATCACTACAGCCGTGGAGCGTGGGGCTCTCACCCTAGGCGGCCCCTGAGCCTTTTTCGATGCCGGTGCCGGTGCTCTAGCGGGTACCGGTGGCGGCGCCGCCGTCTTCCTCTTACGGCGGCCCCTCTTGACGACCGTCGTCCAGGTCTCCGTGGTGGCCCCAGGTGCGGTCGCCGAAGATGTGGTCGCCGGGGGTGCGGTCGCCAGGGGTGCGGTCGGCAGGGGCGCGGACGTGCCTTCCACGGGCTTCCTCGGCCCCTCCGCGGGCTTTTTGGACCCCTCCGCGGGCTTTTTAACCCCCTTGGGTTTCCCGGCTGTCGGGCCCAGCTTAGCGGGCTCCCCCTTACTCCGCCTGTCAGCAGCTAGCGGCGGTCGGAGAGTCTCCGCCGGGAGGAGCCTCGACTCTAGGCCCTGCAGACGGGCATTCACCATACCCCCACACTGCAGCATGCAGATGCGAACGATCTTCTCAATCTCCGCATCCGCAGGTGTAGGGGCAGGGACCGACGACGGGGCCGACGGTGGCGGGGCAGTGATGGGAGCGAAACCGGTGGCCGCAGGACGTCTCTGCTGCCATTCTGCCCTCTGCGCGGCAAGCTCCCGCTTGAGGTCCTCGAGCTCAGATCTGAGACGGCCATTCTCCTCCCACAGCTTCGCCGTCTCCTCTGAGCTTGTGCGGTTCAGGAGGACCCCAACTGCCTCCTTGATGCCATCAGCCGCCTCTTTCAGGGCACGGGTGAACGTGCCCTTCAGGCTGCCGGATTTAGTGGCAACCTTCAGGACAACGTCCACGCCGTCCAAAACTTGGCGACTGAGCGCCACCGCCGACAGGCTCTCTCCGGCAGCCGCCTGAGCAGAGCGTCGCTCTCGGGCCAGTCGGGCCATCTCGCTGACCTCGTCAGCCGCCACCGCCTTCCGCTGCGCCCGCTTTGCGGCGTTCGCCTCCGCCTTATTGGACCCCAACGAGGTCAGCGAGGAGCCCTCGCTCAGGTCCACTATCGAGGGCCCGGGGTCGCTCTCCGCGCCCTCCGTCGGACTCGCTACGGGCACTGGTGTTGCGGGCCGAGAGATCGGCACGAAGCGACCCGCTCGGTCGCGACCCGGCAGCCGACCGGGAGCTCCGCTCGCCAACGCACGACCCCGCCCTCTCCGTGCCGTTGGCACCTTGGGGGCCGACAGGTTCTCCTCACTAGAGGAGAGGCCCATCGACCCCGAGTCCCTGCTTCGCGGGCGTTTAAACCCGCGCGTGCCCTGATCGGGCAGTTGGTCCTCACCAGGACCTGAGCCTCCTCGGCTCTTGTTGCCGCTAACGACGGCAAACGGTTCTGTTGCGTCGCACAGTCGCTCCAGGCTAACCCGGAGCTCCTTTTCTTGCGACGCAAGCGGTTGACGCAGGTCGGCAGTGGTCTGCCGGCCCACGAGACTAATGGTGCCCCCCCCAGATACGAAGGGGCTGCCTTCCGAAGAAGGGCGGGATTGTCCCTCCTTGGGTAGGAGGGTACCCGCCTGGGGAATAGTTTTGTCATCAGCCTTGTCCATGATTCCTTTTTAAGGGTGAGGTCCCTTTTCGTCGCGCTAACGACCGGATCCCCTCCGGCCATTCATCCCCTCGGCACGCTAGACCTTGGGATTGGGGTAATTTTTTAGAGAGGTTGTCTTCCTCGCGGCCCGAGCCTCAGTGGCCCGGACCCCCAGTCCTGAACTCAGGATTACGGGGTTGCCGACGATTGGGCAGAACCAACCGCCGCCCCGGCGTCCCCGCGCTGCCGCCGGATGCCGGACAGACGCAGCGCGGACATTGGACACCTTCCACCACCCACCTTCCCGTGGGTACAGCGGCGCGAACCGCTCCTTCCCAGCCTACGCCCACTCACGGCCCTCTGTAAGCAGAGGTGGAGTGGACGTATGACCGTCCGTCTGTAGCCCGGTTCCCTTCACCGACCATCAAGGATGATCGGTGATTGGAACCATGACCTTTCCCCGTGTGTTGAAAATTAGCCGCCAGCCCCAAGAGTCCACCAGAACCAGTGGGCAATTGGTGCTGACGTTGCCCAGGGTGCGCCGCGAGGAGGCTTTCAACATGCACCCCCCCCAACCTAACCTTTTTTTTTTTTTTTTTTGTTCCGGGGTGGAAAATCCTCATGGATGTCCGCCGCCCTGGGGCGGGCGACGGGGTCTGTCAGACTCTTACTGACTAAAAACCACCCCGGTGTTCCAACTCACACCTTTTTTTTTTTTTTTTTTTTTTTCCGGTGGAGAAAATGCTTATCGCATACCGCGTCGTCCGGGGAGACGACGTGGTTATGTGGGACTTGCACCCACTAAAAACTCCGCCTGTGCACCTACTTTCGCCTTGATGGGTGGGCCGCGAGAACTACTACGTATGACATTCGCGACCCATCCAGCGTGGCCCACTTCTGGGCTCCCTCTTCTTGGCCCGCGTCACGGCTCTATCTTCCTTCGGCGATGTCCGGATGCACTGGGACATCACCACAACTCCAGGGACCGTGCAGCATAGACGATAGACTCCCCGATCTATCATCCGCTGGCCCCTCTTATGGCGGCATCAAGTCCGCATTTCGCCGCCTGCGCCGTCCTGCCCTCCTGCGGCGAATCGGGTCAGCGCGAGAGTCTGCCTCCCTGACCCGCTCCGCCGCTTCTTTCTGCGAGATTACTTCCTCGCAGTAGGACGCAACCGCCTCCCAGGCCCTTTCACTGCCGACCATAGCCCTGACAACGGCCGGCAGCGACAGGTCTTCCCCAATTTCTGCCGCCAGAACACGGCGCTGCGCCTCCCAGGCAGGGCACTGCTCGAGAGTGTGCAGGGCCGTGTCCTGGCTGCATCCGCAGTGGTGACACACGGGAGTCACCTCCCGTCTTGCCACTGTGTGCAGGTATTTGCCAAAACAGCCATGCCCCGATAATACCTGCACTAAACGGAAGGATAACGTCCCGTGTCGCCTTCGTACCCACTCCAATAGGATTGGCTGGATGGCCCCAACAGTCCAGTGACCGGCACTGGGTGTTTCCAGCCTCTCCGCCCACTGCCTCATGATGGCAGTCTGCGCGTCTCTGCGCCACCTCATCATCACGTCAGGTGGAGGGCCCCTGCCGCTCTCCGCCCGAAGTTCCACACTGTGATGGTAAACTTCGGCAAGCACTCGCGCCTCCAGATCCCACGGGGGTGTTCTGGCCAATGTGAACGCCGCTTCGGCTGAGATTGTGCGGTATCCGCGTATCACCCTGATAGCCATGACTCTTTGTGGTCGCCGCAACTGTACCTTGTTCTGGGCAGTCAGGGAGTCCGCCCACACTGGGGCGCCGTACAGCGCCATCGAGCGCACCACCCCCGTGTAGAGCAGTCGGCAGCTCTCACTCGGTCCACCCAGGTTTGGTAGTAGCCGACTTAGGGCGGAAGCTGTGCCGATCAACTTCGGGGCAAGTCGGCAGAAGTGCTCACCGAAGTTCCATCTACGGTCCAGAACGAGGCCCAGGTATCTCATGTGCGACCGCACCATAACCCTCTCGCTACCCAGAGTGATGTAAGCGCCCGCTGGAGGTCGGCGGCCGCGCCCATAAAACACCAAGGCCTCCGTCTTTTCGAGCGCCACCCTAAGACCCAGCGCTTCGATGCGGCTAATGACCAGGGACGCACCCTCAGTGGCCAAGCGCGCCGCCTCTTCAAAGTTTCTTCCCCGGGCTGTGATGAGAGTGTCGTCAGCATAACAAATGACGCCCAGCCCGGCTGGGAGAGCACCGCGAAGGGCCCAGTCATAACCCAAGTTCCACAGGAGTGGCCCTACGACCGACCCCTGCGGAACACCACACGTGAAAGGCCTCCGCACGATTTGGCCACTGCGTCCCTGATAACTAACACAACGCCCCCTCAAATAGTCTGCCACCAGCTGCCTCAAGTACATGGGTACCCCATGAAAACGGAGCGCCTCTCCGATGCAGCTGAATGGCAGAGTATTAAATGCATTGGCGATGTCTAATGACACTGCCAACAGCACCTCCCGTTGCGTAACCGCATCTATCGCCTGAGTTCTGAGACGCATAATGGCATCCACGGTCGAACGGCCGCTTCGAAAACCAAATTGGGCGTCCGACAAATTTGGTCCAACCGTTTCCAAATGCCGGATGATGCGGGTAGCGAGAATCTTCTCTAGCATCTTTCCCACCTCGTCCAGCAGCACTATTGGCCTGTAAGCCGAAGGGGACTCCGGGGGCCGTCCAGCCTTTTGCAGCAAAACTAAACGACCCTCCTTCCAAGGCTTAGGGAACCGTCTCGACGTCAGACAGGTATCGAACAGTTCCCTAAGCCTGTCCTCCATCGCATCCAACGCTAGAGCCAGTACCTTTGCGGGCACCCCGTCCGGTCCTGGGGCGGTGGTTTTGGAACGCGCCCGAAAAATCACCGCCCCCATCTCCGCATCTGTGATCGCAGGAATCTCCTCTTCGACGTCCTGGTCATCAGCTGATGGAGCCATCGTCGGAGGTGTGTACTCCGCCCGGCTCGGGAAAAGTGCCTCCACGACGTCAGCAAGGAACTGAGGCCGGAGGGATTCCGTTAGTGGGGGGCCTTGGATGCGGAGTTTATTCCGCGCCGCACGATACGGGCGTCCCCAAGGATCGCGGTTTAGGCCGTCCAACATCTCGCCTCTCGCCTGCTCCTTGGCTCGAAAGATTGCCAACTGTAGAGCTTCCCGGGCGCTTCGGTAGGACTCATACAGTTGGGATTCCAGCTCCTCATTACGTCGGCGTAGTCTACGCACTTGTGAGTAGGACCTCCGGGCAATAATACACGCCTCGCGGAGTTCCGCCAGCTCCCGGGACCACCAGTAGACCTCCCTTTTTGGGGGCCGACTACATGTACGAGGCATGGAGGCGTCGCACACAGCTGTCATGGCATCGCGAAATCGGTCAGCCTCAGCATCGACCCCATCAGTGGAAGGCGGTGAAGATAGCCATGCCTGGATAATAGCTGCCTCCTGCAACAGGTCCCTATCAAGCCGTTTCACCGCCCAGCGTGGAAAGTGCCGAGCTTCAGATCGTGGAGTTACTTCCGATCCCCGTGAGGCGGAGACATCTATACGGATATACAAGTGATCCGATAGGGTCTCCACACCCTCCTGCACTCGCCAGCCCTGTACACGGGTGGCGATGGCAGGGGTTGCAAATGAGAGGTCTACTATCGACCCCCCCTGCCGTCGCACACACGTATTAGCAGAACCTTTGTTTAGGAGACAAAGGCCCGCAGCTACCGCCCACTCCTCGACTGCTTCTCCTCTAGTATCTGTTCTTGGGGAACCCCACGCGATAGATTTCGCGTTGAAGTCCCCCATGACTATAATATGGGCCGGCGTCATTCGCCGAACTGAGGCTCCCAATCGATCGAGAAAGTCCTCGAATTCAGCCAGGCTCCTGTTGGGGGAGAAATATACTCCGAAGAGTATGACGTCCCCCCGCGCGACCGCAACATATCCCGGACCCCTCTCCCTGAACGAGAGGGGTAAGGAATGAGAGGCCGCAGAGCCGATGATGGCGACAGAATCGTCCACGTCGCCCACCCAATCAGGGCGGGCTGGCACGAAATATGGTTCCGCCGCAACGGCCACGTCGATTGACCACTCCGCCATAGTTTGAAGGAGCAAGTCCTGTGCAGCGGCAGAGTGGTTAAGATTCGTCTGGAGGAGACGATGATTACGGACTGGTTCCATAATTAGTCCGCAATCATCACCTCCTCTTGCGACTGCTCTAGTCGCACGACACTAGAAGCGGCTGGGGTCGAAGCGCTCGCCTCCCTCCTTTTTGAAGGGGCTGGCAGCCTGCAGCCCTTACCCCCAACAACGTGGTTGGCCGGCAGCTTCGCCACGTCACACAATGGGCAGTGGGGGTCGGCAGAGCATGTCGAAGCCAAATGACCCGGCTCACCGCAGCGGAAACAGAGCCCACTGAGGTCCGTGCTAGAGGTACATTTATGACGGGTGTGCCCCTTCTCCATGCATTTAAAGCATCTCATGGGCCGAGCCTCCAGGATCTTCACTCTGGCAGAACTCCAGCCGACGAGGAGCCGGCCGGCGTCAGCGAGTTGCTTGGCGGCCTCGACAGGGCATTGGGCCCAAGCAGAGCCGACGCCTCCCGGGCCAAGACGTATTAGACCTACTCGAACCACTTCTGCAGGGCAGCCGGTCTTCCGAGCAATTGCTTCCTGCACATCTCGTCCGGTTATGGAATCGTCAAGGCCGCATATGCGCATTTCAGTGCACTTTGTGGGCCTAGTGACCTTGACGTCTTCCTCGAAAATTCCTCGTAGCTTCTCTGCGATAAGGTCCGCTCCTCTGGTGCCCTCAGTTCCTGGAAACTCCAGCAGACGCGCCCCCGTCGCTGCCTGACGGAACCTGATATCGGTGATACCGAGGTCTGCCAGGTTCACGCTTTCCTTGGCCCTCGATATCACCGCCGCGTAGGTCAGCCCCCTCTGTACTGCTTCAGGCTGCAGTGTCAAAACTACTGCAGCCGACCTCGGTGCGCGGAGCTTACGCTTCCCCACTTGGCCAGAGCCGGATCCAGTCCCAGCTCCCATAGCAGATGCCACAGTGTTTGGTGCCAGAGGCGTTTTCTTTTTCTTCCCCTTCTTCTTTTTTCCCTTGCCAGCGGTCTGCCAACCCTCATTGGCAGTTGTCGACAGCGTAGCGTCGGGTTCCTGCGTGGTTGCAACATGTCTACTATGCGGCGGGGCGCTCTGCTGCGTCTCAGCCGCTTGGGACACCACTTGGGATGCTGCCTGAGATGCTTCCCGAGAGGCCATAGAGGGTTTCTTTTTTGACCCTCTGCGGGTATTAGTATTGGCAGCATTCCCGGCTGCATTTCCGATGTCTGCCGCTAACGGTGGACGGCTATTCTTGGCCGGCAGGAGGCGATCCTCGATCCCAGCGAACCGGGCGTCCATCATTTTCCCGATTTGGGAAACAGCAGCTCGCAACAAAATATCTGACGAGGGGCTTTCCATGATCGAAGAACACACAGATTCTGGCTGCGGCTGCGTTAGTTGCAGCGGTTGCCTTCGCATGGAGAGAACTTCTTTTCGAAGAACCTCCATTTCTTTACGGAGGGCTCCAACCTCTTTCCGCAGCTGGTCGTTTTCCAGTTGCAGCCTCCGAGTCTCTTCTGAGGAACTTGTACTAGCGAGTCCCTCTATCGCTACTCTGACGCGCTCTGCTGCTTCTTTAATGGCCCGTTGGCACGTACCCTTCATATTTTTGGATTTCCGTGTGGTGTCCAAAACCACCTGGATATCCTGAAAGGCCGCTTTCTGCAGGGCCTCCGCTGAGCCAGCAGAGCTTTCTCCAGTTGCAGAAGAAGGAGTGATTTGGGCGCTGACTTGCACATCATTTCCCTCCTCTTCACTCGCTTCGGTGCACGTTTGGCACGTCGGCGGCACGCTCTGACTGTCCGACTCGCTTTCTTCGGTGCATGGAGCACTGGAGCCATGCGGCGTGCCAGGTCGAGTAAACCGACCTTTCCTATCACGTGGGGTACCTCCCCCTCGAGCAGTCGTCGCCTTTAAAGGTATTTTCGAAGGCGGCAACAGCTCCCCCGCTGCTGCATCCCGTTGCCTTTTATGAACGTCACGCCTCCGGGAATTGGAGGGTCGGATAGGCAGCCGTTCGCTTGGTGCGCTCTGCGCCACCATCTCCTCTATCGGCTTGGAGCCGGAGGGTTCATGGTCATCATGTGGTGATATCGTCGTTATCCGGTTATCGCGCGTGTGGTTGTCGTTGGTGTCCGAAGGAACAGACAAAAGACGTTTGTTGCCCACCCCAGAGTACGGAGGGCAGCCCGCCGAAGCGGGGTGGGAGTCCCCGACCGCTGAGCAGTCAGGACCCACCTGGGGACGTTTTTCGCAAAAGTCTCTATCCATGGTTTCCTTTAAAGGGTGAGGTCCCTATTTCTCCCAGCTGTCTTTTTTTTTTTTTTTTTTTTTTTTTTTTTTTTTTTTTTTTCCCTTTCCCCTTTCCCTACGTGTCACCCCGCTGTTGTCGGGGAAACACGCAGGGAAACAGTCCCCCTTGGTCATATTTCGCCACTGGCAACAATGCCCCTCATCAGAAGGACATTATTGCCAGTGCCCAGGGTGCACCGGCCCAGCTTCTACTCTTCCCCACGAACGTGTCCGAGAAGGATGAGTAGTTGCCAGGCACTCGAGGAGGTATATGACCATTGCTGATGGTGACACTAAAAATCGATACGACGAAGCCCAGTGTCACCACCAACAGCACCCCTTCCAACTCACACCTGCGCCAGGGGTCGCGGGAACGTTCGATCCTTCCGCAACCCCCGGCTGGTGCCGGCCCGCCACTGCGGGCCTCGTCGGGTCAGGGGGGGAGTGAGGTGTTTGACTCCCCCCGTGACGTCTAAGAGGGGCGCGCGTGGAACACTACTCGCCGCCACCTCGGGTCCTGGTGTGTGGGGGGCGGCGGACGTCCCCGAGTCCGTCGCCCCTGGACCCATTTAGGGGGGCTGGAAGAGGGCGTTGTCCGCCCTCCGCCGACGCCCGGTGCGCCTGCTGCGGGCAGGGTGAGTGGACGAGATCTCCCTTTCCGCAGCCTCCTTCTGCGAGATGACCGTTTCGCAGAAGGAAACCACCGCGTCCCAGGACTCTTCGCTGCCGACCATCGACTCGACCACGGCCGGCAGCGACAGGTCACTGCCTACTTCTGTGATGAGGGCACGGCGCGGCTCCTCCCAAGCGGCACACTCTGCCAGCGTATGCCACGCCGTGTCCTCCCGGCAGTCGACGCAGTGGTGACACCGGGCGTCCGGCTCCCTGTTTATGCGACACAGGTACTTCCCGAAGCAACCATGCCCCGAAAGTACCTGCGTCACCCGAAACGACAGGGAGCCGTGCCTCCTCCCGAGCCAGGGCTCGAGTACTGGCCGGACCGCCTCGATGGTGCTGAGGCCGGCGGTAGGGCGTGAGAGCCTGTCCCGCCATTCCGCCACCAGGACCTCGCGAAGCTGAGACCGACGCAGCTCCACATGGCGCTGCATCAGCCCCTCGCCTCGCGCCCGCGCTTCCTCGCGCCACCGGTACAGCGACGCGAGCACTTTCGCCTCCAGGTCCCAGGGCGGGGATCCAGCCAGTACGCAAGCCGCCTCGTAGGAGATCGTGCGATATCCGGGGACGACTCTGACGGCCATCGCTCTCTGCGGCTTCCGCAGGACTGCGATGCTACCGGCCGTCAGGTCAGTCGCCCAGATCGGGGCCCCATACAGGGCCATCGATCGCACGATCCCCACGTAGAGCCGCCTACAGGCGGCGCTTGGGCCCCCCAGATTGGGAAGCAGCGTTGACATTGCCCCAGCCGCGCCCAACAATTTGGGCGCCAGCCGCCGGAAGTGGGGGCCGAAATCCCACCGGCTGTCGAGCACCAATCCCAGGTACTTCATGGTAGACTAGACAGCGATCCGAGCCCCCCCGACCACTATATGCAAGCAGGGCGGCGGCGGCCGCCGGGGCCATGAAACACCATGGCCTCCGACTTGTTGAGGGCCACCTCCAGGCCCAGGCGACGTATGCGGCTCACCACCTGTGACACCGCAGCCGTCGCCAGCAACGCTGCCTCCCTGTGCGAGCTCCCCCGGGCAGTGACCAGCGTGTCGTCGGCATAACACGTCAGTTCCACGCCCGGCTGAAGCTCACCCCTCAGCACCCAGTCGTACCCGATGTTCCACAGGGGCGGGCCAACGACCGAGCCCTGTGGAACACCGCACGACATGCGGTGCTGGATTTCGCCATCGCGTCCCATGTAGGTGACACTCCTCTCCGACAGATAAGCCCCAATGATGCGGCGGAGGTAGAGAGGCACCCGATGATACCGCAGTGCCTCCCGAATAGTACTCCAGGGCATGGTGTTGAAGGCGTTGGAGATGTCCAAGGACACCGCCAACAACACCTCGCCCCGGGCCACCGCTTCCTCCGCCAGGACCCTCACCCGCGACACAGCGTGAATGGTGGAGCGCCCCTGCCGAAAACCGAACTGGTTACCGTCCAGGTCCGGCACCTCTCCGCACAAGTGGCCGACGAGGCGGGCTGCGATTATCCGCTCAAACAGCTTACCCACCTCGTCTAGCAACACTATGGGCCGGTACGCGGACGGCGAGTCCGCGGGGCGCCCCGCCTTCCTGAGCAGGACCAGACGACCAGATTTCCACAAAGTGGGAAACTGGCCCTGCTCAAGGCACGCTGTGTAGAGTCCTCTCAGTTGGGGCTCAAGCTCCTTCAGAGCGAGGGCTAATACGCAGCCGTGGATCCCGTCGGGCCCCGGAGCCACGTTCTTGGCCCGGAGCCGCATCACGGCTGCCCCCATCTCTGCCTCTGTCACCTCTGGGACGCTGATGGCGTTCTCTTCTGTAGACTCTGCGGCTGTGAGCAAAGCCATCGGCGGCGGAGTGTGCTCCGCTCTAGCCGGGAAGAGGGCTCCGACTACCTCCTCCAGCAGCTCGGGTTGGAGACTCTCCGTAAGTGGGGGCGCCGCGGCTCGAAGTTTCCCTCGAACCGCGCGATAAGGGCGCCCCCACGGATCCCCGTCTAGAGTCTCCAACATCTCCTCCCTGGCTCGCGTCCTCGCCTCGTCGATGGCCAGCCACAGAGTCCTCTTCGCCGCGCGGTACACCTCATACAGCGCGGCTTCTTCGTCAGGGACCCGACGACGTCTCCTCCGGTATCGGGTGTACTGGCGCCTGACCGCCACGCACGCGACGCGCAGCTGCGCGATCTCGGCGGTCCACCAGTACACCTGGCGCCTTGCCGACTGTGTGTGGACCCGGGGCATGGACGCGTCGCTGATTTGCGTCATCGCCCCGCGGAACCACAGCGCCTCCTGCTCGACGTCGATGGGTCCGTCCGTTGCCGACTCCCGGAACCAGGCCTGGACAATAGCGGCCTCCTCGAGAAGCTCCCTGTCGATGCGCTTACGCGCCCAGCGCGGACCGTCCGTACGCGGGGCCGGTAAACCGCGGCCGCCGGCGGTCTGGGCGGAGACGTCGAAACGGATGTAACGGTGATCCGACAACGTCTCCACCTCCGCGGCGACACGCCAGTCGCGGACACAGCTCGCGACAGCGGGGCTAGCGAACGAGACGTCCACTATAGACCCGCCCCGCTGCCGCACGCACGTGTGCACCGAGCCCCGATTTAGGACGGTCAAGCCAGTCGTGACCGCCCACTCCTCCAGCACCTCGCCCCTAGCATCGGTCACTGGAGATCCCCACGCCGCAGACTTGGCGTTGAGATCCCCCAGCAACAGCACAGGGCGAGGGTGGAGTCGGCCCACGACGGCACCCAACTCGACAAGGAACCTCTCGAAGTCGGCGAGGCTCTTGTTGGGCGAAAAGTACGCCCCAACCGTGCCAATGCCGTCCACGAGGGCGGCCACCCAGCCGTGACCTCGGGACGGGTTGGCAAGAGCCCCGCCAATCATGGCTACCAAACCGTCCAGGTCTCCCACCCAGTTATCCCTGGGGGGGAGAAAGTACGGTTCGGCAACCACCGCCACGTGAATCGACCACTCTGCCATGCTCTGGAGCAAGAGATCCTGAGCTCTAGCAGAGTGGTTGATATTGCCCTGGAGGAAATGGTACAGCGCCATTTATGTGCAATCCATTTCCTCCGCACCATTCCTAGGCCGGGAGTCGGCCAGGCTGAGGGGGGGGTAAAGAGCCCCCGACAGCCTTGGCACCCCTTCTCTTTCTCTTCTGGGCAGGCACGCCACAGGCCTTTCCGCCCGCTCTGTGCCCAGCGGGCCTCCCTGCAGCTGTACAGAGGCTGCAGTTTGGCGCCGCGGAGCACTGGGCCGCCTTGTGGCCGGCCTGACCGCAGCGATAGCATTGCTCGCTGCGGTCTACGGAGGTGCACCGTGCCCCGACATGCCCAATGTCGAGGCAGCGGTAGCACCGCAAGGCCCGGGGTTGCAGCAGCTTCACCCTCGCTACAACCCATCCCACCAACAGACGCCCAGCGTCGGCGACTTTGTTTGCCGCCGCCACCGGGCACCGCACCCAGATCGCGCCGAGCCCGGAAGCGTCGACGCGAATCTCGCCTGTCCGCACGTTCTCGGGCGGACATCCACCGGCTCTGGCGACGGCTGCCACGACCTCGGCCGGAGTCGTCGAGTCGTCCAGACCGTTGACGCGCAGTTCAGCGGTCTTCATCGGCCTGGACACCCGAACGTCCTCCGGGTTGAGGACCTCCCTCAGCTTGGCGGCCAGGACGTCCGCCTTTTCGCCGCTAGAGGCACCCGACACCTCTAGCAGTCGCGCCCCCGTAATCGCCGGCCTCAGTCTGAGGCCGGACGGTAACCTAACCTAACCTTTTTTTTTTTTTTTTTTAACGTGGAGAAATGCTCATGCATTCTGCACTACCACGGGGAGATAGTGCAGTTATGTGGGACTCTAACCCACTAAAACTCCACGGTGTCCTCCTCTGCCGCTTACGGCGGGAACACGGGCACGCGTTAGCACTCATCCGTGAACCCGCCGCGGCTGTCCGTTACCGGACCCTCCTCTGGGGAGTACTCCCCATCACCGGCGCACCAGAACACATAGCACGCCGTGACCACCCCAGGGACCAAACCAGCACATGGGCGCCAGACGACCCCGTGTCTGGGCACCCTTGGTCCCCCTGCGACGGGTCAGGACATTGGCCCCGCCGCCTGCCAATTTTCGGCCGCAGAGGATAGGGAGAGCGGCCAACGTCATACCGACACTCCTCCTCCCCTGCGGCCCCACCGCGTCCGCCATCGAACGGTGGCGACCCCGTCAAGGCCGCGGAAGGTAGGGAGAGCGGCGCACCGCAATACCGGCACTCCTCTCCCGCCGCGGCCTTCAACCCTCAGCCGCGATGCCTCCGTTACGACATCGCGGCCCGCCTCAGTTGCGATGTCGCCGAAGCGGCACCGCAACCTACTTGTTGGCCGCTACGTCGTCGGCTTACAGGCAAAAGCCCTGACGAGCGGCCCCTCCTCGGGTTCCTCTTCGCTTCACCGTGGGTGTCCAAGCCACGGCTACTGAGCCCCCCCGCCTCGACAATGCGGGAACCCACCGGGGGGGGGGGGAACCTAACCTAACCTAACCTAAACCCTCATGTTCGAATTGTATAACTGATATCAATATAATTATTATCAATGTTTGCCTCTTATCAGGGGTTTACTAGCTTCTCGTTTTCGCTCTATTATCTATATATTTTGACAAACATACATAATATTACTATCAATTTACCAACAATAATACAATTAATACTACAATTGTCTGTGTGGTGCCGGACTTAAAGAATAGCACCACCCCGTACTTCCCGTGGGTGTCGTAAAAGGCGAATAAGGATCGTACTGGAGAATGGGCAGCAGCGTTCTCTATGTATTCCACCTTCATACCATACTGCGATCGCCAACCCGCCTGCCAAGCGTGGCGATTATGGCAAACCCTCCCAAAATTGGGGGAGGCCTATGTCCAGCAGTGGACGTCTATCGGCTGAAACGACGATGTTTTTTGTGCTGCAAATCTCTTAGTGATAAAACGACTGCAGTTTACTACGATGTATTTTGTAATTTATATAATTCTCCAGACCGTATTTCGTCCATGGCGGCCAATCTAAACAGATACCAGCCTTCGGCGCGGGAGATATTATAGTGCACAAGTGTGAGCGGAGACACAGGCGCACACTCTCTCCCCTCACCACTCTCCACTCCCCCTCCACTCTCTCTCTCCGATGGGACGGCAATCCTACACGGCCCGAGAAAGATCAGACGCAGGGGGTATCACACCGCCAACTTTCAAACTCCGGGCTGTTACTAAGAAATTTCTAATGAAAAAGCCTATCTATACTATTGATAATTAAAATGCGGTCCTGACACTTTTGCATTGAAAGACCTCTGTTACTGGATATAATTAAGCCCTATAACTGAGAATGGATATTTTTGTTTTTTTCGAGTTTTACCTCTATAGTTGAGAATTTGTAGTTCAATAGCCTGTTTGAGTAAGACAATTTATAATAAACTATCATTTGTCTGGACATTTTTAATGGCATTATCAATTAACATTTTTACCTCTACATACATGAAAAACAGTACATTTCGATCTGTTTCAGCGGGCTTCTGCAAATAAGACAACTGTCATTTGTCTGACTATTTGGGAAATTAGGTAAATGAAAAACCACAAATGATAAATCATCCTAGGTCCCTTGAGATCCCACTTATCCAGGTAACACTGTATTACCACAAGTTCTAGCTAAATATTTGATTCTATGATAATGTTAGATTTTTCCATAACAAACGGACCTTATGTTCTAAACACGGTTCTGTCCGAGTGACAGCGCCATGTTGCGTTGACAACCTCACGCCACAAACTTCATTACGTGTCCGAAACGTCAAAGGGAGAGGTGGTCACTCTATCAGCGGAGAGCGGGAGACCAGACGATGTATTCTGCAAAAAAATCACGGTAAAACCGTATGTGAAGTGAGCGTAAAGTGAACTGTCGATAGTGTCTCATTAAGCGAAGCAGGGTTGTATATCATAGATGGTCTGTAAACACAATACGTCAATGTGTCAAACTCACGTCACTTATTATTAATGTGTTGTCTCTCTCTCGCATTTCTATGGCCTTCTAGTAAGAACGTTGTGTGCTCATATATTATTATATCACTGTTAATCCTGCTTACTTCTTTTATTTATACCATTAACCCGTCAGTGGGTTTGGGAGGAGTATGAGAAGAATGTGCTAGTTTTATTCATTCGGTGCTAGTAGAATTGTGGGCCTGTGGTAGCCCGAAAGTCTGACAACCAGTCGTACCAAGGGGATACCCCTTGGTACGACTGGTTGGGGTTTATCGTATTACCCAATAACTGGGTTATGGAGGTCAGATAGGCAGTCGCTCCATATAAAATACTGGTATTCAGCTGCATCCGGTTAGACTGGAAGCCGCCCCAACATAGTTGGGAAAAGACTAGGCAGATTATTATGAGTGGAATTGTGAGTTAATTTTGTAACTTTTTTCGGTGGTTATTGGGTGTCCTTTCCTATAAGAACCCTGTTGCAATTAGTAACAATTAAGCATGGCGTATATATAAGGTCCCATTAAAATAGATAGACAAACTTTTGAAAATCATTCAGACCATCAAAATGAGGACGATCGATGGTAAAAAAATATAAAACAAAAACGCATAGATACAAGAAAAATAATCAGCTAACGAAAATACTAATGTGCCGGCAATTTATTATTTTAGGTCAAAATAAAATCACATTTTAGCTTGGATATCTTTAGTTAGATGTAGTGAGCGCTGTGTTAAAATTTGTCCATCTATTTTAATGGGACCCTGTATAGGTAGGCAGTAGAATGAGGTTGCTTATGATAATGACGCCGAACGATTCTGGAAATTGCTCTCCGTGAATACTCAAGGTGAAGTGAACGGTCAATAGTGGCAATCCCTATCATCATCAGAAGGCCAGTTCTTGTAATTTAAAACATTCAAAATCTTCTCGCAGTCTCATCTCGGCGACAAACAAATGTCAAAAACTTGTCAAAATGTATTAAAGGAAAATTAGAAGTATTTTGACAGATTGAGACTTGACGAGATCAGACTGTAAACGTTTTTAAGATTACGATAATTGCCCCTCTAGTGGAATGACAGCTCATTTCACCTAAGTTTTTGTAGTGATATCTTAAATAATAATAATAATAACCTTTATTTTCAGGCTACTTTGGCCCATAGATAAATACCTTACAGACTAACATAAATATTATTAAGTACAATATGTGTTAGTGTATAAATTTAAAACTATGTTAGTAAAACTCACTTCACTCGAGCACTGTCTTTGTGCGATCGTGTGGCACTTGTCTGTGGAAGCGACGGAACATTACACCTTACGGCCAAAAGTCCTCTGCCATGACGAGGTGCAGTTAGCATGTAGGAACTCGCACCACGAACGCCTTGAAGTTGACGTTGCGGTGCGATTCAAGCATCTGCACTCTCGACCTGTACTTGGTCCTTTGGCACACGTACTCCACGATGTCCTGGGCCTTAGTGGTATAGTGTAGGCGGGAAATATATACTGGAGTCTGGGCGGCTCGAACAGGGATGTCGGGCTTGATAGGAGCTGTGCCGAATAGACTTGTAGTGATGAAAAGGGAAGTAGGGCATCGCGGCCTTTACGACGCACCTTGTTTATTTATACCCGGTGGAGACGAAAGACAATAATCCTAACTAAAAAAAAAAAGTCAAAACTAACTTTGTTTCTTTGTTTGCTGCCTGTTCACACCTAAATCACGAAACCGATCATCCTGAAATTTTGCATACACGTTGTCAGGTGTACAGAAACGGTCATAGGGTCCACCCTTCATAGGGTGCCCATACCAAGCCAAACGATTTTCTTTTAACTTTTCTGTCACTGGCGCCACTTTCAAACTTCCTCATATATACTCATTTTTTACTTTATCCATTCACGTCACTCCACACATACATCTCCACATTCTCATCTCCGCTGCATCCAATCTTTTTTCATCCGTCTTCTTCACGGCCCAGCATTCAAACCCATAAAGTACGACAGGCCATAACACGGACTTATAAGTTTTCCCCTTAATCTTGAGGGGCATCCGTGGGTCGCAAGTTGTTCCTGTGATCTGTCGCCATTTCATCCATCCTGAGTTGATCCGGTGCGTTACGTCTCGGTCTACTTCACCATCTTCATGGACAAGCTCAGGAGCAAGTTCTTTCTCTGCATCATGTTTACCACGAATAAACAATTATTTTCATTCTTTAACCTTTTGAATGCCATAAGTTACACAGTTCGACATAAGCAATTGTCTTTCTATTGTGTCTCTAATTACGGCATTAGATGAGTTAAGCTTTAGTTAGCCAAAACACGTCCTGTAACCAATATAACAAAAGCCATATATAAAGCCTGTTTCCCGTTAACGCTGCAACCTTGGGTTTATAACCCGTCAGGCCGCGCGTGTCGCGGACGCGATGACGCGCCGACG
The DNA here is from genome assembly GCA_916614155.1 of Mesoligia furuncula. Taxonomy (NCBI): domain Eukaryota; kingdom Metazoa; phylum Arthropoda; class Insecta; order Lepidoptera; family Noctuidae; genus Mesoligia; species Mesoligia furuncula. The sequence goes on from OU744810.1 coordinate 3,094,042, forward strand.
CGCGTCCACCTAATTGTTAATTAATGTGCTAATGCTAATGCCGCGATCGGTGATGGATGCGAATCGGATTTGTGCGTTTAAATTGACATATCGCGCGTCTAACAATCGCGTAATGTGTTATTAATCAGGCTTAATATTGTTGATTGTGATAATATGTAATTCAGTGGTTGTGAATCTGTTATTTTGTGGTTATATCAAAGGCTTCGATTGTTTGAGTGATTAGTGGTTATGGTAATTAATTAATCGACTAACCGGGGTAATTAATGAGTTGGTTATTTGTATTTTAATGGATTATCACAAGCTAAAATGACGGGCAGTAGAGGATTAATCGGACAAACCTTTTTTGCCAAGCGCAGTAGCATTTTACTACGTCCAATAGCAAATTCGAAAACATTCCAAATGTCTCCAATTCCCAAAACTTTTTTTTTTTTTTGCGGGTGGGAAATCATTAAATGAGTCCTCCCGCTCTGGGTGGAACGGAAGGGAGTGTCAGACTCTTACTGACTAAAACCCACCCGTGTTCCTTCATTAGCCCTTTATGTTTCAGGCCAGTGGTAACCCTTTCGGATAATCCCGCTGGCCCGGCATTCCCAAAACCTCACACACTATCACTAGCAATGGCTTTCATGTTGACAATTCAACAACATTCATTGCGTTATTTGCGTTGCTAAGCAAACAAAGTTTCTGAACACATGAAGCAATGGATTAGCGGTCTTCAAATTTGACTGATAAGGGTGCTGGTCAAAAATTCTACAATTACCTACTTGATGATCAGCAAACGGCTGAGCATATTAGGTAGGTATACTCACACTCACTTAACCCCTCAAGCGTCCACTGTACACCAAGTGTACATAAGAGAAAGTGCTCGAAACGTCAACGGTACACCAGCTGTACACAACTTTTGTCATTGTCATTGTGAAGACAATGACTTCACTGTGACCATTCAACTACTCCGACACGTGACGTATGTCGACAGGTAGGCGGGCAAATGTGTGAGACATCCACTCATGTCATATAATGTTTGGGATACTTTTAAAAAGTCTCCATGAAAAAGTCACTTGTTTTAAAAAAAGATCCCTCTCAATAGTAATCGCGATCATTTCTCCCAAAAGCCGTGTGCGACAGTTCGGACTCATCGATCGACGCGGCTCAAATAGATCGTGACAAATTTAACACTCGCATGCTTGACGTTGTTTTATTGCTGTCTTAATTCTAGATGGGGTGCAAGTTAAAAGCGAATTTTTGGTAAGAATTAACCTATTGAGTTGTCGCACCCATATCACTAATTTACAGTCAAATCTTGCGAGTTTATGTACAAAATAACTTAGGAGTCCAGAATACTTGTTTCTTTATGTTTTACTAGCTGCGCCCCGCGGTTTCACCCGCGTAAATGTTGATCCCGTGGGAAAATCGGGATAAAAAGTAGCCTATATGTTATTCCAGGGTGTCGGCTACCTTTATACAAAATTTTGTCGAATTTGGTCCAGCCGTTTGAGCGTGAAGAAGTAACAAACATATAAACACACACACACACACACCCCCTCACACACTCACAAACTTTCGCTTTTATAATATTAGTGTGATTATTAACTAGCTGCGCCCCGTGGTTTCACCCGCATACGTTTGGATCCTGTGAGAATATCGGGATAAAAATTAGTTTATATGTTAATGCAAGGTGTCAGCTACCTTCATACCAAGTTTTATCAAAATTGGTCTAGCCGTTTGAGCGTGAAGAACTAACAAACATATAAACACACACACTCACAAACTTTCGCCTTTATAATATTAGTGTGATGTGATAGGCTTTATTTCTTATTTATCTTTTTGATAAGTTATTTTATATTTTGTGAAAGGTGAGGATGTTGCAGGCCTTGTAGACTATAGATCTGTAGACCAATTTTTTAATTTTTATTAATTACCTACCTGGTACTTGTTGACAGGCCTACGCTGTCCTCCCATACCTATCAATACTGAATTTGAAAACATTGTAATAGGCAGTTATTTTTAAAAGAGTAACCGTGGAGTTTCTTGCCGGCTCTTCTCCATAGAAAACGCCCAATTGGAACCGTGCACCTAGCTTCTGACGTTTCATAAGTGCCCGTTTATGTGAAATAAAATATTTTGATTTTTAATTTTTTTAAAGCAAGCGTATCATCTTTGACACAATACACTCATCTTTTCTTTTAGTCTTCCCTTGTTCCTATAGTCAAGGCATACATACTCAAAAATTTTCTCACGTCATGTCCCAGCCGGTCGATTCTGTAAAGATCTTACCGTGAAAACTTAGGTGAAGTGAGATTATTTTTTGCTAGAAATTGACACTATTGACAGCTCACTCCACGCTCACTTCACCTAAGTTTTCAATGTGAGATTTTTACAGAATAGCACCGGTGATTCTTCCACATCATATACCATGACAACCAATTTCCAGACAACTTATCGGTCACCAGCGCTATATTCAGACTTCCCATACATAATCAGAATGCCTGAATTACCAGAATTACCTAAACTCGCAATGAACGCTTGAACGCAATGATTTTTTTTTTTTTTGATGAGAAATCATCAAATGACTCCTCCTGCTCTGGGTGGAGCGGAAGGGAGTGTCAGACTCTTACTTAAGGCTCCTTCAAACAGGCGCGACACGCGATAAAATCGCGCGCGACACAAAGGCACCGCAAGTCGCGCAACGAGAGGTGCCTTTGTGTCGCGCGCGATTATATCGCGTGTCGCGCCTATTCGTAGGAGCCTTTAGTCGCTACCGCCTTTCACTTACACCAACTCCTTTATTCTCTTCCTACTGTCAAAGTTTTAACTCCTTTTTAAAAATGTATTCCGATTGTGAAGGGGAGTTGAAACTGTTTTATTTTTATTGGATGCGGCAACTTTTATTGTTACCTACCTTCTTGTTAAGCTAAATGCATGAAAATAAAAAAGGGAGATTTAGGTAGCAGTGTAAGGTTTTTTTTAGGGTTCGGGACCCTATTACTAAGACTCCACTGTCCGTCTGTCTGTCTGTCTGTCACCAGGCTGTATCTCATGACCCGAGATAGCTAGACAGTTGAAATTTTCACAAATGATGTATTTCTGTTGCCGCTATAACAACAAATACTAAAAACAGAATAAAATAAATATTTAGGGGGCTCCCATACAACAAACGTGTTGTTTTCGACGTTCTTGCCCTTCGTGTGTGAGTCCGACTCGCACTTGGCCAGTTTTATAAATAACCACTAGCTTCAGCCCGTGACTTTACCTGCGTGAAATTTCGCCGCCGCGTCGCATTTCATCGCCCGCTCGCGTTATTACCTCGTTTTCGCTTAGCGTTCGTTTTATTTTTTTACATTTAACTCGGCTCCTAAGGGTCATAACATGATAATAAATAGCCTATAACCTTCCTCTAGAGTAGGGCTATCATGTGCAAACAGAATTTTTCAAATCCGACCAGTAGTTGCAGAGCTTAGCGCGTTCAAAGAAACAAACAAAGAAACGAAGAAACTCTTGAGATTTATTATTAGTATTAGTATAGAGGGGCCCGTGGCTAAATAATAACAGCCGTACAGGTCAATAGATCAGGTTAAGCTACGCTTGGCGCGGTTTGTCTGTGGATGGGTGACCATCTTTACATACCGTGACCGCTCCGTGCCTCGGAAAGCACGTTAAGCCGTTGGTCTCGGCTGTCATTCGTGGATCTTTGACAGTCGTTACTGGTAGTCAGAAGCCCGAAAGTCTGACAACCAGTCTTACCAAGGGGTATTTAGTATTACCCAGTAACTGGTTTGTGGAGATCAGATAGGCAGTCGCTCCATGTAATATACTGGTATTCAGCTGCATCCGGTTAGACTGGAAGTCGACCCCAATATAGTAGAAAGGCTAGGCAGATGATATTAGTATTTATTATTGTATTTTATAGTCATTTCCGAAATATTTATCACGTAGGTATATTGCACCCACAGATATAGATATACCTAGATAACGCAAGTATCACGAACTGTATGAAAACCAAGCGTGCCATTTTTTTGACTACCTACTATGACGTCACAAGCTCGCGCTCTCGCTCACACTTACCCAGCCAGCAGTACAAAGGACTGAGCGCGAAAGGGGCGGCTTACGATTTGTAATCATAAGTTGGTGCAATTTTTGGCACGCGAAGTAGTTACTCTTGCGTTATCTAGGTATATCTATATCTGTGATTGCACCTGACATGTTTTGTCTCTGCATCACCCTAAGGTTGACTGGTAGAAAATGCCTCACGGATTAAGTCCGCCTTTGTACAGCATTGTTTTTATTGTGCATAAAGTTTTAATAAATAAATAAATAAGGGACAGTAGAAGACCAAATACTCACCGAAAAAGTTGCAATATGAACCCACAATTATTTCCACCAGCACCACCAAAACCCATAAATAAAACTACCACATTCTTCTCATACTCCTCCCGAACCCACACTCTATGATATACAACCCTGCTTCGCTTATTGAGACGCGAACGAATGAAATATTGGTCGCGAGCATTACGCAGATCCGACTTTGATCCAGTGATAAATATGGTGCGAATGTGACGGTCTTAAGAACCCGATGTGGCACGTATCGGGAATTTTAAAAATGTACTCGTGTTTTAGGGTTAGATGTTGAGAATGTACTGTTTAGGGTTCCGTACCCAAAGGGTAAAAACGGGACCCTAATTCTAAGACTTCGCTGTCTGTCCGTCTGTCAGTCCGTCCGTCTGTCTGTAACCAGGCTGTATATCAAGAACCGCGATAGCTAGACAGTTGAAATTTTCACAAGTTAGTATTTCTGTTGCCGCTATAACAACGAATACAAAAAAAAATATTTTAAGGGGCTCGCATACAAGAAACGTGTTTTTTTCGGTCTTGTGGTACGGAACCCTTCGTGTGCGATTTCGACTCGCACTTGGCCAGTTTTTTTTAAATGTCTTAGTTTTACTATTAATATTAAAATAGTTTTAAACAATTATTTTTTACACTAACCACTAAAATGACTAATAAATAAAATAAATACAATAACAATAGGATACTTTAAAATTATGTTTGGGTTAAATTTTTCTCAGTCGTTCTGCTGTCCTTATCACATTTCTTTTATCTAGTAAAGATGGGGCCCAACACACATTAGTTTCAAAACTTAAAATACAAAATAATGTTTTGTCAAATTGAACGGTTATTCTTTGGGATCGCTGTGAATAATATTAAAATGTTGAGCCTTAATTATATGACTGGACAATTAAATTGTAGCTGTCATTTAAAATTGTGGATTTTAGCCACGAAAAGCCTGCAGTGTTTGTAATAAAGAAAGAAAGAAAGAAAAAGTTTTTATTGTGACTCGTTCAGGAAGATCACAAACTATATTAAACACAGTAAAATAAAAAAAAAACTAAGTTGTATAAAAAAAAGTAACAAAAGGAAAATGAAACAGAAAGTCCTATACGAGGCCAAAAGGCTCCTATCTTAGCATGATGCTGCGACATTTAAAAAAATAAATGTCACACACAGCGCTGGTATTCTGATAGGGCAGTTACAGAAACAGAAATAAATAATTATGTAAAATATTAACAAATATTATTGATATAGCTTCTTTAAACATTTCGTATCTACTTACATTACCCTCAAATCTTATAAAAAATGCTATATCGTACCTCCAATATTATGTTAAAAATAAGTGCCGAAGTGAGTCGTTCAAAATTTTAATAAAAACGCACTTTTAACCTCCCATTAAGATCGCCAAACAATCCGTGACACTTCCATAATAACACAAAGACATCGTCGAACACTCAGATGAGTACCTACACTAGGAAAATACCCAGAATTTTCCTGTAAACAGTATATTTTTTAAAGTGGTGGTATATTCTTGAAAAGTCTCTCAGAAAAATACAAAAAAGAAACATCGTATTGGTGCATAATTATCAGGGATTTTATGTAAATCATAAAAACTTAAAGTAAGTAATTCACTTCGGGATGTCATTTCTTATCCCATATTGTGTGGATAAGACCGAGATTAAAACAGAAGACGAACAAGCAGGGGATCGACGAGGGGGGGTGGAGGGGGGGTTCAGGGGATCAGACCGGAATAAATAACTAGATGAACGTAAACGAAGCAAAAGGACTACTAGTATGCAAAGTATGACTTTCTAGCAACAATCAACTTTGCCCATCAAATGAAACACATCAGTTTTCTAGGTGCAAGCACACAGACATGCGGACATACTTTCATAATCTTGTAAAGCTATGACAACACTGAGCCCCTCGTTTTTAATATCAGCTGTATAATAAATAGGTTAGCATTCCCTTTATGAAGGAAAAACCTATTAACGAACGGCAAATGTATCAGGGGGTGGATTGTGAAGGTGCTCGATATTAATAGCGATCATGATTTAAGAGTACCTACCAATTATTATATTTTATATATATTATTATATATTATAGGTTATACGATATTAGACTGTAAGCGGAAGGCCGAGGACAAGGTGTTGTGGAGCAGCCTGGGAGAGGCCTAAACTGATTGACGATAGAATAATTATTGAATGACGATACGAATAGATTGATTGACGATATTTTAATTTGACAAAGTAAGGTAAGGTTGGGTTTCTATTTATTTTCTCTCATGGTATGTATTGTTTAACCAATTAATCATATTCTTTATGGTGGATCATAGATAGGTACAGAATACAGGTATTTTTATTACAGAGTGATCAGCTTTGTCCTCGCCTTTGAAAATGTAAAAATTGGTAGGTATATCGCGTGTCGTGTCATGTGTTGTATCATCTTTGTATTGAATTCCCAGAAACAAACTAAATTATCAATTTTATTGGCACTAGGTGTGTAAATAAAAAGTAGCTGCTTATAGTAAATACACAGGTAACTAATTATTTCTGTCAGTGATATTTAAAAAAATACACACAAATATCACGAGAAGTACTCGATAAATAGTCGTTTTTTATCAGGCCTACGTTCCGAATAAAAAACGGATATTTATCGAACACTTCTCGTGATAGCACCCCAAGAATATTGTGTAAACACCCCAAAGCGAAACGCGACAAAATAAAATATCTATTACTATTAAGGATAATGACGAACCTTCTTAAACATGACTTAATATCAGTTGGGAAAAATATTACGCTCATCAGTGGCGTTCAGCGTTTCTTTTTTAAAGGAGGATTTATTTCGCATGCGATTTTTTCGCCGATGTCATTAATCGGTAATGGGGATAGCGAATGGTGTTGATAATAATATTACCTATTTTGGTTTTTTTTTTCGTATAATGTATTTTATTTTTCTGTTGCTTTAATTCGGCTCATTAGCTTTGTGTTGGTATCACAATGTTTAATCAATGGGTTATCTACTTAAAGTTTTTGTTATAATGTATTTATTGAGTAGGTTTTTACTTGTTTTCGCTTAGCGTTCTTTCTGATTTTTTTTTCTCTGCATCTAAAGGTCATCAAGTGTGATGCTAAATAGACTATAGCCTTTCTCAAGAATTGGGCTATCGAATGCAAAAATAATTTTTCAAATCCGACCGGAAGTTTCAGAGATTACCCCTTACCTACATACAAACTTACAAAAAAAAATACTTCTTTATAACACATACTAGCTGCGCCCCGTGGTTTCACCCGCATAAGCTTCGATCCCGTGAGAATATCGGGATAAAAAGTAGCCTATATCCAGGATGTCAGCTACTTCCAAAACAAATTTTATAAAAATTGGTCCAGCCGTTTGAGCGTGAAGAAGTAACAAACATATAAACACACACACACTCACAAACTTTCGCCTTTATAATATCAGTGTGATGGATCAGCAATATCCTTCAAAATGGCTGAGATTGACATCGATAGTATGTTACACAATTAGGGCGTTAATTATGTTTGGGGCCACAAGATTAGAGAGGTTTGAAAGGAAAAAGGAGAGGCCTTTGCCCAGCTGTGGGACGTAATGTTAGCCAACAAAAAAAAGGTTAATAAAGGTTCACAAAGTAAATATTTGATAAGCCCTACTAGGTAGTCACAGTCCCAACCTAACCTTGGTGGGGATATCCTAGCTTAGATACGGCGAGAAATGGCCAAAAATATAAAAAGAGGCTCAATCATTTAAAAAAGTATGCACGCTTAGAAGCGCAAAAATATTATTAGAGACTCGTTCATTAAAAAAAAACGTATGTACATCATTAGTCCCCACGACACAGGGAATCCTAGTGTGGGATCCAAGGCATTCAAGTAAATATCTAGCACACTAAGGCTCATAAGTAATCTGTTACTATTTTTTTTTAATATTGTACCATGTTTTGTATGAAAAGTTTTTTTTTATTTATTTTTTAAAACATCAACAAGTTATAAAAGGATCATTTAAATATTTCCCCATATGTATGTACTACTCAATAACTTGAAATAAAAACTGCAGTTTTCCTTGTACACGTCCAACTAGAGTAAGAAAAGATAAAAGTATCCGCTAACGACAATAGTTTGAAACAATCGTTTATCATCTGCGGTATATGCTGACTGTACCTACACGCTTCAATAGTATTTATACGGTTAGCAAATAAAATTGGAAAATAAAAAAAATACATCATCATCTTCATCATTTCAGCCGAAAGACGTCCACTGCTGGACATAGGCCTCCCCCAATTTTGGGGGGGGGGGGGGCGGTTTGCCATAATCGCCACGCTTGACAGGCGGGTTGGCGATCGCAGTATGGTATGATGGTGTAAAGCATAGAGAACGCTGCTGCCCATTATCCGGTCTCCCTTAGTCGCCTTTTACGACACCCACGGGAAGTATAGGGTGGTGCTATTCTTTAAGTCAGACATAAAAATACTTCGCCAGTGAAAGAAAGAAAAATAGATTTATTTGTCAGAGAAATATGTCATGCATGTTTCTTTGTTTCTCTTCTTATTTCTTACTACCTGCGCCCCGTGGTTTTACTCGCGTAAGTTTCGACCCCGTGGGAATATCGGTATAAAAGGTATCCTATGTGTTAAGCCAGGAAATGGTCTGTTTATGTGCCAATTTTCATCCAAAGCCGTTCAACAGTTTACGCGCAATTGAGTAGAGAGAAACAGTGACTATAACAAAAAAAAAAAACAGTGGCACTCCAAGAGTGCCCACAGAAGTAAAAACTTGATCAATTACGTGTGCATTTTTTAATCGTCTTATAAACAAAACACGCGTGGTGACGGTTACGGTAACAGTGTCGTGAGTTCAATGGTTTATTCCCATCTCAAAAAGTTCCCAACGCGGCTAAAGAAGTGTTAATTTCAAAAAAAAAAAACAGTGGCACTCCAAGAGTGCCCACAGAAGTGAAAACTTGATGAATTGCGTGTGTATTTTTTTAATCGTCTTATAAACAAAACACGCGTGGTGACGGTTACGGTAACAGTGTCGTGAGTTCAATGGTTTATTCCCATCTCAAAAAGTTCCAAACGTGGCTAAAGCAGTGTTTTAATAAAAAATAAAAAAACTGGCACTCCGGGAGTGCCCACAGTAGTTTTCTCTTCAAAAAAAAATGCAAGTCTTTTTTTCTGTTCAGCCTTTTTATTCTAACCGTACCGTAGGCCCGTGACATACTACCTACGTAAACTTACATCATTATCGAGTGGTAAACGTATCTTAATCGACGGGGAAACGTTGAAACTACAGTTTACTATACCACCACTACTACGGTTACAAACTCGAAAGAGAGTCACCAAAAACTAAAAAGAAAACTGAAAAGATGGAAACTAAAAGGTTCTCTTAAATTGGTATCGTCTTTAGAAAAGATTATGCAATCAGTTAACTTTTTTATCCGACTCCAAACAAGGAAAAGTTATGCAATAGTCGAGATTTTAACAAAAAAGACTATCGAAAAGCAACTACAAAGTGAAAAATCATTTCAGTTTTACAAGAAGTCGGTTCAGTGACAAAAAATCATATCAAAGACTTCAACTTTTGAATTAAAAATAATTTTTCACTTTTTAGCCGACATGTTGTGTATCTGGTGTTCTTGAGTGGAGACCGCGAATCGGCAAACGTAAGGTAGGACCGCTCTCTAGCTAGATGGAGCAACGATCTTCGCAGGGTAGCTGGTACCAGCTGGGTGAGAGTTTCCAACTATGGTGGAACCCAGAAGGTGATTAATGCTACTGTTTTAGTTGTCAGTAATTAATGTGAAAAACTTTTATGACTCACTCACTTTTCACTCAAGGAAAAACTCACTAGAGTGTCAACACCCTTCGAGTTACAATAGTAACTCTTCTCTGAACCCTCACCAATGTCTCGTCCATTATTTATAGAGTAAACTTTGTTATTGTTTTTCGTTATAAGTGGTATAATATTTTGTAATACAATGGCGGCAAAACTTTGTATCGGGATCTTTGCTAAACTTATGGTTCTGGTTGATCGCTTGCCCAATAGGGGGTGCCTGTAATCGGGGTAGAATTTGTATAATTATACAAATAAAAATAAATAAATAATTATATCTTTATACAAATAAGAGCCGCACCTTGGTCTGTGGATGGTGACCATCTTTACATACCGTGACCCCTCCGTGCCTCGGAAAGCACGTTAAGCAGTTGGCCCCGGCTGTCATTCGTGGATCTTTGACAGTCGTTACGGGTAGTCAGAACCCGAAAGTTTGGCCATTACGGGTCTTGCCAAAGGATATCATCTTACCCAGTAACTAGGTTGTGGAGGTCAGGTACGCAGTCACTTCATGAAAAATCCTGGTATCCAGCTGCAGCCGGTTAGACTGGAAGTCAACTCCAATATAGTCCGAAAAAGGCTAGGCAGATGATGATGATGATAGTTCGATAGTCCGGACTCTGATTGGAAGATAATCCCGTATGGGATATATAAAGAAGCCTCCTCGTGTAGCGCAGTTTGTTCCGCCAGTTACTCAACTGAACGCTCTCGCTCGGCGCATCCTGGACAGTCACACCCAACACCTTATTTGACTGGCCAATTCTTTCAATTCAAGTGAGGATCCTCCGACCAGACGGGTGTTGTGTCTGGCGGGCAACTACTAGATGATTCATGTCGGGCCGTTGTATCTATGCTAGTTGCGCGGTAAACTCTGCTTGCGCGATGCAGGATTTTGCGTGACGTCAGTATCACGCGTTGTTCGCATGTGGCGTTGTAGATACCGCTACAGGCATCACATCATTTCCACAAAAAGTAGGAGATTTTCCAGATATTTACCACTAGCTGCGCCCCGCAGTTTCACCCATAAAAAATAGCCTACATGTTAATCCAGGGTGTCAGCTACCTCCATACAAAATTTTATCAAAATTTGTCCAGCCGTTTGAGCATGAAGAAGTAACAAACATTTGAACACACACTCACAAACTTTCGCCTCTAAAATATTACTAGTGTGATTTTATTCCGAATTTCCGATACAACTTACAATCAACCCTAAAAAGCTCTACAGCACAAAGCCAACATTTGAATGTTGGCTTTGTTATAGGTTTAACCCTATAATGTTTTAATAATGACGTGTGTACCAACGAATCAATTTGTAGTTTAACCCTTCGGCTGCCTCACAGGTGTGGAGCGGCTGTCAATTTTAATAAACGATCGCTAGGCGTGTGTATTTTTGATTTAATTGCGTGAGCATTGGAGGGTTGGGCATTGATACTGTTTGTTTAAGTTAGGGTATGTGTTGGTGACTAATCAAAATTGTAGGTGCTATTGTATTATTAGTTTTATTTAAGGTGAATTTGAGATAGAAACTAAATTCATTTGTGTTAATGATTGCTTTCAGTGATTTTTGTTTAAAAAACAATTTGCCTGCCTTTTTCCAATGTTGGGATCGGCTTCCAGTCTTACCGGATACAGCTGAATATCATTACAGTATTGTACACCATTACAGTGTAGGTAAGTGGCAGTGGGCAGGGCACATTGCTCGCAGAACAGATGGCCGGTGGGGCCGAAAGGTTCTGGAGTGGCGACCGCGTACCGGAAGACGTAGCGTTGGAAGGCCACCCACAAGGTGGTCCGACGACCATGTGAAAGTCGCAGGAACCCGTTGGATGCGAGAAGCACAGAACCGGTCGAAGTGGAGGTGCTTGGAGGAGGCCTATGTCCAGCAGTGGACGTCTTTCGAGTGAAATGATGATGATGATGATGACAATATGTACATGAAGTGACTACCTATCTGACAGCCACAACCCAGTTACTGGGTAACACAATACCGCTGACTTGGTAAGATTGGTTGTCAGACTTTTCGGGCTTCTGACGACCCATAACGGCTGTCAAAGATCCAAGAATGACAGCTGGAACCAACTGCTTAACGTGCTTTCCGAGGCTTGGGGGTCTCGGTATCCCGTCACCCATCCGCGGGTCGACCGCGGCAAGAGTAGCTTAACCTGGTCGACCGACCCGTGCGGCTGTTATTACACACATCAAAAGTGTCTAGGGATCAAGCATTTTTATGCGGATTTCTTGAGATTGAGATGTGGCTTTGTAATAAATTTATGATTTTATAAATTTATATGGATCCTTTTTGGTGCATTTCATAATTTGAATCAGGAACTGTGAATCAAATTCGAGTAAAAGATGAAAATCAGCTGTCAATATTTTCCCTATAAAAACATACAACGCATTGAAGACATTATTAGTGCTACTGTTTCCCTACTACTGATTAAAACCAACGTTATTATGGAGCGGCGACGTCATTTAAGCAGGGAAGAAATGCTCAGAGCCGTGGGAATGATAGAAGCTGGTTCCCGGCAACGTACTGTGGCTTTAGCTCTGAATACAAGTCAGAGTGTTATCAGTCGACTTTGGACACGTTACCGAAGCACTGGTACCGTGGCTGAGCGCCATGGAGGACGGTATCGCTGCACCACACGGAGACAAGACCGATACATTCAAATCTTAACTCGAAGAGCTCCAACAATAACCGCCATGATGTTAGCCGTGAGGCTTCATCACTCTTCAGGGAACTTAATTAGCGACCAAACAGTCAGAAACCGCTTGCATGAAGTGAACCTTCATTCCCGAAGACCGCTACGGGTACCACCTATAGCAATGCACAATCGTAGGATTCGATATCAATGGGCTCTTGAACACAGAAATTGGGCAGAAGAACAATGGCGTTTCGTGTGCTTTTCTGATGAGTCTCGTTTTGGTATGAGACCAGATACAAGACGTATACGACACTGGAGAACCCCTGGACGCCAACAGCGATTAAAATCCTGCCAGGAAGTCCATCCTTATAGTGGTGGAACCATCATGGTATGGGCGGGTATTTGGATCGGCGGAAGAACTGAGTTGATTTGGATCAGAGGCAACCTCAACGCTCAAATTTATGCTGAGACGATTGTATCAGACGTCATCGTTCCTCTACAAGTGCAAATCGGTCCCTTATTTCAGTTAATGCATGATAATGCACGACCGCACACCGCAAGAGTTGTAAGACAGACTCTCGCCGCAGCTAACATCAATGTCCTGCCCTGGCCTGCTCAGTCGCCAGACTTGAACCCGATTGAGCATGCATGGGATATGCTACAGAGAAGAGCTCTGCCGAATATGGAGGGTATCCAGTCGCAAGAAGACCTTTTTTTGTTGTTGCAACGAACATGGGCGGCCATTCCACAGCGTGATTTTGATGAACTCATTTTGAGTATGCCAAACCGATGTTCTTGTGTTGTAAGTGTTCGCGGTAGAAACACGGATTATTAATTGTTTAAGTTACCCAATAAAATTTTAAAGAAAACTGTTATTTCAGTCTTTTTTTCGAACTTTTGTGTTAGTGGTTCAAATGTCAAAAATCCCTTTATTAGGAAAATGGCAAATTTCTTTATTAATGCAAAGGTGACTTGGTTTATCGTTACTGTGACAAACGAAAACACTTTATTTGATGAATCCTTAAAGAAAATTTTAATTAATATCAATCAGGAGAAAAGTTATTGCAAAAATATATGTTGATCCCTAGACACTTTTGATGTGTGTATTTAGCCACAAGCCCCTCTTCATCCTATCAATAGTATCTCTCCCAATTCCGACACACTTTTTACTTCAATCCGAATAATTTTGAAGGACATTGCTAATCCATTGCTTCATATGTCGATAAATTTATCCGCTCAGCAACGTAAATAACGCAATGAATGTTGTTGAAATGTCAAAATGACACAAAATACAAATTGATGCTGATTCAGAGTTCGACATTTTTCTCAAAGCGACTATTAGTCTGTTTTGCAATTAAATAATAACTAGAGTATAGGAAGTCTTTTTTATAAATCTAGCTTCTACCTGCGACTTCGTCCGCGTGAAATTTCACCCTCCCCCGTTCACCCTCCTAGGGGTGGAATTTCGAAAAACCCTTTCTGAGTGGACCTACTCTTCATAAAGAACACATCCTCCAAATTTCATGTCTCTAGGACCAGCGGTTTAGGCTGTTCGTTGATATATCAGTCAGTCAGGACTTTGAATTTTACATATATAGATAGATAAATCTTCCTATCTGTAGGTAGGTACATATATCTACATACATACAAATAAATACAATTGATGTGTCTGTTTGTAATGTAAAAATAACAGCTTTTTACTAAATGCAGTTAACATTATAATTATACGGTACTCACAGCCAAAAAAAACAAATTTTAACATTTTTGTCTGTCTGTTTATTTCGGCTAATCTCTGAAACGGCTGGACTGATTTTGACGGGACTCATAGTCCAACCGTTTACGGGAAAGGAACATACAAACATAGTCATACATACATATATACATACAGACATAGGCTGATAAACACATTACCACTCCTTTGCGTCGCGCAGTCGGGTAAACAAAAAGGGTACCGCGCAAAATAAAAAACCCATGACTATCCGACATCCACGTAAAGTTGCGGGCGCTAGTTTATACTAAGTGGCGCCACCTTATCACCAATTAACTACACTATCCTGTAGGTACAAGTCCCTTATAATTTTCGCGCCAAAACCGACAGCCATTACACTAAATCCCCATCATAATCACCACCCATCCCCACTTTAAATTATAATTTTTCAATGACCGCAGGAAAGCCTAAGCAAACAAATAAATAACGTAATTAAGTAAAATTAGCGGCTCATGTAATAATATCGTAGGGCTCCAAACAATAAGGGGATAAATATTTATTAAAGGGCCTGAAACTGTCCACTATTGGGTCAAAACATGGAGGGGGAAGGTAGAGTAATGTGGATACGCGGCTTGTGGAATTGGGTTGTACTTACGTTATGGATCATCATTTGGCTAGCCTTTTCCCAACTATGTTGGGGTCGGCTTCCACTCTAACGGGATGCAGCTGAATACCAGTATTTTACATGGAGCGACTGCCTATCTGACCTCCACAACCCAGTTACTGGAAAATACGATACCCCTTGGTAAGACGGGTTGTCAGACTTTCGGGCTTCTGACTACCCGTAACGACTGTCAAAGATCCACAAATGACAGCCGAGAACAACGGCTTAGCGTACTTCCCGAGGCACGGAGGGGTCACGGTATGTAAAGATTGTCACCCATCCACAGACCAATCGCGGCAAGCGTAGCTTAACCTGATCGATGGACCTGTGCGGCTGTTATTATTTATCCACGGGCCCCTCATTACGCTAAAGATGCATTTCTTTATTAAATTTGATATAGAAGTTTGCTGATCAAAAGTAATTTTGATTTTTTTTTAATACAAATGATCATCATCTCTCTCATCTCTATCTATGTTGTCTGTGTGGTGCCGGACTCAAAGAATAGCACCACCCTATACTTCCCGTGGGTGTCGTAAAAGGCGACTAAGGATCGCACCGGAGAATGGGCAGCGGCGTTCTCTATGCATTCCTGGTGGAATGCATAGAGAACGCTTACTCGCCACGCTTGGCAGTCGGGTTGGCGATCGCAGACCCAAAATAAACAAATTCTATTATAAATTGGATTTTTGAAGTAATAATAAAATCCATTAAAATAAATATTTCTTGACAAATACAATTCGCTATGTAGGCAATTGGTTGACACTGAGGACGATGAAAAAAAAAGAGAGCGAGGAAAATTATTTATTCTGCACAAATGCACCAGTTATGAGGTTCAGATTTTTTTTTCAAGGCAGTGTAGTTAACCTATCCAATCTGTTTACTTTGTGTAAATTATTTCATCACCACTGCTATCAAAACGGTGAAGGAAAACATGTCCTAGAACCATAGACTCGAAGACAAGTGACATCTACCAACCCGCACTGGGCCCGCGTGGTGGATTACAGCCCACTCCCGCTCACAGAGGGGGGCCTGTGGCCCAGCAGTGGGAATATATGACATATAGCTATATATGCTGTATAACATATATAACATAACATCTGATATGCTATTCTATGCTAGATTTTTAAGTCTAGACGACATCTGGACGAAATCGGACTTCCTCGTTTCTGCAGTGCCTCCAAGATGTTCGCGAAGGCTCATACTGACGGTTTACAAACCGTCATTCGGAAAAAAGTCGTGTCACTTATGAGGAGGGTGCGGGGGAGTCACAACAGCATCCTGGAAACTATAGCTGAAGATGTGCGTGCGCCTGTTGAGGCATTTCGTTCGTCTGGTGATCTTTTGGGGAGGTATCTCCCTGTTGGTTATCTTGACGGGGCGGGGTGGCTCAGCACAGGGGCCTTTATGATTTGTGATGTTTATGATGAGTGTTGGCCTTTGTTATTATATTTAAAGGGCTTACATGACCTAAAACGCGGTCACTGTCGGACTGCATAGAAAAGAAAGAGAAGCGCGATGACACAACGCTGGTAATTTATTGCAAAATATGAAGCAATTATTTAATTACAAAAAATCTATTGTTTGGAGTTTTTGAGTAAAAAATTAAAACACTAGTATTATAGTGTGTTGCTTGTAGAATAATCTGACAAAAAATCAGAATGATTATATGTATAGTATGGTAATTATTGTAAAAAGAAAGTTTTTAGATGTATCTTCTTGATTTTTTTTTATCGCATCAAATTAGTTGTATTATGTTTTCAACACACTGTCTACCTAGCATGAATCCTGAAGAATCACACTAATATTATAAAGGCGAAAGTTTGTGAGTGTGTGTGGGGGTGTGTGTGTGTGTTTATATGTTTGTTACTTTTTCACGCTCAAACGGCTGGACCAATATGGATAAAATTTGGTATGGAGGTACCTGACAACCTAGATTAACATATAGGCTACTTTTTATCCCGACATTCCCATGGGATCGACACTTATGCGGGTGAAACCGCGGGGCGCAGCTAGTATTATATATTTTTCTGATTTTGTTTACTGTAGTCGATCATAGTCTGTGTGGTGCCGGACTTAAAGAATAGCCCATAATCCCGTGGGTGTCGTAAAAGGCGACTAAGGGTAGTACCGGAGAATGGGCAGCAGCGTTCTCTATGCATTCCACCACCATACCATACTGCGATCGCCAACCCGCCTGCCAAGCGTGGCGATTATGGCAAACCCCCCTTTTGGGGGAGGCCTTTGTCCAGCAGTGGACGTCTTTCGGCTGAAATGAATGATGAGTCGATCATAAATAAAACTTTTATTGTTTCTAAAACTTGAGTTTTTTGTGTTTAGGTCCTGTAAGCCCCTTAGAGGCACTAACATTAGTTTCTAAGTTTTTTCCGATGGACCTAGATGTCCCAAAATAAATAATTTTTAATTTGAATTTGATATCATTGTCATATCCAACCCTTTCCTCGCTGCATGTGTGTTGTTGGTCAAGCTGCGTTAACCTATGTAGCCCTGGGGGCGTACCTTCGTTGCCACCAACTGTCATAGCATGTTTTATTATTTATACCACACTATGCTCTACGCAGCCTGTTTGCGTAGTTTGGTTCCTGGGAATAGCGGTCACAACTTCATTTGTGAGGTAATTAAACGTTACTTCTGAAGGTTGCATGAATAAATGAGTAACTGAATAGTTTTACGCCTCGAAATATACTATTTTTAAAAATAGTATTTTTCGAGGTCAAAAGGAAAAACGGAACCCTTATAAGATCACTTCGTTGTCTATCTGTCCGTCAGTAAAAACCCTTTTTCTCAGGAACGCGTGGAGTTATCAAGTTGAAATTAATATCAAATACTGAAGGCTGCAATCTCTTGAAGCTGTGAAAAAATCAAGCTTTTAAGTCAACGCAATCAAAAGATACGGGTGTTTATGTTCCGGAATCAAAACCTATAGGGTACTTCCCGTTGACCTAGAATCATGAAATTTGGCAAGAAGCAATTTCATGTCGCACAAGTAAAGGAAAAAATCCAAAACCGTAAATTTGTAGTTACATCACAAAAAAAAAAATGCCTACGTACGGAACTCTCAATGCGCGAGTCTGAGTCGCACTTGACCTGTTTTATTTTCTATTAAAAATTTTAATTTGTTCACTTTTATTTCTTGTTACCCGACTGCGTCAGAAGGAGGGTTATGTTTTTCGAGTGTATGTATGTATGTATGTATATTTCTTTGGCACGCTCTATAGCCTAAACGGCTTGATCGATTTCAGCTTGAGAGGTGCCGTTAGATTCGTCTTAATTGTGAGAGTGACACTGGGTATATCAAAATTGAAAAAAAAAATAAAATGGCCGATTTTTGGCGCAATATTACTTAAAAAAAAAATTTTTTTTCTCGAAACCTGTCGAGTGGGGTATCAAAATAAACGGTTTTAAAAGGTGATTACATAAATATATATAACTTATATGGTTAAAAGTAATTCGAAGTGACAAATCGTAAAAAAACACGTACCAAGAACTAAATCGTTTGCGAAATCTTTCACATTTGTAAACTAAAAAGCTGGAAATAAAAAAAGTTATTTAAAAAATAAAAAAAACCCGACTGCGAAACTGAAAAGCTAAAAACAAGCCCAATTTAAATAAAATAAAATTTGGAAGCAGGCGGGACCCATATCATTTTCATTATATTTTCAAATTCAAATGGGTCCCGCCTGCTTCCAACTTTTATTTAACTTAAAATGGGCTTGTTTTTAGCTTTTCAGTTTCGCAGTCGGGTTTTTTTAACAATGGATACAACATAAACATAGCAACGCGCTAATTTTACCCTAAAGGACAGGTAGAGGTGTACTGGTTTATAGTACGTCCACGGTAACGGACACTTTGCCAATAACATATTATGCAGTGAGCAACCTACATTTAAGGTAAATAAGTAAAAATTTTACACTTATAATATCATGTTTAAGGTCATAGCACACGTATCAAACCGGAAAGGGATCGGCACCGTATCAACTCGAGCCGTTCAGTATTCTTTGTATGAAACTCCCTACAGCAACGCACACTATTCGGAATAACATAAAAATAACAAAATGAAATCCTAACTTAACTAAAACTATACAGAAACTAAAAAATAGCGTCGGAAAATTCATCCGCATCGCTGTCGACTGGTAATGTACCCAACAGACTGGCGTCATTACCAAGTTGTATGGCAATGCTTACGCTCTGGCCAAGATAAAAGCCAGCTCTTGTGTCACGGGTAGTGTCAACCAGCCGTTTCGAAATTTCTTTAATAAGGCCATGAGCACTCGGACCCCACGGCCCGAGGGTTTCAACCCCAAACGGCTCGAAAATATAATATTAAAATTATATTATTAAACATTCTGTATTTTTATCCCCACACGAACCACCCCAATTTGTAAAAATAATACACCACACAAATCAGTGATCAACTTCTTACATTCGATAAACAAACAAAACTTACAAACCAATAGTTACTGCTACCAGTTTCCATTAACTCCTTAATCATCAAAATCACAATAACTAAACACCATTTAAAATGTTCGATCGCGTGATACCCACGGTTTAAGTTAACCCATTAAGTTAACCCATTAGGTTAACTACCAATATATAATGGCTTCATAGTAAAGGGTTAAGTCTGATAATGATTGGGCCTCACCCTTTGAATTAGGAAAATTACTTGCTTTGTTATATTTAAAGTATTGGTGGTCTGTGGTGCTACGTCATCGATGACGTAGCATAATCAGCATAGGTACAATGTTCCCACAGCTGGGACACTGGGCCTCTAAACACGCGGGCCCAGTGCGGGTTGGTAGATGTCACATGTCTTCGAATTTTTGGTTCTAGGACATGCCGGTTTCGACGGACGGGGCCCGTGGCTAAATAATATCAGCTGCACAGGTCGATCGATCAGGTTAAGCTACGCTTGCTGCGGTTAAGCTGTGGGTGAGTGACCATCTTTACATACCGAGACCCTCCGTGCCTCGGAAAGCACGTTAAGCCGTTGGTCCCGGCTGCATGACATTTGAAGGTCTTTGACAGTCGTTACCGGTCACAGGAGCCCGATAGCCTGACCACAGACTTTCTGGCTGAAGAATGTGTTAGTTTTATTCATTCGGTGCTAGTAGAATTGTGGGCGTGTGGTAGCCCGAAAGTCGTACCAAGGGTAGTAACTGGGTTGTGGAGGTCAGATAGGTAGTCGCTCCATGTAAAATACCAGTATTTTACATGGAGCGACTACCTATCTGGCAATTCAGCTGCATCCGGTTAGACTGGAAGCCGACCCCAACATAGTTGGGAAAAGGCTAGGCAGATGATGAGGAAATGCCGGTTTCCTCACGATGTTTTCCTTCACCGTTTTGAGAAAAGTGGTGATGAAATTAAATGCACAAAGTAAAGCGCTTGCCTGGATTCGAACTCACGACTCGCAAGTCTGGGCCGATGCCACTCGGCCACTACTACTCATAAGAGCGCAGACGGAACACAATCGTTACCGATTTTTGTACCTCAGCTTAATGAAACAGTAGAGACCAATTTGTTTTAAAACTCACGTTGCACAAAACGTATAGGACATACAAAAATATCTGAACGATTGTGGAACCTACAAAAAGTTTGCCATGTGCAAGCGCGCAAATCCAAACACCTGGCAGCTACTCAGAAATTCACCAAAACCCAACAAAGTCAAATAATTTATTTCAAATAGGCACATCAAAGGCACTTTTGAACGTCAAAAATTACAAGTAAATAGAATTGATTCTAGTCGCCCATTCCAAAAGGTAGTTTTCATATGGAGAAGAATGGGCAAGAAACTCCACTGTTACTCGTTTAAAATGTTTTACAAGGTATACATAATATAATTAAATGTGAAGACGATGCACCTAGAATAAAATTAGTCTACCACAAAAGGTAAAAAGAATTAAAAATGCAGCAATGACAGGTAAATCAATTATGTGATGGTGCTCACATATTTACAAATTATTTACAAATATTGTAAAAGCACACAACAACAACAACTTTACCCAACCTAGGAACCGATACCAGGACCTCAGAGGTAACAGGGTTATTACCAAACCTAAAACAGTTCAAATAAATTCAAATAGCGTCAACTCACGCAGGTTATTTCTAAAATTGGGCAAAATAAACAAACTATATCAATATTAGCGGTACTTACTATTTTCCTTTATGTCAATACAGACCTCGGGCTTAGTAGGTTCAAGTAAATATTCAGAATGTAATGGTGACGCGGATGAAGAGGTGATGGAAGTATTTTGAGTGTAAAAGAGTTTTAATAGATCAGTAGTGCTATTCTGTAAAAATATCACAGTGAAAACATAGCGACGGTGAAGTATCAATATCTAATAACTAACATTTTTGCGATTTTCACTTTATTGCATATTCGTAGGCAAAATAATATCCCTAACCTGAAATATTTGATTGAAATCATTACCATCATCATCACTAGCGTTTACTGCAATTTTTTCAATATATACTTTTTTATTCAAATATTAAAAACTATAGAAATGAAACTTTTTTTCGCCTCCTGTAAAATCATGTTTTTGTAATTATTAGATATTGATACTTCACCGTCGATAGGTGAATTGAGCTTAACCTTTTGATGGCAACAGTAGTAAACCAAAATGTGTCCAGCACACCACGGTTCGACTACATGACAGACTTTGACGCCGAGGGCACGTTTTTGAGTTTTTGACCTGTGGCGGTCAAAAGGTTAAAGTGAGCTGACAATAGTGTCAATCCCTAGCATCAGGTGGAAATGATAGCACACTTTAAGCTAAGAGCTGAGCTGAGCTTTGAGCTGTGAGCTTTCACCTAAGTTATCACGGTGATATTTTCACAGAACAGCACCGCTAATGACTGATACAAAAACTCAATATCGCTGGGAGTTAAACCCAAAGCCAGCAGTTATATTTAATAGCACTTACAACCACTAGCTCTGCTAGACTGACCAGCCTGTCAAAACATTTTTTTTTCTTTTTTTCGTGTGCTGTGCAAAGGCTTGTACCCTTTCTCATCTAATGATATGATATTAACACTTTAACATATAAACAATATTTTAAAATCTAGACGAGGTCGTACCCATCCGACTACTCTGAGAAAAAACACGAAACAAACGCAAAGACCCAGACATAATCTTGGTGAGATCATGTGAAAGACAATTTGTGCTGATCATCATACCAGGGAGCCTAAAAAGGCCACATTGGCAGAATCATAAAAGGGTAACGTTATGAATCATAATATGGCGAAGACAGTGTTTTTTTTCGCTTCACTACGTAGTTGCGTAGGTATAATCAAAGAGATTGGATTGGATTTGAATTGGTTTGATTGGTATTTGGTATTTATTGCAGAGACAAAAAAAAAACTGAAAAATCCTTCACCTATGGGATTTGATTGATTAACTTAACAGTTAACTGTCCATTACGATTCATAATGTTATCCTTTTATGATTCTGCCAGAGTGGCCTTTTTAGGCCCCCCGAATCTTTATCGTGGTGAACCTCAAAGGCAATGTCTTGTCTTCCTAACATTATAAAATATCGAAAAAAGAAATTCGCTTCCATCCCCATTATATCCCTGTTTATCGCAACGAGGTCCCCAGACAACTAGCTAGTTGTGCGTTCCCAAGTTAACTATTAAGAATTTTTAATTTGTCCACAAACAGATCGTTTGTGTCGATAACGTGTTGGTGACACGCTACCGTTACTGATATTGTTGTTAGGTTAATAAAACAATTAATTTTGTAATATTTTAGTTTATTGTAATTAGGAAAGTTTCGGTATAACGGTTTAAACGTTGACTTTTTTCATGTACTTTAGAAGAATAAATGGGTTCTAGGAAATATGTTTTAGGTTTCATCGGCTTTCAGTCATATTGAATTTAAAAATGTTAAGTGATAGAAAGAAAAAAATACCTACTCGATTCAGACGGGAAAAGTCCTCAATTTATTTTCTATTAGGTTCAAGAAACATCTTTGTTCAACAGTTTAAAAAAAATAAACACCGTATCCTCTCGTAAAGTACACAGAATGTTAATTCCCGTAACAAAGAAATAAAGTTTTTAAAAAGTCAACGTCAAGTTATTTATTTCAAATAGGCCATAAAACGGCATTTATGATCGTCAAAACTTACAAGAAAATGGAATTGATTCTAGTTGCCCCTTCCAAAACATAGTTTCGTATGGAGAAGAATGGGCAAGAAACTCCATATTTACTCCTTCAAAATATTTTGTGTACATTCATTATTTTATAAGTTTTTATCATCCGTAAAAACACGTATATCAAACCTGAAGGAGGAGGGTATACTCCTCTTCAAAAATGATCATCATCTGCCTAGCCTTTTCCCAACTATATTGGGGTCGGCTTCCAGTCTAACCGGATGCAGCTGAATACAAGTATTTTACATGAGCGACTACCTATCTGACCTCCACAACCCAGTTACTGTGTAATGCGAGGGCTTCTGACTACCCGTAACGACTGTCAAAGATCCACGAATGACAGCCGGGAACAACGGCTTAACGCACTTTCCGAGGCTCGGAGGGGTCTCGGTATGTAAAGATGGTCACCCATCCACAGACTAACCGCGGCAAGCGTAGCTTAACCTGATCGATCGACCTGTGCAGCCGTTATTATTTAGCCACGGGCCCCTCCTCTTCAAAAATCAATAACAAAAATAAGGCAACAGTCCAACGAGTAGTAAATCAAGCTGTCCCCTCTAAAATCGAAGCCAGAACACTCGCGGTATCTTCATAAGAATTGATGTGGCGAATAAATCAGAGAACGACAACCTTGTGTCCGGAGTACGCCCAAACACTTGACTAATCTGGATTTATGGATGAGCGTACGTAGCTAGAGGATTTTCGGGAGGAATTTTCCTCTAATATTAATGGCGGTTAGTTAGTTTTTGCACACATGAAAACACTGAAACTGGTCAACTTTGGAAAATGAGACCTTTACAGAGATTCTAAGAGAAACTTTGATCTTTGAACCTATTTGCCTAAGTTTCTCAATTAAATCTCAATACTGGTTGCGGTGAGCAACGCAACTTTCATTTTACGTAAACTAAGGTCGAAATTAAATTATTGTCAACTTGAAAATCCCATTATTATTTAGGTACAACTAGCAGCGCCCCGCGGTTTCACCCCCATAAGTGTCGATCCCGTTTCCAAGGAAAACAACAATAATAACATTATTGTTGTTTTCCTTGGAAACAGCACTTTTTTTCGCGATGAAAGGTACCCTATGTCCGTTTCTGTACACCTGACAACGTATATGCAAGATTTCAGGATGGTTCAGTGGTTTAGGCGTGAAAGTCAAAGTCAAAGTCAAAAAATTTATTTCAAGTAGGCACTTAAAAGGCACTTATGAACGTCAAAAATTACGAAAAAATAGAATGGTAGAAAAGGTAACAAACAAAATTACTTTCGCATTTATAGTATTAGTTAGGATTAATTAATAATATAATAAATATATAAAGTTAGGAAGTTAGGAGTACCAAAATAAGACCTTGTTGGTATTAAGTTCGCAAGCGTGAACGTGGGGTCCTGGGTTCTATTTTCTGTTCAGGCAAAGTGTAGATAATATCTTTTCCAATTGAGAATTTGTCAGTAGTAACAGCTTAACAGGTGCTCGCCACTTATGGCCTGTAAAAAACTGGCAAAATGTGGGCTTACAATATAATACACCTTTCCTTACAATATAATATCTCTTTTGGACATTCCAGGGGCCCAAGTCTGCTATTTTTATAAATTCGTCATTCCAACACGATCCCATTGTCATTTTGCTAAAAGTTCGTAATCTGCTAAATTCATAATGGTCGATCATTGGTTGGTCAATGGCACAGAAGTTTTACGATATTCGTAACAAATTAAAAGCAACGACTGCACAATGACGTTCTAATGGTAGGTCACTGATCAAAGGAACTGTCAAAATTTTAGCAGATTACCGCATAAGTCAGTAATTCAGTTTTCATTATGTACGAGATTACCATTCTATGCCATTTCTTTCAATGGAGTGTCAGTGGTTGACCATTGGAAAGTCATAATGACGCCATTTTATTAGTAGATTACCAAACTTGTCAAAATCAACAATTATGAAATCAATGATAGACCATTCTGACACTATTGTAACAGCAGACTTGAGGCCCTGGTGTGCATTATCATGTTTTATAAACAAAACAACACTTTTCTCTAACAACAAAAAGTCCCCTACACTGTACGCTCACAGCTGCCCGATGAAGCATTAGTGAGAGGCAACATTTTTACCTATCACACGCACTTTCCGATCCTCGATACTAATGGACTCCGCTGATCTGACGCAGAACCTGGAAAACGTGTGTTCTTGGTTCAGAAAAATGGCTGCGAATACTAATCGTTCAAATCAAATCAATGACATCAACCCAAATTATTATAACTATTTAATTAAAAAAAAAATAAAAAAAAATATGTTTTATGAAGTAGTAAAGCAGATTGTCCATAATCAGATCCGCTTTAAAGCCAGTCACGAGCATAAGTATGTACCTATACACTTGGCTTTATTCAAAGGCGATTTTCTCCTTTATTTTTGAATGAAATTTTATATTATTAAGACCATAGTATTTTCGAACCCTAGGTTTATGTAAAGTGTCGTATTTCAAGATTGCATTCGTTATTTCGTGAAAAAATCGCAATTTAAAGTTGCCAAGTGTTGACATATTACTGCTCGTGACTGTACCTACCTATGGTCATAAAAATATACTTATAAATTATAAAATATTTTACCATATTCGTAAAAAATGTTATTTGATAGATTTTTTATAAAACCTATAATGTTATTATTTAATTTGCATGGAATAAGAGGCAGTTTTATTTCATTTATTTAATAATAACAGTTTTTTTTCTAGGCTGAGTTGATTGATTCAATAATCTCCATTTTTACGGATTCAATTTGAATGTTAAAAATAAAAATCTAGAGTTAATATATTTCAATCTTTCATACTTTACTAAAACATTCTAGTTTTGCGCGTTGAATATCAGCAACAACAAACAATTTTCTATCTTTGTATAATTTAGCGAAAAAAATATTTTGTTACTTAAGTAATTTCGCACTGTGTGAGCACCATTATTTCTCTTCTAATAAATCAATTACGATGTTTTTCGTACAAAAACACCAAAACCCGACGCCCACATACCGTGTTCTCGTCCACACCACACTCATCATTTGTCTCGATTTTGACAACAGCATATCGGCTGAAAAATGCGCCGATATACATCTCCCAATTACAAGGCCGCTAAGTGAAAAACCGGCTTTTGCCATATTTCGCGGGTTTTTCGACAGCTGGGCTTTCGACAGCTTTGATTTGCTTTTTTTGTTACACAGGACACGTCAATTTGTGTTGAATCAAGATTTATTTGTGTTCTGTTATGGTTTTTTGCCTATTTTTTAGCTACCCGGTTCTTGATTTTTGTTGAAACAGTGCCGGATTCCTTGTTCTGGATTCATCATTTCAGCCGAAAGACGTCCACTGCTGGACATAGGCCTCCCACAAACACCTTCACTTCGACCGGTTCTGTGCTTCTCGCACCCAACGGGTTCCTACGGCCTTCACATGGTCGTCGGTCTATCTTGTGGGAGGCCTTCCAACGCTAGGTCTTCCGGTACGCGGTCTTCGGGCTATGTCGTTTTGGATTACACCTTGTTTTATTTCCACCATCGAATCATCAATACTGGAATTTAATATATTTTTATTTATACTATTCTATGAATATTTATTTATAGAATATTTATTGTCACACTGTTGCAACAACTACTTTACTAAGAGGTTCTTAACGTTTTTTTTAAAGTACCAATTACTACTTTTATCCATGCTTCTAGATTCGACTTAGACCTTTGCAAATAAGTCTAAAATAAATAAAAACCATTATACTTTTAATTAGTAGAGTAATTAGACATTTAATTAATTAATTTCATCCCCAACCATTCACCAACCGCAATCACCAAGGGTTTAAATCGATGCATAAACTGTGGACGTAGACGCATCATCTGCCTAGCATTTTCCCAACTATGTTGGGGTCGACTTCCAGTCTAACTGGATGCAGCTGAATACCAGTATTTTACTTGGAGCGACTGCTTAACAACCCAGTTACTAGGTAATACGATACGCCTTGGTAAGACTGGTTAACAGTTTTTCGGGTTTCTGACTACCCGTAACGACTGTCAAAGATCCACGAATGACAGCCGGGACCAACGGCTTAACGTGCT
Source organism: Mesoligia furuncula (assembly GCA_916614155.1). Classification (NCBI taxonomy): domain Eukaryota; kingdom Metazoa; phylum Arthropoda; class Insecta; order Lepidoptera; family Noctuidae; genus Mesoligia; species Mesoligia furuncula. The sequence continues at coordinate 3,121,483 of OU744810.1, forward strand.
TTCCGAGGCACGGAGGGGTCTCGGTATGTAAAGATGGTCACCCATCCACAGACCAACCGCGGCAAGCGTAGCTTAACCTGATCGATCGACCTGTGCGGCTGTTATTATTTAGCCACGGGCTCTTGCAGTAACTACCACACAGTGATTGCACGTAATTGCCCAAAAATCAATGGCAACCAATCGATCTTGCCCCCCTCCCCTCCCCCCACACCTGAATATAGCCCGCGAACACGCTAACTGGAAATCAGCTGGTAATCGGCGCTGATCAATCATTGGGCTAGATTCTATAAGTCGCTACACAACCCGGGTTGAATTATTTTTCTGTGTTGTTTCCTGAATGAAGTATTTGAATAATGGCGAAGACTAGAATGTTTGTTTTCCTGTTTATTGGCTACTAAGATTCTGTTTTCCTTTAAAATGTAAGCTATCAGACTTGAAATAATAATAATAATAATCCATACTAATATTATAAATTCGAAATTCGAAAGTAACTCTGTCTGTCTATACGTTACCTTTTCAGGCCTAAACCACTGAACGGATTTCGATTAAATTTGGCAGAGAGATAGATTGCATCCCGAGGAAGGACATAGGATAGTTTTTATCGATATACCTTGCGGGCGAAGCCGCGGGCGGAAGCTAGTTTGTACATAAAAAACCGGCCCAGTGCGAGTCGGTCTTGCACACAAAGGGTCGTCGTTCGTCGTTTCAGCCGATAGACGTCCACTGCTGGACATAGGCCTCCCCCAATTTTGGGAGGGTTTGCCATAATCGCCACGCTTGGCAGGCGGGTTGGCGATCGCAGTATGGTATGATGGTGGAATACATAAAGAACGCTGCTGCCCATTCTCCGGTACGATCCTTAGTCGCCTTTTACGACACCCACGGGAAGTAAGGGGTGGTGGTATTCTTTAAGTCCGGCACCACACAGACACAAAGGGTATCGTGCACAATAATTTAACATATCACACATATCGTGTTTTTATTTAAGTATAATGAAAACAATGAAAAAATTTGAAAAATGAAAAAATGTTTATTGGAATCAACAAGTTCACGTATTACATCAGTGGTGATTGGAGTCTCCTTTTAAGCGTATAAAGCTTAAAAGGAGGCTCCAATCACCACTGATGTAATACGTGAACTTGTAGTGCTACATTATAAAAAACACGATACTTGTATGGGAACCTCTTAAATTTTTAACATTATTTTATTTTCATTATTCTAGTTTCCCATATTTACAACTACAGAAGACATTCCCCAATCACTACAAACATTGTCACTAAAGCCTAGGACACACTAAACATAGCTATTCTATCCTATAGCCCCGTATCGGTCCCGCCAGTGAAATCGCCCGTGACACCCTCTAGGGGAGGTTATAGCCCCAATTAGAAATACGACGTTTTCGTAAAATGCATGTCTGTGTGTACAATGGTTTAGGAGATCGTGTATTGGCTTGTAATATCTACGAGACAGTTTATTTTTATGTTCTATGTGAAAACATCCATACTAATATTATAAATATGCAAAAGTGTGCCAACCGCGGCAAGCGCAGCTTAACCTGATCGATCAAGCCGTGCAAGTGTTATTACTTAGCCATAAGCCCCCGCAATGTTATGAGTCAATAACTAATATTATTGAGAACTGCAGTGAACATTAGCGTCATAAACTAATACGTTTACATGGTACTTGCAGGTCTGATATCTCTTTAACCCGGTATTTCACAGCCTTCTGCTCATAATAAAAATTGATGCTTTTGATATAAAGTTTCATTTGATGATATATGGTTTTTTTTGGACATACCCGGCCAAAGCGCCCATCATTCTTTGACAACTATTAATGAAAAAAGAAAAACATAGGGTCACAGTATAAATATCCTTCATACTCAGTTTGTGAAATATCTTATAATATGGTCCATTAATGGAGGAGGGAATAGGCGAGAGCCAAACCTCGAATTACGACTTTTTACTTAGGATTTTTCAAAAGTCTCTCCGACCGCATTTCCTCATAAGGAGAGTTTTCTGTGCAAAATTTTAATTTACCAGGTCCAACCAAGGGTTTGGGCGCTGGACGGTGACATGAAACGTTTATTTTCTTTTAATTGTAGTTACCTGTGAAAAAGAGAAACCTAGATAAAGTGGATAAGACAGAGATTAAAACAGAAGACGAACTAGCAGGGGATCGAGGAGGGGGGTTCATTTATAAAAAAAGAATGAAAAAAAGATGTATTTATTGAGACTCGCACAGGAGGAACACAAACTAAAATTAAATATTAAAACACAAAAATAAAGCGTAGTGTGGGACGCCCCTTAGCTAGATGGACGGACGACCTAAAGAAGGAGGCTGGGGTAGACTGGACGCGGAAGGCGGAAGACAAGGTGTTGTTACGCAGCCTGGGAGAGGCCTATGTCCAGCAGTGGACTGCTATAGGCTCAGTTGATTGATTGATACAAATAAAAATACTTAACAGTATGCAAAAAAAAACCCCGTGGATAAATAATAACAGTCGCACAGGTCGATCGATGAGGTTAGCTACGCTTGCCGCAGTTGGTCTGTGGATGGGTGACCATCTTTACATACCGTGCCCCCTCCGTGACTCGGAAAGCACGTTAAGCCGTTGGTCCCGGCTGTCATTCGTGTATCTTTGACAGATGTTACGGGTAGTCAGAAGCCCGAAAGTCTGACAACCAGCCTTATCTATTAGTATATAGGGGTATCTATTGGTATATATTACCCAGTAACTGGATTGTGAGGTCAGATAGGCAGTCGCGCCATGTAAATTTTCTTCTTCTTTCTTTCTTCTTTCTAGTATTCAGCTGCATCCGGTTAGACTGGAAGCCGACCCCAACATACTTGGGGAAAGGCTAGGCAGATGGTGATTGATAAAACCTCAATAAAAGTATTTGACCTCTCCCAACTTGGAGTTGTATCTGAAAAATGTTGAATATCAGACAGTTTACTTTTACTTAATATATGTATAGTTACAGCCTCAGACACATCAACGGTGAGGAATAATTATTCAAATGTAATAGAGCAATATTCCAGACAAGGTAGGGATAGCAAAAAAAGTTGTAAAAGGAAACCGTGTATAAATAAAAGTTAAATTTCTGATCAACCAGGATGGAGTGTAATTATATGGATCTACTAAGATTTCCCAGGATCATCAATCACGGGACATTTGAGTGGAGTGTCGATATGAACCATATTTGAACGGCAAAAGTGGTCAGAAATGCCTCGGAAAGAACTTTAACCTGTTGGTCCCGGTTGTCATTCGTAGATCTTTGACAGTCGTTAGGGGTAATCAGAAGGCCAAAAGTCTGACAACCAGTCTTACCATGGAGTATCATGTTATCCAATAACTGAGTTGTGGAGGTCAGATAGGTAGTTGCTCCATGTAAAACACGAGTATTCAGCTGCCTCCGTTTAGACTAGAAGCCGTCTCCAACTTATTTAGAGAAAGGCTAGGTAGATTGACGTGGTCAGAAATCGCAAAAGATGAAAAACTTCTTCATCTTTCTTTGGAAGATCTAATTGAATAATATTAGTATACTAGCTTCTGCCCGCAACTTCGTACGCGGATCCTGTTGCTTATGCCAGCGACAACGGGGTCGTCAAAATCGAAGATCTGAAACGTCTGATGTCGAATTCTAAGAGTCCGGGGACGGGACGGGTTGTGGTGTCTCGCCGACACACAACCCGTTAGAATTTTCACCTCAATGATATTTCTCTGCAGCGAGACGACTTTGAGCCGGGTCCCATTGCACAGTTTCGGCGGAGTGAGTTTCCGAAGAAGCATAATTGGGACACCGACCTTTAACTTAATGGTGTGCGCTGGTAGTCCACTTGCACTGAGGGAATTGAGAAATTCTACGGGGTAATGTGTGGCGTCATCTTGGTCGACAACAGTGTTTATTGAAGTGTAGATCACTTCATTTCCCTCAATTTCCGCGAGAATGCATTCATTGATCGCTAAAGCTTGGTCGTTTCTGGGTGTTAAAATGGCTCGTTCACACACCCAAGAATTATGTTGGTGCGGTATCCTATTGATGTCCCCGTACACCAGGCGAATCAAATCTTCTAAGGTGGACACCACTCTCCCAAGTATCTCAGGTAGAACCACCTGGCCACCGTCTACTGGTAGCGTTCCCTCACCCAATTTGAAGTGAACATCAGAAAATTCTTGGGCGTGTACATTCCCGCCAAGATGTGCTCTCATAATCATCGTTAAGCGCAACCTATGAATATGTGGCCATAAGAAAGAGTATTTCAACAAAGCATTCACCTCATCAGCCCTAGTTCCTCGCGTCACCACAGGCAGCGTTTGTCGGAAATCGCCGCTAAACAGAACTGTAACGCCACCCCCCATTTGCTGGTTCCTGCGGATGTCCTGCAAAATCCTATTTACCGCCTCTACTGCTTTTCTGTTCGCCATAATGCATTCATCCTACACAATTAAACAGCAATCTTTAAGCACGCGCCCTTTGTCACTATTGCGTGACACTCCACAAACAGGTGTTTCATTACTCTCTAAATCTATAGGAATCTTAAACATTTCGTGCGCTGTTTTGCCACCAGGAAGCAGTGTTGCGGCGATTCCTGGCGATGCTACTGCAATGGCAATCTTGTCTTGCCTCCTGACCTCTGCGAGAATGCCAGCGGTAACATATGTTCTCCCTGTTCCACCAGGAGCATCCAAGAAAAACATTTTACCTTGGCCGAGCCGAGTCAAGGATGGTGTCGAAAATTTGCTTTTGCTCTGAGGTAAACTTAGAGACATGGTCATTGACGACGGTACTCATAGCTCTTGGATCATAATTTATTTCAGAGTTGTAGAGTAGAGTAGTAGAGTAGTTGTGGAGTCGGTAGCCCATAATCCACCAGAGAACTGCCGCAGATCGAAATGACCATAATTATCTTGAAATGAACTAAGGCAACTGTTTAGAACGCGCTCATCAGTTGCGTCAGTGTTATCTTCAGTAGTGCGTCTCAGACCTCTTAGGAACTCTTCGACAGAAGATGCCGATATTTCTCCCACAACAGAAGCGGATTTTCAATACCGCGGAACACCAACATGACGACAAACAGATGTCGCAAACGACTGAGATTGTCACTAATGCTGGCCTCCTCAAGCGCGTTGTCCCAGTGCTGATCACTGTCGAGAAGGTGGCGTGCTACGCAAGCAGCGCGGTATGTGGGATACTCAATGTCATCGACTGTCCTTAGAAACGCAAATGATGTTGGGCCCCGCACTGTGTGCAGTAACATTCGCAAATAATAGCACTCGCCATTCATTGGGTGCACAGTGTAAACCCGTCCCAATGCGGTGTCCTTAAAAATTCCTGGAAACCCGTCCACGGCGTGTCCGCGTCGGCGTCGATTAAATACATCTCTTTGCTTGTCGTACGTGTAGTACGACGGCACCTCATCATAGGTGAGTGATCTAGCAAAGTTGTCCCCTTCACAGAGTCTGAAAAAGGCCAATTTCAGTCTATCTAAAAGTACTCTGTGAAGGCCAACAGGAAAATTAAACACATCAACCAACACAAACAACAAAGGTAACCCCCGTTTCTATAGGATGAGAGCGGCACATCGGCACCTATAACATCACATTTTGGGAACAAAACCATAGCGCGATCTAACTCGACGCCAACGCCATCTAGTTAGAAAACGGAAACTACATATTATTTACCCAAATTAATTAAATTATGAATAAAACTAAATTGTCGTTAATTTAACAGACAACTACATTAGTTTAGCACTAGCTTCTGCCCGCGACTTCGTCCGCGTGAAATTCGTACTTTCCTCTTATAATTTCGAAAATGTAGGTATGTTTATGATTTTTATCATTTATTTAGATATAAATAAGTATTCCGGCCAATTTTTTAGTTTATAGCTCAAAGGGATCAGATTTTTCTAATAAACTGTATCCCAGCTTTTTACTCCCCCAGGAGAGTAATTTTGAAAAATCGTTTGGGATGTGTTAATAACTTGACTCAAAGACCCATACCCATTTTCGAGTTAATGGAAGTAAGCAGTAGAATTTTCCACCTTCGTAGGAGTCAATTTTTGAAAAACCCTAAATCACTTTTTTTAAGTATTTTTTGTTTTAATAGTACCGAGTTTCGAGTTAATCCGACAGCGGGTTAAATATTTTTCTAATCCATCAACTTTGTCACCCCAAATCCTCTGTGAGGGATTTTTTAAACTAAAAGTGACAATCTTTATTATTTACTGACCCAAATATTGCCATGTTTCTAATTTATTAACCAAATGAATAAGATATTTCATATAAACTGTTTCCCCTCTTTCTATCCCCATAGGGGTGGAATTTCGAAACATAATCTAGATTATTTATACCAATTTTCCAGTTAATCAAGCCTCGTAATAAAATTCTGCCCTGTGAAATTGACTACCCCTCTTCACCCCATTAGCGGTAGATTTTCGAAAAACCCTGAACTACTTTATTATTTATTTTGGTCTTAGATAGGAGTTTCGAGTTAATTGGACCGCGCATTAAAATTTTTCCATACTAAATTTGACACCCTCAATCTCCCCTGTGGGTTAGTTTAGAATTCCAAAAAAAATCGAACTTTATAATTATTTGTGCCAAGTTTCAAGTCCAAATTTATTTGTACCATTTTTTTTTCAGTTTATCAAGGCACTCATTAAAATCCCCTTATAAATCGAATTATCACTTTTTGTCCCGTCAGGGGTCAATAATTTTCGAAAACCCCATACACTTACTATTGAATGTTCATCTGCCTAGCCTTTTCCCAACTATGTTGGGGTCGGCTTCTAGTCCAACGGGATGCAGCTGAGTACCAGTGTTTTACATGGAGCGACTGCCTATCTGACCTCCACAACCCAAATACGATACCTCTTGATAAGACTGGTTGTCAAACTTTCGGGCTTCTGACAACCCCTAGCGACTGTCAAAGATCCACGAATGACAGCCGGGACCAACGGCTTAGCGTGCTTTCCGAGGCACGGAGAGGTCACGGTATGTAAAGATGGACACCTATCCACAGACCAACCGCGGCAAGCGTAGCCTGCGTAACTTGATCGATCGATCTGTGCGGCTGTTATTATTGATTATTTTCTGTCAAAAGTATGAATACTGAGTTTCGAGTAAATCGGACCGCGCGTTAAAATTCTTCCACACAAACTTTAACACCCCAACACAAGGGGTGTTCGGGTAAAATTGTTTGGGATGTGTTCATTACTCGACTCAAAGATTGTTTATACCAATTTTCGGTTAATCAAGCCACGCAGTGAATTGATTATGGAGTGAAAAGTTAATTTTATAGGGGAGGACCTATAAAATTAACTTTTCACTCCATAATCAGCCTATAATGTTCCCACTGCTGGGACACAGGGCTCCTCTCGGTGAGAGGGAAATTAACTTTTCACCCCGTTAGGGATAAATTCGAAAAACGGTGATACACGTTATTCTTTATTTTTGGTCTTAAGTATAAATACTGAGTTTCGAGTTAATCGGACCACACGTTAAAATTCTTCCATACAAACTTTGACACTTCTCATACCCCCTTCAGGGGGTAGTTTAGAAAAAAAAAAAACAAACTTCATAATTTATTTAGATAAGTATTCGTGCCAAGTTTCATGGTTATTAACTCAAGGAATAAGATTTTTCATACAAACAAAATCCCCTCTTTTCATCCCTTAAAGGTTAAATTTCCAAAAACCCCTTCCAGCGTTGTGTTAGCTTCCAATCATAAGCCTAGATAATAAATTTAGTGATTTTTACGCCGAAAATTAATGATTTTCTATACACAATTTTATCCCCCCTTTTAACCCTTCGGGGGTGGAATTATCAAAAACGCTGAGACACGTATAAATTAATTTTCAATTGTCAGCCTAAATACAAAATTAGAAGATCCTAACTTCAAAACTGTCGGACTTTCATATAAACTTCCATCCCCTATTTTAACCCTTTAGGGGTTGAATTCCCAAAAATCCTTTCTTAGTGGATACTTATTCTTCACAAAGAACACACCTTCTAAGTTTCAAGTCTCTAGGTCCAGCGGTTTGGGCTGTGCGTTGATATATCAGTCAGTCAGTCAATCAGTCAGTCAGGACTTTGAATTTTATATATATAGATTTTAATTTAAGTCATAGAAATAAAACTAAAAGATTCGGCTTTACTCCGTGACTGTACTAATGATGAAATTGGGCAGTGGGTCCATTCGACCTATTCAAAATGTGATTGGGTTGAGTGATCTCATGGGTCCATTTCGAGTGGGTCCAGTTGATCAAAGACTGGGTGAAAGGGGAGGCCTTTGTCTTGAAGTTGTTATAGGTAATTAGGGCTGGTGTCCGCAACTCCACGCCAACGCGCCTATTTTGCATACGTGAAGTAGTTATAAAGAAAAAATATCTACGCCCCTTTTGCGAACGGTACAAGGTAAAACATTATCGAGGCCGATCTCTGCGCAAAAATATGATTATCACGAGCCACATTACTAACAAATGAGATACAGGCGGAGACACGAGTACCTAATAGTATCATCATTTGTATAGTTGTTTGTGCGACTCTTAATATTTACCTTGTTCTATGTATTATTATTTACTTTGTTAAGTAACACTGAAGTGGCAGTGGGCTGGCCAAGGACCGATGGCGGGTTCAGCAGGCGAGTCCTGGAGAGGAGACCGCGTATCGGCAAGCGTAGTTTGGGATGCCCCCCAGCTAGATGGACGGACGATCTTAAGAAGGTGGCTGGGACGGACTAGATGCGGAAAGAGGAGGACAGGCTGTTGTGGAGCAACCTGGGAGAGGCCTATGTCAAGCAGTGGACTGCGATAGGCTGATTTGAATAATACTATAGAATATATAACATAACATCAGTCAGTATCGAAAAAACTTACATCGAACAATCGTTCTTTCGACTATCAAATGCGTCCGTCAAAAGTTCTTCGAACAAATTAACTTCTATAAAACGTTTTGCATTCTTTTTTTAGGGTTCCGTACCCAAAGGGTAAAAACGGGACCCTATTACTAAGACTTCGCTGTCTGTCCGTCTGTCTGTCTGTCTGTCACCAGGCTGTATCTCAAGAACCGCGATAGCTAGACAGTTGAAATTTTCACAAATTATGTATTTATGTTGCCGCTATAACAACAAATACTAAAAACAAAATAAAATAAATATTTAAGGGGGGCTCCCATACAACAAACGCGATATTTTTGCCCTTTTTTGCTCGATATCCAAAATGGCAACAGGTAGGCACTTGAAATATTCACAAAATACTCAGTTGTATTTTAACTTTAATAATAAATAATAAAATTAAAATAAAATAAATATTTCAGGGGGGGCTCCTATACAACAAACATGTTTTTTTCGGCGTTTTTGCCTTGTGGTACGGAACCCTTCGTGTGCGAGTCCGACTCGCACTTGGCCAGTTTTTTTTATTTGAAATGGCTTTGCTCTTGACTCTAGTCTAGATCAGAGGTAACAGAGACAAAGTCGACGATGTAGTGAGCTTACGCAGAAGAAGTTCACTCTTATTTTGAAGAGATTCGGGTTGTATGCGCTCGGAAACACAGACGCAGGTAAAGAGTTCCACTCTTTCGCTGTGCGCATTTTAAAGAACATTTGAAAACTCTTAGTGCGAATCGGTGGAATAGCAACTAGGCAGGGATGATAGCTTGCAGTGCGTCTGGATGTCCGAAGGTAGACGGGGGCCAGTGGAATGAGGTCGTGGAGTTCTTGGATACAAGAATAGCTAAATAAATAGCTAAATTATTTAATAAGCTACCGGAAAGTTTAAAATCCCTACCAAATGACTCAATTTTAAAAAGAAAGGTTACTATAACGTTGAAGAATTTAAGACTGACAAATTGTGAATCGATCGACCTTGTAATAATATGCTTGACGTAAATGTGAAATAATAAATGACTATACTAATGTAGTGTATGACTAAAATGAATGAACGAATTGATAGTACTTACCTACCTATGATTAATTTTAAATTTTTTTTTTGTAATTAAGCATAATTACAAAAAAAAAATTAAGCATAATTTTTAATGTTTATTGTAATTTTAATTTTAATAATTAGAATCAATGTTATAATATTATGTAATTTTATATATAAAACTTACAGTGCCCTTACAAAAATCAAAATGTTTTATTTCACATAAACCTACATGGGCACTTATGAATAGAATAGAATAGAATAGCATTTATTTGCAAATATGGGTAATACATAAGTAGATAGTAGAAGGTTTAATTCAGAGTTCTGCCATATTTCACCATTCGGCATGCAAACATTTTCATTATACAAAATTGTTAAAAATAAAAATTCTCATTAAAACATTAAATTAATTAATACTTTCAATAAATAAAATGAAACGTCAGAAGCTAGGTGCACGGTTCCAATTGGTTGTTTCCTATGGAGAAGAACCGGGTACATACATTACAGGGTACATGTCGTAACACTGTGTCCTGGAATTTGAATGCATGCCTACTAACCACTGTTTTACATGTTAGCAAATAAATAAATAAATAAAAATCTCACCGTGAAAACTTAGGTGAATTGAGCTTTATATGAGCTGTCATTCCACCTGATCTCCAGAGGATTGCCACTATTGACAACTCACTTCACTCAAGTTTTCACGGTGAGATATTTACAATATACCACTGCAGTGCGAGCCATGTCCAGAAGTACTGCTTTCTGAATCAAGCCCTTGATCCAGCTGCCAAACAAGAGCCTCTTCAGGTGTTATCCCTCCACATAATTTATTTTTACAATCGTAAGATACATCATCATCTGCCTGCCCTTTCCCAACTATGTTGGGGTCGGCTTCCAGTCTAACCGGATGCAGCTGAATACCAGTATTTTACATGAAGCGCCTGCCTATCTGACCTCCACAACCCAGTTACTGGGTAATACGATACCCTTGGTAAGACTGGTTAATAAAAAGTAATATAACAGAAAAAATATTATGTTTTTCATTCATCCTACTATCCTACTTCCTACTTCCTATCCTACTTCCTATCCTACTTCCTACTATCCTACTTCCTACTTCCTACTATCCTACTTCCTACTATCCTACTAATATAATATTATAAACGCGAAAGTTTGTGAGGATGGATGGATGTTTGTTACTCCTTCACGCAAAAACTACTAAACGGATTTGAATGAAATTTGGCACACCTGGTTATAAACTATCTTTATGACCAGGAATAACACATAGGATACTTTTTACCCCGATATTCCCATGGGATCGAGACATATGTGGGTGAAACCGCGGGGCGCTGCTAGTTCAATAATAAAAGGCAACAATCCTCTAAACCCGTATCACCAATCATCCGTCCCGTCCCCAAGGGGCCGGGCAGGATGAACGGAAAAATGCGCAACTTCAAGTGTATTCAATCTTTCAACCGACATAATTATCGTCAGATATCCACGTTCAAGTTTTATGTAGATGTAGTGTCGATGGAAGAGGGTGGGACGTGGTTTTGGGAGGTTGGCGAGCGTGGGTTGAATTTTGTTCTGAGTTTTGCACGCCTTGACGGTCATGACTAATCACACTAATATAATAAAGGTGAAAGTTTGTGAGTGTGTGGGTATTTATATGTTTGTTACTTCTTCACGCTCAAACGGCGGGACCAATTTTGAAAAAAAATTGTATGGAGGTAGCTGACACCCTGGATTAACATATAGGCTACTTTTTATCTAGATATTCCCACGGGATCCACATTTACGCGGGTGAAACCGCGGGGCGCAGTTAGTAAATAATGAGATTACGAGCAAATACGTGCTTTTTATTACTTAGATATTCTGTGAGTTGAGCACCGCACTCAAAACCGGATACCAAACTCAAAAAATCAACCAACATTGTTGATGCAACTTTCAACTGCATTCTACCTATTTCTCATTCTTTTTTTATTTTCTATTTGTATATAAACCTAGAACTCCTCCAAGAATATGTACAAGTGTCAGTGTCAGTCGTGAAAAACAGTAAGTTTTGTGTGTTTAGTCTTTTTTTTATAATTTTGTCCGAACAGATGCTGAACGATAGATAAACTCTGGTTATTTAAACTTGTAACAAGCTCATCAAGTACACGACAATACTCATTGATTGCAGAAAAAAAGATGGTGTCAGAATTGTACATTCCCAAACCCCCATTTTCCACAGTTCCACCGCTTTTTGCAAACAAAAAGTTTAGCACATTCTCAAAAAAATATTTGCCATAAACAATCTAGGAAACACCTACTAATGATGAAAATGAGAAAGACCTACTAATGATCTTTTTCACAATTGTCACTTCCATCCAACTATCTCCTCACTCAACCACCCTTAGGCGATGCGAAGGGGGAGTGGCGGGGGGGGGGGGGGAGCTTCAGGGTGGTTTGTCTCTTGAAAAAGTCTCAATAACTCGACAGCGCGGAACGCGAATGACATCGTTAGTGCAAGTGGCTCGAAGAAAAGGCGAACTATCTACTTGGTACCGTGATATCTATCGGATGCTGGTACAGGATGTGGCTGAGACTGGGACACCTTCAGGAATTTTTATCATAATTATAGCGGACAGCGGACATCGGAGTCTGTGTGGTGCCGGACTTAAAGGATAGCATCACCCCATACTTCCCGTGGGTGTCGTAAAAGGCGACTAAGGGGCGTACCGGAGAATGGGCAGCAACGTTCTCTATGCATTCCACCACCATTCCATACTGCGATCGCCAACCCGCCTGCCAAGCGTGGCGATTATGGCAAACCCCCCCTCTTGGGGGAGGCCTATGTCCAGCAGTGGACGTCTTTCAGCTGAAATGATGATGATGATGATTTTCATTTCAGTTGGAAGTACTTGGTTGATTTTTTTTTATATTATAGCGGTATCTGCAATGTCACATGTGAACTACGTGTCATACTGATGTCACGAAAAATCCTGCATCATTCAACAAGAACGTCAACAACAACATCATCTTCATCATCATTTCAGCCCGGAATCACCCGCGGCAGGGTACAAGCCTCGTCTTTTTTCTGCCATGCGTCCCGATTATTGAATCGGGCGCCCCTCATCCAGGTATTTTCCACGATTTTGACGATATCATCGATTCAATCCACTTTGGGCGTGCAATTGGAGAGGCCTTTTTCCAGTGGACTGCTGAAGGCTGATGATGATGATGTACATACTTTTGGACGGCTCAGGTTTCTTTGGCCGCAATTCGGTCACAGGTTTACTCAAACGGCCATCTCCCTGTTTATCAAGATATCCTGCCCAGCTCCACTTGTGGTGCATCGACCGACGATGAATTTCGGTGTTACGCACTTGGTCTGTAGGATTTTGTTTAATTTTTATTATAACGTATACAACGTTATTTTTAGTTTAAGAGCGTTTACGACATACGACATTTCATACAAACTATCAAGCCCTTGTTTTTCGAAATGAATGAACTGATTTTAATGAAACTTTATACGCATAAGCAGGATACAGGTCTAAATTATGTATGTTTAGGTTAAGGTATTATATTTATGGGCCTGCGTCGCCTGAAACAAATGAATAAATAAATAAATAGTTACTTAAGAACATTTTCAAAATATCTTATTTAAAAAAAGATAACTGGAAATCTCTGTTTCTATAGAAAATTTAAAATCGGTCTAATTTGGCTGTAACACCATTTTTCGAAAATGAAATTAAGTTAGTTACCCAATCTCCGCGCCGAATGGTTAGGTACCTGAGTACTATTATCAATGAGCGCAAGACGGCGCGGCGCGAGCGGCGCAGGTGAGCATTTTTTTTTACGGACAAACAGGTAACTAAACAAGCTTATAACTTTGTGATTTTTCATGATACAGTTTTGAAATTTTTGTACATAGATTCTTTACATAAAAATACTAGACACGAGTTTCGGGTTTCGCTATACTAAAAATAATGTTGTATATTTTATATTATTTATATTCTAAAACGAGTACGAACAGAACATTAAACACATTCAGCCATGTCTGCAATACTCTCAACTAAATGATTTTAACGACCTTCATACTTGAACGAAAACTACGAAAAGCAACATTTTTTCCATTTCACATTTAATTTTACCACCATCCTGTATTCAAGTATTGGCTAGATCTGAATAACAGCGTCGCGTAAAAACTCGCGACTATGTTCATTTTGCGGACTTTCTGGCCAAGCACCTCTGATCTAAAACCAACCTTATTTTTGAACAGTAGGGTGGTAAATCCCTCGGCGTTGGCAACCTGACCCATGTTTTAAAGGCGCTCTTGAGTTTTGCGCCGTGATCACGCATCACTTGCGTATGAGTGCGGGGTGTAATTATTTTGGATTATTAAGTCTTGAATATTGGGATTTTATAGTTATTTTTGTAGTGGGAATTGATTTCTGTTTTTTTAAAGACATGGCAGGCATGGTTAAATCCGTGCCTCGGAAAGCACGTTAAGCCGTTGGTCCCGGCTGTCATTAGTGGATCGTTGACAGTCGCTATGGGTAGTCAGAATCCCGAAAGTCTGACAACCAGTCTTACCAAGGGGTATCGTAATTGGGTTGTAAAGGTCAGATAGGCAGTCGCTTCATGTAAAATACTGGTATTCAGCTGCATCCAGTTAGAATGGAAGCCAACTCCAACATAGTTGGGAAAAGGCTAGGCAGATGATGATGAGCATGGTAAAATAAATAGTTTTCTTTCGATTTTCACTGTAAAATTCGAACTATGTAGTTGTCAGCCATTCGGGGTTAACTGCTATTAGTAACGACTTTCATTCTATCTTTATCTATAATTATAAACTGAAGTCGCAACAGTTCAACAACATTCATTGCGTTATTCACGTGTTGAGCAGACAGACTAATCGAACTTATGAAGCAATGGATCAGCAATTTACTTCAAAATAACTCAGAATCCGTTTGATAGTGTGATACGCAATGAGGGTGCTGGTCATATACGCATACGAGTACCAGGCACCTGACCTTTCTGAAGAACATCATTAGTAAGGTTACTGAAACTGTCAAAGAAGGATGCCCATTTTTCACCTGACAATGTATAGAAATGAAATAAATATTAAAATTCAGCTAATTTAATTGTACATTCATTACACTAATCACAATTTTAAAAGAAGGCCAGGAAAAAAATATTATTAATTTTTCTTTATGCTAACTCTACGACTTATTACCTTATTTTGAACGCATCTCAATTACCCTGAACGCATCCAACTACTCATTTTTTACAACGTTCCGTTTTGCACACTGCTTCTTGACTTTATTCAACTCTTTTTTCTGAGTTTTATATATTATTTTAAGTTTTATTTAATCAATAACTATTTTTTATTAGTCTGTGCATAATACAGATCAAATCAAAATAACATGATAATTAAATTAATTAATTATGCAGATTATAATTGAGTTCGCACGAGTGAAACTGATTTTTTAGATATTTTGACAGTTCTGCAACTTCGTTGTTGCGCTTCCGTCTCGTTGTGTATTGTGCCATTTTGTGTGTGTAACTACTGAGATGGGCTAGGTTTCAAGACAATATCTCTGCTCCAGCAGAATTTCTGGATGACGTAGTAGGTAGGTATATATGTACTGCGGTCAACGAAATGGGTAGGCAAGTGATCACTTTTGAAAATACAATAGCAAAGTTAGACTTTTTCTAAGTAAACAAACTATCGTAAAGGCAAATCCTAACCTAAAAAGTAACATTAATATTTTTTGACCTTTGTAGACTTTAAATCGTAAAAATGACTATATGACATTATTTTCTAATCTTACAGGTACTCTTTCTACTATACCTTATAACTATACATTAACTTTCATTATCAGGTTTTTAAATGTATGGAAAGTGGGCATTGTTCTTTCCCCAATCAACTTTGAACCTTATGCTATAGAGATAAAGTTGAAAATCTATTAAAGAAATTTGACAGATTGTAGTAGCTTGATGTGCTGGCGTCTGTACTTCTAGGGCCTAGGGTCCCCCTCCCAGCGTTTCCACTAAAACCTGCCTCTTTTAAACAAACCTGCCTCATTTCCTGGACCCAATTCAGGCTGGTACCTATTAAAACAAAGGTCTGGGGACTAGAAATTTTCTCTTGACTGTACTTACCTGTCAAAAAAAGTAACCTTGATAAAGTGGATAAGACAGATTAAAACGGAAGACCAACTAGCAGGGGAACGAGAAGGGGGTGGAGCGGGGGTTCAGGGGATCAGACCTTAGATCTGTAGACCATTTTTAGGGTTCCGTTGCCAAATGGCAAAAAACGGAACCCTTATAGATTCGTCATGTCTGTCTGTCTGTCTGTCTGTCTGTCCGTCCGTACGTCACAGCCACTTTTCTCCGAAACTATAAGAACTATACTGTTGAAACTTGGTAAGTAGATGTATTCTGTGAACCGCATTAAGATTTTCACACAAAAATAGAAAAAAAACAATAAATTTTGGGGTTTCCCATACTTAGAACTGAAACTTAATTTTTTTTTTTCGTCAAACCCATACGTGTGAGGTATCTATGGATAGGTCTTCAAAAACGATATTGAGGTTTTTTTATCATTTTTTTCTAAACTGAATAGTTTGCGCGAGAGACACTTCCAAAGTGGTAAAATGTGTGTCCCCCCTCCTGTAACTTCTAAATAAGAGAATGATAAAACTAAAAAAAATATATGATGTACAATACCATGTAAACTTCCACCGAAAATTGGTTTGAACGAGATCTAGTAAGTAGTTTTTTTTTTAATACGTCATAGATCGTAAACCGCAATTTACCTTTTATTCAACCAACTCAAATATAAAAAAATATAAAAAAACATTTAATTTCATAAACATAAACCTTATGCATAAACCCGGATGATACGGATCCCTCGGTGAGCGAGTCCGACTCGCTCTTGCCCGGTTTTTATTTTATCAAGTACCTAGTAAAAAAGAGTAACCGTGGAGTTTCTTGCCGGCTCTTCTCCATAGGAAACGACCAATTGGAACCGTGCACCTAGCTTCTGACGTTTCATAAGTGCCCATGTAGGTTTATGTGAAATAAAATATTTTGATTTTGATTTTGAGACCGGAATAAATAAAATCTCCAATGTCATCAACTTCTTCTTATACAATGCACTAAAAAACCAACTGCCAAACGAACAAAGATTTTGCATGCGATAGCAAAACAGTTACTGAAAATTTATTACACAAACTAATTTCAGATTCTAGTCTGTCATTGCATTAGACATGAAATATTGATCTAGACAAAAGATTTATGTCTAGGTAAGTGGTACGTCGACTGAAATCGATTGTACTCGAGCTGGTCTAATAAGGTCACGATATGGCCTTCCGTTTTACGTGCTGTCTGTACAGTATGTACGGAGTGAGGTACCAGGGCTGCAGTTTTTAAAGGAGCTGTTTTTATGTGACAAGTTTGAGAGAGAGATTGAGGGCCCCGTGGCTAAATAATAACAGCCGCACAGGTCGATCGATCAGGTTAAGCTACGCTTGCCGCGGTTGGTCTGTGGATGGCTGACCATCTCAAAGCCGCTGGTCCCGGCTGTCATTCGTGGATCTTTGACAGTCGTTACGGGTAGTCAGAAGGCCGAAAGTCTGACAACCAGTCTTACCAAGGGGTATCGTATTACCCAGTAACTGGGTTGTGAAAGTCAGATAGGCAGTCGCTCCATGTAAAATACTGGTATTCAGCTGCATCCGGTTAGACTGGAAGCGTACCCTAACATAGTTGGAAAAAGGCTAGGCAGACGATGATTACATGAAGAAATAAATCTGCACCAATAATCATACACCAGATCAGGCACCAGTCCTACCGTTGATGAGGAAGCGATAATCTATCAACGATTTTCTCGCTCAAGAAACTTACAAAACATAGCAGGTCCTGTGTAAGTAAAAGAGATACATATATTGATAGTTCATCAAAAGCTTTTAAAGAGAGTACTCGCCCACCGAAGCTCGTTCGGCGGGCAGAGAGGGTCACGCTTGGTGCATACGCATCAATCAATCAACTCAGCCTATCGCAGTCCACTGCTGGACATAGGCCTCTCCCAGACTGCGCCACAGCACCCTGTCCTCCGCCATCCGCATCCAGTCTACCCCAGCCAGTCTTTAGGTCGTCCGTCCATCTAGCTCTGGGGCATTCCACACTACGCTTGCCGATACGCGGTCTCCACTCCAGGACTCTTCTGCTCCACCGGCCATCGGTCCTTCGACAGACATGGTCAGCCCACTGCCACTTCAGTTTGCTTCCTCTACAAGCTATGTCGGTAACTCCGGTTCTTTTCCGGATAATTTCATTCCTGAAATATACGATATAATATATATATAATATTGCATACGCATATCAACGAGTAATCGCTCGCCGTTTTCGCACACTTGCTGCTCGTCGCTCACCAACTCGTGTTTAGTTGCTGGCTCTACTATTGTATAAGAATACTCAGCCTATAAAGTTCCCACTGCTGGGACACAGGCCTTCTCTCTGTGGGAAGGAATGGGCCATTCTCCACCACGCGGGCCCAGTGCGGGTTGCGATGTCTTCGAATTTATGCTTCTAGGACATGGCTTCAAGTAAAAAATGCGATTTTTTAAATTGAACCGAGCGCTCGGCGCATCCTGGACACCCAACACCTTATTTGACTGGCCAATTCTTCCCTTGCGGTGATAGGGCTATCGCCCGCCCGGTTTGCGACCACCCTCCCACCGGAGTCAAGCAGCCTGCTGTGTTTCGTCGCTGCGTGGGAGTTCCAGTGCTTTAGGCATCTTCTGGGCATGCTCGTTCCATCATAGACCTTATCCATTGCTTTCCATCGGGCGTGATTGAGATCAAGAGCGACAATAAGCAATAAAAAAAATATAAAAAAAATGTATGCCCGAATTTGAACCACTTTACAAAAACATTATCAGTCAACACCATTACACATGATAACTAAATAAAACCGACTCCAGCCCATTAACACTCGCCGTCAACACATAATTATGTGCTCTTATCAATGTTGACTTGCAAATACGCGTTTCCTATCACGAATGTCTACTGTTCACGTAACTAGGTGAGAATTATCATATTATACCTAGATTAACCTTCAGGTAACGCATACACCAACCTCTTACTAAGTGTGCTCACGGGCGACACGTGTTAACGGCAGAGGTAACTGCAGCTGTCGTCGCGTCCGCGGCAGCCGTCGACACGCGTTGACGACTGCAGTCGCTAGTGAGTATAAGCTCTAACAGTGAAGAGAGGGGGATCTAAAGGCAAGCAATAAAAGCACACGTATTTTCATTGCGAAACAGCTAGTCTTACAAATCGTGTGTGTCTGTCTGTCCTCTCCCTCTCCGCGCTTAAACCGCTAAACCGATTTTGAAGAAATTTGGTATAGAGATAGTTTGAGTCCCGAAAAAGGACATAGGATAGTCTTCATCCTGATATTCTCACGGGATCGACACTTAAGCGGGTGAAACCGCGGGGCGCTGCTAGTTTTTTCATAAAACAGAACATCACGCCTGTATTACCAGAAAGGTTAGGCAGAGGTATACTTATAGCACACCTACATTTCGCAAATCATGTTTAAGTCCCATGCAATAAGGGCCCTATTGCCATAAACGGGACACAAATTCAGACTCCAGGATGCTACTGAGAAATTCCTGACGGAAAAACCCAAAAATACTTGACCCGACCTGGGAATGGAAACCGAGACCTCATACTTAGCAGTAGCGAGTACGACCACTAGACCAACGAGGGCAAAGGGTATATAGAGGAGGGGCCCCCTTAAGGCCGAAGCCTGCCGGGTCAGCGGGATTGTCAGAAAGGGTTACCGTTGGCCCGGAACATAAAGGGCTAAGGAAGGAACATGGGTGGATTTTAGTCAGTAAGAGTCTGACACTCCCTCCGCCCCACCCAGAGCGGGAGGGGTCATTTGATGATTTCCCATCCGCAAAAAAAAAGGGTACTGGAAAATGTGGCTTGAAATCGTTTAATTAATTCAGACTCATCATCATCATCATTTCAGCTGAAAGACGTCCACTGCTGGACATAGGCCTCCCTCAAGCACCTTTACTTCGACCGGTTCTGTGCTTCTCGCATCCAAGGGTTCCTGCGGCCTTCACAAGGTTGTCGGTCCACCTTGTTCCAAGGCCTTCCAATGCTACGTCTTCCGGCACGCTGTCGCCACTGCAGAACCTTTCGGCTTTGCCCACTGCCACTTAAGTTTGGTAATTCTTCGGGCTATGTCGGTTACCTTGGTTCTCCTAATATGCTCGGAGTTTCCCTGCGTGATCGAATAATTCAGACTATGACTAATCAAAGCACTTATTTTAAAGTCCCCTACCCTGTACGCGACCAGCACTTAAAACAAAACCGTATCGGTTCGGTATCGGGTCGCAATCGACGCGGCCGGCACGCCACCGGCACGCGACCGTAACGGTGGCGTGCCGTATCGACTGCATTCAAATCGGACGCTCGTAGAAATTGATTTACGATGGCATGTTAAGGGTTGAGTTGTTTTGTGTGGAGATAGACTTCAAAAAGAAAATGTCTTATTTTTTTTTTTGAAGGACTTACCATGCAATAGTATTTATTTAGAGAAAATGTAACTAACTATTTGCACTAGATCATCATCTGCCTAGCCTTTTCCCAACTATCTTGGGGTCGGCTTCCAGTCTAACCCGATGCAGCTGAATACCTGACCTACACAAACCAGTTACTGGGTAATACGATACCCCTTGGTAAGACTAGTTGTCAGACTTTCGGGCTTTGTACTACCCGTAACTACTGTCAAAGATCCACGAATGACAGCCGGGACCAACCGCTTAACGTGCTTTCCGAGGCAAGGAGGAGTCTCGATGGAAAGATGGTCACAGACTAACTGCGGCAAGAGTAGCTTAAACTGATCGATCGCCCTGTGCTGCTGTTATTATTTAGCCACGGGCCCCTCTAACTATTTACACTAGATACTAAATTAAATGACTAACTAACTTACTATACAAATAAATACAAAAACAAAGGACACTTAAGCGTCAAAGTACTTATTCGCATCGCTGCCATCCGGAAACGTGCCCAGAAGACTGGCAGCATTGCAACGTTGATTGACAATGCTAATTCTTTGGTCAAAGAATGACCCAGCCCTCTGGTTACGTGAAGTGTCGACGAGCCGGCGAGAAATTTCCTTAAAAAGGAGGCGCGCATTCAATTTTACCTACGTTTAATTACGTATTTAATTTACAAAAGAAAAAAAAATGCAGGGTGCTTGGAACATAAACTTTCTTAACGTGGAAAAAAAAATGGCAGACAGATGTTCATTGTACAAGAATGTCTTTAGAAAAAGTATCACAATATTATGTTTTAGTGGGCCAGCCTATTAATCACTAACAAAAAAACTCGGGCACAAACGTAAGCTCCGGGCTGCTACTATCACATTATGCCTGAATCGAACCAAGAACCCAACAGTCGTGCTTGCGTCTACAAAACCAATGAGGCACTCTGGATAGACTAGAAATAAAATAAAAAAAATAAAAACTTCCTTCTTTATTTCTTTTATCGATATTTCTACCGGATCGCGACTTATGCGGGTGACACCCCGGGGCGCTTATAGTATTAAAAATTAATCAAAGCATCTACAAAATAGTAGACTATCTGCAACCAAGTGTTTCAAAAACAATTCTAAAGAGTCAACCAATAAATAACTTAAGTTAAGAAAAGCCTATTCCATCCTCCTTAGCCAGTAATATCACAAGAATGTCACGACAAGTTGCATTCATATTGTCTTATCTCGTATTGGCGGGAAGTCGGTGACATGACCTTCTACCCTGGATTTATTGCTGGACTGCTTCCGAAGCCGCAGCGGCTATAGTCGCAGGTATATCGGCAGATGTGGCAGATAAGGCATTTTTGTAGTGCATTTTATGACTGTGTGCAGTTTTTTGTTGAAAATATATGTCAGCGATAGCAAACTCATGGTAGCGATAAAAATTTTAGGTTTTCTTTTATAAAAGAAAACCTAAAATTCTTATAAAAGATATCCGTAGTTGATAAAATAGAAGCCAGACATTAATACAAGGTAGAAATAGTTCTACCTAGACTCCTACTTTCACTTCCCGACTCCAACTTCCACTTTTCAAATAGGTAAATAATGGAAGTAACTCATAAATAAGAAACACCAAGGCGATCTTATAAATGCAACATAACATACTCAATAGCACTGCTAGAATTTGTTCTTTAAGGCTTCCGTAGACATATGCTTAGGGCGTTTCTGGTGTTTCAATAAAAACTTACTGTAAGGCGTTTGTGGTGCGCATACCAACATGCTACCTGCACCTGGTGATGGAAGAAAGCTTTTGGCCGCAGGATGTGGTATTCCGCCGCTTTCCCGGACAAGTGCCACCGGAACGCACAAAGACTTAGTGCAACTAAGTGATACTAACATAGTTATTAAGTTTTATTTACTAACAAAATTGTTACTGTATTATTATGTTTACTTAGGATAAGGTATGTATCTATGGGTCTTTGTTACCTGAAAATAAATGGTTTATTATTATTATAGCAAAAACGAAAATCTGATAAAATTAGAGTAGTTCCTCCGTTTCATGGGATATTTAAAAAACTGGCCAAGTGCGAATCGGACTCGCACACAAAGGGTACACCGTACCGCAAGGCGAAAACGCCGAAAAAAACACATTTAAATATTTATTTTATTCTGTTTAGTATTAGTTGTTATAGCGGCAACAGAAATACATCATCTGTGAAAATTTCAACTATCTAGCTATCACGGTTCATGAGATGCAGCCTGGTGACAGACAGACAGACGAACAGTGGAGTCTTAGTAAAAAGGTCTCGTTGTTACCCTTTGGGTACGGAAGCCTAAAAAACTGAAAAAGAAGGTACCTAGTTTGAAGTAGATAAACTTCGGGGTGCGATAGTCACAGTTAGTCCCATAAATACAATATGGTGGCAACCCTATCGCCCATTGAACAGAAGTGGTAGACCAGTGGTGGTAATAGCCCCGACTTGTGTAAATAATTTCACCATTAGTGCTCTCAAAACGGTGAAGGAAAACATCGTGTGGAAATCGGCATGTCCTGGAACCGAAATTTCGAAGACATGTGACATCTACCAACCCTCTCTGGGGCCTCGTGGTGGACTACGGCCCACTCACACTGGGAGGAGGTCTAACCTGTGTCCCAGCAGTGGGAACATTATGCTATTGCCGCTAACCGAACAGCGAAAAACCAAAAATTCTTTAAAGAAATCCCAATAATTCCTCCAAAAAATCTTATACAAATTCGCCAACGGGTTATTATTATTCGGGTAGAATCAAATTCTCTTCGGAGTATGTAGCACTACGCAACCATAAGTAGTAGTTACAAATGTTCGGTAGGGGTGCAATATTTATCTACCCCGGGATGGTAGTCAGGTTTTATAGGGAGGGACTGGTCACTTCGGAATTTGCGCTATTTATTTATTGTGTCGTGGCCAGCCAGTGACATATGTTACGGGTATGCGGAGAGAAAAGTGGTTACCGGATTTTTTCTAAAATTTCGATTTTGGAAGTGAAAAATTTTGAGGCGCGTTGAGCGATTATTGGTAGACGAAAATCTTAGGGGTTCGCGTCAATGACATGCTAAGGTTAACAGTATATCTGTAGTTATAAGTATGACGTGATGGGCTTGGCCAGCACTGAAAGTATACGTAAAAACTTAAAATAATATAATTTAAGTTTTTACTTCTGTCGGCAAAAGAAGTTTTTTTTTCTGGACTTGATTTAATATAGAAAATTTATTTAATTAGAATTGTTGTTGATACTACGATTATTTTGTAAAATATTGTTTAAACATAAACATAACTAAAAGTAATTAAATTGACATTGCACTGGCGTTACGCTCTGAATGTAATTACTTGTAAATTGAATTTACAGGTTTTTTCTAGATAATCTTATATTTATTCTAGTAAATATGTTACTTTACAAACCATAATCAGCCTATAATAGTTAACATATAATTATTATTTTCGTAGAAAAGTAAATTATGAAAATTTAACAATATTAAATTTGCACTTAACATTATTATTAAGACCACAAATGCGTTTTATTTTCAATATAACTCAAAACTTACCTTTATTTTAGCAGCTTCTACAATTCGACCCCATATTTAAATGCAGTCCCAATTTTTCCTCTACACTTTTGTGCCCGCCTGTACCCAGGAGTATATTAAACGTCGGAGGAGCCGGCAGAGCTCGCCAACATTTGGTTTTTATACACCAATACTTTGTCGCATTCTTGCCGACTTTTGTATATTGGATGCTGCAGCCACAAGCATGAACAGACATGGCAGGGTGTTGAGCAAATTTCGATGTTACCATGCGGGTGGTGTGCAGGTGATGCCGGTGATGTGCAGGTGATGCCGGTGATGTGCAGGTGATGCGGGTGATGTGCAGGGCAGGTGAAGGTGATGTTAGTTCGTTAATGTTTTGAAGAAAGCGAACGTTTCAAGTTACAATGTAAAGCGAACTAATATTGTTTACTCTAACCCGCCATTTCTATGAAGTAATTTGGGGTACTGGCTATTCAAATTATTTTGTTTTGGTCCATCCTGTTATTACCTGAAGCAAATACCATTATAGGTCCAGAAAATTGATCAGTTTTTATTTAAAAGAAAACAACTCATTATTAAGTAACTAGAAAAGGACGATGTTACAATGTTTTTTGGAAAAAATAATAATTATCTAGGTATAGGTGTCGTAGGTGTCGTCGGTGACGTGGTGGTGGTGATGGTGTGGTTGGTGGTGTGGTGTGGTGGTATAGGTGTAGGCGGTGGTGGTAGGTGGGCGTGGGGGGGGGGGGGGTATCTTATCTGTCAGTTGCCCGGACACAGTTAATAAAGGCCTTAATTTCCATTATGATAGTCACGTCTAAACGTTCTAAACCCTACATAGTTTAACGCGAATACGTCCGGCGGACTAATAAGCCCACACTACGATAATAAATCTCGCATAATGTCGTCTGTGGGCTTATTGATTCTCGTCATTTAGATTTGTTTGTTTACTACACCATTACTTGTACTTAAGTGCTGTAGCTGTATTTATTAGCGATATGATTTATAATAAAAAATTAAATTCTTTTATTACAGACCTACCTATTTACTAACCAAATAGGTCTGTAATAAAAGTATTTTGACTTAGAAACTGGTGTTAGTACATCATAATCTGTCCAGCCTTTTCGAAACTATGTTGGGGTCGGCTTCCAGTCTAACCGGATGCAGCTGAATACTAGTATTTTACATGGAGGGACTGCCTATCTGACCTCCACAACCCAGTTACTGGGTAATACGATACCCCTTGGTAAGACTGGTTGTCAGACTTTCGGGCTTCCGACTACCCGTACTACTGTCAAGATCCACGAATGACAACCGCTTAACGTGACCGGACGGACGACGGACGCCGAACGGACCAACGGCTTAACGTGCTTTCCGAGACACGGAGGGGTCTCGGTATGTAAAGATGGTCACCCATCCACAGACCAACCGCGGCAAGCATAGCTTAACCTGATCGATCGACCTGGGTGCTTACTCTCGAGTTTAATTCCGATAGATCGACATTGGAATTGTGACGTTTCGTACTCTTGAGTTCGATGCTAGCGCCAATTGATTTTTAGATTGGGTGTCCATTTTGGGGAACTAAGTGGAATTGGGAACGGGCTTGGCGTGGGGTAATCGGTACTCTTGAGTGTATTTTGACAGCTGTGTATTGCGCCAATATTGCGTTGGGATAGTTTGTTGATAATCATTTTTCCAATGACAAAAGTGTAACTTTTTAGAAATTGTTTTGCGTTTTAAGTGGTTTCTTGTGGGTTATAGGATTATAATATGGCATGATAAGCAGTAGTATATAGTGTTTTACGTAACTCCCATAAAAAACAACTGAAACTAAGACGAGATAAGCGTCGGATGATGCGTTTTACGGACAAAGCGTTTTCTATGAATGAATACGAGTTTAAAGCAAATTACGGAGTGAGCAAGGATTTGACTCCTCTTTCGTATTACATAACAACATTTTTATCCTATCTCTATACAATAAAAACTTTTTAGAACAATAGCTTACTAAAATCGGTCTTCGGCATGTTTTCATTATACAAAATTCTTTCTATCTATAAAACCCGTAGACGGATTTACATAATTCAAACTAGTAGATTAGTTTTGAACATAAGCCTCTCATTTGACACTAAAATCTCGCAAATATTCCTATAAACAAAAAACCTCGTTTTCAAGTTACGTAATTATTCTATCATTTTTCTTCGTGAATTAAAATGATCAAAAATTCTATATCTGATTCTACTAAGAAAACTATTAATAAAAACCAGTTAGAAAGCTAATTAGAACAATACAAAAACTTAAAATTTAATTAGAAAATCAAAATCTTACTCAGTAAAACAGTAGTAGCACATATCGACGCCCACGCTAGGTACTTTTTGGTCTTAACTATCCTATTCTAACTATCACTTTTACATAATAATATTCTAACTTATTTATCACTTCACTGGTATATATGTCAGTCATGTTCACTATTCACATAAACACGGTCGGCGTTCGTCACAAAAACATTATTTACTTACTCTATAGAGAAAATGTATATTTATTTACTTGGTACCATTTGTATAAAACTGTAATACTAATTAGTTAAGTAACATAACGGACAGTAATTATTTCTTACTAAAAATAACCAAACGCGAAGAATATTGTTATAAACAAACAAACTTGCAGTTCGAATTCACTTCTTCTTCTTCTTTTTATGTTTGAAATTGGAGAACTTACACGCAGTCTTTTTTTTTTTTAGTAAGTAGTGTAGGCAACAATCCTACCCCATAAAGCCAAAGTCATGGTTAATTTTATGATTTTATTCATTTTCTTATGCCCAAATGAATTTAATACTTTATAAATAATCAATTAAAGAACTAGTTATATCATATTTATTTAATAGCCTTGTTATTTAAACGATAAAGCATTTTAAAGCCCTATTACCGGTTTTTCGTAATGAGTTGAACAACACTATTGCAGCCCGTAACATAGCTAACTTCACGTGTAAAAAAATAATGGCGGAGCAATGTCAATTTCATTTCAATTGTGACAATATTGTTTTCAAGAGTACCGAATCACGTGACTGTAAAATTAACATTGGAATCATATTGGCATTTCATTGGAATTAAAATTAGTTTGGAGAGTAAGCCCCCTGTGCGGCTGTTATTATTTAGCCACGGGCCCCTCAGAAAATTATTATTTTAAATCATGAAGACATAATCAGCCTATAACGTTCCCACTACTGGGACACGGGCCTCCTCTCTGTGAGGGGAGTGGGCCGTAATCCACCACGTGAGCTCAGTCCGGGTTGGTAGATGTCACATGTCTTCGAATTTTTGGTTCTAGGGCATGTAGGTTTCTTCACAATGTTTCCTCCGCCGTTTTTGAGAGCAGTGGTGTTGAAATAAATAACTTGAAGTAAAGCCTACTTGGGTTCAAACCCACGACCTGCAACTCGTAAGTCAGCCCTGTTACCAATGAGCCTCCACTGCCCCAATCTCCTGTCACTCGCCTGTCATGAAGACATAATTTGTTAAATAGCAAACTATAAAATGCAAAACCAATAACTGCATCACAGTTATTTCAATTCGCTTTTATATCCACTTCATAAATGACACAATGACAGAATCATTGTCATGACGTCACGGCAATGACGTTCTGATGGCATATGAATTCGGTGGCGATGGCTCGCAATACAATTATAATATTGGTTGAATAATTAACACGATTGCTGCATCGTATCGCCGCAATTGTTCTGTTATAGCTATCTCTTTAGGGAGGGGATGAGGCGATATCGTTTTCGATAAAAAAGAAACTAAAAAAATCTAATGACAAACAAGTAGGCAGCCTTGTGCTAACTGGTCACCGCCACCTTTGGATGTCTAAAACCACAAAGTGGCAAACGTTCACATTCTAGGACTTTAAAGAGACTGTGACCTTTGAGATGGTTTCGGCCTTTCTTCTCAGAGTAGTCAACTAGGAATCGCCGATCTCATCTAGTTTTTAAAATATGATTTACCTCTAAAACTGTTTATACAAACCAACTTACACAAATAAAATCATGTATCATTTAATATACAATCATTCAAAGTCGCTATCTGTCAAACATACTTACAGTTCTTTTTTTTTTTTTACAGGTTTTTACACGCTAGTGACTCTGAAACAAACTGAATTATCTGATGTGCCTTCTAAAACAAATTAATTATACCTGGATGTAAAAATTACACATCGAGATTTAAATGAGAGTGTCACATAGACAGTACTTTTATGTCACGAAATGACACGCGGTTCACTTGTGGTAACTAAGTATACAAACACGCTGTGAAGGTGTGCGTGAAGACGAGTGGCGTCAGCACATAATACTCACACACACACACACACTTGAGACTTTGACATCGTCTCGGTCGGTACTGAGAGCTCTTGCGCTTACACACACATTCACAGTCTGTCACTTGGTAAATACAAATAAAGAACGCGTCATTTCATAAGATAAAAATACTATAAGTAGGCTTAGTAGATAATAATAATAATAATAATTTATTTGCATCAAGTTTCACATTTTACATTAAACACATGGTAGTACATACAGTTTAAAGTAAATTATACAATAGTGTGGCGACACCAGCACCCTTGCTAAGTTGCCAAGGCAACTTGTGTTAAAGATGCTGGGCCCGACCCTCTAATAAATGTTACTTAATTGCATTTAGGTACATACATGCCATTTTGCAATTATGTGAGTAGTTCATTATAGATACCTAATATGTATTACAATTATGCCTATAAAAGTTACAGTCACTTCACAATCCTTCCGAAACACCAAAAGATCGATAAAAACACTCGATTAATTCAGCCAGCAGTGGTTTAATCGAGTGTAGGCCATCCTTTCGCCTATACAGGTTGTTCCAATACGAGTGGCACATTACCTACGTCGGCAACACGAATTAATGGTGATTTTATTCCGCACAGTGATCGTTATTTTGGAAAGTTTACTGCCATTGTTTTGTTTCGTTATGACGTCACTCGTTTGATTGAATGGTCGGCAATTGTTGGGAATGAATTTTCGTGTTTTTGTTTAAGTAATTTATTCGTTTTTTTTTTGGGTGTTTTTGAGTTTCTCTTTAGGAATTTCTCTGAAGCAGCCCGGTGTCTGGATTGGTGTTCCTATTACATTGGACTTAAGGGGATCACAGGACCTAAACGCAAAAAAACGCAAGTTTTGGAAGCAATAAAAGTATATAATCGACTACAGTAAACAAAATCAGAAAAATATATGATATTCCTCAGGATATACGCTAGGTAGATAGTGTGTTGAAAACATAATTCAACTAATTTGGTACGATAGAAAAAATCATGAAGATACTCTCTAAAAACTTTCTTTTTACAATAAAAACCATACATACAATAATATACATACAATCATTCTGATTTTTTGTCAGATTATTCCACAAGCAACATACCTACTAAAGCACTAGTGTTTTAATTTTTTAGTACAAACAATAGATTTTCTGTAAATAGATAATTGCTTCATATTTTGGAATAAATTACCAGCCATCGCGCTTCTCTTTCTTTTCTATGCAGTCCGACAGTGACCGCGCTTTAGGTCATGTAGTCCCCTTAATCATAAATGGCGAAATGTGGCTGTACTGTAGATACACCTCTACCTAACCTATTCGGGGGTTATAGGCGTGATATTCTTGCTTTTTTTTTGTGGTTTGGAATAATTTTATTTTATTTTCAATACACTAATAAGTACTTAGAATGAATTATTCTGTTCTGATCCCCTTCACCCTCCCCTTCAACCTCGATCCCCTCCTCTATCGTCTTCCGTTTTGATCTTTGTCTTATCCACTATAAACTTTCTCATACCGGTTTGAACCGCTTTTTCTTTTGTTTTTGATCCTGAAGGATCGTCAGGAACATAAATAAATAATGATTGGTACACACTGCTATACATCAAGCTATGTATTTCCAGTTTTAGCTGACCTCGCATTATATAAGTTTAAAGTACAATCAGAAGTAAGCTTATACTGGTTGTGTAGTTATGTATAGCTTTATGTGTAGCCGTGCGTACAGGTTTATATAATTTTGTTTTTTTTTTGTCGTTTCCTATGAGAAAAGCAGCCAAGAAACCCGGTCATAATCTTAACATTAGCACCGAATTTAAAATAAATTATTCTTTCGGTGTCTGTGTGGTGCCGGACTTAAAGAATAGCACCACCCCATACTTCCCGTGGGTGTCGTAAAAGGCGACTAAGGGTCGTACTGGAGAATGGGCAGCAGCGTTCTCTATGCATTCCACCACCATACTATACTGCGATCGCCAACCCGCCTGCCAAGCGTGACGATTATGGCAAACCCGCCCCCCTCCTTTTGGGGGACTTCTATGTCCAGCAGTGGACGTCTTTCGGCTAAATTGATGATGATGATTCTTTCGGTTGTGTTTCGATTCCAAACAAAATACATAACATAAATATAATGACATCACGCCAGTAATACCCAAAGGGTTAGGCAATTTTATACCTATAGTATACTACATATATGAATACATTATCAATTAGTCAAAATTCAAGAGTATCAATTTGTAGTAGGTGGTATGCTACAGTTTCTGCATGCCCTCTCGAAAGTGGGTCCGCGCCCACTCGACCCGCTAAGACTCGACCCGAAGAATAATATCAGATGTTTTACTACCAATTCAGTGCCATTTGTACAGTAAGGCAAAGTGATATTTTAATTCTAAATAACTTATCATACATAGAATATAATTATTTTAATATTTGTTATGATATGATACATAATTTATCCTGGTAGTCAGTAATTTCGTTTAAAAAATGTAGCTTTTTAAAGATAGCCTCTACCGCGCTTAAACCATTTTCTGGAACCAATATATGAAGCGGTTCCTATTGTTCGAAAATGCGGCGTGAGTTTATGCGACTTACCGACTAAATTTCGACAAACCGTAATACGACAAGATTTTATTTCGACAGTATGGAACTCCGACACGTTTTTTTTTCGACAATACTTTAGTTCGAAATACCTTAAGTCCGACACTACTGTACTCCGACAAAGCGTTTCTTCGACATGACTTAACTAGGAAACGATGCTGCATCAGCAGTCTCTGCTGTTCCCACTGCTGGGACAGGCCTCCTCTCTCGTGAGAGAAAGTGGGCCGTAATCCACCACGCGGGCCTAGTGCGGGCTGGTAGACGTTACATATCTTCGAATTTTTGGTTCTGGGACAAGCCGGTTTTCCTCATGATGTTTTCGTTAACCACAGTTTATGTAGAACTAGGTATTGTATATTTATTTTAATTCTTAATTTGTATTTTTTCATCTTATCTATGCTGCGCCAGTTGACGTCATCAATGCAACGCCGGTTGTCGCTGGAAACCAGCGCTAGGACTCTGTCTCGCATAGAGACGTAGCATTATGCTGAGCGATATCCGTTTTGCGTGGATGTGACTTGTCCTTTTTTTTGTGTTTGTGATCTTTCCCTACGTCATGTTTACCGGAAATAAAAGTATTTTCTTTCTTTCTCCCAAAAACATCTCCAAGTAAGTCTCATACAGCGCAATCAATAGCCGAATCTAGCAAAAACACGAAATAAATACATCGCAATAAGGAAAACAGTTCACCACACACACAGGGGGCGCACAATAATAAAAACTAATAGAAATGGTTGCCATTAGCCGTTGTCGACTATTGGCGATCTGTGTTAAGTACTGTCGGTCAGTGTGCGTTGGTATAGATAGATTTGTTGAAGGAAAGGTCTTTTTCCTTGTAGTGTAGTAGGTACCTAGAAAAACTAGCCAAGTGCGAGTCGGACTCGCACACGAAGGGTACCACGAGGCAAAAACGCCGAAAAAAGCATGTTTGTTACAACAAACATGTTTTTTTAAATACATATTTAAGAGGGCTCCCATACATGGGAAGCCCCCTTAAATATTTATTTTATTTTAAATTTATTAATTATTATTAAAGTAAATATACAATTAAGTATTTTGTGAATATTTCAAGTGCCTACCGGTTACCATTTTTGATATCAAGCAAAAAAGGGCAAAAAAAATCGCGTTTGTTGTATGGGAGTCCCCCTTAAATATTTATTTTGTTTTTAGTATTTGTTGTTATAGCGGCAACAGAAATACATAATTTGCGAAAATTTCAACTGTCTAGCTGTCGCGGTTCTTGAGATACAGCCTGGTGACAGACAGACGGACAGACAGCGAAGTCTTAGTACTAATAGGGTCCCGTTTTTACCCTTTGGGTACGGAACCCTAAAAATATCGGTCAAAATATTGAGGAGTTTAATCTACCTAGCCTTTTCCAAACTATGTTGGGGTCGGCTTCCAGTCTAACCGGATGCAGCGGAATACCTGTATTTTGCATGGAGCGACTGCCTATTTGACCTCCACAACCCAGTTACTAGGAAATACGATACCCCTTGGTAAGACTGGTTGTCAGACTTTCGGGCTTCTGACGACCCGTAACGACTGTCAAAGATCTACGAATGACAGCCTCGGAAAGCACGTCAAGCCGTTGGTCCCAACGGCTTGACGTGCTTTCCGAGGCACGGAAGGGTCTCGGTATGTAAAGATGGTCACCCATCCACAGACCGACCTTGGCAAGCGTAGCTTAACCTGATCGATCGACCTGTGCGGCTGTTATTATTTTGCCACGGACCCCTCGAAATATTGAGGAGTTATGTGAAAAATATGCCAATAAACACTTGTTCGTTTACATTACATAACATACGTACCTACTTAATTTAAATTCATAAAAAAATATCCATGAGTTATCCTTATTGAATCAATTTATTATTTAAAATGCTATAAATAACTATCTAGTTTCTGTTATTCTAGTTTATCCCATCTGGCAGTAACTCAATTCTTTTTTAACAAAAAACTAATAACCATTCATAATAATTATTCACGAAAGATTTCGCGACAAAAAAGTCGCAAGTCTACGTATAAAGTCGCAAGTATGTATCTCGGGGACTGTCAAGCGTTGTCATCCCACGTGCATTACAAGAAGTATGCCCCGAGCGGTGCTGGGTACAGTCGGCACGAAAAATTGCTTACCTTTTGTGAGTTATGAAAAATATTTACCGATCGTTCTTTTGTAGAAACAGTAAAGTCAATATTTGATACAGCGATACAAGGATCTTTCGGCGCTTGAATGACGCTGACATGGGGCGCTGTAAGGGAACTACATGACCTAAAGCGCGGTCACTGTCGAACTCCATAGAAAAGAAAGAGAAGCGCGATGATACAACACTGATAATTTTTTGCAAAATATGAAGCAATTATCTATTTACAAAAACTATTCAATAATAAATAATCCATCACTGAATGAACTTTGGCATCAGAAACTTGATGGTACATTTTTAATTATAATTAAATTGGTTAATGAAGGGATAAACTGATTTTAAAGACAATTTAGAGCTGTATTTGAACATTTTTTTGAAGTATTAAAATAAGACTTAAAAATATCACTTTCTTTTTTAAGGTCAAAATTATTTACGGTTTAAGAGGTACACTGCTTTAAAAAACCAACTTTTTGACCGTTTTCAAGAAATCACCGCCTTAAGCATTTGTATTATTGTTTTTAGAATTGTGTTGAAACATTCAAGATGGTGGCGTTAGTTCCAATACACGCGCCTAAAGATCCTTGTACAGCTATAAGTAGTGTATGAGTCGTCACATCATTATGACATCGCGCCTGTCATCCGCATGCAATTAATCGTGACATTACTAAAATAAAAATTTCCTGATGGTTTTCGTCTACGATCGTGTCATGGACAATTTAAATAGTCTAAATATATAAAACTCAAAGGTGACTGACTGACATAGTGATCTATCAACGCACAGCCCAAACCACTGGAGGGATCGGGCTGAAATTTGGCATGCAGGTAGATTTTATGACGTAGGCATCCGCTAAAAAAGGATTTTGATAAATTCTACCCCTAAGGGGATAAAATAGGGGATTGAAAGTTTGTATGAAACTTTGTCCATTTTAAACCGATCGGGCTGAGACTTCGCATGCATATAGCTACTATGACGTAGGCATCTCCTAAGAAAGGATTTTGATAAATTCAACCCCCATGGGGATAAAATAAGGGATGATGGAGGATGTAAATGTATTAGTTTTTTTTAAATAATACTTAACGCGAGCGAAGCCGCGGGCGAAAGCTAGTTTTAGAATAAATCCCATCGAAAGGCCAATTCTCGTAATTAAAAACATTTAAAATCTGGTCGCAAATCTCATCTTAGCGACTAAATTAAAGGTATTTTTGACAGATTAGAATGCAGTTTATATTATACTACAGCTTTGAGCCGTTTGGGGTCGAAACGCTCGGGTCATGGGGCCCGAGAGCGCGTTTCCTTTTTAAGGCAATTTCTCGCCGGCTGGTCGACACTTCACGTGACCCGAGGGCTGGGTCGTTCTTTGGCCAAAGAATTAGCATTGCCATTCAACGTGGCAATGCTGCCAGTCTTCTGGGCACGTTTCCGGATGACAGCGATGCGAACGAGTACTTCGACGCCTAAGTGTCCTTTGTTTTTGTTTATTTGTACAGTAAGTTCGTCGTCGTCGTCTTTTCAGCCGATAGACGTCCACTGCTGGACATAGGCCTCCCCCAATTTTGGGGGGGGGTTTGCCATAATCGCCACGCTTGGCAGGCGGGTTGGCGATCGCAGTATGGTATGATGGTGGAATAAATTGAGAACGCTGCTGCCCATTCTCCGGTAAGACCCTTAGTCGCCTTTTACGACACCCACGGGAAGTAAGGGGTGGTGCAATTCTTTAAGTCCGGCACCACACAGACAACACAAGTACAATAAGTTAGTTAGTCATTTAATTTAGTATTCTAGTGTAAATAGTTTGTAAAAAAACATTAGAAATTATAATTTCATATTATAATTAAATGATAGGGAAGTTAAATACTTCTTTTAAGACATAACAAATTCGAAACAATAAAAGTTAAATGAGAAAACCAGACATATTTAACACCAACAGAAAAACTGAAACATATTTTCCACCCCGACTGTCCCTCCCATAATCGAAAACTCCCAACATACAAAGAAAAATAATAACCTTTGCACACGACTGTACATAGAGGTACAGTCAAGCACAATGCAAACAATAGCGCGAGCCAACAGCGCACAAATCTTAATCTTAGCATTCATTATGGCGCAGAAACGAACCTGAATTTATTCTAGGTAACCTCGCACCGACGCTTATGAACTACAGGTAGCTTCACTGGGAGTTTTATTTATTTTAGGGAATATTTTTAACTGAATACTGGCGCCGATTCTGTTGTTCACAAACTAAACTAAATTTAAGTTCATGCATCTTTTTCTTTCTATTTCATTAAGACAAGGACAGAATATAAATATTAGTTTACTCCGGTCAAATTAAGATACTCCATAGACAACTTTAGACGAGATTAAAAAATTCGTCGTCGTCGTTTCAGCCGATAGACGTCCACTGCTGGACATAGGCCTCCCCCAAATTTGGGAGGGTTTGCCATAATCGCCACGCTTGGCAGGCGGGTTGGAGATCGCAGTATGGTATGATGGTGGAATACATAGAGAACGCTTCTGCCCATTCTCCGGTACGACCCTTAGTCGCCTTTTACGACACCCACGGGAAGTAGGGGGTGGTGGTATTCTTTAAGTCCGGCACCACACAGACCAAAAAAAAATTGGCTACTAAAAATACGTCAATTTATGCCAGGCGCTGACTAATTTGACAGGACTAAACTAATATTTATCTTCTGTCCTTGTCTTAATGAAATAGAAAGTGAAAGTTGCCTGAACTTAAATTTAGTTTAGTTTGTGAACAACAGAATCGGCGACAGTATTGTGTTACCTAATTGTTGGTCAGATAGAAAGAAATAGAGAGATATTTGACACAGACTACAGACATACAATACAAGGGGTGTAAAAAGAGACTTAACAGAAGCCGAGAGTCACTTGTACTCCTCGTCATTGTAATATTTGTTTATGAAGTGAAAACTTCTTTAGGCGTTGGGCATTTTTTGAGATGGGAAAAAACCATTGAACTCGCGCCACTGTTACCGTAAGCGACACCGCACGTGTTTTGCGTAGAAGACGATTAAAAAAATACCCGCTTCGGATGTGTTCGGCTGTCCTCGGGATGTATATCTGATATGTCAGTGAGTGATGGCAAAATATTCTGTTTGTGTTTTGTTTTCACTTCTGTCGGCACTCCCGGTGTGCCACTGTTTTTTTTTTACTGGACCATATCTTTGACCTTCAGGTCAAAATTCCAACATTACTAACTTTTTTTTTTACGACAACAGCTAGTTTTTGATGTTATAAAACAATTTGAAATACCCACACGACCCCTGTAACGTTGCATGTACCCATGAGCACAACGTTTTGCGTGCGTTCCATTGCGCACTACTGCAAACAGCAAATTTAAACACCAAACCAAAAAAAAAGTCGTTCCCACAGCAATCATGTTTGTGCAATGTTACTTAGTTTGATGTAGGTACAGAATACTTATTTGACTGCTATGTGACAGGTCTTTTTATACCTTTAGATCATCAAATTAAATAATTATGGCTGCCTAGCGTTCTCCCAACCATGTTCGTCGGCTTCCAGTCTAACCGGATGCATCTGAGTACCAGTATTTTACATGGAGCTAGTGCCTGCCTGACCTCCACAACCCAGTTACTGGGTAAAACTATAATAATGTGGGAGACAGGCATGCAACATCGACTGGCCCGTGCGCCGCGCGGACTGACACTGAATGCGGCTGGCCCGCGCGGTCGTTTATATATCTGTGCTCCTCGCCGGCGCGTCTCCTCCGGACATACTCACGCGCCGACTTCACTCAAATTACTAATCGGCCCGCTGACAGCCACTAGTTTTTATTAAGCGTGCTAAACGCTGATTGGCTGACCACATTTCTACGGCAGTTGATCAGCCAATAGGATGTAAGTAGAATTAAGAATTTTTGTATAAATATTGGGTTACAAATAAATTTATCATCATTCCCAAAACGAGTGTTTTACTGAACAGCCCAAGTAGTACCCATATCTGGTGACCCCGACGTGATCATATTAGTCATGGAACTTTTCGACGACGCCGTATCAGAAGAGTGCGGGAAGGAAGTCTCTTCTATTGCACTGCAAGCGAAGATCCCACAATTCTGGCGAGCACAACCAAGGCTGTGGTTTGCTCAGTATGAAGCTGTGATATCATCATACAAGACAAGCGATCAACAAAAATACAACTTGGTCATCGCAGTCCTGGAGAGGAAAGACATCGAACAAATAAGTGATATCATCTGTAAACCACCCGAGTCTGGAAAATACAACGCTCTGAAGAATCGTTTGCTGTCGGTGTACGAAGAGTCCGAGTCCCGTCAATTCCAGAAGCTTTTGAGCGGACTAGAATTAGGAGATCAGAAACCGACACAACTCCTGAGGGTGATGCGAGAGCTGGCTGGAGAAAATGTACCCGATAACGCGCTCAAAATTTTATGGATGGGTCACTTACCTTCCCAAGTCCGTGCCGTACTATCAGTTAACACGGAATCTCCACTCGATACTCAAGCAAAAATGGCGGATAAGATGATGGAGCACACAGAACATAATATCGCGGAGGTCAGCCACTCTACACCTGCTCCAAGCACCAGCACCAGCAGTAGTCCAGATCTGCAGTTTCAAGTACTGACAAAACAACTTGAGAAGCTGACCCTAGAAATTGCCGCACTAAGGAAGGAGAACGTGAGTCATCGTCGTCCATTTCGCCGCAGCAATTTCCGTTCAAGGTCTCGGTCCCGGTCAAGAACAGGTTCAGGAAAGAGACCAGGAGATCCAAACTGGGAGTGTTATTATCATCACCGATTCGGAGACAGAGCTAAGAAGTGTGAACCACCATGTTCCAGGAAGCCGTCGGAAAACTGAAGACCACATTGGCTGTGGCGGGCGTCGGTGTTGCAAAAATTAATAACCGCCTATGTATAACTGATCTAAATTCAAGAGAACGATTACTAGTTGACACTGGTGCAGACTTATCGGTGCTAGCCGTAAAAACTAAGCGAACACCGATAGAAACGCCTTTCAAATTATTCGCCGCAAACAATACACCGATTAAGACATATGGGGAAAAAACTTTGCAACTAAATCTTGGACTTCGACGCAACTTCAAGTGGACATTCATAATGGCGGAAGTGAAGACGTCAATTCTTGGTGCCGACTTCTTAAAGCATCACCGACTTCTTGTGGACCTACACAGCAAGAAACTTGTAGACAGTCTGACCGAGCTTTCAGTTAACACGATGACGATAAATACCACACAAGATACTACGCTGTATGTAGTCGAACCAGGACACCGATATCATGCACTTCTTCAAGAATTCACTGAAGTCTTAAAACCCATGACACCTACGAAGGAAATCAAGCATAATGTAAAGCACCATATTGAGACTACCGGCCCCCCACTCTTCGCAAGACCCCGCCCACTGCCGCCGATTAAATACAACGCAGCCAAAGCCGAGTTTCAAGCAATGATGTCAATGGGCATAATTATGTCAACCATCCAAAAGTCCGTGGGCCAGCCCGATGCACGTTGTAACTAAAAAAGATGGAAGTCTTCGCATATGTGGTGATTATCGCCGCCTGAACTCAGTAACGCTTCCAGACCGCTATCCAATACCAAGGCTTCAAGACTTCACCTACCAATTAGATGGCATGAAGATATACTCGAAGATAGATCTGAAAAAAGCATTTTTTTGGATTCCAATTGCTGAACACGACGTTGAAAAGACGGCAATAACTACACCATTCGGTCTTTTTGAGTTTCGTTGTATGCCATTTGGTTTACGAAACGCGCCACAGACATTTCAACGATTTTTGCATGAAGTCTTGAGAAACCTGGATTACTGCTGCTACTGCTTTATTGATGACGTACTTGTCTACTCTAAGACCCCAGACGAGCATGAAAAACATTTGCGACTTGTTTTGGAACGTTTGTCTAACTACGGAATCGGAATCAACCTAGAAAAGTGCCTATTTGGTCAAAAGAAGCTTAACTTCCTGGGCTACGAAGTTACAGAAAAGGGTATCACGCCTACCACTGAGCGCATTCAAACAATCTCCAACTACCCGAAACCAGAAAATGTTCAAGATCTTCGACGATTCCTTGGAATGGTGAATTTCTACCACGATTGTTTACCTAAGCAAGCTGAGACTCAAATAGAATTGAATAAGCTCATTCATAATAAAAAGAAGAACGACAAAACACCTATCATCTGGAACCAGACATTAGAAGATGCTTTCAATAATTGCCGTCAAAGCATAATGGAAGCTGTACAATTAACACACCCTGTTCAAGGTGCCCCATTATGCATCATGACAGACGCCTCAAACCTAAGTGTAGGAGCAGTCTTGCAACAGAAAATAAAAAACAAATGGAAACCGCTATCTTTCTTCTCGAAGAAGCTCAGTGACACCCAATCAAGATACAGCGTATATGATCGCGAGTTATTAGCTGTCTATATGGCTGTCAAACATTTTAGAAGATTGATTGAAGGAAATGATGTCGTCGTGTACACGGACCACAAGCCCCTTACCTACGCCATGGCCAAATCGGCAAGCACAAGTGACACTCCGAAACGAGAAAGACAACTCCACTTCATCAGTCAATTCTGCAGCAAAATAGAGTACATTCACGGAAGGGACAACGTTGTTGCAGACGCACTATCTCGCATAACTGCCATTGACTGTCCTTCTGTCATCGACTTCAATAATCTGGCAGACGAACAAGAACGAGACGAAGATTTAACTGACCTGTTGAAGCAACAAAATCTCCACTTTATCAAGATATCATTGCCTGGAATAAAGAAACAAATCTACTGCGAAAATACAACAAAAACACCACGTCCGTATTTACCGAAATCTTTTCGTGAGACTGCCTTCAAAGCATTACACGAAATGAGTCATCCCGGTATCCGAACGACAAGAAAAATGATCACCGAGAAGTACTTCTGGCCTGCAATGAACAGAGACGTTTCTGAGTGGACGCGATGCTGTATTACGTGTCGACGTGTTAAAATTCACCGACATACCAAAACTCCGTTAGTGCAGTTTCCCGAGTCCAGAAGATTTGAACACATACATGTCGACATTGTTGGGCCACTAACTCCATCAGAAGGATACCGTTACTTGATCACAATTATCGATCGATGCTCCAGATGGCCCGAGGCAGTGCCAGTCAGCGACATAAGCGCGGAGACCGTCGCCCGAGTCGTATATGATACATGAATTACTCGCTTCGGTTGCCCACTGCGTATTTCTACGGACCAAGGACGCCAGTTCGAGTCAACATTATTTCAAAAATTAATGAACAAACTGGGTGTATCAAGAATAAGAACTACTGCCTACCATCCGCAATCAAACGGCCTTGTAGAAAGATTTCACCGTACCCTCAAGACAGCATTAACCGCAAGAGGGAATAAACAACAATGGGTTCAAGAATTATCGACTGTACTATTTGGATTACGCACGGTCAGTCCCGCTACAATGATTTATGGCACCTCATTAAGATTACCTGCAGATGTTTTTGCACCGGCGAATGTAGATAATGAAGACCCGTTATTATTACGTCATCTAACTGAATCAATGGCATCGCTTAATGAGTCCTGCGCACGTGCACCCGTTCGACAACAAAGCACGACCTTTGTACCGAAGCAGCTGACGACATGCACTCATGTATTTATACGTGTAGATTGTGCAAAAAAATCATTAACGCCGCCGTACGAAG
Source organism: Mesoligia furuncula (assembly GCA_916614155.1). Taxonomy (NCBI): domain Eukaryota; kingdom Metazoa; phylum Arthropoda; class Insecta; order Lepidoptera; family Noctuidae; genus Mesoligia; species Mesoligia furuncula. The sequence continues at coordinate 3,162,275 of OU744810.1, forward strand.
GTCCGTACGAAGTTATTGAGAAACATGACAAGTACTTCAAGATACGCCTGCCCAACCGAGAATCAGTAGTATCATTGGATAGACTGAAGCCTGCCTACATACTGCCAGCAGCCACAGAAGAAAAGGTGGAAGAAACCCCATACATTACCCGTTCCGGCAGAACCGTTAAACCTACAAAACGTGTACGGTTTTCTTGAAGGGGGATACTGTGGGAGACAGGCATGCAACATCGACTGGCCCGTGCGCCGCGCGGACCGACACTGAATGCGGCTGGCCCGCGCGGTCGTTTATATATCTGTGCTCCTCGCCGGCGCGTCTCCTCCGGACATACTCACGCGCCGACTTCACTCAAATTACTAATCGGCCCGCTGACCGCCACTAGTTTTTATTAAGCGTGCTAAACGCTGATTGGCTGACCACATTTCTACGGCAGTTGATCAGCCAATAGGATGTAAGTAGAATTAAGAATTTTTGTATAAATATTGGGTTACAAATAAATTTATCATCATTCCCAAAACGAGTGTTTTACTGAACAGCCCAAATAGTACCCATAATAATATATACCCTTGGACCTATGCTCTAAAAGTCACCCAAAGGGCAAGGGAGAGGGCTATGCTTGGGGTTTCCCTGCGTGATCGAAACAGGAATGAGGAGATCCGCAGGAGAACCAAGGTAACCGACATAGCCCGAACAATTGCCAAACTTAAGTGGCAGTGGGCAGGGCACATTGCTCGCAGAACAGATGGCCGATGGGGCCGAAAGTTTTTGGAGCGGCGACCGCGTACCGGAAGACGTGGCGTTGGAAGGCGTCCCCCAAAGGTGGTCCGACGACCACATGTGAAGGCCACGGGAACCCGTTGGATGCGAGAAGCAAAGAACCGGTCGAAGTGGAGGTGCTTGGGAGACCTATGTCCAGCAGTGGACGTCTTTCGGCTGAAATGATGATGATGACGATGATGACTATACCCCTTGGTAAGTCTGTTTGTCTTCTGACTACCCGGTTCGTAGTTGATAAACCGACTGATTTTTTAAATGAAGCAAACCCTTGCTTACAATGCTCACCCGAATTGGTAATTACGTCCCAAAAAAGAAACCGCACCCGAAAACCGAACACCGACCCACAATTCTTCAAAACTTTTCCACCACACGTCCGTATTCCGCTCCCACAATTTTTACACAATACACCTGAAACTGGCAATCGTTCCCTTTCTGTAATGAGAGAGAATATTACTCGATCGCCCTCAGGCGTTTTTAATTTACCACAAGATCACCTACAGTATATAAGTTCTTTTTTTTCGGCGTAATAAGGCGTTCTGCGTTACTCAGCGTTTATATAACATCGATTAGGAGTTATGATTGTACGGAGAATGAGCTTGTTTTCTTAGTATCTTTTTCGAGGATCTTGTGGTTGGTGAAACGGTTAGCGTTTCTTTTTGCTTTCTTTTTTGTAAGGGCTGTTTTTAATGTGCAGTTTTTCTTTGTAATTTTTGTGACATACGTAGAAATAAATTCGGTTTCTGTGGCACATGAGATCGAGCGCGTTAATAAATCACAATGATATAATATTTTAGAGGCGAAAGTTTGTGAGTGTGTGGGTGTGTGTGTGTGTGTGTGTTTATAAGTTTGTTACTTCTTCACGCTCAAGCGGCTGGTCCAATTTTGAAAAAAAAATATGTTTGGAGGTAGCTGACACCCTGGATTAACATATAGGCTACTTTTTATCCCAATATTCCCACGGGATCGACACTTCTGCGGGAGAAACCGCGCAGGTAGTAGATTTATAAATATATAATTTATAATATTTATAATTTATATAAATTAAGGGGACCACAACTACTGGACCTAAATGCAAAAAACGCAAGTTTTATAATGCCTAAAAGTATATAATCGACCACAGTAAACAAAATCAGAAAAATATATGATATTCTTCAGGATATATGCTAGGTAGATACTGTGTTGAAAACATAATACAACTAATTTGATACGATAAAATAAAATCAGGAAGATACCTCTTAATGTTCCTTTTATCGATTAAAAACCATACTAATAAACATGCGATCATTCAGATTTTTGTCAGATTATTCTACAAGCAACATATTGACGTGTTCTAATTTTTTTGTCTAATCAATAGATTTTTTGCAAATAGATAATTGCTTCTTATGTAAGACCCTTAAGGGGATTACATGACCTAAAGCACGGTCACTGTCGGACTGCATAGAAAAGAAAGAAAAGCGCGATGACACCACGCTGGTAATTTATTGCAAAATATGAAACCATTATTTTTTCATTGAATAAAAAAAACAGAATAATTGCATGTATATTAGTATTAATATACATACAATTATTCTGTTTTTTTTGTCAGATTATTCTACAAGCAACTTACTAAAATACTAGTGTTTTAGTTTTTTTAATATGAAACAATTATTTTAATTAAATAAATGAAACAATAATTTTAATAAAATAATGGTTTCATATTTTGCAATAAATTACCAGCGTGGTGTCATCGCGCTTTTCTTTCTTAAAAAAATCATGAAGATACCTCTAAAAACTTTCTTTTTACAATAGAAACTGTATAGTTTCTATTGTAAAAAGAAAGTTTTTAGAGGTATCTTCATGATTTTTTTCTATCGTATCAAATTAGTTGTATTATGTTTTCAACTCACTATCTACCTAGCATACTCGTATATCCTGAAGAATATCATATATTTTTCTGATTTTGTTTACTGTTTATTTTGGTTCTGTTAGCCCCTTTAAGACAAGTATAACCTAAGCAATACCTTTGTACTCAATACATCTTATGTCGATTTAAGCCACGGTACAGACAGTCTTGTTCCCGATAACTATAGGTTACAGATGTATGCTCTGATGTGGCTAATGTAACCTATCTTGGACATAAAGGTACTCAAAACTTATATGTCGTATCTCGTGTCGTGTCCACCACATCGACAACCTTTACTATGTGATATGGAGGGCCTGGAGTTCTAAAATTCAGGGCCCTTAGTTTAGAATCCTGGTCTCCCAAAAATTACATTAAATTACGCGACATTAAATTACATTAAATTGGGCCTTGAATTTACTAATACTGTACATAATTAGCTTATAATGTTCCCACTGCTGGGACACGGGCCTCCCTCTGTGAGAGAGAGTGGGCCGTAATCCACCACGCGGGCCCAGTGCGGTTTGGTAGATGTCACATGTCTTCAAATTTTTGATTCTAGGACATGCCGGTTTCCTCACGATGTTTTCCTTCACCGTTTTGAGAGCAGAATTTACACAAAGTAAAGCACTTGTCTGGGTTCGAATCTACGACCTAGAACTCGTAAGTCGCGGCCGTCGTCACTTGGCCACCACTGCTCTATTCGTACTAATATTATAAATTCGAAAGTAACTCTGTCTGTCTGTCTGTATGTTACCTTTTCACGCCTAAACCACTGAACGGATTTCGATAAAATTTGGCAGAGAGATAGATTGCATCCCGGGGAAGGACATAGAATAGTTTTTATTGACATACCTCGCGGGCGAAGCCACGGGCGGAAGCTAGACTATAACTGAGACATATTCCCTTTCTTCCTTTACTCTCGAATCATCCCATAATATATATAATTATTAACTGTTCTTTTTCCCACCAGACCCATTAAATCAATACTTTTACACCCCACTTACACACCATAATAATATCTTAATCCAAATTAGATGACCGGCATCAATATACCGTCGGTTTGGACAAGATATAACCGTAATATTTTTATAAGGTTATAAAAATAATGTGCTAGGATTTTATGGACATAACTCGTAATTATTATGAGGTATGGCACATCCCTGGTGAGGCGGTGATCGCCTTTATAGTTTGTTCTGATTGGATTGTTGATTTATTTTGTCATTAACTTTGTTGATTACTGATTAAGGCTAAGTTTGGGATAATTATTAAAAATCTATTTATAGCCTTTCTCAATAATTGGACTATCAAAATGCAAAAATATTTTTTCAAATTCGACTGGCAGTTCCAGAGATTAGCGCGTACAAACAAACAAACAAACTCTTCAGCTTTGTAATTAGTATATGGGTGGCCCAATTCATGAAATCACTAAGTCCATTTTTACAGTTTTGAGCTAGCAACACCGTCTTGTTTGTTTTTTAATTCTCTTTAAAATGGTATATTTGAGGTTCTTGGCAAAAATCTCTAAGTATCATTTCTAGATTACGAAAAAAAAAATTTTTTTTAATATTCAATTCATAAAAACCCTAAGTGTAAAAAATCACTAAGTCCGTTGATGTATTACAGTAAGTCCTAATGGCAACTCAGATTATAAAAATATTTCCTAACGGTTTTTCTATCAAAACTTTTTGTTGTGATTTTGTTCAGTGTTGTTCATTACATATTTGTATAAAATGGATCCAGACGACAAATTAAATATTTGAGAAAATAACAGTCTCATATCCTGTACCAGGACATTCTATGATGCCGATTGATCGTGATTTCGCACTAATAGAAAGGAAGAAAAGGAAACAAGAGAAGATATATACACCAGAATATTATGTTCAGCTGATAAAAAATAGTAGGAATGTCAATAAATTTCAAATAGTATTTTTGGAGAAAAGTTTGATGAAGGAAGATAGATCTGAAGATGTTTTAAAAGTAAAAGACTACAAAAAGTTGTATGATGAACGAATTAAAGCTAACTTGCCTGGAATATCTAAATGCCGTAAAGTTGTATTTAAAAGAATCGGTAAACCAGAGTTTTCAATGTCTATGAGAGGTCAGGATATGAGACCGTTTTCATTATATAAAGTAGGTTACAGCAGGCGTATTAATGAAGTGCCCGATGACTGTTATGCTGTACCCTTGCCTATAAAAGCCGCTAAACTGCAAGATATCAAGCGATTATTAGAATCTGTTCCTGAATCGGAAAGGTATTTTTATGAGGATTTGTTCAATGATTCTCGCGATCCCATAACTATAGAATCAGATTCTGAAGAAGAAGTAGAATGATAACATTATGTCATTCACATTTTTGTACTGGATACAGCAATAATATATCTAAGTCCATTATTTATCATTTAAAAATAACTAAGTCCAAGGATTAGAAATAAGTCCAAAATTTTTGATATTTTGTTACGAGTTTCCTGTTAACTATATTGTTTTCTTTCTTTTGATAAATAAAACTACGCATTTTGAACTAAAATGTACTTTTTTATTTTTTTTATACTTCATCACATGTTATTTCAACGCTCAATTAACACCGTAAAATGCCGTTATTTCAAAAATGACTTTTAGGACTTAGTGATTTCATGAATTGGGCCACCCATATAGACTAGCTGCGCCCCGCGGTTTCACCCGCCTAAGTGTGGATTCCGTGGGAATATCAGGATAAAAAGTAGCCTATATGTTAATCCAAGGGGTCAGCTACCTCCATACAAAATTTTATCAAAATTGGTCTAGTCGTTTCAGCGTGAAGAAGTAACAAACATATAAACACACACACACAAACTTTCGCCTTTATAATATTAGTGTGATTCGTGATTTAATTTTTGAGGATTTCTTTCGTCCAAATGTCAAATACCGCACAAAGTATTCCTTACTATGTTTATTTAATAGAAAAACAAAAGTACATACCCATCGTTGCGTCCAGCTGCCAACAATACAGCCTGATCGATACATACGGCAGCGCAAATTGCGCGGTACAGTCGAACGCATTTTCTTTTACGATCGCACACCACTGTTTACGTGTTTCGCGAAGATACGTACGATAGACGCGACGTACGAACCTATTGATTTGTTTTGGAGGTGGCAAGAATATAAATAATAAAACATTAAATTAAAATCAAAGCAGATCGGAATAAATCGTAGATGTCTATAGTCGGCGATGAACTTATTGTCAACCGATATATTCCGTAAAAATATCATACCATGAAAACTTAAGTGAAGTAAACTGACATGCCACTTAATGCTAGGTATTGTCACCTGGAGGGGCCCGTGGCTAAACAATAACAGCTGCACAGGTCGATCGATCAGGTAAAGCTACGCTTGCCGCGGTTGGTCTGTCGATGGGTGACCATCTTTGCATACCGAGACCCCTCCGTGCGTCGGAAAGAAAGAAAGAAAGAAAATACGTGAAGAACTTAAAAAAAAATAAATAAGAAAGGGTTGGGGGAAACATGCGTCACATCCACGCATAACGGCTATCGCACAGCATTATGCTACGACCCTATGCAAGACAGAGCCCCAGCGCTGGTTTTCAGCGACAGCCGGCGCCGACGTATTGACGTCGTCCGATGCAGCAAACAAATATTAGGACGCTGTACTGGTACAGCATTCACAAAGAAAATTAATAGTTTAGTTGAAACTCAAAGTGATAAAAACAGGAAAATAAAAGGAAACAATAGATATACATACATGCTATGAGAATATCATCCTCAATAAACTTTTTACATTTTCACTTTTTTTTTAAAGCACGTTAAGCCGTTGGTCCCGGCTGTCATTCATGGATCTTTGACAGTCGTTACAGGTAGTCAGAAGCCTGAAAGTCTGACAACCAGTCTTAGCAAGAGGTATCGTATTACCCAGTAACTGGGTTATGGAGGTGAGGTAGGCAGTCGCTCCATGTAAAAAACTGTTCAGTTGCATCTGGTTAGACTGGAAGCCGACCCCAACATAGTTGGGAAAAGGCTAGGCAGATGATGATGCTAGGAGTTGTCACTATTGACTTCACCCAAGTTTTTACAGTAATTTTTTTACAGCATTGATCGACTAGTGGGTCATTTTAGTCTTTGACTAGCTGCGCCCCGTGGTTTCACCCGCGTAAAGTTCGATCCCGTGGGAATATCGGGATAAAAAGTAGCTTATATGTTAAACCAGGGTTGTCAGCTGGCTCCATGCAAAATTTTATCAAAATTGGTACAGCCGTTTGAGCCTGAAGAAATAACAAACATATAAACACACACTCACACTCACAAACTTTCGCCTTTATAATATTAGTGTGATAACAGAATAGATCGGCTGGTCAATTCCTTGTTTACTATCAAAAAATATAAAATCCACCGCATCCAATCCCTCAGGCATCCCAAGTTAATAGCGATCTCGTAATGGCGGTTTGCTAGTTGTAGCCCCATAAAGACATCCCCACCGTTTATTGGCCTCTGGTCGACGTACCTAACCTCTACGATTAGTGGTGAAAAATCAATTTGGGCTCCCTTGTGTGGTACAGACATGCTATGGGACAGTTGTTTTTGTTGGTGACTGAATTTTGTACAAATAATAATATATTGGCATCGCATTGGCATGGAAACATCAAATCGTGAGGAAACCGGCATGGTCCTAGAAACGAAAATTCGAAGACATGTGACATCTGCCAATCCGCACTGGGCGCGTGGTGGATTACGGAGTCCACTCCCTCTCACCGAGAGGAGGCCTGTGTCCCAGCAGTGGGACCATTATAGGCTGATTATGGTAACTTGCTTCTTTAGAGGTATGAGGAACAGGGTGTAAAGTCCACTCAATCTCCATAGAAAAGAGAGGATCCGACGGGTGTTGTGTTGTGTCTGGCGGGCAACTGCCCGATGATTCATATCGGGCCGTTGTATCTATGCTAGTTGCGCGGTAAACTCTGCTTGCGAGATGCAGGATTTTGCGTGACGTCAGTATGACGCGTTGTTCTCATGTGGCGTTGAAACCGCTACACTTCCTTGGTCTAGCTGAGCATGAGGTCCAGGTTTCGAGGCAATGGGTTATTGGGACTTTTCACAGTAGCAATGGCTTTTATTTTGACAGTTCAACAACATTCATTGCGTTATTTACATTGTTGAGCTGACAAATTTTTCGAACATAGGCAGCAATGGATTAGCAATATCTTTCAAAATTATTCAGATTATCATTGAAAGTTTGTTACGCAATTAGGGTGCCGAGTTTGTGCCCGGTTGATGGTAATAGGTTGTCCCTATTAAGGATTAACCCTTAGTCTGCCGGAACGTAGATCTACGCGAGACACAATGGCTTTTTAATTGTGTCTGTAATTACGGCACACAAGCGGTTAAAGGTCGGCACCGTATCGCCTTTCGCCTCGCCGTCAAACAGGCGTCAGCCTAACGTAACCACGTAACCAAAGCGGATCAGAAGCTCCGATACGTCGACTCGGCTACGGCTAGGCGGCGCGCTTACGGCTCGCCGACCGCTGGTTGATTGTGCAGCAGGCAGGCCGGAGGGGTGAGAGGGGCAAGGGTGGACGAAGAGACGTAAGCGCGCGGACGACGAGCCGTAAGCGCGGGGACGACGAGCCGTAAGCGCGGGGACGACGAGCCGTAACGCATTGCATTGCGGTTCGTGAGCTTGTCCCGAAGCGAGGTGATTACGTTACGATTCCGATTAGTGTGCGTTGCAGTAGGGAGTTTTATACAAAGAATACTGAACGGCTCGAGTTGATACGGTGCCGAACCCTGTCCGGTTTCATACGTGTGTACCTTTATAGTACTTAAACATAACTGGCGAAATGTGGGTGTATGAGATGTTGGTTCCATAGAAAAAATTGTTCAGTTTGATGATCTGTGCCACACCCTTAAATATAACCACATGTAGCGGTATCTACAACGCCACATGCGAACAACGCGTCATACTGACGTCACACAAAATCCTGCATCGCGCAAGCAGAGTTTACCGCGCAACTAGCATACATGAATCATCGGGCAGTTGCCCGCCAGACACAACACCCTGGTCTGATCGGAGGATCCTCCCTTTTCTATAGAGTATGAGTGAACTTTACACCCTGTTCCTCATACGTCTATACACACATTTCTGAAACACTCTGTATATAAAACACAAAACTTTTAAACCTTCCAGAAAATCCTAATTCCAATTCAAAACAAAATGATTCCTAATTCTAATTCATTGCCATCAAAGTCATCGCTAGTGAAAGTTTAGTAATGACTAATTAACAAACATCAAGTGGGGGTCGTGTTCCGAATATTTTTACTCACTGTACTAACAATCCAGTTGTGATAAGGAAAGTTGCTAGCGTTGGGCCGCTAAAATGTTGCACTAAAGCTACCGTTTCCTAGCATAGTGGTGGCCGGAGTGACGGCCCGTCATGAAAATGATGGCTGCATGGTTTGATATTACGGTGTCAAAAAACGGTCATTAGGAAAACAAACCTTACAACCCAAGGCCGATAAGGCCGCCCATTGTATATTTTGTACTATTCGATGTGTTTTCTATGCTATGTATTTTTGTGGTCAAACTCAAACTCAAAGCATTTATTTCAATTAAAACAATTACAGGCACTTTTGAATTGTCAAGGGGTCGGTCAGTCAGAAAGATGAAGCTAGTTGCCCATTCCAAAGCGAAGTCCCTATGGAGAAAAATGGGCAAGAAACTCCATGGACATTTTTTTTAATCAAAATTATATGGTTACAAGGTCTTGTTAACATCATTCATGTTAAAAAATATGCATGTGGGAACGATCTACAATCTTCTTCGTGTCGCTGGCACAAGTGTACTTTAGATATTGTTGGCCCAAAACTTTGCCACTTCCAAGGCGTTGTCAGTGGCAGCGCAGAGGTCTCTTTGCCTGCATGGTTTGGGACACAGTGGGCAGGATAGGAGGTGGAGCATGGTTTGCGACATAGCTCCACAATCTTACCCTACTGCCGTTCAGTCAAGGTAGCCCCACTTTACCAGGTTGGACTTACATCTTCCCACTTGTGTCCGGATACGGTGGTGTATTATAAAGTATCCATTTCAGTGGCGTCTTTTGCCGGTAAATTGCGAACACTTTAGCAATAGCTACCCTTGCTTGCTTGTAATTTTACATGTGATCTTGTACAATGAGATGTGAAACAATTTAGATGTACAATAGAGTTATTATTCTATTCATTTGTTGTTGTTGTTGTTGTTTTGTCTGTCAATGTCTAGTACTGGGTAAAGAGTCTTCTGTAGTACATTGGTATTTTTTGCCAAACATAACAGTAATAACAATAATGACAGTAAGATGTGATTTAATTAAGCGAGTCTTGTTGACGACCTGGAAGATAAAACTCAAGTTATTTTATGAAATACTTCCTTTAAATCCCTTGGGCAGTACCCATTAGTTTTTTTTAAGCCAAGCATGTTGATTTCTACAAATGACAATACGATGATATTGTGCAACGTATTGTTATTTGAAATCATCACAACTGTGTTCAACAATGACCATAATAGACATGCTGAAACTCATTACGTTGAGTGTAGCAGCATGAACATTTTAATGTCCAAATCACCTTCACTACAATTTTCCTAAAAGCGCCATTTTAGCACCCCTAACGGATGCAACAAGACGACCCTTTGACATCGACTAACGTATTTAAATTCATAGTCTTATGAAGTTAGCCCGGACAGGGGGTGGCAGGGGTCGCGGGGTCCGTGGGGGGGTCGCGGGGGGCGTGAGGCGTGACTGTACACTTTTTGGCTTCGGTTAAGTCGGATCGCCACTAACCGCCCGTGTGGAAAAGGGGTAAGTATGGATTTAGATTTTTTTGTGCAAGGTCTTTTTTTCTCTAATTCTTATTTTTTATTATATTCTGTGACTTTACGATTATTGTTTGCAATACCAGCGACGTCGGTGATGCGTTGTAATCCCAGAGACAAAAGCAGAAACGGATACCGGTGGTAATCCCTTCAAATCGGAGCTCAGCAACTCTGCTTAATAGCAGAAGTATGGTGTTAGTGACTAGAGCTTCTTCTTAAAGAAATGCTTATAACGACGATTAGTCATCATCATCTGCCTAGCCTTTTCCCAACTATGTTGGGGTCGGCTTCCAGTCTAACCGGATGCAGCTGAATACCAGTATTTTACATGGAGCGACTGCCTATCTGACCTCCACAACCCAGAGATAACGACGATTAGTGCTGATCCAAAATAAACAAATGCAAAAAGTAAAAAACAACAACAAACAATATAAATAACAAAAAAAAAAAACTAACAAAGAACGTCTTAATTTGCTTAGTTATGCTTCTTAACGCTATCCTTCACTGCAACATCTACTATACTGTATGTATACTTTATAGGATTCCGTACCCAAAGGGACTCATTACTAAGACTGCACTGTCTGTCTGTCTGTCTGTTACCAGGCTGTATCTCATGAACCGTGATAGCTAGACAGTTGAAATTTTCACAGATGATGTATTTCTGTTGCCGCTATAACAACAAATAATAAAGTTAAAATTTAAAGGGGTATAAAATAAACGTTTTTTTCGGCGTTTTATGCCTTGTCGTAGCCACCCTTCGTGTGCGAATCCACGTGGTCGGTTTTTTTAACTTTATTCTCAAAAACCCAAAATTCTCAAAACCAGACTTACCCACTTCCCGCCCCGGCCGCTATCTCCGAAGGAGTTAAAAAGCTATAGTTCGTGTTGTGGCATAAATTAACTGTGTAACTCCCAAGAAACCGCGACGCATATTATCACCATTTTGTTCAAGATTAACGAAATATTCACCCCGTTGTTCGGAGTTTCGATTAGCTTGCTTTGATGCCGGATTATTATGCTGATGTATGGTTTACGTGGTTGAAAATACAGTGGCAATGAGTAACTTTAAAACATTTTAAGGCGTCTTTGTAGTCATCATTATTCAAAACTACCCTGCGATATCACCCGAATAAGTTTCGATCCCGTGGGAATATTGGGACAAAAAGAAGCCTATATGTTAATCCAGGGTGTTAGCTACCTCCTTACAAAATTTTATCAAAATTGGTTTAGCCATTTGAGCGTGAAGAAGTAACAAACATATAAACACACACACACACTCACAAACTTTCACCTTTATAATATTAGTGTGACAACTTTTACTACGGGATATAACAGGAAATCGCGAAAAAAAATCTGCTGCTCCATTCATCTATGTTCGCATAAATCGACAATATTCGAGAGCACTGGTGGCCCAGCGGTTATGACCCTGACGTACGAGTCGTAAGAGCTGGGATCGTACACAGGCAGGCACTTTACTTTTTGTAAATTATTTCATCACCACTGCTCTCAAAACGGTGAAGGAAAACATCGTGAGGAAACCAGCATGTTCTAGAACCAAAAAGTTCCATTGCGGACCCACCATACCACTGGCCATACCCCTGGTGGTATGGTGGGTCTAAAACTATACCTCTAAGAGAATAGTGTTGTGGACTACAAGAGCATCATAACATACTATTATTATTAATTTTCATTTTAGGATAATAAAACTATCATTACTAAAAAAGATCATACCTGCGAAGTATATACAAATAAGAATCATATACTAAAGGATATATGTGATTTGAGAGAAAAAGTTTTATCATCTGACGAACCTATCCAAAGAATATACAATAAGAAAAATTGAGATTTTACAGACGTACGAAAGCGTGAAACATTTTCTATATGACGCAAGAAATAAATCTGCTCAAGTATCAAAGACTATATTCTAAAATTTTGTTGAAGTCCAGGTACAGTTCAAAGATTTTCTTTTCGCCGATTATTACCACAATAGCGCAGGGGACCACGAAACCCGTATTTTAGTTTTTTGTACCAATGATAACCGAAATATTAAAGAATATTTTGATGACGGCACATCTTATAGTTGTCCAGCACCTTTCGCTCAATTGTTCAATATTCATGGCGATATAAGCACTACTTCTGAAACAATTGAATTAACGCCGTTAATATTTACACTCCTGTCCGACCGAAAAGAAAGTAGTTATATCTAGTTAACTAGTTAGTTTGTTTTTTTTTCAGGAACGGAATTGGCGAACTGCACAATAGGAGTACTTACGTATGTGACATATTTTTATTTGTAATAAACTATTTTACCATAACACTATTTTCGCAGTGGTATAGTTTTAAACCCACTATACTACCAGGGGTATGAAAAATTCGAAGACATGTGACATCTACCAAGCCGCACTGGGCCCGCAGAGTAGTAATATCATCATCATCTGCCTAGCCTTTTCCCAACTATGTTGGGGTCGGCTTCCAGTTCGGAGGCAGCTGAATACCAGTATTTTACATGGAGCGACATGGAGCGAGTCTGTGTGGTGCCGGACTTAAAGAATACCACCACCCCTTACTTCCCGTGGGTGTCGTAAAAGGCGACTAAGGATCGTACCGGAGAATGGGCAGCAGCGTTCTCTATGTATTCCACCATCATACCATACTGCGATCGCCAACCCGCCTGCCAAGCGTGGCGGTTATGGCAAACCCTCCCAAAATTGGAGGAGGCCTATGTCGAGCAGTGGACGTCTATCGGCTGAAACGACGACATGGAGCGACTGCCTTTCTGACCTCCACAGCTCCTCCGCCGAGTACTAAATATTTAGTCACGAAATCCAATGAAGGAATTACAACTATGGCCATTGCTATATCGCCCGTGTAGTTACTCGCTCGTTTCCAATTACAGGGTGCTCGTAAAGTCAAACTGTCGATGTAAAACTAGTAGCGCCCTATCAGTACAGCAATTAATTGTTTGGCAGAGAATTTATTAGTTGGAATTAGGGGAAAAACCTCAAATAAAATCTTAACATTAATCATTAAGATAACTGATTGGCCTATTTCCTGATATTCCTGTAAAAGTATTTAGTATCTAAACTTTATTTCAGTGGTAATTAAGTTGGTTTCAGAGTAACTAGGACTATTGAAAAAATTTATTCTTTTTTTTGAAGTTGTAGCGTAAACTGAACTTTATTGTGTAGGAATTAAAATTGTTTTTCCAAAAGCTCGTATTTGTCATCTATTTCGAAGTTTATTATGATCTTCAACATTGATTGGGAGCCTTGTTTCACCCACTGCTGAGTTAAAAGTCCTCGTTCGTTTTCCGCCATGCTTCCCTGGCCTGGCGAATTTCAAGCAGGTCTTTCCCACGATCTTCTGCAGGTCGTCCGTCCACCCACCGGACCGTTGGTCTGCCAACGCTCATTCTTCCGTCTATCAGCAACCATTCCGTTAGGGCTCTGCTCCACCTGCCAACACCTCGTCAAAGTACGTTATAAGTGGGTTTATGTCTACAGTGTATCAACTTAGGTTAGAACTCATAACCACTTCTTAGCCAATTCTACGCTTTAATTCACAAAGCGACATAAGACTCCCGGAAGTCTCGCCATTTTTGATAACTCATTAGTCAACACTTGATAAGATACAAAATGAAAAATTTTGTGTTTATAAATAGCCAAAACCGAAACAAATGAAAGTGGTCCAATTGGAGTTCACGCCATTTTCTCCGGATCTAATAAAACGGTAATTCATTAGCGTCATTTGCCTACAGCAGCCCAATGCTGGACATAAGCCTCTCCAATCGCAAGCTATTCATTCTCGGCAATCCAGCTACTACCACCCACCCTGGCCCCTGCGAAGATCCTATCTAAATGGCGATCAAATAAGTACACCAACCACCGACCCATTCAACAAATTGATTCCACAAACACATTCCGAACAAAGCCGTTAACATTATCAGGACTGCTCCATCAAAATGGCACTAGACAAACTATCCACCCATTGTCCAGGGTTCGAGTGCCGACCTTTGGACGCCCCCTAAACCCAATTGCCCGTAAAATCGGCTAACCAAGTGGAAAATATATCCGACCGGAATTGTGTGATGGTGCCTTTTTCGTTAATACGGCGGCCGAAGATCGGTGAGGATGGCTACTGGGGCTGTGGACTTGAGCCCCTGCTTTAGGCTGGCGTATTTTTCAAAATAGCAAGAAGGCCATAATATTTAAAACCAGTTTTATTGAAAATTCTATTGTTTGCCTTGACTGCTTGTGTCATGATTTAGATCGATTCAAGATGGTTTGAAATTTTTAATATAGTATCCATGAATTATTATTATATTTAGGAAGGACCTTGCCGTCATTCCTGCAGATCTCTCCACAACATTGAAATGGAACCTGAAAACCACAAAATATAATATATAACATTGCAGATTTAACGGTCTAAGTTTATAGGTAATAATAAAATACTACTACTACTAATTTTATACCAGTGAACCCAAATGAAATGTGAAATTTTCATTCAAAATTAACAAAGATCAACTCAATTGCTCCCAAGTTCAAACATACCAGAGTCTTACCAATACTAAGGTTAGCATTGCTCTTTACTGTTATAGAGGTTCTGTCCTTGATGACGGCTCTTTGAATACCACTGAACATAATCATCGACTATGCTTATGATCACGCTTTTTGAACAAGTTAGCCAGATCAATGAATCATACATGACATCATGTCTGCATTTACAAATATAGTAGATAAAATATAAATAGAGAAGAAGAAATAATATGAACTCAAACTCAAAACATTTATTTCAATTAAACCTTGTACAGGCACTTTTGAATTGTCAAAATTAAGTAGTAGTCATAAAGTTGAAGCTAGTTGCGTATGTATAGGTAGAGTAAGCAAACTGAAGTTGCAGTGGACTGGCCATGTTTGTCGAAGGACCAATGGCCGGTGGAGCAGACGGAATCCTGGAGTGGAGAACGCGTATCGGCATAGTGTGGGACGCCCCCTAGCTGGATGGACCGACAACCTTAAGAAAGTGGCTGATACAGACTGGATGCGGAAGGTGGAGGACGGGGTGTCGTGGCGAAGCCTGGAAGAGGTCTGTGTCCAGCAGTGGACTGCAATAGGTTCAGTTGATTGAGGTATAGTAGATATATCCATTTTTTTTGTTTAGGTTCTTTATTGCGTCATGTTTAGCGCAAATAAACGTATTTTTTTTTCTTTCTGTTGCCAACAACTGGATACAAATTAAGGCGTCCATCTGCTGAGAGTCTCCTAGTAGTAAAAGCTAAAAAGTTCGGGTCACATTTGTGTGGTGCGGTGTGCCGTAGCGTGTTATGTCGTCATCTGTTGCGTACCTATCAATAATAATAATACCCGTAAATTACTGTCCCACTGCTGGGCAAGGGCCTTTTCTAATACAGAGAAGGCACGAGCATTGAGCACCATGCCTGCTCAAGACGGGTTGGCGATTACAGACTTATATCACACTAATATTATAAGGGCGGAAGTTTGTGTGTGTGTACATTATGTTTGTTACTTCTTCACGCTCGAACGGCTGGACCAACTTTGATAAAATTTTGTTTGTAGGTAGCTGACACCCTGGATTAGCATATAGGCTACTTTTTATCCCGATATTCCCACGGGATCGGGAACTATAACATCCATGTTTCCTCACGATGTTTTTCGTTTATTGATGTCGGTAATGTCTAAGAAAAATTCAGAAAGTACTTATGAATTGAAAAGGTGATTGATTTGAACGCACAACCTTGTGCATGAGACGCGAGGTACTTATGACCACTGAGCCATCACGACCTATCAAACCTATGAATTTAAAATTGGCAGATTCAGATACTACATATTTTTGTTGGGAACCCCGTAGCGGAAGACGTCGCGTTGGAAGGCCTCCCACAAGGTGGACCGACGACCTTGTGAAGACGGCAGGAACCCGTTGGATGCGAGAAGCACAGAACCGGTCGAAATGAAGGTGCTTGGGGGAGGCCTATGTCCAGCAGTGGACGTCTTTCGGCTGAAATGATGATGATGATGACATGCTTTGGGTGCTATTTATAAACGCATGGTGATGCCTACGGATACATTTATTTTTATGTTATTTAGTAATATTTATTCATATCATTGGTTGGATATAATAACCACTACTGAAAATCAGCGCTGTGCTGTGGGTCCTATAGCACAGCATCATGCTGCCTTCTTGTCACAGTTTCAGACTGTTTCTGCTTTGGGCTCGTGAATATAGATATATTTTGTTTTTATTTTTCTTGTTAATAGAATTAATTATCTTTTTGCATGTTTCTGTGACAAATAAACCTATATTTCCTTCTCAAATTAAAACCATTTATTTCAATTAAAACATTTACTAGGAATTATTCCGTTCTGATCCCCTGAACCCCCCTCCATCCCCCCCGCCTCGATCCCCTCCTGGATCGTCTTCTGTTTTAATCTTTGTCTTATCCACTATAAACGAAAGTTTAAACAAAAGAAAAAGCGGTTCAAACCGGTATGAGAAAGTCATACCGGTTTGAACCGCTTTTTCTTTTGTTTTTGATCCTGAAGGATCGTCAGCAACAAAAATAAGTACAGGGTTTACTAGCACTTTTGAATTGTCAAGAAGTCGGTCAATCAGAAAATATGAAGCTAGTTGTCCATTCCAAAGCGTAGGTACCTATGGAGAAGAACGGGCAAGAAACTCCATGGACACTCTTTTAAATTATATTTTTACTAAAATATAAGTTAGATCACTAATGTTGAATTTATGTGAGAACGATGTAAAAAAGACGTACGCGTTAAAAGCGTCCAGAGTACAGCAAATAGTAAGAAAATAACAATCCAAAAATAACTTTAAATAGTAAAGATTCTGTCTTTAGATAGTAAAGAGTATTCTATTCTATGTATTTTATACGATACACACTACAGTGGTGTGTCTTACCTTGGCTGGGGATCAAACCGCCCAAAAGACCAACAATAAGGTCTGAATAATTAAAATGCAAATAAAATATTAAGTAACTCAACGCGAGTAATATTATTATCACAACATTTCCGCACTATTCGTCACGCGCACTGTTATCAGTCTTTATCTGGTCCCAGGAGAAAAAATTGCGCGGCCACCGACCAAGTTCCTGACCATAAATTCATTAGACACCGACGACATTTTTTTTTTAAACTCACGTCCCTGTTGTCTATGGTAAGTCTAGAAGTGGCAGCTTTTAAAAGGTATTCATTAATTATTTTAAAATTATTTATATTAAGGCCCAAGAATCAGCATTGCCATGCAACGTGACAACGCTGCCAGCCTTTTGGGTACTTTTCCCACTGACAGCGTTGTGGAGGTTTTTTTTTAATGCCCAATGAGCTTTTCTCTTTTTTTTTTTCTTTATATACTTGTATTTTAAAGGGAGATTAGTACCGCTTATTTTTTTATCACTTCTTTGTGAAAGTTGTTTGTTATGTTAAGTACATGTGTCTAAGTATCGGTCACTAATTACCAGTCACCCTATTTTATTTATTTTTTTATAAAAAAAAAATAAAGCATAAATATACACCGTGTTCTTCATATTAAGTATCCATAAACTTTGTCAAACGCATCTATAGCTTTTACAAATTAAATCTAACAAAGGAAGTGGTACTTAAAAAGGCTTCGTTATAAAGATATTTGTAATTTCATTTAATGAAATTTAATTGAGCTATGCAGTAAGAAAGGGTCTTAACTTATTTTTGACAAGTTTCAGCCCGCCAAATCTTATGAATGAATATACGTGGCGATGTTGCCAATTCGGATAAAGAGGCATGCATATCAGGTGATTTTCGTCAAGTTTGTGGTTTGTATGAAAATTAACAAAACATAGGAATTAATTAATGTGTCCATAATGAAAAATGCTTATTTCCATGGTCTGAACATCTGGTCGAAGTTTATGTATATCGTCCGGAATACGGTGTCTAAATGTTAGATTGTTTATTGCCAATTTGTCAAACCGAATTGGATGATTTTGGCACACAAAAACAACAAAAATTTTTTTTAAAGGGAATTATGTGAGATCACTGCTTTTATTGACTTCTTACTACCCTATAGCATAGGTTGGGTTGTTTAATTGCTATAGCAAATAAACAACTTCATCAATTCTTCAACGTTAAGAAAAAGAAAACCGCCTCATTAACTTTTCGACAATTAACAGGTCTCATCCTTAAAAAAACCCAGACATTATCCAAAACATAATAATAATGATTAACACCAGCCCCTTCTAATGAACCGAGCTCTGTGCATCCTCCAGCGCGTCGAGCGGCTAAAAACTCCCCACTATATCATAATTTATTTATTCTGATGACCTCGCCGAGTGCGGCCCTGTCCCACCTAATATATACATTAATATAATACGTTTAAAAAAATATAATTTTATCTCAGTCCTGTATTGTTTCTCTCATTTGCAATATGGCGTATTTTTTTATCTTTTATACTGCATAATGTCTTTTTTCTGGGGTAATTAAAATTATTATAGGTATTTATTACTGCAGAAGGCCATTTGGCGTGTTTATTCCCACTCCTAATCGTTCCATGTTTACATTAATTAGCAATGCTTTAGGAGTGTTTCCAGCTTTATTGCCGATAATAAATTTTGGCCGTTTGAATTGTGCGGTGTTTTTTTTTTTTTAATTTAGCTCGAATGAGGCTTGGTATATGGTATTTGTCTAGACTTCACAGATAACTATCGAAAATCATCAAAGTAGCAATTCCCGTAATCTTAAGAATGTTCAAGTCTGGGAGCCTATAAAGACTACTTTAGCAGAATCATAAAAGGATAACATGTTGAATCATAATGGACAGTTAACTGTTAAGTTAATCGTATCAAATCCCATTGGTGAAGGATTTTTCACTGTCTTTTTTATTTTTTTGTCTGTGCTAAAATACCAATCAATCCAATCCAAATCTAATCCCGATCCTATGATTATACCTACGTAGTCCAGCGAAAAAAGAAAAAGACGGACTGTCTTCGCCAAAGTGACCTTTTTAGGCCCCCAGATCTCCGTCTCAATTTGTCAAAAATACCTCTAGTTTACATACACTGATTGACTGATGTAAGATTGCGCCTAGGTTGTGAATGTTTTATTACGAGAATTGGTTTTTAGTTCTCTTGTAATGATCGTTGTACCAACCTAAATTTAAAATAAAATTTCACTGGATATTAATCCCGTGCATTTTTTTATTTCGAAACACTTGAAAGTACAATTTAAAAAAAACATACATTAATACAGTGAATATGATCACTAAACAATGGACAATATTTTTTACAATGACATAGGTTATCCTTAAACGTGATCTAAGGAACACTCGTCGCAGTCTACCAGAAATTCGTAGCGGCCTACGAAAAATCGTAGGCGGCGTAGCGCATAAAATTCGTAGCAGGTTACGAAACTTGGTCATCGTTTTATTTGATAACGAGCAAGAATTTAATTCTGTATAAGCATAGACAAGCTTTTCGATAAAAGTATTTTTAATCTACACGTTCCTACACACAAAGCATAACATCACTTAAAAATAAGAGAAACATTTGAACAACTCAAATATTTACAGACACGACATGGATATACTATTGGTAAAATATAGGCTCCTTTTTTAATATTTTTTTTTTTTTTTGATGATGGGAAGTCAAAAAGTGACCCATTCCGCTCTGGGTAGACCGAAAGCGAGTGTCAGACTCTTAATTACTAAAACCCACCCGTGTTCCTTCATTTAGCCCTTTCTGTTCCTGGGCAGCGGTAACCCTTTCGGACAATCCCGCTGAACACATGGGCTCCATTCCATCACCTTCAAATTGCTGCTTACCTTCCAACGCCCTTCAGTTACGTACAATATCTTAACTAAGTTTCGTCCAATATCTTACTAGATGTGTCCGAAGTTGGGCCAGGTGGGCTCTTAATTAATAACAGCAATCATTGACCGCCGCCGGCTGTTATTGGGAGCTATCACAACATTTGGGTCATGAGTCTGCATCCTGACGTATACGCTGATATACGTTTTTGATACTTGCGAGTTTTTTAAGGTGATACCATTTTAATTTGTGGTCATTTTGGGTACTTAAATTATTGTCTTTTAAACTCTGACTCGATGGGCCTTTTGGCATAAAAATCAATTATAAAAATATGTATTGCAACAAAGTTCCAGCCTTCTGGCTGTTAATCACCTAAAGAGCAATAGAAAGGGCTATGCTTGTAGTTTCCCTGCATGAAAAGAAATGAAGAGATCCGCAGGAGAACCATGGCAACCGACATAGCCCGAAGAATTTCCAAACTTAAGTGGCGGTAGGCCATATTGCTCGCAGAACAGATAGCCGATGAGGCCGAAAGGTTCTAGAGTGGCAACCAGAATTCATAGCCTTGGAAAGCCATCCACAAGGTGGACCGATGACTTGTACCTGCAGGAGTCCGCTGGATGCGACAAGCACAGAACCGGTCGAGGTGGCGATGAATGGGGGAGACATACTCGTATGTGGAAGTCTGAGCTGAAATGATGATAATTATATTATTTTGATTAATTTATTTTATTCTTTAATTTGTTTGTACAGGTTTGATATCGGTTCTTTTAATGCTGCTCCGGTCGACGTCATATCGGTCGACTCTGTTTCACACATGATTCGCAGCATTATGGTGAGCGATTGCCGTTTTTCTTTGGATGTGACGCATATTTTCCCCACGTCTTTCTTTTTGTACCTTATTTTTAATGTATACGACATATTCGGTGCATATAAACTTATTTTCTTACATTTGAAGCTTGAATATTTCGACATATGTTTTACCAAAGTATCAAGACCAACCGACTGCAGTACATTCACACGAGTCAGTCACTAATAGCCGTTGGGTGCAATCACGGACGACCTCCAGTTTTGCAGCTGTTTGCTTGCGATGTAGCTCGGCAGATCAATTACACTGTTAATTAATAATCAAAACATTGTGGAGTATACTCGAATAGATTCTCTTGTTTAGTTTTTGGTGAGAGTTTAAGGCATACTTCAAATTACCCGCTAAACATTATTTAAAAACGATTCTGTCAATTTCAAACGACCTCTACACATTTTAGTGATATGTGGAACTAGTGTAAGCTTGATTTCATCATCATCATCATTTCAGCCGAAAGACGTCCACTGCTGGACATAGGCCTCCCCCAAAAGGGGGGGGGATTTGCCATAATTGCCACGCTTGGCAGGTGGGTTGGCGATCGCAGTATGGTATGGTGGTGGAATGCATAGAGAACGCTGCTGCCCATTCTCCGGTACGCCCCTTAGTCGCCTTTTGCGACACCCACGGGAAGTATGGGGAAGTATGTATGGTAAGCTTGATTTACACCATGGGAATTATGGTGTTGGTTAAACTGCCGGTGATATTATAAGTTGAAGTAACTGTAAATGTGGTGCTGTTCCACAAACGGTGGGACACTTAATATCGTGTCCTGCGTGTCCTGTCAGCTGCACGTTACAGGAACTGATGGACGCTGGTGATGGCGCTAAGCAAGTAGCTTAATATTAATAATAATCATTTTATTATCAGGCAACTAAGGCACGTAGGTAAAATACACAAAATACTTGTAATCTTATACAATAATAAACTAATACATACCTATTAAAAACCTTAAAACTATGACACACGTAACGTTCTCAGCGTCGTGTTTCGCTGTGTGGTGTCGCGTAACCGTCCTCGGAATCGTCGATATACGACACCTTTCGGCCAAAGTCCTCTTAAAAGCAGGTCTGTAGATGTTGGGTTGGACTGAAGTCTGGGCTGTTTCCACTTAGATTGCTATCGACACGCTAAGAAGAAGGAGTTGAAGTAACAAAAAACCAATAGTTGCACCGTATAGAATCAGATAGTGTTTAGACCATGCAAGTCATTTTGTTGCTTCAATTTTATAACGAAACTTGCATCGTGCAAATGGAGTTAAGTCTGTTAGTTGCAAAGTCATAGGTCCAATTGAGACTAAAAGCTGAAAGATTGTTAAACTCATGTTAATTGATAGAGGGGCCGTAGCTAAATAGGTCGTAATATAATAGGTCGATCGATCAGATTAGGCTACGCTTGCCGCGGTTGGTCTGTGGATGGGTGACCATCTTTACATACCAACACCCCTCCGCGCCTCGGATGCACGTTAAGCCGTTGGTCCCGGCTGTCATTTGTGGATCTTTGACAATCGTTACGGGTAGTCAGAAGCCAGCAAAGACAACCAGTATACGATACCCACCCATTACCCAGTAACTGGGTTGTGGAGGTCAGATAGGGAGTCGCTCCATGTAAAATACTGGTATTCAGCTGCATCCGGTTAGACTGGAAGCCGGCCCCAACATAGTTGGGAAAAAGCTAGGCAGATGATGATGTTAATTGATGTGATTTGAGTTGAGTTGACTAAAATGTTGTTCACAGCCAATCAAATAACTTGACGTAAGTTTAATAATCTACAAATAAATAGTTTTTAAGAATCCGTGCGTTGTGGTGGAAAAAATTTATGTCACTAGGAGCGCCCTGCGGTTTCACCCGTATAAGTGTCGATCCCGTAAGAATATCGGGATAAAACTATCCTATGTCCTTTCCCGGGATTCAAACTATCTCTATACCAAATTTCATCTAAATGGGTTCAGCGGTTTAAGCGTGAAGAGGTAACGGACAGACAGACACACTTTCGCATGTATAATACTAGCAGCGCCCCGCGGTTTCGATCCCGTAAGATTATCGGGATAAAAACGATTCTATGTTCTTCCTCGGGATGCAATCTATCTCTCTGCCAAATTTTATCTAAATCCGTGCAGTAGTTTAGGCGTGAAAAGGTAACATACAGACAGACAGCCAGAGTTACTTTTGAATTTATAATATTAGTAAGAATTAAGTATGGATTGCTACCCATTCTTCCGGCTTAACCCTTTCACCAACAAAAAAAAAAACTTTGCACACCAAATTGAATTACAAAAATCATCCTCCAATACTTATCTCCGATCAAAATTCACCGAAAACGGGGACAATAAATTTTAAACTTTTTACGTCTAACTGACCGAAAATCAAGTCACACAGAAAAGGGCTTTTAAAAGAAGAAATAATCTTTAATCTGCCCAACCAACCGTGGTCGAGGGTTGGTGAAATAGCAAGTGATGCGTGAGAAACGATTAAAAATGTTATCTTAGAAAAATGGCCGTCCCCCCTCCCCGCCTCCCCCGGACGATTTCATTAATGTTGAAGAGTTTACGGGGTAAAGGGGTAGACTGCCTACATTTTTTCTTATTAGGTTCCGAATTGTTTAATGCTTGGTATAGAATGCAGGGTTCTATGTAAGTTTGTGTGTAAGGATTTTCTTCTTTGGGTAATGCTTTTCGATTGAAATTAGAACATAGTATATTTTCATTATCCTATTATCACTATATGACTGTTCCTGTTCTTTTCTGTTCTGTTCTGTTGTTCTGGGGGCCTAAAAAGGCCACTTTGGCAGAATCATAAAAGGATAATATGAATCATAATATGGCGACGACAGTCCGAGTTTTTCTTTTTTTCGTTGCACTACGTAGGTCTAAGAGATTGGGATTGAATTTGGATTGGATTGATTGGTATTTTAGCACAGACAAAAAAAAAATACTGAAAAATCCTTCACCAATGGGATTTAATACGATTAACTTAACAGTTAACTGTCCATTATGATTCATAATGTTATCCTTTTATGATTCCGCCAAAGTGGCTTTTTTAGGCCCCTGTTCTGTGTGTGTTGTTCTGTTCTGTTGTGCGTACCTACTGTTCTGTTCTGTGCTGCATCCGGTTAGACTGGAAGCCGACCCCAACATAGTTAGGAAAAATCTAGGCAGACGATGAAGTCCAGGTTTCCTCACCATTGTTTTCTTCTTCAACGACGTCAGTAATGTCCAGGATAAACTCAGAAAGTACGTTATCTTCATCTGCCTAGCCTTTTCCCAACATGTTGGGGTTGGCTTCCAGTCTAACCAGATGCAGCTGAATACCAGTATTTTACATGGAGCGACTGCCTATCTGACCGCCACAACCCAGTTACTGGGTAATACGATACCCCTAGTTATCCGACTTTCGGGCTTCCGACTACCCGTAACGACTGTCAAAGATCCACGAAAGACAGCCGGGACCAACGGCTTAACGTGCTTAAAAGTACATATACATTGAAAAGTTTCAAAATAAAAATTATGTAAATTAAATCTTACTAAGCAGTCGCCCAATCCACCGACAATCCATAACTCGAAAGGGTAGAAAAACAGGCATAAGTAATATCAAATTTTATGACTAAAAGTAAAGACTTCATAATTTAAAATATGCACAAAGAGTGAATTAACGTGTAGACATAAATAAAAATTAAGGGTTACCCAGGTAGGGGGGTAACCCTTTACCCCTCTAAATATAATTAAGTATAACCCAATAAGCCTTTTGCCACAAACAAAAGCAAAAACCTACGAGATTTTATTATCATTATTTGCATATTAAAATAATTATAATTATACGGGGACGGATAAGAATGGGGTTGTTTCCCCCGATTTAAATAAGAGGTATAGGATGTATAGTCCGGCGTGAGAGCTGTGAATTTGTTTATTAGTTACTGTGAAAGTTACGTGGTACCTGCTTCAGTGAGAAATTTTGCCCTTTCCTGTTCACTTTTGTATCAACAATACGTTGGAATAACTCAAACTCAAAGCATTTTATTGAGGTTGTCTGGTACCAAATTTTTATTTCAAATAGGTTAAATATTTAGATAATCTATGCTAATATTTAAAATAATAATAATATGTTCATTTATATGAAGAAATAAGCAAAATAATCATAGGGAATCAAAACATTCGTCCGCATCGCTGTCAACAGGAACAGTGCCCAAAAGGCTGGCAGCATTGCCATATTATTATATTATTAAAGAAACATTTTTTTTTATTAAAGTATTTTATGTCAATTAAACCATTAACAGGCACTTTTGAATTGTCAAAGAATCGTTCTGTTAGTCAGAAAGTTGAAGATAGATGCTCATTAGAAAACGTAGATCTGTATGGAGAAGAACGGGCAAGAAACTCGAAGGACACTATTTTAAATCAAAATATTACAAAATACTGGGTACATTATTCTTGTTGCTTGTGACTTAAATCATAACGACATTTTGTTAGTTATATTAATCCCATTAGAATATGATTCAAATCTAATGACATTAGGTAATGTAAGAGAGAATTTCCAAATAGGAAAACTTAAACTTTACACTTTCTCATACCGGACCGTACCGAGGACCTGACGCTCAGCTTGTTCATCATCTGCATAGCCTTCTCCCAACTATGTTGTGGTCGGCTTCCAGTCTAACCGGATGCAGTACCAGTATTTTACATGGAGCGACTGCCTATCTGACCTACACAATCCAATTAACTGGGTAACGAGATTCCCCTTGGTAAGACTGTTCAGTTGACCTCCTGTATATTAAGAACTAGCTGCGCCCCGCGGTTTCACCCGCGTAATTGTCGATCCCGTGGGAATATCGGGATAAAAAGTAGCCTATATGTTAATCCAGGTTGTCAGCTACCTCCATACAAAATTTTATCAAAATTAGTCCAGCCGTTTGAGCGTGAAGAAGTAACAAACATATAAACACACACACACACTCACAAACTTTCGCCTTTATAATATTAGTGTGATAAATCATACACCTTGTTGCAATCTAATTAAACTCCTGCAATCAAAAACATCAGCGACCAAAAGGCATCAAGAAAAATTAAGCATCAACCTTTTTCACGCTTTCTCAATTTTTCCTACCTATTCGAAGTTGATATTAACCCTTTAAACGCGGGGGTCGTTTGTAATTTTTCATAATTTCACGCGCACTGGCCAGTGGTGGGACACAAAGAACGGAATCAAGTAAAAAAGACCTTAAAAGGAAGACCCGGGCATAAATTACATTATAATATAAATTAATATGGTCACACTATGAAAGAGGTTAAGGTTCTGCCGGGATTTTGTGAGAGGTTCCGTCTACATATTATATTTCTATGTGGCGATTAGGTTATCACATGAATTGAAACCACGTATTCTACTTTACATATTTAAACATACACAATTAAAATAATTAATAACAATATAAAATATACATATATAATTATAAAATGAATGTATACAAATTATTTTCAACGCGGGAGTTTCTTACCCTTTCTTTTCCAAACGAAAACTACCTTTTGAAAGAGGCGACTAGAATCAATTCTATTTTAGATATTTTAAATCTTGACGTTCAAAAGTGCCTTTTTGAAATAAATGCTTTGACTTTGACAATTTATTAACATTCTGTTCGTGGAACCTTTTTTTCGTTTTAGTATATTAACAACAACAACAACTGACAACTGTCTGTGTGGTGCCGGACTTAAAGAATATCACCACCCCATACTTCCCATGGGTGTCGTAAAAAGCGACTAAGGGGCGTACCGGAGAATGGGCAGCAGCGTTCTCTATGCATTCCACCACCATACCATACTGCGATTGCCAACCCGCCTGCCAAGCGTGGCGATTATGGCAAACCCCCCCCCCCCTTTTGGGGGAGGTCTATGTCCAGCAGTGGACGTCTTTCGGCTGAAATGATGATGATGATGATGATATTAACAACATTAAACTTAGTTTGTGATTATTTGGTATCAATACAAAAGTTAGTGTTGAATTATTGTTTATACCATCGCCCCCGCACGTGTCCAGTGCCATAATAGGAAGTGTGGTTTATTTCGTGCCAATTTTTACGGTATTTATTTTGTACTAGCTGTGCCCGCGACTTCGTCCGCGTGGAATAGTGACTTTTCGGGCAGCATATTTTGAATTACATATACCGTCTACAGACCGGGCATTTGCTGTCCGAACCCTCTGAGAACTCAGGCGAATTTCAGTGAAAGTCTCAGACTCTAGTGCTTGAGCTTCACGATCGGCAGTGAGACGTATTTCTCGTTCTTCCTGTGTTTCCTGAGACCGAACATTTGCTGTCCGAACCCTCTGAGAACTCAGACGAATTTCCCTATCAGTGAAAGTCTCAGACTCACGCGATAGTGTATGAGCTTCACGATCGGCAGTGAGACGTATTTCCCGTTCGTCCTGTGTCTCTTGGAATCGAGCATTTGTTGTCCGTACTCTCTGGGAGCTCAGGCGGATTTCCCTGACAGCAAAAGTCTCAGACTCACGCGATAGCGCGTGAGCTTCGCGATCGACAGATAAACGTGCCTTTCGTTGTTCCCCGTTTTCCCTATTTCGAGTTGTCATCATTCGAGAACGATTTGAACTCAGTCGAGATTCTCGCTGAGTCGAAGTTTCTGCAGCACGAAACCTAGCCTGGTGCAGAGAGCCTTTTGCCTCACGACCTTCCTCAGATTCCTGTGATTGAACTAATCTCATCCTTTTAGCATTTCTGCTACATTGGGAGAGGTTGGATCTTCTTCGAGGCATTCTTACAATAAAATAGTACTTACTACTTAACACACAGTTATTTAGTAAACACGTACTATCGTAAACAATTAAATTATAAATACTTACAGATTATTATACAGTCTAAAATTATCACAGTTTAAGTAATAAGTGTTAAGACGTGTAAACCAAACGTCATTATCATCATCATTTCAGCCGATAGACGTCCACTGCTGGACATAGGCCTCCCCCAATTTTGGGGGGGTTTGCCATAATCGCCACTCTTGGCAGGCGGGTTGGCGATCGCAGTATGGTATGGTGGTGGAATGCATAGAGAACGCTGCTGCCCATTCTCCGGTGAGACCCTTAGTCGCCTTTTACGACACCCACGGGAATTAAGGGGTGGTGCTATTCTTCTACACAGACAAACGTACTAACTTTATAAAACAAAAGAATTGCTAGAAAAAATAATTACTAACCTAAGCTAATGAACTTATACTTAATAAAGAAAATCAAGAAAAGAAATGCCTAACCTATACCAAATACTTATAATATTTATATACAAACCCTAAATACAAATTAAGATAAGTATACCGAAAATCAGGGAAAGAAATGCCTAACCAATAATAAATGCTTACAATATTTATTTACAAAACCCTAAATTAAAATTAAGATAAGTAAATACCCAATAATCAAGGAAAGAACCGCCTAACCTATACCAAATACTTACAAAATTTAAAAGAAAATTAAGAAAAAGAACCTAACCTACAAACCCTAAAATATAAATAAATGAAATATGCAAACAGTCAGTATTCAAGTGAATCGCAATAATCGAATCCAACTATTCGCCTATACTCTCCAGGATACGTGCGTTCGCTACGAATAACTGAATCCTTATGGCAGCGGCGCGTTTTCTTTTGAAATGGTCATCTCGCAGTTCAACCTGAGGGGTTGTCGACTGCTTAACCTGGCTTTCCTGTGGATGCCTCAATAAATTAAGGCCTCCAGCCAGGGCATAATACACAACTTAACTACACAATATAAACTTAAAAACTAAGCGACTACACGCTAAGGGCACCCCCTGTGGGGTACGGACCTCGGCTTAGGGCGTCGCTGGGAGAGGGCAGCAAGGGACAGGCTGGATCGGAATTATGGCAGCGGCGCGGCTCTCAGCGCGCTTTATACAAGGTGTAACGGAAAGGGGGTATCAACCCTGAAGGAGGTGAATGTGCTCATGAAACTGAACAAATTTCCCCAAAGAACATAGGTCGAAATATGAAAAAAAATTTGGACCTCCCATAGTAATAGTAAATCATTGATGTGCTATTACTATGGGAGGTCCAAATTTTTTTTTTCATCTTCATTCACCTCCTTCAGGGTTGATACCCCCTTTCCGTTACACCTTGTATATATAGCCACGGACGCGCAGGCGCGAGGCGTTTACGTACTCTGATAGAATACCTTAACAAATGTTCGCCGTGATTCTTTAAATTGACATAACTTTTTTATTTATGAACCGATTGACATGAAATAAACACTAAATGTTAAGTGAAGCTTACTACAATATATTAGTGAAAACCGCATCTAAATCGAATAAGCCGTTTCTGATATTAGCGTGCACAAACACAGCAGACAAACAGATAAACAAACAAAAAAAAAATTAATTACATTTTCGGGTTCGGCATCGATCTATTAACAACCCCTGCTACTTTTTTTAAATATATTTCCATTGTACAGACACCACTTTTCTACAATTTTATTATATGTATAGATGAAAAATAAAAATGTCTATTTTGTTATTTTAAAACACTGCTAACAACTTGTAATAACCGCTGTACTATTTAATGTGATAACCTAATCGACGAAAGACGACGATCGTCGTGTGTGTAGCGAATGGGAGGTAGCACATACATAGTGACGATTGCTAACTAAGTATGTGCCACCTCCCATTCGCCTCAAAAAATGCAGCCATAGTGACCTCTGAAGTTTTTGGCCAAAAAAATTTAATACAATTTCGCGCCATCGACACGACGAAGAACAATTATATTTCTAGTTGAGATTTTTTATGGGTATGTACAGACGCCAGCACATCAATCAACTACAATCTGTCGAATTTCTTTAATAGATTTTCATCTTTATCGCTAGAGTATACGGTTCAAAGTTGATTGGGAAAATTTGACAGTTTCGGGTAGCTTGATGTGCTGGCGCCTGTAAAATTTGCAATGTACCACATGAACTATTATTTGGTGTCTAAATATTTTTTGGTACTGCTTTAGCGTTTTAATTACACAGCTTAACTTCTAATTTAATAATACTTCATTTCATCACAAACACTTTTTGAGATATAAAAATGTTCAACACAGGAAAAGAAGAAAATATAAAAATTTTTAAAAGACACGCAATACACCAGAGACATACCTCAGATAAAAACAAATATAAAATCAAGTAGTGTTAAAGTCCGATGTAAGAAATTAGTAGGAAAGTGTGCCTTTTTTTTTGCGGATGGGGAATCATCAAATGACTCCTCCCGCTCTGGGTGGAGCGGAAGGGAGTGTCAGACTCTTACTGACTAAAACCCACCCGTGTTCCTTCCTTAGCCCTTTATGTTCCGGGCCAGCGGTAACCCTTTCGGACAATCCCACTGACCCGGCAGGCTTCGGCCCTAAGGGGCCCCTCCTCGATGCTGACATCTCTTTAAGGCGCGCGTGGAACACGTGCGCGCCGTCCGGCACGGGCCTGGTCCTGATCGGACGGTGAGCTACCCATTACTCTCCGCCCGCAGGCCCGCGCCTACGGTGGCCGGGAGTCGTCACGCGGCTCCCGACGCCTGGGGCGTCCCCCACGGCGGCTGAGACGGGAGGCTCTCTCCCTGAGCCGTCCCGCCACCTCCTTCGCTAGCATGACTGCTTCGCAGAAGGAGGTGACTGCTTCCCACTCCCTCTCGCCCCGGACCATGGCTTGCACCAGGGCCGGACGCGAGAGGTCGCAGTCGCTGCCGATCGCCTCTACGAGGACACGGCGGTGCTCCACCCAAGCGGGGCAGACCTCCACCGTGTGCTCCACCGTGTCCTCTGGGCGATCCTGGCAATGGTGACACCCGGGCGTTCCCTCCCGCCTGATGATGTGCAGGAACCTCCCGAAACTTCCGTGTCCAGTGAGGACCTGCGTCAGGCGGTAGGTGAGGGCGCCGTGGCGCCTCTCTAGCCACTCCTCAAAGAGGGGTCTTATCGCCGCTATCGCGGCGTGCCCTGCGCTGGGTTGCGACAGTCGCTCTTTCCATGCCGCCCCACGGCTGCGCCAAAAAGGCAAAGCGGATCTTTTCTAAAAATCATTTAAATTATTATTACGAACCAAGGTACATCTCTGGCCAACCTTTCATAGAATACAGGTGCAGTCTTATGTTATCACGAAAAAGCATTTTTCAGAAACCTGAAAATACAAAAGTACTTCCATGAAAAACACACATTTCCTAGTCACTGACGGAACTCTAAAATATATTCTTTGATATGAACTTTACATGAATTTGAACGTTATTCCCGGTGTTTTAAAATTAACTTTCCTTTGACACACTTTTATTATAAAACTTGGGCCCTAAAAAGGCCACTTTGGGAGAATCATAAAAGGAATTCATTATGAATGATATTAAAAGTCGTAAAATGGTCACAATCTGACAATTCATAATATTGTTTGTGTACAATTCGTAACACGCAATTCATCTATTTGACAATTTTGTATGGAGATTCGTAAAATGGTCCACAAAATAGGAATTGCTTTAATGTCAAATAATGGAATCGTAAGAAGTTAGTCAAAAGCAACATTTCACAAATCGGATTGGAGGCTTTGTGAAGAAATAATGTTATAATAGCAGATTTAGCCCTATATGAAAACTTTCTGGAGCACGCGCGGGTTACGACGACCCTTCTAGATCGCCGACAAAATGCATCTCTTCGGAAAATGGACATAGCGTTCGAAATGCCGGATCTCGAATTTGTTGGCATAGACGGCTAAATAAGTGTGTCGCGCGACCTCACCTATGAGCTGGAGGCGTACACAATGTACCCGCCGCGATGGCATAAGTACCTACTATCCCCAAGGCAAGTAAAAGCATTGTTTTGTGATAAAAGTAAGTAGGGTGTTTTTCAACACTTTTAACTAAGTAGTTCCAGATAGACACTATCATCTATTATTATAGAGGTTCAGGTACTTACTCAGTACCCCCTCCGTGAAATGCATACAATCTTCTATTCATATTTTAGGTGTACAATAGGTACACCTCTGCCTAACCCTTCAGGGATATAATTATATGTGTGATATTGTTATAGTATCATACTTTACTTCAATTTAATTAAGTAGTATATATAAGAGGACCCTTAGAAGAGTATACCATATTATACCTTTTACTAAAATAAAACAATAGTGATATGAAAAATATTTTATTAAATTATTAACAATTCTCATCTTAAATTATTAAAAAACTAATACAAACATAATAATTAATTAGGCTTTTTTTCATTCATTTAGGTTTGCGACTCTGATTAGTGTCGATGCTAGCTGCGGAGGGGCACACTGTGTGTTTATGGAATCACCAGACCCACTTGGAACAACTCTGCCAGGCTGAAAAGGAAAATTTGTGGTTTTTAGTAAGTCAAATCATCATCATCATCTGTCTAGCCTTCTCTCAACTATGTACTATGTTGGGGTTTGCTTCCAGTCTAACCGGATGCAGCTGAATACCAGTATTTTACATGGAGCGACTGCCTATCTGAACTCGACAACCCAGTTACTGGGTAATACAATACCACTTGGTAAGACTGGTTGTCAGACTTTAGGGCTTCTGACACCCCGTCATTGTTTAATTTGAGTGCTATTATAATAATAAAACAATTATGTTTCAGGTGACGCAGGCTATCCCTTAAAATCAACATTAAAGACACCACAAGTGGACACAGAGCCCGATACCTTTTTCCCTTTATGCAAAGTTTTTGTGTTATTTAAATGTTATAATACAGTATGTTTTCCTTTTTTATTTCTTTATAATTATATTATATGAATGACTTAATTTTTTTATTGCATACATGTACAAAAAAATCATACTTTACCTATAAGGGACACCAATAAAAAATAGTCTCGTCTGCATCAGCAAGCCTCCCAAGGTTCTGCACTATTAATTTACTATATCAGCTGTAGCATGTTGCATCTCCACCTGAGGTAAAACTCTCCGAGCTTCATCTAGTGCAGCCAGAGGGCGACCTAAAAAACGTAATAAAAATACCATATAATCATTATCAATAGTCATCATGTCTTAGTCGCAATATGAATAGCTGTAGGGTTAGAAAAATCCACTCACTGCGGTATCTTGCTTGCCGAGTTCGACGAGGCTGAGGCACTGTTGTAGCATCGGCAGGGCTAGGGTTTGGTGCTGACGCACGAGTCTGGACAAGACATAGGGCTGCAGTGATCTCGAAAAGGAGCTCAAAACCGACAGCGCTTCCACGTTCACTGTAGAAAATCGAGCAGATTGTTCCATTGTATCTCAGACACTAGCTGCACGTCTTTCCATTCCTACAAAAAATTACGTACATTTGAATACATTTGCACAGCATTTTATTTAAGTAATGATTTAAGTCAAACAATTATACACTTACTTTGTATTAAAAACGATCTTACTCGCACGAAATACTAGTTTTAAACTACACACATTATGATTGTTTGTTGATGTTTGATTCAGTTTGACGTTGAGGCGGGAGAAACGAAGGGTGCGTTCCGAGTTGGGATGTAATCCATTTGAGCGGGCTTAAAAACTAAAGACTAACAACTCGCTCTAAATCGTAGCGATGCGATTAAACTCACCTAAATCGTAAACAATTTAGAAATTAGTGCGGTCGGGACCTTCCAATCGCACTAAATCGGAATCTAACTGTTCTAACTTCAATTACATCTTTCGGTTTCCTACAAATAGTTTACTTAACGCTTAATTCGGAATGCGGCCTAAAAATACGCGTTGCCAGTTTATTGTTTCTAACTTCCCTTTTCAGGGCTTATCTGCGGACTTTTTAACAGTTATGAGTATGTTATAACGTAATAACATTTAAACTGTAGAAATAAAAAATAAAAACTTATTTGATCAATAAAAACTGTAAACCAAACTTTACCGATAAAATTACGGTCTTTATTTTTTTCATGCGGTAATATTTACGCCAAATATGAATCTGTTTGAAATTGAATTCTATAGGATTCAGCTATTATGTGTCACCATTTTACGAAAAATAGAGGAATTGCTACTGATCTACTGGGAATTCAGGTGTTGACGCCTTGCATGTGTGCGTGACACACACGCATACGGCACGGCGCGGGAGGCGACGCGCAGCGGCAGCAGCGGAGCGCGGGGTGCGCGGTGCGCCGAGCGCCCACGCCGCCCACCGTTCGTTCAGTTCATCGACGACACCGTTCGATATAGTTGTGTGTCGAAATCACAAATATTTTATACCTAACATTATTCTTTAGTTAGTCATTATTGTGAAAGTCATTGTCATTATTAAACCTCATTATTATACTCGGGAGTCTCATTTGGAAACCCCGTGAACATCAACGAGTCCACCCCTTCGCTGCCAGCATTCTACAAGTTCTACATTTTGGTCCTAACGAGCCGGATTACGGGCGACGCGACGCGACGCGACAAGAACAAAGAATCTGCGCACGAGGCGGCCATTACGTGGACTACGCAAGCACGACACGTGGAGTCGTGCTTTTCAATTTGGAAGAGGAAAATAGATGGAATTCATGGATCATAGTGCCAACCTTTAGTTATAACAGTGCAAAGTATCCTTATCCTCATAAAAATTCCCTCTATTTAACGTTGGGTTAAGCTACGCCACGCCCTTAAAATACTAATTATTATTAGTACGACGACTCGCTCGACGAGTGTTCAATTCATTCCTTAGAAATCCCATTGTCAGGCCTTTAGTATCTTGCAACGCCCCTATATGTGTATATGGTGAAGGTTCAAGAGTAAAATAATCAGCACATAGAATTTATTCGGCTTTTTATTTTTGACACCAGTACAGAATGATTAATAGAAAAGACACTCGTCATGTTCCTAACAACATTCAAACATCCGTCATCTTCCATACCAGCCAGTCTGAGTAACGCTTGCAAACCTCTTCTTAACACTCCTCCTCAAGCGTTTCCCTCTGACTTACTCTTGCACTCCCATCTCTTTACGACAAAACTCATGCTTACTCTTAGGCACAGGTTTTGTCATAATGTCAGCGACCATCACATTTGTTGCGAGATATTTCAATTTAATAATTTCCTTCTCTAAGGCCTCTCTAACAAAATGATATCGTAAATCGATATGCTTAGTCTGCTGATGGTTCACTGGGTTTTGTGCTATAGCCATTGCTGACTGACTATCCGTGTGAACTGTGATAGCCTTTTCTTGGATGTCCAGCAATTCCCCCAAGAACCTTCTCAAAAATATGGCATCTTTAGCAGCTTCCGATAAGCTGACATATTCAGCCTCTGCCGTTGATATGGCTATGCTTCTCTGCTTAGCACTCTGCCATGATATTGCTCCTCCTGCCAAAGTGAAAAAATTTCCGGAATAAGACTTTCTATCTATTATATTCCCTCCATGGTCAGCATCAGAGAAACCTTGTATCTCTGTACTATAGGCATCATTTGAGTACACGAGTCCCATGTTCTTAGTACCTTTAAGGTACCTTAGAATCCTCTTAGCAGCACTCCAATGAATCTCTTCATAGCAGTTGCAGAACTGGCTCATAATATTCACGGCATGAGCCATGTCTGGCCGCGTACACACAGCCAAGTACATCAGTGATCCTATCAACTCTCTGTAAGGTATTTTGTCACTCGGTGTGTGTGAGCCCTCTGGCTTTTTGAAATGTTGACCAGGTACTGCAGGTGTGGCCACTGTTTTACAGTCCTCCATGCCAAATCTGCGTAGAAGCTTCTCTATATACTCTTCTTGGTCAATCTTTATGTGGCCATTCTCTTGCTTTAGCCGCATCCCTAAAAATAATTCAGCTTTTCCTAAATCTTTCATCTCGAATTTGGACATAAGTTCTTTCTTGACCTTATGCATTTCTCTGGCATTGTTATAAAAGATTAGGATATCATCAACATAAACTGCAAGTATTATCATATCATTCTCGATTCGCCTGATGTAGACACATGGTTCATTCTTGCAACGGTGGAAATTCAGACTCTCTAACTCTGAATGAAGTTTAGAATTCCATGAACGTGGGGCTTGTTTCAATCCATAAAGAGATCTCTTCAATAAGCATACATGGTCTTCCTTGCCTTTCTCTTTGAAATATGGTGGTTGACGCATGTAAACCTCCTCATTTAGATTCCCATTTAAAAACGCTGTCTTCACGTCCATATGATTTATTTGCAGTTTCATCTGCGCTGCTAATGCTATTAACAGCCTCAAAGAGCTATGACGCACAACAGGAGAGAACGTCTCATCGTAATCAATACCTTTTCTCTGTTTAAAGCCCCTTGCAACCAAACGAGCTTTATACCGAGTCTTATTTCCCGCCTCCTTTTTGATTCGGAACAACCATTTCGAATCAATAATGTTGCTTGCTTGGTTTGGCTCTACCAACACCCAGGTTTGATTTTTCTTTAATGCATCCAGCTCCTCCTGAATAGCAACTTTCCACAGTTTTGCGTCTTTTCTCGACAGTGCCTCTTCAACTGTTAGTGGATCTCTTTCTTCCACTATTGCCTCATAGGTGATATGATCCTTAAACTCCACATGCTTTCTGTTCCTGAGTGGGTATCTTCTTTCTTCTACTACAGGTATTGTTTCAACAGATTGCTCTTCCTCCGGCCTCTCTTCAAATGATGTCCACTGTTCATCTTCCTCTTCCATGAATTCAGTGTCTCTAACATCATCTGTGTGATCTCTATCACGTTGAAAATCGGTCTCTTCTTGATGAACAACTTGTCTCTCTTGATCATTCTCTAGATGAATTGTTTCAGTCTTTCTTTCCTCTTCAGTCTTAGCCAATTTATGGTTCATCTGGTTTTCGAAAAATACCACATCTCTCGCTCTATGCAGCTCTCCATTCATAGGGTTGACTAATCTGTAACCTTTCGATTCTTCACAGTATCCTACAAACACTAGCTCTTTACTCCTCGCATCCCATTTGGTTCTCTTTTCATCTGGTATATGCATAAAGGCTCTGCAACCAAACACACGAAGATTAGACAAATCTATTTTATGGTCACTCCAAACCTCCTCGGGTGTCTTGTTCTTCACTGCGATGGTTGGACTCCTGTTTTTCAAATACACCGCTGTATTTACAGCTTCAGCCCAGAATCGAACGGGAAGACCTGCTTCTTGAAGCATTGTTCGTGCTTTTTCCCCTATGGTACGATTGGCTCTCTCCGCCACACCATTTTGTTGAGGTGTGTAAGCAATCGTAAGCTGGTGTTTAACACCGTGTTCTCTCAAGAACTCATCAAACCTTTTATTACAATATTCGCGCCCATTGTCGGTTCTTAAAACTTTCAGCTTCTTACCTGTTTGTGTCTCAGCAAAACTCTTGAACTCCTTCATCTTCTCAAAAGCTTCACTCTTTTGCTTTATAAAGAATATGAAAGTTTTACGCGAGAAATCATCAATAAAAGTAATATAATATCTAAAACCTCCAAAAGAATTCTCACTCATTGGTCCACTGATATCGGAATGTACTAATTCTAATAAACTTTTGGCTCGTGTGGCTTTATTTCTCTCAAACGCTTGCCGTGTTTGTTTTCCCATTAGACAAGCAACACAGTCTAATTTATCGTTATGTTCAAACTTTACCCCAGTTGCCATCTTATCTCTCAATAGTGTCAAATTCCGTATACCCAAATGTGCCATTCTCTTATGCCATAGCTCTATTGATGCTGTAGTCGCTATTGCACAGACCTGCTGAGAAGAAGATTTAACTTTATACACACCCGTATCAAGCAAACCTGTCACACATGGTTGTCCTCTCGACGTATACTCACACTCATTGAATATCTCACAACCTCCGTTGGTAAAAACAACGACTTTACCTTTTTTAACAATACTACTAACACTCAGTAGATTCGATGTCAGTCCTGGTACGTACAACACATTCTCAATGTTCAGATGGTCATCTGTTACATTACCATATCCCTCTCCATACATCTTACCTCCATTTGCACAAAACACTTCAACTTTACGACCTGCCTCCGCAAATTTACTCATCCAGTCTTTTCTGCTACTCATATGCACCGACGCTCCTGAATCAATAACCCATGCATCGTCTGCTTGCTTCTCTTGACTTCTTGTATCAAGCGCTATCGCCGTCGCCGTTGCTGTCTCCGTCGCCGTCGTAGTCGGCGTTGCAGTTATCATATTAACCGCCTTCGCCTTCCGCTTCGGATTATCTGGACAGTCACGAGCTTTATGCGATCCATCGCAAATGAAACATCTTATTTTCTTTTCTTTGTCTTTATTCCTCTGAATAAACTTCTTCTGATTTTGATTCTTCATCTTCGCTGTAAGTGCAGCACTCGTCGAATTACTGGAACTTGCGCAAGATGTGTCTTGGTCCAATTGCAACAGTTTGGTTTTAACATAGTCTGTTGTCAGCTCAATATTGGTGTTCTCCAACGCCAATCTCATCGGATTATACTCCTCCGGTAACCCTTGCAACATCAGCGCCGCTAATAGCTCATCGTCAACTTCTTTTCCGATATCTCTCAGCTGCTGTGCTACTGACATTAGCGCAGTCACATAGTCTCTCATAGATGTGAACTGCTCAAGTTTTAGGCTTACTAGCTTTGATAAAAGTCTGCAACGGTTATGTAGTCCTTTATCCTCAAAAGCTGACCTCAAAGACTCCCACGCCTCCTTTGCCGTTTTCGCATGTCTCACGTGAATCAGGCAATGCGGTTGTATCATCATACATATCCTGGCTCTCGCTTTTTGGTCTCTCTTTAAGCCAAATACATCTGTACCCTCTGGTGTCTTCTGAGTATACTCCCACAGATCATCATGGATTAAGTACAACTCTACCATAAACTTCCATGTACTATAATTCGAGTTTCCATCAAGTTTCTCTATTGACATTAAACTCATACCTGAATCTCGTACCGGCTGCGATCTCTCTAGTCCGTTGCCCGTAGTCGTGTTTACAACATCTTTCGTTTGCATATTACCTACTCTCTCTACTACGTGCCTGGGCCCATAACCTGGTGAAGGTTCAAGAGTAAAATAATCAGCACATAGAATTTATTCGGCTTTTTATTTTTGACACCAGTACAGAATGATTAATAGAAAAGACACTCGTCATGTTCCTAACAACATTCAAACATCCGTCATCTTCCATACCAGCCAGTCTGAGTAACGCTTGCAAACCTCTTCTTAACAGTATATAGTGTGTTCATAAACTCATATTTTAATATTTCGTGTTCACAGCTCAGTACCTACCTATACTGTGAGAACGTGGTCGCTGTTGGCTTCCGCGGCTGGGCTACTGGGCAGCTGGGCTAGCCACGTGGCATGTTTGCGTGCCGTGGGGCTCTTACGGGCGCATTGCACTCGCTTGCTTGGTGTTTGTTTGCCTGTTTCATGCGCACCCTCGCCTTGCACATACCATTAAGTATAAGCTTGCACTTTTTGTTTACTTTAAAGATTTTCGTAGCTTGCCTTGAAGTATAATTTCATTAAGTGGAACGCTAACATGGATTTCAAATT
Source organism: Mesoligia furuncula (assembly GCA_916614155.1). Taxonomy (NCBI): domain Eukaryota; kingdom Metazoa; phylum Arthropoda; class Insecta; order Lepidoptera; family Noctuidae; genus Mesoligia; species Mesoligia furuncula. The sequence continues at coordinate 3,201,897 of OU744810.1, forward strand.
ATTAATTAAAAAACGTGGAACGTATAAAGCTAAATTAACTCAATTTAAATCATATTTAGAAACAGTAACAAGTTGTGATACTTTGAGTTCCTTACAAATTAGTGAATTAAAAATAAGGTTAACAAAAATAGAGGAACTTTATCCTGAATATGATAGTATACAAAGTGACATAGAGAATGTATCTGATATTCCAGAGGACCAGTATAAGGAACGGGAAACCTTCGAGATCCGGTATTATGCTGCGATTGCTGTTGCCCAGGAGCTGTTGAGTAAGCAGGCCTCTGCGGGCAATGGATCGGTTACAGGTGCTAGTACTGTTTCTGGAAATAAAGGTGGGATAAAACTTAAACTTCCTACAATACATTTACCTACCTTTTCGGGTCAATATCACAACTGGCTTGAGTTCCATGACACGTATGTCTCATTAATACACTTAAATGACACTATTCCGAGAATTAGTAAATTCCATTATTTGCGGGCTGCTTTAAAGGATAGTGCTGCTTTAATAATAAGTTCTCTTGACTTCTCCGATGAGAATTATGATGTTGCATGGCAGCTACTATGTGACCGTTATAATAACAGACGGCTTCTAGTTTACAATCATGTTCAAGCTATCATTAATATTGAACAAGGAACGCAAGAATCCTTTCATGTTCTGCGCAACATCATTGATACAGTCAATCGTAACATAAGAGCTTTGAAAACACTTAAGTTACCAACAGATGGTTGGGATGTGCTCATTATACACTTACGGTCTTATTCATAATAAGTTATAGAACATCTAAAGGCTTGCTAATGTCTCGTTGTCAAAAATTGTTATTCATAAACGCATTTTAGCCCTAAAACGTTCTCTAAACCTACTATAAAGTTATGAAACCCAGACCCCTACTATAACAGTACTATAAGGAAAAAATAATGGCCGATTCTGCACCAGCTGATAGAAAATGACGTTTGACCTTTCAGTCTATCAAAAAGTACTCTGTGGTTTGACCTACAAATGTAACAAGTGCAGTTGTATTTAATTTATGTTGCACTTCTGTTTAACCAATTGAGTTTATTATTATATACCTACAATGCAAAATAGAAGCGAGGAAAAATATAACGAAGCACATAAATGATTGCAACAAGAATTACTGTGGGACGCTGCTGCTTTTGGCTGTGGAAACAACGCTTTTCAATGTCTTTTACATGGCATACATGCAAACTAGGAAATGTGAAAACAACCATAGTGGCTAGAGCAGTACTTTACAATATTGCAGTTGACCATGGAGACATGCAGTTAGAGGGTAGCAATATCAATGAATATCATACAAAGTCAGCCCAAGAAGTAGCAAGGGGAAATGCAAATGCTATTTTACAAACTTTTCAGGAAACATTCCGCCGAGATAGCCTCACTTTACCAGGTTAGAGGTACATCTTCCCACTTGTGTCCGGAGACGGTTCAGGGACTTCTGTGTGGATCACGGAAGTTTATACCCTGCAGGGAGATGCTCCAGTAGGATGCGGCAGTAGGGAGTGGTTGTGAAGCTATGTAGCAAACCATGCTCCTCCTCCTATCCTACCCTATGCGTCCCTAAACATGCAGTCAAAGTGACCTCTGCGCTGCCACTGACGACGTTGTGGAAGTGGCAAAGTTTTGGGCCAACAAGATCTGAAATACCTACTGTCGTCCCCGCGACACGAAGAAGATAAAGAGGAGACATTTTAGCGAGTAGTGCATTAATAAAAAGCTTTTAAACAGATATCAGTTTAATTGATTTATTTTTATAATAAGTACTCTAAACTTTAATTCGGCTTCTAGAACTTGTGCTAGCAGAACAACATTTTTAAAATGTTTCTTTTCATTTGCCATCTATGCCACCTCTTCTGTAGGTCGTTTCAGTTTCTGCTATTTGTAGTGAAGCACCTTCCTACTGTCCTGAAATACAAAATGAATGTTATAATTCTTTCTCTTCATCAAACGAAGTTCTTGATATTCTTACTCAGGAACTTTGTAACTTATAAGTAAATTGGATAGGCACCTAATTCGTAAATCATGCCATGCCGCCTTTTTCGCGTTGGTGTCAGTCAGTATGTGTTTTTATTTTCTATCTTCTTCTTAGTGTGCCCAGAATTCGGCTACTTGTTTGGCGCCATCACCGGCGTCCACCTTAATTTTCTATTATGGAAACCCTCTCCATGACCAATTCTTCTAAAAGATCTAAGGAAAAGCAAAAGCAAGCATAAGTTTAAGAAATTAAGAATGTTTACAAAACAAAACTTACTTTGAACACAATACATTTTAGTTGTAGGTAACAGTACACACCTTATCGTCCTCCAACCAAAACGAGTATTCACTTCTTTGCCCTTTCTTGGAACTAGTCTACGGTCTTAATTCCATTTCTTTTAATTACAAAAATATATTCATAGGTTTTCGCTCGCCTGACAATAAAATAACAATAACAAATTCATTGTCTTAAAAAACCATGGTTACCATGGTAACGCGGCAAAACTGTCGAAACTGTAGACAATAAATTAGTTTTCAGTACGTCATAATGTCTATGGTCACAATTATTCGGTGCGTAGGCAGATATTCTCGTTTGACAACTCAATGTGTTGGCCAATTTGTTGGATGACTTCAATAAAATGGCAACATTTATATTTATATTGAAGTTATAGGACACTCTAACTATAGAAGGTTTATGAAGCGTTTATGAATACAAAATTTTATCGAACGTTTTAAAAGCTTATCGAGCATTTTAACTAATGAACGTTTTAAGCCTTCTATAAGCTTTTTTTATGAATAAGACCGTTAGTCTCAAGTAAATTGGATACAGTGACAAGTAGGGAATGGGAAACTTACCGTAATGCATTAGATGACTTAGCAACACTTGCTGATTTTAACAAATTTCTTAAGAATCGAGCGGATTTATTAGAAACTATTGCGGAAGTTCATAACAATGGTTCAAAAGGAACATATAGTGGCAGTAAACACAAACAAGGTGACAGTACACATAAACAAAAGACATTTACTGTCAACGCAGAGTCATCAGTCAATACCAGACCGTATAGTTGTCCATTATGTAAGGGTAACCATGCCATTTATAAGTGCTCAAGCTTTAAGTCGCTTTCCATTGAAGCTCGTATTGAGAAGGCAAGATCCCTTAACCTGTGCCTTAACTGCTTACGTAATGGTCATAAATCATTTAAGTGCAGGATGGGTGGCTGCGGTCACTGTCATAAACGACATAATACCATGTTGCATTTGAATGGCCCATCCAGTACACAGGATACAGACAATGGTAGTACTGATTCTCCATCTACATCTACACAACCTACTCCTGATACTAGTAGTGTAGTACTCTGCACAGCACAGTCAAACACACAGTTGTCAACAAGTTCACAAGACAATGTGGTACTGTCAGCCACTCATAATCCTCAATGCGTTATATTGCTGTCAACGGCTACCATTAATGTTACTGATCACCGTGGTCACAAACATAGAGTCCGTGCATTATTAGACAATGGTAGCACATCAAGCTTCATTACAAAAAGCTTATGTGACAAACTCAAACTACCAACTCATTCAACCTCGACATTAGTTGAAGGGTTAAATCATCAATCTAGTTGCATATTTAAAAGATGTGATGTCGTTATATCATCACTCATTAATTCATATTCTGAGAGTATACATTGTTTAGTGGTTCCAAACATTACTCAAGCATTACCTTGCAAACAAGTCAACCATAAAGGGCTAGACATACCCCAAAATATTACATTAGCGGATCCTTTATTCCACACACCGTCACAAGTAGACATGCTGCTTGGAGCGGACTTATTTTGGAGTGTATTGTTAAATAATAATATTTCATTAGGTAAAAATAAGCCCACATTAAGTGAAACAAAGTTTGGATGGTTGATATCTGGGCCCACACACTCATTACAACAGAGCATTAATACAGTCCACTGCAATCATGCAAGTACACATTATGATGATCAACTTCAGGATCAATTAACAAAATTCTTTGAACTTGAAACGGTCACAGTGCACAAACCTGTATCAAATGAGGAACAGGAATGTGAAAGTAATTTCATACAAACTACTACTCGTGGAAAGGATGGTCGGTTCATTGTAACAATTCCATTAAAAGAATCGCCTCAACAGCTGGGTAGTTCATATGAACAAGCCCTGTCTAGGTTCATATCGTTAGAACGTAGATTCAAGCGTGACCCTTTATTCAAAAAGCAATATGCTGAATTCATTAAGGAATACATATCTTTAGGTCACATGACTGAAAACACAACTCCAGATAAGGATGAATACACATACATTATGCCACATCATGGAGTGTTACGTGAAACAAGTTTAACAACTAAATTAAGAGTTGTTTTTGATGCATCTGCAGTAACCTCATCCGGGTTATCGTTTAACAACATTCAAATGGTCGGCCCTACAGTGCAAAGTGACCTTATTAGCATATTAATTAGATTCCGACAGTTTAAACATGTTGTTACTGCAGATGTCGAAAAAATGTATAGAATTGTAAAGGTAATTGAAAGCCAACATATGTTACAACAGATACTATGGCGTTTCGAACCTAATGAAGGACTTAAACAGTACAAACTCAACACTGTCACTTATGGTACCGCATCTGCACCATATCTTGCAACACGATGTCTAGTTCAGCTGGGAAAAGAATGCACTGATAAGTTCATTTCAGATGCTATCATTAAAGGATTCTATGTTGACGATTTTATTTATGGGGACAATGATATGTCTAAGCTGGTAGACATCTGCAGAGGCGTCATTAACCAACTTGAAAGTGGACAACTTTATTTAAGAAAATGGAATTCAAACAATTCATGCATTATACAGCAACTCATAGGTGAAACTAGCAAAGATGAATTGCTTAATTTAAGTGACCATGAGTATTCAAAAACATTAGGATTACTTTGGGGTTGTAAAGAAGATGTGTTGTTATTTTCAGCAAACATCAAGCAACATGAACACATCACAAAACGCACAATCTTGTCTACCATGGCTCAAATATTTGATCCACTTGGACTTATTAACCCTTGCATATTGCAAGCTAAAATTATCCTACAAAAATTATGGTCATTAAAAATAACATGGGACGAAAATGTCCCAAGTGAGATTCAAGTAGCTTGGTGTAACTTTATTAAATCATTATGTGATATTAGGAAAATAAGAATACCGAGACATGTCACCTGTGACTATCCTGTCATTTGTGAACTGCATGCCTTTAGCGACGCATCAACACAAGCTTACAGTGCTTGTATTTATCTACGGTCTGTGTCCCAAAATAATGTAGTGACAGTGAAGTTGGTGACTGCAAAGAGCCGTGTAGCTCCACTGAAACCAATGACAGTGCCACGGTTGGAATTGAGTGGAGCTCTAACAGCAGCTCGTTTGGCTGATAAAGTGAAGTCTTCGTTAATGGGACTTCACAGTTGTACTTACTGGTGTGACTCTACCATTGTGTTAGCTTGGATTAACACTTCAAAGAGCAATCTATTAAAACCATTTGTTTATAACAGAATTCATGAACTGAAGTCTCTTACAGAACCAGGTACTTGGCGTTATGTACCTACAAAGTTGAACCCTGCTGACATAGGTTCGCGCGGCGCAGATGCTCGGCATCTGGAATCCAATAGCTTGTGGTGGTCAGGACCAGCATTTTTAAAAGAACCAGAGTCTAACTGGCCTGGCCCACCAACCAACATTAAGGAAGATGACTTGCCGGAATTTAAGGTTCAAAGTCATTTAAATGTCTCAGAGCAACAATCAGTCGAATTCGTGAGACGATATTCCGATTTTAGTAAGCTACAGCGCATTACAGCTTATCTATTGAGATTCATAAATAATTGTCGTTATCCAAAAAACAAATGCATGGGGTTGTTAACTTTACATGAACTTAATCAGTCTATAATTACATTATGTAGAATTTCACAACATGAATCATTCCATCAGGAGTATAAGTCATTAAAAAACAAACAACAACTGCCATTAAAAAATAAATTAACTAATTTGAATCCATTTTTACATTCTGATGGTCTGATTAGAGTTGGAGGTAGGCTCTCTAATTCTCATTATAGGTATGATACCAAACATCCCATATTGCTACATGCATCTAACCACATCACAGTACTTATTTTTAAATATTATCACAAATTAGTTATGCATGCTGGTCCACAATTACTGCTGGCAAACATTCGTCATAAATTTTGGGCATTAAATGGTAGAAATCTTTCTAGAAAAACAGTACATAGCTGTGTTACATGTTGTCGTTTTTCAGGTAGAATCACACAGCCAATAATGGGCAACCTTCCTGAGCAGCGCCTACATGCTGATTATCCATTTATAAACACAGCAGTAGATTATGCAGGACCAGTGATGATATTGAACCGAAAGGGTAGAGGTAGTAATCTAATTAAGGCATATATTTGCATTTTTGTGTGCTTGGCTGTTCGAGCAGTACACATAGAGCTTGTGACAGATCTCAGCTCCGAAACCTTTATTTCTGCTCTAAACAGATTTATTGCCCGTAGAGGAAAACCTGTCAACATCTTCTCGGACAATGGTACATGTTTCGTAGGAGCATGTAATGAATTGGCTAGGTTTTTAAAATTAAATGCAAACTATTTAAGTGCACACGCTTCAAATTTATCAATAAACTTTAAATTCTCACCTGCCTATAGCCCACACTTTAATGGCTTAGCTGAGGGTGCCGTGAAATCGGTCAAACATCACTTAAAACGTATACTTGCTCTTGCTAACCTTACTTACGAGGAAATGAACACAGTACTTACTCAGATAGAGGCTATCTTGAACTCGAGGCCTTTAACTCCTTTATCTTCCGATCCTTCAGACCTAGTAGCCCTCACACCGTCACATTTCCTTCTAGGACGAACATTAACTGTTTTACCCTCTCCTCAAGCACAAGATACTACAAGGTTGAGCACTTTCTCACGATATACGAGAACTCAACAATTGAAGACCCATTTCTGGGATAGATTTTACAAAGAGTACATTACAGAGCTGCAAAAACGGCAAAAATGGTGCAAGGGGGGAAGAAACCTTCGACTTGGAGAGATGGTGCTGGTCAAGGATGATCGACTGCCGCCAAACAGATGGCTGCTCGGGCGAATAACCAGCGTGTATCCAGGCTCCGACGGTGTGACCAGGGTAGCAGATGTGAAGACGACATCGGGTACTCTTCGGCGCGCCTTCAATCGGCTGTGTCCGCTACCAGTTGAAGATCGGCCTGATGTGTCCTCAAGCCACAGTCACTTGCCGAGGGGGGCAACTTGTTGACGCCTTGCATGTGTGCGTGACACACACGCATACGGCACGGCGCGGGAGGCGACGCGCAGCGGCAGCAGCGGAGCGCGGGGTGCGCGGTGCGCCGAGCGCCCACGCCGCCCACCGTTCGTTCAGTTCATCGACGACACCGTTCGATATAGTTGTGTGTCGAAATCACAAATATTTTATACCTAACATTATTCTTTAGTTAGTCATTATTGTGAAAGTCATTGTCATTATTAAACCTCATTATTATACTCGGGAGTCTCATTTGGAAACCCCGTGAACATCAACGAGTCCACCCCTTCGCTGCCAGCATTCTACAAGTTCTACACAGGAAATTACTCGTTTTTTGAGGAATTGCTTAAAGTGGCCTTTTTAGGCCCCCTTGACTCCGGAAAAGTCTATGAATTTCAAAGTCAATTCATGTATGGGTCACGTTTATATAAAAGCGGAGATAATTTATAAAAGGACTTCATATTATTATTAAAATCAATGTTAATAGGATGACAAGACGTAAAAAAAAAATTCTATGTGAATACAAATATTTTGTTTGATACCACTATACCATTTTCTTAGTAGGTACTGTGGTCGTAAGCGCTATTGTTGAACATGAGTTCCTTGGTTCGATTCCCATATTTTTTCCATCTGGAATTTGTCAGTAACAGCCTGGGGTGTAGATTTTTGGCCGGTTGATGCGGTATTCATAGTGGTTTTTTTTGTTTTGTTTTTTTATTTTTTGTTTTTTGCCAGTTTACATGGAGCGAATGCCTATCTGACGCCCACCACCCTTTGGTAAGTCTGGTTGTTAGTTTTTTGCCGTCTTATTACAAAACGAAATCTAACTTTTGTTCTGGCCTAAAACTTTGAGCCAGTATTTGTATTTTGAACTTTATTTCGATTTAGGTAAAGTTCTTATTACGAAAATGACAACTAAGTACCGAACTACTCTCATTTGTATATAAAGAACTTCATTTCTGTAACAGTTAGGTTCTTAATTCAATATGTGCCTACTGAGGCACATATTGATCACAGATCAGGTTTAAACCACTGGGTTTAAACCTGATCTAAAGAAAAGCCTTGTTTTGTATCTACGAATGACAGCCAGGCGGCTTAATGGGCTTACATGACCCAAAGCGCGGTCACTGTCGGACTGCATAGAAAAGAAAGAGAAGCATTACAAAATATGAAGCAATTATTTAATTACAATAAATCAATTATTTGGACTATAAAAAAAAAAGTGTTTTAGTATGTTGCTTGTAGAATAATCTGACAAAAAATAAGAATGATTGTATTAGTGTGGTTTTTATTGTAAAAATAAAGTTGTTAGAGGTATCTTCATGATTTTTTTCTATCTTATCAAATTAGTTGTATTATGTTTTCAACGCACTATCTACCTAGCATATATCCTGAAGAATATCATTATTTTTCTGATTTTGTTTACTGTAGTCGATCATATACTTTTATTGTTTCTAAAACTTTAGTTTTTTGCGTTTAGCTCCTGTAAGCCCCTTAACGTACTTTCCGAGGCACGGAATGGTATCAATAGGTAATGGATCACCCATCCCTGAACCGACCGCGGCAAGCGTAGCTTAACCTTCGATCGACCTGTGAGGCTATTACCTACTCTTCGGTTTAAAGACATTTATTTCTCAAAAAAAGAACATAACGGTTCACTTAAATAATGAGAAATGTATAGAAAATATATAAAAAAAGTAGATACAGTCTCTGTGATCACATACTGTTATAAAAAACAACATAAATAAAAAAAAAAAAAAAAATATTAGGTGACATTTAGGTGTTAGTACTTCGTCCTAACGTATTCTTCTAAGGCTTTTTTATATGCATGACATCTGTTACTGTTAAACACATCATCAGGTATTTTATTATAAAGTTTTGCTCCCTCATATAGTATATTTTTCCTACCATAGTTAGTTCTAGGTTTTCTCTTCAGCCACGAGCCCCTCTTACCTTTTTTTATTTATCTAAAAACAATAAATGCCGTATGTATTTACTGTAAAATTATTTCCATTTACATACGGCACAAGAAATTTGCTTTCACTAAATCTAACTCCTGTATTTCCCTGTCCCCTGTTTAGCGTACTTTAGTTTAGTTTAGTGCTGCGGGTTCCCCTGTTTTGGCGTTAGTTTATGGGGAATTAGATCTGTTTCCTACGTCTGGCCGGGGTGCATCGATTGCTCGCCAGGTATATTTTAGTTTTTACCATCCACGCCCGTCGTCAACAACGTATAATCAACCGATTACATTTAAACAGTTGTTTTAAGATTATTTAAACGGTAGACTAAAATGTTTGCGAATGTTTGTTCTTTTTCGTCAAAAATCTTCGTTATTTTTTTTTGTAAGATAGATAAAGTGAATGAAAAACTAGAAAAAATCTAAAAAATATCGTTGCTTTAAGATTTCAGTACACAAGACCCTATTGCTGTCTGTCGGCTGGCTGTATCTCATGAACCGTAATAGGATAGGAACCGGAATTTTCACAGAGTATGACATTATTCTATTCTGCTCTATTGCCGCTATAGATTAATTTTTTTTTTTTTGCGGCGTTTTTTTGCCTTGTGGTACGCGGAACCCTTCGTGTTAAACAGTGTGATTTGATGTTGTATATAGACATGGGCGAAATAGCTCACTGAAAAGATAAAGAGCGATTAGGTCTTTCACTCTAAAGAGCTATATCACTCTTCTAGCTCACTAGCTTTTCTATAGCTCAGTGACTCAGGCACCGACTGTTAGCTCATTTGACTCACGCCGCACGCGCGTCAAAGGAGACGGCTCAATAGTCAATAGCTCTTTGGAAGTTTGGACTCTTTGTTACTCACTAGCTCTTCTATAGCTCAGTGGCTCAGACGCCGACCGTTAGCTCATTTGACTCGTGTCACGCGAATTACTACGGAATTACGGATATCGATTAATAAATCTTGTTTTTTTTTGTGGCGGTTTTTGATAGTAAGAACGGTCGTATTAGTAGATCATATTTGTTATACCTAATGTTTGTATCTTAACATAGTTGATTTTTGTAAAATTGTAATTTTAAAAGCCGCCAATGCGGTTCCTTTTATAATGTGCCAAAGTATTTTCTCAATTTAGCCGAAAGACGTCCACTGCTGGACATAGACCTCCCCCAAAACCCCGGGTTTGCCATAATCGCCACGCTTGGCAGGCGGGTTGGCGATCGCAGTATGGTATGGTGGTGAAATGCATAGAGAACGCTGCTGCCCATTCTCCGGTACGACCCTTAGTCGCCACATAAACCACTGTAAAGTTAGATTTACAGTGGTTTATGTCTCGTGATAAGTTTACAATGACGTAGTACGATCCGAAGTATTCCGAAGCGAGCCGAATGAGCCGTTCGGTCGGTGACTTCGGTCAGTCATCGGTGTCTCGCTGAAGTACTAAGCTAGTGAGTCTGAGTGAGCTAACTGAGCTAGTGAACTATTTAGCGAGCCAGTGAGTGAGCGAGAGCGACATCAATCGAAAAGAGCTAGCTCTTTTCTATCACTCGCTCATGAGCTACCCATGTCTAGTGTCATGTATACTGTAATATCAGCCAATAATTTTCTCAATATAGTGAAAGCCTTCTCTACCCAACAAAGAAAAAACATGCAATAAAAAAGGTTCAAACATAAAATGCGGCATAGATTAAAATGAAAATTCTGACGTGTTGTTTTTTGACCAGTTTACAGAATTCGAAATCAAGCAGTAAACCCATAAATAACTTGTCAATTTCAATAGATTCAACGTTAGTTCTCTCTCTCACGAGGTTTATTACGATACGTATAGCTCCGCACTTGTTTACAGTATGTCATTAATTTGTACCTTCTCAGCAGTCGAAATTTCCACTTCTTACCAAAAAAAAGGCAACACAAAACAAATCAAAACACATCCGACTCCCAAGTCGATCGTTCTACCAAAGGGTAGAGGCCCCAGTAGTTGGCAATCGGATAATAATATATATATTTTCGCTCCATATTCCGTGGAAGTGCTCTGAATATGATATACTGCGGATAAATCGGTAGCGACTGCCCTCAAGGGGGTGTTTACATCGACAGGGGTAGTTTCAACCCCAGGAAGTTGGGACAAAGTATTTTTCGATAGTTTCAGTTCGATGTTTTTGTGGAAGTTTTTTTTATTTTTGTTTTGTTGGTTGGTATTACCATTCTGTTTTACGCTTTTATAACTGTACGAACAGTCAAGTAACTCACTTAATTCCAAAGTAAATTAACGTGGACTGACTGAGTTTATGTATGTATCTATATTAATATTATAAAGAGGTAAAGTTTGTAAGTTCCTTTTCATGGGGGTTGACAGAAACTACAGAACGCTACCTGCTACGATGCTTCATAATCAGCCTATAATGTTCCCCCTGCTGGGATACAGGCCTCCTGTCGGTGAGAGGGAGTGGGCCGTAATCCACCACGCAGATCCAGTGCGGATGCCAATGTCATATGTCTTCGAATCTTAGGTTCTAGGACATGCCGGTTTCCTCACGATGTTTTCCTTCACCGTTTTGAGAGCAGTGGTAATGAAATAACACAAACACGCCATAACATAAACACAAACTAAAAAAAAAACTGTGTTCATAGACAATCCCAGAAGATATTCTATTACATGTCCAGAGACTGTTTCATCCGAAAGTCAACTTGACATTTTATCACAAAACAAATAATTCTCCGGTACAATATTCAAATAGCTTCAGTAAAATGACACAATCGTTTTCCTACCCTCCAGCAAAAAGGGTAACGTACAGATATGGCAAATAAAGTATAAAATATGATCTCTCAATATCCGCCGTACAGTGGCTGTCAATAAAATTTGTTACATAAATCACGGTGGTTTATGGGGAGTGATAGAATGATCCCTTTTTCTTGCACGGAAGTTTGTGGGATGTATCCTTTTCTTTTTTTGTTTTGTTACCTACCGGTTTTTTTCCTCAGTTGGTACTTTGTTTTTGTGTGAGTTTCATATGAGGCTGCGAATTGATTCGGTCAAGATGAAAAAAACAGAAAAATAGATTTATTTATTGCTTTTTTTTATAGGTTGGTTTTTGTTTTTTTTTTATTGGACAGTGACACCATTACTAAAACCTTTTTTATGTTATACTAGCTTCTGCCCGCGACTTCGTTCGCGTGAGATTCGTTTGGGGTAGATTTTTGAAAAACCCTGAACCACTGTTTTATTTATATTTTGGTCTTACGTACTGAGTTTAGACTTAATTGGACCGCGCATTATAATTCTTGCATTAACTTGCATACTAAATTTGACACCCCCAATATCCCTAGAACGTAGTCCAAAAAATTATAAACATTATAATTTACTTAGATCAATATTTGTGCCAAGTTTCAAGTTGAAATTTATTTATACCATTTTTTTTATTTAATAAGTTTATTGATTCATAAACAGCACATCAAGCTACCCGAAACTGTCAAATTTTCGCAATCAACCTTGAACCTTATGCTGTAGCGATAAAGTAGAAAATCTATTAGAGAAATTTGACTGATTGTAGTAGCTTGATGTTCTGGCGTCTGTTCCTATGTGTAGTTTTTGTTTCGTTTTGTTTCTACCTACCCTTAATTGCGTAACACAGTTTCAGTCACAATCTGAATCGATTTTGAAGGATATTGCTATAGTATGTTGCAGAATTACCCGCAAAACTATAAAACCATTATACCTACTTTTAAATTGTCAATACATCACTAACTTCGGAGCCATTGTAAGAAAATGCCTTGTATGACAAAGAATCACCATCAAATGTGATTACAAGACATTCTAAGATCCTTCTAAAACATCAAAGTACACAAAACATAATAAAGTAAACAGCGGCGTTCATTATGTGTTCTTAATAATATAATAAACAATAACCTGCATATTACTGGTTGATATTAAATAACTCAATTCGTTTGTAATTTGTCGACAATTGTGCCCGACAAAGGCACGGTTCGAGCGAGTGAGCGCGAGTATGAAGGAAGTCGGTAGCTAGGGGGCGTAGGGATGGGACAATGCTTGTCGGTGAAAAGTTGTATTGAAAAAATATATTTGAAAACTAGCTGCGCCCACGGTTTCACCCGCATAAGTTTCGATCCCATGAGAATATCGGGATAAAAAGTAGCCTATATTTTAGTTCAGTGTATTAGCTACCTCCATACAAAATTTTATCAAAATTGGTTGAGCCGTTTGAGAGTGAAGAAGTAACAAACATATACATAGCACACACACTCACAAACTTTCGCCTTTATAATATTAGTGTGAATAGCCGAATATCGTTTTGAAATCTAGTATGGGTTTGCATGACGATTATAATTATTGTGCAGGTAAATTCATCATCTATGATCAGGTGTAATGTTTAGAATGGCTGTACAGTTTTCGCACAAACATTATCATGTTTGTCGGTATGGACAATTCAAGACAGACAGACAGACAGTTCAGACACCCCTAAAATCGCGAAAAATAAATCAGGTGTTCCCTACATTTTGACGAGTTATACGAACATAAATGTAGGGAACAGCTGATTTTTTTTTTGTGATTTCAGCTTTGGTCTCATAGTAAAAGTTGTTCCTAATGATGAGTACAATGACCTCTGAAGAGATTGTTATTGTTTTACCAATAACCTGTATAAGTGTGAACTTCAGCCGCAAAAGAGTAGAGACTAGATAAAAACTGCTAGCTATGTAGGTAAGCCTTTTCTACGGGGACCTAACAGACCTAGTGCTCCCTTGATTATAAATTTATAATTTACAACGTTCTAATTTTATCAATAATTAGGTACGTATTGACACACGTTTTTGTGTTCAGAAGTTTTGTTTTGACAGCAAGATATTCGCAATTGGCCACTATCTCATCTGATGATAATGATGACGTGGATGTGACGTGCGATAATGTAGCTGACGATGGTAAACGCTTGCCTATAGTCGGACTTTTAATTAGCTGCGGTAAAATGACAGCTTATGTGTTATTTAAATGACTGAAATTGGCGTCTTTTTGTTTTTTCGCGGCCATCAACCAAATCTTGTTTTTCAAGTACAGAATAGATAAACAAAACTTATTTGACATGCATATCTCTAAACTCAGTCCGAAATGAGTTATTAAGAAGTGTAATTTTACTGCAGCTAATTAAAATTCGGACTATAGTAACCTTAAAGACACCCAAAAACTAACAATCATCTGCCTAGCCTTTTTCCAACTATGTTGGGGTCGGCTTCCAGTCTAACCGGATGCAGCTGAATACCATTATTTTACATAGAGCAACAGCTTATCTGACCTTCTCAACCTCAACCCAGTTACCTACTGGTAATACGATACCCTTTTGTAAGACTGGTTGTCAGACTTTCGGTCTTCTGACTACCCGTAACGACAGTCAAAGATCCACGAATGACAGCCGGGACAAACGGCTTAACGTGCTTTCCGAGGCACGGAGGGGTCACGGTATGTAAAGATGGTCACCCATCCACAGACCAACCGCGGTAAGCTCGTTCTCGACCAGTGCGGCTGTTATTCAAATCAAATCAAATCACTTATTTGATATCACAGGTAAAGAAATACAGAACAGAACACTATGTTATGTCAGGAGGCGTACAAATATGGTGTGCATCTAGCTCAATATTACGAATTTAAATTTCAAAATAAATATAAAAAATGTTTGAAAATCATGCATAATTAAAATTCAAAATAAATTATAACAATTATATAAGGTCTATGTATTCATACACGAAATATCTGAAGGGGTCATTGTACATCTTTTACTATGGGACCAAACTCGAAATCGCGAAAATATAATCAGCTGTTCCATACATTTATGTTCACATAACTCGTAAAAACGTAGGGAACAATTGATTTTTTTTCGTGATTTCAGGTTTTGTCCCATAGTAAATGTTGTTCGTAATGATGAATACAATGACCCCTTAAGAGATTTCGTGTATGAATAGTTAGACCTTATATAATATTATTTTAAAAATTTTGTGATGTCAGATATATGAGGAATTATTTAGTTATAAATGTCAAAATATTTAATAAAATTGGCTAAATTTTATTAATAAATATAACCAAACCAACAAAAACTAAATATAAAATCTATCGACAACTCCCCTATCCCCTCCCGCACCCAGCAAAGCAAACGCCATTGCCAGTGGCGTTGTCGGAGCGGTGCGCCGATGCGTTTATAATATTTCATTTATTCGTTATAAATTATAATCGAGAATGAAGACGTGGGACTTAATTCTGTTTATGTCTAGCGTTTAGCCGCAAACTTGTGACTTGTCTTCATTTTAATTAGTCATCTTTGTTTTGTTTCAGTTGATTTTAAACATGGCTGGGTTACGGTGAGGTAACATGAATAAAAGTGAGCCTAAACGAATAAGGGCTGATTTTTTAATAGTCAGATAACATTTATCTGTCAAATAACTATTGCGGTTTGACAGCTATTGTATAGAAAATATTAGCAGCGTCCCGCGGTTTCACCTACATAAGTGTCGATCCCGTGGGAATTACGGGATAAAAACTATCCTATCGGTAAATTTGGTGTAGTCCCGGTAAAGGGCCCGGGACTATACCAAATTTCATCTAAATCGGTTCAGCGGTTTAAGCGTGAAGAGGTAACAGACAGACAGACAAACTTTCGCATTTATAATAACACATATTAGTATGGATGTCAAACTGTCGTAACATTCATTCCTCAGATAAAAGATAACTGACTATTGAAAAATCAGCCCTAAGCGTAAAAGCAAGTTGTCAACACTCAGATTGTAATACAGATAAAACATTACATTACAGAACCATATATATACATGAGCATATTGATGATCACAACATTTTATTCGTTGCAAAATTACTATTATTGCAATTTTTGTAATGGCAAAAGTATGAGCCAATAGTATGTATTCCGGAGTAAATATATGGCGGCTATCACACAGATACAGCGCTATACAAACCCGAACTTTTTGTGAAACTCGATGTGCCGAAGATGATGATCATGTTCGTGCTACATACATACGAAAACTCACACCTTCTTCCCATGTGGACAGGCAGAAACTACAGAACCTGCTACGATTCTTAACATACTCCTTTTGTCTCGTTCACGTCGTTACGTTCATACATCTGTGGCCTTAGTGTGAGCTTTTTCGACTCACGTTCTATTGCGAGCGCGTTACAATTTTGAATGGGAAATTAGGTTACTCCTAGTGACCACCAGGTGGCGCTATAACTTTTCCCTTACCTATAAAATTCTAACGTGCTCACAATCGAACGTGAGTGAAAAAACTCACACTTTATGCCTCTGGTCATACACACACGCTGGCTGCGAGTACTACACACCTATCCTTTGCGAAGAATCACACTAATATTATAAAGGCGAAAGTTTATGAGTGTGTGTGTGGTATACGATTGTTACTTCTTCACGCTCAAACGGCGGGACCAATTTTGATAAAATTTTGTATGGAGGTAGCTGACAACCTGGATTAACATGTAGGCTATTTTTTATCCCGATATTTCCACGGGTTCGACATTTACATGTGAAACTGTGGGATATAGAGATAGAAATGTCCATCTAGTCTGGATTTTGTGGTCTGAAATTGGCAGTGAGCATGTAAGCAATGCTTGTTTCTTATTTGTATGGGAAGAGGTAGCAATATGTTTCTTTTTTGTATAAAAAGAGATCCGTAAATGCACTGGAAATCGTACATAATTATTGTATTTTTTTATTGTAATGAAATAGCGGCCATGCTGCTTGGTGGTACCGAGGGTTCCGTACAAATTTGTAGGTTAAATAGTTTATCACGAGATTTTTTTTTCTTTTTTTGTAATGTACCAACTAAAAATTTACGGTTTTCGGATTTTTTTCCTTTACTTGTGCTACATGACATTGCTTCTTGCCAAATCTCATGATTCTGGGTCAACGGGAAGTACCGTATAGGTTTGATTCCGGGACATAAACGTCCGTATCTTTTGACTCCGTTGACTTAGAAGTTTGATTTTTTCACTGCTTCAAGGGATTACAGCCTTGAATATTTGATATTAATTTTAACTTGATAACTTTACGCTTTCCTGAGAAAAAGAATCTTGACCAACGGACAGACAGATGGACAACGAAGTGATCTTATAAGGGTTCCGTTTTTCCTTTTGAGGTACGAAACCCTAAAAATTTGTAAAAATAATAGTACTCGAGAAGTTGTTTACTACTGGGTCATCATCATCATCATCATTCTCCTCCTACCCTTATCCCAATTTATTTGCAGTCGGCACATGTCTTTTTCCTCCATACTTCTCTATTAGTCGTCATCTCGGTAGTCACCCTCTTTCTAGCCATATCATCATTCACACAGTCCATCCATCGTTTCTTTGGTCTTCCCTTTCTCTAATAGCCATCGACATTCATACTCAAATCTCTCCTCACGACATTTTCCTCATTACTACTAGGTATGGTATAAAAAAAAAAACTTCAAACGAATCGTTGCAGAAAAACTCGCATATGATACACGGATAGACTTCAAAATGGCTTCCTTGTTCCTTTTTTAGGGTTCCGTAGCCAAATGGCAAAAACGGAACCCTTATAGATTCGTCATGTCTGTCTGTCTGTCCGTCTGTCTGTCTGTCTGTCTGTCCGTCCGTATGTCACAGCCACTTTTCTCCGAAACTATAAGAACTATACTGTTGAAACTTGGTAAGTAGATGTATACTGTGAACCGCATTAAGATTTTCACACAAAAATAGAAAAAAAACTATAAATTTTAGGGTTCCCCATACTTAGAACCGAAACTCAAAATTTTTTTTTTCATCAAACCCATAAGTGTGGGGTATCTATGGGTAGGTCTTCAAAAATGATATTGAGGTTTCTAATATCATTTTTTTCTAAACTGAATAGTTTGCGCGAGAGACACTTCCAAAGTGATAAAATGTGTGTCCCCCCCCCTGTAACTTCTAAAATAAGAGAATGATAAAACTAAAAAAAATATATGTTGTACATTACCATGTAAACTACCAGCGAAAATTGGTTTGAACGAGATCTAGTAAGTAGTTTTTTTTAATACGTCATAAATCGTAAACCACAATTTACCATTCATTCAATCAACTCAAAAATAAAAAAAAAACATTTAATTTCATAAACATAAACCTTATGCATAAACCCGGATGTTACGGAACCCTCGGTGCGCGAGTCCGACTCGCTCTTGCCCGATTTTTTATAAAGAAAATTAGAAAAAAAAGGGTGTATGTTCATAAAAACAACTCGCATCAGCAACAGGCGAGAGATCTATTCTATAAAAATCTCAAAAGTCATCTCAAATCGTGAAAGTCGAAGTGAGTTCGAAGTGAGCGGTCAATACTGGCAAGCCCATCAGGTGGAAAGACAGCTCACTGCAAACTCACTTTACTTAAATTTTCACGATGAGATTTTTACAGAATACACAAACTGTCATCGAAATCTGGGTATGGTATTAAAAAAAAATCTTTAAACGGATCGTTGCGTATTATCGTCACATGAAAAACTCACATGAGTTACACGGATTGACTTCTAAATGGCTTCCTTGTTCCTTTTTTTTTCAAATCGGTAAAATGTACCGTTAAACTATAAAGAAAATTAGAAAAACTGGCCAAGTGCGAGTCGGACTCGCACACGAAGGGTTCCGTACCACAAGGCAAAAACGCCGAAAAAAAACACGTTTGTTGTTTGGGAGCCCCCCTTAAATATTTATTTGATTTTGTTTTTAGTATTTGTTGTTATAGCGGCAACAGAAATACATAATTTGTGAAAATTCCAACTGTCTAGCTATCGCGGTTCTTGAGATACAGCTTGGTGACAGACAGACAGACGGATGGACGGACAGACAGCGAAGTCTTAGTAATAGGGTCCCGTTTTTACCCTTTGGGTACGAAACCCTAAAAAACAACCTGCATCAGCAACAGCCGAGAGATCTATTCTGTAAAAATCTCAAAAGTCATCTCAAATCGTGAAAGTCGATCTAAATAAGCTGTCAATTCTGGCAAGCCCATCAGGTGGGAAGACAGCTCACTGCAAACTCACTTCACCTAAATTTTCACGGTGAGATTTTTACAGAATACGCCAACTGCCATCGAAATGACTGTTGATTTTTTTTTCAAACCTGAAAAACGCAGGGTTTAACTAACGAAACACAACGTTCTTCCTACATGCAAATACACCATAACCATAATAAACAACATATCACAATTCAACGCAAAAATCGTCAAACAATACTTGGCAAGACTTATCCGTTTCAGCAGCAATAATTCAAGAAGGCACAAAGGGACTTGCTTTCTACCAAGTTTGGTACAGGTTTCTTGAAGGAGCCGAGAACAGCGAGAACAATACTGAGAGTTATTGCTCTCCGTGTCCGGGGGAAGCCGGAAGCTCTGGAAAAATGGCCGCGGAACAAAGTCTCTTCGATGCAGCAAGGGAAACTGGTGCGAACTGGTTTGGGCTGGTTTGAACCGGTTCGGGTGATGAGTGAATGATGGTTTTAGAGAATTTTTAAACTTTTTGTGATTTTGGTTGGAATAGCTAAGTATTTGAAGTTATCTTTTTCAAGTACCCATTATAATCCATTAGGTACTAGAAAAATGTAACTTAATTTATTACGTAGATACCTTCACTGCCAAGATAGGTTACGTAGGAAGCACCAGAGCAAATTCTCATAACCTATAGCTGTTAGAAACAGAAGCAGTCACTGTAGACGAATTCGCCTTATGATGGGATGTAATATTATCATTTTTATTTGGTTTATGTTAGGTCATGCAATAAATATACTGAGAAGTGAGGAAGTATCAAAGGTCTGTTCATGTAATATGTTTCCAATTGTTGTTATTTCCAGTGAAACTAATATAAACTTTATTTTAGTGGTATTTAAAATGATTTCAGAGTGACTAACAATATTTAAAAAGTTACAAAAATGTTTGACGTTGTAGCGTAAACTGAACTAAAGTTATTTTTCCAGATACTTATATTTGTTTATATGTTTGGCAAATAGATCGCGAACGGTGATTAGATGGTTTGTGAAAGTTTCCATTCGCTCTTTTTTAGGGTTCCGTACCCAAAGGGTACAAAACGGGACCCTATTACTAAGACTTCGCTGTCTGTCCGTCTGTCTGTCTGTCTGTCACCAGGCTGTATCTCAAGAACCGCGATAGCTAGACATTTGAAATTTTCACAGATGATGTATTTCTGTTGCCGCTATAACAACAAATACTAAAAACAAAATAAAATAAATATGTAAGGGGGGCTCCCATACAACAAACGCGATTTTTTTGCCCTTTTTTGCTCGATATCAAAAATGGCAACAGGTAGGCACTTGAAATATTCACAAAATACTCAGTTGTATTTTAACTTTAATAATAAATAATAAAATTAAAATAAAATAAATATTTAAGGCGGGCGTCATACAACAAACATGTTTTTTTCAGCGTTTTTGCCTTGTGGTACGGAACCCTTCGTGTGCGAGTCCGACTCGCACTTGGCCAGTTTTTTTTGTATAATGTCCTAATTGTAGTAAGTTGATTTTGCGGCAGTCAATAATAGGTATTTATAAGTTTTCTTTGCAATGCTTGTAAATATAATCCCTGTTTCGTTGGTCATTGTCGCAAGCGCTTCTGCTGAACATGAGGTCCTGGATTCGAGTTCCGGGTCAGGCAGTGATATTGGTTTTTTCCATCCGGAATTTCTCAGTAGCAGCCCAGAGTCTGGATTTATGCCAACATAACATAATCAGCCTATACTATTCCCACTTCTGGGTCACAGGCCTCCTCTCTGTGAGAGGGAATGGGCCGTAATCCACCACGTGGGCCCAGTGCGGGTTGGTAGATGTCAAATGTCTTCGAATTTTTGGTTCTAGGACGTGCCGGTTTCCTCACGATGTTTTTCCTTCACCGTTTTTGAGAGCAATGGTGATGAAACAAATTACACAAAGTAAAGCGCCTGTCTGGGTCCGAACCCACGACCCGCAACTCGTAATGCTGGTCCTGCTCTATAGGACAATCTAGAGTCTAGACAAAATCAAACTGGTTCCTAATTTAATTTATATTTTTTTAAATTTTATGACATTGATTTTTACAATCTTTAACTGCAGTAACTTTTGTTAAAATTCTAGGAAAATCATCTACTTTTACAAAATTTGTAAATATGTGAGCACCACGTATCCTATCACATAATTGATTTAACTGTCATTGCTTCATTTTTAAATATTTTTACCTTTTGTGGTAGATTAATTTCATTCTAGGTGCATCGTCTTCACATAATTATATTATGTATACAAAACCTTGTGAAACATTTTAAAAGAGTAACGGTGGAGTTTCTTGCCCATTCTTCTCCATACGAAAACTACCTTTTGGAATGCGCGACTAGAATCAATTATATTGTGTTGTAATTTTTCAAAAGTGCCTTTAATGTGCCTATTTGAAATAAATGATTTGACTTTGACTTTGGCTTTGTAAGTCAGGTCCGTTACCACTCGCCACCACAAGTTTGTGCCCTGTTGATACGAATAGACTCACCCCTCCCTCTCGCTTCCTATTACATGGAATTTAAACTGGTGTACTTCGGATTACAGGCGAGATGTTATATGTATGTAGTTTCAGGAAAAGAACAACTAATCCAAAGGAGTGAAGTAAATGCAAAAGCACCTATTAAACATCCATCGCAGCATTACGTACCTAATTATTTTAATTAAAATTCCCCTAGTGTGTACTCGCTTTAAAGAATCGTGATAATTGTACAATTTGTACATAGTTAACTTATGAGAGCACAATTAAACTCAAATTGTCTCGCATTCTAACGTGTAATGGACATTACATTATTTTACTGTCATGTAAATTTGTTACTTACTGTTTTTACCACAGATATAGATACACCTAGATAACGCAAGAGCAACTACTTCGCGGGCCAAAAATCACACCAGCTGACGTACAAAGTTCGTAAGCCGCCACGTTTTTTTATTTTTTTATTTCAAGAATGTTGCCCCACACTATGAATTTCTCCTGTATTGTGGATGCGTTTACAAACATTTAAACTCACACACACAAACAGCCAGACCCGGAACAACTACTTGTAGGTGATACAAATAATTGTTCCGTGCAGGAATCGAACCCGCAACACGCAGCGCAGCAGTCAATCGCATAACCACTGTGCCAACCGTGCCGCTCAGTCCTCTGTACTGCTGGCTGGGTGAGCGTGAGCGTTGGCTGGTGGGGCAAGACGGGTCTCGCAACTCTCGCACGCGGCGGCGTCGTTGAATCGATTTGATTTTTCCACCACTAAACTACTATGACGTCACAAGCACTAGCTTGTGACGTCATAGTAGGTAGTCAAAAAATGGCTCGCTTGGTTTTCATACAGATCGTGATATTTGCGTTGTCTAGGTCTATATATATCCGTGGTTTTTACATCTACTGATGAAATTGTGAAATTAAATTGTTCATTCCGTAAATGGGATATCGGAATTACTTTTAAAGGTCATAAAAAAACAGGTTTGTAAGGACATCGATGCGCAACCTGTTACTTGGGTTCAGTACATGATTCTGATCCTGCGTTGTAATTTTTCGCTGGTTTTGACTCCAAAAACTCTCACATTTATGGATTCGTCCATTAGTGAAAGAATTAATCATCCATCATTATCTGCCTAGCCTTTTCCCAACTATGTACGGGTCGGCTTCCAGTCTAACCGGATGCAGCTGAATACCAGTACTTTACATGGAGCGACTGCCTATCTGAGCTCCACAACCCAGATACTGGGTAATAAGGTGGGTTACTCCCGTTTGGGAACACTCCCGTTTGGTAACGCTACACACACTTACATACAGCGGTCAGTATGATAAGTATAATTTTTAAGGAATGTATATATTTATTTGAAATGAAATAAGTAATTTAAGATTTTTGTAGTGTCGTTTAAATCGCCGTCTCCGGCGAATAAAGTGGAAATTGTTTACGTATTTAATCGTATTTACCTAGCTCGTTTACAATTGTACGAGTACCCCTTGGTAAGACTGGTTGTATGATGAATGAGTGAAAGAATTATCGGAATCAAATCAGTAGTTCCAAAGACACATACAATAATTTGACTTCTTTATAATATTAGTAGCATGGTGTCTCAAGGGTATCGTCCCCTGAGATGTACTTAGTAACTATAGATGTCTATACCTGTATGTATACCTTTTAATCCGTGTAGTTAATCTCAATATATTCAGTATCTACTCAGATCTCAGGTGTTTCACTTGTCTTCCAAGTCCCATCCTTACATGGCGACCCTGCCATATTTGGGGCCGTGGCGATACCGTCACCGGATATCTATCTAGTGTTGCGGCTTCAAATACTCAACTTGATTTAATAAGAATTGAAGATAGAATGAATAATATCAGTTCCAAAATGAACTATCCTACGATACCGGTAATTTCAAATAATTTAAAAAATAAAAAACCCGACTGCGAAACTGAAAAGCTACAAACAAGCCCATTTTAAATTAAATAAAAGTTGGAAGCAGGCGGGACCCATTTGAATTAGAAAATATAAAAATGGTATGGGTCCCGCCTGCTTCCAACTTTTATTTAATTTAAAATGGGCTGGTTTGTAGCTTTTCAGTTTCGCGGTCGGGTTTTTTTATTTTTTAAATTACTTTTTTATTTCCAGCTTTTTAGTTTACAAAATAAATATGAAAGATTTCGCAAACGATTTAGTTCTTGGTACGTTTTAAAAAACACGTACCAAGAACTAAATCGTTTGCGAAATCTTAAAAGTAATTCGAAGTGACAAATCGTAAAAACGAATTGTAACTTCGAATTACTTTTAACCATATAAGTTATATATATTTTTGTAATCACCTTTTAAAACCCTTTATTTTGATACCCCACTCGACAGGTTTTGAAAATATTTTTTTTTTTTGAAGACATACTGCGCCAAAAATCGGCCATTTTAATTTTTTTTTCAATTTTGACATACCCAGTGTCACTCTCACAATTAAGACAAATCTGACGGCACCTCTCAAGCTGAAATAGATCAAGCCGTTTAGGCTACAGAGCGTGCCAAAGAAATATACATACATACATACATACACTCGAAAAACATAACCCTCCTTCTGACGCAGTCGGGTAAAAACTAGTGATGCGAAAATGTGTCGTTCCAACGTAAATCACGCTATGACCTAAGCCGCGCAAATAGAAAACAAAACAGAAAGAACACTAAGCAATTACCTACTAAGTAAAAGCCCGGGCAGGCGATACGATGTGACGGGGTAGTTCGGGGAACAAGAAATTTCTAGCGGGCAAAGTCGCGGGCAGAAGCTAGCACCTTATTAGCAACCCTAATTTCTCAAGAAAGTACAAAAACACCTGTACCAATGGATAAATTCCTCTCCTTTTTTCAGCCACGTGGGACGTATGTAATGTCCCATGAATACCGAAAAAAATAATTAATACCCCAAACATGCATCAAGTTGTCTCAGCGTGCACCTTGACATCTTTATAGATGCTTTTTTTGTATCTTTATTTTTGGAGTTACTTAGGAAAATATTAAAAACGCCCAAGTAGCGGAAGATTTTTTATTAGGAAATATACATTTATAATATAATAGCTGAGCCCCGCGGTCTCACCCGCGTAAATGTCGATTTCGTGGGAATATCGGGATGAAAAGTAGTATATATGTTAATCCAGGGTGTCAGCTACCTTCATACAAAATTTTATCAAAATTGGTCCAGCCGTTTGAGCGTGAAGAAGTAACAAACATATAAACACACACACACTCACAAACTTTCGCCTTTATAATATTAGTGTGATATTACATTTTTATCACAATAAAAACTACTACTACTTTTTCCGTGCCTTGGAAAGCACGTTAAGCCGTCGGTCCCGGCTGTCATTCATGGATCTTTGACAGTCATTACGGGTATTCAGAAGCCCGAAAATCTGACAACCAGTCTTACCAAGGGCAGTTACTACTAACTGGGTTATGGAGGTCAGATAGGCAGTCGCTCCATGTAAAATACTAGTATTCAGCTGCATCCGGTTAGGCTGGTCGCCGACCCCAATATAGTTGGGAAAAGGCTAGGCAGATGATGAATTAAGGCTCCTTCATTTAGGCGCGACACGCGATATAATCGCGCGCGACACAAAGGCACCGCTCGTTGCGCGACTTGCGGTGCCTTTATAACTAAAAGAATATTTTCTCAAATATCGTACGGAACCTTTCTTAAGAACCTGTGCTCCTATTATTTGGGCAATAAATACGTCTTCGCAACGTATATATCACTCGTTCACGCCAACGCACATAAATAATCGAGACGTCTACGCACTTTCGGCGTACGACTTGCGTACCTACAATTAATTTATTTTGTATGTGTGTAAGGAGGTTAGACCTGAAGACTTGTAAGGATCAGAATGTTGGGCAACAAACGGGATGTATAAAAAACCATTGCATGCAGTTGAGAATGCTAAGATGGCTACTCGTCGTTTCAGCCGATAGACGTCCACTGCTGGACATAGGCCTCCCCCAATTTTGGGAGGGTTTGCCATAATCGCCACGCTTGGCAGGCGGGTTGACGATCGCAGTATGGTATGATGGTGGAATACATAGAGAACGCTGCTGCCCATTCTCCGGTACGATCCTTAGTCGCCTTTTACGACACCCACGGGAAGTAAGGGGTGGTGGTATTCTTTAAGTCCGGCACCACACAGACAAGATGGCTACTCGGCTGCCCCATTTCCAAACCTAGTAAGTACTTAAAACGAAATTTGACAGGAGAGCGTATAAACGTGAAATAGGTCAGCCTATGAAAAGTATTTATGTTAGGTAAACAAAATTATATATGGTTTTTTAATAATAATAATAATAACATCTGTCGAGGCTCTGGTTAGGCGGTTTGATCAAGAGCCTGATTCAAAAGGCAGTACTCCTCGATACGGCTCGCATTGTGAGGAGGTTCCTGTCTCTGGAGCCCTAATCACCGGTAGCTTGGACCCTGTTCCCGACATCAGTGGATCACTATTTTTTTTAATTGTTTTTTTTTAAACTTATTTTATATTTTAAGAAATATTAATAAGTAATGTAATTAGATAAGTTAGTAGAAGGATAAACGAAATAATAATATTATTATGAATTAATATTATATTATTATTACAATAATATAAATATTATCTCTATTGGTTGTAAAAAATACTAAATACTTTACTAATTAAAGAACATTTGCAATACCTACGCGGTCAATATATGTATGGAAAGTTTTTTTTTAATAACCGACGAAAAATTACAACAATGTGGGGGCTTAGAATCATGTACTGTATCCATAGTAACTGGTTGCAGGCCGATGCCCTGCAACCTCTGTATAGCGAAACTGTGCACTAAGGAATTATTTTTTAAGCTCATCCCCCAGATGGGTAAAACAGGGGAAGAATATTTATATAGAAGTTTGTCAATAGGAGAATTTATAGGAGTTATTTATATGGAAGGTATTTGTAAAGAGCAATATTAACTTATTTGAATACCGTAGCCGAATACGCCATCGGGATAAATTGTGCTCAATCAAGAGCAAGACACGTTTTCTGCAGCAAAGTGTATTGTGGGCTGCTCCAACAATATTTAATAAAATTCCAAAACATATTAGAAGCATCGCAGAAATTAAATTATTTAAAAAGAAACTTCATGACCTGTTAATCGATAAATGCTATTACTGTTTAAAAGACTTTATGTCAGATAATTCCCTTTAAATTATATTTTGACTAAGACCATGGTGCGGTCATTGCTGCTTACTATTAATTTTAAGATCGTTAACTGACCTATATTTTGTGTTTATTTTTAGTTGTTATATTAGATTGTTGACACACCTAAATAGTTAATTTATTTTTTCTTTAAATTGCAATAGTAATGTTAATTTCATATATAATAATATGACACAATGTTAATAATTTGAATAATTTGTATTGTATGCCCAAAAGGCGGAACATAGCTGATCAACATAACTGTAATTCTTAACACCTGCATCTCTTTCTGTACCAATGATCCACAATAAACATGATTGATTGATTGATTAATCAATTTTGCCGATAGGAAAACTGAATTTGTCGGAGGGGTAAGCAATGGTGTACCTATAATATCATAGTTTTCGCACGTTTCACCAGTTAGTTTAAGACACATGTAAAAAGAAACGATGTCACAAAAAATATATAAATGATAGCATAAATATTGTCTATACCTTGTACCAGTTTCTAAAGAAAGATTTTGTTAGAATCGTCTTACGAAATTATAATCCCGTCAAACATTTTGTGGGGCGCGTAACGCCATCTAGCGTCGAGTAGTAGAATCAAAAACTTGTTCTTGTGAAAGTTTCAGGAGAATATTTAGTTACAAGTCATATTCGATTTCACATTATTGAATAAAAACAAAGTTAACTTATAATTAAGGAGATTTTTTTTATTATCATGCTTTTTATTTAATCTTTTTTTTTCATAATAATGCCTCATCAATGTTTATAAAGTAATTGTTCTGTTAAAATAATATTATATCAGGCACAAATTATTTAGCAACTATTTAGTTTCCATTTTCAAGTATTAAAACATAATATCATATAAATCAAGTCGTAGCAAGCGTCGTAGACGCGTAGCTGTAGCAAGTGCTACGAAGCTACAAACTACCTTGCTACGCGGTACGCTCTTCATTAGTTTATCTTTTACAAGCTTTTTATAGATATTTATTTATTTATTTATATACATATAGTTTGTTTTATTACAAATTAAAGTAGCTTTTCGTGTCTGTCTGTGTGACCGCGTTTTTCTAAACTACGCAACGAATTTTGAGAGCAGAGGAGATTAAATAATTTACACAAAATAAAGCGCTTGTCTGGATTCGAACTTACGACCACTCGCAAGTCGCGTCCGTTACCACTGGGCCACCACTGCTCCTAAGTGTAGTACATATTGCAATTAAATGAAAAAAAAATGTAAAACTCTTAATAAAAGTACATTTTGTAAACAAGGATATTACAAATTAGATGATTATATCCTAGATAAGAATGCTGGTCCTGCTCCACAGGACAATCTAGAGTCTAGACAAAATCAAACTGGTTGCCAAATTAATTTTTAATTTTTATGATATTGATTTTTACATTCTGTGACTACAGTAACTCACACACTTGTTAAAATTTTAGGAAAATCATCTACTTTTACAATATTTGGAAATATGTGAGCACCATGTATCTATCACTTAATTGATTTACGTCATTGCTTGTTTTTAATTCTTTTTACTTTTTGTAGTAGACTAATTTTATTCTAGGTGCATCGTCTTCACATATAATTATATAATAATATACAAAACCTTGTAAAACATTTTAAAAGAGTAACGGTGGAGTTTTTTGCCCATTCTTCTTCATACGAACACTACCTTTTGGAATGGGCGACTAGAATCAATTTATTTTATTGTAAATTTTGACGCAGTTCAAAAGTGCCTTTAATGTGCCTATCACACTAATATTATAAAGTCGAATGTTTGTGAGTGTGTGTGTGTGTGTTTATATGTTTGTTACTTCTTCACGCTCATACGGCGGGACCAATTTTGATAAAATTTTGTATGGACGTAGCTGACACCCTGGATTGATATATAGGCTACTTTTTATCCCGACATTCCCACGGGATCGACATTTACGTGGGTGAAACCGCAGGGCGCAGCTCGTTTGAAATAAATGATTTGACTTTAACTTCAGTAACGTGTGTATTTTTCCACCCCTTTAAGACCTGTATCCCATGGCGCCCTCATTAAGTAATGAGACAAGGCTATAAATATCACTTCCTTACTCATTATCTAGTACAGCATTTTCGTTTTAAGCCGCCCACGACAACTCTTTGTGGTTATTTATATTAATAAGTTTGTTTTATTCTGTGCGCTAGTATAAAGGTCGTAATTGGGCTGGTTAGATGAAATGGGTTGATTGTGATTAATAATTAGAAGTATAGAATGGTAATGTCCATGGAGTTTCTTGCCCGTTCTTCTCCACCTACGCTTTGGAATGGGCAACTGGTTTCATCTTTCTGACTGACCGACCCCTTGACATTTCAAAAGTACCTGTAATTGGTTTAATTGAAATAAATGGTTTGTCAGTGTGGTGCCGGACTTAAAGAATAGCACCACCCCATACTTCCCGTGGGTGTCGTAAAAGGCGACTAAGGGGCATACCGGAGAACGGGCAGCAGCGTTCTCTATGCATTCCACCACCATACCATACTGCGATCGCCAACCCGCCTGCCAAGCGTGGCGATTATGGCAAACCCCCCCTTTTGGGGGAGGTCTATGTCCAGCAGTAGACGTCTTTCGGCTGAAATGATGATGATGATGATGAAATGGTTTGAGTTTGAGTTTATTGTGTCCTTGATTTAATGAATTACAGTGACCGTCACCCTAATTGCATCTCTTCGTCACTATCAATCTCGATCTAAATCCTTTTGAAGCATAATGCTAATCCATTGCTTCATATATTCGAAAAATGTGTCTGCACAACAACGTAAATAATGCAATGGATGTTGTTGAACTGTCAAAATGAAACCCGTTGCTACTGATAGTGTGTTACGCAACTACCCCGCTGTTGTATTAATAACTAGCTTCTGCCCGCGACTTCGTCTGCGTGAAATTTCACCCTCCCCCCATTCACCTTCTGAGGGGTGGAATTTCGAAAAACCCTTCCTTAGTCTACTCTTCACAAAGAACACACACTCCAAATTTCATGCCTCTCGGACCAGTGGTTTAGGCTGTGCGTTGATATATCAGCCAGTCAGTCAGGACTTTGAATTTTATATGTTTAAGAGGTTAAAGATACATTACAAACTGACCTGTGTTTGTCTTGCAAATAACACAACCCTTATCTTAAACCGAACATTAATGGTGTTACAAAAGCTTTTACTAGAACTCGAAATTAACCAGAAGGAATTAACAGAATTCTCGTTTTGTCAGAATCTTAAAAGGATAACATTATGAATCATAATATGACGAAGACAGTCCGTGTTTTACTTGTTTTCGCTGCACCACGTACTCGTAGGTATAATCAAAGAGATTGGGATTGGATTTGGATTGGATTGATTGGTATTTTAGCACAGACAACAAAAAATAACTTAACAGTTAACTGTCCATTATGATTCATAGTGTTATCCTTTTATGATTCTGCCAATGTGGCCTTTTTAGGCCTCCAACTGTGAACGTTCTTAAGATTACGAGAATTATCCCTCTGATGTTGCTCAACTTTTTAGTTTCTTAAAACGGGAATTCCGGAGAAGGACCTAAGCTACTTTATGTCTCAAAAATAATCCTGATTGGAATAACAGAGGATGAAAGTTTGTATGAAAAACCCAGAATTTTTTAAGTTAGGGATACGAAAAATTGACTTTATGCTTTTGGAAAAAAAATAAAGAATTAGAACTCCAGCGTTTTTGTAGAATCATCCTCTAAAGGGGTCATATATGTGGTATAATTTCCAAAATTCACGAGGGCGAACCCGCGGGATAAAGCTAGTTTGAAATAAATAGGTGCTTTAAGTTTGAGTTTTGTTTGTGCAGAATAAACAATTTTTCTTTCTTTCTTTCCAAATGATCGGAAACAAATGTACAGACGCCAGCACATCAAGCTACTACAATCAGTCAAATTTCTTTAATCGATTTTCAACTTCATCGCTAAAGCATGTTATTTTGACAGTTAAAACATCAAAATCTGCTCAACAATAAATCCTTTTCTTATTACAGTCGCATAACTTTCGATTTTCACAATAACCAGTAGGTATGTTCAGCACACGCCACGCCCACTCACGTATTGGTTTCGAGTATCGGTTCGAGTCTGCGCACTGGGCGTATTGAGTTACAACTTCGCTTGCTTACGCCCCGTGGCGTTGTCTGTTGTCACAGCTTATGACGTCATGATCATGATCCAAGATGTA
Source organism: Mesoligia furuncula (assembly GCA_916614155.1). Classification (NCBI taxonomy): domain Eukaryota; kingdom Metazoa; phylum Arthropoda; class Insecta; order Lepidoptera; family Noctuidae; genus Mesoligia; species Mesoligia furuncula. The sequence continues at coordinate 3,233,107 of OU744810.1, forward strand.
GTGGTAATAATTGAAAAGAGTATGTTTAGGTGGTTTGGTCGTGTTGAGAGGGTGAATGAAAGGCAACTAACTAAAGGTAGCGACTAACAAGATAAATGTCAGTGGAAACGCCTAGAAAGTCCGTATACAACGTGTCCCAAAATTCAACGATAAGCGCCCACCAGAGGGTGGACCTCCTCGAGGAAAAATTAAAAAAAAAACTTATTTTTTGGAAGTTACAAAAAACACATTGACATCCTTCGAAAATTGACACCCCTTAAGATATTATTAACTACCATGATCACAATTTTTCAAATATATCTGTTTTTTCTTTTGTATCGGCAACCTAAGTAGCACTGCTATTCACCACAACCCAATGAATTCCCAGAAGTTTTACACAAAAACCAATCAAAATGAACAAATCAAAAAAATCAGTCTTTAAGTCCACTTTGTAATTTAAAAAAAAAAAAATGATAATTCTTTTTCATTACTTTTTCTGGAAATTATTCGTTCGGATTCCTACCAAGTAATTAATATTAGGGAAAAGGCAAAAACCACTACTATAAAGCGTGGGCGTGAATATACATTATATCGACAGGTCGTAAGGGCGTGGTGTATCGGTATCGATAGCTATCGAAGTATCGAAGGCCACGCCCCACAGGAAAAAATACATCGATGCGCGCATGTCCAGTCTGATCGGTTCGAAGACACGAAGATAGGAAACATCTTTAGACATTCGTATACATCAATATGTATAGACTTAACACAGTTCAAAAGAGATTTACTCGTGAAATTACGATTGCAACTTTGAGACTTCATTCGCCTTTCTAATAATACACGCTATTTTAAATGAATGAACCTCTAAAAATTTTTGGGCTTTTAATGATGTACACTTTTTTAATAAATCTCTTTAAAAAAAATCTAAACTTATGTTGTGACAAGTACCAACGCGAGCTTTTCAGTTCATAATTATGTACTTTCTGAGTTTATCTTGAATATTATTGACATCGGTGAAGGGAAACGTCGTGAGGACACCTGAACTTATAGTTAATAGGTACTAGCTGTGCCCGCGACTTCCTCTTCTTTTTGGCTAGGTATTGTTACTAGATTTTTTGCTATGTCAGGAGTATGGTCTTATAAACGTAAGGACCCGTTAAAATGATGGAAACAAATAGTGAAGAAATTTTAAACATGAAGCGTGAAGCCACTTTTACATTGAAGACACTTTCACATGCCATTATTTTATTGTATATTTTTTTCAATTTAATGGCACTAGCATTTCCTGGCTTATCTTTGAGAATGTACCTATGCCGAAACGAACTTAGATGTCTTTTCAACTCCAGACATTTTAGTATCAGACAAAGACGAAGTATTCCATGATGCAACAGATGCGACTCATAGAGATACTCCTGTGGAATCAAGTCATTCACAACAGCTAATAAGACAAACAGTTGATGGAAAAAAACTGCGAGTTGATTATTAGCGTTTTTATTAATGATTTTAATTTATCAATCAATCATTTATTTTGTTAACATAGGTATGGTTGCAGATAGTTTGTTATCTAAATATATGCACTATACTTGACAATATATGGCGTACAAAATTAAAATAAGCAAGTCAATAGATTACAACAAAAAATTTATTATTTTATGTTTATTATGTCAAGCTAGGGGAAGGAATGTTTTCTAGGGTATTTATGTGTCATCTTGACTTGTAAAAATAAACGTCAGTGTCACATAATTCATAATCCGTCACATAATTTCTCCTCCTAAAGTCCTCTAATATCCGCGTACGTATATTTTTTCCTCTATACCACTCTTTGTTCGTCATAATACATACATATTATTATGTTGTTTTAGTATTAAAAACGATCTCTTGTATGTATTCTGTTTTTTATTGGGTAAGAGAGCAAAAATTATTCATAAGTAATCGCCAGGATAATTTTCTAAAAAGAGGTTACACAAAGAATTTTGTTATTAACAGTGTGTGTACTGTTTATTTATTTATTTATTTATTTATTCAGGTCAGCCTACAATTGTTTACACGTTACATTTCATTTAAAAGTACACGATATACATTTATAAGTGCAACAATCACTTACAGGCTAACACCACATGCACTATTTTATTTATATTATACATTTTTGTTAGAAGGTAAGTTGTACAGGTAAGAAAATGTTATAATATACGAATATGATGTATTAAGAATGTTGTGTTTTGCGAATGTGGTGTTAAGAGATCATGATATTTTGACAATATTATTATGATGTTTTGAGAATATGGTGTTTTGATAATGTGATGATTTGATAATGTGATGATCTGCGATTATGGTGATTTGAGATTATGATATTTTGAGAATACGATATACACAGACGGAGCGATACATCTGAGGGGCAATCTTCCTAAACTTAAGAACGTTCACAGTCTGACCTCAGTATCAATTTGTCAAAAATACCTCTAATTTCCCTTCATTTTTGCCCCGCGTTCCGAATTGCGTCAAAAGCGATTATATCGCGAATCCGACCAAAATTAATAGTCACAAAATATAAGGACTATTGACTACTATTTGTGACGTTGCGCGTTGGTCGGATTCGCGATATAATCGCTTTTGACGCAATTCGGAAGGCGGGAAAAGACTGCAGTATAAAAATAATCTTTTCTTCTTCTTCTTCAGCCTTTCGTCACCCAATGAATGAATGAAATGAATCATAAAAGGATAACATCAAATCCCATCGGTGAAGTATGTTTCAGTTATTTTTTTTTATCTGTGCTAAAATACCAATCATCATTCATCATCATTTCAGCCGAAAGACGTCCACTGCTGGACATAGGCCTCCCCCAAAGAGGGGGGGGGTTGCCATAATCGCCACGCTTGGCAGGCGGGTTGGCGATCGCAGTATGGTATGGTGGTGGGATGCATAGAGAACGCTGCTGCCCATTCTCCGGTACGACCCTTAGTCGCCTTTTACGACACCCACGGGAAGTATGGGATGGTGCTATTCTTTAAGTCCGGCACCACACAGTCTAGTCCGGCACCACACAGACTAGTCCGGCACCACAACCCAGTAACTGGGTAATTCGATATCCCTTGGTAAGACTGATTGTCAGCCTTTCGGGCTTCTGACAACCCGTAACGACTATCATAGATCCACGAATGACAGCCGGGACCGACGGCTTTACGTGCTTTCCGAGGCACGGAGGGGTCTCGGTATGTAAAGATGGTCACCCATCCACAGACCAACCGCGGCAAGTGTAGCTTAACCTGATCGATCGACCTGTGCGGCTGTTATTATTTAGCCACGGGCCTCTCAGGTCTCGGGGTAAAAAACTATAACATAGGTAAATAAAAGTATCTTTACTCATAATATCTGGCAGTTATAATATTAGTTCATAATGTCGTTTGATAACTTGCCAAAGTCGTAGATAAAATTTTAAAGACGCGCTTTTTCCTGAAACCCTATTGCACAGATATTTTGCTCGTCTTCAAAGCCAAAGTCAAAGTCAAACCATTCATTTCAAACAGGCACTTATAAGGCACTATTGAACGTCAAAATTTACAGGAAAATACAATTGATTCTAGTTGCCCCTTCCAAAAAGAAGTTTCGTAATGAATGGGCAAGAAACTCAATCTTTTACCAATAAATAACTTTTCCTGCCCACACATCTCGTGCAGAGGCGTGTGCATACGGGCGTGCCAGCCTTCGCTCCGGTTGGCTGATCGGAAACCAATCGATAACCGATAACCGCCTCACGCCCGCTTCCGGTCGCCGTAGGGCGGGCGGCGTGACGTAGCTTTTTTATGCGAAGGCTCTATTTTATCGTAATGGTTTTTGGAGGGTGTAGGTTTTGGTGTAAAGAATAAGAATGGTATTTTTTGTTTGACGTAGTGTTTAAAAATAATTTAAAGTATTTTTTAGATGTTCCAGAAATAGTTGTTAAATGTTTGAAATTGGTTGTTAATTTGATAATGTACTTTTAGTAATGATGTAAAATCACGCCACTACTTCCCGAGGGAGTAGGCAAAGGTGCATATAATACAAACGTTGCGCCAGTAATGATTGTACTCCTATACAAGGGGTAAACCGTTTGCCGGATACAAATCAAGACTCTTTGCTGAAACGCCCGCGCCCGTGACTGAGAATGTCACTTTTCCCAACCCTGGATCGAACCCACGCTCATGGACAGAAGAGTTCTACGAGTACCTGCAGCTTTTACGTTAAATTTTGCATCGCTCTCAAAATCAAAGTGATCTTTATTCAAATGACAAGAAGGTTGCTATTGAGTCAAAGCTGTCAGAGGGAAAATCTTCTATATCTATTTATATAAAAGAAAGTCGGGTTAGTTACCTACACCATTTATAACTCAAGGACCACGGGACCGATTTTAATGATCTTTGATTGTTTGGATTTGTCTCTGTCCCGAATAGCAGAATAATTATTAAATCTTGGGGAAAATTCACAAAGAAAAAAAAAAGAAAGATCTTCTCATACATTTTGAATGGATCGGCTTTTTTGATTCTGAGGCGGTACGAAGTTCGCCGGGTCAGCTAGGAACTACATATAAAAGGACTGTACACTGTCTTTTTCTTCCATACGTCTCTATTAGTCGTCATCTCGGTAGTCACCCCCTTTTCTAACCATTCCATCATTCACACAGTCCATCCATCGTTTCTTTGGTCTTCCTTTACTCTTAGGGGAAGTACGTTCAAAACGTATTTTTAATTAACATAGCTACAATCAGTTTTTTGTTTCAATATTCATATTTGGTTCATTAGTTTTAACTAACGTAAACTTGTAACTGGATAGGTACCATATAAAAAATATAGTTCATCATCATTCATCATTTCAGCCGAAAGACGCCCACTGCTGGACATAGGCCTCCCCCAAAAGGGGGGGGGGGTTTGTCATAATCGCCACGCTTGGCGGGTTGGCGATCGCAGTATGGTATGGTGGTGGAATGCATAGAGAACGCTGCTGCCCATTCTCCGGTACGCCCCTTAGTCGCCTCTTACGACACCCACGGGAAGTATGGGGTGGTGCTTTTCTTTAAGTCAGACAGAAAAAATATAGTTAATTTAAATGAATCACAACCTCTAAGGAAATTCATTTTGTCAATGTAGTACGGACAAAATGAAATACATATTAAATACGAAAATAATGAAGATACAAGATATATAGGTATTTTACGGACGAAGTTTTTAGTCTTCTTTCTTCAGCACATGATGTATGACTTGTATGAGCCTAAAGAGAACAATGTCGCACCGTAGCCAGGCTTGGAACGGGCAAAGAGGTCGTTACAGTAAATGTATGCGCAATCATTATCGTGGACCGATCTACGCAGCTGGAAAATCTTCTACAACTGAGGCCTCATCGTCATGATTCTTCTGTGCCTGTATCCTTCGTTTTCCTGACTGCTTTTGGGATCATTATCGTAATCTGAGCCATCATTGATATGCCGTTTTGCCCGAATGTAAGTATGTCATTTTGCCCCACACGTTATCGATTCAATAACTAAGTCATAATTTCTTTAAACATGAGATATTTATATTTATTCTTATAAATAATGCAGTATAATGCTACACTACTTCAATTTACATCAAAATATGTAATAAAAACCACGTAAAACTCGCCAAAAACGAGACGAACTCGCATCAAAACAAAGAACTTTTACGCGCACAATACGCATTCGTACCAGTTACACCGGCGTGAGTGAATCAATGGCGCTAAAAATTTGACAGGTATGCCAACATTGCTTTCTTCACGTGATGTTATAACAACTACAGCATTGTAGCCCACCAGTTTTTGTCGTTTTGTCCATATATGTCATTATGGACGTACTTGACATTTATACCTAAAACCATCCTCACGACATTTTCCTCATTCCTCCGTATCACATGCCAACCGATGTCCACACAACTTTTCAGTCAACGGTGTCACTTTCAGAGTATACTGTGTTATAGTAATAGCGTAATCAACCTACCCCCCTACTTCCCCTTACTTCCCGTGGGTGTCGTAAAAGGCGACTAAGGGTCTTACCGGAGAATGGGCAGCAGCGTTCTCTATTTTTTCCGCCATCATACCATACTGCGATCGCCAACCCGCCTGCCAAGCGTGGCGATTATGGCAAACCCCCCCCCCCCAAATTGGGGGAGGCCTATGTCCAGCAGTGGACGTCTATCGGCTGAAACGACGAATCAACCTATAACCGACAGCTGGGATGCAGGCCTCCTCTCTGTCAGAGAGAGTGGGTCGTAATGTCACATGTCTTTGAATTTTTGGCTCTAGGACATGCCGGTTTCCTCACGATGCTTTGCTGCGAGCACAGCCCACCTATTACCACCATGCGCATGTGTGTGTGTGGTATTTATACCTTTTTTTTCTTTTCGGGGGGAAACCTACAAAAGGCACACGACCTCCGTGGAGGGAGGTCGGGGAGTGTGGGATTTTTACCCCGGTGATCACCATCAGCACATAGGGGTGGTCACGGTTCCTCTTAAAAGACCAATTCCGGTACGCCCCCCGAGCAACGCCTGTATGGCACTTCCCTACAGATTACTTACAGCTCTGCTGATCCCTCTTTTTAAGACAAGCGCGTCACGTAGAAGTATGCCCTTAGCATTAATGTTCATTTGTCAGTTTATTATTATTGTGCCTTAGCAAAGAATTGTCTCAAAAGGGTTAATTACTATGGACTAAGAATTGAATTAAAACATACCGAAGTAATGTTGTGGACACGACTCTTAAAAACTAGTTGTGAAATTCAAAATGGTTCCAAAATAATTGGAAATTGTTGTGATATAAAAACAGACAGATTAAAGTAAGGCAGGTTTTGGAACGAAGTCCCACTGCAGGGACCTCTCCCTGTCTGGGGGCCTATAAAGTCCACTTTGGCAGAATCATAAAAGGATAACATTATGAATCTTCTCTTATTATCTCTTCTTAAACAGAGAAGGCACGAGCATTGATCACCACGCTTTGCTCACGACGGGTAATTCTGTATACGTTTTTATCTCGATTTGAATGAGAAAACTTAGGTTTCATTTATATTAACTTGGTACTTACTTACTTTACTTGGTATAATACTTGTTTATTTTTATTAAGTGAACTGATTTTAGATTTAATGTTTTTTATTTTTTGTCTCCTTTACTCTTGCACACGCTGTCTACATCTCTCTATTTATTATCCTATCGCAGGTAGACTGGAAGAGATTTCTTATGAAATAAGCATCAGACTATCAAACAGGTGCCTATTAGTGACAGCGAACATCGGAATATACTGTCATACTGATACTTATTAGTGAGAGTGAGCTTGAGTAAAATACTGTCACAGGTACTTATTAGTGACAGCGAGGTTTAGGAAGACACTATAAAACAGGTGCCTACTATTGAAAGATTAGTTACTAGCAGCGCCTTGCGGTTTCCCCTGCGTAAGTTCGATCCCGTGGGAATATCGGGATAAACAGTATTCTATGTGTTAATCCAGGAAATGGTCTATCTATGTGCCAATTTTCATGCAAATCTGTTCAACGGTTTACGTGTGATTGAGTAACGAACATCTTCACAAACTTTTACATTTATATAAATACTAGCTGCGCCCCGCGGTTTCATCGGCGTAAATGTCAATCCCGTGGGAATATCAGGATAATAAGTAGCCTATATGTTAATCCAGGGTGTCAGCTACATACAGAATTTTATCAAAACTGGTCCAGCTGTTTGAGCGTGAAGAAGTAACAAACATATAAACACACACACATTCACAACTTTCGCTTTTATAATAATAGTGTGATTAAGGGCAAATTTTTCAGTCATCTCATAACTTTATTCGAGGAATAATTTTGAAATTTTGACAGTTCTTTCATACAAAAACTGTCAAACGTCAATTTTTATTCCTTGAATAAAAATTATCTGGCGATGGAAAAATCAGTCCTAAGTAGGATTTAATTTATTTTCTCTCTTCATAATCCACACTATTCCAGCGACCAGCCAATGGATAACACAATGAGACGGCGACAGATCGCGTCTCGAGCCAAAGGAAAAGCAAAAAAAGCGCCTGCAAGGAAATATCTTTCATCTTGTAATTATTTTTATCCTTTTAGCGAAATAAAGATAAAGAAAAAAGACGAACATATAATCAGTTTGTCTAATCCACTCGCTGGACTATTGTCGTACGACCATTGTGCTCATTTTTTAATGAAAAACTCCTTATTGTTTTTGATTTACGTATCGCGCGTGCTGTTGGCACGAAAGAGAGTGAGTTCCAGCAGACGTCTTTGTTACACACAAATACTTTTTCATTTGTAAGAGTTTGTCAGATTACCAACATCGAAAAATTATTTGTATATAACTCGATTATTATAATAATTTAGAAGTACAGCATGCTGGAGTAGAGTACGTCAAAATTGCCTCATGTCGGACTACCATTGTTGTCGAAGAAGCATGTTCTCGAAGTCGCATCGTTTCCTAGCTAAGTCATGTCGAAGAAACGCTTTGTCGGAGTACAGTCGTGTCGGACTTAAGGTATTTCAAACTAAAGTATTGTCGAAATGAAGACGTGTCGAAGTTCCATATTGTCGAAATATAATCATGTCGTATTACGGTTTGTCGAAGTTCAGTTGGTAAGTCCAATTTTTTTGTAGATATTGATGTCCTCTCTAAATGGGTTGGAGTGCGGTGTGAGAGAGGGGGGGTTGACCTCTCCACGGCTCTTCAACCTTTACATAAATGATCTCATAGCCGGGCTCAGTAGTATGCGTGTCGGCTGCCGGGTTGGTGGTGTTAGTATTAATAGCATCCGCTACGCGGACGACATGGTACTGCTGGGCCCGACTGAGGGATCTATCAGAGAAATGTTGAAGGTCTGCGAGGAGTATGCTGCCTTGCACGGCCTTGTGTACAATGTCCGTAAATGTGAATACATGGTCTTTAAGGCCGCCGGTAAATGCCCTAATCATGAACCCAGTTTTTCACTAAATGGTATGAGCATAAATAAAGTCCACCAATTTAAGTACTTAGGGCACATACTTACCGACGACCTTAAGGATAATGTAGACATCGAAAGGGAATGCAGGGCATTGGCGGTCCGAGGGAACATGTTGGCCCGTAGATTCTCTCGTTGTTCGGACCAAGTCAAAATCACCCTGTTCAAGGCGTTTTGTCAAGGTCTGTACGCGGGGGGTCTATGGGTCAGCTACACCAAAAGATCGCTAGATGTCCTGCGCGTCCAATACAACAATGTTTTTAGGATGCTGTTGAAACTGCCCCGTTTCTGTAGCGCATCAGAGATGTTTGCTCAGAACCGAACTGACGGCTTCCATGCAGTGATTCGCAAGAAAGTCGCATCACTGATGCGTAGAATGCGGGTCAGCGACAATAGCATCCTAAAAACAGTGGTGGAGAGTCCTTACTCCCCTTTTCTGAGGCATTATGTGGGGAGAATGGTCAGGTAGCTTGTCCCATGCGTTATCGTTCTCTGCACATCCTGCCTCAGTCACCTACTGCTATATCGTATCCTTGTTTATGTACTACTAACACTAGTTATAAGATGTACTAACAAAATGGACTATTGTTGTCTGATATAAATAAATAAATAAAAAATAAATAAGTCTGTAGTACATCACTTTGCTCTATTGTCAATATTTTCTGCAGCGTACGCGATATAAGGATTTTTTTGGTATTTTTTCACACCTTGGGTTACATTATCGAAGTTTTCATACGAATCCCTAACTTTTTTGAAAATATTCTATCGCCTATATTCATCAGGGATAACTTAGGATTCTAATGGTGAAAGAATTTTTCAAATCTGTCCAGTAGTTTCGAAGCCTGTTCAATACAAACAAATCTTTCCTCTTTATAATATTAGTGTAGATTTATTCAAAAGTACCTACATACATAAAGTCTGCCAAACTGCATTTGTTTGTGGCAACTGTTTGTCGATAGTTGTTCTCGTTGTTGTTTTTCTGTTTTGCTTACATACTTAATGATAGATCACTTGTGTAAACTCACGCCTTCTTCCCACGGGGTAGACAGAAACTTCAGAACGCCACCTGATCTTTACACACTGAAAAAAATACCATAAACCCACCACCCTACCACCCACCCTTCAAAATCAGCCTATACTGTTCCCACTGTTGGGACACAGGGCTCCTCTCTATCAGAAGAGTGGATTGGATGTCACATGTCTTCGAATTTTTGGTTCTAGGACATGCCGGTTTCCTCACGATGTTTTCCTTCACCGTTTTGAGATCAGTGGTGATGAAATTAAATACACAAAGTAAAGTGCCTACTTGGGATCGAACTCACGACTCATAAGTCGGAGCACCACTGGGTCGTCACTGCTGTATCATCCAACCTACCAGTAATCAATAAGTAACAATGTTGTCTTCTATTCATAAACTTTATACATGCTGTTCCCTTCGTTCGTTCCTAAAGAACGTTATATAAGTGTCGATCACGTGAGAAAAACTATTCTATACCCTTCCACGGAATGCAATCTATCGCTCTGCCAAATTTTATCGCAATCCGTTCAGTGGTTTAGGCGTGAGAAGGTAACATACAGACAGACAGACAGAGTTACTTCCGAATTTATATTAGTATGGTGTAACCATAAAAATTATAACTTTAAACCTATCGCACACTTTTCCATACTAATAAATACTACGATTCCATTCACAAAAATACTTTAAGTCACGTCTACACTTGAGGTTCCAAAACCGACACATCAAAGGTCCGGACAGTAATTAGCACTTTTATAAAAACCCCTCTTAGAACAAATAACGGAGTTGCGTTAATCCTGGAGACAGGTAGGCCCGCATTAAACTTGTGTCCTACCCCTTACTTTCTCTGGTCATTACAGCCTCGCATAGATTAAGAGGTAGATGTGAAATGGGATACCTTCGCAGAAATGTTACCTATCAATTTCCTTTACGTTTAAAAAAAAAACAGACAAGCCAAGAAAATATGTATAGATTATGTGAAAGATGATTCAGTATGACTGAAAATGAAGTAAATCCTATGATGATTGCTAAAGGCAGACAGGTGTGACGCGACTCTAATAGAACAATTTTTTTGAAAACTTCATGGACTTTGTTCTACTAGATTTATTTATTTAAACTTTTCGTACAAAAAGGTACAAAGGCGGACTTAATGCCTTAGGCATTCTCTACCAGTCAACCAAGAGTGGTGAAGAGATTGGATGGCAGGTGCTTTGGTTGAGAGGAACAATGATAAAAAAAAATTAAATCTAGGTAGGTACACAAATACATAAATAAGTTATATACATATACATACTATTGCCTATATTATATACTTATAACATATGCATATGTATATATACATACAAATTCAAGAGAGAGAGGTGTTGAGATGACTCTACGCTATTTGTTTTGAAAATAACTCTGCAATTTCCGCTTAAATGCACACCGACTGGTGGCATGGTGGCTGGTAGATTCGCGTCGCACTGTCGCATCACGCCTGTCTGTGGAAGCCTTAATACGGAAGGAAAATAGGTGCGACGGCCCCTAAATAAATTCAGGTAAAAGCGAGAAGATTCCATGTCATATTCCGGCCGAGCTTATCGCCATAATCCAGGATCAATTCTAAACTCCATGAGATACAAGCTCAAGTGACTCGACTGCGGAGAAAACAAACGACAGAAATTATTTAGAACGTGGCACGAGACACCGCGATGCGACTTGCGGACCGACGTGACGAGCGCACGTGTCGCTTGACGCAGTCACGTGGCAAGTTGCATCGTCAAGGTAGTAAATATGTTGATTGGATTGGATGTAGGTTCCCTTATTAGATTGGACTTGCATCATAACTGATAACTGTCAAACTGAATTTCTGTTGTTTTTTATTGCATCTTTCTTTCTTTATCTCTTTCTTTCATTCTCTCTTTCTTTCTTTCTTTCATTCTTTCTTTCTTTCATTCTCTCTTTCTTTGTTTCTTTAACTGGCAAAATGTCAGTATAATGAAGGCATCTGTTTACTCCTTCAGGAAATACAGGCGCGTTGTTAAGTTGTGTAGTAATACATAATTAGAGTGTTTCAAATCTTGCGTTTATTATGGTTATTCTTCTTTGTTAGCACTTTCTCTGTAAAAGAAAAAAGAAAGAAATAAAATATACGTTTATTCGCGGAAAACCTGACGCAGTGAAACAACACAAACACAAAAATAATAACAAGAAAAAGAAAAAAACATGCGTCAAATGCACGAAAAATTAAACAAAAAAAACTTTTTTTTTTAACTCATCCAACGACAAAGATCTGTCGTATCTGCCTTTTAATCTATAATCGAACCAACCCCACCGGTCATCTTAATCAACCCTTCAAAGGACAATCGGTCCACTTGACCCTCGAGGGATCGGGGCCCAAATCGCCAAACTAATTATTGTTATAACCCATTATTAGTGTATTAACGGAGCTCAATTATTTATGTTTTCATTAGGTACCGAATTTTGTGGGTTACAAGTTTCTTGTTGAAGATGCTGTATTGATAGGGTTAGGTTTTGTTTGATGTTACGGATTAAGATATATCTAATTACATAGTGGATATTGCATTGTTTTTAGATGAAGATACGTGTAAAAAAGGAGTCCCTATGGAAACTTAAATTTTTCGTCAAAGGAAATTACATTTTACAATGGTCAACCAATTGTCTTTTCTTTGTAATTGTTGACTTTCAAAAGTGCCTCTTATAAATGGTTTGACTTTGATTATATCGCAGTCTTTCAACTTTTGTTATACTTATACTTGTCAAATATATTTACGCGGAACTTAGATCTCATCATCATCATCATTTCAGCCGAAAGAGGTCCACTGCTGGACATAGGCCTCTCCCCGGGTTTGCCATAATCGCCACGCTTGGCAGGCGGGTTGGCGATCGCAGTATGGTATGGTGTTGGAATGCATAGAGAACGCTGCTGCCCATTCTCCGGTTAGACCCTTAGTCGCCTTTTACGACACCCACGGGAAGTATAGGGTGGTGCTATTCTTTAAGTCCGGCACCACACAGACTTAAATTTAGATCTTGAAACTTGAACTTAGAGCTACGCGAGATATAATGGTAATTTGATTGTGCTTGTTATAATTGCATTATTCGAGTTGTCTTGAATCATCATCATCTGCCTAGCCTTTTCCCAAATATGTTGGGGTCGGCTTCCAGTCTAACCGGGTCTAATGAGTTGCCTTGAATCTTCTATAAAAATAAAACAAAGTCGGATTAGCTATACCATTTATAATTCAAGAACGGCTGAACCGATTTTTATGATCTTTGATTTGTTTAATTTGTCTCCGCACCGAATAGCAGAAAAAACTATTAAAACATGGGAAAAATTCACGAAAAAAATATTATGAAGCTAATTTATTTATTTTCTCATGTATTTATTCTTATTGATTCTCAGGCGGTACGAAGTTCAAGTCAACTAGTTTATAATAAAAACCATATGTGGTTTTTATTATAAACTAGTTGACTAGTTAGGTTCTGTTCGAATATGCACACATTAGCATCAACATCCACAATACTATCGTCGTATAAATATTTCCAGTCTTACTAAGGAGTATCGTATTACCCAGTAACTGGGTTGTGGAGTCAATAAGGCAGCCGCTCCATGTAAAATACTGGTATTCAGCTCCATGCGGTCAGCCTGTAAGCCAACCCCAACATAATTGGGAAAAGGCTAGGCAGACAAAATTGCAGCTTATGAGTTGCCATCTCAAAGCCACATTAATTTTCATTACAGATTTCTTATTTTTTGTTTATGTTAACGGAAAAGTGTGCAGTCCGTCATTCTATACAATTCCTAGGAAATGTGTACAATTCCTAAAATAGATAGGAAATGTAGGATATATTTTTTAATATGCACTTTTAATAGGAAATCTATACATTTCCTAAATAGCAATCGGAAATCTTAAAAATTCAATATGTTGTGAACGACGTGGATGCAAGAGCGAGCGAAGGGCACCCCGAGGTTCGGTTTGGTTAGGTTCCTTTAAACCCTGCAGACAGAAAAAGGAGCCCCGCGCAGCGGGGCTCCGTTGATCTGACGTCGACGTCGTTAGAAATAAAACATGCAGCATGCTAAATTTATGCTTTAGAATGTTATGCTTAATCATTATTATGATTAGAGAAATTTACAAACGTGTTTTATTTCTTTTAGTCACAGAAAGCATTACTTTTTATATAATATTTCCTAATATCATCTTGGAATTGCATACAATTCCTAGAAAATACATACATTTCACAGGAAATGTGTGTATTAAAGAATCTTTGAAAGATTATTTTACACGTTTCCTAAGTAGGCTCGGAATTGCATATATTTCCTAGGAATTGTGTAAAATTCCTAGGTTTCATAAATTTCCGGTAACATTTATATTAAAAACAACACATGCATTAACTGTTCAAACATGCACATTATTATCATCAGCATTCATAATAACATCACGGCAAAAGATTTTCAAACCATACCCAGACAATCATCTTACATAGCCCAAGATTTCATCCCTCCTCCCATTATATTGTAGCGTACAGTACTTAGGGGCACACTTAGTGGTTATTTGTAAGGCCCGGTCGGTCGATCGCGAGAGCTCGATTTGTTACTATACTATTACTACTGTAGTTTACACTGACCAAGTGCTAGTACAGATATAGTGTAGGTGAAGATAATGGGAGAAATCAAAAAAGAGAATGAGAGAAATCAAAAAAGAGAATTTGAGAAATCAAAAAAGAGAATGGGAATAATCAAAAAAGAGAATGGTAAAAATCAAAAAAGAGAATGGCAGAAATCAAAATGAGAATGGAAATGATGTATTGACTTTGGTCCTTGGCCCTGACATCTAGCATTGGACGAAATTGTCAACTTTTTTTTTGCTTGCTTGTATGTTTGCTTGCTTTGTATGTGTAGATTTTATATATTTTTTTTTGTAATGTGCGTTATGTTTGCCCAGAATAAACAATTTTTCTTAAATCAACTTCTGACGATATATTCTGTAAAAATCATATTTAATTTAAGTGAGCCTGAGGTGAACTGTCAATAGTGTCAATCACCGATGCCGAAACCGATGGTGGAATGACGTCATTGTTAAGGAATATTGACACTGACAGCTTTTGAGCGCGGTTTAGATTTGCTGGTCGCGTTCCGTTTCATTGGTGAAATTCGCCTTAAATAGTAACGGTGTATGTACGTTCATGTCCGAGTGCGTTCTCGTAAACCGGAGGGCGGAGAGTGACCCTTTCGGTTTAGTGTCGCGCCGATATCTTTACGATATCCGACCTCTGATGAACTGACCTACAGGGGGACGGATTGTTTCTGACAAAACAACTAGTTTTTACACGTAATTTACAAAACACAATTATAGGTACACAGTTTGGCCGTATTTTATATATTTTATTTTAGATTTAAAGGTCTTACCATAAAAGTGATTAAATAAAAGGTTTTGTTAAACGATTGCAAATGTGTTATTGAGTTATTTTTTATTCAATTATTTCGATAGGACTTATGAATTTGAACATCCTCCTACACTATCGACACTATTATCTTCTGTTATATGAGCTGTATATTATAATAATAAATAAGCTACCACATACAGATACACTACATTTTGACTGAGTACCTACGCATTGCATTTCTGTATGTTCACTATTATATTTTTGGATGAGCACTGTAACATAACAGATTTAAATTTGACACAGCTCTGTCATCTCTTCTCACATGTCTTGTTATTAAAAAACAAATTAAAAAATACCAACTAGTATCGATTTAGCCCCTCAATACGTCATGCACCACAAATCCTGAGACATAAAACGGAGTCCGGCCCTGTCCAGCCAATGGGCCGTACACGACCGAATTTAATCGTGTTCGGACAACTAGCCGGGCCGAGTGGAAACTGTTTAATGTGAAAACTAGCCAGTGTGTGCCGCCCCTTAGACTTATGATGATGGCTTAGTGGGGATATGACTTTTTGTGATGTGTTGCTGAAAAGAAAGAAGAAAGAAAATAAGTTTATTTGCGACAAATCTTTTGACTGTACTTACTTGTCATAAAGAGCAACCTTACATAATGTGGATAAGACAAAGATTAAAACAGAAGACGATCCAGGAGGGGATCGAGGTTGTTCAGGGGATCAGACCGGAATAACTCCACACTAATATTATAAAGGCGAAAGTTTGTGAGTGTGTGTTTATATGTTTGTTACTTCTTCACGCTCAAACTGCTGGACCAATTTTGATATAATTTGGTATGGAGGTAGCTGACACCCTGGATTAACATATAGGCTGCTTTTTATCCCGATATTCCCACGGGATCGAAACTTATGCGGGTGAAACCGCGGGGCGCAGCTAGTGGAGCATAAAAATGAAAACAAACAAAAAATAAAACAAAACAACAATTTGGGAGAAAGTATGCGTCACATCTACGCAAAACGGCCATCGCTCAGCATAATGCTAAGACCCTAGCAACTATGAAGAAATAATATGTCAGATGCTGTGTCGCCATAGTTTTTTCTAAATTAAAACTCTTTTTTTTTAAACAAAAGGTAGGGACAAGGCGGAGTGGAAAATCTTGAAGGACATATTATACAGACTTCAGAAAAGTCTGGTGAGTAGTACTCGCAAGAAAATACCGGTGAGTGGGTAGTACTCGCAACCAGCGAGTGTGTATGACCAGATATATGAACGTAAACAAAGTCAAAAGAGTATGTAAGGATCGTAGCAGGTGGAGTTCTGTATGTTTCTGCCTACTCCATGGGAAAAAGGCGTGAGCTCTTGTATTATTTATTTATCTATATACTAGCTTCCGCCTGCGATTTTGCCCGCAAGGTATGTCGATAAAAACTGTCCTACATCCTTCCTCGGGATGCAATCTATCTCTCTGCCAAATTTTATCGAAATCCGTTCAGTGGTTTAGGCGTCAAAAGGTAATATACAAGCAGACAGACAGACACAGAGTTTTTTCTAATTTATTTATTTAAATTTTTCGCACAAAAAGGTACCAAGGCGGACTTAATGCCTTAGGCATTTATAATTATAATTATTTATTTTATATCAGACACAGTGATCCATATTTATGTTAGTATACTTAAACATTATGTTAGTAAAACAAAAATTAAAAATTAAAATACAAATTAAAAATACATGCCACAATTATAGGTACTTACTATTATAAAATATATAAAATCAAAATTGTTACAATGTTTAAAACCAATACACAATAATAAAACTAAACTAAAGGCTAGAACTTAAAAAAATTATGGCAAGATACTTCTTATACTTAAGATTAATAACAAAAAGTAAAATAAAAAGACGAACAACATTGCAATTTTGCCCACTTACTTAAAACTAAGACCAAGTAAATAATATAAATAGAAATGAGATCATAATGGAAAGTATAGCTTCTAAAAACAAATTATAAAAAGGTGCAGGATTTTCAAAGTATATTAACATAACAACATAACATAATAACTTTACAAAAAGAGATGGCGAAACATAGGGCCTATGTCCAATAGTGGATGTTTTTTGACTAAAATGATCCACTTACCATCAAAAAGACCTTATTGACTAACAAACTTTCAAACAATCATCTGAATCATTTAAGAGCGTTTACGCCTTACGGCATTTCATACAAACTTTCAAACCCTTATTTTTCGAAATGAATGAACCGATTTTAATGAAACTTCATACGCTTAATAAGCAGGATACAAAGGTCTAAAAAGTTAGTAGAGTACATGTTCGAAAAATAGTGTTACAGCCAAATTAGACCGATTTTAAATTTTCCATAGAAACAGAGATTTCCGGTTATCTTTTTTTAAATAAGAAATTTCGAAAATGTTCTCTACTAACTTTTTAGACCTTTGTATCCTGTTTATGCGTATGAAGTTTCATTAAAATCGGTTCATTCATTTCGAAAAATAAGGGCTTGAAAGTTTGTATGAAATTCCGAACGGCGTAAACGCTCTTAAGAAGATATTGCTAATCCATTGCTGCATAAGTTCGAAAAATTTGTCGGCTCAACAACGTAATTAACGCAATGAATATTGCTGAACTGTCAAAATTAAAGCCATTGCTACTGTTATCGTGTTACGCAATAACACATCAGTTCGTTTGCCATCCATTTAACATAAAACCTCAATGTAGTTCGAAGGAACCTTTTTATAAATTTAGATATAAGTTAAATGAAAATGTAACCTACATTCCATTTGAAATAAGATTAGACATTTAAATAAACCTTTTTTACAGTCCATTCAACCGATTTTGACTTCTATAGCGTACGCATAAGAATGGTATTAAAAGCAAGAAAGTGGTTACAATACCAACTGTTTACTGCCGCTGTCATATTATTATGTCATGCAACCAACGCAATAGAATTCAAAATCGGTTGAACGAACTGTAAAAAAGGTTTATTTAAATGTCTAATCTTATTACAAATGGAGTATACGTCCACTCAAAACCATCGTATCGTTAGCCATTACGAACACGGAATTACAGTGGGAACAAATAAGTCTTAGGGAGGGTCGCAGGTTCGATCACCGGTTGTGTATATGTTGACTTCTGATTGCTCCGTTTTAATGGGTGTCGGCGAGTCAAGCACTATTCTTGTGATGAAACGCCGAAAAAAATACGTTTGTTGTATGGGAGCCCCCCTTAAATATTTTTATTATTCTGTTTATAGTATTTGTTGTTATAGCGGCAACAGAAATACATCATCTGTGAAAATTTCAACTGTCTAACTATCACTGTTCATGAGATACAGCCTGGTGACAGACAGAAAGACAGACGGACAGTGGAGTCTTAGTAGTAGGGTCCTGTTTTTATTCTTTGGGTACGAAACCCTGAAAAAAGGAAAAGAAAAATGCAGGAGCTCATTGGGCATCAAAAAAAAAACATAGAATTGTTTCTAGTTGCCCAAAAGGTAGTTTCGTATGGAGAAGAATGGGCAAGAATTATTTACGCTTTTAAAATGCTTTAGAATATTTGTATACATTTATTGAATGTGAAGACGATGCACCTAGAATAAAATTACTTTACCACAAAAGGTAAAAAGAATTAAAAATAAAGCAATGACAGGAACAGTTATCTATACATATAATAAAATTGTAGAAAAGTGGTGTCTGTACAATGGAAATATTTAAAAAAAAAGTAGCAGGGGTTGTTATTATATCGATGTCGAACCCGAAATTGTAATTAAATTTTTTTTGTCTGTTTGTCTGTTTGTCTGATTGTCTGTTTGTCTGTTTGTCTGCTGTGTTTGTGCACGCTAATATCAGAAACGGCTTATTCGATTTAGATGCGGTTTTCACTAATATATTGTAGTTAACTTCACTTAACATTTAGTGTTTATTTCATGTCAATCGGTTCATAAATAAAAAAGTTATGTCAATTTAAAGAATCACGGCGAACATTTGTTAAGGTATTCAGCGAACGCACGTATCCTGGAGAGTATAGGCGAATAGTTGCTTTCGATTATTGCGATTCACTTGAATACTGACTTAGGCGGTTCTTTCCTGGATTTTTGGGTATTTACTTATCTTAATTTTTATTCAGGGTTTGTAAATAAATATTGTAAGCATTTATTATAGGTTAGGCACTTATTTCCCTGATTTTCGGTATACTTATCTTAATTTGTATTTAGGGTATGTATATAAATATTATAAGTATTATATTTGGTATAGGTTAGGCATTTCTTTTCTCGATTTTCTTTATCTTCTATATATATAAAATGGTAAACTGACTGACTGTTGATATATCAACACACAGCCCAAACCGCTGGTCCTAGAGACATGAAACTTGGTGGGTTTGTTCTTTGTAAGGAGTAAGTATCCATCCACTAAGAAAGGATTTTTGGGAATTCTACCCCTAAAGGGGTGATATAGGGAATGGAAGTTTATATGAAAGTCTGTCAGTTTTGAAGTTAGTTTCTTCAAGTTTTGTGTTTAGGCTGAGGATTTAAAATTAATTAACAAGTGTCTCAGCGTTGTGTATGGAAAGTCCTTAATTTTCGAAGTAAAAATCACAAAATTCAATCTAGGCTTATGGTTGGAAGGTAACGCAACGCAACGTAAAAATGTAACGCAATGTAAAGGTAACGTAACGTAAAAATCTAGGCTTATTTATGGTTGGAAGGTAACGCAACGGTATTGTTAGAATTTCAACCCTTAAGAGCGTTTACGCCGTACGGCATTTCATACAAACTTTCAAGCCCTTATTTTTCGAAATGAATGAACCGATTTTAATGAAACTTTGTACGCATATGCAAAATACATAGGTCTAAAAAGTTAGTAGAGAACATTTTTGAAAAATAGTTTACAGCCAAATTAGACCGATTTTAAATTTTCAATAGAAACAGAGATTTCCAGTTATCTTTTTTTAAATAAGACATTTTGAAAATGTTCTCTACTAACTTTTTAGACCTTTGTATCCTGCTAATGCGTATGAAGTTTAATTAACATCGGTTCATTAATTTCGAATAATAGGGGCTTGAAAGTATGTATGAAATGCCGTACGGCGTAAACGCTCTTAAGGGGGTGAAAAGGGGAATGAAATTTTGTTTTTAATTATATTATATAATCTATCAACGCAGAGCCTGCACTGCTGGTCCTAGAGATATGAATTTTGGAGGGTGTGTTTTTTGTGAAGAGTAGGTATCCACTAAGAAGGGGTTTTTGGAAATTCAACCTTTAAGGAGGTGGAAAAGGGGGGATTTTGTTTGTATGAAACATCTTATTCCTTGAGTTAATAACCTGAAACTTAGCACGAATACTTATCTAAGTAAATTATGAAGTTTGGCAATTTTTGTTTTTCTAAACTACTCTCTAAAAAGGGATTGGGGATTGGGGGGTGTCAAAATTTGTATGGAAGAATTTTAACGCGCTGTCCGATTAGCTCGAAACTGAGTATGTATACTTAAAACTAAAAATAAAGACTAATGTGTATCAAGGTTTTTCGAAAATCTACCCCTAACTGCGTGAAAAAGGGTAGTCAATTTCACAGGGGAGTATTTTATTACGTGGCATGATTAGCTCGAAAATTGGTATAAATAATGTTTGAGTCGAGTCATCGAAACATCCTGCCGGGTCAGCGGGATTGTCCGAAAGGGTTACCGCTGGTCCGGAACATAAAAGGCTAAGGAAAGAACATGGCTGGGTTTTAGTCAGTAAGAGTTTGACACTCCCTTCTGCTCCACCCAGAGCGGGAGGGGTCATTTGATGATTTGCCACACGAAAAAAAAAGTCATCGAAACATCCCAGACGATTGTTCAAAATTCCATCCTTATGGGGATAAAAAGAGGGGACACTGTTTATATGAAAAATCTTATTTATTTGGTTTATAAACTTTATAGACTTCCAGAAATACTTACTTTAATTTCGGAAGTCGGTGTCTTTGGATCTGTATTTAAGTTTTTTGCCACCGACTTCCGAAATTAAAGTTATTTTTCACTTTGTAGTGTTTTTTTGGAGGTCGGTTTTTTTTTTGTTATAACGTTTTTATTTCTCACTTTTTAGTTGGTCTGTTTATAATGTATCTAAGTTAAAACATCCTAATATCAACATGCTCATCGCCTTTACCAAAATATTGCTTTTCCCGATGCATGACTGACATTAATTGTTGAGGAATTCTCCTGGTATTTCACCATCAGCTCCATTTCACCATTCGCATTGTGACGAGCATAAATTACTTAGCAACCATGTTAAAGTAATCGAATCGCAACCCGTGAAATACTTATTATGGAGTAGTTCCGGTGGCCATCTGTGGTCTTCATCATCGGTTCCACTTCACCAAATAGTGCTTTCGAGAGCAAATGCACGAGTTACTGTAAAAATTGCCCAAATCGCTATAGGTGTGCCTATAATATTTAAAGAGTTCCTTCGATTTCTCCATTATCCCCTCATCAGATCCTGACCTGATGACAATGGGACCACCTGGAAAGTATACCCTGAAAACAAAAAAAAAATCAAATCGGTCTAGCCGTCTTCGAGTAATCGGGAACGTACATAAAAAAAAAGATTCCGACGAATTGAGAACCTCCTGCTTTTGTTGACGTCGGTTAAAAATAAAAAAGTGTGTTTTAGGGTTTTTCAAAAATCGACTCCTACCAAGTTGGAAAAGAGTAATAAAGTTTATGGGTTGGATTTTACTGCTTGCTTCCATTAACTCGAAAATGGGTATGGGTCTTTGAGTCAAGTTATGAACACATGCATCCCAAACGATTTTTCAAAATTCCATCCCTGTTGGAGTGAAAAGCGGGGATATAGTTTATTTGAAAAGTACAAAAACTCTTTGATCTATAAACTTAAAAATTGGCCGAATACTTATTTATCTAAATAAATGTTAAGATCATAAACATACATTTTCGAAATATTAGGAGGAAAGTACGAATTTCACGCGGACGAAGTCGCGGGCAGAAGCTAGTTATTAAATACTTTTATTTGACGGCCTGGCGTGGTGAATGAGGGTCCAGTCCCTCACACAGAGAGTAGTTTTGTGTCGAACCAGTGGGAACATTAACGCCTAATACCTAAGTATTTGCACTAACTCTAGGCAAACATAGTTACTATTTGCACTAACTCTAGGCAAACATAGTTACTATTTCACCACCAGCCACCAACAGCCACCAGGCGATACAGATTCGCCGATGCGTAATGCTCGGACAACTCTTGTGGGTGGGCAAACATATCACTTGGTTTTAGTAGGTTTTTATATTTTCTTTTTACCGACTTCAAAAAAAGGAGGTTATCAATTCGACACGTATGTATGTAATATTATTGGAATTGCATTTTATTCACATATGACAATCTATTAGGGCTTCCAAACAAATATACAAAATTGTATAGACGTATGTATGTTTATCCACGCATATCTCCGCAACTATTAATCGGATCGTGACCATTTTTTTTTCATTGGCTTACATTTACTTCTACTTAGGGAACAGTGCAAATTTCATCAAAACCGGTTCAGTAATTTTCAAGATATGGACTAATACGTGTAAGTGTGATGGCCTGGTTTATTGATACGAGCTACGGGTGTAGTGTCAAAGGGAAAACATCTCAAAACCTTGGTCAAATTCTAGTGCAATATTTAGAACAAAACTATTAGCTACTTATTACCAACAAATATTCCAGTTTTTACTTAAAACTAAAAATTACGAAATAAAAATGTAATTTAATAAAATTAAACCGACTTCAAAAAGAAATTAACTCAAAATTATGAAATAACTTTAATTTCGGAAGTCGGTGACAAAAAACTAAAACTAAAATACCAAGACACCGACTTCCGAAATTAAAGTTATTTCATAATTTTGAGTTAATTTCTTTTTCAAGTCGGTTTAATTTATTTATCCTTTTGATAGATTCTTATTTTGTAAATGTGAGGACTTTGTAAGCCTTGTAGACTGATAGATCTGCATACCATTTTTTATTTTATCAAATACCTGGTACTTGTTGGCAGGCCTACGCTCTCTTCCCATACCTAGTGTAATTTGAAAACATTGTAACAGCCAATTATTTTTAAAAAGAGTAACCGTGGAATTTCTTGCCGGCTCTTCTCCATAGGAAACGACCAATTGGAACCGTGCACAGCTTCTGACGTTTCGTAAGTGCCCATGTAGGCTATGTAGGCTGCTCTAAAATAAAATATTTTGATTTTGGTTGCCTTGCAACATATTTCTAACAATATTCTTCTTAGTAGCGTGTGAGAAGAAGTTCTTAGTCTTCTTCAACACAATGTGTTTCAGATGCAGAGACTAAAAACAATTTTTAGTTTTTTTGTCTGTTCCGAATAATCTTCGAAACGACTGGACCGATTTTGACGGGACTTTCACTATCAGATAGCTGATATTATAAGGAGTAACTTAGGCATTTTGTGTTAGAAAAAGAATTAGGGTTCAAGAATATGAAAACGCGAACGAAGTCGCGGGCACAGCTAGTAGACAACACGGAGTATTCAAATAAAACAGAGAAAGCGACGATAATTACACATTCATTATCGGAACCCACCCAATTTGGGCCCGTTAATCAACAATCCAACACAAAGAGATCCACATAAAAAGGGGTTGTTTGTTAAATCAAGTCTTACAGATAAAAAAAAGACAATCACGTCCCTCCGTCCCCCTTTGTCCCTTTTATTTTTTCTTAATTTCAACTTGATCCCAATCAGGAGTAAATTATAATGGTGAGTTGACTAGAAGAATGTTCTGTTGTATTGTCTCTGGCACTGCTTTTGCTTTTTACTTTGGTCTTTGGAGATCATCGGTATTTGTATAGAGCTGCCGATCTTTTCTGCAAAAACCTTTTCCCAACTATGTTGGGGTCGGCTTCCAGTCTAACCGGATGCAGCTGAATACTAATATTTTACATGGAGCCATTGCCTATCTGACCTACAGAACCCTAAGACTGGTTGTCAGATTTTCGCGCTATCAAAGATCCACGAATGTCAGCCGGGACCAACGGCTTAACGTGCTTTCCGAAGCACGGAGGGGTCTTGGTATGTGAAGATGGTCACCCATCCACGCACCAACCACGGGATCTTTTCTGCAAAAATCTCAGCATGAAAACTTTGGCGAAGTACGCTATCATTCGACCTAATGCTAGGGATTGACAATATTGACAGTGAACTTCATCTACTAAGTTTTCACTGCGAGATTTTTGGAATAGATTGGATTTATTTTTGTCGCATCTTCTTTCGAGTTGTTTGGTGTTTTTATTTTTTAATGGGCTAGCATAAAAGTTTAAAAAACTATTCGTCTTAAAACTATTCTGTGAGTGTCGTAAGGGTAGGTAAGGCTTCGGCATTTTCATTTGTTCTTATAGTACAAATAAACGTAAACAGATGCTTAGCATGATGTTTGTAAACATCAAATAATATTTTTTACGTATATGACGTAAACTACGAGTACCAACCCCAATAATACCAATTAAAAAAACGTATTTTAAAACCTATACTACCTATTTATGAGGATTGGTATTATTATGCAAAAGTCTTATTGTTTGGTACGCTAAAGAATAACACTTTTATATGATAAATAGTAACGTTTCATATTATTTTGGCACACTAAAACCTTCCAAAAACACACCACCAACCAACCTTACAAAATAAATAAATTAGAAAAAAAAATTCTTTGCCACGACTTCGTTTCCTCGCTCGAAGTTAAATTAACTTTTTTTCGCCTTTTTTTGTTTATCGGCAGCCATCTTAACCCCTTCCTTTGCTATATCGGCAACAAAATTGTCAAAGATGAGAGCAATGAACGTCGTTTTTAAATTGAATTTGTTATCGAGATGCCAATTTAGGGTTAACGATTCGATTACGCTCGAAAAAGTGTTATTTTTTCAAAAGTCGCGCCTCTAATGTTTATAGTTTCAAAACAATATGGCCGCCATTTTGGCGGGAATTTCCGTTCTATGGTTGAAATTACGGGTTATGTTTGATGATTTGACGTTTCCTTAGTATAAAGGGTTGTTTTTGTTTTAAAACTTGATCCACTTTGTTTTATTTAGGTTTAGGCAAGATTATTGCTAATGAAAACTGTTCAGTTCAGAACCACCTTTTTACTCGGATAAGTATTAAGGGTTCCTATCAGTTTTGCGGACTAAAAACAGAATAAATCATTTTTTTTTTCAGCGCAAATTTCTCAATATCCTTAAGTTATCTAGTTTTTTTTTAAATACACAAGTATTTATCACCTATCTATCTAGTAAGTCTACGAATGTAAGTTTTAATAACTACTTAATAAAAAAATCATTTCGTCGTTTCAGCCGATAGACGTCCACTGCTGGACATAGGCCTCCCCCAATTTTGGGAGGGTTTGCCATAATCGCCACGCTTGGCAGGCGGGTTGGCGATCGCAGTATCGTATGATGGTGGTCATAGAGAACGCTGCTGCCCATTCTCCGGTACGATCCTTAGTCGCCTTTTACGACACCCACGGGAAGTAAGGGGTGGTGGTATTCTTTAATTCCGGCACCACACAGACGCTATTAATAAAAAATTCGTTTATAAGGCATTATTTAGATATTTTACTACAATCAAATTAGTAGTCAAAATAAAAATATAAAATTTTTTGTTATTTTCAATAAATTCTTACGCGTAGAACGACGGTTTTGCGCATGACTTTATTGGGTTTTTTTGGATTATTGGGATTATTGGGTTTTTTCAGCGTAGTCAACATTTTTTTAGAAGTACTAATTCATTAAACTTAAAAAAATAAATCGTACACTTACTAATATACTATATGCCTAGTATTTAGGATTTTTTTTTCAGTTCGTTATTTGCTACCAGTTAGCTAAAAAAGCAATCGAAAAACTTGGTGTTTCGTGATTACGTAAAAACGTGTGTTAGTTTTTTTTTGGAATTTATGTTAAGTAGTTATCAAAACTTAATTTCGTACACTTACTAGATAGATAGGTGATAAATACTTGTGTGTTTTTAAAAAAACTAGATAACTTAAGGATATTGAGACATTTGCGCTGAAAAAAACTGATTTTTCTGTTTTTTGTCCGCGAAACTGATAGGGAGGGACCCTTAACAAAAATACATATAAAGTAAACACGATTAATAGAAAATAATTAAACCTCCATTATGTTACCTACCTATATGCTCAATACTAATATGTCGTATCTGTATCCATTTTAATGTGTGTATAATAAAATACATAAATAAACAATATTATGTAGTAGTAAGAGATTTTTTTGAAATCATTATTACTTTGCAAACATGGGTACATACACTTGACATTTTTACATTTTCTTTACACATTATTATAACTGCATTGTAGGCTCTGATAACTCCTATCTCCATGCTAGTATCTTATTGAGAGTAAAATTTATATATCTCCTTCAATTATATCCCACGAAAACACAATATAATAGTATGTATCTAACATAAAATTACATCTTTCAAGTGCTCTTCGAAACCGCTTGTTCCCGCACCATTAGCTGAAAATTCAAGTTAAATCCTTTAAAAAAACATTCTGTTTTCCATCCCATAGACACTAAACAATGCACTCTGGTTCTCGTATTAATTAGCTGTGGCATACTAGAGGTGCACTCCACTAGAGGGGTGCTAACTGTTCGCCAGTTTGCTAATTGAAGTCTTCGTGACGGATCACTGACGTCTAATACAATACATTAATTGTTACAATGCGCATTTTTTGCATATCTCTTTGTTATCCAGAAAATTGTTAAGCTCCTGGTTACGTTGTAAATTAATTAATAAGGGATTTTAGTTATATTTTACAAAGAGTGCGATTTTACCACTAGTTAAACTTTTTGTTTGCAAAAAGTGTGGAAAATGGGGGTCTGGGAAGTACAGACGCCAGCACATCAACCTACTACAATCTGTCAAATATCTTTAATAGATTTTCAACTTTATCGCTTAAGCATTAGGTTCAAGGTTGATTGGGAAAATTTGACAGTTTCGGGTAGCTTGATGTGCTGGCGTCTGTACAATACTGTGACCATATTTTCCTTCAAATCTTGTTATCAATGAGTATTGTCGTGTACTCGATGGGTATGTTACAAGTTTAAATGAGCAGAGTTTATCGTTCAGCATCAGTTCGGACAAGATTTAAAAAAAACTGGCCAAGCGGGAGTCGGACTCGCACACGAAGGGTTCCATACCACAAGGCAAAAACGCCGAAAAAACACGTTTGTTGTATGGAAGGCCCCCCTTAAATATTTATTTTATTCTGTTTATAGCAACAGAAATACGTCATCTGTGAAAACTTCAACTGTCTATCACGGTTCATGAGATACAGCCTGGTGACAGACGTACAGACGGACAACGGTCTTAGTAATAGGGTTCCGTTTTACCCTTTGGGTACGGAACCCTAAAAATACACTGCGTCGTTGGTCCAGTGGTCACAAGGGCTACTGTTGAGCCTGAAGTCCTAGATTCGATTCCAAGGTCAGGCGAAGCGTAATTGGGTGTTTCTGTCAGGAATTTCTTAGTAACTGCCCGGAGTCTGTATTTGTGCCTGGTTGATGACGCAATAGGCTCACCTCTATTACATGAAACTTTAACATAACTGGTGAAATGTGGGTGTACAGTCACGAGCACTAATATGTCAACACTTGGCAACTTTCGATGTCGATTTTTTCGTGAAATGCGACACTTTACACAAACCTATAGGTTCGAAAATCCTTTGTTCGTAATAACATAAAATTTCATTTGAAAACGAAAGGAGAAAATCGACTTTGAATAAAGCCAAGTGCATACATACTTATGGTGGTGACTGTACACCTGGTACACCTCTGCCTACGCCTTCGACGTCATGTTCCGTACTTTGTAGGTATGTAAATAGTTTTTACCACAGGAATCGTGTCTTGAATATTTTTCCCGTTTCTTTTGTAATAAGTCTCATGCATCTAGATCAAAATATTGTAGTAATTATTTTCATATTTTTTACGACATTATGCTTCGGTGATTTAATTTTTGAACAGGTTATTTAATTTAAAGTAAAAAAAGTGTTGATATTGTTTTATTCCCTTTACATGACGTTCCGTTTCAAATGATATGAGATGTCATACAAAAAAACATGTATAAAATTATACTTTGTCGATTCTACATTAATTAAAATTAATAGAATAGAACAGGCTGTTTTTTAGAGTAATATTGGCCGTTCGTGTCAAACAAAATAAATAACCTAGTTTTTAGGTAAGTTCGATTTTTTTTTAAATACCCGAAACCCGAGTATTGTTTGCAAGAGAACTTTTGTAGGAGTTATTATGATAAGTGTAATCTATGAAAAACAAAGTTTGACTTTGATGCAGTATGGTACTTCCATACACCCATGAGCATTGTCCTTTACGGCTAGGATTTTTTCCTTGCTTCTTGCCAAATTTCATGATTTTAGGTCAACGGGAATTACCCTATAGGTTTTGATATCCTCGTGAGTGTCAAAATATGTGCGGCATAAACGGAACATTAACGCCAGTATCTTTTGATTACGTTGGCTTAGAACTTTGATTTTTTCAATACTTCAAGGGATTGCAGCGCTGAGTATTTGATATTAATTTCAACTTGATAACTCCACGCGTTCCTGAGAAAACGGGTCTTCACAGACGGACAGACAGTCTGACAACAAAGTGATCTTAAAAGAGTACCGTTTCCCTTTTAAGGTACGGAACCCTAAAAATACATTGAATTGAATCCTACGTGTTTGTGAGATTTGAGACCTATAGAGAAAATAATACCCTCTGATACCGAGTTTTCTGTGCCATCTAATAATAATTATTATTTGTTATCCAAAATATTAATGTGCCACCAACCCGATAAAAATGTCTCCCTCTAATTTTCCCATCTCCCTATCTCGAACTCACTAAGATACATAACAGAACAGAAACGATAAAATTCAAAATTTGTCACGCCAAAAATTATGCCGAAACATTTGAGCCAGAAAATACAGGCTTATTACTCAAAAACGCCGATCCCCGATCCAGTTTTTGGAAGACGTCAACTATTCGACCGCTGAGCGTCTTATCCGAGGCGTATTTGAATAATTTTTACATTTAAAATCATTCGCTACGACAACATCCAAAGGGTAACCACTCTGAATCGCGACCATTGCCACGAGATAAGGAGAAAACTCGATGGAGCGGTGCAGGGGAGAAGCGTTCGAGGGAAATCGGACGTCATTGATACTTTAGTTATTATTGGTGATGAAATTAGTATGAATAAATGTTTCGTATAACGGTGATAGTCAACTATGGTATGTCTTTATGTAACATCATCATCATCTGCCTAGCCTTTTCCCAACTATGTTGGGGTCGACTTCCAGTCTATCCGGATGCAGCTGTATACCAGTATTTTACATGGAGCGACTGCCTATCTGACCTCCACAACCCAGTGACTACTACGATACCCCTTGGCAAGACTGGTTGTCAGACTTTCGGGCTTCTGACTACCCGTAACGGCTGTCAAAATATGTCTTTATGATACGTTCGAGAATTTTTAAATCAATTTTATTGCCCACACAGAAAATAAGACAAGAACGAACAAGAAGTTGAAGTTCAACTTTCCGAGGCAAGGGTTTGAATACGCAGTTTTGGTAAGTTTAACTACTTCGCGGTATAAACTTGAACTTGAATTAAATGATTTGACTTGATTGAACGATAGTCCCGGAAAGTATCTGAGGCGAATCAGACAACACTCCACGAGACGGGGCGTGGGAAACGGAGCCATATTCCTCGTTTTTATTGATGTTGTATGTAAAAAAAAATATGTAAAAGTTATCAGCGCCCCGTCCCGTGGCGGCAATAGACTAAACCCACGTTTTGTAATAAGAGGAAATGGTAAATGGGCAGTCTATCTATTCTGCCCTCTGAGTCCCACAACATGCAGTCAAAGTGACCTCTGCGCCACTGATGGGGCCGTGGAAGTGGCGAAGTTTTCGGCCAACAAGATGTAGGTACCATACAGTTGTGTGAGCGACGCGAAGAAGAAGTCTATCACCTTCTAGTCCTTCTCTCGAAAATCGCGTTTCTCTCATCTCTTGCACCGCCTCACAAATAAATTCCGAGTGATTCTTTTAATACGGATTTTAAGCAGATTTTCTGTGGAATAAGTAAAAACGAATCCGTCACTCCAGCTAAAGGTTTAACTCCGCTCTGTGAATATTTATAAGTTTTTCTATTATTTTATATTAAGCGTCTTCGGGGGATTCCACCAGCTTTTATTTTAATCGTTCTATAGATTAATTTTAATTTCACTTATTTAAATAAGCCCCTTTTGGAATATTTCCATTTGTTGTAATGGAATGATTTTGGAAGGATACTCTTTTTGTGGGAATTTTATTTAATTTTTAATGTTAAACAAATAATAGTTTACTTGAGTGATTGGAACAGTAGTGGCCCAGTGGTAACGGACGCGACTTATGAGTCATAGGTTCGAAGGTATCATCTATATTAACATTACAAAGAGGTAAAATTTGTAAGTTTGTATGTGGGACGGTGATCGCCGGAACTGAAAAATCAGTCGGATTAAAAAAAAAATCGTTTGATAGCCTACTTTTTCAGGAACGATATAGGCTATATAACATCACGCTAAGACCCTAAGGAGTCGAGCAAAAAGAAAAAAAAGGCACGAGAGAACTATTAGAAAAAACGAAGTTATAACGCGGGCAGGCGATGCAATGCGATGCGAAATTTTACTCAGACCAAGTTGCGGGCAGGAGCAAATTTACTGTAAAGAAAAAAACAAAATGCATATATTTATTTATTTATTAAAACTTAATGCACAAGTAAAAGAAATACTGTACAAGCGGACTTAATGCGTGAGGCATTTTCTACCAGTCAACCTTAGGGTGATGCAGAGCGCGGGCCTGCGGGCGGAGAGTAATGGGTAGCTCACCGTCCGATCAGGACCAGGCCCTTGCCGGACGGCGCGTACGTGTTCCACGCGCGCCTCAAAGAGATGTCAGCATCGAGGAGGGGCCCCTTAGGGCCGAAGCCTGCCGGGTCAGCGGGATTGTCCGAAAGGGTTACCGCTGGCCCGGAACATAAAGGGCTAAGGAAGGAACACGGGTGGGTTTTAGTCAGTAAGAGTCTGACACTCCCTTCCGCTCCACCCAGAGCGGGAGGAGTCATTTGATGATTTCCCATCCACAAAAAAAAAAAAAAAAAAAAGGGTGATGCAGAGACAAAACATGGCAGGTGCAACATACGGGATAAATAGCTAGGAAATGACTATAAAATACAAGAATAAATACTAATACATAGATAGATACATACATATAAACAAAATGAACTGTGAGGAGAAAAAAATTATAGGTAGAGGAGAAAACGAATCCAGCAAAAATTAGCGCTGGGATGTTACGGCCAACTTTAATAATTCGACATATTATACTTGCACGAAACGTGGAGCATATAGGAAAAACACAACACAAAAAGTTAATATTAATATATCATTATTAATTTTGATGGGTAATTAAATTGTAAAATACAGCAGCCTACAAACGAGGCGACCTAAATCCGCAGACTTACAAATTCAGGTAGTTGCACAGCCTAACATCACATTACAAAATCTAATGAACAAACAAGATAATGTTACAACTAGCGCACTATTTAGTGCCAACGCTGCCTCCGCGGGGTTGCCGCTGAAAACCTTTTAATATCAAATGAACTCAAAATTGGTACATGTCAAACGGTATTATTAGGTGGAAGTTTTAAGAGTGGATGATATCGTTTGGGCAGGTTCAAGTTGACTCATCTTGTTATAGAAAGAGTACAGAATGGTTCATCATATCAGCCGAAAGACGTCCATTGCTGGACATAGGCCTCCCCCAAAAGGGGGGGTTTGCCATAATCGCCACGCTTGGCAGGCGGGTTGGCGATCGCAGTATGGTATGGTGGTGGAATGCATAGAGAACGCTGCTGCCCATTCTCCGGTACGCCCCTTAGTCGCCTTTTACGACACCCACGGGAAGTATGCGGTGGTGGTATTCTTTAAGTCCGGCACCACACAGACAAGAGACAAAATGCATACCTATGAGAATGGTTAGAATGGTTAGTTGAACTTTTTATAAAATTTGATGTGCTGTGTTAATTGCTGACTACCGTTTTTGTTAAGTATGATAATGTTATATAAGTGGATCATAAGTTTGATTCCCGTCAAAACGACAGTCAATACCTATCTTCCCACTGCTGGGACACAGGCCTCCTCTCTGTGAGAGGGAGTGGGCTATAATCTACCACTTGGACCAGTGCGGTTTGGTAGATGCCACATGTCATCGAATTTTTGGTTCCAGGACATGCTGATTTCCTCACGATACTTTCCTTAACCGTTTTTGGTTCCATTAGTGATTGTTAACTTGATTAGTTTATAAATTAATTCGACATTCGGACTCGCTTTCAAAACCATTTTTGTTGCTTTTTCTAAGTTGCATGTAATGGTCTACTTACTAACTAGCCAGCAGGATTGAGATTCCTATATTAAAAAAAAAAATCCTACCTATTATTCTTTAAAAAATCGTCTTTCTCACAAATAAATATACGAAACCGGTGGTATCACCAGCTCTATATCACACCGCGACCATCCAACGCTAAATAATGATGGTAGCGCGCGTATGATTACGTATTAGAGCGACGCGACTAGTTTTGTTCGCTGCGCTGCAACATTCATGTATCGACGTGTGTAGCCAGCCTTATGCGCTCGCGTTATGTGCTAGTTTTGATTAGGTTTGCTAATTTTGTGGTGCTTGTTCTAGGGTCAATTTTGTGGTACTTGTTGAGTTCTGGGTTCCATATTTTTTAAATATTATTCCGGTTTCTATTTTTCATAAAAATCAATACCTAGATTATTTATTTTTGTCATAATGAAATGTTTTGCCTATGCTAATTTGTGCCTATGTCATAAAAAAAAAATTAAAAAAAAAAAATCTTGTTTCCAGATTTTGGCAGTGAGTCAATTGTGTATAATAATCAAAGGATAGATATAAGTTTGGTCAAAGTAAACTACAATAATATTATAAACACTAGATAGGCAGTTAATATATTTCGAAGAAAAAAATTACAAAAAAAAAATGTTAATCACAATATTTTACTTTTTGGTTTCTATCAAGGGGAATTCCCGTAATTTTAAGAACGTTCACAGTCTGTTCTCAGTCTCAGTCTGTCAAAAATACCTGTAATTTTCCTACATTTTTGACATTGATTGTCGCTGAGATGAGATTACGACAAGATTTTGATCGTGTTTAATGACGGGAGGTCTTCAGAAATCATAGAATACTCCTTATTAATTACACCATACGAATTACAGATATGAATGTACAAATACTAAATAGGTAAACACAATGGACGGTCTTATTGCAGAAACGGAATCTTTTAACGACAACCTATAGACAGATTCAAAGGGAGAAAGAGTGACAATCAAATCTGTTTTACTTTCTTCAAAAGACCATTTCAGAGATCAATCTTTATGGTCTTCACATGATCTGACCAAGATTATGTCTGAATTTTAAAAGAGACTGTTTCCTCTGAATTTGTTTCGGCCTTTCGTCTCAGAGTAGTCAGATAGGAAACGGCGACCTCATCTAGCTTATTTTTTTTTATTATATGACGTGTAAAAGTGATTCAGATATCCTATTTACAGTATAAATAAAATAATTTAATTTCGATACTAAAGGTAGTTTATATTTATCTTTCCTTCTTTAAAACAACAAAATAAAACAAACCCACATTGAAACCACTTTCCTTACAACAATAAATCCAGTCACAAGCAAAGTAATAATTGCAATTATAATTATACACGCTGACGTGACGACGCGGCGTAATGCGTTATACAGTTTTGAAAATTTGATAACTTTACAAATTCGTAGGTCGGTAGTACACGTTGGGGAAATCTGCGGGACTCATTATTGTTTCTAGTGAAGCCCTGGGAGGATGCGTTGACGGAACACTAATGCCACCTTTTCGGATACGAGCTGGGAAGACCTGGATGTGGCAGTTTTGAAAATGTAAGGTGAAATTATAGTTATAAAATTCCCTGTCTTCTGGGCACGTTTCCGGATGACAGCGATGCGGACGAGTACTTCGACGCCTAAGTGTTCTTTGTTTTTGTAATTATTTGTATAGGAAGTTAGTTAGTCTAGTCTAGTGTAAATAATTTGTATTTATTTAATATGTATGTGTATATTATTATTAAAATAATTAAATCTATCTTCAATTTGTGGTCGCTCAAAATGTTAACAGAAGATTGTAATAAAATTATATATTTTTATTTTGGCAACAAACATCAGAAGATAGTCATAAGTGAAAGGAGGGAAGGGGGGAGGCTTTTACCCTGCATTAGGACGGATAATAGTAAAAATAATAAAAATATTTAAAAATAATTGGTATCTATGGTTGGTGTCATAAAGAACATAATTATTTATTTGGTTTAGACAGCAACGATCCATAAGTTAGTCAGGGACAAGAATCTTAAAAGCTAGGTTTGTGTGAAATTTTGTCACCAGCGACCAATTTCTTTTTAACGTCTGGTAAAGTAAGATTTTTTGTCAAAAACAGACGCACACTATAAAACAAACACACTTATCTAAAGTAGCCGAAAGCCTAGTATTCGACAAATAAAATAATTTTACAAAGTGAAATTTAAATTTTAAAAGTTTCATATTGAAGTAGGGGTCGGCTCTTAAGTAAAAAAAAAATTATTCAATTTTATTTTATAAGCAAATAAAGAAATAGACTTCTTAAAATTTTATTAAAAAAGTTGCACGCATTATTTTCGCAACAGAACTTCCTATTTTCGTATCCA
Organism: Mesoligia furuncula; assembly: GCA_916614155.1. Taxonomy (NCBI): domain Eukaryota; kingdom Metazoa; phylum Arthropoda; class Insecta; order Lepidoptera; family Noctuidae; genus Mesoligia; species Mesoligia furuncula. Next base: position 3,268,314 of record OU744810.1, read on the forward strand.
CGAAGCCGTGTCTACGAAACCTCTACGCCGTAGCGTTCGTAGCTCGTAGCAAGAACGTAGCGAGTGGTCGAGTTATCAACTGGAGAGCCCTTAAGAGCGAAGTTCGAGATGGATTTTTGCTGTAACCGACTGCGCCTAATTGTGTAATGTTATTGAGAGAATATGTGTCAGCTTTCAGGAGTGGCTTCAGGGATATTTAAATTCATTAGGCAACGTTCTTATAGTACTTAATGGGGCATTATTGCCCTCAGGACAGATGGTTTCTAAAAGGCCTAGAAACAGAAGTTGGGTCGTAATAAAATTAGTTGGTTCTGTGTTAATGGGTAGGTTGGCTGTCGGCTAAGTAGGTTAAAAATTTACAGGATATTCGTTGCTTAGGAAATAAAGTGAGACAGTTTGTGAATACACAACGAAATCTTCAAGTTTTCAAACTTTACACATCTATATAAATAAAACAAAGTCGGGTTAGTTACGTAAGAACGACTGGACCCATTTTGATGGCCCTTGAATTTGTCTCCTCCCCGAATAGCAGAATAACTATGAAAACATGGGAAAAATTCACGAAAAAAAAAAAATTTAAATAATTTTCTCAAACATTCGTTCTTATTCTGGAGGCGGTACGAAGATCAGCTAGCATCTGAATATATGAATTGTTATCATCATCATAATCATCATTTCAGCCGAAACACGTCGACTGCTGGACATAGGCCTAGAAACGCCAATTCGACCGGTTCTATGCTTCTCGCATCTAACGCATTCCTGCGGCCTTCACAAGTGTCATCGTCCGCCTTGTGGGAGGCCTTCCAACGCTACGTCTTCTGGTACGCAGTCGCTATTCCAGAACCTTTTGGCTCCAAGGGCAATCTGTTCTGCGAGCAATGTGTCCTGAATTATTATCAAAAGCCGATGAATTGGATGCCTCATTTACATCCTCTAGTGATCCAAACAATTCACAGAACAAACGTCATCTGCCTAGCCTTTTCCCAACTATGTTGGGCTTCTATTCTAACCAGATGCAGCTGAATAACAGTATTTTACATGGAGCGACCGATGACCTTGTGAAGGCCGCAGGAACCCGTTGGATGCGGGAAGCACAGGACCGGTCGAAGTGGAGGTGCTTAGGGGAGGCCTATGTCCAGCAGTGGACGTCTTTCGGCTGAAATGATGACATGGAGCGACTGCCCTCCACAACCCAGTTGCTGGATAATACGATCCACCTTGGTAGGACCGGTTGTCAGACTCGGGCTTCTGACGACCTTTAATGACTGTCAAAAATTCACGGGTGACAGCCGGGAGCAACGGCTTAACGTGCTTTCCGAGGCACGGAGGGGTCAAGCTTCAGGCCTGCGGACGAAGAGTAATGGGTAGCTCAACGTCCGATCAGGACCAGGCCCGTGCCGGACGGCGCGTACGTGTTCTACGCGCGCCTCAAAGAGATGTCAGCATCGAGGAACATAAAGGGCTAAGGAAGGAACATGGGTGGGTTTTAGTCAGTAAGAGTCTGACACTCCCTTCCGCTCGATCCAGAGCGGGAGGGATTTTGATGATTTACAACCCGAAACAAAAAAAAAGGGTCAAGCTTGGTATGTAAAGATGGCCACTCATCCACGGACCAACCGCGGCAAGCGTGGCTTAACCTGATCGATCGACCCGTGCGGCTGTTACTTAACCGCAGAAAGAAACGCCTGAATAAAATGAATACTCATCTTCACAAGTTAACAAATAACAACAGTTATCAACAAACGCAATTGCAGTAACAGTGACAACCATCCAAACTTCCAAACATAACTCCATTTAAAAAAACAAAACTGCTTTCAAGAATTGCCATAAAAATGGTGAATTATTATCTAAAGATAAATAATATTGTATTTTATTGCTCCAGTAACACCTTGTGTCTTTTAAAGAGGAGAAGTTTCAACATTAATAGGTCTTCCCGAGTTTCGGGGATTAATAAAATGCGACTGCGACACTTCTTAATTAATAGCACTTTCTAAAGAAAACAATATCATTTTATTAGCATAACCTCTTAGGAGTTGTGTACACTTGCGGAGATTATATTATGAGTTGGCAACATAGATCCAACTCCCTGTTTTTTTTTAAATTAATTTCTTTATCGTAGACTAGTGATCCGTCTCTGTTTCGCACGGAAATCCGTGCCTCCTTTAGAAGAAAAACTCGGTCACACACAGACAGGCACAAAAAGCTACTTTAATTTATTATTTATCTATGGACTAGCTTCTGCCCGCGACTTCGTCCGCGTGAAATTTCCACCCTTCCCCCTATTCACCCTCTTAGGGGTAGGATTTCGAAAAACCCTACCATACTTACTATTCACAAAGAACTCACCTTCCAAATTTCATGTCTCTAGAACCAGCGGTTTAGGCTGTGCGTTGATATATCAGTCAGTCAGGACTTTAAATTGTATATAATACTCGTATATGGATAAAAATAGATTTGTTTTTGTGGTACTAAACTATTTTGTAATATTTTAAAACATTAAGAAAGTAACTTGTGCACATTAAATAAAAAGTAATTTAAAAAAAAATTAATCGACTTCAAAAAAAAATAACTCAAAATTTTATTACGAAATAACTGTAATTTTGGAAGTCGTTATCTTGGGACCTGTATTTTAGGTTTAGTTTTTTGCCACTGACTTCCGAAATTAAAGTTATTTCATAATTTTCAGTTAATTTATTTTTGAAGTCGATTTTATCTTTTTAAATTGCTTTTTTATTTCGTAGTTTTTAGTATTCATAAAAACTGGAATATTTGTTTGTAATAAGTAGGTAATAGTTTTGTTGTAAATATTGCACTAGAATTTGACCAAGGTTTTGAGATGTTTTCCCTTTGAAACTACATCTGTAGCCCGTATCAATAAGCCAGGCCGACACACTTACACGTATTATCCTATGTTCACTATGTTACTGCATGCAGGGTTTTTTTAAGTTAACCTAGTATGTAAGTTGTATTGTATTGCCCGGTTTGTGAACCAACAATAAAAAAGTAAGCCATTCATTGGCAGTAAAAAATGAACAAGAACATAGTGACACTGACCCAAACGGTCGTTTCGTATGGAGAAGAATGGGCAAGAAACTCCACAGTTACTTCCTTTAAGAGCATTTACGTCGTACGGCATTTCATACAAACTTTCAAGCCCTTATTTTTCTAAATGAATGAACCGATTTTAATGAAACTTCATACGCATATGCAGGATACCAAGGTCTAAAAAGTTAGTAGAGAACATTTTAGAAATGTCTTATTTAAAAAAAGATAACTGGAAATCTCTGTTTCTATGGAAAATTTAAAATCGGTCTAATCTGGCTATAACACCATTTTTCGAAAATGTTCTCTACTAACTTTTCAGACCTTTGTACCCTGCTTATGCGTATGAAGTTTCATTAAAATCGGTCCATCCATTTCGAAAAATAAGGGCTTGAAAGTTTGTATGAAATGCCGTACGGCGTAAACGCTCTTAAAATATTTTACAATACTTCGCAGCGGACCTTACCCCAATGTAAAAGTGTCTTAACACCAGCCTTAAATAAAGCCAGTGATGACAAGTTAAACAAAGTAGCAGAGTTGAGCAGTTAAGGTTACTTTGTAAAGTTTTTTGTTAACTGTTGGTGTCTGCATTGATACATTATGCTATAATCTACACTTGTGCTTCGTAATCTACCTGCTTATTTTGATCTGTTTTTATGTTACTGGGACAGTAAAATCAAGTTAAGGGGCTTAGCAAGACCTAAACAAAAAAAACGCAAGTTTTAGAAACAATAAAAGTATATGATCGACTACAGTAAACAAAATCAGAAAAATATATGATATTCTTCAAGATATATGCTAGGTAGATAGTATGTGTGAAACCATACTAATATACATTCAATCATTCTGATTTTTTGTCAGATTTTTCTACAAGCAACATACTAAAACACTAGTGTTTTAATCTTTTAGTCCAAACAATAGATTTTTTGTAATTAAATAATTGCTTCATATTTTGCTATAAACTACCAGCGTTGTGTCATCGCGCTTGTCTTTCTTTTCTATGCAGTCCGACAGTGACCGCGCTTTAGGTCTTGTAAACAAACCTCTTAAAGTCGACGTTTTGAAAGACTGAATTAAAAAAAAACCGGCCAAGTGCGTGTCGGGCCACGCACAGTGTAGGGTTCCGTAGTAGCCCGTAATCACAATGTAGTACGATTCTGTTGTTCTTTATTTTTCAATGCAAGTCTTTACCCGTTATAAACAAGCAACTACCTACTTCATCTTAGTCACTTTAAAGGATTAATGCTAGTAATTTTGTATTTGGTACAAAATTATCCAACACCCAAGTTCAACGACTACCTATTACCGCTAAACTAATAAAGTTATCTTAACCGCTATACTTTTCCTTTAAAGTTCATGAAATGCACTATCATCGTGATTTTTTTCAGATTTTTCAAGCCAGCAGTTTAGGTTTTAGAAGAGTTTTGAAATTGTTTTATCGATCAACCGATCTATTCTGTAAAATCCGTTGCTAGGGTTTGACACTATTGACAGGTACTTTAAGACAAGTTCACAAACTGTTCACAGGGAGGTCTTTAAGGAATAGATCTGCTGTGGTCTATAATTTTTCATTTTTATATAATACTAGCTGCGCCCCGCGATTTCACCCGCGTAAATGTCGATCCCGTGGGAATATCGGGATAAAAAGTAGCCTATATGTTAATCCAGGGGGTCAGCTACCTCCGTACAAAATTTTATCATAATTGGTCCAGCCGTTTGAGCGTGAAGAAGTTACAAATATATAAACACACCCTCACACACACACACAAACTTTCGCCTTTATAATATTAGTGTGATGTGACTAGTGGCGGCCCGCGGTTCCACGCGCATATGTGTCGATCCCGTGGGAATATCGGGATAAAAACTATCATATGTCCTTTCCCGGGACTCAAACTACCTCTAGGTATACCAATTTTTATCTGAATCTATTCTACGGCTTACGCGTGATTGAGTAAAACAACATCTTCACAAACTTTCGCATTTAAAATAATATTAAGTAGGATTTTCTCAAAAATCAGTGGCAAAAAATGCGTTAACATTGAAGTCATTGTTAAGCACAAAAACAAACGAAAAAAAACCTGAAAATTGTAACATCAAATGCTCCTTAATAGGTAAGTTAACACTCACCAACAAACTTCGAACAAAAATTTAAATTCACAATAAAGCCACAACAAACGGACATAATAACTCTGAAGTATTTAAATTAACGAAATCAAAGTTGTAGAAGTTGATAACTATAATTTTGTATTAACATAAAACAACACTTAGTATTCGCCCTGTCTCCATCTTAAAGTTTATTAGGAGATATTCCTGTGATAACTTGGAGAAATATAAATAAAATGACAATAGAATAATTGCCTAACACAAACATTCGAGGGTTGGGGGTTGGTTAACCCTTTTGTTGCGTCGCGGCTTTCCAACTGGCAACACTGTGTTTTTGTGACTGTCTGAAATTAGTACGTTGTCAAATTTTCCCAATCAACTTTGAACTGTATGCTTTAGAGATTTAGTTAGAAATTTGACAGGTACCTTGATGTGCCGTCTGTACAATCACGAGCATAAGTATGTATACACTTGGCTTTATTCAAAGGCGATTTTCTCCTTTATTTTTGAATGAAATTTTATTTTATTAGGAACATAGTATTTTCGAACCCATAGGTTTATGTAAAGTGTCGTGTTTTAACGTTGCGTTCGTTATTTCGAGAAAAAATCGCAATTGAAAGTTGCCAACTGTTGACATATTAGTGCTCGTACGTAATCTTATTTCTAATCTCTTATTTATTTATGCTAATCGAAAACATACAGGGTGATGGGATGTCGATACACAGCCTGTTACCATAAAATCAGTAAGTACATTATTCTGGACTCCACTGCGTACCACCGAATAAACGATACAATTGAACCTTTTCAATGGCGCCATCCTTCTTATTTTGTCGTTGGTAAAAAGTTACTGGCTGATTTCCGATTAGTATGTGGGTTGCGTTAAAAAAAATAGGTGTTCTGTACATTTTGATCGCGTAGACATTACACTTTTTAATGAAACAGCAGTTTCTTTTTTTTTTGATACCCGACAAAAAATTTTAGTTTTTGAGTCATGTGCTAAATTCAAGGTTACAGTTTTGTTGTTGTAGTTGTTGAAAAGTGCATTTACCCCTTTGTATTCTTTTTTTTCAAGAAGAAATGCTCATGCACTCTGCACTACCACGGGGGGATAGTGCAGCTATGTGGGTCTCTAACCCACTAAAACGCCACGGTGTCCTCCTCTGCCGCTTACGGCGGGAACGCGGGCACGCGTTAGCACTCATCCGTGAACCCACCGCGAAGTGTATTTACCCTCACATGTTAATAATTGAAGGTAACGTGAAAAAGTTGAACATTCTTATGTGTCTTCTCCATGAAAAGATCAAAATCAAAAGCCATTTAATCAAACTAGGTTGAAAATCAGCACTTTTTTAACGTCAAAATTACATAATACAGTCTCCTAAAACCCTCACCCTTCACCACTTCCTAGAGATTTACCTGGAAATAAGAAATGGCGCAACAAACGCCGCAGCAGTAGGTACAGCTGTTTCATCATCTGCATCATCTGCCTCGCCTTATCCAACCATGTTGGGATCGGCATCCAGTCTAACCGGATGCAGCTGAATACCAGTATTTTACATGGAGCGACTGCCTATCTGACTTCCCAGTTAGGTACTGGGTAATACGACACCCCTTGGTAAGACTGGTTGTCGGACTTTCGGGCTTCTGACTACCCGTAACGACTGTCATAGATCCAAGAATGACAGCCGAGACCAACGGCTTAACGTGTTTTACGAGGCGCGGAGGGGTCTCGGTAAGTAAAGATGGTCACCCATCCACAGACCAACCGCGGCGAGCGTTGCTTAACCTGATCTATCGACCTGTGCGGCTGTTATTATTTAGCCACAGGCCCCTCTACAGTTTAACTGTCTGTTCACTTAAAATAACTGGATTCTAAACAATAGACTAGAATAAGCAAAGTGATTTTATTAGCATTACGAAATACGAAACATTGCTGTACTTATGCTACGATAATAGGTACCCATATATCCGCATAGGTTGTACCTAAGTACTCCGGACTCCTACACCGGACCATTTTGAAGGACCAATCAGGTCAGTAAAGGTAAGTGTTTTACTTTACCCGTAATACTACAGGTGTTTTTTGCCTTTTTCGGGCACCAGCCTCTCACAAATATTAAGCCAATTTTTTAGATTAGGCACTTCCTGTCCACAAAAACATTTGTGATGAGAAATAAATTAATTTATTAAATCCACTTATTTAAAAGAATAAGACAATCAATCAGCCTGCCTTTTCCAAACCACACTTGCGTGCAAATACTCTTCGATTTGAAACAACAATAAAATAAATAATTCTTTCTTTCTATATAATTCAACAAATTTTACTAACAATAACCTAATATATTGTATATTAAAACCTGCCTTCTGCCCCTTACTTCCCGTGGGTGTCGTAAAAGGCGACTAAGGGGCGTACCGGAGAATGGGCAGCAGCGTTCTCTGTTTATTCCACCATCATACCATACTGCGATCGCCAACCCGCCTGCCAAGCGTGGCGATTATGGCAAACCCCCCCCAAAATTGGGGGAGGCCTATGTCCAGCAGTGGACGTCTATCGGCTGAAACGACGACGACGACGAAAACCTGCCTGGATTACATTAGTGAAAGAATTATCAAAACTGATTCATTCGATTTTGAGATGTCGCGAACTTACAAATATGGGTGTTCAATGAAGAACCTCCTTTTTTTTGAAGTCCGTTAACAAAATCAAGTTTAATTTTGATGAAACAAACAGAAATAAACAAAATTTAACGTTTGTCAATTTTATTGACAAAAAAAGTGACGCACTTTTATCAAAATATAGTGTATGTTCAAATAAACTGCTATGCTTACCAGATGTAACAGAATACAATAAAGCATGAAATAGTAGATTGTTATACAAGGGTCGGAAGGAATCAATTCCCATACGAGGCATTTAGACGCCCGAGCGCAGCGAGGGCGGCTATAGTCCGAGTGGGAATTGATGACTTTCACCCGCGTTAAACACTCTACTTTTCATTTCGAATTTAAGGAAAGTAAAAAATAGTAGTTTTTCTAAAATATTTATTGATAATAATTACATGAATAATAGGTCTTTTTTTAAATTTGAAGTATGGAACACACCACGTCACCGCCACATGAGTAGATTCTGTGTCACCACCGCGGGCCGTCTTACTAGGGCCCGTATTATTATCATTCTGTCTGCATTCTTACTTTTACCATTTTTCACAAATTACTTAGAAAACACGATAATCTTGATGAAAATGACTAAAAATTGGATTGCGACGACTTTTTAGTGCTGACCGTCCACCCAACCTTCTTATTTCGATTCAAAACTTGCATACAGCCTAATCGTTACTCGCAATAAAAAAATGAAAAAAATTGTAGAAACTGAATAAAAACTCTTTAAACTAACAAAATGTATTGAAATGTAAAGTGTTTGCAGAATATCCAATCTATAGAATTAATTAATTATCATCATTCTCAAAAAACTTCTGGTAAGCCTACCTAAAAAATGTCTACTGGGAATACTGTAGTAAACTATTAGAAAGTATCAAAAATAAAATCGACCAAAACTGTCCAATACTTAAATTAAAATAATTTTAAACAGCGAGCGCATTCCGAATATAAATTCAATACTAAAGAAGCATTTCGGCGCGAAATTCAGTAAATGAGGTAAGTACCTATGGCCTGTCTGTTATTGACATGATATTAGAAGAGATTGAAATGATATTAGAAAAGCATAAATCATTATTATAAACAATGCTTATTGTTAATTTTATTTTATTTTCAAATATCGATTACATTCGTCGTGATTTACTCGAGACAATCGAAATTAAAAAAAAAATTGTTTGGAATAATCGCTTTCACACATCATTGCAATAAAAAAAAAAAATGGTCGGCGATTTTGAACACAAATTGAGTAGTGGTAATGATTAATACGTATTATTGAACCTGTGTTTGAATATTATGTTAAAACCTGGGCATTTTCTTGTTGTTTATAATATTATCAATAACATTTGTCACATTTTAAATCGTATCTACATCTGTGTGTGTGAAATTTGTGAAAAGTAAAAATGTAAACACACACGATTGGCGCGAAACTTCGACATTAGATATCAAAAAAACTTCATTACCACTACTTATTTACCTTAAACTATGGATAAATTCGTCAAATAATTAAATGATGTATATTCACAGTCCCATAATTATGGTAAAGTCAGGATGTTCGAAATCCCCAATTTTTATGTTTTTTAGCCCCGACCACAACTGACATCAAAATGGCGATTATCGTAACTATGTATGTTGAATTTATTGAAGGTAAATTATTAACTGGTGCGCTAAATATGAAAGATTTAATGGCGTTAACATATGAGCTTTTTATCCAACTCCCCTAATTAACGCACATTCATAAGAATTGATGGGTAGCATAATAAATAAATTTACATAATCAATTAAGGGTGTCGTATGTCTGACTGAGCTGACTACCTAACTAAATTTAGTTCTATTTTTAAATATCATTCCCGCCCTAGGGAGGGAAGCAATTACTATGAGTCTTTCCCGCCCAAGGGTGGGAAGCTGCGTTTTCCACCCGCTATTCGGATCAAACAAACACTACTTTCCGAGTATGAGAGATGAAAAGTTTATTTTCTCTAGACTGTACTTACCTGTCAAAAGAGTAACCTAGATAAAGTGGATAAGTAAGACAGAGATTAAAACAGAAGACGAACTAGCAGGGGATTGAGGATTTTCAGGGGATCAGACCGGATTAAATCAATTTTTCACATGGAGCTACTACCTATCTGACCTCCACAGCCCAGTTATTGGGTAAAACGATAAATCCCTTGGTAAGACTGGTTATCAGACTTTTGGGCACCTGAATACCCGTAACGACTGTCAAACCGACCGTCAGCCGGGACCAACAACGGCTTATCGTGCTTTCCGCAGCACGGAGGGTTCCTCGACCATCTATTACAATAGATGGTCACCCATCCACGAACCGACCACGGCAGGCCTATCATTTAGCCAGGAGCCCCCTAAAAGAATAAGTATATAGATAACTAGCAGTGCCCCGCGGTATCACCCGCGTAAGTAAGTTTCGATCCCGTGGGAATATCGGGATAAAAGTAGGTATCCTATGTGTTAATCCAGGAAATGGTCTATCTATGTGCCAATTTTCATCCAAATCTGTTCAACGGTTTACGCGTGTTTGAGTAACAAACATCCAAACATCTTCACAAACTTACACATGTCATTTATAATATTATCAGTAGGATAATAGGATTATTTATATTATAATAGGTAAGTATATATCTTCAACACAATTCACTCGAGTTTTACCATAGAAAGTACGTAGACGTACAGCAAACAGGTCTTCACTCAATAACCATTATTATGTTTCCGACACAAGGTTCATTTTAGCAAGTGATGATTTCGCACAGTGTTAGGGGTATCTTGAAGGTGGCAATAAAGTGTTGTTATGCAAATAATGAAACCGAAGGTATCGCCTTCTTGTAATCAATATTTTAATAACCATAGATACCCCGTGGTGGTTCCGAACTTAATTCCCTTGTTTTATTCAAGAAATAACTGATACTCCGTGTTGCTGGGGAGTTTGTGGCGGCACTTCTTCTCCCCAGCGAAAGCACTAGAAAGTGGTGAAGGGCGGGCGTTTTGGGGGACCGTCAGAAAAAAAATCCGCTGTTCCCTACATTTTGACGAGTTAAACGAACATAAATGTAGGGAACAGCTGATTATTTTTCGCGATTTCAGGGTTGGTCCCATAGTAACAGTTGTTCATAATGATGAGTACAATGACCTCTTAAGAGGTTGTTATTGTTTTACCAATTTGAAGTAAGTTAATTAAATTGACTTTTGATTTGGACTAATAGGGTGAAAGTATATACCTACTTGCGTTTTCTTAATTTTTCGAGATACTACCAAAAGTAAGAAATATTCTATTACTAGCTTCTGCCCGCGACTTCATCCGCGTGCAATGTCTTGTTCCCCGATACATCGCATCACCTGCCAGCACAGTAGTACTACGTTTTCGCTTATTTTATTAGGGAGAACCGATCCAGATCCAAAACCCCGAGAGCTTTCAGCTCGAACTCCAGAATCGTTTCGAATGCCTAGGGAGCTCCGTGGACGATTATAACGATGGGTTCGTGGAAACTGTCCATACGGTCGGGTCTAGGATCTTCAAGACCCGCCGTACGAATTCAAAAAAGAAGTTCTCTGATCCTACTTTGCGGCTCATGAAGGAGAGGCGCGATATGATCCTGCAGTCTACGGATGATGCGCTAAATTACCGGCAACTCAATAGACGGATCTCTAAGGCCTTGAAAAGCGATCTTCGCCGTTTTAATACAGATCGTATTAAGGACGCGATAGAGCGAAATAAAGGCTCCAAGGTCTTTGCTAGAGATTTGTCTATTGGGCAGAGCCAGCTTACGAGACTGAAGACCGATGATGGCAGGATCGTATCCGACAAACCTGAGCTGTTGAGAGAGATCGAGAGGTTCTATGGACAGTTATACACATCAACAAATAACCCCGCTATGAATCTGGCAAACGACCCAAGAGCTAGATTGACCCGGCACTATACCGAAGACATCCCGGACGTCAGCCTGTACGAGATTAGGATGGCTCTGAAGCAGCTCAAAAACAACAAGGCAACGGGTGATGACGGAATTACGGCCGAGTTGCTGAAGGCCGGCGGAAAACCCGTTCTGAAGGCCCTTCAGAAGCTATTTGGTTCCGTCATACTCGAGGGCAAAACACCACAGGCATGGAACAGGGGTGTGGTGATACTTTTCTTTAAGAAGGGCGATAATGCCCTCCTTAAGAATTATAGGCCCATCTCACTCCTGAGTCATGTCTACAAGCTGTTTTCGAGAGTCATCACGAACCGTCTCGCGCGCAGGTTTGATGACTTCCAGCCTCCCGAACAAGCCGGATTCCGTAAAGGCTTTAGCACCGTAGACCACATACATACGCTGCGGCAGGTTATACAGAAGACCGAAGAGTATAACCTGCCTCTCTGCTTAGCGTTTGTGGACTACGAGAAAGCCTTTGATTCGATCGAGACATGGGCTGTGCTGCAGTCTCTTCAACGGTGCCAGATCGACTATCGGTACATCGAAGTGCTGAAGTGTCTGTACGAAAACGCCACTATGTCAGTCAGACTCCAGGATCAGGCCTCGAAACCTATCCTTCTGCAGCGAGGTGTGAGACAGGGAGACGTTATCTCTCCGAAACTGTTCACCGCTGCACTGGAGGATGTCTTCAAGGTTCTGGACTGGTAAGGGGCTGGCATCAACATCAATGGCGAGTACATAACTCACCTTCGGTTTGCCGACGACATGGTAGTCATGGCTGAGACTATGGAGGACCTCAGTACAATGCTCGATGACCTCAGTAGAGCCTCCGAAAGAGTGGGTCTTAAAATGAACATGGACAAAACGAAGGTCATGTCAAATGCCCATGTAACACCCACTCTCATAAAAATCGGAGACGCTACACTCGAAGTCGTGGACGAGTACGTTTACCTAGGACAAACCGTCCAGTTCGGTAGGTCTAACTTCGAGAAAGAGGTAAATCGACGAATCCGACTCGGCTGGGCAGCGTTCGGGAAGCTACGCAATATCTTCTCGTCCCACATACCGCAGTGTCTCAAGACGAAAGTCTTTGACCAGTGTGTGTTGCCAGTGATGACTTATGGAACGGAAACGTGGTCGCTCACAATGGGCCTTATAAGAAGGCTAAAAGTCACCCAAAGGGCAATGGAGAGGGCTATGCTTGGAGTTTCCCTGCGTGATCGAATCAGGAATGAGGAGATCCGCAGGAGAACCAAGGTAACCGACATAGCCCGAAGAATTACCAAACTTAAGTGGCAGTGGGCAGGGCACATTGCTCGCAGAACAGATGGCCGATGGGGCCGAAAGGTTCTGGAGTGGCGACCGCGTACCGGAAGACGTAGCGTTGGAAGGCCTCCCACAAGGTGGACCGATGACCTTGTGAAGGCCGCAGGAACCCGTTGGATGCGGGAAGCACAGGACCGGTCGAAGTGGAGGTGCTTGGGGGAGGCCTATGTCCAGCAGTGGACGTCTTTCGGCTGAAATGATGATTAGGGAGAACAAACAATTGTATATTTTGTCTTACATCTAAGTATACAATAAAGTGGGTTAACGTACAATCAACAACGTCTCCACATACTACTATAAGTATTAATTTACTTACATACAGTATGGAAGAAAGGTAGGGCTTAGCGTTCTTTCCGACTTTTTTTCTTATATGCTCGGCTCTAAGCGTGATGTTAAACAGCCGATAGCCTTCCCCAAGAATTTGACTATCAAATGCAAAAACAATGATGGACTGGAGTGATGAGTCTGAGAATGTGGAACCTAAGATAGAAACACGCTTGTACGATACAACTACACACAGAAAGCAAAACTCATAGAAATCTCTATTCCTAGACAGCATGTTTGTTTCGCCGAAAACTTTGTTGATAGAAAACATTGTTCGTAGATATCTCGGTCCATAGGAAGCACTGTTGACAGAGGTCTCTGTTCATAGATAGCACTTCTTGCCGTAAACTTTTTTCATAGAAACCATTGTTTCCAGATACCTTGGTTCACAGAAACCAATTACTTAGATAATTATTTTTAAGTAAGTTGTATTCCCATTCGCTCGCTCTTGCATCCTATGTCGACGGAGCCCCGCGGGTTTAAAGTAACCTAACCTTTTTTTTTTTTTTTTAACGTGGAGAAATGCTCATGCATTCTGCACTACCACGGGGAGATAGTGCAGTTATGTGGGACTCTAACCCACTAAAACTCCACGGTGTCCTCCTCTGCCGCTTACGGCGGGAACACGGGCACGCGTTAGCACTCATCCGTGAACCCGCCGCGGCTGTCCGTAACCGGACCCTCCTCTGGGGAGTACTCCCCATCACCGGCGCATCAGAACACATGGCACGCCGTGAGTGGTTTGGTCCCTGGGGTGGCCCAGGGTCCAAACCAGCACATGGGCGCCAGACGACCCCGTGTCTGGGCACTCTTGGTCCCCCTGCGACGGGTCAGGTCATTGGCCCCGCCGCCTGCCAATTTTCGGCCGCAGAGGATAGGGAGAGCGGCCAATGTCATACCGACACTCCTCCTCCCCTGCGGCCCCACCGCGTCCGCCATCGAACGGTGGCAACCCCGTCAAGGCCGCGGAAGGTAGGGAGAGCGGCGCACCGCAATACCGGCACTCCTCTCCCGCCGCGGCCTCCAACCCTCAGCCGCGATGCCTCTCATACCACATCGCGGCCCGCCTCAGTTGCGATGTCGCCGAAGCGGCACCGCAACCTACTTGTTGGCCGCTACGTCGTCGGCTTACAGGCAAAAGCCCTGACGACCGGCCCCTCCTCGGGTTCCTCTTCGCTTCACCGTGGGTGTCCAAGTCACGGCTACTGAGCCCCCCCGCCTCGACAATGCGGGAACCCACCGGGGGGTAAAGTAACCTAACCAAACCTACTCTTGCATCCTACGTTGCGCTTTCTGTGAACCAAGGTATCTGGAAACAGTGGTTTCTATGAACAAAGTTTACGGCAAGAAGTGCTATCTAAGAACAGAGATCTCTGTCAACAGTGCTTCCTATGGACCGAGATATCTACGAACAATGTTTTCTATCAACAAAGTTTTCGGCGAAACCTGCTGTCTAGGAATAGAGGTTTTTATGAGCTTTGCTTTCTGTATGTAGTTGTATCGTGCAAGCGTGTTTCTATCTTAGGTTCCACACCGTGAGTCTGATGAGTGACGAAATAAATTACATAAACTAGAGCCTGGGAGCCAACCCACGACCTCCGAACTCATAAGTCGGGGCCGTAGGCACTGGGCCACCACTGCCCAGCCACACCGCTTTTTTTTTTGCGGATGGGAAATCATCAATTATTAAATGACTCCTCCCGCTCTGGGTGGAGCGGAAGGGAGTGTCAGACTCTTACTGACTAAAACCCACCCGTGTTCCTTCCTTAGCCCTTTATGTTCCGGGCCAGTGGTAAACCTTTCGGACAATCCCGCTGACCCGACAGGCTTCGGCCTTAGGGGGCCCCTCCTCGATGCTGACATCTCTTTGAGGCGCGCGTGGAACACGTACGCGCCGTCCGGCACGGGCCTGGTCCTGATCGGACGGTGAGCTACCCATTACTCTCCGCCCGTGGCATAGGCGATACCGTGATCAAGCCACACCCCTAATTACATGAAACTAAAACACAACTGGCGAAATATGAGTGTATTATAGGTACACTCCTGCCTAACCTTGCGGGTACTGCAAGCGAGAGGTTATGTTATGTTCCTACATTGCCATTTCCATCGAGTATTCAATCTATCAAAGACTACCTTCAATGGCTGCATGGTATTCACAGTGGTCATGAGACTACAGATGGTCATTCCGCGCCTTTCAGCTCTGGACAAATGTTGACCGACTCTGAGCGAATACCAATGGAGGAGTGTTTGCGTCGGATAGCTGACTCGCCAGCAACTTACTTGCTCATTACTTATCAAGCTTTTTTTTTTTTTTTTCTCTTTTTTTTATTAGGAACTTTTGCACGCAGTTCATGCCAGTTCCATCATAACTTAATCTATGACTAATACAAAGTAATCATTATGTCTATAATAATACTAAAGAAATTATACTAAGTACCACTGTTGTTATTATTAACTAAAGTGTAAATCATTTTTGCCTCCTGTGACGAAGGTTGAGCCAATATGTTGGTGAATACGCCTACATTTAGTTTATTTAATTTTAATTTCCTTAATAATCTACATCTTTCGGGTTCATTCCTACCACACTCCAATAAGACGTGCTGCACATCCTCTGTTTTACCATCACAAAATTCGCAATTAGGTGAACTGACTTTTTTCATTAGAAATGCAAAACCTCTCAACGGCATGTGGCCGGAACGAACCCTGTGTGCTGTGACTATGTCATTTCGTGTCAACGCACCGCTGCTAAACCATGGGATACGAGGAGGTTCTTTTTGTATGATTTTATACCAAATACCTTTAGATTTTGACCTCTCATCAAAGTGATTTTTCCACTCTTCATGGCAATAGTTTTTGAATTTTGATAAGATTTCGGAATACATTGGTCTAATATAAATTTCTACCCCGGAAGTTCCTGCTACTTTAGCCAATCTATCTGCCTCCTCGTTTCCCCGCAGACCAATATGAGACGGTATCCATTGCAACACTACATTAATGTTATCATTCATAAATTGATAAATTTTACCTAACACGATGTAGGCTATCGGTACACCTCTGTGTCCATAGGCGCATCGAGCCACATGCTGAAGAGCGCTCTTGCTATCTGTGAGAATAACAATATTTGTACGAGACAGTGTTGCTGCATACGACAGTGCTTCAGAAATTGCCAATAACTCTGCAGTCATAATGGACACCTTAGATACAATTTTATAACTACCACTATTTTTATTTATTGGATCATAATAAGCCGCTCCCATGTCTGTACTCTTTGAACCATCAGTGAACAGCTTATGCCATCCCATATAGGTCCCATTTAGTTCAAGTATGATGCCATTTCTTAAACAATTGGTATCATACGATTTCTTAGGTCTGTTTACACTTTGCAACTCAGTTTTAATTACATTTTGGATGGCAATGTAACTACACCAAAAGCTAGATTTGAACATGTCCAACGGATTTGTTGAATAAACTTTGTCTTCTTGAATCTCATTAAAAGTACTCATTAAAACAGGTTTCTTTTTACTTGACCAATATCTATTGCCACAGAGACTACCGAGATTGGACAATAACTTACTCGTCTTGCCATTGGTTCATGACCTTGATTTCAAACAATACTTAAAAGCCAAATATTTACGCCTAAGATGTAATGGTGGTAAGCACAATTCGCTTTCCATTACGTGAATGGGTGTGGTTCTAATGAAACTATCCTCATGGCTTGGTTCTGGATCTTTTCTATTTTAAATAAACGAGACTGTATACTACTATCATATAGAAAACCACCATAATCGATCCGGCTTCTAATTAGAGCCACATACAAACGTCTTAGATGTATTGGATGTATCCCCCAATCACGACCAGCCAATACCTTAATGATATTTAACATTTTCTGGCATTTTTCAGACAGTTCATTGATATGTTTTCCCCATCTGAGTGACGAATCTAACCACATACCTAAATATTTTATATTTTGATTTGATTCCAAAGGAACTTCATTTATATATAATTGAATTTGTTGTCGTCTAAATCCCCTGCTAAATAAACATAATTGTGATTTTGTGGTTGATATTTCAAGCCCTATGTTCAATAAAATTCCAATAATATTGTCAAGAGAAATCTGCAACTTACTAATACTATCATTCAATTTTTTACTAGAAATAAATATAACGAAATCATCCGCATATTGACATATTTCTACTAAATTCGTTTTACAAATATCCACAGTTACAATATTAAAGAGCAAAGGGGAGAGGGGGTCCCCTTGTGCCAAGCCTCGATTAGTCCATCTCACGATATCTCTCCCGTCCTCCGATTCATCTTTAATTACTAAATGCCGTTCCTTTAAAAATTCCCATAAATAATTGCATATCTGACTACCAACTTTCAATTTATCTAAGGACTGAACAACACTCTCAATTAAAACATTGTTGTATGCATTTTCAATGTCAAGAAAACATGCTAGAGTGGGATAATTTTTGGTAAATCCAATTTGAATAGAACTGGGTCTCACCTTGTTTACATAGTCACTGTGAAATATCTAAATACTGTTGTTCTATTAGTGTTTCGATACTGTGTTATAAACGTAACAACAATAACATTGACTATCGTTAGTTTCAATTGTAATCTTTATGCAAAACTAGTCTTTTTATTTAATTTTTCTATCTAGGCATCCTACCCACTTAAGCAAAAATAAAAGCATAGGACAATATAATCAATGTAACTTTGTACGTTATCTAATCATATAAGTTGCATTTTAATTAGATTCAGCAGCCAACCTCACTACTCAATTAAGCTATACTAACTTCTCCCATTTTTCCTTTCATTTCTAGCTTTCCCTTTTGGTTTTCTGTCTAAGTAGTTCTCACCGTTCTTTTCATCTTACTTTCAGTACTCATTCCTGAAACCATGCCTGTGATGACCCGTAAGGCTGCTGCTCAGGAGGTGGAGCTTAGATTGAGAACGTCCCTTCACGAACTTGAGGCTTCAGAGAGAAAATGTCAAGTGCTGTTAGAGGAGAGAGAGGAAAGTGAGAAGGAAGTAGAGAAAGTCATACATAAAAATACAAGCCTAAAAAAGGAGCTAGTAGACTTACATCTTCTATACCTCAATGTTGTCGAGGAACGGGATCAACTAAGGGTTGTCACAGATGGCTTCAACAACTGCAGTAATTTGTACGAGGAGGCTTTGTGTAAGATTAGGGACCTGGAGGATGAATTAATCCACGCAAATATTCAAATTCTAAAATTACAAAAGGATAAGGATCATGCTCAGATCAAAGCAACTGACCATTTGTATAATGAATTGTTAAACAAAAATTGTAACCTACATTCTATAACAACAATAGACCTAACAGAGGATTCCTTACTGAAACATAACTATAGTCATAAAATGAGTCAAAATAAAATAAAAAAATATGCAAGACTGAATAAAATCATTAAAAAATGTAATAAATTCAAGAAACAGCAAAAACGTTGTTCCAAAAATATTCAATTTAGGAAAGAACGTGTTATTCTTATTAATAAGTTGCATAACTATCAAATTAAATTAGAAGATAGTATAAATATTTATGAAATAGACACTCAACGCTTACAAACTGAAATTAAGGTTCTTGATGACTCACTAAAATCTCTTTATAATAAATATGTGTGCTCTCGCCACCAAATTAAGGAACATATACTTGCTACAAACGAGTTGGTAGACAGAGTGGACTTGCTGACGCTCAGCAACTCTCAGTGTACTTGTCAGAGGGGATCCAACCTTGATGCTCTCCAGCCTGAGGCAACGGAGGACCCGTCCCAAGTTGTGAGTGCTCTGGAGTGTGTCCCCATCCAAGATATACCCTGATACTGTGCAAGAATTATCTCAAGCAGTACAGTCAGCAGCTAGTAGTGTTTCCTCTTGTAGTAGTCAAGTATGTTATAAGTCAGTTATGTTTTCAGATAGTTTAGGAAGAGGTTTAGGGAAATTAGTTAGTAACAACTTTAGTTTTACTACTCAAAACTATTGTTTACCAGGGACATCCTTCAAAGAAATAATGACAGCAATTACAGGAAATCAATATGACTCTAATACCAATATTTACTGTATTTGTAGGTAATAGTTCACAGGTCACAAAAGAAGATATCACTGACAGTATTTCTGAGCTTTTAAAGATAAATTGTAATAAAATTATTTTGTGTGCTTTTCCATATTTTTAGAGGTTATCAAATAGAAAAAACAATTATATACATATGCTTAATAAGCATCATTTCTTAGTAAGTCACTACAGTGACAAACTTATATTTTTTGACACCAACAGTTTTGTTGATAAGTTGAAATCGACAAGGAATACAGTGTATCTGCCCATTAGGTTTAGACATAAAATAGCGAGGCTATTAGCTTATATAAACTCAGACATAAGTAGTATGTCGAAGTCATGTAATATAATTAACACCGCAAGTATTAGTAATAACTCTAATGTACAGGTGGTCACCCGAAATAACTGTAGCACTAATGCTATAACTGTTTACAATAAATGTACGAAGGAGGATCCATGTATCACTTTGGCAAATTCTCATTCTAATGTGGGGTCCACAAGTAGTGGGATTGGGTTATCAATGCCTGGTGATGGCATGGGAGTCTTGGGGCTCACTCTGGATGTTGATTTAAACTAGATAGTAAGACAACAGAAGATACCAACAACAATATTGTTATACCTACCAACAACAAGGTGCCTTCTTGCTCTCAAATAGTTACATGTAAAAAAGGGTCTAAGCAGAATTCCTTGAAATTATTTCACCAAAATATTCAAGGTTTTTCATCCAAACAATTAGAAATTGAATTATTTTTAGAAAAAAACATGTTTGAAATTATTTGTTTAACTGAACATTGGTTGAAAGATTATGAAATGCTAATTAATTATGAAAATTATAGTGTGGGCAGTTGTTTTAACCGAAAATCTATGCTGCGTGGGGGTTTATTAATCTTAGTTAAAAATTCTATTAAATCTAAGACTCGTAAAGATATAGTTGATCTGTCGGTTGAACATAACATTGAACTGTCCTGTGTTGAGCTGGATAAGCATATTATAGTGTGCGTTTACAGACCCCCAAATTATCAAAACTACTCCATATTTGAGTCAGTAATGGAAGATGTTCTAGCAAAACTTGGAACTGGTAAAAAATCGCTAATTATCTGTGGTGACTTCAATATTAACATCTTAGAGAATAGTTCAAATAGCAGTCGATTATTAAGTCTCTTTAAATCATTTAATTTGTCAAATGTGTTTACAGAACCAACCCGCATAACTATAAATTCTGCTACATGTATTGATAATGTTTTTTGTTGCTGCGACTACTTAGATAAAGCCATTGTAAATTATCTCCCTTCTGATCACAGTGGTCAAACCGTTGTGTTCAAGTCCAATACACCATTACAAAAAATTCAGATACAAACTAGACAAATAACACCAAGCAATCTAAATAGATTTAATAATAACTTAATTAGTAAGTTAAGTGTACCAGGCCAAATTAAAAACAATGTAAATGAATTATATGAGGAGTTCTTTTCGATAGTGCGCACCGAGTTCAATAACACTTTGAAGAAGAAAACTAAAACTATTTGTCCAAATTTTTTGTTCAGTGACTGGGCAACTAAGGGTATTAGGAAAAGTAGAGAAAAATTGTTTGAGCTGTATGGCCTTAAGCCTTATATTAACTCTGAAACTTTTAATAAATACGTTGGTACCTACTCCAAAACGTTTAAAAATACTTGTAAGGTAGCTAAAGCCTTGTATATTAGCAACAAGATTAAATCAGCCGATAATAAAATAAAGACGGTTTGGAAAATTATTAATGACGAAACTAACCGGAATAAAAGACATAATAATGATTTCGCACTAGAGACTTAGCGTGGTCTCATAAGCACTAACAAAGAGGTTGCTCAAGAATTTGTAAATTTCTTTACCAGTATCCCGCATAAAACTACTGAAACCTTAAATTCCTCGCCCTTACGTTCTATTGATTTATTAAAAGCAAATGTTTCATCCTGCCAGATTGAATTTAAATTCAAACATATAAACCCCGCAATTGTAATAAAAGCTTTCAAGCAAATCAAGATCAAATTAACCGAAGATATATGGGGAATGTCTATCAAAGTATGTACCTCCATTATTGAGACAATAGCGCCGTACTTAAAATTAATATTTAATTTGTGTGTGGATCAAGGAGTTTTCCCGGATTTAATGAAATACAGTAAGGTAATACCACTTTTCAAATCGGGGGACAGTAAGGATACCAATAATTATAGACCCGTATCCGTGTTACCGGTTTTCAGCAAGGTGTTTGAAAAGGTGATGCTGAACCAATTGCTCAATCATTTTAACACCAATAAAATATTACACGACCAACAATACGGTTTTACCAAGGGACGTTGTACGACTGATGCCGGTGTCACCTTATTAAAACACATATTTGCGGCCTGGGAAGAGTCCCAAGACGCCATAGGGATTTTTTGTGACCTCTCCAAGGCTTTTGATTGCGTCGAACACGAAACCTTACTCTTAAAACTTGAGCATTACGGACTGGGAAAACTTGCGCTCAGTTTAGTAAAATCTTATTTAAATGATAGACAACAGCACGTTCAAATAAATGGTGTCAATTCACCTGGCTTAAAAGTAAAAATGGGTGTACCACAGGGCTCGATATTAGGTCCTTTCCTCTTTTTAGTATATATTAATGATCTACCCCATTTGTTAAAAACTCAACCACAAATGGTGTTATTTGCTGACGATACGCCCTTGATTTTTAAAATTAATAGACGTGCATCAAATCTTGACGACGTAAATAACGCCCTACTGCAGATCCAAAATTGGTTCACTGCTAATAATTTAGTATTAAATGGGAAAAAAACGAAGTGCATAAGATTTTCTTTACCAAATGTCAAAAGTAGTAATTGTGAGATAGTATTGAATCAAGAGAAACTAGAATTCGTCGATAGTACTGTTTTCCTAGGGATCACGCTCGACTCAAGGCTTCAATGGGGTCCCCATTTAACATCTCTTGCAGGACGGCTAAGTTCAGCAGCATATGCTGTGAGAAAAATCCGTCAATTTACTGATGTTGATACCGCGAGACTGGTCTATTTTAGTTACTTTCATAGTATCATGTCGTACGGTATTTTACTATGGGGACGGGCTGCAGACATCGAGTCTATTTTTATTCTGCAGAAAAGGGCTGTCAGAGCCATTAACAGCCTCCGCAGGCGTGACTCTCTAAGGGAACTGTTTAAAGATATTAACATCATGACGGTACCTTGTCAATATATCTATGAAAATATCATGTACGTAAGGAAAAATCTACATCTTTTTAGTAAAAGAGGTGAAAGACACAATTATATCACTAGAAATAGGGACCAATTAGTTCAACCAGGTTTCAGGCTGGCTAAAGTAGACTCGTCTTTCTTGGGCTACTGTTTAAAATGTTACAATAAAATACCTACCCACATACTTGAACTGAATGAAACGAAATTTAAATCTTGTATAAAACGCACACTATGCAGCCAGGCATATTATAAATTGGGGGATTACATCACTGACAAAAATGCTTGGCTAAACGCTGGTCCTGCTCCATAAGGACGCACAAATAAATTGATTAGCATTGAAAAACACTGTTGGAGCTGCTGAAGATTTTAAAATACTATTTTTGCATTATATAAATTCAATCACCTAGTATTGTATAATTGCATAACACATGTGTGAGTACTATGTACATACTATAAAGCTTCCATTTACTGGGTACGCCTTTTATTGACTTGAATGTGCCCTGGCAGCTGAGAGCATTTCACGCTCACTCAAACGTCTCGCTGATGGTGGCGCGTGTGTTGGATCATTTAGCTCCCTTCAAAATGGTTGAGCTGAATGGTGCTAATACATGCGTCATGTTCGTGAACGGGCGCCGTCAGTGGGGACTGGTCATCTCTTTGCTGCCATGGCTTATTTTAATTTAATACCTATTTGAATTGTTTTATTTTTTTTTATTTCATGTTTTCATTACGGACGCTTTAACGTTCTGCATCGTTCTCACATGTATAATTTTTAACATGAATGATGTAAACAAGACGTTGTAACCATATTATTTTGATTTAAAAGAGTGTCCATGGAGTTTCTTGCCCGTTCTTCTCCATAGGTACCTACGCTTTGGAATGGGCAACTAGCTTCATCTTTCTGACTGACCGACCCCTTGACAATTCAAAAGTGCCTGTAATTGGTTTAATTGAAATAAATGCTTTGAGTTTTGAGAGTTTTTGAGTTTTGAATATATGTTATCAGCTGAGTGAGAGAATCCAGGCAAGATTGACCTCTCCGAAAACCGGATGTACTCGGGGATAATATAGTATTATGTTCAACGTACCATTCTAAACGCTTACATATCATTAAATGAAATATTTTACATACACATGAAATTAATGATATAGGTCTCAATTTAACATTTGTATTATTATTATTACCGGCCTTTGGTATAGCAATTACTTTAATATTTCGCCATTCTTGAGGAATATAACCTAAATTAAATATGCTATTATATATTCGAAGCAAATATAGTTTTGCTACAGGAGGGAGGTTATAAATCATGGAATAAGTAATTTCATCGTCCCCAGGAATTGTATCTTTCTTTTTAATACAAACTTCAAGTTCTTGTAATTTAAAATCTATTTTAATAAATTATTCGAGACAAATATAGGTTTCGGAGATAGAACTGCATCAGGGGTTAAACTACGCAAAAGGTCTCTTTTTTTATCCATAGATATATAGTTTTTATTTATATTACCCTTGATCCATCTCATTCTTCGCCACATATCAGACGCTGATACAGAACTATCAATCTCTGAACAAAATTCGTGACGATTACTTGCTTTTGCTCTACGAATCTCTTCTTGAGCTATCAAGGTTCTACTTTCCAGTACACTAAGGTTTTCAGGGCTCGGGTTACGTCTAAATTGACTTAAAGCAAGTCGTCTCTCTGCTACAAGCTTAGAGAGATTTTGGTTCCAATAAGGTTTGGGTTTAAAATTTCTTTGCGGAACGCTACAAATTTTATAAAGTGGAATATTGTTATCTGCTGAGTTATTAATGATATTGATGAGAGATGTGTACATATATTGTATATTAAATGAGTAATCTAACTCTGCACAGGCATGTTCTATATCTTCACTATATTTAAACCAGTTAGCTTTTTTAAAATTTCGTTTTTTTTTAATATTCACTTGATCCTGATAGTTTAATTTAATTTTAATGATTAAATGATCGCTTCCTAGATTTTCACTTAAAACACTCCAAGAAAAGTGGACGACTATATCGGAGGAAGTAAAAGAAATATCGGGAGATGTTTGCTGTAAGTTATTATTAACATACTTTAGTCTCGTAATACTGCCATCATTTAAAGGTATATAACCAAATTCTATTGCAGAATCCATAATTTGATTACCCCTCGTATCATTTTTACACAACCAATTGGAATGATGGCCATTAAAATCCCCTGCTATAGGAGTTTTTTCTGTACATAATGAAAATAAGCCATCCCAATCCTCTTGTCTAGTATGGACAGAGGAAGGGCAATAAATACCTATGATATTTTGAATGTACTTACAATTATATATCCTTACATGTAACATTTCTATCCCTATACAATTAATACTAGATAATTGTAATTCAGACTTTATAGATTTGTGTATTATAATTGCTACTCCACCGTAATTATCTGATCGATCTTTCCTATATATGTTGTACTGTGATATATTTAGCCAGCTATCTTCTTTCAACCATGTTTCACATATGATTGCTATATGTATCTGATCTTTATTCAAAAGTGCATCCAGTTCTGTTATTTTTGGCCTTATACTTTGTGCATTCCACTGTATAATATTGATTCCACATTCCTTTAATCTGTTATCCATTATATATATTCGAAAAAAAGTTTTTTATTATATCTCCATCTTTTATTATATCCACATATATACGCATATATTTCCTCAAATATTATTTTTCCAAAGCACCTAATTTTTTCTTCAAGTCCTGTATCAGATAATACTACTGTCTTTAGCTTTTGTATCAATCTGGAAAAATTAAATTTTCTACATAACTCAGATCTCTCTTTTTCATTTTGACAGCGTTCTGTATGTGGTAATTCTTGAACTATATTTTCACTAATATAAGTTTCTGCTATTTCTTTTTCTTTCTGCCGTTTCGAAGTTTTATTTCTCTTACTTCTGTTCTCTTCTTTTTGCGTCCTTATCTCATCATTTGACTT
This sequence comes from Mesoligia furuncula, assembly GCA_916614155.1. Lineage (NCBI taxonomy): Eukaryota > Metazoa > Arthropoda > Insecta > Lepidoptera > Noctuidae > Mesoligia > Mesoligia furuncula. The sequence continues at coordinate 3,293,962 of OU744810.1, forward strand.
GTCAGATTCTTTCTGAAAATTATGCTGCTCCATATGTACTGTTTCATTCATCTGTAATACATCTCTATAGCTTCTTGTTTGCGAAGCGAATGTAGCACTGGGTGACACTATTGTGTCCTGTGAATTTTGAATATTTTGATTACTACTATTATTTGATTCATGTTGCGATTCTCTTGTTTGTAAATAAATCATTAACGCTTTCCTGAATGTACAGTTTTCTTCACTCATTAATTCACGAATTCGTTTTTCTTTAAGAAAAGTAGGGCAATTCTTGTCAAAAGACATATGAGGGCGGGCCATTGCAGTTCAAACACTTAAACTCCCTTGTTTCACAATTTGTGTGATTTTGTCCACATTTTGGGCACAGGACTTTTTTCTTAGGGCAAAATTTTCTCACTTGTCCATACTTCCAGCAGCCCGAACATTGTGAGACTGGGAAGGTGTAGGATTCCACTTTAAACCTACAACCGTATCCAAAAACATACGGAGGTAAAGTGGATCCTCTGAAGCCGATACGAATTGTTTCGCTTTCTACCCACTCGCCTTCATTATTCAACCTATTGAGACGTATAATAGATATTATCTCGTTGGACTCACATTTTAAGACTTCTTCTAACTCTTTTATGTCAGTCTCCAAGTCCATTTGTTTTACTATTCCGTAACATAAGTTTAATTCATAGGTCAGCTGGCATCTTAATCCCAAATCTGCCATTTCACTACAGTTCAATAAAACGTCTGCTTTTTCTTTGGAATCGAACATAATTAGTACTTTAAAATTACTTTTATATTTTATTCTCAAAATATTTTCTATTTTATTTCTTCTCATAAGCTTTGCCAGGGCTATTTGTTTGGGTAGCGGATCTTTAGAAGTAACGCAAACTTCAAATTTAGTAGTTTCCTTACTAGACTGACTATTCGCTCCATCATTTTTGGAAAAACTACGGTTAAGTCTTTTTGGTCTTCGACTTACCGTGATAAAATCACCATCGTCTTCATCATATTCTGCACCTTCATCACTTTCATTTCTAGACCTCTTTACTCGCTGCGACGCCTCGACTGCCACCGAGTGGCTTATGTTCCTCTCTTCCTCTTGTTCCATTATTTCAGCTTCATCATCACTACAATCACTCAGCAACTTAGGTAAACTAGGTGATAACCTTCTACTACTTTCATTACTCATTATTAAATAAACAAATAAATGTGGGTATGCGGAAAAAAGATAGATTCATTGCAATATACGGAGCGGTTAGACTAACGCGTGCGTATGGCTCACCGATCCGCGCGCAACTGTTATCAAGCTTTGGTTTTCTAAGACAACGGTCCTGTCATTTACTTCCTCAGAATATAAATATGTGAGCACCATGTATCTATCACATAATTGATTTACCTGTCATTTCTTCATTTTTCATTCCTTTTACTTTTTTATTTTATTCTAGGTGCATCGTCTTCACATATAATTATATTATGTACACAAAACCTTCTAAATCGCTTTAAAAGAGTAACGGTGGAGTTTCTTCTCCATACGAAAACTACCATTTGGAATGGGCGACTAGAATCAATTCTAATTTGTTGTAATTTTTGACGTTCAAAAGTGCCTTAATGTGCCTGTTTGAAATAAATGATTTGACTTTGACTTTGAATGAACTCAAAATAAAGAGGGTTTTTGACACCGTACATTCAAACTCAAAACACATCATTATGATATTTGAACTGAGTTGTCTTTTGTGTTTAAATTGTGCACCTTATGTATGTGCCAAATAAAGGTACCTATTTTCTTTCTGTGTTTCTTTATAGGCCGCACGCATAAAGTAATTAATCAATCTTAATAGCCATTTGCCAACTATGTTGGGGTCAGTTTCCAGTCTGACCGGATGCAGCTGAATACCGCTGTATTTTACATGGAGCGACTGGCTATGATGTAGTATAATATACTGAAGTAATATAATATAATAAAAGCTAACCAAGACAAAGAACAGAAATCTATAAATTAAGAACAATCCCGACTATCTCCAGACATTGTCAAAGACGTTGCGTTAAAAATATGTAAGTGGGCTTTCAGCCGGTGAAATGAGCTCGAAGTGAGCTGTCAAGATAGTATGACAGCTCACTTCACCGAAGGTTTCACGGTGAGATTTTAACAAAATAGTTCAACTCTTTTTTTATTCATTTTCTACCAAATAAAGTTCCGGTGAGAGCAGTGGTGTCCCATCCAGTGGTATCTGCCGCGATTTACGAGTCAAAGGTCCGAAACTTGGTGGGTACGAACCCGTACATGCGCTTTACTTTGCGTGAAATTTCATCACCACTGTTCTCAAAACGGTAAAGGAAAACCTCGCGAGGGAACCGGCATGTCGTAGAACCAAAAATGCGAAGACATGACATCTACCAACCCGCACTTGGATTAAGGGACTTACCAACCGAATTTCGACAAACCGTAATACGACAAGGTTTTGTTTCGACAGTATGGAATTCCGACACGTCTTCATTTGGACAATAATTTAGTTCGAAATACCTTAAGTCCGACACTACTGTACTCCGACACAGCCTTTCTTCGACATGACTTAACTAGGAAACGATCCGACTTCGACGACAGGCTTCTTCGACAACAATGGTTGTCCGACATGAGTCAATTTCGACGTACTCTACTTCTCCTGTGTACAGGAACATTATAGGCTAATTATTTAACTTCCGGTTTTTCATAGCCAGTAAATCGCCCAAGCAACTGGCCTGCCACCCCATCTAAACGCACCTCCCCCATCCCGGGCATGTAATGATGTCCTATTGACTTGCCGGTCCGAGCGTGGCATTGAAAGAAACGTCTTCCGGTCAGTGTAAACACAGCCTAATAAGGGTGCATTCATTGCATTCAAAGGCGCGATTGCGACTTTTGGTATCACAGTTGCAAAAGGCCGTAGAACTAGTGGACACCGTTTTATGTGTACGGAGATTAACGTCATCATTTTTCGTATTGAAGAGGGTGGAACGCTTATATAATAAGTAGGTTACGCCTAAGAGGGGCTCGTGGCTATGTAACAGTCACACGAGTCGATCGATCAGGTTAAGCTACGCTTGCCGCAGTCGGTTCGTGGATCGGTGTCGAGAAAGCACGTTAAGCCGTTGGTCCCGGCTGTCATTCTTGGATCTTTGACAGTCGTTACGGGTCGTCAGTAGCCCGAAAGTCTGACAAGCAGTCTTACTAAGGGGCATCGTGTTACCCAGTAACTGGGTTTTGGAGGTCAGATAGGCAGTTGCTCCATGTAAAATACTGGTATTCAGTTGCATTCGGTTAGACTGGAAGCTGACCCCAACATAGTTAGGATAAGGCTAGCAGACTGATTGCATAAGATTACTCACAAATTTTATTGTCATATTTTATTTATTAGGGTTCCGTACCCAAAGGGTAAAAACGGGACCCTATTACTATTTCGCTGTCTGTCCATCCGTCCGTCTGTCTGTCACCAGGCTGTATCTCAAGAACCGCGATAGCTAGACAGTTGAAATTTTCACAAATCGTGTATTTCTGTTGCCGCTATGACAACAAATACTAAAAACAAAATAAAATAAATATTTAAGGGGGGCTCGAATACAACAAACGTGTTTTTTCGGCGTTTTTGCCTCGTGGTACAGAACTTTTCGTGTGCGAGTCCGACTCGCACTTGGCCAGTTTTTATTTGTTTAATTTGTACAAATCTTTAAACATAAAAACGGGAAATTAGAGATATTTTTTACAGATTGAGACTAAGATCAGACTGTGAACGGTCTAAAAATTACAAGAATTGCCCTCTTTATAAAGTTGTCAGCCAAATAAACCTAGCCAGGTAATTACATCGATAATACACATAAAATGGCAATTGATGGCAATGCCTTTCATTATGCCAGTTCAGCTATGTTCATTGCGTCATTTACGTTGTTAGCAGATGAATTTTTCAAACTTATGCAGCAATGGTTTAGTAACTACCGTGATGGGATACCACCGACAACAACGACAAAGAGATATCTGTTTAATTGTAGTAGTATTGACGTGGTGGTACTGACCAGAATGGAGTTTACATATAAAGCAAGCTCGAGCAAAAAGAAAACAGTAAAAATCGATAATAATGAAACCACGCGGGTCCAATGAGGGTTACTTGATGTCACCATGTCTTCGAATTTTTGGTTCTAGTACATGCCGGTTTCCTCACGATGCTGTTCATCAGTCACCGAATCGGGCACAAATTGTCTAAACGACAATAATAATCAAAGTCCGCCAGCTGCGGGCGTACCTAGTACCCTTACACAAGCAACAACTTACTCAATATGAGAGCTATGTAAGTTAGAGTCAATACTACAACCGGCAGATGATGAGCTGGGGGCACAGATGAGATAGAAGATGGAATGCTAAGCTTATGCTGCTCATAGTCACGTGGCTGTCAATTATTGCGATAAAGGGCTATCCCTTTATTGGTGACTAATTCTATAATTAGTCACCAATTAGATACGACAACAATTTGTTCCAGATGGTAGAATTTACCTGGAAAAAAACTATTATTTGTAACTTGTAACGACTCCTCACCTGTATACCTACATTCTACGCAAATAAACATTTTCTATTCTATTCTAAAACCGCCCATTGTATGACCCTCTTTGCACAGAGCGCGGCCATCATTATGACAGATTTGAAGAATTCGTGAGATCAAATGACGGGTGCAACATAATTTTCGTTTCTGATTGAAAATGCGCCACTTAAACGTGACTTAACGTCGCATTTGCGCAGCATCTACTTTGCTTATGCGTTCGGAGAATGCCTACGCTGAACAAATGCGAGATATAAAGGTGGCTTTAAAGTTAAGTAATTAGATAATTTAAGTCACAACTTCGGGTTGAACTAGTAGTGTACGGTGCAACCGCACATTCTGCAATTCAGCAGTTCACGCCACACATTCATTCAACTCATTATAATTAGTTCAGTTCGCGTTGGGCTATCAAGTCAGCCAGGCGTCCTCGTTACAGCCAACAAGGGCAGCGTCACTCACTTCATTTCCACACCATCAGTCCATTAAGCTCATTTTACCTATAAGTACCTTTGGGACAATACAGTAGTGTTTCAGTACTTACCTTCTTTTATTCCATTCATCCCTCATCTAAAAGTAATGTATGGTCTAGCAAGGGATCATACAAGTAGCATACTAGATTAGTAACTAAGTTTGAAATGATTACCACGGACTGTTTACTTGTTACACACTGACGATTATTTATAAAATAAAAATTTACAAAAATAAATTATGTTTTAAAACTAGATGTGGTCGGTGTTTCCTATCCGACTACCCTGAGAAGGATCGAAATAAACTCCGAGGTCTCTTTTAAGAGCGTTTACGCCGTACGGCATTTCATACAAACTTTCTTTAATGAAACTTCATACGCATAAGCAGGATACAAAGGTCTAAAAAGTTATTTAAGAACATTTTCTAATAATAGTGTTACAGCCAAATTAGACCGATTTTAAAATTTCCATAGAAACAGAGATTTCCAGCTATCTTTTTTAAATTGGACATTTCGAAAATGTACTTAAGTAACTTTTTAGACCTTTGCATCCTGCTTATGAGTATGAAGTTTCATTAAAATCGGTTCATTCATTTCGAAAAACAAGGGCTTGAAAGTTTGCATGAAATGCCGTACGGCGTAAACGCTCTTAATGTCGTCATAATTTTGGTCAGGCCATTATCGAGGAATACAGGCATGATTTGAAATACTCCATTTACTGATTACTCTGTGACCATATTACTTCGCGATGATATAGCCGGGGAAACTTCCGATACGAAGCTATTGTGAAACACAAATATTGAAACTGAGCCTACGGAGTCGGACCACAGTTAGTTGAGCAACAGCTGCGCCATTATATTGGAAAGTTTGTAGTGGAGGTAAATATTTACTTGCACATATGTACCTTCATATAATCATACCTTATTACAAAACTATGTACACTGTACAAAAAAGCCAAAAAAATATGTATTCACTTAGTCAAATCAAATCAAAATATTTTATTTCACTTATACCTACATTTTTGAAACGTCAGAAGCTAGGTGCGCGGTTCCAATTGGTCGTTTCCTATGGAAAAGAGCCGGCAAGAAACTCCACGGTTCCACTTTTAAAAATAATTGGCGTTTACAATGTTTTCAAATTACAGTGTTAACAGGTATGGGAGGTCAGTGTAGGCCTATCAACAAGTACCAGGTTCTTAATAAAATAGAAAATGATCCACAAATCTACTATCTATAAGTCCTACAACGATCTCACATTCACAAAATATAAAAGAATATATTTAAAACAATCATCTGCCTAGCCTTTTCCCAACTATGTTGGGGTCAGCTTCTAGTCTAACCGGATGCAGCTGAATACCAGTATTTTACATGGAGCGACTGCCTATCTGATCTCCACAACCCAGTTACCTGATAATTAAGACTAGTTGTCAGACTTTCGGTCTTCTGACGACCCGTAACAACTGTTAAAGATCCACGAACGACAGGCGGGACCAATGGTTTAATTAATTTATTTATTTATTTATATATACTTTATTGTACACCAGAAAATACATAACAAAAAAATACAATTATTAATACAAAACATACAATGGGCGGCCTTATCGCTTTCTGCGATCTCTTCCAGGCAACCTTGGAATGGACAGTGATTGCGTGCATATAAAAAAAAAATATGTTTTTAATTTTAATTTTTTGGTTTAATGTGCTTTCCGAGGCACGGAGCGGTCTTGGTTTGTGAAGATAGTCACCCATCCATGGACCAACCGCGGCAAGACGGATCGATCTACCCCTGCAGCTGTTATTATTTAGCCACAAGCCCCATTTAAAAGATAAATAATATAATAATTGGTTGATCATTCATTGGTTTGTTTGAACTATTTTCTGTTGTTTTAAGTGAATTTAAATCATATTGTTGTAAAATACTGTTTTTTTTTGGTAGAAGATTTGTAACAAAACTAACCTTTTACTTGTGCATAAAGTTTTAATAAATAAATAAAATAAATTCTAGTTTTCACTGTGGCTATCTTGTAAAAAGCTGTGCCTTCACATCTTAGAAGGTTCCGTACACCAGCATAACCCTAAACCTTATCCAAACATACAAATTCATACATAATCCCTAATTAGCCACCACTGGAAACTTCGCCACCCTTGGATTGATTAGAGATCAAACAATAACCCCTGCGGCGCTCCTGTGAGCAACTATGTCCAAGTTGTACATTTTGAGTTTTGGGTGTAGAGTGACCATCGTGCAGGCGGGTTTATTCGAAACCAAAATAGTGCATTAAAACACAGTCGGTTAATTTAGACTTCATACATATTTTACATTACAAAATAGGGCCTGATCTTGACCCCGATTTAATAATCAGATTTAAGACAATAATCACTTTTTGGAGGTTAAAATTTACATCATGTAGTGTCTAAAATGGACTAGCGGATGTTTTCGAACAGACTTTCAATCAAAATCGTATTCTAAAAAAAAATCTAAATCCCTTGGTTGGCTTTGGTCATTAATCTATTAATGAATACATCTGGCGCCAATAAATTGGACCCAGATAAATTATAAGGTACTCCATATACTTAAGGCGACTGCATGACCTAAAGCGCGGTCACTGTCGGACTGCATAGAAAAGAAAGAGAAGCGCGATGACACAACGCTGGTAATTTATTGCAAAATATGAAGCAATTATCTATTTACAAAAAATCTATTGTTTGGACTAAAAAATTAAAACAGTAGTGTTTTAGTATGTTACTTGTAGAATAATCTGACAAAAAATCAGAATGATTGTATGTATATTAGTATGGTTTTTATTGTAAAAAGAAAGTTTGTAGAGGTATCTTCATGATTTTTTTCTATCGTATCAAATTAGTTGTATTATGTTGTCAACACACCATCTACTAGCATAATATCCTGAAGAATATAATATTTTTCTGATTTAGTTTGCTGTAGTCGATCATATACTTTTATTATTTCTAAAACTTGCGTTTTTTGTGTTTAGGTCCTGGAAGCCCCTTAATTGAAAAGCGAGAATTTCAAAGAGATCACCATCAGTACTTTTCATAGCAAGCATCGTGATGCGACGTACGGCAGACACTATCTAAGCAGCCGATGAAACCACAGCCTTCTCTTTTTCTTTTTATTGTGTTAAGGACATTCCCTCCTTCCCGTAATCTACAGGCACACTACCCCAAGACAGGTCCAAAGGTGGAATATTTGCCGAGTAAGTTCCTGACCGTTGTTGACACTAACGATTTGTGCTCCACCATTGCTCTTACACGTTAGTTCGAGTTATTAACACTATCTAATTGATGTGTGCTTGAAGTTCTGGTGGCTGTGGTAGCAGTAACAGGGTTATGAACTTCTGAGGTAGGATGTGGGCTCAAACGACCCGCGAGTACGTCTTCGTGGTTGTTGATAAACATGCATAGCTACACTGTTAATTAATTTACAAATATAACCTAAGGCAGCACGCGTAGCATGAGCACCATATCGGGTTTTGGCGATGGAAGAATGGGGATGCATTTTTGGGATACATGAAGAAGCCTCCTCGTATAGCGTATTTTGTTCCGCCAGTTACTCAACTAAACCGAGCGCTCGGCACATCCTGGACAGTCACATCCAAGACCTTATTTGACAGGCCATTTCTTCCCTTGCGGTGGTAGCGCTAACGCCCGCCTGGTCTGCGACCACCCTCCCACCGAAGTCCGTCGTCAAGCAGCCGGTTGTGTTTCGCTGATGTGTGGGAGTTCTAGTGTCTTAGGCATCTTCTGGGCACGCTCGTTCCATCATAGACCTCATCCATCGCTTTCCATCAGGCGTGATTAAGGTCAAGAGCAGGTCCATTCAGCAATAAAAAAAAATAGACAAAATTAATCTACAATCTGTCGCTTTGTCTATTCTGCCGTCGACAAACCCGTTTCTATGGTGACGACGCTACGCGTGCAAGACATGACTGACACACTGGGGGCCTACATAGCACAGAACTGGTGCCCTGAGACAGAAAGCAGGTAGGCAGGCCACGTAGGAGATGGCGGGACGAACTGGAAAGGTTCCGTCCAAACTGGCAGGAGGATTAGCAAGCTGGCGAAAGATAGAAGGAGTGGAAGGAGGCCTCTGACTAGGGACAGAGCAGGATAGAAAAAAAACATCCTCATGTGACGTGTAAGAAATATGATGGTATGTTATCTAACACGAGCAGAGGGCAGTGGAGGCCCAGTGGGATCGGCACCGAGGGAAGAGACGTAGTTAGGTCCTGGGTTCGAACCCAAGCAGGTGCCTTACTTTGTGTAATTTATTCCATCATAACCACTGCTCTTAAAACGGTGAAGGAATACATCGTGAAGAAACCGGCATGTCCTAAAAGCAAAAATTCGAAGACCTGTGGCATCCACCAACCCGAACTGGGCGCGCGTGGTGGAATATGGCCTTCTCACTCTCACAGAGAGGTGGTCTTTGTCTCAGCAGTGGGAACATTAAGGACTGATTACGCTATTAATACGGAACATAAACCAATGATGCCGAAAGTAATAACCAAAAATTAATCAAATAAAAAGCTTTTATATAAATATGGAGGCTCGGAATCGCGCGTCTATCAAAATCATTAAAATGAACGCGAGGACAGTCGCGGTCGTATTTCGATGGATACGCCCAAATTTTCATCAAATATATGACACGGCTTAAGTGATACGAGGGTAGCTATTATCAGTTGCAACTAGGGTATTGTTGCTAAAGCTACAGATTCTTAAAAGAGCGGTGACCGCCACATAGCGTCCGAAATTTACCGTCGAATGACGTCAATGAAACGTCATTAATGTAGTTGCTGTGTTTTTTAGAGAACGGTTTTTGACGCCATAAGGCGAACCCTGCTGTCATCAGTTCCATAATGCTACAGTTTCCTAGAAGATGGCCACTACGGCCGTTATATATTATACTAGCGGCCAGCGCGGCCGCAGATAACGGCCGTAGTGACAGCTGTCATGAAAATGATGACAGCGGTAAAGATTTAAATCGTTAGATTCGTACCCTACCGCGTAAAAAGATGTCGCGTTTCTGTTTCGTTATTAGACTTCTGACACACAATGACGCAGTGACTTGACTTGGTTGTCATGGAGACACTATTTAATTACTCTTCTCATTATGGACACTTTTCGTGTGACTAACAATAAGTACGGTGAGAGCAAATCTGACGATTTAAATCTTTGGGCACCAACGACATTTGACGTATTGTCACATCAGTATGTTGCAATACGTCAAATGTCGTTGGTGCCCAAAGATTTAAATCGCGATTTTAATCGATTTAGAGCGGTTCCGTCATATTATAACGGCCATCATGAAAATCTGTCATTTACATCAGTATGTAAATGACAGATTTTCATGATGGCCGTTATAATATGACGGAACCGCTCTCCTAGGAATCCAAAGCTTAACAGCCGTCACTGCGTCCGTAATGTGGCGACCACCGCTCTTCTAGAGCACCGTAACTTTAGCGGCATGTCAGTGACAGTCAATATTAGCCCTACACAATGGTCATCATCTGCCTAGCCTTTTCCCAACTATGTTGGGGTCGGCTTCCAGTCTAACCGGATGCAGCTGAATACCATTATTTTACATGGAGCGACTGCCTATCCGACCTCCACAACCCAGTTACTGGGTAATATAATACCCCTTGGTAAGACTGGTTATCAGACTTTCGGGCTTGTGACTACCCGAAATGACTGTCAAAGATCCACGAATGACAGCCGGGACCAACGGCTTAACGTGCTTTTCTAGGCACGGAGGGGTCTCGGTGTGTAAAGATGGTCACCCAGGTACAGACCAACCGCGGCAAGCGTAGCTTAACCTGATCGATCGACCTGTGCGGATGTTATTATTTAGCCACGGGCCCCTCCATAAACTAATAATCAACAATGACGGCCGAGTGGTATCGTAATTTGCAATATTGTGATGAAAGAAAGCATCAAGCGTTTAAAACTAAGTGTAGGTACAGACGCCAGCACATCAAGCTACTACAATCTGTCAAATTTCTTTAATAGATTTTCAACTTTATCGCAAAAGTATAAGGTTCTAAGTTCATTGGGAAAATTTGACAGTTTTGGAGTAGCTTGATGTGCTGGTGTCCGTACATTAAAAACTACCAAAAAAAATAATGGGAGGCCAAAGGCTCTCAGCATAATGCTGCGATATTTAAGAAATCAGAGTTATTCCGGTCTAATCCCCTGAAAACCCCCCTTCACCCCCTCCTCGATCCCTTGCTTGTTCGTCTTCTGTTTTAATCTGTCTTATCCGCTATAAACTTTCTCATTCCGGTTTGAAAATATAGCTCATTTTTGTAACCAAAAAGTTTCACGCTCCCGCTCTCGCGGCCGCTCTTGCCTCAGCCCGGTCATCGCATGCTCGGCACGCCCAAATTCTCATATAGACTAACACGATATGCAAATATGGGACATAAAGGTAATATTTCGTGATAACACTGTAAGGTAATTAATAAAATATGTCCTCTCAACTAGTGGGCGAGGATTGGGGCCGTACGTATTAGATTTGATTGTTTTGCCGCATGATTTATTATTGTTGTTTTGACCTTAATTATTTTCGTATGTGATATTAGAGTGCTTTTGTTTTCAATTATGACAATTTGCGTGAATGGTTGATTCGAAGGACTGGGATTTTTTCTAGAACAAGGCTTAAAATTGCGGAGCAGTTATAAAGAGTGTTGACCTTTCATCGAAGAGGGGTGCTCAGGTTCAGCAGATCAGGTTAAGCTACGCTTGCCGCAGTTGGTCGCTGGATGGGTGACCATCTTTACATACCGTGACCCCTCCGTGCCTCGCCGTTGGTCCCGGCTGTCATTCGTGGATCTTTGACAGTAGTTATGGGTCGTCAGAAGCCCGAAAGTTTGACAACCAGTCTTACTAAGAGGTATCGTATTACCCAGTAACTCGGTTGTGGTGGTCAGATAGACAGTCGCTCCATGTAAAATACTGGTATTCAGCTGCATCCAGTTAGATTGGAAGTCGACCCCAACATAGTTGGGAAAAGGCTAGGATGGTGACTTTTAATCGAAGATTACCTTCTTCGAAATGAAAATGGTAAACAGTAAATGCGTCAAAAGTTATATAAGAACTAACTTATCTGTACTAAATATTATAAAGAGGTAAATATTACATTATATTATATTTGAGTTATATATATATTATATTATATTATATTTGAGTTTATATGCAGGCGGTAATCTTCGGAACTACCGACCTGATTCCGAAAATTCTCGCACTAATGGAAAGTTACAGTAATTCCTAGTAACATAGGATATATTTTATGTTAAAACAAGAAATTTCACGCGGACGAACTCGCGGGCCGAAGATAGTATTAAAATTATATAAATTAATAATAATCACACTAATATTATAAAGTCGAAAGTTTGTGAGAATAATTCAGGGTGAGGGGGTGTGTGTTTATTTATAGGTTTGTTACTTCTTCACGTTCAAACGGCTGGACCAATTTTGATAAAATTTTGTATGGACGTAGCTGACACCCTGGGTTAATCCAGGGTGTCAGTTACCTCCATACAAAATGTTTATATAATATTTCGTTTTATCCCGATATTCCCATAGGAATGATAGGATCGACATTTACGCGGGTGAAACCGCGGGGCGCAGCTAGTTAATAATAAATTTAAGGGCCGAACCCAATAACTTATTTTCAGATAAAGACAGATCGCTACTGATGGTAGCCAGTTTAATAATTAACTATCATAAAATCATACAGATCGCTACTGAAATAGATTAGATGTTAAAACCAGATATAGATAGGTTTTTCTACCTCCAGTATGCCAAAACTTATGATAGGCAGTAACAATAACCAAATATTCCTTGCTAACGAACAAAAAAGTTCAAAAAAATATTTGAAGGCACTCTAGCATGTCTATTATCAGAAAAAAGGAATGCAAAGATAGTGTTGTCAACCCTCAGAATACCCCACCCTGTAGAGACCAAACACGGGGTCATACACGTAAACTATACATAATCAAAAAAAGATTTATAATTAAATACATGTACAACCGCGAACACTAGTCAATTAACATTAAAATGCCACAGGTACACGCGCCACCAGAAATATATTAGAGTAATATTAATAACGGTTACATTGCATGCGTGTGGGCAATTAGTGGACTTCGGTGACACGTTATGTTTGATTTAAATATCGAGAGCGTACTGTTTTCGAGTGTACCTACAGGTTTAAAAAGTTTAATAAGTAGATATGGGAGCCGACTCCCTTGTTCACAAACTAAACTAAATTTAAGTTCAGTGCATCGTTTTCTTTCTATTTCATTAAGAAAAGGACAGAAGATACATTTTAGTTTAGTCCTATCAAATTAATCAGCGCCTGACACTACTCCATACAAGTTTAAACGTGATTAAAAACTTGCCTACTATAATTTACGTCAGGCGCTAAAATTTATCTTCTGTCCTTTTCTTAATGAAATAGAAAGAAAAAGATGCATTGAACTTCAATTTAGTTTAATTTGTGAACAACAGAATCGGTATCATTGTAAACTTTACTTTTAAATAAAATTTGCATTTTCGTAGGGTGCGGATATTAATATTATTGAATACTTTATTTCGTTAATATACCTATCAATTTCGTTTTAAAATATTAGAATATAGAAACATTTGAAAATATATAAAATAGTAGCCTACGGTAACGGGACGGTACGGTATCGGGAACAAGGTCCCAGCTACCGGCGGTCATGGTTCCAGAAAGAGGAAGATCCTAACAATGCGAGCCGTATCCAGAAGTACCGCTTTCTGAATCAAGCCGTTAATCCAGCCACCCAACGAGAGCCTCTTCAAATGTTTGTCGAGGCTCTTGGCTATTTAGCCATTGACTGTCACGATTATCGGCTATTGCCGATATCGCTCACATCCCACATGTCGACGACCTCGCGACCCAAGTCAAGATACTTGTTGTCCGACTGTTATTGTTAGTTGACAATAATATGAATGAAAACTATATTTAAGATGAGTGATAACCTGAAAAGGAGACTAGCAAACAGCTTGATGAACTAAATTATTATTCCTTGCAGAAGTCAGATGGCAGAAGTGATAATGATAAACCCACGTTAAATTCAAACGATTGATAAGATAGTACACGATTAGCTTCATAAGACTTATCAGTTAACATTACACTAATATTATAAAGGCGAAAATTTGTGAGTGTGTGTGTGTGTGTTTATATGTTTGTTACTTCTTCACGCTCAAACGGCTGGACGAATTTTGATAAAAGTTTGTATGGAATTGGTTGACACCCTGGATTAACATACAGGCTACTTTTTATCCCAATATTCCCACGGGATCGACATGTAGGCGGGTGAAACCGCGGGGCGCATCTAGTAACAAATAAAGCTAAAATTATCAGTTACTAATGAAATAAAAAAGATATCTTAAATAAAACATTATGGCCTCCTTCTTATCTTGACTTAAATATAAGATATCTTTACAAGACAAAACTAAATTTTAAGCTACTTTTAGTTAGTAAGCCAACCATTTTCGTGTCGTATAGTTCATCATGTTTGCCAACAAAGTGGTCCTCGTTACGGGCGGCAGCTCCGGCATCGGAGCGGCTACTGTGGAGTTATTTGCCAAGGAGGGAGCTTCGGTTGCCTTCGTCGGAAGAAACGAAGAGAAACTAAAGGAAGTCGCCAAACGTTGTGAGCAGCATGGAGCCAACACCCTCGTTATCAAAGCAGATGTCTCTAAAGAGGAGGAAGCCAAAACTATCGTCCAACAAACTGTTGACAAGTTCGGAAAACTCGACATACTCGTCAACAACGCTGGGATATTACGGTTCGCGAGTATACTGCAACCCAATCTACTACAGACCTACGATGAGGTCATGAACACGAACCTACGCCCCGTCGTCCTCATCACCAACTTAGCGGTCCCATACCTCATAGAAACAAAAGGCAACATCATAAACGTATCCAGTATTGCATCCACATTAAGTCAGATACCAGGACTGATGTCTTACAGTGTTTCCAAAGCTGGTATGGATCATTTTACAAGGTTTGCTGCAATGGAACTGGCTCCTTCTGGCGTGCGAGTGAACTCTGTCAATCCTGGACCAGTAATAACTGACATAATAACGAATTCTGACTTGGCTCCAGAATTAAAAGAGGGTAGAGATGTTGCGAGTAAGACAGCACTGGGAAGATCTTCAGATGCTGATGAGGTTGGTGATATAATCCTGTACCTAGCCAGTGACAAGGCTAGGAGTGTAACCGGATCCTGTTATGTTATTGATAATGGTTATATGCTAAAGTAGGCTATTTTATTGAGTCCGCGTATCACTGGTCAGTTTTCTTTTTGTTGTTGCCAAGTTTGTCATTTGTGTATTCCAATTGTGATTATAAACAAATGCATGTATGAATATTTTACAATGTTGTTTTATTATGTGATTGGATGGCAAAGTACGTCATCTGCATCATCTGCCTAACCTTTTCCCAACTATGTTGGGGTCGGCTTCCAGTCTAACCAGATGCAGCTGAATACCAGTATTTTTCATGGCGCGACTGCGTATCTGACCTCCACAACCCAGTTACTGGGTAATACGATACACCATGGTAAGACTGGTTGTCAGACTTTCGGGCTTCTGACTACCCGTAATGACTGTCAAACATCCACGAATGACAGCCGGGACACGGAGGGGTCTCGGTATGTAAAGATGGCCACCCATCCACAGAACAACCGCGGCAAGCGTAGCTTAACCTGATCGATCGACCTGTGCGGCTGTTATTGGCAAACTACCTAATAGTTGAAATACGCGATGTCTACTTACCATCACGTATTCCACCAATGGACAACTGCAATACCAGAGGAATCGCAAATGTTGTCCCAAAGATAAAGCTTAAATGTTGGTAGTTACACCAGCACTGATTCCCTTCAAACCGAAGTACAACCAAAGCAGTGCATACAGACTAGGAGCCAAGTCCATCCAAACCCCATAAAAAAAATTAAAGTCATTTATTCAAACGAGGCTGAGTAACACCCCTTTTTGAACGTCAAAATTCCTGACAATTCCGACAGTCCCCAAATACAACTTCCTAGTGCTTTATCTGGTAACAAGTAGTGGCGCAACAAACTCTGCAGCAGCACAGCTGTCTGTTCAGTAACATTTAAGTTGGGCAGCCTTTTGCGCGGACTTGTCTGTGTGGTGCCGGACTTAAAGAATAGCACCACCCCTTACTTCCCGTGGGTGTCGTAAAAGGCGACTAAGGGTCTTACTGGAGAATGGGTAGCAGCGTTCTCTATGCATTCCACCATCATACCATACTGCGATCGCCAACCCGCCTGCCAAGCGTGGCTATTATGGCAAACCCCCCCAAAATTGGGGGAGGCCTATGTCCAGCAGTGGACGTCTATCGGCTGAAATCATGATGATGATGAGCCTTTTGCGTTGCTATCTTTGTTTTGTAGCGCAGTATATTGTTACGAACGCCAACCGCTAACACCTGGTGTTGTAGTTACTACCCAGATTACTAAAGATACACATTAAAACAGAAAAATACCTTACAAAATTATCACAGCATTGATGTTGATAGATATCCATTATCTTATCTCATATCGTTTCAGCGGCCATATTTTATTTACTCATAATGACTATGCCTAGCCAAGGTATTACATAGCCCGAAAAGTTGCCAAACTTAAGTGGCAGTAGGCAGGGCACGTTGCTCGCAGAACAGATGGCTGATAGGGCCGAAAGGTTCTGGAGTGGCGACCGCGTACCGGAAGACGTAGCATTGGAAGGCCTCACACAAGGTGGTCCGACGACCTTGTGAAAGCTGCAGGAACCTTCTCAGCCTAGCCTTTTCCCAACTATGTTGGGGTCGGCTTCCAGTGTAACCGGATGCAACTGAATACCAGTATTTTACATGACCAGACCCTATCAGACCTCTACAACCCATCAGTTACTGGGTAATGCGATACCCCTTGGTAAGACTGGTTGTCAGACTTTTGGGCTTCTGACTAACCGTAACGACTGTCAAAGATCCACGAATGACAGCCGGGACCAACGGCATAACGTGCTTTCCGAGGCACGGAGGGGTCTCGGTATGTAAATATGGTCACCCATCCACAGACCAACCGCGGCAAGCGTTGCTTAACCTGATCGATCGACCTGTGCGACTGTTATTATTTAGCCAAGGACCCCTCTCAATCATCAATCTATAAGTATGTATTGATTGCATTTAATTAAAGTCTAGGGGTACTAAGTTTTTATTAAAATCTACTTTTTGCGCCTAGAATGTTCTAAATTTTGTTTTTGCACGTGTGTATATTGATATTATTTTCAGTAAGGCACCCAAAGACATTCTTTTCTTTACTTTTTCATAAAAATAAAACCACTCGTGTCTCATCAATGTTAACTTACTTTTTTTTTATTTCTGTTATATTTTAACCATAAATCTTTTTTTAAAAACACACTGCGTTGGTTGGTGTGTTCACCAACCAACGCAGTCAGGTAGAAGTGTCATTGATGAGAAGTACTAAACTTGACCGCTCGTCAAGGTTGTATTGTTTAGCGAAGTCACTTAATATAGAAAGAAAAAATCTTTAGTAAAATCATCATACACTTTAATTAAATTATGTAATCATTGATAACTGGTAGGTAGATACAACATTATAGGTGCAAATAACGATAGATATATTTCGTTCCCGACAACATTTGCTATGTTATCACTATCACCCACGCATAAAATGCGTTGACTAATAATATTACATCAACAGTACGCCGTTATCAATTACGTAATTAGAGCCAGTAATGCCCTTGGCTTTATCACTGGCTACATACACTATCATATCAGCGATCTCGCTAGTCTCCGATATTCTTTGCAGCGCCGTGTATTTCTTCAGGCTTTCTGCATTGACTTCCATACCTTCAAAGATATCAGTATGGACTGGACCAGGACTGATCGAATTGACTCTTATTCCATGAGGGGCAAGTTCCAAGGCGAGGCTTCTAGTAAAATGGTTCATTGCAGCCTTTGATGTCCTGTATGCTATGTTGTTCGGTCTTGTGGTGCAGGTTCCAGCAATACTCGACACGTTGATTATGTTTCCTTTAGATTTGATGATGTGGGGAGCAGCGAAGTAGGAAATACGGACAGTACCTCGGATGTTAATATTCATAACCTCATCGTAAGTCTTGAGAAAATGGTCTGATAGAATGCCAGCTTCTCTCAATATTCCAGCATTGTTAACAAGCACATCCAATTTTCCGAATTTATCGATAGTCTTCTTGACAATTAGGTCTGCTTCTTCATCTTTGGACACATCTGCTTTGATGGCAAGTGTTTCTGCTCCTAGCTTCTTACACCTGTCAGCAACTTCTTTTAGTTTAGCTTCGTTTCTTCCGACAATGGCTACAGAAGCACCTTCTTTAGCGAACAACTCTGCTGTGGTAGCACCAATGCCGGCACTACCTCCTGTGACCAAAACCACTTTTTTCACAAAACTCATTTCAATTAATTTTATTTCTGTCTAACGTCTGATCTGTAATGCTGACATGAAATAGACTGATGTGATAAAATGATCACTCAACATATAAAAAGATAAGTGTGTTTTAACATTAAGTATGCCGTTCATGATAATGTGCATTGAAATAACATGATGCTATCTGTTTGTAGAAACTCATTTTGGTCCAAAACTTTTTATTTGGTGACTATTATTTTTTACCTTACTCTATGTGCTTAACCTTTTCCCAACTGTGTTGGGGTCGGCTTCCAGTCTAACCAGTATTTTACATGAAGCGACTGCCTATCTGACCTTCACTACCCAGTTACTGGGTATTATTATTATTTACCTTATTTATGGCATTTTACTGGCATCAAATTACTTCTTATTTACATCTCTTTTAGCCGATGGGAGGCACATATTCACATACATGTATCTATTTTCTATCTACATATATGTAAAAATTAATTTTCGTGTGTTACCTAGTCTCGCAAAAACTCGAAAACGGCTCGACCGATTGTGATGAAACATTTGTAAGTTGTTGTGCGCGCGCCGGAGAAGTTTCCTAACAAAAAAAAAGGAAAAAGGCATTGCAACGCATTAGAT
The DNA here is from genome assembly GCA_916614155.1 of Mesoligia furuncula. Lineage (NCBI taxonomy): Eukaryota > Metazoa > Arthropoda > Insecta > Lepidoptera > Noctuidae > Mesoligia > Mesoligia furuncula. Next base: position 3,313,083 of record OU744810.1, read on the forward strand.
AGTCCATATAAATGTAAATAAAATGCTGTTTGTTGGTAAGGGCATTACTTGAGAAAGGCTGGACCGATTTGGCTACTTTTTTATGTAAAATGTTCGTTATAGTCCGAATTAGTTTTTATAGAAAGAAAAAAATGGAAAAGTTTCCCGGAAAATTTTCAAATTCGGGAATAACTGAACGTCCTTTTTTTCTATGGGATATATCGTTTGTATATCTAAATTATTGTCGGGCCAGCTAGTTATTAATACAAAACGAGTAAACCGGGGGGATCACAATAGTAACCTTGTGATAACAACAATGTTGAGAAAACTTGTAGTGGCACTTAATGATAAGTAATAGATACCTAGGTTACGTAATGTAACTGGTATTATTCAAGTAGGAAATAAACAATCATCTTTAAATGATGTGTTTGAAGTTAATAAAGGACAAATGTGATATTCTTTTGTAGTGGACGCTTTTAACGCGTACTTCTTTTTGACATCGTTCTCACATATAATTATAAATTGAACATTAGTGATGTAACTAATATTTTTGTAACAATATAACTTAAAAGAGTGTCCGTGAAGTTTCTTGCCAGTTCTTCTCCATAGGTACCTACGCTTTGGAATGGGCAACTAGCTTCATATTTTTTGACTGACCGACTTCTTGACAATTCAAAAGTGCCTGTAAATGGTTTAATTGAAATAAATGCTTTGAGTTTGAGTTTGAAATTGGATTGCTTGATAAGGCCACTTTACTTATATATAATTACGTTGCTTAAAACTGCCATAGAAAAGTTTTAACCATCACAGAATTGGCAAAATCTTCCGTTGTTCATATTGGTGTAATAGTAAAGTCTTCTGGGCACATTTCCGGATGACAGCGATGCGGACGAGTACTTCGTCGTTTAGATGTACTTTGTATAGTTAGTCATCCTAGTGTAAATAGAAGTTGTGTTATAGTTATATATAGGTGTATATGTGGGTAGCAGAGAAATTGTACGTTGGTTATAAAAAAAATCAATTGCTTAATAGAAAAATGAAAATATACGCGGTCAAAATGTATGAAAAAGCAATTTTTTTTTGTAACCAACCAAAAATTTTAATGCAAGGGGATTCAGAATCTTAACGTACTGAATGCTGTCCCGTATATTGTACAGATAGCAGCACATCAAGCTACGACAATCTGTCAAATTTCTTTAATAATATTAAAGAAATTTGACAGATTGATTATGTAGATTTTTTTACTTTATCTGTGGTTCAAAGTTGATTGGGAAAATTTGACAGTTTCGGGTAGCTTGATGTGCAGGCGTCTGTACATAAGCATTTAAATGTTTATTAAAAATATCAAATGAAGATACCTAGGTATTATAATTTTCATAAAGTAACAAAAGAGCAAGGCAAAGCAATGGCAAAAGGGAAAGCAATGGCTTTCAGAACAGATGTACGATGGGGCCGAAAGGTTCTGGAGTGGTGACCGCGTACCGGAAGACGTGGTGTTGGAAGGCCTCCGACAAGGTGGACTGATGACCGTGTGAAGGCCGCAGAAATCCGCTGGATGAGGGAAACACAGAACCGGTCGAGGTTGGGGGTGGCCTACGGCTGAAATGATGAAAGCAACAAAGAATACTACCTGCATATTTTCATGTTTATATTTTATAAAAAAAAATTTGTAAATATATAATTATTCTTTAGTTAAGTACCTATACCATAATCATATTTAAAATATACAATATCATAATTTCAGAGAGCCCACCCTCTATTTGTTAGAGACATAAACATTGACATGACATTGTCATAAAACTATGCTTCCATAACTATTTAATATAACTCCACAACCGGCAATGGAGGTCAGCCAATAGTGACGGGTGTGGTCAGATTATAGCTAATGTGTGATATAACTATACAGCTTCAGGTTGGGCGATACTGCAAAAGCTATATAATTATTTTAACTTTACCTTGTAGGCATTGTTATTGACAGCATTTTATTTTTCAGATTCAGATTTATTTATTTGCCAACAATGTAGGTACAGGTATAAGATAGTACAGACGCCAGCACATCAACCCACCCGAAACTGTCAAATTTTCCCAATCAACTTTGAACCTTATGCTTTAGCAATAAAGTTGAAGACCTATTAAAGAAATTTGACAGATTGTAGTAGCTTGATGTGCTGGCGTCTGTACATATTTACTTTTAAAAGATTTTATGAGGTTACGACCGTTTTGTAAAAGGCGATGATTGAGTTAATCGGGCCCAGTCCAGTCCGATCACTATGTTTAGCAAGTTAATCTCTTGGGGAAAGCAGGCTAAATACTTATGTGTGATCCTTGACCACCTCCTTAACTCCAGGGAGCACATAAAGGCGGCTCGTTCGCGCGCCGCTTTAGCTCTCAGTAGGCTCCAAGTCATATTGAGTGCCCGCAGCACATTGACCCTCAAGTGCAAATTGTGCATTTACTCCGAGGCCATCCGTCCTGTCATGACCTATGCTTGTGTCATATTCGCACACGCCAAGCCACACCATCTCCATGGTATGCAGACCATCTATAATCGTTTCCTCAGAAAGGTCACGGGAGCCCCCGTCTATGACCGCAATTAAAATCTACACATAAATCTTGGAATGCCCATCGTCCAGCAATTCATGAAACGCCTCTCCAAACGTTTCTTCGACTCTGCTTTAAAGCTTACCGCAATCCTACCCTCCTCCTCCACTACCCTCCTCCAGGAGAACAGTAAGGCCACCAGTGCTCTTAGGAAGTACAAGTCCGACCGCCGTCCTTCCGTCCTCGCCGGCGAGGCCCGCCGCGACGCCCCAGTCCATGTCCGCCCCAACCCTTGCTCGAGCCAGCCAACGCCGGTGAGCCTGTAGTTTTAAATTCGTCCCTAAATAATTCCGATCCAGCATGTCTCTTGCTGCCCTCCTCCAGGTCCGAGGTCCGTACCCCACAGGGGGTGCTCTTAGCATGTAGTCGCTTAATTTTTAAATCTTTTAGGCCCCACAGGCAAGTAGTTAAGCAGATGACAACCTCTAGGTTGAACAACGAGATGACATGTCCAAAAAAAAAAAAAAGGTCGGGCCAAGTCTGTGTGTATTTTTCGTTTTGTCATGTTTGGACGTCCTTACCATCACATCTGCGGAGTTTCGTTAACTAATTTAATTTAACTCTGCATTATTATCATAGATCGGAATAGGAATAATAATTTGTTCCTCAGAAAATCAAAACATTATCAAATAGAACAATTTGTATTTACAATAAAATCTTAATTAAAATAATCAATACGCTTCAACAATAATTCACTTATTTAAACAAAACTTTTCACTTATTTTAATAAAATCCCAAAGTATCAGTCGGAATCCCGTGGAATATCCATATTAACATCAATATGTTTGCGGTCAATGAACCTAAATAGCTCTATCTATTCCGATCACTGATTATTATACGCATAAGTGTATACTTAATATTAAACATATATAAAATAAATAAATCTCGACATTTTATCAAGTCGTGTAAACCGGCCGGGGCCGCTAATAAAAAAAAAGTCAGACGTCATCTGCTAGGGACGCATTTAAACCAGTCGACTTACACGAACCATACATTATATCAGAACACACATTTAAATCTATTAGGAAAATTAAAAAAATCGCCCCTTCCACTCGTTTGATAAGAATCTATTATTACAATAAAATCCTAGTTCGGACCGCTCCCATACAAACCGTATGATTTCATACAATTATTTGTAATGGTGACAAACGTTTTGTGTAGGTATCATTAGTTTCTATTTATAATTCCGTTTGGGTTATTAAAAAGGGCTATTCTGAAAGTCATTGTTGTTTGCAGATTGTTTCTTTTGTGTTACCTAATTGTTAACGATTTTGTGTACTTACTTACTTATGAATCGTACTTCTATGTGAAATGGAGATGTGTGTGTGTGGAGATGATATGTGCTATAGTGAAAAATTATTAGGGGGCCGATGAGGTCAGCCATATAGTTAATAATTGTAATAATTGTTTGCTGCACCGGACGACGTCATCAGGTCGGTGCCGGTTGTCGCTGAAAACCAGCGCTGGGGCTCTGTCTTGCATAGGGTCGCAGCATAATGCTGAGCGATAGCCGTTTTGCGTGGATGTGACGCATGTTTCTCCCAACCCTTTCTTATTTTATTTTTTTGACATATCTACCGCAAACAAACATATTTTCTTTCTTTCTTTCTTAGATGTGTTTTTTGTTGCCGAATGGGCTCTTGACCTCGATCATGCCTGGATTGCTTATCAAAATGGTGAAGGGAAACATCGTGACGAAACCGGCATGTCCTAGAACCAAAAGTTCTAAATCTTGTGACATCTACCAACCCACACTGGACCCAACCATCTACAACCTTTACTATGGGACCAACCCTGAAATCAGCTGTTCCCTACATTTATGTCCGTCTGACTCGTCAAAATGTAGGGAACAGCTGATTTTTTTTTCGCGATTTCATGTTTGGTCCCATAGTAAAAGTTGTTCATAATGATGAGTACAATGACCTCTTAAGAGGTTGTTAATGTTTTACCAATAACCCTGTAAAGATACGCATTCAAATCCATGGCGCTTATTCCATCTTATAAACAGATATTGTAATATTCAAGAAGACCCGTAAAAATAAACATATCGGCACTCGGGTATCAAAAACGTTACCTATACGTCTCTCAGGCCACCCCCACATAAATAATAGACACCCTATTATGACTCAAAGCGACATACGAAGTAAGAAATCAGTCGACGTCCGCGTGTCTGAATATTTCATGTTTCATTTCAGACTTTACAAACTTGTTTTTGCTATTTACCAACAGGATTTTCGACTCTATTCCAAGGGTATAAGGTTGGTGGATTGAAAAAGATGTGTTGGGTAATTTTGTCGTAATTTCGGCATTCAACTCTCAATACGGGATGGCTTATTAGCGTTTTTAAAGAATGTGTGTTTAGGCTTTAGTTATTAATAATAATAATAATAATACAATAATATTAATAATACACTCGACTTACCTACTAATTGCACCCAGTTTTCTATAATCTATATTTAACCTTAATAGTTACAGTCTACTGACAATATTAATTAGGTAATCTAAACTACCTACCAACTATAATAACTTAATTTGTAAACCTCAAACGGCGCAAATACTCCAATCTCTTTGGAACTTAATATGTATGTTTGAGCCGTTTGGGGTTGAAACTCTAGGGCCATGGGGCCCGAGTGCCCACTTAGTATTTCGAGACATCGCCAAGCGGTTGGTCAACTCTTCAGATGACCAGAGGGCTGGCCTATTGTTTGGCCAAAGAATCAGCATTGCCATACAACGTGGCAATGCTGCCAGTCTTTTGGGCACGTTTCCTGTTGACAGCGATGCGGATGAATTTTTTGATGCCCTTTGATTATTTCCCCTCCTTTTTATATAATAAGTAAGTAATAATAATATATACAAGTGTACACATAAACTACCTACCTACTATAATAACTTATTTGTAAAACCTCAAATGGCGCAAATACTCAAATCTCTTTGGAACTTGTATGTTTGAGCCGTTTGGGGTTGATTATTCCCTTCTTTTTATATAATAAGTAAGTAATAATAATATTATTATTATCACAAATTAAGTTGAATGTTATAATTAAATTAATTATTTGTAAATACTTAACTTATTAATTGATAATGTATCTGAATGTACTTAATTTTAATTTTATTATACCCACTGCATGCTATGATTGGCAAAACAGAGAGTCAACCGATTTTTTTTTAATTCGGTCTCTACACAGCGCTGTCAATAGTGTCAATTCCTAGCAAAAACAAACTCACTTAACCTAAGTTTTCACGGTAAGATTTTTACAGAATAGCACCGCTTGTGTGTTTTTTAACAAAGAAATGTTTTCATTCATTCCCTGTTGAATCTGGTAAGGTTTATCGCACTTTAGAAGTAACTCTCAAACTACTGAGATCAGTCCTTGATGCCACGAAATAACAGCTCTGCCAAAGCCAAATTGATGTTGTTGATCCTGTATTTCTGTTGGTTATGCCATAAAAATATATTTAAAAAATACTACCTACTCGTACACTGTACACCAAGCCTCTTGTGCAGCATTAATTGCATAACACACTATCAATTACAATCTAAAACACTTTGAAGGCTATTGCTAATCTATTGCATCAAAGGTTCGTCTGCTTAACAACGTAAATAATGCAATGAATCTTATTAACTGTCAAAATGAAAGCCATTGTTACTGTTAGTGTGTTACCACTTCACTTTCAACTTTTTCCCGCCATTCGCAATGACTGACAGATGTCATTAATGACAGCGGCTACCTTACTTTAATTAATGATAAATTGGCGCCGATTCCCTTCATCATCACATCTTTTTCTTTCTATTTCGTTAAGAAAAGGACAGAAGATAAATATTAGTTTAGTCCTGTCAAATTAGACAGCGCATAACGTAAATTGACGTATTTTTAGCAGACATGTTTTTCATCATCATCATCATCATTTCAGCCGAAAGACGTCCACTGCTGGACATAGGCCTCCCCCAAACCCACCTGCCAAGCGTGGCGATTGTGGCAAACCCCCCCCGGGTTTGCCACAATCGCCACGCTTGGCAGGCGGGTTGGCAATCGCAGTATGGTATGGTGGTGGAATGCATAGAGAAAGCTACGACACCCACCGACAAGAAAAGACACCCACGGGAAGTATGGGGTGGTGCTATTCTTTAAGTCCGGCACCACACAGACTACAATCATGTTTTTAATCACTTCTAAACTTGCTATAGAGTATCTTAATTTGACAGGACTAAACCCATATTTGTCTTCTGTCCTTTTCTTAATGAAATAGAAAGAAAAAGATGCACTGAACTTAAATTTAGTTTAGATTGTGAACAAGGGATTCGGCGCCAGTGTTTACATAATTAACTATTAAATAGATACTCTACAGTTACTCTGGACGTTCGGTGGACAGTATCTATACTCTGAAAGGACTGTAAACTAGACTTTTCAGGAATAGAGAACACTCTCTGTTATATTTCAAATACCTACTTAAACAAATTCAAAGTTCCTAAATGATAATTGAAGAATTGCCAAACTTAAGTTTCAGTGGGCAGGGCACATTGCTCGCATAACAGCCGATGGCCGATGGGGCCGAAAGCTTCTGGAGTGTCGACCGTGTACCGGAAGTCGTAGCGTTGAAAGGCCTCCCTCAAGGTGGACCGATGACCTTGTGAAGGCCGCAGGAATCCACTGAATACGGGAAGCACAGAACCGGTCGAAGTGGAGGTGCTTGGGGGATGTCCAGCAGTGGACGTCTTTCGGCTGAAATGTGAAAAAAAAAATATTTGACACTATGTTACAAACCAGTCATCATAAAATGAACACGAATGTATTGCCACAAAAGTGATCCTAACCCCCAAACTAGGCCTTTTTTTTTTTTTTTGTGGATGGGAAATCATCAAATGACTCCTCCCGCTCTGGGTGGAGCGGAAGGGAGTGTCAGACTCTTACTGACTAAAACCCACCCGTGTTCCTTCCTTAGCCCTTTATGTTCCGGGCCAGCGGTAACCCTTTCGGACAATCCCGCTGACCCGGCAGGCTTCGGCCCTACGGGGCCCCTCCTCGATGCTGACATCTCTTTGAGGCGCGCGTGGAACACGTACGCGCCGTCCGGCACGGGCCTGGTCCTGATCGGACGGTGAGCTACCCATTACCACAGTATAAAGATCATACAGTATTTCGACTTCATACAAACGGACGAAACGCGAGCTATACCTACGCGCCTCGACCTCGGCATGCGCTCGGCATACAGACAGTCGCGACTGTGCCGCAGTGATGAACGGACGGTGTGTTGTTTTTTTAACAATAACCGCGCGATTTTTTCACTAAAAATAAGTTCAAGTACATATTTAATATGACGAGTAGGCGATATTGTGCTACAATAAGATTATACTATGATTAAGATATACGGACTACAATAAAATTAATTCGCAAACTTTTTTGATTGTACCCAGCGAAGATTTTGTGGAATATATACAAAAATGGAGGAAATATTCCGAACTTAGCTGCAGGTATCTATAACCAAGTAAGAGATACTCCTTTTTCTCCACCTTGTCCATGTTTCCCAAAACAATTTTTAGTTAAGCTTTATATTAGAATGCGGATTTTTTATACGCATAAGCATTTCGTACGTCTCAGTCGAGGCGCAAATATTTTTCGGTCGCAAATTTATAAGATTTGTTATTCAAACATAGACATGGTTTTTTAATTAAATCTACCAAACATAAAACAACACGCATTTTTATTAAACACTTCCTATTCAATTCACAAAGTATTTTATTTGTTTATATAAAAAAAGTAAGTATATTTATTTATTTATTTTATTATTTATGTACACACAGTAAAATACAATAACAAAACTAAATGGAAACACAAAGTAGGCAAATGTAATTAAAATGCTGGAGGCGCCAGCCCTATCGCATGTGTACGTACCGCGCGGCTGTAGGCATTTATTTCAAGGTTACGGCCGAGTTACAATACTGTATGATCTTTATACTGTGCCATTACTCTCCGCCCGCAGGCCCGCGCCTACGGTGGCCGGGAGTCGTCACGCGGCTCCCGACGCCCGGAGCGTCTCCCGCGGCGGCTGGGACGGGAGGCTCTCTCCCTGAGCCGTCCCGCCACCTCCTTCGCTAGCATGACTGCTTCGCAGAAGGAGGTGACTGCCTCCCACTCCCTCTCGCCCCGGACCATGGCTTGCACCAGGGCCGGACGCGAGAGGTCGCCGTCGCTGCCGATCGCCTCTACGAGGACACGGCGGTGCTCCGCCCAAGCGGGGCAGACCTCCACCGTGTGCTCCATCGTGTCCTCTGGGCGATCCTGAAAATGGTGACACCCGGGCGTTTCCTCCCGCCTGATGATGTGCAGGAACCTCCCGAAACTTCCGTGTCCGGTGAGGACCTGCGTCAGGCGGTAGGTGAGGGCGCCGTGGCGCCTCTCTAGCCACTCCTCAAAGAGGGGTCTTATCGCCGCTATCGCGGCGTGCCCTGCTCTGGGTTGCGACAGTCGCTCTTTCCATGCCGCCATGAGATCGCGCCGGAGATCCGTCCGCTCCGCAGCGATTTGCTGCGGAAGCGGATCCTCCCCCCGGCGTTGTGCCTCCGCGCGCCACTCATACAGGCGCGCGAGGACTATCGCCTCCAGATCCCACGGCGGCGACCTGGCGGAGGCCTGGACCTGTATTTTGGGGGTCAATGATGATGATGAATTGCTAACCATAACCAAAAGTACATATGGTCATATTTCGAGTAATCTCCAAAATAAAACTGTTAATTACTTTGCTGTTATATTAACTTCTTTACCAAAAATAGTTGGTCCAGTAATCCAGCATTATGCTGAACACACGGCGTCTGCACATTGACGTTCAGAAGTGATGCCGAGTGCTGATAATGCAGATCACACACTGCTCAGAAGGATTGCCAGTAACGGTTGATACTTCTACAGTTCTGTTTACACTCAAAATGATGAATCAAAAGAAACAATACGTTTGCATTGTTTCTTTTGATTCATCATCATCCACAACCCGCCTTCACCCTCTGCGGGGCCATATGCCTCTCCTTTCTTGTGCCAATCCCTACGCTCCTGTACCAGCCTTATCCAGTTTTTTCCCGCGATAGCAACAACACTTCTTTTGTTTAGTATTGTTTTATTTTTAGGGTTCCGTACCCAAAGGGTTAAAACGGGACCTTATTACTAAGGCTCCACTGTCCGTCTGTCACCAGGCTGTATCTCATGAACCGTGACAGCTAGACAGTTGAAATTTTCACAGATGATGTATTTATGTTGCCGCTATAACAATAAATCCTAAAAACAGAATAAAATAAATATTTAAGGGGGTCCCATACAACAAACGTGTTTATTTCGGCACTTGGCCACATTTTTTACTATTAACTTCCAAGTAGTAGATAGTCGCTCATGCAGGAGTCAGTTGCCATAATAGACCTTGAAATTATGTTTAGCTGCCAAAATTGAAACTAACGCAGCTATTTATTTCAATACATTTTACAAAACAATTTCACGAATGTTCCTGCAACGCATTCCTGTCAATGGTATTCAAGCGCCAGAAGATAACTGCTGTCTATATATCTCTCTATGTGTATGTATATATCTGTGTATATAGCTGTCTTAATAACATTTAAACTACCTGATCTTATCATTCTCATGACAATAAATCGAGAAGGAAGTCACCGCGACACCGCATCAAAACTTGGCTAATTAGCCTAGTAACGTATCGCCTTGTCTCTTTTTCGCTACCGATAATTACGAAGTGCCATCCTACTTCCACGTGTCATCTAGTGATCTATGACAGTACCGTTTTTAAAGATCGAATGTTGGTTAGGTTATCATCTATCACGTTTTACTCATAGATGAAAACTAATTAAAATAACAAATATACTCGTCGATTTCCAACTCCGTGTGTCACATAAGCCTGGTTTGCAGCGGTTTGTATTGAAATTTTTGAATATGCCAACACTCGAGCAGTTTGCCTTTGAGTGTATCCGAAAATATTCGGAGTAATTATACACGGTGGGGTATCTCTCGAATTTAGTTTGGCATGTGTAGTTTTCGTCATGCGGGTATGCTTGCGTTTTTTTATCTTATTGGATAGCACACAGTGGCAGACTTGATATTGTTGTAACCGACACCTAAGGATATTTGCAATATCTGCGGTGCTATTCAGTAAAAATCTCACCGTGATAACTTAGGTGAAGTGAGCGTGGAGTGAGCGGTCAATAGTGTGTCGAACAAACTCACTTCACCTAAGTTTTCACGGTGAGATTTTTACAGAATCGAGCGGCTGTAGGATTATTCTATAAAACTGCCACCATGGATAGTTGACGTGAGCTGTCAATAGTGTCACCTAGACTCAAGTGAAATGACAACTCGCTTCAAGTCCACTTCACACAAGTTTTCGCGGTATAGAATAGTCAAACAGTTGAAATGAGGCATAGCATAATCAGCCTATGATGTTCCCAGGTTGGACCAAAGACCTTCTCCCTCCAAGAGGGAGTGGACTGTAGACTGAGTCCACCAGTGGGCGGGCCTAGTTCGGGTTGGTAGATGTCACATGTCGTCGAATTATAATTGGTTCTAGGACATGCCGGTTTTCTCACGATGTTTTCCTTCATTTATTATGTAAGATGATATGAGGGGGGGGGGGGGGGTCCGAACAGGTCTTATTTTTCAAAACTTCGGTGAACTTTATTTGACACTTTATTTACGAACTAGCAGTGCCCCGCAGTTTCACCCGCATAAGTGTCGATCCCGTGGGAATATCGGGATAAAAACTATCCTATGTCCTTCCCCGGGATGCAATCTATCTCTCTGCCAAATTTTGTTGAAATCCGTTTAGTGGTTTAGGCGTGAAAATGTAACATACAGACGGACAGACAGAGTTACTTTCGAATTTATAACATTAGAATGGATAATATACTTAACACAATACAAAGTGATCGACAAATTCTATTTTATTCTTTCTCAGACGAATGTCCCTATCGATCCGAAAACCGCTACACATCTATACAAATCTATACAAATTGAAAGTATAAATACACGCAGTAAAAATGAAATTGTGTTACCTAAATTTAGATTAACTAAAACTAGCAAGTCATTTCTTGTAAACAGCATCCGTTTTTATAACAAGTTGCCAAAGCCGGTTACAGAACTTAGCGATGGAAAGTTCAAAACCCTCATCAAACGTGTCCTTATCAAAAAAGCATATTATAAGATTAAAGACTACGTTGAAGACAAGCTAGTCTGGCAATAATTCCTTCTGCACATGTGGCTTCCCTGGCTTCTCATTAACGGCATTTACTATGTAAATGTCTATTAACTGCTCTCAAATTACGATGTTTAATTTTTATTTCATTATATATATTTTTTTTTTACATACTTTTTGACATAATTTCTTTATTATTTGACATTATATACTTTTTGACATAATTTCTTTATTAATTGACATTATATACAGACACTTGAAATTTTTCACCTCTTTATTAGTGGTTTTAATGAGAATCATAACACTTGGTTTTAGTAGGTTTTTATTATTATTTTTCTTTTTTTATTATCTATCCTTTTGATAGATTCTTATTTTGTAAATGTGAGGACTTTGTAGGCCTTATAGATTTTAGATCTGTAGACCATTTTCTATTTTATCAAGTAATTGGTACTTGTTGACAGGCCTGCGCTGTTCTCCCATACCTACTGTAATCTGGAAACATTGTAAAAGCCAATTATTTTTAAAAAGAGTAACCATGGAGTTTCTTGCCGGTTCTTCTCCATAGGAAACGACCAATTGGAACCGTGCACCTAGCTTCTGACGTTTCATAAGTGCCCATGTAGGTTTATGTGAAATAAAACATTTTGATTTTGATTTTATATAACGGTACTTGTAACAAAAAAACAACTTTTATTGCCTGTCTGTCTGTTTGCTCCGGCTGATCTTCGAAACGGCTGGACCGATTTTGACAGGACTTTCACTGACAGATAGCTGATGTTATAAACGCTAACGTAGGCTATTTTATTTTAGAAAAATAATTAGGGTTCCGCGCAACGTACAGACGCCAGCACATCAAGACACTTCAATCTGTCAAATTTCTATAATACATTTTTAACTTTATCGCTAAAGCATAAGGTTCAAAGTTAATTGGGAAAATTTGACAGTTTTGGGTAGCTTGATGTGCTGGCGTCTGTGTACATCCAACCCATTCGACTTGCACGCGAACGAAGTCGCGGGCACAGCTAGCCATGAACATAATTAGAAGACTACAACTATAATTGCATAATTTTCGAATAAAAGAGAATAATATCAATCATCGCTAAAAGTTCGGAACAAATTCAATTTCTTTGATAGACAAACGTACTTTTTTCCGTTTTTTGCATGCTATGAGAGTAATCCGCGAAATCCAAGGGGAGGCAGCCTTGTCTAGCCACTCGCTGCTGTAATGTGCATGGTGGAGATCACGGAGTCAACAGCGGATGAGGCATCTGATTTTTGGAACGAAGTTTTTTTACGGAGCTTGCGACAAAATAAATGATAAATGATTTACGAGTATTCGAATATTCTGTAAGTAGGTTTGTACACTTTTACACGTCAATCATATTTTTTTGAAGTGAAAACTTCTTTAGCGGCGTTGTTTTTTTGTATTGGCTAAAAAATGTTAAACTCGCGTCAGGTCACGTGACCCTGATCATAAGATTCGTAAGATGAGACGTGCTATAGATCGGCAATCCACCGGGTTTAAACCCGGTGCTTTTGAAAAACATCCGATAAACACCCGTAAACACCCATAAACACCCACAAAATTGGGTTTTTATCAAAGCACCGGGTTTAAACCTGGGTGGATTGCCCATCTATAGACGTGACCCTGATCGTAAGATGTCACGTGACCCTGATCGAACATTCGTAAGAATCCAAAATATCAAAAATTTAAAATAAGTACATAGGATCAAATTACAGACAGACAGACAGACGGTGACGGTGACGGTGACGGTGACGGAAACGGAGACGGTGACGGTGACGGTGACGATGACGGTGACGGTGACGGCGACGGTGACGGTGACGGTGACTGTGACGATGACGGTGACGGTGACAGTTATAGTAAACAACGTTAATATTCAAGTTTTCACTTCTGCCGGCACTCCCGGAGTGCAACCCGTCGTTTTTTAAATTACTTTTTTTAGCTAGATGAGGTCGGCGTTTCCTATCTGACTAAATTCTTGGAAGAAAGGCCGAAACAAACTCAGAGTCAGAATTCACAGTCAGGAGTGAACTTTTAAAAAGGTTCACGTAACGAAAAAGCGTTACGTCCATGCGACTTTTTAATTTATATGTTATATCGTGTTTAGACGCCGAGGGACCACACTCGCGGTAGGTACAATTTTGTCCCCGCAGACGGTTGCGGGAGAACGCGACTTGATGCATCGGGCAACTCGTCATATTCATACAAGCGATTATCACGATCGCGTAGTCGCGCATGATCGCTTTCGCTTAGGACGCAGCCTTACGTAATTTTAACGTTCAAAAAGGGCTGATTCGCAGCCTGATTTTTAGGGTTCCGTACCCAAAAGGTAAAAACGGGATCCTGTTACTAAGACTCCACTGTCCGTCTGTACGTCTGTCACCAGGCTGTATCTCATGAACCGTGATAGCTAGACAGTTGAAATTTTCACTGATGGTGTATTTCTGTTGCCGCTATAACAACAAATACTAAAAACAGAATAAAATAAATATTTAAGGGGGGCTCCCATACATCCAACGGTTTTCGGTGTTTGTGCCTTGTGGTACGGAACCCTTCGTGTGCGAGTCCGACTCGCACTTGGCCAGTTTTTTTTAATTTTATAATGCTAATGATTTTTTATATTTAATCACCATATCCACCACTCACGACAGAGCTCTCTGATCAATGCACATGGTTTTGTTTGCCCAAGTCTCACCCGTCAAGTTATGTAGTATTCGTTTCTTTGCTGCAAACTGACAGTTCTTCGAGTCCCGGTAGCCATGTTGCAGGACCTAATAAAAACAACAAAATGGTGCGACGGTAGGTATGCCAGGTGCTAAAGGGGATTAAAGATTTTTAGGAACATGGCATACCTACCGTCGCACCATTTTGTTGTTTTTTTTTCAAAATGGCGGCCACGCATGAATCCTTTGTAAATCGATAGTTAACATCAATGCATTAGATGTTATAAATAATCACTTAGAAAGGTAAAAGTAATCAAAAATCCATGCAACAAGATTCTGTATATCGACGGCGAACTGCCAATACCTCCTGACTACATTTTTGGAGTAATTCACTTTTTTAATTGTTTTGAATTTAAAAGCGTTATTCGCATGTTTTAGTGAATCACCTAAGTGTATTTTTAGTTGCAACAGCATTCAATTAAAATGTTGAAATATGTATGTACCTCCCAACTAAGGCTGCCCGCCCACGTCAGACTTTTTGTTTGTTAACTTCATTATTTCTGACCTACTTTTTGTAGGACGTGTGCGTTGCACTATTGCTATCAGTGTGTTCTATTTTTCTCCTACAAAAAATCGGTCACCGATTATCGGACGTGGGCGAGCGGCCTTAACCAACGCAACGTGTCTATTTTAGAACGTTTTTTTTTCAGTTTGTGTAAATTTTTGACTTTGTCAGTTAGGAGGTATTGGCACTTCGCCGTCGATATGCAAGTTTAAAAAATATACATGTCATGTGATCAACTTTGAATGTTAAATAACTCGGAAACATGACACTTTACGGGGTTTGGTCTTATTATGTTTTCTGTTTGCATTAATGTCAGCTATCGATTTATACAACATGTCCCAAAATTCAACGATAAGCCAGCACCGGAGGATAGACCTGCCCATGACTACTCGGGGAAAAAAAGAAAAAAAATATATATCTCTTTTTTTTTGAAGTTATAAAAAAAAAGAAGAAATTCTTAAAAAAGTGAGACCTTTTATGATATTTTTCACTACCATGACCACACTTTTTTAAATATTTCTGTTATTTTTTTTTATAGGCAACCTGAATAGCACTGCTATCTACCACAATTCTTAAAAAATCCAGAATACCTCTAGTTTTTTCACGTAAATTAATGAAACTTAATTTATTCCCTAAATTTTTTGAAGATTTTTACTTTTAATCAACTTTAACTCATCGTGGTGTAAAAAAAAAGTATGAACACTACTATGGCAAGTTTTTTTATAAATTGACGCAACTAATCAAGATTCCAAAATGGTATAATACTCTAGGAAAATCAACCACAAAAAAATTATATCCATACTAGTTCAAAACAAGAACCAAATTCCTTAAATTATAGTTGACAGTAATCACTTTCACTGCGTGCCCAAAATGGGTTCTTGTTACAATTTCTAGGAATTTGAGTGGGGCATACATACCTTAGAAGTTAGAGAGAGATAGATAGATAGAGATATTTACGTTAAAAAGAGACAACAACAGGGCAGGTAGTGGGTTCTTGTTACAATTTCTAGGAATTTGAATGGGGCATACATACCTTAGAAGTTAGAGAGAGATAGATAGACAGAGATATTTACGTTAAAAAGAGACAACAACAGGGCAGGTAGAGAAGCTGTTATTATTCTCAGAGCAAGTCAGTTCAGTACGCTCTGCTCCTTTGTTTACTGCGCACCGTTCCGTATTCAACTGACGTGGCTCTCGTACGTACTAACGACTTTTGGCTTGGCTTTTTGGACTGGAATCGATCTGCAAACTGAACTGACCTGGCATTATCTTGGACTACGATTGTGTGTTTTGTGACTACGATTGTGAGTTTTGTGATTTGGAGTTCTGGCGCATTTTGGACTGTTTAACGATCAACATGCCGCAACCATACACACCACAGGAATACGCAAATATGCACCTCATCTATGGAGAAACCCGATGCAATGCTAACGCTGCTAGCAGACTGTATCGAGAAAGGTACCCAAATGCTCAAAGATATCCTGATTATCGAGTGTTTATTAATGTGCATCAAGCGTTTTCGGAGGGTCGTATGCCATCCAGTAGGAGAAACGCTGGAAGACCTAGTTCGGATCGTGATGAAGAAGTTCTCAATGAGATAGAAAATGATTCGACTACTTCGGTACGCGCCATAGAAGAAGCTACAGGAATCCCGAAAAGTTCTGCACATCGAATTTTACAACGTCACAAGCTTCACCCATATCATTACAGGCGTGTGCAGACGTTGTTACCGCGGGACTATCCATTAAGAGTCACATTTTGCCGTGTGATGCTGCAAAGGCACAGGGAAGATCCCCAATTCCTGGACAAAATTCTATGGTCGGATGAAACAACATGCAAGAAAGATGGATATTTAAATCTACACAACCTACATAGTTGGAGCAATGAAAATCCGCACTTGATGAGACAAGACAGATCCCAATATCAATTCAAGGTTAACTTATGGACGAACTTATGGATGGTTATATTAAATGGAAAAGTAATTGGGCCCTTTGAGTTACAAGGAAACTTAGATGGCAATAGTTATTTAAACTTTTTACAAAATGACTTGCAAGAATTGCTAGACGACGTGCCCTTAAATGATCTCCAAAACATGTGGCTCCAAAATGATGGTTGCCCAGCACACTATGCCCGCCCTGTGCGAGAATATTTAAATCAAGAGTATCCAGGGCGTTGGATCGGGCGACTTGGTCCTATCTTATGGCCACCTCGTTCACCCGATTTGAACCCCCTGGACTTCTTCTATTGGGGTTGTCTTAAAGACAGGGTCTACTCAAAACCCATTGCGTCATTGGACGAGCTTCGTCGAAATATCAGTCAGGCTGCGGATCATATTAATCGCAGAAGATATGCAAGACAAATAAAACGGTCATTTTTAAGGCGATGTCGTGCATGTATTATTGCTGGTGGCAAACAATTTGAACATTGGTTATAATGTTAATAAATTACATGAGAAATTGTTTGACCATTTATTTAAATATTAAACATTTTCCAAGAACTAATACTTTTTATTACCAGACCGTCATTTGGCCCCTGTTTAGAAATAATAGGAACATTTTTTTTTTTAACTTGTTTGCCTAGAGTATTATACCATTTTGGAATCTTGATTAGTTGCGTCAATTTATAAAAAAACTTGCCATAGTAGTGTTCATACTTTTTTTTTACACCACGATGAGTTAAAGTTGATTAAAAGTAAAAATCTTCAAAAAATTTAGGGAATAAATTAAGTTTCATTAATTTACGTGAAAAAACTAGAGGTATTCTGGATTTTTTAAGAATTGTGGTAGATAGCAGTGCTATTCAGGTTGCCTATAAAAAAAAATAACAGAAATATTTAAAAAAGTGTGGTCATGGTAGTGAAAAATATCATAAAAGGTCTCACTTTTTTAAGAATTTCTTCTTTTTTTTTATAACTTCAAAAAAAAAGAGATATATATTTTTTTTCTTTTTTTCCCCGAGTAGTCATGGGCAGGTCTATCCTCCGGTGCTGGCTTATCGTTGAATTTTGGGACATGTTGTATAGGTTCCATGCCATTTTGAAAAAAAAAAAACAAAATGGCGAACCGGTAGGAATGCCACGGATCTTCAAAGTTATAAATATAATGTACCTATACTTTGATCGTATGGTAAAGTTGAAAAGTAATTTGATAAGTGGAAGACATTAGTTTTATTGATTTTTGAAATGACAACTTCTTAGGCGCGTTTACCGATTTTTGATAGCGCCTTAAAGGCAAAGATACAAATAAGGAACAAACAAACACAATTATTCAATGAATCTACCGAACGACAATAACATCAGACACATTTACTGAGAACCTTATTTGCATATTTTAAAATATTTACAAACATCCTTCGTAAACGAGAGCGCCGCAATAATACAAACTTAAGCATAACCTTAAAATTACAAATACCTACTTTATTTCTTACGCAGTAGAGTTCACATGAACAGAAAATGTTAATATTGTTTTAAATACCAATACCTCTCGTCCCCCAAACCGTATCATGCATTGCAAACGTAAAACATCGCTGATAAATACAGTTTTCGCGCCAATATCGTCCTTACTGTCAAACAATAAGAATTTGAGGTTAGAAATTTTGGCGGCAAACGCCAAATGTGTTTTATATTTAAAATTCAAAGAAACAATATCGGGTGTGCATACAGTTCTATTTTCGTCGCATCAGGATATTTTATGAGCGTAGTGGGAAATACGACAGTTTTCTCTTTCTGAAAAAAATGGTTGTCGAGAATTTATTATGCGTCCTCGGGCGCCATGTTTTAATCACGCGTGAGTGTTGCCCGTTCATACAGGTAATTTGTTCTGCATTGTTTTTAATCTTTATTACCGTAGATATTTTATTGGAGGAAGGAGTGGCGGGCCAATTAATTAGAACGATACTTATACATATTGTGATGCATGAATATATATAAACTTTTTATGTTTATTTGGAATAGGTTGGATAAGCTCGGCAAACTGCTCAATGGTATGAGGTTCATATTCAACCTATGGAAATATGACCATGTGTTGAACTACAGGTCTGAGCTCAAATAGATAGATGTCTTTTTGCCAAAGGAGAAGAAATATTTTATCAACATTTGAATGGTGTAACCATTGATATATATGTTACACTAGATTAGTAATTACCGCGCCAAGGCGTTGCCACTTGACATAAGGCCACAGCCCTTAGCGTAGCTAACGTCACTTCAGTGCTCTGTGTGACGCTAACCGAAGTTTACCGAGTGACACGCGTCAATAAAATACCGCCAAAATAAGAAAATGCGTAGTCAAAGAGTGCGATTCCAGGTCACAAAAACATAATAAATTAACCGGAATTACTTTCCACACGTAAGTTTATTGTTTTTGTGTTTACATCAACGTATAAACGCAATAAAAATAAATAAAATGTATTTTTTTTTAATTACGTTCAGTGTTACCACTAAAAACTTAGTTTTAGTTTCCCACATTTGTGGGAGTTTTTTAATTTTTGGAATAAGTGATTTTAAATAATTTTTAATAATAACAACGTTACAGGGTGCCTAAAGATGCAGCACGTCGTAATAAATGGATGGAAATAATCCGATTGCTTAGAAAAGAGACTGACTGGCTACCAACTAAATCTACTGTCATTTAGCACTTCCGTGATCAAGACAAAATAGACCCAAAAAGCGAATGTGGCCGTGTTTATTTGTCCAATGAAGCAATTCCAATGCTCATTGTAGGTAATCATTTCATGCGGTAATTAATATTATCAAATTATAGGTAATGGTAATGGTCAAATGCCTAAAAGGCAATTGTACACAAAACTAATGCTACATAGCGGAGTATGATTTCAATAATAATAAATAAAAAATATTCAAAAAGAAAATGACTTAATTATTTTCATTAGTTACTAACTGACCGGGCAAACGTTGTTTTGCCATATAAATTATTTCTAGCTGCCCGGCGCTACTTCGTTTGCGTGGTGTCCTATCCCTTACCCTACCCTACCCCTACCCTACTCCTATCCTACTCCTACCCTACTCCTACCTTACTTCTAACCTACTCCCACCGTACTCCTACCCTACTCCTACCCTACTTCTATCCTACTCCCATAGATATATTAAATTTTTCTCTGCGTAAGAACCATCCTCGTACCTAAAGGAGTATTCTAAAAAAAAGAATTAGCGAAATCGGTTCAGCTGTTCTCGAGATTTGCGCTTAGCAACACATTCAGCGATTCATTTTTATATTATAGATAAACTTCTAATACACATCCAATATGAAATACATAATTCAAATATTTTAAAATAATATAACTTAACGTTTAACGTTTTTTTTAACGTTTTATATAGCTTATAAAGTTGGGTAAAATTTCGCATGGTTAGGCAACCCCATCCCGCCATTGCATGTTTATATTGCGGTCTTTGTCTAATCTAAGCAACAGTGTTATTTTTGCGCCTTGTGTAAGTGAGACAGATATACTTATGTTTACTTTTAAATGTGTATTTAAAAGCTACGTCGTCGCGTTTAAATAGTGGTTACATTTTTTTTAAACATTTTAATGAGGTTTGCTTCTCTAGTTATTTAGCTCAATGGGTGTAACCCTCAAAATTAGAGAAGGCACTGATACCGATTTTTCATTTCATACTACTCCGAAATAATTTCAGCCAAAAAGAAAACCAAACTCGTTCAATGGGTGAATCGCCCCAAAAATAACAAAATATCACTTGTATCGAAATCAACATAATAAAAACGGGCCCTAGGGATCACCCTAGGGCCCGTTTTCCAATTCCAAAGATTTGGACAAAGATCGGGTTGTTACCATCAGGTAACAACCCGATCTTTGTCCAAATCTTTGGAATGTATTCAATAACACGCAATAAAGGCTGAATGGGGGACTGACCCTTGCCTCTTTACTGAGAATACGGAAAACCAATTCAAGATCCATACGAACAAATCTTTTGAATACATTTTCAGAATGGTGGAATTATTTAAATAATATTGTTTCGTTATTGTTACGCGTTATGCTTTATACATAGTTATGCGATTCAGTGACAAACATACTTTTATTTTTTTATACCTACTGTACTAGCTACGCCCCGCGGTTTTACCTGTATAAATTTCGGTCCCGTGGGAATATCGGGATAAAAACAAAATACCTTATGTCCTAATCCAGGTCATGACCAACCCCTGTGCCAAATTTCATCTAAATCCGTTCAACCGTTTTAGAGTGAAAGCGTAATAAACAAACATGCAAAAAATCAAATCTTTTCTTTATTATAATACTAGCAGCGCCCCGCGGTTTCACCCGCATAAGTGTCGATCCCGTGCGAATATCGGAATAAAAACTATCCTATGTCCTTCCTCGGATTTCGAGATAGATTGCATATTTATCTCGAAATCCGTTCATTGGTTCAGACAGACAGAGTTACTTTCGAATTTATAATAAGTATTAGTATTATTATAATTTTCATTTGGATAATAATTCATAGAAGTCCACCGCAAATCAGTGGTAATACTTTTATCTTGAACAGCGTAGTACGGAATTTCAATAGAATAACAGGCCATCTTATTCTGATTGGTTACTATGTGCGACTTGCGGCGTACTGTACCTACCTGCGATTAATCTTAGTCTAAACACATTTTTCTACATTTTACAAGCTTTTGAAAGCAATCCACTTGTCTACTAGCAAAAATAAAACGCACATTGACAACACCATCGCAGATAGTGTTTTATTTTCATTTTTTGAATCGCAACATTGGTAGCATTTTCTTTTACACACTTACCAACTTACTATTACTTTCGCAACCGTCCTTATTGACAGCTATTTAAGGTATATTTTTGTCTGTTTTCTGGTAGAGGAAATAATGCATTAACTGCGCTAGATGCAGGGAATTGAATGGGTAGTGCCGCCATAGACAGCTGTCACTATTGTCTAAAGAAACGTGTATATGAGATCTTTTTATGATTGCAGTAGCTAAAATGTTCGACTTAAGTGGTCGAATGACAAATTAAAATGATGATGGAGGATGAAATGAGGGGATTCCATCCAACATAGGTATCCTTCAAAATCAAATATATCGTTATTGAAATTGTGTTACGCAATTATTAGAATTCTGTTCAGGATAAATTCTTACGCAAACAGTAAAGGAAATTAGTAACACATTCATCTGTATTTGTAAGCAGGTGTAAATAAAAGCACCACAGACTTCTTAGACATACTACGTAAAAAGCACTGACTCTCATTTTAAATATGTCTGTGGCACTGACAAAACCTCTAAACAGCCTATAGAAAAAATATAATAAACACAAAATAATGTGTAGACTGATCGTAGTGTTGTCGTATGTCAAATTGTAGTTTAGTTAGTAAGGAATTAGAAAATACTATTGGCATAGAGAAATATACATTAGTTCAGTGAGAATCCGCAATAATAGAACGCCAGTCAGGGTCTTTTCGCTGTTATAGTCGCAAATCATATTTTGATCAAGATACAACTGACCTGAAAATTGCAAAAAACCTAAGAAAATTTGAATTTTGCGGTCTACCACTGCGCATTCACCTTATATTGTTCGTGGTCCCTGCGCATTCACCTTAAGGTAAATAATTATTAGTTAATTTTGGGACCAAGGACAATACAGACTATTTAATTTTTTTTTAAAGTGAATTGATGAGATTAAAAAAGCGCGCATCTCCGACTAGTAAATAGTTATCTGTGGAAATAAAGCACTTGTGGCACGCGTTTTTAATACACTGCATTATGGACCTAAAAGCGGTTCAATAAGAGCCATTTTACACTGCATTATGGACCTAAAAGCGGTTCAATAAGAGCCATTTTACGAGCAAGTGTGTTGAAAATTTAATTATTTGCCATCACCTACCCGCACTATCACTTCATTTTCACTTAGCGTTATTTCTGTCTTTTTTTTTCTTTTTGCTCGGCTCATAAGGGTCATAGTGTGATGTTAAATAGCCTATAACCTTTTTCAAGAATTGGGCTAGCCAATAAGTAACAAGATAATGAGTCATTACTGTCTAGATTACAAACGTTACTCTCAATCCAGGCCAGTATCCAAAGAATGAGAGCCACCACAAGCCATGTCTACAACAAAATAGAACAAATTATCGAGGGGGCAACACAGAATGCAATTTCCTCGCCGGACCAGCCAATATGTCTCCGGCGATCCCGGGGCAGCGTACAAATGAATAAAAATCAACCGCACACATTCAACTATTTGTTATCCCACACGAAGAACTTTACGTGAATACAACACTTTGTACATATATGTGCGTGTGACTTTTTTCAGGAATTTCTCTTTATAAACACTATCTTATTTACGTATTAATTATTTACTGAACTGGCCCGATGATCTCGTGGTCACAAGCGCGACTGCTGAGCGTGGGGTCCTGGGTTCGATTTTGGGGTCGGGCAAAGTGTTATTGAGTTTTTCCATTAGGAATTTCTTAATAACAGCCCGGACTTTGGAAGGCGGCGGCGGTGTGATACCCCCGTGTCCCGGAAAGCACGTTAAGCCGTTGGTCCTGCGCCTGATCTCTCTCCGGTCGTGTCGGATTGCCGTCCCATTGGACTATGAGGGAAGAGTGATTTTTTTTTGGCGTTGATTTACATTCTGTAATTACTTAAACTCACAACCTGACTTATTACTTGTAATTTTTTTTATTTAAATGATAATCGTTTATTTTTACCATGTTTGTAAATATGTGAGCACCAGATAATTAATTTATGTCATATTTTTATTTTCAATTCTTTTACCCATTGTGGTAGGTATAGTAATTTTATTTTAGGTGCTTCATCTTCACATATTAATAAATAACGAATGTATGCAAAATATTGTAAAACATTTTAAAAGAGTAACGGTGGAGTTTCTTGCCCATTCTTCTCCATACGAAAATTACCTTTTGGAATGGGCGACTAGAATCAATTTTATTTTATCGTAATTTTTGACGTTCAAAAGTGCCTTTTATGTGCCAATTTGAAATAAATGTTTTGACTTTGACTTTGAGGGAGTGCACCTGTGTGTGCGCGCACAGTTGTGCACTATAAATATCTCTCGCGCCGAAGGCTATAGTCTCCGTTGAGATTGGCCGCCGTGGCCGAAATACGGTCTGGAAGACTTGTACCTATCCTTTATCTTAACCCAAGTCAAATTTATTTATTACAGACATACAGGCAGAGTTACTTTTGCATTTGTAATAATAGTATGGAAACTTAATGCTGCATAAAAGTTACAAAAGCAGACTTGACTTAAACTTGCAACTTAGACTTGTATTGTTAGTATGGTATTTGCAAGCATGCACTGAAAGAAATACGCAGTAAATAAAAATAAAAAAAGCATTGATCTGAACTACTTACTTTAAACAGTTCCATATGAGCTTAACGTTCAAATCAGTATTTATTACTGATCCGAAAACAGTTAAAACTTGAGGCAAAATGTTACCGTCATGACAGTAAACTTTAACGTTTTAAGTAGCTAAAAGGTCACGCAAAATTAACTGTTTTATTCATTTAGTGATATCGTTCAAACCATTGAAATTTACATTACAGTAATGGTGGTTTTCCTCTTTTTTTGTCCTTTTTTTCAGCAAATAGTATGTTCAATCATTAAAAGTTACTGTTTTGTCTTTTACTGTTTTACAAACTCTTACTGTATAAAGTCAGTACCTAAGTCTTAATGAAATTGCTTTAATTTGGTGTAGTATAATAAGAAATATTTTTTTCAGTGTAGTTGCTTTCTATGATCTATGTTGTGGGTTTGGTTTCCGCACTTAGTCCTCCAAATGGACCATTGTGCCACGCACATTGCCTCGCATTGTGCCGCCATGGCCCACGGGCCATGGCGGCCGTCGCTGGTTATTCCAACCAGCCCACCTCCCTCCAGAAGCTGATTAAGTCTCCTGGTCTGTTGAAAACATCTGTGTACGATCTCGGTGTCCCGAGGGTTTCTGACCTAATCTGGGTGACGCCTGTGCACTCAAAGAGCACATGCGCAACGGTTTTATTAGCCTCCAGGCCCTGCACAGGGGACTGTCCGTTATGCCTGTTGTGTGGAAGTCTTTGTTTAGCGAGCAGTGTCCCGTGATGGTCCCCGTCACCAGGCCTTTTCTGTCCAGTCGTCATAAACGTCTTGCTGAGCCTGTCCTGGGTTTGACCCCCGAGTCGGGCAGCGTCATGTAGTCAATAGAATTTCTGGACATATGTTGGTAGGTACCTACTAGGTATGCTGCGTCTGCCTACTCCTTCGGAGATTACAAGCGTGATGTTATATGTTATTAAAAATAGTTTAAAAGTTTAGACGGTAAGTAGTACATTCCCAAACTTTCACCAATTTAGGCCAGTTTCAATGTTTTATTTATTTACTAGCTGTGCCCGCGACTTCGTCCGCGTGGAATAGTGACTTTTCGGGCAGCATATTTTGAATTACATATACCGTCTACAGACCGGGCATTTGCTGTCCGAACCCTCTGAGAACTCAGGCGAATTTCCCTATCAGTGAAAGTATCAGACTCACGCGACAGTGCTTGAGCTTCACGATCGGCAGTGAGACGTATTTCTCGTTCTTCCTGTGTTTCCTGAGACCGAGCATTTGCTGTCCGAACCCTCTGAGAACTCAGGCGAATTTCCCTATCAGTGAAAGTCTCAGACTCACGCGATAGTGCTTGAGCTTCACGATCGGCAGTGAGACGTATTTCTCGTTCTTCCTGTGTTTCCTGAGACCGAGCATTTGCTGTCCGAACCCTCTGAGAACTCAGGCGAATTTCCCTATCAGTGAAAGTCTCAGACTCACGCGATAGTGCTTGAGCTTCATGATCGGCAGTGAGACGTATTTCTCGTTCTTCCTGTGTTTCCTGAGACCGAGCATTTGCTGTCCGAACCCTCTGAGAACTCAGACGAATTCCCCTATCAGTGAAAGTCTCAGACTCACGCGATAGTGCATGAGCTTCACTATCAGCAGTGAGACGTATTTCCCGTTCGTCCTGTGTCTCCTGGGATCGAGCATTTGTTGTCCGTACTCTCTGGGAGCTCAGGCGGGTTTCCCTGTCAGCAAAAGTCTCAGACTCACGCGATAGCGCGTGAGCTTCGCGATCGAGAGATAAACGTGCCTTTCGTTGTTCCCCGGGCCGTTTTCCCTATTTCGAGTTGTCATCATTCGAGAAGGATTTGAACTCAGTCGAGATTTTCGCTGAGTCGAAGTTTCTGTAGCACGAAGCCTAGCCTGATGTTCCCGAGTTGCAGAGAGCCTTGCCTCACGACCTTCCTCAGATTCCTGTGATTGAACCAATCTCATCCTTTTAGCATTTCTGCTACACTGGGAGAGGTTGGTTCTTCTTCGAGGCATTCTTACAATAAAATAGTACTTACTACTTAACACACAGTTATTTAATAAACACGTACTATCGTAAACAATTAAATTATAAATATTTACAGATTATTTATTATACAGTCTAAAATTATCACAGTTTAAGTAATAAGTGTTAAGACGTGTAAACCAAACGTACTAACTTTACAAAACAAAAGAATTGCTAGAAAAATTAATTACTAACCTGAGCTAATGAACTTATACTATATACTTAATAAAGAAAATCAAGAAAAGAAATGCCTAACATATACCAAATACTTATAATATTTATATACAAACCCTAAATACAAATTAAGATAAGTAAATACCCAAAAATCAAGGAAAGAACCGCCTAACCTATACCAAATACTTACAATATTTATTTACAAAATTTTAAAGAAAATTAAGAAAAAGAACCTAACTTACAAACCTTAAAATATTAATAAATGAAATATGCAAACAGTCAGTATTCAAGTGAATCGCAATAATCGAATCCGCCTATACTCTCCAGGATGCGTGCGTTCGCTACGAATAACTGAATCCTTATGGCAGCGGTACGTTTTTTTTTTTTTTTTTTTGAAATGGTCGTCTCATAGTGCAACCTGAGGGGTTATCGACTGCTTAACCGGGCTTTCCTGTGGATGCCTCAATAAATTAAGGCCTCCAGCCAGGGCATAATACACTTATAAACTTAAGTACACAATATAAACTTAAAAACTAAGCGACTACACGCTAAGGGCACCCCCTGTGGGGTACGGACCTCGGCTTAGGGCGTCGCTAGGAGAGGGCAGCAAGGGACAGGCTGGATCGGAATTATGGCAGCGGCGTGGCTCTCAGCGCGCTTTATATAGCCACGGACGCGCAGGTGCGAGGCGTGAACAGTCAGTATTCAAGTGAATCGCAATAATCGAATCCGCCTATACTCTCCAGGATACGTGCGTTCGCTACGAATAACTGAATCCTTATGGCAGCGGCGCGTTTTTTTTTTTTTTTTTGAAATGGTCGTCTCATAGTTCAACCTGAGGGGTTATCGACTGCTTAACCGGGCTTTCCTGTGGATGCCTCAATAAATTAAGGCCTCCAGCCAGGGCATAATACACTTATAAACTTACACTGGTATTCAAGAACGCTACTTAGATAAGTATGGCAGCAACACTATGCTAAGTAAGACATTTCTCACTGCGTTCGTCATGGCAGGCCATTCATTTCATAAACAATACTTAATGGACTCTTTGCTGTGCGGACACTTAGCATTGAATGGGGCGCTGTGATTGGTTAACGTTGTGACGCGACTTCACTCTGGTTGACTGACTGACAGTGACAGAATAAACGTCAATCAAGACCACTGTTTTATTTACAAGTTTTGTTAACTGTTTCCTAAGTTTTACATAAGTTATAATAAACTTTACAAAATGAATACTAGTTGCTTGCCTTTATTGAGTACGAAATCACCCAAAACAGGGTAAGTATTAAATTGTATGTTTCTGTTTGTTTCGTATTCAAAGTTGTGAAAATAATAACACGTGTTGTTTTCTTTCAGCTTAAAGAAGTTACCATTTACTTCTTCGGAAAGAGAACTAATTGTGGCTTTAGTGCGGGACCGGCCCATTATTGAGGATAAGCGTACACACGCTCAAAACATCGAGTTGAAGAAGAAGGCCTGGGATGAGCTGACATTGGCCTATAATGCGCAGTCCTATGTGACGCCTAGGAATAACATTCAGTTAAAAAGATGTTGGGAGAATATAAAATCTAGTAGAAAGAAGGAGCTTTCTTTTGAGTCCATAAATATGAGACGTACAGGTGGAGGCCCACCAGAAGGTGGACCCGGTTTACCTTCAGATAATGTTGTGGATGCAATTTGTCCATTTATAAATTTAACAGTTCCAGGGGTTATTGACTCCAATTCTATAGAAAGTGAGTAAATATCAGAGTGTAAAAAGATAATTAATATCTACTTCTATCTAAATAATATAATAAATATACAATATAATAACTGTCTACTTTAGTTTCAGATGACTTGACACAAACTGAAGAGGATATTAAAAAAATAAAAAAAAATAATGGTAAGGCAATTTGTATCCTTTGTGCAAAATATGTACAATGTAAGCATTGTGTGTATAAGTATTATGTCCAGTAATCATTATTTTATATTTCAGTTGTGGATCTTGAAGTAGTGAGTGACGAACCTGTGTATCAAAATATTAATACAAAAATTGTTACCAACTTCTATGATTCTGAAAACTGCGCTAAGGGCACTGAGGGTATGTTTTTATTATTATCATAAAAATGTATCCATCTATGTAGTTATAATACGTTTTTTCATAAACAATACTTACATTAAAAATATTTTTGTTACAGTTATGAATGTGGATAATAGTTTTATAAGTGACGTAGGCAACAATGTTCCCTCTCAACCAAAAAAACGAAAGGATATATCCACTAATAACACAGGTAACTGAATATTTTGTCAATTTAAGAGGTGTGGGCAGGGATTAATCTCAGATGCAAATAAGAACTTGGTGTTGCAGTCTCTTGTTTATAATGCGCTTATTTATTTTTCAGGTCTTAAGAAAATTTGTAGTGAAACAGAAGCAAGAATAAAGCGATGTACTATGAATATGCAACAGGATTCAGAATTGCATGAATTAAGACTGAACAGGGAAAGGATCTTATTAAAACGGGAAGAAAATTTAATTCACTTCGAAAAACAACTTCATGATTTACAATTAACAAAAATAAAAATGGAAATTGAACTATTAAAAAAACAACTTCAAAATTAAAATACATTTGTTTTATTTTATGTAATTATACATTAAAAATGGCGTGTTATAAATGATCTCCTAAATAGCAGTCCTTCTCTGTTGGATGATTGTGTATTTCTAATGTTTTGTCGAGTAGTTGTTGTAAACCCAATATCCTCTATTTCTTCAACAATGCCATGAGATCTACAAATATTGTATAAAACTGAAGTTGCTACAATAACATGGCACGTTGTTGTCAGATTTGTTGCCATTTTTTTTGATAGGCAAGGAAAAATTCTCTTCCAGACACCTATCGTTCTTTCAACAGTGTTTCTTGTTTTTATATGGGCCTTATTATAATTTTCTTCTGAAATTGTTTCCGGTTGTAGAACAGGTGTCAGTAAATATTTTTGACAGCCATATCCACTATCTCCTAAAAGTATACCATCCATGACACCTTGTTCCATCTTTCTCTTTAATAAAGAAGCTTGGAAAATTCGGTTGTCATGTACTGAACCGGGTCGATCAGCAACAATGTCATATATTTGTAAGTCAGGCCCACATACAATCTGTACATTTATAGAAAAGTATTTTTTTCGGTTTCTGAATACTTCCGCATAAGAACCACCAGGATTTTGAATCGGTATATGAGTTCCATCAATGGCACCGATAATACCAGGAAAGCTTCCTATGCTGTAAAATTGTTCTTTTATTGTTTCAAGATTGCTAGGAAACTTCACAAATCGCTGCATCTTTAAACAAAATAGATATGAAACTCTTCTCACTATCCTTGAGACAGTTGGTTGGCTTACTTTTATGAGGTCTCCAGTAATTATCTGAAAATAAAAATGGTGTTAGTACCTACATCCTTACAATTATAATACATAACAAACTAATTACCATAAAAATACATGATGGAGTTTAATTACATGGTAGGTACCGTAAATATTTATTTTGAGTGTTAACTTTAAGAAGCTATATACCTACCTATCCATTGTTATTACTTAATGCTTAAATATTATTAAAATAATGTGAGTTTGAAACTGTTGTTATGAAAATTAACTGAATTGTTACAAACCTGGAAACTCCCAGATGAATAAAATCTTAAGGCCACTAGTAACTGGTAAATAGGAGGCACTGGAAGGCCTCTGCTGGTAACTTTTAAAAGATCTGCATTTATTAGAGGCATAAGTATATATAAAACGATATCTTTCGAAAATCTATAGCGTCTTTTAAATTCATCAGCACTGTAATAATCGAAAGGATTTTGAAAGTCACGTATCACTTTTCTTGTGCTGATTCTTCTTTGTGTTCTCTCAAGAATATAATTATCAAAATCATCTTCGCTGCTGTAATCCATCGCAATTAAACAAAACAAATCAGCGTATCACAATTCACAAATCACTACAAACATAACCTAACTAATACCCGATGCCAGTTTGACATTTGTGTTGACTGTCGCACTATGCGTAGCGTAAAGTAGCTAGCGAGCTACTTTAGCTGTGCGTTCATTATAGTAAGCGCATAGTGTCGTCCGTCCCTCAAGTGTCGTTTATGAACAGGTTTTTGTGACCCTGTGCGTCCGCGCGCCCTGTGAGACCTCATAGTAATGTTCATGAATACCGGTGTTAAAAACTAAGCGACTACACGCTAAGGGTACCCCCTGTGGGGTACGGACCTCGGCTTAGGGCGTCGCTGGGAGAGGGCAGCAAGGGACAGGCTGGATCGGAATTATGGCAGCGGCGTGGCTCTCAGCGCGCTTTATATAGCCACGGACGCGCAGGTGCGAGGCGTGAACGTACTCTGATAGAATACCTTAACAAATGTTCGCCGTGATTCTTTAAATTGACATAACTTTTTTATTTATGAACCGATTGACATGAAATAAACACTAAATGTTAAGTGAAGCTTATTACAATATATTAGTAAAAACCGCATCTAAATCGAATAAGCCGTTTCTGATATTAGCGTGCACAAACACACAGACAAACAGACAAACCGACAAAAAAAAAATTAATTACAATTTCGGGTTCGGCATCGATTTAATAACAACCCCTGCTACTTTTTTTTCATATATTTCCATTGTACAGACACCACTTTTCTGCAATTTTATTATATGTATAGATTTATTACATCATGGAAGACTTACAGCTAAAAGAAAACAAAAAAAAAGGAAAACAATAGTCGACAGAAAGCCAATTACAAGTCTTCACGTTTAGATTCGATTTTTAACCGACCTCAAAAAAGGAGGTTCTATATTCGACCCGCATGCATGTATGTTTGTATGTCCGCGATTTTCTCAAAAACTCATGAAACAATTTTGATAATGATTTTATTAATGTGGTCTGCATACTTTCAGGAAGGTTTTAGTATTAATACATTAGGTAATTATTCTTATGTACGAAGTTATATGCATAAATGTACTGCATGTTCGGCATTTCTATGCGAATTTTGATGATTCTTCTATTCGGTGTCTTCAATTCTTCAATGCACTAGTGTAATTGAATCAACAAAAGTGAAAAATAAAACCTTTTTTTACAAAAAAAAAAAACCGACTTCAAAAAACTTTAACTTCGGAAGTCGGTGTCAAAAACCGAAAATGCGGAACCTACGACACCGACTTCCGAAATTACAGTTATTTATCACTTTGTAGTGTTTTTTTTTACAAATTTTTGATAAGGCTACGGAGCCTTATCAAAAATTTGATTCATCCATATTTTGATTTATCCGTATAAATCGCCACTCTAATTGCGTAACACACTATCAACCACAAACTGAATCACTTTGAAGGATATTGCTAATCCATTGCTTCATATATACCTATTCGAAAAATGTGTCTTCTAAACAACGTAAATAACGGAATGTTGTTGAACTGTCAAAATAAGCCATTGCTGCTGATAGTGTGTTAGAAACTACCCCTCTGAAAGAAAAACACCTTTCCAAATCAGTTTAAAATGTTGGCCTAAAATTAATTTCACCGCAGGGTCCACGTTACGCACACAAGATTAACTCTAAAAGATAACGCACAATAATCAAGTTAAGGTCTGCATTGTGCCATCATAAGTAAAGGTCGGCCCAGATTAAATTTATGCCCCCTAAAATAATTAATTCCCTTTAACTTCATTAAGAAACCCGCATAGGTGTAATTACAATGAGCTAAGGAATCTTAATTGTCGAATAGAGAGAGTGACATACGGGTTGAGAGGATGGCGGCACTTTTGGTCGAAGAACCTAGTGCTACAAGCATCTCTTGAAATAGTACATACTAATTCCATGCTTTTAAATGACATTCTGTCAATGTCATTCAAATGCATGGAATTAGTAGGTATGTACATTTGTGAAATTACAATTTCACAAATTTGTATTGATTCGTTGCTTGGTAAATCTAACACCATAGGGGCCTTGATGCCTGATAGTAAAATATTATAGTATTTTTTATCATTTTTAAATCAAGATGGCGGCGTTAGTTGGAAGTGAACTCTCATTCCAACTCTTGCTAGGGATTGACACTATTGACAGCACTTCAAGCACACTTCACCTAGTTCAACTAAGTTTTCACGTTGACATTTTTACAGAAGTAATCGGCAGGTGTATTAACAGCTCACTTTACCGAAATTTTCACAGAGAGATTTTTAAAGAATAGATCCGCAGGTGCTATGAGTATCTGAAGTCGAGATTTTAAAAATCGTACTTTACCGCAACGCAAAAGACAAACATTACTCAGGCCGCTTTTTGTCGGTGGCCGATTCTCACTCAAGTCGGCCGTTGTTGGAACCAACAAACCCAGCCCCAGTCGACCAAACTATTCGTCCGTATGTTAGCCCAAACACAGGACGCCTTATGCAAGATCACATAATGGGATGAATATATGGGTTACTGTCGGTCAGAGCGTCATGCCACAGACAATACGCGGGAATATGGGCGTTGTATCCCGGTTATCCGGACACAATAGCGGCTAAAGCTTTCAATAACACAACTAAACTGCTCATGAATTTGGGTGGCGTTTGTCTTAAAGGTAATGGTGGTAATATATCTATTATCTAAGATGAAAAGCATGAAATCGGAAAATCTATACCCGAAACACGTGTCTAGTACCTATTTTTGTGTAAAGAATCTATGTACAAAATTTCAAAACTGTATCAAGAAAATCACAAAGTTATAAGCTTGTTATGTTACCTGTTTGTCCGTACAAAAACATGCTCACCCGCGCCGCGCCGTCTTGCGCTAGTTGATAATAGTACCTAGGTACCTAACCGTTCAGCGCGGAGATTGGATAACCTACGTAGTGTCGCTCGGTGTCCAACTTTTAACCTTCTTTAAATATTTTTGGGACAAAATATAACATGGGGAAAAAATTATTGGAATCGATTCAGTCACTTCTTCTGAACAAATTCGCATATACTAAAAATAACGTTGTATACTAGTAATAGAGCTGAAGAGTTTGTTTGTTTGGATGCGCTAATCTCTATAACTACCGGCCGGATTTGAAAAATTATTTTTGTATTTGATAGCCCGATTCTTGAGGAAGCATAAAGGTGCTATGAAACATCACGCCAGGATTCTTAGGAGCCGAGTTAAAAAAAATTACAGTCCAATTGTTGGGCACTGGATGCGCACACACCTGTGTACTACTAGGGGCCTGGCGATTGGGAGGTGTTTTTAATGATTTTAATTGATTTTATTATGCATAAGATGATATTAGTTAAATTCTAATTTAATTTCGATTTGATTTTATATATTACGTGTACTAAAATAGTTTTAAAATACTGTACCTGTAGTGCTATTCTGTAAAAATCTCACCGTGATAACTCGGGTGAAGTGAGCTTAAAGTGAGCTGTCATTAGTGTCAATCCCTAGCATTAGATGGAATGACAACTCCCTTCACCTAACTTCTCACGGTGAGATTCTAACAGAATCGACCAGCTGCGGTGCTATCCTGTAAAAATGTCACCGTGAAAACTTAGGTGAAGTGAGCGTAGAGTGAGCTGTCAATAGTGCCAATAGGCGTGACGACAGTATCAAATAATCAAAAATTTAATGATGTTAGGGGAAAATACATATTAAAAGGATTTAAAACAGTGATTTAGTTTAATTTAAAAACTTGAGATTAATCGGATTTTCACAAAAATAAAAGATTAAAATACTGCAATCGGCCATTTTGACTGAAACACCAATCACAGCGCATGACGTCACGGGTATGTAAACATCACTGTGGTTCACAGAGTACACTAAAGATAGTATGCTGACAACATTTGATTTTTACCTAGGCGTGAGACATCAGATCCGACGCCATGACACTGTGAGCTGTTTTCGCGCCCTATTGAAAAAATATTAGAAAAATGGCTTCAAACTTCGTTAAACTTTAGTTTATTACCGAAATATAGGTGTTTTTGTAAATAGTAAATGTGTACGTACATTACGGAAGAGGATTTGAAAATCATTCGTCATGCCTATTCCTAGCAAAAACAAACTCACTTCACCTAAGTTTTCACGGTGAGATTCTTACAGAATCGACTGGCTATACCTGCGGTGCTATTCTGTAGAAATCTCACCGTGAAAACTTAGGTGAAGTGAGCGTGGAGTGAGCTGTCAATAGCGCCAATTCCTAGCAAAAACAAACTCACTTCACCTAAGTTTTCACGGTGAAATTTTTACAGAATCGACCGGCTGCTAACAAAATATGGATTGTTATTGTCCGATATAAACGATTTGAATTGAATGAATAGAATTGAAAATGAAAAAGTAAGTGGGTCGGAGGAACAAGAAATTGCCCGCGGACGAAGTCGCGGGCAGAAGTTAGTATGTAATTATTCAAATAATAGAATTGTATTTTTTATTATTTGGCAATTGATACGCTAAGCTTTGCCCTTGTGAAGGCCGCAGGAACCCGTTGGATGAGAGAAGCACGGAACCGGTCGTGGGTGGTCATGACAAAGTGGAGGTGCTTGGGGGAGGCCTATGTCCAGCACACTGCTGTCCTGCCCAAGTCATCAAATGATGATGATGACGCTTA
This sequence comes from Mesoligia furuncula, assembly GCA_916614155.1. NCBI lineage: Eukaryota > Metazoa > Arthropoda > Insecta > Lepidoptera > Noctuidae > Mesoligia > Mesoligia furuncula. The sequence goes on from OU744810.1 coordinate 3,348,184, forward strand.
GCTACAGACATATGTCGGGTCAAATTAAATTAGCTAACGAAACCCCGCAAAAGTGATTGATATCGCTGACGATCCTTCAGGATCAAAAACAAAAGAAAAAGCGGATCAAACCGGTATGAGAAAGTTTTTAGTGGATAAGACAGAGATTAAAACAGAAGACGATTTAGGAGGGGATCGAGGCGGGGAGGGGGGGGGTGGAGGGGTTGTTCAGGGGATCAGAACGGAATAATTCATATCTAAGCATGCTAAAACAAAAGAGAAATTAATTTTATGATTTTTTTTGTGGTGTCCTTGACCTCTTTAGTGGCATCATCATCTGCCTAGCCTTTTCCCAACTATGTTGGGGTTGGCTTCCAGTCTAACCGGATGCAGTTGAATACCAGTATTTTACATGGAGCGCTATACTGCCTATAACAGCCGCACAAGTCGATCGATCAGGTCTACGATCAAGCTACGCTTGCCGCGGTTGGTCTGTGGATGAATGACCATCTTTACATACCGCGACCCCTCCGTGCCTCGGAACGCTCGTTAAGCCGTTGGCCCCGGCTGACATTCGTGAATCTTTGACAGTCGTTACGGGTAGTCAGAGGCCCGAAAGTCTGACAACCAGTCTTACCAAGGGGTATCGTATTGCCCAGTAACTAGGTTGTGTAGGTCAGATAGGCAGTCGCTCCATGTAAAATACTGGTATTCAGCTGCATCCGGTTAGACTGGATGCCGACCCCATGGGAAAAGGCAGGCAGATGATGATGACGAATTTATCATTTCCATTTCTTTTCCACTAGTTTTCTTTTTAGCAGTCTCGATTTATTAAATCTAGACTCTAGAACATAAAAAACGGATCCTACCATTTATACTGCTAAAGGACGGTTTGACTGGATTCCAAATGAGAAAAGTTTGAACGAAATCCACTGTTGACGAGTCAATATTAACTAGAGAGCTGCCATTTTTTATTTTTCTGTCTGCTGTATCGAGATGCCAGCGATATAGACCTAATATATTTAACCATAAGGGTCATGGATGAGGTTGTTGGTATTTTTTTGTGCTTTTAGTAAGTTGGTGGTTCCCCAGCTTTCCGATGAAGTTTTTTCTAATAAGGACTGTTGCAATGGTATCCTGGTATTCTGCCTACGATATCTGTTTTGATTTGAATTATTTATTAGTGTATTTGAATGTTTAGAATTTAACTGATGTTAATTTCTAATCTTTTTGTCATAATCATCAAAGTCAAAGTCAAATCATTTATTTCAAATAGGCACATTAAAGGCACTTTTGAACATTAAAAATTACAACAAATAGAATTGATTCTAGTCGCCCATTCCAGAAGATAGTTGACCCGTGACGACTGTCAAAGATGCACGAATGACAGCTGGGACCAACGGCTTAACGTGCTTTCACACGGTCACGGTACACGGGTCACGGTATGTAAAGATGGTCACCCATCCACAGACCAACCGCGGCGAGTGTAGCTTAACCTGATCGATCGACCTGTGCGGCTGTTATTATTTCGCAACGGGCCTCTCAATAATAAATTTGTATCATTTATATCTGCTGGCCAGTTCATTATTTCCAAGGTAATATCATGCTTCTGCCGTGTTGTAAAGACAAGTCGACCAGTCAGCTAATAATAATCAGCCCATAATGCTCCCACTGCTGGAACACAGGCCTCCTCTCTTCAAGAGGGAGTGGGCTATAATCCACCACGCGGGCCCAGTGCGGGTTGGTAGATGTCACATGTCTTCAAATTTTTGGTTCTAGGACATGCAGGTTTCCTCACGATGTTTTCCTTCACCGTTTTGAGAGCAGTGGTGATGGAATTATTTACTCAAAGTAACTCGCCTGCCTGGGTTCGAACCTACGACCTGCAACTCGTAAGCCTGGGCCGTTACCTTTGGGCCGAGTCAGCTAATAAAATACGGTAATGGTAAAAGAAAGAAAGAAAGATATTTTATTTGGGTGACACACAGGAAATACAGATAGAAAAAAACTGGCCAAGTGCGAGTCGGACTCGCACACGAAGGGTTCCGTACCACAAGGCAAAAACGCCGAAAAAAACATGTTTGTTGTATGGGAGCCCCCCTTAAATATTTATTTTATTTTAATTTTATTATTTATTATTAAAGTTAAAATACAACTGAGTATTTTGTGAATATTTCAAGTGCCTACCTGTTGCCATTTTTAATATCGAGCAAAAGAGGGCAAAAAAATCGCGTTTGTTGTATGGGAGCCCCCCTTAAATATTTATTTTATTTTGTTTTTAGTATTTGTTGTTATAGCGGCAACAGAAATACATCATGTGTGAAAATTTCAACTGTCTAGCTATCGCGGTTCTTGAGATACAGCCTGGTGACAGACAGACAGACAGACGGACAGACGGACAGACAGCGAAGTCTTAGTAATAGGGTCCCGTTTTTACCCTTTGGGTACGGAACCCTAAAAAGGAGCATCTAGAACTAACAAAGTTACATTAAAAACAACCAAAAAAAAAAAAAGATTATTTATATACTTAACTAAAACTATACAGAAACTAAAAAATAGCGTCGAAAAATTCAACCGCATTATTATTATTTATATTAATTATTATCTTAATCCGCGATTAAGACGTAAATCACCAAAGACGTAACAAAACAAAACGACAGCCATTTGCGGCAATGCAGTGTCAATTTTTACCGACTTCACAAAAAGGAGAAGGTACCTACTATGTTCGGATGATTGTATGGTTTTTTTTTTTGTATGTTTGTTCACCGAATACTCCGCCAATTGTCGACGGATTTTCAAAATTCTTTTTTTGTTCGAAAGTAGGTAGTGGTGCTCGGGCGGGGCGCTTTGAATCGGCACAAAAAACAACTGTCATTTCGTATAATACAGGTCAGTAGCTACCACACATGAACAGCGGTGCTATTCCGTAAAAGTCTCTCACCCCCCCCCCCCCCCCCCCGAAAATTCAGATATTAACATTCATAGAATCAAAATAAGAACACAACAAGTGAAAACAGACTAAACGGCTTGGCTCTCCTGAACATTCACTATGGGATAGAACTTGATGCGAATGAAGTAGTGGATAGGTACCTATATTTAAAAAGAAAAACAGAAGATTAATTAAGATTAATTTTATAATTATCTGAGATATATTATAACAGAACGTTATTTTTTTATTTAGCTCATAGTTTATATTGTCCCACTGCTCGAAAAAGGACTCCCCCAATTTTTTCGAAGGGTTTTTTCTGTAGGAGTCTATTTTTCACATCTTTTATTTTTCTTATGTATGGGTTATTTAATGTACAGACTGCAGCACATCAATGTAAACTTTATACATATCTATAACTACGACGCGCTGTATAGTGTTAGAAAGAAAGTATCCTTGGTATGATTGGTGGAGTTTTCAACGTTTCTAAAATCACCCAATCGCAACCATACTAATAATTGGCAGCCAATTATCATGTTCACGACTACTAACAAAAAAAACCAAGGCGAGGGTGGATGAATAAAAAGAAATATCGCGCATCAGTAACATTTTAAAGTTGTCTACTGTTAATATCTAAATTCCATGATTCATTATCTAAATAGCTGGTTGTGATTGTGCGATAATGAACTTTATGAAAATGTGCCATATGGTTTAAATTCTTTAGAATATTGCGCGTATCATTCCAACTAAGGTCGAATTTCAAAACATATTACAAGAGTTGGGTTGGTCTCATGGTCACTAAGGTAGCTCGATAATCATCGTTATCTGCGTTCGAAACCAGGAGAAACATAGATACAGCTTTTTGTTAGCAATGTTTTGTTTTTAATTAAATATTATGTTTTTTTTTCTTTTTTTTTTTAACGAACGAAGTCGGGAAATATCTTTTTAAATGGGTAGTTTGTATAGAAATGATACAAAATCATTGCAAGTAATAAAAATGTTTATTATTTCATTAAAGTAAGATAAAGTAACTAAATGCTCATAGTTCAAAATTATTACATTTTATAATATCATATCCAAACCTAACCATTTATAAACATTTTAAAAAAGTCATTGCTAATGCTTGGAAGTTTGTTATCGATTGTTGTTGTTGTTATGTTTTACAGATTTATAGCTAAGTATAATTATGTGTAGTGAATCAACATGTTATTTAAATAGAAAAATGCATTTCCATGTAAAACAATAACATCACCACATAATCTGCAACATTAGCCATTAATGGTTTAGCATTCATTCAATTGAGCATTTACTTACATAGTGTGTTTTAAAATACTTATAAGTAGATTAGTTAGTAGCGGAGTGGCGCACCGTCTTCTTCTTTAGCTTTTGTAAGCGGCTACGCATACCGCACACCATGTTCCAACACAAATCTTTTCTTCTCATGTGCTCCCATGTCGATGACACGATCTCAGCCAAATTGTTTTTATTTCGCACTTCGGATTTGTCCCAATTTAAAAAGATTTGACCCCATAGGTTTTCTATAAGTATGGTTCAAATCGGGAGTTTTAGATGGCCAGTAAATAATAGTTAAACCTTCTTGAGCAGCTAACCAATTCTTCACAATGCCTGCACGGTGGATCGGGCAGTTATCTTGCACGAAGTAAATATCAGTGTTAGGATAGATAAGCAATTCGCACAGTCGGCAGCATGACGTCACGCAGAATCTCCAAATACTGACTAATATTATAGACAACATCCAGCCAGCAATGTTTTGTATAGTCATTAAGTTGCGACATGACGCTTTGATTTCACCAAATTCATTAAAAATGCTTTTCACGATTTACTTCAAACGTTTTAGAAATGTTTGTGCGCCGCAGTCGCTGTTTAGGCGTAGGTAGACTGACTTTTGTCACTTAGATCAATTTAATATCCATCTACCCCACGAAGTAAACTTTTACTTCGACCTACTCATTTGAGGACTTATAGTTTTTTTTAATTTACCCACTTGTTTTTGCCGTGTTACTTAAAAGCTTTTCAACTTTAACGACAAGAAGATAATGATTAAAATGGCTTAACAAGATATGCCGACTTGACTAAGACAATGTTGGTCACCGACTGTACGCACTGCAACACGAAACATTACAAGTAAGGACAGACAAAAAGCTATATATCTCTTTCGCACGATTCTCGCTGTTGTTGCTCATAACGCGTTCAAGGTCAAAGTGGGGTAAGTTGATGTGCTGGCAACTGTACTTTTAGTCGTTTTATTTTCTTGAACCCCCCTCCCCCCGATACTAAAACCTGGCTTCGCCCGTGAGCGGATCTATTCTGTAAGAACCGTGAAAACTTAGGTGAAGGGAACTAAAGAAAAGAAAGAAACTACGTTTATTTGCGGTAAACATGACGCAAAGAAAGAACACAAACACAAGAAGCGTCACATCCAAGCGAAATTTCGCTGCCGCTCAACATAATGCCACGACCCTATGCGAGACAAAGCCCCAGCGCTGGTTTTCACCTGATGCTAGCGATTGATACTTTTGCCGAACTGTCTGAGGGGCAATTTTCGTCTGATCTCAGTCTCAATCTGTCAAATAGTGGCTGGTTGACACTTCCCGTGACGCAAGAGATGGCTTTTACCTTGGCCAGAGGCTAAGCATCGTCATACAACGTGGTAATGCCGTCAATCTCTTGGGTACCGACATTACCAGTCGACAGCGATGCGGATGAATTTTTCAACGCTATTTTTTAGTTTCTGTATAGTTTTAGTTATGTTAGGATGTAATTTTGTTATCTGGGGGCACGGGAGTGCCCCCGCCAAGACGAGCCAAGCGAAGCGCAAGGACACTACCTACCTTTTCTCGAAGCACTTCGTCGTATTTTTGAACCCTCTTAACTTGGGTTTGGATTATACCAGATAAACAAAATTTTCGGGATATGATGTCAGTGGTTGACTTATTAAACCTATAAAGTTTCAATTGCATAGCTCTTATACTTTAGATTTTATTGATATCTAAAATACCCCGATTTCGTCACTGACTCACTGACTGATGATCATCAAAATTCTTAAGGTTCTTCCTGAAGTCCTAGAAAGCTGAAATTTGGTATGTAAGCTAGTAATAGTACACAAACAACAAAAAAATCTTAAAACTTGAAACTTTTACCCCTCCAACCCCTTAAAATAGGGGGTTAAAGTTTGTATGAGACTTCCGCTAATTTTGATGCTAGAGGTCTGAAAATTTATTTACGGGGTCCTTGTTATAAATAAACCCCAAAAAAAGAAAGAAAAAATGAACAACAGAAAAAATACTCGTATAAATATTATAAGCAACTTACAAAAAGAAATGAAATCCCACAAAAACATTTCATGTTAAATGTTGCCAAGACGAGACCATGTAGCTCGCACTGTCAAAAAGTAATCAGATCTCATGTAGAGCCAAGCTTCTAACTGTACACGCCCTAACTCAAAAAGGCCTAAGTTCGCAAACTCTACACGTTAATCAAAATATATGGCTTGGCCATTTCGCTACATTCACATGAGCGTAAGGTGAAAAACTCTCATACTGTTAATGGTTCTTGTAGTAACGAAACGGCCAAGGCATATATATTGACTAAGGTGTAGAGTTTGCCAAGTTAGGCCTTGTTGAGTTAGGGCGTGTACAGTTAGAAGCTTGGCTCTACATGAGATCTGATTACTTTTTGACAGTGCGAGCTACATGGTCTCGTCTTGGCAACATTTAACATGAAATGTTTTTGTGGGATTTTTATATTTGGTTAAAGTAAAGTATAATCTGTCAAAAATACCTTTAATTTCCCTACATTTTTGACAAGTGTATGTCATTGATTTTCGCTCAAATGAGATTGCGACTAAATTTTGAACGTTTTATTTACGGAAAATTGCCTTCTGAAATGTGGGTATTACAGTCTACAACTGTAACAAAATCAAATAATACAAAATTAGAGGTTAAAATAACTATTTTAACCTCTGATTTTGCATCGCTGTCCAAATCACAGTGATCTGTATTTTGATTCTAATAAGGTTGCTGTTGGGCTGATCCACTGACAAGTCTGTTAAAGTCATTGTGATCCTTACAATGAGACTGCCGCTAAGTTGCTGCTGTCACAGATAAAATAACTGTGAACGGACTGTAACTTACTTATAGTACACGTGCCACGACCATAGATTTTCTGCCGCTAAGCAGCGTTACTGTGCTCCGGTTGAAAAAGACACATAAGACTTTTGAGCTTTGTCTCTGGATTAGAACATGCTATACCTCTGGTCCTGCAGTTACTATTACTGTTACCCTGCATCATCCCACTGCTGGGCAAACGCCTCTTCCCATGACTTCCAGCTCTCCCGATCGTCACTTGTTTTCTCCAGCTCGTCTCGCCATCTTCTAAGGGTCTAACAGAGCCCATATTTTTATACGGAGACCATTTACACCCTTGATATAATAAAATGTCCTACCCACACAATAGTATGCTTACCCCGATGGAAACAAGCGTGACGTGTAAATGCATTAAGCTAAAATTTATTGATCTTCGTTGAACCCGCTCGGGACAAGGGACTTTTGACTATAAATTTAGTGTTCCTGTCACTTGCTGTAATTAAGAGCTTCTGCATACTATCTCTCATGTATACCAACTCAAGAAAGACAAGTATACCCAATTTCTGTTCTCTAAAGTATAAAAAAATTGAGAAACTCATACAATACAATTAGGGTAAAATGATTTATTGTACACAATCTTTATACAGGGTTATTGGTACAACATTAACAACCTCTTAAGAGGCCATTGTACTCATCATTATGAACAACTTTTACTATGGGACTAAACCTGAAATCGCGAAAAAATAATCAGCTGTTCCCTACATGTTGACGAGTTATACGAACATAAATGTAGGGAACAACTGATTTTTTTCCCGATTTCAGGTTTGGTGCCATAGAAAATGTTTTTCATAATGATGAGTACAATGACCTCTTAAGAGGTTGTTAAAGCTTTACCAATAACCCTGTACCTATATAAAATTCAAAGTCCTGACTGACTGATATATCAACGCACAGCCTAAACCGCTGGTCCTAGAGATATGAAATTTTCAGTCTGTTTTTTGTGAAGAGTAGGTCATCAACTAAGAAAGGGTTTTTTCGAAATTCCACCCCTAAGAGGGTGAATGGTGGGAGGGTGAAATTTCACGTGGACGAAGTCGCGGGCAGAAGCTAGTTTAAAATAAGGAGACATGATTATTACAAAGAATAATTTATTTCTGATAAATAGACAGCCTTTGGATGATCAAGCTCAGAATTACAAATAGGTGACTATACATATATATAAATACAGTGAAGGAAAATATCGTCCAAAAATTCGAAGACATGTGACATCTACCACCCAGCACTGGGCCCACGTGGTGGATTACAGCCCTCTACCTCTCACAGAAATGAGGCCTGTATCCCACCAGTGGGAACATCATTGGCTGATTATGATAAAATTAATTATACATATAACTAAAATTTAAAACTAAAACGAAACTAACAAGATAAAGGTGCCGATTCTCTGGTCACAAATGCCTCTAAACTAGATTTTAAATCACAAAAATTTTGTTTATTCCTGTCAAACGACGAAATTTATTTATTTATTTAATACTTCAAGCACATAAATGTACAGAGGCGGACTTAATGCCAAATTCCAATCTGAAATTGACTAAAATGACACAACTTAATTATATTTTAGTTTGACAGCACTAAGATGGCACTGAGTTATTCATCTATTGAAATCTATTGAAAGGTGTGGAATAAAATTAGTTGTCGTGAACTAAAATTCACACCAAACACCTCGACTTTAGGTGCAAAAACTGCACTGTATGTTTTTTTTTTCTTTTCTTTTTCTTATAACTCGAAAATGGTGTGTCCTATCGCAAAAATAGTGAAAATATCGACCCCCCATAAGCTCCTAAAACTCAACATGCAGGTTATAATTTTCCATACAAAAAGTGAAAAATTCCATAAAAACCACGTTGAGGTCCCACTGCGCGCCTCCAGCTCTAAAAAAATTCACGGGGTAGGGCAAACAAGTACCCCGTGGAGTCACGATTGTCAAATCCAATTTTAGCTGTGTCAAAATTATTTTTAAATTTAGAAAACATTTTTGGCAGAACGGCTTTAATATTCTCATAGCCAAAAGTAAGGAATTTTAGTGATTGCTAGTTACTTCGTTTGGTGAAACTAGAAACTTAGACAAAAAACTAAAGACTTACTTTAAGAACATACCATTATCAATACGATAACACGACCCGGTTACACTCCTAGCTTTGTTACTGGCTAAGTACAGGATTATATCACCAATCTCATCAGCATCTGAAAATCTCCCCAAAGCAGTCAAGTTTTCAACAATATTATCCTGTTCTGAATCAGGCATCCCAGCATTTGTTGCAATATCTGTTATCACTGGTCCAGGATTGACGGAATTCACTCTAACGCCATAGGAAGCCAACTCCGTAGCAGCACCTCTAGTAAAATGATCCATAGCAGCTTTAGACATGGAGTACGAGATCGATCCAGGTAACTTGATCCACGTTGACATAACACTAGACACATTAATGATATTACCTTTTGTAGCTATGAGGTGTGGGATAGCTAAACTGGTAATAAGAACGACTGGCCGCAGGTTCGTGTTCATGACTTCGTCAAAGTTCTCTATCAAATTGGGCTGTAGCACAGTCGCATGTCGGAATATCCCTGCGTTGTTGACAAGTATATCGAGTTTTCCAAACTTGTCAACAGTTTTTTGGACTACGGTCTTTGCTTCTTCGTCTTTGGAGACATCTGCTTTGATAATGAGGGTTTCGGCTCCATGCTGCTCACAACGGCTGGCAACTTCCTTTAGTTTGGCTTCGTTTCTTCCGACGAAGGCAACGGAAGCTCCGTCCTTGGCAAATAACTCCACAGTAGCCGCTCCGATGCCGGAGCTGCCACCTGTAACTAGGACCACTTTGTTTGCAAACATTTTGAACTACCTCACGTCACAAAATTCGTAGATTTACTAAAGCCTTGCTGTATAAATCTATCCTTTTATCGTACAAAATATTCTTAATTATCGTCTATTAGCTGAATGATTGGCAAAATATTTTCCGAATCACCTGACTTAGCGTTAACTTATCATCCACTCAAAGTAAAAATGACATCATTTATAAATTGTCATAAAGCGTCATTGTAGGCTAGCCAATGACGTAATATAAAATGGACGCGTCATGCATGAACATCACGGCAATCGAAAACAGCGTAAATGCTATCGGTAGCCATAGCAACTAATACGCACGAAAAAAGGGAAAGAAAATTAAATGTCATCTACGGAATTTCTGTTGATATAGACAGATAAATATATTTCTGTAATTACGTTGTCATTCTGTGGTGCATGCCGTGTACGCTCATTGGCCAAGCGAGTACAAAAGGAGGAATGTGGGGAAAAATATACACTCGATTTTCTCGTGTTGATATAGGCAGTAGATTTAATTAATTATTTTCATTTTTATTTTTTTTATTTTATTATCTTTTGTTTGTTGTGCTTAACATGTCATCAAAATGTGTCTAAATAAATTTATTATTATTATTTAGATTTACGGGTAAAATAATAAATTATTTTCAATCTTTAAAAAGAGTAATTATTGTTAATTAATTAATATAACAAAATGTAACAACATAATCATAGCAGTAGCACATAGGTGCTACTGCTTTTACAGAAGATGAATTACACTTGCAAAAGAGCTGTTGTTCGAGTCAGTTGATACATCTCGCCGAAAAGTTAAGCGAAGGAAGGAAGGCAAAACTCGAAAGGACATTGAGGATATCATTGCGCTAATAAAGGAAGTTGATCCTGAGTTATTGCCGGTTTTTGTGGCCAGACATCTCCATAAACTCCCACCAGTAACGTTCGACCACCTGGAAGATGTGGCGGTTATTAAAGAAAAATACGTCACGACGGAGGATCTTAATGAAATGAAAATATCGAGCAATTCTGGATATAGGAGCATCAATGTAAATCGAAAAAGAGGAGCGTGTTTACTCGACAATCATTTTGAGTACGAGAGTGGTCCAGTTGGCCTATTAACACATGCTGTACAGGAGAGGTCAACGACCGAAGCGATTGACAGATATGAAGGTGGTGTAAGCGAGAGGCACAATGATACTATTATATAAGCAATTGTGTCGTCTCGTCGGCGGTGGCGCGCACGCAGGCAGAGAATGACGACGCTGTGTGTGAGAGGGTCAGTGTTGAGCGCGTGGAGGCCCCTACCGTGGTTTCGACAAAAAATGACGTCTGCGTAATAGAGACAGCGACACCGGCGGCAATCAAGGAAGCAAGGGACGGAGCAGTGAGGCCTACCGCCGCGCCGAGCGGTGACATATTGGCGCGAGTAGATACACTTAGTTCGTCGACTCCTGATCGTCTCAAATGCAAACAATTTTCGGATGTTTTGCGAGAAAGCGGTGAGTGGAAAAATGAGTCGCCAAATGAAGGTTGGATCAAAATACAGCGGAGACGAGTGAAAAATCGTTTTGTTGGGTTGAAAGGCAAGGCAGATATAATGCCTAATTGTACTTTTAGGGCAGCTGATGTTAATGTTCCTTTTTACATCTATAATGTAAACAAGGAAACAAAAATGGAAGACATAGTTACGTTTATCAAGAGTAAAACGAATGTAGAAGTTGTATTACGTAAGATAGATATGAAAAGGAATAAGGGGTACGCGGCGTATAGATTTTTAATACCTAAGCGGGAGTTGAATGTTTTCATGGATGTGAACCTGTGGCCCGCTGGAGTATCTTTCCGTACGTTTGTTTCCTATAATAGTGCAACCGCGCGACAGCAGGGTGATCTGCAGCGGAGTGACAGTGAAGTTAATAATAAATCTCGTTAATGGATAGCACGCTGGTTAGTGATAGCAATAATTTATTTACTAAATTTGTAAGTTATAACTGTAAGTCTTTAAAGAGATCAATCGGGTGTTTACGAAACCTCTGTAAGTCTGTGGATGTCATTGCGCTGCAGGAAACCTGGTTGTTGCCGCATGAAGTGTCGATACTTGGTAGTGTGGATGATAACTTTGGTTATTTTGGGAAATCTGCGGTGGATACGTCTGCGGGGGTATTGATGGGAAGGCCATATAGTGGGGTGGCTGTTTTATGGAGAAAGTCGGTATTTACATCCGTATCAGTAATACCTTGTGTAAGTGACCGTATCGCGGCTGTCAGAGCGACATGCGCTGATCGCACGTTGTTATTTTTTAGTGTGTACATGCCGACTAACTGTATCGATAACCTAAATGATTTCTGTGAGTGCCTCAGTGAAATTGCTGCTATCGTTGAGGGTGTAAACTGGTAACCATAAAGATAATTACAGGCCGATATCATTGGCCACGGTAACAGCAAAGGTTCTTGACGGTGTGCTTGAGCGCAGAGTAACCAGACAGCTCAATCTACATGATGCACAATTCGGTTTTAGAGCCGGGCTGTCCACGGAAACTGCTATATTGGCGCTCAAGCACACGGTCAGGTACTATACTGATAGAAACACACCTGTGTATGCTGCTTTCTTGGATCTCTCCAAAGCGTTTGACCTGGTTGATTATAGTATCCTATGGTCGAAATTGCGAGAGCAAGGTCTCCCTAATGAGCTTATTAAGCTCTTACTACTGGTATGATCACCAAATCAACCAGGTCAGATGGGCGGGTGCTTTTTCTGGGGCGTATGGGTTGGAGTGTGGGGAGAGACAGGGAGGTTTGCCTTCCTCGGCGCTCTTTAGTCTATACGTCAATAACTTGATCGAGGAGCTCAGCAGCACTGGTATCGGATGCTCTATTGACGGTGAGATTATTAATAGTATAAGTTATGCAGATGATATGGTGCTGCTGAGTCCCTCGATTGATGGAATCAGACGGATGTTGGAGATATGTGAAAAATACGCCACGTCTCATGGTTTGTTGTACAATGTACGGAAGAGTGAGCTTGTGGTGTTTAGGGTTGGTACTAAGAAGCCTAAGACAGTTCCTCCGGTATTTCTGTATGGTGTATTTCTAAATAGTGTCGCATTTTAAGTACCTTGGCCACATAGTAAATGAGGACTTGAATGATGACAGTGATATTGAAAGGGAGCGAAGAGCGTTGTCGGCCCGATGTAATATGCTGGCCCGTAGGTTTGCACGATGCACTAGAGAAGTGAAACTCACTCTGTTCAAGGCGTTTTGCCAGTCTTTCTACACGTGCAGCCTGTGGGTTAGACATACGCAGAGGGCCTACAACGTTCTTCGCGTCCAGTACAATAACGCCTTTAGGGTGCTGTTGGGGCTCCCGCGGTTCTGTAGCGCATCGGGGATGTTTGTGGAAGCAGAGATAGATGGCTTTCATGCTATTATGCGAAAAAGAACAGCATCCCTGATGCGCAGGATTCGAGCGAGCACAAACAGCATTCTAAAGGTGATATCGAATAAGCCTGATTGCCCGTTCCTGGGGCACTGTACCCGTGTGCACAGCTGCGGGTCTGGTGCAGCGGGAAGCGGGCATAGTTATAGTTGTATGTTTATGAATTTGTGTTTTTATATTTTATTTTAATTTTGTTTAATGCTCAGAATGTTACTAACGTAGTTTTATAAGTGTTACTGACAACAATATGAATCATTTGTGTTCGGATTAAATAAATAATAATAATAATAAGACTGACAAGCCCGACTGTCAAGTTGACGGTAGCAAAAATTTTACTCCGTGTTATTTTATAGTATTTTTCAACATAAATAATGAAGAAATAATGTTTTGATATGTGCTCTACCATTTTTAAAGAAAAATATTAGCACCAAGATGCAAAAAAATCAAAATGAAATACTCAGCTGATACTGAGACACAGAGATGCTGACGCGAAGTCGGGCACGACATTTACTTAAAAACACACACCTAATATCTTCGGGTTCGTCGCTCAGCTCCGCCTCGCAGTTGCCGGATCCTGCTCCAGACGTGAGTTCAGTGAGACCGGCCGCTGCAGTTGCGTCGAGCTCGAGCGACGAATACTTTTCGCCGCTGACGACACCACCACCAGTATGTCGACGCGGAAGAGGCCGACCACCGGCCAGCTTAGGACTCCGAGGCCCACCGGCCTCTGATAGGGTCCCCGCTCCCGGTGGAAGTGTGCAGCGCATGAGATGGACACAAACTGTCAATGAAAATGTCATGCGCGCATACTTTGGTGCTACAGAGGGGGGAAGCAATTTGACTGCGTACCGTGGTCGGATGCTCTCTCTGTTTCAGGTGCTTGAGCCGGCTGTCAACGTGTCGGCGCAACGGCTGTCGGATCAGGTGCGGGTCATCCAGCGAAACCATATGCTGGATAACGTCGTACTTGATCGACTACGCCTCGAATCACGGAATAGCCATGTTACGCCTGCTTCGTCATTGATCGCGGTGCAACTGCAAAATGTACCCAGTGTTCCACCGCGACCCGACCATGTTTATGTAGAGGATGATGACGAGGCTATATCCGTGAGTTCCCAGTGTAATGCAAGATTGAGGAGCGCTTTGGAGGATGCTTTCCGTGAGTACCGTTCTATTCCGCCTGGACTTAGACCACGTTTACCTCGTTTGCCCATGCACAAGAAAAACATGGCGCTGGTGTGTGCTCTAGACTCACAACTGTCAAATTGTTTTAACAACAGCAAAGACCTCACCGATACCCATTCAATTTTGTACTGTGCAGCTGTAGCGGCATGTCATGTAGCTCATGTCAAATTCCCCAACAGTGACAGAGCTCCACGACCAAAACCAGCTGTACCAGCTTGGCAGTGCAGGATTGAGTGTCGTATCAGTGAGGCTAGAGCACTCATCGGCAAGTTAATCTGCTTCAGGGAGGGCAATACTCGCCCTAGAGTGATGCGCTTTGTGAGGCGGGCGTTCTCGGGAACTGATATTAGTTCTCGAGATTATTTGTCCCGCGTCACAGAGCGTATCGACTTCCTGAAGCAGAAGATCTATGCATGGGCAAACCGTATTCGTCGGTACAGACGGTGAGTGGAGCGGTACACTCAGAATCGCACATTCCAGAATGATGAAAGGTGGGTTTATAGGGCTTGGGAGCGACCGGACCAAGGTGTTACTGACACGCGCCTGCCAGATGATGACGCCATGTGTTCGTTCTGGCGAAACATCTGGTCGATGCCTGTCAGTCACACCGAGGGTGATTGGACTGCGAAGATTGAGCGAGCGTGCGATCTAATACCAGAAATGGGGGTACTTACCATCAGCCCCCAGGATGTTGCTCGTGCAGTCCGTCCGTTGCCTAACTGGAAATCTCCAGGGCCGGACGGACTGCACAACTTTTGGATAAAATGGTTCCAAGGGTCGCACGCCCGCTTGGCATCCCAGTTCCAGTCAGCCTTAGAGTCAGGATCGCTGCCCCAGTTCCTAACGACGGGAATAACCCACCTGCTCCATAAATCAGGTAGTACCGCGGATCCCAAAAATTATAGACCGATCACTTGTTTACCGACGGTCTATAAAGTTCTTACATCCATTTTGAGAGCTAAAATTAACAAACATATAGACACCAACTCCATCACGTCTGTCTCTCAAACTGGATGTAAGAACGGGTCCCGGGGTACTAAGGAGCTGCTCCTCATTGATATGACCATTAGCCAACAGGTTCGTCGTTTCCGAAAGGATCTGTCGACATGTTGGATAGATTATAAGAAGGCCTATGACTTGGTGCCGCATACATGGCTCATGAGGGTGCTGGAGTTGTATAAAGTAGATACAACTCTACGCACCTTCCTGATGTCGTGTATGGGGCAATGGAGGACGGTCCTTCGCTATCCAGGATGTCGAAATATCCAGAGGAATAGCGAGCCGATAAGGATCGAGCGAGGCATATTCCAGGGCGACAGCTTGAGTCCGCTTTGGTTCTGCTTAGCCTTGAATCCTCTAAGCACATTACTGGAGGATTCAGGTCTAGGCTATCGGCTGAGGAGAGGTGGTCAGGTTATATCTCACCTACTTTACATGGATGACCTAAAACTCTTTGCTCCCAACAATTTGCAACTGATGGAGCTACTGAAAATTACTGAAACTTTCAGTAGCGCCATCAGAATGGAATTTGGTGTGGACAAATGTGCGGTCATGCATGTAAAGCGAGGGGAGATTGTGGAATCCGTGGGGACCCAACTCTCGGATTCCACAAACCTTCGAGCCCTCTCCGCATCCGAAACCTATAAGTATTTGGGTATGTCGGAAGCGTTGGGCATCAATGTTACTGACATGAAGCAATCATTGAAGGAGCGCTTCTTTGGCCGCCTGAAAAAAGTATTTAATAGTCTTCTTTCAGGCGGAAACAAGGTGCGCGCCTTCAATGGTTGGGTAATGCCGGTTCTGATGTACTCTTTCGGCATACTCAAATGGACTCAGACCGAACTGGACGCCCTGGATAGGAAGGTCCGTACACTGCTGACTGCAAATCGAATGCATCACCCACGGTCATCGGTAATGAGGCTGTATATCCCGCGAAACTGGCGCAAACCAGTAGTGCTTGACACTAATGATCGCATGGAGGTATGGCAGAGTAAGGAGCTTCACGGATGCTTTTTCCGGGCCCTACATGGACTCGATGTAGATTTACTAGCGTCCGTAGCCTGGCTGCGTTTCGGTGACCTCTTTGCAGAAACCGAAGGTTTTGTCTGTGCAATTATGGACGAAGTTATGATGACGAACAATTACCGGAGATTTATTGTCAAAGACGGCACGGTTGACATCTGTCGGGCATGCCACCGGCCGGGAGAATCAATCAGACATATTATCTCCGAGTTTTCTCGTCTAGCTAACGGAGAGTACTTGCATGGACACAACCTTGTAGCCAGGATAATCCATCAGCAACTTGCTCTGAAATACAGCCTTGTGGAATCGGAGGTTCCGTACTATAGGTATGTGCCCGACCCAGTTTTCGAAAATGGAAATATCACATTGTAATGGGAATACTGGGATCGATCCATCATCACTGACAGGACTATTGTTTCCAAAAAGCCTGACATAGTGGTGGTGGATCGATCAGAGCGTCGCGCAATGATTGTTGACATAACAGTCCCGCATGATGAGAACCTCGTGAAAGCCGAGAAAGATAAACAAGTCGAGTATCTTGACTTGGCTCGCGAGGTTGTCGATATGTGGGATGTTGACTCAGCAATCATTGTGCCGATAGTCGTAACAGCCAATGGACTAATACCCAAGAGCCTCGACCAATACCTGAAGAGGCTCTCGTTGGGCAGCTGGATCAAGGGCTTGATTCAGAAAGCAGTACTTCTGGACACGGCTCGCATTGTCAGGAGGTTCCTCTCTCTGGAGCCCTGACCGCCGGTAGCTTGGACCCTGTTCCCGTTACCGGTGGGCTACTATTTTTTATATTTTTAAATGTTTTTATGTTTTTATATTCTAATATTTAAAAATATAATTTATATGTGTATACAATGAAATAAAGGGAATAATAATTTATATGTATTCGGTTTAATAAAGGAGATAATAATAAAATATATTTTTCGTTATGTTTAATGTCGCTGGCTAGAAAATGTTCCGAGCAGACCCTAGAGTATTTTGTAACGCCACTTTTCACTCATAAGCTCATCTTTACGTTATCTAATTATTATGTAGATCATTAGGTTTCATAACACATATTATACAGTGGACTCTTCACGTGACCAGAGGTCTGGCCTATTTTTAGCCCAAAGAATAAGCATTGCCATCCAACGTGGTAATGCTGCCAGCCTTTTGGGCACTTGTGCCATTGACAGCGATGCGGACGAATTTTTTGATGCCCAATGAGCTCCTGTCTTTTTCTTTACCTTTTTTTATACTTGTGTATACTTTATATAATATGTATATTTTAGTGTTAAGTTGTAAAATAGTAACATCGTAATTGAAATTTTAAAAATAAATCAATAGACTTTTATTATACAGTACAGTTTCTATACCTTATGTCTGTAATTAATATGGTGTACATAATAAAGAGTATTCTATTCAATTCTATATTCAAACAATATAATTCATCAAAATAAAAACAATGTAGATTCTATAAATACTGATACAAAGTACCCCATCTTCCCCTAACGTCACGTGACTTACCTCAGGCGCCAGCCGCCATTTGAAGGCATCGAAAAAATAAAATACATTTTTCTTGATACTTACGTATGAAATGATACTTTTATATCTTTCACAGTTGCATTATAATTTTTACATTAATTCCTAAAAACACAGGACGGCATTTTTTTTTATATTTGAGGAAGTTATTCACACAAATTAGTTATTTTATTGTCAGGTACGGCCGCGGCATTGGTTGGTACGCCAGTAAATGGAAATGCGGTAATTACCTTCCATTCATGTTGCCACTACAGAGCGCGGGCAACGTATCTATAGTTTATTATATCATTGAGGCTAGCTAAGTAGCAAATTGCATAGTTCCATAATGTGCTGATAACTGTGCAAGTGGATTTTATCAAAGTGTTGACTGTTACGCAAAGCGTACTTGATGTTTTTACTTATATCATTCTTTGATTATATAAAATGTCTAGATGGAGCGTCAAGTGCGCGCAAACGTGTCAAAAAGTGTCAACCAATTGTTGGTTCACAAGTGCTTACCCGCCGATTAGTGCAGATCGTGTCGCTTTACTGTCAATACGTATTACGCGCGCCAAGTAAAAAACAAATATCAACGACAAAATGACGGTATGTGCCATTAAACTGTGCCGGAATTATAAAGGAAGGATAAAAAATACCAAACACATCACTTACCATCGGTAAGTAACCAAGAAACTACATATTTATTTTTTGTTTTTATGATTATCAAATCACGCCATATTTTATAAGTGTTGCCAGTTTCTTTTTTTTTACTCTCCCAACTTAACGTCATTTTTGTGGGTACATATTAGTTGGTTTATGGTTACGTTTATACAATTTCGTTCGTGTACTTTTTCAAAAAACTGGCCAAGTGCGAATCGAACTCGCGTGCAAAGGGTTCCGAACTAAAACATTTTTTTTACAATGTTAATTTTTAAATCGTAGATAATAGCTTTTCCTGTTTTGTTTATGAGCCCATTTTAATGATTATATTTGCTTTGGGTATATTAAACCGATTTCAAAAGTGCCTAGAGTACCTAATTCAATAACATAAATTTATTAATTCTTTCTTTACATGATTTTGAAGTCGGTGCCAAGTAAAAATTGTCGTGTAAGTATTGTTTTATTAGCTAGGTGAATAATTTACCTGGACTTCTTGTTCACATTTTAGTATTTTTAATAAGTGGGAGAATTGTAGCAGCTGGTATCATTATTTACACACACAGAGACGTAGACGCACAGTGTAAAACGACGCGCGACGCCTGCACGCACACATACTTGAAAATGTTGACTCGTTTTCTTTGATACGATTGTAGGGCGACGCTCCATCGAGACATTTATACAGGAAAAGTTTTTAACCAGTGCGCAAATTTTGACATAATAAACTTGAATATATTTTAATAAACACGTATTTTTTGTTTTGATATGTTTCAATAGTAAAAAATTAAGTTAACGCTTACGAGACTTGTTTACTCAGAAATTTATTTTATAGACGTCGCTTGCCAGTCCGTCGACCGGTCGCCCGATTCACGCCGCGCGTCGACCGGTCGCCTGACGCGCCAGCTGCTATCAGAAGTACTCACGGGCGCGCGCTCGCTCTATGCGACGGCGGATTATTGACCCCAGTTTAGCGCTACAATTTTTTAAGTTTAGACTGTGTAAAGTTATTTGTAAACGTAATTTTTCGTAAATTCCAATTTATCCTTCATACTTTCATGGGCTTAGGACCATCAAAATGCAAAAAATAAATCATAATAAGTAAGAAAGTAATACGTTTTAGTCCATTCAAAATAAAACATTTAGGTATGATAGGTACTTAGACATGATACAATTTGCGTCAATGTCTAATCAAAGAGAATCTAAGACACCAAGATTGTTTATAATTTCTTCTTACCTCTACATTTTATTAATCACAATAATTTTAGGTATTGTTCGAAGTGACCTCCTCCTTTTTCAAGGCATAAACGTGCACGTTTAAATAAGTAAGCATTTAGTTTGTTTAGGACACTAACACCACTTTTTACTTCATTGAAAGCGTTAATTATTTTTTCTTTCAAGTCATCTAGGCTCTGAGCCTCTTCTACATACACCCGGCATTTCACTTGTTTCCATACACCTTGGTTTGCTGCTAAAATTGTCCTCTCATTAGGGACCGTGGGATTGAGGATCCTTTGGGCTCGCATACGAGGTACGCTCTCCCTTTCGTATCTTCTTCGTGCTGCTCGTAAATTTTCGTTGCTTAACAAATACACTCGCACCATTTCATAATACTCGCGGTGAGTAAAATGAGACATTGTCACTACGCTAGTCTAGTACGCGGCACGCGCGCAGGGATGGCGAAGGGACATCCGACCTCCGCTTCCGCAAGTGACGTACTGCATGTGCATGCGTTTTGTTTATCAAACGCCGGCGCCGCGCCGCATGCCCCCGCACCCCCGTCTCGTGCGCTGGGCGTCCAGCGGCCGGCGGGCGGCCTTCGCGTTTTCATTCATGCTCATTCATAGTATTACTATTAAATTATATCCATGTCTTGCTTATTTCAAATTGGGACAAAGTGGAAAAATGAAAAAAAAAAAGTCATAAACTAAAAATGGAAATGTGTTCTATTGCTTACACTGAGCCACCAAAAAAAATTTGCGCACTGGTTAAAAACTTTTCCTGTATAATCAAAGATATCATTACAGTTATTTCTATTTTACCTTTATAATCTTAGCTACATGCAAAAGATTTATATATACCACTTCAAAATATCTTGTCACTGTTATTATAAACCATCAATGCATGAAACCTTGTGAAACACAACTTGACTCGCTTTCAAGGGACATTTCCATATTATTGTCACAACAAAATATCCGTTGCAACGCGCGATTTTGAAATTCGCGGGGTTCTCACGCACGACGCCGCGTGTGAGAACCCCGCGGCATCGAGTGGCAGCACAGGACGGCGGAACACGCGCCGCACAAGACAATTGCCGGCTCGACTAAGATGAGAATCTGATGGACTGTGAAACGATAATTTCCATTGTGCATGTCTTAGTTTTAATGTTCACCTGGCAAGTTGGCAAACTGATTCCGTGTGTACGAGTGTTTATTTCAATTTAGTTGTGGTGCGCGTGCCGAATTGTTATCTGCGCGTCGTCATGGAAGAAGACTTCTGGCCGCAGAACGTGGTGTTCCGTCGCTTCCGCGGACAAGTACCACAGAACAGCACAAGAACAAGCTAGTGAAGTGAAGTTCTATTTTATTATAATAAAAATATGTATGTTTAGGTTAAGGTATATATTTATGGGCCTGCGTCGCCTGAAACAAATGAATAAAAAAAAAAAAAAAAAAAAAAATTAGAACCTATGAGTTAAACCGTATTATATATTACTACTTTTTATACTGTATAGTAGAAAAGATTTTTGTCTCGCTAGTAACCTAGTGACTGTCAAGCATTGTCAAAAAAATCCCTACGTTTGGTTGACTATCATAGTACGTGACATGGAGAAAATTGTGATGGATGACTGCACTAAATCTAAAAGTATAAATTGGGTTTTCATCCCACTAACAAGAAATATGTAATACCTACCTTTATTAAAATACTTCTGTTGTATCATTGTTCTCATGTCAGTAACTGGGGAGGTGTTGGGACAATGAGTTTCGTGCAAAAAGTGGTTCTGATCGTAGGAGGCAGTGACGGCATCGGGGCTCTCATAACGGAGTTATTTGCCAAAGAGGGTGCTTCAGTAGCAATTGTCGGAGAAAACGAAGCTGAGCTGAATTCGGTTGCTCAGCTTTGCCAAAAAATAGGAGCAGAAACACTAACTATCAAAGCAAATGTGTCCAAAGACAAAGAAGCAGACGTAATCGTCAAGAAAACTATCGACAAATTTAAAAAACTGGATGTGCTTGTCAACAATGTTGGAATATTGAGAGAAGCTGGTATTCTATCAGGCAAATTTTTGCAAACTTATGACGAAGTGATGAACATCAACATGCGAAGGGTTGTCCGCATCACCTACTTCGCTGTTCCCCATCTCATCAAAACTAAAGGAAACATAATCAACGTATCGAGTATGGCTGGGATCAATACCACAAGAACTGGACACATAGCATTCGGGACATCAAAGGCTGCACTGAGCGATTTTACCAGAAGCACTGCTTTGGAATTAGCCCCTCATGGAGTAAGAGTGAATACAATCACTCCTGGTCCATTCCGATTAGCTAATCACGATGATATGGAAAAAAAATCGGATAAAATGCAAACTATGTCTCTTCATCGATTATCAGAACCTACTGAGATCGCTAATTTGATATTGTATGTAGCCAGTGACAAAGGTAAAGGCATCACTGGCTCTATTTTGTGGCGCAAACTACGGTTTCATAATAACACCAGTGTTTGAAATTTATTTCCTAAGCACATTTTACCTATATTTTTGAAAATTATAAAAAAATAGAAAAAAATCTCGTTTTGTTTGTTCTTAACGACTGAAAATTACGTGTCCTTACCAAAGTGCGTTAATCTATACTATCTATACATCTATACAAATAAATAAAATTGGAGTGTCTGTTTGCAATATTAAAAAAACCGCTTTTTACTAAATGCATATGGATGCACGCTACATATACCAAAATAACATTTTTTACAATTTTTGTCTGTCGTGTCTGTTTGTTCCGGCTAATCTCTGAAACGGCTGGACCAATTTTGACAGGACTTTCACTAGCAGATCGCTGATGTACTTAATAAGGAGTAACGAAGGCTACTTAAAAAAAAATAGGGTGTTTGTAATATTAAAATAACCGCTTTTTACTAAATGCATATGGATCTATACACGGTACCTAAACCAAAAAATATATTTTTTTAATTGTTGACTGTCTTTGTCAGGTTTTGGCGGACGCTTAAATTTTAATACATAGTATTTATGATGATATTTACAATCACAATATCAAAGAAGATTCGTGGTTGTGTGAAAAATCAATTTCATCACCTATGAACGACCAGGTTACTGCGCTTAATCAGCGCATTTTATATAAGCTATCTAGTAAATCACAAACATACCTTTCCATCAATACAGTTTGCAATCCGAATGAAGTGGTTAATTACCCAACAGAATTTTTAAACAGTATAATTGTGCCTGGTCTACCCCTCACAAACTAGAACTTAAGATTGGCGTGCCCATCATAGGTACTACCATCGTATCTTAATCAAAATACGATTCGCAACAATAACAGGTACATATTTAGAGAATTATAATCATTAGAATCATTAATATATCTTTCTAAGTTAGATTTCTACTACCAACCACCAATCTCATAAGCAAAAGTGTTATTGGTAGACATCTAACTTAGAAAGATGTAATAATGATTATAATTATTCTCCCGAATCTACTGTAGTACCACAAAATACAGATAGTACAGAAGGCAATCACGTGTATGTATGTACTTCACTTTTCACCGCCGAGCGTAGGTATACGCTCGGCGGTCGCGTTATGGTTGTCAACTTTGGCTTATACACAAAAAACTATCGTGGTAGTGGCACTTGTATCTAATTGTTTGATTTATTGTTGAGCTTATTCTAAAATATTAAATCAAAACAATAAACATAGTATTACAATACAAAAAGTTTACAGAGCAAAAACCTAAATTACATTTCTCAATTTTCACTAGGTATCGAAAATCCCTAATAACTTCAAAATGGATTACCCTATTTACACAATTTATTTTGCCCTATCCGTTTTAGACTTAAACCTATCAAATGACACTAAAAACAACACAATATCTACACAAACAAAAAATCATGTTTTCAACTAACGTAATAGTTGGTGGCGTGAATTTACCTTACAAAATAGTTACTTCGTTTATAGGTACTGATTCAAAATAGGAAACTATTATATAAATGGAGTATAAATAGGCATTTTTTTGTTGCTCCATTTTTGCACTTCACAGACGCGTGTCTCAAGCGGATGGCACCCGCGTTCGCACTACTCCCAACCCGTCCGAGATAACGTGTCCGTGCGGTGTCTATGTGTGCGTTGCTCGAGCGCACTTTGTATGTAGATTGTCTTCTGTACTATCTGTATTTTCTGGTAGTACCCACCCACTACAGAAGAGTCGGGAGAAACGGGAGTAGATTTTAAGCCGTTGCTCAATGTCGGGCGAAAATGGGAGGTGAAACGCTAGCCGTTGTAGAATGTGTCCAATGGTATCGTTCTGAAATATTGGAATATTTTTGGGGTCCCGTACCAAAATCGTAAAACGGAACCCTTATGGTGAGACTCAGTCTGTCTGTCTGTCACAGCTGGATATCTCAAGAACTACTAATGCTATCAACTTAAAAGAAATAGTTTTAGATGACGTATGTCCAACTATTTTTCAAATAAGAAAGAAATAAAAATGTATTACATATTTTTTGCAACAGGGACTGAAAGGGAGTCTGAAAAATTCGAAGTGGGGCTACTAGGGCATGTGGGGTATCATATGAAAGAGCGCAGTTTGCACATTCTCAAACATTTTTTTTGCTTTATTTTTTAGACCGCATAGTTTTCGGCTTACCGTTCTCCCCACCCCCCCCTCTTATCTCTGAAGAAAAATCTGAAATTATTCTATGTGATAGAAGTTTATGTAAAGATTACATGAAAAATAAAACGAAGTCTCTAAATAGCATACTTTTCAGAAATCATCAACAAAAGTTACATTAGTTCCACTATCGGTCAAGAGATGGCGCTAACATAAAACTGCCATATTCTACACCGCAGTGCACCGTGTTAAAATTTAAAAACATATGATAGTACGGAACCCTCGGTGCACGAGTCCGACTCGCTCTTGACCGGTTTTTTTTAGTTATACAGGATGGTTGCGTCATCGGCGCGAAACCTGTTAGCATGCTTTCGTCGGTAATAAACAGTGGTCGGAGTAGGTAGATTGAATTGGGGTCATTGATCCGAAACGTATATATTAATATGGACATTCCTTCGGAATGTCAGGATTGAAACGTTACGTGAAAACAGATAAATAATAAGTTAATTTAGTTTTAATACCTTCCTTTAAACTTTGATTTGAGTAGTAATAATAATCACTACCAACATTAACAATACTTAATTGGATCCGGAAATACCTGAATTACTTTCCGGGAAAATGGCTTATCCATGTTATTCTTTCTGTGGGCATTTATGATACAAGTACCAAAAATCATTCTACCTACTCCGATCATTGGTAATAAAAAACTTTAATTTCGGAAGTCGGTGTCTTTGGATTTGTATTTTAGTTTTTTGCCACCGACTTCCGAAATTAATAGTAGATTGTTATACAAGGGTCGGAAGGAATCAATTCCCATACGAGGCATTTAGACGCCCGAGCGCAGCGAGGGCGGCTATAGTCCGAGTGGGAATTGATGACTTTCACCCGCGTTAAACACTCTACTTTTCATTTCGAATTTAAGGAAAGTAAAAAATAGTAGTTTTTCTAAAATATTTATTGATAATAATTACATGAATAATAGGTACCTATTCATTAGTCTTTTTTAAATGTAAAGTATGGAACACACCACGTCACCGCCACATGAGTAGATTCTGTGTCACCACCGCAGGCCGTTCCGCTTACTAGGTCCCGTATTATTATAATTCTGTCTGCATTCTTACTTTTACCATTTTTCATAAATTACTTAGAAAACACGATAATCTTGATAAAAATTACTAAAAATTGTGTTGCGACGTGACACTTTTTAGTGCTGACCGAACTTTCTTATTTCGATTCAAAACTTGCATACAGCCTAATCGATACTCGCAATAAAAAAAATTGTAGAAACTGAATAAAAACTCTTTAAACTAACAAAATGTATTGAAATGTAAAGTGTTTGCAGAATAACCATCTATAGAATTAATTAATTATCATCATTCTCAAAAAAACTTCTGGTAAGCCTACCTAAAAAATGTTTACTGGGAATTCTGTAGTAAACTATTAGAAAGTATCAAAAATAAAATCCACAATAAATAATTGTCCAATAAATTAAAATAATTTTAAACAGCCATCGCATTCCGAATATAATTTCAATTATAGAAGCATTTCGGCGCGAAATTCAGTAAATGAGGTACCTATTGGCCTGTCTGTTATTGACATGATATTAGAAGAGATTGAAATGATATTAGAAAAGCATAAATCATTATTATAAACAATGCTTATTGTATTTATTGCTTATAATAATTTTATTTTATTTTCAAATATCGATTACATTCGTCATATTAATTACTCGAGTCAATCGAAATTTAAAAAAAAATTGTTTGGAATAATCGCTTTCACACATCACTGCAATAAAAAAAAACAATAATGGTCGGCGATTTTGAACACAAATTGAGTACTTAGTGGTAATGATTAATACGTATTATTGAAGCTGTGTTTGAATATTACGTTAAAACCTGGGCATTTTCGTGTTGTTTATAATATTATCAATAACATTTGTCAGATTTTAAATCTTATCTACATCTGTGTGTGTGAAATTTGTGAAAAGTAAAAATGTAAACACATACGATTGGCGCGAAACTTCGACATTAGATATCAAAAAAAAAGTTCATTACCACTACTTATTTACCTTAAACTATGGATAAATTCGTATGGTAAAGTCAGGATTTTCGAAATCCCCAATTTTTATGTTTTTTAGCCTCGACCACAACTGACATCAAAATGGTGATTATCGTACCTATGTATGTTGAATTTATTCAAGGTAAATTATTAACTTGTGCGCTAAATCTGAAAGATTTAATGGCGTTAACATATGAGCTTTTTACCCAACTCTCCTAATTAACGCACATTCATAAGATTTGATGGGTAGCATAATAAATATTTACATAATCAATTAAGGGTGTCGTATGTCTGACTAAGCTGACTACCTAATTAAATATAGTTCTATTTTTAAATTTCATTCCCGCCCTAGGGAGGGAAGCAATTACTATGAGACTTTCCGGCCCAAGGGTGGGAAGCAGCGTTTTCCACCCGCTATTCGGATCAAACAAACACTACTTTCCGAGTATGAGAGATGAAAAGTTATTTTTCCCTTTATAGTATTTTTGGAAGTCGGTTGTTTTTTTTGTAAAAAAGTTTTTATTTTTCACTTTTTAGCGGGTCAGTTTGTAATTTATCTAAGTTATAATAGCCTAATGTCAACTGCTTATCACCTTTTACAAAATATTGCTTTTCCCGATGCAGGGACGTTTCTTGTTGCGGAGTGCTCCTAGTCAGAACCAGGAGAACTGGAGCTGATTGAGAAGTCACCATCAGCTCCACTTCACCATAAACACTGTAATGAGTATAAATTGCTTAGCAGCTATATTAAAGTAATCGAATCGCAACCCGTGAAATATTTGTCATTGAGTAGTTCCGATGGCCATTTGTGGTCTTCATCATCAGCTCCACTTTACCAAATCATAATTTCCGAGAGCAAATGCTCAAGTTACTTTAATAATAGACTTAGGCTAAAAAAAATGTTGCTAAGGGACAAGTTTATGTTACGCTTAGTCGTGTAAAGACGCTGGATGGCATTGTATTATGCGACTTGGAACCTACCAAATTGCTAAATAGACCACATGACGAAAAGGCATTGCGTGAAATGCAATTATTGAGGCTTTTATAAATCATCATCAGCCTATTGCAGTTCACTGCTGGACGTAGACCTCCCCAAAGTTTGCGCCAACGTTCACGGTCCTCCGCTTCTCTCATCCAGCCACTACCGGCAACCTTTGTTAGGATAATTATACAGAAGAAAAACTCGCAAAATTTATTCACTTTATGAAGTATTTATTAGTTTTTAGACTAGATGCTGATAATCCTGGCTGCAGCATCAGGCCAGACTTATGTCAACATTGCATTGAACTTAAAATTTAGTCCTGTTTTAAATGAGCCCAAACACGACTACGGTGCTGTAATTTCAAGGTTTGTACTTTTTCTGATGCTCCTGGCTTCAGCATCAGATCTCTATGTACTTCGGTGTTCCTCATTAACAGTACGTTTATCCACACATCGAGCCCTTTTCAATAAGCCTAAACACGATATATCAGCTGTTAGTTGTCGAGAAGTTAGGCACTCAGCAGACTATCCTGACTGCAGCATCAGGTCATAACTTGATGATCATAAGACCAAATGTGACAAATGCCCTATCAAACATCAAAACAATTTACTAAAACAGTTCTTGCATGTTCGAGTAACTTCTTACTGTTAAGGAGTTGTACCTTCCATCATCAGCCCAGCTACCTGAGATGGTGACAACCATGTGTATGGTTAATACACAAGATACTTCATAAAATATGCGAAAAATAATAAGTGAGCCTATAAAATTTGAGGGTTGCCCTCGATTTCTCTAAGATTCCATCATCAGATCCTAACTTGGTGACAGTGGGACCACCTCAGAACTATCTACATTCGAACAAAAAAAAAAACTTTTGAAAATCCGTCGACAATTGGCGGAGTATTCGATGAACAAACATACAAAAAAACATACAAACATCCGAACATACTACCTCCTCCTTTTTGTGAAGTCGGTAAAAAGGGGATATGTCATAAATAAAAGAGAAAATCGCTTCGGTAATACCATATTGTTCCATAACTCAAGTAGCAGATGTTGGAGCATAAACAGCCAGACTGAGAGTGGGCTGCCCACGATGCGAAAATGCACCCGGAGAGATGGGCAAAGATCGTCACAAACTGGACGCCGATATTGTCGTTGAGATCGGCCGCGGCGAAGCTGGTGTGACGATCTGGATAGGTTTGCAGGTCACTGCCCTGTGTGTGTGTGGTCTGGCCACTGTGGCCAGAAATTCCAAAGGACAGAGAGGTTCCGAATTTTTTCACACAAAAATATTATCACTAATTAGAATCAAATGCTATTTAACTGTGTTTATTTTCCATGGTTTTCATAAATACAAAAATTGTAATACTATATAATAAAATTAGATCAGATAGGCAGTCGCTCTATGTAAAATACTGGTATTCAGCTACATCCGGTTAGACTGGAAATCGACCCCAACATAGTTGGGAAAAGGCCACGCAGATGATGATTATACGATAGAATTATATGCTTAAGGACATCTGGAATATTCAACTGTAGTTTAGCTAACTCCTTTGGTAATTTAACAAAGAACCATTATCTAATATGAAATTCGAGCCAGTGATGCTCTTACCCTTATCACTGGCTACATACAATATCATATCAGCAATCTCAGTTGGCTCTGATAATCGGCGCAGCGCCGTGTTATTTTGCAGTTTTTCTAAATCCACTTTCATATCTTTGAAAATAGTAGTCCGGACTGGACCAGGACTGACTGAATTCACTCTCACTCCATAAGCGGCTAGTTCTAAAGCAGCGCTTCTAGTAAAATGGTTCATTGCAGCCTTTGATGTCCTGTATGCTATGTTCAAAGTTCTTGTGGTACTGATCCCAGATATACTCGACACATTTATTATGTTTCCTTTAGTTTTGATGAGATAGGGTGCAGCGAAGTAGCTGATGCGGACAACGCCTCGTATGTTAGTGTTCATCACTTCGTCATACGTTTTCAAGAAGTGGTCTGCCAAAATACCAGCTTCTCTCAATATTCCAGCATTGTTGACAAGCACATCCAGTTTTCCAAATTTGTCGATAGTTTTCTTAACAATTACGTCTGCTTCTTCGTCTTTGGACACATCTGCTTCAATGGCTAGTGTTCCACCTCCCATTTTCGCCAGACGTTGAGCAACGGCTTTCAATCGAGTTCTGTTTCTCCCAACTAGGGCTACTGTAGCACCCTCCTTAGCAAATAATTCTGCTGTAGAAGCCCCAATGCCAGCACTAGCTCCCGTGATCAGAACCACTTTTTGTGCGAAACTCATTTTTACTAATCATTGCCCAATTATTGCCCTGTGAGCTCTGTTCGGATAGAAGTATTCTAATGAAGGTATGTCTGTCATAAATGACGATGCTATTAATAAGATAGAATCGTTGTATATGCTACTGATGACTAATCTTTCTATTTATTGGTTATCATATTATAAACGGTAATCGTTTGAAGACAACATGCAAAGAGCCTCGTAATAAATACCACTACGATACCTTATGATACTAATAAACCTTAACTTTGTAGATTTTTCGGAGATATTACCAAACGCAGGAGATAGTTCAGTGCAAAATAAAATTGGCTAGTGAAGAAAATCAGAAATAATATTACAACAATAATTATTATTAAACTGTCAGACCATCCAAGTTTTCGGAAAGCTAAGGCCACAGAGTAGAATCATATAATAGTTATGGCTGACAGATGAATGTCATAACTTGACAGTTATGATTTAGTTACCAGTGTCACAAAAATCGTATTGTTTTCGTAAAGAGGTTTTTTGCGCGTAGGTAGGTATTTGTTTGTGAGTTTGCATTTTTGAAATAGATAGGAATAATTATAAAACTAAAATTCATCTATCGCTTTTCAGCAGGCGAGATCGAGGGCAAAAGCAAGCAACATAATGTAGGTATTGTATTTTTGTATGAAATGAGTAAATAAATAAATGTACATCGCAATAAAAAAAAAGACTTCGTTTCTTACGTTTATTCGTTGAAAAACTACATTACAAGATATTTTGTGCTGACCCCAAATAAATTGGGTAAAGGGCAGGAGAATGATGATAATACTGATCAATTGATGATGAAACAACATTACATTTTAAATATTTTAAATAATTCAAAAATATTTTAAATAGGTATTTTAAGAATATTTTAAATATTTCAAGAACGTTTTTAATGTTTCAAATATTTCAAGACGTTTTTAATATTTCAAAAATATTTAAATATACACTTCTGGACACATCTATTGGCCCACCTTAGAGTTTAGGTTTCGATGGCCCCTACCGAAATATGATTGCTAGATTGAACAAAAACTGTTGATGCAGTTTTAAACCTGATACATTTTACCATCTTTTTCGATCGTATTGTTTTAAATTTGAATTCAGAATACCATACGACATGGAGCTACGCCTAACAAGTCGGATATGCGCCTTGTTAAAGGCAATTGATTTTTGAATAAAAAACATGTTTTATCAAATAAAGGTTTAATTTAATAACGCGTGTTGCCTCCATGGGCATCTACCACAGCTCTCATACGATTAGGCATAGAGTTTATCAACCGCTCTATGAAATTTTGAGGGATCATCTCCCATTCCTCTTCTATGGCAGTTTTCAACTCCTGCATCGTCTGGGCAATTGGCTGACGAGCCCTAACACGTCTTTTTAGCTCGTCCCACATGTGCTCAATGGGGTTCATGTCTGGGCTTCTGGCTGGCCAGTCCATAACTGTGATGTTCACATCCCGAAGATATTCTCTGACGATGCCGGCTGCATGGGCTCTTGCATTATCATGCATAAAAAGGAAATTTGGGCCCACATAGTCCGCGTATGGTATCACGTGAGGTTCTAAGCACTCACGAATGTACCTTTCAGCATTTAATGTTAGCAGCCGTGGTCCTGTAACAACCTCAAGTTGAGTTTTGCCGCTCGCGGATATACCGCCCCAGACAGTCCATGAGCCACCGCCATAAGCAACCCTCTCTTCAAAGCAGCATTGTGCGAAACGCTCTCCCTTACGTCGGTAGACCTTCTTCCTTCCATCATTGCCATGTAACACAATTTTAGACTCATCAGAAAAGAGTACACGGCTCCAATCTTGCTGTGTCCAAATTAAATGACTGCGTGCGAAATGAAGGCGCGCTGTTCGGTGGGCTCGCGTTAGTTTGGGCCCATTAGCTGGCTTGTGTGGTACCATATCGCGTTCTTTTAACCTTCTCCGAACAGTTCGAGCGCTCACAGATACTCCGTGGAAGTCGCGAAGTTTGTTTTGTATCTCAATGGAGGTAAGGTGACGATTTCTCAAGCTGGTCGTCACGATGAATCGATCCTGCCTTTCAGTTGTGACCCGAGATCGTGGCCTTCCTTGGCGACGAACAAAGCCGCCAGTTTCTAGGTACCTCCGATAAACATTTCGGACCGCAGATCGACTTAAATTAAGTTGAGCACTCACGTTTCTTTGGCTGTGTCCGGCCTGAATAAGTGCCACAGCTTGGGCGGCGACTTCAGGTGAAGTATCGATAGATTATTGATAGAACCTCACCTTAATGTTAAGAATAAGTAATGTTTGTTGCAAAACCAAAGATATCAATCACTTTTTCAAGAATTAAATCCAAGTAAACCAATAAAACCAAGTTTTCTTAGTATTCGATTGTTTGATATCAACAAACAGGCTCCAAATTGTCTTTTGTTTCTTTAAATTCTGTGTTCGAAATTCAAAAAAAGACTATTGAATAAAATTGTGAATGTGCCGGGTTCAAAACTGCATAAAAACTTTTTGCTCGACCTAATATAAAATTTTAGCTAGGACCAAACGAAACTGAAAATACAAGGTGGGCCAATAGATGTGTCCAGAAGTGTATAATTAATTAACGCACTGTTCTAAGTACTTACGTAATATTTAGTCGTTAAGTACAAAACCATATCAGATTAGCGTTGAAGAGACTTTGCATTTTATCCGATTTTTTTTCATACCATAGTAAATAGCAAATCGGAATGGACCAGGACTAATTGTTTTCACTCTCACTCCATCACTAATTCCAAAGCAGTGCTTCTGGTGAAATCGCCCAGTGCAGCCTTTGATGACCCGAATGCTATGTGTTGAGGTCTTGTGTTTTTCGATTTAGTCGATAATTTTCTTGACGATTACATCTACTTCTTTGTGTTTGGACACATCTGCTTTGATGGCTAGTGTTTCTGCTCCTATTTTTTGGCAAAGCTGAGCAATCAAATTTAGTTCAGTTTCGTTTTTTCCGACAATAGCTACTGAAGCACCCTCTTTGGCAAATAACTCCGTTATGAGAGCACCGATGCCGTCACTGCCTCCTACGATCAGAACCACTTTTTGCACGAAACTCATTGTCCCAACACCTCCCCAGTTACTGACATGAGAGCATGAGAACTTCAATTCAGGCATAAAGTGTGGCATCGATGATGTACCTATACTTAATTTCACCACCGATGGTGTAACCAATATTTTGTAACAATATTGTCATTCGTGGATCTTTGACAGTCGTTACGGTTCGTCAGAAGCCCGAAAGTCTGACAACCAAGGGGTATCGTATAACCTAATAATTGGGTTGTAGAGTTCAAATAAGCAGTCGCTCCATGTAAAATACTGGTAGGTATTCAGCTGCATTCGGTTAGACTGGAAGCCGACCCAAACATGGGCAAAGGCTAAGCAGATGATGATTTTGATTTAAATAGTGTCCATGGAGTTTGTTGTCCGTTCTTCTCCATAGGAACCTACTACGCTTTGTGGTGGGCAAATAGCTTCATATTTCTGACTCAACCGACTCCTAGACTGGAAACCGACCCCAATATAGTTGGGAAATTCCTAGGCAGATTGGATGAGAGTTACTCCGCGATATGCGAATCATGAGAAATTCTCACACATTCATAGTAATTGAAACTCTGGTCGTGAGACATTGAGGTTTTATAAAATATAAGGATAACGATGTACACAAAAGGATGCTCTATCTCAAGTCACAATTTATTAAGTACCTAGGTACCTCCTTAGTCTACTTAGTATTGGCAAAGACTTGCAGGTATAATAATGCCTATTGTAGCGTTGTTTGAATATTCTAGAGCATACCTACTGCATGTAAAGTATTAAGGTCTTAGCACACGTATCAAATCGGAAAGGGATCGGCACCGTATCGCCTATCGCCTCGCCGTCAAACAGGCGTCAACCTAACGTAAGCACGTAACAAACGGGCCTGCGGGCGGAGAGTAATG
Organism: Mesoligia furuncula; assembly: GCA_916614155.1. Lineage (NCBI taxonomy): Eukaryota > Metazoa > Arthropoda > Insecta > Lepidoptera > Noctuidae > Mesoligia > Mesoligia furuncula. The sequence goes on from OU744810.1 coordinate 3,382,004, forward strand.
GGTAGCTCACCGTTCGATCAGGACCAGGCCCGTGCCGGACGGCGCGTACGTGTTCCACGCGCGCCTCAAAGAGATGTCAGCATCGGGGAGGGGCCCCTTAGGGCCGAAGCCTGCCGGGTCAGCGGGATTGTCCGAAAGGGTTACCGCTGGCCCGGAACATAAAGGGCTAAGGAAGGAACACGGATGGGTTTTAGTCAGTAAGAGTCTGACACTCCCTTCTGCTCCACCCAGAGCGGGAGGAGTCATTTGATGATTTCCTATCCGCAAAAAAAAAAAAAAGCACGTAACAAAAGCGGATCAGAAGCTCCGATACGTCGACTCAGCTACGGCTTGGCAACGCCGCGCTTACGGCTCGCCGACCGCTGGTTGATGGTGCAGCAGGCAGGCCGGAGGGTAGAGAGGGGCAAGGGTGGACGAAGAGAAGTAAGCTCGGTACGACGGAGAGACGTAAGCGCAGGGACTACGAGCCGTAACGCTTCGCACCGCGTTTCGTGAGCTTGTTCCGAGTAGGCATGTCGATTTGAAAGCAATTAATCGAAAAACCGAATATTTAGAGTAATATAATCGATTTTTCAGATCGATTTTGAACCCAACATCGATTCAATGAATCGATTCATAAACCTCCCGAATCGGGCGAGACTAGAAATTTAAACTGCCACATTAGTTTAGTGGTCGCAAGCACTACTGCTGAGCAAAAGATCCTGGGTTCGATCCCCACCTCTACCTATTCTTTCGAAGGAATATATGCGTGATATTATGTTTATTAATTTAATAATACTTCTATCCAATTACTCGTATTTACGGTAAATGGTCATCAATAATATCCAGCCGGTCGATTCTGTAAAAATCTCACCGTGAAAACTTAGGTAAAGTGAGTTTGTTTTTGCTAGGAATTGAAACTATTGACAGCTCACTCCACGCTCCCTTTTTTTTTTTTTGCTTGGTAAATCATCAAATGACCCCTCTACGCTCACTTCACCTAAGTTTTCACGGTGAGATTATTACAGAATAGCACCGCTGTATCTATATTAGGTAATTAGGCATGTTAGAAATTGGCGCGATTAATCGAGAATCGATCTTTTAATGATCGAATAAACAAGAATCGATTCTAGTATGTTCAATTTGAATCGAATCGGAGATCGATATTTTTTAAAGTGAGTCGACATGCCTAGTCCTGAGGCGAAGCGATAACGTTACGATTCCGATTAGTGTACGTTGCAGTAGGGTGTTTCATACAAAGAATACTGAACGGCTCGAGTTGATACGGTAACGATCCTTTTTTTTTTTTTTTTGTCTCGGGGGGAAAATCCTCATGGACATCCTCCGCCCTGGGGAAGGCGGAGGGGCATGCCGGACTCTTACCGGCTAAAAAACCACCCCGGTGTTCCCTTCCTGTACCTATTGCCGGGGGTACGGGTATCGCTTGCGCATTCATCCGCGCCCCCGGCAGGTATTGGCCCGCCAGATGTTTGTAGGCGGGCCCCGTCACCCTCTGCGGCCATCACCCGGTGGCCGCAGGAACTCCAACTAAGAGGCGCGCGCGGAACACTGCGCCGCCGCCTCGAGGCCTGTTTCTGATCGGGCGACAGACGCCCCTAGTCTGCCGCCCGCAGGCCGCGCCCTATGGTGGCCGGAGATCGTCCGCCACCCTGCGACGCCCAGTGCGTCTGCTGCGGGCCGGGAGAGAGGTGACAGCTTCTCTCTCCCTTTCCGCCGCCTCCTTTGCCGACATTACGTCCTCACAGAAGGAGGCGACGGCCGTCCAGCCGCTCTCGCTCCCGACCATGCATGAAATGACGGCCGGAAGCGAGAGGTCGCCCGCAGCATCGACTGCCGCGACTAAGTCACGGCGCTGCACTGCCCAAGCTGGGCACTCCTCCAACGTGTGCAGCGCCGTGTCCTCGCGGCAGCTGTCACAGTGGTGACATTCGGGCGTCGGCTCCCGGCCTATCCGACACAAGTACTTCCCGAAACACCCATGTCCGGTAAGCACCTGCGTCAGCCGGAAGCTGATGGCGCCGTGGCGTCTCTCCAGCCACTCCTTCATCACGGGTCTTACCGCCGCTATCGCGGCGTGCCCTATACGGTAACGATCCTTTTCCGATTTCATACGTGTGCTTATGACCTTTAGTCACCATTATTATTCTAAACTGCATTCGCGATTTTATTTTCATACATGTAAAAAACAACTTAAAAATCCACACATAATGTTAGTTCGCGCTACAACTTCAAAAAAATATATTACTTTTGTAGTCTGAAATCAACTAAATGCACGTTATTATAAAGTTGATATTTATTTGAGTGGAAATAACTTCCATTGGAAACAAGGATTTGCATGGACCATAATGTTATGCATACAAAACGACTTTATTTGGCCTTCAAAGACGCCATGGTCTACGTAATAAATAAAACCTGTCAGCGTGGGCTAGCATTGGAATTAGATGTAATACCTAAATAATATCTAGTTTGCCTAGGATTCAATTCGTTTCTAAATAGTAGATTCTATTTCTAAATAGTAGATTGTTTGATTGTTAATAAGCTCGATAATGTGTCTATAACCTTATCATCTACCTAGCCTTTTCCCAACTATGTTGGAGTCGGCTTCCAGTCTTACCGGATGCAGCTGAATACCAGTATTTTACATGGAGTGACTGCCTATATGACCTCCACAACCAAGTTACTGAGCAATACGATACCCCTTGGTAAGCCTGGTTGTCAGAATTTCGGGCTTCTGACTACCCGTAACGACTGTCAAAGATTATACGAATGACAGCCGGGACCAACGGCTTAAAGTGCTTTCCGAGGCACGGAGGGGTAAAGATGGTCACCCATCCACAGACCAACCGCTGCAAGCGTAGCTTAACCTGATCAGTCAACCTGTGCGCTGTTATTATTTAGCCACGGGCCCCTCTGTGTCCCATCAATGTGTCTATAACTTAAAAGAAGAAAAAAGAAAAAAAGCGTTATGCTAATCAGTGGGGTAATTATAGAACACACATAAAATGACAATGGATCGCTATGGGTTTCATTTTGACATTACATCCACGTTCATTGCGCTATTTACATTGCTGAGTAAACGAATTTTTCAAACCTAAGAAGCAATGGATTTGCAATAATCCTTCAAAGTGTGATTGAAATGAAATTAAATTGTTTATTCTGTAAATAGGATATCGGAATCACTTTTACACGTCATATTATAACAAAAATAAGCTAGATGAGGTAGAATGTCCTCTCTGACTACTCTGAGAAGAAAGGCCGAAACAAACCCAGAAGTCACAGTCTCTTTTAAAGTCCAGACATAATCTTGGTCAAATCTAGACTGATATCTGAAATGGTGTTTTGAGGAAAGTACCACACAGATTTGAGAGGACCAGTCCAGTCAGTGATCATGTAGTACAACTCAAAACTTGAGGAGCTCAGTGACTCGACGAACAATACCAAAGAAAGGACATTTAGGTTGGTCGCATAATGTACTCAAAACTGGCAGACCAACAAAAAACTAACAGAGAAAGAAAAAAAAAGAATGACCAATTGTCCTCACTTTCACAATAATTAAAGTAAAATAATACTTTACAAAGTAAATATTTAAGTCATTTTGTATTTATGTCGCAGATGAATTGTAGAATCCGCTGTTTTACAAAACCGCTAGTACTCGCGGTAGTAACTAGCGGTTCAGCAGTCATTCGTTCGGTCCAGCCCCAAGTTGTGTCAAATAATCAAAATAATAAAAATGATCTCATGCCGATTTCGCCTACGGTGAAGAGTCTAAGTCATGTTTGGCTCTTGTAATACAGGAACTCCTAGTACCCGTATAAGCCAGGGATACAAGTTTGTGTCATGAAGTGAAAATAAATCCTTCCTACTATCTATCTATGTCAAAAATATCAAGTAAATGCAAGTAAATGAATGCTCTTTAGCTTGTTCTGGATATATTATGTTTGGTCTTGATCCACCTTTATAATGCAGAAAGTCTTGTATAATTGTATCATTTATTTCACCAGATACACAACAACAGCCGGTTGATTCTGTAAAAATCTCACCGTGAAAATTTAGGTGAAAAGAGTTTGTTTTTGCTAGGAATTGACACTATTGACAGCTCACTCCACGCTCACTTCACCTAAGTTTTCACGGTGAGATTTTTACAGAATAGCACCGCTGGCCAATATTTATATTGGCCAGCGGTAGAAGAAGAGCACTTGGTGATGGAAGAAAGCTTTTGGCCGCAGGATGTGGTAATCAGCCGCTTTCGCGGACAAGTGCCACCAGAAAGCACAAAGACTTAGTGCAACTAAGTGATACTAACATAGTTATTAAGTTTAATTAACTAACAAAATTGTTACTACATTATGTTACTGTTACTGTATTATTCAATTTTGGTTAAGGTATGTATCTATGGGTCTTTGTTACCTGATAATAAATGGTTTATTATTATTATTATATCCCCTAAGATATAAATAGCAATCAAACGCGTATTCAATAGTTTTTACTTAATAAAGTAGGTTCGACAGGTGATCGCTAAAGCCGATATAAGACGCATCAGGTATCGTTAATTTTTACCTTTCATTTGAAGTTTTTCACTCGAAGTAAACCTCTGAACACAAAATGAATCAAAAGTGAAATATAACAATAATATTTCGGTGTCGTGTGAACGGGAATGAAACAGAAATGAACCTTCACTCGAGTATACCATTCACTTGAGTGAAGCATCTGATATCGGTTTTATCATTAGGACCTGAGCTACTATCAGGAGGTGCTTAGGTATAACCGAAGCTGTCTGAGTAGACCGTGCCATTTTCGTCAGCGTCACCAGCTCGTTTACTGTCAAATACATCGACGCCATCGACTCTCTCTGTATTGATGGCCCTACAGAGAGAGTCGATAACGTCAATGTAACCCCGAGTCGCGAGTAACCAATAACAACCATAACAGCATGGTTATAATTGTCGACTCGGGTCTTCGGTTTCCAAAACCGGCAGGGCATTTTTTTCTATGAATAAAAAAATTTTGTAACTCTAAAATTTACAAAATTTAATACAAAAAAAAATGGGTTTTTATTTTTTTTAAATGGTATTCAATATTTTTATTTTTATTAAAAAAAAACTATTCACACTTTCTGTAAATAAGTAACTAAAATAAAACTAGACGTCATCACTAAACTTGATCAACTTGATCTACTCGTAAATTGATTGATGTTAACTGCTAAGACTTGGAAATTTCTCGCCGACTGGTCAACACTTCACGTGACCAGAGGCCTGGGTCGTTATTTGACCAAAGAATTAGCATTGCCATTCAATGTTGCAAAGCTGCCAGTCTTCTGGGCACGTCTCCGGATGACAGCGATGTGGACGAGTACTTCGACGCCTAAGTGTTATTTTGATTTGTACAGTATTTAGTTAGACATTAAATTTTTAAGTACCTAGTGTAAATAGTTAGTTATCTACACATACACACTAATACCAAATTATTTGATAAAAAATGATAACAATGAATAATAATTATTACACTAGTGCCATTCCGTTATCTATTATATAACATGCTCCTGTAATACTGTTCGCCTTATCACTGGCTAAATACAGAATAAGATTAGCAACTTCTTTAGGTTGTGAAGCTTTCTTCAAAGCTGTTTTTTCAGCAGTTTCTTCCCAACTGCCGGAGACTCCTGGATGGATTTGCTTATTAAAATTTGTGTGGACAGGTCCTGGATTAACGGCATTCACTCTGACACCTGATGGTGCAAGTTCAAATGCAGATGCACGAGTAAAAGAATCCACACCTGCTTTGGATACACAGTATGCTGGATATAAGTTCGCAGTTCTGATTTCCGTACTTGCTACACTTGAAATATTGACAATACAACCTTTGGTCTTCGCCAAATGTGGAGCCGCTAAAGTCGTCAGGACCACCACAGTACGTAGATTTGTGTTCATAACCACATCATAAGTATCAAGTATTGTTCCATCTAAAATTTTCCCTTCTTTTATAGTGCCTGCAATGTTGACTAATATGTCAAGTCTTTTAAAAGTTTCAATTGTTTGTTTGTATATTTTCTCATCATCCTCGTGTTTGGAGACGTCTGCAATGATGACGAATACTCTGTTGCCGTATTGTTTGCATTTCTCTGCAGTTATGTGGGCTCCTCTCTCACTGCTGTCTACTATCACAACATAGGCTCCTTCTTCAGCAAAGAGTAATGCTGTCGCAGCTCCCATACCAGACCCTGAGCCCGTCATCAAGACCACTTTATTTTTAAAACTCATGTTGTTACTTATACCGTTATCTTAGACGTTGCAAAGTATACTGCAGCGAGTGCCATGTTAACCGACTCGACCTGGAATGCGTATTTCGACACCTTTGTTATCACACTTATTATCTCCACTGTTGCTATAGGTATGTATAAAATGACTAGCTTAATCTGGTGACTTCCTAAAATAAAAATCGATTTTTGTATTAAAGATAGTTTCTTTATGTTTCTATTTTATTTATATAAAAATACATAATTTGCTTTACTACTTATTTTATTCATCCACGGACCAACCGTGGCAAGCGTAGCTTAACCTGATCAATCGACTGTTATTACTTAGCCACAAACCCCCTGTTCATGTTCACATAATTTACTATCAGTAAGCACTATTAGCTGCTAATTTCGAACGAGTGTATGTAGAAGGGTGAACGCGTCATAATTTTTGGAACAAAACACCGGACATTAATCAAACATTGTTATGTGTTGAACATACGTTGCTCATTCGTTTGACTATTTGGAAAACCAGCGCCACCAGGCGGCGCTCAACAGAGTCTAGCCTGACGCTTGTGTAAGTCGACGAGAGCGAGCAGCAGTGTGGAGCAGTTCTCTTGCCCATAAGATATCGTACGGACAAAATGTGCTCAGAAACTGTCGCGCGTTCCGTATCTAGTTGTGTCGTGTACCAAAGTGAGTGATTCGCTAGTGTGACTAATTTGTTCGTAAAATTATAATTTGATATGAACTGCAAACGGTTTTGACATTTATACCTTCGTCCTTAAAATTGCTTCCACAGTGGGAGGCAAGTCAAAAAAGCCAATGATAACAAAATCGGGGATACAGTTTGGTGTTGCAGCTTCATTTCTTTCATCTCCATCCTAAATTCAATTAACTCCATTAGATAGCTAAAGGATCAAACTATTCATTATTATAGTGAGGACTGCGACGCATCACGCGCGTTGGAGGAGGAAACACCGCCATTTTGAGGTCATTTTGCTGCGTATCGTGATTTCCACTCAGTATAAGTTTTGACTTGGAAAAGCTACGAAGTTTGTTTAGGTTTCAATCGTCAGCTCTCTTTAAAATCTATCGATTTTATACTAAACATTAGTGTAAAATAGTGACAGTGAATATAGAATGTTAAAATAAAAAGAAAAATAATATCAAAATATATATAAGTAATGTCGACTTTTATGCGTCAAAAAGCCAAATCAAAATACAGAGATTGTATACGGTTGGAAAGGGCTTCTCAAAAGCAATCGAATAGTACCAATAAAACACCATATGACCGAGTCAAGCAGTGCCGGGAACGTAAAAGAATTAATGCGGCCGAGCGGATCAATCCCGTTACGTAAACGTATTCATGTACAACACACGGACGTGTCCATGACACAGCCATACCCCATTTTTCTATTGTGCGATAGCCAACGGTACCTATAGTACGCCCACAGTAATTAAAATATGGCTGATGATAACGAGAGAGACGTGCCTTCGCCGTCATAAATGTATATATGAACCAAATGATAAAACTTTTTAAGTAACAACAATGTTGACTTATTTAATGATACGTTATCATTATTATTATAGTAAAGGTGTCATTAGTCTGCCATCGTAATTTTATAAAGCACTACCTGCGACCCGCGGTTGCACCCGCATAAATCTTGATTTCGTAGGAATATCGGGATAAAAATATTCTAATGTCGTGAGGAGAGTTGAGTATGGATGTCGATGGCTATAAGAGTAGGGGAAGACCAAATAAACGATGGATTGAATGTGTGAATGATGGTATGGTGACTACCGAGATGACGACTAATAGAGAGGTATGGAAGAAAAAGACATGTTGCGCCGACCCCAAATAAATTGCGATAAGGGCAGGAGAATGATGATGTCCTTATCCAGGTCATGGTTTACCTACCTATGTGCGAAATTTTATCCAAATTCGTTCAGCCGTTTTAGCGTGAAGCTGTAAAAAACATCCAAAAAATCTAACCCTTTCTCTTTTTTTTATCATTTATTACATTCTTTAATTAAAACGGTTTAATACCAATTACAGAAATTAAAGACACAGTTTGTAATACGCATAAAAGATAAAATATAAAATTATCAAGTAAAAAGTTAACAACACTTTCATAAATCCTTCTCACAGTGTCTACCTCTGATATAACAATCTTTATAGTATTGGCTTAGAGCAATATTTTTATTTACATTGCCCGATGCCTGCTTTTGTGCACTGTGATACGATATTATGTACTTGTAACTTAATTTATATGTATGATATTTATTGTTTAATTGTTTTTCTAACCGATCATGTTGTTTACTACAGTTTTTTTGTTTAAATGTGGTCTTTGTTCGACGGAGAAGTAATCTACGTACTAATCTCATAGCACATATTCACCTTACCTATGTGCCGTGAGTGTATGAAACACGTCTACCTCGTCAGTAAAAACAGGCGTGTTGAGACATAAATAGTTAAAACAGTTTTTCTTTCTTTCTTTTTCTTCTTTCTTTCTTTGATAAGTTATTTATACTTCCACTGCGTCTTACTTGCCATCCCGCTAGCTGCTGAACATCAAAGGCTTGTATAATCAGCATAATATCATGTTCCCATTGCTGGGACACAGGCCTCCTCTCGGTGACAGAGGTGGGCCGTACTCCACCACGCGGGTCCAATGCAGGTTGGTGGATGTCACATGTCTTCGAATATTTGTTTTTAGGACATGCCGGTTTTTCATGATGTTTTCATCGTTGACCTATATCGTTGATTTATCAATATTAACTTATGGCAATTCCTTGAATTCAATTACTTGGTATGGCTGCATTTTTTTGCCTAGAGATGTGAAATAGAATAACTGAAATAAGAAAGCAAGAAAAAAGTAGGTTTCGTTTTGACAGAAACACGTGCATACATAACGATAACTAAGGGCTGATTTTTCTATCGCCACATAACTTTTATTCGAGGAATAAAATTGACTTTTGACAGTTTTTGTATGAAATAACTGTCAAAATTTCAAAATTATTCCTCGAATAAATTTATCAGATGATTGAAAAATCAGACCTTACTCGAATAGGTGAACAGAAAATTTAACAAATTGTACAGACGCCAGCACATCAAGCTCCCCGAAACTGTGAAATTATTCCAATTAACTTTGAACCTTATAATTTAGCGATAAAGTTGAAAATCTGTTAAAGAAATTTGACAGGTTTTAGTAGCTTGATATGCTGGCGTCTGTACATATCACGAGCACAAAACTGAAACAGTCGACAGCTGCACGTCATTACTGACAAGAAGGCCCAAACCTGAAATCGCGAAAAAAAATCAGCTGTTTCCTACATTTATGTTCGTATACCTCGTCAAAATGTAAGGAACAGCAGATTTTTTTTTCGCGATTTCAGGTTAGGTCCCATAGTAAAAGTTGTTTATAATGATGAGTACAATGACCTCTTAAGAGGTTGTTAATGTTTTACCAATTACCCTGTATAAAAAATCTTCTCTTGATTATAATTAGGGTCAAATCACACCGAGATGGCAGCGAAGCGGCGAGCAGTTTCAGTGTCATATAATTTTAAACTTTATCTTCATTACTATAATACATAGTATCACTTGAGAAACTTGAGTCGTCGGAGTGCTCGCGGCGCCGCGGGCGGCCGCGCGACCTTTCAAGTTTCTCAAGCGATACTATGTGTTATAGTAATGACGATAAAGTTTAAAATTATATGACACCGAAACTGCTCGCCGCTTCGCTGCCATCTCGGTGTGATTTGAGCCTTATTTAGACAAGATTGTTAATCATAAGTATCAATTAAATTAAAAACAAACATATTGTACTTAATTTATTTATTTTCTGCGAATGCTTAACAGATCAATACTGAAGCTAGGTATAATAAAACATTTGATTTCAGGATTCAAGTTCAAAAATATGTTGCTGTCCAGCTAAATATTATATTAGAGCCAGAAATTTTGAGATCATTTTTAACCGACTTCAAAAAAGGAGGAGGTTCTCAATGTGGTTGTAATTTTTTTTTTAGGTTACCTCAGTAGGCGGTAGGCCGTCATTTTTAAACCGATTTGAAAAATTATTTTTTTATCTAAAGGATATACTTCCAAATTGGACCAATTTTTGTCAAAATCCAGTTCTGATGATGGGATCCATGAGGAATTGAGGGAACTCCTCAAATATTACAGGTAATGCATATAGCAGTTTTGGTATTTTCATCAACAAGTCAAGCAATTGTATTCAGAAAGTATAATTTGGTGAAGTGGAACTGATGAAGGAGACCACAGATAGTCACAGGAACTCTTCAATGAGAATAAGTATTTCACGGGTGGCGATACGATATCTCGATTAAGATACCTAGTTAATGGACTATGACGAAGCAATTGGTGTGGGTTAGGTACTACAACTAAAAAGTGAAAAATAAAAACTTTTAGACAAAAAAACCACCGTTTTTTTTTCAAGTTATAGAACAACAAACTGAATGTCATATTAACAAAGTTCAAATTCCATTGCAACCAAAAACTTATTAGGACATTTATGTTACTTACTCAAAAATCAACTAAGGATACATTTCACTAAAGTAGATAACTGATTAAATGGCGAGGGAATGTAGATTATCTGAGATTATGAACACTGGTATGCGTGCAATAAAAAGTAAGAGAAAGTAAAGTATACAATTTTTAAAACACTGTACACTCCCTGTAACACTGAATACAATTTTTAAAACTTCAGCAGCACCCCATTGTCGACACCATAATTAGAGCCTGTCACACCTTTAGCCTTATCACCAGCCAGGAACATTATCACATCAGCTACTTCCTCTGGCTCAGAGATTCTCTGTAGAGCAGTTGTATTGCAAGTGTCTTCACAAACTTTATCAGTCTCCAAACCCTGTAGCATGTTAGTGCGGACGGGGCCAGGACTCACTATGTTCACTCTGACGCCTGAAGCTGCCAGCTCCAACGCCGCTCCGTGAGTGAAGTGGTTCAGAGCAGCCTTAGAAACACAGTACATCATCCACTGTGACGCTTGTATGTAGGTTTCGGCGAGTACGCTCGAGATGTTAATGATGTTGCCCTTAGTCTTCGCCAAGTACGGCGCCGCCAAGCTCGTCAAGTGGACCACAGCCCGCAGATTGATGCTCAGCACTTCATCGTACGTTTGCATCACATCTGGACTTGTGAGCGACGTGTTCTTCAGTATGGCAGCGTTATTAACGAGGACATCGAGTTTCCCGAACTTCTCAATTGTTTTTATGACGATAGTTTTAGTTTCTGCATCATTGGCGACGTCAGCTTTGATGATGAGGGTCGGAGCGTTATATTTCTCGCAGCGTTGAGCCACTGCTTTAAGCCCGGCTTCGTTTCTTCCGACGATGGCAATACTAGCTCCTGCTTTAGCGAATTGTTCAGCGGTGGCTGCACCGATGCCGGCGCTGCCTCCTGTGACGAGGACCACTTTGTTCTTAAAGCTCATGTTGCACGACTGTTAGGTACGAGGACAGGTAGCGTATTGAAGGCTTAGCGTCTTACACAATGATCTAAATACAGATGCATCAAAGAGACACTTGTCCGGTTCGAGACATGCGTCATGTAATTTAAAATGGAGATTTATGCGGTAGGCAAGCCAGTAATCTAGGTTTTATTTAGCATATTATAGTGTACAAATATACTTTGAACCCGCGTATCACCGCTCAATTTGTCCTCAGTCGTCAGTTTAATTAACTTAGCAGATTCGTTAATTTTTTTTTCACTGTTTGATCGGCGAATGTAAATAGTTATGTGATTCTACCTCGATTGATTAGTAGGTATAAAAAACGAATCCAAATAAAAGCACATATTAGTACCTCAAGATTAGGCGGTAGGTAATTTCCATAAAGATTTCATAGAACTTGTTTCACCAGAGTCGCGTTGCACCTGTCGGCGGAATCCTTTAAAAGATTTTTTTGTCAAAAGTGATAAAACAGTAACGAGGACGACTATACACCAAAATTATAATACAAATCATTAATATGTCGCTTATAACGAAGTCTAAAAAGTACTCGACAAGATGTCACTAATCTTTTATTACATTCATTAAGTAGGTCCACACACACATCCTTAAATCTCTTGTCATACATTATACCACTTTGAGAATTAGTCCATTAGAGACTCAGTTGCCATTTTGAGAAGTGGGCATTCTGCGCCTTAATCCTACCTTAGTATACGTCTTACGGCCGAACCCAATAACCTATTGACAAATCGCTACTAATAGTAACCAGTACAAATTATAACTGCCAGTATAATCATTGTAATCATACAGATCGCTACTGATATAGATTATTGGCACGTTAAAACCAGAGATAGATAGGTTTTCTACCTCAAAAACTTGTGATAGATTGGGTTCGGCCGCTATTGTGTAACGGTGTTTTGTTGTTTTTTTTAGTTGTTAGCTTCAAGTTGAAATCACAAGACAGTGAAGAACTGCTGCCAAACAACTTTAGCGTGGCGGTCTAGGTAAAGGAAATAATTGATACTCAATTACAACGACGATTATAGTTCCATAGAATGCTGTAATTAATCATTGGATTGTAATCAAACTCCATTATCGTATGATGCTGCAAAAACGTTTTTTTTACTGTTTTTTTTTCATATTTAACTGTAACCTTAGTTGACATTTGCCATTATTGTGACAATGTTTACTGTAATTCAAACTATTTGACATTAATTTGTATTTTGTATTATTTTGTTCTCCTAATTGTTATTTTTAATTGTAATATCCTTAAATATGTGTAAATTAAATAATAAATTATAATTTGCATGCCCATGTGACGGTAGAACATAGACGATTCTTATAATAAAACATCTATGTACTAAATACCCATGTTTTCAAACCAATAAATGATTTGGTTTCGTTAGTATAAACTACCTCGTAATTACTTTACCACTTTTGTCAACAATTCCTAGTAAATTGAACTTTCACTAAGGTTGAAACTATACATATAACTGTCATGTGTGGATGTCGATACTCTTGCTCCAGTTCAACTTCCTGGCTCGGCGTGCTGTGCTAGCGCTGCTGCTGCTGTTGCGGCTGTGGAAAACCTGAAGCAGCGAAAGAATAATAATAAACAATAATAGTAATAATACAAGTATACAATATAATAATAGTAAGGTACTATACTTTCGCCGCTTGAGGTTTTTGTTCAATATTTATATTTTCGAGCTACGCTAAGCCACGCTTGCCGCGGTTGGTCTGTGGATGGGTGACCATCTTTACATACCGTGACCCCTCCGTACCTCGGAAAGCACGTTAAGCCGTTAGTCCCAGCTGTCATTCGTGGATCTTTGACAGTCGTTACGGGTAGTCAGAACTAGTCAGAAGCCCGAAAGTCTGACAACCAGTTTTACCAAGGCGTATCGTATTACCCAGTAACTGGGTTGTGGAGGTCAGATAGGCAGTCGCTCCATGTAAAACACTAGTAGTCAGCGGCATCCGGTTAGACTGGAAGCCGAACCCAACATAGTTGGGAAAAGGCTAGGCAGATGATGATGATATATATTTTCGAGCTGTTTGGGGTTGACGACACGGTTGGCGCAGTGGTTAAGCGATTGACTGCTGCGCTGCGTGTCGCGGGTTCGATTCCCGCACGGAACAAATATTTGTACGACCTACAAGTAGTTGTTTCGGGTCTGGCTGTTTGTGTATGTGACTTTAAATGTTTGTAAACGCACCCACAATACAGGAGAAATTCCTAGTGTGGGGCAAAGTTTTTAAAAAAAAAAAAAAAAAAAAAAAAAAAAAAAAACCTTCGGACCATGGGGTCCGAGTGCTCATGGTTTGTTTACTCCATAAGGCTGGTTGACGTTTCCCATATGACTGTTTTTTAGTAAATATACTTAATGATTTAAACTCTGCGATATATAGGATACTTTTTGAACACAAAAAAATAAAAAAAAGAGTTCTGATGAACTTGCACAAAAATCTTCAAAACTGCACTTAGTTGGTCCATTATCTGAACGTGCACAAGATCACAAGACTATATCGCTTAAGAGCCTCCAATCTTTGTAGGAGAGCTTCAGGGTAAGTGGCACTGTTGTCGTCCTCCCTAATAACCGACGTAAATATTGCCAACAGACTTAATATTAAAACGGTGTAAAGTGAACGTTAGCTAGAAGGCGGTTGTACTTTTGAAAGGTTTGTCTCTTAGATAATTTTAGTGTAATGCCACAGAATAAATAGGTAATAGTTATTATGCTATATTTAGCCTGTGAAGCAATTCTTGTCTAACCGAGTTGTAACAGCATGGAAAAGGCTAACGGAAAATGTTGTGACGGCTTCCACAATGAACTGCTTCATGAATCGACTGGAAAGATTAAATGTCTCCAAGTTATTTGATACATACGCATAAGCTTATTAGCTGCTAGTGTGTCTCACCTAATAAAAATAATAATGACAGCGTGTGACAGAAACGTCATATCTAAGGGTATGTACAGACGCCAGCACATCAAGCTACCCGAAACTGTCAAAGGATGTCACCACAATCTGCCCAAACAAAGTACCGAGGTACACTTAGTGGCATAAAATACTCTAGATTACACTGAATAATGTTGCATTATATATTTTTCTTATGGTTACCCGGAGACGAGAATAAAATAACTTTTATCGTAATAAAAAGCTCGCCATTTTAGGCACAATTATACTACCTTGGTCCATTACCTTACCTAATAAAAGAAAAAACTGTCAATTTGACGTTTCATTCTATCAAAAAGTACTACTATGTGAAGTTGACAGTTTGACAGTTGTCTGCTGTCGGCTTCAGCTGCTGTTGTTTTTGTTTCATTTCAAATATTTTTATATTATAGTTCAATCTAAATTAAATAATAACTCTCATTGTCTATTCGATTATCGTTAGGCAACTTTATGTACCTACCTAACATAAGAAAGGATGCTTATACCCAAAGGTAGCTGAATAGAAGCTGTGAATGTTGATGACCAGTACCTACATAATGAAGTCTATCAGAGCGATTAACAAACTCGATAAATGAGTTCCTTAGCGTCGACATACAAGGGTTTCAAGCAAGCTTAACATAAGCCAGATCATCAAGTTTCAGTGAATAGAAGTCGCATTTAAATAAAGCCTTTTATTGACTTCATCTTGATTTCTTGAAATAAATAAAACATTAGGCCAAGAAACATCGAATACTTACATAAAACACCCTTTTTTATGCTTACTCTTTATTTATTACTGCCTTTATTGTGATGTGCATAAGGGGTGGAAGTTGAATTTGAGATTCGATACTGAGTAGCCCACTTCATGGAATTCAAAAGCATTTCCTATTATTATCGGGCCCCGGAGCCCGAGCGGCACTCGAATCAATTAAAACCTGGGAGTCATCTTTCCAGTAATATCTACCAATAACATTGAAATAAATAGGCTTATCGAGTTAGTTGTATGGAAAATAAAACAATAAATATTTTTGTTTTTTTATTAGCGTTCTTCATTTTCAATTTCATCTCTCACTAAAATTTTATCAAGGAAAGTGGCAGGCGCTGTTATATTTTCTTGATGCCGAGCCCAACCCATATGTTAGCTATCACTATCTTGGTGATGTGCCTTGCCGGTCTTGTTAGATATATTAGAGATATTGTAAGACTGTATGTTATCATCCTGTACTCTTTGACAAGAAACGCACCTCATGTTTGTAAGCACTAGCCTGAAAGCAATAGATTTGTTAAAATCTTAAGTATTTTATTCTTTTCATAATGACAAAACGTGAACAGGATACTTACGCGACGCTCAAACCAAAAGCCTGAGTATCCAAATCGTAATGTCCATTATAAATACCCAATCCGTCAGGACAGGAACAAAATCGTGAGGTGACAAACGGAATACCAGAAAGAATAGCCAAGTTATTAAACGAAATACACAACACAGACGAGTATCCCGAAACGCAAAAACATATATATATTAATCTATGCAGAAACGAACGGAATAACATTTACCCACGAAATAATGTGATGTCCACAGAACACGTATACTCTTAATGTCAACTCGTAGGTATATGCAAAGTTACCACATGATTTAATTGTGTTACAGGTTATTAAAACTTTAAATGATTTATTATGTAGTTTTAAATTATTTATGGATAAAACCACAATTATTTTCGAATTCCCCTATTTTTTCTCTACGATTTGGTGCACGTGTACCTCGAGGTACATGTTTGGGCAAAGTTGTATGGGCTTTTGCTGACCTCCTTTTCCCAATCAACTTTGAACCTTATGCTTTAGCAATAAAGTTAAAAATCTATTAAAGAAATTTGACAGATTACGGTACATAATCAGCATCAGCGGGGTAATTACGTAACACACTATCAATCAGAATCAGAATAATTTTGAAGGATATTGTTAATCCATTACTTTTTATGTTCGAAAAATGTGTCTGCTGAATGTTGTTAAACTGTCAAAATTAAAGCCAATGCAACTGATAGTGTGTACGCAACTACCCCGTAGGTCGAGTAGGTATTGAAGGTTTGTATGGGACGGCTGATTATTTTCTCGCGATTACGATGTTGGTCCCATAGAGGAAGTTGTTCAGTTGCCTAAAAAGGCCACTTTGGTAGAATCATAAAAGGATAACATAGTCGTTAACCGTTAAGTTAATCGTATCAAATCCCATTGGTGAAGCATTTTTCAGTTATTTTATTTTGTCTGTGCTAAAATACTAATCACTAAGGTTAACGCTATGAATCATAATGACGGTTGACTGTTAACTTAATCGTATCAAATCCCATTGGTTACTTTTTTTTTGTCTGTGCTAAAATACCAATCAATCCAATCCCAATCTCCTTGATTATACCTACGTAGTGCAGCGAAAAAAAGGAAAAACACGGACTGTCTTCGCCATATTATAATTCATAATGTTATCCTTTTATGATTCTCCAAAGTGGCCTTTTTAGGCCCCCAGTTTGATGGTCTGTACCACACCCTCAAATATGACCACACATTTCTGATGCACGCTGTATTCTGTACCTACTCCTATAATCCAGCAGGTTAATAGGTGCAAACAATAAGTTACTAGGTTCTTGACTTTTTTTTTTTTGCGGATGGGAAATCATTAAATGACTCCTCCCGCTCTGGGTGGAGCGGAAGGGAGTGTCAGACTCTTACTGACTAAAACCCACCCGTGTCCTTCCTTTGCCCTTTATGTTCCTGGCCAGCGGTAACCCTTTCAGACAGTCCCGCTGACCCGGCAGGCTTCGGCCCTAAGGGGGTCCTCGATGCTGACATCCCTTTGAGGCGCGTGGAACACGTACGCGCCGTCCGGCACGGGCCTGGTCCTGATCTGATCACGCGGCTCCCGACGCCCGGAGCGTCTCCCGCGGCGGCTGGGACGGGAGGCTCTCTCCCTGAGCCGTCCCGCCACCTCCTTCGCTAGCATGACTGCTTCGCAGAAGGAGGTGACTGCCTCCCACTCCCTCTCGCCCCGGACCATGGCTTGCACCAGGGCCAGGGGGTTCTTGACTTAATTCAACCTTTGGTGTCTGCCAGATTAAAAAACAATTTTTTCAACCTTAAAAATCGCGTCCTTCAGTTACAAGCAGTGTACATTAGTCGGGAAACGTAAGGTTAGGTGAAGTGATAATCTTCGCAGGGTGGCTGATAGCAGTTGGGCGAGAGTCGAGCTGAACGGCGTGCAGTCGGAGATGCCTATGTCCAGCAGTGGACTGTACTGCCGTCTTAACGAAAAGTGCAATAACTAGGTTAAACCTTATTTCGAGAAAAACGCGGTTAAAATTTTTTTTTGTTTTGTTTGTATCTCCATCACTATATTATGCTTAGTATTAAAACTGGCTACGTCATGGATACGTAAAAAGTGTCTAAAAAGAATACTTAGATCTTATTCTGCAGATTCCAATTCTGTAGTACTTACTTATCTCAATTTGGCGCAAAACTCGAGTTATTGCACTTTACGTAAGACGGCAGTGTAGGCTTATGATGACGTAAGTGCTCACATTGTGACATATCAGCATATTAAAAAAATCTTGTTCACTTTTGAAAAAAGGTGAAAATTTATTTATATACATAAGTATATTGATCAATAATGAGGCAATACACTGTGCTGGGTACCCACCCTCACACGTTGAAGACGAATGTCTAACCAAAGGATGTCACCACAATCTACCAAGTAGTATTAGCCAAAAAGGTTTTACTCACCAGCACGAGAAAAACCTACAGATCGACCATCCAAAAAACCAATGTAGATAAACAAAATGAACCGAAAAGCGCCAAAACATAATAACGTAACCGACGCTTAAGCCAAGGCGATACCAAGACGCTCTAAGGAGATAGTGCTCGGGGGTCATCGCAAACAAATGAGGGGTGTAAATCCTACCCTCCACCCCCTTCTCCCCCCATCTTGCCCCAAACCCCACAGGTAGCACTTGCTCAACCCTTTCTTGGCTAACATATGGCTGGTACACCTTAAATTAGTGAAAGTATTGGATAAGAAGTTCTGTTGCGACATTTTATTATTATGATATTAGTACTGTTGTTCACAAACTAAACTAAATTTAAGTTCACTGCATCTTTTTCTTTCTATTTCATTAAGAAAAGAACAGAAGATATATTTTAGTTTAGTCATGTCAAATTAATCATAAGCGTGAAGTGGTAAGAGACGGACAGACAAACTTTCGCATTTATAACATTTGTATGGATAAAGGTCCGCCGGTTTCGGGAGCAGGGTCCAAGCTACCGGTGGTTCCCAGGGCTCCAGACACAGGAACCTCCTCACAATGCGAGCCGTATCGAGAAGTAGTGCCTTCTGAATCAGGCCTTTGATCAAAACGCCTAACGAGAGCCTCGAAAGATGTTGATATTCTGATATTTATTATTATATTATTATTTAGCTTCAGGGAACCTTTATTTTTCCCTATAAGTTTAAGTCTTGCTACGATGGCAACGAGAACAAGACAACGAAAAAACTCGAAAACTAGTTATGGAACTGAAACGGTTGGACAGGACTCCTGGCAAGGCGCAATGATGTCAGGTGATGTAAGGCAGTGACCAAGTGTCGTCCAAGGACTGGAACACGAAATGTCGGTCGTCCGGTGGCGAGATGGGCTGGATGGATGGACATTGTTACCATTGCGGGTAGAACCTAGATGAGGCTTGCACAGGAGCTTGGGAAATGGCATTTGAACACAAAGGCCTGTGCTCAGGAGTGTGTGAATTCAGGCTGTCGATGATGATGATGGCAACTGTATAAGCCCCGCACGTTGATATTGCGACTGGCGGCCATCTTAGTGACGTAGTCGAACTGTCAGTACCGGTTAGCGCTTACGTGTATGTGCGGTGTATGACGTCAAAATGACGTTACGCAGCTGTTATTGTGACAAGGTTCCATCGCAATATCAACGTGCTGGGCAATAATACAGACTCCGAGTTACTACTTAGAAATACCATTTCCAAAAACAGAGCAACTAACTTACATTTGCAAGACCTTTTATTTTAACAACTCAACAACATTCATTGCGTTATGTGCTGACGGCAGCAAATCAAGCTACCCGAAACTGTAAAATTTTCCCAATCAAGTTTGAAGCTTTTGCTTTAGCGATAAAGTTGAAAATTTATTAAAGAAATTTGACAGATTGTAGCTTGATGTGCGGTTTCAGGTAAAAGTTGTTCAAAATGATGAGTACAATGACCTCTTAAGAGATTGTTAAAGTTTAACCAATAACTCTGTATAGATTTATTTGCCCAAACATGTGTACACAATGTACACATGTATGTACAAGAATAAAAATAACAACTTGCATGCAGGATAACATAAAATCAAAGAAACGGTTCAGAGACATTTTGCCACATACTATGGCGTGCAAATATGTTGTATGTTAAAAAATTAATAACACATGAACATAAAACATGATACTTAGTTACAAAACATGTGAATAGTAAAAAAAAATCAAGTTACCACAATCTGTCAAATGTTAATAGATTTTCAATTTTATCTCAAAAGCATTAGGTTCAAAGTTGTCTGGGAAAATTTGACAGTTTCTGCTAGTTTGATGTGCTGGCGTCTGTCAGTACTTCAAATTACCATTAATTTGTGACCTGCCCTGACAACAAGCAATGGACAGCTTTATCAAACTTTGAACTTTTATTTGAATACGAGGATTTTGGCTAGGTACTTTATATTGGTATGTGTATTTGACGTCTTTTTCCTTGGAATGGAGAATAAACAATTTTTCTTTCTTTGCTTCCAAATCCTAAAGTTTTCGTAAGTTTATTGTACTATTTCTTATCCACCGCTTTGCGATCCAGTGACACCTCGTAGGGGCACGCGGTTAAGACAGTTGAAGTGTTCGGACGTCCCGTCGGATTTATAGGCGGACTGTATTGGTTCCGTTAGGTTAGCCTGTACCTACACTACCCACTACCTCTACCTATGTATGTAATACCGTATATACCCTGCACCTAATGCTTATATATCGTCATCAGGACATAAGCTAACAGAGAAAAAAATTAAGATCTTTGTTACAATTGACATAACAGGCAACATTCTTGACAAATAAATATACGGATAAAAACCCAAAGGGTGCCAACGGGACCCTATTATTAAGGCTCCACTGTTCGTTCGTCTGTCACAGGGCTGTTTCTTTTAAACAGTAATAGGTACACACTTGACATTCACTATATTCACAGAGTGTGTACTACTCATCATCTGCCTAGCCTTTTTCCAACTATGTTGGGGTCGGCTTCCAGTTAAACCGGATGCAGCTGAATACCAGTATTTTACATGGAGCGACTGCCTATCTGACCTCCACAATCCAGGTTCTGGGTAATATGACACCCCATGAAAACAACATGTAGTAAAATTAAATAAATTTAAAAATATAAGGGGGAAACGTATTAAAAAAAAAGAAATATGTAATGTTAAATATTGTACAATACGGTGGTTTGGGAACCTTCGTTTGCGAGACGACTTGGCCGCTGTTTAACATTCTTTAAAAAGTACCAAGTAGTAGTTAAGTAGTTGTCATCGTGACCAAACGTGAGCTTAATAAAAAGATCAAGAAAAATGTTTTCCACGAAAAAATAAGTTTATTGATAATTCAACTCACACCTACCTAACAACACCTACGTCGTAATCCGATACGCACAGTAAGATCAATCATAGTAATTACTTCACGACGTTTCCCCAAGAATAGACGACAAATGTGACAAATATGACATCTGCGACAGATCCAACAATTTTTTATCACACAACACCGTCCCAATTCCCAAGTCGGGAGCCAGGGAAGTAATAGATAGTTGGTGCGAAACAATTCTAACGGTAATTGGGGTAGATGCCTCGTGAGGATCTCTGACACACTTGACATATGACGATATTGTGTAAATTGTATACCCATATTTTGTACGTGACTGAAACTGGTGATGCCACCCTATTTTGGCCTGTTTGGATACGATATGCTTGTGTGATTTGCAGTTTTTTTTAGTTGGAAGTTATCTGTGTTCGTCCTTTAAGAGATAACTACGTTATGACTTTCTACATCTGCCAAAGAATAGATCACATTCTCGTCATTTGTAGGTGCGGGAAAACTGTTATATTTAATAATATTTCTTTTTTTCCGTCAGCCTGTACTGCCTCACTGCTGGGCAAAGGCTTCCCCCATATGCTTCCACATTTCCTTGTGCTGTGCCTTCTTCCTTCTTTTCTTCTTCTTCCTTTTCTTTTTATATTTCATACTAGCTGTGCCCGCGGTTTTACCCGCGTAAATGTCGATCCCGTAAGAATATCGGGATAAAAAGTAGCCTATGTGTTAATCCGGGTTGTCAGCTACCTCCATACCAAATTTTATCCAAATCGGTCCAGCCGTTTGAGCGTGAAGAAGTAACAAACATATAAACACACACACACACTCACAAACTTTCGCCTTTATAATACTCATGTGCCTCATTTAATTCTACAGCGCCTGAATGGTAGTGAAAACAGCATTCTGTGAATGATCGCTGCCAGAGCGAACTGTCCCTTTTAGGGGCACTGGGTGGCAACAGTCACAGGACTGAATAAATAAAATTTAAATTGTGAAAACTAACAATTCTAACCTAGTTACCTAAGAATTATTGTTACTAACAGCAAATTACTAACATACTTTGGACCTTAGTCTGAAATAAAGTTTTTATTTAATTTAATTTTAATTGAAAGCATCTAACGGGCCGCTGCTTCCAAAAGTCCGGACCCCAGGGTCCCGATATATGTCAAAGACACAATAAAAAATTAAATTAAATATTTCATTTATTTTTATTTTTTTGTTGACAGTAACATAATAAGTTAAGTTATAGAGCCTAACAAATGAGCCACTGTTGGCAGCTGGTAACAGGCGAATGAGAGTAGCCAAGGATCGAGTGGAATGACGTGCGCTTATCTCCAGCAGTGGTCCGATATAGGCTGATAATGAGTCTCCTGGACCTTAAGAAAATATTGGGATGGAGTGAAATGGCGTGCAATTTGAGAGATCCGACAGCCTAACCAGCTGCCAGCCTGTCCAGCTTAACTCATGGACATAGGACCATTCGATAATCTACCTAATAACCAATATTTGTAGAATTACTTATCTTTTAAATGATCACAATACTCTAACATATCCGACACAACGCACGTCCGTCACAGGCTAGTGCCTGCGGCATATAGAGACGCGAATAAATATTGTTTGTTGGTATCATAAATAAGGGCCGAGACAGACGTCGGGACGCGTCACCTTTTGATACATTTCTACTGTCGTTATTAATGACAAGTCATCGGTGTCCTCCCGACGGACAAACTCAGGGTTACCAGGAATGTAAACGAGGATATTGTCTTTTGGCGCTCGAATAACGTTGACTTGGCGGCGTTTTTGTATGCATTTGTGCAATTGTAATGTGAAATGTATTTAAAAAACAAGATGGCGGCGTTAGTTCCGATTTTGGCCGCG
The DNA here is from genome assembly GCA_916614155.1 of Mesoligia furuncula. Classification (NCBI taxonomy): domain Eukaryota; kingdom Metazoa; phylum Arthropoda; class Insecta; order Lepidoptera; family Noctuidae; genus Mesoligia; species Mesoligia furuncula. The sequence continues at coordinate 3,405,187 of OU744810.1, forward strand.
CGACAAAAGCGCTATATATATACCTAGGTATGTAAGTAGATTTTTATGTTATAGCTATGCAGTATTGGGGACTGAGGTCATAAACTGATCATCACTAACGTAGTTTTAGCTTAATTTTCGGTGGACGGACAACTTTATTCTCAGTTTAGCTTAGCTTAGTTCACTGAGCTTAGTTCTTAATTAGTTTAGCTGGCGGTGGACGATCGGCTTAATAGTGAAGGGGATAATAATAAGACATTAGCCACTGACCTCTATAATACAGCGTACTTGTACTATAGAGGTCAGTGGCATTAGCCTATATTTGTCTATGATTTTGCTATAGTAGGACAATGATGTTAAATTTTATTCAGAATAGAATCGAGTTTTTATTTTACTCTAATTAGGTAGGTACCTTAAGTTGACAAATTAGAACAAACTTGATTTACCTCATTCAAACAAGATACGTACTCACAACACTTTCTGAATATTGTAGAACCTATTAGAACCCATTTTAATTACAATCCTCAAAAAAGTTAAGAAACCAATTACTAGCACAGAAACTTCTCTGATCTCAAGAAAGAAAAGTTATTTCTGAAATTCAGAAAAACTAACCTACATTAATAAAAACACTAAAGCGCAGCCCTATTCTGGAGGCCTGCCCAGCATAATAATAGATCGGAGAGGGCTGAGGGAGGCATATCGTACATTCACCACCCTTTAATATCATGTGAGAGTTCTGCTAAATTTATCAATGGCGGTAGGACGGTATCGCGACCGGCACTCGGCTTTGTATTACTTATTCAGTCTGCGACGACGACATTGATCTTTGTTTCCAAAGGAAATCCTGTAGGTATAACATACAGAAATACATACCTACTTGGACACTCAGGGCTCGAAATTCTTAACGTGAAAACTTAGGTGAAGTGAGCTGTCAGTAGTGTCCATCGTGGAATGACAGCCTGTCAATTCTGTTAGTGTCTAAACACACTATGCCGAAGGTACGCGACCGAAGTTCCGCGGCTGATTTTACGTTCCGACGTATTCGGCTGATATGACACACCATAAGTGCCGAACTTACTCGGCAGAAATTCAGTTGCAAACACGCGGAGCGCGGGCATGCCTCCTCCCGCTGCTCCCCGCTCCAGATCTTCTTCGGCAATCGAATCGAACTTCGGTCGCGTATACGTTGCCGTCGAATTGCCGCTGAACTTACGCCCGACCGGAGTTCGGTTGTACGCTATAACTCTACGTAATTTCGGCATAACGTGTCGTCAGTAATTCAAATAGCGAATACGCGTAATCATGCCGAACTTCGGTCGCGTACCTTCAGCATAATATGTTTAGACACTTCGATTCTCACCGTGAGAAGTTAGGTGAAGTGAGCTGTCAAATGACAACTCACTTTAAGATCACTTCACCCAAGTTATCATGGTGAGATTTTTACAGAATAGCACTACGCTCACTTTAATCTCACTTTGCCTAAATTTTTCGATGAGATTTTTAGGGAATAGACCGGCACGGGTTTTATAAAATAGATGAAGTCGGTTAAAAATTTCATATCAATGATAGAACGTCCGACATTGCAACTTACCTGCGCAGTACCTAATAGGTGTACAGCATAATCAACAAAAAATAACACCACTTCTGGGACACAGGCCTTCTCCTCCTCTCTCTCGAGAAAGTGGGCTATAATCTACCACGCGGGCCCAGTGCGGGTTGGTGGATGTCACATGTCTTCGAATTTTTTGTTCTAGGACATAGGTACTGGTTTCCTCAGGATGTTTTCCTACACCGTTTTGAGAGCAGTGGTGGTGATTTTTTATTTACGCAAAGTAAAACGCTTGTCTGGGTTCGGCTTCGGACCCACGACCTACCTACAACTCGTATCAGTGACAGGAAGCTATTGAACACATCTGCCGACCTCTTTAAAGGGTACAGGCGTGATGTTATGTTGTGTGATTGCGCAAACAAGGGATAGCAGCAATCGCGGTTGATTTGCTGGCATTTATTGAAGAGTTCCGTTGTCTGTCTCCGAAGCTCATCATCAGATCTTTACGAAAATCAAATGGGACTATTTCGAAATAAACCTCTTTCAAACAAAAAAAAGGATTTTGCAAATCTGTCTATATATGATGGAGTTATGCCCGTACATACACAAAAAAATATATATAAACATCCGAATTGAGAACCTCCTCTTTTTTTGAAGTCGGTTAAAAAAAGATAACTATAAATCTCTGTTTTTAAGGAAAGTTTAAAATCGGTCTAATTTGGCTGTAACACCAGTTTTCGAAAATGTTCTCTACTAACTTTCTTGACCTTTGTATCCTGCTTATGCGTTTGAAGTTTCATTAAAATCGGTTCATTCATGGTTCATTCACTTCGAAAAACAAGGGCTTGAAAGTTTGTATGAAATGCCGTTCGGCGTAAACGCTCTTAAGGTGAATGAGTACTTGAGACCGCGAAACTCAAATTTTCTTACGTTTTTTGCAATTATCAGATCAGTGTCAGGTTGTTTCTTGATCAAAATATGATTCGCGACAATAACAGGTACATATTTAGAGAATTATAATCATTAGAATCATTAATATATCTTTATTTGTTAGATTTCTACCACTAACACTTTTCCATAAGAGATTGGTGGTTGGTGGTAGAAATCTAACTTAGAAAGATATATGTATTAATTATTGTAGCATATATTAATGGTGTAGCATGTGGATAAGAGAGAGACAGGTGACAGTTTTCACGCATACCGGACGATTTCATCCAGATTTCAAGCAAGCTTCAGCTTTAACTCTGGGATGGGATCGCCCCTGCTACGCCTCTGGAATTGTAAATGGTATTGCACTAAACGCAACTGGCTTATCTTCTGTAGTGCTATTCTGTAAAAATCACGCCGTGAAAATCCAAGTGAAGTGAGCTTGAAGTGAGCTGTCAATAATTTAAATCTCTAGCATCAGGTGGAATGGTAGCTCACTACATCTAAGTTTTCACCGATAATTTTTTACAGCATACACTGGCAGATCACCTTCGTAACATGCTATGGCAGCAGGTCACGTGGCTGGGGCCAATTGCAGCAGCTCTAAGTCATAGAATCAATCATTGAAGGACCACCAACCCGCAATGGACGACATGGATGGAAGCTCCCTCGCACTGGCGAGGGAGCGGGCGTAATCCACCTCGTACCCTCGTACCTCGGGTACTAAAAAAAAGAGTTTTTTTTTTTGGTACCCGGTGGGAATCCTCATGGACTTCCTCCATCGTGGGAGTGACAGAGGGCATGCCGGACTCTTACCGGCTCAAACCACCGCGATGTTCCACCTCTGCCTATGGCCGGGGGCTGTGGGATTCGCATAAGCATTCACCAGTCCCCCGACAAGCTTCGACCCGCTGTTCCGGGTACCAGAGGGTCTCACCGTTGGCCGCACTCACTCTCGAGTGGCGCGCGTGGAACACTGCGGCGCCAACTCGGCCCTGTCTAGTCCGTCGCCTGCAGGCCATCTCTCATAGGATATTGCTAATCCATTGCTTCACATGTTTGGAAAAAAATTCTGCTCAACAATGTAAATAACGCAAAACGATCAAAATGAAAGCCATTTCTACTGAAAATGCCGCCGCTGATCCGAAACTGAAATTCTTTCACTAATGGGAAGCTACCATATTGCCGAGTATCATATATAGGAGCCTAAAGCTAGTGGATACTATTAAGTTTTTTGTTTTGTAAATGTCACGGCTAATAACCGAAGTGCGGCTACACCTAGTTTTAGCCGGGTACAACTAGGTGCAGCCGGCCACATGCGGTTCGTGCGTACTTCGGATGACATCGGTTGCATGGTTGCGGTCGATCGATAGGCGATGTAGGATGCAAGAGCGAGCGAAGGGCACCCCGCGGTTAGGTTTGGTTAGATTACTTTAAACCGTCTACACGGAAATAGGAGCCCCGCGAGGCGGGGCTCCGTCGACCTACCGGCTAAAACTAGGTGTAGCCGCACTTCGGCTATTAGCCGTAACATTGTATACCACCATCGTCATTTTTGGTGATCGAGTAGAAAAGAAAAAGTAGTGTAACATTATTGTGCAACATTATTGTTACTGAAGGTCAACAATAATGTTACACTAGCAACAACTTATTATTATAGTTAAAAAAATAATTCCAAAAAGATGCAGTTTAATACGAAGCGAGTTCCTAATCGCAATTCGACTAACGGAGCCACTCATTCAATGCCAAGAACAATCCACAAACCTTTAAACCATACAAAATATTAAATTACAACGAAAATTCACGTACGAAATCTTGTAGAATGGAATTTATTGCCTCCTATATGTTGTTTTATTTATAAGAAAGCATGGGCCGCGCTGAGGGAGATGAAATTACGTGATACCATTGCGAATCAAAGTGATATACAGCTTTGTGTGTGTGGCACAATCAGTTACCTGTGTGTACGTTGTTTCATTTGAGCCTACTCGGTCGATTGACGACGATACAATATTAAAATAATCCTGAATATAAAAAAAAACATATTCAAAATCATAATCGTGTTATGTCTTGGTTTTGTCCATAACATCCGCATAAACTGAGCCTGGATGGACATAGGCCTCCCGAATTGCACCCCATTTAGCTCGATCCTGGGCTACTCTCATCTAGGTGCTGCCCGCGACTTCATCCACGTGAAATTTCATCCGCCCCTATACACTACCGTAGGGGTGGAATTTCGAAAAACCCTTGCTTAGTGGATACCTAGGTACTCTTCACAAAGAACGCACCCTCCAAATTTCATGTCTCTAGGACCAGCGGTTCAGACTGTGCGTTGATATATCAGTCAGTCAGGACTTAGAATTTTATTTAAATAGATTTTTGGTCTAAGTATTAATACAGTGTTTCGGGTAAATCGGACCCCGTGTTAAAATTCTTCCATACAAATCTTGACACCCCCCCAATCCCCCTTTAGGAGGTAGTCTAAAGAAACAAAAAATGCCAAACTTCATAATTTACCTAGATCAGTATTCGTGCCAAGTTTATTCCCGCTTTTCAATCCCACAGGGGTAGAATTTCAAAAAATCCTTCCTTATTCCTTGTCTACATTATAAAGGGAACCTCTTCGCAAAATTTCAGCTCTCTAGGTCCAAGGGTTTGGGCTGGGCGTTGACCAATCAGTCAATCAGTCAGTCAGGACTTTTATTTTTATAGATAGATAGATTATGTTCTCTGAGCCACCCTGCTCGTATCTGCGCTCCACTTAGCCTGAGAGCGCCTGTCCAAACGTTTGCCTATTGGCGGCCTTCATGCAAAAACAGACCTATAACCCCAACGATCATCAGTTTTACGGAGTAATATGGTCGGGCTATTGCCACTTTAGCTTGTTTAATCACTTTGTCCACAAATATTAAATTCCTCATTAATTCAGGCGACGCAGCTAAGCCACGCCGCGCCGTCAACAAACTCCTCACATAGGTATCCAACTCTCCTTACAGGATGGTTAGGTACTCCTGGCGAAAATGATTCCAAAATCAAAATATTTTATTTCACTACACTACTAAAGAGCGCTTATTTAAGAAACGTCTCAAACATCAGAAGCTAGGTGCACAGTTCCAATTTGTTGTTTCCTATGGAAAAGAGCCGGCAAGCAACTCCCCGGTTACCTAGTCTTATAAATAATTGGCTTTTACAATGTTTTCAAATTAGGAGAATCTTCTATGCGACTGCAGTGTAGGTATTGTTCGAATTCTTTACTGGGTAAGAAAAAATTGTCGTTGAATTACATTATAATTTCCTTTGTTTACTCAAATACATATAAATAATATTTTTAAATATTAGAATAAGTATATAAACATCTTTAAATACCTACATACTTACATCAAAAAATTATACGTACACCACCAGTGTCGGGAAAACGGTTCAAGCTACCCGGCAGTCAGGGCTCCAGAGAGAGGACCCTCCTGACAATGCGGGCCGTGTCCAGAAGTAACTACCGCTTTCTGAATCAAGCCTCATGATCCAGCTGCCCAACAAGGGTCTCCTTTTGTTTTCGGGTGGGAAATTATCAAATAACTTCTCCCGCTCTGGGCGGAGCGGCAGGGCGTGTCAGACTTTTACTGACTAAAACCCACCCGTGTTCCTTCAGTTACCTGTGCCTGGGGCCACGGTATCTCTTTCAAACAACCCGCGACCCTGACGGAACAAGAGCCTCCTCAAGTGTTAGTCGAGGTTCTTGGCTATTAACCCATTGGCTGTTACGACTATCGGTACAATGATCGCTGAGTCGATCAATCCACATCCCACATGTTGACAACCTCGCGAGCCAAGTCAAGATACTTGATTTGTTTATCCTTCTCGGCTTTCACGAGGTTCTCATCATGCGGGACGGTTCTAAGTCATTGTCAACAATCATTGCGCGCCGCCGCTCTTATCGATCCACTAGGTACCACTATATCAGGCATAATGGAGCAATAGCCCTGTCAGTGATAATGGATCGATCCCAGTACAATGATTGTGATATTTCCATTTTCGAGAACTGTGTCGGGCACATGCTTGTAGTATGGCACCTCCGATTCCACAAAGCTGAGCAAGTTGCTGATGCTATCATGGCTACAAGGTTGTGTTGGTTAGCTAGACGAGAACACCCGGAGATAATATGCCTGATTGATTGCCCCGGCCGGTGGCATGTATAATTATTTGTCGTAATAATAATTAATATTAAATTATTATTCTTATCTCTTCCTACTCGTCAACGCATCGTAATTTTAACTCAAAATGTTTAACGAAACGTGTTCTTACGAAGAAACTAATCGCAGCAAAATACCGCGACATTAACTGTCAAAAATAACTTGCGAAATTGTCGTCAGCCAAAACAAGAGTTTATTTTAATTATTTCACGATGGATAGCCGTTTGTACGAAACTAAATTACCAAACCATAAAATATTCAAGGATCTAAAAGACAGTTTGAGTGAAAATCCTAGTGGAAAGTTGCGAAATTTGATCGAATTGAAGGACGATGTGTTTTATGTTTGGAACTCCAAAGAGAACTGTTTACTGAGTTTAAATCTGAAGCATTTGGAAGAAAATGGTGACGAGACTCCTTATCAGGTATTGTATCAACTATATTGTAGATATTATCATTGATTTAGACTTGTATTTGATACCGGCATGATTTTTTGCTATGAAACATTTTGAGGTTATGTTGTCTTGTTATGAACACTCTCAAACAATTTAATTGTTTGTTTTTGTTTCTTTTCGAAGCAAACGCGCCTGAAAATAGTATTAACTAAATCTTGTGATAGGGTAGGTAAATCTATTATTAAATTTTATGTTCTTTTAAAACAAGATTGTAACTTCAAACATGCAATCCTGCATATTGAAATTAAACTTCAGACTAATGCCCATAGTTTGTTAGTATTTTACTGTTAATAACAATAGTGCTTAGGTAAGTAAGTTAGTATTGTTCGGTTTCACAAATAAAATTTTATTTATTCAGTCCTGTGACTGTCGCCACCCAGTGTCCATAAAAGGGACAGTCTGCTTTGGCAGCGGACAATACTGGTCAAGACACAAAAAGTTTAAAACAAACAAACAGTCCTAATATTAAATTCTATTTCTGAAGAGCAATACACAAATCTTATGTGTAAACTGAACCACAGATTGGTAGCACCGCAATCTATTTCACTAACATGATGGCATTTCGTAATGAAGTGTCATGATGTCATTACCTTGCATAGTATTAAAGAACGTCACTGAAATATCTGTACGCGCATAACTTCCGCATGACTACACCAAATTGGATCATTCTTTTTGTTGTATTTGGTATTGCCAGGACAAGGTTGTGCGAACCTGGGGTTGGCCGCTAGTTAGCAATAATTATCATAAGGAGAAACTCAGGCTTATCATCACATTTGTTAATGAACACAGATACTGCGACGGGCCTTTTAAAAGGCCACCTTTTCCTGGATTTTTCCAGGATTGTTTCAGTGACATCAGGGTTAATGACTAAGTAGTTAAATAATTAAGATAATTTACCTACTTTAAATATATGTCTGCAGAGTAAAACAATTAAAGTTACTTCAATATTCTCATTGAGCAGAAGGAACAGTGGCAGCTGCGACTAATGAGTTTTAGGTTGTAGGTTCAGAACCAGCCAGGCGCTATAACTTGTATAAATTATTTCATCACCATCACTCTCAAAAATGGTGAGGGAAAACATTGTGAGGAAACCGGGATGTCCTAATACCAAAAGTTCGAAGATATGTGACGTCTATTAACCTGCACTGGGCCCGCATGTAGGATTACAGCCCCTCTCTCGCACAGAGTGGAGGCATGTGTCCCAGCAGTGGGAATGTTATGGACTGATTTTGCTTATGCAGCATTCTCTTATAGCTGAATGTTTTAACAATGTTGCTGGACAGTGGTCATTTATCTGATAAGTCTGAATACACATGCTATTGCATACTACCCGGAGTCCTAACATACAAGCTATCTGTCTAGTTTGGGGCTCACTGGTAAATCATACTTATAACCTAGCTATATAAGTAATATTTTGTGCCTGTAAACATGCTTACTGTTGTAATATTAAAAAAAATATAATCTAGCGACAATTGTAATAATAAAAAAAATATAATTTAAAGTGTGTGTGGATGTTATTAAAAAAATGTTGATTATGAAATGTGATTATTAAATGTGTGTGTTGTACTCCAAATAAATAAACAATAAGTAGAAGTGAAAATTCGGGCGCCAGGAGCACACACCAAACTATGCCAAGGATAGACTAACCTGCGGTAACTGGAAACTTTTAATCTTCAAGCGGGGAGTATCAATAAAAATCGACACAAAAGTTATTGAACGATTTTATTACCCGAAGGCTGCTGGTCTCAATATACAAGAAAATTCCTTTCTAATATTAACAGTTGGTGTAAAACTAAGATGGAATAGAAATTAATTCCTGTCCTGTCATTATTGCACTTTTGTCAATTTAAGTTAAGTATTATAAACCATACCATATTCCGGCGAATAAACTAACAAACCGAATGGGCAAACCCTGGTGATTTTGATCTTCGCGGGGACGTCAGGCGGTCCATGATATATGTCGGTAGGGGCTAGCGTTAAAAATTTAAGTCTTGAAGTAAAAATAAATAAGAAACGCCTCACGGCTGAAATCAAACATGAATAATTGTTAGCTGATGTTCAGCGTCGACAAAAATGCCGATCGGAATGTTTACGACCAAATGCAAATTAACTCACCGTTTCTTTTCCAAAAAAAGCTTTTACATCAGTAGATGAATTAATCCAAAAAATATATAAGGTTCAAAAGATCCTGAAACAAATATCGAAAACTATTAACGTCCGCCATCTAAATAGCCACGCGACAACGTGGATACGAAACCACGAAGAATTTTACCAACCTTTTTAAAAAATATGGGCAATCCCATCATGATGCCGACAAGGGCAAATCAGCTACCACATTATTTAGGACTAGATATCGTCCTAGCCGTCAATAAATCCCGATTTATTGCGGAGCTCTCAAATTACTCCATTTTAAGCAAAGGGTTGGATCGGAAAGTGTCCTGTCAAAATCAACTGACAGCGTCAAAAGAAAAAATCAGTGTGACCACTACACGATTCCGATTCAAAGAAATGAATTTTTACATGGCAACACCACCCTGTTGCCTTCAAATTAAAGCAAAGAACGCGATATCATGTAACAGGCTTGTTTGGGATGGTGTCTCTTCAATGAAATAGTGGACTGTATAAATGATGTATAATAAAATAAAATAACTGCATCGGTTGGAAACACAAACAATAATATACCCGTTCGCTTGCGATGATGGTCTAACGGTCACTAGGCGGCGACCCGCCGTCCGGTGGCGCGCGCGCGTCTCCGTCCCGCGCGCCTCCCCCTCCCGCTTTCGTCTGCCGTGGCACGTTGGCGCGTGAACATGCTCCCCGGGTTGAAGCATTCTTCAAAAAAGTGGTAGCGGGCAGATGTTGTTAAAAGCCCGCCGAATTGTACCTTTCTTTGTTTTCAACTCGGCGACCCTCACGACGCCGTCGGAGCCCGGGTACACTTGCACGACGCGACCCAGCAGCCAGCAGAGAGGTGGAAGCGCCTTATCCTTGACCAGGACGAGGCTCCCCACCTTGATGTCGCCCGATGTTGTAGGCCACTTGGTTTTTTGCTGCAGCAGAGATATGTATTCAGTATTAAATCTTCTCCAAAAATGCTGTTTGATGTATTCCACCCTTTGGAATCGCTCGAGTCGACTGATGTTTCCGCTGTCAGTCATTTCTGGATGCGGAACGGACGTGAGAGATCTTCCAATTAAAAAGTGAGAAGGAGTTAGGGCACAGAAATCAAGTGGATCAGGAGAACAAGGAGTAAGAGGTCGGGAATTGAGAATGGCCTCTATTTGAGTAAGGCACGTAGCCATCTCTTCGTACGTGAAGTGCGTTAGTTTAAGCAGTCTCTTTAAGTGATGTTTCGTAGAGCGCACGGCGGCCTCAGCAACGCCATTAAAGTGAGGGGAGTAGGCAGGCACAAAGTTGAATTCAATACCTTCCTGAGCGACATCATATTCAATATTAGAAGTCTGCAAAAAAAGACGTAATTGATTACATGAACCGACAAAAGTTGTTCCGTTATCGGACAGTATGCTACGAGGCTTGCCACGGCGCGCAATGAATCTATTTAAAGCAGCCATGTATGCTTCCTTTGTGAGATCCGTGACAAGCTCCAGGTGAACGGCCTTGACAGCGAGACAGACAAAAATACATATATAAGACTTTATAAGCCTGCAGCCTCTTCCCTTCCGGTCAGCGATCAGTATTGGGCCGGCATAGTCAACACTTGAATTTAAGAATGGGAATTCTAGATTACTTCGTGATTTTGGAAGTTGTCCCATTATTGGTTGTACATTTTGAGCCTTATGCCTAAAGCACACTACACATTTTTGAACAGTGATTTTAGATAAATTTCTGCCCCCCAAGGGCCAATAGTTTTGCCGAAAGTTTGCCAAGAGCAACTGAGGTCCGGCATGTAACAGTTTTCTGTGAACAGATTGAAACATGATTTTAGTTAAATGATGCTTACTGCACAGGAGTATGGGATGTTTTACGTTATAATCATAGGGAGAATTATTTAGCCTGCCTCCGACACGAATGATGCCGTCAGAATCTAAAAAAGGAGATAAAGATATGAGCCGATTTTTATAAGGCAAGGATTTCCCTAATTTTAAAATAGAATATTCATCTGGAAATTGTTCAAATTGTGCATTACGTAAAATACATTTTAATGAAGATTGAATTTCCTGATTAGACAGCCACCCTACCAACTTATTATTTTTATTTTTTAAATTGTAAAAGTACCTTTTAATGTAGGCCACAATTCTTTGCAAACGGTTAAAATCGGAATATTTATGAATTAATTGTTGTATTACTGTTTGTTTAACTGGATTGTGGCTATTGTTGGACTGATTTACAAAATAAGTTAGTTCAGGCAAGTCTTGTTTTGCAACGTCATTTGGTGGTTTCGGCCACAGGCATTCATCCTGCAACAAAAATGAAGGGCCTGCCCACCATAAACTAGAATCGCTGATATGATCAGCCTTCACCCCTCGAGAAACGAGATCCGCGGGATTGTCTCGTGTTGGCACATATTTCCATACGGATCCAAGGGTGGTCTCCTGTATCTCATTGACACGATGCCTGACGAAAGGCTTGAGTTGTGTTGATGGTGCGGATAACCAGCTCAACACTATTGTTGAATCACACCAAAAGACACATCGGCTAACTGGTAAGGTAAGGGATTCTTTGACCTTTGTACACAATCTTGCACCTAACAGCGCCCCACATAGCTCTAATCTGGGCATCGTTGTTGGTTTTATCGGGGCTATACGATTTTTAGAAGCTAATAAGCGTACCATGACTGCATTACTGCTATCAGTGCTGCGTATATAAACGCAAGCACCGTATGCCTTTTCACTGCTATCTGTAAATACATGTATTTCATTATTGATACAGTTGTCACATAAGACCCGTCTGGGAATATTCAAAGAATTTAAATGTTTTAATACATCTATAAATTTTGACCACTGATCTGATATGTCCTGAGGAACCTCATCATCCCAGTCACATTTATTGACCCACAATTTTTGCATAATAATTTTTGCTTCAACAATACACGGACCAATTAACCCCAATGGGTCAAAAATTTGGCTTATTATAGATAAAATGTGTCTTTTTGTTATTGTTTTGTGAATGTCAATATTAATGGAAAATGATAAAACATCTGATTTGCAAATCCATAGTAGTCCCAATGTCTTTGATGTGTAATTATTTGACAAATCTAAATCAAGGCAAGAGTCATCCTCTACGTCTACTATCTCTTTTAGAATTTGAGTACTGTTTGACTGCCATTTCCTTAAATTGAATTTCGCTGAACTTAATATTGTTTTTATATTCTGACATAGTTCGATTGCACCGTTTATAGTATCTGATCCACTTAACAAATCGTCTACATAAAAATCACGTTGGATGCTACTTTTCACGTGCTGATTGTCTGTGGCCTCTGCAAGGCTCACTAGGCATTTGGTCGCGAGATAAGGCGCAGACGCCGTCCCATATGTGACAGTATTTAATGTGTAAGTTTTCAGTGGCTCTGACGGATCTTTCCTGAATATAATGCGTTGTAGCGATCGTTGACTGGGATTTAACTCGACAGCTCGATACATTTTTTCGATGTCCCCTGAAATTACATATTTATGTTGTCTAACTCTCAGTAAGATCGAGAGTAGATCATTCTGTACAGTAGGACCCACATATTGAATGTCATTTAGTGATAGTCCCGAAGTTGATTTTGCAGATGCATCGAAGACTGTTCGCAACTTCGTTGTTTTACTTGATTCTCGCAAAACCCCATGGTGTGGCAAGAAATAACTAATATTATTTTTATTACTAACTGATGAATCGGTATCCTCAGTCATATGACCTAATGTTTCATATTCTTTTATGAAATCAATGTACATGCTTTTATAAATCGGATCACGTTCAAAGCGTTTTTCTAATGATAAAAATCTACGTTTAGCCGCAGCGTATGAGTCACCAAGAACGTTAGGATTCGCCTTAAGTGGCATAGTAACAACAAACTGGCCGTTGGAGCCACGGACCGTATTTAATTGAAAACTTTCTTCACAAGCACGTTCCTCTATAGAAAGGCAATGCTTAGGTGATATTGTATCAAGTTCCCAAAACTTATTCAAGTCAGGACTAGTACTTATTTCAGAAAAATTACAAACATGTGTTTGTTTATGCAAGCTAGCTGGTACAGTACCCGAAATTAACCACCCTAATTTGCTTTCACACAACTTTGGTAATTGTTTTCCCAAATTGATATGATTGGCCTGGATAACATCCCAGAATACCTCTGCTCCTAACAGAATATCAATGTCTGACGGAATATTGAAATATGGGTCCGCTAAAATTAACCCTGAAGGAATTGGTATGTTTTCAGTATTTATATAGGATGCTGGCAATCTCCTAGTAATTTCTGGCAGAATAAGACAGGTGATATTAAAAGAATAATATTCATATGCGGACTCAATAGTGAGGTTGCAAGAATGTGTACTGTTACTGGTCAAACTATTTATACCTGTGACCATGGAGGTGGTACCAACTCGAGACAATCCCAGATCCCTGCAAAGCTTGTCAGTGATGAAGTTGGCTGTGCTGCCGCTGTCTAACAGGACTCTAGCGTTGTACTTTTCACCTTTGTCACTCACCACCTTCACCACAGCTGTGGAAAGTAAAATATGCCTCTGAGAAGTAGGCTGTATATCTGCTGAAAGTGACACGGTATTAGAGGACGTACTAGGCATAGGGTTATGTACTTGAGTCTCGGGCTGATCTAAATGTAACATGGTATTATGACGGTTTTTACAGTACTTACAGCGTGTGAATCTACAACGCTTTTCTGTATGGCCAACCCGTAAACAATTCATACATACTTTGAATTCTTTAGCTTTCTGTACTTTTTCTTCTACTGTTAATTTTCTAAAAGCTTCGCATGAATAAAGATAATGATTTTGAGAACACATAGGACAAATTATTTTATTTTTGTCTTTCTCATTATTGTTTGTTTCTTGTTTCTGTGAAGTAACAATAAAACTTTTAGATTTATTACTGCTATTTGGTTGCACTTTATCTAGTTTTTTATTTTCCTCTAATGTCTCTAGTAAATCGGCCTTATTGTTCATAAATGTACAAAACTGAAGCAATGTTGGTGAGTTGGGTAAAGTAGTACGGTATTCTTCCCAATCCCTACTGGTAGTACTATCTAATTTTAATGTCATTAAGTAGATAATGAGAGTATCCCGTGTAGGCTCTTTCAACAATGTTAATGCTCGTATGTTTTTATTTGTAACGTCAACAAGGCGGCGTAAAGCAGCACTGGATTCATTGGTAATAGGCTCTGCGTTAAATAGTGCCTTGACATGATTGTTTATTAGCAGGCGGCTATTGTCATACCGCTCGCACAATAAGTCCCAAGCTAATCCATAATTGTCATTTCTAAAGTCTATATTTTTAATAATTTCAGCGGCTTGTCCCTTCAGAGAAGCACGTAGATAATGAAATTTATTTATGTTATCAATGTTGTTATTATTATGGATCAAGGATAGAAAAGTGTCCCTATATTCCAGCCAACACTGATAGCTGCCATCAAAACGAGGTAAGTCAATTTTAGGCAAACGTATAAAGTTATTCTTTGTCCCACCTGTCACCTCGGAGCCTGACACGGAACCTGCAGAAGTCTTGTCCTGCTGTCGTTGATCTTGCCCAGCAGTAATAACTTTCCGCGCCATGGCAACCAAGTTGTGGTAAGTTTCTTCAAACTTGAAGCGATCCACGTAGGCATCGTCGGGATTGTCCGATAACAGCTCAATCTCGGTCTGTAATGCATTAAACTCGTCATACAACTGTTCAAATTTGCTAAACCGACTTTCTAGATCGAGTGCTTGCAAGTCAGACAATCGATCACTATTTTCCAAAGTGTTGAGATAATTTGTGAAATTAGTAAGCTTAGCCTTCATCGAACTGCGTTTTTTAATTAGTTTGTCTGCCATCTTGGGAAAGACAAACAATGAAAGTTTAAGCACTTAGTATTTTAAGAATGCAATATTTTGTGGCAATGAATAGGCAGGCGCACACGCACACACACTCAGCTAATGCGGTCTAACAGCTAATTACATGCATAATAGTTAGCTGTTATCTGTCCCGCGTGCGATATTCGTTAAAAAATAAGCACGGAATAGAAACAATTTCGTGAAAAAATTGCAAGTCAATGATGCATCAAAATGGCGTCAATGCGATCGCCCCCTCGCCTAGCAAAGCGAAGTGAGATTAGGTACATGCGAAGTGATTAGCTTGAGCCAACTCAAATAAAGGGAATGTGGTTGAATTGGATTTAAAAGACTAATGCAATACTTAACGCACAGAAGTGTGGAATAATGGAAAAATTGGAACGAACTCACGACACGCCCTCTTCCTTAGCTATTATTATTCCATTGCACTCCAGAATATTTTCTTTTCGAAAACAGCGATGCCACATGCACAATAGATAGGCGCACGTGTCATCCACTGGTGATGGTTTTTCAAATCTTCACTCGTAGACAGCGATGCCACGTGCACAATAGATCGGCGCACGTGTATTCCACTGGTGTTGGTTTTTCAAATCTTCACTCGTAGACAGCGATGCCCACGTGCACAATAGATCGGCGCACGTGTATTCCACTGATGTTGGTTTTTCAAATCTTCACTCGTAGACAGCGATGCCCACGTGCACAATAGATCGGCGCACGTGTATTCCACTGATGAATGACTCCAGTTTTCTCAATCTTCGCTTGTCGACAGCGACGCCACTGCACAATAGATAGGCACACGTGGCTCGGGTCAAAGTCTGCGACGCCGACTTCTGCAGTTTTTTCTCGGTAGGTACGACGAATCTTCTTTACCGGTGGAAGGACCAATGTTTGGGATGGTGTCTCTTCAATGAAATAGTGGACTGTATAAATGATGTATAATAAAATAAAATAACTGCATCGGTTGGAAACACAAACAATAATATACCCGTTCGCTTGCGATGATGGTCTAACGGTCACTAGGCGGCGACCCGCCGTCCGGTGGCGCGCGCGCGTCTCCGTCCCGCGCGCCTCCCCCTCCCGCTTTCGTCTGCCGTGGCACGTTGGCGCGTGAACAAGGCTTAAAAGGCTCGTTACACTGTATTACTGGACCATAAACTATTTTCTATTTCTTCTATTGCATAGCACAAAAGAACTAATTTTGAGCAGATGCTACCTAGTAAAAAATGTAGTATGTGTATAATATGAAATGAGTGATCATCCGATCATCCGCCTAGCCTTTTCCCAACTATGTTGGGGTCGGCTTCCAGTCTAACTGGATGTAGCTGAATACCAGTATTTTACATGGAGCGACTGCCTATCTGACCTCCACAACCCAGTTACTGGGTAATACAATACCCCTTGATAAGACTGGTTGTCAGACTTTCGGGCTTCTGACTACCCGTAACGACTGTCAAAGATCCACGATTGACAGCTGGGACCATTCAACCTATAATCAATAATACTGTAAATTATATTATTGTTTACAATTGACAGATCTAGTAATATTTTAACTATCTATAAGCGAGCAGCCCTTGTACTGCCGAAGACAAAGAAATTTTTATGAAATTGAATCTTACAAAAGTATCTGTTTTCTTTTCAGGTATGTTGTTTTAAGAATAAAATTTTTTATTCTCCTTTGAATACCATTATTAAAATGTTTTCGACCTATTGAGCTATGACTTCTATGGTATCTTCAGTGGCAGCACAGAATCCCTCTAAGTATAGGTAAGTCTTGCATAATTTTATTGAATTTGAGTCTATTATGATGTATTTTTCTGTTTAGGCACAATAATATTTAATTTTTAAGTAGACACAGTTAGTAACCTTCCAGAATCAATTCTCTAAATGATGGTAAAAACCGCATCAAAATCTGTTGTTGTTTAGAAGAACAACCCGAACACACAGACACGAAAAGTGACTTTAATTAATAACTAGCAGCGCCCCGCGGTTACACCCGCATAAGTGTCTATCCCGTGGGAATATCGGGATTAAAACTATCCTGTCCCGGGACTCAAACTATCTCTATACCAAATTTCATCTAAATTGGTTCAGCGGTTTAAGCGTGAAGAAGTAACAGACAGACAGACACACTTTCGCATCTATAACATTAGTACCTATGGATGGACTAGCGGCTCGCCCCAGCTTCGCACTCGTGCATTTTTTTTTTCGAATTTCTGGTGTGTTCTTTCATACAAACCTTGTCCTGGCAAAACCGAACACAACAACAAAAAGAATTATCCAATTTGGTGCAGTCATTCGGAAGTTATGCGCGTGCAGACATTTTGGCGACTTTGTTTTGTACTATGTAAGGAAGGATAATAATGTTTAGATATTTTTTTGCCAAAAAGTTGCACAACATTGTTCCCGCAATATGACGTTGTATTGCTGGAAACATGTTTCCAGCTCGATGCAAATTATTTCTGAATTACTAGTAGTAGTTAAATGAGGCTATGGAGCTCCCAGGAACTTTCTGGGCGTAGCTAGGCTGGCTATAAGGACCCACCACGCACAACAGATCGAACGGGAGTCTTAAGTGCGGACAATGAAGTCCAATAATACGAGTTTTTTTTTTCACACTGGAGGTTTGTCCCGCTTGGGCGGAGCACCGCCGTGTCCTCGTAGAGGCGATCGGCAGCGGCGGTGACCTCTCGCGTCCGGCCCTGGTGCAAGCCAAGGTCCGCAGCGAGAGGGGGTGAGAGGCAGTCACCTCCTTCTGCGAAGCAGTCATGCTAGCGAAGGAGGTGGCGGGATGGATGAGGGAGGGAGCCTCCCATCCCATCCGGCGCGGGAGACGCTCCGGGCGTCAGGAGCCACGGGACGACTCCCGACCACCGTAGGCACGGGCCTGTGGACGGAGAGTAATGGGTAGCTCACCGTCCGATCAGGACCAGGCCCGTGCCGGACGGCACATACGTGTTCCACGCGCGCCTCAAAGATGTCAGCATCATATGAAGCGGCCCGTTAGGGCCGAAGCCTGCCGGGTCAGCAGGATTGTCCGAAAGGGTTACCGCTGGTCCAGAACATAAAGGGCTAAGGAAGGAACACGGGTGGGTTTTAGTCTGTAAGAGTAATCATTCTGTACCAATTATACTCGTAAAGGCCCAGCCGGCGGGCATGCCGCCAACAAGCCCGGCGGGTATTTGCAGCCGGGCTTGCCGCACAAACGAGCTGCACAACTGAAATGATGCTGGCGGCACACCCGCGCGGCAAAACCCGCCGGCATGTGTGTAGGAGCCTTTAAATATTCTGACAAACAATGCGGCGCGTACGGATGCCGTGAATATTTTTGCGTCATCCCAACCTCAGCCTACAATCATCATCAGATCATCGAAACTATAATATGCTCACAGTCATCGTGAAACACGCTTCTTTTCTACCCACGTTTAAATAGTTCGTGATGAGCGTGACATGTGGCGCTATCTGGCGTTATTATCAACGTACATATTACACATATTGAATAATTATCGTAGCACCGAGCACGTGGGTTTGCTCACGATTTTCTTTGCGTAGTCAGGTGTTGTTATCTTTCTGTAAAGGGATAAAATACAGTTACAAGATGTGCATAGCATGCAACTTCCTTTAAATCTTTAACCGTGTAACATCGCGACTCGTTAGATGCCTCGTGATGATATATAAAATAAAGGAGAGGTTTGGTTTGATAGTCAAAATACTTTCAGAAGGGGAAAATGCGTCCAGTTACAGCGCTGCGACTGTCAATATTCGCTGAACATAGTTTTATGGTTCGTTCCTTGTAGAGGCTTTTTAAAACAGCACATTCAACTATTGTTTTCGGACCATTTACCGAATGCGCGGCGCGCATAATGGTCACGTGGTGTCAGCTCTTGCACAAGTTGGATCTTGTAAGCTCGAAGTCCAAGATCTTTCCTTAAAATCTTCCACAAAGTGGATGGGCACAGCTCTAATTGCTGTGCACGATGGCGAATCGACTCATTCGGGTCCTCTTAACACTACGCTCCACAGCAGCAATAACTTCTTCTGTGCGCACTATACGGCGTCTTTGTGGATGCGTATTATCAACTAGAGTGTGCGTGGTACGAAAACGATCCATTGTTTTCCGAATAACTTGCTCGGATGGACTATTACGTCGACCGTAAAATGGACGTAGGGCACGGTAAGTTTGGCGAACTGAACCATGGTTTTCAAAATAAATTTGCACAATTTGCAAGCGTTGTTCTGAAGTAAGTCTATCCAATGTGAAATGGAAAAACGGACTGACCACAAATATACCATCATCATCATCATATCAGCCGAAAGACGTCCACTGCTGGACATAGGCCTCCCCCAAAAGGGGAGGGGGTTTGCCATAATCGCCACGCTTGGCAGGCGGGTTGGCGATCGCAGTATGGTATGGTGGTGGAATGCATAGAGAACGCTGCTGCCCATTCTCCGGTACGCCCCTTAGTCGCCTTTTACGACACCCACGGGAAGTATGGGGTGGTGCTATTCTTTAAGTACGGCACCACACAGACAACAAATATACCGCCAACTGACAAATTGACAATCACTAGAAACAGTGTTGCCAATTTAAAAACCAAACCTCTAAAAAAAATACCCGTTATATGTCGCAACTGGTTAAATTAGTCGTTTAGTTAACCGCCTGGCCTTTGGAAGAAGTGCTCGCCTCGCTTCGCTCTCTCGGCTCGCACGTGGTTGATCGCAGTTCTAAAGTTCAGTTGATGGTTTTTTTTTGTGTTTCCTGGGTGGAAAATCCTCATGGATGTCTGCCGCCCTGGGTGGGGCGGCGAGGTCTGTCAGACTCTTACTGACTAAAAACCACCTCGGTGTTCCATCTCACACCTACGCCGTGGGTCCCGGGGACTTACGATCCTTCCGCAACCCCCGACTGTTGCCGAGCCCGCCACTGCGGGCCTCGTCGGGGCAGGAGGGGAGTGAGGTTTTTGTCTCCCCCCGCCTAAGAGGGGCGCGCGTGGACCACTACGTGCCGTGTCCCGGAGCCCGTCGCCCCTGGACCCATTTAGGGGGGCTGGAAGAGGGCGTTGTCTGCCCGCCGCTGAAGCCCGGTGCGCCTGTTGCGGGCCGGGTGAGTGGACGAGATCTCCCTCTCCCTTTTCGTAGTCTCCTTCTGCGAGACGACTGTTTAGTAGAAGGAAACCACCGCGTCCCAGGACTCTTCGCTGCCGCCATCGACTCGACTACGGCCGGCAGCGACAGGTCACTGCCTACTTCTGAGACGAGGGCACGGTGCGGCTCCTCCCAAGCGGCACACTCTGTCAGCGTATGCCATGCCGTGTCCTCCATCACAGTTCTAATCTAACCTAACCCATTTCGTCGGGGTGCCCTGGCTTAGTTATTGCGACCAATTCGGCTCGCGCGTAATTGGTTACTGACTTCCAACCTAATAATTGAGTATCATTCAAGCCGTTAGTTGAACGGCCGTCGTTTAGTTAAAAGGCTAGGCGGTTAACTAAGCGGCTAATTAAACCAGTTGGTTGCGACATGAAACTAAACATCCGTCATGGCTATATCTAATCATGGTGAAACAAAAACAAAATTCTTGTAGTTTTTTTTTGTTGTCAATGACCGCAGGAAGTTTAATTATTTGAAGTACCAGTTTGTTTAGTATAAACTTCACATAGGTACGTTATGAGTATCGATATCTTAAAACGTTAAAACAATAAACCTGATGATTTCAAGTAAATTTCTCTACACAACAAGTTTACATAATCAGCCTATAATGTTCCCACTGCTGGGACACAGGCACAGGCTGGGTCTCTTCGAGAGGGAGTGGGCTGTAATGCTGCAATCTACCACACGGGCCCAGTGCGAGTTGGTAGAGGTCACATGTCTTAGAATTTTTAGTTCTTGGACGTGCCGGTTTTCTCACGATGTTTTCCTTCACTGTTTTGAGAGCAGTGGTGATGAAATTATTTACACAGAGTAAAGCGACTACCTGGGTCTAGACCATGACCACGACACGAAAGACGGGCCCGTTACCACTGGGCTACCACTGCTCTTAACAAGCTAGAGAGCGTTTTTTGACGCCGTAAAGCGAAACCCAGATGCCATAATTTTCGTGACAGTCGTCACTGCAACCATGTGGCGTCTTCAGCTCTTATAGGAAAGGCCCATCGTCCACAACGCTACTCAAAAGTAACGGGTTACAAATTCAAATCGCCAATAATAATAAGTTCTTTTCTTTATTTAGTTCTTTATTTCTCCTTACAATGACAAGCTTATTCTAGGTTTCACATATTATTTGTTTTTTTATTTTTTATAGCAATGTGAGGAGCTGGTGTCTGAGTTAGGTGTAAAATGCCTGTATTACAAATCACCAGGAAATGCACTAGCAGTTTTTTTTTCTACGACCTATGCAAATAAATCTACAACCCGTTCTATTCTAGACAATTAAACCCTTAAATCTCTGAAACACCAAAGAAAATCAATTAACCAAATTGATGAATAGCTAAACAAAACAATGAACATGTTACGAACGGCCATTGAAAAGAGCTTTCGATCCGACCGACATTAATCTCACTTGAAACGTTACCACGGAATTAATTATCCTCTGACCATACGATTTAATGGGCTTCCTGAGGGACCCTGAGGTTTCCGATTAAATCACTACATCTCATTGGCCGATTTATAGTGACCAGAGTGCCCGAGATTTAGTGGAAGCTGGATAAGGTCCATTTGGGGAGAGAAATATTGCTGTGGCTATGAGTTGAAGAAACATAGAAGATGTTCAGACTCGTCGAGGTTGGAGTTGGCTATATATTATTCTCAATAGAACTACTTAATATCGCAAATAATAGATATTTCGTTCGCAGATTTAAGTGAAATCAAAATTCAGTTTTTGGCATAATTGATATAAATCTGTCAAAAAAAGAAAATGTACCGTTTTCCGTGCAAAATCAAAAAACTTCACATATGAAAGTGTCACTTCGCATATAATAATGTAGGTACTTCAATGTCCCTACACACGCATATCTTAACTGCCATGGTCTTTCTAGCTGGATTTATTGTTTTGGATCCGGTCCTTCGGTCCGAGTAGTCCTTTGCCCTGCCCGATTGTTAATCTGAACTTAGGTGTACTTTTCACCTTCGCCGTTTCGGGCCAAGACGGTCCTAAATCGCTGCGAATGTTCAGTTACGGGGTGGTCTCTATATGGCTTTTAACGGGAACTGGTTTTTTGTTGGAAATTTATGAGAGTTGTTATGCGGAAAAAGGAAAATTTGGAATGTTGTTAAATGGCATTATGTTGCCTATTCCTTTATCATTCTTGACATTGTTTACGTGAAACAAGAAACAAAAGAACGACGCTTAGTAATTATTCTCCGGCTTCTGTGACGCGTAAAACATTGAAAATTATTATTCCTTTTATAAAACTTTCAAGAGGTTGAGACCTCTTTGTTAGTTTCAAAAACGTGACTAAAGGAATCCATACAATCACGTGTTTCTTTATCCAGCCAATAGAAACATCGGGAACATCACGCGTTGCCCTAAACTGGGTCCAATTAATGTCCAGACAGTATACATTTTAATTAAAACCAACTTAACTGACCCACTTAGACCTTCGATTTAATCAGTTACTCAATAGGTAATTTCGGGGGCACTATACCTGGGCGGAACAATTAACTTGACCCGCCTTCCATACATAAATGTGTAAAGCAAATATTGTCACAATTACGCGATAGCATCAGCCTGTAAACACACGGACGAAGAGTGGTACCCTTCGGCGTATATCTTGAGGCTCCGGAGGCCCGTGTGGCAATCGAGATACAGGCTCAAGTCTTGAGAATCAGCGAGGCAAATCTTTGGCTCTGAGACATATCAAGAGGGACTAAACAAAACGAAGGTGAACTGCTACAATTTTCAAAACAATATGGCTCAGGCAGCTCCTAATATTTATTTCAATTATTCGTTTGGTTACACAATAGTTAGAAAAAAAAAATAGTCATGCAAATTATACAGGGTAAAACAATAATAACCTCTTAAGAGGTCATTGTACTCATCATTATGAACAACTTTTACTATGGGACCAAACCTGAAATCGCGAAAAAAAATCATAACTCGTCAAAATGTAGGGAACAGCTGATTTCTTTTTCGCAATTTCAGGTTTGGTCCCATAGTAAAAGTTGTTTATAATGATGAGTACAATGAACTCTTAAGAGGTTGTTAATGTTTTACCAATAACCCTGTATAGATAAACTAATTTTAATCTACGTAGATAAAGATGCGATTATAATTCGTTTACATGTAGCACTACCTTTACCATTATTAAGATTAAATTAGTAAGATCATTGGTATATGTAGTAAATAAGTATGAAGTTTTTTTTTTGGGTGTAAACTGTACTTAATTCTAAATCATAATTTGATATGCTAATAAAATCAAATAAAAAATGTCTTAATTTGAAAGATGGTGCCTACAAATGGCGTTTTTTTGGACCGAACATTTCGGTCCCAATGGCCATCTGTTCTGTGAGCAATGCGCTGCTACTTAAGTTTGGCAATTCATCGGGCTATATCGATTTCCTTGGTTCTTCTACAGATCTCTTCATTTCTGATTCGATCACGAAGGGTAACTCCAAGCATAGCCCTCGAGATTGCCCTTTCGGTAACTCTTAGCCTAATTAGGCCCATTCATTTATAACGCCCTAAATCCAATTAATCAAAGGTCTCTGTACCCATGGTTTTTCTATTGATATCACCTCGTATCACATTTCTTTGGTCCAATCTTCATGCCATAATGAAAAAGATTATAGCGCTGAAAGTCTACAACTTGCAGCTTACACTCTAAGATATTTGCCTCCGTACCTTAAGATCGTTTTATTACCAACCCGGATGGACTTCGGGGATGGATGGTGGGGAATGTAAATTTACTGTACGGAACCGGACGCGAGGAGGTGAGCATCGGATTGTTTTGTTTTTGGTCGGGCCGCATTAAGGATGGCCGCGTTTCACACCGATTTGCAACTTGGAAAAAAATATACTATCTGGCATGTAGGGTATATTTTCATATCATCCGTACATCTTTTAGGAAAATTATATTATTGGAGTTAATGAATAGATCTATGACTTTCAACCTCTCACTTTCAGTGCCTGCTTCAAATGGTGTTTTCTGATGTAGTTTCCATTGGAATATACTCTTAATTCTGTCTTCTTTTTAATTTAATATATTTATATAATAAAACACTATCCTTATGAGTCCATCTTTTGCAATAACATTATCATTTGCCTTACACTCCGGTATAAAAACACCGTCCCGCATGTTCTTAACACAGTTCCAACCGATTCTAAACTTAAAGACTCATCCTCAAGGTTTAAATTCACACAAAGGATGAAGGTAAAGATTTGGGAGGTGAACTTAAGACAATCGCGTGTTCGGAAGCATTTCGCCACGGCCTTTGTTTAGACGTGTTAGATCGATGTGCCTAATGTATGTGGATTGAACAGCGTAGGTTTAATTTGCCGCCTGTCCATTTGTTCCGATTGTGGCCTTATTTATTGTGTGTACCGAGGATTGGTTTGTAATTAATGGTTTGTGTTGATTTTTGCATCTGCTTACGATTAGATTTCGATTCTAGGGAAAGATTAGATTGAATCCTTTTCTTTTGCTTTGTAACATATGAAACAAATAAGGTGACGTAAGTGTTCCTCTTTCTTTTTAATATTTTTTTACCTCCAAACAATAATTCGAACCTAAACCGATTTGACCGTGACTAATTAACATAATTATGAAAGGTTTTCCATGTGCATAATATAAAACTCAAAATATGCTAACACTTTCTCCCATACTGAATAAAGTTTTCAGTGTAGCATATAATTGAACCAACCAAAGTTCTCTAAGCTAAACCAAAACCTTATTATCCTAAAACTAATCAAACTAAACCTCACTAAATCTATTAAACATACAGTACCTATCGATAGTCCTGTACGAATTACCCTCAAGTTGCCGGCCCAAGGCACATCGCTTCTTTGTCTAAACCGATTGCTACGGGGTACCCCAAGGAGGTATCCTGGGACAGGTGTGTTCTTGCAAGGATTTTAATTAATAATGTCTCGATAGTATGTGGTCTGTGTGGTGTTGGGTGGCTGATTTATCGAGGGTACAATAGAAGGGTAGAATGGTAAACTTTGTTTAGTGGCCTGTGATAATGGAAGATATTGGACTAAGAAAAACGGGAAAGTAGTAACGGAGTTTTCGTGAATGTGTTAATTGTTGTTGGGATATAATATTTGTAAAGTTATTTACATTTCATTTTTTTTATTGGGCTAGGAACCGGAATCTATATACTAATAATAAAGCTAAAGAGTCTGTTTGTTTGTATGAACGCGCTAATCTCTGGAACTACTGCTGGTTGGATTTGAAAAATTATTTTTGCATTTGGTAGTCCAATTCTTGAGCAAGAAATTTCACGCAGACGAAGTCAAGGGCTGAAGCTAGTAAATATTAATATAAGAACATCCCTTGTTCCTTATAATTTTCCCTAGGTGACAAACAGTTTTAGTTTCAGGCATGTTTAAGCATTATTAAACCATTGAAATATTTTAAAGAACCTAAATGAGATTTGAACGAACAAACCGGGCTAATTTTATACTAAACAAGACGCACAAACTGGACATATTTATTTAGTAAAACCGGGCAAGAGCGAGTCGGACTCGCGCACCGAGGGTTCCGTAACATCCGGGTTTATGCATAAGGTTTATGTTTATGAAATTAAATGTTTTTTTTATTTTTGAGTTGATTGAATGAATGGTAAATTGTGGTTTACGATTTATGACGTATTAAAAAAAAACTACTTACTAGATCTCGTTCAAACCAATTTTCGGTGGTAGTTTACATGGTAATGTACATCATATATTTTTTTTAGTTTTATCATTCTCTTATTTTAGAAGTTACAGGGGGGGGGACACACATTTTACCACTTTGGAAGTGTCTCTCGCACAAACTATTCAGTTTAGAAAAAAATTATATTAGAAACCTCAATATCATTTTTGAAGACCTACCCATAGATACCCCACACATAAGGGTTTGATGAAAAAAAAAATTTTGAGTTTCGGTTCTAAGTATGGGGAACCCTAAAATTTATTGTTTTTTTTCTATTTTTGTGTGAAAATCTTAATGCGGTTCACAGAATACATCTACTTACCAAGTATCAACAGTATAGTTCTTATAGTTTCGGAGAAAAGTGGCTGTGACATACGGACGGACAGACAGACAGACAGACAGACAGACAGACGGACAGACAGACAGACAGACAGACAGACATGACGAATCTATAAGGGTTCCGTTTTTGCCATTTGGCTACGGAACCCTAAAAAGGGCAATATTAAATTCCAAAAATCTGGTTTCTTGCACAAAATGAACAAAATCATATCCTCCCCTCCAGATAAGCAATACCACATACTTATAACCATAATATAACTTTCACTTAAACCATCGGAATATCGACACAATGGTCTTAATAACCCAGCAGAAGATAAACAAGTCCCATGGAGACGATATATCTTGGGGCCCTTTACTAACGAACACTCTGGAATTAACTGCACATTGCTGACGTCACAAGTTATTAGTTGTATCTCATGTGTATTGTCTGATTTGCCAATAGTTGGATTAATTTGTACAGCCAGCGATATTTAGGGGTTTCGGTGAGGGAAAGTTCGGCGATAACCTCGGTCAAAGCGGTAGCGAAGTCTTCGGGATGTTGGAGCATGATACAATTAGCTTCAGTAAGCCACTATGCTAACAGTTGTAGTTTATTTAGTTAAGTAGTTAGTGTTATGATTGGCTTTGTGTAATTCTTAAAGGGCTTAGTTCCAGTTAGAATATCTAAAAGTTTTTCATTGCTGACTTGGTTGGTCCGTAAGCTATATTGTTTTCTCTTGAAAATGATCTTGTTAAAAATTATCTGCTTTTCACGATTCTTTAAAAAAGAATATAGTAGTTTTAGATTTCGAACTTGTATTGTGTATTTATTTTATACTAGCTTCCGCCCGCGACTCCGTCCGCGCGGATGTCGGTCTTCGCGTGGATGGTTTATTTCTCCATTTTGAGTAACTCTGACAATGACATCTTATAAATATCTATTGGACCCAAATACGGCTAAGCCTATAATAATTAAGGAGCCCTCTATTGAGCTACTGCTGTTGAGCTCGCGTTCTGTAGTAAGTTTTTTTTTCATAGTAATTCCGACCTTGATAAGTAGCATGTAGCAGTAAATTACTGACAGTGACGAAAAGTTTGCAATAATAAAAAAGTGATCGTGACAATGCGACAGAAAGTTAATTGAGAGCTTCAGCATACACAACATTGTTAGTGAGCTCGTCCGGAATATGAACATGAAGATTTCTTGGACTGCTCACACGGGAAAGAGCTACGTAAAGTTGCCCGTGTGAAAAACAACTCGCGGTAAGATCTACGCCAGCAACTCCTAGGGTCTGACCTTGAGCCTTATTTATTGTCATGGCGTAACATAAAGCTACAGGAAACTGTATTCTCTTAAATTGAAATGGAAAATTATCCACTACGGGTAATGCAACGTGTGTTCGCGGTTCTACAGAACAACGACTATGAAAAAAACCGAAAAATAAGATTTTTTTTTCTACGTATTTTTCCAGGATAAAAAGTATCCTATTTTATGCCCAGGATAATAAGGTATAATTATACCAAGTTTCATCGAAATCGAACCGTTAGTTTTCACGTGATGCCTGCATATACAGACAGACAGACAGACAGACAAAAATTTTTTTAATCACATATTTGGGTTTGGTATCGATCCAGCAACACCCCCCCGCTATTTATTTTTTCAATATTTTCAATATACAGAATTGACCCTTCTACAGATTTATTATATGTATAGATTTTTGTTTTCTGTATCTCATTTTACGCTGCACCGGTTGACGTCAACACGTCAACGCTGGTTGTCGTCGTCCCTAAAAACCAGCGCTGTGGCTCTATCTCGCAAGGGTCACAGAATTACGCTGAGCGATGGCCGTTTTGCGTGGTTGTGACGCATATTTACCCTCGACTTGCTGTGTTTGTGTTTTTTGCGTCTAGTTTTACCGTAAATAAACGTATTTTCTTTAAATGAATATAGGTTCTACTCGTCTGTATGGTGCCGGACTTAAAGAATACCACCACCCCTTACTTCCCGTGGGTGTCGTAAAAGGCGACTAAGGATCGTACCGGAGAATGGGCAGCAGCGTTCTCTATGTATTCCACCATCATACCATACTGCGATCGCCAACCCGCCTGCCAAGCGTGGCGATTATGGCAAACCCTCCCAAAATTGGGGGAGGCCTATGTCCAGCAGTGGACGTCTATCGGCTGAAACGACGAGGTTCTACTAGTACTAGACAAAACCTAAAGGACCAAAGAGCCAAGCACACAATTTATTCTCCTTTCCTCACTAGATCTCTATCTCACATATTAATTACTAATAAAACTTTAAAACGTGCACACCCGTGTGAGTGTCTCAAGGCTCTCTAAGACGGCTCGCCTCCCGCCTCCCCCTTTCCCCTACCCACTTACCACCTTTCTCTATGTCCGTACATGGTTAGTGTGAATATGTAAGCCCACGGGTGTTCATTAACTCAGCATGTTAAGCCGATGATCGTAGATAGTGTTTGTGGTCGCTCCATCGAGCCCGATTGTGAAAAGACGCTGGGGCGGATCAGGACCAAGACAAAAGAACAGTGGATGCGATTGGAATACGATTTGAAGACCTTAAAATAATAATAAAGGAATTTGATTTCATACAAATGTTTTTTTTTTAATATATTTTCTACTTACCAGAATTCAGGAATAAGAAAATGGCGACTGCGAAGGTTTTAGTCAAGTAGTATAAGTTGGACCATGCGTCATTCGCTATATTATTACAACAAACTCAAGTTAATATCAAAGGATCTACTAGAATTCTTGCATAACTCGTAAAAGACAAAACTTTTAAGAAATTCTCAAACCAAAGAACTTAACGGTCACAAACAAATTGATCCCAGCATTTAATTACGCCACACAAACTATAAATATTTATTTTAAATCCAGCACAGTTGAGCGTAGCAGCGCGTTCACCTCACCACTCCACATTTACACGAACAAATCTAAAATGGCGTCATGTAAAACGTACATCGCGGTGAGCACTTGAAACTCGTTCTTTTCCCGCCTCGGAGTGTCGTTGCCGACATTAAATCTTAATAAATCCCTTCATGCATCACCATGGCAGGTCCTTTGATTTTTCACTCGGCAAACCACGTCTGCGTGCTATCAAAGAAAATCACAACTCTTTTCAATGCGCGTCGATATAATGTTCACAAAGACCACCTTAATTGATCCCCCCGCGCCCCATTCCCCCCTTTTTGAAATATATAAAACCGGTCAGGTGTGAGTTGGACGAACTTTGATGGTTCCAGGGCTATTGAAAAGGAAAAAAGTCAGACTGGGGGACTGAAATTCCTTTCGTTAATAACTGCATATTGTTGATTGCGTAACAGGAAGTCTCGTGAGCCGCTAATTATTTGAGAAGGGACTCTATATAAAAATTGGTCCGTGATATTTAGAAAATGTATTTTGAGAATCGACTTGTATAGGGAGATACTTATTTATTTATAGGAGAACCAGTAGTTATAACAAATACATATATGAGAAATGTACCTATATGATACATAGAGCCAATTGCAGGTTCTCACTGGTAAAAACAGAAAAGTAATAGAAATTTTAGGATCACCAACAAGCACGATAGAAAAGAATTTATATATATACCTATAAGATATAATTAATAAATAATAATATAAATAAAACAAAGTCGGATTAGTCCACCATTTATAACTTAAGAACGGCTGGACCGACACTTATGATTTTTTATTTGTTGGATTTGTCTCCGCCCCGAATAGCAGAATAACTATTAAAATATGGGGAACATAAAAAAAAAAATGAAGGTAATTCATTTTCTCATATGATAAATGATAAATGATTTATTTTCTGTAGGTGTATAAATGATTTGTTTTCTTCATACGTTCGTTCTTGTTGATTCTGAGTCGGTACGATGTTCGCCGGGTCAGCTAGTAAGAATATGTACAGAAAGTTTAACGGATAACACCTCAAACTAAAATCAGTGGATACTTTAAAAAATAAACAAATATCCCAACTATTCACGGTACCCAAAAAGGAAAGCCAAAGGGAGACGAAGAATGCAACGACGGGGCTCTCAATAGAGTGGACAGTGTACCTTCAATTTACTAATACAAATAAGCACGACTCGGTCCTTTAGGCTCCCGACTACCGCTATAGGCGACGCTTTTAAAAGGACCTTGCCTATTGTGTTCAACCCTCAATCTTGGTCTCGATTATCGGAAAGAAAACACTCATCTATATTTTAAATAATGATCAGGGTACAAGAGACGGGGGAAACAACGGTTGTGATGGATTGTGTGGGATACGGGCCAATAAAGGCTTTGTATAGTTGTCGCCTTGTTCGTACAATATGGGTTTGATGTTTGTGAATTATTGGAGGGAATATTGTCACGACATGGGCTGATTAATTGGCAGTAGAAGTGAGAGAGAGTTAGTTGATCAAAAATAATTTGAGGTTGTTTCTGTACGATCTTATCTCAAAAGCGTTCTTAATGTGTGCTTCATTAGTTATGTTTTTTTTTTAATAGCCATATAGAGGTATGAGGAACAGGGTGTAAAGTTCACTTATACTCTATAGAAAAGAGAGGATCCTCCGACCAGACGGGTGTTGTGTCTGGCGGGCAACTGCCCGATGATTCATGTCGGGCCGTTGTATCTATGCTACTTGCGCGGTAAACTCTGCTTGCGCGATGCAGGATTTGCGTGACGTCAGTATGACGCGTTGTTCGTATGTGGCGTTGTAGATACCGCTACATCACTCCCCCCCGGAGACCGGAGGTCGATAGTGGGCCGAGTCTTGTATCTTGCGATGTTTGCCAGGCCAGCTGAGGTTCCAGTGAGTCGGAACCGGTTGCCGCATAGTTCACGGTGAGTCGGAACTGTCTGCGAAGATGTCCCCAGTGAGTCGGGGTGGCGCTGCGTTATGCTCCAGTGCGTCGGATGTGGTACAGCGCCGGGTTGAGGCTGACTGCTGGCGTCGACCAGGAGAGGGTTTCTATGACTCTGCTTGTGTACCGGCCGAAAATGCAGTATGCTGTGCCGAGGTTGCTGATGAGGCTGAGGGTGATGACCAGGTATGCGCGGTCGCTGCATGCTGGTGGTCAGGATACCCGTTGAAGCCGTGGATGCTGGCTGGCTGTGTGACTCGCCGCTCTAAAGCTTGCGGGAGTGATGATGACGTCACGCTGGAGTAGGTGCACGAAGGCTGCGCTGACGTTCATGTTCGGGGTCACCAGTATAGAGGTATGAGGAACAGGGTGTAAAGTTCACTTATACTCTATAGAAAAGAGAGGATCCTCCGACCAGACGGGTGTTGTGTCTGGCGGGCAACTGCCCGATGATTCATGTCGGGCCGTTGTATCTATGCTACTTGCGCGGTAAACTCTGCTTGCGCGATGCAGGATTTGCGTGACGTCAGTATGACGCGTTGTTCGTATGTGGCGTTGTAGATACCGCTACAGCCATTACTGTCCCACTGCTGGGGAAAGGCCTTCCTACTCTCTTTTCACATCTCTCTGTTCAGAGCTGCCAAAGATCAATCTTAATGAAAGGAGTCCAGCTCATCCCGGACCTGCTGGATCGTAAGTTTGGCCCATTGATCATCTGACATGC
Organism: Mesoligia furuncula; assembly: GCA_916614155.1. Taxonomy (NCBI): domain Eukaryota; kingdom Metazoa; phylum Arthropoda; class Insecta; order Lepidoptera; family Noctuidae; genus Mesoligia; species Mesoligia furuncula. Next base: position 3,437,047 of record OU744810.1, read on the forward strand.
GGCAGATGTGTCCTGTCCAATTCCATTATATCATAATTATTCGATCCTTATTTCATAAGTCTAAATCATCATCATTACATCACATCGTCAGGCACACAATTATCAACGTGAAAAGGAATATTATAATCACAACAAACAGCAACTATCATCAGTAAGATAATCTTTCAAAAATTCTAAAAGCGTGCGAAACAAAACCGGCCGTGTAATGAACCCCCATACATCATTAACTGGTAGTGTAGGGGCACCAGATAGATGGGAACAGAAGTTTTACTGTATACAATGAATCCATGGACATAGAGACGCTCGTGTCTGCGATGTCTATGTCTGCGTCCGAGCAGCTGGCATAACTTAAGGTGAAAGCGTCAGGATCATCAATCAACATCAACTCTGCCTGTCCACTGCTATAGGCATAGGCTGCATAAGCTCTCCCAGGCTGCGCCACAACAACCTATCCTCCACCTCCCACATCCAATTTGTCCCAGCCACCTTCTTTAGGTCGTCTTTCGTAAGGGTAACCCCCGAAATTAATAGTTTCTTACATTTTTTGCAATATGCTGGTCAGTATCAGGTTGTATATTGATCTAAATATGACTTATTTACCTATAGAATTATTATCCAAAAAATCATCAACACATCTCTCATGACTATTTCATGAAATCGACATTTGCGGTCAATCCTAACATAAGGAGTTGTTATGATTATAATTCCATAAAGCCATTTTTGTTATGGCCGCGAATCATATTATAATCAACATGCAACCTGACACTGACCTGCAAATTAAAAAAAATACGTAAGTTCGTGTAACCACTGAAAATTAGCGCTGTACTGTAGGTCCCCATAGCACAATATCATGCTGAGTGGAAGCCTTCTTGTCACAGTCATGACGTGCAGCTGTTGACTGTTTCTGTTTTGTGATTATAGATCTATTTTGTTTTTATGTTTCTTTATTATTAGAGTTAATTATCTTTTTGTATGTACGTGTTTCTGTGACAAATAAACTTATTTTTCTTTCTTTTTTTTAAGTCAATTTTAATTTCTCGGCCTATTTTAGCGCATCCACCTTAAGATTGCCGTACGTACGTACGCGTCTATGTGTGCGTGCACCGGTTTTCGCTAGTTGTCTGGAGCCGGTCTTCTGTACCCATCTATGTTGTGGTAGGAGTGTCACACAAACAATCCCGCTCCAGTTTCGCGAGGGACTGGTTGATAGTACGCAGTAGTGGATTCGTTACAGCGAGAGTCTAGTGGAGACCATTGTGAGTCGAGGACGTCTGCGCCGTTGTGTCCGAGATGTTGGTAATTGCCCCCGCTGCCTACCGTTGGAGGGAAAAAATCTGGATGCGATTGAGAATTTTTACTACTGAAACGTTTTTTTTTTGCAATGATTCGTTTGGTTGCAGATATGCGTATCCATAAAGTTTTCGGAGACTAATAAATTTACTGTATGTGATGAAAGTTATAGTTACTATAAATGTGAATATTTTCTCGCACCTCTTGCTAAGTAAGTAATAACAGCCGCACGGGTCGATCGATCAGGTTAAGCTACGCTTGCCACGGTCGGTCCGTGGATGGGTGACCATCTTTACATATAGAAACCCCTCTGTGCCTCGGAAGCCGTTGGTCCCGGCTGCCATTCCTTTGATAGTCGTTACGGGTCGTCAGAAGCCCGAAAGTCTGACAACACGTCGCCAAAGGGTATGTTGTTACCCAATCACTGGGTTGTGGAGGTCAGATAGGCAATCGCTCCATGTAAAAAACTGGTATTCAGCTGCATCTGGTTAGACTGGAAGCCGACCCCAACATAGTAGGCAGATTGATTGATCTTGCATGACCACAAGGCCAATATTTATGTAAAACTAGCTTCTAGCCCGCGACTTCGTCCCCGCTGCATCTCATCGCCTGCACACGCTATTACTTCGCTTTCGCTTAGCGTTCTTTCTGACTTTTTTCTTTTTGCTCGTCTCCTAAGGGTCATAGCGTGATGTTAAATAGCCTTCCTCAAGAATTGGGCTATCAAATACAAAAACAGTTTTTTCAAATCCGACTGGTAGTTCCAGAGATTACCCCCTACATACAAACTTACAAACTTCACCTCTTTATAATATTAGTATAGATATGATGTATCACGACGTCTGTGTGGTGCCGGACTCGTCTGTGTGGTGCCGGACTCGTCTGTGTGGTGCCGGACTTAAAGAATACCACCACCCCATGCTTCCCGTGGGTGTCGTAAAAGGCGACTAAAGGGCGTACCGGAGAATGGGCAGCAGCGTTCTCTATGCATTCCACCACCATAGCATAGTGCGATCGCCAACCCGCCTGCCAAGCGTGGCGATTATGGCAAACCCCCCCTTTTGGGGAAGGCCTATGTCCAGCAGTGGACGTCTTTCGGCTGAAATGATGATGATGATGATGTATCACGTATCTGACCCATCGTTGTCATATACCATCCTTTTCATGGAACTAAAATATCGCTTTTCAATTTAATATTAGTCCAAGATCAATAAAGTTCTCCACTTTACGATGTGCACTTCTACGCTTACACCACTCTAGTTTATTCTCCAAAGACCTTGAAGGTCATCTAACTTGAAGATATGGGAGGTCCCATTCATTAATTTTACGCCCTAACCCCTTCCAGAAACATAAGGATCCCTTAATAAACCGCGACCGATGTCTCGCTCTGTTAATATGCATATAATAGCGTCCCAAATCTTCTTATTGTTCCCGAATATGGTTCACAGCATCTCGTGAACAGGTAATGACATTATTTATTGGCACTAAAGGAGCATCGAGGTTAAAGACAAAGAGTCCGAATAGTTCGTAGGATCTTGTTATGATAGTTGGGGAACTATGTGAGTTATGGCCACCTTCATTGATTCGACCCTCGCTCATACAGAGGCCACATTCCAGGGATTATGCATCTCATCAAAAGAAACTTCAGTTTATAGACATTGTAGTAAGTTTGGGAATGTCTTTGTTGGTGAATAGGGGTGACTTTCGTTGTAGCCTACTGCGTCGCCCAAGCGTTTACAATGTTATGCTAAAGGCTGATTATTTGAGAATTGAAATGTGTTTGAATTATAGCGATGCTCTTGTTTGGTTTAATAACTTAAAAGATGCTTTCATTGTTTTTTAGGGTTCCGTACTTACCTCAAAAAGAAAAAACGGAACCCTTATAGGATCACTCGTGTGTCTGTCCGTCTGTCACAGTCAATTTGCTCGTGGATTGACGGTATACACATAATATACTTAATATTTTTTGAATATGGGGGTGACCCCCATATTCAAAAAATATTATATTATGTGTATTATATTATATCATTTTTATTATATTTTCAAATTCAAATGGGTCCCGCCTGCTTCCAACTTTTATTTAATTTAAAATCTGCTTGTTTTTAGCTTTTCAGTTTTTTACAGCAGTCGGGTTTTTTATTTTTTTAAATAACTTTTTTCTTATTTAAAACGTTATTCCGTCAATCGAATATCGAATGAATTGTAGGGCCTTTTTTTTCGGATGGGAAATCATCAAATGACTCTTCCCGCTCTGGGTGGAGCGGAAGGGAATGTCAGACTCTTACTGACTAAAACCCACCCGTGTTCCTTCCTTAGCCCTTTATATTCCGGGCCAGCGGTAACTCTTTCGGACAATCCCGCTGACCCGGCAGAAATCGAACCACTTTACTTCGGTTTTCTAATTTAATTGTAGGGCCTACATACTTATTATGAACCTAATAAAATCAAACTGGGAGGAGCGGAGTGGCGTCGGGTTTGACGAGAGCCCGACCATCTTGAAGTCAACAATGGTTTCCCGACTTGTTCTTTGCGTTGCACCGTTATTAAAATCTCGTGAAACAATCGACTTGAAAGCGCACTTCCGCGGGCTATGTACAGACTTGTTGACAGGATCGGCAGGATTTGTAGTTAGGTAGGAATTATTTTAGACTGGCATTTACCTGCGGCTTTGCTTTCGTGTTCTTTCCTATAGGAACCGTGCATTTTTGTGGAAAAAAGTAGCATGTTTCTCCGGTCCGTAAACTATCTTTATCAAAACAAACACGTCGATTCAATGCTACTTGATAGGTTTTGCCGATGCTAACATATACTTGCATTAATAATAGGCGTGACGACAGTATCAAATAATCAAAAATTTAATGATGTTAGAGGAAAATATATATTAAAAGTATTTAAAACAGTGATTTAGTTTAATTTTAAAAACTTGAGATTAATCGGATTTTCACTAAAATAAAAGATTAAAATACTGCAGTCGGCCATTTTGACTGAAACACCAATCACAGCGCATGACGTCACGCCTATGTAAACATCACTGTGGTTCACAGAGTGCACTATAGATAGTATACTGACAACATTTGATGTTTACCTAGGCGTGACGTCGGATCCGACACTGTGAGCTGTTTTCGCGCCCTATTGAAAAAATATTAGAAAACTGGCTTCAAACTTCGTTAAACTTTAGTTTATTACCGAAATATAGGTGTTTTCGTAAATAGTAAATGTGTACGTACATTACGGAAGAGGATTTGAAAATCATTCGTCATGCCTATTGTAGGATGGGATTCACCAGGCACTTTCTGTTTAGTCTGGTCCTTCAAGATGCGCACTAAACATTGTTGATAGAAAAATCGTAACTGTAGCGTTTGGTCCCGGTATCAATTTTACATAAGGGGGACTACAGGACCCAAACGAAAAAAACGCAAGTTTTATAATGTCTAAGAGTACTTATACGATAAACAGTAAACAAAATCAGAAAAATATGTGATATTCTTCCGGATATATGCTACTTAGACAGTGTGTTGAAAACATAATACAACTAATTTGATACGATAGAAAAAGATACCACTAAAACTTTCTTTTTATAATATTGTTTTTGTTATTGTTACATATTTTGCAATTAATTACCAGCGTTGTGCCATCGCGCTTCTTTTTCTTTTCTATGCAGTCCGACAGTGAGCGCGCTTTTGGTCATGTAGTTATTATTATTATTATTATTAGCCTGTGATGTCCCACTGCAGGGCAAAGGCCTCCCTACTCTCTTTCCACTTCTCTCTGTTCAAAGCTGCTAAGGACCAGTTCTTGTTGAAGGAGTCCAGCTCATCCCGCCATCTCCGTCTGGGCCTGCCACGATGTCGTTTGCCATTAAGTTCGTCTGACATGCGGCAGATGTGTCCAGCCCAGTTCCATTTTAGCGTGGCAGCTTTCCAAGTGACATCAGTTATCTTTGTGATGGAACGGATGGTCGTATTCCTAACTCGGTCTGTTAGTTTGATACCCAGAATACTCCGTTCCATAGCCCTCTGGCAAACCTCGAGCGTGGACCTCTGCTGATTTGTCAAAGAAAATGTTTGACCACCATATGTGAGGATGGGAAGTATGCACACGTCAATGAGTCTTCTCTTAAGGGACATGGGAAGATCACCCTTCATTATGTCTTTCATGGCCCAATAGCTCCTCCAGGCATTTTCGGTGCGTCTTGCAACTTCTTTGGTTTGTCTTGCCTGGAAAGAGACTATTTGGCCAAGATAGAGATACTCATCAACGTATTCAACCTCCCCACCCGCCACAGTGATCCTGCGATGCGCGCTGTTCGTCATCAACTTGGTCTTTGACATATTCATCTGAAGCCCGACCTCTAGGCTTGCCGTGCCAAGATCGTCTAGCATCTGTGTCAACTCGGAGGCTGAAGACGAAAAGAGCACAATGTCGTCGGCGAAACGGAGATTAGATAATCTCTTATGGCCGACCATAATGCCCCTTTCCGTCCAGCCCACTGCCAGCTTACGGAAGACTTCCTCCAGCACAGCTGTGAATAGTTTCGGAGACAGCGGGTCGCCTTGCTTAACTCCTTTCTCTATCTGGAAGGACGGTCCTGTCATGGAACTGATCTTGATCTCTGCAGTGCTGTTCATATAAATAATTTTTAGAAGATTAATATAAGTGGTGTCTATATCTTGATTTTGCAGGGCGTTAAAAATTGAGCTATGGGTGATACTATCAAAAGCTTTTGAATAGTCCACAAAAGCGATATAAAGTGGGAGCTGGAATTCTAAGTGTTTCTCGATAATTTGGTTGATAGAGTGTAGGTGGTCAGTAGTAGAGAGGCCGCGGCGAAATCCAGCCTGTTCGGGAGGCTGTTATTTGTCTAGTGATCCTGATATTCGGTCTTCGATTACTTTAATAAAGGCTTTGTACAGGTGCGAAACCAGACTGATAGGGCGGTAATTATTAATGTCTGTTTTGTCACCCTTTTTATGGAGGAGAATAATTAATGAGTGGCAAAATTTGTGTGGTAGAATTCCGGTTTTTAAAATGCTGTTGAAGAAATTCGTAACATGTGGGAGAAGAACCGGCTCTCCTATTCTCAAGGCTTCCGTCGTTACGCCATCGTCGCCTGGACTCTTGCTGTATTTCATGCTCTGTAGTGCCTTGTGGACTTCCCAACCTGTAAATGGTGGAATGTGATCGGAGCACGAATATGTAGTTGTGTTAGGTTGGAGGGTCGGCTTCTCACTGTAAAGATTTCTGTAAAATTCGGTACAGATGTTTAAAATTTTGTCTCTATCGTTCTGCCTCGCACCTGAACAATCCCTTAAACAGGCAATAGTAGGTCGCCCTTTGCTGGAAATTCCCTGTTTTGCTGATTTTAAAGATGTATTTTGTTCCAAAGCAATCTTGATGAGATCTGTATTATGGTTTCTTAAATCTTTACGGATACTACGCTTTACAAGTTTATCCGTAGCAGCGTAAGCTGTGGTGTACATGGCTAGTTTGTGTCTCTCTTCGATCAGTTGTTTTGTTTGGTAGCTTAATTTACTGTCTTTATATTTGTTTGTTTTTATTTTGTTACTAGCCGTTTTTATAACCTCTTTGATATTGTGATATTGTGTTTGAACATCTTCACCTTTTGTTTCTAATAAGGTAAAACTATTTTTTAAATCAAGAACGAATTGCTCCTGGTTTGCTATGAGTGTTAGTGACTTTCTAATAGAGTTTTTAATTATTTGGGCACGCTCTATTTTTAAGTTGAATTTTAGAGTCGTGCGCAAAGGTCTATGGTCGGAACTGAACTTGAAATTATTAAGAGCTTCTACGTTGTTAATAATTTTTTTATGTGAAGAGAGGCAAAAATCTATTTCATTTTTTGTGAATTTATCCGGAGACTGCCATGTCCATCGACGATTAGACTTTTTATAGAAGTAGCTGTTTCCTACGCTTAGGTTTTGGCCAAAAGCGAACTGAAGCAGTCTTGTCCCGCGCTCATATCTCAAGCCTAGTCCGTATGGATTGAGGCGCATTTTTATTCGTGTGTGTCATGAGAGAGTAGGGGTTTAGACAAATTAACCCACCGCGCCTTTGACGTGCTAGACGTTCATCAGCCACCGCCCTGAGTTGATATCCTGCACTAATATCGACTGTTCCATCCGAGCCTATTTGGGTGTATTTATCCCATAGCCTACGGGTGGCGTTCTACATTCAGTTCAATACTAAATGCACGACAGTTTAAAGTCATATCGAGGACTAACTTAAGTAGTTAACAAGTTTTAAAGGTGTACTATGTATAAATAAAAGATTTCTCGTTTCGAGAGGTTTTCAGAGTTAGTAGGAGCATAATATTCGCGTAACCTTGTCTCATATTCAGCATTCCACAAAAAAATTAATAAAATTGATTTATTAAGTACCTACAGATAAGTATCACGCATATGACGAAGAAAAATACAATATTTAAAATTCAAATTAATACTTTTTTACCAATTTTTCATCTATATATATATAATTCAAAGTCCTGACTGACTGATATATCAACGCACAGCCTAAACCGCTGGTCCTAGAGACATGAAATTCGGAGGGTGTGTTCGTTGTGAAGAGTAGGTATCCAATAAGATTGGGTTTTTCTAAATTCCACCCCTAAGAGTGTGAATGGGGGGAGAGTGAGATTTCACGTGGACGAACTACTTCGTCCGCGTGAAATCTCACTTAAATTATCAAACCGTTAAAAAAAAAAAACATAATTTTTCGACATGATCACTACAAAATCTGTACCAGCACCAAATGCATGGAAAATTAATACCGGGCCTCACCGATGGTGACTCCGAACGGATCATTAAAGGATAATTATCATGCCACTTCACAGGAAACTGGAGGGTTTCCACTCGGAAATCTGATTCTTTCTCTATTTCTCCCTGCAGGGCGAGTTTTTTCTCGGATAATGATTTTGGGAGCCACGCTAATAGGTGCTAAGACATAATTTTGAATGAATGAATGGACACTTATAAATCTGCTTTGAAAATTGGTTGGTTTTGTATCATGATTCAAGAATCTTACCTTTATTTTGACCTAGCTTCGCCCCGCGGTTTCACCCGCATAAGTTTCAATCCCGTGGGAATATCGGGATAAAGCTATCTTATGTCCTTTCCCGGGACTCAAACTATCTCTTTTCGACCAAATTTCATCTAAATCGGTTCAGCGGTTTAGGCGTGAAGAGGTAACAAACAGACAGACAGACACACTTTCGTATTTATGATATTACTAGTTGCGCCCCGCGGTTTCACCCGCATAAGTTTCGATCCCGTGGGAATATTGGTATAAAAATTAGCCTATGTGTTAATCCAGGGTGTCAGCTACCTCCATACCAAATTTTATCAAAATTGGTCCAGCCGTTTAAGCGTGAAGAAGTAATAAACATATAAACACACACACACACAAACTTTCGCCATTATAATATTAGTGTGATAGTATGGATAAGTAATTCAACTCTATTTCACATGTCCATATAACAGAAGGCCAATTCCCTTAATTCAAAATTATAATTGCAATCTCATCTCAGCCACAATCAATGTCAAAAACTTTAAGAACATTTAGTGATTTTACATGTGTTTTTGACAGATTAGACTGTGAACGTTCTTAATTGCCACTCAGTTTGCTTTTTAGGGTTCCGTAGTTCTGACAAGGAACCCTTATAGTTTCGTCATGTCCGTCTGTATGTCTGTCTGTCCGAGGTTTTGCTAAGAGACCGTTAGTACTAGAAAGCTGTAATTTTGTAGGAGTATATATATATCAATTACGCCGACAAAGTGGTGAAATAAAATTTTGGATTTTTTTTTTTTGTTAGGGTCTCCCCTGCACGTGAATTTGGGATGGATATTTTTTTCGTCGTGTATCCCATCGTGTGGGGTATCGTTGAATAGGTCTTCTAAAATGACTTGGGGGTTGCTAAAATAATTTTCCGATTTAATGCTCCATTTACGAAATATTAAACTTTAAAGTGCAAATTTTTGTTGTAAAAGCTAAACTGCGGGCTTGAAAAATCTTGAAAAATTCCCGATGATAGTGCATTTCATGAACTTTAAAGGAAAACTATAGCGGTTAAGATAACTTTATTAGTTTAGCAATAATAGTCGTTGAACTTGGGTGTTGGATAATTTTGTACCAAATACAAAATCCTTAGCATCAACCCTATAAAGGGACTAAGATGAAGTAGTTGCTTGTTTATAACGGGTAAAGAATTGCATTGATAAACAAAATATAACATAACGGGCTACTACGGAACCCTACACTGTGCGTGGCCCGACACGCACTTGGCCGGTTTTTTCTCTATAGAATTCCGCAAATCAGGGTCGTGTGAAATATTTCTATCGAGAAATCCACCTCACACGGGCAACCATCGGCCAATATTTCACACTAACTATTCAAAGCCCGATGAATTTGAAAACACTCTAAAACTTTTATGACGTAACACAACCTCTCACGCCCGATGCGTCGAACCTAAGGCATCCACAAAAGGTCCACCGAAGGTCCGAACCGAAGCGATGCATCATTAATGAACCACCGGCCACATCTATTGTGCACTATTTAACAACTACCCCGCCCGACGGGGATTTCGTACCAAATTAAACTCGTCCAACAATGATTGTATAGAAAATAATACTGGGAAAACTCTTTGTCGGAGCACACGGGCGGACGGTGCAAATAAAACTATTGTTACAAGTGGTATTAATTAATGTGAATGGTAAATTAATCTGTAAGGTTTCAGCTTCAGGAGAAGTGGGTGGATGTTTGACTTATCCGTATCGAAAGAGACCCGTGTGAGGATTTATAAAAGGGTTTTTCACTGGCGTTCATAATTAGTTCGTTCCGTGATTCGGGATTGGGTTAGTGAAATTGTGCTTCTTGTGTGTTATTATTGTCGTTTGATGTCCACCGCGCACAGGATGGGCGGAAAGCAGCTCATCACCGCATTATATTGTAGTCTTTGCAGCTCATGAAGTGATTTTTTATTCCGTTGGTGTAACTGCTGTATGGCGTTCCAATGGGAGGATAAATACATAAATACATTGTCCTTTTTGACTTCAAAATCCTTATAGTTGCTCATGTATACGTTGTTGTAGCAATAGCTGTATTTTTCGTATATATACATTATTATTGAGTTTCCTAAAGATCTGATTGTAATACCGAATTCTCAGTCTATGAGTCATTGTTTATTTGCTTTCAATTTGAGAATTTCTCAAACAAAAACACATTTTCCATAACGATAAAAAACGAAATGCACACAGCCAGTGTTTTCTTTGACTACACCTCGACTTGTCCCGGAGATATGTACCAACCCACCTTCTGTGAATAAACGCAGCACCATGTTATCCTTGGATATTTCTCCATAATTAAAAAGTAGGGAATTGCTCGCGACGCTCGGAGTTGGAATCGGGAGATTTTAATTATGTTAGTGAACCGGCTCTTTGTCCTGGCTGCGCGATAGCTTTTTTGCGATACCCCCAGACTTTTTTCTGAGAAGTAAGCACTAACTAGAGACTTCACAAATAAAACATCAAGTAGTGAAAATGTTGAATGTAACAAAGTTAACGATTCAGCTTTGTGATTTTTAGATAGTTTTGCCTGTTTTAATAGTCTGGTAGTTATGAGAACTGAATTTTGATATAACATAAGTCGTTAACCTCGTAGGCAATGTACGTGTTACGGACTACGGCCGGGCTACGACTATCTTTTTATTAAACCATTGATTAGGGTAAGGAAGACCAAATAAAGGTCGACCAGAACAACAATCTGATAAACAACATTGAATCTATCAAAATCAAGACCGAAAATACTTTCAACAACTTCGTTTCTAAAACATAGTTAGTTTCATTGTTCCACACGTTAACAAATAAACACCCCGTCTGATTTCAGTTTAGCAAACCGTACAAAAGTTGTAACAAAATCTCATTTCGCACGAACAAACATTTGAATTTAACATGAGTAACGTGTATTTGATTGTGAGACTTGTTAGTTCTCATTTACAATCACATGTACCGTTTACAGCATCAAACAAACAACGGATTTTGATTCTGAAACATTTCGTTCTATAATGTACGTGAAAATTTTAGGCATGTCCCGGGGAACATGTTTGCCATCGTCCGAAGCTCGGACCTCTCGCGCGTAAAATTACTATCACCTACACCTTGGGTAAATATGTTGGCAAGAAATTCGCTTTGAACCCTTTCGGCCCTTTGTTGTTCAACTAAAACTATTCTCAGTTAATCCCTGGATAAACAGTGCTTGTTAATAAATTAACGCGTTATTAATATATGTTACTGTGACCCTATGGTTGGCAGGTGTCCCTTCAGGGTATGTTCTCTATTCTGTTTCATTTTACAACAAAGGTTGTGAGTTAAGAAACAGTAATTTCGGGTCAACTGTAAATATTGTAGCCATTCCGCTTTTTGTGTTGTTAATAAATTACGATATGGTTGGGTGACGTGTTTGTTTTGCTCTCATTATGGCGGGGTATCTTTGTGGAGCATTTCAGTCGGTCAAAGACAAATCTGTGGAGGCTTTGAAAATATGGGCTTTCTTCGGACGGCGGCTGTGGTGGTTCAAAAGTGAGTCTAAACTTACAGTACTAACTTCTATTTTGAAAAAAGGTTATTAGTAATAATGTTTTTGTTGCCGCGAAAGTGCGCGAATATTTATTAGTTTATCGAAATAGTGCTTACATTATTCCATTTTCTTTTTGCTATTATATTTTTTTTTTAGTAGAGGGGCCCGTGGCTAAATAATAACAGCCGCACAGGTCGATCGATCAGGTTAAGCTACGCTTGCCGCGGTTTGTCTGTGGATGGGTGACCATCTTTACATACCGAGACCCCTCCGTGCCTCGGAAAGCACGTTAAGCCGTTGGTCCCGGCTGTCATTCGTGGATCTTTGACAGTCGTTACGGGTAGTCAGAAGCCCGAAAGTCTGACAACCAGTCTTACCAAGGGGTATCGTATTACGCAGTAACTGGGTCGTGGAGGTCAGATAGGCAGTCGCTCCATGTAAAATACTGGTATTCAGCTGCATCCGGTTAGACTGGAAGCCGACCCCAACATAGTTGGGAAAAGGCTAGGCAGATGATGATTTTTTTTTAGTTTGTATTTTATATTATATGGTATTTATTTATTTTGTAATTATTTCTATTGTGCATCAATTATTCGCTGTTCAAAAAAATATGAAGGCATTAAAAGTACGTTAACACAGGTACTGCGATGGGCGTTTTAAAAGACCCAAAAATGCATGCATACGACCAACATATTACGACGACGGTCCTTTTGAAAGCACCTTTTCCTGGCTTTCCTGGAAAAAAATATTTCAGCAACATCTGGGCTAAACCGGTAGTTTCGACGTCATATACGACCAAGTTTCCTTACAAAAACTTAATTTCAAATCTAAACAAAACATCTTGGAAACGAAAAACTATACACCAATAATAGCGCACCATAATTAACGACATCACAAACCCTCATATTGCATTGCCGAAAAATAATCCCGCCGAATCTCCTTTCATCCTCAAATGTATCCTAAGCTAATAAATAGAAGGAGAAAAACTCGGTCAGGGGGTGGAGGGAGATCTAAGTGAGTGCTTTACGTCATATCCGAAATCCCGGTAAAGTGAGTCCGGTAAAGCTTGGCAGTGTTCGATGGTCCGCTCTTCGCGATCTCTGTAATAGCAATAGCTTTGTGTTAAAGCTGCCCGGAGTGAAGTCTCATTGTTTGGTGCAAAAATTGGCGAATATCTTGTTTCTTGGATTGGAAAATATGTTTGTTACTAGATTTGGTGATTGTAAACGGTGATGTTAGAATTCAAAAAGTAGTTTTTCAAGTCTACGACGTTGTGAAGGTTCCTTCTTAATTATATTTAAAACAGCGCCGTCCAATATCTGATCCTTAAAATTTCTTGTCACTCAGCTGTATTTCATTTAAAGAGAAATCTTAAGTAAAATCTTTAAAACGGTAATTTGCGCTTACCTCGACTAGAACTTGCCCCCAATGAAGTGTAAGTCTCCGCTTATCTCCTATATCTTACGTCTTGCAGTTATATCGGCGTAGCTTAGCGCTTTTTCATCAATCCTGCTTTATTACGGCGGATTCGCTTTTGTCTTCGGCCGGATGTCGGTCATTTAGCCTGACCGTGCCAGTCTCTATTACACCCATCCGATTTCATTCGTATCTGTCGTCCGGAACCGCCCGGAATCTGTCTTCGGACGTCATCTACCGTTTACTTTCGGACGAATTCCTTTTTTTTCGTCCTTCTTTTTAAGGCACTTGATGTATAACCACCCGCCATTGTCAGTTTGTTTTCTGTTTGGCAATTTTTAACGGGATTACACTCGCCGACCCCTGGTCTGATCACGTCTTTGCAGCTGCCCGTCTATTTATGGGGCTATATATTATGGAATATTGAGTAAAGTGGCCTTTAATCTACTAATATAATGGGGTTTAGCGGAAATATTACCACGCGTTCAATTGTGTTCGGTTTTCTATTGTTGTGTCCTCTGGCACAACAATCTTGGTTTAGTGGTCCTCTTGAGATTGTTGTCCACACATACTAGGGTATCGACCGACTATTCATTTAGAAATATATGAATTGTTTTCTTCGTAATTTCTCTTTATAAATACTTTCAGCTTTTATATTCAATACTATCTTTTAACCATCAACAGATCTCGTCAGTTTAGCACCTAACATTGATTCTTTTACGTCGTTCCGGTTTAGGCTCTAATAGTTAAGGCTAGTATTCAGCCCCATCTCCAACTCCCCTCAAACCAATTCATCCCAAAAAATATTTATTAACTTTCCTACCCAAAAAACACCTATTCAGTCTTTACTATCCTCACCCCGATAGCTATCCCTGGCAGAGTTCCCAATGAAATGGGATTAAATCATGCGACATTAGCGTTGCTTCGTCCACAGCACTAAATAATCTTCCTTTTATTAAACTCGAGATAAATGATTATACAGTCGACTGTCTCTTGTTTGTCCGTAAATAGGAAAGTGGAATTTTTCTCAGGAATTAGAGGGTGTATTTCGTGTCGATCTTGGGAGAAAAGAATGTCGTGAAGGGAAATTCTGCCATCTAAAGTAGTAAATTGGCCTTGTAATTGATAGCTTGGGATTGTTTATCCTATTTCTAATATTGAACATTCCTTATAGCTTCAGGTTGTGTTTAGTTTATTAGAAATATAGGATAAGTTACTGAAAAATTTAAATTATCGTATCTACTTCTTTTTACTTCAACGCGTTCCAGTAATGTAATATTATCATATATTAAGAACTAGCTTCTGCCCGCAACTTCGTCCACCTAGAAGTCAACTATAACCTACCATAGAACATATCCTATGATACTCGGCAATAGTGTAGCTTATTATCAGTGAAAAAAAATTTTGAAATCGGATGTCTAGATCCGGTGATTACCCCCTACATACAAACCTCTTTACAATATTAGTATAGATGTCTATAAGAATCGTAAATCCAAATGCAACTATTTTCTTTCCAACATTGTTATTTTCATCAGCAATTACATATACAGTACCACTTGTGTCATCTCAGGTTATTTCCTGCATCGCGTGTCCATTGTCCATTATATCGGTGACACGGCTTTAGTTTTGAGTAATTGTGTCCCCGACAGGCTGTAAGACGAAGATCACGTAATATATGGTCTCGGGTGATACTTTCCATTCATTGTTCTGTCATTTATCATAGGTTCAATATTTACTTGGTCTTGTTTGGCTGTATTTGTTTGTTGTGTGCCTTTAGTCGAATTTAGGTTTTATTCAATCATCTCCTAGGACAATGTTTGATTTGATGGACCAAATATTCTGTCATTTATTAGGTAGCGTGATATAATGATTATATTCTGACATATTTTTATAGCCAATATTGTATAGTCTGATATGATAAAAAATTTGTAGGTATATAAGACGAAGTCTGAAAGAGGGATCGGTTACTAAAAAGTTGTATGGAAATTGGTTGTCATGTTATGGGCATGTAATGCGTAAGAGTGACTAAAATGTCGTGAGAAAAGTTTTGAGTGTGAATATAAAAGTAAGGGAAGACCAAAGAAACGATGGATGGACTGTGTGAAAGATTATATGGCTAGAAAGGGAGTGACTACCGAGATGACGACTAATAAGTATGGAACAAGAAGACATGTTGCGCCAACCTGTAAGAAATTGGGATAAGAGCAGGAGAATGATGATATTTCTACAGCCTACAAATATTTGCTTGTAATTTTTAGGAGTTGGACACATAATTTATGTAGTAGACACGAGGTCGATCATCCATGATCCATTTAGCCTTTCGGCCGTTTACACATTATGCTGTAGCAGGCTACAGCGGCACCGCGGCGGCGCGGGCGCCAGTGCCGCTGCAGCTTCGGCATAATGTGTAAAAGCCCTTCATGTCGTTCACCAAAACGCACAATATCCAGTCCGATATTCTTTTGTTATTTTCCGCCATAATACCTACGTTGTGTTACCAATAGTAATCGAATGTGTCGTCCGTACCACTAATGGTATTAGCCTTATTAATCATTTGCCATTCGCTCCTCGTACAGACGCGAGACAGTGGCACTCAATCTTTTGTTTTCTGTCTTTGTTTTTTTTGAAGTGAAAACCTCTAGGCCCGTTGGGCATATTTTGAGATGGGGAGAAACCATTGAACTCGCGACACTGTTACCGTAACCGACACCTCTGTTTTAAGTTTTGGCCATTATAAAGACATCAACGCGCGGTACATTTTCTTTGGGAAGAATGACCTTCAAGCATATTTATAAAATTACTATGCTTTTTCAAGTTCTCACTTCTGTTGCCACTCCTGGAGTGCCACTGTTTTTTTCTGTGCCCAAAGGCTTGTCTGTATCCTGATACAAAGTATATTTAGTTACTTTATAACAGTTATCAGATATTAATAGTACTATTGCAGTTTATGCATTAAATCAAGCTGTTTTACTAGTGATGTTATCAAGGATCACTGCTAGTTGTTTAAGTATAATATGTCCTACGTGGGGAAACCGGCACGTCCTAGAACCAAAAATTCGAAAACCTGCCATCTAGCAACCCCAACTGGGCCCGTATTGTGGATTACGGCCCACTTCCTCTCACTGAGAGGAGGCCTGTGTCGCAGCCATGGAAACATTGTAGACTTACCAACAACACAACAACACACAGCAACAAACATTAACAACAACAACAGTAACAGTATAGGCTCATGCATAACCCTACTTTGGCTTTGCCGTAAAATATAGCTTCCTCACATTGCTCAAACCTTTTAAATATGTTCAATATAAAAATAATGCCCAGAACTTTGACAAGCATCCCTTCGTGTCGCGTATTGTCACCTACTCGGAAGCAGGAAAAGATATTTGATTAGCCACCGGCCGGCCGCTAGGGGGCGCCACAGAGGGCGGCTGGACATATGTTATTTATCTAGATGTGACCTCCTCCGTAGCTTATGAGGAAATATCGGTTTCTTACACACAATTTATATCTATGGCTGTTCTATGGAAGGAATTGCTGCGCCCTCGATGTTTCTGTGTGGATGGTGTTTTTTTAAAGGACTGTGTTTCATATCAAATACATTGACAGTATAATAACAGGAAGTTTAAAAACGAGTGCATGCACAATGGATATGATTATGAGATAGGAAACACTAACAATAACTTAGAGAGTATTGATGATTAAAATGATTAGATATTATTTAGTTAATATTGTAATTGTCAAAAATCAAATTAAAATCGTCATATAAAAACCTTTGCTAGCATATATTGATGAGTTCCGTTGTCTGTCTCCGAAATTCATTATCAGAACTTTACGAAATTTAAATGGGACCATTTTGGAATAAACTTCTTTCGACTAAAAAAAATTTGCAAATCCGTCTTTAAGTGACGGAGTTATAAATTATTAATTATATTAATATATATTATATTATTATTATCAATTTTTACAAACATACATTAAAAAATATTAATATAAACATCCGAATTGAGAACCTGCTCCTTTTTAGGAGTCGGTTAAAAACAGGGCTGCAGTTAACAAAACATAAAAATATAAATTTCATGAAAATTTAGATATCGCGAGATACCTAAGAGCATGTTTTATGTATCAGCCCTATACTTATCCCTCATCTAGAGTATTTAATTCTGTCCACCCCTGTAAGTAATACTGCAGAACAATGCGTCCAGGGAAATATGTTTAAATAATTCGATACGCGTTCTGATGGGGGAGTCTCTTGACGTGTTGTCATCGAGAATGATTGAAGATATTGAATTATGAATGTCTACATTTAGTTATCTTTACAAAAAAAAAAGGCTACCCACGTCTTTTTTATTAGGGTTCCGTACCTAAAGGGTAAAAACGGAACCCTATTACTAAGACTTCGCTGTCTGTCCGTCTGTCCGTCTGTCCGTCTGTCTGTCTGTCTGTCACCAGGCTGTATCTCAAGAACCGCGATAGCTAGACAGTTGAAATTTTTACAAGTTATGAATTTCTGTTGCCGCTATAACAACAAATACTAAAAATAAAATAAAATAAATATTTAAGGGGGGCTCCCATACAACAAACGCGATTTTTTTGCCTTTTTTTGCTCGATATCAAAAATGGCAACAGGTAGGCACTTGAAATATTCACAAAATACTCAGATGTATTTTAACTTTAATAATAAATAATAAAATTAAAATAAAATAAATATTTAAGGGGGGCTCCCATACAACAAACATGTTTTTTTCGGCGTTTTTGCCTTGTGGTACGGAACCCTTCGTGTGCGAGTCCGACTCGCACTTGGCCCGTTTTTAAAAACTATACAGCTTTTGTTTGTCATGTAAAAGTTTCATAATTAGGGTTCCGTACCCAAAGGGTAAAAACGGGACCCTATTACTAAGACTTCGCTGTCTGTCCGTCTGTCCGTCTATCCGTCTGTCCGTCTGTCCGTCTGTCCGTCTGTCCGTCTGTCTGTCTGTCTGTCACCAGGCTGTATCTCAAGAACCGCGATAGCTAGACAGTTGAAATTTTCACAGATGATGTATTTCTGTTGCCGCTATAACAACAAATACTAAAAACAAAATAAAATAAATATTTAAGGGGGGCTCCCATACAACAAACGCGATTTTTTTGCCCTTTTTTGCTCGATATCAAAAATGGTAATAGGTAGGCCCTTGAAATATTCACAAAATACTCAGTTGTATTTTAACTTTAATAATAAATAATAAAATTAAAATAAAATAAATATTTAAGGGGGGCTCCCATACAACAAACATGTTTTTTTCGGCGTTTTTGCCTTGTGGTACGGAACCCTTCGTGTGCGAGTCCGACTCGCACTTGGCCAGTTTTTTCATTACGTAACTATAGTTGTGCCCTCGACGTTAACTTGGATGTCGGAAAATATTAATGTGTATCTTTGCTAATTCTTTCTGGTTTTTTTAGGGTTCCGTACCCAAAGGGTAAAAACGGGACCCTATTACTAAGACTTCGCTGTCTGTCCGTCTGTCCGTCTGTCTGTCTGTCTGTCTGTCACCAGGCTGTATCTTAAGAACCGCGATAGCTAGACAGTTGAAATTTTCACACATGATGTATTTCTGTTGCCGCTATAACAACAAATACTAAAAACAAAATAAAATAAATATTTAAGGGGGGCTCCCATAGAACAAACGCGATTTTTTTGACCTTTTTTGCTCGATATCAAAAATGGCAACAGGTAGGCACTTGAAATATTCACAAAATACTCAGTTGTATTTTAACTTTAATAATAAATAATAAAATTAAAATAAAATAAATATTTAAGGGGGGCTCCCATACAACAAACATGTTTTTTTCGGCGTTTTTGTCTTGTGGTACGGAACCCTTCGTGTGCGAGTCCGACTCGCACTTGGCCAGTTTTATTAAAAACTATACAGCTTTTGTTTCTCATGTAAAAGTTTCCTAATTTCATTACGTAACTAACTGTGCCCGCGATGTTCGCTTGGATGTCGGAAAATATTAATGTGTATCTTTACTAATTCTTTCTGGTTTTTTTTATTAACAACTGACAGAATTAGAGGGGATTGTCTAAAATAAAAGTAGCCTAAGTAGTCTTATAACTATTATAGCTATCCGCCAATAAAAGTCCCGTCAAAATCGGAAAAAAAAGTTTTCAATTATTCTAATTAAAAATAATATTTTTTCGTTAAGCATTTTCAATTTTTGAAATGAAAACTTCTTAAGCCGCGTTGGGCATTTTTTGAGATGGGAAAAAACCATTGAACTCGTGACACTGTTATCGTAAGCGACACCGCGCGTGTTTTGTTTATAAGACGATTAAAAAAATACACACGTGATTGTTCAAGTTTACACTTCTGTCGTCACTCCCGGAGTTTTTTTTTTTTAGTTAGGTTTTCTACGTTTTATTTTCTATAAGTTTACTACCGTGTATATTTTTGTACAATGTGATTCTTATATGTATACAAATATTATGAACTTAATGTCTATGTATAGTTAATGTTGGGAAACAAAATTAAGAACATGGTGCGTAAAAGGTTAAGTTTAGTTCAGTCTTCTCAGGGTTTAACAGTTATAAGTTTTAGCGATGAGGTGGCAGACGCCAACAAATAAAATTCTCTATAGCTCCGTAATTTTGGCCCTTACGTGTTATATGCCAAATATTACAGGACATAAAAACAAAAAAAATGTTCGGGGACGTTTCACTATATTTTTTATACGGAAATGACCCCTCTGGACGCTTTTAACGCGTACGTCTTTTTTAGGGTTCCGTACCCCAAGGGTAAAAACGGAACCCTATTACTAAGACTTCGCTGTCTGTCCGTCTGTCCGTCTGTCTGTCACCAGGCTGTATCTCAAGAACCGCGATAGCTAGACAGTTGAAATTTTCACAAATTATGTATTTCTGTTGCCGCTATAACAACAAATACTAAAAACAAAATAAATTAAATATTTAAGTGGGGCTCCCATACAACAAACGCGATTTTTTTGCCCTTTTTTGCTCGATATCAAAAATGGCAACAGGTAGGCACTTGAAATATTCACAAAATACTCAGTTGTATTTTAACTTTACTAATAAATAATAAAATTAAAATAAAATAAATATTTAAGGGGGGCTCCCATACAAAAAACATGCTTTTTTTGGCGTTTTTGCCTTGTAGTACGGAACCCTTCGTGTGCGATTCCGACTCGCACTTGGCCAGTTTTTTACATCGTTCTCACATAAATTCAACATTAATGATGTAACTAATATTTAAGTAAAAATATAATTTAAAAGAGTGTCCATGGAGTTTCTTGCCCGTTCTTCTCCATAGGTACCTACGCTTTGGAATGGGCAACTAGCTTCATATTTTCTGACTGACCGACTTCTTGACAATTCAAAAGTGCCTGTAAATGGTTTAATTGAAATAAATGGTTTGAGTTTGAGGGGTGATACAAATGTGCTACCAGCAACGTTCTCCACAGATATACAAAAAACCACCATTTACACCCAATTAAAAAACAACCCTCAAAGTAAACTAAATAACATATATTCCCACCTACAACACCATTGATATACAATTCACTTACATTCTAATAACTAATAATCATAAAAGGTCGAATCCCCATGACAATTGACGATCGCATCGCTGCGGTCGACATTATTAATAGTTATAGATATCATAGGTTCCACCCTGATCGATAGGGTGAAGTTAAATTACTGCTATCACGAAGGAATTGTCGTTAAGGTATGCCTAGATATTTGTTGGTTGAAAGTGATAGTAATGGTTTGATTTGATGATGATAATGGTAGGTTAGGTGCGCCTTAAGTTACTAATGGTAATTACTATCGTAGGGCTTTTTCAAAAATAAAGTAATATTTAGCATAGATTCATTCAGACTGAAAAAAGTTAAATCAGTAGCATTTATATTTTTTCTGGTCTGGTCGATTGATCGATATTTTTTAGGGGTCCGTACCTCAAAAAAAAAAACACAGAACCCTTATAGGACCACTTTGTTGTCTGTCCGTTCGTCTGTCTGACAAGACCCTTTATCTCGAGAACGCGTGGATGTATCGAGTTGTAATTAAAACCATATGCTCAGGTTTACAGCTTGAAGCTGTAAAAAAATCAAACGCCTTAATTAATGTAAAAAAAAATAAATAGGTACGGCCGTTATGCCGCACAAAACGTTTATTTGGACACTCTCAAAGGAATCAAAATTTATAGGGTACGGTGCTTCCCGTTGACCTAGAATCATATGTCATTCGTGGATCTTTGACAGCCGTTACCGGGTATTCAGAAGCCCGAAAGTCTGACGACCAGTCTTACCAAGGAGTATCGTATTACCCAATAACTGGGCTGTGGAGGTCAGATAGGTAAAATTCTGGTATTCATACTATACTTATCCCTCATCTAGAGTATTTAATTCTGTCCACCCCAGTAAGTAATACTGCATAGTAACATTGCGTCCAGGGAAATATGTTTAAATAATTCGATACGCGTTCTGATGGGGAGTCTCTTGACGTCTACATTTAGTTATCTTTACAAAAAAAAAAGGTTACCTCACATCTTTTTTATTAAAAACTATACAGCTTTTGTCATATAAACGTTTAATAATTTCATTACGCCCCTCCGAGCCTCGGAAAGCACGTTAAGCCGTTGGTCCCGGCTGTCATTCGGATCTTTGACAGTCGTTACGGGTAGTCAGAAGCCCGAAAGTCTGACAACCAGTGTTACCAAGGGGTATCGTATTTCCCAGTAACTGGGTTGTGGAGGTCAGATAGGCAGTCGCTCCATGTAAAATACTGGTATTCATCTGCGTCCGGTTAGACTGGAAGCCGACCCCAACATAGTTGGGAAAAGGCTAGGCAGATGATGAGTTCTTCGAAAAGGGCTCTTCATAACATTGTTTGATTAATAGACACTATCCTATCTCTATTAGAATTGTCAGGGTGCACCCTAATCGATACATGCGATGTTGAATAACAGGCGGTGCCCATGAGCTATGGCTGTCGTTAATTTTACGTTTAAATAAATTATTATTTACATTTTATGTTATCGTTTAGGCACTTGCAATTAAGGTGCTGATTACACGATAGCATTATGCTATTTTTTTTATGTAAAAAGAGACGATGGAAAAGTTATAAAAGATTATTTTTTTAGTTCACATAATTTTTTGGTCCTTAGGCAAAGCCGCCAGCACATCAAGCTACCAGAAACTGTCAAATTTTCCCAACCTTATGCTTTAGCGATAAAGTTGAAAGTCTATTAAAGAAATTTGACAGGTTGTAGTAGCTTGATGTGCTGGCGTCTGTACTTGAAAACAGGCAGAGAAATTACAAGTTGTATGCCGCCGTATCTTCGAACGCTTACTTTGTGTAAATTATGTCACACTGTTACAGGTGACATCCACCGACCCGCACTGGGCCCGCGTGTTGGATTACGGCCCACTCCCTCTCACAGAGAGGAGGCCTGGATCCCAGCAATGGGAACGTCATAGGCTGATTATGCTGAGGCAGGGAAATTAATGCCGCAGTGAATACCCTATAAACTGAACCACTTACTCATAAACTATACTAGTTCAATACAAGCAATTTAATTAGAAAGCGTACCATCAATTACTATGACGCGTTTGACGTGAAGGCGCGGCCATACATTGGCGATAGCCAGTAATTAGCGATGGCTTCCATGGCTTGCCGACTAATTGACGGCACTGTAACGATGTTTACTGAATTTTTGTCTGAAGATAGGAGCGGTTATTGAACGTCATTATGGTAGTCATTTGTCGCGCGATAACGCTAAGTAGAACGCTTAAGCTGGCACTAGTCGATATTTTTTCCATACAAATTTCGGGAGGGTCTTACTGCACTGTTTGACTTTGTGTATCCAAAGTTAAACATGATATCGTTTTGTCTGTACGGAAACAGAATAGTAAAATAAAAAGCCTTATGAGCCAACAAAGATTCGTTGTTCTTGCTATTTTTTTTAACGTAACTTTGGGTGTAAATAAGTAATAAAAGACCTGTAAAATCTTCAAAACAAAGTCGTTACCGACATAGCTAAGTTATCAAAGAGTTCAATTAAATTTTATTTGTAATTGATTTATGCCGTGGTTTTTTCATAAAACTCGATTTTCCAAAAGACTTCGAATTTTTGAACTCGCCTATCAGTTCGGAACGGTGTTTGAGTACGTGAGAACTAGACGTTGTGCGTGTAGACTAGCGTCTAACTGCTCATCACTGATACTATCTCTGTTCGACACGATGCCAGGTGAGACAGCGTGCTTTTTGGCCATGCCCGCCGATGAGTTCGAGCTCGCGACTGTCCACCTTAATGTTATCACTTCTTGGATATCGTTGTATGAGAGTGAAATGTGGCTTCATTAACATTGTGCTTCTTCTGGGGCAATCTATAAGAACTTACATAATCAGCCTATAATGTTCCCACTGCTGGGACACAGGCCTCCTCTCTGTCAGAGGGAGTGGGCCGTAATCCACCACGCGGACCCAGTGCGGGTTGGTAGATGTCACATGCCTACGAATTTTTGGTTCTAGGACATGCCGGTTTCCTCACGATGTTTTCCTTCACCGTTTTGAGAGCAGTGGTGATGATATAATTTACACAAAGTAAAGAGCCTGTCTGGGTTCGAACCTACGACCTATAAGCTCGTAAGTCGCGGCCGTCACCACTTGGCCACCACTGCTCTATAAGAACTTGTTAATTAGTAAGTGTAGTTTGGTCATCGGAGGAGTGAGAAAAATGTCGCGAGGAAAGTTTTGAGTATGAATATGGATGGCAATAGGAGTAGGGGAAGACCTAAGAAACGATGGGTGCCATGGGTGGACTATGTGACAGATGATATGGCTCGAGGGGAGGTGACTACCAAAATTACGACTAATGGAGAAGTATGGAAGAAAAAATGTTGTGCCGACCCCGAATAAGTTGGATAAGGGCAAAAGATGATGTTGATGTGGTTGAAGATTGATCAATGTTGTTTTTTAACCGACTAGCGCGACTTCTAAAAAGCAGGAGGTTCTCATTCGGGCATAAATCCGTCATATAAAGACGGATTTGCAAAATTCTTTTCTTGTTCGAAAGAGGTTTATTTCGAAATGGTCCCATTTAAATTTCGTAAAGATCTGATAATGAGTTTCGGAGACAGACAACGGAACTCTTCAATAAATGCCAGCAAATCAACCGCGATTGCTGCTATCGCATATTATGTATGCATTTTTTTCGCAATCACACAACATAAAATCACGCCTGTACCCTCTAAAGTGGTACGCAGATGTGTTCAATAGCTTCCTGTCACTGATATTCACATAGCAAGTAGTGTTTGTGTGGGGTAAGTGGATACAACTAAAAAGTGAAAAAGATATAATAATAAAAATGGTATGGGTCCCGCCTGCTTCCAACTTTTATTTAATTTAAAATGGGCTTGTTTGTAGCTTTTCAGTTTCGCAGTCGGGTTTTTTTATTTTTTAAATTACTTTTTAACCATATAAAGTATATATATTTTTGTAATCACCTTTTAAAACCCTTTATTTTGATACCCCACTCGATAGGTTTCGAGAAATTTTTTTTTTTTTTTTGAAAACATATTGCGCCAAAAATCGGCCATTTTTTTTTTTTTTTTAAATTTTAATATACCCAGTGTCACTCTCACAATTAAGACGAATCTAACGGCACCTCTCAAGCTGAAATCGATCAAGCCGTTTAGGCTGCAGAGCGTGCCAAAGAAATATACATACATACATACATACATACACTCGAAAAACATAACCCTCCTTCTGACGCAGTCGGGTAAAAAAAAAAACTAAAAAAAAAAAAAACAACCGACTTCCAAAAAAAACACTGGGTACAAAGATTTCATGATTGGTTCCGTAGTAAAAGTTGTTCAAACACCCTGTATATACAAATAGACATGGATAAGATATAGATGATGATGGTGATTTAAAACAACCGTTTCGCCCACAATTTTGACAATCAATTACTTAATCGTAACTTAACAAACAAATAACCCTATTCATGACACAATTTCTTTACCAGCTAAAAGTAAGACATAACCGTTATAACTAATTACGATTATTACACCAAAAAACTGCATGCTACACACACATCGCACATGATTCTGTTGCATATTAGATTTAATGGCGCGCTCCGAATGTTTTAATTACAATTTAAGATGGGATCCCGCTGCGGGAGTAGGCGAGCGGTGTTCGGGGTGGCGGCGAATGTTCGGCGGTTATTGGGTACTGTTTTTATTTTGAGTACTTAGTTTTTTTTGTTTTTTTATGGCAAGTTTTATGTGTTCGGTGGTCAATTACCAAGAATTGGCGGTTCGAACTAAACTAACTTTACACATAGGTACGTAAATAAACTGACGCTTTATCACTCATGAGAAGAAGGCGTCAGTAGGTGTCTTGGGAGCTGTATTTTATTTAGTTTTATTTTTTGCCACCAACTTCCGAAATTAAAGTTATTTCATAATTTTGAGTTAATTTCTTTTTGAAGTCGATTTTTTTTTTAATTACTTTTTTATTTAGTAATTTTTAGTTTTAAGTAAATCTGGAATATCTGTTTGTAATAAGTACGTAATAGTTTTGTTGCAAATATTGCACTAAAATTTGACCAAGGTTTTGAGATGCTTTCCCTTTGACACTACACCCGTAGCTCGTATCAATAAGCCAGGCCGTCAGACTTACATGTAATTAGTCTATATCTAGAAAATTACTGAATTGATTTTGATAAAACTTGCACTGTACCCTTAGTTGAAGTAAATGTAAGCCAATAAAAAACAATGGTCATGTTCCGATTAATAGTTGCGGAGAAATGTGTGGACAAACATACATACATACATCTATAAAATGTTGTACCTATATTTGTTTGGAAGCCCTAATAGATTGTCATATGTGAATATAATGCAGTTCCAATAATATTACATACATACGAGTCGAAATGATAACCTCCTTTTTTTTTAAGCCGGTAAAAATGCTTCATCGGGACGGCTCCTTAATCAGCGCTCTCACTGAGCAAGCGAGGCTCGCTCAAAGCGAATAAAGATATCTATATTCATTAAAATTTAAAACGCGAGCGGGTTATAAGATTCAAAAGGAGGGTGTAGAGGACGCGTGTACACCCCGTATATAGTTTAGATGGGACGCTAATTTATATATGAGAGCGGAAAAATGACAGTTGATATTTGTTCGAAACTGGATGACGGAAAAATGGTGTTGCTTGTTAGTAGGTATCTGGGGGCCTAAAAAGGGGTGTACTATGCCAAATCGAATGCCAAATACTTAATCGAATATCAATTGAACGACCACACTATAAATCGAACGTCTCAATACTCGAACGTTCATAAATATCGAATGTTTGTTTGGTCGAGCGTTCAACGCATCGCATATTCATTCTATCGAAATAGAATGAATATGCGAAATCATATTTTAATCTTTAATAAATTATTATCTTTTGTATGTACATTTTAAAATTTTGTAAATTCACACAAAATTTTAAAATTCTACATAAAAAAGATAATAATTAAAGATTAAAATGTGATTTATTAGTAAATTTTGTGTTTTTCTTGTATTCTTAAAAAGTATTCAGTATATTGATATTTCGATAGAATGAATATGGGATACGTTGAACGCTCGATCATACAAACATTCGATATATTGAACACTCGATGTATTGAGTGTGCGATGTATTGAATGTTCGATTTAATAACCATTCGATAGTATGAACGTTCGAGTATTTAGACGTTCGATTTGTAGTGGTCGATCAATTAATATTCGATTATTTGGCATTCGATTTGGCATAGTACACCCCCTAAAAAGGCCACTTTGGCAGAATCATAAAAGGATGACATTATGAATCGTATGGCGAAGACAGTCCGTGTTTTACTTTTTTTCCCTGCACTACATAGGTAGTATACCTAATCAAAAAGATTAGGATTGGATTGTATTGATTGGTATTTTAGCACAGACAAAAAGAAATAACTGAAAAATCCTTCACCAATGGGATTTGATACAATTAAGTAACAGTTAACTGTCCGTAATGATTCATAATGTTATCCTTTTATGATTCTGCAAAAGTGGCCTTTTAGGCCCCCTGAACCTGTTAGTTGTTCAAAGGTCAGCAGCAGCTCGGAGTCTGGACATGTGCTCGGTTGTAATACATGGTACTCAAACATAACTGGTAAAATGTAGGTGTGTACTATAGGTGGTGTACCTATGGTACACACCCACATTTCACCGGTTCTGCCTGACCCTTAGGGGAATTCAGGCGTTATGTTGTGTTCGTAGCTCAAAGATTAGGCATGGGGTTTGTTGTCCCGAAACGTCACGTTTTTAATCATCAACGATTTCATGAATTTTGGCTTATGTCACTGTCATATCGTCGCATGACTAAAAGTCCTATCTCCATTTTTCACATTTTTTAGCTGATCTGAGTCAGGACAACTACACTCTTCTATTCGTGATTCTTTACACTTTTCACTTACCGTCGTACCTCTATGTTATTTGGATCTCAAAAACATTTTGAAAGGCTACAAAATGTAAAGAAAAACGAATAGAAAAATGTAGCCGTCCCAACCCAAATCAGCTAAAAAATGTGATAGGACTTTTAGTGATGTAAGCATCAAATAAGTTGTATAATGAACTGGGTTACGATTTCATAAAAAGTTTGGTCCTTTGTTACATTATATTGTCCAAAGACCAAAACTAACATGACAACTTAAAAAAACTGGCAAAGTGCGAGTCGGACTCGCACACGAAGGGTTCCGTGTAGGTACCACCAGGCAAAAACGCCGAAAAAAACACGTTTGTTGTATGGGAGCCCCCCTTAAATATTTATTTTATTTTGATTTTAGTATTTGTTGTTATAGCGGCAACAGAAATACATAAGTAATTTGTGAAAATTTCAACTGTCTAGCTATTGCGGTTCTTGAGATACAGCCTGGTGACGGACAGACGGACGGACAGACAGCGAAGTCTTAGTAATAGGCTCCCGTTTTTACCTTTTGGGTACGGAACCCTAAAAAACGCGGAAAATTGTTTGCTTAACTATCCTCGTATTCTTTACAACTGAATACACGCTCATTCCCAACTTCTTCAGCCTTTAAAGAGTACCAGTATCGACTTCATCATCATTCTCCTGCTCTTATCCCAATTTATTTGGGGTCAGCGCAACATTTCTTTTTCTTCCATACTTCTCTATTAGTCGTCATCTCGGTAGTCACCCCCTGTCTAGCCATATCATCATTCATACAGTCCATCCATCGTTTCTTGTCTACTCTTATTGCCATCCATCCATATTCATACCCAAAACTTTCGTCACGACATTTTCGGATAAACAGCAAAGACTTTGTATCGACTTCCAAAATTAAAATAGGAACACTATCTAATTCTGAATTTAAAATTGTCTGTGTGGTGCCGGACTTAAAGAATTGCACCACCCCCTTACTTCCCGTGGGTGCCGTAAAAGGCGACTAAGGGTCTTACCGGAGAATGGGCAGCAGCGTTCTCTTTATTCCACCATCATACCATACTGCGATCGCCAACCCGCTTGCCAAACGTGGCGATTATGGCAAACCCCCCCCCCCCCCCCCCCCGCCCCCCAAAATTGGGGGAGGCCTATGTCCAGCAGTGGACGTCTATTCGGCTGAAACGACGACTATCCAATTCGGCAGCTTAAATTCAAACAGCCGCCCCGCAAACCGTCGGCAATAACAATTACGATCCGGAATCACGCACCCGTCATTACGCGAACATTTTATCTTAAGGAAACGCAGCTCCTCCCAAACCCTTTAACGTCTAATCGTGAATTATATACGGTAATAAAATTCTTTAATCAAAGAAAACAACCAAGCGCCCATTAAGGCGTGAACACGTCGCCACCTCGAGTCGTTACAGCGAATATTTACATACATGTGTCATTACCTTACACCACCCACCCCCACCATAATTAAGAGTATAACGGAATCTTAGCGTCTTATTACGCGAACGTAACGATATCCTTTCAGAAAATTGTAACTGTGTCGTTATAACCCCCCACCTTTCCCCTTTTTAAATGATCGCCTCCGTTTGCTACTCAAAAGTTGGGAATATCCTCACAGGGAAGCTAAGAGCACACACGAAACTTAAATGTGAAATATCCTCTAATGAATCAGACAATATTTTAAGGCGTGGAGGCAATAAAAACACCCCGCCACCCGCTAATGTACACCAACACTTTGTCTCAGTTTAGGGATGGGGTGATTTGGGTAAATAAGTGTCGATGTGGACAGGACGCTGGGAGGACGCTTTGTATCGATGCCTTGGATTAATTTTAACGATATAGGTAGCACAAATGTGTGACTGTTTCTTGATTTATTTTATATTAACTATATTTCTCGAATTAAAATTTATTTTGGTTTTTTAGTAGGTACTTCGCATGTTGAAAATTTGATTAGTCGTGAAATTTTTAATGCAATGTTTTATTATAAGCCTATGCTTAATTTGTACGTATTTATAGTGCTCAAGTAATATGACAATAACTGAAAAAGATTCTTACGAAGACAAAGCAAAAAAGCCTTTAAAAAACTGGCCAAGTGCGAGTCGGACTCGCACACGAAGGGTTCCGTACCACAAGGCAAAAACGCCGAAAAAAACATGTTTGTTGTATGGGAGCCCCCCTTAAATATTTATTTTATTTTTATTTTATTATTTAATATTAAAGTAAAAATACAACTGAGTATTTTGTGAATATTTCAAGTGCCTACCTGTTGCCATTTTTGATATCCAGCAAAAAAGGGCAAAAAAATCGCGTTTGTTGTATGGGAGCCCCCTTAAATATTGATTGTATTTTGTTTTTAGGATTTGTTGTTATAGCGGCAACAGAAATACATAATTTGTGAAAATTTCAACAGTCTAGCTATCGCGGTTCTTGAGATACAGCCTGGTGACAGACAGACGGACAGACAGCGAAGTCTTAGTAATAGGGTTCCGTTTTTACCCTTTGGGTACGGAACCCTAAAAAGAACTGGACTTAAAACTCTCAAGAAGTAGTAGTTAAAAGCAGTACAAGTAGTAAAGCATAAATGTACAGTAGTAAAGCATAACTTAAACATTTAATGGCCCATAAAAACTATCGATACGCGTACATCACTAATGTTTCGGTCATACTCGGTTTTTGCCACAACGGGGGTCGAAATTATGTCAAGATGCCGATGGTGTAACGTCGTCGAACACAATACGTTTCCAACTCAAGACACGGAGATTACTGTGTCGCCGTAACTTTACCTCCGCTTCATGTTAGCATGGTATACACATTTTTCTCTTTTACATTTTTTTTTTAAACTTGAAATTAACCAGTTAGTTACCATCCTGAATACATAATATTCATTGAAATGTTTTTGGTTTCCAGCAGGGAGTTGAAACGTTACTCAAAATAACGTTACGCGTATTTCCAGTACCGATAACTTGTACCGTTCCACCAGGATCGTAACAAAATTAATTCTTTGGCTATAACGATACTGACAAACGGAACGAAATCTTAAACTGTTCACTAACAATATTATCAATATATCGTTATTAGTATAACGATATAATAACGTTATTCATTTCGTTACTCAACTTTGCCAGCTTCATGACATAAAAGATGACGTTAGAAATGAATCTGTAACGTTTCACCTGTAAAGCTGTGTTCTACGAAAATCATATTCTACACCGTTTTTTTTTTTGTAACGTTATTGTTATTTATAGGTTTTAGTATCGTTACAAATTTTGGAACGTTATACGATAACATTAGTGGTAACGGAACGAAATGAATTAATTAAATAAATCTCCAATCTATGAACAATACCAATATACTAGTATTGGTATTGTTCACAGATTGATTCGCTTGAAAAATCATAATAGCGTTCGCGATTTTATTTCGCATGAACATACGATAAAAAAATCGCCTCTCAGTGCTCGATTAGCCTTCATGTCTGAGGCTCTAAAGAGTGGTATCTTTTTTAATGGAAATAATAATAGGTAAGGTATTGTCATAATTATTTTTAAAAAAATCGTTTATTGGCATTACTTACAGCAAAATAAATACACTTATTAAAAACCTGTATTTGTATTAAGTATAATAATTATAAACTTAACGTAAACGAAGCAAAAGGAGTATGTAAGGATTGTAGCAGGTAGGTACCTGTAGTTTCTACCTACCCCCGTGAAAATAAGGCGTGAGTTATCTTAATTAAAACTTCAAGCACAAGACACCTACTTTGGTTTGCCACCATCAATCACTATAAGAATGTCAATCAAAAGCAAGTTTAGTGTCCATTGTATAATAATATTATAAATTCGAAAGTAACTCTGTTTGTCTGTATGTTACCTTTTCACGCCTAAACCACTGAACGGATTTCGATAAAAATTTTGCAGAGCAATAGATTGCATTCCGGGGAAGGACATAGGATAGTTTTTATCCCGATATTCCCAAGGGATCGAAACTTATGCGGGTCGCTGCTAGTAATTTGCGTTATTAAAATTAATTTTATTTTAAGTATTCGTCATAATGTCACTTTTATTTCGATGTGTTTTTCATCTTGTTTTTATATCGGCACCTTGTTTTTATATTATAATCATGTTGGTAGTTTGGTTATCATCTAATATTGTACTTTTGTGTGTTGTGCTGTCTTTTTGTGTGCGCCAAATAAATGGTTTATCTATCTATCTATCTAATTTAATAAGCTTACCGGACTCATCCACAAAATATTACTTCAATCAGAAAGGGCCAAAAATCTCCTTCTAGAAAATGTCATCTTTGAACATCCAAACATAGGTCCTTGTACATAACGAGTAATAAAAACCATGGCACCATGAACGCACAGTGTACCACCGTGTACCATCGTGTACTATTGTGTACAACATACGAGCCACTCCCGGGAGGGCGTTTTGTGGTTACACTTGCTACTGACTTAGGCCTCCAAGTGTTTGCAGGAAACTTTGTTTCATTAATACATTTGTGTGATACTGGCTCTGAATTCGACGAGCTTTTGCCAACAGTATGGCCATTTAAAGTAAAGAATCAATGTTGATCTAATTTACTACATCAGATTCTGATTGACATTTGAATCCATTTACTTTTATTATTTTATTTTATTTTATAGTGACATTTATAATTCAATGACGCAATTTTAATGGGATTATCTGTTTACTGACTGCATGATTATGAGCAATAATTAATTTCAATAAAATATGTAGCCTTATTTTATATTTTGCACGCCGAAATTAAAGGCGGAATAAGAGAACAATTCTGTACATTTTACCAACCTTCTGTGCCTTATTTATGCGAATAAATGACTTTTGACTACTGGGTGAAGTTTGCCAATAACCAGGATTGAGTTTTTTTTTTTTTTAATAAATATTGGTAAATTAATAAATACAAAATACTGAAAACTTTCCCACTTTGGATAGCATCATGAAGCACATTCAAATAGCCTTCAATGTTGACGAATTGGCGATACTTAAATGATTGTGATGATCCATAATTATAATCAGCCTAATAATGTTCCCACTTCTGGGACACTGGCCTCCTCTCTGTGGGAGGGAGTGGGCCGTAATCCACCACGCGGGCCCAGTGCGGGGCGCTCGCTACTACGTTGCTGACAAATTATGTATCGTTGCCGATATGAGGTAAGATTTTGTAAAGCTCGCGATTTCCTAGAAAGGCGGTGTCCGCCACATAGCGTCGGCAAATGACGTCACAGAAACGTTATTTATCAAAGTAAGTTGGTATGTTTTCCTAGAGAGCAGTTTTTGACACCGTAAACTCAAATCCCGCTGTCATCATTCCCATGACGGCCGCTACGTGGCGGCCACCGTTCTTTACAGAAACCGTAGCTTAAAAGACGAAGTTTCTTAAAACAGTCATCCGTGTGTATCCAACGAACAACCGCCAACATTTTGAGACGAGATGATTTATTGATTCTAGCGACCACCCGGGATCGTCGAGTTCGCGATTAGATTCGCCCCATTTCATTATCATCTCACTAATTGGATCAGGGAATATAATATGTGCGTAAACTTACTAACAGTAGGTATTTGAGCGTAAAATGTCACAGCGAGCTTTAAGGGACAGGACCTAAACAAAAAAAACGCAAGTTTTAGAAACAATAAAAGTACCTATATGATCGAATCCAGTAAACAAAATCAGAAAAATATATGATATTCTTCAGGATTTATGCTAGGTAGATAGTGTGTTGAAAACGTAATACAACTAATTTGATACGATAGAAAAAAATCATGAAGAAAACTTTCTTTTTACAATAAAAACCATACTAATATACCTACATACAATCATTCTGGTTTTTTGTCAGATTATTCTACAAGCAACATACTAAAATACTAGTGTTTTAATTTTTTAGTCCAAACAATAGATTTTTTGTAATTAAATAATTGCTTCATATTTTGCAATAAATTACCAGCGTTGTGCCATAGCGCTTCTCTTTCTTTTCTATGCAGTCCGACAGTGACCGCGCTTTAGGTCATGTAAGCCCCTTCAGAAGAGACACAATGCTACACAGGACTGCCTCGTTCGTCTAGTGGTACTGCTGAGCAGGAGGTCCTGGGTTCAATTCCCAAGTCGGACAAAGTGTTCTTGGTTTTTTCTATCAGAAATTTCTCAGTAACAGCCCGGAGTTTAGAGTTGTGCCCGGTTGATGGCAATAGGCTCGCCCTTATTACATGGGACTTAAACACAACTGGCGAAATGCGGGTGTAGGCCAGCACGTCAAGCTACTACACTCTGTCAAATTTCTTTAATCGATTTTCAGCTTTATCGCCAAAGCATAAGGTTCAAAGTTAATTGGGGAAATTTGACAGTTTCGGGTAGCTTGATGTGCAGGCGTCTGTACATGTAAGGTACACCTCTGCCTAACCCTACGAGAAATTACAGGCGTGGTGTTATGTTTATGTTACAAACTTATACAAAGCCGACCTCTCAAAATGCATCTATAAACAAGTCACCTTTCAAACAAAAAAAAATATCAAAATCGGGTAAGCCGTTTGGGAGCTACGATGGCATCATGGCACAGACACACACACACACAGATACACACGTCAGACATATTATTACACTCCTCTATTTTTGTCGGAGGTTAAAAATACCTTAGAAAGCATCTTGAATCAGATACTTATAGATAAGCATTTAGGATCTTCGATGGACTTCAAAACACCACTCTAATAGCCTGTGCATACCTCCGGATGAAAAATTAACTTATCTGGCAAATCATTTTATACCGATCCTGATCCATTTTTTACCCGACTGCGCGACGCAAAGGAGTGTATGTATGTATGTTTATATGTTCCTTTGAAGCACTATACAGACCAAACGCCTGGGCCGATTTTTATGATTCACACGTTAATCGATTCCTCTTAGTCCGGCGAGTGTCACTAAAGACATGACGTTAGTGAAAATTCAATATGGCGACTACTGGACGCCATATTAATTTTTTTTTTTTTTATTTTTTTTTTTCAAAACCTATCGAGTGGGGTATCAAAATAAAGGGTTTTAAAAGGTGATTACAAAAATATATACAACATATATACTTAAAAGCAATTCGAAGTGACAAATCGCAAAAAAACACCTACCAAGAACTAAATCGTCTGCGAAATCTTTCAAATTTGTAAACTAAAAAGCTGGAAATAAAAAAAGTTATTTAAAAAAATCAAAAAACCCGACTGCGGTAAAAAAAACTTAAGTTAAAAGAGACTGAAAAGCTAAAAACAAGCCCATTTTAAATTAAATAAAAGTTGGAAGCAGGCGGGACCCACATCATTTTTATTGTATTTTCAAATTCAAATGGGTCCCGCCTGCTTTCAACTTTTATTTAATTTAAAATGGGCTTGTTTTTAGCTTTTCAGTTTCTTTTAACTTGTTTTTTGATTTTTTTAAATAACTTTTTTCATTAAGTAAGCTGTGCCTACTTGAAAATTGTGAATCAGAGCCTAAAAATACAAAATAAACCTTACGTAATGAATCGGATGAACTTAAAAACGCCACCGAACTCCACGTAATTCCCGTCAAAAGTCGGTGCAAAGCGATCAAAGATACCAATTAGGCAGGCGAGAGCGATATGACGCGATCGCTGCCGCTTTTTAACGCGCGCTTACCGCGGATCGTAAACTGCGTTAAGTGTTGTGTATGGCGCCTAAGTTGGAGAGATATTAATCGCTTTACGAATTATTGTACCAAAATCTGACAACCATTCTTATTGAGATGTACCGTGTTGCACAGTAACTGACTTGTAGAGGTCAGATAGGCAGTCTCTCCAAGTAAAATACTGGTATTCAGCTGCATCCAGTTATACTGGAAGCCGACCCAAACATAGTTGGAAATAAGCTAGGCAGATGAATACAAAATTCGGTTGTATTAAAATACGTCCACGATTGACGCTATCTAAATTGATCCTCCGGCACACTCTGGATATTCAGCCCAGCTGCCAACCTGCTGTTTAATGAAGAAAGAAAAAGGGGATCCAACGCCAAAATTATTAAACTGGGATTCAAAAGAGGGATCCAACGAAAATAAATCATTGGTTTTACAACAAAAAACTAAAACCTCAAAACTATGAAAACAGAAACAAAAGAATGCTAATCTTTCTACCACGACATTCACCTATTATTAGATTTATTCCGGTCTGATCCCCTGCACCCCCCTCTACCCCCCCTCCTCGATCCCCTGCTAATTCGTCTTGTGCAGCTAATTTTCGAGTTATCAATCCATATATGTAGTGTTTACTTTTCATTTTCATCGAACGCCGGAAGAAAATACGGACAATGATAGAAGCCATATTTATTATGACCCTACTCGTAATCCCCTGTAGACCTATAATTAATAATGTAACTCTGTTACCCAATCACGTCTCGATAAATCAATAACTTGATTAAGGTAGTTATGGCATGTTCCATAACATCAAGCAGATGCAATGCAATACCTCATGTCTAACTGTAAATTTGTTCTTAGAAGAATTTCTTAATAATCAGCCTATAAAGTTCCCACCGCTGGGATACAGGTCTCCTCTCTGTGATAGGGAATGGGCTGTAATCCATTTATGCAAGATTTTTTGGTTCTTGGACATGACGGTTTCCTCACGATCTTTTCCTTCACCGTTTTGAGAGCAGTGGTGATGAAGTAATTTACACAAAGTAAAGCGCTTGCCGCCGGTCGAAGTGGAGGTGCTTGGGGGAGGCCTATGTCCAGCAGTGGACGTCTTTCGGCTGAAATGATGATGATGATGAAAACACCTGCCTTGGTTTGAACCCACGAACCACTGGGCTACCACTCACCTAAAGACTTAAGGTATACCATTATTGGTATAATTTCAATATGACAAGAAAATCGACATTGTGTTAGTGTATTAAGCTGATTTCGTGGCCTACTATCGCCCTTCGCACTTCAGGTGTCTCATTAGAACTGAACAAAAGTATCAGATCAAAGCATAGTTTTTGCATGTGCATGTTTGATTACACACCGTTATTGCTAGGTGATTATAGTGATTGAAGAGTGCAATGATTTTCATCCTTGTGTTAAGTGTGGTTTTTTAAATGGTACTGAAGTGCTTTACTTGTTTTGTTTTGAGTCGATGATTTGCGAAGGTTCATTTAGATTAATGTTGGAGGAATCTTTTCAATTGAATTTTGGGTTTGATAATGATTTGGCGTAGTCGTCAGTCTTTCGGTCATCTTAGTTCAGGGGGCCTAAAAAGGCCACTTTGGCAGAATCATAAAAGGATAATATAATGGACAGTTAACCGTTAAGTTGATCGTATCAAATCCTATTGGTGAAGCAATTTTCAGTATTTTTTTTTGGTGATGAAATAATATACTTACCTGCTTGCTTACTTACATGCATCGTATTTTGTTCTAAATAAATATTCGGACCCAGATCGTTTTGGATGCTGCAAAGATTATAATAAGCTTTCGATATACATAACACAGATTGTATGTAGGTAACTGGAAGATTTTAGGCTTTCATGCTACCGAGCTAACTCATACAATATCTTTTCTAACCACATTGACAGTTGACAATGTTCCATCACCACACCTCGACACACATACAGAATCTAAAACCAAAAGCACTTACGGAGGGGGTTAGACATTATTAGCAGCACGGAATTTATCGAGCAATATCAGCTAAGTAACAGCGCACAAAATGCCCAATTAAAATATTAATTACACTGAGTTGTGACACTTTGGCGGTCTGCGCCCGTTCTTACGCTTAATAGCAGGGGTGTTCTCCAGGAGGTTTAAACTTTAAGCTTTTATGTACTTATCACCAGCCGAATATTTTCGACGTAATTTTACTGCGAAATATGTTATAGGTGTTTTTTCTTGTTTATGGAACGACGTTGTGTATGTAGGAAATTAGTGTTAGGAGGGAAGTTTGGTAAGTGTTACTGCTAAACTTTTCTAAGCAGTTCATTGAGAAATTAAATGTCGTGACTCGTGATATTTACGAAATAGAAATTACTGCTCGCGAAGGATCGCTGGAGATCTCGACGTTTAAAGTATATATAATATTGAAGAATGAAAATGTTAAACCCTGGAACTGAATGAATACAGCAGATGCAGCACGTAATAAAGAAAAAACAAGTTATAAGATCTTTTATTAAACATCAAAAATGTATGATTGTTCAGTCGCTAATCATTATTTAACATTACAAATGAAGTGGTTAATCGATTAGAATTTTAAAACTACCAATTCATTAGCCTAACCCAAGCCTTCTGCTCTCACAAAAAACCATTTCCAACATACCACATATCCACAGAACAGTAGATAACACTAACAAAACACACTTAATCCCCCGCCACTAAATAGTAAGTGTTAATAATGCCGGTGACACCCCCCTAAGATCAAAAATTCACCGATTCGTTACGCGCAACTTGTCACGAAGGGGCGCTCTCGATTTTCAAACCAGTTACTTCTACCGATCCGATATTGGGATTGGGATGATATTAATCTGAGACGTTTGCCTTTTGTTCGGGATTAACGGATTTAGGGATAAATTGAGCAAACTAATTTAAATGTTAACCCCAGTTTGCGATAGCTTTTAACGTGAAATTGATTTGTTGAGTCTCGGTTTTCATCGGAGAGAAGAATTCGTTTGTTTTTGGAGCTGATTGATTCAGAGTGATTTGAGCAGTGGTCGCCTTGTTGTATCGGAACCGACTTACGAGTTGTAGGTCGTAAGATAGAATTTCATCATCACTGCTCCCAAAACGGTGAAGGAAAACATCGTGAGGAAACCGGCATGTCCTAGAACCAAAAATTCGAAGACATGTGACATCCACCAACCCGCACTGGGCCTGCGTGGTGGATAATGGCCCACTCCCTCGCACAAATAGGAGGCCGGTTTCCCAGCAGTAGTCTGATTGTGATTGTGATTTGAGCAGCCTGCATTAAAGTTAATGTCAATTTCATTTTTCATGTGTTTCAACTTCTAAGTTATTTTTACTAAATCTTGTCTGTTTGTATTATCTTTTGATTCTAACAATTTGTCTTTGTTCACAGGTATGTTACATCCATATGCCCATAAATTACTGACTTTGGACACAAAGGTACGTTGTATCAAACTATAACATTAATCTCAAACTGGATACTATGATTGCCCATGTACGAATCGTAATCTATTTGGTCTGGACGGTCCATCAAGGAGAATCCAAGGATTAACGTATCTATACACGTTATAAAATAAAGTCGCATTTCGTGTTTGTCTGTATGACCGCGTTGTTCTTCAATATTACGCAATGGATATAGATTCGCGTTTTCATTATCATTTAACGAATTTATTCTGGAATGTTTATGTGTATAACACATTAATATTAAACTGGCATATAAATAAGAGGCGTTGAAACGTCAAAAAATGCATGGCTAAGCAGACATTTATGATAAATTAACTTTAACCAATGTTAATAAATAAACCCCAATGTTCCAGGAAAAGTTGGGCCAGTCATATGGTATCTGCCACTCATACCTATGTGACACTCTCTAACTACAACAAAATGTGTCATATTAACGCCAAGAACTGTACGTATGTTTAATTTACAGAAATGAGTCCCAACCAATACACGCTTAATCACATACATTTATATTCACCCCATTCTACCTCTGACAACGAACACAATCAATATATAATGCAATCAAAACACATAATTAAAATTGCTCCCGAGACATTTGCATATGAAAACCTCTATAATTGATCATTCGTGGGCCCCCACGGCTGAAGACAATGATGGGGGAAGAAGACTAAACAAATTAGGCCTCAGGAAAACAGATAGAAAATAAAACATCCCATGTTATTATTTGCTAGGATGAGTGGAGCGCTCATATAAAAATATATATTATAAAATTATATAAGTATTCAATAATTGGATATTTGTGTTTCCTTTACTTAGAGAGTCATCGATAGAAAGATTTTGACGTAAAAAATATTTTCTAGTGTAGTCGAAAGTTAGACATTCAGTCGTAATGAAACATTTAAAAAGAGTGATTCAAAATCAAAATATTTTAGGGGATCAGAAAGGAATAATTCAAACCTACATAGGCTTAAGACACGTCAGACGCTTTGTGTATGGTTCCATTTGGTCGTTTCCTATACAGAAGAGTCGACAAGAAACACCACGGTTACTCTTTTAAAAATAATTGGCTGGATTGCTCTGGGTATGCACATATTAGGGGAAATTTAGTATATATCATCGCGATGCAGCTAGCTTTAATAAATTATTTCGCTCTCAAAACAAAAACTTATCTATGAAGTACAATTAATTAAGGTGTTTGATAGATTGTACAATAGCACATAAAAGATGATCTACCAACTCTCAAACCAACTCAAGCTTGTATTTTAGATGATGCAGGGCTTAGGGCGAATTTTACCAAATTTTTTATAACTAGAACAAGTCTTATCCTGAAAATAAATTTTGAATTATTGACAGTTTTTCCATACTAGAACTGTCAGACGTCAATTTTCTTACACGGATAAAAGATATCTGACTTTGGTGAAAACGATTTGACGAAACATTCGCAATGTGTATATTCGCCACTACTTTTGTGTTTGAACATTTCATTTTATAAAAAATTTGTCAATATGAAAACCAATTTAATATAATTGGGACTGTTGACTTAGTGAATCATGATAACCAAGATCACATCGAAAACACAAAAAAAAAATTAACATGAAAGTATATTGTGAATGAGAACTCACGGTGAATCCATATTTTGCGCGCATTGCGTTACTATATTTGTGCGTCCTCCGTAACAAGGCTATAAGAGTAGCGATTATGAAAAAAAATACGAGTATAGCAGGAATAAAAACTGCAACTTAAAAATCATAAACGTAACACATTCACTTAGCATCACGGAATAATTCCATTCATCTGTATCAAGTAACTTTGTGAAGAGTGTATCTTTATAAAGTGACTGATGTTTTAATTTCGATGATGATTTTTATTTTTTTGTTCATCTGTTCAAAGTTCATGCATCTATATTTTTCTTTCTATTATATTAAGAAAAGGACAGAAGATAAATATTAGTTTAGTCCTGTCAAATTAAGATACTCCATCAACTTTAGACGAGATTAAAAAATTGGCTATTAAAAATAAGTCAATTTACGTTAGGCGCTGACTAATTTGACAGAACTAACCTAATATTTATCTTTTGTCCTTCTCTTAATGAAGTAGAAAGAAAAAGATGCCTGAACTTAAATTTAGTTTAGTTTGTGAACAACAGAATCGGCACCATTGTCTATCAATTTTAACAAAAACATGTTTTTTCTTCTATTTCTATCAAATACTGGAATACGATTTACACACGTCATCCTTACCCAAAATTCCCTCTTTGACGTGGAGTTGCGGACACTAGCCCGTATTATCTACACAACGACATGTTCAATTAGCTCCAAACAATCTTATAATAAACAGCCTCCCATTTCGCTCCGTGTTAGCTTCGCTCTCGCTCCGCTGGCTCCGTAGCTCACCGACCAGACAGTCGCGTCTACAACACTCGCGACTGTCTGCGACGCCAGCGGCGACGTTTTCAAGAGCACCACTGCACTCGTTGAAAAATTAATATACCGCACGCATCGTCGCTGTGTTGTGTGTGGCTGTGTTTATTTGGTAGTTGGTACTCATTTAGTGTATCTGTAGGCTTGTGATTGTTGAAATTTATCGTAATGTGAATTATGTCAAATACTTCCACGTAATGGTGATTGCATATCAGTCAGTTTTGATTATATTTCTTGATAATAATGTTGTATAAATCTGAGCTCTATGCATGGACTTCCAGTCTAACCGGATGCAGCTAAATACCAATATTTTACATGAAGCCTAAATAAACAAAAAAATTAAGATGAAATCCATCCAGTATACATATAGCTTTTAAATAATATCAATCAAGAAAATCAAAGCTTCGGGCCCAAAATTGAGGGATAACTATTAACTCCCCATAAATAGCAGCGAGGGCCACCGATAACACCTTATCGAGTTGTTTAAGGGCGATATCGGGCCGATGATTGTGCCCTGCGGGCCGCCGCTAGTTAATCAAACCTATTATAGTTCGCCTCTGATATTGCCCTTAGAATTAAGTTATAATGAAGTCGTGATCTTCGCAAATGGGAATTATGATAGTCGATGCTTAACTATCGTGGCGATCAAGTGATACTTTGTCAGTTACTTCATATATAATTCAGATAGATTCAGAAATGAACTCAGCAATTATATCGACTTTAGTTTTTGATTTAATAGTAGTTCTTTACAAAATGCAATAATTTTGCTC
Organism: Mesoligia furuncula; assembly: GCA_916614155.1. Lineage (NCBI taxonomy): Eukaryota > Metazoa > Arthropoda > Insecta > Lepidoptera > Noctuidae > Mesoligia > Mesoligia furuncula. Next base: position 3,479,112 of record OU744810.1, read on the forward strand.
ATGTTCACAGTTTTGTAACGAAATGTTATTCACATGAGCAAAATTTAAACTAACATTATCTTACCAAAACTTAAACTTAATACCAAACGTAATATCGAGAAATTCGGACATACGAGCACCCAGAATTAATCTAAACAGGTACCAACAATTCGTACCAATATACGGGTGTTGTAACGTTCAACCCTTATCCAAACATCGCCGACGGTGACCAATAAACACGAAACAGAATTTAATATACACCACAACAAACGTACAACACACATACATATTTTCGTCGAAATAATACGACAGTAGTAATTGAATCGGCCTCAGGCATACTCGGGGTGCGTCGTTAACGTTCCTGGGGAGTATTCTGTACTGCTCTACCCTAGATATGCACTAGAATGCTACTACAAAACAAACGGCAGAACGAGACACCAAGATGAAAAGAAAGACTAGAGCGAGGAGGACGCAGATAGGGAAAGTGTTTATTATAAACAAAGGATAGAGTCTTATTGGTAGTAGGGTTTTAATAGACTATTGGACAAACGTGGGTGAAAATTTCACCTCGTATGAAGACACAAATTGTTAGAGGGTCCCTAATGCCGATGTTTAGACGATTTTGCTCTGAGCGTATTTAGATAGCCTTTGATGTTTTGTGGCGTTTGGGTTTGACCGTTAATTAAATGTAGATTGTATCTGCCTGGCCGGTTCAATCGTGTTTTTGGTTGTAGTAATATTCTTTTTGATGTATTGTCATCGGTTGATAGTTAATCCTTTTTGAGGGGATCTTAATGAAGTAGGACGTTGACTTCATTAGCATTGTTTAGATTCCATTCCTCTGGTCGCGTGTTTTGCTTATCATAAGCTGCTTAAAGGCATGCGTTGTCATTATTATTTATGTATTTGACTCTTTAATATAATGCAAACTAACTGGTGTCTATTAAATACATTCTTCGGTTCTTCTTTCTTAAAAAGATTTGTCTTTTTAAGAAAACTTGCTACCGAAGAATGTGATATTTCGATGAACATCAATCTACTTCCAATCATAACAATTCGAGGCTCCTACTGTGACACAGAAAATAATGGCCCCAATCGTTTCTCAGCACTCACTTCGTGTCAAAGAGTGATTGTCGACGATTGAGCGATGGACCCGTCAAAAGACCATTCGGTCGGCGTACCATCCATCATAATACCCATTTCGCACACCCGACACCATTTTATCAAGACCTCCTCAAAGCCATCCCAATTCTGTACTTACCAGAGCAATTGCTTAGTGCGATGGGGGTCTAAATAAATTGGATGGTTTACGGATGAAATTATTTTCACTACTGGTCCAGTCTGACGTTTCGATCTGTTCCTAGATGGATTAATTTGATTATATCAGAACAGATGTTTCTTAGATGTATTAAACGCGATGGATTTTGGGGATTCTGTTATAAAATATTGCTTATTGAGATTATGAAATGTGTAAAGTAATATTGATTTATTGAGTCGTTATTGTGATTTTCCTTTTTTTTTTTTGGTGTAATGTAAACTGTTTCTTTCCTTGTGTTAATGAGAATTTAGTTGATAAATCCATCGTTCTTTGAAACCCAGAACAAAAGGTCTAACAAACAATAAAATCAGATTCAACTGATATCACAGCTAGGGACTGTCAGGAAAAACGGTCGCCCATAATGCAAACCGGACGAATTTAATTATGCCATTCGGAAATGGACTAGAAAATTGAATGGAAGGTGCAGGTATTTGCGGGAGATGTTCAGGGTGTATCGGATCGTCGTTCACTTGGCTAATTTAATTAGTTTTAGGGTTTTTGGTGTTCATTTGTGTTTGTCAAAAGTGAGGAGTCGACGATTGTCTAATAAAACAAAAAGTGGATTCTGCGGGGTAATTGATAATTCAACAACATTCATTGCGTTTTTTCCGTTGTTAAGCAGACGTATTTTTCGAAAATATAAAGCAATGGATTACCAATATCCTTCTAAATGATTTAGATTGTGAATGAGCGTGTGTAACGCAATTAGATTGCTGGTTATAGGTTCGTTTCTCATCATGATAAAGATGACGATTATGTGTATGCTGATTTATTGTATGATAAATTCGATGTTTAGGGGGCCTAAAAAGGCCAGTTTGGCAGGATTATAAAAGGATAACATTATGAATCACAATGTTATGTCCGTGCTATATAATACCAATCAATCCAATCCCAATCTCTTTGTCTATACCTACGTAGTGCAGCGAAAAAAAGAAAAACACGGACTGTCTTCGCCATATTAGGATTCATAATGTTATCCTTTTATGATTCTGCCGAAGTGGCCTTTTTAGGCCCCCAGTGATGCGATGAAAAAATAAATCCTTAAAAGGAATTGTAGATATTCCACTACCAAGTTGGCCTATTCTCTTGCTATTAAACATGCCAATTCAAGCCTCCCAGCTAATTCTCCTCAAATACCGAGCAAGGCAGCCGTGCGATGCGTTTGATTACAACCGCTGGCTCGAGCACGAGATGGTAGCCAATTGAGGAATACCGACCCGATGGCATCGTCTTGTCAATGAGATATGAAGCTATTTCGGCTACCTGTTGCGGTTTAGTACTTAGGGTGCAACCACACCGCCGTGGATAGACGTCGTCTGTGCCTCGTCAAAATATGTTACCTCTTATAGTGGCCTCAAAAGTTAGTCGGCATTTTTCCACATGAGCTGCCTGTGACACACCACAATATGATTTAAAATTCCAGTGATCCAAATATTTGAACTGCTGTAACGTTTTTATTGACTAATTAGGCTACAGAGCGTGCCAAGGAAATATACATACATACATACGTACACTCGAAAAACATAAAACTCCTTCTGGCGCAGTCGGGTAAAAAGACTCATCACTATAGCCGTCAACTTGTACATCAAACTAATAAAACTTTTTGCAAAAATAATTGCTGGCAAACGACTTTAATTTTTGGTGTGAAAAATCACCTTTTACGGTAGTGAGCAACGTAACGCATGCATATCATTGTGCTTATGGGTGCATGCCACGGTACAGACGCCAGCAAATCAAGCTACTACAATCTGTCAAATTTCTTTAAGAGATTTTCAACTTTATCTCTAAAGCATAAAATTCAAAGTTGATTGGGAAAATTTGACAGTTTCGGGTAGCTTGATGTGCTGGCGTCTGTACATTTGTGGGGGTATTTAGAGTTGTGTTATAACTAAGGCTCGGATAAATATGTAAACACATATTTTTAATTTGAATCATTTTCATTCATTATTTGGTTTTCTCCATAAATTATGATGATTCGAGCTGGGAAACGAGGGTATTAGAATCCATATTTTTCCATATTTCAAGGTTAAGACCATATTTTTAGAATTTAATTCTATTAGTCCATATTTCTTATCTTTGATAATTAAACTGCATAATTTTTGCTTTCATAGCGCCGCTCCGCGGGAATAAATTGTCGTAGCGCGGCATACACGAATGTAGGTAGTCGTGCGGGACTCCTGCGCCATTTTTCTATCGGTACGCCGCCCGCCACCCGCCAGACCCCTCTGGCGCCGTCGCGTCGCGCAGTGGCCGGCCGGCCAGTCACAACTTGTAAGCCGTCGTATGTGCAAATGTGCATTGTGTTTGTGTCGCATGACTCGCGAGCGCTGAATGTCATTTTGTGTTGCGTCTTCGTAATTTACGCATTTTCCTACACATCCGAGTTATTTGCTTGTGGCACAAAGAAATAATGCCCAAGGATAAGCAACCTCTACGGTTTAAATTGGAAAAATATATTGAAGATTTTCCAAATCAGTCGCTTAGTACAGATGGTAAAGTATTGTTTTGTAATGCTTGTGAAAAATCAGTTTCGACGGAGCAGCGTTTTTTAATATCACAGCATGTAAATACCGCAAAACATAAGGTGAACGTCTCGAGGAAAAACAAATTCAAGCAGCAATTTTTTTCCGAAGCTGTAGCCGGCGGTTCTCAAACTAATACTTTCTCGAAAGATTTGTGTAATGCCATGATGAGTTCAGACATACCTTTGTGGAAAGTGAATAATCCTGCGTTTAAAAGCTTCCTTGAAAAGTGTTATAACTTATAACATTAAAAACTTGTTTTCGTTAAGAAGGTAGAAGCAGGAGAAGGAAGGGAAGGTATGGTCCAGTACAAACAAAAAATTACAATGACGGGGAGTACAAGTGACTCTCGGCTTCGTTAAGTGTCTTCTTACACCCGTTATATACAGGGTACTCATCATTATGAACAACTTTTACGAAGAAAAAAAAATCAGATGTTCCCTACATCTTGGCGAGTTTAAATACGAACATAAATATTCAGCTGATTGTTTTTCGCGATTTTAGGTTTGGTCCCATAGTAAAAGTTGTTCATAATGATGAGTACAATGGCCTCTTAAGAGGTTGTTAATATTTTACCAATAACCCTGTAAACGACGAACCCTGTAAATAATGGGTGTAAAAAGATACTTAACGAAGCCGAGAGTCACTTGTACTCCCCGTCTTTGTAATATTTTTTTATGTGATAATCATTAACTTATTGTATTCAAACTATTGTCAAAGCCACTTGTTCACCACAACGTCAAACGATCTGTTTACTCCAGTGTCACACACTATCGCCTGATCGCAGCTCGCAACAGATTATCAACTACAGTTATGTAGATCTTAGTAAGAAACTCCCTTAGTTGATACCGAGATAAATTGTGTGCGCGAGAATTTGTTTCTTGCTTGGTTCGATTTAGTGGCAATGAGGTTGGTTGGTTGGCTGCTTGGGTTGGTTGTTTGGGTGGGAGGTTGCAGGTGGTTATGATTTTAGGTGTTGCTTTATCATCATCATTATTAGTATATAGCAGTCCACTGCTGGGCACAGCAAGGCATTGGTCGATAAATAGTTACAAAAAATGTTCTAACAACAGGTTCTAGCAACCATTTGAATTTGATTTTTCATAAAGATCTGGGGGCCTTAAAAGGCCACTTTGGCAGAATCATAAAAGGATAACATAATAGACTGTTAACTGTTAAGTTAATCGTATCAATTCCCATTGGTGAAGCATTTTTCAGTTATATTTTTTTTGTCTGTGCTAAAATACCAATCAATCCAATCCAACTCTAATCGCAATCTCTTTGATTGTAGGTACGTAGTGCAGCGAATAAAAAAAAACATGGACTGTCATCGCCATATTATAATTCATAATGTTGTCCTTTTATGATTCTGCCAATGTGGCCTTTTTAGGCCCCCTGATCTCTGTTCAAGAAATACCTGTGTGCATCATAAAATGAAATAACATTATAATATTGTATGAAAACCTCCACAAGACTCCCCAAAACTTGGAACAGCGAAGACACTGACATCTTAATCAAAACTCCAGGCCCCCACCGAAAAATACAATAAATCAGAAACATGCAAATCCTGCTAATAACATGCACAAAACCGAAAACCATTTCACGGTGCCGAAGCGGGCTGAGCAGTAATCCAGGAATATTTTATACCAGTACGCAATGTAGGGGAGACGGACTCACGGGTGCTATTTCCATGCTGATGTTTAATAATTGATAATACCCCGCGAAAAACGCACGGGCACCGCACCCCGCGTATGGTTATAGAGTTGCTGCTACCGAGTTTATATTTGGATGAGAACCTCCTTCAGTGAAAATAAGAAAGTATAAAATGCGATAGTTTTTTACACAGCTTCTGCGTGTTACGGATTCTTATCTCATCCTGGGCTATTAAATTAAATATTTGTTTATTAATGGCAACTAGGCCCAATTGTTAGTAACATTATTCTTAAAATCTATTGTTAGTAAACAAACACAGAAACAAAAAGGGCTACATAAGGCTAGATCTGGGGTCTTCTGACCAGCACCTCCACAGCGTGCGACAACCAGGGTGGGTCGTATCGTGCTATCCGCCTCTGTTAGAAATAAGGCAAACTGGAATCTTATACCAAGGGGTGGTATACTCCATAAAATTGTATATTCTTTTCTGTGTTTTTACTATGGTAACATGTGCTAGATCACCTTTCTATCAGAGGGGCAATTCTCGTAATTTTAAGAACGTTCACAGTCTGATCTCAGTCTCAATATGTCAAAAATACCTCTAATTTCCCTACATTTTGACAAGTTTTTAGCATTTTGTTTGTCGCCGAAATGAGACTGCGACTAAATTTGACCACATGAGAGAAAGTACATTATTTTGTATACTATTAATATTATTTTCCGTCAAGTAACGATTTCAGATTGTTCCAATATGACTTGCACAGACCAGGGAAGCATGATAATAAAGACAGGATGCCTGTACTTAGCAATGGTAATAATTATGATAATGAATAATTTCAGACTAAGTACTATCCAACCTGCGGGGTAGTTGCGTAACACACTAACAGTCGGAATGGCTTTCATTTTGATAGTTTGACAACATTCATTGCGTTATTTACGTTATTTAGCAGATTATTTTTTTCTAACATATGAAGCAATAGCTTAGCAATAACCTTCACTGATCCAGATTCTGATTGATACTATGTTACGCAATTAGGGTGTTGGTTATAGTTACTTATACTGAACTTTTGTAGCTTAGAACCTTCAATAATTGGGTTTAAATTGAAGTTTAAACTATTCAAACCATCAAATGCTACCAAAGCTAACTGTCACACCAAAACCATCAACACATACTCGACCACTCTATACAAATCCAACGCTACCTGTTAGGTAGCTCCTGGTATCGTATTATCAGCCTCCTCAACTTGTAAACTGAGCAACTCAATCAATAATCATCTGTATACCAACAAAATTTGCAAGAAGAACGCGCCAACATTTATACGTAATACGTATGTATAATTTTGATTGAAACGTATGATACTCGTAAGGGTGATGTGAGGATGGGGATGAATTTTGTATCTTTGTAAAGAATATTATGATTGGCAGTGACTGAGGAAGGGGTGTCACTGGAGAAATCACAATGTTTTTTTATTTCTTCTGTTATGGGGGTAATGTTTCGAGATTAATATTTAAAATCTACAAAGTTTAGAATTCAAATGGCACCATTATATCTACTTAAACCTGTTTTGATATTCTAATGAGCTGAGGCATTAGTTCCATGAATTTAACAAGATGTATAGACGAATGATTTATTCTGTGATGTAAAAATGCAATTAAATAGACTTCGCCATCTCGTAAACATCGGACCGAAATTCTCAATATTTCCCTGTCAACGAAAAAACAAAATATATTCTCCAGCACACATAACAGTCTTCTAATTATATTCTAAAATTCCTTACGTAATTCCAGAGATATTTTGACCTCGGCCTCTCCGAAGGCTTATTATTTTTCCACAGGTAATAAAATAAATGATTTTCCCTTTTTCATCACTAGGCAGTAATCCTGTTGAAGAGACCCGACGCCGGTGTTCGCGTTTTATTTAACACCGTCGTCGGTAATAATTCCATCTGCATATATATCGGCCGTGAGAACGAGCCTTACATAGATTATTTGTTGAGGGATAAGAACGGCAGTACTTTGTCTTGAAGCCCGCTTTTTGGGCCTTTCTGTGTTAAATTCGGGGTGAAAGATACGTCTTTGCTGCTCAAGACCTGACAAAAATGTTTGTTAAATTATTTCACCGGTATCTTTCTGAATAACTAAACGTTTTATAGGATTAAGGGACTGTGTGAAAATTCTGTAAATAATTCATTGGTGCCGTAAAACTCCCTGCTCAGTCTTGATAATAATTGAAGTATCGTAGTATTTACAGAGCAAGTATTCCAATCTCCGGGACATAAAAAAGTCGCTGCGGTTGTAAACTATTTACATAGCTAAAACATCATCAATATCCTTACCCAAGGTGACCAGGTCCGGCACCACACAGACAATCTTGTCTGTGTGGTGCCGGACTTAAAGAATTGCACCACCCCTTACTTCCCGTGGGTGTCGTAAAAGGCGACTAAGGGTCTTACCGGAGAATGGGCAGCAGCGTTCTCTATTTATTCCACCATCATACAATACTGCGATCGCCAACCCGCCTGCCAAGCGCGGCGATTATGGCAAACCCCCTCCAAAAATTGGAGGAGGCCTATGTCTAGCAGTGGACGTCTATCGGCTGAAACGACGAGGTCACCAGGATATTCACATACAACATTAAATATTGAATCATTCTCTTTCCTTCAAACTGAAAGTCTCAAAGGTTTTCCTCCACAATTTTCTTTTGCACAAACCCTCTGCGATCTCTGCAACCCGGATAAGCGTGTCTCACCGCAATTGAAATGTTTATAGATACAATAATGCGCCCGGATCAATCCCCTGCCTTCCAAGGTGGTTGTTTAATTTATTTTTCCTAGATACCCTCGTGTTTCTACCACCGGTCGTCTTATTTGCAAGACCTTGTTTGTGTATTTCGCTCCTTGTTTGAAATTCGGGTAGGAATAAATATGTTTTGATGGATCTTGGGTAAACTGCGAGGTGAATTAGGTGTGTACCTACGGTGTTACAGTTTCGTTAGGGGGCCAGGGCAATGAGTTGAAATTTAGGTAAAGAGTAGTTTTGCCAAACTTCTTTTTACCTGTTGAATACATTTAAGATATGTATATAAGCTTTATTGCGTTTGAATTAGTGTTAGTCGTTAAACTTACAAATAATTTTGAACTTGTTAAAGACACCAAACTACAGACGCCACATACTTATCTAACGAAAAAATATATATCTACCAACTTAAAAAAAAATCATATTCAATACCCTCGTACTAGCATGAAACGGGCTCGTTAAAAAAATATTGTATATATGTGCAAATTGGCAACGCGCGTTTTCGCTGAAGAGTCCTGATGAATAACTAATGAAGCGACCCTGCCTAATGACGATGCATTTATTCTGGCCGCGGTGAGAATGTTCGGTTCTGGAAGTCGGCTTTTTAAGTGGTAATTTTATTGGGAGCATGATTTGCTTATGTAGACCACTCTTATTTGAAGATGCACTGGAAACTGTCGAAAGTCCAGACTTGATTCTAAGATCGGGATGAATTCAAAGCAAATATATTCTGAAGCTATGGAAAGCTATCTGAAAACAGATCTCGTTTAAGGAAAACATAACAAGAAGTATAAGAAAAAACAGATAAGTTTTACGGTCGGAATAATTTAAATAGACAATATACTCATCAGAAAACTCCGCATCTGTTAAAGGGTTAACATTCAACAACAAGATGAATGTTCAAATAATCAACAGAATGTTGACAACATTTATACAAAAACAACCACTAATCATGGAGTGGACTTGAAAGAGGAATAGGAAATCCACGCCAGCCTCCAAGTGTTAACGGCGTCTAAACACGAGAGCTCTCGTCACTTAGACGACACTTCACGAGCGAATCCTAGTACGAAATATTAAATAAACAGTTAATGCTGTTGTGGAAAATTAAATACAAATCCAAATATATATTACTAACTTCCGTCCGCGGCTTCGCCCGCGAGGTATGTCGATAAAAACTATCCTATGTCCTTCCCCGGGATGCAATCTATCTCTCTGCCAAATTTTATCGAAATCCGTTCAGTGAGACACAGTTACTTTAGAATTTATAATATCAGTATGGATGTAGAAATACTGACCGATATGCCTCGTATTAATGCGTAGGACAGAGATGAAGATAAAGAAGTCAATAACGTAAGATCAATAGAAACCGTTTTTGAGGATCTGTCGTTTCGAGTTTTAGTTCGAAGATATCTATGAATATCATAACAAATTAATGGGCTAAGTATATGAATCTCGAATGAATGCTTTTGTGTTAAAACAAAATATAGTGGTTAAACTAAAGTTTTGTTTTAATTGATTACGATGCTTTTCTAGTAAAAATGTAGCAAATAGCGATAAGGCCGCCCATTGTATATTTTGTAGTGTTTCATTATTTTTTTTATTATGTAAAATCATCATTTCAGCCGAAAGACGTCCACTGCTAGACATAGGCCTCCCCCAAGCACCTCTACTTCAGCCGGTTCTGTGCTTCCCGCATCCATCGGATACAATGCGGATGTGGTGTACAATAAAGTATTTATAAATAAATCTATACCCATTTTCTAAATATCCTGCAGAAATTCAACTTCATATTTCTGCAACCCCTTTCATTAACAACCACTATCACTAACAAATCCTTTGAGTACTCAATCGTTATTACTACTAATTCAAATCCCCTTACATTGTACCATAGGCAGTGATGCAGACGGGATCCCGGTCAATTATAAGCTTTGATCATAGTTGCGGATGCCATGACATGGGTTCAAGCTGACGGCTGCATGTGAGATCACTAGGTCAGAATTTTCTTTGAGATTAACACTAACATGGATTCGCTTGTTATAATTTAGGATGAATTCGAAGAGGAGGGGAATTTTCAAGTGGTATTTATGACTAATTTATGAAACTTGGGTTATCAATGAATTTGGTCTACACAGGGTCAAATTAAATGAGCAACAAAACTCTGCATATATATGGCATCCGGTCATTCGTTTGACTATTCGGAACGCTAGCGCCATCTGATGGCGCTTGACAGAATCTAGCCTGAGTTCGTGGGAGTCGACGACAGGTCGACAGAACGATGTGGAGCTTGAACATTGGACATCGTACGAACAACATGTGCTCAGAAACTGTCCCGCGTTCCGTATCTGGTTGTATCGTGTACCTACAGTGTGTCATTTGCTAGTGTGATTAAATTGTTCGTGAAATTATAATCTGATTTGAACTGCAAACGGTTTTTCTATTGCACAATAACCAACACTACCCAACAGTACGCCCACGACTGTAGTTAAAATATGGCTGATAATAACGAGACACACTATACCTTCTCCGTCATATAATACACACATCAAAAGTGTCTAGGGATCAAGCATTTTTATGCGGATTTCTTGAGATTGAGATGTGGCTTTGTAATAAATTTATGATTTTATAAATTTATATGGATCCTTTTTGGTGCATTTCATAATTTGAATCAGGAACTGTGAATCAAATTCGAGTAAAAGATGAAAATCAGCTGTCAATATTTTCCCTATAAAAACATACAACGCATTGAAGACATTATTAGTGCTACTGTTTCCCTACTACTGATTAAAACCAACGTTATTATGGAGCGGCGACGTCATTTAAGCAGGGAAGAAATGCTCAGAGCCGTGGGAATGATAGAAGCTGGTTCCCGGCAACGTACTGTGGCTTTAGCTCTGAATACAAGTCAGAGTGTTATCAGTCGACTTTGGACACGTTACCGAAGCACTGGTACCGTGGCTGAGCGCCATGGAGGACGGTATCGCTGCACCACACGGAGACAAGACCGATACATTCAAATCTTAACTCGAAGAGCTCCAACAATAACCGCCATGATGTTAGCCGTGAGGCTTCATCACTCTTCAGGGAACTTAATTAGCGACCAAACAGTCAGAAACCGCTTGCATGAAGTGAACCTTCATTCCCGAAGACCGCTACGGGTACCACCTATAGCAATGCACAATCGTAGGATTCGATATCAATGGGCTCTTGAACACAGAAATTGGGCAGAAGAACAATGGCGTTTCGTTTGCTTTTCTGATGAGTCTCGTTTTGGTATGAGCCCGGATACAAGACGTATACGACACTGGAGAACCCCTGGACGCCAACAGCGATTAAAATCCTGCCAGGAAGTCCATCCTTATAGTGGTGGAACCATCATGGTATGGGCGGGTATTTGGATCGGCGGAAGAACTGAGTTGATTTGGATCAGAGGCAACCTCAACGCTCAAATTTATGCTGAGACGATTGTATCAGACGTCATCGTTCCTCTACAAGTGCAAATCGGTCCCTTATTTCAGTTAATGCATGATAATGCACGACCGCACACCGCAAGAGTTGTAAGACAGACTCTCGCCGCAGCTAACATCAATGTCCTGCCCTGGCCTGCTCAGTCGCCAGACTTGAACCCGATTGAGCATGCATGGGATATGCTACAGAGAAGAGCTCTGCCGAATATGGAGGGTATCCAGTCGCAAGAAGACCTTTTTTGTTGTTGCAACGAACATGGGCGGCCATTCCACAGCGTGATTTGGATGAACTCATTTTGAGTATGCCAAACCGATGTTCTTGTGTTGTTAGTGTTCGCGGTAGAAACACGGATTATTAATTGTTTAAGTTACCCAATAAAATTTTAAAGAAAACTGTTATTTCAGTCTTTTTTTCGAACTTTTGTGTTAGTGGTTCAAATGTCAAAAATCCCTTTATTAGGAAAATGGCAAATTTCTTTATTAATGCAAAGGTGACTTGGTTTATCGTTACTGTGACAAACGAAAACACTTTATTTGATGAATCCTTAAAGAAAATTTTAATTAATATCAATCAGGAGAAAAGTTATTGCAAAAATATATGTTGATCCCTAGACACTTTTGATGTGTGTATATATACATCAGAGTATCGATATCTAAACACGATAAAAAAAAAATTGAATGCTACTTTTTAATGGTTGACAACAGCTGGTAGTCGTAGCGTCATGTTTGCCGCAAAAAAACGTATTTTCTTTCTTTCTTTCTTTGTAGTGTAGTTACTTAAATTATGAGTTTAGAAAATATGTTTTATCGTGTTTCGATATCGATGCCAATCACGTCTGTGAAATTTACACAAAAATGCCTGATATTTCAAGTAAATACACTAACTGCGATCGATGACCCCACAAAAAAATCATTAATTTTTTTTTTTTTTTTGTTTCGTGTCTTCATGACCTAAAGCGCGGTCACTGTCGGACTGCATAGAAAAGAAAGAAGCGCGATGACAGAAAACTGGTAATTTATGAATAATTATAATTTAATTTGACCCTGTATAAGTTTAGTACTTGGACATGGATCTGTTATATGCCAATAATATAATTTATAATATAACAGACAAATGTGTTGCTGCGGAGTTTGTTGAACCAGCTAAAACACTAGGATGTGATGAAGGACAGGCGTTTTAAAAACTGTCTTATTTAATTTTTAACATCCTGAAAATGCTAATTCACAGAAATATGTAAGTAAAATGTACTGTAGGTATATTTTCTTGCAATAAAACAAACCAAGATGCCATTCGTCATTACCCTGTTCAAATTCGCCCTTCCACAATGATAACAGAACAATTGCAAATTCTAGAAAACTCCCTTTCCTGAGAGAGGTAAAGATAGCGGCCAAACCCATCCGACCCGAGTCAGGCAGACCTACCAACCAACCTACCAATACATCATTCAACTTGGCCGGGACTTTTTATACCGGCGACATTATCAAAATTGTGGAGGCTCCCTCCTCCCGTGTTTCACCTTAATGAGGTTCCCCCACTGTCTCCCGATTTTACAGCTGCCGATAACACGGTTACATTGAATAATTGTCGTAATTTAGCCTGCTTGTTACGCAAAAACATGATACTTGGGGTTTTATTACGTATCGTTGTCGTGATAACGTGTATCGGGTATAGGGATAATTACCAGTGTTTTGGCTTCGGTTTGATTATATGAAGCAAGGAGAAATGCGGGACAGGAGTTCTTATTGTTGTTCATCAAATTAAATTACTCGCGATGGTTGGTACTGGTTTAGCTAGCTTACAGAATTGGCCTAAATTTCTGACCAGCGAACACACAAATGCGTATTTCACCTGGCATATAATTTAAAATGTCCTTAAGTCCGTTTTAGACTGCATGGTTTCTTTAAGGTACGGTGTATACTGTCTGTGTGGTGCCGGACTTAAAGAATTGCACCACCCCTTACTTCCCGTGGGTGTCGTAAAAGGCGACTAAGGGTCTTACCGGAGAATGGGCAGCAGCGTTCTCTATTTATTCCACCATCATACCATACGGCGATCGCCAACCCGCCTGCCAAGCGTGGTGATTATGGCAAACCCCCCCCCCCCCAAATTGGGGGAGGCCTATGTCCAGCAGTGGACGTCTATCGGCTGAAACGACGACGACGGTGTATAAACCGTGCCATAGAAAAAACGTGCCCGTCAACAAGGTTTCATAGTGATCCATATAACACTGACGACCGTGCCTATACACCGTGTATAAACCGCGCCATACCTAGAAAAAACGTGTCCGTCAACAAGCTTCCATAGTGATCCATACAACACTGACGACCGTGCCTATAGACCGCGTATAAACCGCGCAGTAGAAAAAACGTGTCCGTCAACAAGCTTCCATAGTGATCCATACAACACTGACGACCGTGCCTATAGACCGCGTATAAACCGCGCAGTAGAAAAAACGTGTCCGTCAACAAGCTTCCATAGTGATCCATACAACACTGACGACCGTGCCTATACACCGTGTATAAACCGCGCAGTAGAAAAAACGTGTCCGTCAACAAGCTTCCATAGTGATCCATACAACACTGACGACCGTGCCTATAGACCGCGTATAAACCGCGCAGTAGAAAAAACGTGTCCGTCAACAAGCTTCCATAGTGATCCATACAACACTGACGACCGTGCCTATAGACCGCGTATAAACCGCGCAGTAGAAAAAACGTGTCCGTCAACAAATTTCCATAGTGATCCATACAACACTGACGACCGTGCCTATACACCGTGTATAAATCGCGCCGTATAAAAACGTGTCCGGCAACAAGCTTCCATAGTGATCCATACAACACTAACGACCGTGACTATACACCGCGTATAAACCGCGCCGTAGAAAAAACGTGTCCGTCAACAAGCTTCCATTAAGTGATCCATACAACACTGACGACCGTGCCTACACACGGCGAATAAACCGTAGTTTTTCAAAAAATATTGCGAGTTAAAGGGCCCTTAAACTTGTTCCAAAAATTATTTTTCTAAATTAAAAACTGCAACAGCCGCCAAAACATTTCCGGCCATTGAGTAACTTTCAGAAGGCATCTAAAAAAAAGCAATAGCAAATAAAAACTCAACTTACGTAATACCAACAGTGTCTTTCTACACGTCAGTCGAGACGAACCTTGTAGCCTACTAATGGGCGCGGCGCGACTCGCGAACCTACCTTTATTATTTACCTACCCGACAATTTTTCGAATTGGCCTACCCTCATTTGGAACATGTTCGTCACTAATAGGCCACTTGTATGTTTTAATAACGCGAATGTTCCTCTGTATCATTATAATATCGGATTGCGAATTTTTCAATGCTTTTCGTTGAGTTTTTTCGTTAAAAGTGGATCGTTTATTTTTTGCTTTGGGTAATGAGTTACTTACTTCTGGTGGTAGCATTGATGATACTTATTTTAGCGGCTGTATTTTCGAAATGCATTATAATTTGGGACTTCCGCCAAATTCCAATATTTCTTAAAAAGGCTTCGTTGCGTAAGTTATGAATTGTGTCTAGGAATAGGGCAGTAAATGAGCCATAATTCAGGATAGGGACGCGCAAACTGTAACCATGAATGCAACACATGATTCTAGACCACTTAGCGTTGGAATTTTTAGTGGGTTGTCAAAAAAATCTGCTATTTCATAGAAAAATGCATGTATGAGCTGATTTTTTTAAAATAATCGACGATACAATTTCTACGCTAGAGGGCCCAGTTTGTGCGTCGATGTCATGCCACCCTGTATAAAAGTAAGACTAGAATCATGATGACCAATCAGTCAGATCATGTTCCTTATTTGTGAGTCTAAAAAAATACTAACGCCGAAGACCTCCACACGTCAAAAAATCAAAAACATGCCCTCGGCGTCAAAGTCTGTCACGTAGTCGAACCGTGGTGTGCTGGGCACATTTTGGTTTGTCACCTATACATGACTGGCGGTCAAAAGGTTAAACAACTCAAAAGCCACTTTTACTACCATACCCATAAAACAAATCTTCACAACCATCCACAAAAATCGATCCAGATCACCGCTAAACCCAATTTAGCTACCAATCTAACTTCAATAACTTAATATCGTTAAATACTATAATTTTTTTCATCCCCACCTGTCCCCCGCGGGCTTAATAAGGCGTTGGTCGTTTGACGCGAATTTTTACGCTACGGTCCTTCGAGCCGCGGAACCCCACTTTTATGGTTTTCATTAATGAAGATGGCTTCAGGGCTGATCGTTCGAGTCCCTGTAAACCTTGATCATGGGGTGATGTTTAATGCCTATTATTTTTTAAGATTGCAACTTGCTTGTGCTGTAGGTATTACCATTGCACTCCTCATTTGAATGCTCCCGGGGGTATGGAAATCAATTGTTTTGGAAGCGTAGTGTTTTGATACGCGTTCTTTGTTGGGTTTTGGAAATTCGTGACAGTTCGTTAATTAAGACCGACATTAATTTTCAAAAAGCAAGCATGATAAACAACGATCTTCTAATGACCTTATAAGCAGGGTGAACACTTAAGAGAAAAGCTGTACTCATAACTATGTCATCGCATCAGCAATGTTTGTTCGTATCTAGAATTGACGCTAAATTAAAAATTCCTTATTAAATTCAATGAAACATATTTTTCGTCCTTGGCTCCTCCTATGTTTACGCAAATAGGCAGTTGAAAATTTCCCCAGTCCTCCAATTCAAGCCGCATAACAAATTGACCGTCAAAAAAACAAATTCAATATAAAGAAACGGCCTTTCAATTATTCACGAATTCGGAACGAGTCCCTGTCCACGGCAGATCTTTATTCAAATCTGATATGGGCCCGCCATCTTAGCAGGTTTGCAACGCAAATCGGTACGCAGTTCTTTTTTTGAATTCGTACACTTCACCCCAAAATTGCCAGTTTGATTGCTATTTTAATGCCTTCCCATCTTTTCCTTTGGAAAATTATCTTTCAAATTTTCGGATAATAAGCGATGGACGGTGTATTTTTTAGGATAATCGGAGGCAGCTGACGCATCTTTTTTTGTTCGGCTTGTTAATGTTGATAAATAAGAATGTTTTTAAGACAACGTGAATGTTAAATTGTTCGTTTGAATATGTATTTTTCTGATCTAGAATTTATTTACATAGAGTTTGCTTATTTTGGGGTTCAGCTGCCAATACACCAAGTAGAACTCTTGCAACATCTTTAGTTACATACTTAGTTCTCATGGCACGTTAGTCAAGATCGCATTGCATCGTTCATGAGAAGTGAACCTTAGGCCTCAGGCTTATGTGTATTCTAGTGTGTGGTTAATTCGTAATCATAATCGTTTATTTTCTAAGAAAATAGGTGATAAAATAGAGGTGTTTACAAAACTTTGAAATCCCTGTACAATCTACCTTAAAAGAGGTATGCAAACATTGAAAAGAAATTAATAAACACGCCAGTCTAATTAAAATTGTGAAAAACAAATGGTAGAATTTAAACCAAGCATTACAACAATAAAGCACAGAACCGGTCGCAGTGGAGGTGCTTGGGGGAGGCCTATGTCCAGCAGTGGACGTCTTTCAGCTGAAATGATGATTACAATAATAAAGGATACACACAACTTCAATTATATAAAAATAAATACTGTAACCTTATTGGTAACTACAGCTATGAGCCGTTTGGGGTCGAAACGCTCGGGTCATGGGTCCCGAGTGCGCGTGTCCTTTTTAAGGAAATTTCTCGCCGGCTGGTCGACACTTCACGTGACCAGAGGGCTGGGTCGTTCTTTGGCCAAAGAATTAGCATTGCCATTCAATGTAGCAATGCTGCTAGTCTTCTGGGCACGTTTCCGGATGACTGCGATGCGGACGAGTACTTCGACGCCTAAATGTCCATTGTAAGTTAGTCATTTAATTTAGTATCTAGTGTAAATAGTTAGTTATCTATGACATATAGTGTTACATTGTATATTTACTTTAAGATTTCTTAAGCGTTGTACGGACTAAGCGTTCCAGTGTATGTCAGTTACGCGACTAAAACGAGAACTCAGGAACGAACTATCGTTCTTGTTTTGGTCGCATAACCGACTGCGCGTACATTGGAACGCTTAGATATTAGTTCAATTATTCTATCTAAAGATTCGTGTCGTTAAAAAAAAAAATTGAATAATAACACTTGTCAATTACTTATTAATTGGTCTGACAACCAGTCTCACCACGGGGTATCGTATTACAGTAACTGGGTTGTGGAGGTCAGATTGACAGTCGCTCCATGTAAAATACTGGTATTCAACTGCAATCGGATCTTCAGATCCGGATGCAGCTGAATACTAGTATTTTTACCAGTATTACAGCCGACCCCAACATAGTTGGGAAAAGGCTAGGCAGATGATGACTTCAATTACTTGACAAGTAAGTGTTATTATTCAATTTTTTTTTTACATTATTAGAAATTGACAGCCCTATTACTAGGGCTGTCAGTTTCTACTATTCTCCATATCTTCTTTCTACCCTCGAGTCTATTTTTTCTTCCATAAAACATTAGACGTCAGTCGGGATGATGAATGTGCAAGCGATTGTTATTCCCGTTTGATCTTGATTAATTAGTGATTGCAAACAGAATGCGATATTACCACGCTGATGGGGTGCGATTACTCGTCAAATTACTTGTTCAGGTTAATCTAAACATCGATACATTGGTGTTGAATAATTTGTAAACAATTATGAAGATTTAATCTCTTGGGATTAAACTCAATAATGGCGTCTCGAGTAAGATATACAATGTGGAGACCTGGAGACAACAATCCATACTAAAACTAAAAATGCGAAAGTGTGTCTGTCTGTTAACACTTCACGCTTAAACCGCTGAACCGATTTAGATGAAATTCGGTATAGAGATAGTTTGAGTCCCGGGAAAGGACATAGGATACATTTTATCCCGATATTCTTTGGGATCGAGACTTATGCGGGTGGAACCGCAGGGCTATTTGGACATATTTGATTGAATTTTCGTATGCAGACTGTAAACGACATTAGACATACATATTATGCAGTTAATTTATTGTTGTATCTCCACCTTGTATAAAAAACTGTAGATACTTTCTACAGTTTTTTTTAGACATGCCTGCCATACATTATCCGCTGAAGGCCCTTAGACTTATAATTTACGTAACTGATTTCCTGCATCATCATTATTTATATATTTTCTGCAATTTATACGCAAGGCACTGGGACGCGAATCCCGCACCCCTGGCCATGGGCAGAGATGGAACACCGCTGTGGTTTTAGCCGGTAAGAGTCCGGCATGCCGCTCTGTCACCTCACGATGGAGGAAGTCCATGAGGATTTCCACCGCGCACCAAAAAAAAGGCACTGTAGTACGGGTCTGTAGAATAAAAGATATGAGAACTTCAAATGTCTGTTGGCCATCGAACCTTCTACCAAAATGCCGATGCCGCACTTGGAACTAGAAAATATCACATAACATAAAGAAAGAAAGAATAACAAACACTTCTTGGTATCCCGAAGGGTTGGGCAGAGGTGTACCCATAGTGCTCCCACATTTCACCAGGTATGGTTTAGGTCCCATGTAATAGGGAGCAAGCCTATTGCCATCAACCAACACCAATCCAGACTCAGGACTGCTACTGAGACACCCTAAGTACTAATAAGCTCAAACTGAAACTCTTTATTGCATTCATGTGTACATTTCGTTGTTACAATATACTTAAGTAAGTTCCAACATGAAACCCAGTTAGGGCACGGTCTCATAATAATTTTGAACATAATCTATCTATCTACCTATAAATATAAAAATGAATTGACGTTTGTAATTTCACAAAAACCCGAGAAGGGCTGAACCGATTTGCCTAACTTTGGTTTTGAAATATTTGTAGAAGTACAAGGAAGGTTTAAAAAAAAATTGCAATGAAAGTAGTAACGACAGAAGACTTAAGAAGTATCAATAACAGGCAACTTTATCACACAATCGTCTCATAGCTCCCACGGACATAATCGCCCGCCGGTCTTTAAGACAGTCTCCTTGAAAGGGGAGGGGGTGATGATGGCATTTTTTTTTTCAAGTCGTCAGATAGATTGGATGACACTCGATCTCCCCAAGAGGGCGAAATTAAAACAGCGGCGATGAGCCAAGCACGAAACGGCCGGGGAATTATTTTCCGTTGAGTGATTCTCGGCCATAAAATTTCTGATTGATCAATTCATCCGGTGTTTCCATTTCGCCGTAATGAAGAGTACGTTGCTGGTCGCCGTTTTTTTTCCTCTATTCGTCCCCCGCCTCTATTTTTCCGCCTGTTTTCGCTTTAGTGGGTGTTTTATTAATTTCCTCTGCGTGTTTTTTCGGTCGCTGGCCCTTGAATTTGCATTTGGTTTTTTTTTTCGATAGTCGAAAACAGATTTGGAGTATTTGTTCCGCAGTTTTTGTTTGCATTGGAATTGTGTTAACAACGTTTCCCGTTTTCTCTTCTTTTCTTATAGATACGGAATACTGTATTTAATTACCCATCCGTACTTAATCAAACTCAAGGAATTGAATTCAATTAAAGAATTTACAAGCACTGTTAGATTGTCAAAGAGTCGATCAGTTAGTCAGAAAGTTGAAGCTAAATGTGCATTCCAAAACGTAGATCTCTATGGAGGAGAACGGACAAGAAACTCCAAAAACAATCTTTTAAATAAAGATATTACCAAATCCTGGGTACATTATTCTTCATACTTAATCATACCCTAAAAAATACATACAACACCATACTTTGATAAGGCAATTACAGACCAAACCATGTCCCATATGTTGGAGTGTCCATACACCTGCACTTCTGACCTTAAAAACGCCGCTGATACTTGATTGGCGTGGCCACCAACTGGGTCCAACTCATTTACCATAAATACATTTATTTACAATCGACTCGAAAAGAAGAAGAAAGTAATTACTTTGTCCACCTACACAATTACTTGTACCACCATTCCCTTACCCCAAAAACAGAGCAATCTAAATAGGACGTTACATATAACGCATCACAAACTTTATCTCCGACTCTAAAGTTGTCACACGATCAGTTTCACGCAACCTCGTCCGAATAGCGAAGCAAATTTTATTGCGGGTCCTTCACGATATTAAGAGGGAAAAGGGGGATAATGGACACCGATCCGACGGACAAAGCTTCGGCGGCCATCATTTCGGTCACATTTCATTAAAAACAACAATAAGCACGATAACGACTGTTCGGGTGGTCTGCGGGCGATTTTGATCACATTTTCTTGCTTCTGTATTTATATGTGTGTTGAAGTATTTTATGTGGTGTTCTGAGTGGCAGATATTAAATTAATTAATTAATTAACGTTACCTATTTATTGAGACTACAATAAGGTCCAAAATGTTTGTAACAAAATAGCTTAGCCATTATTAGCACTGTCTTCATAACTAAAACAGTTCAACACATTAGCGGGCTGTCTAACCGGGCGGCTTAAGAGAAATGTTCCTTTGTTAATCATATATATGCCAATAACAGAAGGAAGTTACAGTTTTATCATTATTTCATAGTCTGAAAATTTAGAATGAATTAATTTATTTGTATAAAGATTATCCACCGATTAGTCAGTCGCGGTTGTCCTTAGCAATACTTAAACTAATTTTTCTTTGCCCTGTGCAAATGTTTGAATAACTTCTCACAATTACCACGTCATATTTTTCTAACGCAATTGAGCCATACATTTCTGACTCCTTTCAAGTTTATTAAAAAGCTCCAAAAATATACCTGATCCGAACACCAATTCCCCCTCATTACGGGAGCCCATTCAATTTTAACGAGATCGTATACGCCGTAAAATGCCTTTGATGTTAATCTATAACGTGGCTCCTCGATCTACCGATAAATAACGAATAAACAAACAAAAGAAGGAAAAAGCGAAAGATGGGCCGTCTCGCCCCACTCTCCCCTCCCGGCATAATTTCATTATTTGCTACGAGCACATCACTTTAAAATATTCTCAATCTATACGAGTACGAGGAGACGAGGCCGTTATTACCCACTAGTGCTTTCTTCACGGCTTCGCTCCTTTTGTCTTGACGATTATTTTTTCAATCATTTTATTTTATGTGTGACGCTTTGTCTTTTAATTTTTTGTCATTTTGGTCCTTTGGGCTTTTGTGGTAAGTATTTAAGTGTCACTTAGCCTTATGAATAAAACAATAACGCTGTGTCCTGCTATAAACATGAGCCAAAAGGTTGTAATAAAAATAATAAATACCACTAAACATCGCAGCAGCATCTAAAAGAAGGATTTGTCACTAAAAAGAAGGATTTGTGTTGGTAAGGCACAAAGTTCAATCTAGACCGAAGCCGAGAGAAAGTTATCCAAAACTGTTTAAAAAAAACAGTGGCACTCCGGGAGTGTCGACAGAAGTGATAACAAAACACAAACGGAATACTTTGCCATCACTCACTGACATATCAAATATACATTAAAACCGAGTACATCCCGAGTACAGGCGAACACATCCGAAGCGGGTATTTTTTTTAATCGTCTTATAAACAAAACATGCGCGGTGTCGCTTACGGTAACAGTGTCGCGAGTTCAATGGTTTTTTTTTGTCTAGCCTGTACTGTCCCACTTTTTAGCAAAAACCTCCCCCAAGTCTTTCCAGGAACTCTTTCCTTTTCCATCTGAACACAATTAAAAATACTCTTAAGGGGCTTACATGACCTAAAGCGCGGTCACTGTCGGACTGCATAGAAAAGAAAGAGAAGCGCGACGACACAACGCCGGCAATTTATTGCAAAATAAGAAGCAATTATCTATTTACAAAAAAGACTAAAAAATTAAAACACTAGTGCTTTAGTATGTTGCTTGTAGAATAATCTGACAAAAAATCAGAATGATGGTCTGTATATTAGTATGGTTTTTATTGTAAAAAGAAAGTTTATAGAGGTATCTTCAAAGTTTTTTTCTATAGTATCAAATTAGTTGTATTATGTTTTTAACACACTATCTACCTAGCATAAATCCTGAAGAATATAATATATTTTTTTCTGATTTTGGTTACTGTAGTCGATCATATACTTTTATTGTTTCTAAAACTTGCGTTTCTCTTGCGTGTTGGTCCTGTAACCCCCTTAAATACAACCTCATAAGACCAACAAACAAGTCGAAGTTTTTTTTTACCTCACCTGTAGGTGTCGCCTCTCTCGAGGGAGGGATGGCTAAGAAAAAAAAATGTGTTCTTGTCGTGTCTTTATTAGTGAAAAAAAACAATGATGAATTAGCGGGGGTCCGTTTATTAGTCGCCAGCGATTTTCTGTTCGAGGGTACTGCTGGAAATTAGAAACCAATTATACAGAGTGTTATGTTTTAATTTTATGTTAATTGATTTTTTGTAGAGGGGCCCGTGGCTAAATAATAACAGCCGCACAGGCCGATCGATCAGGTTAAGCTACGCTTGCCGCGGTTGGTCAGTGGATGGGTGACCATCTTTACATACCGTGACCCGTCCGTGCCTTGGAAAGCACGTTAAGCCTTGGTCCCAGCTGTCATTCGTGGATCTTTGTCGTTACGAGTAGTCAGAAGCCCGAAAGTCTGACCACCAGTCTTACCAAGGGGTATCGTATTACCCAGTAACTGGGTTCTGGAGGTCGGATAGACAGTTTCTCCATGTAAAATACTGGTATTCAGCTGCATTCGGTTAGACTGGAAGCCGACCCCAAACATAGTTTGGCAAAGGCTAGGCAGATGACGATTTTTTGTAAAGCAATTGTTTAGCCGAATTGATTTTTCATGGAAGTGTATTGGCACAATTCTCTATTGCGTGCCATAATGTATACAGATGGCGCGGAAGGGATCTCTACAGGTTGAAATTGAAAACATGCGACAAACCGAAATGGGAGATTGTACTCATCATCATGAACAACTTTTACTAAGGGACCAAAGCTGCTATCGCGAAAAAAAAAATCAGCTCGTCCCTACATTTTAACGAGTTATGCGAACATTGTTCGTAATGATGAATACAATCTCCCATTTCGATTTGTCGCAAGATTTCAATTTCACCCTGTATATGTAATGGATGATCTCCCATCGACAACCCGACCACGGCAGACGTAGCTTAACCTTCAATCGACCCGTGGGGCTGTTATTATGTAGCCACGACGAGACCCTCATAAAAAGTTTAGGCTGCCAATACAAAAATACATGCAGAACCAAAACACAGCACAGGCGAATTTAATTTATATTTTTTTACAGTTTCCACGTTATACCAGACTATGGCCCGCGCAAAATTTATATTAACAAGGCGTGCAATATTGGAGTACATCATCGGGAGAGTTCGGGCGTTTCCGGCGTTCTTGTTTTAAATTAAATCGTGCGCCAGGTCTTGATAGGACATTCGGATTAATTGGCCGTTGGTTAGATAGTTATAGGTGAGGTTGTGAATTGTGTACTAGAAGTACCTATTGTTTGTAAAACTTAAGGCAGCAGTGATAAGTTATCAGCTGACCTGCATCCTTATTCCGTAACAAACTTTCTATCATAATCTGAAGCATTTTGAAGGATGTTGTTGGACTGTCAAAATTAAAGCCATTGCTACTGTTAGTGAGTAACGCAATCCGCCGTT
Source organism: Mesoligia furuncula (assembly GCA_916614155.1). Taxonomy (NCBI): domain Eukaryota; kingdom Metazoa; phylum Arthropoda; class Insecta; order Lepidoptera; family Noctuidae; genus Mesoligia; species Mesoligia furuncula. The sequence continues at coordinate 3,503,461 of OU744810.1, forward strand.
AGTATTACCCCGCTGTATTGAGGTAATTAAAGAAAAAAAGAAAGAAAGAAAATACGTTTAATTGCGGCATACATGACGCATAAAAATAATAATTACAAGAGTAATAAAAATTTATTTAAAAAATAAAATTAATAAAATAAAATCAAAAATAATAATATTAAAAAAAATATTAATAATTGATTATTGATTATTTCTTGATTTTTATTTGATTGATAATTGGTTTTTTTTTATTAAATAATAATTTATTCATTTAAAAGTCGATGCACAGTCCAAGCAACAATTCCATTGTACGATTCGTGATTTCATATAAAGAAAAATATTGTATGCAAATATGAAATTATAGGTTTGAAATCGATGGAGCCATTTAGAAAATCAACCGCGACTGACGAGTTGTAGACTGTGGGTGCGAACCCAGACAGGCGCTTTACTTTGTGTAAATGATTTCATCACCACTGCTCTCAAAATGGTGAAGGAAAACATCGTGTGGAAACCGGCATGTCCTAGAACCAAAAATTCGAAGACATGTGACATCTACCAACCCGCACTGGTAGATTACATCTCTCTTACCAAGAGGAGGCCTGTGTCCCAGCAGTGGGAACATTAGGCTGATTATGCTAGCAAGGTCTAGGCCCGTGAATAAATAATAACAGCCGCACAGGTCGATCGATCAGGTTAAGCTACGCTTGCCGCGGTTGGTCTGTGGATGGGTTACCATCTTTACACACCGAGACCCTCGGTGCCTCGGAAAGCACGTTAAGCCGATACTCCCGGTTTTCATTCGTGGATCTTTGAAAGTCTTTACGGGTAGTCAGAAGCCCGAAAGTCTGACAACCAGTCTTGTTGAGGTCAGATAGGCAGTCGCTCCATGTAAAATACTGGTATTCAACTGCATCCGGTTAGACTGGAAGCCAACCCCAACATAGTTGGGGAAAGGTTAGGCAGGTGTGATGCTAGCAAGGTCTAATAAAATAATACAGCAAGAAACTATGACTACTACTAGGTACTAAATATTTATCGTAAAAAACCTAAAGATATATTCCTAGGTTATCGGTTAAAACATATAGGTAGTAGTTTCCCGAAGCAGTTTCCTGACGGAAATGTCTTTTCCGAGTAGGTACTTTATTTCAGGAAACTTATAGATAGTAAAAATGTTTTGAAATAGAATGTAGCTATGTTTTATGCATATAAAAGGAAACTTCAATAAAATAATCACATAAATTGGCACACAAATCTCAGAGAAATAAATTATTCATAAAAAAACTCGACTTTTTCTAATTGTGATGGTGATCTATGTGCGCATCATTAAGACGATTAAGTTTTTATCGCACTAAAAGAAAAAAAAAGTTTTGTATTTTTAAGTTAAGTATTAGCCGTAAGTTGATTTTTATTTTATTTTGTGTGCAAACCACTATTGTATTATGGTCATCCTGTAAAGATGTGTGTAAGTTTAATAAATAAATAAAGACGTATTATACAGGGTGTTTGGTGCATCGTTTGCCAAATGGAATTGGCCGAAAGAAGAGGTCATTTGCTATCTCTTAAGGCCCAGTAACTCATTCCTTGTATCACTGGTTTTTTTTTAATGACTTTTTAATTTTTATTTGGAGAAATACAAGAACTCTGCATTTCAGCTTAATTTTTTTTTAAAGTTATGAGTATAGCCTTCAAATTTTATTTTAATTCTTATGTTTACTCTTGTATGGTTCTATGAAATTAAAAATTTACTTGCTAATAACATCTAGTTCCTTTTTAATAACTCCCAAAGTTTTTGAAAAAAGGAAAAATACACTTAACACTCAACTTTAAATTGCTGTAAAAAAAAACTAAAAGCTATTGGGATCTTCGAATTCTTTTAAAAGGTTCTCTAGTTTGTCCCCTTTCCAACAGTGTCCAATATACCAAAAAAAACTTTTGATAACTTCAGTAATTCGCTAAATGTGTAATCGAGACACATCAGGCTGATATTCGATATTACGGTAAGAACACTAGTTTTCGCATAAATAACATACTTTAAGTAGGTGGATAGTGTTATCTCACTCTTACGCAGTCTTTTATCTCTTTCTAGGGTTCTAACTTTCCTCGAACTTGAAATAAAAAATAAACTTTTATTTAATAAGTACCTAATTATAAATTTTGTTCAAATTGACCTCCACTATTGCGTACACACGCGCGACATCTTCGTCTTATCTCGACTGTAGTGGTGTGTAAACGTATTTCTGCTTTGATTGTGACGAAAGCCGCCTCAATGCGTTGGATTAAATCATCCCTAGTCTCAACTTCCGTGGAGTAAACAAGTTCTTTGGGCCATCCCCAGATGTAAAAATCTAACGGAGTCAGGTCTGGGGAACGGAGGTCAAGGAATAGGGCCATCCCTCCAATCCATGATTCTGGGAATGCAACATTTGGATGTTGTACTCCCTGGCGGTTAATCTCCAGTGAGCGGGATAATCGTTTTGATGAAAAACAAAAGACAGGTCTTCACTGAAAATTGGTAGCTGACCTAATAATTAGGGTAAGTCTGTTTGTAGAAATTCTTTTTAAAAAGGTCGGATCATCCACGTCCGAGTGTAATAAGAAGATGTCGCGCGTGTGTACGCAATAGTCGAGGACAATTTGAACAAAATTTATAATTACGTACTTATTAAATAAAAGTTTATTTTTTATTTCAAGTTCGAGGAAAGTTAGAACCCTAGAAATAGATAAAAGACTGCATAAGAGTGAGATAACACTATCCACTTACTCAAAGAATGTTATTTATGTGAAAACTAGTGTTCTTACCGTAATATCGAATATCAGCTTGATGTGTCTCGATTACAAATTTAGCGAATTACTGAAGTTATTAAACGTTTTTTTTTTGTATATTGCACACCGTTGGAAAGGGGACAAACTAGAGAACCTTTTAAAAGAATTCGAAGATCCCGATCGCTTTTAGTTTTTTTTTTTACAGCAATTTAAAGTTGAGTGTTAAGTGTATTTTTCCTTTTTTCAAAAACTTTGGGAGTTATTAAAAAGGAACTAGATGTTATTAGCAAGTAAATTTTTAATTTCATAGAACCATACAAGAGTAAACACAAGAATTAAAATAAAATTTGAAGGCTATACTCATAACTTTAAAAAAAATTAAGCTTAAATGCAGAGTTCTTGTATTTCTCCAAATAAAAATTAAAAAGTCATTTAAAAAATACCAGTGAAACAAGGAATGAGTTACTGGGCCTTAAGAGATACCAAATGACCTCTCCTTTTGGCCAATTCCATTTGGCAAACGATGCACCAAACACCCTGTATAGTTTCTGAAAACAACTTCTGTGACAAAAAAGTCAGAATCTTATCTTATTGCACTAATAAAACGATTCAATTCGAATTAAATAACCGCTTTCGCACATCATAAGCGGCAGTTTACACGGCGCGCTGTCATTAAGATAATTTACAGTAAAACGTTGACATCACTCGTCAACATAGCATAAATTCTGTTTCTCATACTCATGTCACCTTTAATTAAACTATGAAATGGATTTTTAAAAACCATATGCCCTCTAATAAGCCTCCTAAAACACATTCCACATTATAATCAACCACCATCATTATCAGCCTACAACAGTCCACTGCTGGACATAAACCAGTCCAATCGTATGCCATTCATCTCGTCATCTCATAATCAACCAATAGTTCTCTAAACCGCACACCTAAATTTTTCAAAAATTCTTCCCTAACATAATTCCTTCTGTTCCTATCAAGAAAACTTACCAGTTCATACACAATAGCTTATTACACGAACAAGTCATATCGTTCGGGACAAGCCAGACGTGTTCGTTAATATGAAAATTAGCTGGAATGAGGCGCTCCAGGAAATTGGCTGCACCTTCCATGCTAAAGCAACGTAGTTATGCATCGATGGTGCAGGAGTTTGTACCAGAATTCTGGATTATTCGTTGAGTCTTCTGGGAGTGTATATGGAAGGTATTACGGGCATGTGCTAATGGGTTTGGATAATTAATGTTTTGATACTGATTGTAATCATTGCGTAAAATCAATTTATTATTATTTATTTACATATACTTTATTGTACACCACAAAAATACACAACATGAAAAAGATACATCAAACACTACAAAATATACAATGGGCGGCCTTATCGCTTTCTGCGATCTATTCCAGGCAACCTTGGAATGGACAGTGATCAATCTAGTAATCAATCTTTCTATTATCAGACTATTATTTTCAAGAGTTGTTTTTGGTGATGATAGGTATTTCAGCTTCAGCCGAAATACCTGCCATACGATCATTGCTGGGCATTGCCCTCCCTCAAGTATCACCACTTCGACCGGTGTGACTGGACCATAGCAAATATGTTTAACTAGCTGTGTCCCGCGGTTTCACCCGCATAAGTTTTGATCCAGTTGGAATATCGGGATAAAAAGTATAGCCTATATTCATATTCAGGGGGTCAGCTGCCTCCATACAAAATTTTATCAAAATTGCTCCACCCCTTTGAGCGTGAAGAAGTAACAAACATATAAATACACACACACCCACAAACTTTCGCCTTTATAATATTAGTGTGATAAAAATCAATGCGTCGAATCAACGTTGACTAAATATTATTGTGGCCCATTAAATTTAGTTCATCCTAATAGCGACAAAAAAAAATACCCTCATTAGAAACTTGACAAAACATGCAGTTGCCAGAAACCTAACGTGTACAAAGTTCGAATTTCGTCAAAGCCTTCCAATTACCCACTTATACCGGGGAAAAGCAACAACAACCAATTTAAAATTCGTTCGAAACATTCATTAAATCCTATAACAAAAAACAGTAGACCGACAACCTAAATATATCAAAGTATCTCTCTTCTCGTCTCTTCCGAGAGAAAAACGGTTTCCTATAACGTTTACCAAGAAAAATTACATATACGCAACTAGAACGTCACAAAGTGTACGAAGAATAATGTAGTTACGCCGTTTTTCTTTTGAGCGCGGCACCGAGCGGCCATAATGGCTCGCTTTGACTTACTAGATGGAATTTTTAATGCAATAATTTCGATAATTTATCGCTAGATAGCGCTCCTTTGTGGCGGGGGCGGTCGGGGGTGGGAACACAAATTGGTTTTCTTTTTATCAGTAAACATTAGAGTGGCCGACTCGATTGACCTCCGGCTGTTGTGTAATACGGATGAGGAAGATGTTCAGCTTGTTTGTTTTATTCGATGTTATACTTATATCGCGAAGAAGGAGAGAACACCATCCATAAATTGATGTTGATTGAATAGGTTACCTATTGGGTACTTACAATGGTTACCGATTCTCTTGTTCACAAACCAAACTAAATTTATGTTCAGTGCATCTTTTTCTTTCTATTTCATTAAGAAAAGGACAGAAACTAAATTTTAGTTTAGTCCTGTCAAATTAATCAGCGCCTTACACTACTCCATACAAGTTTACACGTGATTAAAGACTTGCCTACTAAAATTACGTCAATTACTACTAAAATGTATCTTCTGTCCGTTTCGTAATAAAAAAGAAAGAAAGAGATGCATTGTACTTAAATTTAGTTTAGTTTGTGAACACGTGAATCGGCACTAATATCACGAATCGCGAAATCTTCTACTTGAAGAGAAAAATCTTTGGATTATTGTTAATCCTTTTATCCGTGCATGGTATCCCATTTTATCAAAACAGCTGCTCTCACACATTTCAACAAATTAATTTAGATTTCCACAATCTAAACTATAAAATAAAATTATAAAGAGAAAAGATTTGTATGTTTTTTTAGCGCTTTCACGCTAAAACGACTCAACTGATTTGGATGGCGAACCAAAGTATTGAGCATCGAAAGGACCAATTTCCACTCCCGATCCGAGGTCCCCTTGCCAATGTGTCCCAAAACTGTAGCTTTCAATTCTAAAGCGTCACTTTTGAGGCTCCGCAGAGCTCGTAATTAAATACGTGACGTTATTTAGCTCTGGCCTCTCCCGGTAATTTGCGGTAATGGAAAGATGGTCGCAACGATTTCGCGAACGGTTCAACGTTTATTTTTTTCATATTAAAAATAATATCCCATGTTCAAGTAGCCGGAAAATTTTGTTTGTTCTGTATTGTTTAGGAGAAATGGCTTTTTGTTCGTGATGTCTTTGGCTCTAAATTGACTTGTTATTCATTCACAAAACAAAATCTCTTAAATTTTTCATCCCCACATTTTTTTATCATGTGACAACAATGTAATGTTCATCAATGTTTCTCAATTTCAAAGCAAACTAATGCAAGACTCTCCCAAATTGCATTTTATCACATGATTGGGTGGCGATAAGAGAACAGGACGAACGAAGAAAATATCGATGGACAAAAATTATTTGACTAGCAAGAAAAGAAAGAACACTGAGATGTCAGTTGACTGAGATCTTCATCAATTTATTCGCGGTCGGCGCAACATGTCTTTTTCTTCCATACTTCTATATTAGTCGTCATCTCGGTAGTCACCCCTTTTCTAACCATATCATCATTCACACAGTCCATCCATCGTTTCTTTGGTCTTCCCCCACTCTTATAGCCATCGTCATTTGACTGAGATATATGGAACAAAAAGAGGTAGGAACTGACCATATAAAAAAATAAAATTTAGTATCTACGTAGCTTTTAGTTACGATACAAAATCTTTAAAACAGTACATCAGCGCTATGTTAGGTTTGGGTAAAACCTAACATAACGCTGACAAAATGGCTCCGTGCCAGGATATCGGCTCGGTCGTGTGCGCTGCTTAGATACCGCCATATTAATTCTATGATGAGATAATTTCATACCCGATCTGAGAGTAGGAGATAAAAATATGGGAGGGCTTGTTTTTGGCTTGTCGTGTTATCAAGATACTATCACAAATGCCATGCACAGATCGGGGACATATCAAATTGGAAAGGTACATTAGTGAAATAGTGACCGATGCTTAAACACATGGTTGTACCTTCCCAAAGAATTTTTTTTGAAGTGAATATTTCTTTGCACGTTGGGCATTTTTTGAGGTGGGAAAAAACCATCGAACTCGCGACACTGTTACCGTAACCGACACCGTGCTACATTCAGATGTGTTCGGCTGTCCTCGGGATGTACTCGGTTTTAATGTATATCCGATATGTCAGTGAGTGATGGCAAAGTATTCTGTTTGTGTTTTGTTTATAAGACGATTAAAAAAATACACACGTAATAATTGTTCAAATTTTCACTTCTGTCGTTTTTTAGGGTTTCGTACCCAAAGGGTAAAAACGAAACCCTATCACTAAGACTTCGCTGTCTGTCCGTCTGTCCGTCTGTCCGTCTGGCCGTCTGTCCGTCTGTCCGTATGTCCGTCTGTCCGTATGTCCGTCTGTCTGTCACCAGGCTGTATCTCAAGAACCGCGATAGCTAGACAGTTGAAATTTTCATAAATTATGTATTTCTATTGCCGCTATAACAACAAATACTAAAAACAAAATAAATTAAATATTTAAGGGGGGCTCCCATACAACAAACGCGGTTTTTTTGCCCTTTTTTGCTCGATATCAAAAATGGCCACAGGTAGGCACTTGAAATATTCACAAAATACTCAGTTGTATTTTAACTTTAATAATAAATAATAAAATTAAAATAAAATAAACATTTAAGGGGGGCTCCCATACAACAAACATGTTTTTTTTGGCGTTTTTGCCTTGTGGTACGGAACCCTTCGTGTGCGAGTCCGACTCGCACTTGTTTTATATCTACAAAGCGCATAACCCCAATAAAATATTGAGTACCTAACAAGAATAATTCACCATGCTTGTCCATTTAAAAATGCTATCACATTATACACAAAGCTAACTAACTCCTATGCTAATGATAAATGATTTTATATCTGTAAGTAGGTTTGTACAAACACTTTAAAACTAGATGAGGTCCGACTACTCTGAAAAGAAATGCCGAAACAAACTCGAAAGGTCACAGTCTCTTTCAAAGTCCAGACATTATGATTCTAATGTATTAAAACCAAACAAATACCCACCATATCTTAACCCAATGTTCCAGAGTGCCAAAATAACCAAGTGTTCGCCATTAGAATAACTAAATAAGTTTTTAATCCGAGCTAAAGTATTGGTCATAATATTCAGAGAGACGCTCCCGATAACGTTGCTTGGCAGAACGCCAGAGCAAAACGTGCTGTATCGTGTATTACCATAATATCGCTCGTATTTTTGCTTTAGAGGCAAATGGATGAACAGGAGTAAGTTATGGATAGAGAATGATGTAGGAAAGATGCTTAGGATGGTGAGAACTTGACAAAGAGTGCCCGTGGAGTTCTTCTCCACAGGAAACTTCCACGCTTTGCAATGTGCAAGTAACTTATTCTTCCTGACTGGCCGATCCCTTGAGGATTCAAAAGAGCCTGTGATTGGTTTGAGATCTATATAAATAAAGGAAAGTCGTGTTAGTTACAGTTTTTATAACTCTCAAGAACGGCTGAATTGATTTGGCTGAAAGTTGGTTGGGAGGTAGCTTAGAACCAGGAGACGGACATATCTAAAAGTAATAGGGTAGGAGTAGTGTAGAAGTAGATTAGGAGTAGGGTAGGAGTAGGGTAGGGTAAGGGGTAGGTCAGCACGCGAACGGAGTAGCGCCGGGCAGCTAGAAATAATATTATATGGCAAAACAATGTTTGCCGGGTCAGATAGTTTGAAATAAAACTAAAGTTGTAAGTTTGAGTATTGTTGACGATATTATTATAACTCTAGAAGTAATCATTTGGTAAACATCCAATAATATGGGACTTTAGGCAAGAATGCATACAACACGATTTAGATCCTGCTTCGTGCTTCAGAAATTAGAAAAAAACACTCTGTGAACCCTAAAATACTAACAAAACAGTCTGTTATAATTGCAACCCAGGATTATAATATTTCTATTTTTATTTTAGTAAAATGCCATTTTTTTATATGAAAGCGTCACAGAAACGAATAAAAATGGTGTGAACTACTAACTGCATAAATCATGACCATTTTCCATCTGTCAGTCATTGTTTAAGCAACTGCCAAATTCAAATCGCCCAACTCTGCATGAAATCGTTCGACAAAAAAAAAACACATTTTCTCTCTTCAAACTTTTTAAAAACGCCCGATGCTCCGATACGTTAAAAATAGCGAAGTAGCGCCGAACGTTTCATTTTCGAAACTTTTAATCTCAAAGTGGCCGTGAAAGAAAAATGGCGGCTTTAAGGAAATCGTCAGATCCACCTATTATCAACTCCGATTCGGATAAAGGTGTGTTCACGATTCTTAGGACCAAAAATATAAGCATTTTTTTGTATTCCTATAACTATCCCCATTAGTCTTAGAGAGCAATGGTGGCCTAATAGTAACGGCCCCGACTTATGACTTGTAGGTCGCGGGTTCAAACCCAGTTAGGTGTGTTACTATGTGTAAATTATTTCACCACTACACATTGTCTGTGTGGTGTCGGACTTAAAGAATAGCACCACCCCATACTTGCCGTGGGTGTCGTAAAAGGCGACTAAGGGGCGTACCGGAGAATGGGCAGCAGCGTTCTCTATGCATTCCACCACCATACCATACTGCGATCGCCAACCCGCCTGCCAAGCGTGGCGATTATGGCAAACCCCCCCTTTTGGGGGAGGCCTATGTTCAGCAGTGGACGTTTTTCGGCTGAAATGATGATGATGATGACACAGGCATAAGTGTGAGTTTTTCACTCACGTTCGATTGCGAGCGCGCTAGAATTTTGTATGGGAAAACGTTATAGCGCCACCTGGTGGTCACTAGGAGAAACCTGATTTCCTATACAAAATTCTAACGACCTCGCAATCGAACGTGAGTCGAAAAAACTCACACTAAGGCCACTGCTCTCATAACGGTGAAGAAAAACATCGTGAGGGTTTAAACCGGCACGTCCTAAAACCAAAAATTCGAACATATGTGACCTCTACCAACCCGCACTGGGCCCGCGTGGTGGATTAAAACCCACTCCCTCTCAAAAAGAGAGGAGACCTGTGTTCCAGCACTTGGAACATTATAGGCTGACTATGTCCCCATCAAGAAAAGACTAAGATTCTTCTTTGAAGTATTATCTGCTACTCTTAATTCCTCTCATTACGATGGCTCCAATTTCTTATCCTCGATTTGATCTTTGGTAGTACCCAAAGATCACGTGAGAGAAAGAAGATTAGATAATATACTAAACTTTTAATATTAGAAGATTACACATAAGACAGCAGCGCCTTTGATTTCAATGCTTGGTTATTTTGCAATAAAGTATACTGGTACAGAAGAATCTCACAAAATACCGCCCGCGCTAAAAATCAACACCTCACACACACCTTAATCCAATCTTAGCCAAAATATTTGTACACTTCACAATTATAGCGTAACTTTTGAGCTAAACTGTAAACGCGACTTAATCCGCGAGCAAATCCACATCCTACCACCTCATTGCCTACGAAATTCACACCTTAGGGTATAAAATATAAAGTTGAAGTTCGCGCGTGAACGAGAAGGTGGTTATACGCAGCGATACGAGACGAATTGTTGCAGAAGAGTCATAAAAACTAAGATATTAATGTATCGTGGGAGGCATTAGCCGGTCGCTGGATCGATTCCTATGCATAAAAAATGCTAATGGTTCTGAAGAGAGTACCTAACGTTGGAGTTGGCTGATTTATGTCGGGAGTTTTGTAACTATTCGCGGTTCGATGTCGCACCCTGGTGTTTTTAGGACAGGTGGACCTAAGAAGTTGGGAAGAAGCCGCTAATGGTGGCTGCGAAAATTTCCTTTGTTATTTTTTGGAGGTGCGTATTATGAGGTCAGGGATTTTGTTATTGAAAGGAGTACCTACGTATACAAAATTAAACGGTTGTCAAATCTACAGTCTACTTGCGTAGCAGACTTAATGACATTTGCTTTCTAGAACATCTATTGCATTGTGAACACAGGTTTAAAAAACATAACGCAAAATGGATCTTGTTAAACGGTCAAAATGAAACCGATTATCATTAAGAGTGTGTTATGTAATTAGGCTGATGCGGTGCTATTCTGTGAAAACTTAGGTGAAGTGAGCGTGGAGTGAGCTGTCAATAGTGTCAATTCCTAGCAAAAACAAACTCACTTCACCTAAGTTTTCACGGTGAGATTTTTACAGAATCGACCGGCTGATCGCTTTATCATCAAATTATTTGATTGTCGTCTTATCTGAAGGTAAAGCCTCTTTTGTATGGAATAACTATTGGAAACTAGCATTTAGAACTCACATGCTTCTCTGCTTGAGTACGAGGCTTTTGACCACGTTGTGTGTGTATATTTTGTCTTTTTTCTATTTTTCATATTTTATTGTTTGCAATGTGCGTTTTGTTTGTGCAGAATAAACAATTGTTCTTTCTTTCTTTTTCTTTTTTCTTTACATGGAAGCCTTAAACTTCCTTGCAAGGATACAATTGTTGTTTAAATTACGTTGTTGAATATTTAAAACCAAACTTATTCAGAAAGTCATCGGTAATTTATCTGTGGTACCTCACTAAAAAGGAATTCTGTCACTACTACTGCATCCTGTTCCAATTTTTGTTTACTAGTTTACTCTGTCCGTGTAAGTTATTTCTGTAGAAAAAAAACGGTCAAGAACGATTCGGACTCGCGCACCGAGGGTTCCGTACAAATGTATATGTAAATAGTTTATCACAGGTTTTTTTTTTAAAAGTAACTACAAATTTACAGTTTTCGATTTTTTTCCTTTACTTGTGCTACATGACCTTGCTTCTTGCCAAATTTCGTGATTCTAGGTCAACTGGAAGTACCGTATACGTTTTGATTCCCTTGAGAGTGTCGAAATATACGTTTTTTGCGGTATCAACAGCCGTATCTATTTTTTCAGAGCTCCAAGGGACCGCAGACCTGAGTATATGGTTTTAATTTCAGCTCGATACCTCCACGCGTTCCCGAGATAAAGGGTCTTGACAGACAGACGGACAACAAAGTGATCGGATAAGGGTTCCGTTTTTTCCGTTTGAGGTACGGAACCCAAAAAAAACTCGACTGTGCTAACTATCGGTTATTATTTCAAAATAACCTAACAATAATTTGGTAAGATGGACGCTGGAGGCGAGAAGCACAGGACCAGTCAAAGTGGCGATGCTTAAGGAGGCCTATGTCCAACAGTGGACGTCTTTCGGCCAATTCAATAATAACATCCCTACATAACCAACCAATGACAGCTTAGATCCTATCCTGCACAGGACTGCCGTAATTAAATCTATTTTGACACCCTTTTCCTTCGAGTACTCCTGTTTCTTCTATTACTCTAATGAGGATTTAAGATACAAAGTTTCTCTAAAGCAAAGACCGGTTTTTCTAATGCCAAGGGTAATTGTGTAGTTCGTGGAAACTGTCCACAAAGGTGGATGAGGTTTTTCATTACAGCGTTTTTTCTTTAGTTTCCATGTAGTACTAATTTGAAGAGTAATTAAAGTTAATGAATGAGGAAAAAAATCAGCTCTTCCCTACATTTTGACGAGTTATACGAACATAAATGTAGGGAACAGCAGATTTTTTTTTCGCGATTTCTGGTTTGGTCCCATAGTAAAAGTTGTTCATAATGATGAGTACAATCACCTCTTAAATAATCATTATTTAAGAGGTGATTGTACTCTTCATTATCAAGAGTACAATTACCTGTTAATGTTTTACCAATAACCCTGTATATTATCTTTATAGATTTCCGGTGAAAACGCTTGTCTCGCTGTCGGTTAATTTAACCTTTTTTTGGTTAACTGTTACAGTTTCTATAATAAATAGTATTTAACTCAAAATCGCCAGTGTTACCGCGTTGTTCTTCTACTAAACTATGTGGATTTCGCCATAATTTAGATAATTTATTTCGGAAGGTTTATGTGTATAAAACATTAATATTAAACTTACATAACAATAAATAAATCTCAATGTATTGTCAAGACGTAAGACTGTGGGTAGCAGGGGAACGCTCCTGCTAGTAATAATATTAATCAATAAACAAATCACCAACACATTCGTTTCGTTGCTGTATGATCCGCAAAGTAATCGCCGAGCTTTGATATCGTATCATTCATTCTACAGGTAATGCTGCCCGCTACGGCGTAGAGCTCTACGCCGTAGCGGTCGTAGCAGGGGTCTACGAGCTTTCGTATTTGTATGGCTTCCGTCAAGCTTACTTTCCTTGAGTTTGAGAACTAATAAACGTTTATTGCAGGTACAGCTTATTTATTGTGCCCCTAAGGGTTGGTTTTTCAACCGACACATAATTTTAATTCATAGAATAAAATTGACGTTTGACAGATTTTATATGGAAGAACTGTCAAAAATTCAAAACTCTTCCTGAGATAAAAATATCTGGCGTTGAAAAAATCAGCCCTAAGTCTACAAACATTACGTGAAAACGTTTTCACAAACTCTTTTGTTTTTTCTGAGTGGTTCGGAGTGAATTTCGAAGCAATGTTCACACTTTACGGATCACTAATAACTAATACACATTTTATTTATCAGTACAACAAAATATCTTCATAAATAAAACTCATCTTATCAGTACAGCAACTGAACAAAATAACTCGCGGACAAATCCCTTTAAACACGACTTACGACCTCTAGCGCCATCTAGCGTCGGGTAGCGGTAATAACTTTAATAACGTGTCGACTTACGGAGTTTAATTCATAATAACTAACGGTGCACTGTGATCGGTTTATGTGAGAAGTTTAGTTGCATTCTGTTAATTATTATACGGCCGCAATATGCTGTTTTTGTAATAGTTTTGGAAAGTTAGGTAGGTACTTATAAGAAATTTGTATAATGCATGGAAAATTGTCGATAGTGTAGGAAATAGTTATTTGGAAAGTTTTGTATTAACATTCATCTACAAGGATATATCCGGGTATACAATAATAATTATGATGAGACCAATGTGACCAAACTTATAATATATTTTTTTTTTTGCGAATTAATTTTTAATTACTACAGTTTTTCGGTACAAAAACTTTCAGACGACAGTTTTATTTCCCAGATAAGATATCTGGCATTGGCAAAAATCAGCCCCTAGATGAACGATTCGAAGAATATTTTAATTTTTTCCATACCTAACTATGGAGTTTCTTTTCATTCTTTTTCATACGAAGCTACTTTTTTGTGCAACTCGAACCAATTCTATTCTCTTGTAAAAGTGCCTTTTATTTATATATTATACTTTATTGTACACCAGAAAATACATTTAATACTTTTATGTGAAACATGAAATAAATGATTTGACTTTGACATTAGTGACTGGTATTGGGATGAGTCCTTGACTTCGACAGGATTTCTTTATATGTAGTATGTCATTATAAAAACTGATTATTTTGAAATAAACCTAACGGTCCTAAAGCCCGATTTCATATTCTACACAAATAATTTCAACAAAATTGCAAAAAGATAAACTAAAACCTAAATCTCGTACCTATAAAAACTGACCGCCCGCTCTTAATCCAAAGGCGATTTTCCTTTTTAATCCTGCTGCGAAAATTTTATATAAACGCTTAGCATCCTCCAATCTTTTATACCAACGCATCATTAAAATTCCACCCGTGGAAGAATTAAAATGAAAAAACACAAACAATTATTTGAATACATGCACCGCAGTGGCAATCTTTGCGAGCCTCCTCGGTCACGTAGACTAGAATGGCGAAAAAAAAAATTTATACATATCTGGCTGGGACACCGATCGCGATACACGGACGTACGCGAGTTGAATAATTTAATTTTTTTCTCATAATATTATTATTTTATTAAATATGGCGAATAACCCTTCCCCCGCGCCGGGGTCCCCTTAGACACCCACCTTCGCTTAATTGTTCGAGGTTCAGCTATGTGTGTACCTATCAGGAATTTTAATACGTAACCACAGTAATCCCTTGCTCTTATTTTTATTGTAGGTTTTATTTGTGAATTTGCATATATAATTTATTTTTTTCCTGTCAAGGATTTGTGTTTAGATGTAATTATTTAGATATCAAGCGCAGTTACTGCTTCAGTATGCGAGGATTCTTTCAATGTTTGATAATGTTATGTATGGCTACATTATATTCCTTTGGAAACTATAAAAATATCTATAAATACATATTTCGTCAATATAAAGTAAAAATCGTGATCAAAAATCATACCATCCACCATAAGTAACCCATATTTCAACCTCCAAAAAATCCTTTTTTTTTTTCGAAAAAGTGTTGGGCCATATTTTAGGCGTGAAATTCGAAGCCATTATCGCGTCGCGTAGGCTACGCTTCGGAACTGTCGGAGGTTTTCGTCGTCTGAATTTATGCCCGCCCCGCTGTGACCACAGCGTGCGAGTTGGTCACACTGTGGGGTGCCAGTGACGGGGACGCGCTTGCACTAAGCAATAAGATTTTTAAAGAAATTACTTTCAACATTTCACTCTATTATATGCCTGGAATTGTCTCTTTATTTTGATATCACACATGGTAACGGTATTTTTTTTTTTGTTCAAGACTACTTATTCACGTCTAAAATCCATCATTTAGATTTTATAAAAACAAACCTAGCCCTATAACCCTCGCGTGATCTGCACAAATCCACAGACACCTCATGTATTAAAATCCATCCAGTTAAGATGCTTCCAGGGTATAAAGAATCACACATCTATGTAAGATACGCCTGAAGACCTATTTCGCGCAATCTGGTCATAATCAAGATATGTGTGTTTCTTTCCATGGAATAAAAACGAAGGAAAAATCAAAATGAAGGAAGGATTTTTTTACTCTTCAAAAATACCTCCATGAAAGTGTCCTCACAATATTTGATATTAAACTAGAGTGTCACCGGCACGTGAGATATTTCAGCTGTCTCTGAGCATGCGATGCTTCTGGTATTGCAGTTTTCATAGACAACGATGACTACTAACCATCAGGTTGATCTGCTGGTTTGTCACCCAAGAATATATAAAAATGTCCAACAATTGGTGGTTCGCTTCCAAGCGAAGGTCTTGCTTCGATATTCCATGATAATTAACCGACTTCCTTTTAAAATTCTGATCGTATTAGGCCCAGATTCTACGTGATCAAACCCATAAAATAATAATAAAGGCAATAAGCAGTATCTTTCTACTCTTCTATCTGGAAGACGTAGCGTTGGAAGGCTTCCCACAAGGTGGTCCGACAACCTTGTGAAGGCCGCAGGAACCCGTTGGATGCGAGAATCACAGAACCGGTCGAAGTGGAGGTGCTTGGGGGAGGCCTATGTCCAGCAGTGGACGTCTTTCGGCTGAAATGATGATATTCATGTATTTTTTTATGCGTTTTGTGTGTACTTAAAGATGGACACGGCAAGCGACTTAGCGACTTTTACTCACTTTTCGTGTCTGTCTGTGAGACTGCGTTGTTCTTTTAAACATTGCAACGAATTCTGATGCGGATTTCACAATCATTTAAAGAATTTATTCGGAAAGGTTTATGTGCATAATACTTTAATATTAAACTTAAATGAAATAAAGGAATCTCCGTGTACTTTCAAGTTGCAAAAACCGTGGGAAGCAGGCCCGGGTTGCTAGTAAGTAAATAAAGGTCTTCCCAATAAAGTATCTAAGAAAAGATTACCCGCTAACACTTTGACGCCAACTGAACGTTACCGCGTGGGTCAAAACGTTCCGGGTTCCATTCGGTAGGGTTAACCCACTTTGATTCTTTTCGATAATCACCCGCTAATGCACTGTGGCCGTTTTGGGTTTTTCAATGTTTTAAATAATGGCCGAAGAGGGTGAATTTCTTTTGTTTTCCGTTTAGATATAGGTATATATATTTCTGTGGGTGGCTGGCTGTCTTTGAATATACTTGTTCAATGTGAATGTTTTCGCCTACACTTTGACATTTTTTACGGTAGATCATGTTGTTATATCAAATGATTTATCTTGATGTTTTTTTTTAATTTATAATAAATTTCTCGAAAAAGCATGGGCTAGACTAGAACATTGATACTTAAGAGCGAAATTCACCAATGTGTTTTCAAAAAAATACCTTATGGATAAACCGATAGCTTTGAAACATAAATGTAATCATTTAGCATTCCATAAAGAGGCTTTAACAGTAAACAGAAACCACGCTAAATCTTCAAACTACAAAGATTCAAACCCAACGCCAATGACAAACCTTTGACCACCCAAATATTAATAGACCATTAAAGTACATTGAACAGTTGTAACAGGGGCTGTGCTTGGCAAGTTTGCGTAGCGGTTAATGTACTGGAAACTGCAATAGTTAGTATCGCGATTAGACTATTAATATCTGGTTTGGATGGCGCTTCGTTGTGCATTGATTTAGGTCTGTTTTGCTTAGATTGTTTAGAGAGTTTTCTATAATATTTATTTGAGCAAGATATGGTAGGTAAAGGTAGTTTCTTTTATGTAGATGACATAGCTGTTTTCTTATTCTTTTCATACCGATGGTACTCTTACTCGTTTTTTTTTTTTTAAGTTCGTGCCCAGTAGGTGGTCACATTAATTCCACTTAAACATAGCTGTCAATCTACTGCCATACTATTTTAATTTATACCGATCGATTCTGTAAAAATCTCACCGTGAAAACTTAGGTGAACTGAGTTTGTTTTTGCTAGAAATTGTCAGCTCACTCCACGCTCACTTCATCTTAGTTTTCATGGTGAGATTTTTACAGAATAGCACCGCAGGTTACAGCGTACGAGTTAATCGGATGACCCTCTTATATGCTACCATGTTGATTGGCTTAAAAAGACATATAAATACACTACAGAGAAACGATAGAACTTTCAATAATTATAATCTCGCTTAATTAGAAAAAAAACAAACACCATCCATCAAAATTGAAATCCCGAAAAAATATATCAAAAACAAAAACAATCAACATGAGAATCCACAGCAGAACGCCGATAACCTAACTATCTCCCGAGACGAAGAAAAATATGATTAGGAAAGTTTTTTAATCAATAAAAGGAACAAAAAATAAAGTAGGAAGCGTTCTCGGCTTCCTGGCTTCGTCGGATTTTTTCGTCTTATTTCTCATTACACCGGCGCCTTGCCTCGTTTCCCCTGACGTCATAGTTATAATCATTTATCGTTTGACGGCCGCCCGCGGTCCGCACAGCGCTTATTTCTAAAGGAAATTGAAAAAGTTGCCTTGATCGCGAAGTGTGAAATAGAATCGGGATCGAGTCTCAGAGCTGCTTGCTGGGCTTGATGGCTTGTTTTAAGACTGTAATGCACATAATCTTGTAAAGCTTTATTAAATGATATCTTTACATGATTTGGCAGCATATTGAGCGTACGCTGATTTTTTGGTCCGCTCAATATTAGAGGCAGCAAAATCAGCTTGATATCTTCCGGTATTTACGATGTCTTTCAAAATATTTTGATCTTGAAGTTATATTACATAAAACAGAATAGAAATACTCTCACAACAAACACTATCACATCACACATTATACAACATCATCAACATCTCATTAACATCATACTTTTACAGGCTTTTTAATCTTAGAATCGATGAACCCAGTATACGGGGTTATTGGAAAAACACCAACATCCTCTTAAGAGGTCATTGTACTCATCATTATGAACATCTTTTACTATGCGACCAAACCTGAAATCGCGAAAAAAAATCAAGTGTTCCCTACATTTTGACGAGTTATACGAACATAAATGTAGGGAACAGCTGATTTTTTTTTCGCGATATTCCGTCTTGATGTTCTTCCTCGCAGGAAACAGTAAAGAATAATAACTATCTTCTTCTTTCCTTCCAGAAACTCCTGTTCCTCATCCCGCCATCATTCCATGTGGAGAGGATCATGACCAGTGGCTGCGGCAGTCGCATCTGCGTGTGGGGGTCTCGAGGAGTCACCATCGCCGAACTGCCTGCTAGATGGGGAAGATCTGGCCTCTTTGATTCTGGCAAGGAGACTGTGTTGTGCAAGTAAGTGATCATTTTTATGGCTTTTCTTATGAATACAATGATTATGTCATCAAGATATACCGATGATGGGTATCTGATGAAATGTGATGGATAAGTCTACGAAAACTACCTAATACAAATATGATTTTTCATCGTAGAGTGCGTCAGTTTATTTAACGGCGTAAGCACCTATTGTGATGTCGTCATTTCTAAGATGACTTACTTACTAGCGTACATCGACTATCAAAGTGATATTCAGCAATAGTATCTTAAAGCCTTTACCCATAAAGCAAGTCAACACAGCAAAATCTTGAAACCCCAGAACCATAAAAATTACTAATAAATTCGCCCCCAACAAAGTTTTAAACAAAGGCCAATATAATGCAACAAATTTCAACTATAAAACGAAGGCTTAACCACGTCTAGTGAAGAAACTAAACACCTGAAATCTAATAAAGCCTGATAAGTTCCCGAGAAAGCTGGCACGTAAGCATCGTGTATTTTCTACTATCACGGTAAATTTTGTAACCTATTAAGCTCCTCGAAGCGGCTATAATGTTAGCCTGAGGTAACGATTAAGGCATAGATTACTGTTTAGATGACAACTTGTAGATGAGACTGTTCTTTGAAGGAAGCTGGTGGTCAAGATTTGGAAAATCCTTGAAGTTAGAATTTATAGTTGAGAGAATGATGATCTTGGTTTGTTTTCAGATTATCTTATAGACATATGACATGAACAATCGAATATTTTGCAATTCAATTAGGTATAATTAAATATTCGCTCTGCAGAACAAATGCCAAACTTAAGTGGCAGTGGGCAGAGCACATTACTCGCAGAACAGATGGCCGTTGGGGCCGGAAGGTTCTACAGCGTACCGGAAGACGTAGCGTTAGAAGCCCTCCCACAAGGAGGACCAATAACCTTGTGAAGGCTGCAGGAATCCGTTAGATGCGAGAAGCACAGAACCGGTCGAAGTGGAGGTACTTGGGGGAGGCCTATGTCCAGCAGTGGAGGTCTTTCGGCTGAAATCGTGATGATTCGCTCTGCATAATATTAGGTTCTATCGATACAGTTTATTTTTTTCTCTCTTTATAAGATCTTGTGCCACAAAAAGCCAGCTATAATGGCAAATGAAGACCTCTCAGAGGCAGACTCCAATTAGGCACAAAGCTACCCCAGTACTACCCCAATATAGTCTAAGTGTTTCGCGCTCGGAGTCACCACTCTTTTGTACATGTTATTAGGCGGCTATATCTCCAAATTTGCATATTTCGGCAGTAAAATTAATTCGAAGATTTGCCCGCATCCACCATCCAGACGGGTGCTCAAGGGGGTGGCTTTTGTAATGTTTTTGGATTTCTGCATTAGAATTTATACGTACCGATACGTATTGTGGCTTCGTCCCTAAGACGAGTATTATACGAGTCGATGACTTTCAATTAAGTGTTTCGATTGAGCGCCGACCAAGTATCAAAATTGTTTCCAAGTTTATGATAAGTAGGTTAGAGGATTGATTTAATTTTTATACTGTTAGGGGGGAAAGTCGTTTATTGAAGACAAAGATTGCGACTGATTTAAAATTGCTTTAAAATATTTGTTGCCTCGTAAACTTGTAAGTTATCTTTGGTCAGAGTTTTGGATTAAATTAGGTTATTAGTGACACAAGCAATGTGTACTGACCAAATCTATTGTCACAGTAATTATTGAATTCGTTGCGGCTTTGTACTAAAAATCTTATCAAAACTACTGTGTTGTATGTAAGTCTTGACAGAATGTGTGTAAAAATGTAACCAGTATTTATTACATTACTTTTCTGTACCTTGTGATCCTTATGCTAAAAACCCTATATTCTTGTTATTTCCTGCACTATCATGCAGATTATCGTTGTCATATTCCTAATTAAACTTTCTTTCTTACTTTTCATATCTCAATTTATGTAACGGCTATGAGGCGTATTAGGATTGTCAGTTAGAAATCGTGTAGTAAACTCTTCAGTTCCTTAATCATATAGAACTAATCCCATACTACTATCTAAATCTACTAGAAAAGTTGCAAAGCATCAAGTTCACCAAATACATCTTATATCCCGCCTGACTTATGGTAATAGCCGTTAGCAGTCCCAGCACAGCGCAGAACCCGTTGGTATTAATCCTTACTACTAATATTAGCAATAAACGGCCCCTTTCGGCTAATTATGCTAAGATGTTCAGTCTTGCCGTCTGCACCGAGGATTTGAGTTTTACACTTTGTTTATACTTCAGTGTACATGGATGATAGCATGATTTTTGGCACGAGTCGTTGAAGTTGCGAGGAGAATAAAGTTGTGGATGAAATCTTGGGAAAGCAGGTTCTAATATTGAACACGAATATTCATATTCATTTATTGCGTTCCATATTGTAAAAAAGATGTTACAAAAGGCGCAGCAAAAAGATTAAATTAAAAAATACAAAAAATGAAATTAAAACTATTACTAATATGAAAATAAAAAATCGAGGTATTTAAATTAATTTAATAATATGTTAGAACATCGTAAGTATCGCATCGTAACGTTAACCGGTTGTTGGAGCGATGCTTTAGGGAAGACCTATGTCCGGTAGTAGACATCTTTCAGCGGAATGATGATGAACAACACACACCTGAATATTTGACAGTAAAAGGACTTAAATATTTTCTAAAAATTAATACCATATATAGCAGATGAAAAAACAAAGCAGAAAGAAATAGCTCAGAAGACAAGACAAAACGATACAAAGTAATCTATAACCCCCAAACCCTATTAAATATGAGCAATCACAAATTGCCTTCACCTTTATAATAATCTTTAAACACAATTTTCCCAACTAATTTACCCTGTGTCGCAGCATCTTCAGCTCGAGTGGGCTCGTATATTCTTTGATAACCCCTTATCGCCGCCGTTCGGTGCATTTCCGAGCTTCCGAAGCGAATCTCCCGCTAAATATTATGTTGGAATATTTACTGTGTTTGCTTCTGTTTTGGTTATGTAAGTTCAGGTATATTTGGGAGGTTGTATCTTGATTTGGTAGAGAAGAGTCTGTTTTGTGTATAAATCTTTGGAAACTTATTTGTTTCCTGCATTGATGTATGTGTTAACATTCGTAACATTCATTGAATGTTCAATTGGTAATAGTTAGACGGACGAGCTGTAAATCGTAATTCTTCGAAGTTAAACTAATCACGCAAGAATCCGCTGGATGCGAGAAGAACAGAACCGTTTGAAGTGACGATGCTTCGGGGAGGCCTATGTCCAGCAGTGGACGTCTTCGGCTGAAATGATGATGATAATGAAACGAATCACGTTAAGAAATAGGGATCTTAGTCCAGTGTGATTGATTTTCAAAACTAAATCAATATTAACCAAAGCACTTATGAATTGTATCCTAACTCCTAGGTAATATTAGAACCTAAAAGCAGTTTTAAAACCTAACAAATAATTAAACGCTCATTTATTGGCACAGACAGACGTCAAACAGCAGTCGATCCTCTTTAAACACAAACGAAACAAGTTGATTCGCACGGGAATAGAGCCTACGTCCAAGGAAGTTTGTTTGATGTTAGTTTGAAAGTAAGGGATTGATTCTGTTAGGTGTTTAAAGGCCTTTGTGTCTGTCTACTGAGTCTAGAACAGGTAATAAAAGGAAATCATTTTTTTTTATTGTACTTGCTAAGCTCATCATCATCTGCTTAAACTTTTCCCAACTAGGTTGGGGTCGGCTTCCAGTCTAACCGGATACAGCTGAATACATGTATTTTACATGGAGCGACTGCCTATCTGACCTCCACAACCCAGTGACTGGGTAATACGATACCCAATCATACTGGTAGTATTTTTTTATTTTTTTATTTTATTTTATTTATTCGGGAAAATAAACAGTTATACATTAAAATCTTACACTAAGTTATAAATATACAAGATTTATAAATGTATAACCTACAACATTTTCCACATCATATTAAAAGTTATATCAAACAGTGCGCTATTCTGAGATTTTTAAGCAGAAAAGTAGCTAAAACTAAACTTAAACATAGACAGGCATGCAAGCAACAGAGATTGAGAGAGTATAAGCTAATATTAAAGTAACTACTAACTATTGTATTCTAAAGTTATTTTTTTGGTAAGATTTTTAAATTTTTGAGCAGAGACGAAGAAGAAGTCAATGTCTTCAAAGATCTTATTGTACTGGTTGGTAAGGCGGCGTATGGGTGCTCGCAAGCCCGCGTTTGTGCGACAGGAACTTACTGCAAATAGAGGTCTTGCGCGCACCCCACGGCATATCGTTGTTCTGGGTACCATGTAGCTAATCTTGTTGCGAATTTCAATACAGTCATAAGTATTGCACAGATCATACAAGAACATTGTTTCCAACATAATTCGCCTAGACTTTAAACTTTGCAGGCTATACTTCTGCAATAGGTCATTGTAGGATGCATAGGTACGATGGCAACGAAAATGCATGGCCTTTAAAAATTTTCTCTGTACTTTTTCGATCATATCGGAATATTTACCATAGTGGGGATTCCATACCGAAACAGCATACTCTAGCTGAGAGCGGACTAACGACTGATACAAATACAGATAGGTAGAGGACCGGGTAAATACTGTAGCCGTTCTCATGATAAAACCGAACATACGGAAGGCTTTATTAACAATTTTGTTGATATGGGAATCTAAATGGAGTTTGTCGTCCAACAGAACTCCAAGATCACGGACCAGGGTTTCTCTTTTTAGATTTTCGTTTTTTAAGGTGTAGGGATATGAAAAGATATTTTTATTTTTGGTAAAACTAATGACACAACACTTGGACACACTAAGTTGAAGCTTATTGCGTGTACAGTATGCCGAAAACGCATCTAAGTCTTCCTGTAAGAGAGAGCAATCACGGTGGCATTTAATAGACCTAAATATTTTAATATCGTCAGCGTACAACAGTAATTTTGAATTTGCAAAACATTTATCGACGTCATTGATGAATAGAATGAAAAGGAGAGGTCCCAAAATGGATCCCTGCGGTACTCCAGAAGTAACATCTACAGTGGTAGAATAGAAACCATTTATTACAACTCTCTGAGTTCTGTTGCAAACATATGAATAAAACCATCTCAGCAGGTCCCCACGTATCCCATTAAACGCAATTTTCTGCAAAAGCAGTTCATGGTCAACCTTGTCAAAGGCTTTCTTGAAATCAGTATAAATGGTATCAGTTTGAACACGGGCATCCAAGTTGTTAAACAAATAATCTGCGAAAGTCACCAGGTTTGTCGCGGTTGATCTCCTTTTGACAAAACCATGTTGCTGTGGTAATAAAACGCTGTGAAGTAGAGGGTACACTTTATCATGTACTAATCTCTCGAAAACCTTTGACAAAGCTGACAATATTGAAATTGGTCGATAGTTCTCTACGTCATACTTAGGTCCTGACTTGTAAACAGGGGTTATGTTTGCGAGTTTCCAAGCTTGTGGAAATATCCCCTTAGAAATGGATAAATTAAAAATGGTATGCAATGGTGCACAGAGATTAGTGGCAGTCTTCTTAATAAAGATTACTGGCAAACCATCTGGTCCAGGTCCTTTTGAAGGGTCCAATGACTCGAGCCCGCTCAGCACATCAGCCACCGAAATTTCAATACCACTTATAAGCGAACAGGTAGGGGAACAGTCGGTATGCGAGGACGGTACATTTGTTAAGGTAGATGGTTCATACACCGAATGAAAAAAGTCAGAAAAAATGTTGCAAATGTCTTCGGGGTTATTAAAAGGCTGATTTTTATATTTCATGGTAGAAGGAATTCCAGTAGTGGATTTTTGTTTGGAAATGAACGTCCAGAAGTGTTTAATGTTGTCTCGAATACCATCCTCTACAGAGTTAATGTATTTTCTATATGTTTCTTTACACTCAGACTGAAATCTCGTGCGGTATAGTTTAAACTGTTCATAGTCCGATAGATTCTTGTACATTTTCCATCTAATCCACGCTTTGGATTTGTTTTTATATATGTGTATCAGAGATTTTGAAAACCATACAGGAAACTTCAAAGACTTAGTGCTAACCAAAGGCACATGTTTTCTTATTATGCCAAAAATTGTGTTATAAAACGTGCCTAAATACTCGTCAGGTGTTTGATCATTTAAAAACGCATCTTCCCAATTTATTTCTTTTAAGTTGTGGTTAATGTTTTCATAATTGGCTTTAGAATAGTTATATTTTTTAATTGTGTTACGAACCATTGAACAACCGGGTAATGAAACAGATATCATCACACAAAATGGGGGATGATGGTTATCTAACTGCAGTAAAGAATCCGTGGGCGAGTATGTGGTGCAGTCGTCATTACTAATTATCAAATCTAATATTCTCCCATTCAGATTCCTTGCGTTATTAAATTGATGAGCGCCGAGAAAAGACATGAACTGACATAAGTGGATACCTGTAGGAGAATTTCCTCTACAAGTTAGAGCAGTTTTTGAGGTACCCGCAGTGCACGTGACCCAGTCAATTTCGGGTAAATTATAGTCCCCTAACAGATAAAAATGGTCAAGATTATTATGCCCAAGTTGGGATTGTAATAAATCGAAATAATCAACATATATACTTTCAGGCGTTTTAGGTGGTATATAAACTGCAGCAATAATTAACTTTTCACCTCGACCCGAGCATGGCAACTGTATTAGTATGTGCTCAATATGCGTATGTATAGAGGAACGAAGAAGTAATCTTACTGAGCGAAGTCCTTTTAACACAGCGACAAGAACGCCACCTCCGTCTTTCCTTTTGGTGGCAGCGCGATCTCTGTCACATCGGTGCACAGTATACCGTTCATCGATGAACTCGTTGTCAGTTATTTCGGGCGCCAGCCAAGTCTCGGTTAAGATTATTACGTCATAAGAATTAGCAAGGATATTCATATGTAGGGTATGCAGTTTCGTACGGATTCCCCTGCAATTTTGGTAATATATTATTAAATTATCCGTCATTGTAATTTTGATCTGTCCGGAATAAAATAATGCCAGCATTATACGTTGTGAATATTAGAATCAATGATAGTATTGTACTCATAAGAAATTCATTAAACATCAGCACATAATAATATAACCTCGAATAAACCATGATAAAGGCATGGTACAATGTAACTTTATAGTTAAAAAACAATATTACAGAGTTCGGGCAAATATGATCTGATATGCCACCAACGCGTAACGATAAATACATTGCAATCAAATCTAAGAGATTATTTAGCACAAAATTAATTAATTCCATTTTAAAGGTCGATCCATTCGACACCAATGCCAAGTACAACTGTATACGAAAACTGTAAAACACAAGATGCAACATAAATTTAAATTTGTAGTTCAAGAACAGTGAGGATTTTATTTCATAGTCCAGGTAAATATCATGTGATGTTCCAACGCCTAGAGAAAAGCGTATAGCAATTACACCGAAACGACTTTTTACTTTAATCATTATTGAGGCAGTACATATTAAGATAAGGGTACACGTAAGATCACGTCGTATGAACATAAGAAGTGTCTCATTCTCAAAAACTATAACTGTTATACTAGGGCAGCCTATGACAGAAATGCATGCAACAAATAAGTACAGTACAAATAAAGAAACAGCATAAAAGCGTTTGCTGTGAGTAGCATAATTATAACAACTTTGTTTCTGAAATTGTTGCAGAGCCAGACTTGATTTTAGCGATGTCCTGTGGGACCCGAACTGCAATGGCCTTAGCGCCTTCTTTTTCACGGACGAGTATGGTTCCATGCTTGACCCAGACAAACTTATAGTCATGCTTTTTGGCTGCGTCCCGGCACTCACGAAACAATTGTTTGTTTTTCAAGGTTAAGTGTTCGTGCATGTAGATTGTCAGTGAGGTACCCGATACTCCCAGTTGCTCCGTTGTAAGCCCCTTGCAAAGTCGATGAGCGCTCAGGATGTTATCGCGTAATATTCTCGAAGTAAACTTCACTATAATATTTTTAGGCGTGCTATTATGCTGGTGCGCGTGTGGGACTCGATGAATAGATATTATGTCGTTTTGTTGTATATTGCACTTGACAGCAGAGCCAATATTCAGCATTAAATTAATAAGATTTTCATTACGCCTTTCCGGTATATTGCATATTTCTATATTACAATTTCGTGCGCCCTGTTCGAGGCTATCAATCTTGGACACCAAATCCGAGACCAGCTTATTCAAACCAGCAGACTCCTGAATTTGTTTACAACAGGAGTCAATTTTTTTGCTAAGATCGGTGTGCTCGTCGGCGACAAACTGGACTGAGTTCTTAAGGGAATCGACTTGACATGTCAGACTTTCATGTTTCTCATCCAGTTCAGACACTCGCTGGCTCAAAAGAAGCTGATCCGAACGAAGGGAATTAATATCATTCTTAATCTCCGAAGCAGCTTGAGTAAGGGAAGCCAAGTCGCCTTTTATTGATACAACATTATCAGATATTTTGGTGATACTAGCTTCCATGTCAAGCTTCCACTCACGCATCGTACTCCTAAACTCCGTAGTCAGATCTTTTATGGCCTGGATCCACTCATGATCCGGTTGTTTACGCTTACGTAATGACACATTCTGTTCGCCGACCATTACTGCGCCAGGTTCCTTGTTTAAGTCGGTATCGGAAAGAAACTTTTTATTCTCTGAGAACTGTGACATTTTGTTGTGGTAGGGTAGAACCTCTTGACTTATTCAAATTATAGTAAATAATAAATGGAAAAAGTTTTGCGTCTAGTGGGATTCGATCCGGCGACACTTCGCGCAGGCCCAATGAGACAAAAAGCTTGACAAATACCGCTCGACCACCGCGACTTATATGTAGTAGGCGAATTTAAGCACCACTAAGTAGAGTACAACTTTGACGAGCACGCGCTGATCATGTGACTGTTAGTTAATTTGTTCTCGACACTGAGGAATTATTAAAGTTTGAAACAGTTTTTTGCAAATAACTGAGATTACACTGAGTTTATTATGAAGTTATTATGACAATTCGTTAACACTATAGTCACTGTGTGCCACAATTGGGTTTATTAGTAGTAAGACTGGTTGTCAGACTTTCGGACTTCTGACGACCCGTAACGACTGTCAAAGATCCACGAATATCAGCCGGGACCAACGGCTTAACGAGCTTTCCGAGGCACGGAGGGGTCTTAGTTTGTATAAATGGTCACCCATCTACGGACCAACCGTGGCAAGCGTAGCTCAACCTGATCGATCTACCCGTGCAGCTGTTATTACTTAGCCACAAGCCCCTCTATTGTACTTGCTGAGCTATTTTGCTTTATGGTAAAACTTTTTTAAGGCTGCGTCCAAAAAATAACCATTACAGATGGAATCAGTATTCCATCAGCAATGGCCTATTGCATCTTATCACGAACCCATAAATGGATAACAAGTAACATTCGAACTAAACTTCACATCAACAAAACACCATAATCTACTACCATAACCATCAAAGACAAATCCCATACATTAACCCAAGATCGATAGATAGCGATACATCGCAACCTAATCCTTCAACCGCGTCGACCTACCCGCAAACCGAACGATCCTGTAAGTCTCAATTACTGGGTAACCCTGATTTACCCGACGACCGATCCAATTTGTAAACGGGACTCGATCGGAGAAAACTATTTACGACATTCACAGTCAAAAACCAACCTAAAGTCAACTATAGAAAGTCGAATTTTAGCATTTAGAGTCCAGAGATCACCTTCCAAGTCGATATTGTCTAGTCATGCGAGTGATGACCATGGAAAATGTTTTTGCACCAAATTACGCTTTGATTAGAGGGGTTAGGGTGTGTTTTGGTATGGCCATGTTTGACATCGGTCGGCCCGACCTGAACCCCAATTATAGGCCACAAACTATTTTATCTAACACCCGTGTGACAACACTAATCTTATTAGAATCTATTGGAATCGAAATCGTGCCAAGAAAGTAAGGAGTAGATGTCGTATTGTCGAATAGTTCCGTTCGTACAATATTCTTGTTTTAGAGCATTATTTGATTATTTATTTGAAATGTTGCAGATTTAAAAAATAACTGGTCAATTTATTTAGATCTACAATTATTATGAATTTGATTGGATGGTTACCATGAACTGGTTTTTTACCCGTTCTTCACCAAAGGAACCTACTACGCTTTGGGGTGGGCAACTAGCTTCATCTTTCTAACTAACCGACTCCTTAATAATTTAGAAGCACCTACATGTAATGCTCTCATGATTTATAATCATCATTTCAACCCGGAATCACTCACTGCTTTGCGTTTAGTCGTTCTTTCCTTCTTGACATAATTCAGGGTTTTATCAAGGGTAAAAAGTATGCATATATCGTCTCTTTCTTTTAAACTGCAAGTTTACCTTTTAGTCTTGAGTTGCGCTGCACGATTTCTGACAAATGCGTGCACTGACTGGACAGGTCCTCTCCATCTGTGTGGTTCTTTCCTCAAAAGACCATCTCAGACATCGATCTACATGGTCTTCATATAACCTGACCAAGATTATGTCTGGACTTTAAAAGAGACTGTGACCTCGAGTTTGTTTCGGCCTTTCTTCTCAGATTAGTCAGGTAGGAAAAGCCGACCTCATCTAGTTTAAAAAAAATATGATTGTGTAAAAGTGTTTGAGCAGACCTACTTAGAAAAATAAATCATTCGTCATTCATTACCTTTCCTACCTCTAACCGCTTCCATTCTTGCCCTCACGTCTCCAGTGATCGGGATTGATTCTCTTGCGGCGTGATCCCGGCTTTTGGCTTAAACCAATTTGCCGGTTAATCCGAGGTACATGTACGGACGCTTCGGTACCCCAGCAATACACCCAGCTAATACCTCCTTATTCTTTGTCTTTCCATGAGATTTTGTTCTTACCGGTGATTTTCGGTAGCTTAATTTGTGACGTTGGTGGTGATAGGCTTCTGGTGTGTTGTCGAACTTGTAGTGGGTCAGGATACCTGTTTAACTCTGACTAAATAATGTTCTAGACTCTATCTATGCAAAGTCTCAACTTAAAAACCTTATATGTCGAGGTTCCTGTGACCGAGCAATGTTTAAGTCCCACAAACAGTAACTAAATATGAAGTTTTGTTACCTAATAAAGATAGAATGATGACAAATCGGCTCCCCAAAATAATCCTTCAACAAAAACAAACTTGCCGTAAATCCTTAATCAAACTATCACACAAATTGACCATCACATCTTAGCCAAACTTTATTAACAACATAATCTCACGGACGCTTCAATAAACATGTAAGAGACCGATATGCAAATATCTAGCCCCCGTCCAGTTTGTACGAGGTTGTTTGAACAAGACTGGACATGGATCGCCAGTGTAAACATGTTTGAGGGATGTTAGGGTAGTTATTGAGTGTACCACTAAATATCTTTGTATGGTCTTGGTAGTCTTTGCTTAGGGACTTTTGGGGTGAATTAAGTGACGAATTTATATTGTTGGATATTATACATTATTATGATAAGTAGACTGTAATGAGCTAAACTTGGTTCTTGCAATCATAGATTATAAAACTTCATAGACAATACGAAAATAACGCATAAACTAAATTGCAAATATTTTCAAAAAGCTTTAGCTTTCGTTGCGAAACAGTCTATCAAATACCAAAAGATTTTCTGAAATCCTTAAAAGTGTCGAAACCACAAAACACAAGATAAAATCACGGCACTTCCTCCCCAAAACCGATCAAACGCCATAAAAAACTGAAGAAAAAGAAAATCCCTTTCTCACGTCGAACCTAAGTACCTTAATCGCCCCCTATTGTGTGTACACCGATTTGCGGGTAGATCACAGAAAGAATCCCTTTTTTATCCCTTCAGGGAGTCTCGCTGAGCCACTGGACCGTGTTACCGGTATCGATAACAAATTGGGGATGCAATTCTTAAAGGGTTGAAAGGATTTGGGAGTTCCTTACAAGATAGGGGTTATTGAATCTTTTGTCAGGTCCCTGTGGAATCGGGTCTCGAAAATTATGTGAGTAGGTATAGGGACTTGTTGCTTTTCATGTTTTTCGTATAAAGTTGTCCGAAGTCATATATATCTTGTTCGACTTTTATGTGTATTTTTAGATGAACTATACTAACATGTTTACCACGTAGGTTTGACAAGAAGATGCGTTCACGGTTATTTACAAATACCTATGAATCTGGACACATGGGCGATGTTGTGTAACAAACCACTTCTTACTCAAATCGCAATAAACGTTATTTTAATGCTGGACTGTTTTCGTCTCTATTTTTCTAGTATAAATGGTGGTGACGGACACAAAGTTAATATCCAATTTCGTTTCTAACAAAGCAAATCGTGCAGTATTAAAAATGAGAGTACCAAAACTCCAGTGGGAACTTTGATTAACCAGCAAAATCATGCACATAGCTTTAAAAGAGCAGCCAATAAACCACCTGGCCGTAGTTGTGTATAGTAATTAACGGCGGTTGCAATCCGACTGTTTAATTCCGAACAACGCCGCAATAAACGTAACGGTACCGGACCGGTGCCGTGCCCACCCACCGAAACGGAATGCGATGAAAAAGGCACGATGTCCACACACACTTGAGGAGGGAAATTACAAACGGCGGTGGCGTCCGCCGACCGTAATATCATTCCGTGCGAGTCTTGAAAACGAAATTAAATTTTGCATGAAATGGTACAATATACAAAGAAAGTGGCCGGACAAAGGCAGAGTGGCGCCCAACGTGGGGCCACGGTTGGTTAGCCCCCGCGAGCCGGACTTATCGTGGCCGCGTGTGTAATTTGTTTCTAATCATATTACATTTTTGTTTCGTCTGTTTCTTTGTGATGCGGCTTCACTAGGTAAGATTTAATTTTAATTAACATTTTTTTCACCTGTGTTCTTATTGCGAATTCTGCTACGCTATTCAGAGCGGATACGTTTTACAAATATCTGTGCAAAGAAACTCGTTTTTGCTAAACTCAATCATTTTACTTTAAAATGATTAAAGATATCAAACGTATTGGAAATGGAAGTCGTAAATTTTAGTTAACAAACACCCTACAAAAGAATGAATAAACGCCAGAAAGAACAAACATCGACACATTGGGCAGCGGTTGTCAATAATTTATACTTTATCAAAATTATACAGACCCTAGATTTTTACCTACACCCATCTAACATTAGAACTACGCAGCATCTCCTCCATTATTAACAGGGCCCGAACTCGGCCGGTTAATTAGCCCCCTTCATAATGTACAAACGGTTACAGAATACCTCTAGAAAATTTACGCACTCATAAATACACACCGTCTGGCACCCGGTGATCTCAGCAATTTTCAGTTTTCGGCAAGCACCTTAATAATTCAGAAAGTAGGCGCGGCCGTAGCAAAAATGAATTCTCTAATGTGAATGGAACTTAGACTGGCGCCCAACCGGGCCAACGGCAAAATAATTAAAGCATAGCATTAAAAATTCTTCCAGAGAGCTCCACTGCCCGGATATGTGATAATATTAATACGGCCGGCTCCGGCTTTTTGGTTCGGACGGTCTTAGGTCCGACTCCTGATTATTACAATTATAATTGTGAATAATTTAACGCTCAGACATGTGTGAATTAATTTTAATTAACACGTGTTTGCTGATGAGTGCTGCCGTTGGACAGTGTTTGGAATGTGTTGAGGGATCGGTAAACACTTCTGTTGCAAGGTAATGGATGGAAAAGTGCAATTTGAAAATTATTTTCATGTTAGGCTATTATTGACTGGATGTCACAATACCTCATTGATAACCCTTTCTGCCCAGAGAGGTTTTTTATGACGCTGTTTTTCTACCCGGTGCTAGTTTGAAATACACTGAACCATCAGCTACAATTACTTTCGAATTGGGTTACCCACAAGAATTATGGCGTTCTTCCCCCTCAACTACCGCGGGCTGATACAATTCTTCAGTCCAAATCCTCTCCTACTAGCATCTAATGCTGGAACCATTTCTACACAAAGAAAGTTCTAAAATATACAGCCAACACGCGCGAAGTTCGTCTAGATTTAGTGTTATTTCGCTACGGAGTAGCTTCTAACTTACATTCGGAATATATCGGTAAGGAACTCTTAGTTGAACTGTTAGCATAATGGATGGAGTTCGCTCTGATGATGTTCTAAGTTTCAAGTTGGCAATGCAAAGAAAGTTGGTGTAAAGTTTTATTTTCACTAGGAGTAAGGGTTGCAATGAGGAAGTTATCAATCAAAAAATCTAAATCAAAATATTTTATATCACTTATATTATTACATGGGCACTTATGAAACGTCAGAAGCTAGGTGCACGGTTCCAATTAGTCGTTTCCTTAGAGCCGGCAAGAAACTCCACGGTTACTCTTTTTTTTTAATAATTGGCTTTTAAAATGTGTTTATTTATTTATTAAGGTACACCAACAGCTTCTATGTATAATTTATCTTAAGTACTATAATCACAAAAGTCTCGGCCTTACACAGTCGCCAATTACAGGTTTACCAGCAATCTCAGAAATAAATGATCACACATAATAATAACAAAACTGTTGTTGTGTTCAAATTACAGTAAATCGTCATCTGCCTTGCCTTTTCCCAACTATGTTGGGGTCGGCTTCCAGTCGAACCGAATGCAGCTGAATACCAGTGTTTTACATGGAGCGGCTGCCTATCTGACTACCACAACGCAGTTACTGGGTAATACGATACCCCTTGGTAAGACTGGCTGTCAGACTTTCGGGCTTCTGACTACCCGTAACGACTGTCAAAGATCCACGAATGACAGCCGGGACCAACGGCTTAACGTGCTTTCCGAGGCACGGAGGGGTCACGGTATGTAAAGATGGTCACCCATCCACAAACCAACCGCGCCAAGCGTAGCTTAACCTGATCGATCGACCTGTGCGGCTGTTATTATTTAGCCATGGGCCATTCAAATTACAATAAATAAATAATAATAAATTACAGTAATTACGTATGTCTCAATCAAACTACCTATATCAATTAACTATTGCACACATTTTTTCCGTTAGACTTGGATTTCTCCTTATTCGTCGATGTACAAAGTCATGTACTGCTAACAATTTATTTAGTTTACTTAACTAAACAATGCGGTAACCCCACCGCCAACTCTTAGCTTAAAACCCGTCTTGCCCCCAAAGTCCGCACAAAATACGAACTACCCGAAAATTGACCACTCCAATATTTCTCTCTCACCTACGCATTGTCACGATCCAAGTCGTAAAGCCCGTAAGAAGCACGTAACAAGCCACAACGTCAGTCCGTACGTCAGGCCAGGCGTGGCCACAAACCCGCAGCGCCTTGCAGAAATAACCTTTTGCGACAATCGTATGCATGCGTGTCTCGCCTTGCCTGTGTAAGCTCCGAGATGTGTGGCCACCCTTAGCTTAGCCTGTGATGAATTAAAAAGAGGTTTTGTTTGTAGAGAATGGATACAAGTTGTATCTGTTGAAGAATGGATGGGAGCAGGAACTGCTGCAATCTGTACTGATGTTTGTGGTGTTTGTTGTCCGATTTTTCTGTTTCTTAATCGGGTAGGCTAGGCACCCAATTATTTTCTGTGGCTTCAAGTTTTCTTGCGTGTGCTAATAAACGAATCCAAAAACACACACACATTCACAAATTCAATTGTTTCTCATTCGCCACAGTTGAGCTTCTGTTGTTATAAATCAAATTTTGATTTCAACAGTTTGATTTTGAATTTAATATAGGTACAGTCAGCAAAAAAAGTCGATTAACACTTCAGTTTAAAAAAGAAAAATATTTAACAGTTTCATGCCGCTGAAGTACGAAACTAAACACCTCGCAGTCTCTCATCAGCCGCACTAAAATAATAAATTGACTATAGGTAATAGGTAATACGGGCTGGTTTCCGCAACTCCACGTCAATGCGCGTATTTTGCGTACGGGTGGGAAAACCGATTATTCAATCCACCCCAGTTCCTCAAGGAAGGCCAGCAACGCCTTGATGTTGCTGACCGTCTCACGTAGGGTACCTGGGTTACCGAAGTACTTTGCCCTGTACGTGGTGATCACCGGGCAGTTTAGAAGCACATGTGCCGCTGTCTCGTCATCCTCCATGCAGGACACTGCGTACTGCACTGCGGACTGTCTGTTACTCCTATGACATGACATGTCACACATAAAGTGACTATACAATGGACATAGTATATAGCAAAAAATATAATAATCATTCAAGATCTAGATTCTAGAACGAGATATCACAGGTAACAAAGTAAATTAAAATAAAACAAAGAATTTCCCTTCAGCCATTAACCATTCCCATAAAGCCCAATTTATCAAAAGTCCCGCCAAAAACTTCACATAACAATTCTACTTACACGAGCGCTAATCAAACTCACTATTGTACCAAGCTTCGCGTAAGCCCTGTACCTGTCATTTAGCTACCGGATTACCGACCAATTAACGAAATTGGGTGAGAACTCGTTAAATAATCCAGTTAGCCGATCGGCGGCGGCGAGATCAAAGCGGGGGCAATGGGGTGCATCGATAGCTCGATCTTGCACCCTCTGGCTTGGAGAGTGTTCGTTTTTGTTTTAGATTATGTGTGGAGTAGGTGAAGCTTTATTACCATCTCTTTTACAAATGCAGTCAGTAGCATCAATGTGCACTTTTATAATTTCTAACGTGGCGATACTACATAATATATTCTATGTTCGTAAAATGTATGGAAATATGTGCAAGTTATAACGTTGTCGGGAAATTAAAAAGCGTCTTCATAATGTCCATACGTTTTACTTCCATGTGTTATCGAAATGGCGTGGACGTTAATATCGTCACTTTAGAAATTAAAAAAAAACACACATCAGCCTATAAAAATAATAGATCTATCGATACGATACTTTGAGTTTCTTGCACTCTCTGAGTTACCAAATGACTTTTTGCCCTAAACATGCCTTCTTTAAGTTCCTACTTTTGACGTATTGTCTGCGTTCTCTCTCTCTCACTCAATTAGACTTTATGAAGCAATTCGTAAGTACCTTCAAATTAGACTCGTACCTTTTCCTGGAACTCTTACAATATTTATAAAACCCAACCTAAAGTAATCATAATCCACATATAACATCAAAAATACATTACTTAGCAAGAGAGTTAATCAATTTTGCTCGCATAGCCGCTTCACAGGTGACATTTACATATTTTTGCGATGGCCATGTTGTTTCAAAGGGTCTGAATTTCAAAAATACGACTCCAACACATACTCTCATTAAGTTTGGAACACGTAAGGAGAGAGACTGAATACTAATTGAGAGCTAAGAGTGATGTGAGTAGAACCGACAGACGGATAATTGGCAAATAACTTACAGACGTGGCGTTGTTTGTGCCTACGCAGTTCAGGTGGCAGCTGATTGGCGGGGCAGATTATGTAAAGATTTTTTATATAGATGTAAGTTTCTATTTTTGTAAGGTTGACTCTCAAAAAAAATCAGGCTTTGCCATTGGTGCGGTCATATGAATAATCTAATCTAATCCAACTAGCCTGTACTGTCCCACTGCAGGGCAAAGGCCTCCCTCTCCCTTTTCCACACAATTCTGTCTTTAGCTAGTGCCGGCCAGTCCTTACGTTAGGAGTCAAGCTCGTCCCGCCATCTTCGTCTTGGACTGCCACGATGGCGTCGTGCGTTTAGTGGGACCCAATCGGTGGTTCTCTTAGCCCAATTTTCATCTGACATGCGACAAACATGTCCGGCCCAGTCCAGTCATATGAATAATCAACCGAAAATGTTCCCACTGCTGGGATACAGGCATCCTCTATCTATAAGAGGGAGTGGGCTCAGCGGGCCCAGTGCGGGTCTGTGCGGGTGTGCGGTCATATGTGGTCATAGGAAATATACTACATAATTTTCAAAGCTTAATTGATGACATATAAGTGTTGTACAATTTAAAAAAAAACAATTGCTTAACCCACTAACCCACACTGGGTCCGTGTGGCGTGTTATGGCCCACTCCCTCTCGAAGAGAGGAGGCCTGTGGCCCAGCAGTAAGTACATTATAGGCTGATTAGGCAACTGTTTAATGATATGAGACAGTCGGTCACTGTTATTGTGTAAAACGAAACGTTACTTGTAAGAATAATGGCCTCTTTCAGTTCGGCCGTTGAGAGAATGCGCTCCTGACACCTGTCAGGGCGACAATTCCAGTAGCTAATAAAGATCAAATTCGCAAAACACGTATTCGTTTGTATGAAACTGACAGGTGTCAACGCAGTCTCTCGTCGGCCGCACGGTAATTTTCTGATGGACATAAGAGTATACACCACAAGGACGCTGAACGTTCTTAAAAATAATGTAGACAGCAAATTTTTTTAGTTAAAAGCATTTACGCCGAACGGTATTTCATACAAACTTTCAAGCCCTTATTTTTCGAAATTAATGAACCGATTTTAATAAAACTTTATACGTATAAGCAGGATACAAAGGTATATAGAGAACATTTTCGAAATGTCTTATTTAAAAAAAGATAACTGGAAATCTCTGTTTCTATGGAAAATTTAAAATCGGTCTAATTTGACTGTAACACTATTTTTCTAAAATGTTCTCTACTAACTTTTTAGACCTTTGTATCCTGCTTAGACGTACGAAGTTTAATTAAAATCGGTTCATTCATTTCGGAAAATAAGGGCTTGAAAGTTTGTATGAAATGCCGTATGGCGTAAACGCTCTTAAGACCACACGTCAATAAAACCTCATCATCTGCCTAGCCTTTTCCCAACTATGTTGGGGTCGGCTTCAAGTCTAACTGGATGCAGCTGAATACCTGTATTTTACATGGACCGACTGCCTATCTGACCTCCACAAACCAGTTACTGTGTAATACGATACCCCTTGGTAAGACTGGTTCTCAGACTTTCGTTCTTCTGACTACCCGTAACGACTGCCAAAGATCCACGAATGATAGCCGGGAACAATAAAACCTATAAGTATGAATATCTTAATTTTATATTATCATGTCGCATCTGTATTATGAACTCTATCACTCACCGTCGAAGGTTCTCGCGTGGGGTGTTAGCTCCAGGGGCGAAGCTATGGTGTTAATTATACGATTTTCTTTGAAATAAGTTAATAAATATTGGATAAGGCCCACCCTCGCTGCCCTTTTAATGAACCCGCTCGATACCTGGCCATGTTTTGCTGCACCGATCATGGAAGATGAGTTTTCTTAGTTATTATTTTGAACTCTGTTTTACTTAAGGATTCGTAAATATTTTAAGGTGGAAAATTTTAAACTGCCGGATAACTTGACCGTTTTTTACAGTTGAGAAAAGAGTGAAGTGTGAGACGAGACGATATCAGAGATAATCTTAGGATAACTCGTCTTCTACTTCGTGTCGCTGGCACAACTGTATTTTAGATCTTTGACTTTGGACTTTGTAGGCCTTGTTGGCTTTGTTGGCCTTGTTGGCCTTTGTTGGCCTTTGTTGACTCTTGGCCTTGTTGGTCTGTAGACCATTTTTTATTTTATCAAATACCTGGTACTTGATGACAGGCCTACGCTGTCCTCCCATACCTGCTGTAATTTGAAAACATTGTAAAAGCCAATTATTTTTAAAAAGAGTAACCGTGGAGGTTCTTGCCGGCTCTTCTCCATAGGAAACGACCAATTGGAACCGTGCACCTAGCTTCTGACGTTTCATAAGTCCCCATGTAGGTTTGTGTGAAATAAAATATTTTGATTTTTATCATGTTGACCCAAAACTTCGCCACTTTCACGGCGTCGTCGGTGGCAGCGCTGGGGTCACTTCGACTGCATGTTTTGAGACACAGAGGGCAGGATAGGAGGTGGTTTGCGACATAGCTCCACAACCACACCCTACTGCCGTTCCGTCGAGGTAGCCCCCCACTTTACTAGGGAAAGACCGGACCAGTTCAGGGGTGTCGTTTAAGGTAAAAATAAATATAAGACTGACATCACGATTCATTTTGTGAATGGTTAAACAATATTACTTCCTGATTTACCTCTGCACATGTACAGATGCCAGCACATCAAGCTACCCGAAACTGTCAAATTTTCTCAATCAACTTTGAACCTTACGCTGCAGCGATAAAGTTAAAAATCAATTAAAGAAATTTGACAGAATGTAGTAGCTTGGTATGCTGGCGTTTGTACCTAATGATTGAGAGTCTCGTAATTATTCACAAAGGAGTACTACAAGAGTACAACCATCCATAACACACACAAGATAAGACATTCGAACGAATCAAAACACCCAATTAAAATACATCAGACAGAAACCTAATAAAAACCCATATTCATAACTCCATTGAGGTGTGTAATAAATTCGGAGAGAGCTATCATAAAAGGGCTCATACAGTACACATCTACATTACAAATCGGCCTCATCTCCCACAATGATCGACACTGACGCGTTATTAGAGCGCCTTATCTCACCGCATCTTGTCATTCAGTTTTTACGATTCATATTCATTGTTTTTGAGAGTGCTGGCTGGGTTAATGTAAAGGGGGACGCTGTAGTTGTAACAGAAGTACCAGGGTTCCATGTTGGTTAAGAGAGTTATGTGTCTCTTGGGGCCTTATCATTATCATTTGCAGGGCATGTCAAGATGACAGTGAATAGTTGCACCGCACATGGTTCAAAACCGCTTGACACTTCAGTTTTTGTCACATTTTCTTCTTAGAACGTCGATGTCAGTTTATACACAGTCAGCCCAGAAATTGGCTACAAGCTTGGCACCTTCAGTTGCGTCCATCAACTCCTGTAGCGTGCAGACAACAGAGGGGCAATTCTCGTAATTTTTAGAACGTTCACAGTCTGATCTCAGTCTCAATCTGTTAAAAATATCTCTAATTTCCCTACATTTTTGAGAAGTTTTTGACATTGATTGTGGCTGGGATGAGATTGCGATTTATTCCGGTCGGATCTCTGGGAATTGACCTTCAGGACACGCTGGACACGATACACATATTGATCTGCTATATCTATACAGGGTCCCATTAAAATAGATGGACAAATTTTAACACAGCGCTCAGTACGTCTAACTAAACATATCCAAGCAAATAAAAACACCGATTAAAGTGATTTTATTTTGACCTAAAATAATAAATTGCCGGCACATTAGTGTATTTTCGTTAGCTGATTTTATTTTTCTTGTGAGTATCTATGCGTTTCTCTTTTATATTTT
This sequence comes from Mesoligia furuncula, assembly GCA_916614155.1. Lineage (NCBI taxonomy): Eukaryota > Metazoa > Arthropoda > Insecta > Lepidoptera > Noctuidae > Mesoligia > Mesoligia furuncula. Next base: position 3,543,580 of record OU744810.1, read on the forward strand.
TTTACCATCGTCCTTATTTTGGTGGTCTGAATGATTCGTAAAAGTTTGTCCACCTATTTTAATGGGACCTTATATATTGAGGGTATGGCCATCCCCTGAGATATATTTTAAGAACCAAGAAAGAATAATCGCTCAAATGACTACACCAACCTCGATCAACAGGAGCCAAAATATAACCGAAACTTCAAAATGTGTCCATAAATTAACTCCACTTTGTCACATTTCTTTTATCAAAGACACTAGAGATGAATCTGAAAAAAAAAATAGTTTATTTGCACCTTCATGTAAAAAATATGGTTTACTAAAAAATTGGCCTAAGGTAAGTAAAGTTATTTGTTAGAGTTTCTTCCAATACCAAAGCTAGAATAACTTAATATCTTGTAATTATAAGTATCAGCGCCCACCCTCGTTATCATTGTAGCCGTTGATCAAATAAGGTACAAAATATTTATTTTAATTACAGAAATTACTTGAAATATAATAAGTTGAAAAAAGATCATTCCGAAATGATTAATGATCTTTCATAAAGCATTTCGCTTAATCATCATCATCATCATCATTTCAGCCGATAGACGTCCACTGCTGGACATAGGCCTCCCCCAATTTTGGGGGGGGTTTGCCATAATCGCCACGCTTGGCAGGCGGGTTGGCGATCGCAGTATGGTATGATGGTGGAATGCATAGAGAACGCTGCTGCCCATTCTCCGGTAAGACCCTTAGTCGCCTTTTACGACACCCACGGGAAGTAAGGGGTGGTGGTATTCTTTAAGTCCGGCACCACACAGACCCTTAATACACTTTTGCAACATAACTGCAAACTAATCAAACATCCAATCTTCTGAACCTCTCCTGCATACACGAATTTAAATTTCTGTCCCATACATTTTGCTTATGAGAACACCGATTCGGTTCGACATTTTCGTATAAGAGTCTGTAAAAACTCCATACGTTTGCACCGCATTTTCGCCAGCACTTCCAAACTGTGACACATCTGAATATAACCCTTACGTGGGCGGAAATAAAGGTTAGGGTACGCTTTCAAAAATGGAGTGTAGAATTTTGCAAAGTGCTACAGAGACTGAATACACGCTTGAATTATTTAGATAGCAATCGTGGGTCCGTATTCTGATCGTTTTTCTCATCGGTATCGGATAGGAGCACTATGTCTGTCCCTGTCTTCTCTTTAGTGATAGAGAGGGATGGCTGTATTCATAGGTGGGGCTGCTTTTGTTTCGTTTATTCATAGCATGTGTCATGAAAGTGATGTCTAATACGTTTGGGGTTGAGCGTAGCTTTTGAATGTTAGCTTGAATAATGTACCTGAGGACTGCAGAGGATGCCTTCGCGAAATATTTTTGGTAAATGATAGGGGGTTTGTAGGTAATTTTAACCATTGAATTATAGTCTTTCTGAAATTATGAATAATGGAAAACAAAATTTACTTGGTATTGTGGTCTTCTGATAAAAAATTCTTCTCTTTGTACTGATGAAACTGAAGATGTATTGTAACTTTTCTATAAGGAAAATACAACACTATCATTATTTACAAACTTCTATGGATTCAATTTGGCCATTACAAAAGTTTAGCTAATAAATTACAATTAAAACCCGACTGTCTTTACTCCCATTTACACCTTTATTTAATATATTATCTTCATCTTCTTCTTCTTCATCCAATGCACTACCGTCTCCAATACCATTGACATCAAAAACACTAATTATCATAAAAAAATCCTTCATATCATCACAAATACTCCATACATCTGTCGAATGATCACAAGACATTTTTCCCCGTTGCGACTGGCCAGTGCCGGGCTTCGTAAATTAAAATGTGAATAATTAACACCGACCTCCCCCCCCTCCCCTCTACATGCCACCCTCAGACACCCCCCCACTCCAGTCACACGCCACCCAGATGTATTAGTTTTAAGCTCTCAGTTCGTATGAACGCGATTTAGGGTGAATTCAAAAGGCAGATAGTTGACCCCCTCTAGTATTATAATCGTGTGGACGTTTTTCGCGTTTTTAGTTAATACGGTCTTGGGTGGGCGGGACCGTGTAAGCGATTTTGATCTTTGGAGGCATTGTTTAAATAATCCTTGGGACGTTTTTGTGATAGACAGTCTGTTAGGACATAAGTGCATATCTGATCTCCTGTCTGGTTTTTCAGTAGGATTAATTTATTCTAATTGAAAAAGATCTAACTCGTTGATCCTTTTTTTTTTATTTTGTTGAGAACAGTTTACGACGAAATCCTTGATGAGAATTTTGGAATAACAGCTTGTGCGCGTACGAAATCTGAAAAAATACATAATGTATAATATTAATTGTACTGAGGTCCTAGTTTCTTTAGTTGAAAATAAATGGCGGGCTTAACAACACTTTAAAGATTCTTCCTTGGGGTTTTAATTTATAAAACAAGCGTTTTTTCTTTTATCTATTTGTTATTTTGGCCAGTCAAAACCAAGTAGTTCAGCAGTTTTCACGATCTCGATTATAGAATGCGACACCATTTTTATTCAAATTGTTTATATTCCCAGTTCATCATTTGATTATTACGAGAGTACCATACTGAATTCCCCACAAATACACAACCGATCTTTACCAATCAACACCCAATTTTAAACAACGAACGAACTTATTACGTCATCAACGTACACGCAATCAGTGACGAATAAAACAGGGGGCCAATCAGAGGGCATAACTAATTCAATTTGCGAACGTGGCCGAACCGCGGCGGAAACGGACGAAGTGTTCGACGATCGTTAATATTGATCAGTATTATCCCGGATCGACGATTTACGTGAAACACCGGACTCCCACATCGCTATACATTTAATTATTAAAAGGTTTACACGGATGTAGGCAAACTGAATAAGCCGAACGAAAGGTCTCTTATTTATTTTGGGTAATCATATTGATACCATACACCATACTTCATACCCATACTTCCCGTGGGTGTCGTAAAAGGCGACTAAGGGGCGTACCGGAGAATGGGCCGCAGCGTTCTCTATGCATTCCACCACCATACCATACTGCGATCGCCAACCCGCCTGCCAAGCGTGGCGATTATGGCAAACCCCCCTTTTGGGGGAGGCCTATGTCCAGCAGTGGACGTCTTTCGGCTGAAATGATGATGATGAATCATATTGATCAGCGTCTTTCTATACATAGATCTTCCTTCCATCTTGCATCCTTACAATCTGAATCATTTTGAAGGATACTGCTAATGCATCATATTTTCCAAAAAATTGTCGGCTCAACAACGTAAATAACACAATGAATGTTGTTGGAACTGTCAGAATGAAAGCCATTCCTACTGTTAGTGTGTTACGCAATTACCTACCCCGCTATTATAAATTCCAGGAAATTGATAAATCGCAAATCAATGACAGGATGATTCCTGGAAATTGATAAATCGCAAATCAATGACAGGCTACAAACTCTAAGTTAAGGAAAACTTTTACCTAGTGCATAATTTAAGGTCTCCCACAAGGTGGTCCGACGACATTGTGAAGGCCGTAGGAACCCGTTGGATGTGAGAAGAACAGAACCGGTCGAAGTGGAGGTGCTTGGGGGGGCCTATGTCCAGTAGTGGACGCATTTCGGCTGAAATGATGATGATGATAATTTAAGAAAAGTCTTCAATACTTATTTTATTCAAATGGAACAACAAACAACCAAAACATAGAAAAAGAAATACACAAAACTTATAGACAATATTGTAGCTCACAACGCTGTTCACAGATACTTTAACAGTGAAATAAACGCTAAGGTTACAGATACATAATGACCGACGACCGACCGCATCAGATTGACTTAACGAAAATTTTTAAATAAGCTTAACTTCTGGCTGCGGGTGTCACCGTCAGGGCGACCTGCTTCTCACACGGACAACGACTTCCGCGTCACCAGTCCTGAATCTCTTTAAATTTTGGCTGCTGAGACCAAAAGTACAAATGTAGTATTCAGGGAAGTTTTATACATATGTGACATTTATTTTAATATATTGTGGTGTCTTACGACTTGACATATTTTCGTTTTGATTTTATATTTAAATATTAATATTCTGTGTTAAGTCTGATTTTATATTTTAGATTAAGTTTTTATAGCATAAAAAAAAGTTTTGTATTTTAAAGTTTAGATTTTTATGTATTGTGTAAAGTGCTTTGTATTTTTAAAGTTTACATTTTTAAGTATTAGCCGTAAGTTGATTTTTCATTTTATTTGGTGTGTGTTTTGCAAACTACTATTGTAATGGGGTCATCCTGTAAACATAGTCGGTCTTATTACAAAAAAATGCTTAAGTACTGGTTTAAACCAAGATTAAAAGGTCTAGGTTTGTGACGGTATTAAAGTTAGTACCAGTATCAAAGTGTGTTCCGATTACAAAACCAAGACTATCCGAGGATCTGTTAGTACCAAAGAAAGTCCATGGTTCAAATAATATCCACAGATAAGAAACAAAAATGGCATTCTTTCATTCGTTCCTACAGGCTTTATTTGAAGCAACGTTCTGTTTCTATAAATATTGATATTATAATAACACTTGAAATGTTTAAATAATTATTTATCATTACAAAAATATGTCATAAATTTTATTGTTCTTTGTTTAGGTTACAATATAATGAACAAGCACAACTTGTACTTTTGACGCGCTTTTTTTAATCAAGTTCGTCATATTTTTCAACACCTCTAGCTTGAAATGGAGCGATATACATTGGGCTGTCCGCGTCAGTTTGTAAACACACTACAATATAATGCATGTTTGCGTCCTTTTGAATAAGTAAATGCACTTCTTATTTATTAATATTATTCTTAGTATTTCTGTTACTAACAGTCTGTTAGTTGGTTTGTGCGTGAGTTGTTGTGTACACACAACAACTCAAAAAAAAAACAAAAAAAATGTTTTACTAACTAACTTTCTTCAGAACTCCAGAAAAAACTGAAAACTGTGTTGTGTGTTGTTTTGTATGTGTTGAAACTGTTTCAGAGAAAACTGAAGTTCTGAAGAAAAAGTTACCAACATAATTTTTAAATTATTATTACGTAAACAATGACTTGTTTCATCTTATTTCGACTACCTAACGCGGATGTTCTTAATATTATAGGAAATATTACGTAATGCGCAAACCACTTGTACTTCAGGACTCAATGGGCATCTTCGAGGGTCGTGGGATAAATCCTCACTTAAAACATCCACTATTTTTTCCTCAAAACATTTTGTGAACCTATACTTATACTTAAAATCTTCGTCACTCAATTCGAAAGGATTTACACGATGACGATGTCTGTAAGATCGCTGAGACTTCTCCAGCATATTCAAATCATCCAAATCCATCAAGTCAATCATATTAATATAATTTTTTTTACAATTTGCAGATAAAAAGAGAATAATCATCAACGCTAACCTCAAAAATAAGTAAAGTTAGTACCGATGTTAAACTAGGGGTCTCGGCGGACTAACTTTAGTACCATAGATAGTTCAAGAACTAGTGATAAACTTCATTTTGAAATAGCGTTTTATTTAGTCATGGTTTAAACCTAGTAATAATCCCAGTACTAAATTTAGATCGTGTTTTGGAATAAGGCAGTGAGTGTGTAAGATTAATAAATAAATAAATAGCACAATAAGAAATAAAAAAACAAAATACCTAGTAAACAAAAGAAATCAAACGCTGTCCCATCTATATTTTTCAACATCCATGACGTTCCTCGCGAAAAATGTTTGTTGTTTCCGGCGTAAGGTGAAAAGTCGGGGTTCGGATGGTGAAAGCCATTTTCACCCCAAATATTTTATTGTGATCATTTCGTTCGGTGCGTTGATTACCGGTGGGTAGAGTTGATACTGTGTACCTGTTCGTGTATTGATGGTTCTTCGAGTAAAGAAACGAAAGATGTCGACAAGAATATCATTAGGTTCTCAAGTAATTAAGTAAAAATAAATTGTGTTGCAGGTTACGTCTGGTTGTTTGAACGAGTTATTCCGGTCTGATCCCCTGAGCCTCCCCCCCCCCCTCTACCCCCTCCTCGATCCCCTGCTTGTTCTTCTGATCGTGTATTAGTAAATGGCCTGTGACTTTAGAACTGCACCGTTTACTACCAAACTTTTCGACACTAAACCCTACTTTGAACTACTTTCACTACCTCACCAGGCTTACCAATGATACTCTCATATGGAACAAAAGATAATTAAGAATTACTTTCACACAAACTCCTATCCGTCTTAAAACACTAAACACTTCCATCCGACCGTCTCTTTCGAAACACACACATCTTTTAACACCCCTCTCTGTGTGGTTCCTTCGCCAATCCTTTAGAAAGGTTCCTCATCCGTCAGGGTGGCGTTTGCTTGACAACCTGACTTCAACAGTGACACCTGTTCTCAGGTATATTCATGACAGGACAACCCAAGCCTGTCCTAGGTGGAATATTTTACAATGTGCACGTGAATTTTCTAATCTGCTGAGAACTTGGAAAGCTTTAGGGAAGAAATGAAACATGTTGCTTTGCATACAAGTTGAAGCCGACTTAATCAGTAGTACCTGGGGGCCTAAAAAGGCCACTTTGGCAGAATCATAAAAGGATAACAGAATGGACAGTTAACTGTTAAGTTAATCGTATCAAATCCCATTGGTGAAGCATTTTTCAGTTATTTTTTTGTCTGTGCTAAAATACCAATCAATCCAATCCAAATCCAATCCCAATCTCTTTGATTGTACCTACGTAGTGCAGCGAAAAAAAAGAAAAACACGGACTGTCTTCGCCATTTTATAATTCCTTTTATGATTCTCCAAAGTGGCCTTTTCAGGCCCCATGGTATATAAAGTTTTTGGGGAACTGCAATTCTAAGGTAGGAAGACAAAATTGATACCAAATGCAACGCTCCATTAACAATAACATGTTTCTTTAGCGTCTTCCATAAGTATGTATATGTTCATACCAACGTGCCTGTTGTGAATGATGGTATTTAAATAAGTGCTGACAAAAATAATGCCAAACGCAAGAAAAATCCTTTGGCTACAGAACATCTTAGGACCTACTGCGTTTTAGAGAGAAGAAAGAAAAATAAGCTTATTTGTCACAGAAACACGTGCATACACAAAAAGATAATTATCTATACATATAATAAATCTGTAGAAGGGTCAATTCTGTACATTGAAAATATTGAAAAAATAAATAGCAGGGGTGTTGCTAGATCGATACCAAACCCAAATATGTGATTAAAAAAATTTTTGTCTGTCTGTCTGTCTGTCTGTCTGTCTGTCTGTCTGTATATGCAGGCATCACGTGAAAACTAACGGTTCGATTTCGATGAAACTTGGTATAACTATACCTTATTATCCTGGGCATAAAATAGGATACTTTTTATCCTGGAAAAATACGTAGAAAAAAAAATCTTATTTTTCGGTTTTATTCATAGACGTTGTTCTGTAGAACCACGAACACACGTTGCATTACCCGTAGTGGATAATTTTCCATTTCAATTTAAGAGAATACAGTTTCCTGTAGCTTTGTGTTACGCCATGACAATAAATAAGGCTCAAGGTCAGACCCTAGGAGTTGCTGGCGTAGATCTTACCGCGAGTTGTTTTTCACACGGGCAACTTTACGTAGCTCTTTCCCGTGTGAGCAGTCCAAGAAATCTTCATGTTCATATTCCGGACGAGCTCACTAACAATGTTGTGTATGCTGAAGCTCTCAATTAACTTTCTGTCGCATTGTCACGATCACTTTTTTATCATTGCAAACTTTTCGTCACTGTCAGTAATTTACTGCTACATGCTACTTATCAAGGTCGGAATTACTATGGAAAAAATACTTACTACAGAACGCGAGCTCAACAGCAGTAGCTCAATAGAGGGATCTCCTTAATTATTATAGGCTTAGCTGTATTTGGGTCCAATAGATATTTATAAGATGTCATTGTCAGAGTTACTCAAAATGGAGAAATAAACCATCCACGCGAAGACCGACATCCGCGCGGACGGAGTCGCGGGCGGAAGCTAGTCTCTAATAATAAAGAAAAAAAACTGGCCATGTGCAAGTCGGCCTCGCACACGAAGGGTTCTGTACCACAAGGCAAAAACGCCGAAAAAAAACATGTTTGTTGTATGGGAGCCCCCCTTAAATATTTATTTTATTTTAATTTCATTATTTATTATTAAAGTTAAAATACAACTGAGTATTTTGTGAATATTTCAAGTGCCTACCTGTTGCCATTTTTGATATCGAGCAAACAGGGGCAAAAAAATCGCGTTTGTGGTATGGGCCCCCCTTAAATATTTATTTTATTTTGTTTTTAGTATTTGTTGTTATAGCGGCAACAGAAATACATACTTTGTGAAAACTTCAACAATCTAGCTATCGCGGTTCTTGAGATACAGCCTGGTGACAGACAGATGGACAGACAGCGAAGTCTTAGTAATAGTGTTCCGTTTTTACCCTTTGGGTACGGAACCCTAAAAAATGAGCTATAATCACGACCATCATGACCTGCCTAGCCTTTTCCCAACTACGTTGGGGTCGGCTTCCAGTCTATCCGGATGCAGCTGAATACCAGTATTATACATGGACCGACTGCCATCTGAACTGCACAACACAGTTACTGGGTAATACTATACCCCTTGGTAAGACTGGTTATCAGACTTTCGGTCTTCTGATTAGTCGTAACCGTAACGACTGTCAAAGATCCACGAATGACAGCCGGGACCAACGGCTTAACGTGCTTTCCGAGGCACGGAGGGGTCACGGTATGTAAAGATGATCACCCATCCACGGACGAACCGCGGTAAGCGTAGCTTAACCTGATCAATCGACCTGTGCGGCTGTTATTAGGTATTTAGCCACAGACAATAAATAGTCGACAGCTGCACGTCATGACTGTGACAAGAAGGCTTCCACTCAGCATGATGCTGTGCTATACCCACAGCACAGCACTTTCAGTGGTTGCCTGAAAAGGACATACGGTAACCAAGTCAGGTTAAATGAATCATACTAAAGGTATCAAAATAAACAGTACCTACTTAGAATATAAAGTAAGTACATAAACAACCAATTATATACTTAAATAAACTTAGGTGTTCATACTACCTGCAATCACATATCTTCACACTAATAATATTATAAAGGCGAAAGTTTGTGAGTGTTTGCTACTTCTTCACGCTCAAAAGGCTGGACCAATTTTGATAAAATTTTATATGGAGGTAGCTGACACCCTGGATTAACATATAGGCTACTTTTTATCCCGATATTCCCACGGGATCGAAATTTATGCGGGTGAAACCGCGGGGCGCAGCTAGTTAGTAATAAAGTCAAAGTAAATTATTTCGCGGCATCACCACTGATGGCGGTCAAAAATATAACAGAAATCGATCAAAACATTCAGATAAACGTGACCCACCACATTTAAATGGTCCAGTCCTCATGCATAATTAATAAAAATAGCTCACACACGATGATCCCCAGCATTAAATACGTTATAAATAATAGAAAGCATGTTTCAAGCCCCAGAGACTTGTCCCGAACTGCGCATGCATATTAACCATCACGCACAAAAATAGAATAAATTAATAATTCTATTTTTCTATTCAAACTCCCCTATATCTAATATATAGAAGTTGGTGTCACTACGCAAACTCGATGGAGGATTGCGCGACAATTGTGTGTGTAAAAACTTTAAAATATTGTTTTATTTCTTAGTACCTCTGTAGGTAGCTTAAGATGTTTTGATCCTTGATAACTCTTCAATAATGTAAAGCCTTATTTTTATGTTTGTTATTTTTATTAGTTATTAATAACCGGCAAAGTCTCAAGCCAAATATTGTTTTAATATTGTGTCACTTACAAAATTATGTGGAGGAATGAGGAACATGATTTTATTTTAATGATTAGTTAATAATTACCGTCAGAAAGTTGAAGTCAAATATTATGTCTTTCAAGTTCTTCGTTATTTGATGGTTGAAAAAATTACCATTTTTTAATAAAGTGACTGAAAATAAAATCACTGAAAATACTCACTCCTCTTCTACTGTCAATTTCCAGTAGGTACCTACAAAAAGCCAGTAATGTCAAAATTTATTATAAAACATAAATGTTCCGTAGTCCCGTCACATATAAATTTGAACAATAATAAATTAATATGTGCCGACAAATGGTATGTGTTCACAACTCATCTATAAAGTGTCGTTAGGCCGGCCGCACACGTATAAAATTGCCACCGTATATTATATTCGGTTTGTTTAATTAAAACGAGCACGGGAATTGAACCGACGACCCCGTGTAGAACACGATTTTTTATCACATATGCAAATATATCGTATATTTTACGTACGAGTTATATTGACCTCTGCCGTATTGGGTCAATTTGGGTCAAATATTTTATATGTTATTAAGATGTTAAGGTATAAGTGCCCATAGTAAATTGTTCTTATTATTGAATGGTTTATAAAACTACAGAATCCCTCAGCAGCTTACAACTGCGAAAGTGTTGGAATATAATAAAAGAAAAGAAGATTAAATATGATAGCGTCTCTAGCGTCGCCAATTTAACGTCACTAGATATATTATATTTTAAAATAAGTAATCTAATTGATGTCTTACGAATTGTTGAAGTTATGAATACGGATCACAATCCAATCAATCCCCGAATTACAATGGATTTTTTTCATTATAATAATATTTGTATCTGTACAAAAATATGATTCGTGATATTCACTTGTTTTGGAATGATGATCCATTTTTCAGTCCAGTCCACAAAACACAGCCTTCAAAATAAAAACAATTAATATTTATTGTATTTGCCTTTCAATATTATTCATCGAGCTTCATTACCATAACACACAAACCTTTTGTTCATTCCTCGATATATCGTCCGCGTATTATCGGCGTTAGAAACAGCCAATCGCACAGACCACCGGCCGTTCAAATAATCGTAAATTCACCAACGGACAAAATATAATAAATTGCCGATGAGATCTGTGCGCACACTTCAACAAAAAAAAATTGCGTCCCAAAAAATCTAACGTGCATCTTAAGTCAACGGAGTAAAGGTGAAAATTGGGTGTTATAAGGGTTCAGGGATAGAAGAGTGGTTACCGATGAGTCTATATTTGCACTCTGAACCCTTTGTTGTCGCCTTTTTTCGGTTGTTTCCGAATAAAGGCTGATAGAACACGTTTTTCAAATCATTAAACAGTTTCGACCGCGGACGCGGTTGCGGGCAAAAAGGAGGTTTGTGGCCAAAAAAAGGAGCTGGAATAAAAATTGCGAAGCGTTGGCCTGGGACGAAGTGATCGTTGTTTTGCCACGGTAATAATGTAGTGCGACTCGGTGTTGTTGGTGCTGTTTCTTAGACCGATTATTTTCAAACAAAAGGGGAAAGATAGGTATCTCGCAAAACAAGTGAGAGAGTTTCTGATAGGTGCTAAAAGAAGTACAGCGGTGTAATTGCGTAACAACGGCAGCAATGGTTTTCATGTTGACAGTCCAACCACATTCATTGCATTAATTACGTTGTTGAGCAAACAAATTTTTCGAACATATACAGCAATGGATTTTGTTTAATAGTGTGTTACGCAATTAGGGTTCAGCTTTCCATGAGTCGTGGCCCATGGAGAGCGAGAGAGTATCATAAGCAAGCAAAAAAACCGGGCAAGAGCGAGTCGGACTCGCTCACCGAGGGTTCCGTAACATCCGGGTTTATGTGTAAGGTTTATGTTTATGAAATTAAATGTTTTTTTATATTTGAGTTGGTTGAATAAAAGGTAAATTGCGGTTTACGATTTATGACGTATTAAAAAAAAACTACTTACTAGATCTCGTTCAAACCAATTTTCGGTGGAAGTTTACATGGTATTGTGCATCATATATTTTTTTTAGTTTTATCATTCTCTTATTTTAGAAGTTACAAGGGGGGGGGACACATTTTACCACTTTGGAAGTGTCTCTCGCGCAAACTATTCAGTTTAGAAAAAAATGATATAAGAAACCTCAATATCATTTTTGAAGACCTATCCATAGATACCTCACACGTATGGGTTTGACGAAAAAAAAAATTTTTAGTTTCAGTTCTAAGTATGGGGAACCCCAAAATTTGTTGTTTTTTTTTCTATTTTTGTGTGAAAATCTTAATGCGGTTCACAGAATACATCTACTTGCCAAGTTTCAACAGTATAGTTTTTATAGTTTCGGAGAAAAGTGGCTGTGACATACGGACGGACAGACAGACGGACAGACAGACAGACAGACAGACATGACGAATCTATAAGGGTTCCGTTTTTTGCCATTTGGCAACGGAACCCTAAAAACCAGAATATAAACACCATTGCCCTGTCCGTTATTTATCACTAACTTAATTTCTGGGCACAACATAAAGCTGACCAGATAGATTTATTGTAAATTCATTACGTCCTACTAGAGAGATACAAACAGAACAAAATTGACTGAAATTTAAGCCATAAACCCCAAGCAAAAAAAGAAAACAAAAAAAAGTATTATTAAATCGCCAAGTATCAAAACCGTCTACTCCAACATTTTCGCAGCCAATACTTTACGTCACACGTCGGTTCGACACTTGACGCGGCGTTTTCCTGCTAAACGTGCGTAAACGACACACTCCGATTCGCTTTTGCAAACGTGTGGGAAACGTACACTGTGTTAAAAATCAACTGTTTGTTTAACAGATAAACAGAGTTTATCGAATGATTGGGACACGGTTGACATGCGATTTTTTCTGTCCTGGTTTATATTTTGGGATAAGTGGGACGCTTTGACAGTTTTAACGTCAGTGACGTTTGCATTGCAACTTCATTTGTGTTGTGTGTACAATCACGAGCAAAAGTATGTATACTTGTATATAGGCTTTATGCAAATACGATTATCTCCTTTTTGTTTTGAATGAAATTTTATGTTATTACGAACAAAGTATTTTCGAACCAATAGGTCTGTTACATTCGTAATTTCACGAAAAAATCGCAATTGTAAGTTGCCAAGTGTTGACATATTAGTGCTCGTGACTGTACCTATTATATGAGCGAAATAAAGCTCGGCCAGAAACCTTTTCGTCATTATAAAATGTTTTACAAGAGTAAAGCATATGTATAGTCTTTGATAAGTCTGCAGCAGAATATACATAGATTAAGTTACACCATAACTGCGTAAGAACCAGAAATAAAAAAAAGAAAACTGCAAAATTAAAAAGTACAGGTAAGAAATTAGTAGGAATATGTGTCTTACGGCTGCGTCAAATAGTTAAAAGTCAAGATGCACATTTCCAAAGTATTTTTGTCGTATGAAGAACAACCAGCAACTCGATCCAGAGGCCCCCACAATCAGTTTTGATAATGAACGCGATTCGCGTCAATTATTTCAGGCGCCCGGCCGTCACCATTACCATAGACTATATTATTCAGCAAAGGGCTCACCATTACCTCATTAGCTTCGTGCTATAAGCAGCAAATTACGAATTATAGAAGCAATTTGTTTATTAGTCCTAAACGAAGAAGGGAGCAATAGTGGCGCAGTGGTAACGGCCGCAACCTGCGAGTTGTAGGTCGTAGGTTCGAACCCAGACGAGCGTTTTACTTTGTGTAAATAATTTCATCACCACTGCTCTCAAAACGACGAAGGAAAACATTGTAAGGAAATTGGCATGTCCTAGAACCAAAAATTCGAACACATGTGATATCTACCAACCAGCACTGGGCCCTCTCGAGTTGAGGAGGCTTGTGTCCCAACAGTTGAAACATTATATGCTGATCATGAAGAAGTTAGATCAAAAACTGGATTTGCTGGACGTAAGACTGAGTGTTGTGGTCAAATTGGAGGAGGTCTCTTACTGGACATAAACCTCCTAGAGTTGCCTATGCCTAATCTACGACGGACTATTGAATCTCCAGATTGATTTCTAATACATCAATGTGTGCTTTTATAATTTCTAACGTGACGATACTATAGTGGACGGCAACGTCATAACGATAATACAGGAAAGTAAAATGTAGGGAAATATATGAAGACGCTTTTAAAATTCCGTCCACAGAAGCGTTATAACGTGCACGTATTTCCATACAATTTATGAACGACGACGTCCACAAATATATCGTCAAAATTATCAATGCGTACAACACTGGCAGAGACGGTAAGACACCATAGAATTTTAGATCGGAAATGGAAACCAAACCTAATGTCGTTTCATAACGATCACCAGAATTGAGCGCCGAATATTCAAAATACCACTTAGAAAAAAACCACTCGGATTAATTTCCTATAACTTACAACATAACTCAAAAACAATACATTACACAAACCCACCCCCATTTTAAAAGCCCAAAACAAGAAGAACAATATCTTCCGTGACATAAAATTCGAAAAAAAGTTTAATGGGACCAAAATCCTGGCTCCAATAAAACATAAAAATCCCCCAATATATTAGACGAAATTGATATTGTATAGATGATCCCTATTATAACGGTGGTATGAGCACAGTACCCTGTTTTGCATATAGAAAAGCGATTCTTTTTTTGCTGGAAGTTTTTGAGGAACGATGGAAAAAGTGCAGTGGACTGCGCGCAAGAATTAATGGTGTGAAACTTCGGACCGGGCCGTCGTGGGAGCCGGTTATACGGCACGGTCTGAATTTATGTACGTTCACGATTCCGTAGCTGGCTGGTTTTTGGGCGAATTTTTGCTGATCGTTTGTTAACGTTTGAACATTGATTAAAGGAGTATGTTGAATTGTGTAGTGATCATAGATTGGGTGCAATTTCATGTCCTCATGTAATTAGAAATCTGTCGCCATACCATCATCTATATTTCAACTATATAGATATACTTAGTTAAAGTAAAGATGATGGTATGGCGACAGATTTCTTATTACATGAACTCAGAACTCTTCAAAGGTTTTGAAGACATCAGAATCTAAAATTTTCCATAAGATGATCGATATTCTCTAACTTAAACTGATACAATTTGTCTTCCGTCTATAGAGCCTCCACAAAAATTGTAACCTAATTGTAGCCACAAAGGCAGACCATCGATCACGGACGAAGCCGTCATCGCTTTCAATAAGAATCTGCATCAAACGATTGCCACAATCAATCCTCATTTGCCGAGACGCCGAAAAAATCAGCCGACGAGAAGCCACAGATGGCGGAGCATTTTTAATAGTCGCCAAGAACTCGCCAGTCACCAACAGACAAATCTACTGTAATTAATGACTATGAGGGTATTTTTTTTCACTCCGATACCAATAAAGGAGACATTACTGAAGGGACAAAACAAAACATTGCGGCCGGTGTCGAACGAAAGGAGAATTTATCATCTAGACGGCACCGGCAGTCGGCGCACCCGCCAATGTCCATTTGGATAATGCCCAACGCGATTAAAAATATAAAAATACCCCCACCCAACCCCTGTGGGGAGAGGGGGGATTTGACGGAGGACATCGCGCTGAGGACACAAAAGGATTATAAATGAGAAGGAATTTTAGATAATATTTGTACGTTGGATGTGGATTGTAATGTCGGGAGAGATCGGCCGGCGCGGCGGGGCCACAAGCGTGGGGCCGGGGGCGCCTTCCGCGATCCGCACCTAATGAGTGTTTGTATCAATTTGTTAGTATTGTATTTGAATATTTTTATACGTTCGTTACGATTTTAATCCCTTGTGGTTGTGGCAGACTGGATCGATGCTTTTTTTTTAATTCTCGGCCGTTTGATCGCCGGGTGCGTTTGTGTTGATTAAAGGCGTTGTTCGAGGTTTTGGGGGCCCATGTCTCGACCGAACTCTCTTTTTATACTTTTTACTTGTGTCCGACAATTTGGATGGGTGTAGAATATTAAAAGTGTGATTATGTTGTGAGTGCCTGTCCCACACCCATTACGAATGATGAGGCTGTTATGGAAGTAGTACACATAACGAGCCCTAACTTTAACTAGGCACTGAAAATACCGAAATTTCCTAATTCCGCCGCGCGTTATAAAAAATTAATTAATTCTAATTACTCTGTAGGCCTTAAAAAATACAATTCACTCGTGTAGGACCCCACGATAGTATAAAGGGTCAGATAAACATGGAAAAAATATAATTCGTATTCATAATTAATACATTTAAAAAATATTATATTTTCCAGGGCGTTTTTAGACTACGAAGGATGAATCCGAATGAGCGAGAAAAGAATAACACAGCTCTGAGCGAGCGACACTCGGTGTTTTCAATTCATTATCTCGAAAACAAAAATTTCATTAGCCCCGAGATTTCCTTTTTAAATTTAATTATTCATATTTAAATTAAACAAAATATAATAGAGGTCCGCCAGAGAAAAAAAGCGGCTTTATCGTATCATATTTTATTAACCGAATTTATAATTCTACGCCGATTCGAGTAAATCCCCTACAATGGGTAGACGGAGGGGGTTTTGGGCCTCTCCCTGGGAAATATTTATGAATGCCAAGCAGAAAAATCCACAATAATATTTCAGGGTGGACGTCGGCCGCGGTCTTTACTTGCCAGCCCCTGATCTATTTAAAAAAAAGGCCTCCCGGAAGGACAAAAGGGCTGCGGGGTGCTCGTAAAAAAACTGGACACGTATAGAGGTTACCGGCCGTCCGGCCGCTTTGTCTGATTCTTATTTTTTACCGGATCGGATCCTTTTCGCCGTTTTTTATCGGTTTTTGTTCCGGAGACACTACGGACCGGGTCGGATACCCCGTTTGTTCTAATGTCATCCCATTTGTAATTTTTACGTTTCACTGTATGTGTATTTTTTTTAGTTGACCGCCTAATGGTTCCCCTTTTTCTTTGGTATGTAAAAATTGTTTGATTTATATTTTGGTTGCTGAACAGCGACAGTTTTCTTTGGGTTATATTTTAATTGTATTCATTCTACATCGAGTGTATCAAGCAGAATTGTTCTATCCAGGGGGCCTAAAAAGGCCACTTTGGCAGAATCATAAAAGGATAACATTGTTAATCATAATGGACAGCTAACTGTTAAGGTATGAAATCCAATTGGTGAAGGATTGTTCAGTTATTTTTTTTTTGTCTGTGCTAAAATACCAATCAATCCAATCCAAATCTCTTTGATTATACCTACGTAGTGCAGCGGAAAAAAGAAAATCACGGACTGTCTTCGCCATAATTATTATAATTCGTAATGTTATCCTTTTATGATTCTGCCAAAGTGGCCCTTTTAGGCCCCCTGATCACAATTACTTTCATGTAGCTATGCAATAATTTCAGAGGAAAACACACTACAGCCCAAATTACAAAGTGTTAACGCTGCCTTTTCCAAATTGTACCTATATTAACCGAGTCCGCCTCTGTACAGACGCCAGCACATCAAGCTACTACAATCTGTCAAAGAAGGATGCCCATTTTTCACCTGACAATGTATAGAAATGAAATAAATATTAAAATTCAGCTAATTTAATTGTACATTCATTACGCTAATCACAATTTTAAAAGAAGGCCAGGAAAAGAATATTTATTAATTTTTCTTTATGCTAACTCTGTGTCTTATTACCTTATTTTGAACGCATCTCAATTACCCTGAACGCATCCAACTACTCATTTTTTACAACGTTCCGTTTTCACTCTGCTTGTTGACTTTATTCAACTCTTTTTCTGAGTTTTATATATTATTTTAAGTTTTATTTAATCAATAACTATTTTTTATTAGTCTGTGCATAATAGAGATCAATTCAAAATAACATGATAATTAAATAAATTAATTATGCAGATTATAATTGAGTTCGCACGAGTGAAACGGATTTTTTACATATTTTGACAGTTCTGCGACTTCGTTGTTGCGCTTGCGTCTCGTTGTGTATTGTGCCATTTTGTGTGTGTAACTACTGAGATGGGCTAGGTTTCAAGACAATATCTCTGCTCCAGCAGAATTTCTGGATGACGTAGTAGTACTGCGGTCAACGAAATGGGTAGGCAAGTGATCACTTTTGACAATACAATAGCAAAGTTAGACTTTTTATATGTAAACAAACTATCGTAAAGGCAAATCCTAACCTAAAAAGTAACATTAATATTTTTTGGCCTTTGTAGACTTTAAATCGTAAAAATGACTATATGACATTATTTTCTAATCTTACAGGTACTCTTTCTACTATACCTTATAACTATACATTAACTTTCATTATCAGGTTTTTAAATGTATGGAAAGTGGGCATTGTTCTTTCTTTAATCGATTTTCAACTTTATCGCTAAAGCAAAAGGTTCAAAGTAGATTGGGAATATTTGACAGTTTCGGGTAGCTTGATGTGCTGGCGTCTGTACATTTGTGACTTGAAGTCATCATAATCAGCCTATAACGTTCCCACTGCTGGGACACTAGCCTACTCTCTGTGAGAGGGCCGTAATCCACCACGTGGGCCTAGTGCGGGTTGGTAGATGTCACATGTCTTTGATTTTTTTGGTTCTAGGACACACATTACGGTTTCCTCACCATGTTTTCCTTCACCGTTTTGAGAGCAGTGGTGATAAAATAAATTGGGTTTGAACCCACGACCTAAAACTCTTAAGTCGGAGCCGTGGGCCACCACTGCTCTTTACTGTTAAAAGTTTACTTAAAGTATTCAAAATTAATGAATGAATAATGGCAACAAGCCAATTTGAACCTTGTACGACTATTTCCTTTGTTTTCCAAGGTCGAAACAGGCACTGCACACAGGCGCTACGTAAACCCTGCGACAGAGTCCCGAAACGTGATTGTAAAATTTTATATACTTAGTTGTTTTTGGGATGCATGAAGAAGCCTCCTCGTGTAGCGCCGTTTTTCCGCCAGTTACTCAACTGAACCCAGCGCTCGGCGCACCCTGGACAGTCACACCCAATGACCCAATACCTTATTTGACTGGCCAATTCTTCCCTTGCGGTGGTAGAGCTAACGCCCGCCTGGTTTGCGACTACCCTCCCACCGGAGTCCGTCAAGCAGCCTGCTTTGTTTCGCCGATGCGTGGGAGTTCCAGTGCCTTAGGCATCTTCTGGGCACGCTCGTTCCGTCATAGACCTCATCCATCGCTTTCCATCAGGCGTGATCGAGGTCACGAGCGGGCCCATTCAGCAATAAAAATAAAAAAATTAAGATACTGTCCCAAAACCACTGCCGGAATTTAGAACTATAATGATAGTGTAGCTAAAAGTACGTATTACGAACGAACATACTGCTAAAACAGTCATTCAAAATTTATATTTTACACATAAGCCTATATACATGGGCACTTATGACGTCAGAAGCTAGGTGCGCGGTTCCAATTTGTCGTTTCCTATGGAGAAGAGACGGCAAGAAACTCCCACGGTTACTCTTTAAAAATAATTGGCTTTTATAATGTTTTCAAATTACAGTGTTAATAGGTATGAGTCGTATGAGACACTGACCTCTATAATTTGGTATGGGAGGACAGTGTAGGCCTGTCAACAAGTAAGTACCAGCGGTGCTATTCCGTAAAAATCTCACCGTGAAAATTTAGGTGAAGTGAGCGCGGAGTGAGCTGTCAATAGTGTCAATTCCTAGCAAAACAAACTTACTTCACCTAACTTTTCACGGTGAGATTTTTACAGAATCGACCGGCTGGTTCTTATAAAATAGAAAACCTGTTTGAAGGCCCTAGACTCTAGGGCCTTCAAACATTCTCACATTCACTAAATATAAAAGAATCTATATAGTAATATCAGTAGGCAGTGAGCACCCTATGAATGCAAAGTTGTACACAATGAACGGGCTGCTGTAACTGAATCCCGAACGTGGCCGGCAATGGGATTAGCGTCAAATTGGACGTGTAGCATGCGCTGTGCCCCAGTGGCGGGACCTATTGATAGACATTGTAATTTTGAACTAAACGCTTTTTGAAAAACCTGGCTTTTTGTGAAGGTTTGGATGACCTGTCTAGCTTCATCTGAGGGTGAACTGTGGGATAATATTATTATTGTTTATTTATTTCCAATACTAGCAGCGGCCCGCGGTTTCGCCCGCATAAGTGTCGATCCCGTGGGAATTTCGGGATAAAAAGTAGCCTATATGTTAATCTAGGGTGTCAGCTACCTCCATACAAAATTTTATCAAAATTGGTTCTGCCGTTTTAGCGTGAAGAAATAACAAATATACACACACACTCACAAACTTTCGCCTATATAATACTAGCTGTGCCCAGCGGGTTCACCCGCGTAAATGTCGATCCTGTGGGAATATCGAGATAAAAAGTAGCCTATATGTTAATCCAGGGTGTCAGCTATCTCCATACAAAATTTTATCAAAATTGGTCCAGCCGTTTGACCGTGAAGAAGTAACAAACATATACACCCCCACACACACTCGCAAACTTTCGCCTTTATAATATTAATGTGATTAGTGTGATACTAGCAACGCCCCGCGGTTTCACCCGCATAAGTGTCGATCCCGTTCGAAAGACACGGGGCGCCATCTATTATCATAATAATGTTATTATTGGTTACCTCGGGAACAGCACTTTTTTTCGGGATGAAAGGTACCCTATGTCCGTTTCTGTACACCTGACAACGTATATGCAAAATTCTAGGATGATCGGTTCAGTGGTTTAGGCGTGCAAAGGTAACAAACAAACTAACAAACTTACTTTCACATTTATAATATTAGTAAGGGTTTTACTGAAGGGTTTATCTGTGTGCTGACGAGAAACAATGATGATTAATACAATGATGCTTACAATATAATACTTAAATAATACATCATCATCTGCCTAGCCTTTTCGGGTCGGCTTCCAGTCTCTCCGGATGCAGCCGAATATCAGTATTTTACATGGAGCCACTGCCTATCTGACCTCCACAACCCAGTTACTGAGTAATAGACCCCTTGGTATGTCTGGTTGTCAGACTTTCGGTCATCTGACGGCCAGATACGATTGTCAAAGATCCAAGAATGACAGCCGGGACCAACGACTTAACGTGCTTTACCAGACTCGGGGAACAATACATAATGGTAATTACATATTTACAGGTTCATTAATTGAAAAAAAAATTGTGTGAGAACGTTTTGTTAAAGACCAGTATTTCAATATTAACATATGGAGTGTGTATGTCAGTTAACTTTAGAATGAGAGGTTTTTCTTTTGAGTATTAAATAAAAAACGTAGTTTCCAAGAACCCTGAAGATGGCGTTGAACTGACTACGTTACTCTAGGTACCAAAGCCAAAACGCTTGGAAAAAAACATTGCGTCACGTCACATACGCTCGATGAGTGACACTTTCGTTTGCTTTTTTTTTACGATCCCAAAATTACATCCAAGTGAAATAATAAAAAAATTACGTGACGTTCCGTTCCTTGCAGTAACATACCAAGTTCAGCGCCATCTATCCAGCGACTAGGGAAGAGTTAAAAAAAAAGAAAAAGAAAATCCCTCATTCAAAAGCGCATGGATTATGGCAGCTGAAAACACTTGTAATATTTGGATCTCAAAGAGAAAATTAGTTACTGCTTCAAACATGGGGTTCCCAATTCGACTTTAGAAAAACCACATCTACTGCTGTAAAACTTATTATTTCGATCCCTGTTATTTAACCGACCCGTGTCCGTTTCCCAACCCTTTGCCAATGTCGACAGCCACTGCGCATTACAATTTGAATTCAATTTTTAATATGGTCCAAATAACAACCGCAAAAATATAGGTACTACATAAGTCTACCCACAGAATGTGGCTCATTTTGCCGTACCTTCAGTTTGGAATCACAGACCCCATTTTAATATTAAACAAGTAAATCCGACAAGAAGGCGAGTTCTAAACGCACGATTAATCCAGACCGCGTTCCCGCCAAAAAAGAGGAAAAAAAACAAAATGGCCGGCGAGTAATCAAATTATTAGAAGGCCCACGTGAGGGCACCGCAGTCTTACCGCTTATTTATCATAGATGTAATGGATGTTACCGTTTTGTTTTTCGGACGATGGTATCAGCTTGTTTTTGCAGTGTAGATGATTCGGTTGCCGCATTTCTTTAAAGTATAAACAGACGATCGAACTTGGTTCGGGCCGAACCACCAACATGGTGCGCTCCGAACCATATTCGCTCGTTTGGTGCACGGTCCGCCGGACATTATTATTATTAATATCGGTACGGCTGGTTCGGAGCGCTTGCACATCGAACGCGGTGCGTGCCGAACCGATTCGATCATGTGGACGGCGCACCGAACCATTTGTCGGTCTAGTCGCTATTGTGCCACCGTACGCGCACGGTCACGTCGCGACGTGTTATCAGACATGGATTCCGAGCAACGCCAAGAAGACACTGTTAGTACGGAGAAAAGAGCTATTATAGAGTTTGAGTTGTAAAAAGACTTTCTTTTTTATGTAATGGCGATGTAGCAACGATAGTTGCCACAACTAATGCAATTTTGGCCTGTTTCTATAGAATAGGCGGCATGTCGAGACGTGTTCCCGCAATGCTAGCACAATACGACTGGACGGTTCGAAGTCCGGTGTGCTCGTCTGTTGCGTAGAGCGCACCGTACAGTTCGCTGGTGCGGGTCGCACCGATTCGGTCGTCTGTTTATACTTTTATTGCAATTATATTAGTTTGTCATTGGCAATTATGTCGCGGCTTAGTGGCCTATCTCATGATGTAAGTGAGTTCTTGATTGATTTAGGTTGGAAATACTTTCAACCAAGCAAAGTTCTTAACTTGATCCTCGCTAACTGAAATGCATCGATATTCAATAATATCGATGCATTTCAGTTAGCGAGGATCAAGTTAAGAACGAAGAGTCTTATGAAGCTGATGGCGACGAAAGGCGACAATTCGCCTTTCGTCGCCATCAGTTTCATAAGACTCATATTAAAAAACTAATATTAAAAGTAACTTTGTAAACAAGCATATTACAAATTAGAGGATTATATCCAAGATAAGATCGCTTGCAAACATGCTGGCCGGCCATAGAACAATCTACTTTACAATGTCTGTAAATATGTGAGTACCTTCTTCTTCGATTTTAATCTTTTACCTATTGTGGTATAGTAATTTTGTTCTAGGTGCATCGTCACATATAATTATCTCCATACGAAACTTTTCTTACCTTTTGGAAGGGGCGACTGGAATTAATTCTGATTGATTGTAAATTTTCGTGTTCAAAAGTGCCTTTTATGTGCCTATTTTAAATAAATGCTTTTGCTTTGACTTTGAATCCTTCAAAAATCCCTTAAGCCAAGAAAAACCTTTATCTCAATTATCTGCCTCTGTTAGAATTAACTTTGCGACTTCACCACCAGTTACTACAATTCTCATTATTTTTTTCTCAGGAGTTACTCGCTGGACGAAAGGTTCCTGTACTGCCAGGGTGAAGTGCGGCGGGTACACTGGCACCCAGGGTCACTGTCACATGTGTTCGTGCTGGGATCTGATAACACTATCAGGTAAGTCACTCTTGCTTATTGCACAGCATAGTGAAGTGTTTATGATGTTTGAACACTCGAGCTATCACACTCGGAGATAAATTTGGAGCATACAATTGTTTTTATGGGTTAAGCCAAGCTACAGTGATCTCATTGCTTTATACACGAGCTAAACTAAAAACAAATATATTTGTGAAAACAGAACTAGAAAGACTATTGAGATGAAGCAATTAATCCGCCTCTTCGTTGGGACAAAAGCAGCTATTCAGTGGCTCAACCAACCAAGCCTGCTAGATGCGATCGGGATCAACAATTGGTTTGTCAATGAAAACCAAAATTGTCGAATGTTTTTTAAGACGAGAGCTAATCCTGCCGACAAATTGTCACGCAGTTTGGCAGGTTTATGATATGTGTACAAGTTTTGTTACAAAAAAAAAATATTTATTATTAAAAAAAACTTCATTGACCCTCGGTCAATATCGGATCAAGTTAATCATATCACCATTTACTAAAGGGTGGGCCATCTAGTGTTTTAAATTTGAATCGGCTATAAAAAAAACCTACTGATTATTTTAACAAATTTTTGGTTTTATTGTGATTTAATAATGGAACACAATACCATTCATATGACTACCACGACTGGCTCGGCAGTACCCCATCCGATTAACCCAATTTTGCTTTGCTTGCTGCTCAACGAATTTTTGTTTCCAAAAATTGAAGAGAATGACATGGACGACATTGGGTTTCAACAAGACGAAGCCACCACAGCCATCTAGTGTTTTAAATTTGAATCAACTATAAAAAAACTACTGATTATTTTCTTGAATTTCTGTTTTTATTGGAAAAGTTGAACTTTGTCATTTAAGAATGGAACACAATATCATTCATATGACTACCATGACTGGCTCGGCAGTAAACCATCCGATCAACCGAATTTTTCAGTACATTTTCGATTGTTTCGGCTTGAATCTCTTCAATGGCAACTTCGATTTCATGTTACAACGCTTCAATTGTCTCTGGATGGTTTGCGTAACATTTATCCTTAATGGTTCCCCACAGAAAATAATCCAAAGGGCTTAAATCACAGCTCCAAGGCGGCCAATTGTCATCAACATTTCGGCTGATTATTCGATTTACAAAAACAGTGCGCAAAAGGTCGATGGTAACGTTGGCTGTGGTAGCTCCGTCTTGTTGAAACCAAATGTCGTCCATGTCATTCTCTTCAATTTTTGGAAACAAAAATTCGTTGAGCAGCAAGCAAAGCAAAATTGGGTTAATCGGATGGGGTACTGCCGAGCCAGTCGTGGTAGTGATATGAATGATATTGTGTTCCGTTATTAAATTACAATAAAACCAGAAATTTGAAAAAATAATCAGTAGTTTTTTTTTTTATAGCCGATTCAAATTTAAAACACTAGATGGCCCACCCTGTAGATACAGATTAACTGCCAAGTTTAAGACCCAATGGCTCATTGTAACCTAGCTGTAAGGAATATTATAAGCCACTCATGTCGTCACATCTTGGTGATAACCTGTGAACCTGCTTACTGTAGTACCTGGACAATAAACTATTTTTTATTTCGATTTCTACTTTAAAGAACTCAATAATAATCAGCTAAATTCAACGAAATCTCACTCATTTCAGGCTCTACAACATAGCGTTAAAGAAAGGCCCCAAGCTGGTGCAGATCCTGACCATCGGCATAAAGCCATCAGGTCAACTTGCTGGCAGGAACATACTCGACAGTCTGGGTGATACGGCGGTAGACTTCACGCCGATACCTGACTCCGAGACCCTGCTGATCTTGAGGGGCAACGGGGATGTTTATATGATGGAGTGTGAGCTTGATCGAAAGAGGTAAGACAAAAAAGATGTTATCTAAAGTTTATTTTAGTATGTCCGGGTGTTAAAAATAAAAAAAACCGGGCAAGAGCGAGTCGAACTCGCGCACCGAGGGTTCCGTAGCATCCGGGTTTATGCATAAGGTTTATGTTTATGAAATTAAATGTCTTTTTTATTTTTGAGTTGATTGAATGAATGGTAAATTGTGGTTTACGATTTATGACGTATTAAAAAAAAACTACTTACTAGATCTCGTTCAAACCAATTTTCGGTGGTAGTTCACATGGTAATGTACATCATATATTTTTTTTAGTTTTATCATTCTCTTATTTTAGAAGTTACAGGGGGGGGGACACACATTTTACCACTTTGGAAGTGTCTCTCGCGCAAACTATTCAGTTTAGAAAAAAATGATATTAGAAACCTCAATATCATTTTTGAAGACCTACCCATAGATACCCCACACGTATGGGTTTGATGAAAAAAAAAATTGGTATTTCGGTTCTAAGTATGGGGAACCCTAAAATTTATTGTTTTTTTTTTCTA
Organism: Mesoligia furuncula; assembly: GCA_916614155.1. Classification (NCBI taxonomy): domain Eukaryota; kingdom Metazoa; phylum Arthropoda; class Insecta; order Lepidoptera; family Noctuidae; genus Mesoligia; species Mesoligia furuncula. The sequence goes on from OU744810.1 coordinate 3,569,336, forward strand.
TTTTTGTGTGAAAATCTTAATGCGGTTCACAGAATACATCTACTTACCAAGTTTCAACAGTATAGTTCTTATAGTTTCGGAGAAAAGTGGCTGTGACATACGGACGGACAGACAGACAGACAGACGGACAGACAGACAGACAGACATGACGAATCTATAAGGGTTCCGTTTTTGCCATTTGGCTACGGAACCCTAAAAACCGGGCAAGAGCGAGTCGGACTCGCGCACCGAGGGTTCCGTAACATAACATCCGGGTTTATGCATAAGGTTTATGTTTATGAAATTAAATGTTTTTTTTTTTGAGTTGATTGAATGAATGGTAAATTGCGGTTTACGATTTATGACGTATTAAAAAAAAACTACTTACTAGATCTCGTTCAAACCAATTTTCGGTGGTAGTTTACATGGTAATGTACATCATATATTTTTTTTTAGTTTTATCATTCTCTTATTTTAGAAGTTACAGGGGGGGGGGGACACACATTTTACCGTTTTGGAAGTGTCTCTCGCGCAAACTATTCAGTTTAGAAAAAAATGATATTAGAAACCTCAATATCATTTTTGAAGACCTACCCATAGATACCCCACACGTATGGGTTTGATGAAAAAAAAAAATTGGTATTTCGGTTCTAAGTATGGGGAACCCTAAAATTTATTGTTTTTTTTCTATTTTTGTGTGAAAATCTTAATGCGGTTCACAGAATACATCTACTTACCAAGTTTCAACAGTATAGTTCTTATAGTTTCGGAGAAAAGTGGCTGTGACATACGGACGGACAGATAGACAGACAGACGGACAGACAGACAGACAGACATGACGAATCTATAAGGGTTCCGTTTTTTGCCATTTGGCAACGGAACCCTAAAAACACATGGGACAAAAGTGGCTATTCAAAAAAATGTTATACAGTACGCGAAACTATTGTTTTAACATTAATATTCTGGTTTTTTTGGTCCCGTAGTTAGAGGGGCCCGTGGCTAAATAATAACAGCCGCACAGGTCGATCGATCAGGTTAAGCTACGCTTGCCGCGGTTGGTCTGTGGATGGCTGACCACCTTTATATACCGTGACCCCTCCGTGCCTCACAAAGCACGTAAAGCCGTTGATCCCGGCTGTTATTCGTGGATCTTTGACAGTTGTTACGGGTCGTCAGTAGCCCGAAAGTCTGACAACCAGTCTCACCAAGGGGTATCGTATTACCCTGTAATTGGGTTGTGGAGGTCAGATAGGCAGTCGCTCCATGTAAAATACTGGCTAATCTAGGCAGATGATGATGATTCTGGTAACATCTAATTTACCTTACTAATTTGCCTAGGATAACATTTAATTTCCCCTTTCTTTATTTCAGCCCCCTACAACCGAAGCTATCAGGTCCCCTGGCTATGTACCCCCCTGCTGACGACAACTACGGCTCGGAGTCGTGTTCCATCACAGCTTTAGGGGGAGGCGACACTCCTCCACTGGTTGTAGTCGCTACTTGCTCAGCGGCACTGTACCACTGCCTGTTGCTACCAAATGTAAGTAAAATCTGCCCAGCCGGTCGATTCTGTAAAAGAGCGTTTACGCCGTACGGCATTTCATACAAACTTTCAAGCCTTATTTTTCGAAATGCATGAACCGATTTTAATGAAACTTCATACGCATAAGCAGGATACGAAGGATTAAAAAGTTCGTATCCTGCTTATGCGTATGAAGTTTCATTAAAATCGGTTCATTCATTTAAAAAAATAAGGGCTTCAAAGTTTGTATGAAATGCCGTACGGAGTAAACGCTCTTAAGTGAAATGAGTTTGTTTTTGTTTGGAATTGACACAATTGACAGCTCCCTCCACGCTCACTTCACCTAAGTGTTCACGGTAAGATTTTTACAGAATAGCACCGCTGTACTGAAATTATGGTGAGATTTGTTTGTAAAGTCCCCGTCACGTGAAGCTATAAACTTTGTAAATAAAGAACTTTATACTAAAGTTCAATAAGTAATCCTAAATTCAATCAACTCAATGTAACGTACGTGTAATACGAAACTAACGAGCAATTTCACTTGGTCGGATTTGTGGTACTGGAACGCGTCTGACTCATGGAACGTAAACATTTGGGCCGCCATCGCAATTTTGAAGTAAGTTACAGAATACTCGGAATCGTCTGACGGCAGTAATTAGATGTGTGTTACCTTAATTATATCCCTATATATAAAAATAAAAATCATTACAAACTGTTTTTTTTTTTTATTTGATCCTAAAGTTGCGAACCCGTGAATGTGTGTTTACATAATTTATACCTTCTCGTGACGGGGACTATAGGTCGTTGATCGTCCTAATCGTTGAGGGTCGTTGAGCTCCCTAAAATAAGGTTGAGCTACACGATGAAGGAAAGAAAGAAAGAAAGAAAATACGTTTATTTGCGGTAAACATGACGCAATGAAGAACATAAACAAAAAAAAAATAAGAAAGGGTTGGAGGAAACATGCGTCACATCCACGCAAAACGGCTATCGCTCAGCATTATGCTGCGACCCTATGCAAGACAGAGCCCCAGCGCTGGTTTGGGTGGTCAGTGGTGATGACTGATGCATGTATGCGGTCTGTTGGGACAGGTCAACTCAAAGCTGCAATGGCTCTTTCTTGCACTTCCACTGCATTCACTCCTTACATCTTTCGCGAGCCCGCGCGACCTCCTTCCAGTTTAGACGGGACCTATCCAGGTAGTCCCCCATCTCCTACGTTTCCTGCCGCGACCCAGTCTTACTTTCTCTCAAAGAAAGAGGAAGATATACATATATTTAGCACATACCAAAAGTCAGTATAACAGTATAATATAGCATAAGATAAAAACAAATAAGAAGAAAATAAAAAGAGGTTTTTGGTGGGAAATCATCAAATGACTCCTCCCGCTCTGGGCGGAGCGGAAGGGAGTGTCAGACTCTTGTTCCTTCCTTAGCCCTTTAGGTATGTTCCGGACCAGCGGTAACCCTTTCGGACAATCCCGCAGACAGGAAAGTGTGCCTTACGGCTGCGCCAAGAAGGCCCAGTTCAGCAAATATGCCTTAAAGTTCTCTTAGAATATTTGTTTCTGGTTGCAGCCATCGGAAAAAGAAGACGGCGAAAGTCACGCCCTCTACGTGGTCGAAGCTGTCGAACTGAATATGGTTCTGAACCCAGACGATGATCTGCAGTATTCTTATCCAGTACACCTGTATGCGGTAAGTTGAAATACTTGAAAATGATGCGGTTCTCAAAAAGTCACTATAATGCTTACAAATAAGCTTCATTTTCCGCTGCAAGTTAATTATTTTCTAGACCTTTTCTACAGTACTGTTTTCATTCTGAAGTCCACTTAATATACAAATGAGTTAGCTAATATTTATTAAACTACAGATTCAATTCTAAGTGATATTGTAACTTAAATGCTTACAAATAAGGTTTAATTTCTGATGCATTGTTAATATTTTATGACCTTTTCTACAATATAATTTATCATTCTGGAGTCGACTTAATCATTTATCATTATCATTCTGTTTCCAGTGCACAAACAACACGTACGCTTGCGTGCACGCAGGGGGCGTGCACGCGATCACTCTGCCTCTGCTCGGGCATCTCGTAGACTATGCACTGGCTGATGAGAGTAAGAAACTTTTATTAAAGTTTTTATCTATATATAAAGGAACCTAACCAAACCGAACCTCGGGGTGCCCTTCGCTCGCTCTTGCATCCACGTCGTCTAGTCAGGGTGTTTGGTGCATCGTTTGCCAAATGGAATTGGCCGAAAGGAGAGGTCATTTTCTATCTCTTAAGGTCCAGTAACTCATTCCTTGTTACACCGGTTTATTTATTATGACTTTTTAATTTTTATTTAGAAAAATACAAGAACTCTGCATTTAAGCTTAAATTTAAAAAAAGTTATGAGTATAGCCTTCAAGTTTTATTTTAATTCTTATGTTTACTCTTGTATAGTTCTATGAAATTCAAAATTACTAGCTAATAACATCTAGTTCCTTTTTAATAACTCACAAAGTTTTTGAAAAAAGCAAAAATACACTTAACACTCAATTTTAAATTGCTGTAAAAAAAAAAACTAAAAGCGATCGGGATCTTCGAATTCTTTTAAAAAGTTCTCTAGTTTGTCCCCTTTCCAACGGTGTGCAATATACCTAAAAAAACATTTAATAACTTCAGTAATTCGCTAAATGTGTAATCGAAACACATCAGGCTGATATTCGATATTACGGTAAGAACACTAGTTTTCACATAAATAACATTCGTTAAGTAGGTGTATAGTGTTATCTCACTCTTACGCAGTCTCTTATCTCTTTCTAAGGTTCTAACTTTCCTTGAAATAAAAAATAAACTTTTATTTAATAAGTACCTAATTATAAATTTTGTTCAAATTGTCCTCCACTATTGCGTAAGCACGTGCGAAATCTTCGTCTTATCTCGAATGTAGTGGTGTGTAAACGTATTTCTTCTTTGATAGTAACTTACAATCGTACGCGCTAACATGGAATGCAAACCCTTTCTAGCTCTACTGCGTACCTCACCAATGTTCTAGGTAACGGATTTGACGTCACTCTGCCAGATGTCATGTTATTCCGCACGGGTTGTACTTTTTACAAATATTAAATAAAAATTCCCCTTGGGAGAAAGTAATGCATTCTTACGCGTAGGTATTTTGTTTGTTGTAGGTCTTGAGAAGCAAGACTATGATAACCGTGTCCAGTTTTGTCGTTTTTTATTACACTCGGACGTGGATGATTCGAACTTTTTAAAAAGCATTTCTGAAAACAGACTTACCCTAATTATTAGCTCAGCTACCAATTTTCAGTGAAGACCTCTTGAAGTGAGTCTTTTGTTTTTCATCAAGACGGTTGTCCCGCTCACTGGAGATTAACTGTCAGGGAGTACTTGGATGTTGCATTCCCAGACTCTTGGATTGGGAGGGATGGCCCTATTCCTCGGCCTCCGTTCCACAGACCTGACTCCGTTAGGCTTTTACATCTGGGGACGGCCCAAAGAACTTGTTTATGCCACGGAAGTTGAGACTAGGGATGATTTAGTCCAACGCATTGAGGCGGCTTTCATCACTATCAAAGCAGAAATACGTTTACACACCACTACAGTCGAGATAAGACGAAGATGTCACGCGTGTGTACGCAATAGTGGAGGACAATTTGAACAAAATTTATAACTAGGCACTTATTAAATAAAAGTTTACTTTTTATTTCAAGTTCGAGGAAAGTTAGAACCCGAGAAAGAGATAAAAGACTGCATAAGAGTGAGATAACACTATCTACCTACTTAAAAAATGTTATTTATGTGAAAATTAGTGTTCTTACCGTAATATCGAGTATCAGCCTGATAGAGTGTCTCGATTACACGTTTAGCGAATTACTAAAGTTATTAAAAGTTTTTTTTTTGGTATATTGCACACCGTTGGAAAGGGGACAAACTAGAGAACTTTTTAAAAGAATTCGAAGATCCCGATCGCTTTGAGTTTTTGTTTCACAGCAATTTAAAGTTGAGTGTTAAGTGTATTTTTCCTTTTTTCAAAAACTTTGTGCTTTATTAAAAAGGAACTAGATGTTAATAGCAAGTAATTTTGAATTTCATAGAACCATACAAGAGTAAACATAAGAATTAAAATAAAACTTGAAGGCTATACTCATAACTTTTTTTTAAATTGAAGCTTAAGGACGCGTTTACGAAATGACGCGCTTCAATTTTAGGTATTGAGTCTTACTACTACACGTGCACGGCTCACACACACAGCGACATGCGCGAAGCGGTGAAATTATGAGTAAACTGACACGACTTGATACTTGAGCCTAATTTTATTTTATTTTGCCATGTATTTTTTTTAAGTTTACGATGATTTGTTTTCAAACAGTTTGTAGGTAATATGAAGTGTTCATATAAGTAGAATGCTATTTACTTAATTTCACTGGACAGTGATTAATCAAGTACAAGTTGCCAAAGTACCTATGTATTAACAATTTGCGGACGAGCTTATTGAAAACAAATATAAAACAGGCTTGTTTTATTCGGTTTATTTCGTATTTTATATAATAAATTTGCTATGGTATCAAAAATGCAAGTAGGTTCTCGAAAACTGGAAAGAAAATACGTGTATTTGGCACACACCCTACAAGGCAAACAGTACAAATGCTACAATATTCATCACGCTAATATTATAAAGGCGAAAGTTTGTGAGTGTGTGTGTATGTTTATATGTTTGTTCTTCACGCCCAAACGGCTTCACCAATTTTGATAAAATTTTGTATAGAGGTAGCTGACACATATAGGCTACTTTTTATCCGATATTCCCACGGGATCGAAACTTACGCGGGTGAAACCGCGGGGCACAGGTAGTTGCTTCATATATATTTAAAAAATTCGTAAAACAAAAACAACGCAATGGATATTGTTGAACTGTCAAATCGGAATGGATTGCCATTCCAAGTGTGTTACGCAATTAGGATAACGTACTAAGCAGTGTCGTGCATTGCATAAAGGCATATTAGCAGTGGCTACGTCGATAAATCACCATAAGCCTGTCAATTACATTTTTGGCCATGCAAAGTGACGGATATTGAGATCGCCGATAGTGAGATAAAAATGAAAATCCAAGATGGCGGTTGTAGTTTTTTTTAATTTTTCATCATGGGTGTCGTTTTTATGGTTTTCAAGGGTGCTAAAACCGATAGTGATGTCCAAATGAAAATCCAAGATGGCGGCTGTATTTTTTTTTATATTTTTCATCATGGGTGTCGTTTTCATGGTTTTCGAGGGTGTTGGAGCCAATAATTAGGTCAAAATGAAAATCTAAGATGGCGGCTGTAATTTATTTTTTATTTTTGTCATGGGTGGTCGTTTTTATGGTTTTCAAGGGCGCTAAAGCCGATAGTGAGGTCAAAATGAAAATCCAAGATGGCGGCTGTAATTTTTTTTATATTTTTTATCATGTGTGTCGTTTTCATAGTTTTCGAGGGTGCTGGAGCCGAAAACAAAGTCAAAATGAAAATCCAATATGGCGGCTGTAATCTTTTTTTTTAGATACTTTTGTTTTATGTTTCCGATTAGTGACCGCATCTGCCTAGACTAGACCCGGCCTAGTGCCTGCCTACCTATTCTTAAGGTCTCAACAAAACTAACAAAAGAAGCCCAAACTTGGCACACCTAGCTCAGCTCGGCTATTAGTTCCAGTAGCAGTCTTCGAAGTACACCTGCAGATCACTCCATCAAGTCCGGAGGTAAGGTCTCAACATAACTAAGAAAACGAGCCCATACTCAGCACACCTAGCTCAGCTCGGCTGTTAGTTCCAGTAGGAGTCTTCGAAGTACACCTGCAGGTCACTCCATCAAGTCCGGAGGTAAGGTCTCAACATAACTAAGAAAACGAGCACATACTCGGCACACCTAGCTCAGCTCGGCTATTAGTTCCAGTAGCAGTCTTCGGAGTACACCTGCAGGTCACTCCATCAAGTCCGGAGGTAAGGTCTCAACATAACTAAGAAAACGAGCCCATACTCGGCACACCTGACTCAGCTTGAATTATTCCGTTCTGATCCCCTGAACCCCCCCTCCACCCCCCTCGCCTCGATCCCCTCCTAGATCGTCTTCTGTTTTAATCTCTGTCTTATCCACTAAAAACTTTCTCATACCGGTTTGAACCGCTTTTTCTTTTGTTTTTAATCCTGAAGGATCGTCAGCAACAAAAATAAGTACAGGGTTTATTGAAATACATAAGTTCGTAATTTCTCATTATAACAGATACGTGTATGTTAGTATTGAGGAACAACGACTCCACATTTTCGTCTTTGTCAAGTCACCGCACCCGGTTTGAACCCTTTTTAACAATTTTACAGATGGCAGATGTGAAAAATGTTACAATTTTTCATGATGTGTGTCAATTTCGTGGTTTTTGAGGGTGCTGAAACCGATGGTGAGGTCAAAATGAAAATCCAAGATGGCGGATGTGAAAAGTGTTACAATATTTTCATGATGGGTGTCAATTTCGTGGTTTTCGAGGGTGCTGAAACCGATGGTGAGGTCAAAATGAGAATCCAAGATGGTGGATGTGAAAAATGTTAAAATTTTTCATGATGGGTGTCAATTTCGTGGTTTTCGAGGGTGCTGAAACCGATGGTTGGATTTTTATTTTGACCCCACCATCGGTTTCAGCACCCTCGAAAACCACGAAATTGACACCCATCATGAAAAATTGTAACATTTTTCACATCCGCCATCTTGGATTTTCATTTTGACCCCACCGTCGGTTTCAGCACCCTCGAAAACCACGAAATTGACACCCATCTTGAAAAATTGTAACATTTTTCACATCGGCCATCTTGGATTTTTATTTTGACCCCACCATCGGTTTCAGGACCCTCGAAAACCACGAAAGTGACACCCATCATGAAAAATTGTAACATTTTTCACATCCGCCATCTTGGATTTTCATTTTGACCCCACCGTCGGTTTCAGCAACCTCGAAAACCACGAAATTGACACCCATCATGAAAAATTGTAACATTTTTCACATCGGCCATCTTGGATTTTTATTTTGACCCCACCGTCGGTTTCAGCAACCTCGAAAACCACGAAATTGACACCCATCATGAAAAATTGTAACATTTTTCACATCGGCCATCTTGGATTTTTATTTTGACCCCACCATCGGTTTCAGGACCCTCGAAAACCACGAAATTGACACCCATCATGAAAAATTGTAACATTTTTCACATCCGCCATCTTGGATTTTCATTTTGACCCCACCGTCGGTTTCAGCAACCTCGAAAACCACGAAATTGACACCCATTATTAAAAATTGTAACATTTTTCACATCCGCCATCTTGGATTTTCATTTTGACTCCACCGTCGGTTTCAGCACCCTCGAAAACCACGAAATTGACACCCATCATGAAAAATTGTAACATTTTTCACATCGGCCATCTTGGATTTTTATTTTGACCCCACCATCGGTTTCAGCACCCTCGAAAACCACGAAATTGACACCCATCATAAAAAATTGTAACATTTTTCACATCCGCCATCTTGGATTTTTATTTTGACCCCACCATCGGTTTCAGCACCCTCGAAAACCACGAAATTGACACCCATCATGAAAAATTATAACATTTTTCACATCCGCCATCTTGGATGTTTATTTTGACCCCACCATCGGTTTCAGCACCCTCGAAAACCACGAAATTGACACCCATCATGAAAAATTATAAAATTTTTCACATCCGCCATCTTGGATTTTTATTTTGACCCAACCATCGGTTTCAGCACCCTCGAAAACCACGAAATTGACACCCATCATGAAAAATTGTAACATTTGTCACATCCGCCATCTTGGATTTTTATTTTGACCCCACCGTCGGTTTCAGCACCCTCGAAAACCACGAAATTGACACCCATCATGAAAAATTGTAACATTTTTCACATCCGCCATCTTGGATTCTCATTTGGACCTCACCATCGGTTTCAGCACCCTCGAAAACCACGAAATTGACACCCATCATGAAATATTGTAAGACTGTGAATCAAATCTTTCCTTGGGTAATAGGTACATACAGAATGCGTGAAGTATCAAGTTTTGTGTGTCAAATATTTTGTATCCGTACAGCGATCTTCTTTTAGCACAAGCTGCTGCTTATAACCGACACAGAGTCCACTCTCAACGGCGGCCGAGCGCAGACTAATATTTCATTACAAATTTTTGTGCAATAAACCGAGACAGTGACCAGTAAAATAACCCTTATTTCAATCCAATAAGATTCACGTATTAAAGCTAAATATGTGAAAAAATAGACTCCGATTTTTATTTTTTTCTGAGCTTATTTTTAACATTTTGATAGTTCTTTTGGCTACCTTTTTGAGTTGAACATGTCTGCTTACATAAAATATTTTAAAATAAATATGTTTATGTTATTAAATAGAAGAAAAATGATCCCAAAGACAGCACGATATCGTCGATTTTGTGTGAAGAGGCAACGGAAATTATTTTTTACTATATTATAAACCAACATTTTCGAATAAAAAATGGCTACCATTTGGAGATGAAAGAGTAATCTATCTGTGGTAATTATTAGTTACATTTGGTTTCGTCTCATTTTGCCGCAAAATGCACCGAAAAACGGCTTATTTTTGTCAATTTCGTAAAGGCGTCCTTAAATGCAGAGTTCTTGTATTTTTCTAAATAAAAATTAAAAAGTCATAATAAAAAAACCGGTGTAACAAGGAATGAGTTACTGGGCCTTAAGAGACAGCAAATGACCTCTCCTTTCGGCCAATTCCATTTGGCAAACGATGCACCAAACACCCTGTATATAAAATTCAAAGTCCTGACTGACTGACTGACTGATATATCAACGTACAGCCCAAACCGCTGGACCTAGAGACTTGAAACTTAGAAGGTGTGTTCTTTGTGAAGAGTAAGTATCCACTAAGAAAGGATTTTTGAGAATTCAACCCCTAAAGGGTTAAAATAGGGGATGGAAGTTTATATGAAAGTCCGACAGTTTTGAAGTTAGGATCTTCTAATTTTGTATTTAGGCTGACAATTGAAAATTAATTTATACGTGTCTCAGCGTTTTTGATAATTCTACCCCCGAAGGGTTAAAAAGGGGGATGAAGTTGTGTATAGAAAGTCATTAATTTTTGATGTAAAAATCTAGGCTTATGGTTGGAAGCTAACACAACGGTGTTGTTAGAATTTCATCCATTGAAAAGGGGGATGAAATTTTGTCCTGACTGACTGATAATATCAACGCACAGCCAAAAACGCTGGTCGGTACCGCTGGGTAGAGAAATTAATTTTAGAGGGTGTGTTCTTTGTGAAGAGTAGATATCCACTAAGAAGGGGTTTTTGGAAATTTAACCTTTAAGGGGTGAAAAGAGGGGATTTTGTTTGTAAGAAAAATCTTATTCTCTGAGTTAATAACCATGAAACTTGGCACGCATACTTATCTAAATAAATTATGAAGTTTGGCTTTTTTTTTCTAAACTACCCCCTGAACCCCGATTGGGAGGTGTCAAAGTTTGTATGGAAGAATTTTAACGCGTGGTCCGATTAACTCGAAACTCAGTATTTATACTTAAGAATAACGTGTATCATCGTTTTTCGAAAATCGAAAATTTACCCCTAACGGGGTGAAAAGTTAATTTTATAGAGAAAGACTTTACTGCGTGGCTTGATTAACTCGAAAATTGGTATAAACAATCTTTGAGTCGAGTAATGAACACATCCCAAACAATTTTACGAAATTCCACCCCTGTGGGGGTGAAAAACGGGGATACAGTTTATAAGAAAAATCTTATTCATTTGGTTAATAAACTTGGCAAGAATACTTGCCTAAGCAAGTAATAAAGTTTATCATTATTCGTTTATCTATTCTATTCTATTTTTATTTATGGCAATGGTGCCGATGTCGACAATTCTGCCAATGTCAGATGTGTTATGAGAATACGTGCTAAGAGTTGAGACAAAAAAAAAAAAAAATTTAAAAAAAAAAAAAAAAATGTAAATTCGATCGTTGAATTTAATGTGAAACTTGTTGACGAGTGTTAGTAGGTACACTGAAACAAACGAATAAAAAAATTGTTAATTATATTATTAAATATGTATATAAATTATCACACAAATATTATCATAATTTGATGTCATTGACGCGGATAAAATACATCAAAGCCTCAAGGAGCTTTGGGGAAAAATGTGTTAGTAGGGATGGAAAGTTAATTGGGACAGGGATCTTTAATTTAGGGAGATGTCTATATAAATCATGGGCTGGGTTATTATTGGAGCAGTTAAAAAAGATGTGCTCCAAAGTACCCTCATCAAACCCACATTCGCAGAGCGACGTGTCTCTGACCCGGATCTTGTGAAGGAATACCGGTAAACAACAATGGCCTATGCGGAGACGGGAGATAGTAGATATTACCCTCTTTGATATTTTTTTGTAGGGGTAAAACCAAGGCTTGGGTGCAACATTAGGCTGTATTGCGTAATAAAAGGCACCTTTCCTTTTACTTGAATTTTGCCACTGTACCTGCCATGAAGTTAGTAAGCTCTTTTTAGGAAGGCTCAGCAAATCGTAGCCCTGACATTGGAAGTGCTTAAGGTCAACGGCTTCGGACGTAACAGCATCCTTAGCAAGAGCATCCACAAATTCGTTTCCTCTTATGCCACAATGACTTGGAATCCAAACCAAGTGGACGGTTTTATGATTCTTGGCACAAGAGAAAAGAGACTTTTTGATTTGGAGTAAAATTGAACTGTGTAGTTTACTCTTGAAAGGGTTCTGCTCCAAAGCTTGCAAGCAACTAAGGGAGTCTGTAAAGATGACACCAAATTGTATGCTATGAGCTTCTATAAATAAACAAGTTAATCTAATATGGTCACGCACTCACCCGTAAACACTGATGATTGCATAGGGCATTTGAATTTCAAAACTATTTTAGAGTTTTGGTAGTATACGGCAGCACCAGTGCAACTTGCATCCGAGAATTTAGAGGCGTCCGTGAAAAATCTCTCAAAGTTGCACCATCGCTCATCAACCGCCGCATTGAAAATAGAGTCCGCCGAAGGAGACTTTTTCGATATGCCAATATTGTAAAAAATATCAGGTTTAAAACATATAATTTCATAGTCAAAATTGTAAATAGGGAGTTTCGGAAATTTAATAATGGGGGAACCTAAATTTTGAAAACAACGGAAGGATTTTAAAAACAATGGAATTTCTTTATGGTTCCAATAATTGGAATTCCGGCATACCACATCCAAGTCATCCACTTTTTGGACAAGAGGGTGGGAGGATTTGGTAATGACTCTAGCCCAAAATCTCGATGCCAGATACTGTCTTCTCAAGGCCAACGGTGGTTCTGCGCACTCTACCTGCAATGCGTTAATTGGTGAGGACTTCATACAGCCCGATATTATCCGTAGGCACTTAGCCTGAATTTTGTCTAACCTTGCCAAAGCACCTTTGTTGCAAGGAATTAAAAGGAAAGATCCGTAATCCAGAACGCTCCGAATTAAGGCATTGTAAACCAGCTTCATAGAGTAGGGATGTGCACCCCACCAGACACCGGCAAGTACTTTTAACACGGGAATAGTTCTCTCGCATCTATTAACTAAATAATTAAGATGGTGTATGCCGCTCAATTTAGAATCTAAAAAAACGCCTAAAAATTTTACTTTCGATGAAACCGGTACACCCTGCCCTTGGATGTCAACTGAAATTTGTGGTATTAGCCTCCTACGAGAAAACACAACGACAGCACTTTTTGGGGCAGACAAACTCAGCCCGTAAAAATTTAGCCATTGGTTTAGAGAGTCCAGGGATACGCAGAGAGATGTTGTAGCGTCGCTAACTGAGTTGTTGGTGACATATAGAGCCAAGTCGTCAGCATACTGGAGAATCTGACAATCGTTATTGAGGCACGAACCGATGTCAGCTGTATATATATTAAACAGTAAAGGACTAAGCACAGAACCTTGTGGTAGGCCCTTCCATGACATCCTGACGTCAAATTCTTCACCAGGCACTCTCAAAACCAAAGACCTAGACATGAGCAAACTACAAATGCACTGTACCATTCTTTCCGGTATACTCAGCTGTTGCAATTTTTGCCTGAGAATGGGAAGAAGGACATTATCATATGCAGCGGAAACGTCTAAAAAGGCAGCGACTACGGATTCATTTTTTGAAAACGATGAGCGTATATCTGTAACCAAAACCCCCAACACTATCCATGGTACTGAGTCCCTTTCTAAAACCAAATTGTGACCTAGGAAGTAAGTCTCTGGATTCTACTATAAAATCTAGTCTATTCTTTAAAAGGTGTTCAAAAATTTTTGCAAGGACTGATGACAAAGCAATTGGTCTGAAGCTGTTTGGGTCATCAGCGTGTTTGCCAGGTTTCAAAATCGGTATGATAATTTGAGTTTTCCACTGCTCCGGGACCCAGCCATTACTATAGCAATAGTTTAAAATCTCTAAAAAAAATTTTTTTGCTCTATGACCTGCGTTTGACATAAAGGAATAGACAATACCGTCTATACCGGGGGCAGAGTCATGAACATGTTTTAAAACAAAGTTAAGCTCCTGCATAGAAAATGGTGCATCTAAAGGATCCTCAGAAGAAATGGGAGCCGGCTGATTAAGTTCAGATTCCGATGGTACATACGGAGGAGCCAGTTTATCAAAGAACTGCTCAGCAGTCTCTCGAGGGATGGGAGAAGAAATCGAAGGGGAACATCCAGATCTATACCGGTTGATCTTCTTCCATACAACTGATAAAGGAGTGGACGGGGACAGAGAACCACAAAAGTTAGCCCAGCCGTCGCGTTTCTTCCTTCGCAGCAATCTTTTAGATTTAGCGAGGGTCCTGTTGAAAATTATTAGGTTATCGCTAATCATCGCCTCATTGTACATCCTTTCAGCATCATCCCTTTCCCTTACGGCTGTTGTACATTCTTGATCCCACCATGGTGGAGGAGGAATCTGACCACGTGCTGAGTTTTTAACCGGAAAGCATGAGTCTGCACTAGCTGTTATGGCCGAAATGAGGTTATTATAACAGTTTGACACATGGAGGGGACTAAGGGAATCAAAATCACGAGAAATTAAATTTGGGAGTGAATCAATTTTGTCCTCCAATAATGAGGAATACTTTGCCCAATCAGGATTAGATAAATTATACCTCAAGAGTGGAGGGCTGGATTTTTCTAAGTAGGTTTTATCAGCCAAAGATATTATAATTGGATAGTGGTCACTCCCATGTGACAAACTGGTACATTCCCAATGACACGATGCTGCGATATCCAGTGTGCAAAATGTGAGGTCAACACAACTCTTATGTTGTCCCGGAAGAGACCTACGAGTAGGGCAACCATTGTTTAAAATACACAGGTTAAGGTCATCCAAGATTTCAACCAAACCTTCCCCAAAAGAGTCACAACGTTCAGAACCCCATCTAAAATGATGGCAGTTGAAGTCCCCCATAACAAGTACAGGGCCTTCTATGTTTTCCAAAGTACGCTTTAAGCTTGGAAGGAAACTTTGGTGAGGGTGAGCAATATAGACGGACAGGAGGGTTATACCCTCCACCCTACCAGCCACGATGCTAATATCATCACCTAGAGTAGGCAAAGATACAGCCGCAAGTGGAACACGATTGTTCACGCAGAGTGCCGACCCGCCATAGCCATCAGATCGGTCACATCTGAGAAGATTAAAGGAAGGAACACGGAAACTAAGACTCGGAACTAGCCAAGTCTCAGCGAGGGAACAAGCTAAGGGTTTGTATTTGTTCAGTAGGAATGCGAGCTCATGCTTCTTATGAAACACGCTCCTCACATTCCACTGAAGGAACACGAACCGAGGCATTATTATAGGGTAAAAGTGAGTTAATAAGTGAAGTGGCAACGTTGGACGGTAATTGAGTTTTATTGGAAGAAGACATTAATGTTAATAGGAGTTTACTAAGAAGTTCAATTATTGAAGACAAGTTTTCAGGGGATTCTACAAATTGACTGTTGAGAGCACAGCCATTAGGCTGAGAAGATTGAGGAGTGCTAGTAAGCTGCTGATGAGCTGTTTTGTCATAGGAGGGAGAAAGGGGAGCATGGGTCTTTGGCTTAAGAAACACAGTTTTGCGGTATGACTGAGTCTGTGATTTAGCTATGTCGGCATAGCTACGAGTAGAAACAGGAACAGTTTTACTAGCCTCAGAATATGAGATCACTTTCTCAGCCATAATTGTTTTAATAGTCTTTTGCCTGTTGTACTCCGGACAGGCCCTGCTATTTGCAAAGTGACATCCAGTGCACAACACGCAGAAAGCTTCGCTCTCAGCAATGCTGCAACCATCACCAGGGTGATCATTGCCACATTTGCTGCAGCGGGGTTTGGAACGACAAAGGGATTCTACATGCCCAAATCGGCAACACTTGCGGCATTGAATGGTGGGGTAGACCTACTGTTCTACAGAAAGGGATGTATAGAAACAGAAAATTCGCTTTGGTAGGACTTGGCCATCAAATGTGATGACACAAGTTTCAGTGGGCCTGTATTCAGTTAAACAGTCTTTGTTAACTTTTCTGTTCAAACGCCTAACTTTTATAATTGGACCACAGCCTGTTGGAACTTTTAAATATGTTAGGACTTCCTCTTCTGAGAAGTCGGTAGGAATTCCACTCACAACACCCATACGAGTTATATTAAAAGACGGAATTTTTGCTTCATATAAATTTGTGCCTAAAACATTATTTGAAATGAAAGCGTTGGCATCCTGAGGGGATGTAAACTCAACGGAAATTCGGTTTCTACCAACACGCTTGACTGCAATAATATTTGAAATATTCTGGTTTGCCAAAAAGCGCCCAAATGTAACTGGGTGTAAGGTAGGTCCAGAGTTGACTTGGGTTTCCTGACGGGAAACATGCACAATAAAAGGACCTTTGTCTATTGCTGAATACCTAACACGGCCTACATGGGTTCTCGGTTGTTTGGTAGGGCGATTGGACACATCCTCTTCATTACCTGGGCGTTTTCGTATGTTAGTCTGGGATGGGGGGATTTGGGACTCCAGGCTACAGACAACATCTGCAAACTGACTTAATGGGTTGGGAGTGATACTTGAATTAAGTGTAGGAAAGCCGGATAGGGGGGTAATAGGGATATCATCAGGAGGGTCTGGGGGTTTATTTTTATCCATATTCATAATGAATATGGATAATCTTGACTAATATAGTTAAAAAAAACAAACACAAAACAAACCTGACAGCAGGTAACAACGGGACAAAACACAAACAATCACAATAACAAGTCACAATAAACACAATATCACCGAAAAACAGCAAAAAAATTCGGACACGTGTTACCCAAAAGCACACTGTGGCGAGAATCCCTACTCGTTTATCAGAATACCAGCGCTGTGACATTTATTTTTTAAATGTTGCAGCATCATGCTGAGATAGGAGCCTTTTGGCCTCGTATAGGACTTTCTGTTTTATTTTCCTTTTGTTACTTTTTCTTTTTTTATATAACTTGGATTTTTATTTGACTGTGTTTAGTTTAGTTTGTGATCTTCCTGTACGAGTCGCAATAAATACTTTTTCTTTCTTTCTTTCTTTTCTTTATCAAAACACCCCAACACCCCCAGTGTTGGGGTGTTGAAGTTTGTGTGGAAGAATTTTAACGCGCGGTCCGATTTACTCGAAACTCAGTATTAACACTTTTGACAGAAAATAATCAATAATAACAGCCGCACAGATCGATCGATCAGGTTACGCAGGCTACGCTTGCCGCGGTTGGTCTGTGGATAGGTGTCCATCTTTACATACCGTGACCTCTCCGTGCCTCGAAAAGCACGCTAAGCCGTTGGTCCCGGCTGTCATTCGTGGATCTTTGACAGTCGCTAGGGGTGGTCAGAAGCCCGAAAGTTTGACAACCAGTCTTATCAAGGGGTATCGTATTTGGGTTGTGGAGGTCAGATAGGCAGTCGCTCCATGTAAAGTACTGGTACTCAACTGCATCCCGTTGGACTGGAAGCCGACCCCAACATAGTTGGGAAAAGGCCAGGCAGATGAAGAATCAATAGTAAGTGTATGGGGTTTTCGAAAATTATTGACCCCTGACGGGACAAAAAGTGGCAATTCGATTTATAAGGGGATTTTAATGAGTGCCTTGATAAACTCAAAAAAAAATGGTACAAATAAATATAAAGTTCGAATTTTTTTGGAATTCTAAACTAACCCAAATCCCAAGATTGGGGGTGTCAAATTTAGTATGGAAAAATATTAATGCGCGGTCCAATTAACTCGAAACTCAGTACCTATCTAAGACCAAAATAAATAATAAAGTGGTTCAGGGTTTTTCGAAAATCTACCGCTAATGGGGTGAAGAGGGCTAGTCAATTTCACAGGGCAGAATTTTATTACGAGGCTTGATTAACTGGACAATTGGTATAAATAATCTAGATTATGTTTCGAAATTCCACCCCTATGGGGATAGAAAGAGGGGATACAGTTTATATGAAAAATCTTATTCATTCGGTTAATAAATTAGAAACTTGGCAATATTTGGGTCAGTAAATAATAAAGATTGTCACTTTTAGTTTAAAAAATCCCTCACAAAAGATTTGGGGGGTGACAAAGTTGATGGATTAGAAAAATATTTAACCCGCTGTCGGATTAACTCGAAACTCGGTACTACTAAAACAAAAAATACTTTAAAAAAAGTGATTTAGGGTTTTTCAAAAATTGACTCCTACGAAAGGGAAAATTCTACTGCTTACTTCCATTAACTCGAAAATGGGTATGGGTCTTTGAGTCAAGTTATGAACACATCCCAAACGATTTTTAAAAATTACTCTCCTGGGGGGGTAAAAAGCTGGGATACAGTTTATTTGAAAAATCTGATCCCTTTGAGCTATAAACTAAAAAATTGGCCCGAATACTTATTTATATCTAAATAAATGATAAAAATCATAAACATACATTTTCGAAATTATAAGAGGAAAGTACGAATTTCACGCGGACGAAGTCGCGGGCAGAAGCTAGTTTAATTTATAGAGGTATGAGGAACTGGGTGTAAAGTTCACTCATACTCTATAGACAAAGGATCCTCCGACCAGACGGGTGTTGTGTCTGGCGGGCAACTGCCCGATGATTCATGTCGGGCCGTTGTATCTATGCTAGTCGCGCGGTAAACTCTGCTTGCGAGATGCAGGATTTTGCGTGATGTCAGTATGACGCGTTGTTTGCATGTGGCGTTGTAGATACCGCTACAAAATCAAATCCCACTGCCATCGTTTTCATGACAATGGCCGTTATATGTCGGCCGCCACTCTTCTATCAAACTGAATACCTGAGACTAGAGATGCCGATGTATTCCACCAGTTTCTATGACAAATTTTTTACTGTTCAATCCGTACGGTTATGGAATGACTTGCCCGTGTCGGTAAGGCGTGCTCAATCTTTGTCCACTTTTAAAATTATGATAAAAAAGCACTTCCTCTCTCCTTAATACATCATCATTATATTTTCTTTGCTCCTGTTTCATGTTTATCGTTATATGTATATTGTATATATTTATTTAGATTAGTATAATATACTTTATGTATGTATTTATTGTCTTATGTAAATGGTACACCACTGACTACCTACAGTATTTGTCTGTCCTTCCCCTTTTTAATCCATCCAAGGGTTGTCTTTAAAAGATCGCTTTTAGCGATAAGACTGCCCATTGTGTCACCCTTTGTACAGTTCCTATAATTATATCTGTAATTAATATGGTGTACATAATAAAGAGTATTCTATTCTATTCTAAACTGTAGCTTAACTGGGTATGTCGTTTCAGTGAAAGAAACCCTATTTTTTTCTTTAAATTATGTACTTATATTTTTTCAAGCGTCATAAGAGCTGTATTCAATTATTGACAAAGATAACAATTTATGGGTAAGCCGACATGACATTTTACAGGCTTATATTACTGGTAAATATCATTATCTGCCTAACCTTTTCCCAACTGTGTATCGGTTGGCTTCCAATCTAACCAGATGCAGCTGAATACCAGTATTTTACATGGAGCGACTGCCTATCTGACCTCCACAACCCAGTTATTGGGTAATACAATATCCCTTAGTAAGACTGATTGTCAGACTTTCGGGCTTCTGACGATTGTCAAAGACCCACGAATGGTAGCCGAGACCAACGGTTTAACGTGCTTTCCGAGGAACAAAGGGGTCTCGGTTTGTAAATATGGTCACCCATCCACAGACCAACCGCGGCAAACGTAGCTTAACCTGATTGATCGACCTGTGCGGAGGTTATTACTTAGCCACAAGCCTCTGGTAGGTAATATGTTTAAAACAAACTGACTTTTAAATTTGTATGTACTTTCTGGGTTTATCTTGAACATTACTGACATCGCTGAAGGAAAGAAATCGTAAGGAAACCTGCGGAGTAATTGCGTAACACACTATCAGTAGCAATAGGTTTCACTTTGACACAACATACATTGCGTGATTTACGTTGTTGAGCAAACACATTTTTCGAACATATGGAGCAATAGATTAGCAATATGCTTCAAAATGATTCAAATTGATAGTAGTAGTGTGTTACGCAATTAGGGTGCAGGACTTATAGTTAACTAGCAGCGCCCCACGGTTTCATCCGCATAAGTGTCGATCGTGGGAATATCTGGATAAAAAATATTCTATGTGTTAATCCAGGAAATGGTCTATCTATGTGCCAATTTTCATCCAAATCTGTTTAACGGTTTACGCGTGATTGAGTAATAAGCATCCAAACATCTTGACAAATCTTCACATGTACAATATTCGTAGGATATAAGTTTGAAATCGCCAAACAGTCAAACAGAGGTGATCAATGCTCATGCCTTCTTGACAATTATAATATGCTGATAATCACACCAATGTTATGGCGAAAGTTTGTGTGTGTATGTGTGTTTATATGTTTGTTACTTCTTCACGCTCAAACGGCTGGACCAATTTTGATAACATTTTGTATGGAGGTAGCTGACATCCTGGATTAACATATAGGCTACTTTTTATCCCGATATTCCCACGGGATCGACATTTACGCGGGTGAAACCGCGGGGCGCAGGTCATAAGTTTAATTTTAAGTTTTATTCATACTTATATAAAGTTTGTACGTTAACCCTCAGCCGAAATGGAAGCAGTCCTATCGGCGATGTGTTCCCGCGCCAGCGTGGCGCGCCACCTGCTGTGCACGGGCACGGCCCGCGCCGTGTCCCCGCCCGTGGGGCTGGCGCTCACGTCGCCGCCGCTGCCCAAGCTGCTGGTGCTGTGTACCGAGTGCAACCTGCTGGCTAGGTAAGTAATACCTTGCTGGGATGTGTTCCCGCGCCGTGTCCCCGCCCGTGGGGCTGGCGCTCACGTCGCCGCCGCTGCCCAAGCTGCTGGTGCTGTGTACCGAGTGCAACCTGCTGGCTAGGTAAGTAATACCTTGCTGGGATGTGTTCCCGCGCCGTGTCCCCGCCCGTGGGGCTGGCGCTCACGTCGCCGCCGCTGCCCAAGCTGCTGGTGCTGTGTACCGAGTGCAACCTGCTGGCTAGGTAAGTAATACCTTGCTGGGATGTGTTCCCGCGCCGTGTCCCCGCCCGTGGGGCTGGCGCTCACGTCGCCGCCGCTGCCCAAGCTACTGGTGCTGTGTACCGAGTGCAACCTGCTGGCTAGGTAAGTAATACCTTGCTGGGATGTGTTCCCGCGCCGTGTCCCCGCCCGTGGGGCTGGCGCTCACGTCGCCGCCGCTGCCCAAGCTGCTGGTGCTGTGTACCGAGTGCAACCTGCTGGCTAGGTAAGTAATACCTTGCTGGGATGTGTTCCCGCGCCGTGTCCCCGCCCGTGGGGCTGGCGCTCACGTCGCCGCCGCTGCCCAAGCTGCTGGTGCTGTGTACCGAGTGCAACCTGCTGGCTAGGTAAGTAATACCTTGCTGGGATGTGTTCCCGCGCCGCGTCCCCGCCCGTGGGGCTGGCGCTCACGTCGCCGCCGCTGCCCAAGCTGCTGGTGCTGTGTACCGAGTGCAACCTGCTGGCTAGGTAAGTAATACCTTGCTCGGATGTGTTCCCGCGCCGTGTCCCCGCCCGTGGGGCTGGCGCTCACGTCGCCGCCGCTGCCCAAGCTGCTGGTGCTGTGTACCGAGTGCAACCTGCTGGCTAGGTAAGAAGAATAATCCATTTATTTCTGGCGATACCGGCCCATAGGTAAATTCTGATTTCTCAGAAACAGTGCATTTTTCATAAAGAAAAAGTAGTAAAGTTCATTTCAAATAAACTTGCGATAAAGTTTGTTCACCTCCTTCTACTAATGTATCCCAATATTTCCAAACCATACGAAAAAAATGTGTGGGCAGTGTCGGTAACACGATCAAAACATTGACTTACCTACTCCGTGTTTGGTATTATGAAACTCAACCGATGCAATGTTAGCGACAGTTTTGTATGACGAACGATATCTATCGTAAGTTATTTGGACTTTTTGGTACAGGGTGGTTGAATGACATTTATCGCAAGTTTATTTGAAATACACTTTAGTCGATGTCACTGTTTGCCTCATAAACTATCACTATGCAAAAATTAAAGTCGATCCGTTACTCCGTTGATACTTTATAGCAGCACATAATATACCAGTGTACATAATCTCAGTTAATTTACATTCCACCGCCACTTAATCAGTTATCTACTTTACTGAAATGTATTCTAAGTTGATTTTTGAGTGTCCTAATAAATTTTTGATTGCAATGGAATTTGAACTTTGTTGAGTATGAGATTCATTTGTTTGTTCCTTAACTTAAAAATTATCTACAAACACACTTTAGTATAAATTATAATAATATAAATTAGTAAGAATACTGGTATTAAATATAATAATATATAATATAAAAATTTATAATTATAGTACGGGTATTCAGCTGCATCCGGTTAGACTGGAAGCCGACCCCAACATAGTTTAGAAAAGGCTAGGCAGATGAGATGATAAATAAGTAAGAATGTTCTCACCTCGCCGCCGCACCCAAAGTGCTGATTGCAACTGGCTGAGTAGGTAATACTTGTAATAGGATAGTTGAATACTTAAACATGGCTTTTTTTTCAAATTAGTTGCGAACCTCCAAAGAGGCGATGATTATCATAATAAATATCTAAAAGCAACAAAAGCATAATATGTAGTATATAATAATTTTAAATAACTAACGCGCGTTATGGAGACTTAAACCCCGTGATCAACTGTTTACTTGAAATAATGATTATAAAATAAATATTGACAAAAAAATGTTATAAAAAAATGCTTCATGAAGCTTTTTGTGCCAGCAGTGTTGCAAAGCTTCAACAAATAATTTAAATGTTAAATAATCTATCGCGGGAGATTTAAATATTTTATATAGGTAGATTAATGCTTAACATATACAAATAATACTAATAAGTAAATAATACTAATAAAAAAACTAAATAAAAAAAAACAAAAAAAATTGTAAATAATACTAATAAGTTACTAAACAATAATATTCTGCTTCCCCACAGAACATTGGAGCCTTTTGACTTGGAAGAACAGCTATACAAAGAACTGCAGCTGAAGAACCCGACGTTAGATCAAGAGGATATCAACAATATACTGAAAGAGGTACTTATATTACTTACTAGCTGTGCCCCGCGGTTTCACTCGCGTAAATGTTGGTCCCGAGGGAATATCGGGATAAAAAGTAGCCTATATGTTAATCCAGGGTGTCAGCTACCAGCATACAAAATTTTATCAAAATTGGTCCAGCCGTTTGAGCGTGAAGAAGTAACAAACATATAAGCACAGACACACACTCGCTAACATTCGCCTTTATAATATTAGTGTGATTAATCACAGATTATATGAATGGAAAAAAAAATATGCGAGAAATTATCCGCATATTCCGATTATTATCCGAGACCAATTTTTATGAAATTTTGTATGGAGGTAGCTGACACCCTGGATTAACATATAGCCTACTTTTTATCCCGATATTCCCACGGCATCGAAACGTATGCGGGTGAAACCGCGGGGCGCAGCTAGTTTACTTAATTAAAATCGTAAGCTCATTCATTCAGTGACAGACAACACACGTCCTAAACCGCTTGGTCTAGAATCATGAAATTTTGCACAAGAGTTTCTTATAAAACGAAGGTGAGCACTAAGGAAGGATTTTTGAAAATTCATCCCATAACTGGTTAAATAGGGTATGGAAGTTACTTATTGTTGTCGATGGGATAACTGGTCATGGAATAAATTGCATTTTAAAAGACAAAAAAAAAACAACCGACTTCAAAAAAAACACTACGAAGTGATAAATAACTTTAATTTCGGAAGTCGGTGTCAAAAAACGAAAATGGGGGATAAACGACACCGACTTCCGAGATTAAGTTACCACTAGTCGATAGTTGTTTTTATTTTTCACTTTTTGGTTGTACCTACTACTCAACACAAAATCCATTAACACTAGTGCATTGAAGAATTGCAGACCCCGACTAGAAGAATCATCAAAATTCGCATAGAAATGCCGGAGATGCAGTCCATTCATGCATATAACTTCGTACATAAGAATAATTACCTAATGTATTATTTCTAAAACCTTCCTGAAAGTATGCAGATCACATTAATGAAAGAATGCTTCATTATTTTTTGAGAAAATCGCGGATATACAAACATCTATACGGCTCGAATACAGAACCTCCTTTTTTGAAGTCGGTTAATGAAAATAATGATGTAGTTGGTCGGAACAAACACAAACACTGCTAGCGTGACGTCCTGGGTCCGATCCTTGGCCTTCTCATTGTTTTAAAGAAATTCTTAGCACCAGGCCGGAGTCTGAATTCGTACTCAAGCACTTTTAATAAGCTTGCTCTTCATTACATATGAGTTAAACACAACTGTATATATGGTGTACTATGGGTATATAGAGGTATGAGGAACAGGGTGTAAAGTCCACTCAACCTCCATAGAAAAGGGAGGATCCTCCGACCAGACGGGTGTCATGTCTGGCGGGCAACTGCCCGATGATTCATGTCGGGCCATTGTATCTATGCTAGTTGCGCGGTAAACTCTGCCTGCGCGATGCAGGTTTTGCGTGACGTCAGTATGACGTGTTGTTTTCATGTGGCGTTGTAGATTCCGCTACAGGTACACCTCTATCTCACCCTGCGGAGATTATAGGCATGATGTTACGCTGTCTTTCTGTGTACTATCTAGTCTTTTTTTTTTTTGCGGATGGGAAATCATCAAATGACTCCTCCCGCTCTGGGTGGAGCGGAAAGGAGTGTCAGATTCTTACTAACTAAAACCCACCCGTGTTCCTTCTTTAGCCCTTTATGTTCCGGGCCAGCGGTAACCCTTTCGGACAATCCCGCTGACCCGGCAGGCTTCGGCCCTAAGGAGGGCCCCTCCTCGGAGGCGCGCGTGGAACACGTACGCGTCCCGCGGCACGGGCCTGGTCCTGATCGGACGGTGAGCTACCCATTACTCTCCGCCCGCAGGCCCGCGCCTACGGTGGCCGGGAGTCGTCACGCAGCTCCCGACGCCCGCAGCGTCTCCCAACGCGGCTGGGACGAAAGGCTCTTTCCCTGAGCCGTCCCGCCACCTCCTTCGCTAGCATGACTGCTTCGCAGAAGGAGGTGACTGCCTCCCACTCCCTCTCGCTCCGGACCATGGCTTGCACCAGGGCCGGACGCGAGAGGTCGACTATCAATAATCTTGGTTCTTCTTACATGGGTCTTAAACATAACTGAGCGGCATGACGTACTTTAGTCCTTTTAGTTGGTGTGTGTGTGTTTGCCTTCGGGGTATAAAGGTGAAATGTTATGTGTATTGAGTATGTCCTTTTATTTATAATTCCAGAGACAGAAACTGACGTTCACATCGATAGTACAGGAGATACTCACGCGGGACGTGTCGCAGCCGATCCTGCAGATCAGCAAGAAAGCGGAACCAAGTCCTAAGGAGTCCTTAGAGGTATACACATTTTGAAGCAATACTTTTGCTAAATGCTAACAGCCGCAAGGTGGACCGACTACCTTGTGAAGGCCGCAGGAACCTATTGGATGTCAGAAGCACAGAACCGGTCGAAGTGGAGGTGCTTGGGGGAAGCCTATGTCCAGCAGTGGACGTCTTTCGGCTGAAATGATGTACAGCCGCTCGGGTTGATCAAAGGGTTAAACTAAACTTGCCGCGGTCGGTTCGAGGATGGGTGGCCATCAATTACATACTTAGGTAACAATCTGTGCCTCCAAAAGCACATTAACTTTGGACAATGGACTTTCAATTTTCAAACTAAACGCGATGAGCAAATACGAACGTTGAAGAGCTGTCAGGAGAGCCAATATTCTTCAACAATGATGACACAGAGATGTTGTGGTTTAGGTTGTTTAGACAGGATTGGAGGGGATGTGAAATATGAAATCCTCTTCTTGAATCAAACGTAATTGCTTGCACGCGTACATTTGATATAAGATAAGATAAGACTGTTAGTCATGCGAGCGACGATTTATGCTCGTGGGTGGTTGTATCGAGTGCACGGCGCCTGCGCAACACGCGTGTCGTGCCGACGTCGCAGTGCCGCAGCTCGCACGCGGCACGCTGCAGGTGTTCCGTCGGACATAACAGCTTTAACTTTTTAAATGCTTGGCTAAATATCAACTGCCGTGTCGTGGTTAAGCGATTGACTGCTGCGCTGCGTGTCGCGGGTTCGATTCCTGCACGGAACGAATATTTGTATGACCTACAAGTAGTTGTTCCGGGTCTGGCTGTTGGTGTGTGTGAATTTAATTTTTTGTAAGCGCACCCACAATACAGGAGAATTCCTAGTATGGCAAGGTTTAAAAAAAAATTGCACATGATGGTGTGTACAAGGATATTTTTTTGTATGTATTGTCCTCTAACAAAATCATCTAAATCTTCTAGTTCCTGACACAAGCAACTCTAAAACTCCGCGGCGAGTACATCTCCCGCCAACAACGCGCAAGCGACGCCATCGCTCGCAAGCTCCACTCGCTCCGCTCGCTCAGCAGCCAGCACCGGGAGTGGCTGCAGGACTTACAGGTTAGCAACACAAGACAAGCGCAAACTTTGAAACAATTTACCATCAGACACACTACAAAAGCGGTGCTATTCTGTAACAATCTCACCGTGAAAACTTAGGTGAAGTGAGCGTGGAGTGAGCTGTCAATAGTGTCAATTCCAAGCTAAAACAAACTCACTTCACCTAAGTTTTCACGGTGAGATTTTTACAGAATCGACCGGCAGCACTCTGATTGCGTAACCAGCTATCAGTCTCAATCCTCAGACCAACAGAAAAAGATTGTTGAAGTGATTCCGTGAGACTTTCTATGTGATTTGCTGTTGTTTTTGCAACTTTTCACTACACAGGAAGGCATAATTATATTTTTACGCGACTGCGCCAGAAGGAGGGTTATGTTTTTCGAGTGTATGTATGTATATTTCTTTGGCACGCTCTTTAGCCTAAACGGCTTGATCGATTTCAGCTTGAGAGGTGCCGTTAGATTCGTCTTAGTTGTGAGAGTGAGACTGGGTAAGTATATCAAAATAAAAAAATGGCCGATTTTTGGCGCCATATTTTCTTGTCTTCAAAAATTTTTTTTTCCTCAAAACCTGTCGAGTGGGGTATCAAAATAAAGGGTTTTAAAAGGTGATTACAGAAATATATACAACTTATATGGTTAAAAGTAATCCGAAGAGACAAATCGTAAAAACACGTACCAAGAACTAAATCGTCTGCGAAACATTTCACATTTGTAAACTAAAAAGCTAGAAATAAAAAAGTAATTATTTAAAAAAATAAAAAACCCGGCTGCGGTAAAAAACTGAAAAGCTAAAAACAAGCCCATTTTAAATTAAATAAAAGTTGGAAGCAGGCGGGGCTGGCCCATAACATTTTTATTATATTTTCAAATCCAAATGGGTCCCGCCTGCTTCCAACTTTTATTTACTTAATTTAAAATGGGCTTGCTTTCAGTTTTTTACCGCAGTCGGGATTTAATTTTTTTTAATAATTACTTTTTTTTTAAATCTATGTTAACTTGACGATGACTCGTGACGTAGGTATTAAGAGCGATGAGCATGGTTTTAGTGTAGGTGTGTGCGTGAGCGTATGTTTACTTGCAGGAGCACAGTTTTATGGCTTCACTTTTAATGTTTGCGGCGCGCCGTCTTTCTTTTTTATTGGTCTGAGTCTCAGTTGGTGTGGTTGGTTTGAAGGATTCAGCTAATTTGTTGAATAGACAAGCTTTTCGAATATTATGAAGTAATCAGTTAATCACACTAATATTATAAAGGCGAAGGTTTGTGAGTGTGTGAGTTTCTATGTTTGTTACTTCTTCACGGTCAAACGGCTCGACCAATTTTGATAAAATTTGGTATTTTATTTTATTTTATTTTATTTTATTCTGTTCGGGAAACTTACAGCTAATTTAAACAGTGCTCTTAAACAATATGCATCTGAAGGCCATTTACAAGTTTCCACTAATAAACACTTGAAACAAAAAAGACAACAAAAAAAAGGTCGGTACAAAATACCTAAGAATAACATAAATTAGGAAACAAAATAACACGGTCGATTAATAGATACAAACTAGAAACCACTTAGACGCTAACAATTACTTTTCCGTAAAAAAGCTTTTCACCAACAAATGCTTAAGCCGAGAAACACTGGTATTGAAAATGTCCAAATCATGTTCACTAATTAGTTCATTAAAAGTTCTGCTCGCACGAATTAGATACGAATTCTGCCTGTACGCGGACTTGGAGTGAGGGACATGCAACAAGCTAGGTTTGCGAAATATTTTGCAGTGTGTAACTAACCCTAAACTGCCTAACAGCTCAGGGCAATCTATAGTACCATTTGCGATTTTAAATAAATACGCGTATAGAGGTAGCTGACACCCTGGATTAATATATAGGCAACTTTTATCCCGATATTCCCACGGGATCGAAACTTATGCGGGTGAAACAACGGAGCGCTGCTAGTGGCTTCATAAATTCGAAAAAAATTTTACGTAAATAACGCTATGAAAGTTATTGCATTGTCAAAATGAGAGCCGTTGCTACTGATGTGTATTGTGTTACTCAATACTTCACATATTTGTATGCAATTAGGATTATTCAGGTTTACGATAAACAAAAACTAAGTGTCTAAACACACTATGCCGAAGGTACGCGACCGAAGTTCGGCATGGTTACGCCTGCAATGCTATTTGAATTACTGACGACACATTATACCGAAATTACGTTGCGTTATAGCGTACAGCCGAACTTCGGTCGGGCGTAAGTTCAGCGGCAATTCGGCGGCAACGTATTCTGTAGAGCACACATTATACGCGACCGAAGGTCGGTTCGATTGCCGAAGAAGATCCGGGGCGGGGAGCAGCGGGAGGCAGGCATGCCGCACGCCGCGCGTGTGCGCAACTGAATTTCTGCTGCGTAAGTTCAATATTTATGGTGTGTCATATCAGCCGAATACGTCGGAACGTAAAATCAGCTGCGGAACTTCGGTCGCGTACCTTCGGCATAGTGTGTTTGGACACTAAGACTGTATAATTATACAAAAATAATAAGAAAAATATTATTATTAAACTGTATTTTACTGTTTTTGTTATTTCAGAAAGAAATAGACGATGTTCAACTTGATTCGACGGTGCTCAAGGAGAAGTGTATGTTAGCCGAGAAACATCAAGATGATCTTAAATACAGGTGAATATTATTATTATAATAAACAGTGAAAAAGCTATTCTTTGCCAGATTACTTTCCCTTTGACCGCTACACGTCAAAAAATCAAAAACGTGCCCTCGGCGTCAAAGTCTGTCATGTAGTCGAACCGTGGTGTGCTGGACACATTTTGGTTTGTTATATATACATGACTGTGGCGGTCAAACGGTTAATAGTTGTATTAACTTGATATTTGTCAAATAATCGCGACGATAGGTCGTGGTGGAACAAAATGAATGTGATAGTAGATTCTGTAACATGTATGTGTAGCGGTATCTACACGCGTCACATCCTAATAATAATAATATATTTATTAGACCAAAAATAATAAACTAGTTACACAATTTGTCTTAGCTACTTATAATTATTCTTAAGAGTAAATCAGTTACAAATGTGTCTTATTATTAGCATCTGTTGCTGAACTAGGTTTATAGCCTGTGTTTCAGCACGCAGCGCCTCAAGCCCTCGGACTGGGTATGCAAGTATGAGCTTAGCAACAAAAAGAAACAGTTTATTAAAATATGGACATAATTATTTTAACTGAAAGAAAGTTTACTGTCCTCTCGGTGTGTAAGGTGAAGGAGGTGAGTGTATGTGTGTGAGAGGGTGTGTAGGGAATTAAATTAAAAAATCCTGCATCTCGTAAGCAAAGTTTACCGCACAACTAGCATAGATACAACGGCCCGACATGAATCATCGGGCAGTTGCCCGCCAGACACAACACCCGTCTGGTCGGAGGATCCTCCCTTTTCTATAGAGTATGAGTGAACTTTACACCCTGTCCCACATACCTCTTTATAAGTTTAAAAAGAAGGGAAACGAAATTAAAACGGTGAAAGATCGGTTTAAAATGTAAACAAGAAAATGGATGTTAATAAACGGCCCAGCGCACATCAAAAATAAAACTTACAGAAGTAGCAAAATCGAGTACAAAAGTATCGATATTGAAACAAAACTACTCGATATAGAAATCCATATTTTTACGATACTTTTCGTGTCCTTTACTGCAGTTCAAAGGCAACTTAATTCATATAAAAAGTAGAAATGATAAATATTATAGTATAATAGATAAGTAGGTTAGTACAAACACGTCAACAATATTTTAATAAAAACTAGACGATGTTTGTTTCCTATCCGACTACTCTGAAAAAAAAACACCGAATCAAACACAGTCACTATTAAACAAGTTTGATATTGATCTTGGTTAAATCATATTATGCAGATCAGTGTCTGAAATAATCTTTTAAGATAATAACCACTCAGATTTGAGTGAACCTGTCCAGTCAGTGCAAGTATTTAGGTAATCTTGTAACTCAACTCAGAATGTTAAGTACTATTTGTTATACTCTGGACGCTTCTAACGCGTACATTTTTTTTTATTTTTTACATCGTTCTCACATATAATTTTAAATTCAAAAGTAATGATGTAACTAATATTTTTGTAAAATATGATTAAAAAGAGTGTCCATGGAGTTTCTTGCCCGTTCTTCTCCATAGGTACCTACGCTTTGGAATGGGCAACTAGATACATATTTTCTGACTTCTTGACAATTCAAAAGTGCCTGTTAATGGTTTAATTGAAATAAATGCTTTGAGTTTGATTTGAAGGCTGTAAACGACTCGAAGAGAAATGACAAATTATCACAAAGCTTGCTCACTCTTGGCCGATTTTATTTACTATTTATTTCTTTCTTTAATTACAACGGTTTAAAACCAATTACAAAAATCAAAAACATAGTATGTATTTACACATGTCACATAAAAAAATATATAAAATCATCAATTACAGATCAATTACAGTTAAAAAGTTAACAACACTTTCATAAATCCCTGATTATGTTATTCAAAAATAATAATAAATAATTATAAATTGTAATGTGTGTTGTATGTAATTCTTATAATACTATAAAAGCACGATGCACTCGAATACATTTTTATTTATTAACATTACAGATGCTCAGCAGTAATCCGTAACATCCGTGCCTCTGCGTCGGCGACTCCGGCTGAGCGAGAGCTGCTAGCGGAGCTGGAGCGGTACAACCGAAGCGGCGAGCGACTCAGCGAACAGATACTGATGCTCAAGCAACACGCGCAGCACAAGTCTGTCGAGGCAAGCGACACAAGCGATGTACAGAGGCCAGCACATCAAGCTACATATAGAATCTGTCAAATTTCTTTAATACATTTTCTACTTAATTGCAAAAGCATTAGGTTCAAAGTTGATTGGGAAAATTTGACAGTTTCGGGTAGCTTGATGTGCTGGCGTCTGTACGACAGACCAACATCGTAATCGCTAAAAAATTATCAACTACCCCATACAAAACTTCATTACCTTGTCGACCCAAATGTATGGCACGGTTGATGAGTAATACTCGTAACAGCCGCATGGGTCGATCGATCAGGTTAAGCTAGGCTTGCCGCGGCTGTTCCGTGGATGGGTGACCATCTTCACATACCAACCCCATCGTGCCTCGGAAAGCACGTTAAGCCGCTGGTCCCTTTGACAGTATTTACGGGTCGTCAGTAGCCCGAAAGTCTGACAACCAGTCTTACCAAGGGGTATCGTATTACCCAGTAACTGTGTTGTGGAGGTCAGATAGGCAGTCGCTCCATGTAAAATACTTGTATTCAGCTGCATCCGGTTAGACTGGAAGCCGACCCAAACATGGGAGGGAAAAGGCTAGGTAGATGATGGTTGATTGTTTTTTCGAGAAAGTTGTTCAGTTTGAGGATCTGTACCACACCTTTAAGGCTTATATCTCACTAGGACACCATGGTCGCGCTGCCAGCGAAATATACACAGTTTTAAGCCCGGAATACACATGCCTGTAACTTGCACAAAAGTATGCAAGTAGCTGATTAATGAATACCATACTGGTGTATGGTATTCATTAATCAGAAGTTGTTATGGCACACGGCTTGAAAGCTGATTGGTGAATACCATAATAACATGCAAGCTACTTGCATACTTTTGTGCCAGGTACTGGCATGTGTATCCTTAGCATTATGGTCGGTATCACACCAGGCGTCCGATCGGTTGCGCAACCAACCATAATTTTTGAAGTGGAAACTTTTTCAAGCTCATTGGGCAGTTTTTGAGATGGGAAAAAAACAATTGAACTCGCGACACTTTTACCGTAACCGACGCCTCTGTTTTAAGTTTTGCCCATTATAAAGACATCAACGCGCGGTACATTTTCTTTGGGAAGAATGGCCTTCAAACATATTTATAAAATTACTATGCTTTTTCAAGATTTAACTTCTGTCGCCAATCCTGGAGTGCCACTGTTTTTTTGGCAGTGCAACCATGGTTGCGCCGACGCTGGCGTCCTAGTGAGATAGTGCCCTAAAGACCACACCTTTCAGATACACGTTGTATAATTATACATATAACCATGGTAAAACAAAATAGGCAAGTACTTGTTGTAACGAGTCTTTTAAGCCTGTTACATGATAGCGCGTTCTTTGCTTTAATTTGTAGGCAACAGGGTGGTGTTGCCATGTAAAAATTCATTTTTTTGAATCGGAAGTCGTGTAGTGGTCACACTGATTTTTTCTTTTTTTTTTGATGCTGTCAGTTGATTTTGACAGGGCACTTTCCGGCCGAACCTTTATATAAAATGGAGTGTTTTTAGAGCTCCTATTGAAATCTGGAAGTTGATACTTCCAAAGGACTACATCCAGTCCTAATTATGTGGTAGCTGATTTGCCCTTGTCAGCATCATAATGGGATTGTCCATATTTTGTAAAAGGTTGGTAAAATTCTTCGTGGTTTCAAACCTATTCACGTGTCGCGTGGTTATTTGGATGGCAGACGTTAATAGTTTTCGATATTTGTTTCAGGATCTTTTGAACCTTATATATTTTTTGGATTAATTCATCTACTGATGTAAAAGCTTTTTTTTGGAAAAGAAACGGTGAGTTAATTTGCATTTGGTCGTAAACATTCCGATCGGCATTTTTGTCGACGCTGAACATCAGCTAACAATTATTCATGTTTGATTTCAGCCGTGAGGCGTTTCTTATTTATTTTTACTTCAAGACTTAAATCTTTAACGCTAGCCCCTACCGACATATATCATGGACCGCCTGACGTCCCCGCGAAGATCAAAATCACCAGGGTTTGCCCATTCGGTTTGTTAGTTTATTCGCCGGAATATGGTATGGTTTATAATACTTAACTTAAATTGACAAAAGTGCAATAATGACAGGACAGGAATTAATTTCTATTCCATCTTAGTTTTACACCAACTGTTAATATTAGAAAGGAATTTTCTTGTATATTGAGACCAGCAGCCTTCGGGTAATAAAATCGTTCAATAACTTTTGTGTCGATTTTTATTGATACTCCCCGCTTGAAGATTAAAAGTTTCCAGTTCCCGCAGGTTAGTCTATCCTTGGCATAGTTTGGTGTGTGCTCCTGGCGCCCGAATTTTCACTTCTACTTATTGTTTATTTATTTGGAGTACAACACACACATTTATAATAACATCCACACACTTTAAAATATATTTTTTTATTATTACAATTGTCGCTAGATAATATTTTTTTAATATTACAATTGTCGCTCTGCGAACAGGGACTTGAAGTAGGTTTGTCTGGTACCTTATACTGTCATTATTGCACTATTAATTAATTAACTTATGAGTCTATTGTTTGCATTGGTTTGTTCTACATTGTTACTTTAATAACTTTGTGTTTATTTTGATTTTTGACTCATAAGTAGTACTTAACTTAATTTGGTGAATCTTTGTAAACAATGTTTGGTGTTTACAATTGATGATTTTGTTTAATATCATGTTTTTTCTTAGCAAAACCAACAGAAATGTATAGCATAGACTGCGTTTTGTTGTTCTCAACAGTAAAGTTATTTTAAAAACTAAGTTTAACTTTTTAAGTAAATAATTTAATCTAATTGTTAAGTACAATATTGTACATTTAATTTATCTAAGATTTAAGCTGCTTGTAAGTGATTATTGCACTTTTAAAACGATAAAATTAACATAGTAATTTTTTATGGGATTACCCACATTGACTTTTATAATTAACCTCAAACTTGAGAATTTATTTTCAAACATTTAACTTTTTGAAACTTAGTTTTTGCTTTTCGTTTGCTATTCGCCTTGCTGTTTGTTCATCATGGACAAGGGAGTTCAGTTTCCGCCGCTTCAGGATTCGGGCCATGCTTATGCTCTCAGTTGATATCATAGGAATTCTACCTAAAACTTATTCTGGTCATAGATACATACTTTCGGTCGTAGACGTTTTTACTAAATATTGCTGGTTCTTTCCAATGATCAATGCTACCACTAGAGTAATTTGTAAACATTTTGAAAAAGAAATATTTCTCAAGTTTGGTTGTCCAAAAATAGTAGTTTGTGACAATGGAACTCAATTTACTTCAAAACATTTTGTAGATTTTTTGAAAGGTTTTAATATAACCAAAATATTTTATAATACTTTGTATACGCCTCAAAATAATCCTGTTGAGAGATATAATAAAACGGTCGAAACCTGCATATCGTGTTTTGTTAAAGATGATCATAGAACTTGGTCAAGTTTTTTGCCCAATGTTCAATTAGCTTTAAATAATAGTGTAAACCTTGCTACTGAGTTTACTCCTAACTTTCTGATGTTTGGTAGGGAGCTTATTCTTGATGCGTCATTACATCACTTTAGTAGTTCTGTTGATAACTTATCTCAACTAGAAATTTCAAATAGAAATGCTTATGCAGTTTCTCTTAATTCACTTAGTGATATTTTTGTTAAAGTTCAAGCTTACTTGTTAAAGGGGTATAAGCGTAATGCCGCTTATTATAATAAGGGTCGGAAAGTCATTTCTTTTGATGTGGGTGATATGGTGTGGAGAAGAAGTTTTCTTCAATCTAATGCACAAGCATATTTTTCAGCTAAACTTGCACCTAAGTTTGTAAAATGTAAAATAACTGAAAAGGTTTCAGATAACGTTTATGTTTTGAAAGATTTAAATAAAGGTTCAGTGGGACGTTATCATGTTAAAGATATTATTAAATTTTAATTTGGTTTCCAAGTGTTAGGTCTTGATTTTGATAATTTTGTTTGAAGGTCGCTTTTGACAGTGTGATGTACGAGAGGATGGATGATAGGTTATCGGCGATTTGAAAGATGGTATGTTAGGTAACTTCTTATAAATTTGTTGAATTTGAGACATTCTAAAAATAAAACTTAGGTCATTCTGGTTAATTTAATACTATTTTTTTTTCACACCAAATGTTTTTCACATCGAAGGATCTTATTTTATGTTTTGTTTGTTTTTGTTGGATTGTCTAAGATCTTATTCTTCTTTTTTAAGGGTAACCTACCTGTTTATATTTTATTAAGATCTTATACAACCCTACAGTTCAGGTAATTTCTACCTTGAGGTTAAAAAACTTAAATTCAATTTCGAGTTTTTGTAATCTTTTTTTTCTCATAGTTTAAAATCATTCTATTTCCTCTTCGTCATAAATAGTAATCGATTTTTAAACCTATTTTGTGCTGTTCGTTGACAGAATTGTTTCTCATTTTTACTGGAGTTTCATTCTTTTTAATGATCGGATTTGACTTTGTTAGTAACGCGTTCATCCTGGACTTTACTTTTTAGGGTCATTCTGTAACCTTTGTTACAAAATGCCTTATTATTTTTTGGATCTTGGTGTAGCTTTTGACCTTGATTTCGACTTTTTTCCATTGTGTTGGACTTTGTTGTTCCAATCACGATGCGAGATTTTGTTTTGACTTTCGTCATTCTTTTTTCCTTTGCGTTCGGAAGTTCGGTGGTGGTATGCCGGTCGCATTGTGAAACTTTGGCTTTCGCCTTTTTTGTTATTGAGATTTCTCATTGGAGATCTCAATGTCTTTTGTGTTTGTCTGTGTTTGGGAGATTGGTAGTGTTGAGCCAGTCACAGCATTCACATTCTTTTACAGCTATTGTGCTCGGGAATTCGGTGGTGATGAGCCGATCACAATATGCTTTCCTTTGTCTCGTTGCAGGTTGTGCCTGTAACAGAATTTTAAATAAGGTCTTTCAGCTTTATTTAAAAACTTTTGTTCGGAGTTTTCAAATTTTTTGGATTGTTGAATACGGAGTTAGTCAGTGGCAATAGAGCCTAACTGCACTCATAGAGATGGTTGTGTTGGAAGCGGTTGACATAGTAGTCAGTGGCGATAGTGCCTAACTGCACTCAAAGTTGTACTGTTCCAAGTGGTTTGAAATTTTTAGTCAGTGGCGATAGGTGCCTAACTGCACTATAAAAATTGTAGTTTGTTTTGGTAAATTGTCCGAATTTGTTTGAAATTTTTAGTCAGTGGCTATAGTGCCTAACTGCACTGTTTTGGAGTTTTGGAGCGCTAAGAGATTTCTCTCTTCGTTTCATTTAATGAGTTTTTATAACTTATAATTTTTTGTTTTTCACTATTTCGTTTTTGACTTTTTGTCATTTACATTTTTTTTACTTTTATTAAATTCTTGAGATTTTGTCGTTTGACATTTTCATAGTTGATTTGCACTTTGAATCTTATATGATTCTTTTTCTTTCTTTTAGATTAGAAAATAAACCAGTCTTAACAGGTTTATTTGGTTGAAGATTTCTTTCTAATAAAAGAAAGTTCCTTTCTTTTATTTTCGGGAGGGGATGTAATGTAACGAGTCTTTTAAGCCTGTTACATGATAGCGCGTTCTTTGCTTTAATTTGTAGGCAACAGGGTGGTGTTGCCATGTAAAAATTCATTTTTTTGAATCGGAAGTCGTGTAGTGGTCACACTGATTTTTTCTTTTTTTTTTGATGCTGTCAGTTGATTTTGACAGGGCACTTTCCGGCCGAACCTTTATATAAAATGGAGTGTTTTTAGAGCTCCTATTGAAATCTGGAAGTTGATACTTCCAAAGGACTACATCCAGTCCTAATTATGTGGTAGCTGATTTGCCCTTGTCAGCATCATAATGGGATTGTCCATATTTTGTAAAAGGTTGGTAAAATTCTTCGTGGTTTCAAACCTATTCACGTGTCGCGTGGTTATTTGGATGGCAGACGTTAATAGTTTTCGATATTTGTTTCAGGATCTTTTGAACCTTATATATTTTTTGGATTAATTCATCTACTGATGTAAAAGCTTTTTTTTGGAAAAGAAACGGTGAGTTAATTTGCATTTGGTCGTAAACATTCCGATCGGCATTTTTGTCGACGCTGAACATCAGCTAACAATTATTCATGTTTGATTTCAGCCGTGAGGCGTTTCTTATTTATTTTTACTTCAAGACTTAAATCTTTAACGCTAGCCCCTACCGACATATATCATGGACCGCCTGACGTCCCCGCGAAGATCAAAATCACCAGGGTTTGCCCATTCGGTTTGTTAGTTTATTCGCCGGAATATGGTATGGTTTATAATACTTAACTTAAATTGACAAAAGTGCAATAATGACAGGACAGGAATTAATTTCTATTCCATCTTAGTTTTACACCAACTGTTAATATTAGAAAGGAATTTTCTTGTATATTGAGACCAGCAGCCTTCGGGTAATAAAATCGTTCAATAACTTTTGTGTCGATTTTTATTGATACTCCCCGCTTGAAGATTAAAAGTTTCCAGTTCCCGCAGGTTAGTCTATCCTTGGCATAGTTTGGTGTGTGCTCCTGGCGCCCGAATTTTCACTTCTACTTATTGTTTATTTATTTGGAGTACAACACACACATTTATAATAACATCCACACACTTTAAAATATATTTTTTTATTATTACAATTGTCGCTAGATAATATTTTTTTAATATTACATTGTGTGTACTCAGGTCTACTTATTAATTAGATCTGCTTATGAATTAGATACTTACTAATTAGATCTCATCCATCTTCTATACCTCTCTATGAGCCGTCATATCAGTTAGTCACCCTCTTTCTAGACATCCATACTAATATTATAAATTCGAAAGTAACTGTCTGTATGTTACCTTTTCACGCCTAAACCACTGAACGGATTTCGATAAAATTAGGCAGAGAGATAGATTGCTTCCCGGGGAAGGACATAGGATAGTTTTTATCCCGATATTCCCACGAGATCGACACTTATGCGGATGAAACCGCGGGGCGCTGCTAGTATTATATAATTTTCACGCAGTCCATCCAACGTTTTGTTTCCTCTTCCTCTACTCAGCCACACTATACTCTGAAAAATTTCCTCACGACGCATTCCTCATTCGTCCACATATGTTTGTAACTGACACAACTATCAAAACACCTGCGAGAAAGGAAGTTATGTTGTACTACCTGCGCCCCGCGGTTACACCCGCATAAGTTTCGATCACGTGTAGATATCAGGATAAAAAGTAGCCTATATGTTAATCCAGGATGTCAGCTACCTCCATACAAAATTTTATCAAAATTGGTCCAGCCGTTTGAGCGTGAAGAAGTAACAAACATATAAAAACACACTCACAAACTTTCGCCTTTAGGTATAATATTAGTGTGATTTTTCAAACAGTCCATCCATCGTTTTAATTCGTCTTCCACTACTCAGCCAGCCACACTATACTCTGAAAACTTTCCTCACGACGCTTTCCTCATTCCCCACATAAAGAATCATGCCCACTTTCCATACATTGATTGACCTGTCACTTGATTTGTTTTACAGGTCGCGTCTACCTACAACTAGTGTTGTATAAAAACAATTATTGTTCATAATAACACAATAATTTATTATCATTTCATTTAGAGGCCAGGGAAAAATGTTATTAAGTAAATAAGATTTTGAGGTTATAGCAGCTGTCAGATAAGGTTTGACAGCTGTTATAACCTCAAAAACAGTACGATAATTAAAATCAAATAATTGTTTCTTAATCGCTGAGAGTTACAATCACTCAGAAATAAATCCCTCTTCAATGTAATAACATCAAATCATCGTCATCAAATTGGCGCGCGGTCGCAAACAGCAGTTATTATTCTCGTAATAACCCGCCGATGCTGAGTTATAAAGACTTCGTGTGATGTTGTGCTATCCTTGTTTACTACACTTTGTGCAAGTTTGAGCAATTTAGGTACCTACTTACAGTTCATTGAAGTAGGTAGGTATTGGTCAAAATCTGTCGTCGCCGTCGAAGCGGACCAGACTCCAGGAGTCGTCCTGACAGACGACATAAATAGGTAACGAAAAGAGCTGCCCTCCTACATGTTTTTGGCGAGGACAGGGAAATTAAATAAAAAACAGAATTTGATTTATTATCATTTATTCAATATCTTCTCATACAACCACTTCATTTAAAAATGCCACTGGAGCCACAATGTTGGTTTCATGCCTGTGATCATGCATTAAGTTGATCATCCTTAGTGTGAGGCTTGATGAGTTTTCTTTGAGAATGTGGTCACTTTGACGATTGAGCAATGATCGACCACAAACGGGGCACACTTGAGAATGACCACGTCGAGATGAACCAACAGATGGATCACACTCATTTTTTCCATGAATCTGAGCATTAATAGTCTGCATGGATACATCAAAGCACGCTTCACAAATGCAATCAACCGTTATCTGAAAAACAAATAAAATAAAAATTGTTTATTTCTCACCGTTAAAAGTTACAATTATACAAATAGGTACATTACAAGTAGGTACTTCAACATTTTGTGGTGATCATAATAAGGTACACCTAGTATTGACCCTTGCTCCTAAACTAGGCAGGAACCTGTATCTCAGGGGATAGTGTTCAGCTATTGACATTTTAATTTTTATATTAGGACTACTAAATCACTATCACACTCACTATTAATTTATTAGTAAGTAAGTCTTAGTAAGTACCATTAGAGAGTGCTAGGGTTTGTTGGTGAGTTTGAAGATAAGAGGTATGGATGTGGGTATGTGTGTTTAATATGAGTGGTGAAATAAAGGTGTGTGTGAATGATGTAGTGGTGAACAAAGTGTGTTTGTGTGGTAGGTAGGGTTATACACAAAGGGTCATTAGATTTTCAGTGTCTTCGTAAATTATGAGATTTTAAAGCCTACAATGGAAATAAGTATGTATATTTAATTTGTATTTTTGCATTTTTTGTTTTAAACAGCTGTCTAAAAGAGCCACTATAACTAAAACATTGGGAAAATCTAGATGTAAGTAACTAACACATTCGGTCAGTGGGTCGTCTTAGGGGCGTCACCTATTTGTAGTAGGTAGTAAGTACTAGTTATATTTTTCGTGTAACTTGAAAAATATACTTTGCCACTTCTAAATATAATTCTTTTTTATAAAACAATTAATACGCTAGCCTCCGTTGACTGGATACTAAATCGCTAGGTACTTGATTGTTCTTATACTTACTATTATTGGAGATATCCAAGTGCTAATTAGCGAGATGACTCTGCTATCAAGCTGAAGCGCCCGATAACGCCAAAGCGGATTAACACTTTGTTGCAGTTTATACAAAGCAAACTCGTAGAAGGCTCCATAACACTTTCCAACAAGAGCGATTACGATAACTTAGATCCCAATCAAAAGCACTAAATCGGCCGTATAACACAGGCCAAAGTAATCGTAAGTGGTAGGTATCGAAGTCCATGGAAAATGCAAAAGTTGTAAGGGTATCAGAAAATCCAAAATCGCACAGTACCTACATTATGAAACGAACGACTGCAAAACGTCAAACAAATGACAGCGGTCACACTGTCACAGCGGCAGTCTGTCATTCGTTGCAATCGTTGCGGCTAAAGAAGTCCGTTTTACGCGTAACC
The DNA here is from genome assembly GCA_916614155.1 of Mesoligia furuncula. Lineage (NCBI taxonomy): Eukaryota > Metazoa > Arthropoda > Insecta > Lepidoptera > Noctuidae > Mesoligia > Mesoligia furuncula. Next base: position 3,610,356 of record OU744810.1, read on the forward strand.
TGTCAACTGTACAATTAAAATGAAACGTGTGTAAAACACGTTCCGTTTCCAAAAGTATATTGAGAATGATAAACATAATATAAATTGTATTTTTTCCTGGCTTCATTTGAAAATTCAATTAAGTGATACGAAATAAGCAAAAAAAAATGCAATTTTTTAAGATATTTTACATCACTAGACGCGTTCGAAAATTTTCAGGTCAAGACTGGACATGATTCTTTGTAACAGACACAACTATCAAAACACCTGCGACAAAGGAAGTTATGTTGTATATTGTATTTATCATCATTTTTATTTTCAGCTGGAGAAATGGCATTCTGAATACAAGAAGAAGGACATCGCGCTCGGCAAGTCTCACAGTGATACGATCTCCTCTATTCTGCAACAGCAGTAAGTTATATTATTTAATATAGTTGCCTATTCTCGCGGCTTCACTCGCGTGGTCTATCCAACAGGCAACGTACATTTTTAGATGTAGTGCTACAAGGATTTTTTGGCGCTTGGATGACACTGACAAGGGGCGTTAGTTATTTCTGAAAATGTATTGAAAAAACAAGATGGCGCCGTTAGTTCCGATTTTTTTCACGCGCCTAAAGATCTTTGTATAATTATAGAATCTATAATTATACAAAGATCTTTACTTCAAAACTATCTATACGCAAAAAATCACATCGTTGCTCCGTTGCTGCTGTGAAAGAAGGACAAACCAAAACACAGAATGTCGAATTTTTGTAATTTGAGTAAGATTTAAAGGCACAAAATCTTGCACAAAATTTTCTTTGTTTTTGTGTGCGAGATTTGTTAGTCTTGAACCTATTAACAGAACTAACCAGTGGAGGGAAACTTTTTTAAAGAAAAATGTTAATCTCTTTATATATTCATAAATCCAACAGTTATTTATTTTATTTTATTAATTTTAAGAAAACTTACAGCTAGTACATTCGTGTAGTAAAAAGGTAATATGTAGAAGAAACCCAATTACAAGTTTCCACTTATATAAAGTTATATGTTAGCACAATATAAAGGTAAGTCATGACTGTTGTCATTCGTGAATCTATGACGGTCGTTACTACGAAAGACTTCACATTCTTATTAGGTACCGAGAGGTTTTGTATTACCCAGTAACTGGGTTGTGTAGGTCAGATAGGCAGTCGCTCTAAACAACATACTGGTAATAAATTGTATCCGGGTAAGACTGGAAGCCGATCCATTTTTCGATCCGATCTGGATCCGATTATTTTTCCATTATTATTTTATTACTTGGCCTACGCTGTACCACTGCTGAGCTATGGCCTCCCCCAAATCCTTCCAGGCATCCTGTTCTGGCGCCACCTCAATCCAACCCCCTTAGGGCGCGTACACACGAGCGCGTTTTTTCGCACGTGTGTCGCGTACGAATCGCTCCCCCAAAAGAGAAGCATGTAATTCCAATGTTTTTCTAAAGAGGGAGCGATGCGTACGCGACGCGTGCGCGTGAAAATCGCGCTCGTGTGTACGTGACCTTACGGTACGCGACTAGGTCGTCTCGCCACCTCTCCCCTGGGGCCTCGCCGCCGCTCATCCTCAGGCAGCACCGTGTGAGACTGTTCCCCGCAGTGACTGCGCATGCGCCTGCCGTCCCCCCCAGCCCCCTCCAGCTCGGGGCAGCCTCTTCGCCTCCCTCTAGGCTCCCCGTTTTGGAGCGCAGCGCAGCGTAGTATTCCGTATTTTTTAAAATAATAGTATATAACGATAGTGATAAGAGTAATATCTCAAATTTTGACTACCTATTACATCGTTTTGTTTTCAGAACCGGACAAATTTCGACGCTCATTGAAGAAACGAAACTCCTCAAAGACCAACTCAGCATTGTTTAGATTTATTTCAAGTAGTATTAGTATTTGTTTTTCTTGTTAGTAATAAAAAAATTGTCATAATTATAACAAAATTAAATATCTTGCTACCTCTGGTACAGACACCAGCACATCAAGCTACTACAATCTGTCAAATTTCTTTAATAGATTTTCAATTTTATCGCTTAAGCATAAGGTTCAAAGTTGATTGGGAAAATTTGACAGTTTCGGGTAGCTTGATGTGCTGGCGTCAGTACATGAAAGTTAAGCTACAGTTTCCTATAACAGCGGTGACCGGCACATAGCGTCGCTAATTTACCAGCGAATGACGTCACAGACGACCCTAAGGGTCTAAACAGAAGGTCTGAATAATAATATGAACAGCATGCCAGCTGCAACATCGCAGTTTGGATGCAGTTGACATAACTAGGTTTTGAAGCAGTTAAGTTAACTGCATCCAAACTGCGATGTTGCAGCTAAAATACAGTCCGTCTGTTTAGACCCTCACCCACGGGCAACTTTTGTCTTAGCAACTATCAGTCTCTCACATCAAGTCTACGGCTAGTCAGAAGCCCGACAATCAGTCTTACCAAGGGGTAATTACCCAGTCACTGGGTTGTGGAGGTCAGATAGGCAGTCGCTCCATGTAAAATACTGGTATTCAGCTGCATCCGGTTAGACTGGAAGCCCACCCCACATAGTTTGGAAAAGGCTAGGCAGATGATGATGATCAAGTCTACGGGTTTGTATGAAAGTGCTGTCTTTGTCGCATCGCTATAATATGCTTACGCTAAGTCCCTTATATTCACCGTCGTGAAGAAAATATAATTTAAAGCTACAATTTAACTAGCCTAGCAAAAGATTCTTTTTTTTTTTTTAACTTTTATGTTTTAAGCCTATTTGTTAAAACTGACTTTGATTTAATTTTGAATTGTTTCTTAATAAAGATACTTATTACAATAAAAACAGACTTTCTTTCCAAAAAAAATTTTCAAACGGTATTTTTACTTTTTTAAGTAAGACTCAATGTTCTTCAGAAAGATCAGGGGGCCTAAAAAGGCCACTTTGGAGAATCATAAAAGGATGACATTATGAATTATAAAATGGCGAAGACAGTCCGTGTTTTCCTTTTTTTCGCTGCACTACGTAGGTACAATCAACGAGATTGGGATTGGATTTGGATTGGATTGATTGGTATTTTAGCACAGACCAAAAAAAATATCTGAGAAATGCTTCACCATTGGGATTTGATACGATTAACTTAAAAGTTAACTATCCATTCTGTTATCCTTTTATGATTCTGCCAAAGAGGCCTTTTTAGGCCCCCAGCAGGGCTAGCATGGGCTGGGGATAAAACTTTTCTCCACCGGTTATTTCCACTGACAAGGGATAAAATTATTATATCCACCTGCCAAAGCACGGCAACAGGGGGAAAGAGAATTATATCACTTTTTGACATTAGACGTGGATACTCACCCCCCGTCTATAGCATGGCGACTAGTGGAAGAGAAAAATTAGAGATATTTTGACATAACAAAGGGAGAAATTTGTCCTCGTCTTTAGATGGTGGGTTTAAGTATATTTCTTGGAGGAAATATAATTAATTGTACTATAAAATGTCTCGTGCTTACTGCCACCGTGAATAGTTTATCCACCCATATGGCCATGCTCGGAGGGTGGACAAAATTGACAGAGGGGAATAGTATTTTCTTCTCTCCCCGTGGATAAAATGTCTCCGGCCATGCTAGCCCTGCTGGTTTGTCCACCGTGAATAGTTTATCCACCCATGTCACCGTGCTCGGAGGATGGACAAAATTGACAGAGGGGAATAGTATTTTCTCCTCTCCCCGTGGATAAAATGTCTCCGGCTATGCTAGCCCTGCTGGTGCATAGTACTCGCAACCGGCGTGGACGTGAACACGACGACGTGACGTGACGTGTAACCAGAGGGGCCCGTAATCAAAGACTACAATATAATGCGGTGCCCGTAATTTTAAGAACGTTCACAGTGTGATCAATCTCAATCTGTCAAAAATACCTCTAGTTCCATAGACAGTAAACTATAGACTGCTGACATTATCTTCTTTTTCATTCGCACAAGACTATATTAACGTCACTAGCAAAGAAAAGAGACAGAGTAAGAATATTTCTGTCCCTCGTGTCGGCTAAGCACCTTAATGTGCACAACACGTTTGACGTACAGGAAGGAATAAAAAGGAATGAAAAATAGGATCTTTTTCGTGCATAATTCAATAATAGTACATTTGCGCAACTGTGAAAATGGTAAGGTGCAGTGTAACAAGCTGTAAAAACCGGGCAAGAGCGAGTCGGACTCGCGCAGCGAGGGTTCCGTAACATCCGGGTTTATGAATAAGGTTTATGTTTATGAAATTAAATGTTTTTTTTATTATTTTTATATTTGAGTTGATTGAATAAAATGTAAATTGCGGTTTACGATTTATGACGTATTAAAAAAAAACTACTTACTAGATCTCGTTCAAACCAATTTTCGGTGGAAGTTTACATAGTATTGTACATCATATATTTTTTTTAGTTTTATCATTCTCTTATTTTAGAAGTTACGGGGGGGGGGGGACACACATTTTACCACTTTGGAAGCGTCTCTCGCGCAAACTATTCAGTTTAGAAAAAAATTATATTAGAAACCTCAATATCATTTTTGAAGACCTATCCATAGATACCCCACACGTATGGGTTTGACGAAAAAAAATTTAGTTTCAGTTCTAAGTATGGGGAACCCCAAAATTTATTGTTTTTTTTTCTATTTTTTTGTGAAAATTTTAATGCGGTTCACAGAATACATCTACTTACCAAGTTTCAACAGTATAGTTCTTATAGTTTCGGAGAAAAGTGGCTGTGACATACGGACGGACAGACAGACAGACAGACAGACGGACAGACAGACAGACAGACAGACGGACAGACAGACAGACAGACATGACGAATCTATAAGGGTTCCGTTTTTTGCCATTTGGCAACGGAACCCTAAAAATGACAGTATGATGAAGATTGCCGGATTTTTTGTCCCTTTCGGTCACACGGATACCATGAGTCTATAGATTACTCTGTCTACGTCTAGTTCCCCTACATTATTGACAAGTTCTTGACATTGATTGTCGCTGACATGACAACTAGATTGCGACTAGATTTTAAACGTTATAATAAATCTACCAGAATCTCAGGGCAAAAAAAAAAAAAATTGTGGTTTTCATACATTTGACAACATTGGCAATGTCAAATTTTTTGGTTTTTTTTTTGTCATGTGATTCTGGTAGACCTATAGTTACGAGAATTGGTCTTCAGATGTATTCAGTAAACGATGCAAAAGGAATCAAGGAAGGTAAGGATCATACCAGATGACGTTCTGTAGTTTCTGCTTACCCGCCTGGGATACAGACGTGAGTTTGTTAGAAGTATCTAATGAAAACGAGAATTATGGGTTGCAAACAAATAAAATAACGAAATAATTTAATAAAATTGAAATTCTATTCGAAGATTCAACAATAATATTTTTATACATTCAGTAATGAATGTTGGTCCGTAATATAGGAATGACTTACATTATTATTATTATCATTTAGAGTCATAAGACCTTAGTAATAACTATTAACTACCACTAGGTAATAACAGCATACAATCTTGAGTAAAAAAAAGTCGAAACATATGCGGTATAAATACCAACTATCTAAAATTATTGATACAGAACTGAAAAGCCCTAAAATGGGGGAGTAACCCGAATTAGGGGATATTTGATCCATTAAAACTTTCTACTAAATGCTTGGGGAATTTTTACAACGGCAACATCCAAGTAAACGTCATTTTCAAATAATTGCTGTCAAAAATCAAGTTATCAATACATATAACGTTGACATTGTGTTTGCGTTAAGAAACCGTGGTTTGATAGAAATAAACTTACTTATTCAGAATATCCCCTAATTTGGAAATCCCTCAATGCGCATAACATAAGAAAAATCAACTTGCCTGACCAGAGGTAGTGGCCGAATATGGAAGTGTTAAAGTCAAACAGGAATGGCGCTCTTCGACTGTTATAGCTGCATCTCTTTCTAACAATAGTGAGAGAGAGATGGAGCTACAGAGATTAAATGGCACCATCTCCTTTTTATTATTATAACACTTCCTTAAACGACCCCTGTACACCTATAAAACAGCTGTTTTAAAAACACCTACAAACGATAATATCTATAAAAAGAATACACAAACTTAAAAAACTAAACTAAAACTGCAGTCGATAATTACTCTTAAGTCCTAAGCGTAAAATTAATATTACAATGACTTAGTTAATCAGGGGTCCCCAGAACATTTTGGACACCCTCCTCTGGTCGTCAGTGCAGAAGAATTCCCTTCCGAGTTTTACAAACTCTTTTTGTGATAGTTTGCCATCCTGTAAAAAAAAATATTTTTATTAAATATTGAAAATGGATAAGAAACACTGACATGTTATTATACAACTTGTATGATAGAGGTCAGTGATAAGAAAGCATGTAAGTATCAAGGTTCACACGACTTTAATCAAATTCATAATATGGAGTCGATTTTGTGAGCGGAAAAGATAAAAATATTATCAGCATAATTATTCACAACCATTCCACAAGTTTCCGAATCGAAAATGACACATTTTTGGTTAGCGAATTTGCCTAGTCCCCGACAGCAAATAGCTGTCGAAACAACGACGATCGTCTATTTGGTTCATGCAGAAAATGATGCAAATTTTTAACCCTCTGACGGTCTGACCACATGAGCCGCATAACAACAGAGTTATTAGTCAAACTGCTGCGTCCCGCGGTTTCACCCGCGTAAATGTGGATCCCGTGGGAATATCGGGAAAAAAAATTGCCTATATGTTAATCCAGGGTGTCAGCTACCTCCATACAAAATTTTATCAAAATTGGTCCAGCCGTTTGAGCGTGAAGCAGTTCGTTCGTTTCAGCCGAAAGACGTCCACTGCTGGACATAGGCCTCCCCCAATTTTGGGGGGCGTTTGCCATAATCGCCACGCTTGGCAGGCGGGTTGGCGATCGCAGTATGGTATGATGGTGTAATGCATAGAGAACGCTGCTGCCCATTCTCCGGTCTCCCTTAGTCGCCTTTTACGACACCCACGGGAAGTATGGGGTGGTGCTATTCTTTAAGTCCGACACCACACAGACAAACATATAAACACACACAAACACAAACTTTCGCCTTTATAATTATACTAGTGTGATTACCCACATCATTAGTAAACCACCCTAATACCGAGAATACATTGAACGCCACTCGTATTTTTAAACTGTCAAAATATTAGGGTTTCGGATTTGTGAACAGCGTTTCTAGGACTCCTTAGATAACATTAATATTCAAAAACATCAACTAATGATTCGTTACGGAAGCGCATCGTACGTTTGTGAATAGATAATGCTGGCGAGTTTTTGAGATAAGAGAACTGAAACCGCGATAAATAGAGCAAAGTGATCAGCAACCATGAGCATGATTCTGTCGAAAATTAAAACTTTGTTTTTAAGTTGGAACGGGCATCTTATTTGCGTAAAAAAACTGTAGCCTATAGAAACATCTAACTATATTAATAATAAAGCCCATCTCAGACGTAGCTATAATATAATATATCCATACTAGCTAATACCTTAAAATTCAAAAGTAACTCTGTCTGTTTCTCTGTACGTTTTCACGACTAATCCACTGAACAGATTTCGATAAAATTTGGCAGAGGGATAGATTGCATCCCGGGGAAGGACATAGGATAGATTTTATTAAAAAAATTAGCTGTTCCCTACATTTATGTTCGTATAACTAGTTAAAATGTAGGGAACAGCTGTTTTTTTTTTTCGCGATTTCAGGTTTGTTCCCGTAGTAAAAGTTGTTCATAATGATGAGTACAATGACCTCTTAAGAGGTTGTTAATTTTTTTACCAATAACCCTGTATAATATTCAACCTTCAAAAAAAAAGAAAGTGTTTTATGAGTGTGCTTACCCCATTAACGTCTATGACAGCGAAGGCGACGGCCGCTTTCTCATTGTCGAGTCCTAAGCACTGGAAGAACAGCTTGAATTCGTGCACCGATATGAAACCGGACTTGTCTTTGTCCACTGCCTGAAAATATCATAAACAATTTACAATGTAACATCAATTTTGTAATTAGTTTTGGGGTGCCGATTTGTCATCATTCTATCTTTATTAGGTGACAAAACTTCATATTTAGTTACTGTTTTGTGGGATTTAAACATTGCTTTCGTCATAGGTACTCGTATCTCGACATAATAAGATTTTTAAGTTGAGACTTTGCATCGGTAGAGTCTAGAATATTATTTAGCCAGATTAACCCCAGATCTAAAGCGTTAAACAGGTATCCTGACACAATACAAGTTCGACAACAGACCAGAAGCCTATCATCACCAACGTCACAAATGAAGCTACCGAAAATCACCAGTAAGAACAAAATCTCATGGAAAGACAAACAATAAGGAGGTATATATTGCTGGAGTCCCGAATCGTCCGTACGTGTACCTACCTCGGATTAACCGCAAATTGGTTTAAACCAAAAGCCCGGATCACGCCGCAAGAGAATCAATCCCGATCACTGGAGACGTGAGGGCAAGAATGGAAGCGGTTAGAGGTAAGAAAGGTAATTATAAATGATTTTATTTTTCTAAGTAGGTTTCATCATCATCATCATTTCAGCCGAAAGACGTCCACTGCTGGGCATAGGCCTCCCCCAAAAGGGGGGGGGGGAGGGGGTTTGCCATAATCGCCACGCTTGGCAGGCGGGTTGGCGATCGCAGTATGGTATGGTGGTTGAATGCATAGAGAACGCTGCTGCCCATTCTCTGGTACGACTCTTAGTCGCCTTATACGACACCCATTGCGATTCTTTAAGTCCGGCCACCACACAGACACTAAGTAGGTTTGGTCAATCATATTTTTTATTAAAAACGAGATGTGGTCGGCGTTTCCTATCTTACTACTCTGAGAAGAAAGGCCTAAACAAACTCAGAGGTCACAGTCTCTTTTAAAGTCCAGACATAATCATGTGAAGAGATTGGAGTCTGAAATGGTCTCTTGAGGAAAGAACCAAACCACACATATTGAGTGGACCTGTCCAGTCAGTGCACGCATTTGTCAGTAATCAGACAGCTCAACTCAAAACTTAAGGAGCTCAACTTTTCGACGAACAATACCAAAGAAAAGACATTTGGGTAGGCCGCATAAATTACTCAAACTGCCAGACCATGACTAAAACTATGTGAGAAAAAATAAAGGCAAAAGTAAATTAACCCAGTTAGAGTCTTTACATTCACAATCTTTGAAATAATATAATACTCTACAAAGTAAATCATTATTCATGTCACTGTACATATATGTAAAATTTATCAATGTCTTTATACACATTGTAGGTATATAAAAATCCGGAAATAGTCTTGGTGAGATCATTTATGTTTTAAATCCCACATAATAGGCACACCTCTGCCGGTAGATGGCGCCTATTGCCATCAACCGGGCACCCAGACTCCGAGCTGCTACTGAGAAATTCCTGATAGAAAAACTCACGTCCTCATGTTCAGCAGAAGCGTTTGCGACCACTAGACAATGAGGCAGCAATAATCATATTAATTTTCATTAATTTCAGATCAATGTATTGGTAGCAGCCAACTAACTGGTTTAATTAGCCGTTTAGTTAACCGCCTAGCCTTTTAACTAAACGGCGGCCGTTCAACTAACGGCCTGAATCCACCAACCAATCACGCGAGAGCCGAATTGGTGGCAATAACTAAGCCAGGGCACCCCGAGCCGGGTTAGGTTAGAACTGTGATCAACCTCGTGCGAGCTGAGAGAGCGAAGCGAGACGAGCACTACTTCCAAAGGCCAGGCGGTTAACTAAACGGCTAATTTAACCAGTTGGCTGCGACATATTCAATTATTCATAAAGTAACAACGTTTTTTATACCTTGAACAAGTACGGCAGCCAGCGATGCGCCTTCTTCTTGAGCGATTTGTCGTTGAGCACGTGATGCATGTCCTCGAGGTACTGCTCCACCGTCACGAAGTTGTAAGGGTCGATAGCACCCCATTGCTCCTCCCAGGTCATCTGTTACGAGACGAAAAATATTGTTATTGTAAATGCCAGCTTATAAGCCTTGAGGTCCAGATTACTGGACACAAATAGTTTTCGGAAAAGTTCGGCTTTGAAAACATTCATCGTCATCTCTGTCACTCATGCCTGTGTGATAGTCTCTTTCTAAAACCCGATGTGTTATTGACCAGCATCCTAATTGCGTGACACACTATCAGTTTCAATCTGAATAATTTTGAAGCATATTGCTAATCCATTGCATCAGCAAATGGTTTAGCAATATGCTTCAAAATTCTTCAAACGTTAGTTTGAAAAATTTGTCTGCTTAAGCAGACAAATTACGCAACGCAACGCAACGCAATAAATGTTGAACTGTCCAAATTAAAGCCATTACTAGTAGATAGTGTATTACGCAATTGCCCAACTGGTACTGTACTTAGATTATGAAGCGTTTGGGAAAACAGTACACTGAAGAAAAGAGTTTGATAAAATTTATGTTTGCATCAACGACGTTGTATGTTCTTCTTCTAAGAAAAAATTCCTCAAAAGGACGAGGGTCGCCCCCAATCAGAAACATGGACAAAACTTACATTAATAATACTGGTAAACTCCTTAGCCTGCTGATCAGTCAGATGCCCGAGCGACTTGAACCGCTCAGCGAAGAGTACGAAGTCGTTAAATGAGATCAGACCGTCCTTGTCGACGTCCAAAATGTTGTGGACTGTGCGCATCTTACGGCGCCAGAACTCGGACTGGAAGAAGAACAGAATTATTAATTTATAAGTTGTGACAGGTACCTCTACACAAAATGATAACCGTACTGCAAGGCGTAAGGCGTCTCCAAAAAACAGAGTCAGGTACTTTTTGGCCTATTGATAGAGTGCAGGCCTTAAAACAACTTGAAGTTATATAGGTGTACAGGATCATTAATACAGAGAGCCCTACAGGCGTAATGTTTCGTTCATAACACACACAGCGAAAGGGTTTTTGGGTTTAAAAACCCTTTCTCTTTCTGAACGTTCTTTTTATGAGTTCTGGTTGGGAAAGCGTGAACAGGGCCTTATAATTCACTAAGACCACTCAATGAATCCTTAATTCGAAACTCACTTCAATTCCTCAGTTAACAACCTAACTGAGGTTGTTAACTGAGGAATTGAAGTGAGTTGCCAACATCGCGTTCATTTCGCGCGGTTTCATTCATTGTGTCATAGAGAATACGTTACCTGAATGCGTTCATCAATGATATAGATAAACCTATGGACGGTGGTGATAATTACCTATACGATTCTGCTATTACAGTTATTGATTTATGAAAATGAACTCACCCTTTCATGTCCCTTACACTCGGTATCGGAATCAGAATCAGAGTCGCTGTCAGATTGTTTCCGACGGTCTTCCTCGGGACGGCCATGTTGTTTGCTGTACCGTCGCAGAACGGAGCCGAGCTCTGATTGCAGCTCTCGGTCACGGGGCTGCTCACCCAGGTAGCACACACCGCCGTTGCAGGCTGGCTTCGTATGGATTAACTGAAAAGAAAATACATGATGGATAAGTCCCAAACCCCAGGTTGTTGCACAACGTTGTTTTAGCTATGTGTTTTTTGTACAGAAAACATGTTGCTAGCAAATCGGAATGTTGCAGAGTTATGTTTCGTATGCATGCGGTACCTAAACAAAAGTTGTCAAGTGTCATCAGAGTTCCAATGCTTTTTTGGCTTTTAAGAGTGACATAAGTTCTAAATTCGGTGATGTATGGACAGTGAATACATCTCTAAAATTACCTCTACAAAGCTTATCATTGAATTATTAACCACCCATCTTGCCCAGTTCACATCGATCGTCGAGAGCGATGACCGCATTACCTATGCGGGCCGACCGGTGTGCAAGCGCAACGTGTCATTTGGCACCGATAGTCAATAGCAATATGGAGTATGTTTTGGATGCCTATACAGGGTGTAAAAAGACCTTCAATATCTCCGTAACCAAAAGGTTTCCAAGTAGGGTCCAAAAAAAAGATTAAGTACAGTAACGAGGAGTAGAAGCGACTCTCGGCTTCGTTAAGTGTCTTTTTACACCCGTTATGTCATAAACAACGTTATTATTAGTATACCTATGCGAAACCTGAATATAGTTTGTTCAGAATAAGTAACTGAATCGATTCCAATAATTTTTACCCCATGTTATATTTTGTCCCAAAAGTATTTAAAAAAGGTTAAAAGTTGGGCACCGAGCGACACTAAGTAGGTTATCCAATCTCCGCGTCGAACGGTTAGGTACCTAGGTACTATTATCAATGAGCGCAAGACGCGGCGCGGGTGAGCATGTTTTTGTACGGACAAACAGATAACTTAACAAGCTTATAACTTTGTGATTTTTCATGATACAGTATTGAAATTTTGTACGTAGATTCTTTACTTACATAAAAATACTAGACACGTGTTTCGGGTTTCGCATATATACTAAAAATAATGTTGTATGTAGGTAGGTCTACCTACATTATCCAGTCTGCATTGATTTTGGACCCCACTAAGGGATCGCTGTAGTGACCTTGCAGTGTATTTATAGTTGGGTACGGCTGTGTGCAAGCGCTTATGCAGGAGCTATAAAGGGAAAGTGTTGGTGAATGAGTAACTTGTCGTTTCGCAGTAGGTACCTCTGTTTACAAAATTTGGTTTTTAAAGTGAATTATGGGTCTCGTGGTTAAATAATAACAGCCCCCACGGGTCGATCGAAGGTTAAGCTACGCTTACCGCGGTTGGTTCGTGAGTGGGTGACCATCCATTATATATCGAGATTCGAGACCTCCGTACCTCGGAAAGCACGTTAAGCCGTTGGTCCCGGCTGTCATTCGTTGATCTTTGACATTCGTTACGGGTAGTCAGAAGCCCAGAAAGTCTACAACCAGGCTTACCAAGGGGTAGGTACCTATCGCGTTACCCTGTAATTGGGCTATGGAGGTCAGATAGACAGTCGCTCCATGTAAAATACTGGTATTCAGCTGCATCCGGTTATACTGAAGCCGACCCTAACATAATTGAAAAAAACTGGCCAAGTGCGAATCGGACTCGCACACGAAGGGTTCTGTACCACAAGGCAAAAACGCCGAAAAAAAGACGTTTGTTGTACGGGAGCCCACCTTAAATATTTATTTGATTCTGTTTTTAGTATTTGTTGTTAGAGCGGCAACAGAAATACATCATTTGTGAAAATTTCAACTGTCTAACTATCACGGTTCATGAGATGCAGCCTGGTGACAGACGGACAGACGGCAGTGGAGCATTATTAATAGGGTCCTATTTTTACCCTTTGGGTACGGAACCCTAAGGCTAGGCAGATTGATTGGTTTCTAAAGTGGATCAAGTTATACCGTCACCTAATATGGGCATGTAAATACTAGTGATGTCGATTGTTATGTGGGTAAGTATCGACGCTATCGACCTACTTCCATATCATTTCCCGTTCAAAAGACGTTACCGCGAAATCTCGAAGTAGATTAATTGAGGTTGAATAATAAATTATTTTGTTTACAACTTCGTGTTGTCAGTAAGGAACTGGAACGAAATCATTTTCCTGTTGATCGGATATTACGTTGTATTTATAACTTTTGATAATTACCAGTTAGTATGGTTTGTTGTTAACAAAATCGTTAGGTGTTATCAAACACGTATAGGCCCCTTAATCAGCTCTTTTGTAGGGCTCCCACTTAGGTAAACCATTATTATGCCGCAAAAAATGTATACCTATTTCGACACTCAAGGGAATCAATATTTATAGGGCACTTCCCGTTGACCTAGAATCATGAAATTTGGCAAGAAGCAAGGTCATGTAGCAGAAGTAAAGGAAAAAATCCGAAAACCGTAAATTTGTAGTTAGGTACATTAAAAAAAAACCTGCGATGAACTATTCACATGCCTACAAATTTGTACGGAACCCTAGTGCGTGAGTCCGACTCGCACTTGACCTGTTTTTATTGATTGATAACTATACAGGCACATAACTAAAGTGACATTTATATTTCAGCCGGTCGATTGTGTTACAATCTCACCGTGAGAGAAGTTAGGTGATGTGAGCTGTCATTCCACCTGAAGCTAAGGATTGACACTAATGACAGCTCACTTTAAGCTCACTTCACCCAAGTTATCACGGTGTGATTTTTACAGAATAGCACCTCTTGAATAGGTTAGTTCCTGTGAATAACGGTCGAGTTTCTCGCTCATTCTTCTCCATATGAAACTAGCTTTTCGAAGGGGCGAATAGAATCATCTATTTTATTGTAAATATTGACGTTGAAAAGTGACTTTTATGTGCTTAACTGACATAAATGCTTTGACTTTGATTCTTTGAAATGTCATGACGTTGAAATTGATTTATCTAGGTTACAGCATAGACGTATAAAAACCGTTTATGGATTACAGCCTGTCGATTCTTTAAAAATCTCACCGTGTAAACTTGCATGGAGTGAGCTGTCAGTGTCTTTCCACTGATGCTAGGGTCACGAATCACGGATCACGCACGAACAATAATTAAAATAAAACATTGACATTGAAGGCTAAAAGAATAACATAAAAAATATGATTAAAATCTCAATTATGATTGTAAATGTATACTTGGTCAATCCCTGGTATCAAGTATGACACTGACAGCTCACTCAACGCTCACTTCACTTAAGTTTTCACGGTGAGATAGTTACAGAATCGCACTGCAGTAATAAAAATACTTTGTTATTTATGTGATTTCCAATTTCATGAACCATTTAAAACCCTATATTCCTACTAATTTTAACTAAACAGTGTACTATTTTTAAATTATAATACCGATGACTGATGAGGCCAGCCTACTTTCCAAACAACAGCAATTTAGTGATTTTTAGGGTTCCGTACCTAAAGGGTAAAAACGGAACCCTATTACTAAGACTTCGCTGTCTGTCCGTCTGTCCGTCTGTCCGTCTGTCCGTCTGTCTGTCTGTCTGTCACCAGGCTGTATCTCAAGAACCGCGATAGCTAGACAGTTGAAATTTTCACAAGTTATGTATTTCTGTTGCCGCTATAACAACAAATACTAAAAACAAAATAAAATTAATATTTAAGGGGGGCTCCCATACAACAAACGCGATTTTTTTGCCTTTTTTTGCTCGATATCAAAAATGGCAACAGGTAGGCACTTGAAATATTCACAAAATACTCAGTTGTATTTTAACTTTAATAATAAATAATAAAATTAAAATAAATATTTAAGGGGGGCTCCCATACAACAAACATGTTTTTTTCGGCGTTTTTGCCTTGTGGTACGGAACCCTTCGTGTGCGAGTCCGACTCGCACTTGGCCAGTTTTTTAAGTTGTGCTCGTATTTCTCACTATTCCCGTTAGACGTAGTATAATTATTACCATCACTGTAATCTAGAGATCATAAGGAACAAATCAACATGCGTTTCATTAATAGACGCCACAATTTTTGATGGGCCTAATCGCCGACCAAAAAACGCTATTTCCTTTAGTAAAACGGCCCTTGACCTTACAGCCCAAAGTTCATTGAGAACACAAATCATCACACAATCATAACTACTCCGTCAATGCGTGATCCTGCGACCTATCCTGCGATCCCGATTTGCGAATTAGTTCACGGACCGACATCATGTCAGTTGACTGATGCTATAAATAAATCGTGTTAAGAGTAAACTAGTCGCGAGCTAGAACTCACTGGTGGTCAAGGCCAAAAAGAACGCTGTCTCACCTGGCTTCGTGTCCGACAGAGCTAGAATCAGTGATGAGCAGTTAGACGCTAGTCTACACGAACAACGGCTAGTTCTCACGCACAAAAACACCGTTTCGAACTGATAGGCGCGCAAAAAAAATCGAAAAGTGCTAAGGAAAATCAAGTTTTTTTAACAAACCACTCCATAAATCTATTACTTATAAATAAAGATTATTGAACTCTTCGATAACTGAGCTTTGTCGGTACGGACTTGGTTTTGAAGACTTTATTACTTATTTACGCCCAAAGTTACGTTAAAAATAGCAAGAAAAACGAATCTTTGTTGGCTCATAACTTTTTAAAGGCTTTTTATTTTACTATTCTGTTTCCGTACAGACAACATTAACAATAAGACAACGATATTATGTTTAACTTTGGATGCACAATGTCAAACAGTGGAGTAATACTCTCACGAAAGTATGAAAAAATATCGACTAGTGGCACCTTAAATAGACACAACAAGGGGTCTGGATCTGAAGTGTACGTGACCTGTGACAGGTCTCAGGATTAAAGGGGTCAAATTTTTGTGGGATCATAGTCAATCAACTGTTTATGTATCGACTAGCTTCTGCCCGCGACATCGTCCGTGTTTCTTGATCGACACACCTCGTCGCATCGCATTACCTGCCCGCGCTATTACCTACTTCGTTTTCGCTTACCGTTAGATCTGACTTTTTACTCGGCTGCTGAAGGTCATAGCGTGATGTTAAATAGAGAGGCTATAGGCGCCTATCTCAAGAATTGGGCTATCAATTAATGCAAAATAGTAGATTGTTTACCAAAGGAGCAAACAACTATTTTCAAGGCGAGAGGGTGTTTTTGAATCCAGAGCGGAGCGAAGGATTCCGAGCACAGCGAGGGGTTCTAAAGTAGAATTCTGAGCGCAGCGAGGGATTCAAAGTACATACGTCACTCGAGCTTAAAATAGTGTTGCTCCCGAGGTGGACACTACTTTTTATCACCGTCTATGAAAAAAAAATAAGTAAGTGCAACTTATGAATACTTTTATTTATTTACATACAATTTTGAGTAAACATATTAGGAACGAAGGCAGAATGCTTTTCGCGCGTTTCTTATTTTTTCACAAACTTTTTTATTAATTTGGCTCGCGCGCGTTTTTCTTTACATACCTACAGCCTGTTACTTGTTCATACAATGTTTGTGACTGATCTCATTGGTGATTGGAACTTTTACTAACTATACCCACATTCCAAATTCAAATCACTTTTAGTTTATCAGACATCGATCTACATGGTCTTCATATAACCTGACCAAGATTATGTCTGGACTTTAAAAGAGACTGTGACCTCTGAGTTAGTTTCGGCCTTTCTTCTCAGAGTAGTCAGATAGGAAACGCCGACCTCATCTAGTTTTAAAAAAACATGATTGACGTGTAAAAGTGTTTGTACAAACCTACTTACAAAAATAAAATCATTTATCATTTAGTCCCTAGGGATTAAATAACTATTTTAGCCCCTGTTTACGAAGAATACACTAGCTCTTTTTAAATAGATGTGATAAAAAGATTTCTTCGAGGCGAAGTTTTGACAGCCTGTTTGCCAATCTTCTAACCTTAGCTAAAGCTTAGACAAAAAAATCTGCTGTTCCCTATATTTATGTTCGTATAACTCGTCAAAATGTAGGGACCATTTTTTCGCGATTTCAGGTTTGGTCCCATAGTAAAAGTTGTTCACAATGATGAGTACAATGATCTCTTAAGAGGTTGTTAATGTTTTACCAATAACCCTGTATATCGTCGTTCATATTGCAATTTGTTCAATGTCAAAAATTTCAATATTTTTTTGTAGTATGCTGTTTTTTTACTCTCCTGTAAACTTGTCATTTTTGACATAGAACTAATTGCAATATGAACGATTGCAATTTGTTCAATGTCAAAAATTTCAATATTTTTTTGTAGTATGCTGTTTTTTTACTCTCCTGTAAACTTGTCATTTTTGACATAGAACTAATTGCAATATGAACGACGATATGAAGCAATGGAATAGCAATAGATATCCTTCAAAATTGCATATTCAGTGATTGTTGGTGTGTTACTCAATTAGCGTGCTGTTTGCCAATGTATAACCTTTGATCGAGTATAAATCACCTGTTCTAAGTTGTTATTTCTCGTATGTATTTCTTTTGCGTGCTGTTTGCCGCTTTTAGACTCGGGGAAACGGGACCCTATTACTAAGACTCCATATGTGCACTGTCCGTATGTCTGTCTGTCACCAGGCAGTATCTCATGAACCGTGATAGCTAGACAGTTGAAATTTTCACAGATGATGTAGGTACCTATTTACCTATGTTGCCGCTATAACACAAATACTAAAAACGGTATAAAATAAAATACGTGTATTTTTCGGCGTTTTTTTTTTCCGGTATTCCTTTTGTAAGCCGGCAACGACTAATTGACTAGACGAAACGTTATCAAACTATTAGTTAATAGACACCATTCCGACCATGCACCAGATAGCTGTTGCATGGTCGGAACGGCTACAAACACCAACACCTAACTGATTAAAAGGATTTTATTCCGCATTCCGGTCTAACCAGTTTCATAGCAGCAGGCGCGAGGAACAGGTAGAGTGGCCCCTCATATTACATTAAAACAGTTACAAAAAACCGGGCAAGAGCGAGTCGGACTCGCGCACCGAGGGTTCCGTACCATCATCATCATCATCATCATCATCATCATTTCAGCCGAAAGACGTCCACTGCTGGACATAGGCCTCCCCCAAAATGGGGGGGTTTGCCATAATCGCCACGCTTGGCAGGCGGGTTGGCGATCGCAGTATAGTATGGTGGTGGAATGCATAGAAAACGCTGCTGCCCATTCTCCGGTACGACCCTTAGTCGCCTTTTACGACACCCACGGGAAGTATAGGGTGATGGTGCTATTCTTTAAGTCCGGCACCACACAGACCATCATATGTTTTTGAATTTCCATCGGCGAGGCCTATAGGTATTCGTCAGAGAATTTTAACACTGCACTGCGGTCTAGAATATTGCAGTTTTATGTCAGCGCCATCTCTTGACAGATGACATGATAGTGGAACTAATGAAACTTTTGTTGATGATTTCTGAAAAAGTGTGCTATTTAGAGACTTCGTTTTATTTTTCCTGTAATCTTTACATAAACTTCTATCACATTTCAAATTTTTCTCTTTGCAAATTTCGGAGTTTCGAACTTCGGCGTTATATAAAAATGTAAAAAATAAATACCGTAACCCCCGGTACGGTATTTATTTTTTACATTTTTATCAAAAGTCGAAAACTATGCGTGCTAAAAAATAAATAAAAAATGTTTGAGAATGTGCAAACTGCGCACTTTCTTATGATAATGCCCTAGTACCCCACTTCAAAAATTTCAGACCCCCTTTCAGTCCCTGTTGCCAAAAATATACATATATTTTTATTTCTTTCTTATTTGCAAAATAGTTGGGCAAATGTCATCTAAAACTGTTCCAAATTTCAAGTTGATAGCATTAGTAGGTAGTTCTTGAGAGATCCAGCTGTGACAGACAGACAGACTGAGTCTCACCATAAGGGTTCTGTTTTACCATTTTGGTACGGAACCCTAAAAACAACAACAAACTAGATAGACGTTGATGCAGTTGGAACAACGATTCAGCGGTGCTATTCTGTAAAAAGATCACCGTGCTAACATAAGTGAAGTGAGCTTAAAGTGAGTTGTCATTCCATCTGATGCTCGGGATTGACACTGTTGACAGCTCACTTTACGCTCATTTCACCTAAGTTTTCACGGTGATATTTTTAAAGAATAGCATTAGGTAGGTACTGTAGAGGTCTGCACTGGACCTCTACAGTTTCTTGTATAATTAAAACACCGTAGACTTGGAACTATTGTATTGTTTAAAGGAACCTCACAGCTTTACAGAAAATATATGAATTATGACGTCTTCTAACAAAAAACACAATGTTACCTTAGTTGTCAATGCAGTTTGAATCTTAGAATGGAATATTACATCCAGCCAGACCTTTCTGCTAAAGGCCGGAACACACAAGACACTACAGTACCTACAGCCGGTCGACTCTGTAAAAATCTCACCGTGAAAACTTAGGTGATGTGAGTTTGTTTTTGCTAGGAATTGACATTATTGACAGCTCACTCCACGCTCACTTCACCTAAGTTTTCACGGTGAGATTTTTACAGAATAGCACCGCAGTAACCATGAAAACTTATGTGAAGTGAGCGTGGAGTGCTGTCAGTGTCATGCCACCTGATACTAGGGATTGACCAAGCGTACATTTACAATCATAATCGAGATTTTAATACTTAATATGTTTCGTGCTAATTTATTCTATTGATCATTTTATACTGCGATCGCCAACCCGCCTGCCAAGCGTGGCGATTATGGCAAACCCTCCCAAAATTGGGGGAGGCCTAAGTCCAGCAGTGGACGTCTATCGGCTGAAATGACGATCATTTTATGCTAGTATTTTAGTTGTCAAAATATCACTATTTTGTGTAGTTTTAAAATAAAATAACAAAAGAAAAACTTAGGTAGGTAGTCAGAATCTCAATGTGTTTTTTTTTTCTAGACTAGTCTTTAGTGTTCTGAGGCGCGAACGCGTCACGCACGAACAATGAATAAAATTAAAACACACACACATGAGCAGCGCGGTCACACAGATAGACACGAAAACCGACTATAATTTATAATAAGTAGATACGATTATGTATGCATATATATGTATGTCGACTCGCCGGTCACATCGCCACCGCAAGGTTGCCTGCTTGTCGGTCTTCTACAGATTGTACTTCGGTGAGTGGGCCCAAGAACTCCCACGATCTCATTCCACCGGCCCGCTTCTACCTTCGGACATCCAGACGCAATGCAAGTTACCATCCCTGCCTAGATTGCTATTCCACCAATTCGCATTAAGCGTTTTCAAATGTCCTCAGCAAAAGAGTGGAACTCTCTACCTGCGTGTGTTTCCGAGCGCATACAACCCGAATCTCTTCAAAGTACGAGTAAACAGGCTTCTTCTGGGTAAGCTCACTCCATCGACGACATTGTCTCTGCCACCTCTGACCTAGACTATAGAGTCAAGAGCAAACCCATTTCAAATAAAAAAAATATGGTCATGGTACCTATTCATCATCATCATTTCTGCCAAAAAACGTCCACTGGACATAGGGCTCCCCCAAGTCTCACCACTTCGACCGGTTCTGTTCATCGAGCAATTTGCTTTACCCACTTCTCGTTGACGAAATATCAAGCTATCATAACCTAACCTCGTCTACTTATAACCTGTTTATCTGTCACCCACATAAAGGGCTTCAATGTACACATTGTACACACAGTAGCATTGAACAATTTTCTATTACACACATCTGCGCTGGGGTCAATGATCCACTGCGGCGTAGGAGTTAAGTAATACTCGTACCACATTTACCGACTTATGTAATAGAGATTATGCTTGTGAGCCAAATTGAGACATTGAGGGCCTGTTTTAATCTCCGGATAGGGACGTTACAGTCCAGCAGAAAAAAAAATTATAGGTAGGTACAAAAAAGCCGTGTGCCTGACGGGAAATCAGGCAAAAATTAAAGGGGTTGAGAAAAAATATGTAATCCGCCATCTTGGAGCGGCGGCCATATTGAAATTATTACAATACCAGCGGCGCTGCGCGGTTTCACCCGCATAAGTGTCGATCACGTGGAAATATCGGGATAAAAACTATCCTATGTCCTTTCCCGGGACTCAAACTATCTCTATACCAAATTTCATCTAAATCGATTCAGTGGCTTAAGCGTGAAGAGACAACACACAGACAGACAGACACACTATCGCATTTATAATATTAGTATGGATTGAGTATTGCCCAATGTATTGTGTATACCAAATTTCATCTAAATCGATTCAGTGGCTTAAGCGTGAAGAGACAACACACAGACAGACAGACACACTATCGCATTTATAATATTAGTATGGATTGAGTATTGCCCAATGTATTGTTACCAGAACTAAAGGTGTATGCAAAATTTCAGCTCAATCGGATACCAACAAATGGTCGAAAAATGGTTTGCAAATTTTGACGGACAACTTACATACATACATACGAACTGTGCAAGCTAAATAAAAGCTTGTAATAATGACTAATTTTTAAACAAACTTTCATCCCTTATTTAACCCCTAAGACATGAATTTTCAAAAATCTGTTCTTATCTCACTTTATTTACATAGGAACTCTTTTGCAAAATTTCATAGTTCTAGACACGGAGGTTTGGTTGTGCGTTGTCTGTCAGTGAATAAATAAATGAATTCAAGTTATTTTTAATAGGATCTACCAGATAAGTCAACCAGCACGAACAGCTACCTAGGCTAGGCCTGGTTAGGCTAGGCTAGGCTAGCTACTACCTGATTTTTCTGATAGCCGACGATAAATTTCGACGCCCCCTGCGTTAAAATCGTCGTTTAGAAAGCAAGGACACAAACTATACCTAATATATAGGAGAATGGATATACAACGACATTATGTAATAGACGATTATAAGTGGTTCTGGTTATACCAAAAAAACAAAATAGAATGATTATATATACCTATACCTAATAGGTATACAGGGGACATCGATGCGCATGCGCAAATTATAACCATGAGTTCAGCACATGATTCTTGACCACAGAACAGATAAAGAGGTTCTGTGTTCTTGACCTCCTAGCGTAGGCATTTTTAATCTGTTATCAAAAAAAAACCAGGTGTTTCATAACTACACGGTCAAAATGTATGGAACAGCATTTTTTTGTTAATAACCTATGAAAAACACTCACAGTAGAAATGGGAATAAAAAACTGGGCAAGTGCGAGTCGGACTCGCACACGAAGGGTTCCGTACCACAAGGCAAAAACGCCGAAAAAAACATGTTTGTTGTATGGAAGCCCCCCTTAAATATTTATTTTATTTTTATTTTATTATTTATTACTAAACTTAAAATACAACTGAGTATTTTGTGAATATTTCAAGCGCCTTCCTGTTGCCATTTTTGATATCGAGCAAAAAAGAGCAAATAAATCGCGTTTGTTGTATGGGAGCCCCCTTAAATATTTATTTTATTTTGTTTTTAGTATTTGTTGTTATAGCGGCAACAGAAATACATAATTTGTGAAATTTTCAACTGTCTAGCTATCGCGGCGGTTCTTGAGATACAGCCTGGTGACAGACAGACGGACAAACGGACAGACAGCGAAGTCTTAGTAATAGGGTTCCGTTTTTACCCTTTGGATACGGAACCCTAAAAAGGTTAATTTTGACAGTTCAACAACATTCATTGCGTTATTTACGTTGTTGACCAAATTTTTTTTGCGAACATATGAACCAATGTATTAGCTATATTCTTCAAAATGATTCAGATTGAGATTGATACTTAGTGTGTTACGCAATTATAATGCAGAATCAAGTAGGTACTGAATCCATATAACAGTTTCCGCGCCGCTGTCCCCGCCACCCTGTTGTAATCTGCATTGCCAAAAACGTAAACAAATATGAGTTTATGGAAAAATAACTTTAAATCCTACACAGTAAAGTTCAGTTTACGTTATTGATTTCAAACATATTTACAACTGTTTCAATAGTGCTAGTCACAAAGTTGATATTTGTTTAACTTGAAATAATATTAATTTGAAACAAGTTTGGACAGACTTTAGGTATTTATTACTTTTGTTTATAAACATGATTATATTGTAGCGGCCATTTTGTCGCCTTGGTTTGGCAATGGACGTTACTGATAATAAAAATATACGCATGTAAATAAATAGGCCACTATATTTTCACACAAACTCATTACGAATATCGATGGTTGATTACATAACAGACATGTTTTTCACGTGTATGCAGTAGGTACCTATTTACTTACTTAAATATACGGTGGCTTACAAACTTAACGAGTCATTGTATTCTAACTAGGTTTTTCGGTAATTGTTTGTAGAGTGTAGGGTTGCGATTGTTGCCAATTAACCCACCTACATAATTATATAAGTAACTAGCTCACCCGGCAAACGTTGTTTCGCTATATAAATTATTTCTAGCTGCCCGGCGCTACTTCGTTTTTGTTGTGTCCTACCCCTTACCCTACCCTACCCCTACCCTACTCCTACACTACTACCCTACTCCTGCAGTACTCCTACCCTACTCCTACCCTACTCCTACCTACCCTACTCCTAACCTACTCCTACCCTACTCCTACACTACTCCTACCATACTCCTACCCTACTCCTACCCTACTTCTACCCTATTCCCATACATATATTAAATTTTTCTCTGCGTAAGAACCATCCTCGTACTTCAAGGAATATTTAAAAAAAAGAATTAGTGAAATCGGTTCAGCTGTTCTCGAGATTTGCGCTTAGCAACACATTCAGCGATTCATTTTTATATTATAGATATACTTAAGTAGTATCCTGCTATATTACAGGCCTAAATTTTAAATACTTTGTACTATTATTAAGATTTTGAGATACACATGAGATAATTATGCAATAAATATTTGAAAAGAAATAAAATAAATTATTAAATATTTTCTAGCTTCGAGATTGGGCTTAGGATGAACTTGTCAAACACCAAACTTATGACTAACAGCATCAAAAGGAGACTTATATTGGGGGTGAGGAGATTGTACCTATATATGTCCAAGACTAAATCTATTTGGGCCAAATAGTCTCCTTCCGGGCGCGACAAGACGAAGAAGTTGCTCGACGCACCGAGAGCGCCTGGAGGAACTATTGGTCAATGAAAGGTCTTCTAAAATGAGATCTACCACTATGTGTCAAAAGTAGAATTATGGGCATGTGCATTCTCCCCATTTTCACATATGGTGCTGGTGGTGATGCTAACTTTTGACACTTCAGCAGAGGTCCAAGCTCGAGGTTTGCCAGCGAGCCATGGAGCGCAGTATCCTGGGGTTTCGAATTTCTTACCGTATACAAAACACAATACTGCGCGCCAAAATCAAGACAACAGACGTTACCCAGAAAGCCGCTAAACTTAAGTGGGACTGGGCCGGACATGTCTGCCGCATGTCAAATGACAATTAGGCTAAGGGAACCACCGATTGGGCCCCTCTAAACGCACGACGCATCGCGGCAGGCCGAGACGAAGATGGCGGGACGAGCTTGACTCCTACCGTAGGAACTGACCGGCACTCGCAAAAGACAGAATTGTGTGGAAAAGGGAGAGGCAGACCTTTGTCCAGCAGTGGGACAGTACAGCGGTGCTATTCTGTAAAAATCTCACCGTGAAAACTTAGGTGAAGTGAGCGTGGAGTGAGCTGTCAATAGTGTCAATTCCTAGCAAAAACAAACTCACTTCACCTAAGTTTTCACGGTGAGATTTTTACAGAATCGACCGGCAGGCTAGTTAGATAGACACTTGCTGATTCCCATGTTCACAAACTAAACTAAATTTAAGTTCAGTGCATCTTTTTCTTTCTATTTTATTAAGAAAAGGATTGAAGATAAATTTTAGTTTAGTCCTGTCAAATTAATCAGCGCCTGACACTACTCCATACAAGTTTAGACGTGATTTAAACATTGCCTACTAAAATTACGTCAATTTACGTCAGGCGCTGATTAATTTGACAGGACAGGACTAAACTAAAATGTATCTTCTGTCCTTTTTGTTAATGAAATAGAAAGAAAAAGCTGCATTGAACTTAAATTTAGTTTAGTTTGTGAACAACAGAATTGGCACCATTATATTTCCAAAAAAACATTGTAGGCGAAACTATTATAAGTACTTAAGTATTTTAATGTCTAGGTACGCTAGCCTAGAATCATAAATGTTTGGGTTTTTTTTTAAGTTTGGGCGTCCATATCCTTGCCACCTTGTATAATCATTCTATTTTATTTTCTTGTTATTATAAAAGGTTAAATCTGAAGGCTTAAGTACAGACGCCAGCACATCAAGCTGCCCGAAACTGTCAAATTTTCCCAATCAACTTTGAACCTTATGCTTTAGTAATAAAGTTGAAAATCTGTTAAAGAAATTTGACAGATTGTAGTAGCTTGATGTGCAGGCGTCTGTACATAATCTTCTATTACAACATAATGTCGGTATAGTATATCCATTCTCCTAACATAAACGTTTGTGTCCTTGCAAATGGTCAAATACATTGGTACTTGCGATTACCATTCACGACAAACATTATTTATGTACAACCGAAGGTATAATTATAAAAAATGACCTCGCACACGTACGCCCGATAGCTGCAGCAGTACATAAACAAAGATACAATAACAACATCAAATTGTTTCAAGGGCATGAAAGTTAAGTAACTGCCTAAAGTAATCGTATCGTTGAACTTAACTTAGTTAAAATAATCAAAACTTGTCTAATCAGCCAAGAAAGCAATCTCAGCTTAACCATAGTCAGGCTGGGACACAGACCTCCACTATATGAGAGGGAATGGGCCGTAATTCACCACGCGGGCACACTATGGGTTAGTGGACGTCACGTCTTCGAATTTTTTGGTTCTAGGACATGCCGGTTTCCTCATGATGTTTTCCATCACTGTTTTGTGATGAAACAATTAGCACAAAGTGCCTGTTAGGGCTTGAACTTACGACTAGTACCTAAGTCGCAGCCAAATGAATCTAAGATTAGTGTAAAATTATTAAAATTCTTAAAATAGCAGTTTGATAAGGAATAAAATGCTGCCAACTGACCTATACCGACCTAATATGAAGACCAAACAAACCTCGTCACTGTAGCTTAAATAATAAGGACCATAATTAACAAATCAACCAACAAGTTACTAAGAGACATTGAGATAGGTTATCAGTTAACAAACAGCTCTACAGTAATTAAGTATAATTATTTTACTTTACTTTTATGAATTTTATTTGTCAACATCATCTTTTTTTTTAGTGTCCGGCTTGACAATCGACTTGCCAGTTCGCCACATATTATATTATCTGTGGCCACATTATCCGTAATGGGATTATAAAAGAACTAGCGAATACTAGGATTGGATTACTATTCTGGTACCTACCTAACTATTCTCTACAATATAATTCGAAAGAGTGTCCATAGAGTTTCTTGTCCGTTCTTCACAAAAGGAACCTACTACACTTTGGAATGGGCAACTAGCTTCATCTGTCCGAGTGACCTCCTTCTTTGACAATTCAACAGTGCCTGAATACGTGACCTAAGAATACATTAACTGCCCAAACAAGTAATTGCTGCGCACGCGCGCCGTAACGTTTTACAATCATGTCCTTTTCTCTACCATCAAGAGCTAGCTAAGTATACCGTCCCAGTATGGCCTTCTTATCAAGGACTGTCATGGTGCAAAACCCCTATATCCAACCAAAACAGTTAAAACCTTTTCACATCATAACAATGCAGGTAATACTACATTATCATCCTAAATATTTTCAGGCGCCGATTCTGTTGTTCACAAACTAAATTAAATTTAAGTTCATGCATCTTTTATTTCTATTTCATTAAGAAAAGGACTGAAGATAAATATTAGTTTAGTCCTGTCAAATTAAGATACTCCATAGACAACTTTAGACGAGATTAAAAAATTGGCTACTAAAAATACGTCAATCTAATTTGACAGGACTAAACTAATATTTATCTTCTGTCCTTGTCTTAGTGAAATAGAAAGAAAAAGATGCCTGAACTTAAATTTAGTTTAGTTGGTGAACAACAGAATCGGCGCCAATGTAAAATATTTGGCTCTGTCTCGCAAAAAGTCGCAGCGTTATACTGTGCGATTGCGGTTTTACGTGGATATGACGCATATTTTTCTCCAACTTGTTCTTTTTAGGGTTCCGTACCCAGAGGGTAAAAACGGGACCCTATTACTAAGACTTCGCTGTCTGTCCGTCTGTTTTTATTTATGTTCTTTCTTTCTTTGCGTCTTGTTTATCGTAAATAAACGTATTTTCTTTTTCTTATATGACCCATTTCTTTTTCAGATTCTAGTAAGTACTGGTTTGTCTTCTGTGCCAGGCAAAAATAATGTAAATTTTCTTGGAAATAGTCAGCCAGTTAGCCAAACAAAGTTTAATCTACAATATAACATCACTTATTCCACTTTTCCAGCACCTAGGTAGGTACTTAATATATGCTCCTTTAAAAATAGGTTCTGTAAACTGTCGAGCAACATGTTTTCATCCATTATCCAAACATCATGGATTTTTTTCAGACTTGGTCAATTTTTGTCGCATAAACCGCAGCTCAACTGCGCAGGAGCAAAGTTACGCTCCGAGCAACAAGAATGTAACGGCCGCAAGAAGTCAATGACACTTGACATTTGAACAAACAACTTATTTAATAAAACCACTTATCATTTACTTACTTTAAATTGTTTCGGGACACTAGTCACTGACAAAACTGCGGCATTTCTCTCAAAATTAACAACAGATCTTAGTCCCAAACGCACGATGGAAATCGCCATTTTGTTCACTGTTCTCAATTCAAATACTTAGTTCACATAAACAACTTTCTTTTTTTTTAAATTAAACAGATATTTTCGACATCTCCAAACGCATGCGCGCGCGTCGTATTCTCGATAGCTATTGGACTGAACTGAATTTAGAACACGCGCGGTCGGTTTTATAAATTCGTGGTTCGTGGCCCGAGGAAAAAAGGGAGGGAGTGTTTATGCCGGCTCGATAGTGGATAAGTAGTTGGATACAATACATGTGCCAATGTTTGGGGTCTGTGACCATTTAGCGTTGTAGCAAATGCAGCGCTTTATTCAGAAAGAACGGCTACTAAGTTTAACAGGACATCTAGCATCATTTCCTCCTGCCTTTGAGAGGAATCTACTATAGCCTTCCATAAATTTACCACAAATTTTAGCTGTTCTGTAGTTATAAAACATAAAATATACCTATACCTACCTACATAAAATGAGGACCTGTTCCTTGATCGACCATTAAAACTTAATATAAATCTATTTAAGTATATAAACAAAGTCGGGTTAGTTCCACCAGGCGGTCGATTCTGTAAAAATCTCACCGTGAAAACTTAGGTGAAGTGAAGTGAGTTTGTTTTTGCTAGGAATTGACACTATTGACAGCTCACTCCACGCTCACTTCACCTAAGTTTTCACGGTGAGATAGTTACAGAATCGCATTGCAGTTATAGCTCAAGAACGGATGGATGGACCTTTTCTTTTGATCTTTGGTTTGTTGAATTTGTCTCCACCCCGAATAGCAGAATAACTAAGTATTAAAACATGGGAAAAATTCACGAAAAACAAAATGAAGATAATTCATTTTCTCATATATTTTGTATAGTACGGCTTATTGACGAAGTTCACCGGCCTGCTAGTACTTACCTACTTTCATAAAAAACTTAATGGTATTTTGTGCTCGGTTCAAGGCAACAGTAGTGCTATTCTAAACAATCTCACCGTGATAACTTAAGCACGATATACACGCGGTGGTATCAAACCTAACTTTAAAACAGTGTTGACAGTGGTTTGAAACCCAATTTCGTCGTATTTGGTTTCAAACCACTGACTGTGTTTACACTGTTTTAAACTTAGCTTTGAAACCACTGTTTCAAACCGTGTATTGCTGTGTATTAACCGTGCTTTAGGTGACTGTCATACCACCAGCGCGGCAGCGGTGCTGCGGTGCTATTCTGTAAAAATCTCACCGTGAAAACTTAGGTGGAGTGAGCTGTCAATAGTGTCAATTCCTAGCAAAAACAAACTCACTTCACCTGAGTTTTCACGGTGAGATTTTTACAGAATCGACCGGCTGATGCTGAAGATTGACACTATTGACAGCTCACTTTACGGGTGATGCCTCATTAGTGCGTTGCGTTGCGTCGTCGCAACGGATCAACGCATTGTATGCCACATCTGCGTTGAGTCATTGTGAATATAATAATGACTAATAAATTAGACAATTATTGATTAATTTAATTGAAATAATAATTAAATTGTCATAATTTGATAATAAGACGACGCAACGCAGCACAACACACTAATGGGGCCTCGCTCTAAGCTCACTTCACCTATGTTTTCACGGCGAGATTTTTTACAGAATAGCACTACCTACTGTGGTGCTATTCTGTAATAATCTCACCGTGAAAACTTAGGTGAAGTGAGCGTGGAAGGGTCATTTGATGATTGACCTAGCAAACACAAACTCACTTCACCTAAGTTTTCACGGTGAGATTTTTTACAGAATAGCACTACCTACTGGGCTTAAAATAACTGGGTAAAAAGGGTTAAGGATAGCCAACTCAAGAATGTGTGAACTTGAAGAGCGGAGTCTCCTAATACACGCTTTATACGCTTAAAAGGAGGCTCCAATCACCACTAATGTAATACGTGAACTTGTTGATTCCAATAAACATTTTTTCATTTTTTCATTTTCATTTTCATTTTTCATTTCATATCAAGCTACCCGAAACTGTCAAATTTTCCCAATCAACTTTGAACCTTATGCTTTAGCAATAAAGTTGAAAATCTATTAAAGAAATTTGACAGAGACTAAACCGCTGTGCGCTGGATCTACAATTTTACACACGAGCACAGAATGACTAATAGTAGGTACTTACTTAATCTGTGTTTGCGATTTATTTGCCAAAAAATTGTAAACAAATATGAATTAATGGAAAAATAACTTTAATTCCTACACAATAAAGTTCAGTTTACGCTACAATTTCAAACATTTGTATAACTTTTTCAATAGTGCTAGTCTTCATGGAAATAAAGTTGATATTTGTTTAACTTGAAATAGGGTGGTGGGGTGTGCAGCACTGCGCAGTTGTACTATCACGAGCTCCTTTTCTTTATAACGAACTATAGTTTTTGCCCTCGGCATCGCGCGACATTGTTTTCAAATCAAATCAAATCGTTTATTTGTGATACATGGGTTACATACAGGTGTCCATTATATAAATTATATAATATTTAATAAGTAATGTTAATTCCATGATCAGCCACTTAGGCATACAAATTATTAAATAAAATTCTGATGATTTGGTATAAATTCCATTGAAGATTAAATATAAATTCTATTATTAGTCATGCATGACAGACACAAGACAATCAACAACAACACATTATAAGTAGTCAATCGGACATAAAACATTAAAAAAAACTTTAGTCGATAAAAATTCAGCAACAGAGTAATAAGTTCTGTTTTTTTATAAGAAATCGGAACAATTTATTTTTAAAGACATCAAATAACTCTATTGATGATCGAATCAGAAATAAAGAGCTCCGCAGCAGAACCAAGGTAACCGACATAGCCCGAAGAATTGTGATTTAAAAGTCGGTGAACTCCGTCCTAGTGGCAGTGGCAAATTGCTCGAAGAATTGATGACCGATGGGGCCGAATGGTCATGAAGTGGCGACCGCGTACCGGAACACTTATCGTTGGAAGGCCTCCCACAAGGTGGACTGATGCGCTGCTTGGGAGAGGCCATGTCCAGCAGTGCACGTCTTTCCGCTAAAATGATGAACTCTATTGATTTACGCCGTGCACAAGACTAAAGCTCCCAGTCGATATGATTTTTTTCCGAAATCTTCAACAATCATCGTCATATTTCAGCCAATTTACAAAAAACTTTAATGAATTATACACCTGAACCTTCCTCATGAATCACTCCGTCCATTGGTGAAAATCATATGAAAATCCGTTCGGCAGTTTTTGAGTTTATAGGTAACGTTCAGACAGACAGAGGCGGGGGGTGGACTCTGTTTTATAATATGCATAGTGAAGTGAGCACTAAGGCAAGATTTTTGAAGGCAAACAGCTTGACAAGAAATAAAAATAAGGAAAGAAAGCGCTAACTAAATGCAGCTTTAAGCGCTTGAACACAAACAAAACGCACATAGTAACAAAGGAAGCACACGTTTTTCAACTCTATTGCTTGGCAATATGAGATATTCGTGTAAAGCCGATACATACACGTGAATCTTTCATATCGTAATAGATAGGAAGTAGACAGTTGAGTCAATATTAGGAGATTATAAGTTATGACTGTGTTCAGATGAAACAAGTTTAGAAAAGGATTTTTTGTTGTGCTACGAGTTTCTTTGACTGCTAGCCATGAGAACGAATGAATCCATACTGGAGGAACTGAACATCACCAAGCAGATATCTAGGTACTAACGGTAACAGTAGCGCGAGTTCAATGGTTTATTCCCATCACAAAAAAAGCCCAACGCGCTTAAAAAAGTGTTCAAGAATTTTGCAAATCCGTCCATACAACATTATTTTTAGTATATGCGAAACCCAAAACACGTGTCTAATTTTTTTATGTAAAGAATCGTATGTCCAACATTTCAAAACTGTGTCATGAAAAATCACAAAGTTATAAGCTTGTTAGGTTACCAGTACCAGGGACCCTATAGTCTGCTATTTTTATAAATTCGTCATTCCAACACGATCATCCGATTGTCATTTTGCTAAAAGTTTGTAATCTGCTAAATTCATAATGGTTGATCATTGGTCGGTCAATGGCACAGAAATTATATGATACTCGTAACGAATTAAAAGCAATGACTGCACAATGACGTTCTAATGGTAGGTCACTGATCAAAGGAACTGTCAAAATTTTAGCAGATTACCGCATAAGTCAGTACCTAATTCATTTTTCATTATGTACCTACGAGATTACCATTTTTTGCCATTTCTTTTAAAGGAGTGTCAGTGGTTGACCATTGGAAAGTCATAATGACGCCATTATATTAGTAGATTACCATACTTGTCAATATCAACAATTATGAACTCAATGATAGACCATTCTGACACTATTGTAATAGCAGACTTGAGGCCCTGTTTGTCCGTACAAAAACATGAACACCCGCGCCGCTCGCGCCGCGCCGTCCTGCGCTCATTGATAATAGTACCTAGGTACCCAACCGTTTGGCGCGGAGATTGGATAACCTGCTTAGTGTCGCTCGGTGTCCACCTTTTATAAATATTTTTGGGACAAAATTTAACATGGGTTAAAAATTATTGGAATCGATTTCTGAACAAACTATACGAGTATATCAATGAGTATATTCAGGTTTCGCATATATTAAAAATAACGTTGTACTTAAACATACTTAAAAAAGTGGCAATCCAGGAGTGCCGACAGAAGTGAAAATTAAACACAAACAGAATACTTTGCCATCACTCACTGACATATCGGATATACCGACATTAAAACCGAGGACAGCCGAACACATCCGAAGCGGTGTCGGTTACGGTAACAGTGGCGCGATTTCAATAGTTTTTTCTCATCTGAAAAAAGTTTTCACTTCAAATTTATATAAACATCAGAATTGAGAACCTCCTCCTTTTTCGAAGTCAGTTACAAATACAATGTGCTCGAGAATCGACCCTAGAATCCCACGCTCAGCTCTTACGCCGAATAAGGCGGAGATTCCTTGGTTTTTTAACAGTGATACTCTTAAACCGTAAAAATTTTTGACCAAAAAAAAAGATATTTTCAAGTCTTATTTTAATACAGTGATGGAACTCAAATCATAATTAAACATACATTAATGCATCAAAAGAATCTTCAAATACACCTCATGATGTCTTTAAAAGCAGTTTATCCCTTCATTAACAATTTTAATTATAATTAAAAATATCCCATTACCTACCTATATTTCTAATGCCAAACTGCATTCAGTGATGGATTATTTATTATTAAATATTTTTTTTATTAAATTAAATTATTTATTATTAAATAATTTCTTCATAATTTATAATAAATTACAAGTTTTGTGTCATCACGCTTCTCTTTCTTTTCTATGCAGTCCGAAAGTGACCGCGCTTTAGGTCTTGTACAACGCGGTCACATTGACTCGACGCTTAGCGTTGATGACGTCATTTTGTTTTTTTGGTAATAAGTATACCTAAATAGTTATACCTACCTAATAAAAAACATAATTAAAACAACAACAGAAAACTAGCCAAATTATCGACCCGCTTATCGGTAACAATGACAAAGGCCTAACACTTGCTGGGCGAGCTAAGGAATGCGAGCCTCGCATGATGCGTCGAGTTAATGTGACCGCGTTGTAAGCCCCTTAATAAATAATAAAATAATAAAAATGTTTATTTCAATTACAATGGACATTCAGATACATATTTTTGGAGATCTCCTTTTAAGCAAGGAATTACTTGTACTTATTAGGAGTCTCCGCACTTCCACTTATCATTAATTACTATGCAATTGAAATGTAGACAAAGTAAACATGCAAGACTAAAAAATAAAAATAAAAGCGGTAGATTAACATTATACAAACGGCACTGCAAAATATTAACAGTTGTACTTACAGGAAAAAAGGACAAATCGCACGCGTGTGTGTGATGCGTGTGTTAAGAGTGACTGAGTGAGAGACACCCACACTCACTCACTTACACACTAGCATAAGTGAGTGAGTGTGGGTGTGGGTGTAAGTGTGAGTAGTGAGGTTGAAAGGTGTGTGAGTTATAATAAGCGGAATGAACATCTTGACTAGGACTAAATACAAAAGTGTTCCTATTTTGCGTTATGCGGGTGAAACCGGAAGGCGATGCTAGTATAGGCACGTGTAAGCGTACGCTAAATTGTAGGTTGTTGGCTAGCCCTACGACGATGTCTTGGGATCGAAAGAAGCGAAATAAGTCTTCTTTCACTAACCATGCGGGAAAACGACTCGAGTGTAACCACTTTGGCTATTGTGAAGTACATACAATAGACTCATACGGCCTTATTACAAAACAAGATTTATCTTTAGACCCAGGTTTAAACCATCCAGCTATTTTTAAATTTCGAACTATAATCCGACGAAGCTAAAGTTCTTATTACAAAAACTGACGTTAAACCCGAGTCTAAGTTGTCAATTTTGCATTAAGAAATTTACGTTTGTCGGAATAAAGTTCAAAATAGAGTAACTGGCTTGAAGGTTTAGACTAGGTCTAAAATTAGATCTCGTTTTGTAATAAGACGGAATATCGTCATAGGATTTAGTTTTAAGCCACTCGGTTACAACTTTTTTACAGTCCCGGTATTTCATGGTATACATACGTATTTCTTTATTTAGCTAATTGTATAGGTGAGATGATTGCCTTGGGTATTCTTTTAGCGAAAGCAGATTTAACCTTGACAGTTTGGGCGACTAAGTAGCTCCTTCTGCTTTTAGGCTTAGAGGGATCATACGGAAGGGTTGTGTGCTTTCTTAGAATAAGTTGAAGCAAATAAAGCTTTCTTTATACTGATAGAAGATCTGACAATTGGTAGAGGCTTTGGGTGGGGTATCGTAGGGTTTGAAGAACATGACTTTAAGTAAGGTCCTCTGCGCCCTCTCAAGTTCCAAAAACTTTATTTTTGTTGTCCCTCCCCAGCAAGGCAGACAGTACGTTAGGATAGATTGGGCCAACGATATGTATACTTGCTTCAGAAGTTGCTGCGAAGCCGCATGTCGCAGAGTTTTGAAGGTCCATATCAACTTCCTAACTCTCTTCATTAGAAGTTCGGTGTGCGTGTGCCAGGATAGGCGCTGGTCAATCAAAACACCTAGATATTTAATATGTTGAACCCTGTCAATAATTAATCGAGCCAATCGTTCTCTTGACCTTATCCCAATTTATTTGGGGTCGCTGCAACATGTCTATTTCTTCCATACTTCACTATTAATCGTACCTAATCTTCAGTGTTATGCTAGAAAGGGAGTGCCCTTTCAAGCTATATCATATTTCACACAATCCATCCATCGTTTCTTTGGTTGCTTATTATTATTTATTTCAGACAACAAGATCCATTTTGTAAGTAAAAAAATGCTTTAAAATGTTAGTTCACATAAAACGCATACAATTTTTGAAGAACGGACAGTCATACCACTCAGGATGCTGTTGCTACTCACACGCGCTCTGTGCAGCAGTGACGCCGCTTTCTTGCGTAAGATCCATCTGCGCGTGCCTCCATGAACATGGCGGACGCGCTGCAAAACGGAGGGCGCCTCAGCGGCATCCTGAATGAGTTATTGTATTGGACCCGCAGAGTATTGACAGCCCTTTGCGTATATACTGTCCATAGGCTGCTGGAGTAAAACGTCTGATCAAAGGATTTAAATAGGTAACAAAATCTTTACCTCTCTTGTGCAGCGGGCAAACCTGCGGGCCAGCACGTTAGCCCTGACCGTCAGCTTAGTTAAGCATTGTATTTTTACAGTTTCATTACGAAACCAACAATTACCTAATAACGAAGAAAACAAGTTATTAATAGGTAGGATTAGATTCGTAAATAACTGGCCCCGTCTGCCCACAGCGTTATCAGACCCTGCCGTCCCTACGCACAGGGCACCACGTAGGCCGAACAATTGCAATTTAGGTTAATTATGAACTAGTTACTTTACTACTTGTGCATACTTGTTCTCGGTGATAACGACTTTATTCATATTTATTTTCTATAATTTGCATCAGCTAACTATAAACAACAACAGAAAACTAGCCAAATTATCGACCCGCTTATCGGTAACAAAGACAAAGACAAAGGCCTAACACTTGCTGGGCGAGCTAAGGAATGTGGGCCTCGCATTCCAGAGATGGGTCGAGTTAATGTGACCGCGTTGTAAGCCCCTTAATCGAGGCAATCATTCTCTTGACCTTATCCCAATTTATTTGGGGTCGCCGCAACATGTCTATTTCTTCCATACTTCACTATTAGTCATAATCTTTAGTGTTAGGCTAGAAAGGGGGTGCCCTTTCCAGCTATAGGTATCATCTTTCACACAATCCATCCATCGTTTCTTTGGTTGCTTACTTAGGCATTGTATTTTTACAGTTTCATTACGAAACCAACAATTACATAATAACGAAGAAAACAAGTTATTAATAGGTAGGATTAGATTCGTAAATAACTGGCCCCGTCTGCCCACAGCGTTATCAGACCCTGCCGTCCCTACGCACAGGGCACCACGTAGGCCGAACAATTGCAGTTTAGGTTAATTAAAAACTAGTTACTTACTAATTGTGCATACTTGTTCTTGATGATAACGACTTAAGATTTTATTTCTATAATTAGAATGTGATTGGTTTAACGTGGCGTGTCTCACGTAGGTCACCGAGGTCTGCGATGTTCGTTTGTTTACAAACAAAATGGTGTTTTGCTCGAATGTTTTTTCTTGATTGGTTTGGGTGTCAAGGTTATGAAAGATGATTCCTCGTTATACTTAATCAGTTGGTCCTCCTCCTTCACTAACAGTAGCTGTCATTTTGACAGTTCAACAAGATTCATTGCGTTATTTACGTTACCGAGCAGACAATTTTTTCGAACATATGAAGCAATGGATTATCAAAATCCTTCAAAGTGATTCAGATTGGGATTCAATGTGTGTTACGCAGGAGCTGGATCATCATCATCATCATTTTAGCCGAAAGACGTCCACTGCTGGACATAGGCCTCCCCCAAAAGGGGGGGGGGTTTGCCATAATCGCCACGCTTGGCAGGCGGGTTGGCGATCGCAATATGGTATGGTGGTGGAATGCATAGAGAACGCTGCTGCCCATTCTCCGGTACGCCCCTTAGTCGCCTTTTACGACACCCACGGGAAGTATGGGGTGGTGCTATTCTTTAAGTCCGGCACCACACAGACAATTTATCTGGATTATCACAACATTTTATTTATTTTGGATGAGGTAGGTATTTTAAATCATCAATTTTAGGTAATTTAATTGATTATGGCTGATTTTTCCATCGCCAGATAACTTTTATTCAATGAATAAAATTGCCGTTTGACAGTTTTTGTATGAAATAAATGTCAAAATTTCAAAATTACCTATTCCTCGATTAAAGTTATCAGATGATTGAAAAATCCAGCCCTTAAACGGAGACATGCCCTGTGTTTATAATTGTCTTATATAATTTCAGCGTATGGCAATCCTGGGCTGCAGGCCTGCAGCTGAAAATCAGCTTCAGCTGGTGACTGGTGACCTTGTGTTGTCATCTGACATTATGCTGAGCTTAAAAGCATTGTTTACTTTTATTTAAAGATGTCTTTTTTTGCTGTATAGAGGTAAAGGAACAGGATGTAAAGTTCACTCAACCTCCATAGAAAAGGGAGGATCCTCCGACCAGACGGGTGTTGTGTCTGGCGGGCAACTGCCCAATGATTCATGTCGGGCCGTTGTATCTATGCTAGTTGCGCGGTAAACTCTGCTTGCGCGATGCAGGATTTGCGTGACGTCAGTATGACGCGTTGTTCGCATGTGGCGTTGTAGATACCGCTACAGCTGTAATGTCAAAAAACGCATTTTTCTTTATTTTCTTGCTTCAGCGCTGAGCATTGTGACCTATCTTATGACTGTCTTGACCCGGCTTGGCGTCAAATCGGTCGGTCCGAGGACTCCAGGTAGGTATGGTTACCATCCGTCCGGAGTTGTCTAGATATATCCGGCTTTTTAGCCCCATCCGGAGTTTGTCGGGCAAAAAAACCCTCAGTTGAGTTCATAGTTGAGTTTTTTTTTTATTTAATAAAGAATTTTCAATAATTACTGAAGAAAGAAATATTAAAATGTAAAATGTCCGGACTTTTTGCAATTAATTACATGTAGGTAAGAATCCGGCTTTTTGTCTGGACTTAGCAGATTTCGAAATAGTAACCCTAGTCCTTCTAAGACCCTAGTTCTTCTAGACCTAAGCAATTCTAAGCCTGAGAAAATAGTCCCAAGGTCTGAAGGTCTGCCCACCGTTTTGGTAGTCGACCCCTAGGGGCTCTCAGGGGTTAGATTTTGTTGACGAAATACACAGTAACGGAGCATTCCGTCAAAGGTCTTCTGTCAAAGGTCAATAGTTCAATTTTATCATTAGATAGGAATTAAGTTTGACTGTTTACCGTATACATTTGCGTATCGCTAATTCGCTAGCTACCTACTCATCATCTGCCTAGGTACCCTTTTTCCAACTGTAACGTTGGGGTCGGCTTCCAGTCTAACCGGAAATGAAATGAATTGTTTATTCTGTAAATAGGATATCGGAATCACTTTTACACGACATATTATAAAAACAAAAAGCTAGACGAGGTCGGAGTTTCCTATCTGACTACTCTGAGAAGAAAGGCCGAAACAAACTCAGAGGTCACGAATCTCTTAAGGTCCAGACATAATCTTGGTTAGATCATGTGAAGACGATGTATGTAAAGTACTACCACACATCTGTGTAGTACTTTCCCCAAAATACCACACAGGACTGACACACAAACACACACTGATAGAACTGGACACTCAAATCTTTGAGTGTCGAGTCCAGTCAAGAGTCAAGCATTTGTCAGTTATCGTGTTCGTGTAGCTCAACTCAAAACATGGTCAGAGGCCGCTGAATGGCAGCGACAGCTTGTCTGTCCTCCAAAACACAATTACTTACTGGGAGCACGTTACTCCACGATAAGTATCATTATCTGTGAAGACAATTTTATTCAAATCTGTGTTATTATAAGTAATTAATAGGTACCTACCCTACATGCAAGGCAAAATAAACATCACACTTTGATAACAAATTGATGATAAGCTGACATCATTGCGATATTCATTATTTTTTTATTCTAGCAACATTATTTAACAATGTCAACGAACTATAGGCCTTGGTCGAAGTGCACACTTATTTATAGTCTTAGTATTGTGTAAGCGAAATTGAACTTTAACGTTGAGTTTTAAAGGCGATTATTGGTTGAAATAAGCTGTAGTAACATAGTTTTTGTTGTGAATATTTATGTTTTTTTAGACCAAATAAGTACCAATATGATGGCTTCATTCTCCAGCCGTTAGGTAATATGAAGCTCTAGACATACTAAGTAGGTCCAATGAGGTCCATATGTATTGTTAAACGACTCGTGGGCCGGGATTAATAAACGTTAAATACTTAGAACGTGCTTTGGCTAAGCAGTAAGCATTATTCCTGTCACTGTCGCACAATTATCAAACCATACGTGCAAGATAGAGACGGAAACATATATAAGCCAAAGCACGTGCTGTTGGAACGATTATAAGTACCTACTCCTAATAAATTCGAGCCGAAAGCACAACATAGCTCAAATAACATTTTGTACAAAAAAAACTACCGAATTCTAAAAAAAACACTAAGTAGGTATACCTAAAGTGAAAAATTACTTTAATTTCGGAAGCCGGTGTCATTGGTTCCGCATTTCGTTTTTTGACACCGACTTCCAAAATTAAAATAATTCTTCACTTTAGGTACTTAGGTACCTACTTGTATTTTTTTTTTTTTTGAAGCCGGTTGTTTTTTTTTGTAAAACAGTTTTTATTTTACACTTTTTAGTTGTACCTACCCCACACAAATTCACATAACAGGGACTTGCTGTAAATATCAGTGGCAGGAAGTTATTAAAACATCATCAATATAAACTGAGTGGAAAAAAATATCGTATTACTGAAGCTAACTCAAAAACTACCCAAGCAAAGTTAATACCTATAAAATTTATAATATGGTGGAACCATATACATTTTTCCCCTGAGGCATACCATAACCATTAAAAAGAATTTTGCAAATCCGTTTGCAAAAATGTGACGGAGTTATGCCCGAACAGACATAAAAAATATCGTCGTTTCAGCCGATAGACGTCCACTGCTGGACATAGGCCTCCCCCAATTTGGGGGGGGGGGTTTGCCATAATCGCCACGCTTGGCAGGCGGGTTGGCGATCGCAGTATGGTATGATGGTGGAATAAATAGAGAACGCTGCTGCCCATTCTCCGGTAAGACCCTTAGTCGCCTTTTACGACACCCACGGGAAGTAAGGGGTGGTTTGAATTGAGAACTTTGTAGCCCTTGTAGACATTACATCAATAGACCATTTTTAGGGTTCCGTAGCCAAATGGCAAAAACGGAACCCTTATAGATTCGTCATGTCTGTCTGTCTGTCCGTCTGTCTGTCTGTCTGTCTGTCTGTCCGTCCGTATGTCACAGCCACTTTTCTCCGAAACTATAAGAACTATACTGTTGAAACTTGGTAAGTAGATGTATTCTGTGAACCGCATTAAGATTTTCACACAAAAATAGAAAAAAAACAATAAATTTTAGAATTCCCCATACTTAGAATCGAAACTCAAAATTTTTTTTTTTCATCAAACCCATACGTGTGGGGTATCTATGGATAGGTCTTCAAAAATTATATTGAGGTTTCTAATATCATTTTTTTCTAAACTGAATAGTTTGCGCGAGAGACACATCCAAAGTGGTAAAATGTGTCCCCCCCCCCCCCCCCCCTGTAACTTCTAAAATAAGAGAATAAAAAAACTAAAAAAATATATGACGTACATTACCATGTAAACTACCACCGAAAATTGGTTTGAACGAGATCTAGTAAGTAGTTATTTTCTTAATACGTCATAAATCGTAAACGACAATTTACCATTCATTCAATCAACTCAAAAATAAAAAAAACATTTAATTTCATAAACATAAACCTTATGCATACACCCGGATGTTACGGAACTCTCGGTGCGCGAGTCAGACTCGCTCTTGCCCGGTTTTTTATTTATTTTATCAAGCACCGGGTACTTGTTGACAGGTAACGACAGTTAACATGCACCGCATTATATTGTAGTCTTTGGGCCTACGCTGTCCTCCCATAACTACTGTAATTTGAAAACATTGTAAAAGCCAATTATTTTTAAAAAGAGTAACCGTGGAGTTTCTTGCCGGTTCTTCTCCATAGGAAACGACCAATTGGAACCGTGCACCTAGCTTCTGACGTTTTATAAGTGCCCATGCAGGTTTATGTGAAATAAAATATTTTGATTTTGAACCTCCTCCTTTTTTGAAGGCGATTAAAAATCAATATTGAATCGAGTTTCAAATAATCCCATCTCATCCCAGCTGAGAAAAAATTGATAGTAAAAAGGTTCAAAATTCAAAACAAAAAAAAAATTAAGTAGTACAAATATTTATTACATACCCTTTTTACAGAA
The DNA here is from genome assembly GCA_916614155.1 of Mesoligia furuncula. Lineage (NCBI taxonomy): Eukaryota > Metazoa > Arthropoda > Insecta > Lepidoptera > Noctuidae > Mesoligia > Mesoligia furuncula. Next base: position 3,651,954 of record OU744810.1, read on the forward strand.
GCCAGCCTTAGACTTTTTATATAATAACACCAATACATATTTTTTAATGCAACATAACTTTTTGCATAGGTACATTTTCTTATCAAAACTTCTCATGGAAATGCGACAAGTTGATACTTACAGTAGGTCGAGCGGCAGCAAGTGTTTCCATGGTGCAAGTAACAATTTGTCCAGTTTGAATTGCTTCTCGATAGTTTCTGGCGCGACGACGGATAGACCTGGAGTCCCTTGCACTCCAGGTCTATCCGTAGTCGCGCCAGACTGACTGTTCCATGATAGGCAGACTCGATTAATTGATTGAGGCATTCTAATCTATGATTCAAATATACATTATATAATCATTATAATATATTATTATGTACAGGCAGAAAAAAGAAATACTAAGCAAATTGACACACTGCCTCAATTTGTAATGTTATATAAAGCCTTTTCAGCTGGGTTAGACTGGAAGCCGACCCCAAGTTAATTAGGAAAAGGCTAGGCAGATGATAATGATATAGTAAAGCCATTTCATACAACTGTCAAAGAATTACGGTTCTAACTTCTACTCTATTAAATTTTTAGGGTTCCGTACATCAAAAGGAATAATGGAAAACTTTTAAGATCACTGCGTTGTCCGTCTGTCAAGACCCTTTTTCTCAGGAATGCGTGGAGTTGTCAAGTTGAAATTAGTATCAAATACTCAGCGCTGCAATCCCTTGAAGCAGTGAAAAAATCAAACTTCTAAGTCAACGCAATCAAAAGATACTGGCGTTTATGTTCCGTGTATGCCGCACATATTTTGACAATCGCGCGGGAATTAAAACCTATAGGGTACTTCCCGTTGACCTAGAATCATGAAATTTGGCAAGAAGCAATGTCAATGTCAAACAAAGCTGATGTCGAACATTCTGCCAATATCTAAAGTGAATTGGAAAAGCAAGTGTGCATTGTTATAAATTAAAAAAAAGAAAAAGTAGAACAATAAAAATCTTGGATGATACAGTTGAACGCAATGTAGATCTTCTTGCGGTCAATTTGCTTAGTAATATTGTTTTCCGACTGTACATGAACTTATGTATAATATTTGCTAACTAAATAAAATACAACTAGTTTATTTTGTTGTACAGACGCCAGCACATCAAGCTACCCGAAACTGTCAAATTTTCCCAATCAACTTTGAACCTTATGCTTTAGCATTAAAGTTGAAAATCTATTAAAGAAATTTGACAGATTGTAATAGCTTGATGTGCTGGCGGCGTCTGTACCTTATTTCTATTTTTCGACAAACGGCCATTCTCTTATCCATACTAACTTTAGATAAAATTATACTTATGATATAACTATGTAGGTTTAACTAAAACACTAAACACACAGCATAACATAAAAGTGAAGAACAATCTACACTAATATTATAAAGGCGATAGTTTGTGAGTGTGTGTGTATGTTTATATGTTTGTTACTTCTTCATTCTCAAACGGCTAGACCAATTTTGATAAAATTTTGTATGGAGGTAGCTGACTCCCTGGATTAACATATAGGCTACTTTTTATCCCAATATTCCCACGGGATCGACACGTAAGCGGGTGAAACCGCGGGGCACAGCTAGTAACTACTAACTACTATAACAATCTGAAAATTATTGTTCACATGTGTTGCAGATTGGTGAAAAGTAAATAAAACACTCTAGACCGAATTTCGCAGTATCTCAAGACGAAAGTCTTTGACCAGTGCGTGTTGCCAGTGATGACATATGCTGATGGTCGTGGTCGCTCACAATGGGCCTTATAAGAAGGCTAAAAGTCACCCAAAGGGCAATGGAGAGGGCTTTGCTTGGAGTTTCCCTGCGTGATCGAATCAGAAATGAGGAGATCCGCAGGAGAAGCACGGTAACCGACATAGCCCGAAGAGTTGTCAAACTTAAGTGGCAGTGGACAGGGCACATTGCTCGCAGAACAGATGGCCGATGGGGCCGAAAGGTTCTGGAGTGGCGACCGCGTACCTGAAGACGTAGACCGAAGCGTTGGAAGGCCACCCATAAGGTGGTCCGACGACCTTGTGAAGGCCGCAGGAACCCGTTGGATGGAGAAGCACAGAACCGGTCGAAGTGGACGGGCTTGGGGGAGACCTATGTCCAGCAGTGGACTCTCGGCTGAAATGATGATGATGATGATGACCGAATTTCGGCCATGGCGACTGATGGCAGCGGAGACCAGCCTTCGGCGCGGGAGATATGCAGCACAAGTGTGTGCGCAGACATCTGGGCACTCTCTTTTCCCTCACCTCACTCTCCTAGTCCGATGCGACGGCAATCCGACATGACCGGAGAGAAATGAGGCGCAGGGCAGGACCAACGGCTTAACGTGATTTCACCGCCAACTTCCAAATTCCACGCTGTTACTAAGAAATTCCCAATGGAAAACCTGACAGCACTTTGCCCGACCCGGGAATCGAACCCAGGACCCCACTCTCCAGACCCCAGGGTTCAGCAGTCGCGCTTTCGACCACGAGACCAACGGGGCAGTGAAAAAAGCAACATGAACCATTAAAATAGGAGGTACTGATGTGTCCCGACTCAACTGGGAAAAGAATGATGGTGTTTTCCCACATGCCTTAGTACATGGTAATTACATCACATCATTTGTAAGAGAGTGTGTGGAGAATTTTCTTTTAAAATACCACACACTAGTAGATGGATCAGTAGATCAGACAATGCAAGAGGTTACTCTATCAAGTTCTGATATTTTGACAAAAGGGAGACAAACTTTCTGCCCATTCCAAGAACAAAGTGTAACAGCTGCACAAGCATATGAAAATGCTTACAACTTTTTTGAAGCAAATGGGATTGATGATTGTCACAGCTTAATAGGATGGGTGAAAGCGATGGCATGCTTTGAGAAAGAAAGATTAACCAATATAAGAGTAACTGAAAAAGAAACAAGTGTAACGGTTTTTGACAATGTAACCAAACAAAAAAATATAGTAAAAAAGAGAAAATTGGTAACAAAAACGTTTGTAACTGGGGATGTAAATGAAACAAGGGAAAGAATGAAAGAAGTTGTCTGTAGGTTTGCTTCACACATAAAGCACAAGGAAAGAGGTAAAAAAGATAGAAGGGCTATAGCATCAGGAACAATGTTCTTAAGGGCCTTTCTCCACGTAATGGAACTAAATTCCCTAAAGCTTTCAGAGCATTTACCTGGTTCAACTATATCAGTGGGGGGAGAAGAAAAGAAAGCGAAGATAACAAATAATTTAGAGGAGTGTATGCTGAGTGATGGAATTGCTACACATATATGCCAGGGGACTGAAGATGCCACCAAATGGAATGAGTGCTTGTCCCCTGGAATATTCGCACTCACTCATCACTACTTGTATGATATGGATACAAGAATAAAGCTTGGTCTCCCCAAACCTTCAGAATATGGGAGGTTATTTCAAAAGATTTGTATGGTGGGACACTTGATGCAAGCCTGGAAAGAAATACAATTAGGTCCAGGAGTTATGGTGGAAAATGAGACATATTATTCTAGAATAGAATGGAGAAAAGAGTACAGAGAGTCTATGAATAAAGAGACAAGAGACTGGTTTGATAAACTAGAACCTCGAATATCAAAATGTGGGAGGTTTGTCAAAGCTAGCCCCGGGATGTTAATGGGAATGCTGAATGCAGTGTCTACTATAGTAGGGTTGTTACCAGGCAATATGAATTGCGAAGGCAGGAGAATGAAAGTAATATGTATGAGATCTAGCGATGACTCCACCACCAAATATTTAGCTGATAATCCTGAAGATAACAAAAGATGTGTTATAATAAACAAACAAAATCTATCACTGGCTGGAATAAATTTAAGCCCAGATAAGACCTTTTTCTTTCCTGAGAACATTGGTGAGTACACCTCTTGGTACTTTTATTCAAAGTTTGTGTCTCAATATGGAACGGAGGTACCCAGTATAAGACCTCAAGGAAAAAACCCGTCTGACGACTTATACTTTGTTGCTAAGAGCACATCAACTGCCATACAAACTTTGACTATAAACCATATGGGTGCATCTATCAGGTTGAGATTGGGAGTATCAGCCTGCAAAAGACTTTGGAGAATGAAAGAAACTGGGACAAATCAAAGATATGGTGTATCTCTTGATGTACAACTAATTGAAGATGGTGGTAAAAATCTGTGGAATTGTGTTAATTGCCACTTAAGCGAGATTGCCATGAAAAGAAGACTAGCTATTACAGAGGAAGAGAAGAATTATTTTTATAAGATAATGAACCCTGATTCTCCATTTATTGATGAACCAGAAGAAGAAATGAAATTCTCAAAAGAGCATGGGAAGTTAATATTAGATATAGTAGAAGCCCCACGTAATGTTTTCACTTACACCAAAAGGTCGAATAGAACCTTCAGGGAAGAGAAGAAGAAGAGCCAGGCTGAAAAAGAAAAAAGTAATGCGGCAGTATTGAAAATTATTCAATTACTAGATCCTACTGTATACTTGGAGTATCCAAAGTCTTCTTGTCTTCTCAGAGACCATCGAGACCGCCGCGGAGTGCGCACGTAGTACGTAAATCACATAGATACGTCATACGAACATTTTCTCATGAAAGTTAATATTTTGTAAAAAGTAAATGTAAACAGTACCAACCAACGACGTTTTACTGAAGAGGCCCCAAAAAGAAACCCAACATAAAATTGTTGAGTGTTAAGAGTATGATGGATTTGTCTACACACGTCAAGAGTGATGAAGTTATTGAACTACAAAACTTGATAGAAGATTTAAGAGAACAATTGTTAAGTGCACACTCGGAAATAGAAAAACTCAGTTTAGATAATTGTACACTAAAGAAAAATTTAGAAGAAGAAACACAGAAGAACGGATGGCAGCGGAGACCAGCCTTCGGCGCGAGAGATATTATAGTGCACAAGTGTGTGCGCAGACACAGGTGCACTCTCTCTCCCTCACCTCACTCTCCTAGTCCGATGCGACGGCAATCCGACATGACCGGAGAGAAATGAGGCGCAGGGCAGGACCAACGGCTTAACGTGATTTCACCGCCAACTTCCAAATTCCACGCTGTTACTAAGAAATTCCCAATGGAAAACCTGACAGCACTTTGCCCGACACGGGAATCGAACCCAGGACCCCACACCAGACTCCAGGGTTCAGCAGTCGCGCTTTCGACCACGAGACCAACGGGGCAGTGAAAAAAGCAACATGAACCATTAAAATAGGAGGTACTGATGTGTCCCGACTCAACTGGGAAAAGAATGATGGTGTTTTCCCACATGCCTTAGTACATGGTAATTACATCACATCATTTGTAAGAGAGTGTGTGGAGAATTTTCTTTTAAAATACCACACACTAGTAGATGGATCAGTAGATCAGACAATGCAAGAGGTTACTCTATCAAGTTCTGATATTTTGACAAAAGGGAGACAAACTTTCTGCCCATTCCAAGAACAAAGTGTAACAGCTGCACAAGCATATGAAAATGCTTACAACTTTTTTGAAGCAAATGGGATTGATGATTGTCACAGCTTAATAGGATGGGTGAAAGGGACGATGGCATGCTTTGAGAAAGAAAGATTAACCAATATAAGAGTAACTGAAAAAGAAACAAGTGTAACGGTTTTTGACAATGTAACCAAACAAAAAAATATAGTAAAAAAGAGAAAATTGGTAACAAAAACGTTTGTAACTGGGGATGTAAATGAAACAAGGGAAAGAATGAAAGAAGTTGTCTGTAGGTTTGCTTCATACATAAAGCACAAGGAAAGAGGCAAAAAAGATAGAAGGGCTATAGCATCAGGAACAATGTTCTTAAGGGCCTTTCTCCACGTAATGGAACTAAATTCCCTAAAGCTTTCAGAGCATTTACCTGGTTCAACTATATCAGTGGGGGGAGAAGAAAAGAAAGCGAAGATAATAAATAATTTAGAGGAGTGTATGCTGAGTGATGGAATTGCTACACATATATGCCAGGGGACTGAAGATGCCACCAAATGGAATGAGTGCTTGTCCCCTGGAATATTCGCACTCACTCATCACTACTTGTATGATATGGATACAAGAATAAAGCTTGGTCTCCCCAAACCTTCAGAATATGGGAGGTTATTTCAAAAGATTTGTATGGTGGGACACTTGATGCAAGCCTGGAAAGAAATACAATTAGGTCCAGGAGTTATGGTGGAAAATGAGACATATTATTCTAGAATAGAATGGAGAAAAGAGTACAGAGAGTCTATGAATAAAGAGACAAGAGACTGGTTTGATAAACTAGAACCTCGAATATCAAAATGTGGGAGGTTTGTCAAAGCTAGCCCCGGGATGTTAATGGGAATGCTGAATGCAGTGTCTACTATAGTAGGGTTGTTACCAGGCAATATGAATTGCGAAGGCAGGAGAATGAAAGTAATATGTATGAGATCTAGCGATGACTCCACCACCAAATATTTAGCTGATAATCCTGAAGATAACAAAAGATGTGTTATAATAAACAAACAAAATCTATCACTGGCTGGAATAAATTTAAGCCCAGATAAGACCTTTTTCTTTCCTGAGAACATTGGTGAGTACACCTCTTGGTACTTTTATTCAAAGTTTGTGTCTCAATATGGAACGGAGGTACCCAGTATAAGACCTCAAGGAAAAAACCCGTCTGACGACTTATACTTTGTTGCTAAGAGCACATCAACTGCCATACAAACTTTGACTATAAACCATATGGGTGCATCTATCAGGTTGAGATTGGGAGTATCAGCCTGCAAAAGACTTTGGAGAATGAAAGAAACTGGGACAAATCAAAGATATGGTGTATCTCTTGATGTACAACTAATTGAAGATGGTGGTAAAAATCTGTGGAATTGTGTTAATTGCCACTTAAGCGAGATTGCCATGAAAAGAAGACTAGCTATTACAGAGGAAGAGAAGAATTATTTTTATAAGATAATGAACCCTGATTCTCCATTTATTGATGAACCAGAAGAAGAAATGAAATTCTCAAAAGAGCATGGGAAGTTAATATTAGATATAGTAGAAGCCCCACGTAATGTTTTCACTTACACCAAAAGGTCGAATAGAACCTTCAGGGAAGAGAAGAAGAAGAGCCAGGCTGAAAAAGAAAAAAGTAATGCGGCAGTATTGAAAATTATTCAATTACTAGATCCTACTGTATACTTGGAGTATCCAAAGTCTTCTTGTCTTCTCAGAGACCATCGAGACCGCCGCGGAGTGCGCACGTAGTACATAAATCACATAGATACGTCATACGAACATTTTCTCATGAAAGTTAATATTTTGTAAAAAGTAAATGTAAACAGTACCAACCAACGACGTTTTACTGAAGAGGCCCCAAAAAGAAACCCAACATAAAATTGTTGAGTGTTAAGAGTATGATGGATTTGTCTACACACGTCAAGAGTGATGAAGTTATTGAACTACAAAACTTGATAGAAGATTTAAGAGAACAATTGTTAAGTGCACACTCGGAAATAGAAAAACTCAGTTTAGATAATTGTACACTAAAGAAAAATTTAGAAGAAGAAACACAGAAGAACGGATGGCAGCGGAGACCAGCCTTCGGCGCGAGAGATATTATAGTGCACAAGTGTGTGCGCAGACACAGGTGCACTCTCTCTCCCTCACCTCACTCTCCTAGTCCGATGCGACGGCAATCCGACATGACCGGAGAGAAATGAGGCGCAGGGCAGGACCAACGGCTTAACGTGATTTCACCGCCAACTTCCAAATTCCACGCTGTTACTAAGAAATTCCCAATGGAAAACCTGACAGCACTTTGCCCGACCCGGGAATCGAACCCAGGACCCCACACCAGACTCCAGGGTTCAGCAGTCGCGCTTTCGACCACGAGACCAACGGGGCAGTGAAAAAAGCAACATGAACCATTAAAATAGGAGGTACTGATGTGTCCCGACTCAACTGGGAAAAGAATGATGGTGTTTTCCCACATGCCTTAGTACATGGTAATTACATCACATCATTTGTAAGAGAGTGTGTGGAGAATTTTCTTTTAAAATACCACACACTAGTAGATGGATCAGTAGATCAGACAATGCAAGAGGTTACTCTATCAAGTTCTGATATTTTGACAAAAGGGAGACAAACTTTCTGCCCATTCCAAGAACAAAGTGTAACAGCTGCACAAGCATATGAAAATGCTTACAACTTTTTTGAAGCAAATGGGATTGATGATTGTCACAGCTTAATAGGATGGGTGAAAGGGACGATGGCATGCTTTGAGAAAGAAAGATTAACCAATATAAGAGTAACTGAAAAAGAAACAAGTGTAACGGTTTTTGACAATGTAACCAAACAAAAAAATATAGTAAAAAAGAGAAAATTGGTAACAAAAACGTTTGTAACTGGGGATGTAAATGAAACAAGGGAAAGAATGAAAGAAGTTGTCTGTAGGTTTGCTTCATACATAAAGCACAAGGAAAGAGGCAAAAAAGATAGAAGGGCTATAGCATCAGGAACAATGTTCTTAAGGGCCTTTCTCCACGTAATGGAACTAAATTCCCTAAAGCTTTCAGAGCATTTACCTGGTTCAACTATATCAGTGGGGGGAGAAGAAAAGAAAGCGAAGATAACAAATAATTTAGAGGAGTGTATGCTGAGTGATGGAATTGCTACACATATATGCCAGGGGACTGAAGATGCCACCAAATGGAATGAGTGCTTGTCCCCTGGAATATTCGCACTCACTCATCACTACTTGTATGATATGGATACAAGAATAAAGCTTGGTCTCCCCAAACCTTCAGAATATGGGAGGTTATTTCAAAAGATTTGTATGGTGGGACACTTGATGCAAGCCTGGAAAGAAATACAATTAGGTCCAGGAGTTATGGTGGAAAATGAGACATATTATTCTAGAATAGAATGGAGAAAAGAGTACAGAGAGTCTATGAATAAAGAGACAAGAGACTGGTTTGATAAACTAGAACCTCGAATATCAAAATGTGGGAGGTTTGTCAAAGCTAGCCCCGGGATGTTAATGGGAATGCTGAATGCAGTGTCTACTATAGTAGGGTTGTTACCAGGCAATATGAATTGCGAAGGCAGGAGAATGAAAGTAATATGTATGAGATCTAGCGATGACTCCACCACCAAATATTTAGCTGATAATCCTGAAGATAACAAAAGATGTGTTATAATAAACAAACAAAATCTATCACTGGCTGGAATAAATTTAAGCCCAGATAAGACCTTTTTCTTTCCTGAGAACATTGGTGAGTACACCTCTTGGTACTTTTATTCAAAGTTTGTGTCTCAATATGGAACGGAGGTACCCAGTATAAGACCTCAAGGAAAAAACCCGTCTGACGACTTATACTTTGTTGCTAAGAGCACATCAACTGCCATACAAACTTTGACTATAAACCATATGGGTGCATCTATCAGGTTGAGATTGGGAGTATCAGCCTGCAAAAGACTTTGGAGAATGAAAGAAACTGGGACAAATCAAAGATATGGTGTATCTCTTGATGTACAACTAATTGAAGATGGTGGTAAAAATCTGTGGAATTGTGTTAATTGCCACTTAAGCGAGATTGCCATGAAAAGAAGACTAGCTATTACAGAGGAAGAGAAGAATTATTTTTATAAGATAATGAACCCTGATTCTCCATTTATTGATGAACCAGAAGAAGAAATGAAATTCTCAAAAGAGCATGGGAAGTTAATATTAGATATAGTAGAAGCCCCACGTAATGTTTTCACTTACACCAAAAGGTCGAATAGAACCTTCAGGGAAGAGAAGAAGAAGAGCCAGGCTGAAAAAGAAAAAAGTAATGCGGCAGTATTGAAAATTATTCAATTACTAGATCCTACTGTATACTTGGAGTATCCAAAGTCTTCTTGTCTTCTCAGAGACCATCGAGACCGCCGCGGAGTGCGCACGTAGTACATAAATCACATAGATACGTCATACGAACATTTTCTCATGAAAGTTAATATTTTGTAAAAAGTAAATGTAAACAGTACCAACCAACGACGTTTTACTGAAGAGGCCCCAAAAAGAAACCCAACATAAAATTGTTGAGTGTTAAGAGTATGATGGATTTGTCTACACACGTCAAGAGTGATGAAGTTATTGAACTACAAAACTTGATAGAAGATTTAAGAGAACAATTGTTAAGTGCACACTCGGAAATAGAAAAACTCAGTTTAGATAATTGTACACTAAAGAAAAATTTAGAAGAAGAAACACAGAAGAACGGATGGCAGCGGAGACCAGCCTTCGGCGCGAGAGATATTATAGTGCACAAGTGTGTGCGCAGACACAGGTGCACTCTCTCTCCCTCACCTCACTCTCCTAGTCCGATGCGACGGCAATCCGACATGACCGGAGAGAAATGAGGCGCAGGGCAGGACCAACGGCTTAACGTGATTTCACCGCCAACTTCCAAATTCCACGCTGTTACTAAGAAATTCCCAATGGAAAACCTGACAGCACTTTGCCCGACCCGGGAATCGAACCCAGGACCCCACACCAGACTCCAGGGTTCAGCAGTCGCGCTTTCGACCACGAGACCAACGGGGCAGTGAAAAAAGCAACATGAACCATTAAAATAGGAGGTACAGATGTGTCCCGACTCAACTGGGAAAAGAATGATGGTGTTTTCCCACATGCCTTAGTACATGGTAATTACATCACATCATTTGTAAGAGAGTGTGTGGAGAATTTTCTTTTAAAATACCACACACTAGTAGATGGATCAGTAGATCAGACAATGCAAGAGGTTACTCTATCAAGTTCTGATATTTTGACAAAAGGGAGACAAACTTTCTGCCCATTCCAAGAACAAAGTGTAACAGCTGCACAAGCATATGAAAATGCTTACAAGTTTTTTGAAGCAAATGGGATTGATGATTGTCACAGCTTAATAGGATGGGTGAGAGGGACGATGGCATGCTTTGAGAAAGAAAGATTAACCAATATAAGAGAACTGAAAAAGAAACAAGTGTAACGGTTTTTGACAATGTAACCAAACAAAAAAATATAGTAAAAAAGAGAAAATTGGTAACAAAAACGTTTGTAACTGGGGATGTAAATGAAGCAAGGGAAAGAATGAAAGAAGTTGTCTGTAGGTTTGCTTCATACATAAAGCACAAGGAAAGAGGTAAAAAAGATAGAAGGGCTATAGCATCAGGAACAATGTTCTTAAGGGCCTTTCTCCACGTAATGGAACTAAATTCCCTAAAGCTTTCAGAGCATTTACCTGGTTCAACTATATCAGTGGGGGGAGAAGAAAAGAAAGCGAAGATAACAAATAATTTAGAGGAGTGTATGCTGAGTGATGGAATTGCTACACATATATGCCAGGGGACTGAAGATGCCACCAAATGGAATGAGTGCTTGTCCCCTGGAATATTCGCACTCACTCATCACTACTTGTATGATATGGATACAAGAATAAAGCTTGGTCTCCCCAAACCTTCAGAATATGGGAGGTTATTTCAAAAGATTTGTATGGTGGGACACTTGATGCAAGCCTGGAAAGAAATACAATTAGGTCCAGGAGTTATGGTGGAAAATGAGACATATTATTCTAGAATAGAATGGAGAAAAGAGTACAGAGAGTCTATGAATAAAGAGACAAGAGACTGGTTTGATAAACTAGAACCTCGAATATCAAAATGTGGGAGGTTTGTCAAAGCTAGCCCCGGGATGTTAATGGGAATGCTGAATGCAGTGTCTACTATAGTAGGGTTGTTACCAGGCAATATGAATTGCGAAGGCAGGAGAATGAAAGTAATATGTATGAGATCTAGCGATGACTCCACCACCAAATATTTAGCTGATAATCCTGAAGATAACAAAAGATGTGTTATAATAAACAATCAAAATCTATCACTGGCTGGAATAAATTTAAGCCCAGATAAGACCTTTTTCTTTCCTGAGAACATTGGTGAGTACACCTCTTGGTACTTTTATTCAAAGTTTGTGTCTCAATATGGAACGGAGGTACCCAGTATAAGACCTCAAGGAAAAAACCCGTCTGACGACTTATACTTTGTTGCTAAGAGCACATCAACTGCCATACAAACTTTGACTATAAACCATATGGGTGCATCTATCAGGTTGAGATTGGGAGTATCAGCCTGCAAAAAACTTTGGAGAATGAAAGAAACTGGGACAAATCAAAGATATGGTGTATCTCTTGATGTACAACTAATTGAAGATGATGGTAAAAATCTGTGGAATTGTGTTAATTGCCACTTAAGCGAGATTGCCATGAAAAGAAGACTAGCTATTACAGAGGAAGAGAAGAATTATTTTTATAAGATAATGAACCCTGATTCTCCATTTATTGATGAACCAGAAGAAGAAATGACATTCTCAAAAGAGCATGGGAAGTTAATATTAGATATAGTAGAAGCCCCACGTAATGTTTTCACTTACACCAAAAGGTCGAATAAAACCTTCAGGGAAGAGAAGAAGAAGAGCCAGGCTGAAAAAGAAAAAAGTAATGCGGCAGTATTGAAAATTATTCAATTACTAGATCCTACTGTATACTTGGAGTATCCAAAGTCTTCTTGTCTTCTCAGAGACCATCGAGACCGCCGCGGAGTGCGCACGTAGTACGTAAATCACATAGATACGTCATACGAACATTTTCTCATGAAAGTTAATATTTTGTAAAAAGTAAATGTAAACAGTACCAACCAACGACGTTTTACTGAAGAGGCCCCAAAAAGAAACCCAACATAAAATTGTTGAGTGTTAAGAGTATGATGGTTTTGTCTACACACGTCAAGAGTGATGAAGTTATTGAACTACAAAACTTGATAGAAGATTTAAGAGAACAATTGTTAAGTGCACACTCGGAAATAGAAAAACTCAGTTTAGATAATTGTACACTAAAGAAAAATTTAGAAGAAGAAACACAGAAGAACGGATGGCAGCGGAGACCAGCCTTCGGCGCGAGAGATATTATAGTGCACAAGTGTGTGCGCAGACACAGGTGCACTCTCTCTCCCTCACCTCACTCTCCTAGTCCGATGCGACGGCAATCCGACATGACCGGAGAGAAATGAGGCGCAGGGCAGGACCAACGGCTTAACGTGATTTCACCGCCAACTTCCAAATTCCACGCTGTTACTAAGAAATTCCCAATGGAAAACCTGACAGCACTTTGCCCGACCCGGGAATCGAACCCAGGACCCCACACCAGACTCCAGGGTTCAGCAGTCGCGCTTTCGACCACGAGACCAACGGGGCAGTGAAAAAAGCAACATGAACCATTAAAATAGGAGGTACTGATGTGTCCCGACTCAACTGGGAAAAGAATGATGGTGTTTTCCCACATGCCTTAGTACATGGTAATTACATCACATCATTTGTAAGAGAGTGTGTGGAGAATTTTCTTTTAAAATACCACACACTAGTAGATGGATCAGTAGATCAGACAATGCAAGAGGTTACTCTATCAAGTTCTGATATTTTGACAAAAGGGAGACAAACTTTCTGCCCATTCCAAGAACAAAGTGTAACAGCTGCACAAGCATATGAAAATGCTTACAACTTTTTTGAAGCAAATGGGATTGATGATTGTCACAGCTTAATAGGATGGGTGAAAGGGACGATGGCATGCTTTGAGAAAGAAAGATTAACCAATATAAGAGTAACTGAAAAAGAAACAAGTGTAACGGTTTTTGACAATGTAACCAAACAAAAAAATATAGTAAAAAAGAGAAAATTGGTAACAAAAACGTTTGTAACTGGGGATGTAAATGAAACAAGGGAAAGAATGAAAGAAGTTGTCTGTAGGTTTGCTTCATACATAAAGCACAAGGAAAGAGGCAAAAAAGATAGAAGGGCTATAGCATCAGGAACAATGTTCTTAAGGGCCTTTCTCCACGTAATGGAACTAAATTCCCTAAAGCTTTCAGAGCATTTACCTGGTTCAACTATATCAGTGGGGGGAGAAGAAAAGAAAGCGAAGATAATAAATAATTTAGAGGAGTGTATGCTGAGTGATGGAATTGCTACACATATATGCCAGGGGACTGAAGATGCCACCAAATGGAATGAGTGCTTGTCCCCTGGAATATTCGCACTCACTCATCACTACTTGTATGATATGGATACAAGAATAAAGCTTGGTCTCCCCAAACCTTCAGAATATGGGAGGTTATTTCAAAAGATTTGTATGGTGGGACACTTGATGCAAGCCTGGAAAGAAATACAATTAGGTCCAGGAGTTATGGTGGAAAATGAGACATATTATTCTAGAATAGAATGGAGAAAAGAGTACAGAGAGTCTATGAATAAAGAGACAAGAGACTGGTTTGATAAACTAGAACCTCGAATATCAAAATGTGGGAGGTTTGTCAAAGCTAGCCCCGGGATGTTAATGGGAATGCTGAATGCAGTGTCTACTATAGTAGGGTTGTTACCAGGCAATATGAATTGCGAAGGCAGGAGAATGAAAGTAATATGTATGAGATCTAGCGATGACTCCACCACCAAATATTTAGCTGATAATCCTGAAGATAACAAAAGATGTGTTATAATAAACAAACAAAATCTATCACTGGCTGGAATAAATTTAAGCCCAGATAAGACCTTTTTCTTTCCTGAGAACATTGGTGAGTACACCTCTTGGTACTTTTATTCAAAGTTTGTGTCTCAATATGGAACGGAGGTACCCAGTATAAGACCTCAAGGAAAAAACCCGTCTGACGACTTATACTTTGTTGCTAAGAGCACATCAACTGCCATACAAACTTTGACTATAAACCATATGGGTGCATCTATCAGGTTGAGATTGGGAGTATCAGCCTGCAAAAGACTTTGGAGAATGAAAGAAACTGGGACAAATCAAAGATATGGTGTATCTCTTGATGTACAACTAATTGAAGATGGTGGTAAAAATCTGTGGAATTGTGTTAATTGCCACTTAAGCGAGATTGCCATGAAAAGAAGACTAGCTATTACAGAGGAAGAGAAGAATTATTTTTATAAGATAATGAACCCTGATTCTCCATTTATTGATGAACCAGAAGAAGAAATGAAATTCTCAAAAGAGCATGGGAAGTTAATATTAGATATAGTAGAAGCCCCACGTAATGTTTTCACTTACACCAAAAGGTCGAATAGAACCTTCAGGGAAGAGAAGAAGAAGAGCCAGGCTGAAAAAGAAAAAAGTAATGCGGCAGTATTGAAAATTATTCAATTACTAGATCCTACTGTATACTTGGAGTATCCAAAGTCTTCTTGTCTTCTCAGAGACCATCGAGACCGCCGCGGAGTGCGCACGTAGTACGTAAATCACATAGATACGTCATACGAACATTTTCTCATGAAAGTTAATATTTTGTAAAAAGTAAATGTAAACAGTACCAACCAACGACGTTTTACTGAAGAGGCCCCAAAAAGAAACCCAACATAAAATTGTTGAGTGTTAAGAGTATGATGGTTTTGTCTACACACGTCAAGAGTGATGAAGTTATTGAACTACAAAACTTGATAGAAGATTTAAGAGAACAATTGTTAAGTGCACACTCGGAAATAGAAAAACTCAGTTTAGATAATTGTACACTAAAGAAAAATTTAGAAGAAGAAACACAGAAGAACGGATGGCAGCGGAGACCAGCCTTCGGCGCGAGAGATATTATAGTGCACAAGTGTGTGCGCAGACACAGGTGCACTCTCTCTCCCTCACCTCACTCTCCTAGTCCGATGCGACGGCAATCCGACATGACCGGAGAGAAATGAGGCGCAGGGCAGGACCAACGGCTTAACGTGATTTCACCGCCAACTTCCAAATTCCACGCTGTTACTAAGAAATTCCCAATGGAAAACCTGACAGCACTTTGCCCGACCCGGGAATCGAACCCAGGACCCCACACCAGACTCCAGGGTTCAGCAGTCGCGCTTTCGACCACGAGACCAACGGGGCAGTGAAAAAAGCAACATGAACCATTAAAATAGGAGGTACTGATGTGTCCCGACTCAACTGGGAAAAGAATGATGGTGTTTTCCCACATGCCTTAGTACATGGTAATTACATCACATCATTTGTAAGAGAGTGTGTGGAGAATTTTCTTTTAAAATACCACACACTAGTAGATGGATCAGTAGATCAGACAATGCAAGAGGTTACTCTATCAAGTTCTGATATTTTGACAAAAGGGAGACAAACTTTCTGCCCATTCCAAGAACAAAGTGTAACAGCTGCACAAGCATATGAAAATGCTTACAACTTTTTTGAAGCAAATGGGATTGATGATTGTCACAGCTTAATAGGATGGGTGAAAGGGACGATGGCATGCTTTGAGAAAGAAAGATTAACCAATATAAGAGTAACTGAAAAAGAAACAAGTGTAACGGTTTTTGACAATGTAACCAAACAAAAAAATATAGTAAAAAAGAGAAAATTGGTAACAAAAACGTTTGTAACTGGGGATGTAAATGAAACAAGGGAAAGAATGAAAGAAGTTGTCTGTAGGTTTGCTTCATACATAAAGCACAAGGAAAGAGGCAAAAAAGATAGAAGGGCTATAGCATCAGGAACAATGTTCTTAAGGGCCTTTCTCCACGTAATGGAACTAAATTCCCTAAAGCTTTCAGAGCATTTACCTGGTTCAACTATATCAGTGGGGGGAGAAGAAAAGAAAGCGAAGATAACAAATAATTTAGAGGAGTGTATGCTGAGTGATGGAATTGCTACACATATATGCCAGGGGACTGAAGATGCCACCAAATGGAATGAGTGCTTGTCCCCTGGAATATTCGCACTCACTCATCACTACTTGTATGATATGGATACAAGAATAAAGCTTGGTCTCCCCAAACCTTCAGAATATGGGAGGTTATTTCAAAAGATTTGTATGGTGGGACACTTGATGCAAGCCTGGAAAGAAATACAATTAGGTCCAGGAGTTATGGTGGAAAATGAGACATATTATTCTAGAATAGAATGGAGAAAAGAGTACAGAGAGTCTATGAATAAAGAGACAAGAGACTGGTTTGATAAACTAGAACCTCGAATATCAAAATGTGTGAGGTTTGTCAAAGCTAGCCCCGGGATGTTAATGGGAATGCTGAATGCAGTGTCTACTATAGTAGGGTTGTTACCAGGCAATATGAATTGCGAAGGCAGGAGAATGAAAGTAATATGTATGAGATCTAGCGATGACTCCACCACCAAATATTTAGCTGATAATCCTGAAGATAACAAAAGATGTGTTATAATAAACAAACAAAATCTATCACTGGCTGGAATAAATTTAAGCCCAGATAAGACCTTTTTCTTTCCTGAGAACATTGGTGAGTACACCTCTTGGTACTTTTATTCAAAGTTTGTGTCTCAATATGGAACGGAGGTACCCAGTATAAGACCTCAAGGAAAAAACCCGTCTGACGACTTATACTTTGTTGCTAAGAGCACATCAACTGCCATACAAACTTTGACTATAAACCATATGGGTGCATCTATCAGGTTGAGATTGGGAGTATCAGCCTGCAAAAGACTTTGGAGAATGAAAGAAACTGGGACAAATCAAAGATATGGTGTATCTCTTGATGTACAACTAATTGAAGATGGTGGTAAAAATCTGTGGAATTGTGTTAATTGCCACTTAAGCGAGATTGCCATGAAAAGAAGACTAGCTATTACAGAGGAAGAGAAGAATTATTTTTATAAGATAATGAACCCTGATTCTCCATTTATTGATGAACCAGAAGAAGAAATGAAATTCTCAAAAGAGCATGGGAAGTTAATATTAGATATAGTAGAAGCCCCACGTAATGTTTTCACTTACACCAAAAGGTCGAATAGAACCTTCAGGGAAGAGAAGAAGAAGAGCCAGGCTGAAAAAGAAAAAAGTAATGCGGCAGTATTGAAAATTATTCAATTACTAGATCCTACTGTATACTTGGAGTATCCAAAGTCTTCTTGTCTTCTCAGAGACCATCGAGACCGCCGCGGAGTGCGCACGTAGTACATAAATCACATAGATACGTCATACGAACATTTTCTCATGAAAGTTAATATTTTGTAAAAAGTAAATGTAAACAGTACCAACCAACGACGTTTTACTGAAGAGGCCCCAAAAAGAAACCCAACATAAAATTGTTGAGTGTTAAGAGTATGATGGATTTGTCTACACACGTCAAGAGTGATGAAGTTATTGAACTACAAAACTTGATAGAAGATTTAAGAGAACAATTGTTAAGTGCACACTCGGAAATAGAAAAACTCAGTTTAGATAATTGTACACTAAAGAAAAATTTAGAAGAAGAAACACAGAAGAACGGATGGCAGCGGAGACCAGCCTTCGGCGCGAGAGATATTATAGTGCACAAGTGTGTGCGCAGACACAGGTGCACTCTCTCTCCCTCACCTCACTCTCCTAGTCCGATGCGACGGCAATCCGACATGACCGGAGAGAAATGAGGCGCAGGGCAGGACCAACGGCTTAACGTGATTTCACCGCCAACTTCCAAATTCCACGCTGTTACTAAGAAATTCCCAATGGAAAACCTGACAGCACTTTGCCCGACCCGGGAATCGAACCCAGGACCCCACACCAGACTCCAGGGTTCAGCAGTCGCGCTTTCGACCACGAGACCAACGGGGCAGTGAAAAAAGCAACATGAACCATTAAAATAGGAGGTACTGATGTGTCCCGACTCAACTGGGAAAAGAATGATGGTGTTTTCCCACATGCCTTAGTACATGGTAATTACATCACATCATTTGTAAGAGAGTGTGTGGAGAATTTTCTTTTAAAATACCACACACTAGTAGATGGATCAGTAGATCAGACAATGCAAGAGGTTACTCTATCAAGTTCTGATATTTTGACAAAAGGGAGACAAACTTTCTGCCCATTCCAAGAACAAAGTGTAACAGCTGCACAAGCATATGAAAATGCTTACAACTTTTTTGAAGCAAATGGGATTGATGATTGTCACAGCTTAATAGGATGGGTGAAAGGGACGATGGCATGCTTTGAGAAAGAAAGATTAACCAATATAAGAGTAACTGAAAAAGAAACAAGTGTAACGGTTTTTGACAATGTAACCAAACAAAAAAATATAGTAAAAAAGAGAAAATTGGTAACAAAAACGTTTGTAACTGGGGATGTAAATGAAACAAGGGAAAGAATGAAAGAAGTTGTCTGTAGGTTTGCTTCATACATAAAGCACAAGGAAAGAGGCAAAAAAGATAGAAGGGCTATAGCATCAGGAACAATGTTCTTAAGGGCCTTTCTCCACGTAATGGAACTAAATTCCCTAAAGCTTTCAGAGCATTTACCTGGTTCAACTATATCAGTGGGGGGAGAAGAAAAGAAAGCGAAGATAACAAATAATTTAGAGGAGTGTATGCTGAGTGATGGAATTGCTACACATATATGCCAGGGGACTGAAGATGCCACCAAATGGAATGAGTGCTTGTCCCCTGGAATATTCGCACTCACTCATCACTACTTGTATGATATGGATACAAGAATAAAGCTTGGTCTCCCCAAACCTTCAGAATATGGGAGGTTATTTCAAAAGATTTGTATGGTGGGACACTTGATGCAAGCCTGGAAAGAAATACAATTAGGTCCAGGAGTTATGGTGGAAAATGAGACATATTATTCTAGAATAGAATGGAGAAAAGAGTACAGAGAGTCTATGAATAAAGAGACAAGAGACTGGTTTGATAAACTAGAACCTCGAATATCAAAATGTGTGAGGTTTGTCAAAGCTAGCCCCGGGATGTTAATGGGAATGCTGAATGCAGTGTCTACTATAGTAGGGTTGTTACCAGGCAATATGAATTGCGAAGGCAGGAGAATGAAAGTAATATGTATGAGATCTAGCGATGACTCCACCACCAAATATTTAGCTGATAATCCTGAAGATAACAAAAGATGTGTTATAATAAACAAACAAAATCTATCACTGGCTGGAATAAATTTAAGCCCAGATAAGACCTTTTTCTTTCCTGAGAACATTGGTGAGTACACCTCTTGGTACTTTTATTCAAAGTTTGTGTCTCAATATGGAACGGAGGTACCCAGTATAAGACCTCAAGGAAAAAACCCGTCTGACGACTTATACTTTGTTGCTAAGAGCACATCAACTGCCATACAAACTTTGACTATAAACCATATGGGTGCATCTATCAGGTTGAGATTGGGAGTATCAGCCTGCAAAAGACTTTGGAGAATGAAAGAAACTGGGACAAATCAAAGATATGGTGTATCTCTTGATGTACAACTAATTGAAGATGGTGGTAAAAATCTGTGGAATTGTGTTAATTGCCACTTAAGCGAGATTGCCATGAAAAGAAGACTAGCTATTACAGAGGAAGAGAAGAATTATTTTTATAAGATAATGAACCCTGATTCTCCATTTATTGATGAACCAGAAGAAGAAATGAAATTCTCAAAAGAGCATGGGAAGTTAATATTAGATATAGTAGAAGCCCCACGTAATGTTTTCACTTACACCAAAAGGTCGAATAGAACCTTCAGGGAAGAGAAGAAGAAGAGCCAGGCTGAAAAAGAAAAAAGTAATGCGGCAGTATTGAAAATTATTCAATTACTAGATCCTACTGTATACTTGGAGTATCCAAAGTCTTCTTGTCTTCTCAGAGACCATCGAGACCGCCGCGGAGTGCGCACGTAGTACATAAATCACATAGATACGTCATACGAACATTTTCTCATGAAAGTTAATATTTTGTAAAAAGTAAATGTAAACAGTACCAACCAACGACGTTTTACTGAAGAGGCCCCAAAAAGAAACCCAACATAAAATTGTTGAGTGTTAAGAGTATGATGGATTTGTCTACACACGTCAAGAGTGATGAAGTTATTGAACTACAAAACTTGATAGAAGATTTAAGAGAACAATTGTTAAGTGCACACTCGGAAATAGAAAAACTCAGTTTAGATAATTGTACACTAAAGAAAAATTTAGAAGAAGAAACACAGAAGAACGGATGGCAGCGGAGACCAGCCTTCGGCGCGAGAGATATTATAGTGCACAAGTGTGTGCGCTGACACAGGTGCACTCTCTCTCCCTCACCTCACTCTCCTAGTCCGATGCGACGGCAATCCGACATGACCGGAGAGAAATGAGGCGCAGGGCAGGACCAACGGCTTAACGTGATTTCACCGCCAACTTCCAAATTCCACGCTGTTACTAAGAAATTCCCAATGGAAAACCTGACAGCACTTTGCCCGACCCGGGAATCGAACCCAGGACCCCACTCTCCAGACTCCAGGGTTCAGCAGTTGCGCTTTCGACCACGAGACCAACGGGGCAGTGAAAAAAGCAACATGAACCATTAAAATAGGAGGTACTGATGTGTCCCGACTCAACTGGGAAAAGAATGATGGTGTTTTCCCACATGCCTTAGTACATGGTAATTACATCACATCATTTGTAAGAGAGTGTGTGGAGAATTTTCTTTTAAAATACCACACACTAGTAGATGGATCAGTAGATCAGACAATGCAAGAGGTTACTCTATCAAGTTCTGATATTTTGACAAAAGGGAGACAAACTTTCTGCCCATTCCAAGAACAAAGTGTAACAGCTGCACAAGCATATGAAAATGCTTACAACTTTTTTGAAGCAAATGGGATTGATGATTGTCACAGCTTAATAGGATGGGTGAGAGGGACGATGGCATGCTTTGAGAAAGAAAGATTAACCAATATAAGAGAACTGAAAAAGAAACAAGTGTAACGGTTTTTGACAATGTAACCAAACAAAAAAATATAGTAAAAAAGAGAAAATTGGTAACAAAAACGTTTGTAACTGGGGATGTAAATGAAGCAAGGGAAAGAATGAAAGAAGTTGTCTGTAGGTTTGCTTCATACATAAAGCACAAGGAAAGAGGTAAAA
This sequence comes from Mesoligia furuncula, assembly GCA_916614155.1. Lineage (NCBI taxonomy): Eukaryota > Metazoa > Arthropoda > Insecta > Lepidoptera > Noctuidae > Mesoligia > Mesoligia furuncula. The sequence goes on from OU744810.1 coordinate 3,673,820, forward strand.
AAGATAGAAGGGCTATAGCATCAGGAACAATGTTCTTAAGGGCCTTTCTCCACGTAATGGAACTAAATTCCCTAAAGCTTTCAGAGCATTTACCTGGTTCAACTATATCAGTGGGGGGAGAAGAAAAGAAAGCGAAGATAACAAATAATTTAGAGGAGTGTATGCTGAGTGATGGAATTGCTACACATATATGCCAGGGGACTGAAGATGCCAGCCACCAAATGGAATGAGTGCTTGTCCCCTGGAATATTCGCACTCACTCATCACTACTTGTATGATATGGATACAAGAATAAAGCTTGGTCTCCCCAAACCTTCAGAATATGGGAGGTTATTTCAAAAGATTTGTATGGTGGGACACTTGATGCAAGCCTGGAAAGAAATACAATTAGGTCCAGGAGTTATGGTGGAAAATGAGACATATTATTCTAGAATAGAATGGAGAAAAGAGTACAGAGAGTCTATGAATAAAGAGACAAGAGACTGGTTTGATAAACTAGAACCTCGAATATCAAAATGTGGGAGGTTTGTCAAAGCTAGCCCCGGGATGTTAATGGGAATGCTGAATGCAGTGTCTACTATAGTAGGGTTGTTACCAGGCAATATGAATTGCGAAGGCAGGAGAATGAAAGTAATATGTATGAGATCTAGCGATGACTCCACCACCAAATATTTAGCTGATAATCCTGAAGATAACAAAAGATGTGTTATAATAAACAATCAAAATCTATCACTGGCTGGAATAAATTTAAGCCCAGATAAGACCTTTTTCTTTCCTGAGAACATTGGTGAGTACACCTCTTGGTACTTTTATTCAAAGTTTGTGTCTCAATATGGAACGGAGGTACCCAGTATAAGACCTCAAGGAAAAAACCCGTCTGACGACTTATACTTTGTTGCTAAGAGCACATCAACTGCCATACAAACTTTGACTATAAACCATATGGGTGCATCTATCAGGTTGAGATTGGGAGTATCAGCCTGCAAAAAACTTTGGAGAATGAAAGAAACTGGGACAAATCAAAGATATGGTGTATCTCTTGATGTACAACTAATTGAAGATGGTGGTAAAAATCTGTGGAATTGTGTTAATTGCCACTTAAGCGAGATTGCCATGAAAAGAAGACTAGCTATTACAGAGGAAGAGAAGAATTATTTTTATAAGATAATGAACCCTGATTCTCCATTTATTGATGAACCAGAAGAAGAAATGACATTCTCAAAAGAGCATGGGAAGTTAATATTAGATATAGTAGAAGCCCCACGTAATGTTTTCACTTACACCAAAAGGTCGAATAAAACCTTCAGGGAAGAGAAGAAGAAGAGCCAGGCTGAAAAAGAAAAAAGTAATGCGGCAGTATTGAAAATTATTCAATTACTAGATCCTACTGTATACTTGGAGTATCCAAAGTCTTCTTGTCTTCTCAGAGACCATCGAGACCGCCGCGGAGTGCGCACGTAGTACATAAATCACATAGATACGTCATACGAACATTTTCTCATGAAAGTTAATATTTTGTAAAAAGTAAATGTAAACAGTACCAACCAACGACGTTTTACTGAAGAGGCCCCAAAAAGAAACCCAACATAAAATTGTTGAGTGTTAAGAGTATGATGGATTTGTCTACACACGTCAAGAGTGATGAAGTTATTGAACTACAAAACTTGATAGAAGATTTAAGAGAACAATTGTTAAGTGCACACTCGGAAATAGAAAAACTCAGTTTAGATAATTGTACACTAAAGAAAAATTTAGAAGAAGAAACACAGAAGAACGGATGGCAGCGGAGACCAGCCTTCGGCGCGAGAGATATTATAGTGCACAAGTGTGTGCGCAGACACAGGTGCACTCTCTCTCCCTCACCTCACTCTCCTAGTCCGATGCGACGGCAATCCGACATGACCGGAGAGAAATGAGGCGCAGGGCAGGACCAACGGCTTAACGTGATTTCACCGCCAACTTCCAAATTCCACGCTGTTACTAAGAAATTCCCAATGGAAAACCTGACAGCACTTTGCCCGACCCGGGAATCGAACCCAGGACCCCACTCTCCAGACTCCAGGGTTCAGCAGTTGCGCTTTCGACCACGAGACCAACGGGGCAGTGAAAAAAGCAACATGAACCATTAAAATAGGAGGTACTGATGTGTCCCGACTCAACTGGGAAAAGAATGATGGTGTTTTCCCACATGCCTTAGTACATGGTAATTACATCACATCATTTGTAAGAGAGTGTGTGGAGAATTTTCTTTTAAAATACCACACACTAGTAGATGGATCAGTAGATCAGACAATGCAAGAGGTTACTCTATCAAGTTCTGATATTTTGACAAAAGGGAGACAAACTTTCTGCCCATTCCAAGAACAAAGTGTAACAGCTGCACAAGCATATGAAAATGCTTACAACTTTTTTGAAGCAAATGGGATTGATGATTGTCACAGCTTAATAGGATGGGTGAAAGGGACGATGGCATGCTTTGAGAAAGAAAGATTAACCAATATAAGAGAACTGAAAAAGAAACAAGTGTAACGGTTTTTGACAATGTAACCAAACAAAAAAATATAGTAAAAAAGAGAAAATTGGTAACAAAAACGTTTGTAACTGGGGATGTAAATGAAACAAGGGAAAGAATGAAAGAAGTTGTCTGTAGGTTTGCTTCATACATAAAGCACAAGGAAAGAGGTAAAAAAGATAGAAGGGCTATAGCATCAGGAACAATGTTCTTAAGGGCCTTTCTCCACGTAATGGAACTAAATTCCCTAAAGCTTTCAGAGCATTTACCTGGTTCAACTATATCAGTGGAGGGAGAAGAAAAGAAAGCGAAGATAACAAATAATTTAGAGGAGTGTATGCTGAGTGATGGAATTGCTACACATATATGCCAGGGGACTGAAGATGCCACCAAATGGAATGAGTGCTTGTCCCCTGGAATATTCGCACTCACTCATCACTACTTGTATGATATGGATACAAGAATAAAGCTTGGTCTCCCCAAACCTTCAGAATATGGGAGGTTATTTCAAAAGATTTGTATGGTGGGACACTTGATGCAAGCCTGGAAAGAAATACAATTAGGTCCAGGAGTTATGGTGGAAAATGAGACATATTATTCTAGAATAGAATGGAGAAAAGAGTACAGAGAGTCTATGAATAAAGAGACAAGAGACTGGTTTGATAAACTAGAACCTCGAATGTCAAAGCTAGCCCCGGGATGTTAATGGGAATGCTGAATGCAGTGTCTACTATAGTAGGGTTGTTACCAGGCAATATGAATTGCGAAGGCAGGAGAATGAAAGTAATATGTATGAGATCTAGCGATGACTCCACCACCAAATATTTAGCTGATAATCCTGAAGATAACAAAAGATGTGTTATAATAAACAAACAAAATCTATCACTGGCTGGAATAAATTTAAGCCCAGATAAGACCTTTTTCTTTCCTGAGAACATTGGTGAGTACACCTCTTGGTACTTTTATTCAAAGTTTGTGTCTCAATATGGAACGGAGGTACCCAGTATAAGACCTCAAGGAAAAAACCCGTCTGACGACTTATACTGTGTTGCTAAGAGCACATCAACTGCCATACAAACTTTGACTATAAACCATATGGGTGCATCTATCAGGTTGAGATTGGGAGTATCAGCCTGCAAAAGACTTTGGAGAATGAAAGAAACTGGGACAAATCAAAGATATGGTGTATCTCTTGATGTACAACTAATTGAAGATGGTGGTAAAAATCTGTGGAATTGTGTTAATCGCCACTTAAGCGAGATTGCCATGAAAAGAAGACTAGCTATTACAGAGGAAGAGAAGAATTATTTTTATAAGATAATGAACCCTGATTCTCCATTTATTGATGAACCAGAAGAAGAAATGACATTCTCAAAAGAGCATGGGAAGTTAATATTAGATATAGTAGAAGCCCCACGTAATGTTTTCACTTACACCAAAAGGTCGAATAGAACCTTCAGGGAAGAGAAGAAGAAGAGCCAGGCTGAAAAAGAAAAAAGTAATGCGGCAGTATTGAAAATTATTCAATTACTAGATCCTACTGTATACTTGGAGTATCCAAAGTCTTCTTGTCTTCTCAGAGACCATCGAGACCGCCGCGGAGTGCGCACGTAGTACATAAATCACATAGATACGTCATACGAACATTTTCTCATGAAAGTTAATATTTTGTAAAAAGTAAATGTAAACAGTACCAACCAACGACGTTTTACTGAAGAGGCCCCAAAAAGAAACCCAACATAAAATTGTTGAGTGTTAAGAGTATGATGGATTTGTCTACACACGTCAAGAGTGATGAAGTTATTGAACTACAAAACTTGATAGAAGATTTAAGAGAACAATTGTTAAGTGCACACTCGGAAATAGAAAAACTCAGTTTAGATAATTGTACACTAAAGAAAAATTTAGAAGAAGAAACACAGAAGAACGAGCGGCTTAAAATGATGTGTACCAGTTTTAGTACCAATTTAAGTGCTAGGAAAGTTGATGAATTATCAAACAACACAAAAAAGTCCAAAAAGCCATCATCTATCTTACAGCCCAAATTTTCTGCAAGGAAATTAAATCTCGATCTTGAATTTTACACACCGAAGTCCTCAACCCAGTTATGCTTATCGGCAGATTCCAATATACATTCCAATACATATAGAACAGGCATGGCTAATTCTTATAATGTAATCAGTTCTAATTTGGAGAGTAAAAGGGATAAAAAGGACACAAGCACACCAACCATAAAGGAACAGCAGGACAAGGACGCTACTCAAGGAAATGGAAAAATATTCCTATTATCGGACAATCAAGGAAGAGGTATTATAAACGAACTACTAGAAAACAAAAACAAATTTATATTACAGGACTATAACATACAATCCATAACTAAACCTAATGCTAAATCTAAAGATGTGCTGGCGGAGTGCAGTAACATGTCTAAATTATTATCTATAAAGGATAATGTTATAATAATTACTGGAAGTAATGACTCAAACCCTGTTGTCAAATTAATGTCTGAAGTAACTGTTGCATTGTATTTCCTAAAAAAATGTAATGTATTCATAGTGAATGTTCTGCAAAATCGTGTACTCAATGAGCGCAAACTGAATGAGCAGTTAAAACTTCTTACGAGGAACTATAAAAATTGTACATTTGTAGAAACAGATGGAGCTCAAGATATTACTCATCAAATAATACATAATATCAATTGTATTCAATATAACAAACAATTTCTTTCCTATAACAATCACAAAGCTAAAATGGTTATGGACACCAATCATGTTATTTCTCATAACTTTGAAAAATCTCGTTCTACTAACAAAATATTTCCGAAAAAGGGTACAATTCCATATTACTTTAAAAATGTCAAAAAAAAACGCTCCCAGTAACTCCCAAATAGGTAAAAGCTATAATGTTGACATAAAACCCCTTAAAGGTACAATACCATATTATTTCCCATCTATAAAAAAAACATCGCAAGTAGAGACAACCGCTACAGCAAGTAATAAAAAATGTTTTCGTCCCTAAATGTTATTATGCAGTGCTTCATCAGAATATTGCTGGGTTATTAAACAAAGTCCAAGATTTAGAGGTAGTGCTACACGAGTTAGATGTTTTAAACAAAAATATTGATTTTGTGTGCTTAAGTGAACATTTTATAAAACAGAACGAGGAAAAATACCTTAACTTAAACAATTTTTACCTTGCGGCAATTTATTCACGACAAGATCAAAGACGCAGAGGCACATGTATACTGTGCAAAGTAGGTTATGAAAGTTCTAAGCTGGATATGATAAACGATCTTGCAATAGAAAAACACTTTGAGATATGTGGTATAAAAGTAAAACAGTTGAAACTAATCATAATATGTATATATAGAACACCTAATTCTGATATAACAAAATTTTTTGAAAATTTAAATAAAACTTTGTCAAGACTACAGCACAAGAACCATAAAATCGTTATTTGCGGCGACTTTAATATAGACTTATTAATATCCGATACGAATAGTACAGGTTTTAAAGAATTATTGACTAATTACGGAATGCGGTATCTAATACATCAACCGACTAGGCTTAACAAGTGTATAGATAACATTATCAGTAATGTTACTAGTGCATCTGGTGAAACATACGAATGTCACTTATCTGATCATAATACTGCTCAAATTGTTACTATTGAACAAGAAATAACTAACAGATTAGATTATTACTTTATGTTTAAAAATGACTTAAATAAATGTAATATCAGTAGATTTGTTGAGTGTATAAGCTGCCTAAGTTTTAGCGAAGTTTATGAAGCAGAAAATACTAATGAAGCATTTGATAAGTTCCATGAGCTATTAAATGTATTCTTTAAACTATGCTTTCCAAATATAAGAATTAAGAAGAAATATATTAATAATAAGCATAAATGGATAACAAAAGGAATTAAAAACAGCTGTGCTACTAAAAGATCGTTGAGACATAAATATTACTTAAATAGAAGTAGCGAAAATAAATTAAAATATAAGGCATATTCAAAACTATTAAGAAAATGTATGAACAACTTACAGTCACTGTGTAATCAAAACCACATTACTCACTCTCAAAATAAAATTAAGGCCACGTGGGATGTTGTGAGGCGCAATATGGGAAATGAGGCAGTTATAGAACACATCAATGAAATTGTTGACAATATCAATAGTATAACATTAACTTCAGGACACGACATCGCAAATAAATTTAATAAATATTTCATTGATATAGCTAAAAATCAGTCTTCAACATGTATTGGAGATGCCAATAATAGGTACAACATAAAAATTCATGACAACAGTTTATTCCTAGAACCTACAAATTCATTAGAAATTTATGGTATCATAATGTCGTTGAAAAACTCAAAGTCAGAGGCTATGATAATATTTCAACAGAACTTCTTAAATATATATCTAAACATATTTCTTTACCTCTAGCACATATTATTAATCTATCCTTACAACAAGGATGTTTTCCAGAGAGTTAAAAAAAAACATTAATTAAACCACTAGATAAAAAGGGTTCCAAACTTAACGTGGATAACTATAGACCGATAGCACTGACTCCTGTACTCTCGAAAATATTTGAAAAAATAATGTACAGGCGTGTACTAAAATTCTTAGATAAACACAATATACTAGCCAGCCAGCAGTATGGTTTCAGGCAAAATAAATCTACTATCCTAGCGATTTATACATTAGTTGAGGAAATTGTTGGCAATATTAATAATAAAATACCTTCTTGTGCTTTATTTCTAGACTTGAGTAAGGCTTTTGATTTAGTTGACCATGACATACTTATAGGGAAAATGGAAAATTATGGCATTAGAGGTCCAGCCAAGGAATGGTTCCAGTCATATCTATGTAACCGAGAACAGATAACAAGAATAACGAAATTCAATCAATCAACTAACACCCTAGAATGTTTTGATTCTAAACCGGATATTAACGGCTGTGGCGTTCCGCAGGGCACCATTGTGGGACCTTTATTGTTCCTTCTGTATATTAACGACCTGCCGAAATCAATAAAACATAAATGTGTCCTATTTGCTGATGACACTACAATAATAATTAAATGTAAAAACCCTCAAAACTTTGATATGGAAATTAATCAAACGTTGAACGATATAATACAGTGGCTAGATAATAATAAACTTAAAATAAACATTTCAAAAACGAATTTATTATATTTTTTTCAATTTTTTTAATGTGGTCTATAATAATAGTAATATTAATCAAGTGTATACCACAAAATTTCTTGGAGTTACACTGGACGAGTGTCTTACTTGGAAGAAACACATTGACACAATCAGTAAAAAATTAAACCAATTCGTGTTTGCATTACGAAAAATAAAGGTTGTTACGTCACAGCATACCTCCCTGATGGTGTATCACGCCTACATCTGTTCAGTGATTCGCTATGGTATCGTGGTTTGGGGAAACTCTTCCGACTTAGAAAGAATTTTCATTGCCCAAAAAAAATGCATTCGGACAATGTTTAATATCGGGTGGTCCGAATCCTGCAGGCCCGTATTCAAGGCGCATGGCCTTTTAACGGTGCCCTGTATTTATATCTTCGAAGTTGCTAGGTTTTTAAGATCTCATCCTATGCTCTTCCAACGGAAAGACAATACAAATAAAAGGCAAGTTACACATTTAGCGTATGAAATGCCGATTCCTAGATTTGCAAATCTTTCGGAAGAGCTGTGTCTACATGGCTCCTTTAATTTATAACGCGTTGCCGGAGTCAATAACGAAACTTCCTTTTAAAAAATTTTGTAGCCAATTGCGAAAGTGGTTGTTACAGGAATGTTTTTATTCAATTAATGAATTTTTCCACAAATGTCCACGTAAATTTTGTTATTATTATGTCTAAATGTTTTATGAAAAATTTAAGTTATTATTTATTGTTAACCATTTATATTACATATTTGTTTTTAATTTAATTTGTATTTTAATTGAATTTGATTTTATTTGTAATTCAATTTAATTAGATTTTATTTGTAATTTAATTTAATTTGATTTTATCTGTAATTTATTTTAATTAAATAAATTTCTATTTGCATGCCGCTGTGTCGGCGAGACATGATGATCCTTAACTACTTTATTACATCTTTGTACCGTGTTTCTGGCAAATAAACGAATTATTATTATTATTATGAAAATGTAACACAACAACTGGGTGATTCGTTTCAACGCTTATAACATTTCATCAAAAAGTAAACGCAAATCGACGAAATCGACATGATAACGATGACTTAATACAGCGTGGCCTTTAATGGCGAAATTAATTTTACACACGTATACGATTTTGCGTTTCTGTTTTATGAGCATACTTTAATTTCATTAAACGTTATTATTTTATTTATTTTAAATTTTCTACAATAGCATCTTGGAGTAACCTGACTTAAAGAATTGCTGCGCATAGGTTATTTGCCGGGGTCACAGATCATAACATCGCATTAATGAAATTAAAACGAATAGCGTGCAAATAAGAACATAATAGACAATTATTGACGAAAAGAGAGAATGTTTACGTCGGCGAGCGGCGCAGATGGTAGTTTTCAAATTACGAATCATTTTATGTTGTTATATTTTTTAGGGTATCCGTACCCAAAGGTAAAAACGGGTCCCTATTACTAAGGCTACACTGTCTCTGTCCGTCTGTCACCAGGCTGTATCTCATGAACCGTGATAGCTAGACAGTTGAAATTTTCACAGATTATGTATTTCTGTTGCCGCTATAACAACAAATACTAAAAGGGAGGGAGGCTCCTATACAACAAAGGTGTTTTTTCGGCGTTTCGCCATTGTAGCGGGACGTTGTATATTATTTTAGTTAAAATTCGGGCTCACAATAGGTAGGTACCAATAAAATATACTACGGTTTGGACTATGGCTCGTACCTAATTATCAAGATTATTATTATTGTAAAACCCGACTACAGAAATAACTATACCTGGGCCCCATGATAATTATTATTCCCCGCGTAATCTTACCGCGTGCAAACCATGACAATATCGTGAGTCGTGACTTTTAGAAACAAACGGCAAGGAATCGAAAATCAACCGAACAGAAAACATGTATTTTGACAGTTCAATCCACGCCAACTTCGCATTCATTTCGCGTTTCGCGCGGTTTCGTTCATTGTGTCATAATCATAAAGAATAGGTACCAACGTTAATAGCAGATGTCGTGATTAACTAAGGAATTAACGTGGTTTCGAAGTAAGGAAACACTAAGTGGTCCTAGTGAATTAGAGCCCAGTGAAAATTATGAATTTCACTGGACGAGGTAGGAAAATCATAGGAAGAGATTCATAAACTAAAACTATCTCTTTCATAAACCTGTCTATTTTATTTAACACGACGTATACAGAAAACAGGGTGTTAAAAATACAGGTAATAATAACGAGTTGCCTTATTCTCTATTTTTATAAAATAAGAATCAATCAATCAACTCCACCTATCATGGGCATTGTATCGTTTTGTTTTGTCTATTTGTTACTAAGTATACAAAATATGGATTACCTATTTATAATGCAACACAGATCTTATGAATGTGGTGAAAAGACAACTAAATAAAACATTAAGGTGAATGCTCCAACCAGCCCGCGAAATTCAAATTTTCTTACGTTTTTTGCAATTTGCAGGCCAGTGCTAGGTTGTATGTTGATTAAAATATTATTCGCGGTTGTAAGACATATATAGGTACAGAATTATAATCATGAAAATCATCAATAAAACGCTCTAAGTTCATAAAGCTGTTAGAATTACTTTTTCTGTTTTTTTTTTGTTCTTACACCTTTATGAAGTTGGAGGGTTGTATTGGTGATTTTGATTATTATAATTCTGTAACTACATACGTCTTACAGCCGCGAATAATATTTTAATCAACATACAACCTAGCACTGGCCTGCAAATTGCAAAAAACGCAAGAAATTTTGAATTTCGCGGGCTGGTTGGAGCATTCCCCTTAAATGTATTGTGTTTGACAGGTTTTTACAAGGAGCGCCGCGCCACCTTCATAATTACATTCAGTCACATTATCTATGCACCTCCCTCGCTGACATTGCATTCACTGTACGGTGTGCAAAATAAGCATCTCTAGAAATATGAATTTTTTGATTGAATATATATTTTGTGATTGAATATAATATTTATTAATTAATAAATCGCATTTCAGCGAGGTGCAGAGAGTGACCGCGTTGTACAAAGATGTTTTCTTGGTGTGTTGGTGTATTGTGTATTGCCCTAATACTTAATTCCTTCACTGACACGAAAATCAAAAGGCATATTTTTGTATAAAATAATTATTTAGAATAAACATTTCAATTTTGATAATATATTAATTACAACTATTTTACAATAAAGTTATTATTTAAGCTTTCTTATACTCAATCCTTTCCACTTTAACTTCATCTCCGAGCAGTTTGTAGACGTATGTCACCACGGTCGAACTTTGGATGTCCATTAGCACAAATGACGGGGTTGCATTCCTGTAATAAATAAATTGGAAAAATGAAGATGTAAACTAAAAGATGGCTGCAGATTAAGCTATCTGGCATATCAGCTGGGGGCAATTCTCGTAAATTTAAGAATGAACTGAACTCAGTCTCAATTTGTCAAAAATACCACTAATTTCCCTACATTTTTGACAAGTTTTTGACATTAATTGTCGTTGAGATGAGATTTCAACAAGAAAGAAAGAAAAATGCATTTATTGGCATTACAGCAAAATAAATACACCTTAAAACTATAAAAACAGAAAACAAAGATTATTAATTATTATTATTAATTTATTAATTATTATTATTAATTTATTAATTATTATTATTAACTAGATTTTGAACGATTCTGTGAGGAAATGCGGCTGGTCGTTTCTCCATAGAAACGCCCTCGCCCGTTTTCTTTCTGGTTAATGACCATAAAGCAATGTTTTTTTTTAAAGAATAATAAATATTAACTACTTGTATGTCCCCATGTAGTGTCCGACCGAATGTTCGGTTTCGGTTTCGTTTTCGGTTGAGTTTCGACAAAAACACGAGTTTCGGTTTAGTTTCGTTTTCGGCGGCAAACTTGCCGAAACTACGAACGAAACCGAATGTGCATTCGGGAGTTTTCGCCGAGCGGTCATGTTCGGCGCGTTGTATGAATGTATGAATCGTATGTGTTATAATATAAGAGTCAATCCATTCAAATAAATACCTATTGTGAGTATTTTTGAGGCGCAACTAATATTTTTTTCTTAAATAAAGGTTCCTATGTTGATTATTAATAAATGAAAATGTTGAAGACTGCTTATCTATGTGATTTAAAGAGAAAACAATAAAGACTGACTGATTATACTAACGTTTTCTTTATTTTTCCCTCAAAATATAATCCTTGTGTAACGGAGCGTTACATGACTATTCATGTTTTATTATTAAGTGTCAAACGTATGCTACGAATGTTGTTCTTTGAGGGTGTACGTCTCGGAACGCAGCGGTATGGAGTGCGGGGAGTGTTCGCTTCATATATGTGACTAGCGCGCCCGCGCACCGCGGCCAGTCGCTTCTAGACTGATCTCTGAGTAGACGTATTGCATCCTCATACTACGACCTCTCGAGCGCACTAGCCGAGACAATCGTAATTTTTTTGCGATATTCGTTTATCACACGTAATCCTTTCTTAATAATAAATAATTCCTCGGTGGAGTGTAAGTGCCTGTTATTCCCGAATTAGGGTAAGTTTTGAATAGCACACAAATCGTATAATTTCATATCATTTTCTAAGCTGTTGTGTAACTATTTTTAGCAGTAGAACGCATTAAGTACTGCTGTATTCTATAGTTCTAGTATAACTGCTTTTACTAGTATGCACCTTTTCAATTCTAAATTGCTAAATTCTACATTTCTGGCCGTTAAAAAATATTTCTTCTTCTACCTTCAATTTTTTACTATGAAACAATTTAAATATTTTATGAAAACTTTCAAATTCTAACCGCTGCTGCTTAATTATTTTTTTACCCGACTGCGGCGTAACCCTAAAGAGGGGTATTGTGTTGGCTCTGTATTTTCTTTTGTGTAACTAGTCGCTTAATTATTTATGTAAACTCCGTTCTGGTCAGTTCCGTCACGTCAATACTACTACGCTATTGCATAGGCATTTCCTTCGGTGACATAGGTGGACCTAGACCAGGACGGAGGCTATAAGGGCCCGTACTAAGACCCGTGAAACCATGGTTTCCAGGACCTACGGCGAGTTTACATCGCACATTGTTGGTGTCACCGTGCAAGCCAGACAGCCGCGTCGCCGTACGCTTCAAGGTCATCGGCCACCTACCATCCCCAGCCTGGGCGTCTTCGGCGGAATTCTGCAGGGAAGTGCCTATCTCTGCAGGAGTGACAACAAACGGGCCTGAACCCACAGTTACAAATTTGTGTGCCTCCATTAGAGCCTGCTGGGTATTAAACTTTTATTTGTACACGCTCGTTTTATTCAAATATCCATTAGGATAAAAACGGGTGGAGGCTACACTGGCGCCCTTTTACGTGGTTCAGTTTGTTTTCGCTTCTGTAGTAAGTAGTTAGTTATTGTACGGTGAGTGGTTTTTTTTTTTTTTTTATGTAAAACGCTTGTGTTTTGTTTTTTTTTTTTTGCAGTAACTGAGGTGAAGTTTAGTGTTAATTTTTTTTTTTAAAGATGTTATCTAAAATGTTTTTTTTATATACAGGGTGGTATTCAAAAAAAAAAAAAAATTATATACAGGGTGGTTTTCCAAAAAAAAGAAAAAAATTTTTTTTTTATTTCTTTGTCATTTTACCTTCACACCAGTTACGTTTTTTATTTTATTTTTTACTGTAAACTTTTGTTTTTGGTTTGGTTTTCAGTATTTAGCCATTTTTTCTTTCATTCTTTCACTTCTTTCATTCATTTAAACACAGCGTTCTGTTAAGTTGATTGTAACAGAACGGGGTAATGTTATTATTTCTGTCATAGTTCTATAAATTAATTTGTGTGCTATTTAAAAAAAAGTTAAGTTGTTTAAGTATTAAAATTTCATAAGTTAGGGTCTTGGCATATAAAAGATCTTAAAAAATCCACCTATAAATGAGTTCTGTGTTTCGTTACATTTCCCCAGTACGTACTAAAATGATATTAAGATCTGTTACAAAGTCATTGACAAATTTTTGTCATAGACTTCAGTTTTGTTAGGTCACGTCACATAATTAAAATTGTTGTGTGATGTTAAGTATGTTAAGTTTTTATTTGTCAGAGGTATGGATGAAGTGAATGTTCGTATGCAAGGTGTAGTAACGTATTTAGTGATGCGGATTTTATTCCCAGAAATAAAATCCTTATGAGGGCCGGCGGGTAATGTAACGGAGCGTTACATGACTATTCATGTTTTATTATTAAGTGTCAAACGTATGCTACGAATGTTGTTCTTTGAGGGTGTACGTCTCGGAACGCAGCGGTATGGAGTGCGGGGAGTGTTCGCTTCATATATGTGACTAGCGCGCCCGCGCACCGCGGCCAGTCGCTTCTAGACTGATCTCTGAGTAGACGTATTGCATCCTCATACTACGACCTCTCGAGCGCACTAGCCGAGACAATCGTAATTTTTTTGCGATATTCGTTTATCACACGTAATCCTTTCTTAATAATAAATAATTCCTCGGTGGAGTGTAAGTGCCTGTTATTCCCGAATTAGGGTAAGTTTTGAATAGCACACAAATCGTATAATTTCATATCATTTTCTAAGCTGTTGTGTAACTATTTTTAGCAGTAGAACGCATTAAGTATTGCTGTATTCTATAGTTCTAGTATAACTGCTTTTACTAGTATGCACCTTTTCAATTCTAAATTGCTAAATTCTACATTTCTGGCCGTTAAAAAATATTTCTTCTTCTACCTTCAATTTTTTACTATGAAACAATTTAAATATTTTATGAAAACTTTCAAATTCTAACCGCTGCTGCTTAATTATTTTTTTACCCGACTGCGGCGTAACCCTAAAGAGGGGTATTGTGTTGGCTCTGTATTTTCTTTTGTGTAACTAGTCGCTTAATTATTTATGTAAACTCCGTTCTGGTCAGTTCCGTCACGTCAATACTACTACGCTATTGCATAGGCATTTCCTTCGGTGACATAGGTGGACCTAGACCAGGACGGAGGCTATAAGGGCCCGTACTAAGACCCGTGAAACCATGGTTTCCAGGACCTACGGCGAGTTTACATCGCACATTGTTGGTGTCACCGTGCAAGCCAGACAGCCGCGTCGCCGTACGCTTCAAGGTCATCGGCCACCTACCATCCCCAGCCTGGGCGTCTTCGGCGGAATTCTGCAGGGAAGTGCCTATCTCTGCAGGAGTGACAACAAACGGGCCTGAACCCACAGTTACAAATTTGTGTGCCTCCATTAGAGCCTGCTGGGTATTAAACTTTTATTTGTACACGCTCGTTTTATTCAAATATCCATTAGGATAAAAACGGGTGGAGGCTACACTTGAAAGGAAGTTTCGGTTTCGGTATCGGCCGAAACAGGGGGTCTACTCCCTAAGCACGAAGTCCGTCGCTTCGGCCTTCGTTACGGGCGTTTCCTACTCCCTATGACCAACGGACGGATGATTCGCTCGGGGTCCGAGCGAAGAATGAATTTCAACGCGATTTGACAATTGTCCCTACTCCCGATGTGTTTTTGCCCGTCCGACCAGTTGAACTTGACATTGGTTTCGACGGATAGTTATGTCAGTTGATACGACATCAAAATAGTTCTCGTGCTGTAGACGAAAGTTAAGAATTTGAACTATGGCTGCTTTTTTAATTATTGAAGAAGCTTTACAGGAAGAGCGGAGGCAACGTCGATATAATTTTCGCCAAAACTTTAGGTTGGCGAGTATTCCCGACGTTGAGTTCATAGGGAACTATAGGCTCACTCGGGAATAATTCGAGGACTCATGTGCGGATTTAATTCCTCTTTTGAAGACATACATACATAAGTACATAAATATAGACTGATAAACATATTACCCTCCTTTACGCCGCGCAGTCGGGTAAAAAGCGACAATGTTTCGGGATAGCACATGCTAAGTTTTGCCAATATTGGTTTTTTTTGGAATAAAACAATGAATTAACTTTAATCGTTTATTTCATTTATTTTCATTATGCACCATCAAGAGGTGGTAGGTACATCTTAGGTTTTCCTCAGTGGATGTAGAGAGTTGCTCCTGGGAGAGTGGGTCGGCACGTGTAGGAGCATGAGTGGGTGAGGTAACTACTGGCTCTGGATCTCTTACAGGTGGAAGCTGCACAACAAAAACTGAATATCATTGACGGATACATCAAAACATATATAATTATGTAGTTATCTGTAATTTATTTTTATTTTATAAAAAAAGTCACGGGAAAGACTCATAATTATAAATACAATACTTATTGCTTTTAGTTTTTTTATCATAAATTATAAATGTAATTCTTACCAATGGAAAAGCTGGCACTCTTGCTCCGGTTTCCAGCTCTCTAAAACCCTCTCCCATTATCGATAGTATCTTTAATTCCACTTGGGAGAGGGTTGTGCTACCGATGGGCCTCCATTTGCTGACCTTCTGGCAGCTCCAGCAGCCTTTTTGGCAAGGCATTTTTTGTCAGACCACACCTAAAATTTGAATATTTGGTTAATTTTATGAAGCTATATAAAAACCACTATACTCGTAACTACTCCTACAGATAAGTATTTGCAGGATGACTGATTATTATCATTGTATTCACTTTACTGATGACAAGACCTTAAAATCATATTAATATTGACGAGTAATGTATAAAACTCACCCTTTGCCACTGCTAGGCGGACTTAGTGCAACTTCCCATTGAGTTATAGGAGTTGCACAGGTTTTCCTACAGCCGTTTTGAGCGAACTCTCCCGTCGGCACCCCTCAATAACCCGCGAGCTAATTCATGGTTCTCACCCATAAAATCGAGAAGGGCCTCAATTTGCCCGTGTGTTGCTGCAGCGGTTGGGGCCATATAAACAATATTAACTAGTAAGCTTAATAAAATATTGGAAATTTTAAAACTTCCCGGTTGACAATTTGACATTTCATTTGAAAGTGTCAAAAGTAGTCTGTGGAAAATGTCCTTCAAAAAGTAAACAGACAAAAAGGTATCAACAGGATGATGCCGGTTTCCGGACAAAAATGGCAAAAATAATTCAATTCTATATTTAAAGACATAATAAAAAGGATATTTTTTTAAATGTGGTACTTTTCTAACTACAAAAGTATTAATTTTTGTTTAATAAGCTAGAAAACTACAAAATAAGTAAACCGGTAATCGACCGGTAAAATAGGGCAACTCTATCGCCATGCGTCGTTCGTTCACGAATATTGTCTATGATTCCGTTTGAAACTGATGAATCCGAAATCGTTAGGGAGTAGGGTTCATTCCGACGTATCGGACTACTATCGGACGGGCTCATTACTTCGTTAACGGAGTTAGGGAGTAGACCCCCAGAGACTGTTGCCGAAATTCGTTTTCGGTTTCGGTTTCGGTTGTAAAACTAGTTTCGGTCGGACACTAGTCCCCATGTTTTCTTTTTTGATGACACATTATTTTTATAAGCACTAGAACCGTCAAAAACTGCCGATTTAAACCGCTGTCAACAGAGGCCTTGTGTACAAATTTGACAACTATTAAGGGATTTACAGGACCTAAACAAATTTTAGAAATAATAAAAGTATATGATCGACTACAGTAAACAAAATCAGACAAATATATTATATTCTTCAGGATATATGCTAGGTAGATAGTATATTGAAAACATAATACAACTAATTTGATACGATAGAAAAAAATCATGAAGATACCTCTAAAAACTTTCTTTTTACAATAAAAACCATACTAAGATACATACAATCATTCTGATTTTTTGTCAGATTATGCTGCAAGCAACATACCAAAATACTAGTGTTTTAATTTTACGTCCAAAAATAGATTTTTTGTTATTAAATAATTGCTTCATATTTTGCAATTAATAAGCGCTTCTCTTTCTTTTCTATGCAGTCCGACAGTGACCGCGCTTTAGGTCATGTAAGCCCCTTAGTGAAAAAAAAAACATAGGGACACAGTAGTTATTCAGTTTATGAAATATCTTTTAAATTGGTTCATTATTTGAGGAGGAAATAGGCGAGAGCCAAACCTCGAATTATGACTTTTTACTTAGGCTTTTTCAAAAGTATCTCCGACCCCATTTCCTCTTAATGACGGGAAGTGACCTTCTGATTCCAATGGCTGATATTTTTTCTTTAGAAGAATCTTTTAATGGCTATTTGGGTGAATTTAATATTCTTGCTCTTTTTTAACTGAAGTATAAAACGTTGTGTATTAAACAGGTAAAATTATTTTTTTTTAGTGTCCAACCGAAACTTGATTTTCATCAGAAACCGATCATTCGACTCCTCTTCTAGTTTCGGCCGAAACCGAAACTTATGAAATTAAGAAAAAGCTAGTTAAATAAATGGCATTATTTTCATATTTTCTGAAACCCGTTGTTTTTCGTTGATTTGTTACAAATAATTTGATTAATACTTAACAAATTAAAAAGGCCTTAGCAGATATGCTAATGTTAGCTTTTGCGATTAGCGATTTAGTAATTTTTGAGATGAGAGATTCAACTCTTAACACCGCTTAATTTTAGCATTAGCAATCAACGATTTTATCGCTTTTTGGAAGCTTGGTATACCTGATGATAATAGGGCACCCTTTTCCGCACTTAGACTCACATTCGGTCCGTTGTGCGTGGGGCTCGATATACCTAGCGATAATGCTGTATCTCTCCGCCAAACAATTCTGCATCGTTAGAAAACGCAATTTTTAAACCATATTTAAAGGAAACGAGTCGCTAAAATGCGATGCAGCGTCGAAGTAATCTCTGAAACGTGTGATTTTGGTATTGTGACCGAAACCGAACGCAAAGTCGCTAACATGCATCTGCTCTTGCCCTTAGAGCTTGTATCAATCTTTCAGAAAGCGAACAATTCCCTACTCGCTGATACTAAAAGCAGCACGTCTGCATGGAACCTGTTATGTTTGAACCTTGCTGATTAGTTGTCAATTGTAACATTTTTGTAATGAGGGTAAAAAGGAAATAAAACAGTTTGCTTTCTGATCTCGACTTGGTTGTATCTTTTATTGGCGACTGCGGAAAATAAGCTGGATTTCGGTGAAAATGACGGCAAATGTAACGAATATAGTGTTTCCCGGACAATTTAACCCAAAGACTGATAAGTGGTGTGATTATAAAGAACAATTACTGTGCGCGCTTGATGCGGCGGGTTATGACAAACTTAACCTCGACAAGGGACGATCGCTGTTTCTTTCTCAGTGCGGCAAAGACACTTTCGCGTTAATTGCATCACTTTTAGTTCCAAAACGTCCTACGGAAGTACCTTTAGTGGACATTTTCAGTGTTTTGGATAAGTTTTATGAACCTGAGGTTATCGAAATTTTACAAGCGGGAAAATTTTACAAACGTCAACAAGTGCAAGGTGAAAGCGTGCAAGACTTTGTGGCGGCTATAAGTCTGCTTGGTGCAAAATGCAATTTCATGGACTTGAAACGCCAGTTGAGAGACCGACTAGTGCTGGGGGTACGGGACGATCGCTTGCGACGCGACTTATTGAAAAAGAAAGACTTGACATATGAGGTCGCGTTACAAAATGTGTCTAGACTATCAAGTGACGTTCCCTGATTTGTACCCTGCGTGTGTGGCTAGTGAGTCTAAGCAAACTCCGTCCAGTGTCACGGAGACTGAACCTATGGACATTGGTAATGTTAACTCGAACGATTGTCAACGGTGTGCACGCGCACACAGGCCGGGCGAGCGCTGCCCGTTTGTTAAGGCGAAGTGCTTCTACTGCAAAAAGTTTGGGCACATTGCGGCGACCTGCGCCAAGAAGCCAGGTCGTGTACACGAGGTCGACGACGCGAGGGAAGCCCACACGAGTGTGGACACTTCGAAGAGAGACGCTGAGAAGATGATGGGCGTATACGTCTGCGTGGATAATTACTCACCACCTATTACCACAGACGTTATGATAGACGGCGCTCATTTATCTATGGAAGTGGACTCGGGTGCATCGCGTACCATTATGTCTGAAGAGACATACAAGATGCTGTGGTTGACGCCCCCACCCCTACGAGCTACCAATCTAAAGCTCGTGACATGGACTCAAGACCCTTTGAAAGTATTAGGCCTAGCAGACGTGCGTGTTGTGCTAGGTAATAAGGAAGCGCAATGTGAACTGGTCGTGGTATCGGGGAACGGACCAAATCTGCTGGGCAGGAACTGGTTCCATACACTAGGCCTTCAAGTATCAGGATTGTGCTGGGCTGAAGAGGAGATAGAACAATATAAAAAAGAATTTCCAGAACTATTTAAAGAAGGACTCGGCGAGTACAAAGGTCCTGCGGTGTCACTTCACGTGCGGCCGGATGCTACGCCCCGCTTCTTAAAGGCGCGCGCGGTGCCCTACCCTCTTAAGAAAAAAATCATTAGACAGTTGAACGAGATGGTGGAGGCGGGTGTACTGACACCTGTCCGTTATTCTGAGTGGGGGACACCGGTGACGCCGGTGATGAAAGAAGACGGAACAGTACGAATGTGTGGTGATTATCGTGTCACTGTGAACACTGCTATAGATACAGACATCTATCCGCTGCCGACGTCTGTGGAAGCGTTTGTGAGACTTAGTGGCGGCAGAATATTTAGTAAGCTGGACTTGAAAAACGCGTACACACAACTGAAGGTAGATGACGCGACAGCTATGCTGCTCACGCTGAACACTCCTATCGGTCTAATGAAAGTGAATCGTCTGCCATTCGGTGTCAGCGCGGCGCCAGCGATTTTTCAGCGTCTGATGTCGACGGCGTTAGCGGGTATGGACGGAGTGGCGTGTCTATTAGATGATATCGCTGTCACTGGAGCCACGAATGAAGAACACAACCGGAGACTTAGAGAAGTATTGAGCAAACTGCAACAGATGGGACTCCGCCTTAACGTAAAGAAATGCGTGTTCGCTGCAAATAGCATCACATTCCTAGGGCACATGATTAATGCAGAGGGACTTCACCCAGCACCTGCGAAAGTCAAAGAGATTCAGGAAAAGTCGGCCCCAACCAACAGAGAGACCTTGCGTGCCTTCCTGGGCTTATATAATTTTTACGAAAAATTCTTGCCTGACAAAAGCACTGTTGTAAGGACATGCCTTTGCTGATCCCCATTAAGACAGTCGTCGGTCCAGTAACATGTCACGTTTCGCAAACAAAGCATTGTTGTTCTAGTAACTAAGTAATTTAAGTTAGCAATACGATTTGTATGTTATAATTGGTATTAATAAAAGGAACCTTGGAATGAACAGTTGTTTCCATCAGCAACCTACTCTTATGGATACATTTCATGGCGACCCTGCCTAAAGAAAAATTGAAGAAATGACAACCTAAATTAAGACGAACTCAAGCAAGTAATTCAAGAAAGAAACACCAAATAAACATCAAGAAAGAAGATGGGAAAAACTTATTCAAAAGAAGAAGTAGTAATAGCTCAAAATGCAAACGGACAAGCCAATGCCAGCACCAGTCAAAACTTTGGACAACTGATCAGTATTGAGAAAATACTTTTGATTATAATACTGACCGTTTTACTTGTCGGAGCACTATATTTCATCGCCAAAAAGTGCCAAAAGAGCGCAGTAAAACTCTTGAGAAGAGAACTCAACGCCAGTACTTTTAGTGTTGTCTCCCAACCTCAAGCAACATCAGCCGTTTAGAACGAGGAGTCCAGGGATTAACCCGGCCCAGTAGCAGCGGAGTCCAGGGATAAACCCGGCCCAGTAGCAGCGGAGTCCAGGGATTAACCCGGCCCAGTAGCAGCGGAGTCCAGGGATTAACCCGGCCCACGGAGTCCAGGGTATAGCCCGGCCCAAAAAACAGCACCGTATCCAGCTAAACTGTGACCAAAAGCCAGCGACATCGTGGGAAAATTATTGCGGTTCCAGTACCCGTCGCCACCTAGTCACCATGTGGAATCAGGTTTCTTTATTTCACTTAATTAAGCATAGCTATTTAAGTAACCTATAAATCTGTAATCTCACTAAATATGAGAAATTGTAATGCCTTTAAAAGAACTGCTATCTATATCAAGCAAGTTCGAAGAAATTAAGGGTTATCTTATAAAAATCGGTCCTGTACGGAGACAGACATCCGATACAGCAAAACAAAAAGTATTATTAGCTCAAACGGAATATTGCAAGTTGGAGTCTATTTTGCTCGAAGTGCAGACTAAAATTGAAAATTCTGAGCTAAGTTCTGATAGTTTAAAAACTATTAATTCTATCATAAATAGTATACATATTTGTTACAATAAGATCATAAAGTTAAGTAAAATAACTTCAAAGTCATCGGAAACGTCAACAAAAATGGCTGCCGATTCATTTGATCTAAAAACAGCCATTGCACTTTTGCCCATAATGACTGATAAAGAACAAGACACCAAGCGCTTGATAGATGGTATCCAACTATACAGTTCAATGATCAGCGATAATACCAAAAATCAACTAATAGAGTTTGTTTTAAAGACTAGATTGTCTGAAGGTGCGAAACTACGATTAAAAAGTACATATGTAACTGTAGACAGTTTGATCACCGATATGCGTACATATTTAATACAAAAGAAATCTGCTGCGGCAATTCAATCGCAAATATTAAATAGTAATCAGGAGCGTCGATCCATTGAGCAGTTTGGCAATGAAATGGAAAAACTATTTGTTGACTTAACTATAGCACAGGCGGATGGCGATGACACAAAGTTTAACATATTACGTCCAATAAATGAAAAATTAGCGATAAAACGTTTTTCAGACGGTTTGAGTAATACGCGCCTAAGCACCATAATAGCTTCTCGCCAGTTTACGTCATTGCCAGAAGCAATTCGCGCAGCAATAGATGAGCATACGTTATCACCAAACGAAGATCATATCATGAACATTAGAAATCCTCTATATCAGAACCGGCCTTTCAATAGACGAGGCAATACATATATAAATAGGGGGTATAAACATTTCGGACAAAACAGCCCATCGGATGATAGGCAAGGTCAAAATAATCCACAGCAAAATTACAACAATAGGTACATGCGCGTCGCGATTATGCGCGGAAGCAACCGTGGGATACCGCGGGGTCGAGGTTTCGGATTTCCTCGCACACCTGCAGGCAACGCGCAATATATTCCGCGAAACGGTGAACCTCCACGTGTACAGGTTATTTCGCAAGAGTTGCAAGAACCAACAATAAATGAACCAAATACGAGCAATGAGTTTTTTCGTTCCTCTAATGAATGATAATAATGTTTTTAACTACAGCAAACGCAATGTGGTTTCTCTTAACGTAATTTCGAGTAACTACGCGAATTTTTTAGTAGATAGCGGTGCTACTATATGCATTTTAAAATATGAATGGTTAAATGAGTATTTAGAAAGTAAACTTTGTTACGATAAGATAATTATAAAAGGCATAGGTGGACAGATAGTGTCAGAGGGTTACGTATATTTAGATTTAGTCTATAATGGTATAGTATTTAATCAACAGTTTTACGTATTTAAGAATATACCCTGTCCTACTGATGGTATAATAGGTCATAATTTTTTGAAGCGGTATGGGGCCGTCATTGACTACAATAAGATGACTATGAGCTTATCAACTTATAATGAGACAATTAGTATTAATTTTGAACCTGATAACAGGTATTGTCAAGTTATTCCACCCCGTTGTGAAATGATTAAGCACATTCCATGTAAATTTCGTGAAGATGTTGTTGTGTTAGCGAAGGAAATTGACTCGGGAGTTTTTGTAGCAGGGTTAATTGCAAAACCAGTTAATAATACCATACCGGTGAGAATTTTAAATACGAAAGAAGAAGAGATTACTATTGATTTAACAAGTTTATGTGTTTATACTCTAAACACATTTGACGTGTGTAAATTCACAGAAGAAAATCAGTCTGCGGACCGCGTTAAAACGCTTTTTTCCCTTTTAGATTTAAGCTATATGAATAAAGAAGAACAAATAAGCATGGAGAACATATGTGCGAAATACGCAGACGTATTTCACATGCCAGGAGACAAGTTAACAGTCACAAATTTGTTAGAGCATACTATCACTTTAAAAGATAATGTTACACCGGTTTACGTTAAACCTTACAGAATCCCACATTCGCTTAAAAATGAAGTTGAAAAACAAATTCAGGATATGTTAAAAAATGATATTATTGAAGAAACCACATCCGAGTGGTCAAGCCCTGTATTGCTAGTGCCCAAGAAGGCAGACAAAAAAAGTGAAAAAAAATGGAGGCTTGTAATTGATTACCGCCATCTAAATACCAAAATTCAAGACGACAAATTTCCATTACCCAATATAACTGAGATATTAGACTCCTTATCTGGTAGTATTTATTTTTCAAAATTAGATCTATCACAAAGTTACTACCAACTTTCACTTAGTGAAAACTCAAGAAAATATACGTCATTTAGCTTAAATAAAATGTATCAGCTATCTTTGGACCAAGACTCACGGAAATGTACAGCTTTTACGGCCGGAAAACAATATCAAATGAAGCGTTGTCCAATGGGTCTTAAAACCAGTCCCAGTGTATTCTCAAGACTTATGACCATAGCAATGGCCGGTCTTAACTATAAGAAGTGTTTTATTTACTTAGACGACTGTGTCGTCATAGGTAGGTCGTTAACAAATCATAATAAAAACCTCATTAGCGTATTAAACCGTTTAAGAGAAGTGAACTTAAAATTGAATCCAATGAAATGTGACTTTTTAAGACATGAAATTATTTATTTAGGGCATAAAATAACATCGGAGGGCATTTTTCCTGATCCAACAAAAATTGAAACGATACACAGGTATCCGACACCAGCATGCGCTGATGACGTCAAGCGTTTTGTCGCATTTGCCAACTATTACAGACGGTTTATACCTCGTTTTGCAGATATTGTTTATCCAATGAATGTATTATGTAAAAAAGGTGCAAAGTACATTTGGACACCCGAATGTCAGTTGGCTTTCGAAAAATTAAAATTAGCACTTATAAATCCTCCAATTTTAGAGTATCCAGATTTTACAGAAAACAACATCTTTCAGTTGCAAACAGACGCATCGAAAATAGGCTTAGGCGCCATATTGTCTAACAGCAATGGCAAAGTAGTCGCTTATGCTAGTCGTAATTTAAAACCATCCGAAACAAGATATCCAGTAATAGAATTAGAATTACTTGCAATCGTTTGGGCGATAAACCATTTTAGACCTTATTTGTATGGCAGGAAATTTAAAATATGTACCGACCATAGACCTTTAGTCTATTTGTTTAATTTAAAAGACCCTTCTAGTAGATTAACAAAATTTCGCTTATATCTAGAAGAATATGACTTCGAGGTAGAATACGTACCAGGTCGAACCAATGTGGCTGCAGACGCATTGAGTCGAATTCCAATAACGAGCAAGGAATTAAAAGATATGCAGGAACACGTCGTTAATGTCTTAACAAGAAATCAACGTAAAAATCTAGCATTGACACGTAGTAATGATGAACTCGAAAAAGAGACACCCTCATCGTATAGGTCTGATCAACCAGTCGCGGCGGAGATACTCAAGAAACCCGACGAAATAGTGGAACTTGTTTTTTCTGATTTAAAGGAGAAAATTTTGAGGAATAAGGATAAGATTTCATCAAAAGCAAAGCTTTGCATTTTTGTACCATCGCATTCTGCGATATATATAGACTCCCGATCGTTATCGACCGTAGAGGTGTTAGCGAGGGATCTAGATGAAATTTGTAAAATATTAGCCATAACAGAGTTGCTAATTATTAAAAATAAAAATGCTAATATAATAAAACTATTGTTAAGCGAAAGCAAAAGGTTGCAACTTAATTTACCTCGGTTTGTTGTAATTAGAGGCATTACAAGAATATATGATGACGACGATAAAAAAGTTATACTTAACGATTTTCACCTATTACCCAGCAGTGGCCATGCGGGGGTGAATCGCATGTTAAATAACATTAAAAGACATTACTTTTGGCCAGGCATGTCGACAGACGTAGCGAAGTATGTTAAAAAATGTAAGAGCTGTCAGTTACAGAAATATACTAATAAGAACGTTAAGGAACCAATGGTAATAACGTCAACACCTAGTTCCGTTTTTGATAGAATTAGTTTAGACTTAATGGGCCCCTTAGAATTAGATAATTATAATAATAAGTATATCTTAACGGTACAGTGCGAATTATCAAAATATGTCGAAGCATACCCTATACAACAAAAAGATACGGTAACAGTGTCAAAAACATTCGTCAATAATTTTGTTTTACGATATGGTATCCCACAAGAGATTTTAACCGATAACGGAACGGAGTTTATGTCGTCAGTATTAAAAGAAACATGCGAATTATTAGGTATTAAAAAATTAAATTCAACACCTTATCACCATGAAACATTAGGCTCACTTGAAAATACACACAAACATTTGGGAGCATATCTTAGAATTCAATGTAGTAATAATAGAGACAACTGGAGCGATTGGGTTCCCTTTTGGTGTTTTTCATTTAATACTACAATACATACCGAGACAAAATACACTCCATACGAATTGGTGTTTGGAAAACTGTGTAATTTGCCAAGTAATTTAAAATTAGATGTTGATCCATTATATAATTTCGATAGTTATCCTAAAGAGTTAAAATATAGACTCCAAAAAGCTCATGCGGATGCAAAAGAAAATTTACAAAAAAGTAAATTAATAAGAAAAAGTCTGTTTGACCAAAATGTACACAGTATAAATTACAGACCTGGTGATCTAATTTTAGTAAAAAATCAAACCGGAACCAAGTTAGATAACATTTATAATGGACCATACAAGGTAATAGTGGATAATCCACCAAATGTAAAAATAATAAAGAATAATAAAGAATACACTATTCACAAAAATCTAACAAAATTATATCATTGGTAATGGAATAAAATAATGATGTAATCGCATTGTATACTTCGTTTATTATTAAAAAAAAAAAAAAAGATTATTATACATACCTAGGCTATTGTAAGTTAACTATTGATTATTGAAAAAAAAAAATATACCGTGACATATTATTGTACCTTTCCTTTTAATTTTTTTTTTTTCTCCTTAACGGGGGAAGGTGTAGTCGATACTTTTCGGGGGAGGTGTAAGGACATGCCTTTGCTGATCCCCATTAAGACAGTCGTCGGTCCAGTAACATGTCACGTTTCGCAAACAAAGCATTGTTATTCTAGTAACTAAGTAATTTAAGTTAGCAATACGATTTGTATGTTATAATTGGTATTAATAAAAGGAACCTTGGAATGAACAGTTGTTTCCATAAGCAACCTACTCTTATGGATACATTTCACTGTGTTGGAACCACTGTATCGACTTTTAGAATCAAAAAGACCTTGGAGCTGGGGTGAGAAGGAACAGGAAGCGTTTGTGCAGACGAAGCGATTACTGTCATCAGATCGAACGTTGGTGGGCTATGACTTGCAGAAAGAACTACTTCTCATTTGTGATTCATCGGAATACGGTCTCGGAGCGATTATTGCACACGTCATGGAGGACGGGTCAGAGCGGCCGGTGATGATGGCCTCACGGACACCACAGGCGCACGAGAGACGATATGGGCAGGTTGATAAGGAGGCCCTGGCTAATATATTTGGATTGACAAAGTTTTACGAATTCTTGGCGGGTCGTAAATTTTGTATTGTGACAGACCATAAGCCGTTGGTCGGTTTATTCAATCCCGCAAAACCAATTCCAGACCAGATATCACCGAGGATGTTGCGCTGGTCATTGAAACTTTCCAGTTATAATTACAGTATACAATACAGGCCGGGTAAATTGATCGGTAACGCGGACGCGTTGAGCAGGTGGACCGCTCCGGACACGTTGAGTGTGCAGGAGGATGTGCTGCGCGACGTGCTGCTGCTGGAGGAGCAGCCAAGCGGCTGGGAGCTGGACGCAGCTAAGATAGCCGCGGAAACCAACAAAGATGTGGTATTGCAAAAAGTAATGTTTCACGTGTTGCACGGATGGCCACGAAGGAACATAGACCCGAACCTACAAGCTTATTGGACACGGAGAGAGGCTCTTTCACATAATAAAGGTTGTTTATTGTGGAGCAACAGAGTCATAATACCTTCGTCCTTACAGGACAAAGTGTTAAAGTTGTTACATGCCCCTCATGCGGGCATTGTCCAGACAAAAGCGTATGCAAGAGGCTACGTGTGGTGGGTCGACATGGATCGACAGATTGAGAGTGTGGTGGCCGCGTGTCAGCAATGTCAGCTAGTGAGAAATAACCCACCAAAGGACCCGCAGGTTTGGATTGTTCCAGAAAAGCCGTGGAGCCGTGTGCATGTGGATTTTGCTGGGCCCTTTCAGGGAAAAACGTTTTTAGTCCTAGTTGACAGCTACAGCAAATGGTTTGAGGCTGAAATCATACCAGCGATGAACAGTGGTACGGTGATAGCTGTTATGAGAAAAATTTTTACTTCACAAGGGCTGCCCGACGTATTGGTGTCGGATAATGGACGTGCGTTCACCTCGGATGAATTTAATAATTTTCTCAAAAAGAATGGAATTAAACATTTGTATTCACCGCCCTACCACCCAGAGACTAACGGGCAGATTGAACGCACGATTCAAACATTTAAGAATAAAATAAAGAAACTAGAGAACCTGGACATGCAATGGCAGGAGAAACTTTGTAAAGTTCTTTACTATTTACGGACTGTGCCCAATAGCTCTACTAACAAGACACCTGCTGAGTTACTGAATGGGCGAAGATACAGGACTGCAGTGTCGAGCTTACACCCCGACTCGGCGCCGAGCCGCGCCGAGCAGCAACTGGAGGCGGCGGCGCAGCGAACGCCCGCGCGGACTTTTACGCTGCTGCAGCCAGTGCTCATACGCATGTACGGGCCGGGGAACAGGTGGTGTCGGGCCACCGTGGAGACGGTGGAGGGGCCGGCCACTTATGTGGTGAAGACGGAAGATGGAGAGCTGCATCGGCGACATGCAGACCAAATACTGGCCAGACCGCCGGACACATCTGCTAATGGGTCACCTGTCATTGACAGTCAGCCAGCCAATGATACGGATTCTGAATTATCACAGGATCCGCCAATTGTGATTCCGCCCCCTGAATTATGGCCAGATATTATAGGAATTCCTAATGAATGACTTAAGCGATTGCTATGTTAGAAGTAGACATTTTTGTTAAATTGATTTTGTTATCTACTGTTGAATTAATTATTGTATTTACCAATCATTATGAGGGAAAGGTATGTTATGTTTCCAATTTCAATTCCAATTTTTATAATAATGGCTCCATCGTTTTATCGATGATTCTGCCAATGTCAAGGTTGAAGGAAACAAAGTGTATTCGCTGAGATTAATCGGTTATATTGCCAAAAGTACGGTTTAATTATAACTGGATCTGTTTGAGTAACCTGTAAGGACAACACAATAATTATATTTATTATGATAATTGTTAATAACCAGACAACACAAATTAATTTTATTATGGGACAAACACAATGAACCACCACCATGGGTTGCTATGTTAGAGCTTGATATTATTTAATAATAGAAATTTTTTAAGTGTTTTAATTAATGGAGAATCAACGAGTGTTAAGAGGAATGGGATATTAATGGGTCTGGGAAAATTAGGGGGGAGAATGTCATATAGCGGGACTAAAAGATTACGACAAGAGAAAAATATGTGCTCAAGAGTACCCTCTTCTTCACCACACTCACAAAGGGAATGATTCCGAATACGTAGTTTTGCCAAAAACACTGGAGAGCAAACATGTCCTAATCTGAGACGAATAATGATAGATGTGATTAATTTATTACATTTCTTATTTTTGACGAACCAGGGTTTAGCTGGTATGTTGGGTTGAATATTGCCATAATATTTGCCCTTAATTACCCTAGATCTTTGCCACAGATCATCCCAAGACTTCATGAGACGTGGTTTAGCCAGGCAGCGAACGTCCCGAGCCGGAATGTTAGAGAAAGACGTACAACCGGTCTGGATTGATTGCTTAGCATAGAAATCAGCTTCTTCATTGCCCAATATGCCTGTATGTCCCGGAATCCAAGCCAAGACAGTTTCCAGGCCAGACTGATTTAATCTATAGAGTATTTCCTTGATTCTGAGAATAATTACAGAGTTATCTTTGCTGCGAAATGGAATTTTCAATAAATCTTGGAGAGAGCTAAGAGAGTCTGTGAGTATCAAGGATTTATCAAAATGTTGTTGATTGGCATCAATGTATTTTACTGCCTCTAATATTGCTAACGATTCTCCTGTAAAAATAGAACACTCAGGTGGACTCTTAAAACTTAAGACAACTTTAAACTTAGGTATGTACACGGCGGAACCTAAATGAGATCCGTCTATTTTTGACGCATCTGTGAATAATAAAATCCAATTTGGCCATTTATTCTTTAAAATTTTATTGAAAAGATTGTTGGGTTCGGGACTTTGTTTATGTATACCAAAATCTAGTATCACTCTGGGTTGATAGATTACCGAGTCATAAGGAACTAGGAAAAGGGGATGATTATCCAGTGGCATAACTGGAAATGAAAGAGACTTATTATTATTGAAGCTGTTCACTAATAGGGGCGGGGATTTATTTCTCCAATAAGTTGAAGTTTCGATAGCACAAGACAGGGGACGAAGAATACTAAGAAGAGGGTGTGAGGGAAATTGAGACGCTGCCGAAAAATACCTATCTGCCAAAAATTGTCTACGGAGATGAAGTGGAGGCTCAACACATTCCACTTGGAGTGCATTAATTGGGGATGATTTCATTGCACCAGTAATAATGCGTAAGCACTTAGATTGGAGCTTATCCAGTTTACTCAAAGCCAATTTACTGCAAGGTTCTAGAATAAAACATCCATAGTCAAAATGGCTGCGTACGATGGCGTTATAAAGCATTTTTTGTGAGGCCGGATGAGAACCCCAACGAACTCCCGATAAAGATCTCAAAACATTAATGGATTTCTCACTTTTATTAATTATATATTGTAAGTGAAATAAACCTGTCATTTTGGAGTCAAGAACAACGCCCAAAAATTTTACTTTATCTTGAATCACAATCGATTCTCCAGCAACAGAGATGTTAACTGGAGGGATATTTCTTCTGCGGGAAAATATTACGGCTTGACACTTGGGAATAGAAAGCTCCAGTCCATGTTCCGAGAGCCAATCATTTAAATAATCAAGAGCAGAGTTCAATTTAAGAGCACCACTGGACAGAGAAGAACAACTTATGTATAAGGCAATATCATCAGCATATTGCAGGATATTGCAAAAAGAATTAACGGTCAAGTCAAGGGTGGCGGTGTATAGGTTATATAAGATTGGACTTAAGACAGAACCTTGCGGGAGACCCCTCCAGACAACACGGGAAGACAGAAGACCGCCTTGAGAACGTACACGAATGGAACGGCACATAAAGAGATTAAAGATAAAATTCACCAGTCTCACGGGGATACTCAGCTCAAGCATTTTCTGCCTGAGTAGCGGAAGCTGGACGTTATCATAGGCTGACGAGATGTCAAGGAAGACCCCAATAACATGTTCATTATGAGAGAATGCAAGCCTTATTTGGGAGGTAAGAATGCTTAGACTGTCGATCGTGCCCGTACTACGTCTAAATCCAAATTGAGTATTGGAGAGTAAACCACGACTTTCAAGGATCCATTCCAGTCTGTTTTTTATAAGATGCTCTGTGATCTTGGCCAAAACCGACGACAAAGCAATAGGTCTATAAGATGTCGACAGATTTGGATCTTTCCCAGGCTTTAAGATGGGGATTATGATTTGGGTCTTCCATGACTCCGGAATATTTGAAGATAAGAAAATTGAATTAATAATAGTTAAAAGATATAATTTTGAGGATTGACTAGCTTTAGAGATAAAGGAATACGTTATACCATCTATGCCTGGAGAGGTATCTTTAAGGTGATCTAAAGCACAAGTAAGTTCTGCAAGCGAGAATTGATCATTCATTCTGTCAGTTGTAGAAGAGGGAATCAGAGTAGAAGGAAAGCAATCTAAATGAGGTACGAAGGGGGGGGCTAAACTATTAACAAAATTATCAAGCCAGATAGAAGGGTCATTAGAGGAAATATTTTGATCCTTAAATATTCTTCGGAAGTTATTAATTTTACGCCATACGACCGTTAAAGGGGTACGAGGAGATAAAGATTCACAAAACTTTTGCCAACCTACAGCCTTCTTCTTGGCTAAAAGTCTCGTGGCTTTAGCCCCAGTTTTCTTAAAATTTATATAATTTTCCATAGTTAAGTCCGCTGTATATGAATTTTCCGACTCGTTGCGTAGGCGAACCATGTTGGTACATTCTGAATCCCACCAAGGGGGGGAAGGGATGAGACCGCGCGACGAATTCTTAAGCGGTATAGTTTGATCAGCAGCGGCCAATATACAGGAAACGAAATCTTCATAGGCCTCTAAAAAATTTGAAGGATCTACAAGAGGGAGACCAGATAACTTGGAATCTAAGGCAAGAGAATACTTGTCCCAGTCCGCATCTGATAGTCTATATCGCTGTAAGGGAGGAAGAGCAGGAGGGGGAGTAAATAATTGGAGAAACTTGATTAAAATTGGGAAGTGGTCGCTGCCGTGGGAATTAGGTAACACGGACCAGGAGAGAGAATTTACTAGAGATGGAGAGGACAGTGAAAGGTCAAGTACACTATTATTCTGGCCAGGAGGTACCCTGCGAGTCGGAGAGCCATCATTTAGTAGGCAAAGGTTTATGTCATCCATTAGGTCAATTAAAAAGGGAGAGGATGTATCTATGTAGTGGGACCCCCACATAGTGTGGTGACAGTTAAAGTCTCCTAGCACCATGAGAGGGCCCTGTATGGAAGAAAGAATACTATTGAGTTCTAATATAGCTCTACTATTTGGGTGGGGGATATAGCATGAAACAAAGGAGATGTTAAAGGCTTTCACTGCTACTACATGGATTTCAGCACTGTGAGAAGGAATATTAATTTGAGAGAAAGGGATGGATCTCGAAACAAGCAGGGCACACCCTGCCCAGCCATCCGGTCTGTCGTCCCGAAGGCAGGAAAATCCCGGAAACCTAAACACGGAACCCGGCACCAACCAAGTCTCCGAGACGGCAAAGAGGACAGGTTTATAACGATTTGTTAAATAAATAAGCTCATGCTTTTTCCTACGGATACTTCTACAATTCCATTGGAGGAGAGTTGAGGGGAGCATTTTTGATTATAAGGGTTTGGAGAAATTGTTGTAGTAGGGTAACGACGTTGTTCGGTAAACTATCACTAAACTTACTGATGATGTTGATGAGGGAGCAGGTAAGGAGCTCTATCAAGTTATCGTTTGGAGTGAGCGAAGGAGTGGAGTCTTCAGTGGGAGGAAGCAAGGCACCGAACCGAAGAACCGGTGGAAGGAACCGAACGCAAAGTCGCTAACATGCATCTGCTCTTGCCCTTAGAGCTTGTATCAATCTTTCAGAAAGCGAACAATTCCCTACTCGCTGATACTAAAAGCAGCACGTCTGCATGGAACCTGTTATGTTTGAACCTTGCTGATTAGTTGTCAATTGTAACATTTTTGTAATGAGGGTAAAAAGGAAATAAAACAGTTTGCTTTCTGATCTCGACTTGGTTGTATCTTTTAGAACCCAAATTACTTCTAATTAGAAATATACTTACAGGATTTTTTTAGTTTCATACAAAAAGGGCTATTTCGCCGACACCGAAACTACGGCCGATACCAGCTTTTATGGCCGAAACCAAACCGTCGGACACAATTTTTTTAATGAAGAATAATTTACAAAATATTACCTGAACAGTGGACTATAAGCTCCGGTAGCAGATCCTGGGTTGATATAAAACTTGTTCTCATGCTCATATGCTTCGAACCGGTGTGTGTGGCCTGATATCAGAATATCTACATCTAGCTGCCTCTGGACTAAAGCTAAGGATTCCTCATCACCCCAGGGTACAACTTGGTGACCGTGGATGAGACCGATGCGGAACTGGCCGACAGTTATCACTTTCTGTTCTGGGTAGGTTGAGTTCTGAAAATGTTTTGGTTTAAATTAAGTTAGGGATAAGACATAATGAATATCTTCAACTTCAGAATACTTATCAAGAAATTGGGAAGAAACTAATACTTAAATGAAATGAAAAAGTAAATGTTTTGAATAATTCCTTAAGATTCTGATGAAAATATGTGGAAGTGAATGGAGGAGCCATTCACTTCCACATATTTTAATCCTTTAGCTAGCCCTTAAGACAAACCACTGACAAGCAGTTGGACAGAATATAAATCATAAAATTATGAAAGACAACTATAGAACTAACAAGTGCCAGTCCACACGGGTGCAAGAATCTTAACGCATTGCCGGCCAAACGACGTAGCCCACCGTGTGTACACTATGGTTATTTGTATGTAAAACAATGCAACTGCAGCGCTGTGTCGACTCATCGTAGACGCAAAACGCCATCTGGACTATCTCTAAGGTCTCACCTTCAAGTGCCTTAAGCATATTTTAACTTGTTTAGTTTTCTAAAATTCTATTTATTAGGTTAAACTAATACACACCTCATCAAAGTCTCCTCTAACAACATGCACATCACTGGCTAATGTCTTCAGATAATCGTAAGATTCCTTCGTACATAGGTTGCCTGTACACAGTATATGTTGTATCCTGCCGGGTAGTAGCAGCTTCTTGAACTTCGGAGGCAGGCTGCTGCAGCGGTGGGGGATGTGCAGGTCACCGAGTACTAGGACGAGCTGGAAAAATAATTTACAAATGTATTTGGTCATCAAATAGGCAATGGTGATTAGTGACCTGGATAAAGTGTCAGTTTTAAATTCCTATCTTAACAATAGATAAAGGTCAGGTGTCAATTCTAAAACTGGAATTTACATCATCCACTTTTTGTCTCATAACTTTTTGTCTTAACAATTTTGTTAGGACTTAAAATTATCCAATGTAGTTAAGGTGAAGCGCAGTGGTAGACTGCGAAATTTAAATTTTCTTACTTTTTTGCAATTTGCAAGCCAGTGTCAGGTTGTATCTTGATCAAAATATGATTCGTGACTATAACAGGTACGTATTTACAGAATTAGAATCATTAATCCATCTTTCCAAGTTAAGTTTGTACCTTATGAACAAATCTCTTATGGAAAAGTGCTTATGGTACAAATTAAAGAGATATTTTAATTTATTTATCCTCCCATTGGAACGCCATACAGCAGTTACACCAACGGAATAAAAAATCACTTCATGAGCTGCAAAGACTACAATATAATGCGGTGATGAGTTGCTTTCCGCCCATCCTGTGCGCGGTGGACATCAAACGGGCGGCAATGGATCACGCATGCTTACGCATCGTCAAGACACTTCTTAATGACTGTCTGTAAATACATATCTATTAGAGTCGCGAATCATAATTATTTTGATCAAGATACAACCTGACATTGGCCTACAAATTGCAAAAACTTAAGAAATTTTGAATTTTGCGGTCTACCACTGCGCATTCACCTTATTCTTAAATTGATTGATGGTCTCTACTATACTCTGAAGGAACAAGCATATAATCCGAGCGGCATAATGTAAATCAATTGAAAAAAGTGGGTGTACAATTTGTAGAAGTTCCCTGTTAGTAATAAAAACTACTTACCATGATGTTATTAGAGTAGGATATTGTTACAGAAAATCGTTAGTTACAGCTCTGCAATAATTGCGATTCGTGGAAGTATGATTGAGAAGAAATAAAAGCAATTATTACTGATTACAGCAATCGGAAATCGCGAGACCAATACAATCGTTTGACACAGGCAGTGATTCTGATTTTTGACATTTGTTTTGTTTGACACATAGGTTGAGGTCGTTGGTTGACCAGCATTTGCGTTGCGTTTAGTTTTATTATAGACGATGAGGAGATAGGTCCTCAAGAAACAAAAATGGAATGCCAAATGGTTTTTATTTTAATCAAAGGTTCATGTATATTTTTGTTATTATCTTTTATTTGTGTATGTAATTAATAATGGTTTACATTTGTAAGTTCCTTAGCGTGCATTTGTACCGTTAAGAAAAACAGTTTTAAACTCTATGAAAAAGTGATGGACGTTAGAACGCTAAAGTTACTAAAGTAACTAGGTACAAATAAAAATATTTAAACCCTAGTTATTTGAGTCACGTAAACTAGTCCAGATGTCTCACACCCTCTAAACCGCAGTCAATAAGCTCGCTGCTTGGTTTAGGAAGTTTAGAATAGAAGTAAATCCCGATAAGAGTCAAGCGGTTCTCTATTCGAAACCGCGTCACCGACCCATCCCCCCCCGACCCATCACCATATTCGGCAAACCGATCCCTTGGGAAAAGCAAGCCAAATACCAAGGTGTAGTCCTCGACAGGCACCTTTCCTTCGCAGAGCATATAAAGACGGTCCGTTCGCGCGTTATCTAATTCGCTCTCGGAGACTCCACTCCGTTCTCAATGCACGTAGCAAATTGTCACTAAGGTGCAAATTGCGCATCTACACAGCGTCCATTCGACCAATAATGACCTATGCCTGCGTAGTCTTCGCTCACGCAAAGCCCCACCATATCCATAGGATGCAGACCCTCCAAAACCGTTTCCTCCGAAAGGCTACAGGATCCCCATGGTTCGTCCGTAATGAGATCCTCTATCTTGACCTCAAAATCCCCACTATCCCTCAATTCATGAAACTCCTCTCCAAGCGCTTCTTCGATACCGCCGCCAAATATCGCAACCCTTTGGTTGTCGAGGCCGCCAGTTATACTCCCTCCAAAATCAGTAAATGTCGCCGCCCAAGGCATGTTTTCACCGACCCTGATGACCCCATAACCCTCCTCCAGGAGAGCAATAGGGCAACCAGTACAGTACACAAAAACAAAAAACCATCATACCGACCTCGCCGACGACGTCCCTCGCGATGCCCCCAAGTAAATGCCCCCCCCCCCCCCCCTCCCCCCCGACCCTTGCTCGATGTAGTGCCAGCCCGCGCCTGAGCAGCAGCTGAGCCTGTAGAATTAAATTCCCGACTGTGACCTCTGAGTTTGTTTCGGCCTCTCTTCTCAGAGTAGTCAGATAGGAAAAGCCGATCTCATCAAGCTTAAATAATAATAATCTGATCCAGCCTGTCCCATCTTGCTGCCCTCTCCCCAGCGACACCCTAAGCCGAGGTTCGTACCCCACAGGGGGTGCCCTTAGCGTGTAGTCGCTTAGTATAGTAGATAATTGCCCCTGGCTGGAGGCGAGTTTACTTAAGGCAGCCACAGGATAGTCCGGTTAAGTAGTCATGACCTCTCAAGGTCAACTACGAGATGCACTGACCTCTATAAAACAAGTACGCGTATTAGAGAGGTCAGTGACGAGATGCCATAGTAAAAAAAAAACCTAATGTAAATTTTAATTTTTTTTTTTATAAATTTGTTGTTTGTGTTTCATCTTATTTTAATATAACGATTAACGAGTTACCGAGTTACCTAACTAGTGATTACTAATTGATTGATGTCATATCGTAAATCATGCAATTTTATCAAGATTATGTAGAATAGATAATGCTGTGGAGGTAACATAACATTAACAATTTACTTTGTATCGTTTCGAGTTTTTAGTAATTTGTTTTAGTATTATCAGCTCAACACTTCACTTTCGTCTATAATCTATGGTTCAGGTGCGGATAGAAAAGAAAAATTTCATGGTGTTGTGGGTGACACATATACGTAGAAAATTTTTAGTTTAAGTTAAACACATTGGCACCAACTGCAGGGAAATGGAATCAATGGAATATGAGCTCGCTAGGAACCT
The DNA here is from genome assembly GCA_916614155.1 of Mesoligia furuncula. Lineage (NCBI taxonomy): Eukaryota > Metazoa > Arthropoda > Insecta > Lepidoptera > Noctuidae > Mesoligia > Mesoligia furuncula. The sequence goes on from OU744810.1 coordinate 3,711,320, forward strand.
TACTCTGTTGTTCTTCGTGGAACGCCTACTCGACAAAGGCGAGCCGCGCACGTTGCACGATCTTTCCTGCCAGTTTGGTGCCAAAGGATTCACTAAGGAGATGCGACAGATCGCTGGCGGGTCGCAGTCGGGCTTGAAGAAGTTCCTGGCTCAATACCCGGCGTTGTTCAGCATAGACGGGGACTATGTTGATATCAACACGTTCCAGAAGCATCCTTGCGGGGCTGGAGCCTCGTCCAACAACGACTACATCGAGGAAGCGAAGGAGTACTTCGCGGGCAAAATGGTCCAGTACGGCGAGGGTACCGAAGTGCCGATCAAGAGCCTCCTCGGCCACCGCAGCCAGGCCTCCCCGCAGGTGCGTCACATCTCCGGCCAGAGGATCAAGGAGTTCAAGGACTTCCTGCTGAAGCATCCTGACTCCTTCCAGATCATCGATGACAACGTCGTTCTAGTCAGTGAGAATCATAGGAGAGGTAACGCACACACAAATTCTGAACAATTCCACAATCTACCTGTAGCTAATATTAACACAGACACTGCCCAACAGTTGTTAGATTATGTTGCACAGTGCATAGAGGCTAAAGGCCCCGTGATGGTTGACCAGCTCTTCCACTTAATTGTGTCACGTTTCCCACAAGAATATTGGTATCAAATGTTCAAGTCGCCCGCAGATTTGAGCGCATTCTTAAAAATATTTTCAGACTCATTCCACGTTCAATCGAACTTGGTCACACTTATTAGTAAACCAAAAATACCTGTTATGTATCTTAATGCAAAAGCTAAAGCAAAGACTGATGTACCAAAGCCTGTGGTCGAGGAAAAGCCTGTGTCCCCAATCCCCCTCACAGTTGAGAGTCCTACTCCATCAGATGGCAAAAAGAGTCCGGCAAACAACAGAATACTCAGTCCTATTGAATCTCCCCGAGGACCTCAAGCTAACATTGCAAACCAGACCCTGAAGCAAAGAATCAATTCTATTGTCATAAAGAATTTGGCAGAGAACATGGTCCGTGACAGGGTCAACAATCATTTGAATGCGCGAAGTGCTGAAGAAACAAATGGTACTCCAAGTTTAAGGAATAATGTGATGGGTGAAGCATGGCGCCAGAAGGTGCTCCAGTGCACGACTGTCATAGCTAATGTAAGGGAATGTGCCACGCTAATCGAAAGCATTATGGTGCCTAAACGCAATTCAAAAAACATTGTTTCTTTTGACTGCGAAGGAATAAACCTTGGCCTCAAAGGAGTGTTGACATTGTGTCAAATAGCCACCATGAATGGCGAAGTGTACATACTAGATATAATGGCATGTCCAAGCATGGTTGTGGAGGGTAAAATTAAGGAATTACTAGAGAGTGAAAATGTTGTTAAAATTATACATGACTGTAGGAATGATTCAGTCAATTTACACAATCAATTTGAGATTGTTTTGAAGAATGTTTTCGACACACAAGCTGCTCATGCTGTTTTACAGTTGCAACAACAAGGTGTGCCTGTATACAAAGTCAAGAACCTTAGTCTCAATGCCTTATGTGAATTGTATAATGCACCTATGAACCCCATGAAGGAACAATTGAAAAATGTGTATCGCAGGGACCAACGTTACTGGGCAAGGAGACCATTGACAAAAGATATGATCATTTACTCTGCTTCAGATGTCCTATCTTTGGTCAACCCAGCAATTTATGCTTACATGTCAAGCAATATTAAGCCCGAGAATCAGCAGCTATTTGAAGAACTGAGCAATGAGCAAGTATTTATGCATATTCAGCCAACTGAAGTTAAATTGCGCAAGAGGCAACGAAAAATTAACACAGAAGTGGGTGAGTTGAAGCAGAAACTGGCTGAAACTACAAAGAATATTGTCCTGAGCAACAGGGAAATTAGACTACTCAGATACATTGAACTCACTGAAGAAGAAAAGGAAAAATTGAAGGGTTGTCATAAAATTTCCAAGAAGTTGGAAAAACTGGAAGCTATTGGACAAGATAAGGACTCTGATTCAGATGATGATGAAAGGGAAAATGAAATGGCTAGCTTAGAGTCCAACCCTTCAGATCCAATATCATCCCCACACTCCACACAGCCACCAAGTCTCACAGAGTCCATGCAGATGATGGATGAAATCTTATCAGACACAAATATGGATAAAGTAGAGAAAATTAATCGCCTTGAGGCTATTCTGTCGGCTGTCGCCCCCCTCAGTGGAGAGCTGGAGGATAAATTCTCACAAACAATGGAACAAACACTGCCATTGCTCAAAAACAAGGATTGGTCCAATCTAAGCCAAATTTTGAACTTAGGAGAGCCAGATAAGAAAAGCTGTAGCTGCAGATGCCATAATTCCACTTATGATGAAATTAAGTGCAATGATCTCATTGAAACTAAGAAAACAGAGGTCGGCTCGCAAACTCTTAGCACAGGGGACATTGTGATCACGCGGATTCACTTCAGGGAGGAAGACAAAGCTAACGAAAGGATCCTCGATGCATCCCCTTTGAGCAAAAGGGTGGGCATCAACAACATGTCTTGATCGACACTCAGGCTATTATTGTACTTCCATTTTCTGAGTGCCACAATTTAGTTTCGGAACTGTGTATGTATGTGATCATTTTATATATTTTTTAAGTTTGATGGTATTGCGTCCGGCCCCCGCGCGTCTTAAATCACTTATTACTTTGAACTAGTTTTGCGGGGGTATGATAGCGGTGCGATTGTACGAGATAGAATAAATTAAGCGTGTTGTGAGGTCGTGCATTGCCAAGTGTATAACGCCTACGCTATATGTTCATTTGAGCGGAGACGAACGCGTACACTCGAATAAATGCAACAGTAATTCGCATAATAGAACAGCTACTTAATTCCTTCATCTGGAAATGACAGTATTTGCTGTTTTCCAAGTTTTATAGTAATTTATTTTATGTTGGCTATTGCCTGTTAAGTATCCCAAACTTAAATGTGATAGATTTCAAGGCCTTTTTTCTCGATCTACTCTGGTATTTGTAAATAAGATAAATTTTGATAAGCATGCATAATCTTTTAAATCTTGCGAATCGCGAATATGATCGAGCGTCTTTCCGTTATCTTTAGTAAGTCAAGTGTATATACCTATTTATTTATTTATACGCTATGTTTAGTAGCATCGAGACTACTGAACCTATATCGGAGAGGGCAATAATAGGTGTATACAATAAAGTTTTTTTATTATTATTATTGTAAAATATTTATAAAAAGTTAGATTTACTAGTAGACTAATAATTAGGTAATCACGTTTAAAAAATATTAAAAAAGTGGTATAGGGTTAGTGTTATTGAAAGAGATGTTTTATGTAGTAGGAGAAATCGATTTAAAACTTTATTTCACGTAGAATGTTATAGAGACATACGGTAGACGCGTTGTTACGTAGATATGCAAATTAACGTTATATTATAACGAACTTGTGATGGGTAACCGCGACGGTTAAATCCTAAAACTTTTGTTTAAAAAATGTGCCTTCGAGTCATATCCGACGAATGCCTTTATATTCAATTAATATATGAATTAGTAGGTTTTTATACATATTTAGTAGTAATTCTGTAACACGAAGTTTAGAGATTTGTTGTTTGTGAATAACACTTTGGTATACAAGATTTATATAGTGAACTAAACTCACCACGAAACACTAACTAGATAGGGTAGTTCTCAGAATCTATTAATGTTTTCGTCTTCAACCCACTTGCGTGGTTTACGAAAAGCTTCGTAATAGATAAACGAAAATATTTCTAAAACATGTTGAATTCATTCGAATAGTTTATTTTTGTGTTATGGTTAAGTAGAAATGTGTTAAAATTTAAGTGATATTTTTAAACTGCTTTTTGCTTATTATTATAGCAAAACTGTTGCTTTGTATTGAATTTGTACCTTACTTTCTACACTGAACAAAAACTAAACCGCTACTGTGGGCATGCCGCAAAAACGGTTTTCCTGCACTAGTTTCAAAACTTTGACTAAACGCAATAAACATGTGTGATAAAATATATTTTGTAGGTAGGTATTATTAGTAAAAGCATAATTACATTGTCTCCCTCAACAAAAGTCAATTGTTTTGTGCAATGAACTATGGCAACGAATTTTTGCCAGATTTCGACACGATTCCAAAGGTGCGACGATGTTCGTAGCGCATCGGGCATCCAGTTACATGAAACTGAGTTCGCGGCATGTTTACAGTTCAGCATATTATCGTTGTTTACATGAGGCTTAACAAATAGGTCGCGATACCCGTGGGTATGCGATTACGTGTAAATTAAGTGCAATTTAATACGTGATAATGTTTTTTGTCGCTTCTTTTGTAAAGTAGTATTGACTACATGATACAAATTGTGTAAACGACAGGTTCTCTCGGTGCGGTTCGACGGCCCATCTCGTTAGGCCTCATTAAATATAGCAATATATGTACCAGTGTAGATACTCCGTCATGTATTAATATTATCAGTATTGTATCCTTTATTTTGGAAGTCCACTCGCTAACATGTTCAAATCGTTAGTAAATGCAAAGAATGTCCACTGTTTGTATTTGCATTTTCCGTCACATGTACTCAGGTTTACCTCCTTTTATTTGTATCTATGAAATTATTAGGCACTTTTATAAGCATAATGAATTGTATTTTTAAAGTTTTTCGGCCATATTTGTTGTTCGACGTTAAAATTATACATTTTGTGCCTTAAACATTTGCACAATTTACTTACTAAAATATGCTGTGTCCTTCTACACATCGTGTATGGTTTTGTAGAACGTTTATCAGTGCCACTAATAATTTTTGTACTATTTGTAAGGAGCATTTTGTTAGTCAATATAAGTGTAACCACTTTCAGTAATTTTTTTACTAAAAAAATCTGTAGAAACTTTTATTTTACCCTACTTACCAAGAGTATAATTGCTTACGACGTGAAAGTCGGTAATATTGTAATGTGGCAAATCGGCGGTTAACTCATTTGCGCATTGTTTATGTTTATTATGAAATAAAAAGTTGTAAAATACCTATGTTCTATAATTTCCACATTACCCTTTTTCTGTATACCTACCCGAAAAGTATCCATTCAATTTATAGCGCCACTTGGTTTAAATTTAAACGTTGCAAGCGCGGCGAGCGAACGTAAGGTCCTCGATTCGAGTCAGTTACTGTTCTGGGATTGAAGTGGAATGAAATGAAAACCAAAAACAGAAAAAGCTGCACTTAGGAAATAATAATTACCATCGGTAATAAACAAATGTTTAAACAATCAGGGTTACTTTAGGTATCTTACCTAACCACTATCAATAAAAAATCGCGCTTACCCCACAGGAAAAATTTTCAGTTTTGTAAATGTAACATTACGGATTGTTTTTGTAATCTGTACACATGGTTGTGAAAGTATAAAGTTCGATTTGGCATCAAAGTACCATGCGGGTACCTCATAAACATTTAAAACAATGTTTTAAAATATTCATACAAGCATCAACAGGTGTGTACTACACAGCGATGCAGTTTGCATAATACAGTATGGAATATCAATGGCGTTGTCTAATTAATATTCTTACGTCTTAGTAGCTCATTATACGGCAAATAGAAAGTTTAACAGAAATACATAAGTACAACAAGCTAATTGCAATGAATCAGCACGCAATTTCTAGAATTGTTACGTGTTTTTACTATCAATTAAACTACAAACTAAGTGCTTTAATTTAAGAAAAAAAATGATAAATGTTTCGTGATCAAGATTATCATAGTGGTAGAAATCAATAGAAATAATCACTGTGCGGTGGCGTTGTTATAATTTTATTGCTTCAAAGTTATCCTGAATTACCTGCCATTGTAAATCGGAACGCAATACCTAACGGATTTCGAAATGTCAAATTAGAAACGCAATTCAAATAAGCATTAGTAGCATTTTTATCAAGAGCTTAGCTTTTATTTCTTTCACCATTACGCACATGAAAGAGAGAACAACAAGCGTGTGTTTCAAATGACGTTAGAGGTTTGGAACGCAAACCGTAATGTCAAATTTAAATTTTGAAAACATTGCACAAACCAGCACAAACACTCTAAAATTCAAATAAAAGTTGAAAAGTGCATGAAACTATGGAAGATTTTGATATATTTACAAATGAGATTAACTTTACAAAGCCCTTGTTCAAAAACATATTGAATAAATATATTCATGAAGTGCCACCGACTCCTAACGGGCCGAATTATCAAAGTAAGTTTTTGCCACACATTTTTATGTTAAAATAATCCTTTAAATTAATAAAAACGTAATATCTAGTGCTTAAGATAACTGTAGAAACTAATGAAGTAATCAATTAAGTATTTCAAAGACAAAGATCTTTGTTTTTTATGAGTGATGTGTACTTAAAGATATTTTTAATTATTCTGCCTTTCAAGGTGGTAGGAAACTTATGGCTGAGGAATGTCTAGCGGACAATGATGACGTGGGGTGTGCATTCCATTTGAGTGAGGCATCTTCAGCTTCACTAAGAACTATGGCTGTTTATAGAGATGAACAGTTGAAGGCTGCTGGTATGTATGTTAAGTAAATAATGTACGGTCGCCAAAGATCAGTGTCGTCGGATATAGTTGAAGTTTAGTAAGAAACCGATAGACGTTTTCGATTAAAATTTAATTTAATTAATAGAAAACAAACAGATCTGAGAGTTTCATAAATTGAAATTATATTTCATTCTCTACTTATAAGTACTTAGGTACCTATAAAATCATAGCCAAATCCAGACTTCGGTCTGCTATGCAGAAATTCTCGATGGAATAACTCATTAATACTGGTCAACCTGGGAATCAAACCCAAAACGTAACACACATTTAACATTTGCAAGCGCAAATGTGTTTGTTACATTTAACAGTTGCAATTGCAACCTCCGCTAGTTTTTCTCTGATGGATGGATGTTGTGCAATCAAAATTAAAAATAACCGCCTTTTTAGGGTTCCGTAGCCAAATGGCAAAAACGAAACCCTTATAGATTTGTCATGTCTGTCTGTCTGTGTGTCTGTCCGTCCATATGTCACAGCCAGTTTTCTCCGAAACTATAAGAACTATACTGTTGAAACTTGGTAAGTAGATGTATTCTGTGAACCGCATTAAGATTTTCACACAAAAATAGAAAAAAAACAATAAATTTTAGGGTTCCCCATACTTAGAACTGAAACTCAAAAAAAAATTTTTCATCAAACCTATACGTCTGGGGTATCTATGGGTAGGTCTTCAAAATGATATTGAGGTTTCTAATATCATTTTTTTCTAAACTGAATAGTTTGCGCGAGAGACACTTCCAAAATGGTAAAATGTGTGTATGAAGTTACAGGGGGGGGCCCCTGTAACTTCTAAAATAAGAGAATGATAAAACTAAAAAAAATATACGAAGGACATTACCATGTAAACTACTCCCGAAAATTGGTTTGAACGAGATCTAGTTAGTAGTTTTTTTTTAATACGTCATAAATAGTAAACCGCAATTTACCATTCATTCAATCATTTCAAAAATAAAAAAAAACCGGGCAAGAGCGAGTCGGACTCGCTCACCGAGGGTTCCGTAACATCCAGGTTCATGCATAAGGTTTATGTTTATGAAATTAAATGTTTTTTTATTTTTTTAGTTGGTTGAATAAAAGATAAATTGCGGTTTACGATTTATGACGTATTAAAAAAAAACTACTTACTAGATCTCGTTCAAACCAATTTTCGGTGGAAGTTTACATAGTATTGTACATCATATATTTTTTTTAGTTTTATCATTCTCTTATTTTAGAAGTTACGGGGGGGGGACACACATTTTACCACTTTGGAAGTGTCTCTCGCGCAAACTATTCAGTTTAGAAAAAAATGATATAAGAAACCTCAATATCATTTTTGAAGACCTATCCATAGATACCTCACACGTATGGGTTTGACGAAAAAAAATTTTTTTAGTTTCAGTTCTAAGTATGGGGAACCCCAAAATGTATTGTTTTTTTTCTATTTTTGTGTGAAAATCTTAATGCGGTTCACAGAATACATCTACTGACCAAGTTTCAACAGTATAGTCCTTATACTTTCGGAGAAAAGTGGCTGTGACATACGGACGGACAGACAGACAGACGGACAGACAGACAGACAGACAGACAGACATGACGAATCTATAAGGGTTCCGTTTTTTGCCATTTGGCAACGGAACCCTAAAAACAGTTAATTTCATAAACATAAACCCGGATGTTACGGAACCCTCGGTGCGCGAGTCCGACTCGCTCTTGCCCGGTTTTTTTTAAGAGTCGGTAAAAATAGGGTTGACCTATTGACCATATTGTTAGAAGTACTTGATGAAGTTTGCATTGGATGTGCTGACTCATCAACTAAAGACATTAAAACTCCTGGCACTAATCTAGAGGTTCAATGAACAATAATCTTAGTTTAAATAATTTTTTTTTTGTTTTTAGCAAATAAACTGCACAAAATCACAAGTTACATAAAACCTATAAAAGATTTAATAGATGGAAATCCTGTGTAAGTATCTGGTTTATTCTCTACCAACTTACTGACAACTGGCTTATCATTATTTACTGACAGCAGTGGTGGCCAAGTGGTAACGGCCACGACTTACGAGTTGGAGGCCCTAGGTTCGAACCCAGACAGGCGCTTTACTTTGTGTAAATTATTTCATCACCACTGCTCTCAAAACGGTGAAGGAAAACATCGTGAGGGAACCGGCATGTCCTAGAACCAAAAATTCGAAGACGTGACATCTGCCAATCCGCACTGGGCCCGCTTGGTGGATTACGGCCCACTCCCTCTCACCAAGAGGAGGCCTGTGTCCCAGCAGTGGGAACATTATAGGCTGATTATGGTATGGCTTAGCATTATATTAAATTAACATTTTTATTAATAATTTCACCCGCATAAGTCTTGATAACATGGGAATATCGGGATACAAAGTATCCTATGTCCTAATCCAGGTCATGGTCTACCCATGTGCCAAATTTTATTCAAATCCAGACTTGAATCTTTTCTCTATATTAATAGTTTACTTAGATATTTTTTTTTATTTATCTAATGGCTGATTTTTCCAACGACAGATAATTTTATCGCAGGAATAATTTTGAAATTTTGACAGTTATTTCATACAAAAACTGCCAAACGTCAATTTTATTCCTTGAATAAAAGTTATCTGATGATGAAAAATCAGCCCTAAGTAATTTATTTTTTATGTATGAAAGATGTTGTTCAAAACAAATAAAAAAAATTAAGAAATAATGTGATTTAATCAAATGAAATCATTTATTGGTTTGCAAACATGGGTATTTAGTACATAGGTGTTTCAATTTAACATAAGTAGGTAACAATATTTTCACCTGAGTATGAGCTATGGTTGCCGAGAAACGGTAGATGGAGTAATGACAGCCCAATGGCCAGGTGGGTGGATGACCGGCCTACAGAAGATCGCGGGGAAGACCTGGACGAGACTTGCACGTACCAGGGCAGCAAGGCACAAAAGGAGAAGGCCTGTACACAGCAGGGGGTAGAACAAGGCTGCCGATGATGATTAGCTATTCTAAAGTAGTTTGTGCTAACAAGAAAAGTTATTTTGATATTAATAATTGTGATTATTTTTAGACCAAAGAAAGAAGCAAAGATTTTAGATTTGCTCTCAGACGGTACAGAGAACATAGCAAATGATTTGGAATCATTTGCAATAGAAGATAATGAGCCATTTCACAAGAAGTATCTTTGCTTCTCCAAGGAGAACAATGTTGACAACTTTCAGAAGATTCTGAAGGAATTACCTAAAGGTACTGTGAACGTTTATAACAATAGCTAACTTTATCATCATGGTTTTTAGTAAAAAGAGTGGCCATAGAGTTGCTTGCCCATTCCTCTCCATAGCAATCTTTTTTTTTTCGTGGGGAAATCCTCATCACAGATTACTAAATAGTTACTACGTAACAGATACTTCACTCAGTAGAAAATTTCCAATACCTACTGCTATAATAGCCTACTCCGTCGTGCTAAAATGTGCCTAAATGCTCAAGCGTACAGTTGTGATTGCTTCGCACCGCGCGATTCCACAGCAATCGCAGGGCTGCCTCTTCGATAAAATTAAATTAACATAGCTATTTGTGTCTATTTTATTGAGAACTGTGAATATGTTCTAACTAACTATAGGTGGTAGTTTAAAATTGTATCGTATAAAATTTTTTTTTTTGGCGTTTGAGCCGATGTCGACTATTCTGCCAGTGACTATTTTTTTTTTATAAGTTGGTGCTGACTGTGCAACATCTAAAACGTGACATGACATGACATTTTCATTGACAGGTAAATGGAAAAATGTTAGGTGTTTATCGCTTCTTTTACTTGATTTGCACCCATCTAGTGCACATAAGGCACCAGAAGGCATCGTAGGTAGAACAAACGAATGGAACGATTAAAATTGAACAACGTGCGTGCGTTTCGCTTGCGAAAACCGTACTGAATTTGGTCCGCAAACGGCCCGAGACCGCTCGGCCGGGCGGTAGGTAATTATAGCGCGCAAGTACATGGAGTGACGGAGGCCTGTCCTCATGGACACCCTCCGTCTGGGAAGAACGGAGGTTTATGTCGGACTTCTACCAACTAAAACCCCACTGTTCCTTCTAGTACCTACCATGAGTCAGGGGCCCGGGAGATACTTGTACATTCGCCGCATAGGAACCTACTGCGCTCTTGAATGGGCAACCAACTTCATCTTTTCTTACTGACCGACCCCAAAGCTAAAGTGTCTGTAATTTATTTATTTGAAATAAATACTGCTTCATTAGGACGAGCGAGAGACGTGGTACATAATGTATACCACAAGCGGTACAAATTTGTACCTTTAACTTTTTTGTACATTTGACTTTTAAATACGTAGGTATTTAAAAGTCAAACGTACATAAAAGTCACCTTGATTCTTGCAACAGATGTCAGCATGTGCAAAATAAAATGTTCATCAAAATGCTTGTTCATAATTATTTGTTAGCTGTCCAAGGAATCAGGCTATAATTGATAGGGTGTGGGTAGTCCCATGTTGCCTTTCTGTCTGCATATTTGCATAATTTTATTCACCATTTTTGTGATATAATTTTATTCAATATCAGTTTTGATACCACCAACTGCACTGCTAGAAAAGTTAGCTTGTTTTGAACTTTTTAGTTTCATGTTTAGATTTTTCAATTTTTTTTTTACATATTTTTAGTATATTTATGGAGCCATCTCCTCAAACCCGTTATTTTAATACAATTTTTTTCCAATACTTTTTCTGCACATCTAAAGCCTGCCATTATGATTTTATAAAAAATTTAACCACATACAGATAGAGACTATACTCATGAAATACATGACCCTGTCTTTGCTGTCTCGCAGTAGGTAACAGTACTAAATCTGCATTCGCGACTTATTTTCCAAAATGTAAACAAATATGAGTTTATGGAAAAATAACTTTAAACCCTACACAATAAAGTTCAGTTTACGCTACAACTTCAAACATTTTCATTACTTTTTCAATAGTGCTAGTCACTCTGAAATCAACTTAACTACCATTAAAATAAAGTTGATATTTGTTTAACTTGAAATAACATCAGACTAGTTGAAAATATTTTCCACTCAACTTCTACCACAAACTATTTCGTTAGTCCCTAGTAACCTAATTTGTTCGGTCAAGTTTTAGCTATCCCGTCAAAGTTCACCCGCTTCACACCGTCTTCCCATGCGGTAGGTAGAAACTACAGATTGCTATCCGCTCATCATCATCATCTGTCTAGCCTTTTCCCAACTATGTTGGGGTCGGCTTCCAGTCTAACCGGATGCATACCAGTATTTTACATGGAGCCACTGCCTATCTGACCTCCACAACCTACTGGGCAATACGATACCCTTGGTAAGACTGGTTGTCAGACTTTCTGGCTTCCGACTACCCGTAACGACTGTCAAAGATCCACGAATGACAGCCGGGATAAACGGCTTAACGTGCTTTTCGAGACACGGAGGGGTCACGGTATGTAAAGGTGGTCACCCATTCACAGACCAACCGCGGCAAGCGTAGCTTAACCTGACCGATCGACCTGTGCGACTGTTATTATTTAGCCACTATGATCCTTAAATACTTTTACTGCAGTTTACGTTCATACTTCTTGGTCATACACGCACGCCGGTTGCGAGTACTACGCACCTGATCTTTGTGAAGAACATCACCAGTAAGGGTCAGAACACACCGCGACGCGACGCAGCGCGCAATTTTCAAGAGAGCAATACAATTATAGACCTTATCTACTACACAAAAAGGTACACAATGCAGTGAGGTGGGCCGCGCGGCGTAGCTCGACGTAGTAGACATCACCTCACTGAATTGTGTACCTTTTACTGTAGTAGATAAGGTCTATAATGGTATTGAAAACTGCGCGCCGCGTCGCGTCGCGGTGTGAACTGACCCTATGGTCACGATACGTCCTCCTAGGGCGTCCCCTCCCGGTGTTCACCCGTTTCACCAATACTAATTTTGTAATATTTTTATTATTTCAGAGTGGACCGTAGTACAATTGACTGTACCATACAATCCTAATGAGAACTTAAAGTCGTTGATTGAGTATAGAACGGAGGTAGACTCAATATTCTTGAGCATGTTCACCAATGATTACTTGGAGGATGCAGGCTTTGGTCCCATGACAGTGCATATACCTGCTAATGTTACTAAAGGTGAGTTGAAAAAACCTATCAAATCGAAAAACCACCCTGTATTATTGGCGCCGAAAAAACAGTAGCAATTTTGGTAATTGCTTTCTGCGTAGGCATGTCAATTCACTTTAAAAAATATCGATCTCCGATTCGATTCAAATTGAACATACTAGAATCGATTCTTGTTTAAATCGAGTATTAAAAGATTGATTTTCGATTAATCGCGCCAATTTCAAACATGCGTATTTACCTAATATAGATACAGGACATTATTGATGGCCATTTACCGCAAATACAAGTAATTGGATAGAAGTATTATTATATTAATAAACCTAATATCACGCCTATATTCCTTCGAAAGAATAGGTAGAGGTGGGGATCGAACCCAGGATCTTTTGCTCAGCAATAGTGCTTGCGACCACTAAACTAATGTGGCAGTTTAAATTTCTAGTCTCGCCCGATTCGGGAGGTTTATGAATCGATTCATCGAACCGATGTAGGGTTCAAAATCGATCTGAAAAATCGATTATATTACTCTAAATAATCGATTTTTCGATTAATCGATTTCAAATCGACTTGCCTATTTCTGCGCCTGTGAAGTTTACACAAAAAAAAACAGATTTTTCAAACTGACATTTAATGGTAAATAACATTAGTTTAGATAATATTTTGTACATTTAATATTAATGGCTTGTTAAACAAATTCCAGAAGGCGAAAGACCTCTCTTCACCGAACTGTACTCACTGCTAGACGAAAACTACAAGACTATAGATAATGCTCAGTTCCTGAACAACAAGCGCCTTGTTCAGAACTACTGGAGTCGAAGAGAGGACATCGACTTACGAATGAAGGTAATCAATCATCCATACTTTATATTTGAAATGAGAAAGGAACTCTATCTGTTTGTCTCTCTGTCTATTAACTTTTCACGCAGTAACGGCTGAACGGATGAAATTTGGCACAGGGATAGACCCTATGTCCTGGGTTAGGACATAGGGTACCTACTTCTTTTTATCCTGGAATCACGATACCGTAGAATAAAATCTGACCTCAACGCGGGCGTAACCGCGGACAAAAGATAATATTTTCTATCCATACTAATACTAATTACTAATTCCTAATACTAATTACTAATACTAATTACTAATAATATTATAAATTCTAAAGTAACTCTATCTGTCTATATGTTACCTTTTCACGCCTAAACCACTAAACGGATATCGATAAAATTTGGTAGAGAGATAGATTGCATCCTGGGGAAGCACATAGCATAGTTTTCATCGACATACCTCGCGGGCGAAGCCGAAGACGGAAGCTAGTATTTGATATAAGAAGTAAATAAAACTATTTATTCTGTCTTGTACATTCTACATGCTCGTATAATGTGCTGTTGGGTTTTTTCCATTACGAATTTATCAGTATCTGAATTTTGTGCTTGCGTTGATGGCAATAGACCCGGGAGTCTAGTCTTGGGATCTAAAAATAACTGGCTAAATCTTAGTGTTCTAAACACCTCTGCCTACCCCTTTTGGGGTTACAGGCGTAATGTTCGACCATTGACAATCGTTTAAAAATCTTTTGGAATCTCAAATTGTAATAAAAGTATTGATAACAGCGCGGTGCGGCTTGCATGGTTAAATGACATCATTTATACAATTGGATCGTCCTTCATATAACTAACGGAGTGCAGTGCACTATAGGACATGAATGGCTCATTATTATTATTATTACGATTGCTTTGCAGTCTTGGTTTGTTTTATTTATTTATATTTGATACTTGTGATGTGACATTTAGGGTGGATAAACGGAATAAGCCTTACGGCCTTACGTGCCTTCACTTTAAAAGATATCCGACTGGTTGCCGTCCTGATATTCAGAGGGAGCGCATTCCAAAGAAAGACCACCTCAATTAAATCTTTTTTTTTTCAACCATTAGGTAGGTACTGTCCCACTGCTGGATCTCAGAACCTTCCATACTTCCATATGTGTTGATTTTATAAATTCATTGTACAGACTGGAGCATACCAAGCTACCCGAAACTGTAAAATATTCCCAATCAACATTGAACCTTATGCTTTAACGATAAAGTTGAAAATCTATTAAAGAAATTTGATAGATTGTAGTAGCTTGATTTGCTGGCGTCTGTACATTACACAATATAACACCTGTTTTTCTGACCGGGTAGGCAGAAATGATATATACCAGTAACGAAGTCCCAGGTTTGACTCCCGGGTCGGACAAAGTGTTATTAGGAATTTCTTAGTAACAATCTGGAGTTGGGAAGTTAGCGGTTTAATACCTTTGAGCTTCGGAAAGCACGTACGCGCTTTCCGAGGCTCAAAGGTACACGGCCCTGCGCCTGAACTCTCCCCGGTCGTATCGGATTGCCGTCCCATCGGACTATGAGAGTAAAGGAACAGAGAGTGCACCTGTGTTTGCGCACACACTTGTGCACTATAATATCTCCTGCCTACCTGGGTATCTCCGTTGAGATTGGCCACCGAGACCAAAATCGGTCGGTAGGCTATTAAATTATTAATAGGAAGCCTATTGCCATGAACCAGCCGTAAGCAGTAAACGAGAATGTTTCTAATGGAACTTCTCAATCCTGAGATTTTGCCCAGATTCTTGGGATTTAACCCAGTACTCACTCATCATACTTGGGAAAGGGTTAGGCAGCTGACTCCTACTTTAGTGAACTAATATTATAATAACTTAATAATTATTTGCAGAGTGTGATCAATGTGATGGACAAAGAATGGCTTGGTGGCTGGGGTTGTTTGCTCACCGGCAAATTAGTGGACAAGACCTTGAAGGAAAAAGTTGTCAAATTAGTTGACACCACTATATTAGACTGGGGGTAAGTTCTTATATTTCTAATATAATACATTAACTACTCCTTTCACCCCTGAGATTTTGAGTTCTCGATTACATTTTGATTAGAGGGATTTACTAATTTTTTTTTTATGCTGAATGGGTCTGCCCTTGACCTCGATCACGCCTGATGGAAAGCGATGGATGAGGTCTATGATAGAACGAGCGTGCCCAGAAGATGCCTAAGGCACTGGAACTCCCACGCATCGACGAAACGCAGCAGGCTGCTTGACGCCGGACTGCGGTGGGAGGGTGGTCGCAAACCAGGCGGCCGTTACCCCTACCACCGCAAGGGAAGAATTGGCTTGTCAAATAAGGTGTTGGGTGTGACTGTCCAGGATGCGCCGACCGCTCGATTCAGTTGAGTAACTGGCGAAACAAACTGCGCTACACGAGGAGGCTTCTTCATGCATCCCAAAAACAACTATATTAAATATTACGTAGCGACAATTTGTTGTCAACCAGACGTATTATATGATCTAAGAGAGCATTAGCATGGTAATAGTGGTTTTAAATATCTCTAGACTTCATCATTTCCTTTCTAGCTTCATCAGACTAACGCGAAAACAAAAAATCCTCCTCTACAACCTAATAGAATGTTGCCCAGTGTTGCAATCGCAACAAATAAAATCCTGCATCAGAAGAATATTGACCGAACATGGCAACATTGAGGACGTCCGTCAAGTTTTAAATATAGAATGCGGCAGTTGCACCAAAGAGTTTAGATTTCTAAACGAACTTTGTTTAAAATGTTTGTCGAAGTGTTTTGAGAAGATCCATCATTTTGGTTTGGTGGATGGTATTAAGGCGTTTTCTCAGGCAGCGTCGCAGGTCAAAGATAATGATGACTGGGGCTTGAAGAAGGCTAAAAGACATCCGGTCATACTTATTGTGGATGAGGTGAGTTTTCAACAAACTTATTTTGACTTTTATAGTTAACTATCTGGATAAAAAGTAGCCTATATGTTAATACAGGGTGTCAGCTACCTCCATAAATTTTTTTATCAAAATTGATCCAGCCGTTTGATCGTGAAGAAGTAACAAACATATAAACACACTCACAAACTTTCGCCGTTATAATATTAGTGTGATTAGTGTGACTAGCCGCGGCTCGCCCTGCTTCGTATGGTTTTTACGACTTGACAAAACATTTTATAATTATATGTAGAGAAGACATAAAATTAATCTTTCAATAAAAAAGTCAAAATCAATAGATAATTTTGAATTTTAACGTAAGTCAATATCAATAGATGTAATGTAGTGTACTTTTTACAGTGACAGATAAAACTAATTCTTTATCAGGGTCAGCCTTTAAAAATATTAAGTAGTTATGTTTATTTTACAAAAACTTTCCTGTAAATAGTATTTTCATGCCCCTCTTTGTACAATTAATTCCTATTGTAGTGAAAAAACAAACATTTTTAGTGGAAACCACGGTGGTTGACACTTGTTTGCTGTCATCTTGTCAAGCGACTTGAGTTGCGAATTAGTAACTCCGCTTTTTCTATCGAAAATGTAAAAATGTTTTGAACGAAGGGGTTAAACATTTTTGGGATCATTGTTGGGAAGTATTAATATAGCTAAATTATAATATAACCATAGTATAAGTCTCTTTCATCATGTTTCTATCGTCATGTTCGTGAACGGGCGCCGTCAGTTGGGACTGGTCATCTCTTTGCTGCCATGGCTTATTTTAATTAAATATTTGAATTGTTTTTTTTTTTTCGTCCTTTCATTGCGGACGCTTCTTACATTCCGCATCGTTCTCACATGCATAATTTTTAACATGAATGATGTAATCAAGACTTTGTGACCATATTATTTTGATTTAAAAGAGTGTCCATAAAGTTTCTTGCCCGTTCTTCTCCATAGGTACCTACGCTTTGGAATGGGCAACTAGCTTCATCTTTCCGACTGACCGACCCCTTGACAATTCAAAAGTGCCTGTAATTGGTATAATTGAAAGAAATGTTTTAAGTTTGACTTTTTTATACATTTCAGATGCTGGACACATTTCCATGGGAGACTCTCCCCATACTGAACCAGCACCCCGTGTCCCGGATGGAGAACATTCACTTCCTGTACTACCTGTACAAGATACACGAGAGTAACGTCATCGACGGGTACTTCGCGGCTAAGTGTGACGTCGGCAGATACGTCATCAATCCAGGTACCGATGCGTAATTTTCAGTCAAATAAACATCAACTTTACGTATTTGTAGATTAGGTTGATTTCTGAATGGCTAGAGGTTTTTACGTAGTTGTTGTTAGAATGTTCGTTGTTCACCGTACTATTAAAAAGGCAATTAAAATTACATTTGAGAATAAACTTTAGGAGTAGGTATTAAAGTCACTTTACCAAAATCACTCGTAAATTAAGTAATTATTTATTTTAGTTTCAGTCAGTGTTGGTTTGGCGTGTTTATAGCTTAAATTAAATAATGTTATGTTAAAAAATAACTTTCAGAGAAGAATCTGGACCGCATGGAGAACCGCATGACGTCATTCGTGGAATACTGGTGTCCTGACTGGAGCGGGCACATTGGGGAACCGCCGTCTGCGCAAGACTTCATCTCTCACCTTACTGAAGCTGATGTGTTCTTGTAAGTATTAATTAGTAAGATCATTGATATTGTTGCGCGCCACAATTAATGCCTGGTACATGGTAACAGTAGTTACCACTAGCGCCATCTAGTATCGAGTAGCGGAACTAGTAATGAAGACCCTTCTAGAAATTTCGATGCGAGAACTTTCTAGAACATTCCCGAACTTTCGACATCTGGTCGATCGGGGCCTGTATGTACTCGAACATTCTAGATGTTTCTACAATGGAAGGTTCTAGAACTCTCTTTGGTGCTATATAAGGCCGAGACGCGCCACGACCGACACAGTTTGGATAAAGCGATCGAAGTGAAAGCATCGAAGCGATATTCAAGTGCGACTTAAGGCGATCAGTAGTGCAATTGTGTTTTGTAATTAGTGTGTTTGAGTTGTAATTAGTGTTGATTATTAAAGTGTCATTTTTTTGGTTATTAAATCGGCAGTTTTTATTGTCACGAACCCGAAGCTCGTAACAATTGGTGTCAGAAGAGGGGATTAAAATGCCGGTTTTACCCAAAGACGACACGGAGGGTATCCGTACCCGGAGTCAACGCCAGCAGGAGACGGACCAAAGGCGATTCGGTGGAACAACGCCAATGGGGTCGGAAGGCCAGCTACCGACCGCGGAGGCCGGCCCGTCCACAGCTGCTCCAGCATCATCAGCGCCAGATTTTGCTGCCCTGATGATGATGCTGCAGGAACAGGCCCGTCGGTTGGAAGAACAGCTGCTGCGTGACAGGGAGGAACACGCTCGTCGACAGGAGGAACAGGCTCGTCGGTTGGAAGAACAGCTCCAACGTGATAAGGAGGAGCAGGCGCGCCGTCAGGAAGAGCAGATGCTCCTTATGAAGGACCTTCACGCTACCTTCGGGAAAGACATGAAGGAGGTGAAGGATAAGGTTGCTCAACATGACAACCGCCTGTCGGAAGCAGAGACCCGAATCGACCAAGTAAATAATCGGGTTGACAACGTGATGGCTGATGTGAAGCTAACCGTGATGGCTGACGTGAAGAAAACGCTGGATTACCTCAAACTTGGGGATGGAATCGCAGCTCCCGTAGCTATAACACCTTCGCTACGTGGATTCAAAGTGCCACCGTTCGACGGAACTTCTTCATGGTCGGCCTACAAAATCCAGTTTGAGGCTGTCATGAAGGCGAACGGGTGGAATAAAAGCCAGGCCATGACTGCTCTCACCCTAGGCCTGCGCGACCAGGCCTTAACTGTCCTGGAAGCTCTCGGTAAGGAAGTGACTTACGAGCAGCTCCTTGAGGCATTGGAGGCTCGGTATGGCGACGCTCACCTGGAACACGTGTTTCGTGCGCAGCTCAAGGATCGCGTGCAACGCAGTAACGAAAACCTGCAGCAGTGGGCCCTTGAAGTGGAGAAGCTGGTTCGCAAAGCCTACCAGTCCGTACCTGCGCTTATTGATGGGAACCTGGTGCAGGCATTCATCGACGGCATCCGCGATCTTGAGGTCAGAGCTGCTGTAAGGCTCGGTCATCACGGGACGCTTAAGGACGCCTTGGCCCATGCACTGGAGGTGGAAGCTGTGCGGCAGGATCATCGTTCCCATCGCGTCAGGGAGGTTACAGCGGCTACAGTTCGCGACCGCAATAGAGGATACAGCCCTAGGTGCTACGGCTGTGGGGAAAAGGGCCACCTTCGATCCAGTTGTCCTAAGCGAACTGCAGAAAGAGAAGACGGCCGATCTGCAGAGGGCAGTGCGGCTAACAGCACCGCGCAGCACCAGCAGCAGGGAAACGAGTAATAGCCAGGACTGCGGGGCGGGTGCTGGCTGATGTTCAAAGAGCCCCAAGGGTTTCGATCACACAAACCCATGACGGGAACAGCCTAGTCATCAAGGGCGAGGTCAACGGAACGCCGTGTAAGCTGACCATAGACACTGGAGCTTCTCGCACGGTTGTCAGTTCCCAACTTACAAGTCGGTCCCTTGGGGACTCCGCATACAACCGGGAACGCATTAATTTGGTAACAGCCACCGGTCAGCGCATACCCGTCCATGGAGAGAAGAAAATAGAATTGACGCTAGGCAACAGAATCTACCTGCATAATGTCATCGTGGCTGATATAATGGACGATTGCATCCTGGGCCTTGACTTTATGAGGAAGAATTGTTGCCAGATTGACGTTAAGCAAGGTGTTTTGAAATGTGGACAAGAGGAACTTTTCGTGGAAGGGGCGTTACCTGGGAATGTGTACAGCCTTAAGAAGATTGTTCTTCCACCGAGATCGGAAACGATTGTGCCGGTTAGTCTTCCTCGGAATCCTGGGCAAACTCATCGTTGTGTACTCGTGGAAAGGGTAGACAATGACCTTCCATGGAAAGTGGCACGGACTTTGGTCAGAGCCACTGACATCTCAAGGGTACGTGTGCTGAACCTTTGTGATCAGGAACAGGTAATAGAAAAAGGCACACTTGTTGGTACTTGCGAGGAAGTGGATTGGTTGCGTCGATGCCAACATCTATCGACTGGGACCCTCAGCAAGGATGCACAAACAAAAGTGACCACACTTTTAGAAGACTGCCACAGCGTTTTGTCCCAAAATGAAATGGTCAAGGCGAAGAAGATGTTATTCAAGTTCGCCGATGTTTTCTCGTCAAACGAGGCTGACATCGGGAAGACTGGCTTAGTTCAACACAAAATAAACACAGGAGAAGAATTGCCTATCCGTCAGCGGCCAAGGAGATTGCCGGTAGCACGTGAAAAAGAAGTGGAAACCATGATTGAGGGAATGGTGAAGGATGGTGTTATTGAACCTTCATCTAGTCCATGGTGTTCACCTGTAGTGCTGGTAAGAAAGAAGGACGGCAGCATGCGGTTTTGTGTTGACTATCGTCGTCTGAACGACGTTACAAAGAAGGACAGCTATCCTTTGCCAAGAATTGATGACACGCTGGACATGCTTACTGGAGTAAAGTGGTTTAGCACGCTGGACCTGAAAAATGGCTACTGGCAAGTTGAAATTGATCCTAAGGACAAGGAAAAAACTGCATTCTCGACAGGAAAGGGTCTGTGGCAATTTAAAGTTATGCCGTTTGGATTGTGCAATGCTCCGGCAACATTTGAGAGGTTGATGGAACTTGTACTTACCGGACTAATTGGCGATGCCTGCCTGGTCTACTTGGATGACATCATCATCGTAGGCCGCACGTTTGAAGAACACCTTCAAAACCTGGAACGCGTGCTCATGAAGATTCAGAGTGCCAACCTCAAGTTAAGTCCGAAGAAGTGTTCACTATTCAAACGACAAGTTAGCTTTTTGGGATATGTAGTGTCTGAAGAAGGTATCCGCACGGATCCAGAGAAAATCGCCGCTGTCAAGGATTGGCCAATTCCAAAAGACAAGACGCAGGTCAGAGCATTTCTGGGTTTGTGCTCCTATTATCGGCGATTTGTCAAGAACTTTGCAGATATAGCTAAACCCCTGCATAAGCTAACCGAAGAGAAGCGACATTTCTGCTGGGATGAAAGTTGCGACATCGCATTCCAGGAGCTAAAGGACCGTCTGTGCAAAACACCTATTTTGGGGTACCCTGATGCGGGCAAAGAATTTATAGTTGACACAGACGCAAGTGACATAGGACTTGGCGGTGTGTTGTCTCAACGTAATGGTGATCAAGAGGTTGTGGTAGCATACTTCAGCAAGTCATTGTCGAAACCTGAAAGGAACTATTGTGTTACGAGACGGGAACTGCTTGCTGTGGTAAAGTCATTGCAGCACTTTAGCAAATATCTTCTGGGGCGGAAATTCCACCTACGAACTGACCATGCTGCACTGAAATGGCTATTGCAGTTCAAAAATCCAGAAGGACAAGTTGCGAGATGGATTGAACTACTGCAGGAATACGACTTCGAGGTCGAACATCGCAGCGGGAAATCTCATGGCAACGCAGATGCATTGTCAAGAAGACCTTGTCCTGAAAACTGCAAGCATTGTACTAGGCAAGAAAGTAAAGAAGTCGTACCTGTGAGGATGCTCAAGACAGACCTCAGCAACGAGTGGAAGGAAAGCCTACAACGTGCACAGCAGGAAGATTCGGACATCAAGCCGATTCTGGAGTGGATGAAGGCCAGAGCTCCTAAGCCCAGGTGGAGCGACGTCTCAGCAATGAGTTCGACCACAAAAAGCTATTGGGCCCAATGGGACAGCTTGGTGATTCAGGATGGAGTCCTGTGCCGTAAATGGGAAAACGCTCGGGGAGACAGCTGTCATTTGCAAATGGTTGTCCCTCAAACTCAAACTCAAACTCAAACTCAAAGCATTTATTTCAATTAAACCTTTAACAGGCACTTTTGAATTGTCAAGAAGTCGGTCAGTCATAAAAATATGAAGCTAGTTGCCCATTCCAAAGCGTAGGTACCTATGGAGAAGAACGGGCAAGAAACTCCATGGACACTCTTTTTAAATTACATTTTACAAAAACATTTGTTACATCACTTCTTTTGAATTTATGATTATATAATGTGAGAACGATGTAAAAAAAAAATAAAAAGATGTCCGCGTTAAGAGCGTCCAGAATACAACAAATAGTAACAAAACAACAATCCAAAATTAAAACAATTAAAATAAGCCCAGGCGGCTAAGTGATGACCAGTCCCAACTGACGGCGCCCGTTCACGAACATGACGTATATATCAGCACCATTCAGCTCAACCACTTTGAAGGGAGCTAAATGATCCAACATACACGCCACCGCCAGCGAGACATTTGAGTGAGCATGACACACTATCAGCCGCCAGGGAATATTCAAGTCAATGAAAGATATATTATTACCCAGTAAATGGTAGCTATAGATTACATAGAACTCACATCTGTGCTATGCAATTATACAATACAAAGGAAATTGAGTTTATACAATGCAAGGATAGTCTTACAATCTTCAGCAGCTCCAACAGTATTTTCAAGTGTTAGTCAATTAGTTGTGGAGCAGGACTAGCATTGAGCCAGGCATTTTTGTCAGTGATGTAATCCCCTAACTTATAATATGCCTGACTGCATAGTGTGCGTTTTATACAAGATTTAAATTTTGTCTCATTCAGTTGAAGAATGTGGGGAGGTATTTTATTATAACATTTTAGACAGTACCCCATAAAAGATGAATCTACTTTAGCCAGTCTGAAACCTGGTTGAACTAATAGGTCCCTATTTCTAGTACTATAATTATGTCTTTCACCTCTTTTACTAAAAAGATGTAAATTTTTCCTTACATACCTAAAGCTCAAGTACCGGATGTTCTACAGCTGTACCATAATGATTGTTCAGGAGGTCATCTGGGAGTAAAACGGACTCTACTGAAGATACGAGAACGGTTTTACTGGGTCCACTGTCGGGACGATGTCGAGGACTGGTGTCGCAAATGTACAAGTTGTGCAGCTGTACAGGGACCTCAGACTCGTAGTAGAGGTGCATTGAAATTGTACAATGTTGGTGCACCATGGGAGAGGATAGCCCTTGACGTCGCGGGGCCGTTTCCGGTAAGTGAAAGTGGTAACAAGTATTTCATGGTTGTGATGGATTACTTCACTAAGTGGCCGGAAGTCTTCGCCATTCCAAACCAAGAAGCTTCAACAGTTGCAGATAAACTGGTTCATGAAGTCTTCTGCCGTTTTGGAGTACCTTTGGAGATTCACAGCGACCAAGGAAGAAATTTTGAGTCCCAAATATTCCAGGAAACTTGTCGAGTTATGGGTACACATAAAACAAGAACAACTTCTTACCACCCACAATCGGATGGAATGGTGGAACGATTTAATCAGACACTGGAGAGGTACCTAGCCAAAGTTGTGGAAAATCGGCAACGAGATTGGGACAAGCACATACAACCGTTTTTGTTGTCATATCGAAGCGCTGTTCACGAAAGTACATCGGTGACACCAGCTTTCGCAAACTTTGGAAGAGAATTACGGCTGCCTGCAGACCTGATCACCGGAATACCACCTGATGCCCCACGCAGTATAACCGATTATGCGAGTGATTTGCGGAACAAAATGAATGACATTTATGAGCACGTCAGACAATCGGGCCAGCAAATGTCTGAAAAGATGAAAACCCGTTATGACCGTAAAATGAACAATAAAGGGTTCGACGAAGGTTCACTAGTGTGGTTGCACAATCCAGTCCGCAGCAAAGGGAAATCTCCAAAGCTTCAAGCTAAATGGGACGGACCGTACCGGATTGTGACAAAGATCAATGACGTAACCTACCGGATACAGAAAGGTGCAAGAGGTACTCCTAAGATCGTCCACGTGGATCGACTGGCGCGTTATTATGGGGCCGATAATGCTCGGGACGAGCATGTCTTAGGAGGGGGCAGTGTTGCGCGCCACAATTAATGCCTGGTACATGGTAACAGTAGTTACCACTAGCGCCATCTAGTATCGAGTAGCGGAACTAGTAATGAAGACCCTTCTAGAAATTTCGATGCGAGAACTTTCTAGAACATTCCCGAACTTTCGACATCTGGTCGATCGGGGCCTGTATGTACTCGAACATTCTAGATGTTTCTACAATGGAAGGTTCTAGAACTCTCTTTGGTGCTATATAAGGCCGAGACGCGCCACGACCGACACAGTTTGGATAAAGCGATCGAAGTGAAAGCATCGAAGCGATATTCAAGTGCGACTTAAGGCGATCAGTAGTGCAATTGTGTTTTGTAATTAGTGTGTTTGAGTTGTAATTAGTGTTGATTATTAAAGTGTCATTTTTTTGGTTATTAAATCGGCAGTTTTTATTGTCACGAACCCGAAGCTCGTAACAATATGTTAGTTAACTTATTTGGTAGAGGTCGTCTCGCCACCTCTCCCTGCGCCGGCCACCCTCAGGCAGCCCCGCGGTCACTGTGCATGCGGCTGACGTGAAGTGTCCAATCACATTTCAGCTTGGGTTGAATTGGATCGAGGTGGCGCTTGAAAAGGATGCATGGAAGGATTTGGGGGAGGCCTTTGCTCAGCAGTGGGACAGCGTAGGCTAAATAAAAAATGGGGTGTGGCTGTGTCATGTACATGGCCGTGTGTGGTACGTAAATACGTTTACGTAACGGGGTTGATCCGCTCGGCCGCATTCATTCTTTTTGTATAAGAAGAAAAAAAAATAAAGATGAAAGAAATCCATATG
Source organism: Mesoligia furuncula (assembly GCA_916614155.1). NCBI lineage: Eukaryota > Metazoa > Arthropoda > Insecta > Lepidoptera > Noctuidae > Mesoligia > Mesoligia furuncula. The sequence continues at coordinate 3,736,627 of OU744810.1, forward strand.
ATTTTCTGTATTTTTGTTTATCTTAAGTTGAAACACAGGTCCCTGCTATAACAACACATAATGTTCCAGGTACTGCGGGCACGGCGACGGCTGCCAGCTGGCCGCGGGCGGGGGCGGCGGCGCGGGCGTGGAGGGGGCCCGCGGGGCCGCCGTGTGCGTGCTGTCGGGCTGCGGCTCTGTCAGGTTAACTACATCGGCCCCCCGGGCTCCGCCTGCGGCTGCACATCATCATCTGCATATAGCTGGCTGGTGAGTGTCTAATATTTATTGTGTTTTAACACCAACAGATATAGCAGAGGTGGCTCAGTGGTGGCTCAATGGTAACGGCCTCTGTTTAAGAGTGACTGCAATTAATTTAACCACAATTAGTTTTTATGGGCTGCGAAATAATGGACGGGATTGGTAAAAATCTTTCGTACTACTTGCTTAAAAAAGTGACATTCTATGCCACAAAAAGCGAACATAACAAAAGTCATTTTTAATCTGTTAAAAACAGGGAAAGAAAATTTTACTGAATTTCATTCATCCTCTAGGGGGAGAATGTGATTTAAATTTGGAATACTTACCGAAATTTATACTGAACTACATCTGTGTTTACACCATTGAGTTTGTATATAAAGCATTATACATTTTTTAAAAAAAGGAATACGCATTTATTATGCAGTTATGATTATTAAATAAAATTACGAAAACCGACGAGGCCGTATGAGCTTGATGCCTTTGCTTTTCCGACAAAAAAATATTAGTCTAGCAATTAGCCGCGTTCTTGTTTTCTTCAAATACATAAACGTTAAGTTTATTTTTACTTTTAATTGTCATTATTTTTAATAAAGGCTTATCTCATATTATTATTGTGTTAATTTTTTCGCAAATGGTAGGAAAAGTAGAGTATTTTCCTCGGTGATAAAGCTGTCTTAGTCTTGGGTGAACTTAAATCCCTCGCTACACTCAGGACTCGTCTTAAATCCCTCGCTTCGCTCGTGATTTAAGTTCTTAACACCCTCGCTACGCTCGGGAGTCAACCTCGAGTCCTTCGTTACGCTCGCGATTTAAATCGTCACCCACGACAGAAGACATTGCTTTATCCCCTTGGTTAATAATCTACTATTATGTTATACAAGTTCTGAATGATAATCTTTAAAAATTCTGAATCTGAATACAAATATCTGAGAAAACGAGCGACGTTCGCATTGCGATGATGGGATGAAGACTGGCGCCCCGCGCGGTGCGGAGTGGCTGCACAGTGCGCAGGCGCAGCGGGAGTACGTCCAGCCGCGCGACACCTGGCGACAGCTAACCGGAACAGCCACTGCTCTCAAAACTGCGAATGATAAACTGATTCGGGAGCGAATGATAACGTGTGACGGTTGTCAAGGAAGAATTGAAGCAGAAAACGTGTCGCGCCGACCCCTACTCACATGGGACAAGGGCCGGAAATCTATAATGATACTCTCGAAACTGTGAAGAGAGCGACATGCGTAGTGAACATGATGGATTACAGAACACTCCCTTTTACTAGCTGCCTCGTTAACATCACAATATAACGAGGAAATTGTGAGAGAACAAGATATTTTTCTTCAATGAAACTATTTGACTAGGCGCAGAAACGGATACGTTCGCAAGCGACGCTACGGAGCCGATCGTATGCGTCAACATGCGGCCGGACGCGATCGGCTGTCGCCGCAACCGTTGTATCCTTTCCGATCCGATGCGGTGCGAGCCGTTCGGTGGAAATTATCCTTTACCCTTCGGCGAGTAAACCCCATAGCCCCCTATACCCCTCAATTTCTGAGTTGAGCTGCACAATTTTGACAAATGCGTGCACTGATTGGACAGGTCCGCTCAATCTGTGTGGTTCTTTCCTCAAAAGACCATTTCAGACATCAATCTACATGATCACACGATCTGACCAAGATTTTGTCTGAAATTTAAAAGAGACTATGACCTCTGAGTTTGTTTCGGCCTTTCTTCTTAGAGTAGTCAGATAGGAAACGCCGACCACATCTAGTTTAAAAAAATATGATGACGTGTAAAAGTGTTTGTAAAAACCTACTTACAGAAAATAAATCATTTATCATAATTTGTATTAAAACTAACTTCAAAAAAGTACTACAAAATCTCGACTAAACAATTTCATTTCGACTATTATTTGTCTTTAACCCTAATCTTTCATTTTCTAGTCCGATGGTAGTGGGCATGCTGTGGGAGGTAACAGACCTGGAAGTGGACAAGGTGGTGAGCACACTGGTGTCACTGTACGTACCCTCCGACGCACCGGTGCCCTGGCATAGTGTGGGCAAGGCTAAGTGGAGCAATGGAGTGCTAGGTGAGAATCACCGCTTTCATGTAATGTGTAGATGGTTACTCATAGATACAAAACGGTGCCTTGCCAAACACAGGTTCAACGAAGAAATCCAAATCTACCCACCGGGTGCCATTCACTGACAAAAAGCGGCTGACTAATGTCGGTCATCTAATAATAACCGATCAGCGCGGTTATTGCGTACCATACTATCTGTAGCAATGGCTTTCACTTTGACAATATGTGAGCACCATGTAATCTAACACATAATTGATTTACCTGTCATTGCTTTATTTTTAATTTTTTTTTTTGACTTTTGTTGTAGACTAATTTTATTCTAGGTGCATATAATTATATTATGTATACAAAACCTTGTAAAACATTATAAAAGAGTTACTGTGGAGTTTCTTGCCCATTCTTCTTCATACGAATACTACCTTTTGGTAGGGGCGACTAGAATTTATTCTGTGTGACGTTCAAAAGTGCCTTTAATGCCTATTTGAAATAAATGATTTGACTTTGACAGTTCAACAACATTCATTGCGATATTTACGTTGTCAACCAGATAATTTTTTCGAACATAATATGAATCAACTAGCTGCGCCCCGCGGTTTCACCCGCGTAAATGTCGATCCCGTGGGAATATCGGGATAAAAAGTAGCCTATATGTTAATCCAAGGTGTCGGCTACCTCTATACAAAATTTTATCAAAATTGCTCCAGCCGTTTGAGCGTGAAGAAGTAACTGTTGAGTATGTGTGCGTGTGCCTACGCACCGATAGTAGTAAAGTGCCAATAAAAGTCAGTGCGCTAATAGCAAGCAGTTGTTTCACTCGTCTGTCCTCGTACTTAACATTGGCGACGAGTACCCACGCAAAATAAAAGTAAAAATGTCCGGTTCGGTTTTTGGTCTTTTATCAGTGTTTGATCACAATGTACAGTCTTGGGAGACCTACAAGTGCCGCATTAAACAATGGTATGTGGCGAACGACATCACCGGGACGAGCGATCCTACAGGAACAAAGCGACGAGCTATCTTGCTGAGCGCACTCGCGGATGGCATACACAAGTTGGCATCGGATCTCGCGTTACCGAAGCAGCTGCAAGACGTGCCGTATGATGACGTACTTAAGCTTCTGGACGAGCATTTCACTCCGAAGCGGTGTGGGTTCGGCGAACGGTACAACTTTTACGCGGCTACGCAACAAGAGGGGGAGACGTATGCACAATGGGCCGCAAGGTTACGAGGTCTCTAACGTAGAAGAAGCTCTTCGAGATAAATTTGTTATGGGAATGTTGCCGGGATCTGAGAGAGAGAAGCTGTTCTCGAAAGATCTCGCGGGCCTAACATTAGCAAAGGCAATGGAGTTGGCGGAGAACACGCGGAGTGCACGTGCGGCAGCGGCCGCCGGGGTGCAGGCCGCGCCGCACGATCAGCTGTTCAAGATTGCGCGGGCGACGGATTCGGCGCCCCCAGCGCATCGGGAGGCTGCGTCGGGCTCGGGAGTTAAAGTGCAGTGTCAAGTGTGTGGCTATCATAATCACGAGACATCCCAGTGTCGGTTCGTAAAGGCAAAATGTAGGAAATGCAATGCTACGGGGCATCTGCGTAGGATGTGTAAAAAGATTAATTATGTCGAATCGAGAGCTGTGGACGAGAGCGACGATGACGGTGAGTGTTTTAATATTCGATCAGTTAAAGGGGAACCGATGACAGGAACGGTATTGGTCTCGGGAATCGAATTAAAATTCGAGATAGATAGCGGTTCGGCCGTTACAGCAATTTCTGAGGAAACTTATAAAACATATTTTAAAAATGTACCATTGTCGATGACTAATAAACGTTTGTGTTCATATACCGGTGATAAAATTGTTTGTGAGGGTATAGCGCAATTACAAGTAAGTTATGCGAATACATCGCATGTACTGTGTGTTTATGTCGTGCGAGACGGTGGTCCGCCGATTCTCGGTCGCGATTTTATTTCGAAATTTAGGTTAGAATTGTTGCCGATACAATATTGTGACCAAATGGATAAAAATGATATGTTCGTTACATTGCAATACCGTTATCCATCGGTCTTTTCGGATAAATTAGGATTATTTAATAAATTTAAAGTGAAGTTACAATTAAAGGAACATGCGAAGCCAGTTTTTGTTAGGGCTTTCGCCTTGAAAAGTAAAGTAGATAAAGAGATAGATCGATTAGTAGGGTTAGGTATATTGAAGCCGGTTGATCACGCGCGGTATGCGTCACCGATTGTGCCCGTGTTAAAGCAAAATGGATCTATACGCATATGCGCCGATTTTTCCACCGGTGTAAACAAACAGTTAGTTATTGATCAGTATCCTTTACCAACAGTAACTGAGCTTTTTTCTAAGTTGTATGGGGGACAGCAGTTTACCAAATTGGACCTGTCAAATGCTTACAACCAATTTATGTTAGATGACGAGTCACAAGAATTAACATGCATAAATACGCATAGGGGAATTTTTAAACAAACGCGTTTATGTTTTGGTATTGCAAGCGCGCCGGCCGTGTTCCAGCGCGCGATGGAGGGCGTGCTAGCTGGCGTGCCCGGCACACTCTGTATGCTCGACGATATTTTAATTACCGGGAAAACTAAATCGGAACATCTGAATAGATTACATAAAGTGCTGCAAAAATTACAAGACGCGGGACTTACCTTACAAAAAGAGAAATGTGTGTTTTTCAAAGACGAAGTCAATTACTTAGGTTACGTGATAAATAAAGATGGTCTACATAAATCACCACAAAAAATAAAAGCCATGGTGGAAGCGCCGGTGCCGGCTAATATTAATCAATTACAGTCATTTTTGGGGTTGGTTAATTATTACAGGAACTTTGTTCCTAACGCGTCTTCGATTTTATGCCCTCTGTATGAGTTGCTAAAAAAGGGTAACAGGTGGGTTTGGACACGGGAACACGATGAAGCGTTTGCCGCGATTAAAACATGTTTAGTGTCAGATCAAGTACTAGCACATTTTAACCCAGACGCTACTATAACTTTAACAGTAGATGCATCACCGGTAGGACTTTCCGCAATATTATCGCAAGTAGAAACCGATAGGTCGGAGAGACCGATCTCTTTTGCTTCGAGGACGCTTAATGTGGCTGAAAAACGTTACTCGCAGATCCAAAAGGAAGCGACAGCGATTATTTTTGGGGTTAGGCGTTACCATCAATATTTATATGGCAGGTCGGTTCCGTTTATTCTCCGGACCGATCATAAGCCACTGTTGTCGATTTTCGGACCGCACCGGGGTATACCTGAAGTTTCAGCAAACAGACTTCAGAGGTACGCGCTGTTTCTGAGCGGTTATAATTATCAAATCGAACATGTACGTAGCACTAATAACAGTGCGGATTTCTTATCTCGCGCTTGTTTACCCGAGGAGGCGGGTGTGGACAGGGGCGTGCGGGGCGTCGATGCGACGATGCCCGATCTCGACCGCGCATCGTATATTAATTTTGTGTTGGAAGGTAGTCTACCAGTAACCTTAAAAATGTTACGTGACACGACACTGGCAGATGTGACCTTGAGTAAGGTAGTGCATTGTGTGTTGAACGGATGGCCTAGGAAAATGTCTGGTGATGATATGAAACCGTATCATGCGTGTAGGACGCAACTGTCTTATGAGAATGGTTGTGTTATGCGAGGACACAAAGTTGTAATTCCGGAGAAATTACAAGCAAAAATTCTAACGGAATTGCATCAATCCCATTTAGGTATTGTTAAGACAAAGGCAGAGGCGCGGGCGCGTGTTTGGTTTCCGGGAATCGACGCTGCTTTAGAGCGATTGATAGGCTCGTGTGAAGTGTGCATGCAATTACGACCATCACCGACGCGGGCGCCGATTGCGCACTGGGAATATCCGCCAACGCCATTTTACCGGGTTCATATTGATTTTCTGGGGCCTATTAACAATAACACCTATTTAGTAGTAGTGGATGCCTATTCCAAGTGGGTGGAGGTTTACAATATGAAGTGCAGTACTTCTACTTCAGCAACAATTGACAGATTATATGATTTTATGTCAAGATTTGGTATTCCGCATACACTGGTTAGCGACAATGGTACATCATTTACGTCACAGGAGTTTGAGGCTTTTTGTAGGGTGAACGGAATTTCACACATGACGTCACCGACATACCACGCGGCCAGTAACGGCCAAGCAGAAAGTTATGTTAAGATAGTAAAGAAGGGTATTAAAACAAGCTTACTTAGTGATAATGGGCCGCGTAATTTAAATAACAAACTTTTAAAATTCTTGTTTGACTACAGAAATTCCGTTCACTCAATAACGGGGTACTCTCCGGCTGAGCTGGTCTATGGTCGGAAGCTTAGAACGCGTCTTGATCTGTTGAAACCCGAATCGCCGTCGCCATCGTCCACGGCACTCGCTAAAATTGTTAAACGTAAACAGTGTTTGCAAAATAAGACGGGCGGACACAACACCCAAGTTTTTGCTACCGGTGACATAGTTTATTATAAAAATCATACAGTAAATGGTAAATATACTTGGTGCAAAGGGATAGTCATTAAAAAAATCGGCAAAGTGTTGTATTTAATTAAAGATGAAGTAACATCAAAGGCTTTAAGAAAACATAAAAATCAGATAATAAGGTATAAAGGCGACGATTGCTGTGACGACAAAGACGAGGATATAGACTTAGAGGAGACAAGTGGTGGCACAATGACAGAGATGCAGATTCCGGAACAGATGTCGCCAACGGGCACTGTGGAAGGAAGTACAGATGCGTCAATGGCTGAAGATAGTTCCAACCTGGCAAGAGCAGCCGCGCCATCAGGTACAACCCCCGTGTTTGTTTCACAGCCAACAATTTCAGACAATTCCGGGGAGGAGGATGAGTACCAGGAGGCTTTAGCCGGCTCTCCTAGCACGGGATCTTCTGGAGAAGCGCCACCGCAGCAGCAGGCAAGTGAGCCTGTGCCAACACCACGGTCTAAACGCAATCGGCCTAAAGTCAACTACAAACTGTTCTATTAGAAAGTAAGTTTAGTAATAGCACATTTTTAAAGCATTGTAGTTTTGTATTGTATTGCTAAGCTAAGGGGAGGAATGTTGAGTATGTGTGCGTGTGCCTACGCACCGATAGTAGTAAAGTGCCAATAAAAGTCAGTGCGCTAATAGCAAGCAGTTGTTTCACTCGTCTGTCCTCGTACTTAACAGTAACAAACATATAAACACACACACACACACACAAACTTTCGCCTTTATAATATTAGTGTGATGGATTAGCAATATCCTTCAAAATGATTCAGATTGATAGTGTGTTAAGTAATTATGTTGCTGACCAACAATATTGTTTGGTAATTATGTTGCTGACCAACAATATTGTTTGGTAATTATGTTGCTGACCAACAATATTGTTTGTAATTTTGTTGCTGACTAACAATATTGTTTGGTAATTATGTTGCTGACCAACAATATTGTTTGGTAATTATGTTGCTGACCAACAATATTGTTTGGTAATTTTGTTGCTGACTAACAATATTGTTTGGTAATTATGTTGCTGACCAACAATATTGTTTGGTAATTATGTTGCTGACCAACAATATTGTTTGGTAATTTGATTTATACGCGAAATAATGCGCCCTCAGAATATCAGGACGGTAACCAATCAGTTCACATTTAAAATGAAAGCGCGAGAACACATACACAAGAAGTTGGCAGATTCGTCTCAGAATGAAGTGGTTGTAGGTTTTCTTGTTCTATGTTCTATGTTACGGGTTTGGTTTCCGCACTTAGTCCTTCAGTGGACCATTGTGCGTGGGCCATGGCGGCCGTCGGTGGTTATTCCAACCAGCCCACCTCCCTCCAGAAGCTGATCAAGTCTCCTGGTCTGTTTAGAACATCTGTGTACGATCTGGGTGTCCCGAGGGTTTCTGATCTTATCTGGGTAACGCCTGTGCACTCAAAGAGCACATGCGCAATGGTTTCATCAGTCTCCATGCAAGCTCTGCACAGGGGACTGTCTGTTATGCCCAGTGTGTGAAAGTGTTTATTTAGCGAGCAGTGTCCCGTGATGGTCCCCGTCATCAGGCGCAGGCCTTTCCTGTCCAGTCGTAAAAGGCGCCTGGTTAGCCTGCCGTCCAGTGACGGCATGGCTTCTTTGGACTGCCTGCAGCCTGGTGACGACGACCACCAGCTTTCTGCTTGTGTGTGGGTGTGCTCCTGTAGCCACCTGCGTAGTTGGTTGAAGGGGATGGGCACGATAGGTTCCGGTCCACAAACTGACATGCTGGAAGCCCTTCTGGCCAGCTCGTCAGCTGCGTCGTTGCCTAGCGATCCACTGTGTCCTTTTATCCATTGTAGTGTCACTGAATTGCGGTTCGATACAGTAACCCGCTCAAGCGCATTGTGACATTCTTGTATTAAGTTCGATGTGATGCATTTTTTATCTAAGGATTGGAGGACCGAGGCGCTGTCGGAGAGTATGCGAACATGGGTGTTCGTAACTCTCCTGGCCGCTATGGCATAAGCCGCCTGCAATATGCCCACACACTCTGCTTGGTAGACCGTGTTGAGCATTCCCAGCGGTTTGGATATTTTTATGTTGAGATCGTGTGAGAAGACTCCGACTCCAGTTCCGCAGTCGGTCTTTGAGCCATCGGTGTAAATTCTCAGTTCTTTCGGTCCTGAGTGATCGCACTGCTCCTCTTCAAGCACTATGTTATAGTGCTTTTGGAGGCAGTACTGTTTCGGGGCTTTGTCGCAAGGTGATGCCATCATTGGCTGCCGTTTGATCGCATCTTCTTTTAAGCGTGTGTGTTTGACCCTAGAGTCATTGCTCAGGGTCCCTGATTTGGAGAGCCTAAAGGCAGCCAGGGCCGCCTCCTCCCGCACTATGAGGTGTAGAGGCGGCAGTCCAAGCATAGCTTGTAGGGCAGCAGTGGGTGTAGTTCTCATGCAGCCAGTGATTGCCACACACGCGAACCGCTGCAGCTTTTCAAGGTCTTTTTGGGCTGTGCTCAGGTCTGTTCTGGGCCACCAGACTAGTGAGCCGTATGTAATTATCGGTCGGATGACTGTGGTGTATAGCCAGTGAGTGACCCTGGGGCTTATCCCCCAATTCTTGCCAAGCATTCGCTTGCATTGCCACAGGGATATACTGGCTTTCGTAGTAATGTAGTTGGTGTGCTTTGCCCAGTTCAGCTGTTTGTCCAGAAAGATGCCCAGGTATTTGGTTTCAGTTGAAAGGCTTAGGGTTGTACCAAAGAAGCGTGGTAGTTGTAATGTCGTCAGTTTCCTCTTTTTTGTGAAGAGAACCAATTCGGTTTTTGTGGGGTTCACTGATAGTTGGTGTTTACCACACCAGTTTTCTATTATTTTCAGGGCCTGGCGCATTAGATTGCACAGGGTGTTTTCGTGGGTGGTTTTCTTGTTTCTCTCTCATAACTTTTTCTTTTGTTTTGGTTTATATATTTTTTGTATGTAGGTATGTATTTATTCTTATATTTTACTTATAAATATGTTCTATTTGTTTTCTGCTATTGCACCTACTGTGTATTGTTTCTGCATCATCCTAAGGTAGACTGGTAGAAAATGCCCATGGCATTAAGTCCGCCTTTGTACAGTTTTTAGTTGTGCATAAATTTATTTATTTATTTATTTATTTAAGGAAAAACAAACAATAGCACAATAAGAAACAGTCATAAAATCTTAAATATAAAATTTAAAACAATTATGCTACCCACTACGTTCTCCACGGATTACAATTTAAAGTACTTAAAACTAGCTAGTAACACAGATACATTACCTATATAACAATCATTGCCCTAGAACTCATACTTATCTGGATTTTTTAATTAATAAAAGAAAGAAATTAATATAAAGTAAATATTTGTGTGTAAATTATTAAACTTTACTTTATTATACAAGGTGTAACAGAAAAAAGAGTAATAATAATAAAATAAAATAAAAACGCAAAAAAACTAAAGTAAAAAAAAAACGCAAGTCCTGAAAGTAGTTTGTTCATAAATGACTAATGAATCGATTTCAAGGTATTTCCTTTAATAAAAAAAAAAAAATAAAAAAAAATGTGTTTTGCCATAATGACCGCCGATTTAGACAAGGAAAATTAAATCTTATTACAAGATACAATTGTAAACACACAAGCAACGCTAGAGTCAACATGAATTTTGTCTATAATATTAGTTGGCTCAGAAAGAAAAAAAAAAGAAAAAAAAAAGGTGGGTAAAGAGGTGCATGAGGTCCTGCGCTAGTTATGCCCCACATTACACATTGCCTTGCTGATCTTTTAGGGTTGCTTGTATTTGCTTCTTAAATGAATTTTTACTAAGAAAGAGAATGTCGATTGAATTAAACTCATTATTATATGTCTCGACCATACGATGAAATGGTGAGCGCGAGCCGGCGTTGGATTTACATAGGCTGGTAGCAAATAGACGTCGAGTACGTACCTCACGTACATGAACTGTTCGAGGAACCAGGTAACATAAACTCCTTACTAAGTCCGGACAATCAAAATTATTGCGGCACACATTGAACAGAGTCATAACTTCCAGAAGTTTCCGTCTTGACTTTAAGGTCAGAAGATCATACTTTTTAAGAAGTGAGTGGTATGACATTTTATTCCGATAACATCTAAAATTCAAAGCACGAAGGTATTTACGTTGTACTAGTTCTAGTCTTTCACTATATTTGACGTAAAAAGGGTTCCAAATAGGTACTGCAAACTCTAACTGTGGCCTAATTATAGATTTGTATAAGTGCAAAAAGGTGGAAGGTCGACGAAAATCCCTGGAAGATCTCATGACAAAACCAAACATTTGGTAGGCTTTGTTAACAATTTTATCTATATGAGCATCCAGATGGAGCTTCGAATCTAGCAGAACACCAAGATCACGGAGAAAACTTACTTTACTAATTGGCGTATTAGCAAGACGATAGTCGAACTCATTAATCTTTTTCTTTTTGGTAAATGTTATAGCATGACACTTTGGAAGACTGAGGTAAAGCTTATTGGAAGAACAATAGCTAGAGAAACGGTCTAAATCCTGCTGGAAGTTACAACAATCGACTTTATCAGAAATAACTTTATAGACCTTTAAATCGTCCGCGTAGAGAAGAAATTTAGAATTTTGAAAACAGTCTTTTATGTCGTTAATGTATAAAATAAATAATAAAGGGCCTAAAATGGAACCTTGTGGTACACCAGAGGTGACCCGAAAACAGCTAGATTCAAAGCCATTAACAACAACCTTTTGTGTTCTGTTAGTTATGTAAGATATAAACCACCGTAAAAGGTCCCCTCTGATTCCATTGTAAGCAATTTTATTAAGTAACAGTGTGTGGTCCAGTTTATCGAAAGCCTTCTGAAAATCTGTGTAAACCGCATCAATCTGCTGTCTATTATCGAGACTATCAAACAGTTGGGACGTGAAAATGAGGAGATTGCTAACGCAAGATCTGTCTTTAACAAAGCCATGCTGTTCTTTTATTAAAACACTGCGAATAGCAGGATATAATTTATTATGTACCAGTCTCTCAAATAACTTGGAAAAAGCAGATAGTATAGAGATAGGTCGATAGGTCGCTACGTCATGCTTGGAACCACTCTTATGAACTGGTACAATATTTGCATGTTTCCAAACTTCAGGGAAAATACCACATGACAAACATTTATTAAATAAAATTAGTAAGGGATAGCATAATGTATCACACGTGTTTTTCAGAAAAACCGAGGGAATCCCATCAGGACCAGGACCTTTGGATGAATCTAGGGATTTTAATTCTTTATTTATTTCATCAAGGGACAGTTGCAGTTGGCTTAGGAGGACATCATGGTCAGCATTTCTAGATGGTGGTTCCCAAGCGTTATAGTCAAATGTTGATGGCTCATAAGCAGACTGGAAAAATGTAGCAAACAAGTTGCAAGTAGTAATAGGATCATTGGATGAAATTTGATTGTAATGAACTGTGGATGGGATTTTATTCGTAGTTTTACGGCTAGCAACATACGTCCAAAATGTCTTAGTATTGGTAGTAACACTGTCTTCAATTGCATTAATATATTTGTTAAAGCAAATGTCAGCTACTTTTTTAAATTTTTTCCTGTTACTCGAGAATACCTCATAGTCACATAAATTCCCATACTTTTTCCACCTAACCCAGGCTTGAGTTTTCTTTTTGTAAGTATGTATGAGAGATTTGGAAAACCAATTGGGGAAATTAGCATTTTTTTGTCGACATGTGGGTGTGTGTGATTTTATAATTTCATAAAGTTTTTCATAAAATGTAGAAACAGATTCATTAGGTGTTAAGTTATCTAGTAAGACATTCCAATCCACGTCACATAAATCAGTATTTATTTTGTCATAGTTAGCTTTGTGATAATTTAGTTTGTTATCGGCAGTACATTTACGAATATGTGTGGGGTGAGAGAAAGAAATGTGTGCATACAAGGCTGGATGATAGGTGTCAACAGGTAAAAGGGGGACATCAGGAGAGAATGTGACTGCATGAGTATTACAAAAAAATAAGTCTAAGATGCGTCCGCTAGAATTGAAAAAGCCATTATATTGTTTCAAAACATGTTGCGAACAGAAATTTAATAAAGAACGAGTTACGTTTGTCAGTTTGTTGTTCACAGCATAATCCATATACAATAGCTTTCTCACCCAAGCAAGCGAGGGTAAATTAAAGTCACCCGTTAAAATAATATTTTCTACGGAAGAGTCATCGTCACACAACACTGACAGAGAATTAAGAAAAGTCAAGTATGTATCGTCAACAGCGTTAGGGGGTATGTAGGTAGCACAAATTATATGATATTTATTGCTTTTAGCGGGAACTTTAACTAACACATGCTCGGGCAAGGTTATCGGGGGCAAAAATGAAATACTGGAGGGATTTAGTTCTTTAGATACGGCTATAAGGACACCACCGCCATCTTTTTTGTTAGTGAGTACACGGTTACGATCGCATCTAAACACCAAATAGCGTTGATCAATGAATTCATTATCAGATATGTCAAATGTCAACCAGGTCTCGGTCAAGATAATGACGTCATATGCATGCGACATAATATTTAAATATAGGGTATTCAGTTTAGTCCTGATTCCTCGACAGTTTTGATAATAAATTGATATTTTACTATCATTAGCCATTTTTAAAATCTGAGGGTACAAGAAAATAAACCAAAGGCAAAGAAATATTCACTATGTAACCCATAATTAAACTTAAAACATGCGAGTCATACACAAATGTGAGGGTACAAAAAAATGAACCAAAAACAAAATAACATACACTTTGAAACCCATAAGTATACTTAAAATAAACCAACGCTGAAAGCTCACGCGGTATGTTCTCGGTGAATAATATTAAAAAGTAGATACAATCGACAGAGTAACTTATAAAAATCTCAAGCAACAATATAAAAATTGTTTTCAGGAATTGATTGCAAGACGTACTAATTTTAACATCGTGCATTAAATTTAATGAGGTAAGGAAATATTGCAAAGAGCGAATTGCAATCTTTAGCAAATTAAGCACACAACTATTAGCAAAAAAATATAACCAATAAACATTTAGCCAGACATTATTTTTACACGGGACGGATACTACTAAGATAAAGAAATATTGTAAATAGTGCAATGTAATCATAAGCATAATAAGCACACAGCTGTTGGCAAAAAAATATGACAAACAAGCATATAAACAGATGTTATACTTATACAGGTACAATACGTAATAAAGTGAACGTTTTGAAATAAATACCAACAGCGTACTAAGGCGAATTATTTGACCTAAACTTATTACAAATGTCGTCCTCTGAACGGATCGCAATCGTAGGTGAGTCATCATTCTCCTTGACCAGCACAGTAGCATTACGGACCCACACATACTTATACTTGCTTGTTTTGGCAGCGTCGCGGCATTTACGAAATAACTCCTTATTACGAAGCGTCAGGTGTTCGTTAATATAGATACGACATTGAGTCCCAGCGAGTCCTATTCGGTCTGATGTAATTCCTTTAGATAATCGATAAGCGCTCAGTACATTATCACGGAGTAGTCGGGAAGTAAACTTCACAATAATATTTTTCGGACGTTGATTATGCGTGTGTGCGTGTGGAACACGGTGAATAGCCACTATGTCTTTTTTTGTCATAGGTATGTTAATAGCTGCCGCAATTGACTCCATAATAACCACCAGATTTTCGCCACGTTTTTCCGGCAAGTTACCAATTTCGATATTGCACTGCCTAGCATGCTGTTCCAGGCGATCTATTTTATTAATCAGTGTAAATATGGGCTCAGACGTAGAGGTAACGAACTTCGACTCCATCTCATTTGTACGGTTTACAGTATCAATAATGTTCGCAGAGTTGAATTCCACCGATGACTTTAACTCATCGACAACCTTCGATAATTCTTGATGTTTTGTGTTTAGAATAGTAATATCTGTTTTTGTATTGGAAAAATCAGAGCGTAATTCTTTCAACTCGGATTGAATTTGACAGGAGGTAGTTGCTAAATTATCAAATTCATTTCGAAGATTACTAATATTCGAGTTGATATTGGAAAACTGGTCGCGGATTTCAGTGCTCAGAATGCACATTGATCTCTTGAATTCCTCGGAAAGAGCAGAGATATCCTCTCTCAAGTCGCATTCCGGCAGCTTCCTCTTAAAGTTTCTCTGAGTCATATTAGGGATGGCGTCGTCGCCTGAGTATAAATCAGGAACGGAATGGCATTTACTGCTTTTCGGCGAGTGTAGCACAAAGGAAGCGTCCAATTCGGCCATAATCAGCTGTTATGAAAACTAGGTATCTTATCCGTCCAGCTGATAAGCACTTGTTCCACGATGTTTTATGCCAAGCCGGTGCTGAGTAAAAGAGATGAAAAATCACCACCGTTCTGTTTACTCGCGGGGGTGAAGGGGGCCGCACTCATGCGACTCACTGCACGAAGTAGTGTGAGCGAGTCAAAAAATATAGTCCGCACTGTTTCCTCGCGGGGGTGAAGAGGGCCGCACTCTCGCTACACGCGCACCGTGAACCGTGTTTAGTTATTTAAAAGCAAACAGGCGTATGACGAATTTGAGTTTTATTGTCTTAGTAGCAAGGTTAGATTTTATATGGCACCGAACTACACTATTTAAGTAAAACTGATAATGCGTCTGCTCCAGCTAGTATACGAGGACGAACTCAAGTTTTAATAAATAAATAAAATATTTTGTATTTGGTTGAAAGCCAGCAAAAGGGTAGTATATAAGGTCAGCGGGATTGTCTGAAAGGGTTACCGCTGGCCCGGAACATAAAGGGCTAAGGAAGGAACACGGGTGGGTTTTAGTCAGTAAGAGTCTAACACTCCCTTCCGCTCCACCCAGAGCGGGAGGGGTCATTTGATGATTTCCCATCTTAAAAAAAAAAAGTTAGTCTATAAGGGTAAAAGTGTGGTGTAAGGGTAGTCAAAGTCCCGCCAGGGTCGCGGGTTGTTCGAAAGAGATACCGTGGCCACTGGCACAGGCAACTGAAGGAACACGGGTGGATTTTAGTCAGTAAGAGTCTGACACTCCCTTCCGCTCCGCCCAGATTTGATGATTTCCCATCTTAAAAAAAAAGTTAGTCTATAAGGGTAAAAGTGTGGTGTAAGGGTAGTCAAAGTCCCGCCAGGGTCGCGGGTTGTTCGAAAGAGATACCGTGGCCCCTGGCACAGGCAACTGAAGGAACACGGGTGGGTTTTAGTCAGTAAGAGTCTGACACTCCCTTCCGTGGCTCATTTGATGATTTCCCACCCAAAAAAAAAAGGGTAGTCAAAGTCCTGACTGACTGATATATCAACGCACAGCCTAAACCGCTGGTCCTAGAGACATGAAATTTGGAGGGTGTGTTCTTTTTGAAGAGTAAGTATCCACTAAGAAAAGGCTTCGATATTCCACCCCTAAGAGGGTAAATAGGGGGAGGTGAAATTTCACGCGGACGAAGTCGCGGGCAGAAGCTAGTCTCATATAAATGTCATCAGTTGCATTCAGCGTCATGTCCTACGCCGCGTCAAGATGCTTGCTATGGATTTGCTATATCAACTGATGTGGTATCTTTGAAACGCTCACTGTAGCTTCAAAAATATTCCAACGGTTACACGTGAGACGCCAAGACCGTGTGAAGACCATGTAGATTGAAGTCTGAAATGGTCTTTTGAGGAATGAACCACACAGATTGAGTCGACATGTCCAGTCAGTGCACGTAGTTGTCACTAAGTTTTAACACTGAGAACAATGAACTCTGTAGAACACTATATTTATTGTGTATTCAGAGTATGTACGCCTAGAATCCAGGCAGTGAGTAAATAGATAGATAAATACATAGCATATAATCATTACACAGCTCTTTTACAATATTGCTTATTCCGTGGGTTTTTAAGGGTCGTCAGAAGCCCAGAAGTCTGTTAACCTAGAGTTAGTAATAACATTTAATTAGTGACTCAAGCGTAAGTGGTTCTTGTTTGATTCTTTTTTTTTTAAATAACGTTTTAAACATCCCTGATTCCAGACACAACACCACCCGAGCAGAAGGGCCAGTTCACACCCGAGCGAGACCTGCTCCGTGCTGTGTGTCGCGCGCGCTGCTCCACCAACTACGTCATGATAGCCAGCAGTGTGCTCGCGCGCGGCCTGCCTGTCCAAGTACGGGACTGATACAAGGCTGGAAAGGTAGGCTTAAATAAAAAAAAACGTTTGATTCAGGAAAACCCATATTACCGTCAAATAAAATATAAAATAAAAATGTCAATGCAATTAAATTGAACGAAAGAGTAGTCATCATCTGCCTAGCCTTTTCCCAACTATGTTGGGGTCGGCTTGCAGTCTAACCGGATGCAGCTGAATACCAGTATTTTACATGAAGCGACTGCCTATCTGACCTCCACAACTGGGTTGTGGAGGTTAGATAGGCAGTCGCTTCTGGGTAATACGATACCCCTTGGTAAGACTGGTTGTCAGACTTTCGGGCTTCAGACTACCCTTAACGATTGTCAAAGATCCACAAATGGCAGCCGGGACCAACGGCTTAACGTGCTCGCCGAGGCACGGAGGGGTCTCGGTATGTAAAGATGGTCACCCATCCACATTACCATCAAATAAAATATCAAAATTATTATACCAAGAGTGGATAAGAATGAAATAAAATGTCAATGCAATTAAAATGAACGAAAGAGTAGTATAAGGGACAATAATACTAAATAATAAGATCAAGTTCAATGCTAACATAATGAAGAGTTTCTATAAAATAGCTAAAACTTGTCAAAAGAATTGGCGCAGTTCACAGCGTTCTATCAAAAGACAAAACTGCACCGTTACCGGCTATGGTATAAATATAAAGTCGTTACTACTTTTATGGAAGTTTAGGTTGGCGCCAACCCTCACTGGCCCGCGTGGTGGATTATGGCCCACTCCCTGTGTCCAGCCTGTGTCCCAGCAGTGGGAACGTTGTAGGTTAATTACGCCAAGTTGCTTTCATGTTCTTTGCTCTCTGGATTCGCACCCATTCAGGTGCACATTGTACAGTCATGAGCACTAATATGTTAACACTTGGCAACTTTAAATTGCGATTTTTTCACGAAATAATGAATGCAACGTTGAAATACGACACTTTACATATACCCATGGGTTCGAAAATACTATGTTCCTATTAATATAAAATTTCATTCAAAAATAAAGGAGAAAATCGCCTTTGAGTAAAGCCAAGTGTATACATGCTTATGCTCGTGACTGTACAGACGTCAGCACATCAAGCTATCCGAAACTGTGCAATTTTCCTAATCAACTTTGAACCTTATGCTTTAGCGATAAAGTTAAAAATCTATTAAAGAAATTTGACAGATTGTAGTGGCTTGATGTGCTGGCGTCTGTACTTTGCAGCGATATTTTTCATTAGAACTAAAAGAGTCGAAGGCCGATTTTGTTGTTCACAAACTAAACTAAATTTAAGTTCAGTGCTTCTTTTTCTTTCTATTTCATTAAGAAAAGGACAGAAGATGTTTTTTTTTAGTACTGTCAAATTAATCAGCGCCTGACGTAAATTCACGTTTTAGGCAAGTTTTTAATCACGTCTAAACTTGTATGGAGTAGTGTCAAGCGCTAATTAATTCCAATAGTCAGCCATAATTTTATGACGATTTTATAAAAATAATTAAATTACATTACTTCAACGAATTATTACGTTATTTATTGTTTCAGGTGGCGTCATGAAGCTATTTTACGTAAGAACTGACTGATGTTCATAATAATAAAAAATATGTCTACTATACTTTTAAGGGACGTAGTCATTATTTTTAGTTATAATTTATAAATAACATTACTTTTAGTGTATAGTGATTTCGAACGAATGTTATAAAAACTACGTTATGTATTCGAAAAACCATTTTCAATCAAGTCTTACCATGTGCCAAATTTCATCCATATCTCTTCAGCCGTTTATGCGTATTTGCTAATATTTATTTTCCTCTACTTTTGTGTGGTATCTAAGTATGTATCGTTGTCACATTTTTTTGTGAGCCTTTGTGTAAATTTCATCTCTCTCTGTCAATGTAATTCAAAGATTTAAAAAGACCTGTAAATATTTTAAAACAAAATTATGTTATGGTTAAAGTTAAATAAAACTATATTTGTTTTAATAATGATTTTTATTTTCTTCTACAATTGACGTGAAATGTTTGTTTAAGATTACGGCGTAGTTTGACGTCAATAATACAACTTATATACAGGCTGGTCAAAAAGTCGTGGATCAGACGAAATAGGGGGATAAAGGAGGTCATGTCCAACGCTTTTAAAGTGAGAAATAATTTTTGGTTATGCTTCAAAATTTTTGGAAAAAAAAACAAATGCTCTTGGAACTTGGTACCCAGAGCCGCAATAGAACTTTTGTAGTGCTGATACATTATCTAGTAATAATACAACACCGTTTGTTTTAAGTATATTACATTTTTTTTTAAAATAAGTCTAATTGTAAAAGAACTCTGTATACAAAAAAACTTTTTTACAAAAAAAAAACAACCGACTTCCGAAAAACACTATAAAGTGAAAAATAACTTTAATT
The DNA here is from genome assembly GCA_916614155.1 of Mesoligia furuncula. Classification (NCBI taxonomy): domain Eukaryota; kingdom Metazoa; phylum Arthropoda; class Insecta; order Lepidoptera; family Noctuidae; genus Mesoligia; species Mesoligia furuncula. The sequence continues at coordinate 3,756,036 of OU744810.1, forward strand.
TCGGAAGTCGGTGTCTTTGGATTTGTATTTTAGTTTTTTGCCACCGACTTCCGAAATTAAAGTTATTTTTCACTTTATAGTGTTTTTCGGAAGTCGGTTGTTTTTTTTTTGTAAAAAAGTTTTTATTTTTCACTTTTTAGTGGGTCAGTTTGTAATTTATCTAAGTTACAATAGCCTAATGTCAACTGCTCATCACCTTTTACAAAATATTGCTTTACCCGATGCAGGGACGTTAATTGTTGAGGAGTTCCCCTAATAAGAGCCAGGAGAACTGGAGCTGTTTGAGAAGTCACCATTAGCTCCATATCACCATATGCATTGTAACGAGCATAAATTGCTTAGCAACCATATTAAAGCAATCGAATCGCAACCCGTGAAATATTTGTCATTGAGTAGTTCCGATAGCCATCTGTGGTCTTTATCATCAGCTCCACTTTACCAAATGATGATTTTCGAGAGCAAATGCTCAAAAAAGTATTTTCCGTATCGGTTCGTAAATGACGGAGTTATGAAATATGAACAGATCGTTAATGTAGATAAAGAACAATGCTCAAAAAAAAACCCAGGCTTGGCGCAAACGGAATGTATCTCATTTTTTTTGTATAAATGTGAAATGAAATACCACATAGGTGGCATCATCAAAATCGATGGCTAAATGTAAAAAAATGCTATTTGTTTAGTGGCAGGGATTATTTTTACTTAATTGTTTTTCTGTGTGAAGCTACGTAAAATCACATGACTTTCTTTGATTATTCGTACGTATTCATCGTACGCATCACTACAGCGCTCTAAGATGCATACCCCAAATCTTTTAGCGGATTACGTGCTTCAGCATAACTTTAACCGACTAAGGACGGCATTTGTGCGGTTGGAAGCAAACGACCCAGAATTGACGGACTTCCCGAGATTTACACAAGAAGAACTGATTTTGTTTGCAGTGGGTACATATCACTTCAAAATAGCTCGCTCGTATTGTAGCGAACACATCAAGAGGACGGGCGTGTATGAAATCGAAGTTTTTAGAGACCCAGTGCCCGTCGATTTAAATGGTGAAAACTGCAATTTAATTAGATGTCGCATACAATCAAGACACGTAAGGAGCAAGACGTATTATACGTACATTTTATATAAAAGAGAAAGTGGCAGGAATGGCATATCGGGGCACTATTGCTCTTGCATTCATGGAAAGAGAACGTTGGGCAGTTGCGCCCATGTGATGTCAGTGATATATTACCTAGGATGGGCTAGATACCAAAACGATTTCGCACACCCCGCGCTATCATTAGAAAACGTTGTAATAGACATAGAAAACCAATAAATGATCTTTCGATTCTGTTTACATTGTTTTTTTTTTACTCTAGTAGGAACTTTATATTCCCTGGTACATTATTTTTGATGTTCCCATGAAGTCGAAGAGAACTAAAAACCAGTCCAGTAAGTATAAGTTGTTACTATTTTTATTAGGTAAGTACCTTAAAGTTACCCCTGCCATAAAATAAATAGCAATTTTTCGCATTCAGCCATCAGTTTCAATGTAAAGCGTTTCTTTTTGTCATCTAGTATATGCTAATTATAAATATTTCAATTACATTTTGAAGTACTTGAACGTTAACCCTGCCACTAAACAAATAGCAATTTCTTACATTTAGCCATCTATTTCGATGATGCCACCCTATGTGGCATTTTGTTATAAGGTCATACCAAAAATCTGAGATACGTTTCATTTGCGCCAAGCCTGGGTTTTTTTTTCATACTTCGTGAGCATTGTCCTTTTTAGGTTTTTGTTGATTTTTCAAAAACTGCTTGTCCTATTTCGATAAAATTTTCATGGGACCATTTGGGAAGCATACCCTTTCCAACAAAGAAAGAATTTTTCAAATCGGTTGGCAAGCGACGGAGTTATGCGCGAACAAATATAAAAAAAAAAAAAATACAAACATCCGAATTGAGAACCTCCTCCTTTTTTAGAAGTCGGTTAAAAATATTCATAACTTTTAGGGCAATTGAATTATGGCCATGCTGTAGAAAGATTTTTGTTGGAAATGACCTCCTTTATCTCCCTATTTCGTTTGATTCGCGACTTTTTGACCAGCTTGTATAACATTATTTTTTACATATCTTGACATTCTCGAGACCCTCCCCGAGGGTCGAGGTCCCGAGAAATGTCAAGTATCCACTCCTGGGCCCCAATTCTGCATTATTTCCCGCGAAATCTTACCTCGTGCAAAACCGCGTCAATATCGTGTCTTGTTAACGGCAAGGAATCGAAATGTCAACCGTACGGACAACATGTATTTTGACAGATCAAACCAGGCATGGGTTCACGAGAATACGTTAGTAGCAGATGTCGTGAGGAATTGACGTGGTTTTAAAGTAAGGAATCGTTGAGTGGTCCATAGCATTTGGAAGTACGAGGGGCCGAAGCCAACTCGCAGAGGCACGTTAGACGTTTTTTTATTAAAAGCGGCACCAACCGACGATTGTACATTGCAAGTGCACCCAAGGACAATACCCGGGACTATTTCAGGACATGGAAACAAAGATATTGGATTATGGGTTTGGGTGGCCAAAATTAACAGTCGGTCGATTCTGTTAGAATCTCACCGTGAGAAGTTAGGTGAAATGAGCTGTCATTCCATTTGATGCTATGGATTGACACTAATGACAGCTCACTTTAAGCTCACTTCACCCAAGTTATCACGGTGACATTTGTACAGAATAGCACTACTGGTATAGTATATTATTTTGGATCTGCGCGGAATGGTCTCGAAGATAACGATAATATTGCACCTTATTTAACGGTTTGTGCAAGAAGGGTTACATAAAGATCCTCTAAAAATTTAATGTGATTCATTTTGCTTTTTGCTAACCGTGTATTTTCACGGCTAATTCAGTAGGTACAAATATCCCAAGAAAAGTATCGCTTCGGAAATCATCGTCAACTTAGGAAATACGAACGCGTGATGATGAGATCTATTATAGATTTTTTTTATCATTGTTATAGATTAACAACTGCAATTCCAAAAAAACTCTTCAAAACTTTTGAGTGACATGCTGATCTGCAACCGAAGTAGGTAATTCGACTGAGACAAAACTTCATTGAAACGTCCATAGATAGGTGCACTACCAAAAAGCGCGGCAGTGTTAAACTTAAAAGGTTTGTCTCTGTTCTTCTGTGTTACTCTGTGGCGCGAAAATTCTAATTTGAAAACACGAAGATTACCGAAGCGCATAACTTTTCTTGTTAACTGTACATCCAGTGCACATTTTTTTTCATTTGATTTCGATAGCCGTTGGTGTTGTTCAAAAGGAGAAATCTATGGTCCTGAAGTTGACATAGTGTCCTTTTCCATATATATCACTTTATGTTTACTGCACCGGGACACTCTCTCGTGGTCGCTGGACGGCCGAGGCGCGCGCGCGACGACGACGGGTGGAAGGTGGAGTGCGCTCCTTCGAATCCGTCTGACGCTGGATCAACTGCAAACGATATAAAGTTAATTTAAAACAAGAAATTATAAAATCGTTCCATCATAGACCTCGTCTATCACTTTCCATCAGGCGTGATCGAGGTGACGAGCGGGCGACCATTCATCTATAAAAAAATATAAAATACTGCCTCGTCCGGATAGTGCGCGCAAGAGTACTGTTTATTATGTACAGACGCCAGCACATCAAGCTACTACAATCTGTCAATTTTTAAAAATAGATTTTCAACCTTATCGCTAAAGCATAAGGTTCAAAGTTGATTGGGAAAATTTGACAGTTGCGGGTAGCTTGATGTGCTGACGTCTGTACACCATAAAAATTACAGATATAAATGTAGACATTTTACAAAAGGTGACACAATGGGCGGTCTTATCGCCTATTTATTAATAGAAAACAAACGGCTCATAATATCAAATTAAATTTCAGTCAAGAACATCCATCGGTTTCTTACTAAACTTCAACAATGTCCGACGATCCTGGATAAATATCGCTTTTGTTGACTGTACGTGCACGATTCCAATTGGTCATTTCCTATCGAGAAGAGCCCGGAACACACTCAACGTTTAAGTACTCTTAAAAATAATTGGTTTTAACAATATTTTCTAATAATGGATTTTGTCTGTAAAGAATTCTCCTGATTTGTGCCCAGTTACTGACAAAAGGCTCGCCCTTATTATACAGGGATACTTTTCAAAGACCATCCAAATTTTTACATGGTGTTCCACCCATGAATATAAACAACTTTCACTATGGGACCAACTCTGAAATCACGGAAAAAAAGTCAAATGTTTCATACAAAACTTCAATGACCAAAATGTATGAAACAGCAGATTTTTTTTTTCGTGATTTCCGAGTTGGTCCCATAGTGAAAGTTGTTTATATTCATGGGTAGAACACCATGTAAAAATTTGGATGGTCTTTGAAAAGTAGGTAACCTTGTATACATACATAACCAGCATATAACGTTCCCAGTGCTGAGCCACAGGCCTCGTCTCAGTGAGAGGGAACGGGCAGTAATCCACCACGCGGGCCCAGTGCGGGTTGGTAGATGTCACATGTCTTCGAATTTTTTATTCTAGGTCATGCCGTACTTACGAGTTGAAAGTAGTGGGTTCGAACCCAGACAGGCGCTTTACTTTGTGTAAATTATTTCATCACCACTGCTCTCAAATCGGCGAAGGAAAACATCGTGAGGAAACCGGCATGTCCTGTTATATGGCATACTAGATTCTGCCCGCGACAACGTCCGCGTGAAATTTCATTCTCCCCCCATTCACCCTATTAGGGGTGGAATTTCGAAAAACCCTTTCTTAGTGGATACCTGCTCTTCACAAAGAACACACACTCCAAATTTCATGTCTCTAGGACCAGTGGTTTAGGCTGTGCGTTGATATATCAGTCAGTCAGTCAGGACTTTTATATGTATAGATAAAAATATCTGGTGAAATGTCAATGTATTTCACAATTTCACACTTCAGGAATACACGCGTGATTGTTATAGCAACTTCTCAATTGCTTACCTCATCAATTCTAATGATATCGATGATCTCCAGCACCTTCTTCTCCAAGCTCTTGATGTACAGCCGCGCGTTGGTCACGTTGATGTCAAACCGTCTGCCCAGCAGCTTCAGGAGAGGCAGTGAGTCGCACTCCGAAGATCTGGGAAGTTTTAGCTTTCTATTAGGACAGCGCCATACCAGAAGATCTCAGAACACACCGTCAAACGTCAGACAGGTATGGTTTTTCTCCATACGAACCTCATTTTTGGAAGAGGCACTAGAATCAATTCTATTTTCTTGCTGACATTCAAAAGTGCCTCTTAAGACCTTGAAAGTAAGAAGTAGTTTGATGCCTGTGGCTTATATACCTACCTAATTAACGCGCGTGCACGAATTCATCGGCGGTTCCATCTTCCTTGGCCGGCCGCCATGACTGCGCCAGAAACTTATGACTGAACCAGTGGCCAAAAGTGGAACTAAAGAAATCGCTGAGCGGAAATAAAAGACGTTATCTAGCATGGGCTTTGGCTTAACCTTTTTTACCGCCACGGTCTTCTATAGAAGTTCCAGATTTTCGTGCCACCAGCGCCACGACTTCATTAGAAGCTCTTCATTTTAAGCATTATTCTTGTCACTGTCGCACAACTGTCAAACTAATTACTGACGACACATTATGCCGAAATTACGTTGCGTTATGGCGTACAGCCGAAGTTCGGTCGGGTGTAAGTTCAGCGGCAATTCGGCGGCAACGTATTCTGTAGAGCAAGGATTATACGCGACCGAAGTTCGGTTCAATTACCGAAGAAGACCCGGGGCGGGGGAGCAGCGGTAGGAAGGGATGCCCGCACCCCGCGTGTACGCAACTGCATTTCTGCCGCGTAAGTTCGGCACTTGTGATGTGTCATATCAGCCGAATACGTCTGCACGTAAAATCAGCCGCGAAACTTCGGTCGCGTACCTTCGGTATAGTGTGTTTGGACACTAAGAGTGCAAGATAAAGACGGAAACATTATAAGAAAAAGAAATAAATGATTTGACTTTGGCGATCGAATAAGTACACCAACCACCGACCCATTCAACAAATTGATTCCACAAATACATTCCGAACAAAGCCGTTAACATTATCAGGACTGCTCCATCAAAATGGCTCTAGACAAACTATCCACCCATTGTCCAGGGTTCGAGTGCCGATCTTTGGACGCCCCCTAAACCCAATTGCCCGTAAATTCGGCTAACCAAGTGGAAAATATATCCGACCGGAATTGTGTGATGGTGTCTTTTTCGTTAATATGGCGGCTGAAGAACGGTGAGGATGGCTACTGAGGTTGAAATAAATGATTTGACTTTGGTGGTAGTACTTTCCTGGATGAGCTCCTTCAAAAAGAGCTCTACTCCAGTTGTAGTACAGTTCTTTTTGGAGGAGCTCGTATCAGCACATAGGGATACTAACAGAGCCAAAGCATGTATCTGCTGCAGCAGAGTGGCCAGCACTTGTGAGCTCCTCTCGCACGTCGCGCGCACGCTCGCTGTCGCCTTGCGCTTCTCGTCCAGAGTATTCCGGAGAGATTCGATGCTGTCCTGCTGCTGCAAGAGCTTGGCTTGATGCTTCGCGTTTTCTTCCTCTGTTGAGAAAGAAAAAGTAAAAAAAAATGCGTTAAAATGCTTTTTTTTTTCTTAACAAATTTTTGTGTGCCTTGCTATTAAACATCTCTGGACTTTGATACTCTGGACGAAATACATAAATAAAAATCACACTAATATTATAAAGGCGAAAGTTTGTGAGTGTGTGTGTGTGGGGGTGTGTTTATATGTTTGTTACTTCTTCACGCTCAAACGGCTGGACCAATTTTGATAAAATTTTGTATGGAGGTAGCTGACACCCTGGATTAACATATAGACTACTTTTTATCCCGATATTCCCGCGGGATCGACATTTACGCGGGTGAAACCGCTGGGCACAGCTAGTTTTCTATATAAGACAGATTTTTACAAGGTCTTATTCAGCGTGATGACTTAGTGCTCATAAACACGAGAAACAAGCGTCAACGCGTGTCGGCGGCTGCCTCTGGCGTCGCCAACGAAAACTGTTTCTTTTTAGGCGCGAAACAGACGGCGGGGCGGGCCACGATAGTGCAAGGGCCGGTCAATTTGACCGCGAACGATAGTGCAAAGGGAATTCTATACTACCAACGCACATAGAGGGCAAAAAGACCGCGCCGCCGATGTTTGTCGGATGATGTCTCTCGCGGTCATCCGCGGACAAAATTATCGCCATCTGCGGAGCGCCTAAGTGTGCGACAAAACCTATGAGTTGCCAAGGTCTAGTATAGCGAGGGTGGTGTTCAATGCTTGTTTTCCTTCTCTAAGAAGAGGTCTTGGTTCTGAAATGGGGTAATCATAATTCAAGGCCAATTTGATGAGTGGCCAAGTTCTCTTTAAGCAAAAACAAAACTGAAATATTCTCACCGATGTTCAAACTCAGCATCTTGACGTTATCGCTGAGGTTCTTCAACTCGGTGCACACCTCGTTGATGTAGTTGAACAGCGCGTAGTTCTCTTCCTCGCGACGAATGAACTCCTGTATCAGCTTGTCCACGTCTTCTTCGCCGGCAAACTCCTGAAATATAACTGGTGTTACAAGATGATCTGCGCAAGAAATAATACTAGGGCTTCATGTGTCCAGTAGCTATCATTTTGCAATTTCTTAGCGGGTCTTAGCAAACCCTTTTTAAAACCTTGGGCTGGGAATCTTGCAAAAATGGCTAAGAATGCAGGGCGTGGTCTGATTGTGGAGTCAGAGCGCCATTTTGATTTTTTTGAAGTACCTAATCATTCCGAATGTTTAAAATAATCAAACATCTATGCAACAAGTACTTACGCAAGTTCAAAAAAAAATTGAACATTAATATCTTAAGCTTCACGGGGTTTGGTCCTGTTATGTTTTCTATTTGCATTGATGTCACTATCGATTTATATAGATTAAATGCGTGGCCGCCATTTTGAAAAAAAAAATGGCGGACTGGCAGGTAAGGCACGGACATTCAATGCCCAAATATTCATAGATAACCAAATAAATTATACTCATAACATTAAATATTTATACTCTTAGTACTGGCGAAATATGGTTGTACTACACCGCTACCGAGGAATTACAGGCGTGATATTAATTATGAAGAGTTTCTTTCTTACCCTGATGGCATCTAGGATGTTGACGTAATTATTATAGATCCTCATCTCCTCCTCCTGTTGCTCCAACTTCTTGGCCTCGGCCTTAGCGTCGGCTGCCGTAAGTCTGACCGTGCCCTTAGTTCGAAGGAACTCTTCCAACTTCAAACTGTGGTCTAATTGACGCTGGAGTTCGCGGACTTCCTATGAATAATAAAAATAGTAAAAAGGTGTTCATCAAGTAGGTTTATTTATCTTTTTTACCCTAATGGCATCCTAGATGCCATTAGGGTAAAAAAGAAAAAAAAAACACAAAAATACAGTTTGTAGAACAGCTCGTGCTCTGAGTAGAATACCTCAACCAGTGAACCTGGTTACTGTATAACCTGGACAATAAACTATTTCTATTACTTACCAAGCAATGTTTCCTATAATCAGTAGCTGCCTTCTCCTTGAGCGCGTCCAGCTTGGAGCACCACTCCTCACGCTGGTCGTACGTGGAGATAGCTTGCTCCAGGAGCTCGATGATCATCGCCTTTCCATCCATTAGGCGCTTCAGTTGGTTCTTCCAGAGGGTGTTGAAGAATTGACTTGGAAGATGAAGGATATCAACTGAGTTCAGATCATGAGTTCAATAATAAGTAAATACGAGTATTTTTCATTTTGTGTAAATAGCTGGAAGGTTTTTGTATACCTTCACACTAAGCTAAGTAACCAAGGATTTAGGTGTTCGGCCCGTCACACAAAATATACGAAAGTGATTTAGCAGGATTTTTCTACGAGGTGCGGCCCATCCAAATCTTCTTCAGTCATAGTGGCACGGGTGAGTTATGAACTCACGAGCTCTTGTAGGTTAGTCAGTGCCTTATAAACGTTGGGCTAAGCCACGTACGCTTCTAGTCACCAAAGGAGATAAGTAACCGGATATAGTTGAAGTTTATTAGGGGGCTTACATGACCTAAAGCGCGGTAAGTGTCGGACTTAGGGCTTTCAGTCTCGATGCATTACTGAGTCCCGGGAAAAAAAATCGAGACTCCATGTGGTCTTGAAATTCCCGGGAAAAACGAGACTTTTGAGAATATGTCAAAACTAGATATTTTAATGAAGTACTTTATTAAACAAACATCATCATCATCATTTCAGCCGAAAGACGTCCACTGCTGGACATAGGCCTCCTCCAAGCACCTCCACTTCGACCGGTTCTGTGCTTCTCACTCCCAACGGGTTCCTGCGGCCTTCACAAGGTCGTCGGACCACCTTGTGCGCGGTCGCCACTCCAGAACCTTTCGGCCCCATCGGCCATCTGTTCTGCGATCAATGTGCCCTGCCCACTGCCACTTAAGTTTGGCAATTCTTGTCATCGAGCATTGTACTGAGGTCCTCCATAGTCTCAGCCATGACTACGATATCGTCGGCAAACCGAAGGTGAGTTATGTACTCGCCATTGATGTTAATGCCAGCCCCTTTCCAGTCCAGAACCTTGAAGACATCCTTCAGTGCAGCGGTGAACAGTTTCGGAGAGATAACGTCTCCCTGTCTCACATCTCGCTGCAGAAGGACAGGTTTTGAGGTCTGGTCCTGGAGTCGGACTGACATAGTGGCGTTTTCATACAGACACTTCAGCACCTCGATGTACCGATAGTCGATCGAATCAAAGGCTTTCTTGTAGTTCACAAACGCTAAGCAGAGAGGCAGGTTATACTCTTCGGTCTTCTGTATAACCTGTCGCAGCGTATGTATGTGGTCTACGGTGCTAAAGCCTTTACGGAATCCGGCTTGTTCGGGAGGCTGGAAGTCGTCAAACCTGCGCGTGAGACGGTTCGTGATGACTCTCGAAAACAGCTTGTAGACATGAGAAGGGCTCAGAAGTGAGATGGGCCTATAATTCTTAAGAAGGGCATTGTCGCCCTTCTTAAAGAAAAGTATCACCACACCTCTGTTCCATGCCTGTGGTGTTTTGCAACAGCTTCTGAAGAGCCTTAAGAACGGGTTTTCCGCCGGCCTGTAGGAGCTCGGCCGTAATTCCGTCATCAACCGGCGCCTTGTTGTTTTTGACCTGCTTCAGAGCCATCCTAATCTCGTATAGGCTGACGTCCGGAATGTCTTCGGTATAATGTCGTGTCAATCTAGCTCTTGGGTCGTTTGCCAGATTCCTAGATAGAACCTCTCGATCTCTCTCAACAGCTCAGGTTTGGCGGATACGATCCTGCCATCATCGGTCTTCAGTTTCGTAAGCTGGCTTTGCCCAATAGACAGATCTCTAGCAAAGACCTTGGAGCCTTTATTTCGCTCTATCGCGTCCTTAATACGGTCTGTATTAAAGCGGCGAAGATCGCTTTTCAAGGACTTAGAGATCCGTCTATTGAGTTGCCCGTAATTTAGCGCATCATCTGAAGACTGCAGGATCATCTCGCGCCTCTCCTTCATGAGCCGTCAAGTAGGATCAGAGCTTCTTTTTTTGAATATTAAACAAACGCAAATTAAAAAATTATTTGTTGAAGTTTTTTTCATTTTTGTAGTGGGCATGGAAGAAACAAAAGGCGTTTGATGTGGTTTCAGACGGAGAACCTAATTTTATTACAAAAGTAACCCGCGTCTCAAGTCTCAAAAGTCTCGTTATTCCCGTGACCGAAAATATTATTCTCGAGTCTCGAAAATACCTAAAAATCATCGAGACTCTCGAAATTTTCGAGACCGAGACTCCCGCGATGAAAGCCTTAGTCGGACTGCATAGAAAAGAAAGAGAAGCGCGATGACACAACGCTGGTAATTTATTGCAAAATATGAAGCAAATCTTTAATTACAAAAAATCTATTGTTTGGACAAAAAAATTAAAACACTAGTGTTTTAGTATGCTGCTTGTAGAATAATCTCACAAAAAATCAGAATGATTGTATGTATATTAGTATGGTTTTTATTGTAAAAAGAAAGTTTTTAGAGGTATCTTCATGATTTTTTTCTATCGTATCCAGTTAGTTGTATTATGTTTTCAACACAGTATCTATCTAGCATATATCCTGAAAAAGATCATATATTTTTCTGATTTTGTTCCCTGTAGTCGATCATATACTTTTATTGTTTCTAAAACTTACGTTTTTTGTGTTTAGGTCCTGTAAGCCCCTTAAGAAACCGATGGATGTTTTCAAATTACTTATCTTTATCAATTTTTTGGGTTATTATCACCTTTGGTGACCGTATATACATATGTATCGGGTTCGTCTAACCCCACTTAGAACAGTTTACAATTTTAAAAGTTACTACGCGTATTATTTAGGTATAGCAATCCTTATAAAGACCACAAAATTACACATTAGGTACGTTTCTCATCCTGGCGATCTTATCGAATTAATCGAATTGAGAAACAAAACGAGTGAGCTCAATTTGTTATGAAACAGAGCGTGCAGTCTCGTTGGGCGAATATCAAGACGATCCTAGTCCAGAACTTTACGGGTCGTCACGCTTTTTAACCAGAGCAAAAATATCTTGTTATTTCATACTTTCTGAGTTTTTAGTTTCCGTAGTTTCTGTTTATCTTGGACAGTACTGACATCGGTGAAGGAAAAACCCTGTGTGGAAACCTGGACATCATCGAACCGGGCTGATGATGATGGTTTTGTGACGGTGCAGAGGAAGAAACGCCGACAAAGAACCAACAAGAACCGCTGCGGCACAGCTCCTATCAAGCCCGACATCCCTGTTCGAGCCGCCCAGCCGAATACTCCCGTATATATTTCCCGCCTACACTACACTACACTAAGGCCGAGGACATCGTGGAGTACGTGTGCCAAAGGACCAAGTACAGGCCGAGAGTGCAGTTGCTTGAATCGCGCCGCAACGTCAATTTCAAGGCGTTCGTGGTGCGAGTTCCTACATGCTACCTGCACCTCGTCATGGCAGAGGACTTTTGGCCGCAAGGTGTAATGTTTCGTCGCTTCCGCGGACAAGTGCCACACGAACGCACAAAGACAGTGCTCGAGTGAAGTGTTTTACTAACATAGGTTTAAGTTTATACACTAACACACATTGTACTTTATAATATATATGTTAGTCTATAAGGTATTTATCTATGGGCCAAAGTAGCCTGAAAATAAAGGTTTTATTATTATTATAGTTAATATACTTAAGTCTGAAATCGTCAACCCATCTTGAGGAAGCGTGGTGATCAATGCTCGTGCCTTCTCTGTATGAGAAGAGCCCTGTGCCCTGCAGTTGGAGAATATGGGTGGCTGATATTATTTATACGTCTTTTGATTTTTCTGGGGCCCCTAGGGTCCCGGACTTTTGGATGGCGTATGAGGGGCCGAAGCTAACTCGCAGAGGCCCGTTACACGTTTTTAATGAAATGAGGCACCAAGAAATCTGAAATGAGGAGATCCGCAAGAGAACCAAGGTAACCGACATAGCCCGAAGAATTGCCAAACTTAAGTGGCAGTGGGCAGGGTACATTGCTCGCAGAACAGATGGCCGATGGGGCTGAATAGTTCTGGAGTGGCGACCGCGTACCGGAAGACGTAGCGTTGGAAGGCGTTCCACAAGGTGGTCCGACGACCTTGTGGAGGCACCAGGAACCCGTTGGATGCGAGAAGCACAGAACCGGTCGAAGTGAAGGTGCTTGGGGGAGGCCTATGTCCAGCAGTGGACGTCTTTCGGCTGAAATGATGATGATGAGGCACCAACCGATGATTATCACTGTTCACACTACAAGTGCACCCAAGAACAACCCCCGGTTAGTGTAGGACTATTGCAGGATATAGAAACAAAGATATTGGATTATGGGTTTGGGTGGCTAAAGTGAACTGGTTATTGAGGACTATGGAAAGTCTATATATAGCCCCTGCCTGATCATTGTTTTATATAAATTACAGAGATAAAATGGCAGGGTGTGACTTGCACACTCAATGAGGGCCCCCGAAAACGGTCGCTAGCACATAGTGACGTAGCGACAAGGGGGCAACATGTCCTAAGGTACTTAAGAGGAGTGGAGAGGTATTCCACGGCTAGGCTGATATTATTATTATTACTATTCCATAGTTACCGATCCCTCAGCAGCCGGTCGATCTCGAGCCTCATGGAGTAGTTTTCGCTGTTGACTGTATTGAACTTTTTCATTGCTGTGTCCAATCGGTTCTCTAGCTGACTGAGAAGCGTCTGACCGGTCAGCACGTTTGCGTAAGCCTGGTGTCAAAGAAAATTATCTATTAGAACAAGTAAAATCGTCCAGGAAACTAATATCACCTAGGTGCCTTAGGTTAGGGTCTTATTCTATCGCCACGGTATTGAAGTATTGCTGTATCTCTCAAATCTTTTCGTTCAAAGCAAGATTTGAAAGAAAGATTCGAGATCGTGTAGTTAATTGATTCCTATGGTCTGTAACGTATTGTTAATGCTCTAAGTTTACCTAGAACTGAAAAACTTAAAACATCTTAGTGTATTGTAATAGGTACCACAAAATTACGTAAGTGACAGTGCTATTTCAATGCTGTTACGACTGTCACTCATGGGTAATGCAATTTTTGTTCAATTGTGATTTTGCATACCTGGTTTATGGTGAATCTAGTAGGTATTTTGCGAGTCTGGTAATTTGCGAATCTGGTATTTAGCGATTCTGGTATTAAGCTGCGGAGCCATCTTAATCTAGGTCATCATCTGCCTAGCCTTTTCCCAACTATGTTGGGGTCGGCTTATAATCTAAGGGACCGTCTCAATACTCAATACTTTATTGCATTCCATAATGTGTACATAAGATAGTTGGTATTATCAATTGTGTCTCCACGAGCGAGAGAATCGCAGCGATAGTCTCGCCAAATCAAATTTTCGCCGCGATGATATCGCCGTGTGGAGACACCTTCTAATAAGAGAGTGTATAGAAATACGTGGCATGACGATAATATCGCCGCGATTCTCTCGCTCGTGGAGACGGCCCCTAGTAACCGGATGCAGCTGAATACCATGGAGTGACTGCCTATCTGACCTCTACAATCCAGTTACTGGGTAATACGTTACCCCTTTGGTAAGACTGGTTGTCAGACTTTCGGGCTACTGATACCTGTAACGACTGTTAAAGATCCACGAATGACAGCCGGGACCGACGGCTTAACGTGCTTTCCGAGGCAAGGTGGTATGTGAAGATGGTCACCCAGCCACAGACCAACCGCGTCAAGCGTAGCTTAACCTGATCGATCGACCCGTGCGGCTTTTATTAAGTACTAAGCCACAAGCCCCTAGGTACTTAATAAAATTCTAAAATTCATTCATTCATTCACTGACAGGCCGACGCTCCATATACACCGCTTCTGACTCAACGTTCCAGCGAAAAAGGATCTTGATAGACGGACAGACAGACGGACAACGAAGTGATATGATTCCGTTTTTCCTTTTGCGGTAACAAAAAAAAAAAACGAATAAAATATTTTTTTTTTATAACAAAGAGATTTCTGTGCCATCAGGGCCGTCTTTAACCTATTGGAGGTCCTAGGCATATAAGGATCATGGGGCCCCTGTGTAGATAAGAGAATAAGAGAAACATATACTAATATTTCATAACTGGGGGGCTTGAAACTTGCTGTAAATCGCACTGCAAATAACTTATTTTGTCACTGAATCGGGTACTTATAATGCGTAGAGTGGTGGCTGCAAATAATGTTTTTTTCTATAAGAGCAGGCTGGGGCCCTGGGTACTTGCCCAGAGTGCCCAATGGAAAAAAGGGGCCTGTGTGCCATAGGTTTTATATCCTGTTTTTGTCCAAACGCGGAATAAATCTAAAAAAGGCAGCCGGTATATTACGGCCATGCAAGGCCCAGCCTCTCTAGAAACATACTATTTGTACAAGAGTTGTTAGCTTTCTGAAAATTCATCGATGAGAAATCCCATCGCTTGTAAAACAATAAAACTCATAATTACAATTTCAAACCCGGTGACTTTGGTCCTCAATGACTTGGTCTCCTTCTGCACTTGCTTCAGCAAGAAGTCCAGCTCCTTGATATTTTCCCTATGCTCCCTTACTTCTGTTGAGTATTTTTCGTGGTCTTTCAGAAGAGCTATCAGCTTGTCCCGACTTCTGGCGCCTTCCATGAGGTTGGAGGTGCTTTTGGTAAACTGTTGAGATAATAATTGATTAAAAGGAGAAGATAATTATACAGGGTTATTGGCAAAACATTAACATCCTCTTAAGTGGTCATTGTACTCATCATTATGAACAACTTTTACTATGGGACCAAACCTGACTCGCGAAACAAAATCAGCTGTTCCCTACATTTTGACGAGTTATACTTACGAACATAAATGTAGGGAACAGCTGATTTTTTTTCTTGGTTAGTTTATCCACGGAAGAACTATCAATGCTAAGCTCTTCCGCTGACGAACTAGTTAAGCAATTTCTAAACCTGGGGTGCGCGGCGCGGTTCATTGCAGCGTCGATTGTTTTAATGATTAGGAAATCACACGACCTCGCGCCGTTACATCAAGTAGTTAGAACATCTCCATAAAAGTTAGTTGACACAATCGGCCTGAGTGAATTTTGGCCCGCATCCTCAATTGGACTAGTCCTTTACATTGAAGGCTGCATAAGCATAAACAGCCTACAACGTTCCCACTGCTGGGACCCAGGCCTCCTCTCAGTGAGAGGGAGTGGACCAAAATCCACCACGCGGGCGCAGCGGGTTGGTAGATGTCACATATCTTCGTATTTATGTTTTAGGACATGCCGGTTTCCTCACGATGTTTTCTTTCACCTTTTTTGAGAGCAGTGGTGATGAAAAAATTTACACGAAGTAAAGCGCCTGTCAGGGTTCGAACCTACGTCCTACAATTCGTAATTCGCAGCCGTTACCGCTGGGCCCCCACTACTCTCTTTGAAGGCTGACGGGCGGATTGTAGGTAGAACGGGAGACATGGCAGGAGTTCCACAGTTTAGCTGTGCGAATTAAAAATGTGAAGGGGAAGCGTTGAGTTCGACTTGTCGGTACACATCAACCAAGTTCGGATGGTACTAATTTTGAACCTTGGGCAGTTGGGCTTCTCTAAAAGATATAGAATACGGTGTCCATATTATTAACCTTAAGCTCCATCATGATCTTGTCCAGGTCCTGGTTGAGGGTGTTGATGATGTTCTTCTGCATCCTGAGAGTCGGCTGCACGCTGGTCAGGACGGTCGCCCGGTCTATTTCCATTACCCTGAACTGTTAAAACACACATATAACATGACGCCTGTATACCTTGACGTTGGTACCTATATCATGTGTATATATTATTATTAATATATATACACACATCAAAAGTGTCTAGGGATCAAGCATTTTTATGCGGATTTCTTGAGATTGAGATGTGGCTTTGTAATAAATTTATGATTTTATAAATTTATATGGATCCTTTTTGGTGCATTTCATAATTTGAATCAGGAACTGTGAATCAAATTCGAGTAAAAGATGAAAATCAGCTGTCAATATTTTCCCTATAAAAACATACAACGCATTGAAGACATTATTAGTGCTACTGTTTCCCTACTACTGATTAAAACCAACGTTATTATGGAGCGGCGACGTCATTTAAGCAGGGAAGAAATGCTCAGAGCCGTGGGAATGATAAAAGCTGGTTCCCGGCAACGTACTGTGGCTTTAGCTCTGAATACAAGTCAGAGTGTTATCAGTCGACTTTGGACACGTTACCGAAGCACTGGTACCGTGGCTGAGCGCCATGGAGGACGGTATCGCTGCACCACACGGAGACAAGACCGATACATTCAAATCTTAACTCGAAGAGCTCCAACAATAACCGCCATGATGTTAGCCGTGAGGCTTCATCACTCTTCAGGGAACTTAATTAGCGACCAAACAGTCAGAAACCGCTTGCATGAAGTGAACCTTCATTCCCGAAGACCGCTACGGGTACCACCTATAGCAATGCACAATCGTAGGATTCGATATCAATGGGCTCTTGAACACAGAAATTGGGCAGAAGAACAATGGCGTTTCGTGTGCTTTTCTGATGAGTCTCATTTTGGTATGAGACCGGATACAAGACGTATACGACACTGGAGAACCCCTGGACGCCAACAGCGATTAAAATCCTGCCAGGAAGTCCATCCTTATAGTGGTGGAACCATCATGGTATGGGCGGGTATTTGGATCGGCGGAAGAACTGAGTTGATTTGGATCAGAGGCAACCTCAACGCTCAAATTTATGCTGAGACGATTGTATCAGACGTCATCGTTCCTCTACAAGTGCAAATCGGTCCCTTATTTCAGTTAATGCATGATAATGCACGACCGCACACCGCAAGAGTTGTAAGACAGACTCTCGCCGCAGCTAACATCAATGTCCTGCCCTGGCCTGCTCAGTCGCCAGACTTGAACCCGATTGAGCATGCATGGGATATGCTACAGAGAAGAGCTCTGCCGAATATGGAGGGTATCCAGTCGCAAGAAGACCTTTTTTTGTTGTTGCAACGAACATGGGCGGCCATTCCACAGCGTGATTTGGATGAACTCATTTTGAGTATGCCAAACCGATGTTCTTGTGTTGTTAGTGTTCGCGGTAGAAACACGGATTATTAATTGTTTAAGTTACCCAATAAAATTTTAAAGAAAACTGTTATTTCAGTCTTTTTTTCGAACTTTTGTGTTAGTGGTTCAAATGTCAAAAATCCCTTTATTAGGAAAATGGCAAATTTCTTTATTAATGCAAAGGTGACTTGGTTTATCGTTACTGTGACAAACGAAAACACTTTATTTGATGAATCCTTAAAGAAAATTTTAATTAATATCAATCAGGAGAAAAGTTATTGCAAAAATATATGTTGATCCCTAGACACTTTTGATGTGTGTATATATAGTATTATCATATATATTATTTATATGTAATACTTAATTAATATAGCGTGGGTAAAATTATTTTTTTTCTTTCTTT
The DNA here is from genome assembly GCA_916614155.1 of Mesoligia furuncula. Lineage (NCBI taxonomy): Eukaryota > Metazoa > Arthropoda > Insecta > Lepidoptera > Noctuidae > Mesoligia > Mesoligia furuncula. Next base: position 3,774,093 of record OU744810.1, read on the forward strand.
CTTTCTTTTCTGTGTATTGCACAAAAAAACTGTTCTGTGTTGTTGTGTTGACAGCTACCGTTTAATAAATTTTGAATGACTATAGACTAGAGAGTCCCACGTTGATACTTGAAACAGAATCTTCGATGAAACGCGCCCTGACGGATATTGGCCTGAAGTGCCGGACACCGCCGGTGTCAACATTTCAGCATTGTGTTTAAAATGCAATTGCCATTCACCGTCCATCGACAGTGATTGCCACTTACAGGTCGACCATTTGCTTATTTGCCTTTAACATAATTAAGAAATTGAATGTTGAATTAGGTACCTGTCTGTCGCCGCTCTCCCTATCCTCTGCGGCCGAAAACCCGTCTCAGGGGGACCAAGGGTGCACAGATACGGAGTCGTTTGGCGCCCATGTGCTGGTTAGATCGGGTGGTCACGGCATGCTTTGTGTTCTGGTGCGCCGGTGATGGGGAGTACTCCCCAGAGAGGAGAGAGAGTCCGGTAACGGCCAACCGCGGCGGGTACACGGATGAGTGCTAAATGTAAGTGGCAGAGGAGGACACCGTGGAGTTTTAGTGGGTTAGAGTCCCACATAACTGCACTATCTCCCCGTGGTAGTGCAGAATGCATGAGTATTTCTCCACGATAAAAAAAACCAAAGGTACCTGTCGCTGCAACTTGGACAGTTCATCCTCTGCGATCTTCTCCATCTCCATATCATCAGCAGGGGCTAGCAAAGCGGCCATTTTGAATTATTCCTTTGAAACTTTCCTATGAATTGTGAATTATTGAATAACACGCTGACGATGTTTGTTCAGCTGAATTTCAGTGACGTTAGATCGATATTGTCGCTCGGTAACGGAATGTGAAACTATGTTCAATGTTGATATTTTGTATAACATAACACAACGTCTCAGCAGGGCAAACGCTTGACACTTTGGCGCCGAATCTGTTGTTCACAAACTAAACTAAATTTAAGTTCAGGCATCTTTTCCTTTCAATTTCACTAAGACAAGGACAGAAGATAAATATTAGTTTAGTCCTGTCAAATTAGTCAGCGCCTGGCGTAAATTGACGTATTTTTAGTAGCCATTTTTTTAATCTCGTCTAAATTTGTCTATGGAGTATCTTAATTTGACAGGACTAAACTAATATTTGTCTTCTGTCCTTTTCTTCGTGAAATAGAAAGAAAAAGATGCATGAACTTAAATTTAGTTTAGTTTGTGAACAACAGAACCGGCGCCATTATCAATCGGAATCGGTTTAATTTTGACAGTTCAACAACATTCATTGCGTTTTTAGGGTTCCGTAGTCAACTAGGAACCCTTATAGTTTCGCCATGTCTGTCTGTCCGTCCGTCTGTCTGTCTGTCCGTCCTCGCTTAATCTCTGTGACCGTTAGCACTAGAAAGCTGAAAATTTGTAGGAGTACGTATATTAGTTACGCCGACAAAGCGGTAAAATAAAATTTTGGAAAATATTTTTTTTTAGGGTAGCTCCCCTATATGTGAAGTGGGAATGAAAATTTTTTTCATCATTTACCCCATCGTGTGGGGTATCTTTGAATAGGTCTTCTAAAATGGCTTTGGGGTTGCTAAAATTATTTTTCGATTTAATGCTCCATTTACGAAATATTAAAGTTTAAAGTGCAAATTTTTGTTCCAGTAGGGCGCCCCCCCCTCTAAAAGCTAAATTACTGGCTTGAAAAATCTGGAAAAAATCTCGATGATAGTGCATTTCATGAACTTTAAAGGAAAAGTATAGCGGTTAAGATAAATTTATTAGTTTAGCAGTAATAGTCGTATTGAACTTGGGTGTTGGATAATTTTGTATCAAATACAAAGATGAAGTAGTTGCTTGTTTATAATGGGTAAAGACTTGCATTGAAAACCAAAATATGTTTTTTTTTTACCTATTCAGAATAAAGAACAACAGAATCGTACTACATTGTGATAACGGGCTACTACGGAACCCTACACTGTGCGTGGCCCGACACGCACTTGGCCGGTTTTTTTAAGTGTTGAGCAGACAATTTTTTCGAACTTATGAAGCATTGGATTAGCAATTTGCTTCAAAATTATTCAGATCACGATTAATAGTGTGCAACTAGGGTGCTAGTCCCCAAAGAGGTCGGCATTTATGTATAAGTCCCATTGTAATAGGGGCGAGCCGATTGCCACTTCACCGGGCTCAAATACAGGGTTACTTTTCAAAGACCATCCAAAGAAGAAGTAGCAAAAATGCCCCACTTCCGACTGCAAAGATAAGTATCTCAAAAAATAGCTAAAAATGAGTGTAATAAAATGATACAGCTCCGAAGATCATCCTTACTGGCATCCTTACATTAAAAAATTGTTCTAAATAATAATTCAGGGGCAGGATACCTGTAATATACTAACTTCTGATTTTAGTTTTAGAATAGGATTAAAAAGCAATTAAACATTTTATTAACTCATTTGCGATTGTTTGACCAGAAATCGCGAAAAAAAAAACAGCTGTTCCCTACATTTATGTTCGTATAACTCGTCAAAATGTAGGGAACACCTGATTTTTTTTTTTCGCGATTTCAGGTTTGGTCCCATAGTAAAAGTAATGATGAGTACAATGACCTCTTAAGAGGTTGTTAATGTTTTACCAATAACCCTGTATAATCCATTTATTTTGTTTTTTTTTAATGGTCGCATGAAACGTGACTTTAAATTATTTCGCCACAGAGAATTTAACCGTGACTTACCTCACATATACGATGATTTTAAAATAGCAGGCGCAACAATAAACTGCTCAATCAAGAGGCTTTTAAGAGCCTTTCGAGGCGAGCGCCTATACTGAAGAGCTGAAGAGTTTTGTCAATAAATAAGACTAAATATGCATAAACCAAACCTGTTAGCAGATTATGTGGAAGAACATAATCTAAACCAGCAAAGAGTTCCCTTTGTGAGGTTGGAAGCAACTAGTGTTAGTAAGTAGTAGTTAATGATTTTCCGAGATTGACATAATATGAGGATTTAATTATGATATCAGTTGGTTTCTATCATCCCAAAATAGCACGATCATACTGCTCTGAACATATTAATAGAACTGCTGTGTTTGAAATTGGATTTCACAGAAGAAATAAATATTAACAACGAAGAAAATAATGCCCTCATTAGATAGATGTAAGATTCAGTCACGACATGTCCGGAGTAAAGTATGATCTTTATACTGTGGTAAAGTATACCAGACGGATATATTATTTAATTGCAGAGTTGAAGGGAGATATGCAATAAAAGAATATTGTTGTACATGTACAACAATATTCTACAAACAAATGAACAATATCCTGCGCCCATGTATACATGGGCGCAGGACATTGTTCATTTGTTTAATCGTTATGTCATCTTTATTCCACTTTTTTGTGGTCGTTAGAGTAGTACCTAAGTATTGCATGATTGAAAGTAAAATATTTTTAAGATAAGTAATACTGCGCCTGAAAGAATATTTGGAGCAATTTTTAAGTATGATAGCCAGTAAGGATGACAATCGAAGACATGCAATTTATTAATACTCATTTTTATTTATTTTTTGAGATATTTTTCTCAGCTGTCGGACGTGGGGTAATTTTCTGTGGAAGTTGCAACTTCTCCTTTTTACATGGTGTTCTACCCATGAATATAAACAACTTTCACTATGGGACCAACTCTGAAATCACGAAAAAAAAGCTGCTGTTTCATACATTTTGGTCAAGTAGGTATGGAAGTTTTGTATGAAACAGCAGAATTTTTTTCGTGATTTCAGAGTTGGTCCCATAGTGAAAGTCGTTTATATTCATGGGTTTCTAGAACACCATGTAAAAATTTGGATGGTCTTTGAAAAGTAACCCTGTATAGAATCCAGGCTGCTACCTACTGAAAAATACCTGATTGAAAAAACTCAATATAACTTTGTTCGACCTTGAGATCGAACCTAGGATGGGAACGCTCAGCAATTGGGCCCGCGACCACTTGACCAAAGAAGCAGTTTTGTATTAAGTTAAGGGGGGTTAAAGCGCGGTCGGACTGCATAGAAAAGAACGAGCCACCACGCTGGTAATTAAGGGTCAGAACACACAGTTTTCAAGATAGCAAAACAATTATAGACCTTATCTATTACTCAAAAAGGTACACAATGCAGTGAGGTGGGCCGCGCAGCGCCGCGCAGCGTAGCTCGTCGTAGTAGACACCACCTCACTGAATTGTGTACCTTTTACACAGTAAGGTACCACAGGTAGATAAGGTCTATATAATTGTATTGCTATCTTGAAAACTGCACGTCGCGTCGCGGTGTGTATTGACCCTTATTGTAAAATATGAAGCAATATCTATTTACAAAAAATCTATTGGACTAATAAAAAAAAACACTAGTAGGCACTTTAGTAGGTATGTTGCTGTAGAACAATCTGATAAAAAATCTGATTGATTGTATGTATATTAGTATCGTTACTATTGTGAAAAAAAAAATTTAGAGATATCTTGATGATTTTTTCTATCGTATCAAATTAGTTGTATTATGTTTTCAACACACTATCTAACTAGCATATATCCTGAAAAATATAATACATTTTTCTGATTTTGTTTACTGTAGTCGATCATATACTTTTAGGCATTATAAAACTTGCGTTTTTTTTTTGCGTTTAGGTCCCCCTTAAATGAAAGGTAAGTAACTAAATTATTGACGGTTTGAAGTGTGAAGCCTAGTTTTGGACTTGTAGTCAGCAGAAGGCATTTGTGGATATCGTAACAGTCAACGAAATAAAATAACACCCAGATTTAAGGGCACGCGGGCAAAAAAAAACTGGCCAAGTGCGAGTCGGACTCGCACACGAAGGCTTCCGTACCACAAAGCAAAAACGCCGAAAAAAACACGTTTGTTGTATGGGAGCCCCCCTTAAATATTTATTTTATTTTGTTTTTAGTATTTGTTGTTATAGCGGCAACATCTAAATATATAAAACTCAAAGGTGACTGACTGACATAGTGATCTATCAACGCACAGCCCAAACCACTGGAGAGATCGGGCTGAAATTTGGCATGCAGGTAGATGTTATGACGTAGGCATCCGCTAAGAAAGGATTTTGATAAATTCTACCCCCAAGGGGATAAAATAGGGGATGAAAATTTGTATGAAACTTTGTCAATTTTAAACCGATCGGGCTGAGACGTCACGTAGGCATCCCCTAAGAAAGGATTTTGATAAATTCAACCCCTATGGGGATAAAATAAGGGATGATGGAGGATGTAAATGTATTAGTTTTTTTTAAATAATACTTAACGCGAGCGAAGCCGCGGGCAAAAGCTAGTAAATACATAATTTGTGAATATTTCAACAGTCTAGCTGTCGCGGTTCTTGAGATACAGCCTGGTAACAGACAGACGGACGGACGGACAGACAGCGAAGTCTTAGTAATAGGATCCCGTTTTTACCCTTTGGGTTTGGAACCCTAAAAAACCATCTAGGGTGCACGGAAAATAATAATAATGTGTATATTTAGTTAGTAGGTAGTATTTTTTAGAGCAGTGGTGGCCACTGGTAACGTCCGCGATTTACGAGTTGGAGGTCGTAAGTTCCACTCAGGAAGGCGCTTTACTTTGTGCAAATGATTTCCTCAAAATGGTGAAGGGAAACATCGTGAGGAAACCGGCATGTTCTAGAACAAAAAAAAATCGAAGACATGTGACATCTACCAACCCGCACTGGGCCCGCGTGGTGGATTACGGCCCACTCCTTCTCACAGAGAGGAGGCTGTGTCCCAGCAGTGATAGGCTGAATATGCTATGCTATTTAAGTAGTCAAATAAATAAAATATTCAATCTGATACAATTTTCCCCTCCTTATAAGAATCAAGGTGTAACAAAATTAATTTTATATGCTCAAGAAACTCGATCTTTGCGCATTTTTTTCTCAGAACTACTGAATAAATAGTTCAATGTTTACTTTTTACGAAAAAAACTGGTTTAATTTAGATGCGAATTTTATAGGATCACTATGAGATCATTTCCTGACGTTTACTAACAATAAAAATAAATGTTTCGACATTTTGTTTGACCACTCTCTTTGTATCACCTTGATGATTTATAGCTGTCCTTGTCTGGCTTGGGCGTTTGACGTTACCTTTCTGTTGGCGTCTCGCTCTGACGCACGTGTTGATTTACACCAAAGATTAGATTAGGGAGAGGTTTTTATGTGATGGTATGGTTTCTACATACGCGGACAGTTTCTAACAAGGTAAGAATAAAAATGGTAAGCAATGCGTTGTGTTTAGCTTTAGATTAATCTTAAACCTGTTTGTTAGGAGTTACAACAATGATATTGTAAAGGAAAGATACGCTATGTTCATACTGAGCGTCGTTCTGTATTGTTGCGTTGTTATTACAAATTACTTACTGCGGTAGATAATACGGAACGTATGACACAGAACGAGATAGCTATCTGTAGTGTGTTGCTCGCTGCTATTAGCGAACTAAATGAAACTACAACAATTGTCTGAATTTGTCTGCAACAATTTGCGCGCGCTAGTGCGATATCTACTTCTTTAATATAATATCATTGAGTTAGAAGAAATCTTAATTTACAAGGCTATTTGTCAAGACTTGAGTCTATTGTTTCACACTTTCCATCCTAAGTTATAAAAAATACTTAAGTAGGTACTGTATTTACCAAAAATCACCATCATCATCATTTATCTGTGGGGTAATTGCGTAATACACTAACTGTAGCAATGGCTTTCCATTTGAAAGTTGAACAACATTCATTGCTTTATTTGAGTTGGTGAGCAGACAAATTTTTTGAACATAAGAAGCAATGGGTCAGCAATAGGTATCGTTCAAAATGAAATCCTAAGATTTGCCATTTTTTATGACATGAGTTTGTTTGACACTTTCCATCCTCCCTTCAAAATGGTTGAGCTGAACGGTGCTGATCCATGCGTCATGTTCGTGAACGGGCGCCGTCAGTTGGGACTGGTCATCACTTACCTGCCACGGCTTATTTTTAATTACTTTATTTTGGAATTGTTTGTTTTGTTACTATTTGCTGTTCTCTGGATGCTTTTAACGTGTTCTTTTTTTTTTTCATCGTTCTCACTTAAAATTATAAATTCAACAGGAATGATGTAACGAATATTTTTGTAACAATATAATTTAAAAGAGTGTCCATGAAGTTTTTTGCCCGTTCTTCTCCATAGGTACGTACCAGGCTTAGAAATGGGCAAATATTTTCTGAATAACCGACTCCTTTGACAATTCAAAAGTGTCTGTAAATGATTTAATTGAAATAAATGCGTTGAGTTTGAAGTTATTTAAAATACTCACCTACTTTAGGTACGAGTATGTATCAAAATAATATAACTCATTTAGCATTTTTTTTAAAGCTTTTATGGTGCATGATTGTTTTAATCTGATTTTTAGAAGATTTGACAAATTACTTGTTAATGTATTGAATTATTCACCTATCTGACTAATATACTTAACAATTTTTTATATACAGGGTTACCAAACCTGAAATCGCGAAAAAAAAATCAGCTGTTTCCTCCATTTTGACGAGTTATACGTTGATTTTGTTTCGCGATTTCAGGTTTGGTCCCATAGTAAAAGTTGTTCATAATGATGAGTATAATGACCTCTTAAGAGGTTGTTAATGTTTTACCAATAACCCTTTAAACAGCGTGAAATTAAATTAACTAGCGAAACTCTGCAGGCGTGATGCGTATCGATGTCTAAAACATGATTCTGTAAAAATCTCACCGTGAAAACCTAAGTTTTCACGGTGAGATTTTTACAGAATCATGTTTCACGAAGAGAACTGACATTCCACCTCATGCTAGGGATTGACACTAATGACAGCTCACTTCACCTAAGTTTCGATAGTGAGATTTTCACAGAGTAGACCGGTAGAACCATCTATCCTTTTCATAATGCGTTCCCTTTATTTGGTGTCCCATTCTTCTTTTTTTTTAACATTTACTTCTTTTAAAAAAAACTTTTTTACACTTTGCCGGTTGTCATATCATTAGCTAAGTAGTTACAATACAATAAATTATGTTAAGCTTATAGGTACCCCTTTATTTATAATAATAATAATAAGTTTATTCATCAAAAAGTAATAATACAATGTGACAGATTCGGTGAGTGAGTATTAAACGTTGCTTTATGTAAAGTAAAGTAATTTATTTATTTATCCATTTATTTCAGGCATCAAGGCCCATATAAACACATACAATAGAATATTAACATGACTTAAAAATACTATAAATACATACATTATAATTACACTAAAAACTAACAACTAAAAACTAATGCACACGAAGTGTCTGCTTCGTGAATGATTAGCGAATGCTTAATGGTTTACATTTTTGGCGATTAAACGTCTCTTAGCTTTATGCAACGTTTATAAATAAAGCACGATCTGCACAGTTTGAAACCTGTCTACAAACCAAGGTGACCTTGAAGTTGTTGTTGTTGCGAGATGCCTGCTACACGGTTTAAAACCAACATCTTCTTCTGCCACTGGTTTGCAACGCAGGCCTTTCTACCAAGGACGTTTAAAGGTCAACGAAATTTGGTTTCAAACCTCTGTCTACACTGTTTTAAACTTATGTTTGAAACCACCGTTTTAAACCGTGTAGATCGTGTTGAAACCTTTTCATTTCTACCTACTTCCACCTCTCACCGCTCTCATAGTCTGTGGCCGCCGCGGGCTGTTCTACCTCGAAGGTTTTGCAGGCATTCTGTTGTGTCCGCTCCGTTGTCGAGGCAACATCTGTGCCGTGCCTTCCCGCGAGTGTATCGACATAACAGTGCAGTGTTGTGAGTGCCAGTGAGCCGGAAATGTTACTATTGTGATCCACCAATTGTTATAATGGCATTAAAAAAGGATTTCGACATAAACAAGAGCATATTCAAAATAAAACTACCCAAAACTGTCAAGTTCCAACAGGCGATCGACAAAATATTCAAAAATAACAACTACACCAAAATAGTGCAAAGTTAGTTCCACTAATTGTTGAACAGACTCGTCCGATTAAATGGCCGGTGAAGTTAGTGCAAATATTTGTAGAAGTAGACAACACAACACTGAACCAGAACCGCCGGATCGCAACAACTCACCCAACTTTATCACAGACGAAACTGAATTTGTAGGCAAAGGAGATATAAGAACATCAACACCTATCAACAAGCACAGACGGAGTAGAAGTAAAAGTGGTACGAGGAAGACTCCTGTGCCACTGAGTTTCTCAGACGAACATTTTATTGAAGACTTAGAAGCGTATGTTAAAGAAATGTCAGCGACAAGGCAGTCAACAGGAACCATGGACGCGGGTCAAGAGCAGGATCTGTGGTCCCAACTCCAGCAGAAGGAGTCGGACCTACTGCTGGCTGCAGAGTTAGGGAAGGCCCTTCTGGACAAGAACAAGGAGCTCGAGAAAGAACAGGAGCGCGTGACGGAAGAGTACTCTAAAAAACTTGAGGTGAGTCAATCAATTTCACTGTTTGTTACTGATTCAGGCACGCGATGTGCACTCATATTTTTGCGGCCGTTCAACATTACCCACAATCGATTTTCAACTTTAATTCGATCTTGACAAGGTTTAATTATGTTTTTGTTGTGTTTGTTCTATTTTTTAGAAAGACTGGCCGGTGTGCGGTTGTTGAAATTGTGCAATTTATACTCTTTGTTTATGTCCTTTCATTTACTGACGTTGTTAAGACCGAATTTTTTGGTGTTATTGGATCACTTTCATTTCGTTGAATAAGTTTTTTGTTATTCTCATATTTCTCATCTTCTTATTCCCCGAACTTTAGGATTTATTGGATCATAGTAGGGAAAGTTTTGATGTTTGCATGAAAATGGTACTTACCTATTGACTAATTGTCTCGGTATTACTCGGTTCCTAAAAACTAAATCGGATCGTTTTTCTTACCAATGGTAACTTTCATATGTGAGGGCCAACTATGCAAAGCTATCACGTCTTTGCTTTCATTGGTAAAGATACAAGAGTATTAATTTCAACCAATAACGGTTCGCAAATCTATAGGACTCTGCCATTAATCTCGTTTTTGGCTCAAGACCACGACTGCAATATGTTACTAAGTGGGTACAAAAAATTATGCAAATTAACAGCTAATTACCAATTGCCAGAAGTCGTTACGCTTTTTTCTTTATAAACATTTAGCAATCATGTAAAAAGCGTCAGCTAAATTCTCGTCGAATCGGTAAAGATTCGGGCATTTTCGTAAGAACCTGCTACATGGTTTCGTCAGCCACACCTTTTACTTATTGAACACTAAAAAAATTAAGTATATGGATGAGGATTCATTTTCGTAAGAATATTATTTACTAATACTGCAACTTTAAATAATTTCTATTTATCTACTTTATCTAAAATCTCTTTTTGAGCGGTCGGTTTTTCTTTAGCCAATGATTTACTGTTTTTTTTTTGAGGTTGAGTTTAATTTCAGTTGATAAATCGTATTGGCTGGCAATAACAGATTATGATAATAAAATATGGTTTCCAGTTACATTTTGTTGTAATTAATCTGAAACAATTTAATTAGTAATGCTATTGGACGACAAACTGGATTATTTTCCACGTGGACTACCTATTTGTGGAAAGTAGGCATACTTTTGCGTTGCACTACCGACTATTCGAACAAAAAAAATAAATCTACGTTCCTGAAATTCTGACAAGGTGATTCGATTTCTGTTAACCTTGCGACTTTATTTTTATTTCATTAGTGCCATAATTATAACCATGCTTTAATTAAATTAATATTAATAGAGGAGTTCGTTTGTCGAAAAGTCGAGAACTAGAGTTAGGGAAACAAATAAATGCTAGCCAATCCGTGCTTGACGTAAACCACGAGTTGAAGTAATAATACAATATATTCATAAAATAACTACTCAATTATACAATATATTCATAAAATAAGATAACGAATCTTATAAAATATCTGACAATTAACATTTTTTTAAAATGGCAGAGCAGTCACGATTATTTATATTTATGATTTGAGCACGTTTTACTTGTTCCAGTCAATTTTTTTCAACCATCGTTGAGGCAGACATGATTGGATGACGGGAAAAATGCGGACGAGGTAGCTAGGTCTTATCTCATGGATTTATTAGATGAAAACATGTTTCTTTTGCACATTTTGTTTAAAAAACATACGACTTTTAGGCCCTCTTGCACCACAATGCATTTAGCGCTAAACGTAGGTATTATAAAAAATCGTTCTGTTTCGTATTAAGTGATTTGTGGTGCAATAGAGTTTTAATGATATTTGAAACAATACATGCAGGAATTGACAGTGTGACATACCTTGGTACCTACTTCTTCTTAGCGTATAGATCCATACTAATATGTATTATAAATTCGAAAGTAACTCTGTCTGTCTGTCTGTCTGTCTGTCTGTGTGTTACCTTTTCACGCCTAAACCACTGTACGGATTTCGATAAAATTTGGCAGAAAGATAGATTGCATCCCGGGGAAGGACATAGGATAGTTTTTATCGACATACCTCGCGGGCGATGCCGCGGGCGGAAGCTAGTAGCAGATAAGTTTTTTGTGAAAACTCAAATATTATGTTTAGCCCAAAATTCAGCCACGCAAACTCCGTTCGCTGACGCAGCCATATGATCCTTAACTGCACAGGTGACAAGTCATGCGGATAAGATGGAAGGTGGACCATTGTCTGCGGAGAGATGCCGAAAATAAAATACACTTGAGGTCCAAGTCTTCCATAAAACCTCGTACCTACTGAAACCCGCCGTTAATTACTATTTTGAATTAAACAACCTGAAGCATTGGATATGAAAGTATTCCCAACCAGCCAATATCAGTAACATTAAGTAATTATTTTCTCGTTAACCTCTTAATGGGTATTAGGTACGCATGCGTCATCGCATAGCACTCATACCGACACTCGATCAGTGTAATAGGTATATCATATACCTATCTTTATTATAATCTATGTATGAGCTATACATACATGGTCATCTTCAGGTCAGTCTACCATACCATAGCATAGCATTTATGAGCGAGGTATGTCGATAAAAACTATCCTATGTCCTTCCCCGGGATGCAATCTATCTCTCTGCCAAATTTTATCGAAATCCGTTCAGTGATTAAGGCGTGAAAAGGTAACACTCAGACAGACAGACAGAGTTACTTTCGAATTTATAATATTAGTATGGATAATGGTCCCACCGCTGGAACTCAGGTTCCCTCTGTGAGAGGGAGTGGGTCGTAATCCGTGACGTGGACCCTTTGCGGGTGGAAGTCACATGTCTTTGAATTACTGGATCTAGTACCAAGTAGTATCAAGATGGTTTTCTTTGTCGTTTTGAGAGCGTTGGTGATGAAAAACAATTGCACAACGAAGATTATTCTGATTTGATTAAAATTCGTACCATGTGTGGTTATAGCCTACAGCTACATCCGGTAAGACTGGAAGACGATCCCAACATATTTGGGAAAAGGCTAGGCAGATGATGGTGTGCTATTGCCCTGACTCATACAAACAAAAAAATCGCACGCGCCACAAACGCACCACAAGTCGCGCTTTGTGTCGCGCGCGATTATATCGCGTGTCGCGCCTTTACTCGTTCTGCCAATGTCCGAACAAAAACATTTTCTTTTATAAAATAATACAATATTTATCTTTCGGAATTTCCAACGTCAGTCTCGACTATCATAATTCTGTTATCATTATATTGTGTTGTTATCTTATCAGAGTAGGTATTGATACATCGATATCACACCGAGATGTACCGTGTGTCCCAAGGTTCCGTGCGAGATGTTGATATGAGATCGGCAGATTGAACTGGAATTTACAATTTTTTGTAATATTCAATTGTACAAATTGCCTAGTGCCAAAATGTCATTTTGCCCAAATGCCGCTATGATAGACTACTTTTAGATAACTTTTTTAAATTTTCCTTTAAAAGTTGCCAGGTGCTACAACCAAATAACCCGAGATGTATGTAAACAGTTAGTTGCCAGTTGCTGCAATATGTTCCATCTGCAAAGCGCCTTAGTGGTTAAGGCATCGCCTGCACGAGGTTGTGGGTTCAAATCCGGCCAAGTACCAATGTGACTTTTTCAATTCTTAAGTGCTTTCTGAGTTTGTCTTGGACATAACTAATATCTATGAAGGAAAACATCGTGAGGAAACCTGGACTGACTTCCATTAAAAAACTGTCTAACGTTAATTTTATTCGAGGAATTTTCTCAGTAGCACTTATAGCAGCCCGGAGTCTGAAGTCCGGTTGATGCCAACAGGCATCCTATGGCGAAATGTAGGTATACTATAGGTATGTACCTAGATCTCTGCCTAACCCTTTGGGAAATACAGGCGTGAAGCTATGATATGTGTTTATAAAAGATATTTAATACTAGCAGCGCCCCGAAATTTCATCCGCATAAATCCCGTTTGAATATCGGGATAAAAACTATCCTATATCCTTTTTCGGGACGCAAACTATCTCTATACCAAATTTCATGTAAATCGGTTCAGCGGTTTACCTAAGCGTGAAGAGGTAACAGACAGACAGACAGACACACTTTCGCATTTATAATATTAGTATGCAGTGGAAAAATTTGCCCTGTCAAGCACCTTTGTGATTTACGAACTCATAAAATGTGCAGGTATGCATGTGTCAGATGTGAAATGATATAAATATGGAATTTTATCTAGAAAACTGCAATGCAGATAAGTTGACATTCCATAACTATATTCTTTAACAAAGTGGTTTAGAAACGTGGACTTTATGCATTTTGCGTAAGCCTACTTTTCGTTTCTAACTTACTGCTGTTCTATAAGAAGGCAATATTGCGGTCACTCCTGTGTGTCAAGACTGCCAGAGCTCACCAATATGGCGAAAAAAATGACACCTGTCGTACTGATTTATTTCTTAGCCACAATTCTTAAAACAGCGAAGGATCTTGAAGAAACTAGTAAATCCAAAACCCCAAACCAAGGCATTCAGCGGGATTGTCCGAAAGGGTTACTGCTGGCCCGGAACATAAAGGGCTAAGGAAGGAACACGGGTGGGTTTTAGTCAGTAAGAGTCTGACACTCCCTTCCGCTCCGGCCGGGATTGGCCATTTGATGATTTCTCACCCATAAAAAAAAGGCATTCAAATATGTACATGTGAGATCCCCCATCTCCATGCTGGATTGTGTAACCTCGGTATCTCAAGGGAATAAGTTACTTCTAGGAAAACCTGACCATCGCCGACTGCATTATCGCATATCGTCAAGTGAGATGGTAGAGTGAGATGGTAGATGGTGGAGAGGTACCTACAGACGCCAGCACATCATCTACTACAATCTGTGAAATTTCTTTAATAGATATTCAACTTTAGCGCTTAGGCATAAAGGTTCAAGGTTGATTGGGATAACTTGGCAGTTTCGGGTAGTTTGATGTGCTGGCGTCTGAACCTAATCGTTAAACACAACGAGTTTTTTTTGTTAACCTATATTGTTCCCCACTGCTGGGCAAAAGCCTCCCATTTTTCCTTCCAAACGTCTCTGTCTTGTGCGATTTCTGGTCATGTTGGCCCTAGAAACGAGCTTATTCCACGTAACAAACAAGAAGTTTAAACCAAAAATTCCCGACCATGTAATTACCCATTAAAAGAAGATGTTTACACCGAAAGTAATCTACATGACAAAAGATGAATCTTTGTTAAAAAAACCCCTTCCTATAGCGGTGGCTACCTTCAAACAGATGAGCACCGTTTTTGTACTACCTGCTTAACTATAAAGTCATCTATTGTGAGTTTTTGCTACTTTTCGGTCGGTGAAGATTCATGATTCAATTACGTATCGTCTTTTCTTGTGTTTATGCGTTTTGTGGGATCCCACCCGTACTGTTGAAGGGGGAGACGACAAAACAACAATAACTTAAAAAGCGTATCGTTCCCAGTTTGGATACGAAAATTCAATCAAATATATCCAATAGTTTGGTCACTATTGCTAGTCAAAGATTTGCAATAGCCGTAACCGGCCTATCGCTAAAAATTAGTTTGTTAGAAATATAACTTTTTTATTATTTTCGAAGCTAGGACTTGTTTAATAGTTCCAAAATACCTACTCGTATGCATTAGTATTGCTAGTGTTTTCATGTATCGTCGTAGGCATTGTTGTCCCCACATTGTATATCGAGAACTATTCGACTTGTTTTAATAGCCTCAGCTGTGCCAATCCTGGGCATAGACCTTCCTCCATTCCTTCTACTTCTAGATTATTAGCTTTTCCTTACAAGGCATATCGCCATCTTATTATCTATGTGCACTTCTCTCTATCTTTAAAAAAAAATTAAAAAAAATTCTGAATGGGACCGCTCTGGACTTCGATCACGCCTGTTGGAAAGCGATGAATGAGGTCTATGATGGAATGAGCGAGCCCATAAGATGCCTAAGGCACTGGAACTCAACGCATCGACGAAACACAGCAGGCTGTTTGACGCCGGACTCCGGTGGGAGAGTGGTCGCAAACCAGGCGGGCGTTAGCCCTACCACCGCAAGGGAAGAATTGGCCAGTCAAATAAGGTGCAGTTAGGTGTGACTGTCTAGGATGCGCCGAGCGCTCGGTTCAGTTGAGTAACTGGCGGAACGAACTGCGCTACACGAGGAGGCTTCTTCATGCATCTCTGTCATCCCATCTATCTATCTTTCTATCTTCTGCAGCGACCACATTTAGCTAAGAATGAAACGATTAACGTGTGTTTTTTATTTCTACGATCTTTATTATTCTCATGTCCTTGTCCCAATTTCTTCGGGGTCAGCGCAACATGTCTGTTTCTTCCATACTTCTCTATTAGTCGTCATCTCAGTACTCACCCCCTTGCTAACCATATCACACTATCCATCATTTCTTTGGTCTCCCCTTAGTCTAGTTTTATTTCTACGATATTTAGTCATATCCTCTGGCTAGAATATAGTATCTAAAGTCTCTGAGTTTTTGTACCAAAAGGTATTTTAAGGAATATCATAGCAAATAAAAAAGGAATCAGGTACTTACAAAAGCTTCTATGCAAGACTATTTGGCTCCACGTTTTCGCTCCAAATGCCAAAACTAACCTACAAAAACAACAATAACCCCATACGCGAAACTGACAACTAAAATCATTGTTCACAATAAGCAGGTCAATAAGTTTGCCGAATCGGGCCCGTCTAGACAGCTATTGTATGGTTTAACCTGAATAGCTGATGATAATGATTTAACTGTGTTATCTTCAGAGATGCTAATCTGTTAGTAAATGTGTTTAGCTGTAACTAGCAAGATGATAATTGTTAGATGAACTAGAAAAAGTTAACTTACATAGTATGATATGAGAATCATGATATCAGTCTTGACGACCTCGATTTTCCATGACTTTAAAAAACATTATTGCCATCAACTGGGCATACATCCAGAATCCGAGATGCTATTGATGCTATTGAGGATTCTAAATAGAAAAACACAATAGCAATGACCGACCTGGGAATCGAACCCAAGACCTCAGTAGCATAGCTAGCAGCAGCGTCAGCATATAATGTTCCCACTGGTAGGACACAGGCCTCCTCTAGGTGCGAGGGAGTGGGCTGTTATCCACCACGTGGGCCCAGTGCGGGCTGGTAGATGTCACATTTTGGTTTTATAAAGGACATAAATGGTTTCCTCACGACGTTTTCCTTCACCATTTTGAGAGCTCTGGTGAAATTTTTACACAAAGTAATTCGCCTGACTGGGTTCAAACCCACGACCTACAACCCTTTCTTTAAACGAAAAGGTTCCTGTCAATTTTGCAACGGGTGTATCAAATTCACGATGTTCACTAAGCGTATCCTTGACTATACAATCAACCGTGCTATAGATGACTATCGGCAAACAATTAATTAAAAATAATTAATAGTTTCTATGCAATAATGGGCAATAAATCTTTGGCATGATAAGATCGACTGATCTCTATCAATCGATCTTATCATGCCAAAGATTTCCAATGCTCAAGATCGACTCTGTATGCATTCAGCCACAAGCCTCTGCTTGTGGCTGAATGCATACAGAGTCGATCTTGAGATTCAGTCGTGCTTGCAGCTACCAGACCTTGGATCAGACCTCGCCGTGCTTCGGAAAGCATGTTGCTATCTAGTCAGAAGTCTAAAAGGTTGTAAACCATACTAATCTTATGAATAATAAGATTTGTGATAAAATTATTATGTTTGCACAGTGCAGTCGGGAGCTAACACATCAACAGAGCTTGTTTATATCGGGGATATTGAGTATTCTCCTGTATCCCGGGTAAAAACAAGGGTCAGATAGCTGCAGTCATTATCATCGTTGGCAGCCTTGTTCTACTCACTGCTAAGTGCCTCTATACCTCTTCCCTTTTGCGCCATGCTTCCCTAGTTTGTGTGTCTCATTCTGGTCTTACCCTTGATCCTTTGTAGATCATCCACCCGTCTGTTGTTTACCCTATCCGTTCTACCATCTCTCAGAACCATTCTGCTAGATAGTAGTTCTTCATGGAAAATACTGACATCAATACGGATCAAGTATAACTTGAATCCAACATAGGTGGTTAATCGTTCGATCAATAGATTGCAGAACACTTATCTGTAAATACACTAGAATAGCTCGATAAGTGTTTGCTTCCAATATGAGTAATATATGAGTCATGGCGTAAAAATTAAGTCAATAACAAAGAGTTATGTTGCTAAACATGAAAATATCAAAATAGTTTCATCACACGGTAATATTAATTACTTAGTCACTGATTAGAACCAGGATACCTCGGGTGATGTCTCACGCATGATATCAAGCAGACTTTTCTGCTGAAAATGGGCTATGCCTGTATCTGCAAGGTCTAATAAAACAAGATGTTTGTGAGCCCGGGATGGTCAAAGATGTCTCAATTTATCTAACGGACCGATTTTTGGTCTAGTAGTCGCAAGCGCAGGATTTTCTCAGTCCGGAGTCTGGATGTGTGCCCGGTTTATAACAATAGGCTTGCCCGGTCGCCCGCTATTACATGGTTCTCGAAATCTGCTTAACCCTTCAGAATTATAGGCGTAATGATATGTTATGTAATTTTTATAAAACACTGTTAGCTTAAACTAGGTTTTTATCGGTTTCGTGATAGACCCACATTATTTTTGTAGGCCATTCAAATATGTATTTGATTCTTGCGAGAATTAAATCCGCATCTTGCAGTGTAGAAGCAAATATGCTTATCATTGCACAAATCGAATAGGTTGTTATCGTTTTGTTCATCAGCAATGGTTCTTTTTCTCCTTCTTTTCGTGTCAATTCTGTCTTCGTTTTATGTGTCCTCCTTCTCTTTTGATTGACCACATACGTAGCGAAAAACCAGTTCTATCTTTTGCCTCATTAGGATCCTAAAAATGCTAAAAATACATACCTACATATTTAGATATCAAGGTCTCTTTTTTAGAGACAAGGAAGCAACCATTTAACATAAGCGAGCAATATAGGGTCTGCGCTGGCCTTTTAGTAAGAAAGTGCCAGGGCATTGGCTAAATCATCATCCGTTTGAGGTTAAAAACATAAACATACCTACATACACAAAATAAATGCCTTTTTACTTCGCTGTGAGAGCCATCGGACTCTATACCGTTATCGTGAATCATGCGCCGACAAAGCCTAACTTGGTTTATACGAATTATAAATTGTTTCCTCGGCGAAGGTCAGTTGTTTATTCAGGCCAGAGATTTAATCATTTACTTAAATATTAAATAAATGTAAGTTTGTATGTTTAAAATCTTTATTTGTTTGTATGTTTTAAATAGGTTATACAAAGACGCTAAAATCCGGGGTAACACCAGTTTCTATAAAAAGATTGATTTAAAAAACCCTGCTTTTGGTGAAGCCATACAACTTTTGAAGAATTAGAAATCTATTTTTGAGAAACGGTCTCTCATATATTGCTAAAGATCTTCTGCAGTATATGAGATACGTACGAGTGTGTTTTGTTTAAAAGAAATTGATTTTCAAGATGAAATTATTACTTGCACCGAAAGATAATAAATTAGGTAATTGTAAAAGGTTCAATTGAAAATAAAGTAACATTCGAAGGCTAGCAACCAGTCACTTTTTCACACTGATCTTTAGGAAGCAAGCTGCTAAACGATTTCATGTTTTTCTTTTGACTTAATGGTCAACCAGCCACTTGTAACCTTGCTGACTGGCTGATCCAATGCTGGCGGCTCCTACCCAGCTAAAGCACTAAGAACTCTTGTGTCCTATTTTTTAGACGATATTTGTATATGAAAAAAATTGTGAGTTTAATACACAGTACATTTATTTTTATTTTAGGACGCTTTGTGTCATGTGGGTATGTTTTTTTTTTGTTGCGAAATGGACCTGTCTTGACCTGGATCTTGCCTGAAAGAAAGATGGTGTACATTACATAGCTACTTCATTTATTCTGTTACTAGGAAGTCCAAAACTTCCCAAGTTTGGCGTAGGTATTTTTCTATCTTCCTTTCAGTTCAGATAGTAAATCGAAAACCGTCCTCCAAAAGAACGCACCAAAAACTAACCTAAAAATAACTTCTTATAACTAATCACAAATCACCTTCCTCCAATATATTTCAAACTCACAATATGATACCATACTGTCCATTGAATCGAAACATGTTAAACTTGCCACAGCCTGATCGCTTGACCCGAAGACCGGTACGACCGGTTCCACATTACGCCAGCCCTTGCCCGTTTACAAGCACTTCCTGGAGATGTGTGCAGATTTACCAACTGGTTTTTATTGCTATTTGAGTATTCTGTGGTTGTCAGTTGTCACGGGTGTAGCATATACATAGGTGGTTTTACTGTTGTGGTTTTAAAAACTGTTACTAAATGTAAAATTGTTTGTCGTCGTTTGTTTTTTTCCTTTTAATTTTATAGGCTTAGATTAAAAAATGTCCAGATTCCGTGTTCGAAACAAAACGCAACGTTTTAAGTGAAGCCACTTTTTTTAAATGTGTGAGTGAGCGCCACGGTCTGGAGTGTATTACGTATCGTAATTGCGTTTGTGTGCAATGTGCGTGTAATACCAGTGGCAGAGATTTACCCTTAAATGTGGGAGATTTTCAGTATTTTAAGTTTAGCGTAAAATATATCATCAACAGTAATGACATGATTTTTTATTATTACGGTTGTTGAGTTTTAACGTTATTTCTTTAATTTGTGTAATTTGCCATGTGCGACTTTATCAGAAATTATTATGTTACAACTTTTTGTGATATTTGCTTGTAAGTTTGTTAAATGTTTGTTGTTTTGGTGTACTTAAATAGGTAGTAAGCAGAAATAACACAAACGGTAACTGTTAAATAGCACAAACTTACAAATAAAGGGTAAAAAAAATTATGCCCCTGGCAACACTTAACAAATATGGCGTGACAGTAATGACAAGTTATACTTTTTGTTTACATACATTTAGAATGCGGTAACAAAGAAATACAATGTGAAATTGAATACTTACTTGTGAAATGATATATGTATAGTGGCACATTCCTTTTTTTTTGTGTGATTTCAACACCATTTCACAACACAAACCTTCATTTTAAAATATCAAAACACGGACTCGTGGCGTAATTTACGCGGGGAGCGTTACTAGGCGACTGACGTATGGATCGTACGACGCGAGACATTTGTCCCCCGTGTTTTTGGCTTCAATTCTCAGTGGCCTACTATCCATCTGGACATTTTTTAATCTAAGTTTATAGGGTTTTCGTTAGACAAAATTGGTGTTGGATTTTTGGGATTTGCTTTGGATGTAGAACCGCTTGCGCTAGAAAACACTATAATATGTTTCTAAACACAATGTTGAATTATGTTCTAAATACCTATGCTAAGTGCTAACACTAAACATATTTAGAACATCATTCTGTCTCTCACTCGACTTCAAACGATTGACAGAAACGTGTGTTAATGTTTTAGAAGCGGTTAACCCTAAACGCCTTTAGTAATTTTTGAAATAAAAAGAAAAGAAAAGAAAGAAAGAAAAAAGTTTATTTGGTCACAGTTCGTGAACCACAAAACACAAAATACAAAATTCACAAAATATAAACAATGTTTCAAACAACAATAGTGTGTGCCGCACGGATGCGTCAAAAAGGTTCATTTTCTAATGAACCTTTTTTTGGTGCAAGCCTAAACCGTATCGATCTTAACATTTAAGCAGTTCGTTTACTCAAAATTCCGGAAGCTTTAAGACTCGAAACACAAACCTACAGCTTCTTCTAACATCAATTTAATATGTAACACGTCGCATAACTTCTAAAAGTACTCCAAGACAATTATAGCCACACTGCCACGCACCATGCAATGAAGATATTTGGCAACGCAGTCCAGTCAAGATTACCACGGAAGCAGAACACGTAACCATTAGAATTCACCATGGTTATAGTAGAGCTATAGTTATTAACTATGGGTTTTTGAGGTCATTCGACCATACGGGTATAAGTGACGGCGATTTTGACCTCTAAATTAAACCTGTGGGTGTATGAGATTGCTTTGTTTTGTCAAATATAACATCAAATCTGATAAAGGTTTTATTTTTGTTGAATGGCCTTAATAATATTATAAAGGTTTTATTTCATTTTGGTGTAGAACTAGAGAACACTAGGGAGTCGACAGAGAGAGTGTCGTGAATATAAATATGAATAGCTATAAGAAAGGGGAAGCCCTTAAAGGAAACGATGATGGATTGGGAGAAGATGGTTTTGTTAGAAAGGGGGTGACTACTGAGATGACGACTAATAGAGAAGTTTGGAAGGGGAGGGGTCTGTGGCTAAATATAACTTAAAATTTGTAGCCTCTTACGACAATCTAGGCAGGTGGTTTGGTGTTGGAATTAAAGGAAACAACAAACTATCTCAAACACTTTACAATTACAAGTTTAAAGTAGGAAAGTAATTAAATAACTTATTTACGTTATTAAAGAAAAACTAGTTTTGGCATTAGACATTACAAATAATTTGTTTGTTGGTCTAAATCCTGAAGATTCTTATAGTTTCAGCGTTTAAACGTCACGTTGTTCAGTTATTAGTGATTTTCAAGAATTAAAGACGCTGAAAACAAAACTTTCAGTCATCCTCTCAATACGACGATACCAACGAAGCATACTCTTTTCAATGTTTGTAACTAAATCTTCTTGCGTACTTTGACTCCGACAAATATACATAACTAGCAACGCCCCGCGGTTTCACCCGCATCTGTTTCGATCTTGTGGGAATTTCGGGATAAAAACTATCCTATGTCCTTTCCCGAGACTCAAACTATCTCTATACCAAATTTCAACTAAATCGGTTCAGCGGTTTAAGCGTGAAGAGGTAAGAGACAGACAGACACACTTTCGCAGTTATAATATTAAGTATGGATATACACAATGCACAGTGACATAACATTTCCTTAACCTATTATTTCGATATTCTCTCCGAAGCGCATATAATGGTACTAAATTGACTGGTTTCAAATACTTGGAACAGACAGACTCGTTGCGATATAATTTTGTATATGCTTACATATCTGTAATGTACCTCTATTGTTTTAGTTCTCAATAGAAATATGGAATGCACTGCATTGTATTGTCTCGCTTACAAAGATCTGAATATGATTGGTAAATACTTTGTAGCTTTGGATCATAAAATTATTGGGTATTAAATATTTCTTGGCTAAGAATGGATAAATGACTAGGTACTTCGTCTAATTTCCTTATCATAATAAGTTGAAACATATAGAATCTACGACTGAACACAGGCCTCCTAAGCGTCACCACAAGGACCCATTCTGTGCTTTCCGCATTTGGACACCAAGAAATTCCTATTTTCATGTGTGGGTAAAAACAAACCACCTTCTAACCGTGGCTATCTCCAAAGGAGAATGAGACTTAGTCAACGCGATCTGACGACTGATATCCCATAAGCCATGCTGGTAATGGCTGTGGTGATAACGATAAATAATATTCTTAATGCATTTTGGGGGACCCCAATTTAGTATTGATAGCTGCTTACAAAATAACCAGTAGGTATTTTTCCACTTACACTAACCTTAAAAATGACCAACAAAATTAGCCAGACTATTGACCTAGATGCAAAGCTAAATGGCCGATTATCCTCAAGCTGCATGACCTAACATCTAATGTTGTCTCATCAGCATGCATGAGAGATCAATGTTGCGACAAGCACGTAAAACTGTGGTGACTCAGTATAGTAACTAAATATTCTGGTCCTGTGTAGTGGTTGATATCGATAGAATATATCCGTGAATGCTTTAATGATAGTAGAAGAAATAGGGATATTGAAAGATGAGAAAGAACAGCCATCCAAAATAGAGAAAAGAAAAAAAACCAATTTAGAGCAATTAGAAGCCTGGTTCTGATTCAAACAACGAAAACAGATTAGATTATGTCAATGTTCGAATTGGTCCAGAAAATTTTAATGTAATTCAAGATACATATACATACTTAGATGACACATAATTCTGGGTTGACTTGCGTTAGAAAAACTCATACGAGTGACGATGCTTAGTACCTTCGCTAGCAACCTGACTGACTGACACAACTTTTCCCTACTACATATACGCTATTTTCGTATATTTATTTCCTTTAAAACTTCGGTCTTCACTGTCGTTCTACAGCACTTCGTCGGTATTTAAAACCACGAAGCAATCCGTCAGTCTGTCTATACAAAGTGAGAGTGGCGTTTTGAGGGCACGACCTTGTACATCTAGCTCAGCCGACGAATCTGATGCATTTGTGTAATTAGGTTTTTGTTCAAAATCTTTTGATCGGAAGTGTTGTTGCGGTTTAGAGGTTAGTTTAGATGATGATGATGTTTCAGGCGTTTGTAGTTTAGAAAAGTGAAACGGCATTGATGTCACTAAAAAGTAACCTATAAGTATTCAAATACTTAATCAAATCAAAGCACTTAATTTGTAAGTGATACTACGTTATCTGATCCATTTGTTTTCATTTTCATCAGATACTTTTGAAACAGACCATATTTATTCATATTCTGCAACATCCATCAAGGCAAACAAATAGCCTTTTCTGATTTAGTGTTTAAATGACTAAACGGACGATTTGTCGTAATAAGACCTTATGAATTCGACGAGTTTTTGCATCAGTAAAGTCACGTTTTTGACTAGACTGCGGCAACACAAGGTTAATGGTCAAAATGAATTGCTAATGGCTAACGATGCTAATCCGCGACCGTCGCCGCGTCGTCTAAAGACGCCGAGGTACTCAAGTTAGACTGCGATTGTGAAAAGAAGGAAACGCGACCGACTGATGGAGAGGGTGACGGGAAGCTTAGATTTGTCTAATCGTCTTTGCATGTAGTTAGAATTTTATTTTATAACGTGTAGGTACATTAATTTCTTAAGTATCATCATCATCATCATTTCAGCCGATAGACGTCCACTGCTGGACATAGGCCTCCCCCAATTTTTGGGGGGGTTTGCCATAATCGCCACGCTTAGCAGGCGGGTTGGCGATCGCAGTATGGTATGATGGTGGAATGCATAGAGAACGCTGCTGCCCATTCTCCGGTAAGACCCTTAAGCATTTCTTAAGTATGTAATACGTTTTTAGTGTAACTACACCATCCTAATTGTGTAAGACACTATCAATCAAAATCTGAATGATTTCGAAGGATATATGTATGCTAAACCATCCATACTAATATCACAAATGCGAAAGTGTGTCTGTCTGTTACCTCTTCACGCTTAAACCGCTGAACCGATTTAAATGAAATTTGAGTCCCAGTAAGGACATGAATAGTTTTTATCCCGATATTCCCACGGGATCGAAACTTACGCGGATGAAAACGCGGGGCGCTGCTAGTTGCTTCATATGTTCGAAAAATTTGTCTGGTCAACGTTGTGGATAACGCAGTGAATGTTGTTGCACTGTTAAAATTCCTACGTCTTACGTGTTCTAATCATTAATTATAACAATAAAAATTGTAGTATGCAAAAGAAAAATAAAAAAACTGTTTGCGTCGCTAACTTTGCAATCCTATATCGCGTCTTTATCACAACCATGCACATAGTATGTTAAGAGCAGCAATTCAGCAAAACCAGTAATTGCATTCGAATATCTTCATTTTAACGACTCTGAACCTGCGGCCTTTCGCGGTCACTTCTAACTTATAAATAATTGAACTGACGATGTGTCTAATGTATCTTGGCCTGCGGTGAAGTTGGGAAGTTTGGCTTTTTAGATATTCGCATAATAGTGAAGTTCTTTGTGAAGGAACTTGTCCTGGAAAATACTACCACTATACCTATTTATGCCATTAATCAGTGTTGCTGTGTTCTGGTTTAAAGGGTAGGTGTGGATGCCGGGTGTGGTTACAGAAACAATAGGGACATGAGACATTTCAGATTTATCTCTGGGATTGCAACGCACATGAGATGCCTCTTGTATTTTCATTAACATCCGATGGTCCACCTAATTGTTGGCTATATACATAAGCATAAGCTTATAATGTTCCCACTGATAAGACAGATCTCAACATGAGGGAGTGATCCACCATGTGGCACAAGTTCGGGTTTGTGGTTGCCCATCATATACCCTCATCTGCCTAGCCTTTCAAAACTATGTTTGGGTCGGCTTCCAGTCTAACTGGATGCAGCTAAATACCGGTATTTTAAATGGCGCGACTGCCTATCTGACCTCCACAACCCAGTTACTGGGTAATACGATACCCCCTGGTAAGACTGGTTGTCAGACTTTCGGGCTTCTGACTACCCGTAACGACTGTCAAAGATCCACGAATGACAGCCGGGACCAACGGCTTAACGTGCTTTCCGAGGCACGGAGGGGTCTTTCTATGTAAAGATGGTCACCCATCCACCAACCAACCGCGGTAAGCGTAGCTTAACCTGATCGATCTACTTGTGCGGCTGATAGTATTTAGCCACGGGATAACCTAAGAATTTATAATTCACCTTTCTAACTTTGTCTCTGTTATTTCAATGTTCGAATAACTCCTGTATTTATGCTTCTGCATGGTACTGTCCACTTGACATCAGGTAGACCTCCTAATTGTCTCGCGAAAGAATAACATACATAACTACACTATGTGTTTTTTTTTTAATTGTCTTTGCAAGCAGCTTCTCCACAAATATCAAGATAAACTGGCCAAGTCTTCAGCTCGTCTAGACGTTAATTAGGGAGATCCCACACACGTACTGGCAAGTGGTTAACTATTAAACGATAAACTTGACGTAACTGCTGTTTAGTTTGACGTCACTTCTAATGGTTTATTGTTTGGTTATAAAACTATTAACTTTGTGTCAGTTTTAACTGTAATTCACAAGTCAGACAGTGCATGCTACAAATTCAAGTATTGTAACATCCTCCGTCAATATCATTGTTTTCGTGTACCAATATTAGTATATTTTAAGTCATACAAATAAAACTAAAAGATTCGGCTTTACTCCGTGACTGTACTAATGATGAAATTGGGCAGTGGGTCCATTTGACCTATTCAAAATGTGATTGGGTTGAGTGATCCCGTGGGTCCATTTCCAATTGACCAAAGACTCGCTCTTGTGTGTTTTTGATGCAGTCATTTAGTATTCGTTTGTTTTTTACGGCTATAGGCCTGTAACACCCATAAGGATGTATTTAGCCCTTGAGCACATCATTATCATCATCATCATTTCAGTCGAATTACATCCACTGCTGGACATTGGCTTCATCCAAGCGCCGCCACTTCGACCGGTTCTATGCTTCCCGCATCCAGCGGTTTCCTGCAGCCTTCACAAGGTTGTCGGTCGACTTTGTGGAAGGCCTTCCAACGCAATATCTTCCGGTACACGGTCGCCACTCCAGCATGGTCCCCATCCGCCATCTGTTCTGCGAGTAATGTACCCGGCCAACTTAAGTTTGGCAGTGCTTCGAGCTAGGTCGGTAACCTTGAGCACGATGAACGATGTAGTTCAAAATTCTCATGTAGATATTTGTAATTCAATTACCGCCGCCATAGTAATGTTCGTGCACTGAACAAACTTTCACAAAAATATTGATTAAAATAATAAACCTATACGTATACCAACGACCTACTTTTCCAGTTTCACTAAAGAACTGCTCTAGATAGACACCCTTGGCGTGTCTCCTCTATATAAAACGTAAAACAGTTTCACTCACATAAACGTTGAGAGATCAAACCACGTTGTTATCCAATTAGTAACTGTTCAGTGTTAGGTAACCGACCTGTGTTTTTACACGTGTTTAACGTTTCTACACGATTGTCTTATACAATGTACGGTTTTATTCTCTGTGGTAATCGCTTCCAATTTCAAAATATGGAACATTATGTTTTTGAATCGTTAAGCTGGGAACCTACTCTTTAATCCGTCAATGAAGATATGGTTCCGTCCGTAGTAGTTAGGAACTTGGCATTGAACCCTGTTCCCGATTAGTAATTTTTTTCAGGCGGGCAAAACACATCAGGAGTAAGGAAAACAGTGTAATCGTTATGTCATTCATTTTTAGTTCGGGCCCTGAACTAATCTTGTAGGAAAACCCATAACTTCGCAATCGCAACTAAGGATTTTGTGCTTAGAGAATAGGATCGATCCGAATCTTAGAAATATCGGTGCAAAGTAGCCATAGTAAGTACTATAGACATGGGGATTGCACACTAGATATGAATTCTGTCCAACCGAATTTAGAACATTCCCAATTCGAATTGAAAGTTTGAATTTGGATCTTGAATTCGGAATTGGATCGGACGTAGAGAATGAGAAAGTTTATAGTGGATAAGACAGAAAGTAAAACAGAAGAACAACTAGCAGGGGATCAGGTTCAGGGGGCCCGACCGGAATAACTCGTTCGAAAAGGCTCTTACTGTTTTTAACTCCTCACAGGTATTTTGAATATAGTCAGATTTTTCTTCTTTGGAACTTTTCTGCAAGATATAAGTGCTAGGGTTTAGTAAAACCTAGAGGAATCTAGAGGAAGAATAGTAATTGACAAAACACTGCTATTTTTTCAAAACAAAAGTAGTCGTCAAGTTGATGGCGAAGGTTTGCCAACTATGTTGGAATCAGCTTCCAGCCTTACCGGGTGCAGCTGAATACGAGTATTTTCATGGAGCGATAAGTATTATTTACCAGTTATTATGAAGTACTTACAAAGTGAACAATTTCTTTTGTATGTACAACAAATACAATTAAAGTGTGCAATCGTTGGATAACTACATAATATATGAAAGTACCTAACAACGCTTCCGATTTCTCTACAACAATACTCTACATAGCTTATTTTTTAATTGTTGTTTCGTGTAACATGCGTTCTGGGAGCACATTTTACTTCATGTTGCTTCCCCGAAGAGTTGGGCTGGGGAGTGGGGTGTACCTATAGGACCCACATTTCGCCATGTAATAGCGGGCGAGCCTAATCCAGACTCCGGGCTGAGAAATTCCAGATAGAAAAACCCAAAAACCCTTTACCAGATCTGGGACTCGAAACCAGGACCTCATGCTCAGCATTTGCGCTTGCGACCACTAGACCAACGACGCAGCCTTCAAGTAAAACCAAGCTAATAAATAGTTAAACTTTCTCTTTCGTGTATTAAGTTTTCTATTACCTAAGGGTTACCAAGGTTGCCTCAAGGGTGACGATCTGACCCCACTCAAGGGAAGGCTGTGACATTTAAACGAACAAGTTTATTAAACACGTTTACTGATCTTCACGCACTGTTTTCACGGGTAGACTTTTTAGGAAAAACGTGATACACAATTTGTTTTTTTTTTTTTATTCAGCGTTGGATCTTCCTGATTTGACTGGATTAGTCTGAGGCCATGTTCAGACGTCTAAAATGTCTATAAGGGCAAAAATACAAAAACTGGCCAAGTGCGAGTCGGACTCGCACACGAAGGGTTCGGTTTTTTTCGGCGTTTTTGTCTTGTGGTACGCACAAGACAAAAACGCCGAAAAAAACACGTTTGTTGTATGGGAGCCCCCCTTAAATATTTATTTTATTCTGTTTTTAGTATTTGTTGCTATAGCGGCAACAAAAATACATCACCTGTGACAAAACTCCCAATGTTACTCTCCATAACATCAGCTATCTGCCAGTGAAAGTCCCTTCAAAATCGGTCCAGCCATTTCGGAGATTAGCCGGAACAAACAGACAGACAAAACAATTGCCTTTTTGTTATAAGTGTGTTGTATGTAAAACATTCGGTACTTAAATAACAAAAAGACAATTGTTATCTATCATATGCATTTAGTTAAAAGCTGTTATTTTGATATAACAGACATACACGAATGTCATTTATTTGTATGTTTACATTAATATTTTTTCGAATACCTATTGAAAACGAAGTCGTTTTGTTTTGATTGAGGTTTTAGTTCAATCGAATCATTAGAAATGTTTTCACAACAACTATTCTTGCGATCGTTATGAAAGCATTGTGCACAAAACAAGGGAGTATCGAAAGCAATTGTTTTATCTAAACAGTCTGGTGTTTTTATGATGCTGATCCAATGTTGAACTTCTCTTGTATAACATGCGTTATGAAGATGTATTCAAGCTTGATTGTCGTTTGTTCTTCTTGGATTGTTTCTGGCTTAGAATAGGCTTTTTTTCCTTTGTGAAAAGGAAAAGAAAAAGGCTTTTTTCCCTTGTGAAAAGGAAAAGAAAAAGGCTTTTTCCCTTTGAGAAAAGGAAAAAAACAAGCAACCTTATCTTCTATTTTATCTTCGTTTTATATTATAATAGTAATAGGGTCCCGTTTTTACGCTTTGGGTACGGAACCCTAAAAATCAATTGCCATGCGTTAGTCTCGCAAAAAAGTTGGAAATGGCTCGACCGATTGTGATGAAACTTTTGTAAGTTGTTGTGTGTGCACCGGAGAAGGGTTCTCACGATAAAAATATAACGCATTAGGCCTTAGCTAGTCTTTAGATATAATAATATGATTCTTCTGTACGTGTGTGTCACGGAACTCCTAACGGCTCGACCGGTTTTGATGAAATATTTTGTCAGTCAGCTAGTTCTTTGTATGTCTAATCAAGACTCATCTTTCATCATCGCAAAGGAGGTGGCGGGACGGTTCAGGGAGAGAGCCTCCCGTCTCAGCCGCCGCGGGGGACGCCCCCGGCGTCGGGAGCCGCGTGACGACTCCCGGCCACCGTAGGCGAGGGCCTGCGGGCGGAGAGTAATGGGTAGCTCACCGTCCGATCAGGACCAGGCCCGTGCCGGACGGCGCGTACGTGTTCCACGCGCGCCCCAAAGAGATGTCAGCATCTAGGAGGGGCCCCTTAGTGCCGAAGCCTGCCGGGCCAGCGGGATTGTCCGAAAGGGTTACCGCTGGCCCGGAACATAAAGGGCTAAGGAAGGAACACGGGTGGGTTTTAGTCAGTAAGAGTCTGACACTCCCTTCCGCTCCACCCAGAGCAGGAGGAGTCATTTGATAATATCCCATCCGAAAAAAAAAAAGACTCATCTTTGCCTATTTTTTTATTGCTGAATGGGCCCGCTTTTGACCTCGATCACGCCTGATGGAAAGCGATGGATGAGGTCTATGATGGAACGAGCGTGCCCAGAGGCACTGGTACTCCCACGCATCGACGAAACACAGCAGGCTGGAATTGGCCAGCCAAATAAGGTGTTGGGTGTGACTGTCCAGGATGCGCCGAGCGCTCGGTTCAGTTGAGTAACTGGAGGAACAAACTGCGCTACACGAGGAGGCTTCTTCATGCATCCAATATTGGAGTCTAGTTTATAGCTTAACACATTGAAGGACACTGAACGAGACACAATAGAAGTTTTATTGTTATTACGTCTATAGGCGTTCAGTGTCCTTCAATGTGTTAAGTAAAGGACTTAACTTAACTTAACGACTTAACTTACATTCTTTATAACGTTTACATAATCAGCCTATAATGTTCACACTGCTGGGACACAAGCCTCCTCTCGATGAGAGGGAGTGGGCCGTAATCCACCACGTGGGCCCAGTGCAGATTGGCAGATGTCACATGTCTTCGAATTTTTGGTTCTAGGACATGCCAGTTTCCTCACGACGTTTTCCTTCACCGTTTTGAGAGCCGTGGTGATGAAATAATTTACACAAAATAAAGCGCCAGTCTGGGTTCGAATCTACGACCTACAACTCGTGAGACGCGGCCGTTACCACTTGGCCACCACTATAAAGTTTATATAGGAGAAATATTGCCAGCAGATTTTTTCAAAGGACGAGAACCAATATTATTCTATGTGATAATATCATTGACGAGAACGCATTTCGAAACCTAAGACTCATAGGTAAAACTATCTGTAGATATTTGGAATCATTCGAATTGTGTATCTTATCAACAAAGAAGAATTTTCTGTAATGCCATCGCCATGATATCACAAGATGACTTCCATCTTGCTACAGATAATGTTTATCATTATCAGTGATCGCATGACGCGCATAACTTCTTGTTTTATCAGCAATCCGCTTGCTAGATAGTTACGAAAATATTTTAGCACACCTTTGTAGGTAGTTTGTAAAAAACACTTTGAATGGATGACCGCCATTTTTTACATACTTATACTCCATTTGAAATAAGATTAGTCGACAATTAAATAAACCTTTTTTACAGTCCGTTCAACCGATTTTGACTTCTGTACCGTAGGCATAAAAGCAAAAAAGTGGTTAAAATACCAACTGTTTACCTAAATACCTACTGCAGCTGCCATTGGTCATGCCACCAGCGCAGTAGAATTCAAAATCGATTGAACGGACTGTAAAAAACATTTATTTAAATGTCTAATCTTATTTCAAATGGACTATACATACATAAACTTACGTTTTCTTTACATGGGGAAAGACAGGAACTACAGTACGCCATCTGCTACGATCCTTACAACGCGGTCACATTAACTTGACGCATCTCTGGAATGCGAAGCCCGCATTCCTTAGCACACCCAGCAAGTGTTAGGCCTTTGTCTTTGTCTGTTACCGATACGCGCGTCGATAATTTGGCTAGTTTTGTGTTGTTGTAATTATACTTTTTATTAGGTATATTTAGGTATATTACCAAATAAACAAAATGACGTCATCAAAGCCAAGCGTCAAGTTAATGTGACCGCGTTGTACATACCTATTCCTTATACCTAGTTTACGTTCGAACATCTAATCTACATTCGCGACTTATTTGCCAAAAATGTAAACAAATATGAGTTTATGGAAAAGAGAATTTTAATTTCTACACAATAGAGTGCAGTTTACACTACAACTTGAAACATTTTTAACCGACTTCTAAAAAAGGAGGAGGTTTTTAACCGACTTCTAAAAAAGGAGGAGGTTTCTCAATTCGACCGTTTTTTTGTTTTTTTTTTTTTTTTTTTTTTTTTATGTGTGTTCGCGGATAACT
Source organism: Mesoligia furuncula (assembly GCA_916614155.1). Classification (NCBI taxonomy): domain Eukaryota; kingdom Metazoa; phylum Arthropoda; class Insecta; order Lepidoptera; family Noctuidae; genus Mesoligia; species Mesoligia furuncula. The sequence continues at coordinate 3,806,477 of OU744810.1, forward strand.
TCGTCGTTTATGAACCGATTTTGATTATTCTTTTTTTGTTGGAAAGGAGATATGCCAAGGGTGGTCCCATGATAAGGAAACCAGGATCTGATGATGGCATCCCAGTGAAATCGAGGGGAACATTCGAAAATCGTAGGAGCAACTAGTGCGTTTGTTATGTTTTTCATTAAGTATTTTAAAGCACTACAATTTAATGAAGGTCTGGAGTCGATCTGATGATGGAGCCGAAAGACAGTCGAGGGGACTCCTAAACGATTTACAGCAGTTACCTTGTGTTTGGGCTTGATTAATTTGTATTGATGTGAACTTTACACCTAGATAGGTTGTGACTGTCATTAAGGATCTGATGATGAAGACGAAGGACAGTTAAGGGAACTACTCAACAGTTTACAGTAGCTACCTTGTGTATGTTCACCGATTAAGTACTCGAAGACGGCTGGACCGGTTCCAAAAGTTCTTTTTTATTTGAAAGGGTATACTCTCGAGGTGGTCTCATCATCATCAAGTTGGAATCTCATGAGAGGATCCCATGGAAATCGAGGGAAACCCTCAAATTTTATAGGCAAACCTATAGCGATTTGGGTATTTTGTAAAGTAACTTGAGCATTTGCTCTCGGAAATCATCATTTGGTAAAGTGGAGTTGATAATGAAGACCACAGATGGCCATCGGAACAACTCAATGACAAATATTTCACGGGTTGCGATTCGATTACTTTAATATGGTTGCTAAGCAATTTATGCTCGTCACAATGCGTATGATGAGTGATTGTTGAGGAGTTCTCCTGGTTCTAACCGGGAGAACTCCTCAACAATTAACGTCCCAGGATCGGGAAAAGCAATATTTTGTAAAAGGTGATGAACAGTTGGCATTAGGCTATTGTAACTTAGATAAATTACAAAGTGACCCACTAAAAAGTGAAAAATAAAAACATTTTTACAAAAAAAAAACAACCGACTTCCAAAAAAAAACACTACAAATTGAAAAATAACTTTAATTTCGGAAGTCGGTGTCAATAAACGAAAATGCGGAACCAAAGACACCGACTTCCGAAATTAAAGTTATTTTTCAATTTGTAGTGTTTTTTTTTGGAAGTCGGTTGTTTTTTGTTCCTTTTCAATAGTGCTAGTCACTTCGGAAATCAACTTAATTACCATTACAATAAAGTTGATACCTATTTGTTTAACTTGAAATGGCTACAATTTGAAAAATAAATTTGAATAGACTCTAAGCATACATTCACGCCGGTTGCGAGTACTACCCACCTGACCTTTCTGAAGCACCAATGAGGCCACTATAATGTCCTTCTAGGGCGCTCTCTAGAAGGCCATATTTGAAGTCTGTTAAAAATATGTAGATTGATTCTTCCATATGAGTTATACAGGGTTATTGGTAAAACAATAACAACCTCTTAAGAGGTCATTGTACTCATCACCATGAACAACTTTTACTATGAGACCAAACCTGAAATCGCGAAAAAAAAAATCAGCCGTTCCCTACATTTTGACGATACGAACATAAATGTAGGGAACAGCTGATTTTTTTTATAACCCTGTATATTGCAGTTCTTTACCTACCTCAACCAAAAAGTTATTGGAATATAGACTTTCATATTTATACACTACCTTCCTACGCTTTATGATATGTATTCATAACATAAGACTTCATAATAGTATACAATAATATAACCTACTTTTATTTACGGATATCTACTATTGGAAACATTATCATTCGTGTAATCCATCACTTATAATATGACAGAAACATATAGCTACTGTAATTTTTGTACTTAGTATATATGTAAATTTATTGTCGCATATAAAGAAACAACAGCTGCATGTCTTGGCATAGTCAACTGCTTCCGGTAAAAAGGGGTTAGGAAACCAAGGTGGGGATAGAGAAACTGCTGAGCTAATGCAACAAGCCAATAACATCATTCAGACATATGCATATACGTATATAGCGACGAAATCACCAGACATACGTTTTTAAAAGCAGGATATGCATCGTCTAATTGATGATTAAGTAATTAAGACATTATTACATTGGCATTACTAGACCCTGCAGTGGTTCCTTTTCTGCATGCAATATAGTATATTCATTAAGTATTACGAGTTCGTGTCACACTGGTCAGTCCCACGACCCACGAAAGGCCCACGACCAGTGACCAGGGGGCCTAAAAAGGCCACTTTGGAGAATCATAAAAGGATAACAATTATTAATCGTAATATGACGAAGACAGTCCGTGTTTTTCTTTTTTTCGCTGCACTACGTAGGTATAATCAAAGAGATTGGATTTGGATCGGGTTGATTGGTATTTTAGCACAGACAACAAAAAATAACTGAAAAATGCTTCACCAATGGGATTTGATACGATTAACTTAACGGTTAACTGTCCATTATGTTATCCTTTTATGATTCTACCAAAGTGGTATTTTTAGGCCCCCTGACTAGTGACCAGACCAGTGAGTGGTTATGCGCCTTCTACTCCTATGACTATTCATCTGGTCTGGTCTGGTCACTGGTCGTGGGCCTTTCAATGTCGCTATAATCTCCAAATTCATCATCATAATCAATATCAACTATGTCAGCACCATAATTGCGCAACACACCATCGATCTCAACCTGAATTATTTTGAAGGATATTGCTAATCCATTGCTTCATATGTTCAAAAAATGATTCTGCTCAACAACGTAAATAACACAATGAATGTTGTTGAACTGTCAAAATTACACCCATTGCTAGTGATAGTGTGTTACGCAATTTCCCCGCAGGTCTATCATCTCCACAGTGAATATTGCAAATGCAAAACCACACTTAATAGGTGGGTAGATGAACGAGACGAGAGGGCAGGGAACATTGCTCGCAGAACACCGATGGCCGATGGGGCCGAAAGGTTCTGGAGTGGCGACCGCGTACCGGAAGACGTAGCGTTGGAACGCCTCCCACAAGGTGGACCGACGACCTTGTGAAGGCTGCAGGAACCCGTTGGAGGCGAGAAGCACAGAACCGGTCGAAGTGGAGGTGCTTGGGGGAGGCCTATGACCAGTAGTGGACGTCTTTCGGCTGAAATGATGATGATGATAAGATGAACGAGTAAAGGGAGACCATAGCCAAGATGGATAGATTGTGTGTGTGAGAGATATGAATGAAAAGGAAGTGAGTGATAACGTGATAACTAACAAAAAAGAATGTTAAATATTTTGCGCTGATACCTACTAACATAGGACATGTGCAAGCAGAAGAGGATGCAATTAAGGTAAAACAAGTTTCAACAGTTCACAGTCGGTGTCTAGGATATAATCTAGAATACATCATATCATGTACACCATACAAATGATAGATATAAATGTAGTAATTTTTTTGCTATTTTATTATCAGAAGACCAAAAAAATCTGCTGCTCTATCTCTCCTCATACCCAATGGTTTTAATATTGCTAGACTTTGATACACATTTCAAATAAAATCAAATCGTTTATTTGTGATACATGGGTTACATACAGGTGTTCATTATATAAATATAATATTTAATAATGTTCATTCCATGATCAGCCACTTAGACATACATATGATTAAATAATATAATGCAAATATGATTATAAAATTCTAATGATTCATGGAAGTTTATAATATTTTTTTCCAATCAAACGTCCGTCGAAGTAATCAATACTTGACAAATATGTCATAATGTTCCGGCAGTTAAATAGGCCGATCAATTTGATAGATATGGAGTGACTATAACTATGCTGCTAGTCTCCTTATATGGGCCAGTTATGTGGGTTGTCAGTGTAAGGCGTTATAGGGTAACCAGTTCATGAATTTTGCTTTTTTTTGGTGGCTTAGACTTGATAATTTTTTAGCTATAAATAACTAAGTAAGTAGGTATATAGTTTTTTTCTTACTATTCTTGGTTATATACACGAGTAAGGTTTGAAACCTGTTATTTCGTGATGATTTTTTTTTCTTGAGAAAATATTGGATATATCTTTTTCTGAGTTTTAGGATAGGCCATTTTATACCATAAACTTAATATTTATATTCTTTATTGGTCGTGAAGTCTCTCACGCAATATTATCAAATGAATATTCAAAGAAATGATTAGACCATCTAGATGTTACGGGAAGAGTAAAAACTGAGCACTTACCGACAGTTTACGCAAATTCTCTCAGAGATCGCGTGGGTGTTGATACGGAATAAGAAATTCTTATGTAAATAGAAACATCTCTTGCACATAATTTGTAGTTGCATTCCTGAGACGTCGGGTATCGTGTTTATACGAAGAAAGATGTACATCTTTAGTTATTATACTTGAAGAATTGGCAGCTGCATCCACCTGTAGGAATTTCGTAATGGAATGTTATTAGAATGACTTCTGAAGCTTGCGAAGGTCGTCAACTGTTTTTTGGTACCTATACAGGTTTTTCTCAATGATAAGACAAGTAACTAAGGTAATTTTTGGAGCATTTAAATTTTGGTTTTGATTAAATAGAATATAGCTAGAAACTCTGGTTGAACGGTTATGGACTTTTCCTAAGTATGTAGTTTTAACATACCCGGCTGCCGCTAGCAGAGCAGGCTGTCGCTGAATACCAGCGCTGGGGCTCTGTCACGTATAGGGTCTTAGCATTATGCTGAGCGATGGCCGTTTTGTGTAGATATCACGCATAATATATTCTCCCAAATTGTTATTTTGTTTTTTATTTTTATGCGTTTTGTTTACAGCAAATAAACGTATTTTCTTTCTTTCTTTCCAACCAATATCCTCTAGTTCTCACTTTCTCAGATATTGATATTCCCCTTAAAGCGGCATATATAAACCTAATCCTACCGGAGGTTTAGGTCTCCGGTCTCCGCAGCCTACTGTCTATATAGTTCTAAATCCTGTTTGTCAATTCTTGGTCAAAATTATTGTTTTGCGTACTTTCCAACGATATTCGAGCCAGTCACATACCTGATTGACATTCCACACAAAAACGCTCCTACTTTACATTGTATAGTGAAAAGGTATTGTAATTTGAGAAATTGAGGCGCTTGCTCAATCCTATCGAACAAACTAAGGTTTTTTACCAACTGATTTAGCATAAAGTCGCATATCTTCATGCTATTGGTGTAATCACGGCAGTGGCAAATCGTTTGAATAAAATTTGAATGAACAATGGATTGCACGTCAAGTAGATACTTTACGTAAAGCAAAGTTTGGTAGATCAGATATAAAATTTATGAGCCGTCCAGCGAAAGTTAATGGAAATAGGGCCGGTTTCGGGGGTTTGAGTATGTGGCAATAGTACTTGCAATATTGCATAGATACTCAATTGTAGCAACCGTATTCATATTACCTTTATTCGTAATATATTCTTTTAAATTACCACACCAGCTGACCTGCCGAAAATCTCACCGTGAAAGCTTACGTGAAGTGAACTATTAATAGTGTCAATCCTATGACAGCTCACTTCACCTAAGTTTTCACGCTGAGATTTGTCCATCATAGACCGGCTGTTCTGCAATAATCTGCATGAACTGGGTGAAATGGTAGCTCCATTTCACCCAGTGTTAGGGATTGTTAATACTGTCAGTTCACTTCAAGCTTACTTCACCTAAGTTTTCGCAGTGAGATTTTAACACAATAAATCGACCGATCTCGAGAAGGCTCACTCTTCCAAACACACTCAAAGACTTTACAATCTAGCGGCAACGCCCATAATTATCTTAAAGAAATACGTTAGTACTCAAGATAAAATCTACTACATTATAGATTTTATCTTTGATAGCAATAAGACTAAGAGTGAGATAAACTCACAATAATCTCTCAATATCTAGTCATGAGACTGTACAAGTGTACATGTAACGTCAACAACATCCACTGCGTTAAACAAGATGTGACAAATGCTGTTTGTTATGGATTGGAAGATGATGTGTGGTGTGAATGATAAATATATACAATTACTAGCAGCGCCACCCGGTTTCACCCGCATAAGTTTCGATCCCGTGGGAATAGTGGGAAAAAGTAATCTATATGTTAACCCTTGTTATAAAATATGTGTGTGCAAAATTTCATCCAAATCCGTACAGTAGTATTTACGTGAAAGAGTAACAACCATCCTCACAAACTTTCGCGTTTATAATATTAGTAGAATATAAAATCGTGTTACCCAGTAACTAGGTTGTGGGGGTTATATGAGCAGTCACTCTCTGTTCCTGTTAGACTGGAAGCCGATCCTAACATAGTTGGGGAAAAAGGTTAGGCAGATGATAATGATGCATATATACATGTGACAGTTCTTTTACTACACCATCCGAAGCTTTAAGTAAACCGTATAGTGCCTTTACACGATGTATACTTTTAAGTACTCATTGGCGTAGACATAGCATTCAATAATAGTAATTATTTTTATTGAAAGGCCATGACCACTTGCACTCATTTTATAAGTTGATATAATTAAAATAGTAACTAAATAATATTCAGCAGTTTTAATGAATGATAATGTAATAAATAATCATGCAGCGATGAGAAGTTCCAAATCCAATTCCTCCCTTAATTTCCAATACCTTGATTTCTTCTATCATAATTTTGCATCTACCAAAAGACAAACATACCAAAAGTCAGCAAAATAATTAAGACAATATTGAAAGATACGGCAGTAATAACGCAAACAAAAAAGAAAGTGATGATTGAATCTATGTACAGAATTAATAACATTCATCAGTCAGTACATTACATAACTAAATGTTGTTAATAGCGTGAAGCTAATAACTATTGATAATCAGGAAAGGCAGTTGCGTGCCAATACGGATGGGATGGCTTGCAAGACGATGCAAGAGTAAAGTTTGCAAGAATCCGCGTAATTTACTATGCAGTTTTGTAATCATAAAGATTGTGCAAATATTTTGATACAAAGAAGGTTGAACAAGCAATATCTCCTTTAGGCAAACCTAATGACATGGTATTAATATTGAGATTTTTTCTTCCAACTTCTTTTTTCTCTTAATACATACTTGTTATCTTATTCTTCTGTTTTGCTCTGTCTTTTGTTTTTATTTCAGACACGTCTTCTAAGTAACTCTACTTGGGCATGTCTCAAGGTTATATTCTAAGCCCCATTAGATAAAATACTAGTTTATGATGAGTATTACTACCGTTATGAAATATGTTTCTAAATCTATCATATCGCGATGATTAATGCCTACTTAGCTTGCCACCATTACCTAAGTCATTAAACCTGTAAAGGTTTTATAAGATGACCAACGCACAGCGTGGGTGCTTTAAATGTCACATTGACTACTTAATAGCCTCACCTAGCTAGGAAAACAGCTTTTTGTTCAACGTCGTCATAATATCGATATTATAGTGTATCCTATTATGGACATGACATTAACGTCGATGACTACTATTCTACAAGGATTGTTATAATAATTGATGATGTAAAGACTGATTTAATTCAAATTCTTCTATATAATGGATTGTTAGACCAAATATGACTAACAACTACTTGTAAACCTTGAAGGCTTACATTCGATTCCGTAATCTGCAAAGATTTTAAATTGGTTTAGATTTGTATATTTTTAGTTTTAGCTTATCTAAATCATCTAACTCAAATAAATTGTTGTTTAAACTATACATTTCCTGTAAGCTACTTCTTAGTGATTTTCCGTGTCTTGAGCGCTGAATACTATTACATATACCTAATTGCTTAAATTGACTCTTGTCATCTATTATGCGAGTGTTTTCATCGAAATCGTCTCTTACTGCTGTACACCTTCTTTCAATGCAAGTTTGATGCAGTAAGTAGTTAACTTACAGAATGATATTGCTAATAGATTCTGAATTTACCTCTTCTTTATATTCCTTTTAAAACGATTATTATTAGGTAATGAGCTGGACATAAGGAATTTCTCAGTAGGAGGATAGCTGCTCGAAGTCTGGATTTGTACCCGGTTAGTAGCAATAAGCTCGCTCCCATTACATGACTGGCGAAATGAGGGTACACCTCCACCTCATCATCATCATCATCATCAGCCTATATAATGTTCCCACTGCTGGGACACAGGCCTCCTCTCTGTGAGAGGGAGTGAGCCGTAATCCACCACGCGGGCCCAGTGCGGGTTGGTAGATGTCACATGTCTTCGAATTTTTTGGTTCTATGACATGCCGGTTTCCTCACGATGTTTTCCTCCACCTCCACCTACTCCTCTTTAAATTTAGGCATAATGTTATGTTAAAATCTAAAGTGACTAATCCGTCTTGCTCATTACAGTCTAGGCTTGCGCTTACGTCCATCACTATCGGAACAGAGGCGCACGCGCTGGTTTCACCGCGTTCCCTACATGGTCGGGGCCGTGAAATCTATTGGTTTGCATGTTATCTTGCGTTTTAGTTAGAACGCGGTTTTTGTTGGGGCTACTGTCTTGGTCCAGAGTTGAATGTGCTATGTTGTTGATGAGAAATTAAGTTCCCTAATATTCTCTAGCTATTTAGATGTTTCTTTGACAAGTTAATACTTTATTAAAGTTGGAGAAGTTTGTTACATTAGGGGGCCAGCTATGAGACAATGCAACCTTCATAGACCATGGTTGAGGTCGTTTTTAGAAATTACATAACAAAAATTTACGTCAAATTCATCTTTGTATAAGTTCCGATTAAAATTGATGTGTAAGTATAGGTAATACGGCATTTGTTAATTGAAGAATTAAAAACAATAAAAGTAGCTATTGGATTTGAGCGTATAACAGCACTGGATAGGGATAAGTGGAAGGAGGGAAGGGAGGCCTTTGCCCTGCAGTGGTACAGAAACGCCTGATATTAATAATAATAATAATTGGATTTGGGAGAAATTATGATAATATTTTCAGTAGTCCTAAGCCAACAAGAACATGACAACTGAAGAACAATATACTACAGCCACACAGCCTACAAAAATATGTAAATAATAGCAGTATGACTAACAACATGACGTCGAAGCTCGCTTTCACTTTGTTTCCTCCATTTTTGGGGGCTACCTCGAAAATCTAAAATCCTCGAAAGCCTACTAAGCGAGCGAAAGTGATGCAATTACTTTTGAAACGCAAAAGAAGAGCGATGGCTATAGTGTGCGTGCGCCCGGAATAAAACGACGTACGTGCCAAAACGAATTTACTCCTTTTTTAACAAAATACATGAAATAAATTTAAAACTACTTTGAGTAAACTTTGATATGATAATAATTCTCTATGTTTTAAAGTAAATTCGATTGACTCTTTTAAGCGTTACGCTCGCGCTGTGATGTCGAAAAAAGTAAAATAAATCTAAAGAACTTTGCAATTTTTTTGTAGGTATCGAGAAAAAATCATTGAAACGTGTATTGCCTTTTACATGATACTAGACTAAAGAGTCAAAAAACATACCAAAACGTTAAATCCCTATTCCACATACTTATCAAGTTACACGAAATAGAAAAACCACATTTTTTACAATATATCTTAAAAACCTTAAAAACTAGCTGCTGCTCGCGAACTTGTCCGCGTCCCATCCCATCGCATCGCCCGCCCGCGTTATTACTTCGTTTTCGCTTAGTGTTCTTTATGACTTTTTCTTTTTGCTCGGCTTCTAAAGGCTGTAGCGTGATGATAAATAGCCAATACCTATACCTTTCTCAAGAATTCGGCTATCAATAGCAAAAATATTTTTTCAAATCTGGTTGGTGGTACCAGAGATTAGCGCCTTCAAACAAACAACTACATAGATACGACGTAATTTAACACTAACTGTTCCCCGCGGTGTCACCCGCTGCTCAGCGCCTAAGGGTCATAGCGTGATGTTATATAGCCTATAGCCTTCCTCGATAAATGGACTATTCAACACTAAAATAATTTTTCGATTCTAACCAGGGCCTCAAGTCTCATTGATTTCATAATTATTGATTTTGACAAGTTTGGTAATCTACTACTATAATGGCGTCATTATGACTTTCCAATGGTCAATCACTGACAGTCCATTGAAAGAAATGGCATAGAATGGTAATCTCGTACTTAATGAAAAATGAATTACTGTCATAAGCGGTAATCTGCTAAAATTTTGACAGTTCCTTTTATCAGTGACCTACCTTTAGAACGTCATTGTGCAGTCAATGCTTTTAATTCGTTACGAGTCCTATCTTAAATGTTCTGTGCCATTGACCGACTAATGATCGACCATTATGAATTTAGCAGATTACGAACTTTTAGCAAAATGACAATGGGATGGTGGTGGAATCGTGTTGGAATGACGAATCTATAAAAATAGCAGACTTGGGCCCCAGTAGTTCCTGAGATTACAGCGTTCAAACTCTTCAGCTTTATAATATTAGTATAGATTTGTGAGTACGCGTAACAAATGAGATGTTGCCTGAGGTGGCTGCGCGGTGCGGGAGGGGTGGTAGTTGTCACAAGTTGACGTATCACTGAGCTCTCGCATCACGTCACCACACCCCTCCCGGACCGCGCTGCTACCTCAGGCAGTCGGCCTATAGCGGCTACATAACCTTGGAAATATCAATAAATCGTTAGTAGAATGTTAGGTTTATGGTCGATAATTTCACATTAATCATACATTGCCCTTGAACTAGTCACGTTGACATATCGACATTCGATGGCTGTGGAAAGCATGTGGAAGTTCTAATGGTTTTTTCGAAGGACGATCAATAGTGTCGAGTGTTTGTATGGAAACGTTTGGTGTGGGCGTCAATGGTGGGATTTGTGGGTTCCTAATTGATTCTTAATTTGACGTCGAATTATTCAACGGAAGGTTTGTCTGAGTTTATGAAACTATTTCAGCGTGTTGATTCCAAATATCTCGTATGAGTAAAAGTAGTAGAAGTTCTTTGCTTACTTTTAGCTTCACAGCAGGCTAGAAAAGAGGTTTTGTTGACGTAGGTCTGCAGGTAAGCAAGATTAGTCTCTGAATTTCTTTTAACACATCTTCAAACTAATAGCAACGAAATTTCGTATCTACAGATACATAATTATTTAATGGAAAAATCATGTAGTCATTTCTTCAAATAAAAAATGCCCGTATGTCCTTGTTGAAAAAAAAACATACTTAGATGATTTCATCGTTATACTAGGTAAATAATACAGAGAAATCACTCGTCAATCTAGCACTTCCAAATGATGGTTTTTCGCTAAACGTGGTTTATTATTCAAACATTTACTTTCACAAGGACATAGTGGTTCTCACACACTGTATTGTCACAGTCTAAAAAAAATATATTCATCATTTTGCCAGTAGATTAATCTGGTACATGTTTTAGTCTTCCGGGCTGGTCTCACATGGGTGGGCCTGGTGTCAGGGACCCTGTGTTCATTGTACGAATGGTTGTTATGCACAGTTATAATCGTGTCATCTGTGTGATTTACCTTCCTCGATTTTGTTCCGATTTTTATTCTTTATGAGCATTATGTGCTGTTAGTGTTACTTTTTTCTTTGACTTTATGTAATGGTGGTAAGCCTCCGATGTACAGACGCCATCACATCAAGCTAGCCGAAACTGTCAAAGTTTTCCAATCAACCCTGAACCTTATACTATAGCGATATAGTTGAAAATCTAATACAGAAATTTTACTGACTGTAGTAGCTTGATGTGCTGGCGTCTGTACTGTAATGGGTCGTGGCTTAAACCATTTTGAGCAAAATTGATGCTGTTATTAGGAAAAGTCACATTAGAAAGACCGATTAATTACTCAGTTTTAAATGTACTGTCATTGACAACTTGAGGAGCTTCGTCACGGTTATCTGAGATTCTATCCTCCGATGTTTCACAAAAAATAATGCCATTTTGTATTTTTTGTCATATTCCATTGTATGTGAGCTAAAATTAAACCATGAATTAATAAAGTTAAGCACACACAGTCAAAGACCATTTATTTTTTTGCATTTAAAGCACTTTTTAATTACTAAGGTCAATACAACACAATACGGATAATCAGCGATGCGTTGCTTTGACATTTAACTTCGCAAACAAAATTATAAGGCAAAAAAAAAACAAAATTACTTCGCAAATAAATTGATATTTATATTATGACGACCTTTAAAGCACGTCCACCTGTCATATCTATTAGCAAATAATTGGCTAAAATACCTATGTATAGTCATAACCTGTCATCATCACACTAATATTATAAAGGCGAAAGTTTGTGAGTGTGTGTGTGTTTATATGTTTGTTACTTCTTCACGCACAAACGGCTGGACCAATTTTGATAAAATTTGGTATCGAGGTACCTGACACCCAGGATTAACATATAGGTTACTTTTTATCCCGATATTCCCACGGGATCAAAACTTATGCGGGTGAAACCACGGGGCGCAGCTAGACATTTATAAAGTAATTGTCATGTAATTATTTTACACTGTGACATGCACCCTAAATTGCGTAACACATTAATACTCTCAAATTGAATAATTTTGAAGCATATTGCTGATCTATTGGTCCTTATGTTCGAAAAATGTCTTTGCTCAACAACGCAAATAATGCAATTGATGTTGTTCAACTGTCAAAATCAAAATGAAACCCATTGCTATTGATAGTGTTTTACGCAATCACTCTGCGGGTCATATTATGTCTTATATAGTGCATTGTTCTGTTTGGTTAGTGATTATTTCTGTTTTAAAGGGAGAAAGGAGTGGCCATGAGTTTTAATTTGTTTAATTAGTCGCCCTTGTGAGTTGGCACGGATATCAGTCACTGAATTGGCAGTTTGTAAACGTTTTTGTAGCTCAGTGAATATTTGGAGCAACTTTTATTAAATTTCTTAATTATTCATATTTTGTTGGTAAACGTGAGCGATGGTAGAACTGTCGTTAATATGGTAATTTATCACACTAATATTATATAGGCGAAAGTTTGTGAGTGTGTGTTTATATGTTTGTTACTTCTTCACGCTAAAACGGCACGACTAATTTTGATAAAATTTTGTATGGAGGTAGCTGACAACCTGGATTAACATATAGGCTACTTTTTATCCCTATATTCTCACGGGATCGAAACTTATGCGGGTGAAATCGCGGGACGCTGCTAGTTTAAAATAATAGTGATTTCTGTAAACAAAAATAAAAACTCTTTAGTTGGCATGGATGGCAAAAATACTGTAGTTGCTGTTATGTATTAAACCTCTGACCCAGATTTTTGCTATCTTATAGCCTTGTAGATTCTAGTAAAAACTACTTAAATATTATATTAAGCAATGATTGTGCCGGTATATAAAAAACCTAATACTTCGTACTATAATCAAAAGAAAAAGAAAAGATTTTAAAATGCTAACTGCAATCTATGGAACATTCCCACTGTTGCTTTTTAAACTCTAGCGCAAGGAAAAGATTAAAAACCGATTTGCGTACCTTTACATCTTTTTCTCAAGTATCATAACAAAAAAATCATCATTAAAAGGTTCCAAGACATCCTACCAAGTGCTGCTTGCCAAAAGCGCAGTTCAATTGCATAGAAAAAAGTGCGTTTAGTCGCATATGTCGGAAACAGATGTTTGTAGTGCAGTGTGCGGTCGCCCTTAACGGTACACCTGGCGAACAATATGGAAGGGACTGTTCTACTTGCATTTTTTTTAATGGGTATAATAAAAATTAGGTGAGAGTGATGGATATAGCTGTTATTACTTTGGATTGTGTTCTGGGTGGTTTATTTCCGTTAGGTTTGACTCAGCTGCTTCTTATTCCGAGTGAGGAATTAAGATGTTGGAAGAGTAATTTTCTTATTCCGAGTGAGGAATTAAGATTTGGAAGAATATTTTTTTATTGCCAATGTTAGAGTTAAATATTAATAATGGTACATTACATATAGTTATACCTAAATAATATATTGGCATAAAACATGGTACAAAAAAAAAAAAATTAAATATCCATTAGCAATATGTATGTTATTGGTTTAAAAAAATACTCATAAGGTATTACTATAATAGTAGAGAGACAATGCATCAGTAATTTCTTCTGCGTGAAGAAAGCTATTCCAAATGGTTGAAAATAAATGATGATTTTAGCCAAATTCCACCAATAAAGCTTTTCTCACTCATATAACTAGCAGCGCTCCGCGGTTTCACTCGCGTAAATGTCGATCCCGTGGGAATATCGAGATAAAAAGTAGCCTATATGTTAATTCAGGGTGTCAGCCATACAAAATGTTATCAAAATTGGTTCAGCCGTTTGAACGTGAAGCAGTAACAAACACACACACACCCTCACACACACTAACAAACTTTCGCCGTTATAATATTATTGTGATATTTATTCATTGTGTTATCCACTAGTAAAAAACTGTACAAAGGCAACTGGCATAATAATATGATCTGATTTCAACTTCATTTGGTCCAGAAAATTGCCGAACCGGCTTATTGATTTCTGATGTTTATCTAAACGTTACGGATTGAAGCGAAACGAATTACGCGGGTTACGTCGCGGTTTGACCAGTTTTTTACGCGACCGTGAAGGGTTCAGTCAAAAATGGTAAAAAAGTTGAATAAGTACCTAATCGATCAGTGCGTAAAACTATTTTCTTCTCATCTTTACGTAGAAGTACATAATGTGGTTGCTAATGCAAGGATATAGGCAGTTATGTAAGGTAGTGTGATCACATTTAGTACTGTGGAAACAGAAATTACAATTCAAAAACAAACTACATATAATTCTTTAACAGACTCTAGTTAGAGGTTTTAAAATGTTTTCCCATGTCCATTTCGTAATTCTCATCTACTGTATGATGTATTACGTATTCGCAGTATTGGTTTTTGGGGTTCCGTACCCAAAGGGTAAAAACGGGACCCTAATTACTAAGACTCCACTGTCCGTCTGTCTGTCACCACACTGTATCTCATGAACCGTGATAGCTAGAAAGATGAAATTTTCACAGATGATGTATTTCTATTGCCGCTATAACAACAAATACTAAAAACAGAATAAAATAGATATTTAAGGGGGGCTCCCATACAACAAACGTGTTTTTTTCGGCGTTTTTGCCTTGTGGTACGGAACCCGGAAGAGTGGAACTCTTTACCTGCGTCTGTGGTTCCGAGCGCATACAACCCGAATCTCTTCAAAGTAAGAGTGAACAGGCTTCTTCTGGGTAAGCTCACTCCATCGTCGACTTTGTCTCTGTCACCTCTGACCTAGACTAGAGTCAAGAGCAAACTAAATTCAAATTAAAAAAAAACCATTCGTTTGCGAGTCCGACTCGCACTTGGCCAGTTTTTTAGATCTAGGTCATCCAAAAACCAATAATAAATAACAATATATTCTAAGCTACTTTGTTACAATTGGTTCTCCTTCCGCATCTATTCCACACTGAGATTGCCATTCACAAAATCCCTCATTCTCTTTCTATTGTTGTTAATCTGCTGAATAATAGTATCTATAATCAAAATAACAAACAAATGGTTTTCCAAATCGAAACCTCTTTGTTACTTCATCACGACTCACAGAGTTAAGGCGTCAACAGAACTGTCGCAATAATGTTCTCGCTTGATTTGCGATGTTGAAAAAATATCCAAAACTTGGATAAGTAACCCAAACTAATCAGATTATAAGATTGCCAATATTTTGGCATGGTATACTTTATGATTGCAGAGGTTATAAATCTTAGTAATGTTCGTTCTTACTCGCGTTCGTACTTCATCGCCCATTCATTTGATGTGACTTTAGAAATGTCAAAAATGACATATAAATTAAATGCTCACGTTGACAGACTGCAAGTATAAATATTGCTTCTCTTCTTAGTCTGTGAAATATTGGTAGGCTGTGGCAAAATCAAGGAATGCGTGATAAGAAAAAAAATAACATTTCGCTAAGTTTCACAGAGTACTTTTTGCTAAGTTTACATTCAACTGGATGGAATTCCTAGACCTCACATTAGGATTCCCTGTGTTGTGATATCCGGGCTCCTGCGTTCCGTTATTTCATATAAGAGGTTCGTTTTTAAACGTTATTAAAATAGGTAGAAATAGAGTGTACGCATGGTGGTGTGCTCTGTGTCAGTTGTGATATATTGTGGTGTATTTCTTTTTGGGTTTTCTAGACAAGACCACACACAGCGTCAGTCGTCATAATCACAAGTGACCGTGCCACATGTTGAAGAGTTCATTATCCACAGACACAATCATATACTTACATACATATTTTGTAGAGAATTGCCACACACATCGTCAGGTCACTTAATAGATCGGTAAAAACGTAGCAAAGGAATGATTAATGTATCTATGCGTATTTATAAAGACAGACAGATTTGCTTTCAAAATTTTCTTGAAATTTCTTGTTTCAACATAATCCTATAAAACTTGGCAATACTGTGAAAGAATTTTTGGAATCGGATCACTATTACAAATATTATTACCCCCTACAAGAACTCGCAAATTCCTGTTTTTAATATTATTCTAGACGTAGAGTATTATATTATCTGTGATAGGTATAGATGAACAAAAGTTTGCGTTAACAGTTTGTGGTTTCCTGGAAAGAAGCCTGGCATATTATAAATCGTCTTGTTTTATTTGTCTAACCGAAAAGGCTTTTTTTTATCAATCTTTTAAATAAGTTACAATTCAGACTGGTCCATTCAATGAAAGTATACGAGGTCAGTATTAAAACGTGACCTTAAGTTTCGATCAAATGAAAAGGCAGACTGTTGCATCGTTGCCAAATTGATATTTAAAAAAACTTTAGCGTGTCATTATATCGTGTAATATGCAACTTGACCATTTCGAAATAATCTGTGAAAACCATACGTACAAGTATCTACCGGGCCCCCGACTCATGGTACTAGAATGAGCAGTCAATAGGAGTCCGACATAACCCTCCGTTCTTCCCAGACAGAGTTCTTCGTCTTCGCACTCTTGTCAGAACAATCATGGTCCTCGTGTAGTTTCTTGTCTAGAGGTTGATGCTGATGCTGGCGATTTCTCGCCCCCTCCTCCGATTTCTGGAAGTTTTTGTGCACTCATACAAGGGATCGTCCACTGCGGTTTTAATTTGGTCAGTCCATCTCATGGGTGAGCGTCCGCGTGGTCTAGTGCCCTCCATCTACCCTGCACAACAAGGCGTTCTATAAAGTCTCCCTCACGCCTCGAGACATGTCCGAACTCCAAAGTATTTAGACGGAGGGAGGGACCCATCCATGCGGATTTCTCCACGAAAAGAAAAGGTTTTATATATAATACGGGCATTATTTGGGTCACAATCCATGATGAGAATAAATTTACCAGAACATATTCACTAATACTACTCTCAACCTACTCGTTCTATATACACTACTAACTGGCATGACAACAGCACATAACTGCAATTCCATAGCAAAAAAGCAGTGTTCTACTCACCAATCAACATTCTGTCCAAACGTTCCCAGGCTTAAGGACTATATGTATCCAGCGGTGCTATTCTGTAAAAATCTCACCGTGAAAACTTAGGTGAAGTGAGCGTGGATTGAGCTGTCAATAGTGTCAATTCCTAGCAGAAACAAACTCACTTCACCTAAGTTTTCACGGTGAGATTTTAACAGAATCGACCGGCTGTCATTGTTCCCTACAAGTTGAACCTGTTACGTGCCGACAGAATACAGGCATCAGTCAGGTTTTTATCAGCGTGGCCTTTATTGGCCCATTGTAATTGCCGACGCTGGCATTTGACGTAGAAATAAATGACCCTGTTAAGTCCAAGGACGCGGTCTACATAGGTTATAGTTTATACAGCGTGTTAGCGTGTGGTCATATTTAAGGACATACAGACCAAATATAAACTGAACAATTTTCTACATGGAGCTAACATCGTACTTGCGAAAAAATAATCAACACCCGCATGGCGTCAATTTTGAAGGATACTGCTAATCCATTGCTTCGTAGGTTCGAAAAATTTGTCTGCTCAACAACTTTAAAAGCGCAATGGATGTTGTTGTACTGCCAAAATTAAAACCATTCAGTACTGTTAGTATGTTACGCAAATACCCCGATGTTGTCCCATGGATTTTGGGTCGAGTAGGTATTGAAGTTTTATGGGACAGTTAATTATATTTTCGCGACTACAAAGTTGGTTTCATGGGAGAAAGTACTTCAGTTTGATGGTCTGAATATGAACACACCTTTCTGATACACGATGTATAACTTAGAGGGTGTGGTTTGTAGGAAATTTTCTTATTAATTAAGGGGTGTATTTTTAATTGGTTGTGGGATATGACCTCTCGATGTTAAGGTCGTTTATTTGCCTTGGTTGTTTTTAGGGTTCGTATTTCGCTTGTGATAAAGGTAATGGCAGCCAATTTTATAATTATTCCTTAATTGCCCTGGTAATATGAACGTTTTTTCGATCAATTAGGCATCTTCATGATTACTGCTTGGCATATGCCTCTCCTATTGCGCGCCATTCAACTTGATTTTCGGCTACTCTCAGCCAACCGCGAAGATCGTCGGTCCACCTAGTCTGAGGGCGTCCTACTTTACGTTTGCCGATTCGCTGTCTCCACTCAAGAACACGTTTGCTCCAAGTCCTCAACGGTCATCGTTAGATATCGTATTAGGTATTTAAGAATATAGTACAACTAGCTTCCGCCCGCGGCTTCGCCCGCGAGGTATGTCTATAAAAACTATCCTATGTCCTTCCACGGGATGCAATCTATCTCTCTACCAAATTTTATCGAAATCCGTTCAGTGGTTTAAGCTTGAAAAGGACTACAGACAAACAGACAGAATTACTTTCGAATTTATAATATTATAGCATGGATATAGGTATTATACGTAATACAGTTATTTCGTTTAGAATCATGTCATACATGGCGTGTCGGTTTAATACCTACCTATACCTGTTTGATGACATCATCATCTGCCTAGCCAATTCCCAACAAGTTGGGTTCGGCTTCCAGTCTAACCGGATGCAGTATTTGATGACATATCATTGACAATAATATCTAATATTAATATTATTGTCAATATTAATATTATGATAAATATATATTTATTATAAATATTTATAAATAAAATTATTAATATTTATAATAAAAGATATTTATTTATTTATTCTTTCAATAAATAAATTTGTAACAGTATGCCAATAGTTAGTAAATCTCACTTAAAAATAAATGCATTCTCAGTGACACTCGTATGATTGCCATTTCAACCGCTAATAAAAAGTTGAAATAAGAGTTGTCTGTAAATAATGTCAAATACCTAATAAAAAGATTATATTATTGAAGGTAAACCTCCCTAAACTTTACTTAACCCTTCGCACGTCCAATTAGCAGACACAATAGAAATTCTATTGTTATCGGTAGGTACATACCCTGTACGCGCGATATGCGAAGGGTTAATGCAATGACTGTGTTTTCAATCCGTCCTGTGTAAGTACACACCGCTCTAGCTTTATACTCCGCTGGTCTCTAACTGACCCCGGGGAAATCATAAACATGAAACCTACATAAATAACTAGTAATATTTCTAAGTTATCCAAGTCTACGTACAGTATATACCAAGTTAGTCCAGTACAACGCAGATCTATACCTAAGTTTCCTTCCGATTCGCTTGAATTATTTGAAAATCGTACAAGGCCCCCCACACAATCACGCACGAATTAATTCTTATACAAATAGCTTATAACTGTTATATCAACCTCAATTGTTAGGCAATTATCAATCGTAATGTGTCCTGATTAGGTTTAAAATTACATGTATCAATATCGACACTTGCGATTATTTGCACGCGACTAGGTCTGATTTGGGGTAAGTAGTTGTGGGTAATTTAGTGTATCCTTAATCGGTATCCTTAAGGTATATGCTATTAATTTTTTCCCCGGTGGAGGGAAGAAATTTAAGGAAGCTTCTTCATCATCACCGTCATCATATTTATTTTATTTTACAGTTTTTGGAAAACTTACAGCTAAACACTTTTGCACGATTGAGAGTAACAGAAATAAGGTCAATTACAAGTTTTCACAGATAGAAGAGCAAGCAATAAACAACAAAAAATATATATTTGAGAAGGTAGACAGTTTTTTGAGTAAAAACATTATCAAGTATAAGTAAAAATGTGTTTCAAACAGCGTAAATTGTAATCAATTAGTTTTTGTGACCAAAAAAGAAATCACAGAGTCCTTTTAAATTTTGAAATGCTTGTATTGAAAACATCGACGTTGACGCCCAGGCAGACCGCATTATACGTAGGTATGACTCGCTCTAATTAAGTACGAATTTCGTTCCTACCATAGGAGTATGCAACAGATAAGGATTGCGCAGAAAAGCAGAAGGAGCCCGCAGTCCGATTTTGTTTAGCAATTCGGGAAGTTCGGTTGAACCGTTAGCTATTCTAAATTTTTATTTAGTCTGCAATTCTTCTACGTTCATAAAGAGGAAGTAGATGGAATCTTTTACAGCGTAGGAGATAAGTGGAAGAGTAATTATGGCATCCTCGTTCCACCCATTGCTGAGTATAAACCCCTTGTGCCATGCTTCCCTGGTATGTGCGAAGCTTATCCAGGTCGTCCACCCACCTGGCTATTTGTCTGCCAACACTCCTTCTACTAGGAAACTTCTTGAAAGTGCCTAAATAGGGACAACTGCCTAGCGTAGCCCTAAATGAATAATAAGCAATGACCTTCTACTATAAATTACAGGGCTATTCTTTCGTTGACCCCAATATGTCGGCGGTAGGTATAATCAATTTTATTTAACCCTAAAAGGTCTTGCAGTTTTTTATAACCTGTTAATTTCTATGGTAACCTACTTTCCTGTCATTTTACCGTAGCTTAGACACCATGGACTAGATACATTTAGTGGAATTTAATCGTTTTGCATATTGGCTCGTAGGGAGTCGTTTTTTAGGATGCATATGACGAAGCCTTCTCGTGTAGCGCAGTTTGTTCCGCCAGTTACTCAACTGAACCGAGCACACGTCGCATCCTGGACAGTCACACCCAACACCTTATTTGACTGGCCAATTCTTTCCTTGCGGTGGTAGGGCTAACGCCCGCCTGGTTTGCGACCACACTGCCACGGGAGTCCGGCGTCAAGCAGCCTGCTGTGTTTCGTCGATGCGTGAGAGTTCCAGTGCCTTAGGCATCTTCTGGGCACGCTCGTTCCATTAAAGACCTCATCCATCCCTTTCCATCAGGCATGATCGAGGTCAAGAGCGGGCCCAATCAGCAATAATAAAAAAACCGGGCAAGAGCGAGTCGGACTCGCTCACCGAGGGTTCCGTAACATCCGGGTTTATGCATAAGGTTTATGTTTATGAAATTAAATGTTTTTTATATTTTTTTATATTTGAGTTGGTTGAATAAAAGGTAAATTGCGGTTTACGATTTATGACGTATTAAAAAAAAACTACTTACTAGATCTCTTTCAAACCAATTTTCGGTGGAAGTTTACATGGTATTGTACATCATATATTTTTTTTAGTTTTATCATTCTCTTATTTTAGAAGTTACGGGGGGACGACACACATTTTACCACTTTGGAAGTGTCTCTCGCGCAAACTATTCAGTTTAGAAAAAAATGATATAAGAAACCTCAATATCATTTTTGAAGACCTATCCATAGATACCTCACACGTATGGGTTTGACAGTTCTAAGTATGGGGAACCCAAAAATTTATTGTTTTTTTTCTATTTTTGTAAGAAAATCTTAATGCGGTTCACAGAATACATCTACTTACCAAGTTTCAACAGTATAGTTCTTATAGTTTCGGAGAAAAGTGGCTGTGACATACGGACGGACAGACAGACGGACAGACAGACAGACAGACATGACGAATCTATAAGGGTTCCGTTTTTTGCCATTTGGCAACGGAACCCTAAAAAGAGAAGAAGTCGTGGCAAAATTTAAAAGAATATGCTTAGATGTTTTGGTCGTGTTGAGAGGATGAATGAAACGCGACTAACTTAAGGTATTTACAAGGCAGATGTGAGTGGAAACGCTGTGAGGGGACGCCCTAGAACAGGGGTTCCTAACCTTTTCAATATTGTTACCCCTAGAACCTATTAGGAAAATTGATTTTACCCCCACTTTAAAATGTTATCAATAAACAATGAATTAAGTAAAAATAGTTAGTGTGATGGTATTGTTTTGCATTCACAAGTTTTTCAACGTTAGGTTTAGTTTCGCTTAAAGCGCATCTTATCGTGTTCCACATTAAGACGGTTTCTGGCCTTTGTTTTTAGTGTAACCAAAGTTGAAAAACCACTCTCACATCTATAGGTGGTGGCAAAGGGTATTAGCATTTTTAAAGCTCTGTTAGGTCTAACAGGGGGGGGGCCTAAAAAGGCCACTTTGAAGAATCATAAAAGGATCACATTAAAAATTATAATATCGCGAAGACATTCCGTGTTTTTCGCTGCACTACGTAGGTACAATCGTTATTGATATATCGTAGATTGGGATTGGATTTGGATTGGATTGATTGGTATTTTAGCACAGACAAAATAAAATACTGAAAAATGCTTCACCAATGGGATTTGATACGATTAACTTAACAGTTAACTGTCCATTATGTTATCATTTTATGATTCTGCCATAGTGGCCTTTTTAGGCCCCCAGGATAAAACAGACATGGCGAGGCGACCGCGACGACTGCTTGAAAGAGATGCCACGTGCGGTTCTTACTGCGCGGCGATCTATAACTTTTTCTTTTTAGCTAGGTATTTTATTAGATTAGGTCTAAATTATTAGGTTCTTTACTACCCCCACAGAATAGCTGATTTACCCCCGCGGGGGTAATTACCCCCAGGTTCGGAACCACTGCCCTAGAAGGACATATACCTAGTGACCTTATTAGTGTTCCTCAGAAACGTCAAGTGCGTATTAGTCACAACCAGCGTGCGTGTATGAATGTAAACGAAACAATCCTATTGTTTATAAGGATCTAAGGATCGTAGCAGGTTGTATTCTGTAATTGAGGGCTGTTTGTCCTTAATACAGGCTACTAAGTAACCTAGCTAGGACATCAGATCGTAAAATTGTATTGTTACCTACTCATCTCAGATTTAAACTATTCCTAAGTTGTCATCCTATTTTGTAACAGACTTTAGTACCACTTTTTTTATGAAAAAATTACAAATTATTAATTTCCGCCTACCACTATGTGAAGAAGGGGTGAATGTATGTATGTATGTAAGTCACTAGCTTTATTGATTGATCGCTATGGTGATTACCAGAGCATAGAGTTCATAGAACGGCCCTAATGACTATGCTTGGCAAAATGGATTGGTGTTATATATTACACAAAGACTATGCTGTTTTTAGGGTCCCGGGCCTCATAAGGAAAAAACGGAACCTATGTAGGATCACTCGTGTGTCTGTCCGTCCGTCTGTCACAGCCAATTTTATCCGAATCTAATGGACCGATTAAGTTGTAATTTGGCACGCATATGAATCTGTGTGATCTAAACACAGACGTGTAACGTAAATTTTCAATATGGGGGTCATTTTTGGGAGGCAAATAGAAAATTAAAAAAACGGTACCGTGTGACAACAAGATGGCGATTTCAGACTTGTATTGACAGCAATTGCGTAACATACTTTCAATTACAATTTGAATGATTTTGAAGGATATTGCTAATCAACTGCTTCATATGTTCGAAACATTTGTCTGCTCAACAACGTAAATAACGCAATGAATGTTGTGGAACTGTCAAAATGAAAGCCATTGCTACTTGTTAGTGTGTTACGCAATGGGCAAATAGAATCATTTGGATCGATAGAATGGAATCCAGCAAATTCCATTCTATCGATCCAAATGGTTCTATTTCTTAGTAGTGGCTAACGATTTATGGTAAACGGTAAAGAACAGGCGGCTGGCCACGCCCCTGACTGACCTTCTACTTTCACTGTCATTACTATTGTTAGTCAGATCGATATATATTATGACGCGTTCTTGTTAGTCCATTTTTTTTAGGTTAGAATTTTTTTTTCGTTTAACTTGTATTGATTTATTGTAAATAGATTTCTATTTATAAATTGCAGATATAATACAATATTACATAACTTTGCAGCTAATCTTTGAGAAAATTAGCAAAATGTTGCAACATAAAAAAAGTCTCATCATTTTTTGTGTTGCTAGTTAAAATCATTTTTTTTATCAAATAATGTTAGTAACATAACATGTTATGTTAAAATAGTTAATAAGTAAAGAAATAAACGGAAACAAACTAGATAAGCGTATTATAAATTAGTAATAAGTAAAACAAACAAAGATAAAACTAGTTATGTGAAGGAAATTAATTACATTAGCTACTCAAAAAAGCAATGTAAATTAATAGGAAATAAAATGCTTTTTTTATTAATGTTAGTAAGTCGCAGGCAATTTCCCATTATGATTACTTAGCGGTGTATGAAATAGCTTACATTACAAGATATTGCTCACACTTTGTAAGAAACATTTCTTGCCTCAAGAAAATTTATTAGATGTAAAATTGAATATTGTGATGAGAGATTGATGTCCACAAATTACAATCAACCATCGATCATTCGAGAAATAAGCTGATTTACTAAGATACTCGGTTAGCACTAGTGGCCCAGTTAACGGCGGCGATTTAAGATTTGTAGGTCCTAAGTTCGAACCCTGACAGGCACTTTACTTTGAGTAAATTATTTAATCACCACTGCTCTCAAAACGGTGAAAGAAAACATCGTGATGAAACCGACATGTCAAAGAATGAAAAATTCGAAGACATGACTGTGACATCTACCAACCAGGCTCTGGGTCCGCGTGGTGGATTACGGCCCACTCCCACTCACAGAGAGGAGGCCAGTGTCCCAACAGTGGGAACATTATAATATACATATAATGGTACTAAGACACTCCACATACCACGATTTAACTGGGGCAGTAAGTAATAAACTGTAACACTACTTTCACTGTTACATTTCGATATAAGAAATACCTCTATGTTCTTTCACAATTTCTTCTTTATCTTTGCCTTGTTTCCTTACAAAATAATAATGATAACCATGTTTATTCTGCTTAAAAACCTGCTGGACATAAGCTTCCCCCATGCATCGCTACGACTGGTACTGTGCTTTCCGCTGCATCCAGCGGATTCTCACATCCTTCACCAGGTCATCGGTCCACCTTGTTAGTTTTTAAGGTTCCTTACCCAAAGGGTAAAAACGGGACCCTATTACTAAGACTCCACTGTCCGACTGTCAGTCAAAAGGCTGTATCTCATGAACCGTGATAGCTGGACTGTTGAAATTTTCACAGATGATATATATTTCTGTTGCCGCTTTAACAGCATATAATAAAAATAAAATAAAGTTAACATTTAAAAGGGTATAGAAGAAACGTTTTTTTCGGCGTTGTATGCCTTGTTGTACGAAACCCTTCGTGTGCGAGTCCGACTCGCACTTGGCCGGTTAAATTTGACGAAGAGTATGACAACACATCATCATCTTCTGCCCAGCATTTTCCCCAGTAGTATTAGGGTCGGCTTTTAGTTTAGTTAGACTGAAAGCCGCAGCTGCGAACCTCTATTTAATAAGGAGCGCCTGCCTATCTGACTTCCACAACACAGTAACTGGACACTGATTTAGCACATGTCATTCAGTTACGTTTTTCCAGTTTGATCTCCTTCCTATCACCTAAAAACCACACAATTACAAACCCCACAAAAGAAGCGAAAAGCGGAAACCCAAATCATAAACAATACACACATGATCCGTTACTAGGATACCATAGTCACACACACACCTCATTCCCATAAAGTTCACTGACACACACACAGTCTCACCCACAATGAAAAATGAGAATAAAGTGACTTACTCGTATCGTGATTTAGCGTTTCCACGAACAGTCCGATGACCTCGACTGAGGTTTTTACACTAAGTTTCTCATGCACTATCAGGCAATCTGTAATGCTGGAATTGAAGGCTTCCTATTGTTCGGCATTCGACCTTTTTCATGAAATTGGCAGTCGTTTGACGAGTTAGCGGGGTTATAGTGCTAAATGAGTTGATGTGATGCAATCTATGAAAATAGGTATCGATATGGAATAGAAGAAGAGGTCTTTTGGATAGGGCTTGTCTGGGGAAGTAGATACCTTCACCTTTGGTAAGAAAAGCGGTTCCGTCATATTATAACTACCGTCATGAAAATGTCATTTTCACTTAATTTTTGACATTAAGGTGTCAAAAACGTTCTGTATTTGGACAGCGGTTATTGTGTGACCGTTCACCGTTTTCTTAAAAAAACATATTTTAACAGGCATCTTACTAGCTTAATTTGCTGTATGAAACAGAATAGAAGTCATTGAAAAATCTCAAAAAAAATGCACTAATATAATCTCTATGTATAAGTTTGTTCTCATAACAATGAACCAACTCAAACATACGCATGTTTAGCATCTACTGACGCCACTGAATGTGTTAAGTTTTTAACACCTTATTACTAAGTTAGCTGTACTAACTTTAAGTGTAACTTAGCTACTAAGAGCATTTTCTTAGTAATTTTGTTTGGAAAATCCCAAACAAGACAATTATGTTTTGGGAAAATCGACTTTTCTCTTTGTGTTTTGATTTTGTCCTTCTTGTTTATATTGATACATAATTGGATATATGTAATTAAATGCCTACGTAAGAAGAAAAGGAGAGAAGGATATGTGGTTCTTCAGGCAAAGTTTTATTGGGTTTTTCCATCAGGGCCTCAAGTCTGCTATTACAATAGTGTCAGAAGGGTCTATCATTGATTTCATAGTTGTTGATTTTGACATGTTTGGTAATCTACTAATATAATGACGTCATTATGACTTTCCAATGGTCAACCACTGACACTCCATTGAAAGAAATGGAATAGAATGGTAATCTCGTACATAATGACAAATGAATGACTGACTTAGGTGTTAATCTACTAAAATTTGGACATACTAAAATTTTGACAGTTCCTTTGATCAGTGACCTACCATTAGAACGTCATTGTGCAGTCATTGCTTTTAATTCGTTACGAGTATCGTATAAGTTCTGTGCCATTGACTGACCAATGATCGGTCATTATAATATAATATATATAATATAATATATTCGACAACTATCACACAACGCCGTCTAGTCCCAAGCTAAGCAGAGCTTGTGTTATGGGTACTAGACAACTGATAAACATACTTATATATTTCTAAATACATACATATTATAGATAATTATATATTATGAATTTAGCAGATTACGAACTTTTAGCAAAATGACAATGGGATCGTGTTGGAATGACGAATTTATAAAAATAGCAGACTTGGGCCCCTGGTATTTCTTAACAGCAGCAGCCTGGAGTTAGGATTTGTGCCCAGTTGATGGCAACCGGCTTGCCTCTATTATATGGGACTTAGACATTACTGGCGAAATGTAGGTATTAAAGGTACACCTCTGCCGTACCCTTATGAACTTGATACAAAGCCAAGATGTCAGCATAAATTGAGCGGCCCCTTAGGGCCGAAGCCTGCCGGGTCAGCGGGATTGTCCGAAAGGGTTACCGCTGCCCCGGAATTTATAGGGCTAAGGAAGGAACACGGGTGGGTTTTAGTCAGTAAGAAAAAGGCTGAAAAAAGCTGTGTAATTAAGAAGTCAGTTCTTAATCACACAGCTTTTTTCAAAATAATGCCGAATAAAAACGCAGAATGTTTCGAGTAAGACCAATTTTCAACTGAACATATTCACATTTTATTCAGAGACCTAGATATTTACCGACAACCTTTTAGCAAATTTTGTTCGCATGTCCAAGTCATTGAGCTGACGGGTTGGTTGCATGCTTCACGCTATATACGCATACCGAGTAGGTAGGGCTTCAGGCAATGTTTAAAATAAGTGAAGATGAGAAGTACTGTTTTCCGATACAGGTTTTTACGTTGCTACCTTTTTTTGATGTTAATGGATTTATTTTGCGTTCATATTTTGACTAGGTAATCTAGTTATGCCTAATTAGTTTTGAACTTAAACGAAGGCCTTGCTTATATTATAGGAGTTATGTCTGCGATAGGTAATATAATGCCTGCTTACCATACACATAAGTTGTTGGATATTTAACTTTCGGCGTTGAGCTGGAGCGTCGAAACTTTAACAGCAGGTATTCATTTAGGTGTGGCCTAGCGTTAAGGAAACGGGCAAAAGAGTTCAAGAATTATATTTATCTAAAGAAAGACAGAAAGGTGAAAGAAATATTATTTAGGAACCTATTTAGCAAACAATTGTTTATTTTATTTCGTTTAAAGTCCGAAATACTTGTTACTAACAAAGATTTAAATCGTCAGATTCGCCCGTCAAAAGATAGTTGCGTTTTCGTTTCGTTTTGACACCAGCTCATCATCATCACCTGCCTAGCCTTTTCCCAACTATGTAGGGGTCGGCTTCCAGTCTAACCGGATGCAGCTGAATACCAGTATTTTACAAGGAGCGACTGCCTATCTGACCTGAGTTTTGACACCAGCTCTGACACAAAATGACGTAGTCGCTTGACTTGATTGTAATGGAAAAAACTGGAAGAAAATAGGGTTATTTTCTAATGTGAGATCACTCTTCTCTGTATGCACACTTTTTCGCGTGACTAATGCTCGGTTCCTAAACACGCAAAACAAGTGGTAAGCAAAATGAATCGTTTTGCTTACCAATTTTAGCATTTCTTGTAGCCAAACTGGGCATAATATAAGTAAACAGACTAGCAACCCCACGGTTTCACCCGCATAAGTATCTATGTCCTTCCCCGGGATGCAATCTATCTCTATGACAAATTTTATCGAAATCCGTTTGGCGTGAAATGGTAACATACAGACAGACTGACAGACAGAGTTACTTTAAAATTTATAATATTAGTGTGGATTCGTTAGCTCATTTTCTTGTGATAGCTACTGCCTTATGGGAGGGCCTACTATGCAAAGCTATGAGGTCTTTGCTTCATTATTGGTAAAGATACAAGAGTCTTAATTTTAACCAAAACCGGTCCTTAAATTGTAGGAAGCAAATCTAAACATTTCAATATTCTAATAATTTCTTCCATTATGATGAACGGAAGAAATTAGTAATCAAATATTGAAATGTTTAAATTTGCTTCTTTCTCCAAAAGGCTTGTTTTTTGAAAACATTTAACATGTTTATGAACTAAACATTTCACGCTATTGTCAGTGCCCCAGTTTCAGTGTAACGTGTGTCTAATTGTCTAGTTTTGCACGGGTCTAGACAAAGACCTAGATTTCGGTAAACTTTCTTAGTATTCGACTGGCTTTAATCGTATTTCGGCGAATTGATGACAGTTTATTTTTTTTAGGCTTCCTATACAAACCTAACAAACGAAATTGAATGGACTATTGTAAGTCGTCCGAAAATTGTGATATTAGATATTGATAAGTCGTTCGACCTTTATTGTATCTATTTTCAATTACATTCTGAAACGATTGTTTTTTATCAATGGAAATATAATAAACAGTTCCTATTGTGTCATTGTATATACATAAATCTGTATCTGAGCCTTTTGTTTTACTATTCATTCAAAGAGATTTCTTTTTTTTTGCGGATTGGAAATCATCAAATGACTCATCCCGCTCTGGGTGGAGCGGAAGGGAGTGTAGACTTCATTCTTCACTTATGTGAATCCAATACATTTTCGACTTTATCCCATCATCGTTATCGCTGATAGAATGTAACTTTGCCTGGGCCCTCTGGTGATTCTGAACAAACTATTGTACAAATTGTAAAGAAAAATTAACCTTGTACAGCAAGAAAACTTTCTTCCAAGTCTGTGCATGTCACAGGAAGTGGTCATCCTTCTCAAACACACCTGGCTAGAATTCTAAGTGGTGGTGCATTGATATGTTTAAAAGGTAAAAACAATAGCAGTACATAGGCAGTTGTAGCCATGGAGTGTGCAGTACTGGCTGAAGTAAGTTCAATAACCTGACAATGGACAAGTTGCAAGTCACACCCACTGCAAACTCGTTTAAAATAATTAACTATGGGTATTATTACTTGGCGTGTGTTAACTTAGTTATTTCAAACGTCAATATTTTAAAATTTTAGGTATACCCACTGAAGGAAAACATCGTGAGGAAACCGGAATGTCCTACAACTAAAAATTCGAAAACATGTGACATCTACCAACTCGGACTGGGCCCGCGGAGTATATTATAGCCCACTCCCTCTCGAAGGGAGGAGGCCTGTGTCCCAGCAGTGGAAACATTATAGGCTGTTTATGCTGTAACTGTGTCTTTTGCTACTTTTGATGTGTGAAATTTATTTAAACATTTTCAACTTTATCGCTAAAGCATAAGGTTCAAAGTTGATTGGGAAAATTTAGCAGTTTCGGGTAGCTTGGTGAGCTGGCGTCTGTACCTACCACTTAACTGTGTAAGAGGTTACGCGCTCATGAAAAAGAGATGGCTAATAATTTGATGCTTCGTAATTTTCTTCTAACTGAACAGCCAGTTGTGCTGCTGGGGAGTTTGTTCCGCCACTTCTTCTTCCCAGCTGAAGAACTGCACTTCAACAGCATTAGGAAGTGGCGAAGGGCGGTTTTTTAGGGGACTGTCTTATTATATTATTTGACGTTCAAAAAATGCTGATTCTTAAGTCATAAAGTCATTTAATCATTTGTTAACACAGGTACAATCAATAGTTGTTATAAAAAAATTACAAGCGCGCTATGTTATACCAGAAGGCGTACAAATATGACGATATTAATAAATTGATAATGAATGTCCTTGATACTAAAATTGATAACATAATTACATTAATTAAACACATATATTATTAATTGGATCTGTGTGGTGCCGGACTTAAAGAATACCACCACCCCTTACTTCCCGTGGGTGTCGTAAAAGGCGACTAAGGGTCGTACCGGAGAATGGGCAGCTGCGTTCTCTATGTATTCCACCATCATACCATACTGCGATCGCCAACCCGCCTGCCAAGCGTGGCGATTATGGCAAACCCTCCCAAAATTGGGGCAGGCCTATGTCCAGCAGTGGACGTCTATCGGCTGAAACGACGATTATTAATTGATATTTTCAATAATAAAAAGTAAGAAATATAAATGTCAAAAGAAAAAAAAAAAAACAAAATTACTACGTCAATATTAAAATAATGTGTAAACATAAAGAGAGAAAAAAAAGAAAATTTAGCTTAAAGCCTTAGCCTAGTTTGAATAAATTACTTATGTATTAAATTGTTTTTTAAACCGTAACACTACGACACCGCTAAGGTACTTGGAACGTATAATTATAATGAATGATGGCTATTTCATGCATATTGAGGCATTAGTGCTGGTTTACATTTGTAAGTATGTTTACGTAATTAGTGATTATAGTGTAAATGATGTGATGACATGTAGTGGGAGTGATAATTGCAGAATTTCTAATCTGCATAAAAAAATATTGGAAAAATTCAAGAAGAAAGATTCAGTTGATTATTTTTATGAGATTGATATTTTAAGAAGAGATTCAATCCAAAAAGTAGAATAAACAATGATGCGAACAAAGAATGATATTTAGAAAAACCTTAAGATTGCTCAATCCGATGTGGAGTGGACAATCTCCCAACGCTTTTATAATTTCTAACGTGATGGTATTATCGTAGACGTCTACATCCACGTCCACGTCACGGCAACACGATAATACAGAAAAGTATATGCTTATAAATATATGAAGACGCTTCTAAATCCAAGATAACATTAATATAAGGTGTACGTATTTCCATACATTTTATGGACGCGAACGTTGACATCCAGGATATTATATTATATAAATTACAAAAGCGCACAAAGGTTGATGAATCTAAAGCCATTCTTCCGAAAGAACGAAATAATAATTTACGCAAACATAAACTATAAAAATAACAATTTTAACGCAATCATTACAGATATGCATTACCTTAATCCAACAAAAACTAGACCCGGTATTACACCTGAAATGGACAAATTATATCCTAATGACGATCGGAACAATCATTTTTATCGAATCAATAGCCAAGGTTGAGTGAACGTTTCGATTCTAGTAATCGTTTGTATTATAGTTCAGTAGCCTTTAGTGGCAATGAAAGAAGCAAAAACTATAGTTTATATCCTTTAAGAGGTGGCTATATCTAAGCTATAAATAATGATTGTGCGTGACTGAATGAAAAAGATAATTATTTATACAATTGGAAACATAGAAATAGTAGCTTAAATCAGTGGGATTCAAATTAGATTGTGGTTTTTGTACAAGGACAAAAACCATAACACCTTAGTGTTTAACCGTAGCTGATGGTGCTGAGTGAATTGTTCCACTTTGAATCTAATTTTAACGTCATCGTACATCGTTAACTTTGTTTTTCTTGCGTTTCTGTCGCTTCTTGTCTATCTAAATTCTTGAATCTGTCTAATCCTTAAAAGTCTTTGGACAATTCCTCTAATTTTCTCGACCTTAAATTAAATTCCATATATTATTTTCCACAGATTATCGGTCGTAGGTATACTTAGTACACTTTTTAACCTTTTCCTTTATGTTTGGGTCTACCTAGTCTAGCCAAATGCGATTCAATATCAATACCTATACCTTAGAGCATCTGCCTTTTGTTCAGGTAGTGTACTTATTTCAGTTTTCCTCTACAGTATCCTGCCTCCTAAGCCATAAATGGTGTCTGACTCGTGGTCTTGGCTGCCCTTTGTGTGCAAGTTATGACATTGTCATTAGATTCTAACAATTATAACGTGGAAATCCCCTCGCGCATTATGATTTATGTCGAAATTGCTTTTACAAAAGCGAATGAATAAACTACTATTTTCCTAAATAGATGTGAGTCAGCTATCGTTTTTTGAGATTAAGTTTCACAAGGTTTAATTTCTGTAACTTTTCTCAAGTCAAGCTTATAATTATTTAATTGATTAATTGGCCCAAAAAAAGTACCTAATTTCTAATTGTATTTGTCAACTGCTATTGTTATAGCCGCACAGGCAGTGTGGGAAACATGAATGGGTGCTTATTTCTCGTCCATTTCCTCATGCGTTGCAATCGCAGCTATTATAAATTTAAGAAATATTTAGTGAATAGTCTACAATTGCGTGATGTTTAGTGTCTTTACTTTTTGTTTGTTTTCGTAACAATTGTATTTAGTACTTTTTGTTTTAGTTAAAATAAGTACAGCCTCATTATTCTCTTACTGTCTTCTTCTTTCTGTAACTTGTAATCTTGTGTCTTCACTGTATCATTAACCTAGGTAATCTGTGGAAACGTTGTGGATTGTACATTTACCCACTTCCAATGTAATCTTTGATGTAATACATAATGTACAATTGTTTGTTTTCCCTAACAAAATAAATAAAATAAATAAAATTATCTCTCGCAATCGTTATTGTGTGGCTGCGCTTATTTTGTCGCCAGCTTATTGATGTAGATGTGTTTTTTTTTGTATTTTGGTGTTTCTTTTGTGCCTGTAATGTAATAGAATGTAATAGATTAAAATTCATATGTAATATGAATTTAAATTTAAATGTTGTTACAATGGAACTGCTTTCAATTTAATTCGTTGATATTTACCAATATTCTGTGCCAATAAATTGATTGTGTTTGTTTTTTAATTTATGTTTTCGTAAATGTTGCCACATACCGAATGGTGGTACAAGAATTTATTTTGGACTGTGACTGCTTAATTTAAATTCTGGTTTTTGTTTAGTTTCTTTAAAAGTAATTAGATTTTTGCGATTACAGCAAAATATTAACATCGTCGCTCTATTTAAGGAATTTTGTAGAGTCAGAGACAAATACGTCTCCAGTATGACTTATATAAGTCGGCGCGTCTAGAGAATTGGTTCGGCGATGCCAACCTCTTTGATTAATATTGTTTTATTTTAGAAGAAATGTCAACTGTCTATATGACGTAACACCATGTACTGGGGAGGCGGCCCGCCATAATGAAGAACAAAATGAAGTGAGCATGGATTGATCGTGAAAGACGATAATGATTGGAGGAATTGTGCTATGATATCCAGTTGTGAGTTAATAAATTGCGTAATTAACGTACTTGGTGGAACGTCGTTCACGCATTATAGTTACCCAGTTAAATAATTGGATTAGACATCTTGTGATTGTTCATAATAACTTTCATTTAGGTACCTACTTTCAACTCCTTGCCCGCAAGCCCACGCAACATAACCTCTTCTGATAAGGATGATTTATTGCTGTTATATATAAATATTGCATAAGTATAAACATAACATCATTTCTGCAGTCCCCTTAGGATTAGACAGTGGTGCACCTATGGTATACCCAGATTATACCAGATATGTCGAAGTCTCAATAAATAAGTCGTCATCTGCCTAGCCTTTTCCCAACTATGTTGGGGTCGGCTTCTAGTCTAACCTGATGCAGCTGAATACCAGTATTTTACATGGAGCGACTGCCTATCTGACCTCCACAACCCAGTTACTGGGTAATACGATACCCCTTGGTAAGACTGGTTGTCAGACTTTCGGGCTTCTGACTACCCGTAACGACTGTCAAAGATCCACGAATGACAGCCGGGACCAACGGCTTAACGTGCTTTCCGAGGCACGGAGGGGTCACGGTATGTAAAGATGGTCACCCATCCACAGACCAACCGCGGCAAGCGTAGCTTAACCTGATCGATCGACCAGTGCGGCTGTTATTATTTAGCCACGTAGTATAATAACCTAATATTTTTTTGCTCATGCCAATAATACCTAGAAAAATACTTACCTAGATATTTGACTTAGCAATAAATCAGAACATGTTTGCTTGTGTGTTTAGGTATGCAGACGACGCAAAGACGAACGATTTACGATGAATTTTAGTAAACATCGTAATTTAGGTTTGGCTAATTGTAGACAGAAATAGATTGCATCTAGACTAAAATTACCCATCTTATAATAAAAAACTGGCCAAGTGCGAGTCGGACTCGCACACGAAGGGCTCTGTACCACAAGGCAAAAACCCGAACACGTTTGTTGTATGGGAGCCCCCCTTAAATACCTATTTATTTTATTCTGTTTTTAGTATTTGTTGTTATAGCGGCAACAGAAATACATCATCTGTGAAAATTTCAACTGTCTAGCTATCACGGTTCATGAGATACAGCCTGGTGACAGACGGACAGACGGACAGTGGAGCCTTAGACCATACCTACTAATGATTTAATTAATTATAAATGCGAAAGTGACTGTCTGCCACGTTTTCAGGTCTAAACCACTGAACGATCGTTATGAAATTTGACAGATAGGTATCCTGAGACCTGGAAAACCTGGGCTACTTTTCGTTCTGAATATTTGTCTTAAAAATTCTGCCCCGACTTCATCCGCGTGAAATTTCTTGTTTTAACATAAATTATATTTACTTACGGTTTTTATTTATCGGTTTTCAATAGTGAAATAATTTTCGGAATCGGATCAGAGTAGTTCTGGAGATTACTCCCTACATACAAACTTACAAATTTTATCTTTTTATAATATTATTATAGATACTTATATGTATATGGTGAAATACAAATGCGGTAAAATCCCAAAAGGAGGGTAATGTTTTAAAGACTAGTATGGTTTTGAAACTGATTTAAAAATTACTGAAATGCATTTCAAGTTTCAACTGAAACACCTGGCAAAAAACTCTATAAAACAGAAATTACTTTTTTATTCCTTTTTAAAATTCATACTTCATATCAAATAATGCAGTATTCGTTTATGTGTTAAACAATCGTAAAACTAAACATACGAACTAACTACACAGAAAAAAGTACTCTTTTCTGTTAGTATTAGAGTTGAAATTGGCTTTGACATTTAGAATTTTTAAAGCAGCATCAACACAAAGTAAAATGAAGTATTTTGCTTCTACGATAAGGTTGATATTGCATTGTCCAGTGAGAATCAGAAAAGAAAATAATTTCAACAAGTCGATGTCACTGTCACTACTGGTAGAATTTTAATCAGTAAGTACGTTTGTATTGACATGCAATGTTGTTGGTCAATGTTAAACTACATATTTATTTGTTCATTCACAAACATCGCTATTTTAACTGCATAGTACAGACTGAAGAGTTAGTGATAGACCTAACTCATACATCATACGTTCACACATATACTTAATGAGTGTTTAAAGACATGGAAGGAAAGAGAGACTGCTAAATACGATAAAAGTAAATGAATATGATATAGGTCCACATGTTACAATCTTAGCGAAGGGTTATCGTATTACCCAGTAACTGGGTTGTGGAGGTCAGATAGACAGTCGCTCCATGTAAAATACTGGTATTCAGCTGTGTCCGGTTAGACTGGAAGCCGACCCCAACATAGTTGGGAAAAGGCTAGGCAGATGATGATGATGTTACCGTCTTAGCGAAGTCTTCACCTGATATAGCAAAATACTATCGTAGTTTACACATCAATAATTTATTAGTTTAGTTTCACCTGCATAAGTGTCGATCCCGTGGTAATATCGGGATAAAAACTATTCTATGTCCTTCCCCGGAATGCAGTGGTTTATTCGTGAAAAGGTAACGTACAGACAGACAGACAGAGTTACTTTCGAATTTATAATATTAGTATGGATTCGTAGATATCATTTAGAATAGTTTCAGTAATGATGAGGCTGCCATGCCACTGTGGATAAAAGCCTCTTTTAAAATTTAAGAATAAAAAAAAAACTCCTTGATCATTAAAATGTCGCTTAGGTATTTCATCTAAATGCCTGCGTTTACTGTGTATCTCACAGTGAAAACACTAAACTAAACAATATTTTTTTGTCACAGAATCTACTTTCGATTTATTCTGTAAAGCACGTAAAGTGAGCTGGAAGTGAGCTGTCAATAGTGTCAATCTCAATCATCAAGTGGACATGACAGCTCACTCTGCGTTCAAAGTGTCAAAAGTAAAGTTCGTTTTTTAAACCCAGATAGTAGTTTGACAGGTGTAATGTCAAACTCCTATAATTTACCGATTAAAAAACATACTTTAGTTGTATTAAAAATTATTCTAAGTAAAAGATGGTAACGAAATGAAATGGGACTAACGTAACGAAACTGAAACTGACACAATGTGGCTGTAAAACGGTAATTTCTACCTTCTGATTATTAAATTGATATATCTCGTACTTGTACATCTTAGACAAAGAAAAGTATAGACGGCGGGTATCTCCATTTCATTTCCACAAGAAAGGGATAAAGTATTGAGTTATTATAAGTAACAGAAAAGATAAAGCTATACTATTTCCGTCTCTCAGTGCGTGCCAGTTTTTTCAAGGCAGCTACTCATGTAGCCTATGTTAGTTAAGTTAGTTTTCTGTCTCATGTGTGGCCACGCTACCCGATGCTCTATAGCTTTCTTACTCTAAGTTGTACATATATTTAACGTCCACATTTTATGTGCTGTACGCATTATTAATACATTGCGTGCATCACCCAGACAGTCAAAAAGTGAAAAGTCTTCATGTGGTGCCTGCAATTTTACCGCCACTTACATCTATTGTCTTTACCTCTAATTAATGTTACCAGCACCGAAAACGCACTTGACCTCATTGGTCCCTCGCCAAAAACCTCGTAAGAAAAACTGCAGTTAGAAAACCGCGAGGAATGTTTTAGTTATGTCTGGTTTAGTGGCTAACCGCAGCCATTGCGTGTCAACCTGTCTAGATAACCACGTTATTAGGTTAACGTAACGTAGGTAACGCTAACTGTGACGATTACGTTACATCTCTTATCTTTGGTTTTAGGAGTTTGATGTGATAATAGAGTGTGTGATATGGGAGTTACTAGACCAAGTTTTTCTTTTACTTAAAATCACATGAAATGGGAATGAATTTTGTAACCTGAATGAAAACGGTAGCAGAGATCGTTCTAAAGATCTATTCTACATGCGAATTACCTCGTCATTTTAGCATTACCATTTTTTTTTATAGCAAACTGCTTTTTTTTGGCACAGAAATTCCTATACCCAATTATAATAGTTTTACTTTATTTTTCCTGGCAACATTTTAAATCTATATTTTTGTTTTTACAGGTAAGGACAATGCTTCTATTCAGCCTCCTACACATAAATACGTAAGCAATTTTAAAATAAGAACTTTGTGTAACTGCATTCTTTCAAGGAGACTTAAAAATATAAGTAAGTGTGTAAGAACTAAGTGTTGAAAGAAATAAAACCGTAATTGGGATAATATGTTTTCAATAAAGTGTTCTTAGAAAACGTTTCATACGACAGAGTAACTGTAAAGTGCAGTTATATTATCTTCTTGACATTTTTATTAATGGTTTACGGTTATCTATGTTTTATTTCCCTAGACGTGCCTACCTATAATTGATTATGAAGTCAAGCTTTCGATTTATTTGGAATTTTCTGATGAAATAAGTGCAAACACTTAAATATTTTAATTAGTTTCATAATCAAAACTTCGAGTACCTACCTAGCGGTAGGAATCACGGTAAAAACAATACCCTGAGGGGTGATTTCAGTATTTTTATGAATGTTCGAATTATAATCTCAGTCTCAGTCAAAAATACAATCAATTTACATACATTATTGACAAGTTTTTAACATTGGTTGTACATGAGATGAGATTGCGACTTGAATTTAAACGTTTTTTTAAGTAGGTAGGTACGTGAAGTTGCCTTCTGTGGTCTTAGTGTGAGTTTTTTCACTCACGTTCGATTACGAGTGCGTTAGAATTTTATATGAGAAAAAGTTATAGCGCCACCTGGTGGTCACTAGGAGAAACATAATTTCCCATACAACATTAACTAACGCGCTCGCAATCGAACGTGATTCGAAAATACTGATAAAATATGTAATAAAATTAATAAAGTTGTACCAATGTATTTAAATAGATAATATTAACTAAACCTACATTTGAAACTGTACAAAAATTCATTACGATGAGGTAACTAGTTTAACGGCCCGTTCCCAGCTACGAATATTATAATAATATTTTGATCGAAATAACTAGAGCGTTGCCACTTCAGTATCAATAACAAACGCTACCTACGTCACTTGTCATGTATTTTGACGTTTCTCTATTGATATGAGCCTCCATGTTTTTTACGTTTGTGTTCCATTTTCAAATGAAAAACCACAAGGTTTCACGCCGTCACTAAAGTTTATTGGATTTTATTAAAAAAGTGAAGTCAAACTGACAGTTGACTTGAATAATTGGCGGGAGTTTTGACGTTTGTTTTTTGGAACTGATTGATTCATGAGCTTTTCAACATCATTGAGGCACATGAAATGAAAATAAATGATTCGAAATTATTTTAAAGTTAAAAAATTGAAGTATTACTTA
Organism: Mesoligia furuncula; assembly: GCA_916614155.1. Lineage (NCBI taxonomy): Eukaryota > Metazoa > Arthropoda > Insecta > Lepidoptera > Noctuidae > Mesoligia > Mesoligia furuncula. Next base: position 3,845,673 of record OU744810.1, read on the forward strand.
GTAGGTAAGTAGTCGAGTTCTTGTTATTTATTTATATTTGTCTTCTTAAAATAACACAAGAATGTGCAAGCCGTCCATGTTGAAACTCGTGACAATCATCAGAAGGAAACACGTAGTTACGGTGGCCATAAGCGATGGTGACAGAACCCATTACTGTATGAGCATGTACACTTTCACAATACAATTAAAGAATACATTTTTTATTATGGTTTCTTTGCCATAGACTTAAGGTTCTGCGCAAAAGTCATAATATTTGTTAATTATACGAAGGGTTAGGTAGATGACATCCCACATGTCGTCAGTCCTATTTATCTTTAAGTCTAAAAAGAAACCTTTTTAACCTTTTACATTAGCTGAACACTGCTCCAGACTCCAGAATGCTACTAAAAAAAAATCTAATGGCATAATCCTATAACTTTTTGTCTGACCTGGTATTGTCACCAAGGAGTCGTGGTAGACCAGTGAGGCAGTCATTTTGATTTGCGTCCTCCTAAATAATAATACGTAACAACTTATGTTTTATTAACTTGGAAGTAAAACCTTATGAAACAACCTTGATTTTTGCCGAGGTCCGGTTACACGAAGACGTAAATTAGATATAATTTGATCTGTTTGGTATTGAAATTCGATTATATTGTCAAGTCCGCGGCACTCTGCGGTTAGCGGCACGCCAACATAGTTTTGACAAGGTATCATAATAACAATGTGTTGAAATTGATTATGATTCAACACAATTCGTCATAGTAGGTACATTTACAAAATTTAATGTTGAAATTTGTTTATAAAAACTCAATATTGGTAAAAATCTTTAAAGATGATCTCTAAAGATAGTCTTTGAAGACAGTCTCTGAAGATAGACTCTAAAGATAGTCTCTGAAGATAGTCCCTGAAGATAGTCTCTGAAGATAGTCTCTGAAGTTAGACTTTGAAGATAGTCTCTGAAGATAGTCTCTGAAGATAGTCCCTGAAGATAGTCTCTGAAGATAGTCTCTGAAGTTAGACTTTGAAGATAGTCTCTGAAGATAGTCTCTGAAGATAGACTTAGAAGATAGTCTCTGAAGATAGTCTCTGAAGATAGACTCTGAAGATAGTCTCTGAAGATAGTCCCTGAAGATAGTCTCTGAAGATAATCTCTAAATATAGTCTCTGAAGATAGTCTCTGAAGATAGTCTCTGAAGATAGTCTCTGAAGACAGTCTCTAAAGATAGTCTCTGAAGATAGACTGACGATAGTCAGTAAATATAGTTAACAACTTTTCCGGTTAAGTAGTAAGTTGGTAGAGAAAACTTTTTACTTTAGCAACCAAAATTAAAAGTAACATGACACTAGCCTATAGCAAGACCACGGAGTTTACTGGCCAGGGTGCGGCGAAAGTTCTTGTCATTCTTATTACCCTCTCTAGAAAAAATCCAGAAAGTATCAGAAACCCTCCAATTTTATTGGCTACAGCTACAAAAGAGTGTTTTGCCTGACTTCAAAAAAAAAAGAAGGTATCAATTCGACACGTATGTATATAATATTATGTATTTCAAACTACACTCAAGGAAAATTTCAATTGGCAGACGATTTTCCCACCAACTGATTTTGAATAAATTATTCCAAGCCTATAAAAGTATTGAAATATTTTGAACGTAGGAATACCTAGCATTAGTATTCTTTGCGCTAATTATATTAGCATACAATTAGTTAGGTTGTCCTTGGTACTGGACAAAAGGCTGTGTTTAATTATAGTTCAACAGGGCTGGCTTTAAATTGACAAACACAAGATTTATTTTCAAAAGTAGTCCTTCCTTAAAGTTTGTTTTTTTAACCCAGAGACTAATCTGACATTTAAGTCTTTTGTGTTTGCGTTTTTTTAGTATAGAAGTTTGACATTACACCTGTCAGATTAGTCTCTGGGATTAAAAAACATACTATAGTTGGTGGAAACCAACTAGGCTATTCTTGATAGGCTGGAAAGCCTGACCAGGAACCCACCAGACAAGACTTGACCAGTCCGGAGGGTCCAAATAATCGTACATTAATGTTTTCAAAGTCGAATTCAAGTTATCAATGTTAAGTTATCAACATCTAAGAAGGCGAGTTAGGTATGGACTGTCAACCCGGCTACAACCTAACTGACTGACTAATATTTTAACCGCATTAGAGGCCATTATGTAGTGCCGATACGAGAAAATAACAAAACCAAAATGATGTTATTATACCCCCTTGATTGACCAAATGCGTCTCTGTTACCATATCTGATTGTTTCCATAGTGTTTGTAACATAGGTGCATTATCTATGTAAAGGTGTCTAGAAGTCAACAATAAATTGACACGAATTTATGACTAGTGTCAATGTCGAAGATTTACTCTGGTTCTTCTATGTATGTATTATGTAGCATTACAGATTTTAAAATCCGACGTTCGTGATTTGAATACATAAATATAATGTGGGATGGGGCGTTCTTTGTTTTAATGAGTTTTTAACCCCCGACGCAAAAACGACGGGGTGTTATAAGTTTGACGTGTCTGTGTGTGTGTGTGTGTGTGTGTGTGTGTGTGTGTGTGTGTGTGTGTCTGTCTGTGGCATCGTAGCTCCTGAACGGATGAACCGATTTTGATTTTGGTTTTTTTGTTTGAAAGGTGAATTAGTCGGGAGTGTTCTTAGCTATGTTTGATGAAAATCGGTCCAAGATGGCTGCCGCCACAAAATGGCTGACTACATATTTTTTCACAACTCCCTTAATATGGGTATCAAATGAAAGGGCTTGAATAGTAGAATACTATACACTATAATAAATTTCAAATCCAAGATGGCCGCCACCACAAAATGGCGAATTACATTTTTTTTTTCTCAACTCCCTCAATGTGGGTATCAAATGAAAGGGTTTGACTAGTAGAATAATATACGCTATTACAAATTTCAAATCCAAGATGGCCGCCACCACAAAATGGCGAAATATTTTTTTTTCACTTCTCCTTCAATATAGGTATCAAATGCAAGGGCTTGACAAGTAGAATAATCTACACTATATTGAAAAGGAATGAGGAATATTAAAAAAACGAAATGAAAACTAAAAACTTAAAAAAAAAAATCTGATCAATGCTCTAGAATGATGAGGAAAGTGGAGTGATGACTGGTGCCTACGACCACTGACTTTGACTATTTTTATTACGAATTGAAATATCCTACTTAAAAAGCGTAGGTATTTCTACATCAGATAGTGTCGCAGTCCCAGTTTATAAACTAGATCTGAAATACCTAAGATGTCTAATAGCTATGAAATACTTGTACAAATGTTGAATAACTAAAGGAAGAACTAGAAAAAGTATATAATAAAACAAAAAAATCTGTTTAGTCTTAAAAATTATTCTTCAACTATAAATTAATGATTATTTTTTGACGGATAAAAACCTGATTAAACACCAAATTACCTGAATCTTAAAACGCAAGAAAATAAAAGAAATGAAATACAAAAATTAACGAGTCCCTACAAAAAGCATGAAATAAAAAATTAAATTAAAAATTTAAAAAACCCCCGACACAAAAAAATAATAAAATTAAATGTAAGTAATTGGAAAAGGATCAAATAATTTAAAAACCCCCAACTTTAAGAATCTAGGTAACGAGACTAAAACACATAAATTTCTATGGAAGTCGGGGGACCGTCCTGTGGAACACCTTCTATTCTAAGAGGTCCCCCGACTGCCATAGAAATTTATGTGTTTTAGTCTCGTTACCTAGATTCTTAAAGTTGGGGGTTTTTAAATTATTTGATCCTTTTCCAATTACTTACATTTAATTTTATTATTTTTTTGTGTCGGGGGTTTTTTAAATTTTTAATTTAATTTTTTTGATTAGAATGGATATTAATTGAGTATGTACCTATTTATTTATCCATTTTTAATCAATTAAGAATTTACTATAAATGTGTACCTACTCTTAATTAAAGAAAGTACACTACACTAGTGGACCATTGTCACGTCTGTTGTTCAAAGGGGAATTCTTTAGTTACTTAATGGCATTATATGTAATTGGATCTTCTTAAAGCTCGTAAGCACCTATTCCCGCCATACGTACGTTAAAAATTCAAAATGGCCGAATGCATTTGACATATCGGGACAGTGAACATCGTTTACTCATTTTATATTAAAATATGGCCCATTTTTTATGCCATTTACTATCAAGTGAAATGCTAACCCTTTTGGAATTTAGGGCAGCTGCACACGAGATCAAGTTGGTATTTTGTTGGTTCTTTCTTGAAATGTCAGCAAACGCACCTTGACGCGTGCGCAAGGCAGCTGTCAAGTTTTTGTCTAATAATGACAAGAGTATGTTCCTTTAATGGGATTAAGAGAGTACCGGTAGACGGTAGCGTATTTTTATTCAGCTGGAGGAATTAGGTTTAATGGTACAGCTGGATTAATGTGCTAAAAGCGGACTAGAGTATATTTTATAGGTCGATCTTTTTTTCGTGATGGTTCTCTTCGAATTAATTTTGCCTTCGTAGTGCAAACGTTTTAATTTCGTGTCTTGTTTCTTTATCTTTTTGTAGGAGTCCTCGAGTGTCAAATGAATACCTTAGATTATTTCTAGACAAGCGCCATTATTTTGCTAATTTTATCAAGATTTTGTCCTCGTTTGGGCGAATTAAGTGGCCAAACACTAAGTAGGTCTAGAATTAGCTGTTTTCTTTGAAGGTCGTTATTTTTTCTACAAACAATACATTGCGAAATACGAATCTACACTATCCTGTTTATCTTATTTCTCCCTACTTTATTACAGTCTACTTATTTAGGTACGGTCAGCAACAAAAATCGATTAACACTTCAGTTTTTTGATCTCAGTTATTGAGCAAAATATTTGTTCAAAATTGCATTGTACTTCTGCTGCAATTTTGAACAAATATTTTGCTCAATAACTGAGATTAAATAAACTGAAGTCTTAATCGACTTTTGTTGCTGACTGTACCATTCTCACGTAAGAAAATCTTATTCATTAGGTACCTGTCAATGTGACGTGATAAAACCATATTTTAAATGGCTTCCATGTTGCCATTAATTGACAATATAATGAGCTTATACCTATTGTTCAACACAATAGGTAATTAATTTTCATTAAAGGAAAATCTTATAATGAATCATTGAGTTTTATAATCGTAGGTATAAGGAAATTCAGTTTACTTACATAATAATATTTTAGCAGTTTTTCTTTGCTAGAAGTGTGACTTAATCAATTAATGTTTTGTGCTTGTAATCATGATTACAAATAATTTCACACCCTCCATTGCTTGCTTTTGTTCACTGAACGGAATCGAACCTGCGACACATAGTAAAGAAGCTATTGTCTTTACTTTGCTGAGTTTTGTTCTACACTGTCTGTAATTTTTCAAATTTATTTATTTACTAGCTGCGCCCCGCGGTTTTATCCGGTCGATCCCATGGGAATATCTGGATAAATAGTAGCCTATTTTTTAATCCAGGGTGTCAGCTACCTCCATACAAAATTTTAACAAAATTGGTCCAGCCGTTTGAGCGTGAAGAAGTAACAAACATATAAACACACACACACACACTCACAAAGTTTCGCCTTTACAATATTTTAAGTGTATATTCATCACAATTTGTACAAGAAAAGATTAGACGATGATCCCCAAACTAGGCATTTGCCATTGCCTTGGGAGTTTTTTTAATTGGATCGGAAGATGTGAGTAATTGAGCACGAATCGTGGGTATAAGTTTATGATGCTTAATTTTCTTGAGTGCTTGGGCGGTGGAGGTATTGCCATTAGTCATCGATATTATAGGAAAATATGCAAACAGAACTCCCCAACTTTTACATCAACTTAATTAATATAGTTCTCCCTTCTGGCATCTGTTTATCCTCTTATCCACAATCTATATTATTTGGGCGCCAATTAAGATAAAAGCTGTTTCCTTGAGCTTCCTCATATAACTTCCGGCCGACACTTGAGCTTCAAGTTGCTTCCGGTCTCGAGCCGCTAAAATAGCGCTGTTAAAAGCTTGTTTACTTACGTTAACTTTGGTAGTGCTTGAAGGCATAAGTTATGTTCTGTTATTTTATTTATGTGTTTTAATTAATTATTTTTAACTGTATATAATGTTGTTTCGTTAATATTTAGAGGATAATGTGCGGACGTGGACGAGTGTCCGTCCAAGATGGTGTAGTTTCATTGAAAACAAATGAAAAAAGAAAAATGAATAAATAAATCAAATATTACGAAAATGCCTCAGTGAATTGATTTTGCAATTAAAAAAAACCTCAGAAGCAACATGCATAATATAAAGTTGGGGTTTGAAAACATCGAGCCAAATGTAAACACCCCGTATTCCATTAAAAAAACATTTTTCAGCAAAATTAAAAACACATGTCTTAACATATTACGCTCCATAACGCACAAGAACACACATCACTGTTCTTTATCTTCATTATATCAATAGCACGTGTTACCACAAGAGGGATCGGGGTTCAATTCCCCGGTGGCGCATTTTTTATCAAAACATATAGTGGTACATATGGTAGGACAGCTGACAGAGCGGAAGGAAGTAGGTAGGTACAGTCTTGTCTATGACAAATGGCGAACGTTTTGAAAAATGGTAAAAATAACCTTGGGGATTGTGAAACAGCTTCCTCATTAAGTTTAAAAAACAAAGTTGGGGTGTTATAATTAAGGATTGAGTAAAAACTTAATTGGGATAATTATTATATACACACGTTATATATCGCCTGTATTTCCCTAAGGGGTAGGCAGATACACCTATGGCAAGCGAAGTTTCAAATATTGTCTGAAACTTCATAAGAATAATTATTAATAACAATTTTTTTGGTCTAAGTAGCTTTCCGGACTTTATATTCCGATTTCACAGCATTCGGCTAAGATTAGGTATAAGATAAATTGAAGAATTATACAGATAAGACATTATCTTCAAGATAAATTACCGAAACTTAACCGGAAGTGTCCGTGAAACTACAACTTTACAACGTAATGAAACATCGCAACCACAAAACTTACACGACGAATTCTCGCATATGAGCGGTACTGCACTACATCTGATCTGAATCCGAATTAAAGATCCTCCTTTGAGAGACTTTAATCCGAATTGGGAATGTTCTAAATTCGGACGGATAGAGTTTGGATCTAGTGCGGAACCCCTCAAATAAATAGGTCTATATATGGTCACTTCGAACCGGTCATTTCTCGAATTCGGATCGAATGTAGTAAAGAACCGCTCTTACTTTTCCTCGGTCCGATTTTCCGAATTTCATCACCCGGTGAAGGAAAACATCGTGAGGAAACCGGCATGTCCTAGTAGAACCAAAAATTCGTAGACATGTGACATCTACCAACCCGCACTGGGCCCGCGTGGCCCTCTCGAAGAAAGGAGGCACTGGGAGCATTATAGGCTGATTACTGATATATGCCATCCGGAAGTGTCCGTGAAACTTCAACTATATAACATGATAAAACATCGCAACAACATAACTTACACGTCGAATTCTCGCCACACTTTTCCTCGGTCCAAATAAAACCTCATTCGAATTCAGGTCCGGTATGAGGGCAGCCTCCGACTGAGTCACAGCATGACATCATCAGTTACTCATTGGTATACTGTAAATAAATATACTGCTATAGAATCATAGAATCTATGGTCGCCTTGAGGAGTGGCCGAGAAAGTTCACAGTAGGATTCCTAGTTGACTTTAGTAAGGTGGCTGTTTTGAATATGGTATCTATAGGCATATATCTATGGGATGGCATATTTGTATTTCTATGGTATAGGCCCTACATAATGTCTTTCTTCATTTTGAAGTGTTCCGTGGACTTGAAGTTATGATAATGGGATCTCAGACCAAATCGAAAGTCAAAACAGCGCTGCGAACAATACAGTGAAGCATGCAAAAACTACACCTCCGCTCTGTGCATACACGCTCACACGCACACATTTACAACCATTTACAATCAAACTACACCTCACTATGTGCACACATGTTTACGAAACCGGCTTCACTTTACTGTTGACAGCCCTCTGTCTTGGTTTTTTATTTGGTCTGAGAATGGGATTAGGTGTGTAGAAAAAAAAAGTTTGATTAAAGATTTTTTTGTTTTGTTAAAGTTTTGTGCTTTAGTGTTTTTTTTTCTAATTTCATTCTTCTGTGCTAAAATGTTTGCATATAATATATTCTATTGTTACTTAGTTAATATTTTGTTACTATAACAGTAAACTATTACTGAGTCGCGGGCTTCCCGCAGCAAATTTTATCTCAAACACCACGCTTGATTAATGTTTGTAGTATCTTACCCTTCACTCATCTTCCCTTTGCTTAAATTTTAAGGACATGTATGGACACGTCCATCTCGAGGCTATAACTTTTAGTAAAACTTGCACAACTATTGAAAGTAGTTATAAGCCCAGCAGTTTTGTCCCTTAGAGAGTTATTTATCCGTTTTTATAATTTAACAATCTAAGCGTTCTTTGTGAGCGAGATTGATTGAAAACTGCGGAACAAATTGTAATCTATTGGCTGCGCTATTTTAGGTTATCAGACTGACCAATCTTTCCGGTTGTTGGTGGTACTGAACAAATATGTAGTTCTAACTATCAATGAATCTTGTTTGGACTCAAAATCAATCAGATTCATGATATGCAATTGTTCACAGTCTAGCAAATATCCACGAATAGACCTTTGCAATATGCCACATATAGATCTAGTAGTCAGAAAAAAAACTGACAGCAGGTAATACGCTGATGTCGAACATAACATTGAGGAGACGGCCGCGACTTACGACGGTCGTAGTTTCAAACCCAGACAAGCGCTTTACTTTACGTAAATTATTCATCACCACTGCTGAAGCACTGGTGTAGGAAAACATTGCGTGGAAACCCGCATTTCCTAGAACAAAAATTCTAAGGCGTTTGCCATCTATCAACCCGCAATGGGCCCGCGTGGTGGATTAGGGCTCACTCCTTCTCACAGAGAGAGGCCTGTGTCCCAGCAGTGGGAACTAGAATTAGAGGCTGATTACGCTTTTGCTAAACATATCATCACGTAGGTATTCTCCGAAGATATAAATAGGCAGGAGAAGGTGGCGCGCTTAGCACTCCCCACTAGAGTTTACTAGACCAATGAGGCAGTACAAGCTGATAATGATCCACTATATGCCAATCTAGCTCTTAACGTCCCTAAAATTTCTTACAATACCTATAACAATTTCTTCCATATCTAACAAAGAAACTCTTGTCCTTATAATAGAGCGATCACATTCACCATAATTATGAATGCACTCTGCATCTGTAAGTGCAACTCGATGTATATTTATTAATAGTCTGTAAAGCTGTGCTTACAAGGTAAAATTTTCCAGCAATGATTGCCGGCCATCGTTACTGAAGGTAGTGGAGCAATTTTGCTTATTAAGTTGCTTTATGTAGCTCATATTATGTAAGAATTAAAGTTACTTTTCCATAAACACATATTTGTTTACATTTATGGCAAATAAGTCGCGGATGCAATTTAGCAAAGCTACATGACAACGCAAAAATTGATGATAATGTTCGTTGTTATATCATTTTAGTTGACCAATAATTCAGTTAGTAAGTATTCTATCAATTAAAATGTTTCCAGTGTAAGTGCACCTTTACTCTATATTAGCATTCATGCAGGCTCAGTGTCGGTGTTTCTAAATATCATTACGTATGCTATGAGTGTAAGTGTTCCTTTGAAGTCTGTTGCTAATGTGCTCATGTTTGTCGATGTACTGTCCAGAGTATCACTTTTGATTTTCGGGTTGGCTTTGGTTATAGTTGAATTGTGAGTCAGATTTCTATGTTGTTTGTATGTTTGAAGTAGTAGCAAGAATCGATTTGTGTTTGAACTTGTCGTGTGTTTCTGATTCTATATTTCCTTCTTAATTCTTTGAAAAATAGAGTGCCTTAAGATCGTGTTTTATAAAGACATTTTTTCGCGAGGAAAAAGGCATCCTTTTTCAAGATGTGTTTTAAGATCGTAACAGTCAGTAACTTCGATAATTACACTTTTCTCTTATTTGACTTTTGCTCATTAAAATACACACACAAACACATTTAAAACCAAAAAATATTTAGTGGAAAGGTTGTTGCTTCACGTATTCCTTCCGTTAAAAATCCCGATAACTACCGTACAAGTTAATCGTTCAACTGAATATCATAGACAGTTACCAAAACAGTAGTTCGCTACGGCGTTGCGAATTAAAATTTTGCGTGACCTTCTTTCGCGCTCATATGTAGAACGAATAGCGTGGCGATCAGAATTCCGCTTGTTATAAAACTGGTTTTATCGTCTATAGTATCGAACTTGCTAGATGTAGCTTCTACTGTTAGAAGATTTTCTAACATAGATTCAGAGTAAAGCATATTCATTAATCAGCCTATAACTTTCCCACTGCTAAAATACAGACCTCCTCTCTGTGAGAGGGAGAGAGCGGTAATCCACCACGCGGGCTCAGTACGGGTTGGTAGATGTCACATGCCTTCGAATTTTTGGTTCTACAACATGCCGGTTTCCTCACGATGTTTTCCTTTGCCGTTTTGAAAGTAGTTCCAGTTTAACCGGACGCAGCTGAATACTAGTATTTTACATGTAGCGACTACCTATAAACCTCCACAACACCGACTCTTGGCCTTCTGACTACCCATAACGACTATCAGAGATCTAGGAATGACAGCCGCAACGGCTTAACGTGCACGGAAGTCTCATGTAATGGACGGTCACCCATCCACAAACTGACCTCGGCAAGCGTAGCTTAACCTTCGGTGGACCCGTCAAAACAAATCATTTATTGGTTTGCAAACGTGGGTTAAGTCATAGATATTTTATTATAAGAGCCCCGTGCAGCGGTTATTATCAGCCACGAGCCCCTGTGTATGTATAATATGTACATCCATTAATATCATATCTACTGGCATTGCGTAGAACATTAACTTGCTAGGTTTATTCTGATCAATAATGCAGAGGCAGGTTGCTCGTTCGTACACTGTTTCAGTCAATCGATAAGTCTTGCTTTTTATGTTCACTGGTTCTGTAACTTGTACATAATTCTGCGGTTTGTCACAAAGTAAAATACCTGTTTCACCTTGTGGTCCTAATTTGTGTTTACCATGTTTTATTTCATTTGCATGTTTTGCATTTATATCGTGTTTCGAGTTCCCATTGATTTATTGACGTTTTTAGAAATATTGCCAAAACCAGATACTAATCATGTAAGTATGTCTTCACAATGTATACTTAGATGGTAACTTAAGATATATTGAGATCCTGTCGGGCACAGCTAAGTAGTAGGAGGGAGGATGCTTTTGAACTTAATGAACATTCCCTCACCTACATATAACCTCATAGCGAGTGCGACAGACTTATTTTGTTGTTCTTTGAGTGAATTCACAAGAAATGCGCTATTTGTAATTAGTTATACATAGATCTTAGTATCGATTAAGTTAGGATAGCCGCATTTATCGTATTCGATTATCATGGAATGGCAGTTATAAGAGATAAATAAATAAGTAAATATATTCTGCTAACTTTTCTCATTGCAGCATATATCTATGGAGGTTCTTTCAGTTTTCTCTTGGTTGTATATTTTTCAATAGATATATGTATTTAACGCATGGTCTGTATATTAATATCTTGTTTTGTGCTTCGGCACTAGTGACTAGTTTACAATCCCTCACATTCGTTGGTTTATGTAGATGGTATGTAGTTATCTAAATCTAGCGTCCTAATGTCCTCAATGACATTAGATCGTGTTGAGAGCTAGCTTTCTATTTGTTCGTGATAGGTTACTGCGTGATCATAACTGTTATTTATTTGACCATTTGTTTGAGCTATAAATTTTGAAAGTACCGCAAGCGTCATCGCCAAAAACATAACATATTCGTAAACCACTACTCGCTATGTAAACAACAGTGACAGAACGTTTTATTATGTCATCAATATACACCAAGTGGACTGAATATGTGTTATGGAAACTAAACTCAAAAACTATCCAAAGTTATTATTTTATATGGGACCATCGCGCGAGTTTCCTCTACCAATTGAAAAATATTTTTTTAAATCGGTCCGCAATTGATGAAATACTTCAGAAAATATCCCATGGGAAAGTACTACTGGGATTAAAAGATTGGTTTACCCGACGCACACCAGTAAATCTCCCAGACGCCATGATTTTTCCGGCATCTTCAATAATCATCGTCATATTTCAGTCAATTTACACACAAACTTAATGAATTATAAACCTAAACCTTCCTCATATACACTCCGTCCATTGATGAAAACCGTATGAAAATCCGTTCGATAGTTTTTGAGTTTATCCCGTAGACAGACAGACCTCGGCGGACGACTTTTTTTATAATATGTAGTGATATGCATAAGTCTGAAATCCAATCCAATCTTGACCAAACGTGGTGATCAATGCTCGTGCCTTCTCTTTAAGAGATATAATAATAGGCTGTTATTATTATGATTTATTGCTGTCGTAAACTTAAAGATGATGTCAAGCCTGCTGCACCAATCATACAAAAAAACTGGCCAAGTGCGAGTCGGACTCGCACACGAAGGGTTCCGTACCACAAGGCAAAAATGCCGAAAAAAACATGTTTGTTGTATGGGAGCCCCCCTTAAATATTTATTTTATTTTAATTTTATTATTTATTATTAAAGTTAAAATACAACTGAGTATTTTGTGAATATTTCAAGGGCCTACCTATTACCATTTTTGATATCGAGCAAAAAAGGGCAAAAAAATCGCGTTTGTTGTATGGGAGCCCCCCTTAAATATTTATTTTATTTTGTTTTTAGTATTTGTTGTTATAGCGGCAACAGAAATACATCATCTGTGAAAATTTCAACTGTCTAGCTATCGCGGTTCTTGAGATACAGCCTGGTGACAGACAGACGGACAGACGGACAGACGGACAGACGGACAGACGGACAGACAGCGAAGTCTTAGTAATAGGGTCCCGTTTTTACCCTTTGGGTACGGAACCCTAAAAATGCATTCCATTGATTATTTACACCACAATATTAGTAACACTAACCACTTTCATTATAAAGGTTACATTATTATATCTTTTGTAATTAGTGTGTGAAGCAATAGGTGGAAGCAGTCGGGAAACACGTGAATACGATTACATATAACAAAATACGTGACATTCAATATTCTAATTCTTTACAGTTGCGATTTTGTGATTGTTGAAGTACTTAAAATATCTATATGAATTTATTGGTTCATGTTAATGTTGCTTCACTTTGTTTTGATATGTCAGTATCGTTATTTTTTATTGTAATTTGACTATTTTAATGATTTTGAAGTTAATGGTGTGTTTTGTAACTTTAATATCTACGTGTATAAGTTAGTCGTTTATAGTTTATAGGTAGATAGGTAGGTGACTTAATTTTCTGTAGTTTTTTTTCTTTGTCCATTCTGTCCCACTGGCTTCTTCTAAGTCCGTAAAGGAACTATTTTCCCGAGCCACTTCGAACCAACCTTCACGGTATGGATCCAGGTTGTCGCACCATCTCTTTTTAGGTCCACTTCGGCGGCGTCGTCCAACTTCAGAAACCCATTGTGTGAAGATTTGACTAGCGGTCATCGTGCATGCGTCTGTAGTGACCTGCCGAATTCCATTTGAGCCTGGCAGCATTCTCGCCTACGTCTATCATGCCCGTACAAAATATTCTCTAAGTGTTTGTTCTTCTTGACATGCACCGAAATGCCACACAAGGTTTTGTAAAAAATTTAAGTAATTCTGGAAATTATGATGATATATATTAATGCCAATACTCAACACCAATATCGCTTACACTTTGATTTCTCAATACCCCATCACCCGTCGTCGGAACAAAGTAGGTACTAATTACAGTCATTTGATATGCAATGATAATTACGAATAGTATTGCAAAATAGAAGTAGACCGATGATTGTCTGAGTAATATTATAATACCTTTAATGTAACGTACGTGCAAGGCTTTTTACTCAAGGCTCGCGAATGACGTAAACACTTTTATGTTCATTAATTTTAATGGATTGGGTGGAAACTGTAAAAATTGTTTGCTTAGCTGCGTAATTAATTTTTGCAGTATTATTGGTGATTTATTGCCCTATATTTCCTTGTTTTATATTCCTCTTTGCTGTTGTTTTATGTTTGTCTTGCTGATGTACTTTTTGTCTTCATTTTCATTGCTTGTATTAAGAACTGGATCAATGAACCTTTCGATATCATTGTGTTCAGTGAGTTCTCATTATCCGTTACAATATCAGCCAATATTAACATTTCAGGGTTCAGAAGCCTTACTGTGATGTATCAAAGCCCCAAGCCCAAGTTCCAAAGCAAAGTTCCTGGCGAAAAAGAGATAGTGTTATTCGTCCTGTATCCAGTGTACCCCTACATGAACTTAATGATGAATTGGCAAGTTTCATGTGTTGAGATCACTATGATGTAGGCTTTTGTTTTGCCCCTCAGACTCACGAGTGTGGTCACGATTGTGAGTGTATGAGGTCATACACATCCGTGTAGAAGTGTAGGCACAAAGTCAAGAGTTACGAATGATTCAGACATAAGTTAAAGTTAGCTTACCTACGTTTACAAATCGCGAAAGGAAATTTGAAAGACCAAGGTTTCTGGTGAGTAAAGCGAAGAGCACTGATAGATGATTGTGAGCTGAATACTGGAAAACTGAACTGGGCTTGTGAAACATTTAATTAAGGTAAAACCCATATTGCATCAAATAAAATGTAAAGAAAGAAAAGAAATGGGATATGAGCAGAAGGATGATTCTGATGAAGGGTTCTCAAAAAGGGTTTATTATTTATATCTAAGTGAGTAGGTAGGTACATGCCTAAATGGAGCAATGATTCTTTTGATTAAAATATGATTATCATTCTCTCATTATGGATAGAGTTATGAGGCTAAAGGATTTAGATATATGGTTATGGATACTTCCATTTTCCGTCAGTTAATTACGTCAATTTACCCATTCAGTTTTATCTCCATCAGAATAGTTATTATTGCTAACCTCACACAGGGGCTAACCAATGAAGGTAAACACCATCATGAACAGGTTTCATAACTTTATGACTAATCGAAGAGATCGAGTAAATAAATATGAATGCAAAAAGGATCTCACACAAAACCACAACATACATGATGTCATCATTGGAAAATACTTCTTAAGCAAGTAAGATTTACTGTTATTCTTATATGAAGATTTAGGTGAGGCCAAAAGAATGACAAAATATTCTCGTGCAAAATATACAAAATATTTGCCGTGGTCAGCTTTTGAAAATCTGTTTTATTTATATATTTTTACACAATATGTAGTTTGTCTTTGTTATTTGGCTTAGGTATATTGGTAACTTGACTTCGTTTACGGGGCTAAGGGTAAAGGTTGTTGCAAAATTATCTTCCATCAATAGTGTGATATAGTCAGGGCGTTGTGGCGCACCTTGGGAGCAATGGACTGCGATAGGCTGAGTTGATTGTTGAATGGGGTGGTATTCTTCAGATAGAGTATTTTATTCTATACTACAGCACACTTCCATAGGATAAACGCATCACCACGGAATAAGAGCCTTCCCATCACTTTCCGTTAGTCTCCGACTATTCAGTCTTTGAACAGTCTGCGTAAAAAGAGTCCACGACCAATTCCAGCCATAATCTTCTCCTGGGCCCCACCGAAAATAATTCATCATAATCATCATAAGCAGCCTATAATATTCTCACTGCTGGGACACTGGCCTCCTCTCTGTGAAAGGGAGTGGGCCGTAATCCACCACGCGGGCCCAGTGCGGGTTGGTAGATGTCACATGTCTTCGAATTTTTGGATCTAGGATAATGTCGGTTTCCTCACTATGTTTTCCTTCACCGTTTTGAGAGCAGTGGTGATGAAATAATTTACACAAAGTAAAGCGCCTGTCTGGGTTCGAACCTACGACCTACGACTCGTAAGTCTGAGCCATCACTGCTCTCCGAAAATAATTAGTATCATAAAAAGCAAGCTCGCTGATTCAGTTATTGTTTTCATCCACAATTTAACAGAATATTCCAAATTCTGCGTGCCAAACCGTATAACAGACAGAACAATACGGTCGGCTAAAATCGAAAGTTTAATCCTTACTTCTCACGCGATCTTGCACTGGTTTCTTTGATCCATTCGCGCACATAACCACAAAATAGATTCGAACAGAAGGTCAACTCCATACGTCGAGCGAACCCCACGCACTTATAGACACGCTTCACGTACGCGAGTGCAAGCGCACTTGTGACGGGCATTCGGCTGAGGAAGACTGAGATCGCTGTACTGACGCCAGCACATCACGTTACCCGAAACTGTCAAATTTTCCCAATCAACTTTGAACCTTATGCTTTGGCGATAAAGATGAATATCTATTGAAGAAATTTGATAGATTGTAGTAGCTTGATGTGCTGACGTCTGTACATACGCGTATTCGTATATTTAGGCTGCATAGAACGAGCGATACCAGCCAGGGGCTCATGGCTAAGTAATATCAGCCACATGGCGCGATCGATCAGGTTAAGCTACTATTGCAGCAGTTGGTCCGTGGATAGGTGACCATGTTTACATACAGACCTCTCCGTGCCTCGGAAAGCACTTCAAGCTGTTGGTCCCAACTGCCATTCTTCTATCTTTGGCAGTCGTTACGGATCGTCAGAAGCCTGAAAGTCAGACAACCGGTCTTACCAAGGGTTATCCCATTACCCAGTAACTGGGTTGTGGAGGTCAGATAGGCAGTCGCTTCATGTAAAATACTGTATTCAGCAGTATACGGTTAGATTATTTATTGACCACAACATAGTTGGAAAAGGTTGAGCATATTGATTTGACAACTAACGAAACCGGGCGCACACAAAGACGCGTTTCTCGTACAGCGAGTGCAAGCGCACTTGCGGCTAGCAATCGTTTGAGATCGCCGCCGCACGTACGCATCTATGTGTGCGTGCGCCTGTTGACGCTTGTTGTGTAGAGCTGGCCTTCTGTATCTATCTATTCTGTAATTCCCGTATGTTCTAGCTTACAGTTATTTTAGTAGGTGATCCGTTATCATGGATGATCTGTTTCAAGTACCGTTTGTCTAAAGCCTAGATTAATCGATTTAGGAATCGGTTGCGCATGAGTCGATTTTTGGTTCGGTGGACGCAGTGTTCCGTTTTTGGTAGATTTTGGATTATTTTTTACGCTGTTATGCAGATTCTGATATAGCTGACTGATTATCTTGTTGTCAGTCGAGTTTGCCTTTTTTGTCTTGGAATTCAGTTCTATGTAAATTGATGATGTGTTTAGAACTTTTCTTTGTGTAATTGAATAAGTGTATTTTAGGGTTCCGTACCCAAAGGGTAAAAACGGGACCCTATTACTAAGACTCCACTGTCCGTCTGTCCGTCTGTCACCGGGCTGTATTTCATGAACCGTGATAGCTAGATAGTTGAAATTTTCACAGATGATGTATTTCTGTTGCCGCTATAACAAAAAATACTAAAAACAGAATACAATAAATATTTAAGGGGGGCTCCCATACAACAAACGTGATTTTTTCGGCGTTTTTTGCCTTGTGCTACGGAACCCTTTGTGTGTGCGAGTCCGACTCGCACTTGATCGGTTTTTTTGTAATTAGTATTGTGATTGTCTTTGATCTGATGAGAGATATATAAGAAAGGTATGGATCAATGATTGTTGCATTAGCAATTAATTTCACTGAAGTTATATTTTTTTGTTTATAAATACATTCTAATCTTGTCGCTAGTTTCTAAAAGAACACAACTTCTTTAGATAAATAAAAACTATAAGTTTTAATTCCAAATTCATTCTCTAGTCTAGACCGTGCAATCACGTCCATCTAATAATAGTGCAACGAAAAATGCGATTTTAACTTTAATTTACCTCAACGTAACTAATTTTTAAGTAAGAATCGTAGACTAGCATTTAATTTAAGTAATTAGCTGCGCCCCGTGGTTTCACCCGCATAAGTGTCGATCCCGTGGGAATTTCGGAATAAAAAGCTAGCTTATATGTTAATCCAGGGTGTCGGCTATGTCCATACAAAATTTTATCAAAATTGGTGCAGCCGTTTGGGCGTTAAGAAGTAACAAACATATAAACACACTCACAAACTTTCGCCTTTGTAATATAAGTATGAGTCGTTGATAATAGATAGTAAGGCCTATGTCCAGCAGTGGACGTCTTTCGGCTGAAATGAAAATGATGAGATAATTAAGCTAGACCGTTGATTGTTTTCTAAAACTTTTCTCACGCGTAAACCGTTCAACAGATTTGGATGAAAATTGGCACATCGATAGACCATTTCCTAGATTAACACATAGGATACCTTTTATCCCGATATTCCCACGGGATCGAAACTTACGCGGGTGAAACCGTGAGGCGCTGCTAGTTCAGACATGAATTCATTCACTGACAGACTACGCACATCACAACGTAAACCACTGGATCTAGAAATTAGAAAGTTTGCACAAGAGTTCCTTAGGGGAGGTAAGCCTAAAACGGGTAGCCCGCCTAAAACGGGTATGCTTTTTAAATTGCGCACCGTTATTGCTAATAAGAATGTGTGCGTGCAGTGCGCGGCGCCTGCCGCTCGCCAATCACAGGTAGTCGGCGCGCTTCTCTGGCGGACACGAGTTCACGGTAAGATAAGAAAGAAGTTTTTTGCTATTTCCACTAAAAAAAATTGAGTTACATTACTTTTGAATACTCGAAAATGGTTTACAATATGGTCTTACTAGTTTTGTGTTATTATTTTGCAATAAATAGACGTTTTATTTGCGTAATAGGTTGGCGTTTATTATTTGGGTTTTTAGGATATGAGTCGATTGAAAAAAATTCATGCTTGTGGGCAAAAAGGGTAGGGGTAAAGCGGGTGCCCGTTTTGCCCATACCCGATTTGCCTTGTATAATTTCATTGACCTTATTAGTTCTTTTATTTTTGCAGATGGTTAATAAATACAAAAGAAAGACTGCAAATGCATACTGGGATGAGGGAGTTATGAAGCTTGCGATAGAAGAAGCTCTCAAAACTTCCGTCAATGGTGCAGCAAAAAAAATTGCATTAACTTTTCGACTTTACAGATACATGTAAAGGATGTCAAAAAAAATCTAGGAAGATTCACAACAGTTTTTACAGCAGCTCAAGAATTAGAGCTAAATGAGTATCTATTT
The DNA here is from genome assembly GCA_916614155.1 of Mesoligia furuncula. Taxonomy (NCBI): domain Eukaryota; kingdom Metazoa; phylum Arthropoda; class Insecta; order Lepidoptera; family Noctuidae; genus Mesoligia; species Mesoligia furuncula. The sequence goes on from OU744810.1 coordinate 3,864,891, forward strand.
CATATGGATTATCTGTTTACGTTGCCAACTCATTACGTTGTCCACAAAGTGCCGCAACCATTCCAAGAACACTGGTCCATTGATCCAACCATTATCACTGCAAGTAGCTGATGATCCTGGTGGAGCTCCATCTGAGTTATGATTGTTATGAAACAGTTCTAGTCATTGGTTGACGTTGACCTAATGTAATTCAGTCCCTACCCGCTTTGCCCAAAAGCCCTACCTGCTTTAGGCCCCCCCTACGGGCAAAACGGGTAATTCGAATGGTAAAGATTTTTGTTATTTTTTTATTCTTAATGTACAAAACTACTAAATATGTCATTTATTTTATAGCCCTTGATAACTAAACACTTCAAAATGTACAAATAAATGTTCAATTTGTATCTATAAATTGTTTTTATTTATCATCAACCTTAGCTTACCCATTTTGGACTACTCTCCCCTATATAGGGTGTTTGGGAGCTGGATACAAAGCCTTAAGAGGGTGAGAGCATTTTGAGCCATACATGGCTTAGACGAAGTATGTGTAAATGGTGTCAACCATCACCTTAAAGCTTTGCACTCAGTTTCCAAACATCCTGTATAACGAAAGTGAGAAAATACACCCCCTAAAGTGGTTAAATAGGGGATGAAAGTTAGTATGAAAGTTCGACATTTTTGTCGATGACAAATCTCATCGGGCACACGGCTTGCGATTAAGAAATGTGTTGAAGACTTTTTCATGAACCTCAGGATACAGATCAAGTAGATCAATAACCGAAAAACATGGCAAAAAGTACTAACAAGTTAAATGAACAACAAACTTGTAAAAACCCTGGTGTAAAACTGCCAATAAATAACAGTTATGTATCGAATGATTGGTTTAAGTGACCCGGTTCTCAAATTAATGTGTCTGTGGAACATAGTATGAGTCACAGAGTAATACAGAAGGTCGGCTCTATCGTAGTCGTCCTTTCAGCCGATAGACGTCCACTGCTGGACATAGGCCTCCCCCAATTTTGGGAGGGTTTGCCATAATCGCCACGCTTGGCAGGCGGGTTGGCGATCTATGATGGTGGAATACATAGAGAACGCTGCTGCCCATTCTCCGGTACGATCCTTAGTCGCCTTTTACGACACCCACGGGAAGTAAGGGTTGGTGCTATTCTTTAAGTCCGGCACCACACAGGGGTCGGCTCTATACAACGAACGAAACCGCACGCACACATAGACAAGCTTCACGTACAACGAGTGCAAGCGCCCTCGCGACTGGCATTTGTTTGAGATCGCCGCACGTACGCGTCTGTGTGCGGGCGACTGTTTTCGCTGGTTATATTGAGGTGGCCTTCTGTATTAAGCTATTCTGTGGTCTGTGAGTCATACAGGTTGTTTACCCGACTTTGCCGAATATGGTGAAGTTATGTATGGTAGTGAACTCGTAGGCTCAGTATTTGGTGCATGTGGGATCGGATTATGGGTGGAGAAAAGTACGTAATAATGGTTTTTGCTCTTTTTGAGTCTTTTCAAAAATAATGTTGATGGCGACCTCTTTAACTTTGACTTTTATGGCAATACAGGGCAGAGCTATGAAGACAAATATTTTGTAGAACCTCCATTTAAATTTTTGCTATACAGAACCCAGTCAGAACTAACAATAAGTCGAATGGGACAGATTTAAGGCTCCTTCAAACAGGCGCGACACGCGATAAAATCGCGCGCGACACGCGGCACCGCAAGTCGCGCAACGAGCGGTGCCTTTGTGTCGCGCGCGATTATATCGCATGTCGCGCGCGATTATATCGCATGTCGCGCCTGTTTGTAGGAGCTTTTAAGTAAGTACTTACTTAGATCCTTATACAAAATTGATTAGCCATTATCTTTTCATGCCGGCTTTTTGTCTTACTAGGTGTCACATAATCAGCCTATAAGGTTCCAGGTTATCACCACGCGGGCCCTGCGGGTTGGTACATGTCACATGTCTTCGAACTGGTGGATGCCAAGCTTCACAGCTTGGCTCATCGCCGCAAGGTTGCCTACTTGTCGGTCTTCTACAGATTGTACTTGGGTGAGTGTGCCCAAGAACTCCACGACCTCATTCCACCGACCCCCTTCTACCTTTGGTCATCCAGACGCACTGCAAGTTACCATCCCTGCCTAGTTGCTATTCCACCAATTCGCACTAAGCCTTTTCAAATGTCTTTTATAATGCGCACAGCAAAAGAGTGGAACTCTTAACTTGCGTCTGTGTTTCCGAGCGCATACAACACGAATCTCTTCAAAGTAAGAGTGAACTGGCTTCTGGGTAAGCTCACTCCATCGTGCATCGTCGACTTTGTCTCTGTCACCTCTGACCTAGAATAGAGTCAAGAGCAAACCCATTTCAAATAAAAATAAAATTGGTTCTAGGACATGCCGGTTTCCTCATCATGTTTTCCTTCACCGTTTTGAGAGCAGTGGTGATGACATAATTTACACAAAGTAAAGCGCCTGTCTGGGTTCGAACCTACGACCTACTCGTAAGTAGCGGCCGTCACCACTTTGCCACCACTGCGGGAGCAGTGATTAAAAAAATAATTCTGCCACACCTAGTAAGAGAGGGATCTCTTACTAGGTGTGGCAGAATTATTATTTTTTTGTTTCCTTAAGAAGATAACCTTTAACCGTTTGGTTAAATATCAATTGCCTTGGCTAAATAGTAATTGCCTCGCACGCGGCTACAAATCGATAAAAAAAAAATTAATTTAAAAAATAAAAAAACCCGACTGCGAAACTGAAAAGCTACAAACAAGCCCATTTTAAATTAAATAAAAGTTGGAAGCAGGCGGGACCCATTTGAATTTGAAGATATGATAAAAATGGTATGGGTCCCGCCTGCTTCCAACTTTTATTTAATTTAAAATGGGCTTGTTTGTAGCTTTTCAGTTTCGCAGTCGGGTTTTTTTATTTTTTAAATTAATTTTTTTATTTCCAGTTTTTTAGTTTACAAATGTGAAAGATTTCGCAAACGATTTAGTTCTTGGTACTTGTTTTTTACGTTTTGTCACTTCGAATTACTTTTAACCATATAAGTTATATATATTTTTGTAATCACCTTTTAAAACCCTTTATTTTGATACCCCACTCGATAGGTTTCGAGAATATTTTTTTTTTTTTTTGAAAACATATTGCGCCATAAATCGGCCATTTTATTTTTTTTTCAATTTTAATATACCCAGTAGCACTCTCACAATTAAGACGAATCTAACGGCACCTCTCAAGCTGAAATCGATCAAGCCGTTTAGGCTACAGAGCGTGCCAAAGAAATATACATACATACATACATACATACATACATACATACATACACTCGAAAAACATAACCCTCCTTCTGACGCAGTCGGGTAATAATACCTACAATAAATAAGGAAGAGCAATCGTTGAATAGAACTAAAAAATCATGCATGTTCTCTGTCGCAGAAATACGACATGAGCGGTATGGGCACGGAAATATATGTGTCGCATAAATGCGACACAAGCGGTTAAAAGGTTAAATATTATCTCCAATATCCCAGAACTTTCAAAGTCAATTGCCTACTTTAGCATCTTGCAATGAATAACAGACTTAATTACGGCTGCAAATAAAGCTAAATCCCCGTCGCCAGTGTAACATTACAAATGACACTTCCTAAACATTTACTCATTGGTCACTTCCCACGATTTCTATAATTTCAGCTCATCCTTCAGAAGCATCATTTTGAAGTACAATAGCATCTTAACAAGCTATAATTTCATCTATTATTGTTGACCTTGCATTCAGGTCTCCGAAACATAATAAAATAAACTGATTTCGAAAATTCGCCACAATTTTCTTGTCATGATCACTTTCCCTTGTCCCACTTACATTGTCTTGTCAGTTCTTTATTTCCCATCTTGCCATTCAAATATCATCCTTATTTTCGAGAATATAGAAGTTATAAGACAGTCGTTGTGATCTCGCAAAATTGCGACAATGAGCCGTCAATCAAACGAAAGGGAAGATGTTTTGTCTCTTTCTGACTTGTATGTAAACAAATAGCATTATTGTTGATGCTCTGATTATGTAATTAATGGGGGCAGAAAATGTAACACTGACAGTAGGCGATTGTTTTTATGTGTTTGTCTGTCCCTCTACCTGGGGGCCTAAAAAGGCCACTTTGGCAGAATCATAAAAGGATAACATTATGAATCATAATTGACAGTTACCTGTTAAGTTAATCGTATCAAATCCCATTGGTGAGGGATTTTTCATTTATTTTTTTGTTTGTGCTAAAATACAATCCAATCAAAATCTCTTTGATTATACTTACTTATGTATAGTGCAACGAAAAATAGAAAAACACAGACTGTCTTCGCCATATTATAATTCTTAATGTTATCCTTTTATGGAGGGGCCCGTGGCTAAATAATAACAGCCGCACAGGTCCATAGATCAGGTAAAGCTACACTTGCCGCGGTTGGATGGGTGACCATCTTTACATACCGTGACTCCTCCGTGCCTCGGAAAGCACGTTAAGCCGTTGGTCCCAGCTGTCATTCGTGGATCTTTGACAGTCGTTACGGGTAGTCAGAAGCCCGAAAGACTGACAACCTGTTTTATCAAGGGGTATCGTATTACCCAGTAATTGGGTTGTGGAGGTCAGATAGGCAGCCGCTCCATGTAAAATGCTGGTATTCAGCTGCATCCGGTTAGACTGGAAGCCGACCGCAACAACATAGTTGGGAAAAGGCTCGGCAGATGAATGATATTCTTTTATGATTCTGCCAAAGTGGCCTTTTTAGGCCCCCTGACTGCTTCGTTGGTCTAGTGGCTAAACAGCTACTGGTGAGCATGAGTTCGATTCCCGGGCGAGGCAAAGAGTTATTTCATCAGGAATTTCTCAGAAGCAGCCTGGAGTTTTGGTTTGTGTCTGGTTGATGGCAATAAGCTCGCCCTCTATTACATGGGACTTCAACATAACACGCGAAATGTGGGTGTATTAAGGCTCCTACAAACAGGCGCGACACGCGATAAAATCGCGCGCGACACAAAGGCACCGCTCGTTGCGCGACTTGCGGCGCCTTTGTGTCGTGCGCAATTTTATCGCGTTTAGGAGCTTTTATAGGTGCACTTCTGCAAATCCTTCAGATGTAACAAGCGTGATGATACGAGTATGTTATTGTAGATGTTCGTAAAAGATTCAGTCCTGAACAAAACAGATGTTGCCTATAATGAACTCGAACTTTGATAGCCCATTAAACATTGGTTATAGCGGCCAACGGCTTCGTCGTAAAATAAAATGTCACTCACAATAAAAGAGATGAAAACATTACAGCAGCAAAAGAAATATTTTATGCAGGTCACAGTATTTCTTATAAGATTTACAAGTATCTAAGGACTGTCCACTTTTCAAGAAAGAAAGAAAAAGTATTTATTACGTCTCGTACAGGAAGATCACAAACTAAACTAAACACAGTAAAATAAAAATCCAAGTTATATAAATAATAAATACTAATATAAATTTCTTGTTCGCCCTACACCTGAAACTGTCAAATTTTCCCAATCAACCTTGAACCTAATGCTAATAGCGATAAAGTTGAAGATCTATTAAAGAAATTTGACAGATCGTAGTAGCTTGATGTGCTGGCGTCTGTACAATGAACATTTAGCAATAGCAATATATTGTATAAAAGATACATAAAGACTTTCAAATTCCATCTCCATTTATCACTAAGAGAACGTTCTTCGATCAAGAATAGGTCATATTCACACAAACAGGTGACCACTCACTAAGGTAGCTGTACCACAAATGTCAGCCCTTCACTTTATTCCTTACTACATTAACAAGGAATGCACTACCAATTATATTTTACATATAATTGCTATGGTATTTATCTTGTTTCTAGTTTAACGCGTGTTGTATAATTGGGGCGGTTGCCTTGTTATTTATTCTTGATCGATTAGTAGGAATTATTCAGTTGTAGATAGTGCGTAATGAACAGCTCTAAAGTAAAATTTAAATTTATTACTTATTAGCTGTGCCCCGCGGTTTCACCCGTATAATTGTCGATCCCGTGGAAATATCTGGATAAAAAGTAGCATATATGTTAATCAGGATGCTCAGCTACCTCCGTACAAAATTTTATCAAAATTAGTCCAGCCGTTTGAGCGTGAAGTAGTAACAAACATAATAATAGCCTCCCCAACCGTTTTCGGTCACGATGGCCAATCTCAATGGAGATTAGCCAGGTACGCAGGAGATATTATAGTGCACAAGTGTGTGCGCAATCACAGGTGTACTCTCTGTTCCTTTACTCTCGTAGTCCGATGGGACGGCAATCCGACACGACCGGGGAGAGATCAGGCGCAGGACCAACGGCTTTACGTGCTTTCCGAGGCACAGGGGTATTAAATCGCCAACTTCCAAACTTCGGACTGTTACTAAGAAATTCCTAATGGAAAACCCAAACATACACACACACAAACACTCATAAACTTTCGCCTTTATAATATTAGTGTGATATCAGTTTTTATATTGGAACACAGTCTTGTCATAAAAAGGTACTCAATCTTGTGTTTGGTTTGGCCCTTAGTTCTATACAACCGGTAGGTTTCGCAAAATCCTGAAAATCCAAACACGATATACATAATATTACAATTTATATACATGGATAAGAACCACCCTATCGCCTTGGGATTTATGAAATGACAGATTCTGTTGTAAAATTCCGAAACTTGATACGTAATAATGTTTTTTAATTCTCCTCATGATTGAATTACAAGGTTGTTTTTGAAATTTAAATAATACCTATTCCTAAAGACTTCAGTTTCTAATTAATTTAAATTCAATTAATATATCACGTTAATTACCGGTGGTAGTGTTTCCTTTCCACACTGTACAAAAACCATGTAACAGACACAAATGGAGTCAAATTACAGTATAGACAGCTAACGGACATGTCAGACTGGTCGCGTATCCTATCGGTCATAAAAAACATGCTGGGAAGTGTAGTATGCTATGTATGTACAGCGGCGCCGGCGACGCGGTGATAAAGTCGTTTTATAGGGCCTTAGATATAAGTTACTAGATGCTGTTTGTCAATATGTAGGTTGGAGATAGAAGGTTAGAAGGATGATCAGTAAGACAGCGAGCCGGATCAGATTACCAGCGCTGAATGCGGTTGGGCTTTTCTCTCCATAGAAACACTCTCGCCTGTTACTGACCGTAAAGCAATGATTTTTTACAGTATAATAATTATTAAATAGGAATTGGGAAGTAAGAAGGAATGGGGAAATTTGGAAGTCTGGAACAATGTCTTTGTATATTATTTTGAGTTGGGCGTTGATAGCTGCGCCACAGTATCTTACTTTTGTGGCTATCTTCGTTTTCCTTTGTAAATTGTAAGCTTATGTTGTTCCAAATAAACTTTATTTTATTTTATTATTTTTAATACTTGTATTTCCCTATGTTTTCCTTTTTGATGATACATTATTTTTATAAGCACTGGAGCCTTCAAAAATGCTCAAAATTAGCGCTGTCAACAGGGGCCTAGTGTACAAATTTGACAACTATTAATGAACAAAGAAAAACTATAAATCCTTCTCATACAGTTTAGACGGTTAGACAGGAAGCCGACCCCAACATAGATGGGAAAATGCTAGGCAGATGATATTGTTATGAGTGTATTTAGTTGTTTGTGATATTTATATGAAAGTTCCAAAACCTAAATACTTTTTCTTTCTTTCTAAGACCCCAGCCACAGTAAATTCTTCTTGTCTATTAACTGACTATCCTCTAATGTTGTAAGCTTAGGTTTGTTTTAGGAGATTTGCTGTTGTTTGGAAAATGTGAGCACATCATTTTTTTATTGCTAAATGGGCCTGCTCTTGGCCTCGATAAAGCCTGATGGAAAGTGATGGATGAGGTCTACGATGGAACGAGCGTGCCCAGAAGATGCCTGTTCACTCTTGCTTTGAAGGCTGACGGGTAATAATTTATGTAATGTGATGGAAAATACTCTGCCTATCTTAGTGTAGTTGCAGTTACAGTGGCGGATATATGTAAGAAAACGTCAAAATTATTCTAGCTTCCACTGTTGTAATGTTACTGAGCTAAAACTATTAACAAGAACATAAAAAATACATTTTAGGCAACTCAAGAACCAAGAACACATACATTTATTCGGAAAGGAGGTGCTTTTGGTGGATTTTTATTTATTTTTGCAACCTTTTAACACTTCGCTGTGCAAGACATGACATTTACACATTACGTATCCTGTTTCATTACCGCTCTTTCTTATTTAACTTTATAATAATCTAGAATTATACTTACAACAGTTTTATTACCCTAGTGTCTGCTATAGTGCCTGCAAGTTACATTGCGCCTGCACATTATACGGTTTAGGTCCCGTATATTTCTGATAAATCCGTGACATAAAACATACATAATGTTTACTAGAATACGTAAGAATTTTCACAGCTATGTTAAGGCGGAATTTCTGCTAAGAGGGAATTATGTGGTGTTACGCGAATGGATAGAATAAGAAATAAGAGGAAGTCTGAAAGTAGCACCGGTGACTAAAAAGTTGTGTGGATACCGGTTGTCATGATATGTCCACATGATGCGGAGGACTGGGGAAAAATCGTAAGGACAGTTCTGAGTATGATTGTGGGTGGCTTAACGAGTAGGGGAAGACCACAGATATAGATAGACCTAGACAACGCAAGTATCACGATCTGTATGACGTCACAAGCACTATTTAGTGATGGCAAAATCAAATCGATTCAAAGACGCAGCCGCGTGCGGCACCCGTCTCGCCCCACCCCTGGGGTCTAGCGCCGGCTCTCACGCTCATCCAGCCAGCAATACACAGGACTGAGCGCGAAAGTGGCGGCTTACAATTTTTGTACGTAAGTTGGTGCGATTTTTGGCACGCAAAGTAGTTGCTCTTGCGTTATCTGGTGGAGGTGTATCTTTATCTGTGGGAAAGACGAAGAAACTAGAAGTAAAAACAGTTTTTCATCATATTTAAATATATTTTTAATCTAAATTACCATAATTGTGAAGTTTCTGAATAATTTACAATCAGAGATCGGAATAGGTAGAGCTGTTTTATGTACTTGCCATAGGTTAGAATAATATGAATATTCCCTTTTAGTTACGAAGTTAAATTTAGTTTCGAAGTTACTGTTCTTAAAGAATTGAATTCTAGTGGCGCTGAAAGAGACAAAAACAGGTGCGTCACTCTAGCGACAATCAAATCCCGTAATATCAGTCGGAATCCCGTGGAATATCCATATTAACATCAATGTTTGCGGTCAATGAACCTAAATAGCTCTACCTATTCCGATCACTGTTTACAATTCCAATAAGAATCAAAATTGTTTGATTCTTATGCATTGTGAACCTTCTGGCTATCTCCCTTACGCAGTGGTTTAGATAGTCGGCGTCGAGTCGATCACAGAGTGACCTACATAGTTGTGAAGGCTGTGCTAAGAATTAGAGTGTGATGTTTCTTATAGTTTTTTTGTTTCTTAAAGGGCTTTGGCAATCAGATGCTAAAATAAAAATTAATTGGTACCTACTGTAATGATGAGTTATTGTTTTAAAGTTACTGGCAACGTGTTAAATGTATACCTACCTAATATACATTTAATACGTTGTCAATAATCTTCTTACAAATATTTGCGTTGGCAGGGCGGTGCCGCTGCCAGCGGTGCCATATCCTCTCTACCCTACACAGAATGACAGAATGAGGACAGAAGAAGTCAAAGCTTTCACTCTAATACACCGTGTGCGCAGTATACCGAGTTACATCGTATAGGCATCATAAACTGGGGATATAATACCATTGCCAATGCCGTACTCTTGAATGATGGTGTTTCATTAATATTGACGTTATTACCTCGTTGTTGGTCTTCACCTACAAAGAGGTAATACGTTCGTACGTTCAAGTTAATTATTTACTTTTTTATGGTTCCGTACCCAAAGGGTAAAAACGGGACCCTATTACTAAGACATCGCTGTCTGTCCGTCTGTCTGTCACCAGGCTGTATCTCAAGAACCGCGATAGCTAGACAGTTGAACTTTTCACAAATTATGTATTTCTGTTGCCGCTATAACAACAAATACTAAAAACAAAACAAAATAAATATTTAAGGGGGGGGGCTTCCATACAACAAACGTGTTTTTATCGGCGTTTTTTTTTATTTATTTTTTTAGGAGTGGGAAAGAGTGGAGCTGATTATAAAGTGACTTATGGAGGACGGCCCAATAGGTCTAGTGGTGGCCAGTGCGACCGCTTAGTGTAAGGTCCTGAGTTCGATCACCAGGTCGGGCAAGTGTTAATGGGTTCTTTTCACACGATTTTTTCAGTACAGGATTCTGGGATGTGCCTGGACGATGACAATAGGCTCGCCCTCCTTGAAATGGGACTTATAATTTTTTTTTCCGTACACCTCTTTCTAACTCTTTGGGGAATACTCATAGCGTGATGTGTAGGAAATTGCAGTTCAAATAAATCTCTATGTGTATTTGAAGTACCTACTTTACTTATTAGAAGAAATCAATGATATTATATTAAAGAGGTAGATATCGCACTAGCGCGCAAATTGTTGCAGACAAATTCAGACAATTGTTGTAGTTTCATTTAGTCGGCTAATAGCAGCGAGCAATACATTACAGATAGCTATCTCTTTCTGTGTCATACGTTCCGTATTATCTATCGCAGTAAGTACTTTGTAATAACACCGCAACAGTACAGAACGTCGCTCAGTATGAATAATTGTGAGATATGTTGCAAATCTAGGTACTCATTGTTTTGTGGTAATAATAAAGGCATAGAGATTTAGTCGTAACTTAAAACTTAACCACAGAAATTGAGAGTGGAATATATTTAACACTTTCAATTTCTCTTCGTTTTAACCATGCTTGAGATACAAGTTATCGGCTCCGTCGAAACACAATCGGAATCGAATCAGATCGGATTCAATACAATACGATCATATCTGTTAATGTATTCCGAGTAAAATTACCACGCAATACACTCTTACTTTGTAATTATTTGAGAAAGTGTCAGAATTGGATCATGGTTGGTAGCAGATTTGGGTTTCGTGTCTGTCTGTCTGTGACAGGCTTGTATTTTCAGAACCGTAAAAGCTAGTCAGTTGAATTTTCTATTTGGCGTTCTTATAATTTCCATTTTGACGATGTTATCGTGGACGTCCATGGCCAGTGGTAACATGTGTGAAAATATATGCAGACAAGCGTCTTCATTTTACACAAATTGTAGATCATCAAATTAATTCTTATACATCTGCATGTACTTATAAATAATTTTGAGGCTGACCATAGATATAAGCTTACAGAGGTATGAGGAACAGGGTGTAAAGTTTACTCATCCTCCATAGAAAAGGGAGGATCCTCCGACCAGACGGGTGTTGTGTCTGGTGGGCTACTGCCCCACGATTGATGTACGTATGCTAGTTGCGCGGAAAACTCTGATTGCGCGATGCAGGATTTTACGTGACGTCAGTATAGTGCGCAGTTTGCTTGTAGCGATGTAGATGCCGCCACAAGCTGACTGTACATCACTGACCTCTATAATATGTATTATAGAGGTCAGTGCTGTACGTACATGTACCTACGTCCCTAAAATAAGTCTTCCTACAGACTGCATGGTCGAAATAAAATTATACATTGCAGTCATAATGCACATAAATCAAGCTCTAGGAAATTAACAGCAGTAACGCAATCAGTATTGACAAGTAAATTACTTCGTAGTACTTTGATACCTTGTTTCTAAATCGACTGAACACTTTTGCAACAGTATTTAAATAAACAGAGAAATAATACATTTTAGTTTGTTTAGCATTATAATTTCCTTTCTAAGTTTAATTTGTCAATGGCGTTTAGACTAAAGCTTTTCAAAAAAAAACGGTAAACGGTCATACAACGGCTGTTCAAAAACAGAGCATTTTGACACCTTAATGTCAAATACCTACTAAGGTATAAGACTAATATTAAGGATTTGTGGGAGGCCTTTGCCCAGCAACTGGACAGTAAAGATTATACAAAAAAAAAAAGTAAAAAAAAAAAAAAAAATGACACCAAAGCTTTTCTATGAAACCAAAGTTTTACAGGGCACGCTGTTTCAGATTCTAAAAGATCAACAAAATTCGCTGACAGCTTGTCAAAGTGATTTCTAATAATGATTTGATTGGCTGTTGTTGTTTCAGTAGGCCAATCACAGCATTTAACATGAATTTGCCAATCTGTCAGCGTCGGGTGTAAGCCCGCTGATCGGCTCTTACCTTTTTACCACAGCATTAGCTTTCTGGCTCGATCGCAATACAGCAAAAGAAGTAAAATATACTCCTATTAAATAAATAGTAAAAATGTTAGCATGAGTGATAAAAATAGTTGTCAGTATCTAGTTGCAATTCTAAAATGAACCGGTGAACGTTAAAAACACGTGTTTCAGTAATAAAAACAAACTGTAAAAATAACACCGCGATAGTTTAATCGAATCGGGAAATTCATTGAGTGTTAGAATAATTGGAGAAACGAGTGAAATGCTTCGGCTGTGCTCGGGTATTTTCGGAAATATACCCATGCCTGTTTCATTCTGAGGTGTGCAGTACAGTCATGAGCACTGATATGTCAACACTTGGCTACTTTCAATTGCGATTTTTTCACGAAATAACGAATGCAACGTTGAAATACGACACTTTACATAAACCTATGGGTTCAAAAATACTATGTTCGTAATAACATAAGATTTCATTCAAAAATAAAGGAGAAAATCGCTTTTGAATAAAGGCAAGTGTATACATACTTATGCTCGTGACTGTACCCGATCGTTAATACCCTACGAGTGACAGGAATGATGCTCTACAAAGCCAAACTTTTTCTAAAACTTGGTGTGAACGTCCGGGTGCTGCATGTACAGATGCCAGCACATCAACCTACTACAATCTGTCAAATTTCTTTAAAGATTTCAACTTTATTGCTGAAGTACTTATAAGGTTCAAAATTGATTGGGAAAATTTGCAGTTTCAGCCTTCGGGTAGCTTGATGTGCTGACGTCTGTACAACACAAAAAAAAAATTACAATACTTACATGTTATTTCGTTGGGAATCTTTAAGAAATATTAGATGATCAGATTGTGCAAAACGCTAAGAAAGGATGGGTTTTTCCCAGTGGTTAGATTGATGGTCAGACTAGTCTTTCCAACGGGAATTTTTGTTTTCCCGTTGGTCAGATCAGCTCGTAATTTAGTAAAGTACTGTTCCATACGAAGAGATTATAAAACTATTATATAGGTTGTATTTGTGACATTATGGAGTTTGTTGACACTCTGGTTTGAAATTCTTTGCAAGTTGTTTCATGGTTGTTTAAATAACAAAATCACATAAGATGTGACTACTATAAGACGCAGAGAATAGCATGAAAGAAGAACCCTTTCTTATTTTTTTTGTGTTTATGTTCTCTATTACGTCATGTTTACCTCAAATAAGCGTATTATCATTCTTTCTTTCTTTAAAAAGTCATGATGTGCCGACCCCAAATAAATTGGAATAGGGATAGGAGAATGATTAAATGATGACTTTCATATCAATGCCATCTAGTAAGACCTTCAGCATAGCAGAAGTTTTGGGGAATTTCTAAATTTCTATCTCTTGATTTCCACTAGTGATCGTTGAATCAACGAACACTTCTGCTGATTTGTATCGATATCTTTTGCTTAATAATGCCTTGAACAAAAAGTATATCACATCACAAAAAAAATAACGATAACAATAACGATAAATTGTTCCACCGAACCGCACGTTACAAAATTTTGTTTCAGTGCGGTTAGTGTGGTGCCGGACTTACAAGAATAGCACCACCCCATACTTCCCGTGGGTGTCGTAAAAGGCGACTAAGGGTCGTACCGGAGAATGGGCAGCAGCGTTCTCTATGCATTCCACCACCATACTGTACCTACTGCGATCGCCAACCCGCCTGCCAAGCGTGGCGATTATGGCAAACCCCCCCCCCCCCAACTTGGGGGAGGCCTATGTCCAGCAGTGGACGTCTTTCGGCTGAAATGATGATGATGAATGCGGTTAGTGGAAGTGCTCCGGTGCGCTTCGTCCAAGTGCGGTTGAAATCAGTGCTCTGAGTGGAATAACTCGTTGAATCAAGCGTTGATCTCATGTCAACGTTTATGAATTCGTCGACGAGCTCGTTTAATAATCAACTAAACTAAATTCGAGAACGCAAACGTAACGAACTGTGAAAATTAAAAAACTTACGTTGAAAATAACATCATACATTGCGAGCGACGACGGTCAATAATACTAATAATATTGGTTGGAAGATGTAGAGACCTAGAGACTCGTTGAATGCGACGTTCAACGAGTCTCTATGTCTCTACATCTTGAATAAAAACCGTTCAATGAATGAACAGTTTACGTTGCAAGTTGACAATAGTTGCACGTTAACTCATTGACAAATTTAACTAGTTGACGAACGTAAATCAACGTTAACGTTACGTTAGCGGAAAAACCGTCAACGACCCGTCACTAATTTCCACCGTTAATTCTTTACATGATATAATATTCTAAGTACAGACCAGTTCACATCACACCTTTACTCACGATGAAAATGAAAACCCTAGACTCACGCGTTATGCAGCCTATGCAACACAATCCGCCAGTGACGGCGATGTCCGTAATCTGATATCAATTGGCTGGAACTTGCGTAATTCTATGCAATATAAGTGTCTTTACGCCTGCCTAGTGTCTATGTAATGTAGGTAGTTCGATGCTTTAGGTAAGGTAAGGCGGATCACACACTAGAAGTACTACAACGCGTCACGCGTCGGGGCGCAGATAACGCGCGCGTGGTTTTTTACATACAAATTCAATAAAAAGGGAAATTTGACTCCGTTTCCCGCGCCCCGTGGCGTGTCGCGCTGTAATGTATGATCCGCCTAAGGACGTAACGGTTGACGAGTTGTTTTGTACGAGAATGTAATTGTATAAGAAAGAAAGCATCGTTCATGAACTTAAAACTAGAGAAGTTGAAACAACAATACAGGATGAAATTATTGATAAAAGCATTTAAGCAAGAAAGAACGACGGTGAAAATTAAGATTAAAAAGAGAAAGGTATTCCGACTGAATGCTCTTGTAAGTAAAAAGATCTTTTAGGGCTTCTTCTTTACGATATGACATAATATGTACTTATGAATGTATCATAATTATAATTATTATAAATTCATTAAATGCACCTTGCGTAAAAAGAGAGAGAGGTGTTCCGACTGAATGCTCTTGTAAGTACAAAGATCTTTTAAAGCTTCTTCATTACGATATGACATAATATGTACTTATGAATGTATCATAATTATTATAAATTAAATTTATTAAACGCACCTTGCGTTTAATAGGAATTCGGAAGCGGCATATTATATGCACAGCATAAGTAAGGATTGTCTGGCCATAAAACTCAGAAATAAATTCAGTTTGCTCATCTTATTATATAAATCGAGGCTTTGACAGTTAAATTTACCGCGGTTGTTAACACAAAATGTGTCATTAAAACATCTCGTAAAATACTGTCTCTGCTGTTTCAGCGACTATGAGTATAACGGCTATTCACAGTTTGACCAAGAACATAATATTTCAAGCTTTGCTCTGCTAGTTCATCTATCATTGTGCAACATTGTGTGTGGAGTTCCGTCATCTGAGTCAGCAAATAAAGCTTTGAACTAAGTATGTTATCCAACTTACCCAATGTTTGTCACATCGCTATGTAATTTAGATTGACGTGTCTGTGTTATATGATAGGAGAAGAACCAAAGGATAGAATGCGTTTCTCAGCCATTAATCCTTAGGTCCGAGCAATTTTTTGCTTAAAACAGCAACTATATATCAGCCATTACTCTGCCCTTTCTATAAATATCTTCAGTAAGTGTATCTACCCTCATAATCAATCAAGTAATAAAAAGTTACTTTCTTCTGCTTCTTCGTGTCGCTGGCACTACTATATTTTAGATCTTGTTGGGCAAAAACTTTCCCACTTCCATGGCGTCGTCGGTGTCAGTGTAGATGTCACTATGACTGCATGTTTTGGGACACAGAGAGCAGGATAGGAGGTGCGAGCATGGTTTGCGACTGTTAAGGTATTATTTGGAACCTAGCTGCCAACTGCAACTGTCGACAGCACGTGCAGCGACTCATGCCTCGCTCGTGTCTGGCTCATGCAGTGGCTCGCGTCGGCAGTTGCAGTTGGCAGCTCGGTTCAAAATAGTACCTTTACTTTGTTCATTAAGATAGTTGCTTTTATTATCATCCTTTTGTCTTAGGTGTCCCAATTCAATTGGCTCTTCTAGAAATCATTAGCTGTGATATCTGTGTTTATTTTCTTATATCATCTTTACCATAATCCATCTTTTACTTTTCTTTGGCCCATTTTGACTTGATACCTAAATCTAAAGTCAAAACGAGATACCTAGAATGCGTGACGATAATTCGGCAAAATTTTAATTGTAAGTTTTAGAAAATGAAAAGTAGTTTAACAAGACACCTACAGTTTCACTTTTCTTGTTTTAAATAGCACCTTTATTTACTAGAATACAAAGAACACGCCTTCACAAACCGCTAAAAATGCAGTTAACTAACCGTTTATCTAGAAACTAACCATTAGCCAGTGATTAACGCCAGAGTCCATATATCAAAGGCTTTCTTATCCGGTGCTTACCTACGGCAAACAGATTCCTTAGGATATTCTGTGAAAAACTTACAGGTTTTAGTACCTAATAAAAGGATGCCTACGTAAGATAGGAAGAAGTTGCAATTATGGCATACATTGATGGAAATTGAATGTGGCGTTTGGACGTATTTTTTTTATTTATGCTCCAATGCTGAGCAAAGACCTCCCCTCCTCTCCTTCCTCCTCTCTCTGTCCAGAGCTGCTGACGTTGGATTATTCAGAATTAAATTGAAGTGGACATAAATAACAACTACCTAATACTTAATTAATTGATAAAATAAAAATATAATATACTAACTTAACTTTAAGGGCTGATTTTTCAATCGGCAAATCATTTTTATTCATGGAATAAAATTTACGTTTGACAGTTTTTGTATGGAAGAACTGTCAACAATTCAAAATATTCCTCCGATAAAGTAAAACATCTGGCGTTGGACAAATCAGCCCTAAAACTATTAACAAATAAAAAATATGGCGTCGAACATTCCTCCGCATCGCTCCACGTGCTTCAGCACGAAGGAAAGATTTTTGAAAAGTCCTAAAAGAGTTAAAAATCATCGGAAGTAATTTTGGCCGATGAGTAATCCTATAGAGGTATGAGGAACACGGTGTAAAGTTCACTCAACTTCCATAGAAAAGGGAGGATCCTCCGACCAGACGGGTGTAGTGTCTGGCGGTAAACTCTGCTTGCGCGATGCAGGATTTTGCGTGACGTCAGTATGACGCGTTGTTCGCATGTGGCGGTGTAGATACCGCTACACTCCTATCGGGCGGCACACAGCTTGTGTTGAAATAAAATGTAGAACATCAAGCATTTGTTTGTATATGTTGTCAATTCGGTTACTTTACAAACAATGGCTTTTTTCCTTTAGAGCTCAGTGTTTCAGGAATGATAAACAGAAACATCGCGCCAAAAGCTGCCTAAGATTGGAGCATGTTTTTTCTTTTGTTGCATCTTACTCTCAGCTTAACCTATCATAATCAGCCTATTCTGTTCCCACTGCTGGGACACAGGCCTACTCTCAGTGAGAGGGAGTGGGCAGTAATCCACCATGCGGGCCCAGTGCGGGTTGGTAGATGTCACATGTCTTTGAATTTTTGGTTCTAAGACATGCCGGTTTCCTCACGATGTATTCCTTCGCCGTTTTGAGAGCAGTGGTGATTAAATTGACTCTCAACTATGAGTAATTTAATTTGTTCATATTTTTATCATAGGCCTCCCCCAAGGACCTCCACTTCGACCGGTCCTGTGCTTCCCGCATCCAACGTGTTCCTGCGGCCTTCACAAGGCCTATGTCCAGCAGTGGACGTCTTTCGGCTGAAATGATGATGATGATGATATTTTTATCCTTTAACAATGTACAGCTATGTCGGTATTTTCTTAACAATAATATTTTAGCACAGGACTTTAGTAAACACTACTTTTTTTACCCCAGTACCACACAAACCGCTTCCCAGCTGTAAATGTCGTAACAAAAACACAAAAAATCGAACAATGCTGTTTGTGCGTGATTGTGGCCTTATTGTTAGCCGATAAGGCTATCGATTGGAACTTAATGACGGAGATATACGAGTGTTTCGTGTTACACGTGCGCTTGATTTCACGTGACGTAGTTTTGTGGAAATTGTCAGAACCATGGGTAACAGGAAAGGGAAGAAGGAGTGGTGGTAGGTACTTGGTAGAAGGAGGATAACAAAGGAAGGAAGAAAGGATAGGAGTGTTTTTTCTTTCTCTTTATGTGTAAAGATTTTTTTTTTTTTAAAGTTCAATACCTACTTGACCAAAATGTATGAAACACTTACGGGCTTCTGACGACCCGTAACGACTGTCAAAGTGAATGTGAGGACTATGTGGGTCATTGTTTACATTTTAATCATGGTCTGGCAGTTTGAGTAGTTTATGCGGCCTACCCAAATGTCCTGTCTTTGGTATTGTTCGTCGAATCGTTGAGCTCCTTAAGTTCTGAGTTGAGCTGCACGTTTACTGACAAATGCGTGCACTGACTGGACAGCTCCACTCAATCTGTGTGGTTCTTTCCTCAAAAGATCACTTCAGACATCAATCTACATGGTCTTCACACGATCTGACCAAGATTTTGTCTGGACTTTAAAAGAGACTGTGACCTCTGAGTTTGTTTCGGCCTTTCTTCTCAGAGTAGTCAGATAGGAAACGCCGACCACATCTAGTTTAAAAAATATGATGACGTGTAAAAGTGTTTGTAAAAACCTACTTACAGAAAATAAATCATTTATCATTAAAGATCCAAAAATGACAGCCGGGACCCGTTGGTCCCGTCAAGCCGTCAAGCCGTTGCTTGACGTGCTTCCCGAGGCACGGAGAGGTCTCGGTATGTAAAAATGGTCACCCATCCACGGACAGACCGTGGCAAAAGTAGCTTAACCTGATCGATCGACCCGGACCTCAATGACTGACTATCTAATGGTGGACTAAAATAACAATAATATATTTTAGTTAGCGCACGGGTTACCGCTGGCCCAGAACATAAAGGGCTAAGGAAGGAACATGGGTGGGTTTTAGTAAGAGTCTGACACTCCCTTCCGCTCCACCCAGAGCGGGAGGGGTCATTTGATGATTTCCCAACCGAAAAAAAAAGAAAAGGCAAGACATGAACATGACAGATTAAATAAAAAACTCTCTCTGAAAACGTGATTAAATCTGCCCTATTTAACCCGCCATCTCAAAGTATACCATCAAAATAAGACCATCTTCATCAATGACATAACACATTACAAAAGCCAAGTTTTTATCGCCAAAATGAAATAACAGTTAAGCTTCGCAGTTAACGCAACAGTTTGAGATAAGCTCGTTCCCAGCACGACTCCAGATGAACTAACTGTTACTGCAGATCGTGACCATGTTAAAGATGCTGTGAATCTTATGGTACTGACGTTTTTTGTTCTATCTTAGATCATGGATGACGAATTACAAATTTAATCATGGCTTTTAGTAATACTTTAAGTAGTTGATTTGGGGAGGTGATTGCGAAATGAATCTACGTGGAGTATTTAGCATATCCAAGAATCGTTTTCTGGCAGTGTTACTAAAGTCCAGAGTATAATATAGAAAATATTCCAATATTATTGCGAGTTTTAGGTTCGAGGTAGTTAGTGTTTTATCCCCAAACGGCTCTAAAAAGCTAGTAGTTTTTCGAGACATCGCGAAGAGGCTGGTCGACTCTTCACGTGACCATGGCTGTCCTATTTTTTGGCTAAAGAATCAGCATCGCCATATATAGTGGCAATGCTGCCAGCCTTTTGGGCGCTTTTCCTGTTGACAGCGATGAGGACGAATTTTGTGATGCCTTGTGTTTCTTTTCCCTCTTTTTATATACATGTACTTACGTATAACGATACTATGCTACCACAGCATGAACTTATTGTCTAAAACTTGCTTCGTGACTACGACAGTGCCTAAAAAGGGAAAATGTCAAAATTAAACATTTTGACATTTGCATTAC
Source organism: Mesoligia furuncula (assembly GCA_916614155.1). NCBI lineage: Eukaryota > Metazoa > Arthropoda > Insecta > Lepidoptera > Noctuidae > Mesoligia > Mesoligia furuncula. The sequence continues at coordinate 3,885,103 of OU744810.1, forward strand.
TTCCTGTTCCTCAAAAATGAAACTGACAGTATCGAATAAATCAGTAATTTACAAAATAAGTACCGACTTGAACAATAGTAACAAAAATATGAACAATTTGTGTAATTTATAGATATGATCGCACTTGTTTGTTGCACAAGGACACGCCTTTGTTCTTGATTTCTTTTGCTCCGAGTTATAGTTCCGCTTGTTACTATATATTGTATCTACGCAGTAGTGTAATTATAGTTTGAATCTTATAATTGAGTTAAGTGTCTCTAGCGTTTTTCGGCGGAGTTAACTAATTTGAAAGAGAAAAGAAAAATATAGAGAAATAAATAAATAATTGGTTCACGTTTTTTCTCGAAAACGTACCTATTGACATACAGCGCATACCGACGGAAGGGTATGCACAAGAAGCATAGACTACACTGAATGAGCTCCTCAGCACGTTTTTTGTACTTTTTTTCCTTTTATTTTTATTATAGTATAAAAAAATATAAATATAGTAACCCACCGGGCTCAGGGTCCAAGCTACCAGAGGGTCAGGGCTTCAGAGAGAGGAACCTCCTAACAATACGAACCGTGTCCAGAAGTACCGCTTTCTGAATCAAGTCCTTGATCCAGCTGCCTAACGAGAGCCTCCAGGTGTTAATCGATTAAGCCATTGACTGTCACGACTTAATTATTACATTTTTTTTAAATCAAAAGTCTCTATTATTTTTAGTTCCTCAACTAGAACGTGTCTTTTTATATTTGATTGATGTTATTTCCTAAAGTATTAACAAAATATTTATTTAATTACAGGTAAAACGGCACTCCATCTACAATTAAACATGCGTAAGTCAGCCAAAAAAACTTATCATTTGGAAAACCCAATATAAACACAAAACAAACTGCAAAAAAACGAATTCTCATAATTAAAATGTATAGTTTTTAAAGTTAGTAGGTAAGTGAATTAAAAGCTTTTTTTCTATGTAACAAAGTTCGTTGATTTAAAGTGCGACGAAACACGACATGTCATATGGGGCGGCTTGAGTCATCATCATCTGCCTAGCCTTTTACCAACTATGTTAGGGTCGGCTTCCAGTCTAACCGGACTGCCTATCTGACCTCCACAGCCCAATTACAGGGTAATACGATACCCCTTGATAAGACTGGTTGTCAGACTTTCGGGCTTCTGACTACCCGTATCGACTGTCAAAGATCCACGAATGACAGCCGGGATCAACGGCTTATCGTGCTTTCCGAGGCACGGAAGGGTCACGGTATGTAAAGATGGTCACCCATCCACAGACCAAGCGCGGCAAGCGTAGCTTAACCTGATCTATCGACCTGTGCGGCTGGGCGGCATCATCATAAAAACTTCTCATAACTGGGCAAGTTACTCGCATTCTATATTAAAAATTAAAAGATCCTATCCTATCATTTTTTCTGTTAACTTTGCAGAAAATAATCATAAGTTTAAAAAAAGTTAAATTTTAAATAAATCTCACATTTTTTGCATAATCAGAAAGGATAACAAAACTTTAAACGTTAATTGCTGTGATTGGCTGACTAAGATAACAACAACAGCCAATCAAATCACTTGAAATGAGTTTGATAGACTCATTATTCTCTAGCCCTAATCACAATTTATTGAGTATCGGCCCAACAAGTATTTTTCTTCCATATTTCGCTATTAGTCGTCATCTCGGTAGCCATCCCCTTTCTAGCCATATCATATTTCACACTAGCTTCCGCCCGCGGCTTCGTTCGTGAGGTATGTCGATAAAAACTATCATATGTCCTTCCAGGGAATGCAATCTATCTCTCTGCCAAATTTTATCGAAATCCGTTGAGTGGTTTAGGCGTGAAAAGGTAATATACAGACAGACAGAGTTACTTTCGAATTTATAATATTAGTATGGATTAGGCCGCAGGAACTCGTTGGATGCGAGAAGCACGGAACCGGTCAAAGTGGAGGTGCTTGGGGGAGGCCTACGTCCAGCAGTGGGCGTCTTTCGGCTGAAATGATGATGATGATGAGTATGGATTATGGATAGTCCATCCATAGTGACTTTGGTCTTCACCTACTTGTGCAACATCTTTCTCAGAAAATCCGAAGAATCTTGATGATGACGAGCGATATATGGTTAGGTTAGCTCGTATAAACAACATCCTTTTCTACACGTATTTGCCCAAAAACATCATTAATTTGTATTTTACGATACAACGTGAGTAATGCTTGAATATAATAGAATTCCTTATTGCGCTGTAGCACGACAGAATCAATTAAGGCCGCTCGTGCTGCGAGCTGCTGATTGCTTTGCGACATCGTATTGTTGAAGGGACGTTGCGACCATGTGTGCTTGTTGCTAAATGAGGAAGATTATTTTTAAATTGTTCTTGGGAAATTGTGTTTTTGTCTCTTTTCTGGGGTTCCGCACCCATAGGGTGCCAACGGAACCCTCCGTTGTCCGTCCGTCTGTCTGTCAGCTGGTTGTATCTCATGAAATAGGTGGACAGTTGAAATTCTCAAAGAGTGTATACTTCTCTTGCCGCTCGCGCTATAACAAAAATAAAACAATGTTAAAAATTAAAGGAGTTCGCCATACTAGACACGTGTTTCTGTTTTAATTATGTACAGACGCCAGCACATCAAGCTACTACATTCTGTCAAATTATCTCTAAAGCTTAAGGTTCAAAGTTGATTGGGAAAATTTGACAGTTTCGGGTAGCTTGACGTCCTGGCGTCTGTACTGTTAAATATTGTACAGTGGTACGGAACCCTCCGTGTGCCAGCCCGACTCGCATTTGAAACAGAGCAATCTTTATAATGGTTTTTGATTATTAAAGAAACTCTTGGTTTTCTTTAGAAAGTAAGAGTTTCTTTATCATCTTACCTCGTCGTCACCATAAAATATGTTGTAAAATCTTATAAAAATATCTCATAGTTTGCCGATAGTCTATTTAAGAATGAGAAACTTAAGCGCCTCGTCTCCGGGAGCCTGTAGCTGTATCTACAAAACGCCACATGAGAACTACTGACATACTACATCATACTGACGTCACACAAAATCCTGCATCTCGCAAGCAGAGTTTACCGCGCAACTAGCATAGATATAACGGCCCGACATGAATCATCGGGCAGTTGCCCGCCAGACACAACACCCCTCTGGTCGGATCCTCCCTTTTCTATAGAGTATGAGTTAACTTTACACCCTGTTCCTCATACCTCTATAAGCCTAGACATGGCAATCGCTTTCAAAGTGTTTATTTCTACAACGGCTTTAATTAAATGTCATTGACTTAAGCTTAAGCTTTTCGGTAGCTTATGTATATCCAATACATTTTTGACTTTTCCATCATCGTTATCGCTGGTAGAACGTCACATTGTCCAGGCCCTCGGCTTGTGTAGAGCAATCTATCTCGTTTACAAAGCAAGGCAATAACACTAGTTTTTAAATGATAAATTATTTTATTTCTGTGTAAGTAGGTTTGTCAAACACTTTTACAAGTCAATCATATTTTAAAAGTAGATGAGGTCGGTGTTTCCTAACTGACTACTCTGAGAAGAAAGGCCGAAACAAACTCAGAGTTCACAGTCTCTTTTAAAGTCCAGACATAATCTTGATCAGGGGGCCTAAAAAGGCCGCTTTGGCAGGATCATAAAAGGATAACATTATGAATCATAATGGACAGTTAACTGTTAAGTTAACCGTATCAAATCCCATTGGCGAAGGATTTTTCAGTTATTTTTTTTTGTTTGCGCTAAAATACCATTCAATCCAATCCAAATCCAATCCCAATCTCTTTGATTATACCTACCTACGAAGTGCAGCGAAAAAAAGAAAAACTCGGACTGTCTTCGCCATATTATGAATGATAATATTATCCATTTATGATTCTGCCAAAAGTGGCCTTTTTAGGCTCCCTGATCATGTGAAGACAATGAAGATTGGTGTCTGAAATGGTTTTTTGAAGAAAGAACCACACAGATTGAGAGGAACTGTCTTATTTAGACTACAGAGATGTAAGCCATGTTTCAAGGCATCCACCACTGTGGTCTAAAGACTACAGTAGATTTACAGCAGAGTTCTCTAGGTATACCTAATGCTATCCAGTTAGGACTTATGCCTGATTTAGGCATGGATATTAAACACACACTTATGTAATCATAAGCTAATTCATTAGATAATCTGAATGCAATGATATGCCATAATACCAACTCGAAACAGTAACTCTAGTCACAGCTACAGCATTAAGATCTTAGAAAATACCCGTTTCTCAACTTTCCCTAAATAATTGCAGTGCACTTGAATTCGAACAGTTTGTGCTTATGCGCAAGAATTAGCAACACTCTTACTGTCGGTGGCAAATCATTAAAACGCGTGATGTAATGAAATTATGTGGGCTGACGTCATTTGTTTAGGTTGGTAGATAGTATATGTAGGGTTGATTTTTATCTCAGATCGTTATTATGTAGGCTTTCGTTAACATCTAAAATATATATTAGGTAAACAGATTACCGAAGCGGAACCCTTCGTGTGCGGAACCATTCGTGTATCAATAAACAAATGCATTTATCTTGGGCTGGAAAAACTTTAAAACTACAAAATAGTCAATTTTATTGTTCAATTGAAGAAACGATGTTACAGGCGCACTGGACCAATGGTCATAATTACAAAAAAAGCATTACATTACTCTAAAATTCATCATCCATAGTCCATAGTCTTTTCCCAACGGTTGTTGGGGTCGGCTTCCAGTCCAACCGGATGCAACTCAATACCAGTAGTTTCTTGCAGTAGTAGGCTGTGAGAGTTTCAGGAATCTGTCTACTCGTACGTGACGACTGTCAAAGATCTACGAATGATAGCCGGGTCCAACGGCTTCACGTGCTTTCCGAGGCACGGAGGGTCTTGGTGTGTAAAGATGGTCACCCATCCACGGACTGACCTCGGCAAGCGTTGCTTTACGTGGAAGATCGACTTGTGCGGCTGTTGTTACTTAGCCACGAACCACCACGACTCTAATAAAAACATAATCTCTAATTAATTCTTAATTATACAGCACATAATGTAACAAATAAAATAATTATACAACGCAGCATTGTGTGAATATCTCGGTAATTGCACCTCCCACACACAAAACCATTTCTGTTGGGATCGAGAAAGCGAAAAACGTATGTTTTTCACTTTTACTGCTAAGTAACGAATGCGGTATATATACCCGCTTCATTAAAACTGATAAATGACTATCATAATTAGCACTGAGATACACGTGAAATTAATTATGGTGATTAGTTGTGATAGATACTCGTAATTAAAATTAGCGTTAGATTTATGGAGATTTAGAGTAGAGAAACTTAATAATGAACTGAAAATGAAAGCATTTATTTCAATAAAACTATTTTCAGGGACATTTGAACTGTCAAGGTGTCGGTCAGTCAGAAAGATGAAGCTAGTTGCCCATTCGAAAGCGTATAAGGTAGTGTTTGCAGCTCCAACTGCAAATAAATAGTTAACAGGTTCCGGCGCGATAAACGAGACACCATATAAGTTTTATTGTTATGACTGCCCGGAAAAAAAAACAATTGAAAAGTGGCGGGGAATCGTTTTTACTTTTTTTTAATGTCATCTATTTAATGGTATCTAAACCAGCCAGATACTGTATATGTACAGCGAAATAGATTTTACTACAACCTTATACCTATAAATTATGTAAAAACTTTTTCCCCGAAGTAAATACTAAAAAGAGTGCCCTTGAAAGTGTTAAAGATTGTTTAGTTAAAAAGTACCCTAATTCAATTACGAACGAAGGCAGAATGCTCTTCGCGCGTTTTTGATTAATTTGGCTCGCTCGCTTTTTACTTTATCATACAGCCTGTTACTTGTTCATACAATGTTCGTAATTGATCTCTTTGGTGATTGGAACTTTTACTAACAATATCCACATTCTAAATTCAAATCAATTTTAGTCTAGTGTATTCTTCGTAAACAGGGATCCTTAGGATCCCTGTTTACGAAGAATACACTAGATCTTTTTGAATAGATGTGATAAAAAACCATTTTTAGATTAGTGTAAATATATTTGCAGCCTCTGCAGGATTTAGAAAAAAATAAAGATCAAGGGACTCACACACAACATAACACAACACCACGCTGTAGGTTTACAGGCCCTTCAGGGTTCTGAAAGGTTTGGCAGAGGTATACGAGTACCTATAGCACGCACACATTTCGATAGTTATGTTTAAATTTTTTTGCCAGTTGTGTTTTGTTAGGTGTGTTGATGAGGATCAAGAACTTCGAATATTAATAGCTTTTGAGAGCCTTTTTTGCGGATCAGTTATCCCAAAAATAAATAACTTTGAACAACAAAAACGATCCAAATTATCACGCTGATCAAACATAATGATTACATCATTATCGTTTACTATAAAAGTGTAAAGTGCTAAATAAATGTTAGCTATTGACGATGAGTCGCAAAACCATGTCTTACGTATTACCGTATTATCAGCAGTATTTGGTAACCGCATTATCCAATACTGGCGTGGGATAATGTTGGGCCAATGTGTTGGACATAATGTTGGCTTTGAAGATCGTTATAATACTGAAGAGTAGGTGAGAGATTGAGGTCACGATGATGAGAAGGAATTTGAATGAGGAAGAAGAGGTAAATAATAAAATTTATGTAATTATGAAGAGTTTACCACGAGTAATCACTGCTGAAATTATATCAGCTTACTGGGCCTACCTCCCTGTCTCTGAGAGGAGGCCTGTGTCCCGGTAGTGGCATCATTACAGGTTGATTATACTACTGGGCCTATTGGCTATTTGTTTTAAAGAAAGATGAGAAGACGGGAGGATGGTGAAGTGAATGGTGGTGTCTACAGTGTAAACGCATTCCTTTAGGTAAGGATAGCTATGGGTTACGTAGTCAGCCACATTAATGAAGAAACTACAGGCCAAAGATAGAAGAGACCTGTGCTGCTTTTGGTCCAGATGTCAATGGGCGACGGGACCTCCTACCGTTTGGTGGATCGCCCGCTTGTTTGCGCATAAAATAATGTCAGATTTGTCAGCAACCACATGGACCAATGTAAAATACAGTCGCAGCATATTTAGCCTGCCACATCTCGTTACATGGGAGCCTTCTTTTTTTTTGTTCCTGGGTGTAAAATCCTCATGGATAGATATCCATGAGGATTTTACACCCAGGAACAGGTGGTTTTTAGTCAGTAAAAGTCTGACAGAGATCTGTCAGACTTTTACTGACTAAAAACCACCCCGGTGTTCCATCTCACACGTACGCCAGGGGTCGCGGAAACGTATGATCCTTTCGCAACCCCCCGACTGATTACATGGAAGCCTAGTGGCAAAGCAGGCAACTAGATAAAGCCCACAAATGTGCCAATTATCCGGAACCTCATAAGTTGGACACATTTGCCCATGAATGTCCCATTATACTTTATGTAAGACGTGAGAAGAAACGTAATCAGTGCGCACAGTCGTCCATTCAAGTTGCCTCGGATTTCACACGCGAGATTATGGTGATAACGTTGCAACCTGCGTTGATAGGGGTACGTGAGTACGAGCTAAATTATGCCTTGTATGAAATTAGCATGTTTCTGCATTATTTTAGCTCTCTCCGTTAAGTGGCTGCTAATTACGAGTAAAGTTGTTTATACGGTTGACTCTTCCGGAGTCTGGTTTGGTTTCCTGGTAACTTATGTTCGAAAGAACATGGTGTTCCTAATAAACTGGTAGAATGTCCGGCATAATAATGGTGGTTATTACAACCGCGCATAGCAACAAACAGGCTGATTATCAGAAAGTCGTGCGTATAGTAGAGAAACCTGCTTGGTGTTAATTCTTTTTTCTGCATTCGTCACATATTCGAACACCTATGGGCAAGAAGGAGACTGATAATATTCTTTAATAATCAGTCTCACTGTCTCATCAACATTTTCGAACAATTATGGGTAAGAAGGAGACTGATTATTATTCTTTAATAATCAATCTCATCAACATTTTCGAACAAGTATGAGCAAAAATGACACTGATTATTATTCTGTAACAATGAATCTTGTAGCGGTATCTACAACGCCACACGCGAACAACGCGTCATACCTGGCGTCACGCAAAATCCTGCATCTCACAAGCAGAGTTTACCGCACAACTAGCATAGATACAACGGCCCGACATGAATCATCGGGCAGTTGCCTGCCAGACACAACACCCGTCTGTTCGGAGGATCTATGGAAGATGAGTAAACTTTACACCCTGTTCCTCATACCTCTATAATCTCATCAACATTTTCGAACAATTATGGGCAAGAAGGAGACTGATTATGCTGTAACATAAGCAGTCTCCTGTACGCAAAACCTACGGCGATTACCAGCCTGTTTGTTACTACGCAGTGTAAGTAATCATATAGGCATATGATTACTGCCTAGCCTTATCCCAACTATGTTGCGGTCGGCTTCCTGTCTAACCGGATGCAGCTGAATATCAGTATTTTACATGGAGCGACTGCCTATCTGACCTTTACAACCCAGTTACTGGGTAATACGATACCCCTTGGTAAGACTAGTTATCAAACTTTCGGGCTTCTGACTACCCGTCAATCAATCAATCAATCAACTCAGCCTATCGCAGTCCACTGCTGGACATAGGCCTCTCCCAGACTGCTCCACAGCACCCTGTCCTCCGCCTTCCGCATCCAGTCTACCCCAGCCACCTTCTTTAGGTCGTCCGTCTATCTAGCTGGGGGGCGTCCCACACTACGCTTGCCGATACGCGGTCTCCACTCCAGGACTCGTCTGCTCCACCGGCCATCGGTCCTTCGACAGACATGGCCAGCCCACTGCCACTTCAGTTTGCTTACTCTGCAAGCTATGTCGGTAAATCCGGTTCTTTTCCGGATAATTTCATTCCTGATTTTATCCTTTAAAGAGACTGCGAGCATAGCTCGCTCCATAGCGCGCTGACTACCCGTAACGACTGTCAAAGATCCACGAATGACAGCCGGGACCAACGGCTTAACGTGCTTTCCGAGGCACGGAGGGGTCTCGGTATGTAAAGATGGTCACCCATCCACAGACCAATTAAGCGGTGATAAATCAACCAAATATGCAGTGTAAGAATCTATTATTTAATAGATCCACTGTCAGTGATGTCTCTATTAAAGTCACGTAAATACGTGTTATGATTTTCTTCTTTATGACTATGTATAACATTTTTTAGATCTTATCCTTAGTGTTACTGCTTCAGACATTTATATTCATGAAACCACATTATCAGATTATATTTCGTATAAAAACAACGTGTTACACATGTTTACCGTAACACCGTTTGCGAAATAACTGTGCAAGTATTACGAAGAACACTTGTGATGACAATAAACATTGCATAAAAATTTTAAGTATATTAATAACAGAATTGTCCAGCCACTTTTGACGTGAATATTTAAAGAGCCAGCCAAACATTTTCATGCTAGCTCCTTAAGAGCAAACTAGTCGCGAGCTCGAACTCACTGGTGGTCATGGCCAAAAATCACGTTGTCTTATCTGGCTTCGTGCCCGACTGAGCTAGTATCAGTGATGAGCAGTTAGACGCTAGTCTACATGAAAAAAGTCTAGTTCTCACCCACAGAAATACCATTCCGAACTGATAGGCGCGGAAAAAAAAATTAAAAGTGCTTCGGAAAAAAGTGTTTTATGAAAAAAATAATGCGTAAATCAATTAAAAATAAAGTTTATTGAACTCTTCGATAACTGAGCTTTGTCGGTACGGACTTGGTTTTGAAGATTTTACAGGTCTTACCTATATTACTTATTTACACCCAAAGTTACGTTAAAAATAGCAAGAAAAACGAATCTTTGTTGGCTCATAACTTTTTAATGGCTTTTTATTTTACTATTCTGTTTCCGTACAGACAACATTAATAATAAGACAAAACGATATCATGCTTAACTTTGGATGCACAATGTCAAACAGTGGAGTAATACACTCCCGAAATTTGTATGGAAAAAATATCGACTAGAGTCACCTTAAACAATTGTATTCAGCTTCTTACCCTTGTCTAATGTAAAAGAATGTCTCTTCTCAATTTATTGTTTGGTGTAAGTACCCATTTAAAAATTTAATTGCAATAACTGAAAACGTCAAGAAGAGCGATTGTACTCATCATTATTAACATCTTTTACTATGGGTCCAAAAAACACTCAGCTGTTCCCTAAATTTTGTCGAGTTATGGGGACACTAGGTTCTTCCGGTGGCTTTGCCCACTTGGATGTTGGAAATTATCCCATGGAACGTGCTACCGGGACAAATAGTAGTCTGATGTCCTTCCACAGGATGCCATCTATCTCCTTGCCAATTTTGATCGAAATCCGATCAGTGGTATAGGCGTGAAAAGGTTACTTTTTATACAGACAGAGTTACTTTCGGATTTATAATATTACTAGCTGCGCCCCGCGGTTTCACTCGCATAACTGTCGATCCCGTGGAAATATCGGGATAAAAAGTAGCCTATATGTTAATACAGGGTGTCAGCTACCTCCATACAAAATTTTATCAAAATTGGTCCTGTCGTTTGAGCGTGAAGAAGTAACAAACATATAAACACACACACTCACAAACTTTCGCCGTTATAATATTCGTGTCATATACGGATAAATGTATGAAGGAGCATATTTTTTTTTCTCGCGATTATTGTATTGGTCCCATTGTAAAAGATGTTCATAATGAGGACTACAATGACCCCTTTGAGGTTTTTAGTTAAAACAATAAATTGCACCTTTTTTTCTATTCAAAACAGTGCTTGCAGTATCCACGTCAGTTTGTTTACCCCTCATTGGGTTTGACTGCACTATACCTAATGAATAGCTGCACTAAACGCTGTGTGGGTTCCATTATATGTTAAGGTTTATGACTTATGGTCGATTGTTTAAGACTCTGTAAGCCTTCAGGAATGTAGGCATTCTATTGTGATACCAGGGGACCTAAAAAGGCCACTTTGGCAGAATCATAAAAGGATAACATAATGGACAGTTAACTGTTAAGTTAATCGTATCAATTCCCATTGGTGAAGCATTTTTCAATTTTTTATTTTTTGTCTGTGCTAAAATACCGAGTTATTCCGTTCTGATCTCCTGAACACCCCCTCCACCCCTCCCACCTCGATCCCCTCCAATCAATTCAATCCAAATCCAATCCCAATCTCTTTGATTATACCTACGTAGTGCAGCGAAAACAAAAAAAACACGGACTGTCTTCGCCATATTATAAATTCATAATTTTATCCTTTTATGATTCTCCAAAGTTGCCTTTTTAGGCACCCAGGTCGAGTACAGGCCACCCTCGGCGTTAACGTCACCTTGGGTCGCAGAAGGCTACCCGGGGTTGGTGACCAGTGGTATTGGGGCAAATGGACTGGATCTATGCGGTCAAGAACCTATTTGCTTCGCGTGTTAACTACGGTCATATTAGAAACGGTAACGGTTTTTTCGTTGATAAGGATAAATTTGTTAATATTTTTTTGCAAAAGAATCAGCATTGCCATACAACGTGGCATTGCTGCCAGCCTTTTGGCCACGTTTCCTGACAGTGATGCGGACGAATTTTTTGATGCACTTTAATTATAGAAAAGAAAGAGAAGCGCGATGACACAACGCTGGTAATTTTTTGCAAAATATCAATTATTAATAATAATTATTTATAATTAATAGCAATTATTTAATTACAAAAAATCTATTGTTTGGACTAAAAAATTAAAACTGTTTGTGTTTTAGTATGTTGCTTGTAGAATAATCTGACAAAAAATCAGAATGATTTTATGTATACCTATTAGTAGGTACCATGGTTTTTATTGTAAAAATAAAGTTTTTAGAGGTATCTTCAAGTTTTTTTCTATCGTATCAAATTAGTTGTAAGTATTATGTTTTCAACACAGTATCTACCTAGCATATATCCTGAAGAATGTCATATATTTTTCTGATTTTGTTTACTGTAATCGATCATATACTAAAACTAAAATATATGATCGATTACAGTAAACTATACTAAAACTTGCGTTTTTTTTTTGTTTCGGTCCTATATGCCCCTTAAAGCAGCCGCCTTTAAGGGGCTTACAGGACCTAAACAAAAAAAAATGCAAGTTTTTCAACGCTTTTTTTTTTTTTTTTTTTAACGCTAATGTAAGATTGATGCGGAAGACTTTACCAAGCCGTCATCGCGTCATCTAACCTACTAAGAATCGATTTCTTCATTTCCTGAAGAACTTAAGACGTTTTTGTAGAACGTTAAGTAACGTAATTCTCATGCATGTAAGCTAATTATAACACTTTGTCAAACTGTCATTCGCGGAAAATGGGGAAATCATGGGAAAATGCTCGTGTCACATTGTAATAGACAGATTATTGCACTCACTGCCGTACTCTTAATAGAGTTCGATGAAAAAGCTAATGGAAAATTTGCTTATTCAATCTCGTGCATCTATGTAATATAGAACTTTTTACAGTTGATTGTATGCGGGTCCATTGCTCTTGGAAATTGATTTATTACAAGATTCTTTTAAATTGGCTAATTAAATTTAGCAGACGCGATGTTTATCAATATCTTAACACGATAAAATATAAGCAAACAGTTTTTTCATTTCCGTTTCTCATACTCGGAAAGTAGTGTTTGTTTGATCCGAATAGTGGGTGGATGACGCTGCTTGAACATTTGGGCGGGAAAGTCTCATAGTAATTGCTTCCCTCTCTAGGGCGGGAATTGTGATATCGGAACGTAGCAGTCTTAGAGTATTATATTATCTGTGGTAGTGGTATGTCTGGACTGTTCATCGTTGTTGCTGTCTCGCTCTCTCGCAACCGATCAGCCATATTGCCAAAACGTAAGTTAAGTATTGTTAAGAATAAATACATCTTTAATTTAATAGAAGTGTTTAATTTAGTATACAATAGTTTGGCGACGAGCTTTAAAGAATCCATTTTCGAGTAATTTAAAAGCAAACTCACCGGCACGCTTCGCTGAAAAGTTAGCTACAAATTGGCTTGCGAGCAGCATTCCATAGTCCTCCATCTTGGTTCACGTTCACTGTTGAAAATCGCCGGTCGAAGTGACGGTCGATACAAATAAATGACTTCTTGGATTTATCGGCTAAATAAGTCACAATTGGAAGAGCAGCTATCAGAATACGGAATTGACACCCAAAACGAAACAGTTGACGACCTACGAAAACTCCTGAGCAACTACTGGAAAAAACAATTGAGAACAAACGCCACCGGTTCTCAGCAAACAAAAGCAATCATGACAAATTATGATTTGCAATTATTTAATGGTGAGTGTTGGGAATCTTTTGAACAACAACTACGATGTATAATTACGTTAAATGAGGTGCCAGAAACAAAAAAAGTACCCTTGCTCCTCACCAAAATTACACCAAAAGTTTTTGAGACATTGACTTGTTTGTGTGCGCCTTCGAAACCAATTGATTTGCCATATAATGAACTGTGTTCAATAATAAGTCAAAAATATATGAAGAAGCAATCATCAGTTCTAGATAGAGCTACATTTCGTAATCGAAATCAATTGCCAACAGAAAGTGTTGAAGAATATTTATTGGCATTAAAAAAACTAGCTGGAGTATGTAACTTCAAAGATATGAATGACCAGATAAAAGAAAAGTTTATTGACGGAGTGCATTCAAGGCTCATAAAGTTTGAATTGTTGAAGAGTAATGCTGATTTGAGTTTGGAACAAACAGTGATGCTGGCACGAACTGTGGAAACAGCCTTAGTGCATACTACTACCAATAAAAAGGAAACGGAGTTATCAGAAATGTTTCACTATGAAAAAAACTCAAAACAAAAGCAGAATAAATTTAAACCAAAGAAAAATCATCTAGTGAAAGACAAGGAAGTTAAATGCTTTTGTTGTGGCAACAATGGCCACATTAAGTCAGAATGCAGACTGATCAAGAAATTCTGTTCGGAGTGTGGGCAACAAGGACACCTTTTCAAAGTTTGCTCAAAGAATCCACGGAGAGTATACTCAATTGAGGGAAGTGATCATGAAAGCAAGCCCGACAAAGAGGATGACGTCGAAGCTTCTGTTGGGAAATTACTAAATGAGTATGAGATGTACTCTGTTAATGTGAATTTTAATAAAAATAGAACTAAGTTTGGTTAGGTAGTCAGCTACGAATTTTTTTATGCTGCGGTCTTGTGAGTGTATAAACAGCCAGTGTGAATTAAAAAAAATATTTACAGCCCGCGGCGGTGACGCGGTGTGTTCCATATTTAAAATTTAAAAAAGACTATCTAGGTGTCAGTAGTATAAATTGGCGGGATACTAACTCTGTAAGCTGTACCGAAATTCAATTAATGAAGAATGAGTTCAAGCGATTCTGAAATGTTGATCCCAGATTCGTTTAAAGACGAGGCAAATACAGTAATCAAAAATCTTTTGCCAGACATTTCAGATTTAATGAAGTGACAGACAAGACATTAAAATATTTTTTTTTAATTTCCTTAAGTATATTCGAAATGAAAAGTACAGTGTTTAAGACGGATGAAAGTCATCAATTCCTTTCGACCCTTGTATAACAATCTACTATTCTCAACTCATACTAAGTACAAGTAACAACACCACCAGCGGTCGTTAACCTCCCAAAAAATACATCAAATACTTTTATTTTATAGTGTTTATATATCGAGACCTATCGCGCGTGCGGAATTTAGCTAGCCAATTTAAAACAATCCTATATGTCTTTCAAAAAAATACTCCAAATTCGGTGCGTTGTGAACCAAATTAACATACCACTGAGCGAAACAAATTTCTAGGCAACATTAAATATTTAAATCTAACCTTTGTACAAATGCCAAAGTTACCCTCACTGTTGTGAAGTATCCCATCTTGAAGTTAGCTTACAGTCTACCGTTCCCAAAGAAAGTGGAACCTCAGAACTTCACCCGCAGTAATTGACTGGGAAGAACCCCCAGAGGAGTTTGGCAATACTATCTCAGTCTTGACGCCACCATTAGCCACTTCCAGTAGGCTAATTCCCTAATTAAAAAGGTTCAAAATCGCAATCTCAACTCAGTGACAATCAATCACAAACTTGTCAAAAATATAGGAAAATTAGAGGTTTTTTTGTTACAGATTGAGACTGAGATCAGACTTTGAACATTCTTAAAATACAATTACAAGAATTGACCCTCTGTAGCCAAAATAAAAAGTTGAATATCTTTTATTGTTCCCCTTTGAGCACCGCGGTAAAATATTGATTGGTGCTCAAATGGGAATACCTTTGGTGCTCAAAAAATAGGTGCTCAAACGGGAATACTCCATCCTAAACCTTACCATCCCTACATGTCTTTAAAAACCAGTGTTCATAACTCGTATCTATTACAAACACTTTGTAACACCGATCGTTAACTGATTACTAGCCGTAGTTAGTAATTACAGACACAGCTAATAGTCTGTGAGGATGTAATTACTGTTGCGGCAGCAGACTGTTGAGGAGATGAGATCTTGTTAGGTTTTGTGCTATGTTTTGATAAACCGCACTAATGGGATGCGAAGATAGTAGCGGTATGATATACGGTAAAAAAACTTGGTTCTAAAGGTTGGTTTTCTTGTTTTGACAACAAAAGGCCAATGCTCGTAATGAAAAAGGTTCAAAATCTAGTCGCAGTCTCATCTCAGCGCTAATCAATGTCAAAAACGTGTCCAAAATGTAGGAACATTAGAGGTATTTCTTTACAGTTTGAGATAAATCAGACTGAACGTTCTTGCTGATGGTTTGTGAAACATCAAAAGGCACTCTGGGAAAACCATTTGTATCATCATTCTCCCGAAGGACGTTCGCTTCTGGACATAGGCCTCCCCTAATCATCGCCACATCGACAGGTCCTGTGCTTCTCGCATCCACCAGATTTTTATGTTCCTATGGAATTTGTGGCAACTTTGGTCGTAGCAATATTTGGTGGACCTATGTAACATCCACTTCTGTCAGCGCCAAACATTTAATACAAAACATAAAACATCGTGAGGAAACCGACATGTCCTAGGATCAAAAATTCGAAGACATATGACATCTACCAACCCGCACTGGGCCCGCGTTGTGAATTAAGGCCACTCCCTCTCGAAGAGAGGAGACATTAGGATAATTAGAATAGAATAGAATACTCTTTATTATATACACCATATTAATTACAGACATAAGGTATAGAAACTGCTCAAAGGGTGACACAATGGGCGGTCTTATCGCTAAAAGCGATCTTTTAAAGACAATCACTGGATGGATTAAAAAGGGGAAGGACAGACAAATACTGTAGGTAGTCTGTGGTGTACCATTTACATAATACAATAAATACATACATAAAGTATATTATACTAATCTAAATAAATATATACTATAACAATAAACATGAAACAGGTGCAAAGAAAAATATAATGATGATGTTTACGGAAAGAGGAAGTGCTTTTTTATCATAATTTTAGGATTATGCAAAAATTTAATAGTTGTTATATATACAGCAGCTATATTTTTGGTGGTAAATGCGATTGCTATGTTTGCCAAGCATGTTGATTAATAGTAGGCACTACGTCTGCTTTATTGACTGGATGTCTGTGATCAGCCACAGACATATCCGGATTGATGTAAAACTCCTCAAGCTTCCTCACTTTTACGATGACTAAATAAGCACCCGTAATTGCAGAAACGGCAAAGTAATTAAACTTGTAACGGGGAGACAGTTATGAAGATTGGGAAGGCCTTATCTTGGAGAAGATTGTCGCATTCCTACGGCAGTGAGGACGGGAACTTGGAGATATGATCTAATCTCACAGTTTGTATAGTTTGGTGGGAAAAATTTAATACTCAGACCGTTTGATCTTGGCGTGGCAAGCAATCTTAATAAAAGACTAGCTTCTGCCCGCGGATTCGCTCGCGTGGACGTCGGAATTTATCCCAAGGGAACGTGCTACCGGGACAAAAATACAGTGAAAGTCCCGTCAAAATCGGTCCAGCCGTTTCGGAGATTAACCAGAACAAACAGACAGACAGACAAAAATTAAAAAAAAATGTATTTTGTTTTAAGTGTCAGTGTTATTTTGATATTACAAACAGATGCTTCAATTTTTTTTTCATTCATCCCCACAATTTACGTTTTTTTCTCTAAAAATAACGAAGATACATAGAGATATATGTGTCCTTTAGCATCCTTTAATTTTGCCGAACTGATGATACTAGTACTATATATATGACATAGGTTTTTATAAGACCCTGCATCTTTAATTTAGTACCATGTTATGAACATAAGTCTCAGTGTACAGAATAAGAGCGGTTCTGCGCTACATCTAATCCGAATCCGAATTAACGATCCGACTTCAATCCGAATTGAGAATGTTCTAAATTCGGACGGATAGAGATCGGATCTAGTGCGCAACCCCTCATACAAATAGGACTATGGTCACTTCGTAGTCACTTCGGACCGGAATTTCTCGGATTCCGATCGGATGTAGTGCAGAACCGCTCTAAGTCTATTGTCTGCATCCTTTATACTAGTCATCTGTGCTGCCCCTTTGGTCTCGTGGTCGCAAGTGTGACTGCGAGCGTGGGGTCCTGTGTCCGATTCTTGGGTCGGGCAAAGTGTTATTGGGTTTTTCCATTGGGAATTTCTTAGTAATAGCCCATAGTTTGGAAGTTGGTGGTGTGATGCGGTGATGCCCCCGTGCCTCGGAAAGCATGGCCCTGATCTTTCTCCGGTCGTCTCGGATTGCCGTCCCATTGGACAATGAGAATGAGGGAAGAGAGAGTGCATCTGTGTCTGCATACACACTTGTGCACTGTAATACACCCCCCTTCTACCTTCGGTCATCCAAACGCACTGTAAGTTACCATCCCTGCCTAGTTGCTATTCCACCAATTCGCACTAAGCGTTTTCAAATGTCTTTTATAATGAGCACAGCAAAAGAGTAGAACTCTTTACCTGCGTCTGTGTTTCCGAGCACATACAACCCGAATCTCTTCAAAGTAAGAAGTGAACAGGCTTCTTCTTGGTAAGCTCACTCCATCGTCGACTTTGTCTCTGTCACCTCTGATCTAGACTAGAGTCAAGAGCAAACCCATTTAAAAACAAATATCAATTGCGCCGAAGGCTGGACTGCGCTGAAATTGGTCGCCATGACCAAAACTCGATCTGTAGGACTCTAGTCATCTGTGTCAATCAATTTACCCATTAAATTCACATTAAGAAGAAAGATATCTCCACCCAGACACAAACTGGCTATGTGCACATAATATTTAAAAAAAAACCTAAAACCAATACAGTACAGCACAATGATCGGCCAATCTGCTTCTCACAAGAATAAAACAGTTGAATGCTTGCTCAGGCGCATGTTGTAATGAAACAATGCTTCGTTTTTACGGAAGCCATTGCCCAAGCGTTCGTGTGACCTTAGTACTGTGGTGTAAGGTATGGGAGATTTGATGGTGGAAGGTCTGGAAGTTCCATGGTGGAATTTTCATTGTTATTTTTGAAGTGAAAACTTCTCTAGGGCATTTTTGAGATGGGAAAAAACCATTGAACTCGCGACACTGTTACCGTAACCGACACCTCTGTTTTTAGTTTTGGCCATTATAAAGACATCAACGCGCGGTACATTTTCTTTGGGGAGAATGACCTTCAAACGTGTTTATAAAATTACTATGCTTTTTCAAGTTTTCACTTCTGCCGGTACTCCTGGAGTGCCACTGTTTTTTTTTAAGGAATGAGGTGTAAAATGTTAATGGGTTATGGGGAATTATAAAGCATTGGTTTCCAAGGAATGAGATGAACAGTCACAAAATAACGCCTGTCCAAACGTAGAGCGTTTTTTGACACCTTAATCCATACTAATATTATAAATTCGAAAGTAACTCTGTCTGTCTATCTGTCTGTCTGTATGTTACCTTTTCACGCTTAAACCACTGAACGGATTTCGATAAAATTTGGCAGAAAGATAGATTGCATCCCGAAGAAGGACATAGGATAGTTTTTATCCCGATATTCCCACGGGACCAACCCTTTTGCGAGTGAAACCGCGGGGCGCAGATAGTCTCAAATAAATGATTGTAATAATGTACTAGTGAAAATTATGGATTTTCACGACGGCCTGTATAATATGACGGAATCGATTTCCTAGGACACCCAAGCTTTAGGCCTGATTTTATTTTATTGAAATTAGGAAGTTACTGGAAGTATTTTGTAATTACATAATTAATTTAAGCTAGGGACTGATAAAGTTGGTGGCTAGTTTTATTCACACAGAGAACTTTAACAAAAATTCTTATGTCATTGTTCAATAATCTTAAGTAAGTAAGTAATTATTTATTTACCAAAAGACTTAGCCTAGGTAACATCAGTGTTAATTCAATAGGGGTTGGGA
Organism: Mesoligia furuncula; assembly: GCA_916614155.1. NCBI lineage: Eukaryota > Metazoa > Arthropoda > Insecta > Lepidoptera > Noctuidae > Mesoligia > Mesoligia furuncula. Next base: position 3,904,503 of record OU744810.1, read on the forward strand.
ATGGCCATTACATTTGAGAAGACCCCTGCCCTTCAAACTAGGAGAATCTTGTATCTTTAAGGACAGTGTACTTTTAAGGGAATGACACGTTTTACAAAATATTCATAACTGCATAACAACTCTGATGCTAACATACATATTTATTAAAGGGGCTTAGAAGCTAATAATAATAAATCTTACAAGAGCAATAAGCCTGAACGATAATAATGTAAAACTGTAGTATTTAAGTAATCATTTCAAAGATAAAAATATGCGCTACGACTTGGGAACCTCCTCCTTTTTTTTGTCGGTTAAAAATGTGATTCGCACGTACCACACTATAATAAACACAGTACAACCAAAAATAATACATTTCAAAATCCTAACTACACAGTTGCAGAGCTAGTTGCACAGTTTCTCAAACTTCTCCCGCCATCGCCGTCACCCATAACTTACGACCATTTTAATTGTATTGGCAGCACTGATTGTAATCAATGTGTCCCTAATTCATGCCAGGAATGTAGGCCGCCTAGTTCGAAAGATGAAAGTGCAGTTACTGTGAGTAGGTACAGTCAACAAAAAAGTTTGTAATCGAGAAATAAATCAATATATTTGCCAATATTAATTGCGTGTGATTTTTTTTTTTGTGAAAGAGACTGATGATATCAATGTTTGACTACTTAGCTCATGCACAACTGGAGTAAGAAGGTAGTTGCAGCGGTACTTAGTTCTCTGTTTAATTTATGGTAATTACGTAAGTCATTCATTTATTTCAACACCATTGTTCTCAAAACGGTGAAGGGAAATATCGTGAGGAAACCGGCATGTCCTAGAACCAATAATTCGAAGACATAATTATGACACCTACCAAACCGCACTGGGCCCTTGTGGTAGATTACATCCCACTCCCTCTCACAGGGAGGAGGCCTGTGTCCCAGCAGTGGGAACATTATAGGCTGATTATGTTACTTAAGTAATTATGATACATGCAGAAACATTTTTTACGTGTTTTCACAAAGGTGTCACTGTCTCTGGCAGAGCCACCATCAGGGCTTTTAATTTTAATAACGCAAAAAATTTGTCGCTAATTAATCGAAATTTGTCGCCAAATATCAGAATTTGTCGGTCACTGGTTCAAAAGATATAAAGGCTTATAGGTGGCCGATCTGGAGAGAGTCTCCCCAGCAGGGCCACATTTTATCTCAAAAACTAGGGCATAGGTATAGTATAAGAGCTAGATCGAAGAGTTAACGAAAAAACTCTCGACTAGCTCTTGGACTATACCTTACTAATTGAACTCATTATATCCCCTAAACTAAGACCCGATTAAATCTGTAACTTGGCGACTATTTCCGACTGATTAGCGACAAAATATGGGAAAAAACAGATCTTCGCTAGGTGCCCTAGTTTTTGAGATATAAATGTGGCCCTGCTGGGGAGACTCCCTCCAGATCGGCCACCTATAAACCCTTATATCTTTTGAACCAGTGACCGACAAATTCTGATATTTGGCGACAAATTTCGACTAATTAGCGACTAATTTTTTGTGTTATCAAAATTAAAATCCCTGATGGTGGCTCTGCCAGAGTCGGTGACACTTCACAAAGCGTTAAATTTCAATGATAGTAAACTATTGATTTTTATTAATTAATTAACATCATACTACCATTTATTTTATTTATATAACACAGCTCAAATATATGTGTTTAGCAGGTGTCATATCAATCATACATAATGTAGGTGTCAGTTTACTTAACTATTTTGTTGACCGTACATAATTACGATTATTTACGCTGAAATTAATACTCTGTGGTAACTGGGATGTTAAAAAAGATTAAGTGCGTATGCGCCTGTGAATGAGTTTGTGAATGAAAAAAAGTGCTAGCTGTTTGGATTGATAAATGTTTTTGAAGAATTGATTAATTTGTGTGCTGCTTTTTACGAAGTACTTATTTAGTGCTGGAAATTGATATATCTAACGAAATGGTGTATTGTGTTAGGTATAACATAAGATCACGCCGCCTATAATCCCTAAAGAGTTAGGCAGAGATGTACAGACGCCAGCAAATCAAGCTACAAAATCTGTGAAATTTCTTTAATAGATTTTCAACTTTATCGCTTAAGCATAAGGTTCAAAGTTGATTGGGAAAATTTGTCAGTTTGGGGTAGCTTGATGTGCTGGCGTCTGTACCTATAGGACATGGGGCTTAAATATAACTGGGCAAAGGAACTACTGATTTAAAAGTACTCAGTAGTTCCTTCAAAGGAACTGCTAAAAGTAGTTCCTTTAGCTTTTGCAAAGGAACTACTGATCCTAAAATTCTCAGTAGTTCCTTCAAAGGAACTGCTAAAGGAACTAGTGAGCACAAAGAGCGAAATATGGGTCACTTCGCCAGCTATGTGTAAACCCCATATATTAGGGGGGGCAAGCCTATTAACATCAGCTGGACACAAATTCAATATCCGTGCTGCTACTGAGAAGTTAGATGATAGAAAAGACCAATATCACTTTGCCTGACCGGCAGGGTAATTGCGTAACACACTATCAATAGCAATCGGTTTCATTTTGACAGTTCAACAACATTCATTGCGTTATTTGCGCTGTTGAGCAGACACATTTTTCGAACATATGGAGCAATGGATTTGACATAATTATGCTTCAAAATTATTCAAATTGAGAGTAATAGTGTGTTACGCAATTAGGTTGCTGGGACTCGAACCGAGGATAATTCAATAATAATATGGCGTTTTGTAGTTTCTTACTACCCCCCTATGGAAAAAAAAGCGAATGTTTATGTATTGACTAGCTGCGCCCCGCGGTTTATCCCACATACATCTTGATCCCATGGGAATATTGGAATAAAAGTATCCTGTCAATCATGATTATAAACTGTGTGCCAAATTTCATCCAAATTCGTTCAGCCGTTTGTGCGTGAAGAAGTAACAAATTTACAAACACACTCACAAATGTTCGCCTTTATAATATTAGTGTGATATTAATAGAATGAAAAATAGCGTTCACATAGCAATTCTCACATAAATTATAATTTAATATGATATTAGAACATGCTTATTTATAACTTCGTGATACAGATAAAAATAATAAAAGGATTAGCTCATCAACTCATCACGAAGAGGTAAAGTTAGTCATTTACAACAGAGATTCTCAATTTTTTATTCCATCACTTAGGTACAGGTATTCAAATTATATATACTCAATTTTTTATTATGATTTTTGACCTTACATGCCATTTGACCACTTAATGCGCTTGGCGATGAACACTAGTGATTAGAAGATATCTATTTAATCTTAAAGATAATTTACTTATTTATTTTAAAAGCAGTATTCAATAGATGCCCAGCCTTGCCTTCACCGTTTTGAGAGCAGTGGTGATGAAATAATTAACTCAAAATAAAGCACCTGTCTGGGTTCGAACCTACGACCTCGTAACTCGCGGCCGTTACCACAGGACTGCCACTGTTATCAACATATGCCTTATTGACGTGTAAAACTGTTTCTACAAACCTACTTACAGAAAATAAATAATTTATCATTTATCAAAACACAAAGATTGGCGAGCATTTTATAAAAAAAAAAGAAAAGAACGATAACATTTTAGTTTTTCTAAAACGAACCCCCAAAAGTTTGACAAACTGCGGTCCACACTGTTCGTTACACTTCCTGGCCATTTATTTAGTGTTTAGCCTTGACTTTAGTGCTAAAAGATGGCTTTGAGATATGACAGGCCAATGCCATAGCCTGAACATACGAGTAATGTGCAATATTCTATGTACTCATGACAAATGGTTCATTTGAATAGATTCAAATTATAGTAGACTGTGTTGCGCGATTTGGTCAGAAATTGGCCTATTTACCTAATGTTGCATTTAATCTAAGTAAAACTGGTGTAGTTTGTTAATATTCCTAAAGCAATTTACCTGAATTCTAATAACCTAGTTAGATTAGACTTATAAACGTTTAGAACTAACATTATTTATACCATGTAACTTGTTATTAACAGAAGTTCTTGTTACAACAACTTAGAACTTCAGTATAAGACTGGTTTACCAACCTTGATTGTAGATATTAAAATAAACCCAACACTGCACAACAGTTAAAATAGTCACTCTATAGTGTTCCTACTGCTGGGACACTGGCCTCCTCTCTGTGAGAGGGAGAGGGCCATAATCCACCAACAAGATGTAAACACTGAACGTCTAGAATTAAATCACAGATTCACAGATACAATACAACTTTAGTCTAAATTAAATCCTAACTTAACTAAAACTATACAGAAACTAAAAATAACGTCGAGAAATTCATCCGCATCGCTGTCGACTGGTACAGTACCCAAGAGACTGGCGGCATTACCACGTTGTATGGCAATGCTTAGTCTCTGGCCAAGGTAAAAGCCAGCCCTTGGGTCACGGGAAGTGTCAACCAGCCGTTTCAAAATTTCTTTAAAAAGACCATTCTAGCCTCACTAAAGATAAAACAAGACTTTGAATTTTGATATTCTTGTGCTATACACACAATCAAAGATCTTAACTACAAAATTAGCCGTCATCAGTCTCTTGCTTTTATCCCAATTTATTGGGACGCAGCATATATCATAAATGCAAAAAAGGGGGTATTCCTCGAAACGCACCAACTTTGAAATGCACCAAATGAAACGTCTATGGATATTATTTATTACGAATCCTTCATGCTCTTCTCTGTTTCATCGTTGATGCATTTCAAGGAATAACATTATAATATTTTTATTTTTATTATTTTTCGAGGAAAACTTTTGATGCTTTTCAAAGTTGGTGCGTTCCGAGGAATACCCCCAAAAAAGGACCTCACGTATATCTCATTTTATTTCATTTCATTTAGTCTAGTCTAATGTAATTTAACCTATGATTGTAAATGTTACCAGTATTGACCGATAACTTGAACTTGTGGTGCATACTGTAATTTATATAAGTTGGTTATTTATTAATTAATTAATAAAATAAATACCTAGTATAAAACATACCATCCTTTCTATCTTCACTGTAGTCGAGTGAGAAGATAAACATCATAAATTGATTCTATGTTATTCAACTTCACACATATAACAAAACAAAAACAGCTCGAATACATTATCCACTATGATTGAAACTATTGGTGCATTATTAGTATCAGTGAAAGTGTATCAGGCAGGACAGACAGTTGCGTAGTAGGTATGTGTGCCGTCTGCGCCGGAGACGATGTATTGTAGGCAGAGGGAGATTAGATTTGTAGATAAACTATAATTATTTGATAGTTGTTTGTATATGGACCTTAATTTATTAGAATTGAATATCGTTTTCAATGGACTAATTTACTACATAAAACCTAAAAAAAAAATTAAATTAAATTTTAATTTTAAATACTTATTATAACAGTCTTTTATTAATTGCAGCTTTTTGTTCAAATTGAAAAGATACACTAATAGACAGGTAGATATTTTTTGTTTTCATAAAGAAAAGACAGGCCCGAAAAACTAGACTGAACCAATTCGGACCTGCTACATGTTTTCACTTTATGACAGCGTGGTGACTGACAGTCGACTCTAACGCATGACGCGTCTTCAGCGACGCATGATCATCCTAATTCCTAATCGATCATCTAGAATTCTGTAGGGAACTGACTCGAAATAATTCTACGGACCGAACTATTGGATTTTAACTTCTCAAACTGATTCTGAATGAAAAAATACAACAAAATTACTTTCTTAATGATTATTTATTATTTTAGAACTTCAAACTGGAATATCTTTAATTTCTGACTTCCTATAAAAGTTTAACTGATGACGAAACTGTTCAGAAATTCTGTATTTTAAAATACTTTATCATCGGCAGACGCACAAAAAAAAGGTTAACAAAAATTTGTTTGGGCTTTCGCCATTGTCCTTTGCAAGAAAACCAATAATCATTTCTGTACTAATCTAGTGTCGCGTATCATACAACCGCACACAAAACATAAAATTGATTATCAGTAATATTATGTAACTCCATGCTTTTTCAAAACACTGTCTCTAAACCACAAAAATCCCAATCTGTCATTTGTAGCCGACATCAGAAAAGAAATAGCAATTTTACCATCACAATCGCGACTCCTCCTAGACAATACAATTTCTCCATCATTCATAAGAACAGACTTATAAGGGTAAGGCTGTATTGTTAAAGTAAAAGTTTAAGAAGAGATGTGAAAATGCCCCAGTTCATATACCCATAATCATTACTATCTGGTATGGTTCAGGGGTTCACATAAGTTGACAACTTGATGCACATAACTGGGTCAGTGAGCATCTTAACAATGACTTTCGACAACCCTAGTTTCCATGTAGTTTCTAATGTCAAAATCGTTCTTTACTCTGTAATTAATTGTATGTTGTGAAGATTGTTTTAAGAGCTATTCTTTAGAAGAGTTGACGACTTGGCTGGTTTTTAAATGATGCTGTACCGTTTGTTTCGTTTTCATCGGTAATTACAGCATAATCAGCCTAGAGATAATGTTCCCACTATTGGGACTCAGGCTCGTTACTTTTGAGAGGGACTGGGCCGTAATCCAGCACCCAGGCCCAATGTCGGTTGGTATATATGTCACATGTCTTCAAATTTTTAGTACTAGGACGTGCCTGTTTCCTTACGAACATCGTGAGGAAACCGGCATGTCTGCGTTAAGAAGAATAAAAAAAATTATATTAGGGATCATTTAGTAATGATCCCTAATATATATTTTTTTTTAATCATTTTTTCAAACTGGTACCTAGTGCTACCAGTTTGAAAAAATGATTCAAACATAACAGCCATGTTCAGTATCAATGTTATAACTAATCACAATATTGTAATCTAAAGACGATCTCATCTAATCTTTGGTTTAGCTTCAAACAAATGACAACTAAAAAGATTATCTACTTTGATACAGGATACCACTTTCTAGAGCTACACATTAAATCAGGCTTCTCGTATCAACGTTCGGATTAAATCTAAGACTAAACTAAATCTGTACCTATTACTATGAGATCCGGCCATTTAGCTAGATACACAGATCCGGTGTTAATAGAAGGAAATTGTAAATTATTATGTCTCCCAACTAAGTATTATTGGATAGACTGAATGTACAGGTAATATCCGTTTAATGAGCTTTTGGTAGTAGTCAATTTAACTTGTCTTGATCTTGTGCTGGACAAAAAAATATCCAGATCTCCGGATTCATTCAGATTTTTGAAAAACTTAGTAAGTAAGTACCTACTTTGATTTGATTCATTCCGTGTGGATTTTTCAGATTTCGTAAATTACATTATGTTAGGTTTTTTTTTGTTTCGTTACGTAAACTTAACTGTTCGAATTGATGAAATTAAATTAAAACGTTAGTTCTGTAAATACCTAGTATATGGGAGTCACTTTTACACATCATATGATTTCTTTTCAAACATGGTTCTTGACAAATCAGCAGAGGTCCACACTAGAGGTTTGCTAGAGGGCTATGGATCGGAGTATTCTGGGTATCAAACTAACAGACCGGGTTAGGAATACGACCATTCGTTCCATCACAAAGATAACTGATGTCACTTGAAAAGCTGACACGCTAAAATGGAACTGGGTTAGACACATCTGCCACATGTCAGACGAAGAAAGGGCCAAACGCGACATCGCTGCAGGCCCGGACGGAGATGGTGGGAAGAGCTGGACTCCTTCAACAAGAACTGGTCCTTAGCAGCTTTGAACAGAGAGAAGTGGAAAGAGAGTAGCGAGGGTTTGCCCTACAGTAGGACATCACAGGCTAATAATAAAATAATAATAATTATTTATTTCCTTTATTTTTAAATTATTAGTTTGTGTGTTTAAACAAACTAATAATTTGAAATTTACATTTATAATTTTAAATTTTCTGTTTAATTTCCCAAGGAAAACATGGAAACCCTCAAAGTTATTAAGACGAGACAAAATTTAATCGGAGTGCAGCCACAAAAGCAGCGAGGGAAGTTCCCGTGGTCGCCGATATATAGCATACATTATTCAATAGGTTTTATATGGCATACATGATTCATTATTTTTGGGCTGTCTGGTCAGGGAACTGTTTAGTTCCCTGACCAGACAGCCCAATCTCTATCAGTTCAGATTCAAAACGATAAGCAGTTCTATAGTTTTTATTTCAGTCGCCCCAGTTTACAGTGGCGTCGTTTTTGCCAATCGCCCATTAAAGAGATAAAGCCCACATCGACTCACTTTCAGTGTCGGTCGTCAACTCACTCTCACTTGCCGAATAATTAGGAAGCCATGAATGATGAAAGTGAAATGTGGAATACTCTGATATTCAGCTGTATCCGGTTTAATTTCAAAGTTCTTCTTGTAAAAAACTGAAAGAAATATAATTGTGGAAGACGTTGGAATAGAAATTTAACTTATTTATTGTTAATTAAAACGGTACCAATTACATTAATTAACATAGAGACAATTATCACGTTAACAATAATATAATTTGCTTTAAAATAATAACACGGAACACTGGAATCCCTTGCATACTTTCACTCACAAAACACCAGACATATATGCATAATTTTATACCATTCATCTGCAAACACATCATATTCAGGGTTGTCGTATGTGGCAGTAGCGTTTTTGTAAAAAACAGGGGGCCTAAAAAGGCCACTTTGGCAGAATCATAAAAGGATTAACATTATGAATCATAATGGACAGTCAACTGTTAAGTTAATCGTATCAAATCCCATTGCTGAAGGATTTTTCAGTATTTTTTTTTGTCTGTGCTAAAATACCAATCAATCCAATCCAAATCCAATCTCTTTGATTATACCTACGTAGTGCAGCGAAAAAAAGAAAAACCCAGACTGTCTTCGCCATATTATGATTCATAATGTTATCCTTTTTTGATTCGGCCAAAGTGGGCTTTTCAAGCGGGATTCGTCAAAACCATTGCTATTCTCTTAGTTTGGTCATATTTTTCTTGTAATGTGCGGTTCTGTTGTTTCTCGATGCTTAAATTGGAAATACCTAAACAGAATAAAGTTCATTTTCCTTTTGTTTTAAAACCCTCTTGCGTAGCTAGTGCTATTTTATTACCGACTTCACAAAAAGGAGGAGGTACTATGTTCGGATGTTTGTGTTTTTTTTTTTTTTGTTTGTTTGTTCATCGATTACTCCGCCAATTGTCGACTGTTTTTCAAAATTCTTTTTTTGTTCGAAAGTAGATAGTTCTGAGGTGGTCCCATTGTCACCAAGTTAGGATCTGATGATGGGATCTTAGAGAAATCGAGAGCAACCCTCAAATTTTATAGGCTCACTTATTGTTTTTCGCATATTTTATGAAGTATCTTGTGTATTTGCGTACGGTTGTCACCAGCTCAGGTAGCTGGGCTGATGATGGAAGGTTCAACTCCTTAACAGTAAGAAGTTACTCGAACAGGCAAGGACTGTTTTAGTAAATTGTTTTGATGTTTGATAGGGCATTTGCCACATTTGGTCTCATGATCATCAAGTTATGACCTGATGCTGCAGTCAGGATAGTCTGCAGAGTACCTAACTCCTCGACAACTAACAGCAGATATATCGTGTTTAGGCTCATTGAAAAGGGCTCGATATGTGGATAAACGTACTGTTAATGAGGAACACTGAAGTACATAGAGACCTGATGCTGAAGCCAGTCGAGCATCGGAAAAAGTACAAACCTTGAAATTACAGCACCGTAGTCGTGTTTGGGCTCATTTTAAACAGGACTAAATTTTAAGTTCAATGCAATGTTGACATAAGTCTGGCCTGATGCTGCAGCCAGGATTATCAGCATCTAGTCTAAAAATTAATAAATACTTCTTAAAGTGAAATATTTTGCGAGTTTTTCTTCTGTATAATTATCCTAACAAAGGTTGCCGGTAGTGGCCAGATGAGAGAAGCGGAGGATCGCGAACGTTGGCGCAAACTTCGGGAGGTCTACGTCCAGCAGTGAACTGCAATTGGCTGATGATGATTTATAAAAGCCTCAATCGTTGCATTTCACGCAATGCCTTTTCGTCATGTGGTCTATTTAGCAATTTGGTAGGTTCCAAGTCGCATAATACAATGTCATACAGCGTCTTTACACGACTAAGCGTAACATAAACTTGGCCCTTAGCAAAAATTTTCTTGCCTAAGTCTATTATTAAAGTAACTTGAGCATTTGCTCTCGGAAATTATGATTTGGTAAAGTGGAGCTGATGATGAAGACCACAAATGGCACTACTCAATGACAAATATTTCACGGGTTGCGATTCGATTACTTTAATATGGCTGCTAAGCAATTTATGCTCATTACAATGCGTATGATGAAGTGGAGCTGATGGTGACTTCTCAATCAGCTCCAGTTCTCCTGGTTCTTTCTAGGAGAACTCCTCAACAATTAACGTCCCTGCATCGGGAAAAGCATAATATTTTGTAAAAGGTGATAAGCAGTTGACAGTAGGCTATTATAACTTAGATAAATTACAAACTGACCCGCTAAAAAGTGAAAAATAAAAACTTTTTTACAAAAAAAACAACCGACTTCCAAAAACACTATAAATAAAGAGAAAAATAACTTTAATTTCGGAAGTCGGTGGCAAAAACTAAAATACAAATCCAAAGACACCGACTTCCGAAATTAAAGTTATTTTTCTCTTTATTTATAGTGTTTTTGGAAGTCGGTTGTTTTTTTTTGTAAAAAGTTTTTTTTATTGTAAAGAAAGATTATTTACACAAGTGCAAAATTGTAACAAATACATGCTGTGACGATGGAATACAGGTTTTTGCCCTTGTATTTGTTCAATGTAGCAAACAGACGCATTATTCATTATATCCTATATTGTTTTACAAAACTATTGTTTTTGACAAAATATTTTAGCTTCTTAGCTATCACAATTAATAAATGTTCTTACATTGATTTTAATGTAATAAATTACGTTTGTGAAAGGTGGGGATTCGGTGTATCCTTTCATTATCCTTTCATTTATATAAGTAAAATAAAGTCGGATCAGTTACACCGTGGTTACACCATATAACTCAAGAACGATGATCTTTAATTTGTTGGATTTGTCTCCGCCCCGATTAGCAGAATAGCTTTAAAAACATGGGAAAAATTCACGAAAAAACAAATTAAAGTTATGTGATTTTTCTCATACATTTTGTATATGATTCTGAGGCGGTACGTAGTTCACCAGGTCAGCTTGTTGGTAAATAAAGCCGTTGGTCCCGGCTGTTATTAATAGATCTTTGGCAGGTGTTTCGGGTTGTCAGAAGCCCGAAAGTCTGACAACCGGTATTACCAAGGGGTTTTACCCTGTAACTGGGTTGTGGGGGTTAGATAGGCAGTCGCTTTATGTAGAATTCTGGTACTCAGCTACATCCGGTTTGACTGGAAGCCGACCCCAACATAGTTGGGAAAAAGATGATGATAATGATAATGGTAAAAAAAGTATGAAGTATGCAGAACAATCATTAATACCTAGTCAACAAAGGTAGAAAGATTTCTAAACATTCATCAACTTTTTCTTTTGGCTATAACCTGATAGGTACTCAATTACGCTAGCTTTTAGAATTTAAGGGGGAAGCGCTAAGATAGCCCGGGGTTTTTTGCAATTTGCTGGTCAGTATTAAGTTGTACGTTGATTAAAATATGATTCGCGGCCGTAACAAATATGTATTTACAGAATTATAATCATTACAATCAGTAATACAACTTGTTAAGTTAGTATAATCCCCAAATCTCAAGATTTCATGAAATAGTCATTATTGGGGATTACTTGGTCTTAGAGAGTTGTGTTGATGACTTTAATGATTATAATTAAAAGCAAAAATCGTAAAAAAAAATGAATTTCGCGGGCTACCCTGGCGCATTTGCCTTAAGTACTTACTTCAATCCCACAATAAAAAGTAAATACACGAAACTCATAAAACTAAATCTATTCCTTAAGTAATTCAAATATTTCCCATAGACAACAATAATTATGTTTATTTGCGATAACGCGTAAACTAGGCTTTCTAATAGCACACTTTACAACTGGAGACAATGGTTGGGAATGAAGATGGCAGCCGGAAATGCTTCGTTCACATTGTTCTTCCGGCGCGGAAATGATAAAAACTTTTTTGTTTTTTTCTGTTTCAATTAAACCGCTCAGTGCTTTTTAATTAAACTGTTTACTTAAAAGTTATAAGTAAATTATGAGGACGTTGATATATCCAATTCAAGAGTTTATTTTGGATGAATGAAGAAATTGTTCCTTAAGTACAAGCTTTTTCATGGCTGTATTTTCAGTTTAGTTTCAGTTTCAGCGCGTGTATTTTGAATGCAATGCCTTATTTTAAAGTTAATGAAAGCTTTTACCAGTCTTTTTTTCTGATCATACACGTCATCTTCTATACATATGTATCTACACACATCAAAAGTGTCTAGGGATCAAGCATTTTTATGCGGATTTCTTGAGATTGAGATGTGGTTTTGTAATAAATTTATGATTTTATAAATTTATATGGATCCTTTTTGGTGCATTTCATAATTTGAATCAGGAACTGTGAATCAAATTCGAGTAAAAGATGAAAATCAGCTGTCAATATTTTCCCTATAAAAACATACAACGCATTGAAGACATTATTAGTGCTACTGTTTCCCTACTACTGATTAAAACCAACGTTATTATGGAGCGGCGACGTCATTTAAGCAGGGAAGAAATGCTCAGAGCCGTGGGAATGATAGAAGCTGGTTCCCGGCAACGTACTGTGGCTTTAGCTCTGAATACAAGTCAGAGTGTTATCAGTCGACTTTGGACACGTTACCGAAGCACTGGTACCGTGGCTGAGCGCCATGGAGGACGGTATCGCTGCACCACACGGAGACAAGACCGATACATTCAAATCTTAACTCGAAGAGCTCCAACAATAACCGCCATGATGTTAGCCGTGAGGCTTCATCACTCTTCAGGGAACTTAATTAGCGACCAAACAGTCAGAAACCGCTTGCATGAAGTGAACCTTCATTCCCGAAGACCGCTACGGGTACCACCTATAGCAATGCACAATCGTAGGATTCGATATCAATGGGCTCTTGAACACAGAAATTGGGCAGAAGAACAATGGCGTTTCGTGTGCTTTTCTGATGAGTCTCGTTTTGGTATGAGACCGGATACAAGACGTATACGACACTGGAGAACCCCTGGACGCCAACAGCGATTAAAATCCTGCCAGGAAGTCCATCCTTATAGTGGTGGAACCATCATGGTATGGGCGGGTATTTGGATCGGCGGAAGAACTGAGTTGATTTGGATCAGAGGCAACCTCAACGCTCAAATTTATGCTGAGACGATTGTATCAGACGTCATCGTTCCTCTACAAGTGCAAATCGGTCCCTTATTTCAGTTAATGCATGATAATGCACGACCGCACACCGCAAGAGTTGTAAGACAGACTCTCGCCGCAGCTAACATCAATGTCCTGCCCTGGCCTGCTCAGTCGCCAGACTTGAACCCGATTGAGCATGCATGGGATATGCTACAGAGAAGAGCTCTGCCGAATATGGAGGGTATCCAGTCGCAAGAAGACCTTTTTTTGTTGTTGCAACGAACATGGGCGGCCATTCCACTGCGTGATTTGGATGAACTCATTTTGAGTATGCCAAACCGATGTTCTTGTGTTGTTAGTGTTCGCGGTAGAAACACGGATTATTAATTGTTTAAGTTACCCAATAAAATTTTAAAGAAAACTGTTATTTCAGTTTTTTTTTCGAACTTTTGTGTTAGTGGTTCAAATGTCATAAATCCCTTTATTAGGAAAATGGTAAATTTCTTTATTAATGCAAAGGTGACTTGGTTTATCGTTACTGTGACAAACGAAAACACTTTATTTGATGAATCCTTAAAGAGAATTTTAATTAATATCAATCAGGAGAAAAGTTATTGCAAAAATATATGTTGATCCCTAGACACTTTTGATGTGTGTACTTCCTTAATATAAAATAATAGATTCAAACCATATTCCGCCTGCGGCATCGCCAGCGTTGTATATCGATAATAGCCAGCTTATGTTCTTCCCCAGGGTTCAAAGTAACCCCATACCAAATTTCATCAAAATCGGTCGAACCGTTTCGGAAATTAGCCAGAACAGACAAAATTTAAAAAAAAGTTTTTTTTTATTGTAAGTACCGTGCCTATATACTTTCATATGCATTTAGTAATAACTATTTTGTCATTACAAGCAGATACTTCAATTTGATTTATTTGTTTGTGTGTATCTATGTCTGGAAGGTATGCGCGAAGACAGTTTGGCACACTTATTAAGTTAAACCCTTCTTCTTCTTAGCGTGTCGATAGCAATATATATGGACTCGGCCCAGAATTCGGCTGCTTGGTTGGCGCCTTCACCAGCGTCCACCAGTTCCTGTAACGTGCAGCTGACAGGACACGCAGGACACGATATTAAGTGTCCCATCGTTTGTGGAACAGCACCACATTTACACTCCAACGCGGAGGTGTCTATGATTCATAGTTAACCCCTAATATTTCTAGACACCTTTGGCTGACAATTTACCACCTCTTTACTGAACCTTTTACTTATGTCCTCTCTTTCTCTTCCTCAGGAACTAGAACAAGAGAAACACCTGCTAAGACGAAAGCTGGACACAACACAAGGAGAGTATGAGTCGCGGATGCTGGAGCTACAGAATGACATCAAAGAGCTCACGGCGAAGATCGACTCTAGAGATAATTCTGTCAAACAGGTTAGTTATAACACATATCAGTTTACAGATAGCGCCAAATCCATTTTGCCAAATCGCTAGTGGTTATCGCGAGTTAATTCCCCTAGTGTTTTAGTTTTTTGATACACACTAATAATACTTGTTGCTTCTATATGTTAGAACAATGTAAAAAAAAAAGAAACAAATGAAGAAACAATTCAAAATACTTATAAGATTAAAAACAAGCCTTGGCAGTTAGGAGATGACCATTCTCAACCGACGGCGCCCGTTCACGAACATGACGCGTGGATCAGCACCATCCAGCTCAACCAGTTTGTAGGGAACCGAATGATCCATCACATGCTCCACCATCAGGGAGACATTTAAGTGAGCATGACGGATCCATATTGGCTCACCTAAAGTTCTTTACCCGAAATTGTTCTTCCTAATGATTTGTAATCCGAATGATCAGTCTTCCTAAAATTTTTCATCCTAAAGTTTTCATTCATACTATTTGTAGTATTACCGGCGATGTTCATAACACTCATGTTTCCGAAAATTGTAATTAATAATATCATTAATGTAAATATATTTAAACTCCTTCTGTTTTTTATCATAACGCTTTTATCCCTAAACATAATTACCATAATATTAGAAGCTGATATTTATAGTTTTAATTTGAGGGTATGATTATTATTTGGGGTATGCTTTACATAACGTACTGAGTTGTGTCTATGGAACCACTGTACTTCCACACCCGGCGCTTTTTGATAGTAGCTATTTTTTTTGGATAGAATACTCTTTTTAGTGTAAATTTGAAAACCGCAAAGTTCGCAAAATCATAGTGGCCGAGAAAAGAAATCCCAAAGTTTTTTTTTATCTACAAAAAATATGTGGTTAGACGTAGTCGACGGAGCCCCGCTTCGCGGGGCCCCTATTTCTGTCTACAGGGTTTAAAAGAACCTAACACGAAATGGGTTGACGGGGGCTCGTTCGCTCGCTTTGCTCGCTCACTCGAGCCCCCGTCATCCCCTTCGAACCTAACCTGTCCGAGTCGGGGTGCACCAAGTCCCGAGCTCGCTTCGCTCGCTCTTGCATCCTAAGTTGTCATTACAAATGTGTTACTTTTGTATATTATATTGGTTACCGCTATAAATAAAATCTAAACAAAAAAAAATCTATAAAAAGAAATCTAAACAAAAAAGATGTGACTTTGAATAATAGTGTAAAAGATGGTTATGTTGAGAAAATATAGGAAAACAAATAAAAGTATAATAGATGTTTATTGCTACTGACATTATGAAGTTGAATGCTTCGGAATTATGAACATTAGAGACAGAGTAGTTAGGAATTGTGATTGTTAGGATAAAAAAATTTAGGAAGAACATTTTCGGATTTCCAATTATCGGAGTTGAAAATTTAGGTGAACTTTGGCGCACCCGAGCATGACACGTTCTCAACGGCCAATCGGCCATGCTCTTTCAAGTCAACATCAAAAAATCATAATAAAAACAAAAAATCTTGAATCTTACAAACACCAAGAACATACGACAAAGGCGCCGATTCTGTTGTTCACAAACTTAACCAAATTTAAGTTCAGGCATCTTTTTCTTTCTATTTCATAAAGACAAGGACAGAAGATAATTTTATATTAGTTAATTTAGTCCTGTCAAATTAGTCAGCGCCTGGCGTAAATCTCGTCTAAAGTTGTCTCTGGAGTTTGATCTTAATTTGACAGGACTAAACTAACATTTATCTTCTGTCCTTGTCTTAATGAAATAGAAAGAAAAAGATGCATGAAGTTAAATTTAGTTTAGTTTGTGAACAACAGAATCGGCGCGATTATCAATCTAAAGCATGATACAGCTGCTTCTTCTTATACAACCTCTTCGTCATTGCAATGAAGTAATCCACTTACAACATAACTCTTACTCAGTAGGGTCCATCACATCCCATGAATACATGATTAGGTTAAATATACCATCAATCTATTAGGTAAATACATATACATTCAAATTACTAATACTTAAGATCTGTTTAGGATGCAAAGTTTGTTGGTCTAACGTAAGTGAACGAGTTTCATTTATAAATTTTCAGAATAGATTAAAATAGGGTTACGTAAAAATTATGTCTTTGTTTTCGATGTTGAATTATTGATGTTGATGACGAGTGAAAAGTCTGATTGAAATTATAATTGCTACCGGGGAAATACATAATCCTGATAGGTAACAAATTCGTGTGTTCATGACACACATAATTATCATACATCTGCCTAGCCTTTTCCCAAATATGTTGGGGTCGGCTTCCAGTCTGACCGGATGCAGCTGAATACCAGTATTTTACATGGAGCGACTGCCTATCTAACCGCCACAATCCAGTTACTGGGTAATTCGAAAACCCTTGACAAGACCGGTTGTCAGACTTTCGGGCTCCTGACGACCCGTAACGACTGTCAAAGATCCACGAATGACAGCCGGGACCAAAGGCTTAACGTGCTTTCCGAGATACGCAGGGGTCTTGGTATGTAATGATGATCGCTCATCCACGGACCACCCTCGACAAGCGTAGCTTAACCTGATCGATCGGCTCGTGCGACTATTATTACTTAACCACAAGTCACTCACAGAATCATAAAAAAAAGTTATAGCATTTCTCTAACGACGATAACTTTATGTTGTTAAAAAGCGAATCAATAATAATTGAAGCGTGGTGACCTATCAACTTGATCATCTAGTCAGAGAGAGTTACAACATGGACGCTTTTGTACAATTTTGTACAATCTCATGCCAATTTGCGTAGCGTTTTTAGTGTTCCGTACCCAAAGGGTAAAAACGGGAACCTATTACTAAGACTCCACTGTCCGTCTGTATGTCACCAGGCTGTAACTCATTAACCGTGATAGCTAGACAGTTGAAATTTTCACAGATGATGTATTTCTGTTGCCGCTATAACAACAAATATCAAAAATAAAATTTAAAGGCTGGGTAAAATAAGCGCTTTTATGCCTTGTGGTACGGAACCCTTCGTGTGCGAGTTCGACTCGCACTTGGTTAAACTCAAGTCCAATGAAGGTATCAAAAATGTGTTACTCTAACGCCATCATTCAGCTATATCAATATAAGGTTGGGCCAGCTGTGAAGCAACCAGTAAAATGCCCAGATTAGTTTTAGTATTAACTTCGATTATTAAGCTAAACTATTTGTTACTATCTACGCCCCGCAGTTTCACCCATATAAGTTTGGATCGGGATAAAAATATTTAAGTCCTAATCCAAGCCATGGACTCCAATGTGCCAAATTCAAACAAACAAACATACTAAAAACCAAATCTTTTCTCTTTAAGATAGTTCAGATAACATGCGAACCTAAAACTATTTGTTGTTCAAAAGGACCAGTACTTACCATCTATAAGGCCTACAAATTGGTCCTTGATCCTTTTCCTAGAAGCTCCAACCTCAAGCTCCATCTAATACAAAAACTTTAACTATTAAGTACTAAGAACATTAGCACAACTATTCAAATTGACATTCACTTAAGTAGATAATAAATAGTGTCATTTAGACCAGTCAGTTCGAACACCTGCAGTAATAACTTGGACATTACGCAGAATGGCGGTTTTGCAATATAATGTAATGTAATGTCATTTGATTGTCAACCTGCCGTTAGAGAGAATTATTATCATTTCTATTATGATTTTATGTTTTTATCTTACTTAAGATCTAACGTTCAAGAGTTATTAACGCAACAAGAAATGTTATTATTTTCTTATATCTTTGGTATAAGAAAATAATAACATTTCTGCAAGACTCAGTTACTACGCGGTCACATTAACTCGACGCTTGGCGTTGATGACGTCATTTTGATTTTTTGTAATAAAAAAGTATAATTTAAACAACAACAGAAAACTAGCCAAATTATCGACGCACGTATTAATAACAAAGACAAAGGCCTAACACTTGCTGGGTGAGCTAAGGAATGCGGGCCTCGCATTCCAGAGATGCGTCAAGTTAACGTGACCACGTTGCAATAGGCTTGCCCCGTTACTTTGTACTTTTATCCTAGGAAATTGTGAAATATATGTATTTATCTACGCCTTTGGAGTGATTTTATTATATGACCTTATGGATTGTCAAAAAAGACACAAAGCAACTTAATGAGAACAATGATTCAAATTAAAAAAATTATATAAAGTTCGTCACAGACGTCTCGGGAGCAAATAATTATGATACACCCAATATTTGTGATTAATGCATTGAATGAGTATAAATTTTGTTATATAATATGCACCTTTAAAAGTTTTTTTTTTGTCAACTTCGTTCTCATCTTCCGTAATGATGTCATATATTGAGTATTAATACTATATTGCTCAGAAAAAATCAAACTACAAGATGCAACACTTTTACATTCGTAATCTAAGCGAAACTTTCAACTAACCCTAAGGGATATGCCAAGAAGATTGGCAGCACCATCCTCCTGCCTGTTAATGGGTAATTACATTCAGCGATCCCCTATCTGTCTGCCAATCGTGTTAATTATAGCAATATCTTCTAGCTAGTCATTAGGAAGCCCACACTCAACTGTTGACGTTTTCAGGCTAATACGATGATGACTACCTCCATATTATAATTACGGCTACTGTCATTAACTTATATTTCACGTAATATATACGCAAGAGTATCTTAAGGGGGCTACAGGACCCAAATGCAAAAAACGCAAGTTTTATAGTGTTTAGAAGTATATGGTCTTGGTCAACTACAGTAAACAAAATCAGAAAAATATATGATATGCTTCAGGATATATGTTAGTTAGATAGTGTGTTGAAAACATAATACAACTAATTTGATATGATAAAAAAAAATCATGAAGATACGTCTAAAAACTTTATTTTCACTAAAAAAAACATACTAATATACATACAATCATTCTGATTTTTTGTCAGATTATTCTACAAGCAACATACTAAAGCACTAGTGTTTTAATTTTTTAGTCCAAACAATAGTTTTTTTTTTAATAGACAATTACTTCATATTTTACAATAAGTTACCAGCGTTGTGTCATCGCGCTTCTCTTTCTTTTATATGCAGTCCGACAGTGACCGCGCTTTAGGTCATGTAGTCCGCTTAAGTCCAGATACGCACGAGCGTGATTTCCCCGCGGCGATTTCTTGCGCGCACTACATTTTCAACGCACTGCTAAGCGCCGAGAGTTCAAAATCCAACAGTGTGTTTTCCTGTTGCGCTGTGATGCGCTCTGTTGGATCCTCAATGCTCGGCTCAACACATAGAGCTGAAAATCCATTGCGCGATAAAATCCCGCCGCGTATTTTTACGTCCGACCGCACGTACGTGGGCTAAGTACTAATTTGTTAACTTCTTCATGAAGCTTAGGTAATAATTTTGCAAGTTAAGAAATTAGCGACATTAGCTGTCATGCTTTCAAGATTGTTCATTATACAGAGTTATTATAGAAAAAAAAAAATCAGTTGTTCCCTACATTTTGACGAGTTGTACGAACATAAATGTAGGGAACAGCTGATTTTTTTCGCGATTTCTGGTTTGGTCCCATATTAAAAGTTGTTCATAATGATGAGTACAATGACCTCTTAAGAGGTTGTTAATGTTTTATCAATAATCCTTTATATAGAGGGGTAAGGTTGCGAAATCCTAAATATGGAAGGTATTTAAAAACTGGTGGGTCATCAAAGAGCTAAAGAAATGGTCACATAATAGCCGAAAGTGACTGATATTAGTACGTTTTAGCCAAACCTTTTACAGTTTCATAACAGTATCTAACCAGCGTATAATTTCCCCACTGCTGCTGAATCTTAAACTCTCCTCTCTGTGAATGGGAGTGGGCGTAGTGCGAGTTGGTGGATGACACATGTCCTTAAAAATTTCAAAGAGCAGAGATTCCTAAACTTATTTTAATAGTTGGAAAATTCTTAAACTAGACTTTAGCCTAGTCAGAATTGAGTTTAGATATCCTGTCCTTTTCAGACTACAATAAAAGGACAGTTTAAATATTAGCATTTTCACATTGTCCCACTGTGTATTATGCAAAATGGCCACAATTCAAAACAATAAGCCTGTCTCCTTGACCCTACAATTGGCACAAAAAGGCTTTGTGTCCAAACTTCGTAGTTTCAATGTAATTAACATTGAAAACGTGCTTTACCACTGTTAGTGAACTAAGTCAAGGCTGAGGCGAGTTGCCTGTGCTAGCGAGTTTGGAACCATGAGGACCATTTTTTTCAGAACCCACACACTTTTTATAAATGCAATGTAATTTTTCACACTTGCTGGAAAACTGGCTCTTGTTGCACCGCTTTTAGGCTTTTAATTTTAATATTAGGCTGTTTGGCGATGTTATCGCCAAACAGTCAGACACGAAAAAAAACCGCGAGCCCATCTGACATCTGTCACAAATATTTGTTACAAAATGTTATGTTTATGAAAAGTTATAAATTTTTCTTCGGCATGTGTGTTGAAAATCGTCGTATAATACGCGTGAGCATTTGTCTTTGTTCTCTCGGCTCCGATTAAATTACATACTAGCTGTGTGTGCATGTTAAAAAACAAGTTGGATTTCATGGGTTTTAATTTTTTGCGCAGAAAACTAATTATTTTTCTTAAATAGCCTAAATAGCCTTATAAGTCTATCCGCCGGTGAAAATCCCGTCAAAATCGATCCAGCCGTTTCGGAGATTAGCCAGAACAAACAGACAAAAATATTTTTAATGGTTTTTTTGTTATAAGTGGGTACCGTATATACTTTCATAATGCTTAATCTGTTATTTTGACATTACAAACAGACACTTTTATTTATTTGTATGCAGGTATGTATGAATAGATACAATCCCTCTTCGACTGCAATGACAATCTTTGCACATTTGCATCAAAATGTACGAGGTACAGACGCCAGCACATCAAGCTACCCGAAACTGTCAAATTTTCCCAATCAACATTGAACCTTATGATTTAGCGATAAAGTTGAAAATCTATTAGAGAAATTTGACAGATTGTACAGATAGTTTGATGTGCTGGCGTCTGTACTTTCGCTTCCATTTGACACGGTAGCTGACACTTTACTGACACGTACGTGGTGGTGTCAACAAAACGTTATGCACGAAAGAACACAAGGAAGCTAGTAGCCATGAAAGATGACATTGACGACATAAAGAACGTGATTGTAGACTTTTTCTGCTGTTTTGATGGAGGGTTATATATTATTACTAACTTCTATAGTTATTTCTTTCTTCATTTTTATGAAAGTTTGAGTCGTTGAGAATTCGAATCTCATACTCTGCAGTCTTGACTTCAAATCCAAGATGCTTTTCTTGTAAGATTATTTTTTAATCGTTGTCATTGTAAAGCCTACAACATCACAATGAGATTACAACAATTCCTAAATTTCTTATTGTCATCGTGAAAACGTCACAATACGAAAGCCAAATGTTCCAAACCGCTTACAACAACACCGTACCAAAGCCGAAACCTTACTTTTGTTCAAAAAGTTTACAGGAGCTTAATTTCGTTGATCGTAATCCTATTATCGTGCGAAGGATTACCCTAATGTCCTTCAACAGGTTTCGTTTAATGTGTATATTGTTAACTAACTTATGTTATTAGTGGCTTGTTAATGGTTGAACGTTAATATAAAGCCGATTATGCATGATGGGTCATCAGCTGGTTCGACTATAGCATTAATATTGTGGTCTACCAATGGAGGACACCAGTTCTTCTAGAATCTAGATATTTTAGAACACGACTATCAAATTATAAAATAATTTTGGTCTACAATCCTGCATGGAGTATTGCAGCCACCTTTGGGATGGCTCAGCGAAATACCAATTTGCCGCACTTGACTCGGTGGAACGCAGAGCTAAGACATTGGCGACGTAGAACTAGTGGATGCCAAACTTCACAGCTTGGCTTATCGCCGCAAGGTTGCCTGCTTGTCGGTCTTCTACAGATTGTACTTCGGCGAGTGTGCCCAAGAACTCCACGACCTCATTCCACCGGCCCCCTTCTACCTTCGGTCCAGACGCACTGCAAGTTATCATCCCTGCCTAGTTGCTATTCCACCAATTCGCACTAAGCGTTTTCAAATGTCTTTTATAATGCGCACAGCAAAAGAGTGGAACTCTTTACCTGCGCCTGTGTTTCCGAGCGCATACAACCCGAATCTCTTCAAAGTAAGAGTGAACAGGCTTCTTCTGGGTAAGCTTACTCCATCGTCGACTTTGTCTCTGTCACCTCTGACCTAGACTATAGTCAAGAGCAAACCCATTACAAATAATAAAAAAAAACAGATGTACTTCAAATTATTATTTATCTTAACATCACAAGGGGATCGTCGATTTGGCTCACTGTAATTAAATGGAGCAGAAAGCTACCGGATCCGAGCTGAAGGACCACATTTATATCTGTTCTACCGAAATAAAATAAAGATAAACAGTCGGATATAAGGCTCATCTTTTTGCGAAACGTACTCAAATCGTTGTTTAAAGTTTTAAGCTATATTTATTGACGCCAAAAAACCGGGTCACGATTACTTAGCCCAGTGCACGTTTCGTGAAAGCTCGTCCATCACTGCAGGGCTGTTTTTTGCACCAATCAATTGTTAATAGACGTAACTGACAAGAGTGACGAAACTCCGTTAGATTCCGATACTAAACAAAAAACCCGATACTCGAGAAATGGGAGTACGTGAGAGGTCGACTGTCAAATTCACCGTACTTTCGTAATAATTATAATGAGCATATACGTACGTGTCATGTTGTGTTTAATTTTATTTATTTGGGACAACACATATTTATTACAGACGAGTTCAAAGATCTTGAAAATGGTATAGGTAATGTGAATAAAATAAATGTTGCATCGATTGTAAGTGACGTGAAGAAAGTGTTTAGAAATCTTGAGATTATTACTTCGCTATTAGTGCTTGTTTCTAATAGTTATAGATAAATAAACGTTTCGAAGTCCTACACTTAAACTGGAATTTGTTATGGATGAAAAAATTATGGGTACGTTAAGATTCAAAGACGTTTGTGACAGCCACCAAGCACGCCTGGTGTTTCAGCCCGCTCCCTGAGAGGAAGCCTGAGCAGTGGGAACATTATGGGCTGATTTTGTTATACTAGCTTCTTTCGCGACTTCGTCCGCGTGAAATTCTTGTTCCTCCTCTCCACCCATCGCATTGCATCACCTGCCCGCGCTTTTACTTCGTAAGCGTTCTTTCTGACTTTTCCCTTTTGCTCGACTCCTAAGGATCTTAGCGTGATATTAAATAGCCTAAGCCTTCTTCAAGAATTGGTCTCATCATCTGCCTAACCTTTTCCCAACTATGTTGGTGTCGGCTCCAGTCTAACTGGACGCAGCTGAATACCAGTATTTTACATGGAGCGACTGCCTATCTAACCTCCACAATGAGTTACTGGGTAATACGATACCGCTTGGTAAGACTGGTTGTCAGACTTTCGGGCTTCTGACTACCCGTAACGACTGTCAAAGATCCACGAATGACAACCGGGACCAACGGCTTAGCGTGCTTTCCGAGGCACGGAGGGGTCACGGTACGTGCGTGCGTACAGCGTAGCTTAACCTGATCGATCACGGGCCCCTCTTCTTCAAGAATTGATCTATCAAATCCAAAACGGTTTTTTTCAAATCCGAAGGTTGTTCCAGATATTAGCGCGACAACAAACTCTTCAGCTTTATTATTACTATAGACATAGATGATCTCAGTTGTATACAAGGACATTTTCAATACACCCAGACCCCGATTCGGTACAATAAGGGCTCCGCAGACAGGCGCGACGCCATACTACTTAGTAGAACAAATTATAAGGAGTTTCCATAGAAATTATTTAAAAAAAATTACGCTTGTCTGCGGGAGCCTTAATCGTGATATAATTAAATTTTGTCACATCGTCTTAATGTTTCGCTTTGGACAAAGTGATTATTACACAATGACTGACTCACATATTATGTAGATGGGAAGTTGCTAACTTATACAGCCAGAGATCAACCTTGGTACCAAACAATCTGATCTTGATAGCCTCGCTCTCTCGTAGATTTCGTCGGTTTTTAAGTTTCTCTTCTAAGTGTGTCTTGCTTCAAAAAAACTTGAAGACATGTCACATACACCAACCAGCCCTGGGCCCGCGTGATGGATTACGGCCCACTCTCTCTCACAAAGAAGAGGCCTGTAGCCCAGCAGTGGGAACGTAATAACTATCTAAAAAAAACATTTGTGAAGTGTAGACTGAATATAAAATAAATATTGTTTTCTGGATACAAGGACCATTTCCGACAGAAAAAAACAAGGTGATAATTCTGAAGACAATAAAAATATTTCCTTTGGGAACATTAATACTGCCATATAAAAAACTAACACTGAAAATAAAGTACCCTTTTCCAGGAAACGTCACACATATCATTATAATAATCGTAGGGTACGTCAGGGTACGGTACGCCAACGAAAATGGCGGAAAAGTCAAGGTCTCAGTGACATTACACGTTAGAATTACGCAATTCTAGGGAATTTATAGTCATCGGGCCGGTCCCTGAAAGCTTTCAGGCCCAATTAGCCAATTAGCACCACTCCCTGTTGAAGCACTTTTCGTTTGATTGTCTAGCAGCCGTTTGTCATTATGACCTTTCGTATCTATTTGACTTTTCGGTAAGCTTAAAGAAATGGATTTTGAACGGCCACTTTATGATGTCTGGACTTGAAAAAGAAAACTTTCTCAAGTCGAGACATTTTCCTTTTTCTGAATTTAGATCTTATTCTTTTGATCTTTAGCGGAGAAAATAATCTTATTGCCAGATTTATTTCTGTTTTCTAATGTAACATTAACTAGGCATGAAATTGACTATTAATTCGCTGTCAAACTAAACAATGACATTCACAACCTTCAATATCTCTCCTTTCCTCACAAACTGACCATGGAGTGACCATATAATGACGTGTACTTTTCTCTCCTAACAAAAACCATCAGATTCTTCTAGTTCAAGGCATTATATGGAGACCTTCGTGGTCTTCCTGCCAGGATGCCATAGCTTAGCTTCCGTCCCATCACATCCTCAGCAATTACCTGTGTTGGCAATTGGCATCCAGCCGATCTGATGGGTAACAAGCATAACAAAGATGTGTTTGTTAAAGTAAATATTGTTCTGCGTAATAATTTGGATTAGGATCACTTGGTTTGCAAGATGCATTCAACTTGTCTGGTAATTGAAGAAGTTGAAAATCATCAGTGTAGCTAGTTAGACGAAAAACTCTAAAAAAATGTGCAAGCCTTACCTATTCATAGTTTTCACCTTGTGGTGTTCCAAACGGATTACATTGTAACAAAGCAATTGTAAACACGAGGCCAACAAAAATATGGTTTCCACTTATTAGGTATACAATAGGAAATTTACATTGTTGGATCATACAAAAGGGTATTGTCAAATCCCACTAGATCATAATTATAACTCTTCAATATTTACTCTTTAACGACAATAACGTAGATACATAAGTAAACATCTTACCAAAAGACAATGTTGAAACGCGTCACGCCTCTTGATCTGACGTCCTTCCAAAACGTCTCAGAAAAAACTCTTTCGCAAATTATGTAGATGATATAATGATCTTTAAAACTAGTGGATGAAAGTTGAGATTGCTGTAACTTTATACGGTTACACCTATTAAGACGATTAACCACGCTTGATGTTAGGAACAATGTAGTTTAGAAGTAGGTATGGTTAAATGTTTGATTGCGGTATCAGTAAAGTGTATTATTAGTCATTTGTTTCGCTCGTTACTGTGTTTACTGGCGGATTTCGAGGGTCAGCTCTTATATGTTACCTGGATTTAGATTAGATAATGTATTTGTATTTCTGGGTTTAATCAGTCAATTTTGGCAGATAGGTTTTACGCAGCTCATAAAAGGCGATAGAATGTTTCACAGAAATGATACTGATCAGTATCACTGTTTGTTTAGTTTAAGGGTTTTGTTATTAGGAGTGGGCGATATAAATCGTATATAGATACAATATCTATGTATCGGCACAATATCCAATACCTATATATCGGACGGTACTGAATCTATATATCAGGTATTCGCGTACCTATAGCGAATAAAGCGCGATGAGTCACAGAACAACACACTATACCGATATCGTATCGCATGTTCTATGATATTCGGTTCAAACTGATTCGGGTAGAGTAGTAAGGTGGTCCGTCGTACCGAGTATTTCTTGCGATACGCGTTACGCACGGGCGGGAGTGATGTAGCTGTAGATGAACAAGCGAGAGAGTGCGCTAATGTCTAATTAATACAAATTTTAAATAAAATCATTGATAAAAATATAAACCTAAGAAACCGAAACGACTAGCGACTGTACTAGTTTCATTTCAGTGCCATATTATCAACACTACCAAAAAATACATTCACTGATTTCGAGTACACAGTTACAAATAAAATACAATGATTTACATGAATCGAACAAAACCGAAACCTAAAAATCACAGTACCAGTTTCGTTTCCGAGTTCCACACTGATTCAGTCAATATATAGGTATCGAAATATATAGATACGATATCCGATATTCAAAACCGATACATAGATACGATTTGATATAGCGTAAAAGCGATATTACCCATGCCTATTTGTTATGTTCGATAACTGGTACTAAAGTAGTTTATCATTGGTTGTGTAAAAATATTGTTATTTACCTACATACATAAACTAGGGATTCTGAAGGATGGTGATGACATGCCCTTTTCCCCATTGGGGTAGGCATTACCTAACTACAGAACCCAACCAACTACGATTATTTTAGACTCCAATTGGTTCATCTACCAAAAAACTACAAAAATAGATATTTATGAATGATAGATATTTTTACAAACAAACATTCAAATATAGATCATGTATTCTATGTCTTTAAACGCATTATGAATGGGTCTTGAAAACAATAATTTTCCATGGATATAAATAAACTAAAACTGCCATTTTACGCTTTTTATGATTTCACGAATCACAACCATGAAAAGGTTCTGGCCTTGGGTTTTATGTATCACATAAATACTTCCAGATATGCCTCAGTCGCACAATGATTATATTTGAGGTACCTGGTTCTATTTTGAGCTTTTGTCGAGTTTCCGAAGTCCTAAGAAGAAAAAATATGAGATGAACAACGACGTATAGTACCTAGATTCAATCAATGACTCTTTATTATATGACATAATATTGTAACAAATACTGCCAGAATTTAATAACTTAACCACAAAACAATCAATCAATTAATTTACTTAATTGCAATCAGCCAAAGGTCAAATAAGTTTGCTCCCATCCCATCCATATGGATGATAGCTATCATCCATTAATGTTTTCATCCATTAATGCTTGCTTTCCTAGCACAAGGAAATAAGAATATAATTATACATACCTACTCAATTATTCATACTAGCTAACGTATCTAATTGTTTAGTTATCTATTTTAATCTATGAAATTAGATTTTGTAACTGAATAATTTTTAACAAACCCCGGGTAAAAAAATTTAATTGTGTGACCTAACGGCATCCATTGCATCATTTTATAACTTAAGAAGTTAATGACTATTATGAAGGGGCTTTAGTAACGAAGAGTTTGCAACAATCAACATTATCATCATCATCATTTCAGCCGAAAGACGTCCACTGCTGGACATAGGCCTCCCCCAAGCACCACCACTTCGACCGGTTCTGTGCTTCCCGCATTCAGCGGGTTCCTGCGGCCATTCTAGTTTGCAGCAATACTAATTTAAAAATGTTGTCCACAGCGCGATGAGGAAAAACAGAACCTAATAGCAGAGCTGACTGCCCAGAACTCCAGACTGACAGTGCAGCTTAAAGAGTCATCAGCCACAGAAGCACTCCTATTGGCCCAACTTGAGGGGCTAAGGGATCAATGCTCAATGAGGAAAACCAGCTTACAGGTTTGTGTAAAAAAATTAAAGATTAAAGATTAACATTCTATGATAATTTAAATACGAGGCAAATAGCGAGATAGGCAATAAGTCGATAAAATCAAAGTAGCGAGAGTTTATATTTATTTCAACAAAAGCCAGAATTACTTAATTGATCGAATTCGTTCCAACTAACTGGGACAAAAGAATATTTGACTGTCTGAAGTACAAAATCAATTGCAGTTCTGTAATTAATAACCTTGAAGTCTGAACCTTAAAATCCGTTAATTGGTGAGTGGTACATAGAATGCTAATTACGCAATCCTAAGATTCTTTCAGGGGCAAGCTTAGTAAATCTGTCTTCATTTGTTTATAATAGACAAGCTATTGTTTGACTACTATCTTAATGGTAAGCGGTGATATTGTGGTCGATGATGATAAACGTTCACCTAAGAGGTCCAAAACAAAGTGAAATTCTATCAGCGATAACGATGATGGAAAGTCAAAAATGTTTGGGTCATTGTAGAAATACGAAACGCTTAGAACACTATTGCCACTTGTCTAGGCTCTCAAGTTATACCTTTTAAACACAAGAAGATAAAACAACACAGTATCACTAAGAAACACAGTATCCGTCAAGAAACATAACAGAGAAAATTATAAATATACTAATCAAACTCATTATCCAACAGGACCATGTACAAAGTCTGGAATCCTTGAAGGCAGAGCTGGCGATGGTGACGGACAAGAGGTCAGACCTGGAGAGAAGGCTGACAGGATCGCTAAAAGATAAGGACAATCTGATGCAGCAGCTTGATGAGGCAAACGACAGAATCGTCGCCTTGGAGAGGCAGCTGAAAGAACAGGTATGGAGACAGACATTATTGTTAAGTTAAAATAAAATTAATAAGGGTGTTTTATGACCACCAATAGCTTCAATAATATAACCCAGGCAAGTACTTTACTTTGTGTATGAAATTTCATCATCACTGCTCTCAAAACGGTGAAGGAAAACATCGTGAAGAAACCGGCATGTCCTAGAACCGAAAAAAATCGAAGACATTTGACATCCACCAACCCGCACTGGATCCGCGTGGTGGTTTATAGCCCACTTCCTCGCACAGTCAGGAGGCCTGTGTCCCAGCATTTTGAACATTATAGGCTGATTATGTATTTATGTTATGTATAGGTGGTCAGAAAAATCTCTGTGATGAAATGAATCCACACTTAATCATAAGATCAGTGGAATGCGTAGTGCATGTGGAAAATAAAACAATCAACATTCCTAGATAAACTAATGTCTAAATATTTTTGACCTCAATGACATAGCCCATTTCATGGACACTTAATGTAATTAAAACCCGTCGTTAACGATGCGTCAATAGATAATTAGGACTTATGTCATAATGAACTTTCCTACATGTCAATTTTAGAAGCACGCAGGAATGTTAACTAAGATTATGTTACCAAAAATGTAGCTTTAGGAGTGGAGACCAAATAAAAGCGATGGATGGACTGTGTGAAAGATGATAGGGCTAGAAAGGAAGTGCCTACCGAAATGACGACTAATAGAGAAGTATGGAAGAAAAGATATGTCGCGGAGACACCAAATAAACTTAGAAAATGTTGATGATGTAGCTTTAGGAGTGAACACTATACCAGGATACCACTCTTTCCTAAAACTAAATATAATATAGGTTCAAGATGGCCGCCACTTTGTAAAGTAAGGAATAATATATTCCACCCTTTCCGGGTAATACGTGTTTAGATTTTTATAGACAGACAATACACCTTCTACAATATATCCATATTCCATTTTGTTTTACACTGGAGGCTTTTTATAAAAAGCTGTGATGATAACGGTATTGTGTCCTAGAAATATTAGGAAATAAATGACGTTCCTTACATTTAATACTTCAAAATAAACCTCGCACAGTCAAGTGATTCTATTGAATCATTGCTTTTTGCTTCGCTTTGATCAAAATCAACGTATTCATTGCAACCTCCAAAGTAAGCCACAATACTATACTCTATTGTAATATTTTATTATTGTATTGACTTTCATAACTCTAATGACGTCTGTTATAAGATTGGAAGCACTTAATTTGATTCAGATCTAATAAAAAGAATGATGGATGATATTGTAGCGTTGTGCAATGAACTTGATATCTCAGCTTCTCAAGTGGCTTGTACAAGGACTTCCGATACTGAAATAAAAATATTTGATGGTTCTTGATTTGGAGTTACATTCACTTGATAGCTTGTATTGCTGGATCAGATGTTACGTGTCTTGCGTTTCTTATGTGTGTTATTTAGTATAGTGTTTTTCAATTTTTTCTTTTTTAGTCGGTCAACTTTGGTTTCTTCTCCTTCATTATTAAGTGATTTGCATTTCCTTTTTTATTTATTGTGAAGTTGCAGGAAAGAAATTTGTCAGGCTTTGTTAAGGTCTAAGACATGATTCTTTGCACCGTCTTCTCCTTGTCTTTATTTCGTTATCTCAGTTATGTTAAAGCGTGCTAAGGTAACATGATTTCCTGTGGAACTTGCGATATAATTCAATTGTGAGAAATATCATCAGATTTGTATGGCTTCGTAAGTAGTTGTATGAGAAGTGCTCGGCGGATCGTCTTAATACGTACTAAGCCCTTGCTTAGGGTTTGTAGTTGGCGACGATATGTAATGATAGGAGGAAGTACTACTTTTACTATAGTAGTAGTATTACAATGGAAAAATATACATGTCAAACTGCTAATCGGTAGAGTTTAAATTAAAAATATACAACAAATAAACGAAGATTAAGAAACAGAAATAGACCATGCTGACGATGAATTGTAACGTCATCATAATGAGCAGTTGTAAGACACTTAGTTGATAGCAATAGCTGACAGATCTAATAATGAATTTTGTATTTCTGCAATTCAAACAAAAGGCATAGAAAAGAAACTAAAATAACAAAGAACACACCAGAGAGTGAGGCTGCATTCACATTCGTTTTACATAAAAAGTCTAGGTTTACCTTTTAATTCTTTGAATCCATCCAAAATCTTTTGACAAAACAAATCAACATTACCTAATTATACATTTCATTCAATTGTAACCCTAAACAAAATAATCCTTTCACTTCACAATATCCGGCGGATTAGGCAAGAACAATGGGCAGTAATTAAAAACTAATCTCAGCCCGAAGGTCTTTCTGTTGGCCAATGCTTTGGGTTCTGATCTGTTCGTAATGGTCCTTGCACACGGAACCTTTTCAATGACGCTTTGTGTTAGGCAATGTGTGGTTCTATTTGTTGCAAGGTTATTTAAGATCGTTATTGTAGCTTACAGTTTCTTCGTCAATCGCTTGAACTATTGGAGAATAATGGTGGCCAAGTGGTATCGGCTGCGACTTACGAGTTGTAGGTCGTAGGTCCGAACCCAAGCAAGCACTTTATGTAAATTATTTCATCGCCACTGCTCTCAAAACGGTGAAGGAAAATATGGTGAAGAAACCGGCATATCCTAGAACCAAAATTCAAAGACATGTGACGTCCACCGACCCACACTGGGGGTCGCGTGGTGGATTATCGCCCACTCCCTCTCACAGAGAGAAGACCTGTGTTCCAGCAGTGGCAACATTATAGACTAATAAATATGATTAAACCAACAAAGACAGGTAAACAGACAGAGGTTTTCGCAATTACTTTGGCTCATTTTTAGTTTTGTATCCATTCTTAGACGTCTCCAAATGTTTAGTTAGTTCTGTTGAAGTAGGTTAGGTTTTCCTTGCATTTGTTTGAAATTTTCCTTTGTTGTCATTGATTGTAGATGTTACGAGATCTGTAGACTCTTCAAACTTATTCGTATTTATTTACTTAAGAAACAGAAGTCTATCTGATCCTGATTAGTTTGTATTCTCACACTGTAAGGTAAAGGACTCCCTCTTCCTTTTCCTCGCAATTCTGTCTTTTGCTATTGCAAAAACCGAAGGGTTCTTTTTAAATTATAATATCTTAGTATCCACATTACCCATATGCTTCATAATGAGTGTATCATTGTGTTTGCAATTCGGTTAAGTCTATAATCGTTTGAACGTGACTATTCACAGTACAGTATAAATTGCACAATGCGTTGCTCAGGTGGTACGTTTTCCAAGGCTTTCTTGTTTGTTTTCAGAACACCTGTTTTTAGTACGTACTTGTTATTCTGTACATATGTCCCACAACCTTCACTGACGTCTTTTAACGTTTTTGAAACAATATCCTTTTATATTTTATTGCGAATAGCCAGTCTGAATTTTAAGATGTTGCGTTTTGGTACGTAAATTTTTGTAAAAGGTTTCTTCAAGCATCTTTGTTGTACTATGTTTGACTTAAGAATTTGAGACAATTTTCAAGCTATGGAACGACAAACTGAATGTCATACTTAACAAAGTTCAAATTCATTTGCGACCAAAAACTTATTAGGACCTTTCTGTTACAAATGGTCACTCATAATACATTTCACTAAAGTAGATAACTAATTAAGTGACGATGGAATGTAAATTAACTGAGATTGTGAACACTGCTTTAAACTGTCTTAGGTTTTATTTGAAAATAAGAGGTTTCCTCTTATTGATTTAATATTTTAAGAAAGAAAACCACTTAATAGAATGATCATTGATCAGATCATGCGGGCGACCTTTGCCTAGCAATGTGACAATTTAGGCTGACAATAATCAATAGTTATTTATATCCCTACTTACCCTCATTTTTATTACAGGAACATCAGTACCAGAACACCCTGAAAGAACTGGAGCGCCTGCAAAGGTCCCACGACACTCTAGCCGAGAGGATTGGAGCCCCAGACCCCATCGACACCACAGATACGGCCAGATCTCTCCATGCGGAGATGGAATCCGAGCCGGAGGACCAGGACGACGGATGGCTAAGGAGTGAGGCTGTTCAGGTCTACAAGCAGCTCAGAACGCTGGCGTTACAGCTTAATACTGGACATGATGACGATTCAGGTACGTGATGATAAACATAGAACAAGACCAATATTTTCTTTGGGGGGCTTAATTGTGGCCCTGTAATAATGCCGCATGGATCGATCGATCATCCATGTCATCAGGTCCATGGATGGGTGACTATTTTTGCATACCAAGACAAGTTTTTTACGAATGTTAGGATGAGGATGTCTTAGAATATGACGGTCAAGTTAAAGAGTTCTTACAGTGGCTGAGTAATGACTATTAGGATGGTTCAGGATGTTTAGTAGTATAATTTTATTATACAACAATTTATGATTAGATATTTTAAAGAATGTTATGGTTTGGAATGCGCCGACGCGCAATGACGTGCAGTTTGCTATAAAATAAAGGAAAATGAAATTTATAATTATAAAGATAATAGAGCAATAAAATTGTATAAGGATAAAATAGGCGGTCTTATCGATAGCTAGTCTACGAACGATGATAGATATTTATTTGACTATTTATGTACACACTTATAAACAGACAAGAAGAAGAGAACAGAAAAATATCTACGTACAAAAGTGATGCTTTAAATAAACAAAAATCTAAATAGATCTCTTCCGGTATACCTGCAATAGGACAGTAGAAACTCGTATAAAGAGATGTAGACAACAACGTGTGCAAGAGAAGAAGAGAAACCTAAATATATAAAATCAAAAACAAATACTTTCTGCTTTTTTAAATTTTACTTTCCAATTACCTTAAAGAAGTTCAGTGTATCCATACCAAGAAGGTCGTAATCGACACCAATTTTGGGTAGATATACACCATGACACGTAAAAATCGAAGCTTTCAGACGTATAATACGTCAAACTAAATACCTAATAACCTTAATAACTAGTTTGGACATCACGCGACTACATCGATCGGTGCTGTTGAGTGTTCAGGCTATTTGGATTAATTGCGTACAAATTATTTACGGGTATTAACAATACGAGATTTATTCGAGAGGGGCCCGTGGGTAAATAATAACAGCCGCACAGGTCGATCGATCAGCCGCGGTTGGTCTGTGGATAGCTGACCATCTTTACATACCGAGACCCCTCCGTGCCTTGGAAAGCACGTTAAGCCGTTGGTCCCGGCTGTCATTCGTGGATCTTTGACAGTCGTTATGGGTAGTCAGGAGCCCGAAAGTCTGACAACCAGTCTTACCAAAGGGTATCGTATTACCCAGTAACTGGGTTGTGGAGGTCAGATAGGCAGTCGCTCCATGTAAAATACTGGTATTCAGCTGCATCCGGTTAGACTGGAAGCCGACCCCAACATAGTTGGGAAAAGGGTAGGCAGATGATGATGAACAAGATTTTTTCGAAGTTGACTTTCAAAAGAATGGCTTTTTGGTATTTCTGATATTATTTCATCCGGCCTGTTGTATTTAAATCCAGTCTGAAGATGCAGTGCCAGTGAAAAAGGGCATTTGCAAACACCTTTCTTCTTTTTCATCGTGTCGCATGCATGACTGTGTTTTAAATCTTATTGGCCCAGAACTTCGCCACTTCCACGGCGTCGTCGGTGGCAGCGCAGTGGTCACTTTGACTGCATGTTTTGGGACAAACACCTATGAAAAGGGCAAAACATAAATTATAGTACCAATGAAAGTGGTCCTAAGTTCCGCATTCATGAAATTTTTCGTGACAGGTGATGTAATCCCAGGCTTTATCTACATAACAGTATGGTGCATGTGTGCAGGCACTTCAAAATATTCTAAAGCACTTCCCGTGTTAAATATAAGACAGTATTTGAGGTGGTAGCAGACCAGCAGGCTGCACCGACAAATATAAATTGCTAGCAGTGCCCCGCGGTTTCACCCGCATAAGTTTCAATCCCGTGGGAATATCAGGATAAAAAGTAGCCTATATATTAATCCAGGGTGTCAGCTACCTCCATACCAAATTTTATCAAAATTGGTCAAGCCGTTTGACCGTGAAGAAGTCGTCGTTTCAGCCGATAGACGTCCACTGCTGGACATAGGCCTCCCCCAATTTTGGGGGGGATTTGCCATAATCGCCACGCTTGGCAGGCGGGTTGGCGATCGCAGTATGGTATGATGGTGGGATAAATAGAGAACGCTGCTGCCCATTCTCCGGTAAGACCCTTAGTCGCCTTTTACGACACCCACGGGAAGTAAGGGGTGGTGCAATTCTTTAAGTCCGGCACCACGCAGACTCACGTGAAGAAGTAACAAACATATAAACACACACACACACAGAGACACTCACAAACTTTCGCCTTTATAATATTAGTGTGTTGTGATGTGACTAGCAGCGCCCTGCGGTTTCACCCGCATCAGTTTCGATCTCGTGGGAATATCAGGATAAAAACTATCCTATTTCCTTTCTCGGGACTTAAACTATTTACCAAGTTTTATATAAATCGGTTCAGCGGTTTAAGCGTGAACACTAGTGAACAGGTAACAGACAGACAGACACACTTTCGCATTTATAATATTAATATGGTTATATTAGGTTTTTCTTTTATTCTGATTTCACTGTCAGTGCATTTTACGCTTTGATGACATCATCAAGCTAGTTAGTCATACAGGTGTTAGAATTCAGGTTCTAAACTTCTCACAAGACCTTCGGCTGTAATAATACATAGGTAGGTAAAGTAAAGTAAGTGTAGAGTTAACTCCTAAAGAAGTGCGTCATACTCTAGGAAGGCTATTAACATTTGCCACCCCTGTAGTTATTGCGTCATTTTTAACTTGAGTAATTTGTTAAACCACAGTTTTAGAAATAGTTCCGTACATATTCCGTTGAACATAGGCAGGTATTTAAAAATAGGCCAGAGGGCTTATACAAGTGGCATTTAGAATCTAATCACACAAATATTTATAAATGCGAAAGTTTGTGAGTGTGTGTGTGTTACTTCTTCACGCTCAATCGGCTGGACCAATTTTGATAAAATTTGGTTTAGAGGTAGCTGACACCCTGGATTAACTCATAGGATAATTTTTATCCTAATATTCTCCCGGGATCGAAACTTATGCGGGTGAAACCGTGAGGCGCAGCTAGTCATTTCATATTGCTCCAACGACTTACAACAACATTGACATAAGCTTTTCGGTAGCTTCATCGTTACCGAGAAATAAGAGCAGTGGTGGCCCAGTGGGATCGGCCCTGACTCATGAATTGTTGATCGTAGGCTCGTACCCAGGCGGGCACTTTACTACTTTGTGTATTGAATTTTATCACCGCAGCTCTCAAAACGATGAAGGAAAACATTAAGATAACCGGCATGTCCTACAGAACCAATAATTGCCGCGGTTGGTCTGTGGATGGGTGACCATCTTTACATACCGTGACTCCTCCGTACCTCGGAAAGCACGTTAAGCCGTTGGTCCCGGCTGTCATTCGTGGATCTTTGATAGTCGTTACGGGTAGTCATAAGCCCGAAAGTCTGACAACCAGTCTTATCAAAGGGTATCGTATTACCCAGTAATTGGGTTGTGGAGGTCAGATAGGCAGTCGCTCCATGTAAAATACTGGTATTCAGCTGCATCCGATTAGACTGGAAGCAGACCCCAACATGGTTGGGAAAAGGCAGTCAGATGATGATGATGATGTTGTGATATCCACACCAGCCCGCAACGGGCCCGAATGGTGTATTGCCCACTCCCTCTCACATAGAGGAGGCCTGTGTCCCAGCAGTGGGAACAGTAGGTATAGGCTGATTATCCATCGTAATCGCTGATAGAATGTCATTACCTACTGGCTGTAATATTTAGACCAAAATCTAAGACTTCCTTTGGAAGTTATCATTCTGTGCGCTTCTTACACTTGCAGAGACGGTCCTCTTACAGAGGATCCGGCTCGAAGGACCATTAAATGAACGGTTCGTACACTTGCAGTTGTTGACGTTGTTGTTGGAGTATGTAGAGGAAAGATCACGAGGTTGATGGCACTTAAATAAGTTTATTTAACCCAAGTTATGTACAATAATGCACAGTTGGCGATTCCTTTCTCTAGGTTGTTTACTCAGTTATTAGCTAAATCACAATGCATGTTAATTAGGTGAAATATTACTGAAATACCTGAGCAAACTGACGCGCGTTCATTGCGCAGCGTCTGCAAAATGTTATGAACAGTTGAAGACTGTACACATTCTATGATCTTCCTTTAGCACTTAGCTTTAAAAATTAGTCTGATTGGCCAAATGAACATCCAGCTACAGTATTTGTTTTAAAATAAAAAGTTGGTTTACTAAATAAATGGTCTACAAGCACACTTCCTGCACGGAGCGGCATAAATATCCAGTTGAATGTAGCCTCAGCTCGCGTGACCGTTTTGTAGGGCAACAGTACTGTAGACGGGAGGCAGAAGCTTCAGTTTGAAAAGCCTTCGGAAGATGTTCAACTGCTTAACATCTTCAACTTGTAACATCAACTGTGTAACGTCTTCTTCTATATTGAAAAAATCACGCCCGTATTCCTCAAAAGGTCGGTCAGAGGTGAATAGTAACACCTAGATTTTGTTAGTTATGTCAATTCGCATGTAATAAACTCAATAGAAAACCCAATTAGACTTCGCCCGACCTGAGTCTAACCCAGGACCTCACGCTTAGTAGTAGACCAATGAGGCAGAAGGCTTCTTCTTTTTTCTTATCAGTTATTGTTTTGTGAGTGTGATGGAATTTTAACTATGTATTAGAAGGGATTTAATGTCTCAAACTTTTTACTCTTTTCATAAATTATTTAAATCATAAATCATTTATATGCCTGAAATATGATGGGTACACAAGATGTTAAATTAAATTATAGCACAGGACATAGTTGTCCCTCATTACGGGCATGCAAAATTATAGTTAATTTACAACAATTATTTGAATAAAATTACATTTATTAGAACTATTTGAATTACAATTATTTAAATTACAATTATTAGAATTACAGTGATTTCAATTACTTAAATTATTGAAATTACTTTCTCAAGCGTAGTATTTTTCTACCCAGCAAGTGCAGCGTTTTTACATTTCTGATATTTTATCACGATTGATGCTATTTGTATAGAAGAACCAGATTTTCATTATAAATGTTATTCAAAAGTTTTGTTAATGCCACTGTCTATTCTTTCTTTAAAAATATTTCTTTGGAGATTCCTGAAAGAAAATATAAACTAAACTTAGTTATTCTAAACCGAATTTCCCACGTTATAAGGAATGTATAGATAATGATGGCAACTGGCAACAAAGGTAACAATCGCAATATTATTG
This sequence comes from Mesoligia furuncula, assembly GCA_916614155.1. Taxonomy (NCBI): domain Eukaryota; kingdom Metazoa; phylum Arthropoda; class Insecta; order Lepidoptera; family Noctuidae; genus Mesoligia; species Mesoligia furuncula. Next base: position 3,943,330 of record OU744810.1, read on the forward strand.
ATACCGACTCTAACATTAGGTCATTTGATGAACTCATCGGAGGTCGGTGACTGAACTCGACATGACTTAATCCAAACCAATACGCAACAGGGATGTTATGGAGAATGATAGCGACAAAGAAAAAAAACGTTTAAATGTTATTGGCACCATCTGTAACATTAGGTCATTTAATGAACTACCGTGAGCTCACCTGTTACTGAATGACATCACTGTTACCTTCGACGCATTGTTGATGAAATCATCTTCAAGTCTGCATCAGTCTTGATCTGCCCTAGTGATGTGATTTGGTTCATAAACCATGACAGGAACTCTGTTACTGTGCCTAACACAGTTGGTGTTGTTGTTGTATGCACGACATTTTCTCCGTCTCCGTCTTCTACAGCTTTAACAGATCTGTTGACATAAACTGTACTATCTCTTTCTGGATTTACGATTCTAATTCCTATCACACTAAACAAGACTAAAGCTATCCAGCTGTACGGTAATATCATTAAGTTCGCAAAGCAACGTTATTTCATCACTAGTCATGCGTATTTATCACCACGCTTCTGCGCTGTGTTGGTTACTTCAAACCATCACTTTCATCGTTTCTTTGTTCTCTTCCATCGTTATGTTTGGCAACCTACTTTTAATCACAATGCAAAAGGTTTGGTAAGAGGAAAGGGAAGCTAATCCAATGCTTCATATGTGTCAAAAATTTATCTGTTCAGCAACGTACAAAACGTCATTAATATTGATGAACTGTCAAAATGACATGCATTGCCATTTTAAGTGTGTTACGCAATTGCCCCGCTGATTTACTGCAACTTGTCTGCGCAGTGGCAACACATCGGCAGTATATGCAATTCTGCAGACAATTGTGTTCGACCTTCGTAATCGGTTCCTGGATCGTTGGCTTACGGAAACATTAGAGCATTAGACGATGTATAAAAAGCATTAAAATTCGATCCAACTCACGATCTTGAAGTTAGATTTCTATGTGTAATTACTTTGTAAAATGTTGATGTTCAAAAGCCTATTTTGGCCTATTTAAGAAGAAATGAACGTTGATTACCACGATTGGGATTTGGCCGGCGATTCCAGAAGTGGACTTTTGTTGCCTCATGGTACTTTTGACGGCACAGTGTCAAAATTCAGAGGTCTCAAAGAGCTTTAATGTCAAATCAGTCTTGAGCGACTTTCTTCCTAAATTAGTATTAGGTAGGAAGCTGACAAACTAATTAGCAGTCATTCAGAAGACGGCATTGTTACCCTTGCGGGCAAAACCTGGATGGCACAAAAGCGTGGGGCACATTGGCACAGGAAAAGAGAGCCCTTTGCCCAGAAGTTGAAGTTGACCTGAATGATGAATTCAGAAGAGATTTCTATATGGCGAAAGTTATCAATATATACATATATGGAAGACAAAAGGCTTTCTCAGCAGACTGCTGCCGAATTTTTAATGACGAGCCTGAAAACATTTTGTCACTTTCTCTATATCTTTCCGAAACTGAAGGCATTCATCACTTTGTTGCAAATCGGCAATCGTGATCTAATTCCTAATATTTTCGGCATTATTTACTAACATGCGGCGTTTGGCTGCCGACATGCCGTGGGTCGAGGTATCACGGCGTACCATGCTCCAACCTGACGTGACGGTATATGACATCATTTTGCAAAGCAACGCTTAGCTATTTCAGAAGCTTTTTACTTGACATTTCTGGAACTGAAGTTGACAAGGTCAATTGGTATCACTTCATGGTTTTAAAAACGACGTATGAATAGTTGTATTGATTTTAATATGGGTTCCTGTGTTGCAGATTGAAATAGTGATAGTACAGTTAAGGGTAAACCAGTCCTTTTCTGGAGTCCCAAATTTAAGTCCAAGGGCCGAGGCTCATGTCCAAATGAATACCATTTGTTATCAAACGATTTAGAGCCAGAGATATCCCATTACTTTCCATTATTTTACTGTTACTGTTAGCCTGCATCCCATCCCACTGCTGGACAAAGGCCCCATGACTTCCAGCTCTTTCGATCCATTGCTAAAGTGGACCACTGGTAGTTTTATTCTTTTAGAGAAAGATTATGGCCTTCTTTTGCCATTATTTTTGTTACTCCTCTTTAATAATGTGTTCAAAACTGCCTCTCCAACATGAAATTTTGTTTAATCCCAGGACAATAGCCTTTTGAGATAGTTTTTATTCGTCTCTCATTATCAATCGAAATCAGGTGTGGTGCAAATAGCGGGTTCATTTCGTAACCATTGTAGTTTGTTACTAAATCGAATGCACTTTGCAAACAAGTGCAGTTTTTTCGTCGATGCTTATTTGGTGGTTGTTCTTGAATGTTCCATTTTGGAACGTGAAATAACTGAAATGACGACAATTGGCACCAGTCAGGCCTGGGGCTAAGTCTATTTACCGTACGACTTTGGGACTACTCATTGATAGTTCTTCTAACTGAACTTTTCTTTTCAACTTATTTATAGTCTGTATCTTCAACAACCAGAATTTTTTATCCAAATCTTCCATTCAAAGCTGTAAGCTGTATTTCGAACTCTGTATGTTTTTGGATAAATAAAGATTTTTATTATTTATTATTATTATTAATTCTTCATCTAAAGCCGGCCATACACACTACGGTCCACCGGAGAGGTCTTCCTGTGCAGGTATGCCTGCGCAGGTGAACCGGGGCGTGTGTGAGAATAAGCCTGTGCAATATTTTGAACCACGGGCGACCGGCGCAAAATCGAAAACCAATTCTTTCGAGTGACACCGTACGGTGTACCTGTAAAAGAACTGAATACCGCGTCGTACACCGGAACGTCCCCATACACGCTACCGACGTGTGGTTGACCTGCGCAGGTACACAGGTAACCTCTCCGGTAGACCGTAGCGTGTATATATGGAGTTTCTTGCCCATTCTTCTCCATACGAAAAGTACCTTTTAGAATGGGCGACTAGAATCAATTCTATTTTATCGTAATTTTTGACTTTCAAAAGTGCCTTTTATGTGCCTATTTGAAATAAATGTTTTGACTTTGACTTTATAGCTTACATAAGGACGCCACACTTTTCCTAGAATACAAAAGTCATGAACAAAGAATACAAAAACATAAATAAATGATTTTCTCCTTCTAAACCACAACAATATGAAGCAAATTACTTCTCTAACTATTAAGAAGTCATCATCGATCAAGTCACTTGATCTGGTTGTAATATTTCCGCGATCTCTGATGCGGCGTGGACAATACGCGAAATTGTTCAACACTACTTATGGGAAAGTGGCAGATGGTGAAAGTGGTATCATTACAATGTGCTGTTATATTTTCCTGGGACATAGATGTGTGTGTAATTAAGAGTTTGCTAGTCTTAAACGTAAACCACAACTACATAAGTTGTGTGAATGATGATATGGCTAGGAGGTGTGTGACTACTGTGATGACGGTACTGACCTCCACAACCCAAGTTACTGGGTAATACGATATCCCTTGGAAAGTCTGGTTGTCAGACTTTCGGGCTTCTGACTACCCGTAACGCCTTTCAAAGATCCACGAATGACAGCCGGGTACCAACGGGTTCGTGCTTTTCGAGGCACGGAGGGGTCTCGGTATGTAAAGATGGTCACCCATCCACTGACCAACCGCGGCAAGCGTAGCTTAACCTGATCGACCTGTGCGGCTGTTATTATTTAGCCACGGACTCCTCAATTCAACCATGGGACTTGTTTTCAATAATATTTTTATTACCGATAATAAATAAATTGGTTCATCTCTCTGCTATTATTGTTACAATATCCGTTACCGACAGTTAGTAAAACAAATTAATACAGAATCGCTTTTTGTTCGAATTCTTTGTTTAAGTATTGTTTGAACTCGCTTGATAATTTTCCCACAATTTTCCTGGGTTTAAATGAAAACATAATAAAGCTGGTCAGCTGACCAGTCTTATCAAGGGGTATCGTATTACCCAGTCACTGGGAGGTTGTGGAGGTGAGATAGGCAGTCGCTCCATGTAAAATAGTGGCATTACATAGTTGGGGAAAATGCTGGGCAGATGTCTTATGTAATGTATTATATACAATGATATCTAACAACCGATATGTAACCACCCACCACGTTATTCTTGGACAAGATAAAGCTGTCAATTCGGAAAGTAAATAGGGTAATATGTTTCCCATGATATGGCCATGTGTTGCTTTAGCTGGGCCAAGGCCTTTCAAAAGTAAAGCTTGCCAGCAAGTTTAAAGAACCCACGAAACTGTTCCATGATTGGGCCAATATGGCTTTTGATTTTACATTCTTCTAACTCCTATTATTCCTTCTTTCAGGACTCCACTCCGACTTATCCCTAACATCACTCGACGGCGAGGAAGGCGAGACGCTCCGACGTGGTGCGCTTGCTGCGGCATGCGCAGACGCAGTCGCGGCGTACGCCACGCTCGAAGGATCGCGCGTGCGAGACTCCATAGCGGCGCACGCGCGCAGAGCAATGGAACGAGAGAGGCAAATCGATGAGAAGAATGAGATTATTGCTGATTTGTCTTCTAAGGTTAGTAATTTTTATTCTAGTATGTTCTTGGGCACGGTACTAGGTACCAGACTCAGGGTTCTTCGAATACCTTAGGCTAAAGAGATCTAAGGCGGTAAAAAGGACCTTAACAAGAAGATAATCAAAGAACGGAAGCTGTTACAAGATGGAGACGTTTATGGTACGGGCAAAAATATATAGGTAGGTGCGGCTTCCGGAGAAATAGATGTAGATAGTTCTAAAAGGATATTTAACAGTACAGCAGCCAATAAGGTCGAGCCGATAATGCGTCATAATCATTTTACATGGCAACCCATGTAAACTGATTAGCCCTTGGCGGCAAGCGTCCTCAAAACACAAACTTATAAAAATTCTATAAACGGTCAACCGCGTGCTGAAATCAATCAGCACACTATGACACAACTATAACTAACGGTAGGCCTAGGACAGCAAAAAATGACAACAAAGAGCTTCTGAATGAGGCATTGACTGATACGGATCGATTTTTACCGTAACAACATTACAATGACCAATGATAGAGCATTTTTCGCGGACATTGATTTTATTTTAACTTTTGGAACTAACGTGGTCTACTTTGTTAAGTACCTGGTACTTGCGGACAGGCCTACACTGTCCTCCTATATGGCTGCCTTTCCACCAGAGATGAGCGAGGATGCGTAGAGGGATGTGTGTAAAACTAACCAATCAATACCAACGATAACTTAGTTCAAGCTATAAAAATTAAGCGATGTTCACACACCTCAGAGCTCAGACAACGTCTCAGCTAAGCCTAAATGCCTACGCTCTTCAGAGAGTAATAGACTGATAGCTTCTTGCAATACTAGGCACAAAAACATGGCTAAAGCTGCATATTTTATTGATAAGTAAACTGTTATTAAAATCGACATCAAAGCTAAACCATTGTGGTTGTAGCTAGGCCAATGTGTAGATCCCATAACCCATTCATCACCACGTAACCCTATAGACAACGAGCTATCGATTTCATCGATACAGTTAAGTTTCGATCCCAATACATCGGCTACACAGTTACTGCACGTTAAGTCCAATTGAAATACCGTTTGTGCTCTAAACCGATCTAAATCGATTTAATGCGAAATCGATTCGGTTAGATCGTTGATCGGTTGGCTTTTAGTGTTGTAGTTGAACGATTTATTTTTTAGTTTGAGGTAAATAGAGTTTGCTGGTAGTTATGGATGTAGGACGAATCTTTGGAATTCAGGATTTTCTTATTTGCTTCTTACAGGTAGTATTATAATCTTCTTCAAAAGTTGCCTGGTAGATATCGCTATTAGCGATAAGCCCTCTATACCTTCAATAGGCTTTCAAATTCATTTTTTTTTGTTTCTTGAAATAAACTTTGTTACATTGTATCACATCACACTAATATTATAAAGGCGAAAGTTTGTGAGTGTGTGAGTATGTGTGTGTGTGTTTATACGTTTGCTACTTCTTCACACTCAAACGGCTGGACCAATTTTGATGAAATTTTGTATGGAGGTAGCTGACACCCTGGATTAACATATAGGCTACTTTTTATCCCGATATTAATATAAACCGCATGGCGCAGCTAGTTTCTACATAATAATATAAAAAATTATAAGCAAAATAAACCGGTACAAAAGAAAATACCGAAGAATTACGCAAAACAAAGGTAAAGTTAGCATTGAAGAAAACTTAATTAGACCTACTTAGCTAGACAGAAAAGTCCCCAATTTGTGCGTCAGAACCAGAAGTCAAGGGTACAGATCATTAGAAAGAAAAACGTGATCGTCTAATAGACTTATAAGGCTTATCTTGTCAGGAATTTAAGTGGTTTCCTTAGTTGCCAGACTGCCAGCCATGTGGGCGGTAATGGGATCACAATCTGCGAAATGTGACGTTTAATTAAGTAAACTGTTCTTCGTGATCTTAGTAATTACGTTAGAGTTCCAAACTTCGAGCTGACTAAGTGAAGAATAGAATAGCATATATTCTTTATTATGTACACCATAAATATTACAGAATATAAATGAAGAAATGTTGTCAAGGTCTTATCGCTAAAAGCGATCTTTTAAAGACAACCTTTGGATGGATTTAGAGAAAAACAGAGACAATACTGCAGGTAGTCTGTGGTGTACCAATTACAAATATATAGAAGAAGAAAAAAGATGAAACTGAAGAAAATAAAAAGAAGTTTTTGTTTTTTTTTTTAATTCTAGAATTAAGTTATTATGTTTATCTGGGTATGAAGGCTTTCAACTGCCTCATTAAAGATTGTGGTCCTGTTGATTTTGGAGTTTTGATATATCTTGGTCCTGGGATCCGAATGCCAAAAAATATATAGGTGTCCAAGGAAGCACCTAATAAAAAGCAACCTCTGGAAAATGATACTTCTGCATCGCGCAGTAACTACCGTTTTAATTTCATCCGTTTATCTGATAATAATATGGCACTGATTTAAAGAGGCAGTTGTAAATAGCGGTTTTGGTAAGTTAAAAATTATAAATGGCACGTTTAATAACTTGTTCAGCAGTTAAAACTAAGCAGTAAAGTAAACCAAAATGAGTAATAAAAAATAATGAAATGGATCAGTGAATATATAATTGAGTGGGAAAATAATTAAATGGGCGGTAAAAATTATTGAACGAGCAGTTACGTGTGGGCAGTACTAAATCGGAATTTATCGGTAATAAATCTCATTCTAAGCAATTCTATAAACAATGAGGTGGTAAAGTAGTTTTGGGTGTGTAGTCGACGGAGCCCCGCTTCGCGGGGCCCCTATTTCTGTCTACAGGGTTTAAAGGAACCTAACACGAAGGGGATGACGGGGGCTCGTTCGCTCGCTTTGCTCGCTCACTCGAGCCCCCGTCATCCCCTTCGAACCTAACCTGTCCGAGTCGGGGAGCCCCAAGTCCCGAGCTCGCTTCGCTCGCTCTTGCATCCGCTATGATCTGCCGAACTATTTAGCGAACCGCCCATTCCATCATTTTTACCGCTCATTTAGTTATTGGACTGCTCAATTATTTTTAGAATTGACATTGTATGATAAAATAACAGTCTAATTGATCTTTTATTACTGTCCATGTTTTACTGTCGCAATAATTAATCAACCGCCATTAAATTAAATAACTGCTCAATATGTTTTTCAACTGATCATAATAACATCTCGAATATTTAAATAACAGCTCAAAAAATTAGTTCCCTAATAATATTATCTTATAACTGCGATGCAATCCCAATTTCGTAATGTGCTTTACCAATAAAGACTCTCTGCAATACTTCAATTGAGAGCAATGATAACATCGGATAGTAGATAATTAAAGTAAGTGCTGTTGATTGAAGAATGTTTGAAGAAATCCCAATGTATTTATTGATCAGCTGAGGAGATTAGTAATGTTATCTTGATCTTAGCGTGAGTATGCGTGATGCAAAACAAACACGTTAGTTAATGACGATTAGGTAATTGATAGGCGCAGTGGTGGTGATCCAGTGTTAATGGCCAAGTAACAAGTTGTGGGTCGTGGGTTCGAACCCAGACAGGCGTGCAGCGGTATCTACAACGCCACATGCGAACAACGCGTCATACTGACGTCACGCTGAATCCTGCATCTCGCAAGCAGAGTTTACCGCGCAACTAGCATAGATACAACGGCCCGACATGAATCATTCAGACGCGACAGCCTTCTAGACGGAAGATCCTCCCTTTTCTATGGAGGATGAGTGAATTTTACACCCAGTTTCTCATACCTCTATAGGCGTTTTACTTCGCTCAAATAATTTTATCACCACTGCTCTCAAAACGGTGAAGGAAAACATCGTGAGGAAACCGGCATGTTCTAGAACCAAAAAATCGAAGTTCTGACATCTACCAACCCGCACTGGGATCTCGTGTTAGATAGCCCACTCTCTCGAAAAGTGGAGGCCTGTGTCTCAAGTAATTGATATATACTTTTCGGATTGATCAGCTGCTCGGCCAAAATGTGTTAGTAAACATTTTTACCTACCCTTTTACTCGAAACCTGTCAAAGAGGTCTACAACCACCATTCAACATTCACAAGCTGAAAAAAGATTAAAAAAAAAGAGATTCTAAATCTATATTCAACACCCAGAAAAAACAGTCACGCGTAGCGGATATAAACCTAATAATTACGACGCTTTGGTTTTATGCACGACGCTGTATTTTCACAAAAATATTACACGTTCAATAAAAACCCGGATCGCGAAGGCTCGGCAGTGCACAGCAATGCATTTTGCGTCACCCACCGTAACGAACATTAATTTGTTGCGTAAGCCGTTTAGCTCATTTGCTGTTTAAATACTGTTATGTAAGAAGTATTATTCTGTATACGTGACCATTTTTGGGAGTTACGTGCCCATTAACATAAGATTAGGTGCACCGTACCTACTTAATACTGCCGCTTTTTCGCAAATTATAAAGAAGCTGGGCATCCTAAATAAGGTGAAGCGATATTTCACGCCTGGACAGCTTTTAACCCTATACAAAGCGCAAGTCCGATCCTGCATGGAGTATTGCAGCCACCTTTGGGCTCAGCGAAATATCAACTTGCTGCGCTTGACTCGGTGGAACGCAGAGCTAACGTACGAGCTACGTAGAACTGGTGGATGCCAAGCTTCACAGCTTGGCTCATCGCCGCAAGGTTGCCTGCTTGTCGGTCTTCTACAGATTGTACTTCGGTGAGTGTGCCCAAGAACTCCACGAACTCATTCCACCGGCCCCCTTCTACCTTCGGTCATTCAGACGCACAGCAAGTTACCATCCCTGCCTAGTTGCTATTCCACCAATTCGCACTAAGCGTTTTCAAATGTCTTTTATAATGCGCACAGCAAAAGAGTGGAACTCTTTATCTGCGTCTGTGTTTCCGAGCGCATACAACCCGAATCTCTTCAAAGTAAGAGTGAACAGGCTTCTTCTGGGTAAGCTCACTCCATCGTCGACTTTGCCTCTGTCACCTCTGACCTAGACTAGAGTCAAGAGCAGACCCATTTCAAAGAAAAAATATAAAAATAAATTCTCCCACCAACCGAACTTCGGACAAGGTGGCCAAACTCAACGGAGATTAGCCAAGTACGCGGGAGATATTATAGTGAACAAGTGTGTGTGCAGACACAGGTGCACTGTCTGTTCACGACCGGGGAGATATCAGGCGCAGGACCAACGCCTTTACGTGCTATCTGAGGCACGGGAGTTTCACACCAACAACTTTCAAATTCTGGCCTGCTACTGAGAATATAAAACCCAATAACACTTTGCTCTACCCGGGAATCCAACCCAGGACCACACGCAGTAGCGGTCCTAGGGCGGTGCGAGCGGTGCGAAGGCACCGGGCGCCTCGACAAGTAAGTTACTATCATCAATGACTGGTGCCTGGTGGACAGTCCACCAGACAGAAGTCTTTGATGATAGTAACTTACTATAAAGCCGATCGTCTACAAGCAAGCAAGCGACTGCATATGCATATATCATACTTAGGAACATAGTACATAGAGGGGCGCCACGTTAAGATTTTGCACTACCTAAAAAAAATTCTAGGGCAGCCTCTGACCACACGCTCAGTAGTTGCGCTTGCGAGCACTGGACCCACGAGGCAGTTGTCGCCGTTTATACTTTGCAAATTGACTGTAACTCGTAACTAAGAAAATACTTGAATAAAAAAAATAGACCAGTATTCACAACAATTCGAAACGCTTCTGTGCCAATCGAATATCAATCAATGTTATCGAAGGAGTCCTCTAAAAATCCGAAAGCTGCTTAGAAATCCGAAACCCAAAAATTTTGACAGTATCAATTAGACGACCGCTACTGTTCCGATAGCTATTTGGGATTCGGCAAATCAGGTAACCGAAAATGTGTCATTTTCGGCTCGCAAGCCTGTCAAATGGTTGTGAAAAATTATGCAGTAGTTTGTTTAAAAAAAATCCTTACATTTATCACGCTGAATCTAGACTTCTTTCGACCACAGCATGTCCTCATTCTTCCACTACATGACCTCACCGGCTTCCAAATCTTTCCATTCAACCAAGAACCAGTTTTTATTGTGCTCCTCACAATATGTAGTATGCCCAAGGATGGCCTTAAGAGGATATTTATTGCCCACGCGTGGGTAGGCGTGTTACTCACATGACATCAAGATCTAGACTTTTGTTAGGCTAACCTTGGTTGAGACAAAATTGGCTAAGAGGTGTACCAATCAACAACGAATGATAATTTGTTTTGAAGTTGTCACTTCAAAAAAAAAACAGTGGCACTCCAGGAGTGCCGAGAGAAGTGAAAACTTGCAAAAGCATAGTCATTTTATATGTTTGACGGTCATTCTTCCCAAAGAAAATGTACCGCGCGTTGATGTCTTTATAATGGCCAAAACTTAAAACAGAGGTGTCGGTTACGGTAACAGAGTCGCGAGTTCGAGTTCAATGATTTTTTCTGATCTCAAAAAAAAAATATTAATAAAAATATTATAAATTTATTCCTCGAAATGCATGAACATGAGAAGAGCATGAAGGATTCGTAATAAATAAAATCGATAGAAGTTTCATTTGGTGCGTTTCAAAGTTGGTGCGTTTCGAGGATTACCCCGTTTATTGACTGCCAAGTTAGTCTTGTGGTCGCGCTACTGCCGAGCATGAGGTCCTGGGTTCAGTTCCCAAGTCGAGCAAAGTGTTATTGGGTTTTCTATTAGGAATTTCTCAGAATCGGGATTTGTGCCAGGATGATGGCAATTAGCTCGCCCCCTAGCTATCACTTAAACATACCTTACTAGAAAAATATGGGTGCACTGTCCACGTCTGCGTAAACCTTCGCGGGATACATGCATGATTTAAGTAGAATGAAGATCTAATGTGTCAGTGACAAAATTGGTCTTTTGAGACTAATCTACATAGTAAGTAATTGGCACTGATGTCTCTAGTTCTTTCCCAATTTACACAGTGTGGGGTTCTCAATAACAAGAAGTGCGAGTTTCTAAATTTTCTTATGTAATTCTCCAAGCTAAGTAAACAATTTGATGACCTCTCAAAAAGTAAATTTTCTTTAGTTCTCAACATTTTCGGTCACGTCCGGCCTACGGCGGGTCATTTATGTAACTTTAGTTCATTAAAATTTCATAGCTCAATTAACACAATTTTCGGAGCCAAATTCTAATGCAAATGAAAGTGTGTTAGACTTTTTATTATATAAGAAATTATATTAATAACCATTTCTTTCTTTCAACTGTGAAAATCGCTGCTCTCTTCAGATGGATAGGCGTTGAGACACGAAAAACAAGGCGTAAAGTTCCTCATCTTCCGACCGGACGGGTGTTGTGTCTGGTGGACTACTGTTGATATCGGGATGTTGTGTCATACTAATGCTAATCAAGCGGATAACTTTGCTTGCGCGATGCAGGATTTTGCGTGGCTGCGGTGTGAAGCATAGTTCGCATGCCCTCAGGCGCAAGCTTTTGCAGGTTCCACCATTTTCAATTAATTCAGAAATAAATCGATTGAGGAAACATGGCATGGATAGACGAAAAATTTAGTCACTGTATAGTTGCTGTTCAGAAAAATATACAACCTTGGATTTCTACAAACCAATTCGAATAAGCTAAATGTCTTATGAAAAAACCGAGTTAACAGATCTTGAAACGATAATACTTAGTTCTAAATAAAGTATAATCTTAGGTCGTAATCAAAGCCAGCGATCTAGAATTCTAGCATAGTCACTAGACTGCAAGCTAACCGCATGGCGTGACCCTAGTGACGTAGCCACACGTCACAAAGGTCAATCACCTCAGCACGGACGTAGAATAGGCATTTTGTAGCAATTCGCGCCTTTTTGAACCGACGCCATTTTGATTCGGTATTTAAAATGAGTGATTGTTAATTTTGTTTTTTTGCGATTATTTTGTGGTAGGTAAACACAAAGGAATAAGGTTGATGAACTACCTACGAGTTTGGCGCAGTGGTTGGACGATTGGCTTTTACACCCCCCGGGTCCACAAAGATCTACATAATTAAATATATAGTTAGGTACTACCTACACATTGTAGAATGCAATCTATTATAAACGATTGAGTTTTGGGTCGCGGTTTCGTGTCCCATAGCTGTACGAAATATTGTTTTTATTTGGGTAACTTAAAGTCGATAGCACAAGATACGGAAAATTGGAGAAGTGGGGGGGAGACCTTTGCCCAGCAGTGGGACAAAATAGGTTAACATAAAAAAGTCGATAGTTTAGGTTTTAATGTTTGTGACGTGTGTGTCAGATTTTTATGACTTTATGGTACCTACCTATACAGATAAAGAAACCTCATGTTAGATGTGGCCATGATTGAGCGACGAATAAGCGTTCTGGTCCTTCGAGCGTGAAGTTCTGAGGCGGTTATCCCAGCCATCTAGCCATTCAAATTACAATTCGGTTTAAACTTAAGCGAAGGCTACGTACCTACATAAAACTCTTTTCCTACTTATTCAGATCCCAGAAATGATGATTCAGAATGTTTCTGAAACTGGGAAAAACCTTTTCCGTGTAGAATCTCGGCTTCGCAGCTTGATAACTCTATATAATTTTAACGCCATCATTACATCTTGCAACACCATAAACCGCATAACCATACCGCTAATGTATCCCAAGCCTTACAACAAAGAGAATTTATTCTTTTTTACAAGTACTTTTAATTATGTATTAAGGCTAGTTCTCACATTAGCTATGATCTACCATAAATGTGTGGGTAACATGCAATGGCCCACTTTCTTCTTTTTTTATTTGGTCAATTATACGGGCGCGATCATTTTTTGTTACATTATCTTATTGTTCTGTTCAAGGTTGAAAGTTTAGTGAGATTAAGTGTTTATGTTGCCTTTCTTTGTCTATCATTAGGTTTATTTGGCGATGGCTTTTACTGCGGACTAAAGCAACAATTTTTATTTATTTGGAGTCTGCTGATGTTATGGCGGCCATGTTTTTGATCGAATTCCAGATTCTTAATTAAACAAATAAAAAAAAGTAGAAAGAAAATATACTTTTCTGTTTACAATCATTTTCTGAAACTAACAGAGAGAGCGCTATAATTTCTTTACCTAAATAAAAAATAGAAATAATCCATAGTTTAAATACACAATAAATCCTCCAATATCACACAAAATCATAATACGATGCGTTGCGATGCGCAAGCACAAACAATGGTTGAACTGCGCCTGGGCAATTCGCGGAACGATCGGGTGATGCGGAAATAAACCACCGCACACCGTGGGAGATCCGGAGAAAACAATGTTTGTGAGAGGTGTTTATGAAATATCATTGTTGTGAATGAAATGTCTGTAGATCTGAGGAGCAATTCTCATAATTTGAAGAACATTCACAGTCTAATCTCAGTCTCATCATCTGTCAAAAATATCTCTAATGTCAGTACATTTTTGACAAGTTTTTGACAATGATTGTCGCTAAGATGAGATTTCGACTAGATTTTTAACGTTTAATTGGCCTTCTGTATGTTGGCTAAGTACTTACGTAATGTGTACATTTATAAGTATCTAGGTACAGTCAGCAAAAGAGATAAGTATGCAGGATCGTCGGATATAGTTGAAGTTTAGCAAGAAACCGAAGGATGTGGTCGACTGAAATTTAATTTGATAAATGAGCTGTTTGTTTTCTATTAATAAAATTAAATACCATTCGAGAACATCCATCGGTTTCTTACTAAACTTCAACTATATCCGACGATCCTGCATATTTATCTTTTTTGTTGACTGTACCTACGTACCTTTTTCACCCTAGACTTTTTTGGGTGTACTTACAAGCTTGTCATGATCCACGTTCCTTAAAGGAATCAGTCACGGACTCATTAGCATACGCACGATGTTTTACTTTGCCCGTGTTTTAGAAAGTTCTCGACGTTAAATTTAGATAGGTTTATCAGTATCACTGAATCGAAATATTTTATTAACAGTTAGTGCTAGGTACCATCTGAAAAAAATACGATCGGCAATGTCTTTGTAAAAACTACATAAGTAGGTAGGTACGACAACTAGTGTTAACGTTAGGTAATAGTTGCAGAGTGAAAAAAGAAAACTTAGTTTAAGGCACAAAAGTGTTCTCTTAGAATTCTTTCATACTCAGAAGTCAAAAGTAGCGCCGGCCCAGTTGTAACGGCCGCGACTTACAAGTTGTAGGTCGTAGGTTCGAACCCAGACAGGCGCTTTACTTTTCGAAATTATTTCATCACCATTGCTCTTAAAACGGTGAAGGAAAACGCGTTCTAGAACCAAAAAATCGAAAAGATGTGACATCTACCAGCCCGCACTGGGCCCGCGTGGTGGATAACGGCCCACTCCCTCTCACCGAGAGAAGGCCTGTATCCCAACAGTGTGAACATTATAGGCTGAATATGCAGTAGCCAAACCAAACACCGAACAATACATATATTAAAATGATAAATAATATTCAAATATTTCTCATTTTTCAGTTGTCGGTGGCTGAGGTGGAACTCCGCGCGGCTCTCGAGGAGCGTGACAATCTGATGAACGACGCCAACTACAGCAGTCTGCAGAACGACGAGGCTGTCACGAAGGCGAGACAGGAGAGAGACGACGCCCTGGAGAGGAAGAAGGCTGCTGAGGTAAGGACCTTCACTTCCTATCACTAGAACAGAACCTTGGAGGCCATTCAGTAATTGCCTGCAAGCTTCTTGTAGGATCCAACAAGGCAGCTGACAAATAAGATCGGATTGTAGCGGTATCTACAACGCCACATGCGAACAACGCGTCATACTGACGTCACGCAAAATCCTGCATCTCGCAAGCAGAGTTTACCGCGCAACTAGCACAGATACAACGGCCCGACATGAATCATCGGGCAGTTGCCCGCCAGACACAACACCCGTCTGGTCGGAGGCTTCTCCTTTTTCTATAGAGTATGAGTGAACTTTACACCCTGTTCCTCATACCTCTATAGGATATTGCAGTTTGCAATTAAAATCCGAGATGCTACTGCATAATTGACACAATAATACTTGTAGCACACAATACCTACTTCTTTGAGCAAGCAAACAAGTGCAAATGGGATAGCAGAAAAGCCACAGAATTTGTTGACCACATTGATATAATTTTACGTAAAATTCCGTTGTCGATTCTTCTTTGATTACCTCTCTCTTATGCTTGTTTGATTACCAGCGGTGCAAATCTTTTGCCAAATCCCAGAAGGTCGCAATATGACAAATATTTCATTTGTGCTTCTAACTTTTCAGGTGGCCCTCGCCAAGACCAGGGTGGAGCTGATGCAAGCCAACAGCCAGCTGTACGAAGCTGTTCGCCAGAAGGTGGACCTTGGGCAGCAACTGGAACAGTGGCAGGTATGTGACAAAGCCTGGATGGACGTTATGCATAAGTATCTTCTTTGTTCGATAGGACGATAGTTTATTACATTTTGTTGGATCAAAACTTAGGCCCTTCCTCGACGTCGACCGACGTGACGGTGGCAACGCATGCCAAGATATTAAGCTTTTAAACGCACAGTTTCTCGACGGTTGAAAGCAGGATGACGACAAAGAGTTTCTTGATCCTTAATTAACTTTTTCTTTGCGTTACAGTGAGGTATAATGCTCTATCAGCTGAGATCCGCATTTCTCTTTTCGTTGTAAAATTACTGAATAATGAAAAGGAAGGCAAACAGCCAGTTAGGACTGTCCACCAAAAATCTTGTAAATCTTACCGAGAATTTAAGAAATGTGCTTTCCAAACTCCTTCGCGGTCTACTAATTCTTAATCATAAGTACTGGATCTGACATTTTACTCAAAATTAACGTGAAGTCATTAAACTTTTTTTGAAGAGGCTTGATTAATGTTAGAAGTAGGTAGGTACCTATCGTTAAAATACCAACCAAATAAATGTTGAGCTGTGGAACTAAATGAAAAAGCGCCGTGCAGATCTGATGATTTTCAAGTTTAAGGTCGACAGAAGTATTGTTGTATTTTATTTAACGAAATATTGGAAATGCTTAATGAGATAAACGAATATTGTTCAATTAGGGATACAGGACCCGTAAAATGAGATTTATTTCGAGACCCTAATCCTGGACGATTGAATTTGGTTTATATGCATTTGCAAAATCTTACTTAATAACTTTTTAAATTCCAGATGGATATGCAAGAGCTCATCGACGAGCAGATGAAACACAAGCTGACCACACAAGAGAAGCGAAGGAAGCTACCAGAACAGCCTCCTCCCACCAGAACCTCTCGACTCCTTGGATTTTTTCATCGGTGATCTGTTGTACCCCACTCTTGGTGCGCCTCTATGAAGCCATAGACCACTCTACCATATCAACTCTCTACCTTATCATCATCAAATATTACCATCCATCATCATTACCAGCTGCCTACAGTTTATTTTTAATACTTTTGTACAAAAATCTATCAAAATTATCCGCAGCGACCGTCATCTTGGCTTGCCGTATGGACGTGTCCGCGATCACCGAGTTTTTAGGTTATTTTCTAATTTTATTTTTTAAACCGTGTGATTTTTACACTATCGCAGTGATTGTTAGTGTCCTAGTTAGATTGTTTATAGTTAGTTTACGTTTAATTTTTAATGTTTTATTGTGTCTTTTTAGTTTTTCACTGTAAAATGGCTGGTATAATGGCATTTGGGCATTCTTATTACCCGGTAGGGCGGATTTAGTACAACAGATAAGTTTATTTAGACGGACGGAAACCCAAGAGATTAAAGATCTTCGGTCCGTGTCACGACTAACGATAAAATTACAATACGATTCGATATGAAACGAAAATGAACTCTAACCTACAAAATAAGTCATAATAATCCGCCATTTTAATACGTCAGCCATTTTAAAACTTAACTTACTAGTTTACTACCCATTGCTTTATTTGTAAATAATGTTTTATTAAATTGAGATTACCTTAACTATGTATGTGTGTATAGTTGGTACTTATACATAATTATACGTAAATCTTCACTTCAAGTGAGATGTTCGGTGCACCTAAAGTGTAAAATTAGTTTTTACCGCCTGTTTCTACCACGGAGAAATACGAATTAGGTAGTTTTGCGGTAATTTAATACAAATATCTTTATAAAAGAGGCTGAGTAATACCTCCCTATTCGATTATAAAGAATGGAAAAAAAAAACACGGATAGGTTTTGCATGGTCTTGCAAGCCTGAGGGATTAAAAGCCCGGTTCAGGCGAAATTATAATTGGATTTTTCTATTAGAAAAAATCTTAGTTGATAGTAAGCAAGCGAAAGTGATTGATATACTTATAGGGGGGCTAATTCCCCTTCCAGTCAATTCTGATCATCAATTTTTATTTAAATAAGGATGAGCAGTTTCGAGGATCAAAGGATCTTAACTGCACCATTGATATACAATTACATTAAATATTAAGTGCAGTCCGTCAAAACTGCCATAAAAACCTTACTGGGTTGCCTTAAAAGAAAGGTTTTAGAACTATTTTCTAATCTGGTATTACTCGGTCTCTTGAACTACTTAAATAAGTTATTAAAAAGTGGTAAAACAGGCCTTTAGATATAATAGAAATAGATCGCTAAATAATGAAGAACATTTAATAGCCATATTACTTACATTACTAATGTTTTACTGAATACTGATATGGTCCACTTTGACGTCTAGTTCACATTGACCGGCGAATATTGATATTGGTACCAATTCTCTTGTGCACAAGCTGAACTTAGTTTGGGCTATTACCATCTTTTTCCCTCCAACGAATCAAAAAGGGACGAAGGTATTTATGAGCTGTCAATTTCAGTTAACCTAGAACTTCCACACCAAAAACGCTTAAGACTAAAATCACGGCGAAGTTCAAGTAAACTAATTTGACATCTGTAACTTCCTTCCGGACCGGTCTTTTCTCGAACTGTCTGTCGGTAAGAGATGTCAATTCTCCGGTCGGATTGAATATAGTTATAAGACACTGCTTTATCCCCTTGGTGAACCAGGGAATCGGCGCTATTGTCTTGTCATTGATCTTTATTAATTACGTCATTGTAAACGTGATACTTATCTCTGATTAAACAAACATTGTATAAAATAACCAAGACAATGTCACACTTTCGCCAGCCAATGTCGACATTGACCAGTAGTATAAAACAGACGCGAATTTAACATGATCTGGTGGAATTTTTAGAATAATTTGTGTGTAGCATAATTCACGATTTTTAGTAAAATATCACGTATATTTAAATAAATTTATAGGTATATATTTTGAATTGTTTTGCAATAGTAATGTAGTTGTTACTTAATTATTGTTCTGTGCCTTAAAAGTACCTGGCCTTGTAAAGTGCCTTTTCTATAGAAATGTCAATTGTATTTATATTATTAATAATATACCGATACAGCCTTAGAAAATGTTCTGTTGGATTTTCACACTGACTTCAAAGAAAACTGTAAGAATAAGGCCGTGTCCTAACATAAGCGAACATCGGGCGATTATGCGATCGTCGCGTTCATTTGTCACACATTCCGTTCGGAAAACCGGAAAGCGTGCTCTGTTCATCGACGTGACGACTCGTTCGCGTTCGCCGAACAAAATGAAGGCGCCGATCATTCACGCGTCGATCGCTTATTAGTACACGGGGACACAATCAAATTAAATGTCCACCGAACAAGCATGGTCTATTAAATTAAATATATATCTAGATTTTAGGTAAACGATAAAGTCAACTTTACTTCTATCGAAAAAAAAAAAGTTGATCGTAACTTTCGTGCGTGGCAAATTGGCTATGACCCAGCCAAGTTCGACAACAGTTTTCTAAAGATTTAGAAATAAATAAATGACAGCACATTTACTATCATAACAATAACAGAAAAGAGAATTAATAAAGCTCTCTTGAGTGCATTTATGCATATAAAATATATCTTTGTGTGTATAATCTTACCACTCTATTGTCAGCAAGAATAGGTTCAG
Organism: Mesoligia furuncula; assembly: GCA_916614155.1. Taxonomy (NCBI): domain Eukaryota; kingdom Metazoa; phylum Arthropoda; class Insecta; order Lepidoptera; family Noctuidae; genus Mesoligia; species Mesoligia furuncula. The sequence continues at coordinate 3,962,776 of OU744810.1, forward strand.
AAAAAATAAATATTATACTTTTCTACATAATAATATATTTGAATTATTGAATTGTTTATATATTATAAACATGCTCAAGTATATAAAATAATATATTGCTCACATACATATACATATTGAATACTAGTTTCCAATATAAAACGTACTTACCTAAAAATACAACATAGTGCAAAACATGTTTTTTTTTATTTAAAAAAAATGCTTCTCTTGTAGTCGAAATTATTATGAACACCATAATTCATATGTTTTTATAAAAATATGTTTTGCTCTGCCTGTTCAGATTTAAAATTAAAATAAACCCCGTAATGATCCTATGCAAGGTTATATGTTTTAAACTCAAATTAATTTCTGTAATAAATAAATTTAAATGACTTTGAAATAATATTAATTAATAAATTCTTATTATTCTGTGTAACTTGTACTAAAAAGAATGGAAAAAATTGGATACCTTCCGAATTACACCTTGTTTAGTTCTACAATTAACCGGTAGGGGCGCTAGTATCATTGTTTTATTTTTAAACCAGTACGTTTTATTTTCCATTTTTCTATATTCTATGATATTAATATTTTACTTAACAATGCAATAGGATAATGCAAAAGCAATATACTTAAATTATTGCAAAACGTATTTATGCGCATATGTAGTTGCACGATCAACTTTATACTTTATGTCACTGTAATAATATTTTTTTAAATAAAATAATTTTCATCACTTATTCGAAAGATATAATAATTGTACTTAATTTATTTTTAAGACTGAACTAATAATTATTGAATTAAAATATTGATTTTTATAGTTGCTGTATCCGAAATTTAATTTGCAAAACATTTTATTTTAACAATAGTTTTCTGTATTTTTACTTTGTTTTCCTATTTAGCACAAAACACTTATATGGCGAGTATAACTTCTTAGTCATTCCATTTTACTATAAATTCTTTGGACTTATTACATTACCTAACGACCAAAATACTTCGCTGAGTATAAACGGTTTGAAATTCCGTAAATCCGTACCATTTGTTTTGACAAAATTTGCAAAATTTTCTTCAACTTTTCTCTAGAAAACATTTACATTTTTTACATTTAAAAATGACTGATTCTTTTCTTGGAGAGAAACATTACAAACGGTACCTATTTTATTACCTATCTAGGTAACGTTTGGTTGCAAGGAGAAAAAAAAATGTAATAAATCCATTCGAATTATTTATGTACATTAATACATGTTCTATTACATGAACCAATCCATCGTTTTATTAGTGCAAGTGTACTTAATAAGCACATTTTCATAAGTACCTACTTAAATAATCGTAATTTATAAGATCTTAATAGTGACTAGAAATATCATTATAAATAATTAATTATGTTTATGGAATTAATAAATAAAGAATGAGTTTAAACTGAAAATTATATTTTATTATCTACCTATCCTACTATCCGTTCATAAGATTTCATAAGATTTTATACACCATGACCTTTATTCTCTTCTCCATAAGGTTTATGTCAGAAGTAAAATAATTGATGAAGTAACGTGTCATGGTACATAAAATACAAACATGAGATAATCAGCCTCGTCGTTGGTCTAGTGGTCGCAAGCAGGCCCCTCTTTTCCATTGGGCACTCTGGGCAAGTGCTCAGGGCCCCGCGATCTTCGGGGGCCCCGGCCTGCTCTCATAAAAAAAATTGCAACCACCGTTCCATTCTACGTATTATTAGTAGGTACCCGATTCAATTACAAAATAAGTGATTTGCAGTTCGATTTACAATAAATTTCTAGCCCGCCAGATATGAAATATTAGTATGTTTTCTACACAGGGGGCCCCATGATCCTTATGTGCCCAGGGCCTCCAACAGGTTAAAGACGGCCCTGGTCGCAAGTGCTACTGCAGGGCAAGAGGTTCTGGGTTCGATTCCCAAGTCAGACAAAGTGTTATTAGGTTTTTCCATCAGGAATTTCGCAGTAGGTATTGTTACCGCACTCTGTATTTGTATCCGGTTGGGGGCAATATTCTAGCCCCCTTTTACATGGGATTTAAGAGCGTTTACGCCGTACGGCATTTCATACAAATTTTCAAGCCCTTGTTTTTCGAAATTAATGAACGGATTTTAATGAAACTTCCTAAGCATAAGCAGGATACAAAGGTCTAAAAAGTTAGTAGAGAACATTTTCGAAATGTCTTATATAAAAAAAGATAACTGGAAATATCTGTTTCTATGGAAAATTTAAAATCGGTCTAATTTGGCTGTAACACTGTTTTTCGAAAATGTTCTCTACTAACTTTTTAGACCTTTGTATTTTGCTTATACGTACGAAGTTTCATTAAAATCGGTTCATTTACTTTGAAATAAAAGGGCTTGAAAGTTTATATGAAATGCCGTTCGGCGTAAACGCTCTTAAACACAACTGGCGAAATGTGGATGTACTACAGAAGTGATGAAATCAATCAATCAACTCAGCCTATTGCAGTCCACTGCTGGACATGAGCCTCTCTCAGGCTGCGCCACAACACCCTGTCCGCCGTGTCACTGACTCTGGCACAGCCACCATCAGGGATTTTAATATTGATAACACAAAAAAATAGTCGCTAATTAGTCGAAATTTGTCGGCATATTTCAGAATTTGTAATCGTTTTTAGTGAACTCTTCGATCTTGCTCTTGGACTATACCTTACTAATTGAACTCATTATATCTCCTAAACTAAGACCCAATTAAATCTGTGACTTGGCGACTGATTACGACTAATTATTGCGACAAAATATGGGAGAAAACAGATCTTCACTAGGTGCTCTAGTTTTTGAGATATAAATGTGCTGGGGAGACTCCCTCCAGATCGGCCACCTATAAACCCCTATATATTTTGAACCAGTGACCGACAAATTCTGATATTTGGGGACAAATTTCGACTAATTAGCGGCTATTTTTTTGTAATATCAAAATTAAAATCCTCGATGGTGGCTCTGCTAGTGTCAGTGATACCTGTCCGCCGCCTTCCGCATCCAGTCCATCCGAAACGGAGTTACCGACATAGCTTGCAGAGTAAACAAACTGAAGTAGCAGTGGGCTGGTCATGTTTGTCAAAGGACAGATGGCCGGTGGAGCAGACGAGTCCTGGAGTGGAGACCGCGTATCGGCAAGTCTAGTGTGGGACGCCCCCCAGCTAGATGGACGGACGACCTAAAGAAAGTGGCTGGAACGGAGTGATGAAATATCATCATCATCATCATCATTCTCCTGCCCTTATCCCAATTTATTTGGGGTCGGCGCAACATGTCTTTTTCTTCCATACTTCTCTATTAGTCGTCATCTCGGTAGTCACCCCCTTTCTAACCATATCATCATTCACACATTCCATCCATCGTTTCTTTGGTCTTCCCCTACTCTTATAGCCGTCGACATCCATACTCAAAACTCTCCTCACGACATTTTCCTCATTTCTTCGTAACACATGCCCATACCATGACAACCGATTCCCACGCAACTTTTCAGTTACCGGTGCCACTTTCAAACTTCCTCTTATGTACTCATTTCTTATTCTATCCATTCGTGTAACACCACACATCCCTCTAAGCATTCTCATCTCTGCTGCATGCAATTGCCTTTCATTCATCCCTTTTGTGGCCCAACATTCTGATCCATACACGACAGCAGGTCTAATAATGGTTTTATATATCTTCCCCTTAAGTTTAAGGGGAATGCGGGAGTCGCAAATTGTTCCCGTGACCTGCCGCCATTTCATCCATCCAGTGTTAATTCTGTGCTTAACAGTCCGATCTACTTCGCCATCGCTTTGCACGAGTGAACCGAGATACCGAAAGTCGGAACAGACTGGGAGAAATGCACCATCAAGTGCTATAGCTCCAGAACTGGAGAGACCGCCGAAATCGCAGAACATATATTCGGTTTTGGTTCTGCTGATTTTCAAGCCAACATTCTCCAGCTTCTGTTGCCATTTCTCCAATCTGCTCTGGATCTCAGGTCCATCTTCACCGACAAGGACAATGTCATCGGCAAACAACATGCACCAGGGTGCCTCCTCCTGGATGTCCGACGTAAGAGCGTCCATAATCAACAGGAAGAGGTAAGGACTTAAAGCCGATCCCTGGTGCAAGCCTACAGCCACACTGAACTCGTCGGTATTGCCGGCAGCCGACCGCACGTAGGTACGAGATTGACTGTACATAGCACGGAGTGAAGAAATAGTTTACACAAAATAAAGTGCATGCTTGTGTTCGAACCCAGCACCTGCTACTTGTAAGTTGCGACCGTAACCACTGGGCCACGACTGCTCTAATTCTTTGAGCTCATACGTCAGGATGTTATGCCGCTTCTCCTGTGGAGCTAGCTGCGGTATACCACCAGCTCGCTTCTCAAGAAGGAAAAACCTACGTTTATTTGGGACATGCCATAAGTACCTACACACTGATGGCAGCAATAGACAATGAAATTAAGATATTAAACTGTAAGTACTTGTGGAAGTTAATTATGAGAGGTGATGCGTTGAAGCAGAAATACTTGTCTGTATAGGATATCCTCCAAGGAAGACCGTCCTTACCACTATAAATTTTTCTATTAATAAATGGCTTCACTCTTGTACTTGATTTCGCCTGAAGGAAAGCCATGAATATACTTCACCTAGAGGATTTCAAAGTTAAGAACTTCTGAGAAGTCAAATGCTATCGGTAATAACGTATACATGGATATTGACCTGGTGGAGGCGGCAAAGATGCTTTCTCCATCTTTTATCTCTGTCGCCAAGTAGTGTCACTCCGTGTCGCTGTATCCACTCTTTAAAATGTATGGGTCTGATAGTTACTTGGAAATTCACGGTGATACTTGTGGCGGCATCTAGATCGCCACATGCGAACTACACATCATGTTGAGGTCACGAAAAATCCTACATCGCGCAAGCAGATTTTACCGCACAAAGGCTTCTCCCAAATCCGTCCAAGCATTCTTTTCCAGGGCCACCTCGATCCAAACGTTGCGGTAAGCATCTAGGTCCTCTCACCACCTCTTCCTTTAACCAACGCAAACTAAACACGATTTTCGTGGGTACCGTGCTAGTGATCGAATTGAACTCCTAGGATAAAGCAAGATTCACTTGCAAGAAATCCCACTCTATCATAAAAAAAGTTTTTGATCTAAAAAGTAAATAAAGCGTCAACAGTGGCAACTTCAACTAAGAATATCAAAAATAAGAGAAGAAAATATAAATTTCAAAAACACCGGTCTAATATGTCACCGTGAACGTCTTACGAAAACATTTGTTTACTGGACATTATAATATTATTTTCTTTTGTTGTATTCCTATATTTTAGTAATCGTTTATCAAAATGAGGCCCCAAGAGGAACGGAAGCCACAACAGGTGGAGCAGAAGGTTGCGGACCCTGAAGCAGAACTCAGCAATGCCCTGAGAACTGTAAGGAAGTTTCCTCTTCTCTTGTATCCTATAGAAAAGCTCATGTGGTGGTAATAATATAAGCTAGTCAACAAGCAGGTAGCGAGGCTAACAGACTGTCCTGCTGGTGTACCTATCGTTATGAATTTCGTTAACGTCATTTCCCACAGTGAAATAAATCGATGATGGCACATGAATTTTAAGAAGTTGATACAGCAACACGCAGCAGCAATACTTGGCGACTCAGATAAAATGATGGATTAAGCTCCTTCTAAGTAAGAGCGAATAGGCATCTTCAGTATTTCCTTCGTAGACCTTATCCATCGCTTTCCATAGAAATTGAGTAGACCAGGTACAAGAGCGAACCCATTTATTAATAGAAAAAGTAGGTAATAGGAAATCCTACTCAAGTATTTCTGCTTAAGGACATCTTTTACTTCTCCCTAACTTCCACAAGCACTAACGGTATCATATCTTCACTACACCCTCTGTTGCTGCCCATAGTGTTGTACTTATGGCACATCGTGTCAAATAAACACATTGTATTTCTTTCTTTCACAGTACCTGAAACTTGCGCCACAATGCAGCGTGGAGAAGCGAGCTGGTGGTATACCACAGCTGGCTCCACAGGAGAAACAGCTCAACATCCTGACGTATGAGCTCAAAGAAACCCTGCTTTGCATCAATGTTAGTTGCCCATATCTTTTGTATTTCGTTATGCCATAGAGCATAGAGCACGAAATTACCGCGCCAGCAGCGTCTAGAGACTTCACTTCTACTCATAAAATTCGCGGAGCCGGAAGTGTGTTGAGCGCACAACTTCTGTCACGGACCGTCTTCAAAGCTATCAGTTTCCGTACGTCAGTTGTGTCGTAGTGTGAGATAACGGTGACACGCTTGGTTTGTATCATCATCAGCCTATAGCAGTCCACTGCTGGACATAGGCCTCTCCTATTGCATGCCATTCAACTCAATTTTCGGCAACGCTCAGCTGTTACCAGCCCTCCTGCGGAGATCGTCGCTCCACCTAGCCTGAGGGCGTCCCACCTTTCGTATGGAAACTTGGTTTGTATGGAAAGTGGTTATAGAGACTATGCTGCCTCTAGCAGCGACCACCAAGGCGTCTCCGTGTTCTATGTGTCAAACTAGTAGTCGTTCTACTGGGGTATTCCTCGAAATGCACCAACTTCAAAACGCACCAAAAGTACTCCAGGAAAAAAAAACTTATAATTTTATTCCTCGAAATGCATCAACGATGAAACCTAGAGAAGAGCATGAAGGGTTCGTAATAAATGATATCGATAGACGTTTCATTTGGTGCATTTCAAAGTAGGTGCGTTTCGAGCAATACCCTGTTCAACTTGATATTGGTCACTGCCGGAGTGCCGGCTATGGACAATGCGATACCAGAGGCACATCAGTTGCCCAGGGTATCGTTTTACTTCATAAAGAGTCTGCATTTTGTAGCTCCTTTGAATGACCTCTGGAGCATGATCTCATTACGATCTCTAGCAGTGATCCTCCGTGCCCGATTGCCAAATCTGGATGCACAAGCATTGCTACAGAATACAGAATAGATGAACCATTTCAATAATTAAATACTATTGATCAGGTACAATACGATCACTCTCTGTCAGAAACAAAAGTGCGAAATATGTTTGGAAATGTTAAGCCACATATTGCCCATTTTTATATTATTTTATTAAACTTGAGCCCCCCCCCCCCCCCCCCATAATTACACGACGCAAGTTTCGTGCATGGTATCATAAAATGATAGCAAAAAAAAAAAACACCGTTTAGATGGTGCAACGTTTATTGTTATATTAACATAGGTAGGTATGCCACAGGCAATGAAATTGTAACGTGTAAATCAGGTTTTAAGCCTAGCCTAATCTAGTCTAGTCAAATCTTTACATTATTAAACTCATCTTCAGCTTGCCAGAAAAGGTCAGCACGCAATCCGCGACGCTCACGTGAAGAGTGGGACTCACAAGTCCATAGTGGAGTATGAGCAGCTGGAGAGTGAGTTGAGAGACGAGAGGGCTCAGCAGGCGGAGCTGGACTGCCTCAACTACCTCGCGCAGAAGAATGTAATCGAACTCTCCAAGAAAGTTCCTACTGAGGCTGATGTGAGTACTCGAAAACGCAAATAAGGGATTACTAATTCGGCCTTATTAATTCGGCCTATAGGACAAAATTCATTCCCAAAATGTAAAAAGCTAAAACAAACAACATTTTTTGGTGAATTCCGAATTCAATAAAGTCTTGACTGATATTATTTGGTTTTCATTTTACATAGATCTCCTGCGCTAGAGAGCATGTTTTAAATGAGAGCATGTGTAAATGTTATGTCATACCAACTCTTATCTTCGCCTGCTCAGGAATGGCATGGATCCAACTAATCCAAGCATGGCGAAAATAATTTCTTAATCTCTGTGAATAGATCCGAATTAGGACGTTTTTATAGTTATTTTACCTCTGACAGCAACCCTCCAGCAGTCCTAAGACAACTATCATGTTACGATAAAGATCACTTTGATTTTGATAGTGATGCCAAATCAGTGGAATAAAAAAAAATATAAAAACTAACAATAGAAAAAACTGTTTTTTCTATTCCGTGGGTAAAAGTGTCATACGGATTTGCTCACGCACGCAGGATTAGCGAGCTTTAGAATCTCAGAGGTCACCGGTATACCGTACGGCGTATAATATTCAGGGATAGCTTCCTACTATATGATTCATTACGTCATTAGGACCACCCTGCGTTGAAATTTTCTTCGGAAATTGCTGTTCCATACCATTTGACCGCGTAGGTATTGTACCTTTGTAGGAAAGCTTTTTTTTTACCTACGACAAATTTCAACACACTAAGGTCCAAGTGCCACCCTGTAAAAGTCCTCCAAACCGTATTTCGGCCACGGCGGCCAAACGAAAACTAACCTTCGGCGCGGGAGATAATATAGTGCACACACAAGTGTGCGTGCAGATACAGGTGCACTCCCTCTTCCACTGACTCTCATAGTCCGATGTGACGGTAATCCGACACGACTGGAGAGGGTCCCACATCCTGTATCTATACAGTACGTAATGATTCAGTCAGGAGAAAGACAAAGATCCGAAGTTTTTCTAAAACTCGTCCCTTTGGAAGAGTCTCGTAATTTCTAGAAGTTAATATTCAGGAACTGGGAATGATAGAGAACGCCAACAACCGTCTCCGACGTATGGAGAACAGACTAGATCTGGCCACCAAGAGGTTCTGTGTGGTCAACACTGATAACCGACGAGTGAGAGAAGAGATACACAGACTGCTGGTTGAGAGGTTAGTACTGAGATATAAGCGATATCGCTGTCGCGCTCGGCAGCGATACTGGTCCACCTTCTGGTTAGGTTAGATTCACATATACAGACGCCAGCACATCAAGCTACTACAATCTGTCAAATTTCTTTAATAGATTTTCAACTTTATCGCTAAAACATGAGGTTCAAAGTTGATTGGGAAAATTTTACAGTTTCGGGTAGCTTGACATGCTGGTCTGTACAAAACATCACGCCTGTATTCCCCCATGAATTGGTCAGAGGTGTACTTTTAGTACATCCACATTTCACCAAATATAATTAAGCCCCATTTTATCGGGGGCGAGCATATTGCCATCAGCCAGACATACATCTAGACTTGCCAGTTATTGTAACAAATCCTGACTCCGAACTGCTAGTGAAAATTCGAGATGGAAAAATCGAATAACTCTTTGCTCGACCAGGGAATCAAACCCAGAACTACATACTTAGCAGTAGCGCCCGTTGTGGTATAACAAGGATCCACCTTATATCATAAGATGCAACTAAGTTTTGCTAAATTGTGGAGAGAGAGACTTACGATGATGTATCGCTATCTAAATGTAGGTACCTAACCCAGCTGCCGCGTACCGGAAGACGTAGCGTTGAAAGGCCTTTTTGTTTTTTGTTTCCGGGGTGTAAAATCCTCATGGATGTGCGCCACCCCGGAGCGGGCAGCGGGTCTGTCAGACTCTTACTGACTAAAAAACCACCCCGGTGTTCCATCTCATACCTACGCTGGGGGTCGCGGGAACGTACGATCCTTGCACAACCCCTGACTGAAGCATTGGAAGGCCTCCCACAAGGTGGTCCGACGATCTTGCGAAGGCCGCAGGAACCCGTTGGATGCGAGAAGCACAAAACTGTTCGAAATGGAGGTGCTAGGGGGAGGCTTGTAGATGGCAGCAGTGGATGTCTTTCGGCTGAAATGATAATGATGATGATGACCCAACCCGGCTGCATTGCAATCTCTCAAAACTCAAATTGTTCCGGTGTGGTGTATGACTGCTGTTAAGCTGGAATCAGACGCTTCACTCGAGTGAATGGTTCACTGGAATGTTTTTTATTTTTTTTATTATTATATATTGCAGGGATGGCCAACTGGTCGATTAGTCCAGTCGATCGTGGCAAGGCAAAAAATATTTCCAACTACAAACCTGATTTTGTTAATCTAGCGAAAGATGCTCAAACGCAATGCTCACATTAATATAACTAAGTAGTTACTATGCTGTTTCATATAAGATTTCAAGAAGTATGTAATTGGTAGATCGCACAGGGTGTCGTCAGCGAACAGTAGATCTTGGGTCTAACCAAGTTTGCCACCCCTGATATATTGCAATCTATCTAATCGATATCCATCAATGACTTGATATTTGTTTGTATTAGGCTTGTGCGGTACCTACAAGTCCAGTGACAAGTCCGTTTTGTCTCAGTCAAAGTCTACAGTAGGTAATATAGGTCCTGCGGGTTTGTCCGTTTAAGCCACTGGAATGAATGTTCCTTTTTACCCGACTGTGCGACGCAAAGGAGTGGTAATGTGTTCATCAGCCTATGTATGTATGTTAATATGTTCCTTTGAAGCACTATACAGACCAAACGCCTGGGCCGATTTTTATGATTCACACGTTAATTGTTTCATTTAACGTTTACACGACTCCGACAAAATTACGAATGAGCTTTCATCGGCTCCATGTATAAATTTTCGATCATTCGCTAGGCGATGGAATGGTGCCGAAATCCAACATCGTTGGATCGGTTCACTAATTAATTCATTTTTCACTTAAGATACATTTTGTGTTTAGATATTTCACTTCGAACGAAAAATACTAATGCAAAATTACGGTTGACCCAGGAACGGCTTCAACATCCAATGGAATCGCACCATAGGCAAGCTGGTGAAAGGGAAGATGTACCTCATGGATATATTCGAGATAGCCTCCGTGGCCTTCGCAAACAGGGACGAGTGCTGTCGGAAACTTGAGGCCCTAAAGTGGAAAGGACTATTCCAACTGAATAGGGATATTGCTGTACGTATAAAGATACAATATGGTTTTTCCATCATTTTATTACAGGCAATCCATCAACACAGCCTATCGTAGTCGACTGCTGGGCATAAACCTCTCCTAAGCTGTGTCACAACCCCCTTTCCCTCGTCTTCTGCATCCAGTCTATTCCAGACAACTTTTTAAGATCATCGGCCCTATAAGAGTAAGCACTCGGGCATAATCGTTACTATGACAAATCAAGCTTGTGGTAAGAGACTTCACAGATATGGTATGGTGTGTGATAGAACTGAGAGTCGACACTCTAGGTACAAAGCGGAACTTTTTCTGATGTATGCGCTTGCACGGGCAACTCAGTAACGCAATTCTTGGCAATAGTTAACTATGCCGTCTTGACAACACCGAGCAATTTACGGCAATTCGACGATTGTATACACTTACAGCTTACTATAATAATTGAGCAATTGTCTGCTCGTTTAAAACAGCAGCTTAAAACCTGCCGGCAGCGTACACTGAACGTGTGTTTGTGGTTGACGGTCTATTTTGTGGTAAAGTTTTTGTGCGATTGAAGTTTTTAGCGATATAATGGTGAATCATTAAATCGCTATAATCGCTTTTTGCATCTAACAGGGATAATTTTTATTAGTTTTCGCTCAACTAGTGGGTCCGTTTTATCAGCAAACTATTAACTTCTAAACTAATATTATATAAATAAAGAGAAAAGATTTTTTGTTACGCTTTGACGCTAAGATCTGATCGGATTTGAATGAATTTTTTCAATAGGTACACAATTGCCCGGATTAAGACATAGGATACGTTTTACCCCGATATTTATACGGGATCGAAACTTATGCTTTTGAAACCGCGGGGTGCAGCTGGTAACTTATACAAAGACTAGCTTCTGCCCGCGACTTTGTCCGCGTGAAACACCCTCATAAGGGTGGAACTTCGAAAAACCCTTTTTTAGTGGATAGGTACCTCTACGTTTCACAAAGAAATTTAATTGAAATTAAAATAAATTAAATTTAAATTTCACTCAGGGGCCCGTGGCTAAATAATAACAGCCGCACAGGTCGATCGATCAGGTTAAGCTACACTTGCCGCGGTTGGTCTGTGGATGGGTGACCATCTTTAGATACCGAGACCCCTCCGTGCCTCGGAAAGCACGTTAAGCCATTGGTCCCGGCTGTCATTCGTGGATCTTTGACAGTCGTTACAGGTAGTCAGAAGCCCGAAAGTCTGGCAACCAGTCTTACCAAAGGGTATCGTATTACCTAGCAACTGGGTTGTGGAGGTCAGATAGGCAGTCGCTCCATGTAAAATACTGGTATTCAGCTGCATCCGGTTAGACTGGAAGCCGACCCCAATATAGTTGGGAAAAGGCTAGGCAGATGATGACCCTCCAAATTTCATGTCTCTAGGACCAGCGGTTTAGGCTGTGCGTTGATATATCAGTCAGTCAGGACTTTGAATTTTATATTATACTAGCTGCGCCCCGCGGTTTCACCCTCGTAAGTTTCGATTCCAAAAAAAATCTGGAGAGGGCCACCCTTATCACCTAGGGGTATAAAATATTGCCTACGACTTATTCTCAGACCTACCAAATATACATAAAAAATTTCATAAAAATCGATCAAGCCGTTTCGGAGGACTTCGATAACAAACACTGTGCTGTGACACGAGATTTTAGATACTTAGATTACACTGTGACATAAGGTAGATTCAGTTTCAAAACATTTTTACAGGAGATGCAATCTTTTGAAGGCGAGCTGAATCACCTGGCAAAGTTAGAAGAGTTCCTGCGAGTAAAAGGTTCTCGAAGAATCTGTGAGGCAGATGAGATTGAGGAGATGAAGCGGGTGGAAGAGATGCAGGCTTGCGAGAAAGACATCGCCAGACACGACGCTTTGCTTGAAGAAATATTTGTAAGACATCATCATTCTCCAGTCCTTATACCAATTTACTTGCGGTCGGCGTGTCTTTTTGTTCCATACTTCTCTATTAGTCCTCATCTCGGTAGTCACCCCCTTTCTAACCATATCATCATTCACACAGTCCATTCCATCCATCGTTTCTTTGGTCTTCCCCTACTCTTATAGCCATGGACATTCATACTCAAAACTCTCCTCACGACATTTTCCTCATTCCTCCGAATCACAAGCCCATATATAGAAATATTTGTAAATAAAGTAAAAAATATGAATTCTAAAAGAAAACTGAAAGCTCACTGCTTTCGATTTCCTTATAAAATTGTTTTTTTTTTCTGCGATTTTTTTATTTATATTTGGCAATATTACTTGAAACTACGAATAATTTCGTAGACTTGGAATAAATGTAACATGCATGCATGTGTATATGTCTTGCATGTGTGTTGTTACAGGTAATTTAAGCCCTACATCACTTTTATACTGTTTGTCAAACCAGCACCCCAATTGCGTAATATCACTCTCAATTTGAATCATTTTGAAGCATATTGCTAATCCATTGCTCCATATGTTCGAAAAATGTGTCTGCTCAACATCGTAAATAACGCAATGAATGTTGTTGAACTGTCAAAATGAAACCGATTGGTACTAATAGTGTTGGACTTTCGCAATTAGCCTACTGGATTATGTTGCTTTTGTCTTAGAAAGTGTTGCACTGCTTTGATAATACGCCCTAAATTGCCTAGAAAGTTTTCCTCCTAATGTTTAGGCTAAGGCTGCCATCATCGCAGCAATCGCGCGCAGTCGATATATTCAACTGCATGCAATTATCTGCAGTCAGATCTACTTTGCGCAGTTGACGCCATGCATCTGGCCCAGGAGCTCAGTGTAATATTTGACATCGAAATGGAAGCACAGACTTTACACACACTAACTGTATGCGGTTAGCGATAGACAGCGTGCGTCGACACTACACGAATGTAGCCGACCGCGTAAGGTTGAAGTCACGACTGTATGCAATTTAATATTTACTTCACACGACTGCAGCCGACCGCGTGAAGTTGTATCATGCCTGAACGAAGTCGAACGTACATCTGCATGCAGTTGAATATATCGACTGCGCGCGGTTGCTGCAATGCAGTCTGTCTGATGGCAGCCATACATACAGATGAATCGGCTTCTTCCGCACGTTCAGGTTTTCAAATTAATCTGATATTCTAGACTTACGCTGGTACCGACAGAGTGCCTTCTATCATTAACCACTTTCAAATGGATGAGATTGAGAACTTCTCCTATTTCATTCTACTGTGCGACGTTCTACAAGAGGCTATTCTCGTCAGGAGGGAAGTGGAAACGTTAAGGCAAAGGATTTGTGAGTTTTTTTGGATGCACCTTATTTTTCTATTATAAAATTCAAAGTCCTGACTGACTGATATGTCAACGCACAGCCTAAACCGCTGGTCCTAGAGACATGAAATTTGGAGGGTGTGTTCTTTGTGGAGAGTAAGTACCTATCCATTAAGAAAGGGTTTTTCGAAATTCCACCCCTAAGAGGGTGAATGGGGGGAGGATGAAATTTCACGCGGACGAAGTCGCGGGCAGAAGTTAGTCTGTGGTAATCAGCGTATAATGTTCCCACTGCTGGGTCACAGGCCTCCACTGTACAGTATTCCCAAATTAATAATGCGCATGCAGATCTTCGCTAATTGTCGTATTCCCGGAAACACCCGAATCATTGAATCGTAAGAGCCCTAAACATGCATGAAGAAAATGCACTTAACCACTCTATATACATATCGTCTTCCCACGCTCGGGGAATACGACCGTTGCCGAACAGTGACGAAGATTTCTATGCATTATCACTTTGGGAGACCTGTAATCTACCACGCGGGCCAGCGCGTGTTGGAAGATGGCACATGTCTTCGATTTTTTGGTTCTAGGACATGCCGGTTTCCGCGCGATCTGTAACTTAATTATCATTTATTAATTGCAATTATTAATGCCTGTTTTCACTATCACTAGACACTAGAATTAAAACCGCGTTGTTGAATTTGCAGCGCTATCTCAGTGCTGAAAGTTGAAGATTAGCGCGCTTTTATTTAAACATTAATTTAAGTGTCGCCTAGTGTAAGCGAGAACAGACATTACCAAGTAACTAACATCGTGCCAGAAGGTACTCCTTAAAAGGTAAGACTGAACTTATTCCGCCATATTAGCTGAACAGATTATGATGAAAGGCACACAGCTGGTAAAGTTTTCCTGGATTAGGACATTGGATATGTGGGGTAGGGTACGGCTACTATCCGTAGGTAGGTTGGGGAAATTGTCAAATAACTTCTCCCGCTCTGGGCGGAGCAGGAGGGCGTGTCAGACTTTTACTGACTAAAACCCACCCGTGTTCCTTCAGCTGCCTATGCCAGGGGCCACGGTATCTCTTTAGAACAACCCGCGACCCTGGCAGGCATCGGCCCTAGCGGACACCGTCATTTAGTGCTGACATCTCTTTGAGGCGCGCGTGGAACACAACGCGCCGGTGACCCGGGCCTAGTCCTTGCCGGACGGCGAGCTGCCAATTGCTCGCTGTCCCCAAGCCCGCGCTTATGGTGGCCGGAATCGGCTCTCCACTCCCGACGACGCCCAGGGCGTCTCCTGCAGCGACTATGGGCGTAAGGGCGCAAAGATTGCCTCTCCCTCAAGCGTTCCGCACCCTCCTTCGCAAGGATTACCGCAGAAGAAGGTGACGGGTTCCCATGCACTCTCGCTCCGTACCATGGCCTGGACAGGGGCCAGACGCGAGAGTTCGCCGCTGAGGGGATAGTAGGTCTACTATCAGGATAAAAGTATCCTATGTAGTTTTTCCGTTACGTTTCTGTGGGAAAACCTCCGACCTATACGCGGGCGAACCTGCTGGCAAAAGCTAATTTGCTACAAGAATCTTTTGGCATTTGAATCATACTGCCAGGAGAGCGAACTTGGTAAACATTTGTCATAATGTTGAAAAAACAAGATGGCGGCATTAGTTCCCATTTTGGCCACGTGCTAAAAGATCCTTATAAAGCTATAGTAAATGATAGCTCCGTATTCCAGTTGACCAGCGCGATGTAAACGAGGCACGGGAAGAGAAGCAAGACAAAGGAATAGCAGCCATGACACTTGAGGTGGAAAGGCTACGAGCGACTACACGACGGAAGCAGGATGAAAACAATATGGCCGATGCCACTACGTTAAAAGTACTGAAGGGCATTGACGATCTTGTAAGGTGCGCACCATTAGGATATAATAATTATACTATTAGGTGTAAGTACAACTGCGGATGATGGTCAAACTTTTCAGCCTTATCAACCACGCTTAATTCTTAGTATTGAACTTGGCTCTCATTTTCTCATTTATGTTTTTGATGGGTAGATACTTTTAATTAGGTACTCACATTTAGAGTTTTGCAACTCCTTACGTACTAACAATCAAGAGAAGACGTCATAATAAGAAATATTCTCCTTGATGAGATCCATGATGATCCTTGATGATTCCGTTAGTATGTATCTTACTGTATTGGGCTTCAGGGCAGATTCTCTCCTTTAAAATATTCTACTTTGTTACGTAAACTCTCGCAGATTAGCTAAATGCGACAGCACCCCGCTGATGTCTCTCCTCGGAAACCACAAGGAGGTGACCAAGTGGAACGTCTCCAAGTTTCTCAGGATCCTGGAGGCTGAAGTCAAAAGTCTCATTGAAGTTGTATACGGCGCTATCAAGGTTTGTGATATCATATATGTATTTAGAACTTTTAGCAGTTGGTGAAGCATTGGCTTACAGAGAATCTAATGAACGCACCAATTTTAATTAACATAACATACTTTAAAAGTTCAGTCCAACATTTAGCTCGATGTACCTCTGGCATCAGAGGAACACCGATAACTTACAAAATTATAGACTTCCCTATCAGATTGAGGGCCAATTCGAAAAATGGCCATCATACAGTGGAGGGACCTCTCATAGGCATAGTAGGTAACGAAAGGGCAGACTATTAGCAAGACTTGCTTCAAGTGACGGCATGCCATTAGACATCCAGCCATACTACTTAGCACTTAAAAATGTAAGTAATTGGAAAAGGATCAAATAATTTAAAAACCCCCAACTTAAAGAATCTAGGTAACGAGACTAAAACAGATAAATACATATGGCAGTCGGGGGACCTCTTAGAATAGAAGGTGTTCCACAGAACGGTCCCCCGACTTCCATATGAATTTATCTGTTTTAGTCTCGTTACCTAGATTCTTTAAGTTGGGGATTTTTAAATTATTTGATCCTTTTCCAATTACTTACATTTAATTTTATTAGGTATTTTTTGGTGTCGGGGGTTTTTTAAATTTTTAATTTAATTTTTTATTTCATGCTTTTTGTAGGGACTCCTTAATTTTTGTATTTAATTTCTTTTTTTTTCTTGCGTTTTAAGATTCAGGTAATTTGGTGTTAAATCAGGTTTTTTATCCGTCAAAAAATAATTATTAATGTATAGTTGAAGAATAATTTTTATGACTAAACAGATTTTTTTATTTTATTATATCCTTTTTCTAGTTCTTCCTTTAGTTATTCAACTTTCTTACAAGTATTTCATAGCTATTAGATATCTTAGGTATTTCAGATCTAGTTTATAAAATGGGACTGCGACACTGTCTGATGTAGAAATACCTACGCTTTTTAAGTAGGATAATTCCATTCGTAATAAAAATAGTCAAACTTAGTGGTCGTAGGTACGAGTCATCACTCCACTTTCCTCATCATTCTAGAGCATTGATCAGACAAAAAAATATTTTCAAGTTTTTAGTTTTCATTTCGTTAGTTAATATTCCTCATTCCCTTTCAATATAGTACACATTATTCTACTTGTCAAGCCCTTGCATTTGATACCTATAGGTATTGAAGGAGTTGTGAAGAAAAAATATAATTCGCCATTTTGTGGTGGCGGCCATCTTGGATTAGAAATTTGTAATAGCGTATAGTACCTATTCTACTATTCAAGCCCTTTCATTTGATATCCATATTGAGGGAGTTGTGAAATAAAATGTAAAACGCCATTTTGTGGTGGCGGCCATCTTGGATTTGAAATTTATCATAATGTATAGTATTCTACTATTCAAGCCCTTTCATTTGATACCCATATTAAGGGAGTTGTGAAAAAATATGTAGTCCGCCATTTTGTGGCGGCGGCCATCTTGGACCGATTTTCATCAAACATAGCTAAGAACACTCCTGACTAATTCACCTTTCAAACAAAAAAAATCAAAATCGGTTCATCCGTTCGGGAGCTACGATGCCACAGACAGACACACACACACACACACACACACACACAGACACGTCAAACTTATAACACCCCGTCGTTTTTGCGTCGGGGGTTAAAAATACAGCGCTTCCATTTTACAAAGATGTTTTTGGGCCATCAGTCTTGTTGACTATTTCAATCTGTGACACTTTGTTTATTGTAAACTTTTTTCTATTTATTCTTATCATTTATATTATGTTTCTCTGACAGCCACCAGCGCCAACGCCTAAAGGCCGCAAAGGTTCCATTGGAGCGACAAAACTTGTAGCAGATCCGTATGTAGAGATCATAAGACCCAACAGGATCGAGCACCTCGTGCCTTACCAGCCTTGTGCATAGTAAGTTTAACATTACAATCAATAGAAGAAGGGGAATAGAGGAAGGGGCTCGTGGCTGAACAATAACAGCCGCACGGATCGATCGAAGGTTAAGCTACAGTTCATAGATAGTGCCCATCCATTACATAGTTAAGCTGTTGGCCATAACGGCCCGGCTGTCATTCGCAGATCTTTGACAGTTGTTCCGGGTAGTTAGAAGCCCAAAAAGTCTGACAACCAGTCATAATGTTCCTTTAGATTGTGTCAGTACAGAGCTAGATAATGAGGAGACAATAGATCATCATTTTCACCCTGCGTTCCGAGTTGGGAAATAATTGAATTTAAAAAAAACTTTTTTCGTTATAGTTGCGTCGAAGACTACATAATGAACCTGGTATTCGAGACACCAGCGGTGCCAGCCGACAAGGAATACATCGATTATATATTCCACCTCGAGGATATTAACACCAAATTCGAAATCTATACCCTCACTATTCCTGCGTAAGTAAACCTAAACTACAAACTATCGGCATGACGGCCTTTAAAGGTGAACGCAGACTTGGCCGCACCGCACGCGCCGCAGTCTTCGCATTCGAATTCTTTATATGAAGTTCTATGCAACCTCGCACACCCACCCGCGTCGCAGTCGCCGCAGTCCCTGAAACGACCGAACTCCCCAAGCCGCAGCTGATGACGTCACCAACACCTGCGCGCACGCAGCGGACACTGCGGCTCGCTGGCGCGGATGACGTCGTTCGTGTTCACGGCGCAACCTGAATGAAAGAAATCAAATGCGATGCGTGCGGCGACGGGAACGACTGCAGTGACTGCGGTGCGGATAGATGTGCAAGGCCATTAACAAAAAGCGATGACTGCGGGGACTGCGGAGACTGCGGTGCGGCCAAGTCTGCGTTCACCTTAAAACTACGCAATCGCATATAAAACTCTGTATTATGCCCTTCATTAAGATAGTTGAGCTCAAATAATAACAATTTCATTATTAACCGACTTCAAAAAAGGAGGAGGTTTCTCAATTCGACCGGATATGTATACATATATATATTTTTTTTTATGTGTGTTCGCGGATAACTTCGTCGTTTATGAACCGATTTTGATTATTCTTTTTTTTTTGTACACACGATACCTATAGCTAATCCTACTGTTGTCCGTTGATTCAACTATCGCATAGCTCCATTCCATTTACGCCGTACGGCATTTCATACAAACTGTCAAGCCCTTGTTTTTCGAAATGAATGAACCGATTTTAATGAAACTTCATACGCATAAGCAGGATACAAACAAAGGTCTAAAAAGTTAGTAGAGAACATTTTCGAAAAATAGTGTTAGGTACAGCCAAATTAGACCGATTTTAAATTTTCCATAGAAGAGATTTCCAGTATTTTTTTAAAATAAGACATTTCGAAAATGTTCTCTACTATCTTTTTAGACCTTTTTATCCTGCTTATGCATAAGAAGTTTAATTAAAATCGGTTCATTCATTTAAAAAAAAAGGGCTTGAAATAATAAAATGGTGCCAGCATTACATCTTGAGAGTGTGTGTTAGGGTAGGTAGGTATTATACCTAATTAAAATTAATGTTTTTTTTTTTTACTTTTTAGTAAACGCCACCCGTTCCGAGGAAAGAAAGACTAACTTAAAAAAGGGAAAGTACTACCCATATTATATTTTTTTATTTATATTATAATCAACGTTGAATAATAATTATCATAATATTACCTACAGCTAAGCTGATTATTGTATTATACATTTTTGGCAATATTAGTTCTGGATATTTTGTGGATGGATGTATTGTAAAAAGTGATAAATAAATATTATAGTGAAGTATTTCCAATGTTATTTCATTATTAACCACCACCACTAAACCACCCTCGAAACATGCCAAAACTACAGTGAGCCAAAGTTATACAAATGTGACTGCAATCGGGGTAATAATGTGACAGGTGACAAACTTTATGAAATTATGTTAATACAAATAGGGAGTACTTTTTGATAGACTGGATTAGAGCACGTGAGATGTTCGTTAATTTAAAAGATAGTAGAAATTGTATTTATTAGATGGCAACATTTTGACTTTTTTGTGAAGTTGCAACATTGTATTGTTTGTCATTAATTGGCAATACTGAATTATCACGGTGTTTTCAGTAAGAAAAAAAGTGCCATAAATCTCGCAAATATAGTTTATTTGAATGTTTTTACAATAATAATTATTAAGATTTATCTCCGTTTATAACTACTACTCTTCTTTAGTCAAATTCATTTCGTTGCATGTGTGCGTCGGATTTTGGTATAATTATTTATTTATGTCTGAAAACCATATCTTTTGAATATTTTTTACCAACAATGCTTACTGCGGTTCTTTTAATTCTTAAAGTTCAACTTATGGAAATCAAACCATGCCTATTTAGATAAAAATCGATAACTTTCTTTCTATTCCTTCATTTTATAATTATCCAACTATTTATATATATTTTTTGAAATTGTGAGGAAATATAAGCCTCGACCTGGGAACACCGATGATGTGTTTCCCTTGTTTGTGTGTGTGAGTGATGTCTCCGCCATTGAAATTCATTTTAGCCGAGAATTGAAATAGGTTGTACCTTTCACAAATCGGCAAATATCTTCACAATCTTTCTTCCTTTGTCTGTTCTATTTAGCTATATTCCGTGCACCACAATTATATCAAATGGCTGACAGAGACACAGATGAGTTAAACATCGATAATGTAATAAAAAAATTGTTAAAAGGTAAATGTTGATACGGTTTGAAATAAACAAAGTTACAAGTGTTCCACCTTAGAATCAGTGAAATATTTACAATATTGGTGTAGAAAAGTGATAAAAGTGTGAATAAGTTGTGTTTTTTACGTGTTGGTGATATGTTTACGTTTGTTTTCAGTTCGGGGCGAAAAGCCTGGAATGAATGTACAGTTAACGGAAATAGAGATCAAAGGGCTATGCTTGAAATCGCGGGAAATATTCTTGTCACAACCGATATTACTTGAGTTGGAAGCGCCGCTAAAAATTTGCGGTAAGTCGTCTGTCCATTTTCCATCCAATACTGCTGATACTTTCCAATGCTACCTTCCACTTTCGAAATGATGAAACTGCATTTTTAGCCGATAATATCATTGTTGAA
The DNA here is from genome assembly GCA_916614155.1 of Mesoligia furuncula. Classification (NCBI taxonomy): domain Eukaryota; kingdom Metazoa; phylum Arthropoda; class Insecta; order Lepidoptera; family Noctuidae; genus Mesoligia; species Mesoligia furuncula. Next base: position 3,984,228 of record OU744810.1, read on the forward strand.
CTTTACAAAATGTGAATGTCGTTGTAAAGCATTGTTATTTGTAAAGAACTTCGTCGAACACTTCTTAATTACCCTCATTTAACCATTTTCTTGAGTTTCAACTTTGTACTATTACAACAAAAACGACTACTCAAAAGTAGCCGTTTTTGTTGTAGTTTTTCTGATTTCTTTGGTTTTTGTTTGTTTGAACAGTAGTCCATATTCCATACAAATGTAAGAATTGCAAGCAATTGTATTAGCCTCAAGCATTCACAATATTTTTAAGCCCTTGTTAAGATAATTATCGAAAGGTCCTAATAATAACACTTTTCGGAACATTATGCCGCCCCTCGATGTGATAACAATAAAACTTCTATTGTCTTGTTCAGTGTCCTTCAACGGGTTAATTTACTATGCACTTGTTATCCTTTTGACTGCCACATGTCAAAAGATCAAAAACGTGCCCTCGGTGTCAGTCTCATGTAGTCGAACCGTGGCGTGCTGGGCACATTTTGGTTGGTCATCTATACATGACATGGTCAAAAGGTTAAGGCCAGGGTTATTTGTGTTTACCCAAATATATAAAGTTTTGAGTATATAAGTATGAGTTGGTCATGTGAATTAATATTAAAGTTATAATCTACTATTGTAATTACCCCTACTTTGCAGTGTTTACGACTTGACAAAAAATCTAGATTTCTTTATCATATAATTAGCCTATAAGTTTCCTCACTGCTGGGACACAGGCCTCTTCTATATGAGAGGGATAATAATCAATTCTTTAAAAATCGTGACAACCACATCAAAATATGTTGCATTGTTTAAAAGAACAGTGCGGTCACACAGACAGACATGAAAAATGTCTTCAATTTACAATAATTATGTTATCTTAAAATATGTTTATTATAAACATTTTGTTACTGTATCAAGTTATTCAATGGTTCTCAGTCTAATCTTACAACATATTATTTAATGAATTAGTCATTTCATCTTTATTCAATACACAAGCAAGCGAAAGCTTAAAAGCTAAAAAAATGCAGTTCCATCCCTATTTCGTTTGTTTTTTTATTTAATCTGTATTCTGTCAGTGCTTGGCAAAGGTGTCCACCATAGATTTCCATTGCATACTTATGTTTGTTACGAATGACTGGTAGAGAATGCTTATGATGACATTCAAGTTCATGTATACTTATATTTGCCTTCTGGTCATTTCTAACATCTACCTTTGATACTGTGGAACATGTCTTGTTATGCACATATTCCTAACATTTAAAACTAATATCATTGACATTGCCTAAATACATATCATGAGACAAATTCCTCCTCAAATAGCTTATAAAACAAAGGTGCAGTTATCAGTAATGTTTCGCTATTATCTTATCCAAAATGATTACTTGAATGAAACCAGTATTTCCGTATGTGTCACTCATATTTGGTGTGATAAAACTGATTTTTTGCAAATAATATTGGCTTTTCAATGGTAGATTAATTAACACAATTACTACTGAACAGGCGTCCTCAGTGTTGTATAGTAATTATTGATAATAGATAAGCATCACCCCAGATAGGCAGTCGCTCCATGTAAAATACTGGTATTCAGCTGCATCCGGTTAGACTGGAAGCTGACCCCAACATAGTTGGGAAAAGGCTAGGCAAATGATGAATGATGAGATAAGCATCACCCCGGCAAACACTAACCCGCACTGGGTCCGCGTGGTGGAATATGTTCCACTCCCTCTCACAGAGACAAGGCCTGTGTCCCACCAGTGGGAAAAGTATAATATACTGATTACCCTAGATAAGCATAAACTGGCATTTGTAGATTTTTGGTAGTTGTTACGGGGAAGTTAGGATTCCAAAAATCTGGTAACCAGTCTTGCTAAGCAGTATTGTGTTACCCAGTGACTGGGAGGTCAGATAGGTAGTTCCTTCGTGTGAAAAACTAGTATTCAGCTGCATCCGGTTAGACTGGAAGCTGACCCTAACATGTTGGATAGGCAAACGTTTTAAAATTATAAGAGATATGTCGGCAGTTTTCTGTGCATTAACTAAAGTGGTGTTAAACCTTGCCAGAGATCAGAATATCTATTTCAAAACAAAATATGTAAAGAAGAAAGTGTTTCATTCATGTTTGCTAGTATAATGATAATAATAAATTTTCAAGTTCCTAATAAAAAGCGAATTGCTTATAAGCTAAACTCCCCATACATTCATAATTGTATTGTACTTGGAAAGTACTAGTCCCTACCATAGATCAATTGAATAACTTTGTAAATGACAAGAGTGAAAGTTCTGTGACAGGAGTCAAACGAGTAATTAAGATTCTTCCGAAGCGCATTCCACTGATACGATTGTTCTGATGTTAGTGATTTAAATTGAATTGTTTTTAGTGCGAGTTCTTCATTCAATAGTAGATAATTTAAGGAATATTCTAATTTGGAATGCATCAGTTTTTGATATCCGGAGTCAGAATAAAAATATTATTTTATTAGGAGAAATAAATTTATGGAACTTAAATCATATGACTCATATTTTATTAACCATTTTAATGAAAATATTATTATTATAATAATATTGTTGTTGTTATTGGGAAATTCTATTTGTTTATATTGTTCTAATACCAAGTAACTTTACACTCATGAAACTTTCATTATGTTGTTTATTTGTTATATTGCCATTGACTGTAAATGTTTGTTTCCTCAGAAAATAAATGCAGGCGAATAATAAAGTCTGTTATAGCTAGTTTGTTTGATCAACAGCTGATCACGGCGATAAAATCGATCGATCGTCTAATCGTCGTAATCGATCTACCTAGCCTTTTCCCAATTATGTTGGTTGGTTGGTATGGTCAGCTTCCAGTCTAACTGGATGTAGCTCAGTATTTTACATGAAGCAACTGCCTATCTGATCTCCACAATCCAGTTGCTGGGTTGCACAATACCTGGGTTACACAATACCCCATAGACTGACTGACAGACTGGTTGTCAGACTTTTGGCCTTCTGACTGCCTGTAAAGACTGTCAAAGATCTATGTATGACCTTCGACATTTTTCACTCTATGCAATATTATAACCCATATTTTGCCAGCTTTATAAATTTATCACCAGTTCCAAAACCCCCCCCTTTTTCTCCCACAGGTGACATTCACGGGCAATACTACGACCTCCTCAGGTTGTTTGAATATGGAGGCTTCCCTCCCGAGTCGAATTATCTGTTCCTCGGAGACTACGTGGACCGCGGGAAACAGTCGCTGGAGACCATATGTTTACTCCTCGCTTACAAGATCAAGTACCCCGAGAACTTCTTCCTCTTACGTGGCAACCATGAGTGCGCTAGCATTAATAGGATTTATGGGTAAGTGAAAAAAAATATTTTATTAGTAACCTTTATTTTTTATCTGTCCATAATAATTAATTATTTGTAAATAATAACAGTCGCACAGGTCGATCGATCTAGTCAAGCTACGCTTGCCGCGGTTGCTCTGTGGATGGGTGACCATTTTTCCCCTCCGTGCCTCGGAAAGCGCGTTAAGCCGTTGGTCCCGGCTGTCATTCGTGGATCTTTGACAGTCGTTACGGAAAGTCAGAAGCCCGAAAGTCTGACAACCAGTCTTACCAAGGGGTATCGTATTACCCAGTAACTGGGTTGTGGAGGTCAGATAGGCAGTCGCTCCATGTAAAATACTGGTATTCAGCTGCATCCGGTTAGACTGGAAGCCGACCCCAACATAGTTGGGAAAAGGCTAGGCAGGCAGTGAAAAGCCATCAATGCAAAATTAAGAAAATCGTGAAAATGTCATCTTCCATGAATTAGCAAACATACCCAATCCTGGGCAAAAGATGATATTTTAATTGGTTTTTTTTTTGGTTGATTGGTTGGTTGGTGGTTTTAGTCGGTAAAACTTAATAACCAATTAACCGCTCCAGATTATACCGAAATGAAGTTTGTTTAACCTTTTCCTGATTTTTATTTAAGCTCTTAGCAAGAAAGAAAGAAAAGAAAGAAAATACGTTTATTTGCGGCAAACATGACGCATAAAAATAAGGACACAAACAAAAAAATAAAACAAAAAACAAGCACAAGGTCCCGAAGTGTAATTCGACTGAAGGTTTCAGGTTTTCTTTTTCAATGTAGAATTTTGGTTAAGATTATTTGCCCAAAAAAAGTTCATCATCATCTGCCTAGCCTTTTCCCAACTATGTTGCCCAAAAAAAGTTATATCTGTTAATATGCTGTGGATTTTAAATATATTAAAAAGAAAATACGTTTATTTGCGGCAAACATGACGCATAAAAATAAGGACACAAACAAAAAAATAAAACAAAAAACACAAGCACAAGGTCCCGAAGTGTAATTCGACTGAAGGTTTCAGGTTTTCTTTTTCAATGTAGAATTTTGGTTAAGATTATTTGCCCAAAAAAAGTTCATCATCATCTGCCTAGCCTTTTCCCAACTATGTTGCCCAAAAAAAGTTATATCTGTTAATATGCTGTGGATTTTAAATATATTATGTGCAAATATTCTCTAATATTTTGGTGGATGAGAATATACGTGAGTCGGGTCCTGGGTGTCGCAATTACTACACAAAGGGATCCCTCAATTTCATAACCTGCAAAATTGCGGGGATCGCGACCATCGCCTACCTATTGTGATCTGGAAAAACTCGAACGTTACTTATAAAGGCCCAAACTTTATTCAAAATGGACGATCCTTATCCGTAACAAACATTTTCAGACATAATGGTAATAAATACTTAATCTAAAATGTGATATTTAGGAATGTTTCCACTAATACTAGGCTACACCTAAATGAATGCCTAAGCTCGGCTCAGCTCCAAAAATTGAAAATCCAACAGCAGTGCGATTCTGTAACCATCTCACCGTGAAAAGTTAGGTGAAGTGAGCGTGGAGTGAGCTGTCAGTGTCATCCCATCTGATACTAGGGATTGAGCAAGCATACACTTGAATCATAATCGAGATTTTAATAATATTTTTTATGCGATTATGATTGTAAATGTTGGCTTGGTCAATCCCTAGCATCAGTGGGATGACACTGACAGCTCACTCCACGCAAGTTTTCACGGTGAGATTTTTACAGAATCGCCATACAGATTATTTAGGCAATCATTTACGTGTCGCCTGATGTTGTTACAGAAAACGAGCCTTTAAATAAAATGTGTTGATTATGGACAACTTTTATCTACTTATCAGTAGCACTGAATCACTATACTGATAATATTTATCGTCAAAAGACACGTCGAAAATAAATAAATATACACTAAGTATACAATACGCTAAAACAATTTAGTGTGCAAAATAACCTATTTTAGTTTATTGAACTCTTGCATGATACAACATCATAGACAAAAGAAACCATTATTACTTTTTTTAGGGTTCCGTACCCAATGGGCATAAAACCCTATTACCTACTAAGACTCCACTGTCTGTCTGTCTGTCACCAGGCTGTATCTCATGAACCGTGATAGCTAGACAGTTGACATTTTCACAGAATCAGATGATGTATTTATGTTGCCGCTATAACAACAAATACTAGAAACAGAAAATATAGGGGGGCTCTCATACAACAAACGTATTATTTCGGCGTTTTTGCGTTGTGGTAGTGAACCCTTCGTGTGCGAGTCCGACTCCCACTTGGCCAGTTTTTTTCTATTACTTTTCTAGCCATGAATACAAAAGTTTGGATCGCATAACGTCTTCAACAGCTGTCTTTAGTTGTCATGTATTCACGTTTTTATGTAAATTATAGTTGAAATAGTTTACATAATCTAATAAGTGGATATTATGCTGATATCATAATATTATCATGTCGTGTCTCGTGGAACGCCCACTCTCGTCGTATCTATACTTACTAATAATATGTTATAAAGCTGAAGAGTTTCTTTGGTCGATCGCGCTAATCTCAGGAACTATTGGTTCGAATTGTAAAATTATTTTAAGAACTGATTACCATGAAAAAGGTTATAGTGAGTCAACCTTAAAAGATAGACATATTATTTACGCTGTCGAGGCCTTTATTAGGGTTCCGTACCCAAAGAGTAAAAACGGAACCCTGTTACTAAGACTTCGCTGTCTGTCCGTCTGTCTGTCACCAGGCTGTATCTCAAGAACCGCGATAGCTAGACAGTTGAAATTTTCACAAATTATGTATTTCTGTTACCGCTATAACAACAAATACTAAAAACAAAACAAAATAAATATTTAAGGGGGGCTCCCATACAACAATCGCGATTTTTTTTGCCCTTTTTTGTTCGATATCAAAAATGGCAACAGATAGGCACTTGAAATATTCACAAAATACTCAGTTGTATTTTAACTTTAATAATAAATAATAAAATTAAAAAAAATTAATGTTTAAGGGGGGCTCCCATACAACAAACATGTTTTTTTCGGCGTTTTTGCCTTGTGGTACGGAACCCTTCGTGTGCGAGTCCGACTCGCACTTGGCCAGTTTTTTATGTTATCTCGACGTACTAAGATTATACTTAGTGGATTCATCTTTCGTGAAATGAAAATAAAGATCAGGAACCGCTATCTCTACTACGAGTAGTCAGAAGCCCGAAAATCTGACAAGCAGTCTTACCAAGGAGTGTCGTTTTACGCAGTAACTGGGTTATATAGAGGTCAGACAGACAGTTGCCTCATGTAAAATACTGGCATTCAGCTGCATCTGGAGGCTGGGTAGATGATCATGAATCGCTATCTCCGTAATGTCAGCTCTTATATTTAGCGCGTTCTCTGAGGGGCATAGTATGGACGAATGTTTTTAATTAGGCCCAAGAGAACCTTGTTAAAAGGGATTAGGATTAATTAGTAGTCTTCTTCGTCTTAGCTCTTAACCGTGTGTCGTGTTTAATTAACTTAATCGTTAAAGTTTAATCTACTTTAATAGACTTTGTAATTAACTCGTAACATAATCCTTGGTGTCCTTTAAGGACAAATGCAAAGGTCACCTTTGAAGAACGAAAGGATACTTATTTTGAACTTAAGTATTTAATCCATTTAACTGTTTAAATTTAATTTTGTTAATGAAACTACATAGGTACTAAAACTACTAACCACTTTTAGTACTTTTAGTCACTATTTAACTACCTTAAAAAACCAATTTTCAAGTGTAAATATGGTGCTGTCCCACAAACAATGGGCCACATAATATCGTGTCCTGCGTGTCCGGTTGCCTGTTCGTTACAGGAGCTGATGGACGCTACTGAAGGTGCCAAACGGTTATTATGCGCCCAGCCAAAGCGCGGAACTCTCTGCCAGCGTCTGTGTTACCTTCCACATTTAACCCGTCTGCCTTCAAAGCAAGAGATCATAGACCTCATCCATCGCTTTCCATCAGGCGTGATCGAGGTCAAAAGCAGGTCCATTCATCATAAAAAGAAGAAAAAATAAAACTCGTAGCCAAATTCCGAGCTGACTCTGAAATTAATTGTTGAAATTGTATTTAGATTGCAATCGACACGCTAAGATCAATTTTCTAAAAGTGGGGGGAGGCACTTTAAGTTCACACATAATTACAGAGTAAAAAAAAACTTAAACAAAATGGGCTTACGAAATGGCTACAAGAACAAAATCAAAGTTACGAAGTAAGTGAACATTACATAAAGAGTTGGCGCATAACAAGATTAAGGGGCTTACAGGACCTAAAAACAAAAAGTTTTAGAAACAATAAAAGTATATGATCGACTACAGTAAACAAAATCAGAAAAATATATGATATTCTTCAGGATATATGCTAGGTAGATAGTGCGTTGGAAACATAATACAACTAATTTGATGAAAAATCATGAAGATACCTCTAAAAACTTTCTTTTTACAATAAAAACCATACTAATATACATACAATCATTATGTTTTTTTGTCCGATTATTCTACAAGCAAAATACTAAAGCATTAGTGTTTTAATTTTTTAGTCCAAACAATAGATTTTTTGTAAATAGATAATTGTTTCATATTTTGCAATAAATTACCAGCATTGCGTCATCGCGCTTCTCTTTCTTTTCTATGCAGGCCGACAAAGGCCGCGCTTTAGGTCGTGTAGTCGGCTTAAGTTACCAAAAAGAGTAATGAAACGTAGGTACGTTGTTGTGCAAATATTTCGGTACTCGACGTAACTGGCTAACTGACTCGTGACAAAACGCGTTATTTCGGTGAACTTTAAAAAGAAAACGGTAATCACATGTTTCTTAACTTTTATTTGATGACTAGTTTAGATAAGTGTGCATGTCAGGGATTAATAGAGACGTGGCATAAAGGTGTCTTTGACGATACCAAAGACATCTCAAACATCCATAATTTCTGGTTTCCAACTCGGAATGTGATGTGTTTGCGGATGAATGGATTAAAATTATGCATATACGAGTATGTCTGGAGTTCTGTGAGAAAAGTATGTAAGGAGTCCACTGTTCCATGTTAGTTTTAAATTATATTATTGTGAACGTAATTATTGTCTCTCATCATCTGCCTAGCCTTTTCCCAACTATGTTGGGGTCGGCTTCCAGTCTAACCGGATTCAGCTGAATACCAGTATTTTACATGGAGCGACTGCCTATCTGACCTCAACAACCCAGTTACTGGGTAATACGATATCCCTTGGTAAGACTGGTTGTCAGACTTTCGGGCTTCTGACTACCCGTAACGACTGTCAAAGATCCACAAATGACAGCAGGGACCAACGGCTTAACGTGCTTTCCGAGGCACGGAGAGGTCACGGTATGTAAAGATGGTCACCCATCCACAGACCAACCGCGGCAAGCGTAGCTTAACCTGATCGATCGACCTGTGCGGCTGTTATTATTTAGCCACGGGCCCCTCTAATTAAAACGTAATTATTGTCTCTATGTTAATTAATGTAATTGGTGTTTTACCGTTTTAATTAACTATAAATAAATAAATGAATCATATGAATAATTAGTTGTCATTACACTCCAAACTCAAAGCATTTATTACAATTAAACCATTTACAGGCACTTTTTTAATTGTCAAATGTGTCGGTCATTCAGAAAGATGAAGCTAGTTGCCTACTCCAAAGCTTAGTAGGTCCCTATGGAGAAGAACGGGCAAGGTACTACTCCATGGGCACTCTTTTAAATTGCTTTGTGGGTATGCTCTCGCAGGGCTCTCGAGGATTTTTTCCTGCTTTACGACACCAAATATGGCGAGGGATGGTAAAGGCAATAAACAAACAAGCAAGTCTTGCCATCGATCGATTTATTATCATGGATTGTACCCGTGGCTAAATAATAACAGCCGCACAGGTCGATAGATCAGGTTAAGCTACGCTTGCCGCGGTTGGTCTGTGGATGCGTGATCATCTTTACATACCGTGACTCCTCCGTGCCTCGGAAAGCACGTTAAGCCGTTGGTCCCGGCTGTCATTCGTGGATCTCTGACAGTCGTTACGGGTAGTCAGAAGCTCGAAAGTCTGACAACCAGTCTCATCAAGGGGTATCGTATTACCCAGTAATTGGGTTGTGGAGGTCAGATAGGCAGTCGCTACATGTAAAATACTGGTATTCAGCTGCATCCGGTTAGATTGGAAGCCGACCCCAACATGGTTAGGAAAAGGCGAGGCAGATGATGGATTTTGTACAATCTTACTTTCATGAGCCTCTTTCCATTTCTCCATTGCCGACAATGCATTAGGAATTTTGCACTATCAAATCATAAGTGGCTCTGCGCTCAGTCGTGTGAAAGCCTAATGAGGAGAAATATCCTAATGCGTTGGTCGATTGACTAGCTGTAGCTAATCTAGCGAGTTGTATCCATACATGGCTAAACGCTACTTTCATGTCTACTTCTTTATTGTAATGAGTGGACGTATATTTCTTATGCTACATATCGTCTAATGGGTTGTATTTCCAGTTTTTGTTAGGTTTCCGTCACCCTGATTAAGTTTTTACTCTCTCCTTCTTCGGTAGGTACTTATCTACGTACCTATATTATTTACATACGTTTCGAAAGCGATTCCATTTATATTTCTAAAAAAAATGCAACTCGTCTTGAATCGATACTCCTAAAACGAATTCGTAAACGATACCCCATCGTTCTGAAAATAATCTTATCCTTGAAACTCCCCTACACACGGCAAAGAAATCGCTCGCATATGTTTAGTACGAGTCATGGGAAGTAAGCACGCATCCGTCATGCACCGACGGTTCCCAAACAAAACCAGTAGACAGTCGTCTGTCAGCACAGTGTGCATGTACTCTTACGTGCCTCAGAATACGTTTGAAGGACTTTTAGAAGTCAGACTGACACTCCAATTAGTTTATAATGTAGGTCCTTGTAGGTTTCAAGTGAGTGCGTGGCACAAGAGGGCAGTTTTATTTATTTAATTTATTTCTCTACGGATTTATAGGATAAAAAAACGCGCCAACGACCCCGAATAAATTGGCAAGGGGCATGAGAATGAATGATGATAACTTTTCAATAAAAACTATCCGTGCAAGTTCCATATGAGAGCCCAACAACACTACCCAGAAATGCTTCCTCAAAAGCATTGTCTCGACTCTTCACAGCGCCCCACGTCTTCACCCGCATAAGTGTCGATCCCTTAGGAATATCGGGATAAAAACTATCCTATGTCCTTTCCCGAGACTCAAACTATCTCTATACCAAATTACATCTAAATCGGTTCAGCGATTTAAGTGTGAGGAGGTAACAGACACTCGCATTTATAATATTAGTACGGAGATAATCAGTTTGTAAAAGTGACGCACTTTTAAAAATCCTTATAAGGCTGCTGTCAAAGGCTGATGCGTATTAGCAAGCCTGTGGGATGAGATCATCTTATAAAACTGGATGTACTCATACATACCTGATTTGGCAGGCTGTGGCCAACACGGCGGCGTCTTGGCACGCACGAGGACGGTAAGCAAGACATGTTTTAAAGAGGATCTCCTAACTAATTCGTGATATAAGCCTCTACTTTATGTCTATCAATAGTTACCAATCTGATGAAGTCAGATAGATCATAGTAGGTAGGTTCTTCTAATTCAAAGCTTTTTTCAAGCTAAATACTTGTTGTTGTCAAACTTAACGCCTCGGGTCAAGTTAACTCAAGTTTGAGGCTTTTTTTGTTCAAGTCCGATGAACTTCGGTTTATTTTTTGCAAATGTGTTTATGAAAACACGGATATCTGTTAATGTACAGGCGTAGTTATTAACTACGATACTGAGTAACATGATTTCGTAGCAAACCACAGGAAGTCCCTATCACTGTTTTTAACCACCGACAAAAACAGAGGGGTTGTTATAAGTTTGCTTTTTATGTCATTACTGGCTGCGCCCCGCGGTTTCACCCGCATAAGTGTCGATCCCGTGGGAATATCGAGATAAAAAGTAGCCTACATGTTAATCCAGGGTGTCGGCTACCTCCATACAAAATTTTATCAAAATTTGTCCAGCCGTTTGAGCGTGAAGAAGTAACAAACATATAAACACACACACACTCACAAACTTTCGCCTTTATAATATTAGTAAGATTATTTGAACACTAGCTCCTCTACTTGGCTGTAAAGACCAAACTTCGACATTAGCCCGGGTTCGGACAGGCGGGTTTTTACCGCGGCCAATATTTTTTCTCGCACTGGATTTTGAACGCTCTGTTTAGCGCCTACAGTTGAAAATCGAACATTGTGTTTTTTTGACGCGCCGGTATGCGCTCTGTTGGATTCTCAATGCTCGGTTCGACACCGAGAGTTGAAAATCCTTTGCGTGATAAAATCCCGCCGCGATATTTAAAGGCCTACGCAGACCGGGACGGCATGGCAAGATATTTAAATTTTTACTAATGGACATTCAAACGTATCGATATAGAAATACGACATAAATTACTATGCTTTAAAATGATGCCGTGGCATTGAAAGGGATTTCATTGCACGGCATTTAAAGACGCGCCACGGGCTCCCGCGGCGGGATGCCGTGGCGTCCTGCGGGAGGCAACGGCATGCCAAGGACTCCGGCGCTCGTTGTGACATACCGCGGGGTGAGGCGGCGGGGGTAGAAGCGGGGAAGCCGCTGGTATGCCGCGGTATCTAAGCGGCTAGTGCGCGCTGGCTGACGGCAAAATCCCTTGCCATGCCGTCCCGGTCTGCTTAGGCCTTAATTGTACCTACCAATTTAAAGACAACACACTTGAAATCAAAGAATAAAACGCCAGGTTCCCCCAACCGATCGTAATCAGACACCCTGCCACTCTGCATGTATGCGGTAAACACCCATGAGTCAGAGTTCTGAATCATGTAGTGCGAGGTCGATTAGCAGTAAACAGTCAAGTTCGAGGCATTTGGCAACTTTAGATTACTTAAAGGTTCGATAACTGACAACAAAACTTTACGAGTGACGAAAAATTCTAAGGCATTGACCCTTAAAGAAAACAATTTTATAAGGAGGTTTTTTTGTCGGATTTCTGGTTCTTTCTCCATCAAAATCACTATACAGGGTTATTGGTAAAACATTAACAACCTCTTAAGAGGTCATTGTACTCATCATTATGAACAACTTTTACTATGGGACCAAATCTGAAATCGTGAAAAAAAATCTGCTGTTCCCTACATTTCTGTTCGTATAACTCGTCAAAATGAAGGGAACAGCTGATTTTTTTTTCGCGATTTCAGGTTTGGTCCCACAGTAAAAGTTGTTCATAATGATGAGTACAATGACCTCTTAAGAGGTTGTTAATGTTTTACCAATAACCCTGTATAGTGCAATTTCGGGCCGCGACTGTTCTGCAAAATGGTCCAGATTGTGTCGTCACGTCACCCTAGTTGCCTAGTCCTCCAGGCGTCTGTGACAGTGGTTGACAGACAATCTTGGCTGTCGCTTGTGTGTCAATGTTTGCTGTGGTTGGATTAGTTCGAGCGATGTGGTCAGCTCAGTCCTTCAGCCTGGCTGTTATTCTCTAACATCCGTTACCTACTTGAGTCATCATTCTCCTGCCAGCCCTTATCCCAATTTTTTTGGTGTTGACGCAACAGGTCTTTTAAATTTCTTCCTTATTTCTCTACTAGCAGCGTCCCGCGGTTTCACCCGCATAAGTGTCGATCCCCTGGGAATATCGGGGAAACTATCCTATGTCCTTTCCCGGGACTTAAACTATCTCGATACCAAATTTCATCTAAATCGGTTCAGCGGTTTAAGCGTGAAGAGGATAGACACACTTTCGAATTTATAATATTAGTATGGATTAGTCGTCATCCGCTACTTGAGTTTGCGAGTTAAATAACCGAATGACTATAATCTTTCCTGAGACATATCTATAAAGGTAAAAAAAAACTTATCGGACTTAAAGTAAGTACTCCTCTTGTCTTAACAATTTGTTATCTCCGGAAAACAGATCAAATTGTGCCGAATGTCATGTTCATGGAACAACAAAGTGATGCATGCATGCATTTTGATTATAAATGAAACCATCTGTCTGACAAAGATCTGGTATGAGATATTTATTTTAACATTTTGATCGATGGAGTTATTTTGTAGATCGTAGTCTAAAAGCATCTGATCAGTAGAAGAATAAAAAATATTAAAAGGGGACATAAAAAATAATGTTCATAGTAAATGCTCCATCCATAAAACATGACAAGTCTTGAAAAAGTTTCAGTTCCAAGTTTCAGGTCGATCGATCAGGTTAAGCTACGCTTGCCGCGGTTGGTCTGTGGATGGGTGACCATCTTTACATATCGAGACCTCTCCGTGGCTCGGAAAGCACGTTATGCCGTTGGTCCCGGCTGTCATTCGTGGATCTTTGACAGTCGTTACGGGTAGTCAGAAGCCCGAAAGTCTTGACAACCAGTCTTACCAAGGGATATCGTATTACAATAACTGGGTTGTGAAGGTCAGACAGGCAGTCGCTCAATGTAAAATACTGATATTCAGCTGCATCCGGTTAGACTGGAAGCCATCCTCAACATAGTTGGGAAAAGGCTAGGCAGATGATGAAGTCTTGAAAAAGGTTTTTAATTTTTTTATTGTGATTAGTAAAGGCCATCTTCTGTTATAAAAGGTCCCGCAGACAGTCGCGACGCGGTCCTGATAAAGCAATTTCCATGAAATTTTCATAGAAATTGTTCTACTAGAGTCGTGTCGCGCTGTCGCGTCGTTATTTTTGTAATGACGCTATTCTCTTATCTGCAGCAATCCACCAGATAGGCTGGCCTAACATGATAACTCCATTGATTGATAAGGGTAATCTTGCAGTGATGTAATAAGTACTATATTGTGCAATTATTTTAAGAACTGTTCAAATATTGGAAATTGGAACACCCGGGCCCCCGACTCGTGGTAGTAGAAGGGACAGTGGGGTTTAGTCGGTAGGAGTGACATAACCCCCATTCTACCCAGCTGAACGGAGGTTATCTATAAGGATTTTCTAACAAAAGAAAAGAAAAGAGGTTTAGGAAATGTCAGAATTCTCAAATGACTCGTGGTAGTAGAAGGGACAGTGGGGTTTAGTCGGTAGGAGTGACATAACCCCCCATTCTACACAGCTGGACGGAGGTTATCTATAAGGATTTTCTAACAAAAGAAAAGAAAACAGGTTTAGGAAATGTCAGAATTCTCAAATGACTCGTGGTAGTAGAAGGGACAGTGGGGTTTAGTCGGTAGGAGTGACATAACCCCCCAATCTACACAGCTGGACGGAGGTTATCTATAAGGATTTTCTAACAAAAGAAAAGAGGTTTAGGAAATGTCAGAATTCTCAAATGACTCGTGGTAGTAGAAGGGACAGTGGGTTTTAGTCGGTATGAGTGACATAACCCCCCATTCTACCCAGACGGAGGTTATCTATAAAGATTTTCTAACAAACAAAAGGAAAGAGGTTTAGGAAATGTCAGAATTCTCAGATTCGTTAATAAACGAAGCATGCGAACTGACTGTATGAAGCAGAAATTCAAGAAATGCATTTTAATTGGAAAAACTAGAAAATGCTAACAGCTTTCCAACTTTCCATGCAGGGAATGAAATTGTAGTTTTCCCGGATTCCGGGAATAAAAAAGCCGGGGAAACAAACTCTAATAGAGAACGAACAACGTCAGGTTTCAAATGAAAAATGCAATATTTTATCTTCTCGGTTTGGATGTGCAATTTAAAATGTTGATACCTATCCATTTCTGTCGCAGACTTCCGCACAAGGAAAACGTATGTGTAGGCTACTTATAATTCTGGTCATGTCGTAAGCTCCATTGAGGAAAAAAGTTAGTGATGGATCATGAGCTGGCGACCAGTACTTGCCAATTTTAAAAAAAATCCAAGAATTTCCCCTAAACTTTGACTATTATTTTTCTAAACGGCTTTGGCATCATGAACGTATTATTATTTTTTTAGTCTGTTCATGGCTAAAGACTCCATTTATCACTAAGCACCATTCCGATCTCGTCAGAAATAAATAGGCGCGTAATAAATCATACTTACGGACTTAAATTTGTATTCTAACAATAGAAATGCCAACAAAATTTTCAACATTTACGAATGATCCAATTACCGAGTGAAATGTCAGATGAGATTCAACAACCTTTCTGTATATTTATATTTTATTTGCAATCAATGCAGCCAAATGATATTATGCTCGAAAATATCCCGATAAATGTGAATATTGATACTTAAAAGCTTTTAACATTTTCAGGGAGCGCAACAATTTTATGTGCTTCAAATACCAGTGGATCTACCCAATATTCATTGAATTACGAGATCGACCGGATAAAAGAGGTTAACTAATGGGATGTTCAATCTGACTACCAGAAAACTTGATCGATCTTTTGTTAGACCGCGTAAATTGTCGATCCCGAAACAGCAATTTATTTTGAGTACTTCAATAAATACAAAGTGAACTGAAACGATAAATAATTTACACTCGGATTCACTCTGCGATGAAGTTGCCAATACAAATTCAGGTCATATCCACAGACTAACTCAAAACAGAATTATGTTGGGTCCAGGGGGCCTAAAAAGGCCACTTTGGCAGAATCATAAAAGGATAACATTATGAATCATAATATGGTGAAGACAGTCCGTGTTTTTCTTTTTTTCGCTGCACTACGTAGGTATAATCAAAGAGATTGGATTTGGATGCGATTGATTGGTATTTTAACACAGACAAAAAAAATAACTGAAAAATCCTTCACCAATGGGATTTGATACGAATAACTTAAGAGTTAACTGTCCATTATGATTCATAATGTTATTCTTTTATGATTCTGCCAAAGTAGCCTTTTTAGTCCCCCAGGTGGGGTCAACGTACGCTGTTGAATAGGTTTCGATAGCCTCCGACTGCAACTGCATGGACAGTGAAGGACAACAAACTTGATTCGACTGGCTACTTCAGGTTCGTTAGTCGAGTCTGTGCACAGCATAAAGCTGTAGGGAATTGTTCGTTTGTAAAACAAACAAGTCCTGAACTGAGACACACTATTTACTGGAAATCTTTGTTTCTATGGACAATTTGAAATCGGTCTAATTTGGCTGTAAGCAACACTATTTTTCGAAAATGTTCTCTACTAACTTTTTAGACCTTTGTATCCTGCTTATGCGTATGAAGTTTCATTAAAATCGGTTCATTCATTTTGAAAACAAGGGCTTGAAAGTTTGTTTGAAATACCGTACGGCGTAAACGCTCTTAACGACCCTCTGAAAGCTTCTTGATCACAGAAGACTGCTGAAAAGTGAATGAAAAAAAATGGGACTCATTTCAACAGCAGTTTTTTTTTGAGATCTAGCCTTCAGACGCAATGTTGGGAATGCTGGACTAATACCGACCTCATTTCCGGGTCGCTAGCAAAATGCTGCACTTGCTTCATAATCCTAGATTATTGCCCAACTGAACACAAACAATAACGAACATTTGTAAACACGGAAGAAGAATTTCAACCGCGTTAATATTCAAAAACTGGCCAAGTGCGAGTCGGACTCGCACACGTAGGGTTCCGTACCACAAGGCAAAAATGCCTAAAAAAACATGTTTGTAGTATGGGAGCCCCCCTTAAATATTTATTTTATTTTAATTTTATTATTTATTATTAAAGTTAAAATACAACTGAGTATTTTGTGAATATTTCAAGTGCCTACCTGTTGCCATTTTTGATATCGAGCAAAAAAGGGCAAAAAAATCGCGTTTGTTGTATTGGAGCCCCCCTTAAATATTTATTTTATTTTGTTTTTAGTATTTGTTGTTATAGCGGCAACAGAAATACATCATGTGTGAAAATTTCAACTGTCTAGCTATCGCGGTTCTTGAGATACAGCCTGGTGACAGACAGACAGACAGACGGACAGACAGCGAAGTCTTAGTAATAGGGTCCCGTTTTTACCCTTTGGGTACGGAACCCTAAAAAGCAACCACACCAATTTAATTACAATGAGCAGTAACAAAATCGTTTACAACCGTTTCCCGTACGTTAGCACGTTAGCAATTGTGTCAGTGAGTCACAGTCGTCTGCAATCATATGCATAAAAAACATTAATAATGAACACTGAGGTAAAGTTTGTGCAAACAAAAAATGTCTGCCGGTCCATTCTGTCAAATCTCACTGTGAAAACGTAGGTGACGTGAGCTGGCATTCCACCTGGCGGGTCAGCGGGATTGCCCTGCCGGGTCAGGGGGATTGCCCTGCCGGGTCAGCGGGATTGTCCGAAAGGGTTACCGCTGGCCCGGAACATAAAGGGCTAAGGAAGGAACACGGGTGGTTTTTAGTCAGTAAGAGTCTGACACTCCCTCCGCTCCGCCCAGAGCGGGACCCATTTGATGATTTCCCACACAAAAAAAAATCTGTCATTCCACCTCATGCTAGCGATTGACACTATCTTAGCTCACTCTAAACTCACTTCACCTAACTTTTCACTATCGATCGGTCGAATCGATCGCCTGGTCTCAATTATATAAGCACTCCCTGCTGTGTTCTCTTCCACATAAATAACCCGTCAACCCTCAAAGCAAGAGTGAACAAGCATCTTCTGGGCACGCTCGTTCCATCGTAGACCTCATCCATCGCTTTCCATCAAGCGAGATCGAGGTCAAGGGCAGGTCCACTACGAAATAAAAAAAAACTATCAAAAAAACACAACATTTCAAGTGTTACTTCTTACGTGACTGAGTTGATGTGAGCCTTAGAGTAAGAAAGCTATAGAGCATCGGGTAGCGTGGCCACACATGAGACAAAAAACTAACTTAACTAACATAGGCTACATGAGTAGCTGCCTTGAAAAAACTGGCTCGCACTGAGAGACGGAAATAGTATAGCTTTATCCTTTTCTGTTACATATAATAACTCAATACTTTATCCCTCTCTTGTGGAAATGAAATGGATATACCCGCCGTCCATACTTTTCTTTGTCTAAGATGTGAGCTCATCTTTATCAGAGGGTTGCTAGAGTCATGCTTAGTTTTAAGAAGATGTAACCTGTAAACAATCTTCTACAAATCTACATAATAAAAAATCTTAAATTCACTGACTGAAAACGCATAAGTCTAAACTGCTGAGTTTAGAAGCATGATCTTTTGCACAAGAGTACCTTTTATAACTAACTACCTGCGCCCCGCGGTTTTACCCGCATAAGTGTCGGTCCCGTGGGAATACCGGGATAAGAATTATCCTATGTCCTTCCCCGGGATGCAAACTATCTCTCTGCCAAAATTTTATCGAAATCCGTTTAGTGGTTTAGGCGTGAAAAGGTAACATACAGACAGAGTTACTTTCGAATTTGTCCTTTGTAGCCTTACAAAGGACCGCGACCCCATGGTCACGAGATATGTAAAATAATCCATAGTAATATTACAAATTCGAAAGTAACTCTGTCTGCGTACGAGGGGCCGAAGCCAACTCGCAGAGGCCCCTTAGGAAATTTTAATGAAATGCGGCACCAACCGACGACTATCCCTGTATGCACTATGCAAGTGCACCCAAGGATAACCCCCGGTTGGTGTAGGACTTTTGCAGGATATGGAAAAAGAAAAAGTTGGACTATTGGTTTGGGTGACTAAAGTGGACTGGTTACCAAGAATAGTTATTACTATTAAGTATAACGAATGTAAGCACTACGGTAGGATTTTTTGTATGGAAGTTCGTAATTTCTGTCAATCCCATTGGACACGCGGTTTCTACACATTAATGTTCTGGTTGCTATAATTGAAAAATCGATTAAAAGCATCGAAGGATCACGTTTCCCGTAATTAGCATTTAGAACTGTCGGTGGCGCCTGATAGTCGTCTTCCATTCCATAAACAGTTTCATTCTGGGAATGAAAGGAGTTTAAATTCAAGCCACGGTTTCCAATTTCCTAGCAATTAACTGCGTTGGAAACGTTTAACAATCGAATTGCACCTATACAACGTTATTTTTAGAATAATATGCGAAACCTGAATATACACACATCAAAAGTGTCTAGGGATCAACATATATTTTTGCAATAACTGTTCTCCTGATTGATATTAATTAAAATTTTCTTTAAGGATTCATCAAATAAAGTGTTTTCGTTTGTCACAGTAACGATAAACCAAGTCACCTTTGCATTAATAAAGAATTTTGCCATTTTCCTAATAAAGGGATTTTTGACATTTGAACCACTAACACAAAAGTTCGAAAAAAAGACTGAAATAACAGTTTTCTTTAAAATTTTATTGGGTAACTTAAACAATTAATAATCCGTGTTTCTACCGCGAACACTAACAACACAAGAACATCGGTTTGGCATACTCAAAATGAGTTCATCCAAATCACGCTGTGGAATGGCCGCCCATGTTCGTTGCAACAACAAAAAAAGGTCTTCTTGCGACTGGATACCCTCCATATTCGGCAGAGCTCGTCTCTGTAGCATATCCCATGCATGCTCAATCGGGTTCAAGTCTGGCGACTGAGCAGGCCAGGGCAGGACATTGATGTTAGCTGCGGCGAGAGTCTGTCTTACAACTCTTGCGGTGTGCGGTCGTGCATTATCATGCATTAACTGAAATAAGGGACCGATTTGCACTTGTAGAGGAACGATGACGTCTGATACAATCGTCTCAGCATAAATTTGAGCGTTGAGGTTGCCTCTGATCCAAATCAACTCAGTTCTTCCGCCGATCCAAATACCCGCCCATACCATGATGGTTCCACCACTATAAGGATGGACTTCCTGGCAGGATTTTAATCGCTGTTGGCGTCCAGGGGTTCTCCAGTGTCGTATACGTCTTGTATCCGGTCTCATACCAAAACGAGACTCATCAGAAAAGCACACGAAACGCCATTGTTCTTCTGCCCAATTTCTGTGTTCAAGAGCCCATTGATATCGAATCCTACGATTGTGCATTGCTATAGGTGGTACCCGTAGCGGTCTTCGGGAATGAAGGTTCACTTCATGCAAGCGGTTTCTGACTGTTTGGTCGCTAATTAAGTTCCCTGAAGAGTGATGAAGCCTCACGGCTAACATCATGGCGGTTATTGTTGGAGCTCTTCGAGTTAAGATTTGAATGTATCGGTCTTGTCTCCGTGTGGTACAGCGATACCGTCCTCCATGGCGCTCAGCCACGGTACCAGTGCTTCGGTAACGTGTCCAAAGTCGACTGATAACACTCTGACTTGTATTCAGAGCTAAAGCCACAGTACGTTGCCGGGAACCAGCTTCTATCATTCCCACGGCTCTGAGCATTTCTTCCCTGCTTAAATGACGTCGCCGCTCCATAATAACGTTGGTTTTAATCAGTAGTAGGGAAACAGTAGCACTAATAATGTCTTCAATGCGTTGTATGTTTTTATAGGGAAAATATTGACAGCTGATTTTCATCTTTTACTCGAATTTGATTCACAGTTCCTGATTCAATTTATGAAATGCACCAAAAAGGATCCATATAAATTTATAAAATCATAAATTTATTACAAAGCCACATCTCAATCTCAAGAAATCCGCATAAAAATGCTTGATCCCTAGACACTTTTGATGTGTGTAGTTTGTTCAGAATAAGTAACTGAATCGATTCCAATAATTTTTACCCCATGTTATCAGAATAAGTAACTGAATCGATTCCAATAATTTTTACCCCATGTTATATTGTGTCCCAAAAATATTTAAAAAAGGTTAAAAGTTGGTCACCGAACGACACTAAGTAGGTTATCCTATCTCCGCGCCGAACGGTTAGGTACCTAGGTACTGTTATCAATGAGCGCAAGAAGGCGCGGCGCGAGCGGCGCGGGTGAGCATGTTTTTGTACGGACAAACAGGTAACTTAACAAGCTTCTAACTTTGTGATTTTTCATGATACAGTTTTGAAATTTTGTACATAGATTCTTTACACAATAAAAACTTTTTTACAAAAAAACAACCGACTTCCAAAAACACTAAAGTGAAAAATAACTTTAATTTCGGAAGTCGGTGTCTTTGGATTTGTATTTTAGTTTTTTGCCACCGACTTCCGAAATTAAAGTTATTTTTCACTTTAGTGTTTTTGGAAGTAGGTTGTTTTTTTGTAAAAAAGTTTTTATTTTTCACTTTTTAGCGGGTCAGTTTGTAATTTATCTAAGTTATAATAGCCTAATGTCAACTGCTTATCACCTTTTACAAAATATTGCTTTTCCGATGCAGGGACGTTAATTGTTGAGGAGTTCTCCTAGTAAGAACCAGGAGAACTGGAGCTGATTGAGAAGTCACCATCAGCTCCACTTCACCATGCGCATTGTAATGAGCATAAATTGCTTAGCAGCTATATTAAAGTAATCGAATCGCAACCCGTGAAATATTTGTCATTGAGTAGTTTCGATGGCCATTTGTGGTCTTCATCATCAGCTCCACTTTACCAAATCATAATTTCCGAGAGCAAATGCTCAAGTTACTTTAATAATAGACTTAGGCAAGAAAAATTTTGCTAAGGGCCAAGTTTATGTTACGCTTAGTCGTGTAAAGACGCTAGATTGCATTGTATTATGCGACTTGGAACCTACCAAATTGCTAAATAGACCACATGAGGAAAAGGCATTGCGTGAAATGCAACGATTGAGGCTTTTATAAATCATCATCAGCCTATTGCAGTTCACTGCTGGACGTAGACCTCCCCAAGTTTGCGCCAACGTTCACGGTCCTCCGCTTCTCTCATCCAGCCACTACCGGCAACCTTTGTTAGGATAATTATACAGAAGAAAAACTCGCAAAAGTATTTTCACTTTAAGAAGTATTTATTAGTTTTTAGACTAGATGCTGATAATCCTGGCTGCAGCATCAGGCCAGACTTACGTCAACATTGCATTGAACTTAAAATTTAGTCCTGTTTAAAATGAGCCCAAACACGACTACGGTGCTGTAATTTCAAGGTTTGTACTTTTTCTGATGCTCCTGGCTTCAGCATCAGGTCTCTATATGTTCCTCATTAACAGTACGTTTATCCACACATCGAGCCCTTTTCAATAAGCCTAAACACGATATATCTGCTGTTAGTTGTCGAGGAGTTAAGTACTCAGCAGACTATCCTGACTGCAGCATCAGGTCATAACTTGATGATCATAAGACCAAATGTGGCAAATGCCCTATCAAACATCAAAACAATTTACTAAAACAGTCCTTGCCTGTTCGAGTAACTTCTTACTGTTAAGGAGTTGTACCTTCCATCATCAGCCCAGCTACCTGAGATAGTGACAACCATACGCAAATACACAAGATACTTCATAAAATATGCGAAAAACAATAAGTGAGCCTATAAAATTTGAGGGTTGCCCTCGATTTCTCTAAGATCCCATCATCAGATCCTAACTTGGTGACAATGGGACCACCTCAGAACTATCTACTTTCGAACAAAAAAAGAATTTTGAAAATCCGTCGACAATTGGCGGAGTATTCGATGAACAAACATACAAAAAAAAAAAAAACATCCGAACATAGTACCTCCTCCTTTTTGTGAAGTCGGTAAAAATACTAGACACGTGTTTCGGGTTTCGCATATTATACTAAAAATAATGTTGTATATACTTTAGACTTACCCGTTGGAAAAACCAGCACCGTAAATTCTGCCTTCGGTGGTTGTGTTCCTAACCAAATATACGTGGAATATTCTAATAAATTCGCGAAGGAGATTAATCTCCCAGCTCAACGACCTTTTACTTTTGTCTGTGATATTTAATATACGTAAAATGTGGCTATAGAAAAATATAATATGCTGTATTCTCTTTTCTCTCTTTTATGAAAGTTGTAGACGTGGGTGTTTGATCACAAGGGTGGAATGCCCTAAGGGGCCGTCTCCACGAGCGAGAGAATCGCGGCGATACACTCTCTTAGAACGTGTCTCCACACGGCGACATCATCGCGGCGATTTGATTGCACGAGCGAGACTATCGCGAGACGGCTTCGAAGCTGCTGTTGTTTTTAATTTTTTTTATCTTTATAGTCCACTCAACGAATGACCCAAAAGGAGGTGTAGAGTGCGTGAGCTGGGCCCTAAGCGATTTCTTCAGAAAGTTGTTCAGGGTGTTTAGGGAGTAAACATACTAAAAGTCCCCGCGTCTAGGTGAGCCGGAGTGTGGGGGGGGGGGACGCATATAGTGTACCATTTATCAAATTAAATTTCAGTCGACAACATCCATCGGTTTCTCACTAAACTTCAACTGTACCTACGTAGGGCAGCAAAAAAAAAACAAAAACGGACTGTCTTCGCCATATTATAAATCAAAATGTTATCCTTTTATGATTCTCCAAAGTGGCCTTTTTAGTCCCCCAGATGAATACAGCACTACGTAAACAAGGCAAAAGTAGTATGTAAGGAACTAAGGATCGTAACCGGTTGCGTTCTTTACTTTCTGCCTACCTCTATTGGAAGATGGCGTGAGTTTGTAAATAAATCTGACTGGAGATACAATTCTAGTTTTATCCAATGAATTACTGGCTGGACTTAGTATCTTATAGTTTTACCCGCAGAAGTGTTGATCCCGCAGGAATATCGGGATAAAAAGTCGCCTATGTGTTAATCCAGGTTGTCAGCTACCTCCATACCGAATTTTATCAAAATTTGTGCAGCCGTTTGTGCGTGAAGAAGTAACAAATATACAGACACGCTCACGAACTGTCGCCTTAATATTAGTATGATTGTTTTTCTGAAAAAGAATTTTGAGTTTGTAGAATCTTAAATGCGGTCATTCGAATTCTAATCATGACCCATCCAATGATATGTTCAGCTTATTTCCCTAAAGGTTTCTCGATAATACTACAGTAATAATCTTATATTCTCTCTATAGTCTATAGGGAAAATGTTGATATTACTTGACCTTGGTGGCACGTTTCTTAAAAATCACGTTTTCCTACAGTTTTAATGATTACTCGTAAACGTTGCGTTTATCTAAACTAGCACGACGTTTATCTAAACTAACAAGTAAGGTCTAGTAAAGTCAGACGATGGCCTACATTTTTTATTTCTTACGTCGACTTTATTTGTTTAATCAACATAATTAGTCGGTAAGTTGTCCTCATTGATTAAGAATCATTTACAGAACGGGAAATTGACTCTGGGGTATTGCCATAAATTCTTGTCTGACAGCCGGATTGTTGATGACTATACGGTCAAAGGCCATTGTTATTGACCGTCCTTTTCAACCATTCTTGGGATACCTAGTGTCTTAATACATACCTAACCTCTTAGGACATTTTTCTCAATATCCATCATAAGTATGGATCAGAATGTTGGGTCACAAAAGGGATGAATGAAAGGCAATTGCATGCAGCTGAGATGAGAATGCTAAAAGGGATGTGTGGTGTTACACGAATGGTTAGAATAAGAAATGAGTACATAGGAGGAAGTTTGAAAGTGGCACCGGTAACTGAAAAGCTGTGTGGAAATCGGTTGTCATGGTATGGGCATGTGTTACGGGGAAATGAGGAAAATGTCGTGAGGAGAGTTTTGAGTACGGATGTCGATGGCTATATAGAAACGATGGATGGAATGTGTGAATGATGATATGATTAGAAAGGGGGTGACTACCGAGATGACAACTAATGGAAAAGTATGGAAGAAAAAGACATGTTGCGCCGACACCAAATAAATTGGGATAAGGGCAGGAGAATGATGATCCATCATAAAGATATGTCTCTTATTTTTTAAGGGTGAATTTCACCAATGAAACTGAGCAGTTCATCTAAACCGCGTTCAAGAGCTGTCAGTTTCATCATTGTTGTGGAATATTGACACTGACAGCTCTTGAACGCGGTTTATATTTGCTG
The DNA here is from genome assembly GCA_916614155.1 of Mesoligia furuncula. NCBI lineage: Eukaryota > Metazoa > Arthropoda > Insecta > Lepidoptera > Noctuidae > Mesoligia > Mesoligia furuncula. The sequence goes on from OU744810.1 coordinate 4,009,390, forward strand.
ATCGCAAAATTCGCCCTTAATCATTTATTGTCTCTCAAAAGTATCAAAATATATACTGCGAACTATAATTTATAGTTGGTAGTCCTGCACTTGCGTTCTTATTAAAAATATAACTACAAACTAACATACAAATAAAAAAAAAACAATGTCATATAACCTGAGAAATAGATATAAAAACAAACTTGAAGTCATCAGCGGACGCACTAATTACGAGAGAAAGACTATTTATTATTTGAAGGAGCACGGCTGTTCAACGAATTGCCGGACGATGTAAAAGAGTGCTATAACGTGAATACATTTAAAAATAAGCTTAAGATACATGTATGTATACATTATAACTTCTAATACTCTGGAGGAAATTGTATTGCACTGTATTATCTTACTGCTTTGTATCTCATTATAAGCGGACCGTAAGTTCTTATGAGAAATAAATTTCTTTAAAGCGAAGTCGCTGATGTGTGTCAGCCCTTACAGTAAAATGCGGTCAAATGTTATCTCGTAAACATGTGTCAAACGTGATTAGCTAACGTATGGATGGATGAGTCAGTATTTGTGTTTGTATGTATTTATGTAACGTATGCAGCTACAGAGCTAATGAGGTTTATCACCTTTTAACGATTTAATGATACGCTTATGAAACTCCGGTTTTAGTAGAATTTTGGGATTGTTAAGAAAATGCAGGATTGGATGGATTCAGTAGATGCTTCTGAAACAAAATGCAGTGGAGTTTAGTAAATAAAAATGCTGTTCCATACATTACGACCGCGTAGGAATTGCACTTTTGTATGAAAAAAAAGAAATAAAGAAAATATGTTTAGGTATTTGCTGCAAACATGACGCATAAAAAAAAAAGTTACAGTTTTTATTTTTAATATAACTGTGCCAAATTCATGTTTACAGTTTGTACCTACCTTGTACATATTTTGACTTCACACTTTTCACACCAAAGAATCAAGAATGTATGTAGTTCCCATTCTTAGGGGCCATTCATGTATTACGTAAGCACTACAGGGGTTTGCTTTGCTGGATGGTGATTACGTCAGCAGTAGATATTTATTTTTTTACTTTTTCTGATTTTCTACAAAATTTTGTCGATTTTGGTTTGAACGCATATGGCAACCCTACTTGTCCTATGCTTGAAAAAGAAAAGCATTTTCAGGGGTTCCCGAAAATAATGGATACGATAACTCGCTTAGAACCGAGTATAATAAATAAAATGCATGTACCAATGTTTACGTAAGCATGGGAGGGGGGGTAAGCTATGCTTGCTTACTTTTGTTGACGAGGGGCGGGGGGGGGGGGGGGTTAGTAATTACAAAAAATCTATTTACATACTTGAACGGCCCCCCCCTTATTTCCATTAATATGATTGATCTTTAGTCACCTTCAGTGGCCACCACTACAATTAACCATAAAGGAAGGTCAGATTTTATTAGATTGAATGGCATCATGCTGGCCTTTAACATTGATATCATCATAAAGAGAAAGCCAAGCAAAGAAAGCATTAGCAAGAACCCTCCTTTTGGCGCAGTCGGGTAATAATGGACTTAATTCTCCATTTCCAACATTCATTACCGCGGCCATATTACGCCACTAAAACATCGAATGTGACGTGCTTCCATGACGTATTGTTTGAACTCTTGCCAACCTGTGAGCGCGGAATGATGACTGCTAAAGTATTAACATAATCATTGAACAAACTAGATAATGTGTTACGTGACAAGAGGTAGAAAGTCAGTGTCATGGCGACTGTGTGGGGTCTTGTGGTTGGATGTACTCATAACTTATGTAATATTCGATGCGCGTAATACCTTCCCGTGCCGCACAAAGCACGTTAAGCCGTTGGTCCCGGCTGTCATTCGTGGATCTTTGACAGTCGTTACAGCCCGAAAGTCTGACAACCAGTCTTACCAAGGGGTATCGTATTGCCCAGTAACTGGGTTGTGTGGGTCAGATGGCAGTCGCTCCATGTAAAATACTGGTATTCAGCTGCATCCGGTTAGACAGGAAGCCGACCCCAACATAGTTGGTAAAAGGCTAGGCAGATGATGACTGTGTGTTAAGCAATTAGGGTGCTGATCTCTCTCCGGTCGTGTCGGATTGCGTGCCGTCCCATCGGACTATGAGATGGAGGGAAGAGAGAATGCACCCGTGTCTGCGCACACGTTTGTGCACTAAGTATAATATCTCCCGCGCTGAAGGCTGTCTCCGTTGAGATTGGCCGCCGTGGCCGAAATACGGCCTGGAGGACTATTCAATATTCGATAAGCTGTTCGTAGAAAGATACATGTTTCCGTATCTGCTATCAAAATGCCTAATCCATCTTTACGAGCCTACATTATTACGGTTTTATTACATACGCAACTATTGTCCATGGTCATCAACCTTGTCTATAAGTAGCCATAAATAAACCAATCAACCAGGAAAAACTTATAAATTCAATCATTATGAGAACCATGCAGTATTTAATAATATTATATTAATTAGTTTATATTCATTTACTTATTAACCGTGTTTAATCTCTAAGGCCCGCTTGCGCAACAAATCAGTAAATATGTTTAGCTCGAATTTAAAACATCTTTCTGTTTCGGTCAATCGTTTAAAGACGCCAGAATGATGTCTTAAATAAATATGTTAAGCCCTAAATACATTTAGTGATGTTGTACAAACTGGCCTAGCACTCCCACTCACTGCTGGGACACTGGCCTCCTCTCTGTGACAATCAGTGGGCCATAATCCACCACGCGGGTCCAGTGCGGGTTGGTGAATGTAACATGTAATTTTTGGCTGTAGGACATGAAGGTTTCCTCACGATGTTTTCTTTCATTGTTTTGAGAGCAGTGCAGCACATTTTTACTAACCAACTACATATTTGTAATTGTTTGTTCACGAAGGTTTTCTCTTGTCCAACAGATTCTACGATGAATGCAAACGGAGGTATAACATCAAGTTATGGAAAACATTCACAGACTGCTTCAACTGCTTACCGGTTGCTGCGATAGGTGAGTCTACAACCTAATTTATATATAAAGCATGTCGGAAAATATTTCTTACAGGACTTTTTTCGCCCACGATTGTGTGTTGAACATAATTAATTACAGAAAACAGAAAAACGTGTTAAAGTAAATCGCGGCACGGATTGGTTTCGTACAAAAAGATCGCGTGCGATTAATCGCTTAGCTCGCTTATTACCTACACCCATTAGACCCTATAGTTTCCAAGAGTGCGGTTTCTGCCTATGGGATAGCTACCTAGCCATAGACATATCTGGTCCGACCGCCATGTTAGTTGCAGTAGGGCGACGATAGTGAAAGCTGTATAAACGCTGCGTGGATTGGAATATTGTACTTGTCTTTACACACGGTCTGTCTAGGCTATGTCGCATTGAAACGTCCAGAAAGCCTAAATCAAGCCTAAAAGTTTAAATCTTTTGAAAACTATCCGAAAGGTAATGTTTGAGTTTTGACAGTTTTTCTATACAAAAATTGGGAAACGTCAATAATTTTATTCTATGCATAAAAAATATCTGACGAAGGAAAAATCAGCCGTCCTTTAAACAGTATTCTGCAAGTTCAGCATTGTCTTTATTGCTCCTAGTTTGCCAAAAAAACAAGGCTTCTCAAAACCCAAAAGTTGCTGCTTCCACATTTTTTTCACATCACAACACAACTCTTAAAAATAATGCCAAAAAAAATTTGCCAGTCCTGTCCGCAGTTGCTGCGTTGAAAACCGGAATTTGACAACACGCCAACAAAAGTACAGGAAAAAGTAGGGAAAGTTATTGCGTCAGAACTTTACTTGAGTCTGTTTTAAGTAGACAGCTCTGCAATGTCTAGATTTATGTCTGGAACAGCTGTAAATAGAACATTAAGGCTGCCTGTCCACCGGAGCGGAGCAGAGAAACGAAGAAAATTAACCAATAGGATTGCACACAATCTCCGGGAGATTTTGTATAATATAATTAAATGTCCGTAGAAATTGAAGACTACGTTATTAGTATCTCATGAATTTTATGACATTATTTCGCACATGTAACTGCGAAATTGCCAGACAAGGTCGGTCCCTGTCTGACGTTTTCGCACATTTTTTACATCACTTTTTCATAAAGCTTGCAAGTCTATAACCAGATTATTAACGCTACGGTCTACTACACCGCTTTAGTCTACCCTGTGCTAGATTAAACTTCATTTGTTTTTTAAATCCTATTAAGTTCTTAATGGTAAACTTAGGCGAGCTACGCCACTAGATCTGTGAAGTATCTCGCGGACTGAATAAACGAGATGTGATAATAAAAATATAAACAACATTTTCAACAAAAACTATTAATCTAATAAACAGTTGAAGACGCTTGGCTTGTCGTAGTGACGTTTGGCTTGTCATAAATAACTTCTGTCTCGGAAACTAGAATGAAATTAATAAGATATAACACCTAATTCCGGTACGCGTGGATCCGCTGGATGCGACAGCACAGAACCGCACCCTAAGTGTCTAAACACACTATGCCGAAGTTACGCGACCGAAGTTCGGCATGATTACGCCTGCAATTCTATTTGAATTACTGACGACACATTATGCCGAAATTACGTTGCGATAAATAGCATTGAAATAGCATTGCGGGCGTAATCTTGCCGAACTTCGGTCGTGTAACTTCGGCATAGTGTGTTTAGACACTTACTCTGCCTAACATACTATCAATCACAATCTCAATCATTTTGAGGCATATTGCTAATCCATTGCTTCATATGTTCGATAAATTTGTCGGGCAAAATAACGCAATGAATGTTGTTGTATTGTCAAAATGAAAGCCATTGCTACTGATTGGTTGTTAGTGTTACGCAATTACCACGCAAATCGAAGTGGCGATGTTTGGGGGAGGCATATGTTCAGCAGTAGACATCTTTCGGCTAAAATTATCATGATTTTGCCACAATTTTTAAGTTCTAGCCTTTGGTTTTGTTATTATTATGTGTGATGACTTATTTCTGAGATTTCGCCAATTAGTTACTATAGATATATTATACATAGAAGCTGTTGGTGTACCTTAATAGATTTTATTTTTCGAATTACGTCACAGATCCACCATCCCTGTTACAGTGGATATTTTTTAAGCCTGTCCCGTATTTGCATGCCGGTTTCAGTTCGGTGATTGATCTAATTAGTCGCTCAGCCGACTGTGAACCCGCTTAACAGATGGGCACGAATCCAGCTTAAAACTGATAGTTCGTGGACATTGTTGGGAATATTTTTTTGTTTTCGGAAAAGTTGGAGCAGCTTTTTTGAGTTATGTGTACAAGCCTAACGATCCTACATAGACAAAATTCTTCAGCAAGTCAGCCCTAAGTGGTGATAGTGGCGCATTTTGCGGTGAAATCCACTCAGAACTTCTGAACCGTTTTTGCGGTGACCATGCAAGGGACAAAATTGACCCAGTTTTGCTAGAAGTCTCTCGACAGTTTGCGGAAATTATTTTGTACGAGATTTTGAAGTGTTTTTCTTGTAGGTACCTACTCTTATTGCTTTGAAGGAAATAATTAATTTCTGCTTTAATTTAGAAAGCCACGCAATCATAATTAAGACAACAATAACACATACCAAAAATGTACTGAAGGCAAAAACGTACACAAACGTTTTTTTCCGTGAAATTCGTATGGGATTTGGCCACTCCCGACGAATCACGCCATCCCGAAAAAGTGTTTAGCATCCCTAACACCACAAGAAAGTGTAACCAAACCGAAGATCGACCTCGAATTCGAAATATCCGATATTCACCGCACTCCTGTCTATAAAATTTCGCCCCAACCTTGTTACTCCTGAATTCCCTATATACATGCGTAGATCGGTTGACTCGCTCACCGCAACGCGAAGGTCGAATATACGCCGGGGCTATATTTATCGGATCACGCTACACACTTTTGATGCTATAGTATTTATAGGCAGATAGTAATCATATGGACATTGTATAATGTTGTTTTTGAGACACCTGCCTCTTGAATGGTGTTTAGAATTTTGACGAACTTTGTTGCTTGATTGAGAAGCGTAGTGTTGATGTTTTGAAAGGTATACTGAGTGAAACAGACGTGCCAAAATTGTACAATTGTGATTTACTCAATACTAAAGGATCGTTGAAATAGAAATCAGTTTGTTATAACGAAGAATTAGTTCACTGGTAATCTGATGTCACTGAATTCATATTGGAATGACATTTCTTACTATTAATAAGGCCCACAGATGTCTACTGCTGCATAGCCCAGGAATCTCTCAACTTTATAAACAGTAGTCTACAATTTCAGGATTACCTTCATCTCTGCTTGAGCGTCTCGGTTCCGTCAGAGTAATTTCATCCAGAAATCAAGCAACGAGTCCGATTTTACCCATTGGCCACATGATAATGGATACCAATGCCACAGATCGATTTCAAATAAGCTTCGACATTTTCTGTTGCTTCCTTGATTTCGTTTTCGAATTCATGACCAAAAGATTATGAATAATATTTACGTAAAAAAATGTTAACTTCTTAACAATCACATGCAAATTGATCAATACAATTGCGAGTAACACGCAAACTACAACTGTAAACTGTAGTAGGTACTGCTAAAATGCTTGTATTCAGAGCTGTTCAATTCAATAAAGACAATCATAGACGTGTCAAGTGTCTATTACTTGAACAGATTTCAGTGTCGATGGAACAATTGGCGCAGACATCTTTGATCTTATTCATTAAGGCTCTATTATTCTTGGAAATTAAACCAAGCCTTTGTAGGTCTGTTTTGAACATAACTGAGATTTCATTCATATTACGGGCTGATCGAAGGACGGAATTATATTTTACTAGCTGCGCCCCGCGGTATCACCCGCGTAAGTACCGATCCCGTGGGAATATCGGGATAAAAAGTAGCCTATGTTTTAATCCTGGTTATAAACTATCTGTGTGCCAAATTTGTGCGTGAAGAAGTAACAAACATATAAACACACACGCTCACCAACTTTTGCCTTTAAAAACTAAACTAAGGCATATTCTCATGGGATCTGATTGCGTGGTCTCGATCGGAACTTCCAATTTATGTTGTTGAACACGAAAATTCGGTTACTAAAAGAAATACATGTCGGAAGCCACCATAATAAGGAAAGAGAAACCTGAACAATGGTATAAATCAAATCTGCCAAGATAATGTTTTCAAGATGCGTACGAACATCTCACGGTCGCTGACAAGTAAAAGTGAATAAATTGGCGACCCCACGCCGGAACTAGCAATAAATACGGAAAGATTTATGTAACCAACTGTAGATTCACATAAGATATGCGCGAATGTTTGTTTATTGGGTACTGCGTTAATGGAGAAGAGACTTTTGAGGAATATTGATGACGGATCAGAAGATTCTAGAGACGATTATAGGCTTAAATATCAGAAGCATATTGCACAATATCGTTAAGCCGTTAGTCCCGGCTGTCATTCGTAGATCTTCCTAGTGGTTAGAAGCCCGAAAGTCTGACAACCAGTCTTACTAAGAGATATCATGTTTTCCAGTGATTGGGTTGTGGAGGTCAGATAAGCCGTCGTTCCATGTAAAGGTATTCAGCTGCATCCGGTTAGACTGGAAGCCGACCCTAACATAGTTGCGTAAACTCTATGCAGATGATGATGATCCGTGGTTATACAGACAATATTAAAAAGGTTGAAAGTGAAGAGCTGATGTTAAAACAAATAAAGAACATTCTACAGAAGCTCCTTTTATAGGAAATGCAAACAGATTCTGAGAACAAATTGCAGCCTCTTCTTCAACCCCAGTTTAAATTATCATAAGACATTGGCCTTAATTCCGACTTCGCAATATTCTGACCCAGCTTGGCAATTTACCTGAAGTTGTTGGTCTGGAAACATAAAACAAATGGCAACTTTGAATGCGCTCTCAGACTTTTGAATTTGCGATGAATTCTGTTACAAATTAATGAGACGTAGAGAATTACTCTCAATTTAATATTGTGGATACCTGTTTGATTAAAATTTTTAGAATACTGTCGTCGTTTTTAGCCCGAAATACGAGGGTTTCAGGAATTTTGATTCGATCATTCTTGACAGAAAATTGTAATGCTTTTAGCCCTCGCAAACAAAAACAACGAAACGAAAGTTATTGAACCTAAACATGGAGATAATCTATACTATATCTAATAATAAACCTGAAGAGTTTTGTTTTTTTGTTCGATCACGCTAATCTCTGGAACTATCAGTTGGATTTAATAAATTATTTTTGTATTTGATAGCCCAATTCCCGAGGAAGGCTATATGCTATATTTAACATCACGCTAGGGTCCTTAGGTGGTACGCAAAAAGATATGAAAAAGGCTTCAGGATGCTACTGAAACATTACATTCTATCTTTCAATCGACGTCAACACACCCATTATTCCAACATATTCTTCAATTTCCATATAAAAAGAAAAAAAGGCTAGAAAACAGTTTGTTCAACTCAAAGAAATCTAGATATTGATCGGAGCACATGTGATGCGAGGCTGATAGAATGAATATTAAACAGTTTTCTATGCATTTATTTGCATTGCAATAAGGCAATGTGGTACTTGTACACAAGGGAGCTGCATATACAGTACCGTTAAATTCCTATGAATCATAATAAAAGATTTACTCAACGGTTAACGGTGATACAGCCTCTTATAAGTGTCAAATCAAATGGATGGGATCACTGAACTTGTCTCCAAATGTTATCGTTGCAATATTTAATACTAGTATCGGTCAATCATCTGCGGTAGAGAGATGTTTTGATTCAATCATTAACCTTTTAAGCGCCTGGCTAAATATCAATTGCTGTGCCCCTAGCGCGCGGCTACAAATCGATAAAATAATCATCATCATCTGCCTAGCCTTTTCCCAACCATGTTGGGGTCGACTTCCGGTCAAAACGGATGCAGCTGTATACCTAAATCGATAAAATAATAGGTACCTACAACAAATAAGGAGGAGCAATCGTTGAATAGAACGAAAAAATCATGCATGTTCTCCTTCTCTGTCGCAGAAATACGACACGAGCGGCAGGGGCACGGAAATATGTGTCGCATAAATGTGACACAAGCGGTTAAAAGGTTAAACAACAAACTGCACAAATGGTGATAGTACCTTCACGGATTATGAAATAAAGTATTGTCACTAAAAATATTAGCACTTGCAGCTTTATCAATTCGAAACCAGCCAGTATTTAAATTGAACTGACTCAAATCTGCATTTTGTCGCTTTGGAGTTGCCAGTTCTTTACAGTCCCTCTGTTCCATGCGTTCTATTTTCCTAACAAAGGTAGTATTTACTGGCAATCCCCAACGGCACAGTTGCCATGGCGACAGAAGTATGCAAAACCACTGCAGTGCAAATTATGAACCGTATTACTGCCGGTTGTTGACCCCAAGCTGACTTCAAAACTGGGTGACCTGATGTTAAGAAAGTAATGGTGACATGGAAAATGAGACACGTTCAAAACTTTTATTTGGGTTAATTGGATGAGAATATGAAATTCGAGAGGTTATTTTTAGGTGGACGAAAATTTAATTTTGTTCGCATAATTCTGGACGTTTTAGCGTTGAAGTGATAGCAGGGTTTGAAATTGGACGATTTTTAAATGAATTTTGACACTTGTTGAGATGTGAAACGATCTTTCCAACTTTTTCCAATCATGATCAAAAACTGTATTACTGTATTCCGAAACCAGGATCTTACGCCAAAGTCGTAATTTGATTGCTGGACGATTTTCGATGGGTTTGTGGTCGTTTCGCGCACATGTAGGCGTATCGGGTTTATTCGAAATAAAAGTTGAATGGCACTCCTGTTGGTCGTATGACCCCAAAGCTTTTATTTACTTCTTCGCTTTTGTGTTTCGACTACTACTCAATCATTTGAAGCGAATATTTCGACTATGATTGCAAAAGCGGTCAGCGGGGTAATTGCATAATACACTCAATCTACATCAATCGGAATGGGTTCATTTTGACAGTTCAACAACATCCATTGTGTTATTTACGTGTTGAGCAGACAAAATTTTCGAACTTATGAAGCAATGGATTAGCAATTTGCTTCAAAATTATTCAGATTCCGACACAATTAGGGTGCTGGTAATTTTTGAGATTAATATGATAAGTACTAGCTTCTGCCCGCGGCCTCCTCGCGTAGAAGTCGGAAATTATCCCACCGGAACATACCTGGACAAAAAGTAACCTATGTGCTTCCCCAGGATCTCCGATCTCCTTGCCAGATTTATCGACGTGAACGTAATATACAGAGATAGAGATATACCTTTAAATTTATGGTAATACTGTATGAATTAACGTGAACATAACGTTCCAACTGAAGAAGCCCTTTTTTTCTAGATAATCGTCGGGCAAAATTACACCCTCCTTCAAGAGTTAATATTTTTCTAGTAAACAACATAGTAATATTTCAGCGATATCCTTGAAACTTTCTCGCTTATGTCTGCTATTTGTAAAACTTATCGTGAAACGCAGAAAGTATGTTACATATTTTACAAGAAATGTTCTATATTTTTCGCCACAAATAAGAGAGCTTCTTCCACCATATGTGTTGACTCTTCTACTTTGTTAAATTTTACAACGACAAGCTTTTTTAAACCACTTAAAGCCCCTTAGCTTTATTTCATAACTCATTTTAGAGCTGATGCTACTTTCTACTGCCATCCTAGAATGTTCAGCTCACAGACACGTTTTAAACCCATTGAAATAATTACTTTTTAATGTCTTAAAAACATGTCGCAGTGGTACTATTGCGACATTTTTAGACTGTCACGGTCCAATTGTAGCGAACGTTCGCCTCGTCCCAGCCAGGACCAAAGGATATGATTAATTTGTAGTCTTTCATCGTGAAAGTGTGTCAGGCTTTCTGGGACATTAATTCGGCGACGCAATTAAATGAACTATCGACCTGTATAGGCGGATTCTGGTAAAAACCGGGCACAATCTCATTAAACAAACATTGTTTTGAAAGCTAGAAATGCTGCTGTCAATCGAGTTTGTTGAACCTACTGAACTGTGAAGTTTCCTATTGAATTTGCTCTTCCCTTTCCTACCATGACCTCATTTCGAAAGTGAATCAAAGATCAATACTGCTTATGCCGAAATAGAAATAAATTATTCTTAAAACGTGAAGCATTAGGCCGATGCTATTGGGTTTCCTCTAAAGAGGAGCCCTTTAGCTGGTATATTTGTATTTCTCGTTTCACCTCATACTTACCTCCTCGAATCTAACTTACAAGTTTTTATTGGGTTGCCTCTAAAGAAGAGCCCTTTAGCTGGTATTCCACCAAACGGGGTGAATAGGAGATGCAGGGGTGAATTGGGACAAAACTTTAAAATGGATTTTAGCGTTGAAATAATACAGTTTGCTGCCGAAAAGGACACCTAATCACACATAAACACATTAGACTCCTTTTTGGCATCAAACTGTATTATTTCAACGCTAAAATCCATTTTAAAGTTTCGTCCCGATTCACCCCTGCATCCCTTTTCACCCCTTTTGACGGTACTAGTATTTCTCGTTTCACCTCATACCTACCTCCTCGAATCTAACTTACAGGTTTTTATTGGGTTTACTCTAAAGAAGAGCCCTTTAGCTGGTATACCACCAAACGGGGTGAACAGGAGATGCAGGGGTGAATTGGGACAAAACTTTAAAATGGATTTTAGCGTTGAAATAATACAGTTTGCTGCCGAAAAGGACACTTAATCGTTAATTATAATACAATAAACACGTTAGACTCCTTTTTGGCATCAAAGAGCCCTTTAGCTGGTATATTGGTATTTCTCGTTTCACCTCATACCTACCTCCTCGAATCTAACTTACAAGTTTTTATTGGGTTTCCTCTAAAGAAGAGAGCCCTTTAGCTCTTATACCACCAAACGGGGTGAATAGGAGATGCAGGGGTGAATTGGGACAAAACTTTAAAATGGATTTTAGCGTATAAATAATACAGTTTGCTGCCGAAAAGGCCACCTAATCACACATAAACACATTAGACTCCTTTTTGGCATCAAACTGTATTATTTCAACGCTAAAATCGCTTTTAAAGTTTTCCCGATTGACCCCTGCATCCCTATTCTCCCCGTTTGACGGTACTAGTATTTCTCGTTTCACCTCACAGCTACCTCCTCGAATCTAACTCACAAGTTTTGTTACAGACTTGCTAGGATTTATTGTAAAACTTTTGTGAATTGCTAACTTATATTTATTGCTTTATTTAAACGACTGTTCTCTCGTGAATTAACACTTTCGTAAGAAGTTTTCTTACTTTTGCTTAAGTAATTTTATTTCTGATTGAGTTTGACACGTTTCTTTTTAAAACTCTTGATTAGAGAGTTTATTTGAACAAAAACTATACTTAACAACAATAACTAAGAGTCGTTTACTGTACAAAAACGTAAGTTTTAGAAACAATAAAAGTATACGATCATATAATTTTATTGTTTCTAAAATTTGCGTTTTAGATTTTTTTCTGATTTTGTTTACTGTAGCCGATCGACTATAGTAAACATATTTATTGATATTATATTTGTGATATTCTTCAGGATATAAAATTCTAGGTAGATAGTGTGTTGAAAACATAATACAACTAATTTGTTGCGATAGAAAAATATCTTGAAGATACCTCTAAAAACTTTCTTTTTACAATAAAAACAATAATATTATACATACAATCATTCTGATTTTTTGCCAGATTATTCTACAAGCGACATACTAAAATACTAGTTTTTAATTTTTTCGTCCAAACAATAGATTTTTTGTACTTAATTAAATAATTGCTTCATAAAATAGATTTATTGCAATAAATTACCGGCGTTGTGTCATCGCGCTTCTCTTTCTTTTCTATGCAGTCCGACAGTGACCGCGTTTTAGGTCATGTAAGCCCCTTAAGTAGTGTTTTTGTTTCGACTCGATCGACCGAGACGTCTTACAAAAACAGGATATTCGATTACTCAGAATGGATTGCTTACACATACAGACAGTCGTGTCACGATGCTTGCGGAAATAATCGCTATGAATATACGTATCTATTGTTATTTGGTTATTTATATTCATTAATATTGCACGAGTACATAATGCGAGAGAGAGAGAGCCTTACGATCGAAGTAGAAACGAAAAAACGTAAAAATATTAAAAAAAAAAAATCCCGGAAAACATTGTATCTTGCGAAGAAATCAATTGATTGAATCTAATATTTTTTTCAATTTCAACCCTAAGAGGAACCCTTTTAAATTGAAGATGGCTCTTTTGTTCAAAGTAGTTTAATTATAATTAATAAAAAACTAACTAAGTAATATAATAATTATATTATGGTTTTTTATACTATCAAATGAGCATTCTTGGATTTATGCAAATTTTTTTCATACTTAAAGTTCATAGAAGATCACTCTCAACATGCTTCCTACGCTGTTTCAAGTTTATTTTACATAGCATTAAATTGGTATACCTTAACCTCTTAATTTCGCCATGTTTTCGTAAGTTTCTTCACTTCACTTTTGGTTTTGGCTTGGAATCGAAAAACAATAATCGTATTGAAGCGTCCTCAACCCCCACATATTCTACCGTTCCCCCTAGTTTCCGGAACTCTTAAACCCCAGATATACCCAAAAATATACCGCACTTTCCCTAGGGCTGGTCACGTTTCTCCCTTTCGATTTCCTCCCCGTGGTGAGCATACGAAACGCTGTCCAACGTCGAACAGCATGGACACGGGCAATTTTTATCGCGCACTGAATTTTCAACTCTCGGCGGTTACGCAATGCATTGAAAATAGAGTGCGCAATAAAAAATCGCCCATGTGTTAGAGCTAATACCACCGAATCGGACGTTGGGCAGCCCCGATTGGTGGAAATGGTCGTAAATGGAAGGACCGCCATTTTGGGTTAAAGTTTAGTGGGTAGTTTCGAGTGGTGAGTTTATTTCCACTCTGGATAAAGACATAATCTTGAATGCTTTGTCATTGTTGCTCTCAACAACAAGAAGGAATGTCTCTGGTATTTATTGTTTTTCTCGCTGATATAATAAGCCAGTAATGAACATACTTACCTAAGATACCCTTTTAGACCACGAGGCACGACACGCCCCTGTGACCGTTATGTACCTATACGTGTATAAGAAAAGTGACGTAGCCAACACACATCGATAGGTCGTGACAGCTAACACTAGCTTGACTGATAAGGAAGAACCTTCAGCCTTCAATAACAACACAAACGAACAGACACGCTAGCTATCATAATTATACCTAAGAGCTGCTCAAAGCCGGATTAACACAACAAAGGGGTAAAAAAACTCGGAGAATTTTAATTGCCAAGAAATTGTATGAATAAGGAAACTGAAATTAAGATTTACTTAACAGTAAGAGTTTTCTTGACGTAAATTAAGCTGGTGGTTTAACTTTTCGTAAAATAAACGATATTTTACTTGATATTCATAAAATAAACATTTAAGCTCAATATTTGAGTTTGTGGCCTACTTTGGTAACTAATATTTTTATTAAGTACCAACTCCTATCCTAAGAACTTTCTATGAAATTGGAGTTAGCACTTACAACATTTTCTCAGTCCTAACGCTATCTCTGAATATAATAAACATGATCTATGTAGTATTAGGAAGGAAGTTTGCATTCTAATGAATGCAAATCTGCGTACCATTGGTTTTAACACATCACGATGTTGACTTTTAAGGAAATAAAATAAACTAAAAGCTATGCTAATAAGCACCTAATATAAAGATCAAGAAACGTACTTGAAACGACTTGACCTGGAAGTCCTAGAACCGTATCCTTCCGACTAACTAGCACATTAGTGAGAAAAGATTCAGTAATATCAAACAAAACAGTCGCAAAATTATAAGATATCATGAAACATCTCGATAGGCTAAGGATTAAAGGCTCCTTCAAACATGCGCGACACGCGATAAAATCGCGCGCGACACAAAGGCACCGTTAGACCTTGTCCAGAAGGGGCGAATTCGCCGCGAAACTTTTCGCGCGAAATCATACGCGCGTTAACGAGATACTAGGCGCCAATACACGCGAATTACGCGCGTATTTTGAAATCGCGCGATACTTGTGGACGCGATGTACCCCATACTTCCCGTGGGTGTCGTAAAAGGCGACTAAGGGTCGTACCGGAGAATGGGCAGCAGCGTTTTCTATGCACATCGAAACTTTACTTCCTCTTAATCAACTGTATCCAGCTACACTGTGGTACTACGTAACATTGTTGCTATTTTCTGTTACTTACTTAAAACATGCTTCTACCGCGCACAAGGTTAACTGCCAATTTACAGGATTAGTTCTCTACGAACCTTTATGAGCTAAAGTAAATTTAGTATTTTCAGCGCAATAACAATTTATAGAACCTAATATCCAGCAATTTCTGCCAGTAATATCCATTACAGAATATAGGCCTCCACGGACCGCCACAATGAACGTTCCTGAGGGATTCGTAATGGCCACATAACCCGATTATGACTAAAATAACCTCATATACTTTTCAGATATGTTCGAAATACAATATTTACCTTATGTCCACGATACATATACAATGTTATTTTTAGTATATGCGAAACTTGAATATAGTTTGTTCAGAATAAGTAACTGAATCGATTCCAATAATTTTTACTCCATCTTATATTTTGTCCCGCAAATATTTAAAAAAGGTTAAAAGTTGGACACCGAGCGACACTAAGTAGGTTATCCAATCTCCGCGCCGAACGGTTAGGTACCTAGGTACTATTTTCAATGAGCGCAAGACGGTGCGGCGCGAGCGGCAGGGTGAGCATGTGTTTGTACGGACAAACAGGTAACTTGACAAGCTTATAACTTTGTGATTTTTCATGATACAGTTTTGAAATTTTGTACATAGATTCTTTACATAAAAATACTAGACACGTGTTTCGGGTTTCGCATTATACTAAAAATAATGTTGTTGATATGTAAATACTAATATAAGAAAGCTGAAGTTTGTTTTTTTTTAAGTTTGAAAGTAGCTCATTCTGGAACTCTGGAACTGATAATCGTATTTGAAAAAATATTTTTTTCATTTGATAGCCCATATCTTGAGGAAGTTTATAGGCTATTTAACATCACGCTACGACCCTTATAGCCGAGAAAAAAAAACAGAAAGAAAGGGAAAGCAAAGTAATAACGCGGGCGACCGATACGATGCGACGTCACCAAATAAAAGGATTTTTATAAAAACGCGGCTGTTATTCTATAAGATAAATTGTGGTGGTTACGAGTTCCATGCCAACGAAGTCTTAGAAGAAGAAGTTAGTTTAAGTATTAATATCGTGTGAAAGTGAAGACGTGTAAACGACAGGTATTATTTGCACCCAAGTGACACTCCTGTCTACCCTGAACTTTTCGAGGGCAGCTTATATTTCACATTCGACGATCAATAAAGGTTGTTCAGGACGCAATATTCTTGCTTTATACGAGGGCAGCCTTTTAAGCTGTGTCGTTTGAAATAAGTATAGACAATCTAATAGAGTATTACCATTTATTATTTCAAAGAATTCTCCGCGATATTTAATACAATTTTGCGTTCGAACCAGTTTTTAAAACATTTATTTATTCCACTCCGAAGTGGGGGTAGTCAAAATGGCCGATTTGTATGCGTCAACAGCTTCTTCGGGTAAGGCTGAAACGTTGACCACGAAGACTTTGCTTAATTTTGGGGATCGTAAAAAAATCGTTAGGGGGCAAGTCAGGGCTGTAAGGCGGCTGATCTAAAATTTCGACATTGTGGGTGCTCAAAAACATCTTTGTATCGCGGGCGGAGTGCGAACTTGCATTGTCATGGTGCAGTATCATACGACGTCTTGAGTTGTTTTTTCGAAACTCTGTGATGACTTGTGGTAAACAAACAGTGGTATACCAGTCAGCGTTAACCGTCTTGCGATCTTCGAGTACAATAATGGCGACGTGACCACCCTTTGCCACAAACGAGGCAACCATTTTTTTTTTAAGTGCTCCGTAAGCGTATATGACTTTGGTCGGTTTTGGCTCATCTTGGAAGACCCAGACAGTTGACTGCTGCTTGGAATCTGGATCGTAAGCATATATCCAAGACTCGTCACCACTAACCATATCATAAAAGTGTTTTGACTTTCCTCGGTTGAAGCGCTGCAGAGTTTTGCGACACCATCTAACACGGGCTGCTTTTTGGTCGTCGCTTAGCAAATGTGGTATCCAACGAGAGATCAACTTTCTTACGCAGAGTTCTTTGTGCAGGATTTTTCGGATAGTAGTCCCTGAAATGCCACGGCTGCCTCTATTTCACGGTATGTCACATGACGATTTTCGACGATTAGCTGCCGCACAGCGTCGATATTCTCCTGCGTCATGGCGGTTTTAGGACGAACTTCACGTGGCTTGTCACTGAAGCTAGAGTGACCACATTGAAATTTCTTAATACCAGCGTTCTACAGTCCTAAGACATGGTACTGCATCACTAAACACAGAAGTGATCTCCTCAAAGCACTGAAGTCGCGAACTTGCGATAATCCCCTTTGAAAGTTGTAGAAAATTATCGCACGCATACCAAACGGCATATTTTCCTTTGATATTTCCATTTTTACAACCGACTTTGAATAGACGCTACAATAAAACTATTCGACCGATCAAAAAACATTCTTTTGTTTTCGAATTCTAAGTTTTAAAAAAAGATGATAAAAGCCATATGTTTTTTTTTAATACTTACGGGAGGTTTGCAAGCGACACGACTTAAAAGGCAGCCCTCGTATACAGGTTGGATTTTTTTCAGGCATGTGAACCATTGTAGCTACAGGAAAATGTTTATTTAACTATCTATGTAGTTAAATTCTATTTATGTACACGTATAAACATACATACAAGAAAGGTTCAGAAAAATACGTACAAAGGACATACATTCGTAGGAGACTATTCTTACTTTTTGAGTAATATGTCAACTGCACTCACAGATTTTGGAAGAAAAATACAGTCAACTTGAAAAGCGTCAGTTCTTACGTTTTATTTTATATACATTCCTCATAAAAGGATTTAAAGACTCTTCAAGACCAACTGAGGGACTAGAAGAGCCCCAAATTGTAAAAAAAACTACCCTGGCAACTAGACAGTTTATAAACAGAGACTTGGAGCAATGCAAGCCGGCTTTTACCCTATAAGCATAGTAATCTAGATAATGGCGACCAATTGTATAACACAGAATAGGTTAACTTGCTATACAGATTTACGAGCATAGTTGAGCAAGCAGGCACGGTAATAAAGCAGGTAACAGTTATTTACGTCATACTATGTCATATTATAATATGATAAATGAATATAAATAGCTGTAATAGCTTCGGGTCTTACGACTGACATACCTACAGACGGTGATAAGCCTGATCAACACAGAAATTAGACACAGCCAGACTTCTGATTAGGGGACTTTTTCAGGTTTTATGTCGATTGATTTAATGACTATCTTATATGTATATAAAAATCTCACTCACAGTGTTATCGAACACCCCCGAAACGGCTTGACCGATTTTTATAAAAAAATTTGTGTACCTATATTTGGTAGGTCTGAGAATAGGTCGTAGGCTATTTTTTATACCCCTAGGTGATAAGGGTGGCCCTCCAGATTTTTTTTGGAATCGAAACTTACGCGAGGGAAAAAACCTATGAAAATTTGCTTTTAACTTTTACTTTGACAGCAGATTAAGTTAAGTAGGCTTTCAGCTTTCAGAAACTGGTGCATTTCAATCTTATGTCAAGTTATTTCACTGGCTGTTTTTTTATTCCATCAGCCAATCACAACAAACGAAATGAGATATAACAGCAGAGCCACAGATTATAGACTATCATTTGGCAGTATATCAACAACCTAAGGGCCTGTGCTCACGCGTATATAATGCGCTGCAAACGCAACTAGCTCCTTTTTCAAATCATAAAACGCAGACGACACGAGTATAAGCGCCGTGTAAAGACCCAGTCGGCTTTTACAACGTAATCTAGGTAATGGGTAATATATATAGAATGTAAGTGTAGGTTGACACTGCTGGCTTGTTTACGAGTGTAGTTCAAGGTCTCTTGTCACTCGCTAAAGTAGTAGAGGTACTGTGTTACACTGCGACGCCTACTTATCTATGTTGACGATCGACGCTTCTCTATTTGGGGAGGTTTTAATTCTAGGTGTGAAGGTATATTAATGAGAGTGCTTGTTTATTTGTCTGTGTCTGGGGTTTTTCGGTAGAAGTCTAAAAAAACATAACCGTCTTATTACAAAACGAGATCTAATTTTAGACCTAGTCTAAACTTTCAAGCCAGTTAAGTACTCTATTTTGAACTTTTTTCCGACAAACGTAAAGTTCTTAATGCAAAATTGACAACTTAGACTCGGGTTTAACGTCAGTTTTTGTAATAAGAACTTTAGCTTCGTCGGATTATAGTTCGAAATTTAAAAATAGCTGGATGGTTTAAGCCTGGGTCTAAAGATAAATCTTGTTTTCTAATAAGGCCGATTTTGTTTTCAACACTTGCTCTGATTTTGACACTAGCAGACTGTTTTGCGTATCAAAGATAGAAGAGGGATTTTGAAAAGTTTATATAACTATCCAATTATATTATTATATTATATTTATATAATTATTTTATTATATGTTCTAAACATGAAATGACGAAGTATCAATTTAAAATAATTGCTCATGTACCTATTCGGAAAAGTTAAGGGATTGGTGTTATTATGGATTCAATGTTTTCCTTAAGAGCCAATCAGCACAAAACATTTACAAACAAATTGATAAATTAATATGTTAACATAATTATCACTTAAAACAAGTTCTTTCTGATTGTGGACAAATATTCTGACATAAGTTAAAAAAAACTATACCTACGTTTAAGCAAATTGATTCAATTCATTAATTTCTTTGATCTGTGTGTCATTGAAAACTGCTCAAACTGGTTTAATTTGCGCGTCTAAAATATTATTTAATCAAATACGTCTGTCAAAATTAGCAAAAGTTTCAAATACGAGCATCTATTGATCACCACCATACTATCCCATCCCATCCACCAAAAATCCACCACCACCACCCTACCACCTTATCCAACTCCCCCATCCCATCACCGTACCATCCACCACCACCACCATCACGATCACGATACCATCTTATCGAACTCTTTCATCACCCCTCGATAATCCGACCGAGTCCACCAGATGGTAATAGAATTGGTCCAATAGAAAGTCTGACTAGTTTTGATTTGACAGTTTTTAGAAGTACCTCCTCTGTCTGATTAATTTGTCGACCTAGTTGACGATTAGTGTTGGTAAGTTAGACAGTTCTGACACAAGTACTCTTGTAACCTACTAGGGGCTGCCTCAATTTATGCCTGACACAATGTTTGAGATGAAATATTTTTTACTCAATATTTGAAACGGCCAAAAATCCTTTTATCCTTATCTCTCGTATCAGCTTCTGAATGTCAAGAAAATTGCTCTTCTTTTATCTGTCCATAATAATTATTTGTAAATAATAACAGCCGCACAGGTCGATCGACGATCAGGTTAAGCTACGCTTGCCGCGGTTGGTCTGTGAATTGGTGACCATCTTTACATTCCGTGACCTCTCCGTGCCTCGGAAAGCACGGTAAGCCGTTGGTCCCGGCTGTCATTCTTGGATCTTTGTCAGTCGTTACGGGTAGTCAGAAGTCCAAAAGTCTGACAACCAGTCTGACCAAGGGGTATCGTATAACCCAGTAACTGGATTGTGGAGGTCAGATAGGCAATCGCTCCATGTAAAATACTGGTATGCAGCTGCATCCGGTTAGACTGGAAGCCGACCCCAACATAGTTGGGAAAAGGCTAGGCAGATGATGATGTGCGAATTGCCCACGAAATTGTGTGCCATTTGTATGCATTTGGCTGCTGGTTTTATTACCTGCCATCCATTTTAAGATATTGCTTAGGACTGCTCGCTTTATGATCAGTAGAAGAGTGTTTTTCGACCTCCACACGGTTCCTAATTATAGAAACTTTAATTAATATTAAATCACTGATGTTCCTCCAAAAGGTATACCCATTACATTTACTTTAGAAATGTAACAATAACATTACATTTACGATGTTATTCGTCAGTTAATAGCAACTTAAACGTTCAGTGTAACAACATTGAAGTATCGTGTTGATTACTATATAGGGTTATAAACAGTCTGTATTAATTGAACGCATCTGCTCTTGGACCGGTTCAAGGCCTCATAAGGTTAGCCTGGCTATTTCGGTCTAGCGCGTGGCTGAGAGGCAGATGTGACGCCAGAGACACGTGACCAGCAAGGCTACATCACTTGCAATGCGCTATTTTTATAGGAACCGTCTACGAAGTGTTCCCATGGGGTCCATATTGGCTCACCTAAAGTTCTTTACCCGAAATTGTTCTTCCTAATGATTTGTAATCCGAATGATCAGTCTTCCTAAAATTTTTCATCCTAAAGTTTTCATTCATACTATTTGTAGTGCTACCGGCGATGTTCATAACACTCATGTTTCCGAAAATTCTAATTAATAATATCATTAATGTAAATATATTTAAACTCCTACTGTTTTTTATCATAACGCTTTTATCCCTAAATATAATTACCATAATATTAGAAGATGATATTTATACACACATCAAAAGTGTCTAGGGATCAAGCATTTTTATGCGGATTTCTTGAGATTGAGATGTGGCTTTGTAATAAATTTATGATTTTATAAATTTATATGGATCCTTTTTGGTGCATTTCATAATTTGAATCAGGAACTGTGAATCAAATTCGAGTAAAAGATGAAAATCAGCTGTCAATATTTTCCCTATAAAAACATACAACGCATTGAAGACATTATTAGTGCTACTGTTGTCTGTTTCCCTACTACTGATTAAAACCAACGTTATTATGGAGCGGCGACGTCATTTAAGCAGGGAAGAAATGCTCAGAGCCGTGGGAATGATAGAAGCTGGTTCCCGGCAACGTACTGTGGCTTTAGCTCTGAATACAAGTCAGAGTGTTATCAGTCGACTTTGGACACGTTACCGAAGCACTGGTACCGTGGCTGAGCGCCATGGAGGACGGTATCGCTGCACCACACGGAGACAAGACCGATACATTCAAATCTTAACTCGAAGAGCTCCAACAATAACCGCCATGATGTTAGCCGTGAGGCTTCATCACTCTTCAGGGAACTTAATTAGCGACCAAACAGTCAGAAACCGCTTGCATGAAGTGAACCTTCATTCCCGAAGACCGCTACGGGTACCACCTATAGCAATGCACAATCGTAGGATTCGATATCAATGGGCTCTTGAACACAGAAATTGGGCAGAAGAACAATGGCGTTTCGTGTGCTTTTCTGATGAGTCTCGTTTTGGTATGAGACCGGATACAAGACGTATACGACACTGGAGAACCCCTGGACGCCAACAGCGATTAAAATCCTGCCAGGAAGTCCATCCTTATAGTGGTGGAACCATCATGGTATGGGCGGGTATTTGGATCGGCGGAAGAACTGAGTTGATTTGGATCAGAGGCAACCTCAACGCTCAAATTTATGCTGAGACGATTGTATCAGACGTCATCGTTCCTCTACAAGTGCAAATCGGTCCCTTATTTCAGTTAATGCATGATAATGCACGACCGCACACCGCAAGAGTTGTAAGACAGACTCTCGCCGCAGCTAACATCAATGTCCTGCCCTGGCCTGCTCAGTCGCCAGACTTGAACCCGATTGAGCATGCATGGGATATGCTACAGAGAAGAGCTCTGCCGAATATGGAGGGTATCCAGTCGCAAGAAGGCCTTTTTTTGTTGTTGCAACGAACATGGGCGGCCATTCCACAGCGTGATTTGGATGAACTCATTTTGAGTATGCCAAACCGATGTTCTTGTGTTGTTAGTGTTCGCGGTAGAAACACGGATTATTAATTGTTTAAGTTACCCAATAAAATTTTAAAGAAAACTGTTATTTCAGTCTTTTTTTCGAACTTTTGTGTTAGTGGTTCAAATGTCAAAAATCCCTTTATTAGGAAAATGGCAAATTTCTTTATTAATGCAAAGGTGACTTGGTTTATCGTTACTGTGACAAACGAAAACACTTTATTTGATGAATCCTTAAAGAAAATTTTAATTAATATCAATCAGGAGAAAAGTTATTGCAAAAATATATGTTGATCCCTAGACACTTTTGATGTGTGTAGTTTTAATTTGAGGGTATGATTATTATTTTGGGGTATGCTTTACATATCGTACTGAGTTGTGTCTATGGAACCACTGTACTTCCACACCCGGCGCTTTTTGATAGTAGCAATTTTTTTTTGGATAGAATATATCTCTCTTTATACTTAGTGTAAATTTGAAAACCGCAAAGTTCGCAAAATCATAGTGTCCGAAAAAAGAAATCCCAAAGTTTTTTTTTTTTTCTACAAAAATATGTGGTTAGGCGTAGTCGACGGAGCCCCGCTTCGCGGGGCCCCTATTTCTGTCTACAGGGTTTAAAGGAACCTAACACGAAGGGGATGACGGGGGCTCGTTCGCTCGCTTTGCTCGCTCACTCGAGCCCCCGTCATCCCCTTCGAACCTAACCTGTCCGAGTCGGGGTGCCCCAAGTCCCGAGCTCGCTTCGCTCGCTCTTGCATCCTAAGTTGTCATTACAAATTTGTTACTTTTGTATATTATGTTGGTTACCGCTATAAATAAAATCTAAACATAAAAAAATCTAGAAAAAGAAATCTAAACAAAAAAGATATGACTTTGAATAATAGTGTAAGAGATGGTTATGTTGAGAAAATATAGGAAAACAAATAAAAGTATAATAGATGTTTATTGCTACTGACATTATGAAGTTGAATGCTTCGGAATTATGAACATTAGAGACAGAGTAGTTAGGAATTGTGATTGTTAGGGTGAAAAATTTTAGGAAGAACATTTTCGGATTTCCAATTATCGGAGTTGAAAATTTAGGTGAACTTTGGCGCACCCGTTCCCATGAGGAAGATTACCCGGTTGTTGCTTCGTGAAGGAATTGAGCCAGAAGTAATACAGCTTTGAAAGAGAGAGGTTCTTAGTTAAAGTAACAGTATGTCGCATACAGGAGAATTTCAAATTAGTTTGTGTAGGGGAATATTAAGCCGCTTTCCATACGAAATTCGGCACAATTTATACCATTTTACGCATTGTTGGAGCCCATTTTCCTTTCCCCTAAGGCTTCAGCTGTAAAATATTGTTACAGAAAATATACATTTTTAATTTTGCAAACAATCTTGTTTACGGATCATGTTGAAAAAACAAAAGAGCGAGCAGGCACCAGTTGCCATGCCCAAGTTTTGCCTGCTCAGTTGTTTGTCCAAAGTTGGTAATTTTGATAACAAACAACTTATATTTTCAACGAACAGGGCAGTGGGTCACGTTGCCTCAGGGAAAATAAAAAAATATGGTTTTAGTAAGGGTTCTTTCTTTGAAGATGTTTCATGGCCATTTTGAATTGAGCTAAAACGATCTGTTAAAAGGTTGAGCAATGTAACCTTTCGAGGAAGAATTCTTTCTTGCAAATGATTGTGAAAAAGCGTTTATTTTGATTCGTACAATTTCTTACCTGGTAGGGATTGCTTTTCCAAGAACCACTGTTGTAATTTTACGGTGCCATTGTAATATTTTCATTCGAATCTTACCAAAACAACTTGACACAAACCGCTTTGGGCGTGTATAATAGAACACGATGTTTTCAAATAAAATATTCACGTTTATTATTGTATCATTTTATGAGAACTTACACAATTTTCTTATCTATGTTTTTGTAAAAATTTAGGTACTTACTAGAAGATTTTAAAAATAACACTTCCTTATTCCACCTATCATTTTATGTAACAGGTAAGTCCTTTGTCCTTGTTACAACACCAAAACGATATCACTTATCAGTCACAATAAATCTATACTAATATTATAAAGATGTAAAGCTTGTAAGTTTGTATGTAGGGGGTAATCTCTGGAACTACCAGTCGGATTGGATTTTATTTTTTTGTATATGATAGCCCAATTCATGAGAAAGGCTATAGGCTATTTAACATCACACTATGACCCTTAGGAGCCGAGAAAAAACGAAGTAATAGCGCTAGCAGGCGATGAGATGCGACGGGGTGGGTCGGGGGAACAAAAAAATTCACGCGGACGAAGTCGCGGGCAGAAGCTAGTAATAAATAAAAGTACAAAAAGACTTCATCACAAAAATACACTAGATTATTATACCTTTTACGACTACATCCGTGCAATACAAGACAATCTTATTCAATATCATATCGTGTCCATATCTCAGTCAGGCCTAAGTAATATATTCCAGCCGTTAGAATGGTCTCTACCAACGCTAGGGTAAGCGATAAGATCAATGGAATAGAAAGTGCTTTCTTGTCTGCACCAAGCTACATCATCTCCCTCCCTATATTCAGGATTTATTACATTTTCTATTTAGAATATAAATGTGAAAATTAAACAAATTACTGCGTCAGCTGCAGTGGCTAAGGGTGGCATGCCTGGACCCTTGGGTGGACCCGAAACTTCAGTAATTGTACCTACATTCTGGTCCTTTCATTAAAACTTTGTCATGTACTTTACTAAAATTATCTGCTTCGTGGGGATTGTTTATGACATCAATCGTTCTGACTCCTCACAAATTAATATCTATTATGTGGTCTTAGAACAATGCGGACTCGAATTGAACGCTTTCAAACTGATTAAAAGTCGTTAGCTTTATTTAATATTGAATGTAATTTTTCTAATCGAGAAAAGGTACGATTATTTCATCAGTATTTGTCATTTAGCAGATTTGTCTTATATAGAAACTACATCTCTCACCGTTCTCCAGAAAATACGGTACAATATTAAATACCTTTTTTCATCATCACTGAATAAAAAACCTTTAATGAATTAAATGCATAATGTTCATACGCTAACCGTGTCACTACGTTTGGCCTTTATTCAGTAACCATTGTAAGCAGGTGGACCTTCTCGTAAATAGTTTATTTTCACGACTCCCAGGTGTTGAAGACAATATTGCTTACAGGCATGATACAGGTTTCTTGCACAGCTGGTAATATTGGTGTTTAAATTTAAATTGGCATCAGTTCCTTGACAATAACACGGATGCCTGAAAGTTAGGTACTTTCTGGATTATGTACTTATCTGTCTTGTCCAATACATTGGAGTTTGAACTAACTATTAAACTTTCTCCGAAAATAGTCTACACAGTTATATTGTGCCCAGCGCGTGCCAAAAGAGTTTCGTATACAACTCGACTGACGTTTCAATTAAGCTAGGATCAGGAAGAACTTCCTTGGCCCCTTCCCAAAGTCTTCTGCAACCTGACGCCTGGTTCTAAAACTAATATGGCAACAATATTTAAAACCAAAGGACATTATGCAATCAACAACTAGCAGTCTACTTTATCCATGTCAATCGTTTACTACAAACTGTTCACAGTCGAGTGGACAACCACAAAGAGTCCAACTGTTCAACACGACAATCTGATTATGACACTGGATAGAAATGGACACAGACGAGGCTCTTTCAAACTACACTTGGAGCAAAAACTAGGTTAGGCAGCTCGCCACGCTTGCAACAAAAACTGGGTTAACTTAGGCTGTGACGAGCGAGGACTAGGAGAAAAACTGCTTGTGAAGAGAACCATAGAAAGATAGTTGCAAAAAGTAATTTTAGTAATTAAAACATTCCTTTTATTGTTTATAGGTTTTATCAACAGATAAATGTTTACTATGTAGATGTGAACTAATTTGTTGGAAAGCGATTGAGTGCGAAAATCCTCTGAGGAAAGTCGGAATCTTTTATTTTTGTTAACAGAAAATACACTAGCAGCTATTTTTATCCATCTGCTGCTAAGCTAACCGGAATCCTATTACACAACTGATGTGTTTAACTTGATATCAAAGAGAATCTAGTACTTACTACACGACCTTTCGCTCAGTTCCTATCTGCAACAGGAAATTGAATGTCAACATTTCTCTTCATCCCGATAACACGAAGATAAAAATAACCACTATATTCAATAACATGTAAAGATCGCCTATTTGTAAATTATCTTATTTTATTCCAACGTCGACTGATATTATCTTTCTACCCTCAAGTATTGATTGAAAGATAAAGTAAGTATTCGAAAGTCAAAACTTCAGCCCAAACATGATTAGCCTCGTATCGATTCAAACTTGTCTGACTCGATACGCTCGCAATATCAAAACAATTCGGGTCTGCGGCTTAGCCTTATCAATGCGTAACTGCCCCGAAATGCTTCGATCAAGCCTGTAATCATCGACCCACGCACAGTATGATAAATGCCTCGAAAAACGGACATCGCTTTTTTATTCTTCTAATCGATAGTATACACTGTTTTGAATGCTAGAGTAGAACTCCCAAAAACCAATTCAGCTTAGAACCAGAGCTATATTTTTTTTAATATTTTCTTCTGGTTATCCATAGAAATCAAAAGAATTGTATTATCTTATTATGTATGCAACGTTTTTATGTTTTAGTGATAGTATGTGATAATGCCAATTATCTGTTATTTTTAGAACCAAAAAATTTTTTTTTAGATGTTATTTAAAGCAAGCTACGTAACTTTTGCTGTAATTTTGAAATTATTTTTTTGCGGTTGTTCTATAAGGTAGTAGCATTTTATTTTCACACACATTATTGTTTAGTGTTATGGTAACCTGCCTGTAAAATATCAGATGCCTAACACGAAGGAATTCGGATTTTTCTAGTTTCGATTTTTTGTTGTTAGGGTTTTCACAAATCAAAAATCTGAAAACAAAAACATTTTAATTTTTGAATTCTTAAAATGAACTAAATATTACTCTTTAGGTATAAACAGTAGGTATAGAGGTACCCATAGGAAAATTAATGGCTTATAAAGTTTTCTTGGCATAAAATAATATTGTGAAGTTCAAAAATTGCCTTTAGTAGCTGTTTGCAGGTATACTTTGTAAAGTTTATTTTGTTTCACGTGTATATTTGTTCGTTTAATGTTTTGTTATTTAAAACCGTTTGATTTAAAAATATTTTTTATAAATTTACATAATTCATATTTTTTTGATGAAGGGGTAAATGTGGTATAGGGAAGGGGTCTGCCCTCGTCAGGTTATATTCTCAACTGAAATTATTTATTGTATTTTTTGTGGTCTGAGAAAGGCAACCCTATTATCAGAGAAAAATTTGAAAACCAT
This sequence comes from Mesoligia furuncula, assembly GCA_916614155.1. NCBI lineage: Eukaryota > Metazoa > Arthropoda > Insecta > Lepidoptera > Noctuidae > Mesoligia > Mesoligia furuncula. The sequence continues at coordinate 4,037,642 of OU744810.1, forward strand.
AGAATCATCATATCTTCGAATTCCTGATAGATTTGCATCTGATTTTTTTTACAGTTAATAGTACAGATCTGAAGAATATATTAAGATAAATATTAGGTGCTACTGACAAAAGATGTCCGAGGGAAAAAATAAAAAGGAATAAAGATAAAATCAGGCATATTTATTTTTCTGTTATAGTGAAATCTTTTCTGTTTCGCCTATATAATACCTTGCATATAATGTCAATAAACTTCAAAGACAAAAGTTCAAATATTTTCATCACATCGTTTATTTTTGCGTTTTTCTGGAAATCCAAAAAAATCTAATAAAAATTATAACTCTGTTTTAAAGTATACTTAAGATCCGGGAGTTCTACTCTCGCATTCAAAATAGTTCATTCTTTCGATTAGTAGAATAAAAAAGTGATGTCCGTTTTTTGAGGCATTTATCATACTGTGCCACGTGCGGACGTGCCATCGATCTATTAGTACTCGTGACGTAATCAACTTTTTGACATGAACAATGAACTGCAACAGTGTGGGATTCGGTATTGATATGACTTGAATTAGTTTCGTTGACGGGCGGGTGGGTTTGGTAGAAGGTCGTCTAGTAAAAACTAAGTTATGTATAATTGAATGGCTTGATGAACTTCACAGAATCACAGCTGTACATTTATAAACAACTCACCCAAAGCTTTTGATCACTTCACTTGTTCCAGTGCACAGTGCGCCAACTACCAATGCAAAGAAAAGTTAATTAATTCGAGCAAAATTGCAATCTGCTTTCATTTGGGAATCCATGCATGAAAATATGGCCATCTCCGAAAAAGGTCGCAAGGCTTGTTAAAAAAATATATAATATCGCCAAGTTTATGTGCAAAACGGAGACCAATAAAAATGGAACAGCCTTACTTTGGGGTGAGGCTGCAAACCTTCGAGGATTTAATGAGAAATATTATAATATCGATCACACTTCAATTTCGACGCCTCTTATTAATCTCTACAGCTCTCTCGCTAGAGAAATATGTATTCAGGCTCTGATTGCTCCTTCAAGATAACGAATTTTCAAATTAAACTTGATACTCCAGGCACGTATTCAGTTATAAACCTTATCAAGTTCTCCAAATATCAAAAGTAGATAGAAAAGTTAGGATTTGAAAATTCTTAGAAAATATACTCAGATTAATTATGATGTGTTTTGATATATTTATGATTATTTTTATTTGCTTTACTCAGATTGAGATTGATGCCGAAAAAACATGGCTATCGTTTTAAAAGAGATACCCTCTTTTAAAAAAAGGCTTAACATCTTTTTCTATAACTTTACAACGGAGAATTTACCCCATTGTAACAGCAAATTGAGGACTTAAAAGAAGAACTCCTACAGCCTGCAGACGCGGCCTCTTTTGCAGGATTTACTACCAGAATAGATCTGAGAACCACTTGCACCTGAAAAAAAGGTCTTGTATGCTGTAAAAAACCTAATTGATTTAACTTTTTTGTATAGGCACGTTAGATAAAACCCCCATATTAAAATATCAACCGGAATCTCACCTGCAGAGGTGAATTGTATTATGGGACTCTCCAGTTGAAGCACGTCTCGATTCCGGTTTGAAATTGACCATACAATTTGATTTCAACCTTTATCTTCTGTCAACTTTCACAAAAACCATTGTTCTTGTCATCAGCCACTGCTGAGAAGCCAATCCTTTCCAATTACCTCCCTCGTTTTTCCTTAAATATTATCATTTGCTTTTTCGCATCCTCGATTCCTTTGGTTACTTGAGTGTAGTCTCCATGGATCCATAATCGCAAAGGCCTAAATGGAGTACATAGTATTGTTGAGCGTAACATCGTGTAGACACTTGGGCCTCGAGAGCCCGCCATTGTTTAACGAGGTCGATGTCGTTAACAGGAGAAATATTTACACACATGCTCTAGTATCCTGTGAGATATTCGAGTTATCCCTCCTTTCTTGTGTGTACACGGCCTTTGTTGTGATTTCTAATAGAAATCACAACAAAGGCCGTGTACATATATTCTCGTGTGTATAGAAATTTTCTATACACACGAGAATATATGTCCATACGCCATTTCTGGACCCGTTTTTTTTTTGTTGCTTCGTCCGCCTACAGCCAATTTATTAAGCCATTGTTTTGAATTAAAACAAAAGCCATGGTAAAAAAATATTAAAGAGATTCATAAATTCAGCGTGTAGATTTTGTTGTTAGGTTTGTATAACACAGGCCAGCGAGGCATTTTTCGCATTCTTATACTGATAAATTAGATAAGCAACTAATTCGGCACTATTCTTATCAATCAAGGTTAAAAACATACAACACCAAGGTTATAAAGAAAACCTTAAATATATTTATGACGTGGCCTCATCGTTACCAAGTGTATAAAAGGTTTTACTTAATAAACTAAAGACTCGCATCATTAATACAAAATCCAAATGTGAATCCAATCGATCCAAAAAACTTTCGTCTAATAAATCTGCTCTGCCATATATACAAACTGTTTGAAAGATCGCTGCTGAACCGACTAACGAGTGTTATTGACCCTAAGTTAATCCCGGAGCAAGCTGGTTTCAGACCATCAAGTCTTGCTGCAACCAGACCTTCAAACTTGTTCAACATATTGAGTATAGTTTCGAGACAGGAATAGACACTGGCGCTGTTTTTGTGAACCTGTCAGCTGCCTACGATACAGTCATCTTCAAACGGTTGCTGTGGATGGTGGAGACATTGGTCAGCGATCAGAACTTTGTCCGAATACTCCCAAGAACTCCTCCACAATCGTCGGTTTCATGTCCACCTTCTCTCGGAAAAAAGTTGTTGGAGAGCACAGAAAGACGGCCTACCTCAAGGTAGCGTCTTGGCACCGCTCCTATTTTTTATATGTACACCAACGATCAACCGTCCAGTTCGAACACGTCCCGCTTCCTCACGACCCAAGCCATTATCTTTGAGGAGGTTGAGGCTCATTTGTCAGACGCTCTTGATGACTTAGCCACATATTACTTCGCTAATTCACTCAAACCAAATCAGAGTTTTACTCTGATTTGGCTTGAGTAGGCCTAGTCTTGCATATTTCATCTCCGCAATAGAGAGGCAGGTCGCAAACTTAACATCGTATGGGGTGGGGCATACATCGAGCACAGCAACTCCCCTACATATCTTGGTGTTACCCTGGACAGGTCTTTAACATTCGGCAAAAACTGCAGGAATATCAAGCGAAGGTGCACGCGGATTACTGGACCGGCGCTATCTTTTTCTGCGGGAGAATTCGCGTGCCCCGTGTGGAGTCGTTCTGCCCATGCAAACCTAGTGGATACAGTTTTGAATGAAATGTGCCGGATCATCACTGGTTGCCTAAAATCGACCCTGGTACAAATGCTGTATAAGTTTGTCGTCCCGCTCACTGGCGAACGATCCCAAAAAAGACTGAAACTGTGGCGCGTCTGTGCTTCCTTACCCAAACCATTTGTTCCACCGGATAAAGACCTCCCACCTGGACATGAGCTCCTTGGGTAACCTGGAAGTCTTTAAACAGACTCCGGACCCAGGTTGGCCAGATCAAGGAAAACCTGTTTAGGTGGAGATTCATAGACGACTCTGCCTTGGAGTGTATATGTGGTGCTGTTCCACAAACGCTGGAGATGGCGCCAAACAAGTAGACGAATTCTGGGCCGAGTCCATTTAGATTGCTATCGACACGCTAAGAAGAAGAATACCAAATGCTGTATGGATTGCTCTGTAAATTTTCAGGATGGCAATTTACGGTAGGATCGGAAAATATCTTATCCTGTCTTATGTAGAATCGCTAATAATAATGAGGCATCCATCAAAAACCATCAAAGACCCTAATACTCGTAGAAAAGGGGCACAAAATAAATCAAACTTAAAGATTACGATGAATAAAAGAAGAAAAGAAATTAAAAAATGAAGAAATTAAAGATTACGATGGATAACTGGAAAACACATTGAGAATATAATCGAGATGACAACACTGAAAATACGTGCTCTGTCACATAAATTAGAAACAAAATTAGGTTAAATCAGTTAAATATTAATAGAATAGGCACATGTAGATGTACACATATTTACGAATTTTCCCTTGGGCATTGAACAATGTTAACCTTCAAAACAAAACAAACAGCGACCGTACTGCATAAATAATGAAGTTTTACAATAAACATTTCTAATAATAACCACCCATAAAGAAATGAAATGAACTGCAAATGTTATAACAAACGGATGGATGAGTATACGGAAATATTTTCATATTATGTTATGATGTTACGCATCTTACATTCTTTAATAGGGTCCCTTCAAGATGTGCATTGAAGAAAATTATGAGCGACCTTTTAGGTATTGGTATGTGTCCTCTTCTAAGAAGTTTCGACCCTATTTCTTCCCTTGAGTGAAGTTAAGGGGCGTAAAAAGACCACATGGTAAACGAGATATTAAGAACAATATACATATATATATGCCACTAGATTTTGGTATTGATTGAGTAGACACATCAAATCTATTGGGATTGTTCAGAACGACGCTGTGATGAAGCTAGTGGTAATCAAACAACCTAATGTATGTATTTAACTTTGCTGTCATAATAAGTGTCAGCACAACCAGAAATTACATTATCGGGAGATAAAACGAATGCTAAAATGTAGACATAACATCTTACCCAAGCATTCAACACAATTCTAAGCCCAGTTCTAATTGACACAAAGAGTCTAGACGCTAGAATGGAAGAACGTCTTCATACGATGTTCAGTATCTGGGTCACGTGTCTTGAAAACGAGTCGGCTACTGCAACACATTGGAAGGAACGGGGTGGAGACACCCACTCCTCAAGAAAGGGTTCCATTAATTTTAAGCTACAGAAGTTGAACTCCACAAAGAAGTCAACAAGAGCACTCGTACTACCGCTAAAAAACGATTATTTTATCAGTGAGCAGATAAATATGACACTCTGTACATTACCGTGACTCTGATGTCGTATCATACGGCGTAGTAGGTACAGATAGACATTATGTAGACGTACGGCTAACTGCTGATACACGCCGCCTCGCACGTTCGCAAACACATTACCTCCCCGTTTGTTGACTGCACACAATGCGTTATAACAGGCCCACTTACACGCATCAAATCTGCTACTTGCTCGTATGTATAAGAATCGGGCCTTCTGTTGCTACTTTATTTTGCGGCTATTCGGTGGATACGAATTTACATATCTGCCCCATGACAGATGTATAATACCCACCACGTCGCGACGAAATGTCTGATGAACGATATGAACGTTGCGCTGGAATATAACAGTGAAAATCCCATAATTCTTGCTCCTATTCCATGATTGAGATCGAAAATATCGAAGATACTCTAGAAAATATATTCATTTTATTTGTAAGTAACTACTTGACTATTTACACCAGATACTAAATTAAATTAGATGTTCATTTATGTTGATTGATGTTTACGTGGATTTCAATTAATTTAATTTTCAATATTTTTAGCATTATACGTTGGTATAACGCAGACGCCAAAATGTATTGTTTGTGCTGTGAATAAAACTCAGGGAATGTATCGCAGCGTTGTGAAATGTGGAGAAGACAATATAAAAACTTTTGAAACACCTGTGAAGCGCTCTCGAGAATTTCAGAGATACTGCTTATAAGGAAAATAGTAAATACTCATAAAGAACTCTTGGCAAAACTCTGTCTGAAAACTTTGTTGCTGCTGTATTTAATAGTACTTACTAATAAAAACATGCTTTTACTGAAACAAAAAAAAAAGTGAAAACAAACTACATCTAGTGAAACTTTATATGAGAATAAAATGTAGTTTTGAACACAGCTGCAAGGGACCCAAAAATAATAAATGAAATTACAGTAATTAAAAACGGGGTCCTCTATTATCTAAAAACGTAAACAAAAACAACACTAAAGAAAGTAGGTAATCAATTACTGAGAGCGTTTTCATTGCAAAGTTGTCCCTGAAACGGTGACGTAAAAGGATATTTGCTTAAGCCACCGAGCTATTTTTACTTGGCCGGCACACTAATTGAGCCAAGTCTGCTTTAGATCATTAAATATGACAGTTAAGCGTGTCGTATTCATTTCGCAAATTGTTTTTATTTGGCGAAATCTTGCCATAATTTCCTTTGGATATAATAATTTATGAACTCTCTTGTGGTCCCTTTGGGGAAATATATGAAATTAATTCCAAGGTTAGAGAAAAGGTACTGATAATAAAATAATGGCAGATTCTTATGTTGTAATTGAATTCTCTCGTGGATATCGTTGCTGAGCAAAAATAATTCTGTCTCGAATAATGAAGACATACTTCGCTAGGAGCATAGGTCATGTGAAGTTCGAGATCGAAGAGAATGTAAGCGTTACCCCTAGTATAAATGCCAGTAGCTGTCTGCTTTGCTGTCTCCGAACCCAAGCACATCGGCACGAGACGAATCAATAAGTACCGTGTCTCTGTCTACATTACTTTGTTCTTTCAAGCCAAAGCCACTGAAGAAGCTACATAATGCTCTCGTTGACAGTAAATGTCTATAGCATCAAAACCTGGCATTATCAATAAATTCCTCAGCAACATCAACTTTCACTAGCCAAGATTGATTGATACTCGGTCAGAAAAATTCGCACTGTATCACATCTCACTATATCACACTAATATTATAAAGGCGAAAGTTTGTGAGTGTGTTTGTATGTTTGTAACTTCTTCACGCAAAAACTATTGAACGGATTTGGATGTCATTTGGTATAGAGACAGTCGAGTCTCGGGAAAGGACATAGGATAGTTTTTATCCAGATATTCTCACGGGATCGACACTTCTGCGGGTGGAACCGCGGAGCGCTGCTAGTCTAATATAAATATACCTAATTAATTACTAAGACAGCCTTCCATTAAGACATGGAAAAACAAACGCTGCTCATGTTTGTATACCAGTCAGCAAACATTCGAAGGAAATGGCTTTTATTATTTATTATAGAAACGGCGGTTTCATATCCTTCTCTGTTTATGTTATCTTGTATGGAACAATAGGTTCGCGTTCTGATGTTATAGGCATATATTTTCTTGGTGTCTTACCATATGGTAAGACAGCAAGAAGTGTAGCCCGTTCTAGAAAAAAAAATGTCTTTAATTTGCATTGAGTCAGATGTCGATAGCGGTTTGAGTCTAAACCCAATGGAAAACAGTTTCGTATCCCGAACGAAGTGAGTTGTCAATCACGCCTCATGTTGACTCGTCAAACCCAATAACCTGATTTTGTGGTTCACTAAACATTAATATTTCTGCGAATCGTGCTGAATCCAGTTTTGATCTAACATCTCAATAAATCTAAACAAGTATTGCACAACGTTTCAAACCAGAACGTGCACGTGCGAACTTCTTATAATCTTATGATTCATCTCCTGCTGCCCGTAAATCATAGAACTTTAGGGTTGATTTTTAAATTTTCCTCTGAACAACAACCGTAGAAGAAATAGCTTATTCGTTACGTAGTTTCGTGGATTTTATAGGATTTTGATCGTCCAATTGCCACGTATCGATCAGCACATCTGCTTAAAAACCTGACGTTGATGCCAATTCAACCAACGGTGAGGCGTTTATCATGAATCTTTTCTCTGTAATGAGCAGTAAACAGACGAATAGAGCTCTATAAAAATCTTTTAAAAGTACTGTAACTGTACGAGATGATTTCATCCGTAGCTATACGTATATAGATTTCAGGTGTGTATAAGTTTAAAAGTCAACCTGTGGCTGCCACAGTTTGTTCAACAGTTTCAAACACAAATGATAAAATTCTGTTTGAACCTACAACTATAAAAAATAATGTCTGCACTCTGAAGGCTATTTACTTACCTACTTAATCATTAAATATTATTACTTCATCATGTTTTCCTTTAAACGGTTCACTTATCTTTTTCTTTATTGAAGAATTCTTTGGTTCGCTAAACCTTGAAATTAGTTTTTTCGCATGCTCTACATAATTTGTATTGTTAGCGCTGCATGCGCCTTGTTCTTTACTAAACAAATGTGTGCTTTGTAAAAAGGTCGTCCTCATTAGTTTGGTAGCTATACCCAGCTGGGCCCTAACGCACTTTTTTTTTTTTGCGGATGGGAAGTCATCAAATGACTCCTCCCGCTCTGGGTGGAGCGGGAGTGTCAGACTCTTACTGACTAAAACCCACCCGTGTTCCTTCCTTAGCCCTTTATGTTCCGGGTCAGCGGTAACCCTTTCGGACAATCCCGCTGACCCGGCAGGCTTCGGCCCTAAGGGGCCCGCCCCTCCTCGGAGGCGCGCGTGGAACACGTACGCGCCGTCTGGCACGGGCCTGGTCCTGATCGGACGGGGAGCTGCCCAGTACTCTCCGCCCTCAGGCCCGCGCCTACGGTGGCCGGGAGTCGTCACGCAGCTCCCGACGCCCGGAGCGTCTCCCACGGCGGCTGGGACGAGAGGCTCTTTCCCTGAGCCGTCCCGCCACCTCCTTCGCTAGCATGACTGCTTCGCAGAAGGAGGTGACTGCCTCCCACTCCCTCTCGCCCCGAACCATGGCTTGCACCAGGGCCGGACGTGAGAGGCCGCCGCCGCTGCCGATCGCCTCTACGAGGACTCGGCGCGGCGGTGCTCCGCCCAAGCGGGGCAGACCTCCACCGCGTCCTCTGGGCGATCCTGGCAATGGTGACACCCGGGCGTTTACTCCCGCCTGATGATGTGCAGGAACCTCCCGAAACATCCGTGTCCGGTGAAAACCTGCGTCAGGCCCTAACTCACTATGACCACTTAATGATTCCTTACTTTGAAACGACGCCAATTCCTTAGCTAAAATCACGCAAGCACAATAAACAAACTTCGCGTTCATTTCGTTCGGTTCGTTTATTCTATCATAGAGAATCGAGATACTGATTGACTATAACTACTGTCAAGTTAGAAGCTTTTGAGTACTTAGTACTTAATCAATTTTAGTGCTCATAAAAACTTGGCACGAAATCTTATTGCCTTTTGATAGTACACGTTTGGGTGCCGTAAACTAAGTTTCTCTTCTTTTCTAATTGTATAATGGCCAGCAAGTGTTCCTGGCCTTTATCCCCTGTCTGTCCCAATAGTTTTTACTTTAACCTCATCTAAAGTAACAGGGTTACTTACAGCATCTGATATTGAATTTAAAGGAAATGTAACAGTTCATAGAATATCCTGATAATCATTTCTTGATAACAACAGCTCAAACCGACTCCGTAATTTCATGAATTCAATCATTTACTACGAAATCTGTAACTGAAATTTCAGGTCCTATTCTACAAAGAAATTTCCAGGAATATTAAATATTGTATAATCATCGTCTCATCTATTCCAGTTATCTTTGAGCATAACATTTGATATTGTTGTATAAATTAATTTAGCGTTGTTTACTCAATTTACCAATAATAAATATTGTTTTTGTTATAAACTGGAAAGTCTATGAAACTTGACAAACGTCAATCTCCACAATAGCTGTGTTGACTTCCTGCACTTTATATCCTCACCCCTTCCTGCCGGGGTTGGTGGGTAAACATCCATTTCCTGGAGTTCCCTATGAATGTCAGGGTCACACCGGTGGCCTTGGGCCACATTTGAACATTGGATATTTGTGGTTTCATTACTCATGTCCCGAAAAACTTCAGACAATTTTGTCAGTTGGTACGATACGAATACGTCGCAATGCGGTGTGACTTATGTATGCTCTGCCTTGACATTTTGTTTTTCTATGGAAACTGGTACGTTTTGTTGCTTGTATTCTGCAGTTCAAACTGGAAATTTATTTCGAATCTTCGAATACTTCAAAATTTTGTATTGATGATTGAAGTTTTAAACGTTGCTTCTGATTTCTTTCCTCCAATGGATTATAAGTTGTTTACTTACACATCAAATCGTTGACATTAAGCCATCGAGACTCATGACCACTTGAGGATTTCCGCTTTATTCTACTCTAGGCGCTCTCGCACATACTACTCTTGCACTACTATTATTGCACAACGACAGGATAACAACAAAAAATATTTAGAGCTCTTATCAAACAAAACATACGAGGCTCGTAACACAACAACAGTCGCTTGTTACTCTGCTATCTCTCGAGTGCCATTGTCTAAAGTGCCGACGCCGACGGGATGCCTCAAACCATGTGGCATAGAGTCCCACTTCCTCCCTACATGTAGTTACTGAGCCGGAAAGAAACAAATGTCTTACAAGCAACGTAAGTTTGGATTATACAGTCAACCGCGCGACTATGGTACAATTTGACATTGAAAGCTTCCTTTATTTCGTAGCAGTAGTGGCTATTTTTGTAATTCAAAAGTGTTACCTGAGCAAGTGTGGATGACCTTACATTGCGTTTGATTACGTCATGGGTTGTGTGTAGTGTCAATTGATTGATTGATCCTTATGATCTTCGGCTTCTTGTTTTGCTGTAGACAATGTCTGTGCCTATTACGTTTCATTGTTTTACGGACTCTGCACTCTAGGCCACTTATGCTTAAACTTGATATATGTATTCTTCGAAAATGTCTATAATTTTACTGATGTGTTTCATGATATCTTCTTCGTAATTCGTCGTTTGAAACAAATATTCTAAAAGACATCTTATCTATCTGGAAGCTTGGAAACCGTTCCAAGTTCCAACTGACAAATTCAACGCTATTTTAAGTCTCCAGTGCTAATGCGTGATAGTGGAGTAAGTATGTAGATGGTATATCTTGAAGCTCTGACGTCATTCAGTTGCGAAGTTCTGTTCGTAGTAATTGATTGACAGCCAATGATCTACATTATGTTCCCCAGTTCATCGACTCGATGTTAGCAGGAATAGAAGATTGAGGGTTCAAATACGACGTTATGTCGTGAGTTATAAAGTCGAAAGTGCATCGTGTGATTCGTGTGCAACATATATATTGTTAGAAGTTCATCTCAATATCTTTCCAATATTGTTGCTAAAGTTGTCCCGATAGACAATAAGACATCTTTCTTCCGCTGTAGTGGAAATATTCAGGAACGATCAATATTTTTACGTTTAAACCATAAACAGATAAACAGAGGAAAATTTTAACCAAAACAAAACACTGGCCCGTTGCATAAATAAAACGCGTCCCAGAATAATATATGGCTCACGTTTGAAGTACTGGACCCGTCCCGCCACACCACTTTCTTGTTACTGCTTCTGACGTCACCATCCACCGGGCTTACGTCGAGATTGTCATATTTGAAGCGATGAATGATGCATGGACTCTGTGGCTTCCTTGAGTTCGCATTTAGTGATCACAGAATCTTGTCAGTGATCTTTATTAGAGCTAAAAAACATCAAAAACTAATGTTATTAAAACTTATACTGGAATCAAACCGAGATACACAATTACTGACAAATGCGTGCAGTGGCTGAGCAGGTTCACTCAAATCAGTGTGAAAGATCATTTCAGACAGTAATCCACATGATCTGACCAAGATTATGTCTGGACTTAAAAGAAACTGTGACGTCCAAGTTTATTCTCAAGGTACTCAAATTGGAAACACTGTTTCCATAGTTTTAAAACATATTTTGACGTCTAAACGTGTTTGTCCAAACCTACTTGCAGAAATCAAATTGTTTACACGGAACTATAAGCAAAAACAGGATCAGAATTTACCAACAAATAAAGTCACTTAAATATATACCATGAATCGTCATCATTCTATAAATATGCTCCGAGCTCAAAGGACCAAATTCGGCTTAACATTAAACTTCCCTAATTAGGTCGTGAACTCGTGATCCGTAGCAAACATCCCCGGAATACAGAAATACTTATGGTAACCTATACTATGTAGGGAATGCAGAACCGGTTCTGTTTTAAAGAACCGGGATTTTCGGGACCTTCTGGCTAAAGAACCGGGATTCCCGGTACTTTCGATACTTTCAATACTTTAAGTAAGCCTTTAAAAGAGGAGGCAGTCACCTCCTCCTGCGAAGCAGTCATGCTAGCGAAGGAGGTGGCGGGACGGTTCAGGGAGAGAGCCTCCCGTCTCAGCCGCCGCGGGGGACGCCCCCGGCGTCGGGAGCCGCGTGACGACTCCCGGCCACCGTAGGCGCGGGCCTGCGGGCGGAGAGTAATGGGTAGCTCACCGCCCGATCCGGACCAGGCCCGTGCCGGACGGGACGGCGCGTACGTGTTCCACGCGCGCCTCAAAGAGATGTCAGCATCGAGGAGGGGCCCCCTTAGGGCCGAAGCCTGCCGGGTCAGCGAGATTGTCCAAAAGGGTTACCACTGGCCCGGAACATAAAGGGCTAAGGAAGGAACACGGGTGGGTTTTAATCAGTAAGAGTCTGACACTCCCTTCCGCTCCACCCAGAGCGGGAGGAGTCATCTGATGACTTCCCATCCAAAAAAAAAAAAAAAAGCCTTTAAAAGATGAAGAGTTGAAACGGAGAAAGTAAAAGAAAGACGAAATGATAGGGCAAAATAAAAACATTTAAATCAAATCAAATAAAACGTTTTATTGGTAACTGCGCATATTCTACCAGCAACATCTTTATTAACATTAAAACATTTTTGTACCTAATCCTAGATAATATTTATCAGAAACATTTATTAAACATCTTCTCCAAACAAATGATTTAAAATTTTAAATCAACATGACTCCTATTGCAATTCTGCAGAACCAAATTATAATTTAAAACTTGCGTGATATCTATAAAAAAAAGAAAAGGAACAGTGGAGTTTTAGCGTAGCATTAATCAGTCTCTCAATATTATTGATTAGATAATCTTAACTACGTATTCCGGTACGCGGTCGCCACTCCAGAACATTTCGGCCCCATCGGCCATCTGTTCTGCGAGCAATGTGCCCTGCCCACTGCCACTTAAGTTTGGCAATTCTTCGGGCTATGTCGGTTACCTTGGTCCTCCTGCGGATCTCCTCATTGCTGATTCGATCACGCAGGGAAACTCCATAGCTCTCTCCATTGCCCTTTGGGTGACTTTCAGCCTTCTTATAAGGCCCATTGTGAGTGACCACGTTTCAGTGCCATAAGTCATCACTGGCAACACGCACTGGTCAAAGACTTTCGTCTTGAGACACTGAGGTATGTGGGACGAGAAGATATTGCGTAGCTTCCCGAACGCTGCCCAGCCGAGTCGGATTCGACGATCTACCTCTTTTTCGAAGTTAGACCCACCTCACTGGACAGTTTGTCCTAGATAAACATACTCGTCCACGACTGCGAGTGTAGTGTCTCCGATCTTTATGATAGTGGGTGTTACATGAGCATTTGACATGACCTTCGTTTTGTCCATGTTGAAAGAAAGAAAGAAAGAAAATACGTTTATTTGCAGTAAACATGACGCAATGAAGAACATAAACGAAAAAAAAAGAATGGGTTGGGGGAAACATGCGTCACATCCACGCAAAACGGCTATCGCAACGCAAGCCGACCCTATGCAAGACAGAGCCCCAGCGCTGGTTTTCAGCGACAGCCGGCGGATGTTCATTTTAAGGCCCACTCTTTCGGAGGCTCTATTGAGGTCATCGAGCATTGTACTGAGGTCCTCCATAGACTCAGCCCTGTCTCTCACCTCGCTGCAAAAGGATAGCTTTCGAGGTCTGATCCTGGAGTCGGACTGACATAGTGGCGTTTTCGTACCAACACTTCAGCACCTCGATGTACCGATAGTCGATCTGGCATCGTTGAAGAGACTGCAGCACAGCCCAATCAAAGGCTTTCTCGTAGTCCACAAACGCTAAGCAGAGAGGCAGGTTATATTCTTCGGTCTTCTGTATAACCTGTCGCAGCGTATGTATGTGGCGTCAAACCTGCGCGCGAGACGGTTCGTGATGACTCTCGAAAACAGCTTGTAGACATGGCTCAGAAGTGAGATGGGCCTATAATTCTTAAGAAGGGCATTGTCGCCCTTCTTAAAGAAAAGCCACCACACCTCTTTTCCATGCCTGTGGTGTTTTGCTCTGTTGTTGCCCTGGAGTATGACGGAATCAAACAGCTTCTGAAGGGCCTTAAGAACGGGTTTTCCGCCGGCCTTCAGGAGCTCGGCCGTAATTCCGTCGGCGCCTTGTTATTTTTGAGCTGCTTTTGAGCCATCCTAATCTCGTACAGGCTGACGTCCGGGATGTCTTCGGTATAGTGTCGGGTCAATCTAGCTCTTGGGTCGTTTGCCAGATCCATAACGGGGTTACTTGACGTGTATAACTGTCCATAGAACCTCTCGATCTCTCTCAACAGCTCAGGTTTGGCAGGTACGATCCTGCCGTCATCGGTCTTTAGTTTCGTAAGCTGGCTCTGCCAAAAAGAAGCAGTCTTGTTTGAGTCTTTTTTGCGAATCACTGTCCACCAAAGTCACAAACACAACACAAAACACAACATTCCGAAGACGCGATGGCCGCCACCAGCCCCTCCCGCACCCTCGTGCAGCATTCTCTTGTAGCATGCATGCTTCTTGTGCATGCTAGGTAGCAAGTGTATTCCACGCTTTAAGCGGTCGGGCTTTATGCTATAAAATTAGAAATATTCGAAACGCGAAGTATCTTTTCCCGAAAGTACCGAAAGAACCGGGATTTGGTATTAAAAATCCCGGTTCCATAAGTGACGCAATTTTCCGGGATTTCCCGGTACTTTCGGTTCCGGGATTTCCCGGGACTATTCACTAATACTATGCCACTGTGGCTTATTTTCGCGAAATAAGCTTATGAATATGAAAGCGGACGTCGCAAACGTGGGGCTTTGGGCGTTTTGTTCTGTGCGTCTGTGCATATTCGTCAAGGGAGCTTGTTTGAGGCTATAATTAGCTTACATTGTATGTTCTGCATGTTGCGAGCACGTGGAAATGAATCGTAAATGTATGTACGTAATGTTTAGTTACTTTACATTGATTGCCTACATGATAAATACATAGGGAGTCGTTAATTACTGTCTAGTGTTAAGGCGTAAACCTCTGCCAATTGCAACTGCTATCATTATTATCATTGCCAGCCTTGTTCCGCCCATTGCTGGGTAAAGACCTGCCTAAAGTCCTCCTCTTTTTTGTGCCATGCTTCCTCCTGGTCTGTGCGAGTGTCATCCAGGTCTGCGATATTCTGTATATACATATACAACTGCAATAGTTATCGTAAATAAAAGTTAGGAAGCCTTAAATGTCTGCCTTAAAATCACCAGTTCCTTTAGATAGCCATCAAATAGACAAGACTGCAGACTTTGATATGCAGTAGGAGTATTTGGGCCGACAAAATCTAAAACCAGACGCTCCATTACAAATTTTAAAAAGCCAAACCAATGTCACATTCGACGTATCTTAAAACTACGCTCGAAGCGCGCGCGCGGATCGATCGTACTCGCGTGCACATACACATACAGTCATACACGTGGTTGATTAGACATTCGAACCGGCGCGGCGCGGCGCCTACGCATTAGCATACACTCCCTTCTCAATTGAAACGCATCAACTGACGCTCAATTTAAATTATTATTGATAAAGGACGGGATGTTTGCTTTGCAGAAGGACATAATATAATATTGAAATGGCTAGAGCAGCTGCCGTTGATGAAAACATTATTTGGGTAGCAGTTGAAAGATCACAAAATTAACTCAAGAAGATAAACTAATGGGTACTTAGAGTTACGTACTGCTAATTTCATTAGTAGAGAAAGAACAGGTTAAAATCGATTTTGTGACCTTCAATGAAGATGAACAAATTCTAAACCGAAATACAGAACATTAACTTTACAGAAGATAAATTCCAAGGACAACCTTGTCGTTGCTAATTGTTTCTAAAGAGTTAATGATACGCGTCTCGGTTTAAAAATGATCCCATTTAGTTTTACGACGTAAATATAGCAATTAGTTACTGCTACTGATCTATAAAGATACTTCACGTGTTTCGCTCGCACGTGATATGCAAAACAGATGATTCATCTATGACATAATAACAATATAGAGGTCAAACTGCCTTGTCTTAAATCTCCTTTGACTCTCAAACGGTCACTCCACTTGAGCTTAAGGTACTTGTTAATGTTCTACTTAAGTGCTGTCAACAGTTATAGAGCCCTTAAGCATGCGCAGGTTGAGTGGCTTTCACTTAAATTTAGAAAATGGCTGCGACAGCACATTTAGTGTAAAAGTATAGTGAAAGGTTTTAGTCCTGCAGATGAGTACCTCATAAAAATAAATGCTAACTGCGATAAATGTTCTGATTAGGCAATCCAGATTTTGTGACATGCTCAAAGCAATATTACTGACTTTATAAGTTTTGACCAAAGAAGCGATGGATGGACTGTGTGAAAGATGATGTCTAGAATGGGTAACCTATAGAGATGAAAACTTATAAAGAAGTATGGAAGAAAAAGTCTCGTGGAATTAAGATGGACATGATAATGATGATATAATTTTTGAAAGGAGAACTTACGGAAACCGTTTATGAAGGCCAGGTTTCTAACTTATTTCTAGGTCATCAAGTTTAGATAGATTAATTAATATCCATAACTCAAAAGTAGCAATTAATATTGCTTAAACTTCACAAAACTGTCCAACTATAATTTGCAGCCAGTTTTCGGCAACAACAGGGACATTAACATGGCTGAACTTCGAGAAATATTAATTATCAAACTAGCCAGACCTCCTAACCTTACAAATAAAACTAGCCCGACCATGCTAACCTTACAAGTAACCTGTTATTTATAATTTGTTTATTTATATGAATATACAGGGTTACGTTTCAAAGACCATCCAAATTTTTATTTTTTCGTGATTTCAGAGTTGCTCCCATAGTGAAAGTTGTTTATATTCATGGGTAGAACACCATGTAAAAATTTGGATGGTCTTTGAAAAGTAATCCTGTATAAAATAACTTTTGACACGTAAACACATTTTTATCAAATTAATTTCGCGTGGGGTGCGATGGAGGAGATTTGGCACGTATCCAGATAAATGCGATAACGTATTTGAAGCTTGTACAGCTGGTTTTTTGCGTTGCGTAGTTTTACGCCAAATCCTTTCAAAAACAGCCAACACGCGTGCTTCGTCGAGAAATTTCTAAGGAGTATACATGAAGGATTCGCCAGCATCTTTCTCCAGCAGTTTCGCCAGAATTTTTTTACTATAAGCACATGTATTTCGTAGTTTTTTTGTAAACCCGTCCAACTTTCGCGCAATATTCTAACGTCGATGTCACGCAATTTTAGGAGACACAGATTTTTGCGTAGGTGTACCGTGTGTACGATACGTACGAGTATCCACATGCTAATTAGCTTTGCCACGATTTCATACTCTAACATTGTCATTTTCTGTAAAATTCAAGTGAATAATCCGAAAATTCAAGCTTCCGACCTTGCATAACTTTGTTAAGCCTCTTGATCGTTTCGATAACGTTTTGAAAAATGCTTCAATCCTCTTTTCACTTACAACATCTTTCTTATCTCCTCCCGAAACCTCGTTCGAAGAAATACGCATTATAAGCATCTTCAACAAAATTTTCGAGGCCAGCAATTTTGTGAGATGAATAATTTCGACCATATAGATGTCTGCTCTTTTCTGTCCCAGATAAAACCTTTATGCCTCAAAGCTAAGGATTACGTACCCCAAAACTATAGTTTAGGATTCCCTAAAGTGGTATTGTCTTTATACGATTCATTCAGGCCTCAGAACGTGAGCGTATCTTCCCAGCTATATCGTCAGTAATTTATGTAAACTACGACCTCACTTGCAAAATGGTCTCTATATTCAGAGCAAATCTTCTTGTTACGCCTTCCAGGTCTCCACTTAATGAATTTATACCTAAGTCCTCCGTAAGTTTCATAAGTATCGTTCACGTTTATGATTATGTAGGTGTGCTTTTACTCAGCATGTTTCTAGATTGCCTGACTACCTTGTTTCAAACTCGACTTACGGCCTTGATTGTGAGTAGTTCATGGAAATCTTGAAACTTAACAAACCATCAATCTTGTAATCTCCAAAGGGTTAGGCAAAAGTATATTTGTAGTTCCTACACCCACATTTCACCAGTTATGTTTTAAGTCTCATGTAATTTAGGCAAGCCTAATATCATTAACAGGACACAATTCTAGACTGACCCAATAACACTGCCCGACCTGGGAAGGTGCTATGAGGTCCTTAGTTTGAACCAAGGACCTCCTGCTCAGCAGTAGCATCTGCGACCACTAGTCTAAATCTTGAAACTAGCACTTAGTTAAACCGTATTTCACTAAAAACATGATCATAAATTTGTACACCGTCGTCTGTTTTAAAAACTTATGCTATCTTTGATGCCAAAATATCGAAGTTAGCAAGTATTCCTCCGGTGATTCATGTGTGCATTATGCTTTAAAGGCCGTGGGAGGTGATAAATGGCTTACCGTCTGATGTTGTCTTCCCCCTGCGGCGTTAAAGTAGCAGGTTGTACATTACTTGCTTAACGGCTAGATATTTCTTATATCTACCTGTGCCAATACATTTAAAAATTTTTACTCCTGCACTTGTGTTGTTTTGATAAACTAGGAAAACCTTTGTAGGTTGTCGTTTCCTGTTTTCTTGTTCGATCGAGAGTTCTTGGAATGTTTATTTAGGAAAGCGAAGTACCTAATCGAGAATCATCCGCCCCAATTTCCCGGGACTAGCCTCTCCAAGCTTCTTGAATTATTCGATACAAAGCAGTTACTAGCAGCACCCGAACACAAATTGTACAACGATTTTCAATTTTGAACCCATATTGGAAACTTGTTTTCATTTATTTTGTTTGTATGCAATGTCAAGTCAGAGGATGAAGCAATTTTTCCATTACGAATTCAATTTAAAAAACCTACTTATCATTTCTTTCTTAAAATTCGGCGATCGAAAAGAGTCTACGTGTTGTTATAATAACTTTGAAAGGTGTCAAAAGTGGTTGGACGGCTTACTCAAGAGAAAACCGTCCTTTGTAAATCTCAACAGAACAATGGCACTTTATTCTAAAACTAATTAGGTATATCAAAAATCTTGTAGGTATATTTAAACTTAAGCAAGGTGACCTGAGATTGTTTCGACTTTGCAACGTCCTTCAGTTTTGGTCTTGACTTAAATTGCACAAATAAAGTCTCGGTCCAATAAAAGACTAGCAAAAAAGATAAACAAAAAACAAATTCTCTTTCAACTGATCAGAAAGTTAAGGTTTAAATGAAAGGTTGTTATGTACGCAGACAGCAGGCGAGCACTACAGCGGTATCTAGGGTTCGTGCTAGACTGTTAGATCTTTCCAGAAGCTCAGTTGCATAATGCAATTGATTAAACATCGTTGCATGATCATGTTAATGTTTGGCGCCGGACGGCTGAGGCAGATAACCCTTTATGTACTGTTTACTACTCGTCACGTAGTCAGATAACTTTGCGTTACTATCAAAATCTGCTTTCTTAGGGTGCGTCCAGATTACGTTATATAACACATAAACTTATGTTATATAACACGTCCAAATTATTTAACATTGCTAACTTATCTATAGAAACATGTTATATAACTATGTTTAATAACATGCTATGTTACAAAGTGTAGATGCACCTTTTCATCCATTTAAGTGCTCATGCACACGAGCGACGATCGTCTACCGCAGAGGCTACTGCAGCTGACGATACTCTTCTAGCGTTATATGCACACAAAAAGGTTTCTAGGGCCCACCTTGGACTCCAAACTAATTTTTACCTTAAATCTTCATTTTAGTTTCAGTGTGAACTGTCATAAAAACTTGATAGTTTTTGTGATCAGTTGATACTGTGATCACTGGTATCATATCATGAATAAACCTTTAATAGGATATCAGTCACTATTAATAATAGGTTTAATAGGGGCTCAAAAATTTAAAGTAAATATTCTGGTGGATCCTTGTGGTTCATACATACATAAGTTTAAGATCAAACAGTCTATCAAGTCGTACGTACCTCCCAGTACGGTAACTGACCTCGAGATATTATTTATTTACAAAGGTACCTTCGAAGACGGTGTCAACGCCCTCTGTTCGTATCTTATGAATCATAATGTTATCATAATCGATCCTTACTTGCGAAGTTGCGACGCGACTGCTGAAGCTGTGCAAAGAAAGATATTAATGGTAAAAAATATGTTCTCTTTTTATTAAAATCTTTTTATATCTTACTGGCTGAGAAGAAACTGAATATTATCAACATGGGACCACGGTTCTGGGCGGTTGAGACTGCGGACCTTTTTTTTTTTTGGGTGGGAAATCATCAAATTACCCCTCCCGCTCTGGGCGGAGCGGAAGGGAGTCTCAAACTCAAAGCATTTATTTCAATTAAACCTTTAACAGGCACTTTTGAATTGTCAAGAAGTCGGTCAGTCAGAAAATATGAAGCTAGTTGCCCATTCCAAAGCGTAGGTACCTATGGAGAAGAACGGACAAGAAACTCCGTGGACACTCTTTTTAAATTACATTTTACAAAAATATTTGTTACATCATTACTTTTGAATTTATGATTATATAATGTGAGAACGATGTAAAAAATAAAAAAGATGTCCGCGTTAAAAGCGTCCAGATTACAACAAATAGTAACAAAACAACAATCCAAAATTAAAACAATTAAAATAAGCCCAGGCGGCTAAGTGATGACCAGCCCCAACTGACGGCCCCCGTTCACGAACATGACGTATATATCAGCACCATTTAGCTCAACCACTTTGAAGGGAGCTAAATGATCCAACATACACGCCACCGTCAGCGAGACATTTGAGTGAGCATGACACACTATCAGCCGCCAGGGAATATTCAAGTCAATGAAAGATATATTATTAACCGGTAAATGGTAGCTATAGATTACATAGAACTCACATCTGTGCTATGCAATTATACAATACAAAGGAAATTGAGTTTATACAATGCAAAGATAGTCTTGTGGAGCAGGACTAGCATTGAGCCAGGCATTTTTGTCAGCGATGTAATCCCCTAACCTATAATATGCCTGACTGCATAGTGTGCGTTTTATACAAGATTTAAATTTTGTCTCATTCAGTTGAAGAATGTGGGGAGGTATTTTATTATAACATTTTAGACAGTACCCCATAAAAGACAGGGTTCGAAAGGATAATTATCAATGATAATTATTATGATAATTATCATGATAATTATCGTGATAATAACACATGGATAATTATCGATTGATAATAACAAAAAATGCACTCGTGAAAGTGAACTGTATTCGAATGAACATTTCTGCACTTGCGTGTGTCGGAACGCCAATGGAAATAAAAATTTCGAATTTTAGAATCATTATCGGACGAAGACGATATTCCTTTGGCTTTATACTTCATTCAATTTAATTTAATTATAATGTCGAATCTGACGGACACTGATTTTTACTCAATCTACCTATAATTAATGGTACTTTGTGTTGGATATTAAATGAATCTTATAATTTTTTTTTTTTCTGTGAGAATTGCCCAAATTATAATGTATTTGTTATGAAACAATACAACAAATGAATTTCTAACACAGGTGATAATTATCCGATAATTATCGGATAATTATCAGATAATTATCGGATAATTATCAAAGAGCTTAATTATCAGATAATTATCGGATAATTATCAAAGAGCTTAATTATCTTGATAATTTCGAACCCTGATAAAAGATGAATCTACTTCAGCCAGTCTGAAACCTGGTTGAACTAATCCCTATTTCTAGTACTATAATTATGTCTTTCACCTCTTTTACTAAAAAGATGTAAATTTTTCCTTACATACATGATGTTTTCATAGATATATTGACAAGGCACCGTCATGATGTTAATTTCCTTAAACAGTTCCCTTAGAGAATCGCGCCTGCTAAGATTATATATGGCTCTGATGGCTCTCTTCTGCAGAATAAAAATAGAATAGAATTTGAGTGTCAGACTCTTACTGACTAAAACCCTCCCGTGTTCCTTCCTTAGCCCTTTATGTTCCGGGGCAGCGGTAACCCTTTCGGACAATCCCGCTGACCGGACAAGACTACGGACCTTAGTTATGTTTTTTCTTGCGCTATACTGACTAATCATCTAATTCATAGGTACTCAACCTTATTTTGTCCACCGTCCACTTTGAGAATATATTTTTTTCTAGAGCTCCCCAATTTTTTGTACTTAACATCTGTCGCGAATCGGAAACAGCTTTTGCTAAGATTGTATTTAAATGTGTAATATTGTATAGTCGTAAGTTAGGATATCAGTTTACTAAAGTTCAGCCTCGCTGCTGTAAATACGCTATATTTGGGTGGGTCTGTTGGTGTGTCCGTCTATACGAACAGTAATCGATCCTTCGATTTGTTCGCAATTACTTTGTTACTGTACATAATTATTTTACTGTGTATCTAGTTGTGTCATGTACCTACAGTGTGTGATTTGCTAGTGTGATTAATTGTTCATGAAATTATAATCTGATTTGAACTACAAACCGTTTTTCTATTGCGCAATAACCAACACTACCCACAGTACGCCCTCAGTAGTTAAAATATGCCTTATGATAACGACACTAAAACTATCTTCTCCGATGCTGCGCTGCTGTTGCTGTCGGTGCAAGCAGCAGTTGTTTTTTTTTTCTTTGGGTTGGGTTTATCTTCTACTGCCTCCTGAAAGTCTCAAAACGCCCACGAGGTAGCGTTATCGCCCACCTTGAGAAACTTATGTCCTAATTAGATCAAGGGTCCTTTATTCCGTTTAATGCAAAGATTTTGTACTTAATTTCTCAGTAGCATTCTGTAGATTTCTGCCCGTTTGATGCCAATAGGCTCGCTCTCTAATACATGGAACTTAATATCATCATCATCTGCCTAGCCTTTTCCCAACTACGTTGGTGTCGGCTTCCAGTCTAATCGGATGCAGCTGAATACCAGTGTTTTATATGGACCGACTGCCTATCTGACCTCCACAATCCAGTGACTGGGTAATACGATTCCCCTTGGTAAGACTGGTTGTCAGATTTTCGGGCTTCTGACTTCCCGTAACGACTGTCAAAGATCCACGAATGACAGCCGGGACCAACGGCTTAACGTGCTTTCCGAGGCACGGAAAGAAATAATTGCACACATACAACTACGTATGGAACTTAATAACTAGCGAAATGTACACTTGTTCCTAACCGGTCGGGAAAACAAGCATGATGTTATGATCCTATAGTTCCAAAAACTAAACCTTTCTTTCACTTGTTCCAGTTGACGAGAAGATATTCTGCTGCCACGGCGGCTTATCTCCAGACCTGCAGGCGATGGAACAGATCCGGCGGATCATGCGGCCGACCGACGTGCCCGACCAGGGCCTGCTCTGCGACCTGCTGTGGTCCGACCCAGACAAGGACACCGCCGGATGGGGCGAGAACGACCGCGGTGTCAGCTTTACATTCGGAACTGAGGTGAGGAAAAATCTTTCTAGAGATTTTAAAGATGTGCTGTATAGCAATCAGTTATCTACTTTAGTGAAATGTATTAATAAAGTTGATTTTTGAGTGACCAATTGTAACAAAGATGTCGTAATAAGTTTTTGGTTGCAATGGAGTTTGAACTTTGTTAAATGTAACATTCAGTTGGTTGTTCCATAACTTGAAAATTATCTCAAATTCTTAATTCAAATATAGGTACGATTTTACGGATCTTTATCGTTGGCTGCAAAGCAAACTGCTACTGCTGCTGTATCTTTTCTGTGTAGCGAAGATGAAGACAATACAAAGTACAAGTTAGAATAATAGGGTATATGAAATTTCAGTCATTCAAATATGGTGCTATTCTGTTTAGCTCTTTATCTCTCTCACACTGAAACACTAATGTCTAACGCTCCAAAAGTACCTACAAAGAATGCGGGAAGCATCTTGCATTGACTCAAATATCTGCTGTAATGGACTTAAGTATGTAGCTTTTGTTTTCACGAGGTAGATTACGCTAAGAGTGCAGTTCCTAGATAAATATGTACATCACGAGGACGACACGTATAAATAATGTCCCTCGCCTCGTCTTTGATCTGGCCAAAGAATTACCACAAAATTGCTACCTTAAAGCCTACCAAGTTAGGTAATAATACAATCTCTAAATTGTTCTCGAGCACGACAGACGAATATTTCAGCGTTAAAGCTTATTCCGTGCCTCACATAGTCTTCTACGTGCCAAATGAAAGCTTGCTTTATATTGCTGCGGTGCGAGATGCTGCAGTATGTATGTATACTGTTTGCCAAATTAGAATAGCTTGAACCGACTCACTGTACTAAGTGTTCATGTTTGGCAAGGACGGTTTAACGGCACGGTTGGCGCAGTGGTTAAGCGATTGACTGCTGCGCTGCGTGTCGCGGGTTCGATTCCCGCACGGAACAAATATTTGTACGACCTACAAGTAGTTGTTTCGGGTCTGGCTGTTTGTGTATGTGACTTTAAATGTTTGTAAACGCACCCACAATACAGGAGAAATTTCTAGTGTGGGGCAACGTTTTAAAAAAAAAAAAAAAAAAAAAAAAAAAAAGGAAGTAAGGTTTTAGAAAGTTGCATTTAAGGGGGATGCGATAAGGAAGCCCGCGGAAATTAAATTTACTTACGTTTTTTTTTTGTAATTTGCAGGCCAGTATCATGGCCTCAAGTCTGCTATTACAATAGTGCCAGAATGGTATATCATTGATTTCATAATTGTTGATTTTGACAAGTTTGGTAATCTGGCGTCATTATGACTTTCCAATGGTCAACCACTGATACTCCATTGAAAGAAATGGCATAGAATGGTAATCTCGTACATAACGACAAATGAACTACTGACTTAGGCGGTAATCTGCTAAAATTTTGACAGTTCCTTTGATCAGTGACCTACCATTAGAACGTCATTGTACAATCATTGCTTTTAATTCGTTACGAGTATCGTATATGTTCTGTGCCATTGACCGACAAATGATAGACCATTATGAATTTAGCAGATTACGAACTTTAGCAAAATGACAATGGGATCGTGTTGAAATGACGAATTTATAAAAATAGCAGACTTGGACCCCTGGTTGTATGTTGATCTAAAATAAATGTGATTACCGACCGTAACAAATATTTATTTATAGAATTATAATCATAAAAACCATCAATACAATATATCTAAGTTCATAATACTCTATTGAATGACTACTTCATGAAGTAATGACATTTGAGGCCAATTCAAACTTAAAGCGTTGTATTCTTTATTCTAATGATTATAATTCTGTAAAGCCATATTTGTTACGGTCGCGAATCATGTTTATGTTTTTAAGGGCCCCTTTTCCGAAATTTACGTTTCTAGATCGAGTTGTTTTAAAAGAAATCACCATATTTAAATTCGCAAAAAAATATATAGTACAGATACATGTTTAATCTAGTGACTTTTTTGGTTAAAAACACAATATTTAACATTTTGCTCGACAAAAAAAAAATCAGAAGTAAAGTCGATTTTGAAAGTATTTTAAGCTGTATGAGACTTGGGGGAACGCAATTTTTATGAAAATTATACATTTCATTTACTAATCAGGTTTAACAGGGATATTATTGGATAGATTTATAATATGGCACTTATTTTTTTCCATATAAAATAAATGCGTGAAAAACGACTCGCGCGCACCGCGCCAGTGTCCTGCCGGACGTCATCGAGGAAGGACCTATGCAATTTTTGCTCGCAACCACATTATCGTCTTCGCGCGCGTAATAGTGTCTACTTACCTGCGTAAAAACGTGTTGTATTAGAAGTAATTAAAATGGCAAATAAAAAAAACAAAATTAAGAAAAAAAGGCCATCTGAAGTGAAGAAAATCCGAAAGTGTATTGCGTAAGTACTTATTCTATAAATACGTCACAATATTATTACTTGTGCTTACACAGACTAGCGAAGTTAGTATGACTAGAATTTTAAATCCTTTACATATTTTTACATAAACTGACGATCCGAATAGCGCAGCGGTAGTGAGGCCGCCTTACGATCTTAGGGTCTGGGTTCGAATCCCGGTAGGGGCAAATGTTTGTGTGATGAGCATGGACATTATTTTGTTTCCGAGTCATGGATGTTTGTACATAAGAAGTACTTATGTATTTCCAAAAAAAGTATATATGTATTATATCAACTATCTGGTGTCCACGACACAAGCCAACGATATTTATTTATTTACTTGCTGTTGCCCGCGTCTTTGTTCGCGTGGAAATTTGAAAGTGTATGAAAAAAAACATGTGTGCAATTCACACGTGGTAGAAGTGAAACCTTCAAAAAGAGCACAAAGAGAACCACGAACATAAGAAACACTATATAATGCTTCCTATCTCATTTTCTTCCACGTTAAATCTTATGAATTTATGTGTCTGTCTCTTTTTACTGTCGCTTTTTCGTTTCATCGACTTTCAAATCACAACGATGCTAAAGAAGATTTCACTTAAAAAAAAGCCTACGACCCATTCTCAGACCTACCAAATATACACAAAAATTTGGCCAAGCCGTTCGGAGGAGTTTAAACACAGGATGTCCCGAAACTCAACGTCAAGCCGAAATCGGGTGATAGGATAAATCATAATAGTTACCAGAAAAAAAAAAATCTTAGTCATGTATTTTTAAATTACAGTAATTTCTTTTTTTTGCGAAAAATGTACACTCTGTGATGGTTTTTTAGCTCATATATCTACGAATCTTTAGTATTTTCAGTTTTTTTTGTGTAATCTTGAGTAGTGCTTGTGTAACCTGTTGTTTTAAATTCTTAGCTAACTGCTCCAACTTAGAAGAAAATGTCACATTTATCCGAACCAAGAATGAAAAATTGATACTTTGCCCAGCTTTAACTGACTGTACTGAAAAAAAAAAGTACTACGCCAGTTTGGCAAGTAATCTTAAAAGTTGACGCATTTAATAAGGATTCTAAAATGGTATAGCTCTTGCTACATTATTTCTTAGATTACAGGAAAAAAAAATTTCTTCAAGAACCCCGGTTTTGAAAAAAATGTTTTTATCTACTAAAAATCATTTTAGTGTAACCAAAGCTGCCTTGAGCGTAAGCATAACTAAGATTTTAGTTTTAGCGAGATGAAGAATCATTCCATGAAGTGTGAGTGAGACAGATAGTGACGGTTTCGATTCAGATTCTAATGGGTAAGTGGGACAGATAGTGACGTTAATGTGTCAAATACCAAGAAAGTCATTTTATGAAGTGCGAGCGAGACAGATAGTGACGCCACTTTTTGAGTGTTGGCACACGCAATGTAGAGAAAGAATGAAAGTAAAATTGTTTATTCTACACAAACAAAACGCACTTATTACTCGTACAAATAAAAAATAAAAACAGAATACACACATACAACGTAGTCCAAAAGCCTCGTACTCAAACTAAAATGTTGACAATTTTGTCTATTGCTTGATGTCAGGAAGACTACTGTCTCACTATCTGTCTCACTCACACTTCATGAAATGATTCTTCCTCTCGCTAAAACTAGAATCTTAGTTACGCTCAAGGCAAGCTTTGCTTACACAAGCTTCACAATCTGTCTCACTCACACTTCATGGAATGATTCTTCCTCTCGCTAAAACTAGAATCTTAGTTACGCTCAAGGCAAGCTTTGCTTACACAAGCTTCACTATCTGTCTCACTCACACTTCATGGAATGATTCTTCCTCTCGCTAAAACTAGAATCTTAGTTACGCTCAAGGCAAGCTTTGGTTACACTAAAATCATTTTTAGTAGATAAAAATATTTTTTTCAAAACTGGGATTCTTGAAGAAAAATTTTTTTTCCTGTAATCTAAGAAATAATGTAGCAAGTGCTATACCATTTTAGAATCCTTATTAAATGCGTCAACTTTTAAGGTTACTTGCCAAACTGGCGTAGTACATTTTATTTTCAGTACAGTCAGTTAAAGCTGGGCAAAGTATCAATTTTTCATTCTTGGTTCGGATAAATGTGACATTTTCTTCTAAGTTGGAGCAGTCAGCTAAGAATTTAAAACAACAGGTTACACAAGTACTACTCAAGATTACACAAAAAAAAATCGGAAAATACTAAAGATTTGTAGCTATAGGAGCTAAAAAACCTTCACAGGGGTGTACATTTTTCGCAAAAAAAAAAGACATTACTGTAATTTAAAAAATACATGACTAAGATTTTTTTTTTCTGGTAACTATTATGATTTATCCTATCACCCGATTCCGGCTTGACGTTGAGTTTCGGGACATCCTGTATATGTTATGTATTAGATCTTATTTATAACTCTAGTAATTGTTCTTTTTTAATTTGGCTTTTTGAAATTTAGTAATGAAATTTATTCCATTCCAGTGCTCTGAGACCTCGTACTGGAAAAGGTACTTTGATGTCCAAAAAAAGTACCGATGGGCACTCTAAAGAGGGGCAGTATCCGTAAGTAAATTATGTACATATTATACAGTATACTAGGACGGAGCAGTTCTACCTGTTTGCGGTTATCTCCCGTCGCCCTTTAGCTTTCTTACTTATCACGTGTCATAAGTATCTCATGGCAGTAAATGATTTTTCGTTAAAATTTATTTCAGTGATTTTGAAACCAAATCCCTCTCTGTACTTTAATGACATTCCATTGTTTCAGAAAAACTAGTAATGACGCAGATGATCCCCTTATCGTTGAAGCTGAAAATCCAGAAGACAAGTTTCAAAGGACAACTGGAAAAGACGAAGATGATTTCCTTATTGTTGAAGCTGAAATTCAAGAAGACCAGTTCCAAACAGTGACAGGACGACGCGTTATTGATATTCATTACTTATTTAGTCAATTACAAGAAAAAGCACGTCACAACAACTTGTTTGACTGCAAAGCGGGAAATTTTCAGCTAATCAGTGAAAAAAGGGTTGGCTTAATTTCAGTATTTAAATTTGAATGCAATGTTTGTAAACAACTTTGCTTTATAAATTCCGAAAATGCTGACTCAAATGTTGATTTAAATATCGCAGCTACCACTGGCATGATAGCAACAGGAATTGGCTACTCACAATTCGAAGAGCTTTTTTCTGCAATGAACATTCCTGTATTTTCTACAAAATATTACAATCAACTCCAGGATAAAGTGTACGAATGTTGTGAAAAAACAGCAGCCGTATCGATGCAAGATGCTGCAGAAGAAGAAAAGAAATTGGCTATAGCAGAAGGTCGCACCAAAAATGGCATACCAGTAATTGATGTTTACGTGGATGCTTCTTGGTGTGCTAGATCGTATGGATCGAATTATAAAGCTGCATCTGGAACTGCAGCCATTATCGGTAGAAGAACCGGTAAGATCATTTTTCTGGCTGTAAAAAATAAATACTGCCTTGTGTGCGCCCGCGCAGAAAACAAAAATGTCGCTCCTAACGAGCACAAATGTTTTAAAAATTTCGAGGGTTCATCGTGTTCAATGGAGGGCCAAATAATTGCAGAAGGATTCAAACTATCTATTTCCATGTATGGCATAATTTATAAAAGAATGATTGCAGATGGAGACGCCTCGACATACGCAAAAATACTAAAAGAAAATCCATATAAAGACCAAAATATTACAGTAGAGAAAATTGAATGTAGGAATCACATTTTGAGAAATTTATGCAAAAAATTACGTAGTCTAGTTTCAGAAACAAAATACCCTTTAGCTCACCGAAAAACTTTGACAGATGTGAAAATTATGTCCATGAGGAAAGCAATAGTAAGGTCAGTTATACACCATAACAAAAATCTAAAGGACGGTGCTGTAACTATTCTTCACAATGATATAATCAATTCTGTAGCGCATGCCTACGGCGATCACAGGATGTGTCAGGATTATAACTGTGACAAAGAAAAAGTTTATAGCGACGGACTGAAAACCATCCAAAATTCAACATTTCTGTTCCGGATAAATTCGATTATTTCTAATGTGGCAGTAAAATCACGAAGTTTAATAGAAAACGTAAATACAAATCTTGTCGAATGTTTCAACAATGTCATTGCGAAATTCATAGGAGGAAAGCGAATAAATTTTGCCTTGAAACGAGGTTATCAAGGAAGGTGTAATGCTGCGGTGGTAAAATTTAATGAAAAGTCAGCAATATCGTATGTGCAAAACACATTAACAAATAAAAATCGACCACAAGAGGGATTAGCTGAAGTTGTGGAAAGGAAAAGGGAAGAAGCTCAGAAAAGAAAAAACAACTCAGAACGTCCAGCTAAAAGGAAAATCAGAAAATTGGCAGACGCGAAACAAAAACAAAATGACTATGGCCCCGCCAGTTTAGATCCGGATATGTCCCTGTCTGAACTAGAAGTAGCTAAAGAAGAATTTCTAAAAAATTTAGAAACTCTTACTGCTGACAAGGTCGCGATTGAGCGTAATACAATATTACAAAGAGACAGTAGCGAATGGCTAGAAATTCGAAAAAATCTTATTACTGCCTCTAATTTCGGTCCTATTTGCAAAAGGCAAGCATCAAAAGATACCGCACCGTTAGTAAAAAATATATTATATAAAACAAATTTAGGCCATGTTGCATCCATTGCTTACGGTATTGAAAATGAGCAGCAAGCATTGCACAAGATACAACAACAAGAAAACGTAAACATTGAGCCTTGTGGTCTGTTTATAGATAAAGATTTCCCATTCATTGGTGCTACGCCAGATGGGCTCATTGGAAATGACATTCTGGTAGAAGTCAAATGTCCTTTTTCAGCATCAAAAATTGGCATGAAAAAAGCTATCGAAGAAAACAAAATACAAATATTAAAATTTAATAAAAAAACGCGCACTACCACAATTAATAAAAATAGTAATTGGTTTTACCAAATTCAGGGACAGTTGCATGTGGCAAGACGACAGCAATGTCTACTTGGTATTTGGGGCGGAGAAAAAGAGCCAGTCCACATCGAAATAATTGAAAAAGATTATGTATTTTGGAAATCGAAAATGGAGTCCAAATTAATACGGTTTTACCATAAATGCTTACTTCCCGAAATTGTGAACCCCAGACATACGCGTGGTATGGGCATAAGAAATCTGACACTTGAAGAGAATAAATCATCCGAAAATAAGGAAAATGAGGAATTTCTAACGCAAAACAGTCCTGATTTGCTATCAGGTCCTAGTTCTCAACACGGAGGGGAGCGCCACGAGGACTGTGGGTTTGACCCTCTTAGAGGAAACTCGCGCCTAGCATTGAGGAACATATCGGTCGATGAAAATGAACCTGGACCTAGCACACGACCACTAAATTTTATTGAATTTTAATTTTTATGCTAGTACCTATATATTTTATTTTATTACATTATAATTAATCATATTTGTCTTTCATTATAGTACTCACCAAATCTTCTACCACCATTCTTTAAATTCTATAGAATGATCATCGCCTGCCTTAGACATACATTCATAACAATATAAGTGTATTAAGATTTACAGTCAATAGTGCAGCACATCAAGCTATACGTTTTTGTTGCAAACTAGCTCTTATTACCAGCACGCCAAGAACAGCGTTTTTGTTCTTGAGATGAAAACCATGTGGTTGCATAGAGGATTTAATGCTTAATGAGATTCTGAAGTTAGAAAAAAATTGGGACGTCTGGTTTACATTTTTTTTTTTTTTTGTTAATTTTAAGATTACCCCACATTGAAAGTATTACATAATATTGCAAATTTTACGCTGTTTTAGTTCAGATTTGTATCAGTATCTCTAAAATTAGACCAACAGTAACCTGCTACCTTTTTTTTATACCAGAAATCTTGGTTCTGTTCCCCAAAACCCTTATAATTATGGTGAAAACGAACATCATGTTTATCGTTCCAGTTTCTCAAGTTTTCTGGGGAAAATTTCGGTGTGAGTGTGGAAAATGATTTATTAAAGACATGTTGAGACCCAGCTATTCGCCATCCTTCAATTCAGATCCTTCGAAATCATACATCTGGCTCGAAATGGGGTCTTAGGTTCTGTCTCCAATTCTGTGGGTTTTGCTTCGTTTTATTGACTGAAACTACTAGGCAACATCGTGTAAGGCATTCTTTTAGAATGTAGCATAGGTTTTGACCCATGGGTCATCATTATATTGTATGTAACAACCACTTGTTCTGGTTTTTAACGCCTACATATTTAGTTAGGCAAAAATAGCAGCTAGTTTCGTGATTTGTTAGGTCTTGCCACAAAATTGACAATCTAAATTGCACGTATTATTTATTTCTTGCTACCGAATTTGTTAGTACTTTTCATGTACTACTTGAAAAACCCTTTTAATTAAAATTTGTTACCGAAATTTGAAGTTAAATAAAGTAGTACCATTTTTATAGCTTCTGTAACCGATCTGTTTTTTTTTAACTACATATTTTTCTTGTAATATACAACAAAAAATGTTATGATCTAATTTGTCTGAAAAACATTTTGAACAAAATAGAATTTCTTTAAATGTTTGCTTTTTGAGTTTTAAGACAATTAATTGATCACGTAGCCAGATTAAGCCAAAACTTCTTGTGAGTGTTATAAAAGAACCAGACGTGATAAAAATATTTGACATTTATTTTTATTGATTAGAAGGTAGACACAAAACAAGCGATAAGGCCGCCCATTGTATGTTTTGTATTAATAATTGTATTTTTTTTTATGTATTTTCTGGTGTACAATAAAGTATACAATATAAATAAATAAATAAATAAAACAAATCCAACGGTTTTATCTTGTGAACAAAAAAAAATTTGTAAACTAGTGTAATATTTGAACTACTGATTTATTTGTACTGTGGCGTGCTCGTCTGCCGCCATAGGTCACCGGAGTTCATATCGCGACGGCTCCTGTGCAACGCGGGCGCAAGCCGAGGCCGTGCGTAAAATGCCTAAAGTTTCGGGAGAAGGGGCCCTTAACCTTTTAACCGCCACACGTCATAAAATCAAAAACATGCCCTCGGCGTCAAAGTCTTGTCATGTAGTCGAACCGTGGCGTGCTGGGCGCATTTTGGTTTGTCATCTATACATGACTGTGGCGGTCAAAACATTAAAGTAAAAAAAAAATATTTTCGCGGGCTAAGGTAGAACTTATGCTTTAGCCCCTCCAACCCCAGCTTCTGCCCAACCCTTCGCGGAAACAGACTTTGTGTTATGTGTGTTGTGTGCTTTAGTAAGGTCATGCTTTAAATGGTGCAGATCATAACCGTGGCGTTTTTCAAACTCTTTGCTCTTTGTTTTGCTGCCATTAATATTGGTGCAGATTACTTTGAGCGCCGACTGTACTAAATATAATTGCTGTTTAATGAATACAACAAATAGTAACAAAACAACAATCCAAAAATAAAAATAAATAAATAAACCCTATCTTAGATAAACAAGCCCAAAAGGTGATCTCGTGGTACATTGTTATCTGCGCGTGCACTGCTTCAGACAACACGTCCGCATGACTGGCCTCTACGCACTATCACAGTCTGTCACTGATTGTTTATGTAGGATTATGCAACACTAGTCTCTGTTGTACTACCTGGGAGTAGGCAGGTACTTTAGGATGATGAGACAAAAAAAAATGTCTATTGTTAAATTAATGTTGTGATGGCACGCACGTAGATTAGGAAATTCGCGTCTGTTGGTTTGTAGATAGCGTTTAATGGTGCGAATTATGGGCACGGTATCATTAACGCAATGGTTATAGCTGTAGTCTACTTCAGAACAGAGGCTTCTAAGAACAAGCTTCCGTACCGCGAAATCCCCCAATAACTGACGAATAATTATACATTTATTGTGAGGTATATTACTGCTAAATGTCGCAGATGTATTGTAAAATCCGCTGTTTTACAAAACAGCTCCGTTATGTAAAAAAAAAACAACTGAATAACGTTCAGCTGGATTGTCATTGCGCTAGGTTTTACAAAACTGCTACCGACGTTTAGACGTAATGCAGAATGGATTATTTGCAACCACAATGAGCGTCTTTCATAAAACTCTGATAACTTTTAATTAATATTGCCCTTATCATCACTGTTTTCACTTGAGTCGAGGTCATTTTTACTCGTATTACTTGTTTTATTTATTTCTGTTTCGGATGCCATTATTGTTGTTACGGTACACAGAGCCACAAGCGGCAAAATGTAGAACTAAAATCTGCAATCTGACGTTTAATTTCTCGCGGTTTTACAAAACCGCAAATTGTTAACCCGCTGCATTGATAAATGCAAAACGTTTATGCAATTCTGCGTGTTCTAGTTCAGTAATTATGGAAAACCGCTGAACGTTGTTCAGTTGTTTTACATAACGGAGCTGTTTTGTAAAATAGCGGATTCTACAATCCATCTGCGACATATACCTACACAAATTATGGACACAACATTGAAAGAAAAAAGACATTGGACAGAAACTGCATAAAAACTAGAAGTAAAATGAATACAAAGTAGACAGAAGCCTCGTATATCACACTAATAATTATAAAGGCGAAAGTTTGTGAGTGTGTGTGTGTTTATGTTTGTTACTTCTTCACGCTCAAACGGCTGGACCAATTTTGATAAAATTTGGTATGGAGGTAGCTGACACCGTGGATTAACATATAGGCTACTTTTTATCCCGATATTCCCACGGGATCGACATTTACGCGGGTGCAACCGCGGGGCGCAGCTAGTAACAAATAAAAGTTAATGACCTAAAGCAATTGACAAACTTTTAGGGAAGGGTTAGTGGTCACGCCAAGACCATACTCATAATAATAAATCACACGACTCGTTTTCTCAACACTTTGTCTCAATTTGCAGGTGGTAGGCAAGTTCTTGTCGAAGCACGAGTTCGACCTGATCTGCCGCGCCCACCAGGTCGTGGAGGACGGATACGAGTTCTTTGCCAAGCGGCAGCTCGTCACGCTCTTCTCCGCGCCCAACTACTGCGGCGAGTTTGATAACGCAGGTCAGTACTTAAATTGAACAAATTATGGTAAAGGTAACAACGGCACACCTGATGGCGAGAGGTCAGCTATAGGCAGCGGCCTATGTACAGTCAACAAAGGAGATAAGTATGCAGGATCGTCGGTTATAGTTGAAGTTTAATAAGAAACCGATGGATGTTGTCGACTGAAATTTAATTTGATAAATGAGCTGTTTCCTTTAATAAAATAAAATTTTATTTGAGAACATCCATCGGTTTCTTACTAAACTTCAACTATACATATACGACGATCCTGCATACTTATCTCTTTTGTTGACTGTACATCTGCACTGCCATAGGCTTCGCAGATGCACTGCCATCTGAGATCCAAAGCTAAAATGTCTTTTGTGCCTGTTATTACACTGTCACCCTTAAAGACATCAACCCTGGTTGGTGACTTGTCCTCCAAACTCTTCATAAAAGACATGTAGTTACTGACAGCAGCCACCTCATGTTTCAGTTTAGCTGTCAGATATAATCTTGGGCCTCAAGAGAAAAAAAAGAACGTTCAGACAGTATTGACAGCTGAACATTTGTCGGTCATCGGAGCCTAGATAGCAAAATGAATGAAAATACTTCCATAACTTCCAATACCTATCTAATCTTCATTTTTCCAATTCCAGGAGCCCTCATGTCAGTGGACGAGACACTAATGTGCTCGTTCCAGATCCTAAAGCCGGCCGACAAGCGCAAGCTTTATTCCGGCCTCAACATGGGCCGACCCAACACGCCGCCGCGCGCGCAGCCCAAGAACAAAAAGAAGTGAGTCCACACACACATACACAACTGTTGCACTAACATTGTACACGTACACGGAGTAGTAAGAATGATGTGCTCATGGACCAATCAGAAGTCAGCGTTATGACGCGACACCTCCGTTCCTCCAACGAGCATAGATAGAGTATTGTATAGATT
Organism: Mesoligia furuncula; assembly: GCA_916614155.1. Lineage (NCBI taxonomy): Eukaryota > Metazoa > Arthropoda > Insecta > Lepidoptera > Noctuidae > Mesoligia > Mesoligia furuncula. The sequence continues at coordinate 4,073,383 of OU744810.1, forward strand.
AGTTGTCAGCGTATACCTTATGAGATAGCAATAGTCTTTGACACTTGCAAAGTTATGCTATTTCAATTTAGTGACAGCAGTTTTGTTGGGCCCCAGTTGTTGGGGTCAGACAAAAAGTTTGCATACGCGATAATAAGACGATAGGGAAAATGTGTTTGTCTCGTTTACTTTTACTACTGGCTCTAATAAGTGTGTCCTTGTCTGACTATTATTATTATTATTTAGTGACTAATTATTGGCTTCTAGTTCGATCACGCCATAATTACTACTCAGTGTAGACATAATACGATGGATATTATAGGGAAAAGATGGGTGTGAGTTTGGTAATAGGGCATGATAATGGCTACGTAATATGGCGGGAGGTCGTAACACGCGAACGACTTTACGAGAGGGCAATATTACTAAACTCCGTAATTGAATTTCGTTCAGTGGGTTTTTATGTCGAAACCATTTATTATCTTTGTCGTGTCGATAGACACCTGATGCAGTTCAACGTTATATTTGATTGCATGAATAGTTCGTTGTTTGCCAACTAGGACGACACCTTTTATCTAGAGGTGATGAGTCAAGTACTATTCGTCAAATAAAAATAGTGATGACCACAAAGTAATTTTAAATAACGTGCTTCATTTTTATTATCAATTTTTCGTATACCGCGCTACTTCAGTATTGCCAAAATGACTGGTTTGCCGCTCAGTGTTGCCAGAGAATAAAATTATTTGCCAAAATCAGAAGGGTAAAATATAAGTTCTTATCATTGCTATATTGCCAGACTATGCCAAATTTAGTTATATTGAGTATGAATTGAATTGGTTATAATAATGTGAAATTGTATGCGAATTTTAGTTATTTAAGTCATGTAATGCTAACAGCTGGGGCTTTAACAATGTAAGTGTACTATTTAAGTGACATGTAAAAAAATAAAGCATTCCCCATTTAATACGGTAGTTTGAATTTCGTAAATAATAATACCTTAGGAATTGAAACACCCTAGACACAATCGTAGTGGGTTTAAAAAAAAAACCATGGGGTTTTTTAAGAGCGGATTTTGTCATATGGCAATACAGTCTCAGAACTCACACGTACTCAAATTCACATACATAGACATACAATATACACACATCTATAGCAGGAAGAGGGGATTAAGGACAACGCCGGCGGAAACAAGGTTCTCAGTGGAGTAGTAGTAGTGGCAGAATCTTTAAAGTATCGGGAAATGGGGATATAATGTTCTTAACGATGAGTTGAGGTTTGCACAAAGTATTTTAGATTTTTTTTTAATGAACCGTAGATATTTACGTCAGTAGGCGGTCACGTTTTTTCGTGACCATGTCACAAACTGATACATTAACGCGTTATTAAAATTAAAAAGGGTCCTTTACGATTCGAAAGCGCTCTTTTATATTCCACTAGCTTTTGTCTGCGACATCCGCCATCTTGGAAGTCAACTGTATTATAAAACATATCTTCTGACATTCGACAGTAGTGTAGAGGTTTCTACCAGTGATAGATTTTTTGTAATCGATTCGACACTCAGAGATTACAAACAAACAATTTTACCTATTTTTATTAGTTCAGATTGCGTCATTTGTGAAGGTGCGGTCTCACCTTCCTAATTGTGTTACTAAAAAATTAAAACAATTATATTTTATAATCGCAGAGACATTATATGAAGCCGCTACACAAAAGGTACCAATCGACTTGTGACGTTTGAAATGCATCTTGGCATAAATTAACAAAAAACATATTTTTTTTGCACTGGTAACATTCACTGGGGTTGCATACTCGCACAGAACTAATAATCTACGAAAAACGCCTAACGATTGAAAATATAATTTTGTGATACATTAAAAAGTTTTAACATTAAGTTTAGGAAATCTACAATTAGAGTTGTCGGTAAAAATAACTGTTTTGGTGCAAAGATTTGAATCGTTAGATTCCCCCGACAGCGTCAAAAGATGGCCACTTTTCGTTGACAATGACATTTGAATAACGCAACCTAAGTACGGTGAGGGCAAATCTAACGATCGTGTCTTTGGTTTTGGAGAGAATTGTGTGCAGAGAGTATAACAATTTAAAATTAAGTTTTGTTACAATAAAACCAGCATTTGTAGTATGACGTTTTAAAGGTCATATGAAGTGCATGATTTCTTATGGCGGCGCGAGGCGTAGGTGCTGTGGTAGTAGGAACTTCAGAACACTATTGGCCCGACTCACCACCCCTGGATTAGATACAGTGAACTTTTAAATTCTTTCCCAATTTTCTGGAAGAGTGCACATCTGGATTCACCACCCCTGGATTAGATACAGTGAACTGTTTAATTCTTTCCCAATTTTTTGGAAGAGTGCACATCTGGATTCACCCTGGATTAGATACAGTGAACTGTTTAATTCTTTCCCAATTTTCTGGAAGAGTGCACATCTGGATTCACCAACCCTGGATTAATTAGTATCGGTAAACTTGAATTCTTTCCCAATTTTTTGGAAAAGTGCACATCTGGAGACACTAATCGGTCTAACAAATGCTTGCCAAGGGGCACACTATCATAATATTTTGTTGATGTAACTGTAACTATGAATTTTGCATAATATAATAACCCCGCACACAGCCCCTACAGCTGATACTTTTTTGATCACAAAAAAAAATTATCAGCTGTTTCATAGAAAAGTGTAGTACCTACACGGTAAAAATGTACGGAAAACCATTTTTTTTTAAATAACCGGCGCTATATTTGAAACCGGGGTTTAGATTCAGGTTGCGAGCGATGTCGCTGTCACCTTGTATGTAATTATATTTCTGCTATTTCTAAAAGGAAAGAAGATCATTATCTTCTCTTACAAAATCTGCGACACATCTTTTAGGGGGATATTACACTTAATATCCCCCTAAAAGATATGTCGCAGATTTTGAGAAGGGAATTGAGACATCTCGTGTCACTGTAGTATTTTATAAGTACTCGCGCCGCCAATCTAGTGTTTGTCTGTCCTATAATTATCTTGTATCATTATCATTGTTTTTATTATTTTTTATTTCATAACTGTTTATCGTCAATAGCAATATCATTTTGTAATGTAAATAACTTAAAATATTTTAAGAACTGTTCTCAATATCTCAATAAATTTGTATCATTAAAAGTTTGAATAAGAATACAAGATTCATGTATCAAATTGCAATGTATGACATCATCTCACGTATTATTTTGTGTTTGTTCCCGATCGCCAGTTAATCGCCCCACCCTGCGCCTGCGTCGCCCCGTCGCCGACTCGCATGGACTCCCACGTACCTACTTATTACCTACCTTACAAATATTGGTATCTTAGACAGCGATAAGGGACTTTATAATAATACGACAGTTTGCTAATCTTACCTTCCATTGCGCGTTTTGACCTTCTTTGTGTACCTAGAGTTGAAAATCGCGCAATGGATGATAAATAAATTTTGTATCATATTTATAAGGTGTAGTTTTGTAGTGAGAGGGCTTATTTACTCACTGCGATGTAACAAAAATGTCATTTTAAATAATGATGATTCACTGTGTCAAATGGCTTTGCTTGTCCAGTCATGTTTGAATAAAATGGTCGGTCCGAGGCCATCTTAGGGTCTAATCAGACGTACTGCATTTCAGTAGCAACATCGCAGTTTGGATGCAGTTGACATTACTGCTCCGAAATATAGTGATGTCAACTGCATTTAAACTGCAATGTTGCAGCAGGCTTGCAGTCCGTCTGTTTAGACCCTTAGTCTTGTTAGGTAAAGAGTCAAACTATTTCAACTTAGCTTTCAGATATTCATTCTTTGTCTACTGAAATGGGTATTAAGCAAAACAGATATGTCATATTGTTCCTTTTCGCTCTTCTATTTTATAAAATAGAATACATTTTGTACTTTTTTTTATTGTCTATGAAATCTTTTGGCTGTCAAGTATTTTTAAAGCTCTCTGAAGTTAAATTGTTCACAGATTATGTAAAAAAAATGTTACAAAGAGGGCGAAGTGAGATTTATAAAATTGATAGTTTACTTTGTTAAAAAGTAACAAAATATTACTATCTCTAGTATCAACTAGATTTTTAAATATAAAATGACTGTAAGGAAGTCGTCTTCCTGTTTTTCCTTTCTTCGAAAATCTCGCTTCTCTCTCTTTAGTACATAATTAACTTAATGTAAGTCGGTAACTATCGATTTATTGCTGGACAATTGTTCCTCAAACGAGTGCGTTAGGATTAACACTGTTAAAACTTTGCCGTAAGTTGAAAAAGTGACCAAGCAAGTGCCAAGTTTAAAAACTGTCAGTGTCAATATTCCACTGACAGCGGTTTGGATGTGCTGATTGCGTTTAGTTTCATTGATAATATCAGACCTAAATATCATCTAAAAGCCTTTTTCGTGACGGGCTGACACAAGAAGATAATTCTTGCTCTCAAAAAGTTTGCAGTCGAATTTTAATGGTCATATTTTGATTTACGGCAATAATAGCCAGTCTCATTTCGATCAACAGTAACTAACAAAGTCCCAAGTTATTTTTTTTTAATCATTAAACGAGTTTTCTGAATATTGTAGCAAACAGCTAATGTCGTTAAATATTTTTTTTATTCATAAACAAAATGGCGGTCTAGTATTCGGCTCTGGGGCTTCCCTTGGGCGGTTCACATGTGGACGGATGCACTTGTATGCGCGTAATGATAATGTCTGTGCAAATGTGTGTATGTATGACTGCCCCCAGAATGCTTGTGTTGTATTCAATATTCAACAATTAATGTAAGATTACGCCCGCGGCTGCAACTTCGACTTCTTCTTACCCCTCAACCCTTGACATTTTTGTCATACCCCCCCTTTTTTACCCGAATACGCGACAGCAAAGAGAGGGTTATGTTTTTATTGAGATTATTTCATCATTGACCGCAGGGTGACGCGATATGATTCATGTCGAAGTTGTGTCGCAGTCAAATTTATTGACAGAATTAATGATGGAAATATTGGAAGTATGATATATGTAAGCATAAATATCGTAACGAAGCCGTAGTTTGTTGATAATATAATGAACAAAACGCCCACAGTATTGGTCCCTTTGGTTGAAATTAGACAAGTACAATACTAGAACTCATACAACTATGTACTTACGTAATGTCCCTAATAGACGGCAATACGTACATTCCCTCACAAGAAATACACACATCTTGTTATAAGGAATGATCTAGATTTTAAAACATTTTTTTTTTGTAAGTTAATGTGACTTTTAAGTACACATTCATTTTCAAGTAGCAAGTGTTTTTACCCCTGTAACGAGTATGTGAAAGAACTTCCTTACCATGCATTTACAGTATCTAGTTGTAGTGACTACATTGCTAGAGAAACGAGGAATTATTTGTACCCAATTCCTAGCATTCCTTACTGATTGGTTAAAATGTACGAAGCATAGGTTCATAGCTTATTTTAGGGGGACTCTTGCCTACGGAATCTTTTCAGAGGGCCAGGTAAATTCAAAATGTATTGGTAAGTAAAGTAAAACAATCCGTTGTATAATTGAAACCGGTTGATAAGCATTTAAGTAGGAGCCAAGTGGTCAATATGTGGGCGTATTTAGATGTAAACGTAACACCGTCCCCTCAGGTCGGTCAATAGGACTATATGTAGCGTTGCTTTGTCGCCTTACTTCTTATGCGATCGTAGTTCGCACTATGCTTCGCGCGATTGACCTGGTAGCTTACATATGTTTACAATACCAACCGATGACTTTAACCGTCAGACAAAATGGCCGCCCCATCAGCGGCCATTTTGTCTCAAGATTACGCTAGAAATGAAATTAGAATTCCTCTAATTGACGTGTTTACTATAACATGAAATTTTTAAAACAAACTTGATATTCGAATCTTGAAATCACCGGTTAATTTCACCAGTGTTGCCAAACTCCACCGATAGTTACCATACGGAAAAACAAAAAAGGTCGCATAAGAGTAAAGGGTAGAAATAACTGAAGATTTTCTTTTATTTAATTTAATTGCTATTGAATGTGTTAGACTGATACCCGCGGCTGACTGCCGATCAAATTGAATCATTGATCTATGTATGAAAAGAATTGTATATTAATTTCTTAAATAAAATACTTCTACAAATTATAATGTTTTATTTAAGGGGAAAGCGCTAAGGTAGCCCGCGAAATTCAAATTTTCTTACGATTTTTGTAATTTGCAGCTCAGTGTCTGAGTGTACGTTGATTAAAATATGATTCGCGACTGTAACGAATATGTATTTACAGAATTATAATCAGAGAAAAAAAAAGTGTAGGTACTTAATCCTAAATGTCAAGATTTCATGAAATAGTCAATAGGATTACTTGGTCTTAGAGAGTTGTGTTGATGACTTTAATGATTATAGTTCTGTAAATACATATTTGTTACGGTCGCGAAACATATTTTAATCAACGTAAAACTTAACACTGACCCAGGGGCGGGCATTCCATAGAGTGATAAAGACAGTGTCTACCTCGGAGAACTGATCTAATATTACATAAGTAAGTCAATAAACAAAACTTAACAAAATATAAAAATTCTTAAATCATAAATCAGCTCCACCTACCGAGCGTCGGTAGTATCATTAAGATTTGACAAATTTCGCATCCTTCATTCGCGCTGCAGTGGCGCCACCTCACAATCTCAACGGCGAAGACACAAACTATTCGTCACTAAATGTTTCGATGAGTGCTCTCGCGGTCAGTCGTGCTCATACGATTTTATGAGTGTGTGCGCGCCTATAACTACGAGGGGAGGTCAAAAAGTTCGCGGAATGGAGAGGATGGGGCGCGAAATTAAAACCAAATTTATTTTTCCTTTTCGATATATTCTCCCTTAAGCCTAATACACTTCTCAGATCTTTCATAAAGTTTATTAATACCTTCAAAAAAAAATTTTTTGTCTAGGCCTTCAAAATACGTAGAAATAGCCGACTTCACTTCTTCATCATCGGTAAATCTTTTTCCTCGAAGCTCTTTTTTCATATTTGGAAATAAATAATAATCTGATGGGGCTAAATCTGGACTATAGGGAGGGTGGTTCAGTGTTCCGAACCCGCATCTGTGTAGGGCAGCCATCGCAACATGACTCTTGTGAACAGGTGCATTGTCTTGCAAAAGGAGCACACCTCGAGTCCATTTTCCCCTTCTTTTTTCCTTAATAGCGTCTTTTAATTTTTCTAATAATGTAGCGTAATATTCTCCGGTAATACTGACACCTTTTTCTTTATAATCGGTCAATAAAATACCCTCTGCATCCCAAAAGACCGTAGCCATAATCTTGCCGGCCGATTGCGACACTTTAAACTTCTTCGGAGGTGCTGCACCTTTTTTGTGCCACTGCATAGACTCCTGCTTTGACTCAGGTTCATAGTGATGAACCCAAGTTTCGTCTCCAGTAACAATTTGTTTCATAAATTCATCCCTGTTTTTACTACACAGACTCAAAAACTCGCGCGAACACTCGACGCGCTGTTGTTTCTGAAGCGGTGTGAGCATTCTCGGAACCCATCTTGCACTGACCTTAGACATGCCAAGATGATCATGGAGGATGTTCAAAATGGTTGTAGATGATACTCCAACCATTTCTGCGATTTGTTTTTTCTTTAAACGGGCATCTTCCAGAACAAGTTTTTCAACTTTATCGACAATGTCTGAGGACGTCGCTTCAATCGGTCGGCCAGAGCGCTCATCGTCTTCAATCGACTCCCGACCTTGCTTGAAAAGACTATGCCACTTATAAATCATTGTTTTTCCAGGGCAAGAGTCCCCGTAAACAGATGACATTTCTTCCATGATCACTTGTAGTGGTTTTCCTTGCTTAGTGAGGAACTTAATCACGGCACGAAACTCAATTTTCTCCATAGTTGACGTTTTCTTCCCGATTGACTTGTGTATCCAGCGATATCTCAAAGGTTAATGAACCGATTGGAATGAAACTTGGTATTTATAGTTGTATTGAGTTGACAAGTAGTGACAGGTAAAAAAAAATACCCCCACCCCTCTCCAACCCCTCCATTCCGCGAACTTTTTGACCCGCCCTCGTACGTGGCACACAATGAAAAAAATAACGCACACAACTGCGATAATAGACAGTGTCTTTATTACTGTAGTTTCTCATAGAAATAAATTTATTTTTGTTTGTTTGTTATTACGCAATTACTCCGCCAATTGTGGACCGATTTTCAAAATTATTTTTTTGTTTGAAAGGGTATACTCTCGAGGTGGTCCCATTATCATCAAGTTGAAATCTGATGAGAGGATCCCATGGAAATCGAGGGAAACCTTCAAATTAGGCAAAGCTATAACGATTTGGGTATTTTTTTAAATAACTTGAGCATTTGCTCTCGGAAATCATCATTTGGTAAAGTGGAGCTGATGAAGAAGACCACAGATGGCCATTGGAACTACTCAATGACAAATATTTCACGGGTTGCGATTCGATTACTTTATTAAGGTTGCTAAGCAATTTATGCTCGTCACCAAGCGTATGGTGAGTGGTTGTTGAGGAGTTCTCCTGGTTCTTACCAGGAGAACTCCTCAACAATTAACGTCCCAACATCGGGAAAAGCAATATTTTGTAACAAGTGATGAGCAGTTGACATTAGGCTATTGTAACTTAGCTAAATTACAAACGGACCCACTAAAAAGTGAAAAATAAAAACTTTAATTTCGGAAGTCGGTGTCTTTGGTTCCGCATTTTCGTTTATTGACACCGACTTCCGAAATTAAAGTTATTTTTCAGTTTGTAGTGTTTTTTTTGGAAGTCGGTTGTTTTTTTTTTCGTAAAAAGTTTTTATTTGTCGTATAATATCCTTTTTGTTCGCGTCAACTCGGAACTACGAGCGACAGAGATCTATGGATAGGTATTTAAGCTGGCATTTGGAAATTACCTACATCATCGATCGACAAGACGACGAACCGAAACCAAAGCGCAGTATTTTTGGTGAGATTTTTGTTTTGCCTACCTTCTTTGAAAAATCTGTGCACGCCCCTGCACTGACCAGCAAATTGCAAAAAACGTAAGAAAATTTGAATGTCGCAGGCTCCCTGGCGCTTTCGTCCATTTACAATCTACACATAACAGAATACTACAAAAAAAATACTGAAGTGCATTCGGAACCACCGTGTAATATTTTTCTACTTTTCATTGACGTTGACAAGCAGCGTATAATATGAGAACGAAGTCTTTATAATCTGAAATATAATCAAAATCAGTTTAGCCAGTTACACTTACAAACTTACCATAAACAAGTTTTGGTAGAATAAAAGTTGCAAACATGGCAACAATTGTCAGTGTTGCCATACAGAAAATACGTACAACAACAAAAGTATGCAGATCCATGGTCAGAAACCGGCCAGCCCTGACGTTGACTGGTCGTCTGTTAGCCAGTAGTATATTCAGCAAAACTCTTCGTGGACGGACACCCATCGTGTGCCACATGCTTTGGTAAACTGCTGTCGATACGCGGTCCGCCTGACATATTAGGAGAAAATGTTGGTAAAATTAAAACAAGCTTAGTGACCCTTAACTCGGGTCGTAAACGTAACGTAAATTCGAACGGTTTATAGGAAATATAACTATCTCATTTTTGTTTAATTCTTTTCGTTGCTATCACAATTCTAATTTTATAAATAAAGTCTTAAAAGAAATAATTTATTATGTGCGAAAAGAGCATTTTCAATTTTAAAATCATACTAATTTACTTTACGCAAGGCCCAGCTAATTTGCGATTAACTTCATTAGTTCGAGCTGGTACACATGTGTACCACAAGCGGTACAAATTTGTACCAGCTCGTCCGTGAGAGGTCCCACTCAATCATTCAGTAGGTTTGGAAGACAACCTTACCGGACTCAAGGTTAAATCGTTGAAATACCTGCGGTGGCGCAGGATGTCATGCTTAAACGTGAGCCCTACCTAGTATTCTTACCTGCAAAATGATTTGGTTTCCATAATAGCAGTACACGAAAATGTCCAAAGCCACTGCTGCCAAATACTCCACTGTCATCATGCTGAAGTTCTGGGGAACAAAAAAAAATGTGGGCCTATGATAGAGCCTTGAAGAAACCCCAAGCGGTTTAATTTGTATTTTGCAGAGATTCATCAGAGGGGAGTGGATTATTTACTTACTTTTGAAATGAATCTTCTCAAGTGAGATCACGGAAAATAAATATTCACCGTATTCTTCTTAGCATACATAGCGATGATGGCAAAAAGTTCAGATATCTTTGGCTCAAAATTCAGTTGCGCGAACTCCGCTCACTGACGCAATCCTTATGATTGCGATCATCGGATGGACGGATACATTTCACCGTATTGTAAGCTCTATTATTTCGACAGTGAGTCCTCGATTGGAAAATCACAGTGAGGCTGCCCAGTAGAGAGACTATCAAAAAGTGCTTAGCTCAGCAGATTTGAGAGTATGGTAAGCCCTCAGTTATTATTAAGGGGAATGCGCTAAACTTTCCTTAGGTTATCACGCACTGGGTTTATAGGCCTCACCCGGTTGTAATGATTATAATGAGAGGTTTTTCTTTTCAGTATTAAAAAAAAACATAGTTTCCAAGAACCCTGAAGATGGCGTTGAACTGACTACGTTACTAAATGCCAAAGTCAAAACGCTTGGAAAAAAAAACATTGCGTCACGTCATATACGCTCGTTGAGTGACAGTTTAGTTTGCTTTCGTTTTACGAACTCAAAATTACATCCAAGTGAATTAATAAAAAAATTATGTGACTTCCGTTCCTTGCAGTAACTTACCAAGTTCAGCGCCATCTATCCAGAGACTAGGGAAGCGTTAAAAAAAAAAGAAAAAGAAAATCCCTCATTCTGTAAATACTTATTTGTTACGGTCGCGAATCATATTTTGATCATCATATAACACAGATTACACACTGAACTTCAAATCGCTAAAAACATTGAAAAAAATTGAATTTCGCGGGCTACGGGGTCTTTTTGCTTAACTTCTTACCAATGTAGCAGCATACAGCAACGTGCACAGATAAAGAGTGACTTGGACTACTCTGAGGGCCAGGAGAGGTGACACGAACTTTTCAAACGAAACCTTGTATTGGTTCACCACTTGGCTGAGAGAGGCGCAGTCTCGAAGAGCGGCCAGGGTTGCATCGTCGTATTCGGAGCTGTAAATGTCTGTGGGAATCAAATACCAAGATGGATAACAAGAACAACTGGTGTTTATTTAAATTAAAAACGTTTTAAAATAGCAATGGGCTCGCCGGACGGCAATCCGACATGACCGCAGAGAGATCAGGCGCGGGTCCAACGGCTTAACCTTACTCATATTTCCGTGCCCCTACCGCTCGTGTCGTATTTCTGCGACAGAGAACATTCATGGTTTTTTCGTTCTATTCAACGATTGCTCCTCCTTATTTGTTGTAGATTATTTTATCGATTTAGGTATTCAGCTGCATCCGGTTTGACTGGAAGCCGACCCCAACATGGTTGGGAAAAGGCTAGGCAGATGATGATTATTTTATCGATTTGTAGCCGCACGCTAGGGGCACGGCAATTGATATTTAGCCAAGCGCTTAAAAGGTTAACGTGCATTCCGAGGCACGGTATCACACCGCCAACATCCAAACTATGTACTACTACCTACTGTAATTCTATTACTACCTACTCTACTACTTATTCCAATAAGTACGTACCAAACTGAGTTTTCACACCCACGAAATTGTTGTGCTAAAACAGATAAACGAGATACATTGTGTATTAAAATCATTTTAATCTCATGACGATCTACTTAATAAATAAAAACAAGCTTCCATATAGGTAGTAGGTTTTTTATAACTGAAAAAGCAACGCGCGTTTTACTTGTGGTTACCAAGTGTAGTATGTGTAGGGGTGTGTATGTGTGTGTGTAAGCGTAGGAGTCTCGGTACCGTCCGAGACAATGCCGAAGTCGAAAGTGTGTGAGTGTGCGTGTGTGTGCTGACGCTACTCGTCATCACGGACACATTCACAGCGTGTTTGTACAATTGGTTACCACAAGTAAAGCGGGCGTCGCTTTATGGGATGAATAACAATACTGTACCACTTTCTCATCATAATGATACTCCGAATCCTTCATTTCCGAAACACTGTAGATATAATTGTGTTCCTCGTCATTCTGTATGTTCGCGTACGTTGCTACCAACGCCGCATGTTTCACGCCGTGTTGCAGCAACGCGGTGTAACGCGCGTTGCGGAGGCTGCAACATAACAGGTCCAGTTGCCCGCAGATCAAGATCGAGTTTGAGGCGAAGAATACTCCTGCAGATATTCAAAAAAAATGTATCACTATGCGCTACTAGGCGTACAAATATGGTCTTCACAGTAATAGTTGTACAGACCCCAGCACTTCAAGCTACAATCTGTTAATTTTTTTTATAGATTTTCAACTTTATCGCTAAAGCATAAGGTTCAAAGTTGATTGGGAATATTTGACAGTTTCGGGTAGCTTGATGTGCTGGCGTCTGTACAATGACAGGTAATGTAGCCTCTAGAAAAGATAGGTATCAAAGGTACAGCACCTATTATCACAGGACTGATATTCCTGGCTACTGTAAGGTAAGGTCCCGCTGGGTTCCATTCTCAGGTCGAGCAAAGTGTTATTGAGTTTATCCATTAGGAATACCTACATATTTCCAGTAGCAGCCAAGTATCCGAATGTGTGCCTGGTTGCTGGCAACAGGCTCGCCCCCCTTTTACATGCTTGGATTATTGCAACAGAGGGGTAATCGCATAATCTCTCGCGTCCGGCCCTAGTCCAGGCCATGGTACGGAGTGGGAGTGCATGGGAAGCCGTTGCCTCGTTCTGCGAAGCAGTAATGCTCGCGAAAGAGGAGGCGGAACGCGTGAGGGAGAGGCAATCTTTGCGCCATCACGCCCCTAGTCGCTGCAGGAGACGCCCTGCGCGTCGGGAATCGTCAGCCGATTCCCGGCCACCGTAGGCGCGGGCTTGCGGACGGCGAGCAATCGGCAGCTCGCCGTCCGGTAAGGACCAGGCCCGGGTCGACGGCGCGTTATGTTTCACGCGCGTCTCAAAGAGATGTCAGCACTAACTGACGGGGTCCGCTAGGGTCGCGGGCTGTTCGAAAGTGATAACGTGGCCCCTGGCATAAGCACTGAAGGAACACGGGTGGGTTTTAGTCAGTAAAAGTCTGACCCAGAGCGGGAGAAGCTATTTGATAATTTCCCACACAAAAAAGGGGTAGTCGTATAACACACTATCAGTAACAATGGCTTTCATTTTGACAGCAACATTCATTGCGTTACTTACATTGTTGGGCAGACAAATTTTTTGAGCATATGCAGCAATGAAATAGAAATATCCTTCAAATCAAAATGACTCGGATTGAGACAGTGTATTACGCAATAAGGGTGCTGAAGCAATATTTCCGCTACTAAGAATTTCTAGTTGTACAAACATAGGTAACTGGTGGAACATGGGTGTTACTACATAATCACTTCTGCCGAACCTTTAGGTACAAGCGTGGTGATATGTAATAATAAGCATTTTATCTACATTCTCAATAGCACGAAAAGAACGAGCATCACGTCATTATTTTTATCGTTACAACTTTCCAAAGGCTACATCAAACCGTGCACCACTGCTCTGGAGGAGTTTGAAGTAGCTATGGATGATAAATGATTGATTTACCAAACTGTCCCATGGCAAGTCCAACGTACAACTGCGCTACACATGAAAGCATGAACACAAACTCGTAGAAAGGAGATCGAGTCACGTCCATGTAGATCCAGCCCTGGATGGGCTCTTTTGTCCACACTGAAAACATCCGGATTTATAGGGGTTTATTTATAAAAGTTTCACATTATTATTGGACGTTTAAACGTCAAATATGTATGGATAAACAGTCGCTTATACTTAACTTTAAAGCGAAAGCGCCAGGGTAGCCCGCGAAATTCAATTTTTTTAACGTTTTTTGCAATTTGCTGGTCAGTATTAAGTTGTACGTTGATTACAATATGATTCGCGATCGTAACAAATATGTATTTACGGAATTATAAACATTAGTCATCAACACAACTCTCTAAGACCAAGTAATTCCACTGAATGACTATTTCATGAAATTTTGACATTTTGGCATTACCTGTACCTACTAACTTAACAAGTTGTAGGTATTACTGGTTCTAATGATTATAATTCTCTAAATACATATTACGGTCGCGAATCATATTTTAATCAACGTACAACTTAATACTGACCGGCAAATTGCAAAAAACGTAAGAAAATTTGAATTTCGCGGGCTACCTTAGCGCTTCCCCTTAAAAACAACGTTTATAAATAAACCCCTTATTGATCCACTTTAAAACAATCATAATTAAACTTTCGTCATTCCAATCCACTCCGCCTATCGCAGTCCATTGTTGGATATTGGCCTCTCACAGATGGAGCGCAATAATACCCGGTGCTCCATCTTCCAGGTAGGTACTGTGGAGCGTCCCACAATAATACGTTTGCCGTTTCGCCGTCTCCGGTCGAGGGCTCGTCTGCCCCAATGGCCATTCGCGGTTCTTTGCCCACTGCCACTTTTCGACATTTATCCACATCCATTCGAAATATATTAGAACGGAAGACTTTTCTACCACTTACAGTGAACAATAACAGGCATCGTTGTATACATAGTGACGCTAAACATGGTGCAACCCGTATAGAACCTTGCAAAGCTTCGGGCCTTCATGTAGCTCTGATCCATCGTCATATTCGTAAGCCCCCTCGCCGAATGATGCTTGAAGTTCTTATCCATATACTCCAGCAACTTGTACAAATCTTTGCGGTGTATGGCATAGTACGAGACAATTATTACGGAAACTATAAGAGGGAGAGAATCAGCAATAGTTGCCAAGCTTGACATGATGTCCTGCCATTCTGTGTACAAATGCACCGTCAAAACCACGGGTAAATGTGTAAGAACGAAGAGCACAATCCCTAAATACAAATCGTTGATAATTATTCTCCATTCATTGGTAGTATTGGGGAACAGATCCCAGCAAGCGCAGATCTTCAACGGTCTTTCGATGTATTGAATATAACGCTCAGATTTTTCAGAATTTAAAGTGGTTTTGGGTTCTTTTGACGACATTATAGATGTTAGATACTCTTCTGAAGTTATTGGGAACTGAATATTCTAACCTTGTGAAGTGGGAGCTTATATGCGTTTGTAGAATTTAAAGAGTCTGATACATTAGGCTGTCGGAAAATATTAAGCGGTACAACTTAGGTCCTACTCTGTAATGAGTGGCTTTGTCGTAGTCTATGTTCGATAACTAAGTCCTTTTTACGCGACGAAATCTTTTAACTCTTGCGAGGTTAGCCACGTTTCCAGCTTAACCTAACCCGTTTGGTCGGGGAACCGTAGCTTCCTCACTGCGACCAACTGAGAAAAGCGCAGGAAGTTAAAAAGAGGCTTAATTACTTAGGGGCCCCTCTTAGGGCCGAAGCCTGCCGGGCCAGCGGGATTGTCCGAAAGGGTTACCGCACATAAAGGGCTAAGGAAGGAACACAGGTGGGTTTTAGTCAGTAAGTGTCTGACACTTCCTTCCGCTCCACCCAGAGCTGGAGTCATTTGATGATTTCCCATCCGCAAAAAAAAAAGGCCTAATTATTTAAAAAAGTGTGCATCATTAGAAGCGCAAAAAGTTTTTAGAGGTAATTTAATTTTCAAAAAGTGTCGATCAGTAGAACACCAGTAGGTAAGTTTTTAGAGAATCAGTAAAATAATTAAATTAACCCTTTAGTCACGTATGATATGAAAGGGTCACAAGGACAGTTCAAAAAGATTAACAAGCAGTGTTTCAAACTTTGCTAGTTTAAATTCTGTAAAGTACTTAATTACTTATATCGGAAAGAGCTCCAATTACTTAGAACAGCTAATTGCCCTTAAGTTTAACTAAGTTTGCAAGTTCTTAGTTTGTAATTGTACCATAATGATATCTAATAAATTATATGAATAGGTGGGTATGTACTATGTATGTAGGTAGGTATGTATATATGTGGCCATGTCCTCATATAAACATTTAAAACTAGGTATTGTGCATTTCCACTGTTCTCAAAACAGTGAACGAAAACATCGTAAGAAGATCGGCATATCCTAGAACCAAAAAACCGAAGACATGTGACATCTACCAACCTGCATTGGGACCGCGTGCCATGGTAGCTTACAGCCAACTCCCTCTGGAAAAGAGATGGCCTGTGCCCCGCAGTGGGAGCATTACAGGCTGATTATGTATTAATTTTATTTCTTATTTTGTTATTTTTATCTGATCGTATGCTGCACCGGTTGACGTCATTACGTCAACGCCAGCTGTCGCTAAAAACCAGCGCTGGGGGCTGTCGCGCATAGGGTCCAGCCCCGGATCTACGGAGGGCAAACCGGGGCATTTGCCCCGGGCGACAGTTTCATGGGGACGCCAAATCCTTGAGACAAGAATTCGAAATATCGTACAAATGAAGCCTCTTTTCCTACAATCTCATAGGTTTTTATCAAGTAATCGAATCTTAATATAATATGTTTGAAAAACAAACTTTTCTATTTCCATAAGCCCAGTTAGTATATAATTAAAACTTATCTACGTTCTACAATGAGTCAGGATCGTTTATCTGGCCTCGCGATATTAGCCATTGAAAACAAATCTGCCTATGCGACGGACTTTGAGGAGCTATTCGCAGAAAAGAAAGCACGTCGTGTAAAGTTGTAGTTTTTCTTGGTTTATTTATTTATTTATTTATTACATCATGGAAGACTTACAGCTAAAAGATAACAAAAAAAAAAGGAAAACAATAGTCGACAGAAAGTCGACTATTGTAGTCGATATTTTTTCTGTTTCTGTTATATGTTACAAATGAAAGTTATTAGATAATAAAATGTTTAAATTTATTAAAGGATTGTTATTTTAATAAATGGTCACAAAAATGCTACTCATTGGCAGTTTTAACAAGTTTTCTCAGACACTGAAGGGAGGGGGCGCCACTATCAAGGTTTTGCCCCGGTCGAAAAAATCGTAGATCCGGGGCTGATAGGGTCGTAGCATTATCTGCGATGGCCGTTTTGGTTAAATGCGAGTGAAGCGACGTGTATTTTCCCCTAACTTGTTCTTTTTTGTGTGCTTTTCTCTGCGTCATGTTTGCCGCAATTAAACGTAGGTACCTATTTTCTTTCCTTTTGAATGGACAAATTAATGGTATAGAGGACTGTCTCGTTAGTCTGGTGTGCGCAATGGACTTGCTCTTGCTCTTGCTCTATAAAGGCAATAAATCATAAGAATCACGGAAAGATAGGAAGGCAAAAAAATAATATCTAAGTGGGGAAAATAATATCTTAGAGGGGCAGTCAAGTAAAAAGTAAGCGGAATTCTTTAAAACATTTATTAATATATAAATAAATTACAAACATATTTTCACAGTAGTTATTTAACAATAAATGAATAAAATTTTAATAAAAAAGACAAAACATTGGCATCTCAGAGATTAGGTGTAGGTAAGTAAAATACCTACCTACAGAACTTAAGCAAAACTCAAATTTCTTACGATTGTTTCGATTCTGCATCTCCTCTGAAAATGAAAACATACATTCAGTCAATCAAAATTAATTTATTTACTGATTTTGAAGCGGTGTGGAACCTAAGTTGAAAGCAAAGCTCATAGACATCACTATTCCTAGACAGCACTTTTTGCCGAAAACTTTGTTGATAGAAAATATTATTCGTAGATATCTTGGTCCATAGGAAGCACTGTTGACAGAGATCTCTGTTCATAGATAGCACTTCTTGCCGTAAACTTTGTTCCTAAAAACCACTTTTTCCAGATACCTTGGTTCACAGAAAGCGCAGCGTAGGATGCAAGAGCAAGCGAAGGGCACCCTGAGGTTAGGTTTGGTTAAGGTTACTTTAAACCCTTCCGTCGACATACGATGCGAGAGAATGGGAATACAACTTACTTACTTAAAAATAATACATTATCTAATTGTTTTCTGTGAACCAAGGTATCTGGAAAAAATGGTTTCTATGAAAAAAGTTTACGGCAAGATCTATGAACACTGATCTCTGTCAACAGTGCCTCCAGTTTTCGGCGAAACGTGCTGTCTGGGAATAGAGATTTCTATCAGCTTTGCTTTCTGTATGTAGTCGTATCGTAAAAGCATGTTTCTTTCTTTGGTTCCACACTCATTTTGAAGAGGTACCTACGGCATACCTATCCACAGCAAATACCTGCAGGAAGAAAAGCGGCCAACTATTTTGTTTAAACTCACAAAAGTATCTGGTTTTTGATTTGTGAAAAGTCTTAGGAGGACTACTTGAATTGATTGATGTTCAGTTCGGCGGCACGGTAGTGTATCGAGCGATTGTGAATAGCTATGCTGATTTGCCGTGCCCCCGACAGCAAATACCTGTCGCATGCTAGTCATGCAGTAGGTACCGCTGGTTTAATGTTACCTACTAATAAAAGCTAGAACGGTAAGAAATATCTGTTCGTCTCACTTTTCCTTGGACCTCCTCTGAGCGAGCCTGTAAATCCTGCGCAGTTCGAGCAACGCTCTCATGATGACCACCAGTTGCTGTTCGAAGTCGCCGACCGCCACGTCGATAACGAGACCTTTGAAAAAGAACAAGTTTACGGTATTATCGGTAAGTTACACTGGATAAAAATCATCATAGCAGCATAGACCTCCACGGAATGGCTGTGCAGGAATACCACGAAAAGTACAGCAGACTGTACAAGAATCTTTTGGCGCGTGGCAAAAAACAGAACTAACGCCGCCACCTTGTTTTTCGATGAACCATTTCACAAATGTTATACCAACAACGCCCCTCAGTCGATGTCATTCAAGCACCAAAAGATCCTTGTAGTACTCTAATAATAACTTCACTAGCACCTAAGCAAGGTGGATGCCCACGAGATCACTAGAAAATTCACTTGCCAGTTGCCACCCCCTTGGATTAATCTAACCTTTTCCCAACAGAAGTTGGGGTCTGCTTCCAGTCTAGCCAGATGCAGCTGAATACCAATATTTTACACGGTGCGACTGCCCATGACCACCACAACCCACTAACTGAGTACCACGATACCCCTTAGAGTGGCAAAAAGCTGGGTCAAACATA
The DNA here is from genome assembly GCA_916614155.1 of Mesoligia furuncula. NCBI lineage: Eukaryota > Metazoa > Arthropoda > Insecta > Lepidoptera > Noctuidae > Mesoligia > Mesoligia furuncula. The sequence goes on from OU744810.1 coordinate 4,092,513, forward strand.
ACCAATTCATCGATTCGTTATTTCGATAGTTTACCTTTTTGCTTGCAGATCTTAGCGTAGAGGCTCCATATGGCTGAGCGGACATGGCAGAGCTCGACGTGGCGCTGCGCTGCTGTCTCCTTCAGTCGGTTCAGAGCTAGCTCCCAGTTAATCACTCTGTTCCGGATTTTGTCATAGCGCCACTGAGGAGATATTTATTTTAGAAGTTTTGAATGAAAACTATTAGGTTCGGTTTAAAATCTAGAAGTGTTACATTTTGAAATCTAGCTCTTTTAACACGGGCAACCGGAAACTCAGCTAAAGCACTGGAAAGTGGTAAATGGCCTGCGTTTTGGGGGACTTATGTAATTTCGACGTTCAAAAAATGCTGATTCTTGGCATAATTTGAATAAATGGCTTTTGATTGATTGCCAACGATTTTTATAATTAAAATTTCAACATTGGATCCGACTGATCGGGATCGAGTTGTGGATGTCGAATAATTATTTGTCCGGAGAAAAAAACAAAAAAAAAAACAATCAGCTAGGTAGGTAAGAAGTCCATTGCTCAAGTCTCGGCTGATGTTGTACTTAATCAGTTAGCATTGATTAAGTCGTGTAAGTATTCTATCTAATAGCACAACCATAGAAATGCAAAAAACAGCGCTACCCTTTGGTTTTCCGCAGATTGGTAATCCGTAAAATGAAATATAAACAAATGAACCGTCCAAATCTATGCAATGCAGCATAAAATGTAACACAACAAGTTGGAGAACTAGTTTCAACGTGTGTTACATTTCATGTTACGTTTCACCAATCTGTATCCGGCATAATACAATTTCCGTGACAAGATCACAAATGTTTACCAACATCCAGTGCTCACGTTTTTTCAAGAGATGACGGCTCTTCCGGGTCAATTAGGCCATCTTACACTGGGCCTCATAAAGTCATAGGCCGGGGGAAAAGTGGTCAAACTCCTCTTTAGTGGTAAAACAGTCACAGTATCGATATACCATCACAGAGGCCGAATCAAACCAGCCTAAATTCTGATTGTTACACACAACTGTTACCTCCGATGTGGGTTTACAGTGTAGCTACAAGTTTTTTTTTTTAACCTTTTGAACGCCACGCCACGACGCGACGCCACGGTCGGGTATAGACGACAAACGAAAACGTGCCCAACACGCGTTTTCTTGTCGGCTGTTGACGACGGTGGCGTGTTGGGCTCGTTTTCGTTTGTCGTCTATACCCGACCGTGGCGTTCAAAAGGTAAATAACCCTCCTTCTGACGCAGTCGGGTAAAAATGTCGTTTTCTTGTCGGCTGTAGACGACTGTGGCGTGTTGGGCACGTTTTCGTTTGTCGTCTATACCCGACCGTGGCGTTCAAAAAGTTAATTACATACCCTTAGATTAGCGAGCGTGTTGTTGAGTCCCATGATGAAGAGTTTCTTCTCCTCTGTCAGCGATGCGATCTCCTGGCGAGCGTTCTCCAACATTTCAAGATCATGCTCTTGACGATCCGCCAGCGTTGATTTGGCCGCCGCTAGGAACATGATTTTTCATTAACATCCCGCAGGTATCGTCTTTATAAAAAGAAAAGTAGGTACTAAGGTACCTAGATATTTGATTTGTTCCAAGTCCGTGAGGTTTTAAGATCTATTGAAACTAACATTTGAAAAAATCGAAAAAAAACGACTGCAACGAAAAAGTTCAGAACAAGCTCACTGTTCAAGCAGACTGATGCAGTTGATGACAGTTATTGGATGCTATTTGGAATCGTCTCATCTAACCCCCACATGGTACAGACGCCAGCACATCAAGCTACACGAAACTGTCTAATTTTTTCAATCAACTTTCAACCTAACCTTTAGTGATAAAGTTGAAAATCTATTAAAGAAATTTGACAGATTGTAGTAGCTTGAGGGTGAATATTTCAGAGAGCCAAAATTTATGTCTCGCTACAATACTCATCAATACTAAAAAATTTCAAAGTCAAACATTTTTATTCCATTACTTAAATAAATGATAAAGATGCTGTCGGAGCCATTTTGAGCTTTAAATCACACAAAATAAAGATATTCAAATATTACTTTAAAAATCGGCAATATTTGGCGTGTCGCCTGGGTATAGTTTCCAACATTTCGTGACATAAAAAATTCAGTGTATTGAATTTGATACATTGTGTGAATAAATATTAAACTTAGATAAATAAAGAACGTTTTTCATTACAATAATGTTAGAAAACTTTATTAAAAGTTACTCTAAAGTGTAATCAAACAATGTTCACAAAATAAGCGTCATTATCGGCAACAATGTTGTATGTAATTTTTTTACTTATAACGATACGCGACCGAAGAGTCGAATGATGTTTAAGCGATGCTTCACCCCGCGCCCTAGCCGGCCGATACGCTTTGGAGTGTAAGGACGTCGCGCGATTTGAGCAGTAAGTATTTCATTTTGATTCTCCAAAATTTGTCATTACAATCGTCATTCTTATTTTTGACTGTATCTCAATTATTTCTTCACAATGAAGTGTTTTTATGTAACAAAGTTGAAGTATGCGTGAAACTAATACTGCATGTGGCACTCTCTCCGACGAATATACCTAATTATTTTGTAAAATGGTGAACTTTCTAGAATTCGTCATAATTGGCAACATCATTTTCAGCAACGTCGCATGAGACGACAAAGACACGTGTTGCTAACAATGATATTGTCTTGAGTGAGCAATGACGGTTGTTACCGATAATGATTTTAGTATTCGACCTAATAGTTAGATATATCGTGTTTTTGTTGGTTTCCGTTAATTGCGGCATAAAGCTTGGTAAAATAACATATTTTTTGGCAAATTCGGAAAAATACTCTTTTTCTTTTATTTTTTAACAAATTTATATTGAATAGGTATATGGTTAATTGCGTTATTTTATTTATTTTATCTGTCTGCATGGTGCTATTGTTCGTTTCGAGGTTATTGTTAAATTTTTTTCGTCGAAGAGGTCAAATTATCTACACCCGTTCTAATTATCTGTATATAGTCTGTGTGGTGTCGGACTTAAAGAATAGTACCACCCCATACTTCCCGTGGGTGTCGTAAAAGGCGACTAAGGGTCGTACCGGAGAATGGGCAGCAGCGTTCTCTATGCATTCCACCAGCATACTATACTGCGATCTTCAACCCGCCTGCCAAACGTGGCGATTATGGCAAACCCCCTCCCCCCAAGAATGACAAGCACAAAAAACACTAGGCCCCTAGTACCCGGCGGCCCGCCTACCCTTGGTTACGGTAGCGGCCAAGGCCACGTTGAGGCAAGGGGTGCTAAGAATCCCCGGAAGAGATCCGGCTACCACAATCACCGAAAACTGGACGTGGCAACATACAACACGCGTACACTCCGGACCGACGAGAAGATCACCGAACTCGAGGAAGAATTGAGCAAGATACGATGGAGTATAGTGGGGTTATCTGAAGTCCGAAGAGAGGGAGAGGACTCGATAATCCTCAAATCCGGAAACTTGCTCTATTTCCGGGAGGGCAACCAGCAGTCCCAAGGTGGTCTCGGGTTTATCGTCCATAAGTCCCTTGTGAGCAACATGGTGAAGATCGAGAGTGTGTCGACCAGGATGGCGTACCTTATACTCAGAATATCCGAAAGGTATTCGCTGAAGGTCGTACAGGTTTACGCCCCGACCTCGTCACGCCCCGACGATGAGGTAGAGACCATCTATGAGGATATTTTCAGAGCCATGCATGGCTCTAAAACTCACTTTACCGTTGTCATGGGGGACTTTAACGCGAAACTGGGTAAACGTAACGATGATGAGCTGCGAGTGGGGCAATTTGGAGTTGGACGCCGGAACCATAGGGGCTACCTACTGGCCAGTTTTATGGAGAAAGAAGGCCTCTTTATGATGAATTCCTTCTTCAGAAAACGTGAGCATAGAAAGTAGACCTGGCAGAGCCCGGATGGTGCAACTAAAAATGAGATTGACTTCATTATGTCGACGAAGAAGCAAGTATTCAATGATGTCTCTGTGATCAACGCGGTGAAAACCGGAAGTGATCATCGTATGGTAAGAGGCACATTGAACTTAAATATCAAGCTGGAAAGATCTCGACTGATGAAGTCTACACTCCGTCCAGCACCGACCCAGATCCAAAACCCCAAGAGCTTTCAGCTCGAACTCCAGAATCGTTTCGAATGCCTAGGGAGCTCCGTGGACGATTATAACGATGGGTTCGTGGAAACTGTCCATACGGTCGGGTCTAAGATCTTCAAGACCCGCAGTACGAATTCAAAAAAGAAGCTCTCTGATCCTACTTTGCTGCTCATGAAGGAGAGGCGCGATATGATCCTGCAGTCTACTGATGATGCGCTAAATTACCGGCAACTCAATAGACGGATCTCTAAGGCCTTGAAAAGCGATCTCCGCCGCTTTAATACAGATCGTATTAAGGACGCGATAGAGCGAAATAAAGGCTCCAGGGTCTTTGCTAGAGATCTGTCTATTGGGCAGAGCCAGCTTACGAGACTGAAGACCGATGATGGCAGGATCGTATCCGACAAACATGAGCTGTTGAGAGAGATCGAGAGGTTCTATGGACAGTTATACACGTCAACAAATAACCCCGCTATGAATCTGGCAAACGACCCAAGAGCTAGATTGACCCGGCACTATACCGAAGACATCCCGGACGTCAGCCTGTACGAGATTAGGATGGCTCTGAAGCAGCTCAAAAACAACAAGGCACCAGGTGATGACGGAATTACGGCCGAGTTGCTGAAGGTCGGTGGAAAACCCGTTCTTAAGGCCCTTCAGAAGCTGTTTGGTTCCGTCATACTCGAGGACAAAACACCACAGGCATGGAACAGAGGTGTGGTGATACTTTTCTTTAAGAAGGGCGATAATGCCCTCCTTAAGAATTATAGGCCCATCCCACTCCTGAGCCATGTCTACAAGCAGTTTTCGAGAGTCATCACGAACCGTCTCGCGCGCAGGTTTGACGACTTCCAGCCTCCCGAACAAGCCGGATTCCGTAAAGGCTTTAGCACCGTAGACCACATACATACGCTGCGACAGGTTAAACAGAAGACCGAAGAATATAACCTGCCTCTCTGCTTAGCGTTTGTGGACTACGAGAAAGGCTTTGATTCGATCGAGACATGGGCTGTGCTGCAGTCTCTTCAACGGTGCCAGATCGACTATCGGTACATCGAAGTTCAGCACTTCGATGTACCGATAGTCGATCTGGCACCGTGTCTGTACGAAAACGCCACTATGTCAATCAGACTCCAGGATCAGGCCTCGAAACCTATCCTTCTGCAGCGAGGTGTGAGACAGGGAGACGTTATCTCTCCGAAACTGTTCACCGCTGCACTGGAGGATGTCTTCAAGGTTCTGGACTGGAAAGGGGCTGGCATCAACATCAATGGCGAGTACATAACTCACCTTCGGTTTGCAGACGACATCGTAGTCATGGCTGAGACTATGGAGGACCTCAGTACAATGCTCGATGACCTCAGTAGAGTCTCCGAAAGAGTGGGTCTTAAAATGAACATGGACGAAACGAAGGTCATGTCAAATGCCCATGTACCCATAAAATATATAATACCCACTCTCATAAAAATCGGAGACGCTACACTCGAAGTCGTGGACGAGTACGTTTACCTAGGACAAACTGTCCAGTTAGGTAGGTCTAACTTTGAGAAAGAGGTCAATCGACGAATCCGACTCGGCTGGGCAGCGTTCGGGAAGCTACGCAATATCTTCTAGTCCCACATACCGCAGTGTCTCAAGACGAAAGTCTTTGACCAGTGTGTGATGCCAGTGATGACTTATGGAACTGAAACGTGGTCGCTCACAATGGGCCTTATAAGAAGGCTGAAAGTCACCCAAAGGGCAATGGAGAGGGCTATGCTTGGAGTTTCCCTGCGTGATCGAATCAGGAATGAGGAGATCCGCAGGAGAACCAAGGTAACCGACATAGCCCGAAGAATTGCCAAACTTAAGTGGCAGTGGGCAGGGCACATTGCTCGCAGAACAGATGGCCGATGGGGCCGAAAGGTTCTGGAGTGGCGACCGCGTACCGGAAGACGTAGCGTTGGAAGGCCTCCCACAAGGTGGACCGATGACCTTGTGAAGGCCGAAGGAACCCGTTGGATGCGGGAAGCACAGGACCGGTCGAAGTGGAGGTGCTTGGGGGAGGCCTATGTCCAGCAGTGGACGTCTTTCGGCTGAAGTGATGATGATGATGATGATGTTCTAATTATCTTGACAATAGAATCGTTTGTAGATCGATTTGAGCTCTTCGACTGTCTGACTGTATCTACATTGCTGAGCAATAGAAATTGGCAAAAATTTCAACAAATGCGTAACGTTTTAACATATACCTCGTTTTGAGGTATATGTTAAATTAAAGGCTTTTGTTAATCATCGTCTTCTTATAAAACTGTTATTAGAATATCGTTTTTAAGATTCAATTGTTTTGTGGTTATCGTTGTTAATTATGGAGCTTATTATATAAAATAATTTTAGTTACCTTTTGCTTTAGAAGATTTAAATGTTTTGTCAAAAAATATTATTGTTAAGATTCTAATAAGGGTTTATCAGAGGATAAAAGTCTGATTAGTTTAGAGACCGTTGAAGGCTTTTATAACTGTTAGGAGAGTAAATAGCATTTTTAAGATACAATCAGGGTTTAGTTTAGTGGCTTAAAAACGTATTTAAGTATAATTTATGGTCTCTCTAAGTCTGTTATTTTTTTAATGTTTATGTATAGCCTAAGTCGAGCGTTTTTTATTTCATTAAACTCTGTTATCGTCAAAATATCCAATCAGGAGACCAAAGAATCAATACATTAGGAGGATTTAAATTTATTTTTATATTAATTTTTTTTATTATAATATTGCATTTTATTTTCCTTGTCCATATCATAATATCAGAACAAAATAATACCCAAAATAGTATTTAAGTCACATGTAAATTCATCTCCATATTTATAATACTTATTCAACTCATTGTCGGCAACACTGCGTCATTATTTTTTACAATAACGTCATTATTCTCACAATGTGACATTATCAGCAACAACGTTTTTTAATGATTTTGAAAAATATCCAAAATTAATGGACAGTTTGGGGTGCCTTCATTACAACATACTATATATTTGATATATCTATACATCTGGACTTAAATAGAAGCTCTGCCGCGAGGTTTAGAAAATCTTAATTATTTGTATCAAGAATATTGTTTTGAGGAGATCCGCCCTTGAAGTGCTGGCGGCTGTACTAAAATATCTGGGGGCACGGCAGTGCCCCCACCAAGTCGAGCAAAAAGGGGCACAGCCGTATATATTTTTCTAGATACCTATTACGTATTGACGTCTAAAGATGGATAAGTTTATTATATACCCGTGACACACTGTGTTTGTTGCGCGACAACAAAGACATGGCGTTTTGAATACGAAACTTTTAAATTGGAGATACAGAAGAAGTTAAGTAAGTTAGGAATGATTCCTTACCCAAAGCTTCATAACGGTTGAGTACGTCCAGAGGTTGTTTGAACTCAGGATAATTCTGCACCACCGACATGAGGTAGTCCTAGATAAAGAACATTTTAACACAATAAAAAGTTCCAAAAGAGATAAAAAATACTTCTCAAAACAAGGCAAACGTCTCTTGTAGGTATATACAAGGAACGACCGTCACCTGCCCTTGCGTATTGCCGATTTCAGGCTGTGCGGTATCTAAAACAACTTGACCTGATAGTACTTGGGTAAGCAGGTTTTGACCCAGCAAGCACTTGCAGTAAAGCGTAAATCTTTTGGCCACTTCGATAGGACGAAGGGGCTTACGCCATCATTGGTCCATTGCGGAAAAGAGATGGTGATAGATCTTATAAAGCCGTCAAAATTTCGGCATCAGGGCAGTCGTATTAAACTCACCTCATAAATGGTGTAGTCCTTGACTTGCTTCTCCATCAACTTCTTGACTTCTTCCATTTCGATGACTCTCTGCCTCATAGCTTCGGTCTCCCTGGTCTTTCGCTCTAAGACCTCGTTGTCAGCTTGCATCTTACGTTCAGCTCGGTCTCGCTTCTCCTGGTTCTCTCTTATGAACTAGGTGGAAAAGTAAAGTAACTTTTGTGTGTTATGCTATGGTTACATTAAATTGTCGCGAAAAAGCGAACTTTACGCGCTCTCTCTCGCACACAGCTCGACGCCGACGCACGACGTCTCGCTGTAAACAGAGAGTGCGCATAGTGCGGTTCGCTTTACAGTTTTATAATGCTATATTATCGGTATATTTTATTTTTTTATTTATTTTTTTATAACGTTGCCCCACACTAGGAATTTCTTCTTGTATTGTTGGGTGCCTTTTACAAACATTTAAAATCAGATACACAAACAGTCAGACCCGGAATAACTACTTGTAGGTCATACAAATATTTGTTCCGTGCGGGAATCGAACCCGCGACACGCAGCGCAGCAGTCAATCGCTTAACCACTGCGCCAACCGTGCCGTCAAATATATATTAACTATATTAAGTCTACCTGTAGGTACCTATTCACCTATTATAGGTAGGTATACCTTATTAAAGCTGATAAAAGACTCTTTAAGCAGGTTCTCTTTATTCCTCAGTTCCTCCCACTTGGCGTCCATAGTGATTCTGTTTTGTGCCGCCTCCTCCCTCTTAATCGCCAGGTTCGTGTCTGCTTCCATTAGGTCGCGGCGAGCTTGCTCCATCAGGACTTGAGGGGTGGGCCGTGCGACGTCCCATACTGGATATTTTCTAGAAGAACATTAACCGTATATAAGGTACCAAGCGGAGTGGTGATTAATGAATCCCACAAAAACATTTCATGTTAAATGTTGCCAAGACGAGACCATGTAGCTCGCACTGTCAAAAAGTAATCAGATCTCATGTAGAGTCAAGCTTCTAACTCTACACGCCCTAACTCTACAAGGCCTGACTTCGCAAACTCTACACCTTAGTCAAAATATCTGGTTTGGCCGTTTCGTTACTACAAGAACCATTAACAGTATGAGAGTTTTTCACCTTACGCTCATGTGAATGTAGCGAAATGGCCAAGCCATATTATTTTGACTAAGGTATAGAGTTTGCAAAGTCAGGCCTTGTAGAGTTAGGGCGTGTAGAGTTAGAAGCTTGACTCTACATGAGATCTGATTATTTTTTGACAGTGCGAGCTACATGGTCTCGTCTTGGCAACATTTAACATGAAATGTTTTTGTGGGATTTCATTTCTTTTTGTAAGTTGCTTATGATATTTATACGAGTATTTTTGCTGTTGTTCATTTTTTCTTTCTATTTTTGGGGTTTATTTATAACAAGGACCCCCTATATAAATTTTCAGACCTCTAGCATCAAAATTTACGGAATTTTTTTTTTTTTTTGGGGGGGGTAAAAGTTTCAAGTTTTAATATTTTTTTGTTGTTTGTGTACTATTACTAGCTTACATACCAAATTTCAGCTTTCTAGGACTTCAGGAAGTACCTTAAGAATTTTGATGATCATCAGTCAGTGAGTCAGTGACGAAATCGGGGTATTTTAGATATCAATAAAATCTAAAGTATAAGAGCTATGCAATTGAAACTTTATAGGTTTAATAAGTCAACCACTGGCATCATATTCCGAAAATTTTGTTTATCTGGTATAATCCAAACCCAAGTTAAGAGGGTTCAAAAATACGACGAAGTGCTTCGAGAAAAGGTAGGTAGTGCCCTTGCGCTTCGCTTGGCTGGTCTTGGCGGGGGCACTCCCGTGCCCCCAGATGCCACAAATCCGATGTTAACGAACTGCAAACTAACGTTTTGTGACATTGCCCCTATGTGCTTAAATAAGCCAGTTTTGATTACGGTCCTATGAACTATCACGACTAATCTGGGATGGTGGGACGAAAAAGACGAGGTGAGTCCTGCCTGAAACTTGCGGACGAGAGAGGATGGGAAATCAACAGTCTTTAGTGGAAAAGGTTTAGCAAATCCAATTCTTACTATCTAGATAATAAGACCACTTACTTGACCATTGTTTCACTTTCCATCAAGGATTTGAAATATTCCGCAGTGCACTCCACGGGAGGGCCATGAGGGATGGCAATGGGAGCCAAATCCTTGGTTTTATGAGGCATGATTATAAAAGATTATTTAATATTTCAATCTCTAAAACAAATTAAAAAGCGTTGATTGTTGTTGAGAAGATCACGCGTAAATCACGTCAATATTGTTCGTTGCCTAGCAATAGTAGCAATATTTGGAAATTCTGATGTTGACAAAATCGTACCATTTTTTTTGTTTTTTTATTTATATGGCAATTACGTCGGTGTGTCCCATATTTGTGTTCCGATTGAAATATTCTGATTTAAGCATTAAGTATCGAAGTCTCTTTCTAGCTAGGTTTATGCCGTATGGTGATGTCTCTTTCTCACAATGATACTGTTCTGCGATGCGTAAGGTATTCTAGCATTCCAGGTAACGTACTGACAGTACTAACTGTCAGTATCAGTAGTCAGTACTGTCACTGTCAGATTGAGAAATTTGATTGAGGGATTCACGTTTACGTTCACGGGATTTCTTTTTCTAGAGGTTGTAAATTGTAATAATAAAACATAAAGTTTTAAAGAACCAAGACAAGGATAAATAAAAGTCGAACACTAAAACACAATCATTTCTCCTCAACGGAAAATGGAGCTTAACATTTCATTCATTACCGGCGTAGGCTGTGGGCTATGTATCGGCTTATCGTTACTCGCACTAAAGAAATATTTTACAGCCTGTCCCAAAGCTGCGAAAGCTTTAAAGAATGCAGGCAAGGTGAACATACCCTACTCTTATTTTACATTAATGTTTCGACTCCTTTGCTTAAATATTTCTCTCATAACTGGGCAGAGAGCATATGGCCGGCAGTTGGTGAAGTCAGGCTGTGCTGTGGATGATGATTAAATTAGTCATCATGAATATCTGTTGAGTGTTGCACACTTTTATCATTCCTAGCAAATGCAATGATTGCATCAGCAATCACTTCCTAAAATCTTGCAATGAATCTAATGTTGCAAACTATTGAGGTTCATTTATATTCTTAAACCATTTGAACCTTAACATAAAGAGGCCTAAAGTTAAAAGACGTTTAAACAGCTAAAAGCATTACTTAAATGTAAGCAATGTAAATAAACTCCAAAACTGATAATTATGCCGACATCTTATTCTCAATAGTAATTATTCATAATTTCTTACAGTACAACTCATCCGAAGAATTCAAACTAGTACTCGTAGTACGAACTGACCTCAACATGAGCAAGGGAAAGATTGCAGCCCAATGTAGTCATGCAGCCGTCGGAGCCTTTGAGAAAGCTCAGCACAAAGACCCTGAAGCACTCAAACTGTGGCAATACTCTGGTCAAGCCAAAGTAGCCCTTAAAACAGACTCCTTGGACGAAGTGAAGCAAATCTGTGACAACGCAAAGAAGATGGGGCTGATTACATCATTAATCCGGGATGCTGGTAGGACACAGATTGCTCCCAATTCCATCACAGTACTGGGTGTAGGTCCTGCACCTAAAGATGTTATTGACAAAGTTACTGGACATTTGAAACTGTTGTAAATACTTATCATAAGGATACTTGCATTTTTATATGTATACTTAAGTTAATAAATAAAGTTCAATGTCTTATGACGTCAAATACTTTTGCTTATATTTTTGGCATACCTATTTATAATAAATATTTTTACCTTAACAATGTAAGTGACAGAGCAGTTGTGGACGTGGCAATGGCCCCGACTTACGAGTTGTAGCCCATGGGTTCAAACCTAAACAGGCACTTTAATTTGTGTAAATAATTCCATCACCAGTGCTCTCCTAACAGTGGAGAAAAACATCTTGAGGAAACCGGCATGTCTTAGAACAAAAATTCGAAGATGTGTCATCTACGAAGCCGCACTGGGCCCGCATGATAAGTTACAGCCCACTCCTCGAGGAGTAGAGGCCTGTCAGCAGTGGGAACTTTATAGGCTGATAATGTAATGTAAGTGACAAAATTACATTCTCTTTGTTTCAATTAGGAATCTCTAGTTTTAAAAATAGCCATCAATATTGCTCAAGTGTTCCAATCTCTGAAAAATCCAATCCCTGGATAATGAAAAAGAAAGTCCAGTGTTAAAAATATTCCAGAACTTGTTGAAAAACCCAGAATGAACACTCATAAATATTTTGGGTTCAAAGTAATAATCACCCACTGCCGACGAGGAAGCGTCTATCTATCAACGATTTCCTCGCTAAGGATACATACAAATTATTGAAGTGGGACCAATCACAAAATCTTTTGTATATTTCTGTAATAAAGAGATACATACAGGGTTACTTTTCAAAGACCAACTTTGAAATCACGAAAAAAAAATCAGCTGTTTCATACATTTTGGTCAAGTAGGTATTGAAGTTTTTATTTATTTATTTATGCAAATCTTACCTACAACTACCATTACAGATCAGCGATCCAATGCGATAGAGTGGCCTTGTGGTTTTGTATGAAACGGCTGATTTTTTTTTCATGATTTCAGAGTTGATCCCATAATGAAACTTGTTTATATTCATGGGTAGAACACATGTAAAAATTTGGATGGTCTTTAAAAAGTAACCCTGTATATCTGTAGATTGTATATTGTTGATCATTGACACACCGCTGCCAGCGAGTACTCGTTTCTAACAGGGAGAACAGTTTCTTACAGGACCTAAACGCAAAAACAGCAAGTTCTAGAAACAATAAAGTAGATGATCGACTACTGTAAACAAAATCAGAAAAATATATGATATTTTTCAGGATATATGCTAGGTTGATAGTGTGTTGAAAACATTATACAACTAATTTGATACAATAGAAAAAAATCATAAAGATGCCTCTAAAAACTTTCTTTTTACAATAAAAACAATACTAACATAGTTACATAATAATCATTCTGATTTTTTGTCAGATTGGTCTACAAGCAACATACTAAAACACTAGTGTTTTAATTTTTTTGTCCAAACAATAGATTTTTGTAATTAAATAATTGCGTCATATTTTGCAATAATTACTTACCAGCATAGTGTCATGTAGCCTCTTAAAAAGACTACTCGTTCAGTGACGCTCGCTTGACAGGCAGAATACTTGCTGGGACACTCACGCTTGGTACATACGCCTACCAGCGAGTTATCGCTCGTCGCCGTCGCGCACTCGCTGCTCGCTCGCCAACTCGTTTTTTATTGCTAGCGCTACTCGCTTTTCGTTAATCGCTGGCGGTGCGACAGGTGCCTTAGTGACATCACCAAATAAAATTAAGAAAATAAAAATGACAATTCTTGTTTTACGTATTTATTAATTATCTTTGTATTTCAATTATTGTAAGAAGGCGGCTAATTTAAAACATATTAGGTACAATGTCCATAATATATTTTAAATTACATAATTAAAAATGAAATTATAAAAAATACTTCTAAACAATCAAATCTTAAAATAATTCCTTACAAGACTAAACATAAAAAAATATTTCATAATAATCTATCAATACAACTCGTATTGTTTATGTCTACCAGAATCTCATAGCAAAAAAAAAACAAATAAAACTTTGTGGTTTTCATACATTTGACAACATTGGCAATGTCAAATGTATGAAAACCACAAAGTTTTTTTTGCTTTTTTTTGCCATGAGATTCTGGTAGACTATGTATTTCCATTTCCAAGATATAACCTTAAGGTTTATAAATTGAATAAGTATTTAATCACTTTTAAAAATAATGTAACCACATTGAATCTTACAGACGCATAGAATCTATAACAATTATTAAAACAGTGACAGCACCTATACATAATTGCACAGAATCACTTTCATCTGTTTTATAGATAATACAATAAATACATATAATTCAATAAGAGCACTTTATATATTTTATAATAAGTACTTTTCTGTATAAATGTCTGATTAGGGTATGAAAGATACATATTTCAAACACGGGGCTAATGACTTAATTTCACAGCAGTAAATCAAGAATTTATAAAATTATACTTGTGCATACATACTAATATCATATCAACAATATATAAAAGATACAAATCGTTGCAAACAGCATGGTTACTTATTTTCTAGCTTCTGACTAACATGATATTCTAAAAAAAAACCGGGCAAGAGCGAGTCGGACTCGCGCACCGAGGGTTCCGTAACATCCGGGTCTATTCATAAGGTTTATGTTTATGAAATTAAATGTTTTTTTTATTTTTGAGTTGATTGAATGAATGGTAAATTGTGGTTTACGATTTATGACGTATTAAAAAAAAAACTACTTACTAGATCTCGTTCAAACCAATTTTCGGTGGTAGTTTACATGGTAATGTACATCATATATTTTTTTTAGTTTTATCATTCTCTTATTTTAGAAGTTACAGGGGGGGGGACACACATTTTATCGCTTTGGAAGTGTCTCTCGCGCAAACTATTCAGTTTAGAAAAAAATGATATTAGAAACCTCAATATCATTTTTGAAGACCTACCCATAGATACCCCACACGTATGGGTTTGATGAAAAAAAAAATTTTGAGTTTCGGTTCTATGTATGGGGAACCCTAAAATTTATTGTTTTTTTTTCTATTTTTGTGTGAAAATCTTAATGCGGTTCACAGAATACATCTACTTACGCAGTTTCAACAGTGTAGTTCTTATAGTTTCGGAGAAAAGTGGCTGTGACATACGGACGGACAGACAGACAGACGGACAGACAGACAGACAGACAGACATGACGAATCTATAAGGGTTCCGTTTTTGCCATTTGGCTACGGAACCCTAATAAAAACAAAATGTAACTCCAAAATTAAAGTTAACAATATGCGGTATTTTTTTTTTATAACTTTTTTAACAGTTTTTTATTCAACTTATCTTACCATAACTATTTTATAATGTACAGTCTGCAATATAAATAAGTACTTAGCGAAACCCAAAAGTTGTAATCTTATTGGTACTTATTTTTAGAGTTCTATAGAGCTTTTTATTTCGCAAAGTGTATACAAACATTACATTCATATTACAGACGAAAAACAATTATATAAAAATGAATTTTTTTTTAGTAATTTTGTTGTTCAAAACCAAAGTCCACCACCAATTGAATTAAAATATTATATCAGTCTTTTTTAAAGCCAATGACGGTGCTATTTGATTGATAAAGTTGTGTATTTTAAAGCATTATCGGACTATCATACCAGCATAATTGTCTCGTTGTAATTTCAGTATCATATCAGGAATAGGCAGTGAATAAAAAAATAGTACAATACGATAAGAGTGACTTAATTAGTGAAACTTGCTACTTAAGTCACACGTATAGTATACTATTTTATAGCACGTGTGACCTAAACGCGCACTAAGTCACGCTTTTCTGTGTAAAAACGGACTACTAAGTCACAGATAAGCGTGACTTAAATGCGGGTCACAGAGTGTTAAAAATGATATAAATCAAAGAATGAGACCGATAAAAAAAATGCTATCATTTATCAAAATCATAATTTTCGAAATTATTTGTGCTGCATTTTCGGTGGGCAGCAAAATGGTATAAAGTACCTGTATATGAGCAAGGTTTGCATGGTAGGAACCCATCTACATCAAACAATGGAAAATTTAGCCTTAGGCCAGGAACTATGATAGATTCATTAACTGGTCCTAGGGCAGATTTTTCAATCGACAGATAATTTTTTTTCATGGAATATGTCTGACAGATTTTGCATGTTAACTGTCAAAAAACAAAATTATTCCTCGGATAAAATTATCTGGCGTTCCAACTGCCCTAAAACTCGTCAACAATCTTATAAGACATTGCATTATGCGATTCCTAATGTATTAACACATGAATACGTCTAAGTTAGGGTGGGACCAGACTGTTAAAACCATTTTTGAGGTAACTAAAATTGCAGTGCCTGTAATTTGGTTCACATAAAAGAGATGAGATCTGAGGGGCAATTCTCGTGATTTTAAGAACGTTCACAGTCTGATCTCAGTCTCAAAAAGTCAAAAAATCCTCTAATTTCCATACATTTTTTTAAAGTTTTTGACATTGATTGTCACTGAAATGAGATTGAGACTAGATTTTGAACATTTTTGATTACGGGAATTGGCCTTCTGACTTTGCATGTCGGTTGATATGATATGACATCGCAACTAACATGAGAACAACGGATCAAAGACTACTATCATTTGAGGAGTAACAGATCAAAGTGTTTTAACTCCATCAATGTAACTTTTAAGATACAGGCATAATTATGGATTATGCCTGTATCTTAAAGAGAGCACACAAACAAACAACTTTTTTCTATAAAAGGGTTTATTATCAGTCAATTCAGCAAATAAAACTAATCCAAAAAAAAAGATAGAAAAAAATAAAATATATAGATAAAAAATCCGTTTGTACTATTTTTATTATGGTGGGTGGAGTTAATACACTTTGATCTGTTACTCCTCATTTATACTTGGTCGGAATATGAAATGCCTGGAGAAGAAAATTGCAAGAGGCATAGCAACAATAACGCATTTTGCGGATTACTAACAAACGGCGACTATTTCCATTTGGCAAAGAATGTAAATTATCTGCTATAACTAAGGCACTGCTTGTACTTGTAAAGTTAAAAAGTCATGATTATATCAAAATACGAAGTGTCAACTTAAAACTGGGCGTATCAAAAATCAAAACATAATAAAAATTGACTTCACACTTACATTCATTAAGTGTGAAACAATAACTATTCTAAAATAAGAACAACTTACTTGCTAGAAGGTACAATTACTACTGTGACTGTGTTTTGTCTTTCTCCAACTTTTTGATGGTTTCTTTGAGGTCAGCGATGGGCTTTTCGTAACGGCCTACTGCTTCTGGGTCGTTCTTCCGGCATTCCATTGCCAGTTCCATCATCTCTTTCATCACCTTGAGGCCGCAGAGCATCGCTCTTGAACCGACGATTTGTAACTGTGACGAGAGAATGGTTTTGAAAACCTAATTTGGAAAAGTGTCCTAAATTTGTGACGTGATAATGTTTACTATGAGGAAAGAATACGTACAGTCGCCGTCAGATATATTGTAGCAGGCAAGGTGAACAAATACTTCTGAATAATTATAAATGTCAATAAGTTCCATACACTACAAGTTACCATTAATATCTGAACATTCATTAATTCCATAAATATCTGAGCACATGCTTGTCAATAATTTCTATATACACAACTAACTTAAAATACCTGAACACTTACAACGTCAAGTTTATCTACGCAGATGAGGTGGTCTTAAATATAAGCAATTGAGAAAAAATTGCAATAGGAAGTGCTTCCAACTTTACTATAAATACGATTTAAATAGGAACTCTTTTGCTTATTTATATATTATCATGACACTGGTAGTCTATAGCATTTTGTAGTATTCAGTCTTGTCAAAGACTACATGTAATATCAGTTCATACCGTTTAGATGCCGAGTTAAAATACAAAATAATGCAGTTAAAGAATGATGGTTTATCCGTAACAGACATCGCCTATGAGCTAGGGATAGCCGTAAGTATTACGGTGGAACGCTAAAAACATTTCACAGTTACTATCAATACACATTTCGACTGATAATGTACAACTGTACTTATTTATTTCAGATACATACTGTATATGGCTGGCAAGATGGCAGCAAGAGGGTATTAAAGTAATAGAAAAAAAGAGGCATAGATGTTGTAACATAAGTTAAATGCTCGAGAAAAACATCGATTAGTGTGAAGTGCCAGCAATCATGCAATCCTCAACATATAGGGCTAGAAGTAGTCTGCCTTCTCTCTTATTCATAGAGAATATACAACGATCTTCTCCAGGTTTCAACCCTTGTTTTAGAAAAAGGCTTTGATGCAATTGTTCCAACACAACGGGGCTTGTTTAAGTCCGTATAGACTGCGTTTCAATTTGCATACTTTGCTAGTTCCGTCGTTATATCTTTCTGGCTGTTCGACGTAATTTTCTTCATTTAAACTTCCGTAAAGAAATGCGGTAGATACATCAAATTGCGCAAGGACCATGCTATCTCGGACAGCAAAGCTTAGTAGCGTCCGGATTGAGCTCATATTTGCGACTGGATTAAATGTTTTCACATAGTCAACGTCCTTCTTTTGAGGATTTCAACAGCTATTGATCTGCCTTTACATTTCTCGATATTTCCATTCGAGTTTCGTTTAATCTTGTAAACCCATTTAGTTGAAATGGCTTTACGTCCTTTGGGCAATAACATTAAGTCCCATGTTTCGTTATCTTTCAGGGAACTTATTTCATCATCCATATACATCCATCGGTTTCTAACTAAACTTCAACTATATCCGACGATCCTGCATACTTATCTCTTTTGTTGACTACATGATTCTGTGAGAGATTCGAATGTACTATTCTGTAGTTTGTCTTGAGCAACAGGAACTGAAAATTAATTTCTTTGTAATGCTGGAAGCTGGAATATATCATACAGCTTTTAAAAGAAGCGGCTTTCGACTTCGACTCATCCATTTACATCTGCATCGAGGCGAATAGTTCCTTTGCCAATAGCATTGATTGTCTGTCCAGATGCTGTAGTGACAGTGTGATTATTTTGAAAATATTCAAAGCTTTTAAATAAGTCAGACCTATTTGTAAGACTAATTGCGCCATTATCTACATACTAACTATTTCTATCTGGCATGGGCTGGGGATAAAACTTTTCTCCACCGGTTATTTCCACTGACAAGGGATAAAATTATTTTATCCACCTGCCAAAGCACGGCAACAGGGGGAAAGAGAATTATATCACTTTTTGACATTAGACGTGGATACTCACCCCCCGTCTATAGCATGGCGACTAGTGGAAGAGAAAAATTACAGATATTTTGACATAACAAAGGGAGAAATTTGTCCTCGTCTTAAGTATGTATCTTGGAGAAAATATAATTAATTGTACTATAAAAATGTCTCGTGCTTACTGCCACCGTGAATAGTTTATCCACCCATGTCGCCATGCTCGGAGGGTGGACAAAATTGACAGAGGGGAATAGTATTTTCTCCTCTCCCCGTGGATAAAATGTCTCCGGCCATGCTAGCCCTGGGTTTGTCCATCGTGAATAGTTTATCCACCCCTGTCGCCGTGCTCGGAGGGTGGACAAAATTGACAGAGGGGAATAGTATTTTATCCTCTCTCCGTGGATAAAATGTCTCCGGCCATGCTAGCCCTGCTGTTGTATCTTCAACTGATAGAACTGTTAAATTCATGTTGTTCACACTACTGGTCGAATTCTTTGGTGGTCTCCCGTCTGAAATCTATTTATGACATTTCTTGACAATGTGACCGACCTGTTCGCAATATTTGCACTATAATTCCTTTTTAATAAAGTTGTTCTTACTCTTCTCAGATTTTACTACAAGAGCTTTCACATTAGTACTACACTGGAGCTCTGTCATAGACACATAACTGTATTGTCAGATTTTCAATGTTTCTATCCTGTTTTCCTATCAAAAGCCAACTTGACTTAAATGCAAAAAACTATTCCGGAAGTGTATCCAGTATCGTGCAAATTCTTAGGATTACTGGTAAATCGTTCCTTAGAAAATTCAGTATTCAGGTCGTAGAACAAAGATTTTACTGCAGATATTGTGTGGTCTTATCATGTTCAGAATCTTTTTGGTAGCTCAAGAACTTCATGCATAAGTCGTAGCTCTTATCTTCTGAAGCTCCGTAGTATAACCTGCAAGTTGTAACCGGCAAGTTCATCCCACATGTCCTTTGCTATGCTGAATCTCATGACCTTGTGCAGCATATTATTATCCTCAGTCATATTTGCCGAAAGTACTAATTGAGCAGTGTTATCTAACATTTCCAAATGATTTGACTCCTTTTGAAATGTCTCTATTATTTCGGGTCTGGCCAAGTAGGCATTTTAATTGTACCCTTTATAACATCCGTTGTACCTGGATAACTTTTAAGTAATCGAGTAATCATGAATTTCTACGTTTGCCAATTTTGTCCATACAATTTGTTTATTTCGATCTTTGCCCCAGCTACAGACTGCATGATGACCATCGTAAAATTTCCTTATCGTAGGTACGGTTCAGCTTTCATATAAAATTCTAGATTCTTCCTTTTATTTTGCTATATCATATTATCTAAGACATTTTACATGGGAAAATATTTATCGAGAAGTGACACCATTATTTGAGACACCCGAGTTTTGATTTACAAACTCTTTCAGAGGTATGTTTCATTTGGTCGTCCTCGTGTAACAACAAGAAACGAATGGACGAGAAAATTCTATGTTCGTCGGATAATGGCAGATTGAGTTTGTGGAGATCAGAAAATACACGGGACCTAGAATAAAATGTGCTGCATAATCGTCGGAGTGGTCGTATTACGATTGGATTCTGGGTGTGGATATGCAAAAATGGCCCTGGTGAGCTTATAGAAATAAGTGGACGAATGAATTCAATGAATTATAAGGATCTTCTTTCTTGAAGATACTTTTCTTCCAACTGCATTTCCATTTTATCAAGATGAACACATACCTAACATTAATTCAAGACAACAGCTTAGTGCATAATGCTCGTACTGTACAAGCATGGACTAATGAATAGAGAGCTCTTACTTTAATGAAACTACCGCCAAAAAGTCCAGACCTGAATCCCATTGAAAACTTATGGGGTAAAATGTTGCAAGAGTGGGATGCGAATCAATGTCGCACAAAATAGTAATACTTTATGAGGATACACAAAATAGTAATACTTTAACTATGTTGTCACAAAAAAAAAAAAAAAAAATCAATACAAAACCAAGATCTATTTTCTTTCAATAGTTTGTTTTTAACATGTATTCGATACAAATGATTTTCTATACAATTTGTATTCCCTTTTCATCGTATTTAAACCACAGATACCTAGTTAGTGTTTGTTATTGGTTCGTCCTTTATATCACACAGTAACCAATTAGGTAAGCTCAGTGTTAGTCTGCGTAGATACACTTGACGTCGTAAGTGTTCAGTCTTAGAAATTATTTACAAGCATCTGCTCTGATATTAATGAAGTAATGAATGTTCAGATATTAATGGTAACTTGTAGTGTATGAAACTTATTGATATTTTATATTTTTCAGAAATATTTTGTCACCTTGTCTGCTACAATATATCTGACGGCGACTGTACTGTTTTCTAAAATAGTCAAGGGGTCATCCATAAATTACGTCAGACATTAACAAGGGCAACAAAGGGTGACATGTGACATGGGGGTGACTAAGCTTCGTGACGTCACAAGTAAAAATCTAAAATTCATAACTTGAAAAAGTATTACTAAACCTATCAATATCATTATACAGTTCAATTTAAAATGGCAAAATGTGACAATATGTCTTATGCCTATGACCTAAGACAAGGACGGCTCCAAAAATCATGGAATCCGTGTGAGGTAATGGATATCTATTTATAAAAAGTCGCAATTATAGTACATTAAAAGGGACTAAAAAAGTAGAACTCTGCAACTAACCCAAAATTTAAATACAATTGGACTTACCGGAGGCAGCTTATGTACTGTGTCATCGAAATCCATGAGATTCTCCACCTTGATCTTCTTGGTCTGGGGCTGTTCGATCTGGTTTGAGGGGATCCTCTTCTTGCCGGTCTTATAGACACCTTCAGCCATCTCATCCTTGACCATGTCGCGTCGCGGACACGCACACACCCTGGCACCTACCTTCTGACGACCGTAGATGCGGCCACTGTTGGGAAATGCAAGGGAAGATAGTAAAATAGGTGCTTTTAAGGCAAATCTGGAAGCTGATATGATAAGAACGGAAGGTTGTTAAAAAGCAACAGTTTTAATGAGAGAACCACCAACCAGAACTATCTTATTAACAGACTTAAAAACCGGTCAAGTGCGAGTTTTTAGAACTCGTTCACCGATAATAATGTTTTTAAATTTTCATCGGCGAAGCCTATATTCGTGAGAATTTGAACTCTGCGCACTGCGTTGTAGAATATTGCAGTTTTAGGTCAGCGCCATCTCTTGACCGATAGTGGAACTAATGTCTGTCTGTTGATGATTTCTGAAAAAGTGTGCTATTTGGAGATATCGTTTTATTTTTCCTGTAATCTTTACATAAACTTCTATCACATAGAATTATTTCAGATTTTTCTCTTTGCAAACTTCGGAGTTAAGAAAAAAAATATTTTATTTCTTTCTTATTTTTTGCAAAATAGTTGGGCAAACGTCATCTAAAACTATTCCAAATTTCTAGTTGATAGCATTAGTAGTTCTTGAGATATCCAGCTGTGATAGACGGACAGACAGACGGAGTCTCACCATAAGGGTTCCGTTTTACCATTATTTTGGTACAGAACCCTAAAAAGGAGGAGGTTATGCATTCGAGTATAATTTTTCTCCCTGATTAATGGACCGATTCACGAGATTCTTTCTTCATTTAGTAGAGCCCGCGTGGTAGTCCCATATCAATTTTATTAACGTTGCTTGTGTAGTGTTTCAGTTAGCTTAACACCTTACGCGCGGTAACGGCTGTAACCGTATTCTAAAAGTTTATGGAATGACAGTACGGTGACAGCCGTATAATTTGGTACTTTCTTTACGTCAAACACGGCTACCGCAGTGAAAAATTTATTTGCTTATTGTATAGACTTTATGCTTCAAGCAATAAGGCTGAGATCACTTTGATTTACTGTAAAAAACAAGTAGTGTGTGTGCTCTCAATGTGTGCCATGCCCACACGTAAACAGATCTCATCCACAATGTCCTATACGGATACGGTTGTGACAGTATTGTAATTTTGTATGACAAATTCTAGTCTTTCCCTAATAAAGGAACGCGCCGGAAAGTGTTATATAATGTGTTTATAATCCAGTTCGTCTTTTTAAATGTTTTATTTCATACATGATGGTGAATTTGAAAAAAGAGCCATCAGAAAACCATAGATATACTCACCAATCATCCTCCAGCGTAAAAATGATGGCAATAGCCCGTCTGTTGATGCCGGTAGCGCATGAGTTCTTGCAAGAGAACTGGTATGCGTGAGTGCATGGGTCCGGGCTTGTCCTCTGGAATTCCACCAAGACTGAATACCAAGAATCGGCCATGTCTACATTTCCGCAGTAATAGACTCCCTGGGTGCCGATCTCTCGGGAGGAATGGAGGACATTCTTCCCGATTTGTCTTTGGATGCCTGAAATGAAGGTAGTATGAAAATTAATTATATTAATAAAGATTGTCACTTTGTTTAAAAAAAAACCCCCCCAAAAACCAAAAAAGAAAGTGTAACCCGCTGTCGGATTAACTCGAAACTCGGTACTACTAAAACAAAAAATAAAAAAGTATGTTTTAGGGTTTTTAAAAATTCGACTACTACCAAGGTGGAAAAAGGTAATAAAGTTTAAAGGGTGGATTTTACTGCTTGCTTCCATTATCTCGAAAATGGGTATGGGTCTTTGAGTCAAGTTATGAACACATCGCGAACGATTTTTCAAAATTTGACCCCGGTGGGCGTGAAAAGTGGGGATATAATTTATTTGAAAAATCTGATTCCTTTGATGTATTAACTTAAAAATTGGCCCAAATACTTATTTATCTAAATAAATGATAAAGATCATAAACATATATTTTCGAAATTTTTAGAGGAAAGTACGGACACGCGGACGAAGTCGCGGGCAAAGTGCTAGTACATATATATTTTTATCGTTTGCGCCTAGTATATTCTTCATTAACCCTTAGTCTGCCGGAACGTAGATCTACGCGAGACACAATGGCTTTGTAATTGTGTCTGTAATTACGGCACACAAGCGGTTAAGTTAACAAGTATAAAGTCAACGAATTTATGACGATTAGGAGCTACTAGTAAAGTCAAGGGGTTTACAGGTAGCCCCTATAGAATTCCACTATCCACCTCCTAGCTCCATCATCTACCCTCGACAGTCGACACCAAGTGCAATATATTGGACTCGTCAAAATGAATCATATTTACCCCCTAACTAGAGGAGTTTACTAGTAGCCCCTAAGGAGTTCTATCCACCTCCTGTGTAGACATCATTCACCATAAAGACAACAGCGTAATTTAACTAAGAAAACGTATGTACTAATAGTTGTGTTACTCACCGGCAACAGAACTCTCATGAAAGTGCTGCACACACCGCTCTACACGTTTCTCAGCCTGTGTCTCGTCAGAGAAGACCACAGTAGCCCTCACAAACATGTGGGGCGCCTTCATGTAAGCCCAGTTGAACTGTATGCTGAAGTTGCATTTCATGCCCACGAAGATGCGAGACAGCTGGTGCGAGTACTGGAGACAAATGGTGGAGATTAAAATCAGGTGAAAATAGAATGGGTCTTTTCTGACTACAGGCGTTGTGAAAGGATTAAGAAATTATTCAGCAGCAGCCACAATCAGGCTATTATCGTTGAAAAATAGTATAAATTACGAAACATGTGACTTAAGTAGTATTTTATTGCACGGTGTGAAATTAGCACCCAAGCACAGACAGGACGCTAAACGCCGTCCATTATGACTATTTCGTCGTTTCAGCCGATAGACGTCCACTGCTGGACATAGGCCTCCTCCAATTTTGGGAGGGTTTGCCATAATCGCCACGCTTGGCAGGCGGGTTGGCGATCGCAGTATGGTATAATGGTGGAATACATAGAGAACGCTGCTGCCCATTCTCCGGTACGACCCTTAGTCGCCTTTTACGACACCCACGGGAAGTAAGGGGTGGTGCTATTCTTTAAGTCCGGCACCACACAGACTATTTAAGTCACACGTATTGTATACTATTTTATGTCTCATGTGACCTAAACCCGCACTTAAGTCACGCTTATCTATATAAAAATGGACTACTTAAGTCACAGAAATGGGTGACTTAAGAGCGGGTTTAGGTCACAGTGCTATATATTTTTATTAACTTTGAATAAAAAAGTATTTTGAAATACTTATAGCTAAGAAACCTCGCTTGGTAAGGGTTTTGTTTAATCTTGAATACCTAAATAACTTAACGAGACTTTGGGTGGGTTTCACAACTCCTTACTTCAGTAAAAGCTGTGGTACAAACTCAAACCAGGCCTACAACATAGGTGTAGTCTAATATTCAAACAATTAAAATACACACCTTATCAGATCTCTTGTTTGTTTTCAATACATATTGTATAACACCGCCATCATTGCAAGGAAGCACTTACCAAGAAAGTTGCTTTGTGTACATCATTGCTGTTAACTTCCACACAGAAGTTGAACTCCCCGGGAAAGCTGCTCCTCTCTGGGGGGCCTCGGGGAGAGAACTGGCCAAAAATAAACATAGGTACTTAAAATTACACCAGTTTACCCCGAAGTGTTGTGTAGAGGTGTACCTACAAGACAACCAGTTATTTTTAATGCCATGTAACAGGGGACGACCCTGTTGCCATCAACCGGGCACAAATCAAGACTCCAGGCTGCTACTCACTGAGAAATTCTTGGCGGAAAAACCCAATATGATTGAGAGTTGACTTAGGGTAAGTCAAGTAACTAAAGATAAATGAACAAAACCAAACTATGCTTTATTATGTGGGCCAAGTTAACCCTTAACAGGGCAAAGGACAATTGTTTACCACCTCAGATTTTTACTGTGAAGGATGATGATGAGATGGCCTATAGTCAATTTATGTAAATCTGAGGTGGTAAACAATTGTCCTTTGGCGTATTAAGGGAAGAAACTGAAAAATAAGAATGGAGATATTCAAAATTCTCAAGTCATCTCTTTTATAGAATATTGGAAAGAGATACAGTAACATCTTGACTTAGAATTACGATACACTTAGAACAAGCAACTAGCTTCCACTTACTGAGAAATTGTAAATGGTGTTCTTAAAAAAAAAAACCTGTAAATAAACCCACTCATAAATCCAGGAAAACCTTTGCGAAAAATAGCAGATTTAATATGATAGGAGTTGTATAATAGAAGTGTTGAGACACAATCAAAGGGTTATCATCTGGGGGCTTTTAGTATCCTGCAACATGTTAAATCAAATCAGAACATTTATTGGTATGCAAAATGGGTATTAAGTACATAGATTTTTTGTTATAAGAGCCCTCTATGTTCTATTGTCACATGTGCATGCAAATCATATGCAGTATGCATGTGTATTATAGGTTTATAACCTATTTATGTATTTGTGTACCTAGTTTTAATAGGTTTTTTTAAAATCATTGTTCCTCTCAACCAAAGCACCTGCCATCTAATCTCTTCAGCACCCTTGGTTGACTGGTAGAAAATGCCTAAGGCATTAAATCTGCCTTTGTACCTTTTTGTGCGAAAAGTTTAAATAAATATCATTATTTAGTTTACAAAGAATCATGGGATACATTAATTTGTACAAAAAATAGAGTTCATTTAGAGGGTTCAAAATATTTTCGAATGTTGAGAATACATTACCAGGAGTAGATTGTTGTACTTCTCCTATTTTTAAAAGGGAAATAATAAAGCTTCCGAAAAACAAATTAACTTTCAATAATTTGTGATTGGCTGTAATAAAATACCGAAAAATTTATACAAAATTACAAAAAATGTTGTATTTAACAAACAAACATCAGCTAATTAAAATTACAATTCTACGAAAAAATAATCTGTAAGTAGGTACTTACTTTCAAATAATAAACTAAATTTCCAAAAAAAATCCAAACTTCCGAAAAAAATACTAAGTTTCCGAATGTTTATAAACCAGCTTAATTTCTACTATTGGTTAAATAACTTTTTTTTTACTCTCAATTTTAATGAAAATAACTACCTCCCGGTCGGCCCGAGCGGGCGCTTCGTGCGTACATCCACAGAGTACGTAGGTATGCTCATATTTTATTTTTTTGGGAGCATTTAGTACTACCCTTTTTATAACCCTGCATAATTAAAATATTTCAAAATGAAAATATCAGTTTATTATTTCATCTCGTTGCCGTTGGGGGAGGGGGAGGGAGGTTAGCAGGCCGTTAATCAGGTTTTGGCAAGTATTACTAGGTGAATAACTAAAATATGATTACAATAATACTATTGAGTATATTTCAGATGACTTACAGGAAATTCATTTTGTGGACTTGGTTTGCAGGCAATGTCCATAGTCTCGGAGGCCGGGGATGGAATAAATGCTTGTGGAATATCTCCCAATTGCAGATTATATGTATCAATATCCCTGAAAATAAACAAATATTTAGGTCTTCCACCATCTTCATCTGCCTAGCCTTTTCCAAACTGTTTTTGGAGGTGGCCACTGTATATCTGACCTCCACAACCCAGTTAGGTACAAGAAAAATTCAAGAAAGCAGCCAAGAATGTTTGATAAATTCTGAGTTGAGTATAACTAGGAGTTTACTAGTCCTGATTTTGATAAGGAACATAGATTAAAACTTTAAGTAGAGTTATACTAAAGTATAATCAGCCTACGTTCCCACTGCTGGGACATAGGCCTCCTCTCGGTGAGAGAGAGTAGGTAATGTACCACGCTGGCCCAGTGCGGGTTGGTGGATGTCTTCGAATAATTGGTCCTAATATTTTTATTGTATTCCTTTGGCGGTTTTCTTCACAATGTTTACCTTTACTGGTTTTGAAAGCAGTGGCGATGAAATAAACTACACAAAGTAAAGCGCGTGGGTACAGGACAATTACAGGATTAAAACAATCATACTTACAACAGCAACTCCTGATCGTCGATACCCTGGTACTCCAGGTCGTAAAATTTGGGAGAATTCATGATTATTTCTAAAACAAAGAGAAAAAGATTTACAGAAACCACAAACAATGATGATGTTTATTTTGCTATCTGTATAAGGAAATTAATAATGCTTGCACGCAATGATGAGCATGTCAACTGCATTTATTGTGTAAGTGCTCACTTAATCAAATGTTTCACAAAAATAATTAGTTAAGTAAATGAACTTGTTCTTTAGTCTGACAAGTTGAGAAGACAACTTCAATATACATATAGAGACCAGTAGTGGATCCAGGATTGTTGTTTGGGAGGGGCTTGACCCCACTGAGGGTAGGTTTTAGCAAAGAAAACACTTAAACAGGTACCAGATGCACGGATTTAAAATTCGTCATGCAGATAAACTTGAAAATAATTATAATACTTACCAAGTTAAGGATAATTGATGACAGTAAAATTGTACCTTCAGTAGTGAAATGCTTGCTAAAAAGTTGAATTTGAATAATATCAAGTTCACTTTAAGATTTATCATGGAAGAACTCAAATGCTTTTGGAGGGGGGGCTTGAGTTCCTTAGCCCCCCTGGATCCACCGCTGATACAGACTATAATCAAAAGCGAGTTTTTTCTTTTGAGCAAGAGAAATGGAACAAAATGTGACCCCTAGGGTAGGGAAGAGAAGGATAGGAAAACCCTTGAAAACATTGCAGGATGACTTGGCGAGGACGGCTGGAAAGACATGGACTAGATAGACAAGAAACAGGGAGAATTGGAAGGGGTTGGACGAAGCGTTTGCCAAAAAGCACACAGAGACTCAGAACCTATATTAAACCTTTTGTACTAAAACTATCACACTAAAAAAACACTACTTATAAATAATCAAAATCAAATAAAAAAATTTCCTTACCAGGTAAGTACCTATATTGTAAGTACCTGTATCTAAATTTCTATATTGGAAGTTGAAAAAGTATAATTTTTATACATTATATACTTTGCATTACACTTTAATTTGATACATTTCATTTAAGACATTATTGAGATATCTATAGGTAGGTAGGTACTAGGTTATACAGGTTGGTGTTCACAACTCCACATCAATGTGCTTATTTTGCATACAGTGATATAAAAATGAGTCATCATTTTCCAAGTTTAAATATAACTATTAAGTATCTGATCAGTAACTTTTAGCTTCATAGATGAAATGGGAAGAAGCGTAATTCCTAAAAAGCTTTTCAGGTATAGCCTGATCACTGATAACATTTATCATTGAACATACTTTCAGAATCAGGAGTGGAAAGGGTTCTATTTATAGAAAAAGATAAATGATAAGAAATTATGGTAGTATCACAGTTAATAATATTAAGTACCAAGTACTTAAATACCTATCTAGTACCAAAGTACATTCCTTGCACATAAAATTTTAGAAAAAAAAACCTTTTTAAGACAGCTTAAGCTCGTTAATTAATGTACAGTCGCCGTCAGACATATTGTAGTAGGCAAGGTGACCAAATACTTCTGAAGAACTTAGATGTCAATAAGTTCCATACACTACAAGTTACCATTAATATCTGAACATTCATTACTTCATTAATATCTGAGCAGATGCTTATCAATAATTTCTATAAGTACACACAACTAACCAAAAATAACTGAACACTTACAACGTCATGTGTATCTATGCAGATTAACACTGAGCTTACCAAATTCATTACTGTGTGATATAAAGGACAAACCAAAATCAAACACTAACTAGGAATCTATGGTATAAATATGATGAAAAGGGAATAAAAATTGTATAGAAAATCATTTGTATCGATTACAACTGATATATGTTAAAATCAAACTATTGAATAAAAATAGATCTTGGTTTTGTAATGATAAATTATTTTTGTATTTTATTTATTTGTGACAACATAGATAAATTATTACTATTTTGTGTATTCTCAATGCTTAATAATGCTTCGTTTGTGCGACATTCATTCCCATCCCTCTTTCACCATTTTACCCCATAAGTTTTCAGTGGGATTAAGGTCTGGACTTTTTGGCATTATACTTTTTCTTAGATAATTACTTGACGTTGTAAGTGTTCAAATAATTTTGGTTAGTTGTGTGTATAGAAATTATTGACAAGCAACTACTCAGATTTTAATGAAGTAATGAATGTTCAGATATTAACTTGTAGTTTAAGGAACTTGAAAAAACTTGGAAATTGCTTATGTTAATTTTGTATGCCATATATATTGGCAAACACAGTGCACATATATAGACAACAAACTATCTGTAACCATACCTATGTTAACAAAATAAATGATTGATTGAACTTATTGACAATTATAATTTATTGTTCCGAAGTATTTGGTCACCTTGCTTGCTACACAATTCTGACGGCGACTGTACCTAAAAAAATAAATAAAACGGAAGTCATGGTTCTTGTTTAACTTGGATTTGTAATCAAAATACATAACTTGAAACAAATTTTGCTGACTAACATTGTTTCAAAATGATCTGAAAATAATATTTTAGATGATAACATTTTACTGAATGTTATATTCCCAATTTTCGAGCATGAACTGAAGACTTGTAAGTTAAAAAAACTTACAGGTCTTCAGTTGCACTTGAAAAGTAATGTAGTTAATAACCTATAACATTGGAATTTCCCACCTAATTAAAATTATCGGTCATTCATTTATTTAATTCCACACAAAAATAGGTCATCATCTAAACACAATCGGCAAGTATGATCGATTTTCTCTACGGTTTTGACGTAGGCTTTTTATTTGTGATAACTTTTTTTACTAACCGAAAACTCAGTCATACAACATCAAAGACATGAAGAAAAGTTCTGAGTATTGGTTAGAAAACTGAATTAAAACTAGATTATGTTACAAGTTCTGAGATCGCCGTTACTGTTTCTTCTTTTGGTTATCAATAGTTTACGTGAAAATATACCAAAATGTGATTTTCAAACTTCAGGTAGAATTGTGGTGAAATAGTTTGAAGTGCTCTAAACTTACCTTTTAAAATTAAAAACAACTCAAATTCAAAATACAACAATCCTCCAAATGTTTTTGTTCGTGAACACAGTACAAAACGCTGCTACTACATTGAAAAAAAACTTTTAAACACAACAAAGTCCGCGGACAGCAAGTGCACTCCATTCAACGCTAACGCAAAGCAAATCAAATCACATAGTTCGTTCACAGATTAATAATAAAGTTGTGCGAATACTGCGAATGTGAGGTACTGCGGAACGGGTTGAGGAGAGGGGTACCTTAAATTAAAATTACCATAATATTTGCCTTCAGGCTTCTACTAACAACAATAATATTAGAATTTATTGTAGGAGTACAGTTCTCAAACGAACAATAGTACTTTTAGAGTTACAGGAACGCAGTTATTGATTATCCTAATGCAGACTAATCTATGTATTGGAAGTTTGATTCATTTCATGGCTAACTCTTGATTTATAAAATTAATACTAGAATAGAAGTTATTTTCATAAAATGGCAAGATTTTTTATAATTAAACTTTAGTGTTACTGTTACAAAAAAATCCTTGTGTGCGCATTATTTCTTTTCTCTTGTAGCCGCTTCTCAAACCTTTATAGTGGCTTGTTCCATAGATATTATTAATATTTTAAGCATGTCTCCCACGGGTTTTTTGTCAGTATTTATACAAAATATTAATAAATGAAATAATTTATTAATTTATCTAATAGAAACAATGGAGCACCGCCAATATTTTGAAGTAGAAACCAGAAACAGAAGCAAAATTCATTAAACCTCCTCGCACAACAACAAAAAAAATAAAAAAAAGTAGTTGCCACAACCAAAAATCACAAAAGAATGAGAAAAAAAATACTCGAACTCCGCTTCACTTGTGTTTTTTTTCTAATTTTACTGTCATTAGGCCGATAATTTGATGCATATTTTGTATGCAACAGTTATTTTGACTTGTTAAAGTGCTCTATTATGTACCAAATCATCGCGGGGAATGCTCTAAGTGCGTCTATAAACTAAAATCAATAACAATCATTGACCAACAAAGGTACGCTTGTGTTTGCTTTTGCTGAGCATATAACCTGTGTTTTGTGCTGGCGTCCGGTTGGCGTCCGTCACAATTAACGCGAGAATGTTTGATATGCGTTGTATGGTTGCGATATCGATGTAGAAATGAGTTTTATTGCGATCGCGTACTGTGCTATTGTAAGTGGTTGTTGTTTTTAGTTACCAAGATGAATTATGAAGCCGAAAGAGCCATGAATCAGAAGCGATTGCGAATGGAGGGCGAACCGGGCCACGGTGTTGTCCAGGGGAACGGTTTGCCGCTAAACTACATAGGTAAGTGAACTTTGAGCGCGAAACGCGCAGGAAATTGGTTATATTACGGAAGTTTTGACGTTGTTTTCATTGTTGTAGATAATGGTCATCAAATACCCTATCAGCCGTATGCTGGTGCGTATAACACTCATTATCCGCCTCCGGAAGCGTTTTCGCCGTATGGGCCTCCGCCCCCTGGGGGCTATGCCCCTCAGAACCTGTCTTACGCGCCGCCTGCGCACCAGAACTACCCGCATCACCAGAGTTTCCCGCCACAACAGCCACCACAGGCACAGTTGCACATGCCACAGTCCCATATGGGTGAGTTTACATGTCAAAATTTTCACAATATTTTTATTATAAAAAATACATATAGCAAAACATTGTCAGCTTGTAGACTATAATAGATTTTGTCTAATAGGAAATAGAGGTCATATTTGTATGTTTATTTTTGACAGATTTTAAATATTGACAGATAAAATTTTATCTATGGAGGCTGTATTGTTTTAACTTTTTTTAACAAAAAAGTGTATATTATTCAAATAAACTTATCCTATCACCATACATAGTTGAATAATACAAATAGGGCAATATAAAAAACTTTTTTACAAAAAAAAACAACCGACTTCCGAAAAACACTATAAAGTGAAAAATAACTTTAATTTCGGAAGTCGGTGTCTTTGGATTTGTATTTCAGTTTTTTGCCACCGACTTCCGAAATTAAAGTTATTTTTCACTTTATAGTGTTTTTCGGAAGTCGGTTGTTTTTTTTTGTAAAAAAGTTTTTATTTTTCACTTTTTAGTGGGTCAGTTTGTAATTTATCTAAGTTACAATAGCCTAATGTCAACTGCTCATCACCATTTACAAAATATTGCTTTACCCGATGCAGGGACGTTAATTGTTGAGGAGTTTCCCTAATAAGAGCCAGGAGAACTGGAGCTGTTTGAGAAGTCACCATCAGCTCTATTTCACCATCAAAGTGAAATATTTGTCATTGAGTAGTTCCGATAGCCATCTGTGGTCTTTATCATCAGCTCCACTTTACCAAATGATGATTTTCGAGAGCAAATGCTCAAAAAAGTATTTTCCAAATCGGTTCGTAAATGACGGAGTTATGAAATATGAAAAAGATCGTTAATGTAGATAAATTTTTAGGTTTTTGTTGATTTTTCAAAAACTGCTTGTCCGATTTCGATAAAATTTTCATGGGACCATTTGGAAAGCATAACCTTCCCAACAAAACAAGATTTTTTCAAATCGGTTGGCAAACGACGGAGTTATGCGCGAACAAACATAAAAAAAAAAAAAAATACAAACATCCGAATTGAGAACCTCCTCCTTTTTTTTAGAAGTCGGTTAAAAAAAAAACTACATATAATTATAATAACAACAAATATTTATAAACCTGTTTTCTCTCTGTTAATGTCTTTCATATTGAAGCTATACTAAGTACAAAACTTTTATAATTACAATTAAATTTATTTTTAAGTCTTTGTGTATTGTGACTTGACTGCACTCTGTCAGTTCAAGGTTATGGTGACGTGGGAGTGCACAAGCCGGCATGGCCTCCGCAGCCACACCTGCTGCCGCCGCTTGACACACAGAAGCCTCTTGATGTGAAGCAGCTGAAGTCTGAGATCAAACTTGAGCCGACAGATGCTCAGAAACGGCCACATCCTGAGAATGAGATGATGGTAAGTATATTATAATTTTTATTGACAAGAAATAATCTTGTCAATTATTGATTTGTTGCTTCAATCTGGGTTAGGTGTTTATGCATGCATGATTTGAGCCTTTATTTAAAAAATACTAATAATACATAATTTAACTTCTAATTTACTTTTTCTTACAGAATTTTCTAAATGTTTTACTAACTTTATTCAAGCTATTCTTTGTTACTGTTCCATGTTTTGATTAATTATTATGGCAATACTTAAATATTTGTCTCTGGTAACTAAACATTTAAATTTACTATTTTTTTTTGTGAATGATGATTGTTTATGGTTTCATTAGCAAATTACAGGTAAAAGTATGTGCTTCGGTAATCTTCGTGTTTCCGAATTAGAACGAACAGCGTGCCACAAAGTAACCCCCACAGAGGCAATGCTTCTCAGGTTTGTTCTACCGCACTTTGTAGAAGCACACCTTTCATTGCGCATTTGTATGAAGTTCTCTCTGTACCTATTCCTGTATCAGATCATCATTAGTCATACAAAAGTTACAAAACGTTTTTTGGAATTGCATAGAGTTGTTAATCCATAATTTTATAAACATGGTAATACAAAATTGGCAAGTACTTCCATTGTTGTAACAGCTCTATATTAGATCTCATAATCGCGCTTTCTTATTTCCGAAGACAGGCGACGATTCCCGAAGTGCATACTTTTCATAGGACAGTTGTATCATGAATCTAAATAGTTTGGTGCTATTGTATTTTTCTTTCTTTCTTTTTTATGTGTATTATAATAATGTGTGTATATGTTCAATCAGGCTCTACAGGCACGGCAGAGAGAGTTCAATGTCCACATTCCCAGTACTTTGGTTAATATTTAAACATCATATTTTAAAATTACAGTGGAACCTTGGTTATGCAATGGGTCTTATTCCAAATATTCCATTCGATCTTATGTTGAGAATCAGAACTTTTGTAATGCAAATATGAGATCTCCAAAAGTACAAATGCTCTTCCTAGTTTTTAGGGTTCCGTGCCCAAAGGGTAAAAACTGGACCCTATTACTAAGACTTCGCTGTCTGTCCGTCCGTCCGTCTGTCCGTCCGTCCGACTGTCCGTCCGTCTGTCCGTCCGTCTGTCCGTCTGTCCGTCCGTCTCTCTGTCACCAGGCAGTATCTCAAGAACCGCGACAGCTACACAGTTGAAATTTTCACAAATTATGTTTTTTTTTTGCTGCTATTTAGCTATAACAACGAAATAAAATAAATATTTAAGGGGGCTCCCATACAACAAACGTGTTTTTTTCGGCGTTTTTTCCTTGTGGTACGGAACCTTTTGTGTGCGAGTCCGACTCGCACTTGGCCAGTTTTTTTTTATTGGCTGCTGTCTTAGAGCTCAATTTATCGATGTATTTCTTTTTTTTATGGGTCTAAAATGTTTAGCTTATCCACTTCATAACTTGATGAGAGAAATTTCTTGTTGAGTATTAATTGATTCCATGCTTACAACTTTCACAGTACCTATAAAAAGACTGCACATTCTTATTAATTCGTGTTTATTTTCTATCATCTGGTTGAACTTTAAGTGCTTATAAAAGAGTTTGTTTCTGCCACCAAGAAAGGCTGCAATAACATACACTGTTTCGGCTGCTGCCGCTGTGTTAGGCTCCGAAATAATGGACGCTAGATACTGACGTGAATCTACTGTATTGCATTAATTAAATATACAAGTTCTGAAGTTCTGAATTTGAATATAAATATAACGGGCGACGTCCGCAATGCGATGGCGGGACGACGACTGGCGCCCCTGGCGACGCGAAGTGGAGGCGCGGGCGCGGCTTGGCTCCGCGGGCACGGCGGTAGAAAGTCCTGCCGTGCGCCATCTGGCGGTGGCGGGGCCGAAACATACACCTTAGACTTCTCGTCTTTTACTGAAAGTTCGGCAAACCTCTTGGTGCAGCACGTCTTAAGCGTAGCAAAGACTGAAAGAAGCCCACAACAGATCTCTTGATATTAAATACGAAACTTTATTGACAGTATAATAAAGTGCAAAGTTTTATCAACACACAGCAAACAGTTCGTCGGGCGCCTGCTCTCTCGCTCTTTTGCACTTTATGGCATTGAAAATAAAGTTGATTCTTCAATGTCATCAAAAAATCTTTGGGTTTTCCCTTCTCTCGGCTTTAGGCTGCCACAAACTCTTCCATTCAAGAGGATCATTGCCCTGTTACATAAAAAAGGTTCCACTGTACTGGTTAGTTAATACTCATTCATTTGAGTGAATGATTGAATGTAATGACTTGTTGTTGCAGGGTGGGGATCTGGATCAACCCAAAATAAAGATAAAGACAGATATATTCAAGCCTGATGAGTTAGCGCATAGGCAGGATAAGCCCATTGGTATGTACATTTACGAAATACCTGTTAATTTTATGTATTTTCCTCACCCTCTCTATGAGAGTGTATTTGTCTTCATGAAAGAAACAAATAGTTGAAATGTCATTTCTCTTCCCACTCTTGCTACGTTAGTCAGTATGGTAAGTTAAACGGGAGGATTGTGTTACGATCAAAATGTATGGGAAAGGATTTTTTTTTTAAATAATCTAATCCTTATTATGATTATGGCGGCCAATTTCAACGGAGACTAGCCTTTTGCGCGAGAGAGATCAGGCGCAGGACCAATGGATTAACGTGCTTTCCGACAACTTCCAAACTTCGGGCTGTTATTAAAAAAATCCTAATGGCAAAACTCAATAACACTGGCTGACCTGGGAATCGAACAGAGGACCCCACGCCCAGCAGTCGCGCTTGCGACCACGAGCTAAACGGGGCAGTTAACATTTAGTGATCCCATGTTAAGACGACACCGACCGCGCAGTGGCGCCCTCATCGTTTGTTTGGTTATTTCTTTTATTTTAGAATGAAAATGCTCAAAATAAGCATGTTACATTGTGCTCCACAAGATTATACGTTATTATTATTACAAGCTGTAGTTATAAATTGTTAAGTTTTATTATAAGTAAGTATTCTTAAGTTTTAAGGATTATAAATAAAACTAAACTAACTTTTTTTTATTCTAAAATAAAAGAAATAACCAAAGAAACGATGAGGACGCCACTGCGCGGTCAGTGTCGTTTTAAAAGTTGTTAATTTTCAGGGGTACTACATTATGTATGTTCCTCATTAAACCTACCATACTGTCTAAAGTAGGTACATTATAATCTTTGTAATGTTGTTTAATACATTTTAGTTGATTTGATAAATTAATTTCATTCTAGATGTTGGTCAAAAATCTTTGTCACTGGATGTGGTACAGAAGCCTGCTGATCTGCAAAATAAAGGTACTTACCGAACATTATTTTCATTATACAACATTATTTTTAGTACATGCGAAACCCGAAACATGAGTCTTCGCTCGAAAGTTTTTGAATTTGAATTTAAAAGTTGGACACTGAGCGACACTAAGTAGGTTCCAATCTCCACGCCGAACGGTTAGGTACCTAGATACTATTATCAATGAGCGCAAAACGGCGCGGCGCGAACGGCGCGGCACGAACGGCGCTGGTGAGCATGTTTTTGTACGGACAAACAGGTAACTTAACAAGCAAATAACTTTGTGATTTTTCATGATACAGTTGTGAAATTTTGTACATAGATTCTTTACATAAAAATATTAGACACATGTTTCGGCTTTCACATATACTAAAAATAATGTTGTATATTTAAAACTTCCTTAGGAAATTTGACATAAACCAACTGTTTAAATACCTAAACGGTGGTTTGAATGTTGTTAAACTTAGGCTTAAATACACAAAGTAAAGTGCCTCCATGGATTCGAACTCCCGAACTACAATTCGTAAGTCGGGCCCAATACCACTGTGCCACCACTGCTCTCGTGTGTGAAAAGATGGGAAAAATTCATACAAAATGTGGGAAAAGATATCTGAGGATTTTTGCAATTCGGCGCCATATCATGGCATAGCTTATGGGGCTGTTCATTTATTACGTAAGAAAATTTGAGGGGGGGGGGGGTCCAAACAAGTCCTAAGTGTTCTTACGTGGGGGTGGGAGGGGTCTAGATTGTTTTTACTTCATCATCATCATTTCAACCGAAAGACGTCCACTGCTGGACACAGGCCTCCCCCAAGCACCTCCACTTCTACCGGTTCTGTGCTTCTCGCATCTAACGGGTTCCTGCGGCCTTCACAAGGTCGTCGGTCCACCTTACGACTACGTCTTCCGGTACGCGGTCGCCACTCCAGAACCTTTCGGCCCCATCGGCCATCTGTTCTGCGAGCAATGTGCCCTGCCCACGGCCACTAAAGTTTGGCAATTCTTCGGGCTATGTCGGTTACCTTGGTTCTCCTGCGGATCTCCTCATTCCTGATTCGATCACGCAGGGAAACTCCATGCATAGCCCTCTCCATTGCCCTTTGGGTGACTTTTAGCCTTCTTATAAGACCCATTGTGAGCGACCACGTTTCAGTGCCATAAGTCATCACTGGCAACACGCACTGGTCAAAGACTTTCGTTTTTACTTAAGATCACAAAAATAAGCAAAAATTCCAAGTTTAAAATTTTTTTTGATACTTTTTCTTTGCAATTTTGGTAGAATACTGATGTTACGTAAGATTGAAAGGGGGGGGGGGGAGGTGGTTCATCCAAGTCTTATTTTTTCTTACGTAGGGGAAAGGGGGGGTTAGAAAGTGGTCAAAATTGTCTTACGTAATAAATGAACAGCCCCTAATCAGCCTCTCTTCGGGAAGGCCGCAGCCCGTCCAAATCTGCGTCAGCCTTTGGTGCAGAACAATCATTTTCCGTATTTACGTTTTCCAGACGACGGACATCCAATCATCGGAGTTGAAAACAAGTTGATGGACAAACCAGCCGGTAAGCGAATATTTATCACACAAATATTATAAAGGCGAAAGTTTGTGAGTGTGATTGCATGCTCGTTACTTCTTCACGCAAAAACTACTGAACGGATTTGAATGAAAGGAAAATGCCGATTTTAGTATGGAAGGTGGCGTCTTTTTGTTTTCTCGCGGCCATCAACCAAATGTTGTTTTTATATTACAGAACAGTGTAACAAACGAAATTTATTTGACATACATAATTATCTCTAAACTCAGTCTGAAATGAGATTTAAGATTTAGAAGTTTGTATGTGTTTATTAGCATTGAAGGCAATTTTTGACTCCTAGATGCAAGGTTAGCGTTAAGTTACCACAAAATAGCCGCTAAATGTTTTTGGACATTTGAATATTCGGTACACCCTCTCCCGTACGTTACCCACTCCTCACCAATTAGGAATACATACATTGAGTATGATGCTATTTTTCTTACTTTTGAAAAAACCAAACTACAAAATGCCCAAAAGCATTTAGCGGCTTTCTGTTTTGTGGCAAATTGACACTAACCTTGCACCTAGGAGTACTATCAGCGATGGATTTATTCGTGAAACCAACCGTCGACTAAGAGTGATTTCGGCGAACCGTACCATCTGCGAAGAGGAGGTCGCTATACCGTTCTGAGCTCTTCAAAAATTGCTTACAAAGCTAATAAATACTTACAAACTTCTAACTCTTATATCTCATTTCGGACCGAGCTTAGAGATATGTATGTCAAATAAATTTCGTTTGTTGCACTATTCTTTACTAGAAAAACAAGATTTGGTTGATGGCCGCGAGAAAACAAAAAGACGCCAATTTCAGTCATTGTCTTTTGCCACACGGATAGTTTACGACCAGGATTAACACTTAGGATACTTTTTATCCCGATATTCCGACGGGATCGACACTTATGCGGGTGAAACCGCGGGGCGCTGCAAGTTATCTATACTAATAATAAAGCTGAAGAGTATGATGTGCCGAACGGCGCGTACGTGTTCCACGCGCGCCTTAGGGGCCCCTTAGGGCCGAAGCCTGCCGGGCCAGCGGGATTGTCCGAAAGGGTTACCACTGGCCCGGAACATAAAGGGCTAAGGAAGGAACACGGG
Organism: Mesoligia furuncula; assembly: GCA_916614155.1. Classification (NCBI taxonomy): domain Eukaryota; kingdom Metazoa; phylum Arthropoda; class Insecta; order Lepidoptera; family Noctuidae; genus Mesoligia; species Mesoligia furuncula. The sequence goes on from OU744810.1 coordinate 4,132,194, forward strand.
TGGGTTCATCACGGGTGGGAGTCATTTGATGATTTCCCATCCGCAAAAAAAAACATCACGCTATGGCCCTTAGGAGCCGTGTACAAAGAAAAAAAGTTCGAAAGAACGCTAAGCGGTAACGAAATGATGCGAAAGGACCTGGCGGTTTGGGGGAGCAAGTTATTTCACGCGGACGAAGTCACGAGCAAGTGTCCAAATCACAGATATAGATATACCTAGATAACGCAAGTATCGCGAACTGTATGAAAACCAAGCCTGCCATTTTTTGACTACCCACTATGACGTCACAAGCTCGCGCTCTCGCTCACACTTACCCAGCCAGCAGTACACAGGACTGAGCGCGAAAGGGGCGGCTTATGATTTTTATTCGTAAGCTCAAAGCTGGTGCAATTTTTGGCACGCGAAGTAGTTGCTCTTGCGTTATCTAGGTATATCTACTTCTGTGGTCCAAATACTAACGTTTGACGTACAGTACTTACTTCAGTTGTACTTACATTATCAGATAGCTATGTCAGATCACAAACAAATTTACTTCGAGGTAAACAGAATCACACCGGAAAGACCCAAAAAAGTAACATACGAAGCAATTAATTATGATAATCTATATAAAACTGTAAAAGATCATACTTTTTCTGACATGCACAATGATTTCACAACGTTAGAAAAATACCTATTGGATGCTATTTCAAAAAATAAAACAAAAAAGACCAAAATACTAAACAGTCCAAAACAAGAATGGATCAACAATCACCTTATAGCAGCCATAAACAAAAGGAATATTCTGTGGCATAAATTGAAACATTCCTCACCTGAAGACAAAGAGGTAGAAGACGAGTTTCTACAACAGAAGACTAATGTGTGTAAAGAAATTCAATCAACAAAGAATCAATACTATTACAAAGCCTTCAAAGATTGTGAAAAAAATCCTTTTAAAATGTGGCAACTTATTAATAGTTTGGCTAGCAACAAATCAAAACATAACTCTACCCTTGTAAAATTAGACACGCCAACAGGCCAAATTACTGACACAAAGGAAATCTGTGAGTGTTTTAACTTATTTTTCTCAAATATAGGTGCAGAGCTAGCTAGTAAAATTCCAAAATCGTATCATAATAATCAAGCTTTACAAATACCCGCTAGCATAATAGACAATACAGCTAATCTAACACAATTTGAACCTGCAACTATTGCAGAGGTACTTAAAATAATTGAAAATTTAGATGCAAATACAAGCGCCGGTATCGATGGAATAAGTACAAATATGATAAAATGTATTAAAGATCAAATAGTAGAAAATTTAACTCTTTGTATTAATAGGTGTCTAACAGAGGGAAATTTTCCAGAATCCCTGAAAGTTGCAAAAGTCAGCCCCATATATAAGTCGGGAAACAAATCGGATCCAGGTAATTACCGGCCGGTATCTGTGTTACCAATATTATCAAAGGTGTTTGAAAAAATATTACACAGCCGACTTAGTGCATTTCTAAAATCAAAACAGTTCTTATATGAAAAACAATATGGGTTTCGGCCAAAGTCAAACACGGTTACAGCTGCAACCGATTTAGTGACAAAAATCAAATCCAATATTGATAGTAAGAAAATTACACTGGGAGTGTTTGTAGATTTAAAAAAAGCTTTTGATGCTGTTAGTCACGATATACTTTTGTTAAAACTAAATCATCTAGGTATCTCGGGATCCGCTTTAAAAATGTTAAAATCATACCTTAGTAACAGATATCAAATTGTGAGAATCGGTGAAGTCCAAAGTGGACCTCGACAAATCAACTACGGAGTCCCCCAGGGCTCAATCCTTGGGCCATTATTGTTTCTGATCTACATAAATAGCATCCATGAAATCGGTCTAAGAGGGGATATAGCACTGTACGCTGACGACACGAGTTTATTTTACTCAGGTACCTCAGTACGCTCAATTATAGAACAAGCTCAACATGATCTAGACCTCTTACATACTTGGCTTAAATCAAACTTACTGACAATAAATATATCTAAAACCAATTATATTATTTTTGCAGCAAAAAACAAAAAGATTGGTCAGCACAGTAATTTACATATTGATAGTCAAATACTAAAAAGAGTTCATCAAGAAAAATATCTTGGTCTTATACTTGATGATCAATTAACGTGGAAACCACATAAACCACATATAGAGAGTATCAAAAACAAACTCACATCACTAACAGGTGCGCTCCGTGGTATAGTGCGAAGTCTACCTAGACATGTGCGTTATACTATATATAACTCCATGGTTAAATCGCACTTGGACTACTTGATTGAGATCTGGGGAACTGCTGCCAAATCAAACCTAAAAATACTCCAAATTGCCCAAAATAGAATAATCAAAACATTATTTAGGTATAACTATTTAACTCCTACTGAAACAGTCTACAAAGAAACACAACTTATGAATCTCCATCAAATCTATAAGTACAACACATGCATACTCGTAAGGAAAATTCTAACGAAAGATATACATTCTCAGATAAAATTTACAAAAAGGGCACAAACTTATAAAATTTTAACAAGACAAGCTAATGACATCTGCTTAACCCAGCCTAGGACTAAATATGGAAAAAGGAATATTATGTATGAAGGGGCCAATTTCTATAACAAACTACCTAAAGACATAAAAGAAATCAAATCGTCATACATTTACAAGAAAACTTTAAAAAAATATATATTACAAAATCTTTCCCTTCCTTTCGATTAATCAAAAATAATAAATATTGATAGTCTACATAAATATATAAAATTAATATTAACCGAAAAAAAAAAAAGTAAAACAATTTAATAAATCGCTTATGTTTCTGCACCGTGTCGTAGGCCTTAGTAAATAGGCAACGACTGTTAAATTGCACCCTACCCTCAACGCTCAAAATTGTGTTGTTTCTTGTGTGTAACCTACCCTCTTCTGATTTATTTATTTTGTACTTATTATGCTAAAACGATGTATGTTATGTCGAAGTTTTATTGTAATGATAGTTTTAAGATACATTTCTGTTTTTATCTACGCTTACTGGCAGATAACATTGTTTTATACCTATTTATGTTTTCTCTATAAGTGAATTGTAATTCTTTTGAGAAAATAAATATCTTTAACCGTAACATTATCATACTACGAACATTGGGTACTGAGATAGCACTAATATTTGGAACAACCGGATCGGAGCAACGACGTGCAGGAATCCATTAACCTCATTGGCTGAAATCTACATCGCTATCATTGCTCGATTCCTACTCGTCTTTGGTCCGCTTCGATCGTTTACGTCTCAGTGGAAGCGCACCCTTCTTCTTAGCATATCGATGGCAAATAAGAAAGCTGTTAAAAAAGTTCATCTGGATATATCGTTATATCTGGATCTTGTGGGTACCTAAAATCAATTATCGTTTCAAAATTAATTTAATGTCTCTCATGATTCAAAAGATCTTCAAATTTCGTATAAATAGTAGGTATAGGTTTTTGCTATAACGATAATTTGTGTCACAGGAGTTGGTGCATCACTAGTTATGTTTACCAAATAATAGAGGAAAAGAGATAGCTAAAAAATTACATTCAGAAGAAAGGGACGCAAACATAAAAGACATCAACGAGAGTCGTTGCATCTTTTTCACCTACAACTATAACCAGTATAAGATGAACTCCGATAATAATATCAGAAAATAATTCTAATTAGGGTTATGTAACTATTAACTTACCGATGAAATGTTATGCCATCTTTCCAGAAACTCGAAGTTTGGCTATTGTAACCACACCAACGTATTGTGCAAGGGGCCATTATAATAACTTATTTTCACCAATTTTTATTGACTTACGCGGAAGTGTTTACGGCTCACAGAAGTGGTCGAACGTGAACCGAAATTCTTGAGTGGTGACCTATATCAGATCTATAAGTCTGATGTGTTGACAGTCATCGGTCGCCTGTTATGAGGCGTCTATGTGCTGTATGGTCGTTGTCCTTTAGGTACCTACTTACTTTTTTGCAGAGCGGCCCGTTGATAAAAAATGTATTTTAATATCTATAGTCGACCTCGTAATAGCTTTACCACCCTAGGTTGAATGCCACTTGCATGTCAAAAACCGACAAGGTGTATTTGTCTATAAGACAGTTAGATATTTTCTACCTAAGTGCAGTTTCAATTTACTGGGAATTGTTGTCAAAAGTGGTGTTACGAGCAATTACGAGGTCGACGATACTTTACAAAATACATATGCACCTACCACTGTTTGTCTCTGCATCACCCAAAGGTTGACTGGTAGAAAATGCCTATGGCGTTAAGTCCGCCTCTGTACATTTATGTGCTTGAAGTATTAAATAAATATGTTCAAATTGGATTGATTTGTTTGTTGCGCAGAAGCGTGCAAGGCTGAAGGTGCGGCGGAAGGCGGCGCGGGCGACTTACAACGCGCAGCCGAGCCCACCACGCTCACTGACAAGAGGTAGATATATTGATTCTTCTTTTCTTCAATCGGTTCCTCATTATTGCGGATCGTGGTCACTTGCCCCCCTTTTAAGAGGACAATTTGCCTCCATCGACTCCACGTCCAAAGTTGCCATCACCACCTGCTGTAATTTGCAAAATATATTGATTAGTACCTAATTAAATAGAAAGACAAGTAGTCTTTCAGTATTATTTCTTCGCCTCTACAGTAAAGCTTATGCAGGTGAAGGTGAAGTAAAAACTAAAACATACATACACTCGAAAAACATAACCCTCCTTCTGGTGCAGTTGGGTAAAAAGGTAAAGAGTTAATTCAACCCGACAGCATCTTAAAAGCAGGTGTCTATTTTGACAAAGTTTTTTTTTGCTTATCTTGGGAATAGATGCAGACTACTGGATTTTTACTTGACCACAAAGAACCACTACTAAAAGCCTGTTTAATTTAATCTGTATTCAAATCTTCTCCAGCATCTTAAAAGCAGGTGTCTATTTTGACAAAGTTTTTTTTTGCTTATCTTGGGAATAGATGCAGACTACTGGATTTTTACTTGACCACAAAGAACCACTACTAAAAGCCTGTTTAATTTCATCTGTATTCAAATCTTCTCTCAACTCATGAGTTGCTGTTATTTTGGCCATCCTATCATTAGGTTTGACCCCTCCGGCCGTTTTCGCAACTGGGGTTCGCAACCAGTTGCGAATTAAGAATTTTTATTCTTTGTTCGTAACTAGTTGCAAATCCACAAAATAGAGTATCTACACGAAGGTTGCGAATAAGGAAAAAAATATATTTTGGCGTAACTGGTTACGAAAATTAATCATCAGGATGCCTAGTTGCGGTTAAGGAAAAAGCTTTCTTGATTCGCAACTAGTTGCGAACAAAGAATATAAATTCTTAATTCGCAACTGGTTGCGAACTCCAGTTGCGAAAACGGCCGGAGGAGTTTGACGGCTTGTTGAATCTCTCATGGACCTTTTCTAATGAAACCATATGTACAACTTTACTTGCAAAAAAATATAAACACATACATAGAACGACAGTTACGGCTTGACAACTGTCTTTGAAGCGACGTATGAATAAGCGTCCGCACGCCGTAACTTTGTTGCAGCAGCGGCAACATAGTTAGTTTTATAACTCAACTCAAAGCATTTATTTCAAATTAACAAATTACAGGCACTTTTGAATTGTTGCTAGCTGTAGCTAGTTGCCCATTTCAAAGCGTAGTAGATTCCTATGGAGAAGAACTGGCTAGAATAGGCTTATAGTATAAGGGGATTTGTGTTCAATCTTGACATTTTATTGGTTGTTTCAGTGAAGAGGACAGGAAACCGTTCAGCAGTCCAGAGCTTCCAAAATCCGGTTCTATACCTGGGAAAGTGCCGACTCCAGGCAGCGAGGTAAACTAGTTTTATACTAATTTTTTAATTGAACCTTTTTTTCACCATCATCAGCTTCATCATATTTTCATCTACTGTAAGTCCTTTGATGGTATTTTTCATAGTTGGTTACGTAATTCAATGATTATTGTCAAACTTGCATTCGGATTTCGCGCTTTAGATTCCTTTAGAAACATTGCTTAAATGTCAGTCATTGAAGGGAAGTTTATATACACGGTTATTGGTAAACACAACAACAACCTCTATGAGATCATTGTACTCATCATTATGAACAACTTTTACTATGGGATCAAACATGAAATCGCGAAAAAAAAATCAGCGGTGCTATTCTATAAAAATCTCACCGTGAAAACTTAGGTGAAGTGATCGTGGAGTGAGCTGTCAATAGTGTCAATTCTTAGCAAAAACAAACTCACTTCACCTAAGTTTTCACGGTGAGATTTTTATAGAATCGACCAGCAGCTATTCCCTACATTTATATTCGTATAACTCGTCAAAATGTAGGGAACAGCTGTTTTTTTTTTTTTCGCGATTTCAGGTTAGGTCCCATAGTAAAAGTTGTTCATAATGATGAGTACAATGACCTCTTAAAAGGTTGTTAATGTTTTACCAATAACCCTGTATAAACCCCAATGTGTTTTAATTGCTATAGAATGAATTTGCTTTAAAATATCTACGATAGTAATTAGGTAGTAATTATCTAATCAGACATAGTGTTTTTTCTGCACGAAAAGTTCAGTTATCATACACATAACACATAGTCACTGCACCCGTTAAATTTTGAGAATAAAATCGTCACTGTCGACAGCCCAAAAAGAGGGGGAGACCGAAGGGCTCCACCAACAAGCCGAAGGCGCCCGGGGCCCCGCGGGCCCCTGGACCAGCCACGCCGGGCCCCCGGGCCCCGCCGCCGCGCTCCCTGCCGCCGCCGCCCCGCCCGCGCGCGACGGGATACCAGTATGCTATCAGACCATTCAGGAAGGACTTCTCTGGGATACAGTTTAGAAGGTTAGCTTGATGTTCTTTTTATTTCACTTGTATAAAAAAAAAGATTTAAACTACCAGCGTCCCGCGGTTTCACCCGCACCCGTGTCGATACCGTGGGAATATCGGGATAAAAACTATCCTATGTCCTTCCCCGGGATGCAATCTATCTCTCTGCCAAATTAAATCGAAATCCGTTCGGTGTTTTAGGCCTACACCAATACCGACAGACAAACAGAGTTACTTTCTAATTTATAATATTAGTATGAATAAGGTTCTTATGTCCATATGTTAGATGTGTTGGATCCTCTAAAAATATTAGTGTAATTACATTACAGGTGAATCTTTGAACCAGCCATAAAATTATGGTTAAATAATGATAGATTTTTTCTGGTAATCTTAAGCCAAAGTATTTTTTCACGCAATGACGGTTGGTTTCTTATACAAAATATGCGGTCTCTTTAGCAGAGATACTTATTATGCCCCGTACTCACAATGTGAGTACCGTATGTCATACGGTATAACTCGATCGAGCAAACATATCGGTGATAGTAGCCGCTCTGGCTCTACGCCCACACATTCAGCATTTATCTATCGAGAGACGCGCGACGTTCGGTATTCACCGAACTGTTCGAGCCAAAATATATCTGTTCAACAAAGAAGACAGCGAAAATTAAAGAAAATGTGTAAAATATGGGAGGTACCGGTTAAAACATCCTTAACTGTGCGTCGCGACGTTGTTCCAGGGACGTAGCGACGTTGTCTCAGGGACGTCGCGACTTTGTCCCAGGTACGTCGCAACGTTGTCCTAGGGACGTCGTGACTTTGTTCCAGGGACGTCGCGACGTTGTCCGAGGGACGTCGCGACTTTGTTCCAGGGACGTCGCGACGTAGTCCGAGGGACGTCGCGACTTTGTCCCAGGGACGTCGCGACGTTGTCCCAGGGACGTCGCGACTCTGTCCCAGCGACGTCGCGACGTTGTTCCAGGGACGTCGCGACGTTGTCCTAGGGACGTCGTGACTTTGTTCCAGGGACGTCGCGACGTTGTCCGAGGGACGTCGCGACTTTGTCCTAGGGACGTCGCGACGTTGTCCCAGGGACGTCGCGACTCTGTCCCAGCGACGTCGCGACGTTGTCCCAGGGACGTCGCGACTCTGTCCCAGCGACGTCGCGACGTTGTTCCAGGGACGTCGCGACGTTGTCCCAGGGACCTCGCGACTTTGCCCAGAGACGTCGCGACTTTGTCCCAGCGACGTCGCGACTTTGTCTCAGGGACGTCGCGACGTTGTCCCAGGGACCTCGCGACTTTGCCCAGAGACGTCGCGACTTTGTCCCAGCGACGTCGCGACGTTGTCCCAGGGATGTCGTGACGTTGTCCCAGTGACGTTGCAAACCGGTATCCCCCACGACCCCTAAAATTTCCATGTATTCCATTTTCAAAGGCGATGGAGCGACGACTGCCTCGACTCTTCCCACATACCCAACGAGGTATACTTCGGCGATGTCCCTGTCTCCATGGAAGTTCTGTTCAACTATTACGACGCGAATGCCGAGCGAGAGAAGCTGGCAACACAGGCGGCGCAGATCGCTGCGCAGAAAGCCGCTGCGGCTAAGTTAGCAGCTGCCAAGTTGCAAGCTAGGGGGCTCATGCCCGCTACCAGTGAGGTTAGTTTTGTGAATACTTTTTCTACGTTTATCAGTACGTTTCATAGTAATAAAAGGCCTTCGGAATTCATCTGCCTAGCCTTTTCCCAATTATTTTGGGGTCGGCTTCCAGTCTAACCGTATGCAGCTGAATAAGAGCGACTGCCATCTGACCTTTCGGAAGTGTCAATAATTAAAACTTGAAGTTATAAAAAAACAAGAATGTACTTATGTTATAAGTTTTCCCCGAAAATTGTATTAGTACACTGCCCACACCAAGTTTTTCTAACGCACAAGTATACAAGTCAAGTCTTTGAAAATGCTGATAAACTCACAATCTCAAATATATAAATTGAAATAAACATACAGGCGAAGTAAAAAACTGGCCAAGTGCGAGTCGGAATCGCACACGAAAGGTTCCGTACCACAAGGCAAAAACGCCGAAAAAAAAACACGTTTGTTGTATGGGAGCCTTTTCTGTTATAAAATATTGCGTTTATCTCCAGGTGACAACGGTAGATTCTTCATCATCAGACGATTCCTCAGGATCTTCCGGCAGCGACTCGGAGGAAAGTGACGAAGTAAGTACACACTACTTTCATTTGATATTTATCGCCAAATCAATATTTTTTACGTTGTTGCTATCATAATTATTATGCATAGATAACATTGACATTGGTGAAATTGTGTGAAATGAAAGTTTTTTTTTCCATTTTCATGGTCATCATTACATTTATTATTTCATTTCCAAAGTCATCATTACATTTATTATTTCACTTTCATTGATTCTGCAGCTTGGATGTAACATTATTTCAGCAAATGTTTTTCAAGTTAAACTATTATACCCACAGATATACCTAGATAACGCTAGTATCACGAACAGTATGAAAACCAAGCGTGCCATTTTTTGACTACCTACTATGACGTCACAAGCTCGCGCTCTCGCTCACACTTACCCAGCCAGCAGTACAAAGGACTGAGCGCGAAAGGGGCGGCTTACGATTTGTAATCATAAGTTGGTGCAATTTTTGGCACGCGAAGTAGTTACTCTTGCGTTATCTAGGTATATCTATATCTGTGATTATACCTCATCATTGCAAATTTGAAACCATTCTCATAGCAGTTGTCACTACATTAATCGCCCCCTTCGATCAATAATACACCAGATTTCGCATTAGCGCCTTAAAACGGCCGGAAAAAATAGGACCCGAACAAATGCGTAACCCAATATAATATATTGTCTAATATAATATATAATCATAATATAATATATAGTCGATATTATCGCAAGCGTAATTTGACTATACCTTCGATCTTTGAGGTGGAACTAGTCGGAGCCCGAACCCACTGGTGGGCATGGCCAAACACCACGCCGTTTCACCTGGCATCGTGTCCGTCAGAGATAGTATCAGTAGTAGTGATGAGCAATTAGACGCTAGTCTACACGCACAACGTCTAGTTCGCACGCACACAAAAACCGTTCCGAAATAATAAAAAAATAAGAAAAGTCCTTTGGAAAATCGAGCTTTATGAACAAACTACTGCATAAATCAATTAAAAACAAAGTTTATTGAACACTTCGATCATAATTGAGCTTTGTCGGTACCGACTTTGTTTTGAAGATTTTACACCTCTTTTATTACTTATTTACACCCAAAGTTACGTTAAAATTAGCAAGAAAAACGAATCTTTGTTGGCTCATAACTTTTCTGTTTCCGTACAGACACAATTAATAATAAGCAAAAAAACATATCAAGTTGAACTTTGGACGTAGAATGTCAAAAAGTGGTGTAATAGCCTCACGAAAATTGTATGGAAAAAATATCGACTAGCGCCACATTAAAGTTTATCATAAAATGAAGTTGTTGAAATTTAAAAACCTTTTTCTACATATTAATTTATATAAATGTATTTAAATGTACAAGTATTGAGCAATCGTGGCTAGTTGAGCGACGAATCCTCTCTTCTGTTCGTGATCCTTTATCTAGAGTATTGTTGATCGAAGTGTCACCTCCAAGCACCCGCACCTTCCATAATTCATAATCAATCGTATCGAGTGAAATAAGCGCCTATAACAAACAGGACACGCCACTGAAGCGCGGCCCGGGCAGACCGAAGGGGACCAAGAACAGTCCGCGGGCTCCTGGGACTCCGGGAGCCGGCGGGGCCAAGGGGTCCGCGGGGGGCACGCCGGGGACCCCGGCCGGCAAGCGGGGCCGCCCGCCCGTGCCGCCCGAGCTGCGCCAGCCCGGGATTACGGACATGAAGAAGTTCTGCAAGGCAGCTGGGATACGTTTCGATTATAAGAAGCTTGTTGAAGGTATGGCAATATGAAATTATTTTTATTACTGGTAACATTACTCAACACGAAATCACTTTTATAGAAGCTAATAATAACCAAATTATTGATTTTCTTCTGATTTTTTGTGAACATTTGATAGGCTTCTAGCCTATCCACTGTGCTTAACAGCAGTTAAGCACGGGGGTAATCAACGATGGTGCAAGATTGCCTATAAGTAATCTAATTGCCTATAAGAAAAATAATTTTATTTTAACCACTATCGTACCTATTATGCTGAGATAAAGGAAAGAAAGAAATAAAGAAAACACATTTATTTAGCACAGACTAAAAAACACAATACACCAAATACATAGAATAGAATAGAATAGAATAGAATACTCTTTATTATGTACACCATATTAATTACAGACATAAGGTATAGAAACTGTACAAAGGGTGACACAATGGGCGGTCTTACATACATCAGATAAAAACAAAAAACTGGCCAAGTGCGAGTCGGACTCGCACACGAAGGGTACCACTAGGCAAAAACGCCAAAGAAACACGTTTTTGTTGTATGGGAGGGAGGGCCCCCCTTAAATATTTATTTTATTCTGTTTTTAGTATTTGGTGTTATAGCGGCAACAGAAATACATCGTCTGTGAAAATTTCAACTGTAGCTATCACGGTTCATGAGATAAAGCCTGGTGACAGACGGACAGATGGAAAGTGTAGTCTTAGTAATAGGGTCCCGTTTTTACCCTTTGGGTGGAACCCTAAAAATAAAGATAAAATAAAAAGTGTAAAGTCCGATGTAAGAAATTAGCAGGAAAGTGTGCCTCATAGGATAGATGCCTTTTTGGTCTCGTCGTTTCAGCCGTTAGACGTCCACTGCTGGACATAGGCCTCCCCCAATTTTGGGGGGGCTTGCCATAATCGCCACGCTTGGCAGGCGGGTTGGCGATCGCAGTAAGGTATGATGGTGGAATAAATAGAGAACGCTGCTGCCCATTCTCCGGTAAGACCCTTAGTCGCCTTTTACGACACCCACGGGAAGTAAGGGGTGGTGCAATTCTTTATTCTTTTTGGTCTTGCACAGATATATTTTTGTTATAATTATTTTAATTAATGTTCCTTTGTTTTTCCTGTGTCCCAAATAACATTTTTTTCGTTCTTTCAGGTTGCACAAAAAACAAGGAACGCGTTCAAAAGATGTTAGACCTGCTAGTAACGGCCGGGCTCGACGGCAAGCCCACGCTAGAGAAGTGCCAGGCGCTGAAGAAGGCCAAGATCGAGAAGAAAGAGCAGGAGAAGCAGGCCAAGAAGGAGGCCAAGGTCAAGCACAAAGAAGTTGTTGGTAAGTATGGATGTGGTGTACTTGGTATCGTATTTGTAAAAATATTCTCTATCTTTATTGAAATAAAATTCATTTTGTTTCAATGAAATAACGCAAAAACTTGCGCAAATAGGCCTAGTGTAGAGTTAACTATAATTTTGTTGCCTTTATAAGATCTGCATTATTTTTATGCATCTCAAAGCATATCATTTTTCGCCTACTAAAGTGATAATTCGTTTCTTCAAATGTGATGTTATGTTATTGTTAGAGCAAGCCGGGCTTTCGAGCTTGTATCCTAGAGGAATAGCGTGGAAAGTCCGACATCCTACATGCTAAGGAAGAATCCTTCAACCAGACCGGTGGTGTGTCTCAACGGATATTTTTAGTATAATGTCAATCGCTCGGATAACTGTGCTTGCGCGATGTAGGATTTGCGTGACGTCAGGTGTAATACGGTGTTCGTATGTGGCGTGATAGATGCCGCCACAGTATAAAGAGAATGCTACTGGTGGTATCTTCATAGCCACATGCGAACTACGCGTCACACTGACGTCACGCAAAATTCTGCATCGTGCAAGCAGAGTTTACCGCGCAACTAGCATAAATACAGGGTTATTGGTAAAACATTAACAACCTCTTAAGAGGTCATTATAATCATCATTATAAACAAGTTTTACTATGGGACCACACCTGAAATCGCGAAAAAAAAAAATTGCTGTTCCTTACATTTATGTTTGTATAAATCGTCAAAATGTAGGGAACAGTTGATTTTTTTTCGTGATTTCAGGTTTGGTCCCTTAATAAAAGTTGTTCATAATTATGAGTGCAATGATTCTTAAGAGGTTGTTAATGGTTTACCAATCACCCTGTATATATATAACGTCCCGACATCAAACTTCCGGCAGTAGCCCACCAGGCACAACACCTGTCTGGGCGAAGGAATCTTCCTTTGTCTATGGAGTGTGAGTAAACTTTACAATCTGTTCCTCATACCTCTACTGGTGAACATGACGTGATCTGAACACGCCACACGGCGAAAATACTGCGGTGCGGCGCCGTAACGCAACGCAACTTATCGTGTGGCCTGGCCCTTAGGCCCGGACTCCACTGAAGCGGAGCTGGGCGAAGACGTGCAGGTATCCTCTAATCACAGACGAGACGAGTGACGCGATGAGAATTTCAACCATTGTGATCGGTCGATTCCTGCACGTCTCCGCTCCGCTCCGCCCAGCTCCGCTTCAGTGAATCCGGGACTCAGAGCTGCTAGAACATTATGTACTTGTGTCATGTGATTTACTTATTTGTTCCCGTCCCAGCGGACAAGGACGGCTCGGTCCCGCGCCGCATGACGCGCGGCGCGACGGGCGTGAAGCCGCGCCAGCGCATCGTGATCTCGTCCGACGAGGAGGACGACACGCCGGCCGCGCGCCGCACGCTCTCCAAGCTGCGCTCGTCCGTCAACGACGACACGGACTCCGACTAGGTAGCTATGTCATACGTATCTCCCACTGCCATCACCTGACCGAAGATAAGTTAGTCAATAACTTTGGCAGAGGAGCTGAGAGCCATGCGAGTGCGCGCGATCGCACACTGCGTGCGATGGGGGCGGAAAACTGATACACGCGCCTCATGAAAACGAGTTTCTAGTGAATTTATCTAAAACCTTGACCGTTGATCCGTGTCCCGCGCAGTGTCAGTGTGCAGTTCTTGTAAGGTCTTTGACCCACATAACTAGAACATCGTGTGATAAATTATACAAAAGCATCCTAGGATATCGCTAACGAAGGCACGGTTAGCGCAGTGGTTAAGCGATTGATTGCTGCGCTGCGTGTCGGGGGTTCGATTCCCGCACGGAACAGATATTTGTATGACCTACAAGTAGTTGTTCCGGGTCTGACTCCTTGTGTATACGAGTTTAAATATTTGTAAACGCACCCACAATACAGGAGAAATTCTTAATGTTGGAATGTTTATTTAAAAAAAAAACTGAAACACAGATCAATGACGTTGATATTAAAGAAAATCTTATCTTTGAGAACCACTGCAATAGTCTATGGTTATTACAGATCATACAATACATTTTTTTTAATCCATAACGTCATAATATCAGCTGCTTTCATATTATGATGAACCAAGTCTGAATCATAAAGTTCACAATCCTTACGTTATTATAATTTGTTCCAGGTAAAATAAACCTTTCCCTGCCTGGTAAGACACAGTACAATATACTAGTAACGGGCAGCGAAACAAGTGACCTCTAGAAAGTGCTTCGACGGAGGTCGGGACTTACGATAGCCGTAGTGTATGCGTGATTACTTCCTACTAATGTTAGTGTTTGCGTCGAAATTAGCGGTATGTGGTGCGTAGAGGTGAAACAAAATGGCGGCGCGATGAGACGAGGTAACTTTCGTTGAAAATAGGACATAAAAAAAACTGTTGATAATAGTGGGTAGTCATAAGGATAAATACCTTACCGTTGCGCAAAATTTCAAAGCGATTTTCTCGTGAAATATATATTGCAACTTTGACAGAAGACCTATTTCATAATTGTGTGGTTTTGATGTTATGTTCGTAACACCAAAAAATTTCTATAAATATTTTAGGAGACACTTGATTTTGAATCTTACGTAAGTGTTAAGGTATTTATATTTGCTCGTGGCTATACAGTCTGTGAAATAATTAGGTCTGCAGGTTTAATACAGAGCATTTCAAAGGGAATTGTTTTTGTGTGTCATCTGATTCGGCTTTCTTCAACTATGTTGGGGGTCGGTATCCAGTTTAACCAGTTGTAGCTGGATACCAGATTTTACATGGAGCAACTAGGCTATTCGCATCATGTATAACACTTTTTTTTATCTTTGTCCCACTGCTGGACAAACGCCTTCCTGCTCTCATTCCACCTCTCTCTGTCCAAGCTGCCAAGGACCAATCTTTATTAAAGAAGTCCAGCTCGTTCCGCAATCTCCGTCAGGGTCTGCCGGGGACCCAATGGGTCGTAAGTTTGGCCCATTGAGAGTCTGACATGCAACAGATCTGTCCTTAAAATAATACGTTGTGTGCAAGTTTTTTCTTCCTTTTGATATTTTATCTTTTTTATACTTTTTGTTTATGCTTTTTCTACCTTTTGGTTTTTACTTCTGTTTGACAGATTATACTATTGTTTTATTTTACCACCAAGAACCAGCGCATTATTATTAAAGTATTTAATACGTTGAATATTAATGGGTTAAACAATGAACATTTCTACATTAACCTTTTGAATGTCTTAAGTTACACAGTTCGACATAAGCAATTGTCTTTCTATTGTGTCTCTAATTACGGCATTCGACGAGTTAACTGTGTCATTGTATTGACATCTTATTACACAAACATATAAGATTAACCCTCTTACTAATAAAAGTTGTATAGCGTCTGTATAGTTACACAACGCTTTGTCTTCTTCTTTCGAAAGTCTACTGACGACTGAAAGAGAGAAATCGGTGTGTAACTATTCATCTGATATAATACGTTTATTTAATAAGGGAGTTAACGTCCAGGTTTAGAAAGCAATAACTGAGCTGTCCAATTTTAATCATCATTCTCCTTCCATCTTCTTCTTAGCGTGTCGATAGCAATCTAAATGGACTCGGCCCAGAATTCGGCTACTTGTTTGGCGCCTTCACCAGCGTCCATAAGTTCCTATAACGTGCAGCTGACAGGACACGCAGGACACGATATTAAGTGTCCCATCGTTTGTGGGACAGCAACACATTTACACTCCAAGGCGGAGTGATATGAATCTCCACTTGAACAGTTTTTCTTTGCAAATCATCTCCTCCTTATTCGGGGTCGACGCAACATGTCTTTTTCTTCCATCATCATCATTCATCATTATTTCAGCCGATAGACGTCCACTGCTGGACATAGGCCTCCCCCCATTTGGGGGGGGGGGGGGTTTGCCATAATCGCCACGCTTGGCAGGCGGGTTGGCGATCGCAGTATGGTATGATGGTGGAATGCATAGAGAACGCTGCTGTCTTTTTCTGCTCAGTTTTCTTCCATACTTCTCTATTGGTCGTCATCTCGGTAGTCACCCTCTTTTCTAACCATATCATCATTCACACATTCAATCCATCGTTTCTTTGATCTTCCCCTACTCTTATAGCCATCGACATTCATACTCGAAACTTTCCTCACGACATTTTCCTCAAACATTAAAACGAATTTTAATTTTGACATGATATTTGACACGGTCACAAAACTTTTG
Source organism: Mesoligia furuncula (assembly GCA_916614155.1). Lineage (NCBI taxonomy): Eukaryota > Metazoa > Arthropoda > Insecta > Lepidoptera > Noctuidae > Mesoligia > Mesoligia furuncula. The sequence goes on from OU744810.1 coordinate 4,148,542, forward strand.
TAAATGCAGATTTACTTGCCTGCGTACTTAATTATTTTGCTTACCGTACTGTGCGTACGAGTTTGTAGGATCAACAGTTGAAGTGTCCGTATTTTAAAATCTCGTTTCATCGCGTCGTCATCACATGCTGATCATCGGACTTAGCAGTCAGCGTGTTTAGTGCAATGAACGAAGCGTAGCCAACAATAAGTTATGGTCAATGACAATAGAGTATACAGTTGCATAATTTATGATCAGTCTTTATTAGGCGTAGAGTAGGGATAGGTGGTTCAGTGTTAAGCGATAAACAGCCGTATTGTAAAACGTTTTCTTAAACTTGACTCGAAGAACACGCGTATTCTAATTTTTTTGTCATTGACATTCTTAGTTGATTATGGAAAATGTGATCGACTCCGGCGCAATTTCACTTCGTTCCAATTTGTTTAAATGAATAATGCTTCAGTCAAGGATATTCTCAATAACTAAGAATATTAGACTTTATGTCTACGGCGTAAGGTATGTTTTAAATACCGATATCCTTGAGTGATGATGAGTCGAAGAATTTCTAAGGAAATGTCTTAGGATATGGCTGTTACTGAAGAACAAAGCTGAATAATGGTTTCAAGAGAATGTCTATGTAGAGCAAAGATGATTTATAAGTTGACCTCTATCTGAGAGATCCTAAGGTGCAATTTATGATGAAATTAAAGAAGTAATACCAATATTGTAATGAAATGTTTCTTTAATTTCTCTATTCTGTGTTCTAAGTGTTCTCAACTAGGGGTGAATTTGTAATAGTACGTATTGATAATATTGCTTTTATGTTTAGAGTCGCTAAGACGGTCATCGTCATTCCATGTACTGGCGCGCCAAACACAGCTTATACTAACCCTTTTATAAGTGTATTTTAAGGGCGAATTTCACCAATGACACTAAGGGCGTTAGCACACTTCCGCCGCGAAAATAATGATGGGAAACAGCTTTACGAATACCGTTAAGAAACATTGCTACATTATGTCGCGATTCGAGTAGCGGAACATGAACGTCAGTTGAATTGTAGCAATCGGAGCAAAATGTTGTCGCTTTCGACTTAGTAAATACAGTATAAGTCTATTACCTCTTGATTAGTTTTTCCGTAAAATCAACATCAATTTTACAAAAAAAAAAAACTTGTCGACTGCCATAGATACGTGCCCACTGACAGCTGTGGTGATCGCGTTCAGTATCATTGGTGAAACTCGCCAAGACATCTAAAATTCTGTGGACACTTGCCTTATACAGAGGTTTCCTATTTCTTTTATTAGACTACATATTGTAGCATGTTGACTTGAATCGCAATAATCACAACATATTCGATCTCTCATAATTTTATTATTATTAAAAAAAAACAGCGATTGGAAAACACTAGTCATAAATCGTATTGACATTATTGAAAAAGACGAATTGGCATAATTCCATTTTTTTTTAGGTAAATCTGGCAGCTTTATTTATTTTTTTAAACATTAAGTCGGATGCGCTAGGTAGGCTGCGAAATTCAAATTTTCTTACGTTTTTTTTGCAATTTGCAGATCAGTGTCAGGTTGTATGTGGATTTAAATATGATTCGCGACCTTAAAAAATATCCACCTCATCATCTGCCTAGCCTTTTCCCAACTATGTTGGGGTCGGCTTCCAGTCTAACCAGATGCAGCTGAATACCAGTATTTTACATGGAGCGACTGCCCTCCACAACCCAGTTACTGGGTAATACGATACCCCTTGGTGAGACTGGTTGTCAGACTTTCGGACTCTTCTGACTACCCGTAACGACTGTCAAAGATCCACGAATGACAGCCGGGACCGATGGCTTAACGTGATTTCCGAGGCACGGAGGGGTCACGGTATGTAAAGATGGTCACCCATCCACAGACCAACCAAGACCATTTTAGTTATTTTCATAGTCTTGTGGCATATGGGATTCTTCTCTGGGGAACCTGTGCGGACATGAATACCATCTTTGTTGTACAGAAAGGGGCTGTTCGGGCTATTTACAACCTAGGTCCAAGGGATTCCATTCGAGAAAAGTTCAAAGAAATAAATATTCTGACTGTAGCTTCACAATAGACCTCAAAAGACCATTTCAGACACTAATCAAAAAATCCGGACATAATCTTTGAGGACCATGTGGTCCTCAAAGAATATGTTCGGATTTTTTATATACACATTGACATTTTATAATATAAAATGACATGAATATTTACTTTGAAAAGTATTTTTTATTTCATTATTGTGAATGTGAGGACTATGTGGGTCATTTCTTTTTTCTGTTTTCTTTCTTAGTTAGTTTTAATCATGATCTGGCAGTTTGAGTAATTTACGCGGCTTACCCAAATGTCCTTTCTTTGGTATTGTTCGTCGAATCGTTGAGCTCCTCAAATTCAGAGCTGAGCTGCACGATTTTTGACAAATGCGTACACTGATTGGACAGGTCCGCTCAATTACATGGTCTTCACACGATCTGACCAAGATTTTGTCTGGATTTTAAAAGAGACTGAGTTTGTTTTGGCCTTTCTTAGAATAGTCAGATAGGAAACGCCGACCTCATCTAGTTTAAAAAAATATGATTGACGTGTAAAACTGTTTGTACCAAACTACTTACAGAAAAAAAAAACATATATTTGAAAATCATATAGTATGTTCACAAAAATATATCAAATTTTAAGAAAATTTCTGATACTTATTCATAGTTTTAACACCAGCAATAAACACAATCTTGCTGTACATTGCACTCGCCTCCACAGAGTAGGCAACTCGTTCATGGGTCAATGTATACGCTTTTACAACAACCTACTAATTGACATTCGAAACTTACCCATTAAACGATTCAAAAGCTTTGTTAAAACCAAACTTTGTAAAAAAGGGCATTATAAAACTTCTGATTATTTAGAAGACAAACAAAGCTTGGGAATGAGCTCCACGCTCTGTTGAGCCTTGTGATAAAATCGTAAAACTTGACATTTTAATTATCATGGAAAAACATTATTATACAGCATTTTATATACATATTGACATTGATGAATATTATATACAAAATGACATGAATCTTTACTTTGTATAGTATTATTTTACTTTAATTATTGTGAATGTGAGGACTATGTGGATCATTCTTTTTTTCGTTTCCTTGTTAGAGTTAATGTTGGTTTGACAATTGTTGAGTTCTTCATGCGGCCTACACAAATGTCCTTTCTTTGGTATTGTACTTCGAGTCGTTGAGCTCCTCATGTTTTGGTTGAGCTACACGATTACTGACAAATGCTTGCACTGACTGGACTGTCCACTCAATTCTGTGTGGTACTTTCCTCAAAAGACCATTTCAGACATCAATCTATCTGGTCTTCACATGATCCGGCCAAGATTATGTCTGGACTTTAAAAGAGACTGTGACCTCTGAGTTTGTTTCGACCTTTCTTCTCAGAGTAGTCCGAAAGGAAACGCCGACCTCATCTAGCTTATTGTTTTATATAATTTATATAATATTTTATATTATATTTATATATAATTTACAGAATAAACATTTGAATTAATTTCATATAAATAATAATATATAATGATTATATGAACTTACGAGGGTTGTATTTATAATTATAATTCTGCAAATCCATACTTATTACGCTCGCGAATCATATTTTGTTCAACATACAAACGGACACTGACCTGCAAATTTCAAAAAAACGTAAGAAAATTTGAATTTCGTGCGCTACACTGGGACTTCCCCTTAAAGTCAAATTGAGAAGGATTGGTTTTTAGAAAATTGTGTGTACTATGGAAGGGAAGGCGGTCCCTTAGTGATTACGGATATATTTGTAGGACTAAAACCCCTCGCCTACTTTAAGTAGTAGTAGTGAAGCTTAAGGCACTCAATATTGTTCATTTGTGCCTATAATACTATTAAAAAAACTATATATAATTCTATGTGTGTGAGTCTTACCTTAAAAAGTAATAATTTTCATTTTAATAGCAGAATGTGTTGTATTTTGATTGGAGTCAAATTTTATACTCTAGTTTATATTACAAATAATATTAATTATTATTAATATCAATAAATTGGTAACACCAAGACGTTTATTAAATTTAGATGTTGTATATATTAAAGAAAAAATACATAATATTGTGTGTCCTGCGTTATTTTTGTACAGGTTTGAGATTTGGACAAGATTTGTATAACGTCGGCTTTGTAAATATGCGAGAGAGTGAATGAGGGAAAGAGAGGTGGGATGTAACTGGGCAGAGGAAAGTTGTCATTGTGTTATTCTTACTTCTTATTATTATATTATATATTCTTTATAGTTATATAACAGTGGTGCGAGAAGACCAAGTTTTAAGTACAGAAAATCTTTTGCAAAGACTCTTAAAAAGTTAATATAAGAAAAGAGTCTGTTTGCTTTTAAGAGCAATTGTTTTTTTTTATGTGATGATTTTATATTATTACTTTATTGACAGCTAGGAGTTATACTTAGCCGAAGAACGAATTTATAGTTTTTTATTTATTACATCATCGGATTTAAGAATCTCAGTGAACGCAATGTTGGACGTAGGAAGGTGTCTTTGTGTTCAAAAGAGTAGTAGGCGCAAAATTAAAAGATTTTCATAATACCATGTATAGTGTACCGGTGTCCTTATAAAGTATAATAGTTGTATAGTTTTAGCAGATGGATGGTACAGTATTTTCATCTCACGGCGCGGTGCGCGCTTTACTTGTGCTTACCAAGTTTATAAACACGCTGTAAATGTATGTAAGAGCAGGAGCTATCGGTACTGTACGAGAAAATGGCGAAGTCGGAAGTGTGCGTGTGTGTGTTATGTCTGACGCTACATTCACAGCAGGTTTGTACACTCGGTTACCACATATAAAACGCGCGTCGCTTCGTGAGAGAAAAATACTGTAGCATCGGTTATATTAAATCGCCTTAATCTGACACCAATAATGCAATACTTTTTTATAATTAAAATATTAAGTGCTTTTGTGAGAACATTTTATGGTGTGACCGCCGCAATGTTTCCAAAATCGTTTATTTCATATTACTTTATAAGCGTAGAAATTATTTGTCTTAAATAAATGACGCTGGCGTTCAAAAAGGTTAAATAGTATTTTTTAAAACAATAAACGATGCTTATAAAATACGGAAAGTGATTTTTAATGAATGATAAAGTGCGGAAATTATCACAATATCATTAAAGATAATTATATGAGTTGTACATATTAGACGTAGCATAGATGTAAGTTTTATTATTACTTTTAAGATGTAATAGATATTTGTATTTGTAAGATATGTTTAGATGTGTTTCTTTTACCATATAACATATAATTAGTGGCCTCGTTAATTAGGCTTTATTATAATAATTAAAGAAAACGTTGACTTCCGCCTTAACTTTACAAGAGTTTTTGAGAGATTGTCTAAATAATATTGCGCTGTAAGTGAGTACTTTTTAAACTTTCTTATATTTAATTTATGGAAGATAAATCGCATTTATATTTCAAACTATGCTTTAAAATGTCAAGTAATTAGGGCGTCTCCCCAGTGACCTACGCTAAAACGGTTTGAGCCAACTTTAACAAAAAGTCATAATAAGGGAAGACTGCTAAACAGCCATTGCAGTGTAACAATAATACAGTTAGTTCAACACGATTTCGCGTAGGTCAGTTTGCTGACACCCTTATCATCATCTGACTAGCTTTTTCCCAGCTATTTTGGGGTCGGCTTCCAGTTTGACCGGATGCAGCTGAATACTGGTATTTTACATGCCGACACCCGTATACAGATCCCAAATAAAATTATTCGGTAAAACTTCACAGACATGACGGGTACCAATATCAAATCATGATAACACAAAAAAATGTGCGATTTTCAATCATAATATCAAGAAAATACTACTGTAGGTACTGTATAGTGTGACACACGAATTATCTATAGTAAATAAATATTAAATGCTGATCGTTGTTAAGGATAACTGAATCATTGAAAATTGGACAGGACAACGTCTGTCGGGAAAACTAATGAGGAATAAATAAAATATAAAGTAGGTAAGAATTCAGAAGTACATTTGTTTGCTTTATCCTGTTAGATATCAAAACTCGTCAGGTCTGTTAGGTTTCGCCATCGAATTAATTGAATTTGACCCCGCAGTTTGCAACCTACTTAACGCGGCCAAATTATATTAGTCACTTATATATTAAAGTATATTATATTTAGTATAAGAGGTCATGCTTTTCGCCGGCGCACGATGTTTTTTTTATTTATAAATAATACTTTCCTTGCCAATACATGAGGCATATAGATTTTTTCTTATTTACTCAATTTATAGGCGTATACCGATTATGTGATGGGAAGAATATAATGCATTTTGTTCACAGTTTGCGTCTTTTCGCTGGCAAAGGAGAATTGACATCGTTTCGAACTTAAAAACTAAATAAGAAGTCATCACAAAAATCTATGGCATAAATAGTTTACTTTTAAAGATCAATTTATTAGTTTTGAATTACTTAAACTCCAAAACATAATCGAAATTGCATTTAAATATTTTATATTTTAAGGAAATCATGTATATCCTATAGGTACATCGCCAGTTGTGGACAAAATGCTTAGATGGCAATTTATATTATTTAAACGAGGTCAATGTGAATCAAAAATATGACACCTGTAAATTATTTTATAATTATTTTGGGTCACCCGCAGCCTGAACAAAATGTATGCAGAATAGATTTGATTTGGAAAGACATACTTACTAAATGTATGGAAAATCTAATAAAATTGAATGGCAATAAACCTTGATAGTAAAGTTCCTAGAGATTGAATCGAAACTGTTCTGCTTATATTTGAATGTTTATCTCCCCTTTTAAGTAAAAACGAGAAGCCAATGAGTTTAGAACGTTTTAGTTCATAACTCTTAAGGGATGTTTTTGTATGAAGGGATGAGGCTGTAGTTTGAAGAAGGGCATGGAACTTAGAATACTACGGTGTCTGACTTGGACGTAGATTCAGCTCTCTGGAGTCTGGATCTAAATTATTTGCAAAAGTAAACTTGCAAAAATTTCAAAGCACAAATTTCGCAAGAATGTTGTCAAATCTTTTTTGAGTTTATCATAATTTGCGTGTTTAATTCTTTCCTCTTAGCCTTTTTTATGTAGCCCAAAAGGATCACTGAAACATTGAAAATTTTATGTAGTCCACTTTCTTTTTGACAAGTTTTTTAATCAAACAAAATCGTTAGGCTACCCTACTTGTGCCAAATACACCTGGTTCTTTAAAAAGTAATTTTCTGAGTCGATATTTCGCACGACAGGCCACAGACATAGCCCCCCAAGGTGCATTCGTGCGGGAACACGTGTGCGAAAAGTCTTTACAACCGGTCCAGAAGTCCCGAATGAATTATTCCGGTTTCAGACGACCGACACCAAACGAGTTCTCATACACTGTTCGTTTACCGGTTTTTAAAAAGAAAGTACGCTATTATTGTATCGTTATACTGAGTGGCCATACCCTTCTTTAAGCAAATGGTAATGTAAATAAAATGAATTGGATTGTGATCGAGAAAGTAATGTATCAAATTCTAAATTGTCGATGCACGTAGGCGAACGGCCATTTTTCAACCTTATTACTGAAATGATTGTTTTCAAAGATTTAATTTATTAAGTATGAATATTATAAAATAATTTAAATAAATAAAATACTTAATAAAGAAAATCAAAACGTCATAAGGTTGAAAACTGGTTGGCCGCCAACGTTTGCGGTTGTACATATTCGCGTAGCTTGCAGTTGTTAGAATTTGTGCGGATATGTGCGGGCATTTACGGCTTTGGCCGATGTATATTATTTGCAGTAAGAGCGTTTTGTATAAATACATTAATTCGGATGTAGAATGCCATATTGTGATTAGTTTGTTAGCTACACGAAATATTTTTCAAATAAAAATATCTATGTATACATTATTTTATTGTTTTATTTAGAAGAAAGGGGAAGTGTTTATTTAATTATTCTTATTATATTATTTTTTCCTGAAAAATTTGAAGCTTAATCGCTTTAATTATCTGTGGCTTATTTCGGCCATAGCACTATAAGTGTATAGTCTATGCATAGCACAGCTCAACCGTAGACGTGTTCTGTCAATCACCAGTCAAAATAATCGTTTCGCCCGAATGCGTTCAGTTGAGTCTTGCTGAGGGGCGCTTCATATCTGCTTCCACCACAGACTACATTATAATGCAGAGCTTCCACACATCTTAAAAAAAGTGCAGATGCAGGCACCATCTGTCTGAAAAGGTGTGTTTAGGGCACTGACCTCTAATAAACAAGTAGGTTCGCTGGACTAAATATACTACAGTCATGAAATGACAGGTTATTTTTTGTGCCGATTCAAAGCGCCCCCCGCTCGAGCGTCTCAGGAACAATGATATCATTGCTCAGGAACTAAAATTGACACACTTGCAAATGGTCGACGTCAAAGACTACAATATAATGCGGAGTAAGTCGACGTGGTACGTCTCTAATGATTTAGGTCTAAATCGTGGAATAAGACTTTTTTGTGTTTATTACGAGATATTTAGAACATTTTGATCATGAAAGTATGCGCATTTTGTGAAACTCACTAAGTAAGTATCAAGTTATTTCTTATTTACGTCAATGTCCTTCCAAGTGCACTCACACATGATTGTGTCTTGTTCGCAGACGACACATGGACTGTAAAAATATTGATACATTTAAAACGGAAATAAATATCCCACAAAAACATTTCATGTTAAATGTTGCCAAGACGAGACCATGTAGCTCGCACTGTCAAAAAGTAATCAGATCTCAGGTAGAGCCAAGCTTCTAACTCTACACGCCCTAACTCTGCAAGGCCTAACTTCGCAAACTCTACAGTCTACACCTTAGTCAAAATATATGGCTTGGTCGTTTCGTTACTACAAGAACCATTAATAGTATGAGAGTTTTTCACATTACGCTCAATGAATGTAGCGAAATGACCAAGCCATGTATTTACAATAGACACAAATAAATTACAAATAAACATAGAGAAAACGAAACTAATTAACTTGAAAACTTATTGGAGTAAAGACATCGAATTAAATATTAGTTACAACAATTCACTTATACAACAGATAAACAGCGCAAAATTCTTAGGAATTATTCTCGATACACATCTTTCATGGAAAGAACATATTAATAGTTTATGCATAAAAATAAACAAGTTTGTTTTTGCCCTTCGAAAGGTAAAAGACGTGACGAGCAGACATACCTCTATTATGGTACTTATATCACGCGTACATAATTATGCCCCATTATACGGTATATAGTTATGCCCCATTATAGTTGTCTGGGGAAATTCCTGTGACATCACGAGGGTGTTCATAGCACAGAAAAAATGCATTCGGGCACTGTACGGCATGGATTGGTCGGAATCATGTAAACCAATCTTTAAATCCAAGAGTCTACTAACTGTTCCCTGCATATACATACATTTATGAAGTAGCTAAATTTGTTAAAAACCACATTCATCTTTTCACCACCAACGACAATACATTTAAACGTAACATTAAGTAAAATTACGTAAGACCACCTGCCCTTAAAAATGCCTGTGCCTAAGTTAGTACTGTTCAGAAAGAACTGTGCCTATATGGCTCCTCTAATATATTATAACTGCCCAAAGGAATGACTGACCTGCCATATAAAAGGTTCTGTTGTGCCTTGCGAGAATGGTTGATCCAGGAGAGTTTCTACAACGTTAAAAACTTTTTGAATAAAAGCCCATGCCGATTTAGTTTCCAATAAAAAAAAAATTAAGTTTTACCGAATAATTTATTTTTTATAAAGTTAAAATAATGGCTGCTGGAAAAACGATTTTAATCTATACCCAAATGAATTTATAAATAATGTGTTTTAAATTATTGAATCTGAATGTGTTTTAAACATTTAATGTGTTAGTGAATATTCAATGTATTGAAAAATTTAATTTTTTTTTGAAACTAGTATTTCGACGTAACTAAACTCATATACCTACTTATAGTAAATTTTGTATGTCTGACTATGTATTAGGAAACTTATTTAAATTTTAAGACCAACGCTGTACCAATACCTATTGGAAATAAAATTATTATGATTATGATCAAAAATATTAGTTCCACAGACGCTCATGTTGTGATCAGCGCCAAAATATTAGTTCCACAGACGCTCATGTTGTGATCAGCGCCAAAATATTAGTTCCACAGACGCTCATGTTGTGATCAGCGCCAAAATATTAGTTCCACAGACGCTCATGTTGTGATCAGCGCCAAAATATTATTTCCACAGACGCTCATGTTGTGATCAGCGCCAAAATATTAGTTCCACAGACGCTCATGTTGTGATCAGCGCCAAAATATTAGTTCCACAGACGCTCATGTTGTGATCAGCGCCAAAATATTATTTCCACAGACGCTCATGTTGTGATCAGCGCCAAAATATTAGTTCCACAGACGCTCATGTTGTGATCAGCGCCAAAATATTAGTTCCACAGACGCTCATGTTGTGATCAGCGCCAAAATATTAGTTCCACAGACGCTCATGTTGTGATCAGCGCCAAAATATTAGTTCCACAGACGCTCATGTTGTGATCAGCGCCAAAATATTAGTTCCACAGACGCTCATGTTGTGATCAGCGCCAAAATATTATTTCCACAGACGCTCATGTTGTGATCAGCGCCAAAATAATAGTTCCACAGACGCTCATGTTGTGATCAGCGCCAAAATGGCGAAAATCAAATGTCTTCGTTTTGTTATCGTTATTATGATGTCCACAGAGCATGTAACCTTTTATGATGTCCAGCGTACTTGTATAATATAGGTCAGTGGTTTAAAGCCTTTACGGTGCCACTAGTCGTTGTTTTTCCATACAAATTTCGGGAGAGTAGGGGAGCATGGGGATCAGTGGATCCTTTTTTTTTGTAAGTGCTTTAACTTTACTTTTCCCACCCCGAATTGGTGAGTGTTTTGACAAAGTTCTAGAAAATGTATTTAAGTTTGAAACTACATGACAAAAATAGCCTTAAATAGACTTCGATATGAAATAATCCAGTTTTTTTTTATTGTTGAAAAGTATCCACTGTGACCCATGTATGGGTCGCAGTGGATACAGGTGTTGGGTTACAATGGATCGCATGGGGCACTCTGGATAATGTCTATTTACAATCCATTAAAAGATTTTTATTACAATCATATTGTTTATTTACATATTAATTTGTACTTGGATTAAGTTACAGTCTCAAAATCACCTGTTACATTGTTTTATAAACTACAGGTAACTTAATTAAGATATACTTTAATCAATATAACATGTACCTTTTAATACACTTCAAAACAGTCTTATAAGAAGCTCTAGTCTTAATATCACAATGTTGTAGACACATTATCTTTTAATAAAATTAAGGAACACAATCTTCTCAATCATTCAGTTACTGCTTTTTAATTTAAGGAACACGTCTGCTGTTCTTTTAACCTATTAAAATAAAACAAAAAAAAAACAATCAAAACTAAATAAATTTTTGGCTTCAAAAAACAATCAGTTCAAATCAGCAAAACAATTGGCCCTATTGCCACGAGATCAATGTGTAATCTTAACTAATAAAAACTTAACGCAGATCTATTTTTGTGACGTCAATATCGAAATGATACAATCCTTGGGTTCTTTTAGTGCTTCCGGTAAATCCTGGTTGAGGTAAAATCATTTTTATGTCATGCATTGTAACTGTTGCAATATCCGGAACAGTTGGTACATGAAATTTGGTGGGATTCTTGACAGTTTTTCTGAGAAAACTGACCTCGATATTTAGATTTTTATCTCCAATAACCTTCGCGATGTAGTATATTTTCTTTTGTTTTACCTCAAACTCTACCAATATAAAGTTTCCTTCTTTTGGTCTAGTTTGAAGTGGATGGAAGTTTTTAGGGTCTATATGGATAATCTCGTCTTCTTCTTCATCAAGCATCGGCTCTTCTTCTGAATATAAACTCATCGTTTCTTCCTCTTCACTGTCACTATCTAAAACCTTCCTTTTTGCAGGTTTTGCAGACTCCTTTCTTTTTTTCTGCTTATTTTTTTCTTCCGTCCTTTGCTCGATTTCGTTCTTATTTGGTGTATCAGTTGCTATCATACTTCTACCTTTTTTTCTTTCTTTTCTTTCACGTTTTCTTGGTCCAGCTTTTGGTAAACCACGAAACTCGAATGGGCTCGTAAATTCTTTTGGCGTTTCAGCACTGTTTCTGGAAGTAGAAGGTGTGTCTAAAAGCGTTACAGTCGATGTTTTTCGTGGTTCAGCTCTAGATGTTGACGGCATACTTTCTACTGACTTTTGAATAGTTTTTTTTGGCGTTTGTTGTCTACATCTGGAACTTTCTATAACATTTTGTGCAGACTGTTCAAACACCTGAATAGCAAGCTCTGCTGGTATATTTTTTGACCCAGATGGCAACGGCTCGTATTGGACGTCTTCCATGGTTGACAATACAAGATCTTCATCAGGATGACGAGGCGACATTGCTAATAAATCGATTCCAGGTAGCAAGGGCTCGTTTTGCACATCTTCTATATTTGGCAACACAAGATCTTCATCAGGGCGACGTGGCGACATTGCTAACAAATCGATTCCAGGCGATTCATTACCAAACGGGAGTAAAACTGATGGTGATGGCGTTCTTGTTCTATCTCTGTCCTCGTTATCAACGTTGTGAGTGTGACTGCGTTCGGCAATTCTATTATCCGGGAGTCCATTTTCGTTTTCGAGTTGTCGGTCGGTAACATCACTGGGTGCAAAGTCATCGTCGGTAAAAATATCTCTATTAAAGGGGAAAATACCGGTCGCCTTGAAGGCACTGCAAATATTGTTTGGGGTCATTGTCTTCATGTGCGCTCCTTTGACACATCCAGCCACATCGTAAATGGAGAAGGTTTTACCAGGGTTGCGCATCATCCAACTGTCAACTTCCTTATTATATGCTACTTTAAACGGGCCAAAAACGCCAACATCTAAAGGTTGCAATTTCCCAGTCGAGTGCGGTGGAACCGTAAGAACAGTCACACCATTGTCTTTGGCTAAATTCAATGCTTGGATGCATACATGAGACTCGTGATTATCTAAAATCAGGAGACTGGGATTATCTTTGCTGCTATTAGTGTGTTTGATGAAATGTTGCATAGTCTGAACAAATAATTCTCCGTTCATCCATCCACTTTGCGTTGCTAGGCCCAATGTTCCGGTTGGAGCCTCATTTATCATATGGCTTTTGAAATGTACTCTAGGGAATATCATGACTGGTGGTAACGCATTTCCCAAAGCGTTCACAATATAGCACGTGGTCACTAGAGTCCCCCTTTCCGCACTGGTAACTTTGGAAACTTGCTTTTGCCCCTTGACTGCCAACACTTTAGCCGACTTCTGAACGGTCATGGTATTTGTCTCATCTAGATTATACACCCTAGTTCCGTTGCCGAATGCATCATGTCTAGACATGACATCTTCTAAATTATTGTAGAACATCGCCACATTATGGCGATTGAAGGACGTAGCACGACTTAGACTACATCCTTCAGGTGTTCTCAAGCTAAGTATAGGATTTCTCTTTCTGAAACTGTGCATCCATTCGAGACCTGCCAGCTTGGTTTCATGCCATTTTTGTGGCACTGAAATGTTATTTATGAATGCCATTTCGTAGGCTAATTTGCGGGTATCTACTAACGTAAGACCATAAAACATGTTGCTGCACCTCCTTAAATAATCAACCAAGCCCTTCCCTTGGGCATCCGTAAAAATTTTTCGCACTGAGTAATTCGGTGTAAGCCTTTCATTATTTAGAGGATCAGCAGACAACGATTTTTTTTATTTTTTCATTATATCTGTGTAGAGTTGTGTATGGAATGTTCATCAATTTAGCTACAGCTTTTATTTTTTGCCCTTCAGATATTTTCACTAAAGCAGCCCGCATTTCGTCTTCAGTATGCTGACCAATACTGGTCTTCCTTTTTCTGTTTCGTGGCATTTTTCCTATAAAATAAGTTTCTTTTAACAGAGGTTTCGACTAACACTTACGGGGTACAGTGGATCGAGATCCACTGAACCCCAATTCAAAACGATCCGCTGTACCCCACTAGTAGACGCCTTATACAAAAAATACCAGTATTTTTTTTGTTTGCTAAATAAACAAATGAGAATAATAAAATCCCTCCACATTAACTATAGATCATGAAAAATTATCAAAACTTGCAAAATTGTAGCACACGGAAAGGCAAAACGATTTACAAAAACACGTAACAAAATATTTTGTGACTTACTTGTTGACCGATGCGCTGCGGCGCGACCTCCCGTTACGTAACTAAGATAGCGACTAGTTTGGACGCGGGGGGATGTGTAAGTACGCCAACGTGGCGGACGCGCATTTGTGTGTGTGCCATACATGCAAAGATATAACGATCTATCCACTGTGACCCGCGATCCACTGTATCCCATACTCCTTACTCCACTGTTTGACATTATGCATCCAAAGTTAAACATGATATCGTTTTGTCTGTACGGAAACAGAATAGTAAAATAAAAAGCCATTAAAAAGTTATGAGTCAACAAAGATTTGTTTTTCTTACTATTTTTAACGTAACTTTGGGTGTAAATAAGTAATAAAAGAAGTGTAAAGTCTCGAAAACCAAGTCCGTACCGACAAAGCTCAGTTATTGAAGAGTTCAATACCCGCTGTACCGTATGCACCATTGACCTGCACCATCAATGGTGCAGATGAGACATAAACTTTATTTGTAATTTATTTTTGCAGTGGTTTTTTCATAAAACTCGATTTTCCGAAGCACTTTTCGAATTTTGCGCCAATCAGTTCGGAACGGTGTTTGTGCGCGTGAGAACCAGACGTTGTTCGTGTAGACTAGCGTTTAACTGCTCATCACTGATACTAAATTTGTCGGACACGAAGCCAGGTGAGACAGCGTGCTTTTTGGCCATGACCACTAGTGAGTTCGAGCTCGCGACTAAGCTAACCACTGAACACTGGAAAACACAAAGGAATATTAACCTTACGCAAAGGAAATTGCTCATTTCTCTACTGACCGCCGTTGCGCATCAAACAATTTTGTATGCTACCATAAATTGGATATAAAAGCGGGGTAATGTCGTACTTTCATAGGAAATTAAAATTATCCATTTATTTTGTGGGGTTTTTGTTGTACTTTGATTTTCTGCTCAGTTTTGAGGTTAGTTTTGTAACAAATCTTCCACCAAAAAAACAGTATTTTACAACAATATGATTTGATTCACATAAAACAACAGAAAATACACACATCAAAAGTGTCTAGGGATCAAGCATTTTTATGCGGATTTTTTGAGATTGAGATGTGGCTTTGTAATAAATTTATGATTTTATAAATTTATATGGATCCTTTTTGGTGCATTTCATAATTTGAATCAGGAACTGTGAATCAAATTCGAGTAAAAGATGAAAATCAGCTGTCAATATTTTCCCTATAAAAACATACAACGCATTGAAGACATTATTAGTGCTACTGTTTCCCTACTACTGATTAAAACCAACGTTATTATGGAGCGGCGACGTCATTTAAGCAGGGAAGAAATGCTCAGAGCCGTGGGAATGATAGAAGCTGGTTCCCGGCAACGTACTGTGGCTTTAGCTCTGAATACAAGTCAGAGTGTTATCAGTCGACTTTGGACACGTTACCGAAGCACTGGTACCGTGGCTGAGCGCCATGGAGGACGGTATCGCTGCACCACACGGAGACAAGACCGATACATTCAAATCTTAACTCGAAGAGCTCCAACAATAACCGCCATGATGTTAGCCGTGAGGCTTCATCACTCTTCAGGGAACTTAATTAGCGACCAAACAGTCAGAAACCGCTTGCATGAAGTGAACCTTCATTCCCGAAGACCGCTACGGGTACCACCTATAGCAATGCACAATCGTAGGATTCGATATCAATGGGCTCTTGAACACAGAAATTGGGCAGAAGAACAATGGCGTTTCGTGTGCTTTTCTGATGAGTCTCGTTTTGGTATGAGACCGGACACAAGCCGTATACGACACTGGAGAACCCCTGGACGCCAACAGCGATTAAAATCCTGCCAGGAAGTCCATCCTTATAGTGGTGGAACCATCATGGTATGGGCGGGTATTTGGATCGGCGGAAGAACTGAGTTGATTTGGATCAGAGGCAACCTCAACGCTCAAATTTATGCTGAGACGATGGTATCAGACGTCATCGTTCCTCTACAAGTGCAAATCGGTCCCTTATTTCAGTTAATGCATGATAATGCACGACCGCACACCGCAAGAGTTGTAAGACAGACTCTCGCCGCAGCTAACATCGATGTCCTGCCCTGGCCTGCTCAGTCGCCAGACTTGAACCCGATTGAGCATGCATGGGATATGCTACAGAGAAGAGCTCTGCCGAATATGGAGGGTATCCAGTCGCAAGAAGACCTTTTTTTGTTGTTGCAACGAACATGGGCGGCCATTCCACAGCGTGATTTGGATGAACTCATTTTGAGTATGCCAAACCGATGTTCTTGTGTTGTTAGTGTTCGCGGTAGAAACACGGATTATTAATTGTTTAAGTTACCCAATAAAATTTTAAAGAAAACTGTTATTTCAGTCTTTTTTTCGAACTTTTGTGTTAGTGGTTCAAATGTCAAAAATCCCTTTATTAGGAAAATGGCAAATTTCTTTATTAATGCAAAGGTGACTTGGTTTATCGTTACTGTGACAAACGAAAACACTTTATTTGATGAATCCTTAAAGAAAATTTTAATTAATATCAATCAGGAGAAAAGTTATTGCAAAAATATATGTTGATCCCTAGACACTTTTGATGTGTGTAGTTCCAATAAATCAACGAATGATCCCAATTAAATAATAGTACAAAGGTAGGTCATGCTAAATGTAGGTTTTGATAGGAAATAGAAAATAAAAATGCTTGAATATAGGAATGCAATAGTTTCATTGGTCCATATTATCATCATATTCATAAAATATGTCGTCTAAAAGCGGAGCCGGTGGCTCCACAGACCTAAATCGAGCCCAACTAAGATACCACAAAATGGTCATAATGAGAGCACATCATCCCATTGTCTGATTACCCACCAAACAATTGCAATAATAGCTATTAATATCACCTACTGAGTTACTTATTAATTAAAATGTAAGCCTAACCTTTGTCCCATTGCCATTGCCATTGTAACTATTGCCAGGATCGCCCAGAGGACACGGTGGAGCACACGGTGGAGGTCTGCCCCGCTTGGGCGGAGCACCGCCGTGTCCTCGTAGAGGCGATCGGCAGCGACGGCGACCTCTCGCGTCCGGCCCTGGTGCAAGCCATGGTCCGGGGCGAGAGGGAGTGGGAGGCAGTCACCTCCTTCTGCGAAGCAGTCATGCTAGCGAAGGAGGTGGCGGGACGGTTCAGGGAGAGAGCCTCCCGTCTCAGCCGCCGCGGGGGACGCCCCAGGCGTTGGGAGCCGCGTGACGACTCCCGGTCACCGTAGGCGCGGGCCTGCGGGCGGTCAGTAATGGGTAGCTCACCGTCCGATCAGGACCAGGCCCGTGCCGGACGGCCGTACGTGTTCCACGCGCGCCTCAAAGAGATGTCAGCATCGAGGAGGGGCCCCTTAGGGCCGAAGCCTGCCGGGTCAGCGGGATTGTCCGAAAGGGTTACCGCTGGCCCGGAACATAAAGGGCTAAGGAAGGAACACGGGTGGGTTTTAGTCAGTAAGAGTCTGACACTCCCTTCAGCTCCACCCAGAGCGGGAGGAGTCATTTGATGATTTCCCAACCGCAAAAAAAAAAAAAAAGCCTAACCTTTGTGCTGACATGTCGTGATTTAATTCTTCCCCTTACTAAATACGTGTCCGTTCCCAGTACCAACGGCAAGTCAACCTCAATGTCTTTTGCTAGTTCAATTTCGCATATTTCGTTCCTACTTACATGCTCCCAATAATACGACTAACATCTAAAAATAAATATAATAGATATATCATATTCAGTAAAGAAATTGATCTTAGCATTAGTTTAATAGAAAATATACATATTGTATTAGTTTAATAGAAAATACACATATTGTCACAGAGGCAAAAGTCACAAACAAAATCAAATCAAACTAAGAAAAGTATAACTGGTGGTTCTTAATTCTCATCTCATAATCTTCCTCTTAGCGTGTCGATAGCAATCTAAATGGACTCGGCCCAGAATTCAGCTACTTGTTTGCCGCCATCACCAGCGTCCTTCAGTTCCAGTAACATGCAGCAGACGGGGCACGATATTAAGTGTCCCATCGTTTGTGGAACAGCACAACATTTACACTCCAAGGCGGAGTCGTCTATGAATCTCCACCTGAACAGGTTTTCCTTACTTCGGCCAACCGTGGTCCCAAGGTTACCCAAGGTAACCCATGTCCTGGTAGGAGCTCTTCAGCCGGTGGAACGAATGGTTTGGATAAAGAAGCACTGTGTCGCCACAGCTTCAGTCTTTATTGTGATCGTTCGCAAGTGAGTGGTACAATACACTTTCCCACTTTCTCATCATGATGCATTTAAATGTATATTTTGAATATAGTTAAACAGCTTCTAGTATTAGCTGTAAACAACAAAATACAAATGTGCTGAAAGACTTCCATTATATCCGTTGCCTCTCCGACTTGATGACGGGGTAGACACAACTCCCACAGCGTGACATTTTTAACGAAATTATTGGTGATTTACTGCACTGAGAACACAAGCCGTAGTCGTAAAAACGTTCTACACAATCCACATCACAGAAACAGTACAATGGTCTCTATAAGAATTCTTGACCGTGCAGAAATCTGAAGACTCAACTGGACACGATGTTAACGCAATGATAAGTTATGTTTTAGCACAACAAACTCAACAACTATCAATACACAAGTAAAAACAATGTTCGCTGCGGAGTGCTGGTCGGCAGGTCGGTCGACATGAGATGTTTTGTTTGACAAATAATTATTGACAGTGAGTGACACTTTTGACACTTTTGGCAGTTCACCTTTCACATTGCCCGTGATAGTGTTACCAACAGTTAATCTTAATCACCCTGACCATGTGATTTGTCAATAATAGAAATAGTTTTAATTAGTAAAGTAATGTAATTACACTAACAAGTATGGACAAATAATTAGTCTGAAATAAATGGATTTAATTTATTATTATTTTAAAGATGTTAAAAATATATAATTATATTAAGTTGATTATGTTAATTAAAAAATAATAAGGAGGACAAATGATAAAAAAACACTTTTACACGTCAAACATATTTTTTTAAACTAGATGAGAAGGGCGTTTCCTATCTGACAACTCTGAGAAGAAAGGCCGAAAGAAACTCAGAGGTCACAATCTCTTTTAAAGCCCAGACATAATCTTGGTCAGATCATGTGCAGACCATGTATAAAGGTGTCTGAAATGTTCTTTTGGGAAAAGAACCACACAGATTGAGTGGACCTGTCCAGTCAGTGCTCCCATTTGTCAGTAAACGTGCAGCTCAACGCAGAATTTAAGGAGCTCAACGATTCGACGAACAATACCAAAGAAGGGACATTTGGGTAGGCCGTATAAATTAGGTACTCCAACTGCCAGATCATGACTAAAACGGAATCAATGACCCAGGAAGAATGTCATAGTTGAAATTATTTTTAAAACTCAGCGTCTGTCTTTATACTAAGCGTTAAGACCGATTATGGGGAGGTTCTTAAAATTGGCAACACTGCTTTTACAACAATACTCCATTTAAAAAAGTATGCAATAAAATCGAATTAATAACTAATTAAATACAAAATATTAACCTCACATACGATTTCAATCAACTGAACTCAGAAAAGATAAAAAAATATTTTATAATTTATAAGTATATTTTTATGGCCATACTCTATTGCTTTAAAGCGGTACTGGTTATGGGCAATTTCCTTTCAGTCATTGTCCTATTTCTGATACAAAGGTAGACTTATGGAAATCATTACAATTAAAATCGCAACATTTATTTTGATTCGGATTTTGAAAACAATTGTTTTTTCATTGTTAATTTCCCTGTGATGGTGCCTACCTATTATTATTTTCAGTGGGTAGGTAATTTGTATGAGGGTTTGGTATTACCTACTCGTCTTTAAATTAGACTGTGGTTAGATCACGAAGGTTAGGCGTGAATATATTGAACAATTATTACAATATTATCATAATAGCCTAATATTGTAAGCACATAAAGGAAAATACATTGGTATTTTCCTTAAAGGGACTACATGACCTAAAGCACGTCACTATCGGACTGCATAGAAAAGAAAGAGAAGCGCGATGACACAACGCTGATAATTTATTGCAAAATATGAAGCAATTATCTATTTACAAAAAATATATCGTTTGGACTAAAAAATTAAAACTGATTGTATTAGTATGGTTTTTATCCTAAAAAGAAAGTTTTTAGAAGTATCTTCATGATTTTTTTCTATCGTATCAAATTTGTTTATTATGTTTCCAACACACTATCTACCTAGCATATATCCTGAAGAATATCATATATTTTTCTGATTTTGTTTACTGTAGTCGATCGTATACTTTTATTGCTTCTAAAACTTCGGTTTTTTGCGTTTTGGTCCTGTGATCCCCCTATGGTGCTTCGTCATCATCAACATGACTGTTACTATGTATTCAGTAGGTACATATAAGTATATGATTTTGAACGCCCCTGCGCTGAAATTTACCGTCGGTTGTTAAAAAAATATAGCTGTTCCATACATTTTACACTGCGTTGGAGGTCATTATCTGCCTAGCCTTTTCCCAACTATGTTGGGTTCGGCTTCCAGTCTAACCGGATGCAGCTGAATACCAGTATTTTACATGGAGCGATTGCCTATCTGAATTCCACCACCCAGTTACTGGGTAATACGATGTCCCTTGGTAAGACTGGTTGTCAGATTTTCGGGCTTCTGACTAGGTACCCGTAACGACTGTCAAAGATCCACGAATGACAGCCGGGACCAACAGCTTATCTTTCTTTCTGAGGCACGGAGCCTCCGTGCCTCAGAAAGAAAGATAAGCCGTCTCGAGACCCCTCCGTGACGGAGGGGTCTCGGTATCTAAAGATGCTCAGCCATCCACAGACCAACCGCGACAAGCGTACCTTAACCTGATCGATCGACCTGGGGCCCTAGTCTGCTATTTTTATAAATTCGTCATTCCAACACGATCCTACCACCATCCCATTGTCATTTTGCTAAAAGTTCGTAATCTGCTAAATTCATAATGGTTGATCATTGGTCGGTCAATGGCACAGAAATTATACGATACTCGTAATGAATTAGAAGCAATTACTGCACAATGACGTTCTAATGGTAGGTTACTGATCAAAGGAACTGTCAAAATTTTTGCAGATTACCGCGTAAGTCAGTAATTCATTTTTCATTACGTACGAGATTACCATTCTATGCCATTTCTTTCAATGGAGTGTCAGTGGTTGACCATTGGAAAGTCATAATGACGCCATTATATTAGTAGATTACCAAACTTGTCAAAATCAACAATTATGAAATCAATGATAGACCATTCTGACACTATTGTAATAGCAGACTTGAGGCCCTGTGCGGCTGTTATTATTTAGCCACGGGCCCTTCTGACCGCGTAGGAGGTAAGTATTGCACTTTTTAACGAAACAGCAGATATGTTATTGGTGATCTCCGAAAAATTTCTACGCTTAGGGGGTCTAAAATCATGTATTATGCTGAATTCATGTGCAGTTTGCGCGTGGATGGTGCGGCCCTGTATCCTAACGCTATATTATTTTCAAAAGCTGTGTTTCAGAATCACTCCGACCACGGGTATCAGATGATTGATGGTTGAACGTTCTATAAAATTCAAATTCAAAAACTTTAATTCGAGCGAAGACTCATATATAGCGTTAGTAAGTAACATTGTTCTTATAACTAAGTGTTAATAAACAATACGATACGATGGCACATGTAACTGACAGCAGTGAATTATATACGGACAGTCCACTCTGTCAGCAATCATTTTCAGAACCCTGTTGGGGCTGGTCATGACTCGAGCCACCATCGATGCTGCGCGTTTGCGCATAATTGTGTGAAAACAGTCTACACGAGCCGCCGCAAACATCCCTGACGCACTGCAACGCCATGGAACCCTATCAGTTTTCTGAATGCATTATTAAATTGGACACGAAGGGCTCCATACGATGCCCGCGAATAACCCTCCCACAAGCTGCACGTGTAGAAGGTGGAACAGAATGCTCTAAAGAGCGTCACCTTTACGTCTGCTGTACAACGTGCAAACCTGCGGGCTATCATATTCGCACGCACGGAAAGAGCCCTCCGGTCCCTTTCAATATCAGCATTGTCCTTAAGGTCAGTGGTGACCAAGTGACCTAGGTATTTAAATTGTTCCACTCGCTCAAGAGGACCACCGTTTAGCCGTATGGGAGGCACATCAAGATGGTACTTGGTCCCCGCCTCAAAAACAATGTACTGACTTTTCTTAACGCTATACATTAACCCATTTTCTGTTGCGTAAAGCTTGTAGAAATGGCGGTCTGTATTGGCTATTAGTTTTACTATGTAGATACATGTCTGCAACTGCATTACATAGGTTCCCTTGGCAACCGACGGGCATTTGAACTCGCGACCTATCGATCGAAAGTCCGACGCCGCTGCCTCTGCTCAGAAGTACTGCATTTAGATGCATTTGTCCGTTTTTCACTAAAAATTATCCCATCTTTATTAATATGAATTAGGTGAAAGTAAGAGCAGTGGCGACTTACGAGTAGGTGCCTTGCTTAGGTAAATAATTTCATCATCACTGCTCTCAAAACGGTGAAGGAAAATATCGTGAGGAAACCGGCATGTCCTGAAACCAAAATTTCCAAGACATGTGCAGTGGCGTAACTATACCGTTTGGGGCCCGTGGCAAATTCAAGGGATGGGGCCCTCCCTCAACGTAAAGAAGCTCAACCAACGTTATAGTGTTTTTTTTACTAGCACTTTTCTGCGACTTCTTCCGCGTCTATTTTCCCCTACAACATTTAACACCTGACTGCTTCGTTAGTCTAGTGGTCGCAAACGCTACTGCTGAGCATGAGGTCCCGTCCAAAAAGTTAGACAAACAATGGGAAAAAGGTACAAAATGTTCGAAACCTGAATGATGTCCTTTGTTGCACATTTCAAAAAAGAGTTGGCATTTATAAATTTATGTTAGGCTCCTTCTGTGCACATGGCCCTCTCGGGCCGGGGGCCCCGTCTGGCTGGGGGCCCGTGGCATTTTGCCCCCATGCCACCCTATAGTTACGTCACTGGACATCGTCATAGACTGTTCTTGTTGATCTGTTAAGAGTGTTTACGACGAACGGCATTTCATACAAACTTTCAAGCCCTTATTTTTCGAAATGAAAGAACCGATTTTAATGAAACTTCATACGCATAAGCAGGATACAAAGTTCTAAAAAGTTAGTAGAAAACATTTTCGAAATGTCTTATTTAAAAAAAAGATAACTGGAAATCTCTGTTTCTATGGAAAATTTAAAATCGGTCTAATCTGGATGTAATACAATTTTTCGAAAATGTTTTCTACTAACTTTTTAGACCTTTGTATCCTGCTTATATTTATGAAGTTTCATTAAAATCGGTTCATTTATTTCGAAAAATAAGGGCTTGAAAGTTTGTATGAAATGCCGTTCGGCGTAAACGCTCTTAATTAGTGCCACGTGGTCGACGCATGCGGTTTCGTAAATAAGTATGGTCAGTATTAGAGTTTGTTATGCTGGTGAAAAACAGGCCTAGTTCGAGTCGGATTTGCACACGAAGGGTTCCATAACATCGTACAATATTTAACACTACCTACATATTATTACATGGAACTAGTTTCTTGCAATTTTTAAGTCTTTCGTTTAATTTTTAACTTTATTTTGTTTTTATTAACTATTTCTTGTTATAGCGGCAATAGAAATATACACTCTGTGAAAATTTCAACTGTCTACTAAATTAGGTATACGGTTCATGAGATACAGCCCGCTGATAGACAGACCGTTCCGTTGTCCTTTGGGTACTCGTATGTAAATTAATAAAAGTAGGTACTATTCTTATTCATAAGTTACACTTAAGTACTTATTTTGTCATAGAGGGTGATAAAAAGTAGAGTGTCCACCTCGGGAGCAGCGGTGCTATTCTGTAAAAATCTCACCGTGAAAACTTAGGTGAAGTGAGCTTGGAGTGAGCTGTCAATTGTGTCATTTCCTAGCAAAAACAAACTCTCATCCCTTCAGGATTCTCGGTGAGATTTTTACAGAATCGACCGGCAGCACTATTTTAAGCTCGAGTGACGTACTTTGTATCCCTCGCTGCCCTCAGGATTCTACTAAACACTCTCGCCTTCAAAATAGTTGTTTGCTCCCTTGGCAAACAATCTATTATTGTTTGCTACCTTACTTACATTTCTCTTTTCCTCTTTGAGGTTGCAGTCATATTTTTCATTACCGACTCGTAGTCACACCAGATTGTCACACCAGTATGACAAACAGGATTTTTTTTCTCGTTTGTCACACCACTGATTTTTCGACACCATAATAACTAACAACTAACAACTATAAATAACTAATAAACTATAACTATAAATAACTATTGGATTGATTGGTATTTTAATACCAATCAATCCAAAGTGGTACCACGACAGAGACAAGGTATGTAGCTAGTGAGGCCTTCAAACTTGGAACTCGAAGCATTTATTAATTGCTCAACAATATTGAAATGCGTAATTTGGATGGATCTGCGTCATTATTTTTGAGATAATACCTACGATGGAAGGAAAATTACGAATATAGTAGTAGTATAGGCTAAAATGATTGATGTCAGTTACTAATGGGTGCTAATGGTGAGATCATTGCATCGCGTGTTGTTTTTTTCTATTACACATAGTTGTAACTGTCGACAGCTTTTTCAAGTGAAAACATTGTCTCACGTCCTATCTTAAGGATAATGTAATTTACCTAGATTCAGAAGGTAGGTACAGTCAAGGAAATTCATGATTTATTTATTTAATACTGTATACACACAAATGTACAGATAGACATTTTTACCAGCCATCCGACGTCAATTTGCCGTGTTATAGCCATTTCATGCAACTGTCAAAAACTGACATCCACCAACCCGCACTGGGCCCGCCTGGTGGAATATGTTAACAAATAATCTTTTAGTACTTACTTACAAATTGCAATTCGATACAAAATTTTAAAAATAAAATTGTACTCATATGCAATTTTTTTTGCAATCATGGGAAAGTTAGCACTCGAGAAATTGCTTGTACTTATATGTATAATGGACACCCTCTTTTTACTTATATCATTGATGGCCACGTTAACTGACACAGTATTATGGCTGCACCAGACTTGCAATAACACCTTATCCGGGTAAAACGCGTTTTGGCATCTCATCATAATAAAAAGTGAAAAATAAAAACTTTTTTACAAAAAAAAAAACAACCGACTTTCAAAAAACACTTCTTTGGATTTGTATTTTAGTTTTGTGCCACCGACTTCCGAAATTAAAGTTATTTTTCACTTTATAGTGTTTTTTGAAAGTCGGTTGTTTTTTTTTTAGTAAAAAAGTTTTTATTTTTCACTTTTTAGTGGGTCAGTTTGTAATTTATCTAAGTTACAATAGTCTAATGTCAACTGCTCATCACCTTTTACAAAATATTGCTTTACCCGATGCAGGTAGGTACGTTAATTGTTGAGGAGTTCTCCTAATAAGCACCAGGAGAACTGGAGCTAATTGAGAAGTCACCATCAGCTCCATTTCACCATACGCATTGTAACGAGCATAAATGCTTAGCAACCATATTAAAATTATCGACTCGCAACAGTGAAATATTTGTCATTGAGTAGTTCCGATGGCCATCTGTGGTCTTTATCATCAGCTCCACTTTACCAAATGTTGATTTCCGAGAGCAAATGCTCAAGTTACTTTAAGAAAAGAATTTTCCAAATCACTTCGTAAATGACGGAGTTATGCGCGAACAAAAAACGCAATGCAGAGTAAACGAAAAGATCGTTAATGTAGACAATGTAGATAATTTTTTAGATTTTTGCTCAAAAACTGCTTGTCCGATTTCGATAAAATTTTCATGGGACCATTTGGGAAGTATACCCTTTCCAACAAAAAAATAATTTTTTAAATCGGTTGGCAAGCGACGGAGTAATGCGCGAACAAACATAAAAAAAAATACAAACATCCGAACTGAGACCCTCCTCCTTTTTTAGAAGTCGGTTAAAAATAGCCACAAAGCCACCTCACGAAATTCGCTTTGTGGTCCGTTTAAAAAAGAGCATGATCACTTCACCTAAGTTTTCACGGTGAAGTGAGCTGTCAATAGAAGAAGAAGAAGAAGCCTCCTTTTCGGAACCAGTGCGGCATCGCGCTGGCAGGACCCAACATGCTACTGCGTCCAGCAATCCCGACGACGCAGCTGTACGTGTCCAGACTGCACCACTCCACGAAGGTTGAGAAGATCGTGGAGTACATGCGTGTGAAGACCAACTGGACTTTGAGGGTCGAGAAGTTGGAGTCGCGTCACAACACGAACTTCAAGTCGTTCATGGTGCGTGTTCCGACACATCATCTCGAGAAGTTCCTCAAGGAGGAGTTCTGGCCGAAGGGTGTTGTGTACCGCCGGTTTCGTGGCCGGATACATGACACCAGTCAGCGAAACACGACGCAGACACTTAGTGTTCGTTAGTTTTTTAGTGTACCTACTTAATTATAATGTTGTATGTACCTATTTATAGTATTTTATTGTAGGTATGTGTTTTATATGGGCCTTGATGCCATAAATAAATATGGATAAATAAAATAGTGTCAATCCCTAGCACGAAGTGGAAGGACAGCTCACTTCATGTAAGTTTTTACGGAGAGATTTTTACACAATAAATCTGCAGGCGTGATTTATGTATGTTGCAAAAACTAACTGTAGGCCGTAGAAAGGTTATACTCGTACAATAGATAGATAGATAGATAAAACGTTTATTCAGTGCAACAAAAGACACAATACAGATATTAAAAAACGTTAAAAACAGGTGAATAAAAAAAAAAACAAAGATTAAAAAGATAAATTGATCCATAGACACCTCGCTCATGTTCTACATCTATAACGGTCGATCACTACTGGGCGGTGTGTGTCTCATGGTTGCACCAAATGGGAGTCCAGCTCAGCATATGCCAGGTACAATACCTGACGCTGGTATTCTGCTGCATCCCGTTAGTGACATACGGATGTCGAGAAGACACTTCTGAGTTTCAACAAAATGGTACCTACATAGTGCGGCTCGTATATTATAAAAGTGGTAAGTACCCACAGTTGACTTGCTTTTAAAACCGACAGAAAGAAAGATTTTTTAAACGTATTAAATATTTGTGTAGTGTCTACTGGATTACTTGATTATCATAGTGTAGGTAATAACATGTTATGTAATTAATGACTAGTTTATGTTTTTAAGCATGTATGTGTACGAGTTTACATGTTGGTGTATAATAATAAATAGTTATGTTATGGTTTTATAATAATGACTACAGTGAGTATAGCATAATTTGCTTATATATTTTCTATTGTAATACCTATGTTATATGCGTTTCGTTTTACACAGTTGTCCCAATCTTTGTCTACATGATAACGTGTAGACAAACATGTCGTGTGGAGCAGAGCCCCAGCCACCCGCTATATTATGGACGTGTTTGTGACGGTCAAGCCCAGTTTTTTCTGAGAGTCAATCAGATACTGCCGCAGTCGACACCTAAAGGTACCAAGTGTTTTTAGATTCCTTATCGGCGGGGGAATGTTGTTCCAGCATTTGGATGCGGCATACCTGAAACTGCCTCTGAAGGCGGCCGTCTTGTGCACTTCTGTAGAGAGTTGCTGGGAGCACTGTCTGATCGCGCATTCTCTCCTACTAGCGATCCAGCTCAGTTTTTTGTACAGATAAGCTGGCTCTTTATGTTTAATAACCCCAAACATTAGACACGCTAAGTGTAACTTGCGACGTGATTTCATTCTAAGAATGGAGTGTTTATTTAAAATAGTAGATTGTTATACAAGGGTCGGAAGGAATCAATTCCCATACGAGGCATTTAGACGCCCGAGCGCAGCGAGGGCGGCTATAGTCCGAGTGGGAATTGATGACTTTCACCCGCGTTAAACACTCTACTTTTCATTTCGAATTTAAGGAAAGTCAAAAATAGTAGTTTTTCTAAAATATTTATTGATAATAATTACATAAATAATAGGTACTTACCTATTTATTAGTCTTTTTAAAATTTGAAGTATGGAACACACCACGTCACCGCCACATGTTTACTAGGGCCCGTATTATTATAATTCTGTCTGCATTCTTACTTTTACCATTTTTCATAAATTACTTAGAAAACACGATAATCTTGAAAAAATTTACTAAAAATTGTGTTGCGACGTGACACTTTTTAGTGCTGACCGTCCACCCAACTTTCTTATTTCGATTCAAAACTTGCATACAGCCTAATCGATACTCGCAATAAAAAAAATGAAAAAAAATTGTAGAAACTGAATAAAAACTCTTTAAACTAACAAAATGTATTGAAATGTATAGTGTTTGCAGAATATCCAATCTATAGAATTAATTAATTATCATCATTCTCAAAAAAACTTCTGGTAAGCCTACCTAAAAAATGTTTACTGGGAATTCTGTAGTAAACTATTAGAAAGTATCAAAAATAAAATCCACAATAAATAATTGCCCAATAAATTAAAATCATTTTAAACAGCGAGCGCATTCCGAATATAAATTCAATTATAGAAGCATTTCGGCGCGAAATTCAGTAAATGAGGTACCAATTGTCTGTCTGTTATTGACATGATATTACTCTTGATTATAATGATATTAGAAAAGCATAAATCATTATTATCAACAATGCTTATTGTATTTATTCCTTAAAATTTGAAATATCGATTACATTCGTCATATTAATTACTCGAGTCAACTGAAATTAAAAAAAAAAATTGTTTGGTATAATCGCTTTCACACATCATTGCAATAAAAAAAAAAACAATAATGGTCGGCGATTTTGAACACAAATTGAGTTGTGGTAATGATTAATACGTATTATTGAACCTGTGTTTGAATATTACGTTAAAACCTGGGCATTTTCGTGTTGTTTATAATATTATCAATAACATTTGTTACATTTTAAATCTTATCTACATCTGTGTGTGTGAAATTTGTGAAAAGTAAAAATGTAAACACACACGATTGGCGCGAAACTTCGACATTAGATATCAAAAAAACTTCATTACCACTACTTATTTACCTTAAACTATGGATAAATTCGTCAAATAATTAAATAATGTATATTGACCCCATATATGGTAAAGTCAGGATGTTCGAAAACCCAATTTTTATGTTTTCTAGCCTCAACCACAACTGACATCAAAATGGCGATTATCGTACCTATGTATGTTGAATTTATTCAAGGTAAATTATTAACTTCTGCGCTAAATATGAAAGATTTAATGGCGTTAACATATGAGCTTTTTATCCAACTCTCCTAATTAACGCACATTCATAAGATTTGATGGGTAGCATAATAAATATTTACATAATCATAGTGTCGTATGTCTGAATGAGCTGACTACCTAACTAAATTTAGTTCTATTTTCAAATTTCATTCCCGCCCTAGGGAGGGAAAGCAATTACTATGAGTCTTTCCCGCCCAAGGGTGAGAAGCAGCGTTTTCCACCCGCTATTCGGATCAAACAAGCACTACTTTCCGAGTATGAGACATGAAAAAGGTGTTATATGGCTTCTAGGCGGAACTGAGAAGCAAAATTGTGCGCAGGCGTTTTGTACTCTCTGAATCAGTCGCTCAGTTCTTGCCAGCAGTCTAGGTCCGAAAACGGTATCTGCGTAGTTTAAATTAGAGAGTACTAGAGACTCAACCAATCGAACACGAAGCTCCTCCGATAGATACGGCCTTATTTTGTACAGGACTTTGAGCCTATAAAAGCAGCTGCGCACTGACTCTGCCACGTGGCCCTCGTACCTCAATTCAGCGTCCATGTACAGACCCAGATTTCGTGCCTCATTGACTCGACTGACCAACTCACCCAATAGCGTAACATTGAGCACTGAAGGTATATGAGCAATAGGTACTTCGTCCAATTCCTAATTTAGCTAGGGTCCCATAGGTATACAGGTAAATAATTTATAATATTTTATCCTCAATGGCAGGATGTTGGTCTACCTAGCTATACCTGACGCGGATCTGTTGTTTCCGTTATTCTTTTTTTGTCATATTCCCTTCATCGCCATCTGTCATGTTTTGAGTCACCGATGCGTCGCCAATGCTATAATATTCTCATATCCATACAATCATTCTTCTGTACTAGTTTTTGCTCGTGGCTTCGAACGTGTGGAAGTCGGAATAATTCCGTAATACATGGTTTTCATAAATTACTTGCTGCGCCCCGCGGTTTCACCCGCATAAGTTTCGTTTTTTAAAAAATGTAGCAGTATTTTACATGGAGCGACTGCCTATCCGACCTCCACAAACCAGTTAGGTAGGACTGGACTGGATAAGACCCACCCCTTCTTGGTAAGATTGGTTGTCAGACTTTCGGGCTTCTGACTACTCGTAACACTCTAGTCATTCATTATTTCAGATGACGATCTTCGAAAATATTGAAAAGGAATTGATGGATGGAAAGGTTTGGACTTGAAGATGAATTTAATGTGAAGACCGAAGTGGTCTTCAACAAGTTTTCCATGAAACGTAGCTGCCCATGGAAGGTCTACCCTCAACAGTGGGTATATTACGAGCTGAAATGAGGATGATATATATACCAACTTGCCACGCTTGACTCGGTGGAACGCAGAGCTAAGATGCTCATTGGCGACGTAGAACTGGTGGATGCTCAATGCCGCAAGGTTGCCTGCTTGTCGGTCTTCTACAGATTGTACTTCGGTGAGTGTGCCCAAGAACTCCACGACCTCATTCCACCGGCCCCCTTCTACCTTCGGTCATCCAGACGCACTGCAAGTTACCATCCCTGCCTAGTTGCTATTCCACCAATTCGCACTAAGCGTTTTCAAATGTCTTGTATAATGCGCACAACAAAAGAGTGGAACTCTTTACCTGCGTCAGTTTTCGAGCGCATACAACCCGAATCTCTTCAAAGTAAGAGTGAACAGGTTTCTTTTGGGTAAGCTCACTTCATCGTTGACTTTGTCTCTGTCACCTCTGACCTAGACTTGAGTCAAGAGCAAACCCATTTCAAAAAAAAAATCCTAGAACGTTGGAACTCATAATCTGCGGGGTGATTGCGTAACACACTATCAGTAGCAACGGGTTTCAATTTGACAGTTCAACAAAATTCATTGCGTTATTTACGTTGTTGAGCAGACAAATTTTTCGAACATAAGAAGCAATGGATTAGCAATAAGCTTCAAAATGGTTCAGATTGAGATTGATAGTGTGTTACGCTGAATCATTTTGAAGGTTTATTTTTATTTGAAATGGGTTTGCTCTTGACTCTAGTCTAGGTCAGAGGTGACAGAGACAAAGTCGACGATGGAGTGAGCTTACCCAGAAGAAGCCTGTTCACTCTTACTTTGAAGAGATTCGGGTTGTATGCGCTCGGAAACACAGACGCAGGCAAAGAGTTCCACTCTTTTGCTGTGCGCATTATAAAAGACATTTGATAACGCTTAGTGCGAATTGGTGGAATAGCAACTAGGCAGGGATGGTAACTTGCTGTGCGTCTGGATGACCGAAGGTAGAAGGGGGCCGCTGGAATGAGGTCGTGGAGGATATTGCTAATCCATTGCTGAACCACGTAATTATCCATAGACTGAGTGTGTTACGCGATTGGGTTTCTGTTCTGAAGAGGTGAGAGATGCCTGTAGAAATGGGTATGGTTTGTAGTTACCCAGGGTAGATGTACTTCACGTGTGTATGGTCCCTTCTTTCTTTCTCGTATCGGCCCGGTGTATTTTGATGTCGAGTTGCTAATGTCATGGCAAATTGTAGCCAATCAGTTAAGTGGTAGTGGGACTGACTGCCTGAAGTTTCGTCACTCATGGAGGCTATTTTAATGGAGTCATTTTCATTATTTGAAGTCAACACTTGTTTAGGCGTGTTGGGCATTTTTTGGGATGGGAAAAAACCATTGAACTCGCGCCACAGTTACCGTAACAGACACCGCGCTTGTTTTGTTTATATGACGATTTAAAAAATACCCGCTTCGGATGTGTTCGGCTGTCCTCGGGATGTACTCGGTTTTATTGTATAATTATCCGATATATCAGTGAGTGATGGCAAAGTATTGTTTGTGTTTTCGGCACTCCCGGAGTGCCACTGTTTTTTTTTCCAGAAATTACGGTCTATAACGACTACAACGATTGAAGTTTTTTTTTGGTTTTCTGCATAAAAAGTGGCCTTCTTAAGCCTAGTTATCTAAACAACGGCATTGTCGACCAGAGGTTTTTATGGTTCTAAACTATACAGTATATTATATATAGCTACCTTTGCAGTTCACTTGTCTGCCTCCTTGGTGTTCAGAAATGCGACTGATGAGCATGGGTGCTATCCCTAGGTCGGGTGGTGTTATTATGTTTTCCCATTAGAAACTTATTAGATTTACGATTTATTATACGGTACCTAAAATCGATGATAACGAATTTAAATGACCTCATCTTTCTTTTTGCATATTGTACCAAAAGCCATTCGTCAAGACCCAATTAATAGTTTGAATAGGTAGTGTTGTTTAATGAATGAAATATCTTGTTTTGGGAAAACAAGATTTAAAATACAGTCGTGCCAGCGACACGAAGAAGAAGAAGAATATCTCAGTATTTGATAAATGAAGTAATAAAGTTTTGGAGTGGAAATATTGCCTTACTATTATTTCTGAATAGCTACTAGCTATGTAGTTAGTTAGAACTGCCTTCAAACTAGTACCAGACGTTGCACAGTTGGCTAGTTAAAAAAGCCATGACTAATAACTCAAGTACGACTACTGCGCGCCGCCGGCAGGTCGCCCCAGGTTCTTGAACTCTGGCTGGCGCTTTACGTAACCTCCCTCGCCCCGGCTGGTTACATAAACCCCTCATTTTCATTTTATAGGTTACATGAAAATTTTGCACGCGATGGAATATGTTTAGATGTGAAAGGAGGTTGTATGTGAGATGGATTGGCTATGGAGCAGTTTACAAAGATTGTTAGTGAAGTTGGCAAGGTTGCATTAAAGTATTCGGCTAGCTGTTTGTTGCACTGCCGGCTGAACTGCCCTTGAGTTCCGGTCCTTGAGGTTACCGCTCAATGCTGTTTATAATGTGGCACGTCACGGCAGGTTCGCGTGCTGCCGCCCGAGCGACCAATCGCGGCGGCCCGACCAAGACACACCTCCGCGACTCTCCGACGGATTTAAAATTGGATCGGCTGCGCGCGCCGGCGACTCGGTATCGAGCGGACGTCAGTGTCAGTTGTCAGTTGTCAGTCGCGGACGACGGGTGCGTGTTGTGTACGTGTTGTATTTCGCGGAGCTCTGAACATGGCTCTGCTCAGACGGCTAGCGGTGAACGCGCCCCGGAAAGTACGCGCGCTGTCCTCCTCGCCTCCCTCACGGGACGACCTCGACCTCAACTTTAACAGCCCCAAAGATGCGTTCAAAAGTAAGAAGACGAGCGAACTTGTGCGGGCGTATTTCGTGTACC
This sequence comes from Mesoligia furuncula, assembly GCA_916614155.1. Lineage (NCBI taxonomy): Eukaryota > Metazoa > Arthropoda > Insecta > Lepidoptera > Noctuidae > Mesoligia > Mesoligia furuncula. The sequence goes on from OU744810.1 coordinate 4,182,327, forward strand.
AAATATGCTCGGTGAACTGGCTGGTCGAGAACAATGATATGGTGAGTAGATCGCTATACCTCAGCTGTTAGCTTACGTAAGATCTGCATAGCAATGTTTACTCGCCGGCAACCGTTCAGCTCAAAATTAACTTCGGTTGGCGTCCTTGCGTCTGTGTTACGTGTTAGTGATTGATGAGTGTGTATTTAGATTTAGGCGGTGTGGTTTTCTCAGTTCTTTTTCTAACTTATGTAAACTTGGGAGTGTCTCGGTAATAGAGACTCCGTCAGTGAGTAACCAGGATAGCATGTGGGTTGGGGAGGGCGACGGAAAGCGTGGTTACCTAACAGTAAGAGGAATGAATGGGTGGAAGGAATGGATTTTTGGTCGGTGGTTAGCGCGCATGCGTGCCGGCGGGCCAGCCCCAGCGGCCGGTGCCGACTGACGACGGCAGTCAGACGACTGCGTCGCGTGGCTCGCGACGTAGACGTCTGATTACACTAGCACTTGACACGGTATCATGAATACCAACATACTTACCTTTAGGCTAGCCGGTAGGCTGACCGGTGCATGAGTGTGGGATGTTTTTAGGGTTCCGTAGCCAAATGGCAAAAACGGAACCCTTATAGATTCGTCATGTCTGTCTGTCTGTCTGTCCGTCTGTCTGTCTGTCTGTCTGTCTGTCCGTCCGTATGTCACAGCCACTTTTCTCCGAAACTATAAGAACTATAGTGTTGAAATTTGGTAAATAGATGTATTCTGTGAACCGCATTAAGATTTTCACACAAAAATAGAAAAAAACAATAAATTTTAGGGTTCCCCATACTTAGAACCGAAACTCAACATTTTTTTTTTCATCAAACCCATACGTGTGGGGTATCTATGGGTAGGTCTTTAAAAATTATATTGAGGTTTCTAATATCATTTTTTTTCTAAACTGAATAGTTTGCGCGAGAGACACTTCCAAAGTGGTAAAATGTGTGTCCCCCCCCCCTGTAACTTCTAAAATAAGAGAATGATAAAACTAAAAAAAATATATGATGTACATTACCATGTAAACTACCACCGTAAATTGGTTTGAACGAGATCTAGTAAGTAGTTTTTTTTAATACGTCATAAATCGTAAACCGCAATTTACCATTCATTTAATCAACTCAAAAAAAAAACGTTTAATTTCATAAACATAAACCTTATGCATAAACCCGGATGTTACGGAACCCTCGGTGCGCGAGTCCGACTCGCTCTTGCCCGGTTTTTTTTTTTTGTTGATGTAGGGCCTACTATAATAAAAGCCCATTTTTTTGGTACAGGAAACTTAGAATTTGTTAAGTAATTAACTACTTAAGTACCTACTTACCTGACAAAATTTAGCTACACGCTAAAACCATTTGTAGGTATTTCAAGGGCATTTAAGGTTTCAATATTTGCACAATAAATTAATGTCAAGATCAATAAATGGTCGACACTTTCCATCAGCAGGTTTCCTTAAAAAGTGCAACATGGTAAAACCTGCATACCAGGCCATATGAAGGTAGTTGTAACTAGTTTACCTTTTATTGCAATTTCTCTCACTTTAATTATGTATTGGAAATATGTAGTAGGCATGTGATCATATTTTACTTTGGTTAATAATAATAAAATTATTAAGGTAGGGTAGTATCAGATTTTACATAAGTAATTAGTAAAATATTATACTTTTTTAATGTTAAGCTAATTTATTAACTATGAAAAAAAAAATATTTAAGTAACATGTTTTCTATTTTAATAAAAAAAAAACACATCTTAGTATTAATTAAGGCTAAATATGAAATTAATATGATTTCAATGATTTTCCGGGTTGCTAACCGAAAACTGCCCACTAAGTACTTTTATCCCGACATTTGGCCTCAGCTTGTCAATAGTCTTGATGAAAATGAACCTCCTGGGGGCCTAAAAAGGCCACTTTGGCAGAATCATAAAACATAACATTAACATAATGAATCATAATGTGGCGAAGACAATCCGTGTTTTTTCTTTTTTTCGCTGCACTACGTAAGTATAATCAAGGAGATTGGAATGGATTGATTGGTATTTTAGCACAGACAAAAAAAAACTGTAAAATCCTTCACCAATGGGATTTAATACGATTAACTTAATAGTTAAACTGTCCATTATGATTCATAATGTTATCCTTTTATGATTCTGCCAAAGTGGCCTTTTTAGGCCCCCTGATCACCAACAAACAAAAAGAAATTCTCTTTAATCATCAGTTCATCACACATAACAGACAGATTGGTGATCGAATGATTTGATTGGTGATCGAATGATTGTAAATTATACAGCGGGGTAGTTGCGTAACAGAATATCAGTAGCAATGGGTTTCATTTTGACAGTTAAACAACATTCATTGCATTATTTACTTTGTTGAGCAGACACATGTTTCGAACATATGAAGCAATGGATTAGCAATATCCTTCAAAGATTCTAATTCAGATTGATAGTGTGTTACGCAAGGGTACAGGCTGGTAAGAACATCGACGCGCAACCAGGGGGCCCAAAAAGGCCACTTTGGCAGAATCATAAAAGGATAACATAATGAACAGTTAACTGTTAAGTTAATCGTATCAAATCCCATTATTGAAGCATTTTTTAGTTTTTTTTTGTCTGTGCTAAAATACCAATCCATCCAATCCAAATCCAATCCCAATCTCTTTGATTTTACCTACGTAGTGCAGCGAAAAAAAGAAAAACACGGACTGTCTTCGCCATATTATGATTCATAATGTTATCCTTTTAAAGATTCTCCAAAGTGGCCTTTTTAGGCCCCCTGGACATTGGATTTAGAACATGATTCTGAACGACGAAAAAATTCAACGCAGGTGGCGGTTATTCAAAAAAAGAATTAGCTGTTCCATACATTGTGACCACGTAGGTACCTATTGGACTTTTCAATGAAATACTTAGCTGTTTTTAGGGTTCCGTACCCAAAGGGTAAAAACGGGACCCTATTACTAAGACTTCGCTGTCTGTCCGTCTGTCTGTCTGTCTGTCTGTCACCAGGCTGTATCTCAAGAACCACGATAGCTAGACAGTTGAAATTTTCACACATGATGTATTTCTGTTGCCGCTATAACAACAAATACTAAAAACAAAATAAAATAAATATTTAAGGGGGCTCCCATACAACCAACGCAATTTTTTTGCCCTTTTTTGCTCGATATCAAAAATGGCAACAGGCACTTGAAATATTCACAAAATACTCAGTTATATTTTAACTTTAATAATAAATAATAAAATTAAAATAAAATAAATATTTAAGGGGGGCTCCCATACGACAAACATGTTTTTTTCGGCGTTTTTGCCATGTGGTACGGAACCCTTCGTGTGCGAGTCCGACTCAGACTTGGCCAGTTTTTTTTTAACCGACGAAAAATTTCAGCGCTCATGTGCTGAATTCATGGTTACACTTTGTGAGACGATGTTCCTGCCACCACCCTGTATTAAACAAGAGTACCTACATAAGTACGTCACTCCCGAATTCCCGATAGTATGTATCTCTTCCTTTGGCAAGACATCTCGAGTATTCGTACCTACTAGCAGGTAGTCTTGTGACAAAATTGGACAAAAGCCGTGACTCACATACGTCATTCCCGATACTTTGTACCACTTCCTGTAACTGCTGTAACAAGACACTCGTCGTGAATTTGGTCTAGTCTGTGACAAGCTTGAACAATATTCATTGAGCAAACCCTGCTAATAGGAACATCTATACAAACAATAAAATTGCAGAGGGCATTGGGGTGACTGTTGGCAATGTCAAAATAACAGCTTTTTACTAAATGCATAATAATAGTACCTATCTATGTTACTGCTATATGTATATCTATCTGTCTGTTTGTGCCAGCTAATTTCTGAAACAGCTGGACTGATTTTGACTAGCTTTCACTGGCACATAGCTGATGTTATAAGGAGTAACATAGGCTACTTTTTGTCCCGGTCCCTTGGGATATTATCCGACATCCACGCGGGTGAATAAACCCCTGATATTGACAAAATATGGTGAATCTTTCCCAAAAGCCCAGATCTACAGTATGTTGAATTTGAAGATTGAACAAAATTCCTGACTCCTCCATCTCCACGAGCGAGAGAATCGCAGCGATTTTATCGTCGTGCCACGTATTTCTATACACTCTCTTAGAACGTGTCTCCACACGGCGATATCATCGCGGCGAAGGACCCTGCAATTCTCTCACTCGTGGAGACGGCCGCGGGCCCTTAGTCCGTGCAGCTACCGACTATGTTACGAACTGCCTAGGGGGGAGGTAAAGGGGAGCTAATCCGATTTATTACCGATTCGCATCAACGGATTATCTGTATACACATCGTTAATTAAATCCATTGTTAGTTGACGCTTATGCGATTTTGATTTTAGACCAAACTGAACCGATTCTGCGAAATCCTTGAAATTAAATAAGTATATTATGTTCGAAAAGTGTCTCGGCTCAACAACGTAAATAACCATTGCTACTGTTAGGGTAGCATTATTTGACGGCGCGTACGTGTTCCACGCGCGCCTCAAAGAGTGTCTCAGCATCGAGGAGGCCCCCTTAGGGCCGAAGCCTGCCGGGCCAGCGGGATTGTCCGAAAGGGTTACCGCTGGCCCGGAACATAAAGGGCTAAGGAAGGAAGACGGGTGGGTTTTAGTCAGTAAGAGTCTGACACTCCCTTCCGCTCCACCCAGAGCGGGAGGAGTCATTTGATGATTTCCCATCCGCAAAAAAAAAAAAAGGGTAGCATTACTTAATACTAGTTTCAACCAATCAAATGGCTTTAACCGAGTTTTAAGTAATGTAAGTAAGGTCCTGTAAATACGGGGCTTAGTGTGCTATGCAATTACCTGCACTTGACGAATGAGAGCTACACCGAAAACGTATACCTATATAACAAGAGTGTCGTGACGTTCAAAATGTTCTTTCGGCTCAGCGGGGGAATTGCGTAACCACATTATCAATCGGAATCGGTTTCAATTTGACAGTTCGTCATTTTGACAGTCAACAACATTCATTGCTTTATTTATGTGTTGAGCAATCAGATTTTTCGAACTCATGAATCAATGGATTAGCAATTTGCTTCAAAATGATTCAGATTCTGATTGATAGTGTGATATGCAATTAGGGTGGTGCTGGGGCCCAAGTCTGCTATTTTTATGAATTCGTCATTCCAACACGATCCCATTGTCGTTTTGCTAAAAGTTCGTAGTCTGCTAAATTCATAATGGTCGATCATTGGTCGATCAATGGCACAGAACAAATACGATACCTACCCGTAACGAATTAAAAGCAATGACAGCACAATGACGTTCTAATGGTAGGTCACTGATCAAAGGAACTGTCAAAATTTTAGCAGATTAACGCCTGAGTCAGTTATTCATTTGTTATTACGAGTATGTACGAGATTACCATTCTATGCCATTTCATTCAATGGAGTGTCAGTGGTTGACCATTGGAAAGTCATAGTGATGCCATTATATTTCAGCGGAATGGTCCGAAAGGGTTACCGCTGGCCCGGAACATAAAGGGCCAAGGAAGGAACACGGGTGGGTTTTAGTCAGTAAGAGTCTGACACTCCCTTCCGCTCCGCCCAGAGCGGAAGGGAGTGTGAGACTGTAAATTACCAAACTTGTCAAAATCAACAATTATCAAATCAATGATAGACCATTCTGACACTATTGTAATAGCAGACTTGAGGCTCTGGTCAGTCACATTCACCAAATGTGCAGAGTGTGTAACTTAATTGTGATAAGGAATTTCGTTCCAAAAGTTGCTCTCCTAAAAAGGTCTTGATAATATTTTCCCAGACATGACTGTTTCATTCATCATTTTTATTACTTATGGGTATTAGTTAAGTAGGTACTCACGATTTTAATTGCCTGTAAAGAAATAGCGTTGTGTGATTAACCATAATAAAATTACATCAAATTAAATTCGTTTTGATAGAATTATAAAGCAATTAGTGATGTCTTTCAGTTGAACTTAGTTTAAGATTGTCTTTGCTTATTATAGGTAGGTATCTAGGTACAGACGCCAGCACATCATGCTACCCGAAACTGTCAAATTTTCCCAATCAACTTTGAACTGTATGCTTTAGCGGTAAAGTCGAAAATCTATTAAATAAATTTGACAGATTGTAGTAGCTTGATGTGCTGGCGTCTGTACCTACTGTGTTAAAATCTAATTGATAACTGAAGCCATGTAAAATTATAAGGCTGTCTTTTTTTCTTTCCTATAAAGATTTCTTCGTCATTTTCTATTAGACCTTTTGGGTTGACAATTAATTTTTCAACAGATTTTTTTATTTTTCCACACCTTCCATCTTTCGCGAGCCCGCGTTTTTCCTGCCAATTTGGACGGAACCTACCCAGCTCGTCCCGCCATCTACCAGCGCCAGTTCTGAGCTATTTGTTCCCTTAGTTCGTCCAACATATGGCAAACATGTCCTGCCCAGACCCATTTAAGTTGGGGCAGCTTATTGAGCCACGTTATATACTTACATATATTAATTTTGGAGCGCAGTGTGAGTTGGCTAATTGCGTAACACACTATCAGCAATGGCTTTAATTTTGACAGTTCAACGACATTCATTGCTTAGTTTACGTTGTTGAGCAGACAAGTTTTTCGATTATATGAAGCAATGGATTTGCAAAATCCTTCAACATTTTTCAGATTATGATTATGTGATGGTGTGTTGTGTTGCGAACACGATCCCTTAATTTTATACCGCTTAATGTGAGTTGCCCACTAGTGTCAGCCCACCATAGTGTGATGTACAGTCAACAAAAGATATAAGTACCTATGCAGGATCGTCGGATATAGTTGAAGTTTAGTAAGAAACCGATGGATGTTGTCGACTGAAATTTAATTTAACAAATGAGCTGCTTGTTTTCTATTATATTTTATTTTATTCGAGAACATCCATCGGTTTCTTAGTAAACTTCAACTATATCATTAACACTGACAGTAATCGGTCATGGCCGCTTCACTTAATCTCGTGTCATAAAGCATGTCCTCAGTCTTGCGACAGACTTCACTAAGCTTTTTATACCTTGCACGACGTTCTGTTGTGATCTCTTGATATAGGATACAAGATAGGATTTTGGTCTTTACTCGTTCAGATATGTTTTAAGTACGTAAAGGAAAAATCGTCAATACATTATGGAGGAGGATGGAGGTAGGGTTAGTCCCAAACTAGGCACAGCTTGTACAGACGCCAGCACATCAAGCTACTACAATCTGTTAAATTTCTTTAATAGATTTTCAACTTTATTACTAAAGCATAAGTTTCAAGTTGATTGGGAAAATTTGACAGTTTCGGGTAGCTTGATGTGCTGGCGTCTGTACATTGGGCAGCATTTGTTTTTTCGGGTGAATAAAAGTTTAAATTGGCGACAGTGAAGTTAGTTATCTAAAAACTAAAATCTAAAAAAAAAACTAAACTAAGGGAAAACTAAAATCTGATTTTGTTACCCCGTGTTTTCCTTTTTTCACGTTTTGTCGCCCTAGGACTTCTCTTTCTGTTGCTATCTAGATCCAAGATGGCGGGAATAAATCGCCATTGACGCCATTTTCTCAGAACTGGGAGAAAATGGCAAGACACGGCTGCCATTTCCAGTCAGTAATGCCGTTGAGATAATTTCCAAAGAAAGAAACATATTTATGTTGACTGAAAACCCAGTGAAGTTCCTAAAATACTTGATTCATGCTGAAAAATGCACAAATTACACAGTGAAATCCGGCATTATCATAAAACATAGTTCATAAAGATTACAGTTCGAGATAGGCACGTTTCAGTGTGGACTGATTAAATATTTAAACGTAAACAAACTGCCAGGGAAGCCGGTTAGATCTACTACTTAGACGTACGACAGACATGGAGAGGCATTGTTATCGTTTTATTGCTCATATCTCTCGTTATTCGTGGATTTACTTACGTTATCTTTTTTCAGTGTTATGTTGCTTGGGTTTCTTTGAGTATTAAACTAACCGGAGACGCCACGAGTACTAATATCTATGCAAATAAGTCTGTCACTTTCATCGCGGGGGACGAGGGAACGCAATAATACACTAATGCAATTCGATCGCGTCGTTACGCACGCACACAAAACAAACACAAGCATAAACTATACGCACACATGTATATAACCGCTCGGCGGTCTCGTACCTTTGGCAGCGGGGATCGCCTGACAATGGCGCCTCCAGTTGGTTTAATACTCAAAGTTGGGTTTGCTGAAATCACAGTTTTGGGAAATGATATGCAAAATAAGCATTAGGCCGCTTTTCCGCCAGAAATGTGCTAAGCAGGTGTGCTGCGAGGATGTGAAAGCTAAGCTACGAAACTATGCGACCGTTTCTTCTAACGCTAAGCTGTGTAGCAGAGCGAGTAAAGCCGCAGACACATTACTGTGTCGTGTTGTGTCGTGACTCGGGATACACCAATCAAACGAATCTGCTCAGGACTACGTCAAATTACAACGAGTTTGGATTGGCTAACACTGCGTCAGAAGGCGTCACGACACGGCACAACACAGTAGTATGAATCCGGCATAAGATGATTGTGCTAAGAAGTGGCGCCGTCTTGGGATAGCTGTTCGAGGAAGTTGCGCAGCTCAAGCTATGCGATAAATCGATAGTAGCGAAGGCACGGGGAGTACTCTGCTCTGCTCATAGCTAGACCACTTGCCCATCCATGCCTCGTAACCTTTGTATAAAAAACATAGCTTAGTTGAACCCGTTTCCACCAGTACTATATGCTATGTGGACCTATGAATATTATTGGTGGATGTCAATCGCATCCATAGCAACGTGGCATAGCACATCTCTGATGGAAAAGCAGCCTTTAACTGGCTCCTAAATGTTTAGCAACACTTTTTACCGCTAGATAGACTTTCTTTAAGTATTGAAGTGTATGATAAGGAGTAATTTACATCACACTATATATATTATAAAGGCGAAAGTTTGTGAGTGTGTGTGTTTATATGTTTGTTACTTCTTCACGCTCAAACGGCTGGACCAATTTTGTTGAAATTTTGTATGGAGGTAGCTGACACCCTGGATTAACATATAGGCCACTTTTTATCCTGATATATCCACGGGATCGCGGGGCGCAGCTAGTACTTACATAATTATAGCATCACGTCTGTTATCCTTGGAGGGTGGTAGAGGTGTACCTATACTACACACACATATCGTCAGTTATGTTTAAGGCCCATGTAATAGAGGGCGAGCCTATTGCCATCAACCGGGTACAAATCCAGACTCCAGGCTGCTACTGAGAAATTCCAGATAGAAAAACCCAACAACACTTTTCCCGATCCGTGAATTGAACCCAAGATCTCGGGGCCTAAAAAGGACACTTTGGCAGAATCATAAAAGGACAACATTATGAATTATAATGGACAGTTAACTGTTAAGTAAATCGTTTCAAATCGCATTGGTGAAGGATTTTTCAGTTATTTTTTTTTGTCTGTGCTAAAATACCAATCAATCCGATCCAAATTCAATCCCAATCTCTTTGACTAAACCTACGTAGTGCAGCGAAAAAAGCCTTTTATGATTCTGCCAAAGTGGCCTTTTTAGGCCCCCTTATGCTCAGTAGTAAAGAGTAAATAAATTATTTGTTGAAAACCTTACAAATTACATCCTTAGACATAGGTAGTACTTACCTATAAAACAAAGTCGCCGAAGTGTCTGTACGCGCAAAACTTCCGAATGACTGCACCACATTGGATAATTCTTTTTATGTTGTGTTCGGTATTGTCAAGACAAGGTTTGTATGAAAGAAAATTTAGGAAAATGAAATATAGCACCCCTGCTAAGCAGGGGCGCGCCGCTATAAGTAAACATGATGAAACTGCTCCGAGGCATAGAGCACGACCCGAGAGTGCTGCAGCGCTTGCACTTGTACGTACCCGACCGTTATGTGTGGAGGCGACGGCCCCCGCTACTGCTGGCCGTACCATCAGCCAGGACCAACTTGCTGGCCACCCCTCTGACTCGAGCAATTCGTACGATCAATTATATTCAGGTTGAAATTGATATATTTACATTACATGTCACTGGGGTGAACTCAAACTCAAACTCAAATCATTTATTTCAATTAAACCATTAACACGCACTTTTGAATTGTCAAGAAGTCGGTCAGTCAGAAAATATAAAGCTAGTTGCCCATTCCAAAGCGTAGGTACCTATGGAGAAGAACGGGCAAGAAACTCCATGGACACTCTTTTTAAATTACATTTTACAAAAACTATTTGTTACATCATTACTTTTGAATTTATGATTGTATAATGTGAGAACGATGTAAAAAATAAAAAAGACGTACGCGTTAAAAGCGTCCAGAATACAACAAATAAGTAGTAACAAAACAACAATCCAAAATTAAAACAATTAAAATAAGCCCAGGCAGCTAAGTGATGACCAGCCCCAACTGACGGCGCCCGTTCACGAACATGACGTATATATCAGCACCATTCAGCTCAACCATTTTGAAGGGAGCTAAATGATCCAACACGCTCGCCACCGTCAGCGAGAGATTTGAGTGAGCATGACATACTATCAGCCGCCAGGGGATATTCAAGTCAATGAAAGACATATTATTACCCGGTAAATGGTAGCTATAGGGTACATAGAACTCACATCAATCACAGTGAATTCGCAAAAGTACTATTGTTCACAATATGTTACAAACAGTTATCTTTATTTTTAATTTTGTGTGTGTGTCTTGGCTATCGCATTAGGTTTAGACCTTTAGACCTGTAATGATAGTTTAAGACATTAAATAAATAAATAAATGGTTTATAGTCAACGACAATCCATTCCTGGACAAAATAAATAACAAATTCTGAAGTTAATTACGATCGCAATCAAAATGTATTCTATTATTGTTTTGTTTATAAATAAAGTAGGTATAATAGGCCATTGAATTTATGTGTGCTAGGTATGACATAATAGTTATAAAACTAAGCTAGAATAATATAATAAGCATACCTAACCTACGCATAATCAATTTATTATATCTATTATCTTCTATTCAGCTGCCGCGGTTAGACTGGAAGCTGACCCCAACATAGTTGGGAAAAGGCAGGCAGATGATGAAGCGTAATCAGTCTGTAATGTTCCCACTGCTGGGATACAGGCCTCCTATCGGTGAGTTCAGTGGGCCGGAATCAGCCACGCGGGCCCAGAGCGAGTTGATTGCTAGAATAATAAAATTTGTGGATTTTTTTTTAAAAGCATTCTGAAAAGTATGTAATATTAATAAAATAAGGTAGGTACCTACACGTGTAAACTGAAACTTATTTTCATAATGGCTCGCGCACATACTTACGTAGAAAGATTTATGTATACAGGATAATTGGTAAAATATTAACAACCTCTTAAGAGGTCATTGTACTCATCATTATGAACAACTTTTACTATGGGACCAAACCTGAAATCGCGAAAAAAAAATCAGCTCTTCCTTACATTTTGACGAGTTATAAGTACTTACATAAATGTAGAGAACAGCAGATTTTTTGTTCGCGATTTCAAGTTTGGTCCCATAGTGAGACTCAGAAAATCAGGAAAATATACTTACCTTTATTGTTCAATCGAGGACAGACATTAAATTGATAAAATACAGAATTACTACAAGGATATTATACAATAATTGGGAATTTTGTGAAATTAATAAATCATAACAGAAATATGTATGTATACCTACGCACGTCTACACATCAAAGCTATACATAACCGGTATAGCTGACTTCTGATTGTACGAAAAACCTATACAGTGCCAGGTCAGTTAAAATTGGAAATGTATTGCTTGATGTGTAGCTGTGTGTACCTACTGAATGTGCTGTCTTATCTACCTAAAGGCCTCATTGTTCAATTTATTTATTGAATATTTTTTTCCTATTGATGCAACCATCAGGAAAACCACGAGAAAAATCGATCGACATATTTTATGATTTGCGTAAAACCATGGAGTCATCTTTTAGCGATTCTTACCTGCAAACGTATTCTATTTTGACCATAGCTTTATAGGTGATCTTACCAAAGTCAGATATCTTATATTCAGTTCTAGTAAGGAAAAACTGTCAAAAATTCTAAATGTATTCTCAGGATAAGACTTATTCTAGGTAGAAAATTCGCCCTTGGGGCTGATTTTACCAAAGTCAGATATCTTTTATTCGTGGAATAAAATTGACTTCTGACAGTTCTAGTAAAGAAAAACTGTCAAAATATTCTAAATTTATTCTCAGGATAAGACTTATTCTAGGTAGAAAATTCGCCCTTAGGGCTGATTTAACAAAGTCAGATAACTTTTATCCGTGGAATAAAATTGACGCCTGACAGTTCTAGTAAGGAAAACCTGTAAAAATTCAAAATTTGTTCTCAGGTTAAGACTTTTAGGTATAAAAGTTTGGTGAAATTCGCTCTTAGTCGGTTAATTAAAAGGAAAATAATTTGTAATATTATTGTTTCTACCGTTTTCCGTCACTAATCGTGCCTGGATTCAGCAAAGGCCTTCCACCAGATGACTATAATCTTATCCTTTGTATACCTTGATGAAATTTGGTGATTTGTCTCTTTGCCGTACAAAATACAGGGTAACTAGAATCCAATAAATAGCGTTACATCGCGACCTCGCTTGCGTCAAACATGTTTACAGTTCAGTCGGTCAGTTATTGTTACAATAAAAGCACCGTTAAATACGTCCATTGCGCCTCGAGCGCTGGCGAACGGTTGCAAACTTCAAAAGCTGGAGATTTAGGATGCACATGCTTATATGTAGGTCGTGGGGTAAAGAAATTCACGAAACACTTGTCCACAGGGGGCACTGGGACTGGGAAGTGACGATGTCGCTCAAGGTACGAGTTACGACTGAAGATAGGAATATCTGGCGTGACACCAGAGACCAGGGACACCCGAGACAGAGACTGTTATCTTTAGGTAGCAGGTAGAGATGTGCCAAGTACTCGTTTATTACTCGGTATTCGGCATACCCAGCCATTTTGGTAGTACTCGTTGTCGGTCGAATAACTCGGTTTGACTGCCGGCTTAGGTATTTGAAAAGAACTCAATAAAGTTATAACCTGGCTTTAGTCATTGTCAGAAAAATTACGTGAAAAAAACGAACAATGACATATTTAATGAAATAATCCGTCTCGTGGTACTTAATAAATTTTCGCTTAGATATTGGTGTAACTCTATAGCGCACTTTTCAGATATTCACGCTGTTGCGGCGCTGTACTGTAGATACTAATTCTTCGTAGCAATGCTAAAAACTTGCATAGCATTATTTTTTATAAAATGTATCTATTTGAAGGGTTTCATACACTCCCAATCCCAATATCTGCGTCAACTAAACCGAGTTACTCGGCAGAATACTCGGTTCGGTAAACATTACCGAGCAATACTCAGTACTCGGTAAAACTTGTACTCAGCGCATCTCTAGTAGCAAGGTATCACAAGGTATAACAGTAAAGAAGTGACTAAAAAAGAAAAATAGAACAGTGGTAGACAAAATAATGCACATGCAGAATTCACTCCAGTTCAAGATTCAAAGATTTTTGACAAACAAAAGTTGTTATGAATCTAAATATTTATCTATATTTGAACGTTAGTAACCACAAAGAAAATCCTAGGTTATTAAGTACGAATAAGATGACCACAACCACTCAAAAGTGTATATTAAAAAACCACGACGGATCAAATTCACGTGAGCGCAGTACCTACGATACGATAATTGCGTGAATTGGACGCACCCAAGCTTGCGGTGAATTGGCTTGCATGCCACCAACTGAGGCTTACAAATCTTCCCGCCAGGGTCGCGGGTTGTTCGAAAGAGATACCGTGGCCCCTGGCACAGGCAACTGAAGGAACACGCGGGTGGGTTTTAGTCAGTAAGAGTCTGACACTCCCTTCCGCTCCGCCCAGAGCGGGAGGGGTCATTTGATGATTTCCCACCCAAAAAAAAGCAAAAGGCTTTTTTTTTTTTTTAATTACAAATCTTTATGAATTGACTGGTGAACAATGAAAGAAGATGTATTTTTACTTAGCACTGGCCCTCCATTCAAATCAATCAACACCATTTCGTTACACTGTTTGCTTTGTACTGTGGTTCAATCAACATCATCAGCCACATAAACAGGGTGACATTGATGCGCAAAGCGAAATCATGAATTCAGCACATGAGAAATAGTGTTACAGCCAGATTAGACCGATTTTAAATTTTCCATATAGAAACAGATATTTCCAGTTATCTTTTTTTATGTAAGACATTTCGAAAATGTTCTTAAGTAACTTTTTAGACCTTTGTATCCTGCTTATGCGTATGAAGTTTAATTAAAATCGGTTTAAAATGCCGTACGTCGTAAACGCTCTTAAGGGGAATATATAGAATTAATCGAGTGTTTTCATTCTGAAGTAAAACAATAGTTTCTTTGATTCAGCACATTTTTATGTTGTTTCATTATGTCGTGATTCATGCGGCTGTAGGTATTATTGCCATGGTTATGTGTAATTACAGCGTAGGTAATGTTCACTGGTTTCAGCTAATTCGCTTAAAATTGCTTGGTTTTTTTTCTGTATCCCGTTGACAGTTGAATTCCTCTTTATGAGAAACTAATTTTAGAATCGCATATTTTTCATGTTAATAAAAAATCTGTAATTCTAGATAAAAGCTTATACAAATGTAAAACAATCAAATATAATGGCTGACAAGCAAAAGCGTCACATGCAAATTCCACAAAATAAAAATGTCTGTCAAACATAAACTATATAAATCCAGTTCTTACTAGTTCCACAAGATATTCATTATGCGTACACAGAAAAAAACCAGATGTGCTGTTCAGATTCGTGACTATATTTTAGCACATGTTTCTGTAGCGTAGACATGTTTGCCAGCTGATTAGCTAGTTGCTATGTCTGGACTGGACAAAACGGACGACTGGCCGAACAAACACATTTCGCTGGCATGTCCACTTTGATGACTCGTAAAACCTCTTTGAACTGAAAGTGCTAACTAAAAGCAATAGATACATAGGATAGGATAGACATGACATAGGTATGCTATGTCTATGCACACATATTTGTCCACAGGTATCAGGTGATACCTGTGGACATATCTGTGTGCCCAATAGTTACCATTCTTGCTGACTGTAATCATTTCAACTCCGCATGAACTGTTCTCGCTCCGAGAAAGGAAGATAAACATAAAATTAGAGCCAGCAATGTAAATCATTTTGAAGCATATTTCTAATCCATTGCTCCATATGTTCGAAAAACGTGTCTGCTCAGCAACGCAAATAACGCAATGAATGTTGTTGAACTGTCAAAATGAAACCCATTGCTACTGATAGTGTGTAACGCAATAACCCTACTGCTTTAGTTAGTAACATAATAGTCGTTTAAAACATGAGAGAATTAAATCAAAAGCTTTGACCAGCGATTTGTGACCGGCCAGGAATCATCATCATTTCAAGTGAAAGTGCCATCACTGCACTTCATAGGCCTCCTCCAAGGGTCGCCACATCAACCGGATCTATGCTTCTCACACCCTGCGGACCACTGGAACGCGTCCCATAATTCAAAATGTCAAAAAATCTTGCCAAAGCTGCCGAACTCTCCTTGTATCTCATTCGGCTCTAATCAAACGTTATCAGTTCTTTATACATAGCATCCTAATTGATGGCTATTAGCACTTCAGCGGTTATGCCCGCCCGACCGGCTGGCATATCAGCTGGCTCAGTATTTAAATAGAATCGTGACCACATGGCGCCAGTAGCACGGAATATTTCACCTGTCAATAAGTCATTTGAATGTCCTTACGACCTGTGTGTCTTTTTATTGTTATGAGAACTCCACGCTTGTCATTTACTTATACAAATTAAAGCAGTAGCGACTCTGTGATCATGAGTCATATTTACTTCTATCCTACTTATACCCCATAATATCTGGCTTCGATTCTAAATATTGTCATATTTTCTAATGTAGACTAAACATGTATTATTGTACTATTTAAACATGTCAATCAATCATCTTCCAGAACAATACATGAGATATAGGTAGGTATGCAATATAACTATAAAGTATAACTATCCCTTTAAAAATAAACAATTATTCACAATCCATAATCAAGGTCGTAGAACTCGGTTGATAATCGAAGCCACTGGTAGGATCTCCTACATTTGTTACAATTTTATAAGCCATAATGAAAAATAAATGAAGAAATTTGGAAATCATGCAATACGGATGCAGGAAAAAACGAAACTAGGATCAATAAAGAAGATGGGGTTTGAACTATAGACATCTTATATAACAGAAACGACTATGTCAATGAACTTCGCATTAACCATAAAAACCCTGAAACTGGTTTCCAAACGGATCAAGAATATTAACCGTCTTGAAACATCACAGCCAATCGATTTAAGAACGTATATCTCTACCCTTAAAGTAGAAAATTAACTGCAAAGCAATTTTAAAAAACAAGAGGATTGGCATTCATAAGAGTTAAAAAAACTGCAGCTTCAAGGTGAATTCAGTCTTATCTTTGAACAATACAGTTCTATTTTGGATGTATTGGGCACAGGGCTGTCACTAGGCGCAAGAAAGTTGCGATGTATTGTAATTTGTTTGATCCACGTTTATCGAGTGTTGCCAGTGTAATCCTCGTGACCCAGTTAGAAGTAGCGGTTAGCGACCTCAATAGTATTGTTCTTAACGTTATCGTTTAGTTTTTATTCACGTTAATGGGTAGAGTATAATTCTGACGGTGGATTCAGCTGTCGCACTTAATTTTCTATCGGCTTATGTCATTTTGGCAATGCGAGGCGGTTGCAAAATAAAAACGAGAATGCTTTTTATTTAAACTCTACGAAGAAAATAATCCAATCGAAAGTTTGGCATTGTTTCAATTGCATTACCTTGAATGCCTTGCCGGCCCACCTAATGTGCAATAGCTATTATTTTATTAAATTTGAGACTTCTGTTTTATAATAATTCTGGTTTTGCATTGTATACAAAAGGCCGACGAAACTCTTAAAATCATTTCTAACTAGCTTCTGCCCGCGACTTCGTCCGTGTGAAATTCCTTGTTTTAATATAAAATATCTGACTATCTGTGTACTAGCAGCGTCCCGCGGTTTCACCCGTATGAGTTTTAATCCCGTGGAAATATCAGAATAAAAACTATAGTTTTGATAGGTGAAATTTGGCATAGAGATAGTTTGAGTCACGACTCAAACTATCTCTATGCCAAATTTCATCTAAATCGGTTCAGCGGTTTAAGCGTAACAGACAGACAGACAGACACACTTTTGCATTTATAATATTAGTATGGTTTGGAATCGGAACAGAAGTACCGAAGATTACCCTCTAGCTCCCTACATACAAACTCCTTCTTTATAATATTACAGTAAGCTGGACAAGCTTTGCATATACTCACTTTATTGAAATACCCTAAAGTAAAATGCCCTTTTAAAAATGGGATAGGTATATCCAATCACACTGATCCGTATCAGTGCCTCTTGTAAGCAACGGCAAAAAATGGGTTCCATCGATCAAAAATATCGAACTTTAACATTTGGCGTGCCTCAAGGTACTGTTTTGAGACCCCTAAACAAAATGAAACAAAATCGGTCCGTAAACGAAAAATCTTTAAGACATGCGACACCTGCAAGGAATAACATCGTAACTCACTTTTTGGAAGTTTTGAGTTATAATCATAAATTTTTGCTGTTCAAAAAATTCTATTTTTTTTGCACTCACCCCTATGTACAGATTTTAATAAGTGTGAAAACATTGTAAGTCACGAGTCATCATCATTGTTTATGCGCGCTATTATAAATATTGCATTGTAATTCAAGATACAATTTTGTTTTCGGGAATAATAATAATTTCATTAAATATGCTTTCATCATAACTTTAAGTACAATTATTTAATTCTTGCATAGTGAATGAAAATTCAGGCCAAAGATTGTAACATAAGTATAATAAAATTAGCTTAATCGGCTAAAACTCCATTTCAGTTTTCTTAAGAAAATATAAAAACTAAATGATTGATGACCAAAACCTTGTTATTTTTAGTTATTAATTTATTATTCAAAAATATAATATGGAATTTTTGTTTGAGTGAGTTTAACTAATTCGTTTGTGTGGAAAATTCTGTAATAATAAATAATAAAGACTGATTAAATTTATTTAACTAATTTTTATTTGTGTGTTAACTCCAAAATGCATTAGAAAATACATTTTATCAGAATAGAATAGAATACTCTTTATTATGTACACCATATAAATTACAGACATATAAATCTAGAAACTGTACAAAGGGTGACACAATGGGCGGTCTTATCGCTAAAAGCGATCTTTTAAAGACAACCTTTGGATGGATTAAAAAGGGAAAGGACAGACAAATACTGTAGGTAGTCTGTGGTGTACCATTCAGTTTCATTTCATTTCATTTATTTATTCTTAAATTTTGTATTGAACATTACATATTAAATAAAATTATCACATGCAGAAACAATACCTAATAAAATAATCACATGCAGAAACAATACCTAATAAAATTATCACATGCAGAAACAATACCGAATAAAATTATCACATGCGGAAAACAATACATATAAAAGCCTAATTTGAATTGATGTGAGATGTATAAGTATTTCAAGGATCATTTCATATAAAATATGTCAACAATTAAATATAATGTCAAAAAAAATAAGTATAATATCTGACATAATTTTTTTTCATTTATGAAATTCCTACAAGCAAACTTTGCGATTGTAAGTTTGTGTTACAGTGTAGTTTTATACAGTATTTGTGGTATATCATTGTAACTCTCAAAAAGTCCATTAACATCATTTACGTATATTATAATATAAAACCCTCGTTACCTCAAATTTTCAAGGTTGGGTGGCAATAAGACAACCGAAACCTGTCAATAAATTCTGTATTACAGAGTTTAATAGTAGTATAAAAACACGGATTCATCCATAGCTAGTCTCAAGTGGTGATAATAATGCTATTATAATGAATAATAATTTACTAGTAGGTAGCGAAAACTTCCCATTGGTCGGCTGTCACAATCACAATAGACTAAGGAAGCCAAACACTCTCATTAAAGGAAGTTGTCAAATAAACAATCCAGATAACATAACATTGAGCTCACCTGCCCGCTTTCCCATACTGATAGATTTGTTATTTGAAAAAAAAGAGAATTACATGTTCTATAAGGATTTGAGAAGACTACAGGTGTTTTCCGAAGCTCGAAATCAAAAATCAACAGTCATAATTAAACGTCATTTATTCAAATTAGGCTGAGAATCAGCACTTTTGAACGTTAAAATTACATAAGTTAGTCCTTCAAAACGCCCACCCTTCAACACTTCCTAGTTCTTTCGCTGGGGAGAAGTGGCCACAGTAGAAAACTAAGAAGATGTTGGAAAGACAGTTTCTGCTATGCTGTTGAAATGAAATAATAATCTATTGTTTCGAACCCACATGCTTCTTACATAACTGAATTATTGAAAATTCAGATTAGAAGCTGAGGAAAATGAAAACACATCCACCATACAGGGAGCAAGCAAATAAAATGGCCACGCTTTGTCAAACATCAAGAGCATGGAAATATTGGAGACGATTGCATCATTAAAACCGGTCCGTTTATACAATATTATTTTTAGTATATGCGAAACCCGAAACACGTGTCTAGTATTTTTATGTAAAGAATCTATGTACAAAATTTCAAAACTGTCATGTAAAATCACAAAGTTATTGTTAAGTACCTGTTTGTCCGTACAAAAACATGCTTACCCGCGCCGCTCGCGCCGCGCTGTCTTGCGCTCATTGATAGTACCATATAGTACCTAACCGTTCGGCGCGGAGATTGGATAATCTACTTAGTGTCCCTCGGTGTCTAACTTTTAACCTTTTTTAAATATTTTTGGGACATAATTTATCATGGGGTAAAAATTATTGGAATCGATTCAGTTACTTATTCTGAACAAACTATATTCAGGTTTCGCATGTACTAAAAATAACGTCGTATTTATACCATCTTATATGTTGTTGAATCCTGAAACTTACCACATCTAGGTAGAGACGCACGTGTTTTTTTTTTCTTTATAAGACAAAAAAAAACACGAGCGTCTGAGTCGTCAGCTGTCGGAACAAACTAGTTAAAAAACGAAAAATCAAGACCAAAAGTTAGGGAAACCGACGAATTATGCACGAAACCGGTTCCTTTTGAATATAAATACAGCTGTAAATGCTGTTACCTATGGAAATGTTGTAGTTGCTAAGGAGATTATTGACGCATGACTAGCTTATTAATTTGTGAGTTCTATCACTTCTCAATTTGTTATTACTGTATAATCGAAGGCCAACGTGGTGAGTGGTAAGAAACCTGTACAGGTTTATTTAAAGCTTGTATGCAAATTACCAATTCACATTCAAATTATTTTTTAGTAATTATACCCATAATCAGCCTATTATCATTTGTCTATTATCCCACATGCTGTTGTAATTGCTTTAGCTCTGAAAACTTTAAGGACATACCAGAAACCTGTCTGAATCCGATATCGGAAACAAAACCTATTACTTTAATCGTAATCCTCTTTACTATCTCCACTAATTAGTCGCCAGTCGACTTTCTGTCTGCCAGAATCAGTTGCATAATATATATAAATAGTGCAGGGTCATGATGTTACGACGCTATGCATCTCTACACGACTATTTTCAGCCGTACATATTCGAAATACGTGCAATGAATAAAGCAACGCGTTTGCATAGATCTGTTCTCCTAGGTCACGGTAGCATATTGAGCGTCAAATGTTAGAGATATAGTAATGGACTAGTCTCTTATAAAATCATCATCATCTTTAAACCGACAGATAATCCACTGCTGAGCTTCCCGTGTTCTGTGGATTCCTGCGACCTCTAATAATTATCTCATGGACCGTAAAATCATAACTAGTTATTCGTATTATAGATATAGACCTTATTACTTAGAGAAAAATAGACCCCATGTTTAACTCACATTCACACATGTATGTGAGTTGAACATGAACATGTCAATGGGTGACCACTGCTACCGCCAAGGCTATAAGATTGAGTGCATCTCTCTAGCCTCTACAAAGACGTTTATATCCCGCATAGCAACGAATAACCGACTTTTTGACATTGCCAAAATCTTCTGCGTCTAAATGCCAATCAAGTTTACTAATCACCGGTACATTTTTTTAAGATGTTTTCCCCGTTCTCCTGGTTTTACTCAACTGCATTTCTTGGCATGCATCTTGTCTTATGTTGTTCCCGATACTTCGAAACTTAGGTTACTATGGTGGTTTATTTGTTTTTCTATTGCGATTGATTTTAGGCGTAAGTTCGTTGTTATTCTTGGATTCCTTTCAAGGACTTTTCTGAATGACATAATGGTATACATTATAGCTACGATTTCGATAAGATTCTGTTAACTTAAAGCTTGATTTCATACGCCTTATTTGTCTTCTTTTACGTTTCTTCATAATGAAACCTTCTAAGTCTTGAAATAAAACTGAAAGCGAAAGAACTTTCATAGAGCTTCATTAGCTTTGAAGTACATCATAGTTTTGTGGGATTTTCTGCTTTTCTAAAGAAACTTGAAACGTTTTCACGTGGGCTCTGAACATTTTCTCACGGAATTAGAACAGCGTTAAGTTTAGCGGTTTCAACGAAATGAGGTCTCGTACTTCGGTCTCAAACTTCTGTTTATTGAAGTTTTATGGAGTATTTGCGGTTTAATGGTATTAACTTATTACTTTTATGTTTATTATGGCTCTTTTGAATGAATTAATACATTAAGATGATGATTTATCAATCAATTTTAACCTTTTAAACGCTTGGCTAAATATCAATTACCGTGCCCTAGCGCGCGGCTACAAATCTATAAAATAATACCTGCAATAAATAAGGAGGAGCAATCGTTGAATAGAACGAAAAAAAATCATGCATGTTCTCTGTCGCAGAAATACGACACGAGCGGTAGGGACACGGAAATATGTGTCCCATAAATGCGACACAAGCGGTCAAAAGGTTAAATTACCCTGGGTTTCTGGTTTCTGGGCTCATTGGTTTGCACCGACCTAAGCACTGATATTAACAAAATTTGGAAAAACGAAAATTTTATCAGGCTAGGGCTCAACCACCAACCACAGCTGCTGTGGTTGACAATTTTTATGTTGTAAAGTCTTTTAGAAACCAGATTTTGATCTCGAGGATGAATGAAAGGCGACTAACAAAAGATATCTATCTACAAGGCGGATGCATGTGTAGGACATATAGACCTTACTGGTTAAATTCTTCTGAAAGATCAGGTGCTTAGTACTCGCCACCGGTGTGCGTGTATGACCAGTTTTTCACTCACGTTCGATTGCGAGCGCGTTAGAATTTTATATGGAAAAAGTTATAGCGCCATCTGGTGGTCACTAGGAGAAACCTAATTTCCCATACAAAATTCTAACGCGCTCGCAATCGAACGCGACTCTAAAAAACTCACACTAAGGCCACAGATGTATGAACGTAAACGAAGCAAATGGAGTGGTGATGAGTGATGGATGTAAGGAATGAGTGAGTGAATGAGTGGTGGATGTAAGGATTGTAGCAGGTGGCGTTCGGCAGAGTAGGTAATTGCGTAACACACTATCAGTAGCAATGGGTTTCATTTTGACAGTTCAACAACATTCATTGCGTGATTTTACGTTGTTGAGCGGACACATTTTTCGAACATATGGGGCAATGGATCAGCAATATGCTTCAAAATGATTCAAATTGAGAGTGATAGTGTGTTACGCAATTAGGGTGCCGTTTTGTAGTTTTTGATTACCCCCATAGGAAGAAGACTTGAGTTATGTATGTATTTATTTATATACAGGGTTACTTTTCAAAGACCATCCAAATTTTTACATGGTGTTCTACCCATGAATATAAACAACTTTCACTAAACTCTGAAATCACGAAAAAAAATCAGCTGTTTCATACATTTTGGTCAAGTAGGTATTGAAGTTTTGTATGAGACAGCAGATTTTTTTTTCGTGATTTTAAGGTTGGTCCCATAGTGAAAGTTGTTTATATTCATGGGTAGAACACCATGTAAAAATTTGGATGGTCTTTGAAAAGTAACCCTGTAACATATACAGGGTTACTTCGCAGACTTTAAAATTTGCTTTCCTTCATTGGGGAATCGGAGTCAAACACTTGTCTATCGTACGAACGTAAACGGTTATCGCATACCTATTCATTCAAATCTAACTGTGACGTCGAAATGTAAACATCGCGAATCATAACATCATATCGATGTGACGTCATCATAATATTACGTCTGATTAGTATCGGAGCAGCAGCGATACCGACAATTCTATTATGTATCTTATCTTTTTAATAGGTATTTATCGGGGATAGAACGTATCCATAGGGGAGCGATAAAAACTCCAATTTTAAACTTATTATACTATCTTTAGCTTTATACTATTTCTGGTTGGAGACGTGAAATTTTCTGGTATAATTACGAAGAGCGTTGGCAGACGGCATACAACTGGTGGCCGAATTTTTTGCAGGAGCTAAATGTAACAGTAGATATCAAATTATACAGGGTTATTAGTAAAACATTAACAACCTCTTAAGAGGTCATTGTACTCATCATTATGAACAACTTTTACTATGGGACCAAACCTGAAATCGCGAAAAAAAATTCAGCTGTTCCCTACATTTGACGAGTTATACGAACATAAATGCAGATTTTTTTTCACGATTTCAGGTTTGGTCCCAATAGTAAAACTTGTTCATAATGATGAGTACAATAACCTCTTAAGAGGTTGTTAACGTTTTATCAATAACCCTGTATATCAATGCAAACGTCGCATAAAACGTCGTACCTACAAAAAAAATCTGACCGATCGTAGGACATAAAAAAAATTAGATATGCCGTGTGCGAGCTCGCTTTATTGTTATTATTAGCCATTAAGTCCCACTGCTGGGCAATTGCCTTCCCACTCTCCTTCCACCTCTCTCTGACCAGAGTTGCCAAGGACCAATCTTTATTAGAGTCCAGCCCATCCCGCCATCTCTGTCTGGGCCTGCCGCGGGAACCACTGCAATGGGTCGTACCATAGATATATGAAAGAAGGAGATATGCCCGATAGTTGAAAATACATCAAAACCCGATGTCGCTAGGATGGCCCCACCACCGCGCCACTACTACACATGTAGTTCAGTAAAAGCAATAGATACACAGTCTTCTTCACAACTTCTCCTGTTTTTTTACATTTTTATGGGTCGTACGTTTGGCTCCTTGATCGTCTGACATGCGACATATGTGTCCAGCCCAGCGAGCGAGCCTATAACCGCATAAATGTTTCATAATTCCTTAGAGTAATTTGATTGGTAACTTAAGTAAGTACAAAGAATCAAGTTTCACACAATTTTCATCCATTAACCTCGTTCTCACAAGCTTTTCTACCTTCTCGGTTTGACCCAATTTTCCCGTCTTCTGCTCACAATTTCGCTCATTAATCCAATTATATGCCCCATCTATATGTGTGTATAAGCATTTAATTCAAATAATAATGTTTGAATACATTATCTTTTACCGTAAGTGTTAGATGCTTACTGTTACTTTCCTTTGCGACATATTTTTTTGTGAGTGGAAACGTGGGACGCCTTAGGAGGATATTGTCATCATCATTTCGGCCGAAAGACGTCCACTTCTGGACATAGGCCTCCCCGAAGCACCTCCACTTCGACCGATTCTGTACTTCTCGCATCCAACGGGTTCCTGTGGCCTTCACAAGGTCGTTGGTCCACCTTGTGGGAGGTCTTCCAACGCTACGTCTTCCAGTACGCGGTCGCCACTCCAGAACCTTTCGGCCATCTGTTCTGCGAGCAATTTGCCGTGCCCACTGCCACTTATGTTTGGCAATTCTTCGGGCTATGTCGGTTACCTTGGTTTTCCTGCGGATCTCCTCATTTCTGATTCGATCACGCAGGGAAACTCCAAGCATAGCCACCTTTGGGTGACTTTTAGCCTTCTAATAAGGCCACGTTTTGAGGACATATGGTGGCTAGCTCCACGGTAATTTATACTAATATTATAAATGCGAAAGTGTGTCTGTCTGTCTTAAACCGCTGAACCGATATTGATGAAATTTGGTATAGAGATAGTTTGAGTCCCGGGAAAGGACATAGGATAGTTTTTATCCCGATATTCCCACGAGATCGAAACTTATGCGGGTGAAACCGTGGGGCGCTGCTAGTATTATTAATATGAACGTGCTAATTTCAATGGCTTTCTGAGGGCATTCGTCCAGAGGTTCCATTGTCAGTACCAGAACCATTGTTGTATGGTGCACACCTACCGAGCAATCGAAAGGATATGTTTATGTGTATAGTATAATCAACCATGAACTTTGAGAGCATTACTAGGTAGGTATACATTCTTACATAGTATAAAACAAATTCGCCGAACTGTACGCGCATACATAACTTCCGAATGCATGCACCAAATTGGATAATTCTTTTTTTGTTGTGTTCGGTAGGTATTGCCAGGACAAGGTTTGTACGAAAGAAAATTTCGGAAATCAAAAACAAAAAATTGCACCCGTCCGAAGCTGGGGCGTGCCGCTAGGCTAGTACCTACCTAAATTATAAATTGAAGATATCTCTAAAGAGAATAGTTGTAATCACACAAATATTATAAAGGCGAAAGTTTGTGAGTGTGTGTGTGTTTAAATGTTTGTTACTTCTTCACGCTCAATCGGCTAGACCAATTTTGATAACATTTTGTATGGAGGTAGCTGACGCCCTGGATTAACATATAGGCTATTCCCTTTTTATCCCGATATTCCCACGGGATCGACATTTAGGTACGCGGGTGAAACCACGGAGCGTAGCTAGTACTACATAAGTACTAGGTAATACGAAAAAACGGCAAGCATAGAAACAGCAGATATATTATTATTGAATAAGTAAGTAACAGGTAAAATATCGACAGAATTTTTCTGTCGACATTTTCCTCTTGTTGATAAAAACTGGCTAAAAATAGAAACAAAACGTATTGGCAACGACTCGATCATGCTTTCATGGGCATTTGACTTATTTTTCATACACACTTATATAATTGGGAGTACAATTTAATTTAAAAGAAAATGTTTAAGTAGGTACCTACTTCATTTAACATAAGTGCGTTTCTTTACAATGTTTGGTCACATTTTGAGCAAAGAATTGGTTGCAGTAGGAGACTCCGCAACTTCCACGTGTCACTGCCGGTTTGGGTCTTGCCCCTTTCGATTAAAATGTTCCACTCACCCCGTTTTTTATTATTTTGGTGTAGTGATTCGCCCCTCATGAAGGGGCGAATGGAAAATTGACATTTAGATAATTATTTTGGTGTATCGATTAGCCCCTTACGGTAGGTAGGTATTCCTTTGAAATTTAACCAAAAAAGTTAGACAGAAAAATGCACACATCCCAACAATATTATGATACACATGGCGTAGTCATTAAATATCCCAAAGGCAAAACGCCTTTTAAAAAAGGCCATAGAAAAATAGAGTAATTAAGGAGTACCTAGACCATATATTATGAGCTACCGTCATGCGGCCCCGGCCTCCTGGGTGGCACGAGCTCGGTCAAATTTAGCTAGTTTCAGGTGGAGCGATGTCCATTCGACTTTAAAAGTGGACTGCTGCCATTCTGCCAAAAGTATCTATGTCACCTTCGTCTCACACGACAATTGCGGAAAAAATTGCGTATTTTTAGCCGTTACTGCCAGCAACACAATTTGTACAGACGCCAGCACATCAAGCTACCCGAAACTGTCAAATTTTCCCAATCAACTTTGAAACTTATGCTTTAGCGATAAAGTTGAAAATCTATTAAATAAATTTGACATTGTAGTAGCTTGATATGCCTGTAGTTCTAATAGTATAACAAATCTTGGCGCAGAGCATTTTAATGAAAAACTCGTCAATACCCGTCCGTGTGGCATTTTTTTGTATTTCGTGGGGAGCAAAAGAAAAAAATAATGCACGTGTTGCAAGTTCTAAGGCCCATTGGATATGTATGGGTTCTGGTACCGGCTCCAACAGGAATACTTATCATAAGCCGTACGAGGCCAAGTACAAACTTTTGTTAGAAAAGATACATAAAAATTCTGCCGATACATATACAAGAAGAAGTACGGGTATTACGCATTTCTTTATCCCTCTCTCTTTGTAATGGCTATGCTCGGACTTGACACTTTAGAGTTGAGAAGGAGCTTGCAGGCAATTATACACTTTTACCATTTACTAACCAACAAAATCGACAATCCCTCAGCACTGATAGATGTAGGCCTTAACGTCCCTATTGGGAGCCATGCGGGGTGCGAAGGAACGCGGTTAGCGTCGGCGGTGGCCCCTGCTGGCTGTTGCTAGTTCTCCTGGCTGTTGCTAGTTCTCGCACCCGTGTTACAAGAAATGCACCCACACGACGTACCCTTGCAATCCTCAACTCAATCTTATTAACTCCAGATGTGGACCTGTTCACTGACAAGTTAACCAAAATTATATCCGCGGCAAACGTCCACCTCACACACTGTCATACTAGTACACGATAGCAGACTTTTAAGGACTTTAAACTGAAGTTTATGTATCTAGGCTAAGCTATAAATGCTGTAATCAATATAAGTTAGTAGTTAAGCTTTATTATTTAATAATAATAAATAATATTACATAAGTTAACAACAAATAGCTGTTTACTAAATACATATAACTTGTTGTACCAAAACTTTAATTTACTCCGACCGACCTTTTTTTTCAACATATATGACATTATTTAGTATAATTAGCTGTCATTTTAATCTAGCAAATAAAAAAAACAGAGTTTACGTATATTAAGATAAAGTGTTTTTCAAATAAACTTGCGATAAATGTCATTCAACCACCCTGTACCAAAAAGTCCAAATAACTTACGATAGATATCTTTCGTCATACAAAACTGTCGCTAACATTGCATCGGTTGAGTTTCATAATACCCAACACGGAGTAAGTCAATGTTTTGATCGTGTTACCGACACTGCCCATACATTTTTTTCGTATGGTTTGGAAATATTGGGATACATTAGTAGAAGGAGGTGAACAAACTTTATCGCAAGTTTATTTGAAATGAACTTTAGCATCTATCTGAAAATTGAAATTTTACCAAGAATAACGAAAAACTGCTGGAAGAAATCAATGTGAGGAATTTCGTTTATGTTGAATTGACTAGAACCAATAATGTAAATATTAAAACACTAAATCTTAGTTGATGTAAACATGAACACTTGACTAGAGTGGTATTCTTGCGAAATCGAATCTACTAAATTCAAACGGGCCGAATGTCCGGCCATTTTGATTATTCGCCTAGAGAGCAAAGATTTTAAATTTAAATCGTGAGATTCGCCCTGTCGCATCAAAAATTGTGTTTCATTTTGACACCTCTGAAACACAAAAAAAAAACAAAAGAAAAAGTAGAGTAAAAAGAAGAGGAGGAGAGAAGGTAATGTATATATAAATAAATGATAATAAACACACAAAGACAAAGTGAATAGACTTAATTGTCGAGGAAACAACATTATTATTGTGTGGGCTCACTCTTCTTAGTATGGACACTGTAATTAGTCGCACGACTAATTACGATGACGACAAATCGAACGATTGAAATATTTGCTAGGGAGCCTTTTACGAACCGTTGTCCAAAATGGGAACAATAGATCCCACACACCTGATTTTAAAGTCCTTATTATGTCTAACATAACCTCTGAGGGGTGTTGAATCTCTTCGATTTATTTACTGTCCTAAAATATTTGTAGGGTCTACTCTTCTTTATTCTTGGTCTCTTAGTGCTGAGGCTTGAGAGTCATCTGTATATCTATCTTGCAACGGCTTGGATCCAAATTATGTCATTTTTAGGCCATTCTGAGACCTCCTGAAAATAAAGGCAGGATCAGCTCTGCCCATCATTTTGGTAGTATACCCCCTATGCGTATACTACCAAAATGATGGGCAGAGCTCCCACAGGTCTATCCCTTTGTCTTTTCCTTGGTATCTTTATAATCATAATATGGCGAAGACAGCCCGTGGTTTTCTTTTTTTCGCTGCATTACGTAGGTATAATCAAGGATTGGATTTGGATTGGATTGATTGGTATCTATTTTAGCACAGACAAAAAAATAATAACTGAAAAGATCTTCACTAATGGGATTTGATACGATTAACTTAACAGTTAACTGTCCATTATGATTCATAATGTTATCCTTTTATGATGGCCCCCAGGACTGTCTTCAAATTGGAGTATGATGTCTACAGTTTTTTTTATAAAATGGTGCCTATTGATAGTCCCACCACTGCAGGTGGTGATCCCGGCACCACGTTGCTGATCAATATTTTTACCATGGTATGAAAGAGAGGGAAGAAAATAAGAGTTATTCAGTTCTGATCCTCTGAACCCCCCCTCCACCCCCCCACCTCGATCCCCTAAAACGTTTTATATTTTGGCCCGAGAGTGACATGCAACAAAACTAAAACTTTCCTCTTTCTAATATTAGTCAAACAAACTGTACAAGTTTGCTATGATATGTAGTAGGTAGTAAGTAAACTACCAGTCTACCGATCAATCTTGCAGCATGGAATTTTGTTTACTACTTCGT
Source organism: Mesoligia furuncula (assembly GCA_916614155.1). Taxonomy (NCBI): domain Eukaryota; kingdom Metazoa; phylum Arthropoda; class Insecta; order Lepidoptera; family Noctuidae; genus Mesoligia; species Mesoligia furuncula. The sequence goes on from OU744810.1 coordinate 4,212,027, forward strand.
AATCCGAGTCACGGTATACAAACAGTGCTGGATACAGTAAACTTGGCTCTTTTAACAATTTTTCACACAATATTGGTTATTTAAGGAATACGTGTTTTAGAAATTATTGCCAAGACGAATATGTAACATTGGCAAAAATGAACAGTCGTATTTTTTAGATATTGCGAATCGATTTTGAAGGGTCTACAATTCTGGGTGAAATACACCGTTCTAGTTATAACTAAGTAAAATGAAGGGGCATGGCCTTCATGGTAGGTACTTAACCAAATAATATGACTGGGTTGTGGAGGTTTTGGGATGCATGAAGAAACCTCGTGTAGTTTGTTCCGCCAGTTACTTAACTGAACCGAGCACTCGGCGGATCCTGGACAGTCACAGCAACACCTTATTTGACTGGCCAATTCTTCCCTTGCGGTGGTAGGGCTAACGCCCTCCTGGTTTGCGACCACCCTCCCACCGGAGTCCAGCGTCAAGCAGCTTGCTGTGTTTCGTCGATGCGTGGGAGTTCCAGTGCCTCAGGCATCTTCTGGGCACGCTCGTTCCATCATAGACTAATTCATCCATCGCTTTCCATCAGGCGTGATCGAGGTCAAGAGCGGGACCAAAGAGCAATAAAAAAAAATATCGGCAGTTGCTCTATGTAAAATACTGGTATTCAACTGCATCCAGTTAAAGTCTAGCAGACTTATTGATTGACTGATTATAATAGTCACCTGATGAAATATTTTGAAGACTTTGCTTTTTGACTCGTTTATGTCTTTTCTAGACTCATTTCAGCATGGTTCCCATATTCGAGAGTTTTCCAGAACCGTTTTCATCATCATCATACACAGCTCGACTTCACCTAATGCTGGCCACACAAGGCTTTCACAAGCAAAGAGAGGCCTCACCTCTCTTTCGTCGTTTCAGCCGCTAGACGTCCACTGCTGGACATAGGCCTCCCCCAATTTTGGGAGGGTTTGCCATAATCGCGACGCTTGGCAGGCGGGTTGGCGATCGCAGTATGGTAGGTATGGTGGTGAAATACACAGAGAACGCTGCTGCCCATTCTCTGGTACGATCCTTAGTCGCCTTTTACGACACCCACGGGAAGTAAGGGGTGGTGGTATTCTTTAAGTCCGGCACCACACAGACCACCTCTCTTTGCTTGTGTTAATCTCCATACTCATTTGCCAGCCTCAACCGTTACAGTACGAAATGTATCTACAAATCAAACCATAAAAAGTTTTCTAGTTTTTATTGAACATAGCGTTTGGATAGCCGCTTAGCAAGTTTTTGCAATGTGACTTTGTGTAAGGTCGTATGAAGGACGGCTTAGATCGTCCAACTAAGCAGATACAAAGAAACTGTGTATATAGATATACTCTTTTTTGCTTAGGTCTATGTTCGGAATATTTGTCTACAAAATCCTAAATTCGCAGTTAGTTACTTCCCGCCTAATCCATCCAATAGTTCCATACATATACAGATTATGTAGTCAAAAACATTCTTGCGACTAGAATTCCAATCAAGATTTGGTGTTATTTCAATAGTTTTCACCTATCGGCCTGGACTACTCAAATAACAATAAATCGTGTTCGAAATGCTCATAAAATATGAGTCATTGTTACATAGTGCGACAGAGCGACGCGCGAGCTCATTATGTGTTGTTCATTGCCAAGGCTACTCCCTTGAGATAATCCCGCCATCTCCATACCTATTTCATTTTGTACATGATTATCACTTACAGAAACGCGCTATTTTTAACTATCATCATCGTTCAGTACAAAAAGACGTCCATTGCTGGACATAGGCTTCCCCCAAGCATCGCCATAATCAACTCTTTGTGCATCCCCGCAATCTTCACCAGGTCCATCTTGTTGGGGACCTGCCGACGTTGCGCCTCCCGGTACGTGGTCGTCACTCTAGAATATTTCGGCTCCATCGGCTATTCGTTCTGCCAGCAATAGTATAGGCATACATGGTATATATAGCATTATCTACCAATAGATGTTCCTGCTGGGACTTAGCTCTCTGTTAGAGGGTGTGGCCGTAATCCAACACGTGGGCCCAGTGCGGGTAGGTCGGTTGGGCGCAATGCCCGTATTTGAAAAGTGAAGGTGTATCGTCGCAAAGTACCGTTTGGCATCGCCTGCAAATACCTGTCTGTATTTATTTTCGCTTTCAATTTACTACTCGCTTTTACATAATATATGAAGAAGGAAAGTTTACATTTTTGCTCGTCAGGGCTCATATAAAAATAGCTTATCTTGATGATTAATGGGGAATCTTTGTTACCGGATTACACGTCATTATGGTGTTATCAAGATTTAATTATAACAAGGTCGTTTTGGACTCATTTTTAGGGTTCCGTACCCAAAGGGTAAAAACGGAACCCTATTACTAAGACTTCGCTGTCTGTCCGTCTGTCCGTCTGGCCGTCTGTCCGTCTGTCCGTCTGTCTGTCACCAGGCTGTATCTCAAGAACCGCGATAGCTAGACAGTTGACATTTTCACAAATTATGTATTTCTGTTGCCGCTATAACAACAAATACTAAAAACACAATAAATTAAATATTTAAGGGGGGCTCCCATACAACAAACACGATTTTTTTGCCCTTTTTTCCTCGATATCAAAAATGGCAACAGGTAGGCACTTGGAATATTCAGAAAATACTCAGTTGTATTTTAACTTTAATAATAAATAATAAAATAAAATAAATATTTAAGGGGGGCTCCCATACAACAAACTTGTTTTTTTTGGCGTTTTTGCTTTGTGGTACGGAACCCTTCGTGTGCGAGTCCGACTCGCACTTGGCCAGTTTTTTATACCTAGCAACATTCCTAATTATTATTGATTTGTAATAAACGAAGCTGGAAATTCTTGGATCCCTTATTGACTTTCCTAGCGTGCTGACAAGTTGTAAAAATGTCCTAGGGAAAAGGTTATTAATAATAATAAGATCAAGGGCCTGATTCAGAAGGCAGTACTCCTCGATACGGCTCGCATTGTGAGGAGGTTCCTGTCTCTGGAGCCCTAACCACCGGTAGCTTGGACCCTGCTCCCGACACCGGCGGATAACTATTTTTTTATATTTTTAAATGTTTTTTATACCTATTTTATATTTTAAGAAATATTTAAAAATGTAATAAGGTAAGGAAATAGACAAATAAACGAAATAATAATAATAAGTTTATTGATCTAAAAATATACACACAGGTTGTAAGGAGTTACATACTAAGCCTTAATCGACTAACAATGGACACAAGGTGAGAAAAACAGTTGTCTATATTAACCTAATAAATTAAATACTGTGTCCTAAACTAGGGATGGCCTGTATCTTAGGAGACAGATATATTGATCTTATTATGCATGCCATATGAACAAGCCATGCAATATTTCTGAATCAAATAAAATTGGCATAAAGATTGCGCATTGCAGAGTTCTGGACACCCTAACCTGTGTGTCTACATACCTACGTGGCTTACTAGCGAGCTTATATCATTCATATGTAGCAGTAGACCGATAGTTTTTATTTCAAAGGTTATGCGCAGCCTCTATTGAACTGAATTTAAATTCGCGTTTGTTTTAAAGATAGGATTCCTAAAGATATAGGTACCTGTGCTTATACATATATAGCAAACTAGCTTCTATATACCCACCCGCGACTTCATCCGCGTGTTTCTTGTTCCCCTGACCCAACCTATCGCATGTACCCCCGCGCTATTATTTTGTTTTCGTTTAGCGTTCCTTCTAACTTTTTTTTTGTTGCTCGGCTCCGGAGCCGGATGACCGGTCTTAGCGTGATGTTAAATAACCTCAAGAATTGGGCTATCGAAAATCCGACTGGTAGTTCCAAAGATAAGCTCGATCAAACAAACAAACTCTTTAGCTTTCTTATTAGTATAGATATGGGAAGATGTATGAACTAACGAAGTCATGAAAACGGCCAAACTACTATGTTTAATTTAAGTAGATTTGCCAATAATGCAATTTAACTATGCGACTAAAGAAGTGCCAACGATAAAGTGATAGAATCCTATGCGGCAGCTGTAAGCATTCAAACAGGTGTAAGGAATTTTGTATTTTAGGGCAATATAAATAGAATTGTAAGTCATGTGACTAGTAAGTGTAGCGTGGGAAGATGAACTAGGTTTTTATGCTCATCAGCAACAACTTGTATGGAACCAGTATTTAAACAGCTGACATAAGTACAACAACTCCAAATATGCGAACATATGCATTATGTTAATTGCGTAAGGGTTATATTTGCTTGTATGTAGGTGTGGTTTGGCTGGAAATAGACTTCTTCTTATAACCTTGACATTAGGTTTGCTGTTGTATCAATATTGCGAGTTTATACACGAAATGGTAGTTCTGTTGGTAGTATGATATAGTCGAATGAACATCGTTTGATCACAGAGCAGTTGTCATGCGTGTCGGATGCCTTTGTGAAATCTATTACTTACTTTCCAAAAAATCATAAGCTGGTCCTACACTCGAATAAAGGTATTTTTTTACTTACTCGTGTTTTCTGCTAGTTCTTTTACATTTTTTTATTTATCGTTACGTTCTTTGTTATCTAGTACTTTCCTTCAGATAGGCCGACAATTTCACTCCCATTAAGTAGATGAAAAAAGACATTAAAAATACATTTTCTTGTTTTTATAAGTCCATTTATAGCTCCAAACTTTTCTATATCATCATTATTACTTTATTGAAAAAAATTGTTGGGAAAACTTGGCAATGTGTTCCTCTATATACATTACCTACATGCTACACATGACTCTGAAAATACTTGTCAAAGAAAATGCGGGCTTTTATCTAAATTGGACTAGAGAGAAGTAGTTGTAGTATTTATGGTAGCGATGTAAATGTGGAAGTAATGAGATAATGGTATATATAGTAATTTTTATCTCGGTCATCACACACTCACATCGTTTACTCGCACGCCATCAATGTATCAAAGGATGGTTAGGATAACTTAGGACCATGGCTGAATAATAATATTGACGATGAAGAAGCTAAGGGGATTGGGGAAAAGTTTATCATTCATGAAGATATATGGAGATATTTTAATGGATATGTTTGGATAGTGCGAAAGATGATAGGTATAAATGAGAAAGAAGAGAACACTGAGATGAACGGTAATAGACACGTATGGAAAAAAAAGAGGTAAGTAAGTACTTCGCCCATCCCAAATAAATGTAGCAGGGAGAGGACGATGATGGAGAAGATCATTTTTGGACTAGATATAATTTTAAGGAAGATGTCGCCAAGAACTAATGTAAATCCCATTTGTAGGAATCTCTGATGATTCTGAATTGTCGTTTGTATCCTTCGTCTATAGAAAAACTTTAAAGAGAGCTCAACTTCTGTATTCTCCGTGTCCACAGTTGATGAAGCGGATGCGTCAGGTGGTGGGGCAGCGAATGTTCGAGATATTTATGAAGGCCACCTTCTATGGCCAGTTCGTCGCGGGCGAGGATCAGAACACCATCAAACCAACTATCGAGAGGTAAATATACATATACCTACATACATAATTACCTACATATTAAACTCATGCCTTTTTTCATGGGAGTAGACATAACCTGAAGAACGGTATCTGCTACGATCCTTACAAGTATATAAGGATCGTAGCAGATACCGTTCTGCAGTTTCTCCTTTTGCTTTACGTTCATACTTACATCTGGTCATATACGCGCGCCGGTAGGTAAATATATATACCTCTATGGTTAATGGATTACTTAGTTTATGTTGAGATCCATATTCTAAAACTAAGTTCAGTAATCTCTCTTCTAATCTCTCGCTGCAAGTTTCATGATTGAGCATCGTTGATGAAGGTCCAAAGGTCCTATTGATAAATGGCAAGGTAGTGACGGGAGATGGAGGTTTAGAAGACAATGTCACTGAACTGACTCAAAATAAAATGAAATTTAGAGGATGAAAATTTACGTCATATATGTTTGAGACGAATCAAAATTTAGCAACTGACGAAGAATTTAAATTACAGCAGCTCCTCGGTAAGTGGTAACCAACAAAATCTGTGGTATGTTGGTGGTACCTAGTGCAGTACAGGAACTGATGGACGCTACTAAAGGCACTAAACTCGTAGCCAAATCCTGGGTGGATACAATTTAGTTTGCCGTCGCCATGACCATAATTGTGAGCTAATAAAAATAATTCTGTGGTTTTGGGGACTACCCTCTGCGAAATAATTCAGCTCTCTGATTGTAACATTTATAGTAACGTGTAACACAAACATTATGAGTTTACGAGCCACAATTAGCAATAACGCATGAGTAATGACAGGATTTTAATTGTTATTTCATTGCCTGGTAACATCAAATGAGCTGTAAGATTTCATTGAATATTAGATGTGTTACGATTTCGTCTCCCATTTTCATCCCAGCGATTTTTTGGTTTTTACTACCTTTAAAACATTTAACTACTCCAATTTGTGCACTGCGATTATCATTCATAGCTCTTCTTCTCTTCGTATCCTTGGTCCTAACTATCTAATATTACTTGGGCCAAATATTTGTGGCCATATTAACAGCTATTATGAAGTCTCCAGAGTAAATTGGCAATAACTTACTTCAGAGGTATCTGCAGTTATTTTCTGACCCTCGTCAATAATCGTCTGAGTCTATGAGGAATCGTCTCTATAACCCCTTTTAAACTGTCATAAAGATGAATAGACCCAAGTCGATCCTATATATCACCAACTAGTTACGCCATGCGGTTTCACCCGCATAAGTCTCGACCCCGGAGGAATATGGAGATGAAAAGAACCCTATGTCCTAAGCCAGGGCATGGTCTACCCATGTGCCAAATTTCATCCAAATCCGTTCAGCCATTTTAGCATAATAAACAAACATACATCAAATCTTTCCTTATAATATTAATAACTTTATAATATTAGGTTAGATTACAATTATCCCATTTCTACCTTTAAATTCGTAGGCGGTCTCCAAAATCTAGTGAAGAAGAGAAATTAAAATTCAATCAATATTAAATGTCTGTCCTATTTCAGATTGCGCTCTTTCGGAGTGAAGTCAATCCTCGATTACTCCGTAGAGGAGGATCTGTCACAGGAGGAGGCTGAGAAGCGAGAAGTGAGGTAAATATAATTACATTACATAATTATAATACAACTTCCATCCATAAAAGATTTTCAGTGTTATATGGATCACTATGGAAGTTTATACACGGGCACGTTTGTTCTACGATAGTATTCTTGCGTGTTGTTAACTTTTATTACTTAATTAACATTTGGATTTAATTTTCTATTGAAAAATAGTTTCAACGATTTTGACTTTTGAATTTGATTAATTAACAACTAGCTGACCCGGCGAACTCCGTACCGCCTCAGAATCATTATCGAAATCAATCAATCCGTTCTCGAGATATCATCAAAAAAAAGCATGAGGAAATTAATTATCTTCATTTTTTTTTTTTCGTAATTTTTTCCCACGTTTTTATAGCGATTCTGCTATTCGGGGCGGAGACAAATCCAACAAATCAAAAATCATAAAATCGATCAGCCGTTTTTGAGTTATAGTGTAACTAACTCGACTTTTTTTATCATGTTGAAAATATATACAGGGTTATTGGTAAAACATCAACAACCTCTTAAGAGGTCATTATACTCATCATTATGAAAAACTTTTACTATGGGAGCAAACTTGAAATCGCGAAAAAAAAATCAGCTGTTCCCTACATTTATGTTCGTATAACTATACTTATAATATTGAAAAAAAAACATAAAACCTTTGTAAATCCTAACGTTCTGACAGAAACTCTTTACTTCCGTGACTAATTGACTATTAGCTTCAGAGACAAGACAATTAACAGTGTTTCTGTTCTCTTTGTAAGTACCTACAAGACAGTAATTAAACTGACTGATAAATAATACACTATAATTTTCTATGTGTTAAATTGTAGTTACAATCTAACACCCACGGGGTGTGAGAGCAGTGGTGGCACAATGGTAACGGCCGCGACTTACGAGTTGTAGGTTGTAAGTTCGAACCCAGACAGGCGCTTTACTTTGTGTAAATAATTTCATCACCACTGCTCTCAAAACGGTGAAGGAAAACATCGTGGGGAAACCGGCATGTTCTAGAACCAAAAAATCGAAGACATGTGACATCTGCCAACCCGCACTGGGTCCGCGTGGTAGATTATAGCCCACTCCCTCTGAGAGGAGGCCTGTGAGTGTCCCAGCAGTGGGAACAATGTAGGCTAATTATGACGGGGTAATTGCGTAATACACTAACAGCAGGAATGGCTGTCATTTTGACAGTTCAACAACATTCATTGCGTTATTTACGTTGTTGAGCAGATACCTACATTTTTCGAACATAAGGAGCAATGGATTAGCAATATCCTTCAAAATGATTCATGCTTTGGTTGATGGTGTGATACGCTATTATGGTGCCGTTTTCTAAAAGGCCGAACTCTGACCAGCCTGGGCCTTAAGTCTGCTATTACAATAGTGTCAGAATGGTCTATCATTGATTTCATAATTATTGTTGATTTTGTCAAGTTTCGTAATCAACTAATATAATGGCGTCATTATGACTTTCCAATGGTCAACCACTGACACTCCATTGAAAGAAATGGCATAGAATGGTAATCTCGTACATAATGAAAAATGAATTATTTACTGACTTATGCAAAAATTTTGACAGTTCCTTTGATCAGTGACCTACCATTAGAACGTCATTGCGCAGTCATTGCTTTTAATTGGTTACGAGTATCGTATAATTTCTGTGCCATTGACCGACCAATGATCAACCATTATGAATTTAGCAGATTACGAACTTTTAACTAAATCACAATAGGATTGTCGTGGGATCGTGTTAGAATGACGAATTTATAAACATAGCAGACTTGGCCCCTGGTCTATTCTGTTAAAATCTAACTGTAAAATCTTAAAGCCTGTGCGCACTAGCGATTTTAACTTAGCTGCTTGATCGGTCAGAGGATCAGTATAGAGTTATATGGCAGTGTGCGCACTTGAAGATTAACATTTGTATGACCGAACCAACTATCGGCCAACATAAATCGCTAGTGCGCGCAGGCTCTTAGGTGAAGTGAGCTGTCATTGCACCAGCAGTGCGATTCTGTAACCATCTCACCGTGAAAACTTAGGTGAAGTGAGGGTGGAGTGAGCTGTCAATAGTGTCAATTCCTAGCAAAAACAAACTCACTTCACCTAAGTTTTCACGGTGAGATTTTTATAGAATCGATCGGCTGATGCTATAGTCCGACTTTTAATTAGCTGCAGTAAAATGACACTTCTTACTGTCATTTCGTTAAAAAACGTTGCCGCACTATGTCTACTATTGAAGTAGTGATGTGATTAAAACGCAATGAAACATCGTATTAATTTAGATTTTCGAAATTGACTAATTTTGATTTAACCGTAAACAATCGAATATTCTTTGTATTGATTTGTTGTAGTTTCAAATCAGAGTAAATACATAGTCTACTAAAGATAATTTTGTTTAAATTTTTACTCTAAAACTCCTACTATATCGATCTAAAAATAAAAATAAAAAAAAAGTTTTTATTAGAAATAACGTTTACACAGGATTATTTGCAAAACACCAACAACCTCAAACATAAGAATATTTAAAAGATTATGTTTGTGATTAGAATTATTAATTAATTATTGCTTTAGATATAAAAATCCAATCCGATCATTGATGTCATGACAAAACAGTAATTAGTCGTTGCTCAAGGCTTTTGTTAATAAAATTATTTGTTTTGTTTTGCTCATTATAAATATCATCTAATAATATTATCCTCTTTTATAAAATCAATTTAACATGGATCGATTTTAAACTGAATGTTACTTGAATGAATCGATTATTTTGTCACATCACAATTTAAATTTCGTTAAAAAGTTGTAAAACATGAGCTGTCATTTTACTGCAGCTAAAAGTCCGACTATTCGGATTGACACTCCGACACTCCTGACACCAGCTGAGATTTTTACAGTAGGTATAGGTCGGGGGTAAATCTATTCTTACATGACTTGAGTCACTCACGGTTACACTGTGATTTTTAATTTTCTAGAGACCAAAATGACAGTTGCGATCGTTGTTGTTTTTGTCAACATGACAAAAAAAATGTCGATCGCAGCATATTTTTAGTAGCACTTTAGCTCATTGATATTAGGAAGCGGATTTAGCTGGAGAGATTGGATGCCAGATGTAACAGCCCATCTTACTCGACATCTTACTCGAGATTTGTTAAGAGATTAATTTGAACGGGCTTTTAAAAACCGTGGGTTAAAACCGTTAAAATTTTAAAAGAAGATAACGTTTTATTTTTTGAAAAATTAAGATTACGGTATGATGAAAAACACTATTAGACGATAATCCATCTAAATATAATGTTAAATCGATTTGGTTGTGCAACATTTAAATCAGTTAGGTGCCTATAGCCACTTTAGTCCAAATCATAGTTTTTAGGGTTCCGTACCCAAAGGGTAAAAACGGGATCCTATTACTAAGACTTCGCTGTCTGTCCGTCTGTCGGTCCGTCCGTCCGTCTGTCTGTCACCAGGCTGTATCTCAAGAACCGCGATAGCTAGACAGTTGAAATTTTCACAAATTATGTATTTCTGTTGCCGTTATAACAACAAATACTAAAAACAAAATCAAATGAATATTTAAGGCTGGCTCCCATCATACAAACGTATTTCTTTGTTTTTACCATTGTTGCCAATACAGTAAAATACATTTAATTCTCTCACTAAAACCCTCAAAACGTGCTCGTAACTAGCGTACATTGTGAGTAACAGAACAATTTCATCGTATGTCGGTTACGCGGCCTTATACGTCATGACGTGTGCCTCGCATAGCAACGATTTCAAGGCGAAGATCAAGCGTGGCTGAACGATGATGGCTGAGGTCAACGGGGAGAAATGAGGAAAAAGTACAGCAAGAAGGGGACTATTTGTGTACTGCGAGACTAATTAGTAAGACAAATGACATACCTACTCGTAATACGTAGGATTAAAAAAGTGGGTACCAATTTTTTTTTTATTTGTTTCTGTCCTAACCTATATTCCGACTTTTTATTAGCTGCAGTCTTAGATTAAAAAATGTCCAGATGGATAGTAGGCCAATGAGAATTGAAGCCAAAAACACGGGGGACAAATGTTCCGCGTCGTACGATCCATACGTCAGTCGCCTAGTAACGCTCCCCGCGTAAATTAGGTACGTCACGAGTCCGTGTTTTGATATTTTAAAATGAAGGTTTGTGTTGTGAAATGGTGTCGAAATCACACTAAAAAAAAGGAATGTGCCACTATATATCATTTCACAAGTAAGTATTCAATTTCACTTTGTATTTCTTTGTTACCGCATTCTAAATTTATGTAAATAAAAAGTATAACTTGACATTACTATCACGACATATTTATTAAGTGTTGCATAATTTTTTTTACCCATTATTTGTAAGTTTGTGCTATTTCTGCTTACTACCTATCTTAGTACCTATTTAAGTACACCAAAACAACAAACATTTAACTAACTTACAAGCAAATATCACAAAAAGTCGTAACATAATAATTTCTTATAAAGTCGCACATGACAAATTACACAAATTAAAGAAATAACGTTGAAACTCAACAACCGTAATAATAAAAAATCATGTCATTACTGTTGATGATATATTTTACGCTAAACGTAAAATACTGAAAATCTCCCACATTTAAGGGTAAATCTCTGCCACTGGTATTACACGCACATTGCACACAAACGCAATTACGATACGTAATACACTCCCGACCGTGGCGCTCACTCACACATTCATAAAAAAGTGGCTTCACTTAAAACGTTGCGTTTTGTTTCGAACACGGAATCTGGACATTTTTTAATCTAAGGCTGCAGTAAAATGACACTTCTTAATAACTCATTTCGGACTGAGTTTAGAGATATGCATGTCAAATAAGTTTCGTTTGTTACACTATTCTGTACTAGAAAAACAAGATTTGGTTGATGGCCGCGAAAAAACAAAAAGACGCCAATTTCAGTCATTTAAGTAACACATAAGCTGTCATTTTGCAGCTAATTAAAAGTCCGACTATAGTTAGGTACATTGATCATTCAATTAAAGTTATCAAATATAATATTGAAGTGTTAAAATTAAATAATTCGTAATTTCTAGTAGGCTTACCTAAATATATCATTAAAATAAAAAATAAAAATATGTTGTAAAAAAACAACAAAATTACTTAAGTATTAGAAATTAGGATCAGCCAGATTAAATTCTGTTAATTGTTACTCTCTTTTCGATTTATCCCTAAATTATAAAATTATATTTATATTTATTATAACAGATTGTACCACAGTTTTTAAAATATTATACAATATTATTAAATTACTTAACCCGACTTGGGCCTAAACCATAAGTAAATTACAACTCTTGACAAAACTCCTTCCTTATTCTCACAGGTATAGTGGAAAACGCCTTGGTGTTGCTCGACTCGCATAATTGTGAAGAAAAACGTTCACCACTCATACACTCTTTGTTGTGTTAATGTCCAGCCTTCTGCCTCTTTGTTTCGATCTACAAAGATAGACATCACGTTTTTCTAATTAGCATATAGTTTATCAAAAAAACAGTTTCGGTCTTGGACTTAATTTGGTATCGTTGCGTGTGATTCGAATCTGCGGAGTTCTTGAGAATATATATATATCGTCTAATTCTTAAATACTTATTTACATATTTTTACTGTCTGGGTATATTGTAATTTTTATTAATAAGAAGAAGAATAAGGCGAGACGAACTGGACATAACAAACTACCAGTGGTCCACTTTAGCCCTGAACTGAAAGAGCTGGAAGTCGAGAGAGAGAGAGATAGATGGGGAAAGACGTGTACCCAGCAGTGGGATGATGCAGGCTATCAGACTAACAGTAACAGTAATTACAACCCATAAAATTCGGTTCCTGTGTTAAGTACCTACCTACCTAAAATGTTAACGCATTTTCAGTTACAGTGATTAAATGATAATACAATATAGAAGTTTCAGGAGATTACGAGTAGATAGACTTTTTTATACTCGTCCTTTGTATTTTTTACGTTTTACCATATTTTACTAAAGCTTTCCCCCTCATTTCAGTGGCAGTTTAACCAGTGAACGATTGACGGAATTACTAAAACAATCAAGCAACTTTCAAGATCTAATCGTTGCCGGGTTTTCTTTTTTTTTTCTTTTTTATCATTTCACTAGTTTTGTGTAGCGTGACGAAAATATCTGTGGACCAAGGTCCTGTTTGATTGAGCCTTGTCACTCGTTGATGGCCGACGGGACAAGGTATTTTTGACATATTATAGCTGTCATTACGTAACTGTCATTAAAACGTCATATCGTGACGTAGACGTTTCATCATGGTTGACCTTCGCGTTTTGTTTTCACGGTTGTTTCATTATTTTCTTATTGCATTTTAGTTCGATCATTGTTCTTGTAAATGGTTTTTCTATGTGAAACATTGTTAGATAGAATATTATTATTAGATTTTCATAGTGTTTTTAACATTGTATTTTAAATAATTGTTTGTAAGGTGCATTCGGGTAATTCCGAATGATTTTCAGACAAATTGATGGGATGTTTGTATTCTTATGAACCAGGCAGAATCAGTGGATTGTATGCCTTCTACAGAAGTCACTTCGTCTTCTTGAATATATAGCCTAGAGCTCTAATCGGAGATCTTTCGTAAATATCGTTGTTGTTTTAAAATAAAAGTGTTTAAAAACTTACTTTTTTTTCTTTGTTCCAGTGTAATTTCGAATTATGTACGGGCAATTCCGAATGACAGTTAAAAGACGACTTTATTCACTTTTGATAAAAAGTACATATTTCTTTTTCAATCGTAATTACCCTCCAAAAATAATATTCACGATATTTGTCATAGAATAACCTGAACACGTTTTTGTGAAATTTCTATTTCGGAATTACCCGCCGATGGATGAAGTGGTTCTCAATCTTTTAGCAGGTACAGAGGTGCAGGTGCAGGTATATATATGATTCTCTTCTATATTATTTAGTATTTAGTTTATTTTGTGGATTTATTACTCTTATTATTACACTGACTGATCTCATTAAACAGTTCAGTTTAGTTCATTTCAGTTCAGTTTAAGATATTTAAAAACATGCGAGACGTGTCGAGCGTGTTAGCCGAGTGGCAACCGACTACCATTTGCCTACCAAAAGGCGGGCCGACCGATCATACCTAAACTGTGGAATGACACCCACCTGCTTATATCACGTTTAGACCGAATTAATTTACATCGAATTATAGGTATTAATTATTAATTAAATAATAATAGATTGAGAATATTTGAGAACCACTGACAATCTCCATAGAAAAGCAACATCGGCTAAATCCGAATTAATTTTCATTCGGATTTATCCTCTTCGGGTAATTTCAATAAAAACAGAAAAATATACCTAGGATGCGCTGAACCCATTAAAAACTATATTAAAAACAAAAATCTATTAGACAAAAAAACAATCAGTTAAATAACTTAACAAATTCCTGAGATACGAATGTTCGTGTAATTCCGATAACTAGAAAACGCGCGAAAAATGACACCCTGCGAGAAATGCGGCGTTGTGACACGTACATTAACAAATAGCGACCTGAGTCAACTGAAGCGGGGGAAGCGTTAAGTTGGCGTCTAGGTAAATGTTGCCAAAATATAAAATATCGTTTCGTTTGGTAGAAGATTAACTTTTTCGGAATATGCCGATTTTCGACATTACCCGAATGCACCTTAGGTCATAAGTAAAATAGTGTAGTTACGTTTATTGTGAGATATTTACATAGTTTTTACTTTTTCTGAGACAGGCTAAGACCCTGTAGGGTTTAATAAATATCTCAAAAAAATTTTTAGATAGGTTGTTGTACTCTTTTTTTGCGTATTTACTGGGCTATCTTTTTCGATACATATAGCTATCTATATCTAGTAGGTATATTATGTCAATATCCCTCAAGTAATTACAACTAACAGTTACTGGATAGGGCTTCATTCGATTCGTGTCGACAAATGAGAACTCGTATTGGACGTCACTATCTAATTTGTGAACATATTTAAACAAATAAAGTCGATTTTCTGACGCACTGTAAGTACGTGTGACGACTCATAAAGAATTGAGACTTCACACTATGCCGTGAAAAGGTACGCGACCGAAGTTCGCCATGATTACGCCCGCAATGCTATTTAACGCAACGTAATTTCGGCATAATGTGATCTCACCGACCCTGAACCCTCCTCCAGGAGAGCAATAGGGCAACCAGTACAGTACACAAAAACAAAAAACCGTCATACCGACCTCGCCGACGAGGTCCTTCGCGATGCCCCCAAGTAAATACCCCCCCGACCCTTGCTCGATGTAGTGACGCCAGCCCGCGCCGCAGCTGAGCCTGTTGAATTAAATTCGCGGCTGTGACCTCTGAGTTTGTTTCGGCCTTTCTTCTCAGAATAGTCAGATAGGAAAAGCCGATCTCATCAAGCTTAAATAATAATAATCTGATCCAGCCTGTCCCATCTTGCTGCCCTCTCCCCAGCGGCGCCCTAAGCCGAGGTTCGTACCCCACAGGGGGTGCCCTTAGCGTGTAGTCGCTTAGTATAGTAGATAATTGCCCCTGGCTGGAGGCTTTGAGTTTACTTAAGGCAACCACAGGATAGTCCGTTTAAGTAGTCACGACCTCTCAAGGTCAACTACGAGATGCCATAGTCAAAAAAAAAAAGGCATAATGTGTCGTCAGTAATTCAAATAGCATTGCAGGCGTAATCATGCCAAACTTCGGTCGCGTACCTTCGGCTAAGTGTGTTTAGACAATTACTCGTTGCTTGACGGCTGCAGTAAAGCTGGTTACGTCAAGGGGGTGATTAGCAGGATCAGAAACGTAGATTATCATTCAAGTTGTTTTAACTTAAGGGGTTACAGGATCTAAACGCAAGAAACGCAAGTTTTAGAAACAATAAAAGTATAATATGATCGACTGCAGAAATCAAAAGCAGAAAAATATATGATATTCTTCAGGATATATGCTAGGTTGATAGTGTGTTGAAGACATAATACAACTAATTTGATACGATAGAAAAAAATCATGAAGATACCTCTAAAAACTTTCTTTTTACAATAAAAACCATACTAATATACTAAAACACTAGTGTTTTAATTTTTTAATCCACACAATTACGATTTTTTGTAATTAAATAATTGCTTCATATTTTTCAATAAATTACCAGCGTTGTGTCATCGCGCTTCTCTTTCTTTTCTATGCAGTCCGACAGTGACCGCGCTTTAGGTCATGTAAGCCCCTTAGCAGGCAGATGTGATGCTAAGGAATTTGCTACGCCACTTCATCCCAGGTAAAGCTCTAGGAAGTGGTGAAAGATCGGCCTTTTGGGGAACTGTCCTATGCAATGATATTATATTAAAGAGGTAGACATGGCACTAGCGCGCGCAAATTGTTGCAGACAAATTCAGACAATTGTTGTAGTTTCATTTAGTCCGCTAGTAGCAGCGAGCAACACACTACAGATAGCTATCTCTTTCTGTGTCATACGTTCCGTATTATCTATCGCAGTAAGTACTTTGTAATAACAACGCAACAATACAGAACGTCGCTCAGTATGAGCGTAGCATAGCATATCTTTCCTTATAATATCATTGTTCAAAAAGTCTGATTTTCAGCCTAGTTTAAATAAATTACTTTTGATTTTGATTGTAGGTATAGATAGGCAAGAGAATACCATTGAGGCTGAAAATATATTTTCTACTACCACTACGTCTTACTAGCGTAAAGATAGGGTTCATTCCAAACGCGTTGGCGCCGTGTCTATAATTGTAACATTCAAAAACGCGTTAGAAAATCGCGTGATCATGACTTTAACAAGAAACAGATCACAAAATGAATGTAGGTAGATACACTATTTACTCACGTGGAACGTTTCTCTGCGGAATACGACGTGGGTTGTTTTATAATGGTTTGAACTTTGATGTCTTAAAAGTTGGGATGATTTTGTTTTGAGATGACCCATATTGCTCCGCCATTCTTATGAGCAGGGGGCCTAAAAGGGCCACTTTGGCAGAATCATACAAGGATAACATTATGAATTCAATATGTCGAAGAAGGTATAATCATAGAGATTGGGATTGATTGGAATATTTGCACATACAAAAAAAAAAAAGGCAAGAGAACTCGAATATGAACGTGAAGCTAGAGATAGCTAGAATTTTCTTTATTATGTACATCATAAAAATTACAGATATAAATGTATAAATTTTACAAGGGGTGACACCATATAAACTATGGGTGATACAATCGTCGGTTTTATCGCTATACGCGATCTTTTAAAGACAACCTATTGAACCTAGAGATCAGTCTTGATTGTATAAAGATAGATATCCCATCTGTACGGTCCGTACCTTGCAGCTAGCCTACTAATTTGTTCTGCCAAATACTTCGTTACAATGTAGAAAAAAACGCGGAGAAAGCGCAACCGAAAATAACTTTCAATGAACTATTAAGATGACCTAGATACGTCAAGACTGAGTCGAGCATGCAAATTATAATTTGATCCATATTTTAACTACTTAATTTGCACCGTACAGCCAAGAAAATTAGGTCGATATTGAATTGGATGGATCTGAACGAAGCGTGCCAATAATTTGATAGTGAAAGTGGATTCTAAGAAGATTATTTTTAAGTCGATGACGATAGTCATTTGTTCGGAATATGGGTTAATGTACGATGGGATGTGTGGAGCGAGTGAAGAGTCATTTAGATAATGATTGTTACATAAGACTATTCGATTAGATTCGCCTTTGTATAACGAAAAGTAAGATCGTGTCATGACCAGTGGTGATGAGAACTCAACCACGTGTTACCGATAAGGATCATACGTAACGCTTTGCCAGCACTGGCGGATACTTAGCTAAAGAAGTAGCTAAAAATAAATCCTGCCTGAAAGAAGTAGGAGAATATGGATGACTTTGGAGTCTGTGTCGTTGTCGGCGTAAATATATTAAAATCATGAAAGGTTGAAACATTAGACATTGCTTTGATATTTATATACAGACGCCAGCACAACAAGCTACCCGAGACTGTCAAATTTTCCCAATCAACTTTGAACCTTATGCTTTAGCGGTAAAGTTGAAAATCTATTAAAGAAATTTGACAGATTATAGTAGCTTGACGTGCTGGGGTCTGTACCAAGTCTTAATAAAATATTATAACTCAAGACCCTAATCTTCCTCTAGATTGAAATCAAATTAGCATGCCCAATCAATCTGCCTAGCCTTTTCCCAACAATGTTGGGGTCGGTTTCCAGTCTAACCGAATGCAGCTGAATACCTGGAGCGACTGCCTATCTGACCTCCACATCCCAGTTACTAGATAACACGATACCCCTTGGTAAGACTGGTGGTCAGACTTTCGGGCTTCTGACGACTGTCAAAGATCTACGAATGACAGCTGTCCAACGGCTTAACGTGCTTTCCGAGGCACGGAGGGGTCTCGGTATGTAAAGATGGTCAACCCATCCCCAGACCGACCGCGGCAAGCGTAGCTTAACCTAATCGATCGACGTGCATGCCCCCCGTACCTATTTAGGTAGGCTAGCGTCCCAGAATACCTATCAGTAAATGCCGTATATCTGACCCCCAAATTCTCGCAATGACATTGCATTCGTATATTTTACTCTTTTGTTCACTACAAAGTTATACTTTAAAGCGAAAGAAATAGCATGACCCTGAACTGATGAAATGAAATTAATTATTCTGTAAATAGGATGTTGGAATCACTCTTAGACGTCATATAAAAAAAAACAAAAAAAAAAAATAGATAGATGGATTCCTATCTGACTACCCCTGAGAAGAAATGGCGAAACAAACTCAAGGGTCAAACACTTCTTAAGTCCAGACATAATCTTGGTCAATGATGTGAGGACCATGTAGATTACGTGTCTGAAACGGTCATTCGATGAAATAACTACACAGATTTGAGTGGGCCAGTCCAGTAGTGCAAGCGTTTGTCTCAACTCGAAATTGCTGTGTGACCGGTGCTGAAATTTGGACACTGATGGTCGGGCTGGTCCACAAATTCAAAGTCGCTCAGCGCGCTATGGAGACTCACAGAGCTATGCTGCGAGTCTCTTTGAAGGATAAAATCAGGAATGAAAATATCCGGAAAAGAACCGGAGCTTGCAGAGTTAGCAAACTGAAGTGACAGTGGGCTGGCCATGTCTGTCGAAGGACCAATGGCCAGTGAAGCAGACGAGTCCTGGTGTGGAGACCGCGTATCGGCAAGCGTAGTGTGGGACGCCCCCCAGCTAGATGGACGGACGACCTAAAGAAAGTGGCTGGGGTAGACTGGATACGGAAGGCGGAGGACAGTGTGCTGGATGTGGCGCAGTCTGGGAGAGGCATATTATTATGTCCAGCAGTGAACTGCGATAGGCTGAGTTGATTAATTGATTGCTCAACGACAGCAATACTGAAAAAGAAAGAACATTTGTTAGCACAGATTAACAATGTCTGTCAGTCTGAGTCACTCCACGAAAGTGAAACGTAGTACATAGCAATGAAAGTGTCATCAATTGATGAATGGCACTACAGTTGGCACTTGTCTTGGCGCGTGTTAGTCATTGATAAACTTGATGTGCGTATAATTGATATGGGAATTGCTATGATTGGAAGTGTGGACGTTCTTCTTTAACGAGTTTTTAGAGCCAGGAATTCGAGAACATTTTCAAGTTATGGAACAACAGACTGAATGTCATACTTAACAAAGTTCAAATTCTATTGCACCCAAAACCTTATTAGGGCCTTTTTAGGGTTCCGTAGCCAAATGGTAAAAACGGAACCCTTATAGATTCGTCATGTCTGTCTGTCTGTCTGTCCGTCTGTCTGTCTGTCTGTCTGTCTGTCTGTCTGTCTGTCCGTCCGTATGTCACAGCCAATTTTCTCCGAAACTATAAGAACTATACTGTTGAAACTTGGTAAGTAGATGTATTCTGTGAACCGCATTAAGATTTTCACACAAAAATAGAAAAAAAAAAAAATTTTAGGGTTCCCCATACTTAGAACCGAAACTCAAAAATTTTTTTTTCATCAAACCCATACGTGTGGGGTATCTATGGATAGGTCTTCAAAAATGATATTGAGGTTTCTAATATCATTTTTTTCTAAACTGAAGTTTGCGCGAGAGACACTTCCAAAGTGGTAAAATGTGTCCCCCCCCCCCTGTAACTTCTAAAATAAGAGAATGATAAAACTAAAAAAAATATATGATGTACATTACCATGTAAACTACCACCGAAAATTGGTTTGAACGAGATCTAGTATGTAGCTTTTTTTAACACGTCATAAATCGTAAACCGCAATTTACCATTCATTCAATCAACTCAAAAATAAACATTTAATTTCATAAACATAAACCTTATGCATAAACCCGGATGTTACGGAACCCTCGGTGAGCGAGTCCGACTCGCTCTTGCCCGGTTTTTTGTTACATGGTCTGTCAAAAATCAACGAATACATTTAATTAAAGTAGATAATTGATTAAGTGGCGATGGAATGGAAATTTTCTGAGATTATGAACACTGGTATATAGGTTAAGGGTTTTGTTTTGTATTTCCATGACTTTCTGTCTCTAGCGGTTCTCATTTATATCTTTAATTCTACAGGTTTTGAGAGGTCGTCGGTCTATCGCACTGGTGGTCTGAGACTTTTTGTCGGTTCCCAGCCTCACCTCTGGCACTTTTTGCTCCACTCCCCATAATTTAAATCGGGAACAGTTGACTAATTATTATTACTTTATTGTTGGCAGCTTACTATTTCTAGTAGTAGTAAAATTTTAACGTTTACATCTCCTTTACAACTCATACTTAATATTAACGATCCCGAAGTGTGAGTAATGAATTCCTGAGCATGACATGTGTATTTTTAACCCCCGAAAAAACAGAGGGGTGTTTTAAGTTTATAGAGGTATGAGGAACAGGGTGTAAAGTTCACTCATACTCTATAGAAAAGGGAGGTCCTCCGACCAGACAGGTGTTGTGTCTGGCGGGCAACTGCCCAACGACTCATGTCGGGTTGTATATATGCTAGTTGCGCGGTAAGCTCTGCTTGCGAGATGCAGGATTTTGCGTGACGCGTCAGTATGACGCGTTGTTCGCATGTGGCGTTGTAGTTACCGCTACAAGTTTATTAAAGAACAAACCAGATCTAGTAGCAAGGTTTTGTGTATTTCTTTTTTTGATAGCAATACTTCAAAATGTCATGCCTATGATTGAAATTTTATCTAGTGGATTTGATTTTGATGTGGTTGATTAAGATAACGTAAATAGAGCTTATTTTAAAGGTTAAATATGGAATATAGCCCGAACGACACTGAATGAAGTTAGCAAAAACCAATATGAAAATAAATATAGAAACAATTTCAGAACAGCCTTTTTCTGAGGTCCTCTAACCAAACCGATTTTTCATATTTTTAAAAGAGAAAAGATATAAAGAAAGGACATTGTTTATTCTTCACAAACAAAACGCACATGACAAAAAGAAAATACATTAAGTACACACTTACAAAGTAGCCAAAAGCTATAGATAAGCTATAGATATTTTCGACCTGGGATTGATTTGAATTCTTAACCAAAAGTGGCCCAAACCTAAAAAACACTGTTGCTAGCCAATTTTCAATCTTATTTCTCGGTCTTTTCTAACCACCAACCATCAATTTCCAGTGCTTCAATATCAGCATGCGGTGACAAGGCAGAAGAGGGTCAGCTGAAGCAATACCATGTGGAACAGAGGTTCGCAGACAGGCGGTACAAGGTGACCAGTGCCAGGACATACTTCTACCTCAACGAGGCCGCCTGTGAGAAGAACATGGAGGCCTTCTTGAAGAGTATTGATGCTGTTGCTGGTGAGGACTTAGTTGTTTTAGACCTTAGGTAGAAGAGAGATGGTTGCTTTTTGTTTGTGATCGATTTCTGGTCGAAAACGGGCAAATTTAGTAGGTGAATTTTGGCCACCAACGACCTTCCATCAATCCTCCTTCCTTTGTTTTCTTGGCTTCCCTTTCCTTGGCCTTATTTTCTATCTTTATCTGTGCTTTGAATGAAATCTTATCATATTTCGTCACTTTTCCCAGCAAATTCTCCCATTACTTAACTGTTTTTGATTTTAACATGGCCACATTCTTCTCAGTGCATTCCTCATATCGAAATAGACGTTCCGAAAAAGTTACATATCCCAATCCTACCTATCTTTTTTTTTTATTATTAAATGGGCCCGCTCTTGACCCCGATCACGCCTGATGGTAAGCGATAGATGAGGTCTATGATGGAACGAGCGTGCCCAGAAGATGCCTGTTCACTCTTGCTTTGAAGGTAGACGGGTTAAATGTGGGAGGGAACACAGATGCCGGCAGGGAGTTCCACACTTTGGCTGTGCGCATAATAAAAGTGGAGGAGAAGCGCTGAGTACGACTCCTGGGGATATCTATAGGATTTATTTGGGCTCGGCGCAACATGTCTTCTTCCATGCATCTTTATTAGACGTCATCTCAGTGTTCACCCACCCCCCTTTCTAGCCATATTATCTCTGTGTTCACCTACCCTCCCCTTTCTAGCGATATCATCTCAGTGTTCACCCACCCCCCTTTCTAGCCATATCATCTCAGCGTTCACCCACCCCCCTTTCTAGCCATATCATCTCAGTGTTCACCCACCCCCCTTTCTATATCATCTCAATGTTCACCAACCCCCATTCTAGCCATAGCATTGCAGTGTTCACTAACACCCCTTTCTAGCCATATCATCTCAGTGTTCACCCCCCCCCCCCCTTTCTAGCCATATCATCAAAATCAAAATCAAAATGTTTTATTTCACATAAACCGACGTGGGCACTTATGAAACGTCAGAAGCTAGGTGCATCTCAGTGTTCACCCACCCCCTTTCTAGCCATATCATCGCAGTGTTCACCCATCCCTCTTTCTAGGCATATCATCTTTCATACAATCCATTCATCATTTTCTTTGATCTTGCTCTCGCAACATACATCATGTTATGACGTAATGCCCGCGATGTTTTTCTGCGCCGGACACTATCGTTAAATTGATATATCCGCACTGGGTTTGGGTCTTGATTGACCGCCTACCAGGGCCGCAGGGATTCATAACCTGGATGGGAGTTCATTGTAGCTATGATAATAGTCCTAATACTATTGATATCAGTTGGATTCAAATAAATTCTTATTTTCATGCTATTGTCATGTCTATTACACTATTGTTTTTGGTGCCAAATTGTCAACTATTATTTATGTAATCCCGTTTATAATTTTTAATTTGAACATTACTTTGAAAGACAAAGTTCAAATCGAATTGTACTGAGTTATAGTTATCGTCACTTTTATTTTTCAGGCATCACCAAAAGCACAGGTTTAATGGCAGTCAAACTGACCGCGCTCGGCAGGCCGCAGTTACTTGTAAGTTGGTTATTATTTTAATTATTAGAGTTGCGTACCTCAAAAGGAAAAAACGGAACCCTTATGGGATCACTTTTGTTGTCCGTCCGTCCGTTCGTCCGTCTGTCAAGACCCTTTATCTCAGGAACGCGTGGAGGTTTCGAGTTGAAATTAAAACCATATACTTACTCAAGTCTACAGTCCCTTGAAGCTGTGAAAAAATTAAACACCTAAGTTAACGTAAAAAACTGGCCAAGTGCGAGTCGGACTCGCACACGAAGGGTTCCGTACCACAAGGAAAAAACGCCGAAAAAAACACGTTTGTTGTATGGGAGCCCCCTTAAATATTTATTTTATTCTGTTTTTAGTATTTGTTGTTATAGGGGCAACAGAAATACATAATTTGTGAAAATTTCAACTGTCTAGCTATCGCGGTTCTTGAGATACAGCCTGGTGACAGACAGACGTACGGACACACAGCGAAGTCTTAGTAATAGGGTCCTGCTTTTTACTGACTTACGGACTTTATGTTTATGAGGAAGGTTAATGATCCTCGTGACAGACGGCAATATTCTGAACTTTTGTCGTAGAGTATCACTGGTTTTATGTGTCGTTAAAGCCTAGTTTTCGTAGTCCCTATCGGGACCAGTATGTCGAGAAAGAGGATATAATAAGAAGTATACTTCTAATTACATTATATCTCATGGCAAAAAAAGCTCATACACTATCTTATTGGCCAGTCTTAATTACCTTTACCTTTCTGCCTGGCAAACTTCTTCCGACTAAAACTCAGTCCACCAGGACTTTCTCTGCACATAAAAAAGGGCTTTATACCTAACTGGACTATTCCATAAGAAAACTATAGACAGGCTATCATTTATTTATTATTTAGTCTGCCGGAACGTAGATCTACGCGAGGCACACAAGCAGTTAAAAGTGATCCTCTTTAACACCAATCCCTTTACCTTCCAGCTGCAACTCTCAGAAGTGATCATGCGCGCCCGCAACTACATGCAGCAGATAGGCGGCGGCACGGGCAATGTGCTGACGCACCACAAGACTATCGAGGACTTCCAGCGGTACTTTGGAGACCACAGCTCCAAGCCGCAGGTCCAGGAGTTCATGAAGAAGATCACCTCGGATAAGGAGGGGTGAGTCAAACAGATTTATAAATCGTTATTCTGTTGATATTTGTTGGGATTTTAAGAAAATTCGAGGAGTTTTCGGGGCTTTATTTTGTGCCCTTGTCGATACTTACTTGGTTTTCGAAGCCTTATTCTCTCTGGTGTAAGTGGGAATCCTTCTAAGAGACGCTTTTGGGAGGCATCAAGTCAGTCACTTCCTCTAGCACTTGCGATTCTTGAGGTGCCAGGTATGAGGCCCAATGCAGCATATCCTTCATTGGGCTGGGCACGTAGGCGGCTTTCTCTCCGCCTGATAAAATTTTAAACTACTGCCAGACATTCCTACAATCGGTCATTTCTAGACATTCGAAAGAAACGAAGATATCCTTACTGAAGTTACCGTTGATGTTATGACAAAACATAATTTCGTCGGGTAAAACAGGCTGTATATTGCTGTGTGTCATTTTCCAAATTATACCTTACTTTTGTTTGAATCTTATTTCAATTTTGCATGATAACGAATTTTATTTATTTTGCTCTGGTATAACCAAAATGGGAGGTAGTTAGATTTTACACAGGGTGGCAGGGATACCGAGGCGCAACCTTTCACCATGGGCCCAGTACACGATTCTGAACGCCCCTGCGTTGAAATTTTTCGTGAGTTATTAAAAAAAAGTGTTATATATATCGCAGCCAACTGGTTAAATTAGCCGTTTAGTTAACCACCTTTGGGAGTAGTGCTCGCCTTGCTTCGCTCTCTCGGCTCGCACGCGGTTGATCAAAAACCACCCCGGTGTTCCCTTCCCACACTTGGACCGGGGATCATGGGAGCTTGTATGCTACGCCTGGTGCCGCCTTTGCGGGCCACCCCAAGTCCACGGGAGAGCGAAGTGTAAAACTCCCCCTGCGACGTCCTATAGGGGCGCGCGTGAAACACTACGCGCCACCACCTCGTGTCCTGCTAGATGCGGGGGCGGCGGACGTCCCCAAGTTCGCCGGCCTTCCGCTGAACCCCGATACGTCTGCTGCGGGTCGGAAGAGTGTTCTCGACCTCCCTCAACCTTTCCACAGCCTCTTTCTGTGAAGTGATGGTTTCACAGAAGGAGATCACCGCGTCTCACGACTCTACGCTCCCGACCATCGAACAAGTGACGGCCGGCAGCGAGAAGTCGGCTCCGACTTCGGATACGAGGGCACGGCGCGGCTCCTCCGTTGCGGCACTTTCTGCCAGCGTATGCCACGCCGTGTCCTCCCAAATCACAGTTCTAACCTAACCTAACCCATTTGGTCGGGGTGCCCTGGCTTAGTTACTGCGACCAATTCGGCTCGCGCGTGATTGGTTACAGTTCCAACTTAAACTATAATTGAATATCATTCGAGCCGTTAGTTGAACGGCCGCTGTTTAGTTAAAAGGCTAGGCGGTTAACTATAACGGCTAATTAAACCAAGTTGGCTGCGACATTATACATTTTGACTGCGCACTTTTCTATGAAACAGCTGTTTTTTTCTTATTACCCACGAACAATTACTACGGGTTCAGAATCGTGTGTTTAGTTCATGGTTGTGATTTCCGCATCGATGTTCCAGCCACACTATATGTTACTGTATAAAGTGTTAGCTTATATAATTTTTGGGTTGCCCAATAGACACAGTGGTACTGTATATACATATACATATAGTATGAAAACTACATATATGCAATACTTTATACCACATACTTGTTATCGCTTTTTCTGACGATATACAAAAAATTAACAAAATCTGTCGCGAAAAAAATCAGCTGTTCCCTAAATTTTGACGAGTTATGCGAACATAAAAGTAGGGAACAGCTGATTTTTTTTCGCGATCGTTTTTTTTTGTATATCATCAGAAAAAGCGATAACAAGTATGTGGTATAATTTATTGCTTAAACGTGGTTTCTATACTGTATATTCAGAATTTCAGAGCTACGTTTGGTAATTTCAGTGTGGTCCACATATTCCCGTGGGACCGGTCAGTGGCGACACCTTGTAACATTTGTAAGCGTTGTCTCGTAAATGTTGCTAGTGTTTTACTACACTACTCCCTAAATAATGGTATTAGAATTGGCCCAACTATTCACCTCTCACTTACAAAGCGTGTGTAAGAACGAGACGTAACTTACTTTCGACGGTTGTCCTTTCGCGTGTAAACTATTCTCCTCTCGCTTACAGAACATGTGTGTGAGCAAGAGATGAATAATAATGTGCGTGGCCATTTCTGATCCCTTCTAGTACATAATTTTTTAGTACTTTCCGTGTGATGTGACGTTTGTTGATTGCTATTGTAAAAATGTACTTACTATTTTCGTAGGCTAAATAAATAACAAATCCATCTTTAAAACGTATAAAATATTTGCTAGATACGGCTTGACATAATATTCTGAGGGATGTTTATATAATATTAACATATTATTAACTCCCGGTTCAAGCAAATCTGTTGACAAACTCAAGTTAGTTGGTTGTGCTTCAACAAAACATCGAGACAGCTATCTTGACCATTCATCATCAAAAAACCTTTCAAAAACCTTACAAAAAAACTCTTTCATTCCAGAATCGTCCACTTGTTCCCCTGGACGAATATTCTGGACGAGGACATGAACCTTTCCGACTCGTTCCGAGTTCCGGACCCGAAGTCCGGTCAGATGCGTCGCCTGATCTCCCAGATCTCGCCCAAAGAGGAGGAGATGTTCCGCAACATGCTGAGGCGACTGAACCACATCATCAAGATCGCCAACGACGCTGATGTTAGGGTCATGGTTGATGCGGAGCAGACGTACTTCCAGCCTGCTATCGCTAGGATCTGCTTGGAGATGATGAGGAGATACAATAAAGTGAGTGCTATAAACTGTTTCCCTTTTCTTACTTGTATGTTTGTAAATTTCGTAAGGGCTTTCTTCGTTAATTTATAGACGACTAGCTGTGTCCCGCGGTTTCACCCGCGTTAATTTGAGGAAAACACATCATCATCTGCCTAGGCCTTTACCCAACTATGTTGGGGTCGGCTTCCAGTCTAACCGGATGCAGCTAAATACGAGTATTTTACACGGAGCAACGGCCTATCTGACCTCCACAACCCAGTGACTGGAAAACAACAAAAAACAAAACACCTACTAAAATATATTTCACTAGCAGCGCACCGCGGTTTCACCCGCATAAGTGTCGATACCATATTAGTATCGGGATAAAAACTATCCTATATCCTTTCCCGGGACTCAAACTATCTCTATATCAAATTTAATCTAAATCGGTTCAGCGGTGTAAGCGTGAAGAGGACACACACACTTTTGCATTTATAATATTAGTATGAATTACTTTAAAAGTATTAGCAGGAAAGTGTGCCTCACGGCTGCGCCAAAACCACCACCACCACACACTCTGACCATCTTCACATACTGAGACTCTTCCGTGCCTCGGAAAGGACGTTAAGCTGTTGCTCCCGGCTATCGTTCGTGGATCTTTGACAATCGTTACGATTCGTCCGAATCCCGAAAGTCTGACAACTAGTGTTACCAAGGGGTTACGTGTTCTCCCGTAACGGTTCTGGAGGTCAGAGTCGCTACATGTAAAAAAACTGGTATTCAGCTGCATCGGGTTGACTGGAAGAAAAAACTAGCCAGATGAGATGCTCAAGCATGCATCTCGAGTTATGTATTTGAGTCGAGAATTCGAGACTCCTTCATAGGAACATCGTTCTAGAATATGAGTTTTAAGCACCTTACCCTCTTACAATCTGTCATTACTTCTTAGATAATGTTATTAATTAAGTCTGTTCTCTCTCCCCCAGGATAAGTTCCTAGTGTTCAACACGTACCAGACCTACCTGAAGAACACGTACCAGGAGATCCTCACGGACTTGGAGCAGGCGCAGCGACAGAACTTCTACTGGGGAGCCAAGCTGGTGCGCGGCGCGTATATTGAGCAGGTGAGATTGTCCGAAGGCTTGCCTTTAGAAGACAATGTCCTAGATAACACATACGGGGTGTAGAAAGACACATTATGAAGCCAGCACCTACGCATTCTATACATCAAACTAAGCAACTGTGCATAAATAATTGCTGAAAAACGACTTTTATTTTGGTGTGAGAAATCGGGGTTCACGGTAGCGTATGCATAATTCCTCAAACATCTTTTTTCTTCAACTGGATTCAGACATGCTTTCTTAGGATTATTTAAACTACTCCCTGAGGGCATAAAAGACAGTCATAGTTTCTAAAGCTAAAGCCAATTTGTTTTTGGGTACGGGGTCTATACAAAACTACCCATTGCCTTTTGTGTGTTTATTTTATAATGTGCGTCTTATTTGTGCAAAATAAAACAATTTTTCCTTCTTCCCTCCCACAGGAACGCGCCCGTGCGGCGGCGATGGGCTACGACGACCCCACGTGCGAGACCGTGGAAGCCACCACCGTGTCCTTCCACAAGTGTCTCAAGGAGATCCTCAGCAGGGTCAAGGTGAGCTTCTTCATTATAATCACAGATTTTTGTTGTCGGGGGGGAAACCTTCAAAAGGCACCCGACCTCCGGGCCGGTCGGGGAGTGTGGGATATTTACTTCACTAAAACCACCCCGGTGATCACCATCAGCACATAGGGGTGGTCCCGGTTCCTCTTAAAAGACCAATTCCGGAACACCCCCGTGCAACGCCTGTAAGGCACTCACACTATGACGTCGATTCTGTCTCGCCCCACCCCCGGGGCCTAGCGCCAGCTCACCCAGCCTGCAGTACACAGGACTGAGCGCGAAACTGGCGGCTTACGATTTTTGTACGTAAGCTGGGCACTCGAAGTAAGTGCTCTTGCGTTATCTAGGTGCATCTATATCTGTGATTATAATCATCATCATTAACTTTGAGCCGAAAGACGTCCACTGCTAGAGATATAGCCGGCCGCCTCAAGCTTCTCCACTACGACCAAAAAAGAACAGATAGCCGACAAGGCCGAAAGGTTCTGAAGTCCATGCACCGGAAGCATGGACTTCAGAACCTTAGAACCGAAAGGTGCATCATGTGCAGGCCACGCATAGGGCTGATGTAGCGGGAATTAACTAGATTCTCGAAGCCCTATATATATGACTAGCTGCGCCCCGCGGTTTCACCCGCGTAAATGTCGATCCCGTGGGAATATCGGGATAAAAAATAGCCTATATGTTAATCCAGGGTGTCAGCTACCTCCATACAAAATTTTATCAAAATTAGTCCAGCCGTTTGAGCGTGAAGAAGTAACAAACATATAAACACACACACACCCCCACACAAACTTTCGCCTTTATAATATTAGTGTGATTATGATGGATGTGAGTCTTAAACATTCTTATAGATGTTTTGGTTCCGCGATAATTCCATATTGTGTGTCTGTAGCATCCATCTGCAACAATTGATGATTTAAGGCAGTCACTTGTGTTATTTAAATGAGCATGACATTTTTCAATATATTATAAAACACTGAATGTTATACAAGAACAACGACGCTAACCTACTCTGTCGCGATTTTAAACAGTTCTTAAACATTATTATTTCCCTCAGGGCCCCAACAAGGAGCGCCTGGGCATCATGGTAGCCTCCCACAACGAGGACACCGTGCGGTACGCCATCCAGCTGATGAAGGAGCACGACATCAAGCCAGAGGACAAGGTCGTGTGCTTCGGGCAGCTGCTTGGCATGTGCGACCACATCACCTTCCCGCTAGGTATGTTACAACTTACACCTTTGTAGTCGCGGGCGCACAGAGTGGGAACTCTGTCCGCCCACCAAGTGACCCCAGGGAAGACGGTGGCACGGCGTTTTTAATTTTATTTTAATTTTGAGCTAATTTTGATTTTAATTTTATAAGTTTGCGATTTTATTTTGATTTGATTTTTAAGGATATAATCTGAAAAAAATTATTTGATTTGATATTTTGATTTGGTATCAGTGAATTCTGATACTTGTCAATGTATCTGGCTGGAAACCTGGGGGCCTAAAAAAACCACCTTAGCAGAATCATAAAAGGATGACATTATAAATCATAATGAACAGTTAACTGTTTTAATCGTATCAAATCCCATTGGTGAAGGATTTTTCAGTAATTTTTTTTTGTCTGTGCTAAAATACCAATCAATCAAATCCAAACCCAATCCCAAACTCTTTGCTTCTTCGCTGCACTACGTAGGTATAATACCTACGTAGTGCAGCGAAAAGAAGAAAAACACAGACTGTCTTCGCCATATTATGATTCATAATTTATCCTTTTATGATTCTGCCAAGGTGGCCTTTTTAGGCCCCCTGATATCTAATGGGGAATTATAAGATAAGAAAAAAACCTTGTTTACTTGTTTAACGTTCGTTGACTCCTAAGGCTTATAATTCCCGTTCATCTTTCCAGGCCAAGCCGGCTACTCCGCGTACAAATACGTCCCATACGGCCCAGTGGTGGAGGTCCTGCCGTACTTGTCCCGACGAGCCAACGAGAACCGAGGCTTCCTCAAGAAGATCAAGAAGGAGAAAGGGCTAATCCTCAAAGAAATCTTCCGCCGGATCTTCACCGGCCAAGTGTTCTACAAACCGGTCGGGCGCTACACGCCCGTGTAAATATACACCTTAAGTCCACGTGTTATAGTCTAATTTACTTTGCGGAATGTAAGGAGATGCTGTGACGCGGCGTGTGAGTAGACTTCTAGTCGCTGATGATGCATTAGTACGGAATGTTTGTATGGAGCGAGTTGACGCGATTAATCGATAAAAAGACTCGATTGACATTCTATCGATATAATCGCGTCGGGTCCCATCCTCAGTGGTTTGTCTGTGATTGATTGTTGGTAATTCGGTTGTCTGGGAACTATTTCCTTAAAACCTATTTCGAACAGATATTTCTAATAACAACACAATGTTTGTGTAGGTAAATATTAAAACTATTATAGGTAATTTAATCGAGTTTGATAAATACAACTCAGGTATAATAATCTTGTCATTAAAGTTAAAGAGGATGTAACTATTATCAATTAATTAGGTTTATTTATCAGGCTCTTTGAATACCAAATTGTTAAACTTAGAAATGATCATTTGAAAGAGGTTTTATGAACCGTTTGGAAGAAGGAGGTGGCCAGATTGTGGCGGAAATGAGTAAATACAAAAAAATTGGCATAAAAATATGAAATTTCAAAAATTATACAAGATTATGAACTACATAACATGTACATAAGTCAGTTTGTAGCGTCTGGTATGCTACATCTATGATAAAGGATCTGCATTCGTGTTTAAACGCCAAAGTTAAATTGAAGTAGGTAGATATGCATGTACCTACTTATTACAAAATGTTGGCGAATCCATTAATACAGGGTTATTGGAAAAACATTAACAACCTCTGAGGTCATTGTACTCATCATTATGAACAACTTTTACTATGGGACCAAACATGAAATCGCGAAAAAAAAATCTGCTGTTTCCTACATTTTGACGAGTTATGCGAACATAAATGTAGGGAACAACTGATTTTTTTTTTCGCGATTTCAGGTTTGGTCCCATAGTAAAAGTTGTTCATAATGATGAGTACAATGACCTCTTAAGAGGTTGTTAATGTTTTACCAATAACCCTGTATATCGATAACCACAAAATGTACTTACTATATCTTGTATTTATTCATAATATTAAACAGACCGGAGTTGTAAATATTTGTATAATGTTGCTAATACCTACCTGATATTGTATAAAGAGGTGATTCAATGAAAAGTTGTGAACAGAAAAAATCTTTTACACAATACACAATGGCCCACTTGCAACCAAGCTGGTCTGGGTTGAAGAGGGCCATGTGATCTTCTCCATTTGGTTCCAGCTCTTGTGTATCATACGTAGAATAATAATACCTCCTTATCCTTCGAAACTTAACTCAAAAAATTCGCTGATAATAAACAAAACTTGTCTATGATTTTGACGTAACTAATGGCAACACTGACAACAATTTTCATAAACCGAATGAAAAGTAAAATGGCGAACAGTATTGATTGTTTATGCTTCTTACAGTATTTTTATTTATTAACGTATGTATATTATTTATCAACGCTTATATCTAGTGTTAAATCGAACTTAGGTCGCTGTTTATAAAATGTAGGATGTTAAAATATTTAAAAATAACGATTAAAAAATCAGATGTGTTGCGTCATTCTGTAAAATTAGGAATGCAATGAAATATTTTGTTGACAGGGTTCTACAAAACAAAACATTTAATTAATAATCTGATAAATAATAGTTTATTGAGTAACTGAATAATACAAAATAAGAATTGTAGACTTGAAAATTGCATCATTTTTGGGAAGAGTCTTCAAGATTCTTTTCGGAGATATAAGGGCTGTTTTTCTTTAAATTGTATCGCTCGTGATAAAGATATATAAAACAGAAGCGAGCAATGCCGTAATATTTATCCGTTTGGCTAGCATTTACACAAAACTTGGCGCCTAAAAAGGCCACTTTTGAGAATCATAAAAGGATAACATTATGAATCGTAATATGGCAAAGACAGTCCGTGTTGATTTTTTTTTCGTTGCACTACGCAGGTATAACCAAAGAGATTGGGATTGGACTTGGATCGGATTGTTTGGTACTTTAGCACAGATAAAAAAAAAATAACTGAAAAATGCTTCACCAATGGGATTTGATACGATTTACTTAACGGTTAACTGTCCATTATGTTATCCTTTTATGATTCTGCCAAAGTGGCCTTGTTAGGCCCCTTTAAGACAGCCAAATTAAGGCAAATATTCTCCGAATACACTTAGAAAACTAGTCACTTCACTAGTTTACTATGAAAAACTGACGCTTAAATATACTAAGGCGATGAGTTAATGCATTTTCATAGTTCCACGCGTACTTTTCTTAAGTTTTAATCAAGTTTTATGTTATTTATTGTGTAATATAGGTAGCCCCCTGTTTTGTCCGACACTCCGGGTTATTACAGTTGTCCTACGATTATCTATGTGGCAACACATGTGAGTTTGAGTAAGACTTGCCTGTTAATAACCCGCTTAACTTTGTATTTTAGCTGCGGTATCGTATTTAAACTTATGTGAATGCCAAAACAATTGATAAAATTATAAGTTTTAATATTTAAATAAGAAACAAGGATCAGTGGATCTATTTTAAGTGGCCGTTATTTTGAATAGATTCGTCGATTTTACTTGATAGAATTCTTGTATGTATTCGTTTTGTGAGATAGGTACCGTGGCTACGCTCAGTTCCTACAACTTAGTTAGGTACTTATAATCAAGTCCTATGTTTATAACACATGCCGACGTCTTTTTCCAAAAGTTAGTTGCGCAGTGTCATTAAACGTTGTATGGTGTCAAAATCCTGACATTTTACAACTAAAACAAATATTTTGTTGAATTAGTGTTAGTGTAATCAGCGTGCATTCATTTTAAAAATGGAATGCGTGTAGATTTTAGTTCTGAAATTGTGTTTTGTTTTTGTAAACGTTTATTTCGTCCACGATTTTGTTTATTAATTTGTAAAATTTATCATTGAAATCCCCTTGCGCTAATTAATTATAATTGTGATGCTATTTTTAGATTATTTTACGGATAGACTTTTAATAAAGACAAAACTTGTTTTGATATGTTTCTTTTATTTTTATTTTTCCTCATTTGCAACCTTCTATTCCGTTACTTTAACATTTTGTGGCGGGAAATAACTGACTTGCGTGATTGAGAAGTATATTATAATATAGTTTCAAATATGATAACCAGTAGAGGGTTGAATGTAAAAGAAGCTACTGATGTAGCTAAAATATCCACAAATAACGTCCTATTCAACTAAGTGCTTATTTAAAGCTTTTAGCTTCAGCATTTGATGTTTAGATGTCAATTATGTATTTAAAAAGTAATAAATGGTTTTAAATGTATCGTTTTAAAAAATAAGTAAAAAACACACGAGTGCTTGCAATGTCATTAAAAAACTAGACTGAAGTCAATCTTTTGTTGATGTTTATATTACTTAGACAATATAAAACTTGGAAAATGACGTAATGTCCAATTGCAAAAATAATATACAGGAGAAAAAATGCTGTATCAAACAATTTTTTTGTATGTTTTGGTCAGATAGAAATAAAAATCGATTATTGCAGACAATAATAGTATCATATAATATGTATTGTTAGTATTTTTATCCTTAACTTATCATTAATGAAAAGCAAAGATGATTTCTGCAATCAATTATTATTAGCGGTATCATTTACCGTTAATTATTAAGAGCTGGCGAACTACGCATGCTAATGCGTAGTTTATACAAATGATTAGATTTACAAATTATTTTGGTATGGAAAATACCAAAATAATTTGTAAATCAAACATTTTCTTAAGGTAGTGTGTATTTATTCCGATTGGATTACAGAATAGGTTCCAAAATATATATTTCAAAAGGAGTCTGATATAAAGACTAGCTATGAGGAATTTCAAATTTCTATAGAAAACTTATATTTCTCATAACTCGTCTTTAAATCAGTGTCCAACTCCAGTGTCCAACTACGCATGCTCCGCCGGCCCCTTAACATTTGGCGTTCTCTACCAACGGCCGCTATGCAATACGTATATGGAACATTGGGCTTTTAGACAACGACTCTATTAAATGCAATACCTAACCCTAGAAAAAAAAAAACGAGAAAAGAAAAAAAAATCAACACAACATTAATAGATAATGCAAAAGTCAGTAAATCTAGCAAATCCACACATAGATCTACAACTAGATAGTGTTGGAGTATCCGAATAAAATATAAAAGCAGTTTTAAATAATTGGAAAATGCCATTTTCTATACTTGATTGTAGAAATGATCCTTGTAGCTACTACTATAATAATATTGTAACGAATGTAATGTACCCTGTTTCGTGGTCGTCAAATAATGAGCAAGGCATAGAAGTTCATTCTAGGTTACTTTACATCACTGGAGAACTCGACGGTGTAATGTCGAATTCGACGACATTTTATTTCGGGAATCGTCTAGTGGTGTCAAATTCAACTTTCTATCTTGGCATAAAATTACTTTACAGTAATTAAACAGCTTATTTTGTATTTTGTGTAGCAAAATGCTTGTGATTATTATTTTATAGGTTTGTACACACACATACCTACATTTTAGGAGTTGTGAAATGACGACGATGCAACGGGGTTCCTAGTCTTAGACAACATTGGAAAAATAAAAATAATGTGTTAATGTTGATGATGTGTGTTTTATTTACACTCGACAAAAAACAAACTACTAAAAAGTAGTATGTTATGGTTACTTTTGTGGTGGCCCTCATTCCTAGAAGACCAACCTAAATGTCGTATCTACTTCCATACTACAACATCATTTCGCCCCTGTCGTCTGTTAGGCAAGGTTATTAAGTTAGGTAACTATAGAAAAGTATCTAAATGTGTCTCATGACAGTTGCTCATATCAGTGTAAAAGGACATGAATGTAATTTCGTTTCAGTAGGTATCTTAGAAGAAACAGGTGTGCTTAGGTTAGGATAAAATTAATAATAAATTAAATTCAGTCAACAATTATTTATTCTCATATTTTCATTTTCGTCGTAAACACAGCTTTATCCTAACACTCACATTCAACATCGTTATTTTACTTATCGCATATCCAAATAATTGGTCTGATCATTTTATGACATTTTATAACCAAAATAGCAAGTTTACATTAACTTAATTGACGTCGACGTCAATTAGTTTACAAAGAAATAAAATTGTAGGACATTTTGTAAATGACTTGAAATTGGTCAAATTGGTTATGTAATTTAATTACTTTTGTTACAAAGTTGACAATCTTGTTGCCTACTTTAGATACTTAGACTAGTTAGGAAAATATTACGGGTTTGCCGTCAAAGTGTCGCAAACTAGTTAGGAAAATATTACGGGTTTGCTGCCAAAGTGTCGCAAACTGCAAGTCTTACAAATAAAAAACATTAGTTTGTCCATTAAAATTATCAGTATTAAAATAATACATAGATATAAACGTTGAGTTTGAGTTTGATTGCGTCGTGAAAATCTTCTGTCTGTTGATCATTTTTCCAAGATAGTTAAATATAGCAATAGTTGATAACTGATTCCTAATTATAATCATCGTCATTATGAGAACAAAAACCTTAATTCTTATAAAGCGCTGAACCGTACGTACAGAGGTACCTACACGATGTCACATAAACGCAGCCATCCAAAGATCCACGTTCAATCCCGATCAGTCTAATAACATTTCAACGACTTTATCCTAAACATTTATAAAACATTGACTTTAGAGTAGTGAACAGTCAGTCAAGGATTTAATAGGTAGGTATTAAAATAAAATATATTTTTTATAAAACATAATAGATTAGGGTTAGGTCCTTATGTCATAGTTTAATACTGTGGTTTGTACGGTCGTGGCTTAGAAAGCTTAGGCAGAGAATGCAAGCAGCCTGTACGAACTAGCTGGGATATAATCTGAGGAATTTCTCCAAACTGCCCAGTTACGAAATGTCAATTTACTTTGGTGAATCCATTAACAAAGCAATTAAGCTATTGATATTATGTAACTAGGTACCATATTGTCATGTCCATTTTCCGACCTCCTGCCGACAGTGATTGTACTTGTAGGTACACCTTTACTTCCATAAGTCACGACCAGCTTATGGCGTAAGATATAGACATTCATGATTGATCAAAAGCAGAGAGAATAACCTAGGTACAACTGTTTCTATATATCCATCTTTATAAATAGGTACACGGAAAATTCGATAACATAAACAAAAAATATTCTCAGTAGGTATATAAAACTTATAGTAAAACGTATCTTACGCCACAAGAATATTCACAAAATAGATATCAAGAAGTAGAAAGGTAAATAGATCTCACTCGTTTATAGAACATTTAGTGCTTTCGAAAAGTAGACAAATAGTCTGTTAACAGTACATATGTCATAATGTCAGTAAACTGCATTGTCTAGTGTCACAACACGTCTTTATATTTGTTACAATTAGCGACGTTTATTGGAAACGTCGTTCACACGTCTCGACGTTTTCTAAAAACGACGTTCATACGTCGCGACGTTTCCTAAAAACGCCGTTCACACGTCGTGACGTTTCCTGAAAACGTCGGTCACTCGCCAGCGACGTTAACTGATGACGTGGCAGGCGACGTCGTTAACGTCAGCCTCGTCGACGTCGTCTGACGTCGTCGGTGCCAGCGCCGCCAGTTGCGTCGCTGTTGGTCTTCGCTAGGACCTTGGGCGGTTCGCGTCCCCTGTAATACAAATTAATGGTAACAATTAAAACCTGATATATGAGCTGGACTCCTTCATAAAGGATTGGTCCACCATCGCAGAAGGCCGGGAAAACTGGAAAGAGGGAAGGGAGGCCTTTGGCCTGCAGTGGGACAACACAGGCTAATATATAATTATTTCATTTTCTTTTTAGGGTTCCGTACCCAAAGGGTAAAACGGGACCTTATTACTAAAACTCCGCTGTAAGTCTGTCCGTCTGTCACCAGGCTGTATCTCATGAACCGTGATAGCTAGACAGTTGAAATTTTCACAGATGATGTATTTCTGTTGCCGCTATAACAACAAATAAGTAGGTACAGTCAATAGCAAAAGTAGATGATCAAAATCAGAAATTCAATACTACTGAACGAAGTTCGCGTCAGAACTGTGTGGCGACGAAGTGATTCAAACCACTCAACGCCACATCAACGCCACACAGAAATCACTTCGACGCCACACAGTTCTGACGCGAACTCCATTCATTTGTACTGAATTTCTGATTTTGATCATCTACTTTTGCTGTTGACTGTACTAAAAACAGAAAAAAATAAATATTTAAGGGGGCTCCCATACAACAAACGTGTTTTTTTCGGCGCTTTTGCCTTGTGGTACGGAACCCTTCGTGTGCGAGTCCGACTCGCACTTGGCCAGTTTTTTGTATAATGTTTTCGTACCCTAACTGATAGTTCCGTGCTTTCCAATAATTTAAACATATGCGAGATCTATACAGGGTTACTTTTCAAAGACCATCCAAATTTTTAAGTGGTGTTCTACCCATGAATATAAACAACTTTCACTATGGGACCAACTCTGAAATCACGAAAAAAAATCAGCTGTTTCATACAAAACTTCAATATCTACTTGACCAAAATGTATGAAACAGCAGATTTTTTTTCGTGATTTAGAGTTGGTCCCATAGTGAACGTTGTTTACATTCATGGGCAGAACACCATGTAAAAATTTGAATGGTCTTTGAAAAGTAACCCTGTATTATTACGACAAAGACTTTGGGTTAATGCTTTGTATGTGTTTAGTTTGTAAGCCTATAAAAAAAAAAGAATAAAACCAATAGAAAAAAAAAACAGTGGCACTCCGGGAGTGCCGACAGAAGTGAAAACAAAACACAAACAGAATAGGTATCTACTTTGCCATCACTCACTGACATTTATCGGATGTACCTAAGCAGGTACCCATTAAAACCGAGTACATCCCGAGGACAGCCGAACACATCCGAAGCGGGTATTTTTTTAATCACACTAATATTATAAAGGCGAAAGTTTGTGAGTGTGTGTGTGTGTGTTTATATGTTTGTTACTTCTTCATGCTCAAACGGCTGGACCAATTTTGATAAAATTTGGTATGGAGGTAGCTGACACCCTGGATTAACATATAGGCTACTTTTTATCCCGATATTCCCACGGGATCGACACTTACGCGGGTGAAACCGCGGGGCGCAGCTAGGCGTCTATAAACAAAACACGCGCGGTGTCGCTTACGGTAACAGTGGCTCGAGTTCAATGGTTTTATCCCATCTCAAAAAATCCCTAACGCGTCTAAAGAAGTTTACCACCACTCCACCACCACACCACCATGTTACTCGTACCAGGTGCCGTATTATGACGGCTAAATGCCATCTTGATTCCAGTTTAAGAGAGGGACGGAGCTATACATGATCGATAGCACCATCCCTTTTTCGCACTGGAATCATGATGGCATTAATACTTCGTAATACGGTCCCTGAGCATCATTAAGACTCACCTCTGCGCAACCTCAGCTCCAGCATGGTGTGCGTCACCAGCGCGGCGAGCAGGGCTGCCGCCAAGCCTGCCAGTTGTGTGCGCACGCACAGCAGCTGGCGCGCGATACAGGCGAGCGCCAGCCCGGAGTGGCGCGCCGCTAGGATCATGGACCATGCACCCCGCCACCCGGGGCCTCCTATGCAGATGCCTGACTGGGGGAAGAAAAAAAGATATTTGGTCATATGTGAACTGCGTGGTATTTGCGAAACACACCATCAGTAGCAATGGCATTCATTTTGACAATTCAACACCATTAGTCCAGTTAACAAAGCAGTTGTAGAGTGCGTGAGCTGGGTAAGCGATTTCTTCAGAAAGTTGTTCAGGGTGCTTAGGGAGTAAACGAGCCGGAGTGGGGGGGGGGGAAGGGGGGGATAAAATTTCCCACTTTTGAGTTTTTCGGTAACATCTTTAAAACTGTGCGTCGTAGAGAAAAATATCTTCTACTTGCTGTTGTTGCCGGATGCTGCTAGTGAACGGATTTGGATGCAACAAAATATCCTTAATCGATAAACCTTCAAAACCCACACCTGCAAAACATCCCAAAGTGCAGCACAGGCACCCCACGCCGCTGCTGCGAGCGCTGGCAGCGCTAGATCCGTCTTAGCGGCTCTCCAGCGCAGGAGAGCGAGCACGAGCGACGCGTGCGCCGCCCCGCCGCCGGCCGCGAGCGCGCCGCGCCGGCCGCGCGCCGCCGCCATGGACAGCGTGCCTGCAGCCAGCGCCTGCAGGACCCCTGTACCACATAGAGAGCGCCACGCACACCACCATCCGTCGACGCATACTCCGTACCACTGAAATAATTGAATTTGCCTTTGTATTATTCCATCATCTGCCTAGCCTTTTCCCAACCATGTACCAGTATTTTACATGGAGCGATTGCCTATCTGACCTCCACAATCCAATTACTGGGTAATACGATACCCCTTGATAAGAGGTTGTGTGTTTCGGGCTTCTGACTACCCGTAACGACTGTAAAAGATCCACGAATGACAGCCGGGAATAGCGGCTTAACGTGCTTTCCGATGCACGGAGGGGTCACGGTATGTAAAGATGGTCACCCATCCACAGACCAACCGCGGCAAGCGTAGCTTAACCTGATCTATCGAGCTGTGCGGCTGTTATTATTGAGCCACGGGCCCCTCTTGCCTTTTGCCTTTGTATTATTCTGAAACGTAAATCATTTTCATTTCAATGTCATTCCACTTAAGGGGGAAGCGCCAGGTAGCCCTCGAAATTAAAATTTTATTACGTTTTATGCAATTTGCAGGTCAGTGTGAGGTTGTATGTTGAAGATTGTTGTATGATTTGCGAATTATAGGTAATTATTAAAATCATCAATACAACTCTGTTAAGTTTATATAACCCTATTGAATGACTATTTCATGAAATATTTATCAATAGGATTAAGAGGAAATGCGCGGTCGGAGACACTTTTGAAAAAGCCTAAGTAAAAAGTTATAATTCAAGGTTATGCTCTCGCCTGTTTCCTCCTCCAATATTAGACCAATTTAAAAGATATTTCATAAACTGAATAAGAAGGATATACTTACTGTGTCCCTATGTTTTTTTTTTCATTAATAGTTGTCAAATTTGTGAACTATGGCCTCTGTTGACAGCCAGCTGTTTAAATCGGTTTTGAGGGTTCTAGTCACTGACCTCTATAATACACTTGTATTATAGAGGTCAGTGGTTCTAGTGCTTATAAAAAAATTAAATTAAAAATTTAAAAAACCCCCGACACAAAAAAATAATAAACTTAAATGTAAGTAATTGGAAAAGGATCAAATAATTTAAAAACCCCCAACTTAAAGAATCTAGGTAACGAGACTAAAACAGATAAATTCATATGGCAGTCGGGGGACCTCTTAGCATAGAAGGTGTTCCACAGAACGGTCCCCCGACTTCCATATGAATTTATCTGTTTTAGTCTCGTTACCTAGATTCTTTAAGTTGGGGGTTTTTAAATTATTTGATCCTTTTCCAATTACTTACATTTAAGTTTATTATTTTTTTGTGTCGGGGGTTTTTTAAATTTTTAATTTAATTTTTTATTTCATGCTTTTTGAAGGGACTCCTTAATTTTTGTATTTCATTTCTTTTATTTTCTTGCGTTTTAAGATTCAGGTAATTTGGTGTTTAATCAGGTTTTTTATCCGTCAA
Organism: Mesoligia furuncula; assembly: GCA_916614155.1. NCBI lineage: Eukaryota > Metazoa > Arthropoda > Insecta > Lepidoptera > Noctuidae > Mesoligia > Mesoligia furuncula. The sequence continues at coordinate 4,253,863 of OU744810.1, forward strand.
AAAATAATTATTAATTTATAGTTGAAGAATAATTTTGACAAAACAGACTTTTTTGTTTTATTATATCCTTTTTCTAGTTCTTCCTTTAGTTATTCAACTTTCGTACAAGTATTTCATAGCTATTAGATATCTTAGGTATTTCAGATCTAGTTTATAAAATGGGACTGCGTCACTGCGACACTATCTGATGTAGAAATACCTACGCTTTTTAAGTAGGATAATTCCATTCGTATTAATAATAGCCAAACTCAGTGGTCGTAGGTACCAGTCATCACTCCACTTTCCTCATTATTCTAGAGCATTGATCAGACAAAAAAATATTTTCAAGTTTTTAGTTTTCATTTCGTTAGTTAGTATTCCTCATTCCCTTTCAATATGTGTACCTACATTTTCTATTTGTCAAGCCCTTGCATTTGATACCTATATTGAAGGAGTTGAGAAAAAAAATAATATGATTGGCCATTTTATGGTGGCGGCCATCTTGGATTTGAAATTCGTAATAGCGTATAGTATTCTACTAGTCAAGCCCTTTCATTTAATACCCATATTGAGGTAGTTGTGTAAAAAAATGTAATTCGCTACTTTATGGCGGCGGCCATCTTGGATTTGAAATTTATCATAATGTATAGTATTGCACTATTCAAGCCCTTTCATTTGATACCCATATTAAGGGAGTTGTGAAAAAATATGTAGTCCGCCATTTTGTGGCGGCGGCCATCTTGGACCGATTTTCATAAAACATAGCTAAGAACACTCCCGACTAATTCACCTTTCCAACAAAAAAAACGAAAACAAAATCGGTTCATCCGTTCGGGAGCTACGATGCCACAGACAGACACACACACACACACACACACACACACACACACACACACACAGACACGTCAAACTTATAACACCCCGTCGTTTTTGCGTCGGGGGTTAAAAATAGTGTATCATCAAAAAGGACATACAAATAGTTAATATTTATTATTCTGTAAAAAAATCATTGCTTTATGGTCATTATCATTTCAGCCGAAAGATGATAATGACCATAAAGCAATGATTTTTTGATGATGATGATATGGTCATAACCAGAAAGAAAACAGGCGAGAGCGTTACTATGGAGAAAAGACCACCCGAATTTCCTCTTAACTTAAGTCATGTCTTGACGTCTTGACTCAAACATAGCATAGGTAAAAGAAACAAGAATATTTGAAATGCAAAAGTTATATTAAACTAGCTTCCGCCCGCGGCTTCGCCCGCAAGGTATGTCGATAAAAACTATCCTATGTCCTTTCCCAGGATGCAGTCTATCTGTCTGCCAAATTTTATTGAAATCCGTTCAGTGGTTTAGGCGTGAAAAGGTAACATACAGACAGACAGAGTTACTTTCGAATTTATAATATTACTAGCTGCGCCCCGCGGTTTCACCCGCATAAATGTCGATCCCGGGGGAATATCGGGATAAAAAGTAGCCTATATGTTAATCCAGGTTGTCAGCTACCTCCATACCAAATTTTATCCAAATTAGTCCAGCCGTTTGAGCGTGAAGAAGTAACAAACATATAAACACACACACACACACACTCACACACACACACTCACAAACTTTCGCCTTTATAATATTAGTGTGATACATAGTATAGTATGGATTAGGTAGCTACGAGCTGGACACCGCTGTCTAATCCTTCTGGAATTACAGGCTTTTATGTTATGCTAACTGGAAGTTATCTCTTCTACTACGTTCACGACTAATCATGATATTATGTTTATGAAAAGCTTTATGTGTTAAAAGTATATTTTTCATTATTAACCTGTTCTTTTATTGTTAACTTTTTTTAATAATAATAATCTTTATTATAATACACACAAGATTCATGGTACACAAGAACAGAAGTACAAAGTAACATGGTATATCTACATAAATCTAAACAAATTATGTAACCCTGTCTCCTAAACTAGGTAGTCCTGTATCTTAGGAGACAGTGTTAGGCCATACAGGGCGGTAAGTCATGTAGGTATAGCGGCAGCCAGGGTGTTTAGCGTGAGGGTGGTAAGGTAATACATTTGTGTGCCGGTGTGTAAATGTGTTTGAGTGTAAGTGTGTGAGTGGGTGACAACAAGGATGTGTAAGTGTATGAGTGGTGAGTGTGGGGGTGTGAGCGTACTTCTAAGGGTGCGTGTGAGAGAGAGAGTGGGTATGCAGTGAAAACTATAACTAACTATACCTTAATATACGACGTATAAATAAATCCCTGTTGGAGTCCTATGAACAGGCCCATGGGCATCCCGAGCACGGCCCGAGGGTCCACGAAGACGGAGCGCGCATCAGGCGGCGGCGCGGGCGCGGTCGGCGCGCCATACACGCCTATCCCCACTGACAGCAGAGCCAGGAATGCCCACATGGCCACCAGTAGCATCCTGCCGTCAGCGTCCAGCACTGTGCCTGATAGGGTCTGCATGTCTGGGCAGCCGGCGGCCCCGCAGGTGCGCTCCTGGAAGAGGAAGATAAAGATATGTGATTTCTCACTTTAAAACAAATACGCCGTGAAGTAACATTGATGAATGATTATGGTAGCAAGTAGACTAGAATGCGCGTTTCTGAACCACTGTGAGGTTTCGGCCGGGTCTGTACCTAACCTTGCGGGAGCGATGTCACGAATTCTTCTTAAATAATTTTTTATTGACTTAGTTTGTAAGTTAAACTGTTATTAACACTTTAATTCTTGTACTGGACAATGAATTATTAATGATTATATACCCTGTGAAAGTAGAACTTACCTCATAATCATCTTCTAAGAAGTATTCCTCAGGCGGCGGCCATCTTGGAACAGATATATTCGCCGGCACCGGAGTGACAGGCTTCGATACCTCTTCAGACCATATTAATAGGGCAAAACCTAGAAGCAGGGACCCACACACCAATCCCAGGTCCTGGGCAGCCCTTAAAGCTCTTACTGCTCTTCTGAGAGCAACTTTTCTTCTTGCCTCATCGCCAGCTGCTTGAGCTAAGGATGTCGCTGAGGCAGATAAGGCCAGAGACATCGGCGACAGCGTCACGCCGCAGAAACCGTACAAAGCTAGAAGAACTGGGAGGGGAGTCTCCACAGTGTGAGCAGTTAACAGCACGCAGACTAGGGTATGTGCTATAGCGATCACTAGCCTCGTTCCAGTCTTTTGGAGTATGAGGGGAGAGAATGGCGCGACTACTGCTGCTGCCGTATGCATGATTGACAGAGGCATTGCTCCAGCCTCCGCGCCAGCGAACGCTGTGAAAGGCAGTAAGGCAGTCGCACATAGTCCACTGGAGATGCATAGTAGCGTGAACCGGTTGACGAGTGGTTTGGGCAGCTTCGGGGGTTGTCGGGCCAGCAGTCGCCGAACTGAAGCCGCTCCGACCGATGACGCAGCCGAGTCCCGGCGGCGAGGTCCGATGCAAGCACCCGGTACTCGGACCGGAGTTTTCTGCTTTTTCCAAGGCCATTCTTTCTTGTATATTGTGCTCACTGGGATCTGTGTACAAACATTTTGGTGCTATGAAATCCATAGAAGTAACACATCTTTAATAATAATCTTTCAGCTAAATGTAGTGTACCGGTGTCAAGATAGTTCGATGCCGGTGTGGGTCGGATACGGTCCGCACGGCGGCGCGGACGGGCGCCGGACGCGACCGCTCCGTCAGGTCCGGTAGGCTGCCCATGCGCAGGCACCGGTTACACACCGGCGACCATACTATCCGGTTTCATAACCTAATCAGAAAAATGAATTACATTCATTAAGTCTGGAAATTGCAGTATTAACAAATCCTGCATGATATTTGTTTGTCATCAATCCTTCTTGAAGTTGATATCTAACCTCGCTTTTAATACATGACCTAACCAGAGACACAAAATACAGATCAGATAGGTAGTACAGAAGGCAATCTACATACAAAGTGCGCTCGAGCAACGCACACATAGACACCGCTCACGGACACGTTATCTCGGACGGGTTGGGAGTAGTGCGAGCGCGAGTGCCATCCGCTTGAAACACGCGTCTGTGAAGTGCAAACATGGAGCAACATAAAAATGCCTATCTAAGCTCGATTTATATAATAGTTTCCTACTTTGAATCAGTATAAACGAAGTAACTAACTTTTTTGTAAGGTAAATTCACGCCACCAACTATTACGTAAGTTGAAAATAAGATTTTTTGTTTGTGCAGATATTGTGTTGTTTTTAGTGTCATTTGTTAGGTTTAGGTCTAAAACGGATAGAGCAGAATAAATTGTGTAAATAGGGTAATCCGTTTTGAAGTTATTAGGGATTTTCGATAGTGAAAATTGACAAAGGTAAAATTTTATGTTTTTGTTCTGTAAACTTTTTGTATTGTAATACTATGTTTATTGTTTTGTTTTAATATTGTAGAATAAGCTCAACAATAAATCAAACAACTAGATACGAGTGTCACGATAGTTTTTATGCATAAGCCAAAGTTGGCAACCCTAGCGCGACCGCCGAGCGTAGGGATGAAAAGTGAAGTAGGTAATACATGTGATTGCCTTCTGTACTATCTGTATTTTGCACCAGAGATTTCTATCCATGTAATTCTTCAAATTACGAATCGTTGATACGTCAGATGGCTTTTTTTCATGGTAGCATGACTCACTTGGAAAAAAACTTGTGACTAGACATTCTATTTTCTCGAAAAGAACGCGCGCCAAAATCAATAAATGTTTTTGAAGCAAACTAAATAGTTATACTTATAGTTCGTTTGTGTTGTTTTTTTCTGTGGATTCAAGGTCCTTATTTACTATTTTCTTTCTGGGTTATTCATTGTTTTTTCTTCATGTTGCAATATTTTTAATCGCATTCGTTCTTTGCTAAAGGTTCCTCGCTACAAAATGTGGTTCACTCAATAAGTCCACTGCTGATGGAGAACTAAGGGTTTTCTTCGTCCTTTTTTGTTTTTGTGTCACTGTTTTTTTTTGGGTATAACACTGCTTTCTGTAAGCCAATTCACTCGGCTTCACCCTACCTACTGCCCAGTCTCCTGCCAATTTATATTCGGGCAGTTCGTCGGAGGAGCAGCCGATTCGTGCCGATCATAGCCGAGCCGAGCTGTACCGGATTTGCCCGTCGTAATCATTTAACACCACGGATGGAGAGGACCCTGTGGCGAACAGATAACTATTTTTTTTTTCCTATAATTTCAATAGCTTGTTGTAGATTATTCTTTTTCTTTTTTTAAAAAGAACTGTTATTCAACAACGAATACGGCGGGTGTGTTACCTTACCTTTTTAAGCGGTCTGTTTTATCCACGCGCGCGAAGTTTCATGATTGCAATCACGATAAAAATCGCGTCGCGTGTGTTCGCGTGTTTAAAAAGGTTTTTTAAACACGCGAATAACTAAAAAACTCTGTTTTCAATAACCGTTCTTTTTTTTTCTCAAAGTGTTTGTCATTTTTTTTACTTGATAATTTTTTATTTTTTATACCTATTTAAAATGTTCGACATTTTTTAAGAAGATTAAGAAAATTATACTTACGTATTTATTAGCGAAAAGTGTTTCTTTTCATCCATTTCGCTACAAAATGCATAAAGTATTCCGTTCTTGCTCAGTTGTGAAACGATGGCATAAAAATTTGTGTTTTATATGGAAAAAGAAAAACTAAAAAAAAAGAAATGAAATTGAAGCTAAACGATATTTTTTATGAAATTACTTATTTAATCAATAGAAGTATTACCACAGTTTTACCACAGTAGTACACATGTTTTATAGATAGTTCATTGATTCCTTTGCTGGAAAAATTGTGCCGTGCACGTATGTACCGTGTTTTCTGTTACAGTAGCTTCCTCGTACACATCATTAACCCTTCAAGCCATTTCTGCAGCTTCGTATTCGTAAATAACTACGCTCTAGTAATATATAAGTCAATGTAAATAACACGATACTTTAAGTTTTCCATATTGTGAACAAAACGATGTCAAAGAAATATCAAATGACGCGAAAACAAAGGAATCACTGAATTCGAAACACAAATAAACAAGCCTTTTGAAATAAATTTGAATTTGGAATTCCTTATCAAACGCCAGATATTTGAGATCAAAGTGTTCGATAAAACGCCAATTTCATATAATGTAATGACCTAATAGTAATTACATACAAATTGTATAGAGTGGCGATGAATGAAACCACATAATTATCCTACATGACGTTCTTTGAACATTCACAATCAAAAAATAAAATGAAAACCCTTTTAGCCATGTTAACTGTTTTTTTGTTTTTTTATTTATCATCATGTAAGCACTCGATTTTCACCTCTAGGTATTGAGCTGAACATTGATAAACTTACAGAGCTCTCACACTGAGAGAGAAAACACACTGTTCGATTTTCAACTATCGGCGCTTAGCAGAAAAAAAAACTGCTAGGGAGGTTCGCGGAAGAGCAGCACGGATTCCTTCTAAACTGCTCAACCACGTCTAATCTTCTGAACGTTACAACATTCTTAGCCAAAAATATGAACGACAAAGAGCAGATTGATGTAGCCTACTTTGACTTGGCTTTTGATCGGGTTGACAACGAAATACTCATAAGTAAACTAGCATTAGCAGGTATCTCTGTGACATCACTAAAATTATTTGCGAACTACCTGCATGACCGCAAGCAATTTGTAACATACAATAATGCCAATTCGGAGCGCTACTCACTCATAACTGACATAGGGCAGGGCACTAACCTGAGGCCCCTTCTTTTTCTAATAGTACTCAACGATCGTCCCACATATGTAAAACACTCAACAGTCTTAATGTATGTTGATGATGACAAAGTTGCTCTTTCAGTAGCTAACTCTAGTAATACGGCCACACTTCAACTCGACATCGACAACATTCACACTTGAAGCACTAAGCAAGCTCAACCTAAACATTAGTAAATGCGCGGTCATGACCTCCTCAAAAGCCACACAACCGAAATAAAACATCTACACTATGAACACTAGTTCTCAAATCATCCCCCACTGCTTCTTAACCAAGCAAAAAGAATTGTACTCAGTGATCGGATAAAAGTGAACAAAATCAATAACAAATGGGTACGTAACCAACACATAAACGACTGATTTACATATCCCTAGGGATTGAGCCAATTCGATTACACTATATCGTGAAATCGTTTATCGTTTGACATTTATCCAAACATTTCAAGTTATTTACAAGAGCAAGTATAGCCAGCGACACAGAATAGGTAGACGTACAGAAGGTCGGCTCCATATCCGATCTGGTCTGCCCCTTGCTGCACGGCAGAGGCAACTGCCGCCGCGTCGACAACGTTGTCGTTGCGATCCGTACCCTACTGGAGCTACCCTTAGCGTGTAATTGCCCTGACTGGAGGCCTTAATTTGTTAAGGCATTCACATACTCCCTAGCTAAGTTGCCCTGCGAGATGCAAGTCATAAAAAAAAAGGTCGGCTCCATATAGGGAGTGAATACGCACGTACACATAGACGCGTATATGCGGCGATCACAAACACTTGCCAATCGCGAGTGCGTTTGCACTCGCTGTTTCTTGACATGCGTTTGTTATCGCTCGTTCTATGGACGCAACCTTCTGTATCTATAAATGTAGTAAAGCCTTCGATGTTGAAATATCAGGACTTCGGGAGGCGTGAACCGAGACCAATTGAATTTTAGACAGTTGAGTTAGCGGGTAACCGAATTTGCCGGCACCAATAAATCAGTGTGAGTTTAGATAGAGGATCATTTTGATTGAGTCGTAGTCAGGTTTTAGTAATGTGATTGAAGGGTAAAGTGATTGGCGAAATGATGACTATAGTTTTCATCACCGTCATGATTTTGGACTAAAAAAGTGTGTTAACTGAAATGACGATGATGCTGTCTGAATGATCATAACCAGTAACCACCAATCCCAGTTAGCATAATCAGCCTATAATGTTCCCACTGCTGGGACACAAGCCTCCACTCTTCGAGAGGTAGTGGGCTGTAATCCGCTACGCGGGACCAGTGCGGGTTGGTAGACGTCTTCAAATTTATAGTTCTAGGACATGCCGATTTCCTTACGAAGTTTTCCTTCGCCGTTTTGAGAGCAGTGGTGATGAAATTGTTTACCTACAACAAAGTAACCTAATGCGAATTACGTTAACTTTTCTACTTTGTAAAATCCTAAATTCACTGACAGAAAACGCACCTTCTAAATCGCTTGGTCTAGAAACTTGAAATTTTGCCCAAGAGTTTCTTAGGCCGTATTAATAAACGTCACTCAGCCCAAGAGCTCGCACTTGATATCGATCTTGAGGTCATGATCGTATTAATAAACATAATAATTGACGTACTCAAGCTACGCTTTGGGTTTACGATATCAGCCGAGTGATGGACTGATTATTAAATGAAACTCGACACTTCAGTATACACTAGGTGCGTGTACTCAAGATGCTTAAACCTGAGTGTAGGCGGTCCGTGACTTGAGGTCGTGATTAGTATAGTACTGCGAAACACGGAGTTTGAAAATATTTTGGATGAAATTAATTATTATGATGAAATAGAGTTCTATCAAGTTCTGTGTGTGTATTTTATGGTCTTTGTGATATCGTTTACCAAAAATCTATAATTTATTTAATGTTGAGGTCGGTCAAACTGCGTTAGTCTCCTGCAAAGTTGTATAAAATTTGTAACACACCTATCCGAAAAGTAGACAAATTCAGTTCAGTGAAAATATGTACATAAACAACCGTCTCTCTTGCTGAAAATATGCATAAAAAAATAAAGATAAATATCATTCTGTCTGCATTCTTACTTTTACCATTTTTCATACATAAACTACATAAAAGCACGATGAAATCTTGATAAAAATGACTAAAAATTGTGTTGCGACGTGACACTTTTTAGTGCTGACCATCCACCCAACTTTCTTATTTGATTCAAAACTTGCATACAGCCTAAGCGATATTCGCAATAAAAAAATTAGAAACTGAATAAAAACGGTTATAGTTAACTAACAAAAAGTAGTGGAAGTGTTTGCAGAATACCCAATTTATAGAATTAATTTATCATCATTCTCAAAAAAAAATTTTACTACGCCTACCTAAAAAATATATACTGGGAATTCTGTAGAAAACTAATAGAAAGTATCAAAAATAAAAACCACAATAAATAGGTAATAGTTGTCCAATAAATTAAAATAATTTTAAACAGCGAGCGTATTCCACTGACCTCTATAATACAAGTGTATTATAGAGGTCAGTGGCGTATTCCGAATATAAATTCTAATATAGACGGAGCGAAATTCAATAAATGAGGTACCTATGGCTTGTCTGTTATTGACTCTGTTTCAGTAAAATGTCCAAAAAACGATTGAAATTACATTAGAAAACCATAAATCATTATTATAAACAAAGCTTATTGTATTTACTGCTTAACATAATTTTATTTAATTTCCAAGTATCGATTACATTCGATAAACATCGAAATTAAAAAAAAAAAAATGTTTTGAAAATCGCTTTCGCACATCATTGCAATAGAAAAAACAATAATGGTCGGCGATTTTGAACACAAATTGAGTAGATACCTAGTGGTAATGATTAATACGTGTTATTGGACCTATGTTGACCAGTGGTGAAGTTAGGGTGTTCGAAATCACCAATTTTTATGTTTTTTAGCCTCGACCTCCACTGTCATCAAAATGGCGAGTAGGTATCGTATGTATTTACGAACTTGAATTTATTCAAAGTAAATTAATAATAATAAACTTGTGCTCTAAATATGAACATATTATGAGGTTTTGATCCAACACTCCTAATTAACGCACATTCATAAGATTTGATGGGTAGCATAATAAATATTTACATAATCAATTAAGGGTGTCGTATGTCGTCATTCTTGGGTACGATGGGACCCGGAACCGAGCCGGTGGAGGTTCGTGTGATCGGGGCGCTTCCGAACTATATTCTACAAAACGTGATACAGCGCTATTTATTAAAACTTTAACAAAATACAAGTATTTTAATAAATCTTACGACATAGTAAGAACCATCAAGAACGAAATGTGATGAATGTCATTCTAAACTTCGGTCAATGTGACGTATTCGTTCACGAGATCAAGCCCTCAAGTACAGCATCTTGAGGAGCTGATCTTGTAACTGAGATACTGTTTTCATGTGTTTATTAATTAGCAATGATCTTGAGATGCTGATATCGTATTAATGGCGTATCAAATGATATCACACTTGAGTACGTCATTAAGGTACGTTTATTAATACGGGCCTTTTTTTTTTGTGGATGGGAAATCATCAAATGACTCCTCCCGCTCTGGGTGGAGCAGAAGGGAGTGTCAGACTCTTACTGACTAAAACCCACCCGTGTTCCTTCCTTAGCCCTTTATGTTCCGGGCCAGCGGTAACCCTTTCGGACAATCCCGCTGACCCGGCAGGCTTCGGCCCTAAGGGGGCCCCTTCTCGATGCTGACATCTCATTGAGGCGCGCGTGGAACACGTACGCGCCGTCCGGCACGGGCCCGGTCCTGATCGGACGGTGAGCTACCCATTACTCTCCGCCCGCAGGCCCGCGCATTAATACGGGCCTTAGATACTTAAAATGAGCACAGAGGAAGGATGGATTTTTGAAAATTCGTCGCCTACAGGGGGCGGGTTAAATGGAATGAGAAATCCCACCGCCCGGTGAAGCTAATAATAATAATACCAACCCAAGCCGCGGGCCCCCATGCGGCTTGGGTTTGTTATTATAAATTGGCTGCGTAATTGCGTAACACATTATCAGAAGGAATGGCTTTCCTTTTGACACCTTATCAACATTCATTGCGTTATTGACGTTGTTAAGCTGACAAACTTTTCGAACATATAAAGCAATGGATTTCTTGGGGCCCGTGGCTAAATAATAACAGCCGCAGAGGTCGATCGATCAGGTTAAGCTACGCTTGCCGCGGTTGGTCTGTGGATGTGTGACCATCTTTACATACCCCTCCATGCCTCGGAAAGCACGTTAAGCCGTTGGTCCCGGCTGTCATTCGTAGATCTTTGACAGTCGTTTCTGGTAGTCAGAAGCCCGAAAGTTTGACAACCAGTCTTACCAAGGGGTATTGTATTACCCAGTAACAGGGTTGTGGAGGTCAGATAGGCAGTCGCTCCATGTAAAATACTGGTATTCAGCAGCATCCGGTTAGACTGGAAGCCGTCCCCAACACAGCTGGGAAAAGTGTAGGTAGATGATGATGAAGCAATGGATTTGCAATTATATCCTTTAAAACGATTCAGATTATGATTGATAGTGTGATACACAATTAACGTGCGGATTGGTGTCTACAACACTAAGTCCAGACGCGTATTTTGAGCGCACAAAAGAACGCTACTTTTCATCCTTAGCTATTTTTGAAACCCTATTTCAAAAACACGATGAAAAATAAATCTTTTTTCAATTACCTACCAAATTAAGACATCATCAGGCGTAGCCTTTTCCCCAACTATGTTGGGGTCGGCTTCCAGTCTAACCGAATGCAGCTGAATTCCAGTATTTTACATGGAGTGGCTGCCTATCTGACCTACACAACTCAGTTATTAGGTAATACGATACCCATAAGTAAGACTGATTGTCAGACTTTCGGACTTCTGACGACCCGAAACGATCGTCAAAGATCCACGAATGACAGCCGGGACCAACGGCTTAACGTGCTTTCCGAGGCACGGTTCTTGGTATGTAAATATGGTCCGAACCGCAGCAAACGTAGCTTAACCTGATGGATCGAACCTTGAGGCTGTTATTACTTAGATACAAGCCCCTACCGACCTAATTAAGACATCAATCTTAATTAAACAAAATGTCGGTACCTTTAGCCACGCTACCTAAGTAAAGTAATCCGTTGCCAGTATAAACAGTTCAGCGGCTTAAGGGCTAAGTGATCGGTTCGACCGGTTTGACCCCTAATCGGTCCGCATGAGTGCTCAGGAGCACCACCGCCAACCGTTGATCAAACATTTGCGAGTTGGTGCTGGTGATCTAATTTCAATAATACGGTGTTTGAGAGACCTTTTGCTCTTATGGAGGGGGAACATTTGTGGAGAGTGTGGAGCTGATTGTGTCTGTGAAATTATGGGGCGCCGGGAGTTGAGGAAAATTAGATTTGGGGCTGCTCATTTGTGGGAACAATTTCTCATTGTTTGTTTTGATGGAGGTCTCTTAAAGCGTACTTTTCACATATTATTATTGATGTGCGTGTACCAGGATTGTAACAATGGATAATATATTGTGTAAAGGCTCCATAGGTTTACAGCTTAGAGTTTATCTGGCAAAGGAAGTAGGTATTGTTTAGAATAATCCCTACACGCAGTGCTGCCAATAAAAATTTCTCGATTCCCCGCGTCAGTGTTGGTAATTCCCCGAAATTCCCCGCTTCTTTTTGATTAATTCGCCACAAATTCCCCGAAATGATATTTTTGGACTAAAAACACTATTAACTCTTACATTTACCTACAGACTACATCCATACAAAACAAAGTAAGGACCACGTGCTTATTTAAATTTTAGTGCAGGTAGGTATGTTTAGTGGCCCTTATTTTATTTGAAATAGTATATTATTGTTGCCATATTTTATCACTAAAGCAGCAATGGTGTCATTGTAGTCTTGTTGAGATTCCTACGGTGTTGTGTTTTGATGTTATTTAGGTTGCTGAAAACCCTCTCCTCTACAGACGCGTATTACATTATTAGTACAAAAAATTGGGCTGGATTCCCCGAAATTCCCCGATTTGTGTCATTTCCCGCAAATCGGGTATTTTCCCCGCGATTGGCAGCACTGCCTACACGTATGCGGCCTACTAGAGTAGTGGTGGCCCAGATGTAACCCTAGACTTACGAGTTGTAACCCAGGCGGGCACTTTACTAAGTGTTAATTATTTCATCACCACTGCTCTTAAAAGGGATGACGGAAAAACATCGCCACGAAAGCGGCATCGGTCTCCTGACGAGGTTTTTTCGAAAACTAAAAAGAAGACATGAGGTGTAAGTGTATTCTATCAACCCTCACTGGGCCCGCGTGGTGGATTATGGTCGGCTCCCTCTCGAAAAGGTCTGTGTCAGAGCAGTGGGAACATTTCATTGATTATGTTATGTTGTCTCGTAAGTTCATAAAGAGTTGTCTTAGAATATAATACTCTTTATTATGTACAGAAATTTCACATAGGGTTACAGAATGGCCGGTCTTATCGCTGAGAGCGATCTTTTATAGACAGCCTTTGGATGGATTAAAAAACCTAATTCAATAACTTTAAACCGACTTCAAAAAGAAATGAACTCAGAATTATGAAATAACTTTAATTTCGGAAGTCGGTGTCTTGGGATCTGTAGGTACCTATTTTAGTTTTAGTTTTTTGTCACCGACTTCCAAAATTAAAGTTATTTCATTTTGTAGTTCATTTATTTTTGAAGTCGGTTTAATTTTTTTAAATTACGTTTTTATTTCGTAATTTTTAGTTTTAAGTAAAAACTGCAATATTTGTTTGTAATAGTTTTGTTGTAAATATTGTACTAGAATTTGACCAAGGTATTGAGATGTTTCCCTTCGACACTACACCCCTAGCTCGTATCAATAAGCCAGGCCGTCACACTTACACGTATTAGTCCATATCTTGAAAATTCCTGAATCGAATTTGATGAAACTTGCACTGTTCCCTAAGTTGAAGTAAATGTAAGCCAACGAAAAAAAAATGGTTACGATCCGATTAATAGTTGCGGAGAAAAGCGTGGACAAACATACATATATACATACGTCTATAATTTTTTTTATAGTTGTTTGGAAGCCCTAATAGATTGTCATATGTGAATTTAATGCAATTCCAATAATATTACATACGAGTACATACGTGTCGAATTGATGACCTCCTTTTTTTGAAGTCGGTAAAAAGGGGAAGGAGAGACAAATGCTGTAGGTCTGTACTGTATTCTGTATACAGTACAGACCTACAGTATTGTGTATACTGTAGTCTGTGGTGCACCATTTACATAATACAATAAATACATACACAAAGTATATTATACAAATCTAAATAAATATAATATATATAATAATAAACATGAAACAGGAGCAAAGCAAATATAGTGATGATATTTTTATCGTGTTGTTTTTGTTGTGTGTTTTGTTACTGTTATGTTTGTTAAAAAAGAGCTGTCTCTAAAGTAAGTAAGTAAGTTAAGTATGGTAATACGCTAAACCCCGCCTGTTGTATATTTGTAACACACTGGTCGATATACAAAGACAGCTTTACACAGAGCTAATATTATAGTGAAATTTCAGTGGCATATTATGAAGCGCAATACGTGAGCATTGAATTTTTGTGCAGGGTTTTCTATCCACTCACAGTGTTCAGATGATGTTCATTTGTTCTTCTTTGTGTTTTGTGTTCTTCTCTGCGTCATGTTTGCCGCAAATAAACCAACCTATTTTCTTTCAGGTATATGAAACAGAAATTTATCAAACAGAAATTTATCTGAGAACTACGCTGTGAAGTTTATACAACGTGTAACGTTTGAATAACTTTTACTGGAATCGAACTTGAAATCGCAAAAAAAAATCAGCTGTTTAGTATGTGTATTTTGACGAGTTATGCGATCATAAATGTAGGGAACAACTGATTTTTTTTTCGCGATTTCAGCTTGGGTCCCATAGTAAAAGTTGTTCATAATGATGAGTACAATGACCCCTTAAGAGGTTTTGCGCATTTAACGCTACACCTTGTATATAGTAAAAATGCGCAGTGCTGCACACAGGGTGGGGATGTGAAATTTCAAGTTAAACGAATATCAACTTTATTTCCATGATAATTTAATTGATTTCAGAGTGACTAGCACTATTGAAAAAGTTATAAAAATGTTTGAAATTGCAGCGTTAACTGGGGGCCTTAAAAGGCCACTTTGGCAGAATCATAAAAGGATAACATAATGGACAGTTAACTGTTAAGTTAATCGTACCAAATCCCATTGGTGAAACATTTTTCAGTTATTGTTTTTTGTCTGTGCTAAAATACCAATCAATCCAATCCAAATCCAATCCCAATCCAATCTCTTTGATTATACCTACGTAGTGCAGCGAAAAAAAGAAAAACACGGACTGTCTTCGCCATATTATAATTCATAAAGTTATCCTTTTATGATTCTCCAAAGTGGCCTTTTTAGGCCTCCTGAACTTTATTGTGTAGGAATTAAAGTTATTTTTCCATTAATTCATATTTGTTTAAATTTTTGCAAATAAATCGCAAACTCAGATTAGGTAGGTATTTTCATTCGTGGATCTTTGACAGTTGTTACGGGTCGTCAGAAGCCCGAAAGTCTGACAACCAGTCTTACTACGGGTTATCGTATTACCTAGTACCTGGATTGTGCCAAGAGTGGGCATTGGGCAAGGGTGGACGAAGAGACGTAAGCTCAGGTACGGAGAGAAGTAAGCGCGGGAACGACGAGCCGTAAGCGCGGGAACTGCGAGTTGACCACGCACCGCACCGCGATTCGTGAGCTTGTCCCGCGAGGGGATTACGTTACGATTCCGATTAGTGTGCGTTGCAGTAGGGAGTTTCAAATAAAGAATACTGAATGGGTCGTGTTGATATGGCGACGATCCCTTGCCGAGTTGATATGTGTGCTATGATCTTTACCTGGAATTGTTGTCAAAAGTTGTAAAACCATAGACATATAAACGGGCAAAACAGACTATACAGTAAAACTATGCAGGCTTTCTGAAATATTTATATTGGGAAATTGCCTTTGATGCAAATGATCCCATGAAGAAACAATCCGCGTGGATTTTTATTCGCAGTAATTTATAAGTTTTTCGGTATTCACATTCGAACCCTCATATCGAAATATATAATAGCCTTATAGAGGGTGGAATGGAAGAAAAATAAATGTTGTGCCGATCCCAAATAAATTGGGATAAGGGCTGGAGAATGATGAAAGAGTGGAAAGTTCAAGGCAGTGGAGGATAAGTACCCTAAATATTGATGCTACTAATTTTCACCCAAAGAAAACTTTCGATTCCATCCTCAGTACACTGAAAGAAATAAACAGTAAATTAAAATGAAAAAACATTGATCTGAACTGCTTTAAACAGTTCCATATGAGCCTAACGTTCAAAACAGTATTTTTTACTGATCCGAAAACAGTTAAAACTTGAGGCAAAATGTTACTGTCATGACAGTAAACTCTAATGTTCTAAGTAGCTAAAAGGTCACGAAATTAACTGTTTTATTCATTTGGTGACATCATTCAAACCATTGAAATTAACTTATATTACATTAATGGTGGTTTCCTTTTTTTTTGTTTTTTTCAGTAAATAGTATGTTCAATCATTAAAAGTTACTATTTTTTCTTTTACTGTTTTACAAAAACATTTCTTCTTAGTGTATAAAGTCAGTAAGTCTTAATGAAATCGCTTTAATGTGCTGTAGTATGAAATTATTTTTTTTCATTAAAACATTGTCCGTCCATGATTAAAGTCGTTACTTGTGTTCAAAAGACTCGTAAAGGAACACTACTTGTCCTTGTGATCTTGTTGTCCTAACTGCAATCATCTAGTCTTCTTTTATTTTCGTTGCTTATAAACAGGGTTATTGGTAAAACATTAACAACCTCTTAAGAGGTCAGATACTCATCATTATGAACAACTTTTACTATGGGACCAAACCTGAAATCGCGAAAAAAAATCACCTCTTCCCTACATTTTGACGAGTTATACGAACACAAATGTAGGGAACAGCTGATTTTTTTTCGCGATTTCAGCTTTGGTCCCATAGTAAAAGTTGTTCATAATGATGAGTACAATGACTTCTTAAGAGGTTGTTAATGTTTTACCCATAACCCTGTATATATTAACCACCTTACTAATAAAAGTAGGTATTATAACAGATGAATAGTTACACACCGATTTCTCTCTTTCAGTCGTCAGTAATTTGACTTTCAAAAGAAGAAGACAAAGCGTTGTGTAACTATACAGACGCTATACAATGTTTATTAGTAAGTTTATTAGTTTTTTACTTATTGTAGTGGATTTATGTATCTATAATTTTGGATATGTATATATCTGTGTGTCTATTTTAGTGTATTGTACACATAATATTTGCACCAACGACAGCGCCATTTTATGTCCAGGAAAATCACTGTCCATTCCAAGAGATCGCAGAAAGCGAAAAGGTCGCCCATTGTATATTTTGTAGTGTATGATTTATTTTTTCATGTTATGTATTTTTGTGGTGTGCAATAAAGTATATACACCGTGTTTTTCACGTTATCCATAAACTTTGTCAAACGTTTCTATAGCTTTTACAAATTAAATCTAACTAAGGAAATAGTACTTAAAAAGGCTTCATTACAAAGATATTTGTAATTTCATTTAATGAAATTTAATTGAGCTATGCAGTAAGAAAGGGTCTTAACTTATTTTTGACAAGTTTCAGCCCGCCAAATCTTATGAATGAAAATACGTCGTTGACAATTCAGATAAAGAGGCATGCTTGACGGGTGATTCACGTCAAGGTATTTAGTTTGTATAAAATTAACAAAAATAATAAAAAACTAAGAATTCACTAATGTGTCCATAATGAAAAACCTTATTTCCATGGTCTGAACATCTGGTCGAAGTTTACGTATATCGTCCGGAACACGGTGTATATATATAAACTTTTTCAACTGTTCATTATCTCCCCAGCAACCAACCACACAAACAACCGAGTAAGTATCCCATTCTCCCCCAAATTCGTTAAACTCACTGACCTCTATACCAGAGACAATAACCAGACAACACAATTACGTTGCTGCCCGGGCAAAGTCATCAAATGTAGGCATTAGTGGTCACAAACAACGGTTAATGTCCAGCAACCAATGAGGAAACAGGCTTATGGACGTGAATGTTTGTAGACCAATGGGAAAGAAAAGAGTTGCCTGCCACCAAGATTACGTCTGAACTTTCATAGAGACCCAATCGAAACGTTTAATAAAAATATAAATAATTATTTTAATAACAACATTTTTTTATATTATTTAATTTAAAAAAACTTCACCTTTCATTTTTTTAACCGACTTCTAAAAAGGAGGAGGTTCTCAATTCGGATGTTTGTATTTTTTTTTTTTTTTTGTTCGCGCATAACTCCGTTGCTTGCCAACCCATTTGAAAAATTCATTTTTTGTTGGAAAGGATATACTTCCCAAATAGTTCCATGAAAATTTTATCGAAATCGGACAAGCGGTTTTCGAAAAATCAACAAAAATCTAAAAAAAATATCTACATTGTCTACATTAACGATCTTTTCGTTTACTCTGCTTTGCGTTTTTTGTTCGCGAATAACTCCGTCATTTACGAACCGATTTGGAAAATTCTTTTCTTTATTTAAAGTAACTTGAGCATTTGCTTTCGGAAATCATCATTTGGTAAAGTGGAGCTGATGATAAAGACCACAGATGGCCATCGAAACTACTTAATGACAAATATTTCACGGGTTGCGATTCGATTACTTTAATATGGTTGCTAAGCAATTTATGCTCGTTACAATGCGTATGGTGAAATGGTGACTTCTCAATCAGCTCCAGTTCTCTTGGTTCTTATTAGGGGAACTCTTCAACAATTAATGTCCCTACATCGGGTAAAGCAATATTTTGTAAAAGGTGATGAGTAGTTGACATTAGGCTATTGTAACTTGCGCTCTGTTCCCTTCACGGGGGGAGTACACTCCCCCGCCCATGGCTCCGCCAATTGCGGTGCCCGAAGCGGACCACGCGGACGACGACGACATCCCTGCTGTGACCGGGGTAGAACTGAGAGCGGCGGTAGGAAGGCTGAAGGCCAAAAATACCGCCCCAGGACCCGACGGCTTGCCAGGTAAAGCCTGGGTCCTGGCCTCGGGGGCTCTCGGGCCTCGACTGGAGGCGTTCTTAAGCGCATGTTTGGAGAGAGGCCAGTTCCCACGCCGTTGGAAGACGGGGAAGCTGGTCCTCATTCGGAAGCCAGGGCGTCCTGCGGACTCTCCGTCCGCATTCCGGCCCATCGTGCTGCTCGACGAGGTCGGCAAGCTCTTTGAGAGAGTGATTGCGGGCCGCCTCGTCGGGCACCTGGTGAGGACGGGGCCGGATCTTGCGGACAGCCAGTTTGGTTTCCGCAAGGGGCGCTCGACGGTGGACGCCATCATGCGTGTGAGAGCCCTCACGACGGGGGACGCGGTGTCCCGGGGTGGGGTCGTCGTGGCGGTGTCACTCGACATCGCCAACGCGTTCAACACCCTCCCCTGGAGCACCATTGTGGAGGCACTCCGGTATCACCGGGTGCCGCCCTACCTCCGTCGAATAGTCGAGGCGTATCTGACGGAAAGAGCCGTCAGCTACCCCGGTCGCGATGGGGAGTGGAACCGGCGAGAGATGTCGTGCGGTGTCCCACAGGGATCGGTCCTGGGGCCGCCTCTGTGGAACATCGGGTACGACTGGGTGCTGCGCGCCGACCTCCCTGATGGCGTCAGCGTAGCAAACCACGCTGACGACACGCTGGTCCTGGCGCAGGGGAGGTCGCATCAGGCGGCGGCCGACGCGATGACACGCGGGGTTGCGATAGTCGTGGAGAGGATCCGGCAGTTGGGTCTCGAGGTGGCATTGCACAAGTCCGAGGCCATGTCGTTTCATGGGCCCCGGAACGCGCCGCCATCGGGATCCCAACTAACGGTAGGAGGGGTTCACATCGGCGTCGGGATGACGATGAAATACCTGGGTCTCGTCCTCGACAGCCGGTGGAACTTCGTGGAGCATTTCCGACGTTTGGCCCCCAAACTGGAACGGGCCGGGGCCGCCTTCAAGCGGCTCTTGCCCAACCTGGGGGGGCCAAACGCCTCCTGCCGGAGGCTTTACGCGGGGGTCGTGCGGTCCATGGCCATATACGGGGCCCCGGACACGGAAGTTTTGGGAGGTTCCTGCACATCATCAGGCGGGAGGAAACGCCCGGGTGTCACCATTGCCAGGATCGCCCAGAGGACACGGTGGAGCACACGGTGGAGGTCTGCCCCGCTTGGGCGGAGCACCGCCGTGTCCTCGTAGAGGCGATTGGCAGCGACGGCGACCTCTCGCGTCCGGCCCTGGTGCAAGCCATGGTCCGGGGCGAGAGGGAGTGGGAGGCAGTCACCTCCTTCTGCGAAGCAGTCATGTTAGCGAAGGAGGTGGCGGAACGGCTCAGGGAGAGAGCCTCCCGTCCCAGCCACCGCGGGAGACGCTCCGGGCGTCGGGAGCCGCGTGACGACTCCCGGCCACCGTAGGCGCGGGCCTGCGGGCGGAAAGTAATGGGTAGCTCACCGCCCGATCAGGACCAGGCCCGTGCCGGACGGCGCGTACGTGTTCCACGCGCGCCTCAAAGAGATGTCAGCATCGAGGAGGGGCCCCTTAGGGCCGAAGCCTACCGGGTCAGCGGGATTGTCCGAAAGGGTTACCGCTGGCCCGGAACATAAAGGGCTAAGGAAGGAACACGGGTGGGTTTTAGTCAGTAAGAGTCTGACACTCCCTTCCGCTCCACCCAGAGCGGGAGGAGTCATTTGATGATTTCCCATCCTCAAAAAAAAAAAAAAAAAGGCTATTGTAACTTAGATAAATTACAAACTGACCCACTAAAAAGTGAAAAATAAAAACTTTTTTACAAAAAAAAAACAACCGACTTCCAAAAAAACACTATAAAGTGAAAAAAAACTTTAATTTCGGAAGTCGATGGCAAAAAACAAAAATACAAATCCAAAGACACCGACTTCCGAAATTAAACTTATTTTTCACTTTAAGTATAGTGTTTTTTTGGAAGTCGGTTGTTTTTTTTTGTAATAAAGTTTTTTGTGTGTTAAATCATCAAATGACCCCCCTCCCGCTCTGGGTGGAGCGGAAGGGAGTGTCGGACTCTTACTGACTAAAACCTACCCATGTTCCTTCCTTAGCCCTATATGTTCCGGGCCAGCGGTAACCCTTTCGGACAATCCCGTTGACCCGGCAGGCTTCGGCCCTAAAGGGCCCCTTCTATGATGCTGACATCTCTTCACCTTTGTTTCAGTCTTTCATAAATTATTTTATTACTGCAAGTAGGTTTGTACACACGCTTTATACACGACAATCTTATTTGTATACCTAACTAGATGAGGCCCGTCTTCTCAGAGTAGTCAGATAGAAAACACCTCCTAGCCGACTATTTGGAGAATAAAGGCCGAAAAGAACTCAAGAGTTCACAGTCTCTTTTAAAGTCCAGACATAATCTTGATCAGATCATATGAAGACCATGTAGAATTGTAGATAGGTCTGTCTTTTTAGGAAAGAATCACACAAATAGGAGTGGACCTGTCCAGTTAGTGCACTCATTTCTTAGTTATCGTGCAGATCACCTTAGAACTTAAGGAGAACGAACAATTCGACGAATACTCCCAAAGAAAGGACATTTGGTTAGGCCGCATAAATTAAGTACTCAAACTTTTGATTTCTAAAACAATTTTTTGAAACTATTTACAGAAATAAATATCAATCCTATCATCATTTATCAAAACACAACAACGGTTGAACGGCTTCGCACGCGGAGAAAGAAAAAAAAACTTTTCGTAAACAAACTCACGAACTAATGGGTATAAATACCTAAACTCACCTAACGACAGACCACAGCCGGTCGATTCTGTAAAAATCTCACCGTGAAAACTTAGGTGAAGTGAGTTTGTTTTTGCTAGGAATTGACACTATTGACAGCTCACTCCACGCTCACTTCACCTAAGTGTACACGGTGAGATTTTTACAGAATAGCACCGCAGGTACCTACGTTACGTAATATATTAAACGTAATGCACCTGTCGCCTGTGGTTACGTGATTTTCCATAATCGTTCGTACAACTCGATACTATAATACCAAGAAACAGATAGGGTGGAACTTAAGGGTATTGGCAGGGAGGTGAACTGTTGCAGTTACAGGAAAACGTACGAAGACTGTCCTTAACTTTCTGAGTAGGTAATTGCTAACTGCGTTCACAGATTTAGTAGAAATAGGTCTGTTAATGGAGTGAGGGGCCCGTGGCTAAATAATAACAGCCGCACAGGTCAATCGACCAGGTTAAGCCACGCTTGCCGCGGATGGTATGTGGATGGGTGACCATCTTTACATACCGAGACCCCTCCGTGCCTCGGAAAGCATGTTAAGCTGTTGGCCCCGGCTGTCATTCGTGGATCTTTGACAGTCGTTACGGGTAGTCAGAAGCCCGTAAGTCTGACAACCAGTGTTACCAAGGGGTATCGTATTACCCAGTAACTGGGTTGTGGAGGTCAGATAGGCAGTCGCTCCATGTAAAATACTGGTATTCAGCTGCAATCGGTTAGACTGGTAGCCGACCCCAACGTAGTTGGGAAAAGGCTAGGTAGATGATGAGGTCTGTTAATGTAGTGTGGTAGTTGCTTACTGTTCGGCAAAAAAAAATCACCCTGTATACCTAATAAAATTAGTAGCTGTAATGTTCACTTAGCATTTTTTGAGTTTCCAATATACATTGTGTTTACAAAATCTGCCAGTGGCTAGCCTTTTCACAACTATGTTCGGATCGGCTTCCAGTTTAACCTGATGCAGCTGAATATTAGTATTTTACATGGAGCGACTGCCTATCTGATCTTCACAACCCAGTTCCTAGGTAACACGATGAACCTTGGTAAGACTGGTTGTTAGACTTTTGGGCTTCTAAGTACCCGTAAAGACTGTCAAACATATATGAATGACAACGAAACCAACGGCTTAACGTGCTTTCCGAGGCACGGAGGGGTCTTGGTATGTAATTGATGGTCACACGATGACCACACGTACTCGACTATTTTATTATTTGCTAAAATGGACCAGAAAACCAAAAGTAAGTATCAAACTCAAAACATTTATTTCAATTAAACCTTGTACTACTTTTGAATTGTCAAAATTAAATAGTCTGTCAGTTAGTCAGAAAGTTGAAGCTAGTTGCCTATTCCAAAACGTAGATCTCTATGGAGAAGAACGGGCAAGAAACTCCATGGACATCAAGATATTACAAAATTCTGGGTACATTATTATTCTTGTTGCTTCTATAATGTGAGAACAATGTAAAAAAAAAACCGGGCAAGAGCGAGTCGGACTCGCGCACCGAGGGTTCCGTAACATCCGGGTTTATGCATAAGGTTTCTGTTTATGAAATTAATTGTTTTTATTTTATTTTTGAGTTGATTGAATGAATGGTAAATTGCGGTTTACGATTTATGACGTATTAAAAAAAAACTACTTACTAGATCTCCTTCAAACCAATTTTCGGTGGTAGTTTACATCGTAATGTACATCATATATTTTTTTTAGTTTTATCATTCTCTTATTTTAGAAGTTACAGGGGGGGGACACACATTTTAGCACTTTGGAAGTGTCTCTCGCGCAAAGTATTCAGTTTAGAAAAAAATGATATTAAAAACCTCAATATCATTTTTGAAGACCTACCCATAGATACCCCACACGTATGGGTTTGATGAAAAAAAAAAATGTTGAGTTTCGGTTCTAAGTATGGGGAACCCTTAAATTTTTTTTTTTCTATTTTTGTGTGAAAATCTTAATGCGGTTCACAGAATACATCTACTTACCAAGTTTCGACAGTATAGTTCTTATAGTTTCGGAGAAAAGTGGCTGTGACATACGGACGGACAGACAGACAGACGGACAGACAGACAGACATGACGAATCTATAAGGGTTCCGTTTTTGCCATTTGGCTACGGAACCCTAAAAAAGATACAAATGAAGAAACAATTCAAAATATAAGATTGAAAATAAGCCTTGGCAGTTAAGAGATGACCAGTCTCAACCGACGGCACCCGTCACGATCTTAACGATATACAGTGATTTGTCACTGTTAGGCTGCATGCTCTCACAGCTTGGCAAAGTCCTCTTCCCATGACTTCCAGCTCTTTCGATCCAGGGCTAAAGTGGACCACTGGTCGCTTGTTTTGTCCAGCTAATCCCGCCATCTTCTACGGGGTACGCCGCGACGCCTTCTAGCTGTGTCAGGGCTCCACGTGGTGGTTATTTTGGCACACAACGGCAGACGTGGCCAGCCCAGGCCCATTTCAGCTTAGCGGCTTTATGAGCAACGTCAGAGATCTGTGTTTTGGAGCGCAGTGTGGTGTTGCGACTTTATAATATAAAATTTATAAAAAGGGAGAAATAAATTCTTGAAAAGCTGCTATTATTATTATGTTTATGAATCCTGAAAGAAATTGCAGATACCTAGCGATAAGTCCGCCCACCGTATGATTCAAAATGAAAATTCTATTTCATTGTAATATTTTTTTTTATCTTTGTTGGAGAGTGTTAAGATTCTATTAAGATATAATTCAGCGTGGTTTCATTTATGTATTTTCGATAGAATATAAAAATATAACGAATCGGTTACTCTCTTTTACATGAATCGTCAATATTTCATTTAGAATAATTATTCTAAACTACCTACTCTCTTGAATATAATATGTGAACACGTACAGCAAAACACCATGAAATCCCATAACGAATGAAATGTGTTGATGAAGCAAAAGAGAGGAAAATACATCCCATAATGGTCCCGTAGCGACTTCGTAGTAATCTCGTAGCAATTTCGTAGCAACCTCGTAGACTCGTGAAATTAGGTGACTCATAAAATATAAGCCGCAATAACTTGCAAATGGGACAACAGCCAGTCAATAAGAGTATTAATGAGTCGTTAATTTTGTTTCTGCATCAACACCTATTCATTAGAAGGAAATTCCTGTTTGAGGGGCTCGTGGCTAACTAATAGCAGCCGCACGTTTGTTTGTTAAGCTACGTTTGCCGCAGCCGGTTCCTGGATGGGTGACCATCAATTAAATATCGAGACCCCTCAGTACCTCGGAAAGCACGATAAGCCGTTGGTCCCGACTGTTATTCATAGATCTTCGCAAAACTCAAAGTAATTTCAAAGCATTTATTTCAAACTAGCTGCGCCTCGCGGTTTCACCCGCATAAATTTGGATCCCGTAGGAATATCGGGATAAAAAGTAGCCTATATGTTAATGCAGTGTGTCAGCTAACTCCATACAAAATTTTATCAAAATTGGTCTAGCCGTTTGAGCGTGAAGAAGTAACAAACATATAAACACACACACGCACTCACAAACTTTCGCCTTTATTAGTGTGATAAACCAATTACGGGCACTTTTGAACTGTCAAGGCGTCGGTCAGTTCGAAAGATGAAGCCAGTCGCCCAATCCAAAGCGTATTGCTTTGGAGAAGAACGGGCAAGAAGCTCCATACTGAAAGAAATAAGCAGTAAATACAAATGAAAAAACATTGATCTGAACTGCTTTAAACAGTTCCTTAAGAGCCTAACGTTCAAAACAGTATTTTTTACTGATTCGAAAACAGTTAAAGCTTGAGGCAAAATGTTACGTCATGACAGTAAACTTTAACGTTTTAATTAGTTAGAAGGTCACAAAATTAACTCTTTTATTCATTTGGTGATATCGTTTAAACCATTGAAATTTACTTACACTACAGTAATGGTGGTTTTCCTTTTTTTTTTTTGTTGTTTTTTTCAGTAACTGTTTTGTCTTTTACTGTTTTACAAACATTAAAGTCAGTAAGTCAAAATAAAATCGCGTTAATGTGGTATGAAATTATTATCTTCAGTGGCACGGACACTCTTTTAAATCAAAATATTGTTACAAAATATTGGTTACCTACATCATTCATGTTGAAATTATGCATGTGAGAATGATGCAGAAAGACGTGCACATTAACAGCGTCCGTAATAAAAAGATAAAAACAATTCAAAAATTAAAATAACTTTGGCAGCTAAGAGAGGACCCGTCCCTACTGATGATAGTCGAAACGGGTAGTCAGGACCCTAAAAGTGTGACCAAGGGGTATCGTGTTACTTTTAACCCAGTAAGTGGGTTTCTACAACCCAGTTACTGGGTTAAAAATAACACGCTGTCATTCGTGGATCTTTGACAGTCCTTACGGGTAGTAAGCCCGAAAGTCTGACAAACAGTCTTACCAAAGGGTATTACCCAGTAACTGGGTTGTAGAGATCAGATAGGCAGTTGATCCATCTAAAATACTGGTATTTAGCTGCATCCGGTTAGACTGGAAGCTACCCCAACATAGTCGGGAGAGGCAGATTTATTGAGAATGAAATTCCCGAGGCGCGTCGTCCGTGAGACTATCGCTGATTATAATAGATTGCACACCATTGATTGTGATTAGGAAGCCGAGCCTCTATTGAATAGTCGTCCGTTTTTCATTGTTTTTGATCTATGTGCCTGATTTAATAATAATTTTGGCCAAAGAATCAGCATTGCCACACAGTATGGCAGTATGGTAGTATATATGGACATACTACCATACTACCATACTACGCCATACTATGCCATACCATACTGTATGGTATGGCATAGTATGGTGTCTTTTGGGCACTTTTCCTGTTGACAACGACGCGGACGAATTTTTGATGCCCTACGATTCTTTCCTTTTTATTGTATATAACTAGCGTCCGCCCGCGGCTTCGCCCGCGAGGTATGCCAATAAAAACTATCTTATGTCCTTTCCCAGGATGCAATCTATCTCTCTGCCAAATTTTATCGAAAAGCGTTCAGTGGTTTAGGCGTGAAAAGGTAACATACAAACATACAGAGTTACTTTCGAATTTATAATATTAAGTATGGATAATTGTACATTATTATGATTAGTATTTTAAGATTGTTAGTTTTCTTAAATTGATGAATGAGCCCGCTCTTGTCCTCGAATACGCCTGATGGAAAGCGATGGATGAGGTCTATGATGGGACGAGCGTGCCCAGAAGATGACTTTGGCACTGGAACTCCCACGCATCGACGAAAAACAGCAGGCTGCTTGCCGCCGGACTCCGGTGGGAGGGTGGTCGCAAGCCAGGCGGGCGTTAGCCCTACCACCGCAAGGCATTCCCTTGCGGTGGTAGGGCTAAGAGCATGCTTGATTTCATTATATTGACCAGTCAATCTATCTATCTTCCCTGCCTTTGTGCTGTTCTATCTTTATGTATTTTTCTCTTGTTAGTGTTTGTGTGTAAATAATCAAATAAAAAAAAAACAGTCAAGCCGTGTCTTAGACAACGAAGTTGTTGGTTGCACCGTGTCGTGACGGTCAAAATGTTTCACTTTTTAGGGTTCCGTACCAAAATGGTAAAACGGAACCCTTATGGTGAGACTTCGTCTGTCTGTCTGTCTGTCTGCCACAGCTGGATGTCTCAAGAACTACTAATGCTGTCAACTTGAAATTTAGAATAGTTTTAGATGACGTTTGCCCAACTATTTTGCAAACAAGAAAGAAATAAAAATATATGTATATTTTTTGCAACCTACTGAAAGGGGGTCTGAAAAATTCGAAGTGGGGCTACTAGGGCACGGGGATATTATATTAAAGAGCGCAGTTTGCACATTCTCAAACATTTTTTATTTATTTTGGTCTAGCTCTAGGCAAGAACACAAAGATTTACACGACTGCCAAGCTCAAGATAAAGTCACTACATAATTATAAAACTAAGTCCCCGCGCCTCGTCTGTCTGTCTGACCGCGATAAACTCTAAAACTACCGTACGGATGTTCATACGGTTTTCATCAATGGATGGAGTGATTCATGGGAAAGTTTAGGTGTGTATTATCCATTAAAGTTTTGTGTAAATTGGCTGAAATACGACGATGATTGAATTGGAAGGAATCATGCCGACTAGGAGCTTTACTGGAGTGCGCCGCGTAAACCAATAGAGTTATATGAAAGCAATGTGTTACGGAATTATTCCTCTACTACTTTTAATACCGGTAGTATGTCCCCATGGAATATTTTCCGAGATCCACGCGGGCGAAGCCGCAAGCAAAAGCTAGTAATTTTTTAAAAACAACGTAATTTGCGCCCGCGATTTTTGACAAAAATGTAAACAAATATGAATTATTGGAAAAATAACTTAATAAAGTTCAGTTTATGCTACAACTTCAAACATTTTTTATAACTTTTTCAATAGTGCTAGTCACTCTGAAATCAACTTACTTAATAATCATTGAAATAAAGTTGATATTTATTTAACTTAAAAATAAAATAAACTTGAAATGGGGTGGGGGTGTGCAGCACTGCGCACTTTTACTATAGAAAACGGTTGAGATGATTAGATTCTCGTAAATAATTATAAATTGCACTGTATTCGAGGAGCAGAAGCCCAGTGGCCCAGTGGAAACGGCCGCGACTTGCCAGTTGTAGATCGTAGGTTCGAACCCTGACAGGCGCTTTACTTTGTATAAATTATTTTATCACTACTGCTCTCAAAACGGTGAAGAAAAACTTCGCGAAGAAACCGGCATGTCCTAGAACCTAAATTTCGAAGACATGTGGCATCTACCAACCCGCACTGGGCCCGCGTGGTGGAAGACGGCTCACTCACTCTCACAGAGAGGAGGCCTGTGTACCAGCAGGTGGTAGCATTAACCCTTCGTACCTATGCTGAAACGTGGATCCACGCGAGACACAATGGCTTTTTAATTGTTCCTGTATTAACAGCAGTCAAAAAGTTAAAGGCTGATTATGTACTGTATTGAATTTAATTAGATATTCGATCAGTATCACAAAATACAGATAGTACAGAAGGCAATCACATGTATGTACTTCACTTTTCTTACCTACGCTCGGCGGTCGCGCTAGGGTTCTCAACTTTGGCTTATGCACAAAAAACTATCGTGGTAGTGGCACTCGTATCTAGTTGTTTGATTTATTGTACTATACACTATCGAAAATCCCTAATAACTTCAAAACGGATTGCCCTATTTACACAATTTATTTTGCCCTATCCGTTTTAGACCTAAACCTAACAAATGACACTAAAAACAACACAATATCTACACAAACAAAAAATCATGTTTTCAACTTACGTAGGTAATAGTTGGTGGCCTTACAAACCTTATAAAAAAGTCACTTCGTTTAAACTGATTCAAAATAGGAAACTATTATATAAATCGAGCTTAGATAGCCATTTTTTTGTTGCTCCATTTTTGCACTTCACAGACGCCTGTCTCAAGCGGGTGGCACCCGCGCTCGCACTACTTCCAACCCGTCCGTGATAACGTGTCCGTGAGCGGTGTCTATGTGTGTGTTGCTCGAGCGCACTTTGTATGTAGATCGCCTTTTGTACTATCTGTATTTTGTGTCAGTATCTAGGACGAGTTCTCTTGATGTTCACTTTATTAATTAACCTTACTTTGCTACTGGCTCATGTTCACAAACGTCAATTTATTACTATATGTTAACAATAATCAATTAGGATTACTTAACGAGTCTCAGCAGTATTAATGGATCTAATCTGATTGAATGAGTGTGATAAATTAACGTTCTGAATTTCTGCCTTTCAGAGTCAATGATGTAGGTAGCGTAATCCTAAATGGAATGAAAACAGGCATAATGATTAGTAGTAAAGTTATCTACCGTGAAATTCGACCTCTTATTAGAAACTATGTTCACAACACCATTTTTCTCGTTTCTTTTGCACTTGTTTCATGATTATTATTGTATATTTTTAACCGACTTCTAAAAAAGGAGGAGGTTCTCAATTCGGATGTTTGTATTTTTTTTTTTTTTTATGTTTGTTCGCGCATAACTCCGTCGTTTGCCAACCGATTTGAAAATTTATTTTTTTGTTGGAAAGGGTATACTTCCCAAATGGTCCCATGAAAATTTTATCGAAATCGGACAAGCGGTTTTTGAAAAATCAACAAAAATCTAAAAATTTACCTACATTGTCTACATTCACGATCTTTTCGTTTACTCTGCATTGCGTTTTTTGTTCGCGCATAACTCCGTCATTTACTAACCGATTTTGCTGATGAGCAGTTGACATTAGGCTATTGTAACTCAGATAAATTACAAACTAACCCACTAAAAAGTGAAAAATAAAAACTTTTTTACAAAAAAAAAACAACCGACTTCCACAAAACACTATAAAGTGAAAAATAACATTAATTTCGGAAGTCGGTGGCAAAAAACTACAATACAAATCCAGACACCGACTTCCGAAATTAATGTTATTTTTCACTTTATAGTGTTTTGTGGAAGTCGGTTGTTTTTTTTTTGTAAAAAAGTTTTTTTATAGATTATGTAAATAAAAGATAGATAGATAAATAGATAGATAGATGATTGTAGATTGTGTGTATTGATTGTGTGTGTATTGTGTTATGTATGTATTTTTTTAGATTGTGTTATGTGGTGATTGTGTGTTGTGTGTATGGTTATGTTGTGTGTGTGATTGTGTGTTATGTTTTAGGTATCATGTATGTATTTATTGTTTGTATTTATGTATTTTTTGTTTTGGATATGTTCATAGTTTGCTTATATTACGTAGAAGTGGTCGTGTATGTTTTTTTACTACATTGCCGCGTCTGAGCCAAAGGAAGGTTTTTAACCGAATTCTAAAAAGGAGGAGGTTCTCAATACGGATGTTTATCTTTTTTTTTGTTTTTTAGGGTTCCGTACCCAAAGGGTAAAAACGGGACCCTATTACTAAGACTCCACTGTCCGTCTGTCACCAGGCTGTGTCTCATGAACCGTGATAGCTAGACAGTTGTTTCCACGGATGATGTATTTCTGTTGCCACTATAACAACAAATACTAAAAACAGAATAAAATAAATATTTAAGGGGGATCCCATACAACAAACGTGTTTTTTTTTAGGCGTTTTCGCTTTGTGGTACAGAACCCTTCGCGTGCGAGTCCGACTCGCACTTGGCCAGTTTTTTTTTTGTTTTTTAGGGTTCTATACCCAAAGGGTAAAAACGGGACCCTATTACCTACTAAGACTTCACTGTCCGTCTGTCACCAGGCTGTGTCTCATGAACCGTGATAGCTAGACAGTTGAAATTTTCACAGATGATGCATTTCTGTTGCCACTATAACAAAAAATACTAAAAACAGAATAAAATAAATGTTAAAGGGGGCTCCCACACAACGCACGTGTTTTTTTTCCCCGGCGTTTTTGCCTTGTGGTACGGAACCCTTCGTGTGCGAGTCCGATTTGCACTTGGCAAGTTTTTTTTGTTGGCCTCAACGTGTCATGTGAGCAATGTGATGGCCCAGTGGTATCGATCTCGACTTGCGAGTTGTAGGTCGTGAGTTCGAACCCTCGCCAAGAACATTAAAATAAGTGGAGTAGATACATGTAGATTACTTTGTATATTTAATTTCATCACCACTGTTCTCGAAACGGTGAAAGAAAATCATCATCAATCATCATCAATCGAACATCTTGAGGAAACTGGCATGTCGTAGTAGAACCAAAAATACGAAGACATGTGACATCCACCAACCCGCTCTGGGCCCGCGTGGTGGATTATGGCCCACTCCCTCTCAGAGAATTGAGGCCTGTGTTCCAGCAGTGCGAATATTATAGGCTGATTATGCTCATAATCATCATCTGCCTGCCTTTTCCCAACTATGTTGGGATCGGCTTCCAGTCTAACCGGATGCAGCTGAATACCAGTATTTTACATGGAGCGACTGCCTGTTTGACCTCCACAACCCAGTTACTGGGCCTGGTACTGGGTAAGTTCCTATGCCCATAAATACAGACATCTTTATTAATTTCTCCCTGTACTTATTTTTTAGACAGATTTGTCTTATAATAATGTTATGATAAAATAAATACCTATGTGATTTTATGATTTTACACAAATCAATGTTGTATAACTTATTGACTGCAGACCAATGTTTTTTTTGAAACGACTTTTTATAACATTTAACCAATTGCTATCTCGAACGTGGTTTTCCGCGGACGTGCGCTAATTTTAAAGTTCCTTTAAATAATCGTAACGTAACTTTGCCATAATTTTATTGTTACCATGTCCCCCAACTATTTGAAATAAGAATTGGGATATCATTCATACAAAGATTATCCCTACATTTGAAACAATATCCAATCAACATAAAGCGCCTATAAAACCATTCATAGCAATAAGTCAACGCACTGCGTATTGTAGGCGCGCTTAATGAAGACTAATGAATACAACTGGGCCAGAAATGCGGGTATCGACGGATATTGAATTAACGCACACGTGTAAGCGCCCACCCGAAATTACTACAACTGTTGATATGTTTTCACTAGATACTAAAGATACTAAAGGATTAAATATAGCCTCTTCATTAATATTGGCTAAGTTTTTTTTATACCTAAGCTATCAAACAATTGCCTCAGTTTTCGTGGAAAGGTGTAAAAGATTCAAGTATATTGGAAAAAAAAGTGTGCAACCACCCTGAAAATTCACGAAATAATTTTCACGACATACATTGCACGAAAATACCGTAATCCACAGACGAAAAGCTGAAAAAACGAATAAAAAATTACCACAAAACTACTCACTTTGAAAACACATATGCTTTCAAAAAGCAATTTCAAATTCACAACACGTTTTCCTCTCACTACGTTTCCATATTAACACTTTATAACACAATCACTAATAACAACTGGATAAACTGTAACAAATCATTACAAAATAGTTTTTTTTCTTCTTATTTTGTTACTGATATGATTTAGTTGTTAGATATGTTATTGTCTGAAAACTAGCTAATGTTTTGCTCCGTCTCCGTTTGTGGGCGACGCTTGAAACGCGTCAGAACACTGAGCTTGCGGCGTGGAGTGGGACACGTAGGGCGACCATGTAGTCGGAGGCTGTGGGATATGTCTGGAATAATAATTGTTTGAGAATTAGACGGAAATTGAATTTCCAAACGAAATTGGTTTGTTGTGTTGCGACGCCTGATATTTTTGGTATATATTAGTGTTGTTGAAACTGTTTATGTAGATATCAATATTTAACTAGGCGTTCGTAATTTCGGAATTGTATTGCTGTGTTTGTACCTTAACTCAAATGATTCAGTTACAGTTCAATTTAAGTACTTTTATATTTATTTCATGAGTCATGAGTCATGTACTCATAAGTTTCGCCTTGTCATAACCTGTATGTTTGGACATTAGTCCAAACATACAGGTTATGACAAGGCGATAACCTGTATGTTTGGACATTAGTCCAAACATACAGGTTATGACAAGGCGAAACTTATGAGTACATGACTCTGCTAAGGGCGCAGCAAGTAGTAACATTTACCTAACATATAAGAATTTAGCTGGGTTGGCTAGGCTGGGCCCGTGGCTAAACAATAACAGCCGCACAGGTCGATCGATCAGGTTAAGCTACGTTTGCCGCCGTCGGACTGTGGATGGGGGACCATCTTTACATACCGTGACCCCTCCGTGCCTCGGAAAGCACGTTAAGCCGTTGGTCCCGGCTGTCATTCGTGGATCTGTGACAGTCGTTACGGGAAGTCAGAAGCCCGAATGTCTGACAACCAGTCTTACCAAGGGTATCGTATTACCCAGTAACTGGGTTGTGGAGGTCAGATAGGCAGTCGCTCCATGTAAAATACTGGTATTCCGGTTAGACTGGAAGCCGACCCCAACATATTTGGGAAAAGACTAGGCACATGATGATGATGATAATAAGGTAGCTGGGTTGGCTATTGACTCATTGTTTTCTGCGTCTTCCGTGACTCTACCCTCTTTCGAAGAAGGTGTAGGTTTAACTTATCGTTGAGGAAATCTATCTATACTTACAGTAGTAAAGACAGCGTCAATTAAGTATCTTGGCATTGTTTTGGACTGTAATCTCTCCTTCAGAGAACATATTCACCTACTCACATCTAGAACAAGAAAACTGATCTACGTTTTCAAGAACCTTAGACATGTTGCACCCCCAAAACTAGTTAAACAAATATACTTAGCACTCGTACAGTCCATTCTCCAATATTGTATCACGGTTTGGGGAGGTGCACATAAAACTATATTAAAACCCTTAGAAATAGCCCAGAGAGCTGTTCTAAAAGTTAGTACTTTTCGTCCTTATCTGTACCCAACCCACCTTGTCTATCAGTCGTGTGAGGTCCTGACAGTTCGTCAGTTGTTTGTGTTTCTTGTAGTTCTGAAGCAACACTCTTTATTACAATTCTCAAAAGGTGATCTAGCAGGAAGACGAAATGTTATTAGTAGTATTAACCGACCTTCTTTCAGACATGCTTACGTAAACAAATACTTTTGCTTCCTGGGACCGTACTTATATAATAAGATTAATGACGCCTTGGAAGTATACCCGCTAAATAAAAAATTATGTAAAAGTATACTCTTTAGATATATTAGTAAACTCACATACGAAGAGACAGAAAACTTATTAAACATATTGAAATAGTAAACACTTATACTCACCCTCTCTCACTCTTTCACACACTTTTACACACTACTCACCGAGAGGTTAACACTCCACATATTTTTTGCTTACTTATGTTATTTTAAACTTGTTTTCTGTGTAATGATATACCTAATTAAGCTAATGATATGTCTAATTAAGCTAGTATTGTAATGGTCATCATAAGGAAGAGCGCTGATGTCTGAGATACAGATATTTTTATCTAGTTCAGACACAGATGCCTTCACTATAAAAGTAAGAAAATTTTAAAGTGTCCTGTATATCTGTCTAAATGTAACATCAGTTTTTGTGACAAATAAATTATTATTATTTATTATTATTATTACATATAAAATTCAAAGTCCTGACTGACTGACTGATATATCAACGCACAGCCTAAACCACTGGTCCTAGAGACATGAAATTTGGAGTGTGTGTTCTTTGTGAAGAGTAGGTATCCACTAAGAAAGGGTTTTTCGAAATCTAAGAGGGTGAAATTTCGCGCAGACGAAGTCGCGGGCAGAAGCTAGTTGCTCAATAAATTCATACACTACGTGAGATAAGGTTGAGTCTATCACCTCAGCTGTTTTAATTTTCATGATGCCAGTAGCTAAATTAAAAGTCACTGCCACACTGTTTATCTTCGTAACCTGCCAACGCCTTTTATTCCATGTTTTTAACCGATTTCTTGTTGATAATTTATCTACGAGTTACGCTTATAAATTTGTATAAAAAGCATCATAATCAGATAATGTTTCCACTCCTGGGACACAAGCCTCCTCTTTCTGTGAGAGGGAGCGGGCCATAATCCACCACGGGGGCCCAGTGCGAGTTGGTGGATGTCACACGTCTTTGAAATTTTGGTTCTAGAACATGCCAGTTTCCTCACGATGTTTTCTTTCAACGTTTTGAGTTCAGTGGCGATTAAATCATTTACACAAAGTATATTTGTATACTGGATCTTATTTCTGGATCTAGATCTTACTTAATATCCAAATTCGACATTAAAAATACGAAACAAATCCACAATCTCAAACTAGAAAGCATTTATTTCAATTAAATCAATTACAGGCACTTTTGAATTGTCAAGGGGTCGGTCAGTCAGAAAGATGAAGCTAGTCGCCCATTCCTAAGCGTAGATCTCTATGGAGAAGAACGGGCAAGAAACTCCATGGACACTCTTTTAAATCAAAATAATATAGTTACAAGATAAAGATTAATTTATTGCATAACTGTGTACATAAAGTTCTTAAACATAACATTTTTTTGTTTAACAGTCTACCCGAGTCGGTTATGCAATAGTAGGTATTAAGAAATTGGGTACTTACAAAGTCTTGTTTACATCAATCATGTTAAAAATTATGCATTTGAGAACGATGCAGAACGTTAAAAGCGTCCGTAATGAAAAGACGAAAGAAAGAAAAAAAAAACAATTCAAATATTAAATTAAATTAAAATAAGCCATGGCAGCAAAGAGATGACCAGTCCCTACTGACGGCGCCCGTTCACGAACATTACGCATGTATTAGCACCATTCAGCTCAACCATATTTTTGAAGGGAGCTAAATGATCCAACACACAAGTAGTGGTCTACAAAATCCGACACTTATTAATGAAATCCACTAAACAAATCACCACCAATTTCATGACCGCAACTTGTCGCTCGTATGACTAAAAGTCCTATCCCATTTTTTAGCAGATTTGAGTCAGGACAAATATTATTAGTATTCCACCATCATACTATACTGCGATCGCCAACCCGCCTGCCAAGCGTGGCGATTATGGCAAACCGTCCCAAAATTGGGGGAGGCCTATGTCCAGCAGTGGACGTCTATCGGCTGAAACGACGAACGACGAGTCAGGATAGCTACACTCTTCCATTCGTGATTCTTTACATTTTGTTGCCTTTCAAAATGGTTATATTTTGAGATCCAAATAACACAGAGGTACGACGGTTAGTGAAAAGTCTAAAGAATCAAGAATAGAAAATTGTAGCTGTCCCAATCCAAATCAGCCAAAAAATTACATACCTACCACTTAACATCTAATCAACCTGTTGATATGGACATTATCCTTTGATTATTTCTGTCATGGCCGCCCTACCGTGTCAGGGTGAGTCCAGCAGAAGAGAGCTGGTACGCATGCGCGCAGCCCCGGACCGTCTGTCTGAAGCCTGAGAGTACATATTAGCTTATATATCTATGTTTATCTGTGATGCTAGCAGTTTAGTGCAGAAGAACCATGGCTTTCAGGGAGGGAATAAGGTCAAGATCACACGGGTGTGATATGGAATGCTATGCTGTTAATGCTAAGTTCACACTAGTTCTGTTTTTAGATATATAGTTAATTGGTGTTTAAGCATATTAAACACTGGTTCAACGACGACAAGGTCATTGGCCCATTGACACAATAAAAAGACAATTGCTTATGTCGAACTGTGTAACTTAAGACATTCAAAAGGTTAAGAAGACAACGGATTACCTATGTATGAGATAACGGACTTCTGCCAATTAAACTCACAAAGCTCTCTCCCGCTTTAAGCAATATCCTACCCTGGTATCGCTGGCTTGATCATCCTTGACCCACGGAAGATTATCTACCGTGATATACATACTTTAATGACTTTGTAATAAAATGGATAAACCTTACGGTTGGACGAAACAAAGGATTACCCAGGATTACCAATGAGATGACGGACTTCCTCCCACTTTATGCAATATGCTACCCTAGTAATAATAATAATAGCCTCCCCGACCGTTTTCGGTCACGGTGGCCAATCTCAATGGAGATCAGTCAGGTACGCAGGAAATATTATAGTGCACAAGTGTGTGCGCAAACACAGGTGCACTCTCTGTTCCTTTGCTCTCATAGTCCGATGGGACGGCAATCTGACACGACCGGGGAGAGTTCAGGCGCAGGACCAATGGCTTTAAGTGCTTTCCGAGGCACGGGGGTATTAAACCGCCAACTTCCAAACTTCGGACTAAGAAATTTCTAATGGAAAACCCAATAAACACTTTGTCCGACCCGGGAATCGAACCCAGGACCCCACGCTCAGCAGTCGCGCTTGCAACCACGAGACCAACGGGGCAGTCCTAGTATCGGTACCATAACCTACCGGCCTAGGGGCTACCCTAGTATCGCTGACTCGACCAGCCTTGATCCATGGAGGATTATCCATCACTAGCGACTTCGTCCACATGTAAATACAAAAACAAAAGAACACTTAGGCGTCGAAGTACTCATCCGCATCGCTGTCATCCGGAAACGTGCCCAGAAGGATCCATTGTTCAACACGACCCATTCCGTCGCATTGCATCGTATGGCCGCGCTATTACTTCGTTTAGCTTAGGGTTCTTTTGACTCTTTTTTGTTAGGCTCCTTATGGTCCTAGCATGATGTTAATCTTCCTTAAGAATGGGCAATGGGCTATCAATAGCATGAATATATATTTTTTAATCCGACTGGGATTTCCAGAGATTAGTGCCGTCAAACCAACAGTCTTCAGCTTTATCTATTACTAGCTGCGCCCCGCGGTTTCACCCGCATAAGTTTCGATCCCGTGGGAATATCGGGATAAAAAGTAGCCTATATGTTAATCCAGGGTGTCAGCTACCTGCATACCAAATTTTATCAAAATTACATTCACGCTCAAAACAGCCTTTTGAGCGTGAAGAAGTAACAAACATATAAACACACACACACACTCACAAACTTTCGCCTTTATAATATTAGTGTGATTAGTATAGATCAGGGGTGGTCAACTTGGTTAGACCCAAGATCTACTGTTCACTGACGACACCTTGTCCGATCTACCAATTACATACTTCTTGAAATCTCATATGAAACAGCATAGTTCAGTACACAGAAATTACGAACTTATGTATTTCAATAAACCCTGTACTTATTTTTGAGAGAAAGTTTTTAGTGGATAAGACAGAGATTAAAACAGAAGACGATCTAGGAGGGGATCGAGGCGGGGTGGGGGTGGAGGGGGGGTTCAGGGGATCAGATTGGAATAATTCCAATTATGTAGTATTTTTTATTTTCTTTAGAGGGAAAATGTAAAACTGGAAATTATTCTTAGTAACTAGGTACCTTTTTTTTTTTTTTTTTTTTTTTGAGGATGGGAAATC
Organism: Mesoligia furuncula; assembly: GCA_916614155.1. Lineage (NCBI taxonomy): Eukaryota > Metazoa > Arthropoda > Insecta > Lepidoptera > Noctuidae > Mesoligia > Mesoligia furuncula. The sequence goes on from OU744810.1 coordinate 4,292,262, forward strand.
ATCAAATGACTCCTCCCGCTCTGGGTGGAGCGGAAGGGAGTGTCAGACTCTTACTGACTAAAACCCACCCGTGTTCCTTCCTTAGCCCTTTATGTTCCGGGCCAGCGGTAACCCTTTCGGACAATCCCGCTGACCCGGCAGGCTTCGGCCCTAAGGGGCCCCTCCTCGATGCTGACATCTCTTTGAGGCGCGCGTGGAACACGTACGCTCCGCAGCGATTTGCCGCGGAAGCGGATCCTCCCCCCGGCGTAGTGCCTCCGCGCGCCACTCATACAGGCGCGCGAGGACTATCGCCTCCAGATCCCATGGCGGCAGTCCGGCAAGGAGGCTTGCCACCTCGCCAGAGATCGTGCGGTAGCCCCGGATAGCCCTTATGGCTACCACCTTCTGGGGCGCGTTCAGGTAGTGGGCGGCTCGCCGCCGCAGTGAACGCGCCCACACCGGGGCCCCGTATATGGCCATGGACCGCACGACCAACGCGTAAAGCCTCCGGCAGGAGGCGTTTGGCCCCCCCAGGTTGGGCAAGAGCCGCTTGAAGGCGGCCCCGGCCCGTTCCAGTTTGGGGGCCAAACGTCGGAAATGCTCCACGAAGTTCCACCGGCTGTCGAGGACGAGACCCAGGTATTTCATCGTCATCCCGACGCCGATCTGAACCCCTCCTACCGTTAGTTGGGATCCCGATGGCGGCGCGTTCCGGGGCCCATGAAACGACATGGCCTCGGACTTGTGCAATGCCACCTCGAGACCCAACTGCCGGATCCTCTCCACGACTATCGCAACCCCGCGTGTCATCGCGTCGGCCGCCGCCTGATGCGACCTCCCCTGCGCCAGGACCAGCGTGTCGTCAGCGTGGTTTGCTACGCTGACGCCATCAGGGAGGTCGGCGCGCAGCACCCAGTCGTACCCGATGTTCCACAGAGGCGGCCCCAGGACCGATCCCTGTGGGACACCGCACGACATCTCTCGCCGGTTCCACTCCCCATCGCGACCGGGGTAGCTGACGGCTCTTTCCGTCAGATACGCCTCGACTATTCGACGGAGGTAGGGCGGCACCCGGTGATACCGGAGTGCCTCCACAATGGTGCTCCAGGGCAGGGTGTTAAACGCGTTGGCGATGTCGAGTGACACCGCCACGACGACCCCACCCCGGGACACCGCGTCCCCCGTCGTGAGGGCTCTCACGCGCATGATGGCGTCCACCGTCGAGCGCCCCTTGCGGAAACCGAACTGGCTGTCCGCAAGATCCGGCCCCGTCCTCACCAGGTGCCCGACGAGGCGGCCCGCAATCACTCTCTCAAAGAGCTTGCCGACCTCGTCGAGCAGCACGATGGGCCGGAATGCGGACGGAGAGTCCGCAGGGCGCCCTGGCTTCCGAATAAGGACCAGCTTCCCCGTCTTCCAACGGCGTGGAAACTGGCCAGTAACTAGGTACCTACTATTTATATTAATGTGAGCATTGCGTTTTAGTATCTTTCGCTAGATTAGCAAAATTAGGTTTGTAATTGGAAATATTTTTTGCCTTGCCACGATCGACTGGAATAATAGCCGCGGTCGACCAGTCGATCGCGATCGACCAGTTGGCCACCCCTGGTATAGATAGATGATGAACGTACTTCAATTCTTCAATAGCTTTGTAATAAAAGAAATACACTCTACGATCAGTACGAGACAAAGGATTACTGAAATGACGGACTCCTGCCGACTAAATTCACACCGCTTTTTTCCACTCTGCGGCCCTTGTATCGCTTGCTCGATCATCCTTGACCCATGAAGGATTATCCATCTATTAACTAAAGCCTGATTTATTACGGTGCGATTTAATCGCCTGTGGCAACTATAAGTTGGAGCAACTATTAAAGTGAATAATTAAAAGTAGGACTTAATTCAACAAAATAATTAAAATGATGAGCGATTTAAGAATAATATCTTTATATTACGCTTCAAAAATGTTTCAAATAAATAGTAGTAGCAGTAGTTCGAAGTTCGAAAAAAATAATTTTCGAAAGTAAATGTTTCAAATATTTAAACATCCACGTGGAGCCCTGGCACAGGTAGAAGGCGTCGCGGCAGACCCCGTTGAAGATGGCAGGACGAGCTGGACAAAACAAACGACCAGTGGTCCACTTTAGCCCTGGATCGAAAGAGCTGGAAGTCATGGGGAGAGGACTTTGCCCAGCAGTGAGATCATGCAGCCTAAAAGTTATATCATTGGCGAAGCACTGTATACTTACCTCTGGTTTTCTGGACCAATTTAGCAAATAATAAAATAGTCGAGTACGTGTAGTCATCGTGTGACCATCCATTCCATATACCCCTCCGTGCCTCAGAAAGCACGTTAAGTAGTTGGTCCCGGCTATCATTCATAGATGTTTGACAGTTTTTTATGGGTACTTAGAAGCCCAAAGTCTAACAATCAATCTTACCAAGATGTATCGTGTTACCTAGGATCTGGGTTGTGAAGATCCTGATGGGCAGTCGCTCCATGTAAAATACTGATATTAAGCTGAATCCGGTTAAACTGGTAGCCGACCCCAACATAGTTGTGAAAAGGATAGGCAAATTGATGGTGTGTAGTTATCGTTATCGTGTAGCCACTGACTGATTTTGTAAACACAATGCATATTGGAAACTCAAAAAATAGTTATACAGGGTGATTTTTACTGCCGGACGGTAAGGATCAACTATCACACTACACTAACAGACCCATTTCTCCTAAATCTGTGAATGCAGTTAGCAATTACTCAAAAAGTTAAGGACAGTCTTCGAACGTTTTCCTGTAACTGCAACGGTTAACCACCCTGCCTATAACCCTTAAAGCCACGTCTCAAAGTTCCACCCAGTCTGTTTCTTGGTATTATCGTTTCAAGTTATACGAACGATAATGGAAAATCACGCAACGACAGACGACAGACGCATTACGTTTAATAAACATGGTTACTTGTAATTCAACGTATATCCGTCAGTAGCTGATAAGGGGGCCAAAATGCAACAAATTGAACCCCTCATATGTATGGCCAAAATTCAGTTCTAGAGATATTAAATATTTAATATCTCTGGAACTGAATTTTGGCCATTTAATGTATATTTTTATTATTTTTAAACAAATAATAATAAAAAGTGAAAAAAAAAATTTTACATAAGAAAAAAAAACAACCTACTTTCAAAAAACACTAAAAAGTGAAAAATAACTTTAATTTCGGAAGTCGGTGTCGTTGATTCCGCATTCGTTTTTTGCCACCGACTTTTGCTTTATTTCATGAATGAAAAAAAGGAAAAATAAATAAAATCTCAATATATTTTTTTTCTTTTATTTATATTTATTGACGGCACGCATTTGTAAATTATTTAATTAAGGACAGTGTTCATCATCATCATCATCATTTCCCGGAATTACCCATTGCTGGGTATATGCCTCCCCTTTCGTCTGCCACCCTTCCCGGTTCTGTGCGTCTCTCATCCCGGTGTTTCCCGTCACTTTGACGATATCGTCAACCCAGCGCGCTTTTGGACGGCCCTGGTTTGTTTGGCCGACCCTTGGCCACCATTCGTTCACAGATTTTCTCCATCGGACAACTCTTCGTCTAGCTAGATGTCCTGCCCAACTCCACTTGAGGCGCACCGCTCTGTCCCCGACGTCGTAGACTTCCGACCGACGACGACGGATTTCGGTGTTGCGCACTCGGCCCGGTAGGGTTATGCCAAGCATGGCTCGCTCCGTGGCCCTTTGTGGTACTCGTATGCGGTGGACAGTCTCCTTTGTGAGTGTCCATGTCTCATTACCGTAGGTCATTGTTGGCAGGAGACATTGGTTGAAAAGGCGGTTTTTAGGCACTGAGGGATCTGTTTGGTCCGAAAAATATGTTCCAGCTTACAAAATGCCGCCCACCCAAGCTGTATTCTCCTAGAAATCTCTGCTGGAATGCTCCTTGTCAAAAGATAGAACATGTCCCAAATAAACGTGGTGGTCGACCAGCTCCAGGCGCTCGTTCCCAACCATAACATCTGAAACTGAGTCATCCGGGACGCCTTTTTTTTTTAGGTGTGAAATCATCAAATATCCCCCCCGGCTCTGGGCGGAGCGGAGGGAGTGTGAGACTCTTGCTGACTAAAACCTTTCCTTCCTTGCAGGCTTCGGCCCTAAGGGACCCCTTCCTTAATGGTGGCATCTCTTTGAGGCGCGCGTGGAAAACGTACGCGCCGTCCGGCACAGGCCTGGTCCTGATCGGACGGTGAGCTAATCCGGTACGCCTAACATCACCTTCGTCTTGGACACGTTCATTCTTAACAAGCCGACTTGTAATTGTAAGGAAGCATCATATAGTTCATTTAACAAGCGTTTGAGGTCTTCCAGAGATTCAGCGAATAAAATTAGGTCATCCGCAAACCGAAGAGGCGACAAGTAGACACCATTGATGTTTATACCACGTTGGTCCCATTTCTTGTTCATAGATAAAAATTATTCTAATACTATACGTATGACGGAGAAGGTACGTCTTTCTCGTTCTCATTTTTGACGTGTAAAAGTGTTTGTACAAACCTACTTACAAAAATAAAATCATTTATCATCATGAGCCATATTTTAATTACTGTGGGCGTACTATGGGTAGTGTTGGTTATTGCGCAATAGAAAAACCGTTAGCAGTTCAAATCACATTCACACTAGCGAACCACACAGTGTTGGTACACGACACTATTAGATACGGAACGCGAGACAGTTTTTGAGCACATGTTGTCCGTACGATGTCCAATGATCAAGAGACTGCTCCACCTCGCTGTAGCACTCTCGACGAGTCCCACGAACTCGGTTAAACTGTCGAGTGCCACCAGCACGCGTAGCATGAACACTTCTATCTCTACGAAGAGTAGACCAAAGACTACAATATAATGCGGTGTAATTGCTTTTTCTATACAAATGACATTTCTTTTCTTCATTTTTGACATACCGCCTAGAAATCTTTCTACAATCTGTCATTTTGTCTTTCGTTTCCAACGATCTTTGTCTAGGTCCTTTTATATGTAGACTCTTTCAGAAGAAAGTTTTCTATCCCAAATGTCAAAATCACACTGACAATTATTGTCAGTTGTCTAAGGTAGTGAAGAGATTTTGTAATCGCTAAAGACAGTAGAAAACTTTCTACTCGACGGCCACAAAGTATATACGGTTATCTACAAAATCTCACGAAAAAAAAAAAACAAAATTCCCAAAATTCCAATGGCTTAACGTGCTCACGGAGGGGCTCGGTATGTAAAGATGGTCACCCATCCATGGACCAACCGCGGCAAGCGTAGCTTAACCTGATCGATCAACCTGTGCGGCTGTTATTATTTAGCCACGGACCCCTCCTTATAATGTGACTTAATATTAGTAAAAATTAGGAATCAAAAAGAAAAAAAGTCCTATGAAAAACAAAGAATTCTGAGTCGAATTAAGTAAAAGAGTGAATTTCCTAAAAAGTCTGCACGCGTAGCATGTGCACTGGATTGTCGACGGAAGAGTAGACAAAGATGACGTTCCGTGTAGACAGTACGACGGCAGCAAAGTAGAAAGAGTCAGCTGCATTTTTTATTAAATTCACTCTTTTATATAATTCGACTCAGAATTCTTTGTTTTGTCATCGGAATTTTTTTTTCTTTTTGGATCTTAATTTTTACTGATTCACATCACACACAGTTACTGAGTCTCATTCAGGGGTCCGTGGCTAAATAATAACAGCCGCACAGGTTGATCGATCAGGTTAAGCTACGCTTGCCGCGGTTGGTCCATGGATGGGTGACCATCTTTACATACCGAGACCCCTCCGTGCCTCTGAAAGCACGTTAAGCCATTGGCCCCGGCTGTGATTCGTGGATCTTTGATAGTCGTTACGGGATTTTGTAGATAACCGTCTAAACATTGTGGCCGTCGAGTAGAAAGTTTTCTACTGTCTTTAACGATTACAAAATCTCTTCACTACCTTAGACAACTGTCAGTTGTCAATGTGATTTTGACAGTTTGGGATGGAAAACTTTCTTCTGAAATAGTCTACATAAAAAAGGACCTAGACAAAGTCGTTAGAAACGAAAGACAAAATGACAGATTGTACAGGGATTTCTAAGGCGGTGTGTCAATAATGAAGAAAAGAAATGTCACTTTGTATAGAAAGCAATGTGTCTACTCTTCGTAGAGATAGAATTGTTCATGCTACGCGTGCAGATGGCGCTGGCGTCCCGATCAGTCAAACGAACGACTGACGTATATTCGACATGTATATTATGTTTGCTCATATCATAAAACTACATTGTTCCTTATTTGCTAACACTAATTGATTATTGTGAGACGATGAACTAAGTACAGAGTAATCAAACACCGCCAGAATCAAATCATTATTTACAACAAAATTCTTTGTTTCCGCTACAATTACAATGTAATAGGAATGAGCTCGCTCTGATAACATCGTAGATAATATGTTAATATTTATTTATTTTATTATGAATGTACACACAGTAAAAAGGATTTCTAAATACGACATATTAGATTGAGTACAAAGGTACTGCTTACCTATTTCTTAAGAAATTTCTTCCAGCAGACCTGCGAAAGGAGAAATGAAAAAGAAATGTAGACAACAAAATTATGAATGTCAATGTGACGTGTGTGTGTGTGCGTGATGTGATGTGTATGTATTGTGTGTGTGTGTCTGTGAGAACAAAAAGAGAAGAGTTTTGTATTTGTCACATTACTGGCGAAGCACATAAACCTCTGCTTACCCTTTGGTGAGCACAGACGTGATGTTATGTTATTTAGAAACTTCAAATAAACAGAATCGCATTTGGTTTGCTAATCATATTGTTTTTGCATTAAAACCTTTTAAAGGGCTTTGATAATCCCTGACATACCTACATGACTACTCACACTTATTCAGCTCTATTCAGTTTTTGTCCATAGAAAACAACGATTTCGTATGAGATGCGTACGCATCCGTTCAGCCGCGGAAAGCTGAACGGACTCCATACAAAATCGTTGTTTTCTATGGACAAAAGCTGAACAGAGCTGAATAAGTGTGAGTAGTCCCTTAATATGTTTACCTTTAATCTGCTGAATCAGTTGCCATTCAATTTAAGTTATTTTTCACTGTTAGGTTGCATCAGAGGTAAAATAACTGTGAACTGACTGTATTTAGTCCCACATCATAAATCTCATCTACGTGCATCCCACGCTTGGATCAGGTTTCTGCCGAGGGACTAAATACAGTGTCATCATCTACCTAGCTTTTATCCAACTATGTTGGCGTCGGCTTCCAGTCTAACTGGATCCAGGTATATGATCGACTACAGTAAACAAAATCAGAAAAATATATGATATTCTTAAGGATTATTATGCTAAGTAGAAAGTGTGTTGAAAATATAATAGGTAAAACTAATTTGATACGATAGAAAAAAATCATGAAGATACTTCTAAAACTTTCTTTTTACATTAAAAACCATACTAATATAATACATACAATCATTCTGATTTTTTTGTCAGATTATTCTACAAGCAACATACTAAAACACTAGTGTTTTAATTTTTTAGTCCAAACAATAGATTTTTTGTAAATAGATAATTGCGTCATATTTTGCAATAAATTACCAGCGTTGTGTCATCGCGCTTCTCTTTCTTTTCAATGCAGTCCGACAAAGACCGCGCTTTAGGTATACGATACCCCTTGGTAAGTGTTATTCCGTAAGACTGGTTGTCAGACTTTCGGGCTTCTGACGACCCGTAACGACAGTCAAGATTCAAGAATAGCCGTAAGATTCAAGAATGACAGCCGGGACCAACGGATGTTCATCCGTTAAGCACGTTCGTGCTTTCCGAGGCACGGGGGTCTCGGTCTGTAAAGATGGTCATCCATCCACGGACCGACCGCAGCAAGCGTAGCTTAACCTGATCGATAGATCAGTGCGGCTGTTATTACATAGTATTAAGGTAGGTATATTGTTATCATATTTTTGTTTAGGTATAATTATATAATTAAATTGTCTGTGTGGCCTTAAAGAATAGCACCACCCCATACTTCCCGTGGGTGTCGTAATAGGCGACTAAGGGGCGTACCGGAGAATGGGCGTTCTCTATGCATTCCACCACCATACCATACTGCGATCGCCAACCCGCCTGCCAAGCGTGGCGATTATGGCAAACCCCCCTTTTGGGGGAGGCCTATGTCCAGCAGTGGACGTCTTTCGGCTGAATGATGATAATTATAATGTGATTTTGGTTTCTCTAATCCAACCTACAGGGTACAATAAGGTTAAAAAAGTAATGTTTTTGATTGGAGTCGTACAAGACTTACTATGTCCAGTGCCGGATGAAGCCTACTTGGTGCCCTAAGCAATCCACGCCTGCCCTATCCACTAGTCGCCTCGTATTTTTCCAAAACATCGACAAGCGATTTGTAAAGATTGGCGCACATCTCTAGAGTGACTTTTGGGTCTTGTAATATCTTGCTGATAAACAGCCTTGTCTTTGATCTGTGTGGTGCCGGACTTAAAGAATAGCACCACCCCATACTTCCCGTGGGTGTCGTAAAAGGCGACTAAGGGTCGTACTGGAAAATGGGAAGCAGCGTTCTCTATGCATTCCACCACCATACTATACTGCGATTGCCAACCTGCCTGCCAAGCGTGGCGATTATGGCGAACCCCCCCATTTTGGGGGAGGCCTATGTCCAGCAGTGGACGTCTTTCGGCTGAAATGATGATGATGATGATGAAACAGCCTTGCCATTTATGTGCTAGCAAATACTGTTTCGGTGCTGTTTCTGCCTTATGGTGCCTCCCGAGACACGATGCCCTAAGCAATTGCTTAATTTGCTTATGGGCTAATTCTGTCACTGACTACGTCTGACTCTGTTTGACTTATTATTTAGTTATTATGAGTTTTTTTATCGCAACGCTAATTGGTATGTTTGTAGATAAAAAACACTGACCTGTATTATACAGCGTACTTGTATGATAGAGGTCATTGATAAAAACACACACAAATAAAATGCCATATTTAAAAAGGCAAAACAAGAACGATTAGATTCTCACTATAAAAAATCTCGTAAACAAATAATATGCTTGTTTTTATTGTTTTTTTTTTTTGGCTTCTTGATATCTAAAACAAGGGCCCCTACCTAATAAGCCTATATTGTTCCCACTGTTGGGACTCAGGACTCCTCTCTTTGATAGAGAGTGAGCCGTAATCCAGCGCGCGGACCCAGTACGGGTTCGGGGTTGCTAGATGTCACATGTCTTCGAATTTTTGTTTCTAGGACATGCTAGTTTCCTTACGATGTTTTCCTTCACCGTTTTGAGAGCGATGGTGATGAAACCATTTATAAAAAGTCGTAAGTCGCGGCCGTTACCTCTGGGCACTGCTCAAGTCTCTTATCAAAGCTAGGAGCCGTGTTTTCATAATTTAGTACTTCAGTCTGTTATATCATCATCATCATTTCAGCCGAAAGACGTCCTCTGCTGGACATAGGCCTCCCCCAAGCACCTCCAGTTCGACCGGTTCAGTGCTTCTCGCATCCAACGTGTTCCTGCGGCCTTCACAAGGTCGTCGGTCCACCTTGTGGGAGGCCTTTTAACGCTACGTCTTCCGGTTCGCGGTCGCCACTTCAGAACCTTTCGGCCCCATCGGCCATCTGTTCTGCGAGCAATGTGCCCTGCCCACTGCTACTTAAGTTTGGCAATTCTTCGGGCTATGTCTCTGTTTTCTGTTATATGGGTTTGGTTTATTAAGCTAAGCGCAGTTTAATAATAATAAAGATTTATTGTTCAACTAGGACTAGATGACATGGTAAGGTAATGTAATATAAAGCACAAGAATAAAGTTTCTTAATCTAGTTAGTGGGTGCCGTACTGCTCTCCTAGATAGGTTACAAAATAACCTGTATTTAGGAGAAACATCGTCATAAATGGTTGACTTATAACAGCAGTTTCTAGCCGTGGTGGCGCTCATGAGGGAGGGCTGCGCCCCAATTCAAAAATTGTGAAAATCTTCCTAGATTACTTTCGTACACTTTGTATAACTACAGGCTGTCCGCACCAGGCCGCAGTGCAGCGCACTGGCAGATTGCTCGCCAGACACATTTTTGCGTTGCGATGCGGCCCGTCTATAGTGTGCGATCACAGAACAGCTTTTATCTGTTCCGTGTGTGCAAAATACAGTAAGATAGGTATTTAGCAATGGTTCCTAATTCCGTGTAAAAAAACCTTTGATGACAGTATAGCCCAGTTATAAAAGAAGTCAAATAGATGGTAGTAGGTAAAAAAACCAGCTATATGAACTGTTATTACTTCGACAAAGGGTTTTAGGGGTATTGGCTATTTCAATATAACATTAATTTGCTAAGAGACTTGTGACTCGATACATCATACACAGAGACAAACGCACTGCTCCCATACCTTTCCCGCGCATTCGGGCGGACCGCATCGCACCGCAAATACGCCTGGCGAGCGATCCGCCAGTGCGTTGCGCAGAGGTCCGGTGCGGCCAGCCTGTAGTGTGCCATGATTCATCCAAAATCTACTAAAGACATGAAGGTGGAGTTTTGCAATGCGTCGAATTGCGCAAAAGGTTACCGGAGGCAGCGCGTTTGTCTCTATAATCTATTTGGTTTCTTTTAAGACTGAGCTTACTGTCATCACAAGTTTTTTAACGACACGGAATTAGGAAATAGCTGAACTTATCATCCGAATGTTATATTACACATATTTAAACTAACTCTTTTTTCCCGTGTCAGCAACTATATAGAACACCACCTGCTGCGATTCTGACATGTTTTATTACGTTTTTACAATTACCACTTCATGAGCCCAATTAGTGGTAATTAATTATTTCTTATGAAGAAAAAGAACCATTACTTAATATATTAGTTTTAACTACCAATATACAGGGTTACTTTTCAAAGACCATCCAAATTTTTAAATGGTGTTCTACCCATGAATATAAACAACTTTCACTATGGGGCCAACTCTAAAATCACGAAAACAAAAATCAGATGTTTCATACAAAACTTCAATACCTACTTGACCAAAATGTATGAAACAGCAAATTTTTTTTTCGTGATTTCAGAGTTGGTCCCATAGTGAAAGTTGTTTATATTCATGGGTAGAACACCATGTAAAAATTTGGATGGTCTTTGAAAAGTAACCCTGTAGTATTGCGCAATGTACCTAGTATTGTTTTTTAGTATTGCGTATCGGTTTGAAGTGCCGAAATATTATAAGCATTTGAGATGACGTGACCCACGAGGTAATGTTATAAGTTGCCGTACGCAGAGGTTAGAGAGGCCCGTGGCTAAATAATAACAGCCGCACAGGTCCAACGATCAGGTTGAGCTACATACCGAGACCCCTCCGTGCCTCGGAAAGCACGTTAAGCAGTTGGTCCCGGCTGTCATTCGTGGATCTTTGACAGTTGCTACGGGTAGTCAGGAACCCGAAAGTCTGACAACCAGTCCTACGAAGGGGTATCTTATTACCCAGTAACTGGGATGTGGAGATCAGATAGGCAGTCGCTCCGTGTAAAATACTGGTATTCAGCTGCATCCGGTTAGACTGGAAGCCGACCCCAAAATAGTTGGGAAAGGGCTAGGCAGATGACGCAGAGGTTATTGCCTGGTAGATCTAATATGCGTTGTTTGACTGGAGGTTATCGGAATTTGCCTGTTTTAGAATACATTTTAAAATCTCAATTTAGGTCCTGAAACAAATATGGGACACAGATACACAGGTACATCCATGTTTTATCGAAATTAACGGTTCAAAACTCGATAAATTCTAGTGTAACAATTGTAATAATTATATTGTCCGGAAAACCTCGCCTTAAGCAAGGAAAAGGTACCTGATACAAATCAAAATACTTAATACATAACCTCAAGGGGCTTACAGGACCTAAATACAAAAAGACGCAAGTTTTAGAAACAATCTATATTGTAACGTGGCAACACCACCAAGCAGTAGGCGTGGCCATCGATCGCGTCATCGAGTCTCAAGAGGTGGCGAGTTGATAAAACGAGCTGCGCAAGAACATTCTGCCCTTTTTTACCTGGACGGTCGGAGCGTACGGTTGTGCTAGGGTTTAGGAACTATTTCTGATATTTCTCATTTTATTTTGCTATTGTGCTTGTAATTATTTTCTTATTAAAATACATAAGTGTTGTTTTTGTGTTGTGTATATTTTTTTTTATTTAAATTCACTTCTGATCGCTAATATCAGAAGTGGGATAGTGCCTCATTTTGCCTACCCGCTTTTGTTATTCCTGATCGACATTTTATTAAGAAAATAAGTGTCTTGTTGATTTTAAAATCATTTTATAGTAGTTTTCATTTCATCAGGTAGAAGCTTAGTGAAGTCGAATAATGTCCGAACATAAATCTCGCTCTCGTAAACGCAAGCGTGATTCGAGTAAGGATGCGCTGGATGCTATCCTTGCCAGATTAAATACACTTGAGGAACGTTTTGCTACGCCGCCGCCGTCCAGGTTTCCTTTACAGGTTCCATCGACATCGCCGCAACCGGTCCTACCCGCGTTAGCAAATAGTGCAGTCACCGGTGATGTGCGCGATGACGACTCGACAATCGATCACGTACCACCCTCAATATCTCGGGAAAGTACCTCAACCGGCGGAGATACAACTGGCAGAATCGTAGAGGCTATCAATTCATTGGTTAAAGTGCGGTCTAATAATTATTTTATTTCTAACTTTGACCCACATGTTCACAATATAGACGTTTGGTGCAAGGAAGTAGATAGGGCTAAAGAAATTAACGGATGGGACGATAACGAGTGTTTGTCGCGAATTGGAAACTGTTTAAAGGGAGACGCGCGTGTTTGGTTGGACGAGTGGTCTAGCACCGATCGTTCATGGACCTCATTCAAAAGGGAGTTTAAAACATTGTGCCCGCGAACCGTTGATATTGCGACCATTCTTTACGAAGTGATGACCAAAGATTCTAAAAGTTATGCTACTTATGCCGAATACGCTAGGCGTTCGTTATTGAGGTTGGGACTGGTTAAGGGATTGTCTGACGAGTTAATTGTTGCCATAGTGTTAAGGGGTGTTACTGATCCGCATATTAAGGCCGCAGCCACTAATGCTAAATTACAATCCGGTGATCTAGTACAATTTCTGTCAATGTATGTAAAACCAAAAAATGATTTTCGGTCTACCCGCGATAGTTCTCGCGCATCACGCCCTGGTTCTAGTTCTTCCACCGTCCGGCATAATGAAAATAAGAAAGGGGTTAGCAACTTAAAATGTCATTTTTGCGGAAAGATTGGACACAAACGTATAGACTGTTACAGTGCTAAGAGAGTGCGGTCTAACAACGGATCGGAGTCAAAACCGTCTGAAACACAGACACCGTCACCTTCAACGAAAACATGTTCATTTTGTAAAAAAATTGGCCACGTAGTCAATGATTGTTTTGCCAAACAGCGTTCCGAATCAACCAAACTTAACTCGCATAGTGTAAATTTTTGTAGAAAATCGGATGATAGTGCCTCGAAATCAACGACAGATGTTACAAGCGCTGTAATCGAAGGGGTACCGGTAGATGTGTTAGTAGATAGTGGTTCTTGCATCTCACTCATATCGAAGTCGTTGTTGAAATATTTTAAGGCTAACCAGAAACCGACCCATCGTGTTTTACGGGGTATAGGAAGTCAGCTAGTCGAATGTACCTCCTATGTGACGCTAATTATTGAACTACCCCACATGTCTATCGAAGCCGATCTTTACGTAGTCCCACATAGTTGCATCAGCACACCGGTTATAATAGGTACCGATATATTGAATCGCGCGGGTGTCACGTATATTCGACGGAACGGTGTTCAGCTGTTAACGCGTTCAGATATGCCTGTATCTGTGAACAATATCACTGATAAATCTGATAATAGTAAAGTGAACACGCCTCTTGAAGGTGAACAAAAGGAATTACTTTTGTCGGTTATACGTGATTTTTCGAATTACTTTATATCGGGCACGGCTACGTCTACAGTTACGTCAGGTAGCATGAAAATAGAAGTTTCCAATACTGAACCAGTGTGTTACAGACCGTATAAATTGTCGTATGATGAGAGACTTCGCGTTCGCAATATTATTAATGATTTAATGAGCAAGGGCATTATACGGGAATCTGAATCTCCATACGCGAGCCCCGTGATATTAGTTAAAAAGAAAGACGGCACTGATAGAATGTGCGTGGATTATAGGGTCTTGAATTCACGTACTGTTAAAAATAAGTTTCCTTTGCCCCTCATAGAGGATCACATTGACAGGTTAGGGTCAAGTAAATTCTTCACGAGTTTAGATATGGCGACAGGTTTTCACCAAATTAGTATGGAGGAAGACTCAATCGCCAAAACCGCGTTCGTAACCCCAGAAGGCCACTTTGAATATTTAAAGATGCCGTACGGTCTTACCAATGCACCAGTCGTATATCAGAAAATAATTTCAAAAACTCTCAAGCCGCTCATTGATTCGGGAAAGGTTCTGGTATATATCGATGACGTGCTGCTAATGTCCAACACGGTACACGAAGGGTTATTTTTATTGCGACAAGTCCTAGAAACGCTTACTTCGTCAGGGTTCTCGATAAATCTAAAGAAATGTACGTTCCTCAGCACTGAAATAGAGTATCTGGGAAGGGTAATTCATAATGGTCAGGTCAGGCCGAGCACGCGTAAAGTACAAGCACTAGTCGAGTCTAAAAAACCTAGTAATGTTAAACAAATTCGACAATTTCTTGGCCTTGCGGGCTATTTTAGAAGGTACATTCCAAATTACGCACGACGAACTGCATGTATTTCACGCCTAACCAAAAAAAACATTCCGTTTGAGTGGGGAGTTGAACAAGACAATGCCCGTAAGTACATTATCGATTGCTTAACAAACGAACCCGTTCTCGCTATTTACGACCCCCAATTAGCGACTGAAGTACATACCGACGCAAGCGCAATCGGTTATGGCGCAGTCTTGATACAAATTCATGAGGGAGGACTTAGGCGCGCCGTAGCGTATTTTAGCAAATCAACTCAGGGCGCGGAGTCTAAATACCACTCATACGAATTAGAAACGTTGGCTGTGGTAAAGGCCCTTCAAAATTTTAGGAAATACTTGTTAGGGATTTCTTTCAAGATCGTTACGGACTGTAATGCTTTAAAGTTAACTGAGCGAAAGAAAGATTTACTTCCACGCGTAGCTAGGTGGTGGCTTATCATGCAGGACTTTCATTATACTTTTGAATATCGGAAAGGGTCTTTAATGTCTCATGCTGACTATTTAAGTAGGAACCCTATAGATGTATGTCACATTCAAAACCCCAAAAATTGGGCTAAGTTAGCTCAATCCGCTGATGAGGAGACACTTAAGCTTATCGATAAAGTCAATAATGGTCAATTAGATTCTACCCGATACGTCATAAAGAATGGTCTCTTATATGTTAAGTACTCTCCCATCGGCGAAGAATCTCGCTTATTATGTTATATTCCTAAGGGGTACAGATTGAGTTTACTTCATGTATTTCATGATGATCAAGATCATATTGGGTATGATAAGACGGTAGAACTCATTTTGCGGCATTTCTGGTTCCCTGGTTTACGATCATTTGTTAGAAAATATCTCAAACACTGTATTGTATGCCTATCCCACAAACGAGTGCCACGTGCGCCTCATCAACCCATAGAATCATGGTCTAAACCGGACGCTCCATTTTCGATTATACACATGGATGTACTTGGTCCCCTGCCCGAATCTCAAGGCTTTAAGTACGTATTAATTATAATTGATGCATTTACAAAATATTGTCTTTTGTACTCTCTCCATCGTCAAGACACAAACGAGTTGAAACGAGCATTTACGGACGCGATCTCATTATTTGGTTGTCCGAGACTTCTAGTCACGGATAGGGGGCGGATGTTTGAGAGCGCTGCCTTTCAAGACATGGTCAGGTCTTTTGGCAGTGACGTCCATTTCATTACGCCAGGTATGCACCATGAAAATGGGCAGGCTGAGCGTTATTGTCGAACTCTGCTAAACCTGCTCCGCATTGAAGTTAACCATAAAGGTCAGGATTGGTCAGATGTGTTGTGGAAAACCCAACTTATTTTAAATAGTACGAAACACAGTACGACCTGTATGTCCCCCCTCCAACTGCTTATTGGCAGTGACTCTGCCACTCCCATCATACGTGCTCTTGTCCGTGATGTTGCGGTAAATATCGCTACTCCGAACCGTGAAGCGACTATGGCGCTGCGAAGACAACGTGTCTCGTCACTACTATCAAGTAACCAGCAAAAGCAAGACGATTATGTGAACAAAGGTCGCAAATCACCTCGTGTGTTTAATGTTAACGATAAGGTGTTTGTTATTAAAACTTCACAGGCTGTAGGAAAATTAGATTCCTGCATGCGTGGGCCCTACAAGGTAATGAAACAACTTCCACATCATCGGTATGCACTGGAGTTATTGGCTGGCTCGTACGGAAAGTGTACAGAGGCTGCAGCTGAAAACATGGTAGCATGGGCAGGAGAGTGGACTCCCGAGACATGCGCAGCATTTTTTGATTGTGAGTTGCTTATACTGATTGTCTTATGTCTTACTGTTGCTTACTCATTTAAAGTACTGTCTATGTTCACGTTGACATTGAGATGTGTTCTCTGTCACGGCAGATGGATTACTCATTTGGAGTACTTCCATATCCACGTTGACATTGAGATGTGTTCTCTGTCACGGCAGATGGATTACTCATTTGGAGTACTTCCATATTCACGTTGACATGGAGATGTGTTCTCTGTCACGGCAGATGGATTACTCATTTGGAGTACTTCCATATCCACGTTGACATGGAGATGTGTTCTCTGTCACGGCAGATGGATTACTCATTTGGAGTACTTCCATATTCACGTTGACATGTGAGATGTGTTCTCTGTCACGGTTAATGAATTGCTTAATTGAAGTAATTTCTATGTTCACTTTACCAGTGGTATTGAGTGTGATTCTCTACCAACAGTGGTTTAGTAAAAATGAATGGGGGCCCTCAAGAGATTGATCTGTATGAACGAATTTGAACGATTTGCGTAAGAAATGAGTATACGATATGATTGTATGAATAATGTGTGAAAGACATGTTTTTGAAAGGTGTGTGTATTTGTTTAAAGTATAAACAAATTCTAATTAGCCCAATGTATTTGTGTATTACAGCGGAGTCGGACGACTCGTTGCAAGATGTATCGGCGGAGCCTCGGGCGAGGACAAGATGCGAAGACATTGGCGTAGCGGACGAGGACGACCGCCCGTCAGGAGAGGCCGTGTAACGTGGCAACACCACCAAGCAGTAGGCGTGGCCATCGATCGCGTCATCGAGTCTCAAGAGGTGGCGAGTTGATAAAACGAGCTGCGCAAGAACATTCTGCCCTTTTTTACCTGGACGGTCGGAGCGTACGGTTGTGCTAGGGTTTAGGAACTATTTCTGATATTTCTCATTTTATTTTGCTATTGTGCTTGTAATTATTTTCTTATTAAAATACATAAGTGTTGTTTTTGTGTTGTGTATATTTTTTTTTATTTAAATTCACTTCTGATCGCTAATAATATATATAAAATTCAAAGTTCTGACTGACTGATTGACTGACTGATATATCAACGCACAGCCCAAATCGCTGGACCTAGAGACTTGAAACCTAGAAGGTGTGTTCTTTGTGAAGAGTAAATATTCACTAAGAAAGAGTTTTTGGGAATTCAACCCCTAAAGGGTTCAAATAGGGGATGGAAGTTTATATGAAAGTCTAACAGTTTTGAAGTTAGGATCTTCTAATTTTGTATTTAGGCTGACAATTGAAAATTAATTTATACGTGTCTCAGCGTTTTTGATAATTCCACCCCCGAAGGGTTAAAAAGTGGGATGAAGTTGTGTATAGAAAGTCATTAATTTTCGACGCAAAAATCACTAAATTTATTATCTAGGCTTATGATTGGAAGCTAACACAAAGGTGTTGTTAGAATTTCATCCATTAAGGGGGTGAAAAGGGGGATGAAATGTTGTCCTGACTGACTGATATATCAACGCACAGCCTAAAACGCTGGTCGGTACCGCTGGGTAGAGAAATTAATTTTGGAGGGTGTGTTCTTTGTGAAGAGTAGATATCCACTAAGAAGGGGTTTTTGGAAATTTAACCTTTAAGGGGTGAAAAGAGGGGATTTTGTTTGTATGAAAAATCTTATTCCTTGAGTTAATAACCATGAAACTTGGCACGAATAATTATCTAAATAAATTATGAAGTTTGGCTTTTTTTTCTAAACTACCCCCTGAAGGGGGATTGAGAGGTGTCAAAGTTTGTATGGAAGAATTTTAACGCGTGGTCCAATTAACTCGAAACTCAGTATTCATACTTAAGACCGAAAATAAAGAATGTGTATCATCGTTTTTCGAAAATTTACCCCTAACGGGGTGAAAAGTTAATTTTATAGGGGAAGTCTTTACTGCGTGGCTTGATTAACTCGAAAATTGGTATAGACAATCTTTGAGTCGAGTAATGAACACATCCCAAACAATTTTACGAAATTCCACCCCTGTGGGGGTGAAAAACGGAGATACAATTTATAAGAAAAATCTTTTTCATTTGGTTAACAAACTTGGCAAGAATACTTGCCTAAGCAAGTAATAAAGTTTATCATTATTCGTTTATCAAAACACCCCAACACCCCTTATGTTGGGGTGTTAAAGTTTGTGTGGAAGAATTTTAACGCGCGGTCCGATTTACTCGAAACTCTGTATTAATACTTTTGACAGAAAATAATCAATAATAACAGCCGCACAGATCGATTGATCAGGTTACGCAGGCTACGCTTGCCGCGGTTGGTCTGTGGATAGGTGTCCATCTTTACATACCGTGACCTCTCCGTGCCTCGAAAAGCACGCTAAGCCGTTGGTCCCGGCTGTCATTCGTGGATCTTTGACAGTTGCTAGGGGTGGTCAGAAGCCCGAAAGTTTGACAACCAGTCTTATCAAGGGGTATCGTATTTGGGTTGTGGAGGTCAGATAGGCAGTCGCTCCATGTAAAATACTGGTACTCAGCTGCATCCCGTTGGACTGGAAGCCGACCCCAACATAGTTGGGAAAAGGCTAGGCAGATGAAGAATCAATAGTAATGTATGGGGTTTTCGAAAATTATTGACCCCATAACGGGACAAAAAGTGGTAATTCGATTTATAAGGATTTTAATGAGTGCCTTGATAAACTAAAAAAAAATGGTACAAATAAATTTGGACATGAAACTTGGCACAAATAATTATCAAGTTCGAATTTTTTTGGAATTCTAAACTAACCCAAAGGGGAGATTGGGGGTGTCAAATTTAGTATGGAAAAATTTTAATGCGCGGTCCCATTAACTCGAAACTCAGTACCTATCTAAGACCAAAATAAATAATAAAATGGTTCAGGGTTTTTCGAAAATCTACCGCTAATGGGGTGAAGAGGGGTAGTCAATTTCACAGGGCAGAATTTTATTACGAGGCTTGATTAACTCGAAAATTGTTATAAATAATCTAGATTATGTTTCAAAATTCCACCCCTATGGGGATAGAAAGAGGGGATACAGTTTATATGAAAAATCTTATTCATTTGGTTAGTAAATTAGAAACTTGGCAATATTTGGGTCAGTAAATAATAAAGATTGTCACTTTTAGTTTAAAAAATCCCTCACAGAGGATTTGGGGGGTGACAAAGTTGATGGATTAGAAAAATATTTAACCCGCTGTTGGATTAACTTAAACTCGGTACTACTAAAACAAAAAATACTTAACAAAGTGATTTAGGGTTTTTCAAAAATTGACTCCTACGAAGGTGGAAAATTCTACTGCTTGCTTCCATTAACTCGAAAATGGGTATGGGTCTTTGAGTCAAGTTATGAACACATCCCAAACGATTTTTCAAAATTACTCTCCTGGGGGGGTAAAAAGCTGGGATACAGTTTATTTGAAAAATCTGATCCCTTTGAGCTATAAACTAAAAAATTGGGCCGAATACTTATTTAAATCTAAATAAATGATAAAAATCATAAACATACATTTTCGAAATTATAAGGGTAAAGTACGAATTTCACGCGGACGAAGTCGCGGGCAGAAGCTAGTAAAAGTATATGATCGATTACAGTAAACAAAATCAGAAAAATATATGATATTCTTCAGAATATATATGCTAGAGATAGTGTGTTGAAAACATAATACAACTAATTTGTTACGATAGAAAACAATCATGAAGATACCTCTAAAAACCTAATTTTTCCAATAAAAACAATACTAATTTACATAAAATCGTTCTGATTTTTTGTCAGATTATTCTACAGGCAACATACTAAAATACTAATGTTTTAATTTTTTTGTCCAAACAATAGATTTTTTGTAATAAAATAATTGTCTGTGTGGTGCCGGACTTAAAGAATAGCACCACCCCATACTTCCCGTGGGTGTCGTAAAAGGCGACTAAGGGGCGTACCGGAGAATGGGCAGCAGTTCCACCACCATACCATACTGCGATCACCAACCCGCCTGCCAAGCGTGGCAATTATGGCAAACCCCCCCCCTTTTGGGGGAGGCCTATGTCCAGCAGTGGACGTGTTTCGGCTGAAATGATGATGATGATGATGATGAATAAAATAATTGCTTCATATTTTGCAATAAATTACCAG
Organism: Mesoligia furuncula; assembly: GCA_916614155.1. NCBI lineage: Eukaryota > Metazoa > Arthropoda > Insecta > Lepidoptera > Noctuidae > Mesoligia > Mesoligia furuncula. The sequence goes on from OU744810.1 coordinate 4,312,961, forward strand.
CGTTGTGTCATCGCGCTTCTCTTTCTTTTCTATGCAGTCCGACAGTGACCGCGCTTTAAGGTCCCTTAATAGCACGCCTAAATTCCACGAAGTGTTCAGCAAAAGTGTAATAAACCCACATTTCGCCAGTTTTATTTATGTCCCACGTAACAGTGAGCTATTGCCATCAACCAGGTATAAATGAATACTCTTCTGTAAAAAACTAATTGCCACTTGACACGGAAGACTTTTCTGCTATTCGCTTTTGGCTGCTGTTTTTACTTTAACTCTCAAAGGTCAATACAAAACCATTATGGACTGAATACCACACAAAAAATGTTGCCCAAAATTTACAACATCCCGAACAAGTGCCGTAAAGGCCCGTTTTCACGAAGATGAGTTGACGAGTTATTACTTAACTAGCTTCCGCCCGCGACTCCGTCCGCGCGGATGTAGCCTATTGCCATCAACCAGGTATAAATGAATACTCTTCTGTAAAAAACTAATTGCCACTTGACACGGAAGACTTTTCTGCTATTCGCTTTTGGCTGCTGTTTTTACTTTAACTCTCAAAGGTCAATACAAAACCATTATGGACTGAATACCACACAAAAAATGTTGCCCAAAATTTACAACATCCCGAACAAGTGCCGTAAAGGCCCGTTTTCACGAAGATGAGTTGACGAGTTATTACTTAACTAGCTTCCGCCCGCGACTCCGTCCGCGCGGATGTCGGTCTTCGCGTGGATGGTTTATTTCTCCATTTTGAGTAACTCTGACAATGACATCTTATAAATATCTATTGGACCCAAATACGGCTAAGCCTATAATAATTAAGGAGATCCCTCTATTGAGCTACTGCTGTTGAGCTCGCGTTCTGTAGTAAGTTTTTTTTTCATAGTAATTCCGACCTTGATAAGTAGCATGTAGCAGTAAATTACTGACAGTGACGAAAAGTTTGCAATAATAAAAAAGTGATCGTGACAATGCGACAGAAAGTTAATTGAGAGCTTCAGCATACGCAACATTGTTAGTGAGCTCGTCCGGAATATGAACATGAAGATTTCTTGGACTGCTCACATGGGAAAGAGCTACGTAAAGTTGCCCGTGTGAAAAACAACTCGCGGTAAGATCTTCGCCAGCAACTCCTAGGGTCTGACCTTGAGCCTTATTTATTGTCATGGCGTAACATAAAGCTACAGGAAACTGTATTCTCTTAAATTGAAATGGAAAATTATCCACTACGGGTAATGCAACGTGTGTTCGCGGTTCTACAGAACAACGACTATGAATACAACCGAAAAATAAGATTTTTTTTTTCTACGTATTTTTCCAGGATAAAAAGTATCCTATTTTATGCCCAGGATAATAAGGTATAATTATACTAAGTTTCATCGAAATCGAACCGTTAGTTTTCACGTGATGCCTGCATATACAGACAGACAGACAGACAGACAGACAGACAAAAATTTTTTTAATCACATATTTGGGTTTGGTATCGATCCAGCAACACCCCCCGCTATTTATTTTTTCAATATTTTCAATGTACAGAATTGACCCTTCTACAGATTTATTATATGTATAGATTCTGGGCTTAGCGAGCCATAAGAGATACATTACAGACACAGAAAGGTTGAAAAGCTAACAGTATGATTCCAAATGTTGGTCACACAAATAACAAACGCCCAAATTTTCAATTAATTTCCTTTTATTTTTCAAACGTAACACATTATGCTAGACATTTTTAATATTGTAGAAGTAGGTAACATGTGATTAGAAGAAATACAATTGTGCGGCTTTCTACCATCCTAACTAATATTGTAAATGCGAAAGTAAGTTTGTTTATTACCTTTTTATGTCTAAACCACTGAACCGATCATCCTGAAATTTTGCATATACGTTGTCAGGTGTACAGAAACGGACATAGGGTACCTATCATCCCGAAAAAAAGCGCTGTTCCCGAGGAAAACAACAATAACGTTATTAAGATGATAGATGGCCCCATGTGTCTATCAAATTAAAAACAAGACAACGTCTGTCGGGTCAGCTAGTAAATATATAATGTTAGATTAGACGTGTGTCACGTTAAGCCCTTTGTATGCAGCGGTGCTATTCTGTAAAAATCTCACCGTGAAAACTTAGGTGAAGTGAGCGCGGAGTGAGCTGTCAATAGTGTCAATTCCTAGCAAAAACAAACTCACTTCACCTAAGTTTTCGTCAGTTCTGTCACGGCACTCGTGTAGATCGCTCGCACGCGACTATCGATTACGGTGTAGAAATTTTAAGTTAATTATATTGTCGCGCTCATCGGTAATGCAGGATTATACCTAATAATGGCCACAGATGATTGTGGAAAAATAAAAACAAACTTGGATCAAATTGATACGGAAGAAGTGAGTCAGTTAGCTGGATGGATGTCGCATCTAGAAGATGAAGAAAATAAAAATGATTCGTTGGATAATATTCATGAAACGAACTGCTGCGAAGTACAAATCATGGAGGAAGATGTAGTACTACATAAGCCGATAAAACGAGGAAGAGAAGAGGATGAACAAAGCTGGACTAAAGTTGAGAGTAATAGAGGAAAGAAACAGAAACAAATCAAGAAGGAGGTATTTATTTGAAGTAAAGAGAAATTACCTAAACAGTTTGCTATCGCAAAAATGTTTTGCAACATGGGAATGACTGACATAAACCATATTAAGTACATTAATCCATATAAGTTAAAAATTCAGGTCTCGACTGAGGAATGTGCAGGCAAGTTGTTGGACTGTCAGGAATTCCAAAATAAAGAGTGGAAGGTGTATAGTGCAATGGATGTAAACATTTCCTACGGTATTATACGGGACGTGGACCTCGAGCTGTCTGACGAGGAGGCATTAAAAGCGATCAGGTGTCCAAATGATATTCAAATCGTAACATTAAAAAGGCTACAAAAACGAGATGATACAGGTGTATGGGTGCCTAGTGAGGTTGCTAAGGTGGGCTTCAGGGGCTCATACCTGCCAGCATTTATATATGTGGATTATCTATGCGCCAAAGTTGAACCTTATATTTTTCCGGTAACGCAGTGCTCAAACTGTTGGAAGTTTGGTCACGTAAAAGCAAGATGCACGTCAAAAAAATCTATATGCCCTAAGTGCACAGAAGAGCATAATAATTGTGAAGTTAAAATATTTAAATGCGTGAACTGTCGGGGTGACCATATGGCGCTAAATAGAAGTTGTCCAGTCTATGCTCGAGAGAAACGCGTGAGGGAGCTTATGGCAGAATACAACTGTACATATCAGGTAGCCTGCAATATGTATGTTAGACCCAAGTCACCAATTTTACAAGCAGTGAGAGATATCGATAAGCCAAAGATCGACAACAACAACAGCTTTAGTGGTTTACTATTAGAAGAATCAGAAAACGTGTATAAATATACTCCGAGTCAATTTCCATCTTTGTTTACGCAGAATCGACCGAAATCGCCGCAAGGAAGTAATAAAAATAAGCAATCACATTCGCAAAACATAGGTAAATCGGAGTGGTGGGGACAGCGGGAGTCGCCGGACTGCATTCCAAAGCAACCAGCTGCTACTGATAACGATCTCGGTGACAATGTAAACAGCGAGCGGCAAGTACATTTTGATGAGTTAATTACACGATTGAAAGATATTATTTATATGCGAGATCTGAGTATAAAAGAAAAGTTTAATAATATTATTAAGTGTTGTATTGAATGGTTAGTACTAGTTGTGGTAGATCATATGTCTGAGTGGCCTATTTTGAATAAGTGTTTAGAGTATTTTTTCGGACTTAGTAAGTAATGGATCATAAAAACAAAATTGTTAAATTAAAGTTATTGCAGTGGAACGCACAAAGTTTAAGACCTAAAATTAAAACATTGGAGAATCTTTTATTGATAGATAAAATTCATATATGCATTATATCTGAGACCTGGCTTGAACCAGACAGTCATTTGAAAATTGGTTCTTATAATATTTTTAGACAAGACCGGGATGATTCATACGGCGGGATTGCAATTGTAGTTCATAATTCTATCAAAGCACAGATCACTAACTTTAAGTTACATAATCGAAACATTCAAGTTCTCCATATTAAAATATTTAACTGTAACTTCTTAGAAAATATTGTTGCGGTGTACTGTCCTCCTAATATTAACACTACTGATGAAGATTGGAAAATGCTATTTTCTAAATGGTTGTTGAGGATGGCTATGTTTAATTCTCATAAAAATGGAAACACGATCACTTTTTTGGCATATATTTTCCACACACAGACAGTGACAGCACAAAAACATAAGAAAACATTTTATAAAAAAGGAAACAAATATGGTTATAAAAAAGGTTGGTTGCTGGTCGTCAACATGGCCCCCGACGGTGTGAATGCACCAATTTACTGGCAGGCAACCAGCAACACCACCTTGCGAGTGGGTCGACGCAGCACGCCCCCCTTCGTTGTGACGTCCACCACTCTAATTACTCCGTCTCTCCCCGGGTGCACTGCCGCGATTCGCCCACGGGGCCATTGGTTCCTGGGTAGCGTGCCATCTGCGATAAAAACTAGGTCGCCCACCCTTAACGGACGAGCCTCCTGCAACCGCCTCCTGGGTGTGAGCGTGGGCAGGTACTCTCGTACGAACCGCTGCCAGAAGTGGTCTGCTAGCCTACACCATGGCCCCCGACGGTGTCATGTTGACGACCAGCAACCAACCTTTTTTATAACCATATTTGTTTCCTTTTTTTATAAAATTTATTCTTATGTTTTTGTGCTGTCACTGTCTGTGTGTGGAAAATATATGCCAAAAAAGTGATCGTGTTTCCATTTTTATGAGAATTAAACTTAGCCATCCTCAACAATGGTCAAATAAAACTTTTATAGGGGGAGATTTTAACGGGCATCATACAAATTGGTCATACAAAAGCGATCGCAGGGGTTTACAAATTCACGATGCAGCTGATGATTGGCAGTATGTTTCCCTCAATAATGGAGATCCTACCAGACTTAAGTTAGTAATAAATCAGCTTCAAAAAAGTTCACCTGACGTCACTTTTGCATCATCAGATATTGCACTTCGGTTCAAGTGGAGTGTTTTACACGAAAACTTAGGTAGTGATCACTTAATGGTTCTTATAACCACTGAAATAACACGTAATAACTTAATAAAATCAAAACGTAATTTTAAAAAGGGAGATTGGCAAAAGTATAAAGAAATAATTTCAAGTAAAATAAGTAGTGTTAGTTTCACAGGCGACACCCAACAAATGTATGATGATATTATAGATTTAATTAATTATGCGTCACAAGCATCAATTCCAGACATAAAGATTTGTGAAGACCCCACCAGCAAGTTCATTCCAAGAACATATTGGTCCCCCCAATTATCTAGGGCGGTTGCGGAGCGTAGATTGGCATTAGCACAGGTCAGGAAGAACCCCATCCCCACAAATTTTATCATTCTTAAACAGAAGGTTGCTACAGCACAGAGACTAATGCGTAAAGCTAGTGCAGAATCTTTTCATCAGTTCTGTGACAGTATGAGTGAGATGGTGTCTAGTAGCGAGTTGTGGAATAAAATGCGGTGGCTCAAAGGATATCGCACTAGTAGAATTTGTTTGGATGCAGACAGGGCTGATGAGTTCTTACGACAATTGACGCCAGATTACGTTCTGCCCTTATGTCCTGCCTTTAATTCAATTAATTTACAGTTGGAGGCACAGATTTCGGAACAGGAACTACTTAATGTACTGAAGTTGAAGGATACCGCTCCAGGAGTTGACGATATTTCCTATTCAATGATTTATAATTTTCCCAGCAAACAGTTGATAGTTGATTTATTTAACAAATGTTTGTCCAAAGGTGAGGTTCCAAGACCGTGTAGGAATGTTATAGTGGTGCCTGTACCGAAACCTGGTCGCGACCCAGGCCACATAACATCTTTGAGACCTATAGCACTCATATCTTGTCTTTGCAAAACCTTACACAATATTATAACGCGACGTCTTGAATGGTTTTTTGAAAATAAGGGTCTTTTTTCCAAGAATACAGTGGGATTTAGAAGATCTCAGTCATGCCTGGACAATCTTGTACGACTAGTATCACACATTCAAATAGGTTTCACAAATAATCAAAAGACATTGGGATGTTTTGTTGACATAGAAAACGCATATAATAATGTCAGTATATTGAAAGTTGTGTCTAAGCTGGATGAGATGAGGGTGGGGGCTTCTATATGTAGATACATATGGGAATATCTAAAGGAGAGACATTTAACTGTGTCACAAGTAGGGAGTGAAGGTTCACTTACAAGATGGACATGTAAGGGATTGCCCCAAGGAGACCCTATGTCCCCAATTTTGTTTAACATCGTCACTAGTGATATATGTAAAGAGATTATGAGTGTGTATGTATCCCAATATGCCGATGATTTTGTCCTCTATATTTCTGGACAGGACATTCAATTTTTGACCACAACTCTTCAGGAAGCCATAGGTAATTTAATAAATTTGTTAGGAGTATTAGGCCTGGAACTATCTCCCACGAAAAGTAAAATATGTTTATTTTCTAGGGGAAGGACATTACAGCAGGCAAATGTCAATATCAAAAATTTCAGTTTAGAAAACGTCCCGGTAGTTAAATATTTAGGTCTCTGGATAGATTCATCTTTGAGATGGCGTAAACAGATCAATGAAACCTGTGAAAGAAATAGGAGATTTTTGAATGTTTTTAAGGTGCTAGCAGGTTCGTCGTGGGGAGTCCATCCTTTGCATTTAAGACGACTATATATTGCAATTATTCGTAGTCGGTTAGATTATGCAAGCTTTTTGTTTGATAATAGCGCTAACACCAACATTTCGAGATTGGACAAAATCCAAAACCAAGCTATGAGAATAGTTGGCGGTTTTTTAAAAAGTTGCCCAATCCACGCGATGGAATCAGAGTTATGTCTGCCACCATTGTTTGTTCGTCGGAAATATTTAGCTGCAAAATTTTGCTTAAAAGCTAAGTCTATTGTTGACGGTGAAACCATTTCAATTATATCAAAATTAACATCAAAATGCGAACAGGAATTATATTGGCGCAATAAGAAAAAACCGTTGCTAACTATCGTATACAGTGAAATGTCCAATCAAACTTTACATCGTTCGAATATGCTAGAGATGTTCTCATTGTCGACATGGATGGCAAATATTGATATTAAGTTACACATTAAACTCAGTATTAATGATATGACAGGACCGAAAAGATCTCATAATTCTGTAGCACTTTTAAGGAAATCTGTAGAACGATTGCACAAAATTATGACGGATTCTATCAGATTTACAGTGATGGGTCCAAAGACGATAATGGAACAGGAGCAGCCTTTTTTGATCCTCAATCTAACACGGGAGCTAGTTTCACATTGAACAGCAAAATATCCATAATGGCGGCGGAATTGTATGCTATTTTGGAAAGTCTATCGTACATGATGTCATGCAGTTATGCTAAATTTGTGATATTATGTGATTCAAAAAGCGCTTTGCAGCATATAGCTCGGTGCACCTCGGGCATACGAGGTCTGCCCGTAGCTTATTCCATACTAGACTTATACCTAAGATTGAGGGAAACTGGTAAAATTGTTAAATTCCTATGGATACCATCACATGTTAGTCTGATAGGAAACGAACAAGTAGACAAGTTGGCAAAAGCAGGAACTTATGAAGGAATATCTGTCAATCATTTACCCTTCTTCACAGATATACTAAGAGATTTTAAAACAAACTGCAATAAGATGTGGAAAGAATACTTTGACAAGAGGTCTGTGGAGAAGGGTATATGGTACAGAACAATTCAGTCTGAACCGCCAAGGATTCCCTGGTTCTCTGAAGTACAGATGAATAGACGATTGTTGGTAACAAGCATGCGTCTGCGATCCGGGCACATTCCATTGAATGCGTTTGGGTATCTTATGAAGGTTGTTGATACTCCAAATTGTGTGATTTGTAATACGAGGGAGGACACCTACCACGCTTTGGTGGAGTGTGCTCGGGTTGGGACAGATCGGAGAGCTTTGGAATCAGAAGCGGGGCTTAGGTTAAGGGATGTTGGCATGTGTAATTTGATCTTGTCTAAACCTACATCCAAATTAGCTATTAAGTTGTATTACTTGATTGTTAAATTAATTAAGTTAAGATCCTAGTTGTTAAATACTCTCTATTTATTTTGTAACTCTACGAGGCTGGCATAATCGCTTCGCGATTAAAGCCTTTTTCTAAATAAAGATATAAAAAAAAAAACCTAAGTTTTCACGGTGAGATTTTTACAGAATCGATCGGAAGTTCCCAGTTTCTTTACGGTTTCTGTGCGGCGTATGAACCGCACTATAGAAGCTGTACAAGCTTCCTCAGTGATCCATACAACGCGGCGAAAAAACTGTAGTTTTTCACAAGAAAAACGTGTGTGTACAAAAGCCCTTTTAGGTTGTTACCTACATTTAACATAAAATTCTTTCATCTTTGAGGTTTAAATACTTTATTCTCCAAAAGACAAAAGAGCCACTTACATGCGAATATAAGGTAACATATATTGTAATAAACTTATTCTAGTCTAATTATTTTCTTCTTACAAAACTTATTTACATAAATAGAACTACTTACAACTAGATACAGATATAGGTAATGTGAGTTGATAATATCAGTTAACTTTTTAGTTATTTATTTGCAGTTCTTTCAACAAAAAATGAGAGATTGGTGAACTCTTGTAAATGTTACAATGTTGACAAGAGTTCACCAATCTCTCATTTTTTGATGAACTGAAGGCAGTTCATTAATTACAGAGGTCTGCTTAGAATCCAAAAAGGGACATACCTACAAACGGAGTGAATACGTATGCCGGTGTGAATCTGGACGTAACTTTGGATTTTAACGTTGAAATAATATAGTTTGTTGCCAACAAGCCCACTTCATCGTTAATTGTAATATAGAAGAATATATTAAACATATAAGAGTCCTTTTGGGCAACAATCTATAATATTACAATGTTAAAATCCCTTTTAAAATTTCGTCCGATTCACCCCTACATCTCAATTCACCCCGTTTGACGGTACCTATTTGTAGATGGGATGATACAAGGATGACTTGAAGCTAAAAACTTCAACAAATTCAAGGTGACTTCAACAGTCTTTGCTCCCAACCCTCTCTTTCAATCAACTTCAGTCTGATTCCTCCAATTGGGTGCGTTATTACGGATCTGGGCTCGAACGTCAGTTGTTTCGTCATGCCCGGAGCCAGCTCCACTCGGTATTTCTTCAGTAATGTTATCAGACCGGCTGTCATTTGCATTCTTGCGAATCTCAAACCTGAAAAAGACAATGATTGTAAATTATTTGAAACGATATCATGCTTAACTTTGGACGTGCGATATTCAACAGTGAAGTAATCACCCCACAACGTTTGTATGGAGAAAATGTCAATAAGGGGGAAGCGTCAGGGTAGCCTGCAAGGGCGGCGGTATTGGTGCCGTGTCATCGCTCGAGCAGTCAGGCTCAAAGAGGTGGTACGCAGTAAACGTGCCTTCATAGAAGGATGTGCGGTCGTGTGATCTGCCGCACTTGGTGATGGGGCCCTCTAGGCATGGCGGGCTGATTAGCGCTCAATTTTACAATCCCTGTAGATTTTTTTTTGATAAACGTAATTTACAAGAACATGTAACAACTTCCTTGTAAAGTGTAACTTGTGAACATGTAGACTTGTAAATTTTGATAAACAGGGCACAGGTCCAATGTCAGAGAACCGTAACAGCGTCTATCTTGTAATTTTTACCAACTTCAAAAAAAGGAGGATACCAATTCGACAGTATGTATGTAATATTATTGGAATTGCATTATATTCACATATGACAATCTATTAGGGCTTCCAAACAAATATACATAATTTTATAGACGTATGTATGTATGTTTGTCCACGCATTTCTCCGCAACTATTAATCGGAGCGTGACCATTTTTTTATTGGCTTACATTTACTTCAATTTAGGGAACAGTGCAAGTTTTATCAAAATCGATTCAGTAATTTTCAAGATAGGGACTAATACGTGTAAGTGTGATGGCCTGGCTTATGGGGTGTAGTGTCAAAGGGAAACATCTCAAAACCTTGGTCAAATTCTAGTGCAAAAGCTAAAACTTACGAAATAAAAAAGTAATTTAAAAAAATTAAACTGACTTCAAAAATAAATTAACTCAAAATTATGAAATAATTTTAATTTGGGAAGTCGGTGGCAAAAAACTAAAACTATATAAAATACAGATCCCAAAGACACCGACTTCATAATTTTGAGTTAATTTATTTTTGAAGTCGGTTTAATTTTTTTAAATTACTTTTTTTATATACTTAAGTGAGTTTGGATGTTATAATATATATAGTTGGCAGATTCTTCTCAGAATTAAGTTGTTGCAGGTTTTCTTGTTTATCTCTCATAACTTTTTATTTTTATTGTTTTACATTTTGTTGTATGTATGTTTAAATGTATTTATTCTTATATTTTAGTTATAAATATTTACTATGTTGTTTTCTTTTATAGCACCTACTGAGTATTATCTCTGCATCACCCTAAGGTAGACTGGTAGAAAATGCCCAAGACATTAAGTCCGCCTTTGTACAGTTTTTATTTCTGCATAAAGTTGAATAAAATAAATATAATCACGCCGGTACCAACTGATTGCGTTTAGATGAGATACTACTACTACTACTGTGAAGTAACTTGAAGGTAACTTAAAAACCTAAGTAAGGTTTGCACCTCATGCTTAGCCAAGTGCTTATTAAACAAAACTTTACTTGTAGTGAAGAACCTCTTTCTTTAGATTTTTGACTCTGACTGTATAAATTAAGCTGCATCCAGTTAGACTGGAAGCTAACCCTAACACAGTTGGGAAAAGGGTGGGCAGATCGACCGTATGGTGTGAGTTATCTTTACTTCTACATAATCATAATACAACCATTTCCCAAAGTTGACCGACAAATAATAAATGTAGCACTTACCTATACAGATTCTAGGACCATCACCAAACGGCATGTATGTGTACGGCCTGATGTTCTGCTTCTCCTCCGCCAGGAATCGTTCCGGACGGTACTGCTCCGGTTCCGGGAAAAACTCCGGGTTATGATGCAAGTGGTACACCGGCAGGTGCACCCGGACACCCTTCTCTAGCTTCAGTCCTGATGGGAACTCGTAGTCTTCCATCACCTCGCGAGTTAGCACTCCTATCACTGGGTACAGACGAAGAGCTTCATCAATACACGCTTCCATGTAAGGTGTCTCTGCAATGCACTCATACTTCAGCACGTTGTTATGACGACGCAGGTAATCGTCCACCTCTTCCAACAGTCGTTCTTGAGCTTCAGGATGTTTCGCCAACTCAAACAAAGTGTAACTCAAAGTAGTTGCCGAAGTTTCGTATCCTGCTGCGAAGAACAAGAAGCACTGCGCCACCAATAGATCGTCGCTTACATCTAATTTAACTTTCTTTCCTGAATCAGCTTTCATATTCTTCAAACTGTCTCCCGTCATCGAATGGTTGGTCTTCAATTTCAGCACGAGATCAACAAAGTCGTTCCTCGACGTCGGCGTATAATTGCGGCCTTTGAAAATTCCTGTCAACAAGTTAGTGAAGAAATGGTCAACTTCTGTCGGCACCGATCGGAATCCCAGTGCGTAGAAGATGGCCGGCCAGATACCGCGTACAACATTCTTGAATGCTCTAAACCTATGAGTATCAAAGATAACATCACCAATGTGCCTGAATGAATTGTTTTCTTTCTTTTCCATCGTGTTTGTGTCTACACCAAACGCGCAGGATCCAATGCAGTCCATCGTGTACCTCGCCACGAGCATCCTCGCTTCGAACACGTTGCATTTCTGCACTTCTTCGTCGATGATCTTCTCAAACACGTGAGAACACTTCTCGATCAAATGGAACATGTTCTTCATCTTCGCGGAGGAGAACAGTGGAGTCAGGTTCTGGCGCAGGACCTTCCAATTGTCGCCGTAGGCGGAGAACAGGTTTTGTGTGAACAGCTCTCTGTGGGAGTAGTTGGAAACTTCACGGCCGCTGAAGAAATAGAAATCCTTCGTCATTACGAGCTTGATGAGTTCTGGATCTTGTACGATGAGGGTGGGTTCCGTGCCGTAGTAGGTGCCAATGTACGGCACGTTCGGGAATTTCAGGCATATTTTCTGTGTGAGTTGTCCTAAGGCCGTCCTCTGTAAAATATATTCGGTGAAATTTCCGAAAAATGCGACCGGTGGTAGATGTGGTACTTTCTTATGCTCCCAGTATTGGAACTTTCGCTTGGAGATGAGGTAGACCGCGTAGAAGATCAGCGGTAGCGCGGCGAGCAATAGTAACGCGACCATGTTGAAGTTTCGAGGAATCTGATTATGTTAGAAGTCTGTTTGGGCATTTATAGTTTTATAGATAACGAGTTCGAGCGTACTTGAGGTCAACAATGTATTCAGAAGTTTAAAGGAATTTCCCGTTAGTGATTGTTATACAAATGTTGATGGGTGAGATTGCACTTGATAACAATTAACTGATAAGTGATACTTCAACCCTAAAATGGAAGAAAATGCAAATGTTTTCCTGAAACGAATCTAGCTGCTTTTTATTGCAGATTTCTTTGGGCGCTGGTTTGTTTTCCTTCCAATAACTTAAACAAAAAGTTATTCGGTATTGGAACTACTTACGAGTTGCTAATGACGTGGAGCTGTACGAGGGCTGTACGTAACTTGTGGAGGTTCTCTGCTATTATTAACAACATAAGAAACTAAAGTAGGAAAACATTATAGTTAGAAAAATACGTTAAGAATTATTCAAGGATAATAACTTCTTTGCATATAATACAGGTAATTTCAGGACAAACGACCGGTTTTAAAACGTGTTGCGTTTCAAAACCGATCGTTTGTCAAACATCAATAAATCAATGTTCTAAAATTAATGTTAAGTTAATAGTACCTACTTAAATATTGTTAATTAAACTATAGGTACCTTCCTACACATAAAAATAGTATATTTTAATTGTTTAATTATATACATTGGAACAACTTCTTTTATGTACAGTCACCTGCAAAAATGCATGGATATCCTAATGGCTATTTTCCTGTGAACGTTTGAGTTCAAGTTTACTAAAATAAACTAGATGGCGTTGGTTTCTTCACAACTGTGACTAATTTACGAAACGTAAGTAAGCAGTTGGGAAGAAACGTATTGAGAAAGGAGTTACACAGCTAATATATTTATATATTACATTATATTTGCTAGCATATGAAAAAATAATAAAATAATAAAAGAAACCGATAGGAATGATTAAGTATGCGCAGTGGCGTCCTCATCGTTTGTTTGGTTATTTCTTACTTACTTCTAATAAATTGATATTCAATTTTAACATAGTAGGTTAATAGTTAGGAACAATTTTTTTTAAAGTAAATATTAATTATAAATTGTTTGAATGTTTGAAGAGACAAAAAGAAACTACAAAAATATTTTGTCATAAAAAGCAAAGCAACGCCATCTAGTAACAGTATAATGAAATTTTGTTAGTCGTTAACTGGTTTTACGCTAGATGGCGTCATTTCTCGCTTCACACGATTATATTTCTGAACTTACCATGCACTTTTGCAGCCCTACTGTACCTATTCAATTTTACTAAAAAACTATTAATAAAAAGTTAGTTAGTATTTTTTTTATACTTACTGATTTCATTTTTTATTTCCTTATATATGAAAACAATTGGGTACCTACGTATTTATCAACTGTATAATTCTAAAATATTAAAATGGAAGCTCTCTTTTTGGGAATGTCCCGAAACATAGTAAGTGTGGTGACAGTGTTCGCGCGTGTCTTATAACTTTGCACTTTTCTTCGCTCATGTGTGATTATCAATAACTAGTTTTTTATCGACGCCTTATACTTAATAATAAGACAATGTAATCCATGTAAGTCCTCCATGATCATGTAGATCCTTCCTCACCTACGGAGCGCAAACGTGGTCGTTAACGAAACGACAAAAGACTGCACTCAGGGTCTGCCAGCGAGCAATGGAACGAAGTATTCTTAGAGTCCAAGTCACAGACCGCATTCGGAACAGTAAACTTCGTTCAAAAACACAAATTAAAAAACGGGTTTGGCCGGTAACATAATAATATATAATCAAAGCGCAAAGCACTCTCCAATTTTTTGCATCATGAGTCGTGCAATAGATACCGTATCTGTGCCAGATTGCTTCACGGTCTAAAAAATCCTTAGTCATTCTGACTGCTCATATTTCTAGTTATAAATGTCAACAAACAATATTTTTCAAACAAAATGAAGAGTCATAGTGACTTACTTTTATTGTATTAGTGTTAATATTAACTTGTCATGTTAATGATTATAACAATATTAATAGATAATAACAATATTATCTATTAGATTTATCTATCAACATCATTGTCATAATCCGCCTATAATTAGTGGTTGTAATGGCAATCATATCACTTGGTTTAAGTAGGTTTTTATATTTTATTTATCCTTTTGATATATTCTTTTTTTTCCGGAGAATGGGCAGCAGTGTTCTCTATGCATTACACCACCATTCTATACTGCGATCGCCAACCCGCCTGCCAAGCGTGGCGATTATGGCAAACCCCCTCCAACTTGGGGGAGGCCTATGTCCAGCAGTGGACGTCTTTCGGCTGAAAAGATGATAATGATATTCTTTTTTTGTAAACTACTGTTACCCGCGACTTCGTCGGCTTGGAATTTAACAAAAAAGTTATTGTTCAGTTCGCAGAGTTTACGATATCTTATTAATTCTGTATTCCGCGTAAAGAAATGCCTATGCTAACGGTTTGATTTGGGTTACTTTCTTGGGCTAAAACAACAACACTACTGGCATCTTGGAGGGCGGTCTTCGCCGCTCTGTAGCCCTCGTACAGCTCCGCCTCCGTGGCTTCCGCATCCGGAGCGGTGCCTGGTGTACAGGTGTCGCGCATCGACGCACGCCTTGCGTAGAGTCTCCAGCTCCTGCGACCACCAGTACACCTGACGTCGGGCGCGTCCTGGCCGGACTCGGGGCATTGCCACGTCGCAAATTTCGGACATGGCCTCCCGAAACCACTCCGCCTCATTGTCGATATCGGCAGGCCTGTCCGGTGATGACACCCCGGCCTGCACGATCGAGGCTTCCAGGAGGAGCTCCCGGTCCAGCTGCTTTAGCGCCCACCGCGGACCACTCGGGGCCTGTTGGACCAGCGTGCTAGAGGTCTGGACGGAGACGTCAAACCGGATATACCGGTGATCGGAGTAGGTCTCCACCTCCTCCATGACGCGCCAGTCAATGACACGTTGTGACAGAGCGAGGCTGGCGAACGAGATGTCTACCACGGACTCACCCCGCATCCGCACACACGTGGGAACAGAACCCTGATTTAGGGCAACCAGGCCTGTTTCCAGAGCCCAGTCCTCCACCATCCTGCCCCGCACATCCGTGTAACTGGAACCCGAGGCCAAATTCTTGGCATTGAAGTCCCCGAGCACTAGCACGGGGAAGGGATGGACAACAACACTATGTACAACACTACTTTTTTTTTTTTTTTTTTTTTTGAGGATGGGAAATCATCAAATGACTCCTCCCGCTCTGGGTGGAGCGGAAGGGAGTGTCAGACTCTTACTGACTAAAACCCACCCGTGTTCCTTCCTTAGCCCTTTATGTTCCGGGCCAGCGGTAACCCTTTCGGACAATCCCGCTGACCCGGCAGGCTTCGGCCCTAAGGGGCCCCTCCTCGATGCTGACATCTCTTTGAGGCGCGCGTGGAACACGTACGCGCCGTCCGGCACGGGCCTGGTCCTGATCGGGCGGTGAGCTACCCATTACTCTCCGCCCGCAGGCCCGCGCCTACGGTGGCCGGGAGTCGTCACGCGGCTCCCGACGCCCGGAGCGTCTCCCGCGGCGGCTGGGACGGGAGGCTCTCTCCCTGAGCCGTTCCGCCACCTCCTTCGCTAGCATGACTGCTTCGCAGAAGGAGGTGACTGCCTCCCACTCCCTCTCGCCCCGGACCATGGCTTGCACCAGGGCCGGACGCGAGAGGTCGCCGTCGCTGCCAATCGCCTCTACGAGGACACGGCGGTGCTCCGCCCAAGCGGGGCAGACCTCCACCGTGTCCTCTGGGCGATCCTGGCAATGGTGACACCCGGGCGTTTCCTCCCGCCTGATGATGTGCAGGAACCTCCCGAAACTTCCGTGTCCGGTGAAGACCTGCGTCAGGCGAAAGGTGAGGGCGCCGTGGCGCCTCTCTAGCCACTCCTCAAAGAGGGGTCTTATCGCCGCTATCGCGGCGTGCCCTGCGCTGGGTTGCGACAGTCGCTCTTTCCATGCCGCCATGAGATCGCGCCGGAGATCCGTCCACTCCGCAGCGATTTGCCGCGGAAGCGGATCCTCCCCCCGGCGTAGTGCCTCCGCGCGCCACTCATACAGGCGCGCGAGGACTATCGCCTCCAGATCCCATGGCGGCAGTCCGGCAAGGAGGCTTGCCGCCTCGCCAGAGATCGTGCGGTAGCCCCGGATAGCCCTTATGGCTACCACCTTCTGGGGCGCGTTCAGGTAGTGGGCGGCTCGCCGCCGCAGTGAACGCGCCCACACCGGGGCCCCGTATATGGCCATGGACCGCACGACCCCCGCGTAAAGCCTCCGGCAGGAGGCGTTTGGCCCCCCCAGGTTGGGCAAGAGCCGCTTGAAGGCGGCCCCGGCCCGTTCCAGTTTGGGGGCCAAACGTCGGAAATGCTCCACGAAGTTCCACCGGCTGTCGAGGACGAGACCCAGGTATTTCATCGTCATCCCGATAGTTGGGATCCCGATGGCGGCGCGTTCCGGGGCCCATGAAACGACATGGCCTCGGACTTGTGCAATGCCACCTCGAGACCCAACTGCCGGATCCTCTCCACGACTATCGCAACCCCGCGTGTCATCGCGTCGGCCGCCGCCTGATGCGACCTCCCCTGCGCCAGGACCAGCGTGTCGTCAGCGTAGCAAACCACGCTGACGCCATCAGGGAGGTCGGCGCGCAGCACCCAGTCGTACCCGATGTTCCACAGAGGCGGCCCCAGGACCGATCCCTGTGGGACACCGCACGACATCTCTCGCCGGTTCCACTCCCCATCGCGACCGGGGTAGCTGACGGCTCTTTCGGTCAGATACGCCTCGACTATTCGACGGAGGTAGGGCGGCACCCGGTGATACCGGAGTGCCTCCACAATGGTGCTCCAGGGCAGGGTGTTAAACGCGTTGGCGATGTCGAGTGACACCGCCACGACGACCCCACCCTGGGACACCGCGTCCCCCGTCGTGAGGGCTCTCACGCGCATGAGGGCGTCCACCGTCGAGCGCCCCTTGCGGAAACCGAACTGGCTGTCCGCAAGATCCGGCCCCGTCCTCACCAGGTGCCCGACGAGGCGGCCCGCAATCACTCTCTCAAAGAGCTTGCCGATCTCGTCGAGCAGCACGATGGGCCGGTATGCGGACGGAGAGTCCGCAGGGCGCCCTGGCTTCCGAATGAGGACCAGCTTCCCCGTCTTCCAACGGCGTGGAAACTGGCCTCTCTCCAAACATGCACTTAAGAACGCCTCCAGTCGAGGCCCGAGAGCCCTCGACGCCAGGACCCAGGCTTTACCTGGCAAGCCGTCGGGTCCTGGGGCGGTATTTTTGGCCTTCAGCCTTCCTACCGCCGCTCTCAGTTCTACCCCGGTCACAGCAGGGATGTCGTCGTCGTCCGCGTGGTCCGCTTCGGGCACCGCAATTGGCGGAGCCATGGGCGGGGGAGTGTGCTCCCCCCGTGAAGGGAACAGAGCGCTCACCACCTCCTCCACCAGCTGGGGGCGGAGACTCTGCGTCAGCGGGGGGGCCCAGGTGCGGAGTTTATTCCGCACCATTCTATAAGGGCACCCCCACGGATCTCTGTTCAGAGTCTCCACCATCTCCTCGCGGGCCACATCCTTGGCCCGCTGGACAGCCTCTTGGAGGGCGGTCTTCGCCGCTCTGTACCCCTCGTACAGCTCCGCCTCCGTGGCTTCCGCATCCGGAGGGCGAATGCGGAGCCTGCGGTGCCTGGTGTACAGGTGTCGCGCATCGACGCACGCCTTGCGTAGCGTCTCCAACTCCTGCGACCACCAGTACACCTGACGTCGGGCGCGTCCTGGCCGGACTCGGGGCATTGCTACGTCACAGATCTCGGACATGGCCTCCCGGAACCACTCCGCCTCATCGTCGATGTTGGCAGGCCTGTCCGGTGATGACACCCAGGCCTGCACGATCGAGGCTTCCAAGAGGAGCTCCCGGTCCAGCTGATGTACAACACTACTGGCATTCCGCGCATTTGAACATGCCACATATAGTTGCCCATGGGTAAGCAACCTTTAGTTAAATCTATGCCAGCTTTGCTTAACGTTTGCCCTTGTGACTTGTTGATTGTCATAGCAAAACTGACCAGAAAGCCTCGCCTTAAGCAACGAAAAGGTACCTGATACAAATCACAATACTTAATACATAACCATAATAGCACGCCTGTATTCCACGAAGGGTTCAGCAAAGGTGTAGGACACCCACATTTCGCCAGTTTTGTTTATGTCTCACGTAATAGTGAGCTAGCCTATTGCCATCAACTGTGCACAAATGAATAGGTACTATTCTGTAAAAAACTAATTGGCACTTGACAAGGAAGACTTTTCTATTATTCGCTTTTGGCTGTTGTTTTTCCTTTAACTCTCAAAGGTCTTAAAGGTCCGTTATAGACTGAATACCACACTTAAAATTTTGCCGAAAATTTACAACATCCCGAACAAGTGCCGTTTTCACGAAGACGAGCTGACGAGTTGTTACTTAATTCTGGGCTTAGCGAGCCATAAGACAAACATTATAGACACAGAAAATTTGAAAAGGAAACGGTATGATTCCGCAACAAACAACCGGCCAGAGACGGAATTAATTCCAAATGTTGACAGAAATAAAAAAAACAACTTTGATTTTCAATTAATTTCGTTTTATTTTTCAAACGTAACACAATAATAATAATGGAAGGCAATAGAGGAAATGGAATTTTTAGAGATTACAGAGGCCGATATCACACACTTAACAGGCAGATTACATGACTGGAAATCGCCTGGTATAGACAAAATACACAATTTTTGGTACAAAAGTTAACTATTTTACATAAACCCATAGCAAAAATTTTACATAAATGATATTAGGACAACAAAATATACCCGAATTTATTGCAACAGGTAGTTATACCTATTGCACACATGTTGCCTAAAACTAAAAACTCACCACAACCACAAAATACAGATAGTACAGAAGTCAATCTACATAAAAAGTGCGCTCGAGCAACGCACACATAGACACCGCTCACGGACACGTTATCTCGGACGGGTTGGGAGTAGTGCGAGCGCGTGTGCCATCCGCTTGAGACACGCGTCTGTGAAGTGCAAAAATGGAGCAACAAAAAAATGCCTATCTAAGCTCGATTTATATAATACACTCGAGAGCAATGAATCCGGGTCACTTAAAGAATGTTAAAAATCTCGGAAACTAAAAATGATAGGTTAATGCAATAAATTGTATTTAATAGACAATGTAATACTCCTTAAATGAAAGTAAAAAAAATATGAGTCACCATACATTTTATTAACACAAAATTACATAAAGAAAAAAAACTGCTGATCTCTCCTTAAAACAAAAATAGGAAACATGAAATTTTTGAACTTTATTACGATTTTCTTGAATTTTAATACTTCGTATTGCCTCCTCGTGCTTCCATTACTGCGTTTACGCGGTTTGGCATGCTGTACACCAAGTTCCTTATACGATTTTGGGGAATATTCTCCCATTCCTCTGTGAGAGCAATTTTGAGCTCACGAAGTGTGATTGGGGGAGGGTTTCGTTGTTTTACGCATCTGCCTAGCTCGTCCCAAGCATGCTCGATCGGGTTGATATCCGGGCTGCGCGCTGGCCACTCCATACGAGTAATGTTCATCTCTTGAAGGTAGTCATTCACAATCCTACCTGTATGAGGTCGGGCATTGTCATGCATAAATATAGCATCCTCACCTAAATTGACCATAAATGGACCAACGTGATCATTGAGGATTTCTTCCACATATCTTACGCTAGTTAAAGAGCCGTTTTCTATGATCACCAGCTCTGTGCGACTTTCAGAAGAAATTCCGGCCCACACAAGTACAGACCCACCACCGTAGGCTACTTTTTCTTCGATGCATGCTTGCTTGAATCTTTCCCCTGGTCTTCGATACACTCTGTGTCTTCCATCGTGCTTGTAGAGCATAAATTTTGATTCGTCGGAGAACATAACTTTTGACCAATCTTCAATACTCCAATTTACGTGGCTCTGGGCATATCTTAGTCTTGAAATACGATGCCCACGCTCCAGTTTAGGGCCGTTTGCAGGTCTAAGGGGTTTTAAGTTAGATTCAGCAAGCCGACGTCTTACTGTCCATGCACTTGGGTTACTTCCTCCGAGGCGTCGAAACTGATTTGTGAGTTCAGTTCCTGTGAGAAAGCGATTTCGAAGCATGGTGTTCACCAAGTATCGGTCTTCTCGTGCTGTGGTACACCTGGTTCTGCCCGTTCCTGGTCTGCGTAGGTTAGAACCAGTTTCTTCGTAACGTCGGAGAACTCTTTGTACTGTTGACAGCGACACACCGACAGTCCTGGCTGTATCGCGCTGACTCCGGCCGGTTTCCAGTATTGTAAGTATTCTGATGCATTCTTCAGGCGTAAGCGACATAATTTCAGCTTGAATAATGAACATAGAGCACTATCAACATGGTTTATGTACCCACATAAATGACAGATTACAAACAAAAGCAAAACCAAATGCTGTAATTTCGTAGTTCCATCTTCGAAAGTGGCCCTTTTTCAAATTTGATTTTTTTATGATATAACTTTACAATAACTAAGAAGTTTTAATACCTTCATTTAAGGAGTATTACATTGTCTATTAAATACAATTTATTGCATTAACCTAGCATTTTTAGTTTCCGAGATTTTTAGGATTCTTTAAGTGACCCGGATTCATTGCTCTCGAGTGTAGTTTATTATGATTTTTTACTGAAAGCTGAAAATAATGAAGGATTGCTCCATACGATATTATTTCGATGGTTCGAAATCAATATGTTAAAATATCGATTAGACTACAACTGTTAATCGGCGACCACCAGATGTCGCATCAAACTGTCAGAAACTGACGTTCGACTGAATGACATGTGAAATGTAAATAAACAATATTTTTTCTAATTTATTGTGAAAACCTATTTAATGGGTTTTAGAATAGTAATTTATTGTGATTAAGTGATAACTAAAGAGTCCAGTGACAAAAGACAGTTGAAGGAATGAGACAAACTACAAAGAAATATATTCGCCGAAGAAAGTGAATCAAAAGACCAGTTTTTTCTCCAGTAAATACATTAACATTTTACACCAAAATATTGCAGGTTTACTAAATAAATCAAATGCTCTTACGGTATGCTTGAATGAACTATCTGATACAAACTTAAATGTAGATATTATATGTATTACCGAACATTTCATCATGAAAGGTCACGAAAAGCATCTGTGCATACCAAATTTCAGTTTAGCTGCATGTTACAGTAGACAGGAAAAGAAGAGAGGGGGTACATGTATAATTGTTAATACTTGCCACCAATGGAGGGAAATTCCTCAAATATCAAAGCTGTCGTCACCAGGGGTTTTTGAATGTTGTGCTGTCGAGCTTATTAATTATAAATTAATAGTTGTATGTATTTACAGAGTACCAAACGCCAGGAATTTAAATGACTGTTTTGATAAACTTGAAACTCTGCTTAAAGAGATATCTAACAGGCGTTCAAAGAATGTTGTAATTGCAGGCGATTTTAATATTGATGTCTTAAAACCGAGTAACAAATCAGTTGCACTTGAGTATCTACTACTAGGTTACAATTTGAAACTTGCTCTTAAGCAGCCAACTCGAATGGCTAGTGGGACATGTATAGATAATTTTGCGCATAATTTTAAGAAAAGTTGTAAGACAGATGTACTTGAGTTTGCTTTATCAGACCATACAGCACAGCTTCTGCAATGTCCAGTTCCCAATGTATATAATATCAAATCTTGGTATATAACTAGAAGAGATTACAGTAACGATAATATAGAGAAATTTAAAAATAGCATAAGCAGTCTCAAATTTTCGGAGATATACCTTACTGACGATCCCAACGTAGCTTACAATGAATTTATCGACATATTCAAGTTATTTTACAAGTTATGTTTTCCGTATAAAGAAATAAAAATAAACCTAATCAATAAACCAAAATGGCTTTCACGTGGCGTTAAATTATGCAGTAGAAAAAAAAGGGAACTTTTGTGGCGATCCAGGTTGAAACCCAACCATGAAAACAAAAAGAAATTCACCACCTATTCTAGACTATATAATAAAATAATTAACTTGACACAAAAAGCTCAAAATAACCACAAAATACAGCA
Source organism: Mesoligia furuncula (assembly GCA_916614155.1). NCBI lineage: Eukaryota > Metazoa > Arthropoda > Insecta > Lepidoptera > Noctuidae > Mesoligia > Mesoligia furuncula. Next base: position 4,335,488 of record OU744810.1, read on the forward strand.
ATCTAAAAATAAATCTAAGACTACATGGCAGGTAATTAATCAGACAAAGTACAATATCCCTAAACAACGAATTGAGAAACTTAAAGTAGGTAATCAAGTTTTATACAAACCTTATGATATCGCTAGTGCTTTTAATGACTTTTTCGTTGACAAAATACGTCCGAAAATAGAAGTTGACTGTAAGCCGAAAACATGCATCTCGTCCATGAAACATAACTCAATGTTTATGGCACCCAGCACACCACACGATTTGAATAAAATAATAATGGCGCTAAAAAATACTAACAGTGTTGGTTTTGATGGAATCGCCACAAAGATACTGAAGTTTGTCTCAACCGCGATATGCGAACATTTAAGCCACATACTGAACCTTATTATTTGTACGGGTAAATATCCAGATGCTTTAAAAATTTCTATAATAAAACCCTTATTTAAGAAAGAAGATAAGGAGTTGATGGAATATTATCGACCTATTTCGCTCATACCGGTTATTTCGAAGATCTTTGAGAAATACATTTGCAGGGAATTATACAATTATATGGAAAAATATAATATACTTTGCGAAGAACAAAAAGGATTTCGACCGCACAGAACCATCAATATGGCAATTTATGACTTTTTGAACCCTATTATAAGAAGCATTGATAAACGATCCCCCATATGCGCTATATTTTGCGATATGACCCAGGCGTTCGATTATGTCCATTATAATATATTACTTAATAAATTAGAAGTCTAGATGGCTAGATGAAATGGCTAGATGAAAATAATTTAAATATTAATTTAGGTAAGACAAAGATAATGCACTTTAGACAACGTACTCCCGGCGGAACTAATCTCAACATCCATTAGAAAAATGACAAAATTGAAGAAGCTGAGGATACCAAATTTTTAGGGTTGCAAATAGATTGTAACTTAAATTGGAAAGCACATATAGACAGTTTGTGTAAAAAATTGAGTTCATCCGCATATGTGTTATATAGATTATCCTCCATAGTAGATATCAAAACACTTCTTGCGGCTTACTATGGAATAGTTGAATCGCACTTGCGATACGGTATCATTTTCTGGGGGAACTCAACTGATCGAGATATAGCTTTTAAGGCCCAGAAAAGATGTCTTCGATCATTGTTAAAACTTAAATCGACAGACAGTTGCGCGCCTTATTTTAAGCTACATAAAATCTTGACACTTCCCTGTATCTACATTTTTGAAGTAGCTATGTTCGTCAAGCAAAATCCATCTCGCTTTGAGCGCCTGGCTGTTGTATTCCCAAGGAATAGGCGTGACAACAGCAAATTATGTCAAGTATCATGTCGAACCACTTTAATGCGTAAGAGCGTTTCTTGCATGGCCCCAATTATTTACAATAAATTACCGAGTAGTTGGAAAGCTTTAAATACAGCACAATTTAAGAGTAGATTACGGAAATTTTTGGTGGATAAAACGTACTACAGTGTAACTGAGTTCCTATCGGAGAAAAATATTTCATAATTAGTGACATCTTGATTTTTGAAATTTTTGTGTTTGACATTTTTGATTTTTGACATTTTGATGTATGACATTTTTTTATATTTGACATTTTGATCTTTGACATTTTGATTTCTGACATTTTGATAATGATATTTGTAATAATAATGACATGTTAAATGATGTAATGATAATGGTATGATATCTGTAATAGTAATGACATGATATATGTATAATCTAATGATACTAATTTATATTTTCCTTTTAATACAAACATATATCTTTAATTAAGTTGATGATTTAAAATTCTTATATTAGTAATTTATAAATTGATCTAAATAAGTGTAATAATAGTGATATAAATAATTTCAAATGTTTGCATGCCGATTGGTAAAATGTGGCTGAGCTAAATGTAATCTTAAGAACTATTATGTATTACCCATATTTGCAAAATAAAATTCTATTCTATTCTATTCTATTACTCGGAAACCTCAAAATGTTCCACCCATGTTTTCAGGTAAATGCTACTTTACTTACTAGTAACGCAGCTATATAGTACAAAAAAAACAACGTAACAGTACCTCCCCAACCACCAGAGATTTGACCCTCTGGGGCATATCTCGAAGCTGGCCCTCCAGCGTCAAAGCAGACTCCAAAGTACTAAACACGCTTACAAAAGTCTACAACGTTCATGCCTGAAAACAGGAACAACGAAAGAAAAGCAAAAAAAAAAATGGAAGCCGTAAGGTGTACGATTTCTAATATTATACATAAATTATACTATAAAGGTAGTTAAGGTATATAAATAAACATACAGAATTCTTGTTACACTTCAAATATACAACGGGGCGCTTGAATGGTGACATTAATTTAACACACATATACGTTTTCACATTTTCATTTCATGAAGCAATTATATTTCCATTAAACGTTTATTATTTACGGATTTATTTAAAATTTTAGAAAATAGTGTTTTATAGCAACCTGTACTTAAAGAACTGTCGCGCAGCGGTCATTTGCCGGGGTCACTGATCATAACATCGCATCAATGAAATAAAACGAATAAGCAATACTATTAGAATGAAACAAATGCAAAGAGTAAGCGAATTGAAGGAAAGACATATGTCCCTTTAGCGGCGAGCGGCGCGCAAGCGCCGCTCGCCGCCAAAGGGCTATTTCTTTCCTTCCGCCGCCTATTCTTTTTTTGCTTTTCTAGTAATCTAGTGCTAGCCGAACCCGTGTCCTTGACACACTTCGTCAAACTAGTGCGCATAATCGTGAATATTGTTGTGAATGTTTCCGCGAAAAAGACGCTTACCTGTTGTTTTATTTATTAATTGTTGTGTAATCAGGATAGTAATTTGATTATTGTAAAAAATTAATTACTAACCTAAGCTAATGAACTTATACTCAATAAAGAAAATCAAGAAAAGAAATGCCTAACCTATACCAAATACTTAAAATATTTATATACAAACCCTAAATACAAATTAAGATAAGTATACCGAAAATCAGGGAAAGAAATGCCTGACCTGTAATAAATGCTTACAATATTTATTTACAAACCCTAAATAAAAATTAAGATAAGTAAATACCAAAAAATCAAGAAAAGAACCGCCTAACCTATACCAAATACTTTTTTTTTCTTTATTTATTTAACGAGAGTTTTAATCTAGACAGATTATGCCACCCTCATCGTTATACCAAATACTTACAATATTTATTTACAAAATTTTAAAGAAAATTATTAAGAAAAAGAACCTAACCTACAATCCCTAAAATATAAATAAATGAAATATGCAAACAGTCAGTATTCAAGTAAATCGCAATAATCGAATGCAACTATTCGCCTATACTCTCCAGGATGTGCGTTCGCTACGAATACCTGAATCCTTATTGGCATCTCGCAGTTCAACCTGTGAGGTTGTCTACTGCTTAACCGGGCTTTCCTGTGGATGCCACAATAAATTGAGGCCTCCAGCCAGGGTGGCAGCGGCGCGGCTCTCAGCGCGCTTTATATAGCCAAGGACGCGCGAGGCGTGTACTTACCTATGGAGAAGAACGGACAAGAAACTCCATGGACACTCTTTTTAAATTATGTTTTACAAAAATTTTAGTACATCATTACTTTTGAATTTAAAATTATATAATGTGAGAACGATGTAATAAATAAAAAACGTAAAGTTCCTTATACGATTTTGGGGAATATTCTCCCATTCCTCTGTGAGAGCAATTTTGAGCTCACGAAGCGTGATTGGGGGAGGGTTTCGTTGTTTTACGCATCTGCCTAGCTCGTCCCAAACATGCTCGATCGGGTTGATATCCGGGCTGCGCGCTGGCCACTCCATACGAGTAATGTTCATCTCTTGAAGGTAGTCATTCACAATCCTACCTGTATGAGGTCGGGCATTGTCATGCATAAATATAGCATCCTCACCTAAATTGACCATAAATGGACCAACGTGATCATTGAGGATTTCTTCCACATATCTTACGCTAGTTAAAGAGCCGTTTTCTATGATCACCAGCTCTGTGCGACTTTCAGAAGAAATTCCGGCCCACACAAGTACAGACCCACCACCGTAGGCTACTTTTTCTTCGATGCATGCTTGCTTGAATCTTTCCCCTGGTCTTCGATACACTCTGTGTCTTCCATCGTGCTTGTAGAGCATAAATTTTGATTCGTCGGAGAACATAACTTTTGACCAATCTTCAATACTCCAATTTACGTGGCTCTGGGCATATCTTAGTCTTGAAATACGATGCCCACGCTCCAGTTTAGGGCCGTTTGCAGGTCTAAGGGGTTTTAAGTTAGATTCAGCAAGCCGATGTCTTACTGTCCATGCACTTGGGTTACTTCCTCCGAGGCGTCGAAACTGATTTGTGAGTTCAGTTCCTGTGAGAAAGCGATTTCGAAGCATGGTGTTCACCAAGTATCGGTCTTCTCGTGCTGTGTACACCTGGTTCTGCCCGTTCCTGGTCTGCGTAGGTTAGAACCAGTTTCTTCGTAACGTCGGAGAACTCTTTGTACTGTTGACAGCGACACACCGACAGTCCTGGCTGTATCGCGCTGACTCCGGCCGGTTTCCAGCATTGTAAGTATTCTGGTGCATTCTTCAGGCGTAAGCGACATAATTTCAGCTTGAATAATGAACATAGAGCACTATCAACATGGTTTATGTACCCACATAAATGACAGATTACAAACAAAAGCAAAACCAAATGCTGTAATTTCGTAGTTCCATCTTCGAAAGTGGCCCTTTTTCAAATTTGATTTTTTTATGATATAACTTTACAATAACTAAGAAGTTTTAGTACCTTCATTTAAGGAGTATTACATTGTCTATTAAATACAATTTATTGCATTAACCTAGCATTTTTAGTTTCCGAGATTTTTAGGATTCTTTAAGTGACCCGGATTCATTGCTCTCGAGTGTAGTTTCCTATTTTGAATCAGTATAAACGAAGTAACTTTTTTGTAAGGTAAATTCACGCCACCAACTAATACGTAAGTTGAAAACATAATTTTTTGTTTGTGTAGATGTTGTGTTGTTTTTAGTATCATTTGATAGGTTTAGGTCTAAAACGGATAGGGCAAAATAAATTGTGTAACTAGGGGCATCCGTTTTGAAGTTATTAGGGATTTTCGATAGTGAAAATTGACAAATGTAAAATTTTATTTATTTTTATTTATCACATGAAATGTTTACTTTGCCATTACAGATAAATCTAATGCGACAAAGTAACTTAAAATATACTTAACTATACCTTACATGCTACTCAGTACGTGGCCCTTATGAACTCACCCAGTGTACAGGTGAATAAGTCTATGGCATCCGCCACCGTGTTGAGCGTGCGCAGCGCACGAGTCACCGGTGCGCGCTCCAGCAGGTTAGTGTGCGCACTCGGCACCACCAGCAGCTGCGGCTTTTGCCGCCGCGCCACGTACTTATCCGGTAAATTAAATCCTAAACCCGAAACCACGATCCGCAGTGTCCTTTATTAATGCAGACAACTTAAGGTCGTCAGCAAATAGCATGCATGTTGACCTGATTACCTTTGGTAAATCATTTACCATAATAATAAATAATAAGGGTCCCAAATTTGTACCCTGACTGACGCCCGATCTGGTTAGTAGGGTTCCGAGAAGTGTCCGCCACAATCCACATACTGACGTCTATCTCTAAGATAACTGGCGAAGAACTTTACAGTGTGAAATGTACAGCCTATACCCGCCAGCCTTGACAAGAGTATGTCGTGGTCGACTTTGTCGAACGCCTTCTTAAAGTCCAGATAGGCTACGTCAACCTGAAGCCCAGCGTCAACAGCTGGTACCAACTGTGTCATCAAGTGAAGCAAGTTCCCCGTTGTACCGCGCCCAGGACGGAAGTCATGCTGCGTATGCGCCTGCGTCCGACAAATGAGGGGCTAATACCTTGGCTGGTGCACTTAGCACTGCAATTGGCCTGAAGTCACTGATATCCGTACCAGCTCGACCTTTCGGTATAGGTACCACCCGCGTAAGTTTCCAACGACTAGGAAAGTGTGCCCACGACAAACAAACATTAAATATGTGCAGCAAAGGTTCTATTAGTACCTACCATGCGACAATCTCTCAAAGTGAAGGGCGGAATACCGTCCGGACCCACTGAGCGCTTAGGCGGCAGACCAGTCAGCGCGCGCCGGACGGCCGCCCGCTCGAGGCAGGCGAGGTGTGCATACGCGCCGCCGCTCACCGCTGCCTCCCCCCCCGCACGCCGCCCCTGCACTCAGTGTGCCCGCTGTCGTGCTGTACACAGAGTGAAAGAATCTTGCATATTCCTTAGCGGATTCATCACCAGATAGAACTCGTCCCTCTTTAATCAATTTGTACTGACTAGAAGTGTCTTTTTTCGACCTTTCGTAATTCCAAAATGATTTAGGGTCTGTAGCGAGATGGTTCTGTACTCGATCTCTGTACTGGAAGTGAGAACTCGCCGTTTCCACCTTCACCCTTGCCCGACACTGAGAGAATGCCTCATAATCACTAGGAGATTTGGTAGCTTTATACTTTTTGTGCAAATTGTATTTTAATTTAATCTATACATATAATAAAATTGTAGAAAAGTGGTGTCTGTACAATGGAAATATACAAAAAAAAAGTAGCAGGGGTTGTTATTATATCGATGCCGAGCCCAAAATTATAATTAAATTTTTTTTGTCTGTTTGTCTGTGTGTTTGTGCACGCTAATATCAGAAACGGCTTATTCGATTTAGATGCGGTTTTCACTAATATATTGTAATAAGCTTCACATTTAGTGTTTATTTCATGTCAATCGGTTCTTAAATAAAAAAGTTATGTCAATTTAAAGAATCACGGCGAACATTTGTTAAGGTATTCTATCAGAGTACGTACACGCCTCGCGCCTGCGCGTCCGTGGCTATATAAAGCGCGCTGAGAGCCACGCCGCTGCCATAATTCCGATCCAGCCTGTCCCTTGCTGCTCTCTCCAAGCAGAAGCCGAGGTCCGTACCCCACAGGGGGTGCCCTTAGCGTGTAGTTGCTTAGTTTTTAAGTTTATATTGTGTAGTTAAGTTTATAAGTGTATTATTCCCTGGCTGGGGGTCTGAGTGGTCTTAAAGAATAGCACCACCCCTTACTTCCCGTGAGTGTCGTAAAAGGCGACTAAGGGTCGTACCGGAGAATGGGCAGCAGCGTTCTTTATGTATTCCACCATTATACCATACTGCGATCGCCAACCCGCCTGCCAAGCGTGGCGATAATGGCAACCCCTCCCAAAATTGGGGGAGGCCTATGTCCAGCAGTGGACGTCTATCGGCTGAAACGACGACGAACGACGATGCCCTGGCTGAAGGCCTTAATTTATTGAGGCATCCACAGGAAAGCCCGGTTAAGCAGTCGACAACCCCTCAGGTTGAACTGCGAGATGACCATTTCAAAAAAAAAAAAAACGCGCCGCTGCCATAAGGATTCAGTTATTCGTAGCGAACGCACGTATCCTGGAGAGTATAGGCGAATAGTTGGATTCGATTATTGCGATTCACTTGAATACTGACTGTTTGCATATTTCATTTATTTATATTTTAGGGTTTGTAGGTTAGGTTCTTTTTCTTAATTTTCTTTAAAATTTTGTAAATAAATATTGTAAGTATTTGGTGTAGGTAAGGAGGTTCTTTCCTAGATTTTTGGGTATTTACTTATCTTAAATTTTATTTAGGGATTGTAAATAAATATTGTAAGCGTTTATTATTGGTTAGGCATTTCTTTCCCTGATTTTCGGTATACTTATCTTAATTTGTATTTAGGGTTAGTATATAAATATTATAAGTATTTGGTTTTGGTATAGGTTAGACATTTCTTTTCTTGATTTTCTTTATTAAGTATAAGTTCATTAGCTGGTTAGTAATTAATTTTTCTAGCAATTCTTTTGTTTTATAAAGTTAGTATGTTTGGTTTACACGTCTTAACACTTATTACTTAAACTGTGATAATTTTAGACTGTATAATAATCTGTAAATATTTATAATTTAATTGTTTACGATAGTACGTGTTTACTAAATAACTGTGTGTTAAGTAGTAAGTACTATTTTATTGTAAGAATGCCTCGAAGAAGATCCAACCTCTCCCAATGTAGCAGAAATGCTAAAAGGATGAGATTAGTTCGATCACAGGAATCTGAGGAAGGTCGTGAGGCAAGGCTCTGTGCAACTCGGGAACATCAGGCTAGGTTTCGTGCTGCGGAAACTTCGACACAGCGAGAATCTCGACTGAGTTCAAATCCTTCTTGAATGATGACAACTCGAAATAGGGATAACGGGGAACAACGAAAGGCACGTTTATCTGTCGATCGCGAAGCTCACGCGCTATCGCGTGAGTCTGAGACTTTTGCTGACAGGGAAACCCGCCTGAGCTCCCAGAGAGTACGGACAACAAATGCTCGATCCCAGGAGACACAGGACGAACGGGAAATACGTCTCACTGCCGATCGTGAAGCTCATGCACTATCGCGTGAGTCTGAGACTTTCACTGATAGGGGAATTCGTCTGAGCTCTGAGAGGGTTCGGACAGCAAATGCTCGGTCTCAGGATCACAGGAAGAACGAGAAATACTTACGTCTCACTGCCGATCGTGAAGCTCAAGCACTATCGCGTGAATCTGAGACTTTCACTGATAGGGAAATTCGCCTGAGTTCTCAGAGGGTTCTGTAGACGGTATATGTAATTCAAAATAAGCCCGAAAAGTCACTATGCCACGCGGACGAAGTCGCGGGCACAGCTAGTTTCTTTAATAAGATCTTAGTTATACCATTCTGGATATCTTCTATTACTAATATTTTTAGTTTTCGGAGGAATGCTAGCTTTAAAAGTTTCATATATTTTATCATAATAAAAGTTCAAATCAGCATCTTGAATACTGTATAAATCTTTCCAGTCTATTAAATCAATTAAATAATATAACTTATTGTAATCTGCTTTACAAAAATTCCATTTCCTATACTGTGACTGAGGGTGTGGTTGTGATTCCCGAGCTGCGGGTGTGGAATGTGTTGTTGTTGGCGCACATGACGCCGCAACGCCGACCGCAAGCGGCGGGTGATACACGTCCACGGGCTGCAGACCTTCGTCGGCAGCGCGCACCATCACCCCACCGCGCCCACTCAACACAAGGTCCAGTTGCCTATTATTGCAATTCGGCACCATGTTACACTGAGCGACCTCGCAAAAGGCCACAAAATATTCAAAATAACTACATACATTACTATTTCACGAAACTAAATTAAAATCTCCTAAAATTAGTATATTGCTTCTATACTTAATACACAAGTTCTCTAATAAAGTAAACATTACCATGTACTCAATCTCATCTGCCTTTGGTGGTATATACACTACACAGCATAGAAATAAGAAACGACTCTGCCTATAAACACTTGCACATATCATTTCGAATTGTTGAGTATCAATATTAATATCGTGCGGCATTTGTATTCGTCGCAGTTCAAAACACGGTGTGGCCACTAAAAGTACGCCGCCCTGCTTGCGTCCGTCCGCTCGGTCACAACGTAGGATCTGGTATCCTGGCAGTGAAATTTCCCGTTTCAGTAATAGCAAATATATCGGCATCTGACGATTCCAGCAGCGATACAATTTTTGTTGTTTTGGTCTTAGTCCTCTAACGTTTTGGTATAAAATGTTGTATGCCGCCTGTGTGTCGGTTCGTGGATGGTTCGATGTGGTTGTGGTTGAGCGTCGAAAAAAATGTTTTTGTTCTGTAAACTTTTTGTAACTTTCTGTAAATTTTATATATGTTTTTGTTCTGTAAACTTTTTGTATTGTAATACTATGTTTATTATTTTGTTTTAATATTGTAGAATAAGCTCAATAATAAATCAAACAACTAGATACGAGTACCACTACCACGATTGTTTTTTTGTGTATAAGCCAAAGTTGATAACCATAGTGCGACCGCCGAGCGTGTAGGTAGAAAAAGTGAAGTACAGAGGCCAGCACATCCAGCTACCCGAAACTGTCAAATTTTCCCAATCAATCTTGAACCTTATGCATTAGTGATAAAGTTGAAAATCTATTAAACAAATTTGACAGATTGTAGTAGCTTGATGTGCTGGCGTCTGTACATAGATATGATTGCCTTCTGTACTATCTGTATTTTGTGCCACAACCTTCCCAATATAGACCAATCACATGCCTACCCACGATATATAAAATATTTACATCAACTATAGAAATGAAAATTAACTCACACATTGAACACCACAACATAATGGCAGAGGAACAGAAGGGATGCAGGCGGGGCCATATTGGATGCAAAGAGCAGTTAATCATTGATTCTACTATCCATAAACATGGCCACCACAAAGAATAGAAATCTTCATTGTACCTGCATCGATTATAAAAAAGCTTTCGACAGTGTTCCACATTCTTGGTTAATACAAATACTAGAAATTTATAGGATAAACTCAAAAATAATAGATTTCTTACGAAACATAATGCCTATGGAAAACCACACTTCAAATAAATAGCAATTACAATAACATTACAACGAGACAAATATCTATTAAGAAAGGTAAATCTACCAAGGTGATTCACTGAGTCCCCTATGATTTTGTCTTACACTAAACTGTCTATCTCATCCGCTGCAGCGCTGTCGGGCCGGATATTGTCTCAAACACACTACAAAACAAACAACAGCCTCACATCTCATTTATATGGACGATATTAAATTATATGCACAAACTGAAAAAGATATCAAGAAACTAGTAGAAGCTACAGCAGAGTTTAGCTTAGATATAAACATGCAATTTGGTCTGGATAAATGCAAAACACTTCATATCATACGTGGCAAGATATGACCCGGCAACTATGTCGTAAACAACACAGACACCATAACAGCAATGGAACCGACCGACTTATATAAATATTTAGGGTACACGCAACTAAAGGGACTAGATCATGTTAGGATTAAGGAAACACTTACTACAGAAAACAAAAGGACACTTAACGCCATATGTAAAACACAACTTTCTAGTAAAAATCTCATCAAGGCTTTAAATACATTTGCCATACCCATATTAACATACTCATTCGGAGTTCAAAAACAGACACAGAACAGTTAGAACGAACCACACGCACCACTCTTACAAAACATGACAACTTACACCCTAAATCTGCAACAGAAAGACTTACTATCAAAAGACACGGAGGGAGAGACAATAGACATCCAGCACCTTTAGCGGAAACAAATCTGTCGACTTAAAACATTCTTTCATTCAAAATCCCGCACTAGCAACATTCATAAAGCCATAGTCCAAAATGATTTCAACTACACCCCACTTAACTTAAATGAACAGATAGATATTTCACAAATTACTAGCGATGACCCGCAGATACAGAAAATTGAGGACTGGAAGAAAAAGGTACTGCATCCTCATGACCTAGAAGACTCCCATGTAAACAAAGTAGCCTCAAATAAGTTTCTTAAAATAAGTAATTTATTTCCAGAAACTGAAGGATTTATAATTGCTATACAGGACCAGATTATTAACACTAAAAACTATAGAAAATTTATTACCAAAGTTCCTTCAGTAACAAACGATAAATGTCGCAAGTGTCACAGTCAACAGACCAGCCAAAGAGCAGAGAAGAAAAAACACTCTAAAAACAAATAATAATAATAATAAATTCATTTATTTCAGGCAAGTTTTTTACACATACACAATATGCTAGACATTTTTATTATAGTAGAAATAGGTAACAGGTGTTTAGAAGACATATAATTGTGCGGCTTTCTACCATCTTAACTAATAACACTGAACCGATCATACTGAAATTTTGCATATACGTTGTCAGATGTACAGACACGGACATAGCGTTAATAGCGTACCTTTCATCCCGAAAAAAAGCGCTGTTCCCAAGGAAAACAACAATAACGTTATTAAGATGATAGATGGCGCCACGTGTCATTCGAATTAAAAACAGAACAACGTCTGTCAGGTCAGCTAGTAAATATGTAATGTTAGATTAGACGCGTGTCACGTTATGCTCTTTGTATACGGCACAGTTTTTTTTACGTTACGGAGTAAAACCGCACTGTAGAAGCTGTACAAGCTTCCACAGTGATATACGCGGCGAAAAACCCGTAGTTTTTCACAAGAAAAATGTGTGTGCACGAAAGCCCTTTTGGGTAGTTACCTACATTTAACATAAAATTATTTCATCTTTTAAGTTTAAGTACTTTATTCTCAAACAGACAAAAGAGCCACTTACATGATAACATTGAAATAAACTTATTCTAGTTTTATTCTTTTCTTTTTACAAAACTTATTTATATTAATAGAACTACTTATAACTAGACACAAAAAGGGGTAATGTGAGTTGATAATATCTGTTAACTCTTTAGTTATTTATTTGCAGTTCTACAGTACAAAATGAGAGACTGGTAAACTCTTGCAAATGTTGATAATTTAGGCAATATATCCGTCAGTTCATTAATTACAGAGAGACCTCTGTACTATATTATTTCGACGTTAAAGTCCAACCGGTATGTTTCTTTTTAGATTCTAAGCAGACGCTTAGAATCTAAAAAGAGACATACCGGTTTGAATCTGGACGAAACTTTGGATTTTAACGTCGAAATAATATAGTCTGTTGCCAACAAGCCCACTTAATCGTTAATTGTAATACATTGAACATATTAGACTCCTTTTGGGCAAGAGTCTATATTATTTCAAAATCCCTTTTAAAATTTCGTCCCAATTCACCCCTGCATCCCTATTCACCCCGTTTGATTATTAGTTTATTGTTTTATTCATTCCATTTGTAGATGGGATGATACAATGATGACTTGAAGCTAAAAACTTCAACAAATTCACGGTGACTTCAACAGTCTTTGCTCCCAACCCTCTCTTTCAATCAACTTCAGTCTGATTCCTCCAATAGGTTGCGTTATTATGGATCTGGGCTCGAATGTTAGTTGTTTCGTCATGCCCGGAGCCAGCTCCACGCGGTATTTCTTCAGTAATGTTATCAGACCGGCTGTCATTTGCATTCTTGCGAATCTCATACCTGAAAAAAACAATGATTGTAAATTATTTGAATCGATATCGATATCATGCTTAACTTTGGAGTGCGATATTAAGCATTGAAGTAGGTAATCACCCCACAATGTTTGTATGGAGAAAACGTCGGTAAGGGGGAAGCGCCAGGGTAGCCCGCAAGGGCGGCGAAATTGGTGTCGTGTCGTCACTCGAGTATTCAGGCTCAAAGAGGTGGTACGCAGTAAACGTGCCTTCATAGAAGGATGTGCGGTCGTGTGATCGGCCGCACTTGGTGATGGGGCCCGCTAGGCATGGCGGGCTGATAAGCGCTCAATTTTACAATCCCTGTAGAAATTATTTGATAAACGTAATTCACAAGAACATGTAACAACTTCCTTGTAAAGTGTAACTTGTGAACATGTAGACTTGTAAGTTTTGATAAACAGGGCACAGGTCCAATGTCAGAGAACCATAACAGCGACTATCTTATCTTGTAATTTTTATATACTTCTGTGAGTTTCGATGTATAATATATACAACATTATTTTTAGTATATGTGAAACCCGAAACACGTGTCTAGTATTTTTATGTAAAGAATTTATGTACAAAATTGCAAAACTGTATCATGAAAAATCACAAAGTTATAAGCTTGTTATGTTACCTGTTTGTCCGTACAAAAACATGCTCACCCGCGCCGCGCCGCCTTGCGCTCATTGATAATAGTACCTAGGTACCTAACCGTTCAGCGCGGAGATTGGATAACCTACATAGTGTCGCTCGGTGTCCAACTTTTAACCTTTTTTTAAATATTTTTGGGACAAATAGAACATGGGGTAAAAGTTATTGGAATCGAGTCAGTTACTTATTCTGAACAAACTATATTCAGGTTTCGCATATACTAAAAATAACGTTGTACAGTTGGCAGATTCTTCTCAGAATTAAGTTGTTGCAGGTTTTTTTGTTTATCTCTCATAACTTTTTTATTTTTATTTTTTTTGTTTTACTTTTTGTTGTATGTACGTGTTGTATGTGTTCTTATATTTTAGTTATAAATATTTTCTAAGTTATTTTCTGCTATTGCACATACTGAGTATTGTCTCTGCATCACCCTAAGGTAGACTAGTAGAAAAAGTGAAGAACCTCTTTCTTTAGATTTTTGACTCTGACTATATGGATTAAGCTGCATCCAATTAGACTGGAAGCTAACCCTAACATAGTTGGGAAAAGGGTGGGAAGGTCAACTGTATGGTGTGAGCTATTTTTACTTCTACATAATCAGAATACAACCATTTCCCAAAGTTGACCGAAAATAATAAATGTAGCACTTACCGATACAGATTCTAGGACCATCACCAAACGGCATGTATGTGTACGGCCTGATGTTCTGCTTCTCCTTCGCCAGGAACCGTTCCGGACGGTACTGCTCCGGTTCCGGGAAAAACTCCGGGTTATGATGCAAGTGGTACACCGGCAGGTGCACCCGGACACCCTTCTCTAGCTTCAGTCCCGATGGGAACTCGTAGTCTTCTGTTACCTCGCGAGTTAGCACTCCTAGCACTGGGTACAGACGAAGAGCTTCATCAATACATGCTTCCATGTAAGGTGTCTCTGCAATGCACTCATACTTCAGCACGTTGTTATGACGACGCAGGTAATCGTCCACCTCTTCCAACAGTCGTTCTTGAGCTTCAGGATGTTTCGCCAACTCAAACAAAGTGTAACTCACCGTAGTTGCCGAAGTCTCGTATCCTGCTATGAAGAACAAGAAGCACTGCGCCACCAATAGATCGTCGCTCACATCTAATTCAACTTTCTTTCCTGAATCAGCTTTCATATTCTTCAAACTGTCTCCCGTCATCGAATGGTTGGTCTTCAATTTCAGCACGAGATCAACAAAGTCGTTCCTCGACGTCGGCGTATAATTGCGGCCTTTGAAAATTCCTGTCAACAAGTTGGTGAAGAAATGGTCAACTTCTGTCGGCACCGATCGGAATCCCAGTGCGTAGAAGATGGCCGGCCAGATAGCGCGTGCAACAGTCTTGAATGCTCTAAACCTATGAGTATCAAAGATAACATCACCAATGTTACTGAATTGATTGTTTTCTTTCTTTTCCATCGTGTTTGTGTCAACACCAAACGCGCAGGATCCAATGCAGTCCATCGTGTACCTCGCCACGAGCTTCCTCACTTCGAACACGTTGGATTTCTGCACTTCTTCGTCGATGATCTTCTCAAACACGTGAGAACACTTCTCGATCAAATGGAACATGTTCTTCATCTTCGCGGAGGAGAACAGCGGAGTCAGGTTCTGGCGCTGCACCTTCCAATTATCGCCGTGGGCGAAGAACAGGTTTTGTGATAACAGCTCCCTGTGGGAGTAGTTGGAAACTTCACGGCCGCTGAAGAAATAGAAATCCTTCGTCATTACGAGCTTGATGAGTTCTGGATCTTGTACTATGAGGGTGGGTTCCGTGCCGTAGTAGGCGCCAATGTACGGCACGTTCGGGAATTTTAGGCATATTTTCTGTGCGAGTTGTCCTAAGGCCGTCCTCTGTAAAATATATTCGGTGAAATTTCCGAAAAACGCGACCGGTGGTAGATGTGGCACTTTCTTACGCTCCCAGTATTGGAACTTTCGCTTGGAGATGAGGTAGACCACGTAGAAGATGAGAGGTAGCGCGGCGAGCAATAGTAACGCGACCATGTTGAAGTTTCAAGGAATCTGATTAGGTTAGAAGTGTGTTTGGGCATTTATAGTTTTATAGATAACGAGTTCGAGCGTACTTGAGGTCAACAATGTATTCAGAAGTTTTTAGGAATTTCCCGTTAGTGATTGTTATACAACTGTTGATGGGTGTCGATTTCACTTGATAACAATTAACTGATAAGTGATACATCAACCCTAAAGCACAGATTACTAAATAGTTACTACGTAACAGATACTTCACTCAGTAGAAAATTTCCAATACCTACTGCTATTTATTTATTTAGGCAACCAACAGCGATACAAATAGTATGTTACAGAGTATGTGTATTACAGTATTGTATGGCTAATAATAGGTTTCCCTGTATAACTAGGAGATGTATAAAACATGCGAACGGACTACAGACTAAGAGATATTTAAATACAAAATATTCAGTTTTAGGTATATAACTTATAGTTAAGTTTAGATTTTAGAAGAAAAAAAAGTTTGATTAATAAGAAAAAAAAAAGGTCTAAATAATTAATAAGAGATTAGTTGTTTATAAATTGCCTTCGTTTATGGTTTTTATTATTTGTTTTTTGAATGTAGGCTTATTACTGTTAAATATATCCACTTGTGAGAAATATGTGTTATAAATTCGAGCAATACGGGTCAATACACAATTTTTGGCGTAATTAGTCGAGTGCCGAGGCACATGTAGCATCGTCGTGTGACGAGTGCGCCGCCGGGGAGTGTTAAAAGTTACCTGTGCGACCAACTCGGGGCAATCGAGGCGTCCATTGAGTATGTCATAAAGCAAACACATATCCATAATTTTGCGCCTTTCATCGAGTGTTAGTAGCTCATGTGTTCGACAACTATTTTCATAGGTCATCGGAGGTTTACGGAGACGATAATTAAGGTGGTTAACACATTTTCTTTGAACCCGTTCTAGTTGGTTCTTATAAATAATATATTGAGGGGACCAAATGGGGCACGCATATTCTAAGACGCTGCGCACATATGCAAAATACACCTATTTAAGAGCCTTGACGTTTTTAAATACCTGACACGATGTAATAACAAAGCCTAAGTTCTTATAAGCTTTTGTGCAACAAAGTCAATGTGATCTGAGAATGTTAATTTATTGTCAAACATTACTCCTAAATCTCGGACCACCTTGACTCTATCAATGACAATTCCGTTAAAATTATATGAGTAAAAACAGGATTTTTTTTATGTAACTAATACATTGACACTTTGTGACGTTTACTCTGACGATCTTGTTTTTTATGTAATAACTATTTACATTATTAAGGTCCTCTTAAAGAGCCTTACAATCATCTAGTGATCTTATTTTATAAAATAATAAGGCTATAATAGCCTACTCTAATAGATAAAATTAAATTAACATAACTATTTGTGTCTATTTTATTGAGAACTGTGAATATGTTATGACTATAGGTGGTAGTTTAAAATTGTATCGTTTATAAAATATTTTTTTATGGATTAGTGCTGACTGTGCAATATACATCTAAAACATGACATGACGTCTTCATTGACAGGTAAATGGAAAAATGTTAGGTGTTTATCCCTTCTTTTACTTGATTTGCACCCATCTACTGCACATAAGGCACCAGACAGAATCGTAGGTACGCGTACAAACGAATGGAACGATTAAAATTGAACAACGTGCGTGCGCTTCGCTTGCTAAAATTGCACTGAATTTGGTCCGCAAATGGCCCGAGACCGCTCGGCCGGGCGGTAGGTAATTATAGCGTGCAAGTACATGGAGACGGAGGCCTGCCTAAAGTGGAAGAAAATGCAAATGTTTTCCTGAAATACATCTAGATGCTTTTTATTGCAGATTTCTAAAGACACTGGTTTGTTTTCCTTTCAATAACTTATACAAAAAGGTACCTACTCGGTATTAGAACGGGTGATTTCCGTAGTACTTATGTGTTGCCAGTGACGTGCAGCTGTACGAGGGCTGTACGTAACTTGTGGAGGTTCTCTGCTATTATTAACAACATAAGAAACCAAAGTAGAAAAACATTATAGTTAGAAAAATACGTTAAGAATTATTCAAATCCTTGAATAATTCTTAACGTATTTTTATAGATATTTCTAGAAATATAACTACAATAATATTTATTTATTTAAAGTTGTGAAAACATTTTTTTTATACTCTGTATGTCCTTATCGGAAAAAAACCTAATTACAAATGAAATGTTGTCATTTGTGTCTGTGAATTACAGAGGAAGAACTAACATGCTAAACTATAACAGTGTAGCAATAGTCAGCACTTGAACGCGTAGTTTTGAAGGGTGCCACTGACTGAATTTTCACAATATTACGTTGTCGCTCAATGAGAGGTTTTTCTTTTCAGTATTTAAAAAAAAAAATAGTTCCCAAGAACCCTGAAGATGGCGTTGAACTGACTATGTTACTAGATGCCAAAGTCAAAGCGCTTGGAAAAAAAACATTGCGTCACGTCATATACGCTCGTTGAGTGACAGTTTCGTTTGCTTTCGTTTTACGATCTTAAAATTACATCCAAGTGAATTAATAAAATCATTATGTAACTTCCGTTCCTTGCAGTAACTTACCAAGTTCAGCGCCATCTATCCAGCGACTAGGGAAGCGTTAAAAAAAAAGAAAAAGAAAATCCCTCATTTGTATTTACTCTGGCCTTGGCGATCACATTTCACATCACTCGTCTCTTGATACCTTTGTTTCTATCTACGAACTGGTTTTCTGTGTATTGATTATAATATAATATTAGAAATACATAAAAAAATCCAACTTGTAAGTAATAATGTAATAGTAATAATGCAACAATAAATAGGTATATGTGTAAGTAATAACGTAAATCTTACCGTTATGCCCATATCTCGTGCTATTTTCTTTATGCTTTGTTCTTGTTTCCAGAGAACAACAATTTTAGCCTTCAAAAAAGTTGTTATTCGAACCACACCATAGGTTAATAAAATCAACTGGTCAAAAACTTAATAAATTGGATAATATTACGACGAAGCCGCAACAAGTGGATCGGCACGAAAACGAAACAATTTGAAAAGTAATTATACCCTCAATCACAGTTTAGTAAATAAGGCAAAGAAGTATTCTAAATTCAACCTTAACTCGCAGTTCATACAGCAGTTAAGTTTCTGAAGTAAAATGACAGTAGTGCAACAATCGGAATCAACACATTCTATTCAACCAAACAAGAAATCTATGCTAATTTCAACCTTATCTTTTAGTTAATTGACGAGTTGCGTATTGCATTTTGTAAAACAAGACGGTAAGGTGCTAGTATTAAATATAACACGGAAGTTGAAATTTAAAACTTAATATCTAGAAGATTAGACCGTTAATAACCTTGTTCGATAAAAGGAGTAATGCTATTCCAATTTTCGTTGAGGTTGATAACTGAGCCAATAGCCTAGTGATATACGGCATGGTCTAAATGATCTGCTGGCGCCTGGTGATGCGGGTTCGTATCTTAATCGCACGCAAAGTGTCTTTTTGTAAGTTATTCTTGGTATACGGTTCGGCCAGAAGAAAGCCGAAAAAATACCATATAAAATTATTATAAACTTGCAAATAATATTTGAGGCGGACCGGCGGTGGATGCGCTCGGGCAGAGATGGGTGCGGCGGCGGGGGAGGGAGCTGCTCAAGGCTCACGTGACGCGCCCGTCGGCGCTCGAGGGACGAGGGACGGCGGGCCCGAGCATGCTCGGGCAATAATCTTTAAGTCTTGGGGGGGTTCCATTTCTCTGACGCTGTCTGTACAGTAGGGCTGCAAAAGTGCATGGTAAGTCCAGAAATATAATCGTGTGAAGCGAGAAATGGCGCCATCTAGCGTAAAACCAATTAACGACTAACAAAATTTCATTATACTGTTACTACATGGCGTTGCTTTGCTTTTTATGACAAAATATTTTTGTAGTTTCTTTTTGTCTCTCCAAACATTCAAACAATTTATAATTAATATTTATTTAAAAAAAAATGTTCTTAACTATTAACCTACTATGTTAAAATTGAATATTAATTTATTAGTAGTAAGTAAGAAATAAAAAAAAAACAAACGATGAGGGCGCCACTGCGCATACTTAATTATTCCTATCGGTTTCTTTTATTATTTTTTCATATGCTAGCAAATGTAATGTGATAGTTAGATAAATATATTAGCTGTGTAACTCCTTTCTCAATACGTTTCTTCCCAACTGCTTTCTTACGTTTCGTAAATTAGTCACAGTTGTGAAGAAACCAACGCCATCTAGTTTATTTTAGAAAACTTGAACTCAAACGTTCACAGGAAAATAGCCATTAGGGTACCACTTTTGCAGGTGACTGTACCTATTCAATTTTACCAAAACACTATTAAAAAAAAAGTTTGTTAGTATTTTTTTTATACTTACTGATTTCATATTTTATTTCCTTATATGTATATGAAAACAATTAGGTACCTATTTACCAACTGTCTAATTCTAAAATATTGAAATGGAAGCTCTCTTTTTGGGAATGTCCCGAAACGTATAGTAAGTGTGGTGACAGTGTTCGCGCGTGTCTTATTACATTGCACTTTTCTTCGCTCATATGTGATTATCAACAATTCGTTTTTTATCGATGCCTTATACCTACTAATAAGATAATGTAATCCATGTAAGTAGGTATACAAGGTGACTCATAAAAGGGATGTATTGAAGGATATATTTAGGTACTTACAGACGGGAACCGATCACTTTCCGAATTATATTTGGTCGAATTTCATTTTACCGAAAACTATTGACCGACGTCTTTTTTGCTATATATGCATTATTTGACATATTTTTAACCGAACTATATTTCGCCGATTTAAAAAATAATTTTTTGCTATTGGCCGAAGCCTCTTTTGAACTTTTTTCATTTGAAAAATGATTTATTTGCCATATTTTCACCACACCGAAACAACATTTTACGGAATATTATTTGGTCACAATTAATAGCCGGTTACTTGGGATCGGGCCGTTTTGGCTAAAAGATTTTGGCAAAATTTCATTATCAAAACTTTTAGCAACCTTTTTTTGTACCCATGCAATATTTGAAATGATTTTAGTACGCACATTTTCATTTGGTAAAATTTTCACTCGGCAGAATATTACCAAGGAGAATTATGTCATTAAGGCATTTGGTCTTTAATCCAATTATTTATTACAGCAAACAATATTTAGACAATATACATTTAGTCAAATGATTTGTTTTGAAAAAAAATATATAGACAAAAATATTAAAAATAACGCCCTACTGCAGGTACAAAATTGGTTCACTGCTAATAATTTAGTATTAAATGGAAAAAAAACTAAGTGCATAAGATTTTCTTTACTAAATGTCAAGGGTAGTGATTGTGAGATAGCACTGAATCAAGAGAAACTAGAATTCGTCGATAAAACGGTTTTCCTGGGGATCACGCTCGACTCAAGGCTACAATGGGGTCCTCATTTAACATCTCAAACCAGCAAAGCAGCAGGGTGGCTACCTACCTGCCGGGTCAGCGGGATTGTCCGAAAGGGTTACCGCTGGCCCGGAACATAAAGGGCTAAGGAAGGAACACGGGTGAGTTTTAGTCAGTAAGAGTCTGACACTCCCTTTCACTCCACCCAGAGCGGGAGGAGTCATTTGATGATTACCCATCATCATCATCATCATCATTTCAGCCGAAAGACGTCCACTGCTGGACATAGGCCTCCCCCAAGAGGGGGGGGAGGGGGTTTGCCATAATCGCCACGCTTGGCAGGCGGGTTGGCGATCGCAGTATGGTAAGGTGGTGGAATGCATAGAGAACGCTATTGCCCATTCTCCGGTATGCCCCTTAGTCGCCTTTTACGACACCCACGGGAAGTATGGGGTGGTGCTATTCTTTAAGTCCGGCACCACACGGACAATGATGATTACCCATCCGAAAAAAAAGGGTAGTGATTGTGAGACAATATTGAATCAAGAGAAACTAGAATTCGTCGATAAAACTGTTTTCCTGGGGATCACGCTCGACTCAAGGCTACAATGGACCATTTAACATCTCTTGCAGGACGGCTAAGTTCAGCAGCTTATGCTGTCAGAAAAATCCGTCAATTTATTGATGCCGCCGATACCGCGAGACTAGTCTATTTCAGTTACTTTCATAGTATCATGTCTTACGGTACATTTTACTTTGTGGATGGGCTGCAGACATCGATTCTATTTTTATTCTGCAGAAAAGAGCCATCAGAGCCTTATCAACGTGTAACATAATTAACGCAAGACGTCATACACCCCAATTAGAGTATTGAGTTAAAAGCTTAATACAATGACCAAATGAATTTTTTTTAATACTATTTTTATTAAGAAAATCACGTTAATTCTAGCATTACTTTACGCATTTAAAATTGAGTCTTATTGCCTTGGAATAAGATTTCATTTTCTTTGGGTCTTTAGGCGATCAGTATAGCAAAATACATAATTATTGAAAAAAATACCCATATTAAAAGTTACTGAAATCGATTCAGTAGTCAACTATGAACAAACTACTTCTAGGACTTGCGTTTATTCTGTTACACCTTGTATAACCTCCGCAGGCGCGATTCTCTAAGGGAACTGTTTAAGGAAATTAACATAATGACGGTGCCTTGTGAATATATCTACGAAAACATCATGTATGTAAGAAAAAACTTAAATCTTACTAGTAAAAGAGGTGAAAGACATAATTATAGTACTGGAAATAGGGACCTATTAGTTCAACCAGGTTTCAGAGTGGCTAAAGTCGACTCATATTTTATGGGGTACTGTTTAAAATGTTATAATACGTAAAATACCTCCCCACATTCTTCAACTGAATGAGACAAAATTCAAGTCTTGTATAAAACACACACTATGCCTGAGCATAATTATTATAAGTTACGGGATTACATCGCTGATAAAAATGCCTGACTCAATGCTGGTCCTGCTCCACAACCACAACTAATTGATTAAAACTAGAAAATACTGTTGAAGCTGCTGAAGAATGTAAGACTATCTTTGCATTGCATAAACTCAATTTCCTTTGTATTGTATAATTCTGCCGTCTTAACGAAAAGTGCAATAACTAGGTTAAACCAGATTTCGAGAAAAACGCGGTTAAAGATTTTCATCACTCAGCTGCCTCGGCTTATTTTTAATTATTTAATTTTTGGATTGTTGTTTTCTTTTTATTTGCTGTACTCTGGACTCTTTTAACGCGTACATCTTTTTTTACATCGTTCTCACATATACCTAATTGTAAAAAATAATAATAATTGTAAATTCAAGATTAATGATGTAAGTAACTAATATTTATGTAAAAATATAATTTAAAAGAGTGTACATGGAGTTTTTTTATAATAAGATTTCATTTTCTTTGGGTCTTTAGGCGATCAGTATAGCAAAATACATAATTATAGAAAAAAATACCCATATTAAAAGTTACTGAAATCGATTCAGTAGTCAACTATGAACAAACTACTTCTAGGACTTGCGTTTATTCTGTTACACCTTGTATAACCTCCGCAGGCGCGATTCTCTAAGGGAACTGTTTAAGGAAATTAACATAATGACGGTGCCTTGTGAATATATCTACGAAAACATCATGTATGTAAGAAAAAACTTAAATCTTACTAGTAAAAGAGGTGAAAGACATAATTATAGTACTGGAAATAGGGACCTATTAGTTCAACCAGGTTTCAGAGTGGCTAAAGTCGACTCATATTTTATGGGGTACTGTTTAAAATGTTATAATACGTAAAATACCTCCCCACATTCTTCAACTGAATGAGACAAAATTCAAGTCTTGTATAAAACACACACTATGCCTGAGCATAATTATTATAAGTTACGGGATTACATCGCTGATAAAAATGCCTGACTCAATGCTGGTCCTGCTCCACAACCACAACTAATTGATTAAAACTAGAAAATACTGTTGAAGCTGCTGAAGAATGTAAGACTATCTTTGCATTGCATAAACTCAATTTCCTTTGTATTGTATAATTCTGCCGTCTTAACGAAAAGTGCAATAACTAGGTTAAACCAGATTTCGAGAAAAACGCGGTTAAAGATTTTCATCACTCAGCTGCCTCGGCTTATTTTTAATTATTTAATTTTTGGATTGTTGTTTTCTTTTTATTTGCTGTACTCTGGACTCTTTTAACGCGTACATCTTTTTTTACATCGTTCTCACATATACCTAATTGTAAAAAATAATAATAATTGTAAATTCAAGATTAATGATGTAAGTAACTAATATTTATGTAAAAATATAATTTAAAAGAGTGTACATGGAGTTTTTTTCCCGTTCTTCTCCATAGATACCTGCGCTTTGGAATGGGCAACTAGCTTCATATTTTCTGACTGACAGACTACTTGACAATTCAAAAGTGCCTGTAAATGGTTTAATTGAAATAAATGGTTTGAGTTTGAGTTTTGAGTTTATTTTTTTTTTGGGAATTACATGGTTTTACTTACATACTTACTTTTTAATTATATTGCATGGTTGCGGTCGGTCGATAGGCGACATAGGATGCAAGAACGAGCGAAGGGCACCCCGAGGTTCGATTTTGTTAGGTTACTTTAAACCCTTTCCACAGAAATAGGAGCCCCGCGGACCGGGGCTCCGTCGACATTGAATACAAGAGCTGCTGATACAAGAAATGCTGCATGTTGCATGCCTGCTTGTATGTTGCATGCTTGTTTGCACGGTGCATGCT
The DNA here is from genome assembly GCA_916614155.1 of Mesoligia furuncula. Lineage (NCBI taxonomy): Eukaryota > Metazoa > Arthropoda > Insecta > Lepidoptera > Noctuidae > Mesoligia > Mesoligia furuncula. The sequence goes on from OU744810.1 coordinate 4,359,934, forward strand.
TGCTTGCAAGCTGCATGCTTGTTTACATGCTGCATGCCTGCTTGCACGCTGCATGCCTTCTTGCATGTTGCATGCCTACTTGCATGCTGCATGCTTGAAGCAAGTATCCTTCTTTGCATGCTGTTAGATGAAATAGTGTGCAAAAACTTTCTAGGCGTCTGGTGTAATTAAAGCATTACATGCATAAGCATTAAAGCATTACATTATTATGAATGTTCGGAAACATAATACTTGGAACAAATGTTATTTCGGGTAAGTGTTATTTAAACTTTTCGCACAAAAAGGTACAAAGGCGGACTTAATGCCTTAGGCATTCTCTACCAGTCAATCAAGGGTGGTGAAGAGATTGGATGGCATGTGCTTTGGTTGAGAGGAACAATGATTAAAAAAAAATTAAAACTAAGTACACAAATACATAAATAGGTTGGTTTTTCGACCAAACGAAACGTCAGAGTAACGAAAAAAATCGAATTGATAATAGGACGTGACTTCGATGAAGTAAAAAAAAACGAAAAGTTTTAGGTGGAATGAAATTCGGTCAAATATTTTTCGAACTTATGATAGGTAACCGGTACAGACGCCAGCACATCAAGCTACTAAGCTGTAATTTTTTTTAATAGATTTTCAACTTTATCGCTAAAGCTCAAAGTTGATTGAGAAAATTTTACAGTTTCGGTTGGGTAGCTTGATGGGCTGGCGTCTGTACTTCGGTTTCTTTCGTCATTTCTTCTCAGCGGTGATAGGAAATGGTTTTATGACAGAACATTACATGTTATAAAAATCTCTGCAAAACACACATTTTTTGAAAAAAATACGTATATTAAAAGTTGCTGAAATCGATTCAGTAGTCAAATATGAACAAACTACTTAAAGGACTTGCGTTTATCCTGTTACATCTTGTATAAATTCAGTAGGTTCTGTGTACTAGCAGGAGTATAACAATAAAAATAGTTGCAGAAAGGAGGCAAAAAACATTTTTGCGTCGTAAAGCCTTTGATGAATAATTATGTTAGAGCCCAAACCCAATTTTAGGATGAACTAGTTTCGCCTGGGCCCTTATTCTCATTCTCTCGCTCTTGCATCCTATGTCCGTCGACATAGAATAGAAATGAACAGAATATGCTCATGCATTCTGCACTACCACGGGGGAGATAGTGCAATAGATACCGTAATCTAAAAATGCTTAGTCATTCTGACTGCCGATATTTTTAATCAATATTTTTCAAACAAAATGAATAGTCATAGTGACTGTTACTTTTATTTTATTAGTGTTATTAATATTAACTTGTCTATCTTAGGGCGAATTCCACCAAACTTTTATACATAGAATAAGTCTTATACTGAGAATAAATTTTGAATTTTTGACTGTTTTTCCATACTAGAACTGTCAAACGTAAATTTTATTCCACGGATAAAATATATCTGACTTTGGTAAAATCCCAGTCTGGGGCAGTTCCGCCCTTAATGATTTTGTTACTATTAGATTTATCTATCATCATCGACATAGCGTTGGAACCTTTTTAATTACTTTATTCTACTGGATGCTCTGTGGTGTCATGTCATGTCAGTTGGGTTTGATATACGTCTAATACGTCAATTTGAAAAAAAAAGACAAAATAAATATATTAAATATTTTATTACTCCTCCTTCATTGGTGACCCCGGAAGAACACCATGAGTCAGCCGCAAGGAAGCATTGCGAAAAGACAAAGTGAGGCCGCCCCGAACTACGATATATATCGCGTCGGTGTGCGGGTACCTCCATTTTATCCAGAAAAACCAGCGGTGTGGTTTGCGCAGCTAGAGAGCCAGTTCGTGCTCACGAATATCACGATCGACGCCACGAAATTTCACCACGCTATTGGAAGCTTGGACCCCATATCCGAGGTATATTATCACGGCACCAGCAGCGCCTGACAATTATGAGAAGCTCAAAAGTGAGTTAGTGAAGAGATTATCTGCGTCGAGAGAAAATAAAGAACAGCAGCTCCTAACTCATGAGGAGCTTGGCGACCGTAAGCCCTTGCAGTTTTTGCGACATCTGCGCCACCTGGCGGGCCCGAGCGTGCCAGAGGAGTTCTTACGAACTATCTGGACCAGCCGCCTGCCGAACAGTACACAGACGATTATTGCCTCGCAAGTTAAGGCGATCCTAGAGGAAGTGGCTGAGCTGGCAGACCGCATACTGGATGTGGTGCCAGCAACCCCGCAGACAGCAGCAACTAATCTGATGGCGATATCAGGAAGCAGCATGGAATAGATAAGTGGTGAAATCGCCGAACTCACTAGACAAGTGCAAGCTCTGACCTCGCAAGTTGACAGACTGTCCCGGTCGAAACAAAGGTCCGGCAGAAGTACCAGTCGGGGAAGATCGGGCTCCAGAAGATCAAGTTCCAATTACAGGAAATAGCCAACCTGCTGGTACCATTTTAAGTTTGGCGACAAGGCAACCAGGTGCATAAAACCCTGCGACCAAGCGGGAAAAGCCACGGGTAGTCGATAATGGCGACCGGCGACTGTCGCAACACTGGTCGTCTTATTCGTGACGGACCGCAGTACGAAGATGCAGTGCCTCGTCGATACCGGTAGTGACGTCTCTTATTATATATATATATTTTTTGCCTAATATATAAAATGTTGGCAAAGATGAACTGAGATGCAACCGTGAGAATACCAATATCTTAAAAAAATCTCTTAGGGAAACTCTGGCACCTAGCTGGTAAATTGCTCGAACACGTTTTTGCAGGACAAATATATTTTGTATATCAACGGCTTTGCCCCACAGTAGAATATCGTAGGACATAACGATGTGAAAATAACTAAAATAGACTAAACGAGCTGTATCAACGTCAGTGTATTGTCTTACTTTCCTGACGGCGTAGGCAGCCGAACTGAGCCTTCCTGCTAGGCTTGATATATGTGGTCCCCACTGAAGTTTGGCATCTACTGTTATACCCTGAAAAACTGCCGAGCCCACAGTTTCAAGCACCTCTTTAACTAAGACGATGTTGGGTCCTAGATTTCTAACATCCGGTAAGGCGAACTTTACACATTTCGTCTTCTTGGCATTGAGAACTAGGTTATTTGTCGTAAACCAATCCGTAACTATTGAGAGTGACATAGATATAGATATTATATTTGTTAGTTTTTTGTTAATTATAATTAAAGTATCTACTTTGAATAAATGAGCCTTTTCAATCTCCTGCTATGGGTGAAACGAAACAAAATATTATCAATTAATTGATTTTTTCGTAAGCATTTGATTGATTGACGGGATTTTTTTTGAATTTTTTTATATTTTTTTCGTATCTACTGCGTTAAAACTTTTTTTGTAAAGTACAGAAGTAATCTCCATAAAATTATCTATACCATGGTGTATAAATTACGAGTAAGTAGGTTCTGTATACTAGGAGCAGTATAACAATAGAAACATATGCAGAAAGGAGGAAAAAAACATTTTTCCATCGTAAAGCCTTTGATGAATTTGTTACCGGCCAAACCCAATTTTAGGATGAACTAGTTTTGCCTAGGCCCTTATTCTCATTCTCTCGCTCTTGCATCCTATGTCCGTCGACATAGAATAGAAATGAATAGATTATGCTCATGCATTCTGCACTACCACGGGGGAGATAGTGCAGTTATGTGGGACTCTAACCTACTAAAACTCCACGGTGTCCTCCTCTGCCGCTTACGGCGGGAACACGGGCACACATCAGACGGTGGCAACCCTGTCTGCGTATTGCGGTGAGCGGCGCACCGCAATACCGACACTCCTTTCCCGCCGCGGCCTCCAACCCTCAGCCGCGATGCCTCCCATACGACATCGCGGCCCGCCTCAGTTGCGATGTCACCCAAGCGGCACCGCAACCTACTTGTTGGCCGCTACGTCGTCGGCTTATCGGTAAAACCCTGACGAGCGGCCCCTCCTCGGGTTCCTCTTCGCTTCACCGTGGGTGACCAAGCCACGGCTGCTGAGCCCCCCTATTTCGACAATGCGGGAACCCAGCGGGGGCGAAAGTAACCTAACCAAACCTAACCTCGGGGTGCCCTTCGCTCGCTCTTGCATCCTATGTCGCCTATCGACCGACCGCACCCATGCAACCCGCGTAGGGGGAACTGGTTTGGCCTAGGCATTCTAAACTAGGGTTTGGCCGATATAATAATAATATTTATAATCAAAGCGTAAAGCACTCTCTAATGCTTCGCATCATGATTTATGAGTCATGCAATGATACCGTATCTGTGCCAGATTTCTTCACAATCTAAAAATGCTTAGTCATTCTGACTGCTCATATTTTTAGTTATAAATGTCAACAAACAATATTTTTCAGACAAAATGAATAGTCACAGTGACTGTTACTTTTATTTTATTAGTGTTATTAATATTAACTTGTCTATCTTAGGGCGCATTCCACCAAACTTTTATACATAGAAATAAGTCTTATACTGAGAATAAATTTTGAATTTTTAACAGTTTTTCCATACTAGAACTGTCAAACGTAAATTTATTCCACGGATAAAAGATATCTGACTTTGGTAAAATCAGCCCTTAATGATTTTGTTATTAGTATATTAGATTTATCTGCCCAGGCCGTGCGGTTTGGTACAGTATGTCTCTTTTATTATAATTTTTGGTTCTATGACATGCCGGTATCCTCACGATGTTTTCCTTCACCGTTTTGAGAGCTCATAAATAAATCATTTATTAATTTGCAAACATGGGTAAAGTATACATGGATGTTTTTTTTTTTTTTTATATAGAAGTAGTAAAGTTCTCCATGCTTAACCGTCATATGGGTATGCAAATAATTCAAAGTACAATATAATAGTTAAAATGTCAGCCTTCTCAGTCACAGTTACGAAATAGTTAATAAAATATTTAAGTACATGTCAGAATACAAAAAAAAAAAAAAAATAGGTAGGTACAAATACAAATTAAATTACAAACAGTCTAAATTAAATTTGAAACAATTAAAATAGCAATACAATTCAATTCACAGTAATAGATACAGTCAGATTTAAAACTAATACAAACTAAGTTTAAAATAATTCATTAATTATTCATAAAACTAGTACTTATTTTTTCCTAATATAATAAATCGGATGTATCAGGCCTACCACCTTTCATTTAAATAGTCATTAATATGGTGGTAGCATTTCGCAACTAATAATTCGTGAAGTTTTTTTTTAAATTGATCCAGGTTTTTAATTTCTATAATATGTTCAGGTAACTTATTATAGATTTTGGGTGCCATACCAAGAAAATGATGCCAATACCAAGCTGTGGTAATGAAACAATTTACACAAAGTAAAGCGCCTGTCTGGGTTCGAACCTACGACCTACAACTATACTGATAACTGATTTATCTATTAGGCCTCTGCCTCGAATCTTGCGGGCAGCGGGGCGGCGCGGCGGCAGTGGCGCAGGAGCGGCGCGGGCAACGCAGACCCGATCTCGAAACCAGCGGGCAGATCGCGTGGCACTATAGCGGTGTAGTGTTGTGTTAGTGGTTGTGTCGTCGAGATATTTGTTTTTATTCGCGAACAAAATGTCTGAACAATGGCGACAACATATTTTTGAAACAAATTTATCCCTAACGCTCGATTTATTGTGGGCAAAAGAAGAAGTGAATCCCTAATGCAGACGCACGGGCGGTCATCGCTTGACTGGAGTGCACCGCTCGTTGCCCGCTCCCGCGCCGCTGTTTCCCAGGGCCGGTCCATTTCATTTTACGCATTAGATCCTGCCGCTCCCGCCCGCCGCCGCCGCGCTGCCCGCAAGATTCGAGTTAGAGGCATAGGGGTATTATTTGGGAATTATTAGTCATAAAACAATTAATCAAACAACAATCCTGTTTTATTAGACAAATAAGTTTACGATATCAAAGGTATGGGTATGCATAGAAGGTTAGGCAAGTAGGTAGGATAATATTAACTGGGTAGATAAGCTTCGATCAGATTAGTAATCATTATCTGTGCGTTGCATATGACACTCACTTGTCTTGGAAAATTTTACTTAGACTTTACACACAACTGAATAAAACAATAAGTACCTACTTAAGCAAATTTGGATAGTGTTGGTGCGGAACGATTATCTTCAGTACTAGCTGTGCCCGCGACTTCGTCCGCGTGGAATAGTGACTTTTCGGGCAGCATATTTTGAATTACATATACCGTCTACAGACCGGGCATTTGCTGTCCGAACCCTCTGAGAACTCAGGCGAATTTCCCTATCAGTGAAAGTCTCAGACTCACGCGATAGTGCTTGAGCTTCACGATCGGCAGTGAGACGTATTTCTCGTTCTTCCTGTGTTTCCTGAGACCGAGCATTTGCTGTCCGAACCCTCCGAGAACTCAGGCGAATTTTCCTATCAGTGAAAGTCTCAGACTCACGCGATAGTGCTTGAGCTTCACGATTGGCAGTGAGACGTATTTCTCGTTCTTCCTGTGTTTCCTGAGACCGAGCATTTGCTGTCCGAACCCTCTGAGAACTCAGACGAATTCCCCTATCAGTGAAAGTCTCAGACTCACGCGATAGTGCATGAGCTTCAGTATCAGCAGTGAGACGTATTTCCCGTTCGTCCTGTGTCTCCTGGGATCGAGCATTTGTTGTCTCGTACTCTCTGGGAGCTCAGGCGGGTTTCCCTGTCAGCAAAAGTCTCAGACTCACGCGATAGCGCGTGAGCTTCGCGATCGAGAGATAAACGTGCCTTTCGTTGTTCCCCGGGCCGTTTTTTCTATTTCGAGTTGTCATCATTCGAGAAGGATTTGAACTCGGTCGAGATTTTCGCTGAGTCGAAGTTTCTGTAGCACGAAGCCCAGCCTGATGTTCCCGAGTTGTAGAGAGCCTTGCCTCACGACCTTCCTAAGATTCCTGTGATTGAACCAATCTCATCCTTTTAGCATTTCTGCTACACTGGGAGAGGTTGGTTCTTCTTCGAGGCATTCTTACAATAAAATAGTACTTACTACTTAACACACAGTTATTTAATAAACACGTACTATCGTAAACAATTAAATTATACATATTTACAGATTATTATACAGTCTAAAATTATCACAGTTTAAGTAATAAGTGTTAAGACGTGTAAACCAAACGTACTAACTTTATAAAACAAAAGAATTGCTAGAAAAATTAATTACTAACCTGAGCTAATGAACTTATACTTAATAAAGAAAATCAAGAAAAGAAATGCCTAACCTATACCAAATACTTATAATATTTATATACAAACCCTAAATACAAATTAAGATAAGTAAATACCCAAAAATCAAGGAAAGAACCGCCTAACCTATACCAAATACTTACAATATTTATTTACAAAATTTTAAAGAAAATTAAGAAAAAGAATCTAACTTACAAACCTTAAAATATTAATAAATGAAATATGCAAACAGTCAGTATTCAAGTGAATCGCAATAATCGAATCCGCCTATACTCTCCAGGATACGTGCGTTCGCTACGAATAACTGAATCCTTATGGCAGCGGCACGTTTTTTTTTTTTTTGAAATGGTCGTCTCATAGTTCAACCTGAGGTGTTATCGACTGCTTAACCGGGCTTTCCTGTGGATGCCTCAATAAATTAAGGACTCCAGCCAGGGCATAATACACTTATAAACTTAACTACACAATATAAACTTAAAAACTAAGCGACGACTACACGCTAAGGGCACCCCCTGTGGGGTACGGACCTCGGCTTAGGGCGTCGCTGGGAGAGGGCAGCAAGGGACAGGCTGGATCGGAATTATGGCAGCGGCGTGGCTCTCGGCGCGCTTTATATAGCCACGGACGCACAGGTGCGAGGCGTGAACAGTCAGTATTCAAGTGAATCGCAATAATCGAATCCGCTTATACTCTCCAGGATACGTGCGTTCGCTACGAATTACTGAATCCTTATATGGCAGCGGCGCGTTTTTTTTTTTTTTTTGTAATGGTCGTTCATAGTTCAACCTGAGGGGTTATCGACTGCTTAACCGGGCTTTCCTGTGGATGCCTCAATAAATTAAGGCCTCCAGCCAGGGCATAATACACTTATAAACTTAACTACACAATATAAACTTAAAAATTAAGCGACTACACGCTAAGGGCACCCCCTGTGGGGTACGGACCTCGGCTTAGGGCGTCGCTGGGAGAGGGCAGCAAGGGACAGGCTGGATCGGAATTATGGCAGCGGCGTGGTTCTCAGCGCGCTTTATATAGTCACGGACGCGCAGGTGCGAGGCGTGAACGTACTCTGATAGAATACCTTAACAAATGTTCGCCGTGATTCTTTAAATTGACATAACTTTTTTATTTATGAACCGATTGACATGAAATAAACACTAAATGTTAAGTGAAGCTTATTACAATATATTAGTGAAAACCGCATCTAAATCGAATAAGCCGTTTCTGATATTAGCGTGCACAAACACACAGACAAACAGACAAACAGACAAAAAAAAAATTAATTACAATTTCGGGTTCGGCATCGATTTAATAACAATCCCTGCTACTTTTTTTTCATATATTTCCATTGTACAGAAACCACTTTTTTACAATTTTATTATATGTATAGATTTGTAGGAGTTCGACAGAGACAAAATATAAATTTCGGCTCGTGGTTACAAATGTAGGTATTTGGCATTAAAACATCGTGACGGGCCCTGTTCGACCACCATCGCACTGACGGTGAAAAACACCCGCTCCCTGCGGTGGATACAGGTCGCCCCAAAAAATGACTCAAGCAATAAGTAGTAAAAAAAAATAATAATAAAAAAGAGAAAGGAAAAGCAAGAGAAAATAAAAAAGTAATTTAAAAAATAAAAAAACCCGACTGCGAAACTGAAAAGCTACAAACAAGCCCATTTTAAATTAAATAAAAGTTGGAAGTAGGCGGGACCCATTTGAATTTGAAAATGTGATAAAAATGGAATGGGTCCCGCCTGCTTCCAACTTTTATTTAATTTAAAATGGGCTTGTTTGTAGCTTTTCAGTTTCGCAGTCGGGTTTTTTTATTTTTTAAATTACTTTTTTATTTCCAGCTTTTTAGTTTACAAATGTGAAAGATTTCGCAAACGATATTTCTGGTACTTGTTTTTTACGATTTGTCACTTTGAATTACTTTTAACCATATAAGTTATATATATTTTTGTAATCACCTTTTAAAACCCTTTATTTTGATACCCCACTCGATAGGTCTCGAGAAAAAAAAATTTTTTTTTGAAGGCATATTGCGCCAAAAATCGGCCATTTTAATTTTTTTTTCAATTTTGATATAGCCAGTGTCACTCTCACAATTAAGACGAATCTAACGGCACCTCTCAAGCTGAAATCGATCAAGCCGTTTAGGCTACAGAGCGTGCCAAAGAAATATACATACATACATACATACATACATACATACATACACTCGAAAAACATAACCCTCCTTCTGACGCAGTCGGGTAAAAAAGGGGTATTAGATACTTGATTGTAGTAAAAAGTCTCAGTCTTGATTGTAGCGCCGTTCCACAGAGGATAATTTCCTGCATGTAGGAAGAACTATCTACTGAGTACTACTGATACGATACATTCAGAGAAGTTGATAGCTAGCGGATTGGAGTGGACTGTAGAAAAGGAAATAATGATAGAAACACGTATATTATAAATTTATTAAGACAAAGCTTATAACCTGACAACTGCTCAGACCTGACATAAGCAACGAACATAAAAACAAAATACTATATTTAAAAAACATGACATATCTACAAAAAAGGTCGCACCACAGCCAGTCGCCAACATACCGGAGCCCCAGTGGAACACTAACAAACGGTGGAGACTGACTAGGATGCGGCTTCTATTAAAACAAGTTTTCGGGCCGGTCGGCGCAGGAGGCCGCCCCTGGTACGGACGTCTGCTACGCGGACCGCTCCGTCGGATCCTATGTACACCTTCTCTATCCTTACTAGGGGCCATAAACCATGAGGCAGGCTAGGGTCGGCGATCAGCACCACATCCCCCTCACTTAGATTTGTTGTGTTGCTGGTGGGGAGGCCTCTCGGTCGGAGCGTCGGCAGATACTCACGCACCCATCGTATCCAGGCGGATTGGAGTGGACTGTAGAAAAGGAAATAATGATAGAAACACGTATATTATAAATTTATTAAGACAAAGCTTATAACCTGACAACTGCTCAGACCTGACATAAGCAACGAACATAAAAACAAAATACTATATTTAAAAAACATGACATATCTACAAAAAAGGTCGCACCACAGCCAGTCGCCAACAGAAGTATTAACATTTTTTTGACCAGCCATTCTGATGTCAGGATGGATGGTGGCCTCCGTGTTCAGCATGAATGACGCAGACTTTCTAAAAGTTTGTTGTATCAATAATTGCTTACTAATTGCTACTTTCACGGATTTAAGTTTGAGCTTCGTACATACATTAGGTAAAAAAATGACTGCCCCGTTGGTCTCGTGGTTGCAAGCGCGACTGCTGAGCGTGGGGTCCTGGGTTCGATTCCCGGGTCGCACAAAGTGTTCTTGGGTTTTCCATTAGGAATTTCTTAGTAACAGTCCGGAATTTGGAAGTTGGCGGTTTAATACCCCCGTGTGTCGGAAAGCATGTAAAGCCGTTGGTCCTGCGCCTGAACTCTCCCCGGTCGTGTCGGATTGCCGTCCCATCGGACTATGAGAGTAAAGGAACAGAGAGTGCACCTGTGTTTGCGCACACACTTGTGCACTATAATATCTCCTGCGTACCTGGCTAATCTCCATTGAGATTGGCCACCGTGACCGAAAAACGGTCGGGGAGGCTATTGTTATTATTATTAGGTAAAAAAATATAGCTTTTATTAAAATTTGTACGAAGAAGTGCCTAATAATTTGGAAAGGCAACAGTTTTTTTTACTACAGCGTCTTGTTCAAATCGTGCAGGCGTTCACAAATGAGTCACCCACCCCAGATCTGTTTACACAGAATAAACTTAGATAGGCATTTGAAATTATTAATGACAAACAAAAAGACAACATATAGCTTATACATGGAATAATATTAAATAAAGATTTAACAATGTACGGTTTTTTCTTTCACACATTACCCGTGTTTCATATTTATGCTATTGTAGGTTGCTTGATTAATAATATAATGTCTTTTTGTTTGTCATAGCATAAATATGAATGTATAAACATAAACGGGAATGTATGAAAGAAAAAACCGGTCAAGAACGAGTCGGACTCGCGCATCGATTATTTATCATTTCAGCATCATACATCATATCAGCATTATTCCATGTTTATGCTTTATGTTGTCTTTTTGTTTGTCATTAATAATTTCAAATACCTATCTAAGTTTATTTTGCGTCAACAGATCTGGGGTGGGTGACTCATTTGTGAACGCCTGCACGATTTGAACAACACACTGCAGTAAAAAAAACTGTTGCCTTTCCAAAATTATGAGGCACTTCTTCGTACAAACTTTAATAAAAGCTATATTTTTTACCTAATGTATGTACGAAACTCAAACTTAAATCCGTGAAAGTAGCAATTAGTAAGCAATTATTGATACAAAAAACTTTTAGAAATTCTGCGTCCTTCATGCTGAACACAGGGGCCACCGTCCACCCTTTTTTTTTTCTTTTTCTTTTGCGGATGGGAAATCATCAAATGACTCCTCCCGCTCTGGGTGGAGCGGAAGGGAGTGTCAGACTCTTACTGACTAAAACCCACCCGTGTTCCTTCCTTAGCCCTTTATGTTCCGGGCCAGCGGTAACCCTTTCGGACTCCTCGATGCTGACATCTCTTAAAGGCGCGCGTGGAACACGTACGCGCCGTCCGGAACGGGTCTGGTCCTGATCGGACGGTGAGCTACCCATTACTCTCCGCCCGCAGGCCAGCGCCTACGGTGTGGCCGAGAGTCGTCACCATTCACCCTGACGTCAGAATGGGTCAGTCAAAAAAATGTTTATATTTCTCTGAATGTATCATAATTATGTAGCAAAATAATTTATTGAAGGAATGTAGCAAATATAAGCAATTGGATAGCAATTCTTGAATATACTTTCAAAGCCGCTTGTCATAGGCAACAAGCCATTCTGACGCTAACGAAAAACGTGTGTGTACAAGAGCCTTTTTGGGTAGTTACCTACATTTAACATAAAATTCTTACATCTTTTAGGTTCAAAAATCTTTATTCTCAAAAAAACAAAAGAGCCATTACATGAGAATGTATTAAGATAACATAATTATATTGGAATAAACTTATTCTAGTCTTATTTTCTTCTTTTTACAAAACTTATTTACATAAATAGAACTACTTATAACTAGATACAAATATAGGTAACGTAAGATGATAATATGATAATATCAGATAACTCTTTAAGTTACTTTGTTCTGTCAACAAAATGAGAGATTGGTGAACTCTTGCAAATGTCGATAATTTAGGAAACAAATCCTTCAGTTTATTCGTTACAGGGGTCTGCTTAAAATCCAAAAAAGAGACATACCTACAAACGGGGTAAATACGGATGTTGAAATAATATAGTTTGTTGCCAACAAGGGCACATAATCGTTAATTGTAATACATTAAACACATTAGAGTCCTTTTGGGCAAGAGTCTATATTATTTCGATGTTAAAATCCCTTTTAAACTTTCGTTCCGATTCACCCCTGCATCCTTTCACCCCGTTTGACAGTATCTGTAGTTGGGATGATACAAGGATGACTTGAAGCTAAAAACTTCAACAAATTCAAGGTGACTTCAACAGTCTTTGCTCCCAACCCTCTCTTTCAATAAACTTCAGTCTGATTCCTCCAATTGGTTGCATTATTACGGCTCTGGGTTCGAACGTCAGTTGTTTCGTCATGCCCGGAGCCAGCTCCACGCGGTATTTCTTCAGTAATGTTATCAGACCGGCTGTCATTTGCATTCTTGCGAATCTCAAACCTGAAAAAGACAATGATTGTAAATTATTTGAATCGATATCGATATCTTGCTTAAATTTGGACGTGCGATATTCAACAGTGTCACTCTACATCGTTTGTATGGAGAAAATGTCGATAAGGGGGAAGCGCCAGGGTAGCCGGCAAGGGCAGCGAAATAGGTGCCGTGTCGTCTCTCGAGCAGTCAGGCTCAAAGAGGTGGTACGCAGTTTACGTCGTGCGGTCGTGGGATCGACCGCACTTGGCATGGCGGGCTGATACGAGTACCAGTCGGGGATGCAGCGAATGTACAAGTATCCCCCGGGACTCATGGTACTAGAAGGAACAGTAGGGTTTTAGTCGGTAGGAGTCCGACATTACCCTCCGTTTTTCGTAGCCCGCGAAATACAAGTTTTTTGCAAGTTGCAGGTCAGTGTCATGTTGAATGTGAGTATTGGGTTGCGAATTCAAAAACCTGGCAAGCAAAGTGGCTTCTTTAGTTTCCTATTTGCGAAAATATAGTGCTGCTAAAAAGATATGTTAATCTCTACCGTAACTGAATATCAGTATTTCGTAAACTAACGTGTAGATAAAAGCTTGCTAATTCTGAATAACTTGCAGTATATTATTTATTTGCTTTTAGTTACAAAAATCTGGCATTAACAGTTAAATCCATGACGCTATGATTGTTCTAGCTGTCAGTGCCTCGGGGGAGTTTGTCTTGCACGCATCAAAGGTTTTCATCAAACACTTTCCCTGGTGCCCTGTTTATCAAAACTTACAAGTATTACAAGCATTTTTCTTGTAAAAAATTTCAGTATTACAAATATGTGTTTATCAAAACTACACGTGTAAATTACGGGTCACAAGTGTCTTTATTAATTTAACAAGTATTTCTTTATTATTTTACACTTGTATTTGTAATTTTGTTCATCAAAAAATCCTTGTAAGTTACAACTTGTGGGTAATCAAGGCAAATCCTGAGAGTGTCCGGCGACCTACCATTCCGTCTGACAAGTTTACGAGTGTCATGCCTATAGTTGTCAACAACTAATAGGCCCGTTTTGACATTTGTCATCGCGACGTAACTAGTGAAGTAACCATACGACTCGGTATTCGATACTGATATTAATCTTTTTTTCGAGTCCAAATCACTATCTTTAAATAAATGTCCAAAATAGAAGAGCCAAGGTTAACGTGATAGTGAACAAAAGCAAAGCCGTGCCGCTTGGTCAGAGACAAGCCGTTCTACAGAAACCAGCGTCGCCAATTCAAAATTTTATTTACAGCTTTGAGCGCCAAGCTCATTCTTTTCAGTAAAGATCACTACACAATATTAAATTACTATTAAAATGGAATGAAGCTGATGAAATTCAGTAATTAATTGGTTACAACACTGGTATTTAAAAAAAAAAGACTGAGAACATAACTGTTTTTGAGACGTGTCGCAATAATTAGAAATTGCATGCTACTATAAAGTAAACGTAAAAAGAATACTCGCAATATATTCCATCATATTAATGAAAGCGCCAAAAAAATTATGTATTTTTTTAAAACACTAAGTATATGTAATTAATTATTATTTTATTGTTTCTTTCAGTTTCGTTCCAAGTTACATTCTAGGTTCTTTCTCAAATGTCAAAACGGGCCTATTATTTTTTGACAACTTTAGTACTGCAATCAATTAATAAATTCGATTTTCTTTTATAAAATGTGGTCAAGTGTAAGAAAAAGTGCAAGCGATGAAGAAAATATTAGAATTACGGAACCGAGAACATAATTATAAAAAAACCGGCCTAGTGTGAGTCGGACTCGCACACGAAGGGTTCCGTACCACAAGGCATAAAACGCCGAAAAAAATAAAAATAAAATAAAATAATGATAATAATTATATCATCATTATATTTTCTTTGCTCCTGTTTCATGTTTATTAATATATGTATATATTTATTTAGATAAGTATAATATACTTTATGTATTTATATATTGTATAATGTAAATGGTACACCACAGACTACCTACAGTATTTTTCTGCCCTTCCCCTTTTTAATCCATCCAAAGGTTGTCTTAAAAAGATCGCTCTTAGCGATAAGACCGTCCATTGTGTCACCCTTTGTACAGTTTCTATATGTATGTCTGTAATTTACATGGTGTACATAATAAAGAGTATTCTATTCTATTCTATAATCACGCCGGGTACCGGCGTGATTATAGATTGATTGCGTTTAGATGATAATGACCACTATTACTGTAAAGTAACTTGAAGGTAACTTAAAAACCTAAGTAAGGTTTGCACCACATGCTTAGCTAAGTGCTCTCAAATTTTTGTTCGTCCTACATGGCAAAACACATTAAACAAAACTTTACTTGTAGTGAAAAATTACTTAACTCTTTAGATTTTTGACTCTGACTATATATCCATATAGTCAGAGTCAAAAATCTAAAGAGTTAAGTAATTTCAAGCTGCATCCAGTTAGACTGGAAGCTAACCCTAACATAGTTGGGAAAAGGGTGGGTAGATCGACTTTATGGTGTGAGATACTCGTATCTTTACTTCTACGAAATCAGAATACAAGCATTTCCCAAAGTTGACCGAAAAATAATAAATGTAGCACTTACCGATACAGATTCTAGGACCATCACCAAACGGCATGTATGTGTACGGCCTGATGTTCTGCTTCTCCTCCACCAGGAACCGTTCCGGATGGTACTGCTCCGGTTCCGGGAAAAATTCCGGGTTATGATGCAAGTGGTACACCGGCAGGTGCAGCCGGAGACCCTTCTCTAGCTTCAGTCCTGATGGGAACTCGTAGTCTTCTGTCACCTCGCGAGTTAGCACTCCTTGCACTGGGTACAGACGAAGAGCTTCATCAATACACGCTTCCATGTAAGGTGTCTCTGCAATGCACTCATACTTCAGCACGTTGTTATGACGACGCAGGTAATCGTCCACCTCTTCCAACAGTCGTTCTTGAGCTTCAGGATGTTTCGCCAACTCAAACAAAGTGTAACTCAAAGTAGTTGCCGAAGTCTCGTATCCTCCTACGAAGAACAAGAAGCACTGCGCCACCAATAGATCGTCATTCACATCTAAGATAACTTTCTTTCCTGAATCAGCTTTCATATTCTTCAAACTGTCTCCCGTCATCGAATGGTTGGTCTTCAATTTCAGCACGAGATCAACAAAGTCGTTCCTTGAAGTCGGCGTATAATTGCGGCCTTTGAAAATTCCTGTCAACAGGTTAGTGAAGAAATGGTCAACTTCTGTCGGCATCGATTGGAATCCCAGTGCGTAGAAGATGGCCGGCCAGATAGCGCGTGCAACAGTCTTGAATGCTCTAAACCTATGAGTATCAAAGATAACATCACCAATTTGTGTGAATGGATTGTTCTCTTTCTTTTCCATTGTGTTTGTGTCAACACCAAACGCGCAGGACCCAATGCAGTCCATCGTGTATCTCGCCATGAGCATCCTCGCTTCGAACACGTTGCATTTCTGCACTTCTTCATCGATTATCTTCTCAAACACGTGAGAGCACTTCTCGATCAAATGGAACATGTTCTTCATCTTCGCGGAGGAGAACAGTGGAGTCAGGTTCTGGCGCAGCACCTTCCAATTGTCGCCGTGGGCGAAGAACAGGTTTTGTGATAACAGCTCCCTGTGGGAGTAGTTGGAAACTTCACGGCCGCTGAAGAAATAGAAATCCTTCGTCATTACGAGCTTGATGAGTTCTGGATCTTGTACGATGAGGGTGGGTTCCGTGCCGTAGTAGGCGCCAATGTACGGCGCGTTCGGGAATTTCAGGCATATTTTCTGTGCGAGTTCCCCTGAGGTCGTCCTCTGTAAAATATATTCGGTGTAATTTCCGAAAAACGCGACCGGTGGTGGATGTGGCACTTTCTTATGCTCCCAGTATTGGAACTTTCGCTTGGAGATGAGGTAGACCACGTAGAAGATCAGAGGTAGCGCGGCGAGCAATAGTAACGCGACCATGTTGAAGTTTCGAGGAATCTGTTTATGTTAGAAGTGTGTTTGGGCATTTATAGTTTTATAGATAACGAGTTCGAGCGTACAACAATGAATTCAGAAGGATTAAGGAATTTACCATTAGTGATTTATTATACAAATGTTTATGGGTGTCGATTACACTTGATAACAATTGACCGATAAGTGATACATCAACCCTAAAGTGGAAGATAATGCAAATGTTTTCCTGATCTATGCATCTAGATGCTTTTTATTGCAGATTTCTATAGGCGCTGGTTTGTTTTCCTATCAATAACTTATACGGTGTACGCCTGCTTTCTTGGTCTCTCCAAGGCTTTCGATCTTGTTTCTTACGATGTGCTTTGGAGTAAGATGAGGAGTAGGGGTATACCGGCGGAACTGCTCAGTGTATTGCAGTTTTGGTATCGTAGCCAGACGAACCATGTTAAGAGCAAACTAGTCGCGAGCTCGAACTCACTGGTGGTCATGGCCAAAAATCACGTTGTCTTATCTGGCTTCGTGCCCGACTGAGCTAGTATCAGTGATGAGCAGTTAGACGCTAGTCTACATGAAAAAAGTCTAGTTCTCACCCACAGAAATACCATTCCGAACTGATAGGCGCGGAAAAAAAAATTAAAAGTGCTTCGGAAAAAAGTGTTTTATGGAAAAAATAATGCGTAAATCAATTAAAAATAAAGTTTATTGAACTCTTCGATAACTGAGCTTTGTCGGTACGGACTTGGTTTTGAAGATTTTACAGTTCTTATATTACTTATTTACACCCAAAGTTACGTTAAAAATAGCAAGAAAAACGAATCTTTGTTGGCTCATAACTTTTTAATGGCTTTTTATTTTACTATTCTGTTTCCGTACAGACAACATTAATAATAAGACAAAACGATATCATGCTTAATTTTGGATGCACAATGTCAAACAGTGGAGTAATACACTCCCGAAATTTGTATGGAAAAAATATCGACTAGAGTCACCTTAAATGGTGTAACGCGCTTTCGGAATCATATATGGGTTGGAGTGCGGGGTGAGGCAGGGTGGTTTATCGTCTCCCCGGCTCTTCAATCTATATGTCAATGACCTCATTGCCGAGCTCAGCAGCATGCGTGTCGGATGCAGAGTAAATGGTGTTAATTGTAACAACATCAGTTATGCCGACGACATGGTGCTGCTGGGCCCGTCGCCAGGGGCGATCGCGGAGCTGCTCAAAGTATGTGAGACCTACGCTGCTGCACATGGACTGGTCTATAATGCCAAAAAATGTGAATACATGGTCTTTGGGGTCGCTGGTAAGCGCCGGGAGAATGCCCTCGAACTTGTCAGAGTATACGTAGAGTCACAAGGTTTAAATATCTTGGGCATTTTCTTACCGACGATCTCAGTGATCATAGTGACATTGAGAGGGAGCGCAGGGCTCTAGCGGTCAGGGGTAATATGTTGGCACGAAGATTTGCTCGGTGTACAGACCAAGTAAAGATTACGCTTTTTAAAGCCTATTCTCAGAGTTTTTACACCGGTAGTCTTTGGGTCAACTATTCGAAAAGGTCGCTGGATGTCCTGCGCGTCCAATATAATAATGTTTTTAGAATGCTGTGGCGACTGCCCCGTTTTTGCAATGCCTCAGAAATGTTCGCGGTAACCCATACCGACGGATTTCATGCCATCATCCGCAAAAAAACGGCCTCACTCCTGAGCAGAATAAGAGGCAGTCGCAATAGCATCCTGAAGGCTGTGGCGACAGATACTTCCTCCGCCATAATAAGGCAATTTGTGCGAAGACTTGTTCCATAGTTTCTGGGTGTCGAGTGTTGGATGGTCTTCGTACTTTTTCGTCTTTAGTTTAAGTTACTAACAATAGTATTTTAAGTACAAAACTGTTACTAAAAAGTTATGGATCTTATAGTTGTCCGAAATAAAATGATTATTATTTCGTTTATTTATTTATATACCTTATTTATTACATTTTAAAATATTTCAATATAAAAAATAACTATAAAAAATTTTTAAAAATATAAAAAATAGTGATCCGCCGGTGTCGGGAGCAGGGTCCAAGCTACCGGTGGTTAGGGCTCCAGAGACAGGAACCTCCTCACAATGCGAGCCGTATCAAAATCAAAATCAAAATGTTTTATTTCACATAAACCTACATGGGCACTTATGAAACGTCAGAAGCTAGGTGCACGGTTCTAATTGGTCGTTTCCTATGGAGAAGAACCGGCAAGAAACTCCATGGTTACTCTTTTTAAAAATAATTGGCTTTTACAATGTTTCCAGATTACAGTAGGTATGGGAGGACAGCGCAGGCCTGTCAACAAGTACCAAGTACTTGATAAAATAGAAAATGGTCTACAGATCTAAAGTCTATAAGGCCTACAAAGTCCTCACATTTACAAAATAAGAATCTATCAAAAGGATAAATAATAAAAAAAAAGAAAAATAATAATAAAAACCTACTAAAACCAAGTGTTATGATTCCCATTAAACCCACTAATAAAGAGGTGAAAATTTTCAATTATCTGTATATAATGTCAAATAATAAAGAAATTATGTAAAAAAGTATATAAGGTCAAATAATAAAGAAATTATGTCAAAAAGTATGTACAATTTTTTTTTTAATAAAAATTAAACATCGTAATTTGAGAGCAGTTAATAGACATTTACATAGTTATGCCGTTAATGAGAAGCCAGGGAAGCCACATGTGCAGAAGGAATCATTGCCAGACTACCTTGTCTTCAACGTAGTCTTTAATCTTATAATATGCTTTTTTGATAAGGACACGTTTGATGAGGGTTTTGAACTTTCCATCGCTAAGTTCTGTAACCGGCTTTGGCAACTTGTTATAAAAACGGATGCTGTTTACAAGAAATGACTTGCTAGTTTTAGTTAATCTAAATTTAGGTAACACAATTTCATTTTTACTACGTGTGTATCGAGGAGTACTGCTTTCTGAATCAGGCCCTTGATCCAACTACCTAACGAGAGCCTCGATAGATGTTGATCGAGGCTTTCGGCCATCAGTCCATTGGCTGATACGACAATCGGCACAATGATAGCCGAGCTCACATTCCACATGTCAACAACCTCGTGTACTAAGTTGAGATATTTAATTTGTTTCTCTTTCTCAGCTTTCACGAGGTTCCTGTCATGTGGAATGGTAACATCGACAATCATTGTGCGGCGCGCTAATCGATCTATCACCACTATATCAGGCTTATTGGCAACAAAAGTCCTGTCAGTAATGATAGACCGATCCCAGTACAACGTGACATGGTCATTTTCAAGAACTGGGTCGGGCACATACTTGTAATACGGTACCTCAGAATCCACAAGTTTATATTTCAAAGCAAGTTGCTGGTGAATTATCCTGGCCACTTGGTTATGCCTGTGCAAGTACTCGCCGTTAGCCAGACGAGAGCAACCAGAGATAATATGTCTGATAGACTCACCCGGACGGTGGCATGCCCGACACACGTCAACCGTCCCGTCCTTCATAATATGTCTCCGGTAGTTATTCGTTAAGATAATTTCGTTCATAATTGCACAGACAAAACCTTCAGTTTCCCCGAAAAGGTCACCAAAACGTAGCCAGGATACGGACGCTATGAAATCTACACCGGGCTCATGAAGAGCCCGATAGAAGCGCCCGTGAAGCTCCTTGCTTTGCCATACCCTCTTGCGGTCATCAGTAGAAAGTACTACAGGTTTGCGCCAGTTCTCTTTAGCCATGGAGAGCGGGGTGAGCCCCTTGTCCACTGCGACCACATCACGGTGCATACCCACTTCGGCTTTTAAAAAATATTCCCTGAGACTGCACACCTCGCGGTTGTGGAGGGCCTTCGCACTTAAAAAGCCTCGACCCCGCACTTCCGCGGGATATACAGTCTCATCACCGATGATCGTGGGTGATGCATCCGGTTTGCGGTCAGTAGTGTACGGACTCTTCTATCCAGGGCGTCGAGTTCGGTCTGAGTCCATTTGAGTATGCCGAAAGAGTACATCAAAACCTATTATGATTATTATTATTATACAAAAAGTTACTCGGTATTGGAGCGGGTGATTTCCGTAGTACTTACGTGTTGCCAGTGACATGCCGCTGTACGAGAGCTGTACGTATTGCGGAGGTTCTCTGCTATTCTTAACAACATAAGAAACTGAAGTAGAAAAACATTATAGTTAGAAAAATACGTTAAGAATTATTCAAGGATAATAACTTCTTTGCATAAAATACAGGTAATTTCAGGACAAACGACCGGTTTCAAAACGTGTTGCGTTTCAAAACCGGTCGTTTGTCAAACATCAATAAATCAATATTCTAAAATTAATGTTAAGGGCTTAGGTACAGGTCCTAGACACAAAAAACGTAAGTTGTAGAAACAATAAAAGTATATGATCGACTACAGTAAACAAAATAAGAAAACCCGGGCAAGAGCGAGTCGGACTCGCGCACCGAGGGTTCCGTACCATCATATGTTTTTAAATTTTCTTTGCAAATTTATCGGAGAATTTTAACACTGTGCACTGCGGTGTAGAATATTGCAGTTTTATGTCAGAGCCATCTCTTGACCGATAGTAGAATTAATGTAACTTTTATTGATGATTCCTGAAAAAGTGTGCTATTTAGAGATTTTGCTTTATTTTTCTTGTAATCTTTACATAAACTAATATATTTTCATAAACTACTATCTTCACATAGAATAATTTCAGATTTTTCTCTTTGCAAACTTCGGAGATAAGTACTAGTGCCATTACAGCCTCAAGCGGCAAGTAGAACTAAAGTGTTACCATAATAAAAATAAAAAGAGTACTACTAGCGGCATTAGAGCCTCAAGTGGCAAGCAGAAGAACTAGAAGTAATACTAATAATATAATGTAGTTGAAGATCATAAAAAACCAGGAAATTATTTCAAGACAAATAAACAATTGGATAATCGAGGAACATGGCTTCACTCAACGACAATATCACTTATCGCAAACCATCTAGATCAAGCTCATTAACTAACTTGTCTAACCTATCAAATAGTAGCAAGAAAGCCATATTTGATTCCACAATGATGAGCATTCCAGATAGTCTGCATGATAACAGCGACATTATACAAATAAAAAAACTCACTATGCAATTGGCAAGCGCACACATTGAAATAGACAATCTGAACATTGAAAACGTTTGTTTAAAATCAAATCTACAAAAAATTATCAAAACCACTCACATACAAGGAAATATCCTCAACACCATGTAGAAAAACCATATAACCATTACTCAATAATAGAACCCCAAACCAAAATAAAGAACGAAGCTCTCGAAGCATTAATGAGAAAATTATAAATGACCCGCAAATCAATCGTTCAAGAACCACGTCCATCACACACAATAAAGAAAATCAAACCACTTTCACACTGAGCATCGTGCATAATAAAGAGATTCAAACAAAGTTCACAGTTTCACACCGAGCAAACTGAAAGAAGTAACCACCATTTCGACTGTTAATGACAACATATTAAATGGTAATAGTGAGCCCGCAAACAGAATAACAAAGCCTAGACAAAAAAACAAATTGTGTATATTAAGCAGCAGCACAACTAAGGGGTCCTTATCCACAATACAAGAAGTATATTCAAACTACTCTTACTATTGCCGCTACATAAGGACCAACAGCACCGCAGCTGATCTTCTAAGTGACATTGAACTTAAACTAAAATATTTTACTAAAAACGACTACTGCATACTTTTTATCGGGGACAATGACATAAAGGAGGAAAGAGACTATAAACACTTAATAAAAAAATTTGAGCATCCCTTCAAAGAGTAAACCATACATATATAATTATCTGTGCAGCCACCAATGTTGCAGGTGCTCCAATATATAATTACAAAGTAGACATGTTAATAATCTTCTTTATTTAGATCTACAGTCAACAAAGGAGATAAGTAGACAGGATCGTCGGATATAGTTGAAGTTTAGTAAGAAATCGATGGATGTTTTCGAATAAAATTTTATTTTATTAATAGAAAACAAACAGCTCATTTATCATATTTTTCAGGCAACAATCTCCATAGGTTTCTTACTAAACTTCAACTATATCCGACGAGCCGGTATACTTAACTCCTTTGTTGAGTGTACAAGTGAACATGCATACTTCTTTGATAGCAGCCATGATCTGCTTGAGATGTTCTCCTATAGAACTGGGAAAATAACTAACTACGGAATGAGAAACATACACAGCCGATTTGTATGCAATATACTATACGATTTAGATCTATTTGACCAGGCAGACAAAACAGGAATAACTAATAAGCTGGAAGATAACGGTTCTAATAACCATGACTTTTTTCGTATATAATCATATATTTATAATGCACCAAAATATAAATGGTCTAATAAGTAAATCGGATCTATTGGGTGTACATCTATCTAACTAATAACAGCTATCTAACTAATAGGGAGCAACTTGTTGACTTGCGTTTGGGTGACGGCACTACCCTTAGATCGACACGTATTTCTGTAGACAGAGGAGTCCCGCAGGGCACCATTTTGGGCCCGATTCTTTTTATTTTGTACTGTGCGGATATTGTAAGGTGCCTCCAGAGATGCAAGTACCATATATACGCCGACGATGTCCAACTTTATATTTCTTTTAGACCAGACGAGTATAATAGTGCCATTAAGGACCTTAACGATGATCTTCAAAGAATCGCCGCCTGGTCAGAAAAGAACTGCCTGTCGTTAAATCCAATAAAAACGAAATATATGGTATTTGGCACAAGACAGCAGTTGGCTCGACTACCTGTGACATTCGACTTGAGACTTATGGGTGAACCAATTGAGCGAGTGTATGAGGCGCGGAATTTAGGTGTCATTATGGATAAAGACCTACGTTTTGAGAAACACGTAGCAGACTCTGTTAGAAACTGTTTTTATCGCCTAAAGGTTTTATACAATTTTAGGCCTTACTTATCCGAAAAACTACGGGAACAGCTAGTGGAAACCCTGGTTCTGTCCAGGTTGAACTACGCTGACACGGTTTACGGCCCGCGCCTATTAGCTCGTACAGACCGCCTCATCCAAAGGGTACAAAACGCTTGTGCTCGGTTTTGTTATAATATTCCTCGCAGAAGCCATGTAACTCCTTTTCTAAACAAGCACCTTATACTGAAGATGGAGTCCAAACGCAAACTACACTTGGCTTGCCTTCTGTTCGGTGTTGTTAAATATCAAAAACCGGACTACCTTTACAACAAGCTAAGTTGGGTTGCGAGTAGACGGGAATGCGGGAGAAGGCAATGCTCACAACAACTCTCGACTCAGTCTCAGGGTACGGCTGCTTTTAGAGGCAGGTTTCGTTATGCGGCTTCCAAAGTATGGAATAACTTGCCACCACCAATTAGAGTAATTAACTCAATATATGTTTTCAAACGACGCTTACGGCAGTACCTCATAGAAGCGCAAAGGGAGCTAGATATGGTCACAGTAAATGTCTCAATTATATGATGTATGAGTACCCACTTGAGTATGCGTCAGTGTTTCTGTCGGTGAATGTCGCGATGACATTACAGTGCACGGATTAGTAATAAATTATTATTATGATAATGCGTTGAAGCATGGAAGTCAGGCATCGTTTAAATTAAAACAGGTTTTTGTTCTGACTCGTTTCGTGAATTTCTTTATTTGTTTAAGAAGGTCTATCATGCGGCCATCTCACTTATTTATGTATCAGTATTTTTATTTATTTATTTTTTTGCAATGTTAATCAATATTGTTTATATGTGACACAAATTTATTTTTATTCATTTATTTAATTATGCATACACACGTCACGTTACAGTATGAAACTGATTTACATCCGTCACCTCACACATCAGGTCCAGTTGAAAACCAGCGTCAGGCACTAGTTGTCTGGCATTTTTTGCTGAACTGGGCCTTTTTGGCGCAGCCGTGAGGCTCACATTCCTGCTAATTTCTTACATCGGACTTTGCACCTTTGATTTTTATCTTTTTTTTTATTTTTGTTTTTATCTGATGTACGATTATTACCTATCTGGTGTATTGTGTGTCTTTTAGTCTGTGCTAAATAAATGTATTTTCTTTCTTTCTTTCTTTCTTTACATCTAAATGAACTCTCAGAAGGTTGGTCAATTGATGTCATTTGTTTAACAGAACACAACATGAAACAGGGTGACCATCAACTTTTACATATTGCGAATTATTCACTAGCAACATGCTACACTAGACACGATAGAAACGGGGGGTCATGCATTCTAATAAAAAACACACATAACTTTGAAGTTATTAATGTAAAAAAAGGGTCATACCTAATATAATAGAATGTTGTGCAATTAAGCTTTCCTCTCACCGTATCGTAATTATTTGTATTTGTAGACCGCCAAATAGTAAAAAGGATAAACTATCTATGTTTTTTGGTAATTTTGATATGATGATAAAAGAAATTTGCCTGAAACGTAATAATAAGATCATACTGTGTGGAGATTTTAATATAGACATTTGTAAAAATAGCAAACCCTCTTCCACTTTTCAAAATATACTGCGTAGTTATAATCTAATTTTGGGTACTGGATCACCAACACGTCTTTGCAGTGGGACCTGCATCGACAATATTATTCATAATATCAGAGGCAGTAGATGTTAAAGAATTAGCAATATCTGACCATACAGCGCAACTACTAAAATGTCGTGTCAAGAAAACTTGCACGTTATCTCATTGGTTTACAAACGCGACTATGTTAGACTCTCTCGAAAATGGGTATCGGTCTTGACTCAAAGACCGATACCCATTTTCGAGTAATGGAAGCAAGCAGTAAAATCCACCCCGTCTTCTTCTTCTTAGCGTGTCGATGGCAATCTAAATCGAATTCTGGGACTCGGCCCAGAATTCGGCTACTTGTTTGGTGCCATCACCAGCGTCCACCAGTTCCTGTAACGTGCAGCTGACAGGACAAGCAGGACATGATATTAAGTTGCATGACAATATCAAAAAATTCAAAGAATGTCTTCAAAATTTAACGTTTCAGGATGTATATATGTGCTCCGATTCCAATAATGCATTTGATGAGTTCCATGACATTTATAAATTATTCTATGACTTGTGTTTTCCAATTAATAAAATAAAACTTTCGGTGATTAAAAGAGCTAAATTGATATCAACGGGAATAAAAAATGTTCCGGGAAAGGGATATGGAAATATCAAAGGTCACCTAACTCAGAAAACAAAAACAAACTTAAAACCTACACTAATAGATTGCAATTCATAATTAAACAAACTCAAAAGGCCCAAAATTATCATACTATACACGGTTCTGTAAACAAGAGCAAAGCTACTTGGAGTATAATAAATAAACAGGAAATAAATCATCCAAAAGAAGGAGAAGACCAGATATTGATCGACAAAATAAAGTTATTAACAGTCCAGAACAAATAGCGGAATCATTTAATGAATATTTTATAAATCAAATTAAATCTCAGAGTGACACTGACTATAACAATATGCTGACGTATGACACAATTTATAATTCAATGTTTATGTTACCCACGGTACCAGCTGATATTATTAAAATAATAAATTCTCTGAAAAATACTAACAGCAAGTGATTAAAGCGACATCTTTCATTATTGCACCCATACTCAGTCACATTATCAATAATTGTATTGAGAAAGGCATATTCCCAAAAAGCTAAAAAATTCTGTAACTAAACCAATGTTCAAAAAAGGTAACAGGCAAGATCCCAGCAACTACAGACCTATTGCCCTTATACCGGTCTTTTCTAAAATATTTGAAAAAATACTACATAAAAGTATATATTCCTTCTTAGAAACCAACAACATTTTAATCGGCGAACAATATGGTTTTAGGAAAAATAAAAGCATTAATTCCGTCATATATGCGCTTGTTGAACACGTTCTTACTAGTAGATAATTGAACTCCTGTAGTAGCATTGTTTATGGACATAATGAAGGCATTTGACTATGTTAGTCACAAAATACTCCTGAACAAATTGGAAAAATATGGCATCACAGCGAATGTCTTTAAACTTATTAAATCATACCTAATTAATCGGGAACAATTTACATGCATAAAGAAAATCTGCCCCTTTAGAAAAACAGAAATTACATATTATAATTCTGAATATCGCAAATGCTTATTCGGGGTACCGCAAGGCGGTGCCCTAGCACCATTATTATTCATTATATATGTTAATGACATGCCTAAAATTATTTCTAATCCGATGATCTTATTTGCGGACGATAGCATGGTATTATTCAGGAGCAAAACTCATCATTTTTGGTTCGAAAATGACATTAATAATAACTTAATTGACGTAATAACCTGGCTTACCGAAAATAACCTAAAGTATAAAAAATCTAATCTATCTATAAAAATAAATCTAATCTATAAAAAACAACTTGCATTTCATTTGAACAAACAATAAAAAACTCGATATTAGTTAGGGTAACAAAAGTATTCGCGAGACTGATTATACTAAATTCTTAGGTATCTGGATCGATAAAAAGATGAACTGGAAAACACATATTGAAAATGTATGCAAAAAACTTAGCCAATGTTCCTATGCCCTTTATAACTTAAGGAAAATCTCAAATCAGTCAACATTATTAATGGCGTACCACGGATATGTGTCATCAACACTGCGATACGGACTTATGTTTTGGGGGAATTCGACTGATACAGAAATGGCGTTCAAAGCACAAAAGAAATGCATAAGGGCAATATGTGGCAATCAAAGCACAGACAGTTGTAATTCACATTTCCGAAAGCTTCAACTACTTACACTTCCCTGTCTTTACATTTACGAAGTAGGAAGCTATGTTAAAGCAAATATGCACCTATATAACCACCCAAAGAGTTTACGACACAAAAATAAAATATGCGCAACACCACATATAAAAGCTATTTTCTCTAAAAATCTTTTAGGTATGGCACCCAAAATTTACAATAAACTACCTAAACACATAATGGAAATTAAAGATAGATCTACTTAAAACCAAAATGCGCGAATTTTTAGTCGCGAAATGTTATTATCATGTTGGTAATTGGTAATTGGTATTACGGGCTGGTTTCCGCAACTCCACGTCAATGCGCGTATTTTGCGTAAAAGTGAGTATTTAAATGAAAGATGCCAGGCCAGGATACATCTGATTTATTATATTAGGAAATATCATTTTGTTAGTTATTATTTTGAACTTAATTGAAATTGATTATTCTGAATTTAATTGTTGGTATCTATTATTTATTATTATTTAATTTAGTCTTTAGTCATTATTTATCTATTTTAAATTATTTGTTATTGTTTTTAAATTTGGAATTGTGATTTATTGAATTTAGTTGACATTATTGATAGTTTTAAATTTTATTACCTACACTATTTGCATACCCATGTGATGGTAAAATATGGAGAACTTTATTATAAGGAAAAATATCTATGTGTCTCTTACCCATAAAAAAGAGTGCAAATAAATAAATGATTATGATTCTTTTTGCAAAATTCGGAGATAAGGGGGGGGGGGGGGTATTTTTTTTTACATTTTTCATCAAAAGTCGAAAACTATGCGGCCTAAAAAAAATAATAAATGTTTGAGAATGTGCAAACTGCGCTCTTTCATATGATACCCCACATGCCCTAGTAGACTTCGAATTTTTCAGACCCGCTTGCGCGCGCGGTGCGGTAAGTTACGGCTCGTCGTGCTCGCGCTTACGGCTCGCCTTCCCCGCGCTTACGTCTCTCCGTACCCGAGCTTACGTCTCTTCGTGCACCCTTGCCCCTCTCACCCCTCCGGCCTGCCTGCTTTTTTTTTGCAGATGGGAAGTCATCAAATGACTCCTCCCGCTCTGGGTGGAGCGGAAGGGAGTGTCAGACTCTTACTGACTAAAACCCACGCGTGTTGTTTCCTAAGCCCTTTAGGGTCCGGGGTAGCGATAACCCTTTCGGACAGTCCCGCTGACCCGGCAGGCTTCGGCCCTAAGGGGCCCCCCCTTAGGGCCGAAGCTGCCGGGTCAGCGGGTCAATTCATGCTGACATCTCTTTGAGGCCCCAAAGGGCCTTGAGGAGGGCTTTGAGTGGTCTTTTCAGACCCCTTTCAGTCCCTGTTGGAAAAATATACATATATTTTTATTTCTTTCTTATTTGCAAAGTAGTTGGGCAAACGTCATCTAAAACTATTCCAAATTTCAAGTTGATAGCATTAGTAGTTCTTAAGTTATCCAGGTGTGACAGACAGACAGACAGACTTATTCTCACTATAAGGGTTCCGTTTTTACCATTTTGGTACGGAACCCTAAAAACCATACTAATATACATACAATCATTATGATTTTTTGTCAGATTATTCTACAAGCAATATACTAAAGCACTAGTGTTTTAATTTTTTTGTCCAAATGGTGTCCAATGTTTTGTAAATAGATAATCGCTTCATATTTTGCAATAAATTACCAGTGCACAGTGTTGTGACACCGCGCTTCTCTTTCTTTTCTATGCAGTCTGACAAAGACCGCGCTTTAGATCATGTAGGTGCTTTAAGTTAATTGTACTTACTCAAATATTGTTAATTAAACTATAGGTCCCACCTACACATTAAAATATTATATTTTAATTAATAGAAAACAAAGACGGTCCTGCATACTTATCTCTTTTGTTGACTGTACCTATTCAATTTTACTAAAAAAACTATTAAAAAAAAATATGTCAGTATATTTGTATATACTTACTGATTTCATATTTTATTTCCTTAAAAATGAAAACAATTTGGTAGCTATTTACCAACTGTCTAATTCTAAAATATTGAAATGAAAGCTCTCTTTTTGGGAATGTCCCGAAACATATAGTACCTAAGTGTGGTGACAGTGTTCGCGCATCTTATAACATTGCACTTTTCTTCGCTCATGTGTGATTCTCAACAATTCGTTTTTTATCGATGCCATAAATTTAGTAATAAGACAATGTAATCCATGTATGTATGTAAACAAGGTGACTTATAAACAGAAAGGTGACAGCATCATTCTCCTGTCCTTGTCCCAATGTCTTTGGTGTCAGCGTAACACGTATTTTTCTTCCATATCGTCATTTCGGTAGTTACCCCCTTTCTAACCATATCATAATTATTACACAACCTTTAACTTCATTAAAAAAAATGGAAAATCCAAAAGTGCACGACTTAATGCTCGTATGATCGCATAAAAAAAGATATAGATATTATATTAGTTAAAACTACTTTGAATAAAAAGCTTTTATAGCTTTTATCGCTTTTAAAGTGGTTACCTATCCGGCAGCGCAGAGCATTGAGGGCTTTGACAACCCTGTTTTATCTCCTTCACAAACCCACTTCTCCTTCTTATCTGACTTCTCTTTGTCAATATTTATGCTTTGCACACAGCAAGAATCTTCGGTCCGAGAATAATCGTCTTCTTCGGTGTCCTTCTCATCTCTCTGGTTTTGTAAAGTCTTCTTTCTTTGTCCAGGCGGTTTTCCTTTGGAATGCGCTCCCTCAGAATATCAGGACGATAACCAATCAGTTCACATTTAAAGTGAAAGCTCAAGAACACATACATAAGAAGTTGGCAGATTCCTCTCAGAATTAAGTTGTTGTAGGTTTTCTTGTTTATCTCTCATGACTTTTTTTATATTTTGTATTTAAGTATTTATTCTCATATTCTAGTTATATTTTTTTTTTCTAAGTTGTTTTCTGGTATTGCACCTACTGTGTATTGTCTCTGCATCACCCTAAGGTAGACTGGTAGAAAATGCCCAAGGCATTAAGTCCGCCTTTGTACAGTTTTTTATTTGTGCATAAAGTTTTAATAAATAAATAAATAAAAGAGCCATTTTCAATCTCCTGCTATGGGTGAAACGAATCTATTAAAAAATAGAGAAAAAATTTACTCAATTAATTGTTTTTTTCACTTGATTGACGGGATTTTTTTTTGGAAAATTTTCATATTTTTTCGTTTCTACTGTATTAAATAATTTTTTTTAAAGTACGGAATTAATCTCCATTAAATTCTCTATACAATGGTATTTAAATCAAGGAGGTTCTGTGTACTAGCAGGAGTATAACAATAGAAACATTTGCAGAAAGGAGGCAAAAAACATTTTTTCATCGTAAAGCCTTTGATCTTATATGTTATCGGCCGAACCCGATTTTAGGATGACCTAGTTTCGCATAGGCCCTTATTCTCATTCTCTCGCTCTTGCATCCCGTGTCAACGGAGCCCCGCTTCTCGGGGCTCCTATTTTTATGTAAAGGGTTTAAAGTAACCTAACCATTTTTTTTAACGTGGAAAAATGCTCATGAATTCTGCACTACCACGGGGAGATAGTGCAGTTATATGGGACTCTAACCCACTAAAACTTCACGGTATCCTCCTCTGCCGCTTACGTCGGGAACACGGGCATCGTTAGCACTCATCCGTGAGCCCGCCGCGGCTGTCCGTCACCGGACCCTCCTCTGGGGAGTACTCTCTATCACCGGCGCACCAGAACAAATAGCATGCCGTAACTATCCCAGGGACCAAACCAGCACATGGGCGCCAGACGACCCCGTGTCTGGGCACCCTTTGTCACCCTGCGACGGGTCATTAGCCTCGTCGCCTGCCAATTTTCGGCCGCAGAGGATAGGGAGAGCGGCCAACATCATACTAACACTCTTCCTCCCCTGAAGCCCCACCGCGTCCGCCATCAGATGGTGGCGTAGGGAGAGCGGCGCACCGCGTGCGTGAGGAGCTACACACTTGACGCAGCGAGGAGGCTTGTTACAATTGTGGGATGAGTGGCCAAACTCTTAACAGCGAAAGCATTGAGTAACATAAGCTCGGTTTGGCTTGAATTTGCTAATGGTAACCACACAACTACACAGGTACCTTATTTGCCGAAATTTTGTGATATCAGCTCCTG
Organism: Mesoligia furuncula; assembly: GCA_916614155.1. Lineage (NCBI taxonomy): Eukaryota > Metazoa > Arthropoda > Insecta > Lepidoptera > Noctuidae > Mesoligia > Mesoligia furuncula. The sequence goes on from OU744810.1 coordinate 4,391,730, forward strand.
CTGGTAGCTGTACCAGAAAGGGTGGACGAGGATTGTCCAAACCACTGCGAGACTTAAGAGGTTTTGCTGAGGCTCCGGCGAATCCAAGTTTCTCCAGCTCCTCCGGTAGTTCCGCTTCAACATATGCCGGAAGTCCGCGAATCACTGATTTAGGCACCTTTTCGTCCTTCCGGGTGAAAGTAACAAAGGAGGCATTTTGAAGACGAAGATGGTCTTCGTCACACAGAAATAGTAGACCGCGAAGCGGGGCTCCGTCGACATAGAATGCAAGAGCGAGCGTATGAGAATACAAATACCTTTACCTAGGTATATACCGGATGTAATTTTAACAACAACTTTTATTATGGGACCAAACTAGAAATCGCGAAAAAAAAATCAGCTGTTCCCTACATTTTGACGAATTACGCGAACATAAATTTAGGGAACAGCTGTATTTTTTTTTTCGCAATTTCAGGTTTGGATACATAATAAAAGTTGTTGATAATGATGAGCACAATGACCCCTTAAGAGGATAACGGTGATTAAAATTACACCCAGTATTAATTGATTAGAGTGATTGCTTCATAGTTTTCAGTACAACGTAATTTAAGCTGGTAGAAAAGTATTATAGCAATAAACATTCATGTTTATTTTTCGAAGATTTCAGTATCTCATTTGGTCGTTTCGTCATTTTTATTCGGACAAAAGTAGTCGGAAAGTTAGTATTTTAGGCAGAAGATTTAATAATTAAAGTAAGGACAATTCTTCTTATTTTGTCGGAGCTTTTATTACTACCCTTAGACTAAATAGGTTTTATGTCTTTTGAATGGTATTATATCAAACGATTTTATATTAATTGTCCGTTATGCTTAAGACACAGTTAGATAAGTACCTGGATTTGCACGATAATCAGTTTGGGTTTCGACCTCGACTGTCAACTGAGAGTGCAATACTGTCTCTTAAGCACATTGTCAGATATTACACAGATCGAAAGATTCCGGTACACGCCTGCTTCCTCGACCTGGGCTAAACTCGAGGGTATAAACTTACCACTTTTGATTCGGGAAATCGCGACGCCCCCGTCAGGGGGCGTGGCGAGCGGTTCCGGGGCTTCGCCCCTCGGCCGCGGAAGCCATACAGTGACCTGCGAATACAGGCCCCTCACTTTGTTGGCTACAAGGGCCTGCGGCAATTGTTGGGCACGCGTATTTACGCGCGCCCATGTGAGTGATTGCATGTGGTTTTTCTGTAGGCGCGCCGCGACGCTGTCTCACAGCGCCGCTTTCTTCACGACACCTTGGCGGTCTGTCCCTGCCAGGTGAGACCCCCAGTTACCTGGGGGAGGCCCGGCCGAGACTTGTGACTTGCCACGTGAACTTGCCAACGTCTTTAAATACTGGTACAGTCATCAGGTCAACAGCGTTAAGTGGGCGGGTGCAATGTCGGAGCCGTATCGGCTGGAGTGCGGGGTGAGGCAGGCGGGGGGTTGACTTCCCCCTCCCTCTTTAACCTGTAGATGAATGCCTTGATCGTTGCGCTTAGTAACCAGCATGTCGGCTGCCATGTCGGTGGAGTCTGTGTCAACAATCTCAGTTACGCTGACGACATGGTGCTGCTGAGCGTGTCGGTCTGTGACCTCAGAAAGCTAGTGCGGACCTGTGAGGAGTATGCCCTTGGTCATGGGTTAAAGTACAATGTGACCAAAAGTATATGCATGGTCGAGGCCGGTACGAAACGTTCGCAAAATTGCCCACTCGTTTTTCTAAACGGTATTCCACTCGAAAGGGTGGATCAATTCAAGTATCTAGGGCATTTAGTTACGACCGACCTCAAGGACAATGCTGACACGGAGAGGGAGCGGAGGGCCTTGTCGGTGCGGGCGAACATGCCGCACGCAGGTTTTCGCGCAGTTCGCGGGAGGTGAAGATAACGCTCTTCAGGGCGTACTGAACATCCCTCTACACGTGCAGCCTGTGAGCAAAATACACGCGTGCATCTTATGGGGGGGCCCTCCGCGTCCAGTACAACAACGCGCTCAGGGCTGTATTGGGGCTGCCTCGATACTGCAGCGCCTCAGGTATGTTCGCTAAGACGCGCACCGATTGCTTCCACGCGACTATGCGCAAGCGGGGTGCGTCCCTGGTGCGTAGGGTGTGGGGCAGCACCAATGCCGTCCTGGCGATGATCTCGGACCGGATGGACTGCCTATACATACGGCACTGTTGTAATAGGCATGTTGCCGGCAGCAGGGCCGGTTAGATATTAAGTCTTTTATTTTGTTTTCATCTTTATTTTTATTATTATGTACCTACTTTATTTTTATTATTCTTTTAATTATGTTTTATTTTGTGTGTGTATGTACTCTCAACATATGAGTTATGGTTGCTCGAAATAAATGTTTTTTTTTTTTAATAGTAATTGGTTACTTTAAAATTATATCAATCGTTTATTCTATTAACTGATCATTATATGAAATAAAATTATAGGTTCAGTTGTTATATCTTGTAAATATTAGAGGTTTTGTAATTATATCATATATTACTTACCCCCGGTATTGCGGTGCGCCGCTCTTCCTACGCCACCATTTGATGGCCGACGCGGAGGGGCCTCAGGGGAGGAAGAGTGTTAGTATGATGTTGGCCGCTCTCCCTATCCTCTGCGGCCGAAAATTGGCAGGCGACGAGGCTAATGACCCGTCGCAGGGTGACAAAGGGTGCCCAGACACGGGGTCGTCTGGCGCCCATGTGCTGGTTTGGTCCCTGGGATGGTTACGGCATGCTATTTGTTCTGGTGCGCCGGTGATGGAGAGTACTCCCCAGAGGAGGATCCGGTGACGGACAGCCGCGGCGAGCTCACGGATGAGTGCTAACGCTGCCTGTGTTACCGACGTAAGCGGCAGAGGAGGACACCGTGGAGTTTTAGTGGCTTAGAGTCCCATATAACTGCACTATCTCCCCGTGGTAGTGCAGAATTCATGAGCATTTTTCCACGTTAAAAAAAATGGTTAGGTTACTTTAAACCCACTGACCTCTATAATACAAGTACGCTGGACTGCAGACTATGGATGACAGATTGAAGCCATTTGATTTTCGCCATTTTGGCGCTGATAGCAATGTGAAGGGACCATAGAACTAATATTAGAGATGGGATATATCCTACGATAAAAAAATACTTTTATGAATTTTATCGACCGTTATAACCACTGAGAGTAATTTATTATTTAAGAGAATAATATCGGATCACTCCCAGTTATTTTTATGCTTCATTTTTAAGTAATAGTGTAATTGCTCTGCAAAAGTTAAGGGGCCGGCGGAGCATGCGTAGTTCATACAAACGTAATACCAAAATAATTTGTAAATCAAACATATTTTTAATGTTGTGTGCATTTATTCCGATTGGATTACAGAATATCTAGGTTCCCAAATATATATTTTGAATGGACACTGATTTAAAGACGAGTTATGAGAAAAATAAGTTTTCTATAGAAATTAGAAATTCACTCTCGTCTTTATATCAGAGTCCTTTCAAAATATATATTTGGGAACCTAGATATTCTGTAATCTAATCGGAATAAATACATACTATCTTAAGAATATGTTTGAATTACAAATGATTTTGGTATTACGTTTGTATGAACTACGCATTAGCATGCGTAGTTCGCCGGCCCCCTATCTGAAAATTCATTAGGGCGCGGTCAGATCGAAAGCAATAAACTAGTGGATAGTGTCCTAGTAAGGTTATAGCGCATGACGGTCAGATCAGTGAGCTTTAAATATGAGGATAGGCTTAGAATTTAGCCTAAAAACTACTATGGTTGAGCTAATATCTCCTGGCTCAACTACACTAGTTTTACAATCTGAACTGGGGTCACATTAGTTCGCAATATGAACTAAAAACTATGTTGCCATTTCGCTCTAACCTGGTAAATCAAATGGCAGCTGTATTCTTCGTGACTTTGTGTTGTCACTTTTGGTGTTCAATTTGGAAGAATTGAACCATGTAGGAAACAAAAAGCAACAAACAGCGTCCATACAAATTCAATCAAATTCACTCAAATTTAATGCCTAAAGTGAACCTTGTAACATTACCATGTAGTCATTACTAGCGGAAAGGAGAGGATCCATTTTCATTATTGCGTGCGTACTAATGGAAAAAAACACAAGAAATAACAAAGTCTAAGTCAAATATAATAGTCAAATATAATTTATTTCAAATGAAATAGACACTTTTGAACGTCATTATTTTATTTCAAATAGGTACCTACATAGGCACTTTTGAACGTCAAACATACAATAAAATAGAATTGATTCTAGTCTTCCAAAAGGCCGTGTTCGTATGGAGAAGAGCGTAAGTGTGGAGTGTTTAACGAAACAGTCCGCAGTGAAATTGCTACAAAGATGATATTTCGATTTACGACTCCAATTTTCCATTTTCATGTTTTTGAGCCCTGCTTAGTTGATTTGGTGGGAAATCTGAAATTAAGTATTTAATTAAAGTAAAACTGACTAAAGTATACAGTACATTGTAGATGACAAGTTTTATTTTGATGTTAGGTCTTTACTTCGGAAACAAGTACACAGTACATATAATACTATGCTTCCGCTCGCGGCTTTGCCCGCGAGATATGTCGATAAAAACTATACTCTGCCAAATATTGAAATCCGTTCAGTGGTTTAGGCGTGAAAATGTAACATACAGACAGACAGAGTTACTTTCGAATTTACCTATAATATTAGTATGGATTTATCTGTTGAAATTAGAAACTAGTATTTGCTAATTTGTTTTAGGTAGGTAATCAAATTGCAGAAATTTCTGGCGACAGTAAATTTCTATTTGAAAGACGTAAATTTAAAATTATTAACTGTCTGAAGAAAACTATCGACACATTATCGACATGGAACATTTACAACCCTATTCAAATTATTGTATTCACTAAATGTGAAAACTGAGCCCTAATTACACTTAAATATGATGGGATATTAATGAAAACATTTATTCTAAATATAAGATAGTAATAAAAATGCTCACATAAGCAATCGAAACATTTATAGTCGTAAAATTCACTTACTTGTGAAAGGTTAATCCGCTGTCTTTTTGGCAGCGAGTTTTACAAAATCCGCATGCTTTCATAATAAAAATGTTCCAAATATCACGTAGTAAACACAAAATACACAAATAAACTAGTTTTTCACGATTTAGACCTAAATCATCAGAGACGAAGTAAACAAATCAACGTCCATTTGAAAGAACGTGTCAATTTTAGTTCCTTGGGACTACGAGCGGGGCGCTTTGAATCGGCACAAAAAACAACTGTCATTTCGTAGAGTATCGTTAGTCCAGCGTACTTGTATTATAGAGGTCAGTGTTTAAACCATTTACATAAAAATAGGAGCCCCGAGAAGCGGGGCTCCGTTGACATAGGATGCAAGAGCGAGAGAATGAGAATAAAGGCCTAGGCGAAACTAGGTCATCCTAAAATCGGGTTCGGCCGATAACATATATACATCAAAGGCTTTACGACGAAAAAATGTTTTTTGCCTCCTTTCTGCAAATGTTTCTATTGTTATACTCCTGCTAGTACACAGAACCTCCTTGATTTAAATACCATTGTATAGAGAATTTAATGGTCATTAATTCCGTCGTCTTTTCAGCCGATAGACGTCCACTGCTGAACCCCAATTTTGGGAGGGTTTGCCATAATCGCCACGCTTGGCAGGCGGGTTGGCGATCGCAGTATGGTATGGTGGTGAAATACACCGTAATTAATTCCGTACTTTACAAAAATTAAAACGAAAAAAATATGAAAATTTTCCAAAAAAAATCCCGTCAATCAAGTGAAAAAAACAATTAATTGAGTAAATTTTTGCTCTATTTTTTAATAGATTCCTTTCACCCATAGCAGGAGATTGAAAATGGCTCTTTTATTTATTTATTTATTAAAACGTAATGCACAAATAAAAAACCGTACAAAGGCGGACTTAATGCCTTGGGCATTTTCTACCAGTCTACCTTAGGGTGATGCAGAGACTTGACAACAACCACAGTGAGCCTCCAATGGTAAAGAATATGGGGTAATGGTTAGATGACAATGCTATTATCGTTTCGACATCACAAATGCAGCTTACATTTAAGGAGAGCACCAAGTCCGGGCTAGTAGGTTTGCGATTGGGACAGTAGCTTACTTGAGTAGGTAGGCTAGGACTGTGCACGACGTAGTCGGATTCAAGCATGTGGTTGAAAAGAGTTCTGCCTCGCGTGTTAGTGTAGCTACTGAGCCAGTGGGAGTGGTTGGCATTAAAGTCTCCCAGGATAACAACATGGGAGCCCAAGCCGAACAATAGGTCAAGGTCACAACGAAGCATTTTCAGATTAGGCGACTGGTAAATTGATAAAACAATGTGATCAATTCCTGCTATTTGAATAGTTATGCCGACAACTTCGATATTTTTAGTGTTAGGAACAGTTAAAACCGTATGATCAAGGTCATTTCTTACAAGAATAGCAACTCCTTGCCCGCGGCCAGTATGATGTTTATCTTTGCGATAGCAGGTAAAGCCAGGTGTAACTAAAGTTGAGTTTGAGGTTAGTCTAGTTTCACAAATACCAATAATATCAATGGACAAAACACTTACCGCCAAATCGAGTAGTTCGTGAATCTTTAAACGTACTCCGTCGGAGTTCCAGGATAACAGGCGGAGTTCCGCGGAATCAAACATATTTACCAAGATGAGAGAGTACCAGCATGACCTTGTCCAACCAAGACGTGCAAGCAGTGAATTGAGATTTTATGTTTCTTAATGCTAGTAAAATTTCAAACATCTCCTTTCCATCATTGGGGCCAGGCGAAAGGTGATCAATGGGAACGTGATATTTCATCGCTGTCATGTTGCTGGTTCCTACAGTAGGCCAGGGCCTGTAATTTGAAGTCGGTGTTGGTTGAGACATCGGGTGCCTGTTGCACCCGATGTCTCAACCAACACCGATTTGGGGGAATTGCCGAAGATATTGATTTCGGAGGCATCATGGAAGGTACGGGTTTACGCTCTAAAGCCTTCTTTTTCTCAATACTGTCCAGATAATTATGCTATTCTTACACTGCACTTCCTATAGTTCGCCGGGTGAGCTTCATTGCAATGAGCAGGCTCAGTGCGGTCAGAATTGGTACACGAGGCAGTTGCGTTTTCTCCCGTGCTAGACAACCCCCCTCAAGAACTTTAAAAATAGCAGGCCATACAGTACCTTGGAAAACTTGTGTGCGTTATTACAGGTGGTAAATAAAAAATAATAGAAACAATTATGGACCCTGTCGGGCCCAGCAAATTTTTAAATAGGTAGAGAGAGAGGAAAAGCGCTTTATTAATTTTCCTTGCTACTAAGTTAGAATTATTTTTATGTTACACTCTAGGGGTAGGACAGACAAGACTACGTGGAGTCGGTTGTGCAGCGATTCGTTTCTGTCACTTACTTTTGTAGAACAACATATTGACTTTTTAAGAGAATATTTTAATCCACGAAGCCATAAAGGCCTTCTAAACTAACCTAACTGAGTCAGAATTATATATTTTAAACGATATACCTAATGATTTTCGATTAAGTAAACGTTATATCCAATAAAGTTATACGAAATACGTTTTAGAGTAATTATATAAATTTTATATGTAAATAAATTATATCAACAGTTCGATCTCGCGTTCATTATATCTTGTGAACGTTATTCAAATGAAAATATACCAAATAACTTTATGATATGGGACGCACCCCAATACTCCTCTCCCGCCGCGGCCTCCAACCTTCAGCCGTGATGCCTCCCATACGACATCGCGGCCCGCCTCAGTTGCGATGTCGCCCAAGCGGCACCGCAACCTACTTGTTGGCCGCTACGTCGTCGGCTTATCGGCAAAAGCCCTGACGAGCGGCCCCTCCTCGGGTTCCTCTTCGCTTCACAGTGAGTGATCAAGCCACGGCTGCTGAGCCCCCCCACCTCGACAATGCGGGAACCCACCGGAGGGGAAAGTAACCTAACCAAACCTGACCTTGTGGTGCCCTTCGCTCGCTCTTGCATCCTATGTCGCCTATAGACCGACCGCAATCATGCAACCCGTGTAACTGGTTTGGCCTAGGCGAAACTAGTTCATCCTAAAATAGGGTTTGGCCGGTAACATTATATTTTTATTTTATTTTATTTATTGAGGGATAATAAACAACTACAACATATACTATAATACATAAGGTTAACAAAATTATACGAAGCAATGTTGCATTCCACTACATTATCCGCAAATAGGACATATTAAAAGATCACAAGTTGCCACTGGACGAGCAATACCAAAATTAACAAGAAGTATTTTAAAACATATAAATAAGTTACTATAATGCTACAAACATACATAAACACTAATATCCGAAACTACCTCGATAACGTTTGGAATGCTAAACTGGCAAAATTTGATAACCCCAGTCAAGATATCTGGCGTCTAACTAAATCTCTCAAGCCTAGATCTGCGAACATCCCTCCCCTTAAACTTTTGGATGGGTCCTTGACGGCTACCACAGCTGGACAATGTAACGCTTTGGCAAATGCCTTTTGCGACAATATGAGCCTTACTAACTGGGATTGTGACTCAAAACTCAATGATGAGGTATCGAACTCTATATCTGCCATTAACAGTTACAATCTTGCTTATGATTCTATAAAGCCGGTGAGGCCATTTGAGATTCGTAAAATTTAGACCAAGCTTATATCCCGTAAATCTGTAAATCATGACGGGATCCATAACTTGCTTTTAAAGAACTTGCCACGGAAAGCGATAGTCTATGTTACTAAAATTTTCAATGGCTGTTTTGGTCTGGGCTATTTCCCAAACAGCCTTTGCATTGCTGTTCCACTTTTGTAATATAAATCCACCTTTTCCTAATAACTAAACGTTAAATATTCTAAGTCTAAAATAATTTCAATAGGTAATCTTCAAAGTAAAACTCTTTGAATAAATAAAGTTTAAAATTGCTTGTCACTAACTGCGTTTGTTTTTATAGTAAAATTTACTCACAATTTTCACTTCACTCACACAACACTAATGAGGCGCACCCTGGTGGCGACACGTTGAACTGTGGATGTGACGTCAGTCTTCTGATGTCACGTTGAACTGGGCATGACGTTCTTCTTATGACAACACGTTGAACTACGAGGGTGATGTATTGCAGTCACCTCACGCTTGAACTGGATGCAAGTGGCGCTCTCTATGACGTCACTTTTCCGCCTCTGCTACTGTTGACCACGTCCACTATACTGGACAAAGCCGTCGCTCCTCATGCGGGGAACCGTGTACTCTAGCCGCAGCGATCCACTGCGAGTACCACGGGCGGACGAACTCAAAAAAGCCGGAAAGTCATCCGGCTCAAAGGACCATTGTTAAATACCGAACACCAGGAATGGTACTCAGTACTTAAAAGTTGACCTTGTGTGTATACTAGTAGGGTTGACTATCTAAATAAAACAACCAAACATACTGTTCTATAGATAGTAATATATTTGCTAAAATTCATAAGAGCCCCACCAAATCGTTGTAACACAACGCTTGCGAGTTCTCATTCAACGCCATCTATAATAGTTACGTCTTGCACAACTCTTGTCAATTACAAAGTATCTTGTTGAACTGATGAGCGAATTTTGATCATGCATGATCATTAACAAGAGCTGTGGTAATGAAACAATTTACACAAAGTAAAGCGCCTGTCTGGGTTCGAACCTACGACCTACAACTATACTGATAACTGATTTATCTATTACAGGGGTATTATTTGGGAATTACTAGTCATAAAACAATCAATTAAACAAAAATTCTGTTTTGTTAGACACATAAGTTTACGATATCAAAGGTATGGGTACGCATAGAAGGTTAGGCAAGTAGGTAGGTAGGTATTAACTGGGTAGATAAGCTTCGATCAGATTAGTAATCATTACCTGTGCGTTGCATATGACACTCACTTGTCTTGGAAAATTTTACTTGGACTTTAGACATAACCGAATAAAATAATAAGTACTTAAGCAAAAGACACGGCCGGAATTCGTAGAGAGCTGTGCCCTAACTAAAATATTCATGTACACTGACATACAGTACATCATATTAAAGCTTACAGCTTCATATCTTTACAATATTTTAAGTTTTATGATCAGAGAAGAAGCGAGAGAAACTATAAATAGGATACAAAAAAAGTGCCTAGACGTTTTGAATAGCAATGAATTGATCATTGCTATTCAAAACCTCTAGGCACTTTTTTCTAATCTAATTCCGAGTTTTATAGACGAAACAATACGAGCAATACAATATTATCAATGGATATAAAGGCCCTTTCTTCACTAGTTGACGTGACATTTATTCACATCGATATCTGTGAATATCTAATTCTATGAAATTTATGGAATACTCTAAATGTCGGTGTGTTAACGCACACGTTAACACCTCCAAGACACACATGCGTCATCAAGCAGAGGGGAGCGGGCGGCGTGGTAGCAGCAGCGGCTCGACGACAGCTCGCGCGCCCTCGAGACGAAACTCCTTTTAACACCGCGACCACGATCGCATCGATTTTCAATAATTAAATTTTGACCTGTAAAATACCTAATAATATAACCTAGAAATACAGTCCGCTTTTTATTCCACCTGGGCCTATCTATGGTCCTTCGAGGTTTCGGTCAAGTTTAACTAAATATTTCGCCGCGATCGCAAGCCACGCCACCACAAAGCGCGTCAGAAATCAGCTGGAGGTCAAACAGAGGACATCGCAACAGTGAACTCAACCTACCAGCATCTGGAAGCAGCCACTCAAGCAGCGTCGGCCACATCAGTCGCAAAGGACGAACAAAGGGTTTGGTAGCAGCGGTTTCGTGAGTCCGACCAATTCATTCTTTTAAAATCATTAAAAGTCTTCACATATTCAGTCAACTTGCTTAATTGCCATCCATTCCCATTTTCAAGCATAAATTCATCCATAATTAGTCCTTTCTATAATCAATTATTCTTATAAGCAATTATTGCATCAGATTTTTTTTCCAGACTTCACCTACCTACATATTTCTTTTCTCAATTTTCTTGTAACTTTTTTTATCATTTCGATTCTTTCCTATCACCAACCATTTCTTTTTCATTATTATATCACTTTCTAATACCATTTTTTCTCTTGTACAGCTTACATCGCCTTGTTCTCAGCGGACCTAACGAGTTCATTCATTAACACACCGAGGGTAATTTGGTAAAGTTACGTGATCGCCGCGCTGTGCTTGCCACATTCCCAATCCAATTTAAGTAACGTTTCAATTAAGTACATTACTTTAATTAAATTTCAATTATGACTGATCCCAAATCAGCTCAAACTACAAATAAGCCCGACGAATATGACATTTCTCAGCTCAATACATACAAAAAGAGGAGATCCAGTCATAAAGGAAAGGTCACGGTATTTAAAAATTATCTTGAGACATTATTAAAATCTAAAAATCCATTGTCTGATTTAGATATTATACAACTTAGCAATCGATTAGAGTCCTACAAGTCCCTTGCAAACGATTTCGAGAAAAATCAAACCCTCATCGACGACATTATTGGGGTTTCAGATGAACAGCTGAGGGAGCGGGAGCAATTTGAAATGGAATACCAATATCAACTTGCGCTCGGCATCCATCTGCTGCGTGAAAATGAAACTGCCTGCGTCGCCGGGTCTGTACCAACTCCAACTGCAGGTGACACAGCAACAAAAGCATTCATAAAATTACCCACCATTGACCTTCCACACTTCTCAGGGGAATATCAGAATTGGCTCGAATACAGAGACACTTTTGAATCACTCATACACAACAACAAATCAATAGATAACATTCAAAAGTTTCACTATTTGCGTGCATCTCTGCAAGGTGAAGCTTCCGATATTATTAAATCGTTAGAAATGTCATCACACAATTACCGGGTAGCTTGGGAACTTATAACGGAAAGATATAATAACACACATCAGCTGATTTACAATCATCTTCACGCATTATTCAGCATACAAAACATTGAAAAAGAATCCGCAACATCACTCAGACAATTACTAGACACAGTAAATAAAAATCTCAGAGCTCTTAATAATTTAGGCGAACCCACAGTAGACACAATTTTAATTTTTCTGATTACCTCCAAATTAGATTTCACAACACTCAGATATTGGAAAGAATCAAGCAAAAACAACACAGTAGAAAAGCCCACACTCCAAGATTTAAAATCATATCTCAATGATCGTTTAATGCTTTTACAAAATCTTGAATACACTAAAAACATACATAAAAACATACAACAAACAGATTCAAAATCACATACATCAAAATCAGACAATAAAGATAGACAATCTCGCATTCCTTGTCCCTTATGTAAAGGTCAACATTTTCTATTCGCTTGTCCACAATTCAAACAAATGACTGTGGAGAAGAGGATAGAAAGGGTTTCCAAGTTTTCCAACTTCTGTGCTAACTGCTTGCATAACGGCCACGAAACAAAGTCTTGCCGTGGCGGAGCATGTAAATATTGTCAACAGAAACATAACACAATGCTACACATACATAAGGAACCGACCAGGGACACTGCGCACACCACACTCGCTAGTAACAGTAGCTCACAACACACATCAGTTCTACTTTCCACTGCCTTAGTACATGTCCTCGCCAGTGATGGAACACCACACTTGGCGAGGGTTTTGCTGGACAGTGGAAGTACCTCCTGTTATATCACTAACAGTCTGAGTAAAAAACTCAATCTCACATTCGAACCCATTCGCGGCACAGTTTCGGGCATAAATCAGCAACATACACAAATTTTTCAGCGCACAAATGTTTTGATAAAATCATTACATGGTTCATTCACAGCCAATTTGTCATGTTTGGTACTTGATACAATAGCACACTCATTACCTCACATGCGCATCAATACACAAGGTTTAAATATACCTAAACATTTAAAACTAGCCGACCCTCAGTTCAATGAACCCGCACCCATTGACATATTGCTAGGCGCGGACATATTCTGGCAAATAATTAGTAGCGGTCACATTCGGTTAGGTAAACAACAGCCTACACTACAAGAAACTGAATTAGGCTGGCTAGTTTCCGGGTGTACAACAAACACCGACAAAAACACAAACAGTTGTTTTTTCAATAACAACAACTCAGATCAGTTATCACGCTTTTGGGAGCTGGATAGTTTATCTAATTCACAAATAAACGATCCCTCCGAATCAGATGCATGCGAGATAATTTTTACACAAACAACTACGAGACAAAGTGATGGCAGATTCGTTGTCACTATTCCATTTAAAAAATCACCCGATTGCTTGGGTGACTCATATTATCAAGCCAAAAAACGGTTTTATTCAATAGAAAACCGCATGAATTTAAATCCCACATACAAACAACAGTACTCGAACTTCATAACAGAGTACATACAACTAGGTCACATGACTTTAAACAAACATTCACATAAAAATACATACATTCATTCAGAACATAATACATCAATCATACAGTCAAGTGCAAACAGCACTAACACAAACATACAGCACTCACCAGTATACTATCTTCCACATCACGGTATTATACGCGAGTCAAGCACAACCACAAAATTCAGAGCAGTATTCGATGGTTCCGCAAAGACATCCTCAAAACTGGCACTCAACGACATTCAGTTAGTAGGCCCTGTCGTCCAAGACGATCTTATTTCTATACTCATACGATTTCGTCAACATAAGTATATAATATCTGCGGACATTGAAAAAATGTTTCGCCAAATAACAGTGGCGGAACATCAGCGCCCACTGCAACAAATCATATGGCGATACAATCCTACGGAACCTCTGCAAACATACACGCTCAACACTGTCACATACGGCACGGCATCGGCGCCGTTTTTAGCAACACGCTGCATAAAACAAATAGGCCTAGATTGTCAAAACACACAAAATCAGTCGGACAGCTATGATCACAAACTGGTCTCCGAGATCATCTTGCATGATTTTTATTGTGATGACCTTTTGACCGGGACAGATGATGAGTCGGTACTATTGGAAATTGCCAAAGGAGTTTTTTCCGAATTGCAAAAATATCAATTCCCACTTAGAAAATGGCAGTCTAACTGTCCCGCTGTTCTAAATAAACTAGGTTTCAATTATTCAGACAACACAACATTTAATCTTAGTTCAAACGATCCATCAAAAACACTAGGCATTTATTGGAACATCAACAAAGATACAATTTCATACACAGTACATTCAGAATTTGTATCACAAAAACAAATCACAAAACGCACAATTTTATCCACTATAGGTCATATTTTCGACCCACTGGGACTCATTAGCCCTTGCGTACTCGAAGCTAAACTAATTATGCAACAGATGTGGATAAATAACATCAGCTGGGACGGTGAAATACCGGTTTCAATACAACAACAATGGGCAAAGTTCGTGGAATCATTATCTTTTATAAATCATTTATCTATTCCTCGGCGAGCATTCCATGACTCATTGCGCGATAGCAATGAACTTCATATTTTTTGCGATGCCTCACAACAGGCGTATGGTGCGTGCGCATACATACGTACATATACACCAGGTGGCAATATCAATGTTCAACTGTTAGTTGCCAAAGGACGGGTGGCTCCTTTAAAAACACTTACCATACCGCGACTTGAATTATGTGCCGCGTTTACCGGTGTTAATTTAAGTAACAAAGTTTTAAACTCACTTCGCAATAAAAACAACTGTAGGTGTTATTATTGGAGTGACTCAATAATTGTTTTATCTTGGATAAATTCACCGACACACAAATTACAAACATTCGTCAAACACAAAGTCACGGACATTCTCAAACATACTGAACCACAGTCATGGTACTATGTACCAACCAAACAAAATCCAGCTGACATAATTACGAAGTGTACCAATGCACAACAGTTACTTCATACACCTTTATGGTTCTCAGGACCTGACTTCTTAAGGAATGATGATAATCACAGCTGGCCTGAACAACCAGGGCATCTCAGCGTATCTGACCTTCCAGAAGTCCGCTCCCAAACACATCTCACGCACAAACATACAATTGATAATAATTCATTTATTTACAAATATTCTAATTTTAACAAACTTACACGAATCGTAGCTTACATACTTCGGTTCATTCATCACTGCAAACATAAACAATCAAATAACATCAATACAAAAAAATGCCAACAGGTGTGCATAGGTGACGTCATGCCTTTATCTACTAACGAACTTAATTCAGCTAGATACCAATTAGCGAAGATAGTACAATTAGATTTATTTTTTGAGGAATATCAACTATTATTACATAACAAGCAGTTACCTGCTTCACATAGATTAAATTCACTTAATCCTTTTATAGGGGATAATCACCTCATTCGTGTGGGCGGAAGGTTAGCACAATCGCCATACAATTATGATAGAAAGTTTCCTATCCTACTGCATCCAGCTCATCACATTACTCAAATCATATTCTCAACATATCACATCACACTTCTACACGCTGGCCCACAACTGTTGTTGTTTCACATACGTCAAGCTTTCTGGCCAATTTCTGGTCGAAACCTGGCTAGAAAAACTACACAATCATGTGTTACATGTAAACGGTTTAAAGGTAAAACTGTAACACCAATCATGGGACAGTTACCTGAACAGAGATTGCACGCAAACTTTGTATTCAGTGACGTAGGTGTCGACTACGCAGGGCCAATTATGATCAACAACCGTAAGGGACGTGGAAGTGTACTTATTAAATCTTACATTTGTATTTTCATCTGTTTTGTAGTTAAAGCTGTGCATTTGGAGTTGGTTACAGATCTGACGACAGAGTCTTACATAGCAGCAATTAACAGGTTCATTTCTCGCAGAGGTAAACCAAATAATATTTATTCAGACAACGGGAAGAATCTGGTAGGTGCTGCGCGTGTGGTCACCAACTTTATCAGGAATCACAGTGAGTCAATTTACAGTTGCGCTGCAGAACAAGGTGTAAATTTCCACTTCATTCCTCCATATTCACCCCACTTCGGGGGCCTATGGGAAAGCACTGTTAAATCAGTGAAACATCATCTCAAAAGAGTACTTGGGATGGCAAACCTCACATATGAGGAAATGTACACATTGCTAGTCCAAATAGAAGGCATTCTTAATTCAAGGCCTCTCACACCTCTTTCATCCGATCCATCTGATCTCTCAGCTCTCACTCTCTTTCATTTTCTCATTGGTCGTACTCTAACTGTTCTACCTCATCCACAGATGTCCGACTGCGACTCGGCACGGCTGCCGCGTCATCAACGAGTCGAACTTCTACGACAACATTTTTGGAGACGCTTTAATAAGGAATATATTTCCCAGTTGCACCAAAGGACGCGCTGGCAGCGCTCACAAGGCGCGCTCACAGAGGGCTCATTGGTCATCGTGAAGGACGAGGCGCTACCGGTGGCTCAGTGGCCGTTGGGACGTATCGTGAAGCTGTATCCGGGACATGACGGAGAAGCTCGAGTAGCGGACATCAAAATAAAGACCGGGACAATCAGACGGGCCTTTCATAAAATATGCCCATTGTTGGATGGACCATCGGACTGATCACGAAGCATACTTTATACATCATCATCATCATCAGCTGGGCTGGCCTTTCCATGGTGGCCCGGGAATATGTTAACGCACACGTTAACACCTCCAAGACACACATGCGTCATCAAGCAGAGGGGAGCGGGCGGCGTGGTAGCAGCAGCGGCTCGACGACAGCTCGCGCGCCCTCGAGACGAAACTCCTTTTAACACCGCGACCACGATCGCATCGATTTTCAATAATTAAATTTTGACCTGTAAAATACCTAATAATATAACCTAGAAATACAGTCCGCTTTTTATTCCACCTGGGCCTATCTACGGTGTTCCATACATATTACGCGTCGTGTCAGCTAGTGATGAAAGAGCCGAAAATGAAAATACCAAGTAAAAAACTTATTAGTAATCATATTGATGTATTGGTAATTCCGTACCTCGGAAAGCACGTTAAGCCGTTGGTCCCGTCTGTCTGGATCTTTGACAGTCGTTACGGGTAGTCAGAAGCCCGAAAGTCTGACAACCAGTCTTACCAAGGGGTATCTCGTATTACCCAGTAACTGGGTTGTGGAGGTCAGATAGGCAGTCGCTCCATGTAAAATAGTGGTATTCAGCTGCATCCGGGTAGACTGGAAGCCGACCCCAACATAGTTAGGAAAAGGCTAGGGAGATGATGATTGATGTATTGGCTTTCTGGCTAGACATTTCAATCGTTGTAGGTAGGCCGCTATAGCGAAGAGCTCGTTGTCTACAGATATTTCTGGATATTATGACTTCCTCATAGCGACTTGGCAAAAAATATACAATTCGATAGACAATAAAACACTAAAATAGCACTTGAATTTTTATTTAAGTATCTAAATAAATAGGGACATTTCAAGGAAAACATCATTAGGATTATCATCAGCAGGATTATCAGCTGGTGGAGGAGGTTCATGTTCGACAATAGGATTAACAATTGGTGGAAGTAGAGGTGGTTCGGGCATTCCAGCTTCGTTTTCTTCTAGTTCTTCAACCTGTCTGTCTATATTCAGTAATATGAGACCAGTCTGCGTTGTCGCGCCGCTACCCGCACCGCCGCCGCCCCCGCCCCGCAATCGCTAACTTCGAGACCGAGGCCTATTTGCGGCGTTAGAGTAGTTACAATATGCCTACGCATTCGATTAGTGGCCACACTACAATTCAGGCACTTTGACATCATGAGCGTGAGAATCCAAATCGTAAACAAACAAGTCCATTATGCACAGCAAAATATTAACGTTAGAAGCGTACACGAAAGTCCGATAAACGATAGCGTGGGGTCAAGTTAAAATATCCAACAGAGTAACATAAATAGAACACAGTAATACGTGCTAATAATATCAGCGCAAAACTACACCAAAGAGTACTTTTTATACACGAAAAAAGTAGCAGGGCACTGAGTGACAGGCTTAGAGTAAGAAAGCTATAGAGCATCGGGTAGCGTGGCCGCACATGAGACAAAAAACTAACTTAACTAACATAGGCTACATAAGTAGCTGCCTTGAAAAAACTGGCACGCACTGAGAGACGGAAATAGTATAGCTTTATCCTTTTCTGTTACTTACAATAACTCAATACTTTATCCCTTTCTTGTGGAAATGAAATGGAGCTACCCGCCGTCTATACTTTTCTTTGTCTAAGGTGACAGGTGACAGACGTAATCAAAATAACTAGGACGTTCGGATACACACTCTTATATACATATATTTGTCGATGCATAATGCGTAACATGATCGACATCAAGGCACGGGCCACGGCATCTCTAATAAATGATAACTGCGATAATCGTGAAAACGTTGACTTGTATAGGTATTTACTTTAGCAATACGATTCTGGCAGTCGTGGGTGTTTTTTATTTTAGTTTGAGCTTCAAGCGTGCTACAGATACAGTGTTTGTCTTATGCATGTATCATAACGCAAATGCAATTTGTATTGCATTACTAAAACCACAAAAATCAATTAACAGACATATTTTTTGCCATTTTTTGTCGCCTCTTCTAGAGAAATGTAATTGCTTCGATAAATTTTAGTATATTTAAGAAGTAATTTTCATATATTAATAATTGCTGTACATTGATGTATTCTGATAGATTCTGAGGGCAGGATCCGGCCATGTCCTTTAGATAGTGTTGGTGCGGAACGATTATCTTCGGTACCTATTTGTAGGAGTTCGACAGAGACAAATATAGATTTCGGCTCGTGGTTACAAATTTAGGTATTTGGCATTAAAACATCGTGGCGGGCCCTTTTCGACCACCATCGCACTGACGGTGAAAAACACCCGCTCCCCGTGGCGGTTACAGGTCGCCCCAAAAAACGACTCAACAAATAAGTACCTAGTAAAAAAAAAAAAATAATGTAAAAAAGGAAAGGAAGAGAAAAAAACTGGCCAAGTGCGAGTCGGACTCGCACACGAAGGGTTCCGTACCACAAGGCAAAAACCCTGAAAAAAACAAAAAAAACATGTTTGTTGTATGGGAGCCCCCTAAAATATTTATTTTATTTTAATTTTATTATTTATTATTAAAGTTAAAATACAACTGAATATTTTGTGAATATTTCAAGGGCCTACCTATTACCATTTTTGATATCGAGCAATAAAGGGCAAAAAAATCGCGTTTGTTGTATGGGAGCCCCCTTTAAATATTTATTTTATTTTGTTTTTAGTATTTGTTGTTATAGCGGCAACAGAAATACATTATCTGTGAAAATTTCAACTGTCTAGCTATCGCGGTTCTTGAGATACAGCCTGGTGACAGACAGACAGACAGACGGACAGACGGACAGACAGCGAAGTCTTAGTAATAGGGTCCCGTTTTTACCCTTTGGGTACGGAACCCTAAAAAAGAGGTATTAGATACTTGATTGTAGTAAAAAGTCTCATAGTGTAGAGCCGTTCCACAGAGGATAACTTCCTGCATATTGTAGGAAGAACTATCTACTGAGTACTACTGATACGATACATTCAAGAGAAATATGAACATTTTTTTGACCAGCCATTCTGACGTCAGGATGGATGGTGGCCTTCATGTTCAGTATGAAGGACACAAAATTTCTAAAACTTTGTTGTATCAATAATTGCTTACTAATTGCTACATTCACGGATTTAAGTTTGAGCTTCGTACATACATTAGGTAAAAACATATAGCTTTTATTAAAAATTGTACGAAGAAGTGCCTAATAATTTGGAAAGGCAACAGTTTTTTTTACTACAGTGTCTTGTTCAAATCGTGCAGGCGTTCACAAATGAGTCACCCACCCCAGATCTGTTGACGCAGAATAAACTTAGATAGGTATTTGAAATTATTAATGACAAACAAAAAGACAACATAATTATAGCATAAACATGGAATAATATTAAATAAAGATTTAACAATGTACGGTTTTTTTCTTTCATACATGTCCCGTGTTTCATTGTATGTTGTCTTTTTGTTTGTCATAGCACAAATATGAAACAAGGTAAATATATGAAAGAAAAAACCGGTCAAGAGCGAGTCCGACTCGCGCATCGAGGGTTCCGTACCATCATGTTTTTATTAATTATTCATCGGCGAGGCCTATATTCGTCAGAGAATTTGACCACTGTGCACTGCGGTGTAGAATATTGCAGTTTTATGTCAGCGCCATCTCTTGACCGATAGTCGAACTAATTTAACGTTTGTTGATAATTTCTGAAGAAGTGTGCTATTTTTCCTGTAGGTAATCTTTACATAAACTTCTATCACATAGAATTATTTTGATTTTTCTCTTTGCAAACTTCGGAGATAGAGGGAGAGAGACGTTATTTTTTTTTTTTTTTTCTCATCAAAATTCGGAAACCAAGCGGTCTAAAAAAAAGAAAAATGGTTGAGAATGTGCAAACTGCGCTCTTTCATATGATACCCCACATGCCCTAATAGCCCCACTTCAAAATTTTCAGACCCCCTTTCAGTCCCTGTTGCAAAAAATTGACATATATTTTTATTTCTTTCTTATTTGCAAAATAGTTGGGCAAACGTCATATAAAACTATTCCAAATTTCAAGTTGATAGCATTAGTAGTTCTTGAGATATCCAGCTGTGACAGACAGACTGAGTCTCACCATTAGGGTTCCGTTTTACCATTTTGGTACGGAACCTAAAAACCGTAGTACAGACGCCAGCATCAAGCTATCCGAAACTGTAAAATTTTCCCAATCAATTTTGAACCTAATGCTATAGTGATAAAGTTGAAAATAGTGATAAAGTTTGTACATTGTTAAACCTTTATTTAATATTATTCCATGTTTATGCTTTTTTTTTTTTTTTGCGGATGGGAAATCATCAAATGACTCCTCCCGCTCTGGGTGGAGCGGAAGGGAGTGTCAGACTCTTACTGACTAAAACCCACCCGTGTTCCTTCCTTAGCCCTTTATGTTTCGAGCCAGCGGTAACCCTTTCGGACAATCCCGCTGACCCGGCAGGCTTCGGCCCTAAGGGCCCCTCCTCGATGCTGACATCTCTTTGAGGCGCGCGTGGAACGCGTACGTGCCGTCCGGCACGGGGCTGGTCCTGATCGGACGGTGAGCTACCCATTACTCTCCGCCCGCAGGCCCGCGCCTACGGTGGCCGGGAGCCGTCACGCGGCTCCCGACGCCCGGAGCGTCTCCCGCGGCGGCTGGGACGGGAGGCTCTCTCCCTGAGCCGTCCCGCCACCTCCTTCGCTAGCATGACTGCTTCGCAGAAGGAGGTGACTGCCTCCCACTCCCTCTCGCCCCGGACCATGGTTTGCACCAGGGCCGGACGCGAGAGGTCGCCGTCGCTGCCGATCGCCTCTACGAGGACACGGCGGTGCTCCGCCCAAGCGGGGCAGACCTCCACCGTGTGCTCCACCGTGTCCTCTGGGCGATCCTGGCAATGGTGACACCCGGGCGTTTCCTCCCGCCTGATAATGTGCAGGAACCTCCCGAAACTTGCGTGTCCGGTGAGGACCTGTGTCAGGCGGTAGGTGAGGGCGCCGTGGCGCCTCTCTAGCCACTCCTCAAAGAGGGTTCTTATCGCCGCTATCGCGGCGTGCCCTACCATGTTTATGCTTTATGTTGTCTTTTTGTTTGTCATTAATAATTTCAAATATCTATCTTAGTTTATTCTACGTCAACAGATCTGGGGTGGGTGACTCATTTGTGAACGCCTGAACGATTTGAACAAGATGCTGCCGTAGTAAAAAAAACTGTTGCCTTTCCATAATTATTAGGCACTTCTTCGTACAAATTTTAATAAAAGCTATATTTTTTACCTAATGTATGTCGTCGTCGTCGTCGTTTCAGCCGATAGACGTCCTCTGCTGGACATAGGCCTCCCCCAATTTTGGGGGGGTTTGCCATAATCGCCACGCTTGGCAGGCGGGTTGGCGATCGCAGTATGGTATGATGATGGAATAAATAGAGAACGCTGCTGCCCATTCTCCGGTAAGACCCTTAGTCGCCTTTTACGACACCCACGGGAAGTAAGGGGTGGTGCAATTCTTTAAGTCCGGCACCACACAGACAATGTATGTACGAAGCTCAAACTTAAATCCATGAAAGTAGCAATTAGGAAGCAATTATTTAAACTTTTAGAAATTCTGCGTCCTTCATGCTGAACACGGGGGCCACCATCCTTCCTGACGTCAGAATGGCTGGTCAAAAAAATGTTCATATTTCTCTGAGTGTATCATATACGTAGCAATAATTGAAGGAATGTAGCAAATTTAAGCAATTGGATAGCAATTCTTGAATATACTTTCAAAGCCGCTTGCCATAGGCAACCAGCCATTCTGACGCTAACCGCTTGCTATAGACAACCAGCCATTCTGACGCTAACCGCTTGCCAGAGGCAACCAGCCATTCTGACGCTAACGAAAAACGTGTGTGTACAAAAGCCCTTTTGGGTAGTTACCTACGCTTAACATAGAATTCTTACATCTTTTAGGTTTCAACACTTTATTCTCAAAAAAGCAAGAGCCATTACATGAGAATATAAGATAACATAATTATCTATACATATAATAAATCTGTAGAAGGGTCAATTCTGTACATTGAAAATATTGAAAAAATAAATAGCGGGGGGTGTTGCTGGATCGATACCAAACCCAAATATGTGATTTAAAAAAATTTTGTCTGTCTGTCTGTCTGTCTGTATATGCAGGCATCACGTGAAAACTAACAGTTCGATTTCGATGATACTTGGTATAATTATACCTTATTATCCTGGACATAAAATGGGATACTTTTTATTCTGGAAAAATACGTAGAAAAAAAAATCTTATTTTTCAGTTTTATTCATAGACGTTGTTCTGTAGAACCGCGAACACACGTTGCATTTGCCCCTGGCTGGAGGCTTTGAGTTTACTTAAGGCAACCACAGGATAGTCCGGTTAAGTAGTCACGACCTCTCAAGGACACCTACGAGATGCCATTCAAAAAAAAAAAAAAACGCCGCGCGATGCATATAAATTCTGAATTTTGATGCGAGCGGACGTGTCCAGTGTGGCGAGCGGTCGTCCGTGGAATTAATATTGTATGCGTGTAATTTTAAACCGTGCTTTTCAGCGCGACCTTTTTGATTACTGTTCCGATCAGTTATTTGTAAATACCTTTGTAAATATTATAGTACGTACGTAGTTTAAGTTTTCATCGTAAATTGGTTTATTTAGGTTGGTATTTTATTTTCTTTAGGAATTAGGTTCTAAGGTAAAGTAGGTTAGTTATTAATCTCATATTTCTCTCTCTCATCTCATTTCATTGTATTTCTGTATATTTTTAATACAGTTTTATTGTAACACGATGCCTGCCAGAAACCGATCTTCTCTTACTAAAACATCGAAAAATGCTAGGCGAATGAGACTAGCTAGATCACAAGAATCAACTGAAGAACAAGAATCCCGGTTAAACCGCATGCGAGACGGAACAGCTGAAGCAAGAGCACGTGAAAGCAGTGCCGATCGCGAATTGAGGTTAAGTGCTTATCGTCAACGTCACTCACTATCTCGCTCCTCTGAAACATTTACTGAAAGGGATATACGCCTCACTGCTGACCGTGAACGTCACATGCTGTCACGGGAATCTGAGACCTACACCCAGTACCAAAATCTAATTAATTATTATAGGCTTAGCCGTATTTGGGTCCAATAGATATTTATAAGATGTCATTGTCAGAGTTACTCAAAATGGAGAAATAAACCATCCACGCGAAGACCGACATCCGCGCGGACGGAGTCGCGGGCGGAAGCTAGTATTGTAATAAACTTATTCTAGTCTTATTTTCTTCTTTTTACAAAACTTATTTACATAAATAGAACTACTTATATTATAACTAGATACAAATATAGGTAACGTAAGGTGATAATATGATCATTGGATATGATCATATTATCACCTTACGATAACTCTTTAGTTATTTTGTTCTTTCAACAAAAAAAAATAGAGATTGGTGAACTCTTGCAAATGTCGATAATTTAGGAAATATATCCTTCAGTTTATTCATTACAGGGGTCTGATTAGAGTCCAAAAAGAGACATACTTACCTACAAACGGGGTAAATACAGATGTTGAAATAATGTAGTTTGTTGCCAATAAGGGCACATAATCGTTAATTGTAATACATCAAAGTCCTTTTGGGCAAGAGTCTATATTATTTCGATGTTAAAATCCCTTTTAAAATTTCGTCCAATTCACCCCTGCATCCATATTCACCCCGTTTGACAGTATTTGTAGATAAGATGATACAAGGACTTGAAGCTAAAAACTTCAACAAATTCACGGTGACTTTAACAGTCTTTGCTCCCAACCCTCTCTTTCAATAAACTTCAGTCTGATTCCTCCAATTGGTTGCATTATTACGGCTCTGGACTCGAACGTCAGTTGTTTCGTCATACCCGGAGCCAGCTCCACGCGGTATTTCTTCAGTAATGTTATCAGACCGGCTGTCATTTGCATTCTTGCGAATCTCAAACCTGAAAAAGACAATGATTGTAAATTATTTGAATCGATATCGATATCATGCTTAACTTTGGACGTGCGATATTCAACAGTGAAGTAATCACCCCACAACGTTTGTATGGAGAAAATGTCAATAAGGGGCAAGCGTCAGGGTAGCCTGCAAGGGCGGCGAAATTGATGCCGTGTCGTCACTCGAGCAGTCAGGGTCAAAGAGGTGGTACGCAGTTTACTAGTAGTATTATTCAAATGAAAATATACCAAATAACTTTATATGATATGGAACGCACCCCAATACGCCGCGGCCTCCAACCCTCAGCCGCGATGCTTCCCATACGACATCGCTGCCCACCTCAGTTGCGATGTCGCCCAAGCGGCACCGCAACCTACTTGTTGGCCGCTACGTCGTCGGCTTATCGGCAAAACCCCTGACGAGTGGCCCCTCCTCGGGTTCCTCTTCGCTTCACCGTGAGTGACCAAGCCACGGCTGCTGAGCCCCCCGCCTCGACAATGCCAAAAAACCAAACCCACCGGAGGGGAAGTAACCTAACCAAACCTAACCTCGAGGTGCCCTTTGCTTGCTCTTACGTCTTCGGTCGCCTATCGTCCGACCGCAACCATGCAACCCGTGTAGGGAGAACTGATTTGGCCTAGGCGAAACTAGTTCATCCTAAAATATGGTTTGGCCGGTAACATAATAATTTTATTTTATTTATTGAGGGATAATAAACAACTACAACATATACTATAATACATAAGACTAGTGATTCCCCGATTTATTATCGACCATACAAATTGTCTTATGACGAGAAGATACGCGTGAGTGCTGTAAATGATAAATGATTTTATTGATGATTATAGATAAAGATTTATTAGAGAAAGGCATAATCCGTGAATCGAAGTCGGAATACGCTAGCCCGATCCTGCTTGTGAAAAAGAAAGACTGTTCAGATAGGATGGTAGTTGATTACAGAGCCCTAAATCAAATTACAGTTAAAATTAGACACCCACTTCCGTTGATTAACGATCATGTAGACATGCTTGGTAAAGCTAAATGATTCAGTGCACTTGATATGGTCTCAGGCTTTCATCAATTGAGGGTGAGTGAGGATTCCATCCACAAAACTGCCTTTATCACCCCTGAAAGACATTACGAGTACTGTAAAATGCCTTACGGTCTTGCCAATGCTCCCGTTATTTATCAGAAAACCATGAGTAAAACCTTGAAATCTTTTATTGAATAGGGTAAAGGACTCGTCTACGTCGACGATGTGTTGTTACTATCTGATACGATCAGCGAGGACCTTATTTTGTTAGACGCAGTCCTAGAAACTTTAACAGAAGCTGAGTTTTCTATAAACTTAAAGAAGTGTAGTTTCTAACTAGTGAGATAGAGGACATAGGTAGAATCATTAGTCAGGGTCAGGTTAGACCGAGCAAGAGCGTTACTTATGTTTTGTCCCTAAAGCGTTTCGTTTAAGTTTGTTACGTGTATTCCACGACGAACATGAACACATAGGAATAGACAAAACTATTGATTTGATTCTCAAACACTTTTTGTGTACATAACACACTGCGTCGCATGTATATCGCATAAACAAGTACCCCGAGCCCCCCTACAGCCGATATGCTCTTGGCAAAAGAACCCAATACCGTTTGATACAGTACATGCTGATGTACTCGGGCCGCTTAGAGAATGTAATGGATTTAAGTACGTACTCATAATAGTTGATGCGTATACAAAATATTGTTTGTTGTATAGCCTGTACAGACAGGATTGTGACGAGTTCAAGCGGGTGATAACTCAAACTATATCTTTGTTTGGTACTTTTAAGCGATTAATGTGCGACCGCAGTCGGATGTTTGACAACCACAATTTTGTACAATGGTTGACTGATTTTGGTATTGAAGTACACTTCATTACACCTGAGATGCATCAGGAGAACGGTCAGGTAGAACGATATTGCCGAACTGTGCTGAATATGGTCAGGATCGAAGTTAATAATAACGAAAACGAGTGGCCAAACGTTTTGTGGAAATTACAGCTCATATTAAATGTTACCAAACATACACAATATCTCTCTTAGTCGGCACGGAATCCACTACCCCAGTACTTAACTCTTTAATTATTGATATTTTAAGAGTTTTATAGTGAGACCACAAGGAGAGATAGCAATGGCAGATACATAGTTAGGTTACCTTTCCAAGATGAAGACCCTCCTTGCAAGTCGGGAAATTCACGTGGCATAGCAACATTAAGGTTTAAAGCATTAGAAAGAAGATTAGTAAAAACAAACATTTAAAGAAAAAGTACACAGAAGTTATGAATGAATATTTACAGTTAGGACATATGAGGCACGTGAAAGAAGATGATAATAAGAAGGTAGAAGCAGTGTATTTGCCACATCACGCAGTTATTAGGGACGACAAGACCACAACTAAAGTTCGTGTTGTTTTCAACACCTCTGAGGAGAACAGCAATGGAGTGTCACTTAATGATACGCTCATGGTTGGTCCGTCACTGCAGGCTAATTTACGTCACACGGTTTTAAGATGGAGGATTCATCCCATAGGCCTTGTAGCGGATATTAATAAAATGTACCGCCAAGTTAGGGTAGCAGAAGAAGATGCCATGTTCCAAAGGATACTCTGGCGTGACAGTCCAGACAATGAGATCCAAGATTACGAACTTGTGACCGTAACCTTCGGAACAGCTTCTGCGCCATATCAAGCAGTCAAAACCTTGCGTCAGATCGCAGTCGATGAAGGCACAAGTTATCCAATTGCTGCAGATAAAGTTTTAAATTGCTTCTACATGGATGATCTAATGACAGGATGCAATAGTGTAGAAGAAGGAATAGAAATGTATAGGCAAATGATAGCATTATTAGGAAAAGGTGGATTTATATTACAAAAGAAGAACAGTATACAGTTTGGTTGTTTTTATTCAGATCGTCAACCCTACTAGTATACACTTAAGGTCAACTTTAAGTACTGAGTACCTACCATCCTTGGGTTCAGTATTTAATATTTACTAAGAGTAAATGATAAATAACTGTGTAAATAAGACATAAGAGCATAATAAGACTCTGCCAACATCAAGATATGGGCAGAGTGAGTTTAGCTTACTGGGCTTTAATTGTAAATAGCCTTTATCTTGTAATTGTAAATATTCTGTTGTAAATATTTCTCTTTGTGGTTGTCTTATATAACATTGTAAAGTTGCTTCTAATTCTAGTTTCTGTAAATATTTTGGTTTAAATGTGTTAGTTTTAAAAAAACCGGCTAAGTGCGTGTCGGACCACGCACAGTGTAGGGTTCCGTAGTATCCCGTTATCACAATGTAGTACGATTCTGTTGTTCTTTATTCTGAATATAAAAAAAATCCACAATGCAAGTCTTTACCCTTTATAAACAAACAACTACGTCATCTTAGTCACTTTAAAGGAATAATGCTAAGGATTTTGTATTTGGTACAAAATTATCCAGCACTCAAGTTCAACGACTATTGCTGCTAAATTAATAAAGTTATCTTAACCGCTATAATTTTCCTTTAAAGTTCATGAAATGCACTATCATCGTGAATTCCTTCAGATTTTTTAAACTAGCAGCTTAGCTTTTAGAGGGGGGACGCCCTACTGGAACAAAAATTTGCACTTTAATGTTTAATATTTCGTAAATGGAGCATTAAATCGTCTATCTCTAAAATGACTTGAAGTTTGCTAAAAATAATTTTAGCAAACTCCAAGTCATTTTACCCAAGAGAAGACCAAGACCAAGAGAAGAGAAGACCTATTCATCGATACCCTACACGATGGGATAGACGACCAAAAAAATATTCATCCCCACTTCACATGTAGGGGAGCTACCCTAAAAAAAAATATTTTCCCAAATTTTATTTTACCATTTTGTCGGAGTAATTGATGTACACACTTCTACAAAATTACAGCTTTCTAGTACTAACGGTTTCTTAGCAAAACCTCGGACAGACAGACGGACGGACATGACGAAACTATAAGGATAGACTTCGGCTGCCACCAATAAAACTAAAATTATTTAAGAAAAATGTATACTGCATGTCGATTATATATATATATTTACAATCATTTACCGAATAGTTTGCAAGACTTACCGCTGACAATGTTTAAAAAAATACTTTTCAAACTATTGCTATTTAAAAGATATTATACCATTAAGGACTATTTAGATGACAAATCAATAGAAGCTGTAATTTGTAAGCTAGATTAATTGGCATCGCTGATTGTGAATACATTTGCACGCCCTGATATGGCAGGATATGCTGAAACAAATTCACTGTAACACCTTATCTACCATATTCTAGCAAATAAATATTTTTGATTTTTGATTTGATCTGATTTGAAGGGTTCCTTGTAGGAACTACGGAACCATAAAAATCATCTGCAATAAGCAATGATTGTAACTAATTTTTGTAATGAGGAAGAACGTTCGAACATGGAACACTCTGGAACTGTCGCAATGTGAGCTTTGTTGTTTCCTCCAAGTCAGTATTCAACTCATTTGGCCTTTTGTGTACTATAGATTTTTGGTTGAGAAATGGTGGTCCGGAAGACCATAACCTATTGTTTATAAGTGCACTTGGAAATATACCTCTAGAGGCACAGTCTGCTGGGTTGTCCTGTGTTTTTACATGAAACCATTGAGATGCTTTCGTGTTGGTCAATATTTCAGAGGTACGACTGACTACAAACGTATTCCATCTGCTTGGATGGTTGTTGAGCTAGGCTTACCCTACGGTAGAATCTGTATCTGTCCAAGCCTTGATTCTGTCCCTCGAAATATTTAAAACATCTGCTGTTTCTGTCAGGACATTTGACAGTAGAACTGCTCCACACAGCTCTAAACGAGGAATGCTAATTTGTTTGACGGGAGCTACTTTGGTTTTTGCAACCAACAACCAAATATGGATTTTAGCGACCTCATCTACTATCCGCAGGTAAATAACGGCTGAGTATGCTATTTTGGAGGCGTCACTGAAGCCATGCAGTTCAAGATCATTGTTTGACTTAATGCCAAGCCAACGAGGTATCCGTACGTTACTAAGTTATGACAACTCATCACGGTAAATATTCCATTCTTTTATTAACTGAGTGTTTTGTTCTTCATCCCAACTAACACCTGCAAGCCATAATTTTTGGATGAATATTTTTGCTAAAACCACACTAGGAGCTAACCAGCCTAGTGGGTCAAACAATCGAGCTGTGTCCGAAATGATTGATCTTTTAGTTACAGGTGAAGTCGTCGGCGGAGGAAGATTCACAAAGTATTGGAAGGTATCTTCGTTGCGGTTCCAGGTCAGTCCCAAAATCTTGATTGTGCTATCTAATTTGATTTCTAACCCCTTCTCTTCTTTGTAGTCTTTTTTCTCTAATTCATTATTTATTTTTGTATAATATCTCCTTGTCATATTGTGTTGTCCTTATTTTCAGTTGTTCTGGTTTGATCTATTTGTACTTTAACTTTATTTCTTTCAAGTTTATCTTTTCTCTTCAGTAAGTCTTGACTATTGCTATTCCACTTTTGTAATATAAATCCACCTTTTCCTAATAACTAAACGTTAAATTTTCTAAATCTAAAATCATTTCAAAAATCTTCAAAGTAAAACTCTTGAATAAATAAAGTCTAAAATTGCTTGTCACTAACTGCCTTTGTTTTTATAGCAAAATGTATTCACAATTTTCACTTCACTCACACAACACGAATGTGGCGCACCCTGGTGGCGACACGTTGAACTATGAATGTGACGTCAGTCTTCTGATGTCACGTTGAACTGGGCATGACGTTCTTCTTATGACGACACGTTGAACTACGAGGGTGATGTATTGCAGTCACCTCACACTTGAACTGGATTTAAGTGACGCCCTCTATGACGTCACTTTTCCGCCGCTGCTACTGCTGACCCCGTCCACTATACTGGACGAAGCCGTCGCTGCTCATGCGGGGAACCGTGTACACCAGCTGGAGCGATCCACTGCGAGTATCACGTGCGGGCGAACTCAAAAAAGCCGGAAAGTTATCCAGCTCGAAGGACCAATGTTAAATACCGAACACCAAGAAAGGTACTCAGTACTTAAAAGTTGACCTTATGTGTATACTAGTAGGGTTGACGATCTAAATAAAACAACCAAACTGTATACTGTTCTATAGCTGGTAATACATATATTTGCTAAAATCACAAGAGCCCCACCAAATCGTTGTAACACAACGCTTGCGAGTTCGAATTCAACGCCATCTAGTTACGTCTTGCACAACTCTTGTCAAATACAAAGTATCTTGTTGAACTGATGAGCGGCTTTTGATCATGCATAAATGATAAATGATTTTATTTTTGTAAGTAGGTTTGTACAAACACTTTTACACGTCAATCATGGTTTTTTAAAACTAGATGAGGTCGGCGTTTCCTATCTGACTACTCTGAGAAGAAAGGCCGAAACAAACTCAGAGGTCACAGTCTCTTTTAAAGTCCAGACATAATCTTGGTCAGGTTATATGAAGACCATGTAGATCGATGTCCGAGACGGTCTTTTGAAGAAAGAACCACACAGATTGAGAGGACCTGTCCAGTCAGTGCACGCATTTGTCAGAAATCGTGCAGCTCAACTCAAGACTTAAGGAGCTCAACGATTCGACGAACAATACCAAAGAAAGGAAATTTGGGTAGGCCACATAAATTACTCAAACTGCCAGACCATGAGAAAAAAAAAAACAGAACAGAAAGAATAATTATATAAAAGTAACAAAATGACCCACATCGTCTTCACATTCACAAATCACAATAAATAAAATAATGTAATACTTTACAAAGTAAGCAAATGTCATTGTTTATAAAAAAATCATTAATGTCAAAGTGTATATAAAAAAAAGGACGTTCCAAATGCAGAAATGTGAAGCAGCTCAATCCCAAGCCTTTTTGTCCTCAATATAATCTTTAACTGTATAAAAGGCTTTCTGGCACAACTTACGTTTAATGAATGATTTGAATTTATTGAGGCTTAGATCTTGAACGTGGCTTGGTAGCTTATTATAAAAGCGTATACATTGGCATCTGAACGAGCCACCTATTTTTTTTAGCCTTGTTGTAGGTACAACAAATTTGTGTTTGTTTCTAGTATTTATATTATGGATATCACTGTATTTTTTAAACAATTTTATATTTTTATGGGCATATAAAAGATTTTCATAAATATACTGAGAAGGCACAGTCATTACATTAATCTCTTTAAATTTGTCTCTGAGAGAGTGTCTCGGACTTAATTTATAAATTGATCGAACAGCTCGCTTCTGTAAAACAAAGATAGTCTGAATATCGGCGGCATTTCCCCACAATAGAATACCGTACGACATTACACTATGAAAATAGCTAAAGTACACTAAACGGGCAGTCTCTATATCAGTTAAATTACGAATTTTTCTAACAGCATATGCTGCGGAACTTAGCCTTTTTGACAATTTATCTATATGTGGACCCCACTGAAGCTTAGCATCCAAAGTTATGCCCAAGAATACTGTGTTGTCCTCAGGATTCAATTCCTCGCCCTTTATCAACACATTAGTTTTCACATGCCTAACGTGAGGTAGCGTAAACTTAATGCATTTGGTTTTTTTCTCGTTTAGAAGCAAATTATTAACATTGAACCAATGGACTACTTTCGAGATCGCGCTATTTACATCGTCAGTAACCAACTGCTGACGTTTAAGTTTAAACAATAGAGAAGTGTCATCTGCAAACAACACTATATCATGATTATCCTTTATGAGGTACGGCAAGTCATTAATATAAATAAGAAACAAGAAAGGACCAAGAATTGAGCCCTGTGGGACTCCCATTGTTACTATAGATCCGGGTGATCTTTTTCCATTAACGTCAACGCTCTGAATCCTTTTACTCAAGTATGAAGTAAGAAGATCCAGAGCAGTGTTCCGGATTCCGTAGTGGCGGAGTTTCCTGATTAACGTTTCGTGAAGAACGCAATCGAATGCCTTGGACAAATCACAAAAGATGCCCAAGGCATCGCATTTATCTTCCCATGCATTATAAATATGTCCTAAAAGTTCAACACCGGCATCAGTAGTTGAACGACCCCGTGTAAAACCGAACTGTTTGCTGTGTAATAATTTATGTTTATTAAAAAATCTTTGCATTTGGTCTAAAATTAATTTCTCAAAAATTTTACCAAAGGTAGGTAGTACAGAAATAGGTCTATAATTTGTGGGGTCTGATGTACTACCTGATTTAAACAAAGGTATTATTTTACTATATTTCATAAGGTCAGGAAACTCCCCATTGTCAATACAACTATTAAAGATAAGAGCTAAAGAAGGTGCTACAATGTCAATAATAGACTTAGCTACTTCTACAGAATTACCCCACAGATCTGCAGTCTTTTTTACATTTAAAGTGTGAAAGGTTTTAATTATATCTCTACAGGTAATATATTCAAAATGAAATTCCGAATCGCAACCATTAACATTTTCCTTAAGCAAAGACTCAGCAACAGAAGGTGATGAGTTTAGTGATTTAGTAGTTGAAACGGGAATATCTGAAAAGAAATTTTCAAAAGCCTCGGCGACTTGTGAGTCTGATTTTATTATGTTGTCATTAATAGACAGGCTGTAGTCAGTATTTCGGTTACTAGATCTTCCCGTTGCACTATTAATAATATTCAAAGTCGTTTTAATTACATTACTGCTGTTTTTAATCTTTGAACCCAAATAACGTGACTTGGCCATGTAACAAACTTTTTTAAACAATTTTGAATAATTTCTAACATACAAATTAAATTCATCAGTGTTAATATAATTCCTTTCATTGTACAGTTCATAAAGCCGTGTTCTACTTTTATGAATGCCAATAGTAGCCCAATCACTGAAGGATGCATTACTATTAACCGAGATAGTCTTGGGGATAAATGTGGAATCAAATTGTTTACAGTATACATTAAAAAAATTATCATAAAGATGATTGGGGTCAGCATGAATAGACAAAACGGGTAGTTTATTAATGAGTTTAACTTTAAAAGCCTCCAAGCGACTTGCAGTTTTGGGGTTAACAGTGATATCCTTTTTAGCCACTTTTTTGTTTTGGTTTTCAATAGTTATCCTTTGCCCGCAATGATCAGAATCTAGTAAAGTTATAATTTCTTTGTGGCTTGGTATAATATCTGTATAAATATTATCTAGGCATGTGGCACTAGTAGGGGTTATTCTTGTTGGCTCTAAAAATAGGTTTAGAAGATTGTAGGACTGAAACAGACTTAAAATTTTACTACAAGAACCTGTGTTTTCTAATAAATTGTCATTAAAATCACCGCAAATGATAACGGACTTGTTTGAGTTACAAATCCTGTGTAACACTTCATCCATTACCTTTTCAAAGCAGTCATACAATCCTGAAGGGGGTCTATACACGCTTAATACAATAGAGTGCTCCAATTCTATACAGGCAATTTCAACTGTACGCTCAACAGATAGGCTCACAATGTCTTTACGGATGTCACCACAATCTGCCCAAACGAAGTACCGAGGTACACTTAGTGGCATAAAATACACTAGATTACACTGAATAATGTTGCATTTATATATTTTTCTTATGGTTACCCGGGGACGAGAATAAAATAACTTTTATCGTAATAAAAAGCTCGCCATTTTAGGCACAATTATACTACCTTGGTCGATTACCTTACCTAATAAAAGAAAAAGCTGTCAAGTTGACGTTTCAGTCTATCAAAAAGTACTACTATGTGAAGTTGACAGTTTGACAGTTGTCTGCTGTCGGCTTCAGCTGCTGTTGTTTTTGTTTCATTTCAAATATTTTTATATTATAATTCAATCTAAATTAAATAATAACTCTCATTGTCTATTCGATTATCGTTAGGCAACGTTATGTACCTACCTAACATAAGAAAGGATGCTTATACCCAAAAGTAGCTGAATACAAGCTGTGAATGTTGATGACCAATACATAATATTAGAAGCAGTGTTAGAAGTCTATCAGAGCGATTAACCAACTCGATAAATAAATGAGTTCCTTAGCGTCGACATACAAGGGTTTCAAGCAAGCTTAACATAAGCCAGATCATCAAGTTTCAGTGAATAGAAGTCGCATTTAAATAAAGCCTTTTATTGACTTCATCTTGATTTCTTGAAATAAATAAAACATTAGGCCAAGAAACATCGAATACTTACATAAAACACCCTTTTTAATGCTTACTCTGCCTTTATTGTGATGTGCATAAGGGGTGGAAGTTGAATTTGAGATTCGATACTGAGTAGCCCACTTCATGGAATTCAAAAGCATTTCCTATTGTTACCGGGCCCTGGAGCCCGAGCGGCACTCGAACCAATAAAAGCCTGGAAGTCATCTTTCCAGTAATATCTACCAATAACATTGGAATAAATAGACTAATCGAGTTAGTTGTCTATACATATAATAAATCTGTAGAAGGGTCAATTCTGTACATTGAAAATATTGAAAAAATAAATAGCGGGGGGTGTTGCTCGATCGATACCAAACCCAAATATGTGATTAAAAAAATTTTTGTCTGTCTGTCTGTCTGTCTGTCTGTCTGTCTGTATATGCAGGCATCGCGTGAAAACTAACGGTTCGATTTCGATGAAACTTGGTATAATTATACCATATTATCCTGGGCATAAAATAGGATACTTTTTATCTTGGAAAAATACGTAGAAAAAAAAACTTATTTTTCGGTTTTATTCATAGACGTTGTTCTGTAGAACCGCGAACACACGTTGCATTACCCGTAGTGGATAATTTTCCATTTCAATTTAAGAGAATACAGTTTCCTGTAGCTTTGTGTTACGCCATGACAATAAATAAGGCTCAAGGTCAGACCCTAGGAGTTGCTGGCGTAGATCTTACCGCGAGTTGTTTTTCACACGGGCAACTTTACGTAGCTCTTTCCCGTGTGAGCAGTCCAAGAAATCTTCATGTTCATATTCCGGACGAGCTCACTAAAAATGTTGTGTATGCTGAAGCTCTCAATTAACTTTCTGTCGCATTGTCACTATCACTTTTTTATTATTGCAAACTTTTCGTCACTGTCAGTAATTTACTGCTACATGCTACTTATCAAGGTTGGAATTACTATGAAAAAAATACTTACTACAGAACGCGAGCTCAACAGCAGTAGCTCAATAGAGGGATCTCCTTAATTATTATAGGCTAGCTGTATTTGGGTCCAATAGATATTTATAAGATGTGATTGTCAGAGTTACTCAAAATGGAGAAATAAACCATCCACGCGAAGACCGACATCCGCGCGGACAGAGTCGCGGGCGGAAGCTAGTATGGAATAAAACAATAAATATTTTTGTTTTTTTATTAGCGTTCTTCATTTTCAATTTCATCTCTCACTAAAATATTATCAAGGAAAGTGGCAGGCGCTGTTATATTTTCTTGATGCCGAGCCCAACCCATATACCAAATAATTGTCATAATGTGAGCACAGCAATCCACTGTTCATTTGCCAACAATGCAACTACAGTAGTAGCTGCGTATGGATACCAGCAAGGGATTGTTGACATGATACACAATTTGATGTTTCATTTGATGGTTGGCTTTCAATCACAGCAATATGTTGGCTATCACTATCTTGGTGATGTGCCTTGCCGGTCTTGTTAGATATATTACATGGGAGATATTGTAAGACTGTATGTTATCATCCCGTACTCCTTGACAAGAAACGCACCTCATCTTTGTAAGCACTAGCCTGAAAGCAATAGATTTGTTAAAATCTTAAGTATTTTATTCTCTTCATAATGATAAAATGTGAACAGGATACTTACGCGACGCTCAAACCAAAAGTCTAAAAATCCAAATCGTAATGTCCATTATGAATACCGAATCCGTCAGGACAGGAACTAAATCGTGAGGTGACAAACGGAATACCAGAAAGAATAGCCAAGTTATTAAACAAAATACACAACACAGACGAGTATTCCGAAACGCAGAAACATTTATATATTAGTCTATGCAGAAACAAACGGAATAACATTTACCCACGAAATAATGTGATGTCCACAGAACACGTATACTCTTAATGTCAACTCGTACATGCAAAGTTGCCACATGATTTAATTGTGTTACAGGTTATTAAAACTTTAAATAATTTATTATGTAGTTTTAAATTATTTATGGATAAAAACACAATTATTTTCGAATTCCCCTATTTTTTCTCTACGATTTGGTGCACGTGTACCTCGAGGTACATATTTGGGCAAAGTTGTATGGGCTTTTGCTGACCTCCTTTGAGCTGGTTACTTACTAAAATTAATGAGCCACCGTGTATAGCATTTATTCTGCTAAACGAACTACCAACCTGGTGATTATTAAAATTGAACAAGAACTGGTGGCTTTTCAGCCAATGTTCTGTTATACAAAGAATGTCAATATGATTAAAATTCATAAATAATTCTACTTCTAAATCTTTGTTCATTAATCCTTGAATATTTTGATGCACTAGGTTGATACTATTTACTGAGTTAACATTTTTTTTTGAGTTATTTTTACAATTATAGCTAGAGGTTGCCTCTATTGAATTCATTTCTAATTTAAATTATTTGCAATGTCCTTAATAGTGACCAAATTATTGGCAGAATTATTTATAATGTTGTTGCATTGCTCAAAAGAAGCAAGTTGTTTAGCCAAATTTTTGGCTGTAATAGAAAAAAAATAAGATAGCGACACAGCTATCTGTCTTTTATAATAGTCAGAAAGATAGTACATAACAATGTTATATCTATCTTTTGTCAAGTAGAAATTATTACTAACATAATTATTAGTATCAACTAAATGGAACATGTTATTATTATGATCATTGAGCATGATCATTAACAAGAGCTGTGGTAAAGAAACAATTTACACAAAGTAAAGCGCGTGTCTGGGTTCGAACCTACGACCTACAACTATACTGATAACTGATTTATCTATTACAGGGGTATTATTTGGGAATTACTAGTCATAAAACAATCAATTAAACAAAAATTCTATTAGAAAAGTTTTATTAGACACATAAAGAAGGATGCCCATTTTTCACCTGACAATGTATAGAAATGAAATAAATATTAAAATTCAGCTAGTTTAATTGTACATTCATTACGCTAATCACAATTTTAAAAGAAGGCCAGGAAAAGAATATTTATTCATTTTTCTTTATGCTAACTCTATGTCTTATTACCTTATTATGAACGCATCTCAATTGCCCTGAACGCATCTAACTACTCATTTTTTACAACGTTCCGTTTTGCACACTGCTTGTGGACTTTATTCAACTCTTTTTCTGAGTTTTATATATTATTTTAAGTTTTATTTAATCAATAACTATTTTTTATTAGTCTGTGCATAATACAGATCAATTCAAAATAACATGATAATTAAATTAATTAATTATGCAGATTATAATTGAGTTCGCACGAGTGAAAGGAATTTTTTAGATATTTTGACAGTTCAGGACAGTTCTGCGACTTCGTTGTTGCGCTTGCGTCTCGTTGTGTATTGTGCCATTTTGTGTGTATAATTACTGAGATGGGCTAGGTTTTAAGACAATATCTCTGCTCTAGCAGAATTTCTGGATGACGTAGTAGTATTGCGGTCAACGAAATGGGTAGGCAAGTAATCACTTTTGAGAATACAATAGCAAAGTTAGACTTTTTATATGTAAACAAACTATCGTAAAGGCAAATCCTAACCTAAAAAGTAACATTCATATTTTTTGGCCTTTGTAGACTTTAAATCGTAAAAATGACTATATGACATTATTTTCTAATCTTACAGGTACTCTTTCTACTATACCTTATAACTATACATTAACTTTCATTGTCAGGTTTTTCAATGTATGGAAAGTGGGCATTGTTCTTTACGATATCAAAGGTATGGGTACGCATAGAAGGTTAGGCAAGTAGGTAGGACAATATTAACAGGGTAGATAAGCTTCGATCAGATTAGTAATCATTATCTGTGCGTTGCATATGACACTCAGGTGTCTTGGAAAATTTTACTTGGACTTTAGACAAAACTGAATAAAATAATAAATACTTAAGCAAATTTAGATAGTGTTTGTGTGTCTAGGTAACCGTATTGTTCTCCTAAACTACGCAACGGATTTTGATACGGTTTTCACCTTCATTTAGAGAAAGAAAATTTGGTTTATTTTGGTTTGTATTTTTTTAGGTTTTATTTTTTAGAGAATTTGTTCCGAAAGGTTCATTTAGATATACCATTGAAACTTTTGTACATCCACCCTTAACAATCGTCACGTAAGGCTGCAATAGTGTTAAAGGTGTGACGTTACACGAAAATATATGATAAGTTAAAGGAACCTACTAAGACCTACAACCCTAACAGTCCCTACGACCATAAGCCCTACAAGCCCTACAGCCCTAACCTATCATATACCTAGTATGTGATAAATAAATATATAAATAAGTTCAGGATATCTGCATCATCCGATCTAAGGTTACAGACAAATTGTAGACAGGATTTCCAGGTTTGGGAAGGGTACACTCACTGCCAGTCCCGCAGACTCACGAGACTGATCAGCGGTGATCGAAATAGGCAGACTATATTTACCTAAACTTCGGAAAACAGAGACAGAAATTGGAGACTTTCTTACGACGACTTTTTTTTCCCGGAATTCGTGACTTTCTTACGACGACATTTTTTTTTCCGGAATTCGGGAAATATCTTAAATAAGTTGAAACTAAGCTTTATTTAAAAAGTGTAAAGGCTATTTTTAACTAAACTTGCAATTAACAAATCTTAGGAATTTTAAGTAAACTAATCTAACTTAAATCATTTATTAGAAATTTAGAATTATCCAGAAACTAACCGTTGTTGCATCAAATCTTTTAATATTTTAATCTTGGCCACAGTGAGGGGTAATGACTTAATGAGACAAGAATATAAAATTCAAATCTGATTTATTTACACTAAATATACATTTCATTGGTGAAACATTAACAACCTCTCAAGAGGTCATTTTACTCATCATTATGAACAACTTTTACTATGGAACCAAAGCTGAAATCGCGAAAAAGAAAATTAGCATTTATGTTCGTATACTTAACTCGTCAAAATGTAGGGAACAGCTGAATTTTTTTGTTGTTCTTGTTTAAGAGCAGTTTTTATTGAGTAATGCCTAATTGAAAGCGTATAGAATTACTTTCAACGCAACGGTAGAATTGACTGAGGATATTTCGTACAGGTTAGCAGCGGAGATTTTTTTTATTAAATTTGAATATAAGTTAATTAGAAGGGATCAAGTTAAGAAAAACTTGTTTGAGAGTCATTTTTCTGAAGAATTCTCCTTCCAAAGAGTACACGGGTACAGCTAACGGAAGAATTGATCGAGGAGTCTTCGCACAGGTTAGTAGTGAAAGAATATTAATACTATCAACAAAAACGAAAAAAAGTTACTACAAAGGAAATAAACGCTTCTGCAAACGGAATTAACGCTACTAGAAACAACATTCAAATCAAATCATTTTTATTTGCATTAAAACATGGTATTACAGATGTTACATTAAAATTTGTGCTTACATGTTTTGCTATACATACATAGCATGCAAACTTGTCGGTATGCGTTACATCACGTAGTATCTATTGTTGGGGCATATTTAGTCTCTATAAATTCTTTAATAGAATAAATATTTTGTGTATTTAGCCATTTATAAAATTTGTGCTTAAATGCTATATAATTATAATTAGGTACACACATTGCTAAACAGTTCTTATTGTATTTTGTAGATCAAGAATTGTCATTTAGTACGAGTCTGAATGGGTCTCTACGATTTCTTGGATTCACATCATTTTCAGTTCTAAATAAATCTTTGTTGTTTGCTACAAACATACATGTTTCATAAATGTAAAGTGAGGGTGGAGGTAATTAACCAAGGTTTTTAAATATTGGTTGACATGATTGATCAGGTTGCATGTCATACATTGCTCTTAGGCATTTTTTTTGTGCTACTAATGATTTGTGTTGGTCTGTGCCGTTTCCCCACATTACAAGTCCATAACGTAGTCGTATTGATTGTACATGGGCATAATACGTCATTATAGCTGTTTTTAAATTGGTAATGTATTTTACTTAACTTAGCGCGTACACAAATTTATTTAACCTTTTGGATATACTTTCTGTGTGTAATTTCCAATTTAAGTCGTCTATGATTATTCCTAGGAATTTTGTATGTGTTACAGCCGTTATTTTTGTTATTTCAAGATTATTATAAGTATTTTATTATTACATTTATTAATTTAAATGAATACGGATTTGTCAAGATTTATTTTAAGTTCATTTATATGTAACCAATTAATTAATTTGTCTATTGTGTCGTTTATGTCATTTTCGTGGTCTATATTTTTTACTGTATATTTTTTTTTATCTGTTGTTACTATTATTGAAATATCGTCAGCAAATAGTGTACATTT
Organism: Mesoligia furuncula; assembly: GCA_916614155.1. Classification (NCBI taxonomy): domain Eukaryota; kingdom Metazoa; phylum Arthropoda; class Insecta; order Lepidoptera; family Noctuidae; genus Mesoligia; species Mesoligia furuncula. Next base: position 4,432,771 of record OU744810.1, read on the forward strand.
ATGGTTGGTCACTTCTACGATGTCATTAATTTACATTAGGAATAAAATCGGTCCCAGTACGCTTCCTTGTGGAACGCCTCGTATGCATTGTTTATATTTAGACTTGTACGTTCTGAGTTCCTTCTTTCCATTGATTTTCGATATCACAGTACATTGCTGTGTGTTGCTAAGATATGACGATATCCATTGATATGCGGGCCCTCTTATCCCATTCTTTTCTACGAGTACCTTTTGTAATCATATGTCGTGAGAAACAAGGTCGAATGCCTTAGACAGGTCAAAGAATAGCCCGGTGGTCAGGTGAACACTATTGATTTTAGTTAAGATTGAATCTATGATATCGTAGATAGCGAGTAACGTTGATTTATGTTTTTGGAAACCATACTGTTCTTTCCGAATGATATTATATTTATCACAAAAATTAACTATTCCTTTAAACATGTACTTTTCATATGTCTTTGATAAAATAGATATAAGCGTTATTGGACGATAATTATTTACATCACTGTGGATAATTTTAATGCGTCTGGGAAAACACCTTAAAACTTAGTTAAAACGTAACATAATATACATAAACACGCTCTCATAACATTACATCACACAAACGCACAACACATCACATCGCACGCACACTCAACGTAAAACACTCTGCACGCAAAACACACTACACCTACACACACGCACAACACATCCCAAACACGCTTGCCTATTTTTGATTACCATACCTTTTCGCTTTTATAATATTTTCTTTTCTTTTATTATTATGTTTTATTTTTTCTTTTTCTTTTTATTATTGGTTATCATTTTTCTCTGTATTTTTTTTCTTTTTAAGTTAATTTTTGATTTCTCAACGCTGGAGCGCTTACGCATAAACATTTTTGTATGGGCGTTAATGGCTGCGACACAGTTTATAACTAATGCAGTCATTATCGTACATAATTTTTATTGTAATTTGTTTTTAGTTCCAATAAACATTATTATTATTCCCTTTATTCCACTAAATACATATAAATTATATTTTTAAATATTAGTATAAAAAAATATAAAAACATTATTATTATTATTTCGTTTATTAATTTACATTCCTTATTTATTACATTTTTAAATATTTCAATATAAAAAATAACTATAAAAAAACATTTAAAAATATAAAAAATAGTGATCCGCCGGTGTCGGGAGCAGGGTCCAAGCTACCGGTGGTTAGGGCTCCAGAGACTAATTTAGACTGACCGACCTCAACATATAATAAAAGACATTTGCTACAAACTTATTCTTTAAAATAAGCGCGGAAATATACCTATTGTCTTAATAGGTAAATACGAATGTTGACAATTCATATAAAATCCTAAATTCCATGACGTAATTCGCAACATCCCATCGAGTCAACTGATGTGTCACGTGTCATCTTATCGAGCAGTGTGATAAAAAGATTATGGTCTACGAATTTGCTTAAAAACAGGTACAAATAAAGATAAAATGTGATATCATAAATGATAATGTAAAAAAAAAGTGTCGTTAGCGACGCATAAAATAAGTAACAATGGTATTATGGCAATAAAGATATTCATGTTGTGAGTTGTTTGTGAGTGTGTGAGTGTGTGGGGGTGTGTGTGTGTGTTTATATGTTTGTTACTTCTTCACGCTCAAACGGCTGAACCAATTTTGATAACATTTGGTATGGAGGTAGCTAACACCCTGGATTAACATATAGGCTACTTTTTATCCCGATATTCCCATGGGATCGACATTCACGCGGGTGAAACCGCGGGGCGCAGCTAGTTATGTTATAAAGGGATGGAGGGAAGGGCAAATAAACAAAGATATTTGATCAAATCATATTTTTTTATCGTATATTAATAATTGTAGTAATAAAATTAATAGCTCTACTATGTAGAAGAAATAGGGGCGGTGAAAAGGTAACAAACAAACAAACTTACTTTCGCATTTATAATATTAGTTAGGATTAGGATAGTATGGATATTATTATGTCCTTGATGTCTTTCGTTGAACCAGCCGTACTGTTTACGGTGCAGTTAAACCACTTTTCACTAAAGACCTCCAGACTATTTGTTTTTTGAGAATCTGTCCTTATGACAAAAAAAATGTGAATGTCGGCCATGGCGACTGGCGACCAATCTCAGCGGAGACCAGGGGGCCTAAAAAGGCCACTTTGGCAGAATTATAAAAGGATAACATAATGGACAGTTAACCGTTAAGTTAATCGTATCAAATCCCATTGGTGCAGCATTTTTCAGTAATTTTTTTTTATCTGTGCTAAAATACCAATCAATCCGATCCAAATCCAATCCCAATCTCTTTGATTATACCTACGTAGTGCAGCGAAAAAAAGAATTACACGGACTGTCTCCGCCATATTACGATTCACAATGTTATCCTTTTATGATTCTCCAAAGTGGCCTTTTTAGGCCCCCAGCCTTCGGCGCGGGAGTTATTATAGTGCATAAGTGCGCAGACACATGTGCAATCTCTGTTCCCTTAATGTCATTGTCCGTTCCAGTTTTGTGCACGTTGTAGTGCACTCAAATTAATACACAACTGCTTTAAAAAATAACTTGTTATTTATTGTATAAATCAGGCATGCTGAGAATGTGTGCTTATTGATCACATCACACTGCTGGAACTAGAATCTTACGGTCGGAAGAGTCAAGTTTTTTTCGTTATGATATTTTTTACTTTTATTTAATTTATTTATATATTACAAAAATATATATAAGTACACTACAAAATATACAAATGGGCGGCTATATTATTATGTATACTTAGGTAAAGGGCTCTTTGTTACCTGAAAATAAATGGTGTAATACTATTATTATTATTATTTAACGCTTACTGCGATCTCTTCCAGGCAACCATGGAGTGGACGATGATTTTCTGGACGTGGAATGAGGTTGTCTTTGGTGCAAATAAAAAGTTTCAGTAAATCGAAGACATTATTACCTACTAAGAGATACACATGCTTATGTAGATATGGTTTTATGAAAATATTTTTTTATGTACAAAAGGTTTATTACATGTGTCTTATTGATAAACAACATATTTTAATTAAGTATCGTTAATTAATTTAATTTTACCACAAGTTTTACTGACCTACTTAAATAACAATTTCGTCAATTAAATCTGTATATTCGCCATGGCCACATATGAACCATTATTTTTACACTAATTAATTATTTTAGCCTTAGGTAAATCAGTGGAAGCATAAAAAAATAAGTTTCAAAACTCTTTCCTTATCCAACTCAAAGGAAAGGTTTGCAAATTTACACGAAAGAGATCATATTAGGTCCATACTTTATGGCGAGATATATGTTAGGCCCTGGTTGGATCCTATATAACTATTTATTAAGAGTCAGCCATCACTGTTTTAATGTGTGAGAGAGCGACGGAACTCTACGGGATGTATAGCACCATCTCTTTTTAGCAAGTCATGACATAACACTATTATGCCAGCTTTGTATCGCGAACGAAGTTCCTCCTCTCCCACCCTTCGCGTTTGATCATCTTCAACATGATCCCCCGGTTTTTAAATTGCGTTACGACGGACCTAGGTTCGAAGATCAGGGTCTCCGGCATGCCATCAGCCAGTTCCACTCTGTACTTCTTCAAGAACGTCATGAGACCAGACATCACTTGCATCTTCGCGAAACGCATGCCTGAAAATAAAAATATATTTTGTTAGTCTTCTATGACATATCCTCAGCATTGATGGACAAAGTTGTATGGAACCCGCCCCGTCCCCACCCAAGACGCGGCTAACTAGTTCCGCGCGGACTATAGTCACTTACCCGAATAAAATAAAAAAAGGAACAGAATATGTATGAAATCATCATCCGGACCCCAAAATACAGACTGTCTAGTTTGGGGCTCACTGACAAATAACATACTGAAACCTAGCTGTAGGGAGTATTTTAAGATATACGTGTCGTCTCAACTTGCTATTAACCTGTGAACCTGCTTACTGTATGTTGAGGATAAGGGTGGCTATGAATGATGCTCATTAAAATGGAAACACGATCACGATTTTTTGGTATATATTTTATACAGAGACAGAGTGACAGCAGTCAAACATAATAAAAAGGAAATATAAATATGAGTATTAAAAGGTTGGTTGCTGGTCGTCAACACTGTATTACCTTAACAATAAAAAAAAAAATCTATCTGCCAAGTAAGTGAACGGGTAATTGTGTGTGGTGAAACAGGCCCCGATCTTTTCTAAAGCATGAAATGGTCCCTACGAAGAACACCCGCGCTGTAGTTGACTAATAACTTTTTATATGCTTATTCAAAACAAAAATCGGAATCGTTATAGTTAGGTACCAAATAAAGAGAATATTAATGACCAATATACCTAGATGTAGAAATTATTATTACCTATGCACAGCCTGGGACCCGCTCCAAACGGGAAGAACGTGTAAGGCTTAACATCGTCTTTATTCTCCGGTAAGAACCGTTCAGGCTTGAATTTCTCTGGTTCCGGGAAATACTCAGGATTGTGGTGCATGTGGTAGACTGGCACATGGATTTTGACACCTATGTCTAGTTTCAGACCAGTCGGGAGGACGTAGTCATCCATTACCTCACGAGCGAGGTTGCCCAGTACGGGATACTTGCGGAGTGTCTCGTACATACAAGCCTCCAAGTAGGGCAGCTCATGCACACACTCGTAGTCCAGTTTGTTCCCGTGACGTCGCAGGAACTCGTCCACCTCCTCGGCTGCTCGTTGCTGGACGTCCTGGTGCTTTGCGAACTCAAACAGAGTCAAGCTCGTGGTGGTCGAGGATGTCTCAAAACCCGCCGCGAAGAACACGATACACTGCGCCACCAACAACTCATCGTCTACCTTCAATTGTACCTTTTTGTCAGCGCCAGTCTTTGCGTTGCTCATACTGTCTCCAGTTATGTAATCCTCTTTCTTTAAAGTCAGAACCAGGTCCACGAAGTCGTTCCTCGACGATGGCTTGTAGTCTCGGCTCTCGAACACGTTTTTTAACAATTTTGAGAAGAATTGGTCTACTGATGAAGGAAAAACTTGAAGTCCCATTCGGTAGAAAATAGCAGGCCATACGGCCCTGAAAACGTTTTTGAAACCACGAGAATTAGAAGTCTCGAATATTTGGTTTGCCATGAATTTGAAGGGGTTGTTATCTTCTGTACCCATGGTGTTAGACTCCACTCCGAAAGCTGCGGAGCATATGCAGTCCATGGTGTACCTCGCAGTAGTCCGTTTCATTTCGATGACGTCAGACATTCCAATTTCATAGTCGAGCATATCTTCGAAGACGACTGTACACTTTTCAATCAAATGGTACATGTTCTTCATTTTTGCGGAAGTAAAGAGTGGAGTGAGATTTTGACGGACTATCTTCCATCTGTCACCGGCGCTGAAGAACAGGTTCTGCGTGACAACTTCACCAGTAGCGTAGTTGGATGATTCTCTGCCGTTGACGTAGTAGAAATCTTTGGTCATTACATGTTTGATGATCTCAGGGCTGTGCACTACGAGAACAGGCTCCGTGCCGTAGAAAGCTCCGAAGTAAGGTTGATCGATGAATTTTTGGCAAAGTTTCTGCAGCATCTTGCCAAGAAACTCTTGTAGTAAAATATATCTTCCGTAGTTGCCCAGAAGGGGCACTGGTTCAATGTAGGGCACATTCTTTTTTTTCCAGTAACCGAACTTTCTTGTAGATACTAAGTATAATAAATAAAAGATTACAGATAATAAGGCCGCGAGAACGAGAAGGGCGTTCATTTCGGTATCCGCGTTGCCGACAACTGCGGCCTGCAACCGGCAATTGCGGCATTGATGTTGACACTTTGATAAAACCGTCGCATGCAGACTCCAGCCACTACAATAATCAACTTAGCAACAATAAAGTGATGACAGCTGTAGCCTCCGAACTTATCAGATTACCCGTTAGGCAGGTGCAGTGCTGTGTGTTTAATTTTTCCTCTAATTAAATTAGGGGCCATTCTAGTATTACGTAAGCAGATTTTTTGCAATTATTGCTTACGGTCTACTATAACTACATAAAAGATAGCTTGTTCTCTGCGACATAAGTCAAACTGACATTCCTAGGGTTGTCATGATATAAAAAATTGTCGATAGAAATTATCGACGTTTCTTACTATTATCGATGCTAATGTAACATTTAATGAGGGATTTTCTTTTTCTTTTTTTTTAACGCTTCCCTAGTCGCTGGATAGATGGCGCTGAACTTGGTAAGTTACTGCAAGGAACGGACCGTCACATAATTTTTTTATTTATTCACTTGGATGTAATTTTGAGATCGTAAAACGAAAGCAAACGAAACTGTCACTCAACGAGCGTATATAACGTGACGCAATGTTTTTTTTCCCAAGCGTTTTGACTTTGGCACCTAGTAACGTAGTCAGTTCAACGCCATCTTCAGGGTTCTTGGAAACTATGGTTTTTTTTAAACTCAAAAGAAAAACCTCTCATTGGGTTTAATTTAATTACAAACATTACTAAATTAAACGAATATTTGAATATAAAATACATTTATTCTCGTAAAGGAGTACACCCCAAATCCATATCTGAATCAGTTTCTGAATCGCTAGTTGTAAATTTATTATAAACTCTTGTTCGCAAATATTATCAAATCGCACGTCCCGCTCCCAATCTTCTTCCATTAATTTTCTGCATTTGGTTACCACCTTCTTCCAGTCTTCTGCAGATACATTGTCGACCGCACTCTTTAATAACTGCAACATTTTATTTGCTGTGAAAGGCGGTGTTGTGTTGTGTCTGGCAGCGTAACCTTAAAAGAAAACATATTTTTACTAAGATTAATTATACAGTAGTTAATACTTAAAGTACCTACATATAACTGAAATTCAAGCAAACAAACCTTTTACTTGGGCCCAGATTAGCTCGATCGGATTATACTGGCAGTGGTACGGGAGTAGTCTTATGACGGTATGACCCTTTTCGTGAGCTATATTATCTAAGACATACGTTGGAGTACTGGGTTCGTGCAGACCAACGAGTCTTAAAAAATCATTTTTGAGCATAGTTTCATTGGCCTCTATTCCTTTTTCTTGAAGCCATGCAATGATTTATAATTTTCTGTTTGCCGAAGTTGGTGGTTTGTGCTTTTGGACCGAGTGGTATGGGGCGTTCTCCATAATAATGCAATGTGGCTCCTTTAAATTATCTAATAATTTTAAAAACCACTCCTTAAATTTTTCAAAATTCATTTCCTCGTGGTATTCAGTAGTTTTAGTTGATTTGAATGCCAATAGGCAATTAGGTACAAAACCAGATGACGTCCCAGCATGAGTGATGATTAATCTTTGACCTTTGCCTTCGGGTACTTTGGTGGTTGATTGTGCAGTATCATCGGTCCAAGCTTTGGATACGGTATGATTGGCGTTTAGCCATGTTTTGTCTAGAAACACTACTTTGTCCCCATTTGTGATTTTTTTGACTTTTCGTAGAAAATTTACTCGAGCTAGAGCAATGTTGGTTCTTTCCATAATAATTTTTCTTTTGTCACTTTTTTTTAATATTTTTCAATATCTTCGTTAGAGATGGCAAGCTTCCTTTAAACAAGTCTGCGTTTTTGGGAGACGCGGCAAGTTTTCTCAATGTAGGCAATTCGCCACGTTTATAGTAACCATATACATGGTTGCGAATCGCAGCGGCGTCAAAGTTGTCAATGTTTGTGACAGGAGCAGCCTTTTTCCTTTTTTTATTTGGCGTTGCAACTTTTTTGTCCTCGTCTTCCAGTCAATGCTGCGGTTGAAGATTCGCCATACTTTTCTTTGCTGATGCGAATTACTGTCGCATGTCCAATGTCAAAGGCATCTGCAACTCTATCACATACTTTCTCCATGGGTAATAGCGGCCCGCCATTTTGGTTCTCTCGCTCAAAATATTCACGTAAGCGAATCACAAACTCACGACTTTGACTGTTCAAAACAGTTTTCTTCATTCTCTTTGGCATTATGCCAACAAGAAACTAACAGTAATAACAAAAGATAACAAAACTCAACAAACAACAAATTAACAGCAATAGTAACAAAAACAAAGTAATGAGAACGGAAAACACGTAGCGTAAATAAGGCGTCGGCACTCGTACTGACTACTGAGGAGAATGGAGGTTCATATCAAACAAGATGGCGGCGTCTCTTTTTTTTGAGTTTATGGCCTGGTAACTCGGCCTTTGAGCCCAACGCGGCGTGTCTTCTCCCAAAACCCAAGGATAGGACGTTGACGGATGGAATGTTACATGAGTAAGTGAGAAATTGGATTTTATTTACTCACTATTATTTTAGATTAAGTATATACAAAAAATAAATAAGGTTATAAGGTAAATAAGGTTATGATATTAAAATAAAATATACAATAAAAAAAAAAAATTAATTAATTTTAAATTAAGTTTTATTTAAAATATCGATAGTTTATAGTCTGTGGTCACTTTGATTCATCGCCCATCACTAAGTAGGTCGGCATGCCCATAAAGTATGACATTTACAGGTACTGTACTACTATGAAATTCAGAACTTCATAGGCGTGATTTTACTGACAGCTGTCGCAGAGATCAAGCTATCTTTTACGAAGTATAAACATTGGTCCATGCATTTTTCAATGTGTTCTGGTTTCTTTATTGATTCATGAGCAGCAGTTATATGCGTTTCGTTTTCATAGACAAGTAGGGTTGCCATATGTGTTCAAACCAAAACCGACAAAATTTTGTAGAAAATACGAAAAAGTAAAAAAATAAATACTGCTGACGTAATCACCATCCAGACCCCCCAATCCCCATGAAATCAAAAATAAGCAAAGCAAAGAAAGTAGTGCTTAAGTAATACTTGAATGACCCTTTTTTTTTGTATGGGAAATCATCAAATGACTCCCCCCGCTCTGGGTGGAGCGGAAGGGAGTGTCAGACTCTGACTGACTAAAACCCACCCGTGTTCCTTCCTTAGCCCTTTATGTTCCGGAGCAGCAGTAACCCTTTCGGACAATCCCGCTGGCCCGGCAGGTTGAATGGCCCCTTATGCAGATACTAATTGTTTAAATCCTTTTTTTGCCCTAAACAAGAAGCATGACCAATTAATTATACGGTAATATTTTTCGCTTATAACAATTACATGGATCGAGCATCGGATTGTATTATTCGCAAAATTAACTTGTTAGCGTCTAAATCAGGCATGCTGAGAATGTCGAAACGTTAAAAGGCGACTAGAATGTATTGTATATGTACGCAGGAGAACCAAGGTAACCGACATAGCCCGAAGAATTGCCAAACTTAAGTGGCAGTGGGCAGGGCACATTGCTCGCAGAACAGATGGCCGATGGGGCCGAAGGGTTCTGGAGTTGCGACCGCGTACCGGAAGACGTAGCGTTGGAAGGCCTCCCACAAGGTGGACCGACGACCTTGTGAAGGCCGCAGGAACCCGTTGGATGCGGGAAGCACAGGACCGGTCGAAGTGGAGGTCTATTTCCAGCAGTGGACGTCTTTCGGCTGAAATGATGATGATGATGATGAGAATGTATTATGTCATAATTTCGCTTCTTCTCACAACAGAGGCACAAAATACAGATAGTACAGAAGGCAATCTACATACAAAGTGCGCTCGAGCAACGCACACATAGACACCGCTCACGGACACGTTATCTCGGACTGGTGGGGACTAGTGCGAGCGCGAGTGCCATCCGCTTGAGACACGCGTCTGTAAAGTGCAAAAATGGAGCAACAAAAAATGGCTATCTAAGCTCGATTTATATAATAGTTTCCTGTTTTGAATCAGTATAAACGAAGTTACTTTTTTGTAAGGTAAATTCACGCCACCAACTATTAGGTAATGTTTTTTTGTTTGTGTAGATATTGTGTTGTTTTTAGTGTCATTTGATAGGCTTAGGTCTAAAATGCTAGGGCAAAATAAATTGTAAATAGGGTAATCCGTTTTGAAGTTATTAGGGATTTTCGATAGTGAAAATTGACAAATGTAAAATTTTATATGTTTATGTTCTGTAAACTTTTTGTATTGTAATACTATGTTTGTTGTTTTGTTTTAATATTGTAGAATAAGCTCAACAATAAATAAAACAACTCCATACCTACGAGTGCTACTACCACGATAGTTCTTTGTGCATATGCCAAAGTTGACAACCATAGAGCGACAGCCGAGCGTAGGTATGGAAAGTGAAGTACATACATTTGTGATTGCCTTCTGTACTCTCTGTATTTTGTGACAGAGGTGAACAGAGATAAAGTACATATGAGAATATCTCAAACAAAATTATTTTCCACTGCAGCCACTTGTATGAACGAGCTATGGCGTGAGTTGCCCGGCGCGGGGCGTGCACGCTATGGACACTCAAATGAAGTTTTTATGTTTGAGTACACCGCGCCGCGCCCGCCCCGCGCCCGTGCTGCCAGTCTTGCCAAGCACTAGAGGTGTCAGAAACCCGAAGGTCTGACAACCAGTCTTACCAATGGGTATCGTATTACCCAGTTACTGGGTTGTGGAGGTCAGATAGGCAGTCGCTCCATTAAAATACTGGTATTCAGCTGCAACCGGTTTGACTGGAAGCTGGCTCCAACATAGTTGGGAAAAGGCTAGGCAGATGATGATGTATACCTGGTCATAAATACATTTAAAAAAGTATATTATATGAATAATGTCTAGCTCTATCAGGCTAAGTGATTAATACTATCTTAACTTCATTATTTATCACATTGCGCGGTCATTATTATATTTCTACATAATAATTGGGCAATTTGATAATAAAGCTAAATTTGACGAGGTGTGAGGGCGGGGAGGGAGGCACGCATGGCGTGGCACGCTTTGACCAAGTGGCAAAGATTTATTTCGCCTGAAGATGTTCCAGAGACAGAGATTTCGCTGAGAGAGTGTTGTAGAATGACCTCTAAATGCGGAGAGCAAGGTTATAGTAGATGTGGTTGTAAAAGTGGTTGCAAGTCTGATAAATGTAGTTGTCGCAAAGCCAAAAAGTTCAGCCATCACAGTGACAGTTGTTCTAATAAATAAATCTGTTATAGTTGCCGGCACGTAACTTGGCAAGAGTTTTTGTAGTGGGGGAAGTTTGCGCACGCACAATTTCATACATTTTTATATGCGCGAACTTCCCCCACTACAAAAATCTCTTGCCAAGTTACGTGCTGGTACAGTTACCGGCACGTAACTTGGCAAGAGATTTTTGTTACTTGCTACATATTGTATAATTATTGTTTTCAATTTTATGTTATATTTTACCTAGATTTTCATTTGAGAGAAGATGCTAAGTATGCCAAATAATGAGTCTGATTGCTTAAACTTTAGTTTATTTTATATTTTATAATAATAAGTCATTTCTATAAAACAATATTATACATGTTGTGTATTTTTTGTTTTTTTAATATGTTTTATGTTAAATTTTTGATATGACTTTCCTTAAGTTTTTAATGCAAAAACTAGTGGATTCTTAGTTTATTTTAAGTTAAATGACAATAACAATAAAAAATTAGTAAGTAAATGTGTTTGTATTACTCTGCCTAAAAGGTGATATGTAGAGAATATGTATAATGCCAGGTCAATTTGATTATTTGAATAATTCTTATCAAATTGCACTCTCATATTGGGCATTTTTCATAACGACCGGGCATTATGTGTAATGCCCAATTTATCACTTGGTCCATAACATATATACTACAAAATATGCAATAGGCGGCCTGATCGCTTACTGCGATCTCTTCCTGGCAACCTTGGAATGGACAGTGATATTCTGGACATACAATGGGGTTGTTTTTGGTGCAAATAAAAAGTTTCAATAAAGCGAAGATATTGTTACCTACTTAGGGGATACAATATAGAAGAGAATTTGTTCCATACTCCTTATTTATTTATTTTATTTTTATTATCAGTAAAATTGATACAGATACTACATTAAACTCTTATCATCTGATAAACAACGTAATCTAATATCGTAAATTAATTATTGATAAACAATTACGCACTATATTATCGTAAACTGATCTAATAATCGACATTTTTATTAGTTACCGACTTCAAAAAAGGGATGTTATCAATTTGACCCTATGTACGTAGGTAATATTATTGGAACTGCATTATATTCACATATGACAATCTATTAGGGCTTCCAAAGAAATAAACAACATTTTTATTATTTTGTCAATTATATCCGTATATTTTTCATAGCCGAGTACCACATAGGTATAAAAGTCAAAGCCTTGTAGACCTTTATTGTGAGACAGTGGTTACATAGTTGTGATTGAGTTACTTTGGTGTGGCATACAATAGTTTGAATAATTTGTTATCTTAGACCTAAGTTTATGTGATATAATACGCATTTTAACTCTATTTACTTATCTAATCGTTACCAAAATTGTAATTAATATAATAATAATAACAGTCACAACGCGTCAACCTAGTCAAATAACCCGCCCCTAACTGTTCCCGGCGCAAAGGTACCCAAAACGACATTTTAATTGAAATAGATAATAATTATCACACTAATATTATAAAGGCGAAAGTTTGTGAGTGTGTGTGTGAGTGTGTGTGTGAGTGTGTGTGTGAGTGTGTGTGTGTGTTTATATGTTTGTTACTTCTTCACGCTCAAACGGCTGGGCTAATTTTGATAAAATTTTGTATGGTGGTAGCTGACACCCTGGATTAACATATAGGCTACTTTTTATCCCGATATTCCCACGGGATCGACATTTACGCGGGCAAAACCGCGTGGCGCAGCTAGTCTGTAAACTAAATTAGGTACTATAGCTGTAAACAAATTATACTTAAATATTTATTAACCATCGACTATGCACAGACAGAATACCTACTTATTGTCTGCAAATAGAAGTGCTAACATGCTATTTTACTTTTATTTACCTAACTTTTAATTTAGTTTTTACGTTATACTGATTGTTACATTAAGTACTTATGCACTTTCTAGCCTGAAGGACAGGTTCAACCTAGTTCAGGCAAATTGGTAACTGTGCGCTATTTTATTGTAATTGTTAAGCTATTCATTGTAAACGTATCCCTTTTTATAAATAAACGATTATTGTTGTTTCCTTTATTTAACTAAATACATATAAATTAAACTTTTAAATGTAGTATAAAAACATGTAAAAACATTTAAAAATATAAAAAATAGTAGCCCACCGGTATCGGGAACAGGGTCCAAGCTACCGGCGGCGGCGGTCAGGGCTTCAGAGAGAGGAACCTCCTAACAATGCGGGCCGTGTCCAGAAGTACCGCTTTCTGGATCAAGCCCTTGGTCCAGCTGCCCAACGTGAGTCTCCTCAGGTGTTGGACGAGGCTACAAGTGGGAAGATGTAAGTCCAATCTGGTAAAGTGGGGCTACCTTGACGGAACGGCAGAAGGGTAATTGCAGAGCAAACCACCACAAACCATGCTCCACCTCCTATCCTGCCCTCTGTGTCCCAAAACATGCAGTCAAAGTGACCTCTGCGCTGCTTCTGACAACGCCGTGGAAGTGGCAAAGTTTTGGGAAAACGAGATTTAATATACAGTCTTGCCAGCGACACGAAGAAGAAGATTATTAATATGGTCTATTTACCAAGAAGTCTTTTAATTTTTTCTTAAAAAATGTAATGTTTTCAATTTCTCTTATAAATTGCTTATCATAACAGGCAAAAAAAATTAGGAAACTTTAATAAAACTATTGCCAAATTTAAAGTATCGTTAGAAAAACTAAGTTCGTACCCTCCAGATAGTTCTTTAAATGACGAATTAGAATATTTTCTTGGAAAATCAGAGCATAGAAGTAACCAGGAGCCATATTACGCAGAAGAAGCTTACAATTTATTTGAAAACTAGCTGACCCGCCGAACTTCGTACTGCCCTGCCAGCCGCTCACCCTCCGCTTTTTAAATCTCTGATATCTTCTAAGATCGTCATCTGCCTAGCCTTTTCCCAACTATGTTGGGGTCGGCTTCCAGTCTAGCCAGATGCAGCTGAATACTAGTATATCTTCTAAGATATTCATTTTAATGATATGTGAAGGGCAATTTTGATCTCCATAAAATGCACAACATACTTAATGTATTTGCTTAGATAAGGAATAATACTGTATTGTTTAAAATAGCTTGGTAAATAACCCAGAATTTTTTTGTAATATGTAAGTGATAAAAATGGTTACTGTGGGTTATCCTTAGGAGATAAACACATACCATAGCGGATTTTTTTATTGATATTTTTAAGCTATACAATTCCGTAGTACATTCGTTTGATCTATCTCGTAAGGTTTAGCCAGCGTTTGCAATGTAAGAGAACAAAAATATGTTTGTTAAGACATAACATTACAAATCTTTGAATTTCTCGGCTTTTTCTCTAATATAATATGCATGTATTATACATATAAACCTTCCTCTTGAATCGCTTTATCTATTTAAAATAACCGCATCAAAGTCAAAGTCAAAGCATTTATTTCAATTAAACCATTAACAGGTACTTTTGAATTGTCAAGAAGTCGGTCAGTCGGAAAATATGCCCATTCCAAAGCGTAGGTACCTATGGAGAAGAACGGGCAAGAAACTCCATGGACGCTCCTTTTAAATTATGTTTTACAAGAATATTAGTACATCATTACCTACTTTTGAATTTAAAATTATATAATGTGAGAACGATGTATAAAATAAAAAAGACGTACGCGTTAAAAGCGTCCAGAGTACAACAAATAGTACTTAACAAAACAACAATCCAAAAATAAAATAATTAAAAATAAGCCGAGGCAGCTAAGAGATGACCAGCCCCAACTGACGGCGCCCGTTCACGGTCATGACGCATAGATCAGCACCATTTAGCTCAACCATTTTGAAGGGAGCTAAATGCATCAAAATCCGTTGCGTAGTTTTAAAGATCTAAGCAAACATAGGGACAGACAGACAGCGGGAAGCGACTTTATTTTATACTATGTAGTCATCATCTGCCTAGCCTTTTCCCAACTATGTTGGGGTCGGCTTCCAGTCTGACCGGATGCAGCTGAATACCAGTATTTTACATGGAGCGACTGCCTATCTGACCTCCACAACCCAGTTAATGGGTAATACGATACCCCTTGGTAAGACTGGTTGTCAGACTTTCGGGCTTCTGACTGCCCGTAACGACTGTCAAAGATCCACAAATGACAGCCGGGACCAACGGCTTAACGTGCTTTCCGAGGCACGGAGGGGTCACGGTATGTAAAGATGGTCACCCATCCACAGACCAACCGCGGCAAGCGTAGCTTAACCCGATCGATCGACCTGTGCGGCTGTTATTATTTAGCCACGGGCCCCTCTCTATACTATGTAGTGACAAGGACAAAGCCATCGAAATTGGCGATGCAGGAAAAGCGGTCTTTGGGAATGTAGAAAAGCATGGCCATAGTTTAGTTTGGTCTTGTAATGATCTGTGTGCACTAGATGAGAACGTAATCATATAAGAAACATTTTCGAAAGCTGGTGAACAAAAGTACAGTTCACACATTAATTGAAAAAGAAAATTTATAAGAGTATTTAAATTATATTAACACTCTCAATTCTTATTTCTCTTCGTCTAAGGACAATTTCAAGAAAAACATATCAAGTTCAGAGTATTTTTAACATTTTAAAAGATATTGTTGAATGATTAGAAAAATCTGACGTAGAAAGAATAAAAGACCCCGGAAAGCAACAAAAAGCTGGCAGTATTGTAGTGGAAAGTGAAGAGTCACATGAAATTGTAGAGGATGAGGTCATAGATGAATATGAGGCTGCGTTCAAATCTCTAAAACTAAAGTGTCTTGATTCTCCAAAGCTGGAGTACATGTCGTGTATAAAACTTTGTTATTCAAGAGATATTTCATCTCTGAACAGATTAAGGAAATTATAATAATTATTAACGAGTTAATGCCCAGCTTTGGGTAAAGGTACATATAGGTAAGGTATGGCTAAGGTATAGGTATTGCAGCAATACACACCTACACTTAAAACCTCGATAACTCAAAAATGACTTTTTGTGGCTAAACTACGTACATTTATTGTGTAAATCAGGCATGCTGAGAATGTGTGCTAATTGATTACCTCAAGACAAGAGAGGCACTCGAGGGCCTAAAACCAAAGCATTCAACAGGCCCGGATGGCATACCAGCCTTCTTATTCAGGGATTGTAGTAGGGTTATATAGATACACATGCTTATATATTTGGGTTTATGAAAAGAAAATTTTGTATCTACAAAACGTTTATTCCATGTGCCTTATTGATAAACAGCATATTTTAACTACGTATCGTTATTTAGTTAAATTTTACTTTTTTTTTAAATATCAATTTTATCAATTAAATCCGTATATTCGTCATGGCGACATATGAACCATTATTTTTACACTAATTAATTATTATAGCCTTAGGTAATCAGCGGGAGCATAAAAAAAAGAAGTTTCAAAACTATTTACTTATCCAACTCAAAGGAAAGGTTTGCAAATTGTACACGAAAGAGATCTTATTAGGTTCATACTTTATAGCGAGGTATATGATAGGCCCTGGTTGGGTCCTAACTATTATGAAGAGTCAGCATCACTGTTCTTATGTGAGAGAGAGTCGGAAATCTACGGGAAGACCATCTCTTTTTAGCAAAGTCATGACCACCGTCAACGCCCTGGCGTTTACTGTCTGATTTAAAAGCTTAATCCATATTATTTTGCCAGCTTTGTATCGCGAACGTAGCACCTCCTCTCCCACCCTTCGCGTTTGATCATCTTCAACATGATACCCTGGTTTTTAGGTTGCGTGACGACGGTTCTAGGATCGAAGGTCAGGGTCTCCGGCATGCCATCAGCCAGTTCCACTCTGTACTTCTTCAAGAACGTCATGAGACCAGACAACACTTGCATCTTCGCGAAACGCATGCCTGTAAATAAAAATATATTTTGTTAGTCTTCTATGACATATTCTCAGCATTGATGGACAAAGTTGTATAGTACACATATGTATGTATAACAATATGTCCACATTATTATGTTCTATATCTAGGGTTAGTTACACCATTAATTTTATAACTCGAGAACGGTTAGACCGATTTTTAATAATATTTGATTTGTTGGATTTGTCTCCGCTCTGAATGGGAAAAATGCATAGAAAAAACAATGAAGATAATCCATTTTCTCATACATTTTGTTAGGAAACGGCTTCTTAAGTCCATAAACAAAGTAGTTTTGTGAAAATGGTCCTTCAATTATTCAGACTGATGTGATAATGTGACATATCTAGATTTTGTTCCTCTTTACTTTGACATTTGATTAGCTACATTATTATCCATATTTCTATAATGAGTAGATGGCACAATTATGTTTTATCTTTTGTACATTTTGACAATCTAACAATTAGACCCTTACGCATTATAGCACAATAATTTTTTGTCATTTGCACATTCATATACATTAAGACTTTTGTACATTTAGACACTAGGACTATGTTGCCCATTGATTTTTTGTCTTTGTAACATTTAGTATCCGGCGTCCTATGCTGCACTTAAGGTTGCACTATATTTTAATTTTTAATTTCTATATTGTAATGTTCATTGCTCTGAATGATGCGAAAATTTATAATTATTTGATGTTTACATGTTTACCCATCTATACAAGATGTAACGGAAAGGGGGTATTAACCCTGAAGGAGGTGAATGTGCTCATGAAACTGAACAACTTTCCCCAAAGAACATAGGTCGAAATAAGAAAAAAAATTTTTGACCTCCCATAGTAATAGCAAATCAATGATTTACTTTTACTATGGGAGGTCCATTATTTATTAATTTTTCGAAACTCAGTATTTATACTTAAGACCAAAAATAGAGAATAACGTGAATCAGGGTTTTTCGAAAATGTACCCTTAACGGGGTGAAAAGGGGTAGTTAAGTTTACAGAGGAGGATTTTACTGCGTGGCTTGATTAAGTAGAAAATTGGTATAAATAATCTTTGAGTCAAGCAATGAACACATCCTAAACTGTGGGGGTGAAAAGTGGGGATGCAGTTTATATGAAAAATCTTATTCATTTGGTTAACAAACTTGAAACTTGGCACGAATACTTAAGAATCTAAATAAATGATAAAGATCATAAACATACATTTTCGAAATTTTTAGAGGAAAGTACGAAATACAAGCGGACGAAGTCGCGGGCAAAGTGCTAGTTTATATATATATAAATATTATTTTTTTGTCTGCTGTTGAGACAAAAAAGGACTGTGATTTAATTTATTGTAACATATTCCATGCCATGTTTGTATACTCATGTTTTGGATAAATAGATTGTCTTTAAAATTATCAGCAAAATCGGTTCAGTAACTTCGGAAATACGAATATTAACGAACATAACAAAGCTACTTAAGTAACTAAGACAGTTTACCAGGGCCTATTTAACAGTGTCCGAATAGCCACTATAGTCCGCGCGGAACTAGTTGGCCGCGCCTTGGGTGGGGACGGGGGTGAGGGCGGCTGGGTTGCCTATTGTTCACAACGCATGTAGTGAGTAATGACAAAGCGCCCCACCCCTCCGTCCCACCGCTCACATATCTAAGGCGCGGCCAACTAGTTCCAGAATATGTATGAAATCATCTTTTGAGCCCCAAAATACAGACTGTCTAGTTTGGGGCTCACTGACAAATAATATATTGTAACCTAGCTGTAGGGAGTATTTTAAGATATACCATGTCGTCTCAATTTTCCATTAACCTGTGAACCTGCTTACTATATGTTGAGGATGAAGATGGCTATGAATGATGCTCATTAAAATGGAAACACGATCACGATTCTTTGGTATATATTTTTTACAGAGTGACAGCAGTCAAACATAATAAAAAGGAAATATAAATATGAGTATTAAAAGGTTGGTTGCTGGCCCTCAACCTGGACAATATTTTTTTTTTCAATCTGCCAAGTAAGTGAACGGGTATTTAATCGTGTGTGGTGAAACGGGCCCTGATCTTTTCTAAAGCATGAAATGGTCCCTACGAAGAACACCCGCGCTGTAGTTGACTGATAACTTTTTATATGCTTATTCAAAACAAAAATCGGAATCGTTACAGTTAGGTACCAAATAAAGATAATGTTAATGACTAATATACCTAGATATAGAAATTATAATTACCTATGCATAACCTGGGACCCGATCCGAACGGGAAGAACGTGTAAGGCTTAACATTGTCTTTATTCTCCGGTAAGAATCGTTCAGGTTTGAATTTTTCTGGTTCCGGGAAATACTCAGGATTGTGGTGCATGTGGTAGACTGGCACATGGACTTTGACACCTATGTCTAGTTTCAGACCAGTCGGGAGGACGTAGTCATCCATTACCTCTCGAGTGAGGTTGCCCAGTATGGGATACTTGCGGAGTGTCTCGTACATACAAGCCTCCAAGTAGGGCAGCTCATGCACACACTCGTAGTCCAATTTGTTCCCGTAACGTCGCAGGAACTCGTCCACCTCCTCGGCCGCTTGTTGCTGCACCTCCTGGTGCTTTGCGAACTCATACAGAATGTAGGTCATGGTGGTCGCGGATGTCTCATAACCCGCCGCGAAGAACACGATACACTGCGCCACCAAAAACTCATCGTCTGCCTTCAATTGTATCTTTTTGTCAGCGCCAGTCTTTGCGTTACTCATACTGTCTCCAGTTATGTAATCCTCTTTCTTTAAAGTCAGAACCAGGTCCACGAAGTCGTTCCTCGGCGATGGCTTGTAGTCTCGGCTCTCGAACACTCTTTTTAACAATTTTGTGAAGAATTTGTCTATTGTTGAAGGAAAAATTTGAAGTCCCACTCTGTAGAAAATAGCAGGCCATATGGCCCTAAAAATGGTTCTGAAACCACGATAGTTTGAAACCTCGAATATTTGGTTTGCCATGAATTTGAAGGGATTGTTATCTTCTTTACCCATGGTGTTAGACTCCACTCCAAAAGCTGCGGAGCATATGCAGTCCATGGTGTACCTCGCAGTAGTCTGTTTCATATCCATGACGTCAGACATTCCAACTTCATAGTCGAGCATATCTTCGAAGACGATGGTACACTTTTCAACCAAATAGTACATGTTCTTCATTTTTGCGGAAGAAAAGAGTGGAGTGAGATTTTGACGGACTATCTTCCATCTGTCACCGGAGCTGAAGAACAGGTTCTGCGTGACAACTTCACCAGTAGAGTAGTTGGATGATTCTCTGCCGTTGACGTAGTAGAAATCTTTGGTCATTACATGTTTGATGATCTCGGGGCTGTGCACCACGAGAGCAGGCTCCGTGCCGTAGAAAGCTCCGAAGTAAGGCTGATCGATGAACTTTTGGCAAAGTTTCTGCATCACCTTGCCAAGATACTCTCGTTGTAAAATATATCTTCCATAGTTGCCCAGAAGGGGTACTGGTTCAATGTAGGGCACATTCTTTTTTTTCCAGTAACCGAATTTTCTTGTAGATAGAAAGTATAATAAATAAAAGATTACAGATAATAAGGCCGCGAGAACGAGAAGGGCGTTCATTTCGGTATCCGCGTTGTCGACAACTGCGGCCGGCTTTCCGTACCACGTTGATAAAACCGTCGCATGCAGACTCCAACCACTACAATAATCAACTTAGCAACAACAAAGTGATGGCAGTAGCCTCCGAACTTATCAGATTACCCGTTAGGCAGGTGAAGTGCTGTGTGTTTAATTTTTTCTCTAATTAAATTAGGATCCATTCAAGTATTACGTAAACAGATTTTTTTGCAATAATTAACCCACCCCTCCCCCTCGTCAGCAAAAGTAAGCAAAGCGCTTACCCCCACCTCCCATGCTTAATTAAACATTGGTACATTCATTTTTTAATGTCTTCTGGTTTCTTTATTAATCCATGAGCAGCAGTTATATGCGTTTCGTTTTCAAGCATAGACAACTACTTGTCTATGCTTTGCCATATGTGTTCAAACCACAACCGACAAAATTTTGTAGAAAATATGTAAAAGTAAAAAAATAAATACTGCTGACGTAATCACCATCCAGACCCCCATCCCCCATGTAATCAAAAATAATCAAAGCAACAGAGGTGAACAGAGGTAAAGTATGAGATTATCTAAAAAAAATATATTTTCCGCTGCAGCCACTTGTATGAACGAGCTATGGCGTGAGTTGCCCGCGCGCTCCCCGCGCCGAGTAGTCCGCGCCGCTCAACGCGCCCGCTTGCACGCTATGGACACTCAAATGAAGTTCTTATATTTGAGTACGCCGCCCCGCGCCGGCACTGCCAGTCTGGCCAAGCACTAAGGCTGTCGGAAACCCGAAAGTCTGACAACCAGTCTTACCAAGGGGTATTGTATTACCCAGTTACTGGGTTTTGGTGGTCAGATAGGCAGTCGCTCCATTAAAAATACTGGTATTCAGCTGCAACCGGTTTGACTTGAAGCTAACCCCAACATAGTTGGGAAAAGGCTAGGCAGATGATGATCTATACCTAATTATAAATATATTTAAAAGAGTATAATAAAAATATACAATAGGCAGCCCGATCGCTAACTGCGATCTCTTCCAGGCAACCTTGGAATGGACAGTGATTTTCTGGACATACAATGGGGTTGTCTTTGGTGCAAATAAAAAGGTTCAGTAAAGCGAAGATACTGTTACCTACTTAGAGATACAATATAGAAAAAAAACATAAATAAGCATGCACTTCTGTGCATGCTTATTTGTGGTTTTACGAAAAGTAAACTTTGAATTTACAAAATGATTTGTTATATACTCCTTATTTATTTATTTTACTATCAGTAAAATGGATACAGATCAAGATACCTACTACATTAAGCCCTTATCACCTTATTGATAAACAATTATGTACTATATTATCGTAAACTGATCTAATAATAGACATTTTTATTAATTACCGACTTCAAAAAAAGGAGGTTATCGATTTGACCCTATGTACGTAATATTATTGGAACTGCATTATATTCACATATGACAATCTATTAGGGCTTCCAAAGAAATAAACAACATTTTTATTATTTTGTCAATTATATCCGTATATTTTTCATAGCCGAGTACCACATATAAAAGTCAAAGCCTTATAGATCTTTATTGTGAGACAGTAGTTACATAGTTGTGATTGAGTTATTTTGGTGTGCGTTTGCACTGCTCCACCACGTTAGGCATACAATAGTTGGAACAATTTGTTATCTTAGACCTAAGTTTATGTGATATAATACACATTTTAATTCTATTTACTTATCTAATCGTTACCAAAATTGTAATTAATATTGTTAGGACAGAAGTGAAATCACAATTAAATAGGAGAATTATTTGATATCCTAAAAACGAATCACATGAATTATAAAAATCATCAATCAGTCATAGCAAAATTACAATCAGAGGAACAAAATCATCACTAATCAAATTAAAGAAATCAACAAGAGATTATTGGGAAACCAGATCACACCGACCGGCTGACGGCTGACGGATAGCGCTTCTGCAGGTAACGCTGTCAAAAACCATAAACCGTCAAACAAAGACCAGAGAGCCTGGCGTGCCGCCTGTGGCAGCCTTCTTTCAGTTAGCGCGTCCCCTGCGCTCCTGGGCCGGGTAGTAGTATCCAACACGGCCATCCTGATCATGCGTCGTCCTCGACAGCATCAGAAAGGTCCGGCAAGCTTTGCATGGTTGCTCCATGGGTTTCGTCAGCTGGACGGGAAGGCCCAGCGACTGGCTCTGCAGCACGATGAGCGGAAGTGGTGTCTTCTGTGAAACCAATAAGAACCGAGGACTACCGTCCCTCGGAGAGCACACACATCTGCCTATTCTTTTGCTTGCAGTCAATTCGTCTTATGTGGCCTTTTTCTTTCATTCATCAGACACATAAATTGACTAACTAAACAGTCTATGGGATACCAAGACGTCATCTTTACTCCTTAACACTTCGCGGGCCACTTAACGCCTCTCGACGTAATAACAATAAAACTTCTATTGTGTCTCGTTCAGTGTCCTTCAATGTGTTAAACTTCCATTCATCACATAGAAACATCATAACGCATGTCATCGACATTCATACATCATGCAAGACAGATGACAATGATGATGAAGATGATGGTGATGTTCATTCACGGTCATGTAGGGTGATTACCAAATCACCGAAAGGAACGTCTCGCAGTCCGTCCTCTACATGACCCATCGTGTAGGGTGATTACCAAATCACCGAAAGGAACGTCTCGCAGTCCGTCCTCTACACGGCCTATCGTGTAGGGTGATTACCAAATCACCGAAAGGAACGTCTCGCAGTCCGTCCTCTACACGACCTATCGTGTAGGGTGAAACCGGTCAGGTACCTCGCAGTTTACCTGACGTAGACGTCTCGCAGTCCGTTTACTGTCTCACCCCAAGATCTGCAGAACCCTCTATGGCAATGCAGACCTCTCACGATACGCAAGCATACTCACGCTCAAAGAATGCAGCGCAAGTCTCAGGACACCACTCGCCTTTCCAGAGTACCATGTACTGAGCAGCAGCTTGCGTCGTCTTGCCACAGGAGCCGGTCAACAAGCGCAGCTCACACCACCCACTCGGCAGCGCGCGTCTGACCCTGTAAGGCCCGGTCAACAAGCGCAGCTCACACCGCCCACTCGGCAGCGCGCGTGTGACCCTGTAAGGCCCTCGCATCCCGTGGTCCATCTTTCCAGTTGCCTGCGAAAACCAAATCATTCACATTAAAAACTTTTGGTATGCGTCGGTTACGATTTACATAATCGTCCTGACGTGACTGCTTTTGTTTTAGTAGATCAGTTGCGCGGATTAGCGTAACTATCTTTGTGTTTCACAATTCGACTGTACACCTTCCAAGGCGACATCACGAAACAGTGACCTGATGAGGTCACCGCGTCGGTGCCCACCGGCAGATTTAACGGCGACGCCTGAGTCGTCTACTGTTTGGTCACGTTGAGGGTCAGCTGGAGTCTCCACAGCGTCTCGGACCAGACTGCCCCTTTGTGATTGGTCTCGATGCGAAGAACTTTCAGAACGGTGCGGGCGTACCTCTCGACCTAGAACTTGTGAGGGCTCGGCCTAACCTGACCTTGACTTATTATTCGGCCAAGATATTCAACCTCGGTGGTGAGAAAGACACTTGCTTACGTTTGTCGAAAACCCTGCCTTGGTCAACGTCGGAAGTACCTTGTCGCAACAGGTCGTCACCTTCGTCAACTGTGGCGCTCATCAACAGTACGTCGACTATGTAAGCCAGAACTTGTCCCGCGTCAATGAACTTACGCAGCGTCTTCTTGATGATGCGTTGACACACAATGGGCGAATTTGTCAGACCGTAAGTCATTTTTAAGTACTCATAAACGCGGCTGGTATTACAACGAAATCAGCCTCTAATGCAACTTTAGCAAACTCAACCGTAAGGGCTCGTAAGACGTGGACACAGTTTCGTGGTTACTAATACCCTTCAACACACAGGACGATATGAGGGAGACATTAAGCGCGCCGCTATCTATTAACACATCGACTAGTATGCCGTATACTACTGTGGTGGTTATGTCGCTGTTTCTTCCGCAGGGTCCTGACAAAAATTTACTTTTCGTTTGTTCTGCTGACCCTGTGGTCCAGACGATCTTTCTTTGGCGAAACAAACGTCTTCCGTATGCCCTATCATTTTACAGAACGTGCAGGTTGGAAAGTTGGGTTGTACTTTGGACACTGGCTTGGACGGCTTAGATCTTTTAGGGCAGTTGTGAGACAAGTGACCTTGGCCCTTACAGTTAAAACAGGTCTTACGCTGATTCGAATCTGCATGTTCTGTACCGCGTTTTCGTGACAGAGGGTAGGCCGTAGTTTTAGCTGAGCCACCCTTCGTTTGATCTGGTTTCTCATACATAGGCAGAAAGGACACCAGATTTTCTGAAGAAAGCCGCCGCTGCCCGCACTTGTGCATCGTCTATGCCGCGGATCACTATTTGCGTCATTAATTCCTCATACTTGACAATGTGCAAGCGGAGCAGGGTTATACGTCTCGCGTACTCGGCGTACGACGTGAATCTGTTAGACGTCGTATGCATCGTTTCAAAAAGTATCGTCGCGTAATCTAAATTTCGGGGGCAAAGTGGTTTAATTTCACGTTTAAAGCTACTCCACGGAGAGGAGAGGTTACCCATTCGTTTAACCAAGTTCTCGCGTCGCCTTTCAAACATCGGCTACACGTGACAGGCATTCTCTGTCGCCCTAGCGATTGGCTATTTGTGCGCGATCCATTTCATCACAGCAAGAGTCCACGTCATGGATAGAAGGGTCAAAGTTTTATACAAAATAATGGGAACGTCCCGGATTTATGGACTGGATCGCATCTACTACAGCTTGAGCCACGCACGGCGCGGTTGGGTTCGGTTGCGGAATTTGTTCTCGATCATTTCCAGAAGGGATAAGATTGTATCTAGCGTTCGCAATTCTGCAGGGATAGACCGCGGCGTCTGGCCAATGTATGAGGCAAGTGGCGTCGTCCCGTTTGATCGTACTCTAGAAGGAGTCCGTTCGCGACGACTACGTGGCTTATTCCGAGGTTTTCGCGACCGATCGCGCCTACATTGCCGTTGGTGGGATCTGCTACGTGAACTATGCGTGTTAGGCATGTTCACCCATCAAAATCCACATACACAAACCAACAAACATAAAGAAAAACACACACGTAGGTAACGACAAAGTTCCTCTGTTAAGAAATTCAAACAGGTCAAGTCAAGGGGCCTAAATTGGGGTTGGATTGTTATCCCACTTCTGATGTTAGGACAGAAGTGAAATCACAATTAAATAGGAGAATTATTTGATATCCTAAAAACGAATCACATGAATTATAAAAATCATCAATCAGTCATAGCAAAATTACAATCAGAGGAACAAAATCATCACTAATCAAATTAAAGAAATCAACAAGAGATTATTGGGAAACCAGATCACACCGACCGGCTGACGGCTGACGGATAGCGCTTCTGCAGGTAACGCTGTCAAAAACCATAAACCGTCAAACAAAGACCAGAGAGCCTGGCGTGCCGCCTGTGGCAGCCTTCTTTCAGTTAGCGCGTCCCCTGCGCTCCTGGGCCGGGTAGTAGTATCCAACAATATAATAATAATAACAGTCACCAGACGTCAATCTAGTCAAATAACTCGCCCCTAACTGTTCCCGGCGCAAAGGTGCCCAAAACAACATTTTAATTGAAATAGATATATTTTAATTATATTTTGCATCAAAACCTACATAAAGTATCCTGTCCTTCATCACAGTATAATTCAACAACAACACGGATTCGCAAAGAAAAGATCAACTACCACAAATTTGGTGGCGTTTGTGGATTATTTGTTGGATTGATGGATTCTCGTATTAAAGTGGATGCCATTTACACTGACTTTTGAAAGGCATTCGACAAGGTTGATCATGAGTTGCTACTGATTAAAATTTCATTTAACGGTATACGAGGTGATCTACTCCGATGGTTCTCTTCATATGTCACGAACAGAACTCAAAGGGTTGTAGTGAACAGTTTCAGATCTGCTACAACTATTAGTGTAACTTCCGGTGTACCTCAGGTTTCGATTCTGGGACCCCTTTTATTTATCTTATTTATAAACGACATTGACTCTTGTTTTAAAAACAAGAGTCTTAGTCTTGCTCTATGCTGACGATCTCAAAATTTTTAGGCCCATCAAAAATTTGCAAGACAGCATATTATTACAGGAAGACCTCGATCGCTACGGTGAATATTGCAAATATAATAAATTGCAACTGAGTCTGTCGAAATGCTGTTGTATCAGTTCCACAAAGAATAAGAATATTTTCAAGCACCCATATTCTTTGGATAATACTTTACTATCACGGGTGTCCCTTATTCGTGATCTTGGTATTCTCCTCGACGATAAAATTCACCTTGATGCCCACATTAACAAAATTGTAAATAATGCATAGCGGATAATGCATAGCGGTTTGGGCTGTGTGTTGATATATCAACAGTCAGTCAGTTTACCATTTTATATATAATAATAAAGAAGAAGATAAAGAAAATCGAGAAAAGAAATGCCTAACCTATACCAAATATAATACTTATAATATTTATATACATACCCTAAATACAAATTAAGATAAGTATACCGAAAATCAGGGAAATAAGTGCCTAACCTATAATAAATGCTTACAATATTTATTTACAAACCCTGAATAAAAATTAAGATAAGTAAATACCCAATAATCCAGGAAAGAACCGCCTAAGTCAGTATTCAAGTGAATCGCAATAATCGAAAGCAACTGTTCGCCTATACTCTCCAGGATACGTGCGTTCGCTGAATACCTTAACAAATGTTCGCCGTGATTCTTTAAATTGACATAACTTTTTTATTTATGAACCGATTGACATGAAATAAACACTAGATGTTAAGTGAAGCTTACTACAATATATTAGTGAACCGCATCTAAATCGAATAAGCCGTTTCTGATATTAGCGTGCACAAACACAGCAAACAAACAGACAAACAGACAAAAAAAAAAAATTACAATTTCGGGTTCGGCATCGATATAATAACAACCCCTGCTACTTTTTTTAAATATATTTCCATTGTACAGACACCACTTTTCTACAATTTTATTATATGTATAGATTTAAAATCACAGAGGGCACACGAGACACGTCCTATCGCTAGCGCGCGGGGCGGGGACCTCCCGTCCTAGGAATAGTGTCAATTCCTAGCAAAAACAAACTCACACACGGTGATATTTTTACAGAATCAACCGGCAGGTTACCAAAGATTTCCTTATTGGTTTTCAGAAATGTAGCGACCTCATAGATGTAGTGGGCAGGAAAGATTAAAATCTTAAGCTTTTTAAAATATGGCATACAGATATCTGGAGCACGTAATAAAAAAAAAGAAAAGTAAACAGCTCTGTGATACTTCTTTTGCACCCTAAAAGCGAGTTCCCTGTCTGTAGCATTCCCCCAATAAATTAGTCCATATCTAAGCGTAGACGTTACATAGGCATGATAGGCGTTTAGTACTGCTGCCTGATTTACAATCTTAGATAGTATATAAAAAGCGTAGGAAAATTTTGTTTTTTACACACCGTATCAATTTGCGTTATCCATGACATATTTTTGTGAATCCATAATCCTAAGAATTTGATGGTATCCTTTTCTCTATTTTTTTCATTACATAATTTACATTTAATATCAAAGGGGGTTTTCTTTGGAAATAATAAACTATTTTTGTTTTATCTAAATTAATTATGAGATTATTACATGTTAACCAATTTATAATGTCATCTAAAGTATCGTTTATGTTATTTTAAAATGTGTTGATGTCAGTCGGAGAAAATACAGCAGTGCTATCATCAACAAAAAGGACTAACGGAATTTTCACGGCTCTTGGTAAATCGTTTATATAAATAAGAAAAAGCAACCCAAAACACTTCCTTGCGGTACGCCGTATGTAACATCGCTCGGGTTTGATAAATACTGCACTTCAGTTTTCATCGCAAAAGAAAGCTTATTTATATCAGTACATTGTAATTTCTTGCTTAAATACGATTTTATTAAGTCTAGAGCATTATCCCGTATCCATTATCTATACCGTTTTTCGACCAGTAATTTATGATCTACGTGGTCGAAAGCTTTGGTCATGTCCACGTACTGTACATAGCCGTTACTGGTGTCCTATCTATACTAATATTATAAATGCGAAAGTATGTCTGTCTGACTGTTACCTCTTCACGCTTAAACCGCTGAACCGATTTAAATGAAATTTGGAATAGAAATAGTTTGAGTCCCGGGAAAGGACATAGGCTAGTTTTTATCCCGATATTACCACGGGACCGAAACTTATGCGGGTGAACCGCGAGGCGCTGTTAGTTGTTCATATTTTTGTAAATCCTAACTATTGCTTATGGCTAAAATAATTAATAAGTGTAAAAAATTATTTTTACACTTATTAATTATTTTAGCCAAAAGCAGTCAATATATAAAAATATTTTATTTGTATTCAGCGGGTCATTAAAAAAAGAAGTTTCTCTGCCCTTAACTCAAAGAGAAGGTTTGCAAATTGTATACGAACGAGATCTTATAAGCTCCATACCACAGATATAAATATACACCTAGATAACGCAAGAGCAACTATTTCGCGTGCCAAAAATCGCACCAGCTTACGCGCATTAAGCATTACACAGAACTGAGCGCGAACGTGGCGACGTTCGCGCTCAGTTCTGTGTAATGCTGACTGGGTGAGCGTGAGCGCTGGTACTAGACCCTGGGGGTGGTGCAAGATGGGAGATTTTCCCATCACAAATTAGTGCTTGTGACGTTATAGTAGGTAATGAAAAAATGGCACGCTTGGTTTTCATCAGATCGTGATATTTGCGTTATCTACGACTATCTATATCTGTAGTCCATACTTTATAGGAAGGCATGTAATAGGCCCTGGTTGGGTCCTAACTTAAAGAGTCAGCCATCATTGTTCTAGTGTGAGAGAGAAAGACGGAGCTCTACGGGATGAATAGCACAATCTCTTTTAGCAAAGTCATTTCATCATAAGACTTCATAATGGGTGCGTCGAGATCCCATATCATATAAAGTGATTTGGTATAAGTACTTTCATTTCAATAAAGTTCACAAGATATATTAAACGTGAGTTATACCAACTGTTGACATAATTTGTTTACATATATCATTTATATACTTTAAAACTTATTTCGTATAACGTTATTAAATATAACGTTTATTTAATCGAAAATCATTAGGTATATCGTTTAAAATATATAATTCCGATACGGATACGTTAGGGAGAAGGCCTTCGTGGCTTAAAATATTGTCTTAAAAAGTCAACATGTTGTGCTACAAAAGTTAGTGACAGAAACGAATCGCTGCTAAACCGACTCCACGTAGTCTTGTCTGCCCTCCCTAGAGTGTAATTTAAGCCCGTAGCCCCGGAGCCGTAACAGAAATCATGCCTGCTGCATGTTGAATGCTTGTTGCATGTTGCATGCTTGCTTGCATGCATGGTGCATGGTGTCATTATAGTTAACACCCTGATTCAAAGCAATCCGACTCGGATAGGTTAGGTTATTTTTTTTATAACCACCCAGAAATAGGCCGTCCTTCGAGCTCTCTATATGGGTAATCAGGTAATCAGTTACTAGGTAAATCTACTCAGGTTACTAACTATGGTACAAACTAAAATATGAAATAAATGATATGATGATGAAACACATTATGATTTAACTGAGCAAGATTATGCACACAAAGTGACAACTAACAATGATATTTGTTAAGCTACCTTCAGGCACATCAATAATTAGACTGAGTTATAATGTGTATAATATGTATATGCAATTTTGCTTTGTGTTTTTAACTAGGCGTTTTTATCATATTAGACTAAAGAGGTTTTATGTATTTTGAGTGGTATATCAAATGATTTTATATTGTCTGCTAAGCTTATAGAAATTAGTTACTTTAAAATGATATCAATCGTTTATTATATTAACTGATCATTACATCAAATAAAATTATAGGTTCAGTTGTTGTAATCTTGTAAATATTAGAGGTTTTGGAATTAAATCATATATTACTTCTTCATAATAACTCAGGGCGTGATATCCTGGCCCTTAGGCTGCATCGGTATGGTTCTTGCCTCTAACGTGGCGGTCTCCGGGATGCTATCAGCCAGTTCCACTCTGTACTTCTTCAGAAACGTCATGAGACCAGACTTCACTTACATCCTTGCGAAACGCATTCCTGAAAATTAACAATAACTTTTGATAGTCTTTTTTTATGATGAAATAACGAACCTGATGGACAAAGCTGTATGGTACACATATGTATGTACAACCACAGATATAGATATACCTAGATAACGCAAGTGTCACGAACTGTATGAAAAGCAAGCGTGCCATTTTTTGACGACCTACTATGACGTCACAAGCTCGCGCTCTCGCTCACACTTACCCAGCCAGCAGTACAAAGGACTGAGCAGGAAAGGGGCGGCTTACGATTTGTAATCATAAGTTGGTGCAATTTTTGGCACGCGAAGTAGTTACTCTTGCGTTATCTAGGTATATCTATATCTGTGTGTACAACGCATATGTACACATATTAGATTTTCTCTATCTATGTATGTAAATAAAACAAAGTCGAGATGGGTTAGTTACACCATTTAAAACTCAAGAACAGTTAGACCGATTGTTATGACCTTTGATTTGTTGGATTTGTCTCCGCCCCGAAAAACAGAATAATTATTAAAACATGGGAAAAATTCACAGAAAAAAATAACGACATTAATCCATTTTCTCATACATTTTGTGTAGAACGCTTTTTTGATGATATCTCGAGAACGGATTGACTGATTTCGATAACGATTCTGAGGCGGCACGAAGTTCGTCGGGTCAGCAGCCGGTCGTCGTCGTCGTCGTTTCAGCCGATAGACGTCCACTGCTGGACATAGGCCTCCCCCAATTTTGGGGGGGGTTTGGCATAATCGCCACGCTTGACAGGCGGGTTGGCGATCGCAGTATGTTATGATGGTGGAATAAATAGAGAACGCTGCTGCCCATTCTCCGGTAAGACCCTTAGCCGGTCGATTCTGCAAAAATCTCACCGTGAAAACTTAGGTGAAGTGAGTTTGTTTTTGCTAGGAATTGACACTATTGACAGCTCACTCCACGCTCACTTCACCTAAGTTTTCATGGTGAGATTTTTACAGAATAGCACCGCTGTATTGATATAGATAGAACAGTCGGCCTCTTTAAATAAATTAGTTAATATTTTGGATAAATACTCCTTTCTTGTGTGAAATAATCTAGATTTTGTTCCTATTTACTTTGACATTTAATTAGCTATTTTATTGATACACAATGCTGTAGTATATTTTCATTTTTAACACGCTTTTAATAGCTTCACTTGTAACTAACAAACTAACTAATAATGTAGCAAAATCTTAGAAGTATATTTTAACCTGTTTCGATCTGTCGTATCGAAATGAAACTTTGTATGTATATGTAGTTCGGAAGACAAAACTATAATTTGGTATCTTGGAGCTGATCTAATGATGAAGCCAGGAGGTGGATAATGGAACTCTTCAGTGGCTATTAATAAACCCCTCGAGTTTGGGCTCATATGATTCGTTTTGACGACTCCAATAGATTGCACTTGGTGTCGAGGGTCTGATAATTGACCCAGGAGGTGGATAGTGGAACTCTTTAGGGGCTACTTGTAAACCTCTCGAGTTTACTAGTAGCCCCTTATCGTCATAACTTTGTTGACTTTATACTTATTAATTATGGAAGAATATACTAGACGCAAAAGTTAAAAATAAAAATATATAGTTTAAAAAAACAAAAAATCACGTTTTTAAAACGCACTAAAAATATAAAATAATTAATCAATTTAATTCTTTTATAAGTTTTAGTGCGTTTTAAAAACGTGTTTTTTTTATTTTATTTTTTTAAGTTCTAATTAGTTCTAAGTATTAATTGCATTGAATAATGTTTTTTCATTATTATTTGATGATAACCTATTTATATCTGTATGCAGTTGAGGCAAAATGTGACTGTGATTTAATTTAATGTAAATTCTTGCATGCCATGTCTTGCATACCTACTCATATTTTTGACAAATAAATGATCTTATTATCTTTGAAAATAATCGGCGAAATGGGTTCAATAACTTCGGTGAGATAGTAACGAACATAAAAAAGCCATTTAAGGTGGAACTAGTCGCGAGCTTGAACTCACTGGCGGACATAGCCAAAAAGCACGCTGTCTCACCTGGCTTCGTGTCCGACAGAGATAGTATCAGTGACAGTCAGTGATGAGCAGTTAGACGGTAGTCTACACGCACAACGTCTAGTTCTCACGCACAGAAACACCATTCCGAACTGAAAGGCGCGTAAAAAAATTCGAAAAGTGCTTTGGAAAATCGAACCACTGCATATATCAATCACAAATTTTAATTGAACTCTCCAATAACTGAGCTTTATCGATGCCGACTTTGTTTTGAAGATTTTACAATTCTTTTGTGATTTATTTACACCCAAAATAACGTTGCAAATAGCAAGAAAAACAAATCTTTGTTGGCTCATAACTTTTTAATGGCTTTTTTATTTTACTATTCTGTTTCCGTACAAACTCAAACTCAAACTCAAACTCAAACTCAAACCATTTATTTCAATTAAACCATTTACAGGCACTTTTGAATTGTCAAGAAGTCGGTCAGTCAGAAAATATGAAGCTAGATGCCCATTCCAAAGCGTAGGTACCTATGGAGAAGAACGGGCAAGAAACTCCATGGACACTCTTTTAAACTGTATTTTTACAAAAATATTAGTTACATCATTAATGTTGAATTTACAAGTAAATGTGAGAACGATGTAAAAAAAATACGTACGCGTTAAGAGCGTCCAGAGTACAGCAAATAGTAAGAAGACAACAATCATAAAATAATTAAACAGACAAAATAAATAATAAGACAAAACGATATCATGTTTAACTTTGGATGCACAATGTCAAACAGTGGAGTATCTACGCTAGGAATCTAAAACCATCAGAAGGAGGTTGCCGAGCGGGATCGTGAGAGAGCTGATCCCGCTCGGAGAAGAAGGCCTCGAAGAGGCGACCGCTTCGACGCCTAACACGCCGAAACCCCACCTGCATCATTTAATGCAGGCGGGACTTTGGTACCGCGGGCGCTAGGAGCGGGTAGGTACTCTAATTGCCCACCAAGTGATTTCAGGAAATACGGTGGCACTGTGATCACAAAACAATAATAAAATTAAATGTAATTGAAAAACGAATAAATAATTTAAAAACCCCCAACTAAAGAATTTATGTAACGAGACTAAAACAGATAAATTCATATGGAAGTCGGGGGACCGTTTTGTGGAACACCTTTCTATTCTAAGAGGTCCCCCGACTGCCTTAAGAATTTATCTGTTAAAGTCTCGTTACATAAATTCTTTAGTCGGGGGTTTTTAAATGATTTATTCCTTTTTCAATTACATTTAATCTTATTATTGTTTTGTGTCGGGGGTTTTTTAAATTTTTAATTTAATTTTTTTTATCAGACAGATACTCAGGTATCTTAAGATAAGAACCACGTGAAGACCAACGTGTTTTGTTATCAGGGCACACTGTCGTGATTTGCTACCGATTTTAGATACAAACTATAATAATGCCTAATAATAATGGTGATTCTAATGATACCTATTTATGTACAGTCAACAAATGAGATAAGTATGCAGGATCGTCAGATATAGTTGAAGTTTAGTAAGAAACCGATGGATGTTGTCGACTGAAATTTAATTTGATAAATGAGCTGTTTGTTTTCTATTAATGAAATTAACAGGCAAAAAAATAGATGTGTTCAAACATTATGAAATTATTATCTTTGATATTTTATTTTTTGTTAGATAAGATTAAGATCTAATAGAATAATAGTTTGCCAGTAGGGCATAAGTGCCCTACTGGCAAACTATTATTGTTATAATTTTCAGCCGGTATAAAATGACTTGTTCAAACTAACGCTACCGATGAGTGGCACTTGGATTTTATTAATATCATAATCAGATACTTTTAGAACTGACTATAAGACATATATTTAATTATCTTAAGATAAGGACCACGCAAAGACCACCTGTTTTGTTATCAGGGCAATCAGGGCACTGTCGTGATTTGCTAACGATTTTAGATACTGACTTTAATAATTCCTAATAATAATGGTGATTCTAATGATACCTATTTATGTACGGTCAACAAATGAGATAAGTATCCTGGATCGTCGGATATAGTTGAAGTTTAGTAAGAAACCGATGGATGTTGTCGACTGAAATTTAATTAGATAAATGAGCTGTTTGTTTTCTAGTAATTATCATCATCATCATCATTTCAGCCGAAAGATATCCACTGCTGGACATAGGCCTCCCCCAAGCACCTACACTTCGACCGGTCCTGTGCTTCCCGCATCCAACGGGTTCCTGCGGCCTTCACAAGGTCATCGGTCCATCTTGTGGGAGGCCTTCCAACGCTACGTCTTCCGGTACGCGGTCGCCACTCCAGAACCTTTCGGCCCCATCGGCCATCTGTTCTGCGAGCAATGTGCCCTGCCCACTGCCACTTAAGTTTGGCAATTCTTCGGGCTATGTCGGTTACCTTGGTTCTCCTGCGGATCTCCTCATTCCTGATTCGATCACGCAGGGAAACTCCAAGCATAGCCCTCTCCATTGCCCTTTGGGTGACTTTTAGTCTTCTTATAAGGCCCATTGTGAGCGACCACGTTTCAGTTCCATAAGTCATCACTGGCAACACAAAGTGGTCAAAGACTTTCGTCTTGAGACACTGCGGTATGTGGGAAGAGAAGATATTGCGTAGCTTCCCGAACGCTGCCCAGCCGAGTCGGATTCGTCGATTGACCTCTTTCTCGAAGTTAGACCTACCTAACTGTACAGTGTGTCCTAGGTAAACGTACTCGTCCACTACTTCGAGTGTAGCGTCTCTGATTTTTATGAGAGTGGGTTACATGGGCATTTGACATGACCTTCGTTTTGTCCATGTTCATTTTAAAACCCACTCTTTCGGAGGCTCTACTGAGGTCATCGAGCATTGTACTGAGGTCCTCCATAGTCTCAGCCATGACTACGATGTCGTCGGCAAACCGAAGGTGAGTTATGTACTCGCCATTGATGTTGATGCCAGCCCCTTTCCAGTCCAGAACCTTGAAGACATCCTCCAGTGCAGCGGTGAACAGTTTCGGAGAGATAACGTCTCCCTGTCTCACACCTCGCTGCAAAAGGATAGGTTTCGAGGCTTGATCCTGGAGTCTGACTGACATAGTGATCACCGTATGGTAAGAGGCACATTGAACTTAAATATCAAGCTGGAAAGATCTCGACTGATGAAGTCTACGCTCCGTCCAGCACCGATCCAGATCCAAAACCCCGAGAGCTTTCAGCTCGAACTCCAGAATCGTTTCGAATGCCTAGGGAGCTCCGTGGACGATTGTAACGATGGGTTCGTGGAAACTGTCCATACGGTCGGGTCTAAGATCTTCAAGACCTGCCGTACGAATTCAAAAAAGAAGCTCTCTGATCCTACTTTGCGGCTCGTGAAGGAGAGGCGAGATATGATCCTGCAGTCTACGGATGATGCGCTAAATTACCGGCAACTCAATAGACGGATCTATAAGGCCTTGAAAAGCGATCTTCGTTGCTTTAATACAGATCGTATTAAGGACGCGATAGAGCGAAATAAAAGCTCCAAGGTCTTTGCTAGAGATCTGTCTATTGGGTAGAGCCAGCTTACGAGACTGAAGACCGATGATGGCAGGATCGTATCCGACAAACCTGAGCTGTTGAGGGAGATCGAGAGGTTCTATGGACAGTTATACACGTCAACAAATAACCCCGCTATGAATCTGGCAAACGACCCAAGAGCTAGATTGACCCGGCACTATACCGAAGACATCCCGGACGTCAGCCTGTACGAGATTAGGATGGCTCTGAAGCAGCTCAAAAACGACAAGGCACCGGGTGAAGACGGAATTACGGCCGAGTTGCTGAAGGCCGGCGGAAAACCCGTTCTGAAGGCCCTTCAGAAGCTGTTTGGTTCCGTCATACTCGAGGGCAAAACACCACAGGCATGGAACAGAGGTGTGGTGATACTTTTCTTTAAGAAGGGCGATAATGCCCTCCTTAAGAATTATAGGCCCATCTCACTCCTGAGCTATGTCTACAAGCTGTTTTCGAGAGTCATTACGAACCGTCTCGCGCGCAGGTTTGACGACTTTCAAGCTCCCGAACAAGCCGGATTCCGTAAAGGCTGCGGCTTTTATTACTTAGCCTCAAGTCTAGAATGGTAACCCCATTTAGAAATTTGAAAAGTCCTGACAAAAAGCCTGACATTTAAATAAGAGTCCGGACATTTTAGTCACAAAATCCAAACATTACCCACTTAGTTACAGCACAGCGCACTTTTCTTTTTTTTTTATCCCCGCACCCCGTAAGGTCAAAAAAAAGAGTGCGCTGAAATATATAAAACCGGCCAAGTGCGTGTCGGGCCACGCCCAGTGTAGGGTTCCGTAGTAGCCCGTTATCACAATGTAGTACGATTCTGTTGTTCTTTATTCTGAATATAAAAAAAAAATCTTATTTTCTTTTTCAATGCAAGTCTTTACCCGTTATAAACAAGCAACTACTTCATCTTAGTCACTTTAAAAGATTAATGCTAAGGATTTTGTATTTGGTACAAAATTATCCAACACCCAAGTTCAACGACTATTACTGCTAAACTAATAAAGTTATCTTAACCGCTATACTTTTTCTTTAAAGTTCATGAAATGCACTATCATCGTGAATTTTTCCAGATTTTTCAAGCCAGCAGTTTACGTTTTAGAGGGAGGGGGACGCCCTACTGGAACAAAAAATTGCGCTTTAAAGTTTAATATTTCGTAAATGGTGCATTAAATCGAAAAATAATTTTAGCAACCCTCAAGTCATTTTAGAAGACCTATTCAACGATACCCCACACGATGGGGTAGACAACGAAATAAATATTCATCCCCACTTCACGTGCAGAGGAGCTACCCTAAAAAAAAATATTTTCAAAATTTTTATTTTACCACTTTGTCGGCGTAATTAATATACGTACTTCTACAAAATTACAGTTTTCTAGTACTAAAGGTCTCTTAGCAAAACCTCGGACAGACAGACAGACAGACGGACTTGACGAAACTATAAGGGTTCCTTGTAGGAACTACGGAACCCTAAAAAAATATTACCTATACCTGAAAAGCGTTGTTTGATTATTTTACGTAAAACTATTTTTATTTTGAAGAATATATTTTATGTTTATACAAAATTTTCTTTGATCTCGTTAGGTTGATTGATAAAGAAGTATACTTATTTTGTTTTCAGATGAATGACAAGTTAATAAATATTAAAGACTTATTTGGTATTACTTGTATAAGTTTTATTACTCGTATACCATCTAAGCCAAAAAAATCCGTACAAATTTAAGAGCCGGACCCAGAGGACACGGTGGAGCACACGGTGGAGATCTGCCCCGCTCGGGCGGAGCACCGCACCCGTGTCCTCGTAGAGGCGACCTCTCGCGTCCGGCCCTGGTGCAAGCCATGGTCTGGAGCGAGAGGGAGTGGGAGGCAGTCACCTCCTTCTGCGAAGCAGTCATGCTTGCGAAGGAGGTGGCGGGATGGATGAGGGAGAGAGTCTCCCGTCCCAGCAGCCGCGGGAGACGCTCCGGGCGTCGGGAGCCACGGGACGACTCCCGGCCACCGTAGGCGCGGGCCTGCGGACGAAGAGTAATGGGTAGCTCACCGTCTGATCAGGACCAGGCCCGTGCCGGATGGCGCGTACGTGTTCCACGCGCGCCTTAATGAGATGTCAGCATCATTTTATTTACTGACTAGCTGCGCCCCGCGGTTTCACCCGCGTAATTGTCGATCCCGTGGGAATATCGGGATAAAAAGTAGCCTATATGTTAATCCAGGGTGTCAGCTACCTCCATACAAAATTTTATCAAAATTGGTCCAGCCGTTTGAGCGTGAAGAAGTAACAAACATATAAACACACACACACACTCACACACACACTTTCGCCTTTATAATATTAGTGTGATGTGATTACCGCTGGCCCAAAACAATAAGGGCTAAGGAAGGAACACGGGTGGGTTTTAGTCAGTAAGAGTCTGACACTCCCTTCCGCTCCGCCCAGAGAAGGACCCCTCATTTGATGATATCTCCAATTATATTTTTTCGTAATTTTTGACGTTCAAAAGTGCCTTTTAAGTAGGCACTTAAAAGGCACTTTAAATAAATGTTTTGACTTTGACTTTGACAAAAAAAAAAGGTCCGGACAACAGTCTAGAAGGCCGGACATGTCCAGACAAATCCGGACGGATGGTAACCCTACACAAGTCCCTCTATTCGTTCGTTTCAGCCGATAGACGTCCACTGCTGGACATAGGCCTCCCCCAATTTTGGGGGGGGGGGGAGGGGGGGGGGGGGGTTTCCATAATCGCCACGCTTGGCAGGCGGGTTGCCGATCGCAGTATGGTATGATGGTGGAATAAATAGAGAACGCTGCTGCCCATTCTCCGGTAAGACCCTCTAAGTAAGTCCCTCTATTACTATAATATTAATATAAGATTAGTACCATAAGTGCACAGATTACATGTGGCTACTACTACAATGTAAACCAAAGCAACATGGAATAGGAAGACCTACATATACAAGTAATATTGCGCACTATAGGTAGGTACCACATGTACCACATGATTAGTAAAATCCGGTAATTTTTCTTCTAGTCATGCAATGTTGCTCATTCAAATCTGAAGGCGCGCCGGCGCTGGATAAACCACGCAAGTAACTTGTACTTATCGCTTTGTTTGGCAATGTAGGCGGCATCATCCACTGTGCGACCGACGACCACACTACACACGAAACAAATGCTAGCGAACCCAAAATTAAAACAAATGAGACCGAAAAGTTTAATAGTTCCTACAAAAATAATAAATACCACTTATAAAAATAACGGAGCAATTTTATCATTAAGTGTAATGTGTAGTGTTTTGTTTGTTTCGAATAAAACGTTTAAGAGTTACATTGCAAGAACTATTAATAGGTGGAATATAAGTGGATAATATGTTGACATTTAGCACAGTCATTGTTTTTGTTTGCATTCAAGGGATTTCCACGTCACGTAGGTACTAAAGCATCACTAACACAGGTGTCCAACGACCGTCCAACGACCGACAGTAATCAGCCCGACAAAATTCGGCGAGAATACCTAGAACATTCCAGAATTCAAATATTGATCTGTAAACAAGTATTGATTATGGGGATCAACATTAAATGTCGACCGATGTCCCACGACATGTCGGGCGACACCTGTTTTGTCGTTCACTTTCCTGAGCCAGTCCGGACGCTATTCTGAAATTAGTTACACAATACAGATTTAAATTAAATTAGCTAGCGAAACTTTGCAGACGTATCGACAACTAAACACGATGATATAAAAACGAAAAGATTTGATGTGTTTTTTTAGTGTTCTACGACCGCTGCACTCTGGTTATAAAATGATAAATGATTTATTTTCTGTAAGTAGTTTTGTACAAACACTTGTACACGTGTTATGTTTCCTTTATGTTCCGGGCAAGCGGTAACCCTTTCGGACAATCCTGCTGACCCGGCAGGCTTCGGCCTTAACGGACCCCTTCAGATGATGCTGATCTTTGGGGCACGCGTGGAACACGTACGCGTCGTCCTGGCATATAGTACGGCCTGGTCCTAATCGGACGGTGAGCTACCCATTACTCTACGTCCGCAGGCCCGCGCCTACGGTGGCCGGGAGTCGTCCCGTGGCTCCCGACGCCAGGAGCGTCTCCCGCGGCGGCTGGGATGGGAGGCTCTCTCCCTCATACATTCCGCCACCTCTTTCGCTACTGACTGCTTCGCAGAAGGAGGTGACTGCCTCCCACTCCCTCTCGCTCCAGACCACGGCTTGCACGAGGGCCGGACGCGAGAGGTCGCCTCTACGAGGACACGGTGGCGGTGCTCCGCCCAAGCGGGGCAGACCTCCACCGTGGAGCACTCGGTGGAGTGTGTCCTCTGGGTCCGGCTCTTTAACGAAGTTATAGGGTGTCGAAAATGGCCTGAACTGCTTCGAGAAAAGGATGGTACGGCCGTGCCCCTTTTTGCTCGACTTGGTGGGGGCACTCCCGTGCCCCCAGATTTCATCCCATTTTGTTTTCGCGCGATGTCATTGGTTCACTGCCTTAGAAAA
This sequence comes from Mesoligia furuncula, assembly GCA_916614155.1. NCBI lineage: Eukaryota > Metazoa > Arthropoda > Insecta > Lepidoptera > Noctuidae > Mesoligia > Mesoligia furuncula. Next base: position 4,473,571 of record OU744810.1, read on the forward strand.
TTGATATTTCACATTATACAACATCTTGCGTAAATGAAAGAAAGGACGCTCTTCAAAGCCAACGGGCTTGTAAAACTCGAAGGGACATAATATTTTGATTTACGTTGGTATTATTATGATTTATTTTAGATTTAATTTGATTTAAATGATAATTGATGTTTGGTAATGAGTGTTTACCTGATATAAATAAATGTGTTATTATTTATATATTAGGTACATTTAAAGGGGCCTACATGACCTAAAGCGCGGTCAGTATCGTACTGCATAGACTATAGAAAGAGAAGCGCGATGACACAACCCTGGTAATTTATAGCAAAATAAGAAGCAAAATTATCTATTTACAAAAAAATGTATTATTTGGACTAAATTAAAACACTGGTGCTTTAGTATGTTGCTTGTAGAATAATCTGACAAAAAATCAGATTGAATTTATGTAGGTATATTACCTAGTATGGTTTTAATTGTAAAAAGAAAGTTTTTAGCGGTATCTTCATGATTTTTTTCTATCGTATCAAATTAGTTGTATTATATTTTCAACACACTATCTACCTAGCATATATACTGAAGACTATCACATATTTTTCTAATTTTGTTTGCTGTAGTCGATCATATACTTTTATTGCTTCTAATTCTTGCGTTTAGGTCCTGCAATCCCTGGTAACTTACTTCCATGCGGTCGTCCACCAAATGAAGCAAGTCTACTCCAAAGGAGAGGTCTACTACGATGACCGTAGTTTCGGGCGAAATAACGGCCGCCTCCTTCTCCTTATCACTTACAGACATAAGATTAGTTCGGATTCCGAACTAAAAACGAATGTCAACACGATTTGACAGTTGTCCCAACGCCCGATGTGATAGTGCGAGTTATTCCGGGCCTGCCCGAGAAATTCAATTTGACACTTGTTTTGACGGATCAGCTACTTTCGGTTGGACGTAGTAATAATAACCAGAAAAAGCATTACCGACTTTAGATTTTATCAAGTAAGTCCTCTCAAGGTTTAAGTAATTAAGAAAGAAAGAAAATACATTTATTTAGCACAGACTAAAAGACACACAATACACCAGATAGATAATAGTAGTACATCAGATAAAAAACAAAAAAAAGAGATAAAAATCAAAAGTGCAAAGTCCGATGTAAGAAATTAGCAGGAATGTGTGCCTCACGGCTGCGCCAAAAAGGCCTAGTTCAGCAAAAAATGCCTAAATTAAATTCCTTGTTAGTTTTTATTCAAGTGGTTCATGGCCAGGCAGATCACGATATAGCCATTTCTACGACCGGACCACGACATGTGCAAGAACATCATGTACCCTCCTGGGTAATACCTTGATTTAAAAGAGTGTCCATGGAGTTTGTTGCTCGTTCTTCTCCATAGTGACCTACGTTTTGGAATGGGCAACTAGCTTCAACTTTCCGACTAACTGGTACACTATTTAATTTTGACAATCCAAAATGCCTGTACAATATTTAATTGAAATAAATGCTTTGAGTTTGAGTTGTGAGTTTGCAGGCACGCAGGCGTTCATTGATTCTCAAAAAACGTAAAAATTCGCAAGCAATTGCTACTGAAGGCTGCGGGTGTCGACCTCACGACGAGCTGCTTCTCACACGGATAACTGAACGTCGCTTGCTTCCGCGTCACCAATCCTGACTATCTTTATATTTTGGCTGCTGAGACCAAAACTACAAACCTAGTATGCAATTTTTGAAGTGAAAACTTCTTTAGCGGCGTTGTACACTTTGGGTAAAAAATGTTAAACTCGCATCAGGTCACGTGACCCTGATCGTAAGATTCGTAAGATGAGACGTGCTAAAGATAGGCAATCCACCGGGTTTAACCCCGGTGCTTTTGATAATGTAATGTTTGAGGGCTATTGAATAAAAGTCGAGCGTTCCACACGAGAGCTATAATTCAACAGAACCGCGAACACTTAAATCTACCGACCTACTTACAATCTAATTATTATAAATCTACCTACATTACACTCCTTCCTACTAAATTACTACTACAATTATGAACTAACAACTTAATAACTAACATAACTATAATAACAATACTTAATCTAAACCTTATTATTACGAACCTTAGACCTACACTGTCTAACGGCACGTTGTGGAGTCTGTGGCACTTGAGGCAAGGCAACCTGACTCTCAGCTGGAACCTGGACCTCTGCAGGTGCATCATTAATAGGCTGAGCCGGTGACGCCACTCCGCGCGGCGACACGACGCCATCCGGCGACCCCTCCGACTGAGCCCGCTCACCACTACCACTGCTGTCATCCTCCTTACCAGTCGTCTGAGAATCTGTGACTGATCGCTCCGTAATACTAGGACCACTAGATACTAATGATAATCTGTTCCCTGTTCTTCTACGTAATTGATCAATATGCCTATGGACTATTTCCCCACTTTGACCCTGGACTCGGTAGTCGCTAGGACCCCGACTATCTATTACTCGACCGGGAATCCATCTCTCCCCTTTTAAGTATTGTCGATACCATACCTCTTCTCCTTCACCCCCAATGTTCCTATTCGCCCCCTGTGCAGATTCCGCCTGTCGTTGTTGTGCTCGATGTACCTTGTTTTCCCTATCCGGTTTAATAGTATCCAGTCGTGTACGTGTACGCCTGCCTAATAAAATCATTGCGGGGCTTTCTCCGGTTGTCGAATGTTCTACGTTCCTATAATGCAGTAAAAATGTCCACAATGCCCTATCTATATTGTGTTTCTCTAAAGTAGCCTTTTTTATGACTCGTTTTAGTAGTCTAACTGCATTTTCTGCTAATCCATTTGAAGCGGGGTGGTATGGAGCTGTAAAAATGTGTTCTATCCCGTTATGTTTTGTAAATTCATGAAATTCTTTCGATGCGAACTGTGTACCATTATCGCTGACTATTTGCCTGGGCAACCCCCATCTACTAAATAACTCAGTTAATCTATCTATGAGACTAAAAGCTGAAGTGCTTGAAACATTGAAAACCTCCAACCATTTAGATGTAGCATCCACTACAACTAGGTATGTTCTACCGCCTATCGGTCCCATATAGTCAATATGTATCCGGCTCCATGGTCGGTTTGGCCAGGGCCACATGCGCGGCGTCTGCCGAGGCGGCGCGTCCGCCTGGGCTGCACACACTTCGCACGCCCGACACATGTGTTCCACTGCTTCATCTACCCCGGGCCACCATACATAGCTACGTGCTAAAGCCTTAGATTTCACTATACCCATGTGAGGTTCATGCAACATTAATAGCACTTTACTTCTACACGCTTCCGGTACCACTAACCTGGGCCCCCACATAATACATCCTAATTCTTCGTATAGTTCATTTCTCCTGTTAAAGTACGGTTTTAAGTTGCTCAAGTCACATTCATTTGGCCAACCATCTCTCAGGTAACTTAATATTTTTGACAGTTCCGCGTCTCGCATTGTTTGATTTTTAATCTCATTATAATCTATTAACAATGACTGTTGCACAAAATGTAAATGAGTTTGCTCCGGCTGTGTGGCCGTAGTCGTTTGTTTACTCGGAGCTAGCGGTAACCTTGAGAACCCGTCCGCTCCGTTTTGATCGGTGCGCACGTACTCAATATTAAATGTGTATGCTGATAAGATGATAGCCCATCTTTGCATTCGGCTCGCCACCATAGTCGGTATTCCTGTATTTGGACCAAATATTGATACTAACGGCTTATGATCCGTACGTAGGGTGAAATTACGCCCGTATAGATACTGGTGAAATTTATTAACACAAAATATAATCGCTAGCGCCTCGCGATGTATTTGTGAGTAATTTTTTTCTGCTTCTGTAAGTGTGCGCGACGCGTAGGCTATCGGCCGCTCGCCCCGTTCGCTTGGCTGCGAGAGGACCCCCCCTACCCCACGCGCGCTCGCGTCACATGTCAATAATAGTGGTTTCTTAGGATCGTAATGAGCCAATACATCCGCGCCCCCTAGTATTTTTTTAATTTCCACAAAGGATTTTTCGCACTCAATCGACCAATGCCATTGTTTACCTTTCTTTAATAGTTCATAAAGAGGTCCTAACCTACTACTCATATTCCTAACAAATTTTCCATAGAAGTTTATGATTCCTAAAAACGACCTTAACTCTGTTATGTTTGACGGACGAGGGATATTAATTATGGCCTCCACCTTGGCCGGATCTGTTTTAATTCCCTCATTATTAATTACATATCCCAAATATCGTACTTCTTTTACTAAGAATACACATTTGCTACTTTTCAACTTTAAACCGGAACGATGTAATCTACTAAAAACCTCTTCTAATGCTTCTAAATGTTCTTTTTTGTTTTTCCCTCCTATTATCACGTCGTCGAGGAATATTTCTACGTTAGGAATTCCCTTCAACAAATTGCACATGATTCGCTGAAAAATTCCTGGACTTGAAGATAGACCGTATACTAATCGATTATACCTATAAAGACCCCTATGTGTATTGATCACTGTATATTCCTTAGAATCATCGAGTTCAATTTGATTATAGGCTTGGCTTAAGTCTATTTTTGAAAAATAATTTGCTCCGCTAAGTTTAACTATTAAATCCTCGATTCTAGGCAATGGATAGCGATCAGTAAGTAAGACGGGGTTCACGGTCGCCTTATAATCGGCACAGATTCTCAGCGACCCATCTGGTTTATTTACCGGTACGAGTGGTGAGGCCCAGTCGGAACAGTCGACGGGCGCGATGATGCCGTCGCGCAGCATGGCGTCCAGCTCGGCGTCGAGCCGCCCGAGCAGCGCGTACGGTACGGGCCGCGCGCGGTGGAACACCGGCGTCGCGCCGTCGCGCACGCGCAGCGTTGCCTTGCCCCCAGTGTACAGCCCCAACCCACCGCTGAATAATTCCTTAAACCTGTTCAACAATACATTAATCTCATTAGACATGTTGACTTCTTTCCAACTTACATTGTTACAGTTGCTAAAAACTGGAATTTTTATTTTTAATTCTGTTAACCACTGTCGCCCCAGTAATGAAGTGGTACCTCCCTCAATTACAAATAATTCTAGTTGTTTACTACAATCCCCGTAAACTACCATGGGTTGGAACATTCCTAAGGGTTTCACTTTTGAGCCATCATAAAAGTTTAATACTATATTACTTGGTTCTAGTATTTGTGAACTGTAATACTTTTTATACGTTGCCTCACTAATGCACGATACCGCGGTACCAGTGTCGACCTCCATAGGAATAGTAACGTTATCAATACATATGGGCAACTTTACCGCTCTGTAATCGTTCAAACACAGATGATGAAATTCCTCTTCGGGTAGATGTTCACACGCATCCCCGTGGTACGCTGCCGAATGCCTGGGCTCTGTGCCTTTTCCTGCGTTCGCCGCCCTGTCCGGGCACACGCGTCGCAAGTGTCCCGGTTGCCTGCAGCTGCTGCATACGTAGTTACGGAACCGACACTCGGAATATGAATGCTCCGTCGCTCCGCACCCCGTACAACTCAGCACCCGGCCGCCACTGCTTGCACCGCCGCGGCCGCCAGCTTGCGGCCGCAAGCTAGTTGCGGGGCGGTGCCGTGCCCCCGCCGCTGTCGCCGCCCGGACGACGCGCGCGCCCCGCGGCGCCCGCTGTCCCGCGCCGCCGCCATCTCGCCTGCTGCCGAGCGCGTGCACCGCCTGCTCCGGCAATGCCCCGCTTCCTGTTACGTCACCTCCGCCGCCCAGCGCCTTTGTCTCCACCGCGGCCGCGTCCCGTTCCGCCGCTTCTAATGAACTCGCCAACCTTACCGCGTCCGTGTACGATATTGTGTCGGTTTCCGCGAAAAGTCGTTGACGAATTATGTCACTCCTTAGGCCGCAGACGAACTGATCCCGTAAATTCTCGTTCAACCCTTCTTTGAATTTGCAATGTCGTGAGAGTTTCTTGAGCTCGGCTACGTACGCTGCTACGTTTTCCTCGCTAGCCTGTCTCCGTTGCTTAAACCGGTAACGTTCTGCGAGTACCGACGGCGTTGGTTCTAGATGTTGACTTAATAGCTCCACCGCTCTGTCATACTTTAACTCCGCTGGCTTTTTGGGACTTGCGAGATTACTCAACAATTCATACGCCTCGTCCCCCATGACAGCTATTAGCGTAGGTAATTTCGTCTCGTCATCGATTTTATTCACTTTAAAGTACATGTCTAACCGGTCCACATATACTGACCACGTGCCGGTCTTTACGTCGAATTCTTTAATCTTTCCTATCGACATCGTACGTATCTTATGTTCGTACACTCGCGCGACTGATCAAAATTATGCACTACACCTTATGAATCACACGCGAAATTATTTTTTTTTTTTTTAATCCTCGTCGCCACTGTAATGTTTGAGGGCTATTGAATAAAAGTCGAGCGTTCCACACGAGAGCTATAATTCAACAGAACCGCGAACACTTAAATCTACCGACCTACTTACAATCTAATTATTATAAATCTACCTACATTACAGATAAACACCCGATAAACACCCGTAAACACCCATAAACACCCACTAAATTGGGTTTTTTATCAAAGCACCGGGTTTAAGCCCGGGTAGATTACCCATATATAGACGTAACCCTGATCGTTAGATGTCACGTGACCCTGATCGAACATTCGTAAGAATCCAAAATATCAAAAATTGAAAACAAGTACACAGGATCAAATTACAGACAGACAGACAGACGGTGACGGTGACGGTGACGGTGAAGAAGATGGTGACGGTGACGGTGACGGTGACGGTGTCTGTGAAGGTGACGATGACGATGACGGTGACGGTGACGGTGACGGTGACTGTGACTGTGACGGTGGCGGTGACTGTGACTGTGACTGTGACGGTGACGGTGACGGTGACGTGACGGTGACGGTGACGGTGACTGTGACTGTGACGGTGGCGGTGACTGTGACTGTGACGGTGACGGTGACGGTGACGTGACGGTGACGGTGACTGTGACTGTGACGGTGGCGGTGACTGTGACTGTGACTGTGACTGTGACGGTGACGGTGACGGTGACGTGACGGTGACGGTGACGGTGACGGTGACAGTTACAGTAAACAATGTTAATATTCAAGTTTTCACTTCTGCCGGCACTCCCGGAGTGCAATCCGTCGTTTTTTTTTTAATGTCGCAGCATCATGCTGAGATAGGAGCCTTTTGGCTTCATATCGGACTTACTGTTTCATTTTCCTATTGTTACTTTTCTTTTATACCTATAACTTGGATTTTTATTTTACTGTGTTTAGTTTAGTTTGTGATCTTCCTGTACGAGTCGCAATAAATACTTTTTCTTCTTTCTTTCTTTTTCTTTTTTTCAGTTGGCTGTTCTGACAGTTATTTTAGTACCAGCAGCGCCCCCCGGTTTTACCCACATAAATATCGATACTGTAGGAATATTAGGATAAAAAGCACAATATGATTGTGTTAATCCTGGTTATAAACTATCTGTGTACCAAATTTCATTCAAATCCGTTTAGTAGTTTTTTCGTGACAGAGTAACAAACATCCATCCTCACAAACTTTCGCTTTTATAATATTAGAAGGATATTAGTTGGATTACGAAGTAGGATATAAATAGGATATTGTGGTGTCTCACGACGTCCACGCGAACAGTCGCTGGCAGAAGCAACATCTTTACACTAAAATACCTACTATTATTAAAACCTCTCAAGGTTAAAATTAATTAAATTCCTTGTTAGTTTTTATTTACGAGTGTATATTCTTTATACAAGTTTAATATAAAAACGACCGCTCACACTTTTACTGGTAAACTAGTCTCTAGAAGTCTAGACTGTATAGTAGTTGGAAATGTTTTATTAGGTTATAAAATATTTGTAGAATTGTTAACGTAAAACAGCGACATTTTATTTTAGTTGCTGTTATTACATCAGAAGTCCTTTTTATTGCCGTAAAAAAACGGGGGTCCCGTGTTTACCCTTTGGGTTATTACTAAGACTCCACTGTCTGTCTGTCTGTCTGTCACCAGGTTGTATCTCATGAACCGTGATGACCGTTGAAATTTTCATAGATGATGTATTTCTGTTGCCGCTATAACAAAAAATACTAAAAACAGAATAAAATAAATATTTAAGGGGGCTCCCATACAACAAACGTGTTTTTTTCGGCGTTTTTGCCTTGTGGCACGGAACCCTTCGTGTGCGAGTCCGACTCTCACTTGGCCAGTTGGTTTTTAACCAGTGCGCAAACTGTAGCCTTAAATTCGGTACGTGATTTTGAATCCGCGTTGAAAATTTATGTCGGTTATCAATAAAAATATTAGCAATTAGCAGAAAAGTGCAATTACCTACGCGGTGAAAATGTGTGACAGAGCAATTTTCAAAAAAGTCATGAAAAAACGCACACATACATACTCTTATTATTAATCTGTTAAAATTATTATTTATTTTACCTATCTCTGGACCATGGGGTCCCGGTCCTTTGGAAGGCGTACGAGGGGCTTAAGCCAACTCGCAGAGGCTTAAGAAATTTTAATGAAATGCGGCACCAAACGACGATTATCACTGTATGCACTATGCAAGTGCACCCAAGGACCCCAAACCATGGTTTGTGTAGGACTATTGCAGGATATATAAAATAAAAAGTTGGACTATGGGTTTGGGTGGCTAAAGTGGACTGGTTATCAAGGACTATGGAAGAACTATGACCCCTGCCTGATCAATGTTTTATATATACACGGATAAAATGGCAAGGGGTGACTTGCACACTCAATAATGGGCCCCAATTGTTATTATTATGTTGCCGTGCCCTAACCGGGTTTCATGTTGGAACTTACTTATATACAGTGACAACTAAATGTACATACACATGAATGCAATAAACAATTTGATTTTTTTTTATAACCTACAAATAATTTCATCCCCTGCGTTGAAATTATTCGTGGGCTATTAAAAAAAAGATTCAAAATCATGTACTTACTCAATTCATGGTTACACTTTGCGCACTGGTTAAAAAATTATCCTGTATGAACAAAATACTGCGATCTGCGATTACCTACTTATAACAGTTTTTGTTCAATGGATTGGCATTGAACAAAAACTGTTATAAGTAACTGATAATTAATTTATAATGGGTTAAAGCAACGGTCTATACGGTCGGTCGGTGTCTGTGTGGTGCCGGACTTAAAGAATAGCACCACCCCTTACTTCCCGTGGGTGTCGTAAAAGGCGACCAAGGGTCTTACCGGAGAATGGGCAGCAGCGTTCTCTATGCATTCCACCATCATACCATACTGCGATCGCCAACCCGCCTGCCAAGCGTGGCGATTACGCCAAACCCCCCCCCCCCCCCCCCCCCAAATTGGGGGAGGCCTATGTCCAGCAGTGGACGTCTATCGGCTGAAATGATGATGATTTATTTTACCTATCTCTGGACCATGGGGTCCCGGTCCTTTGGAAGGCGTACGAGGGGCTTAAGCCAACTCGCAGAGGCTCAAGAAATTTTAATGAAATGCGGCACCAACCGACGATTATCCCTGTATGCGCTATGCAAGTGTACCCAAGGATAACCCCCGGTTGGTGTAGGACTATTGCAGGATATGGAAAAATAAAAAGTTGGACTATTTGGTTTGGGTGGCTAAAGTGGACTGGTTACCAAGAACTATGGAATAACTATGACCCCTGCCTGATCAATGTTTTATATATACACGGATAAAATGGCAGGGGGTGAATTGCACACTCAATAATGGGCCCCCGGAAACGGTCGCTAGCACATAGTGACGTAGCAACATGGGGGCAACATGTCCTGAGGTGCTTATGAGGAGTGGAGAGGTATTCCACGGTTATCAGGACAATCCCGGAAGTACGGTCAAAATCCCTACCAGCATCTTACTGGAATACTTCCTTCGTCCGAGCACGTTTGCTCTTGCGAATCTCCACTCAAGCCGGTCAATAAAGGCAAGAATGAGGTGGGAGCTCTGTTTCTCGTCATTGTTCACTCCAGCCGGACAATAAAGGCGAAAGTTTGTGAGTGTGTGTGTGACTGTGTGTGGGGGTGTGTGTGTGTGTGTTTATATGTTTGTTACTTCTTCACGCTCAAACGGCTGGACCAATTTTGATAAAATTTTGTTTGGAGGTAGCCGACATCCTGGATTAACATATAGGCTACTTTTTATCCCGATATTCCCACGGGATCGACAATTACGCGGGTGTAACCGCGGGGCGCAGCTAGTGTATAATATAATGGAATAATAGGTGTAGATAGGTACCTAGATATAATTATGTTCAAAGGTTACCTGTAAAATAGTCTCCTCTGCACCATTGATGGTGCAAGTCAAACTCCCATGGAAAACTTATGCGGGTGAAACCGTGGGGCGCTGCTAGTAAATAATAATGCCATCAAAACATAACTCGTAAAAAAAGCTAAGTTACGCAACTCAGTTCTTCTACCGTAAAAAGTTGTGAAATCCATGTAATACCAAGTCGGTTAATTTATTCAGTCCCTACTTAAGGGACCTTCTGTCTTAAGTTATTACGTAATTAGTTAACCTAACAACATCTTATAGTGACCATATCAATATTAAAAATCTTTTATGTTTTAAATAGATCGACTTGGCCATCGTATGCAAACACAATGTATCTCACAAGTAATACATATTATATTAAATTAGATTGTTTAATGTTTTCCTTTCCGGTACCTTTTTAACTTTTTTTTAAACATTATCCGTTCCCGTTGTACCGTATGCACCATTGACTTGCACCATCAATGGTGCAGAGGAGACTATTTTACAGGTAACCTTTGAACATAATTATATCTAGGTACCTATCTACACCTATTATTCCATTATATTATACACTAGCTGCGCCCCGCGGTTACACCCGCGTAATTGTCGATCCCGTGGGAATATCGGGATAAAAAGTAGCCTATATGTTAATCCAGGATGTCGGCTACCTCCAAACAAAATTTTATCAAAATTGGTCCAGCCGTTTGAGCGTGAAGAAGTAACAAACATATAAACACACACACACACACCCCCACACACAGTCACACACACACTCACAAACTTTCGCCTTTATTGTCCGGCTGGAGTGAACAATGACGAGAAACAGAGCTCCCACCTCATTCTTGCCTTTATTGACCGGCTTGAGTGGAGATTCGCAAGAGCAAACGTGCTCGGACGAAGGAAGTATTCCAGTAAGATGCTGGTAGGGATCTTGACCGTACTTCCGGGATTGTCCTGATAACCGTGGAATACCTCTCCACTCCTCATAAGCACCTCAGGACATGTTGCCCCCATGTTGCTACGTCACTATGTGCTAGCGACCGTTTCCGGGGGCCCATTATTGAGTGTGCAAGTCTCCCCCTGCCATTTTATCCGTGTATATAAATAAAACATTGATCAGGCAGGGGTCATAGTTATTCCATAGTTCTTGGTAACCAGTCCACTTTAGCCACCCAAACCAAATAGTCCAACTTTTTATTTTTCCATATCCTGCAATAGTCCTACACCAACCGGGGGTTATCCTTGGGTACACTTGCATAGCGCATACAGGGATAATCGTCGGTTGGTGGCGCATTTCATTAAAATTTCCTAAGGGGCCTCTGCGAGTTGGCTTCGGCCCCTCGTACGCCTTCTAAAGGACCGGGACCCCATGGTTCCGAGATATATAAATAAAATAATAATAATTGAATATAGTAAAAAGCGAAAAACCCAAAAAAATACTCAAACCATTTAAGTATTTCAATTAAACCATTTACTTTTGAACTGTCGAGGAGTCGGTTGAGTCAGAAACATGAAGCTATTTGCCCGCCACAAAGCGTAGTATGTTCCTATGGAGAATAACGGACAACAAACTCCATGAACACAATTTAAATCAAAATATTGTTACAAAATATTGATGACACCATCTGTGGTGGAATTAAGTATAGGTACATCATCGGTGCCACACTTTATGCCTGAATCAAAGTCCCTTTCTTAGCTCCACGTAACTACCCAATTCACGCCAAGGTACAGTTCCTTCCTACGGCTGGGGAGTTTGTTGCGCCACTTCTTCTCCTCAGCGAAAGCAATAGGAAGTGGTGAAGGGCGGGCGTTTTGGGGGACTGTGTTATAAGAAAGAAAGAAAGAAAATACGTTTATTTGCGGTAAATATGACGCAATAAAGAACATAAACTAAAAAAAAATAAAATAAGAAAGGGTTGGTGGAAACATGCGTCACATCCACGCAAAAGTATGTGTTTTTAACAATCGAAAAGTGCCCACTCTCAGTCTAATTTGAATAAATGACTTTTGATTTTGGTACTGTTTGTATAACAGTTTAAAAAGTGAGAACGCGAAGTCTTTACTCAACCCGCGACGCTTGAGGCCAACCTCGAAACATAAGTTTGAAAGTAACCCGGGGAGACATCAACCCCTATCACTTATAATTACGAGTAGAAATGAAGATCAATGACTCAAGCTTTTACATTGGCTTATTGCAAATCCCGTAAAAGGAAATGCGGGTGGTCGTTTGCCCTGCAGTGGGACCATTAACACTTTTCCACAAGAGATTGGTAGAAATCTAACTTAGAATGATGTATTAATGATTCTAATGGTTATAATTCTCTAAATAAGTACCTGTTATTGTCGCGAATCATATTATTTATCTGACACTGACCTGCAAATTGCAAAAAACGTAAGCAAATTTGCATTTCGCGGTCTATCACTATCCATTCACTTTTAAACAAAGCATACAAGATATTTTATGCAGTCTAGGTATTTTGTGACTACCTACATAACAACGCCATCACCAACGCGCTACTAGTGGAAAAAAAACCGTTCAAGTGCGTGTCGGACTCGCGCACCGAGGATTCCGTATAAATTTGTAGGTATGTAAGTAGTTTATCACGGATTTTTTTTTTTTTGATGTAATGTAACTACACATTAATGGTTTCCGGAGTTTTTCCTTTACTTGTGCTACATGACATTGCTTCTTCCCAAATTTCATGATTCTAGGTCAACGGGAAGTACCCTATAGGTTTTTATTTCGGAACATAATAATGAAGTTTGATTTTATCACTGCTTCAAAGGATTGCAGCCTTGAGTATTTCAAGAAGGGTCTTGAGTTCTTGACTGACGGACAGACGGACAACGAAGCGGCCTTATAAGGGTTCCGTTTTTATTTTGGGGTACGGAACCCTAAAAACTGATTTAAATAACCAGCCACCACATAATTTAAAAAGAAATAGATATTGTATTGTTTTTTAACAATTTGAAGCCTTGTAGAGGAGCTCCGTTAATAACTTTCCGTAAATAAAAAAAACTAGTGTAACCTTGAATATAATTGGTTTTTGCGGTAGACGAATAAGGTTGTTCTAATAACGATAAGATGTCTACGAGGATAACTAGTGTGCGTGCAAAAACGCAACAAAAAAATACTTCGAATTCACAATCCTGAATACCTACATTTAATTTTTAGTTCCGCAATAAATTGGAACCTAACCGTTCTTATTATTATTTTACGACTTTTTTTAAGACTGGTCAAAACAGCGAGATTATTTTACCATATTTTAGTGTTACCCTGAAGCTGGGTTGTGGAGGTCAGACAGGTTCAGGTTTTTTTAAGACTGGTCAAAACAGCGAGATTATTTTACCATATTTTAGTGTTACCCTGAAGCTGGGTTGTGGAGGTCAGACAGGCAATCGATCCATTTAGAATACTGGTATTCATCTGCATCCAGTTAGACTGGAAACTGATCCCGACAAGCTGGGAAAAGGCTAGGCAGAAAGAATGTAAGTTTCATATAAAAGTATTATAAATATAAACCCTCCGGAATAAATTCTCTAAATTATACTGAAACCCGCATCAATATCCGTTGTGTAGTTTAGCAGAAAAATGCGGTCACATAGACATGTACCGTGACTTTAATTTATAATATTGGGGGTAAATTAATATAAATGTAGAAGATATAGAGAAATAATAATTAAGAATACTGACAGTAAAGAAATACATTTAAGAATTAGTTTTTATTTTCTTTTATTACGCAACAAACTTCTTGTACTTGTAATTTGATAGCAATTTGTAGCTACTACGACAATTATGCTTTAAGAAAAAAAAACGTGTGGGGTCGGAGGACCCCCGGCGGGAACGAAGTTCTTAATTTTTACATTTTTGCAGTCAATCATCTTGGGATTTCATTTTGACCCCACTATCGGCTTCAGCACCCTCGGAAACCATGAAAACGACATCCATGACGAAAAATTTAAAAAAAATTGCAGCCGCCATCTTCACTATCGACTTCAGCATCCTCGAAAACCATGTCAACAACTCTCTCACTCAGACTCTGTCTATTACACAAATAAAAAGTCACATGGAGGGAGCATAACGCTTTTTCGTTACGTGACGATTTCTCTCATTTTACTCCCACCGCAAGCTCCGTAAAAGAACTTTGTTCCAAAAATATGAAGCTCTTGCTATACTCGTAATAGGCTTTTTTTTTCTTTTTGTATGGGAAACCATCAAATGACTCCTCCCGCTCTGGGTGGAGCGGAAGGGAGTGTCAGACTCTTACTGACTAAAACCCACCCGTGTTCCTTCCTTAGCCCTTTATGTTCCGGGCTAGCGGTAACCCTTTCGGACAATCCCGCTGACCCAGCAGGCTTCGGTCCTATGAGGGCCCCTCCTCGATGCTGACATCTCTTTGAGGCGCGCGTGGAACACGTACGCGCCGTCCGTCACGGGCCTGGTCCTGATCGGGCGGTGAGCTATCCATTACTCTCCGCCCACAGGCCCGCGCCTACGGTGGCCAGGAGTCGTCACGCGGCTCCCGACGCTGGGGGCGTCCCCCGCGGCGGCTGAGACGGGAGGCTCTCACCCTGAACCGTCTTGCCACCTCCTTCGCTAGCATAACTGCTTCGCAGAAGGAGGTGACTGCCTCCCCTCTCGCCCCGGATCATGGCTTGCACCAGGGCTGGACGCGAGAGGTCGCCGCCGCTGCCGATCGCCTCTACGAGGACACGGCGGTGCTCCGCCCAAGCCGGGCAGGCCTCCACAGTGTGCTCCACCGTGTCCTCTGGGCGATCCTGGCAATGGTGACACCCGGGCGTTTCCTCCCGCCTGATGATGTGCAGGAACCTCCCGAAACTTCCGTGTCCGGTGAGGACCTGCGTCAGGCGGTAGGTGAGGGTGCCGTGGCGCCTCTCTAGCCACTCCTCAAAGAGGGGTCTTATAGCCGCTATCGCGGCGTGCCCTGCGCTGGGTTGCGACAGTCGCTCTTTCCATGCCGCCATGAGATCGCACCGGAGATCCGTCCGCTCCGCAGCTATTTGCCGCGGAAGCGGATCCTCCCCCCGGCGTAGTGCCTCCGCGCGCCACTCATACAGGCGCGCGAGGACTATCGCCTCCAGATCCCATGGCGGCAGTCCGGCAAGGAGGCTTGCCACCTTGCCCGAGATCGTGCGGTAGCCTCGGATAAGCCTTATGGCTACCACCTTCTGGGGCGCGTTCAGGTAGCGGGCGGCTCGCCGCCGCAGTGAACGCGCCCACACCGGGGCCCCGTATAGGGCCATGGACCGCACGACCCCCGCGTAAAGCCTCCGGCAGGAGGCGTTTGGCCCCCCTCAGGTTGGGCAAGAGCCGCTTGAAGGCGGCCCCGGCCCGTTCCAGTTTGGGGGCCAAACGTCGGAAATGCTCCACGAAGTTCCACCAGCTGTCGATGACGAGACCCAGGTATTTCATCGTCATCTCGACGCCGATGTGAACCCCTCCTACCGTTAGTTGGTATCCCGATGGTGGCGGGTTCCGGGGCCCATGAAACGACATGGCCTCGGAAAAAATTAAAATCGCAGGATAAGCAAAACAATAATCAGTTCTCAGCAGACAAACCAAACACACTTATGGACTGTTCTATTAACACGTCAAAAAAGGAAATAACTCAAAGGAAGGCCACAGAGGCTACCAAATCTGAATCCACTAGGAATAAACGATGCATTTTTAGTGCCAATAAAATAAATAATATTCTATCCATCGCAGAGGACACATTTCAAAACTGTCAGATATGTCACTACATCTCACCAAACTGTGGATTGTTAAAACTTATTAGTAACCTACATCAAAAAGTTATGGACTACACAATGAATGATCATTGTGTCATTTTAGTTGGAGAGGAAGACTTCCAAAATACCAATAACTATGTAGAAATAATAATAGAAGTAAGGAAGATATTAGAAGAGATTAAGCATACGAATGTAATTTTATGTGTTCCGACCTTTAAATTAAGTAATTACTCGAATATATTTAATTGGCGCATAGAGACTTTTATCAATTTATTACATCTTGATTTACAAACATATGGCTACGCAACTGCATTTGACTCTAACTTGGACTTACTTTATGATTTTACTATGTTCTCAAAAGTCAATAGAAAGATAAATTGATTAACACTTGAAAATACTGTTGGAGCTGTCGAAGATTGTAAGACTATCTTTGCATTGTATAGACTCAATTTCCTGTGTATTGTATAATTGCATAGCACAGATGTGAGTTCTATGTACCCTATAGCTACCATTTACCATAGTATTAATATGTCTTTCATTGACTTGAATGTGCCCTGGCGGCTGATAGTATGTCATGCTCACTCAATTGTCTCGCTGACGGTGGCGTGTGTATTGGATCATTTAGCTCCCTTTAAAATGGTTGAGCTGAATGGTGCTGATCTATGCGTCATGTTCGTGAACGGGCGCCGTCAGTTGGGGCTGGTCATCTCTTAGCTGCCTCGGTTTATTTTTAAATATTTTATTTTTGGATTGTTGTTTTGTTAAGTACTATTTGTTGTACTCTGGACGCTTTTAACGTTTTACGTCTTTTTTATTTATTACATCGTTCTCACATTATATAATTTTAAATTAAATGATATACTAAAATTTTTGTAAAACATAATTTAAAAAGAGTGTCCATGGAGTTTCTTGTCCGTTCTTCTCCATAGGTAAGTACACGCCTCGCGCCTGCGCGTCCTTGGCTATATAAAGCGCGCTGAGAGCCGCGCCGCTGCCGCCCTGGCTGGAGGCCTCAATTTATTGTGGCATCCACAGGAAAGCCCGGTTAAGCAGTAGACAACCTCACAGGTTGAACTGCGAGATGCCAATAAGGATTCAGTTATTCGTAGCGAACGCACATCCTGGAGAGTATAGGCGAATAGTTGCATTCGATTATTGCGATTTACTTGAATACTGACTGTTTGCATATTTCATTTATTTATATTTTAGGGTTTGTAGGTTAGGTTCTTTTTCTTAATTTTCTTTAAAATTTTGTAAATAAATATTGTAAATATTTATTATAGGTTAGGCATTTCTTTCCCTGATTTTCGGTATACTTATCTTAATTTGTATTTAGGGTTTGTATATAAATATTATAAGTATTTGGTATAGGTTAGGCATTTCTTTTCTTGATTTTCTTTATTAAGTGGACGTAGTTTAGCAGATAGGACTCAACAAAAAAAATTACAAACAAAAAAAATCGTTAGTCTGTGTAATACAACTTGACTTATGAAAATATTAGTATATTAGCCCGTAGGAGACAATATTTCAAATAATTCCATATACAACATTATTGCAGCAATACACACCTAAACATAAAACCTCGATAACTCAAAAATAACTTTTTGTGGGTTGAGTCCTTTCTGCTAAACTACATCCAAGTATAAGTTCATTAGCTCAGGTTAGTAATTAATTTTTCTAGCAATTCTTTTGTTTTATAAAGTTAGTACGTTTGGTTTACACGTCTTAACACTTATTACTTAAACTGTGATAATTTGAGACTGTATAATAATCTGCAAGTATTTATAATTTAATTGTTTACGATAAGTACGTGTTTACTAAATAACTGTGTGTTAAGTAGTACGTACTATTTTATTGTAAGAATGCCCCGAAGAAGATCCAACCTCTCCCAATGTAGCAGAAATGCTAAAAGGATGAGATTAGTTCGATCACAGGAATCTGAGGAAGGTCGTGAGGCAAAGCTCTCTGCAACTCGGGAACATCAGGCTGGTTCTCGAATGATGACAACCCGAAATAGGGAAAACGGGGAACAACGAAAGGCACGTTTATCTGTCGATCGCGAAGCTCACGCGCTATCGCGTGAGTCTGAGACTTTTGCTGACAGGGAAACCCGCCTGAGCTCCCAGAGAGTACGGACAATGAATGCTCGATCCCAGGAGACACAGGACGAACGGGAAATACGTCTTACTACCGATCGTGAAGCTCATGCACTATCGCGTGAGTCTGAGACTTTCACTGAAGTTTTAGCTGGCTGGCAATCATAAGTATATATATATAGTCACTACCTAGTTTATATGTAATAAAGTAAATCTGTTTTGTATTTAATTACACTGAAAAAAATGTTTCGATCTAAGTAACCAAAACTTTGTCTACCAGTTACATAAAATTAGTGACAACCGAACCTGTGTAACACATAACAAAAGCCAGTTGGGTTACTGGAGTAATGTAGCTTATAACTAATCTATTTTTGTTTTGTATTGCTAATTTTCCTTGCTCGTTGTTCTCAAACCGTTTGTTTACGGTTTAAATCATTACAAATTAGCATTTGCATAACTTTTCTGTCAATATAGCACCTCATTTATGTTCCAGTAAGATATCTGTTTGTCTATAGGTAATTGTATTTGTGGTTATATTACTTGAACGGTTTGTAAATTAGTACCAAATAACATTAATAACGCAACTAGACAAAATCAAACTGGTTGCTAATTTAATTGTAAAATTGATTCTTTCTTCTTTTTTTTTTGACGTTGATTTATATTCTGTAATTACTTAAACTCACACCCTGACTTATTACTTGTAAATTTTTATTTAAATGAAAATCGTTTATTTTTACCATGTTTGTAAATATGTGAGCACCATGTATCTATTACATAATTAATTTATGTCATGTTTTCATTTTTAATTCTTTTACCTATTTTAGTATAGCAATTTTATTTTATTTTAGGTGCATCGTCTTCACATATTATTATATAATTAATGTATACAAAATATTGTAAAACATTTTAAAAGAGTAACGGTGGAGTTTCTTGCCCATTCTTCTCCATACGAAAACTACCTTTTGGAATGGGCGACTAGAATCAATTCTATTTTTTCGTAATTTTTGACGCTCAAAAGTGCCTTTTAAGTGCCTACTTGAAATAAATGTTTTGACTTTGAACTTAACTTTCTCATTTTTTTACCAAACATTTTTGCAGCGTGTAGTCAAACTTCCCAGAAAGTTTAACTGATTAGTTTTGCTGCCTTTCCAAATGCTTTGACTGACATTAACAAAATTAATTTGTTATTTTCAACTTAGTAGTTTGCTAATATAGCGCCTAATAGTTTTGATATAATATGAATTAATAGTTATGCTATATTGATATAACTGTTTTGTTATATATGAATGAATAGTTATGCTATATTGAGATAACTGTTTTGTTATATATGAATGAATAGTTATGCTATATTGAGATAACTGTTTTGTTATATATGAATGAATAGTTATGCTATATTGAGATAACTGTTTTGTTATATATGAATGAATAGTTATGCTATATTGAGATAACTGTTTTGTTATATATGAATGAATAGTTATGCTATATATAGATAACTGTTTTGATATATAGGGTGTTAGGTAGCTGGATGCAAAGCCTTAAGGGGTGATAGTTGACATCATTTGAGCATTTTGAGCCATACACATGTCATATAGGAAGTATGTTTTTTAACTGCAAAATTTAGTCAACCAATACCAACTTTAACTGGGAAAAAAACAAAAAAAACATACTTTGGCGAAGACATGGCTCAAAATACATATATAGTGCCAGTTCGGTTTCCGCAAGGGGCGCTCGACGGTGGACGCCATCATGCGCGTGAGAGCCCTCACGACGGGGGACGCGGTGTCCCAGGGTGGGGTCGTCGTGGCGGTGTCACTCGACATCGCCAACGCGTTTAACACCCTGCCCTGGAGCACCATTGTGGAGGCACTCCGGTATCACCGGGTGCCGCCCTACCTCCGTCGAATAGTCGAGGCGTATCTGACGGAAAGAGCCGTCAGCTACCCCGGTCGCGATGGGGAGTGGAACCGGTGAGAGATGTCGTGCGGTGTCCCACAGGGATCGGTCCTGGGGCCGCCTCTGTGGAACATCGGGTACGACTGGGTGCTGCGCGCCGACCTCCCTGATGGCGTCAGCGTGGTTTGCTACGCTGACGACACGCTGGTCCTGGCGCAGGGGAGGTCGCATCAGGCGGCAGCCGACGCGATGACACGCGGGGTTGCGATAGTCGTGGAGAGGATCCGGCAGTTGGGTCTCGAGGTGGCATTGCACAAGGCCGAGGCCATGTCGTTTCATGGGCCCCGGAACGCGTCGCCATCGGGATCCCAACTAACGGTAGGAGGGGTTCACATCGGCGTCGGGATGACGATGAAATACCTGGGTCTCGTCCTCGACAGCCGATGGAACTTCGTGGAGCATTTCCGACGTTTGGCCCCCAAACTGGAACGGGCCGGGGCCGCCTTCAAGCGGCTCTTGCCCAACCTGTGGGGGCCAAACGCCTCCTGCCGGAGGCTTTACGCGGGGGTCGTGCGGTCCATGGCCATATACGGGGCCCCGGTGCGGGCGCGTTCACTGCGGCGGCGAGCCGCCCACTACCTGAACGCGCCCCAGAAGGTGGTAGCCATAAGGGCTATCCGGGGCTACCGCACGATCTCTGGCGAGGCGGCAAGCCTCCTTGCCGAACTGCCGCCATGGGATCTGGAGGCGATAGTCCTCGCGCGCCTGTATGAGTGGCGTGCGGAGGCACTACGCCGGGGGGAGGATCCGCTTCCGCGGCAAATCGCTGCGGAGCGGACGGATCTCCGGCGCGATCTCATGGCGGCATGGAAAGAGCGACTGTCGCAACCCAGCGCAGGGCACGCCGCGATAGCGGCGATAAGACCCCTCTTTGAGGAGTGGCTAGAGAGGCGCCACGGCGCCCTCACCTACCGCCTGACGCAGATCCTCACCGGACACGGAAGTTTCGGGAGGTTCCTGCACATCATCAGGCGGGAGGAAACGCCCGGGTGTCACCATTGTCAGGATCGCCCAGAGGACACGGTGGAGCACACGGTGGAGGTCTGCCCCGCTTGGGCGGAGCACCGCCGTGTCCTCGTAGAGGCGATTGGCAGCGACGGCGACCTCTCGCGTCCGGCCCTGGTGCAAGCCATGGTCCGGGGCGAGAGGGAGTGGGAGGCAGTCACCTCCTTCTGCGAAGCAGTCATGCTAGCGAAGGAGGTGGCGGGACGGCTCAGGGAGAGAGCCTCCCGTCCCAGCCGCCGCGGGAGACGCTCCGGGCGTCGGGAGCCGCGTGACGACTCCCGGCCACCGTAGGCGCGGGCCTGCGGGCGGAGAGTAATGGGTAGCTCACCGCCCACCGCATGATTTCCCATACGCAAAAAAAAAAAAAAAAAGGTAACATTTTTAGTACGGCACTTGGTATCTGGTTTAAGATGATTGTTCATTATGCTCCACATGGTTTTGGATGTATTTTGAGACCGCTTCATTTCCTTAATATGATTAAATCTCTTTGATAATTTTACACACTTCTTCAAGACTTTTTCATACGCTTTATAGTGTGTTTTAAAAAGTTCGTTATTGGTCTTTTCTACAAATATTTAAAACAATCTTTTGTGCTCACAAGATTTTTTTATACCTACAGTTAAGTAAGGTTTCCGTTTATTAAGTTTGATTTTTACGCGTTTTTTGGGTATAGTTTTATTTAGTAACGTTTGCATCTTGTTATCAAATTCTGTGTAAATTTCGTTAATGTTTTATTTCCGCATAGTGTTTCGTTCCAATCCGTTTGGCTAAGCTTAAGTTTAAACTGTGATATTGATTTTTCATTAAATAGTCTTTTCGTCACGAAGTAGGTAGAAATATGTTGCCCGATTTCCGGTGATTGTTGCGAATAGTTTAGGCTTTTGTGGTCAGAAATACCAGTATCGTCAATAGTCAATTTGTATTGTCTTTGATTGGTGAAATTATTATGCATAGACATGCAGGATGACGTAGTTAGTGTCTGTCTAGTTGGTTCGTTGACAATTTGGTGTAAGTTGTGTTCCAACATTATGTTTTGTAGCCGTTTAAAATTATATGGTTTTTATGAGTTTTTGGCTGTATTTTTTTTAATATTTTTATAATAACAGCAAAAAAAGTTTCTATTTCGCGATCCGGTCTATAAATATTAATTATAATTGTATTTTGTGATATGATTTCAATTACACATTCTATTGATAAGTTAGTACAGTCTTCTAGGTGCACGTATTCTATACCGTGACGTAAGAGACTTTAAACATTGTAATTCCAAGTAAAAGTAGATCGAACCCATCTAGCAATCAACTAGCATTATTTTTGTCATACATTTATATATCATACATTCCAGGTGATATTAATGTCACCCCAAGTGAAAAAAGTTATGTAACGCAACGAATTGTATTTTAGTACTAAGTTATAATAATGAGAATGTTATACTAATTATGATGAACAAAAGTTTTGGTCAATAAATATGTGTTTTTTAATAGATAATAATTCATCACTAAATTGCTTACCAATTTTAATAGACAAAAACAGTAAATATGTTCTTGTAATTAACGGAAAGTGATTTTGTTAAATTGTAATGTTCAGCTTTTTATTTTGTTACTGTTTTATGCAGTTTAAAATTGCTAGTCAATTTGTAAAGGTAGACGCGCATTACTCATACCAATTTTTAACAACAATTTTCTCAAGATAGCTTAACTATTCATTCATATACAGGGTGTTTAGAAGCTGAGTACAAAGCTTTAAGGTTGTGATAGTTGACACTATTTACAACATAGGTATGCTATATTGAGATAACTGTTTTGTTATATATGAATGAATAGTTATGCTATATATAGATAACTGTTTTGATATATAGGGTGTTAGGTAGCTGGATGCAAAGCCTTAAGGGGTGATAGTTGACATCATTTGAGCATTTTGAGCCATGTCTTCGACAAAGTATGTTTTTTTTGTTTTTTTCCCAGTTAAAGTTGGTATTGGTTGACTAAATTTTGCAGTTAAAAAAACATACTTCCTATATGACATGTGTATGTGAATACGTGCACCTAGAAGACTGTACTAACTTATCAATAGAATGTGTAAGTGAATGTTGCGCTGTAGAAATCATATCACAAAGTACAATTATAATTAATATTTATAGACCGGATCGCGAAATAGAAACTTTTTTAGCTGTTATTATAAAAATATTAAAAAAAATACAGCCAAAAACTCATAAAAACCATATAATTTTGAACGGCTACAAAACATAATGTTGGAACACAACTTACACCAAATTGTCAACGAACCAACTAGACAGACACTAACTACGTCATCCTGCATGTCTATGCATAATAATTTCACCAATCAAAGACAATACAAATTGACTATTGACGATACTGGTATTTCTGACCACAAAAGCCTAAACTATTCGCAACAATCACCGGAAATCGGGCAACATATTTCTACCTACTTCGTGACGAAAAGACTATTTAATGAAAAATCAATATCACAGTTTAAACTTAAGCTTAGCCAAACGGATTGCCGCCGTGGGATCTGGAGGCGATGGTCCTCGCGCGCCTGTATGAGTGGCGCGCGGAGGCACTACGCCGGGGGGAGGATCCGCTTCCGCGGCAAATCGCTGCGGAGCGGACGGATCTCCGGCGCGATCTCATGGCGGCATGGAAAGAGCGACTGTCGCAACCCAGCGCAGGGCACGCCGCGATAGCGGCGATAAGACCCCTCTTTGAGGAGTGGCTAGAGAGGCGCCACGGCGCCCTCACCTACCGCCTGACGCAGGTCCTCACCGGACACGGAAGTTTCGGGAGGTTCCTGCACATCATCAGGCGGGAGGAAACGCCCGGGTGTCACCATTGCCAGGATCGCCCAGAGGACACGGTGGAGCACACGGTGGAGGTCTGCCCCGCTTGGGCGGAGCACCGCCGTGTCCTCGTAGAGGCGATTGGCAGCGACGGCGACCTCTCGCGTCCGGCCCTGGTGCAAGCCATGGTCCGGGGCGAGAGGGAGTGGGAGGCAGTCACCTCCTTCTGCGAAGCAGTCATGCTAGCGAAGGAGGTGGCGGGACGGCTCAGGGAGAGAGCCTCCCGTCCCAGCCGCCGCGGGAGACGCTCCGGGCGTCGGGAGCCGCGTGACGACTCCCGGCCACCGTAGGCGCGGGCCTGCGGGCGGAGAGTAATGGGTAGCTCACCGTCCGATCAGGACCAGGCCCGTGCCGGACGGCGCGTACGTGTTCCACGCGCGCCTCAAAGAGATGTCAGCATCGAGGAGGGGCCCCTTAGGGGGCCGAAGCCTGCCGGGTCAGCGGGATTGTCCGAAAGGGTTACCGCTGGCCCGGAACATAAAGGGCTAAGGAAGGAACACGGGTGGGTTTTAGTCAGTAAGAGTCTGATACTCCCTTCCGCTCCACCCAGAGCGGGAGGAGTCATTTGATGATTTCCCATCAGCAAAAAAAAAAAAAAAAGCCAAACGGATTGGAACGAAACACTATGCGGAAATAAAACATTAACGAAATTTACACAGAATTTGATAACAAGATGCAAACGTTACTAAATAAAACTATACCCAAAAAACGTGTAAAAAATCAAACTTAATAAACGGAAACCTTACTTAACTGTAGGTATAATTAAATCTTGTGAGCACAAAAGATTGCTTAAAATATTTGTAGAAAAGACCAATAACGAACTTTTAAAAACACACTATAAAGCGTATGAAAAAGTCTTGAAGAAGTGTGTAAAATTGTCAAAGAGATTTAATCATATTAAGGAAATGAAGCGGTCTCAAAATACATCCAAAACCATGTGGAGCATAATTAACAATCATCTTAAACCAGATACCAAGTGCCGTCCCCCCCGGTGGGTGCCGCATTGTCGAGGCGGGGGGGCTCAGTAGCCGTGGTTTGGACACCCACGGTGAAGCGAAGAGGAACCCGAGGAGGGGCCGCTCGTCAGGTTTTGCCTGTAAGCCGACAACGTAGCGGCCAACAAGTAGGTTGCGGTGCCGCTTCGGCGACATCGCAACTGAGGCGGGCCGTGTTCTGTCAATATAGCACCTCATTTATGTTACAGTAAGATATCTGTTTGTCTATAGGTAATTGTATTTGTGGTTATATTACTTGAACGGTTTGTAAATTAGTACCAAATAACATTAATAACGCAACTAGACAAAATCAAACTGGTTGCTAATTTAATTGTAAAATTGATTCTTTCTTCTTTTTTTTTTGACGTTGATTTATATTCTGTAATTACTTAAACTCACACCCTGACTTATTACTTGTAAATTTTTATTTAAATGAAAATCGTTTATTTTTACCATGTTTGTAAATATGTGAGCACCATGTATCTATTACATAATTAATTTATGTCATGTTTTCATTTTTAATTCTTTTACCTATTTTAGTATAGCAATTTTATTTTATTTTAGGTGCATCGTCTTCACATATTATTATATAATTAATGTATACAAAATATTGTAAAACATTTTAAAAGAGTAACGGTGGAGTTTCTTGCCCATTCTTCTCCATACGAAAACTACCTTTTGGAATGGGCGACTAGAATCAATTCTATTTTTTCGTAATTTTTGACGCTCAAAAGTGCCTTTTAAGTGCCTACTTGAAATAAATGTTTTGACTTTGAACTTAACTTTCTCATTTTTTTACCAAACATTTTTGCAGCGTGTAGTCAAACTTCCCAGAAAATTTAACTGATTAGTTTTGCTGCCTTTCCAAATGCTTTGACTGACATTAACAAAATTAATTTGTCATTTTCAACTTAGCCGCGGGAGAGGAGAGCTGGTATTGTGGTGCGCTGCTCTTCCTACCTTCCGCGGCTTTGACGGGGTCGCCACCGTTCGATGGCGGACGCGGTGGGGCCGCAGTGGAGGAAGAGTATCGGTATGACGTTGGCAGCGCTCCCTATCAGCAGAGGATAGGGAGGGGATTGGCAGGCGGCGGGGCCAATGACCTGACCCGTCGCAGGGCGACCAAGGGTGCCCAGACACGAGGTCATCTGGCGCCCATGTGCTGGTTTGGTCCCTGTGGTGGTCACGGCGTGCTATGTGTTCTGGTGCGCCGGTGATGGGGAGTACTCCCCAGAGGAGGGTCCGGTGACGGACAGCCGCGGCGGATTCACGGATGAGTGCTAACGCGTGCCCGTGTTCCCGCCGTAAGCGGCAGAGGAGGACACCGTGGAGTTTTAGTAGGTTAGAGTCCCACATAACTGCACAATCTCCCCGTGGTAGTGCAGAATGCATGAGCATTTCTCCACGTTTAAAAAAAACAAAGTAACCAAGTGCCGTACTAAAAATGTTACCTTGCGTTATGATGATAATCAAATCACAAGTACACCAACAACGGTTGCTAATATCTTCAACGACTTCTTTGCCTCTCTAGGCGAACCCCTACCCAACAACACGTTGAATACATGCCCAGTTCTTACACCATCAATAAATTCCCTATTTCTTCAACCCGCCACGGAGCGTGAAATATATAATTTAGTACGCAAAATGAAGAACAAGCGCAGTACCGGAGTCGATGAAATACCACCTTTCCTAATTAAAGAATGTATTAATGAATTGACACCACCTATAACCCAACTAATAAATAAATCCTTTGACGAAGGTATATTTCCGGATAAATTAAAAGAAGCTAAACTACGACCAATATTTAAAAAAGGCTGCAAGCCGCAATATCCCTGTTCCTACCGACCAATAGCCCTTCTACCAGTTATATCAAAAATATTCGAAAAAGCAATGTCCACTAGAATCAACAACGTTTTGGAAAAATTTAATCTCTTGGATATAAATCAGTTTGGCTTTAGACAGGAAAGATCGACCATGCTCGCGGTATATAATTACGTTCAAGAAATATATAACTACATTAATGAAAAACAGTATGCCATAGGTTTGTTCCTAGACATGACTAAAGCATACGACAAGGTTTCCCATAACATTGTATTACAAAAATTATATGGCATAGGAATTAGGGGTACCGCCTATAAATGACTAAAATCATACCTAAAAATAGAAAACAATACTTATGTTGAAATAGAGTACTACAACAAAGAAGCGAAAGAAATTCAAATTGTAAAATCACGGACAAAGATTATCAACCACTCCATTCCCCAAGGCAGCGTGATAGGGTGTATATTATTTATTATATATATAAACGACCTACCTAAAATCGTATCGCTATCGTATCGTATCGCTAGTGTTTAGAAGCACTGAGAACACCGAAACTTTGAGCTACATAGAGAATACTTATAAAATAGTTAAATCGGGGTTAGAGAAGCACAATCTACAAATAAATGCAAACAAAAGTAATCTACTACAATTTAGACAAATTAGACAATTTAGACAACTTGGACAAATTACCCCCTATTACTTTTGACCACTTAGATTGTACGAAGTTGTTAAAGGATATAGAAAAAGTTCGTGCGGAGATTGATAAGGTAAAAGCAACATATGCTACCCTTGATCACCTACACGAACTGAGAATTGAGTGTCTGCAAAGCAAAACTTCACCATTGCATCCGGCATCGATTTGTAAAGTGAACATGAAACGAGGTGCTTGGGGTCTTGATAGTGGCCCAATGGGTATTTCTCATCAAATGAACTCAACATTACATGATGACAGCAGTAAAGGTTTGCAACAATCAAACTATTTAGAAAGTAAACAAGATACATTGATTTACCGAGATATTGAGGGGGTAAGCGCGCGGTCGCAATCAGCTGCGCATGATTCACTCATACAGCGAGCACCGTCAGTGCATATAAACGACATACCTACCGTCGTGAGTCCGTCTAATTCCGATTATATTGAGGCGACGCGCACGTCGGCTGCTAATCGATCGCCCACGTCACACGCGCAACAGCCGATTAGCAACAATGAATCAGCTGATGAACATATTTTGCCTACTGTAAATGAGAAGGACGACGATGGTTGGATAGCATATGAAAGTAGGAAAAAACGATATAAGGCTTCAAAATATCGTTTTATTGGAAAGAAAGGTATAGCGAGCGATTTAGAATGTAACTTTAAAGCGGCGGAAGCTAAAATTCCCATATTTATCTCGAATATCCATAAAGGTACACAAGAAAAAGACATTGTTGAGTACATTCGTATGAAGACTCAGGAAACGGTGACCTTGGGAAAAATTAACACAAAAAGGCAAACAGACCATATTGCTTATAAATTCTTTGTGTCTGAACATAAATTACCATTATTTCTAGATGAGAAATTGTGGCCTAAAGGTGTTATTTTCAGAAAATTTGTGCATTACAAGAACAGAGGCACCTCTGAACACGGCCCATTAGATAATAAACATGGATAAAAATTATAGATTCGCCTCTTTTAATTGTAAGAACGTGAAACGTTCTGTGGATAGCATTAGAGAGTTATGTCAGACATGTGACATAATCGCACTACAGGAGACTTAGACTTAGAGATATCTCGTACCTAAGTACTATTCATAACGACTTTGGATACACTGGGACTTCGGCGATCGACGCGGCCGGCGGAATGGTGAGGGGCAGGCCGTACGGCGGCGTCGCACTGCTGTGGAGGAGGAGCCTTTTCGCTGATGTGTCAGTGTTACAATGCGAAAATAATCGTGTTTGTGCGGTAAAAATAGTGACAAGTGATCGGCCAATTATAGTGGTTAGTGTGTACATGCCTACGAACGCAGTGGAAAACTTACCTGAATTCACAGACTGCCTTGGCACGGTAAGTGCTATCATTGATGAATGTGGCGTAGAAACAGTATTTATTATGGGTGACTTCAACGCCCACCCCAGTGAACTGTTTTTCAGAGAGTTTGTGAATTTTTGTAACGAACAAACTTGGACTTGTGTTGATGTGGATATGTTAGGATATATGTCTAATACTTATACGTTTGTGTGTGAAGCGTCTGGGTCTGAACGGTGGCTAGATCATTGCGCTGTGACGCATTCAGCAAAACTTTGTGTTTCTAATGTCTATGTTAAATACGATGCGTTATGGTCTGATCATTTTCCCCTTATTCTTGTGTGTAACTTGAATTTGATAACACCTAAACTACCCATTGCAACTAAAGTTGATAAGTCTGTAGTGTGGGGAGAACGCACTAAGGAACAGATCATAACGTATAGTAAGGAATGCCACAATAGTAGATTGTTATACAAGGGTCGGAAGGAATCAATTCCCATAAGAGGCATTTAGACGCCCGAGCGCAGCGAGGGCGGCTATAGTCCGAGTGGGAATTGATGACTTTCACCCGCGTTAAACACTCTACTTTTCATTTCGAATTTAAGGAAAGTAAAAAATAGTAGTTTTTCTAAAATATTTATTGATAATAATTACATGAATAATACCTATTTTAAATTGTCTAGTCTTTTTTAAATTTGAAGTATGGAACACACCACGTCACCGCCACATGAGTAGATTCTGTGTCACCACCGCAGGCCGTCCCGCTTACTAGAGCCCGTATTATTATCATTCTGTCTGCATTCTTACTTTTACCATTTTTCATAAATTACTTAGAAAACACGTTAATCTTGATAAAAATTACTAAAAATTGTGATGCGACGTGACACTTTTTAGTGCTGACCGTCCACCCAACTTTCTTATTTCGATTCAAAACTTGCATACAGCCTAATCGATACTCGCAATAAAAAAAATGAAAAAAAATTGTAGAAACTGAATAAAAACTCTTTAAACTAACAAAATGTATTGAAATGTAAAGTGTTTGCAGAATATCCAATCTATAGAATTAATTAATTATTCTCAAAAAAACTTCTGGTAAGCCTACCTAAAAAATGTTTACTGGGAATTCTGTAGTAAACTATTAGAAGGTATCAAAAATAAAATCCACAATAAATAATTGTCCAATAAATTAAAATAATTTTAAACAGCGATCGCATTCCGAATATAAATTCAATTATAGAAACATTTCGGCGCGAAATTCAGTAAATGAGGTACCTATTGGCCTGTCTGTTATTGACATGATATTAGAAGAGATTGAAATGATATTAGAAAAGCATAAATCATTATTATTGTATTTATTGCTTAAAATAATTTTATTTTATTTTCAAATATCGATTACATTCGTCATATTAATTACTCGAGTCATCGAAATTAAAAAAAAAAATGTTTGGAATAATCGCTTTCACACATCACTGCAATAAAAAAAAAAGGTCGGCGATTTAGAACACAAATTGAGTAGTGGTAATGATTAATACGTATTATTGAACCTGTGTTTGAATATTACGTTAAAACCTGAGCATTTTCGTGTTGTTTATAATATTATCAATAACATTTGTCACATTTTAAATCGTATCTACATCTGTGTGTGTGAAATTTGTGAAAAGTAAAAATGTAAACACATACGATTGGCGCGAAACTTCGACATTAGATATCAAAAACAGTTCATTACCACTACTTATTTACCTTAAACTATGCATAAATTCGTCAAATAATTAAATGATGCATATTCACAGCCCCATTATGGTAAAATCAGGATGTTCAAATCCCCAATTTTTATGTTTTTTAGCCTCGACCACAACTGACATCAAAATGGTGATTATCGTACTATGTGACTATGTATGTTGAATTTATTCAAGGTAAATTATTAACTTGTGAGCTAAATCTGAAAGATTTAATGGCGTTAACATATGAGCTTTTTATCCAACTCTCCTAATTAACGCACCTTCATAAGATTTGATGGGTAGCATAATAAATATTTACATAATCAATTAAGGGTGTCGTATGTCGGACTAAGCTGACTACCTAACTAAATTTAGTTCTATTTTTAAATTTCATTCCCGCCCTAGGGAGGGAAGCAATTACTATGAGACTTTCCCACCCAAGGGTGGGAAGCAGCATTTTCCACCCGCTGTTCGGATCAAACAAACACTACTTTCCGAGTATGAGAGATGAAAAAGACTTCGTTCAATCGATTTTCCCAGTGAATGCAGAAATTGTGCAGATTACTACTGTAGTGATCAGAGCCATAAGGATATATTGGACAGGCTTTACGGGGATATTGTTGCGGCATTAAGAAGTGCAGCATCGGCAAGTCGGGGAACCAGGAATGAGCGTGGGAGGGGCTCACGCATCGTTGGCTGGAATAGGCATGTCAGGGATGCTCATTGTGTTGCTAGATCACGGTTTCTAGAATGGGTTGAGTACGGTAAACCTAAAATGGGTCGTATTTATGACGAAATGTGCGTAACGCGACGTCTATTTAAAGCTCAATTAAAGTGGTGTCAGAATCATCAGGAGCAAATTAAGATGGATATTTTGGCCTCACAACACTCAGCGCGTGATTTTAGAGGATTCTGGAAAAATACAAAGAAAATGAACCCTCGTTCTGGCATACCAGTGAGCGTTGATGGTGTGAGTAGCTCCAAGGACATTGCGGACTCTTTTCGTGAACATTTTCTTGTACGATCTCCTTTGGGGAAGGCTGAGACGATGATCAATGCTGAGGGGCTAACGGGCAACTTGGGGACCCGCTTCTCAGCCAAAGATGTGGCTAAAGTCATCAAAAGCATTACTAGAGGCAAATCCCCAGGGCATGATGACCTCAGCATTGAACATATTCAGCACGCTGGTCCTCATATATCTAGAGTCCTAGCAATGTTTTATACCCTATGTTTGGGTCACTCCTACTTACCTCCTAATGAAAACTATTGTAGTACCTGTAGTGAAAAATAAAACTGGAGATGTCGCAAATAAGAATAACTACAGGCCAATTTCATTAGCGACGATTATAGCGAAAGTGTTTGACGGTTTGCTGGAGGCACAGTTAGACAAATTCATTGTACTACATAACAATCAGTTTGGGTTTCGACCGTCATTATCTACAGAGAGTGCAATACTGTGCCTCAAGCATACCGTCAGATACTATACAGCTCGTAGAACACCGGTTTACGCTTGTTTCCTCGACTTGTCGAAGGCTTTTGACCTGGTGTCCTATGATATCCTATGGAAAAAACTGAAGGATATCAACTTACCACTAGAACTAATTAATATCCTCAAGTACTGGTATGGACACCAGGTCAACGCTGTTAAATGGGCCGGGACACTGTCTGACCCATATAGGCTGGAGTGCGGGGTGAGGCAGGGAGGGCTAACCTCACCATTACTCTTTAACCTATATATTGACGCACTGATCGTCGCACTCAGCAGCCAACGTGTCGGGTGTCATATTGACGATGTTTGCGTCAACAACCTTAGTTACGCAGACGACATGGTGTTGCTGAGTGCTTCGGTCTGTGGGCTCAGAAAGTTACTGCATTTGTGCGAGACTTATGCTAACACTCATGGCTTGAAATATAATGTAACCAAGAGCCAGTATATGGTTTTTAGAGCTGAAAAAGTACATCCATCCCATGTGCCCCCTATTTCACTGTATGGTACTCATTTGGCTAGAGTTGAACAATTTAAATATCTGGGACACATAGTTACAGCTGACCTCAGGGATGATACTGACATTGAGCGGGAGCGGAGGGCTTTGTCAGTGCGAGCTAACATGATAGCACATAGATTTGCACGCTGCGCCTTTGAAGCTAAAGTTGCGCTATTTAAAGTTTATTGCACTTCGCTTTACACCTGCAGCCTATGGACTACCTTTACTTTAAAATCATACAATGCCCTCCGCGTCCAGTTCAATAACGCGTTCAGGTCGATGTTGGGACTGCCCCGGTACTGCAGTGCCTCAGCCATGTTCGCGGAAGCACGAACTGATTGTTTTTATACAACAATGCGAAAGCGTTGTACGTCTCTAGTGCGCAGGGTGTGGGCAAGTTCCAACCTCGTGCTGGCAATGATTGCGAGCAGGATAGACTGCCCGTACATACGGAGATGCTGCGACATGCATGTCGCAGCAACAAAAATCAAGTAATGGAAATTAAAGATATTACTAACACTTAGGTTTTAAGTTTTACTAACAACTATGAGTTTTTCTGTGAACTTGAAATAAACGTTTATTATTATTATTAGGACGTACCAACGAAAGCCGCTAAACATAAATAACTTTAGTAACAAATTAAATATCCCAGAAACAGATGATCTAACGCTGCTCGGTTTAACATTGGACAATAATTTAACATGGAAAAAATATATTAAAAATCTTAAGACAAAATTATCAAAATTTACATACGCATTAAGCAAATTAAAAACCAACACAAACTATGAGACCGCGCTCTCAACATACTATGCCTATGCTTATGCGTGGATTAACTATGGCTTAATATTGTGGGGTGAAAGTACAGACTTCTATGACATCTTTATCATGCAAAAGAAATGTATTTATTTATTTATTTATTTAAGGAAAAACAAACAATAGCACAATAAGAAACAGTCATAAAATCTTAAATATAACATTTAAAACAATTATGCTACCCACTACGTTCTCCACAGATTACAATTTAAAGTACTTAAAACTAGCTAGTAACACAGATACATTACCTATACAATATGTTGATTTGCATCCTCGTCAAAGTTCAGGAGGTTGTCATAAAATACATAAATAATCAATTGAAGTACATTATGGGGCAATAACTAGTAAGCGCTGCTTTTTTTTTGTTGTTGAAATTTAACAGTATTTCAGAATTACACCCTTAATTCAATACAAATAAAACAGAATCACCCGACTACGCACACAGCGACAATGCATGCAGCTGTTTTTCCCCGAAATGGTAGCGCCGTCGCGCCAATGCGCGTGCAATGACCGGTAGCAATAATTTTACCTAATTTTATTTCGAAAATCACCTACATTATTGTCATAAATTTCGCTTAATAATTAACTCATTTTTGAGCATCATTGGAATACGGAAATCTTACTAATGACAGTAATACTAGTGCGCCAAAGAAAAGTTCAATGACCTGTTATCAGATGATTAATAATATCCTTCAAGCTAAAGTTTTCGTAGTGATTTTGTTTTTATTTGTGGATTAAATTGGTTGATTTGAAACTTTCCTTCCTACTTAACGGGCTTAGGACCGGCAATAATTCTACCATTGATGGTGTACCGATCTATTAAGTCTAAAAATGTTTTCTACGTTTGATGGAAATGGAAAGACGTTCTAGTAAAGTCTCTTAGGTATTATTGGCGTAGGTAGTTAAAAATTTGAAATAACTTATTTACACTAATGAAATTGATTAAGCTAACAACGTATTTACAAAATGTACAAAAAATAAATTACCTACCTATGTTACCGGAGGTAAAGTTGCCACGTACTTAGGTAGTACGTACTGGTTTTCCTTCAGCTTAACAACACTAACACATTCGTTTTTAAATTGTCGAAAACGACAAAATGTAATCCGCACGGCATTATCACCTGGGTGAATGTCTTGTGCCTTGGGGTAGTGGAACGGGTGTTGCAGTTCACGCTTCAGTATGCGCAACACTGGTGTGGTGCATAGCAGCCAGCATGACGTGATGAGGGTTCCCGATCGGGACTCCACGTAGGCTGTCTCCACTGATGGCATACCCACCTGACCATCTCCACCAGCACGACATTTGAATTGAACACTTTGTACCTACGTCTCAACGATGTACCGAGAAGCGGAATTCGCAAAGCGCACGAACGCTGCGGCGATTTCAGTTACACTGTTAGTTCCGGGGCCGCGGGGGCGTGGCTTAGGGTGCGCGGGAGACTAAGTACCCGGTTCGCCGCATCGTGATTGGGGGATGGGATTGATTACCTACGAATTTATCGAATGATAGATTCTCATGCGCATTTGAATGTGTGTGTGCAATTGTGCATGAAAGCTCGGTTATAGGGCTAGTAACAGACGGGCCGCGTTTAAATACGGCTGGTTCACACATACGGATTTCCGTAAATAAGAAAAAATAATAAAAACAATACCTACCCATTTTATTGTAGATTTGGGTCGAGAATCATTAGCATAATTACGTCCTTGAATTTGACTAGGATGCAAATCAACAGCCTGTATAACAGTCATTGCTCTAGAACTCATACTTATCTGGATTTTTAATTAATAAAAGAAAGAAATTAATATAAAGTAAATTTTTGTGTGTAAATGATTAAACTTGACTCTATTATATAAGGTGTAACAGAAAAAAAAAGTAATAATAATAAAATAAAAAAAACGCAAAAATATAAAATTAAAAAAAAACGCAAGTCCTGAAAGTAGTTTGTTCATAAATGACTACTGAATCGATTTCAAGGTATATCCTTCAATAAAAAAAAATGTGTTTTGCCATAATGACCGCCGATTTAGACAAGGAAAATTAAATCTTATTACAAGATACAATTGTAAACACACAAGCAACGCTAGAGTCAACATGAATTTTGTCTATAATATTAGTTGGCTCAAAAAGAAAAAAAAAAGAAAAAAAGGTGGATAAAGAGGTGCATGAGGTCCTGCGCTAGTTATGCCCCACATTGCACATTGCCTTGCTGATCTTTTAGGGTTGCTTGGATTTGCTTCTTAAATGCATTTTTACTAAGAAAGAGAATGTCGATTGAATTAAACTCATTATTATACGTCTCGACCATACGATGAAATGGTGAGCGCGAGCCAGCGTTGGATTTACATAGGCTGGTAGCAAATAGACGTCGAGTACGTACCTCACGTACATGAACTGTTCGAGGAACCAGGTAACATAAACTCCTAACTAAGTCCGGACAATCAAAATTATTGCGGCAAACATTGAACAGAGTCATAACTTCCAGAAGTTTCCGTCTTGACTTTAAGGTCAGAAGATCATACTTTTTAAGAAGTGAGTGGTATGACATTTTATTCCGATAACATCTAAAATTCAAAGCACGAAGGTATTTACGTTGTACTAGTTCTAGTCTTTCACTATATTTGACGTAAAAAGGGTTCCAAATAGGTACTGCAAACTCTAACTGTGGCCTAATTATAGATTTGTATAAGTGCAAAAAGGTGGAAGGTCGACGAAAATCCCTGGGAGATCTCATGACAAAACCAAACATTTGGTAGGCTTTGTTAACAATTTTATCTATATGAGCATCCAGATGGAGCTTCGAATCTAGCAGAACACCGAGATCGCGGAGAAAACAACAAACCAACATTATTTAGCAGCGCCCTGACAGGGTTCATGTACAAAAACCGATACTTGTAATTATTCTATAAAATGTGTGATGTACATGAGAGCAAATAAATAAAGTTGGTTCTAAAGGATCTGAAAAAAATCGGGATTAGCAGAAGAGCCAATATTGGAAATTAACAAATTTGATTGAGATGGTTCTGAAAGAATCGAGCTAGTTGTCAATCATTTTTACCGACTTCACAAAAAGGAGGAGGTACCATGTTCGGATGTTTGTATGTTTTTTTTTTTTTGTATGTTTGTTCATCGATTACTCCGCCAATTGTCGACGGATTTTCAAAATTCTTTTTAGAAAGTAGATAGTTCTGAGGTGGTCCCATTGTCACCAAGTTAGGATCTGATGATGGGATCTTAGAGAAATCGAGAGCAACCCTCAAATTTTATAGGCTCACTTATTGTTTTTCGCATATTTTATGAAGTATCTTGTGTATTTGCGTACGGTTGTCACCATCTCAGGTAGCTGGGCTGATGATGGAAGGTTCAACTCCTTAACAGTAAGAAGTTACTCGAACAGGCAAGGACTGTTTTAGTAAATTGTTTTGATGTTTGATAGGGCATTTGCCACATTTGGTCTCATGATCATCAAGTTATGACCTGATTCTGCAGTCAGGATAGTCTGCAGAGTACCTAACTCCTCGACAACTAACAGCAGATGTATCGTGTTTAGGCTCATTGAAAAGGGCTCGATGTGTGGATAAACGTACTGTTAATGAGGAACACCGAAGTACATAGAGACCTGATGCTGAAGCCAGTCGAGCATCAGAAAAAGTACAAACCTTGAAATTACAGCACCGTAGTCGTGTTTGGGCTCATTTTAAACAGGACTAAATTTTAAGTTCAATGCAATGTTGACATAAGTCTGGCCTGATGCTGCAGCCAGGATTATCAGCATCTAGTTTAAAAACTAATAAATACTTCTTAAAGTGAAATACTTTTGCGAGTTTTTCTTCTGTATAATTATCCTAACAAATGTTGCCGGTAGTGGCTAGATGAGAGAAGCGGAGGATCGCGAACGTTGGCGCAAACTTCGGGAGGTCTACGTCCAGCAGTGAACTGCAATTGGCTGATGATGATTTATAAAAGCCTCAATCGTTGCATTTCACGCAATGCGTTTTCGTCATGTGGTCTATTTAGCAATTTGGTAGGCTCCAAGTCGCATAATACAATGTCATACAGCGTCTTTATACGACTAAGCGTAACATAAATTTGGCCCTTAGCAAAATTTTTCTTGCCTAAGTCTATTATTAAAGTAACTTGAGCATTTGCTCTCGGAAATTATGATTTGGTAAAGTGGAGCTGATGATGAAGACCACGAATGGTACTACTCAATGACAAATATTTCACGGGTTGCGATTCGATTACTTTAATATGGCTGCTAAGCAATTTATGCTCATTACAATGCGTATGGTGAAGTGGAGCTGATGGTGACTTCTCAATCAGCTCCAGTTCTCCTGGTTCTTACTAGGAGAACTCCTCAACAATTAACGTCCCTGCATCGGGAAAAGCAATATTTTGTAAAAGGCGATAAGCAGTTGACATTAGGCTATTATAACTTAGATTAATTACAAACTGACACGCTAAAAAGTGAAAAATAAAAACTTTTTTACAAAAAAAAAACAACCAACTTCCAAAAACACTATAAATAAAGAGAAAAATAACTTTAATTTCGGAAGTCGGTGGCAAAAACTAAAATACAAATCCAAAGACACCGACTTCCGAAATTAAAGTTATTTTTCTCTTTATTTATAGTGTTTTTGGAAGTCAGTTGTTTTTTTTTGTAAAAAAGTTTTTATGTATTATCACATCAATCAATCAAACATAAGTCTTCTTTACCATTTAAGGAAGAAGTAGTATTTTCAACAACGTGAATCTTATTTAAATGTTTGCTAAATGTATTTTTTAAATAAAACGAACGGTCACAACCGTCGTCAATACAATGTTAAACTGTAAATGTATGTGACGCATGAATTAAATCTATATGTTTAAACAAATCTCTGACACGTAAGAACTTATCAAAACATAAAAAACATGTAATAATTTTAGATTGCTTATACTCGTAAGAACCTATGTGATCTTGTAAAAGTTTTTAGGTACCTAGTAAGTCCGAAATACCTACTCTAAGCCAAGGTCAGTTGCAAGAGCCCGTACAGTGGTGAAGATTTTATCATACTTGGTGTTGAGCGTAAATACATATTTTTGAATGAATTGCCAAATATGTGTACTTTCTGCGGAATACTCTGCATTCAAAATAAATATTATTTTGAAACAAGCATCTACCGACTAGACGATTGAAGGCATTTCATAACGTAACTTGTTCAGGATGGTATACCTAATGACGGACCTACCACAATTATAAATGGCTGTAAAGTCAATCCTAATTCCTGAAACTTAGCTTTTCGACGTGTGTGGTTTCCTCGATTTCTGCAGCAGTCTTTATATGACAAATGAAACCTTGTAACGCTTCGTGCTTCGAAGGACGCCACCGTTTTTTCGAATTCGTTGTGTGTTTCTTGAATATAGGTGTCGTCGTCAAGACACAACAAACAGACAACAAGCTTTCTGGTACAATCATTTATTTTACAAAACTTTAAACTATTTTACAAAACAAACTAAGATAGTTACGACTAAACACAACAATAAAATGTCAAAGCAAAAATAAATTAAGTAAAGCTTGTGCGGCGCGTGAGTCACCGTTATAACGACCGGCCTTCGCACACAAAGCAGCTTCAAGGTCAAGTGATCGACGCCGTTCACGGACAAACGTTTATGAAGACGAAACGAAGTTTAAATTGTATCGCTCGGTGACTCATCTCCTACGCAAAGTAAATATTGTTGACGCTTGGGTGAGTGATATACTCCTAATATTACTAATCTACGCACATTATATTACTGTTCCACGCACATTATACTACCGCCCTTTTTTATATTATCTTTGGTGGTCCTTGGTACCTTTGCATTTTGAGTGATAAAATGCCGCGCACAGTGCGTACCCCACCAAAAGCAGACGCATTGATTGAAGTACAGTCTGAACCGACCTTACCGGGCTCAGTGATAACTCGCTAAACGTGAACACACGAAAGCGTATGCGAGTAGAAGACTCGTGTTGTGATACGAGCCAATTTGAACAATTGAAGTCAACGATCATGTCATGGAAGACCGAACAAGATGATACCATTTAAAAAAAACTAGTAGCTGAGGTGGCGGAGCTTAAAATACAAAACCAAAGCATCAAGGACTCTAATGCTGAGATTGTTGAGTCCATCCGCTTTATGAATAGTAACTACGAAGATATGAGAAAGAAAATGGAGGACTTTGAGAGGGAAAAGAAGAATCTGCATGACTGTATCTTAGGATTGGAGAAGAAGATACAAGATATTCAGTTTATGTCACGCAATTCTAGTATAGAAATAAGAAATATTCCTATTAAAGATAATGAATCCATAACTGAGCTAACGTCTGTCAT
The DNA here is from genome assembly GCA_916614155.1 of Mesoligia furuncula. Lineage (NCBI taxonomy): Eukaryota > Metazoa > Arthropoda > Insecta > Lepidoptera > Noctuidae > Mesoligia > Mesoligia furuncula. The sequence continues at coordinate 4,513,139 of OU744810.1, forward strand.
AACTGGTATAAGCTCGGCGATAAAATTGGACATCTCATCAAATGAATTGAGTGACGTGTACAGACTGCCAAGCCGAGGTGATCAAGCGCACCTCGACAAGGTGAACGCTGAGGTCGAACGTAGAGCCTGGGATCCCGCCAGTCGAAGATCCTGATGATCCTCTGCCTCCTGTCACGCCTGACGAAGTGCAAGACATCATTAAAGGGTTTGAAACTCGTAAAGCCCCCGGTTTGGATGGTATCACCAATAAGGTGCCAAACTCCTCCCCGCCCCCCTCATTCTGCTCATGACCGCCATCTTCAATGGCGCTCTGAGCAATAACATCTTCCCCCAAACGTGGAAAGAAGCCACGGTCATCGGTATCCCAAAGCCAGGCAAGCCCAGGTCTGAGCCCTTCAGTTACCGCCCCATCAGTCTGCTCAATGTTTTCGGCAAAATCTACGAGAGGCTTATTTATAGGCGTCTCAAGGACTTTGCCGAAGCAAAGAGCCTCATCCCTAATGAGCAGTTTGGTTTTCGAACTAAACACTCGTGCATCCATCAGGTCCACCGCATCGTTGAGCACATCAGCGCTGGCTTCCAGCGCGGTGCTTTAACAGGCGCTTTGTTCTTTGACATAGCGAAAGCATTCGACAAAGTCTGGCACAATGGCTTATTATATAAGCTCTACCTTCTAGGTGTGCCAGACCGGCTCGTGCTCATCTTACGAGACTTTCTGTCAGATCGTACTTTCCGCTACCGCATCGAGGGCGCTCTCTCCCCCCCCACACCCGATCCGTGCCGGTGTTCGCCAGGGTTCCGTCATATCCCCCCTCATATTCACCCTGTTCACCAGTGACATCCCCAAAAGTAAATCGGCTCAGTTGGCTCTCTTCACCGACGACACGGCCATTTACTGTTCAGGTCACAGTCAGGGCTCTATCGCTCGCAATCTCCAAACCACCGCAAGCGCCTTAGGCGATTGGTTCCGGAAATGGAGAATCGAAGTAAACCCCGATAAGAGTCAGGCGGTACTCTTCTCGAAACACATTCCAGCAGTTCATGAAGCGCCTCTCCAAGCGCTTCTTCGATTCTGCTATTAAGCACCCCAATCCCCTGATTGCGGCGGCCTCTAGGTACACTCCCTCCCGCATAAGTTCGATTCGCCGACCAAGGCATACCCTCACCACCCCCGACGACGCCACTACCCTCCTCCAGGAGAGTAGTAAGACCACCAGTACTCTCAAGAAGTACAAGCCCCGTCATCCGTCCTTCCGCCCTCGCCGTCGAGGCCCGTCGCGACACTCCATACCATGCCCGCCCCGACCCTTGCTCGAGCCAGCCCGCGCCACTGAGCCTGTAGTTCAAAATCCGTCCCTAAATAATTCCGATCCAGCCTGTCCCTTGCTGTCCTCTCCCAGCGACGCCCTAAGCCGAGGTCCGAACCCCACCGGGGGGTGCCCTTAGCTTGTAGTCACTTAGTTTTTACTTAGTTTTAAGCCCTGGCGGGAGGCCTCAATTTATTGTGGCATCCACAGGAAAGTCCGGTTAAGCAGTAATAAACAACCTCCCAGGTTGAACTGCGAGATGCCATTCCCCAAAAAAAAAAAAATTGCTCTGCGCGCCAGTAGATCGTGCGCCGCTGCGCGGGCACGTTGTGTGATGTTCTCATGACTCCATATCACTCCCCCTCTAGAGAAGCGTACATTTCTCTTGACCAATCTTCCGCTTCTCGTGATGTAGGGTTGATTTGCAGGTGCAGCGGTAGTGGTTGAGTCCTGGTGAGCTGCCGATGTATGGGATATCGGCAGCTCACCAGGACTCGACCACTACCGCTGCACCTGCAAATCAACCCTACATCACCGTGTGCCGTTGTCGTTTGGGTGCTCGCGCTAAACTTGTTTCCGTTTCGCTCAGGATGTAGGCTGGTTTTAGTCGATCCAGTGACACCACCGTAGTACGTAATGGCAGCTGGATTTTCTGCCTATGTGTTACCTTTTCACGCCGAATCAACTGAACGGATTTCGATAAAATTTGGCAGAGAGATAGACTGCATCCCGGGGAAGGACATAGGATTGTTTTTATCGACATACCTCGCCGCCTAGGCCGAAAAGAAACTCAGAGGACAGAGTCTCTTTTAAAGTCCAGACATAATCTTGGTCAGATCATGTGAAGACATGTAGATTGATGTCTGAAATGGTGTTTTGATGCAAGTACCACACAGATTTGAGTGGGCCAGTCTAGTCAGTGATCGTGTGGCTCAAGGCTCAACTCAAAACTTGAGGAGCTCAAGGACTCGATGAACAATAGGTACCAAAGAAACGACATTTGGGTTGGCCGCATAATGTAGTCAAAACTGGCAGACCAACATGAAGTCTCTATTTCTTACTAGCTTCCGTCCGCGGCTTCGCCCGCAAGGTATGTCGATAAAAACTATCCTATGTCCTTCCCCGGGATGCAATTTATGTCTCTGCCAAATTTTATCGAAATCCGTTGACTTTTATCGAATGTTGACTCATTGATTATATTTCATTAAATTTATAATCAATCAATTAAAGTAATACACAGTACTAAGAGCGTTTACGCCGTACGGCATTACATACAAACTTTCAAGCCCTTGTTTTTCGTATTGAATGAACCGATTTTAATAAAACTTCATACGCATAAGCAGGATACAAAGGTCTAAATTTTCTAAAAACAGTGTTTCAGCCAAATTAGACCGATTTTAAATTTTCCATAGAAACAAAGATTTCCAGTTATCATTTTTTAAATGAGACATTTCTAAAATGTTCTTTAGTAACTTTTTAGACCTTTGTATCCTGCTTATGCGTATGAAGTTTCATCAAAATCGGTTCATTCATTTCGAAAAACAAGGGCTTGAAAGTGTATGAAATGCCGTACGGCGTAAACGCTCTTAATATAATCACAAAGTTTTAAAATTGTAAACAAAATTTCTTACTACTTACCTACTTCTAATAGACTATGGGGATTCTCAATGGGGACTTGTGGAATACTTTTTATCCCGACTTTCCCGCGGAAAACTTATGCGGGTGAAACCGTGGGGCGCTGCTAGTAAACAATGATTATTATCATATTATCAGCGTTATGGTAATGTGTGCCTTTTCTTCAAATCTTGGACCGTTTCGGAACCTCTTCACAAAACAACGGATATTTTTCCGTTTACCAGACGTTTTCGAATATCGGTTCGGTATCAATAATAACAGCATAATCACCTATATGTTCCCACTGCTGGGACACAGGCCTCTCTGTGAGAGGGAGTGGGCCGTAGTCTACCAAGCAGGCCCAGTGCGGCTTGGTAGATGTCACAATGTCTTCGAATTACAAACAACTAACAAAAAAAAAAAAAAATATTCATTTATATTCAATTATCTATAAATAGATGTGAGGGGCACGTGGGTAAATAATAACAGGTTGAACGATCAGGTTAAGCTACGCTAGCCGCGGTTGGTCTGTGACTGGGTGACCAGACCATCTTTACATACCGAGACCCCTCCGTGCCTCGGAGCCGTAACTTGTATTAACTGTTGTCATGCCACTGCCCGAAAGTCTGACAACCAGTCTTACCAATGGGTACCGTATTATCCAATAACTGGGTTGTGGAAGTCAGATAGGCAGTCGCTCTATGTAAATACCGGGATTCAACTGCATCCGGTTAGACTGGCAGCCGAACCCAACATAGTTGGGAAAAGTCTCGGCAGATGATGATAAGTATAAATATACGTATGACACGTGACTAACAGTTTACCGTCTGACTTAGTGCGGAAATAAAATATTATAATATAAATGACAGCAAATGACTTGCTGGCACGTTGTGGTGCGTTCAAATTTATACAAAATTGCTTTAAAAATAACTTGTTACTAACTGTAACTATTTAATGATGTGCTTTAGGTATATAAACTACATATTTTAATTAAGCATCGTCAACGAATTTAGTTCAAATTCAAGTCAAATTCAAATTATTTATTTTGTGAACACAGGTCATTACAGGTGTTTTCAATATACATAATAATTATGTCGATTGTACAGTCCATGTTCCGCCGACAGGCATACAAAATCAGGTCAAATATAGAATTAGGTAACTGAAAAAGTAATTTAAAAAAAATTACAATAAAATACGGAAAATGTCACAACAGAATAAAATAAAAATACAGAATGTCAATCGATTTCATAACATAAAATAAATTAAGTAATAATAACAATTTGAAAATAATAAAAATTTGTCATCCAGATACTCCCTAACTGAATAATATACTTTGTCATTGAGTAGCTTAAATAGTTTGTTTTTGTATTCATTAATATTCTTACTGTTTTTAATATGACAAGGTAGTTTATTATACAGCTTTGGTGCCATAGCATAGATACTTTTGTATGCGAAAGTAGTTCTGGTGAATAATGTTTTTAAGTTATGTAAGCGACGTTGACTTTCTACATGACTAAACAAGTGAATATTGGTTCTTACGAATATCAAAACCTCATAGACATACAGCGACGGTACTGTCAAAATCTTTAAGTCCCTGAAGTGTGGTTTACAGGTATCCGTTTGTTTTATTTTGCAGATGGCTCGGACGCATCTTTTTGTGCCAATAATACGGCGGATAAATAATATAATAATAATAATAATAATAATATAATAATAATATAATATAATAATAATATAATAATAATATAATATTAATATTTTGGGGTAGCATTGCCCCAAAATATTAGTCCATACCTTAAGAGCGTTTACGCCGAACGGCATTTCATACAAACTTTCAAGCCCTTATTTTTCGAAATGAATGAACCGATTTTAATTAAACTTCATAGGCATAAGCAGGATACAAAGGTCTAAAAAGTTAGTAGAAAACATTTTCAAAAAATAGTGTTACAGCCAAATTAGATCGATTTTAAATTTTCTATAGAAACAGAGATTTCCAGTTATCTTTTTTTAAATAAGACATTTTGAAAATGTTTTCTACTAACTTTTTAGACCCTTGTATCCTGCTTATGCGTATGAAGTTTCATTAAAATCGGTTCATTCATTTCGAAAAATAAGCGCTTGAAAGTTTGTATGAAATGCCGTTCGGCGTAAACGCTCTTAAAGGTGGAGGCTACATATCCGTGGTATGCTGTAAGGAGAGCAGTTTTATTTGCAATTTTACCTAGCATGTATAGAGCGTAAGAAAATCGGTAAAGTCTTAAACAAACACTGTCAATTTGGGTTTTCCATGTCATATCACTATCGATGTGCAGTCCTAAAAACTTTGTCGTATTCGTTTCCAGTACTGCGTCTCCTTTGTATTGGATTTGGTATTGTGTAGTTTTACGGACTTAAATAACATCTTTGTCAATTAAATATTCGTCATGGCCACATAATTATGAAACATTATTTTTACACTAATTACTTATTGTAGCCTTAACCAGTCAATATAAAAAAATTGTTATTCTTGTAATCAGCGGGAACATAAAAAAAGATGTTTCAAAACTCTTTCAAAGGAAAGGTTTGCAAATTGTACACGAAAGAGATCTTAGGCCCTGGTTGGGTCCTAAGTATTATGAAGAGGCAGCCACCACTGTTCCAATGTGAGAGAGAGAGACGGAACTCTACGGGATGAATAGCACCATCTCTTTTTAGCAAAGTCATGACGATAACACTCCATAATACCTCAGGGCGTTTACTTTCTGATTTAAAAACTTAATACATATTATTATGCCCGCTCTGTACCGCGAACGAAATTCCTCCTCTCCCACCCTTGGCGTTTGATCATCTTCAACATGATGCCCTGGTCTTTAGGTTGCGTGACGAAGGTTCTAGCATCGAAGGTCAGGGTCTCCGGCATGCCATCAGCCAGTTCCACCCTGTACTTCTTCAAAAACGTTATGAGACCTGACATTACTTGCATCTTCGCGAAACGCATGCCTGAAAATAAAAATATTTTTTGTTAGTCTTCTATGACTTATCCTCAGCATTGATGGACAAAGTTGTATGGTACACATATGTATGTATAAAAATATATCCACATATGTTCTATATCAAGGGTTATAGTTACACCATTTATAACTCGTGAACGGCTGGGCCAATTTTTATGATCTTTGATTCGTTGGATTTATCTCCGCCCCAAATAACAGAAAAAATAATAAAGATAATCGTTTTCTCATATTATATTTTGTATGGAAACGGCTTTTTTGATAATATCTCGAGAACGGATTGGTTGATTTCGATAATGATTCTGAGGCGGTACTAAGTTCTCCGGGTCAGCTAGTAGGTACCTATTGATAAAATTGATATAGATATAACAGTCGGCCTCTTCTATAAATAAAATAGTAGCAGTACCTAGTAGTAATATAAATTTCTTAAAATGGTCCTTCACTTATTCTGACTCGTGTCTATCTATCTCTATCTAGATATTATTCCTATTTACTTTGACATTTAATTAGCTATTTTACTATACATATTTCTATAGTGAGTTGATGCCACTATGCTGCACTATATTTTAATTTTAAAGTTCTAATTTGTAATGTTCGTTGCTTTGAATGATGCAAAAATTTATAATTATTTGATGTTTACCCATTTATATTTGTACGCCATTGAGGCAAAAAAGGACTGTGATTTAATTTAATGTAACATCTTGCACGCCATGTTTGTATACTCATGTTTTGAATAAATAAATAATCTTTAAAATTTATCGGCAAAATCGGTTCAATAACTACGGAGATAATAACGAACATAACAAAGCCGGTTAAATAGATAAGACAGTTTTCCTAGGGCCTTTAAAACAGTCTCCGAATAGCCACCAATCATTTAACCGAATAAAATAAAAAATGGAACAGAATAATGTATCAAATCATATTTCGAGCCCCAAGATACAGACTGTCTAATTTGGGGCTCACTGACGAATAATATATTGTAACCTAGCTGTAGGGAGTATTATAAGATATACAATATGTCGTCTCAACTTGCTATTAACCTGCGAAAATGCTTAGGTACTGTATTAGCTGAAACCTAATTGTGTACACACATTTCAATCTAAATAATTTTGGAGGGTTTGCTAATTATGTTGAAAAAATGTGTCTGCTCAACAACTTAAATAACGGAATGAATGTTGGGGAACTGTCGAAATGAAACCCATAGCTACTGATAGTGTGTTACACAACTACCCCGATGGATAGTAAAAAAAAAATCTATAATCTTTTTTTCTAACTACCAAATAAGTGAACGGGCATTTAATGGTGTGAGGTGAAACAGGCCCTGTTCTTTTCTGAAGCATGTAATGGTCCCTACGAAGAACACCCGCGCTATTAAAATTAGAATTAAAATATAAGTGTCATGTGTGTAATTATCACTTAAATTAAAATGTATAAGTGATAAATAAAATAGTTGACTGATAACTTTTTATAAGCTTATTCAAAACAAAAATCAGAATCGTTATAGTTAGGTACCAAATAAAGAGAATATTAATGACCAATATACCTAGATGTAGAAATTATAATTACCTATGCATTGCCTGGGACCCGATCCGAACGGGAAGAACGTGTAAGGCTTAACATCGTCTTTATTCTCCGGCAAGAACCGTTCAGGCTTGAATTTCTCTGGTTCCGGGAAATACTCAGGATTGTGGTGCATGTGGTAGACTGGCACATGGACTTTGACACCTATATCTAGTTTCAGACCAGTCGGGAGGACGTAGTCATCCATTACTTCTCGAGTGAGGTGGCCCAGCACAGGATACATGCGGAGTGTCTCGTACATACAAGCCTCCAAGTAGGGCAGCTCATGCACACACTCGTAGTCCAGTTTGTTCCCGTGACGTCGCAGGAACTCGTCCACCTCCTCGGCCGCTCGTTGCTGCACCTCCTGGTGCTTTGCAAACTCAAACAGAGTGAAGCTTATGGTGGCCGCGGACGTCTCAAAACCCGCCGCAAAGAACACGATACACTGCGCCACCAACAACTCATCGTCCACCTTCAATTGTACCTTTTTGTCAGCGCCAGTCTTTGCGTTACTCATACTGTCTCCAGTTATGTAATCCTCTTTCTTTAAAGTTAGAACCAGGTCCACGAAGTCGTTCCTCGGCGATGGCTTGTAGTCTCGGCTCTCGAATACTGTTTTTAACAGTTTTGAGAAGAATTGGTCTAATGTTGGAGGAAAAATTTTAAGGCCCACTCGGTAGAAAATAGCAGGCCATACAGCCCTGAAAATTATTTTGAAACCACGATAGTTTGAAGTATCGGATATTGCGTTTGCCATCATTTTGAAGGGGTTGTTATCTTCTTTGCTCATGGTGTTGGACTCCACTCCGAAAGCTGCGGAGCATATGCAGTCCATGGTGTACCTCGCAGTAGTCTGTATCATTTCGATGACGTCAGACATTCCAATTTCATAGTCGAGCATATCTTCGAAGACGACGGTACACTTTTCAATCAAATGGTACATGTTCTTCATTTTTGCGGAAGAAAAGAGTGGAGTGAGATTTTGACGGACTATCTTCCATCTGTCACCGGAGCTGAAGAACAGGTTCTGCGTGACAACTTCACCAGTAGCGTAGTTGGATGATTCTCTGCCGTTGACGTAGTAGAAATCTTTGGTCATCACATGTTTGATGATCTCGGGGCTGTGCACCACGAGAACAGGCTCCGTGCCGTAGAAAGCTCCAAAGTAAGGTTGATCGATGAACTTTTGGCAAAGTTTCTGTATCATCGTGCCAGGATGCTCTCGTAGTAAAATATATCTTCCATAGTTGCCCAGAAGTGGTACTGGTTCAATGTAGGGCACATTCTTTTTTTTCCAGTAACCGAATTTTCTTTTAGATACTAAGTATAATAAATAAAAGATTACAGATAATAAGGCCGCGAGAACGAGAAGGGCGTTCATTTCGGTATCCGCGTTGCAGACAACTGCGGCCGGCTTTCCGTACCATCTTGAAAAAACCGTCGCATGCAAACTCCAACCACTGCAATAAATCAACTTAGCAACAACAATGTAATGACCTTAGCCCCCCAACTTCTTAGATAACCCGTTACGCGGGTAAATTGCTAAGTGTGTTTGATTTTTTCTCTAATTAGATTATCCAAATACCAACTATCCAAAAATCCTTTTTTTTTTGTCCTAAACAAGAAGCATGACCGATTATCCTAACTAATATTATAAATGCGAAAGTAAGTTTGTTTGTTACCTTTTCACGCCTAACCCCTGAACCGATCATCCTGAAATTTTGCATACACGTTGTCAGGTGTACAGAAACGGACAGAGGGTACCTTTCATTCCGAAAAAAAGTGCTGTTCCCGGGGAAAACAACATAATAGATAATAGATGGCGCCACGTGTCTTTTGAACGGGATCGACGCTTATGCGGGTGAAACCGCGGGGCGCTGCTAGTACGGTAATATTTTACGCATATAACAATTGCAGGGGTCGAACATCGGATCGCATTATTCGCAAAAATATGGCATGCTGATAATGTCGAAACGTTAAAAGGCCACTAGAATGTATTATGTCATAATTTCGCTTCTTCTCACAACAGAGGTGAACAGAGGTCAAGTATGAGATTATCTCAACCAAAATTATATTTGATTAGAAAAGTACCTTGTCATGTTGGTCCAATAATTGTTGGGGAATTATTTGGCCATGCATGTGCTTATTGATCACATCAAAGTGCTGGAACTAGAATCTTACGGTTATAAGAACCAAATTTTCTCTCGTTATGATATTTTCTAAGTTTATTTATTTACCACCAGCGCCCCGCGGTTTCACCCGCGCAATTTTCGATCTCGTAGGAATATCGGTGTAAAAACTATCCTATGCCGTTTCCCGGGACTCAAACTATCTCTATACCTTATTACATCTAAATCAATTCAGTGATTTAAGCGTGATGAGGTAACATACAGAGTCTAGACAGACACACTTTCGCATTTATATCTAGTATTAGTATGGATATATTATACTTTGACGTATACCTGATTACGGGTGTCAGAAACCCGAAAGTCTGACAACCAGTCTTACCAAGGGCATCGTATTACCCAGTTACTGGGTTGTGGAGGTCAGATAGGCAGTCGCTTCATTAAAAGTACTGGTATTCAGCTGCAACCGATTTGACTGGAAGCCGAGCCCAACATAGTTGGGAAAAGGCTAGGCAGATGATGATGATATATCTCATTTTAAATACATTTAAAAAAAATGTATACACCCTACAAAATATACAATAGATGGCCTGATCGCTTACTGCGATTTCTTCCAGGCAACCTTGGAATGGATAGTGATTTTCTGGACCTACAATGGGTCTGTCTTTGGTGCAAACAAAAAGTTTCAGTAATTCGATAGTACTGGTACCTACTTAGAGATACATTAATAATAATAATAAAAAATAATAATAATTGTATTTTTTTGTTATGTATTTTCTGGTGTACAATAAAGTATATATAAATAAATAAATAAATAATAATAAGCCCCCTAAACAACCACACGTCCTGATTGACCATCTAATGACGTGGGGGGCGGACACACGAATGAGAAATTACTGGCGTGGCTAACCTGGCTCTGAAAACCCACTTAAAAATGGAGACTCGTTCAAAAAGAAAACGTATAGGACCGCTGCCCGGGGGCGATCGCCGGGGTGCACTTGGAGCTGACGCTGAGTGTCGCAGCATGCGAACCGTCAGCGGTGAGGAGTTGAACAGGCGAGCTCCCACCGACAAAGATGCTACAGCCGAAGTTATTGATGATGGTGATAGACTGACAAACAGGACAGATACCCCTGTAGAAGCATATAGTCCAAGTACAGTATCGTACGCACCTTCAAGAACATCATCACCATCAATAACATCTTCATCCATAACATCATCACCCCCCTCATAACTAGTTTTAATACAGTTTCACCTACTCCATCCTTGAATGTTGCGCGGGAGGTATCTACCTTCTTACCCGCGTCCACCAAGGCTGGGAAAACAAGAGTTCGCATGAGATGGAGCAAAGAAGTTAACCTATTCATCATGCGAACTTATCTATACATAACTAAATTAGAGACCGATATGACCACAACAACTGCATGAATGTTTTTCACGTCAATATCCTGAGATTTCAGTTTCAGAACAACGGATTTCAGATCAACGAAGAACTATAGTTAGGAATAAACTCTTATCACAAGTCGAATTAGATCAGTTAAAAGAAGAAAAACGCATACAATTACAACAAGAATCAGAAAACTGTGCAGACACTAACACTATCATACTAACACAAAACACAAACATAAATATTTATAGGCATTTATAGGCTAAGGAAATATATGAAGGCACAACAGCGCAAAAATGATAATACAACATTTGCAGTGAATGAAAAATAATTTTACAGAAACATACAGAAAACCCACAGTGACACTACAATAGAAAACAACACAGACACACCATGAAAAGAACAATTAGAAGCTTATTGGTCTAGCATTTAGGAAGAACAAGTACAACACAACGACAAAGCATCTTGGATAGCGGAAGAAGAAGCAAAATGGAGAGCTATTGACGAAATAGAATTTGCAGAGGTATCAGAGTCCGACGTTACACATATAATAGCTAGATTACACAACTGGAAATCACCAGGTGTAGACAACATACATACTTTCTGGTACAAAAAATTAACTTCATTTCACAAATTTACAACATAAAATTTAACAGATATCATATTAGGACAGCAGAACACACCCGAATTTATCGCAACAGGAATTACCTAGATGCTACCTAAAACTAAAAGCTCATCTCAGCCTTCCCAATACAGATACAGATTACATGCTTACCCACAATATATAAAATACTGACAACAGCAATCACTAAAAAAATTAGCTCTCACATTGAACAACACAACATAATTGCAGAGGAACAGAAGGGATGCAGGCAGGGCCACATGGGATGCAAAGAACAGCTGATTATAGAATCCAGTATTCATAAACACGCCACCTAAAAAAACAGAAATCTTCATTACACCTATATTTACTACAAAAAGCTTTTGATAGTGTACCTCATTCTTGGTTAATACAAATATTAGATATTTATAGAATAAACCAAAAAATAATTAATTTCATGCGCCATATAATGCTACAGTGGAAAACAACTCTACAAATAAATAGCAACCACAATAATGTCACAACGCGACAGATATCTATCAGAAAGGTATCTACCAAGGTAACTCCCTGAGCCCCATGTGGTTCTGTCTCGCCCTACAGAGGTAACAACAATATGACATCTTATTTACATGGACGACATTATATTGTACGCCAAAACAGAAAAGATATGAAAAAATTGGTAGAAATTACAGCAGAGTTCAGTAAGGATGCAATTTGGCAAAGACAAATGTAAAACACTTCACATTATAAGAGGCAAGGTGCGGCCCGTCGACTCTGCGGTGAAATGACACGGACACTATAACAGCGATGGAACCGTCTGACTTGTATAAATATTTAGGGTACCTACACGCAGCTAAAGGGACTCGACTATGTAAGAATTAAAAATACACTAACTAAGAGTACAAGAGAAGACTTAACGCGGTTTGTAAGACCCAACTTTCAGGTAAACATCTCATTGAAGCCCTTGACATTCAGAGTTATAAAATGGACCAAAACAGATACAGAAAAATTAGAGCGCACTACATGAACAACACTTACAAAACACAACAACTTATACCCTAAATCTGCCTTAGAAAGATTAACCATCAAACGGCAAAATAGAGGGAAGGGCCTAATCGACATCCAGCACCTTTGTAGGAAACAAGTCAGTAGACTAAAAACATTCTTTCACACAAAATCGCACACCAGTAATATACATAAAGCCTTAGTGATAAACGATCTCAACTACACTCCAACTCCACTTAATTTAAACGACCAGATAGAAACACAAAACGCTACCAATGATGACCCGCAGAAACGAAAAATTTAAGAATGGAAGAAGAAAGCCACTCCACGGCCGGCACCCTCATGACCTAGAGCAGTCCCACATAAACCAATTAGCATCAAATAAGTGGCTAAATATATGAAACCTGTTCCCTGAAACAGAAGGCTTTATCATAGCTATACAAGATCAAAACATCAACACCAAAAACTACAGGAAAACAGGGTTTGTCCTTGGGTGCACTTGCATAGTGCAATAATCGGTAATCGTCGTTTGGTACCTCCTCATTATTTAAAATTGTCTAAAGGGCCTCTTCTTCTTTTTAGCATGTCGATAGCAATCTAAATGGACTCGGCCCAAAAATAGGTTACTTGTTTGGCGCCATCACCAGCGTTCACCAGTTCCTGTAACGTGCAACTGACAGGACACGCAGGACAAAAAAAAAGATGATAGATTCTAAAAGACTTAACCGAAATAGAGTTTCTTTGCATTTCAAGTCCTCACAGCTGAAGAATTGACTTTATTCGCAGTAGGTTCATACCAAATAAAACTCGCTCCAAGTTATTATAGCGAGCATATACGCAATAATGAGACATTTATACTACAACAATATAACGGAACCCTCAACGATTTATCTGCATTTAATATACCGTCTGCTAATGTTTATCTCTTTAGAATCAACATAAAGAGTAGACATACATCATCGAAAGTATATCGTTGCTATGTATTAGTTGATGTAAACAGTGATGGACTAGAGGCCATAAAAACTACTGTTGTTCATGTTTCACGGGTAGGAGGACAATTGGTTGTTGTGCGCATACTATGTATCTAGTTTGGTTTTTAGGATGGGCTATAAGGCACCAAGATGTTATAAGTCGCCCTGCGTCATTCCTTGACACAATTATAATATTATATAACTATGAAAATGATTAAACTACTTTCCTTTTTTATTGTATACTAGTAGACCCGGCAGATGTTGGCCTGCCCGAACGTTGGCTTGTTTGCTATACTTACCTACCTTACCCTATCCCTAATAATGACTAACATAACACACTACCAGCTTACAGTTTATTTAGTATTAATAGATTACAGTGATTACCAATAGTTTATTGTTAGTGATGATTAAAAATCATTTCTTAACAGCTATTATTAGTTTATTATCAATAACGATTAAAATAGTCCATTTATTGGTTTTAGATCATTTTTGGTCGATAAATAATTCACAACGAAAAACTTGTTTTTCTCTTGACTCCCTGAACAGAATTTGGAGCGCTTCGGTTTATAGGTTAGTAATGACGTATGGAACAAAATGCACTATGTGTTGATTCTGGGCAGCACTTGGTCCAACATCCATACATAGATTGTCAATGTCCTTTACAGCTTCTACAATAAATCTTACTTAGGGGTCTCCTTTTCAGTATGAAAAATACCTGTGCTAGGAGACCCCGCTCTTCTAAAAGTAGTACATTATCATGTAGGAGTGTGCTTACATGGAATTTTACAATTTGATAACTTATTATTATTAACTTACTAATAGAAGAAAAAATGTAAAACAAAACACAATTAACTTAAAATTTGCTCAAAAACATGTGCGTGTATGAGTGGGTGTTGGTGGCTGTGTGTTGTGTTGGTGTATGTAAAGAGTGTGTCAGTGTATATGGAGGTATGTATGTGTGTATGCGTCACTTATCGCCAGAATATCACACGATAGTTTGTAGAAGGGTTTCGATGTCATCATAGCTTTTACTTTTTAGCCAATCCATCATAGATTTTTTACATTCCCGATAAGTCATGGGGAAAATATTTAAAAGTTTATTTAATTTGTTGTAGATGGAAGCGGATTGCCTTTTTGCGTATGTCGATTTAACTGAGACTTCTGATGCAACAAGATATTTTCTTCTTTTTTTGTCGAGGCTGGGATCATAAGGGAGAGTTTTATGAAATTTTAAAACATCATGGAGGACATACATTTTCCTGACTGTGAGAAGACCGCTTAGCGAATAAACGTTTTCAGGAGGGAATCTATACGATTTGAAATACATGACCTTCAAGAGAGATATTTGTGCTTGCTCCAGTTCCAGAAATTTAATTTTTGTAGCTCCACCCGAAACAGGTATACAGTGCACTAACACTGACTGGGCTAGTGAAACATAAATTTGGTTTAAGAGAGTCTTAAAGTTTTGAAGATCCAAATGAGCTTTCTAGTTCGAGCTATGACCATTTCTGTGTGTAGATGCCAAGATAATCGTTGGTCAATCATAATACCAAGATATTTGATATCAGTCACTTGTGTGATTTTGTTACAAGAACAATTTTTGCTAAATTGAAAATTATCACAACTATGGATTTTAAGGTTATAGTTAGAAATTATTGGTACCACCATTGCCAGGATCCAGGATGGTGACATTATTGGTGGGAGGATTTAAGGAAGTTGGTAAATATATTGTCCCATCCTGGTGCGCTCTCAGTTTTAAGACTCAACAATATACTATGCACTTCCCTAGGATCAGTTTCTAGAAGCACAAAGGATGAGGCTTTTTTTTTTGTGGATGGGAAATCATCAAATGACTCCTCCCGCTCTGGGTAGAGCGGAAGGGAGTGTCAGACTCTTACTGACTAAAACCCACCCGTGTTCCTTCCTTAGCCCTTTATGTTCCGGGCCAGCGGTAACCCTTTCGGAAAATCCCGCTGACCCGGCAGGCTTCGGCCCTAAGGGGCCCCTCCTCGATGCTGACATCTGTTTGAGGCGCGCGTGGAACACCTACGCGCCGCCCGGTACGAGCCTGGTCCTGATCGGACGGTGAGCTACCCATTACTCTCCGCCCGCAGGCCCGCGCCTACGGTGGCCGGGAGTCGTCACGCGGCTCCCGACGCCTGGGGCGTCCCCCGCGACGGCTGAGACGGGAGGCTCTCTCTCTGAACCGTCCCGCCACCTCCTTCGCTAGCATGACTGCTTCGCAGAAGGAGGTGACTGCCTCCCACTCCCTCTCGCCCCGGACCATGGCTTGCACCAGGGCCGGACGCGAGAGGTCGCCGTCGCTACCGATCGCCTCTACGAGGACACGGCGGTGCTCCGCCCAAGCGGGGCAGACCTCCACCGTGTGCTCCACCGTGTCCTCTGGGCGATCCTGGCAATGGTGACACCCGGGCGTTTCCTCCCGCCTGATGATGTGCAGGAACCTCCCGAAACTTCCGTGTCCGGTGAGGACCTGCGTCAGGCGGTAGGTGAGGGTGCCATGGCACCTCTCTAGCCACTCCTCAAAGAGGGGTCTTATCGCCGCTATCGCGGCGTGCCCTGCGCTGGGTTGCGGCAGTCGCTCTTTCCATGCCGCCTTGAGATCGCGCCGGAGATCCGTCCGCTCCGCAGTGATTTGCCGCGGAAGCGGATCCTCCCCCCGGCATAGTGCCTCCGCGCACCACTCATACAAGCGCGCGAGGACTATCGCCTCCAGATCCCATGGCGGCAGTCCGGCAAGGAGGCTGGCCGCCTCGCCCGAGATCGTGCGTTAGCCCCGGATTAGCCTAACAGCTACCGAGCCACGGGACGACTCCCGGCCACCGTAGGCACGGGCCGGATATTTTGATTTAAATAGTGTCCATCGAGTTTCTTTCAGTTCTTCTCCATAGGAACCTTCTACGCTTTGGGCTATTTGCCCATGCAAATAGCTCCCTGTTTCTGACTCAACCGACTTCTCTCAAAAGTACATGGTTTAATTGAAATACTTAAATGGTTTGAGTATTTTTTTGGGTTTCTCTCTCTTTTTACTATATTAAATTATTATTATTATTATTTTATTTACTATATAAATAAAGTTAAAATAAAAACTAGTGCATAAGTAACATAGTAAAAAACAAAAACGAATCAAATGTAGGTAGCCAAAATAAAAAAAAAAAAAAAAAAAAACATATATACGGTCGAATTGAGAAACCTCCTCCTTTTGAAGAAGTCGGTTAAAAATAAATCGTATTTGTTTTTTACGGCGCTGCTGAAACTTGGCAGTGCTGTTCGGCCGCTGTACAACAAGCCTTCAGTAATCTGGTTCCATGATTGGACAACATCATTCATTGACATTCTGGTCGTAAGACATTCTGGGTTTTATAAAATACTCGCTCCCGCCCGCGGCTTCGCCCGCGAGGTATGTCGATAAAAATTATCCTATATCCTTCCCCGGGATGCAATCTATCTCTCTGCCAAATGTTAGCAAAATCCGTTCAGTGGTTTAGGCGTGAAAAGATAACATACAGACAAACAGACAGACAGGCAGACAGAGTTACTTTTGAATTTATAATATTAGTATGGCTAAGGATAACGATGTACACAAACGGATGGTCTATCTTAGGTCACAATTTATTAAGTACAGACGCCAGCACATGAACGTACCCGAAACTGTCAAGTTTTCCCAATCAAATTTGAACCTTATGCTTTAGCAATAAAGTTGAAAATCTATTAAATAAATTTGATAGATTGTAGTAGCTTGATGTGCTGGCGTCTGTACCTAGGTACCACCTTAATCTACTTAGTATTGGCACAGACTTGTAGGTATATTATTGCCTATGAATATTGTTGCTTTGTTTGAATACTCTAGAGCGTACCCACTGCATGTAAAGTAGTCACCGTTATTATTCTACACTGCGTTCGCGATTTTATTTTCATACATGTAAAAAACAACTTAAAAACCCACACAAAAAGTTAGTTTGCGCTACAACTTCAAAAAAATATATAACTTTCTAAGGTTGTACCCATTGTACCCAAAGGGTAAAAACGGGCCCGCATTACTAAGACTCCACAGTCCGTCTGTCCGTTTGTCTGTCACCAGGCACCGTGATAGCTAGACAGTTGAAATTTTCACAGATGATGTATTTCTATCCCATATAACAAACATGTTTTTCCGGCGTTTTTGCCTTGTGGTACGGAACCCTTCGTGTGCGAGTCGACTCGCACTTGGCCAGTCTTTTAGTTTGAAATCAACTAAATGCACGTTATTATAAAGTTGATATTTTTATTTATGTGGAAATAACTTCAATTGGAAACAAGGATTTGAATTGATCATATGTTATGCACATATAAACGACTTTTGGCCTTGAAAGACGCCATGGTCTATGTAATATATTAGCCCTGTCGATGTGGGTTAGCATTGGAATTATGTGTAATAAATACCTAGTTTGATTAGGATTCAATTAATTTTATAAAACGTTATTTTCAGTATTTGCGAGACCTGAATATAGTTTGTTCAGAATAAGTAACTGAATCGATTCCAATATTTTTAACCCCATGTTATATTTTGTCCCAAAAATATTTAAAAAAGGTTAAAATTGGACACCGAGCGATACTAAGTAGGCTATCCAATCTCCGCGCCGAACGCTAGGTACCTAGGTACTGTTATCTATGAGCGCAAGAAAGCGCGGCGCGAGCGGCGCGGGGGAGCATGTTTTTGTACGGACAAACAGGTAACTTAACAAGCTTATAACTTTGTGCCTCATTTATTGAATTTCGCGCCGAAATGTTTCTATATTTGAATTTATTCGGAATGCGCTCGCTATTTAGAATTATTTTAATTTATTGAACAACTATTATTTATTGTGGATTTTATTTTTGACTAGCTTCTGCCCGCGACTTCGTACGCGGATCCTGTTGCTTATGCCAGCGACAACGGGGTCGTCAAAATCGAAGATCTGAAACGTCTGATGTCGAATTCTAAGAGCCCGGGGACGGGACGGGTTGTGGTGTCTCGCCGACACCACAACCCGTTAGAATTTCCGCCTCAATGATATTTCTCTGCAGCGAGACGACTTTGAGCCGGGTCCCATTCCCATTGCACAGTTTCGGCGGAGTGAGTTTCCGAAGAAGCATAATTGGGACACCGACCTTTAACTTAATGGTGTGCGCTGGTAGTCTACTTGCACTGAGGGAATTGAGAAATTCTACGGGGTAATGTGTGGCGTCATCTTGGTCGACAACAGTGTTTATTGAAGTGTAGATCACTTCATTTCCCTCAATTTCCGCGAGAATGCATTCATTGATCGCTAAAGCTTGGTCGTTTCTGTGTATTAAAATGGCTCGTTCACACACCCAAGAATTATGTTGGTGCGGTATCTTATTGATGTCCCCGTACACCAGGCGAATCAAATCTTGTAAGGTGGACACCACTCTCCCAAGTATCTCAGGTAGAACCACCTGGCCACCGTCTACTGGTAGCGTTCCCTCACCCAATTTTAAGAGAACATCAGAAAATTCTTGGACGTGTACATTCCCGCCAAGATGTGCTCTCATATTCATCGTTAAGCGCAACCTATGAATATGTGGCCATAAGAAAGAGTATTTCAACAAAGCATTTACCTCATCAGCCCTAGTTCCTCGTCACCACAGGCAGCGTTTGTCGGAAATCGCCGCTAAACAGAACTGTAACGCCACCCATCATTTGCTGGTTCCTGCGGATGTCCTGCAAAGTCCTGTTTACCGCCTCTACTGCTTTTCTGTTCGCCATAATGCATTCATCCCACACGATTGAACAGCAATCTTTAAGCACGCGCCCTTTGTCACTGTTGCGTGACACTCCACAAACAGGTGTTTCATTACTCTCTAAATCTATGGGAATCTTAAACATTGCCACCAGGAAGCAGTGTTGCGGCGATTCCTGACGATGCTACTGCAATGGCAATCTTGTCTTGCCTCCTGACCTCTGCGAGAATGCCAGCGGTGACAAATATTCTCCCTGTTCCACCAGGAGCATCCAAGAAAAACATTTTACCTTGGCCAAGCCGAGTCAAGGATGGTGTCGAAAATTTGCTTTTGCTCTGAGGTAAACTTAGAGACATGGTCATTGACGACGGTACTCATAGCTCTTGGATCATAATTTATTTCAGAGTTTCCAAGCTCTTGTACATCCAGATGTTGTGGAGTCGGTAGCCTATAATCCACCAGAGAACTGCCTCAGATCGAAATGACCATATCTTGAAGTGAACTAAGGCAACTGTTTAGAACGCGCTCATCAGTTGCCTCAGTATTATCTTCAGTAGTGCGTCTTAGACCTCTTAGGAAGTCTTAGGACAGAAGATGCCGATATTTCTCCCACAACAGAAGCGGATTTGCAATACCGCAGAACACCAACATGACGACAATCGGAGGTCGCAAACGACTGAGTCCCAGTGCTGATCACCGTCGAGAAGGTGGCGTGCTACGCAAGCAGCGCGGTTTGTGGGATACTCAATGTCATCGACTGTCCTTGAAGAAACGCAAATGATGTTGGGCCGTGCACTGTGTGCAGTAACATTCGCAAATAATAGCACTCGCCATTATTTGGGTGCACAGTGTAAACCCGTCCCAATGCGGTGTCCTTAAAAATTCCCGGAAACCCGTCCACGGCGTGTCCGCATCGACGTCGATTAAAATACACTTCTTTGCTTGTCGTACGTGTAGTACGACGGCACCTCATCATAGGTGAGTGATCTAGCAAAGTTGTCCCCTTCACAGAGTCTGAAAAAGGCCAATTTCAGTCTATCAAAAAGTACTCTGTGAAGGCCAACAGGAAAATTAAACACATCAACCAACACAGACAACAAAGGTAACCCCCGTTTCTATAGGATGAGAGCGGCACATCGGCACCTATAACATCACATTTTGGGAACAAAACCATAGCGCGATCTAACTCGACGCCAACGCCATCTAGTTAGAAAACGGAAACTACTTATTATTTACCCAAATTAATTAAATTATGAATAAAACTAAATTGTAGTTAATTTAACAGACAACTACATTAGTTTTGCATTAAAAAAAAATATGGTAACAGCAGCAAGGATCAAAACTAAGAATTACCTAATTAAATGAATTACCTACAACAAATGTGCTTGGTAAGATATAGCTTAGAACCAAAAGTTTGACTTGACTTCATAATAGTGTAGCTTGTTGTACCGCCAGCAATCAATCTGTTTAGTAATATTGGTGTGAAACTCTCCATACAATTAGATAGGACATGTGAAGTTCTCAGATTTCATAACAGTATCGTTCCTAATGCGAATAAAAAATGCAAAAACTAAAAAAAAAGAATTTTACGATTTTTTAAAACAATATTATGGGATATGAACTCGCACCATTTAGTGTGGTAAACGGTCGCCTGACCTTACCGCTAAATTCCCCGTTGACATATTGTTGAAATAGCTGTTCCCTTGCAATTTATAATATTACTGCCCCGCTCCTTTATAAAAATAGCGTGATTATTATGTTCCCAGAGTTAAAGTTTTATTTTTAGCTAAATAAATAAATAAACATGTCATTTTGTGCATTCAATTATTTTGTGCATTCAATTACGAACAAACACATTTTAAAATCAATATTGCTTACCTCCCATAACATACGGCGTTATAATATGTAGCCTAAAGCCTTCCTTGGTTTACTAAGAACATTTTTGCTGAATTTCAATTCAATCTATCCAGTAGTTTTGGCGTGAAGCCGTACCATACACACAGACAAACAGACAAACAGACAAAAATTCTAAAAAGTCACTTTTTGTCATCAGTTACGTTTTTCTAACAAAAGCCACTTATTTTTTCTCGAAAATTCACAATGTACAGTTTTTCTTTCGTTACTGTTTTATTATATGTATAGATAGATAATTTTAAATAGTTTCCTACAGAATTCCCAGTATATATTTATTAGGTAGGCTTAGTAAAATTTTGTTTGAAAATGATGATAAGTTAATTCCATAAATTGGGTATTCTGCAAACACTTTCTGCTAATACTTTTTGTTTGTTATAAGAGTTATTATTCAGTTTCTAATTTTTTTTTATTTCATTTATCGCGAATATCGATTAGGCTGTATGCAAGTTTTGAATCGAAATAAGAAAATTGGGTGGACGGTCAACACCTTCTTATATATATCTATGGTCAGCACTAAAAAGTGTCACGTCGCAACGCAATTTTTAGTAATGTATGAAAAATGGTAAAAGTAAGAATGCAGACAGAATGACAATATCTTTATTTTTCCTTTTGCATATTTTCAGCAAGAGATTAGGTTGTTCATGCATATTTTCACTGAATTGAATTTGTCTACTTTTCGGATAGGTGTGTAGTAATACCAATTTTATTCGCAGTGGACTAACGCAGTTTGACCGACCTCAACATATAAATAAATTATAGATTTTTTGTAAACGATATCGCAAAGACCATAAAATACACACACACAGAACTCTATTTCATCATAATAACTAATTTCATCCAAAATATTAATATAAAAAAATAAATATTAGTTAATTTTGGGACCAAGGACAATACAGACTATTTAAAAAAAAAAAGTGAATTAATGAGATTAAAAAAGCGCGCATCTCCGACTAGTCAATAGTTATCTGTGGAAATAAAGCACATGTGGATTAAAGTAAAGAAAAAGCACGCGTTTTTAATACACTGCATTATGGACCTAAAAGCGGTTCAATAAGAGCCACTTTACGAGCAAGTGTGTTGAAATAGTACATTATGATACATGTGTGCTATGTTGATCATTATGCTCGAGGCGGTCAGGCGAGCGCGATAAGAAAGCCGAGAGTCTAATGATCAATGCACACGCGTTTCATACGACGTTTTTCAACACACTTGCGAGGAAAAAAACAGACTTGTGTTGTTAAATATTAACTTGTTTGGAAAATGGCGCGCTAGTTTTGTTTTTCCGCGCGCCGTGCTAGGCAGCACTAGCGATGCGCGCGCAGGTGTAAATAAAAGCACCGACTCTCATTTTAAATATATTAGTCTATGGTACTGACAAAACCGATCCGCCCCGATCACACGAACCTGTTTGAGAATGAATTATGCTACACATCAAATCTTAAATTTTAATGAATGTGCGTTAATTAGGAGTGTTGGATAAACACCTCATAATATGCTCATATTTAGCGCACAAGTTCACTATTATTAATTTTCCTTGTATAAATTCAAGTCATACGATACTCGCCATTTTGATGACAGTGGTGGTCGAGGCGAAAAAACATAAAAATTGGAGATTTCGAACAGCCTATCTTCACCACAGGGGCTGTGAATAATACATCATTTAATTATTTGACGAATTTATCCATAGTTTAAGGTAAATAAGTACTTAGTGGTAATGAAGTTTTTGGATATCTAATGTCGAAGTTTCGCGCCAATCGTGCGTGTTTACATTTTAACTTTCCACAAATTTCACACACACAGTAAAATGTAAGATTTAAAAGGTGACAAACATTATTGAAAATATTGTCAACAACACGAAAATGCCCAGGTCTTAACGTAATATTCAAACACGGGTCCAATAACACGTATTAATCATTACCACTAGGTACTCAATTTGTGTTCAAAATCGCCGACCATTATTGTTTTTTTTATTGCAATGATGTACGAAAGCGATTATTCCAAAGAATTTTTTTTTTAATTTTGATTGATAATATGACGAATGTAATCGATACTTGGAAATAAAATAAAATAAAGTATTTTAAGCAGTAAATACAATAAGCATTGTTTATAATAATGATTTATGCTTTTCTATTGTCATTTCAATCGTTTTTTGGACATTTCACTTAAACAGAGTCAATAACAGCCAGGCCATAGGTACCTCATTTATTGAATTTCGCGCCGAAATGTTTCTATATTTGAATTTATTTGGAATGCGCTCGCTATTTAGAATTATTTTAATTTATTGAACAACTATTATTTATTGCGGATTTTATTTTTGATAATTTCTAATAGTTTCCTACAGAATTCCCAGTATATATTTATTAGGTAGGCTTAGTAAAATTTTGTTTGAGAATGATGATAAGTTAATTCCATAAATTGGGTATTCTGCAAACACTTTCAATACTTTTTGTTAGTTATAAGAGTTATTATTCAGTTTCTATTTTTTTTTTTTTTCATTTATCGCGAATATCGATTAGGCTGTATGCAAGGTTTGAATCGAAATAAGAAAATTGGGTGGACGGTCAACACCTTCTTATATTATATCTATGGTCAGCACTAAAAAGTGTCACGTCGCAACACAATTTTTAGTAATTTTTATCAAGATTTGATCGTTTTTTTATGTAGTTTATGTATGAAAAATGGTAAAAGTAAGAATGCAGACAGAATGACAATATCTTTATTTTTTCTTTTTGCATATTTTCAGCAAGAGATTAGGTTGTTCATGCATATTTTCACTGAATTGAATTTGTCTACTTTTCGGATAAGTGTGTAGTAATACCAATTTTATTCGCAGTGGACTAACGCAGTTTGACCGACCTCAACATATAAATAAATTATAGATTTTTTGTAAACGATATCGCAAAGACCATAAAATACACACACACAGAACTCTATTTTATCATAACTTATTTCATCCAAAATATTAATATAAAAAAATAAATATTAGTTAATTTTGGGACCAAGGACAATACAGACTATTTAAAAAAGTGAATTAATGAGATTAAAAAAGCGCGCATCTCTGACTAGTAAATAGTTATCTGTGGAAATAAAGCACATGTGGATTAAAGTAAAGAAAAAGCACGCGTTTTTAATACACTGCATTATGGACCTAAAAGCGGTTCAATAAGAGCCACTTTACGAGCAAGTGTGTTGAAAAGTAAGTAAATGCTCATAGTTCAAAATTATTACATTTTATAATATCATAAAATATTCAAACCTAACCATTTATAAACATTTAAAAAAGTCATGCTAATGCTTGGAAGTTTATTATCGAGAAAACATTGATGAATGTTTTACAGATTTATAGCTAAGTATAATTATGTAGTGAATCAACATGTTAATTAAATAGAAAAATGCATTTCCATTTATAACAATAACATCACCACAGAATCTGCAACTTTTAATGGTTTAGCATTCATTCAATTGAGCATTTACTTACATAATGTGTTTCAAAATACTTATAAGTAGATTAGTTAGTAGCGGAGTGGCGCACCGTCTCCTTCTATAACTTGCTGTAAGTGGCTACGCATACCGCAAACCATGTTCCAACACACTTCTTTTCCTCTCATGTGCTCCTATGTCGATGATACGATCTCAGCCAAATTGTTTTTATTTCGCACTTTGGATGTGTCCCAATTTAAAATCATTTGACCCATAGATTTTCTATAGGGTTCAAATCGGGAGATTTAGATGGCCAGTAAATAACAGTCACACCTTCTTGAGCAGCTAACCAATTCTTCACAATGCCTGCGCGGTGGATGGAGCAGTTATCTTGCACGAAGTAAATATCTGTATTTGGATAGGCAATTCGCACAGTCGGCAGCAGGACGTCACGCAGAATCTCCAAATACTGAATACTATTAAATCGATCACCAACTTCTACCAATTCATCAGCTCCCATAGACGACATTCAGCCAGCAATGTTTTGTATAGTCATTATTTTGCGACATGACTCCACCGGATATCTATGATTACACCAAATTCATTAAAAATACTTTTCACGATTTACGTCAAACGTTTTAGAAATGTTTGTGCGCAGTCACTGTTTAGGCGTAGGTAGACTGACTTATGTCACTTAGATCAATTTAGTATCCATCTACCCCACGAAGTAAACTTTTACTACGTCCTACTCATTTGTTTTTTTAATTTACCCACTTGTTTTCCAGACAAGTTGTTACGCAAAAATCATATTGGTCGTTCTTTAATAATGCAAGAAATAAGTATTGTAGAAATCATAACTGAAAAAAATAAAAAATAAATTGATAATAGACGGATTGTGTTTTCGAAGTTTCGAACCCACATGTTGTTCGTCGCCAATCCAGCATCGAACCGCGAAGCCACAATGACTTGTTGAGAATAGGCGAAATTAAAGATTGTGTAGTTAGTAAGTATTGCCGTGTTACTTAAAAGCTTTTCGACTTTAACGACAAGAAGATAATGATTAAAATGGCTTAACAAGATATGCCGGGTGAGTCAGGCAATGTTGGGTGGGTCAGACAATGTTGGTCACCGACTGTACTTCTATTTACATCTAGCAAAAGACATGTCTGGTGGAGCAATGGGCGATTGTCTAGGTAGTCAAAGAAAATGTTCAGTAATGATTGTTATATTATTATAATCGTCGCATTTTATAGTTTATCAATTAATCAGTTTCAGGAGTCAGGATCTTGCGCAAACTGGTGAAAACCAGGTTTATATGCTGGGTATTTGTCTTAGTTTTTTTTAGTATAACGCCATCTGTGAGCAAATACAGATACTAATTGATGGTATGCCTTTGTGAGGTTAATGAAATATTTAATATTTTGAATATAATATTTTGTACTTACATTTTTTTCATTTCATCACAAAGCGATCTTATTCTTTATTGTACACATAAATGCACATATTATGATATTGGTATCAGCTTTAATTTTTATCTTCAATACCCATAATACCCATTTATATTTAGCTACTTGTTGGTACTGAATTGGGATTATATTAAATAAAACTATGTATGTATTTGTTGCCAAACAAATTCTTTTATTATATATAAATAAAATGATAAAAATAATAAACGTCTTCTAGAGACACCAAAACATTGTTGTTATTATAAGTATACAGCGGCTTACTAGCTCGCTTGTAATTTGGTAGGCTTACAGCTAATGTTGTACGAGCACCTCGTTGTACTACTGGTGATAATGGAGGTGGTAGTGGTAGCGGCGGCGGTGTTGGTGGTACGGCCCGTGGTAGTGGTGGTGTTGGTGGAAGAGGCTGTGGTGGCGGCGGTGTTGGTGATCCAAGTTCCACGGTTGGAACTACATCCTCTTGGTAAGTCCCTTGAAAAATCATGAATCAGGCGTCGTTTCGCTCGAACCTAACAGGCTTGACATGCATATATTGTTGCTATATCCTGAAAATATTATTACATTTTATTACATGGCATGACATAACTGGCGACATGTGTGGTGTACTACTGGTTTACCACTCCCAAATCCTTCGGGGATCGCTGGCGTGATGTCGTGTTTTATATGACGAACACTCCTTCCCTTTTTCTTGATAGTCGTTTTCATTGCTCGTCTTTCCAGTTTTGACGGATCTATCCAATTTATTTACCCATTTTCTTTCAAAGACCTTTCCTACTTATTATAAAAATAAATAATTTACCTGATGATTATTATCAATGGAAATAAGGGGTACTAAAGGGTTGTCCACTGCAAAAGTATAGAAACGTCGGCGTCTTGGATTTCTGCTGAGTCCGGCTGAGATACCCATGACATAGTAATCACTCATTGTCAGCAACTTCGGTATTTAATCAATTATAACAATCGTGACAAGCGTATCCATCTAATGGGAGCTGGAACAATAACAAATGTCATTGTATTTTTGAAATTATAACACAACTAACTGCTCAATGTACTACCTTTAGGTACTGCATGGTTTACGCCACTGCCGTAGCATAGAGGCGTACCTGATTTGCTAACCATCTTGCCACTTGCAGGCGTAACGCGAGCCCTCACACGATATGACTGCGAATCCTCATCATAATATCCAAATTGAAAGGAATAGCAGAATCCTTTAGGAAAAGCAATAGTAATCGTGTCTAGAATCAATGTCAGTCCGTGTAGAATATATCAATAATACAAAATAATCGCACAGTAAAGAAGGAACGCATACACGCAACTTGGAAGCGCAATGTAAGGAAAGCCAGCAATAAATACACAGACGACTTTTAAAATACTGAAAAAAATAACTAGTAATAATAAGTCAATCTCACAGAGCATGTTCAATCTATCAAAAAGTACTCTAAGATCTCATGTCAAAAAAGTAATAAATACTTACCTTCATGTTAGGAAGTGGATATTCAAAGAAAAACATGATGTGTAAACAAAAATATTTTAGTAATATTGTCGTATTTTATACGCAAATACGTTATAATATATTGCTTTGATCTAAAATAAGCGGCATAGTTATTGTTCACACTCTCTAAAAGTAATTACGGATGGTAATAATGAGGTAATAATGGAACGTCAAAAACATTTTTAGTAGGGGAAGGCCGGGCAAGAAGCATAGTGCGGGTAAGAAGAATAACTGATTTTTCCATAAACATATAATAGATAGCGCTATTAACATTTTCTCTAGTCGTGACACATACGATCGGCAATGCCATGGCAGTTCAACCCAAACAATACGCGAGTGCATCTGTTGTGGAAGGAAAAAAAAAGGATTATCGTTGTTTTGTTACGATTTTTGTAAAGGTTTGCACACAAACTTTATGTATTAGTCATCAGTTGTCTATAAAGATGTATTGTATATTCAATTGCACGTTTATTTAGGTATTATTTGTGATCGTTACTTTTTGTTTACCTACTAAAAACAATTCAAGTTTTCACTTGTTTATAATATTAGAGTGTTGGGCAAAATGGATATGGGCAAAACGGTTAGGTATTCCGTTTTGCTCAGAGCAAGCATATTATAAGTATTAGTTACCACTACCAATACATATGCCATTTCTGAGTTAGCTGGCCCCAGAAAAACTAAAACTAAAATATCCTCAGTCAAATAACAAAACAAAAATCCGAAACCAGATTTTTACGGTTTAGTGTGCGCTGACAAATACACTGAACCACTAGCGAAAGATTGGATTCAGTGTAATCAGTGCATTTGGGCGCATAAAGACTGCACTTTATTATGTAGGAGTTGGCAGCTACTTCTGTGATGAATGCGCCACTGATCTAAGCTAGTTCTACTTATCCTTTTTGCCCGACCCCACCGGGCAAAACCGATAATTGATACCTTTTGTTAATGCTCAAAATTATTATAGAAATTGTTTAAGTTTTTGAATTTTAATTATTATTTTTCAAAGACGATTAAACATAGTACAAATTAAAAGTACAAAGAGTTCTATTGATTATTAGATTGTGGTTTTATTTGCAGTACCCCTTAACATATTCGTCTTGCCCGGGCTTCCCCTAGGCACCTACTTCCCGTTAAAAATGGCAAAGCGGAAGCTACGATTGAGTACTGTTTTTTTGAGAATTATGTTACGCAAGTAATACTGAATTAATAAATCCATAGTAATTTAGATCTAAATTTTTAAATCTTACTGTAAAAATTTAAATCATGAACGTTTATTGATACCAGAATTACCACAGGGCAGAAACTGGACATCTCTTCTATTCAGTCGTCATTTGTGATTATGTAATTTGATTAGTAATGATTTGATATTTTAAAATTACATCTAGCAACTTTTCATCAGTCGTTCATTTGATGTCACATACATTGGGATTTTAAATTTTTTCTAAATAAAACATTTAGTCATTTACATTTTGTTATTTCGTTTATTGTTCTTTTGAAATTTGCTCGAGAAAGTTTTGATATATGAATATGCAACCATTTACGTTGTTGAGCAAACGAATTTGTCAAACCTATGAAGCAATGGAATCGCAATAATCCTTTAAAACTCTCAGATTGTGATTGAAATTAAATGAAATTATTTATTCTGTAAACAGGTAATCTGAATCACTTTTCATTCAATCAGCATCATATTATCCATACTAATATTATAAATTCGAAAGTAACTCTGTCTGTCTGTTACGTTACCTTTTCACGTCGAAACCACTGAAAGGATTTCGATAAAAATTTGCAGAGAGATAGATTGCATCCCGGGGAAGGACATAGGATAGTTTTTATCGACATACCTTGCGGACGAAGCAGCGGGTGGAAGCTAGTAAGAAATAAAGACTTCATGTTGGTCTGCCAGTTTTGATTACTTTATGCGGCCAACCGAAATGTCGTTTAAGGCTTAATTCACACTGCGAGGGCAGCGACCGTACAAAACACATATACTCATAAAAAAGTACTCTGTGTATATACTCCTAGCGGAGAGCGACCGGCAGCGTTCGGAGCACAGAACACTTACCCTAACGGTGGTCCGGAGCTCGGCAAGAATAGACGCGCGGCCGATAGTAACAAAGATAAGCTAGATGAGGTAGAATTTCCTCTTTGACTACTCTGAGAAAAAAGGCCGAAAAGAAACTCAGAAGTCATAGTCTCTTTTAAAGTCCAGACTGACTAGATTGATGTCTGAAATGGTGTTTTGAGGCAAGTACTACACAGATTTGAATGAACCAGTCCAGTCAGTGATCGTGTGGCCCAACTCAAAATTGTGGAGCTCAACGGTAGGTATCAAAGAAACGACATTTGGGTTGGCCGCGTAAAGTAGTCAAAACTGGCAGACCAACATGAAGTTTTTATTTCTTACTAGCTTCCTCCCGCGGCTTCGTTGGCAAGATATGCGATAAAAACTATCCTATGTCCTTTCCCGGGATGCAATCTACCTCTCTGCCAAATTTTATCGAAATCCGTTATCTCATGTTGCCTCATTGATTATATTTATAATCAATCAATTAAAGTAATACACAGTATTAATAAAATCGCTGTTTTAAAATTAAAAATAATTTCTTACTACTTACCTACTTCTAATAGACTATGGGGATTCTCAATGGGGACTTGTGGAATACTTTTTATCCCGACTTTCCCACGAGAAACTTATGCGGGTGAAACCGTGGGGCGCTTCTAGTAAATAATAATTATTATCCTATTACAAAATACAAATACAAAATAGTTTATTTCTTTAACAAGCTTTGTACTACATAGCTAGTGATAGAAGCGTCCTTTTAAGCAAATAAATGCCTGTATTAGGACACTCCACTCTTCCGCAAGATCCGCTATTTTCCGCTATTATCAGCGTTATGGCGATATTATGTGTTTTTTCTTCAAATTTTGACCGTTTCGGAACTTCTTCACAAAACAACGGATTTCTTTCCGTGGACCCACAGACGTTTTTGAATATCGGTTCGGTATCAATAATAACAGCATATTCACCTATATGTTCCCACTGCTGGGACACAGGCCTCTCTGTGAGAGGGAGTGGGCCCTAATCTACCACGCAGGCCCAGTGCAGCTTGGTAGATGTCACATGTCTTCGAATTACAAACAACTAACAAAATAAAATAAATACAAAAAAAAAAACAATAAAATATTACTTTGCATAATTATATTCAGTTATGTATAAATAGATGTGAGGGGCCCGTGGGTAAATAATAACAGCCGCACAGGTCGATCGATCAGGTTAAGCTACGCTAGCCGCGGTTGGTCTGTGGATCGGTGACCAGACCATCTTTACATACTGAGACCCCTCCGTGCGTCGGAGCCGTAACTGTTGTGTTATTATTTATTTATTTAATACTTCAAGCACATAAATGTACAGATAGGCATTGTAATTAACTGTTGTTCAGGCTACTGTCCGAAAGTCTGACAACCAGTCTTACCAAGGGGTATTGTATTATTCAATAACTGGGTTGTGGAAGTCAGATAGGCAGTCGCTCTATGTAAATACTGGGATTCAGCTGCATACGGGTAGACTGGCAGCCGAACCCAACATAGTTGGGAAAAGTCTCGGCTGACGATGATAAGTATAAATATATGTATGACACGTGACTAACAGTTTACCGTCTGACTTAGTGCAGAAATAAAATATTATAATATAAATGACAGCAAATGACTTGCTGGCACGTTGTGGTGCGCTCAAATTAATACACAATTACTTTGAAAATAACTTGTTATGTATTGTTGTGCCTTATCTTAAAGTCATAAAGTCATTTAATCATTTGTTAACATAGGTACAATCAATAGTTGTTATAAAAAAAAAAAAATTACAAGCGCGCTATGTTATACCAGAAGGCGTACAAATATGATGATATTAATAAATTGATAATGGATGTCCTTGATACTAAAATTGATAACATAATTACATTAATTAAAAGCATAATTATATTATCAATTGATATTTTCAATAATAAAAAGTAAGAAATACAAATGTCAAAAGAAAAAAAAAAATACAAAATTACTACGTCAATATTCAAATAATGTGTAAAATTATCTTATTGATAAACTACATTATTCTAATTAAGTATCGTTAACTAATTAAGTTTTACGTACTTAAATATCTTTGTCAATTAAATATTCATTATTCTTTTAAACAGCGGGACCATAAAAAAAGGTGTTTCAAAACTATTTCAAAGGAAAGGTTTGCAAATTGTACACGAAAGAGACCTTAGGCCCTGGTTGGGTCCTAAGTATTATGAAGAGGCTGCCAACACTGTTCCAATGTGAGAGAGAGAGACGGAACTCTACGGGATGAATAGCACCATCTCTTTTTAGCAAAGTCATGATGATAACACTCCATAATACCTCAGGGCGTTTACTTTCTGATTTAAAAGCTTAACATATATTTTTATGCCCGCTTTGTATCGCGAACGAAATTCCTCCTCTCCCACCCTTCGCGTTTGATCATCTTCAACATGATGCCCTGGTCCTTAGGTTGCGTGACTACGCTTCTAGCATCGAAGGTCAGGGTCTCCGGCATGCCATCAGCCAGTTCCACTCTGTACTTCTTCAAGAACGTTATGAGACCAGACATCACTTGCATCTTCGCGAAACGCATACCTGAAAATAAAAATATATTTTCTATGAATTATCCTCAGCATTGATGGACAAAGTTGTAATTATGGTATAACAATATGTCCACTTAAGTTCTATATCTAGGGTTAGTAACACCATTTATAACTCGAGAACGGCGGGATCGATTTTATGATCTTTAATTCGTTCAATTTGTCTCCGCCCCAAATAACAGAATAACGATTAAAACATGGGAAAAATTCACAGAAAAAATAATAAAGATAATCGTTTTCTCATATATTTTGTATGGAAACGGCTTTTTTGATAATATCTCGAGAACGGATTGGTTGATTCTGAGGCAATACTAAGTTCTCCGGGTCAGCTAGTAGGTACCTATTGATAAAATTGATACAGATATAACAGTCGGCCTCTTCCATAAATAAAATAGTAGCAGTACCTAGTAGTATATAATTTTCATAAAATGGTCCTTCACTTATTCTGACTCGTGTCTATCTATCTCTATCTAGATTTTATTCCTATTTACTTTGACATTTAATTAGCTATTTTATTATACATATTTCTATAGTGAGTTGATGCCACTATGCTGCACTATATTTTAATTTTAAAGTTCTAATTTGTAATGTTCATTGCTTTGAATGATGCAAAAATTTATAATTATTTGATGTTTACCCATTTATATTTTTACGCCATTGAGGCAAAAATGGACTGTGATTTAATTTAATGTAACATCTTGCATGCCATGTTTGTATACTCATGTTTTGAATAAATAAATTATCTTTAAAATTTATCGGCAAAATCGGTTCAATAACTACGGAGATAATAACGAACATAACAAAGCAGTTTAAATAGATAAGACAGTTTTCCTAGGGCCTACATAACAGTGTCCGAATAGCCACCAATCATTTAACCGAATAAAATAAAAAATGGAACAGAATATGTATGAAATCATTTTTCGAGCCCCAAAATACAGAGTGTCTAGTTTGGGGCTCACCGACAAATAATATATTGTAACCTAGCTTTAGGGAGTATTTTAAGATACACAATGTTGTCTCAACTTGCTATTAACCTGCGAACCTGCTTACTGTATTACCTGAACCCTAATTGGGTAACACGCTATTCATCTCAATATGAATAATTTTGAAAGATATTGCTGATTCCATTGCTTCATATGTTGAAAAAATGTGTCTGCTCAACAACGTAAATAACGGAATGAATGTTCGTAAACTATCAAAATGAAACCCATAGCTACTGATAGTGTGCAATTATGCACACTATCGTAATTGCATATACGCAATTACCCCGATGGACATAAAAAGAAATCTATAATCTTTTTTTTCTAACTACCAAGTTAGTGAACGGGCATTTAATCGTGTGTAGTAAAACAGACCCTGACCTTTTCTAAAGCATTTTATGGTCCCTACGAAGAACACCCGCGCTTTATTTTAAGTGATAAATAAAGTAGTTGACTGATAACATTTTATATGCTTATTCAAAACAAAAATCAGAATCGTTATAGTTAGGTACCAAATAAAGAGAATATTAATGACCAATATAGCTAGATGTAGTAATTATAATTACCTATGCATAGCCTGGGACCCGCTCCGAACGGAAAGAACGTATAAGGCTTAACATCGTCTTTATTCTCCGGTAAGAACCGTTCAGGCTTGAATTTCTCTGGTTCCGGGAAATACTCAGGATTGTGGTGCATGTGGTAGACTGGCACATGAACTTTGACACCTATGTCTAGTTTCAGACCAGTCGGGAGGACGTAGTCATCCATAACCTCACGAGTGAGGTTGCCCAGTACGGGATACATGCGGAGTGTCTCGTACATACAAGCCTCCAAGTAGGGCAGCTCATGCACACACTCGTAGTCCAGTTTGTTCCCGTGACGTCGCAGGAACTCGTCCACCTCCTCGGCCGCTCGTTGCTGTACCTCCTGGTGCTTTGCAAACTCAAACAGAGTGAAGCTCATGGTGGTCGCAGACGTCTCAAAACCCGCCGCGAAGAACACGATACACTGCGCCACCAACAACTCATCGTCCACCTTCAATTGTACCTTTTTGTCAGCGTCAGTCTTTGCGTTACTCATACTGTCTCCAGTTATGTAATCCTCTTTCTTTAAAGTTAGAACCAGGTCCACGAAGTCGTTCCTCGGCGATGGCTTGTAGTCTCGGCTCTCGAATACTGTTTTTAACAATTTTGAGAAGAATTGGTCTATTGTTGGAGGAAAAATTTTAAGGCCCACTCGGTAGAAAATAGCAGGCCATACGGCCCTGAAAATTATTTTGAAACCACGATAGTTTGAAGTCTCGAATATTGAGTTTGCCATCATTTTGAAAGGGTTGTTATCTTCTTTGCTCATGGTGTTGGACTCCACTCCGAAAGCTGCGGAGCATATACAGTCCATGGTGTACCTCGCAGTAGTCTGTTTCATTTCGATGACGTCAGACATTCCAATTTCGTAGTCGAGCATATCTTCGAAGACGACGGTACACTTTTCAATCAAATAGTACATGTTCTTCATTTTTGCGGAAGAAAAGAGTGGAGTGAGATTTTGACGGACTATCTTCCATTTGTCACCGGCGTTGAAGAACAGGTTCTGCGTGACAACTTCACTAGCAGCGTAGTTGGATGATTCTCTGCCGTTGACGTAGTAGAAATCTTTGGTCATCACATGTTTGATGATCTCGGGGCTGTGCACCACGAGAACAGGCTCCGTGCCGTAGAAAGCTCCAAAGTAAGGTTGATCGATGAACTTTTGGCAAAGTTTCTGTATCATCGTGCCAGGATGCTCTCGTAGTAAAATATATCTTCCATAGTTGCCCAGAAGTGGTACTGGTTCAATGTAGGGCACATTCTTTTTTTTCCAGTAACCGAATTTTCTTTTAGATACTAAGTATAATAAATAAAAGATTACAGATAATAAGGCCGCGAGAACGAGAAGGGCGTTCATTTCGGTATCCGCGTTGCAGACAACTGCGGCCGGCTTTCCGTACCACGTTGATAAAACCGTCGCATGCAAACTCCAACCACTGCAATAATCAACTTAGCAACAACAATGTATTGACCTTAGCACCCCAACTTCTTAGATAACCCGTTACGCGGGTAAATTGCTAAGTGTGTTTGATTTTTTCTCTAATTAGATTATCCAAATACCAAATATCCAAAAATCCTTTTTTTTTGTCCTAAACAAGAAGCATGACCGATTATCCTAACTAATATTATAAATGCGAAAGTAAGTTTGTTTGTTACCTTTTCACGCCTAACCCCGGAACCGATCATCCTGAAATTTTGCATACACGTTGTCAGGTGTACAGAAACGGACATAGGGTACCAATTATTCCGAAAAAAAGTGCTGTTCCCGGGGAAAACAACATAATAGATAATAGATGGCGCCACGTGTCTTTTGAACGGGATCGACACTTATGCGGGTGAAACCGCGGGGCGCTACTAGTACGGTAATATTTTACGCATATAACAATTGCAGGGGTCGAAAATCGGATCGCATTATTCGCAAAAATATGGCATGCTGGTAATGTCGAAACGTTAAAAGGCCACTAGAATGTATTATGTCATAATTTCGCCTTTTCTCACAACAGAGGTGAACAGAGGTCAAGTATGAGATTATATCAACCAAAATTATATTTGATTAGAAAAGTACCTTGTCATGTTGGTCCAATAAGTACGGGGAATTATTTGGCCATGCATGTGCTTATTGATCACATCAAAGTGCTGGAACTAAAATCTTACGGTTATAAGAACCAAATTTTCTCTCGTTATAATATTTTGTAAGTTTATTTATTTACCGCCAGCGCCCCGCGGTCTCATCCGCGCAATTATTGATCTCGTAGAAATATTGGGATAAAAACTATCCTATGCCGTTTCCCGGGACTCAAACTATCTCTATACCTTATTTCATCTAAATCAGTTCAGTGATTTCGTGATGAGGTAACATACAGACAGACAGACACACTTTCGCATTTATAGTATTAGTATGGATATATTATACTTTGACGTATACCTGATTACGGGTGTCAGAAACCCGAAAGTCTGACAACCAGTCTTACCAAGGGCATCGTATTACCCAGTTACTGGGTTGTGGAGGTCCGATAGGCAGTCGCTTCCTTAAAAGTACTGGTATTCAGCTGCAACCGATTTGACTGGAAGCCGAGCCCAACATAGTTGGGAAAAGGCTAGGCAGATGATGATGATATACCTGATTTTAAATACATTTAAAAAAATGTATATACCCTACAAAATACACAATAGATGGCCTGATCGCTTACTGCGATTTCTTCCAGGCAACCTTGGAATGGATAGTGATTTTCTGGACCTACAATGGGCAGCCCCATTGTAGGTCCAGAAAATCACTATATGAGCTGACGCTGAGTGTCTCAGCATGCGAACCGTCAGCGGTGAGGAGTTGAACAGGCGGGCTCCCACCGACAAAGATGCTACAGCCGAAGTTATTGATGATGGTGATAGACTGACAAACAGGACAGATACCCCTGTAGAAGCAAAATGTCCAAGTACAGTATCGTACGCACCTTCAAGAACATCATCACCTTCAATACCATCTTCATCCATACCATCATCACCCCCCTCATAACTAGTTTTAATACAGTTTCACCTACTCCGGCCTTGAATGTTGCGCGGAAGGTATCTACCTTCTTACCCGCGTCCACCAAGGCTGGGAAAACAAGAGTTCGCTTGAGATGGAGCAAAGAAGTTAACCTATTGAATCATGCGAACTTATCTATACATAACTAAATTAGAGACCGATATGACCACCTACAGACAACAACTGCATGAATGTTTTTCACGTCAATATCCTGAGATTTCAGTTTCAGAACAACGGATTTCAGATCAACGAAGAACTATAGTTAGGAATAAACTCTTATCACAAGTCGAATTAGATCAGTTAAAAGAAGAAATACGCATACAATTTCAACAAGAATCAGAAAACTGTGCAGACACTAACACTATCATACTAACAGAAAACACAAACATAAATATTGTGACGTTGCAAAATAGATACGTTTATCGTGGTTCTGTGCAGGCTCGTGGAGCGGAGTCTCCGCGTCACTAGATGGCGTCAGCACGCGTAGCATGAACACTTCTATCTCTACGAAGAATAGATACATTGCTTTCTATACAAAGTGACATTTCTTTTCTTCATTTTTGACATACCGCCTAGAAATCTTTCTACAATCTGTCATTTTGTCTTTCGTTACTAATGATCTTTGTCTAGGTCCTTTTCTAAGTAGACTATTTCAGAAGAAAGTTTTCTATCTCAAATGTCAAAATAACACTGACAACTGACAGTTGCCTAAGGTAGGGAAGAGATTTTGTAATCGCTAAAGACAGTAGAAAACTTTCTACTCGACGGCCACAAAGTATATACGGTTATCTACAAAATCTCATGAAAAAAAAAAACAAAATTCCCAAAATTCCACTGTCAAAGATCCACGAATGACAGCCGGGACCAATGGCTTAACGTGCTTTCCGAGGCACGGAGGGGTCTCGGTATGTAAAGATGGTCACCAATCCACGGACCAACCGCGGCAAGCGTAGCTTAACCTGATCGATCAGCTTGTGCGGCTGTTATTATTTAGCCACGGACCCCTCATTATAATGTGACTTAATATTAGTAAAAACTAAGATTCAAAAAGAAAAAAAAAATCATACGACAAAACAAAGAATTCTGAGTCGAATTATGTAAGAGTGAATTTGATCTGAGTCTACACGGAACGTCATCTTTGTCTACTCTTCCGCCGACAAACCGATGCTCATGCTACGCGTGCAGGGTCGTGGGTCGTTTTGAACATTATGGTTACTGAAGTTTATAGTAAACGTGTTATGGATAATGACTTTCGGACGAACAATTTTAGGAGAAGAAAGGGAGTACCAATTTTAACAGGTTATTCGGAAAATTTAAAATCGGAATGACGTTTTTCGGACCGAGAACCCATCGAGCATTTGATTCTTCGAACATATGAAAATCGGAAAACAAGCAAATCGCATTTATGACTTTCGGAAACATAAATTTCGTGATTTTTAATAATAGAGATTATAATTCTTAGGTATTATGAAATTCGGACGTTTGAAAATCGGAACATCGAAATTCGGAATAAAATATTTCGGAATATTTGGGTGTTCGGGATATCGCCGCTATCGCGGCGTGCCCTGCGCTGGGTTGCGACAGTCGCTCTTTCCATGCCGCCATGAGATCGCGCCGGAGATCCGTCCGCACCGCAGCGATTTGCCGCGGAAGCGGATCCTCCCCCCGGCATAGTGCCTCCGCGCGCCACTCATACAGGCGCGCGAGGACCATCGCCTCCAGATCCCATGGCGGCAGTCCGGCAAGGAGGCTGGCCGCCTCGCCCGAGATCGTGCGGTAGCCCCGGATTAGCCTAACAGCTACCGAGCCACGGGACGACTCCCGGCCACCGTAGGCACGGGCCGGATATTTTGATTTAAATAGTGTCCATGGAGTTTCTTTCAGTTCTTCTGCATAGGAACCTACTACGCTTTGGGCTATTTGCCCATGCAAATAGCTCCCTGTTTCTGACTCAACCGACTTCTCTCAAAAGTACATGGTTTAATTGAAATACTTAAATGGTTTGAGTATTTTTTTGGGTTTCTCTCTCTTTTTACTATATTAAATTATTATTATTATTATTTTATTTACTATATAAATAAAGTTAAAATAAAACTAGTGCATAAGTAACATAGTAAATGACAAAAACGAATCAAATGTAGGTAGCCAAAATAAAAAATAAATCGTATTTTTTTTTCAGCTCTACGGCGCTCCTGAAACTTGGCAGTGCTGTTCGGCCGCTGTACATACAAGCCTTCAGTAATCTGGTTCCATGATTGGACATCATTCATTGACATTCTGGTCGTAAGACATTCTGGGTTTTATAAAATACTCGCTAAGATAACATACAGACAGACAGACAGGCAGACAGAGTTACTTTTGAATTTATAATATTAGTATGGATAAGGATAACGATGTACACAAACGGATGCTCTATCTTAGGTCACAATTTATTAAGTACAGACGCCAGCACATGAAGATACCCGAAACTGTCAAGTTTTCCCAATCAAATTTGAACCTTATGCTTTAGCTATAAAGTTGAAAATCTATTAAATAAATTTGACAGATTGTAGTAGCTTGATGTGCTGGCGTCTGTACCTAGGTACCGCCTTAGTCTACTTAGTATTGGCACAGACTTGTAGGTATATTATTGCCTATGAATATTGTTGCTTTGTTTGAATATTCTAGAGCGTACCCACTGCATGTAAAGTAGTCACCGTTATTATTCTACACTGCGTTCGCGATTTTATTTTCATACATGTAAAAAACAACTTAAAAACCCACACAAAAAGTTAGTTTGCGCGACAACTTCAAAAAAATATATAACTTTTTAAGGTTCCGTACCCATTGTACCCAAAGGGTA
Source organism: Mesoligia furuncula (assembly GCA_916614155.1). Taxonomy (NCBI): domain Eukaryota; kingdom Metazoa; phylum Arthropoda; class Insecta; order Lepidoptera; family Noctuidae; genus Mesoligia; species Mesoligia furuncula. Next base: position 4,552,823 of record OU744810.1, read on the forward strand.
AAAACGGGACCGCATTACTAAGACTCCACAGTCCGTCTGTCCGTTTGTCTGTCACCAGGCACCGTGATAGCTAGACAGTTGAAATTTTCACAGATGATGTATTTCTATCCCATATAATAATAATAATAATAAATTGTTTAATTTTCGGACAACAATGGAACCATATTTGTTAGTAACTTACATGCTAAAACTTAAACACTAGGATTAGTAATTATAATTACAACATACACAAATTATTAGTGAGTCATGTACTTACGAGGCACTTCAGGCGGACAATGATTCCTCATGAGATGCCTCAGCACAGGAGCTCTCGGATCCTCAGCAACGACTTTCAGGATGCTATTGTTACTCCCCCGAATCCTCCTCACAAGCGATGCCACCTTTTTTCTGATGATCGCACGAAAACCATCTATATGCGATTGGGCGAACATCCCCGAGGCACTACAGAAACGAGGGAGTTTCAACATCATCCTGAAAACATTATTATATTGGACGCGCAAGGCGCTTAGCGTCCCACGTGAACAGTTGAACCACAGACTTCCCGTATATAGGCCTTGGCAGTACGCTTTAAACAAAGTTATTTTGACCTGATCGGTACAACGAAAAAATCTGCGCGCCAACATGTTCCCGCGAACCGCCAACGCCCTGCGCTCCCTCTCCACATCTTCATCGTCCTTAAGGTCGTCGACAAGTATATGGCCCAGATATTTAAACTTGGTTACCTGTTTTATATTTGAGCCGTTCAAATTAATTGAAGGAAAGGTGTCAGGGCACTTGCCGGCGGCCTTAAAAACCATGAACTCGGTTTTCCTTACATTATATATAAGACCATGTGATGCGGCGTATTCCTCGCAAACTTTCAACATATCTTTAATTGACCTCGCAGTCGGGCCCAGCAGAACCATATCGTCCGCGTAGCTGATGTTGTTTACACAGACACCCCCCACGCGGCAACCGACACGCATGCCACTGAGCTCGACTATGAGGTCATTCATGTACAAGTTAAACAGCTTTGGAGAGGACAACCCCCCCTGTCTCACTCCACACTCCAACCTGTACGACTCCGAGAAACAGTTTGACCACCTGACACAATTAGTCTGATTCGAGTACCAATATTGAAATATTTTCAATAGTTCCGCAGGTATACCCCTGTCCCCCAGCTTCCTCCAAAGCACTTCATACGACACGAGATCGAAGGCCTTGGAGAGATCCAAGAAACAGGCGTACACCGGAGTCTTCCGTTCAGTGTAGTACTGGACAGTGTGCTTAAGTGCCAGAATCGCGCTTTCAGTTGACAGTCCAGGTCTAAACCCGAACTGAGCGTCATGAATGTTTATGTACTTATCCAGACAAGACTCAAGCACACTATCCAACAATTTTGCTACAGTTGTCGCGAGAGAGATGGGGCGATAGTTCTCCTTGTCCGATATGTCTCCTGTCCTGTTCTTCAAAATGGGCACCACTGTAGTTTTCATCAAATCATCAGGTAAATATGAATGACTAATGCACAAATTGAAGAACATAGACAGGACCCTCGGCACGTGCACACCCGCATATTTGAAGTGCTCGATACTGAGCCCATCGTGGCCAGGAGATTTACCTCTACGCATACTACTTATAACTTTCTTAAGTTGCTTCGCTGTAAATTTAAGTAAAGGCTCCTCGCCCGACACGATGGGCCCACCGTCTGGCATAGTGGTCGAAGGACCTAGAGGAGAACACACTTTGAAGTGCTCCATGAACAAATTAGCTATGTCCTCCGGGTCATTTCGGCCATCTACATTCACAGGGAGGCCAGGCTTAACATCAAGCTTACTGGTGGACTTCGAAATTTAATAAAATCTTTTTCGGCTCTTTGTTTCGCCAATACGTCCATTTTAATTTGGTCCTGATGCTTATGACACCATTTTAGCCGCCCTTTAAAAATTCTCCGAGACTCGCACATCTGGTCGTAATCAGGACCATTATTTGGTCTACCCAGAACCATCCAGTTTTGGTATTTTAGCCTAGCCTCCCGATGCGCCTCCCTCACATGTTCATTCCAGCCGCACACTCGTTTATTATGCCGTTTACGACTGATATCTTTTTTGGATTGTACAGCCGCATCACATAATACATCAATAAACGTCTTATATACGTTATCTAAAATTACCTTATGATTAGATAAAGAACAAGCCCCAAAACTACATGATTCAAATTCTGTGGGAAAGTCAATATCTCGCAAGCCTTTATTGCATAAATCCCGATATTTATTAATCTGAGCCTCATCCCTTTCACCCCAAATTACAGCACTGCGAGATGTATTTTGGACTGCTACGATTGGACTAATTGAACCCAAATTTAACTCGATAAAAATCGGCAAATGATCAGACCCAAAAATATCCTCAATTATTCCGACGTCAACTGTAGATTGCCAAGCCGCTTGTGAGACAATACAATGATCCAACCAACTACCCTTACGATGGTATGTGTCAAAATAGGTAAACGTGTTCGAGTCAATCCCTAACACTTCCACGTCTGCACACACCCACGATCTATCCGCGCAAAAGCTATTAAGCTCGGTAAAGAATAATTGGCCTGGTTGAGCATTTAAGTCTCCTAAAATTACAACAGTTTGACCACCATTACCTTCTTCAATTGAGCTAATTTCACTGAGAATATCCGTAAAAATAGGCAAGTTTTCTCTCGCTTTTACTGGCATGTACACACAAAAAACTAGTATGGAACGACCACCTATATTACCCTTGATAGCTAACAGTCTGTCACTGTTACAATTTATTACAGACACACTATCAAAAATGCCCTTTTGCCATAGTATGGCCAAACCCCCATATGGTCTACCGACCAGCAATATAACAAACATGTTTTTCCGGCGTTTTTGCCTTGTGGTACGGAACTCGCACTTGGCCAGTTTTTTAGTTTGAAATCAACTAAATGCACGTTATTATAAAGTTGATATTTTTATTTATGTGGAAATAACTTCAATTGGAAACAAGGATTTGAATTGATCATATGTTATGCACATATAAACGACTTTTGGCCTTGAAAGACGCCATGGTCTATGTAATAAATTAGACCTGTCGGTGTGGGTTAGCATTGGAATTATGTGTAATAAATACCTAGTTTGATTAGGATTCAATTAATTTTATAAAACGTTATTTTTAGTATTTGCGAGACCTGAATATAGTTTGTTCAGAATAAGTAACTGAATCGATTCCAATATTTTTTACCCCATGTTATATTTTGTCCCAAAAATATTTAAAAAAGGTTAAAATTGGACACCGAGCGATACTAAGTAGGCTATCCAATCTCCGCGCCGAACGGCTAGGTACCTAGGTACTGTTATCTATGAGCGCAAGAAGGCGCGGCGCGAGCGGCGCGGGGGAGCATGTTTTTGTACGGACAAAGCTTATAACTTTGTGATTTTTCATGTGTGTCTGTGTGTGTGTTTTTTACGTGTCTAGTATTTTTATGTTTCGTGTTACGGGTTTCGCATATACTAAAAATAATGTTGTATAGAAGATTCCAACGGTTTCTGCTTGTTAATAAGCTCGAAAAAATGTGTCTCTAACCTAAAGGAAAAAAAAACTGCCCAAGTGCGAGTCGGACTCGCACACGAAGGGTTCCGTACCACAAGGCAAAAACGCCAAAAAAAAAACATGTTTGTTGTATGGGAGCCCCCTTAAATATTTATTCTATTTTAATTTTATTATTTATTATTAAAGTTAAAATACAACTGAGTATTTTGTGATTATTTCAAGTGCCTACCTGTTGCCATTTTTGATATCGAGCAAAAAAGGGCAAAAAAATCGCGTTTGTTTTTAGTATTTGTTGTTATAGCGGCAACAGAAATACATAACTTGTAAAAATTTCAACTGTCTAGCTATCGCGGTTCTTGAGATACAGCCTGGTGATAGACAGACGGACAGACAGACAGACGGACAGACGGACAGACGGTCAGACGTCCGACGGACAGACGGACAGACAGCGAAGTCTTAGTAATAGGGTTCCGTTTTTACCCTTTGGGTACGGAACCCTAACAACAAATGCAATATGGCAAATTAACCCACTGATTACAGTGGGCTAATTACGGAACACATAAAAAATGACAATCGATGGCAATGGATTTCATTATGACAGTACAACCACGTTCATTGCGCTATTAACGTGGTTGCATATTAGAAAATCAAAACTTTCCTGAGCAAATTTCAAAAGAACAACGTACAAATCAACAAAGTTTAAAATAACGATGGTCATTTGAGCAAATGTTCAGCTGACAAAAGTCTGGAATATCAATGTTTAAATTATTTATTACACTATTGACCAAATCGTTTAGCACTAAAACATTTGCTAAAAATTAAGTTTTAGTGACAGAAACGAATCGCTGTAAATCCGACTTCACGCAGTCTTGTCTGCCCTACCCCTAGAGTGTAATTTAAAATCGCGTAGGCGCGTAGGGGCGAGGCGGCTCGCGGGCTGAGGAGCAGGAGGCTGCGAGCGAGTGAGCGAAAGCCGTCTGCGACGATTAGCACGCATGGGACCGCCGGAGAACCGCAGCGCCGGAGTGGTGACAGAAACCATGCCTGCTGCATGTTGCATGCTTTCTTGCATGCTGCATGTACTTCAAATATAAATCAAATCAAATCAAATTTATTACTGAACCAAAAACATTTTCATTAGTTGGTGATTGGAGCCTCCTGTTAAGCAAGTAATGCCTGTTTTAGGAGACTCCGCTCTTCCACAACAGTATACAATTTTTCAGTACCTTAGATATAAACAGTATGTGGCTGTGTGCGTGTGTGTGTGTGTGTGTGTGTGTGTGTGTGTGTGTGTGTGTGTGTGTGTGGGTGTGTGTGTGTGTGTGTGTGTGAGGGGGTGTGTGTGGGGGGGGTGTGTGATATAGGTATATAAGTATACCTACATTTAAATTAATAATTCTTATTAAGAAATCATTTGTAATTATAAAAGTCGATTAGTTATGATTTGGTAGGTACTTATATTTACATCTAGCAAATTTATTCAGTCGTCATTTGTGATTATGTAATTTGATTAGTAATGATTTAATATTTTAAAATTACATCTAGCAACTTTTGATCAGTCGTTCATTTGATGTCACATACATTGGGATTTTAAATTTTTTCTAAATAAAACATTTGGTCATTTACATTTTGTTAAGTATTTCGTTTATTGTTCTTTTGAAATTTGCTCGAGAAAGTTTTGATTTTCTAATATGCAACCATTTACGTTGTTGAGCAAACTACTTTGTCAAACCTATGAAGCAATGGAATCGCAATAATCCTTTAAAACTCTCAGATTGTGATTGAAATTAAATGAAATTATTTATTCTCTAAACAGGTTATCTGAATCACTTTTACGCATCATATTATCCATACTAACATTATAAATTCGAAAGTAACTCTGTCTGTCTGTTACGTTACCTTTTCACGTCGAAACCACTGAAAGGATTTCGATAAAATTTTGCAGAGAGATAGATTGCATCCCGGGGAAGGACATAGGATAGTTTTTATCGACATACCTGGCGGACGAAGCAGCGGGTGGAAGCTAGTAAAAAATAAAGACTTCATGTTGGTCTGCCAGTTTTGATTACTTTATGCGGCCAACCGAAATGTCGTTTAAGGCTTAATTCACACTGCGAGGGCAGCGACCGTACAAAACACATATACTCATAAAAAAGTACTCTGTGTATATACTCCTAGCGGAGAGCGACCGGCAGCGTTCGGAGCACAGAACACTTACCCTAACGGTGGTCCGGAGCTCGGCAAGAATAGACGCGCGGCCGATAGTAACAAAGATAAGCTAGATGAGGTAGAATTTCCTCTTTGACTACTCTGAGAAAAAAGGCCGAAAAGAAACTCAGAAGTCATAGTCTCTTTTAAAGTCCAGACTGACTAGATTGATGTCTGAAATGGTGTTTTGAGGCAAGTACTACACAGATTTGAATGAACCAGTCCAGTCAGTGATCGTGTGGCCCAACTCAAAATTGTGGAGCTCAACGGTAGGTACCAAAGAAACGACATTTGGGTTGGCCGCGTAAAGTAGTCAAAACTGGCAGACCAACATGAAGTTTTTATTTCTTACTAGCTTCCGCCCGCGGCTTCGTTGGCAAGATATGTCGATAAAAACTATCCTATGTCCTTTCCCGGGATGCAATCTATCTCTCTGCCAAATTTTATCGAAATCCGTTGTCTCATGTTGCCTCATTGATTATATTTATAATCAATCAATTAAAGTAATTCACAGTATTAATAAAATCGCTGTTTTAAAATTAAAAATAATTTCTTACTACTTACCTACTTCTAATAGACTATGGGGATTCTCAATGGGGAGTTGTGGAATACTTTTTATCCCGACTTTCCCACGAGAAACTTATGCGTGTGAAACCGTGGGGCGCTTCTAGTAAATAATAATTATTATCCTATTACAAAATACAAATACAAAATAGTTTATTTCTTTAACAAGCTTTGTACTACATAGCTAGTGATAGAAGCGTCCTTTTAAGCTAATAAGTGCCTGTATTAGGACACTCGACTCTTCCGCAAGATCCGCTATTATCAGCGTTATGGCGATATAATGTGCCTTTTCTTCAAATTTTGACCGTTTCGGAACTTCTTCACAAAACAACGGATTTCTTTCCGTGGACCCACAGACGTTTTTGAATATCGGTTCGGTATCAATAATAACAGCATATTCACCTATATGTTCCCACTGCTGGGACCCTTTGGGTACGGAACTCTACCATTTTCGGATAGATGAAAGCTTTATTAATATTAAATCGATTCTGAGCATAGATTTTGAAAGTATGTTGTGACAGTACATGTTTTGCTGAGTAGAGAAAACCGCATAAAGAATATTGTATTAATTTGACATCATTAACTAAATAATTATTGAAAAACTGGCCAAGTGCGAGTCGGACTCGCACACAAAGGGTTCCGTACCACAAGAAAAGAACACGTTTGTTGTATGGGAGCCCCCCCCCCCCCCTTAAATATTTATTTTATTCTGTTTTTAGTATTTGTTGCTATAGCGGCAACAGAAATACATCATCTGTGAAAATTTCAACTGTCTAACTGTCACGGTTCATGAGACACAGTCTGGTGACAGACGGACAGCGGACTCTTAGTAATAGGGTCCGGTTTAACCCTTTGGGTACGGAACCCTAGAAACTGTGGGTTGGTATATTTTGGCACAACTGGAAACAGTTGTGAGAGAACAAATCCACTGCCCGAAGGAAACGCGATGTCACTTCCAGATTGATCAAAAAGTTCCAACATTTTTGTGAAATAAAAGATAAAATATTTTAATAATCCTTTTCTATGTTTGCTTGGATAAACATTTTTTTAAAGTTTTTTTTTACATACACTTCATATATCGTTTTCGTGGTATTTTTTTGACAGATTGAAAATGAGATCAGACTGAAAATTCTTAAAATTACGAGTATTCTGAATTCTGATCACAGTCGTGCTCGTGGCGTCAGGTCCGGTGAAATGTCACAAAAGTGAACGCAACTTATGGCTGGATTTTTCAATCGACAGATAATTTTTGTTCGTGGAATAAAATTGACTTCTGACAGTTTTTGTATGAGAAAACTGTCAAAAATTGAAAATTAATCCTCTGATAAAATTATTTGGCGTTGGAGAAATCAGCCCTTAAGGCTACGCCGACCGCGCAGTGGCGCCCTCATTGTTTGTTTAGTTATTTCTTTTATTTTAAAATGAAAATGCAGAAAATAACCACGTTAAGTTGTGCTTCACAAGATTTTACGTTAATATTATTATAAACGGTAGTTTTACATTGTTTCATTGTTTCATGCATTGTTTGAGGAGCCCGTGGCTAAATAATAACAGCCGCACAGGTCGATCGATCAGGTTAAGCTACGCTTACCGCGGTTGGTCTGTGGATGGGTGACCATCTTTACATACCGAGACCCCTCCGTGCCTCGGAAAGCACGTTAAGCCGTTGGTCCCGGCTGTCATTCGTGGATCTTTGACAGTCGTTACGGGTAGTCAGAAGCCCGAAAGTCTGACAACCAGTCTTACCAAGGGGTATCATATTACCCAGTAGCTGGGTTGTGGAGGTCAGATAGGCAGTCGCTCCATGTAAAATACTGGTATTCAGCTGCATCCGGTTAGACTCGAAGCCGACCCCAACATAGTTGGGAAAAGGCTAGGCAGATGATGTTCCCACTGCTGGGACACAGGCCTCTCTGTGAGAGGGAGTGGGCCGTAATCTACCACGCAGGCCCAGTGCAGCTTGGTAGATTTCACATGTCTTCGAATTACAAACAACTAACAAAATAAAATAAATACAAAAAAAAAACAATAAAATATTACTTTGCATAATTATATTCAATTATGTATAAATAGATGTGAGGGGCCCGTGGGTAAATAATAACAGCCGCACAGGTCGATCGATCAGGTTAAGCTACGCTAGCCGCGGCTGGTCTGTGGATCGGTGACCAGACCATCTTTACATACTGAGACCCCTCCGTGCGTCGGAGCCGTAACTGTTGTATTATTATTTATTTATTTAATACTTCAAGCACATAAATGTACAGATAGGCATTGTATTAACTGTTGTTCAGGCTACTGTCCGAAAGTCTGACAACCAGTCTTACCAAGGGGTATTGTATTATTCAATAACTGGGTTGTGGAAGTCAGATAGGCAGTCGCTCTATGTAAATACTGGGATTCAGCTGCATACGGGTAGACTGGCAGCCGAACCCAACATAGTTGGGAAAAGTCTCGGCTGACGATGATAAGTATAAATATATGTATGACACGTGACTAACAGTTTACCATCTGACTTAGTGCAGAAATAAAATATTATAATATAAATGACAGCAAATGACTTGCTGGCACGTTGTGGTGCGCTCAAATTAATACACAATTACTTGTTATTTATTGATGTGCCTTATCTTATTGAGAAACTACATTATTCTAATTAAGTATCGTTAACTAATTTAGTTTTACGTACTTAAATATCTTTGTCAATTAAATATTCATTATTCTTGTAAACAGCGGGAACATAAAAAAAAGGTGTTTCAAAACTATTTCAAAGGAAAGGTTTGCAAATTGTACACGAAAGAGACCTTAGGCCCTGGTTGGGTCCTAAGTATTATGAAGAGGCTGCCAACACTGTTCCAATGTGAGAGAGAGAGACGGAACTCTACGGGATGAATAGCACCATCTCTTTTTAGCAAAGTCATGATGATAACACTCCATAATACCTCAGGGCGTTTACTTTCTGATTTAAAAGCTTAACACATATTTTTATGCCCGCTTTGTATCGCGAACGAAATTCCTCCTCTCCCACCCTTCGCGTTTGATCATCTTCAACATGATGCCCTGGTCTTTAGGTTGCGTGACTATGCTTCTAGCATCGAAGGTCAGGGTCTCCGGCATGCCATCAGCCAGTTCCACTCTGTACTTCTTCAAGAACGTTATGAGACCAGACATCACTTGCATCTTCGCGAAACGCATACCTGAAAATAAAAATATATTTTCTATGAATTATCCTCAGCATTGATGGACAAAGTTGTATGGTATAACAAATTATGTCCACTTAAGTTCACTATATCTAGGAGTTAGTAACACCATTTATAACTCGTGAACGGCTGGATCGATTTATATGATCTTGAATTCGTTCAATTTGTCTCCGCCCCAAATAACAGAATAACGATTAAAACATGGAAAAAATTCACAGAAAAAATAATAAAGATAATCGTTTTCTCATATATTTTGTATGGAAACGGCTTTTTTGATAATATCTGGAGAACGGATTGGTTGATTTCGATAATGATTCTGAGGCGGTACTAAGTTCTCCGGGTCAGCTAGTAGGTACCTATTGATAAAATTGATATAGATATAACAGTCGGCCTCTTCCATAATTAAAATAGTAGCAGCACCTAGTACTCGTAGTAATATAATTTTCTTAAAATGGTCCTTCACTTATTCTGACTCGTGTCTATCTATCTCTATCTAGATTTTATTCCTATTTACTTTGACATTTAATTAGCTATTTTTACCGACTTCACAAAAAGGAGGAGGTACTATGTTCGGATTTTTTTTTTTGTATGTTTGTTCATCGATTACTCCGCCAATTGTCGACGGATTTTCAAAATTCTTTTTTTGTTCGAAAGTAGATAGTTCTGAGGTGGTCCCATAGTCACCAAGTTAGGATCTGATGATGGGATCTTAGAGAAATCGAGAGCAACCCTCAAATTTTATAGGCTCACTTATTGTATTTCGCATATTTTATGAAGTATCTTGTGTATTTGCGTACGGTTGTCACCATCTCAGGTAGCTGGGCTGATGATGGAAGATTCAACTCCTTAACAGTAAGAAGTTACTCGAACAGGCAAGGACTGTTTTAGTAAATTGTTTTGATGTTTGATAGGGCATTTGCCACATTTGGTCTCATGATCATCAAGTTATGACCTGATGCTGCAGTCAGGATAGTCTGCAAAGTACCTAACTCCTCGACAACTAACAGCAGATATATAGTGTTTAGGCTCATTGAAAAGGGCTCGATGTGTGGATAAACGTACTGTTAATGAGGAACACCGAAGTACATAGAGACCTGATGCTGAAGCCAGTCGAGCATCAGAAAAAGTACAAACCTTGAAATTACAGCACCGTAGTCGTGTTTGGACTCATTTTAAACAGGACTAAATTTTAAGTTCAATGCAATGTTGACATAAGTCTGGCCTGATGCTGCAGCCAGGATTATCAGCATCTAGTCTAAAAACTAATAAACACTTCTTAAAGTGAAATACTTTTGCGAGTTTTTCTTCTGTATAATTATCCTAACAAAGGTTGCCGGTAGTGGCTAGATGAGAGAAGCGGAGGATCGCGAACGTTGGCGCAAACTTCGGGAGGTCTACGTCCAGCAGTGAACTGCAATTGGCTGATGATGATTTATAAAAGCCTCAATCGTTGCATTTCACGCAATGCCTTTTCGTCATGTGGTCTATTTAGCAATTTGGTAGGTTCCAAGTCGCATAATACAATGTCATACAGCGTCTCTACACGACTAAGCGTAACATAAACTTGGCCCTTAGCAAAATTTTTCTTGCCTAAGTCTATTATTAAAGTAACTTGAGCATTTGCTCGCGGAAATTATGATTTGGTAAAGTGGAGCTGATGATGAAGACCACAAATGGCACTACTCAATAACAAATATTTCTCGGGTTGGGATTCGATTACTTTAATATGGCTGCTAAGCAATTTATGCTCATTACAATGCGTATGGTGAAGTGGAGCTGATGGTGACTTCTCAATCAGCTCCAGTTCTCCTGGTTCTTACTAGGAGAACTCCTCAACAATTAACGTCCATGCATCGGGAAAAGCAATATTTTGTAAAAGGTGTTAAGCAGTTGACATTAGGCTATTATAACTTAGATAAATTACAAACTGACCCGCTAAAAAGTGAAAAATAAAAACTTTTTTACGAAAAAAACAACCGACTTCCAAAAACACTAAATAAAGAGAAAAATAACTTTAATTTCGGAAGTCGGTGGCAAAAACTAAAATACAAATCGAAAGACACCGACTTCCGAAATTAAAGTTATTTTTCTCTTTATTTATAGTGTTTTTGGAAGTCGGTTGTTTTTTTCGTAAAAAAGCTTTTATTTTTATTATACATATTTCTATAGTGAGTTGATGCCACTATGCTGCACTATATTTTAATTTTAAAGTTCTAATTTGTAATGTTCATTGCTTTGAATGATGCAAAAATTTATAATTATTTGATGTTTACCCATTTATATTTTTACGCCATTGAGGCAAAAATGGACTGTGATTTAATTTAATGTAACATCTTGCATGCCATGTTTGTATACTCATGTTTTGAATAAATAAATTATCTTTAAAATTTATCGGCAAAATCGGTTCAATAACTACGGAGATAATAACGAACATAACAAAGCAGTTTAAATAGATAAGACAGTTTTCCTAGGGCCTATATAACAGTGTCCGAATAGCCACCAATCATTTAACCGAATAAAATAAAAAATGGAACAGAATATGTATGAAATCATTTTTCGAGCCCCAAAATACAGAGTGTCTAGTTTGGGGCTCACTAACAAATAATATATTGTAACCTAGCTTTAGGGAGTATTTTAAGATACACAATGTTGTCTCAACTTGCTATTAACCTGCGAACCTGCTTACTGTATTACCTGAACCCTAATTGGGTAACACGCTATTCATCTCAATATGAATAATTTTGAAAGATATTGCTAATTCCATTGCTTCATATGCTGAAAAAATGTGTCTGCTCAACAACGTAAATAACGGAATGAATGTTCGTGAACTATCAAAATGAAACCCATAGCTACTGATAGTGTGCAGTTATGCACACTATCGTAATTGCATATACGCAATTACCCCGATGGACATAAAAAGAAATTTATAATCTTTTTTTTCTAACTACCAAGTTAGTGAACGGGCATTTAATCGTGTGTGGTGAAACAGACCCTAACCTTTTCTAAAGCATTTTATGGTCCCTACGAAGAACACCCGCGCTTTATTTTAAGTGATAAATAAAGTAGTTGACTTATAACATTTTATATGCTTATTCAAAACAAAAATCAGAATCGTTATAGTTAGGTACCAAATAAAGAGAATATTAATGACCAATATAGCTAGATGTAGAAATTATAATTACCTATGCATAGCCTGGGACCCGCTCCGAACGGAAAGAACGTATAAGGCTTAACATCGTCTTTATTCTCCGGTAAGAACCGTTCAGGCTTGAATTTCTCTGGTTCCGGGAAATACTCAGGATTGTGGTGCATGTGGTAGACTGGCACATGAACTTTGACACCTATGTCTAGTTTCAGACCAGTCGGGAGGACGTAGTCATCCATAACCTCACGAGTGAGGTTGCCCAGTACGGGATACATGCGGAGTGTCTCGTACATACAAGCCTCCAAGTAGGGCAGCTCATGCACACACTCGTAGTCCAGTTTGTTCCCGTGACGTCGCAGGAACTCGTCCACCTCCTCGGCCGCTCGTTGCTGTACCTCCTGGTGCTTTGCAAACTCAAACAGAGTGAAGCTCATGGTGGTCGCAGACGTCTCAAAACCCGCCGCGAAGAACACGATACACTGCGCCACCAACAACTCATCGTCCACCTTCAATTGTACCTTTTTGTCAGCGCCAGTCTTTGCGTTACTCATACTGTCTCCAGTTATGTAATCCTCTTTCTTTAAAGTTAGAACCAGGTCCACGAAGTCGTTCCTCGGCGATGGCTTGTAGTCTCGGCTCTCGAATACTGTTTTTAACAATTTTGAGAAGAATTGGTCTATTGTTGGAGGAAAAATTTGAAGGCCCACTCGGTAGAAAATAGCAGGCCATACGGCCCTGAAAATTATTTTGAAACCACGATAGTTTGAAGTCTCGAATATTGAGTTTGCCATCATTTTGAAAGGGTTGTTATCTTCTTTGCTCATGGTGTTGGACTCCACTCCGAAAGCTGCGGAGCATATACAGTCCATGGTGTACCTCGCAGTAGTCTGTTTCATTTCGATGACGTCAGACATTCCAATTTCGTAGTCGAGCATATCTTCGAAGACGACGGTACACTTTTCAATCAAATAGTACATGTTCTTCATTTTTGCGGAAGAAAAGAGTGGAGTGAGATTTTGACGGACTATCTTCCATCTGTCACCGGCGTTGAAGAACAGGTTCTGCGTTACAACTTCACTAGCAGCGTAGTTGGATGATTCTCTGCCGTTGACGTAGTAGAAATCTTTGGTCATCACATGTTTGATGATCTCGGGGCTGTGCACCACGAGAACAGGCTCCGTGCCGTAGAAAGCTCCAAAGTCAGGTTGACCGATGAACTTTTGGCAAAGTTTCTGTATCATCGTGCCAGGATGCTCTCGTAGTAAAATATATCTTCCATAGTTGCCCAGAAGTGGTACTGGTTCAATGTAGGGCACATTCTTTTTTTTCCAGTAACCGAATTTTCTTTTAGATACTAAGTATAATAAATAAAAGATTACAGATAATAAGGCCGCGAAAACGAGAAGGGCGTTCATTTCGGTATCCGCGTTGCAGACAACTGCGGCCGGCTTTCCGTACCACGTTGATAAAACCGTCGCATGCAAACTCCAACCACTGCAATAATCAACTTAGCAACAACAATGTAATGACCTTAGCCCCCCAACTTCTTAGATAACCCGTTACGCGGGTAAATTGCTATGTGTGTTTGATTTTTTCTCTAATTAGATTATCCAAATACCAAATATCCAAAAATCCTTATTTTTTGTCCTTAACAAGAAGCATGACCGATTATCCTAACTAATATTATAAATGCGAAAGTAAGTTTGTTTGTTAACGTTTCACGCCTAACCCCTGAACCGATCATCCTGAAATTTTGCATACACGTTGTCAGGTGTACAGAAACGGACATAGGGTACCATTCATTCCGAAAAAAAGTGCTGTTCCCGGGGAAAACAACATATTAGATAATAGATGGCGCCACGTGTCTTTTGAACGGGATCGACGCTTATGCGGGTGAAACCGCGGGGCGCTGCTAGTACGGTAATATTTTACGCATATAACAATTGCAGGGGTCGAACATCGGATCGCATTATTCGCAAAAATATGGCATGCTGATAATGTCGAAACGTTAAAAGGCCACTAGAATGTATTATGTCATAATTTCGCTTCTTCTCACAACAGAGGTGAACAGAGGTCAAGTATGAGATTATATCAACCAAAATTATATTTGATTAGAAAAGTACCTTGTCATGTTGGTCCAATAAGTACGGGGAATTATTTGGCCATGCATGTGCTTATTGATCACATCAAAGTGCTGGAACTAGAATCTTACGGTTATAAGAACCAAATTTTCTCTTGTTATGATATTTTGTAAGTTTATTTATTTACCGCCAGCGCCCCGCGGTCTCACCCGCGCAATTTTTAATCTCGTAGGGATATTGGGATAAAAACTATCCTATGCCATTTCCCGGGACTCAAACTATCTCTATACCTTATTTCATCTAAAACAGTTCAGTGATTTAAGCGTGATGAGGTAACATACAGACAGCCAGACACACTTTCGCATTTATAGTATTAGTATGAATATATTATACTTTGACGTATACCTGATTACGGGTGTCAGAAACCCGAAAGTCTGACAACCAGTCTTACCAAGGGCATCGTATTACCCAGTTACTGGGTTGTGGAGGTCAGATAGGCAGTCGCTTCATTAAAAATACTGGCATTCAGCTGCAACCGATTTGACTGCAAGCCGACCCCAACATAGTTGGGAAAAGGCTAGGCAGATGATGATGATATATCTGATTTTAAATACATTTTAAAAAAATGTATACACCCTACAAAAAACATTTTTCCAAAAAAAAAACAACCGACTTTAAAAAAAAACACTACAAATTGAAAAATAACTTTAATTTCGGAAGTCGGTGTCTTTGGTTCCGCGTTTTCGTTTATTGACACCGACTTCCGAAATTAAAGTTATTTTTCAATTTGTAGTGTTTTTTTTGGAAGTCGGTTGTTTTTTTTTGTGAAAATGTTTTTATTTTTCACTTTTTAGTGGGTCAGTTTGTAATTTATCTACGTTACAATAGCCTAATGCCAACTGTTCATCACCTTTTACAAAATATTGCTTTTCCCGATGCTGGGACGTTAATTGTTGAGGAGAGCTCCCGGTAAGAACCAGGAGATCCTCAACAATCACTCGCAATACGCATTGTGACGAGCATAAATTGCTTAGCAACCATATTAAAGTAATCGAATCGCAACCCGTGAAATATTTGTCAGTGAGTAGTTCCGATGGCCATCTGTGATCTTCATCATCAGCTCCACTTTACCAAGTGATGATTTCCGAGAGCAAATGCTCAAGTTACTTTAAAAGATATCCAAATCGCTGTAGCTTTGCCTATAAAATTTGAGGGTTTCCCTCGATTTCCATGGAATCCTCTCATCAGATTCCAACTTGATGATAATGGGACCACCTCGAGAGTATACCCTTTCAAATAAAAAAAGAACTTTTGGAATCGGTCCAGCCGTCTTCGAGTAATCGGTGAACATACACAAGGTAGCTACTGTAAACTGTTGAGTAGTTCCCTTAACTGTCCTTCGTCTTCATCATCAGACCCTTAATGACAGCCACAACCTATCTAGGTGTAAAGTTCACATCAATACAAATTAATCAAGCCCAAACACAAGGTAACTGCTGTAAATCGTTGAGGAGTCTCCTCGACTGTCTTTCGATCATCAGATCGACTCCAGACCTTCATAAAATTGTAGTGCTTTAAAATACTTAATGAAAAAAATAACAAACGCACTAGTCGCTCCTACGATTTTCGAATGTTCCCCTCGATTTCACTGGGATGCCATCATCAGATCCTGGTTTCCTTATCATGGGACCACCCTTGGCATATCTCCTTTCCAACAAAAAAAGAATAATCAAAATCGGTTTATAAACGACGAAGTTATCCGCGAACAAACATAAAAAAATAAAAAAAAAATAAAAATATACATATATACGGTCGAATTGAGAAACCTCCTCCTTTTTTTGAAGTCGGTTAAAAATAAACAATAGATGGCCTGATCGCTTACTGCGATTTCTTCCAGGCAACCTTGGAATGTATAGTGATTTTCTGGACCTACAACGGGTCTGTCTTTGGTGCAAACAAAAAGTTTCAGTAATTCGATAATACTGGTACCTACTTAGAGATACATTAATAATAATAATAAGCCCCCTAAACAACCACACGTCCTGATTGACCATCTAATGACTTGGAGGGCGGACACACGAATGAGAAATTACTGGCGTGGCTAACCTGGCTCTGGAAACCCACTTAAAAATGGAAACTCGTTCAAAAAGAAAACGTATAGGACCGCAGCCCGGGGGCGATCGCCGGGGCGCACTTGGAGCTGACGCTGAGTGCCTTTGTGCTCACTAGTTCCTTTAGCAGTTCCTTTGAAGGAACTACTAAGCATTTTTGGGATCAGTAGTTCCTTTGCAAAAGCTAAAGGAACTACTGAGACTTGATAGTTCCTTTAGCAGTTCCTTTGAAGGAACTACTGAGAACTTTTGGATTAGTTCCTTTGCAAAAGCTAAAGGAACTACTGAGAATAAATACTATAGATCCTTTGAAACAAACAAACATATATAATGCTGCCCGCTGCTGCCGCATGCTCAGCATAATGCAACTTTATTAAAAAAAAAAAAAATACCGCAGCTCTGGTATTTTTTTTTTAATATAGTTGCATTATGCTAAATAGAAGCCTTTTTAGCCTCGCTCAGTTTTTTTTTGTGTTGTATTTTTTTTAATAAAAAAAATATATATATATGTTTGTTTCCTTCAAAGGATCTATAGTATCTAGTCTCAGTAGTTCCTTTAGCTTTTGCAAAGGAACTAATCTAAAAGTTCTCAGTACTTCCTTCAAAGGAACTGCTAAAGGAACTATCAAGTCTCAGTAATTCCTTTAGCTTTTGCAAAGGAACTACTGATCCCAAAAATGCTCAGTAGTTCCTTCAAAGGAACTGCTAAAGGAACTAGTGAGCACAAAGGGCTGAGTGTCGCAGCATGCGAACCGTCAGCGGTGAGGAGTTGAACAGGCGAGCTCCCACCGACAAAGATGCTACAGCCGAAGTTATTGATGATGGTGATAGACTGACAAACAGGACAGATACCCCTGTAGAAGCATATAGTCCAAGTACAGTATCGTACGCACCTTCAAGAACATTATCACCATCAATACCATCTTCATCCATACCATCATCACCCCCCTCATAGCTAGTTTTAATACAGTTTCACCTACTCTGGCCTTGAATGTTGCGCGGGAGGTATTGACCTTCTTACCCGCGTCCACCAAGGCTGGGAAAACAAGAGTTCGCATGAGATGGAGCAAAGAAGTTAACCTATTCATCATGCGAACTTATCTATACATAACTAAATTAGAGACCGATATGACCACCTACGGACAACAACTGCATGAATGTTTTTCACGTGAATATCCTAAGATTTCAGTTTCAGAACAACGGATTTCAGATCAACGAAGAACTATAGTTAGGAATAAACTCTTATCACAAGTCGAATTAGATCAGTTAAAAGAAGAAATACGCATACAATTACAACAAGAATCAGAAAACTGTGCAGACACTAACACTACCATACTAACACAAAACACAAACATAAATATTCTACAAGAGCAACCACAATCGCTCACTCAATTACATCCTAATAGTCAATCTTTAACATACAACCAATCGCAAGCTTACACGCAAACAGCACACACATCTACACAGACTGAATCCTTAACCCTAACGCTCGAAAATGATATCGAGACGTTAGTTGTCGCAGATCAAAACTTAGTCACAGATACGTATATTCAGGAAATACAGGATAAATTTAAAACAACAATAGCACAATACGCTGGGATGGTCCAGCAGTTCGACCAAAACTACCTAAATATAAATACACTCCTAACCTATTCCGTTTAGTTAATTTATTTAATGAAAATATACTCGTACAATTTATATCTGATGACACACAACTTATAGACATACATTTACCTATATATTGCACAGCAGTAGTTATATCGGAAGAACTCAACTTTAAAATCACAGCCCACACAATAACTACCAAAACAAAACCTACTGTCAAACCAGCATGGCAGTAGAGACTAGAAAAAGACATTGAAAAATTAAGAGCAGACTGTGGTAAACTCACACATTATATCAACGATAAAGTAGTTAAAAGAGTTGAAACGATATTTAAAAATTATTCTAATCACACTAGACACGAAAGTAACAATAGGAAACCTGAGGAGTTTTTGGATACCTACATTAAAACAGAAACTGGCTCTTAAAGTTTATAGGCTAAGGAAATATATGAAGGCACAACAGCGCAAAAATGATAATGCAACATTTGCAGTGAATGAAAAAGCATTTTACAGAAACACACAGTGACACTACAATAGAAAACAACACAGACGCACCATCAAAAGAACATTTAGTAGCTTATTGGAGTAGCATTTGGGAAGAACAAGTACAACACAACGACAAAGCATCTTGGATAGCGGAAGAAGAAGCAAAATGGAGAGATTGACGAAATGGAATTTGCAGAGGTATCAGAGTCCAACATTACACATACAACAGCTAGATTACACAACTGGAAATCACCAGGTTTAGACAAAATACATAATTTCTGGTAAAAAAAAATTAACTTCATTACACAAATTTACAGCATAAAATTTAAAATATATCATATTAGGACAGCAGAACACACCCGAATTTATCGCAACAGGAATTACCTACATGCTACCTAAAACTAAAAGCTCATCTCAGCCTTCCCAATACAGATACAGATTACATGCTTACCCACAATATATAAAATACTAACAACAGCAATCACAAAAAAAAATTAGCTCTCACATTGAACAACACAACATAATTGCAGAGGAACAGAAGGGATGCAGGCAGGGCCACATGGGATGCAAATAACAGCTGATTATAGATTCCACTATTCATAAACACGCCACCTCAAAAAACAGAAATCTTCATTGCACCTATATTGATTATAAAAAAGCTTTTGATAGTGTTCCTCATTCTTGGTTAATACAAATATTAGAGATTTATAGAACAAACCAAAAAATAATTAATTTCATGCGCCATATAATGCTACAGTGGAAAACAACCCCAAAAATAGTAACCACAATAATGTCACAACGCGACAGATATCTATCAAAAAAGGTATCTACCAAGGTGACTCCCTGAGCCCCATGTGGGTCTGTCTCGCCCTAAATCCTCGGTCTCATTTACTGCAGGCAGCCCTACAGGGCAGGATATTGCCTCAAACACACTACAGAGGTAACAACAACATAACATCTTATTTACATGGACGACATTATATTGTACGGCAAAACAGAAAAGATATGAAAAAATTGGTAGAAATTACAGCAGAGTTCAGTAAGGATTTTAACATGCGATTTGGCTTAGACAAATGTTAACACTTCACATTATAAGACGCAAGGTGCGGCCCGGCGACTATGCGGCGAATGACACGGACACTATAACAGCGATGGAACCGTCTGACTTGTATAAATATTTAGGGTACACGCAGCTAAAGGGACTCAATTATGTAAGAATTAAAAATACACTAACTAAGAGTACAAGAGAAGACTTAACGCGGTTTGTAAGACCCAACTTTCAGGTAAACATCTCAATAAAGCCCTTAAAACCTTTGCCATCCCCGTATTAACGTACTCATTCGGAGTTATAAAATGGACCAAAACAGATACAGAAAAATTAGAGCGCACTACACGAACAACACTTACAAAACACAACAACTTATACCCTGAATCTGCCATAGAAAGATTAACCATCAAACGGCAAAATAGAGGGAAGGGCCTAATCGACATCCAGCACCTTTGTAGGAAACAAGTCAGTAGACTAAAAACATTCTTTCACACAAAATCGCGCACCAGTAATATACATAAAGCCTTAGTGATAAACGATCTCAACTACACTCCACTTAATTTAAACGACCAGATAGAAACACAAAACGCTACCAATGATGACCCGCAGAAACAAAAAATTTAAGAATGGAAGAAGAAAGCCACTCCACGGCCGGCACCCTCATGACCTAGAGCAGTCCCACATAAACCAATTAGCATCAAATAAGTGGCTAAATATATGAAACCTGTTCCCTGAAACAGAAGGCTTTATCATAGCTATACAAGATCAAAACATCAACACCAAAAACTACAGGAAAACAGGGTTTGTCCTTGGGTGCACTTGCATAGTGCAATAATCGATAATCGTCGTTTGGTACCTCCTCATTATTTAAAATTGTCTAAAGGGCCTCTTCTTCTTTTTAGCATGTCGATAGCAATCTAAATGGACTCGGCCCAAAAATAGGTTACTTGTTTGGCGCCATCACCAGCGTTCACCAGTTCCTGTAACGTGCAACTGACAGGACACGCAGGACAAAAAAAAAGATGATAGATTCTAAAAGACTTAACCGAAATAGTTTCTTTGCATTTCAAGTCCTCACAGCTGAAGAATTGACTTTATTCGCAGTAGGTTCATACCAAATAAAACTCGCTCCAAGTTATTATAGCGAGCATATACGCAATAATGAGACATTTATACTACAACAATATAACGGAACCCTCAACGATTTATCTGCATTTAATATACCGTCTGCTAATGTTTATCTCTTTAGAATCAACATAAAGAGTAGACATACATCATCGAAAGTATATCGTTGCTATGTATTAGTTGATGTAAACAGTGATGGACTAGAGGCCATAAAAACTACTGTTGTTCATGTTTCACGGGTAGGAGGACAATTGGTTGTTGTGCGCATACTATGTATCTAGTTTGGTTTTTAGGATGGGCTATAAGGCACCAAGATGTTATAAGTCGCCCTGCGTCATTCCTTGACACAATTATAATATTATATAACTATGAAAATGATTAAACTACTTTCCTTTTTTATTGTATACTAGTAGACCCGGCAGATGTTGGCCTGCCCGAACGTTGGCTTGTTTGCTATACTTACCTACCTTACCCTATCCCTAATAATGACTAACATAACACACTACCAGCTTACAGTTTATTTAGTATTAATAGATTACAGTGATTACCAATAGTTTATTGTTAGTGATGATTAAAAATCATTATTAACAGCTATTATTAGTTTATTATCAATAACGATTAAAATAGTCCATTTATTGGTTTTAGATCATTTTTGGTCGATAAATAATTCACAACGAAAAACTTGTTTTTCTCTTGACTCCCTGAACAGAATTTGGAGCGCTTCGGTTTATAGGTTAGTAATGACGTATGGAACAAAATGCACTATGTGTTGATTCTGGGCAGCACTTGGTCCAACATCCATACATAGATTGTCAAAGTCCTTTACAGCTTCTACAATTAATCTTACTTAGGGGTCTCCTTTTCAGTATGAGAAATACCTGTGCTAGGAGACCCCGCTCTTCTAAAAGTAGTACATTATCATGTAGGAGTGTGCTTACATGGAATTTTACAATTTGATAACTTATTATTATTAACTTACTAATAGAAGAAAAAAGGTAAAACAAAACACAATTAACTTAAAATTTGCTCAAAAACATGTGCGTGTATGAGTGGGTGTTGGTGGCTGTGTGTTGTGTTGGTGTATGTAAAGAGTGTGTCAGTGTATATGGAGGTATGTATGTGTGTATGCGTCACTTATCGCCAGAATATCACACGATAGTTTGTAGAAGGGTTTCGATGTCATCATAGCTTTTACTTTTTAGCCAATCCATCATAGATTTTTTACATTCCCGATAAGTCATGGGGAAAATATTTAAAAGTTTATTTAATTTGTTGTAGATGGAAGTGGATTGCCTTTTTGCGTATGTCGATTTAACTGAGACTTCTGATGCAACAAGATATTTTCTTCTTTTTTTGTCGAGGCTGGGATCATAAGAGAGAGTTTTATGAAATTTTAAAACATCATGGAGGACATACAATTTCCTGACTGTGAGAAGACCGCTTAGCGAATAAACGTTTTCAGGAGGGAATCTATACGATTTGAAATACATGACCTTCAAGAGAGATCTGTGTGCTCGCTCTAGTTCTAGAAATTTAATTTTTATAGCTCCTCCCCAAACAGGTATACAGTGCACTAACACTGACTGGGCTAGTGAAACATAAATTTGGTTTAAGAGAGTCTTGGAGGTAACATGTCTTAAAGTTTTGAAGATCCAAATGAGCTTTGTAGTTCGAGCCATGACCATTTCTGTGTGTAGATGCCAAGATAATGGGTACACTATATAAATACGAAAAACTTTATTCCGACAGTCACAAATACGAATTTCAAATACCGATTTTCATAATTCCGAATGGTTCAAAATTCCTAATATAACAACTCCGATTTATCATTCATCCTATTTTTATAATTCCGAAATTTCAATATTCCTTACGTTTATAAGTACTATTCTCAAAATGCCGAGTACCAATAGATCGAATAACAAAAAGTCCGAATTAATGAAAATCCGAAACATCAAAAATACGAATTCCGATTAATTAGAATTCCGAATTAATTATAATTCCGAAATAAAAACACCTTGTAAAACTGAATAGCAAGATAAATATACGAGTAGAATACGGAATATCGAAGCACAAAATATCGATAAATGCTAATACGATGCTACAATATTGCGATGCACGTAACTGCGAAAGACCCGACTCTGCGACGCCACTACACTTCCATGCACGTTACCGCGATAGATCTTCACTGCGATACTACTAGACTTCGATGCACGGTAAAGGTATTTATATTGTCATTCGCTCGCTCTTGCATCCTAGTATCGACGGAACCCCGCTTCGCGGGGCTCCTATTTCTGTGTAAAGGGTTTAAAGTAACATGCATGCAGCAAGCATGCAGCATGGAAGCAAACCCGCAGCATGCTGCATGCCAGCAAGCATGCAGCATGGAAGCAAACACGCAGCATGCAGCATGCAAGCAAGCATGCATCATGGAAGCAAACACGCAGCATGCAGCATGCAAGCAAGCATGCGACAAGCATGCAACAAGCATGCAGCATGCAAGCGAGCATGCAGCATGCAGCAGGCATGGTTTCTGTCACGGCTCCGGCGCTGCGGTTCTCCGGCGGCCCCACGCGTGCTAATCGTCGCAGACGGCTGTCGCTCACCACCCCGGCTTCGGCTTGCTGGCGGGCATCGCCGGCCAACCTCAGCAGCGGCGGCTCGCTCACAGCCTCGTGCTCCTCAGCCCGCGGGCCGCCTCGCCCCTACGCGCCTACGCGATTTTAAATTACACTCTAGGGGTAGGGCAGACAAGACTGCGTGGAGTCGGATTTACAGCGATTCGTTTCTGTCACTAAAACCTAATTTTTAGCACATGTTTTAGAGGGGTCCATATTGGCTCACCTAGTTCTTTACCCGAAATTGTTCTTCTTAATGATAAATGATAAATGATTTTATTTTGTAAGTAGGTTTGTACAAACACTTTTACACGTCAAACATGTTTTTTTTAAAAACTAGATGAAGTCGGCGTTTCCTATCTGACTACTCTGAGAAGAAAGGCCGAAACAAACTCAGAGGTCACAGTCTCTTTTAAAGTCCAGACATAATCTTGGTCAGGTTATATGAAGAAAATGTAAATCGATGTCTGAGATGGTCTTTTGAGGAAAGAACCACACAGATTGAGAGGACCTGTCCAGTCAGTGCACGCATTTGTCAGAAATCGTGCAGCTCAACTCAAAACTTAAGGAGCTCAACGATTCGACGAACAATACCAAAGAAAGGACATTTGGGTAGGCCACATAAGTTACTCAAACTGCCAGACAAAGATCAAGAAATAAAACTAACAGAACAGAGATAAAATTAATAAAATGACCCACATCGTCTTCACATTCACAATAAATAAAATAAATAATACTTTACCAAGTAAGCAAATGTCAATGTTTATAAATAAAAATTTAAAATAATAATAATAATAATGTCACTGTGTATATAAAAAAAAAATTAAAAAACATTCAAAATGCAGAAATTGGAAGCAGCTCAATCCCAAGCCTTTTTGTCCTCAATATAATCTTTAACGGTATAAAAGGCTTTCTGGCACAACTTACGTTTAATGAATGATTTGAATTTATTAAGGCTTAGATCTTGAACTTGGCTTGGTAGTTTATTATAAAAACGTATACATTGGCATCTGAACGACCCACCTATTTTCTTGAGCCTTGTTGTAGGTACAACAAATTTGTGTTTATTTCTAGTATTTATATTGTGGATATCACTGTATTTTTTAAACAATTTTGTGTTTTTATGGGCATATAAAAGATTTTCATAAATATACTGAGAAGGCACAGTCATTACATTAATCTCTTTAAATTTGTCTCTGAGAGAGTGTCTCGGACTTAATTTATAAATTGATCGAACAGCTCGCTTCTGCAAAACAAAGATAGTCTGAATATCGGCGGCATTTCCCCACAATAGAATACCGTACGACATTACACTATGAAAATAGCTAAAGTACACTAAACGGGCAGTCTCTATATCAGTTAAATTACGAATTTTTCTAACAGCGTATGCTGCGGAACTAAGCTTTTTGGATAATTTATCTATATGTGGACCCCACTGAAGCTTAGCATCCAAAGTTATGCCCAAGAATACTGTATTGTCTTCAGGATTCAATTCCTCGCCCTTTATCAACACATTAGTTTTCACCTGCCTAACGTGGAGTAGCGTAAACTTAATGCATTTGGTTTTTTTCTCGTTTAGAAGTAAATTATTAACATTGAACCAGTGTACTACTTTCGAAATCGCGCTATTTACATCGTCAGTAACCAACTGCTGACGTTTAAGTTTAAACAAAAGAGAAGTGTCATCTGCAAACAACACTATATCATGATTATCCTTTATGAGGTACGGCAAGTCATTAATATAAATTAGAAACAAGAAAGGACCAAGAATTGAGCCCTGGGGGACTCCCATTGTTACTGTAGATCCGGATGATCTTTTTCCATTAACGTCAACGCTCTGAATCCTTTTACTCAAATATGAAGTAAGAAGATCCAGAGCGGTGTTCCGGATCCCGTAGTGGCGGAGTTTCCTGATTAAGGTTTCGTGAAGAACGCAATCGAATGCCTTGGACAAATCACAAAAGATGCCCAAGGCATCGCATTTATCTTCCCATGCATTATAAATATGTCCTAAAAGTTCAACACCAGCATCAGTAGTTGAACGACCCCTTGTGAAACCGAACTGTTTGCTATGTAATAATTTATGTTTATTAAAAAATCTTTGTAGTTGGTCTAAAATTAATTTCTCAAAAATTTTACTAAAGGTAGGTAGTACAGAAATAGGTCTATAATTTGTAGGGTCTGATGTACTACCTGATTTAAACAAAGGTATTATTTTACTATGTTTCATAAGGTCAGGAAACTCCCCATTGTCAATACAACTATTAAAGATTAGAGCTAGAGTAGGTGCTGCAATGTCAATAATAGACTTAGCTACCTCTACAGAATTACCCCACAGATCTGCAGTCTTTTTTACATTTAAAGTGTGAAAGGTTTTAATTATATCTCTACAGGTAATGTATTCAAAATGAAATTCCGATTCGCAACGATTAACATTTTCCTTAAGCAAAGACTCAGCAACAGAAGGTGATGAGTTTAGTGATTTAGTAGTTGAAACGGGAATATCTGAAAAGAAATTTTCAAATGCCTCGGCGACTTGTGAGTCCGATTTTATTATGTTGTCATTAATAGACAGGCTGTAGTCAGTATTTCGGTTACTAGATCTTCCCGTTTCACTATTAATAATATTCCAAGTCGTTTTAATTACATTACTGCTGTTTTTAATCTTTGAACCCAAATAACGTGACTTGGCCATATAACAAACTTTTTTAAATAATTTTGAATAATTTCTAACATACAAATTAAATTCATCAGTGTTATAAGTCCTTTCATTGTAAAGTTCATAAAGCCGTGTTCTACTTTTATGAATACCAATGGTAGCCCAATCACTAAACGATGCATTACTATTAACCGAGATAGTCTTGGGAATAAAAGTGGAATCAAATTGTTTACAGTATACTTTAAAAAAATTATCATAAAGATGATTGGGATCAGCATGAATAGACAAAACTGGTAATTTATTAATGAGTTTAACTTTAAAAGCCTCCAAGCGACTTGCAGTTTTGGGGTTAACAGTGATATCCTTTTTAGCCACCTTTTTGTTTTGGTTTTGAATAATAATCCTTTGCCCGCAATGATCAGAATCTAGTAAAGTTATAATTTCTTTGTGGCTTGGTATAATATCTGTATAAATATTATCTAGGCATGTGGCACTAGTAGGGGTTATTCTTGTGGGCTCCAAAAATAGGTTTAGAAGATTGTAGGACTGAAACAGACTTAAAATTTTACTACAAGAACCTGAGTTTTCTAATAAATTAACATTAAAATCACCGCAAACGATAACGGACTTGTTTGAGTTAATGATTTGTAATCCGAATGATCAGTCTTCCTAAAATTTGTCATCCTAAAGTTTTCATTCATACTATTTGTAGTGCTACCGGCGATGTTCATAACACTCATGTTTCCGAAAATTGTAATTTAATAATATCATTAATGTAAATATATTTAAACTCCTACTGTTTTTTATCATAACGCTTTTATCCCTAAACATAATTACCATAATATTAGAAGATGATATTTATAATTTTAATTTGAGGGTATGATTATTATTTGGGGGTATGCTTTACATAACGTACTGAGTTGTGTCTATGGAACCACTGTTCTTCCACACCCGGCGCTTTTTGATAGTAGCTATTTTTTTTTGGATAGAATAGACTCTTTTTTATATAGATTTTGTATAGATTTTTTTAGTGTAAATTTGAAAACCGCAAAGTTCGCAAAATCATAGTGGCCGAGAAAATAAATCCCAATGTTTTTTTTTATCTACAAAAATATGTGGTTAGGCGCAGTCGACGGAGCCCCGCTGCGCGGGGCCCCTATTTCTGTCTACAGGGTTTAAAGGAACCTAATACGAAGGGGATGACGGGGGCTCGTTTGCTCGCTTTGCTCGCTCACTCGAGCCCCCGTCATCCCCTTCGAACCTAACCTGTCCGAGTCGGGGTGCCCCCAGTCCCGAGCTCGCTTCGCTCGCTCTTGCATCCTAAGTTGTCATTACAAATGTGTTACTATTGTATATTATGTTGGTTACCGCTATAAATAAAATCTAAACAAAAATAAATCTATAAAAATAAATCTAAACAAAAAAGATATGACTTTGAATAATAGTGTAAAAGATGGTTATGTTGAGAAAATATAGGAAAACAAATAAAAGTATAATAGATGTTTATTGCTACTGACATTATGAAATTGAATGCTTCGGAATTATGAACATTAGAGACAGAGTAGTTAGGAATTGTGATTGTTTGGATGAAAAATTTTAGGAAGAACATTTTCGGATTTCCAATTATCGGAGTTGAAAATTTAGGTGAACTTTGGCGCACCCGTTTTAGAGCTAACAATTTCATTATAAATGAACATTCGGAATAATACACTTTATATAATACAATACTTAGGACATATGACTTTATTTCATGCAAAATTAGGAAATTCAATTATTATAGTACTCGATATTATGACAGAATAGATTTAGAAGTAAAGATAATTATGTAAAACAAAATTTCGAATTTTTGAACAATATGGTTACTGAAGTTTATAGCAAACGTGTTATGGATAATGACTTTCGGACAAACAATTTTAGGAGAAGAAAGGGAGTACCAATTTTAACAGGTTATTCGGAAAATTGAAAATCGGAACGACGTTTTTCGGACCGAGAACCTATCGAGCATTTGATTCTTCGAACATATGAAAATCGGAAAACAAGCAAATCGCATTTATGACTTTCGGAAACATAAATTTCGTGATTTTTAATAATAGAGATTATAATTCTTAGGTATTATGAAATTCGGACTTTTGAAAATCGGAACATCGAAATTCGGAATAAAATATTTCGGAATATTTGGGTGTTCCCCAAGATAATCGTTGCTCAATCATAATACCAAGATATTTGATATCAGTCACTTGTGTGATTTTGTTACAAGAACAATTTTTGCTAAATTGAAAATTATCACAACTATGGATTTTAAGGTTATTAATTAATTATTTTAAGATAGTTAGAAATTATTGGTACCACCACTTCGTGGGAGGATTTAAGGAAGTTGGTAAATATAATTATCCCATCCTGGTGCGCTCTCAGTTTTAAGACTCATCAATATACAATGCACTTCCCTAGGATCAGTTTCTAGAAGCACAAAGGATGAGGCTTGCGAGTCGGTTAAAGTAAAAGTACCTGAATCCTGCGATAGATTGGAAGAAATAATGTCTTCAGCCAACGTCTTACCCATGTTAGAAAAGTAGTTATTTATGTGATTAACTTAGTCCTGGGGGGTTGGTTGTATATCTAATAAATCTATATTTTGAGTATTTGAGATGACGACATACGCCTCAAGGTCAACGCGCCGCTACCGCTACAAACGCCTACCCCGCCGCCGCCGCTGCGAGGTAGCGCGATGGTAGCCGGTATTGCGGGCGCGCCTGCGCCTTCCAGGGTCAAGCGACGCATGTCGTCGCGCAAATTTCAAGGTAACCCCGCGGCCGTGAAAGTGGCAGGAGGTTCTGTCACTAATTTTGATTCTAACACTAAATCTGATTCTGTCACTAAGTTTAACCCTCACACTAATGTTCCAGATCGTAATGTCCGACTATTCTGTTATTAGTGTTCCTTATAGTTACGGTAAATATTTACATAAAGTTTGTTGTATAGAGTCTAACTTATAATAATATATTTTTTATTTAGATAAGTCGTCTTGTGTTGATAACAATGTTAGTGTTACGTCTACGACTCGTTATAATAATTTTATGAATCGTTTTTGTGTTGACAATCGTTATTGTTCTATAAATAGGGAAAATTGTGTTTGTTTTCGTACTAAAACGTGTGTCTGTACTAAAACTAAGTGTATGTGTTTGTACTTCTTGCGACCAGGGGGAGTTCGCATCACCGTTGCAGTCTAATGATAGTGCGTCACGGTCGGTAATGTCCAATGGTTGTCAATCGTATTCTGATAATTCCGTCGCGGTCGGTTCAAAATCTTGCACTCGCGATTTTATGCCTATTTCTAGATCTGATGATTATAAACCATTTGATAACAATACCAGCGACTCTAAACATTTTTCAGAGATCGCAAGTGGTCATCAACCTTTTTCCGAGAACGTCAGGGGCTCTCAACATTTTTGTTCCCAGAATAATAATTGTCAACAATTGTACGGAATTACCAGTGGTGAACAACCTTTTAACGGTAATCGTGACGTTCGATCTTTTCCAAGGTCCGTTCTAAAGATTCGTATTTTAGTTGAGAATGGTACCGCGTTACTAGATTCGGCAGCTAAAAGATGTGTGGCCGGTCATACGCGGCCTTTAGGAGAGCGTATACGCTCTCCTAAAGGCCAAAGGTCATCCTATGTCCTCTAGTGTGGAAAACGTAAAACTTGCAGATGGTAAACTTAGGTTAATGAATGTACTTACTACCGAAGTGAATGTTACTCTTGAAGGTAGAACCAGGCTCGTAAGTTTTTTGATTTTCCCGGACGCGGATAATAATGAATCACTTTTAGGTATAGATTTTTTGATAACTAAGTGGCACTTTGCTGACAGTGCTGAGCAGTTCGATATCCCATTTGAAAAAGCCGCACACCAGGTTAAGAGTGTGCCTATCAGTAGTTTGCTTAGGGACGAGGAAGCTTCAAAGCTTAGCAACAAGCAGCGTGAGGTTCTGGCCCAGTTCCTTTCTGAAAGTAAGGATGTGTTTGAGTTACGGGGCGAACCAACTGCTTTTGCGGAGCACGTCATTGAAACTGGTGACCACGCTCCAGTTGCAGTCCCTCCATATCGGCTTACTCCTGCTAAAAAAGAGATCATGCGGGCAGAAATCGAAAAGATGTTGGCTGATGATATTATAGAGGAGTGCGAATCGGCATGGGGATTGCCTGCATTGTTAGTGCCTAAAAAGAACGGTCAAGTTTGGTTTTGCGTAGATTATAGAAAAGTCAACGCCATAACTAAAACCGATGTGTACCCAATGCCGCTTATAAACGAGCTGGTGCAGTCTACTAAGCGAAATTGCATCATGAGTACGTTAGATATTATTATTATTTATTTTATATCAGACACAGTGATCCATATTTATGTTAGTATACTTAAACATTATGTTAGTAAAACAAAAATTAAAATTAAAAATTAAAATACAAATAAAAAATACATGCCACAATTATACTATTATAAAATATATAAAATCAAAATTGTTACAATGTTTAAAACCAATTACTTCTTTAAATTATAATTATATATGCGTAGTGGGTTTTGGAATGTTTCGGTCAGGGAATGCGATCGAGATAAAACGGCCTTTTTGACGCATTTTGGTACGTATCGTTTCAAAAGGATGCCGTTTGGGCTCAAAAGCGCTCCGTCAACATTCCAACGGCTCATCGGCAGGTTGCGCTCTGGCGCGTCACTTCAGAATGTGACCCTGTTGTGCTACCAGGAAGATCTGCTCGTAATATCGGAAGGATTTGATCAGCATGTCGCTGATCTACATGTAGTGTTTGAAAGGCTGCGTATGTTCAATCTTCGCGCCAATCGCGAAAAGTGTGTTTTCGCGCGCGAAGAAGTGAAATACTTGGGTCATGTCATTACTCGGGATGGAGTTTCACCTGATCATGACAAAGTTCGCGCAGTGGCGGACATGAAGGCACAAGTACTGTACGCCTCAGAAGGTTTCTTCAGACGTGTTTGTGGTTCAGTTTGGTGTTCATTTTGAACTTTTCAGAAGTCGCTGAACCTTTAACTCGTCTTTTGAAGAAAAATCAGGCTTGGGTATGGGGCGCTGAGCAAAATCAGGCGTTTCAGGAGCTAAAAAAGCGCTTAATATCTGCGCCTATACTCGTCCAAGCTGATTACAGTAAACTGTTTAACTTGCGTACGGACGCAAGTAATTACGCTCTTGGTGCAGTGTTGCTGCAAGGTGAGAGGAAGGACGGAAGGCCGATCGAATACGCGAACCGCCTTTTAAACCCCGCCGAGCGTAATTATTCTACTACAGAGAGGGAAGCTCTCGCAGTAGTTTGGTCCGTTGAGCGGTTCAGAGGTTATTTGGAAGGTCAACAAATTATTGTATGTAGAGATCACCAACCTCTCAAATGGTTGTTGAGCTTGAAGTCAGTCTCCGATGTTTGTTGATATCAGGTAGATTAGTTCGGTGGGCATTGAAGTTACAAGAGTTCAATCATCATCATCATCATTTCAGCCGAAAGACGTCCACTGCTGGACATAGGCCTCCCCCAAGCACCTCCACTTCGACCGGTCCTGTGCTTCCCGCATCCAACGGGTTCCTGCGGCCTTCACAAGGTCATCGGTCCACCTTGTGGGAGGTCTTCCAACGCTACGTCTTCCGGTACGCGGTCGCCACTCCAGAACCTTTCGGCCCCATCGGCTATCTGTTCTGCGAGCAATGTGCCCTGCCCACTGCCACTTAAGTTTGGCAATTCTTCGGGCTATGTCGGTTACCTTGGTTCTCCTGTGTTCAGAGAGAGTTCAATATTCAGTATGAATACACTCCGGGTAGAGCCAATGTTGTGGCCGACACGCTGAGTCGTCCAACTTGTGAAGAAAGTATCAAAGATCAATCTGGTATTTGTTCAGTAGTTGTTGACTTACCCACGAGAAGTCCTGCCGATTTGCGACCCGCTCAGTTAGACGATCCGAAACTAAAAAAGATAATGAAAGTAATGACGCAGTTGAAGAAAAGCGCTGGTCTGAGCGCGGTTACTTTATACAGCAAGGAGTCCTATATCGTTACAACCCTGACGTCGACGTTGAGGAAGCTCAGCTCGTTCTTCCGGCAAGTTTACGTCTGGACGTTTTGAGGGAATGTCACGATACTCCTATTGCTGGGCATCAAGGTATTGATAGGACCTTACATAAGCTTTCACAGCGATTTTTTATCTCCGGAATGAGACGGCTTGTCGCAGACTTTGTTAAGTCTTGTGCGACGTGCCAGCGGTACAAGTCGTCAAACTTGAAGCCTTCAGGCCTTTTACAGACCCCAGTATTGAATCAAAGGGGAGAGGTCTTAGCGATTGATTTGTTTGGCCCGCTCCCTCCTGGAGAGAAGGGGGAGAAGTACATTTTATTAGTCGAGGACACAGCTACTCGATGGGTCGAGCTTTTTGCTTTGGTCGATGCCACCACGGAGGTCTGTGTTCGGAAACTAATCGAGGAGTATTTCCTTACATACGGCCTTCCGCGTCGCATTATCTCGGATAATGGGTGTACCCCATACAGAGACAAACTACAGTTTGTCTCTGCAGTTATGCAACAATATATGTACATTTTAGGAATTGAACAGGACTTGTTACCCTTATATCATCCGGAGGCAAACCCAGCCGAACGAAAAAACAGCGACCTAAAGGTGCAGCTGGCTCAGTTGGTCGACACCAAGCATTTTTCATGACCTGACCACTTACCGTCAGTTCGTTTCGCTATGAACTCAGCCTTGTGTCAGACAACAGGTGTTACACCAGCTTTTCTCACCTTAGCTAGAGATCTTCGTTCACCAGTTGATGTTCATTATGATATTAGAGCCGTCCTGAAAAAGGATAACTTTGTTCCTCAGATAACGCCCTACCTAAAGATGTTTTTAAACTCTTTTGTTTTGATTAGGGATAAGGTAGAGAAAGATCCGGATAGACGTGAAGATTACGCCGATAAGGTTCGAAAACCCTTTGATTTTGAAGTCGGTGATCAAGTTTTGGTAATGTCGCACATATTGAGTTACGCTGCTAAAGGATTGTCGGCTAAGTTTGTACCAAAAAGGGATGGTCCCTATGAGGTCGTTAAGAAAGCCAGTCCTACGACTTACCTAGTATTTAAAATTAATTCTCCTAAAGAGGTCTTAGGCAGGTTCCATGCGTCCCAACTTACGCGCTTTGTCAATAGGAGCGATACACCGCCTCTTCCTATTATGCCAAAACGTAATCGAGGCCGGCCTCGTCATGTCAAGCCTGTTTCTGCCGATCATGAGCGGGTTCCTGAGCGAGGACGCCTGCACGAACCCGAGAGGGAGTGTATAGCGAAAGAAGTTTCCGAACGCTCCCATTTTCCTGGGCGTAAGAGGGCCAATAGAGGTAAAGCACCCGAACGATATTTGCCAACGCGCTAGCATGTTAGCTTCGCGCCTCGCGCCGACCAATCATGGATTTGTCGTCGCGCCGCTACTCGGCCGCTGATTGGCTTAGTAGTTCTTGTAGTTTTTAGGTTGGTAGAATTGTGAGAGAGAGGATAGATGGCGAACGTTTTAAGAATTGTGATGTTGATGTACAGATTTTCGAGTTTTATTAAAGTTTATGCCGATAACAAAGCCCTTTTAGGTAATTGAGAACTGACCCACCCCGATTATAAATTATTATTAACTAAACCTGTTCCAGCAACTCGAGTTTTCTTGCAACCTGCCTGCTGGCCCGACATAATTAGTTTGACTACATTAAATACATTGTACAAAAATGTTACAATATAGAAATATCGGTTGCTAACCGTTTGAGGCGCGCGCGACCCATTCCTGTACAATTGAAAGAATCATTTTCATCTTCCAATCTTCGCCTTCTATAGTATGGCATTGGGCCGTTGCTATTCCGCAATTAACGCACAGGTTCATGATGTCGTACCAGTCATCAAAAAGAGCAATAAACAGATCCGGTTTTCCAGCAAAAGTCAGCACGGGTGGCAGGATATGTAACGGTGTCCATTGTTCAAGGGAGGGTCAGTCAGAATGCAATCAATTTCGGATTCGATTAGAGGTCATAAGAAAAAATAAATCCACAGAAATACAGAAAAACAACACATTGGCTTGCGCAAAAATCGAATGACATTAATGACATGACATTACAACAATGACAATTGACAGACGTTGACATTGACATCTGCCGTTTACTAGTGCAATCCATGATGCAGTCGATTTTATCGATTATTTATTTCTTTTAATGTTTTTTTAATGGCGGTTACGTTAAAAATCAATTAGTTTGCAGATTTTATCATTTTATATTGATTTTAATACCTAAAAAGTAATTTATACTAAAACAATGGAGTGTTATTTAATTATTTGTATCAGCATCGATTTCCACTAAATCGATCATATTCTTAGGGTACGCTCTATTGAAAGAATACCAGCATTTGTAAAGTTAGTGACGTATAATAAAATAAGGGTTGTAACGGTTTACAAAGGTGGTTTAAAACAAAAAAAAAAAATATCTACTTATTTTCTACACTTGGCCATTGTAAATGAGGCTAAGATTTAAATGGGTTAATTTAGCATAATAAACGATTTTTTTGGTACATATCTTATTCGTGTAACGGTTAGGCCCAGAAACGGGTTTCTCCTATGACAGATTGTAGTAGCTTGACGTGCTGGCGTCTGTACCTATGAATATTGTTGTTTGAATATTCTAGAGCGTACCTACTGCATGTAAAGTAGTCACCGTTATTATTCTACACTGCGTTCGCGATTTTATTTTCATACATGAAAAAAACAACTCACAAACCCACATAAAAAGTTAGTTTGCGCTACAACTTCAAAAAATATATTACTTTTTACCCGACTGCGTCAGAAGGAGAGTTATGTTTTTCGAGTGTATGTATGTATGTATATTTCTTTGGCACGCTCTGTAGCCTAAACGGCTTGATCAATTTCAGCTTGAGAGGTTCCGTTAGATTCTTCTTAATTGTGAGAGTGACACTGGGTATATCAAAATTGAAAAAAACATTTTTGGCGCAATATTATGTCTTCAAAAAAATTTTTTTTTCTCAAAACGGTATACGGTTAAAAGTAATTCGAAGTGACAAATCGTAAAAAACACGTACCAAGAACTAAATCTTCTGCGAAATCTTTCACGTTTATTTTGTAAACTAAAAAGCTGGAAATATAAAAAAGTTATTTAAAAAAATAAAAAACCCGACTGCGGTAAAAACTGAAAAGCTAAAAACAAGCCCATATAAAATTAAATAAAAGTTGGAAGCAGGCGGGACCCATATCATTTTTATTATATTTTCAAATTCAAATGGGTCCCGCCTGCTTCCAACTTTTATTAAAATTGTAAATAAAGTTTCTTACTACTTGTAATAGACTGGGGATTAGTGGAATAACCCGAATACTTTTAATCCCGACTTTCCCGCGGAAAACTTATGCGGGTGAAACCGTGGGGCGCTGCTAGTAAACAATAATTATTATCATATTATCAGCGTTATGGCGATGTGTGCGTTTTCTTCAAATCTTGGACCGTTTCGGAACTTCTTCACAAAACAACGGATTTTTTTCCAGTTTACCAGACGCTTTTGAGTATCGACTCGGTATCAATAATAACAGCATAATCACCTATATGTTCCCACTGCTGGGACACAGGCCTCTCTGTTAGAGGGAGTGGGCCGTAATCTACCACGCAGGGCCAGTGCGGCTTGGTAGATGTCACATGTCTTCGAATTACAAACACCTAAGAAAATAATATAATTTATACAAAAAAAAAAACAATAAAATATTACTTTGCATAATTATACTCAATTATGTATAAATAGATGTGAGGGGCCCGTGGGTAAATAATAACAGGTTGATCGATTAGGTTAAGTACGCTAGCCGCGGTTGGTCTGTGAATGGGTGACCAGATCATCTTTACATACAGAAACCCTTCCGTGCCTCGGAGCCGTAACTGTTGTATTAACTGTTGTCATGCCACTGCCCGAAAGTCTGACAACCAGTCTTACCAATGGGTAACGTATTATCCAATAACTGGGTTGTGGAAGTCAGATAGGCAGTCGCTCTATGTAAATACCGGGATTCAGCTGCATCCGGTTAGACTGGCAGCCGAACCCAACATAGTTGGGAAAAGTCTCGGCTGACGATGATAAGTATAAATATATGTATGACACGTGACTAACAGTTTACCGTCTGACTTAGTGCGGAAATAAAATATTATAATATAAATGACAGCAAATGACTTGCTGGCACGTTGTGGTGCACTCAAATTAATACACAATTACTTTAAAAATAACTTGTTATATATTGATGTGCCTTATCTTATTGATAAACTACATTATTTTAATTAAGTATCGTTAACTAATTTAGTTTTACGTACTTAAATATCTGTGTCAATTAAATATTCATTATTCTTGTAATCAGCGGGACCATAAAAAAAGATGTTTCAAAACTCTTTCAAAGGAAATGTTTGCAAATTGTACACGAAAGAGACCTTAGGCCCTGGTTGGGTCCTAAGTATTATGAAGAGGCAGCCACCACTGTTCCAATGTGAGAGAGAGAGACGGAACTCTACGGGATGAATAGCACCATCTCTTTTTAGCAAAGTCATGACGATAACACTCCATAATACCTCAGGGCGTTTACTTTCTGATTTAAAAGCTTTATACATATTTTTATGCCCGCTTTGTATCGCGAACGAAGTTCCTCCTCTCCCACCCTTCGCGTTTGATCATCTTCAACATGATACCCTGGTCCTTAGGTTGCGTGACTATGCTTCTAGCATCGAAGGTCAGGGTCTCCGGCATGCCATCAGCCAGTTCCACTCTGTACTTCTTCAAGAACGTTATGAGACCAGACATTACTTGCATCTTCGCGAAACGCATACCTGAAAATAAAAATATATTTTCTATGCATTATCCTCAGCATTGATGGACAAAGTTGTATGGTATAACAATATGTCCACTTAAGTTCTATATCTAGGGGTTAGTAACACCATTTACAACTCGTGAACGGCTGGATAGATTTTTATTATCTTTAATTCGTTCAATTTGTCTCCGATTAAAACACGGGAAAAATTCACAGAAAAAATAATAAAGATAATCGTTTTCTCATATATTTTGTATGGAAACGGCTTTTTTGATAATATCTCGAGAACGGATTTGTTGATTCTGAGGCAATACTAAGTTCTCCGGGTCAGCTAGTAGGTACCTATTGATAAAATTGATACAGATATAACAGTCGGCCTCTTCCATAAATAAAATAGTAGCAGTACCTAGTAGTAATATAATTTTCTTAAAATGGTCCTTCACTTATTCTGACTCGTGTCTATCTCTATTTAGATTTTATTCCTATTTACTTTGACATTTAATAAGCTATTTTATTATACATATTTCTATAGTGAGTTGATGCCACTATGCTGCACTATATTTTAATTTTAAAGTTCTAATTTGTAATGTTCATTGCTTTGAATGATGCAAAAATTTATAATTATTTGATGTTTACCCATTTATATTTTTACGCCATTGAGGCAAAAATGGACTGTGATTTAATTTAATGTAACATCTTGCATGCCATGTTTGTATACTCATGTTTTGAATAAATAAATTATCTTTAAAATTTATCGGCAAAATCGGTTCAATAACTACGGAGATAATAACGAACATAACAAAGCAGTTTAAATAGATAAGACAGTTTTCCTAGGGCCTACATAACAGTGTCCGAATAGCCACCAATCATTTAACCGAATAAAATAAAAAATGGAACAGAATATGTATGAAATCATTTTTCGAGCCCCAAAATACAGAGTGTCTAGTTTGGGGCTCACCGACAAATAATATATTGTAACCTAGCTTTAGGGAGTATTTTAAGATACACAATGTTGTCTCAACTTGCTATTAACCTGCGAACCTGCTTACTGTATTACCTGAACCCTAATTGGGTAACACGCTATTCATCTCAATATGAATAATTTTGAAAGATATTGCTAATTCCATTGCTTCATATGTTGAAAAAATGTGTCTGCTCAACAACGTAAATAACGGAATGAATGTTCGTGAACTATCAAAATGAAACCCATAGCTACTGATAGTGTGCAATTATGCACACTATCGTAATTGCATATACGCAATTACCCCGATGGACATAAAAAGAAATCTATAATCTTTTTTTTCTAACTACCAAGTTAGTGAACGGGCATTTAATCGTGTGTAGTAAAACAGACCCTGACCTTTTCTAAAGCATTTTATGGTCCCTACGAAGAACACCCGCGCTTTATTTTAAGTGATAAATAAAGTAGTTGACTGATAACATTTTATATGCTTATTCAAAACAAAAATCAGAATCGTTATAGTTAGGTACCAAATAAAGAGAATATTAATGACCAATATAGCTAGATGTAGAAATTATAATTACCTATGCATAGCCTGGGACCCGCTCCGAACGGAAAGAACGTATAAGGCTTTACATCGTCTTTATTCTCCGGTAAGAACCGTTCAGGCTTGAATTTCTCTGGTTCCGGGAAATACTCAGGATTGTGGTGCATGTGGTAGACTGGCACATGAACTTTGACACCTATGTCTAGTTTCAGACCAGTCGGGAGGACGTAGTCATCCATAACCTCACGAGTGAGGTTGCCCAGTACGGGATACATGCGGAGTGTCTCGTACATACAAGCCTCCAAGTAGGGCAGCTCATGCACACACTCGTAGTCCAGTTTGTTCCCGTGACGTCGCAGGAACTCGTCCACCTCCTCGGCCGCTCGTTGCTGTACCTCCTGGTGCTTTGCAAACTCAAACAGAGTGAAGCTCATGGTGGTCGCAGACGTCTCAAAACCCGCCGCGAAGAACACGATACACTCGCCACCAACAACTCATCGTCCACCTTCAATTGTACCTTTTTGTCAGCGCCAGTCTTTGCGTTACTCATACTGTCTCCAGTTATGTAATCCTCTTTCTTTAAAGTTAGAACCAGGTCCACGAAGTCGTTCCTCGGCGATGGCTTGTAGTCTCGGCTCTCGAATACTGTTTTTAACAATTTTGAGAAGAATTGGTCTATTGTTGGAGGAAAAATTTTAAGGCCCACTCGGTAGAAAATAGCAGGCCATACGGCCCTGAAAATTATTTTGAAACCACGATAGTTTGAAGTCTCGAATATTGAGTTTGCCATCATTTTGAAAGGGTTGTTATCTTCTTTGCTCATGGTGTTGGACTCCACTCCGAAAGCTGCGGAGCATATACAGTCCATGGTGTACCTCGCAGTAGTCTGTTTCATTTCGATGACGTCAGACATTCCAATTTCGTAGTCGAGCATATCTTCGAAGACGACGGTACACTTTTCAATCAAATAGTACATGTTCTTCATTTTTGCGGAAGAAAAGAGTGGAGTGAGATTTTGACGGACTATCTTCCATCTGTCACCGGCGTTGAAGAACAGGTTCTGCGTGACAACTTCACTAGCAGCGTAGTTGGATGATTCTCTGCCGTTGACGTAGTAGAAATCTTTGGTCATCACATGTTTGATGATCTCGGGGCTGTGCACCACGAGAACAGGCTCCGTGCCGTAGAAAGCTCCAAAGTAAGGTTGATCGATGAACTTTTGGCAAAGTTTCTGTATCATCGTGCCAGGATGCTCTCGTAGTAAAATATATCTTCCATAGTTGCCCAGAAGTGGTACTGGTTCAATGTAGGGCACATTCTTTTTTTTCCAGTAACCGAATTTTCTTTTAGATACTAAGTATAATAAATAAAAGATTACAGATAATAAGGCCGCGAGAACGAGAAGGGCGTTCATTTCGGTATCCGCGTTGCAGACAACTGCGGCCGGCTTTCCGTACCACGTTGATAAAACCGTCGCATGCAAACTCCAACCACTGCAATAATCAACTTAGCAACAACAATGTAATGACCTTAGCCCCCCAACTTCTTAGATAACCCGTTACGCGGTAAATTGCTAAGTGTGTTTGATTTTTTCTCTAATTAGATTATCCAAATACCAAATATCCAAAAATCCTTTTTTTTTGTCCTTAACAAGAAGCATGACCGATTATCCTAACTAATATTATAAATTCGAAAGTAAGTTTGTTTGTTACCTTTTCACGCCTAACCCCTGAACCGATCATCCTGAAATTTTGCATACACGTTGTCAGGTGTACAGAAACGGACATAGGGTACCATTCATTCCAAAAAAAAGTGTTGTTCCCGGGGAAAACGCCATAATAGATAATAGATGGCGCCACGTGTCTTTTGAACGGGATCGACGCTTATGCGGGTGAAACCGCGGGGCGCTGCTAGTACGGTAATATTTTACGCATATAGCAATTGCAGGGGTTGAACATCGGATCGCATTATTCGCAAAAATATGGCATGCTGATAATGTCGAAACGTTAAAAGGCCACTAGAATGTATTATGTCATAATTTCGCTTCTTCTCACAACAGAGGTGAACAGAGATTAAGTATGAGATTATCTCAACCAAAATTATATTTGATTAGAAAAGTACCTTGTCATGTTGGTCCAATAAGTACGGGGAATTATTTGGCCATGCATGTGCTTATTGATCACATCAAAGTGCTGGAACTAGAATCTTACGGTTATAAGAACCAAATTTTCTCTCATTATGATATTTTCTAAGTTTATTTATTTACCACAAGCGCCCCGCGGTTTCACCCGCGCAATTTTCGATCTCGTAGGAATATCAGGATAAAAACTATGCTATGCCGTTTCCCAGGACTCAAACTATTTCTATACCTTATTTCTTCTAAATCAATTCAGTGATTTAAGCATGATGAGGTAACATACAGAGTCTAGACAGACACACTTTCGCATTTATATCTAGTATTAGTATGGATATATTATAATTAGACGTATACCTGATTACGGGTGTCAGAAACCCGAAAGTCTGACAACTAGTCTTACCAAGGGCATCGTATTACCCAGTTACTCGGTTGTGGAGGTCAGATAGGCAGTCGCTTCATTAAAAGTACTGGTATTCAGCTGCAACCGATTTGACTGGAAGCCGAGCCCAACATAGTTGGGAAAAGGCTAGGCAGATGATGATGATATACCTGATTTTAAATACATTTAAAAAAAATGTATATAGGTACCCTACAAAATATACAATAGATGGCCTGTTTGAACTAGTTTTAATACAGTTTCACCTACTCCGGCCTTGAATGTTGCGCGGGAGGTATCTACCTTCTTACCCGCGTCCACCAAGGCTGGGAAAACAAGAGTTCGCTTGAGATGGAGCAAAGAAGTTAACCTATTGAATCATGCGAACTTATCTATACATAACTAAATTAGAGACCGATATGACCACCTACGGACAACAACTGCATTAATGTTTTTCACGTCAATATCCTGAGATTTCAGTTTCAGAACAACGGATTTCAGATCAACGAAGAACTATAGTTAGGAATAAACTCTTATCACAAGTCGAATTAGATCAGTTAAAAGAAGAAATACGCATACAATTTCAACAAGAATCAGAAAACTGTGCAGACACTAACACTATCATACTAACAGAAAACACAAACATAAATATTGTGACGTTGCAAAATAGATACGTTTATCGTGGTTCTGTGCAGGCTCGTGGAGCGGAGTCTCCGCGTCACTAGATGGCGTCAGCACGCGTAGCATGAACACTTCTATCTCTACGAAGAATAGATACATTGCTTTCTATACAAAGTGACATTTCTTTTCTTCATTTTTGACATACCGCCTAGAAATCTTTCTACAATCTGTCATTTTGTCTTTCGTTACTAATGATCTTTGTCTAGGTCCTTTTCTAAGTAGACTATTTCAGAAGAAAGTTTTCTATCTCAAATGTCAAAATAACACTGACAACTGACAGTTGTCTAAGGTAGGGAAGAGATTTTGTAATCGCTAAAGAGAGTAGAAAACTTTCTACTCGACGGCCACAAAGTATATACGGTTATCTACAAAATCTCATGAAAAAAAAAAACAAAATTCCCAAAATTCCACTGTCAAAGATCCACGAATGACAGCCGGGACCAATGGCACAGGATTCAGCTTCAACACTCCTAACAAAACCCCATCGGGTTATTTGGGAACATTCAGGCCGGGACCAATGGCTTAGCGTGCTTTCCGAGGCACGGAGGGGTCTCGGTATGTAAAGATGGTCACCCATCCACGGACCAACCGCGGCAAGCGTAGCTTAACCTGATCGATCAACTTGTGCGGCTGTTATTATTTAGCCACGGACCCCTCATTATAATGTGACTTAATATTAGTAAAAACTAAGATTCAAAAAGAAAAAAAAAATCATACGACAAAACAAAGAATTCTGAGTCGAATTATGTAAGAGTGAATTTGATCTGAGTCTACACGGAACATCATCTTTGTCTACTCTTCCGCCGACAAACCGATGCTCATGCTACGCGTGCAGGGTCGTGGGTTCGTGCCCCACGTTGGGCGCCAACTGTAACCCGACCTTTACAGGATGAAAGAGCTTTTGCTCTACCTACTGCGCTGGCCTCGCTTCAGTAAATTTATAGGGTATATAATCGGTTAGGGAAAGATTCAATTAAACAAGTACCTATTTACACAATACAAAGTTAATTGTAATAATACACAAATGAAGGTACACAAATAAATAATGTGGCAAGCCACCAAAGTAATATATATCTTTCCCCAAACACCTGGGCATTCACCCCCATACAACCAGTCTCCGTACCTGGTTGTACCGGAGTGTACGCCTGCATGAGACAGTGACAAATTCTCAGAATCGCTATATCGAGTCTGTGAGATGAACCACTTAATAACTTCTAGCTCAACCGTACTAGTATTAACCTATTGGATTGTGCTCATATAGGGAAAATAAAGACTATGCAAAGCAAACCCGAGACACAATACTTTATAACAACTGGTCTTATCACCCAGTTCCTACAAAAGGCCTAACTCTCTCATAGATTAAATTATGGCACTATAGATCAACTAAATGTTCTCTCTGTATAAATAAAACCGACAGTTAACGCTCTCAGACCCTATCAGTTGACGGCTTTCCGGCCCTTAGCGTCGCTCGCAGGATAAACCTGCAAACACACGTAGAACGTGGCCTACGGGCATAAATGGTGACGCTTGCGTTACCTGGAGCGGCGAACTTCCCTCATCACCATCATTCGGCTAGGTAAGGCCTTCTTCGACAACAGAAGACCACACCACAAGGGACAACCTTAAAGTTGTCGGCGCCCGGGTCAATCTCCAATCTTCTGATCTCAGGGATTCTCCAAGGCTTCACGACTTAGTCACGCATAGCACCGATCTAAAAAGTAGAAGGCTAGCTTAACAGCCAGACCTGTAACAACGTCCTCGTGTCAGAACACAACATGTAAAACCTAGGCTACAGGCTATCCAGCAAGAAGAAAGTTTTCTATCGCAAATGTCAAAATAACACTGACAACTGACAGTTGTCTAAGGTAGGGAAGAGATTTTGTAATCGCTAATGACAGTAGAAAACTTTCTACTCGACGGCCACAAAGTATATACGGTTATCTACAAAATCTCATGAAAAAAAAAAACAAAATTCCCAAAATTACACTGTCAATGATCCACGAATGACAGCCGGGACCAATGGCACAGGATTCAGCTTCAACACTCCTAACAAAACCCCATCGGGTTATTTAGTAACATTCAGGTCCCACCAGGAATAAGTCCCGCTCAATCGGCTCAATCAGCCTTTTCGCTCGAGTAAAGAGTCGCAAAGACCGGAAACCTCCTTTTGCTTTTCAAACCTATCTCTCAGTTTGAACTCCAGAATATTCCTCCATAGACTATTATCGATTTGTGACTTTAAATTGATTAAACATTGTATATAATTTAAATGTGGTTAATCATGTGTTTCTGTTTATTTACTATAAATAAGTATCAATTATTGTATTAAATGTTCATGATACACCACGACCCTAACGCCATCTAGTGACGCGGAGACTCCGCTCCACGAGCCTGCACAGAACCACGATAAACGTATCTATTTTGCAACGTCACAATATTCTGCAAGAGCAACCACAATCGCTCACTCAATTACATCCTAATAGTCAATATTTAACATACAACCAATCGCAAGCTTACACGCAAACAGCACACTCATCTACACAGACTGAATCCTTAACCCTAACGCTCGAAAATGATATCGAGACGTTAGTTGTCGCAGATCAAAACTTAGTCACAGATACGTATATTCAG
Organism: Mesoligia furuncula; assembly: GCA_916614155.1. NCBI lineage: Eukaryota > Metazoa > Arthropoda > Insecta > Lepidoptera > Noctuidae > Mesoligia > Mesoligia furuncula. The sequence continues at coordinate 4,597,411 of OU744810.1, forward strand.
GAAATACAGGATAAATTTAAAACAACAATAGCACAATACTCTGGGATGGATCCAGCAGTTCGACCAAAACTACCTAAACATAAATACACTCGTCACTTATTCCGTTTAGTTAATTTATTTAATGAAAATATACTCGTACAGTTTATATCTGATGACACACAACTTATAGACATACATTTACCTATATATTGCACAGCAGTAGTTATATCGGAAGAACTCAACTTTAAAATCACAGACCACACAGTAACTACCAGAACAAAACCTACTGTCAAACCAGCATGGCAGCAGAGACTAGAAAAAGACATTGAAAAATTAAGAGCAGACTGTGGTAGACTCACATATTATATCAACGGGATCAGATCAAATAAAGTAGTTAAAAGAGTTGAAAAGATATTTAAAAATTATTCTAATCACACTAGACAGGAAAGTAACAATAGGAAACCTGAGGAGTTTTTGGATACATTAAAACAGAAACTGGCTCTTAAAGTTTATAGGCTAAGGAAATATATGAAGGCACAACAGCGCAAAAATGATAATGCAACATTTGCAGTGAATGAAAATCATTTTACAGAAACATACAGAAAACCTACAGTGACACTACAATAGAAAACAACACAGACGCACCATCAAAAGAGCAATTAGAAGCTTATTGGTCTAGCATTTAGGAAGAACAAGTACAACACAACGACAAAGCATCTTGGGTAGCGGAAGAAGAAGCAAAATGGAGAGCTATTGACGAAATGGAATTTGCAGAGGTACTTATCAGAGTCCGACGTTACACATATACAGCTAAATTACACAACTGGAAATCACCAGGTGTAGACAAAATACATAATTTCTGGTGCAAAAAATTAACTTCATTACACAAATTTACAACATAAAATTTAACAGATATCATATTAGGACAGCAGAACACACGCGAATTTATCGCAACAGGAATTACCTACATGCTACCTAAAACTAAAAGCTCATCTCAGCCTTCCCAATACAGATGCAGATTACATGCTTACCCACAATTTATAAAATACTAACAACAGCAATCACAAAAAAAATTAGATCTCACATTGAACAACACAACATAATTGCAGAGGAACAGAAGGGATGCAGGCAGGGTCACATGGGATGCAAAGAACAGCTGATTATAGATTCCACTATTTATAAACACGCCACCTCAAAAAACAGAAATCTTCATTGCACCTATATTGAATACAAAAAACTTTTGATAGTGTTCCTCATTCTTGGTTAATACAAATATTAGAGATTTATAGAATAAACCAAAAAATAATTAATTTCATGCGCCATATAATGCTACAGTGGAAAACAACTCTACAAATAAATAGCAACCACAATAAGTCACAACGCGACAGATATGTATCAAAAAAGGTATCTACCAAGGTGACTCCCTGAGCCCCATATGGTTCTGTCTCGCGCTAAATCCTCTGTCTCATTTACTGCAGGCCTGTAGGGCAGGATATTGCCTCAAACACACTACAAAGGTTACAACAATCATCATCATCATCTACCTAGCCTTTTCCCAACTATGTTGGGGTCGGCTTCCAGTCTAACCGGATTCAGCTGAATACCAATATTTTACATGGAGCGACTGCCTATCTGACCTCCACAACCCAGTTACTGGGTAATACGATACCCCTTGGTAAGACTGGTTGTCAGACTTTCGGGCTTAGGTTACAACAATATGACATCTTATTTACATGGACGACATTATATTGTACGGCAAAACAGAAAAGATATGAAAAAATTGGTAGAACTTACCGCAGAGTTCAGTAAGGATATTAACATGCAATTTGGCTTAGACAAATGTAAAACACTTCACATTATAAAAGGCAAGGTGCGGCCCGTCGACTCTGCGGTGAAATGACACGGACACTATAACAGCGATGGAACCGTCTGACTTGTATAAATTAGAGCGCACTACACGAACAACACTTACAAAACACAACAACTTATACCCTAAATCTGCCATAGAAAGATTAACCATCAAACGGCAAAATAGAGGGAAGGGCCTAATCGACATCCAGCACCTTTGTAGGAAACAAGTCAGTAGACTAAAAACATTCTTTCACATAAAATCACGCACCAGTAATATACATAAAGCCTTAGTGATAAACGATCTCAACTACACTCTACTTAATTTAAACGACCAGATAGAAACACAAAACCCGCAGAAACAAAAAATTTAAGAATGGAAGAAGAAAGCCACTCCACGGCCGGCACCCTCATGACCTAGAGCAGTCCCCACATAAACGAATTAGCATCAAATAAGTCGCTAAATATATGAAACCTGTTCCCTGAAACAGAAGGCTTTATCATAGCTATACAAGATCAAAACATCAACACCAAAAACTACAGGAAAACGGGGTTTGTCCTTGGGTGCACTTGCATAGTGCAATAATCGATAATCGTCGTTTGGTACCTCCTCATTATTTAAAATTGTCTAAAGGGCCTCTTCTTCTTCTTAGCATGTCGATAGCAATCTAAATGGACTCGGCCCAAAAATAGGTTACTTGTTTGGCGCCATCACCAGCGTTCACCAGTTCCTGTAACGTGCAACTGACAGGACACGCAGGACAAAAAAAAAGATGATAGATTCTAAAAGACTTAACCGAAATAGAGTTTCTTTGTGTTTCAAATCCTCACAGCTGAAGAATTGACTTTATTCGCAGTAGGTTCATACCAAATAAAACTCGCTCCAAGTTATTATAGCGAGCAATAATGAGACATTTATACTACAACAATATAACGGAACCCTCAACGATTTATCTGCATTTAATATACCGTCTGCTAATGTTTATCTCTTTAGAATCAACATAAAGAGTAGACATACATCATCGAAAGTATATCATTGCTATGTATTAGTTGATGTAAACAGTGATGGACTAGAGGCCATAAAAACTACTGTTGTTCATGTTTCACGGGTAATGACTGAAATGACTCCTCCCGCTCTGGGTAGAGCGGAAGGGAGTGTCAGACTCTTACTGATTAAAACCCACCCGTGTTCCTTCCTTAGCCCTTTATGTTCCGGGCCAGCGGTAACCCTTTCGGACAATCCCGCTGACCCGGCAGGCTTCGGCCCTAAGGGGCCCCTCCTCGATGCTGACATCTGTTTGAGGCGCGCGTGGAACACCTACGCGCCTTCCGGTACGAGCCTGGTCCTGATCGGACGGTGAGCTACCCATTACGCTCCGCCCGCAGGCCCGCGCCTACGGTGGCCGGGAGTCGTCACGCGGCTCCCGACGCCTGGGGCGTCCCCCGCGACGGCTGAGACGGGAGGCTCTCTCTCTGAACCGTCCCGCCACCTCCTTCGCTAGCATGACTGCTTCGCAGAAGGAGGTGACTGCCTCCCACTCCCTCTCGCCCCGGACCATGGCTTGCACCAGGGCCGGACGCGAGAGGTCGCCGTCGCTACCGATCGCCTCTACGAGGACACGGCGGTGCTCCGCCCAAGCGGGGCAGACCTCCACCGTGTGCTCCACCGTGTCCTCTGGGCGATCCTGGCAATGGTGACACCCGGGCGTTTCCTCCTGCCTGATGATGTGCAGGAACCTCCCGAAACTTCCGTGTCCGGTGAGGACCTGCGTCAGGCGGTAGGTGAGGGCGCCATGGCACCTCTCTAGCCACTCCTCAAAGAGGGGTCTTATCGCCGCTATCGCGGCGTGCCCTGCGCTGGGTTGCGGCAGTCGCTCTTTCCATGCCGCCATGAGATCGCGCCGGAGATCCGTCCGCTCCGCAGTGATTTGCCGCGGAAGCGGATCCTCCCCCCGGCATAGTGCCTCCGCGCGCCACTCATACAGGCGCGCGAGGACTATCACCTCCAGATCCCATGGCGGCAGTCCGGCAAGGAGGCTGGCCGCCTCGCCCGAGATCGTGCGGTAGCCCCGGATTAGCCTAACAGCTACCGAGCCACGGGAAGACTCCCGGCCACCGTAGGCACGGGCCGGATATTTTGATTTAAATAGTGTCCATGGAGTTTCTTTCAGTTCTTCTCCATAGGAACCTACTACGCTTTGGGCTATTTGCCCATGCAAATAGCTCCCTGTTTCTGACTCAACCGACTCCTCTCAAAAGTACATGGTTTAATTGAAATACTTAAATGGTTTGAGTATTTTTTTGGGTTTCTCTCTCTTTTTACTATATTAAATTATTATTATTATTTTATTTACTATAGAAATAAAGTTAAAATAAAAACTAGTGCATAAGTAACATAGTAAAAGACAAAAACGAATCAAATGTAGGTAGCCAAAATAAAAAATAAATCGTTTTTTTTTCAGCTCTACTGCGCTCCTGAAACTTGGCAGTGCTTATCGGCCGTTGTACATACAAGCCTTCAGTAATCTGGTTCCATGATTGGACATCATTCATTGACATTCTGGTCGTAAGACATTCTGGGTTTTATAAAATACTCGCTCCCGCCCGCGGCTTCGCCCGCGAGGTATGTCGATAAAAATTATCCTATATCCTTCCCCGGGATGCAATCTATCTCTCTGCCAAATGTTAGCAAAATCCGTTCAGTGGTTTAGGCGTGAAAAGATAACATACAGACAGACAAACAGGCAGACAGAGTTACTTTTGAATTTATAATATTAGTATGGATAAGGATAACGATGTACACAAACGGATGCTCTATCTTAGGTCACAATTTATTAAGTACAGACGCCAGCACATGAACATACCCGAAACTGTCAAGTTTTCCCAATCAAATTTGAACCTTATGCTTTAGCAATAAAGTTGAAAATCTATTAAATAAATTTGACAGATTGTAGTAGCTTGATGTGCTGGCGTCTGTACCTAGGTACCGCCTTAGTCTACTTAATATTGGCACAGACTTGTAGGTATATTATTGCCTATGAATATTGTTGCTTTGTTTGAATATTCTAGAGCGTACCCACTGCATGTAAAGTAGTCACCGTTATTATTCTACACTGCGTTCGCGATTTTATTTTCATACATGTAAAAAACAACTTAAAAACCCACACAAAAAGTTAGTTTGCGCGACAACTTCAAAAAAATATATAACTTTCCGTACCCATTGTACCCAAAGGGTAAAAACGGGACCGCATTACTAAGACTCCACAGTCCGTCTGTCCGTTTGTCTGTCACCAGGCACCGTGATAGCTAGACAGTTGAAATTTTCACAGATGATGTATTTCTATCCCATATAACAAACATGTTTTTCCGGCGTTTTTGCCTTGTGGTACGGAACCCTTCGTGTGCGAGTCGACTCGCACTTGGCCAGTTTTTTAGTTTGAAATCAACTAAATGCACGTTATTATAAAGTTGATATTTTTATTTATGTGGAAATAACTTCAATTGGAAACAAGGATTTGAATTGATCATATGTTATGCACATATAAACGACTTTTGGCCTTGAAAGACGCCATGGTCTATGTAATAAATTAGACCTGTCGGTGTGGGTTAGCATTGGAATTATGTGTAATAAATACCTAGTTTGATTAGGATTCAATTAATTTTATAAAACGTTATTTTTAGTATTTGCGAAACCTGAATATAGTTTGTTCAGAATAAGTAACTGAATCGATTCCAATATTTTTTACCCCATGTTATATTTTGTCCCAAAAATATTTAAAAAAGGTTAAAATTGGACACCGAGCGATACTAAGTAGGCTATCCAATTTCCGCGCCATACGGCTAGGTACCTAGGTACTGTAATCAATGAGCGCAAGAAGGCGCGGCGCGAGCGGCGCGGGGGAGCAAGTTTTTGTACGGACAAACAGGTAACTTAACAAGCTTATAACTTTGTGATTTTTCATGTGTGTCTGTGTGTGTGTTTTTTACGTGTTTTTTATGTATTTTTATGTTTCGTGTTACGGGTTTCGCATATACTAAAAATAATGTTGTACTTATAGAAGATTCCAACGGTTTCTGCTTGTTAATAAGCTCGAAAAAATGTGTCTCTAACCTAAAGGAAAAAAAAAACTGGCCAAGTGCGAGTCGGACTCGCACACGAAGGGTTCCGTGCCACAAGGCAAAAACGCCAAAAAAAACATGTTTGTTGTATGGGAGCCCCCTTAAATATTTATTCTATTTTAATTTTATTATTTATTATTAAAGTTAAAATACAACTGAGTATTTTGTGAATATTTCAAGTGTCTAGCTATCGTGGTTCTTGAGATACAGCCTGGTGACAGACAGACGGACAGACAGACAGACGGACAGACGGACAGACGGACAGACGGACAGACAGCGAAGTCTTAATAATAGGGTTCCGTTTTTACCCTTTGGGTACGGAACCCTAACAACAAATGCAATATGGCAAATTAACCCACTGATTACAGTGGGCTTGTTGGCGCCACTACTTCCGGCGACCAAACATAGCGCCAGTGTCATGAGTCAAGCGACGCACCGTGGGTCCAGTGCTGCCACCTGCGTCGAACCGGACGTTGGAACGTTGCTGGCGAGTATGGCTGACGTCACATCGGCGGGGGAATACCGAGTCTTTAAAACCCCGAGCTCGGTGGGCTGGGGGTCTCTTTTCTACTCGCGCTTCATCGGAGAAACATCATACTTATAATATCGTAAATTATAAATTATTGTAATGTAAAATACTCAAATATATATTGTAATTAAATAATTGGTTATTAATTAAAAGTGATCAAAGTGTGTTATCTATTTATTTATTCTTATTTCAATAGACTTTACTTACATCAGAAGTGCTTCGAATTCAAGCCTACAAATGGGCCGAAAGTCACGGGCCCGTCAACGGGAACGGAAAAGGAGGAAACGTACAAGATCATCATCATCATCGTCGTCAAGCAGTAAGTCCAGTAGAAGTTACAAGCCTTCACCTATTCGTAAAAAAGCAAAGAAATCAGTCGATAGTCAAGTAGCGGGTTGCTATAGTATGGTTTTGAATTCAATGGTACCAGAATTTGACCCCCTTACAGATAAAGTTAATAATTGGCTCAATATTGTTGATTTGCATGCAAAAACATTTAATTGGAAAGATCAGGTGATAATTTACCAGGCTGTCAATTAATTTAAAGGAACGGCAAAAACTTGGTATGACTCATTTTTAAAAAATGAGAGTATTTGGGCTAGTTGGAAATGGAAACAATGGCGAGATAAAATATCGTTTACATTTCAAACAAAACGTAACATGTTCGCGTTGCTTAAAGAAATCATTGATAGTAAACCTACAGCACAGCAACACTTGTATGAATTTTACTTTCAACAAAAATGTAAAATTGACAAGTTAGGTGTGAATTTTCTGATCGGGACATCATTTCTATCATTACGGGCAACATCGATGATCCTAACATAAGTGCGTCGGTGCATGCTGGAAGTATACATACCTACGTGTGACCAATTTTCATCTTTTCTCCACGGTCGGTTAAATAGTTTTCATAATACGAGTCACGGCGCTGTCAGTGAACATAAAGTGCCTCAATCCTCGTTTAAACGAATCGATCTAGGAAATTCATTGAAATCGGAACAGTCGAGTCGTAATATTGCTGTATCAAATCAAAGTTTGACCGCTGCCAGAACCACAAAGCAGACAATTTGTTTCGGATGTGGGGGTAATCACAAGCGAAATGAGTGTACAGAAATTTGTAAATATTGCAATAGGAAGGGACATTCAGAAAACTATTGTCGAAACAAAAAATCTGACGAAGTAAAAAAAGAAGTAAAATTTGTAAAGTCTTGTGAAAATAAAAATAAATTTAATAAAGTTGCCTGTATAGGGGGCTTTTCTCAAAAAGTTTTTATTGATATGGGTAGTGATTGCTCCTTAATAACGTCAGATTTAGTAAAACAATTAAAGTTAACGAAACTAAAGTTGGCAACACCGATTCATTTGCAGGGATTCTCGAATTGTTCTGTGGTTTTGGTAGAAGATTACGTAACGACTTCTCTGATTTTAGACGGTATAGAATTCGAAAGTGTACATTTCTATATTATTGACGTATTATCGGGTTGTGACGTCCTGATAGGCCGGAATGTGACCGAAGATACGTCAGTTATGTATATAAGAATTGGAAATCAACTGACTTTTCAGAAAGCCGTGAATGTGTCTGCAGTTTTGTCTAATGAAGTAAAATACAACGTATCGGATAAATATCATAATGCTTTAAAGGATTTGTTTGAAAAATATTCCGAAACGATTGCGGCTGATTTAAGTTCATTAGGTAAAGTTAAAGATTTTGAAATTGAGATCGAACTTGAATCAAACAAGCCTATTTATACCAGGCCATACAGGTTATCAGAGCCTGATAGGACAACGTTACGAAAAATAATTGAAGAGCTCCTTAAAAATAACATAATTCGCGAAAGCAAGTCCCCATTCGCTAGTCCTGTACTATTAGTTGAAAAAAAAGGGGGTGAAAAGCGACTATGCGTGGATTACAGGTCATTGAATAAAATCACACTAATATTATAAAGGCGAAAGTTTGTGAGTGTGTGTGTGAGTGTGTGTGTGAGTGTGTGTGTGTGTTTATATGTTTGTTACTTCTTCACGCTCAAACGGCTTTACCAATTTGAATAAAATTTGGTATGGAGGTAGCTGACAACCTGGATTAACGTATAGGCTACTTTTTATCCCGATATTCCCACGGGATCGACACTTACGCGGGTGAAACCGCGGGGCGCAGCTAGTTACTACTAAAGAGAAATACCCTATGCCACGCATAGAGGACTTGTTAGATAGATTTAAAGGGTGCAAGTATTTTACTAGCTTAGATATGAAGAGTGGATATTACCAGTTACGTGTAAATGAGGGTTCAATAGACAAAACTGCATTCATAACGGAAGATGGACATTACGAGTTTTTGCACATGCCATTTGGCCTGTCGAATGGACCATCGGTTTTTCAACGCATGATGAACCAGATTTTGGGTAATTTACGCTTCAAAAATGTCATTGTCTACTTAGATGACGTGTTAATTGTATCAGAAACCGTCGAAGAAAACATAAATATCCTGGAATCGGTACTAAAAATATTTAAAGAACACGGTTTGACTCTTAACCTAAAAAAGTGATTTTTCTTTTTAACTGACATCACATTTCTTGGATATGAAGTAAATGGTAATGGTATTAAACCCACACCAAAGAAAATTGATGCTATAAAGCAGTTTCCAGTACCCAAAACGGTTCATCAGCTGCGTCAGTTTTTAGGATTAGTAAACTATTTTCGTAAATTTATTAAGGACTGTGCAATACTAAGTAGCCCACTTACAAAATTATTAAAAAAAGGCCAAAGGTGGCAATGGACAAACGAACAAGATCGCACGGTAAATCTATTAAAAGAGGCTTTAACTTGCGATTCTACCTTAGCTAAACGAGAAACTCTAAAAGAGAAACCATACTTTATACAGATGCAAGTAGGGAGGGGGTAGCTGGAATTATGGTACAAGTGGATGAACATGGTGAGCGTCCGGTATATTACTATAGTAGGCAAACGACCAACGAAGAAAAGCGTTACCACTCGTTTGAGCTCGAGCTTCTTGCTAGTGTGGCATCATTTCAAAAATTTCGTTTATATTTGCTGGGCCGTAAGTTTAAATTAATTACAGACTGTAATGCCGTCAGATATTCGCTTACAAAAAAAGAAGTGTTGCCACGAATAGCCAGGTGGGTGCTCCTGACTCAAGATTTTGACTATGAGATTTGTCATAGACCCGGCGCTAAGATGCAACATGTTGATGCACTTAGTAGAAACCCTTCCTATAGTGGTGAAGTTTGTGAAAAACAAATAGTAATGTCCATCACCGAAGCTGACTGGCTTTTGAGTGTTCAGGAACAAGACCCAAATCTATGTAAAATCAGAGATATTTTACTATCAGGAGAGGCCGATGCGAATCGGAATGTTTTTAACGAGTACGAATTGCTTGGAAACAAAATCTACCGCCGCACTGAAATAGGTCGTAGATGGGTTGTACCAAAAAATTGTATCTGGCAAGTAATTATGTACAATCATGACAAATTAGGTAATTTCGCTGTAGACAAAACATTGGAAAGAATTAAACATAAATATTGGTTTCCTAAAATGAAAAAAACGGTAACTAAATACATAAAAAATTGTTTACACTGCCTATACAATAAAAATAAAAGTGGTAAAAAGGAAGGTCAGTTGTTTCCAATTCCAAAATATGCTCGCCCCTTTCATACCCTCCATATGGACCATGTGGGTCCATTTGTGAAGTCATCAAAGGGTAATTGTCATATTCTAGTACTTGTTGATGCGTTTACAAAGTTCGTCTTTGTTTTTCCGGTGCGTGATACAAGCACTGCTTGTGTCATAAAAGAATTAGACCACTTCTTCAAGATTTTTGGCAATCCGCGAAGACTGATTACTGACGCTGGTTCTGCTTTTACGGCAAAGGCATTTCAAACATATTGTGACAGCAAAAACATTCGGGCACACACTATAGCAACTGGCATGCCGAGGTCGAACGGACAAGTCGAACGCTACAATAAAACAATAGTAGAGGCACTGCGTTCATTGGGTGCAGATAACGACTACACACGCTGGGATGAAGTTTTAACTTGCTTACAACAAGGAATGAATAGCACATTGCAAAAAAACATCAATGCAGTCCCCAGTGAAGCGTTTTTTGGGTACCGGCTTAGAACACAGAGCGACATATTTTTACCCGAGCAAGAAGAAATTATAGATGTCATACAGCTGCGACGGGATATTGACACACGAATACAACTAGAAGCTAGACATCAAAAAGAAAGTTTTGATGCAAAACGTTGTGTGGCCAAACAGTATGAGATTGGGGACTTGGTTCTCGTAAAGGTGTCTAGCCAGGCTGGTAACGGCAGCAGTACTAAACTCCTACCGGTGTTCAAGGGCCCTTTCAAAGTTACAAAAATACTCGGGAAAGATAGGTACTACATAGTTGACATAATAGGCAGCGAGCGATCACACAAGAAATATTCTGGTACTACCTGTGTAGAAAACATGAAACCATGGATTAAGATAACCGATTGGGATGAGGATGTTGGCGTGGTTGGTATGTACAAAAGACTAACTTAATAAAACATCAAAAGGTAAAATCTTTGTTTATTTGTAGTTTAATAATACAGCTTTACATTTTGGTTTTAAATGATTAAAGAGAATTAAACTTGTACAATATTTTGTTCTGTAATAATCACTTTAACTAATAACACATTCATACATAATAATGTTGTAGTTGCAATGGCGTTTCCACTACAGAAACAAGTGAGGTTCGACCTTGAGTTTGTTGTGGGCGAAAATGTGGTTCATGCAGATAAAAGTGGATGAACTGGAAAGCTTCGGCTATCATGTGGACTGCGACTCTGAGCATGGTAGTGCGAAGTCAGGGATCACACTTTTGCATGTGCTATTCATTAGCTCAGTGGTGGAAACTCATTCAACATAACGTAACATTATACCTATTATAGTCGTCAAAGCTAACATGTTTATTCTCACATTACAGATAACGGTGTGTCTAGGGACAGACACGGTTCAGGAGGGCCGGATGTTGGCGCCACTACTTCCGGCGACCAAACATAGCGCCAGTGTCATGAGTCAAGCGACGCACCGTGGGTCCAGTGCTGCCACCTGCGTCGAACCGGACGTTGGAACGTTGCTGGCGAGTATGGCTGACGTCACATCGGCGGGGGAATACAGAGTCTTTAAAACCCCGAGCTCGGTGGGCTGGGGGTCTCTTTTCTACTCGCGCTTCATCGGAGAAACATCATACTTATAATATCGTAAATTATAAGTTATTGTAATGTAAAATACTCAAATATATATTGTAATTAAATAATTGGTTATTAATTAAAAGTGATCAAAGTGTGTTATCTATTTATTTATTCTTATTTCAATAGACTTTACTTACAGGCTGATTACGGAACACATAAAAAATTACAATCGATGGCAATGGATTTCATTTTGACAGTACAACCACGTTCATTGCGCTATTAACGTGGTTGCATATTAGAAAATCAAAACTTTCCTGAGCAAATTTCAAAAGAACAACGTACAAATCAACAAAGTTTAAAATAACGATGGTCATTTGAGCAAATGTTCAGCTGACAAAAGTCTGGAATATCGATGTTTAAATTATTTACTACACTATTGACCAAATCGTTTAGCACTAAAACATTTGCTAAAAATTAAGTTTTAGTGACAGAAACGAATCGCTGTAAATCCGACTTCACGCAGTCTTGTCTGCCCTACCCCTAGAGTGTAATTTAAAATCGCGTAGGCGCGTAGGGGCGAGGCGGCTCGCGAGCTAAGGAGCAGGAGGCTGCGAGCGAGCCGCCTATTGCCGAGCCGACATTTGGGTTGGCCGCATAAAGTAGTCAAAACTGGCAGACCAACATGAAGTCTTTATTTCTTACTAGCTTCCACCCGCTGCTTCATCCGCAAGGTATGTCGATAAAAACTATCCTATGTCCTTCCCCAGGATGCAATCTATCTCTCTGCAAAATTTTATCGAAATCCTTTCAGTGGTTTCGACGTGAAAAGGTAACGGAACTGACAGACAGAGTTACTTTCGAATTTATAATATTAGTATGGATAATATGATGCGTAAAAGTGATTCAGATTACCTGTTTACAGAATAAATAATTTCATTTAATTTCAATCACAATCTGAGAGTTTTAAAGGATTATTGCGATTCCATTGCTTCATAGGTTTGACAAATTCGTTTGCTCAACAACGTAAATGGTTGCATATTCATATATCAAAACTTTCTCGAGCAAATTTCAAAAGAACAATAAACGAAATAACAAAATGTAAATGACCAAATGTTTTATTTAGAAAAAATTTAAAATCCCAATGTATGTGACATCAAATGAACGACTGATCAAAAGTTGCTAGATGTAATTTTAAAATATCAAATCATTACTAATCAAATTACATAATCACAAATGTCGACTGAATAAATTTGCTAGATGTAAATATAAGTACCTACCAAATCATAACTAATCAAATTTTATAATAAGAAATTAGAATTTAAGAATTTAGGTTTCTTAATAAGAATTAATAATTTAAATGTAGGTATACATATAATAGAAGTACATGCAACATGCATGTAGCATGCAAGAAAGCATGCAGCATGCAACATGCAGCAGGCATGGTTTCTGTTGGCTTCGGCTTGCTGGCCGGCTCCGCCGGCCTGCCTCAGCCGCGATGGTGAGCGAAAGCCGTCTGCGACGATTAGCACGCATGGGACCGCCGGAGAACCGCAGCGCCGGAGCGGTGACAGAAACCATGCCTGCTGCATGTTGCATGCTGCATGCTTTCTTGCATGCTACATGCATGTTGCATGTACTTCTATTATATGTATACCTACATTTAAATTATTAATTCTTATTAAGAAACCTAAATTCTTAAATTCTAATTTCTTATTATAAAATTTGATTAGTTATGATTTGGTAGATACTTATATTTACATCTAGCAAATTTATTCAGTCGACATTTGTGATTATGTAATTTGATTAGTAATGATTTGATATTTTAAAATTACATCTAGCAACTTTTGATCAGTCGTTCATTTGATGTCACATACATTAGGATTTTAAATTTTTTCTAAATAAAACATTTGGTCATTTACATTTTGTTATTTCGTTTATTGTTCTTTTGAAATTTGCTCGAGAAAGTTTTGATATATGAATATGCAACCATTTACGTTGTTGAGCAAACGAATTTGTCAAACCTATGAAGCAATGGAATCGCAATAATCCTTTAAAACTCTCAGATTGTGATTGAAATTAAATGAAATTATTTATTCTGTAAACAGGTAATCTGAATCACTTTTACGCATCATATTATCCATACTAATATTATAAATTCGAAAGTAACTCTGTCTGTCAGTTCCGTTACCTTTTCACGTCGAAACCACTGAAAGGATTTCGATAAAAATTTGCAGAGAGATAGATTGCATCCCGGGGAAGGACATAGGATAGTTTTTATCGACATACCTTGCGGACGAAGCAGCGGGTGGAAGCTAGTATGAAATAAAGACTTCATGTTGGTCTGCCAGTTTTAATTACTTTATGCGGCCAACCGAAATGTCGTTTAAGGCTTAATTCACACTGCGAGGGCAGCGACCGCACGAAACACAAATATACTCATAAAAAACTGGCCAAGTACGAGTCGGACTCGCACACGAAGGGTTCCGTACCACAAGGCAAAAACGCCAAAAAAAAAACATGTTTGTTGTATGGGAGCCCCCCTTAAATATTTATTTTATTTTAATTTTATTATTTATTATTAAAGTCAAAATACAACTGAGTATTTTGTGAATATTTCAAGTGCCTACCTGTTGCCATTTTTGATATCGAGCAAAAAAAGGCAAAAAAATCGCGTTTGTTGTATGGGAGCCCCCCTTAAATATTTATTTTATTTTGTTTTTAGTATATGTTGTTATAGCGGCAACAGAAATACATAACTTGTGAAAATTTCAACTGTCTAGCTATCGCGGTTCTTGAGATACAGCCTGGTGACAGACAGACAGACAGACGGACAGACGGACAGACAGCGAAGTCTTAGTAATAGGGTTCCGTTTTTACCCTTTAGGTACGGAACCCTAAAAACTACTCTGTGTATATACTCCTAGCGGAGAGCGACCGAAAGCGTTCGAAGCACAGAACACTTACCCTAACGGTGGTCCGGAGCTCGGCAAGAACAGACGCGCGGCCGATAGTAACAAAGATAAGCTAGATGAGGTAGAATTTCCTCTTTGACTACTCTGAGAAAAAAGGCCGAAAAGAAACTCAGCATAGTCTCTTTTAAAGTCCAGACTGACTAGATTGATGTCTGAAATGGTGTTTTGAGGCAAGTACTACACAGATTTGAATGAACCAGTCCAGTCAGTGATAGTGTGGCTCAACTCAAAACTTGTGGAGCTCAACGGTAGGTACCAAAGAAACGACATTTGGGTTGGCCGCATAAAGTAGTCAAAACTGGCAGACCAACATGAAGTTTTTATTTCTTACTAGCTTCCATCCGCGGCTTCGTTGGCAAGATATGTCGATAAAAACTATCCTATGTCCTTTCCCGGGATGCTATCTATCTCTCTGCCAAATTTTATCGAAATCCGTTGTCTCATGTTGCCTCATTGATTATATTTATTTTGTTTTTGTTTTTTGAAATAAACTTATAATCAATAAATTTATAATCAATAAATTAAAGTAATACACAGTATTAATAAAATCGCAAAGTTTTAAAATTGTAAATAAAATTTCTTACTACTTACCTACTTCTAATAGACTATGGGGATTCTCAATGGGGACTTGTGGAATACTTTTTATCCCGACTTTCCCACGAGAAACTTATGCGGGTGAAACCGTGGGGCGCTTCTAGTAAATAATAATTATTATCCTATTACAAAATACAAATACAAAATAGTTTATTTCTTTAACAAGCTTTGTACTACATAGCTAGCGATAGAAGCGTCCTTTTAAGCAAATAAATGCCTGTATTAGGACACTCGACTCTTCCGCAAGATCCGCTATTATCAGCGTTATGGCGATATTATGTGCCTTTTCTTCAAATTTTGACCGTTTCGGAACTTCTTCACAAAACAACGGATTTCTTTCCGTGAACCCACAGACGTTTTTGAATATCGGTTCGGTATCAATAATAACAGCATATTCACCTATATGTTCCCACTGCTGGGACACAGGCCTTTCTGTGAGAGGGAGTGGGCCCTAATCTACCACGCAGGCCCAGTGCAGCTTGGTAGATGTCACATGTCTTCGAATTACAAACAACTAACAAAATAAAATAAATACAAAAAAATAAAACAATAAAATATTACTTTGCATAATTATATTCAGTTATGTATAAATAGATGTGAGGGGCCCGTGGGTAAATAATAACAGCCGCGGTTGGTCTGTGGATGGGTGACCAGACCATCTTTACATACTGAGACCCCTCCGTGCGTCGGAGCCGTAACTATTGTATTATTATTTATTTATTTAATACTTCAAGCACATAAATGTACAGATAGGCATTGTATTAACTGTTGTTCAGGCTACTGTCCGAAAGTCTGACAACCAGTCTTACCAAGGGGTATTGTATTATTCAATAACTGGGTTGTGGAAGTCAGATAGGCAGTCGCTCTATGTAAATACTGGGACTCAGCTGCATACGGGTAGACTGGCAGCCGAACCCAACATAGTTGGGAAAAGTCTCTGCTGACGATGATAAGTATAAATATATGTATGACACGTGACTAACAGTTTACCGTCTGACTTAGTGCGGAAATAAAATATTATAATATAAATGACAGCAAATGACTTGCTGGCACGTTGTGGTGCGCTCAAATTAATACACAATTACTTTAAAAATAACTTGTTATTTATTGATGTGCCTTATCTTATTGATAAACTACATTATTCTAATTAAGTATCGTTAACTAATTTAGTTTTACGTACTTAAATATCTTTGTCAATTAAATATTCATTATTCTTGTAAACAGCGGGACCATAAAAAAAGGTGTTTCAAAACTATTTCAAAGGAAAGGTTTGCAAATTGTACACGAAAGAGACCTTAGGCCCTGGTTGGGTCCTAAGTATTATGAAGATTCTGCCAACACTGTTCCAATGTGAGAGAGAGAGACGGAACTCTACGGGATGAATAGCACCATCTCTTTTTAGCAAAGTCATGACGATAACACTCCATAATACCTCAGGGCGTTTACTTTCTGATTTAAAAGCTTAATACATATTATTATGCCCGCTTTGTATCGCGAACGAAATTCCTCCTCTCCCACCCTTCGCGTTTGATCATTTTCAACATGATGCCCTGGTCTTTAGGTTGCGTGACTAAGCTTCTAGCATCGAAGGTCAGGGTCTCCGGCATGCCATCAGCCAGTTCCACTCTGTACTTCTTCAAGAACGTTATGAGACCAGACATCACTTGCATCTTCGCGAAACGCATACCTGAAAATAAAAATATATTTTCTATGAATTATCCTCAGCATTGATGGACAAAGTTGTATGGTATAACAAATTAGGTCCACTTAAGTTCTATATCTAGGGGTTACAACTCGTGAACGGCTGGATAGATTTTTATTATCTTCAATTCGTTCAATTTGTCTCCGATTAAAACATGGGAAAAATTCACAGAAAAAATAATAAAGATAATCGTTTTCTCATATATTTTGTATGGAAACGGCTTTTTTGATAATATCTCGAGAACGGATTGGTTGATTCTGAGGCAATACTAAGTTCTCCGGGTCAGCTAGTAGGTACCTATTGATAAAATTGATACAGATATAACAGTCGGCCTCTTCCATAAATAAAATAGTAGCAGTACCTAGTAGTAATATAATTTTCTTAAAATGGTCCTTCACTTATTCTGACTCGTGTCTATCTCTATCTAGATTTTATTCCTATTTACTTTGACATTTAATAAGCTATTTTATTATACATATTTCTATAGTGAGTTGATGCCACTATGCTGCACTATATTTTTATTTTAAAGTTCTAATTTGTAATGTTCATTGCTTTGAATTATGCAAAAATTTATAATTATTTGATGTTTACCCATTTTTATTTTATTTGTACGCCATTGAGGTAAAAAAGGACTGTGATTTAATTTAATGTAACATCTTGCACCTCATGTGTGTATATTCATGTTTTGAATAAATAAATTATCTTTAAAATTTATCGGCAAAATCGGTTCAATAACTACGGAGATAGTAACGAACATAACAAAGCCGTTTAAATAGATAAGACAGTTTTCCCAGATCCTATATGACAGTGTCCGAATAGCCACGAATCATTTAACCGGATACAATAAAAAATGGAACAGAATATATATGAACCATCTTTCGAGCCCCAAAATACAGATTATCTATAGTTACTATAGTTTGGGGCTCACTGACAAATAATACCTATATTGTAACCTAGCTTTAGGGAGTATTTTAAGATATACATGTCGTCTCAACTTGCTATTAACCTGCGAACCTGCTTACTGTATTACCTGAACCCTAATTGGGTAACACGCTATTCATCTCAATATGAATAATTTTGAAAGATATTGCTAATTCCATTGCTTCATATGCTGAAAAAATTTGTCTGCTCAACAACGTAAATAACGGAATGAATGTTGGTGAACTATCAAAATGAAACCCATAGCTACTGATAGTGTGCAATTATGCACACTATCGTAATTGCATATACGCAATTACCCCGATGGACAGTAAAAAAAAAATCTATAATCTTTTTTTTCTAACTACCAAGTAAGTGAACGGGCATCTAATCGTGTGTGGTGAAACAGACCCTGACCTTTTCTAAAGCATTTTATGGTCCCTACGAAGAACACCCGCGCTTTAGTGATAAATAAAGTAGTTGACTGATAACATTTTATATGCTTATTCAAAACAAAAATCAGAATCGTTATAGTTAGGTACCAAATAAAGAGAATATTAATGACCAATATAGCTAGATTTAGAAATTATAATTACCTATGCATAGCCTGGGACCCGATCCGAACGGGAAGAACGTATAAGGCTTAACATCGTCTTTATTCTCCGGTAAGAACCGTTCAGGCTTGAATTTCTCTGGTTCCGGGAAATACTCAGGATTATGGTGCATGTGGTAGACTGGCACATGAACTTTGACACCTATGTCTAGTTTCAGACCAGTCGGGAGGACGTAGTCATCCATTACCTCTCGAGTGAGGTTGCCCAGTACGGGATACATGCGGAGTGTCTCGTACATACAAGCCTCCAAGTAGGGCAGCTCATGCACACACTCGTAGTCCAGTTTGTTCCCGTGACGTCGCAGGAACTCGTCCACCTCCTCGGCCGCTCGTTGCTGTACCTCCTGGTGCTTTGCAAACTCAAACAGAGTGTAGCTCATGGTGGTCGCGGACGTCTCAAAACCCGCCGCGAAGAACACGATACACTGCGCCACCAACAACTCATCGTCTACCTTCAATTGTACCTTTTTGTCAGCGCCAGTCTTTGCGTTACTCATACTGTCTCCAGTTATGTAATCCTCTTTCTTTAAAGTTAGAACCAGGTCCACGAAGTCGTTCCTCGGCGATGGCTTGTAGTCTCGACTCTCGAATACTGTTTTTAACAATTTTGAGAAGAATTGGTCTATTGTTGGAGGAAAAATTTTAAGGCCCACTCGGTAGAAAATAGCAGGCCATACGGCCCTGAAAATTATTTTGAAACCACGATAGTTTGAAGTCTCGAATATTGAGTTTGCCATCATTTTGAAGGGATTGTTATCTTCTTTGCTCATGGTGTTGGACTCCACTCCGAAAGCTGCGGAGCATATGCAGTCCATGGTGTACCTCGCAGTAGTCTGTTTCATTTCGATGACGTCAGATATTCCAATTTCATAGTCGAGCATATCTTCGAAGACGACGGTACACTTTTCAATTAAATGGTACATGTTCTTCATTTTTGCGGAAGAAAAGAGTGGAGTGAGATTTTGACGGACTATTTTCCATCTGTCACCGGCGTTGAAGAACAGGTTCTGCGTGACAACTTCACTAGCAGCGTAGTTCGATGATTCTCTGCCGTTGACGTAGTAGAAATCTTTGGTCATCACATGTTTGATGATCTCGGGGCTGTGCACCACGAGAACAGGCTCCGTGCCGTAGAAAGCTCCAAAGTAAGGTTGATCGATGAACTTTTGGCAAAGTTTCTGTATCATCGTGCCAGGATACTCTCGTAGTAAAATATATCTTCCATAGTTGCCCAGAAGTGGTACTGGTTCAATGTAGGGCACATTCTTTTTTTTCCAGTAACCGAATTTTCTTTTAGATACTAAGTATAATAAATAAAAGATTACAGATAATAAGGCCGCGAGAACGAGAAGGGCGTTCATTTCGGTATCCGCGTTGTCGACAACTGCGGCCGGCTTTCCGTACCACGTTGATATAATCATCGCATGTAGACTCCAACCACTATAATAATCAACTTAACAACAACAAAGTGATGACCTTAGCCCCCTAACTTCTTAGATAACCCGTTAGGCAGGTAAATTGCTAAGTGTGTTTGATTTTTTCTTTAATTAGATAATTCAAATAGCAAATATCCAAAAATCCTTTTTTTTCCTAAACAAGAAGCATGACCGGTTATCCTAACTAATATTATAAATGCGAAAATAAGTTTGTTTGTGTGTTTGTTACCTTTTCACGCCTAACCCCTGAACCGATCATCCTGAAATTTTGCATACACGTTGTCAGATGTACAGAAACGGACATAAGGGTACCTTTCATTCCGAAAAAAAGTGCTGTTCCCGGGGAAAACAACATAATAGATGGCGCCACGTGTCTTTTGAACGGGATCGACACTTGTGCGGGTGAAACCGCGGGACGCTGCTAGTACGGTAATATTTTACGCATATAACAATTACATGGGTCGAAAATCGGATCGCATTATTCGCAAAAAGAACTTGTTATCGTCTAAATGAGGCATGCTGAGAATGTGGAAACATTAAAAGGCCACTAGAACGGAATAATTCGAATGTATTATGTCATAATTTTGCGTCTTCTCACAACAGAGGTGAACAGAGGTAAAGTATGAGATTATCTCAACCAAAATTATATTCGATTAGAAAAGTACCTTGTCATGTTTGTCCACTAAGTAGGGGGAATTATTTGGCCCTGCATGTGCTATATGAGAACAGAGGTTATTGATCACATCAAAGTGCTGGAACTAGAATCTTACGGTTATAAGAACCAATTTTCTCTCGTTATGATATTTTGTACGTTTATTTATTTACAAGCAGCGCCCCGCGGTTTCGATCTCGTGGGAATATCGGGATAAAAACTATCCTATGCCGTTTCCCGGGACCCAAACTATCTCTATATCTTATTTCATCTAAATCGGTTCAGCGATTTAAGCGTGATGAGGTAACCTACAGACAGACAGACACACTTTCGTGTATACCTGATTACCGGTGTCAGAAACCCGAAAGTCTGACAACCAGTCTTACCAAGGGTCTTATCGTATTACCCAGTTACTGGGTTGTGGAGGTCAGATAGGCAGTCGCTTCATTAAAAGTACTGGTATTCAGCTGCAACTGATTTGACTGAAGCCGAACCCATAGTTGGGAAAAGGCTAGGCAGATGATGATGTATGCCTGATTATAAATAAATGCATTTAAAATATATATATACATTACAAAATATGGCCTGATCACTTACTGCGATTTCTTCCAGGCAACCTTGGAATGGACAATGATTTTCTGGACCTACAATGGGGCTGTCTTTGGTGCAAATATAAAGTTTCAGTAATACTGGTAGACCTACTTAGAGATACAATATCGAAGTGCATGCTTATTGGTGGTTTTATGAAAAGTAAACTTTGAATATACAAAGTGATTTGTTCCATGCTTCATAATTATTTATTTTTCATCAGTATAATGGATAGAGATACTACATTAAACCTTTATTACCTTATTGATAAACAACGTACTACATTATCGTAAACTAATTTAATATTTAAATATTTTTATTATATTTGTCAATTAAATCCGTATATTCTTCATAGCCGGGTAGCACAAAATAAACCATTACTTTTACACTATTTAATTATTTTAGCCATAACCAGTCAATATATAAAAATATGTTATTATGTATTCAGCGGATGCTTAAAAAAAGAAGTTTCTCTGCCCTAAACTCCAAGAGAAGGTTTGCAAATTGTATATGAAAGAGATCTTATAAGGTCTATAAAGACAAAAAAGAAAAGAAAGAAGAAAAAGATAGAAAGAAAGAGAGAGAAAGAAAGAGAGGGGAGAAAGAGAAAGGTGAAGAAAGGCATAAATTAGGCCCTGGTTGGGCCCTAACTATGTATTATGAAGAGTCAGCCATCATTGTTGTATTGTGAGAGAGAAAGACGGCGTTCTACGGAATGAATAGCGCCATCTCTTTTTAGCAAAGTCATGATCATAAGACTTCATAATACCTCAGGGCGTTTACTTTCTGATTTAAGTATAACTTTAATATTATTGTGCAATTTTCGCGTCTCGAACGAAGGTCCTCGTCTCCCAGCCATCACGTTTGATCATCTTCAACATGATACCCTGGCCTTTAGGCTGCGACAGTAGGGATCTTGCCTCTAACGTGATGGTCTCCGGCATGCCATCAGCTAGTTCCACTCTGTACTTCTTCAGAAACGTGATGAGACCGGACATCGCTTGCATTCTTGCGAAACGATTTCCTGAAAATTAAAAATACATTTTGTTAGTCTTTTTTATTATGCCTTAACAACCTCAGCATTGATGGTCAAAGTTGCATGGTACTGTATGTATAACGCATATGTACATATATGGTCTATATCTATACAGGTTGGTCAAAAAGTGGTGGATCAAACGAAATAGGGAGATTATAAAGGTATGAAGAACAGGGTGTAAAGTTCACTCATACTCTATAGAAAAGGGAGGATCCTCCGACCAGACAGGTGTTGTGTCTGGCGGGCAACTGCCCTATGATTCATGTTGGGCCGTTGTATCTATGCTAGTTGCGCGGTAAACTCTGCTTGCGCGATGCAGGATTTTGCGTGACGTCAAGATAAAAGAGGTAATTTCCAACGCTTTTAAAGTGAGAAATAATTTTTGGTAACGCTTCAAAATGTTAGAAAAAAATTAATTGCTCTTGAAATTAGAGCAGCAATAGATCTTTTTTCGGAAAGTAGTGTTTGTTTGATCCGAATAGCGGGTGGAAAACGCTGCTTCCCACCCTTGGGCGGGAAATACTCATAGTAATTGCTTCCTTCCCTAGGGCGGGAATGAAATTTGCAAATAGAACTAAATTTAGTTAGGTAGTCAGCTCAGTCAGACCATACGACACCCTTAATTGATTATATAAATATTTTATTATGCTACCCATCAAATCTTATGAATGTGCGTTAACTAGGAGAGTTGGATAAAAAGCTCATTATGTTAACGCCATTAATTCTTTCATATTTAGCGCACAAGTTAATAATTTACCTTGAATAAATTCAACATACTTAAGTACGATAATCACCATTTTGATGTCAGTTGTGGTCGAGGCTAAAAAACATAAAAATTGGGGATTTCGAACATCCTGACTTTACCATATGGGGCTAAGAATATACATC
This sequence comes from Mesoligia furuncula, assembly GCA_916614155.1. Classification (NCBI taxonomy): domain Eukaryota; kingdom Metazoa; phylum Arthropoda; class Insecta; order Lepidoptera; family Noctuidae; genus Mesoligia; species Mesoligia furuncula. Next base: position 4,620,459 of record OU744810.1, read on the forward strand.
ATTTAATTATTTGACGAATTTATCCATAGTTTAAGATAAATAAGTAGTGGTAATGAAGTTTTTTTGATATCTAATGTCGAAGTTTCGCGCCAATCGTGTGTGTTTACATTTTTTACTTTTCACAAATTTCACACACACAGATGTAGATAAGATTTAAACTGTGACAAATGTTATTGATAATATTATAAACAACACGAAAATGCCCAGGTTTTAACGTAATATTCAAACACAGGTTCAATAATACGTATTAATCAGTACCACTACTCAATTTGTGTTCAGAATTGCCGACCATTATTGTTTTTTTTTATTGCAATGATGTGTGAAAGCGATTAAGCCAAACAATTTTTTTTTAAATTTCGATTGACTCGAGTAATTAATATGACGAATGTAATCGATATTTGAAAATAAAATAAAATAATTTTAAGCAATAAATACAACAAGCATTGTTTATAATAATGATTTATGCTTTTCTAGTCATGTCAATAACAGACAGGCGGACATAGGTACCTCATTTACTGAATTTTGCGCCGAAATGCTTCTATAATTGAATTTGTATTCGGAATGCGCTCGCTGTTTAAAATTATTTTTATTTTTTGGACAATTATTTATTGTGGATTTTATTTTTGATACTTTCTAATAGTTTACTACAGAATTCCCAGTAAACATTTTTTAGGTAGGCTTTCCAGAAGTTTTTTTTGAGAATGATGATAATTAATTAATTCTATAGATTGGATATTCTGCAAACACTTTACATTTCAATACATTTTGTTAGTTTAGAGAGTTTTTATTCAGTTTCTACAATTTTTTTTCATTTTTTTTATTGCGAGTATCGATTAGGCTGTATGCAAGTTTTGAATCGAAATAAGAAAGTTAGGTGGACGGTCAGCACTAAAAAGTGTCACGTGATCACGTCGCAACACAATTTTTAGTAATTTTTATCAATATTATCGTGTTTTCTTAGTAATTTATGAAAAATGGTAAAAGTAAGAATGCAGACAGAATGATAATACCTAATACGGGCTCTAGTAAGCGGGACGGCCCGCGGTGGTGACACAGAATCTACTCATGCGGCGGTGACGTGGTGTGTTCCATACTTCAAATTTAAAAAAGACTGATAAATAGGTACCTATTAGATATTCATGTAATTATTATCAATAAATATTTTAGAAAAACTACTAGTTTTTACTTTCCTTAAATTCGAAATGAAAAGTAGAGTGTTTAACGCGGGTGAAAGTCATCAATTCCCACTCGGACTATATATAGCCGCCCTCGCTGCGCTCGGGCGTCTAAATGCCATTATCTAGTAATAATACAACACCGTTTGTTTTATTCATTCATATCGCATTTTTTTTTAATTAGTCTAATTGTAAAAGAACTCGGTATACAAAAATATTCATAACTTTTAAGGCAATTCAATTATGGCCACGCTGTAGAAAGATTTTTTGTTGGAAATGACCTCCTTTATCACCCTATTTCGTTTGATACAAGAATTTTTCAAAAAGTCCGAGCGCAGCGAGGGCGGCTATATATAGTCCGAGTGGGAATTAATTATCATCATTCTCAAAAAAAACTTCTGGAAAGCCTACCTAAAAAATGTTTACTGGGAATTCTGTAGTAAACTATTAGAAAGTATCAAAAATAAAATCCACAATAAATAATTGTCCAAAAAATAAAAATAATTTTAAACAGCGAGCGCATTCCGAATACAAATTCAATTATAGAAGCATTTCGGCGCAAAATTCAGTAAATGAGGTACCTATGTCCGCCTGTCTGTTATTGACATGACTAGAAAAGCATAAATCATTATTATAAACAATGCTTGTTGTATTTATTGCTTAAAATTATTTTATTTTATTTTCAAATATCGATTACATTCGTCATATTAATTACTCGAGTCAATCGAAATTTAAAAAAAAATTGTTTGGCTTAATCGCTTTCACACATCATTGCAATAAAAAAAAACAATAATGGTCGGCAATTCTGAACACAAATTGAGTAGTGGTACTGATTAATACGTATTATTGAACCTGTGTTTGAATATTACGTTAAAACCTGGGCATTTTCGTGTTGTTTATAATATTATCAATAACATTTGTCACAGTTTAAATCTTATCTACATCTGTGTGTGTGAAATTTGTGAAAAGTAAAAAATGTAAACACACACGATTGGCGCGAAACTTCGACATTAGATATCAAAAAAACTTCATTACCACTACTTATTTATCTTAAACTATGGATAAATTCGTCAAATAATTAAATGATGTATATTCTTAGCCCCATATGGTAAAGTCAGGATGTTCGAAATCCCCAATTTTTATGTTTTTTAGCCTCGACCACAACTGACATCAAAATGGTGATTATCGTACTTAAGTATGTTGAATTTTTCAAAAAGTCGGTTACACTATTTCTAACTTAAGAAAGGCTGGACCGGATTTTATGATCTTTGATTTATTGGATTTGTTTTTGTCCTGAATAGCAGAATAACTATTAAAACATGGGAAAATTCACGAAAATAAAAATACATTGAAGAAAATTCATTTTCATTTTGAATGGTACCTACGGCTTTTACTGATTCTATGTACCTACTTGGCCAGACTGCAAACGCGGGCGCGGGGCGGGCGCGGCCTGCGTGGCATGTGAAGCGCGCGGGCAAGTCACGCCTTAACTCGTTCATACAAGTGGCCGCAGTGAGAGCGCGGGCGGGTTCCCACACTAGTTCGAGCTTTTTTCTAATAAAAATAAGTCTTCTTCATCCATTTATATTTTGACAAACACTGGACACGACTAAACTCAGAACGAAGCTGCGCTCGACTGCGGACAGTCAGATCGCGCGCGTTCCCGCACCCGCGCCGCTCCCCGCCCCGCGCTGCTAGTCTGGCCAAGCACAAAGGCGGTATGAAGTTCGCAGGGACATATAGTATTGATATAGATAGAACAGTCGGCCTCTTACGCCCATAAATAAATTAGTTAAAATTTTGGATAAATACTCCTTTAATTATTCTGACTTGTGTGAAATATCTAGATTTTGTTCCTATTTACTTTGACATTAATTTGCTATTTTATTATACATACAAACATACATACAAACTAACAGTGTAACGAAATCTTAGGAGTCAATTTTAATCTACTTCTAACTGTTGTATCGAAATGAAACTGTGTATGTATATGTAGTTCGGAAGACAAAACTATAATTTGGTATTTAGGAGCTGATCTAATGATGAAGCCAGGAGGTGGATAGTGGAACTCTTCAGTGGCTACTAGTAAACCCCTCGAGTTTATGCTCATATGATTCGATTTGACGAGTCCAATAAATTGCACTTGGTATCGAGGGTCTGATGATGGAGCCAGGAGGTGGATAGTGGAACTTTTCAGTGGCTATTAGTAAACCCCTCGAGTTTGGGCTCATATAATTCATTTTGACGAGTCCAATAAATTGCACTTGGTATCAAGGGTCTGATGATGGAGCCAGGAGGTGGATAGTGGATCTTTTCAGTGGCTATTAGTAAACCCCTTGAGTTTGGGCTCATATGATTCATTTTGACGAGTCCAATAAATTGCACTTTGTATCGAGGGTCTGATGATGGAGCCAGGAGGTGGATAGTGGAACTCTTTAGGCGCTACTTGTAAACCCCTCGAGTTTGCTAGGAGCCCCTTATCGTCATAACTTTGTTGACTTTATACTTATTAACTTAAGGAAGAATGTACTAGACGCAAAAGTTAAAAATAAAAATATGTACTTAGTCTAAAAAACTAATAAACAGGGTTTTTAAACTCACAAAAAATTATAAAACATTTAAGTAATCAATATAATTAATTTTCAAATTTTATCGCGTTTTAAAAACGTGTTTTTTAGAAGTTCTATTTTGTTCTAAGTGTTAAATGCTTTGCATAATGTTTTTTTTATTATTTGACGTTCACCTATTTAATGTAACATCTTGCATGCCATGTGCGTATACCTACTTATATTTTTAACCGACTTCAAAAAAAGGAGAAGGTTCTCAATTCGGTTGTGTTTTTTTTTTTATGTTTGTTACCTCAGTACGCCGTCATTTATAAGCCGATTTGGAAAGTTCTTTTTTTATTCAATAGGATATACTTCCAGATTGGTCCTGTTTTTTTCAAAATCCAGTTTTGATGATGGGATTCATGAGGAATTGAGGGAAGTCCTCAAATATTATAGACACACCTATAGTGATTTGGGTATTTTTTTTTAGTAACTCGTGCATTTGCTCTCGAAAACCACCATTTGGTAAAGTGGAACTGATGAAGAAGACCACAGATGGCCACCGGAACTACTCAATAATAATTATTTCACGGATTGCGATTCGATTACTTTAATAATATGGTTGCTAAGCACTTTATGCTCGTCACAATGCTAATGGTGAAATAGAGCTGATGGTGGAATACCAGGAGAACTCCTCAACAATTAACGTCTCTGCATCGGGAAAAGCAACATTTTGTAAAAAGCGATGGGCAAGTTGACATTAGGGTATTGTAACTTAGATACATGATAAACAAACCCACTAAAAAGCGAGAAATAAAAATTTTTTATAAAAAACAACCGACTTCCAAAAAAAACACTACAAGTGAAAAATAACTTTAATTTCGGAAATCGGTGGCAAAAACTAAAATACAGATCCAAAAACACCGACTTCTGAAATTAAAGTTATTTTGCACTTTTTAGTGTTTTTTTTGGAAGTCGGTTTTTTTTTGTTAAAAAGTTTTTTGGCCGAATAAATTATCTTTGAAAATAATCAGCGAAATCAGTTCAATAACTCCAGCGATAATAACGAACATAAAAATGTAAGTAGATAAGACAATTTTACAACATTCAACAGGCCCTGGCCTGTTTCACGGTGTACGAATAGCCACTACTCACAGAATAAAATAAAAAATGGAACAGAAAATGTATGAAATCATCTTTCGGGCCCCAAGATACTATTCATGTCGTCTCAACTAGCTATTAGGGCTTGTACACAAAACTGCGAATCGGTGCGATGCGAATTCGCAACGCAGAAAAATGCAACACGAATTAACACGAATGCGACGTCGCATCGCAGTTCTGCGTACAAACCCTTAACCTGTGAACGTGCGTACTGTAGTACCTGGACAGTAAAATATTTTTTTTATTTTAATTTTTTTATCTGCCAATGCCAAGTAAGTGAACGGGCATTAAATCGTGTGTGGCGAAACAGGCCCTGATCTTTTTTGACGCATGAAATGGTCTTTGAAGACCACCCGCGCTTGTGATTAAGAGAGTAGTTGACCGATAAGTTTTTATATGCTTATTAGAAACAAAAATTTGAATCCATATAGTTAGGTACCAAATAAAGAAAATCATAGTGACCATTATGGTGCTTGGGGCCCCCAATGGGGTATGTCCAGCAGTGGGCGTCTTTAGGCTGAAATGTTGAGAATGACCAATATAGATGTAGAAATGATAATTACCCATGCAATACCTGGGACCTGCTCCAAATGGGAAGAACGTGTAAGGCTTAATGTCGTCTTTATTCTCAGACAAGAACCGTTCAGGCTTGAATTTCTCTGGTTCTGGGAAATAATCAGGATTGTGGTGCATGTAGTAGACTGGCACATGGACTTTGACACCTATGTCTAGTTTCAGGCCAGTAGGAAGGACGTAGTCGTCCATGACCTCACGAGTGAGGATGCCCAAAACGGGATACTTGCGAAGTGTCTCGTGCATACAAGCCTCCAAGTAGGGCAGCTCATGCACACACTCGTAGTCCAGTTTGTTCCCGTGACGTCGCAGGAACTCGTCCACCTCCTCGGCCGCTCGTTGCTGCACCTCCTGGTTCTTTGCGAACTCAAACAGATTGAAGCTCATGGTATTCGCGGATGTCTCAAAACCCGCCGCGAAGAACATGATACACTGCGCCACCAACAAATCATCGTCTACCTTCAATTGTACCTTTTTGTCAGCGCCAGTCTTTACGTTATTCATACTGTCTCCAGTTATGTAGTCTCCTTTTTTTAAAGTCAGAACCAGGTCCAGGAAGTCGTTCCTCGGCGATGGCTTGTAGTCTCGACTCTTGAACACTCCTTTCAATAATTTTGAGAAGAATTTGTCTATTCTTGAGGGAAAAACTTGAAATCCCACTCGGTATAAAATAGCAGGCCACACGGCCCTGCAAATGATTTTGAAACCACGATAGTTTGAAGTTTCGAATAATTCATCTGCACATAATCTGAAGGGGTTGTTTTCTTCTTTACCCATGGTGTTGGACTCCACTCCGAAAGCTGCGGAGCATATGCAGTCCATCGTGTACCTCGCTGTAGTCTGTCTCATTTCGATGACGTCAGACATTCCAGTTTCATATTCGAGCATATCTTCAAAGACGAAGGTACACTTTTCAATCAAATGGTACATGTTCCTCATTTTTGCGGTAGAAAAGAGTGGAGTAAGATTTTGACGGACTATCTTCCATCTGTCACCGGCGTTGAAGAACAGGTTCTGCGTGACAACTTCACTAGCAGCGTAGTTGGATGATTCTCTGCCGTTGACGTAGTAGAAATCTTTGGTCATCACATGTTTGATGATCTCGGGGCTGTGCACCACGAGAACAGGCTCCGTGCCGTAGAAAGCTCCGAAATAAGGTTGACCAATGAACTTTTGGCAGAGTTTCTGTAACATCTTGCCAGGAAACTCTCGTTGCAAAATGTATCTTCCGTAGTTGCCCAGAAGCGGCACTGGTTCAACGTAGGGAACATTCTTTTTTTTCCAGTAACCGAACTTCCTTGTAGTTATTATATATAGTAAATAAAATATTACAAATATTAAGGTCGCGAGAACGAAAAGGGCGTCCATTTCGGTATCCGCGTTGCTTACAATTGCGGCCGGCTTTCCGAACCAGGTTGATAAAACCGACCCTTGCAGACTCCAGTCACTACAATAATCTTCTTACAAAGTAATCACCTTAGCTACCCGACTTACAAGATTATCGGTTCTGCAGGTAAATTGTAAAGTGTGTTTGATTTTTTCTACATTTATTTAGATTATGCAAATGCCAAATATTCATAATGCTGTTTTTGTCCAAACAAGAAGAATGACCGATTATCATATGTTAATATTTTACGCTTATACATGGGTCGAAATCGGATCGTATTATTCGCACGCAAAGTATCGTTTGCCTGATTTTGCGTGACGTTAAGTAGATAAATGGTACTTAATATAATTTGAGGTGACATAAAAAAGCTGGTCTGAAAGTCGAGCACGAGGCACGAGGTTGTGGGTTTTTTCTGGCAAGTACTAGTTTCTGTGACTCTTGCAATTTTTATGTACTTTCTGAGTTTATCTTCGACTCGTATTGACATCGGTGAAGGAAAAATATCGTGAGAAAACTTGGACTTATAGTTAATATAATATAAGTCTGAAATCGCCCTGAAGCGCTGCAGTGGGACAATAATGGTACTTGCGCGAAAAGACATTTCCGCGAATGGACTTTTGCTCGAACGGACTTTTGTGCGAAGGGACATCTGCGCGATGGGACATTTCCGCGAATGGACTTTTACGCGACTTATCATCACGCCTGTTCATTAAAAGGTTTAGGCAGGGGTGTAACCCACAATTCACCAGTAATTATTTTTCTTATATTTTTTTTTTTTAGTTTCTCAAAATTTTTTTCGACGTGGATGTCATTTATTTGGTTTTCGTGGTCGCTGATAATAACAAAATTGGGGACAAGATGGCGGGTGCGTAAATTTCCTATTTTTTTCAATACTAGTGTCGTTTCAATAGTTTTCGTAGGTGCTAAAGCCGATAGTGAAATCAAAATGAAAATCCAAGATGGCGGCTGCGAAAATTTTCAAAATGTACAAACTCTTCAGCTTTATTGTTACCCACTTATTAATAAACGTTGCATAGCGTCTGTATAGTTACACAACGCTTTGTCTTCTTCTTTCGAAAGTCAAATTACTGACGACTGAAAGAGAGAAATCGGTGTGTAACTATTCATCTGATATAATACGTTTATTAGAAAGGGGGTAAGTATATAAATTAGTATAAATAAATATAATAGTTATTTATACTAATATTTATTAAGTATATTTATTAGATAGATAAATTAATTTAGTTCTGTAAGTAGGTATGTACAAACACTTTTACCCGTCAATCATATTTTAAAAACTCGATAAGTTCGATGCGTCCTACCTGATTACTCTAAGAAGAAAGGCCGAAACAAACTCAGAGGGCACAGTCTCTTTTAAAGTCCAGAAATAATCTTGATAATCATATAAAGACCATGTAGATTGATGTCTAAACTGGCCTTTTCAGGAAAGAACCACACAGAATTGAGTGGACCTGTCCAGTCAGTGCACGCATTTGTCAGGGGTACACTACATACATAAATACGAAAAACTTTATTCTGACAGTCACAAATACGAATTTCAAAATACTGATTTTCATAATTCAGAATGGTCCAAAATTCCTGATATAACAACTTCGATTTATCATTCATCCTATTTTTGTAATTCCGAAGTTTCAATATTCTTAACGTTTGTAATTACTATTTTCAAAATATCGAGTTTCAATACATCGAATAACAAAAAGTCCGAATTAATGATAATTCGAAATATCAAAAATATGAATTCCGATTAATTAGAATTCGGAAATAAAAACGCCTTGTAAAACTGAATAGCAAGACAAATATACGAGTAGAATACGAAATTTCGACGCACAAAATTTCGATAAATGCTAATACGATGCAACAAAATTGCGACGCACGTTACTGCGAAAGACCGTCTCTGCGACGCCACTACACTTCGATGCACGATACCGCGATACATCTTCACTACTTGACTTCGATGCACGGTAAAGGTATTTGTATTGTCATTCGCTCGCTCTTGCATTCTATGTCGACGGAGGCCTCGCGGGGTAAAGGGTTAGGGTTATTTCTGGGTAAAGGGTTTAAAGTAACCTAACCAAACCTAACCTCGGGTGCTCTTCGCTCGCACTTGCATCCTACGTCGCCTATTGCGTGCGTTGTATGATTGTTTACTTTTGAATAAAACTATTTTGTTTCGCTGGTCACAGTTCTAACCTAACCTAACCCAAATAATTCACCAACAATAGAGGGCGACTCCGTCAAGGCCGCGGAAGGTAGGGAGAGCGGTGTACCGCAATACCGGCACTCCTCTCACGCCGCGGCCCTGCAACCCTCAGCCGCAATGCCTCCCACAAGACATCGCGGCCCGCCTCAGTTGCGATGTTGCGCCTCGACAATGCGGGAACCCACCGAGGGGGAAAGTAACCAAACCAAACCTAACCTCGGGGTGCCTTTCGCTAGCTCTTGTATCCTACGTCGCCTATCGAGCGTGACCATGCAACCGATGTCACCCGAAGGGTTTGTCCTATCGCGTGTAGAGAGAACTGGTTTGGCATAGACGAAACTTGTTCATCCTAAAATCGTTAAGGAGAAGAAGAAAACACAAAAAAATAATATTAATACACAAAAATATATTATTGATAACAAAGTAGCCGTTTTTAAATTACATTAAAAGTTCCATAAACAATTTGAATTTACATACAGTAACTGAATATTATACTAATTTAATCAGAATCCTAATTTTAGCAGGTTATTCGGAAAATTGAAAATCGGAATGTCGTTTTTCAGACCGAGAACCGATCGAGCATTTGGTTCTTCGAACATATGAAAATCGGAAAACAAACAAATCGCATTTATGACTTTCGGTAAAATAAAATTCGTGATTTTTAATAATAGACATTATAATTCTTAGGTATCATAAAATTCGAACTTTGAAAATCGGAACTTCGAAATTCCGAATAAAAATATTTCGGAATATTTGCTCCCATTTGTCAGTGATCGTGCAGCTCAACAGAAGCTCAATGATTCGACTAAGAATACAAAAAGGACATGGGTTAGCCGCATAAATTATTCAAACTGCCAGAACCGGTATGAGAAAGTTTATAGTGAGAGAAAAAAACAATGGCCTCACATTCTCAGCAATCATAATAATATAATTCTTAAAAGCAAATATTCATGCCATTGTACAGACTCCAGCACATCAAGCTACTACCATCTATAGATATCACATTAAGCCGTTGGTCCCGGCTGTCATTCGTGGATCGTTGACAGTCGTTACGGGTAGTCAGAAGCCTGGAAGTCTGATAACCAGTCTTACCAAGGGGTATGGTATAACCCAGTAACTGGGTTGTAAAAATAGCTGTTCCATACATTTTGTCCGCGTAAGTATTGCACTTTTCTATGAAACGGCAGATTTTTTCTCTGATCATCATCATCTGCCTAGCCTTTTCCCAACTATGTTGGGGTAGGCTTCCAGTCTAACCGGATGCAGCTGAATACCAGTATTTTACAAGGAGCGACTGCCTATCTGACCTCCACAACACAGTTATAAGGTAATACGATACCCCTTGGTAAGACTGGTTATCAGTCTTTCGGGCTTCTGACTACCCGTAACGACTGTCAAAGATCCACGAATGACAGCCGGGACCAACAGCTTAACGTGCTTTCCGAGGCACGGGACCCCTCCGTGCCTCGGAAAGCACGTTAAGCTGCTGTTAGTATGTAAAGATGGTGACCCGTCTACAGACCAACCGCGGCAAGCGTAGCTTAACCTGATCGATCGACCTGTGCGGTTGTTATGATTTAGCCACGGGCCCTTTAGATTTTTGTTTTAAATGAGAAATGATTTATTTTCTGTGAGTAGGTTTTTACAAACCCTTTTACACGTCATCATATTTTTTGAACTAGATGTGGTCGGCGTTTCCTATCTGACTACTCTGAAAAGAAAGGCCGAACCAAACTCAGAGTCACAGTCTCTTTTAAAGTCCAGACAAAATCTTGGTCAGATCGTGTGAAGACCATGTAGATTGATGTCTGAAATGGTCTTTTGAGGAAAGAATCACACAGATTGAGCGGACCTGTCCAATCAGTGCACGCATTTGTCAAAAATCGTGCAGCTCAACTCAGAAATTGAGGAGCTCAACGATTAGACGAACAATACCAAAGAAAGGACATTTGGGTAGGCCGCGTAAATTACTGAAACTGCCGGATCATGATTAAAACTAAGAAAAAAAATGACCCACATAGTCCTCACATTCACAATAATTAAATGAAAAAAAAAAAAAAACTTTACAAAGTAAATATTCATGTCATTGTCTAAATAAAATTCATCAATGTCAATGTGTATATAAAAAAATCCGGACATAATCTTTGAGGACCATGTAGATTAGTGTCTGAAATTATCTTTTGAGGTAAGAACCACACAGATTGAGTGGACCTGTCCAGTGAGTGCACGCATTTGTCAGTAACCGTGCAGCTCAACTCAGAACTTAAGAAGCTCAACGATTCGACGTACAATACCAAAGACAGGACATTTGGGTAGGCCGCATAAACTACTCAAACTGCCAGACCATGATTAAAATGAAAACAATGACCCACATAGTCCTCACATTCACAATAATTAAAATAATATAATACTTTATACAGTAAATGTACATGTCATTGTTTAAGTAAATAGATACTTAAAAAAAAAATATAAAGTGTAAAATAACAAAATAACATTCACTGTCTAAACCTATTGGAGCAGCTCGATCCCAAGCCTTTTTGTCCTCAATATAGTCTTTTACAGTATAATAGGCTTTCGGGCATAGTTTTCACTTTATAAAAGATTTGAATTTATTAAGGCTTAGTTCTTGAATGTGGCTTGGAAATTTATTATAAAAACGTATACATTGCTACACGAGCCACCTATTTTCTTGAGCCTTGTTGTAGGAACAACAAGTTTGTGTTTGTTCCTAGTATATATAATATATATATCACTGTATTTTTTAAAAAGATTAATATATTTATGTGCATACAAAAGATTATCATAAATGTACTGAGAAGTCACAGTCATTTTATTAATCTCTTTAAATTTGTCTCTGAGGGAGTGTCTGGGACTTAATTTATAAATGGAATTTTGATAACCAACGAAAAATATCTACGCCGGGGTTCTAAACTATTGAGCTGAACTCTGTTCGCGCGTCGATATATGCCAGCCTGTATAAAATAGTAGATATAAAAAAGTCTTTAGCAAAATAATCAATATTCACTGTGTAAAAGGGGGGACACTCCCTTCCGCTCCACCCAGAGCGGGCGGAGTCATTTGATGATTTCCCATCCACAAAAAAACAAAAAAAGGGTGTTTGAAGATTTTGTTATGGAACCTGCAGGGCCTTTTTGTCCTCAATATAGTCTTTTACAGTATAATAGGCTTTCGGGCATAGTTTTCACTTTATAAAAGATTTGAATTTATTAAGGCTTAGTTCTTGAATGTGGCTTGGAAGTTTATTATAAAAACGTATACATTGCTACACGAGCCACCTATTTTCTTGAGCCTTGTTGTAGGAACAACAAGTTTGTGTTTGTTCCTAGTATATATAATATATATATCACTGTATTTTTTAAAAAGATTAATATTTTTATGTGCATACAAAAGATTATCATAAATGTACTGAGAAGGCACAGTCATTATATTAATCTCTTTAAATTTGTCTCTGAGGGAGTGTCTGGGACTTAATTTATAAATGGAATTTTGATAACCAACGAAAAAAAATCTACGCCGGGGTTCTAAACTATTGAGCTGAACTCTGTTCGCGCGTCGATATATGCCAGCCTGTATAAAATAGTAGATATAAAAAAGTCTTTAGCAAAATAATCAATATTCACTGTGTAAAAGGGGGGACACTCCCTTCCGCTCCACCCAGAGCGGGCGGAGTCATTTGATGATTTCCCATCCACAAAAAAACAAAAAAAAGGGTGTTTGAAGATTTTGTTATGGAACCTGCAGGGTAATAGCATAACACACTATCAGTAGCAGTAGGTTTCATTTTAACAGTTCAACAACATTCATTGCGTTATTGAGCAGACACATTTTTCGAACATATGGATCAATGGATTAGAATTATGCTTTAAAATTATTCAAAGTGAGAGTAATAGTGTGTTACTCAATCAGGGTGCTGGCACAGCTACTGTCACGTTTTGAAAATGGAACCTATATAAATCGATAGCTGACATCAATGCAAACAGAAATCATAATAAGACCAAACCCCGTAGTGTCCATTTTGAAAAAAAAAAACATGGCGGACCGGTAGATCCGCCAAGAATCTTTAAAGCCCTTAGATATAAAATGTTCCAATGTTCCTCCAGATCATATTTTGTTTAACACTTTTTCTATATCTGCGCCAGAATTCTCACGATCTAAAAAGTGTCTTTCTGGCTGCTCATGTTTTTAGCAATTAATGTCAACAATTGTGCCATGTCTACAAGCTGTTTTCGAGAGTCATCACGAACCGTCTCGCGCGCAGGTTTGACTACTTCCAGCCTCCCGCACAAGCCGGATTCCATAAAGGCTTTAGCACCGTAGACCACATACATACGCTGCGACAGGTTATACAGAAGACCAAAGAGCCCTGCTTCTCAGCTTGGCGTTTGTGGACTACGAGAAAGCCTTTGATTCGATCGAGACATGGGCTGTACTGCAGTCTCTTCAACGGTGCTAGATCTACTATCGGTACATCGAGGTACTAAAGTGTCGGTATGAAAACGCCACTATGTCAGTCTGACTCGTGGATGAGACCTCGAAACCTACCCTTCTGCAGCGAGGTGTGAGACAGGGAGATGTTATCTCTCCGAAACTGTTGACCGCTGCTCTGGAGGATGCCTTTAAGATTCTGGACTGGAAAGGGGCTGCCATTAACATCAATGGCGAGTACATAACTCACCATCGGTTTTGCGACGATATCGTAGTCATGACTGAGACTATGGAGGACCTCAGTACAATTAATTGGTGTAATTTATCTATAATATGTATGTATTTAGAAATATATAAGTATGTTTATCAGTTGTCTAGTACCCATAACACAAGCTCTGCTTAGCTTGGGACTAGACGGCGTTGTGTGATAGTTGTCGAATATATTATTATTATTATTATTATTATTATTAATTCTCGATGACTTCAGTAGAGCCTCCGAAAGAGTGGATCTTAAAATGAACATGGACAAAACGAAGGTCATGTCAAATGCCCATGTCAAACCCACTCTCATAAAGATCGGAGACGCTACACTCGAAGTCGTGGACGAATAAGTTTACCTAGGACAAACTGTCCAGTTAGGTAGGTCTAACTTCGAATTAGACTCTGCTGTGCAGCGTTCGGGAAGCTACGCAATATCTATATAGTCGCTCACAATGGCCCTTATAAGAACGCTAAAAGTCACCCAAAGGGCAATGGAGAGGGCTATGCTTGGAGTTTCCCTGCGTGATCGAATCAGGAATGAGGAGATCCGCAGGAGAACCAAGGTAACAGACATGGCCTGAAGAATTGCCAAACTTAAGTGGCAGTGGGCAGGGCACATTGCACGCAGAACAGATGGCCGATGGAGCTCAAACATTCTGGAGTGGCGACCGCGTACCGGAAGACGTAGCGTTGGAAGGCCTCCCACAAGGTGGTCCGACTACCTTGTGAAGGCCGCAGGTACCCGTTGGATGCGAGAAGCACAGAACCGGTCGAAGTGGAGGTGCTAGGCGGAGGCCTATGTCCAGCAGTGGACGTCTTTCGGCTGAAATGATGATAATAATGCATTTCAACAAACAATATTTTTCAAACAAAATTAAAAGTCATAGTGACTTACGCAATATGCTTTATATCTTTTATTTTTAATAGATGCTTATTACTATTTGATGTTAATGTTCTTGTAGATAATAAGGTCAATGAGATAATAAATTGGTGGTTGTTTTTTTTAATTATTTATTCCGGAACTATTATGTTAATTCGCACAACACTAAAATACAAATCCAAAGACACCGACTTCCAAAATTAGAGTTATTTTTGACTTTATAATGTTTTTTGGAAGTCGGCTGTTTTTTTTTTTGTAAAAAAGTTTTATATAATTCGCGCAGCAAAAGAGTGGAACTCTTTACCTGCGTCTGTGTTTCCGAGCGCATACAACCCGAATCTCTTCAAAGTAAGAGTGAACAGGCTTCTTCTGGGTAAGCTCACTCCATCGTCGACTTTTTCTGTCACCTCTGACCTAGACTAGAGTCAAGAGCAAACCCATTTCAAATAATAAAAAAAAAAGGTTAGGCAGAGGTGTAGGTATGTCCAGTAGTGAACGTTTTTCGGCTGAAATAATGATGATGATGAATGTCAACAAAAAATATTTTTCAAACAAAATTAAAAGTCATACTGACTTACACAATATGCTGTATATCTTTGTTTTTAATAGAAGCTTATTATTATTTGATGTTAATTTTCTTGTAGATAATAAGGCCAATGAGATAATAAAATGGTGGGCTAAAATTTAGCCTACCTTTCTTGAAATGTTTTTTTTATTATTATTTATTCCAGAAGTATTAGGTTAGGCAGAGGTGTACCAATTGGTATACCCATATTGTTTCACACACACACACACACACAACGCACACACACTCATAGCCGCCATAGCTCCTGGCTATGATAAGTGTCAAGCACTACAAGCTTGCGCCAGTTCTCTTTAGCCAAGGAGAGCCGGGTGAGGCGCTTGTCCACCGCGACTACATCTCGATGTATCTAGGAAATATTCGCTGACCCTGCTTATCTCGTTTCTGAGACATTAATTAACGATCACGTGACTCAATCATGATCATTATTATGTTGCTTTTGATAGAAAAGAAACAACACACGGGCCACAGGATTTTTGGGTCTTTCGAAAATCGACCCCGTCAGGGCAAAAAGGGGTAGTTATTTTTTTATAAGGGGAGCATTTTATTGCGTGGCTTTATAAACTCAAAAATTCGTAGAAATAATTATTCTTTGAGTAAAATTATGGAAACATCCCAATCGATTTTTAACCGACTTCAAAAAAAGGAGGAGTAGAAAATTCTTTTTTTATTCAATAGGATATACTTCCGGATTTGTCCCATTTTTTTCAAAATCCAGTTTTGATGATGGGATCCATGAGGAATTGAGGGAACTCCTCTAATACCTATTATAGGCACACCTATAGCGATTTGGGTATTTTTTATAGTAACTCGTGCATTTGCTCTCGGAAACCACCATTTGGTGAAGTGGAACTGATGAAGAAGAGCACAGATGGCCACCGGAACTACTCAATAAAAATTATTTCACGGGTTGCGATTCGATTACTTTAATATGGTTGCTAAGCACTTTATGCTAGTCACAATGCGAATGGTGGAATAGAGCTGATGGTGGAATACCAGGAGAAATCCTCAACAATTAACGTCCCTGATCGGGAAAACAATATTTTGTAAAAGGCGATGGGCAAGTTGACATTAGGCTATTGTAACTTAGATACATGATAAACAGACCCACTAAAAAGCGAGAAATAAAAACTTTTTAACAAAAAAAAAACCGACTTCCAAAAAAAAACACTACAAAGTGAAAAATATCTTTAATTTTGGAAGTCGGTGTCTTTGGATCTGTATTTTAGTTTTTTTTTTGGAAGTCGATTTTTTTTTGTTAAAAAGTTTTTTTTAGAATTTTACCTGTGGGGGTGAAAAGATGGGATACAGTTAATACGAAAAATGTTATTCCTTTGGTTAATAAACTTGGCAATAAGTATTTAGCTCAGTAAATAATTAAGATTGTCACTTTCAGTTTAAAAAAAAAAACCCTCACAGAGGATTTAGGGGGGGAGCAAGTTAATAGGTTAGAAAAAAATGTAACCCGCTGTCGGATTAACTTAAAATTCGGTACTTCTAAAACAAAAAATAAAAAAGTACCTATGTGTTTTAGGTTTTTCAAAATCTTCTCCTACTGAGCTGGAAAAGGGTGGTAAGGGGTGGATTTACTGGAGGGGCCCGTGGCTAAATAACAACAGCCGCACAGGTCTGCTATTTTTATAAATTTGTCATTCCAACACGATCCCACCACCATCCCATTGTCATTTTGCTAAAAGTTCGTAATCTGCTAAATTTATAATGGTTGATCATTGGTCGCTCAATGACTCAATGGCACAGAAATTATACGATACTCGTAACGAATTAAAAGCAATGACTGCACAATGACGTTCTAATGGTAGGTCACTGATCAAAGGAACTGTCAAAATTTTAGCAGATTACCGCATAAGTCAGTAATTCATTTTTCACTATGTACGAGATTACCATTCTATGCCATTTCATTCAATGGAGTGTCAGTGGTTGACCATTGGAAAGTCATAATGACGCCATTGTATTAGTAGATTACCAAACTTGTCAAAATCAATAATTATGAAATCAATGATAGACCATTCTGACACTATTGTAATAGCGGACTTGAGGCCCAGGTCGATCGAGCAGGTTAAGCTACGCTTGCCGCGGTTGGTCTGCGGCTGGGTGACCATCTTTACATACCGAGACCCCTCCGTGCCTCAGAAAGCACGTTAAGCCGTTGGTCCCGGCTGTCAATCGTGGATCTTTGACAGTCGTTACAGGTAGTCAGAAGCCCCAAAGTCTGACAACAAGTCTTACTAAGTGGTATTTTATTACCCAGTAACTGGGTTGTGGAGGTCAAATAGGCAATCGCTCCATTTAAAATACTGGTAATTAGCTGCATCTGGTTAGACTGGAAGCCGACCCCAACATAGTTGGGAAAAGGCTAGGCAGATGATGGGTTGATTTTACTGCTTGCTTCCATAAACTCGAAAATGGGTATAATTATTATCTTTGAGTCAAGTTATAAATACATTCCAAAGGACTTTTCAAAATTCCACCCCTGTGGGGGTGAAAAGCGTGGATGCAGTTTATGTGAAAAATCTGATTCCTTTGATCTATTAACTTCTCCGTTGGTCTCGTGGTTGCAAGCGCGACTGCTGAACGTGGGTTCCTGGGTTCGACTCCCGGGTTGGACAAAGTGTTATTGGGTTTTTCATTAGGGTCATTCATTATTTTATTTTTATTTTTTTTGACTTGATTTAAATATTTATCTGAAATAAATGATTTGATTGATTGATTACTACTCAATTAGGAATTTCTTTGTACCTAACAGTCCGGAGGTTGGAAGTTGGCGGTTAAATACCCCTTGCCTTGGAAAACACGTAAAACCGTTGGTCCTGCGCCTGATCTCTCCCCGGTCGTGTCGGATTGCCGTCTCATCGGACTATGAGAGTGAAGGAACAGAGAGTGCACCTGAGTTTACGCACACACTTGTGCACTATAATATCTCCTGCGTACCTAGTAATCTCCGTTGAGAGTAGCCACCGTGACCGAAATCAGTCGGGAGGCTATTAAATTAAAAAATTGCCCCGAATACTTATTTATCTAAATAAATGATAAAGATTGTAAATACAATCATGTTCGATTTTTTTTATAGGAAAGTACGAAATACACGTGTACGATGTCGCAGGCAAAGTGCTAGTTTATACATATAATTTAATCACAGACTATATAAGCCTTTTTTTTTGTGGATGGGAAATCATCAAATGACTCCTCCCGCTCTGGGTGGAGCGGAAGGGAGTGTCAGACTCTTACTGACTAAAACCCACCCGTGTTCCTTCCTTAGCCCTTTATGTTCCGGGCCAGCGGTAACCCTTTCGGACAATCCCGCTGACCCAGCAAGCTTCGGCCCTAAGGGGCCCCTCCTCGATGCTGACATCTCTTAAAGGCGCGCGTGGAACACGTACGCGCCGTCCGGCACGGGCCTAGTCCTGATCGGACGGTGAGCTACCCATTATTCTCCGCCCGCAGGCCCGCGCCTACGGTGGCCGGGAGTCGTCACGCGGCTCCCGACGCCTGGGGCGTCCCCCGCGGCGGCTGAGACGGGAGGCTCTCTCCCTGAACCGTCCCGCCACCTCCTTCGCTAGCATGACTGCTTCGTAGAAGGAGGCTTCTATATAAGTCTGTGAATATAATCGTAGTGAAGTCAAAGCTGTACCTATACAATTTTTAATTTTTTGTAATTTTGTGGAGGTCCGGGAAAGATTCTGATAATAGAATTTTTAGAACTTTGTCTGTTTTTCTGAATGTATGTTCCGGCATCACGCAAAAACAACTAGATAGATTTTGTTCGAATTTTGGATAGGTATTCCCTATAAGTCTGGTCAGTATGTAGGTTATAAATTATCACGCTAATTTGCTACGGGGGATGAGCAATATTGCTTTTATTATTATTTATTTATATTTGTTCGTATTCATTTAAAGTTTAGTACAAATTGTCTAAAGCCAAAATATTTCAGACAATTACAGATTTAATAATAAGATAAGATAAGATTTAATTTTAGTGTCTTACGACTTTTAAATCGCGGGCAAACTCAAACTCAAAACATTTATTTCAATTAAACCATTTACAGGCACTTTTGAATTGTCAAGAAGTCGGTCAGTCAGAAAATATGAAGCTAATTGCCCATTCCAAAGCGTAGGTATCTATGGAGAAGAACGGGCAAGAAACTCCATGGGCAAATGCTAGTAACTGATAAAATACCTAAAAATAGACATTTACCGCTGCATCGATGATAAACGAGCGTACATAATCACGCTTAAACTGACCTGTATCTCCGGTTCATAGGAGGTTTTTTATCTTTTGGTTTTTATAACAACTTATTAAATTATAAATTAAAGTTTTAAATAATTTGGACGATACAGATGCAAACAAAAATATGAGTTATGTGGTATTTTTATAGCGTTCCGTACTAGGTTTGACTTCTAATGTGTGTGAACTTTTTATGTATCTATCTATACATAATAACTATAATAAAATTGTAGCAAAGTATGTAATATATTTTTATACTAGCAGCGCCCTGAGGTTTTAGCCACTTAAGTTTCGATCCCGTAAGAATATCGGGATAAAAACTATGCTATGTCCTTTCCCGGGACTCAAACTTACGTCTAGGTCAGAATGACGGGTGTATTGTCGCAGAAATGAATATGTTGTATATGAAAGGAATGTACCTGCAATGTACCTGAATGTACCTTTAATCAAATTCAATGTACAGTGCCGACCAAAAGTCCATAGGCAGAGTCGCACAGTAATCGCTTGAACGTTAGTTTGACTTACGACCTTCTTCTAATGAGTAATTATTCACACACATACTCGCTTAGTAGGTACTCGAATAATCACGCTATTGAATATAGTTCCGTGTCATGTTCGTCTGGTTCACATAGTTCGTAAAACTTTATGATTATACCCACACAAATCTAAATAAATAAATTATAAGGTAGACAGATGCACCATCCACCGCGACTAAATAGAATGTTGTGATTCTTTGTTGGTTGATAATAATTTGATATTGTGGGTTAGTGAAGTGTGTTTAATCTATTAGCGGTGTTGTGCATTGTGAAATGCAAGCAAAAATATTGAGATGAAAGCGGATATTATCGAGCTGCGTAAAAGTGGGCTTAATATTATATCACAAATATTTGATGAAACCGGACTGACTGTGAGTATTATGATTTTATTATTTTATCGAACATTTATGTAATTAAAGTATAACTTCTGATCCTTGTAGTTATTTTATTACTTAAACGTTTTATATTTACCATAGGGTCTAAATAGAAGAAAAAATAATATTTCCAAAAGTGTATTTATTTACTTTTGGAATGATGAATATAACATTATGTATAAATTATAATATAATTATTTTGTATTAAATCAATTTTCTATTATTATATTATTATTACTTTCCCACTATTTTTTCAAAATACTGGGAAAGTAATAATATTTTATAATTTTTGCTAGTAGCCTAACAGAATTTCTTTTTTGTTTTAGAGAAATTACCTACTGTGAGTCGGAGGGTCAAAAGATATACAGAAGAGGGTTTTAACCAACCAGTTACCAGTTGAAGTTGCATTGCAGGGAAATATGCAGATATACAAGGTGTAACGGAAAGGTGTAAAAAAAAATTTGGACCCCTTTGTTTCCCATAGTAATAGCAAATCAATGATTTACTATTACTATGGGAGGTCCAAAATTTTTTTTCATATTTCGACCTATGTTCTTTGGGGAAAGTTGTTCAGTTTCATGAGCATATTCACCTCCTTCAGGGTTGATACCCGCTTTCCGTTACACCTTGTATATGTTAAAATATTATAGGATCCATACGCCAGCGTTTACTTGATAGTATTGATAATAATGGGGGTTAGTTAAGTATAAAGTTATAAATTACAAATAGATTTTAGTAATATTAAAATAATATTGTGTCAAATCCGTAACAAGGATTATTTTGAGGTTTAATCTTCGTTTCAATCTTCTTTTCATAATGTGAATACTTAAAATGAATACTTAAGCTATAACCGCAATTATAGCACAATATTATTTTAAGTCTAATGGTCGTAGTTCACTGATTGTTCTCTATGAGAAAATAAACTGTTTTAACTAGAAGTTTATTTATTAAATTATAACGAATAAACATTTTGAAATCACTTATGTATAAAACATTTTATTTTTAACCCCATATAACATAAGCATAACAAAATAATAACAAAAATATAATACCTAATTATTATTCTCGTATAATTTACTGAATAATAATCATCTCGCTCATGCGTAATTACGTAGTACGTGTAAAAGCGAGACGGTACGTTTTTTGTATCGTTCGACGCTAGCCAGTATTCGAAAACTGCGTGCGAGCGGGTGTGCGTTCTGTGTTGATCACTTACACACACATGTAGGTACAGGCTGGCAGCTGTGCTCAAAGCATTTTGACTTCTAATATGCTTAAGCAAAATTGATGCGTTACTGTACCTCAAAGAAACAAGAACAATTATTATAATAATAAAGTGAGCCGCAGTCCTGACAGTCAGAATGACGGGTGAATACTGATAATGAATGTAATAGATATTTTATGGTTACCTAATATTTACCAGACGAATGTACCTACAATGTACCTCACACAAATATAATCTGAAAATATAATGCGACGAGTAATTAACAAGAAAAAAAAATTTGACGCCTACTATTTTTTAATAGCAATATCGCACCTCCACTCATAAGTGACGTAAGTCAAAAAATCAAACTTTCGAGAAAAATGTGTTTGAAATTTGATTTGAAACATATGGTACAGTCAGTAAACAACATTGTCTGACGTACCCAACATTGCCTTTACCCACCGGCATATCTTGTTAAGCCATTTTAATAATTATCTTCTTGTAGTTAAAGTTGAAAAGCTTTTAAGTAACACGGCAATACTTACTACCTAATCTTTAATTTCGCGTATTCTCAACCAGTCAATGTGGCTTCGCGGTTTGATGCTGGATTGGCGATGAGCAACATGTGGGTTCGAAAACACAATCCACCTATTATCAATTTCTTTTTTATTTGTTTTCATTTATGATTTCTATAAATCAGTATTTCTTGCATTATTAAAGAACGACCAAAATGATTTTCGCCTAACAACTTTTCTGGATAACAAGAGGGTAAAAAAAAACTATAAGTCCTCAAATGAGTAGGACGAAATAAAAGTTTAGTTCGTGGGGTAGATGGATACTAAATTGATTTAAGTGACAAAAGTCATTCTACCTACAGCTACGCCTAAACAGTGACATATCGTATATTTTCATAAAGTTCATTATCGCACAATCACAACCAGTAATAACCGTAGACAACTTTAAAATTTTACTGATGCGCGATATTTTTTTTTTATTAATCCACCTCGCCTTGGTTATTAGGGTTCCGTAGCCAATTGGCAAAAAACGGAACCCTTATAGATTCGTCATGTCTGTATGTCTGTCCGTCCGTATATCACAGCCAGTTTTTTCAAAACTATACTCTTGAAACTTGGTAAGTAGATGTATTCTGTGAACCGCATTAAGATTTTCACACAAAAATAGAAAAAAACAATAAATTTTGGGGGTTCCTCATATTTAGAACTGAAACTCAAAAAAATATTTTCATCAAACCCATATGTAAGGGGTATCTATGGATAGGTCTGCAAAAATGATATTGAGGTTTTTAATATCATTTTTTTTAAACTGATGTGTGTCCCCCCCTGTAACTTCTAAAATAAGAGAATGATAAAACTAAAAAAAATATATGATGTACATTACCATGTAAACTTCCACCGAAAATTGGTTTGAGCGAGATCTAAGTAAGTAGTATTTTTTTTAATACGTCATAAATCGTAAACCGCAATTTACCTTTCATTCAATCAACTCAAATATAAAAACATAAAAAACAAACATTTAATTTCTTAAACACAAACCTTTTGCATAAACCCGGATTTTACGGAACCCTCGTTGCGCGAGTCCGACTCGCTCTTGCCCATTTTTTTTTAATAGTCGTGAAACTCATTAACCTTTCAACCTTAACAACAACAATATAATTATTAAAATCACTTAACAACATGATTAATCGAAATGCTTGCACGGAGTATTCCAAATGTTCACGATAAGGTTCAAAGTCGCTATCACTCAAGTGGGTCAGATAATGACGTTAATAATTTGATAATTTCGTTTCAGAAAACTTCAAAATTTATTACTATTAAATTTCAAACACATTTTTCTCGAAAGTTTGATTTTTTGACTTACGTCACTATATGAGCGGAGGTGCGATATTGCTATTAAAAATAGTAGGCGTCAATATTTTTTTTTCTTGACTTTCTTGTTAATTACTCGTCGCATTATATTTTCAGATTATATTTGTGTGAGGTACTATCCACGCCAAAAGTCCATAGGCAACTTCAAAACTAATTGCTTAACGTTTAGTTTGACTTACGACCTTCTTTTAATGAGTAATTTGACACACACACCCGCATATTACTCGAATAATCACGCTTTTGAATATAGTTCCGTGTCATGTTCGTCTTGTTCACATAATTCGTAAAACTTTATGAGTATACCCACAGAAATCTAAATAAATAAATTAGGTATGGTAGACAGATGCAGGTAACTTACGGCTCATTCACCGCGTCTAATAGAATGTTGTTCGTTCTTGATTAGTTTTTGATATTGTGGGTTAGTGACGTGTGTTTAATCTATTATAATAGCTGTGTAATAGTTCATTTTGAAATGTAAGCTTTGAGATGAAAGCGGATATTATCGCGCAGCGTAAAAGTGGACTTAATATTATATCACAAATAATTGATGAAACCGGACTGACTGTGAGTATTATGATTTAATTATTTTATCTAACATTTAGCTAATTAAAGTTTAACTGCTGATCCTTGTAGTTATTTTATTAAACGTTTTATATTTACCATAGGGTCTAAATAGAAGAAAAAAATAATATTTCCAAGAGTTTATTTATTTACTTTTGGAATGATGAAAACATTTGAACTATTTTCAAAATAATTTTGTTTAAAAAAGTAATAAGTAGGTAACTACTTAATATTTTATAATTTTGCTAGTAGCCTTACAATATTCCTTTTTTGTTTTAGAGAAATTACCTACTGTGAGTCGGAGGGTCAAAAGATATAAGGAAGAGTACAGTCAGTGAATAAGAAACAAGTGGTTTTAACCAACCAGTTACCTACCAGATGAAGTTGCATTGCAAGGAAATATGAAGATATATGTTTAAACATTACAGGATCCATACGCCAGCGTTTACTTGATAGCGTGGATAATAATGGGGGTTATACAACGTATTAAGTTATAAATTACAAATTGATTTTAGTAATATTAAATAAAATATTATTGTGTCATATCCGTAATAACGATTATTTTGAGGTTTATAGTTTCAATCTTCTTTTCAAAATGAATTTTGAAAATGAATACTTAAGCTATATCCGCAATTAAAGCACAATATTATTTTATTACTAAGATAGTTACAATATTTTAAGTCTAATGGTCGTAGCTCACCGATTACCTGCTTTACTTCAATAAATTGTTCTAAAAGAGAAAATAAACTGTTTTAAAAGTTTATTTATCAAATTATAACGAATAAAATTTTTGAAATCACTTAATTTTTTTTTTTTTTTTACACCGCATATTTCAATAACAATATAATAATACAAATAAAACAAATATTACATTATTATTCTCGTGTATTAATTTATCGAATAATAAAAAAAGATAAGATTATTGTTGAAAAGATAATTCAAAGTTCCATCTCGAGATTAGAACCCAGGCCTGCGTGTTTACTAATCCTATACGCTACGTTATCCGCTAGCAGCACTTGTTATGAAGTTGTGAATTTTAGCAGTGGTATGAACCAACCAAGGTCATACGTAATTACGCCGCGCGTGTGAAAAAGCGATGACGATATGTTTTGTTTCGTTTGACGTTAGCAAGTGTACACACACAGATGTAAATACGGGCCTGCGGCGCGGGCGCGGGGACGGCGCGAAGCATGTTTACAGAAATTTCAACCATAGCGCGCCTAAGCAGTATTGAGGCGTACTGTACATTGTAGGTACATTCGTCTGGTAAATATTAGGTAACCATAAAATATCTATTACATTCATTATCAGTATTCACCCGTCATTCTGACTGTCAGGACTGCGGCTCACTTTATTATTATAATTGTTCTTGTTTCTTTGAGGTACATTGAATTCCATTAAAGGTACATTGCAGGTACATTCCTTTCATATACAACATATTCATTTCTGCGACATTACACCCGTCATTCTGACCTAGACAAACTATCACTATACCAAATTTCGTCTAAATCGGTTCAGCGGTTTAAGCGGGAGGAGGTAACAGACAGACACACTTTCGCATTTATAATATTAGTATGGATAGTAATCATTGCGACGTCTTGATTCTAATGCCAAATGAGGATTCAAGATTTATAAAAGGAGCCTGGCATACCTACAGTGTCCGCCATTTTGATTCTTTTACAAAATTTCAAGGTGACAAAGTTCATTTATGTAAATGAGTATTGAAAATGGTTAATAAACTTCTTCCTTTAACAATAGTTATAGGAACTCTCGCAGAGGTCTGTTGTCATAGTAGGTAATACTTGTTTAAGGTCACATAGCATTTATTTTCGCCAATCGCTAGTTTTATATTTTATTAAAATGTATAAAGCTAGATTTTTCAACTTTAACACATTGAAGGACACTGAACGAGACACAACAGAAGTTTTGTTGTTATTGTGTGGCAAAGTGTTAAAAAACTGGCCAAGTGCGAGTCGGACTCGCACACGAAGGGGTCCGTACCACAAGGCAAAAACGCCGAAAAAAACATGTTTGTTGTATGGTAGCCCCCCTTAAATATTTATTTTATTTTAATTTTATTATTTATTATTAAAGTTAAAATACAATTGAGTATTTTGTGAATATTTCAAGTGCCTACCTGTTGCCATTTTTGATATCGAGCAAAAAAGAGCAAAAAAATCGCGTTTGTTGTATGGGAGCCCCCTTAAATATTTATTTTATTTTGTTTTTAGTATTTGTTGTTATAGCGGCAACAGAAATACATCATCTGTGAAAATTTCAATTGTCTAGCTATCGCGGTTCTTGAGATACAGCCTGGTGACAGACAGACAGACAGACGGACAGACAGCGAAGTCTTAGTAATAGGGTCCTTTGGGTACGGAACCCTAAAAACAGCTGAAGAAATGGTCGTAGAGATTCGGTGCAATAGCACCGAATAACTAATGCAATAGTAAAAAATTATAAGGAGGACTTCCCCGACCAGGGTAATACCTTTTTTTCTGCCAAACTTTGTATAAAACGTGACTGGTCTCCTTTAAACGAATGCCTAATTGGACGTACTTATGCAAAAGGGAACCAACCCACACATTGACAGTTTCGAGATAAAACGATTTTTAACAAAATGTTGTAAAGAAAGTAAACTGTTCATAATTATAATAGGTTTTTTTTTGCAGTATTGTGTAAGATACTGCATTTTATGAATCTATGTAAAAAAAAGTGTTTTTTATGTAAAAAGTGTCTTTTTTTAATAAATTATCTCTGGTTCCTTGTTGCAAAAACCCTAAAATGTGGGTTGGTTCCTTGTTACAATATATAAACATATGAATATTATTGGTGAAAATAACAAAAACTCAGGTTTTTTAAGGAAATTTTATTGAAAAATTACTTGGATACCTAAATACTTACACAATCGGCTGAACTCGCTCCAGATGGAGCGAGTTGAGGAAACAGAATTTTATTATTTTCGCTCGTCTGGTTCATCTACCTCGAAATCAGGTTGCCCTGAAAAACCTTCCAGGTCATCCTTAATTCTATCGTCTCCTACAAGATTAATATAAAAGCCATGGGAATCTTTAGGAATGAGGTGCAGAAGGCTCTTCAGGCCTTTTACCTTAGCCTCAGGAACAGGCTTCCCGTTTGGCCAAAGAGGTTCCATTACCTCCCTCGTAAGAACAAAAGTTGGCCTACCGCGTAATTTTTTTTAATGTTAACCTTTTTATAATCCTCGGTCAAATTAGACCTCATAAAAATTGTGAACATTTCCTCCTTTTTGAGCATTATTTCCTTTGTGTTAAGCCAAGACACTTTAAGACCAAATACAGTTTTCTTCCTATTTGTTATGTTTTTTTTCCAGCTTCAATGAAGACAGGGATCGGGAGCAGTGGTGGCCCAGTGGTAACAGCCGCGACTTACGAGTTGTAGGTCGTAGGTTCGAACCCAGACCACAGAATAAATAGTACAAGTCCCAGACAGGCGCTTTACTTTGTGTAAATTATTCCATCACCACTGCTTTCAAAACGGTGAAGGAAAACATCGTGAGGAAACCGGCATGTCCCAGAACCAAAAATTCGAAGACATGTGACTTCTACCAAGCCGCACTGGGCCCGCGTGGTGGACTACAGTCCACTCCCTCTCACTGAGAGGAGGCCTAATCACCCTAGAACTTTTCCACTGCTGGGACGTAACGTAATCACCCTAGAACTTTCCCACTGCTGGGATGTGTCCCAGCAGTGGAAAAGTTCTAGGGTGATTACGTTACGTTACATGATTGTAATCATCAGGTGTGTGTATATAAATAACATGTTTTTTAAAGGAAGATTCAATTTTTCCGAAATCATTGTCGTTGGGGAAGAAAGCTGTGTCCCGATTCTACAAATTGTATAAGGCACAGCTTTTAGCATCAAAACCAATTTCATATTACGGTTTCGTTCACCGCACGAATCACTCCATAGGATTGGGCGTTTTACGTTGCTCCCAATGCTCTCTAAAATATAGTTGATTAGACAACAGCCTTCCTCTTGAGCACCGCGGCCTGCTTCACCTTCTACACAAAGACAACTTTGGGTATACACACCGGGAGCAATGATGAAGCTCATTGTAATGTGTGGGTAGAAGGTGAAGCAGGCCGCGGTGCTCAAGAGGTAGGCTCTTGTATAATCAAGCATGTTTTAGAGAGGCTGGTCATAAAATGTCTTGGCTTGACACAAGGGAAATAAGCTCAAAAAGGAGGAAATTTTTACAATTTTTATGAGGTCTAATTTGACCGAGGATTATAAAATGGGTAACATCAAAAAAATTACGCGGTAGGCCAACTTTTGTTCTTACGAGAGGGGTAATGGAACCTCTTTGGCCAAACGGGAAGCCTGTTCCTAAGGCTATGTTAAAGGACCTGAAGAGCCTTCTGCACCTCATTCCTAAAGACTCCTATGGCTTTTATATTAATCTTGTGGGAGACTTGATGATGATCTGGAAGGTTTTTCAGGGCAACCTGATTTCGAGGTAGATGAACCAGATGAGTGAAAATAATAATAAAATTAGTACTTAGCTTTCTCAAGCTAAAAATTTTGACCCATCTGGTTTCTCATGTAAAAAGGCGGGACATAGCTGATCAACATCACTGCAATTCTTAACACCTGTATCTATTTCTGTACCTATGATCCACAATAAACATGATTGACTAATTGAATCTCAACTCGCTCCATTTGGAGCCAGTTGAGCCGATTATATAAGTATTGAGGTATCTAAGTGATTTTTCAATAAAATTCCCTTAAAAATCCTGAGTTTTTGTTATTTTTACCAATGATATTCAAATGTTTATACATTTTAACAAAGAACCAACCCAAATATAAGGTTTTTTGCAACAAGGAATAAAAGATGATTTATTAAAAAAAAGACTATTTACATAAAAAACTCTTTTTTTTCCACATAGATTCATAAAATGCAGTATCTTATACCATATTGCAAAGTAATCCTATTATAATATTATGAACAGTTTACTTTCTTCACAACATTTTGTTAAAAATCGTTTTATCTCGAAACTGTCATTATGTGGATGGGTTCCCTTTTGCATAAGTACGTGCAAATAATATTAACAAAGAACCATGTGATATGAATCTCATAGACTAACGGCAATTTTATTATGCAAATTGGAACCAAACAGCATGATCTCTTTTGCAAATTAAAATAAATATGCTTTATGTGGAACTATGTGACATGGTTCTTTGTCAAAGCATCGGCTAACGGCAATTTTATTATGCAAACTGGAACCAAACCGCATGATCTCTTTTGTTAAATCATATAAATATGTTTTATGCGGAACCATGTGACATGGTTCTTTGTCAAACAATATAACCACAAAGATTTGCAGTTTTTAACATTACTATACAGCATGGGTCTTTTTATTTTATTCGGAAACTGCTAATATATGAGTTGGTATCCTTGTCGACATAATGTTTTGATATGAAAGAGTAATCAGACAACTATGATCTTTACAGGGCCGATAGAAGGTGGAATTTAAAAGGTTTCTGTATACTTAACTCAATTTTGACCTACTTGTGGGTTGGTTCCCTTTTGCATAAATACGTCCAATTGAAAGCGTACTCTCGGAACCGAGATTTGAAAATCTTACAGTGCAATAATATCTAGGCGGTAATTTAGGAATTTTCCAGTGTCATCATTACACAGTTTGTCCACCGCCATCGTCAACGGGACGTCAACGAGAAACCAGCGGTGCTATTCTATAAAAATCTCACCGTGAAAACTTAGGTGGAGTGAGCTGTCAATAGTGTCAATTCCTAGCAAAAACAAACTCACTTCACCTAAGGGCGCGTTCACATAGCGATCCGTTGTACAGGTCCGTTATTTGATGGCGCATGTAGTTGTATGAGCGAGTTCACACACAATACAGCATTCCGAAAAAAGAAAAACAGATGAGATAACATCCGTTAAAAAGGATGCAATAAAAACGGACGTTATATGTGTATGCGCCCTAAGTGACCGGCTGATCATTCGAACCGAACGTGATAGGGCGTTGCGACTTGCTTGACACGCGGGCGTCACCTATTTCCGTCTGTCTGAGTCGTGCACAGTATATCTATATCTGTGGACTCGTGGCATGCTAAGCAGCTTGTTTTATTTGTTTTCGCGCGTCGCTTGAGCGTGTAGCTCTGTGGCCAATGCTTAGTGTCAGGCTGCATGCTAGGTGACGTACTTCTAGCGAACCAATGGCTTTGACCACTCACCAAGCGAAATTCCTAGTTGTATGGAATACGACCTTTTACACATACAGGGTAAAATTAAATCAGCTAGCAGCTACTCCGCAGTTCTGATGAGTATCGATATCTGAACATGATAAGCTTTTGACTAAGTTGTGTGTATATTTTATGTGTTTAAAAAAAAATTGCAACGTGCTTTTTGTTTGTGCAGAATAAACAAATTTTCTTTGTTTCTTTATTTATTTCTATCATCATCATTATTTCAGCCCAAAAGACGTCCACTGCTGGACATAGGCCTCCCCCAAAAGGGGGGGGTTTGCTATAATCGCCACGCTTGGCAGGCGGGTTGGCGATTGCAGTATGGTGTGGTGGAATGCATAGAGAACGGTGCTGCCCATTCTCCGGTACGCCCCTTAGCCGCCTTTTACGACACCCACGGGAAGTATGGGCTTTCTTTCTATAAACAAAAATAAAGGATTTAATGAAATACTTCAAGTAACTAAAACTACACTGCCAGCCCGAAAATAAATCATTAAATTAAAGGGTGGCAGGGACATGACGCACAACCTGTTACTATGGATACAGTTTTAAACTTTTTTTTGCCCCATTTTTATTGGTATTCGACGAAAATTTTGTACGCTAGGGCGTCTTGAGTCTTGTGCTGAATTCATGGTTTGTTAGTTTATATTTGTTTTTAGGGTTCCGTAGCAAAATGGTAAAACGGAACCCTTATGGTGAGACTCAGTCTGTCTGTCTGTCTGTCACAACTGGATATCTCAAGAACTACTAATGCTATCAACTTGAAATTTGGAATAGTTTCAGATGACGTTTGCCCAACTATTTTGCAAATAAGAAAGAAATAAAAATATAATAATGTGTATATTTTTTGTAACAGGGGCTGAAATAGAGTCTGAAAAATTCGAAGTGGGCTAATACGGGATGTGGGGTATCATATGAATGAGCGCAGTTTGCATATTCTCATTTTTTTTTAGGCCGCATAGTTTTCGACTATTGATGAAAACTGTCAAAAAAAATTCCGTTCCCCCCCTTATCTCTGAAGCATGCAAAGAGAAACATCTGAAATTATTCTATGTGAAAAAAGTTTATGTAAAGATTACAGGAAAAATAAAACGAAGTCTCTAAATAGCACACTTTTTCAAAAATCATCAACAAAAGTTACATTGGTTCCACTATCGGTCAAGAGATGGCGCTCACATAAAACTACAATACACCGCAGTGCAGTGTTAAAATTCTCTGACGAATATAGGCCTCGCCGATGAAAATTTAAAAACATGATGGTACGGGACCCTCGGTGCGCAAGTCCGATTCGCTCTTAACCGGTTTTTTTTTACATTTGCGGAGTTTCGTCGTTTCAGCCGATAGTCGTCCACTGCTGGACATAGGCCTCCCCCAATTTTGGGGGGGGGTTTGCCATAATCGCCACGCTTGGCAGGCGAGTTGGCGATCGCAGTATGGTATGATGGTGGAATAAATAGAGAACGCTGCTGCCCATTCTCCGGTAAGATCCTTAGTCGCCTTTTACGACACCCACGGGAAGTAAGGGGTGGTGCAATTCTTTAAATCCGGCACCACACAGACAGCGGAGTTTTACTAGCTAATTAATTGTCACTTTGTGAAATCTCTTTGGAGTCTCTCAGTCCGTCTACTACAGTACATTTTCCAAGACAGTAATTCCGGTATTTCCGGATCCAATTAAATATTGTTAATGTTGGTAGTGATATTATTACTACTCAATTCAAAATTTAAATTTATCTGTATTTATATTTATTATTTATCTGTTTTCACGACAATTCAAATTCCGAAATTCCGGAGGAATGTCCATATTAATATACATATACGTTTCGGACCAATAACCCCAATTCAATCTACCTACTCCGATCACTGATAATAAGGCACTAGCCACGCGCAGGGCGTTCAAACTTTATAGTTTTGTTACCATATAGTCATGAATAAAGTTGTTAATGTATAAATCGAAAAAAGGTCTCACGGCTGGAATGTTAATTGTTATTGGTCTATCTAATGGCGCCGTCCGCTGCGCTGGTCTGGATATGTAGTTGCGAGGATGCCTGACGACAGGATAGCTAAGCGGATCTTCTTTTCTGAACTCAAGGAAGACAAGCGGAAATAAGGCGGCCAGTTCATCATCATCATCTGCCTGGCCTTTTCCCAACTATGTTGCGAAATATGTCGGCCTCCAGTCAAACCGGATGCAGCTGAATACAAGTATTGTACATGGAGTGACTGGTAAGGCGGCCAGTTCCTCAGATACAAAGACGTTCAGAAAAGACATATGAAGAGATGATTGCATCTCTTCATGTCTTTTATGAGCGTCTTTGCGCGCTCCTACGCCAACTCCTCCCAACGAGAGGGTCGTTGGGAAGAGTTGGCAAAGGAAACACCAGTTTGCGCCTCCAAATTGGTGTTTCCTTTGGTAAAACAAAATATTTATGTCACAGTCTCGATGCATAGTTTTATTGTAACCGCGACATCTAACAAATAGTTATCATATTTAGAGATGGCGAAAAGCGTTACATTTGTTAGCTCCAAAATATAAAAATATATAAAATCAATAAACAATTATCATAATATAATTATAATCGAATCTAATCTTTAAAATGTGCACTGTAGTCGGGTTTGGTTGTTTTGGTCTGCTGTCGGTCGCAGTTTACAGCAACGCGGGTACTAAAATGAACGCTCTTTTCTTTCTCACGTCTTTATTATCTGTAATATTTTCGCTATTATATTTAATATCTACCAGAAAGTTCGGTTACTGGAGAAAAAAGAATGTGCACCATGTTAAACCTCTTTTAGGCAACTACGGAAGATATATTCTGCAGCGAGAGTATTCTGGTCTGGTGATACAAAAACTTTGCCAAAAGTTCACCGATCAACCTTATTTCGGGGCTTTCTACGGCACGGAGCCTGTTCTCGTGGTGCACAGCCCCGAGATCATCAAACATGTGTTAACTAAAGATTTCTACTACGTCAACGGCAAGGAATCATCTAACTACTCTGCAAGTGAAGCCGCCACCCAGAATCTGTTCTTCAGTGGCGGTGAGAGATGGAAAATAGGTCGACAAAATGTAACTCCACTCTTCTCTTCCGCCGAGACTACAAGCTATCACCGAGGAACGACTTTGTTGACCTTGTCCTCAACTTAAATAAAGAGGATTACATAAGTGCGGACAGTATAACTAACGCAAAGACAGGCGCTGCTAAGAATATACAGTTGAAGGTGGATGATGAATTGTGGGGCTGTGTGTTGAGTTCTTCGCAGCGGGTTTCGAAACGTCATCTACCACCATGAGCTTCACGTTGTATGAGCCTGCAAAGCACCAGGAGGTGCAGCAACGTGTGGCCGAGGAGGTGGACGAGTTCCTGCGATGTCACGGTAGCAAACTGGACTATGAGTGTGTGCATGAGCTACCTCACTTGAACGCTTGTATGCATGAGACGCTCCGCAAGTACCCCTTCTAGGGTACGCGAGGTCATGGACTACGTCCTCCCTACGGGCTTGAAGCTAGATGTAGGTGTCCGCGTCCATTTCCCAGTTTACCACATGCACCACAATCCTGAATACTTCCCGGAGCCGCAGAAGTACAAGCCAGAACGATTCCTGCCAGAAAATAAGGACGATGTTAAACCTTACACGTACCTAGCGTTTGGAGGGGGTCCTAGGCTATGCATAGGTAATTAAATATGTCAAACAAACAAATAAATTTTATCTGTGCTTCAGTGCAGTCTGTCGTACTAACAAATCTTTCGTCTTTCAGGAATGCGTTTTGCAAAGATGCAAATAATGTCTGGCCTCATCATCTTCCTTAAGAAGTACAGAGTGGAACTGCCTGATGGCATACCGGAGACCATCACGTTCGACGCAAGGCCTATGCTCATACAGCCTAAGGACCAGGGTATCATGCTTAAAATGATTGTGCGCGAAGTTTGGGAACGGAGGTCATTCGTTCGAGCAGAAAACTAGACATAAGCACGCTATAACTTTACTCTGAGACCACCCATGATATCACGAAAAAAAGCGGAAGATACATTACTTGGTCATAGCACGCGGTCCCACTGAACCAAGTCAATGGACACAGTTGCACTTAGTCACACGCAGACCACGGTCTAAACAGCGCATGTCGATTCAGCTCAATAATGTTAGTTTTTATATATATATTATACTCATCACTCAAGATGGAAAAATTTGACACAGAAGAATTTGTTGAAAATTATAATTTTATTTATTGTTTGCTTCGCCATATTTGTGAAAGTGAGAAAGATAGTACAAAACAGGCATGAGAGATATGATGCGTTGCATCGCGCGACTCTCGCTAATGCTGCCTTAATGTTATTCATAATCGTAAGTACTGTGCCGGATCCTATCTCTGCCCTTGTCTATCGGGAACTATAAGTATACAACTGAAATCACAGATTGCATTGCATGTAGGTAGTTATCGAGCCCGGGTTTAGTGATTGCGATGTTAGAGCGTACCGTATCTTCCGCATTTAAGTTTATCTAAGATAGGCCACCTGTTTTTTATTTAAAATGACAATCTTGATTAAAAAGTATCTTGACATTTAAAAAAAAATATAGATTGATTTTTAACACAGATAGATAGTGATCGAAATGGACTGTGCCCGGGCCGCTTAATTTCTGCGGGTGCAGTAACTTCAACAGCGAAGAGAAAACTAATAGAGAATAATGAATTCGAGGTGAGATATATCTCACCTCGAATTCATCGACTATTATTCCCAGGCCCTGTACCATAATCATTTTCAGGGCAAATCAAATTGACTGAGAGTAATTGCACTGCAAGTATTTTGGGAGGGGCCTATGTCCAGCAGTGGACGTCTTTCGGTTG
The DNA here is from genome assembly GCA_916614155.1 of Mesoligia furuncula. Taxonomy (NCBI): domain Eukaryota; kingdom Metazoa; phylum Arthropoda; class Insecta; order Lepidoptera; family Noctuidae; genus Mesoligia; species Mesoligia furuncula. The sequence goes on from OU744810.1 coordinate 4,655,591, forward strand.
AAATGATGATGATTTGCACTGCACGAGGCCAACTATTGACTGGTATGGTAGCCTTCACGGATTTAGGAACCAGATGGTTAATAAGTTGGTTTACAAAAGTCTTCATAAAAATTATGTAATGATAAAGAAAGAAAGAAAAGGAAAGCATTTAAAACTAACAAAGTTACATTAAGAACAATCGAGTAAACCAAAAAAATAAATAGACCTGTGCGATTCCAAAAGGGCTTATCTCTATGATATTTAAAAAAATAAATATTGTATAAATATTGATGTAAAAATAATTATAATAATAGCTGATAAATAATCAGTGGATTATAATCAAATGAATGTCAGTGTAATCTTCATGCGCAAGAGAGATTACAAATTCCTGTGGAAATGGATAACATTCAAACGACAGAAATTATATGTGGAAAACACACCAAATTCATTGTGTTGAATAAATTGCAAATGGCAACAAAATGGCACGAAGTTATTTCTTGTAATACATCTTCAAAGGGACTTATTGTACTTTGTGCCTCTGACAGCCTGGTAGGCTGGTAAACATTTAAGCCATAAAATAAATAAACACGTTTAAAAGTAGGTATTGTTTGTAGGTATTTAATTTTACTAATAATATTCGATAAAAAAAATTATATCTTGCACTAATGTTAGGAAATATAACTAACATTGTTATGATAAGTTTCGCATACCACAAATGACAAATATGAGGGTCCTAGATGTAACATTCAAGTACCACCTGTCTTCCCATATCATTCGAATAAATGTTTTGATTTCATTTGATTGTGAAAACAAGCGTTAATTGGAGAAGCAAACAGGTTGTTTTTTTTTTCAATTAGCTGTTGTAATTGGATTTCATGGGTTTTAATTTTTTTGCTCGGAAGCCTAATTTTTTTCCAAAAAAAAAGTAGTAGTAATAGTAGTTTTTTAAAAGTAGCCTAAGTTAGTCCTTATAACATCAGCTATCTTCCAGTGAAAGTCCCGTCAAAATCAGTCCAGCCGTTTCGGAGCGCAGGTGGAACAAAAAGTAAGACAGACAGAAATTTCGAAAAATGTTTTTAATTTATTATAAGTACCGTATCTACGTTCATATGCATTTAGTAAAAAACTATTATCTTGACATTATGAACACACACTTCAATTTTTATTTATTTGTAGTGGGAACACCCACATATTCCGATATATTTTATTCCGAATTTCGATGTTCCGATTTTCAAAGGTCCGAATTTTATAACACCTAAGAATTATAATGTCTATTATTAAAAATCACGAAATTTATTATACCGAAAGTCATAAATGCGATTTGTTTGTTTTACGATATTCATATGTTCGAAGAATAAAATGCTTTATGGGACCGAGAACCGAAAAACAAAATTCCGATTTTCAACACTCCGAATTATTTCCGAATTATCTTTTCTTCGCTATATACTTACGTTACCGTTATCGCACCCGAATTCAATGAACGCAAAAGGCGACGTACGGTGCAAGAGCGAGCGAAGGGCATCCCGAGGTTAGGTTTGGTTAGGTTACTTTAAACCCTTTACACAAAAATAGGGGCCCTGCGACATGGTGCATCGAAGTCAGTAGTATCGCAGAGAGAATCTTTCGCGGTAACGTGCAACGAAATCAAGTAGTATCGCAGTGAATATCTATCGCGGTAACGTGCATCGAAGTGTAGTGGCGTCGCAGAGACGGTCGTTTCGCAACGTGCATCGCAATTTTGTCTATATCGATATTTTGTACGTCGAAATTCCGTATTTTACTCGTATATTTGTCTTTCTGTTCCATTTTACAAAGCGTTTTTATTTCGAAATTCAAATTAATCGGAATTCGTATTTTTGATGTTTCGAATTATCATATTTAATTAATTAGGACTTTTTGTTATTTGATCTATTAAAAGTCGGTATTTTGAGAATAGTACCATTTTTATTATATTTTCAAATTCAAATGGGTCCCGCCTGCTTCCAACTTTAATTTAATTTAAAATGAGCTTGTTTTTAGCTTTTCAGTTTTTTTAACTTAAGTTTTTTTATCGCAGTCGGGTTTTTTTATTTTTTTAAATAACTTTTTTTTATTTCCAGCTTTTTAGTTTACAAATGTGAAAGATTTTGCAGACGAGTTAGTTCTTGGTGTGTGTTTTTTACAATTAGTCACTTCGAATTACTTTTAACCATATAAGTTGTGTATATTTTTGTAATCACCTTTTAAAACCCTTTATTTTGATACTCCACTCGATAGATATTGAGAAAAAAAAATTTTTGAAGTCATAATATTGCGCCAAAAATCGGCCATTATAATTTTTTTTTTCAGTTTTGATATACCCACTGTCACTCTCACAATTAAGGCAAATCTAACAACATCTCACAAGCTGAAATCGATCAAGCCGTTTAGGCTACAGAGCGCGCCAAAGAAATATACATACATACATACATACACTCGAAAAACATAACCCTCCTTCTGACGCAGTCGGGTAATTACAGCGAATTTCTTAGGAGATGTTAGGGGTGCCCTAAAACAGAATAAAAAATGTATAATTTTTCTTGTGTTTATTTATGTATAAAAAGCTTGTAAAAATAGCTAACAATTAAATGACCTAGAAAATATTAAAATAGAATAAAATAGAAAAAAATGACATATTATTAGTGAGGTTTATTAAAACAGGGCAAGCAAAGTAATGGTTTGGAGGGACATTGTTCGCAATAAGTGATCACTTTTTGTGACTTTTTTCTAGCAATCTTGCTACCCATGGTTGAAGCTATCTCTTTATAGCACTGACGACAAGTTCTTCTAGCTGCTTACCATACCATCTCTTTTTGATAAAACATGTTTTATTCTTCTCGGTCTTACTAGGACTTAGGTTCTTGTAGTTTCTGACTTAGATGCTCCAATAACTGTTTTCTGAAATCTACGATTTGAATGTTTTTTAGGGTTCCGTAGCCAAATGGCAAACAACGAAACCCTTATAGATTCGTCACGTCTGTCTGTCTGTCCGTCTGTCTGTCCTTCCACACACACACACACGTCACAGCCACTTTTCTCCGAAACTATAAGAACTATACTGTTGAAACTTGGTAAGTAGATGTATTCTGTAAACCGCATTAAGATTTTCACACAAAAATAGAAAAAAAAAACAATAAATTTTAGGGTTCCCCATACTTAGAACCGAAAATCAACATTTTTTTTTCTGGTATCTCTGAGTAGGTCTTAAAAAATGATATTGAGGTTTCTAATATCATTTTTTTCTGAACTGTAAACTACTAATACTAATAAAACTAATAGTTTGCGCGAGAGACACTTCCAAAGTTGTAAAATGTGTGTGTGTCCCCCTGTAACTTCTAAAATAAGAGAATGAAAAACTAAAAAAAATATATGTTGTACATTACCATGTAAACTTCCATCGAAAATCGGTTTGAACAAGATCTACTAAAGTAGTTTTTTTTTTAATACGTCATAAATCGTAAACCGCAATTTACCATTCATTCAATCAATTCAAAAATAAAAAATAAAAACATTAAATTTCATAAACATAAACCTTATGTATAAACCCGGATGTTACGGAACCCTCGGTGCGCGAGTCCGACTCGCTCTTGCCCGGTTTTTTTGTTACATTTTTATACAACGCGATAGCAGTAAAAGTAGAGAGGCGCGGGCGCGCGGGGTTGGCCGCGCGGTGACCCCGCGGCCCCCGCAGACGTAATATTGAGATTTTATATCACCAGGCCACGGGGGTCACCGGTGACCGATTACAAATTTTCTTAAGAAAATATCACGAAAAATTGTTTAAATCAAATTAAATATGCAAATTTAGTCATTTTTTATTGTTTTGTGTCGATATTAACTTTAGCGAAAAAAGTTGGAATTGATGATTTCCACTAAGCCTGAACGGGTTTGCTTGAATCGCCCACCGGTGGGCCGCGTGGCGTTCAACGTGTTATTATTATCAACTTTTAACGTAAGATGCTAGCTATATGCAGTTCTCAGCAACACGCTTGCTAACATGAACGCGCTTCTCGTTCTCGGGTCCTTGATAACGATAATCTTTTATTTATTATATTTAATATCTAAAAGGAAGTTCGGTTATTGGAAAAAAAAGAATGTGCCCTACGTCGAACCAGTGCCGCTTCTGGGCAACTACGGAAGATATATTTTGCAACGAGAGTATCCTGGTCAGGCGATACAAAAACTTTGCCAAAAGTTCATCGATCAACCTTACTTCGGAGCTTTCTACGGCACGGAGCCTGTTCTTGTGGCGAACAGCCCCGAGATCATCAAACATGTGATGACTAAAGATTTCTACTACGTCAACGGCAGGGAATCCTCCAACTACTCAGAAAATGAACTTGTCACCCAAACTTTATTCTTTAGTGCCGGTGACAGATGGAAAGTAGTTCGTCAAAATCTAACTCCACTCTTTTCTTCCGCTAAGATGAAAAATATGTACCATTTGATAGAAAACTGTAACATCGTCTTCGAAAATATTCTTGATTATGAAATCGGTATGTCCGACGTCATGGAAATAAGACATACCTGCGCGAAGTACACCATGGACTGCATATGCTCAGCAGCTTTTGGAGTGGAGTCCAACACCATGACCCAAGAAGAAAATAACCCTTTCAGTTTCATGGCAAGCGAAATATTCGAAGCTACAACCTATCGAGGCTTCAAAATCATTTTCAGGGCCATATGGCCTGCCATTTTCTACCGAGTGGGACTTCGAGTTTTTCCTCCAACAATAGACCAATTCTTCTCAAAACTGTTGAAAGGAGTGTTCGAAAGCCGAGACTACAAGCCATCACCGAGGAACGACTTCGTGGACCTGGTCCTGACTTTGAAGAATGAGGATTACATAACTGGAGACTGTATAAGCAACGCCAAGACTGGCGCTGAAAATAAGGTACATTTAAAGGTGGATGATGAATTGTTGGTAGCGCAGTGCGTCCAGTTCTTTGGGGCGGGTTTTGAGACATCGGCAACTACTATGAGCTTCATTTTATATGAGATCGCAAAGCACCAGAAGATGCAGCAACGAGCGGCTGAGGAAGTGGACGAGTTTCTGCGACGTCACGGGAACCAAGTGAACTACGACTGTGTCCATGAGTTGCCTTACTTGGATGCTTGTATGTACGAGACACTCCGCAAGTATCCCGTATTGGGCAACCTCGCTCGCGAGGTCATGGATGACTACGTCCTCCCGACTGGTCTGAAACTAGACATAGGTGTCAAAGTCCATATACCAGTCTACTACATGCACCACAATCCTGAGTATTTCCCGGAACCAGAGAAATTCCAGCCTGAACGGTTCTTACCGGAGAATAAAGACGATGTTAAGCCTTACACGTTCTTCCCATTTGGAGCGGGTCCCAGGCTATGTATAGGTAATTATAATTCCCTACTTAATCATAAGGAACCTCGCGAACTGTCACTGCGTAGCCAAGACCACGACTTGTCGTAGTCCTGGCCACATAGGCTGCAACTAGTCGGGCAGCACGTATAGTTTGACCCAGCTTGTGCGGCCACTGAACTTGGTCATGGCCGCTTTGTGCATGAGATTTCTATGTATGTCGAGGGCAACCTAAGTTCCAGTCGGGGGTTGCGGAAGGATCGTACGGTTCCGCGATCCCCGGCGTAGGTGTGAGATGGAACACCGGGGTGGTTTTTAGTCAGTAAGAGTCTGACAGGTCCCGCCGCCCACCCCAGGGCGGCGGACATCCATGAGGATTTTCCACCCCGGAACCAAAAAAAAAGGCAACCTACGTTTGGATAAATCGGAGGCATCACCCTCCATCTTACTCCGTTTACTCCAATGATGAGAGCGTACTCAAATCGGTGGCCGATTTTTTGTAGGAGCAAAATGTAGGTCTCAACTCGTAGGACAAAACGTAGGGCAAAATAATTTGATCGATTGCAGGAGTTACAAAAAGTGTGCCGTGTGTGAGTGCGCTAATACGGCAACTACTGTTACGCTACTGTCATATTTACCTAAATTTATTGCTTTTTCAGGAATGCGTTTCGCAAAAATGCAAGTGATGTCTGGTCTCATCAGCATCCTGAAGAAGTACAGAGTGGAACTGGCTGACGGCATGCCGGAGACCCTGACCTTAGACTCCAGAACCATACTGACGCAACCTAAGGACCAGGGTATCATGTTGAAGATGATTAAACGAGAAGGTTGGAAAGGGAGGAGATTCGTTCGAGCGGAAAAGAAGACAAACGCATAATATTAGAAAGTAAACGATACATGAGGACATATTTTATAGTGTTCAAGTATTTCGCTCTCTAAAGCTCCATCTCACTTTTAAACGAGAACAATACCATAAAACTCTTGAAAACTGGGAAAATGATATCCATGACGAATTTGCATTTTTATGGCCGCCATCCTTGTTAATGAAACGTTGAAATCCCTTTCAATTTTGTGCAATCATCCCTATATCAAAGCCCAAGTTCTCACGGACGTACTGCACTGGATTTTTAACTGTCGGTGTTGAGCCGAGCGTTGAGAATCCAACAGAGCGCATCCCAGCAAGTCAATAAAACACAGTTAGATTTCAGCTCTCGGCGATAAACAGTGCGATAATAATAATAAACTTAAATAAATAACTTTTAAATATCGTTTTATAAAAAAATTGTACTATTTATAACCATATTTCGATAAACTTTAATCAAAAACTGCTGAACCGGAGGTGACATCTGTCATGTCACCTCCGATAAAAACGAACAAATACAGAATAAGAAAATGTATTGTTTAACATTTTATTGTTTGATGTTTTAGAATATTTGGATACATCGAAAGGTTTGTTAAGGTATTGGGTACCCAATTGAATAGTAATGAAGGCATATTGAGAGTTTAGACAAAGTGATATTTAGTGATTCTTTCCGGCAAATTTTGAAATTGGATTTTCTCGTAGGTACTTCATGAATTTTCGCCTAAGCATTGAGAGGTGTTTAGCTGAGGAGGCTAGATGACGCTGACTGGCTAGCATTGATATTTTGAGCAGCTCCGTATTTTTTGAATTTTAAAAATAGTAAAACACAAGTATATGTTCTAAATCTTATGTTATTCTGTGATTAAAGTATCAGGACATGTGTGAAAGTGTTATCAAACATAAATAGTCAATAAAGTGTTTAAAAACAACATCGCGAAATAAAATAACAATACAAAACTATAAACCATAATTAAGTGATCTAATCATCAAAACAATGTAATTTGTGCAGTTTAAAATCGTTCGAAGTGCACGGTCCGTATCGCCAAAAGTGAATATTTACATAAAATGTGACTATTGTTTCGTCAAACAGTGTACCGAACATGGAAAAAAATTCCTAAGTCATGAGTCACAGTAACGGTTTTACTATATTTGAACCAAAACCTATTAGAAACGATACCGCAATTTCGTTAACTAAGTAAACGGTCACCGTGGCTAAGTGTGCACACGAGCCGACAAAACAACGTATCGGAACAAGCTGTCGCAGGTTCGATCCTCACCTAACGTTTGTCTTTTTGTAAGATTTCTTAATCATAAAAATCTTAACAAAGACCATCGCACTCGCAGGAACTAATTATCCGTGCAAAGTTACTAGCAGAATTCAACAGAGGGCGCTTCATTTACCTAAAATGGATCAAGAAAGCAACAACATTACCTTTCGTAAAATCTGTCGAACAAGTTCGTTAAATGATCTTACGAGTACCAATAGTAGCAGTAACAAAAACATATTCGACACGACAATGATGAGTATACCAGATAGCCTGCATGATAATAGCGGGGAAATAAATGATTTGAGTGAACAAGTTAAAGAACTTACGGCACAACTACAAAGCGCTCACCTAGAAATAGAGAACTTAAATAGCGAAAACTTTCGTCTCAAATCAGATCTTCAAAAATCGTTAAAAACAATAAATACATATAAACAAATGTGCTTATCACCTGAGAGAAAAAGCAGAACACCGAAATCAGTTCGAAAAACCAAAATATCGATTCATAACAAAACTGAGATGAGTTCTCTAAACGATGATCTAGCTAGACCATCTTCTGGTGATTACAATCCTCAAGTCCCGATGATCATGATTGACAAAGAGACTCAAACTTCTAGCCACGCCCATACGCAGCCAGCAAACAATTTAAAAGAGGTACACTCATCTATATCCGTCAATAGTGATAAACCTAAACTTAGTAAAAAAGAGCTGGCAGATATCATTGCAAGAACTAATCAAAAGAATAAATTATGCATTCTAAGCAGTGGCTCCAAACCGGCAGGGCATTTATCCTTGATTGAAGACGTCTTCTCCGACTACTTCGATTTTTGCCATTATTTTATACCAAATGGAACTGTAAAGGAACTCTTAGACAACATAGAAAATAAATTGAAAGACTTTACTGATAACGATTACTGTATCATTTTCATGGGAGAAAATGACATAAAATCTGAGAATAATTATATAAACATGATAAGTATGATAAGAAAATCGCTACAGAAGGTGGCCCACACCAATAATATTATCTGTTTACCGACGTTTATAACAGGAGCTCCGATTTATAATTTTAGAGTGGATATGTTCAATAATCTGCTTAATCTTGACCTACAAAATAATGACTACGCCTACCTATTTGACAGCAACAGTGAGCTATCACTAGACATGTTCTCCAATACAACAGGAAAAATAAAAAAACAGGGAATTAAATGTATATACGACGGCATTATGAATAAGATTGTAATTGATTTGTGCTCATTTGGTCAGTTTGACATAATACAGAATAATAGTAGCATACAAGCTGAACCTAATATTGTTATAAACTCACCTCATCAGTCATTTGCTAACAATAATCATCTTGAGAATAATACTGTTTGCAGTGATCTTTTTCGTGAATAAACACCTTTATGTTCTACACCAAAATATAGCGGGTCTGCTTAACAAAGCAGACACCCTCTCTGTATGTATTAATGAATTGTCAGAAAAGGACCAGTCTGTTGATGTACTATGCATAACGGAGCATTTTATGCTGTCGGGTCATGAAGACCGCCTTGTCGTACCGAATTATAGACTGGCTGCATGTTTCAGTAGACAAAATAGTAAAAGAGGTGGATCCTGTATTCTGGTCCGGTCTGGTCATTTATGGAGGGAGTTACCAGAGGTTTCAGAACTTTCAATTTCTAATGCTGTAGAATGTTGCGCAATTGAACTGACTAGTTATAAAGTAGTTATAGTTTGTATTTATAGAGTACCAAAGACAGGAAATTTAAATGTATTTTTTAGCAAATTAGAGCAACTGTTAATACTACTAACAAGAAGAAATTGTAGAAATATTGTTATAGCAGGCGATATAAATATTGACATATTGAAAAATAATAATATGACTTCCGAATTGAAATATCTCTTAACAAGTTTTAACATGACATTAGCAATAGAAAAACCAACCAGAATGCAAAGCCAAACCTGCATTGATAATTTTGCCCACAATTTCGAAAAAAAATGCAAGACGGAGGTGATAGAATTTGCCCTATCGGATCACACTGCGCAACTGCTGAAATGTCCCGTACGTTTGAACTGTGTTCTGAAATATTGGTATAAATCACAACGGGATTATAGCCCCGAGAATATTATTAAATTTAGAACCTGCCTGGAAAAACTAACATTCTCTGAAATTTATGACAATGATGATCCAAATGATGCATTCAATCTGTTTATTGAACAATTTAAATTATTTTATGACCTTTGCTTCCCCCGTAGACTTATTAAAATACCAACAAGCAAAAAACCAAAATGGATATCGCGAGGACTTAAACTATGTAGCTTGAAAAAAAGGCAATTATTATGGACGTCTAGACTTAAACCTACTCAAATAAATAAAACAAAATATTCAAATTACACAAAGATATTTAAAAAAATTATTAATCTGACTAAACGATCTCAAAATAACCATAGTATTAAAACTTCTGACAATAAGAGCAAAATGACATGGAAAATAATAAAGAACTCTAATTTTAATCTACCTAATGACTCAATGAATACTATACAAATTGACAATAAAACGATTAACAATCCTCAATTAATTGCTGAACAATTTAACAACTATTTCATAGAAAAAATTGTGCCAATACCCGGAGCAGGCAAAAGAGCGAGTGCGTTTATCACAAATAAACAAAAGTCAATGTTCATGCCTCCATGTCAACCTATCCAAATATTTAACATTATAAAATCCATTAAAAACACTAATAGCGTAGGGTATGACGAAATTTCTACTAAAATTATAAAACATGTTGCCGACTTAATCTCTAAACATTTGAGTCATATTCTTAATCTATGTATCAGCCATGGTGTTTTCCCGGATCGTCTCAAGGTCTCCATAGTAAAACCCATATTTAAAAAAGGCAATAAGCAACAAATGCAAAATTATAGACCTATTGCGCTTTTGCCAATTTTTTCCAAAATATACGAGAAATATATTTATAATGAGCTTTACACATACTTAGAAAAACAAAAGATTCTCTGCAACGAACAAAAAGGTTTCCGAAAGAACATGACAATAAACATGGCTATTTATGACTTTTTAAATAAAATTATGACTAATATTGATAATAAAACACCTGTCTGTGCTGTGTATTGTGATATGACGCAGGCGTTTGATTACGTTGACCATACTATCTTAAGAAACAAACTTGAGTCTTACGGTATAAGAGGTAACGTTCTGGACTTATTAAGCACTTACCTTTCAAAAAGAAAGCAATTTACCGCCGTAACAAACTTAAACTTCAAGACTAAAGGAGAAGTAACGTACCTGTCGAATGAACGCACAGTATACTTTGGTGTACCACAAGGCAGTGTATTGGGTCCTCTACTATTCCTAATCTATATTAACGATCTTCCCAAAGCTATAAACTTCCCAATAACACTCTTTGCTGACGATAGTACAATAATAATAGCATGTGACAAACCTGAATCATATGAAGCTGATGTTAATAACGCTATAACTTCAATAATCTCTTGGCTTGATAATAATAATCTAAGAATTAATCTTGGCAAAACACAAATAATGCACTTTGGCCATAAAAAACCAAGTCCGAAAATGGAGGTCCAATACCAGAATAACAAAATTAACGATGTAGATAGTGCAAAATTTCTAGGTTTAATAATTGACAGGCAGCTCAATTGGAAGGATCACATTGAAGCGCTAAGTAAGAAAATTAGTAGTTCATCATATGCCCTGTATAAACTTGCCCCAACAGTTAACACAGATGCACTACTTACAGCCTATCATGGTCTTGTAGCATCTGTACTAAGATATGGTATTATATTCTGGGGTAATTCTACAAATAGAGAAATCGCTTTTAAAGCGCAAAAGCGATCCATCAGAGCCATGTTCAGACTTCAAATAACGGACAGTTGTGAACCATTTTTCAAAAAATACAAAATTTTAACACTGCCGTCTTTGTATATTTATGAAACTGCCTTATTTGTTAAGCTGAATTCACAGCTGTTTCCCAACTTTTCAGATACAGTTAAACGTAACAGGCGGAATGATATGTTACGCGGACGCAGAGCTAAAACAGCATTAATGTGGAAGAGCATATTCTGTATAGCCCCGCAAGTTTTTAACAAAATCCCAAAGCAAATCAAACAGTTAAATTTAAATGGGTTTAAAAAGGAACTTAAAGAATTGCTGTGTAAAAAGTGTTATTATACCTTAAACGACTTTTTGAACGATACGACTTTGCCATCCTAATTTAATTGTAATCTTTTGTACTGTGAAATCTCTCTTTCATACTTAGTTGATAGTTTGACATTGAATAATACTCTGACATTAACCTAGATTCCTAATATTTAACTGACATGCCTCATATTGTGATATTAATTCGTAATTATTTATTCAACAGTATCAATATTAACCAAATATCTTTATTTTTGTATTTTGTATTTGTAAAATTTTATTTGTTGTACCTACCTGATATTTGCGCGCCCACGTGGCAGAATGTGATGAGACCATTTGTTAATTTAAGACCATATGTACCATGTTCGGACAAATAAATGAATTTGAATTTGAATTTGAATTTGAATTTAGCATAAGCACGGGGTGCTTAATCGTTGCACATGGGTCACACTATCATGTCTTGGAAGGAATAAAGTCAAAGTCAAAGCGTTTATTTCAAATAGGCACCGAACAGGCACTTTTGAACGTCAAAAATTACTAAAATAGAATTGATTCTAGTCGCCCATTCCAAAAGGTAGTTTTCGTATGGAGAAGAATGGGCAAGAAACTCCACCGTTACTCTTTTAAAATGTTTTACAATATTTTGCATGTATGTACATTAATTATATAATATATATATGTGAAGACGATGCACCTAAAATAAAATTACTGTACCACAATAGGTAAAAGAATTAAAAATTAAACCATAACATATAAATGAATTATCTGATAGATACATGGTGCTCACATATTTACAAAAATGGTAAAAATAAACGATTGTCATTTAAAAAAAAAAAAAATAATAATTAATAGTAATAAGTCAGGGTGTGAGTTAAAATAATTACAGAATGTAAATCAATGTAAAAAAAAGAAGAAAGAAGAACAAAGAATAAATTTTACAATTAAATTAGCAACCAGTTTGATTTTGTCTTGACTCTAGATTGTCCTATGGAGCAGGACCAGCATGTTTCCAAGCGTTCTTATCTTGGACAGGTATTATCTTCTAATTTATAGTACGCCTGTTTACAAAGTGTACGTTTAATGTGAGTTTTAAATTTTCTTTCATTTAATTGCAATATATCATTAGGTATTTTATTGTAACATTTAACACAGTACGCCATAAAAGATGTATGTACTTTGGCTAATCTGAAAAATGGACGATGTATTTTATCCATATTTCTGGTGTTAAAAAATAGGTACAGAGGCCAGCACATCAAGCTACTACAATCTGTCAAATTTCTTTAATAGATTTTCAACTTTATCGCTACAGCATAAAGTTCAAAGTTGATTGAGAAAATGTGACAGTTTCGGGTAGCTTGACGTGCTGGCGTCTGTACGTCAAATTACAAGTCAATCTGTAGGTATACTCCTGTATACCTACAGATTGACGCAGCCGTTCGAAAAACTTCGCAAGCATTGGGAAATTACTACTGAAGGCTGCGGGTGTCTACCTCAGGAGAAGCTGCTTATCACACGGACATTGTACAGACGCCAGCACATCGAGCTACCCGAAACTGTCAATTTTTCCCAATCAACTTTGAACCTTATGCTTTAGCGATAAAGTTGAAAATCTATTAAAGAAATTTGACAGATTGTAGTAGCTTGATGTTCTGGCGTCTGTACGTCGCTTTTCTAAGATTTTTTGCATTATGTCTAGTGGATGAGTAGGGCTGGTAGGACCTTGGGGCCGAGAGGATGTGTTGATCCAAGCAGCCACTTGAATGGCGTTAGTGAGACATTTGCAGGCGTTATCTACATCATTTTGATTCTTTAGTGGGATATTAGCATTAAAGTTTTCGTTGAGGTAAGTCGAGAAGCCTTTCCAGTCAGTTCGACCATTCGTCAGAGACTCAGTTTTTTCCCGAGTAAGCTCACTAGTGCTAATTGTGAGGATTGCTGGTGTGTGATCTGATGACCCGTCTAGACTCGATTCGATAGTAGTGTGTAAGCTATCTATACCCTTATTTATGAAGAAATCGAAGAGATCCGGCAGTTTCTTTGGGTCGCTAGGCCAGTAAGTAGCCTCACCTGTAGATATTGGTTTTAAGTGATTTTCATCAACACAGCGTTTTAAGTCGCGTCCACGAGTGCTGGTACAGCAGGAGCCCCAAAAAGTATGTTTGGCATTCTAGTCACCACCCGCAATAAACCTATGGTCAAGAGTATTGAAGTAGGTTTTGAACATGTCTGCAGTTATTTTGTGTGCTTTTGGACAGTAAATTGAGGATAGAATAATAGGGCCTGCTCGGTCTTCCAGTCTAACAGAGGTGGCTTGTAAATATACCGTAGAAAATGGTTCTATCGGTGAATGTCTCAGGTTCGCTCGAATGGCCAGCGCTGAGCCAGCATGTGCACTACCATCGGGATGCGGGGAGTGGTAAATGTTATAGCCTTTTATGCGGAACGAGCTTCTGGACGTCCCGTGCGACTCTGAAATTAGTACTGCGTCTAGTTTGTTGGTTTGAATTAAAGTCTCCAATTCTTGGATATTGGGTGCCAATCCATTCATATTCCAGGTTGCGATTCGTAGAGGAGTCATTTATGGTGCTAATTTAGTAATTACTGTAGTCAGTAGGCCCATTAGGGTACTGATTTGTTGCAGGAGTAGGTCGATCTTTTCATTTTGTTTAATTAAGAGTTTTTCCATAACTGTTACGTTTTGTTGAGGGTTTTCTATGTGACTAGATGTAACGACGTTGTCAGGTGGAGGAAGCTTAGGACGACCAGCGACAATATCCGATTCCGATTTTGATGAAAAATGTAAAAAAAATACCGTTCCCCCCTTATCTGCCAACTTTGCAAAGAGAAACAGCTGAAATTATTCTTTGTGATAGAAGTTTATGTAAAGATTACAGGAAAAATAAAATGAAGTCTCTAAATAGCACACTTTTTCAGAAATCATCAACAAAAGTTACATTAGTTGCACTATCGGTCAAGAGATGGCGCTGACATATGAAAACTGCAATATTCTACACCGCAGTGCACAGTTTTAAAATTCTCTGACGAATATAGGCCTCGTCGATGAAAATTTAAAAACGAGATATTCCGTACGGAACATGAGGGTTCCGTACGGAACCCTCGATGCGCGAGTCCGACTCGCTCTTGACCGGTTTTTTTTTACATTTGCGGAGTTTCACTAGCAAATTAATTGTCACTACAAAGTGACAATTACTTACAAATTTAATTACAAAGTGGAATCACTTTGGAGTCTCTCAGTCCGTCTACTACAGTTCTTATAATACACACAGTCACAGTTATTTATTATACAGAGTGGCGATTCGTCGTTTCAGCCGATAGACGTCCACTGCCGGACATAGGCCTCCCCCAATTTTGGGAGGGTTTGCCATAATCGCCACGCTTGGCAGGCGGGTTGGCGATCGCAGTATGGTATGGTGGTGAAATACACAGAGAACGCTGCTGCCCATTCTCCGGTACGATCCTTAGTCGCCTTTTACGACACCCACGGTGAGGCGGCAGAAGACGAACAAGCAGGGGATCGAGGAGGGGGTGGAGGGGCGGTTCAGGGGATCAGACCGGAATAACTCGTTTTGAGACCTTGACATTTTAGCCGTAGGTATTTTAATGTTCGACATTCAAATATGTACCCTGTCTAACAGCGTATGTGTATATCTATATATATCTATACATATAAAGTGAAGTCGTTTTTCATGTCTGTCGCTGTGTGACCGCGATGTTCTGCTAAAAACTAGTAAAAGTAATAGTTTCAGTGACGTGCGCCCACCTCAGTTATCTAAATACCCAGCGGGATTGTCCGAAAGGGTTACTGCTAGCCCGGAACATAAAGGGCCTTGGGAAGGAACACGGGTGGTTTTTAGTCAGTAAGAGTCTGACACCCCCTTCCGCTCCACCCAGAGCGGGAGGAGTCATTTGATGATATCCCAACCGAAAAAAAAAAAAAAGTTATCTAAATACCAAAGATACCTAATCAGTATTCTGGTCGGTTCGGGTGCTAATAACATTAATGTGTATTGTATGTACTGAAGTAGAGTCTATAATCTATACATATAATAAAACAGTAACGAAAGAAAAACTGTACATTGTGAATTTTCGAGAAAAAATACGTGGCTTTTGTTAGAAAAAGGTAACTGATGACAAAAAGTGACTTTTTAGAATTTTTGTCTGTTTGTCTGTGTGTATGGTACGGCTTCACGCCAAAACTACTGGATAGATTGAATTGAAATTCAGCAAAAATGTTCTTAGTAAACCAAGGAAGGCTTTAGGCTACATATTATCACGCCGTATGTTATGGGAGGTAAGCAATATTGATTTTAAAATGTGTTTGTTCGTAATTGAATGCACAAAATAATTGAATGCACAAAATGACATGTTTATTTATTTATTTACCTAAAAATAAAACTTTAACTCTGGGAACATAATAATCACGCTATTTTTATAAAGGAGCGGGGCAGTAATATTATAAATTGCAAGGGAACAGCTATTTCAACAATATGTCAACGGGGAATTCAGCGGTAAGGTCAGGCGACCGTTTACCGCACTAAATGGTGCGAGTTCAAATCCCATAATATTGTTTTAAAAATCGTAAAATTCTTTTTTTTTAGTTTTTGCATTTTTTATGTGCATTAGGAACGATACTGTTATGAAATCTGAGAACTTCACATGTCCTATCTAATTGTATGGAGAGTTTCACACCAATATTACTAAACAGATTGATTGGCGGTACAACAAGCTACACTATCATGAAGTCAAGTCAAACTTTTGGTTCTAAGCTATATCTTACCAAGCACATATTTTGTTGTAGGTAATTCTTAGTTTTGATCCTTGCTGCTGTTACCATATTTTTTTAAGTACAAAACTAATGTAGTTGTCTGTTAAATTAACGACAATTTAGTTTTATTCATAATTTAATTAATTTGGGTAAATAATATGTAGTTTCCGTTTTCTAACTAGATGGCGTTGGCGTCGAGTTAGATCGCGCTATGGTTTTGTTCCCAAAATGTGATGTTTATAGGTGTCGATGTGCCGCTCTCATCCTATAGAAACGAACCCCCGTTTGTTGTCTGTGTTGGTTGATGTGTTTAATTTTCCTGTTGGCCTTCACAGAGTACTTTTTGATAGACTGAAATTGGCTTTTTTCAGACTCTGTGAAGGGGACAACTTTGCTAGATCACTTACCTATGATGAGGTGCCGTCGTACTACACGTACGACAAGCAAAGAGGTGTATTTAATCGACGTCGATGCGGACACGCCGTGGACGGGTTTCCGGAATTTTTTAAGGACACCGCATTGGGACGGGTTTACACTGTGCACCCAAATAATGGCGAGTGCTATTATTTGCGAATGTTACTGCACACAGTGCGGGGCCCAACATCATTTGCGTTTCTAAGGACAGTCGATGACATTGAGTATCCCACATACCGCGCTGCTTACGTAGCACGCCACCTTCTCGACGGTGATCAGCACTGGGACAACGCACTTGAGGAGGCCAGCATTAGTGACAATCTCAGTCGTTTGCGACATCTGTTTGTCGTCATGTTGGTGTTCTGCGGTATTGCAAATCCGCTTCTGTTGTGGGAGAAATATCGGCATCTTCTGTCCGAAGACTTTCTAAGAGGTCTGAGACGCACTACTGAAGATAATACTGAGGCAACTGATGAGCGCGTTCTAAACAGTTGCCTTAGTTCACTTCAAGATATGGTAATTTCGATCTGCGGCAGTTCTCTGGTGGATTATGGGCTACCGACTCTACAACATCTGGATGTACAAGAGCTTGGAAACAGAGAGTACAACTCTGAAATAAATTATGATCCATGAGCTATGAGTACCGTCGTCAATGACCATGTCTCTAAGTTTACCTCAGAGCAAAAGCAAATTTTCGACACCATCCTTGACTCGGCTCGGCCAAGGTAAAATGTTTTTCTTGGATGCTCCTGGTGGAACAGGGAGAATATTTGTCACCGCTGGCATTCTCGCAGAGATCAGGAGGCAAGACAAGATTGCCATTGCAGTAGCATCGTCAGGAATCGCCGCAACACTGCTTCCTGGTGGCAAAACAGCGCACGCAATGTTTAAGATTTCCATAGATTTAGAGAGTAATGAAACACCTGTTTGTGGAGTGTCGCGCAACAGTGACAAAGGGCGCGTGCTTAAAGATTGCTGTTTAATCGTGTGGGATGAATGCATTATGGCGAACAGAAAAGCAGTAGAGGCAGTAAACAGGACTTTGCAGGACATCCGCAGGAACCAGCAAATGATGGGTGGCGTTACAGTTCTGTTTAGCGGCGATTTCCGACAAACGCTGCCTGTGGTGACGCGAGGAACTAGGGCTGATGAGGTAAATGCTTTGTTGAAATACTCTTTCTTATGGCCACATATTCATAGGTTGCGCTTTTTTTTTTTTTGCTGATTACCTTTTTCTAACAAAAGCCACGTATTTTTTCGCGAAAATTCACAATGTACAGTTTTTCTTTCGTTACTGTTTTATTATATGTATAGATTATAGACTCCACTTCAGTACATACAATACACATTAATGTTATTAGCACCCGAACCGACCAGAATACTGATTAGGTATCTTTGGTATTTAGATAACTTTTTTTTTTTTTTTCGGTTGGGATATCATCAAATGACTCCTCCCGCTCTGGGTGGAGCGGAAGGGAGTGTCAGACTCTTACTGACTAAAACCCACCCGTGTTCCTTCCTTAGCCCTTTATGTTCCGGGCCAGCGGTAACCCTTTCGGACAATCCCGCTGACCCGGCAGGCTTCGGCCCTAAGGGGCCCCTCCTCGATGCTGACATCTCTTTGAGGCGCGCGTGGAACACGTACGCGCCGTCCGGCACGGGCCTGGTCCTGATCGGACGGTGAGCTACCCATTATTCTCCGCCCGCAGGCCCGCGCCTACGGTGGCCGGGAGTCGTCACGCGGCTCCCGACGCCCGGAGCGTCTCTCGCGGCGGCTGGGACGGGAGGCTCTCTCCCTGAGCCGTCCCGCCACCTCCTTTGCTAGCATGACTGCTTCGCAGAAGGAGGTGACTGCCTCCCACTTCCTCTCGCCCCGGACCATGGCTTGCACCAGGGCCGGACGCGAGAGATCGCCGTCGCTGCCGATCGCCTCTTCGAGGACACGGCGGTGGTCCGCCCAAGCGAGGCAGACCTCCACCGTGTGCTCCACCGTGTCCTCTGCGCTTAACGATGAATTTGAGAGCACATCTTGGCGGGAATGTACACGCCCAAGAATTTTCTGATGTTCTCTTAAAATTGGGTGAGGGAACGGTACCAGTAGACGGTGGCCAGGTAGTTCTACCTGAGATACTTGGGAGAGTGGTGTCCACCTTTGAAGACTTGATTCGCCTGGTGTACGGGGACATCAATAGGATACCGCAACAACATAATTCTTGGGTGTGTGAACGAGCCATTTTAACACCCAGAAACGACCAAGTTTCAACGATCAATGAATGCATTCTCGCGGAAATTGAGGGAAATGAAGTAATCTACACTTCTATAAACACTGTTGTCGACCAAGATGACGCCACACATTACCCCGTAGAATTTCTCAATTCCTCAGTGCAAGTGGAGTACCAGCGCACACCATTAAGTTAAAGGTCGGTGTCCCAATTATGCTTCTTCGGAAACTCACTCCGCCGAAACTGTGCACTGGGACCCGGCTCAAAGTTGTCTCGCTGCAGAGAAAAATCATTGATGCGGAAATTCTAACGGGTTGTGATGTCGGCGAGACACCACAACCCGTCCCGTCCCCGGGCTCTTAGAATTCGACATCAGACGTTTCAGATCTTCAATTTTGACGACCCCGTTGTCGCTGGCATAAGCAACAGGATCCGCGTACGAAGTCGCGGGCAGAAGCTAGTAAATAAATAAAATAAAATAATTTATTTCAGACAAAAAAGTCCATAGGCAAGGCAAGGTTGTTAGTTACAAGAATTTAGCTTATAACTAATGTTAGTAATTTAAAAAAGTAAAAAAAAAGAAGAAACTAGACACACCGCCTACCCCTACACAGTATGCTCATCGGTTTCGCAACACCTACTGAGTTCAGTGAACCTACTGAGCAGGTATCGGTTCTCTCGCCAATCATCTTCAGGACGCTATTCGGGCTCACCGACGCAACTTTATTACGCATAATTGCGTAGAAGTCATCTACGCGGGCGTCAGCAGTCTATATGTATGAGTTTATCTTTATTATTATCAACGTTTAACGTTAGATGCTAGCTCCATACAGTTATCAGCAACACGCTTGCTAACATGGACGCGCTTCTCGTTCTCGGGTCCTTGATAACGATAATCTTTTATTTATTATATTTAATATCTAAAAGGAAGTTCGGTTATTGGAAAAAAAAGAATGTGCCCTACGTCGAACCAGTGCCGCTTCTGGGCAACTACGGAAGATATATTTTGCAACGAGAGTATCCTGGTCAGGTGATACAAAAACTTTGCCAAAAGTTCATCGATCAACCTTACTTCGGAGCTTTTTACGGTACGGAGCCTGTTCTTGTGGCGAACAGCCCCGAGATCATCAAACATGTGATGACTAAAGATTTCTACTACGTCAACGGCAGGGAATCCTCCAACTACTCAGAAAGTGAACTTGTCACCCAAACTTTATTCTTTAGTGCCGGTGACAGATGGAAAGTAGTTCGTCAAAATCTAACTCCACTCTTTTCTTCCGCTAAGATGAAAAATATGTACCATTTGATAGAAAACTGTAACATCGTCTTCGAAAATATGCTTGACTATGAAATCGGTATGTCCGACGTCATGGAAATAAGACATGCCTCCGCGAAGTACACCATGGACTGCATATGCTCAGCAGCTTTTGGAGTGGAGTCCAACACCATGACCCAAGAAGAAAATAACCCCTTCAGTTTCATGGCAATCGAAATATTCGAGGCTACAACCTTTCGAGGCTTCAAACTCATTTTCAGGGCCATATGGCCTGCCATTTTCTACCGACTGGGACTTCGAGTTTTTCCGCCAACAATAGACCAATTCTTCTCAAAACTGTTGAAAGGAGTGTTCGAAAGCCGAGACTACAAGCCATCACCGAGGAACGACTTCGTGGACCTGGTCCTGACTTTAAAGAATGAGGATCATATAACTGGGGACAGTATAAGCAACGCCAAGACTGGCGCTGAAAATAAGGTACATTTGAAGGTGGATGATGAATTGTTGGTGGCGCAGTGCGTCCAGTTCTTCGCGGCGGGTTTTGAGACATCGGCAACTACTATGAGCTTCATTTTATTTGAGCTCGCAAAGCACCAGAAGATGCAGCAACGAGCGGCTGAGGAAGTGGACGAGTTTTTGCGACGTCACGGGAACCAAGTGAACTACGACTGTGTCCATGAGTTGCCTTACTTGGATGCTTGTATGTACGAGACACTCCGCAAGTATCCCGTATTGGGCAACCTCGCTCGCGAGGTCATGGATGACTACGTCCTCCCGACTGGTTTGAAACTAGACATAGGTGTCAAAGTCCATATACCAGTCTACCACATGCACCACAATCCTGAGTATTTCCCGGAACCAGAGAAATTCCAGCCTGAACGGTTCTTACCGGAGAATAAAGACGATGTTAAACCTTACACGTTCTTCCCATTTGGAGCGGGTCCCAGGCTATGTATAGGTAATTATAATTCCCTACTTAATCATAAGGAACCTCGCGAACTGTCACTGCGTAGCCAAGACCACGACTTGTCGTAGTCCTGGCCACATAGGCTGCAACTAGTCGGGCAGCACGTATAGTTTGACCCAGCTTGTGCGGCCACTGAACTTGGTCATGGCCGCTTTGTGCATGAGATTTCTATGTATGTCGAGGGCAACCTAAGTTCCAGTCGGGGGTTGCGGAAGGATCGTACGGTTCCGCGATCCCCGGCGTAGGTGTGAGATGGAACACCGGGGTGGTTTTTAGTCAGTAAGAGTCTGACAGGTCCCGCCGCCCACCCCAGGGCGGCGGACATCCATGAGGATTTTCCACCCCGGAACCAAAAAAAAAGGCAACCTACGTTTGGATAAATCGGAGGCATCACCCTCCATCTTACTCCGTTTACTCCAATGATGAGAGCGTACTCAAATCGGTGGCCGATTTTTTGTAGGAGCAAAATGTAGGTCTCAACTCGTAGGACAAAACGTAGGGCAAAATAATTTGATAGATTGCAGGAGTTACAAAAAGTGTGCCGTGTGTGAGTGCGCTAATACGGCAACTACTGTTACGTTACTGTCATATTTACCTAAATTTATTGCTTTTTCAGGAATGCGTTTCGCAAAAATGCAAGTGATGTCTGGTCTCATCAGCATCCTGAAGAAGTACAGAGTGGAACTGGCTGACGGCATGCCGGAGACCCTGACCTTAGACTCCAGAACCATACTGACGCAACCTAAGGACCAGGGTATCATGTTGAAGATGATTAAACGAGAAGGTTGGGAAGGGAGGAGATTCGTTCGAGCGGAAAAGAAGACAAACGCATAATATTAAAAAGTAAACGATACATGAGGACATATTTTATAGTGTTCAAGTACTTCGCTCTCTAAAGCTCCATCTCACTTTTAAACGAGAACAATACCATAAAACTCCTGAAAACTGGGAAAATGATATCCATGACGAATTTGCATTTTTATGGCCGCCATCCTTGTTAATGAAACGTTGAAATCCCTTTCAATTTTGTGCATACATCCCTATATCAAAGCCCAAGTTCTCACGGACGTACTGCACTGGATTTTTAACTGTCGGTGTTGAGCCGAGCGTTGAGAATCCAACAGAGCGCATCCCAGCAAGTCAATAAAACACAGTTAGATTTCAACTCTCGGCGATAAACAGTGCGATAAAAATAATAATAATAAACTTAAATAAATAACTTTTAAATATCGTTTTATAAAAAAATTGTACTATTTATAACCATATTTCGATAAACTTTAATCAAAAACTGCTGAACCGGAGGTGACATCTGTCATGTCACCTCCGATAAAAACGAACAAATACAGAATAAGAAAATGTATTGTTTAACATTTTACTGTTTGATGTTTTAGAATATTTGGATACATCGAAAGGTTTGTTAAGGTATTGGGTACCCAATTGAATAGTAATGAAGGCAAATTGAGAGTTTAGTCAAAGTGATATTTAGTGATTCTTTCCGGCAAATTTTGAAATTAGATTTTCTCGTAGGTACTTCATGAATTTTCGCCAAGCATTGAGAGGTGTTTAGCATAAGCACGGGGTGCTTAATCGTTGCACATGGGTCACACTATCATGTCTTGGAAGGACAAAATTCCAAGTCAAAGCGTTTATTTCAAACTAGCTTCTGCCCGCGACTTCGTACGCGGATCCTGTTGCTTATGCCAGCGACAACGGGGTCGTCAAAATCGAAGATCTGAAACGTCTGACGTCAAATTCTTAGAGCCCGGGGACGGGACGGGTTGTAGTGTCAGCGAGACACCACAACCCGTTAGAATTTCCGCCTCAATGATATTTCTCTGCAGCGAGACGACTTTGAGCCGGGTCCCATTGCACAGTTTCGGCGGAGTGAGTTTCCGAAGAAGCATAATTGGGACACCAACCTTTGACTTAATGGTGTGCGCTGGTAGTCCACTTGCACTGAGGGAATTGAGAAATTCTACGGGGTAATGTGTGGCGTCATCTTGGTCGACAACAGTGTTTATTGAAGTGCAATTTCCCTCAATTTCCGCGAGAATGCATTCATTGATCGCTGAAGCTTGGTCGTTTCTGGGTGTTAAAATGGCTCGTTCACACACCCAAGAATTATGTTGGTGCGGTATCCTATTGATGTCCCCGTACACCAGGCGAATCAAATCTTCTAAGGTAGACACCACTCTCCCAAGTATCTCAGGTAGAACCACCTGACCACCGTCTACTGGTAGCGTTCCCTCACTCAATTTTAAGAGAACATCAAAAAATTCTTGGGCGTGTACATTCCCGCCAAGATGTGCTCTCATATTCATCGTTGAGCGCAACCTATGAATATGTGGCCATAAGAAAGAGTATTTCAACAAAGCATTCACCTCATCAGCCCTAGTTCCTCGCGTCACCACAGGCAGCGTTTGTCGGAAATCGCCGCGAAACAGAACTGTAACGCCATCCATCATTTGCTGGTTCCTGCGGATGTCCTGCAAAGTCCTGTTTACCGCCTCTACTGCTTTTCTGTTTACCATAATGCATTCATCCCACACGATTAAACAGCAATCTTTAAGCACGCGCCCTTTGTCACTGTTGTGTGACACTCAAGAAACAGGTGTTTCATTACTCTCTAAATCTATGGGAATATTAAACATTGCGTGCGCTGTTTTGCCACCAGGAAGCAGTGTCGCTGCAATTCCTGACAATGCTACTGCAATGGCAATCTTGTCTTGCCTCCTGACCTCTGCGAGAATGCCAGCGGTGACAAATATTCTCTCTGTTCCACCAGGAGCATCCACGAAAAACATTTACCTTGGCCGAGCCGAGTCAAGGATGGTGTCGAAAATTTGCTTTTGCTCTGAGGTAAACTTAGAGACATGGTCATTGACGACGGTACTCATAGCTCTTGGATCATAATTTATTTCAGAGTTGTACTCTCTGTTTCCAAGCTCTTGTACATCCAGATGTTGTGGAGTCGGTAGCCCATAATCCACCAGAGAACTGCCGCAGATCGAAATGACCATATCTTGAAGTGAACTAAGGCAACTGTTTAGAACGCGCTCATCAGTTGCCTCAGTATTATCTTCAGTAGTGCGTCTCAGACCTCTTAGGAAGTCTTCGGACAGAAGATGCCGATATTTCTCCCACAACAAAAGCGAATTTGCAATACCGCAGAACACCAACATGACGACAAACAGATGTCGCAAACGACTGAGATTGTCACTAATGCTGGCCTCCTCAAGTGCGTTGTCCCAGTGCTGATCACCGTCGAGAAGGTGGCGTACTACGCAAGCAGCGCGGTATGTGGGATACTCAATGTCATCGACTGTCCTTAGAAACGCAAATGATGTTGGGCTGTGCACTATGTGCAGTAACATTCGCAAATAATAGCACTCGCCATTATTTGGGTGCACAGTGTAAACCCGTCCCAATGCGGTATCCTTAAAAAATCCCGGAAACCCGTCCACGGCGTGTCCGCATCGACGTCGATTAAATACACCTCTTTGCTTATCGTACGTGTAGTACGACGGCACCTCATCATAGGTGAGTGATCTAGCAAAGTTGTCCCCTTCACAGAGTCTGGAAAAGGCCAATTTCAGTCTATCAAAAAGTACTCTGTGAAGGCCAACAGGAAAATTAAACACATCAACCAACACAGACAACAAAGGTAACCCCCGTTTTTATAGCATGAGAGCGGCACATCGGCACCTATAACATCACTTTTTGGGAACAAAACCATAGCGCGATCTAACTCGACGCCAACGCCATCCATCTAGTTAGAAAACGGAAACTACGTATTATTTACCCAAATTAATTAAATTATGAATAAAACTAAATTGTCGTTAATTTAACTCTACATTAGTTTTGCATTACAAAAAAATATGGTAACAGCAGCAAGGATCAAAACTAAGAATTACATACTTAAATGAATTACCTACAACAAATGTGCTTGTAAACAAAAATATAGCTTAGAACCAAAAGTTTGACTTGAATTCATGATAGTGTAGCTTGTTGTACCGCCAATCAATCTGTTTAGTAATATTGGTGTGAAACTCTCCATACAATTAGATATAACATGTGAAGTTCTCAGATTTCATAACAGTATAGTTCCTAATACACATAAAAAATGAAAAATCTAAAAAAAAAGAAGTTTACGATTTTTTAAAACAATATTATGGGATTTGAACTCGCACCATTTAGTGCGGTAAACGGTCGCCTGACCTTACCGCTAAATTCCCCGTTGACATATTGTTGAAATAGCTGTTCCCTTGCAATTTATAATATTACTGCCCCGCTCCTTTATAAAAATAGCGTGATTATTATGTTCCCAGAGTTAAAGTTTTATTTTTAACTAAATAAATAAATAAACATGTCATTTTGTGCATTCAATTATTTTGTGCATTCAATTACGAACAAACACATTTTAAAATCAATATTGCTTACCTCCCATAACATACGGCGTGATAATATGTAGCCTAAAGCCTTCCTTGGTTTACTAAGAACATTTTTGCTGAATTTCAATTCAATCTATCCAGTAGTTTTGGCGTGAAGCTGTACCATACACACAGACAAACAGACAAACAGACAAAAATTCTAAAAATTCACTTTTTGTAATCAGTTACGTTTTTCTAACAAAAGCCACTTATTTTTTCTCGAAAATTCACAATGTACAGTTTTTCTTTCGTTACTGTTTTATTATATGTATAGATAGGCACTTAACAGGCACTTTTGAACGTCAAAAATTACTAAAATAGAATTGATTCTAGTCGCCCATTCCAAAAGGTAGTTTTCGTATGGAGAAGAATGGGCAAGAAACTCCACCGTTACTCTTTTAAAATGTTTTACAATATTTTGCATGTATGTACATTAATTATATAATATATATATGTGAAGACGATGCACCTAAAATAAAATTACTGTACCACAATAGGTAAAAGAATTAAAAATTAAACCATAACATATAAATTAATTATCTGATAGATACATGGTGCTCACATATTTACAAAAATGGTAAAAATAAACGATTGTCATTTAAAAAAAAAAAATAATAATAATTAATAGTAATAAGTCAGGGTGTGAGTTAAAATAATTACAGAATGTAAATCAATGTAAAAAAAAGAAGAAAGAAGAACAAAGAATAAATTTTACAATTAAATTAGCAACCAGTTTGATTTTGTCTTGACTCTAGATTGTCCTATGGAGCAGAACCAGCATGTTTCCAAGCGTTCTTATCTTGGACAGGTATAATCTTCTAATTTATAGTACGCCTGTTTACAAAGTGTACGTTTAATGTGAGTTTTAGATTTTCTTTCATTTAATTGCAATATATCATTAGCTATTTTATTGTAACATTTAACACAGTACGCCATAAAAGATGTATGTACTTTGGCTAATCTGAAAAATGGACGATGTATTTTATCCATATTTCTGGTGTTAAAAAATAGGTACAGAGGCCAGCACATCAAGCTACTACAATCTGTCAAATTTCTTTAATAGATTTTCAACTTTATCGCTACAGCATAAAGTTCAAAGTTGATTGAGAAAATGTGACAGTTTCGGGTAGCTTGACGTGCTGGCGTCTGTACGTCAAATTACAAGTCAATCTGTAGGTATACTCCTGTATACCTACAGATTGACGCAGCCGTTCGAAAAACTTCGCAAGCATTGGGAAATTACTACTGAAGGCTGCGGGTGTCTACCTCAGGAGAAGCTGCTTATCACACGGACATTGTACAGACGCCAGCACATCAAGCTACCCGAAACTGTCAATTTTTCCCAATCAACTTTGAACCTTATGCTTTAGCGATAAAGTTGAAAATCTATTAAAAAAATTTGACAGATTGTAGTAGCTTGATGTTCTGGCGTCTGTACGTCGCTTACTTCCACGTCACCAGTCCTGATTCTCTTCATATAGTGCTGAGACCAAAACTACAAACGTGATTTAATTGAAAGTGAAAGGTGAAGGTGAAAGTTTTGTAAAAATGGGACTTTATTTTAGTAAATTGTGGTGTCTTACGACTTCCACGCAACCGAAGTCGCGGACAGAAGCTAATTATAATAATAATAAATTACGAAAACGAAACACTAATGCCACTTTTTACTGATTCTGGGAAACAAAGGAGATCAGCCTTATTGGGCCCAAAATCCAAAATGGACAGACAACGAAAAAAAATTTGAAGTAAATGTATTAGTCTAGGAGGTCTCCTTATAACGGTTCCGTACCAAAATGGTAAAACAGAACCCTTATGGTGAGACTCAGTCTGTCTGTCTGTCACAGCTGGATATCTCAAGAACTATAATGCTATGACGAAATGACGTTGTGGTGGAGCAGCCAGTGCTGCGTCTCCCACTTATAGAAGGTGGTTCCTCTTCAGCTTTTTCACCACCGCTGTCGGGTTTAACAAATCAGCAACTAGTGGGTTTGGATGCAAGGTTAGGCGTGCCTTGTGTTGTTCCTAGTACCGCTCGATTTCAGAGCTTACTGTTGGTATTTGTAGATACTGGTGGATTTCGTCGTTCCTAGCAAACCAAGGTGCATTTACTATGGATCTTAAGATACAATTTTGGACTCTTTGTAGGCAGAGGATGTTGGATTTGCTGGCAACGCCCCGCAGTTGGATCTCGTAGGTCCATATTGGCTTGAGGACAGAGTTGTAGATGAGGAGCTTGTTGTCTACGGAGAGCACAGAGTTTCTTCCCATGAGCCAATTCAGGTTGCGGAACTTGTGGTTTATCTCGTCCCTTTTATTTTTAATATGATGCTTCCATGTTAGGCGCCTGTCTAAGTGGAAGCCAAGATACTTTACACAATCTTTGTGTGGTAGGGTATCAGGACCAAGCCTGACAGGAGGGGTGTTTCCGTGTCTGAGCGCGAAGGTGATGTGGTTGGACTTAGATGCACTGGCACGTATCCGCCATTTACAGAACCATTTGTGAGTTTCGTCTAGCTGTTTTTGGAGTCTATTGCTGGCCATTTCTGGGTTGTCATCAACTGATAAATAGGCAATGTCGTCGGAAGATGTACCCACATTAGATAGATCTGATGATGGTAGATCTGATGTAAATATGTTGTACAACACTGGGCCAAGAACAGATCCCTGT
The DNA here is from genome assembly GCA_916614155.1 of Mesoligia furuncula. Taxonomy (NCBI): domain Eukaryota; kingdom Metazoa; phylum Arthropoda; class Insecta; order Lepidoptera; family Noctuidae; genus Mesoligia; species Mesoligia furuncula. Next base: position 4,683,990 of record OU744810.1, read on the forward strand.
GGTACACCAGCTTTCACTTCAAACAATCTTGGTCTCGCTTCGCCCTGTTTTACTTGGAAGTAAAACTGACTGAAAGTATGACTGGATGAGAAGGAACATTGAGTGCGGAAGATTTTCCTTCACTTTAGCCAGCAATCCTTTGTGCCAAACACGGTCAAAAGCTTGTTGTACATCAAAAAATGCCGCTGAGCAATACTTTTTACATTCAAAAGCCTGTCTTCCTGATTGGTAAACTCGGTGAACCTGTTCTATTGTTGAGTGAGATTTTCTAAAGCCAAACTGGTGAGACGGAACAACATCATTGGCGTCAATGCACGGTTTCAGTCGGTTAAGGAATATCCTCTCCCACAGTTTGGACAATACAGGTGTTAAGCTTATCGGCCGATATGACGAGGCTTCATGTTCAGGTTTACCTAATTTGTGGACCATGACAACTTCAGAAAATTTCCACTGATCAGGAAAGTGAGATGGTCGTAATATTGCGTTGAACAGACTAGCTAGGAAAGAAATGCATTTTCTGGGAAGAAGGCAAGATCAGGTCGAATCCCGGGGCTTTTCTCGAGTTCAGCAGTCTGATCTCCTTCGCTATTTCTTTAGGTGTTGTTGGAATGATAGGCATACACATCTGCAGATCCTGTTCCAATACTGTGTCAATTTCATGCTCATCAACAACGCTCTCGTTGGGTCTGAATACAGAACTCAGATGCATTGCGAATACCTCAGCCTTTTCCAAGTCAGTTCTTGCCCAGGAAGCTTGTGATAGAATTGGATGATAAGATTATTGAGGCTTATCTAAGTTTTTAGTGGCCTTCCAGAGCGAGTTCGCACCAACTCCCGTAGGTGACATCATCTGAAGGTTCGTTGTTAACGTTGAGTTAGTAGACTCCTGGACTTTAGCTTTCAACTCCTTTGCTGCCTTATTGTAATTTAGTTTGTCAAGGGGTGACGGGATTGATGCCATATTCTTCTAATTCGGTGCTTTTCTAAGATTTTTTGCATTATGTCTAGTGGATGAGTAGGGCTGGTGGGACCTTGGGGCCGAGAGGATGTGTTGATCCAAGCAGCCACTTGAATGGCGTTAGTGAGATATGCAGGCGTTATCTACATCATTTTGGTTCTTTAGTGGGATATTAGCATTAAAGTTTTCGTTGAGGTAAGTCGAGAAGCCTTTCCAGTCAGTTCGACCATTCGTCAGAGACTCAGTTTTTTCCCGAGTAAGCTCACTAGTGCTAATTGTGAGGATTGCTGGTGTGTGATCTGATGACCCGTCTAGACTCGATTCGATAGTAGTGTGTAAGCTATCTATACCCTTATTTATGAAGAAATCCAAGAGATCCGGCAGTTTCTTTGGGTCGCTAGACCAGTAAGTAGCCTCACCTGTAGATATTGGTTTTAAGTGATTTTCATCAACACAGCGTTTCAAGTCGCGTCCACGAGTGCTGGTACAGCAGGAGCCCCAAAAAGTATGTTTGGCATTCTAGTCACCACTCGCAATAAACCTATGGTCAAGAGTATTGAAGTAGGTTTTGAACATGTCTGCAGTTATTTTGTGTCTTTTGGACAGTAAATTGAGGATAGAATAATAGGGCCTGCTCGGTCTTCCAGTCTAACAGAGGTGGCTTGTAAATATACTGTAGAAAATGGTTCTATCGGTGAATGTCTCAGGTTCGCTCGAATGGCCAGCGCTGAGCCAGCATGTGCACTACCATCGGGATGCGGGGAGTGGTAAATGTTATAGCCTTTTATGCGGAACGAGCTTCTGGACGTCCCGTGCGACTCTGAAATTAGTACTGCGTCTAGTTTGTTGGTTTGAATTAAAGTCTCCAATTCTTGGATATTGGGTGCCAATCCATTGATGTTCCAGGTTGCGATTCGTAGAGGAGTCATATATGGTGCTAATTTAGTAATTACTGTAGTCAGTAGGCCCGTTAGGGTACTGATTTGTTGCAGGAGTAGGTCGATCTATCCGATTCCGATTTTGATGAAAAATGTAAAAAAAAATCCGTTCCCCCCTTATCTGCCAACTTTGCATAGAAACATCTGAAATTATTCTTTGTGATAGAAGTTTATGTAAAGATTACAGGAAAAATAAAATGAAGTCTCTAAATAGCACACTTTTTCAGAAATCATCAACAAAAGTTACATTAGTTGCACTATCGGTCAAGAGATGGCGCTGACATATGAAAACTGCAATATTCTACACCGCAGTGCACAGTTTTAAAATTCTCTGACGAATATAGGCCTCGTCGATGAAAATTTAAAAACATGATGGTACGGAACCCTCGATGCGCGAGTCCGACTCGCTCTTGACCGGTTTTTTTTTACATTTGCGGAGTTTCCCTAGCAAATTAATTGTCACTTTGTGGAATCACTTTGGAGTCTCTCAGTCCGTCTACTACAGTTCTTATAATAATAATAATAATAATAATAATAACCCCGCCGCCGTATCTCTACGTTGACGCCGTGGTGGGGCTTGCGCGCTCCAAACTCTAGGCCTATGCCGGAAGAGTTTACTTTGCTGGAATAGGTCTAAGGTGAGGAGCCAGACCAAGAGAGATACAGAAATCCGCAGGGCAGCATGTGGCGAACTGTTGGGCAGTAGCGACCCCACGGACCCTATCTTCAGGGAGAAGTCTTGTTCCTCACCTCTGGCTTGCCTTTATTGGCCGGCTGGAGTGAACAATGACGATGAACAGAGCTCCCACCCCATTCTTGCCTTTATTGGCCGGCTTGAGTGAAGATTCGCAAGAGCAAACGTGCTCGGAGGAAGGAAGTATTCCAGTAAGATGCTGGTAGGGATCTTGACCGTACTTCCGGGATTGTCCTGATAGCCGTGGAATACCTCTCCACTCCTCAAAAGCACCTCAGGACATGTTGCCCCCTTGTTGCTACGTCACTATGTGCTAGCGATCGTTTCCGGGGGCCCATTGTTGAGTGTGCAAGTCACCCCCTGCCATTTTATCCGTGTATATATAAAACATTGATCAGGCAGGGGTCGTAGTTATTCCATAGTTTTTGGTAACCAGTCCACTTTAGCCACCCAAACCCATAGTCCAACTTTTTATTTTTCCATATCCTGCAATAGTCCTACACCAACCGGGGGTTATCCTTGGGTGCACTTGCATAGCGCATACAGGGATAATCGTCGGTTGGTGCCGCATTTCATTAAAATTTCCTAAGGGGCCTCTGCGAGTTGGCTTCAGCCCCTCGTACGCCTTCCAAAGGACCGGGACCCAATGGTTCCGAGAAAAAAGAAAAAAAAAAAAAAAAAAAAAAAAAAAAAAAATAATAATACACACAGTCACAGTTATTTATTATACAGAGTGGCGATTCGTCGTTTCAGCCGATAGACGTCCACTGCCGGACATAGGCCTCCCCCAATTTTGGGAGGGTTTGCCATAATCGCCACGCTTGGCAGGCGGGTTGGCGATCGCAGTATGGTATGGTGGTGAAATACACAGAGAACGCTGCTGCCCATTCTCCGGTACGATCCTTAGTCGCCTTTTACGACACCCACGGTGAGGCGGCAGAAGACGAACAAGCAGGGGATCGAGGACCCCTCCTCGATCCCCTGCTTGTTCGTCTTCTGTGGTGGAGGGGCGGTTCAGGGGATCAGACCGGAATAACTCGTTTTGAGACCTTGACATTTTAGCCGTAGGTATTTTAATGTTCGACATTCAAATATGTACCCTGTCTAACAGCGTATGTGTATATCTACATATATCTATACATATAAAGTGAAGTCGTTTTTCGTGTCTGTCGCTGTGTGACCGCGATGTTCTGCTAAAAACTAGTAAAAGTAATAGTTTCAGTGACGTGCGCCCACCTCAGTTATCTAAATACCCAGCGGGACTGTCCGAAAGGGTTACCGCTGGCCCGGAACATAAAGGGCCTTGGGAAGGAACACGGGTGGTTTTTAGTCAGTAAGAGTCTGACACCCCCTTCCGCTCCACCCAGAGCGGGAGGAGTCATTTGATGATATCCCAACCGAAAAAAAAAAAAAAAAGTTATCTAAATACCAAAGATACCTAATCAGTATTCTGGTCGGTTCGGGTGCTAATAACATTAATGTGTATTGTATGTACTGAAGTAGAGTCTATAATCTATACATATAATAAAACAGTAACGAAAGAAAAACTGTACATTGTGAATTTTCGAGAAAAAATACGTGGCTTTTGTTAGAAAAAGGTAACTGATGACAAAAAGTGACTTTTTAGAATTTTTGTCTGTTTGTCTGTGTGTATGGTACGGCTTCACGCCAAAACTACTGGATAGATTAAATTGAAATTCAGCAAAAATGTTCTTAGTAAACCAAGGAAGGCTTTAGGCTACATATTATCACGCCGTATGTTATGGGAGGTAAGCAATATTGATTTTAAAATGTGTTTGTTCGTAATTGAATGCACAAAATAATTGAATGCACAAAATGACATGTTTATTTATTTATTTACCTAAAAATAAAACTTTAACTCTGGGAACATAATAATCACGCTATTTTTATAAAGGAGCGGGGCAGTAATATTATAAATTGCAAGGGAACAGCTATTTCAACAATATGTCAACGGGGAATTCAGCGGTAAGGTCAGGCGACCGTTAACCGCACTAAATGGTGCGAGTTCAAATCACATAATATTGTTTTAAAAAATCGTAAAATTCTTTTTTTTTAGTTTTTGCATTTTTTATGTGCATTAGGAACGATACTGTTATGAAATCTGAGAACTTCACATGTCCTATCTAATTGTATGGAGAGTTTCACACCAATATTACTAAACAGATTGATTGGCGGTACAACAAGCTACACTATCATGAAGTCAAGTCAAACTTTTGGTTCTAAGCTATATCTTACCAAGCACATTTGTTGTAGGTAATTCTTAGTTTTGATCCTTGCTGCTGTTACCATATTTTTTTAAGTGCAAAACTAATGTAGTTGTCTGTTAAATTAACGACAATTTAGTTTTATTCATAATTTAATTAATTTGGGTAAATAATATGTAGTTTCCGTTTTCTAACTAGATGGCGTTGGCGTCGAGTTAGATCGCGCTATGGTTTTGTTCCAAAAATGTGATGTTTATAGGTGTCGATGTGCCGCTCTCATCCTATAGAAACGGGGGTTACCTTTGTTGTCTGTGTTGGTTGATGTGTTTAATTTTCCTGTTGGCCTTCACAGAGTACTTTTTGATAGACTGAAATTGGCTTTTTTCAGACTCTGTGAAGGGGACAACTTTGCTAGATCACTTACCTATGATGAGGTGCCGTCGTACTACACGTACGACAAGCAAAGAGGTGTATTTAATCGACGTCGATGCGGACACGCCGTGGACGGGTTTCCGGAATTTTTTAAGGACACCGCATTGGGACGGGTTTACACTGTGCACCCAAATAATGGCGAGTGCTATTATTTGCGAATGTTATTGCACACAGTGCGGGGCCCAACATCATTTGCGTTTCTAAGGACAGTCGATGACATTGAGTATCCCACATACCGCGCTGCTTACGTAGCACGCCACCTTCTCGACGGTGATCAGCACTGGGACAACGCACTTGAGGAGGCCAGCATTAGTGACAATCTCAGTCGTTTGCGACATCTGTTTGTCGTCATGTTGGTGTTCTGCGGTATTGCAAATCCGCTTCTGTTGTGGGAGAAATATCGGCATCTTCTGTCCGAAGACTTCCTAAGAGGTCTGAGGCGCACTACTGAAGATAATACTGAGGCAACTGATGAGCGCGTTCTAAACAGTTGCCTTAGTTCACTTCAAGATATGGTAATTTCGATCTGCGGCAGTTCTCTGGTGGATTATGGGCTACCGACTCTACAACATCTGGATGTACAAGAGCTTGGAAACAGAGAGTACAACTCTGAAATAAATTATGATCCATGAGCTATGAGTACCGTCGTCAATGACCATGTCTCTAAGTTTACCTCAGAGCAAAAGCAAATTTTCGACACCATCCTTGACTCGGCTCGGCCAAGGTAAAATGTTTTTCTTGGATGCTCCTGGTGGAACAGGGAGAATATTTGTCACCGCTGGCATTCTCGCAGAGATCAGGAGGCAAGACAAGATTGCCATTGCAGTAGCATCGTCAGGAATCGCCGCAACACTGCTTCCTGGTGGCAAAACAGCGCACGCAATGTTTAAGATTTCCATAGATTTAGAGAGTAATGAAACACCTGTTTGTGGAGTGTCACGCAACAGTGACAAAGGGCGCGTGCTTAAAGATTGCTGTTTAATCGTGTGGGATGAATGCATTATGGCGAACAGAAAAGCAGTAGAGGCAGTAAACAGGACTTTGCAGGACATCCGCAGGAACCAGCAAATGATGGGTGGCGTTACAGTTCTGTTTAGCGGCGATTTCCGACAAACGCTGCCTGTGGTGACGCGAGGAACTAGGGCTGATGAGGTAAATGCTTTGTTGAAATACTCTTTCTTATGGCCACATATTCATAGGTTGCGCTTTTTTTTTTTTTTTTTGCGGATGGGAAATCATCAAATGACTCCTCCCGCTCTGGGTGGAGCGGAAGGGAGTGTCAGACTCTTACTGACTAAAACGCACCCGTGTTCCTTCCTTAGCCCTTTATGTTCCGGGCCAGCGGTAACCCTTTCGGACAATCCCGCTGACCCGGCAGGCTTCGGCCGTAAGGGGCCCCTCCTCGATGCTGACATCTCTTTGAGGCGCGCGTGGAACACGTACGCGCCGTCCGGCACGGGCCTGGTCCTGATCGGACGGTGAGCTACCCATTATTCTCCGCCCGCAGGCCCGCGCCTACGGTGGCCGGGAGTCGTCACGCGGCTCCCGACGCCCGGAGCGTCTCCCGCGGCGGCTGGGACGGGAGGCTCTCTCCCTGAGCCGTCCCGCCACCTCCTTTGCTAGCATGACTGCTTCGCAGAAGGAGGTGACTGCCTCCCACTTCCTCTCGCCCCGGACCATGGCTTGCACCAGGGCCGGACGCGAGAGGTCGCCGTCGCTGCCGATCGCCTCTTCAAGGACACGGCGGTGGTCCGCCCAAGCGAGGCAGACCTCCACCGTGTGCTCCACCGTGTCCTCTGCGCTTAACGATGAATTTGAGAGTACATCTTGGCGGGAATGTACACGCCCAAGAATTTTCTGATGTTCTCTTAAAATTGGGTGAGGGAACGGTACCAGTAGACGGTGGCCAGGTAGTTCTACCTGAGATACTTGGGAGAGTGGTGTCCACCTTTGAAGACTTGATTCGCCTGGTGTACGGGGACATCAATAGGATACCGCACCAACATAATTCTTGGGTGTGTGAACGAGCCATTTTAACACCCAGAAACGACCAAGTTTCAATGATCAATGAATGCATTCTCGCGGAAATTGAGGGAAATGAAGTAATCTACACTTCAATAAACACTGTTGTCGACCAAGATGACGCCACACATTACCCCGTAGAATTTCTCAATTCCCTCAGTGCAAGTGGAGTACCAGCGCACACCATTAAGTTAAAGGTCGGTGTCCCAATTATGCTTCTTCGGAAACTCACTCCGCCGAAACTGTGCACTGGGACCCGGCTCAAAGTTGTCTCGCTGCAGAGAAAAATCATTGAAAAATCTTCAATTTTGACGACCCCGTTGTCGCTGGCATAAGCAACAGGATCCGCGTACGAAGTCGCGGGCAGAAGCTAGTAAATAAATAAAATAAAATAATTTATTTCAGACAAAAAAGTCCATAGGCAAGGCAAGGTTGTTAGTTACAAGAATTTAGCTTATAACTAATGTTAGTAATTTAAAAAAGTAAAAAAAAAAGAAGAAACTAGACACACCGCCTACCCCTACACAGTATGCTCATCGGTTTCGCAACACCTACTGAGTTCTGTGAACCTACTGAGCAGGTATCGGTTCTCTCGCCAATCATCTTCAGGACGCTATTCGGGCTCACCGACGCAACTTTATTACGCATAATTGCGTAGAAGTCATCTACGCGGGCGTCAGCAGTCTATATGTATGAGTTTATCTTTATTATTATCAACGTTTAACGTTAGATGCTAGCTCCATACAGTTATCAGCAACACGCTTGCTAACATGGACGCGCTTCTCGTTCTCGGGTCCTTGATAACGATAATCTTTTATTTATTATATTTAATATCTAAAAGGAAGTTCGGTTATTGGAAAAAAAAGAATGTGCCCTACGTCGAACCAGTGCCGCTTCTGGGCAACTACGGAAGATATATTTTGCAACGAGAGTATCCTGGTCAGGTGATACAAAAACTTTGCCAAAAGTTCATCGATCAACCTTACTTCGGAGCTTTTTACGGTACGGAGCCTGTTCTTGTGGCGAACAGCCCCGAGATCATCAAACATGTGATGACTAAAGATTTCTACTACGTCAACGGCAGGGAATCCTCCAACTACTCAGAAAGTGAACTTGTCACCCAAACTTTATTCTTTAGTGCCGGTGACAGATGGAAAGTAATTCGTCAAAATCTAACTCCACTCTTTTCTTCCGCTAAGATGAAAAATATGTACCATTTGATAGAAAACTGTAACATCGTCTTCGAAAATATGCTTGACTATGAAATCGGTATGTCCGACGTCATGGAAATAAGACATGCCTCCGCGAAGTACACTATGGACTGCATATGCTCAGCAGCTTTTGGAGTGGAGTCCAACACCATGACCCAAGAAGAAAATAACCCCTTCAGTTTCATGGCAATCGAAATATTCGAGGCTACAACCTTTCGAGGCTTCAAACTCATTTTCAGGGCCATATGGCCTGCCATTTTCTACCGACTGGGACTTCGAGTTTTTCCGCCAACAATAGACCAATTCTTCTCAAAACTGTTGAAAGGAGTGTTCGAAAGCCGAGACTACAAGCCATCACCGAGGAACGACTTCGTGGACCTGGTCCTGACTTTAAAGAATGAGGATCATATAACTGGGGACAGTATAAGCAACGCCAAGACTGGCGCTGAAAATAAGGTACATTTGAAGGTGGATGATGAATTGTTGGTGGCGCAGTGCGTCCAGTTCTTCGCGGCGGGTTTTGAGACATCGGCAACTACTATGAGTTTCATTTTATTTGAGCTCGCAAAGCACCAGAAGATGCAGCAACGAGCGGCTGAGGAAGTGGACGACTTTTTGCGACGTCACGGGAACCAAGTGAACTACGACTGTGTCCATGAGTTGCCTTACTTGGATGCTTGTATGTACGAGACACTCCGCAAGTATCCCGTATTGGGCAACCTCGCTCGCGAGGTCATGGATGACTACGTCCTCCCGACTGGTTTGAAACTAGACATAGGTGTCAAAGTCCATATACCAGTCTACCACATGCACCACAATCCTGAGTATTTCCCGGAACCAGAGAAATTCCAGCCTGAACGGTTCTTACCGGAGAATAAAGACGATGTTAAGCCTTACACGTTCTTCCCATTTGGAGCGGGTCCCAGGCTATGTATAGGTAATTATAATTCCCTACTTAATCATAAGGAACCTCGCGAACTGTCACTGCGTAGCCAAGACCACGACTTGTCGTAGTCCTGGCCACATAGGCTGCAACTAGTCGGGCAGCACGTATAGTTTGACCCAGCTTGTGCGGCCACTGAACTTGGTCATGGCCGCTTTGTGCATGAGATTTCTATGTATGTCGAGGGCAACCTAAGTTCCAGTCGGGGGTTGCGGAAGGATCGTACGGTTCCGCGATCCCCGGCGTAGGTGTGAGATGGAACACCGGGGTGGTTTTTAGTCAGTAAGAGTCTGACAGGTCCCGCCGCCCACCCCAGGGCGGTGGACATCCATGAGGATTTTCCACCCCAGAAACAAAAAAAAGGCAACCTACGTATGGATAAATCGGAGGCATCACCCTCCATCTTACTCCGTTTACTCCAATGATGAGAGCGTACTCAAATCGGTGGCTGATTTTTTGTAGGAGCAAAATGTAGGTCTCAACTCGTAGGACAAAACGTAGGGCAAAATAATCTGATCGATTGTAGGAGTTACAAAAAGTGTGCCGTGTGTGAGTGCGCTAATACGGCAACTACTGTTACGCTACTGTCATATTTACCTAAATTTATTGCTTTTTCAGGAATGCGTTTCGCAAAAATGCAAGTGATGTCTGGTCTCATCAGCATCCTGAAGAAGTACAGAGTGGAACTGGCTGACGGCATGCCGGAGACTCTGACCTTAGACTCCAGAACCATACTGACGCAACCTAAGGACCAGGGTATCATGTTGAAGATGATTAAACGAGAAGGTTGGGAAGGGAGGAGATTCGTTCGAGCGGAAAAGAAGACAAACGCATAATATTAGAAAGTAAACGATACATGAGGACATATTTTATAGTCTTCAAGTATTTGGCTCTCTATAGCTCCATCTCACTTTTAAACAAAAACAATGCCATAAGACTCCTGTAAACTGGGAAAATGATATCCATGACGAATTTGCATTTTTATGGCCGCCATCCTTGTTAATTAAACGTTGAAATCCCTTTAAATTTTGTGCATACATCCCTGTATATCAAAGCCCACGTTCTCAAGGACGTACCTACTGCACAGGATTTTCAGCTGTCGGTGTTGCGCCGAGGGTTGAGAATCCAACAGAGCGCATCCCAGCGCGTCAAAAAAACACATGTTAGATTTCAACTCTCGGCGATTTAAGCAGTGCGATGAAAATTCAGATGAAAAAAATAATAATAACTACAGATGAAAATTCAGTGCGCGAATAAAATCGCCGCGGGAGCAGCGCGCCCTTGCGAACTTGGGCTAATACGATAATACCACTAATACTCTAACACCAAAGGCACGGAAAACTCGGAAAAGTCAAGCTAAATTTGATATACATTTTAATTTTTAGATAACAGTTGTAAGTATAAATAAACTGCTGTTATGTAAAAAAAAGATTCTCTTTCCATATCATTCGTATTTCACATTTCTTAAGTAGATATAGTTATCATTGATAGGGCAAGATTCAATATTAGCAAAAGTTTTCGAATTATTATTCTTTATCTGTAACTTATAAAATCAATCCACTAATTATAAATTTTCTTAAGAATACAATGGCATCCTGGAGAACTACACTAAAATTACACACTAAAACAACAAACTTATCCGTAGACGAAATAGCGATTAAAAAGGGTGTTGTCCAAGGGGACTCATTAAGCCCTCTATGGTTTTGTCTAGCCCTGAATCCACTCTCCCGAGCATTAATCGAATCGAAATTAGGCTTTGATATTAAGAAAGGTAGGTCAATATTTACCGTTTACCTCTTACAGCAGCAATTACCTATTTATGTACAAATCACTAAACCTGACTTGATTTCCGTATGTCTTTTTTGGTGACCACTGAGAATCAGCGCTATGCTGTGAGTCCCCCAGAACTAGTGAAATGTGGGTGTAGTAAATGTATAGCTTCTGCCTAACCCTTAGGAGAATACAGGCCTGAAGTTATGTAGTAAAATCATCATTCTCCTGCCCTTATCCCAATGTATTTAGGATCGGCGCAACATGTCTTTTTCTTCCATACATTTGTCCGAATGACAGCTTGCCCGAAGTTAATGTCACATAATATCAAATGCCATAAAATTGAAATCCCTAAATACATTATGCCCAAAATTTGTTCATCATAAATATTACAATAAATAATACACAAAAGACCTAAAACCGTTTTCAATAAAAGTTACAAGTCATAAATTCATATTACTAATGTTTATTTATCCTAATAATTGTTTTGATAACATCAAGGACAATCTGAATACACAAAATGTAATTTTTTAAAGGCAATCGCAGCTAATATGAAATTAGCTTAGAATTTCTCTACAAATTAAAACTAGGCATTGTATCCTTATAATTACGACTACAATTAATGTGTCTACGTTTAAATAACATTTTTTATAATTAAAAATTATCTGATTTTGTATTACAATTGTTTATTTTACCAAATCCAACTGAAACAATACATAAATAGATGCAAAAGCAATATGGCTTTTGTCACGGCTCCGGCAGCAAGCATGCAGCATCTAGTATGCAGCATGCAAGCAAGCATGCAGCAAGTATGCAGCAAGCATGCAGCAAGCATGCAGCCAGCATGCAACATGCAGCAGGCATGGTTTCTGTCACGGCTCCGGCGCTGCGGTTCTCCGGCGGTCCCACGCGTGCTAATCGTCGCAGACGGCTTTCGCTCACCACCACGGCTACGGTTCGCGATTTTAAATTACACTCTAGGGGTAGGGCAGACTATACTGCGTGGGGTCGGATTTACAGCGATTCGTTTCTGTCACTAAAACTAATTTTTAGAAAAGTTTTTGGAGCTAACAATTTTATTATAAATGAACATTCGGAATAATACACATTATAATTATAATACAATACTTAGGACATATGACTTTCTTTCATGCAAAATTAGGAGATTCAATTACTATAGTACTCGATATTATGACAGAATAGATTTAGAAGTAAAGATAATTATGTAAAACAACATTTCGAATTTTTGAACAACAATATGATTTTAACTGAAGTTTATAGCAAACGTTTTATGGATAATGATTTTCGGACAAACAATTTCAGGAGAAGAAAGGGGGGGTACCCATCGACATTCACACTCAAAAATTTCCTCACGACATTTTCCTCGTTATGATAAATACCTAAATAAATAACAAACGACGATGACGACGTTCATCTACATAAAATGTAAAGTGCACTCGGCCACTTACGTGTCATTTACTTACGTGTATATGATTATTACAGTAACAACCTACCTACTAAGGTGTAATTAGCTCCGTGACTGTCATTTGTATTGTTTATTAAATGGTAGGTACGTTCATGTGCTATTAAGTCCGCTTCTAAGTTCTTTTCAAACCATACGTGATTTAAAGTCATGGAAATTAATTGTAAAGCGAGTTGATTAGCAACTTTAATTGTCCGTATTTAAATCAACCACAGTCACAACTGTCAGTTTATTGAAATGGCTATAACACGTTTTATTGAAGTACGGTACGTGTTTATTCGCTGAGCAATTAATTTTCCTGATTATACAACGTAAACTGTGTAAACGGGTCCCCCCTTTATAGCAGAATGTTTTATGTTATAATATTATTTTACATAACAGCGTATAGCATAAACTTCATTTCGCAGAAAATCGTTTGGCATACACTCATTTATCATACATTCAAAACTCATAATTTTGTAAGTCAATCATCTTTAGGCATATATTTCAATCCATAATAATTAAAACCGGCCAAGTGCGTGCCGGGCCACGCACAGTGTAGGGTTCCGTAGTAGCCCGTTATCACAATGTAGTACGATTCTGTTGTTTTTTATTCTGAATAGGTAAATAAAAAAAAACATATTTTGCTTTTCAATGCAAGTCTGTACCCCGTTATAAACAAGCAACTACTTCATCTTAGTCACTTTAAAGGATTAATGCTAAGGATTTTGTATTTGGTACAAAATTATCCAAACCCAAGTTCAACGACTGTTACTGCTAAACTAATAAAGTTATCTTAACCGCTATACCTTTAAAGTTCATGAAATGCACTATCATTGTGAATTTTTCCAGATTTTTCAAGCCAGCAGTTTAGGTTTTAGAGGGGGGAGACAAACTGGAACAAAAATTTGCACTTTAAAGTTTAATATTTCGTAAATGGAGCATTAAATCGAAAAATAATTTTAGCAACCCCCAAGTCATTTTAGAAGACCTATTCAACGATACCCCATACGATGGGGTAGACAACGAAAAAAATATTCATCCCCACTTCACATGTAGGGGAGCTACCCTAAAAAAAAAATATTTTACAAAATTTCATTTTACCACTTTGTCGGCGTAATTGATATACGCACTCCTACAAAATTACAGCTTTCTAGTACTAACGGTCTCTTAGAAAAACCTCGGACAGACAGACAGACGGACATGACGAAACTATAAGGGTTCCTTGTAGGAAGTACGGAACCCTAAAAAGTAGAACCATCATGTCGCAGAAAGTTCACAGTCAGAATCGTCTTTTGGCATACGTGAGTTCGTGCGAAGGGGTCACAGTTTTAACCAAACCATTTTTTATAATAATTAATTAAGTCAAGTACATAGGCGCGGGCTGCTTACACAGATGAGAATTGAGACGAGGACGGAACGCAGACGCTGCAATAGTATAATGTAAATGTAGATAGAAGAGCAACGCGCCTGCGTCTTGTCCTTTCCGTATGTTTTGAGCCAGATCGCGTTAATTTTGTGTGAAGATTATTGAAGATACGTGAAGCGGACGAGACGTGACGTAAGAACAAATGACAAAATTATATCGACATTCCAAAAACAATGAATATCTAATTAATAAGAACAATCTAGAAATGTCAAAATATTTGTTAGGATATAAGTAAGATAGTTATTATGACATCTCAGGGTTATTGTCAACAGAGATAAATATTGTGTACACAATGACATGTAAAAAATAATCAACTGAACAAGCGTTACTTAAATGATTTGTCATCATAACTCAGCACGCGGCGACCGAAGCAAATAATATCCGGCTTATCATATGTGTACCCTTGACCGTCGTTATGAGTGGGTAACACACTATCAGTTTCAGTAGCAATAGCTTTCATTTTGACAGTTCAACAACATTCATTGCGTTATTTGTTGAGCAGACACGTTTTCCTGTCCTTTTTTAGCATGGGGATCCATGGTTGCCACCGCTACAAACACTGATCAATAGTTGTATAACAGTTTTCGTTCATTAAGTATCTTCTGTCTGTGTGGTGCCGGACTTAAAGAATTGCACCACCCCTTACTCCCCGTGGGTGTCGTAAAAGGTGCCTAAGGATCTTACCGGAGAATGGGCAGCAGCGTTCTCTATTTATTCCACCATCATACCATACTGCGATCGCCAACCCGCCTGCCAAGCGTGGCGATTATGGCAAACCCCCCCCCCCCCAAATTGGGGGAGGCCTATGTCCAGCAGTGGACGTCTATCGGCTGAAACGACGAAGTATCTTCTCATACCTCGACATTGGCAAAATCATCGAACGTTACCGATGGAGCCAGAACCTTAAAAAAATAGAATAGAATAGACACGTTTTTCAAATACAGGAAGCAATGGATTAGCAATATCCCTCAAAATTATTCAGATTGAGACTAATAGTGTGTTACGCAATTAGGATAGGTACAGATACTCGAAAGTCTGTCAAGCAATCTTACCAAGGGTCATTGTTTATGCTAGGGCATTGTTAACATTGCCACGGTAACGCGAACTACATTTAAGAAATTCAAAGGGATTTGAAGGTCCGCGGCATAGGTAACACTACTGTCGCGCCATTTTGAAAAAAATCAAAATGGCGCGTCAGTAAGTGTTGCATTCCAGGATGCTGAGGGGCCCGTGGCTAAATAATAACAGTCGCACAGGTCTATCGATCAGGTTAAGCTACGCTCACCGCGGTTGGTCTGTGGATGGGTGACCATCTTTACATACCGTGACCCCTCCGTGCCTCGGAAAGCACGTAAGCTGTTGGCCCGGCTGTCATTCGTGGATCTTGATAGTCGTTACGGGTCGTCAGAAGCCCGAAAGTCTGACAACCAGTCTTACCAAGGGTATCGTATTACCCAGGTTTGTGGAGGTCAGATAGGCAGTCGCTCCATGTAAAATACTGGTTTTCAGCCGCATCCGGTTAGACTGGAAGCCAACCCCAACTTAGTTGGGAAAAGGCTAGGCAGATGATGATGATGCTTGCATTCGGCTAAGAATCTTCAAATTAGGCTAACAATCAGCACTTTTTGAACGTAAATATGACATAAAAGACCAACCATCACTTTCTACTGTTTTAGCTGGAAAGAAGAAGTGGTGCAACAAACTACCTAATTGCTCATCTGTCTGTTGAGTTAGAAGAACTTGATTCTATGCAACAGTATGGAAATTAATAGAGGGTATGCCTGCGATAGGACATAATTATGCGATAGTCTCATTTTCATTTCCAACAAAACGTGTGGGAAAAGTATTTTGTGATTTCTGACTTTTCTAGTACTCAAACCTCAGTTACAATATGTACAATATGATGATGCAGCTACAGAGGTTTTTGATCCTTATACGAAACAGGATCGAGTTTTTGTGAAAATTGCCCATTTTCCTGCTGACTGTACATTATTTTCAAAATCTGTGAATGCAAATCAACATTTCTCAAAAAGTTAAAGTGAATACGCAGTGGTAGACCGCGAAATTCAATTTTTATTTCGTTTTTTTGCAATATACGGTACTGAATATTTATTCGCGACTATAATAGACGTGTATTTCAGAATTATAGTCATATCTTTAATTTACATTTATTCCATAAGCACTTTTCCATATGAGATTTGTTCTTAAGATTATAATTCTGTAAATACGTACCTGTTATAGTCGCGAATCATGTTTTGATCAAGATACAACCTGACACTGAACTGAAAATTGCAAAAAAACGTAAGAAAAATTGTAATTCGTGGGCTGCAACTACGCA
Organism: Mesoligia furuncula; assembly: GCA_916614155.1. Lineage (NCBI taxonomy): Eukaryota > Metazoa > Arthropoda > Insecta > Lepidoptera > Noctuidae > Mesoligia > Mesoligia furuncula. The sequence continues at coordinate 4,700,412 of OU744810.1, forward strand.
TTCACCTTAAGGAAAATCTCCTAACAACAATTTCCTGTTGCTACCGCGCGTCCATGTGTTCGTGCGGCTGTTCTCGCTCGTTGCATGGAGCCAGTCTTCTATAAATGATTTTATTTTTGTAAGTAGGTTTATACAAACATTTTCACACGTCAATCATGTTTTTTTTAAAACTAGATGAGGTCGGCGTTTCCTATCTGACTACTCTGAGAAGAAAAGCCGAAACAAACTCAGAGGTCACAGTCTCTTTTAAAGTCCAAACATAATCTTGGTCAGGTTATATGAAGACCATGTAGATGTCTGAGACGGTCTTTTGAGTAAAGAACCACACAGATTGAGAGGATCTGTCCAGTCAGTGCACGCATTTGTCAGAAATCGTGCAGCTCAACTCAAGACTTAAGGAGCTCAACGATATACCTATCTATTCTCTGCCTTAAACCACGAGTTATTCTTGCGAGGTCGCGGTCCGAACCTCCTTGACTAAATACGGCAAGGTTACGAAGTTTGTAGGGGTGTCCCTTGTCACTTGGACGGGTAGAAGTGTGGGCCGACTTGACAGGTGGACCCTCGTGTCGGTCGCGGCTGTTCTACTGACCGACATACTTCTATATGTACACGCGACGAAATAGAGAATAATCGTGATATATACTGGACGAGCTTTTGCCGCGTGGTTGTCGCGTGTTGGTGCTTATCCCATAGGAATGTCCTTCCGGGGTTAAACATAATATGTGTTTAATCCAGGTTACAACTGTAGCGAAGGGTAAATTTTTGTAAGAGGTAAGCCGGAGTAGATATCTTTAATATGATTGTATGATTTGTCTATAGACTACTGACTGTGCCAGTTTTCAAAGAGAAGCTGGTAGGAATCAAGTTGTATGGAACCTTTGCCATTGCCAGGTTATAATTTATCTGTGTGCAAAGGGGCTTAGAGATCCGTTGCATACCTACCCTGTCCGCCAGTTTTTTTTTTTTTTCAAAATGTTGGCCGCGCCTTAAACCTATAAAAATCATCTATGCAACAAGATTTAAGCAAGTTCATAAAATATGGATGTCACGTGATCAACTTTGCCGCGGTTGGTCCGTGGATGGGTGACCATCTTTACTTACCAAGACCCCTCTGTGCCTCGGAAAGCACGTTAAGCCGTTGGTCCCGGCTGTCATTCGTGGGTCTTTGACACTGCGTTACGGGTAGTCAGAAGCCCGAAAGTCTGACTGTGGTATTACCGAGTAACTGGTCGCCACGTGTGAAGGCCGCAGGAACCCGTTGGATGCGGAAAGCACAGGACCGGTCGAAGTGGAGGTGCTTGGGGGAGGCCTATGTCCAGCAGTGGACGTTTTTCGGCTGAAATGATGATGATGATGATGATGAGTAACTGGTGGAGGTCACATAGGCACTCGCTCCATGTAAAATACTGGTACTCAGATCCGGTTAGACTGGAATCCGACCCCAACATGGTTCGGAAAAGGCTAGGCAGATGTTGACGTGATCAACTTTGAACGTTACAAACGTACGTAACGCTTTACGGTGTTTGGTCCTAGTATATTTTCCGTTTGCATTGATGTCAGCAACTTATATAAATAAAATTCAAAGTCCTGACTGAGATTGACGACTCCCGGCCACCGTAGGAGCAGGCCTGCGGGCGGAGAGTAATGGGTAGCTCACCGTCCGATCAGGACCAGGCCCGTGCCGGACGGCGCGTACGTGTTCCACGCGCGCCTCAAAGAGATGTCAGCATCGAGGAGGGGCCCCTTAGGGCCGAAGCCTGCCGGGTCAGCGGGATTGTCCGAAAGGGTTACCGCTGGCCCGGAACATAAAGGACTAAGGAAGGACACGGGTGGGTTTTAGTTAGTAAGAATCTGACACTCCCTTCCGCTCCACCCAGAGCGGGAGGAGTCATTTGATGATTTCCCATCCGCAAAAAAAAAAAAAAAACCTCACTGAAATATCAACGCACAGCCTAAACCGCTGGTCCTAGAGACATGAATCGTTTTATATAGGTTTCATGGGTGGCCGCCATTTTGAAAAAAAAAAACAAAATGGCGCGACAGTATGTATGACAGGCTCCTTAGAAACATCTTCAATCCCCTTTCATCCAAATCCGTTTCGTTTTTGCACCAATCTGGAACTTACATCCAGACAAACAGACCAAAATTCTAAAAACTATATTTTTGGACTAACTATATTTTTCTCAGACTCGTTCCACACCCGCAGGATGATTGTGTAATAGACTATCAGTAGCAATGGGTTTAATTTTGACAGCTCAACATCATTCATTGCGGTATTTACGTTCGTTGTTGAGCAGACACATTTAACACGCTTTTATTAGGTCGACCTGTATGTAACTAACTATATAATGAAATCTAAGGTAACTAATTTAACCGTCTTCCAAGGGTCGTAGAGTAATGAAAATTGGCAGCTGTATGTAGTTCTGATGACAATACAGTAATATGGTACTGTCGAACTGATCTGATGGTGGAGCCGGAAGATATGAACTGGAACTTCATGATGGAAAATCGTATCATAGCTGTTTTGGATTTCTTAGAAAAGTCTTGTAAGCGTGTTTTCCTAATTTCGAACATAATTATGCTGCAATGGATTAGCAATATCCTTCAAAATGTTTCAGATTGAGATTCATAGTGTGTTACGCAATTATGGTGCCGCATGGTAGCAATGACTTTTTTTCAAATATTCAATGTACAGACGCCAGCACATCAAGCTATCCGAAACTGTCAAATTTTCCCAATCAACTTTGAATCTTACGCTTTAGCGATAAAGTTAAAAATCTATTAAAGAAATTTGACAGATTGTAGTAGCTTGATGTGCTGGCGTCTGTACAGTTTAACCGCTTGTGTGCCGTAATTAAAGACACAATTAAAAAGCCGTTGTGTCTCGCGTAGATCTACGTTCCGGCACACTAAGGGTTAAACATCCTTACTATTTTATTACATAATGTAGGTAGACTTTACGGGTTTCAGATATGTCTGTTTCAGCAGTCACTACATCATCAAGGTATTCGTCGGTCAATAGAAAAGAAATGTAATGCAGAATCGAAACGCCCTGAATAAAACAATCATTAATATTTTTAGGGTTCCGTACCCGAAGGGTAAAAACGGGACCCTATTACTAAGACTTCGCTGTCTGTCCGTCTGTCTGTCACCAGGCTGTATCTCAAGAACCGCGATAGCTAGACAATTGAAATTTTCACAAATTATGTATTTCTGTTGCCGCTATAACAACAAATACTAAAAATAAAATAAAATGAATATTTAAGGGGGGCTCCCATACAACAAACGCGATTTTTTTGCTCGATATCGAAAATGGCAAAAGGTAGGCACTTGAAATATTCACAAAGTACTCAGTTGTATTTTTACTTTAATAATAAGTAATAAAAATAAAATAAATATTTAAGGGGGGCTCCCATACAACAAACGTGTTTTTTTCGGCGTTTTTGTCTTGTGGTAATGGAACCCTTCGTGTGCGAGTCCGACTCGCACTTGACCAGTTTTTTCATCATTCAAAGGATTTATTCCGGTCTGATCCCCTGAACCCCCCTCCCCCCTCCTCGATTCCCTGCTAGTTCGTCTTCTGTTTTAATCTCTGATATGTGCCCGAAGCGTCGGAAAAATACCGATTATGTAAGAATCATAAGTATATAGATAGGTACCTATGTAGGTAGCTCAGGCATTTACTACCTATAGATAATCTAAGTGCGCAAAAAGTAAAGTAAATAGGAACTAAGTACTTATAGCTAATGATAGTATGATGTAATAGATATCTGAGGTCATCGGTAAACTTAAGACTAGAGATACCGCTGCATTCCACCAGCTTTTATGACAAGTATTTTACAATTAAAGCAGCGGGGTGCATATCTCAGGATTTGTCCTGAGATCTCAGGATTTAGGATTATGACCGGATTTTGTTAATCTCAGGATTTTCAGAATTTTCAATAAAATAAAAGTAGAATTTTTAGATCTTTTTATTAAGAAGGTACAAAACAGAAAATAATTTTCTTTATACTTATAGAGACTAATAAAAAATCAACTTTGGTCATTAAAATCAACACTTATTTATTTATGAAACTTTCAACTACATAGTTTTTCGTATTTTTTGTTTTGTAATGATACCTTACGGGAGGTTCGCTCCCTGCTGCCACCCGCGCCAACGTGTGAGCATGACCCCCGGGAGTCCTCAGTGCACAAAATTATTAATACAATCATCATCTGCCTAGCCTTTTCCCAACTATGTTGGGGTCGGCTTCCAGTCTAACCGGATGCAGCTGAACACCAGTATTGGAGCGACTGCTTATGTGACCTCCACAACCCAGAAACTGGGTAATACGATACCCCTTGGTAAGACTGGTTGTCAGATCTTCGGGCTTCTGACTACCCGTAACGACTGTCAAAGATCCACGAATGACAGCCGAGACCAACGGCTTAACGTGCTTTCCGAGGCACGGAGGGGCCGTATGTAAAGATGGTCACCCATCCACAGACCAACCGCGGCAAGCGGAGCTTAACCTGATCGATCGACCTGTGCGGCTGGTATTATTTAGTCACGGGCCCCTCTGTTATCCCTTTTATATATTATTTTATTAATAACAAAATTATTAATAAAAAAAAAGTAATTTATAAAATAAAAAAACCCGACTGCGAAACTGAAAAGCTACAAACAAGCCCATTTTAAATTAAATAAAAGTTGGAAGCAGGCGGGAGCCATACCATTTTTATTATATTTTCAAATTCAAATGGGTCCCGCCTGCTTCCAACTTTTATTTAATTTAAAATGGGCTTGTTTGTAGCTTTTCAGTTTCGCAGTCGGGTTTTTTTATTTTTTAAATTACTTTTTTTATTTCCAGCTTTTTAGTTTACAAATGTGAAAGATTTCGCAAACGATTTAGTTCTTGGTACGTGTTTTTTACGATTTGTCACTTCGAATTACTTTTAACCTTAAAAATTATACATATTTTTGCAATCACCTTTTAAAACCCTTTATTTTGATACCCCACTCGACAAGTCTCGAGAAAAAAAAAATTTTTTTGAAGATAATATATTGCGCCAAAAATAGGCCATTTTAATTTTTATTTTTCAATTTTGATATACCCAGTGTCACTCTCACAATTAAGACGAATCTAACGGCACCTCTCAAGCTGAATTCGATCAAGCCGTTTAGGCTACAGAGCGCGCCAAAGAAATATACATACATACATACACTCGAAAAACATAACCCTCCTTCTGACGCAGTCGGGTAATAATATAACTTTTTATACAGTGTGTTAGGTTAAACGAGGGACATACTTTAAGGGAGTGTAGTACTCATGAAAATGAACAACTTTTAATATGGGGCGGACTCAAAAATATGACAAAAAAAACAGCTGTTCCCTACATTTTGTCCAGTTATGCGAACAGAAATGTATAGAGCGGCTGGTTTTATTTTCTCGATTTCAGTGTTGGTCTCTTAGTGAAAGTTGTTCATAATCATGGGTAGGGGAAAACGGGGTAATGGGAACCACTTAAGCGAGAATTCAAATTAAAGCTTATTTAAAAATAAAATCTTTATTGCAACCGCCTAATAACATAATTTACTTATTTATCTATAAACTGAGACCACTTTTAATCATTTTGTTTACCTACACACTTTGGTAATTAAAGAAGATAAAAAAAAACAGTTTTGGTCCCCATTGCACCGAGGTGATGGCAATTGTGATCAGCCTGTGGGAAATGTTGAATGAGAAAAAGTAAAACATCAAATAAACTAGAAATTATTATCACAATTTAAGTTGCAAATCACTATTTTCAGTGACAGACTAAATACACACAAAAATCTTATTAAAATACAATAGTAAATAAACCCCTTACCATATGGTTTATTATTACGAAAATTTACAACAAAATGGACACATGGCTGTCATTCGGAAACGCGTGCGCGGATCTAAATCGAGTCGTTTGTAACAATGGTGGGGAGCACAGGGCTGGGTGCAGAGGTCCTTCACGAAACTCTCAGATGCTTAGTTTTGTAGATGTCTGGGTGATCCCCATTGCCAGCTGATCCCCATTACCCGGTTTTCCCCTACTACACTCCCTTAAAGTATGTCCCTCGTTTAACCTAATACACCGTATACTAAATTACGTTTGAGAAAAAAATCTGAAATTGCGACAATTCTCAGGATTTTTTTAAGAAAATTAGGCTTTTTCTCCGGACTTTAAAGTTTTTCATCTGGTAACCCTAGGTGCGTAACACACTACAGCACAGTCTTTCATGTTGACAGTTCAATAACGGTTATAAATTATCTGTGTGCCAAACACAAACTTTTGCCTATATAATATTAGTGTGATACCTATACACCGTTACATTTTGATCGTTTTAATCCTTATAAGGGGTAATTGTACTCATCATTATGAACAACTTTTAATAAGAGCCCAACCTGCTCAACTCTGAAGTCGTGAAAGAAAAATCTGTTGATCCGTAGGTACATTATGTCGAGTTATGTTAGCATAAATGTATGGATTTTTTGGACAGATGATTTTTTTTTTCACGTAGTGTACCTACAATCATTCCTTATAAGGATTAAAACGATCAAAATGTAAGGGTGTACTATAGAGTGATAGCGTAGCAATATCCTTCAAAATCGTTCAGATTGAGATTGATCATGTGTTACCTACGCAATTACGGTTCTGTACGGTTATGGAATGCCATGCACGTGTCTATAAGGCGTGCTCAATCTTAGTCCACTTTTAAAATACGGGTAAAAAAAACCCGAATGCGGTAAAAAACTTAAGTTAAAAGAAACTGAAAAGCTAAAAACAAGCCCATTTTAAATTAAATAAAAGTTGGAAGCAGGCGGGACCCACATCATTTTTATTATATTTTCAAATTCAAATGGGTTCCGCCTGCTTCAAAACTTTTATTTAATTTAAAATGGGCTTGTTTTTTTTAGCTTTTCAGATTCTTTGAACTGTTTTTTTATTTTTTTAAATAACATTTTTTATTTCCAGCTTTTTAGTTCACAAATGTAAAAGATTTCGCAGACGACTTATTAGTTCTTGGTGGGTGTTTTTTTACGATTTGTCACTTCGAATTGCTTTTAACCATCTATGTTGAATATATTTTTGTAATCACCTTTTAAAACCCTTTATGTTTGATCCCCCACTCGGTAGGTTTTGAAAAAAAAATTTTTTTGAAGACATAATATGGCGCCAAAAATCGGCCATTTTTTTTTTTTTTCAATTTTGATATACCTACCCAGTGTCACTCTCACAATTAAGACGAATCTAACGGCACCTCTAAAGTTGAAATCGATCAAGCCGTTTAAGCTACAGAGCGTGCCGAAGAAATTTACATACATACACTCGAAAAACATAACCCTTCTTCTGGCGCAGTCGGGTAAAGACTAAAAATGATTTTTATTGAATACCTATTCAACAACGATACCCACGTGACATAGTTTGTTGACTTTCATTTTTTCCATTTTCACAATATGGCGTCCAGTAGTCGCCATATTAAATTTTCACTAACGTCATGTCTTTAGTGACACTCGCCGGACTAAGAGGAATCGATTGACGTGTGAATCATAAAAATCGGCCCAGGCGTTTGGTCTGTATAGTGCTTAAAAGGAACATACAAACATACATAGGCTGATAAACACATTACCACTCCTTTGCGTCGCGCAGTCGGGTAAAAAGCACTTCCTCTCTCTTTAAACATCATCATTACATAATAGTTCCTTGCTCTTGTTTCATGATTATTATTGCCTAGCAGCGCCTCGCGGCTTCACCCGCATACGTTTAGATACCGTGGGAATATCGAGATAAAAAGTATGTTATGTGTTGATCCAGGAAATGGTCTATCTATGTGCCAATTTTCATCCAAATCTGTTCAACGGTTTACGCGTGATTAAGTAACAAACATCCAAACATCTTCACAAACTTTCACAGTTTTAATAATTTAGTAACTGCGCCCCACGGTTTCACCCGCGTAAATGACGATTCCGTGGGAATACCGGGATAAAAAGTAGCATATTAATCCAGGGTATCAGCTACCTCCATACAGAATAATATCAAAATTGGTTGAGCGTAAAAAAGTAACAAACATATAAACACACCCCCACACACACACTCACGAACTTTCGCCTTTATAATATTAGTATGATATAGTAGGATTAGTAGGAAGTAGGATATGTATATGTTTTCTGTGTCTATGTATTTATTGTAATGTAAATACACCTACGTACACACTGACTATCTGCACTATTGTCTATCCTTCTCCCTTTAGTCCATCCAAAGGTTGTCTATCAAAAATCGTTTTTAACAATAAGACCGCCCATTGTCACCCCTTTTTTTTTGCGGATGTGAAATCATCAAATGACTCCTCCCGCTCTGGGTGGAGCGGAAGGGAGTGTCAGACTCTTACTGACTAAAACCCACCCGTGTTCGTTCCTTAGCCCTTTATGTTCCGGGCCAGCGGTAACCCTTTCGGACAATCCCGCTGGCCCGGCAGGCTTCGGCCGTGAGGGGCCCCTCCCTCCACCCTTTGTAAAACTTCTACATTTATGTATATAATTTTCTAAGTACATGTCGCAGCCAACTGGTTTAATTAGCCGTTTAGTTATCCGCCTAGCCTTTTAACTAAACGGCGGCCGTTCAACTAACGGCCTGAATGATATTTATTGAAGTTGAGGTTGGAACTGTAACCAATCTCGCGCGAGCCTAATTAAGTCAGGACAGGAGTAACTAAGCCAGGGTACCCCAACTAACTTCTTCACTGTGCGTGGTCCGACAAGTACTTGACCGGTTTTTAGGGTTCCGTAGCCAAATGGCAAAAACGGAACCCTTATAGATTCGTCATGTCTGTCTGTCTGTCCGTCTGTCTGTCTGTCTGTCCGTCCGTATGTCACAGCCACTTTTCTCCGAAACTATAAGAACTATACTGTTGAAACTTGGTAAGTAGATGTATTCTGTGAACCGCATTAAGATTTTCACACAAAAATAGAAAAAAAACAATAAATTTTAGGGTTCCCCATACTTAGAACCGAAACTCAAAATTTTTTTTTCATCAAACCCATACGTGTGGGATATCTATGGGTAGGTCTTCAAAAATGATATTGAGGTTTCTAATATTATTTTTTTCTAAACTGAATAGTTTGCGCGAGAGACACTTCCAAAGTGGTAAAATGTGTGTCCCCCCCCCTGTAACTTCTAAAATAAGAGAATGATAAAACTAAAAAAAATATATGATGTACATTACCATGTAAACTACCACCGAAAATTGGTTTGAACGAGATCTAGTAAGTAGTTTTTTTTTAATACGTCATAATTCGTAACCCGCAATTTACCTTTCATTCAATCAACACAAAAATAAAAAAAGCATTTAATTTCATAAACATAAACCTTATGCATAAACCCGGATGTTACGGAACCCTCGGTGCGCGAGTCCGACTCGCTCTTGCCCGGTTTTTTTTAATACTTCGTAAGTGGGGTACATTTTGAATATGGAGCCAATTTATGGCTCGCTCCCTCGCACAGCTACGGTTGAAAACCAGCCTAAAAACAGGATTTCAAATCTCCAAAAACCACATGTCACTGGTCATTAAACACTAAATAAACCCCTTTATTTGGAACCACCCTAAATGACGTTCATTCTCATCTATACGGCAATAGACACACGTTCCCACATTTTCTGTACTACGTTGCACGAACTATTTCCCAGAGACTTGGCAGTTTCCTGTAGCGGCTACGGAAGCGGACGACAGGCTCTTTGATAGTAATGTCCCGTGTGTCCCACTCCTAACAATGTTTAGTGTGGTACCTACATAGGTAGGTTATACTCGATCGTTTGTCTTTTGTCAACTAATAACAAGAAGGCCGAATGCTTTGGAAATGTGTAGGTAATAATAAGAAAATGCTGTGGAAAACATGCCTATGAGTACTTATGAAAGTTTCCCGGTTGTCAAACAAAAAACCATTGAACTGTAAAAAAATAATTGGAAGGACTAAATTAATTAAATTCTAAAAGTTACGTTCACTCTTTCAATTTTTAAAGCGCCTATTATTTGCGAAATTTCCAAAGCGTCAGTCAAACGGAATGTGCTCTAAAAATTTAATCAGGCGCGCGAAGGCCAGTTCAAAGGTGTCGCTTACATTAGCATTTTAAACAAAAAGCCAGTAATTAAGCGGAAACAAGGGGATCGGGGAACACTTAGCATTTGTAAACAAACAATGTATTTAGTTTCCCAGTGTCAGGAGTGATTAGCAACTCGGGTCAAATGAAACAATGAAATAGAGGAAAAACACGGATATCTGTAAGCAAAAACAGATCGTCTTTTATTTTGTCGGTTAAAAGGCTGCGGATTGAAATATTTCAGTTCATTCGGCATAATAACATTTTATGGTTCCTTTAATTTAAGTTGACCAAACTGACCAATGAAGGGTTCCGTAGTTGGAATGAATTTATTCCAAGAACAAACTTAGCATTGTAGTTGAAAAAATGTTTATCGATATACGTCATGGTCAATTCTCCAACTGCAAACGTAAGTTTGTAATCAAGATTTCTAATTTTTTTATTTGATACTAATTATCGATTTCCAGACTTGACTTCCTTCTTGCCTTTCATGATTCAACGAGTATCAAAATATGTCGCATAAATGGCCGTATTTTTTATTACGTTGACTTAGAAGCTAAAGCTAGAACTATCCTATTTTTAGTTTATTTACCTCATTTACTGAAAAACCGACCACAAATGGTGTTACTTGCTGATGACACATCACTGATTTTTAAAGTAAGCAGACGTGCACAGGAGCTTGACGACGTAAATAACGCTATGCTTGTGGTCCATAATTGGTTTACTGTAAATAATTTGGTATTATATGAGAAAAAAACTAAACGTATTAGATTCGATTTACCGAATGTTAGAAGTAGTGAATGTCATGTTGTATTGAATAAGGAGATACTTGAATTCGTTGATAATAGGGTTTTCCTGGGGATCACGCTTGACTCAAAGCTACAGTGGGGTCCGCACTTAACATCACTTGCAGGGCGGCTAAGTTCAGCCACTTACGCTATTTGGAAAATTCGCCAATTAACAGACATGGATACCGCGAGACTGGTCTATTTTAGTTACTTTTATAGCATCAATTTGTCTTACGGTATTTTGTTGTGGGGACGGGCTGCAGATATTGATTCTTTCTTCATTATGCAAAAGAGGGCTGTCAGAGCCATCTACAAGCTCAGCAGATGCGACTCTCTACTGGAACTGTTTAAAAAATTAACATCATGACGGTTCCTTTATACAGGGTTATTGATAAAATATTAACAACCTCTTAAGAGGTCATTGTACTCATCACTATGAACAACTTTTACTGTGGGACCAAACCTGAAATCGCAAAAAAAAATCTGCTGTTCCCTACATTTTGGCGAGTTATACGAACATAAATGTAGGGAACAGCTGATATTTAATTCGCGATTTCAGGTTTGGTCCCATTGTAAAAGTTGTTCATGATGAGTACAACGACCTCTTAAGAGGTTGTTAATGTTTTACCAATAACTCTGTATTATATTGTACGTTCGAAAAATCTACATCATTTTAGTAAGATAAGTGACAGGCATAATTTTAACACTAGAAATAGGGACAAATTAGATCGACCGCGTTTCAGATTGTCTAAAGTAAAAACTTCTTATATGGGTTACTGTGTAAAATGTTATACCTAATAAAATACCACTCGATATTCTTCAACTAAATGAGAAGAAATTTGAAACATGCATTAAACGCACACTATGTAGACAAGCATTGGATGATTATATCGTAGATAAAAATGCTTGGCTTAATGCTGGTCCTGCTCCACAGGCAGTTTTAACTAGTGAGCCCAAGTGCCTGCCAGGCACTTGGGCTCACTAGTTAAAATTTCAATATTTGGAAGAGGTGCTTCCCTTTTTCTATTTTAGTGTTTCTGACATTACGAACATAATTTATTTTTTATTTTATTCAATCAAGTTTTAATTGTTGAATACTTCAATATTAAAAAAATTCTCTTCCTGTTTGGTAGTAAAATTCTATTAATCTCTTAAATAAATTGCAAACTATAGTTTTGTATAATTTAGAAGCATTTTTTTTTTGTGTAAATGTAAGAACCAAATATCCGTTTATTATGATTTTGACTTGAAAGAGCATGGCAGTTGAGAATGTGTCGTGGTCCTTAAATGTCTCACTGATGGTGGCGCGTGTGTTGGATCATTCGGTTCCCTACAAAATGGTTGAGCTGGATGGTGCTGATCCACGCACCATGTTCGTGAACGGGCGCCGTCGGTTGAGACTAGTCATCTCTTAACTGCCAAGGCTTATTTTTAATCTTATATTTTGAATTGTTTCTTCATTTGTGTCTTTTTATTACATTGTTCTCGCTTATAGAAGCAACAAGAATAATGTATCCAGGATTTTGTAATGTCTTGATTTAAAAGTGTCCCTAGAGTTTCTTGCCCGTTCATCTCCATAGAGATTTACATTTTGGAACTGGCAACTAGCTTCAACTTTCTGACTAACTGACAGACTATTTATTTTTGACAATTCAAAAGCCTATACAAGGTTTAATTGAAATAAATGCTTTGAGTTTGAGTTTTGAACTCCAAGTGGATGTTGACCTGTGTATTTGATATTAATTTCAACTTGATAACTTCACAGGAACGCGTGGAGGCGTTTCTGGGAAAAAGGGTACTGACAGACAGACAACGAAGTGATCCTACAAGGCTCCGTTTTTTCCTTTTGAAGTACGAAACCCTTAAAAGAGTAAGAAAGGAATGTGAAATCATCATCATCATCATCATTTCAGCCGAAAGACGTCCACTGCTGGACATAGGCCTCCCCCAAAAGGAGGGGTTTGCCATAATTGCCACGCTTGGCAGGCGGGTTGGCGATCGCAGTATGGTATGGTGGTGGAATGCATAGAGAACGCTGCTGCCCATTCTCCGGTACGACCCTTAGTCGCCTTTTACGACACCCAAGGGATGTATGGGGTGGTGGTATTCTTTAAGTCCGGCACCACACAGACGAATGTGAAATATTAAAGTAATATTATTCTATTTTAAATCGATAGGTACAGACGCCCAATCGCACGCGCACATCAAGCTACCCGAAACTGTAAAATTTTCCCAATCAACTTTGAACCTCATGCTGTAGCAATAATGTTGAAAATCTATTAAAGAAATTTGACAGATTGTAGTAGGTTGATGTGCTGGCGTGTGTACATTAAATTGGTTTTTGCTAGATCCCCAAAACTATGAACTTAGGTATGGAAACAACACGTTAACATTCTAACAACAAAATAATCTCGTAGAAACATCGGAAAGAAAAACTCAAACGTGTATAAGTTGATAAGCAAACAGGGTCTGCAAAGGTTCGGAACTTTAACCAAACTCTCCAGTTGGGAAGTTGTTGGAGGTCAACACAGTTTGATGTGCCACGCGAGAGTGTTGCTATCAGATGACGGATGAAACTTATGGCTTTAGAGGAAGTAAAAGTAACCTTTACGATGTTTTATGTTATTATCAACATTTGATAGATGTTTTTATGACCGCGCTACGAGGTCACAAGCAAAAAATAACAGCTATTTTTCTCTTAGAAAATATCTAAGAGAAAAATAGCTGTTATTTTTTTAAATCTCGTTGGCGCTTTATGGCTTGCCTGAAAGGAGCTTTTATATATGACGATTTCGGGAGCATTCTGAGGGCCTAAGAGTGCCACTTTCGCAGAATCATAAAAGGATAACTTTATGAATCATAATGGACAGTTAACTGTTAAGTTAATCGTATCAATTCTCATTGGTGAAGGATTTTTCAGTTATTTTATTTTGTCTGTGCTAAAATACCAATCAATCCAATCCAAATCAAATCCCAATCTCTTATTCAGATTATACCTGCGTAGTGCAGCGAAGAAAAGAAAAACACGGACTGTCTTCGCCATATTATAATTCATAATGTTATCCTTTTATGATTCTACCAAAGTGGCCTTTTTAGGCCCCCATTATAATCCTGCAGCTATCCGTTCGGTTGTGACAGACTGCATTGTACAATTAATTTCGTGTCTGCCTGTGTGGCCCCGTTGTTCTTCAAAACACCCAACGGGTCTTAATACGGTTTTCACCACCATTTAGTGAATTTATTCCAGAAGATGAACATTAATGTGCAGCAGGGGCTGGTCGCTAATCACACTAATATTATAAACGCGAAAGTTTGTGAGTGTGTGTGTGTGTTTTATGTTTGTTACTTCTTCACGCTCAAATGGCTGGACCAATTTTGATAAAATTTGGTATGGAGGTAGCTGACACCCTGGATTAACATATAGGCTACTTTTTATCCCTATATTCCCACGGGATAGAAACTTATGCGGGTGAAACCGCGGGGCGCAGCTAGTAAGCTATAAATACAACGTGTTTTTTTTTTATATCCCATAACTCTAGGGGGTCATTGTACTCATCATCATGAATAGCTTTTGCTATGGAACCAAACCAGAAATCGCGAAAAAAAAAAAAACAGCTGTTCCCTACATTTTGACGAGTTAATGCGAACATAAATGTAGGGAACAGCTGATTTTTTTTCGCGATTTCAGGTTTGATCCCATAGTAAAAATTGTTCATAATGATGAGTAAACTGACCCCCTAGAGTTATGGGATATCAAAAAAAAACACGTTGTATAGCTAGTAATTTTTAGTTCGTGCAAAGATTAAAGAAGGAGAAGAACGCTCTTATTATTGGCACCTGTGCCGCTCAATAATTAATATAATTATACCGTAAAAAAAAAACTACACAGTCCAGCAGTAGTGGCAGCAGTTGCGCAGCTGTTTGGACTGGCAAAGTGGCAATGGAGGAAAATTTTCGAAAAAGACTGAACAGAAACCGTTGATTGTCCAAATATACACACATCAAAAGTGTCTAGGGATCAAGCATTTTTATGCGGATTTCTTGAGATTGAGATGTGGCTTTGTAATAAATTTATGATTTTATAAATTTATATGGATCCTTTTTGGTGCATTTCATAATTTGAATCAGGAACTGTGAATCAAATTCGAGTAAAAGATGAAAATCAGCTGTCAATATTTTCCCTATAAAAACATACAACGCATTGAAGACATTATTAGTGCTACTGTTTCCCTACTACTGATTAAAACCAACGTTATTATGGAGCGGCGACGTCATTTAAGCAGGGAAGAAATGCTCAGAGCCGTGGGAATGATAGAAGCTGGTTCCCGGCAACGTACTGTGGCTTTAGCTCTGAATACAAGTCAGAGTGTTATCAGTCGACTTTGGACACGTTACCGAAGCACTGGTACCGTGGCTGAGCGCCATGGAGGACGGTATCGCTGCACCACACGGAGACAAGACCGATACATTCAAATCTTAACTCGAAGAGCTCCAACAATAACCGCCATGATGTTAGCCGTGAGGCTTCATCACTCTTCAGGGAACTTAATTAGCGACCAAACAGTCAGAAACCGCTTGCATGAAGTGAACCTTCATTCCCGAAGACCGCTACGGGTACCACCTATAGCAATGCACAATCGTAGGATTCGATATCAATGGGCTCTTGAACACAGAAATTGGGCAGAAGAACAATGGCGTTTCGTGTGCTTTTCTGATGAGTCTCGTTTTGGTATGAGACGGGATACAAGACGTATACGACACTGGAGAACCCCTGGACGCCAACAGCGATTAAAATCCTGCCAGGAAGTCCATCCTTATAGTGGTGGAACCATCATGGTATGGGCGGGTATTTGGATCGGCGGAAGAACTGAGTTGATTTGGATCAGAGGCAACCTCAACGCTCAAATTTATGCTGAGACGATTGTATCAGACGTCATCGTTCCTCTACAAGTGCAAATCGGTCCCTTATTTCAGTTAATGCATGATAATGCACGACCGCACACCGCAAGAGTTGTAAGACAGACTCTCGCCGCAGCTAACATCAATGTCCTGCCCTGGCCTGCTCAGTCGCCAGACTTGAACCCGATTGAGCATGCATGGGATATGCTACAGAGAAGAGCTCTGCCGAATATGGAGGGTATCCAGTCGCAAGAAGACCTTTTTTTGTTGTTGCAACGAACATGGGCGGCCATTCCACAGCGTGATTTGGATGAACTCATTTTGAGTATGCCAAACCGATGTTCTTGTGTTGTTAGTGTTCGCGGTAGAAACACGGATTATTAATTGTTTAAGTTACCCAATAAAATTTTAAAGAAAACTGTTATTTCAGTCTTTTTTTCGAACTTTTGTGTTAGTGGTTCAAATGTCAAAAATCCCTTTATTAGGAAAATGGCAAATTTCTTTATTAATGCAAAGGTGACTTGGTTTATCGTTACTGTGACAAACGAAAACACTTTATTTGATGAATCCTTAAAGAAAATTTTAATTAATATCAATCAGGAGAAAAGTTATTGCAAAAATATATGTTGATCCCTAGACACTTTTGATGTGTGTATGTAGGTATAGTTAACAAAAAAGATAAGTATATAGGATCGTCGGATATAGTTGAAGTTTAGTAAGAAACCGATGGATCTTCTCGAATAAAATTTAATTTTATTAATAGGAAACAAACAGCTCATATATCAAATTAAATTTCAGTCGAAAACATCCATCGATTTCTTACTAAACTTCAACTATATCCGACGATCCTGCATACTTATCTCTTTTATTGACTGTACATACAACTTACAATATATCACTAAATAACACACAGATTACCGTCATCATCATCATCATCATTTCAGCCGAAAGACGTCCACTCCTGGACATAGGCCTCCCCCAAAAGGGGGGGGGGGGTTGCCATAATCGCCACGCTTGGCAGGCGGGTTGGCGATCGCAGTATGGTATGGTGGTGGAACGCTGCTGCCCATTCTCCGGTACATCCCTTAGTCGCCTTTTACGACACCCACGGGAAGAATGGGGTGGTGCTATTCTTTAAGTCAAGACAAGTCCGGCACCACACGGACAGTCCGGCACCACACAGATTACCGTAATAAACACATATAAATAATTATAGCAAATATTTTCTAACCATAAATTGCTATACGCTTAAAATTTATAAAAT
This sequence comes from Mesoligia furuncula, assembly GCA_916614155.1. Classification (NCBI taxonomy): domain Eukaryota; kingdom Metazoa; phylum Arthropoda; class Insecta; order Lepidoptera; family Noctuidae; genus Mesoligia; species Mesoligia furuncula. The sequence goes on from OU744810.1 coordinate 4,717,474, forward strand.
ATAAAAACTGTACCATACCTGCCTAGTTTGACATAAATACAGAGTGAATAACAAACTCACCCAGAGCTCCAGCTATTTTTAAACCTGCAGAATATTCCCGTTCTAAGATAAATATCACCGCAAGTTTGTAACTTATCTTGGGGTAGAAACACACCTGAGCACTTTGTAAGTTTTCCACTTTCCGTGTATTCACGTGGTGGTGATAAATATCTAGTGGGCACATGGGACTATGTCTAATAGAATAGTTTTAGGAAATTCAGGAATATATGTCAAAAAAACTTAGATTTCATTTCTGAGTAGCAGCCTGGAGCCGGGATTGGTGCTCGGTTGATGACAATAGGCTCGCCCTCGCAACTGCCTAAGTGAACTGGGTGTACTAAGAAAGAAAGAAAGAAAGAAAATAAGTTTCTTTGCGGCAAATATGACGCATAAAAATAAAAACAAACAAAATAACAATTTGGGAGAAAGGATGCGACACATCTACGCAAAACGGCCATCGCTCAACATAATGCTAAGACCCTATACGAGCCAGAGCCCCAGCGCTGGTTTTCAGCGACAGCCGGCGTTGACGTGATGACGTCAACCAGTGCAGCATACGATTAGATATAAATAAAAACAACAATCAAATCTCTAAATAGATCTCTGCCTAATATTTCGGAGATTACAGGCGTCATGTTATGTTAAACTTAGATCATTTGATTCTAGACTTGTAAACTGAAACCGCCACGCAATAAGCGAGTGTGGGGATTAATGCTCGTAGCTTTTTTAAAGGCGTTTTCTCTGCAGTGGCACAGTTACACACTGAGCTGTGAACGCTTGTTTACCGCCTAGAGCCTAGCGAGTCACCTTACGAGTAGCGAAGTGAAACGAACACTCTAGAATTTTCGCAACCGGCCGCACTGCACGCTTGGCGCCTTTGCTGGTAGCCTAGCGTGTTTAGAAGGATGTTAATTAAGTTTGACTAGGCTCCAGGCGCCAAGCAAGCCACCTGCCAGTGCGTACATGGCTGTAGGGATTCTTTTTAAGTTACTTTTGTCATCGTAGCTTTTCAATAGCCAGCCAATAATGTTGAAAACTTTATCAGAGATGTATGACGAAGTCAGGAAAACTGCAGGAAATACTACAAACATTTACGTTAACTATGTCTTAGGTATTTTTTTTAATTTCATATTGGCAATATAATTCCTTTACCTACTAACCGCACCATATAATTCCAACAATTAAGGTTAATATGACCCTCGTTTACTCGCCCGTCAAATGTGATTGATTTTAAAAGCTTCGTAAATGTCAGTATGTCATACATGTAGGTCGTTTGTGCTGGAATTAGGTCATGACTCGCGCCCGTGTTGACCTGCACAGTAATTTTAAGTTCACGGTTATAAATTTTGTAGTATGAGTGGGTTTTTGTTCCGTTTTAGAGTTATTATAGCGCCTTGAGAAAATGTTGCAGCAAATATTTTCGTTTTTGCGTAATTTAGAGTTGAGACTTTGTTTCAAGATCATATTTTTGCACTGTGGCTCTGATGAATGGTGTTATTGTAAATTTATTATCAATCAATCATATTATGTTCCGCTTTGTTAGACGTAACTCGTAATCTTCCCAGAGCGAAAATGAACGAGAATCACACGAAAAAAAAAGATTTATGTAATTTTAATAATAATAATATTTTATTTCGAGCAACACGACTCATAGTGTTAGTAACAATATATTTACAAACTATATTACTTAGTAATACAAAGACAAAAACACAAAAACAGATTGTGACATCACTGCTGCACGGTGACCGGCCCAAAACCTTGCAGCAATGGTTCACAAACGCACAATCGAGCCTGCTTGCTATCATAGACAGGATGCTGTTGGCGCTGCCCCGCACCCTACGGACCAAGGATGCACACCGCTTCCGCATCACCCTACCATTAATAAATGGTAAGGTAATGCTATAAGTTTAAGGAGTCGATTTCAGATTGATTAATTTGAAATTGATAGATTTTTTTAATTATTTCTACATTATGAATGTCCCATCTACTAATAGGTTGTTCATGTTAGCAAAAGGTTCTTTATCGTAAGCTAAACTCGACTGCAACATCTCCTGAACACGGTGCAGTGTTCTGTTACCTGATACGCTAAGAAAGCAGCAATATTGTAAAATCGTGAAAATGGTTATAATAGCTTACAGTATCATATCCTCATTTTTGCTATACGTAAAATTCTAGGCGTTAATCTTGACGCTTACAATTTTCATACATAGCCAAAGCTTTGCACTTACTACCAGAGACGCTCAATTCACTCCATTCACGACCCCTGCATTATCCACACAGTCCGAATTCATATAAAAGACCCAAAATAAAGAATAGCAAACAATAAAAGGCCGCCGGCAACCCGCGGTAATGAGAAAACGCCCGCGAAAATGTTGAGTGCCCTTGGTTTTTATGAGAAAAATGTGGTAGTAAAACAGTTCATTTTAGAAATATATAATAATAATAATTTCAATAATTTATTGGCATAAAAATGTGTACAAACAAAATGAAGCCCTGACTCCTCGTCGTCGTCGTTTCAGCCGATAGACGTCCACTGCTGGACATAGGCCTCCCCCAATTTTGGGGGGGGGTTTGCCATAATCGCCACGCTTGGCAGGCGGGTTGGCGATCGCAGTATGGTATGATGGTGGGATAAATAGAGAACGCTGCTGCCCATTCTCCGGTAAGACCCTTAGTCGCCTTTTACGACACCCACGGGAAGTAAGGGGTGGTGCAATTCTTTAAGTCCGGCACCACACTGACTCCTGCGCTAGGTAAAAACACCTGTGTTACAGGAGCAAAATCAACCTGCAATAATTTTCTTCCTGTAAGGCAATTCGGCCTATTATACCACCAACCCGCTCTGCCGATCGCCAACCCCCCTGCCAAGCGTGGCGATTATGGCAAACCCCCCCCTTTTGGGCGAGGCCTATGTCCAGCAGTGGACGTCTTTCGGCTGAAATGATGATGATGATACCCGTCAACCTGGACGCGTACTGCGAGAGCTAGTTCGAGGTGGCGCGGGAAAAAAGTTCCTGGTAGGTCTTGGGGGAGGCCTTTGCCCAGCTGTGACAGTATACGCTAAAAAAAAAGTGGCACTCCAGGAGACTCGACAGAAGTGAAAACAAAACACAAACAGAATACTTTGCCATCACTCACTGACATATCGGATATACGTTAAAACCGAGTACATCCCGAGGACAGCCGAACACATCCGAAGCGGGTATTTTTGTAATCGTTTTATAAACAAAACACGCGAGGTGTCGCTAACACGGTAACAGTGGAGCGAGTTCAATAGTATTTTCCCATCTCAAAAAATGTCCAACGCGCTAAAGAAGCACTTCAAAAAGGCAATTGTAGCTAAACCTCGTTTACTTACTGCTTCTGGTTCTTTATTCCCGTTTATGTGGTAATAGGTAACTTAGGACCACGAAATGTGTCAGCCGAGAGGGAAGACTTAAGGGGAATGCTCCAACCAGCCCGCGAAATTCAAAATTTCTTGCGTTTTTTGCAATTTGCAGGTCAGTGAGAGGTTGTATGTTGATTAAAATATTATTCGCGGCTGTAAGACGTATGTAGTTACAGAATTATAATCATCAAAATCACCAATACAACCCTCCAACTTCATAAAGGTGTAAGAACAAAAAAAAAACAGAAAAATTAATTTTTACAGCTTTATGAACTTAGAGCGTTTTATTGATGATTTTGATGATTATAATTCTGTAACTACATATGTCTTACAGCCGCGAATAATATTTTAATCAACATACAACCTAGCACTAGCCTGCAAATTGCAAAAAACGTAAGAAAATTTGAATTTCGCGGGCTGGTTGGAGCATTCACCTTAAGAGAGTCTATTAACTGCTCTCAAATTACGATGTTTATTTTTACATACTTGTTTGACATAATCTTTTTATTATTTAACATTATATACAGACAATTCTAATTTTTCACCTCTTTATTAGTGGTTGTAATGGCAATCATATCACTTGGTATTAGTAGGTTTTTTTTATTTTTATTTATCCTTCTGATAGATTCTTATTTTGTAAATGTGAGGACCTTGTGGACCTTGTAGACTTTAGACCTATAGATATTTTGTTATGTTTTTATCAAGTACCTGGTACTTGTTAACAGGCCTACGCTGTCCTCCCATACCTACTGTAAATTGAAAACATTGTAAAAGCCAATTATTTTGAAAAAGAGTACCTAACCGTGGAGTTTCTTGCCGGCTCTTCTCCATAGGAAACGACCAAAACCGAGCACCTAGCTTCTGACGTTTCATAAGTGCCCATGTAGGCTTATGTGAAATAAAATATTTTGATTTTGATTTTGAGAAGAATAAATGTTGTTTATGCAGCAGACAAGAGTACAACATACAATACACTTGCAAACGATTGCTCCGCCAAGCCAAGTCGTTTAACCTAATTACGTCGCACACTATCGGCAACGGTTCATTAAATAGGTACGAAATACAAAAGTGACACTTAGCCGAGGGCCACGAAATGCGACGCTTAAAACTAATTCGCCTTGCGCTGCAAGCGTCAGCGTCGAGTGTCAAAAACAAATGTACTTATGTCTCTTATCTACAAGGCCACAAAGTAGCGCTGCAAGCAGCAGCGAAGTTTGCTACGAGCGAATTTGCACGAGCGTTGGATGATCCGATGCGCGTTTTTTATGAGCGTCGAAAACAATTGTATGAGAAAATTCTACAGTGTGCACGAAAGAATCGTTTCACGCGCTCCGAAAGAAGCGGTCGCTTCGCGCGTCTGCGTCTAAAACAAATAGTTTTGTTTTTGTCGCGTATGTAGTAGCTAATCCAATATGAATACTGAAGAATTTATCACGGATAAGTTCACATCATAAATTTTGAAATTTTGTAAAAAAAATTGTGGGAAAAAATTAAAATTCTTTTTTAAGTTTTATTAACAATATTTAGGTATTTTTGACAGCGACATTTTCACGTGTAATGTCGACGCGTGCTCACTCTGTACTCACAGAGCATGTAACCTTTTTCTATACTGTACTGATTCATCCCCTCACCGACGTACACGCCCGGTCGTATTACATCCACGAACTGCTGAGACGAAAAGTCTCAGCAGTTCGGTGACCGGACTAAATAAACCGAACTACTGAGAATAGCGGAATATTTGAAGTTCGTGGCCTTGTTTTTGACGCATAGAAATGACGCTTGTAGCGAATTGACGCCTCAAGCGTGGCGTTATTTTCGTGGCCGAGGCATTAGGGCTGATTTTTCAATCGACCGACAATTTTTATTCGTGGCGAAAAATAAGGGCACTACAGCCGGTCGATTCTGTAAAAATCTCACCGTAAAAACTTAGGTGAGGTGAGTTTGTTTTTGCTAGGAATTGACACTATTGACAGCTGACCCCACGCTCACTTTACCTAAGTTTTCACGGAGAGATTTCTACAGAATAGCACCGCTGTACTTTAAAAATCAGTGTGTGCCTCAGGCCTGCGCAAAAAAGGTCCATTTCAGCATTAATGCCAGACATGCTGATGCTATCTGACGCTGATATTCTAATGAGTCTTTAGGGCCAAGATGACATATAATACGTTATTTTTACGCCACATCAAATGGCAATGCTATTTTTTTGCCAAAGAACAACCCAGCTCTCTGGGCACGTGAACTATCGACCTGTCGACAAGAAATTTCCTTAAGGGCCTTACAGGACCTAAACGCAAAAAATGCAAGTTTTAGAAACATTAAAAGTATATGATCGACTACAATAAACAAAATCAGAAAAATATATGATATTCTTCAGTATAGGTTGATAATGTGTTGAAAACATAATCCAACTAATTCGATATGATAGAAAAAAACCATGAAGATACCTCTAAAAACTTTCTTTTTACAATAAAAGCCATACATACAATCATTCTGATTTTTTGTCAGATTATTCTACAAGCAACATACTAAAATACTAATGTTTTAATTTTTCGTCCAAACAATCGATTTTTTGTAATTAAATAATTGCTTCACATTTTACAATAAATTACCAGCGTCGTGTCATCGTGCTTCTCTTTCTTTTCTATGCAGTCCGACAGTGACCGCGCTTTAGGTCATGTAAGCCCCTTAAAAGTAGACACACACTCGGGCTCCATGACCCGAGCGTTTCGTTTCGTTTCTCGTTTTATAGTCATAAATAAAAGAGTAAATTTTAATGTGAGTTTAACGAATTTAACGTAAATTGCAAGGTCTCTCTCTATTCATCAGTGGACATCTCACACTTAATTAGGTAGGTAATCAAGATACCCTTCACGTTGATTAGCGTTTTAAAGATAAACTCGACGAATCAAGATATATTTTTCGTTTTGTACGTAACTTCTGAGTTATAAACGTAAAAGTTTATTATTTTTAATTAAATAAATTTGCCTTCTTCAAAATTCTAACTTAATGAACCTCTGTGAAAGACGGACAACATAGTACTTAATAATAAACAATAATTTATTTATTTCAAAAAGTGAGGTACATACAGTCCATTACAATAAATATAATAATTTCACATGAGAGTTACAACCGATTTGAATCTGGCTGGAATAGTGATCTTAAAAGCTTCTAAAACACGGAACCTTAAAAAGGAAATATAGATATTATAGCTATTGATTCATCATTGTAATGTGTAGATTTCCTTAGGAACAGAAAAAAATGAAGCAAACCATTAGAATAGAATACTCTATGTTATGTACGTGTTGCAGCCAACTGGTTAAATTAGCCGTTTGTTAACCGTCTGGCCTTTGGAAGTAGTGCTCGCCTCGCTTCGCTCTCTCGGCTCGCACGCGGTTGATCACAGTTCTAACCTAACCTAACCCATTTCCTCGGGGTGCCCTGGCTTAGTTACTGCGACCAATTCGGCTCGCACGTGATTGGTGATAGATTTCCAACCTATAAAACTATAGTTGAATATCATTCAGGCCGTTAGTTGAACGGCCGCCGTTTAGTTAAATGGCTAGGCGGTTAACTAAAAGGCTAATTTAACCAGTTGGCTGCGACATGTGCACACCATAAACCACGAAGATATAAATGTAGACATTTTTGGGACAGGCAATGGGCGGTCCTATCGCTAAAAGCGATCTTAGAAGGACAACCTTTGGATGGACTAAAGCAGAATGGAGAGACAATTCTGCAGGTAGTCTGTGGTGTAACATTTACATTATCGTCTGCCTGGCCTTTTCCCAACTATGTTGGCGTCGGCTTCCACTCTAACCGGATGCAGCCGAACACCAGTATTTTACATGGAGCGACTGCCTATCTGACCTCCACAACCCAGTTACTGGGTGATACGATACCCCTTGGTAAGACTAGTTGTCAGACTTTCGGGCTTCTGACTACCCGTAACGGCTGTCAAAGATCCACGAATGATAGCCGGGACCAACGGCTTGACGTGCTTTTCATGGCACGGAGGAGTCACGGTATGTAAAAATGGTCACCCATCCACAAACCAACTGCGGCAAGCGTAGCTTAGCCTGATCGATCGACCTGTGCGGCTGTTATTATTTAGCTATGGGCCATTTACATATATACAATAAAACAAACATATATAAAAAATAATGATCATCATCACTTCTTCTTCCCTGCTAAAGCACTAGGATGTGCTGAAGGGCGGTTTTGTGAGGACTGTCTTATGTCATTTTGACGTTCAAAAAGTGCTGATTCTCAGCCTAGTTTGAATAAATGACTTTGATTTTGATTTTGAAACAGCCCACTTCAAGCTCACTTCACCTTACTTCTCACGGTACGACTTTACAAAATAAACTGAGTGTGAGTTTTTTCACTCACGTTCGATTGCGAGGGAAAAAGTTGTAGCGCCACCTGGTGGTCACTAGGAGAAACCTAATTTCCCATACAACATTCTAACGCGCTCGCAATCGAACGTGAGTCGAAAACTCACACTAAGGCCACCCGTACCTTAGAAGTATAACTTTATGAGTTACTACGTCTAGTCAGCTTGTTAAAGAATCAAATAAAGCTTCATCACGATTTACGCCCAGCTGAATGGAAGGTAAGTGAACATAATGGTCGCGCCGGTGACGCGGCTGGGGCGGCATGGCTCAGTAGCCACCCTTCCGAGCCACTGCGCCCGCCGCATGTAGCCACTGCGGGGGCTATTTGTGTGTTTATAGGTTAGCAGTGGACTCCTTTATTAATTGCTGGAGGCAATTGTTGGTAAAGAATTTAGAGTCAAAACAAAATATCGTCGTTGTCAAACCAAAATCTGCTGTGCCGTTTTTTGAGGTTTCAAGATTTTGACCACAGCTTATAGGTCACTGCCTTATTTCTCATATAAATGAACTGCTATGTGCTTATGACCACTAGTTGTGGAACTATGGCCTCAGAATAAAATGTCCTATGTGCAGCAGCTAAAACTTTATCAAAACTTCTTTTGTCAATATCTCAAAAGTATACTTTTTGCACATAGCAGGTTTTGGTTTGACAACGACGATATAATGTTACCAAGTCACAGCGCAATATAATGCTACCATGATTTTTAATAGGACATTAATTTATGTAAAGCCTTGCAGTTTGAATGATTTTTGATGTGTTATCATGAGCAGGGCCGTCTTTATCGAGGGTGCAAGGGCTGCGTGGCACCCGGGCATGGTCTTAGGATGCGCCAGTTGTAAGAACTTAGAGGGTTATATTAATCAATACAACCCTCTCCGTCTTATTACAAAACGAGATCTAATTTTAGACCTAGTCTAAACGTTCAAGCCAGTTACTCTATTTTGAACTTTATTCCGACAAACATAAAGTTCTTAATGCAAAATTGACAACTTAGACTCGGGCTTAACGTCAGTTTTTGTAATAAGAACTTTAGCTTCGTCGGATTATAGTTCGAAATTTAAAAATAGCTGGATGGTTTAGACCTGGGTCTTCTTGTTTTGTAATAAGGCCGTCTAAGTCAATTGCAAGAAAAAAATATACAACCTGACACTGACCTGCAAATTGCAAAAAAACGTAAGAACTAACACGTAAAATTGAATTTCGCGGGTTACCTTTGTGCTTCTCCCTAAAAATTGAACTCCAAAATCAAGTTTTTTTTTGGTGCCAAAACACAAACAACCCACGCCCCCCAGACTGTTTTTCGCACCCCGGCGACCAATATGTTTAAGACCATAATCAAGGCCGATTATGGGTGTTGTAAATAAGTTATTATTGTTATGATCCGTTTGTGTTCAACTGCAGGGTAAAAGCCTTCCTTCTCTCGTTCCACTGATCCATATCAACTGCTGTTTGTTGTTAATCCTTATGAAAAAAGTCGAGTTCGTTCCGCCGTCTCCTCCTGGGCCTGCCGCGTTGCCGTTTGCTGCTGTTTGGGACCCAATGTGTGGTAATTTTAGCCCAGAGCTCCTCCGGCAAGTGTCAGATGTGGCCAGCATTTTGAGTTTTGGAATGAGTTAACCTGGAATTTCACGCACTGGCTAAAATAAAATAGCTAATTTTAAGACAAAAATAAAAAAGGGAGAATGGCACTTGTTTAACATGATAAATATGCAAAGAAAACGGGGAATAAAGACAGAACAAAATGTAGTTGACATTGGCAGACGTAGGTACTTACTTCAACAGAAAAGAGAAAAGTTTAACTTTAATTGTTCAGGCGAATGGTTACAGGCACCAAATACTTACATGACCTAAACGCAAAAAACGCAAGTTTTAGAAACAATAAAAGTATATGATCGACTACAGTAAGTAAATAAAATCAGAAAAATATAAGGATATATGCTAGGTAGATAGTGTGTTGAAAACATAATACAACTAATTTGATGCGATAGAAAAAAATCATGAAGATACCTCTAAAACTATCTTTTTACAATAAAAACCATAATAATAAAAATACAATAATTCTGATTTTTTTGTCAGATTATTCTACAAGCAACATACTAAAACACTAGTGTTTTAATTTTGTAGTACAATAGATTTTTTGTAATTGAATAATTGCTTCATATTTTGCAATAAATTACCAGCGTTGTGTCATCGCGCTTCTCTTTCTTTTCTATGCAGTCCGACAGTGACCGCTCTTTAGGTCATGTAATGCCAAAAAATCAGCATTGCAGTACAACGTGGCAATGCTGCCAGCCTTTTGGGTACATTTCCTGATAACAGCGATGCGGACGAATTTTTTGATACCTACCCTTTGTATACCTTTAATTATTTTTTTTTAAATTTTCATCTTTTCTGATGTTCGCATGAGTTATGCGGTAGTAACCGTATGGTGGTAAAAATATAGTCAAGCTAGGTTAGCGCCGAGACTGACCTTCCAAGTTGTACTGGCGTAGGTACCTACATGTATATTCGTCACTCGTGGAAGTTCTGCCCCTAATAGATTCAGCCTCTATGTTTATGTCACATTATGAAGGTCGTTCTCCCACGCCCATTAAATTATGTGTGTACAATTACCATGTGTACGGAAACAGCATTATTTACACTTACGATTTTGCATTATATAATATTCTAGTTTTAGACTTCACACATTCATAAAAAAAAATCTCTTCTTGTTGTCTCACACACACTATTGTCTACATTTCATTTTTACTTCTCCTTTCCCAGGTCTGCTGGAAGAAATTTCTTAAGAAATAAGCAGTACCTTTCTACTAAAATTGTAATTATGTCATATCCCTATGTATTTTACTGTGTGTACATAAATTATAAAATAAATAAATAGATTTTGATAGTAGGTATCTGTCACAATTTTCCAACCGACGAAAAAACGGAGGAGGTTTTCAAGTCGACGTGTATATTTCTATGAACAAGACTGTTTACCTTGAAGGTATTCGTCAATATACAACGTGCCGCTACATTGTAGCGGCCTACAATGGCGACAATAATTTAAATCACGGGTAGGGATAGTGACTAGTAATCATAAAAATTATAACAACATTTAAGGGGCTTACAGGACCTAAACGCAAAAAATGCAACTTTTAGAAACAATGAAAGTATTTGATCGACTACAGTAAACACTATGTCTCTGAACCGTCTCCGGACACAAGTGGGAAGATGTAAGTTCAACCTGTTAAAGTGGGGCTACCTTGACGGAACAGCAGAAGGGTGTGATTGCGGAGCTGTGTCACAAACCATGCTCCACCTCCTATCCTGCCCTCTGTGTCCCAAAACATGCAGTCAAAGTGACCTCTGCGCTGCCACTGACAACGCCGTGGAAGTGGCAAAGTTTTGGGAAAGCAAGATCTAAAATACAGTCGTGCCAGCGACACGAAGAAGAAGAACACTATCAAAAAAATATATGATATTCTACATGATATAATTATGCTAGGTAGATAGTGTGTTGAAAACATAATACAACTAATTTGATATTATAGAAAAAAATCATGAAGATACCTCTAAAAACTTTCTCGTTACAATAAAAACCATACTAATATACATACAATCATTATGATTTTTTGTCAGATTATTCTACAAGCAGCATACTAAAGCCCTAGTGTTTTATTTTTGCAGTCCAAACAATAGATTTTTTCTAAATAGATAATTGCTTCATATTTTGCAATAAATTACCAGCGTCGTGTCATCGTGCTTCTCTTTCTTTTCTATGCAGTCCAACAAAGACCGCGCTTTAAATGATAAATGATGTATTTTCTGTAAGTAAGTTTGTACTTACAAACACTTTTGCGATGCGATGTTATGATCCGTGGCCCCGGCAAATGACCCCTGCGCTATAGGTTGCTGATAGATGCTATTTTAGAAATTTGTAAATAAATAATAACATTTAAATTTCGAAACGGCTGGTTGACACTTCCCGTGACCCAACGGCTGGCTTTTACCTTGGCCAGAGGCTAAGCATCGCCATACAACGTGGTAATGCCGCCAGTCTCTTGGGTACTTATGTACTATCCTGTATGTCTAGAAAATTGCGTCAAAAAACTCATCCGCATCGCTGTCGACTGGTAATCCAGTCGACAGCGATGCGGATGAGTTTTTTGACGCAATTTTCTAGTTTCTGTATAGTTTTAGTTAAGTTAGAATGTAATTTTGTTTTTTATAACATTTAATAAATTTAAATTATGTTCATAAAACGAAAACGCGATACGTGTGTTAAATTAATGTCACCATAAAAACGGCACGCTGTATAAAAAACGCCTAACACAAACCGTCGCCGCCTTTGCAGTTTTTTTTTTTTATTTACTTGAAGTTTGAATAAATCTATACAAATAAATAAAAAAATAAATTCCCACGAAAAAAAATTAAAACTAACGAAATGAAAAATTTAGTAATATCCGATTCAAATGGGGAAGTTGTATTATACTCCGTTTATTTAGGTACTTAACTAAATGTAAACAAATCATGTGTCCGTGTGGTGCCGGACTTAAAGAATAGCACCACCCCATACTTCCCGTGGGTGTCGTAAAAGGCGACTAAGGGAGACCGGAGAATGGGCAGCAGCGTTCTCTATGCATTACACCATCATACAATACTGCGATCGGCAACCCGCCTGCCAAGCGTGGCGATTATGGCAAACCCCCCCCCCCCCCCCCCAAAATGGGGGAGGCCTATGTCCAGCAGTGGACGACTTTCGGCTGAAATGATGATGACGATGATGATGAAACAAATCATAAGAAAGAAACGGAGTATAGTTATGTTTATAAGTGGATCCTATACGTGAAGATTTCTTAATCTCCATAGAATTGATAGAATAAATAATATACATGTAGTGTTTTTGTTTTAGCCCAAATGCAAAAGCGAAAAAAAGAAGAACTAAATGGAGCAATATGTGTACAAAAATAAAATACCGATTCATAAAATAAATGAATTTCATTAAAATTAGCATAGGTACCTATTCCTTTACGCGGAATACAGAATTAATAAGTTATCGTAAACCCTGCGAACCGAACAATAACTTTTTTGATAATTCCACGCGGACGAAGTCGCGGGCAACAGCTAGTAAATTATTTAATAAATGTGTAGGTTGATGTCCGCAACCCTTTTCTCGGGAGATCTCCCAACTTAATATAGCGTTATGCACTTAAAACTTTTTCGAGTATTACCTACCTTTTATTCTCTTTTTACAAGCTTTATATAGAAAGAAAGAAAGAAAAAGTATTTATTACGGCTCGTACAAGAAGATCACAAACTAAACTAAACACAGTAAAATAAAAATCCAAGTTAGTCCAAGTTGTTATATTAGCTTCCTTCTTGTAGTTGACGTACATTTATTTATGTCCACTCTTAGAAAACAGAGTTTTATTTGGAGTTTATCATCATCATCATTTCAGCTGAAAGACGTCCACTGCTGGACATAGGCCTCCCCCAAGCACCGCCACTACGACAGGTTCTGTGCTTTTCGGATTCATCCAGCGGATTCCTGCGGCCTTTACCAGGATGCCTAAAAAGGCCACTTTGGCAGAATCATAAAAGGATAACATAATGGACAGTTATCCGTTAAGTTAATCGTATCAAATCCCATTGGTGAAGCATTTTTCAGTTATTTTTTTTTGTCTGTGCTAAAATACCAATCAATCCAATCCAAATCCAATCCCAATCTCTTTGATTATACCTACGTAGAGCAGCGAAAAAAAGAAAAACACGGACAGTCTTCGCCATTTTATAATTCATAATGTTATCGTTTTATGACTCTCCAAAGTGGCCTTTTCAGGTCCCCAGGTTATCGGTACACCTTGTGGGAAAACCTTTCACGCTACTTGATGTCTATACCAAATTATTATCACTGGAATGTAATTCTACTTCTGCATTCGCGATTTATTTGCCAAAAATTTAAACAAAGATGAGATTATGGAAAAATAACTTTAAATCCTACTCGATAAAGTGCAGTTTACGCTGCAACTTCAAACATTTTTATAACTTTTTCAACAGTGCTAGTCACTCTGAAATCAACTTAATTACCATTACAACAAAGTTGTTATTTGTTTAACTTGAAATAACATCAATTTGAAACATACATTTGAATAGACTTTACATATACACACGTCTTCGTCCCATGGGGTAGGAAGAAACTACAAATACAGTTCTGAAGATCATCGCCACTATAGAGTATGAGTGAACTTTACACCCTGTTCCTAATACCTCTATATGGTAATAGGACCAGGAAATGCATTAGCCAAGAGGGAAGACTTCAGAAAAGATGATCATAGAAAAGGGAGGTCCCTGCGACCAGACGGGTATTGTGTCTGGCGGGCAACTGTCCAATGATTCATGTCGGGCCGTTGTATCTATGCTAGTTGTGCGGTAAACTGTGCTTGCGAGATGCAGGATTTTGCTTGACGTCAGTATGACGCGTTGTTCGCATGTGGCGTTGTAGATACCGCTACAACCACATAAACAGGAATATAAAGACACCAGAAACTTTAGATGCGGAAGCAGTGTGGAAACATGAAACATATATACGTCTGGTAATACCCGCACGCCAGTTGCGATCTACCACACATCTGATCTTTCTGAATTTTATTCCGTGAAAAACCCCTTTTCAGAAAAGTTTTTGTTCCACATATTGTCCGGTACCTACCAGAGAGTTGCAAACCATATTTTAAAGCATATAAAATATTAACCCTTCCGTCAATGTACATTTTAGAGACCATCATGTTTGTCAAATCGAATCCAAACCTATTCCCCTTAGAGTCAGATAAAGTAGTTCGAAATAGACGCGACAATAGTAAGCTATGTATCCCGAGATCCAGGACAACTCTAATGCGTAAAAGTGTATTCTGTATGGCGCCAATTCTTTATAATAAGTTGCCAAAACATTGGAGAGAACTGACTATTGAAAAATTAAGAAATAGATTAAAAAACCTTCTGTTACAGAAAGTCTATTACAGCACTGACGAATTTCTAACTGACAAATTAATTTGACTTGTATAATGACATCCTAATTTTAATAATAATTGCTTTAACATTTGTATTTTTAATTTTATTTTATATTTTATTTTTGTATTATTTGCTATGATGAGTTTATGACACTATTTGATTGTATTTTTAATGTACCATTTAGTTATGTATGGTCTAAAATTGAGTGTTAATTGCTGTATTAACTGCTGTGTGTAATGGACGAATTTAAAATCAATTGATGCTGTGTAGCGTCCGACATCTTATATTTGTACGCCGCTCAGGCAAAACATGACTGTCATAATTATAATTTTCATGTAACATCTTGCATACTATGTGTGTATACTCATGTTTTGGACAAATAAAAAATTATCTTATCTTATCCTACATTCCAAAACTCAAGTATTGATACTGTATTACAAATTCAAAGGGTCGCAGGCAAAGCCGCAGAGCGAAGTGTGTCGGCAATAAATCACAAGTGGTAGGCTTAGAAAAGGGATTGCCAACTTTGTTTGCACAAGTACTTACTTGAAAGGGTCCTTTGATACACACATACTTATGTGCCCTAAACAGATGACTCGAGTGTCCTTCACGACGTAGATGTATGAAAGGTATATGATGGCATATTTAATGTACCTTTTGTTATTTAAATACCCAGGTTGAATAGGGTTGGCAACAATTTTATGAATGCCATGGTATTTTTAGGGTTGCGTACCTCAAAAAGAAAAACCCTGTCTGTTAAGACCCTTTTTGTTAGGAAGGCGTCGTGTAATCGAGTTGAAATTAATTTCAAATGCTCAGAGCTGCAATTCCTTGAAGCAGTGAAAAATACAGACTTCTAAGTCAACGCTGTCAAAAGATTTATGTACCGGAATCAAAACCTTTTAACGGGTACTTCCCGTTGACCATGAAACCATCATGAAATTTGGCAAGAAATAATGTCATTTAGCACAAGTAAAGGGAAAAATTCGAAAACCTTAAATTTTTTTGTTACATACCCACAAATGAAGAAACCCCTGGTGAAGGCCGCAGGAACCCGTTGGATGCGGGAAGCACAGGACCGGTCGAAGTGGAGGTGCTTGGGGGAGGCCTATATCCAGCATTGAACGTCTTTCGGCTGAAATGATGATGATAATACCCACGTACGGAACCCTCGGTGCGCGAGTCCGAATGGCACTTGACCGGTTTATTTATTTTTTGTTTAACTAGCATGTTTGTCGCTAATAACAAAAATGATTTAAGTTCAGATTAGTCTTAATAGTGACCAACATGATAGATATTTGTCACTCTAAAGGCATATGCATAATCAGACATGTTATGTAATCATGTTCCCACTGCTGGGAAACAGGCCTCATCTCTATGAGAAGGAGTAGGCCGACATCCACCACCAGTGCAGGTTGGTGGATAACACATATCTTCGTATGTCTGGTTCTAGTTCACAGCGGTTTCCTCACGATGTTTCCCTTCACCGTTTTGAGAGCAGTGGTGATGAAATAATTTACACGCAGTAAAGTGCCTGCCTGGGTTGGAACCTACGACCTTTAACTCGTAAATCACAGCCGTTTCCACTGAGCCACCACAGCTCTCGGAGTCACAGCTAGAGGACTTATAATCTGAACTTAAATATTTTATTTTGTTCATGAAAACATTATCCCTAGTTAGTTTTGTAGGGTTCCGTACCCAAGGCGTAAAAACGGGACCCTATTACTAAGACTTCGCTGTCTGTCCGTCCGTCCGTCTGTCTTTCACCAGGCTGTATCTCAAGAACCGCGATAGCTAGACAGTTGAAATTTTCACAAATTATGTATTTCTGTGGCCGCTATAACAACAAATACTAAAAACAAAATAAAATAAATATTTAAGGGGGCTCCCATACAACAAACGTGTTTTTTTTTGGCGTTTTTGTTTAACAACCCAGATCCACAATTCATCATCTGCCTAGCCTTTTCCCAACTATGTTGGGGTCGGCTTCCAGTCTAACCGGATGCAGCTGAATAGCAGTATTTTACATGGAGCGACTGCCTATCTGATCCACAATTCATAAAACGATTACATTCTCACAAAATTAAAGTCGAGCATCGAGCTACGGCGTAATACGCATCAGGCTACGCCGTAGCACGTACCGTTCTACGTCGTACTACGCACTTTGCTACGACGGCGACGTAGTACGCACTATGCTTCGATCGCGTTGGCTTCGTAACTTTACACCTTCCTTCGGGACGTTTTAGGAATTTTTCTCTATAATTATGATAATACTCATCAATTTATTGCTACAAAATTTAAAAAAAACATACTAAAGTCACCTTTTCCATGAGAAGGGTAACCCTACATATTTTGCTGTATAAAATCGAGTAGTTGTCTAGTTCTTGTTTGTAATGACTTCCTTTTCCGAGATCGGAACACAAAACGGTGCTGACCTCAAATACGCTGTACCAAGTGTGCATAGGAAAGTGGGCGGATACAATAAATAGGAACAAAATGTGTAGAACTAGAGTTGTTTGGAAAAAGTGTATTAATGTGTGTGTTGTTGTACACATTTCGTTATAATAGTATTTATTTATAACAATAGTGGATAAGTACACTATCGAATTAGGTCTAAGATCTGTAAAGATAGTTGTAAGGGGTAAAAATAAATTAATTCATTGTAAAAAATGTATTAACTTTTTTTTATTCCGTAATTTTTTTCCATATAAAATGCATTATTTTATACTTTTTAAAAATATGTATACAGGGTGTTTGGTGCATCGTTTGCCAAATGGAATTCGCCGAAAGGAGAGGTCATTTGCTATCTCTTAAGGCCCAGTAACTCATTCCTTGTTACACCGGTATTTTTATTATGAATTTTTAATTTTTATTTAGGAAAATACAAGAACTCTGTATTTAAACTTAACTTTAAAAAAAAGTTGTGAGTATAGCCTTCAAAGGAGGTCAGCAAAAGCCCATACAACTTTGCCCAAACATGTACCTCGAGGTACACATGCACCAAATCGTAGAGAAAAAATAGGGGAATTCGAAAATAATTGTGTTTTTATCCATAAATAATTTAAAACTACATAATAAATTATTTAAAGTTTTAATAACCTGTAACTTAATTAAATCATGTGGCAACTTTGCATGTACGAGTTGACATTAAGAGTATACGTGTTCTGTGGACAAATCACATTATTTCGTGGGTAAATGTTATTCCGTTCGTTTCTGCATAGACTAATATATAAATGTTTCTGCGTTTCGGGATACTCGTCTGAGTTGTGTATTTTGTTTAATAACTTGGCTATTCTTTCTGGTATTCCGTTTGTCACCTCACGATTTGGTTCCTGTCCTGACGGATTGGGTATTCATAATGGACATTACGATTTGGATACTCAGGCTTTTGGTTTGAGCGTCGCGTAAGTATCCTGTTCACGTTTTATCATTATGAAGAGAATAAAATACTTAAGATTTTAACAAATCTATTGCTTTCAGGCTTACAAACATGAGGTGCGTTTCTTGTCAAGGAGTACAGGATGATAACATACAGTCTTACAATATCTCCCATGTAATATACCTAACAAGACCGGCAAGGCACATCACCAAGATAGTGATAGCCAACATATTGCTGTGATTGAAAGCCAACCATCAAATGAAACCTCAAATAATTGTGTATGGTGTCAACAATCCCTTGCTGGAATCCATACGTAATCTTTGCCTCAAGGACCTGAAAGAGATGAAATAGCATTTCTAATATTACCTATTAATATGAATAGATGAAGAGCAGCATTGATGCAGGTGTAACACTTTTGGAAGAGTTCTCGATGATGACAATGTCAGACTTAATTTTGTTTGCACTGGGAACTTATCAAATTAAGCAGGCCCGGTCATATTATGGGGAACACATTAGAGAAAATGGATCTTTTTTAATTGAAGTCTGTGATGCCGAGCAAATCCATATACCAATTTTAAGTGCATAGGAAGTAAAACTAATAAGGGGACGAATAAAATCAAAACATACAGGGTCTAAAATATATTATACCTACATTTTATTAAATATGGCTCATACTAATTGGGAGCACAGAATCCACAGCTACTACTGTAGTTGCATTGTTGGCAAATGAACAGTGGATTGCTGTGCTCACATTATGACAATTATTTGGTATATGGGTTGGGCTCGGCATCAAGAAAATATAACAGCGCCTGCCACTTTCCTTGATAATATTTTAGTGAGAGATGAAATTGAAAATGAAGAACGCTAATAAAAAAACATAAATATTTATTGTTTTATTCCATACAACTAACTCGATAAGTCTATTTATTCCAATGATATTGGTAGATATTGCTGGAAAGATGACTTCCAGGCTTTAATTGATTCGAGTGCCGCTCGGGCTCCAGGGCCCGATAACAATAGGAAATGCTTTTGAATTCCATGAAGTGGGCTACTCAGTATCGAATCTCAAATTCAACTTCCACCCCTTATGCACATCTCAATAAAGGCAGAGTAAGCATAAAAAAGGGTGTTTTATGTAAATATTCGATGTTTCTTGGCCTAATGTTTTATTTATTTCAAGAAATCAAGATGAAGTCAATAAAAGGCTTTATTTAAATGCGACTTCTATTCACTGAAACTTGATGATCTGGCGTATGTTAAGCTTGCTTGAAACCCTTGTATGTCGACGCTAAGGAACTCATTTATTTATCGAGTTTGTTAATCGCTCTGATAGACTTCTAACACTGCTTCTAATATTATGTACTGATCATCAACATTCACAGCTACTTTTGGGTATAAGCATCCTTTTGTTATGGTAGGTAGGTACATAACGTTGCCTAACGATAATCGAATATACAATGAGAGTTATTATTTAATTTAGATTGAATTATAATATAAAAATATTTGAAATGAAACAAAAACAACAGCAGCTGAAGCCGACAGCAGACAACTGTCAAACTGTCAACTTCACATAGTAGTACTTTTTGATAGACTGAAACGTCAACTTAACAGTTTTTTTCTTTTATTAGGTAAGGTAATGGACCAAGGTAGTATAATTGTGCCTAAAATGGCGAGCTTGTTATTACGATAAAAGTTATTTTATTCTCGTCCCCGGGTAACCATAAGAAAAATATATAAATGCAACATTATTCAGTGTAATCTAGTGTATTTTTTGCCACTAAGTGTACCTCGGTACTTCGTTTGGGCAGATTGTGGTGACATCCTTTCATTTTAAGTCTTATGTTTACTCTGGTATGGTTCTATGAAATTCAAAATTACTTGCTAATAACATCTAGTTCCATTTTAATAACTCACAAAGTTTTTGAAAAAAGGAAAAATACACTTAACACTCAACTTTAAATTGCTGTAAAAAAAAAAACTTATGGCGATCGGGATCTTCGAATTATTTTAAAAAGTTTTCTAGTTTGTCCTCTTTCCAACGGTGTGCAATATAGCAAAAAATACTTTTAATACCTTCAGTAATTCGCTAAATGAGTAATCGAGACACATCCGCTGATCTTCAATATTACGGTAAGAACACTAGTTTTCACATAAATAACATTCTTTAAGTAGGTGGATAATGTTATCTCCCTCTTACGCAGTCTCTTATCTCTTTCTAGGGTTCTAACTTTCCTCAAACTTGAAATAAAAAATAAATAAGTACCTACCTAATTATAAATTTTGTTCAAATTGTTCCTCCACTATTGCGTACACACTCGCGACATCTTCGTCTTATCTCGACTGTAGTGGGGTGTGTAAACTATTTCTGCTTTGGTTTTTTTTTTAAATTAGGTATTTATTAAATAAAAGTTTATTTTTTATTTCCAGTTCGAGGAAAGTTAGATCCCTAGAAAGAGATAAGAGACTGCGTAAGAGGGAGATAACAATATCCACCTATTTAAAGAATGTTAGTTATGTGAAAACTAGTGTTCTTACCGTAATATCGAATATCAGCCTGATGTGTCTCGATTACACATTTAGCGAATTACTGAAGTTATTAAAAGTTTGTTTTTGGTATATTGCACACCGTTAGAAGAAAGGGGACAAACTAGAGAACTTTTTAAACGAATTCGAAGATCCCGATCGCTTTTAGTTTTTTTTTTTACAGCAATTTAAAGTTGAGTGTTAAGTGTATTTTTCCTTTTTAAAAAAATTTGTGAGTTATTAAAAAGGAACTAGATGTTATTAGCAAGTAATTTTGAATTTCGTGAAACCATACAAGAGTAAACATAGGAATTAAAATTAAATTTAAAGGCTATACTCACAACTTTTTTTTAAATTAAAGCTTAAATGTAGAGTTCTTGTATTTTTCTAAACAAAAATTAAAAAGTCATAATAAAAAAACCGGTGTAACCAGGAATGAGTTACTGGGCCTTAAGAGATAGCAAATGACCTCTCCTTTCGGCCAATTCCATTTGGCAAACGATGCACCAAACATCCTGTATAACAAGTGCGAGTCGGACTCGCACACGAAGGGTTCCGTACCACAAGGCATGAAACGCCAATAAATACGTTTCTTTTATACCCCTTCAAATTTTAACTTTATTTTATTTTTATTACCTATTTGTTGTTATAGCGGCAATAGAACTACATCATCTGTGAAAATTTCAACTGTATAGCTATCACAGTTCATGAGATACAGCCTGGTGACAGACAGACAGACAGACGGACAGTGGAATCTTAGTAATAGGGTCCCATTTTTACCCTTTGGATACGGAACCCTAACAATAATTTAAAAATAACAAAAATTGTGGTCGAGCCTCGAGCCTGTGTCGAGAGCAAGGTCTAAGCTACCGTTTGGTTAGTGCTCAAGATACCTCCTCACGATGCAAACCGTATCGAAGGCTTATTTTGTATTATTATTGTTGACTTCGGTATTTATAGGATAGATTTTAAATATAATTATATTTACTTTAGGACTATAGTTTTACGTACTAGTAACAGCAACTGTGGACCAAACAGTTGTATTTTGAATAAATAAACGAGGTATTCCACTCAGACCACTGATTTGAACCGCACTTGGACGGACGGCACCTGAGCACTTCCACTAACCGCACGTAACGTGCACGTGTAACTATGGTTGTGATAAATAAATAAATGACGAGTTATGTGTAAATAAGTATTTTTTCAAGTCCTTCTAGGTATTACTAGGTAATAAAACTATAATCAAATAGCTGTGACTCCCAGTTTCGTCTTCACTGACGTAATTTTTTTTTTATCCAACAATTTATCCATTGAACAATTCCGCAGTACGAAGTCGTTGACCTCTAACATCTAAATAATATATTATACTAGTTATTTTACATCTCGTGCAAGTAATAATATTGTAAGAATTCTAATGAAACATTGACGAGATCTCAAGGAAAAACCTATTTAATTTAAATAAGGTGAATATTTAACGTTAATTAATTGCTGCCGTTGCAATATATTTCACAATAATATCACATAATTACAGGGTTACATTTCAAAGACCATCCAAATTTTTACATGGTGTTCTACCCATGAATATAAACAACTTTTACTACTGGACCAACTCAATAATCACGAAAAAAATCAGCTGTTTCATACATTTTGGTCAAGTAGGTATTGAAGTTTTGTATGAAACAGATGATTTTTTTTTTCGTGATTTCAGAGTTGGTCCCATTGTGAAAGTTGTTTATATTCATGGGTAGAACACCATGTAAAAATTTGGATGGTCTTTGAAAAGTAACCCTTTATAGAAAAATGTAGTCCAATCAATTCTAGATAGCGCAGCGATCGATCGAACAGGTTAAGCTACACTTGCCGCGGTTGGTCCGTGGATGGGTGACCATCTTTACATACCAAGAGCTCTTCGTGCCTTCCATCCCGGTTTGATATTCGTAGATCTTTGACAGTCGTTACGGGTCGTCAGAAGCCCGAAAGTCTGTCAACCAGTCTTTCCAAGGGGTATCGTATTAGCCGGTAACTGGGTTGTGGAGGTCATGCAGATAGGCTGTCGTTTCATGTATAATATTGGTACTCAGTTGCATCCGGTTAGACTGGAAGCCGACCCCAACTTAGTTGGGAAAGGCTAGGCGGATGATGACATTGTCATACACGCCATACTTAATAATCATATTATTTTTTTTTTTTTATAATCCATATTTAGGTACATAGTTATAATGAGAATGATTTTGTAGTAAGTAATCTTATGAATACAGTACATCGGTATTTTGAACTTCGAAGTTCAGTATGACAGTCTTATTCTTATTCTTAGTCTTATTATATTAAAACACCATCTGGTGAACAGTTTTCTTACATCTATAAATAATTCATAGTCCTGACTGACTGATATACAGGGTTATTGGTAAAACATTAACAACCTCTTAAGAGGTCATTGTACTACTCATCATTATGAACAACTTTTACTATGGGACCAAACATGAAATCGTGAAAAAAATCAGCTGTTCTCTACATTTATGTTCGTACAACTCGTCAAAATGTAGGGAACAGCTGATTTTTTTTTGCGATTTCAGATTTGGTCCCATAGTAAAAGTTGTTCATAATGATGAGTACAATGACCTCTTAAGAGGTTATTGGTAAAACATTAACATCTTAAGGAAACAAAGCTGAAATCGTAAAAAAAAATTAGCTGTCCCCTACATTTTGACGAGTTAGACGAACATAAATGTAGGGAACAACTGATTTTTTTTCGTGATTTCAGGTTTGGTCCCATAGTAAAAGTTGTTCATAATGATGAGTACAATGACCTCTTAAGAGGTTGTTAATGTTTTACCAATAACCCTGTATATCAACACACAGCCTAAACCGCTGGTCCTAGAGACATGAAATTCGGAGGTTGTATTCTTTGTGAAGAGTAGATATCCACTAAGAAAGGGTTTTTCAAAATTCCAATTCGGGTAGCTTGATGTGCTGGCGTCTGTACTTATATTATGTACTTCTAGGGTATCCCTCCCAGCTTTTTATATTTTCTTAAAGCCAAATTACCGACATTAATTAATAGTAGATCATACGAGCTAGGATACTGCATAATGCACAGCATTATGAACGTCACAAATGATTCAAAATTGTAGGTGGCCATCTGGGGGCCTAAAAAGGCCACTTTGACAGAATCGTAAAAGGATAACATTATGAATCACAATGTGGCGAAGACAGTCCGTGTTTTTCTTTTTTTCGCTGCACTACGTAGGTATAATCAAAGAGATTGGGATTGGATTTGGATTGGATTGATTGGTATTTTAGGCACAGACTAAAAAAAAATAAGTGAAAAATCCTTCACCAATGCGATTTGATACGATTAACCTAACAGTTAACTGTCCATTATGTTATCCTTTTAAGATTCTGCCAATGTGGCCTTTTTAGGCCCCCTGATGACAATTTTTGCACACTAAAGTATATATAAATCAGATAAAAATGCGAATAAATGTATCAAAATGGTCGTCTGACGTAGGTTTTAAATGCAAAATCCTTATTTTGCAGTTTTACTCAATAATAAATTTAGCAGACTTTTGCTAGCATACTTGAGTACCTACGACTAAAAATACGTTTAATTTCGTTAACAGCAATCTCATATAATACAATAAATAGTTATATTATACGAGCTACGTCAATGTAGAGCCGCAAATATCATTCAAATAAATTTATATTTTACTTTGTGTGGGTGTTGTATTTTATATGAATAATTAACATTTATTACATTTGAAGGGATCGATGACGCGGGCGAGTTTGCTTTTAATTACTTCCTATGTTTTGGTTTGTTGTTTTTATTAAATGAATCATGACATTTTTAGTTCCGAGAAGATCTAGAATGGATGTGTAAATCACAGTAATATTATAAAGGCGAAAGTTTGTGAGTGTGTGTGTGTGTTTATACGTTTGTTACTTCTTCACGCTCAAACGGCTGGACCAATTTTGATAAGATTTTGTATGGAGGTAGCTGATACCCTGGATTAACATATAGGCTACTTTTTATCCCGATATTCCCACGGGATCGACATTTACGCGGGTAAAGCCGCGGGGCGCAGCTAGTATTTATATAAAAAAACGTGTTTTACCTGTTGTTTGTTTACTGTGCTATGACTGTGATGATAAATTACGTATCCTAACTAATATTATAAATGCGAAAGTAAGTTTGTTTGTTTGTTACCTTTTCACGCCTTAACCACTGAACCGATCATTCTGAAATTTTGCATATACGTTGTCAGGTGTACAGAAACGGACATAGGGTACCTTTCATCCCAAAAAAAGGGCTGTTTCCGAGGAAAACAACAATAACGTTATTATAATAATAGATGGCGCCACGTGTCGTTCGAATCATTTGATTGTCAAATTTTAAATTAATGCAAGCGAAGTCGCGGGCAAAAGCTAGTATACTTATATAACAGACTCACTTTTATTCTTCAAACCTCACTTTAGAGACGTATATTATCTGTGCGTAAGTCAACTAAAGGACTGTCCGCCCAGGTACCTACCTATCTCCTTACCTTGTTTTTTTTAAGTTTGGCAAATCATCAAATGACCTCTCTCGCTCTGCGTGGTGCGGAAGGGAGTGTCAGACTCTTACTGACTAAAACCCACCCGTGTTCCTTCCTTAGCCCTTTCTGTTCCGGGGTAGCGGTAACCCTTTCCGACAATCCCGCTAAAGGTATATATATCCTTCCACCAGCTTACACAAAAATCCTTAAGCAAATAAATTACATTGGCAAAAAGGGCTGTTGACAAACATTTGCTTTTTCTTGTGAAATTGTATAGAAAAATCTAAATGTTCGGCGATAGGTCCGATTAGGCCACGTGCCAAAATAACCTTGAATGAATGTGTAAATATATAAATAATTTTTGCTTTTAATTACTTCCTATGTTTTGGTTTGTTGTTTTTATTAAATGAATCATGGCATTTTTAGTTCCGAGAAGATCTAGAATGGGTTTGTAAATATTTATATAAAAAAACGTGTTTTTACCTATTGTTTTTACTGTGCTACAGCTGTGATAATAAATTACGTATCCATACTATTGTGTTAAACGCTTAAACCGCTGAACCGATTTAGATGAAATTTGGGTTTGGGTCCCGGAAAAGGACATAGGATAGTTTTTAGCCCGATATTCCCACAGGATCGACACTTATGCGGGTGACACCTCGGGGCGCTGCTAGTTTTTTTTATAAAACTTACACAATCATCTTTCGATAAGTAACAGCTGCAACTTCATAAAAAACTCCAGGTAACAATTTTATTTCTTCTCGAAGTATTTCTGAGGGAGCGTGTGGCGAAACTTCGGAACAAGTTTCCAGATCCTTGTTACGCTGTCATTATTGGATCGTTTGAGGAAACATCTCATTATCCTTATTTCCTCTCAAGGAAGGTAGCTTAGAGTAACCTTGCTATTAGGTAAAAGCTGTAACTTTTGCATACCTTTACGTATTTGCTTCCGATTTTCGATTAGCAGTTTCAATTTTATGTGGGTACTTGTGATTTCCTGTGAAGGACTTGTGGCTAAATAATAACAGCCGCACGGGTCCATCGATCAGGTTAAGCTACGCTTGCCATGGTTGGTCCGTGGATGGATGACCATCTTTACGTACCAAGATCCCTCCGTGTCTCGGAAAGCATGTTCAGCCGTACTACCGTCTTAACGAAAAGTGCAATAACTAGGTTAAACCTGATTTCGAGAAAAACGCGGTTAAAGATTTTTTTTTTGTGTTGTTTGTATCGCCATCACTATATTATGCTTAGTATTAAAACCGACTACGTCATGTATACGTAAAAAGTGTCTAAAAAGAATATTTAGATCTCATTCTGCAGATTCCAATTATATACTTATCTCAATTTGGGGCAAAACTCGAGTTATTGCACTTTTCATAAGGACGGCAGCGTTGGTCCCCGTATTCGTGAATCTTTGACAGTCGTGACGGGTCGTCAGAAGCCTGAAAGTCCGGACAACCAGTCTTACCAGGGGCATCGTATTACCCAGTAACTCAGTAACTGGGTTGTGGAGGTCCGATAGGCAGTCGCTTTATGTAAAATACTGGTATTCAGCTGCATCCGGTTAGGCTGGATACATAACCTTTTTTCATGTATTCCATGCTAATAGAGAAGAATTTATTTTCTTATCCAATCCGATATAAATAATAGTAATAATATCCCCGCCGCCGTATCTCTACGTTGACGCCGTGGTGGGGCTTGCGCGTTCCGAACTCTAGGCCTATGCCGGAAGAGTTTATTTTGCTGGAATAGGTCTAAGGTGAGGAGCCAGACCAAGAGAGATACAGAAATCCGCAGGGCAGCATGTGGCGAACTGTTGGGCAGTAGCGACCCCACGGACCCTATCTTCAGGGAGAAGTCTTGTTCCTCACCTCTGGCTTGCCTTTATTGGCCGGCTGGAGTGAACAATGACGATGAACAGAGCTCCCACCTCATTCTTGCCTTTATTGGCCGGCTTGAGTGGAGATTCGCAAGAGCAAACGTGCTCGGAGGAAGGAAGTATTCCAGTGAGATGCTGGTAGGGATCTTGACCGTACTTCCGGGATTGTCCTGATAGCCGTGGAATACCTCTCCACTCCTCATAAGCACCTCAGGACATGTTGCCCCCTTGTTGCTACGTCACCATGTGCTAGCGACCGTTTCCGGGGGCCCATTGTTGAGTGTGCAAGTCACCCCCTGCCATTTTATCCGTGTATATATAAAACATTGATCAGGCAGGGGTCGTAGTTATTCAATAGTTCTTGGTAACCAGTCCACTTTAACCACCCAAACCCATAGTCCAACTTTTTATTTTTCCATATCCTGCAATAGTCCTACACCAACCGGGGGTTATCCTTGGGTGCACTTGCATAGCGCATACAGGGATAATCGTCGGTTTGTGCCGCATTTCATTAAAATTTCCTAAGGGGCCTCTGCGAGTTGGCTTCGGCCCCTCGTACGCCTTCCAAAGGACCGGGACACAATGGATCCGAGAAAAAAGAAAAAATAATAATAGTAGGTGAAATAATAATAATAGTGAAACACCTGAAGAGGCTCTCGTTGGGCAGCTGGAGCAAAGGCTTGATCCAGAAAGCGGTACCTACTTCTGGACACGGCCCGCATTGTTAGGAGGTTCCTCTCTCTGGAGCCCTGACCGCCGCGCCGGTAGCTTGGACCCTGTTTCAGATACCGGTGGGCTACTATTTTTTATATTTTTAAATGTTTTTATTGTTTTTTTTATACTAATATTTAAAAATATTATTTATACCCATGTATTAAGTTTAATAAAGGAAATAATAGTAGGTGAAAGAAAATGATTTCTTTTGAATTTAGGTATGAGGTGAAATTAATGTTGATTTTCAAGTTTGAATAGAAAAATATGTTAAGAAGACAAATTTTAATCTTTGCCAACCATGGTCAGACCAACAAGAAGTATGTAGAATACTTAAATAAATATTATGCAATAACTGCTCATCGATCAAGCCAATAAATTACTCGCAGCTTATAGTGAATCAATGAATATTATCAAGGTTATGATGCTGCATAACAGTTTAATTACATTAACTGATGCTTGTCTAAACACACGTTAAATAATTGCTTAAAACATGACGTTCAACCAACCAGTTTTTAGGGTTCCGTACACAAAGGGTAAAAACGGGACCCTATTACTAAGACTTCGCTGTCTGACCGTCCGTCTGTTCGTCCTTCCGTCTGTTTGTCACCAGGCTGTATCTCAAGAACCGAGATAGCTAGACCGTTGAACATTTTCATAAATTAAGTATGTTTTTCTGTTGCCGCTATAACAACAAATACTAAAAACAGAGTAAAATAAATACACACATCAAAAGTGTCTAGGGATCAACATATATTTTTGCAATAACTTTTCTCCTGATTGATATTAATTAAAATTTTCTTTAAGGATTCATCAAATAAAGTGTTTTCGTTTGTCACAGTAACGATAAACCAAGTCACCTTTGCATTAATAAAGAAATTTGCCATTTTCCTAATAAAGGGATTTTTGACATTTGAACCACTAACACAAAAGTTCGAAAAAAAGACTGAAATAACAGTTTTCTTTAAAATTTTATTGGGTTTAGTAACTTAAACAATTAATAATCCGTGTTTCTACCGCAAACACTAACAACACAAGAACATCGGTTTGGCATACTCAAAATGAGTTCATCCAAATCACGCTGTGGAATGGCCGCCCATGTTCGTTGCAACAACAAAAAAAGGTCTTCTTGCGACTGGATACCCTCCATATTCGGCAGAGCTCTTCTCTGTAGCATATCCCATGCATGCTCAATCGGGTTCAAGTCTGGCGACTGAGCAGGCCAGGGCAGGACATTGATGTTAGCTGCGGCGAGAGTCTGTCTTACAACTCTTGCGGTGTGCGGTCGTGCATTATCATGCATCAACTGAAATAAGGGACCGATTTGCACTTGTAGAGGAACGATGACGTCTGATACAATCGTCTCAGCATAAATTTGAGCGTTGAGGTTGCCTCTGATCCAAATCAACTCAGTTCTTCCGCCGATCCAAATACCCGCCCATACCATGATGGTTCCACCACTATAAGGATGGACTTCCTGGCAGGATTTTAATCGCTGTTGGCGTCCAGGGGTTCTCCAGTGTCGTATACGTCTTGTATCCGGTCTCATACCAAAACGAGACTCATCAGAAAAGCACACGAAACGCCATTGTTCTTCTGCCCAATTTCTGTGTTCAAGAGCCCATTGATATCGAATCCTACGATTGTGCATTGCTATAGGTGGTACCCGTAGCGGTCTTCGGGAATGAAGGTTCACTTCATGCAAGCGGTTTCTGACTGTTTGGTCGCTAATTAAGTTCCCTGAAGAGTGATGAAGCCTCACGGCTAACATCATGGCGGTTATTGTTGGAGCTCTTCGAGTTAAGATTTGAATGTATCGGTCTTGTCTCCGTGTGGTGCAGCGATACCATCCTCCATGGCGCTCAGCCACGGTACCAGTGCTTCGGTAACGTGTCCAAAGTCGACTGATAACACTCTGACTTGTATTCAGAGCTAAAGCCACAGTACTTTGCCGGGAACCAGCTTCTATCATTCCCACGGCTCTGAGCATTTCTTCCCTGCTTAAATGACGTCGCCGCTCCATAATAACGTTGGTTTTAATCAGTAGTAGGGAAACAGTAGCACTAATAATGTCTTCAATGCGTTGTATGTTTTTATAGGGAAAATATTGACAGCTGATTTTCATCTTTTACTCGAATTTGATTCACAGTTCCTGATTCAAATTATGAAATGCACCAAAAAGGATCCATATAAATTTATAAAATCATAAATTTATTACAAAGCCACATCTCAATCTCAAGAAATCCGCATAAAAATGCTTGATCCCTAGACACTTTTGATGTGTGTATTTAAGGGAGGCTCCCATACAACAAACTTGTTTTTTTTTCGGCGTTTTTGCCTTGTGGTACGGAACCCTTCGTGTGCGAGTCCAACTCGCACTTGGCCAGTTTTTAAATGCAAATGACACTATTAACCAACTTACGTACCTAGGTACATAAAATTAGGCTGGTTTAACCGATCGGTAGCTGCAGGTATTCAAGAGTTGCAAGGATTTCATAAAACCTTAGAAATAAATCACTATCGTTAAGTTTAAATTATTATGTTTATTTTGTTTTTATGATTCCGTACCAAAATGGTAAAAACGGAACCCTTATGGTGAGACTAAGTCTGTCTGTCTGTCTGTCTGTCACAGCTGGATATCTCAAGAACTACTAATGCTATCAACTTGAAATTTGGAATAGTTTTAGATGACGTTTGCCCAACTATTTTGCAAATAAGAAAGAAATAAAAATATATGTATATTGTTTGCAACAGGGACTGAAAGGGGGTTCTGAAAAATTCGAAGTGAGGCTACTAGGGCATGTGGGGTATCATCAAAAAAACGCAGTTTGCACATTCTTAAACATTTTTTCTTTTTTTTTAGACCGCATAGTTTTCGACTTTTTGAAAGATTACAGGAAAAATAAAACGAAGTCTCTAAATTGTGACTATTTAGAGACTTCGTTTTATTTTTCCTGTAATCTTTACATAAATTTCTATCATATAGAATAATCAGATTTTTCTCTTTGTAAACTTCGGTGTTTAGAGGGGGTGGGGAGGGGTTTTTTCATTTTTCATCAAAAGTCGAAAACTATGCGGTCTTTTTCAGAAATCATCAACAAAAGTTACATTAGTTCCACTACCGGTCAAGAGATGGCGCTGACATAAAACTGCAATATTCTACACCGCAGTGCACAGTGTTAAAATTCTCTGATGAATATAGGCCTCGCCGATGAAAACTTAAAAACATATGATGGTACGAAACCCTCGGTGCGCGAGTCCAACTGCTCTACCCTGTTTTTTTTTTATGAACTAGGTATCTGGGCAACAGTCTCCACACGGCGGGTGCCTGAGGATGGACGGGGCTGCCGAAACCAGCCTAGGAAGAGATGGCGAGACGACTTAGACGCGTACCGCTAGGTCTGGATCGAGGTGGCTGTAAAAAAGGATGTCTGGAAGCATTTGGGGGAGGCCTTTGCTCACCATTGGGACAGGAGTTGGTAAAACGAAAATACTATCTCAGCTTGCTTACCTGACGTATATTTTTTTTCGATTCTAAAACACAGTATTTCTGACTATTGATTAAAGATATAATTTCAGACAGAATTGAAATCACATTGGGTATTCTATCACACATCGTGTGGAAACCGGCTTGTCCCAGAACCAAAAATTCGAAGACATGTGACATCCGCACTGAGCCCGCGTGGTGGATTACTGGCCTTTTCCTCTCACTGAGAGGAGGCCTGTATCCCAGCATTAGGAACATTATAGGCTGATTGTGCTTATGCTGGGCTTTTATGAATGGTGTTGGTTGACTCATCTTTTAGATAATAAAGAAAAAGAAAGAAAAAGTATTTATTGCGACTCGTACCTACAGGAAAATCACAAACTAAACACAGTAAAACAAAAATCCAAGTTATGTAAAAAAAAGTTACAAAAGGAAAATGAAACAGAAAGTCCTATACGAGGCCAAAAGGCTCCTATCTCAGCATGATGCTGCGATATTTGAAAAAATAAATTTTCTCAGCGCTGGTATTCCCGCTGTGATGTCACGGGCAGTTACAGAAATAAATAAATATGTAAAATATTAGCAAATAAAAAATTAAATTAAAAGTATTTTCACCCGCGTAAGTGTCGATCCCGTGGGAATATCGGGATAAAAAGTAGCATATGTGTTATTCTTGGTTATAGTAGCCCATGTGTTAATCAAAGAAATGGTCTATCTATGTGCCAAATTTCATCCAAATCCGTTCAGCCGTTTGTACGTGAAGAAGTAACAAACATATAAACACACACACTCACAAACTTTCGCCCTTTTTTAGTGTGAGACGATATACATACTATATAAATCTAGATAGTAATCTGATATTGTGATGAGTTATGGCACTGAAACGTGGTCGCTCACAATGGGCCTTATTAGAAGACTAAAAGTCACCCAAAGGGCTATGCTTGGAGTTTCCCTACGTGATCGAATCAGGATTGAGGAGATCCGCAGAAGCAAAGGTAACCGACATAGCCCGAAGAATTGCCAAACTTAAGTGGCAGTGGACAGGGCACATTGCTCGCATTGATGGCCGATGGGGCCGAAAGGTTCTGGAGTGGCGACCGCGTACCGGAAGACGTAGCGTTGGAAGGCCTCCCACAAGGTGGTCCGACGACCTTGTGAAGGCCGCAGGAACCCGTTAGATGCTAGAAGCACAGAACCGGTCGAAGTGGAGGTGCTTGAGGTAGGCCTACGTCCAGCAGTAGACGTCTTTCTCAATCTGATATTTAATGATAAAGATCTGAATTAGTCATGTTTATCATTCCATATATCAGCAGTAATTCATAAAATAAATTCCTCACATGTTAATAATAGACTGGTCGCGGATCTATGTGCAATCAATTAGGTCCGGATACATAAATTACTTGGTATAAATGCTTCCTTTACGAGCCTTCAATTGAAACTGACAAGTAATATTATTCATATTGAAGGCAGCGGAAAGGATCTAATGCTCCTTTATTGGTCTAGTCTAGATAGAAATATTATTACTCTTTTTATCTACGATTCATTTATGTACTACTAGCTGCGCCCGCGGTTTCACCCGCATAAGTGTCGATCCGTGGGAATATCGGGATAAAAAGTAACCTATATGTTAATCCAGGGTGTCAGCTACCTCCATACAAAATTTTATCAAACTGACCAGCCGTTTGAGCGTGAAGAATTAACAAAACATATATAAACACACACTCACAAATTTTCGCCTTTATAATATTAGTGTGATTTATCTCTATTGTAGCGCGATTATATCTATTACATCTAATAATACCTATTCAAAGTTTTTTTATTATTATTATTGGTTAGCACAGCACACACAAGCAGGCTTGGACATCTGCAATACCGGATCATCACCAGAACAACAAACGATCGTTGCTATAAAATGTAAAGTTCCGTTACCACCATGATGACTCTCTAAAGCCTTTGCAAGGTCATTGTCATAGCAATAGGTTACCTAGACCAGGGGCACTGTATAATCATCATTTCAGCCGAAAGACGTCCACTGCTGGACATAGGCCTCACCCAATGGGGGGGGTTTGCCATAATCGCCACGCTTGGCAGGCGGGTTGGCGATCGCAGTATAGTATGGTGGTGGAATGCATAGAGAACGCTGCTGCCCATTCTCCGGTACGACCCTTAGTCGCCTTTTACGACACCCACGGGAAGTATGGGGTACCACACAGACCCACTGTATAATAATTAAATATAACTTATCGATTCCTTAAATTATAGTTCCAGCGGTAAGTTTTTATTGCAGCCAAGCATATTATTATAAGTTGGGGGATTTCATCGCTGATAAAAATGGTATCAAGCGCGCATAAACTAATTGATAAGCATTTGAAAATATTATAGGACCCGCTGAAGATTTTAAAAACTATCTCGGCATTGTGTAAATTCAATCTCTAAGTATTGTTTAATTGCATAGCACATTGTGAGGACTATGAGCATACAATGAAGCTACCATTTACTGGGTACTTTTTTCATTGACTTGAATGTAAATAAAAAAAATAAAATAATTTTATTCGAGTATCACTGACTCATAATAAAAATAATACACTCAAACAGTCACATTACATATCGACGGTTGAAAGGCTAATTGGCCTAAGCGACATTTTTTTTTTTAATAATAGTGTTAAGTACGTTTATTATAAATGTACATATTATTATTATTATTTTAAATATTGCAAAAAATGTCGCTTAGGACAAATAGCCTTTCAACCGTCGAATTATACAACACTACTATTCCAATTGAATTCAATTCGTGAATGAAAACATCATGACAAATGAAGATTGTCAAAAAAAAATAAAATGAAAAAAATAATGAATTAACGATGAATGATGCATGAATGATGAAGGATTGATGAATTAATGATCAACGAATGATGAATGAATTATGACTGAATGATGAACGGATGATGAATGAATGTTAAATGGATGATGCATTAATGATGAATGAATGATGAATGATGATGTCATCATGATGAATGTGCCCTGGCGACTGAGAGTATGTCATGCTCACTCTCAATAATGTCTCGCTGGTGTGTGTTCGATCATTTAGGTCCCTTCAAAATGGTTGAGCTGAATGGTGCTAATCAATGCGTTATATTCATGAACAGACGCCATCATTAGGGACTGGTCATCTATTGCTCTTAACGTACTGCATCGTTCTCACATACTTACATAATTTCAACATGAATGATGTAGCCAATATTTAGTAACCATATTTAGATTTAAAAAGTTTTATAAAAGTTTCTTGAGTTCTTCTCCATAGGAACCTACTATACTACACTTGCAGTAGTAGTACCTAATTGCCGATTCGACAGAGGAAAAAGAATTGCCACAAATACCAAAATTCGGGCCAGTCGTTGGTCATATAAGTATAAGTTTGACCCAAGAAACTTATATTGCTTGGCCAGACTGCAAACGCGGGTGCGAGAGCGCGCGGGCAACTCACGCCATAGCTCGTTCATACATGTGTCCGCAGTAAGGGCGCGGGCGGCCTGCGCGGGGACCGGGGTTCTCAAACTAGTTAGAGCTTTTTTCTAGTAAAAATAAATCTTCTTAATCCATATTATATTTTGACAAACACTGGACACGACAACACTCAGAACGAAGCCGCGCTCCACTGCGGATAGGCAGACCGCGCGCGTTCCCGCACCCGCGCCGCTCTCCGCCCCACGCTGCCAGTCTGGAAAAGCACACACTCTACTCGTAGTTTACAAAACTAATCCGGCGGTGCTATTCTGTAAAAATCTCACAGTGTAAACTTAGGTGAAGTGAGCGTGGAGTGAGCTGTCAATATTGTCTACTCGTAGTTTACAAAACTAATCCAGCGGTGATATTCTGTAAAACTCTCACCGTGTAAACTTAGATGAAGTGAGCGTGGAGTGAGCTGCCAATAGAGTCAATTCCTAGCAAAAACAAATTCACTTCACCGAAATTTTGACGGTGAGATTTTTACAGAATCGACTGCCAGTAGTCCCTATTACTATTTTCCTTAATGTAAACTTACTGTTGTAAACACACCACCTCAGGCACCTCTAAATCCTTTACCACAGAGTACATGTTATTAGCTTGACTATCTCGTGTACTAAAGGAAACTTTTAAAGCGTTCCTCAAAGTACTACAGTACTGTCTGTACTGTACTGTCTCATGTACAGACGCCAGCACATCAAACTACCCGAAACTGTCAAATTTTCCCAATCAACTTTGAACCTTATGCTTCAGCGATAAAGCCGAAAATCTATGAAAGAAAATTGACAGATTGTAGTAGCTTGATGTGCTTGCATCTGTACCTATGAATTAAATTACTCTGACAAATGAAGTTTTGTACAGACGCCAGCTCATCAAGCTACCCGAAACTGTCAAATTTCCCAATCAACTTTGAACGTTATGCTTCAGCGATAAAGTTGAAAATCTATTAAAGAAATTTGACAGATTGTAGTAGCTTCATGTGCTGGCGTCTGCACCTACGACTTAGAGCCATACTTCAACTGAACGCCATGGTGACGTCATCATGCCAACTAAATGTATACAGGTGGCAGGGATGGATGCGCCATGGATTCAAGGCGTGATTCTGGACCCCACTGCGTAATAATTTTTCGTGGATTATTTAAAATAAACACCAGCGCCGATCGAGAATTATGTGTTACTTCAACCCTTGTTAGTTATTTTTAAGCACTAAACTGTTTAAAAGCTTTAAGAACTGCTTTGATAAAAGTCAACAATAACGAAATTCCAAACTAAAATATGGAAATGCGCAAAATGAACATCGTCGATCATTTGATAGAAAAAAAACTTTTTACAAAAAAAAACAACCGACTTCCAAAAAAAACAATACAAATTGAAAAATAACTTTAATTTCGGAAGTCTGTGTCTTTGGTTCCGCATTTTCGTTTATTGACACCGACTTCCGAAATTAAAGTTATTTTTCAATTTGTAGTGTTTTTTTTTGGAAGTCGGTTGTTTTTTTTTTGTAAAAAGTTTTTATTTTTTACTTTTTAGTGGGTCCGTTTGTAATTTATATAAGTCACAATAGCCTAATGTCAACTGCTCATCACTTGTTACCAAATATTGCTTTTCCCGATGTTGGGACGTTAATTGTTGAGGAGTTCTCCTGGTAAGAACCAGAAGAACTCGTCAACAACCACTCACCATACGCATTGTGACGAGCATAAATTGCTTAGCAACCATATTAAAGTAATCGAATCGCAACTTGTGAAATATTTGTCATTTAGTAGTTCCAATGGCCATCTGTGGTCTTCTTCATCAGCTCCACTTTACCAAATGATGATTTCCGAGAGCAAATGCTCCAGTTATTTAAAAAAATACCCAAATCGTTATAGCTTTGCCTATAAAAGTTGAGGGTTTCCCTCGATTTCCATGAGATCCTCTCATCAAATTCCAACGTGATGAAAATGGGACCACCTCGAGAGTATACCCTTTCAAACAAAAAAAGAATTTTGAAAATCGGTTCACAATTGGCGGAGTAATCGCGTAACAAACACACAAAAAAAAAAAAAAAAAAAAAAATACCGTCGAATTGAGAACCTCCTCCTTTTTGAAGTCGGTTAAAAATAGAAAACAAGTAGGTATATTAAATTAGCACACAGAGTGCACACAACACAAAATACGATTTATTCCGGATAATAGTATACTACACTTGTCTGTGTGGTGCCGGACTTAAAGAATAGCACCACCCCATACTTCCCGTGGGTGTCGTAAAAGGCGACTAAGGGGCGTACCGGAGAATGGGCAGCAGCGTTCTCTATGCATTCCACCACCATACCATACTGCGATCGCCAACCCGCCTGCCAAGCGTGGCGATTATGGCAAACCCCCCCTTTTGGGGGAGGCCTATGTCCAGCAGTGGACGTCTTTCGGCTGAAATGATGATTATACTACAAGTTAAAAAAAGAAATATAAAAACTGGCCAAGTGCGAGTCGGACTCGCACACGAAGGGTTCCGTACCACAAGGCAAAAACGCCGAAAAAAACCTGTTTGTTGTATGGGAGCGCCCCTTAAATATTTATTTTATTTTAATTTAATTATTTATTATTAAAGTTAAAATACAACTGAGTATTTTGTGAATATTTCAAGTGCCTACCTGTTGCCATTTTTGATATCGAGCAAAAAAGGGCAAAAAAATCGCGTTTGTTGTATGGGAGCCCCCCTTAAATATTTATTTTATCGCCAAGACGAGCCAAGCGAAGCGCAAGGGCACTACCTACCTTTTCTCGAAGCACTTCGTCGTATTTTTGAACCCTCTTAACTTGGCTTTGGATTATACCAGATAATCAAAATTTTCGGGATATGATGTCAGTGGTTGACTTATTAAACCTATAAAGTTTCAATTGCATAGCTCTTATACTTTAGATTTTATTGATATCTAAAATACCCCGATTTCGTCACTGACTCACTGACTGATGATCATCAATATTCTTAAGGTTCTTCCTGAAGTCCTAGAAAGCTGAAATTTGGTATGTAAGCTAGTAATAGTACACAAACAACAAAAAAATCTTAAAACTTGAAACTTTTACCCCCCAACCCCTTAAACTAGGGGGTGAAAGTTTGTATGAGACTTCCGTAAATTTTGATGCTAGAGGTCTGAAAATGTATATAGGGGTCCTTGTTATAAATAAACCCCAAAAAAAGAAAGACAAAATGAGCAACAGAAAAAATACTCGTATAAATATCATAAGCAACTTACAAAAAGAAATGAAATCCCACAAAAACATTTCATGTTAAATGTTGCCAAGACGAGACCATGTAGCTCGCACTGTCAAAAAGTAATCAGATCTCATGTAGAGCCAAGCTTCTAACTCTACACGCCCTAACTCTACAAGGCCTAACTTCGCAAACTCTACACCTTAGTCAAAATATATGGCTTGGCCATTTCGCTACATTCACATGAGCGTAAGGTGAAAAACTCTCATACTGTTAATGGTTCTTGTAGTAACGAAACGGCCAAGCCATATATTTTGACTAAGGAGTAGAGTTTGCGAAGTTAGGCCTTGTAGAGTTAGGGCGTGTAGAGTTAGAAGCTTGGCTCTACATGAGATCTGATTACTTTTTGACAGTGCGAGCTACATGGTCTCGTCTTGGCAACATTTAACATGAAATGTTTATGTGGGATTTTGTTTTTAGTATTTGTTGTTATAGCGGCAACAGAAATACATCATGTGTGAAAATTTCAACTGTCTAGCTATCGCGGTCCTTGAGATACAGCCTGGTGACAGACAGACAGACAGACGGACAGACGGACAGACAGCGAAGTCTTAGTAATAGGGTCCCGTTTTTACCCTTTGGGTACGGAACCCTAAAAAGAAAACAAATAAAAAATGTAAAGTGCACTGTGAGAAGTTAGCAGGAAAGTGTGCCTCGTTGCTGCAAATATGGCAGACAATTAGTGCCTGACGCTGGTTTTCAACTAGACTACTGCATAGTAACAACATCTTAATGTCTTAATCTTTTCGGGTGGGAAATCATCAAATGACCCCTCCCGCTCTTGGTGGAGCGGAAGGGAGTGTCAGACTCTTACTGACTGAAACCCACCCATGTTCCTTCCTTAGTCCTTTATGTTCCGGGCCAGCGGTAACCCTTTCGGACAATCCCGCTGACCTTAATCTAAGCCTTATAAGACCAATCTATTATTTGAGTAGTCTAGAGCTGTGTTTTCCAACGCCAGAAGGCCAATTCTCATAATTTAAATTTAACGTTCAAAATCTAATCGTAGTCTCATCTCGGCGACAAACAAAATTGTCAAAAACTTGTCAAAATATAGGGTAATTCGGGGGTTTTTTGAAAGATTGAGACTGAGATCAGACTATAATAATGAAAAAATGAAAATGAAAAAATGTTTATTGGAATCAACAAGTTCACGTATTACATCAGTGGTGATAATAATAATAATTTGTTTCAGATTTCTCCATATAAATTGTTAGTAACACGAGAATACTTAAGAGCTAATGTTAGTAAACCAAACAAATATAATAAAACATAGATTTTAAGAAAAACCGACACCAGAACGCATGTATGCTACTTCACTGCGTGCAGCCGCATCCAGCGCTCAAGCATCGGAGAATCCCACCGGTCCGTCAATACGCTCAAGATGCTGTTGGAACTAGCTCGCATGCGAGTTAGGGTCGAGGTGCAACGTTTACGCATGATTGCCGCAAAACTGTCGACGTTGGCCTCGGCAAACATGCCGGAGGCACTGCAATACCGCGGCAGCCCCATCAGCATTCTTAACGCATTGTTATACCGCACTCGCATTCCACTGTATGCCCTCTGCAAATAGCCAACCCACAGGCTGCACATGTAAAAGGATTGACAGTATGCCTTAGAAAGTGTTACCTTTGTTTGTGTTGTACAGCGTGCAAACCTGCGAGCCAGCATATTACATCGAACAGCCAACGACCTGCGCTCTCTCTCAATGTCAGTACTGTCTATGAACTACTATGAACGTTCTTAAAATCACGAGAATTGCCCCTCTGATAACTTTATCGGAGGAATAATTTTGAATTTTTAACAGTCTATACAAAAACTGTCAGACGTCAATTATATTCCACGAATACAAAACCTAAATCCATTATACTTTATCTAACCATTGATCTAACAACTCGTTGATAGCTAATACCGTGTCAACTACTTAAGAATATTCTAATTTTACGATACCAATCTAAAACGCTGCAGGGGCCTTATAAAAAATGTAGTTTATACATGGAGCCCTGGAGGCCTAGATCGCAAGTCAAACACATACAAGAATAGGTAACAGTCTCATTTCTTTGCCAGGATCAGCTTCAATCTAGTCTGAAATAATCGTCACTAAAAACATAAGTACAGCAGTCCTATTCTGTAAAAATCTCACCGAAAAATTTTACTGAGGTAAACTGTCATTCCACCTAACGCTAAGTGCCTTTTCACACGTCCCGGCAACCGGGTAGCCGGTGCCGACTATCCGGTAACATTGCAAGGCAAACTACGCCGGTACGTGTGAAAGCTAACGTGCATGGCTATACACTTCGCCGCCGGGTACCCGGCACCGGCTACCCGGTTGCCGGGACGTGTGAAAGGGCAGTAAGGATTACTTTTAAAGAATATAAGGGCAAAAGGTCGGCTCTATAAATATACAACGAGCAAAAACACACGCAGCAGTAGAGGAGCAGTGGTGACAAAGTGGTATCGGCCTTCACTCACGAGTTGTAGGTCGTGAGTTCAAACCCAGGCAGGCACTTTATTTTGTGTATTTAATTTCATCACAACTGCTCTCAAAACGGTGAAGGAAATCATCGTAAGGAAACCATGATAGGAACCGTTAACCAAAAAATTCTAAGACGTGACATCCACCAACCCGCACTGGGCCCACGTGGTGGATTATGGCTCGCTCCCTCTCACAGAGAGGAGGCCTGTGTCTCAGCAATGAGAAGTTTATAGACTGGTTGTGCAAAACCACAAGCACACGCTTCACCTACAGCGAGTGCAAGCGCACTCGCGACGGGTTATTCCCAAAGTACTCCATTCCTTTGTTCTAAAAAGATAAGAATCTCATACATTCATTCCCAAGTTACTCGAAGGAATTATTATTATTTATAAATACTTATTATTTTGTTCCCATTCTGCTCCATAGGTATCTGGAATGATTCTCAAAGTACTCCACCGATTATTCGTTATCAATTCTCAAACTGCTCCATCTACATAATAACCTATAATAGTTATTTAATACCTAATCTTGTACAGTTGCATACAAGACTTTATCTACACCCATGATATGAATCCTCTATAAAAGGTTCTGAAACCATAGGGTGTTTGTACAGTGTTGTAAGAACTCTATGTAAATTCATGGAAAGTTTAATTGCTGAGTATCTAATACAAACAAACTAACAACTAACTTTAACGTAGGTAATAATAGAATTATTTATCACTCATTTTTGTAAACAACAAAATAAAAAGTTTTTGCGCAAGTCAATCCTTATACCTACAGGTACCATGCCTAAACCGTCTCTAAATAAAAATTAATAAAAAAACTACTTACGATTAACTATGACTCAAGTCAAGACAGGTTGACCAATTTGGCTATATTACAACCCATCGAATTGAAAGTTGATTACAAAACAGACGATATCATAAAAAAGATTGCCGATTTTATGTTCTTACAAACTATTAAAGAAGAAGCTTTTAGGGGTTTAAAGGGAAAAGAATCAGAAGAAGAATTGAAGAGATTATAATTCGCACATACACCCCTACATTTTGATCGTTTTAATCCTTAAAAGGGGTCATTATACTCATCATTATGAGCAACTACTATGGGACCAAACCTGAAATCGTGAAAAAAAAGTCAGCTGTTCCTACATTTTGACGAGTTATTCGAACATAAATGTAGGGAACAACTGATTTTTTTTTCACGATTTCTGGGTGGGTCCCATAGTAAAAGTTGTTCATAATGATGAGTACAATGACCCCTTCTAAGGATTAAAACGATTAAAATGTAAGGATGTATAGTCACAATAGTCCTGATGATAAAAACAAATTAAAAGTAGACTAGAAATATTTTTTCTAGGTCTGACGTTATCGTCAATAAAACTCAATTACCATGGAAATCACATAATAGATTTGAATGGTTTGTGTTGTGCAATAATCTATGGTAATGGTATGTACCCTACAAGCTGTTTATT
This sequence comes from Mesoligia furuncula, assembly GCA_916614155.1. Lineage (NCBI taxonomy): Eukaryota > Metazoa > Arthropoda > Insecta > Lepidoptera > Noctuidae > Mesoligia > Mesoligia furuncula. The sequence continues at coordinate 4,759,498 of OU744810.1, forward strand.
TCGAACGTTATCGTTGCAGTCCCAGAGTAGACAATCGACAATCTATAAACAGGGATCTGAAACTGGCTTTGATTGTAAAGCAGTTAAGAATAGAAAAATAGCACAGTGCTGCAATCATTACAACAAATTATTTTAAAGGACCATGGTCACTTTTGAATGAACACTTTTCAAATTATCTAATATGCAATCCAGTTATCAGTTTTTGAACGTACTAAAACGCTATATAATGAAATAAAGTTCATTTTAAGAACTTTCATAACTATGACATATAATTCATCACTGTTCAACAATGTTGAAAAAGTGGACCCAAAATGATGCATGGTCCTTTGATTGTAGGTAGATGTCTCAAAATAGTTTAATAATAATAATAATACTTTATTTTTCAGACCATGGTGCCCATTTTGTTAGTAACAATGTTCTTATAGACTAGTGTTAGTAATACTTAAAACTATCCACAACACAAGACATTTGAAAAGAAAGAAAGGGTATCCACATTTTGTTAGTTACAAGACAGAACTTAAGAAACTAATGTTAGTAAAACATTATTAGATTTTTTTTCCCGATGTGACGCCCCGCTAACTGAGCATGTATGACATGACATTATTTGCAAGCATGTAATTGCACCCATCTCTCGAGAAGCGGGGAGTCCCATCGGTCAGCTAATACGCACAGAATGCTATTGGTACTGGATCGCAGCCGTTCAAGCATGGAGGCGCTACGCTTACGCATTATTGCGGCAAAGCTGTCAATATTAGCCTCCGCAAACATGCCTGACGCACTGCAGTACCGTGGCAGTCCCATCAGCACCCTGTGCGCATTATTATATTGGACTCGCAGGTCGTCATATGCCCGCCGCGTATAGCCGACCCATAAGCTGCACGTGTAGAAAGACTGGCAGTATGCTTTGAAAAGCGTCTTCTTTACCTCATCACTACAGCGTGCAAACCTACGGGCCAACATATTACAACGGACAGCCAACGACCTGCGCTCCCTTTCGATGTCCACATTATCTCGCATATCATCGGTGACCCAGTGGCCCAAATACTTGAACTTTTCAGTTTTATTTATTAAAGCACCACACAAGTGAATGTCTGGTACAACCTCATAACATTTATTGCCCGCTTTTAAGTCTGATTCTATATATTTGAAATAATTACATTAGTTTATCATATGTAGTAACTTGATTTGATAACTTTTATTAGGATTCAAAATTTGTGTTTAAGAAAGAAAGACTGTGACTTTTAGGTTTACTTATAAGTATTTTTTACCATATTAGGTAAAATTTCAAATGATTATTGGTCGAATTTGGAAAATATTTTATGTTAGGCTTAGTTGCCAGATATCATTTCAGATTTTTATTTATTTGTTTTTCATGTTTTTTAGAAATCTAAATCCAGAGCCCCACTTTTTTAATTTTGTCAGTTGATTTTTGAATATTTTTAATATTTGCATAAAAAAATATGAGACTCAAAATTATTGTTGTATTATTATTATAGTCTTTTATTTAAAAATTTCTTTATACTTAAAAATATATTTGCAAAGCTTTTGAGCCTAACTGTACGTCAGCTACCCTTTTATCTCCTCTTTTTGATTAAAATGGAGTGGAGTACTTTGAGAACATTTTAATGTTATCATGGAGTAGAATGAAACCTAATTAAAAATATTATATTTTTCATGGAGTAGTTTGGGAACTCTTTTTGGAGTACTTTGGGAACAACCCCTCGCGACCGGCATCCGTTTGAGATCGCCGCCGACGCGTCACGTGCCGTACGTAGGTACGCGTCTGTGTGTGCGTGCGCCTGTTTTCCCTCGTTGTGCGTATGGAGCGGACCTTCTGTACATACTATCGTATTCTGTGTCCACAAACGTGACGGCTTGCCCAGACGTGGTGTGAGTGGCTCAGCAAAACTAGGTACTAATCTATCAATCAAGTCAATGTCAATGTCAAAAGTGAAATATGTTTGGCTATTCGTGGTTTGACATTCGTATAATATCATTGGCTAATTATGCTGTTATTGTAGTAGTAAATTCAAGTGGTCACTGCCATGTTGATCTAGTGGTGCGGCCACAAACATTCTACAAGCTTTATTGAGTCATGAATGCCTTTACCCGACTGCGCCAGAAGGAGGGTTATGTTTTTCGAGTGTCATCATCTGCCTAGCCTTTTCCCAACTATGTTGGGGTTGGCTTCCAGTCTAACCGGATGCAGCTGAATACCAGTATTTTACATGGAGCGACAGCCTATCTGACCTCTACAACCCAGGTACTGGGTGATACGATAACCCTTGGTAAGACTGGTTGTCAGACTTTCGGGCTTCTGACTACCCGTAACGACTGTCAAAGATTGACGAATGATAGCCGGGACCAACGGCTTAACATGCTTTTATCCACAGACCAACCGCGGCAAACGTAGCTTAACCTGATCGATCGACCTGTGCGGCTGTTATTATTTAGCCTCGGGCCCCTCCCATACGTGTTTCGAGTGTATGTATGTATATTACTTTGGCACGCTCTGTAGCCTAAACGTCTTGATCGATTTCAGCTTGAGATGTGCCGTTAGATTCGTGTTAATTGTTAGAGTGACACTGGATATATCGAATTTGAAAAAAAATTAAATTTTCGATTTTTGGCGCCAGATTATGTCTTCAAAAAAATGTTTTTCCTCAAACCCTATCGAATGGAGTATCAAAATAAAGGGTTTTAAAAGGTGATTACAAAAATATATACAACTTAAGGCTCCTTCAAACAGGCGCGACACGCGATAAAATCGCGTGCGACACAAGGCACCTAAACCTGATGTGTGAGGTGACGGATGTACCCAAAGACCCAAAGTTGTTTTATACTGCAACGTGACGTGTGTATGCATAACTAAATAAATTAATAAATAAAAATAAATTTGTGTCACATAAAAACAGTAACGAATAGGTGTAAATAGGAAACATTATAGGAATAAGTGTACAAATAGTGTGATATTGAGTAACATTACAAAAAAAAAAAACAAAAAAAAAACTGATAAATAAATAAGTGAGATGGCCTCATGATAGACCTTCATAGGCAAATAAAGAAATTCTTCGAAACTAGTCAGAAGAAAAACCTGTTTTAATTTAAACGATGCCTGACTTCCATGCTCCAACGCATTGTCATAATAATATAAATTTCTATTGTCATTGTCAATAGAATATTAAAGGTCTATAATATACGAATATACCAATGGAATACGCGGTCGGTCACGTGAGCGAAGCCGCGTCTGCTTATGAAGCCGAATCTGGATATGTCACTAAATTTTGTCTGCGCGACTGCCTATCTGACCTCGGCAACCAAGTTACTGGGTAATACGATACCCCTGGGTATGACTGGTTGTCAGAATTTTGGGCTTCTGAGGACCCGTAACAGATGTCAAAGATCCACGAATGACAGCCGGGACGTGCTTTGCGGGGCAAGGAGGTCTCGGTATGTAAAGATCATCCATCCACAGACCGACCGCGGCAGGCGTAGCTTAACCTGATCGATCGACCGTACGGCTGTTATTATTTAGTTACGGGCCACTCCCATATGTTTGTCGAGGGTATGTATGTATATTTCTTTGGCACGCTCTGTAGCCTAAACGGCTTGAGAAGTGCCGTTAGATTCGTCTTAAGGCCTACGCAGACCGGGACGGCATGGCAAGGGATTTTTCCGTCAGACAGCGCATACTGGCCGCTTAGATACCGCGGCATTACAGCGGCTTCCCCGCTTCTCTACCCCCGCCGCCTCACCCCGCGATATGTCGCAACGAGCGCCGGAGTCCTTGGCATGCCGTTGCCTACCGCAGGACGCCACGGCATCCCGCCGCGGGAGCCCGTGGCGCGTCTTTCAATGCCGTGCAATGAAATCCCTTTCGATGCCACGGCATCATTTTAAAGCATAGCAATTTATGTCGTATTTCTATATCGATACGTTTGAATGTCCATTAGTAAAAGTTTAAATCCCTTGCCATGCCGTCCTGGTCTGCGTAGGCCTTTAATTGTGAGATTTATACTGGGTATATCAAAATTATTGATGAAGTAAACTACAGTGTAACTAAAGTATTGATAATTTTTTGATACTGGTACGAACATATTTTTTTCGAATGATTAAATTAGTCTTCTATCAAATTCTAACAAGCTACTGGGGTCCAACAATCTATATATTTTTAAGAAAGTCGTGTTAGTTACACTATCTAGAACTCAAGAAAGGTTGAACCGATTTGGCTGAAAATTGGTGGGGAGATAGCTTAGAACCAGGAGACGGACATAGGATACCTACCTTTTATCTTTTTTTTTTACTTATACGAGTAGGGTAGAAGTAGTGTAGGAGTACGTTAGGAATAGGGTAGGAGTAGGTTAGGAGTAGGGTAGAAGTAGGGTAGGATTAGTGTAGGAGTAGGGTAGGATTAGGGTAGGAGTAGCGCTGGGCAGCTAGAAATAATTTATATGGCAAAACAACGTTTGCAGGGTCAGCTAGTACCTATAATATAAAAACAAAGTAACATCGAGACGAAAAAAGAAGAAGTCGAGAAAAACGTTTTTGAATTTTGCGCAGCTGTAAGGTATCTCTATAATAAACCAAACCGTAAACCCAGTGGAAGCTGATATCAGATAGGGAAGCCCACCGTTTCAGTAAGGTAGCAGCAAGTCTAAAAATATCAATTTCAGCTGTACCATCATCCCTTTGCCAGCAAATACGCCCGAAATTGATATTATTTTCCTGTTGAGAATCCCTTAAATGTTGTTAAGATCCTATGAGCTTCAAAACAGGATCGTAACTGGTGATTATTATATAATTATTAGCTGCGCCCCGCGGTTTTACCCGCGTAAATGTCGATCCTGTAGGAATATCAGGATAAAAAGTAGCCTATATGTTAATCCAGGGTGTCAGCTACCGTCATACAAAATTGTATCAAAATTGGTCCAGCCGTTTGAGCGTGAAGAAGTAACAAACCTTCGCCTTTATAATATTAGTGTGATTATGTATGTATGTAGGTATATCAGAAAAGACTTCACATCTAGCTAGTGTTTATCACACAACATAACACCCTACTAGTCCAAAGGGATAAGCAGAAATATCATCCAAATGTCGCCAATTATTTACTTGTGTTTAAGACACATGTAATAGCGGGGCTCGTGGCCAAATAATAATAGCCGCATAGGTCGCGGTGGGTACGTGGATGGGTGATTATCCATGGGCAATCTATCACTAGGTTTTAGTTATAGGTTTTCATATTTATTTTTTTATTTATCCTTCTGATAGATTCTCATTTTGTAAATGTGAGGACCTTGTAGGCCTTGTAGACTTTAGATCTGTAGATATTTTTTTTATTTTATCAAGTACCTGGTACTTGTTAACAGGCCTGCACTGTCCTCCCATACCTACAGTAATTTGAAAAAATTGTAAAAGCCAATTATTTTAAAAAAGAGTAACCGTGCAGTTTCTTGCCGGTTCTTCTCCATAGGAAACGACCAATTGGAACCGTGCACCTAGCTTCTGACGTTTCATAAGTGCCCATGTAGGCTTACCTATGTGAAATAAAATATTTTTGATTTTGGTTTTTGATTTTGATTACATATGGCTTTCCAAGGCACAAATGGGTATCGCCTCCGTGCCTCGGAAAGCACGTTAAGCCGTTGGTCCCGGCTGTCATTCGTGAAAAAAATTCTGACAACCAGTGTTAACAAGGGGTATCATGTTGGCATTAACTGGGTTTTGAAGCCCAGATAGACAGTCGCTCCATGTAAAAAAATACTAGTATTCAACTGCACTCAAACTCAAATTCAAAGCATTTATTTCAATTAAACCAATTGCAGGCACTAAACAGTTAAACAGTTAAAATGCTTACGTCCAAGCACACGGACTGGGAATCCCTCAGAGATTACATTGACAATAACATACAACTAAATATACCATTAAAAACTCCGGATGACATAGAAGAGGCGATAAAATATATAACAACACTTATTCAGGAAGCTTGTTGGATCAATACCCCGGAGAACAAAATAAAAGATCGGCATAGTAACTATCCATTAGATATTAAAAATGCTCTACTAGATAAACGCCGACTTCGTAGAATTTGGCATTAAAGTAGGTTACCAGCGGATAAAACTTTATTTAATAAAGCTTGTGGAGACCTGAAAGAAATTCTATACAATTGGAACAATGAGACGAACGAACTATTCTTTGTGGAAGTTCACTAAAAACTATAACAGGCCTCATAATGCTAGGCCTCCTCTTAAGACCGCATCAGGATGGGCGCGAACATCCCAGGAAAAGGTAGACGCATTTGCATCGCACCTCGAAAAAGTCTTTACACCAAATCCAGCCATAGACTTGGCAAATGAAGAACTAGTTGATGGCGTCCTACAACAAGATTTCCAAATGTCGCCACCTCCGCGCCCTATTACAGTACGCGAAGTCTGGCGGCTTATAACAAAGCTTCAAGACAAGAAAGCTCCTGGGTACGATCTCCTCACCAAAGAAATACTGAAGCAGCTGCCCAGAAAAGCCATTGTGTTTCTTACATCACTTTTTAATGCCATTTTGAGAATCCAGTACTTTCCGCTGGCGTGGAAGGTGTCCCAAATCATAATGATACACAAGATAGGTAAACCTCCTAATGAAGTATCTTCATACAGACCCATAAGCCTTCTACCAATTCTCTCCAAAGTCTTTGAGAAACTATTGATGTACAGAATATCACCAATCCTAAATAACGAGATAATTATTCCCGACCACCAATTTGGCTTCAGACGGGAGCATTCTTCTACTGAACAAGTCCATCGAGTCTACGACAAGATAAGGATAAGCCTAGAAGAAAAGCTATACTGCTCCTCTGTGTTTCTGGACATCCAACAGGCCTTCGATAAGGTTTGGCACAAGGGTCTGTTATATAAGCTGAAAATCAACCTTCCCCACCAGTAATGAAACTCTACTCACTAATGAAATCCTACTTGTCGGAAAGAATATTTCAAGTGAAAGAAGCAGATGTGACGTCACGATTCTGCAATATAACTGCTGGAGTACCGCAAGGATCGGTTTTGGGACCGGTGTTGTACACTGTTTACACTGCAGATCTCCCGCAGGTTGATGAAGTTACTACAGCAACATTTGCTGATGACACTGCAATACTGGCAAGCCACACAGATCCTGCTATGGCCTCACACATGCTGCAAGGGAGTCTCGACAAAATAACCACATGGTTACAAAAGTGGCGGATAAAGACGAGCGCTAGCAAATCAGTCCACGTCACATTTACGCTGCGAAAAGGTGACTGTCCACCAGTACACCTCGAGAATGTCACACTATCTCATCACAAAAGCGTAAGATACCTAGGGTTACATCTTGACCGACGTCTAACGTGGAAGAAACATCTTAAGACCAAGAGACGCGAACTTAATATCCGTTACAAGAACCTACACTGGATCATGGGACGAAACAGTAAACTGAGTACCGACAACAAACTTTTAATATATAAAGTGATCTTAAAGCCAGTGTGGCTTTATGGAATCCAACTTTGGGGCAGCGCCTGTAACTCAAGCATTAGCATCATACAGAGAATGCAAAACTCTATTTTGAGGTCAATTAGTGGCGTTCCTTGGCTTATCACAAACGCTGAAATACACAAGGAGTTATCTATGAATTATGTCATGGACGAGATCAAGAACATCACAAAAAGGTACCAGGAAAAACTGCAAAGGCACCCCAACGATCTGGCTGCCGCACTGAAAACAAGAAGTTACACAGGAAAAGACTTAAAAGGAAAGACATCGTGTAGTTCACCCACACCTGTGTGGACCTAAGCACGAACACGTACGAGTAGATGGCTCGCTGGAGTCACGCTCTTCCCGTCAATGTTTACCCCCAACTCATCCGCTAAAAGTAAAACTGATCGCGGATTACAAAGAACAAAAAAAAAAAAAAAAAAAATTGCAGGCACTTTTGAAATGTCAAGGGGTCGGTCAGTCAGAAAGATGAAGCTAGTTGCCCATTCCAAAGCGTTGGACGGACACTCTTTTAAATTAAAATAAAAGTCTCATTTACATTATTCATGTTAAAAAATATGCATGTGAGAACGATGTAGAACGTTAAAAGCGTCCGTAATGAAAAGACGAAAAAAAAACAATTCAAACATTAAATTAAATTCAAATAAGCCATGGCAGCAAAGAGGTGACCAGTCCCTACTGACGGCGTCCGTTCACGTACATGACCATTCAGCTCAACCATTTTGAAGGGAGCTAAATGATCCAACACACGCGCCACCATCAGCGATTCATTTGAGTGAGCATGACATACTGTCAGCCGCCAGGGCACATTCAAGTCAATGAAAAGCGTACCACCCGGTTAGACTGGAAGTCGACCCCAGATAGTTGAGATAAGGCTAAGCAGATTTATTGTAATAGCAAGCAAGCCTATCTAGATACGAGGCTGAAAAATTCCGAATGGAAATACTGAACTCCAGGCTTGATGATCAGCAAGCGTTGGTGAACACAAGACCAGCGATTCAGTCATAAAAACGTAAAATATTTTCAAGGTCAAGGTCGGAACTAATGCCAGCCAAAACAATCAAAACATCTTTCTCCGTCCTTGCAACCTTCAGATACCACAAACTTTTTTAACACATGACCGTGCGTAACATTTTTTTCTTCCTAATTGAACTTATTTATTTTAATGACAGTTGAAACAAAAACTTCAGGAAGTAGGCGTCGTGAAAGTTAGTTACATTGTGACCTTGAAGGTAGGAACATTACAATTGATTGTTGCTACTGGTCATTGATACTGTGGTTAATTATTTTTAATCTTGTGTGAAGTGCTATTGTTTTAAAGACATTAAGTACTTAATTAAACTATGGGTTTAGTCTTACAGAGCTAAAACTCATTTAAAGATGGATCGTGATTCTCCATTTCAAAAAAAATGTAATTTAAGATAATAAAAAACCCGACTGCGGTAAAAAACTTAAGTTAAAAAACTGAAAAGCTAAAAAAAGTTATTTAAAAAAATAAAAAACCCGACTACGGTAAAAAACTGAAAAGCTAAAAACAAGCCCATTTTAAATGAAATAAAAGTTGGAAGCAGGCGGGACCCATATCATTTTTACCCGACTGCGTCAGAAGGAGGGTTATGTTTTTCGAGTGTATGTATGTATGTATGTATGTATATTTCTTTGGCACGCTCTGTAGCCTAAACGGCTTGATCGATTTCAGCTTGAGAGGCGCCGTTAGATTCGTCTTAATTGTGAGTGTGACACTGGCTATATCAAAATTGAAAAAAAATTAAAATGGCCGATTTTTGGCGCAATATGTCATCAAAAAAAAATTTTTTTTCTCGAAACCTATCGAGTGGGGTATCAAAAGGGTTTTAAAAGGTGATTACAAAAATATATATACCTTATATGGTTAAAGTAATTCGAAGTGATAAATCTTAAAAAACACGTAGCAAGAACTAAATCGTTTGCGAAATCATTCACATTTGTAAACTAAAAAAATGGAAATAAAAAAAAGTTATTTAAAAAAGGGAACTAATTTTTTGAGCTGTTATTTAAATATTCGAGATGTTATTATGATCAGTTGAAAAACATATTGAGCAGTTATTTAATTTAATGGCGGTTGATTAATTATTGCGACAGTAAAACATGGACAGTAATAAAAGATCAATTAGACTGTTATTTTATCATACAATGTCAATTCTAAAAATAATTGAGCAGTCCAATAACTAAATGAGCGGTAAAAATGATGGAATGGGCGGTTCGCTAAATAGTTCGGCAGATCATAGCGGATGCAAGAGCGAGCGAAGCGAGCTCGGGACTTGGGGCACCCCGACTCGGACAGGTTAGGTTCGAAGGGGATGACGGGGGCTCGAGTGAGCGAGCAAAGCGAGCGAACGAGCCCCCGTCATCCCCTTCGTGTTAGGTTCCTTTAAACCCTGTAGACAGAAATAGGGGCCCCGCGAAGCGGGGCTCCGTCGACTACACACCCAAAACTACTTTACCACCTCATTGTTTATAGAATTGCTTAGAATGAGATTTATTACCGACAAATTCCGATTTATTACTACTGCCCACACGTAACCGCTCGTTCAATAATTTTTACCGCCCATTTAATTATTTTCCCACTCAATTATATATTCACTGATCCATTTCATTATTTTTTATTACTCATTTTTGTTTATTAACTGCTGAACAAGTTATTAAACGTGCCATTTATAATTTTTAACTTACCAAAACCGCTATTGTCATCATATCATTTTTATTATATATTTTTTGTATATATTTTTTTGTAATCACCTTTAAGAACCCTTTATTTTGATACCCCCCCCCACTCGATAGGTTTTGAGAAATTAAAAATTTTTTGAAGATATTATATTGCGCCAAAAATCGGCCATTTTAATTTTTTTTTTTCAGTTTTGACATACCCAGTGTCACTCTCACAATTAAGACGAATCTAACGGCACCTCTCAAGGTGAAATCGATCAAGCCGTTTAGGCTACAGAGCGTGCCAAAGAAATATACATACATACACACATACATACCTACATACATACACTCGAAAAACATAACCCTCCTTCTGACGCAGTCGGGTAAAAATAGAATGCCTTTTTGCCAGTTGCCGCAAAGATCATTATTTTTGCATGGTGTACTATATAGTACAACTTACAATACAATTTTGTATTGACACAAAGTGTAGGTGTGTTGGCTTCCCCTATTCATAAAGCCATCAACAATCGTACTCAAAACTTTCCTAACGGTACCTATTCCTTTAAAAAAATACTGCTATTTTTACCGCAGTTCTCGCGTTCTCTCGGAGATTTTGTTGTTTGTAACAATACTGGAGAGGTCGGGTGTCGATACCTAGTCAGGTCACGTCCTTATTTATCGAGCGCTATATTATTCCGCTCCCGCGTTAGAAGTTGAGGGTAAAAGGGAATCTGTGAAAAGGAAATATCAACTAGATATTTGTAAGTTATTTTCCTGGCATTTTGACGCTATAACAAACCTCTAATTGCTTGTCAGCCAACCTTTTCAAATTGATAAAAGGAATGCTTTTCCTGAGTATGTATTTGTCTTTCTTTGCTCATCTTTCGATTTCTCTATTGTTTACTATTTTGTTTTTATTTTACTTCATTGGGACATAAAAAAGTATAATTTGGGTTATTCGCACTTCGTCCCATTCGCACTTCGTACCGCGTTCGCAGTTGGTCCCATTCGCACTTGGTCCCATTCGCACTTGGTCCCATTCGCACTTGGTCCCATGCAAGTAGTTTGTAAGGGAAGAGGTAGGTTTGGGTTATTCGCACTTCGTCCCATTCGCACTTCGTACCGCATTCGCAGTTGGTCCCATTCGCACTTGGTCCCATTCGCACTTGGTCCCATTCGCACTTGGTAGTGTGACAGAATCACAGATATAGATACACCAACACATGCAAACTATGCATCTTACTGACGGCACGCAAAATCCTGCATCGCGCAAGCAGAGTTTACCGCGCAACTAGCATGATATATCCAACGTCCCGACATCAATCATCTACACGTCACCCGTCTAGTCGGAGGATCCTCCCTTTTCTAAAGAGGATGAGTGAACTTTACAGCGTGTTCCTCATATCTACAATGCGTCGGAGAGGCGCCCGTGCACCAATATGAGTTCTGAACCTTGCGATGTGGAACAGCCGGGGCTCATGCGCCTCTTGACGCATCGCAGTTCTGGATACAATTTACAATAGGTTATTGGTAATATCTGGACAATCGAACCTGTAACTCAGACCATGAAGCGTCATGGACATCAGCAGGCTGCGTCTTGATTCCAAGCTTTGAAGTTTATAACTAGGAAGGTTACTAGTCCGTATTTTCTCTCCTTCCACACTGAAAAAAATAATTTCTTACTACAGCAAATTTTAGCACTGACTTTATACAGTAAGAAGAAATGTTCGTAAAACAGTAAAAGACAAAACAGTAACTTTTAATGATTGAACATACTATTTACTGAAAAAAAAAAGAAAAAAAAGGAAAACCACCATTACTGTAATGTAAGTAAATTTCAATCGTTTGAACGAAATCACCAAATGAATAAAACAGTTAATTTTGTGACTTTTTAGCTGCTTAAAACGTTAAAGTTTACTGTCATGACGGTAACATTTTGCCTTTTTTTTTTTTTGCGGATGGGAAATCATCAAATGACTCCTCCCGCTCTGGGTGGAGCGGAAGGGAGTGTCAGACTCTTACTGACTAAAACCCACCCGTGTTCCTTCCTTAGCCCTTTATGTTCCGGGCCAGCGGTAACCCTTTCGGACAATCCCGCTGACCCGGCAGGCTTCGGCCCTAAGGGGCCCCTCCTCGATGCTGACATCTCTTTGAGGCGCGCGTGGAACACGTACGCGCCATCTGGCATGGCCCTGGTCCTGATCGGACGGTGAGCTACCCATTACTCTCCGCCCGCAGGCCCGCGCCTACGGTGGCCGGGAGTCGTCACGCTGCTCCCGACGCCTGGGGCGTCCCCCGCGGCGGCTGAGAAGGGAGGCTCTCTCCCTGAACCGTGCCGCCGCCTCCTTCGCTAGCATGACTGCTTCGCAGAAGGAGGTGACTGCCTCCCACTCCCTCTCGCCCCGGACCATGGCTTGCACCAGGGCCGGACGCGAGAGGTCGCCGTCGCTGCCAATCGCCTCTACGAGGACACGGCGGTGCTCCGCCCAAGCGGGGCAGACCTCCACCGTGTGCTCCACCGTGTCCTCGTAACATTTTGCCTCAAGTTTTAACTGTTTTCGGATCAGTAAAAAATATTGTTATGAACGTTAGGCGCGGGCCTGCGGACGAAGAATAATGGGTAGCTCACTCCCGTGCCGGACGGCGCGTACATGTTCCACGCGCACCTCAAAGAGATGTCAGCGCCAATAAAGGGGCCCGTTAGGGCCGAAGCCTGCCGGGTCAGCGGGATTGTCCGAAACGGTTACCGCTACCCCGGAACATAAAGGGCTAAGGAAGGAACACGGGTGGGTTTTAGTCAGTAAGAGTCAGACTCTCCCTTCCGCTCCACCCAGGGCGGGAGGGATCAGTTGATGATTTACTATCCTCAAAAAAAGGCTCATAAGGAACTGTTTAAAGCAGTTCAGATTAATGTTATTTTCTTTGTTATTTACTGCTGATTTCTTTCAGTGCACCTCTTTTTGTCCAAAGCAGCCGAGGATCAATCTTTGTTTCGATTCCTCGATTAATAGTACCTACACACGACCACTTGTCAAGCTACATATTTCCAGTTTTAGCTGACCTCGCGACCTAGGCTTTTCGTGCAATGAGAGTTAGCTTATACTAGAAATGTACTTGATTGTCGTTGTGTGTACCTATTTAAGATTTTGGTCACACTTAAGATTGTTTTGATCTTTAGTCGGTTGGTAATAAATCTGGTAAATCTACTAGAATCACACTAATATTATAAAGGCAAAAGTTTGTGAGTGTGTGTGTGAGTGTGTGTGTTTATATGTTTGTTACTTCTTCACGCTCAAACGGCTGGACCAATTTGAATAAAATTTTGTATGGAGGTAGCTGACAACCTGGATTAACATATAGGCTACCCGATTTTTATCCCGATATTCCCACGGGATCGACATTTACGCGGGGAAACCGCGGGGAGCAGGTAGTTCTAAATAAGATAGGAATGGCCTTGACCTTACCGTACTAGAAAACTGCGATTGCGTCAGCGAATTCTTTATTACCTGTGTTTTGTGATGGCTGGAACCCGGAAGACTTTATGTCACAACTGAATAAGTAACTTCTAATCAAGCGTTCATCATTGTCCACCGCATCAACACTGAAGTAGGTATTCGTCAATTGAAAAATGCAAAATATGTATAAATTACTTAAATAACCAGTGCCTCGTTGGTCTAGCCCCCTTAAGGTGCTACTAGTCGATATTTATTTCATAAAATTTCGGGAGAGTATTACTCCACTGTTTGACATTGTGCATCCAAAGATAAACATGATAATCGTTTTGACTTATTATTATTTTTGTCTGTACAGAAACAGCATAGTAAAATAAAAAGCCATTAGAAAGTTATGAGTCAACAAAGATTTGTTTTTCTTGCTATTTTTAACGTAACTTTGGGTGTAAATAATTAATAAAAGAACTGCAAAATCTTCAAAACCAAGTCCGTACCGACAAAGCTCAGTTATCGAAGAGTTCAATAAACTTTATTTGTAATTGATTTTTGAGGTGGTTTTTTCAAAGACCTCGATTTTCCTCGCTTATCAGTTCGGAACGGTGTTTCTGTGCGTGAGAACTAGCGTCTAACTACTCATCACTGATACTAGCTCTGTCATTCATGTCCGACAGAGCTAGTAAAAAATGCAAGGCCAAAAAGCACGCTGTCTCACCTGAGACAGCGTGCTTTTTGGCCATGGCCACCAGTGAGTTCGAGATCGCAACTAGTTTACTCATAAAAGGAAGTGCAATTTTTTGTTTTTACGGATAATCGCCATACTCACTAACATTTGCTATGAGAGCTAGATAAGCATGTAGGTACATAAACAACAAAGAATTACCTAACTCTTTTTCGAGGGCTGTGAACAAAGGGTTCCAAGATGGGATGTAATCGATTTGAGCGTGCTTAAACCCGTACCGAATTAGCGTGAGCGCGATAACGATGTCCCGTGAATCGTCATAGAGGACGTCATGACATGCGCCATCTTGTGATAACGCCAACCATGCCTTGTAATAATTATCACCGTGAGTGCTGTCAACAGGCTGTGACAGTGTGTGTGTGAGGATGTGTCAGTTTGTGTTTTGTTTTGAGTTGCATCATATCTTTAAACTAACGTGGCCAACCATGCCTTATAATAATTATCACCGTGAGTGCTGTCAACAGGCTGTGACAGTGTGTGTGTGAGGATGTGTCAGTTTGTGTTTTGTTTTGAGTTGCATCATATCTTTAAACTAACGTGGCATTTCCGAAATTGTGCTTCTGGCTGACAGTCGCCACCTAACCAAAGAAGAAGAAGAAGAAAATATGTAGTGTTTATACAAAGAAATACGTAATATCGTTTTGACATTGAGTAAGCACTGTGAGCGCGCTCACGAGCTTTCCGATTTGTTGACAGCCCTCTAATATCTAAATCGGAACACATGTGAGATGATGTGAGTGCTGTGAGCGATTATAGCTAATTCGGAATGCGGCCAAAGTAGGCTTGGCTCTACATTAGATTTGATAATTTTTTAACAGTGAAAGCATTAAGTATCTAAGTCTTGGCAATCTAGTTTACACGAAATATTTTTTGTGGGTAACATAATATTCATCGTACGGAATCCTCTCCACGAGAGTTCAACTCGCACTAATCCGGATTTTTTTTATTTTTTTTTTTGCTGAATGTGACTCTTGACCTCGATCTCGATGAATAGCGATGTATGAAGTCTATGCTGGAACGAGCGTGCCCAGAAGATGACTGTTCACTTTTGCTTTAAAGGCAGACGGGTTAAATAGCTGTAGACAAGAATGACCTTTGGCAGGTAGCCAAAATCGAAACTAGCGTCGCCATCATGTTTTTTTCTATACATTACACAAAACAATTGCACAATATTACTTACCAACAACGCGGCGCCAACCTGTCAGCGTTATTTGAGCACCACAAGATACAAAGATCACTGTGACAGTATAGCTCCAACAATCTGACTCACCAGTGCCTTGACTTTTCAAAATTGCCTGTAAATGTTTGTTATAAAATAAACTAGCTGCACCCCGCGGTTTCACCCGCATGAGTTTCGATCCCGTGGGAATATCGGGATAAAAAGTATCCTATGTGTTAATCCAGGAAATGGTCTATCTATGTGCCAATTTTCATCTAAATCTGTTCAACGGTTTACGCGTGATTGAGTAATAAAAATCCAAACATCTATACAAACTTTCACATATTATGTTAATCCAGGGTGTCAGCTACCTCCATACAAAATTTTATCAAAATTGGTCCAGCCGTTTTAGCGTGAAGAAGTAACAAACATTAAACACACACACACACACAAACTTTCGCCTTTAGTATGATTTGAGTTTGAGTAGAAACAATATGGCGAAAGGTCAAACCTATTCTTAATCCGATCGTAAGTAAGTTCCTTTGTAAAAGTGGGCGACATTCAGGTGTCCTAGTCACGACCCGCGCGGGCGTAATGCTGTGTTCTAAATGTAGTAGGTACAACTAGCAATAAACGGACAGCATTAATTATAGTTAATTATATTCTTATCAATCTTTTAGTGACATTTAGTAATGATATCATCATGCAATAAGAAAAAGCTTTCCAGCTAAACCTGACTTCTCTTGCTTACCAACCGTATGTTTTTGAATCAAGAATGGTCATTTGAATAGGTTCTGGAGGATGTGTTAAGTGTAAACGCTTCTAAAGAATAAAAAGATGTTGAGCTATAAAAATTTGAGAATAAAATGTGAGTGTTGGTTTCAACCAATAATTCCTACAAAGATACACCATACCATACCCATCTAAGTACATCATAGGTATAATACTTACATTTAGATTCGAATATTAAAGGTGCTAAAAATTCAATGAGAATTGTGGAGTTTTTATATCCTGGCTCAGTAGTGTCCCAATAAAAATGGGTAAAAGATTTCTTGTAGACATTTGCTTTGAACTTGATGATTGACTCACTCACTCACTCTGGGTCACTTTTGGGAACGGACCCGAAAGCCCGAAAGACACTCACCCGGAGCTGTGTGAATAAAGTTTCAATCAACTCAGCCTATCGCTGCTGGACATAGGCCTCTCCTAGACTGCGCCACAGCACCCTGTCCTCCGCCTTCCGCATCCAGTCTACCCCAGCCTCCTTCTTTAGGTCGTCCATCCATCTAGCTGGGGGGCGTCCCACACTACGCTTGCCGATACGCGGTCTCCACTCCAGGATTCGTCTGCTCCATTGGCCATCGGTCCTTCGACAGTTATGGCCAGCCCACTGCCACTTTAGTTTGCTTACTCTGGTCTAAATAAAACATTCGAAACAGCAAGTCCATACATTTATGTCGTTGCTATTTTGGATACAAGGAACCAATTCAGACTACATTTAAGTTAGCGATTAGAATACTTGTTTGTTTATGAGTTGATATCAAAATGCGGTACCAAATCAGCTTGTAACAGGAACTAGACATTTAATCACGATGCCCAAAGCTTGATTGCGCAGTCAAACTTGCTTGTGGACAATAATTTGTAATTCAATTTGTACCGAATATAGTGTCTTAGGGACTGTTTGTAATAAAGGCATAAGCATAAGGATAATTAGCATAATCGCTGAAAATAGACAGCGATAGCGATATGGATGCAACTCCAGAAAATATAAAAACAGCTGCAAATGAAATTGTTAATAACCTTTTGGCGAAAAAGTCTTGAAAGAAAAGTAGATTACGCACCTTGCTAAAGTGAAATAGTAGATTGTTGCATCGAGCACAAAGTGAGTAATTAATGCACTCGTGTTAATTTAGTGCCCTCGCTTGCGCTCGGGCACCAACATAACTCTCGTGCATTAATAACTCACTTTGTGCTCGATGCAACAATCTACTATTTTCTCCGAGCAGGATCATCCCGCTCGACAGCCTCCTTCCATCCGTCACAAAAAGAGGCCAATTCCGCCCAGCTTTCTGATTCCGCCAACATAGACGCAACTATTGCTTGCACAGACAGGTCTTGCCCAATCCTGGCGTCGATCAGAAGTCCACGCAGGGCACTCCTCGACCGTGATGGCGGTCTCAGGCTCTAGCACAAACGGGTGACGTAAATATAACGTAATTTCAAACGATTTTTGCACGGAAAATTCGCTTGTGGCTTATCCTATAGCATTTTGTTAATTTTTTTTGCGACAAAATATTAAGTATTATCCATAGAAATTAATAAAGTCTTATTATGTGTCCACTACAGGCGTACTGGTCCGATCAGGACCAGGCCCGTGCCGGACGGCGCGTACGTGTTCCACGCGCGCCTCAAAGAGATGCCAGCATAAATTGAAGGGGCCTCTTAGGGCCGAAGCCTGCCAGGTCAGCGGAATCGTCAGAAAGGGTTACCGCTGCCCGGAACATAAAGGGCTAAGGAAGGAACTCGGGTGGGTTTTAGTCAGTAACGGCCTTATTACAAAACAAGATTTATCTTTAGACCCAGGTTTAAACCATCCAGCCATTTTTAAATTTCGAACTATAATCCAACGAAGCTAAAGTTCTTATTACAAAAATTGACGTTAAACCCGAGTCAAAGTTGTCAATTTTGCATTAAGAACTTTTCGTTTGCCGGAATAAAGTTCAAAATAGAATAACTGGCTGGAAGGTTTAGGCTAGGTTTAAAATTAGATCTTGTTTTGTAATAAGACGGTAAGAGTCTGACACTCCCTTCTGTTCCACCCCGAGCGGGAGGGGTCATTTGATGATTTCCCATCCGCAAAAAAAAGGCCTACTGGTCGCATACTACGCATGCAGTTTCAGCCTCTTTCGAAAGCTCAATGTGTCATAGAAACGACCAGGTACCTTCTGTAACATAGTCATAACTTAGCAACGACCTCCCTCTGTAATATCACACATGATTACTTGAGGTCAGGGCAAGTAACATGAATGACACAATCAGATAACAATCACAAAGGTAATAAATACAATATCATTGCCAATATGGGACATATTCGCATGTTTCCGGTCTCGGACGTGACTATCGTGACCACTGGGTACATAAATTTATGATATCATGTAGTCATTTTAATTGATATCTCTGGTTTATGATGTCGGACTATACTCCGACTTTTAATTGACTGCAATAAAATGATACTTCTTAATAACTCATTTCGGACTGAGTTTAGAGATATGCATGTCAAATAAGTTTCGTTTGTTACACTGTATTCTGTACTGGAAAAACAAGATTTGGTTGATGGCCGCGAAAAAACAAAAAGACGCCAATTTCAGTCATTTAAGCAACATATATGCTGTCATTTTACTACAGCTAATTAAAAGTCCGACTACAGTTATTTTAAATAAGTACCTACATTAGTAATATAGTATGTAAAAGAGCTCCTTTTAAATTGAGTCAGATTTTGTTTCACTAACATTTTTTTTATTTTTTTTTTTTCAACATGATAGGGAATCATCCCCACCGAACCTAATCTGCCCTGAATTTATGTAGGTATGGCTTAACTTATTAGGTCATCATCATCTGCCTAGCCTTTTCCCAACTATGTTGGGGTCGGCTTCCAGTCTGACCGGATGCAGCTGAATAAGAGTATTTTACATGGAGCGACTGCCTATCTGATCTCCAGTTACTGGGTAATATGATACCTCTTGGTAAGACTGGTTGGCTTTACTTATTAGGTATCCTATTATAAATGTGAAAGTTTGTGAAGATGTTTGGATGTTTGTTACTCAATCACGCGTAAACCGTTGAACAGATTTGGATGAAAATTGGCACATAGATAGACCATTTCCTGGATTAACACATAGGATACTTTTTATCCCGATATTCCCACGGGAGCGAACCTTACGCGGGTGAAACCGCGGGGCGCTGCTAGTATATTATATTTTCTTTAAAGACTTTTCCTAGTGGGTATGGAAACTAGCACCCTAATCGCGTAACCCACTATCAATCAGAATCTGAATCATTTTAAAGGATATTGCTAATCCATTGCTTCATATGTTCGAAAAATTGGTCTCCTCAGCAACGTAAAAAACGCAATGAATGTTGTTGAACTGTCACAGTTAAATCCATTTCCACTATTACGCAAGTACCCCGTTGTTACACTGTATTATATAATCATTAAAATATATATGAAACTAGCAGCGCCCCGCGTTTCCCCCCATTATTCGATCCCGTGGCAATATCGGGATAAAAAAACTATATATCCTATGTCCTTCCCCGGGATGCAATCTATTCTCTGCCAAATTTTATCGAAATTCATTCAGTGGTTTAGGCGTGAAAAGGTAACATACCAGACAGACAGAGTTACTTTCGAATTTTATAATATTAGTATGGATTAAGTAATTTATTATTTAGATTAAATTTTTTTTTAAATCCAGCGTATTATAAAGGACCACTTCGAATCAAACCTTTGAAAAGGCATAATCATCCATAACAACACCGTAAAAAACGAGAATTAATTAAAAAGAAGAGTGCGAATAAACTGTTTTCAAAAGAAATAAGTACCTAGGTATGGACACAAAATAATATCACCGAAAATAAAATGGAAATGGATCACGAAATTAACGACGAGGAAAAATAACGATGCTCTGCTGAACGGCTTTTAACGATGGTCGGAAATTAAGCGGCTCACGAGGGACATGGAAACGTCATTATCGGTGACTGTAGACCGTATTGATAAGGGGTGTGTGACATTAATGGAGCAAGCTTACTACAGTGGTGCTATTCTGTAAAAATCTCACCGTGATAACTCGTGTGAAGTGAGCTTAAAGTGAACTGTCATTAGTGTCAATCCCTAGCATTAGATGGAATGACTGCTCACTTCACCTAACTTCTCACGGTGAGATTCTAACAGAATCGACCGGCTGGGTGGCAAAAACATCGACTCACAAACTATAACCATGAATTCACCACATGATTCTAAATCCTCTAGCGTAGAAATAAGATAATAATCAATAAAAAAATGCCACTGTTTTATAGAAAACTAGCTGTGCCCCGCGGTTTTACCCGCGTAAATGTCGATCCCGTGGGAATATCGGTATAAAAAGTAGCATATATGTTAATCCAGGGTGTACGCTACCTCCATACAAAATTTTATCAAAATTGGTCCAGCCGTTTGAGCGTGAATAAGTAACAAGCATATAAACACACACAAACTCACAAACTTTCGCTTTTATAATATTAGTGTGTGATGTATGGAACATTTTTTTTTCAAATTACTGATGAATATACGATAGGTGAAGTGAGCTGTCAGCAGTGTCAAACCCAGCTAGAGTCAGGTGAAATAACAGCAGTGCGATTCTGTTAAAATTCCACCGTGAAAACTTAGAAAATGTGAGATGTCTATCTCTAGCTTCAAGTGGGATGACAAGTTTTCAAGGTGAGATTTTTACAGAATAGCCCAACAGTTCACTTCAAGTTCACTGCACATAAGTTTTCAAGGTGAGATTTTTACAGAATATACGACTGTTTTTGTATCTCAATAAACATGCACGTGTGTTGATATATTATGTATACCTACCCTATAATTTCAAAGAATAACAGGAAAGAATTCGAGGTTCATGCGCAACGAGTTCATTATTTTTCGACGGCACATCGTTAAATCTGACGAGTATGACATTTTATGTATGTATCGACATCTTTTCTACAATTTACGTTAGATTTAGAATCAAATCACAAATGATAAGGGCTCCGACTTACGAGTTGAAGGTCGTGGGTACGAACCCAGGCAGGCGTTTGTCTTTGAGTAAATAATTTCATCACCCACTGCTCTCAAAACGGTGAAGGAAAACATCGTGAGGAAACCAGCATGTTCTAGAACCAAAAATGCGAAGACATGTGACATCTACCAACCCGCAACGGGCCCGCGTGGTAGATTACATCCCTCTCCCTCTTGAAGTGAGAAGGCCTGAGTCCCAGCAGTGGCAATATTGTGCAATAGTGGCTTTATGCTATTCATTACAATAAATACAGGGTTGCTGCGTTTAGTTGTCAGGGCAACTAAATTATCTAAAATGGTTTTAGGCAATAAAGTCTAGTTAGTACGCGACCTCGGCTGACTCATGTTCTTACCGAGAATTAAGATTAGTCAGCGGCCTCTGTTTAATTCTAATTCGTATTATAATCTCCATATTTTACTATATAGGACAGGCCTTAAGCGATCATAAATCAAAACGTCAAAAGTAACGATTTAAATCGTTAGATTAGCACTGCCACGTCGACACACAATGAAGCAGTGATTTGACTTAGTTGTCATGGAAAGGCTATTTAATAATATGTGAGCTCAATCTTCTCTTGGTATGGACATTTTTTCGCGTGTCTACTTAATCTAGCCATTTAAATATTTGATTAAAAGTATATACAAATCAGACGTCATATTTAACCGGAAGACGTAGCGTTGGAAGTCCGCATGTTGAACCGATGACCTGGTGAAGGCCGCAAGAGTCCGCTGGATGCGAGAGGCACAGAACTGGTCCAAGTGGAGGTGCTTAGGGAGGCCTATGTCCAGCAGTAGACGTCTTTCGGCTGAAATTTATTTATTTATTTATATATGATATTTTACAGAAAACTTACAGAATAATAACATTATTAAAAATCATTCGTAGTCAGGACAATTTGCTAATTACAAGCTTCCACATATAAGTTAAACATCTAATTACAAATACTTTGCGTTGAATATGTTCGTTAACAAGGTTTTGTAAACCAAGAGAAAGAAAAAATAAAATAAAATAAGTTTAAAAAGTATATCAAAAGTTAATTAAATAAAAAAATGATGATCATACCTTAATCAGCCTATAATGTTCCCACTGCTGGGACACAGGCCTCCTCTCGATGAGAGGGAGTGGGCCGTAATCCACCACGCGGGCCCAGTGCGGATTGGCAGATCTATGTCACATGTGTCTTCGAATTTTCGGTTCTAGGACATGCCGGTTTCCTCACGATGTTTTCCTTCACCGTTTTGAGAGCAGTGGTGATGAAATAATTTACACAAAGTAAAGCGCCTGTCTGGGTTCGAACCTACGACCTACAACTCGTAAGTCGCGGCCGTTACCACTTGGCCACCATTGCTCAATGATGATATAAATCTGCCTTTCTTCACAATTGGTTTAGTCAGCGTTTAAACCAGAAATACAGACAGAACAACTGTCGCAATTTTATTGTGATAACAATCGAGCAATCGGAACTGACAAAGATTAGATACATTTCCTGTATCCGTTCCGTTTAGTAAAAAGGTCTAGGTTCCCTATATGCAATGGTATTGTAATATATTATGTTCTTAATCCGACAATTAATAACTTATTATATCAGTTATTCCATTGTTACTAATAAGGGTATAGAACTAGAAGTGGGTAATGCGTGGAGTAGGCTTCAAAACTTTTTTTTTATCATTACCAATATTGTAGTGTTGTGTGTCTTTAAGAGGGGCTCGTGGCTAACTGATAACAGCCACACGGGTCGATCGAAGGTTAAGCTACATATGCCGCGGTCGTTTCGTAGATGGGTGACCATCCATTACATACCGAGACCCCTCAGTGCCTCAAAAAGAACGTTAAGCCATTGATTGGTCCCAGCTGCCATTCGTAGATTTTTGACAATCGTTACGAGTAGTCAGTAGCCCAAAAGTCTGACAACCAGTCATTACCAAGGGTCTTACCAATCCTGTTACCCGTACAAACTTGTTAATGTTTGCACTGGTGCACGATGGATCAGGCAATAAAGCTACTCAACAGCGACTCTCTGCGATTGGATATCTTTACTACCAGCGCTGTGACATTTATTTTTTAAATGTCGCTGCATCATGCTGAGATAGGAGCCTTTTGGCCTCGTATAGGACTTTCTGTTTCATTTTCCTTTTGTTACTTTTTTTTTAGTGTGTGATCTTCCTGTACGAGTCGCAATAAATACTTTTCTTTCTTTACTTGCTCTTTGGCGGAATTCCAGATGCTGAGACTTAACTTCCTCTGTATGAATTGTGTCAGTACCTACTTGGAGTCCTTAATTTGGACTTGTTAATTGGTATCACGATCGTCGACGGGTAGATATCTGTCAGTGAAAGTAGTACAGTTTGAAAAACATTTCATTTTTGTTGGTGGTGGTATCAAATTGGTTTTTGGGTTATTTTTCTGTGTGGAAATTGTGACTACATTGTTGTAAAACAGAAGTCGAACTAGCAGGGGTTCGAGGAGAGGGGGGTGGAGGGGGGATCAGGGGAACAGACCGGAACAAATCGTAATTGGGTTCCCATCTGTAAAAACAAATGTAAGTAGTAATCTATACATATAATAAATCTGTAGAAGGGTCAATTCTGTACATTGAAAATATTGAAAAAATAAATAGCGGGGGGTGTTGCTCGATCGATACCAAACCCAAATATGTGATTAAAAAAAATTTTGTCTGTCTGTCTGTCTGTCTGTCTGTCTGTCTGTCTGTCTGTATATGCAGGCATCACGTGAAAACTAACGGTTCGATTTCGATGAAACTTGGTATAATTATACCTTATTATCCTGGGCATAAAATAGGATACTTTTTATCCTGGAAAAATACGTAGAAAAAAAAATCTTATTTTTCGGTTTTATTCATAGACGTTGTTCTGTAGAACCGCGAACACACGTTGCATTACCCGTAGTGGATAATTTTACATTTCAATTTAAGAGAATACGGTTTCCTGTAGCTTTGTGTTACGCCATGACAATAAATAAGGCTCAAGGTCAGACCCTAGGAGTTGCTGGCGTAGATCTTACCGCGAGTTGTTTTTCACACGGGCAACTTTACGTAGCTCTTTCCCGTGTGAGCAGTCCAAGAAATCTTCATGTTCATATTCCGGACGAGCTCACTAACAATGTTGTGTATGCTGAAGCTCTCAATTAACTTTCTGTCGCATTGTCACGATTACTTTTTTATTATTGCAAACTTTTCGTCACTGTCAGTAATTTACTGCTACATGCTACTTATCAAGGTCGGAATTACTATGAAAAAAATACTTACTACAGAACGCGAGCTCAATAGCAGTAGCTCAATAGAGGGATCTCCTTAATTATTATAGGCTTAGCCGTATTTGGGTCCAATAGATATTTATAAGATGTCATTGTCAGAGTTACTCAAAATGGAGAAATAAACCATCCACGCGAAGACCGACATCCGCGCGGACGGAGTCGCGGGCGGAAGCTAGTTCTTAATATTATGGACACTCTAAACTCGTCCAACACAAGTTACTAAATCTCAAAGGAATAGGAAAGCCCCTCACAAATTGTATCAGTTACAATCTGGAATTACACTCTGCATAGTTAGAGGATAAACTTCATACAATATAATATAATAATTAATATGGTAATTTAATATGGTAATCATAAGGGTACAAATTACTAACTGGAATCGCACTATCACACCAATATTATAAAAGCGAAAGTTTGTGTGTGGGGGTGTGTGTGTTTATGCTTATGCTTATTACTTCTTCACGCTCAAATGGTTTGACCAATTTTGACAAAATTGTATGGAGGTAGCTGACACCTTGGATTAACATAATGGGCTACTTTTCATCCCGATATTCCCACGGGATCGACATTTACGCGGGTGAAACCACGGGGCGCAGCTAGTCTTAGATAAAAATGCCAGATTATATTTGGTTGAAACTCGTTAATTGTTACATAATACAGAGAACAGTCGTTGATACAGGATTTGTGTGTTATTTATGTTTAGGCTTTGTTAAATACATAAAAAAATGTCCGGATGACAGCGATGCGCACGAGTACTTCGACGCCTTAATATCCTTTCGTTTTTGTGTTTATTTATATAGTTAGTCTTTTAATTTAGTACCTAGTGTAAATAGTTAGTTAAGAGATTATGAAAATAAATTAAAAACTATTTTAAAAAAGTTCTAAAGAAACTTGGGACATTTTTATGTATTTTGTGGTCGTGGTTTTAAATCGTTTTAAACGAAAAAGACGATTTAAAACTTTTTACAAAAAAAAAACAACCGACTTCCAAAAAAAACACTATAAATCTATACATATAATAAAATTGTAGAAAAGTGGTGTCTGTACAATGGAAATATATTAAAAAAAAAAGTAGCAGGGGTTGTTATTATATCGATGCCGAACCCGAAATTGTAATTAAAAATTTTTTTGTCTGTTTGTCTGTTTGTCTGTTTGTCTGCTGTGTTTGTGCACGCTAATATCAGAAACGGCTTATTCGATTTAGATGCGGTTTTCACTAATATATTGTAGTAAGCTTCACTTAACATTTAGTGTTTATTTCATGTCAATCGGTTCATAAATAAAAAAGTTATGTCAATTTAAAGAATCACGGCGAACATTTGTTAAGGTATTCTATCAGAGTACGTTAACGCCTCGCGCCTGCGCGTCCGTGGCTATATAAACAAGGTGTAACGGAAAGGGGGTATCAACCCTGAAGGAGGTGAATGAAGATGAAAAAAAAATTTGGACCTCCCATAGTAATAGCACATCAATGATTTACTATTACTATGGGAGGTCCAAAATTTTTTTCATATTTCGACCTATGTTCTTTGGGGAAATTTGTTCAGTTTCATGAGCACATTCACCTCCTTCACGGTTGATACCCCCTTTCCGTTACACCTTGTATAAAGCGCGCTGAGAGCCGCGCCGCTGCCATAATTCCGATCCAGCCTGTCCCTTGCTGCCCTCTCCCAGCGACGCCCTAAGCCGAGCTCCGTACCCCACAGGGGGTGCCCTTAGCGTGTAGTCGCTTAGTTTTTAAGTTTATATTGTGTAGTCAAGTTGTGTATTATGCCCTGGCTGGAGGCCTTAATTTATTGAGGCATCCACAGGAAAGCCAGGTTAAGCAGTCGACAACCCCTCAGGTAGAACTGCGAGATGACCATTTCAAAAGAAAACGCGCCGCTGCCATAAGGATTCAGTTATTCGTAGCGAACGCACGTATCCTGGAGAGTATAGGCGAATAGTTGGATTCGAATATTGCGATTCACTTGAATACTGACTGTTTGCATATTTCATTTATTTATATTTTAGGATTTGTAGGTTAGGTTCTTTTTCTTAATTTTCTTTAAAATTTTGTAAGTATTTGGTATAGGTTAGGCGGTTCTTTCCTTGATTTTTGGGTATTTACTTATCTTAATTTTTATTTAGGGTTTTGTAAATAAATATTGTAAGCATTTATTATTGGTTGGGCATTTCTTTCCCTGATTTTCGGTATACATACTTATCTTAATTTGTATTTAGGGTTTGTATATAAATATTATAAGTATTTGGTATAGGTTAGGCATTTCTTTTCTTGATTTTCTTTCTTAAGTATAAGTTCATTAGCTTAGGTTAGTAATTATTTTTTCTAGCAATTCTTTTGTTTTATAAAGTTAGTACGTTTGTCCGTGTAGAAGAATAGCACCACCCCTTACTTCCCGTGGGTGTCGTAAAAGGCGACTAAGGGTCTCACCGGAGAATGGGCAGCAGCGTTTTCTATGCATTCCACCACCATACCATACTGCGATCGCCAACCCGCCTGCCAAGCGTGGCGATTATGGCAAACCCCCCCAAAATTGGGGGGCAGCAGTGGACGTCTATCGGCTGAAATGATGATGATAATGACGTTTGGTTTACACGTCTTAACACTTATTACTTAAACTGTGATAATTTTAGACTGTATAATAATCTGTAAGTATTTATAATTTAATTGTTTACGATAATACGTGTTTACTAAATAACTGTGTGTTAAGTAGTAAGTACTATTTTATTGTAAGAATGCCTCGAAGAAGATCCAACCTCTCCCAATGTAGCAGAAATGCTAAAAGGATGAGATTAGTTCGATCACAGGAATCTGAGGAAGGTCGTGAGGCAAAAGGCTCTCTGCACCAGGCTAGGTTTCGTGCTGCAGAAACTTCGACTCAGCAAGAATCTCGACTGAGTTCAAATCGTTCTCGAATGATGACAACTCGAAATAGGGAAAACGGGGAACAACGAAAGGCACGTTTATCTGTCGATCGCGAAGCTCACGCGCTATAGCGTGAGTCTGAGACTTTTGCTGTCAGGGAAACCCGCCTGAGCTCCCAGAGGGTACGGACAACAAATGCTCGATCCCAGGAGACACAGGACGAACGGGAAATACGTCTCACTGCCGATCGTGAAGCTCATACACTATCGCGTGAGTCTGAGACTTTCACTGATAGGGAAATTCGTCTGAGTTCTCAGAGGGTTCGGACAGCAAATGTTCGGTCTCAGGAAACACAGGAAGAACGAGAAATACGTCTCACTGCCGATCGTGAAGCTCAAGCACTAGAGTGAGACTTTCACTGAAATTCGCCTGAGTTCTCAGAGGGTTCGGACAGCAAATGCCCGGTCTGTAGACGGTATATGTAATTCGAAATATGCTGCCCGAAAAGTCACTATTCCACGCGGACGAAGTCGCGGGCACAGCTAGTAAAAAATATAATAGTTATAATATTGGCCAAATGTGTGTTACTAAATATTTTATTATAAGAACTTCATGTACCTACCATATTTGATGCAATAAATGAATTGAATTGAATTGAATAATATCCTTCCTACTAATATTATAAACGCGAAAGTTTGTGAGAATGGATGCATGTTTGTTACTCTTTCACGCAAAAACCACTGAACGGATATAAATGAAATTTGGTAAACAGATAGTTTATTATCAAGTTTAACACATAGGATACGTTTTACCCCGATATTCCCACGGGCTCGAAACTTATGCGGGTGAAACCGCGGGGCACTGCTAGTACAGATATACTTGTATTTTACAAATGTCTAGTTTTTGTAAAACGCTCAACATTGGCGCCAATTCTGTTGTTCACAAACTAAACTAAATTTAAGTTCAGTGCATCTTTTTCTTTCTATTTCACTAAGAAAAGGACAGAAGATAAATTTTAGTTTAGTCCTGTCAAATTAATTTAGTTTAATTTGTGAACAAGGGAATCGGCACCTAGACCTATGTTATAGTTTTAAAATTCTCATGTAAATGAATTATTGTATTCTTATGAGAATAAAGTTATCTCAAACCTTATAATTATGTATTACTAGCTGCGCCCCGCGGTTTCACCCGCGTAATGGTCGATCCCGTGGGAATATCGGGATAAAAAGTAGCCTATATGTTAATCTAGGGTGTCAGCTACCTCCATACAAAATTTTATCAAAATTGGTGCAGCCGTTAGAGCGTGAAGAAGTAACAAACATATAAACACACACACACACTCACACACACACTCACAAACACACTCACAAACTTTCGCCTTTATAATATTAGTGTGATAAAGTTGATCAATGGTGTTAATGAGTTAATTATAATTTGTTTGTTACGCACTTACGTACCCACGATAAAAAGTTGCCATCGGCAAAAAAAACATCTACATTCACGGTGTTTTTATAAAAATACTATAAATAATAAGAGGTAGGTACTATGGTCTGTAAAGTTTTTGAACCGAAACTGACTAATTACGATAATAGGATTAAGTAAAAACAAAATTGGATACGAATTAAACAATTATCTCTCGAATAAACACAAACAAGACCACAGATTATCCACACCTTAATACTATAATCAGCTACGAACATGGTTTTTAACATTTTTAGTATTGGTAATGAATTTACTACCCTAAAATATGCCTTAATGCCTAAGGGTCTGCTTGAAGGTAAATAAATAAATCGTTTTGCCTTGTCTAAGAGATTATACTGAAAACCAGTCATCAACAATCTGGCCAAAAACGCCCACTGCTGGACATAGGCCACCTCCAAGCACCGCACATTGACCGGTTCTGTGCTACTGGCATTCAGCGGATTCCTGCGGCCTTCACCAGGTCATCCGTTCTCTTTGTTGGTTGCCTTCCAACGCTACGTCATCAGGTACGCGGTCGCCACTCCAGAACCTTTCGGCTCCATCAGCCATCTGTATGCGAGCAATACGCCTGCCCACTGTCACTTAAGTTTGCCAATTCTTCGGGCTCTGTCGGTTACCTTGGTTCTCCTACAGATCTCTTCATTTGTGATTCGAAAACCAGTAAGTTTTCAAAAATACGTTAGCTTATTAAACTTTTGCAACTTTTTATCTGCTTTTTATGAACTTTTAAATGTTAATATTAACCAGATATCAATATATTTCTTACCACCTGCGCCCCGCGGTTTTACCCGTGGGAATATCGGGATAAAACGTATCCTATTTGTTAATCCTCGTTATAAACTATCTTTGTGCCAAATTTCATCCAAAGCCGTTTGTGCGTGAAGAAGTAACAAACATCTTTACAATCTTTCACATTTATAATATTATAGTACTTAGGATTAAATACAACATTCTCTATAGATTTCTATGTGCCACAGGGCGTTGTCAATTCCGGTATTGTGTCGACAACTCGACGGCGCGCGGCGGTTCCAATGATTCTGAGAATGTGTGCTGGTCGGTGATTGATTCTGACACCCGAGGTGAAGCCAGCGGGTTTCCCTATACTACGTCGCATAGCAACAAGCCTATGTAGCTGTCGCTCCAATTGACTCGGTGGAATAATTCTGAGTTTTCGCTGCATAATTTGTTCTGGGATTTTTGCGGTGACGGCGGAATTTTAATTTATTTAAAAAGAAAATAAAAATGAATAATTGAATGCGTTTTGCACAAGGAAAGAATATGGCTTTAGTATAAGTTACATTTAGAAAGTTTTATTCTGAATAACATGGATTTTTTTAAATATTTTGAATCTACTTGTGTACAAAAACAACTTTATGTTATAGCTTTAAGGAAAAGGATCCGCTTCTTAGATAAACATCAAGATGCGGGTACAAATCTGGAAACTTCTATTATATGCTTTTTACATATAATCTTTGACTCCATTGAAATATCCTATGGAAAACCTGGACAAAATTGGCCTGAATGCGACAACACGCAATCATAGCTAACAAGGAGTTTCCTGGTTTTGAGAAAGGGCACAAATGCCCCTGCAACTGCAGGTCAAAACCAGCAGTTGCATTCTTCTTCTTAGCGTGTCGATAGCAATCTAAATGTACTCGGCCCAGAATTCGGCTACTTGTTTGGCGCCTTCACCACCGTCCATCAGTTCCTGTAACGTGCAGCTGACAGGACACGCAGGACACGATATTAAGTGTCCCATCGTTTGTGGGACAGCACCACATTTACATTCCAAGGCGGAGTCGTCTATGAATCTCCACCTGAACAGGTTTTCCTTGCTTCGGCCAACCTGGGTCCAGAGTCTGTTTAAAGTCTTCCAAGTTACTCAAGGTAACTCATGTCCAGGTGGGAGGTCTTCAGCGGGTGGGACGAACGGTTTGGGTAAGGAAGCACTGTCTCGCCACAGCTTCAGTCTCTCTTGTGATGATTCGCCAGTTATTCAGCAACATTTTTTTTATTTCGTGAAGAAACCGTCATACCCTCGATACAAAAAATCCTCACAACTGCCAAATCCCAAAGTGAGTAGGTCTGAGCTCCAGCAGTGTGAACATTATAGGCTGATTATAATGATGGTTATTTTTTGCTCACAGAGCTGCGTAGGAGTAAATTAACCTTACGTTACAAGCTATGCCCGTGGCTTTTTGCGTAGATATTTTAAGGGGCCATCTATTGATTATCTTGACATTACAACTTTACATGGTCTCGGCTCTCATTCGTGGACGGGTAGTCAGACCCCGAAAGTCTAAAAACCAGTCTTACTATGGGGTATCATATTACCCAGTATCCGGGTTGTGGAGGTCGGATAGGCAGTGTCTCCTTGTAAAATACTGGTAATCAGCTGCATCCGGTTAGACTGGAAGCCGACCCGAATATAGTTGGGAAAAGGCTAGGCAGATGATGAGATGATGATGATCCAAAAATTACGTCACATGAATTTCATGATTTTTTAAGCCTGTCCTTGTCACAGGTAGCCATACCTATTTGTATTTAAATATTAATCACACTAAATAAGCTCGCCCCCAATTAAAGTCCTCCAGACCGTACTTCGGCCACGGCGGCCAATCCCAACGGAGACAAGCCTTCGGCGCATGAGATATTATAGTGCACAAGTGTGCTCGCAGACACTGGTGCACTCCCTCTTCCCTCACTCTCATAGTCCGATGGGACGGCAATCCGACACGACCGGAGAGAGATCAGGCGCAGGACTAACGGCTTAACGTGCTTTCCAAGGCACGGGGTTATCACACCACCAACTTCCAAATTCCGGGATGGTACTAAAAGATTCCTAATGGAAAAACTCAATAACACTTTGCCCGACCCGGTAATCGAACGCAGGACTCGCACTCGGCTTGCGACCACGAGACCAACGGGCAGTTGAGGCCCCCAATTCATCATCATCATCATCATCATTTCAGCCGAAAGACGACCACTGCTGGACATAGGCCTCCCCAAAAAGGGGGGTTTGCCATAATCGCCACGCTTGGCAGGCGGGTTGGCGATCGCAGTAAGATATGGTGGTGGAATGCATAGAGAACGCTGCTGCCCATTCTCCGGTACGCCCCTTAGTCGCCTTTTATGACACCCACGGAAAGTATGGGGTGGTGCTATTCTTTAAGTCCGGCACCACACAGACAACCCCAATGGCACCCCCAATTACATGGTACTTAAACATAATTGGCAAAATATGGGTGTAGACACTATACGTGCACCTCTATCCCCAACTGTATCCCCTCTGTGTGTCCCCTGTGTGTTCTGTATCTCCTCTATCGTCTATCCTTCGGGGGCAATATGCGTGATGTTATGATGATTGAAGTTTACAGTTTCTACTTTAAATAATATGTATAAATTTAAAGTTTATATGTTTATGTATACAAGGTTATTGGTAAAACATTAACAACCTCTTAAGAGGTCATTGTACTCATCATTATGAACAACTTTTACTATGGAAACAAAACTGAAATCGCGAAAAAAAATTTAGCTGTTCCTATAACTCATCAAAATGAACATGAACAGATGATTTTATTTTCTTCTTAAGAGGTTGTTAATGTTTTCCAATAGCCCTGCACCTACCTATAATGCCGTCATAAAGAAAAAGGGCAAAACTAACATTTTTTTCAAAATTGAGTTTTAGACATATTCCAAATACTTATATCAGAAAAAAAAAGTTATTTAAAAAAATAAAAAACCCGACTACGGTAAAAAACTGAAAAGTTAAAAACAAGCCCATTTTAAATTAAATAAAAGTTGGAAGCAGGCGGGACCCATTTGAATTTGAAAATATAATAAAAATGATATGGGTCCCGCCTGCTTCCAACTTTTATTTAATTTAAAATGGGCTTGTTTTTAGCTTTTCAGTTTTTTACCGTAGTCGGGTTTTTTATTTTTTTAAATAACTTTTTTTATTTCCAGATTTTTAGTTGACAAAATAAATGTGAAAGATTTCGCAGACGATTTAGCTCTTGGTACGTGTTTTTTACGATTTGTCACTTCGAATTACTTTTAACCGTATAAGTTGTATATATTTTTGTAATCACCTTTAAAAACCCTTTATTTTGATACCCCACTCGATAGGTTTCGCGAAAAATATTTTTTTTTGAAGACATAATATTGCGCCAAAAATCGGCCATTTTATATTTTTTCAATTTTGATATACCCAGTGACACTCGCGCTACCAAGACAAATCTAAAGACGTATAATTTATCAAAATCCGTTCATTCGTTTAGAAGTTACGAGGGAACAAAGAAACGGACATACATTGTACATACATACATACATACATACATACAGGTCAAACACATAACCCTCCTTTTGGGCTTCGCCGCAGTCGGGTAAAAAACCGGCCAAGTGCTTGTCGGGCCACGCACAGTGTAGGGTTCCGTAGTAGCCCGTTATCACAATGTAGTACGATTCTGTTGTTCTTTATTCTGAATAGGTAAAAAAAAAACATATTTTGGTTTTCAATGCAAGTCTTTACCCATTATAAACAAGCAACTACTTCATCTTAGTCACTTTAAAGGATTAATGCTAAGGATTTTGTATTTGGTACAAAATTATCCAACACCCAAGTTCAACGACTATTACTGCTAAACTTATAAAGTTATCTAAACCGCTATACTTTTCCTTTAAAGTTCATGAAATGCACTATCATGGAGAATTTTTCCAGATTTTTCAAGCCAGTAGTTTAGCTTTTAGAGGGGGGGGGACGCCCTACTGGAACAAAAATTTGCACTTTAAAGTTTAATATTTCGTAAATGGAGCATTAAATCGAAAAATATTTTTAGCAACCCATAAGCCATTTTAGAAGACCTATTCAACGATACCCCACACGATGGGGTAGATGATGAAAAAAATATTCATCTCCACTTCACATGTAGGGAAGCTACTCTAAAAAAAATATTTTCCAAAATTTTATTTTACCACTTTGACGGCGTAATTGATATACGTACTCCTACAAAATTTCAGCTTTCTAGTGCTAACGGTCACAGAGATTAAGCGAGGACGGACAGACAGACGGACGGACAGACAGACATGGCGAAACTATAAGGGTTCCTAGTTGACTACGGAACCCTAAAAAGGCGCATATGCCAGTTTTTTTACTAAATTTTGGAAAAAATGTTAGTCGTGCCCTTTTCTTTATGACTGCAGTATAAGATTAAGACAAGTTATAAGTTATAACTCGTCCCCCCCCCCCCCTTGTCAAATGATGTCACATTTAATTTACGCTTCCCTCCCCCTTACCGCGTGACGCGTTTGTTTTGATGTGACGACGTGCTTAAGTATATTAGTACCTATTACTCCCAAGGTAGCGACCCTGGTTTTCCCAATGGCGCATATTGTCGCACCGTATAACCGGTTGACACATTTCCAAACAATCGGTACGGGTTCGTTCCGGTAGTTTATACGTCATTGCAGTTTATGCGTTTTTGTTAGTTTCTTACATGGAGTTTACACTTTTTTATTTGATTTTTATTCGTTGTTATCTGATGTGTGTCTCTGGTTTATTGTGTGTCTTTTACTCTGTACTAAATAAATGCATTTTTTTATTTTTCTTTTAAATTTGTTAGAGGCATTATAAACGTCATCATCATCATCATTTCAGCCGAAAGACGTCCACTATTCGACATAGGCCTCCCCCAAGCTTGCCATTCTTGGGGGGGGTTTGCCATAATCGCCACGCTTGGCAGGCTGGTTGGCGATCGCAGTATGGTATGGTGGTGGAATGCATAGAGAACGCTGCTGCCCATTCTTCGGTATGACCCTTAGTCGCCTTTTACTACACCCACGGGAAGTATGGGGTGGTGCTATTCTTTAAGTCCGGCACTACACATATAAACGTGTATTCAAGAATCAATTAAACTGTGTGTATAATTTTATAGGTAAGTACTGTAGTGTCTTATGTGTTCCGGCCTTTAGCAAAAGGCTCTGGCAAGATATAATATTCCATTCGAAGATTCAAACGAACGTCAAATAATTTAATATGGTGTTTTTGGTTGAATAGATAGGATTGATATAATTGCCTTGAAGCTGTAAAGTTCTTTTTAACAATATAATAGTTTCAAGTCTACGGTCTTTTAATTATAAACTGTGGAGGTCCAGTGTAGACCTTCACAGTACCTAGTAGAAGGTAAATGATGAGCTGGACTTCTTTAATAAAGATTGGTCCTTGGCAGCTCTGGACAGAGAGAGGTGGAAAGAGAGAAGGGAAGTCATTGCCCAGCACATTAACATTAATGGCTAGTAAAATAAAAAAAGAAGGAAAGTATTGTAGCGGTATCTACAACGCCACACGGGAACAACGCGACATACTGACGTCACGCAAAATCCTGCATCGCGCAAGCAGAGTTTACCGCGCAACTAGCATAGATACAACGGCCCGACATGAATCATCGGGCAGTTGCCCGCCAGACACAACACCCGTCTGGTCGGAGGATCCTCCCTTTTCTATAGAGTATGAGTGAACTTTACACCCTGTTCCTCATACCACTATAGTATCATAAGGAAACCGTAGTCCTAGAACCAAAAAATTCGAAGACTTGTGACATCGACCAACCCGCACTGGACCCACGTAGTGGATTACGGCCCACTTCCTATCAACGAGAGGAGGCCTGTGTCGCAGCAGTGGTAACATTATAGGCTGATAAGCTATTTATTTATTAATTAATGTATTCATTTATTGTCTGTGTGGTGCCGGACTTAAAGAACAGCACCACCCCATACTTCCCGTGGGTGTCGTAAAAGGCGACTAAGGGTCGTACCGGAGAATGGGCAGCAGCGTTCTCTATGCATTCCACCACCATACTATACTGCGATCGCCAACCCGCCTGCCAAGCGTGGCGATTATGGCAAACCCTAACCCCCCCCCCCCCCCGCAACTTGGGGAGGCCTATGTCCAGCAGTGGACGTCTTTCGGCTGAAATGATGATGATGATGTATTCATTTATTTAAAGTTTATATGAGTTTGAAAATATGGACTAGAATTATGTCTGAAATAAATAAATAATTATTATTATCGCAGGCCCATAAATATAACAAAAAACTTCACTTCACTAGCTTGTTCTTGTGCATGCTGAAGTTTTACAGTGTCCTGTCCGGATGCCACCATCTGATCTAGATAGATCTGAATTTGTATCAAATAAATTTTCAGATAATTTCACGAGAATTTATCTGGAAGTGGTGAAACCATTAGGTAGGTTATTAGTATTTTCTTGAAGTAATAAGGTTTCTTTTAAAAATATTTAATCTGGGAAGTACAAATACGTACCACCACGTGTAATCATAGCAATAAAGTTGGCCAAGTGCGAGTCGGACTCGCATACGAAGGGTTCCGTACAACAAGGCAAAAACGCCGAAAAACACGTTTGTTGTATGGGAGCCCCCTTAAATATTTATTTTATTCTGTTTTGAGTATTTGTTGTTATAGCGGCAGCAGAAATACATCATCTGTGAAAATTTCAACTGTCTAGCTATCACGGTTCATGAGACACAGCCTGGTGGCAGACGGACAGACGGACTGGAGTCTTAGTAATAGGGTCCCGTTTTTACCCTTTGGGTACGGAACCCTAAAAACGAAAAATATTTTAATAAACGCAATTAAATCGAAGCATCTTCTATTTCCGATCAAGATAGATTTCATTTCTGTTCCATTTTTATCTGGTAGATATACCAGCAGGCCCATTCTCGTACCTATTAAAGCGTTCAAAATCTAGTCACAGTCTCATCTCAGCGACAAACAACAATGTAAAAAAAAGGAAAAATAAGGAAGAAAAAATTGTAAAAAAAAAAGTAATTTTAAATTGTGAAAGTAAGGAAAAATTGAGGAAAATTAGAGGTACCTATTTGTGACGGATTGAGACCGAGATCAGGCTTTGAATGTTCTTAAAATTACGGTAATTGCCCCTCAGATGTAAATGGAACAGAATCCTACTAGTTATATTATTATTTTATTTATTTATATCAGACAACAATGGTCCATTTTGTTAGTACATCGTATAACTAGTGTTAGTAGTACATAAACAAGGATACGAATAGCAGTAGGTGACTGAGGCAGGATGTGCAGAGAACGATAATGCATGGGACAAGCTACCTGACCATTCTCCCCACATAATGCCTCAGAAAAGGGGAGTAAGGACTCTCCACCACTGTTTTTAGGATGCTATTGTCACTGACCCGCATTCTACGCATCAGTGATGCGACTTTCTTGCGAATCACTGCATGGAAGCCGTCAGTTCGGTTCTGAGCAAACATCTCTGATGCGCTACAGAAACGGAGCAGTTTCAACAGCATCCTAAAAACATTGTTGTATTGGACGCGCAGGACATCTAGCGATCTTTTGGTGTAGCTGACCCATAGACCCCCCGCGTACAAACCTTGACAAAACGCCTTGAACAGGGTGATTTTGACTTGGTCCGCACAACGAGAGAATCTACGGGCCAACATGTTCCCTCGGACCGCCAATGCCCTTCGTTCCCTTTCGATGACAACATTATCCTTAAGGTCGTCGGTAAGTATGTGCCCCAAGTACTTAAATTGGTGGACTTTATTTATGCTCATACCATTTAGTGAAAAACTGGGTTCATGATTAGGGCACTTACGGGCCTTAAAGGCCATGTATTCACATTTACGGACATTGTACACAAGGCCGTGCAAGGCAGCATACTCCTCGCAGACCTTCAACATTTCTCTGATAGATCCCTCAGTCGGGCCCAGCAGTACCATGTCGTCCGCGTAGCTGATGCTATTAATACTAACACCACCAACCCGGCAGCCGACACGCATACTACTGAGCCCGGCTATGAGATCATTTATGTAAAGGTTGAAGAGCCGTGGAGAGGTCAACCCCCCCTGTCTCTCACCGCACTCCAACCCATACGACTCAGAGAACGTTCCGGCCCAGTTTACATTGTTCGTTTGGTTTGCATACCAATACTGCATGAGCTTAAGCACTGATGCCGGTACACTCCTGTCACCCAGCTTTCTCCAGAGCACATCATATGACACCAGGTCGAAGGCTCTGGAGAGATCCAGGAAGCAAGCATATACGGCCGTTTTTCGGTCTGTGTAATATTGGACAGTATTCTTCAAACTCAGCACAGCACTTTCAGTTGAAAGCTCAGGTTGAAAAGCAAACTGTGCATCGTGCAAACACAAATACTTTTTCAGGCACGAGTCAAGCATCATCATTTCAGCCGAAAGACGTCCACTGCTGGACATAGGCCTCCTCCAAAAGGGGGGGTTTGCCATAATCGCCACGCTTGGCAGGCGGGTTGGCGATCGCAGTATGGTATGGTGGTGGAATGCATAGAGAACGCTGCTGCCCATTCTCCGGTACGCCCCTTAGTCGCCTTTTACGACACCCACGGGAAGTATGGGGTAGTACGAGTCAAGCATACTGTCCAATATTTTAGTCGCTGTGGTTGCAAGGGATATGGGACGGTAGTTTCCCCTGTCCGAGATATCCCCTGTCCTGTTTTTAACTATAGGTACTACAATAGTTTGCATCAGTTCAGAAGCTAAATGAGAGTGACTCATGCACATTGTACAAAACCAGAACAGGACCCTCGGCAGGTGACCTCCCGCATTCTTGAAATGCTCGATGCTCAGTCCGTCGTGGCCGGGCGATTTACCTCTGCTCAAGCCTTGAATGACGGATCTGACTTGTTTGGCAGAAAAAAGTGTGAGTGGTTCCGCCCCTCCACCATCGGCCATTGCAACTGAAGGGCCTAGTGGAGATTGCACTTTAAAATCACACTAATATTATAAAGGCGAAAGTTTGTGAGTGTGTGTGTGAGTGTGTGTGTGAGTGTGTGTGTGTGTTTATATGTTTGTTACTTCTTCACGCTCAAACGGCTGGACCAATTTGGATAAAATTTAGTATGCAGGTAGCTGACAACCTGGATTAACATATAGGCTACTTTTTATCCCGATATTCCCACGGGATCGACATTTACGCGGGTGAAACCGCGGGGCGCAGCTAGTGTTCCATAAACATATTTGTATACTGGGTTACTGGTCCCTCTTACGCTCACCGGTAGACCAGGCCTAGTATCCAACTTACGTGTTGACTTCCAGAATTCATTAAAAAATTTCATGACTTTATTATAAATGTGAAAGTTTGTGAAGATGTTTGGATGTTTGTTACTCAATCACGCGTACAACGTTGAACAGATTTGGATGAAAATTGGCAAATAGATAGACCATTTCCTGGTAAAGGATAGGATATATATACATATATAGATACACATAGGATACTTTTTATCCCGATATTACCACGGGATCGAAAGTTACGCGGGTGAATTCGCTGGGCGCTGTTAGTTTAAAAAAAAAAATAACCTTCAAATAATTTTACGAGAATTTATCCGGACGTGGTGAAATCATTAGCTAGGCCATTAGTATTTTCTTGTAGTAGGTAGGTAATAAATTTTGCTCTTAAAATTATTTTGCAATTAAAATTACTCATTGGACGACGTCGTGGTAATTCTTAATGCCTTTTTTTTTCAGGGTGGGAAATTATCAAATGACCCCTCCCGCTCTGGGTGGAGCGGAAGGAAGTGTCAGACTCTTACTGACTAAAACCCACCCGTGTTCCTACCTTAGCCTTTTATGTTCCGGGTCAGCGGTAACCCTTTCGGACAATCCCGCTGACCATTCGTACTGCCCTGAAGTACAAATTACTACGACGTATAATCATAGTGAAATATAACGGCCACAGAAATACATAATTTGTGAAAATTCCAGCTGTCTAGATATCGCGGTTCCTGAGATACAGCCTGGTGACAGACAGACGGACGGACAGACGGACGGACAGACAGCGAAATCTCAGTAATAGGGTCCCGTTTTTACCCTTTGGGTATGGAACCCTAAAAACGAAAAATATTTCAAGGACCACCCTCTAGTTCCAAACTCCGGAAATGTAACGTCTATTTCCTGAAGCCACAAAGTTGTATGCTCTCCCGACCCACTAATATTTTACGAAGTGTAGAAGCGTCGGGATAAAATATCATGCTGCGTCTTTCTCATTAAACTTTGATGGCTTGCTGCCGAGATAAGCGGTACGTAATACGTCACTTTTTTTCCTCATCAACGGCTAATGAAGAAACGTGGCTAATGCTCTCTTTACACAGTGGTCCAGGCTGGTTGCACTTTATCAAACAGGGCGACTTTGCTTGTCCTTTTTTGGGTTTTGGTTCTTTCTCTGCGTCATGTTTATTTTACTTACCGTAAATAAATGTATTTTCTTTCTTCTTTTTTTTAGGGTTCCGTACCCAAAGGGTAAAAACGGAACCCTATTACTAAGACTTCGCTGTCTGTCCGTCTGTCTGTCTGTCGCCAGGCTGTATCCGCGATAGCTAGACAGTTGAAATTTTCACAAATTATGTATTTCTTTTGCCGCTATAACAACAAATACTAAAAACAAAATAAAATAAATATATAAGGGGGGCTCCCATACAACAAACGCAATTTTTTTGCCCTTTTTTGCTCGATATCAAAAATGGTAACAGGTAGACACGTGAAATATTCACAAAATACTGAGTTGTATTTTAACTTTAATAATAAATAATAAAATTAAAATAAAATAAATATTTAAGGGGGGCTCCCATACAAAAAACATGTTTTGTTCGGCGTTTTTGCCTTGTGGTACGGAACCCTTCGTGTGCGAGTCCGACTCGCACTTGTTTACTTTACTCGTATGTACAGATGCCAGCACATAAAGCTACCCGAAACTGTCAAATTTTCCCAATCAACTTTGGACCTTATACTTTAGCGATAAAGTTGAAAATCTTTTAAAGAATTTTGACAGATTTTAGTAGCTTGATGTGCTGGCGTCGGTACACTAGTATTATAAAGAGTTTAAGTTTGTAAGTTCGGATGTAGAAGGTAATGGCCAGGACTACTCAACCGATTTCAAAAATTCTTCCATTGTTAGGAAGATAAACTATTGCCGACTGCCTTAAGATATAGATTACTAGATAGATAGATAAAACGTTTATTCAGTGCAACAAAAGACACAATACAGGTATCAAAAAACATCAAAAAAGGTGAAAAAAACTAGCTCCCACCCGCGGCTTCGCCCGCGAGGTATGTCGATAAAAACTATCCTATGTCCTTTTCCAGGATGCAATCTATCTCTCTGCCAAATTTTAGCGAAATCCGTTCAGTGGTTTAGGCGTGAAAAGGTAACAGACAGACAAACAGAGCTACTTTCAAATTTATAATATTAGTATGGATGATCTAATTGGCTTCGACGCGGACGGAATCGCGGGCAAAAACAGAGTCTATTAATTATCTAATTAACTCAGTTGGTAATCGTTTAATCTATTTACGAGGTAGTCGAGAAGGTACGGCTAAATTAAAATGAGTAGAAAGGGCAGGAAAATAAACCGGTCAAGTGCGAATCGGACTCGCGCACCGAGGGTTCCGTACAAATTTGTAGGTATGTAACTACAAATTTATGGTTTTCGGTCTTTTTCCTTTACTTGTGCTATATGACATTGCTTCTTGCCAAATTTCTTGATTCTTGGTCAACGGGACAACGGGTCCCTATAGGTTTTGTTTACCTTGCGAGTGTCAAAATATGATCTAGCATAAACGGAACATAAACGCCCGTATCTTTTGGTTGCGTTGACTTAAAAGTTTGATTTTTTCACTGCTTCAAGGGATTGCAGCCCTGAGTACTTGATATTAATTTCAACTTGATAACTCTAGGCGTTTCTGAGAAAAAGGGTCTTGGCAGACGGACAGACGGGTGGACAACAAAGTGATCTTATAAGGGTTCCGTTTTTACTTTTGACGTACGGAACCCTAAAAACGAATAGATACTTACACCTACTTGTTATTTTTTAATCGACGAAATAACGGAGGAGGTTCTCAAGTCGACGCGTATTATATATTTTTTTTTATGTATGACCAGGCATAACTTTTTACAGAGTAGTCCGATTTTAATAATTATTTTTTTATTGGAAAGGGTATAGCCCGAAGTTGGTCCCATATAAATTTGGGAAAAAAATTCCAATCCTTAGGGATGATTGATTGTTCACTCACTGATTGTAATGTATAACCAGTGAAGAGGCATAACTTTTTACAGAGTAGTCCGATTTTGATTTAAGATTTAATTGTTGTACATACCTCGAAGTTGGTTCTTATGTTAAAGTCCAAAATGTAAAAGCAAAAAATAATCATCATCATCCAAACTGTGATGCATCCATGATGATGATGATGATTATTTTTTGCTTTTCAGTTTTTTGGCGGTTTAATTGTTTTGTTAAAAAGTTTCTTCTACCCTATAGAAAACCAAACATAACCCTTTATGCAGCTTACGGTAATAGTATTTTTAACTAACAATTTTTCTACGGGCTCGTGGTCGTCGATAGCTGCACGGATCGATCAAGGTTAAGCTACGGCTAACGAGGTCGCCCATGGATGGGTGACAATCCATAACAAAAATAACATATCCATAACATAAAAGCTCTCAGGTAGAGAGCTTTTCAAGGCACGGGCCACGGCCCCGTTGGTCCCGTCTGTCATTTCTAGATTTTTGACAGCCGTTACAGTCAAATACCTGAAAGTCTGACAACCAGTCTTGCCAAGGGGTAACACGATAACCCAGTTACTGGGTTGTGGAGGTTTTAGACATTCGCTCCATGTAAAATACTGGTATTCAGCTGAATCCGGGTAGACTGGTAGGCGACCCCAACATAGTAATTATTATTATTTATATTTATTATAGCATGGTTTTATTTAGTTAGACAGGTAAAAATAACAAAATTAAATTCTAACTTAACTAAAACTATACAGAAACTAGAAAATAGCGTCGAAAAACTCATCCGCTTCGCTGTCGACTGGTAATGTACCCAAGAGACTGGCGGCATTACCACGTTGTATGGCGATGCTTAGCCTCTGGCCAAGGTAAAAGCCAGCCCTTGGGTCACGGGAAGTGTCAACCAGCCGTTTCGAAATTTCTTTAAAAAGACCATGAGCACTCGGACCCCACGGTCCGACGGTTTCAACCCCAAACGGTTCGAAAATATAATTTCCGATGAGGTTATTATATTTTCGCCGCTTGAGGTTTTCCGCAGCCGCAGCAGCAGCACCAGCACAGCATGCCGAGCCAGGAAGATGGGATGGCGCAAGAGTATCGACACACGTAGCGTCCCACACTAAAGGCCTACCCACCTTCTATGGAAATAAAGACATACCGTCCGGAACATAGTTGGAAAAAGACTCATTTATTCCCAACGTTGGGGTCGCCTACTACTGCACCAAGAAAACTAGGCAACTGTGTAAGACCGAGACTTTTGATAAATTATACATAGAAGCTGTTGGTGTACCTTAATAAATAAATAAATAACTGATGAGTTGCCTAGATTTCTTGGTGCAGGAGTATGCAAAAAAATAATAATCAAAGATCACATCACGAAGATATGTTATTATTACGTAATAAGATGTATAAATTATTCTGTTTGTAAGTACTTATTGCAGAACTTTAATTGTTGTCAGGTGTATAAGTTTTTATTTATTGTTAACTACGACACGCCCCGGCGTCGGTCAGGTTTTAATTTAATCACTCTAATATTATAAAGGCGAAAGTTTGTGAGACTTTGTGTGTGTGTTATCTTTGTTACTTTTTCACGCTCAAACGGCTGAACCAATTTTGATAAAATTTTGTATGGAGGTAGCTGACAACCTGGATTAACATATAGGCTACTTTTTATCCCGATATTCCCACGGGATCGACATTTACGCGGGTGAAACCGCGGGGCGCAGCTAGTCTAAAATAATTGTGTGTGATTTTGATTAGGCTTTATTGATAGTATACAGGGTCAAATTAAATTAGGTAGCGAAACCCCACAAACGTGTTAAGTATTACAACAGTGATCAAGGCAGCTACGAGTTAGATATTTCTAAGTGAATTACCTAGGCTTTAGCCTAATTGCATAATTCACTATCTAGCAGAGACTTTAATTGGGACAGTACAACAAATAACATTATGTTTATCGAATCAGAAGCCGACTTTGTTGGGCCGACCATATTAGCCGCAGAACCCAATGACCTTCGGAGTGGTCACCGCGAGTTG
This sequence comes from Mesoligia furuncula, assembly GCA_916614155.1. Taxonomy (NCBI): domain Eukaryota; kingdom Metazoa; phylum Arthropoda; class Insecta; order Lepidoptera; family Noctuidae; genus Mesoligia; species Mesoligia furuncula. The sequence continues at coordinate 4,803,614 of OU744810.1, forward strand.
GCAATCGTAGGGTAGTATGCCCGAGAGTAACGGGTAGCTCACCGTCCGATCAGGACCAGGCCCGTGTCGGACGGCGCGCACGCGCGCCTCAAAGAGATGTCAGCATCATTTGAAGGGGCCCGTTAGGACCGAAGCCTGCCGGGTCAGCGGGATTGTCCGAAGGGTTCTGGCCCGGAACATAAACGGCTAAGGAAGGAACACGGGTGGGTTTTAGTCAGTAAGAGTCCTGACACTTCCTTCCGCTCCACCCAGAGCGGGAGGGGTCATTTGATGATTTCCCATCCGCATAAAAAAGGGGTAGTACGCCCTCAGGACAGGTGGAGCGACAATCTTCGTAAGGTAGCTGGTAAGTAGCTGGATGAGAGTAGCCAAGGATCGAGCTAAATAGTGTGCGACTTGAGAGGCAGCATTCTGCTGATCCAGCAGACTTCTATAGAGCTGGAAAATCGTTTACTAGGATTCTATTTTTGCCTTCCTCTCGTGTCCACTTTTTAGGGTATATTCTTGTACTTTTGAGGGGCCCGTGGATAAATAATAACAGCCGCACAGGTCGATCGATCAGATTAAGCTACGCTTGCCGCGGTTGGTCTGTGGATGAACATCTTTCAATGCCGTGACACCCCCGTGCCTCAGAAAGCCCGGCTGTCATTCGTGGATCTTTGACAGTCGTTACGGGTAGTCAGAAGATTGAAAGTCTGACAACCAGTCTTACTAAGGGGTATCGTATTACCCAGTAACTGGGTTGTGAAGGTCAGACAGGCAGTAGCTCCATGTAAAATACTGGTATTCAGCTGCATCCGGTTAGACTGGAAGCCGACCCCAACATAATTGGGAAAATGCAGGCAGATGATCGATGACTCTAGTTCCTTTATTTATAAACGTTGAGTACGTAAAGATAAGAGACGTTAAAAGTCGAGAATGTATGGTTAAACAACCGCTAATCATTATTTAACTTTAACCCCTCAAGGCGCGTCCCCTTTACACCAAGGGTCAGTGGGTCGTCTTAGGGGCGGATATGCTAGCATATACTGCCTATAAATCTATCAGGCTAGATTGTAAAAAAAAAACAGTGGCACTCCGGGAGTGCAAATAGAAGTGAAAACTTGAACAATTACGTCTGATTTTTTTATCGTCTTATAAACAAAACACGCGCGGTGTCGGTTACGGTGACAGTGTCGCGAGTTCAATGGTTTTTTCCCGTCTCAAAAAATGCTCAACGCGCCGTAAAGAAGTTTTCACTTCAAAAAAAATAAACGATGGCAGTCAGACAAACAGACGTTCATCGATGTTCAGTTTAACACTATAGGTGTAGCTATTTGTATACAACAAAGTTACATGAATAGGTAAACAAAGTGGCTTCAATTATCCTTCACTTAGATATGCATCAGTCCAAGCACAACATTATTTATTATTACGTTTATTTTATAGCATTATTTTTTGTTTGTTGCTACTGGTGTTGCAGTTTCCTAGTTTCCAAAAAAAATAGATATTTACGTAGGTAAATGATACAAATGGTGAAGTGGATACTCATACAATTTAAATGCGTTTGCTGTGCAATTTTGTACTGAAAAAAACAACTGAACAACAAACTGAAAAGCTACAAACAAGCCCATTTTAAATTAAATAAAAGTTGGAAGCAGGCGGGACCCATTTGAATTTGAAAATATAATAATTATGATATGGGTCCCGCCTGCTTCCAACTTTTATTTAATTTAAAATGGGCTTGTTTGTAGCTTTTCAGTTTCGCAGTCGGGTTTTTTTATTTTTTAAATTACTTTTTTTATTTCCTGCTTTTTAGTTTACAAATGTGAAAGATTTCGCAAACGATTTAGTTCTTGGTGCGTGTTTTTTTACGATTTGTCACTTCGGATTACTTTTAAGCATATAAGGTATATATATTTTTGTAATCACCTTTTAAAACCCTTTATTTTGATACCCCACTCGATAGGTTTCGAGAAAAAAAATTTTTTTTTTGAAAACATTTTGCGCCAAAAATCGGCCATTTTAATTTTTTTTCAATTTTAATATACCCAGTGTCACTCTCACAATTAAGACGAATCTATCGGCACCTCTCAAGCTGAAATCGATCAAGCCGTTTAGGCTGCAGAGCGTGCCAAAGAAATATACATACATACATACATACACTCGAAAAACATAACCCTCCTTCTGACGCAGTCGGGTAAAAAGAATGAAATCTGAAAACTTTTTGCCATCATTTTCTGATAATCATAAAAATATTATGCATAATTTATATGCCTGCCTGCCTCGTTTTTGCAGTGCTTCAGAAATGTTCGCGGTAACCCATACCGACGGATTTCATGCCATCATACGCAAAAAAACGGCCTCATTCCAGCAGAATAAGAGTCAGTCGCAATAGCATCCTGAAGGCTGTGGCGACAGATACTTCCTCCGCCATAATAAGGCAATTTGTGCGAAGACTTGTTCCATAGTTTCTGGGTGTCGAGTTGTTGGGTGGTCTTCGTACTTTTTCGTCTTTAGTTGTTACTACCAATAGTATTTTAAGTGCAAAACAGTTACTAACAAGTTATGGATCTTATAGTTGTCCGAAATAAAATTATTCATCATCATCATCATTTCAGCCGAAAGACGTCCACTGCTGGAGGAGGTTTGCCCAAGAGGGGGGGTTTGCCATAATTGCCACGCTTGGCAGGCGGGTTGGCGATCGCAGTATAGTATGGTGGTGGAATGCATAGAGAACGCTGCTGCCCTTAGGCTGCGCGCCCACGTCAGACTTTTTGTAGGTCCTACAATCGGTCAGATTATTTCGCCCTATGTTATTTAGACCGACTTTTTGTAGGACGTGTGCGTTGCACTATTGCCATCAGTACGTTCTATTTTTCTCCTACAAAAAATCGGTCACCGATTATCGGACGTGGGCGGGCAGCCTAAGTCGCCTTTTACGACACCCACGGGAAGTATGGGGTGGTGCTATTCTTTAAGTCCAGAACCACACAGACAATATTTAGTATGTTAAGTGCAAAACTGTTACTAATAAGTTATGGACCTTATAGTTGTCCTGAATAAAATGATGATTATTATTATATTAGCCTTATATTTTTATGATAGGTTTTTGTAGACCGTAACAAAAAATGCTTAAAAAAATATTTCTCCTGAACTTTTTCTGCCAGTTTCATTTCTTATTGCAATTTCAGAGCTGCAATTCTCGTAATTTTATGAACGTTCACAGTCTGATCTCCAGTCTCAATCTGTCAAAAATACCTCTAATTTCCCTAAATTTTTGACAAGTTTGTGACATTGACTGTCGCAGTCTTCGAGAGTTTTCGTAATAGCAAAATGAACTTTATGTCAATTGCCTAACGTACAAACTAGATACGAGCTTGTTACTGCGGGAATTCCCGAGAATGCGTGATAATTCTCCAGTAGATGCGCGACTTGTGCGTATGGGTGTATCTAATTTGTGCGTTACACTATTGACATAAAGTTCATAATGCTTTGTACAAAAAAAGTTCGCTTCCATTCCGTTCCTCGGCGGTGTAAATTGAGCCTAAATTTAGAACTTTTATAATTACGGCAATTGTTGCTTTTCGGAAGCTGTAGTGACAGTTGTTTGTGTTAGCCTATGTTGTTACTGGGTACAGAACTCCCCTTTTTTCAAAAAAATCAAAATCAAAATATTTTATTTCACATAAACCTACATGGACACCTATGAAACGTCAGAAGCTAGGTGCACGGTTCCAACTGGTCGTTTCCTATGGAGAAGAGCCGGCAATAAACTCCACGGTTACTCTTTCTAAAAATAATTTTCTTCCTTATTTCGTTTTTTTATGCGATCTCTGACAATGTCGACCCCGCAAACATGTTTAGATCGTGACTACCTCGACGGAGATGTCCTCCATCAGGCGTCCAGTGAAATCGGCGGATCTTTGCCCACCTCTCCAAGTGCATTCGAGCAATGTGGCCAGCCCACTCCCACATCAACCTGGTGGTTTCTTTTCTAACATCCGCTACTTATGTTATGGAGCGCAGAGTGATGTTTCGATGCGATATGTTCGCTTGACACCTCTTTATGCTGCGTTCCGTCATATAGTGACAGTTCCGTTATGTCGATGGCAGCAAAGTAGAAACGGACATCTACATTTTTTCGAAAATCCTTTTTTTACAAAAATGAGCTTATATTAATCCTATCTACAAGTATGTATTAAATTTTTTTCAAAATTCAAAATAATAAAGAAAATTTGGCACGTAAATGAAGACATCTACACTGGATTTTTAAAAAACATCGCAGTAGAAACGGACATTTGAATTTGTTCGCCTTTACTTCGGAGCTTTGACAGATGAATGAAACGTCAACAAAGACATCAGTCAGTAAAATGGAATCAAGTGCGTGAAATAGTGGTGGAACACGATCAACCTGACAAAATATTTTATAAATACGATTTGAATGAGAGTTTGCCTATGTGTATTGACAGTTCCAAGAGGACAAGCAGAAGAGTTTTGCAAGTCAATAATAATACACAACAACTTGGAAAAGTTTATGGTGAAATTTTACCCATTACTACAGCAAAATACAAGGACTTAATGTCTTTGTGTCAACAAAATTTAATCCCACCAAGATACCATGATTTTTATAAAAACATTAAGCATAGTAGTGCCATAGAAGAATCAGAAGCTGTTGATGGCGCTGAATTCGATGAATAAGTTAGTTTTTCGTACCTAATCGTTAATGTTTTGATCTCGTTTTTCCTACTTTATGTAAAAATAAATAGTGTTAATATTGCTAAGTTTAAAATATTGTTCTGTTTTTCTTTTTTATTTTATTTCAGTTTGATATTTACCTATTTGCCAATGATACCTTTGATAATAAATAAATCATAGTATTATATTGCTTTTTTACTTAAAAAAATATATTTTACGTGATTTGGTAACTAAATAAATGAGTTCAACCGATAGTAATAGATGAAGTTTAGTTGTAGTTAACTCATTTATTGATAATGTATAAAATGTTAAATGCAAAGTAAATACAGACATCTACAAAATTTGGTCAAAGAAAGTATAATACTGTTTGTATGTTGCTTAGAAGATGTTCTTTAAATATCCTTAAATGTATTACAGGAGATTATTATCTTACTTTATTATATATTTTAAATGAAATGGGCACTTTTTTATTACAACGTATAAACGGTTATCTGGCAGATGTCTTCTTCTACGTCAAAGTTTTTTCAGAGTAAAAAAAGACATCTACATTATTTCAGTAAAACAACGATATAGCGATAAAACCTATTACACAATTCATAAAGAAGGTTATTTTAAAGGATCATAGAAAATTTCAGGTTAATCGGTCCATAACTTTCAAAATAATCACTCTTTTAAACTAAATCTGCTCTCCTGTAAAGTTGCGATTTTGTAGATGTCCGTTTCTACTTTGCTGCCATCGATGTAATTTTACGGATATTAGGTCTTTTCCTAGTGTTCAAAATATTGTTAGGATTTTATGTACTGTTGGATACTTTCCGTGGACGTACGTGCCGCGATTCAGTCAGCGCCGCCGTCGAAAATTATCCGATTAACTTTTTTCGCATAAAAACTTTTTGCACCGTTCACATCGTCGCAGTCAACTTGGAATAAAAAAAAAAACAAAAATGAAAAAACATTTTTTAAGATTGCCGTGGGTTTTTTGTAGGACATTCGTGTTCGAGTTCGTTGTGTTGGTACAATCGTACCCAACACATCGAGATCGGTCAGAGTTATCGGATTTGCTGTGTGGATTTTCTCAGTAGGAACCCGGTGTCTGGATTTGTACCAGGTTGATGGCAATAGGCTCGCCCATTATTAGATGGGACTTATACAACTGGCGATATGTAAGTGTACCATAGGTTCACCTCTACCTACCTAAACCTTCGGTGAACAAAGCGTGGTGTTTGTGTTCAAAGAATGACAAATGAAGCTCAATTGTTCGATTATTATTAGTCGACACAAAATGAATGCATTCATGATAGTGAAACATTAAAGGTACTTAGGAAACGTGAATGTCAGCTAGAAAATTAATAATTTCCTACCTTTTCCTGCCCTTCTGGTTTAAAAGTAGGTAAACAGGTCAAGCAAAAGTAGTGCTGAACAATCGATTTTAATGAATCTTTAATTATTACCTTGCAAGCACCTATTATACTTTCACTGGAATGATGTTTTGTGTTTCGTACTGTTAATTACTTAGGTCGACTTGCCGTGGTTGCTCTGTGGATGGGAGACCATCTTTACATACCGTGCCTCGGAAAGCACGGTTAAGCCGTTGGTCCCGGCTGTCATTTGTGGATCTTTGACAGTCGTTACGTGTAGTCAGAAGGCCGAAAGTCTGATAACCAGTCTTACCAAGGGGTACCTATCGTATCACCCAGTAACTGGGGTGGAGGTCAGATAGGCAGTTGCTCCATGTAAAATACTGGTATTCAGCTGCATCCTGTTAGACTGGAAGCTGACCCTAACATAGTTGGGAAGAGGCTAGGCAGATGATGTGTGTGTACTATAGGTACAACTCTACCCAACCCTTCGGTGAACAAAGCGTGATGTTTGTGTTCAAAGAATAACAAATGAAGCTCAATTGTTCGATTATTATTAGTCGACACAAAATGAATGCATGAATGCAGTGAAAAATTAAAGGTAGATGACTCGGGAAACGTGAATGTCAGCTAGAAAATTAATAATTTCCTGCCTTTTCCTGCCCTTCTGGTTTAAAAGTAGGTAAACAGGTCAAGCAAAAGTAGTGCTGAACAATCGATTTTAGTGAATCTTTAATTATTACGTTACAAGTACCTACCTATTATAGTTTCACTGGAATGATGTTTTGTGTTTCGTAATTACTTAGGTCGACTTGCCGTGGTTGGTCTGTGGATGGGTGACCATCTTTACATACCGTGACCCCTCCGTGCCTCGGAAAGCACGTTAAGCCGTTGGTCCCGGCTGTCATTTGTGGATCGTTGACAGTCGTTACGGGGGGTTGTTCCCAAAGTACTCCAAAAAGAGTTCCCAAACTACTCCATGAAAAATATAATATTTTTATTTAGGTTTCATTCTACTCCATGATAACATTAAAATGTTCTCAAAGTACTCCACTCCATTTTAATCAAAAAGCTAATTTTAGTCAGAAGCCCGAAAGTCTGACAACCAGTCTTACCAAGGGATATTGTATTACCCAGTAACTGGGTTGTGGAGGTCAGATAGGCACAACTCTACCCAATCCCTCGGTGAACAAAGCGTGATGTTTGTGTTGTCTCAATTGTTCGATTATTATTAGTCCACACAAAGTGAATGCATTCATGATAGTGAAAAATGAAAGGTAGATGACTCGGGAAACGTGAATGTCAGCTAGAAAATTAATAATTTCCTGCCCTTCTGGTTTAAAAGTAGGTAAACAGGTCAAGCAAAAGTAGCGCTGAACAATCGATTTTAATGAATCTTTAATTATTACCTTGCAAGTACCTATTATGTCTGTGTGGTGCCGGACTTAAAGAATAGCACTACCCCATACTTCCCGTGGGTGTCGTAAAAGGCGACTAAGGGGCGTACCGGAGAATGGGCAGCAGCGTTCTCTATGCATTCCACCACCATACCATACTGCGATCGCCAACCCGCCTGCCAAGCGTGGCGATTATGGCAAACCCCCCCCCCCTTTTGGGGGAGGCCTATGTCCAGCAGTGGACGTCTTTCGGCTGAAATGATGATGATGATGACGTACCTATTATAGTTTCACTTTGACTGTTTCGTATATCGACTATTGTATAGAATCAAGTTCTTCTAACTGAACAGACAGCTGTGCTGCTAGGAGTTTGTTGCGGCACTTCTTCTCCCCAGCGAAAGCACTATAGGCAGTGGTGAAGGACGGGCGTTTTGGAGGACTGTCTTATGTATCTAATTTTGACGTTAGAAAGTCTAGTTTGCATAAATCTATATAAATAAAATTCAAAGTCCTGACTGACTGATATATCAACGCACAGCCTAAACCGCTTGGTCCTAGAGACATGTTTGGAGGGTGTTCTTTGTGAAGAGTAGGTATCCACTAAGAAAGGGTTTTTCGAAATTCCACCCCTAAGAGGGTGAACGGAGGGAGGGTGAAATTTCAAGCGGTCGAAGTCGCGGGCAGAAGCTAGTAACTTATAGTTGATTGATTGACTGGTGTTATCTTTTTTGGGCACAAATACCTATAAATACTTATCTTAATACTGTACCAGAAAATTTTAGACGATTTTGATTATGTGTAAATTATTTCATCATTTCTCAGGGTCTCATGACATCGTAAGGAAATCGGCAAGTCGTAAAACCAAAAATTCGAAGACACGTGACGTCTACTAACCCACAAGGGGCCCGCGTTTTGGATTACGGCCCATGCACTTCCCTCTCTCAGAGAGGAGGAGGCCTGTGTCTAAGTGAGAACACCTTACCTTTTGACTCCTAAACCACTGAACGGATTTCGATAAAATTTGGCAAGGAGATAGATGGCATCCTGGGGAAGGTCACAGGCTACTTGTTGTCCCGGTAGCGTGTTCCCGTAAGATAATCTCCGACATCCAAACTGGCGAAGCCACGGGCAGAAGTATTAGAGCTCGCTCAGACGACACGCGCCCGCTAAACGCACGCCACGCGCGTCAGCACCCGCGTCTAACTTGCTTAGAAATTTGTTGTATATAATTTGAGTCTTAAGACACATCAATAGATCTCTAATTGCATTTATCGAAGTCCAACCGCACACGCCACGCGCCTGCCTCGCGCCTCCCTCGCACAGGAGCTGCACCCCCACCCAGATGTCACATCTCACGTTGTGACACCTGGAAGCCACTAGGTCCAGTGAACGGACTTCGTTCACTGGACCTAGTGGCTTCCAGGTGTCAGTCACTAGTAGTATAAGCGGGTGCGAGGCGTGCGCGATGCGTGCGCTGATTTTGCGCGTGGCGAGTGCTGGTGTAAGGCGGGCACAATGCGTGTGCAGGTCCTGTGCGTGGTCGACGCGGGTTATCTGAACACGCCCTTACTATAAATTTTTGTACTTTTAATTTGCAAAGATGAGCCAGTCAGACAGATTGGTAGCCGGGCTGTATTTTCGAGGCAAAGTCAGATAAGTCTAGGCTAGATTAATTTTTAAACAAATTGTTAATTACAGACATTGCTATTAAGGCGCCATTAAATTTTAATGCACCGATATGCGTTATCAATAAATACAGGAAGTTGTTTATTCTAGTATTTGAGTATTGCAAGTGGAGCAAAAATCTATACTACCTGCATCGTGTTCCTTTGTCTAAGATCTAGATTAATTAATTCAGTGTAGTAAACGCAGGTTTCCGGTAGCGGTGTTGCCAGCACTCATTAACGACACCCTATTGTCTAGTACAACTAAGTACCATGTTATGCATCAGCCAATGACCTTTGCCATTTCCACGATCGACGCCGTCGTTAGAACCACTTAACATACTTCTTCGAAAACCAACATTTTTCCCTTTTTCGCAACCTTGCTAGAACTCTGACATCGATTCGTAATGGCCGACTACTGATTCTCATTGGTGACCCTATTTTTTCATCTAGAATGAACAAAGCGACACGAAGGACTATATTACTAAAACATCGATCTAATTGAATTGTTACCAAGAATGCAAAGGCGGGCGGGGCTTTCAGTAGCTTTCAAGGTTCGTAAGGAAACCAGCCTGGTTAGTAGTCGACGCGCACCAAACCACGGCGCACGCGCCCATGTTACCGCTACAACCTATTTGGAATACATAGAGGTTGTATAGGTACATCTTAAATAAATAACATTCAATTAAAAAAAAAAAAACAATCTGTCGAGTTCGATGTTCAAAAGTCGAAGCGAACGTGTTTGAACTTTTTTCGAATTCCGCGCGCATATTTTTGGCGGGATCTCGTGGTGTTGCAAATTGAAAAATTTGAGGATATATTTACAAAGTGCTTTGCTGTCTTAGGTAAGTTTTTATTGTATGTTTTATTTAATAGTCATAAGTTTATAAGTAACTGTCTTTTTTAGTGTATGTTACATCATCGTCATAAATTGAGTAATCGGATGGCAATTATAGTTTTTGTGCAAAATTCTGATGGGATGTTAAAAGGCGACGTTGCTCATAATCGTTAAAAAAAGAATACCAGCCATTCTTTGCCATGAAACGGGCTCCATTTTTTTTCGCTTACGTAGTATTCTGTGACTTTTGACGCATGGTATGAAATAGGTTTGAATTTCGAGCGGGCCTATTTTTCAGCGTATGCGCAAACTCTATGCACATTATTAAGAAATGAAAGTAGTTGTAAAAGGAAAACTTATGGAGTAGATAATATTCTGTTTTAAATTCTGTATTTAATTAAGAGACAGTTATATTACAACAAAATAAATAATTACCTAATTAATTAATAGAACAAAATTATATCCTAACTTAACTAAAGCTATTCACAAACTAAAATAATCACAGCGTGGAAAAAAAAGTACTTAATATAAAAAATTAAAACGACTTCAAAAAGAAATTAACTCAAAATTATGAAATATGTACCTACATAACTTTAATTTCGGAAGTCGGTGTCTTGGGATCTGTATTTTAGTCACCAAGAGACTGGATGCATATTATGTTTATTTATTAAGCGTTTTATAACAACTAGGTACAAAAACTGATAAAGAAGTATATACGCCATTGGATATGGCGCGAACGCTCTGAAATATATGCAAAATCATTAATGCATTTTAAAATTAAATATTCTTAATATTCGTAATAAATATCCAGGTTTGAAACTTAAAATTGCAAAATGCATTTTTATTGTATGCAAATATTATGACGAAAGACATTAGATCATACGGATGGTTACAATGGCTGCTAATTTAGTTATTATTACACACATAGTTTTAATATCAGGTCTTTTTTAGTTAGATTATACAATGACTGGTATTAAGTAGTTCAGTTTTATAGCGTTTTAATTGCAATTAACTATCGACGGTTAAGAGGAAATAGGGTATAAGCGACGAAAAATGAAATGTTCAGGAGAGCCGTTCAAAGTTTTAAATTTTAGAAAAACTGACGTGAAAATGATTTTTGCTAGGGCATAAATTCCAAAAAAAGTCATCGTAAAGTCATGGGAGTAAGCGCATTCGAAAGAGCTGAAAATTTTACGTAGGATGGCATATATAACTCATTTTAAACCAAAATGTCGCTTACTATTTACCTTCATTTACAACAATATTTAATTGCGAATTCTTACAGGGGATTTATATTTTTAACTAAATCGTCCAACTAGATAAAATGGGAAAGTTAGGTACCCACCTACCTACGTTATGTTTGCTATACTGGCAAGACACAATCATAGGTTATTCCTCAGAAATAAATCTATCCAAATTTGTCTATAGCTATTATGGCAACACGAAATCATCATTATCTGCCTAGCCTTTTCCCAACTATGTTGGGGTCGGCTTCCAGTCTAACTGGATGCAGCTGAATACCTGGAGCGACTGCCTATCTGACCTCCACAACCCAGTTACTGGGTAATACGATACCCTTGGTAAGACTGGTTGTCAGACTTTTGGGCTTCTGACTACCCGTAACGACTGTCAAAGATCCACGAATGACAGCCGGGACCAACGGCTTAACGTGCTTTCCGTGGCACGGAGGGGTCTCGGTATGTAAAGATGATCACCCATCCACAGACCAACCGCGGCAAGCGTAGCTTTACCTGATCGATTGACCTGTGTGGCTGTTATTATTTAACTACGGCAACACGAAATCAATCAAGGTCAATTATGACAATTAAGTCCAGTGGAATTAACAAAGCTCTAACATTATATTCTCTAGCTGTTTTTTTTTTAATGTTTTTCGCGCTTATGTAACAAAGGTCGTTCACACATTCAGCGTATTCTTATCTCTTTTGATTCGTACTATTTTAATTTTCACGACCAAACAACGCCATTAATTGATTGTCTTACAGTAGCTAAGAAAATTGTGGACAGGATCTTTCCATACCAAGACCCCTCTGTGCAGGGAAGCACGTTAAGCCGTTGGTCCCGGCTGTCATTGGTGGATCTTTGACAGTCGTTACGGGCCGTCAGAAGCCCGCCCGTTACTGGTATTACCCCGTAACTGGGTTGTGGAGGTCAGATATGCAGTCGCTCGTATGAAGTACTCAGCTGCTCTGGCTGAAACCGACGCAAACTTAATTGGGAAAAGGCTAGGCAGATGATGACAGTAGCTAAGAAAAGTTAACTAACAAAATAAATTAACAAAAGTATCTAATGACCCATAGTTTGGCAATACTTGTAAGGGGACTAAAGGATCCAAATGCAAAAAAAACAAGTTTTAGAAACAATAAAAGTATATGATCGACTACAGTAAACAAAATCAGAAAAATATATAATATTGTTCAGGATATATGCTAGGTAGATACTGTATTGAAAACATAATATAACTAATTTGACACGATAGAAAAAATCATGAGGATATCTCTAAAAACTTTCTTTTTCTCTAAAAACCATACTAATATACATACAATCACAGATTATTCTACAAGCAACATACTAATACACTAGTGTTTTAAGTTTTTTAGTTCAAACAATAGATTTTTTTGCTTCATATTTTGCAATAAATTACCAGTGTTGTGTCATCGCGCTTCTCTTTATTTTCTAAGCAGTCCGACAGTGACCGCGCTTTAGGTCATGTAAACCCCTTAATTGAATAAAACTTAATAAAGATATACCTATTAGACGATAGTGCAATGTAATTACAGTAGCAACACGATCACTAGGTGTTTCGCGATCTCCGGATTATATTTCGCGACACCTTCACAATCTTGTATCAGTTTGTATTCTAGTTTATCTTGTACGAAAATGATTTACTGTTGATTTAAGTCCCGATAATTTTCATGGGGCTGTCACAAGTAACTAAAGCAGGTTTGGATTTGGATGAAAATTTGCACATAGATAGACCATTTCCTGGATTAACATATAGGCTACTTTTTATCCCGATATTCTCACGGTATCGATATTTACGCGGGTGAAACCGCAGGGCGCAGCTATATTATAAATGAGAAAGTTTGTGCACATTTTCCGTGGGAATATCGGGATTAAAAGTAGCCTATATGTTATTCCAGCGTGTGAGCTATCTCCATACATATTTTTTTCACATTTGGTCCAGCCCTTTGAGCGTGAAGAAGTAACTAACATATAAACACACACACACTCACAAACTTTCGCCTTTTTAGTGTGAGGATAAGAAAAAAATCGCGGTCAGCTGGTATAACACAGAGATTGATCAAATTCGAAAGTTCTTGCGATGATCTCTGGGTCAAGTTGTCACTTAAAGGGGGTAAGAAAGCTAAAGAAATTTATATTTGTACCGTATACCTGCCGTCGCCGATACAGCCCAGAGTACTGGAACACTTTGTTGATAATACAAACAATGTCTTGGAACATGCCAATGAATGCTTGATTATTGGTGACTTTAATATGAAAACTATTAACTGGCTGGGGACGGGTGGCGATGTGATAAGAGCTCCTCAAAATATTTGCACAGGCTTAGAACAGACTCTTTGGGATTTTGTCTTGCTTAACAATTTAAGACAGTGTAATTATCTATGTAATCAAAATAATAGAATTCTTGATTTAGTCCTAACCAACTCGGATCTTGTTGTGGTAAGTGCACCAGTAGACGTACTTTCTAAAATAGATGTGCACCATCCACCTTTACTGTGTGAGCTCTCATTTAACAGTTTGAAAAAGCCACAAAATTGTAATAATAGAACTAAGTTGAATTATTTTAAGGCAGATTACGTGGCAATTAATGCAGCACTGCAGCAGGTCAATTGGTCATCAGAGCTAGATCCTTGCATGACTATAGATCAAATGGTAGATTATTTTTATAATATATTGTATGGATTAATTAAGCGCTACGTTCCACAAGTACCAATAAAAGATACTAAATATCCATACTGGTTCTCTAGACAGCTTATTAAAAGACTAAACGAAAAGAACCGCCTACGACGTAGAGTTAAAAAATACAATAATCCTTTGGACATTATTGCATTGAATTTACTTGGGAAAAGATGTGACCGAATGGCTGCGACTTGTTATAATGCTCACATCGCTAATATAGAGGAAAAAATTACTTCAAATCCAAAATATTTCTGGAGTTACTTAAAAATGAAGAGAGGCGGTACCAGTAACTACCCCAGTACCATGACAGATGGTAAAAATACCTCTGATAATATTAATGAAATATGTAATTATTTCGCATCCCATTTCTCTAAGGTATATAGTAGTGATAGGAATGATGCGCATGCAGACGCAGGTGACTTCGATAGCTGCATAAGCAATAGCATGTTAGGCCAAATAACTATATCACAAGATCAGATCCGCAAAGAATTAAAAAACTTAGACGTCTACAAGGGGGCTGGCCCTGACTGTGTACCTGCTTTGCTTTTAAATAAGCTGGCAGATGTTCTGTCACTGCCATTAAGTATTATATTTAATTATTCTATGCTTCGGGGTACATTTCCGACCATCTGGAAGGAAACCAAAATTATGCCTATTTTCAAAAACGGGGATCAGTCCGATGTGAGCAATTACAGGCCCATCGCTATTCTTTCCATACTTGCAAAGGTATTTGAGGCCCTCATATGCCCTGTGCTAGCTAGACATTTATCACAGCTAATAATAGACAGCCAATATGGATTTATGAAGGGGAAATCGACAGCTACCAATCTGGTGACTTATGTTGAGAGCATTGTTGAGGCGGTTGATGCGCGTGTCCAGGTTGACGCAGTCTACACCGACTTCAGCAAGGCTTTTGACACAGTAGACCATGATATACTCGTCAAGAAGCTTAAAATGTATGGCGTTTCGGACCCTCTCTTAAGTTGGTTCCAATCATATCTGACTGGACGGATTCTCAAGGTTGTGGTAAATGGCTGCTCTTCAGATGCGTACATTGCAACATCAGGAATCCCTCAGGGATCTCATGTGGGTCCGCATTTATTTATTCTTTTCATAAATGATATTTATAAATGCTTCCCGAACTCGAATATATTCTTATTCGCTGACGACCTCAAAGCCATAAAGTCTATAAGAAATCCTGCGGACTCGGTACTATTCCAAAGTGATTTGGACCGGCTGACTAAGTGGTGTGAGCACAACAAAATGTCTTTAAACGTAAAAAAATGCCATCATATCAAATTTACCAAAAAAAAAAATCCATTACAGTCAGTTTATGAATTGAATGGTGAGCGGCTTGAGGAAGTCGAAACTATACGAGACCTAGGCGTGCAGTTCGATAAAAAGCTAAGTTTTGTCGAACATATTGACAAAACAATATTAAAAACATCAAAGATGCTTGGCTTCGTAATGAGAGAGTGTAAAACCTTCAAAAAACACAACGTTAAAAAAATTATGTATAACTCGCTAGTTAGAAGCCATCTCGAGTATTGCAGTGTGGTTTGATCACCTGAGTATAGGGTCCACATCAAGCGGATTGAACGACTGCAAAAACGGTTCTTATGGCATCTTACATATAACAATAATATGGGGAAAAAGCTCAACTCATACAAAGAGAGACTGAAGTATTTTAATATGGTGTCGCTGGAGAAACGCAGGAATATGCTGGATTTGGTTTTCCTTAAGAAGTTAGTAACGGGCTCTCTGAACTGTCCTGATTTGCTTAGTAGGGTCTTATTCCATGTGCCACGTAATCTGCCAAGAAGTTCTAATAGGAGACTTTTCTGCATGCCAAGATGTCATACCAACTTAAGGCAATACTGTCCACTGTCTAGAATGTATGCTGCATACAATGAGAACGAAGTGGACATTGACCTCTTTCACTCATCAGTACCTGCCCTAAAAAAAGTTGCGCTTGCCTTCTAATGGGTTTCTCTAGTCTAAAATCAAATATTATCCTAACCTTATATAAAAAATTTCAATAATAGAATCTAATTTAATCTATGTTATTTAATTCATTGTAATCAATTATGCTTTAACAGTTTTTTTTTTTTTTTTTTTCAAATTTCATATTATGTATTAATTGTTTTATTTAATTAATTGAGTTATTATCTGCGCATAATGTAGTGCATGCTGTGCTTTTCTGTAAGTGATGAGGCGCTTAGACTTAAGTTTGCAATGTACAAATTATAAAGTAACAGTGTACTCATTGTTGAAAAGCCTAATAAATAAATAAAAAAATAAAAATAACTGACACCCAGTCTTCATGGTAAATAAGTAATTATTTAATAAAGAAATAATTATCTTATAACAAATACTTGTTTCACTACAGTAGCTTGGGGCACGGAGATGCCAAGGAAACTCCTAAAGTTATTAAGTTCATATAGGTACGTATGTCCTGTAGGAGACAGGACATACGTACCTATATGAACTTAATAATTTCATCTAACATAAAATACTAAAGGCGCAAGCGCACTTCGGTCTGTTTACAAACCTTGCCCATAAAACTAATTTATTAGCAACTTTTGACTGCCCGAGCAGTTCTACTTACACCTGAGGACAAAGAACTCGTACTTATATTAAGCTAATCACACTAATATTATAAAGGCGAAAGTTTGTGAGTGTGTGTGTGTGTTTATATGTTTGTTACTTCTTCACGCTCAAACGGCTAGACCAATTTTGATAAAATTTCGTATGGAGGTAGCTGACACCCTGGATTAATATATAGGCTACTTTTTATCCCGATATTCCCACGGGAGCGAAATTTATCCGGGTAAAACCGCGGGGCGCAGCCAGTTCCTTATAACGCTCATTAATTTAATAAAAATATATCTGCGAGCGTATCACATGAAAACGTGTTACTCGATCTGACAAAAAGTTTTCAAGCATCAAGGACACATGATACGAATGCTTTTGTTTTAAAAACATAGTAAAAGGCTTGTTTGCAAACCGGCTGGACTAGTCGCGGGTCAATATCCGTAACAATACGATTAGAGTGGACGGTGTTGTGCGAGAGTGAAGCAGGAACTAAGTATCTAGGTCCTTTTATGGCCAGTTAAATGACATAATAAAATTAATAACAGCATGTAAACTGTTTCACTGTAGAATAAAATTGTATAAATTACCGATAGAGCAGAATTCAGAAGGACAATTCCGTTCACAGTCTGATCTCAGTCTCCCTCAATCTGTGAAAAATACCTCTTATTTCCCTACTTTTTGATATTAATTGTCGCTGAGATGAGATTTCGACTAGATTTTTTACGTTTTTAATTACAGAAATAGGTATTCAGGTCTCTTTGCAGTGTTTACTATTGCAGGCCCAGGCTTCCAAGCGATGTTTTCCTGCACCATAAATAAGTGATATCTGACAATTAAGACAATTGCATCCTACGTTAAAAAAAAAAACAATTACTCATCGGCAACACTCGAGGTACTTGAGGAAGTAGGCTTACTCAGAACAGAACAGTAGAATGATGTTTATAAGAGCCAGATTCCATAAAAGTGCAAAATATTTAATCTACTGCTTTTGAATGAATATTTGTCTATGCTGAAGGTGTCTCAACATTATTGATGAATTTATGTGTGAAATACAAATAATTAAAGTGAATGACAAGCAAGTATTCAAATCTATAACATCAATAATTTATGATAGTATTTGCCGACCCGTTATTAGCAATTAAAATATCAGTTTGCATAAAAAACATGTTATTCTTGCTGTTTATTTATTGCTTTATGCTAAAATAGTTGGTGAAACATGTCATATGCAACTATTAATTAATTTAATCAACTATAACTGTCGGCGACTTGTTGTAAGTATTATGTTACTATGAGGAAAAATACATAAACACTAACTAAACTGATATTTAATCATAACTACACGCTGATATTTCATTCACAAGGACAAAATTGAAGAAACGTATCTTTCTTTTTCTTCTATTTCAAATTTGATCCCTTAATAAATGCTTCATTGATTCATTGATTTGATTCAGCCCCTGAAACATTGCCAATGGATTCAAAGTTAGCCTGTCTATTCCACCATTAATGGTTTGTTTCGGTTAAAAAAAAAAAATATATATAAATTTTAGTCGTGCCAAGATCATTACAAAATCTTGGCACGACTAAAATTTATATATAAATATTTTTTTTAATGTTTGTTATAAAATGTTCGTAATAGTCTGAATTAGGTTTTTAGGGAAACAAAATTCGAAAAGTTTCCCGGAAAATGTACAAATTCGAGAAAAACTGTACATTCTTTTTCTATGGGATTTTTGTATGTAGGTACTATTGTTTGGACAGGACAACTTCTGTCGGGTCAGCTAGTCAAATTCGATTACGATTTAAACGAACAGGCCTATGATGGAGGCCTATCTATGCATTAGGTAAAGAAATTCCACTCAACCAACATCTTTGCATACATAAAGACTACACTAAAATTACTCAATTAAAATACCTACTTTAATGAAAGCAGCTAAGCGGGCGTTATCCTCAAGTCCTTAGGGAAAAATTACTCATTCTCATCGCTCTCTGTTGTCTCAGAGTAAAATGATATCCACCGGCATGCAAATTGCCTCTAAAGCGAATCCAATTAAAATTAATTAAAGCTTTAACTAATTACGATAATTACTTTACGGGTCTAGGCTGAAAAATACAATTGAACCTAAAGATTAGATATTTTATGATTAGAAATATTTTCAATTAAAAAAATATAAAATCAGAAATAATAGGTAGTTGCGTTTGATCAGTTATGTTTTAATGAGTATCTAACCTTAGCCTTATTTTAAGATAATTGCGGCGTCTATGCGCCCTTAGCCTAAAAAGCGCGAATACATGACATGTTAGGCACATTATCTGTGTTACCTTCAGTAATAAAATAACAACTGTTAAAATATCTGCCTAGCCTTTTCCCAACAACGTTGAGGTCGGCTTCCAGTCTAACCGGATGCAGCTGAGTACCAGTATTTTACATGGAACGACTACCTGTCTGACCTCAACAATCCAGTTTCTGGGTAATACGAAACCCCTTGGTAAGACTGGTTGTCAGACCAATGGTTTAGCGTGCTTTCCGATGCACGGAGGGGTCTTGGTATGTAAAGATGGTCACCCATCCACGGACCAACCGCGGCAAGCGTAGCTTAACCTGATCTATCAACCCGTGCGGCTGTTTTTACTTAGCCACAAGCTTCTTACTCAACCACTGTTTAAAAATAATTTGTAATAATCAGCCTATACGGTTCCCACTACTGGGCCACAGGCCTCCTCTCTGTCAGAGGGAGTGGGCCGTAAATCCACCACGCGGGCCCATTGCGGGTTGGTAGATGTCACATGTCTTTGAATATCTGAAATGAAAACTTCTGGCGCGTTGGGCATTTTTTGAGGTGGAAAAAGACCATTGAACTCGCGCCACTGTTACCGTAAGCGACACCGCGCGTGTTTTATTTATAAGACGATTCAAAAAATACCCGCTTCGGATATACTCGGGATATACTCGGTTTTAATGTATGTATATCCGATATATCAGTGAGTGATGGCAAAGTATTCTGTTTGTGTTGTTTTCACTTCTTTCGGCGCTCCCGGAGTGCCACTGTTTTATTGTTCTAGGTCATGCCGGTCCCCACCACCACTCATCATCATCATTTCAGCCGAAAAACGTCCACTGCTGGGCATAGGCCTCCCCCAAAAGGGGGGTTTGCCATAATCGCCACGCTTGGCAGGCGGGTTGGCGATCGCAGTATGGTTTGGTGGTGGAATGCATAGAGAACGCTGCTGCCCATTCTCCGGTACGCCCATTAGTCGCCTTTTACGACACCCACGGGAAGTATGGGGTGGTGCTATTCTTTAAGTCCGGCACCACACAGACATGAATGAATTAAAATTACTTATTCATTAGTACATATCGCCATCCAACCCTCTCACTGCATTGAGCAAGCTTGTTTGAAGTTCAAGGTTGTACGCAGTTTTATTGTTCGTGTATAAGAAGTCTTTATTGCATTTGCAAGCTATCTGCAATTGCTCTTAAATCTGCCTAGCTTTTTCTCAACTATGTTGGGGTTGGCTTCCAATCTAACCGATGCAGTTGGATACCAGGGCTTGCGAACCTCCTCCGTTTTTTCGTCGGTTAAAAATAGTACTTCACTTCACTAGCTTGTTCTTGTGCTGTTCAGTGGTACTTGTCCGCGGAAACGACGGAACACCACGTCCTGCTGCCAGAAGTCTTCTTCCATGACGACGGGCTGTTAACAATTCGGTATGCGCACCACGAACGCCTTGAAGTTGACTTTGCGGTACGACTCCAGTAATTGCACCGTTGGCGTCTACCTCGTCTTCTGACGCACGTACTCCACGATGTCCTCCGCCTTAGTGGTGTAGTGTAGGCGGGAGGTAGGACTCCGTAGGAGCTTTGCCGCGGCGGTTCTTGACAGCTCCCTTCAGCTAAGTTTTACGGTGAAATTTTAACAGAGATTGGCAGTATTTTACATTAACCGACTGCCTACCTCAACAACCCAGTTACTGGATAACACTATACCCCTTGGTAATACTGGTTTGGGCTTCTGACTACCCGTAACGACTGTCGAAGATCTACGAATAACAGGCGTGACCAACGGCTTAAAGTGCTTTTCGAAGCACGAAGTGGTCTCTAAATTTAATGGATGGTCACCCATCTACTTACCAACCGCGGCAAGCGTAGCTTAACCTTCGATCGACCATGCAGCTGTTCTTATTTAGCCAATAGCTATTATGACGTGAAAGTTGACGCACGTTCTACAGAAACTTCCGTAATTTTTTATTCAAATCGATCATTAAGATCAATTGGTAGCTAGTTAATTATAAATGAACACGTGGAAGTTAACAGGCTTTGTAGTAGATTTATTGCAAAGATTATAATTGAACGCGTGCAGTTCTATTATTGTACCCTTTAGTACTACTTAAGGGGCTTACATAATCTAAAGCGCGGTCACTGTCGGACTGCATAGAAAAGAAAGAGAAGCGCGATGACAAAAAATTGGTAATTTATTGCAAAATATGAAGCAATTAGCTATTTACAAAAACTATTTAATAATAAATAATCCATCACTGAATGCTGTTTGGCATTCGTTTATTGGCATATTTTTAGTTATAATTAAAATTGTTAATGAAGGGATAAACTGCTTTTAAAGACAATCAAGAGGTGTATTTGAAGATTTTTTTGATGCATTAATGTATGTTTAATTATGATTTGAGTTCCATCACTGTATTAAAACGAGACTTGAAAATATTTTTTTTTTGGTCAAAGTTATTAACGGTTTAAGAGATACACTGCTTTAAAAAAAACAACTTTTTGGCCGTTTTCAAGAAATCTCCGCCTGAAATCAATACTGAACTAACTCTGATAGGATGTAAGAAAGTTGAGTCTTCTGGCGGAAGATTTCATCATCCACTTCCCTGCTAAGCTTAGTCCTCTCTTTTCATGTGCCAATCCCACTTCCCCTGTGCCAGCCTCATCCAGGTTTTCTCCAGTTGGTATTACTTAGTTCAAAGTTGAACTGTCAGTCAAATTATAAACATTGTTTCGACAATTTTTTCTTAAAATTAAAAGTTTGCATGCATTTGCTTCTGAATACCACAGAATAATCATTCAATTAGACACTAATTATATGTCAAAAAGACTCCAAAAACGTCGAAAATAAATAAACATAGAAAGAAAATAAATTTATTTGATAAGGGTTTAAGGCACACAATATATAACATAACATAAATAACATGCCTGTAATCCCCGAAAGGTTAGGCAGAGGAAATAAAATAATAATGTGATAGTTAAATAAGATAAAAAGAGCAGTGGTGCCCCAGTGGTAACGGCCGCGACATAACATAACACACAAAAACAAAAAACAGAAAAAACTTAAACTAGTATTGTGTGCCACACGGCGAGTTGGTACAGTAGGACAAAATACGTAAGCGAGAACGGTTTGTTTTTTTCATTTAACGAAAGAATGCAATGCGTTCCTACCATATATTAAGCTAGACGTGAAAGTACGAGATTCAGAGTGAAAACGTTGTAAATAATTCAAAGTCCCCACCCAAAATTCTTATTTTTTATTTATCTTGAATCGCACACACACACATAAATTACTAAGGGTTAAAAACTACAGAGATAAAACAGGTTACGGCTCTATCAGATCCAAGTTATTGATGGTAGAAACGTGTTTCGCTTGAGGACCCGAAGCACGTCGCTTGAAGACAAATCCGGACCCTGATGAGAGAGATTTCCATAAGTTTTGCAGCTATTCGTGTATTATTATCTAAGGAATAGGAAATGTCAAGGGGACATGAAATCATGCAAAATTGGAAAAGATGATGTTTTTACTGACTTTGTGTGTGTTTAATAACCACAATCATATTAGGATCGCACGTATATTTTTTCGTTTCTTTAATTCTTGATGAATGGTTTGGTAATAGTGATTATTTTAGACTGTTCATGTTTAACAGGAGAGATTCAAACATAGATTTAAAATAATATGTAGGTACCAGTACCAGTGAGATTATAATTATAATGAATTAAAAATTAAAATCTTGTCATCTCGGTAGTCACCCACTTTATAGCCATATCATCTTTCACACAGTCCATCCATTGTCTCTATGGTCCTCCCCTACACTTATAACCACCAACATCGTACTCAAAACATTTTTCACGACATTTTCCGGAAGTCTGGAACAAAAAGACATGTTATGTAACTGTGTATTTAATTTCATCACAACTGCTCTCAAAACGGTGAAGGAAAACATCGTGAGGAAACCGGCATGTCCTAGAACCAAAAATTCGAAGACATATGACATCCACCGACCCGCACTATGGCTCACTCCCTCTCAAAAAGAGGAGGCCTGTATCACAGCATTGGGAATAGTTTAGGCTGACTATGCTGCTGACCCCAAATAAATTGGGATAAGGACAGGAGAATGATGATAGAAATATTGTGGTTGAATTTATTCTTACTTACATACTAGATATAGTCATCGCTTTATATCAGGTCGACATGACAGTCTATCATAACTATTCTAAACGAATGCACAATAAATCTTCATCAAGAAAATCTATGAGCACAAGTTGTCGCGTGTTAATGATAAAAAATATGTAAATAATAATAAAAAATGTGTCAGTGTCATGCATGCTGTTAACAACGTACTTATTATATTTAGACGACATTATTCGCGTGCGTTTGATTTGATGATTGGGGTATGATTACCATTATGATATAATGAATAGGAGATTTGAAATTGTGTATTCATACAGTCTGGCTATTGAACTACCTAAATAAAGACCAATTTAAATTATTTATCTATCATCATCATCATCATTTCAGCCGAAAGACGTCCACTGCTGGACATAGGCCTCCCCCAAGCACCTCCACTTCGACCGGTCCTGTGCTTCCCGCATCCAACGGGTTCCTGCGGCCTTCACAAGGTCATCGGTCCACCGTGTGGGAGGCCTTCCAACGCTACGTCTTCCGGTACGCGGTCGCCACTCCAGAACCTTTCGGCCCCATCGGCCATCTGTTCTGCGAGCAATGTGCCCTGCCCACTGCCACTTAAGTTTGGCAATTCTTCGGGCTATGTCGGTTACCTTGGTTCTCCTGCGGATCTCCTCATTCCTGATTCGATCACGCAGGGAAACTCCAAGCATAGCCCTCTCCATTGCCCTTTGGGTGACTTTTAGCCTTCTTATAAGGCCCATTGTGAGCGACCACGTTTCCGTTCCATAAGTCATCACTGGCAACACACACTGGTCAAAGACTTTCGTCTTGAGACACTGCGGTATGTGGGACGAGAAGATATTGCGTAGCTTCCCGAACGCTGCCCAGCCGAGTCGGATTCGTCGATTTACCTCTTTCTCGAAGTTAGACTTACCTAACTGGACGGTTTGTCCTAGGTAAACGTACTCGTCCACGACTTCGAGTGTAGCGTCTCCGATTTTTATGAGAGTGGGTGTTACATGGGCATTTGACATGACCTTCGTTTTGTCCATGTTCATTTTAAGACCCACTCTTTCGGAGGCTCTACTGAGGTCATCGAGCATTGTACTGAGGTCCTCCATAGTCTCAGCCATGACTACGATATCGTCGGCAAACCGAAGGTGAGTTATGTACTCGCCATTGATGTTGATGCCAGCCCCTTTCCAGTCCAGAACCTTGAAGACATCCTCCAGTGCAGCGGTGAACAGTTTCGGAGAGATAACGTCTCCCTGTCTCACACCTCGCTGCAGAAGGATAGGTTTCGAGGCCTGATCCTGGAGTCTGACTGACATAGTGGCGTTTTCGTACAGACACTTCAGCACTTCGATGTACCGATAGTCGATCTGGCACCGTTGAAGAGACTGCAGCACAGCCCATGTCTCGATCGAATCAAAGGCTTTCTCGTAGTCCACAAACGCTAAGCAGAGAGGCAGGTTATACTCTTCGGTCTTCTGTATAACCTGTCGCAGCGTATGTATGTGGTCTACGGTGCTAAAGCCTTTACGGAATCCGGCTTGTTCGGGAGGCTGGAAGTCGTCAAACCTGCGCGCGAGACGGTTCGTGATGACTCTCGAAAACAGCTTGTAGACATGGCTCAGGAGTGAGATGGGCCTATAATTCTTAAGGAGGGCATTATCGCCCTTCTTAAAGAAAAGTATCACCACACCCCTGTTCCATGCCTGTGGTGTTTTGCCCTCGAGTATGACGGAACCAAACAGCTTCTGAAGGGCCTTCAGGACGGGTTTTCCGCCAGCCTTCAGCAACTCGGCCGTAATTCCGTCATCACCCGGTGCCTTGTTGTTTTTGAGCTGCTTCAGAGCCATCCTAATCTCGTACAGGCTGACGTCCGGGATGTCTTCGGTATAGTGCCGGGTCAATCTAGCTCTTGGGTCGTTTGCCAGATTCATAGCGGGGTTATTTGTTGACGTGTATAACTGTCCATAGAACCTCTCGATCTCTCTCAACAGCTCAGGTTTGTCGGATACAATCCTGCCATCATCGGTCTTCAGTCTCGTAAGCTGGCTCTGCCCAATAGACAGATCTCTAGCAAAGACCTTGGAGCCTTTATTTCGATCTATCGCGTCCTTAATACGATCTGTATTAAAACGGCGAAGATCGCTTTTCAAGGCCTTAGAGATCCGTCTATTGAGTTGCCGGTAATTTAGCGCATCATCCGTAGACTGCAGGATCATATCGCGCCTCTCCTTCATGAGCCGCAAAGTAGGATCAGAGAGCTTCTTTTTTGAATTCGTACGGCGGGTCTTGAAGATCTTAGACCCGACCGTATGGACAGTTTCCACGAACCCATCGTTATAATCGTCCACGGATTTATCTATATATACATTTAATCAAATAATATCTGAATTTTCGTCCGTTTGTTTTTCTGAATTCTGGATTGGCATAAAAACGGCTAAACGGATTTGGTACACAGATGGTATAGAACCTGGTTTATGGTCCTGTTTTTTCGGTACCTAGTAAGTTCCCGTGGGAAATTTTTCGACATCCACGAGCATATCGTCGTTTCAGCCGATAGACGTCCACTGCTGGACACAGGCCTCCCCCAATTTTGGGAGGGTTTGCCATAATCGCCACACTTGGCAGGCGGGTTGGCGATCGCAGTATGGTATGATGGTGGAATACATAGAGAACGCTGCTGCCCATTCTCCGGTACGATCCTTAGTCGCCTTTTACGACACCCACGGGAAGTAAGGGGTGATGGTATTCTTTAAGACCGGCACCACACCGACTATACGAGCATATAGTATAGCAATATTAAAAAATGCGTTTAACGGTATACACCAAAAAAAAACACTTTAAAAATATAAAGAACAAAAAACAATTATTATAATGCCAAAAGGGCCTCAGCACAGCATGATGTCAGATTCTAACACAAGGTGGACCACCTGATGCTGATTTTCAGCTGCAACCCACGACTGCCATAATAGAAATAAACACAGGGTGTGTGTCCGTTATAAATAATTAAGAGAATAAATTAAAGATAAAAAAAACAGTGCAAACAGTTTAATATGTTTGTATATTGATAACTAGCTTTTGACACAGTAAAAAAACGTGTAGGTCAACCCTCATCCAATTTAGGAAAAAGAATGCGGAAGCAATAAAATTCTACCAAATCTTATGACGCAACTAACGAACCTTAATTTACATAAAATATATATACATTTTAACATAATTTAAACTAACTTGGTAGAAATGCGTGGGTTCTTGATCAAGAGTATAACCGCAAGGTAACTAGTGAACTGGTTCAACCCGACTTTATAAATAGTAAACAGCTGCATTTTATTGTTTGTCCCATGAATAGGCTTGTGCTCAGTTTTTCTGCGAATGTAAATGGGTCATAATGTCTTTTTTATTGTGTAAATATAGAATAAAAGATATTCTTGAAGTATTTGTATTAAACTAGGTACGGTATAACATGTTAACGACTCGCATATGTGTGCAAGTGCATACACACATGCAACAGACGTATGACAGAAGAAGATTGGAAGATTCCAGAAGCCTGCGCAACCGAGTCGCACACACGACAGGCGCGTTTAATGATAAAAAATATGTAAATAATAATAAAAAATGTGCCAGTGTCATACATGTTGTTAACAATGTACTTATCATATTTAGAATACATTATTATATTATTATCTTTTGTTTTACATTATCTTAGATATTTGACAAGAAGAATTTCACTTTTATTATTTTCTACGAATTCCTTTAAGTTAAATTAATTGTATTATTTTATATGTTTATTGCGAAAACACATTTATTAATTACTTCCATCCATGGCCCCATAACGAGCACCATTGCCATTGCATTAGATTACAAGCCTACGGGGTGCTTGCATGCAACCTCCGCGAGTTTGTTATACCTCTAAGGGCGGATTTTTCAATCATCTGATAACTTTATTCAAGGAATAATTTTGAAATTTTGACAGTTATTCCACACAAAAACTGTCAAACGTCAACTCGAATAAAAGTTATCTGGCGATGGAAAAATCAGCCCTTTGTTGCTGGAATAATTATGACACAAATACTATTTCTATATGCCTAAATAACTACATTATAACATATGGCGATGTTGAAATATTTACAAATGTCATTGAGACTGATTTGAGCCTACCTACCTAACAAGTTACACAAAATATAAGTGAAATGAAAAGGAAAGTGGAACTTTCTAAAGATTATTTATTCAAATGATACCTTGGATAAGTGGTTGTTCGTTATTAATTTGTTTATAACTTGTAAGCTCTTACAACATTTTTTCATGGTCATCATCATCATCATTTCAGCCGAAAGATGTCCACTGCTGAACATAGGCCTCCCCCAAAAGGGGGGGTTTGCCATAATCGCCACGCTTGGCAGGCGGGTTGGCGATCGCAGTATGGTATGGTGGTGGAATGCATAGAGAACGCTGCTGCCCATTCTCCGGTATGCCCCTTAGTCGCCTTTTACGACACCCACGGGAAGTATGGGGTGGTGCTTTTCTGTAAGTCTGGCACCACACAGACAAAATTGACAAAATTTTCATGGTATATCTACATAACTAATTATGTTTACACTAGATTCTGCACGCGACTTCGTCAGCGTGAAATTTTTTGTTCCCCCGATCGACCACATCGCATGCCTGCACCCACTATTACTTCGTTTTCGCCTAGAGTTCTTTCTGACTTTTTTTTTATTTTTTTTCCCAGCTCCTAAACGTCCTAACGTGACGTTAACCTACCAAGAACTGAGCTGTCAAATACAAAAAGAAATATTCAAACCCGACTTGTAGTTCCAGATGTTAGCGCGTTTAAACAAAACAACAACCAAAAAAACAAACAAACTCTTCAGCTTAGAGATACCGAACCCTGTACTTATTTTTGTTGCTGACGATCCTTCAGGATCAAAAACAAAAGAAAAAGCGGTTCAAACCGGTTTGAGAAAGTTTTTAGTGGATAAGACAGAGATTTAAACAGAAGACGATCTAGGAGGGGATCGAGGCGGGGGTGGGAGGGGGGGTTCAGGGGATCAGAACGGAATAATTCGTGTGGATCACCAGGTTCCCTCCTGGTAACCTGGTAGGTATACAGGTATACCTAATGTAGACAGTCTCTCACAAATTATGTGACGTGTTTTTTAAGCTTGTATAAAAATATATTATGACTAGCTGCGCCCCGCTGTTTCACCGCATAAGTGTCGATCCCGTGGGAATATCGGGATAAAAAGTATTCTATGTGTTAATCCTGGTTATAAACTATCTATGTGCCAAATTTCATCCAAATCCGTACAGTAGTTTGTGCGTAAAGAAGTAACAAACATACAAACACACTCACAAATTTTCGTCTTTATAATATTAGTGTGACGTCATTGTTTGTGAAGAATTTTTGAAGTGAAAACTTCTTCAGGCGCGTTGGAATGTTTTTGAGATAGGAAAAAACCATTGAACTCCCGACACTGTTGCCGTAACCGACACCGCGCGTGTTTTGTTTATAAGACGATTAAAAAAATACACACATAATTGTTCAAGTTTTCATTTGTGGCACTCCCGGAGTGCCACTTTTTTTTTTTTGTTTGTAAAGATACTTTTCATTGATACTTTTACCTCCTATTTCTAACTGCCAATTTTATAAGACTTAAACCCTAAAGCTTGTACACAATTTTCATATAACTTGATAAGACTGATTCTTATAGACGTGAGTTGACGTGACGTTATTCGCAGTGAGTCTAAAAGTCGTCTGTGACGTAATCTATTCTAGACTGTAACATAGATTTTTTAAGACAGCTGACAAATTATATTTGCGAAAATAGGACTTCATCTCCATTTGTAAAAGCTTCAAACCCTTTAGGAATAGAAAGTACTACTTACAAAACATAAAACTATATAACTTCACGACTGTAATCGCAGACGGTATAGGCAGAAGTGTACCTACAGTACACCAACATTACGTCAGTTATACAGGAAGATTTTTTTATCACCATCCAAATGTTTACAGGGTGTTCTACCCATGAATATGAACAACTTTCACCAAGGGACCAACTCTGAAATCACGAAAAAAATATCAGCTGTTTCATACAAAACTTCAACACCTACTTGACCAAAATGTATGAAATAGCTGATTTTTTTTTCGTGATATCAGAGTTGGTCTCATAGTGAAAGTTGTTCATATTCATGGGTAGAACACCCTGTAAAAATTTGGATGGTGATAAAAAATCTTCTTGTATATGACCTCTCATTCTCTCAAACTCCGCTAATGAGACACAATTGATTTTCTATTCTATCGTATTAATAATAATAATCATTTTATTATCAGGCAACTAAGGCCCATAGGTAAAATATACACAAAATAATCTTATACAATAGTAAACTAATACATACTTATTAAAAACCTTAAAACTATAAACTATAGACGTAACGTTGTCGGCGTCGTGTTTCGCTGCGTGGTGTCGCGTAACCGTCCTCGGAAACATCGATATACGACACCGTTCGGCCAAAAGTCCTCTTTCAGACAGGTCTGTAGATGTTGTGATGGAGGTATTACATAAGATACGCGCGGGTGCTTAACGGGTTAAGTCCTATGTAAAAGAGGGCGGATGGCCATCAACCGGGTACACATCCAGGACTCAGGGCTGCTACTGAGTAATTGATGAAAGAACCTGGTGGCAAAACCTGAAAAACTTCTCAAACTCTACACATCTTCATCTGCGTAGCCTTTTCCCAACTATGTTGGGGTCGGCTTCCAGTCTAACCGGATGCATTTGAATGCCAGTATTTTACATGGAGCGATTGCCTATCTGACCTCCACAACCCAGTTCCTGGGTAATACGATACCCCTTGGTAAGATTGGTGGTCAGACTTTCGGGCTTCTGACGACCCGTAACGTCTGTCCTATCCACGAATGACAGCCGGGACCAACAGCCTAACCTGTGAATCGATCTCCGGACCTTAAGCTCAACAGTAGCGCTTGCCACCAATATACTAACGACTTACATATTATCATAGACATAAACAGAGTTTTCAAAACTTTTCTTGATAATTACTCAATTGTCACATCAAGCTACTACACTGACTGGCCCGTTGGTCTAGTGGTTAGTGGCCCTGACTGCTATGCCGGAGGTCGTGGGTTCGATTCCCACCCAGGACAAATGTTTGTGTGATGAGCATGATCATTTGTTCAGTGTCTGGGTGTAATTTATCTATAATATGTATGTATTTAGAAATATATAAGTATGTTTATCAGTTGTCTAGTACCCATACCACAAGCTCTGCTTAGCTTGGGACTAGACGGCGTTGTGTGATAGTGGTCGAATATATTTATTTATTATTATTTATTATTATTTACTACAATCTTCAAAATTTCTTTAATAGAAATTTGACAGATTGTAGTAGCTTCTTTTCAACTTTATCGCTAAAGCCCTAATGCTTTAGCGATAAAGTTCAAGGTTGATTGCGAAAAACAGTTTCGGGTATCTTGATGTGGTGCAATACATATGTTTTTAAAGCTTACATACCCATCTCTGTGTGAATCAGGGCGAGAGAGTGCACCTGTGTCTGCGCACACACTTGTACACTCTAATACCTCCCGCGCAGATGGTTAGTCTCTGTTGAGATTGTGGCCTATCTCCGTGGGCACATT
Organism: Mesoligia furuncula; assembly: GCA_916614155.1. NCBI lineage: Eukaryota > Metazoa > Arthropoda > Insecta > Lepidoptera > Noctuidae > Mesoligia > Mesoligia furuncula. The sequence goes on from OU744810.1 coordinate 4,834,155, forward strand.
TCGGCCGATCGGATCAAGATCGCTTAATTCTAATTTGCATTCTGTCCCGTTAGTTATTGGTCGATAGACTCCCTGATCGGATTTACCTCCGTACGTAGGAAAGGTCTGCCTGCAATAGGTGTACAGCAGGTAAGCTGGTTAAGCCGGTGACCCCACTTTGAGTTATTTGCATACCTACCTTACTAGATACTTAACATCAATTAGCAAGATCATAATAATTACTAGAACAACGAAGATGTGAACCTTCACACGTATCAATGATCAGCATAACTTGAGAGGCGGCAAATTTGGGAACTAAATTCAAATGTATAAGTAGTCGACCTTGTAACAGCCTTATCACACCCTAAGGTTGAATGTCACTTAAGACCGATTCCTATAATTTTAAATTAAGAATAGAATAAGTTTAGTTTTTTTTTTTTTTAATATCTCGTAAAATATTGAATTTGGGCCATACATATGGAGGTTTTTGATGCTAAGCATTTATGAAGCGTAAAATGAAAATATTGGTAAGATATTATTCTTAAATCGCTCATCATTTTAATTATTTTTTTGAATTAAGTACTTTTAATTATGTCCATAGCTTAATTGAAGTGTGTGTTTACTACAATATCATCTTTTAATGGTACCCATTCAATATGTAGTTTATATTTTATTTGGAATTATATCGGAAAATCCTTAAAATTCAAATATCTCGAAAACTATTGAACTTCGGCCATACTTATGGGGGGTTCAATTTGTTGCATTTTGGCCCCCCTATCAGCTCCTGACAGATATACGTCGAATTACAAGTAGCCCTGTCAAAGACAATCCCCCAAAACGCGCAACAAAAGAAACTTTATTCTATCCTCCTCCTTAGTCGTTCACTCTTGACAGAGTGGTCGTGGTTGGTAACTCTGCATTTTCTTTAAAATCAAAAATCAAAATGTTTTATTTCACATAAACCTACATGGAGACTTATGAAACGTCAGAAGCTAGGTGCACGATTCCAATTGGTCGTTTCCTATGGAGAAGAACCGGCAAGAAACTCCATGGTTACTCTTTTTAAAAATAATTTGGCTTTTACAATGTTTCCAGATTACAGTAGGTATGGGAGGACAGCGCCAAAGCAGCCCTCGCGATGCTCCCCCACTTATTCCGGTCTAGTTAGTATTAGTCTTAGCCGGTTTAGTATTAGTCTTTATTCTATACAAAATAATTAACATTACGAAAAATTATAATGAATTAAATTGCCGCCTTGTTTGCAAGTAGTGCCATCATATAGTATCAAGACATATTGGTCACCCCATAGACTACGTAACTCACAGTTTTGCAGTTACTAATCATGCGGTCAAGATCGAGTGTCGACCTCGCCATCGATTGTCTTATACGGAAGTCGATCGATTCTGATTCTGATATATTGCATTGTTGTTATTATAATGGTATCGATTTATCTTTTATGGGTGTTTAGCTATCTGTTTTTATTTCTGCTTATATAAAAGATGACTCTTGTAGAGGTAATGCATTAGCGACAACACTGTTGATCTCTCTTTGTCAGTCCAGCTTTTGCTACTTTAATAATTTGACTGTATTCTCCACTATCCTTGTTTTATTGTGGCCGGGTAAAGAGAATGAAGAACACAATTATAGCAACATCAATTAGCAAACAAAAACAATTGACCGCTTAAAACTTCGAAATTCAACTTCCCCGCGGATTATTATTTAAGACCTCACAAAGTTGACTCAAGAATTGCAACATGCAACAAACAAATAGGAAAACAGTAAATTCGTGACCAGCCCCAAGCAACGCTGCCGAGCTGAACCTAGTATGGTAAATAGGTAATGTTTATGAAGCCACGTCACGCTGGATTGTAATACAGATAGTCAGATCGTGACAGAAACTCGGATATGGGCGGACATTTCAATCTTAAATGTCTTAAGATATGAAAACAGTACTGCAAGAGCGGCACGTTCACTTTAAATTTTGTTTCTACAATGCTACATTATTGTTATTGTCGACTTCGCTCTAAGCTCTCAATTTTAAATTTTGTTTCTACAATGCTACATTATTGTTATTGTCGACTTCGCTCTAAGCTCTCAATTTTAAATTTTGTTTCTACAATGCTACATTATTGTTATTGTCGACTTCGCTCTAAGCTCTCCATTTTAAATTTTGTTTCTACAATGCTACATTATTGTTATTGTCGACTTCGCTATAAAAATAAAATAAAAATAAAATAAAGTTTATTTGGAACAACATAAGTTTACAATTTACAAAGGAAAACGAAGATAGCCACAAAAGTAAGATACTGTGGCGCAGCTATCAACGCCCAACTCAAAATAATATACAAAGACATTGTTCCAGACTTCCCAAAGAAAGGTAATTAATAGTTAAAAGAATTAATTAAAAACATTTAAAAAAGGAATAAAAATGGAATAGACTCTATGTGGAGGTTCCTTTGTAGTATAAATGTAGAGTGTAGGTGGGGTGAAGTGTGTATGTGTGTGTGGGGGTGTGTGTGTGTTTACCGTGTTTATGAAACAATAAGTTGCTCAGTTTCTTCATAAGACAAGGATTTAAGCCAATCAGTAACTTTTCTCTTAAGTAGACTTTTAGTCATAGAGTAAATATTAGTTTTTATATTAATATCATTGTAGAGTTTAGAGCTGATATGGTTGAAGTGGCGACGAACCAACGCTAACCTGCTGCGCTCAGTCCTACAAACTCTGTCGGCCTGCCGCTTCTTTGTTAAGGGCTGGGGCTCGTAGGGCAGAAGCAGGTGTTTCCTAAAGACTGTTTGCAGGACGAACAACTGTCTCACTGTGAGGACCTCACAAAGTGAGTACAGTTCAGAGGTCGGAAACCTAAGAGGTTTTTTTGCCAGTACTTTTAAAACTGCTCTCTGAACCCTCTCTAGCCGCAACAAGGTTGTCTTGTGGGTTCCCCTCCATGTAATTATACAGTAACTGAGTACTGATTGAACGAGGGCGAAGTAAACCATTTTTAGGGATTGGAAATCAGCAGCCGCTCGAAGTTTTCCAAATAAATAAATCAATCTCCTGACTCGAACCACAACAGAGTTAACTTGTTTTTTCCACGACAAGAGACTGTCCAATATAACCCCAAGATATTTGATGCTGTCAGACCGTTCTATTTGGGCACAGTTACAGGTGTTGGCCACTGCACACACATGGGCCCTGATCTCAAACGTCGGTGGTGGTTGACTAATAACGCTCAAAGTAAAAGCGATGAACTTGGTCTTAGCGATATTGAGCGTAAGGAGATTCGAGGTTAACCACATCGCAACCGTTCCTAGAGCCAATTCTGCCTTCTCACGAGTTTCAGACCAGTCCCTGCCATGGATTATTAGAGCTGTGTCATCCGCATATGTAATAATTTTTGTGTTCGGAAGAGATAACTGACACAGCTCATTGCCATAAATGAGGAAGAGGGTTGGTCCCAGGACACTGCCCTGAGGAACCCCAAAAGTCAAATTTTCCTCATTACTAACCAAAGACCCAATCTTAACTACCTGTTTTCGCCCCGAAGTGTAGCTACGAAAGATTTCGAGGGCAATGCCACGAATGCCAATTTGTTCCATCTTGTCAATCAATTTAGTGACAGAAACGGTGTCGAATGCCTTCGAAAGATCTAGGAAAACACCGAGAGGCTTCTGTTTATTATTGAGGTGATCGACGATAGTATTTGTGAGATCCAGAGTAGCGTCTTCTGTTGATTTTCCCGCTCTGAAACCGTATTGATTCTCGGCCAGAATGTTGAATTTAGCGAGGAATTTCACAAGCCTCGCGTTGATAGCTTTCTCGAAAATTTATATATATAAGCTCTCAATTTCTCACTGACCTCTTCGTTGGTCCAGCGCGGTAATTGCTAATAGACTAACAGTAGCAATGGCTTTGCTTTTGACAATTCAACAACATCATCATCATCATTTCAGCCGAAAGGCGTCCACTGCTGGACATAGGCCTCCCCCAAGCACCTCCACTTCGACCGGTTCTGTGCTTCTCTTCCGGGGATTCTTAGCACCCCTTGCCTCACCGTGGCCTTGGTCGCTACCGTAGCCTAGGTTAGGCGGGCCGCCGGGTACTAGGGGCCAAGTGTTTTTTGTGCTTCTCATTCTTGGGGGGGCCGGGGGGGGGGGTTGCCGTCTCCACACAGACATTCAACAACATGCATTGCGTTATTTACGTTGTTGAGCAGACAAATTTTGGGACACATGAAGTAATGGATTAGCAATATCTTCAAAATGATTGAGATTGTGGTGGAAAGTGTGTTGCGCAATTAAGGTGGCCCGTTAATCACATTGGGTTTTTTCAGTTAGCTTGTCATTTTCTGTAGCACTCCAAAGTCTGGGAGTTTACTCCCTATTCACGAAATCCGGAGTTTCAGCCGAAGTAGGTATATGAATATTCCGAAATATATGCCCAGAACTAATCATATAAATTATGTTTAGTTCGGGGCCCAAACTAAGAATGAATGACAACACGATTTGACAGTTGTCCCTACTCCCGACATGTTTAAACCTGTCTATAAATTTTACTATACACTTGTTTTGACGAATCAACTTCTTTTAAACGGGCCCGTAAAGAAAAAACCGGACCAGAAAAAGTGGATCAAACCGGAATGAGACAGTTTATAGTGGATAAGACAGAGATTAAAACAGAAGAAGAACTAGCAGGGTATCGAAAAGGGGGGGAGGGGGGTTCTGGGGATTAGATTGGAATAACTCGTATTTTCATTGGCGGTCATAGAGAGTAGATCTTCTAAATTCGCGCCATAAACTAGTGACTGACAAATAGCAATTAAAAACAAAAATATCAACTTTAATACCCACAATACTGCCATCTCACTACCACGAACGGTAGTAACAAGTAATATCATGTCGACGTAGATCATCCGTTATGTCAGTCATCAGTGGACGTAATATTACTTACCTAATATTATTGCGAGCCCATCAATTGTCTGCGGCGAAGGTCCTGCGCATGGCATAGAAATATGTAGAAGGCTCACTGGCAAAGGGTTACCGCTGGCCCGGAACATAAAGGGCTAAGGAAGGAACATGGGTGGGTTTTAGTCAGGATGAGTCTGACACTCCCTTCCACTCCACCCAGATCGGGGACATTTGACAATTTGCCGTCCTCAAAAAAAAAAATCTCACTGGCTACGACAAGAACACAAGGTACAAGAGAAAATATCGTCTCCCTGCCCTTACCCTAATTTATTTGGAGTTAGTGCAGCATATCTTCTCCTTCCATACATAATTCTCTACCAGGCATCACCTCACTTTTCACCCCCTTTTTACCGACTTCAAAAAAAAGGAGGTTATCAATTCGACACGTATGTATGTAATATTATTACATCTCACAAATTAACTCAAAATTATAAAATAACTTTAATTTATGAAGTCGGTGTCTGGGAGCTGTGTTTTATAGTTGTAGTTTTTTGCCACCGACTTCCGAAATAAAAGTTTCATAATTTTGAGTTAATTTCTTTTTGAAGTCGGTTTAATTTTTTTAAATTACCGTTTATTTCGTAATTTTTAGTTTTTGCACTAGAATTTGATCAAGGAATTGTTTAAATTACTTTTTTTAGACATTTACATTTATTCCGCCACATCACATGCCCATTGCCCATGCTATGATAACTGAAGGACAATTCTTGTAAATAAAAACGTTTAAAATTTAGTCACAATCTCGCCTCAGCGACAATCAATGTCAGAAACTTGTCAAAAATTTAGGGAAATTAGAGGTATTTTTGGCAGATTGAGACTGAGATCCGACTGTGGACGTTCTTAAATTTACGAGAATTGCCCGACCGAATCCATAAAATAAAACACTAAGGGTTGATTTTTCCAACGCCAGATAATTTAACCCAAGCAATAATTTAAAAATTTTGACAGTTCTTCCATACAAAATCTGTCAGACGTCCATTTTATTCCACGAATAAAAATTATCTGTCGATTGAAAAATCAGCCCTAAATTAAATTCAAATCACATTGTATCAGAAGATAGAAAGGTCCAAGGTCCTTGCCAAAGATTGTCTACTTTTTAAAAGCCATCTAAAGTCTTTGATCAGTAAACCTACAGACGAATCTCATCTTATAGCTTTTGTAATTCTAATTAGAAAAATTATAAGATGAGGATTCGTCGTATTTTAGTGCTAGTGAGTAGTGTGCACCAATCCGGGCCCAAGTCTGCTATTTTTATAAATTCGTCATGCCAACACGATCCCATTGTCATTTTGCTAAAAGTTCGTAATCTGCTAAATTTATAATGGTCGATCAGTGGTCGGTCAATGACACAAAACATACGAACGAATAAAACGAATGAATAAAAACGAAACGAACGACGAATTAAAAGCAATGACTGCACAAAGACGTTCTAATGGTAGGAACTGTCAAAATTTTAGCAGATTAACGCCTAAGTCAGTCCATTCATTTGTCATTATGTACGAGATTACCATTCTATGCCATTTCTTTCAATGGAGTGTCAGTGGTGACCATTGGAAAGTCATAATGACGCTATTATATTAGAAGATTACCTTGTCAAAATCAACAATTATGAAATCAATGATTAAATGATCACTGTTGTAATAGCAGACTTGAGGCCTGTATGTAGGCATCAAGCTTGTCCCGCCATGTTCTTTTGGTTCTGCCCCGCCGGACGTTTTTTTACCCACATGGTGATAGATTTAGCCCATGTCTCGTCCTCAACTAAGTTTATATCATTAGTAACTAAATAACCCGATGGCTACAGAGTAGCATAGATCAGCCTTCACGGATGAGTAAGCCTACTGCATTGTTGTTCTTCTGTCCGTCGCTAGGCTGTGGTGCCGTGGATGTGTGGTCCACGCCGCGGTCATTATCAGAGCTATCGCCCTTGGCATACTTGTGATAATACGCGAATGATACTGTTTTATTAAGAATTATGTCATAACTATGTGGTAATAATGCCTTTTTCTTACGAAGCGTTGTTATCTTTTTAATTATAGACATTAAGAGGAGACTATAATGTTTTTTTTTTCTGAGATATAACGGTAGAATTTAAAGCTCGTTCATTTCTAGAAACTCTAGATTTCTTTTTAACTTTTAGCTTGTTGCAATTTTCCTGTAAACCCCTGAAGCTAGGAGGACGCAGGCTAACGAGTTCCCAGTAAAGTATCTAGCGAGGTATTTCAGTTTTCCAGAAATTCATCACAATTTTTCGTCGAAGGAAATTTTCAAAGGCTACAATATTCGACGCTTCCACTTCGCATTGAAATGTTTCAGCTTTTATCATTTCAAAAGTACTGTAAGCTATAATTGGTTGACAAAAAAGTAATACATTTTGGGTAAGACAGAGATGATGAAATAGACTGCTTTGAATTTTACCAAACAAAAGAAGATCATTTTTAAGTACAGAATATGGAACGGTATCCATACTAATATAATAAATTCGAAAATAACTCTGTCTGTCTGTATGTTACCTTTTCACGCCTACACCACTGAACGGATTTCGATAAAATTTGACAGAGAGATAGATTGCATCCCGGGGAAGGACATAGGATAATTTTGATCCCGATATTCCGATCGATCGGATCGACACTTATGCGGATGAAAAATTTATTATTTGTTTTGGTGTACAAGAAGAATATTCTATCTACCTATCTACAGAAGACAATCGATCTGTATATATACTAATAATTAAGCTGAAAAGTTTGTTTGCATAAACGCGCTAATCACTGAAACTACCAGTCGGAATGAAAAAATATTTTTGCATTTGATAGCACAATACTTAAGAGCGTTTACGCCGGACGGCATTTCATACAAACTTTCAAGCCCTTGTTTTTCGAAATTAATGAACCGATTTTAATGAAACTTCACACGCATAAGCAGGATACAAAGGTCTAAAAAGTTGGTAGAGAACATTTTCGAAAAATAGTGTTACAGCCAAATTAGACCGATTTTAAACTTTCCATAGAAACAGAGATTTCCAGTTATCTTTATTTAAATCACAATACTTAAGGATGGCTAACATCGCTCTATGCCCCTTAGGATTTTATATTTCCGCCCAAGTAATTGTAAGGCGCCACCATTTATTTTTGCTCCTTCGAGCCGGATTACACTTACATTTTACATGGAGCGACTGCCTATCCGACCTCCATAACCCAGTTACTGGGTAATACGATACCCCTTGGTAAGACTGGTTGTCAGACTTTCGGGCTTCTGACTACCCGTAACGACTGTCAAAGATCCACGAATGACAGCCGGGACCAACTGCCGGTATGACAACCGGGGGTTGGGACAAGAGAAGTGTGGAACAAGAAATATTACGTGGACGAGGTACAAACGCCAGCACATCAAGCTACTACAATCTGTCAAATTTGTTTAATAGATTTTCAACTTTATCTCTAAAATATAAAGTTCAAACTTGATTGGGAAGATTTGACAGTTTTGGGTAGCTTGATGTCTTGCGTCTGTACGTTGAGAATAATTAAAAATTAAATGCTGTTAGCTGATAAGCGCTACTACACTTGAGAATGGCTGGATCGTTTTGGTTTGCCAATTCGTTTTAAAATGTTCATTTTAGTCCAAATCAGGAAAGAATAATTCGAAAAGTTTCGCGGAAAATGTTAAAATCCAGAAAAAACAGGATTTTTATACGAATGACTAGCTGCGCCCAGCGGTTTCACCCGCGTAAATGTCGATCCCGTGGGAATATTGGGATAAAAAGTAGCCTATATGTTAATCCATGGTGTCAGCTACCTCCATACAAAATTTTATCAAATTTGGTATTGCCGTTTGAGCGTGAAGAATTAACAAACACACACCTCCTCACACATTCACAAACTTTCGCCTTTATAATATTAGTGTGATTCGACAAGGAAACGTCTGTCAGCTCAGCTAGTATTACAATAAATTAAAGTTAGCTCGTAATTAAAGCCAGTTTCCATAGTTTAAAAAAAGCCATCTTAAAAAAACATGTCAGTATTTTGTTTCTATAATTCCGAGACAGCTGCCGAAGGTAAAAAAAGCTGCGCAAATTACTAACACGTACACGCTTAAATCCTTTTTTGTTTGTTTGTTTTTTGTCGCACTGCCAGGTAGATAGCTATAACTTGTTTGTTGATATCGATCTTAGTTCCGTAATAAGTATCTGTTTGATTGATCTGCTGTATCCTGCATTTTGTGGTCGTGACAATACTGGTGACCGCAGTGATAACTTATATGCTGGAAACTCAATCTTAGGCGACTTTCTGGGCTGAATTTCGAATGATGCAGTTGTGATTAGATTTTAGCTATTTTATTTTAATTGCAATTTTATTCAGAATTAAAATGCACCCTGCAATTTAAATGTACCCTGCATAAATAACAACTTATACCTAAAGAATTAATGAAAATAAAAATATTATATCCTAACTTAACTAAAACTATTAACAAACTAAAATATGGCGTCGAAAAATCCTTCCGCATCGCTGTCGACTGGTAATGTACCCAAGAGAATGGCGGCATTGCCATATTACGGTGTATGGCAATATTGACAAGGTTTGAAATTTTTTCACAAGGAATCCCACAGTGTAGCCAACTGATTGAGAGTTTTGTTGTTAAGTAGAAATGCTTTCTGAGCTTTTCAAAGGTATCATTTAGGAAAATCTTAAACGTTATTTCTTTAGTTTTAGCATAGCTTCAGTTTAGGTAAAGGAAAAGACGTTAAATACGTTATGTTTGTGTAAAAAAATCTAAAATAAAAAACCGGGCAAAAGCGAGTCGGACTCGCGCACCGAGGGTTCCGTAACATCCGGGTTTAGGAATAAGGTTCATGTTTATGAAATTAAATGTTTTTTTTTATTATTTTTATATTTGAGTTGATTGAATAAAATGTAAATTGCGGTTTACGATTTATGACGTATTAAAAAAAAACTACTTACTAGATCTCGTTCAAACCAATTTTCGGTGGAAGTTTACATATATATTTTTTAGTTTTATAATTCTCTTATTTTAGAAGTTACGGGGGGGGGACACACATTTTACCACTTTGGAAGTGTCTCTCGTGAAAACTATTCAGTTTAGAAAAAAATGATATTAGAAACCTCAATATCATTTTTGAAGACCTATCTATAGATACCCCACACGTATGGGTTTGACGAAAAAAAATATTTTTAGTTTCAGTTCTAAGTATGGGGAACCCCAAAATTTATTGTTTTTTTTTCTATTTTTGTGTGAAAATCTTAATGCGGTTCACAGAATACATCTACCTACCAAGTTTCAACAGTATAGTTCTTATAGTTTCGGAGAAAAGTGGCTGTGACATACGGACGGACAGACAGACAGACAGACAGACAGACATGGCGAATCTATAAGGGTTCCGTTTTTTGCCATTTGGCAACGGAACCCTGAAAAACATAAAATATCTACGTATAAATTCTGGTCAGGCACACTGCGCCCTAAATTCGCTACATAAAGTCCAATAACTAACATTACGCTTGGCGGTAGATACAGCAAATTTTGGCAAAGCTACAATAATTAGTTTCGACCCAAACTGTCAGTTGTTTATGTTACACTGGTATTTACAGTTCAGAGTTAACCCATCAGCAACCTTATTGCAATTAAAACAAAAGACCACTTTAATTTTAACAGCGATGCAAAATCAGAGGTTAAATGGAATGAATGAGTGAATGAGCTGTATACAACGTTATTTTGAGTACATGCGAAACCTGAATATAGTTTGTTCAGAATAAGTAACTGAATCGATTCTAATAATTTTTACCCCATGTTATATTTTGTCCCAAAAATATTTAAAAAAGGTTAGAAATTGGACACCGAGCGACACTAATAGGTTATCCAATCTCCGCGCCGAACGGTTAGGTACCTAGGTACTATTACTATCAATGAGCGTTAGACGGCGCGGCGCGGGTGAGCATGTTTTTGTACGGATAAACAGGTAACTTAACAAGCTTATAACTTTGTGATTTTTCATGATACAGTTTTCAGATTCTTTACATAAAAATACTAGACACGTGTTTTGGGTTTCGCTTAAACTAAAAATAATGTTGTATAGATTCTTCTTCTTTTTTTGAGCATGTAAAGAAAGAAAGAAAGAAAATACATTTATTTAGCACAGACTAAAAGACACACAAAACACCAGATAAGTAATAGTCGTACATCAGATAAAAACAAAAATAAAATAAAAAACCGGCCAAGTGCGTGTCGGGCCACGCACAGTGTAGGGTTCCGTAGTAGCCCGTTATCACAATGTAGTACGATTCTGTTGTTCTTTATTCAGAATAGGTAAAAAAAAAACATATTTTGGTTTTCAATGCAAGTCTTTACCCATTATAAACAAGCAACTACTTCATCTTAGTCACTTTAAAGGATTAATGCTAAGGATTTTGTATTTGGTACAAAATTATCCAACACCCAAGTTCAACGACTATTACTGCTAAACTAATAAAGTTATCTTAACCGCTATACTTTTCCTTTAAAGTTCATGAAATGCACTTTCATCGAGAATTTTTCCAGATTTTTCAAGCTAGTAGTTTAGCTTTTAGAGGGGGGGGGGGACACCCTACTGGAACAAAAATTTGCACTTTAAACTTTAATATTTCGTAAATAGAGCATTAAATCGAAAAATAATTTTAGCAACCCCTTAGCCATTTTAGAAGACCTATTCAACGATACCCCACACGATGGGGTAGATGATGAAAAAAATATTCATCCCCACTTCACATGTAGGGGAGCTACCCTAAAAAAAAATATTTTCCAAAATTTTATTTTACCACTTTGTTGGCGTAACTGATATACATACTCCTACAAAATTTCAGCTTTCTAGTGCTAACGGTCACAGAGATTAAGCGAGGACGGACAGACAGACGGACGGACAGACAGACATGGCGAAACTATAAGGGTTCCTAGTTGACTACGGAACCCTAAAAAGATAAAAATCAAAAGTGCAAACTCCGATGTAAGAAATTAGCAGGAATGTGTGCCTCACGGTTGCGCCAAAAAGGCCCAGTTCAGCAAAAAATGCCAGACAACTAGTGCCTGACGCTGGTTTTCAACTGGACCCGATGTGTTAGGTAACGGATGTAAATCAGTTTTACCTATACTGTAACGTGACGTGTGTATGCATAATTAAATAAATGAATAAAAATAAATTTGTGTCACATATAAACAATATGTTGCATGTCGAAGTCGATGGCAATTTAGATAGACTCGACCAAGAAATCGGCTACATGTTTGTCGCCATCAGTAGCGTCCATCAGGTCCTGCAACGTGCAGCTGACAGGACACGCAGGACATGATATTAGTGTCCCTACGTTTCTATCATCGTGAAACAGCAGCACACCTAACCTACTATACAAGATATATTACTAACCTATTATATCATCGATGACCATACAATACTAATTCGTACATCGTTTTTGAATAGTAAGAAAAACAAACACAAAAAAATGTCCTAAATCACGAAAATTGTGACTCGAATCGTGAACGAGGTACTATTGTAGATAACAATAAAATAAATCTTTATCGATTTCATCTCGATGCGTTTCATTCTACAATCTGCCTAGCCTTTTCCCAACTATGTCGTGGTTGGCTTCTAGTCTAACCAGATGCAGCTGAATACCAGTATTTTACGTGTAGCGACTGCCTATCTGACTTCCATAACCAAGTTACTGGGTAATACTATACCCTTTGGTAAGACTGGTTGTCAGACAATTGGGGTAAAGAATACCCGTATTGTAATGACTGTCAAAGGTATCAAATGACAGCAGAGACCAACGGATTAACGTGCCGAGACTTGGAGGGGTCTCGATATGTAGTGGATGGTCCAATACACGAACCGTTAGCCACGAGCCCCTCCTGCATTTGGTTCTTATTATTTGCATAATCGACACCTCATTTATCATAATTAATGAATGTTGAAGGGTGATATTGTAGAACACTTGATAGCCACATGACTGGACCACATTCTGTGTGTGCGTTGACCGATATAACCACCGGAGGTTGTAAATTGGTGTAGATTTCTTGACGAGGCTCGGTTAATCAAAGTGACAGAGTTATTAAGGAGGTTCATGTCTTGGTTACAGGTATTTAGGACTACTTAGCGATGTTATTGGATGGAAAATAGTGATTTATTTGACCGCCCGCCGATATCTTTTGAATACCTTTATCCAACGGGATTGGAGGCCGACAGGTGTAGAAGATTTTTGTTCATTTAGGGAATTCTGGATGCCATTTGCATTGTAGTATAGAAGTAGTAGTATGTAATTATTACATATAATATGTAACAAGTACATAAAAAGGAAATAATCAAAAGGTTTCAAAAAAATCGTCTGCGTCGTTGTCAACAGGAAAAATGCCGAAAGGCTGGCAGCGTGCCTTCCACGCTAAAAATAGGCCAGCCCTCTGGTCACGTGAATAATGCAATACATTATGGTTCAGCAGGGACGGAATCCGTTGAATCTCTTGTCTTTTCATTCGATGTCTTCTCTAAGTATTGTACAAGTGTTTCAATCATTACATGGTGGAATTATTTATACTCAAGAAATTTACAGTCAAAGTCAAAGCATTTATTTCAAATAGGCACATAAAAGGCACTTTTGAACGTAAAAATTACTAAAATAGAATTGATTCCAGTCGTTTACAGGGCTATTAAAGATTATATTGACCACAACATGCACCGATGAAGCAACTAGACAATAATGATCATTTATTAGAGCAATAGGTATTATTACTTCACTGAGTATAATATTAAATAGAGGTGATATATTCTGGTGAGGTCTGTGTGGTGCCGGACTTAAAGAATACCACCACCCCTTACTTCCCGTGGGTGTCGTAAAAGGCGACTAAGGGTCGTACCGGAGAATGGGCAGCAGCGTTCTCTATGTATTCCACCATCATACCATACTGCGATCGCCAACCCGCCTGCCAAGCGTGGCGATTATGGCAAACCCTCCCAAAATTGGGGGAGGCCTATGTCCAGCAGTCGTCTATCGGCTGAAACGACGATATATTCTGTAAAATTCACACCGTGAAAACTCATTCCACCAGGAGGCCTAAAAAGGCCACTTTGGAGAATCATAAAAGGATAACATTATGTATTATAATATGGCGAAGACAGTCCGTGTTTTTCTTTTTTTCGCTGCAATACGTAGGTACAATCAAAGAGATTGGGATTGGATTTGGATTGTATTGATTGGTAATTTAGCACAGACAAAAAAAAATAACTGAAAAATGCTTCACCAATGGGATTTCATACGATCAACTTAACAGTTAACTGTCCATTATGTTATCTTTTTATGATTATGCCAAAGGGGCTTTTTAGGCCCCCTGAAGACGAAGCGGACCACGCGGACGACGACGACATCCCTGCTGTGACCGGGGTAGAACTGAGAGCGGCGGTAGGAAGGCTGAAGGCCAAAAATACCGCCCCAGGACCCGACGGCTTGCCAGGTAAAGCCTGGGTCCTGGCCTCGGGGGCTCTCGGGCCTCGACTGGAGGCGTTCTTAAGCGCATGTTTGGAGAGAGGCCAGTTTCCACGCCGTTGGAAGACGGGGAAGCTGGTCCTCATTCGGAAGCCAGGGCGCCCTGCGGACTCTCCGTCCGCATTCCGGCCCATCGTGCTGCTCGACGAGGTCGGCAAGCTCTTTGAGAGAGTGATTGCGGGCCGCCTCGTCGGGCACCTGGTGAGGACGGGGCCGGATCTTGCGGACAGCCAGTTCGGTTTCCGCAAGGGGCGCTCGACGGTGGACGCCATCATGCGCGTGAGAGCCCTCACGACGGGGGACGCGGTGTCCCGGGGTGGGGTCGTCGTGGCGGTGTCACTCGACATCGCCAACGCGTTTAACACCCTGCCCTGGAGCACCATTGTGGAGGCACTCCGGTATCACCGGGTGCCGCCCTACCTCCGTCGAATAGTCGAGGCGTATCTGACGGAAAGAGCCGTCAGCTACCCCGGTCGCGATGGGGAGTGGAACCGGCGAGAGATGTCGTGCGGTGTCCCACAGGGATCGGTCCTGGGGCCGCCTCTGTGGAACATCGGGTACGACTGGGTGCTGCGCGCCGACCTCCCTGATGGCGTCAGCGTGGTTTGCTACGCTGACGACACGCTGGTCCTGGCGCAGGGGAGGTCGCATCAGGCGGCGGCCGACGCGATGACACGCGGGGTTGCGATAGTCGTGGAGAGGATCCGGCAGTTGGGTCTCGAGGTGGCATTGCACAAGTCCGAGGCCATGTCGTTTCATGGGCCCCGGAACGCGCCGCCATCGGGATCCCAACTAACGGTAGGAGGGGTTCACATCGGCGTCGGGATGACGATGAAATACCTGGGTCTCGTCCTCGACAGCCGGTGGAACTTCGTGGAGCATTTCCGACGTTTGGCCCCCAAACTGGAACGGGCCGGGGCCGCCTTCAAGCGGCTCTTGCCCAACCTGGGGGGGCCAAACGCCTCCTGCCGGAGGCTTTACGCGGGGGTCGTGCGGTCCATGGCCATATACGGGGCCCCGGTGTGGGCGCGTTCACTGCGGCGGCGAGCCGCCCACTACCTGAACGCGCCCCAGAAGGTGGTAGCCATAAGGGCTATCCGGGGCTACCGCACGATCTCTGGCGAGGCGGCAAGCCTCCTTGCCGGACTGCCGCCATGGGATCTGGAGGCGATGGTCCTCGCGCGCCTGTATGAGTGGCGCGCGGAGGCACTACGCCGGGGGGAGGATCCGCTTCCGCGGCAAATCGCTGCGGAGCGGACGGATCTCCGGCGCGATCTCATGGCGGCATGGAAAGAGCGACTGTCGCAACCCAGCGCAGGGCACGCCGCGATAGCGGCGATAAGACCCCTCTTTGAGGAGTGGCTAGAGAGGCGCCACGGCGCCCTCACCTTTCGCCTGACGCAGGTCCTCACCGGACACGGAAGTTTCGGGAGGTTCCTGCACATCATCAGGCGGGAGGAAACGCCCGGGTGTCACCATTGCCAGGATCGCCCAGAGGACACGGTGGAGCACACGGTGGAGGTCTGCCCCGCTTGGGCGGAGCACCGCCGTGTCCTCGTAGAGGCGATTGGCAGCGACGGCGACCTCTCGCGTCCGGCCCTGGTGCAAGCCATGGTCCGGGGCGAGAGGGAGTGGGAGGCAGTCACCTCCTTCTGCGAAGCAGTCATGCTAGCGAAGGAGGTGGCGGAACGGCTCAGGGAGAGAGCCTCCCGTCCCAGCCGCCGCGGGAGACGCTCCGGGCGTCGGGAGCCGCGTGACGACTCCCGGCCACCGTAGGCGCGGGCCTGCGGGCGGAGAGTAATGGGTAGCTCACCGCCCGATCAGGACCAGGCCCGTGCCGGACAGCGCGTACGTGTTCCACGCGCGCCTCAAAGAGATGTCAGCATCGAGGAGGGGCCCCTTAGGGCCGAAGCCTGCCGGGTCAGCGGGATTGTCCGAAAGGGTTACCGCTGGCCCGGAACATAAAGGGCTAAGGAAGGAACACGGGTGGGTTTTAGTCAGTAAGAGTCTGACACTCCCTTCCGCTCCACCCAGAGCGGGAGGAGTCATTTGATGATTTCCCATCCACAAAAAAAAAAAAAGGCCCCCTGAAGACAGCTCACTTCAACAAAGTTTTTTCGGTAAGATTTTTACGGAATAGATCGGTTGTTTTATTAACACGGTTAGATTATGCATTAAATGGGGGTTTCCAGACATTGCCAAGGAAACTTATTTACTGCGAATAAGTACAGTTAGAAAAATAATGATTAGTATTTGATGACGCATTTGTCAAGGTAGCTTAGGACTTAGGACACTACATAGTTTTTATAGGTAGTAGTTTAATGGATTTCTTCATTAAGTACACTGTTACTTGTGGTCACTCTACGTGGAAATTATTTACCTAGGGAAATAATGATTAGTAGAATAAATTGTAACTAGGTATTTCTGGGAATAAACATTGATTGATGATGTTTTTTTTTTAACTAAAACATGCAATTGCAACGTCTAGAAGAAAATTGCAATGAGTAAGAAATACTGAAAATGAAAATACTAGGTACCTATGTGCAAATGAAAACCTTTTCACTAGTCGAAATCGTCATGATAATGTTTGGCATTATTATAATGTTCGGTTGTCAAATTAGTTTAATCAACCATTAAGAGGCTTACAGGACCCAAACGCAAAAAACGCAAGTTTTAGAAACAATAAAAGTATATGATCGACTACAGTAAACAAAATCAGAAAAATATATGATATTTTTCAGGATATATGCTAGTTAGATAGTGTGTTCAAAACATAATACAACTAATTTGATACGATATAAAAAAATCATGAACATACCTCTAAAAACTTTCTTTTTACAATAAAAACCATACTAATATACATACAATCACTCTGATTTTTTGTCAGATTATTCTACAAGCAACATACTAAAATACTAGTGTTTTAATTTTTTAGTTCAAACAATAGATTTTTTAAAATTAAATAATTGCTTCATATTTTGCCATAAATTACCAGCGTTGCGTCATCACGCTTCTCTTTTCTATGCAGTGCGACAGTGACCGCGCTTTAGGTCATGTCATCATCATCATCATCATTTCAGCCGGCCGGCAGGCGGGTTGGCGATCGCAGTATGGTATGATGGTGGAATGCATAGAGAACGCTGCTGCCCATTCTCCAGTAAGACCCTTAGTCGCCTTTTACGACACCCACGGGATTATGAGGTGGTGCTATTCTTTAAGTCCGGCACCACACAGACAAGCGGTCATGTAAGCCCCTTAATTCATATCAATCCAAAATAATGCAATTCATTACCTATTCACTTTCAAGAACAATAGAATTGAAGGAAGCTTAAGTCATGGACGGGCAATAAAAATTGCTTCTGAATCTGATAGTCAGTGCGACGAATCGGGACAACGTGCGACCTGATTCAAGGTCTGACTGTAATTGAGCAAGAGGATGACTTTCACTTCTTGGTATAAGAGGCAAAAAAGGCAAATTATATCGGTATGTGCAAAAAAATCTTAGTAAGAATTGCGCGCAAATTCTGCTTGCTGATTTTTTCCGTTTATATTGAATGTTCTTAATTTATTTTCTAAGGAGTTTTAACATGTAAATTATATGAATGTTTATATACCTACTTGTAGAAATATTATGAAATGAAATTGTAAGATGAACTTACAGTTTCATTTATAATTGTCCACTATGCAATCAAAAGTAGAAGACACTATGATAGAAATATAGATTTTCGGAGATAAGTCCTTTTTATTTTCTCGGTTCTGGCTTAATAATTAGCCAGAGTAAATACATAAACATTATTTATTGAAATTACAACTAGATAGAACCCTAACCTAGAATAGACCTTTGGAGATTTATCTAAATGTAACTTTATTTAATTACATATTAACACTAAAATATACATATTTTAAACAAGTATACAAAGGAGCTCATTGGGCATCAAAAAAATTCGTCCGCATCGCTGTCAATGGCATAAGTGCCCAAAAGGCTGGCAGCATTACCACGTTGGATGGCAGTGCTTATTCTTTGGGCTAAAAATAAGCCAGCACTCTGGTCACGTGAAGGGTCAACCAACCGCTTGGCGATATCCCGAAATATTCAATGAGCACTCGGACCGCAAGGCCCTAGTGTTTCAACCCCAAACGGCTCAAACATATAGCTCCCAATAAGGTTGTTATCTAAATTAAAATAAGCTTTTCCGATTCGCGAGATCATAATTAAGAAAATCAGCGAACTTCTTATGTAAAATTTCACCATGAAAACATAGGTGAAGTGAGCTCTCAATAGTGTCAATCTCTATATGTATATATTTGAATGCCGTAAACTTGTTAAAATACACTCCGACTTATTTCAACGTCTTGGAGACTGTCACATTTAAGACAAGATAATATTCTGACAGATTAATTATTCCTCCGATGAAAAGTCACTTTTATCATAGAGTAGCTGACCCGACGAACTTCGAACCGCCCCGCCAGCCGCTCTGTCCCCGCTATTTAAATCTCTGATATCTTCTAAAGCCTCCACTACACGTCGTCAGATTCATCAGCAGATGGCCATCTGCGAATGCCTCCGCCTAAGTGTAGACGGGGTAATTTGCTAGTCTGTGGTAGGTATTTAGCATCTGCCGACGTCAAATACCGGTAGGTATTTGACGTCGGTATGGTAGGTATTAGACGACAGACTAGCAAATTACCCCGTCTACACGTCGGCGGAGGCATTCGCAGATGGCCATCTGCTGATGAATCTGACGACGTGTAAAGGAGGTTTAGGACATTCATTTTACATACGTCTACAATTTTTTTTACATTTGTTTGGAAGCCCTAATATATTGTCATATGTGAATATAATGCAATTCCAATAATATTACCTCCTTTTTTTCAAGTCGGTAATAAAAAAAAGATCATTTTATTCTGTGAAGGAGTATTTAGACTTTAAAGATTCGCACTGACATGTTGCTATTACAATTTGACAAATACTTGACATTTAACTTTAATAAAATAATATGATCTATGTTTATGTACCAATTTTATTAGCTTCATTTATTTAATTCATGTAATCAATCATTTTGCATGCTAGTTTTAGCGGATTATTTAGAAACTTTAAAAAAAAATCCCGACCTGTCAAATTTTCCCAATCAACTTTGAACCTTATGCTTTAACGATAAAGTTGAAAATCTATTCAAGATATTTGACAGATTGTAGTAGCTTGACTTGCTGGCGTCTGTGCCTACTACAATTCTTGCAAATAAATTTAATTTAATTTCAATTCATTTCATTTCTATCATCAGGGGGCCTAAAAAGGCCACTTTGGCAGAATCATAAAAGGATAACATAATCGACGTATCAAATCCCATTGGTGAAGCATTTTTTAGTTATTTATTTTGTCTGTGCTAAAATACCAATCAATCCAATCCAAATCCAATCCCAATCTCTTTGATTATACCTACATAGTGCAGCGAAAAAAAGAAAAACACGGACTGTCTTCGCCATATTACGATTCATAATTTTATCCTTTTATGATCCTCCAAAGTGGCCTTTTTAGGACAGCTCACTTCACCTACGTTTTCACGGTGAGGTTTTTCCACAATAGCCTGGCACTCTAGCAAGTTTCTTTTCATATTCCCTTTCTGTACCTTTTCGTCCAATACAAGTAAGTTTTCCTCAATAAATATTTAATCATTCGGATCTCATTGTTGTATATTACAGGCTCCCGGATATTTGATATCCGGCTGTAGGCAAGTTAAATATTTCGTTACTCTCACGGTATTGTCGCAAGAGACGTGACCAGAATACATTCATTCATTCGTTCATTCAATGGCATTAGGAAACGAGATTTTCTGAAGTTACATCACTAGTGTATGACATGTAGTTGTCATCTGGAATTGTAATCCGCATTGCTATGGTTTCAATTACTTGGTTTTTTCTAGCCGGATCCATGATAATGGTATATGTCCTTTATAATCCTTGAACTCAGTGTTATTAGTCGTCATGTAGTGGATAATGTAGTCACAGTAAAAAACTTATTTATACATGCATTGCGATGCATTCATACATAGTTTTTTGCTTATAGTTTTTCAATGCCTTACTATACAGGGTTTTTGAAATCGCGAAAAAAAATCAGCTGATCCCTACATTTTGACGAGTTACACGAACATAAATGTAGGGAACAGCTGATTTTTTTTCGCGATTTCAGGTTTGGTCCCAAAGTAAAAGTTGTTCATAATGATGAGTACAATGACCTCTTAAGAGGCTGCTAATGTTTTACTAATAACCCTGTATAGTGGCAGTGTCATCAACGTGCAAACTGTAACCATGAAATCAGCACAAGATTCTAGACCCTTTTTTTTTTTGCGGATGGGAAATCATCAAATGACTCCTCCCGCTCTGGGTGGAGCGGAAGGGAGTGTCAGACTCTTACTGACTAAAACCCACCCGTGTTCCTTCCTTAGCCCTTTATGTTCCGGGCCAGCGGTAACCCTTTCGGACAATCCCGCTGACCCGGCAGGTTTCGGCCCTAAGGGGCCCCTCCCCGTTGCTGACATCTCTTTGAGGCGCGCGTGGAACACGTACGCGCCGTCCGGCACGGGCCTGGTCCTGGTCGGACGGTGAGCTACCCATTACTCTCCGCCCGCAGGCCCGCGCCTACGGTGGCCGGTAGTCGTCACGCGGCTCCCGACGCCGGGGGCGTCCCCCGCGGCGGCTGAGACGGGAGGCTCTCTCTCTGAACCGTCCCGCCACCTCCTTCGCTAGCATGACTGCTTCGCAGAAGGAGGTGACTGCCTCCCACTCCCTCTCGCTCCGGACCATGGCTTGAACCCTTCATGAGAAATTGCCGACTGGGAAGACAACGGGCTAGACCCTATTGTAGAAAATTTGCGTCGGTTATCAAAAAAAAAAAAACTGCTGATTCATAGAAAAGTACAGACGCGAGCACATCAAGCTACTACAATCTGTCAATTGCTTTAATAGATTTTCAACTTTATCGCTAAAGCAATAGGTTCAAGCTTGATTGGGAAAAGGAGAAACCCAAACTCCATAGAAACTTGGGCCTGGCGTTACAGGGCTGGAATTTGGCCATAAATTAGAGCATTTGGGAAGGTTTCACGAGCCCAATTTTCAAGTCTCCCAGCAATGGCCAAATTGGTAAAATCAGACAACAATGTTCACTTTTTAGGTTATTTTTAGTACCTAGTTAAACAATGATATTTTTACGACTTTCGTTTCCTACGTAAATCTGGAACGCACATGTGCTGTGCTGCAGCACCTGCCGCTAATCACGATGAGGTTTTAGGTACATAAATAAAAAGCGCTTAGGGGATGACTTCAGATTTATCTGATTATTCTTGTAGCGGTACTGAAAACCTCAGCAGAAAACTATGTTTATTATACAAGGCCCACTTACTTCACTACTGGCTTGCATTTGTTAATATTGTACCTAGGGATTTGATGCAATCTCAGATTACAGTAAGTAATCTGAGATTGCATAATATATTAAAATAAAAAAAAACACAGGAAATTGTGATGGTTTTATTAATTACTTTCTTCATTAGGATTATCATGATATAATAACAGAGTAGGTATCCAGAAATTGTGCAGGAGGCAATTGACTACCCTGGTGCCGTGCCTAACCAAGATACCATATTATGCTCATGGTGTGGGTACAGCATCCAGCCGTTCTTTTGCTAACGATACAGGTTCGGTTATAGCATCCCTTCCACCTAGAGAGCTGTCGACTAATGTATAAACGAAATACATCCTATTACTAATATGCCTCGACTTTATTCTTCTTCTTAAGTTTGAGTCCGATGTAGACAGCTCTTGCTGTAGATCATGGAAATGCCGGGATGCTCTATTTGCTCGCACCCAACAAGAGTGACAGACAACACTTGAAGCACCCACCTGAAAATAATATATCTACATTAAAGAGTGCCTTTACACCAGAGATGTGTGCTGTGTTATTGCCCACTTTGAAAAAGAATGATCTTAAGAAATCCTGATGTAGTAAGCCTGAGTTAGCTTAATCATTATCACACTGTTCTAATTCACTTAAATGTTTTAGCATACCAAATAAAACTTTTGAATGCCCTTGTTATCAAAACTAAACAAAAAAAAATGTTATTAAAAAAGCATGTAAAAAAACTATTATATTAACCGTGCGTGGTAGGATCCATCCTCTTATAACTTCGTGTATTCTGTGTTCTTGCACTGTACCAGTAGCCGTAAGTTGATGGCAACGAACTCTTCTCAGAAGAGAATGTCCACAGTGAATACACACTCGTTGGTGTCTGTTCACTCCCTTCTGGTATATTTCCATCAAGAGATACAGCATTGGCATGATTCCAGCAAGCTTGGCAGATTAAAGTAATTTTCATTTACCTGAAGCAAACATTTATCATTTGACTATTAGGTCTAGCATTAGCATTTTTGCAATAAACATCTGAGTGGCACATTTGGGTAAACATAAGCGTTTTTATTACATTCCCACTGCAGGGACACAGGTCTCCTCTCTGAGATGGAATATAATTAACCAATAACCATGCAGGTTCAGTCCGGATTGGTGATGTCACAGTCATGTCTTCGAATATGAAGCATCACATCTGCACATTGTGGTATCATTATATAAAGTACAACTATCAACAAACAACTGAAGAAATGCGATAACACTATTTAGTTCGACTACATTAAATGATTACATACATTGTACAAAAATGTTACAATATAGAAATATCGGATACTAACCGTTTGAGGCGCGCGCGACCCATTCCTGTACAATTGAAAGAATCATTTTCATCTTCCAATGTTCGCCTTGCTATTGTATGGCAGTGGGCCGTTGCTATTCCGCAATTAATGCACAGGTTCATGATGTCGTGTCAGTCGTCAAAAAGAGCAATAATCAGATCCGGTTTTCCAGCAAAAGTCAGCACAGGTGGCAGGTTATGTAACGGTGTCCATTGTTCAAGCGAGGGTCAGTCAGAATGCAATCAATTTCGGAGTCCAGTATTCGATTAGAGGTCTTATGAAAAAATAAATCCCCAGAAATACAGAAAAACAACACATTGACTTGCGCAAAAATACAACCATGACAATTGACAGACGTTGACATTGACATTTGCCGTTTACTAGTGCAATCCATGGTGCAGTCGATTTTATCGATTATTTATTTCTTTTAATGTTTTTTAATGGCGATTACGTTAAATATCAATTAGTTTCCAGATTTAATTGTTTTACATTGATTTTAATACCTAAAAAGTCATTTATACTAAAACAATGGAGTGTTATTTAATTATTTGTATCAGCATCGATTTCCACTAAATCGATCATATTCTTATGGTACGCTCTATAGATAGAATTCCAGCATTTGTGAAGTTAGTGACGTGTAACAAAATAAGTGTTGTAACGGTTTACAAAGGTGGTTTAAAACAAAAAAATAGAAATCTAATTATTTTCTACACTTGGCCATTGTAAATGAGGCTAAGATTTAAATGGGTTAATTTAGCAAAATAGACGATTTTTTTGGTACATATCTTATTCGTGTAACGGTTAGGCCCAGAAACGGGTTTCTCCTTTTACACTTTCGAGCAGCTTGATGTATTGGCGTGACCCGTTGGTGACCTATTGTCGCGCCATTTTGTTTTTTTTTTCGCCAGTTGTATGCCACAGACCTTCAATGCCCCTTTATAACTTAAATTATCAGTCATGATCAGTGATCGGAATAGGTAGAGCTATTTAGGTTCATTGACCGCAAACATTGATGATAATATGGATATTCCACGGGATTCCGACTGATACTACGGGATTTTTACGGGATTTTATTGTCGCTAGAGTGACGCACTTGTTTTTGTCTGTTTCTGCGCCACTAGAATTCAATTTTTTACCAACAGTAACTTCGAAACTAAACTTAACTTCGTAACTAAAAGGGAATATCCGTATTATTCTAACCTATGGCAAGTACATAAAACAGCTCTACCTACTCCGATCTATGGTCATGATAACTGAATCTAATGTTAGCAGACCGGTGCGACGCGACAATTTCCATCAAGTTTTCATATAAATTGTTCTACTAAGGTCGCGTCGCGAAAGGCTTTAAGGCTCCTGAAGAAAGCTTCAGGAGCCTTAAAGCCTTTACAACAAAAACAATTAAAAGCACGCGATATTGTCAGTATTTATTAGCTAACCTGTAGACATAAACAACTCGTAAACTGGCATCAATACAAACGTACTTCAACAAAGTATCATGTTAATTTAACGAAGCTCTTCGTTCGTACCTTCGTCCTTATGTTTTCACAGAGCCATTAGCGCATTTATCTGTTTCACAATAGTATCGTCTCGCTGAAACCCGATGCTATAATGCGGGGTGAGTGGCAAACAAGCTGTAAATATAAAACATACAGTAAGGCCCTTTGTGCACGGCACGATTTCTTTACGGCCGTAGAGAAAAAACGTGTTCGTTAACAAGCTTCCATAGTGAATATTCGCCATGTAGGCACGGTCGTCAGTGTTGTAAGAAAGGGCTAAGGAAGAAACACGGATGGGTTTTAGTCAGTAAGAGTCTGACACTCCCTTCCGCTCCACCCAGAGCGGGAGGAGTCATTTGAGATTTCCCATCCGCAAAAAAAAACAAAGGAGATAAGCACCCTTAAATCTGGGGGCACGGCAGTGCCCCCGCCAAGTCGAGCAAAAAGCGGCACGGCCGTACCATCCTTTTCTCGAAGCCAGTTCAGGCCATTTTCGACCCCCTATACTTCGTTGTGGATAGAACTAGAGACCTGAATTTTCAGTACCTAATCAAGCAGGCATTGTATGAACACGGTATATTTCAAATTAAATTCAATTTGAACCAGTAGTTTAAGAATTATAACTAGTCCAAGTTTCTTAATTTTGTCTCTCACTCACTCACTCACTGACTGACTAGCAGACGTAGAAGCTTCAAATTTAGAATACAATTAATGTTTAGTGTATAAATCAAGGGAAAACTAAAATATTTTGTAATTTCGTTCCACTTTTCTAGATACACCAACTGCATAAATAACTTTGTAATCCCATATAAATATATGGTATTACAAAGTTACATTTGCAGTTAATGAATCAGTGTACCTGTTTATCACTGCATAGTATAAAAAAAAGTCGCTTCCCGCTGTCTGTCTGTCCGCATGTATGCTTAAGTCTTTAAAACTGCGCAACGGATTTTGATTTTTTACAAGTTATGTTTTTGATGGCTTGATTTGTTAGCAAGCAGCTAAGTATCACTACTGTTTTATCTAAACAGTATAGGAAATACAATTTGAAAATGTGTACAATAATACTCTATTGCTAACTGTGGAGGCCTGTTAATAGCTTATCGTCGATTAACTCACTACTACTTCTGTATTTGATAGCTGTAAGCCACCCAAACACAATAAAATAAAATAAATAAAAATAAAATAATTATAGGTATATTATCTCTTTTACAGTTTATAATAAAAAATTGAATTGCTTTATTAACGTGTTTCCTGGCGCAATATGCCGTTTACAAGATACCATTGCAAAATTTACTTGAAACAGACGGATGCCCCGAAATGGGGAAAACACAAAAAATCTGATTTTATTTTTCTAAATAAATAAACAATGTTCTACCTGAAAATGATATTGCTAGATTCATTGATCTTTACCTTGAGCACGAACGTAATCGCAACGTTAAAAAAATATTAAGGTACCTAGGTACCACAGTATTAATTGAGATTTATAAGCATAATAATCCTATAGCGCTGGAAGGTATTTTCTTAGAAATAAGCATCACCATTGTACGTATTTTTCTGTTCGTTGGTTCTTGTCTGTTTATAATTTGTGCACATAAATGGCTAAATAGAAAAATAATAGTGTCGCAGCATCATGCTTGGCCTCGTATAGGACTTTCTGTTTTATTTTCCTTTTGTTACTTTTTCTTTTTTTTTATATAGCTTGGATTTTTATTTGACTGTGTTTAGTTTAGTTTGTGATCTTCCTGTACGAGTCGCAATAAATACTTTTTCTTTCTTTTCTTTCTTTCTTTAATGGCGCAACTACCAAAAAATCAAGGTGTTTCGTGTCTGACGCACAGAAAATATAATAAAAGCTATGTAAGTACGTGAAAGAATGCATTCTGTTTAAGATGATAACTAAGATATTCTATCTAGATTCTAGAGCAAGGCCAAGACTTGTTGAGTACCTACGATTTTATTTTTTTGCATAAGCCAACAATTATGAAGTAAACGTAAACAAGATCATGGCAAAAATATAGGGCTTAATTATGTAACATAACGCATGTAATCCCTTAAGAGTGAGTCAGAGGTGTACCTACGTTTAGTAACCCCCATACTTCAGTAATATTATGTTACACCATCACCACCCCGCGATTTCACCCGCATAAGTGTCGATCCCGTGGGAATATCGGGATAAAAAGTATCTTATGTGTTATTCTGATGTATAAGCTATATTACTGTAAAGTTTCATCAAAATCCGTTCAGTAGTTTTTGCGTGAAAGAGGAACAAACATCCATCCTTCCATCCTCACAAACTTTCGCGTTTATAATATTGGTAGGATATTAGTAGGATAGTAGGAAGTAGGATAGGATATTATTATAATTTGCTATTTTCACGCTAATACATCCGCATCTGACTAAACTACCAATTATTTTTTTACATTTTTTTTGCAATGTCAGAAGCTTTGTCGCTAATTTTCGTGCATTGTATGTACAAACGCCAGCACAACAAGCTACTACAATCTGTCAAATTTCTTTGATAGATTTGCAACTTTATCGCTAAAGTATAAGGTTCAAAGTTGATTGGCAAAATTTGACAGTTTCGGGTAGTTTGATGTGCTGGCGTCTGTACACAGACGTTTAAAAACATAAACACCAGTCTAGCATTCATGTTTAAGGTCAAAAAACAAGCCTGATTATGGACTTTTCGAAAATTGCAACTGTCGGAGGTTACTCTTATGTTTGCATAAAAATTATACATCTTTACACAAGCATGACTATTCAATTATTCAATCCATACTAAATTATAAATGCGGAAATGTGTGTGTATGTCTGTTACCTCTTCACGCTTAAACCGCTGAACTAATTTAGATGAAATTTGGTATAGAGATAGTTTGAGTCCCGGGAAAGGACATAGGATAGTTTTTATCCCGATGTTCCCACGGGATCGACACTTATGCGGGTGTAACCGCGGGGCGCTGCTAGTTATTTATATGTAGGTATCTAAAAATTTATATTTGCATGACCAACATATTATTAATCTGTAAATTAATAATTAATTAATTATTATTTAATTATTGATTTTAATTAATGATTCAAAAATGTGCTCCATTTTTGCGTCAACGCCCCAATTTGAACCCTCTATATTTCCGCCGGGAGTTCCATCGTATAACTGCCAACCTTCAAATAACTTACCTACTATAATACAAAAACCCTCACGCAACCGAATTTCGGTCACGGCGGTCAATCTCAACGGTGAGTAGCTAACGGTGCGTACGCAAGAGATATTATAGTGCACAAGTGTGTGCGTGAACACAGACGCACTACCTCTTCCCTCACTCTCATAGTCCGATGGGACGGTAATCTGACACGTCTGAGGAGACATCGACGACGGGGGGCATCACACGACCAACATGCGAACTCCAGAAAAAAGAAAGCTGATGATACTTTGTGGGAACCCAGGACCTCTCAGCAACGGGGCTGTAATCTTACTATAGCTAGGGCTGTCTTTAACCTATTGGAGGCCCTAGTCACATAAGGATCACGGAGCCCCTGTGTAGTTAAGCAAAATTCTAAAATTATGGGCCCCTGTGTAGATAAAAGTAGACCAGCGAAATTCAAAAATTATTCAACAATTGTTTTTGTTTCTTTACAATCACATAATTGTAATAATTGTCTGTGTAGTGCCGGACTTAAAGAATAGCACCACCCCATACTTCCCGTGAGTGTCGTAAAAGGCGACTAAGGGGCGTACCGGAGAATGGGCAGCAGCGATCTCTATGCATTCCACCACCATACTATACTGCGATCGCCACGCTTGGCAGGACACTTGGGGGAGGCCTATGTCCAGCAGTGGACGTCTTCCGGTTGAAATTGTAATAATTATGATTTGGAAAAGGAACTCATAGCATTCACATGTTGATGCTTAAAATTCGCACTGCAAATCAATTATTTTGTCATTGAATAAGGTACTAATAATGCGTAGAATGGAACGGCGGCTGCAAAGAATGATTTTTATTAGGACAGGCTGGGGCCCCCCGTTGATCACTCCCTACAGCCCTCAGACAATAACACAGGCCACTTTATTTGTCGTCAGGAGAGCATTATTAAATATTAGCATTTTAAGAGCATTATTCGAGCGAATTTAAATAAGAACCAATCGCTTAGAACCGTCCTTATTGTATTGATTGTCTATTGTTTTAAATCATGAACATCACTTCTTGTGCATATTCTGCTGAATAATTAAACAAAAATGTTAACTCCATTACCTTGTTTGGTATTATGAAGGATTATGCGTAACTAATCAGTGCGGTAATTGCTTACTAAAGAATTAATGAGCCCTGGATTTAATGAAAGGTGAACTAGGGCAAATTGTTTATAGTCGTTAGGTAACTTTTCCTTTACAAATTCAAGTTTTTTAAATAAAGATAATCTTAAGATTGCTATAGACCAGGGGTGGCCAACCGGTCGGATCGACTGGACGATTAGTCCAGTCGATCGTGGCAAGGCAAAAAATATTTCCAACTACAAACCTGATTTTGCTAATCTAGCGAAAGATGCTCAAACGCAACGCTCACATTAATATAAATAAGTAGGTTGCTAAGAATAATTTTCAGTTTTATATTTTCCCTCTTAATAAAATAAAAAAAAACCTACATAATTGTGTACTGAACTATGCTGTTTCATTTAAGATTTCAAGAAGCATGTAATTGGTAGATCGCACAGAGTGTCGTCAGTGAACACTAGATTATGGGTCTAACCAAGTTGCCCACCCCTGCTATAGACAATAATTAAACGTAGATAAATATTGAAGTATATGCCCTGACTGGAGGCCTTAATTTATTGAGGCATCCACAGGAAAGCCCGGTTAAGAAGACGACAACCCCTCAGGTTGAACTGCGAGATGACCATTTAAAAACAAAAAGAAGAGAAATATTGACGGTGAGCAATGGATGGGCCCAGTGTAACGGCCGCGACTTACGAGTCGGGTCGTGGGTTCGAACTCTGAAAGGCGCTTTACTTTGTGTAAATAATTTCATCACCACTGCTCTCAAAACGGTGAAGGAAAACATCGTGAGGAAACCGGCATGTACTAGAACCAAAAATTCTAAGACGTGACATCTACCAACCCGCACGGGGCCCGTGGTAGTAGATTACAGCCCATTCCCTCTAGAAGGGAGAAGGCCTGTGTCCCAGCAGTGGGTACATTATATTTTAAATCTGTGTTTAAATGTTGTGTAAATATTGACGGATACCGTCAAAGTAAACAGTCTTTAGTTCATACAAAATTATTTATTTTATTTGATTAATTTTAGGAAAACTTACAGCTAATAAATTTTAATATCTAGTACAATGTGTAAGCGATGGCCAATTACAAGCTTCTACTAATTAATAATGTGAGTAACATTAACAAATACGCGAAAACAGTGACGTAAGAGACACGCAAATTAAATATCTCACGCTCAAAAAAAAATACAATAATAAAGAGAATAAAAAAAAAGAAAATTATGTTTATACATCGAAAAAATAATTGTTCAAACTTTGCTTTACTTCCTTAACACTACTAGTAAATAAATCTAAATCGACATCCTGACACACCACATTAAAAGTACGACAAGCTCTGATCACGTACGAGTTCTGTCTGTAGGTAGATAGATCGTACCTGAGGCACATGAAGAAGACGTGGTCTACGAAAAAATGCACTCGGTATGACTGATACTATCAAAATCGTAAGTGTAAATAATTCTGTTTCCGTACACATGGTAATTATACACGCATAATTTAATGGGCGTGGGAGAACGACCTTCTTAAATTCTTAAGGTTTAAACCTAAAGAATTTACGAATAATGTGTCATAAATATAGAGCTGTGCCTATTATGAGCAGTGTTTCAACGAGTAACGAATTAACGAGTAGGTACAGATGCCAGCACATCAAGCTACTGCTATATGTCAAATTTAATCTTTAATATATTTTCAACTTTATCGCTAGAGCATAAGGTTAAAAGTTGATTGGGAAAATTTTACAGTTTCGGGTAGCTTGATGTGCTGGCGTTTCTACCTACACGGCCCACTCCCTCTCACCGAGAGAGGAGAGAGAAAGAGAGAGAGACAAAGGGGGAAGAGGCGTGTCTATCAGCATAATTATATTATTATGGTCACATAGGAAAATGAAGTTGAAAGACAAAAAGTCACTCTGTTGACCCTATGTATGAAATTATGATGATAAATACACATTTAAAACGTCTATCAAACAAAAGGTTGAGCGTCCAATACACTGCTCATTTTTTTTCACAACACACAAAGGTTTAAACGCCTAAGGTTACATACTACGCTCTGCCTCCTCCATACTATTAACTAAAGCCTTGATAAACCAAACAATGTGCACGAACGACCCACTCAAAAGAAATATAAACAACCAATTCGCACTCCATTTAATTGTGAACGCGTGACATTTAATCATCCATGAAATTATGAACGATACACTTTAACTAACCATGCATTGTGCGAAGGACAGAGCATAAAACAGTTGTAGGAGTGTAGAACAATGTTGGAAAAAACGTTGAGGTCAACAATGATTATTATTGGGTTGATCACACAAATACAATGGAGATTTTAATAGATGGTACTGAACTTACTGATAATGTCAAAGATTAGACAAAAAAGATACTGCAACAGTCGGGTGAGTAGTGACGTATTGGCGGAATCA
Source organism: Mesoligia furuncula (assembly GCA_916614155.1). Classification (NCBI taxonomy): domain Eukaryota; kingdom Metazoa; phylum Arthropoda; class Insecta; order Lepidoptera; family Noctuidae; genus Mesoligia; species Mesoligia furuncula. The sequence continues at coordinate 4,865,530 of OU744810.1, forward strand.
TGCATTCTGTTATGCGTCAATGCAGAACAAAAAATCTATAGTAGCTTACTTCAATTGTACCACAGATCTTGGTAAATTCATATTCATCTTTATAGAAGATGTGAATGACCATGCAACAATAATTGGTATCGAGAAATATAACAAACTACAGGAAAATAAATCATCTCAGCATTACAGTATGTGGAGAAATGAGGTGTGATGTGCTCACGAAAAGCTCCAACGAAAATGTCGGAACCTCCAACCACGAACATTGTAAGGGGTACTGTACTGTGCCACTAGGGGTATTGTATTACCTTGTAACCCAATAATGTGGAGGTCAGATAGGCAGTCACTCCATGTAAAATACTGGTGTTCAACTTTATCCGGTTAGACTGGGAGACGACCCCAATATAAGTAGTTGGGAAAAGGATAGACAGATAATGATGGTGATGATGACTACATACTACTATTTAGAAAATTGCAGTTTTTACAATGGCCTAGAAGTGTTACTAAGAAAATACGAGATGATAATATTGATTACGAATTCTTCCGTCGTATTTTTGCGATCACTTTGATGACATTTGACCGGCATTCTAATTCTAATAAATTTCGTCACAAAACTTGGTACTATTTCGTAATGAGTACGTAGGCCATTTTCAAGTAAATACCTTCTATCTACGTCATGTTGCAAGAAGATTTTTGGAAACGTCACCCGTTAGTGTAGAGAAATCGTTCAAGAAAAGGCAGCTGTAAAGATCATCAACTTATTTCACAACGATTTTTAATTATAAATAGGAATATGACAGACAACAATGGAAAAATAGCAGTAGATGCAACTAGTTAGATTTAAAATGCTATTGATTATGACGATAAAATTGAACATAATTACAAGCACAAGCATATATGCGAAGGTCTAAATAATGTTAAATACTTCGCTCAAACACTATAAAAAGACAAGTCATGCCGTCAAGTAAATATGTAGGCCAATTACAACGATAATTCTTACCTAATCCGTACAGATATTAATGACGTTAGATATATTATTAAAATGGGCACAATGACGTCCTCTATATCAAGTAAGTATAGCATGTCTTAAAGGAGACAAGTTTACGACAAAACTGAATTAAAATTCAATATCAATTAAAATAGCTATTAAATTAGAACGATAACGACATACTTTTGCAATTATAATGGTGTATGCTCATTGAATACATATTTATTGAATAATTTATTTATATAATTTATCGCCAAGAGGATACTCGATAAAGAATTATAGATATACAACGTTATTTTTAGTATATGCGCAACCTGAATATAGTTTGTTCAGAATAAGTAACTGAATCGATTCCAATAATTTTTAACCCATGTTATATTTTGTCAAAGTTATCCAATCTCCGCGTCGAATGGTTAGGTATCTAGGTACTATTATCAATGAGCGCAAGACGGCGCGGCGCGAACGGCGCGGGTGAGCATGTTTTTGTACGGACAAACAGGTAACTTAACAAGCTTATAACTTTGTGATTTTTCATGAAACAGGTTTGAAATGTACATAGATTCAATATAAAAATACTAGACACGTGTTTCGGGTTTCGCATATTATACTAAAAATAATGTTGTATATCATAGGTTGAAGAAATAAAACTTTTTACATAATAATTTGATTTACATATCAGCCTATAATGTCCGCACTGCCGGAACACAGGTCTCGTCTCGTCAAGAGGGAATGGGCTGTAATCTACCACGCGGGCCCAATGCGGGCTGGTAGATGCCGGTTTCTTCACGATGTTTTCCTTCACCGTTTTGAGAGTATTATGGTTTAAGTTGGTTGAAATAGTATTAATGAACAATAATTAGTGATGTAGGATTGCTTTTTAGTTGCTTAACTTTTAACATCATAGAATAAATCAACCATTCTATCGCAGTTTATCACTGCCTTTATGTTTTCTTATGCCTCTTTGTTTAACACTTAGCTCTCACTATCTTGTATCCAATCTAATATATTCATTCCTTTCTCAATACAGTCTGCAATCATCCCGTTTGATTATTGGATCTACCATTTTTAGTCTCATCTGCATTGATCAATGTCGAAGGATTTGATTAACAAGTCCAGTCTTATTGCCTTTTAAGATATTATTACAGTACCGTTTATTGAATGTATAAATCTCTGCATCATCCGGTATTAGAAATACCACTTTCAAGTTTGTTACCTCCTAAATTTTCTTGCTCAACTTCCTTACATAATGTTGCATCGTGTAAACCTATCTCGTTGCTTATTCCCAAGTCTTATGATATGATTTCTTGGTAATGAGAGCAAAAACTGACTTCAATCAGAAGAGTATGTTACTGATGCGTCTTCATCTTGCATATGGGAGAGGGACGGAAGATGACAGCGAGTGGAAAAACAATTTACCAGACTTTCACTTGTGTGCTGTTATTGTTTTTGATACATTCGTCTGTGGATTACGCTCTAAATAGGTTTGGGCCAGCTTAATCACACTAATATTATAAAGGCGAAAGTTTGTGAGTGTGTGGGGGTCTGTGTCTGTGTTTATATGTTTATTACTTCTTCACGCTCGAACCGCTGGACCAATTTTTATAAAATTTTGTATGGAGGTAGCTGACACCCTGGATTAACTGAAGGCTACTTTTTATCCCGATATTCTCACGGGATCGACATTTACGCGGGTCACAGCTAGTATAAATATAATTATAAGTATTTTTTTAATGTTGAATGGGCCTGCTCTTGATCTCGATCACGCCTGATGGAAAGCGATAGATGAGGTCTAACATCAAAAGAGCGTGCCCACAAGATGCATGTTCACTCTTGCTCTGAAGGCTGACGGGTTAAATGTGGAAGAGAACACAGACGCCTACAGAGAAGTAATTATTTTGTGGGCTGAATAATGGAACATGAATTTTGCATTTGCAGAGAGGTCTACTGCCAATAGTCATCATTCATCATCATCATCATAATCATAATCAGCCTATAATGTTCCCACTGCTGGGACACAGGCCTCCTCTCGGTGAGAGGGAGTGGGCCGTAATCCACCACGCGGGCCTAGTGCGGATTGGCAGATGTCACATGTCTTCGAATTTTTGGTTCTAGGACATGCCGGTTTCCTCACGATGTTTTCCTTCATTGTTTTGAGAGCTGTGGTGATGAAATAGTTTACACAAAGTAAAGCGCCTGTCTGGGTTCGAACCTACGACCTACAACTCGTAAGTCGCGGCCGTTACCACTTGGCCACCACTGCTCTCAGTCAGTCTCTCTGCTCTATGTATAGTCATCATTACCTAAATGAATTAAATGATGATACGCGGAGTAGCTTCTATTAGAACTTTAAAGCCGATATTTCTTTAGAAATTTACAAAATGTACAGACGCCAGCACATCAAGCTACCCGAAACTGTTAAGTTTTCCCAATCAAAGTTGAACTTTGTGCTTTAGCGATAAAGTTGAAAATCTATTAAAGAAATTTGACAGATTGTTGCAGTTTGATGTGCTGGCGTCTGTACATTACGATACGTGTGACTTAAGTATCCCATTATTGCACGGCGTTAATAGAGTATTAGTAAGTCACACGTATCGTATACTATTTTATAGCTCGTGTGACCTAAACCCGCACTTAGGTAAGTCACGCTTTTCTGTGTAAAAATGAACTACTTAATCGAAGAAAGTGTGACTTAAGTAGTTCATTTTTATACAATTTCTTTAAAGTCACACGACTTTAAAGAAATTTTCTATTAAAGTAATTTGACAGATTGTAGCAGCTTCATATGCTGGCTTCTGGACATAACATCACGCCTGTATACCCCGAAGGGTTGGGCAGAGGTGTATCTATAGTAGATACAGCTTCATTTCGCCAGTTATGTTTAAGGGGGCATGTAATAGGGGGCGAGCCTATTGCCGTCAATCAATCAATCAACTCAGCCTATCGCAGTCCACTGCTGGACATAGGCCTCTCCCAGACTGCGCCACAGCACCCTGTCCTCCGCCTTCCGCACCCAGTCTACCCCAGCCACCTTCTTTAGGTCGTCCGTCCATCTAGCTGGGGGCGTCCCACACTACGCTTGCCGATACTCGGTCTCCACTCCAGGACTAATCTGCTCCATTTGCCGTCAACCGGACACAAATCCAGACGGAACAAAAATTGAATTCTCACAATATGTGTTTTAAAGCTATGGTTTCAAGACTCACCTTATTACATAATTATCCACAAAGTTAGTTCAAACACTGACAATGTAACAGTCGGCACCAATAGACCACATGACAGAGGACCGTCACACACTTTCCCAAATAACTGACATCGTAATATACTGCTGAGTCACGCGTCACGCGTGTATTTGTATACAATCATACATAACCTCGGTAACTGATGTGTTACCTAATCATTAGGTAACTCCTCTAACTGGTTGATAAGTGACACTACATTATCAAGATAACATAACAATACGCTTAGTATTAAGCAGAAGTGTAGGATAGTGCACTCTCATTTCTCCAGTTAAGTACGTATTATAACGTTCATAATTTGCCTGCATGCTCCTTACTATGGTGAGACCGACTTCCAGTCTTAATCGATTCAACAGAATACCAATATTTCACATGGAACCACAATCCAGCTGGGTAATCATAACAATCCAGAAGTAGGCATAGGCATATCGCCACTATCTTTTAAGTTTTGTAGTAGACTAATTTTATTCTAGGTGCATCGTCTTCACATAATATAATTATATTATATAAACAAGATCTTGTAAAACATTTTAAAAGAGTATCTAACGGTGGAGTTTCTTGCCCATTCTTCTCCATACGAAAACTACCTTTTGGAATGGGCGACTAGAATCAATTCTATTTAGTTGTAATTTTTGACGTTCAAAAGTGCCTTAATGTGCCTGTTTGAAATAAATGATTTGACTTTGACTTTGATCCACATGACATCTGGGTAGTCATAGGCATATCACCTTTACTTGCCTTACTCTTCCTGAATGTTGTCCGGAAAATGGAGGTCCCTTGGTCTAGCATAAAGAATCAAATAATTTCACAAACACACTCACACACACATGCATACACACGCACATGCACACACACACGCAGTACACAAAAATCAAACACTCATTCATACTCAATCACGTCCCACACAATACGATCTCACTTTTTTTTTTTATTATTACTTTATTCTTATTTTTTACCTCTGAATTTGTAACCATCTAAAGTATCTTTATTTTTTTATAGATTTATTCCATTAAACAACGTTGATAATAATGTATGTAAGTTAATTAGGCACTTGATTTGGGAGACAACACGTAGCACTATGCTCAATTTATTTTTCTTATTGTCTTTATCTAGGGAGGCAAACTGTTTCTCCTTAATACAGGTTGCACAGCTACCTAGCTAGGAGAACAGTAGTTCACCCCTACAAATATTTGTTAGTCTAAGTTCTACGCTTACTTTACAACTTTAATATGTACGTACCACAAATACCCTTTAATGCAATAAATATTTTTATTTTTATTATTTATTATTATTATCAAATAATTATAAGCCAATGTCAAGACCTATGATCACATGAAAAAATTACGAAATAGGTATATAGAAACCAAATACTAAAATATTGTATATCATTTTCCTCAATGGCCAAAAATACAAATAACATTTTACCAATGCTTTAATTGCAACATAATAACAAGAAAAATCAGTCATAGAATTTGACTGATGCGTTTCGCTGATTGACGTAAAACGTCGTGAAATTAATGCAAATGAGGAAGTTTATTTATATTTTAGTTAATTAACGTTTTCGAAGACTACACATTAAATTCAAGTGCAAAGTTATGAGGTGAAGGTCGTCAGAAAGACTGGTGGAAGAACACAACTTTCAATTTGTGGAACAAAAAATAAATGAGTGAGCGGCTAAGTCATCGCGAGATTTCTAATTGGTTTTAATAGTTTTGTCCGATTTGGGTCAACTTTGACAAAGTAGGAAAATACTGGCCAAGTGCGAGTCGGACTCGCACACGAAGGATTCCGTACCACATGGCAAAAATGTCGAAAAAAACTCTTAAATACTTATTTTATTTTTATTTTATTATTTATTATTAAAGTAAAAATACAACTGAGTATTTTGTGAATATTTCAAGTGCCTACCTGTTGCCATTATTGATATCGAGCAAAAAAGGGCAAAAAAATCCCGTTTGTTGTATGGGAGCCCCCTTAAATATTTATTTTATTTTGTTTTTAGTATTTATTGTTGTAGCGGCAACAGAAATACATAATTTGTGAAAATTTCAACTGTCTAGCTATCGCGGTTCTTGAGATGCAGCCTGGTGACAGACAGACAGACGGACAGACGGACAGACAGCGAAGTCTTAGTAATAGGGTTCCGTTTTTACCCTTTGGGTACGGAACCCTAAAAATATGGATTATATTTTTAGGGTTTTTCGGCGACTACCGAAGGATTATATTTTTAAAATATCATTCGTAATGCATTTCCAAACGTTTGGAAATGCATTCGAATTTGACAGACGCCTTATTTTCTCGACATAATAATAGTAAAAAAAAATAATAAAATGTTTATTGCATTTATGTACATACAATGAAAGCACTTGCTTGCGAAGAAGAAGAAGTTCCTGATTAAATAAAAACTAGTCCTCTCAATCCGAACTCAAATGAAACTAAAAGACAAATTTTCTCCCAGCATTATCTAGGTATAATTAGTTTCCAAGAGCTGGTTACTTAACAGATTTTACCGCGCCGCCATCACAATGGAGGATACAGACACGCGACGTCAAATTCACTTAATTACGTCATTGTTACCATCTAGGTCATTGTTACGTTTTTATTATCCGAAAATAGGACTATCTGACAGATTAATGGCGGTGTTTCCTAAAACATGAATTTGTTTGTTTGTGGCTATTTTTAGATTTGTGTTTTTTGACATCCTCTGTTCCGTTTTATAAATGGAATTAGTATGTACTTGGTTTCAACACATAGTACTTACTAAGTCCATGGTTTTCTCCGCCTGTCAGCTTTGTCATTGGTCGTTATTATTTTGGACAACCAGTCTAATTATTTTGGTCATGAGTTCATGAGATTCGATAGCTGGAGAATTATTGACAAGTAGGACCTTACTAATTCCATGATTACAGAAGGCCAATTTCCGTAATAAAATTAAAAAACGTGAACAAAATCTAGTCGCAATCTCATCTCAACGACGATCAATGTCAAACACTTGTGTAAAATGTAGACTGTGAATGTCCTTAATGCTGGGGATACACATGCCCGTAGCTTGCAAACTATCATACCAGCTCCTTGCACGTGCCAGCTTCTGTCATGTGATACGCTAACTGGCATGCCTGTAACTGGCATCTAAGTAGCTAGCACAACATTTGATTTACTTGCATGTCCGTTGAGGGAGGGGCACGGGGAGTTGCCAAAGCATACTTTTGTGTGACGTGATGGTAATACTGGCATGCAAGCGTACAACTTGCCAGTAACTTTCATGCCAGCTACTTCCCGATTTACTGGCATGTGTATCCCGGCCTTAAAATTACAAGAATGGCCCCTCTGATTAGTCCTGATTTAATTTTAGATATCGTGATCTAAGGAAACAAAGCAGTATCTAAATTATTTTCATAATGGATGATTCCCAATTTAACGATGCATTACGCACTATAGTCCGACTTTTAATTAGCACACTAATTACACACTATTCTGTACTAGATAAACAAGATTTGGTTAATGGTCGCGAAAAAACAAAAAGACGCCAATTTCAGTCATTTAAGTAACACATAAGCTGTCATTTTTATTGCAGCTAATTAAAAGTCCGACTATAGCAAGAATCAATGCATTGTATTCGGCCTCTGCAAATACAATGAATTTCTTCTTGCATAGCATTTCTTGAGTAGAAATACACATAACATAATATAAAATCACGCCTGTAATCCCCAAAGGGTCAGGCAGCGGTGTAGCTATCTGTAGTACGGTGTACAATCACACTAATATTATAAAGGCGAAAGTTTGTGAGTAGGTATGTGAGGGGGGTGCGTGTGTGTGTGTTTATATGTTTGTTACTTCTTCACGCTCAAACGGCTGGACCAATTTTGATAAAATTTTGTATGGATGTAGCTGAAACCCTGGATTAACATATAGGCTAGTTTTTATCCCGATATTCCTACGGGATCGACATTTAGGTACGCGGGTGAAACCGCGGAGTGCAGCTAGTAGCCAATAAGTTGAAGTCCATATAATAGAAGACGATCTTATTGCCATCAACCGGGCACCAATCCATCTGGAAAATCCCAAAAACACTTTGGCCAACCTGGGAATGAAACCCAAGGACCTCATTCTAAACAGTGGCACTTGCGACCTCTAAACCAACCAAGCAGTAGAAATAGTTAAGGCGACTACATGACATAAAGCGCGGTCTTTGTCGGACTGCATAGAACATAAAGAGAAGCGCGATGACACAACGCTGGTAATTTATTGCAAAATATGAAGCAATTATCTATTTACAAAAAGTCTACTGTTTGGATAAAAAAAATTAAAACACTAGTGTTTTAGTATGTTGCTTGTAGAATAATCTGACAAAGGGAGGAACCCTGTCTGTATATTAGTATGGTTTTTATTGTAAAAAGAAAGTTTTTAGAGGTATCTTCATGATTTTTTTCTATCATATCAAGTTAGTTGTATTATGTTTTCAACATCTATCTATCTAGCATATACCCTGAAGAATATCATATATTTTTCTGATTTTGTTTACTGTAGTCGATCATGTCTAAAACTTGCGTTTTTCTGCGTTTAGGTCATGTAAGCCTCATTTACCAAGGTATTCTAAAAGATATTGCTTATGGACATTCATTACCTTAAATTTTTGAGGTCGGTTTCAACTGGGCCTTTGTCGATTCTTGGTGACGTTGTTACCACCAACCAACCATAATCAACCTATAATGTTCCCACTGCTGGGACTCCGGCCATCTCTCGGCGAGAGGGACTCGGACGTAATCCACTACGAGGGTCCAGTGCAGGTTAGCGGATGGGGTTGACGTTGTAAAGCAATATTAAAATCAGCAATCCGCGTTCCAAGACTTCTTGCAGTCGTTCTCATCATCTGCCAAGCCTTTTCCCAACTAAGTTGTGGTCGACTACTAGTCTAACCAGATGCAGCTGAATACCAGTATTTTACATAGAGCGACTGCCTATTTGACCTCCATAACCCAGTGACTGGGTAATACGATACCCTTTGGTAAGACCGGTTGTCAGATTTTCGGGCTTCTAATTACCCGTAACGACTGTCAAAGATCCACGAATGACAGCTGGGACCAACGGCTTAACGTGCTTTCCGAGGCACGGAGGGGTCTTGGTATGTAAAGATGGTCACCCATCCACAGACCAACTGCGGTAAGCGTAGCTTAACCTGATCGATCGTCCTGTACGGCTGTTATTTAGCCACGGACCCCTAAACCCTAAACCTTCTTACAGTCGTTCTAATAATGTTAATCTTGCAGAACCGTTCATTCGCTTTGTGATTGATGTCCATATTTAGAAAATGCACTTCAATGGGTTAATTGGCTTCATTTTATAAAGTTATGGCGTTAATCGATACTGATTGTGCTTAAATACTATTATTATCAATTTTATTTATAACAATTGTATTGTTAAGACAACAATCACGAACTTCGTGTGCGATGAGAACTGACTCATGTTTAAACAAAATGATACAAATTCTTTTTCTTTTTCCAATTTCTTTGACCAAATCAAGTCTGCAAATATCAGTTCGTAAATAAAAGGTCCCGAGTCTAGGACAATTATCATTATCATAATCAGCCCACAGCAATCCACTGCTGCACATGAGCCGCTCCAATCCACTGCTGCACATGAGCCGCTCCAATCCACTGCTGCACATGAGCTACTCCAATCCACTGCTGCACATGAGCCGCTCCAATCCACTGCTGCACATGAGCCGCTCCAATCCACTGCTGCACATGAGCTACTCCAATCCACTGCTGCACATGAGCCGCTCCAATCCACTGCTGCACATGAGCCGCTCCAATCCACTGCTGCACATGAGCCGCTCCAATCCACTGCTGCACATGAGCTACTCCAATCCACTGCTGCACATGAGCCGCTCCAATCCACTGCTGCACATGAGCCGCTCCAATCCACTGCTGCACATGAGCTACTCCAATCCACTGCTGCACATGAGCCGCTCCAATCCACTGCTGCACATGAGCCGCTCCAATCCACTGCTGCACCTGAGCCGCTCCAATCCACTGCTGCACATGAGCCGCTCCAATCCACTGCTGCACATGAGCTACTCTAATCCACTGCTGCACATGAGCCGCTCCAATCCACTGCTGCACATGAGCCGCTCCAATCCACTGCTGCACATGAGCTACTCCAATCCACTGCTGCACATGAGCCGCTCCAATCCACTGCTGCACATGAGCCGCTCCAATCCACTGCTGCACCTGAGCCGCTCCAATCCACTGCTGCACATGAGCCGCTCCAATCCACTGCTGCACATGAGCTACTCTAATCCACTGCTGCACATGAGCCGCTCCAATTCACTGCTGCACATGAGCCGCTCCAATCCACTGCTGCACATGAGCCGCTCCAATCCGCTGCTGCACATGAGCCGCTCCAATCCGCTGCTGCACATGAGCCACTCCAATCCACTGCTGCACATGAGCCGCTCCAATCCACTGCTGCACATGAGCCGCTCCAATCCACTGCTGCACATGAGCCTCTCCAATTGCACGCCATTCAACTCGATTTTCGGCAACTCTCATCCAGCTGCTACCAGCTACCCTGCTCGTTCGATCGTCGCTCCACCTAGCCTGAGGGCGTCCTACCTTACGCGCTTACCTTCGTGGTTACAACTCCGAAACATGCATGTAAAAAAACTGGTCAAGAGCGAGTTCGCGCACCGAGGGTTCCGTACCATCATGTTTTTAACTTTTCATCGGCGACGCCTATATTCGTCACAGAATTTTAACACTGTGCACTGCGGTGTAAAATATTGCAGTTTTATGTCAGCGCCATCTCTTAACCGATAGTGAAACTAATGTAACTTTTGTTGATGATATCTGAAAAAGTGTGTCATTTAGAGACTTCGTTTTATTTTTCCTGTAATCTTTACATAAACTTCTATAATTCAGATAGAATAATTTCAGATTTTTCTCTTTGCAAACTTCGGAGATAAGAGGGGGGAACGGTATTTTTTTTTACACTTTTCATCAAAAGTCAAAAACTATGCGGCCTAAAAAAAAAAGAAAAAATGTTTGAGAATGTGCAAACTGCGCTCTTTCATATTATACACCTACATGCCCTAGTAGCCCCACTTCGAATTTTTCAGACCCGCTTTCAGTCCCTGTAGCAAAAAATATACATGTATTTTCATTTCTTTCTTATTTGCAAAATAGTTGGGCAAACGTCATCTAAAACTATTCCAAATTTGAAGTTAAGTAGTTCTTGAAATATCCAGCTATGACAGACAGATAGACAGGCTCACCATAAGGGGTTCGTTTTTTTTGGTACGGAACCCTAAAAAGAAACGTTAACCATCACATAATAGTCTCCCAGACCGTATTTCATCCATGGCGGCCAATCTCAACGGAGACTAGCCTTCGGCGCGGGAGATATATTGTAGTGCGCAAACACAGTATGTGCGCAAACATAGGTGGTAGGTAGGTTGTAGGTCTCTCTCTTCTCTCACTCTCATAGTCCGATGGGCGGCATGCTGTCCGACACCACCGGACGTCCAGCTGAGTTGACTCTGCTGACTGGGTACTCTGCTTTTATGTCATGTAGCTGAATTGTCTTTCGGCTATCTAGGTAACTTGCTTTCATGTCATCCAACGTGAATTGTCTCTCAGCGAAAAGGTCTTTCCGATAGAGACCCGAGAGAGATCAGGCCGCAGGCACAGGTCCAACGGCCATATAACGTGCTTTCCGTGCTTTCCGAGACACGGAGGTATTGCACCGCCAACTTGTAAACTCCGGGCTGTTATTATGAAATTCCTAATGGAAAAACCCAATAACACTTTGCCCGAACAATCATAAACAAAACATAAACATCATTGTTTGTCTGCAAAATATACATCATTGTTTGTCTGCAAAATAAGTGCTCGTAGTACATAATTAAGCTGACATTTAAGACTGCATGTCACAAAGTCACAACAGATTGTTTAAAAACGGAACACCTTTTAACTGTCAGTCGTTAGAGCGACCTCCATGTCTCCTTAACTTGTCACATAATTCACACGTAGTTTCCGCTGACACACATAAACCCTTGGCTTTATTTAAGCGGAATAGCAGCGGAGCGGAAAAGGTCCAAGTAGTGGTAATTTCATAACACACTCTTTCAAAATCTGAATCATGTTGAAGGGTATAGCTAATCCATTGCTTCATATGTTTGAAAAATTTGTCTGCTCAACAACGTGAATAACGCAATGAATATTGTTTAACTGTCAAAATGAAAGCTGCCACTGTTAGTGTGTCTGTGTTACGCAATTGAGCTGAATTGAGTCCGAGTGGATTACAGCCCACGCTATTAGGGGGGCCATTCAAGTATTCCGTAAGCACTACAGGGGGGCGGGGGGATCTTTGCTTTGCTTATTTTTGATGACCTGGGGGATGGGGGGGTCTGGATGGTGATTACGTTGGCAGTATTTTTTTTTTATTTTTTCGGATATTCTACAAAATTTAATGAGAGGTTTTCTTTTTGAGTATTAAAAAAAAACATAGTTTCCAAGAACTCTGTAGATGGCGTTGAACTGACTACGTTACTAGGTGCCAAAGCCAAAATGCTTGGGAAAAAAAACACGTCACACATGCTCGTTTACTGACACTTGTTTGCTTTCGTTTTACGATCTCAAAATTACATCAAAGTGAAACAATCAAAAAATGATGTGAGGTTCCGTTCCTTGTAGTAACTTACCAAGTTCAGCGCCATCTATCCAGCGACTAGGGAAAGTTAAAAAAGAAAATCCCTCATTGATTTTGGTTTGAACACATAATAATGGGAACCCTACTTGTCTATGCTTGAAAACGAAACCATAAAACTGCTGCTCATGAATCAATAAATTAGAGACCAGAACACGTTGAAAAATGCATGTACCAATGTTTACGTAAGCATGGGAGGGGGTAAGCGCTTTGCTTACTTTTGCTGACAAGGGGGAGGGGGGGTTAATAATTGCAAAAAGTCTGCTTACGTAATACTTGAATGGCCCCTAAGCTGATCTGATTATGTTCCATGCAACTTTAGGATTGCATGACCACTCTGGTCTGTACCAAAAATATCTGATGAAAGTTTAAAGAATAGAATAGAATTTATTTATTTGTAAGAATATAGTTTTACATAGTATGGTGTTAATATTTTTTAAGTTCTATACACTCTACCATAACATACGGTGTACAAATATTCAAAAGTCATTTTATATAACTAAGTACCTATAATTAATTATAAGATTTCATGATTAAAAATATTTCCAATATGAATTATTATAATTACGTACCTAGTCGTTACTTACTTTAAAATCAATGTCGAAATTAAGTACATGTCATCTTGGAATCTTACAATATTCCATATATTCACCAATGTCATAAAAACAATTATCCAACAACCAACTTGTCAGCTTTTTCTTGAACATGGGGATGGGAAGTTCCTTAAATGAGTTTGGTAACTTGTTATATACATGGCATTAACATATACATTCCTCCTAAATATTTGCAATCTACATTGAGGTACATTTAATGCATGTACCTCAATGAACATAAAACAAACCCCACTCAGCTTAAATTCTTACGCAAGCACTCTTTATAGGGAATTACTTACACATTGATCTGTACCTACTTAGAAGATTTAAACTTTGTATATCGCCACTTTTCGCAACAATTATTGTTTGAATCATCATCTGCCTAGCCTTTTCCCAAATATGTTGGGGTCGGCTTCCAGTGTAACCGGATGCAGCTGAATACCAGTATTTTACATGGAGCTATTGCCTAACCGACCTCCACAACCCAGTTACTGGGTAATACGATACCCCTTGGTAAGACTGGTTGTCAGACTTAAACGTTTATTTTCTCTTGACTGTAATTACCTGTCAAAAAGAGTAAACCTAAAAGTGGATAAGACAGAGATTAAAACAGAAGACGAACTAATAGGGGAACGAGGAGGGGTAGTGGAGGCGGGGTTCAGGGGATCAGACCGGAATAAATCGGGCTTCTGACTACCCAACCACCTACCTTCCAAAAATCCACGAATGACAGCCGGGACCGTGCTTTCCGAGGCATGGAGGGGTTTCGGTACGTAAAGATGGTCACCCATCCACAGACCAACCGCGGCAAGCGTAGCTTAACCCAATCGATCGACCTGTGCAGCTTTTATTAATTAGCCACAGGCCCCGTATAATTGTTGGAATACCGTTATTCAACAAAAAACATCTTTAGCTATGGTTTAAAATTAAAATAAATCAAGGGTCTTAACTTTAAGTTTTTGCTTTTCATTTAAATCTGATACTTTAAGAACATACTAAACGCCTTTTTATGGCCGATTTCTATAATGTACGGCTACGGACCGTTATTAATTAAAATGAAGACTCTTGTATCTTAAATTTAGTAACCTTATAGCAAATACACCATAGCTTTGCATAGTATACCCTGGGAGGGTATACTGGAAGTAGCTATCACAGGTAAAATTAGCTTACGAATTCATACTAATCTTATAATTGCGAAAGTGTGTCTGTCTGTTACCTCTTCACGCTTAAACCGCTGAACCGACATAGACTAAATTTAGTATAGAGATAGTTTGAGTCTCGGGAAAGGACATAGGATAGTTTTTATCCCGATATACCCACGGGATCGACACTTATGCGGGTGAAACCGCAGGGCGCTGCTGGTCTATGAATATGCCCAGTTTTGCAAAAAAAAAATGCTACCATTGGTAAGCAAAAGGATTCTTTTTTGTTTATGGAAACCGAGCATTAGTCCGATACGCTTTCCGCTTTCGTTACCACTTAGATTTACACATTATACCTAATAAATACCAGCTTCAGGGCATATTGCAGTTTTTCTTTCAAAATGGAGATCAAACTATGTCACGAACGTGATACAGTTTAAGCCGTATAAGGCCTAATTATTATAATTTGAGGCCATTTACACATGGCGGTGATTAAAATGTCTACATATGCGCGTTATTGATCTCATCCGGTGTTACATTCTATAATTTATCGATATACCTATGTGAAATCTTTTTGGTGTGAACTGTAGGCATTTAATTTAGCATTTAGTTTTACCTAATATGATTATTAAGTACTTTATCTTGATGTTAGTTAAACATGGCATTGGGGCAATAAGGCCTTGCTATTTAGTAACTAAAGTAAATTCGGCGTAGGTATGAAATGTTTTTTTAGTTTAAGAAAATGTGGAGGCTCCGTTTTTATTGGTACCTACCGTATTTTTATCTCACAAAACGACACGAGCTTTACTTGTGGTAACCAAGTGTACAAACACGCTGTGAATGTGTGCGTAAAGACGTGTAGCGTCACCATAACACCCACATTTCCGATGCGACATTTTCGCCATTTTCTCGGACGGTACCGCGAGCCGAGAGTACCGAGAGCTCCTGCGCCTACACATTTACAGCATGTTTTTACACTTGGTAACCACAAGTAAAGCACGCGTCGCATCGTGAAATAAAGTCATAGTTTAAAATAAGACGGCTACAAGCATCAGACCGGTCGATGGTGCGATGTTTGAGGGCCTATGTCCAGCCGTGGATGTCATTCAGCTAAAATTATGATAATGAAAAAGCATCGTTCATAGTATAATAATAATAATAAATCGTTTATTTCGACCAACACAGGATCATATTAGGCACAAAAATTACAAAATTTCAAGTACTGGCAATCGAAGCTCTGCGCGAATGCCCTCAGGATGCCGCTGGAGCTAGCCCGAACCCTGCACACCAGGGATGTGCATATTGTGCATCGTGCATAAAACTATGGACTAATTTTTCAATCGACAGATAATTTTTATTTGTGGAACAAAATTGACGTCTGACAGTTTTTGTACGGAAGAAGTGTCAAAAATTCAAAATTATTCTTCTGATAACATTATCTGTGGTATGAGTGCCAAAAATAGTAACGTTATTTTCTTCTTGTCCACAGAATAAAACAAAATGTTTCACGGAGGCATTTGGACAAAGCTGCAAGGCTTCTACAAGTGGTATGTGCTGGGTCTGGTGTCCATCGGCTACATCTTAGGAGAGCTCGGACATTATCTTATTGGTAAGTACAACAATCTATCTATATCACACTAATATTATAAAGGGCGAAAGTGTGTGTGTGTGTGTTTGTTACTTCTTCACGCTCAAACGACTGGACCAATTTTGATAAAATTTTAGTTGGAGGTAGCTGGCACCCAGGATTAACATATAGGCTAGTTTTTATCCCGGTATTCCCACGGGATCAACATTTATGCGGGTAAAACCGCGAGGCGCAGCTAGTTTAAATATAAAATTCAAAGCCCTGACTGACAGATATATCAATGACATGAAATTTGAAGAATGTGTTCTTCAGATTTCATGTTGAAGCAACACTAAACACAATGATGAACAACAATAAACATGATGATGAACCACATTAAGCACAATGATGAACATTACTAAACACAATACACACACACACACACACTAAACACGATGATGAGCAATACTAAACACGATGATGAACAACACTAAACACAATGATGAGCAACACTAAACACGAAGATGAACATCACTAAACACGATGATGAACATCACTAAACACCATGATGAACATCACAAAGCACAATGATGAACATACTAAACACGATGATGAACATCACTAAACACAATTATGAACATTACTAAATACGGAGGAGGACTAAGGAGGCGCGGCATTTTTACAGAGTAGTCTGATTTTGACGATTCTTTTGTTTTTGATTTTTTGTAAAAATTTCGACTTGACTAATGAACACTTCCATAATTCACCACTCTATAAGCGGGTACGACAACCAGAATATCTGAAAAAAAATCCAATTCCCATCTCATTTACTAAAACACTCCGCAAATGTATGAACGTGCGACAAATAAAGAGATCCTAACAAGTATCAATCTCCATAGCATCTCCATATATAACAAATAACAAATATATGTATACATACATTAACATACACTGTGTATGGAAAACAAAACCCGGGAACGCATGAGAGAGGTGCACAAATACATATTTTATATCCCGAGGGACCCGATTCCGATACTCGTTGATCCGGCTGAATTAACTTCGATACCCGGGAATCGAATACTGATATGATATCGGTATTGATCGTGTTTCCTGGTAAAGAATAGGAAATTCTTTTTCCATTGGCGTAAAGGGTTCAAACAAACAGGTTTTTAAAAGGGAGAGAAATACTTAGACTCTCAAAAACTCGTATTTATCCTACTAAGGGCGCATTCCAACAAACTTTTATGCATAGAATAAGTCTTATTGAGAATAAATTTTGAATTTTTGACAGTTTTTCCGTACTGTGACGCCATTTTATTCCTGACTTTGGTAAAATCAGCCCTATGCGTCGATTTTTCTATCGTCAGTTAGCTATTATCAGAACAGCCGGTCGATTCTGTAAAAATCACCGTGAAAACTTAGGTGAAGTGAGTTTGTTTTTGCTAGGAATTGACACTATTGACAGCTTACACCAAGCTCACTTCACCTAAGTTTTCACGGTGAGATTTTTACAGAATAGCACCGCAGTAATATGACAGTTTGACATATTTTCTATATGAAAGAAGTCAAACTGCAATATGTTTATTACCTCTTCATGCAAAAACTACTAAACGGATTTGGATGAAATTTGGCACACGTATGGTTTATAACCAAGATTAACACATGTGCTACTTTTTATCCCGATATTCTCACAGGATCAAGAGTTATGCCGGTAAAACCAGAGGGCACTGCTAGTCATTCAAATTTATTCAAAAGGAGTCTGAAACTGTCCACCATCTCCAAGGCAGAACGTTTCCGTCCCCAAATCGACATCCTAAATCGCCATACAGATGGACCACAAAGATTGATCATACGATCCGAACCTTGTCCTGAGGTGCGGAACCTATAACTGAGCCAAGTAAAAAATATTTAATATGGCGTCCAGTAGTCGCCATATTGAATTTTCACTAACGTCATGTCTTTAGTGACACTCGCCAGACTACGAGGAATCGATTAACGTGTGAAGGCGTTTGGTCGTTGGGTCTGTACCACGCGTTTGGTCTGTACCTATAGTGCTTCAAAGGAACATACAAACATACATACATAGGCTGATGAACACATTATCACTCCTTTGCGTCGCGCAGTCGGGTAAAGAGTCACGTAGGCGAGCCAGATTAGCCGTACCTACCTATTAAAAAAACAATAAATTAATGTTTCATGGCAAAAGGAAAACAATGAATGGATGAATCACTAGATTACTGTGCCATAACTATCGTGGGAACAAGAACTACTCGCATTTCATTCATGAAATCATGATCATGATACCATAATATCATGCAGACATGATATCTTGATGAAAGTTTCATCAAGACCTACGCGATTGGCGATTTTCTTGTACAATTTGTTTTGTGGTGAATAGACTACTTTTTGTAACATTAAAACCAGGATTAACCTAGATTAAGGTCTTATTAATACAACTATAGCTATTGCCCGAGGCTTCGCCGGAAATTATTCTTAGAAAATTCAACCCCTCATTTCACCTTCTTAGGGATGGAAATTCGAAAAATCCTTTCTTACTGGATACCTACTCTTCACAAAGAACACACCCTCCAAATTTCATGTCTCTAGGACCAGCGATTTAGGCTGTGCGTTGATATATCAGTCAGTCAGGACTTTGAATTTTACATATCTAGATTATGAGGTTACATGTTTTGCCATAGACTGACATCTATACATATAATAAATCTGTAGAAGGGTCAATTCTGTACATTGAAAATATTGAAAAAATAAATAGCGGGGGGTGTTGCTGGATCGATACCAAACCCAAATATGTGATTAAAAAAATTTTTGTCTGTCTGTCTGTCTGTCTGTCTGTCTGTCTGTCTGTATATGCAGGCATCACGTGAAAACTAACGGTTCGATTTCGATGAAACTTGGTATAATTATACCTTATTATCCTGGGCATAAAATAGGATACTTTTTATCCTGGAAAAATACGTAGAAAAAAAAATCTTATTTTTCAGTTTTATTCATAGACGTTGTTCTGTAGAACCGCGAACACACGTTGCATTACCCGCAGTGGATAATTTTCCATTTCAATTTAAGAGAATACAGTTTCCTGTAGCTTTGTGTTACACCATGACAATAAATAAGGTTCAAGGTCAGACCCTAGGAGTTGCTGGCGTAGATCTTACCGCGAGTTGTTTTTCACACGGGCAACTTTACGTAGCTCTTTCCCGTGTGAGCAGTCCAAGAAATCTTCATGTTCATATTCCGGACGAGCTCACTAACAATGTTGTGTATGCTGAAGCTCTCAATTAACTTTCTGTCGCATTGTCACGATCACTTTTTTAACCGACTTCTAAAAAAGGAGGAGGTTCTCAATTCGGATGTTTGTATTTTTTTTTTTTTTTATGTTTGTTCGCGCATAACTCCGTCGCTTGCCAACCGATTTGAAAAATTCTTTTTTTGTTGGAAAGGGTATGCTTCCCAAATGGTCCCATGAAAATTTTATCGAAATCGGACAAGCGGTTTTTGAAAAATAAACAAAAACCTAAAAATTTATCTACATTAACGATCTTTTCATATTTCATAACTCCGTCATTTACGAACCGATTTGGAAAATACTTTTTTGAGCATTTGCTCTCGAAAATCATCATTTGGTAAAGTGGAGCTGATGATAAAGACCAGGCTATCGGAACTACTCAATGACAAATATTTCACGGGTTGCGATTCGATTACTTTAATATGGTTGCTAAGCAATTTATGCTCTTTACAAGCTCCATTCCACCATATGCAATGGTGAAATGGAGCTGATGGTGACTTCTCAAACAGCTCCAGTTCTCCTGGCTTATGGGAACTCCTCAACAATTAACGTCCCTGCATCGGGTAAAGCAATATTTTGTAAAAGGTGATAAGCAGTTGACATTAGGCTATTGTAACTTAGATAAATTACAAACTGACCCACTAAAAAGTGAAAAATAAAAACTTTTTTACAAAAAAAAACAACCGACTTCCGAAAAACACTATAAAGTGAAAAATAACTTTAATTTCGGAAGTCGGTGGCAAAAAACTAAAATACAAATCCAAAGACACCGACTTCCGAAATTAAAGTTATTTTTCACTTTATAGTGTTTTTCGGAAGTCGGTTGTTTTTTTTTGTAAAAAAGTTTTTATTATTATTGCAAACTTTTCGTCACTGTCAGTAATTTACTGCTACATGCTACTTATCAAGGTCGGAATTACTATGAAAAAATACTTACTACAGAACGCGAGCTCAACAATAGTAGCTCAATAGAGGGATCTCCTTAATTATTATAGGCTTAGCCGTATTTGGGTCCAATAGATATTTATAAGATGTCATTGTCAGAGTTACTCAAAATGGAGAAATAAACCATCCACGCGAAGACCGACATCCGCGCGGACGGAGTCGCGGGCGGAAGCTAGTACTTACATATATTTAAACAAGTTAAACGTAAATACGACACATTAATTTGTTGTTTATTAACCACCGACCAAAACAGAGGGTGTTATAAATTAAACGTGTGTATCTGTGTGTCTGTCTGCGCCAACATAACTCCCAAACGGCTGAACCGATTTTTTTTTGTGAGTGGCTGACACAGGCAGATCTAAGAAAGATAGAGTAGAAGATGATACATCATTATGGAAAGGAATAAGGAAAGACACACTGAGATAACGACAGTCAGAGATGTATAGACTCCACAAGTTACCTGAAACTGTCAAATTTTCCCAATCAACCTTGAACCTAATGCTTTAGCGATAAAGTTGAAAATCTATTAAAGAAATTTGACAGATTGTAGTAGCTTGATGTGCTGGCGTCTGTATAAAAACGAAATAAATAAAAGTCCTGTACAGGCAATAATTATGTCAGACTAACTGCGCCCCGCAGTTTCACCCGCATAAGTTTCGATCCCGTGGGAATATCGGAATAAAAGTAGCCTATATGTTAATCCAGGGTATCAGCTACCTCCATACCAAATTTTATCAAATTTGGTTAAGCCGTTTGAGCGTGAAGAAGTAACAAACATAAACACACACGCACACTCACAAACTTTCGCCTTTATAATATTAGTGTGATAAATCTTTCTAGATGTACTAGGTATAGGGTGTACGAGTACCTACCTTATAGTGAATCTTCGCCTGGGTTAGGCACCTGCGTAAGCCTAACCCACTCGGAGATTACTGGCGTGATGTCATGATAAATTTGTCCCAAAATCGTGTTTAACTCACAGAATTCAAACTGCCTTTATCTATGAGCAGAAAACTATCCCGTTGCCATCAATCAATATCATTCCCATGGACCAACTTCTTATCATTTTGATATCATTCACAATACAAACACATTTCCCTTCCCTTGTCTGGCCCCTTGTGTAACACATACGGGTAGGCAAAGGGTCCCTTTACTTATTCATGACGAGTTATAAATACTACTGAATCGGACCAGCATGGATCTGGTGTCCCACTAACCTAGCCTTCAGACTGTTACAAGCTAAATGTCAGGCTAGACTCGAGTTAGTTTATATTTAGGAGAATCAGACGAGTGGAGTTTTGATTGGATGGCAAACTATGTAAATGTTTGATGTGGATAATGTTGATTGTGAAAAAGGTTTCTAGTTTCGTTAATATTATAAGATGAAAAGAAAATATGTGTTATTTGTGGTAAACATGACTTTATGAAAGAATACAAAGAAAAAAAAAAAAAAAAATTAAAACCCGACTACTGATGTGCTAATTAATCTCTTTCATTTGATATCCCACAAGGCGCCATCCCAAAATATATTTTTTTTATTCATTATTTTATGTCCTCTAGATGGCGCCACATAAAATTTTGTGTGACGTCACATAACCTATAACCAGCGGACAGTCAAGACCCTTCTAACGATACCTCATTTGTCAAATTATTATAAATACTTTTGAAGTTATGAGGGAACAGATGAACATACATATGACGGAGAAGGTATAGTGTGTCTCGACTCTCGTTATTATCAGCCATATTTTAACTACATTGGGCGTACTGTGGGTATGTGTTGGTTATTGCGCAATAGAAAAACCGTTTGCGAATAATTTCACGAACAATTTAATCACACTAGCAAATTACACACTAGGTACACGACACAACCAGATACGGAACGCGGGACAGTTTCTGAGCACATGTTGTTCGTACTACATACTTCCCCTTACTACCCGTGGGTGTCATAAAAGGCGACTAAGGGGCGTACCGGAGAATGGGCAGCAGCGTTCTCTATGCATTCCTCCACCATACCATACTGCGATCGCCAACCCGCCTGCCAAGCGTTGCGATTATGGCAAACCCCCCCCTCCTTTTGGGGGAGGCCTATGTTCAGCAGTGGACGTCTTTCGGCTGAAATGATGATGATGATGATGATGATGATGTTGTTCGTACGACGTACAATGTCCAAGAGAGGTCGAGCTGTCGTCGACTCCCACGAACTCAGGCTAGACCAGATGCCGCTAGCGTTCCAAATAGTCAAATGAATGAACGGATGCGACACATACATACAGTTCAAAATCATAACTCTCCTTTTTGCTTCGCCGTAGTCGGGTAAAAAACAACAAGAACAAGGTCGGGTAGAACAAGTTGTGGGGAAATATGCGTTACATCCACGCAAAGCGGCCATCGCTCAGCATAATGCTACGTCCCTATCTGAGATCTGTCTCACACAGGGTCATAGCATTATGCCCCAGCGCTGATTTCAGCTACAGACGGTAAAGAAGCAACTTCACTCCCTCCTAAGAATTATCCGCCAACATATAGGTATCATTTATTTATTTTATTGGTATTTATACAAGGTTACTATTAAAATAGAACCCCCATTAAATTAATTCAAGTTTAATTAAGTTATTCTAATTAGGTTTACTGCCGGTCGATTCTGTAAACATCTCACCGTGAAAACCTTAGGTGAAGTGAATTTGTTTTTGCTAGGAATTCTTCGCGTGATGTTACATCAAGAAATGGACTATCAAATGCAGAAATATTTTTTTTAATCCGATTGGTTGTTCCAGAGATTAGCACGATCAAATAAACAAACTCTTCAGCTTTATTAGTATACTAGCTACACCCCACGGTTCCACCCGCATAAGTTTCGATCCCGTGGGAATATCGGGATAAAAGCCTATCTGTTAATCCAGGGTGTCAGCTAGATCCATACAAAATTTTATCAAAATTGGTCCAGCTGTTTGAGCGTGAAGAAAACACACACTCACAAACTTTCGCCTTTATAATATTATAGTATGATAGATTTTATCGGAATGCTGAACATTGCGCAACATTACAACATTTAACAAAAAACTACCAACAATTTATAAATAACGTATTTATAGCGATGCCAAATAATGATCAGACGAAAACCGACAAAAAACGGCGTTACGAATCAGTCAATATAAGTAAATTAATCGTATCGTAAGTCATTACCGAGGCCGTTCAAAGTCATTATCATTGGCACAGCGTACGGCCTAGTTCACATGACGCCAGTGATTCGGTCAAGTGGTCAGTACTTAGTTTATGACAGTGGTCCACAACATCTGAACGCTCCTTAGAATTACCAAATGATTTTTCGCAGATACTGCAGTGGTATAGAAAAAGAAAGGAATATAATGCGAAAAAAAGAACAACAGACTTCCAAAACAGACAATAAAAAGTCAAAAATAACTTTAATTTTGGAAGTCGGCGTCGTTGGTTTCGCATTTGCGTTGTTTGCCGCCGACTTCCGAAATTAAAGTTATTTTTCACTTTATAGTGGTTTTTTTGGAAGTCAGGAGAAAAAAATATAGGTACTCAAGTTTTTAGATTTGGTTTCGTTAGTTTAATATTTCTCATTCCCTTTCAATAATAGTGTACATTATTCCACTTGTCAAGCCGTTGCATTTGATACCTACTTATATTGAGGGAGTTGTGAAAAAAAAGGAATTCGCCACTTTGTGGTGGCGGCCATCTTGGATTTGAAATTTATCACAGTGTAGGTATAGTATTCTATTATCAAAGCCCTTTCATTTGATACCGCCATTTTGTGGCGGCGGCCATCTTGGACCGATTTTCATCAAACATAGCTAAGAACACTCTCGACTAATACACCTTTCAAACAAAAAAAAAACAAAATCAAAATCGGCGCATCCGTTCGGGAGTACCACAGACAGACACACACACTCACAGACACGTCAAACTTATAACACCCCGTCGTTTTTGCGTCGGGGGTTAAAAAGAGGTAGAAATATAATGTTAAAAAATAAGAACATAGTTATAAAGTATTCTATTCTATAGCTGTTTATAAATGGACATGGTACGTGTGGCCAAAATTTAAACTAATGAATGCAGTAATAGAGTCCCGTTTTTACCCTTTCGGTACGGAACCCTAAAAAGGCAGAATGAACGCTTAGTGAAAACGAAGTAATAGCGTGGGCAGGCGATACGATGCGATGGGTTGGGTCTAGGGAACAAGAAATTATACGCGGACAAAGTCGCGAGCAGAAGCTAGTTTCACGATATAATTCCACAAACATGTCAGAAACAGCCCACCAGCGCCCCCTGTCAACGCCATTCGAGCGCCAAAAGGTCCTTTTTGTAACAGTTTCATTGAAAAGATTAATTTCACGTGGTTAGAATTGTTTTTAGGGTCCCGTAGCCAAATGGCAAAAACGGAACCCTTATAGATTCGTCATGTCTGTCTGTCTGTCTGTCCGTCCGTATGTCGCAGCCACTTTTCTCCGAAACTATAAGAACTATAAGTACTGTTGAAACTTGGTAAGTAGATGTATTCTGTGAACCGCATTAAGATTTTTACACAAAAATAGAAAAAAAACAATAAATTTTAGGGTTTCCCATACTTAGAACCGAAACTCAATTTTTTTTTTTCATCAAACCAATACGTGTGGGGTATCTATGGGTAGGTCTTCAAAAATAATATTGAGGTTTCTAATATAATTTTTTTCTAAACTGAATAGTTTGCGCGAGAGACACTTCCAAAGTGGTAAAATGTGTGTGTCCCCCCTTGTAACTTCTAAAATAAGAGAATGATAAAACTAAAAAAAATATATGATGTACATTACCATGTAAACTACCACCGAAAATTGGTTTGAACGAGATGTAGTAAGTAGTTTTTTTTTTATACGTCATAGATCGTAAACCGCAATTTACCATTCATTCAATCAACTCAAAAATAAAAATAAACATTTAATTTCATAAACATAAACCTTATGCATAAACCCGGATGTTATGGAACCCTCGGTGAGCGAGTCCGACTCGCTCTTGCCCGGATTTTTTATGTCTTTTTTTTGTCGTTACGGGTAGCCAGAAAAGCCCGAACGTCTGACAACATCGTATTACCCAGTAACTGGGTTGTGGTGGTCAGATAGGCAGTCGCTCCGTGCAAAATACTGGTATTCAGTTGCATCCGGTTAGACTGGCAGCTGACCCCAACATATATTAGTTATTTAATTAATTCAACATATTGGGAAAAGGCTAGGCAAATGATGATTTTTTTTTCTGATTTAGTAGGTTATTATGCAGGCATTGGCATGTTTAATAAATCACTGACGCAGCTGCTGCAGACGTCTGAACGTGACAATAGATCACTGATATTGTTTCGTGTTCAGTGAGCGTGTGAAATGAACATCTGTGCTTACGCCTGTGGAATGTTCAGTGCTGGACTATAGTGTCGAAATCACAAGCGCAATTTTAGCATTTAACATACTCGTATTATCTAAAAAGCAAAACAAATTAAGTAGGAAAACCAAATCTTTGTTGATTTGGTTTCAAACTCAAACATATATAAAAACGGCCAAGTGCGAGTCGGACTGGTGCACGAAGGGTTCCGTACCACCGCACAATATTTAACAATACATATTAAAAGAACACATTTTATTTTTATTATTTACTAGCAGCGCCCCGAGGTTTTACCTGCTTAAGTTTCGATCCCGTGGGAATGTCGCGATAAAAACCACCCTATGGTCTCCCTCTCTCCCCCCTCCTATGGTCTCCCGGGACTCAAACTATCTCTAGGTATACCAAATTTCATCCAAGTCGGTTCAGCGGTTTAAGCGTGAAAAGTTAACAGACAGACACACTTTCGCATTTATAATATTAGTATGGATATAGATACTACTATGGATTGTTATAGCGTCAATAAAAATACATACCTACTGTAAAATTTTCAACTGTCTACCTATAACGGTTTATGAGATACAGCCTGCTGACAGACAGGCGGACAGCGGAGGCTTAGTACCTAATAGGGTATCATTCTCACCCTTTAGATACGAAATCCTAAAAGAACAAGTAAACGGAGTTTGAAAATTTTCGAAATTCTTAAACTGTAACAATGATAAAATACGGGAAAGTTGTATTGTATCGATGAATATATCGACAATCACTGGAATAAACTAGTGCAGTTACTGTGTAATCTACAAAGAGACATGCTACCGGATCGTAAAGCCGTTGATTTCTCAATCCAACATTGCACAACTGGCTCAAATCACTTGTTTATTCTGAACGAGGCTGTATGTCTAACTAATACGAGATCATTCTTCATTGCTTGATTAATAGATCTGCTGACCTATCAATTACAATAGCATATATGTAACGTACTGAGTATGTAAATGTGTTTAATAAATCGTAGATAGATTGTAATGGTTCATTACGTACGTGAAAGGCGACTAGGGAATTATTTCAGAAGGGTCTAGCATCTTTCTAACAAAAAGAAGCGATCACAAAATATATGTCAGCTAAAAGTAGTAGCGGAACCCTAAGACCCAGAGTGAGGCGGGATCGCGACAGGCCACGTTGGAGATGGTGGGATGAACTAGACAGATTCTGCCAAAACTGGAAGGAGGACGCGCGGGCTCGCAAAAGATGGATAAACTGAGAGGCATGCCCAGGAGCGGAAAAACCAAAAAAACCGGGCAAGAGCGAGTCGGACTCGCGCACCGAGGGTTCCGTAATATCAGGGTTTATGCATAAGGTTTATGTTTATGAAATCAAATGTTTTTTTTTATTTTTGAGTTGATTGAATGAATCGTAAATTGCGGTTTACGATTTATGACGTATTAAAAAAAAACTACTTACTAGATCTCATTCAAACCAATTTTCGGTGGTAGTTTACATAGTAATGTACATCATATATTTTTTTTAGTTTTATCATTCTCTTATTTTAGAAGTTACAGGGCGGGGACACACATTTTACTACTTTGGGAGTGTATCTCGCGCAAACTATTCAGTTTAGAAAAAAATGATATTAGAAACCTCAATATCATTTTTGAAGACCTACCCATAGATACCCCACACGTATGGGTTTGATGAAAAAAAAAAAATTGAGTTTCGGTTCTAAGTATGGGGAACCCTAAAATTTATTGTTTTTTTTTCTATTTTTGTGTGAAAATCTTAATGCGGTTCACAGAATACATCTACTTACCAAGTTTCAACAGTATAGTTCTTATAGTTTCGGAGAAAAGTGGCTGTGACATAAGGACGGACAGACAGACAGACAGACATGACGAATCTATAAGGGTTCCTTTTTTGCCATTTGGCTACGGAACCCTAAAAAGAGAGCAGTAACATTTTTAGAAAGCCCATGACGAACTGATGTTAGGAACGTAGATTTATGCCTGTGAATCTGTTGGCCCTTGAATTGAAGTAACCAGAGCCATTAACACATCGACTTTATCGTCATCGTCGATGTCTTTACGAGAACACTTCTTCATCGTCATTACCTTGGAAACCAAAATATTAATAATGAACAATTCTATTATTCTCTGTCTGTCATTGAAAGACAAACTCCTTTGAAAGGAGATCCTCATAATCCTATTTGCCTAATTTATGCGACTTTTACAAGTAAATTGTAACGTGGGAAGCTGCTTGTGGAAATAACTTTGTTGGTGCTCATATAAACCAGAATAATAATGTTTCACTCACGACTTTGTACAACACACGCGAGTTTGTACAACTGTTGTTAGCTTTTGCTTAAAGTGACGTGTTGGATGTTTGGACGTTGGTAATAAAACACGTATTAATATTTAAAAAATAAAGTTACTAAAAATTCTACAACACACAAAGTTGTAATGACTCAAAATTGATATACCCTAGAACCTAACCTAAAAGTTTGACATTTTAAGAAAACTACCCATCTTCTCGACATCTTAGCGTCTATACTAAGGATTTTATTTATAAATGTTGCTAAAAGTTAAGTAATGATTAGTGACTGTTTAACCTTAACATTTTTGACATTTAAACATCTCGTTTGATAAAAAATACAAGATCCAGCTTCACGAGGATCGCCGATGCGAGGGGTTGTGCCCCACAGAGCTGCGTATCTTCACGGACGGATCCAAAACAGGTAGTGGCACAGGAGCTGGAATCTTCTCGGAGGAATTCAACATACATATAGCCACACCATTGGGGGTCCACAACACAGTGTTCCAGGCCGAATGCTTGGGCATCTCTCTAGCCGCTTCAGCCATTATGGCCAGGGAAGTTAAGGAACACTCAATCCGCATACTCTCAGACAGCATGGCTGTTCTGCAAGCGCTGAACAGTTACACAGCTGACTCTGGGCTAATATACGAGTGTCACCAGCGCCTCAAACAGGTGGGTAACCTCAATAATATAACCATTCAATGGATCAAAGGACACAGCGGTTCGCTAGGCAACGATGCAGCCGACGAACTTGCCAGAAGAGGGTCGAGTATGGCACCCGTGGGACCCGAGCCCATCGTGCCACTCCCCTTCGGGTACATACGCACTCTGGTAAGGAAACGCACAAGAGAGCAACACAATAAACTATGGACGGACCAAGGTGAATGCAGGCAGGCGAGGGAAGCACTTCGCACATTGGATGGCCGCCTCACGAAACAGGTTCTCCGTCTAACAAAACAAAAGCTGCGTATAGTTACCGCAGCTTTAACTGGCCACGGGTCATTCAATAAACACCTCTTTGTCATAGGAGTAACGGACAGTCCGTTGTGCAGGGCCTGCATGGAGGACGACGAGACAGTGGCACATGTGCTTCTAAACTGCCCGGTGATCGCCACGTACAGGGCAAAGTACTTCGGTAACCCAGGTACCCTACGTGAGACGGTCAGTAACATCAAGGCGTTGCTGGCCTTCTTTGAGGAGCTGGGGTGGATCGAATAGTCGATTTTCCCACCCATACGCAAAATACGCGCATTGACGTGGAGTTGCGGACACCAGCCCGTAGTACCTATTACCTATTTAAACATCTCTTATGAGCGTTTTCGCCATAAGGCATTTCATACAAACTTTAAGCCCTTGTTTTTCAAAAAGTATGAACCGATTTTAATGAAACTTCATACGCATAAGCAGGATACAAAGGTCTAAAAAGTTACTGAAGAACATTTTCGAAATGTCTTATTTAAAAAAAGTTAACTGGAAATCTCTGTTTCTATGGAAAATTTAAAAACGGCCTAATTTGGCTGTAACACTATTTTTCGAAAATGTTCTTAAATAACTTTTTAGACCTTTGTATCCTGGTTCATTCATTTCGAAAAACAAGGGCTTGAAAGTTTGTATGAAATGCCGTACGGCGTAAATGCTCTTAACTGTAAGCAAAGTTTATAAACCTAAATCTTGTTGTTGTTCTGTTTTTTTGTTTGTCTCTGCATAATCCAAAGGTTGACTGGTACAAAATGCCTATGGTATTAAGTCCGCCTCTGAACATTTATGTGCTTGAAGAATTAAATAAATAATAATAAATAAATAAAGTAGTACACGTTTAGTCGTCCGCCAACTGTGAGCGTAAAGTTCAAAATGTATGAAAAACAAAACAACGTCAGCCGCCGACAGATTCTCCATTGTTTTTCTTACATTCTCACAGAAAGAAAGAAGACATAAGAAGAGAGACGGCCCTACTAATAGATAGTAAAGACAAAAGATTAACTGTCCTACTTTTTGGTCCTCAGGTACAACGTCGAAAGTAACGGCTGATGATCTTCACTATGGAGACAAATCCTGCATGCTGAACTTAACACACGTCTCGTTGATTGACTTACCTGTTGTCTGCGAAAAGGTCAACTCGAGCGATATGTAAGTACTTTGCTTTTCTTCTTTCGTTTTTTGATATGATATGTAACTATCCAGCGGACAAATAGCGCTTCTAGCGTTAATTCTAGGTTTCTGAAAACAAAAACGAATCGTTTTGCTAACCAATAGCAGCATTTTTTATTGCCAAAAAAAAAATTCTAAAATTAAAATATTTTATTCTTTTTATTTCACTAAATACATATAAATCATATTTTTAAATATTAGTATAAAAAATATAAAAACATTTAAAAATATAAAAAATAGTAGCCCACCGGTATCGGGAACAGGGTCCAAGCTACCGGCGGTCAGGGCTCCAGAGAGAGGAACCTCCTAACAATGCGGGCCGTGTCCAGAAGTACCGCTCTCTGAATCAAGCCCTTGATCCAGCTGCCCAACGAGAGCCTCCTTAGATGTTGGTCGAGGCTCTTGGCTATTAACCCATTGGCTGTCACGACTATCGGCACAATGATCGCAGTGTCCACATCCCACATGTCGACAACCTCGCGAGCCAAGTCAAGATACTTGATCTGTTTATCTTTCTCGGCTTTCACGAGGTTCTCATCATGCGGGACGGTTATGTCAACAATCATTGCGCGCCGCTCTGATCGATCCACCACCACTATATCAGGCTTATTGGCAACAATAGTCCTGTCAGTGATGATGGATCGATCCCAGTACAATGTGATATTACCATTTTCGAGAACTGGGTCGGGCACATACCTGTAGTACGGCACCTCCGATTCCACAAGGTTGTATTTCAAAGCAAGCTGCTGATGGATTATCCTGGCTACAAGGTTGTGTCTATGCAAGTACTCTCCGTTAGCCAGACGAGAACACCCGGAGATAATATGTCTGATTGATTCTCCCGGCCGGTGGCATGCCCGACAGATGTCAACCGTACCGTCTTTGACAATAAATCTCCGGTAATTGTTCGTCATCATAACTTCGTCCATAATTGCACAAACAAAACCTTCGGTTTCTCCAAAGAGGTTACCGAAACGCAGCCAGGCTACGGACGCTTGTAGATCTACATCGGGTCCACGTAGGGCCCGGAGAAAGCGTCCGTGAAGCTCCTTACTCTGCCATACCTCCATGCGATCATTAGTGTCAAGCACTACTGGTTTGCGCCAGTTCTCTTTAGCCAAGGAGAGCGGGGTAAGGCCCTTGTCCACTATGACTACATCTCGATGCATCCCCACGTCGGTTTCTAGGAAATATTCCCTGAGACTGCATATCTCGCGATTGTGGAGCGTCTTAGCGTTTAAAAACCCTCGACCTCCACATTTTCGCGGGATATACAGCCTCATTACCGATGACCGTGGGTGATGCATTCGATTTGCAGTCAGCAGTGTACGGACCCTCCTATCCAGGGCGTCGAGTTCGGTCTGAGTCCATTTGAGTATGCCGAAAGAGTACATCAAAACTGGCATGACCCAACCGTTGAAGGCGCGCACCTTGTTTCCGCCTGATAGAAGACTATTAAGCACTTTTTTCAGGCGGCCAAAGAAGCGCTCCTTCACCGATTGCTTCATGTCAGTAACATTGATCCCTAACGCTTCCGACATACCCAAATACTTATAGGTTTCGGATGCGGAGAGGGCTCTAAGGTTTGTGGAATCCGAGAGTTGGGTTCCCACGGATTCCACAATGTCCCCTCGCTTTACATGCATGACCGCACATTTGTCCACACCAAATTCCATCCTGATGGCGCTACTGAAAGTTTCAGTAATTTTCAGTAGCTCCATCAGTTGCAAATTGTTGGGGGCAAAAAGTTTTAGGTCATCCATGTAAAGGAGGTGAGATATAACCTGACCACCTCTCCTCAGCCGATAGCCTAGACCTGAATCCTCCAGCAGCGTGCTTAGAGGATTCAAGGCTAAGCAGAACCAAAGCGGACTCAAACTGTCGCCCTGAAATATGCCTCGCTCAATCCTTATCGGTTCGCTATTCCTCTGAATATTTCGACATCCTGGATAGCGAAGGACCGTCCTCCATTGCCCCATACACGACATCAGGAAGGTGCGTAGAGTTGTATCTACTTTATACAACTCTAACACCCTCATGAGCCATGTATGTGGCACCGAGTCATAGGCCTTCTTATAATCTATCCAACATGTCGACAGATCCTTTCGGAAACGACGAACCTGTTGGCTAATGGCCATATCAATGAGGAGTAGCTCCTTAGTACCGCGGGACCCATTCCTACATCCATTTTGAGAGGCAGACATGATGGAGTTGGTGTCTATATGTTTGTTAATTTTAGTTCTCAAAATGGATGTAAGAACTTTATAGACCGTCGGTAAACACGTGATCGGCCTATAATTTTTGGGTTCCGCGGTGCTACCTGATTTATGGAGCAGGTGGGTAATTCCTGTCGTTAGGAATTGGGGTAGCGAACCAGACTTCAAAGCAGTCTGGAACTGAGATGCCAAGAGAGCGTGCGACCTTGGAAACCATTTGATCCAAAAGTTATGCAGCCCGTCCGGCCCGGGAGACTTCCAGTTAGGCAACGGACGGACTGCACGAGCTACATCTTGGGGGCAGATGGTGATAGCCCCCATTTCTGGTATTGGGTCGCAGGCTCGCTCGACTTCTCGAGCCCAATCACCTTCGGTGTGACTGACAGGCACCGACCAGATATTGCGCCAGAAGGAACACATGGCATCATCATCTGGTAGGCACGTCTCAGCCACACCTTGGTCCGGTCGTTCCCAACCCCTATAAACCCACCTTTCATCGCTCTGGAAGGTGCGATTCTGAGTGTATCGCTCTACTCGCCGCCTATACCGACGAATACGGTTTGCCCATGCATACACCTTCTGCTTCAGGAAGTCGATGCGCTCTGTGACACAAGACATATAGTCTTGAGGACTGATATCAGTCCCCGAGAACGCCCGCCTCACAAAGCGCATCACTCTAGGGCGAGTATTGCCCTCCCTGAAGCAGATTAATTTGCCGATGAGCGTCCTGGCCCCACCAATACGGCGCTCAATCCTGCACTGCCAAGCTGGTACGGCTTGTTTCGGTCGTGTAGCTCTAGAATCGTTGGCAAATTTGACGTGAGCTACACGACATGCCGCTACAGCCGCGCAGTACAGAATCGAATGAGTATCGATGAGGTCTTCGCAGGTATCAAAATATTTTGACAACTGCGAATCCAGGGCCGCCACCAGCGCCCTATTTTTGTTATGCATGGGCAAACGAGGTAAGCGTGGCCTAAGTTCGGGCGACATGAAGCGATATTCTTGAATCGCATCCTCCAAAGCACTCCTCAATTCCTCATTGCACTGGGTACTTACATTTATAGCCCTATCATTACTCCCCTCGTCAGCATGACTTATATTAGGCTGCGGTAATATTACAGCGGTCTGCGACTGGGGGGCGATGACATGGCTACTCTGCATTTCACTTCGCAGGCGATCAAGTACAGTGTCATCTAACATATGATTACGCTGGATGACCCGCACCTGATCCGATAGTCGTTGTGCCGAAACGTTTACAGCTGGTTCAAGCACCTGAAAAAGAGAGAGCATCCGAACACGGTACGCGGTCAGAATGTTTCCCCCCTCTGTAGCCCCATAGTATGAGCGCATGACATTTTCATTGATGGATTGTGTCCATCTCATGCGCTGCACACTTCCGCCGGGAGCTGGGACCCTATCAGAGGCCGGTGGGCCTCGAAGTCCTAAGCCGTCCGGCGGCCGGCGTCCTCTCCGTCGACGAGCAGGTGGTGGCGTCGTGGGCGGAGAGAAATACTCGTCGCTCGAGCTCGACGCAACTGCCGCAGCCGGTGTCATCACAGCGCTCACAGTGGGGCTGGGCACCGGTGGCGGCGAGGCGGAGCTGAGCGAAGAGTCCGGAGGTGGTAGGCGTGCACGTTTTGCGGCTAGTCTTGTCAACATTTCCTTTTCTTGTTCGTTTTTATCGGAGGTGACATGACAGATGTCACCTCCGGTTCGGCAGTTTTTGATTATAGTTTATCCAAATATGGTTCATTGTAAGTACTGTTTTGTTTATAAAATGATATTATATTGGGCTATGGCTGTAGTATTTCAATAACACAACAAACAAACTATCAAAAATGCTTTTTAAAAATAAATTTCTGAAAATTGTTAGAAATGACGACTTGTTGACATTGGTGTTGCCAGCCTATATATATTTTATTATTATTATGTATTATTATTTATATAAAATTAAATAAATGTTTATAAATAGATTCTTAAGCTACCTTTGAGAGCTACTTCCATATGGAAAGGTCAACTAAACAAAGCAATGAGGTATTGAGGTTATTGGTAAGATAAGATAACATAATATACAAGATATCTTATCTTAAGATATTTATCTTAAGATATCTTGTAAGATACAAGAGTCTTAATTTTTACCAATAACGGTCCGTGAATTATAGGAATCGGCCATAAGTGAGTTCGAGCACGGAACGATACAAAAAATATGATCACTCCCAAATCACTCGAATGGTGTCTTCTTAAAGTTACAGAGATAACAAGATCAAAACAATCAAGCTAC
The DNA here is from genome assembly GCA_916614155.1 of Mesoligia furuncula. Lineage (NCBI taxonomy): Eukaryota > Metazoa > Arthropoda > Insecta > Lepidoptera > Noctuidae > Mesoligia > Mesoligia furuncula. The sequence goes on from OU744810.1 coordinate 4,900,315, forward strand.
AAATCGGAGCATTTATTGGGGCTTGTGGCTATGTAATAACAGCGCGCGGGTAGATCGATCAGGTTAAGCTACGCTTGCCGCGGTTGGTCCGTGGATGGGTGACCATCTTTACATACCCCTCCGTGGCTCAGAAAGCACGTTAAGCCGTTGGACCCAGCTGTCAATCTTTGGCAGTCCTTACGGCGGCGTCGTCAGAAGCCCGAAAGTCTGACAACCAGTCTTACCAAGGGGTATCGTATCCAGTCTACCCAGTAACTGGGTTGTGAATGTCAGATAGGCAGTCGCTGCATGTAAAATACTGGTACTCAGCTGCATCCGGTTAGACTGGAAGCCGATCCCATCATAGTTGGAAAAGATGAGGATGATTAACTTTAATTTGTAAGACTTCTACATCACTATACACAAAACGTTTAATAAGATAGCCACACTCTAATTAATACGTAACCATTTCGAGATAAATCTAATGATGTATTACAGGATTAACTTAGATAATCTTATAATAATATCACATTAAGAAGATCGATCGTAATCATCCTGTTCAATAGGAATATCTCGAAAAGTAATTTATTTTCCTCTTTCCATTGAGGTAGCTTTCCGGCTGATCCCTTTATACAGTTAGGAACAAAAGTTAGGGGGCTGTCAACTTTATTAACTTAAAATTACTCCCAACTTCAACTAATTATACTATTAACTTAATTGATCAAATGAAGGGGAGAAAGAGGCACCATCTATTAAATTATATGTCACCGTACATAATTATTATTATGGACATCGTTAGTTTATAATCTATCTCGCGATAAACTATCGAAAAATTGTAAACTGCAACAATCCATTTATAATGAAACTTATTATTTTTCTATAGTTTATAATATGTCCATGGCAAATCGACAAATTGTGAACTAGTACACAAACCGACAAATTGTGAACTAGTAGGTATACTTGTAATCTAGTATACTAACCGACAAACTATGAACTAGTATATATACTTGTGAACTAGTATACTAACCGACAAATTGCGAATTAGTATACTCGTGAACTAGTATACAAAGTGACAAATTGTGAACTAGTAAACTTTCATGTGTAATAGCTAAGTAACTGCGACTAACTTGGAAGTAGCGCTCGCCGGCCGGGTTATATTGTAAGCAGTATGGTACAGTTTACAATTTATCGACAGTTTGAAATCTCGCGAGATATAGATTATAAACTAATGGTGTTCACAATCTTAAGGTGATATATTTATTATGTTAGTTAAAATTCTATTATTTTTGTTTGTAAGCGCATCACTGGATCAATCCAAAAAACCGACTGTAATTTGTTTTGTAATTTAAATTTTGGTAATAACTCCAAAAAACTCTTTAGGGAAATAAAAAATTTAAAAGATGGACACTGAAAAATTCGGGAAAAGCGGAAAGTGATTTTCTATGGGATTTTTTTATGAATCGTTCAACTTTGAACAGGACCGCGTCTATCGGGTCCGCTAGTTAAAAAATGTAAATGATAAATCAAAACAAATAATAAAATAGGAAAAACCGCTCAGGAAGTAATAAATGCTTATAGATCTTAAACTGCGCGCCTGCTTGTGGTTTTAAATAACATAAAAATATTTATGAGTCACAAAGTATGTTATAATTACGAAGGCCACTCATTAAATGCTGGGAATATTAATTATATATGACAAATTGTAGGTGTGGACAGGTGGGCAGGAACCTAGTACATACACCTGCATGCATACGTACGTATGTACAGTCAACAAAAGAGATAAGTATGCAGGATCGTCGGATGTTGTTGAAGTTTAGTAAGAAACCGATGAATGTTGTCGACTGAAATTTAATTTCATAAATCATCATCATCATCATTTCAGCCGAAAGACGTCCACTGCTGGACATAGGCCTCCCCCAAAAGGGGGGGGGGGGGTTGCCATAATCGCCACGCTTGGCAGGCGGGTTGGCGATCGCAGTATAGTATGGTGGTGGAATGCATAGAGAACGCTGCTGCCCATTCTCCGGTACGCCCCTTACTCGCCTTTTACGACACCCACGGGAAGTATGGGGTGGTGCTATTCTTTAAATCCGGCACCACACAGACAATTTCATAAATGAGCTGTTTGTATTCTATTAATAAAATTAAATTTTATTCGAGAACATCCATCGGTTTCTTACTAAACTTCAGCTATATCCGACGATCCTGCATATTTATCTCTTTTGTTGACTGTACGCATCAGGTCGTAAACTTCCACTGTTCTCGTTATACATATTTACATAATTACCATGCTTGGCCAATTGTTTGATAATTTGCCGCCTATGAACTGCCACATAGGAGAATGCCTTCGTACTGGAAGATTTTTTTATCACCATCCAAATTTTTACAGGGTGTTTTTCGTGATTTCAGAGTTGGTCCCATAGTGAAAGTTGTTCATATTGTTACGAGCTTCGGGTTCGTGACAATAAAAACTGCCGATTTAATAACCAAAAAAATGACACTTTAATAATCAACACTAATTACAACTCAAACACACTAATTACAAAACACAATTGCACTACTGATCGCCTTAAGTCGCACTTGAATATCGCTTCGATGCTTTCACTTCGATCGCTTTATCCAAACTGTGTCGGTCGTGGCGCGTCTCGGCCTTATATAGCGCCAAAGAGAGTTCTAGAATCTTCCATTGTAGAAACATCTAGAATGTTCGAGTACATGTCAGTCCCGACTGACCAAATGTCGATAGTTCGGGAAAGTTCTAGAAAGTTCGAGCATCGAAATTTCTAGAAGGGTCTTCACTACTAGTTCCGCTACTCGATACTAGATGGCGCTAGTGGTAACTACTGTCACCATGTACCAGGCATTAATTGTGGCGCGCAACACTGCCCCCTCCTAAGACATGCTCGTCCCGAGCATTATCGGCCCCATAATAACGCGCCAGTCGATCCACGTGGACGATCTTAGGAGTACCTCTTGCACCTTTCTGTATCCGGTAGGTTACGTCATTGATCTTTGTCACAATCCGGTACGGTCCGTCCCATTTAGCTTGAAGCTTAGGAGATTTCCCTTTGCTGCGGACTGGATTGTGCAACCACACTAGTGAACCTTCGTCGAACCCTTTATTGTTCATTTTACGGTCATAACGGGTTTTCATCTTTTCAGACATTTGCTGGCCCGATTGTCTGACGTGCTCATAAATGTCATTCATTTTGTTCCGCAAGTCGTTCGCATACTCGGTTATACTGCGTGGGGCATCAGGTGGTATTCCGGTGATCAGGTCTGCAGGAAGCCGTAATTCTCTTCCAAAGTTTGCAAAAGCTGGTGTCACCGATGTACTTTCGTGAACAGCGCTTCGATATGACAACAAAAACGGTTGTATGTGCTTGTCCCAATCTCGTTGCCGATTTTCCACAACTTTGGCTAGGTACCTCTCTAGTGTCTGATTAAATCGTTCCACCATTCCATCCGATTGTGGGTGGTAAGAAGTTGTTCTTGTTTTATGTGTACCCATAACTCGACAAGTTTCCTGGAATATTTGGGACTCAAAATTTCTTCCTTGGTCGCTGTGAATCTCCAAAGGTACTCCAAAACGGCAGAAGACTTCATGAACCAGTTTATCTGCAACTGTTGAAGCTTCTTGGTTTGGAATGGCGAAGACTTCCGGCCACTTAGTGAAGTAATCCATCACAACCATGAAATACTTGTTACCACTTTCACTTACCGGAAACGGCCCCGCAACGTCAAGGGCTATCCTCTCCCATGGTGCACCAACATTGTACAATTTCAATGCACCTCTACTACGAGTCTGAGGTCCCTTTACAGCTGCACAACTTGTACATTTGCGACACCAGTCCTCGACATCGTCCCGACAGTGGACCCAGTAAAACCGTTCTCGTATCTTCAGTAGAGTCCGTTTTACTCCCAGATGACCTCCTGAACAACCATTATGGTACAGCTGTAGAACATCCGGTACTTGAGCTTTAGGGACAACCATTTGCAAATGACAGCTGTCTCCCCGAGCGTTTTCCCATTTACGGCACAGGACTCCATCCTGAATCACCAAGCTGTCCCATTGGGCCCAATAGCTTTTTGTGGTCGAACTCATTGCTGAGACGTCGCTCCACCTGGGCTTAGGAGCTCTGGCCTTCATCCACTCCAGAATCGGCTTGATGTCCGAATCTTCCTGCTGTGCACGTTGTAGGCTTTCCTTCCACTCGTTGCTGAGGTCTGTCTTGAGCATCCTTACAGGTACGACTTCTTTACTTTCTTGCCTAGTACAATGCTTGCAGTTTTCTCCTTGTCGTTAGGATCAATTTCAACTTGCCAGTAGCCACTTTTCAGGTCCAGCGTGCTAAACCACTTCACTCCAGTAAGCATGTCCAGCGTGTCATCAATTCTTGGCAAAGGATAGCTGTCCTTCTTTGTAACGTCGTTCAGACGACGATAGTCAACACAAAACCGCATGCTGCCGTCCTTCTTTCTTACCAGCACTACAGGTGAACACCATGGACTAGATGAAGGTTCAATAACACCATCCTTCACCATTCCCTCAATCATGGTTTCCACTTCCTTTTCACGTGCTACCGGCAATCTCCTTGGCCGCTGACGGATAGGCAATTCTTCTCCTGTATTTATTTTGTGTTGAACTATGCCAGTCTTCCCGATGTCAGCCTCGTTTGACGAGAAAACATCGGCGAACTTAAATAACATCTTCTTCGCCTTGACCATTTCATTTTGGGACAAAGCGCTGCGGCAGTCTTCTAAAAGTGTGGTCACTTTTGTTTGTGCATCCTTGCTGAGGGTCCCAGTCGATAGATGTTGGCATCGACGCAACCAATCCACTTCCTCGCAAGTACCAACAAGTGTGCCTTTTTCTATTATCTGTTCCTGATCACAAAGGTTCAGCACACGTACCCCTGAGATGTCAGTGGCTCTGACCAAAGTCCGTGCCACTTTCCATGGAAGGTCATTGTCTACCCTTTCCACGAGTACACAACGATGAGTTTGCCCAGGATTCCGAGGAAGACTAACCGGCACAATCGTTTCCGATCTCGGCGGAAGAACAATCTTCTTAAGGCTGTACACATTCCCAGGTAACGCCCCTTCCATGAAAAGTTCCTCTTCTCCACATTTCAAAACACCTTGCTTGACGTCAATCTCGCAATAATTCTTCCTCATAAAGTCAAGGCCCAGGATGCAATCATCCATTATATCAGCCACGATGACATTATGCAGGTAGATTCTGTTGCCTAGCGTCAATTCCATTTTCTTCTCTCCATGGACGGGTATGCGCTGACCGGTGGCTGTTACCAAATTAATGCGTTCCCGGTTGTATGCGGAGTCCCCAAGGGACCGACTAGCAAGTTGGGAACTGACAACCGTGCGGGAAGCTCCGGTGTCTATGGTCAGCTTACACGGCGTTCCGTTGACCTCGCCCTTGATGATAAAGCTGTTCCCGTCATGGGTTTGTGTGATCGAAACCCTTGGGGCTCTTTGAACATCAGCCAGCACCCGCCCCGCAGTCCTGGCTATTACTCGTTTCCCTGCTGCTGGTGCTGCGTGGTGTTGTTAGCCGCACTGCCCTCTGGAGATCGGTCGACTTCTCTTTCTGCAGTTCGCTTAGGGCAACTGGATCGAAGGTGGCCCTTTTCCCCACAGCCGTAGCACCTAGGGCTGTATCCTTTATTGCGGTCGCGAACTGTAGCCGCTGCAACCTCCCTGACGCGATGGGAACGATGATCCTGTCGCACAGCTTCCACCTCCAGTGCATGGGCCAAGGCGTCCTTAAGCGTCCCGTGGTGCCCGAGCCTCACAGCAGCTCTCACTTCAAGGTCGCGGATGCCGTCGATGAATGCCTGCACCAGGTTTCCATCAATAAGCGCAGGTACGGACTGGTAAGCTTTACGAACCAGCTTCTCCACTTCAAGGGCCCACTGCTGCAGGTTTTCGTTACTGCGTTGCACGCGATCCTTGAGCTGCGCACGAAATACGTGTTCCAGGTGAGCGTCGCCATACCGAGCCTCCAATGCCTCGAGGAGCTGCTCGTAAGTCACTTCCTTACCGAGAGCTTCCAGGACAGTTAAGGCCTGGTCGCGCAGGCCTAGGGTGAGAGCAGTCATGGCCTGGCTTTTATTCCACCCGTTAGCCTTCATGACAGCCTCAAATTGGATTTTGTAGGCCGACCAGGAAGAAGTCCCGTCGAACGGTGGCACTTTGAATCCACGTAGCGAAGGTGTTGTAGCTACGGGAGCTGCGATTCTATCCTCAAGTTTAAGGTTACCCAACTCCTGCTTCACATCAGCAATGACGTTATTAAACTTGCTGATCTGAGTTTCAGCTTCCGACAGGCGGTTGTCATGCTGGGCAACCTTCTCCTTCACCTCCTTCATGTCTTTCCCGAAGGTTGCGTGAAGGTCCTTTATGAGGAAAATCTGCTCTTCCTGGCGGCGCGCCTGCTCCTCCTTATCCCGTTTGAGCTGTTCTTCTAATCGACGAGTCTGTTCCTCTTTGTCCCGCTGGAGCTGTTCTTCCAATCGATGGGCCTGTTCCTCTTGACGGCGGGACTGTTCTTCCTTATCGCGCTGGAGCTGTTCTTCCAACCGACGAGCCTGTTCCTCCTGCCGGCGGGCCTGTTCCTCTTTGTCACGCTGGAGCTGTTCCTCCAACCGACGGGCCTGTTCCTCCTGTCGGCGGGCCTGCTCCTGCAGCATCATCATCAGAGCAGCCAAATCTGGTGCTGCTGATGCTGGAGCTGCTGCGGACGGGCCGGCCTCCATGGTCGGTAGCTGGCCCTCCGACCTCTGTGGCGTAGCTCCACCAAATCGCCTCTGGTCCGTCTCTTGCTGGCGTTGACTCCGGGTACGGATACCCTCCGTGTCGTCTTTGGGTAAAACCGGCATGCTTTTTGATCCTCTCTTCTGACACCAATTGTTACGAGCTTCGGGTTCGTGACAATAAAAACTGCCGATTTAATAACCAAAAAAATGACACTTTAATAATCAACACTAATTACAACTCAAACACACTAATTACAAAACACAATTGCACTACTGATCGCCTTAAGTCGCACTTGAATATCGCTTCGATGCTTTCACTTCGATCGCTTTATCCAAACTGTGTCGGTCGTGGCGCGTCTCGGCCTTATATAGCGCCAAAGAGAGTTCTAGAATCTTCCATTGTAGAAACATCTAGAATGTTCGAGTACATGTCAGTCCCGACTGACCAAATGTCGATAGTTCGGGAAAGTTCTAGAAAGTTCGAGCATCGAAATTTCTAGAAGGGTCTTCACTACTAGTTCCGCTACTCGATACTAGATGGCGCTAGTGGTAACTACTGTCACCATGTACCAGGCATTAATTGTGGCGCGCAACAATATTCATGGGTACGGTAGAACACCCTGTAAAAATGTGGATAGTGATAAAAAAATCTTCTTGTGTACAGGGTTATTGGTAAAACATTAACAACCTCTGAAGAGGTCATTGTACTCATCATTATGAACAACTTTTACTATGGGACCAACACTGATAACACGAAAAAAAATCAGTTGTTCCCTACATTTTGAAGAGTTATACGAACATAAATGTAGGAAAAATAGTAAAAGTTGTTCATAATGATGAGTACCTACAATGATCTCTTAAGGGGTTGTTAATGTTTTACCAATAACCCTGTTTAATATCATCATCATCAGCCTACGGCAGTCCACTGCTGGACATAAGGCTCTCCTATTGCACGCCATATTATTATATTATAATTATTATTCGTATAAATATTAGGTACATAAACAGCGTGTAAAGTTAAAGAGGCCCTGGAGGGCTTTAAATATTGATGCTGCCATTTTTTACTCAAGGGAATAATCGTTTTGTTTTTATTCTGCTTCCAATTTATTTTTAAGTCGGTTTCCTGAATCGGGTAATTGAACCAACCCGAAACCAAAATGTCAGTAGAACTGTGATCTTGAGGAATTCTCACAAAATTGACCTACCCCAACATTATGCTTATCTATCGGTCATCAACTTCGGTGCATCGTGTAGGTAAAAATGTCACATTTCGAATAAATTAACATAATATATGTTAATTTATTCGAAATATGATATTTTTTCCTCCATAGGTGTTAATACCTGAGGGGCAATTCTCGTCATATAGGGGCCTGTACTACCTCAGATTGCGAAAATTGTCTTAGCATTAATAGCTGTAGTTTCAACAGTACTGCAGTATTCACTTTGTAATTAAAGATGAGGACTATTGCTAAGTGTTATCTGTTGCAAAAACACGATTGCATAAAATTTTCTCGATAAAAAGAAATCTCCAAAGTTACCTCTAAACTGTAAAATAAAAGGAGAATATTGAATGAAAATTTTCAAATTAGGTCATTAAAACTTTGCAGGCTAATCGAACTATGCATTAAAGCAGGTGTCATAGGTTCATTGTTATTTTTTAATCGTTACATTTAACGTTCAGTCATTTATTAGCAAGCCTACGTCCATCAACAATGTAGTTAGGGTTAACTACATTGTTGATGGACGTAGGCTTAATGGCGGTAATTGTACGACGAGCACAGTAAGGGTACTGTGCTCGTCGTACAATTACCGTTAAACTATGTTCAATTATAGGCGAGGACGCTGGCACCCTAAACACAAGTTAAATCTTACTTTGGGTGCCAGAGTTCATCGAAATCCCTCTATCCCTTAGTCGTAACGTTGCATAGTGTTTAGATAAGTGTTTTTGTACAACGGAAGTTAAAAGTTAATAAAGAAACTTTTTTTTGTTGTTTTTTTTTTTAACTGAATCAGTTTGACAGTGTGAGCGGGATAGTGATACATGCCGCGGGGAAATGGGGGCAAAATACAAATTTCTGCTGAAGTACAAGCCCTTAAAGAACGTCCACAGTCAGAGGGGCAATTCCCGTAATTTTAAGAATTTTCACAGTTTGTTCTCAGTCTCAATCTTTCAAAAATACCTCTGATTTCCCACATTTTTGACAAGTTTTCGACAGGCCCTTCTCCCATTACGATATTTGTAGGATACGATACTTGAGTAGAATACTGGTTGGATACTAGTTCGCCACTCGACGCTCGCATATTATGCTACTGAAAAATGACTAAATTCATCATTTGTGCTAACTCGTTTTTTGTGGACGGACGTTATGTCAAGCGATTCCAGTGACGAAGAAGCCCTTGCGGTTTTTCAGTTCTATAGAAACAGAAGACTTTCTACAAGAGTAGAAAATACTGGAGTCATCCATATATTGAAAGAAACATAAATTGTAGACTTTTTGTAGCAGCACAAGAACTACAACATGATGATAATAATTTTTTATCTTTCTACCGAATGTCTAAAGAGTCTTATCTGCATCTTGTTGCATTATTAAAGCCTGCTATACATCAACAAAATACAATATTCAGAGAATGTGTTAGTGCGGAAGAAAGGATTCTGATAACCCTAAGGTAAATAATACTCCATTGTTACATAATTAAATGTTTATTAAATTTTGGTATGTACTTTATAATTATTATTCTTCATCTTCTTGTGATATATTCATAGGTATTGATTTGACGCGATTTGAAATTGGCGCGATTAATCGAGAATCGATCTTTTAATGCTCGATATAAACAAGAATCGATTCTAGTATGTGCAATTTGAATCGAATCGGAGATCGATATTTTTTAAAGTGAATCGACATGCCTACCGCGGAAGAGACGCGACGCCCAAGCGACCGACACGCCGAGTCGCGCGATACTAGTCGCGGACGTGTAGGATACCAGTAGCATAGTATGCGAGCCTGCATTCAAATGTATGTGAGATACTTGGTGGCGACTAGTCTCCGATACTTGCAGGATACTTGAGTCGCCTGTGCGTATCGTAATGGGAGAAGGGCTTAATTGTTTGTCGCCGAAATGAGACAGCGACTAAATTTCGAACGTTTTAAGTTACGAGACTTGGCCTTCTGATTACATTACATCAAGCTATTTTATAATCAATTTAATTATGTAATCAATGACGGAGTTTCCAATTAAATATTCTAATCCGATAAAAAATGGGTCAAGACGAGCAGTAGAGAGAAGTAAATTATTCATTCCAATTTTAAATATCGATCGGGTCCGACTGTCAGACTAATGAAGATCGGTCGAATCCGACACCGGCCTTGGCACGATAATCTTTTATAAATCAACCTGTGCACAAAGCGTTCTGGACAATTCTACCGCTCCTCCCCTTTGTGCGGTTTCTTAAGTACCTAAATGAATGATAACGATGTGTTGAAATATTGAGAAAAGCCATGAGATTAATAATAATAAAACCGATACCGGTTAGCTACTATTTTTTTATTTTTTTTATTGTTTTTATACTAATATTTAAAAATATAAATTAAGTAAGTATAAGTATGTATTTAGTGAGATAAAGGAATAATAATAATAAATTTTCAGGCTACTTTGGCCCATAGATAAATACCTTACAGACTAACATATTACAATGTGTGTTAGTGTATAAACTTAAAACTATGTTAGTAAAACTCACTAAAACTATGACTTATACACGTAACGTTGTCGGCGTCGTGTTTCGCTGCGTGGTGTCGCGTAACCGTCCTCAGAAACGATATAAGACACCTTTCGGCCAAAAGTCCTCTTTCAGACAGGTCTGTAGATGTTGGGTTGGAACTCGTACCAAGAATGACTTAAAGTTGATGTTATGGCGCGATTCCAACCTTTCGACCCTCAGAGTCCAGTTGTTCTTCACCTTCAAATACTGCACTACTTCCTCAGTTGTTGTGGAGTGATGCAGACGCGAAAGGTACTGGATAAAGGAACCATTAACATAATTGATAAATTATAATTGATTTAGGTTTGTACAAACACTTTTACACGTCAATTATATTTTAAAAACTTGGCGAGGTTTCCTGACTACTCTGAGAAGAAAGGCCGAAACACACTCACAGGACTCAGTCTCTTTTATAGTCCAGACATAATCTTGATCAGATCGGGTGCAGACCATGTAGATTGGTGTCTGACCACCCAGATTGAGTGGACTTCTCCAGTCAGTGCACGTATTTGTCAATAATAGTGCAACTCAACTCAGAACTTAAAGAGCTCAACAGGAATTAAGTATCAAACCTTCAAACAATTACGCCGTAACTGGCTATAATTGAATCCTTTGAAGAATCAATAACCGCATAAAGTCTAATAATATATTAACCTTTTGACCGCCACAGTCATGTATAGATGATAAACCAAAATGTGCCCAGCACGCCACGGTTCGACTACAGTTGATTTCAGCGCCTCTTCCAAGACGGCGCCCGGTGCCGTCACACCGCTCGCACCACCCTAGAGCCAATACTGCCCATGGGAAGAAGACGTGAGCTTATGTACAGTCAACAAAGGAGATAAGTATACAGGATCGTCGGATATAGGTAGTTGAAGTTTAGTAGGAAACCGGTGGAGGTTGTTGCCTGAAATTTAATTTGATAAATGAGCTGTTTGTTTCCTATTAATAAAATAAAATTTTATTCGAAAACATCCATCGGTTTCTTACTAAACTTCAACTGTATCCGACGATCCTGTATACTTATCTCCTTTGTTGACTGTATATATGTTATGATCATCGTCGTAACGTCTCTAAATGACAAGGTGACTTGCAATTGCGGACGCAAACTAAGATAATCTTCTTTGTCTTTACATATTATAGTGGAGAAAAGCCGAAAAATTCAAAGATTTGTAATGTGATGTCGTAACAAACATATTTTTGTGCGCTTACATTGCAAACGCTGGCTAAAGCTTACGAGATAGATCAAATTAATGTACTACGGAATTGTATATCTTAAAAATATCGATAAAAAAGTCCGCGATGGTATATGTTTATCTCCTAAGGATAACCCACAGTAACCATTTTTATCTTTTACATATTACAAAAACAAATATGGGTTATTTACCAAGCTATTTTAAACAATACAGTACTATTCTTTATCCAATTAAATACATTAAATACGTCGTGTTTCATGGAGATCAAAATTGCCGTAAACAGCATATCATTAAAATGGATATCTTAGAAGATATCAGAGATTTAAAAAGCGGGGGCAGAGCGGCTGGTATAGGATAATATTATTATATAGGAAATGCATCTTCACGAGTAGGATAATACATACAATATTATTGTTATTAAACATAAAACCAATAATATTGTATGTATTATCCTACTCGTGAAGATGCATTTTTATTACTTCGATCATATAACTATGATTCACACAAAACTGCGTCTTAGTCAACATTGACTACAGCTTACCTCATCATAGCTAGAACCACAGAGCATAGAATTGCCACGGCAGCAGCGTCAAAAGACGGCAGTACTGTAAGCCTTTTTTTTTGTCTGCCTTCAAAAGGCACCCGACCTCCGGGGATCCCGGGAGGTCGGGGAGTGTGGGATTTTTACCTCACTAAAACCACCCCGGTGATCACCATCAGCACATAGGGGTGGTCCCGGTTAATCTTAAAAAACTAATTCCGGAACTCCCCCGTGGAACGTCTTCGGAGCGCCGAAGTGACAAAAAGAAAAAAAACGTTGGAAAATAGGTTTATTTATAACAGACCCATGTATATAGAAAATATAAATAAGTTAATTCGAACGGGCCGATTTTTCCATCGCCAGATATCTTTTACTAGCTGTTCCCCGCGGTGTCACCCGCTGCTCAGCGCCTAAGGGTCGTAACGTGATGTTATATAGCCTATAGCCTTCCTCGATAAATGGACTATTCAACACAAAAATATTTTTTCAATTCTAACCAGTAGTTCCTGAGATTACCGCGTTCAAACAAACAAACTCTTCAGCTTTATAATATTAATATAAATTCGACGAATAAAATTGAAGTTTGACAGTCAAAATTTCAAATTTATTCCTCGAATAAGGTTATCAGATGATTAAAAAATCAGCCTTTAAAAAACAAAACATAGCTTCCATTTTGACAGTTTAACAACATTCATTGCTTTACTTATGTTGTTTAGCGGACAATTTTTCGAACATATGAAGCAATGGATTAGCAATACCTATCCTTCAAAATCACTCAGATTTTGATTAATAGTGTGTAATGTATGCATTATGAGTGCTGATCTATAATCACGAGTATTCACGAGCACAGAACAGACATAGTCGGCAGCTTCACGTTGTGACTATGACAAGGCTTCCACTCTGCATGATCCAGGACCTATGCACCTACAACACAGCGCTCATTGCGCGTGCGTGCAACTTACAAGTAGGTCGTGTGTTTGAACCCAAGCATACACTTTACTTTGTGTAAATTGTTTCATCACCACTGCTTTCAAAACGGTGAAGGAAATCATCGTGAGGAAACCGGCATGTCCTGGAACCAAAAATTCGAAGACATGTGACATCCACCAACCCGCATTGGGCCCGCGTGGTGGATTATGGCTCACTCCCTCACAGAAAGTGGAGGCCTGTGTCCCAACAGTCAGGTGTCAAATAGTCAGGATATTGTTGACTGATTATGTGTCATCATCATCAACATTTCAGCCGAAAGACGCCCACTGCTGGACATAGGCCTCCCCCAAAAGGGGGGGTTTGCCATAATCGCCACGCTTGGCAGGCGGGTTGGCGATCGCAGTATGGTATGGTGGTGGAATGCATAGAGAACGCTGCTGCCCATTCTCCGGTACGCCCCTTAGTCGCCTCTTACGACACCCACGGGAAGTATGGTGGGTGGGTGATTATGTGTGCGAGAGTAAAACTCTTGGTATGTATGTAAAGTGCTGACAACGCCGCCTCTCAATTTCCGTATTCTATGGCTTGAATTTGGTCTGGCGGTGACATAAAACAGATCTTTTATTTAGTCAATTGATCTCAATCAGACCAGACTATTTAGATTAGTATCTGTCCATTGAAGCGTGACAGACATTTCTGTTCGTTGTTTTAATTAAGACTGATATTGAGCCAGCACCCATACTACTCGTATGTACTATCCATACTAATTTATTATAAATGCGAAAGTGTGTCTGTCTGTCTGTATGTTACCTTTTTACGCCTAAACCACTGAACGGATTTCGATAAAATTTGGCAGAGAGATAGATTGCATCCCGGGGAAGGACATAGGATAGTTTTTATCCCGACATTCCCACGGGATCGCCACTTATGCGGATGAAACCGCGGAGCGCTGCTAGTTAGGTATATAGAGACCTAATGTAAAAACATTGGTAGGTACATAAGTATGTTAAATTTCCGGCAAAAAGTTGATTTCACTGGTCATACAAATCAACTGTTTGTTCGATACTGCTTTACATAAGCCGTTAAGGCGACTACATCTACATGACCTAAAGCGCGGTCTTTGTCGGACTGCATAGAAAAGAAAGAGAAGCGCGATTACACAACCCTGGTAATTTGTGGCAAAATATGAAGCAATTATCCATTTACAAGTTACCAGTTGCTGGTAGAATAATCTGACAAAAAATCATAATGATTGTATTTATATTAGGGTTTTTATTATAAAAGAAAGTTTTTAGAGGTATCTTCATGATTTTTTTTTTATCGTATCAAATTAGTTGTATTATGTTTTCAACACACTATCTACCTAGAATATATCCTGAAGAATATCATATATTTTTCTGATTTTGTTTACTGCAATCGGTCATAAACCAAACCAACCAAATAAAACCAAACCAACCCCCTGGTAATTAAACCATATCTATGTTTGTTCCTTTGTTACGCTCTAGAGACCAAACGCGTGGGCAGATTTAGATGATTGTTACGACAATCCATTTGTCTTAAAATAATCAATTCCTATTTAGTTGGTAGTATCCCGTTTCCTTATTTAAAAAAAACCGGCCAAGTGGGTGTCGGGCCACGCACAGTGTAAGGTTCCGTAGTAGCCCATTATCACAATGTAGTACGATTCTGTTGTTCTTTATTCTGAATAGGTAAAAAAATAAAATAAAATAAAAAAACATATTTTGCTTTTCAATGCAAGTCTTTAGCCGTTATAAACAAGCAACTACTTCATCTTAGTCACTTCAAAGGATCAATGCTAAGGATTTTGTATTTGGTACTAAATTATCCAACACCCAAGTTCAACGACTATTACTGCTAAACTAATAACGTTATCTTAACCGCTATACTTTTCCTTTAAAGTTCATGAAATGCACTATCATCGTGAATTTTTCCAGATTTTTCAAGCCCGCTGTTTAGGTTTTAGAGGGGGGGGGGGGACGCCCTACTGGAACAAAAATTTGCACTTTAAAGTTTAATATTTCGTAAATGGAGCATTAAATCGAAAAATAATTTTAGCAACCCCAAGTCATTTTAGAAGACCTATTCAACGATACCCCACACGATGTGGCAGACGACGAAAAAAATAATCATCCCCACTTCACATGTAGGGAGCTACCCTAAAAAAAAAATATTTTCCAAAATTTTATTTTACCACTTTGTCGGCGTAATTGATATACGCATTCCTACAAAATTACAGCTTTCTAGTACTAATGGTCTCTTAGAAAAACCTCGGACAGACAGACAGACAGACAGACAGACGGACATGACGAAACTATAAGGGTTCCTTGTAGGAACTACGGAACCCTAAAAAGAACGCTCCAAGCTATCTTGTTGGCAAAAGGCCTAAGTCTGTTTTATCAATATAATAAGATATCATCAGGCCTGTATTGGAGAAAAATGTTGTGGTCTATACTTAAAAAACTGGCCAAGTGCGAGTCGGACTCGCACATGAAGGGTTCCGTACCACAAGGCAAAAACGCCGAAAAAAACATGTTTGTTGTATGGGAGCCCCCCTTAAATATTTATTTTATTTTAATTTTATTATTTATCATTTAATTTAAAATACAACTGAGTATTTTGTGAATATTTCAAGTGCCTACCTGTTGCCATTTTTGATATCGAGCAAAAAAGGGCAAAAAAATCGCGTTTGTTGTATGGGAGCCCCCCTTAAATATTTATTTTATTTTGTTTTTAGTATTTGTTGTTATAGCGGCAACAGAAATACATAATTTGTGAAAATTTCAACTGTCTAGCTATCGCGGTTCTTGAGATACAGCCTGGTGACAGACAGACGGACAGACGGACAGACGGACAGACGGACAGACGGACAGACGGACAGACGGACAGACAGCGAAGTCTTAGTAATAGGGTTCCGTTTTTATACGGAACCCTAAAAAGGTCCTGGAGTAAGTAAGATATTCTATAGAAAGAAACTGCAATACCTAATTTTATCTCCATTTTTAGGGTTCCGTACCCAAAGGGTACAAAACGGAACCCTATTATTAGGGTTCCGTACCCAAAGGGTACAAAACGGAACCCTATTACTAAGACTTCGCTGTCTGTCCGTCTGTCCGTCTGTCTGTCTGTCTGTCACCAGGCTGTATCTCAAGAACCGCGATAGCTAGACATTTGAAATTTTCACAGATGATGTATTTCTGTTGCCGCTATAACAACAAATACTAAAAACAAAATAAAATAAATATTTAAGGGGGGCTTCCCATACAACAAACGCGATTTTTTTGCCCTTTTTTGCTCGATATCAAAAATGGCAACAGGTAGGCACTTGAAATATTCACAAAATACTCAGTTGTATTTTAACCTTAATAATAAATAATAAAATTAAAATAAAATAAATATTTAAGGGGGGCTCCCATACAACAAACATGTTATTTTTCGGCTTTTTTGCCTTGTGGTACGGAACCCTTCGTGTGCGAGTTCGACTCGCACTTGGCCAGTTTTTTATTTTTTTAAATGTTGAATGGGCCCCTCTCTTGACCTCAATCACGCCTGATGGAAAGCGATGGATGAGGTCTATGATGGAACGAGCATGCCTAGAAGTTGCCTAAGGCCCTGGATCTCCCACGCATCGACGAAACACAGCAGGCTGCTTGACGCCGAGCGTTAGCCCTACCACCGCAAGGGACGAATTGGCCAGTCAATTAAGGTGTTGGGGGTGACTGTCCAGGATGCGCCGAGCGCTCGGTTCAGTTGAGTAACTGGCGGAACAAACTGTGCTACACGAGGAGGCTTCTTTATGCATCCCGGACACCTCCAACCACCTTAAACTGAATGTTTAACCAAAAAAAAAAATATTGGAATTAAAAAAAATAACAAGTAACATAAAACATAACCAAATAAAACTTTTTAGAATAGGTTAAAGTTGCCAAATGACTACAATTTGGTTGGCAGCCAGAGCTCATGGCAGCGTAGAACATTGTGGCCAGACGACTGGCCGATTCTTCATCGTTTAATGTGGAAGCTGTGCCAAATTGAAATCAAAATTATCCTTACTCCTAGATATCAGTAGCTAACTTCTTATACAAACGCTGTGAATTTTTGCAAAATATTAGATACTAACAGCGCCCCGCGGTTTCACCCGCATAAGTTTTGATCCCGTAGGAATATCGGGATAGAAAGTATCCTGTGTGTTAATCCAGGAAATGGTCTACCTATGGGTCAATTTTCATCCAAATCTGTTCAACGGTTTACGCTTGATTGAGTAACAAACATCCAAACATCTTCACAATCTTTCACATTTATAATATTAGTAGGATAATCTGCATCCGCGATTTATTTGCCAAAAATGTAATAAATAAGAGTTTATGGAAAAATAACTTTAAATCCTTCACAATAAAGTTCAGTTTACGCTACAAGTTCAAACATTTTTATAATATTTTCAATAGTGCTAGTCACTCTGAAATCAACTTAATTACCATTAAAATAAAGTTGATTTTTGTTTAACTTGAAATAATATTAATTTGAAACATAACCTAAATCTAGAAACGGCAATTGGCTCGAAATTGTTCCATTTAAATTATAAAAATCATTTATTGATTAGTGATGATGACAATTTTTTTACTAATATTTGTTTGCAAATACCTAATGCAAACAATATTACTTTTAAACAGTGTTAAAACTTAAAAAAAATGTCAAGTTATCATTGTCCGTACCACGCGACAAGGACGCGGAATCTCTTCCAAAAATTTTTAAAGCTGCTCCATAAGGCTGGTTTTAGAGTCGCGCTGACCGCACGCTGACCGTCGGCGCTGACAGCCGAAACGTATGAAACGCACGCGCTGATAGCTACGCGTTATTCTAAAACGCTTCCTAGAAGTTCATACGTTTCAAGCTGTCAGCGCCGACGGTCAGCGTGCGGTCAGCGCGACTCTAAAACCAGCCTAATACCATCAATTTTACAGATTTTTTCGATTATCACATTTTAAGCGTTCTTTGAAATTATATAATTCGTTCGAACATTTCTAATAATTATTAGTCTTCATCCCTATATACACATTACAAATTACATATTATTCCACTTTAGACAGGTAGATACATAATATTAACTACTAATAAATTAATATTTTAAAAAACACTAGAAAAACACGCTTAAGTACAAGACTTTTCTAAGAAATCCAAAACAGTGTTACAAATTAAAATTTGTTGCCTCTGATGGCAACCTATGCAGGTGGTTTGGTGTTGGAAGTAAAGGAAACAAGAAACTATCTCAAACACTTTATAATTTAATAGTTAAGAGTATCTTTAGAACTAATTTATGAAATTAAAATAAATACTAGAAAATTTACTTAATGTAACCCGATTAATGCCAGCCAGCTAAAACTTCAGCAGAAAGAGCTATGGGCGTGGGGAGTTGGTGATAAACCCAGTACCTACTGTTCCGTTTAACTAAGTTAATTTAAATAAAATATTATTAATCTCAAATTAAAGATTTTAAATAAGTAACCTTCCAGTTATTAATACGATTAAACAGTAAATGGGCGCCAGGGACAATAAAGGTCCCGGATCCTGGAGCCGACGAAGGTGTCCAATATTCTTCCGGAGGAACAAATAATGTCGAACCCAAGATCCTCAATTAAATTAGGTTGAAGACCGGTTTCAAGTGAAGAAAACCGGACTAGGGTAACTAACCGGTTCTTACAGAAACCGTATTAAAAATTAAATAAATATTCTTAGGAATATAAAAAAAACCGTCCCGCCTGCGCTATCGCAAGACGGACTCAGCCAGCCGCACAGTCGTCTCCGCAGGAGGCTTCAAGCGTGCTCGAGGAACGGGTCTCGCGTCCAGGCCCCAGACGTTCCTCTAGATCCTGGCGGCGAGACGAATCTCTCGAGGTGCCTCTCGGTTGAATTATGGAGAAAGCACTTGACTGCAAGTTCCTTGGCCGGCTGTAAAGTAGTCTGCGTATGCGCAAATTGGAATCCTTTTAAAACACGATACAAGCTAAGTGTTTTCACTCCTGCGTGTCAAGGGCGAAAGGGCTGCTAACATGATTCCTTATTATTGTCATCGATTGCAGACCGGAACTCGACGGAGCATTTCGAAAACCTCCCGTAATGCAGGTAAAATGATTATAAGATCACGGAAGATAAACATTACACCATGATACTTTAATTCTTGAAAATCACTAATAACTACACAACGTGACGTTTAAACGCTGAAACTATAAGAATCTTCATGGTCCAGGCCCACAAACAAATTATTTGTAATATCTAATGCTAAATCTAGTTTAATTTGGGGTAATTATATTGGAATAGCTAGTCGGGAAATTTCTAATCTATCACCTGGCCACATTATGTGTCAAAGACTATGCACAGATTAAAATCGGATTCCTAGACAAAGAAGTTTCTAGAAATAAGTCCCTAATGAAAAAATACTTTCATTTCCGTTTACGGTTATTTAGTTTATTATGAATTTTTACTGAAAGCTGAAAATAATGAAGTATTGCTCCATACGATATTATTTCGATGGTTATAAATCAATATGTTAAAATATCGATTAGACTACAACTCTTAATCGGCGACCACCAGATGTCGCACTAACTGTCAGAAACTGACGTTCGACTGAATGACATTTGAAGTGTAAATAAACAATATTTCTTCTAATTTATTATGAAAACCTATTTAATAGGTTTTAGAATAATAATTTATTGTGTTTAAGTGATAACTAAAAAGTCCAGTGACAAAATACAATTGAAGGAATGAGTTCTTCTATCAAGTGCAGTACAAAGTCAAACTACAATGAAATATATTACTCGGTAACCTCAAAATGTTCTACAATATGTTTTCAGGTAAATGCTACTTTACTTATTAGTAACGCAGCTGTATAGGTATAAAAAAACAACGTAACAGTACCTCCCCAACCACCAGAGATTTGACCCACTGGGGCAAATCTCGAAGCTGGCCCTCCAGCGTCAAAACAGACTCCAAAGGACTAAGTACGCTTACAAAAATCTACAACGTTTATGCCTGAAAACAGGAACAAAGAAAGAAAAGCAAAAAAAAAAAATATGGAAGCCGGTGTACGATTTCTAATATTATACATAAATGATACTATAAAAGTAGTTAAGGTATATACATAAACAATACAGAATTCTTGTTACACTTCAAATATAGAGTAACAGACCGCTCTATTTAGGCGTCATTGCAGTAGGCTTTGTTTGTCGGGTCTGCAATTCCGCCCGTGTTTTATGGCTTATTTTTAATTATCCATGTAACCTATATAAAATATACTAACTATTTCTCTTGGAACGAGTCTAATCCATTTACGAACATGTAAAAGACAAGCTCCAAAGAGAGTATAAATGTGTAAATAAGTAATATCCTAGTCTGACCTACTATATTTATATAGGAGAGACCACCCTACTTCATCGTACACCACCTTTCACATCTTAAATGAGTAGACAGCCGATAACAATGCTAAGCTGGAAAAAAAAAATTCACTAAAAGAAATTAAAACTACAAATTAGTGAAAATTGGCTAACCGTCTACAATTAAGGAATGTGACGGTTATTCAGCCCCTAAAAAAAATACCATCTTAAACGAATTCCATCAATGCAGCCTACACGCCCGCCATTATGGCCTCCAATCTCAGGACTATAATTATGCTGCCTTACCAGCAATCCGGAGGTTTATACACCCCACAGGGGTGTCACTCCCGCAACAATCATAGACCACCAACAACCTCCAAACAATCGCCTTAACTTAACCTAAATATAGTTCACAAATGTGAACACAGTTAGAACCTGTGTATCACTACGAACCGCAAAAACAGTGTTAAATATATTTAATCACTGTATTCTAGCACCGTGCATATACAGCAACCAATGCTAAAATAAAAACCAGCAACCTCAAGGCATATACAGCCCTCTAAGGTCACTGCGACCAACAACCACTATTCCAGCACAGTGCACATACCTACAGTCACCAATGCTGAAATAAAAACCAGCAACCTCAAGGCATATACAGCCCTCTAAGGTCACTGCGACCAACAATCACTATTAGGGAATTTAAATTTTAGTTTAAATTCAAGTAAAATATAAATATAAAAAAAAAATTATTCCTCGCCACATGGTGATTTAAAATCCTTGATATGCCATGTGCCAAGGTTTTTACCGGAACTACAGCCTTCTAATTCATACACTAAGGGTGAAAGTTTTTTCCTAACTATACATCTCTCATATTTAGGAGCTAATTTGGCCATAAAGAATTTGGAAGCGTCACTCTGGGGATATGTTTTCTTCCACACAGTGTCGCCTACCTCAAACTCCGCGTGCCTCCGACTACTATTATAATAACGTGCACTTCGTTTATGTGACTTGATAAGCGCGTCCTTTACTTTGTTGAAGATACTATCCAATGCCCCTAGCTGATTGGCATATGAACTGCGGGAAGCGCAAGCCAGAGTGGGCTGTTCAACGGTATCATTGCCGAAGACATCACCACTACTAACTGCCTCTCTGCCATGTACTAAGAAGAACGGGGTAAAACGAGTAACTTCATTTGTGGAGGTGTTCATGGCGAATTGGATCTTCGAGATGTTAACATCCCAGGATCGATGATCATCCTCCACGAGAATTGATACCGCGGTCATTATGGTACGGTTATAGCGTTCCACGGTGTTCACGCTTGGGCAGTAACGAGGTGTGAAGTGAACTTGAGGTATTTTGTACCTCTCCAGTAGTGAACGAATCTCGTTACCCGTAAATTGCGTCCCGTTGTCTGCTATAACCGTACGGGGTATACCGTGTACCAGGAAAATGCCGTCTTCTAGTTTCTGTGCTATAGATTTACCAACAGCTCTACGTAAAGGAAACAGTAAACAGTACTTCGTAAAACAGCACACAACAACTAAGAGATATGTGAATCCCGCTCTAGACCGTGGCAACGGACCTACCAAGTCAATGCTTATGGTTTCAAATGGCTTGGAACAGTCCTTCGCATCACCTAAGAGACCGGGAGGAGGCAATTGTGAGTGTTTATATGCGGCGCACTTATCACATTTACTAACGTAGCTAGCCACATCTTTATACATGTTGGGCCAGTAGTATCGGAGTGCAAGTCTCTTATAGGTTTTAAACACCCCGAAATGTGGCGATAATTCGCCACTATGGTGACTCTTTAACAATTCTAGTCGATTGCCCTCCGGTACTACCTGCTTCCAATCATTGTCACTAGCTACCCCGAATTTATTTTTTGAATATCGGTAAAGTTGATCCCCCTTAATAATAAAGTTAGGACACGATCTAGGCGTACTAACACATTTGTCCCACAGCCCTTTAAACCAAGTGTCAGTATCGGACACTTTAATTTCCAGCACCGGAACGCCACGAGACAAGGCATCTGGAACCACATTGTCCCTGCCTTTGCGGTGTTCAATGGTAAAGTTATAAGGTGATAACCGACAACCCCAACGGGCTAATCGACCAGAGGGATTGGTTAAATTAAAGAACCATTTTAAGCTCGAGTGGTCGGTTATCACTTTAAACGCAGGACCGCCTTCCACATAAGGACGATAGTGTTCTACAGCGAAAACTACAGCGAGGGCCTCACGCTCCGTTGCTGAATAATTGCGCTCCGCCGGATTAAGCGAACGACTGCAGTAGGCTATTGGGTGCTCCTCTCCATTTATGACCTGAGTCAGAGTGCCCGCTATCCCAAAACTGGATGCGTCACAATGAATCTCAAAAGGTTGGGAGAAATCTGGACAAGCCAATACCGGAGCAGACACCAATGCCTCTTTCAAGGTTGTGAACGCGGTTTCTGTCTCAGCCGTCCACTCAAAAGGCGGCGCTTTTTTGCTAGTACTCGTTAGCGCGTTTAAAGGGGCTGCTATCGAGCTAAAGTTTTTAATAAAACGTCTATAGTAAGAGGCCGTTCCAAGAAACATTTTCACTTCCTTACGAGTTTTAGGGGTTGGAAAGTCGACAATTGACTGAACTTTCGACGGATCAGTGTGTAAGCCATGCTCGTCCACTCTGTAACCTAGATATTTTAGTTCTCGACGAAAGAAACAGGACTTAGGTAAATTAATTGTCAAATTAGCCTGCCTTAATTTGTCTAAAACCCGTTTTAGAAGTGAAATGTGCTCCTCGAAGGTTGATGAGCAAATAATTATGTCATCTAAGTAGACGAAGACCTTATTACCGAACTCCGGGCCGAAAAGTCTGTCCATTAATCGCTGTTGGGTGGCTGGTGCTCCTGTCAACCCAAAGCACATAACTTTAAATTGAAACAAACCTCGCCCGGGAACCGTGAACGCGGTTTTTTCTTTGGATGAAGCGGAGTCCAATTCTATTTGCCAAAATGCAGATTTCAAATCAATCGACGACAGGTAACGCGCGTCCCGCAACTGGTCTAAGATGTGAGAGACGTAGGGTAGTGGATACGCATCTTGCTTGCTGACCGCATTCAGCTTTCGGCTATCCAGGCAAAATCGCCATTCCCCATTGGGTTTTGGAGCCAGTAGAACCGGGTTATTCCACGCGCTATTGCTAGGTTCCACTACTCCCATCTCCAACATCTCATCCAGCTGACGGTTAAGTTCCTTGAGGCGTTCAGGTGACAAAGGATAATACCGCTGTTTAATAGGAGGAACTTCTCCTGTGTCTATTTTATGACGCAACAGATGGGTACGACCTAATCCTTTAGCCTCAAAGGAAACCTTTCTAAAATCTTTAATTAATAACTCCGCTTCATTCTTTTGATCCGGTGTTAATTCGTCAAACGGCTGTAGGTGCCTAACCTCCGAGATGCATGTATGACCTCTATTGTTTTTTAAATATTGTATAGGTAATGTATTAAAAATTTTTGGCGCCAAATTAAAAGCCTTCCAAAAATCAACACCAAAAATCACCGGTGTGGTAATGTTTGGAATAATATAGAACTTAATAACCTTAGTCACTCCCATGAGAGTCACTGGTAAAAATAAATAACCCTCCACGGATGCCCGCGAATCATTGGCAGTTACGATGCTGCCCAACTGTCCATCGGCGTGAAGAGTAGCACCAGCCCTTATAAATTGTTGGCCAGCATCGGAACCCAACACCGAAATGCAAGAACCCGAGTCGAGTAAACCGTAATAATATTCATCGTATATAGAAACTGTTAAATGTGGACGACTATCGTCCGTAGTCTTATAACGTACTGTATCTACCCTTAGTGTATTAAGAAATAATTTTAAAAATTTTAAATAATTGTCCCAATCGGACTTATCAAAATTTTGGCTGTAGTTCCGTAAAATTAGTTTTTTGAAGTGCAGGTTGGACAGGACTGAGCAACCTTCTGCTTTTTACTGCACGTAGGGCACGATGGTGCACGTACGCCCTTCTTGCCGCAACGGTAACACACAATTTCCTTAGATTTGCATTGTGATAACGAATGCCCCTTAACCCTACAACGAACACAGAACAACGAACCAGAATCAGTTTGCACGGCTTCAATCCTGTGAGAACCTTTCGGGGGTTGGTATGCCAAGTCTGCTGCCACAAAAGAAGACGTAGGTTTGGGCGGCTCGTGGAACTGAGCCCTGCTATGGAAACCTAGCTCCAGTTGTCTACACTTCTCTTTTAACTCGTCCAGCGTGTTGACAGTCATTATTGACAACCCCGACGTGTATTCCGGTCTCATGTTGTACTTGATCCGTGCTAAACGATCGCGTTCCGGAACCCTGTAAGAAAGCCTATTGAAAAGATTCTCCATGACCGCTATATATATACACGACAGCTCAGTCGACCCTTGCGTCCTGTTCGTTATTTCAGAAAAGAGACGCATATCATAATCTGGCGGAGCGAAAGCTGTGAGTAACTCCTTCTTCAGCTCCGCCCAATCACTAACCGACCCTTTTATTCCCCTGTACCACAATAAGGCTCCGTCCGAGAAAAGGTCTAGAGCAGATTGATGTAAGGAGGCTTCACTAATTCCTCTGGCCTCGCAAAGCTCCTCAAGACGCTCAATAAACGCTTTCACGCAACCTGTACCGTCGAATTTATGACCCAGGGTTTTAACCGTCTCTTTCCTGCAGGAAACGATGACGTCCTTCGTCTGTAAATTCGACAGTACATTCGGTGTCTCCTCGGCGGAAGTAAATGACTGATGGAAGCTCGCGTTAACCGAATCAATTTTTGATAAATAACCGCTAAGCTGCTTGTCAACGGCTGCATAATCTGTACTAAGATCAGTGGGGGGGGTAATCCTACTCAAACGATGAAATAGATGGAAACCTAAAGCCTTTGCGCGGTTGAATTTTTTAAAACTGGAGGGGTACCTATCTAGTACTTCACCAATTTCTGGCAGTTTGTCCTTAATGGCTTTTAATTCAGTTTTAGGGTCCATATTTGTCTCCACAATATCGTCGGAACACACCAATTTACCGAGATCCCTAATTTGAACCCGTAGTTCCTCTACGGTTGAAGCGGGTTTCGCGTCTCGGACCAGTACTTCATATACAAGCTCGTCTTTGCGTAGTAAATTAAATGAAATGGGTCGTTCCATTGTGTGAAATTAAAAAACAGTGAAACTTAACTGAAGTCAAAACTGGCTGTCACAATTTACAATCTCGAGCAATGTGTAATTATTATCTATAATAATCGTCGTTACAATATTAGCAGTCTTATAGAGTAAGTATGTATTTTAATACCAGGCTTTTATTTCCATAGACAATCGTCCTGGAGTTTTATTTTGGGACACAGATAAAATAAAATTGTAAAATGTAAATAGCAGCAAGAAGTGTAAAAGGTGTAAAAAGCGTAAAAGTAAATAACAGTGTATATAACAATACAAACATAAACATTAACACAAAAAACAAAGGATTCCGCGCGACGGTTGTTTTTTCTTAAAATTAGAATAACTGGAAGGTTGTAGAAACAGCAGTCTGGGTTGTAAGGTACAGCAATTGACGTAACCTCTATCTCCAACTAATACACACGTTGGTCGCCACTGTTACAAATTAAAATTTGTTGCCTCTGATGGCAACCTATGCAGGTGGTTTGGTGTTGGAAGTAAAGGAAACAAGAAACTATCTCAAACACTTTATAATTTAATAGTTAAGAGTATCTTTAGAACTAATTTATGAAATTAAAATAAATACTAGAAAATTTACTTAATGTAACCCGATTAATGCCAGCCAGCTAAAACTTCAGCAGAAAGAGCTATGGGCGTGGGGAGTTGGTGATAAACCCAGTACCTACTGTTCCGTTTAACTAAGTTAATTTAAATAAAATATTATTAATCTCAAATTAAAGATTTTAAATAAGTAACCTTCCAGTTATTAATACGATTAAACAGTAAATGGGCGCCAGGGACAATAAAGGTCCCGGATCCTGGAGCCGACGAAGGTGTCCAATATTCTTCCGGAGGAACAAATAATGTCGAACCCAAGATCCTCAATTAAATTAGGTTGAAGACCGGTTTCAAGTGAAGAAAACCGGACTAGGGTAACTAACCGGTTCTTACAGAAACCGTATTAAAAATTAAATAAATATTCTTAGGAATATAAAAAAAACCGTCCCGCCTGCGCTATCGCAAGACGGACTCAGCCAGCCGCACAGTCGTCTCCGCAGGAGGCTTCAAGCGTGCTCGAGGAACGGGTCTCGCGTCCAGGCCCCAGACGTTCCTCTAGATCCTGGCGGCGAGACGAATCTCTCGAGGTGCCTCTCGGTTGAATTATGGAGAAAGCACTTGACTGCAAGTTCCTTGGCCGGCTGTAAAGTAGTCTGCGTATGCGCAAATTGGAATCCTTTTAAAACACGATACAAGCTAAGTGTTTTCACTCCTGCGTGTCAAGGGCGAAAGGGCTGCTAACATGATTCCTTATTATTGTCATCGATTGCAGACCGGAACTCGACGGAGCATTTCGAAAACCTCCCGTAATGCAGGTAAAATGATTATAAGATCACGGAAGATAAACATTACACCATGATACTTTAATTCTTGAAAATCACTAATAACTACACAACGTGACGTTTAAACGCTGAAACTATAAGAATCTTCATGGTCCAGGCCCACAAACAAATTATTTGTAATATCTAATGCTAAATCTAGTTTAATTTGGGGTAATTATATTGGAATAGCTAGTCGGGAAATTTCTAATCTATCACCTGGCCACATTATGTGTCAAAGACTATGCACAGATTAAAATCGGATTCCTAGACAAAGAAGTTTCTAGAAATAAGTCCCTAATGAAAAAATACTTTCATTTCCGTTTACGGTTATTTAGTTTATTATGAATTTTTACTGAAAGCTGAAAATAATGAAGTATTGCTCCATACGATATTATTTCGATGGTTATAAATCAATATGTTAAAATATCGATTAGACTACAACTCTTAATCGGCGACCACCAGATGTCGCACTAACTGTCAGAAACTGACGTTCGACTGAATGACATTTGAAGTGTAAATAAACAATATTTCTTCTAATTTATTATGAAAACCTATTTAATAGGTTTTAGAATAATAATTTATTGTGTTTAAGTGATAACTAAAAAGTCCAGTGACAAAATACAATTGAAGGAATGAGTTCTTCTATCAAGTGCAGTACAAAGTCAAACTACAATGAAATATATTACTCGGTAACCTCAAAATGTTCTACAATATGTTTTCAGGTAAATGCTACTTTACTTATTAGTAACGCAGCTGTATAGGTATAAAAAAACAACGTAACAACAGCCATGATACGATTTTCCATCATGAAGTTCCAGTTCATATCTTCCGGCTCCATCATCAGATCAGTTCGACAGTACCATATTATTGTATTGTCATCAGAACTACATACAGCTGCCAATTTTCATTACTCTACGACCCTTGGAAGAAGGTTAAATTAGTTACGTTAGATTCCATTACATAGTTAGTTACATACAGGTCGACCTAATAAAAACGTGTTAAAAAAAAAATAAGCAACGCAATATTATAAATCATTAACCCTTTCACTCACTCTTTTCGCAAATAATCATGCCTAATGTATTTAAGATGAAAAAAAAAATCACTCACAGACATATCGGATATACATTAAAACCGAGTACCTACATCCCGAGGACAGCCGAACACATCCGAAGCAGTGTCAGCAGTGTCGGTTACGGTAACAGTGGCGCAAGTTACAATAGTTTTTTCCCATCTCAAAAAATGACAAACTCGCCTTTAGAAACTTTTTGAAAATCAAGACACCCATAATATGACAACTTCTTAGTAAGGTCGAAAAACTTATGAACTTGAAAGCTGGTTTTGCTGTCAACAAGTTTTAGGGAAGTCCCACCACGACTTCATTTCAAATCGATTTCCTTTCCACAAAGTCAATTAAGGATTAACAGCCAGACCCAAAACCACAAAACCACATTCACTTCAAATTCAAGAAAAATAAATTACTGCCATTTAATACGAGGCGAAGAATGTCAATTAAAAACATATTATCAATATTTTTACCCGTAAACACTTTAAGTATACCTATACTCAGGGAGTGGTGACGTAAAATACGTTTATTTGCGGTAAACATGACGCAATGAAGAACATAAACAAAAAAAAAATAAGAAAGGGTTGGGGGAAACATGCGTCACATCCACGCAAAACGGCTATCGCTCAGCATTATGCTGCGACCCTATGCAAGACAGAGCCCCAGCGCTGGTTTTCAGCGGTAATGGTGGTGGTGTTTATACCAAACTAACATAAAATAGAAAACTTGTATTTCAGACAAGAGTCCATAGCGTTAGTAAGTAGGTAACATAGGGCAAAAACTATCATCATCATCATCATCATTTCAGCCGAAAGACGTCCACTGCTGGACACAGGCCTCCCCCAAAAGGGGGGGTTTGCCATAATCGCCACGCTTGGCAGGCGGGTTGGCGATCGCAGTATGGTATGGTGGTGGAATGCAAAGAGAACGCTGCTGCCCATTCTCCGGTACGCCCCTTAGTCGCCTTTTACGACACCCACGGGAAGTATGGGGTGGTGCTATTCTTTAAGTCCGGCACCACACAGACCTCAAGAACTATGCAAATAGAAAATAGTGCACGTAAATTAACCATAGTGGAATCCGTTCCGGCCGTTAGTGTGTACATGTTACCGTTTAAATACGGAATACGTTAATATGCGCAAAATTACCGGGTACAATCCTAGTGTGAAATATGTTACCGGCCGAACTGGATTTTAGGACGAACTAGTTTCGCCTAGGCCAAACCAGTTCATTCGCTCGCTCTTGCATCCTATGTCGACGAAACCCCGTGGAGTCCTATTTCTGTGTAAAGAGTTTAAAGTAACCTAACCAAACCTAACCTCGGGGTGACCTTCGCTCGCTCTTGCATCCTACGTCGCCGGTGAACTGGTTTGGCCTAGGCGAAACTAGTTCATCCTAAAATCGGGTTTGACAATAATATACACCAGCAGCACTTGTACACCCCAGTGGCGACTGCAGCCGCCGACACGGGTCGACGACAGCCGTTGACAACGTGCCGCTCATGTATTTGAGCAACTAAAAGTACTCAAAGTACGCGGCGCGTTGTCGACGGTTGCAGTAGACTCTGTCAACGACGCGCGTCACTCGTGTGAATGCAAGTTAATCCGACACTTAAGTCGGTAGGTACAGTATTTTTTTTTTTTTTGTCTTGGAAATCCTACAAAAGGCACCTGACCTCCGGGGAGGAAGGTCGGGGAGTGTGGGATTTTTACCTCACTAAAACCACCCCGGTGATCACCATCAGCACATAGGGGTGGTCCCGGTTCCTCTTAAAAGACCAATTCCGGAACCCCCCCTGGGCAACGCCTGTAAGGCACGCCCCTGGGGAGACTGTAAAGGGGCCTCCCCTGAGCCTCGCTTTGCACGGCAGCACGTGACTACTGTGCCACCGTCTTCCGTCTGTCACTTGGTGGGCGGACAGAGTCCCCACTCTGTGCGCCCGCAGGTAGGTAGGTACGGTCACCTGGAAAAGTGCATGGGTACCCTAATGGCTATTTTCCTGTGAACATTTGAATTCAAGTTTTCTAAAATACACTAGATGGCGTTGGTTTCTTCACAACTGTGACTAATTTACGAAACGTAAGAAAGCAGTTGGGTAGAAACGTATTGAGAAAGGAGTTACACATCTAATATATTTATCTAACTATTACATTACATTTGCTAGCATATGAAAAAATAATAAGAGAAACCGATAGGAATAATTAAGTATGTGCAGTGGCGCCCTCATCGTTTGTTTGGTTATTTCTTACTTACTACTAATAAATTGATATTCAATTTTAACATAGTAGGTTAATAGTTAGGAACAATTTTTTTTAAAGTGAATATTAATTATAAATTGTTTGAATGTTTGAAGAGACAAAAAGAAACTACAAAAATATTTTGTAATAAAAAGCAAAGCAACGCCATCTAGTAACAGTATAATGAAATTTTGTTAGTCGTTAACTGGTTTTACGCTAGACGGCGTCATTTCTCGCTTCACACCATTATATTTCTGAATTAACCATGCACTTTTGCAGCCCTACTATACCTACCTACACACCAGTCACCAAACACCCAAAGGACCACCACCAAAGGAGATAAGTAACCAGGGTCGTCGGATATAGTTGAAGTTTAGTAAGAAACCTATGAATGTTGAATTAATAGAAAACATACAGTTCATTTATCATGTGGGCTCCGTGGCTAAATAATAAGACCCGCACAGGTCGATCGATAAGGTTAAGCTACGCTTGCCGCAGTTGGTCTGTGGATGGGTGACCACCTTTACATACCGAGACCCCTCCGTGGCTCGGAAAGCACGTTAAGCCGTTGGTCCCGGCTGTCATTCGTGGATCTTTGACAGTTGTTGCGGGTGGTCAGAAGCCCGAACCCAGTAACTGGGTTGTGGAGGTCAGGTAGGCAGTTGCTCCATGTAAAATACTGGTATTCACCTGCATCCGGTTAGACTGGAAGCCGACCCCAAAATAGTCGGAAAAAGTCTAGGCAGATGATGATACAGTTCATTTATCAAATTAAATTTCATTCGAAAACTTTCACCGGTTTCTCACTAAACTTCCACTATATCCGACGTCTCTGGTGACCCTGGTTACCTCAATGGCGACAGTACCTACACCTAGTGACTTATTGAAGCAGTTATTGACCATGATTGGTATAACGACTGTATTTATGCCTTGGATAATATAATTTGCGGTAAGGAGCCCAATGACTGGTGTTTATTTTAAAACAGGGGTATTAGGTATCTGTGTACCTAACCGGTAAGAAATACTTACTTGTTTTACTTCATTTTAGTTATTTGGCACAAAGTTTAAATGAGATATATGTAGGTATCTACATGTTATGAGCCAATAATGGAAAAACACCTTTTACATCTTAAAAAACCATTTAATCTTTGCAGCATCACTCGAGTATCCCATTTAAGCCTGATTATGCTAATTGTAATCAATAAATAAATCTAATAATAGGGTGATGCCCTATCTCCCCAAGTTCCAAATTCCCTAAAGCTTTTATTATTAACTAGCAGCGCCCCGCGGTTTCACCCGCGTAAGTTTCGATCCCGTGGGAATATCGGGATAAAAAGTATTCTATGTGTTAATCCAAGAAATGGTCTATCTATGTGCCAATTTTCATCAAAATCTGTTAAACGGTTTACGCGTGATTGAGTAACAAACATCCAAACATCTTCACAAACTTTCACATTTATAATATTAGTAGGATAGGACTAAAAGTCTTGACCGAAATTATGAATAGTAGGTACTGTCGCCGAGTAAATGCTTACATACGTATTGTTTAATGTTATTTATTGACCTCTCAAAAAAAGAAAAGAAAAGGTTATTACGTTTTCTACCCCATTGGTCCTCACCAATGGGGTAGAAAACGTAATAACCTTTTGCAATACTGATAAGTGATAGATAACATGTCGTTATTCTATACATAATAAAGAGAGAGAGAGGGAGTTCTATTTATATGGTGTACATAATAAAGAGTATTCTATTCTTTCTATTCTATATTTACCAAATAGGCGCTCATCAATACAGGTGTGAATGAGTGCGAATGAGAGGGAAGAATTGCTTGCTGGATGCATGCACCTCCAACACAGCCTAAATTATTCACTTACACTCATTTTTCTTTAGAAAAAATCATCTCTCACTCTGAATATATCTCGAAAACATCTTAAAACCCATAGCACAAATTAAACATAGGTACTTATAGAAAACATATCTTTCATAATAAAGTTAATCTTAACAAGGTACTGATTTTATTTTATTCTAACACTTTTGGACACGTCAGTACGAGGATAGGTCAAGTGTGTACTTTATAAATAACTAGCTGCGCCCCGCGGTTGCACCCGCGTAAATGTCGATCCCGTGGGAATATCGGGATAAAAAGTAGCCTATATGTTAATCCACGGTGTCAGCTACCTCCATACCAAATTTTATCAAAATTGGTCCAGCCGTTTGAGCGTGAAGAAGTAACAAACATATAAACACACACACACTCACACACACACTCACAAACTTTCGCCTTTATAATATTAGTGTGATTTCATTTTATATTTTGGGGACGTTGGGAATGAATGTAAGATCAAAAATCATTCTGGGGAACTTGGAACTTGGGGAGATAGGGCATCACCCTAATTATAAAGCTGAAGAGTTTGTTTGTTCGTTTAAACGCGCTAATCTCTGGAACTACCAGTTGGATTTGAAAAATTATTTTTGCTTTTGGTAGCCCAATACTTAAGGAAGGCAATTTAATATCACGCTAAGACCTTTAGGAGCCGAGCAATAAGAAAAAAGTTAGAAAGAACGCGGTAGGTTGGAGGCCCGAAATTTCACGCGGACGAAGTCGCGGGCAGAAGTTAGTAATTATTTATTTAATGTATACATACAACCTATTGTAAAACATTTTTAAAAGAGTAACGGTGGAGTTTCTTGCCCATTCTTCTCCATACGAAACTACCTCTTGGAAGGGGCGACTAGAAACTATTCTTATTTTAGTAAGTTTTGACGTTTCAAAAGTGCCTTTTTGGTGCCTATTTGAAATAAATTATTTGACTTTGACTTTGAGAATCCATTTGATTATTGATCGATTTAAACATAAACAAGGCGCAAATACATAACATCGTTATATCGAGCCTCTTAATTATATAGCTAAGTACTTCAATATAAATGACGATGAAATATAAGCCACGACTAGGGCTGCCAACTTTTTTGTATGAAATATACTAGGAGCGCCCCGCGGTTTCACCCGCATAGCTGTCGATCCCGTGGGAATATTGGGATAAAAACTATCCTATGTCCTCCCCCGGAATGCAATCTATCTCTCTGCCAAATTTTATCGAAATCCGTTCAGTGGTTTAGGCGTGAAAAGGTAACATAGAGACAGACAGAGTTACTTTTGAATTTATAATAATAATATGGATAGTACCTACCTATTTTTGAAGCCATTGCCTGTAAAAATATTGAAGATGGCGAAAAAAAGAAAATTGTAGGTATGTTTTTGGCTACTTTGAGCCTGTAATAAGGTTATTTTTAATTGTGTCATAACCATTCTTACAATCTACACTCTTCAGCTTTTATTAGATTAATACTGGCATTTTGTATTGAAACGAAAATATAATTCAACAACAAGAAAAACGACACAAAACCATACAATTTTTTATATTTGAAACATTATTGTATAAACAGCCTAAGTTTCAATTTTATTTTGCAGCCAAGAATTTTTTTATTAAAAAACAACGTTAGATGTTGGAAATATAGTATTTGGACCTCTAATATAGCAGGATACTATATTATATATTAGGGTTGGCAACCCTGGGCCACGACTCACCATGTATAGCCACTAGCCAGTATTCGCCAGTTACAGTATTATATTATCTGTGGTCAAGGTCAGCTGAACATAATCTCCATAATATTAATCAGGAAACAATAAATTGTAATTAAACAAGTTCCTATTTACCTACCTATATTGTTTTTAATAAATACGTAATGACTGGACAATAGCTTGTTAAGAATTATGTTCTTTATTTTTTATATTAGTCGGTAATGAAGATAATTCTTGAATTTACGCAGTAATTTTATAATTATAATATTGTGAATTACAACAGGGACCCTAAAAAGGAATGAATCATGATGAATCATAATGGACTGTTAAGTGAATCGTATCAAATCTCATTGGTGAAGGATTTTTAAGTTACCATATTTTTTTTGTGCTAAAATACCAATCAATCCAATCCAATCCCAATCTCTTTGATTATACCTCCGAATTGCATCGAAAAAAAAAACATGGACTGTCTTCGCATAATTATGATTCATAATGTTATCCTTTTATGATTCTGCCAAAGTGGCCTTTTTAGGCCCCCAGATTAAGATGTTTAATGTGGTAAGGACCTAAAAATAAAAGCAAATATTCAGTACCCACCTAAGTATACAGAATTGAACGTGATAGAGTGTCAAATCAAAGAAATTTATTTATTGTGACTTATGCAGGAAGATCACAAACTAATTTTAAATACAATCCATACCAATATTATAAATTGGAAAGTAACTCTGTCTGTCTGTATGTTACCTTTTCACGCCTAAACCACTGAACGGATTTCGATAAAATTTTGGCAGAGAGAGATTGCATCCCGGGGAAGGAAGGACATAGGATAGATTTATCCCGATATTCCCACGGGATCGACACTTATGCGGGAGATACCGCGGGGTGCTGATAGTCATAAATACAAATGAAAAAGAAAACAATATACTTAAAAAGAAAGTAAAAAAAAACAGAAAGGATTAAAAAATATGAGGTCAATAGGCTCCTATCTCAGCATGATG
Organism: Mesoligia furuncula; assembly: GCA_916614155.1. Classification (NCBI taxonomy): domain Eukaryota; kingdom Metazoa; phylum Arthropoda; class Insecta; order Lepidoptera; family Noctuidae; genus Mesoligia; species Mesoligia furuncula. The sequence continues at coordinate 4,935,327 of OU744810.1, forward strand.
CTCCGATAAAATACACCAAATCATGGAAGTAGGTATTCGTAGGTACAGTCAGCAACAAAAGTCGATTAACACTTCAGTTTTTTTAATCTCAGTTATTGAGCAAAATATTAACACCAGTTTTTTAATCTCAGTTATTGAGCAAAATATTTGTTCAAAATTGAATTTTACTTCTGCTGCAATTTTAAACAAATATTTTTACGTATTTTATGTTTTGTTTCGTACAGTCAACAAAGAGATAAGTATGCAGGATCGTCGGATATAGTTGAAGTTTACTAATAAACCGATGGATCTTGTCAACTGAAATTTAATTTGATAAATGAGCTGTTAGTTTTCTATTAATAAAATTATTTTTTATTCGAGAACATCCATCGGATTCTTACTAAACTTCAACTATATCGACGATCCTGCATACTTATCTCTTTTGTTGACTGTAGGTACGTAACAAATCATAAAATACGTTTTATAACCAGTACATAAGTCATCGAAAATCATCTAAAAAGATTAAAAAGTCACGACTAACTTGAACAACGAAAACTTCAATAATTCATAACTTTGTTCAACCAGTTTGTGAACCTTCAGTTTTTTAGACTGTCCACAGAAATCTAGATAAACTAGATTATTATACCAACAAGGCCACCATAACCTAGGTTCTTATCAACTATAATAATAAAAGAAACTATTAAATATTTAGTGTACGCAAACTTTTTGCGGGTACACGGAAGTGACGCAAAAAAAAAATGTTGCAAAACATGGTGGCAGGATCTGTTTGTCACTTAACTTCTTATTGCTCCTAAGCGCTCGAGAAACGTTTTTTGTAACGTAAAGTCATGTTTGTAACTAGTTTATTGGTAGATCGTGACTTGGCAAGCTCGGTTCTCGAAATTAAATGGCGCAGGATAAAAAGCTTGTCGCGTGCTCTTGTTTGGTGTTAGATTGGTTTACTCGAACTTTGCAGTGTGATAGACGTTTTTACTATGTTATTGATCGTTGCCACTGAGAGGCTAGGCTAAATGATAATATAATGCCGCGGTCGGTTTGTGGATGAGTGCCCATCTGTACATAATAAGATCCCTCCGTGCCACGGAAAGCATGTGCTTTCCGCCGCGGCCACGGGTCCCGGCTGTCATTAGTGGATCTTTGACAGTCGTTACGGGTTGTCAGAAGCCCAAAAGTCTGACAACCAATCTTACCAGGGGCTATCGGTTACCCAGTAACAGGGTTGTGGAGGTCAGATAGGCAGTCGCTCCATGTAAATGCTTCATCCGAATAAAGAAAGAAAATACATTTATTTAGCACAGATTAAAACAAACACAATCTATATATATAAAAGAAAGTCGTGTTAGTTACACTATTTATAACTCAAGAACGGCTGAACCGATTTAGCTGAAAATTTGTGGGGAGGTAGCTTAGAACCAGGAGACGGACATAGGATACTTTTTACCTTTTTTTTACCTATAGGAGTAGGGTAGAAGTAGGGTAGGAGTATGGTAGGAGTAGTGTAGGAATAGGGTAGGGTAAGAGGTAGGACACCACGCGAACGAAGCAGCGCCGGGCAGCTAGAAATATTCATATGGCAAAACAAAGTTTGCCGGGTCAGCTAGTACATCAGATAAAAACAAAAAATAAAGATCAAACTAAAAAGTGTGTGTGGGTGTGTGTTTGTGTGTGAAGCCGACCCCATCATACCTAGTTGGGAAAAGGCTAGGCATTTTAATTGACATCATGTCGTAATTATTTGATGTTCGCCACGAAATCTATACGGTTCTATTATGATAAGCCTTTGGCACAAAATAAATAGACGCGAAATATAAGATGAATAAATAACAATAATTTATTTGTCACATTAACTTATGTTACATTTAGGGCTGATTTTTCCATCGCCAAATAACTTTTATTCGGGGAATAAAATTGACGTTTGACAGTTTTTTGTATGAAATAATTGTCAAAATGTCAAAATTATTCCTCGAATAAAGTTATCAGATGATTGAAAAATCAGCTCTTAGACAGATATACAGGACAATTTTCTTTATAAATTAGAGCTGATACATCACTATGTCCAATTATATACGGTGGGGACGACAATACAACAATAATTTAAAATTCGTATATCGAATGAGTAATGACATTCCCAGTCTGCACACGAAAATTCAACCAAATATGTATAAAAGTATCCAAAAGTTTAGTCACTATACCAAGTCAAAGATTGCCAAAACCGTAGGCCAAAACCCATAGTCGGCCCTTCACTACTAACTAGTTTGTCTGAAAAAGAAAACACTTTTAGGATTTATTTGTAATATTTCGATGAAATGAAATGAAATGAAATGAAATTTATTTGCTAGAATTGTAGTACATTACAGATGGTCGTTTGTTTTAAGTTTCTAAAACAATTCGCTAAAACTAGCATGCAAAATTATTGATAACATGAGTTAATAAATGAAGCTAATAAAATTGGTACATATATCATTGTTATTAATTAGATTTAAATGTCAAGTATTTGTCAAATTGTAATAGTTACATGTCAGTATGAATCTTTAAAGTCTAAATACTCCTTCACAGAATAGAATGATTTTTCTATAAGCCATTTGAATAACGATGTTTTAAATCGATTGATCGGAAGTTCCCTATACGATTTTGGTAGTTTATTAAATATCCTTATGACCATTGGAAAGCAACTTCTATGGTATAAGTGGCTTTTCATCGGAGGAATAATTAATCTGTCAGGATATCTTGTCTTAAACGTAACAGTGTCTCCAAGACGTTGAAATAAGTCGAAGTGCATTTTAACAAATTTACAGCATTCAAATATATACATACCGGGAACAGTTAATATTTTCAGCTCTTTAAACAAAGGTTTACATGAAGTCAATGGTGGCACATCACAAAGAGCACGGATACATTGTTTTTGGGCTATAAATACCCTATTAATTAGAACAGAATTTCCCCACAGCACAATTCCGTACCTAATGTTTGAAGCTACATAACCATGATACGCTAGGAGGGCTGTTTTGAGGTTAGCTATTTTACAAAGTCTCCACAAGGCAAAAGCGAATCGATTTATCTCATTTGTGACCCTTAGGCAGTGAGGTTTCCATGTGCAGCCACTGTCCACTGTTATACCAAGAAAAATGGCCTCGTTTGCTTCTTTAATTCTTTGATCGGAATAAGTGATCTGAAGGTCAGAAACAGATTTTCTATTGTAGAATTGAACGATGGAGGTTTTATCAATGTTAACTTTTAGGTTGTTATTATTCAGCCATTCTATAATAGCATTAACGGTTTCGTTAATTTCAGTATTATAATTAAGCATTTTATTCTCCGTGATAACCACCGCAATATCATCCGCAAACAGAGAGTAGAAATGATTAGTAACGTTTGGTAGATCGTTAATATATAACAGAAAGAATAAGGACCCTGTAACGCTACCTTGCGGAACTCCTGTATTGTTGCTCCTAATGTTTGACTTACATAATATTTCTTCTTTATTTGGATTTATTTTGGTAATGGCTGTATATTGAGTCCTGTTTGAGAGATAACATTGCAGCCACTTCAATGCCAGACCGCGAAAACCGTACATTTCACATTTAGTTAGCAGAATACTGTGATCAACAAAGTCAAAAGCTTTGCTCATATCAAAAAACACAGTACAGGTTCGTGTATGTTTATCAACATTTTCTGTAATTTTTGACAGCAGTTTAAAAGCTGCTAAAGTTGTTGATTTGCCTTTTTGGAATCCATTTTGTTCGGCTTTCAATATTTTATGCTTAGTCAAGAATTGAGTCATACGAGAATGCATAATCTTCTCAAATACCTTAGACAAAACTGGTATTAAGGCAATTGGGCTATAATTGTTTAAATCCGTGACGTCACCTTTTTTAAAAATCGGTTTAATTATGGAGGTTTTTAATTTCTCCGGGAATGTGCCCTGAGAGAATGACATATTAATAAGGTACGTTATTATTGGAGTGGTCAAAGTTGCAGTGTGTTTTAAGATATGTGTCGGGATCTCATCATATCCGACAGAAGACGTATTGTTTAATGAGTGTATAGTTCTAAATGTTTCATCATTATTAACTGGATAAATGAAAAAGCTTGCATTGAGTGGTGAAATTAAATGACGATGTCCCCTTGTAGATTTTGTCCCTTTTTGTTTGTCGGTCATCTCGATAAAATAATTATTAAACGCGTCTGCAATGTCATTAGCATCCGTCAAAATATTATTATTAAGTTTTATTTTTGTAATACATTTTTTATCATTATTTGAATTTGTCATTGTATTTTTTTTAATTAATGTCCAAGATGCTTTACAAATATTCCTTGATTTTTTAATATATTTTACATTGAATAGTTTTTGCGCTGCAAAGATAATTTTTTTAAATAGTTTATTGTATTTTCTGTAATTAGTTTTACCTGATGTTTTGAATTTATAATACCTAAATCGCAAAGTTCGCTTTGTTGCGCAAGATTTTTTTATTCCTCTAGTAATCCAACCAGAGTTTTTATTTGGTTTGTTTGTACATTTCCGTTTACATGCTGGAAAACATAAATTGAAGAAGAGTATAAAAGCATCATAGAAGGTGTTAAATGCAGTGTTAAAATCCTTTTCCGCATATACATCCGACCAGGACATATTAGAGAGACAGTCACAAAACTTTTTTAAATTTTCGGAACAATAGTCACGTTTGAATACGTACCATACCGTAAGAGGTTTTATCTTTTTGGAAGTAGGGATGTATAAGATTTGTGCAGTTTCATGATCCGATAAACCAAGTTTGAGAACCTCACTCGAAGCTTCCGAGATGTTACTAATAAATTGATCAAGGCATGCATTCGCGCGAGTAGGTTCATTAATATGTATGTTGTAGTTATAATTATGAACTATTTTCTGAAATTCAGTCAACACTTTACTCTCTTTAAGTGAATCGATATTGAAATCTCCCGTTATTATTATTTTCATTTTTAGTCTGCGTCTTAGTGTTGTAATTAAGTACTCCAAGTTACGAAGAAAAATTTCAGGATTTGATTTTGGTATTCGATAAATACATACAATTATACATTTATAAAGTGGAATTTCAATTCCACAGCATTCAAATGACCGTTCAATGCACAATTCAGTCAGTAATTGAACTTTTTTAGTTTCTATATACTTTTTACACAGTATAACAACCCCACCACGTCTTTGGTTTGGTCTGGAATAGAAATCGGCTAGCTTAAAACCTTTCAGAGATAAGTTAGATTCCTCTCCTGATCTGAGAAAACTTTCAGATAGGCATATTATGTCTACGTATACGTTTTTGTTTAAAAGTTCGCAAAGAGAAATTTGAAGAATGTCAACTTTACTAAGTGCTCCCGCTATATTTTGATGCAATATAGTTAGGTAGGTTTCAGATTCGCCTTGACTACCAAAAAAATATCCTGTTTATCTGAATTAGTTGATTTAATTGAGTTGAGAGGCGACTGATACATAAGCGCATCCTGAGATAATAATGCTTTTGGTTTATTTATCCGAGAAAAATAGTTAAGAATCGATTGCTGGGTGCATTTTTTTGAAGAAGTACCGTTTTTACCGCTGTTGTGCTGTGCCACCTTATTAATAGTGTTATATTTTTTAGATCGGGGATTAGCATGTAAATTATTATAACTAAGGAATTTTTCATTATAGTCCATACAGTCAATTAGATAATTCAATGTATCGCAGGTCTCCTGTAATAAATCCTCTGTAGAACCGGTAACATTAATGAAGTGGCAGTTCGGAAACCTGTTACATATTAATTTAAATTGTTGGTTTTACATACGTTCATTCAGGTAACGATTCTTCATTACGTTGACCAGAAAAACAGTATTTTTTTGTAGTTTCTTTAAGACATAATACAAATCGCATATGCTGTTTGTCGGATTTGTGTCGTTTTCACCGACACATAGTATTATTTTGTCTTTTTCAGACACTATGCTACTATCACAACCTTTTAATACCTCATCCGATTTGGCGTAATGTTTCGTGATGCTTGACACAGAGTATTTTTCATGCTTGGTGCCATCTCTTGAGTTTATGAGTTTAGAAGCCAGTCCACTACATTGTTGAGTACCATATATCAGAATTTGCCTCTTAGAATAGTCCTTATTATTTATACTGTTCATGGTCAACGAATTTTTGTCACAAGTTGACACAGGTATAGGGGTAGTTGGTTCAGTGAGTTTTACTACTCGAGTTTCCCCTACTTCCGTGTTTTTGTAAGGATAATCCACTACGCTTTCCGAGGTGACTTGATGATTGCATCGCAAAATGGAAGGACTTGATGTCGAGATCTTGTCTTCTACTAAATTATTAGGTGGAAAGGAAGGGGATTGATAGGTGGTGTTATTTAAAGATAATGAATTATCTAGACCATTTGTGGTGAAATTAATTCTTCTTTTCATTAACTTTTTTTTGCTACTGTTCGCCGAGTTTGTTTTAGAAGTAGATGAACATATTTTGATTAACTCTTTAATTTTCAAATCTTGTTCGATAGTAGTTTGCTTTAATGATTTATTTTCTAATATCAATCTATCAATCTCATTATCTGCACATTCCATTTTCAAGTTCAGATTGTCAATAGTGTTCCTTAATTCGGTTATGATTTCATCATTTTGTACTGTGGATAAATCCGGTAAACTTCTCATTATATTCGAATCCACAGATAGCAGTGAGCTGTTGTTTTCGCATGGTAGTGATTCCCAGGAAGTTTCTTTACGGATGGTTTTTACGTAAAGTTATGTTAGAGTCCATCATGTTACAAGTTTGTATTAGGTAACGCCCTCTATGTTAAAGAGTATAAAACAACTTCTGTTTATTCGAAAATAGATGTCGCTGTATTCAAGAAATGACTCAATGGTATGTAGCAACACTGATAAGATTTGGCAACACAGTGTGATCAGTAACACGAATTTGAATATTGCATGTCATTTGTCATCTGTGATCTTTTATGAGTGCAATGTTAACAAATCATTAGTTTCGCTCAGACCAAATATAAGTAGATTCCTTCGTTATATTTTACATTACAATGTATATTAGGGTCCGTTTCATGTTTGATACGTTATATTTACGGTCATATCCAAGTTCTGTCTGTGTGTTGTTGACTAAAGTTGATTTAAGATATTGTGTTTCTAAGAATGAGTTTGCACTTTAGTGTCTTTTTTTTTCACTGAAAGTTTATTGCACTATATTTCAAAATTGGCTTCTTAACAGTTATCACAAACATTTGCCTACCTTAGTTGAACTATTCACTATACTTTTAATAACTTATTTACACTAAATGTCACTGTTTATATTTTTATTATAGATAAATACGCGGAACTATTATTTTCGTGGTGGTCAGCGCCATCTGTCCACTCGGAACCCGATGTTAGGGTTTATTTGAAATATTTCGATGTCAGGATTTATTTGAAACATTTCGATGTTAGGATTTATTTGAAATATTTCAATGTTAGGATTTATTTGAAATATTTCGATGTTAGGATTTATTTGAAATATTTCGATGTTATGATTTATTTGATAGTTTCGAAATACTCCAATGCATTAGTATTGCCAGTGTTTACATTTATTATCGTATTGTCGACCCCACATCATATAATGAACTTTGATTGGACAAGTTTATATTGACGCAGAGGCGATGAAAGTTTGGAAAACTGATTGTGGTTGGGAACACCGAAGGCAAACGATCTCGCGGTTGTTCACCAACACGATGGACCGATCAGATGAAGGAAACGGTGGAAAAGAAAAGAAAAGACAAAAACCGATGGAGGCGGATCATCCGCTTCAGATGCAACTCTGAAGTCAGCTTCAGAGTTGCATCTGAAGCGGATGATCCGCCTCCATCGGTTTTTGTCTCGGTCGGTCCCTTATTTCTGAGGATCGTGGTCAGCCACGATCCTCAGAAATAAGGGACCGACCGCAGAGAGAGAGAGAGAGATATTGACGAAGTGGTAACCAAAAAAGCCGCCATTTTAATTTAAATATTAAAATTAGTATTTCAAAATTTATAAATATTTCGGACCACCATAATTAGTACCCAATCTATCAATTATATTACGATGTGGTTTTTGCTACAATATAATAGCCACAAAAACACGTATGATTAATAAGTTCGAGCAGTTTTTGCTAGTATTCTTGTTGTAATACTTACGTGATAACCATCACGCGATTTTTTTTTTTTTAAGACTTTAGGTACCTGAATCAAATCAGCACCTAGCAACTATTTTGAAGATCTAAGATTGATACTGAATTAGAAATTGATAAGGCACTGGTAAAGGTCAAGCCTTGTACACTCAGGGAAATTAATTATTAAGCATTGGAATCGTATTACCTAGTAATTGGGCTGTGGAGGTCAGATTGGCAGTCGCTCCATGAAAAATAGGTACTCTTATTCCGCTGCATCCGGTTAGACTGGAAGCCGACCCCAACATAGTTGTGTAAAGGCTAGGCAGCTGATGATGACGTTAATTTGCTATTTATTATGATTTGAGATACGGAAAATTTGAATGGAATGGTCAATTTGCTTACCCATGAACTTCTCTAACTTCACAATACTCTGGGTGACAACATTAATTTATATCTCTAATCTGGAACTCAATGAAGTATCCCATCAATCAACTAAGTAAATCAGGCAAGTTATCATCAAATTAATTCATAACTCACCTCGAACCGCAGTTCACTTGCATACTGTTTAACATGGGACCAATAAAGGCAACAAGTAACTAGTTATTACAACTAAAGTTCAACTAAGTTATAACTTGATTAGACCGAGCCCCTCCGGCAATGCTGCCATATTAAATTCATACTGTTTTGATAACTTGCACATAGCTTAAACTTAAGTCTGGGTGCAGACGACCGACTATTTCGAAACGACGATGCATAAGAATAATCAGCCTATAATGGTCCCACACTTCCCACTGCTGGGATGAGTCCCAGCAGTGGGAAGTGTGGGAACATTCCTTTTTTCAAGCCTGAGGCCGATTAGTAGTTGTCACATGTCTTTGATTTTTGGGTTCTAGGACTTCACATTTTTCAGAGCTGTGGTGATGAAATAATTTACACAATGTAAAGTGCCTTCCTGGTTTCGAACGCACGATCTACATCTCGTAAGTCGGGACCCTTACTATTGGTCTGCCACAGTTCGAAACGACGATGATAAAAGAGGAAATAGAACATTAATAATAGCCTGCTAGAACTTTCGGACGAATTCAACGTATTCTGAAATAGTAAGGAAAAATAACAAAGATAGATACAGCCCGATTCAAACTTTATGGCGTGAACGTGAGGCGAGGCGCTGAGCAGTAACAAATTCACCTGTCAGCGGGGGTGAGGGGTGAGGTACTACGCAGCCCACACACACACACACACACACTTCACACGCACACTTCAGAGCCGCCATACAGTTTGAATAATAATAATAATATGTTTATAAATATATATTTTGTCTGTGTGGTCGGGACTTAAAGAATAGCACCACCCCATACTTCCCGTGGGTGTCGTTAAAGGCGACTAAGGGACGTACCGGAGAATGGGCAGCAGCGTTCTCTATGCATTCCACCACCATACTATACTGCGATCGCCAACCCGCCTGCCAAGCGTGGCGATTATGGCAAACCCCCCCAACTTGGGGTAGGCCTATGTCCAGCAGTGGACGTCTTTCGGCTGAAATGATGATGATGAATATGTTTATTGTACAAAGAGAACACACAAGATTGGACATTATAAACATGATTGTACAAGCAGTGGGCAGAGGAAAGTTGAAGAGCTGGCTCCTGAACTAAGTAAAGGGATACTTGTATCTCAAGAGCCAAAATTCCTCATAAACATTGATTATTACAACAATCAGGTTAAAGTGACGGGCTGTAACATGTTTTGCTTTGTTTTTATATTTTCAACCAAAGCTAACCTACACGAAATTGGGAAACCAAACCACCTATAGTAAAAGTGCGCAGTGCTGCACACCCCCAGCCTATTTCAAGATAAACAAATATCAACTTTATTTCAATAATAATTAAGTTGGTTTCAGAGTGACCAGCACTATTGGAAAATGTTATAAAAATGTTTGAAGTTGTAACGTAAACTGAACTTTGTTGTGTAGGAATTAAAGTTATTTTTCCATTAATTCATATTTGTTTGCATTTTTGGCAAATAAATCGCGAACGCCGATTTGCGATGCGCCCCGAAACTAGTCGTAGCTACGCGTCTACGCCCCGAAGCCATTTCTTTTTCGTAGCGGTGTCCGTAGAAATGTAGCGCTACGGCGTAGCACACAGTAGCGTGTGCTACGAGAAGACGTTCGTGTAGTAACTACGAAACTTTCTTTATTCGTGACACTCAGGTCAATATAATCCTGGATTCTAAGATACAGGTACATAAACCTAGTTTAGAAGTCAGGTTTTTTCACTCTGGAATGCTAACTTAAGCCATTTTTAGACCAAATACTGTATATGCATTTTTTGAGAAATAAAGATTTATTATTTATTATTTAAATAAATAGTTAGTTTTCTGCCACTGTACAAATTTCAACGGGTGAGTGTACAGTCACGAGCAATAATATGTCAACACTTGGCAACTTTCAATTGAAATTTTTTCACGAAATAACGAATGCAAGGTTGAAATACGACACTTTACATAAACCTATGGGTTCGAAAATACTATGTTCGTAATAACATAAAACTTCATTCAAAAATAAAGGAGAAAATCGGCTTTGAATAAAGCTAAGTGTATACACTATATGTGTGTTTATGCTCGTGACTGTACTAAATCTGTTAAAGATGTAGATGGACTGTAGATATACGCATAATTGTATATTTCAATTCAATTCAATTGTTACTCCCTACAAAAGAGACAAATTTAGATAAGACATTAATTTGAATCGGTCGTCTGTATGAGGCTTTAGTCCCTTTCATATTAAAACAATGCGGTGAACGAACTTCGAGACGCTTGTTATGACAACGCAGTATCAATTTGAATGAAGATCTCTCTCTGCCATTATAATTAGATTGCATATTATACATTATTCCATTATAGTTGTACTAGCAGCGCACGCGGTTTCACCCGCATAAGTGTCGATCCCGTGGGAATATCGGGATAAAAACTATCCTGTATCCTTCCCGGGATGCAATCTACCTAAGTGCTAAATTTTATCGAAATCCGTTCAGTAGTTTAGGCGTGAAAAGGTATCATACAGACAGACAGACAGAGTTACTTTCGAATTTATAATATTATTACTAGCTGACCCGGCAAACGTTGTTTTGCCATATAAATTATTTCTAGCTGCCCGGCGCTACTTCGTTCGCGTGGTGTCCTACCCCTTACCCTACCCTTACCCTACCCCTACCCTACACTACTCCTACCCTACTCCTACACTACTCCTACCTTACTCCTACCCTACTTCTACCCTACTCCTAACCTACTCCTACCCTACTCCTAAGCTACTCCTTAAAGTAAAAAAAAGAAATATAAAAGTATCCTACGTCCGTCTCCTGATTCTAAGCTACTTTCCCACCAATTTTCAGCCAAATCGGTTCAGCCGTTCTTGAATTATAAATAGTGTAACTAACACGACTTTCTTTTATATATAATACTAGCTAACCCGGCAAACGTTGTTTTGCCATATAAATTATTTCTAGCTGCCCGGCGGTACATCTTTCGCATGGTGTCCTACCCCTTACCCTACCCTACTCCTACCCCACTCCTACACTACTCCTACCTTACTCCTACACTACTCCTACCCTACTTCTGCCCTACTCCTAACCTACTCCTACCCACTTCTACACTACTCCTACCCTACTCCTACACCCCTACTCCTACCCTACTTCCACCCTACTCCTAACCTACTCCTACCCTACTCCTATCCTACTCCTACCCTATTCCTACCCTACTCCTAACCTACTCCTACATTACTCCTACCCTACTCCTACCTTACTTCTACCCTACTCCTACTCTACTCCTACACTACTCCTACCCTACTCCTAACCTACTCCTACACTACTCCTACCCTACTCCTATAAGTAAATAAAAGTATGAAAAAAAAAAAAAAGTATCCTATGTCCTTCTCCTGGCTCTCAACTACCTCCCTGCCAATTTTCAGCTAAATCGGTTCAGCCGTTATTGAGTTATAAGTGGAGTAACTAACACGACTTTCTTTTATATATATAGATATAGATAGATAGTAAGTATGGATGCTAACAAAGGAGAACATACCTAGTAGGTAGCAATTCCAAATTCCAAGTATCTAGGCTAAATTACCCTAGGCATGCAACCTAGTTTGCTTTTCCTGCAGGCTGTGAGGGAGTTCTCAGAAACAGCCGGGAATTGGTTCTTGGTAATTTGCCATATGTCACATCGCGTGTGTTACATGGTATACAAACTTTTCATGTTAACATTTTCTCATCACCAGCTTTCGGAAATATAGGTTCCGTCACTCCTGAGGGGCGATTCCTGTATTTTTAAGAACGTTTGCATACTAATGATGTCGATTCTGTTGTTCACAAACTATAAGTTCAGTGCATCTTTTTCTTTCCATTTTACTATGAAAAGGACAGAAGATAAATTTCAGTTTAGACCTGTCAAATTAATCAGCGCCTGATGTAAATTGATGTATGTAATTTTAGTAGGCAAGTTTTTAATCACGTCTAAACTTATATAGAGTAGTGTCAGGCGCTGATTAATTTGACAGGACTAAACTAAAATTTTTCTTCTGCCCTTTAATGCAATAGAAAGAAAAAGATGCTCTGAACTTAAATATAGTTTAGTTTGTGAACGAGGGAATCGGCACCAGTCCCTAGATTTTTGACAAGTTTAATTAAACATTGATTGTCGCTGAGGTGAGATTGCCATTCGATTTTGAACGATTTTAATTACGAGAATGGGCCTTCTGGTAAGTTCTCTACGATTCAACAAATTAAGGGGCAAGCGCCAGGGCAGCCCGCGGAATTCAAATTTTCTTTTTTGAATGTACTCGTATAAGCGAATTTAGAGGGTTATATTGTATAAAAATATTATAATTCTGTAAACACATACCTATTACGGTCGCGAATCATATTTTATTCAACATTCAACGTGTCACTGACGTTTTAATTGCAAAAAACGTAAGAAAATTTGAATTTCGCGGGCTACCAAGCGCCAGCGGTACCCCCATAAATGACTACACAAAAAATGTACAGACCAAAAGATGCCATTCATACACGATTGACATGTACAGACGCCAGCACATCAAATTACTACGATCTGTCAAATTTCTTTAACAAATTTTCAACTTTATCACTAAAGCATAAGGTTCAAAGTTGTTTGGGAAAAATTGACAGTTTCGGGTAGCTTGATGTGCTCGCGTCTGTACATTCTATTTTAAAATAACACCGTATTCATTACAGTATGGTAATTCAACACTAATATACAGGGTTATTGGTAAAACATTAACAACCTCTTAAGAGGTCATTGTACTCATTATTATGAACAGCTTTTACTATGGGACCAAACCTAAAATCGCGGGAAAAAAAATCTGCTGTTCCCTACATTTATGTTCATATAACTCGTCAAAATGTAGGGAACAGCTGATTTTTTTTTTGCGATTTCAGGTTTGGTCCCATATTAAAAGCTGTTCATAATGATGAGTACAATGACCTCTTAAGAGGTTGTTAATGTTTTACCAATAACCCTGTATAAACATGTCACACTAATATTATAAAGGCGAAAGTTTGTGAGTGTGTGTGTATGTGCGTGTGTGTGTGTGTGTTTATATGTTTGTTACTTCTTCACGCTCAAACGGCTGGAGCAATTTTGATAAAATTTGGTATGGATGTAGCTGACACCCTGGATTAACATATTATAGGCTACTTTTTATCCCGAAATTCCCACGGGATCGACATTTACGCGGGTGAAACCGCGGGGCGCAGCTAGTAATCATAATAATTATGTTACTAATTCAATAACAACTTATGGACTAACTAGCTTCTACCCGCGACTTCGTCCGCGTGAAATTTCGGCGTATGACCCACCGCGTCGCATCCCCTAACGCCCCCCTGCACTATTCCCTTCGTTTTCGCTTAACGTTCTTTCCGACTTTTTTCCTTTTTTCTCGACTCCTAAGGGTCATAGCGTAATGCTAAATAGCTTATAACCTTCCTGAAGAATTGGGCTATCAAACGCAAAAAGAATGTTTCAAATCCGACTAGTAGTTCCAGAGATTAGCGGGTTCAAACAAACAAACAAACTCTTCAGCTTTATTATTAGTATAGATCATCATCTGCCGAGCCTTTTTCCAACTGTATTGTGGTCGGCTTCCAGTCTAACCGAATGCAGCTGAATACCATTATTTTACATGGAGCGACTGCCTATCTGACCTGCACAACCTTTATAGTGCCTATATAAGGTCCCATTAAAATAGGTGGACAAACTTTTAGGAATCATTCAGGCCACCAAAATAAGGACGATGGTAAAAAAATATAAAAGAAAAACGCATAGATATTCACAAGAAAAATAAAATCAGCTAACGAAAATACACTAATGTGCCAGCAATTTATTATTTTAGGTCATAATAAAATCACTTTATTCGGTGTTTTTTTTTTGCTTGGATATGTTTAGTTAGACGTACTGAGCGCTGTGTTAAAGTTTGTCCATCTATTTTAATGGGACCCTGTATAACCTCCTCAATTATTAGTATAGGTATCTACATAATATGTCTGAAATAAAGATATTTTATTTAGTTTTATCTCTCGGTGTCCCCAAGTGACATTAATAAATAAAGCAGGAGTGAAGCTATGCATATTAATAAACACCTGCTTCCACCCGCGTCTTTTACCACATAAAAAATGCAATATCAAGGGACCATCGGACCTTACTTTTTAAAGTAGCACTCTTTAATGGGAAACGAAATCGAATATTAAACACATCGGCACTCTAATCGAGTAACACACTATCAATCTCAATCTGTCATTTTTAACGATATAGCTGATCCATTGCTTCATATGTTCAAAAAATGCGTCATCGATGGGTGCTCAATACATACACGAATGATGCCTTGTAAAATTTCTCGAATAAAGAAAAGCTTCTTTGGTGTTGCTCCACGAGTATACAATAAAATACCCGATGAAATAAAATGTATGCCATTGCAGAAGTTTAAAAAAACACTTAACGAGTTACTGCTTGAAAGGTCTCATTATACTCTAGATGATTTTTTTAATTACGAATCTCTATAATTATATAAATTGCTGACATAAATTTTAATACTCTACATCAATACTAATCTTTTGACATTAAATTCTGACATGAAATGAAATTGGCTATGAACTGTAATGAAATTTAATTTATATGCATGCGTTAACACAATTAGGTACTGAAATACTTATAATATTATATTGTTATAATTGTAATTTAATAGTAGGTACCCACTCATTTAATTGTCTTTTAATCACATCAATCATTTGTATGTCAATATTGGCAAAGCATAAATGATAAATGATAAATGATTTATTTTCTGTAAGTAGGTTTTTACAAACACTTTTACACGTCATCATATTTTTTAAACTAGATGTGGTCGGCGTTTCCTATCTGACTACTCTGAGAAGAAAGGCCGAAACAAACTCAGAGGTCACAGTCTCTTTTAAAGTCCAGACAAAATCTTGGTCAGATCGTGTGAAGACCATGTAGATTGATGTCTGAAATGGTCTTTTGAGGAAAGAACCACACAGATTGAGCGGACCTGTCCAATCAGTGCACGCATTTGTCAAAAATCGTGCAGCTCGACTCAGAAAAGGAGGAGCTCAACGATTCGACGAACAATACCAAAGAAAGGACATTTGGGTAGGCCGCGTAAATTACTCAAACTGCCAGATCATGATTAAAACTAAGAAGGAAAACAGAAAAAAAAATAACCCACATAGTCCTCACATTCACAATAATTAAATGAAAAGAAAAATAAAATAAAAAATACTTTACAAAGTAAATATTCATGTCATTGTCTAAATAAAATTCATCAATGTCAATGTGTATATAAAAATCCGGACATAATCTTTGAGGACCATGTAGATTAGTGTCTGAAAAGATCTTTTGAGGAAAGAACCACACAGATTGAGTGGACCTGTCCAGTCAGTGCACGCATTTGTCAGTAACCGTGCAGCTCAACTCAGAACTTCAGGAGCTCAACGATTCGACGAACAATACCAAAGACAGGACATTTGGGTAGGCCGCATAAACTACTCAAACTGCCAGACCACGATTAAAATGTAAACAATGACCCACATAGTCCTCACATTCACAATAATTAAAATAATATAATACTTTATACAGTAAATGTACATGTCATTGTGTAAGTAAATAGATACTTAAAAAAAAAAAAAGAAAATATTAAAGTGTAAAAATTGCAAAATAACATTCACTGTCTAAACCTATTAGAGCAGCTCAATCCCAAGCCTTTTTGTCCTCAATATAGTCTTTTACAGAATAATAGGCTTTCTGGCATAGTTTTCGCTTTATAAAAGCTTTGAATTTATTTAGGCTTAGTTCTTGAATGTGGCTAGGAAGTTTATTATAAAAATGTATACATTGGCATCTAAACGAGCCACCTATTTTCTTGAGCCTTGTTGTAGGAACAACAAATTTGTGTTTGTTCCTAGTATTTATGTTATGGATATCACTGTATTTTTTAAACAGATTAATATTTTTATGTGCATACAAAAGATTATCATAAATGTACTGAGAAGGCACAGTCATTATATTAATCTCTTTAAATTTGTCTCTGAGGGAGTGTCTAGGACTTAATTTATAAATAGAACGAATTGCCCTTTTTTGTAAAATAAAAATTGTCTGAATATCGGCGGCATTTCCCCACAACAGAATACCGTACGACATCACACTATGAAAATAACTAAAGTAAACTAAACGGGCTGTCTCTAAATCAGTCAAATCACGAATTTTCCTAACGGCGTATGCTGCAGAGCTAACATAGCGCATAGCGCACTACCAATTTTTAAGATCTTTGTTTGAAATTACCAATGTTTTACAAATAAATTTTTCTATTCTATTCTAATGTGTCAACTCAACAACATTAATTGTATTGAACTGTCAAAATTAACCCATTGCTACTGATAGTATGTTACGCAATTATCCTGATGTTCCCAACTCCTTAATCATTAACGGACTCTAATTGGATTCTAAATTTATATTATGTTAACTTATCTGATTGGAATCATCGTTGTCCTCGAGACTTCGATCAAATTCCACCCCTCCACTCCTTGGCTTTGTTCAATGTTTGCTTTCTCACTTTTGTAAGGAATCTGAAATCTTTTCATACTTGCATCAAACGGTATTTCTCGAAGGTGTTTGATATGGCGGATATTACCGTAGCATTGCCAGATTTTGATTAAATTGAGTCCCAATTTCAGCAAGCAACAACGAAATTTACCAACTGTTTCAGTTTAGTCATGGAATACTATACATTGGTGCCGATTCCGTTGTTCACCCATTCTATATAAAATTTAGTTTAGTCCTGTCAAATTAATCAACGCCTGACGTAAATTGACGTAATATTAGTGGGCAAGTTTTTAATCACGTCTAAACTTGTATGGAGTGGTGTCAGGCGCTGATTAATTTGACAGGACTATATCAATCTTTTTCCAGATTATTACACTTTGTAAACAAGGTTATTACAAATTAGAGGATTATATCCAAGATAAGAATGCTTGGAAACATGCTGGTCCTGCTCCATAGTTTAGACAAAATCAACCTGGTTCCTAATTTAATTTATATTTTTTTAAATTTTATGACATTGATTTTACAATCTGTGACTACAGTGGCTCACAAACTTGTTAAAATTCTAGGAAAATCATCTACTTTTACTATATTTGTAAATATGTGAGCTCTAATAATAATATAATAATAATATCTATCACATAATTGATTTACCTGTCATTGCTTCATTTTAAATTCTTTTTACCTTTTGTGGTAGACTAATTTTATTCTAGGTGCATCGTCTTCACATATAATTATATTATTTAGACAAGACCTTGTAAAACATTTTAAAAGAGTAACGGTGGAGTTTCTTGACCATTATTCTCCATACGAAAACTACCTTTCGGAATGGGCGACTGGAATCAATTCTAGTTGTAGTTTTTGACGTTCAAAAGTGCCTTTAATGTGCCTATTTGATATAAATGATTGGACTTTGACTTTATAGTAAAATTTATCATCTGTCTTTTTCTTAATGAAATGGAAAGAAAAAGATGCACTGAACTTAAATTTAGTTAAGTTTGTGAACAAGGGAATCAGCACCATTGTTTTTAATACTTACTAGTTAAGTTAGTGGTAAGGCGGTGACTGCGGTCAGTAATAGTAAGCTTAAATAGTTTGGTCATGTTGAGAGGAAGAATGTAAGGCGACTAACAAAAGGTACCTATTTACAAGGCAGATCATCATCTGCCTAGCCTTTTCCCAACTATGTTGGGGTCGGCTTCCAGTCCAACCGGATGCATCTGAATACCAGAATTTTACATGGAGCGACTGGCTATCTGACCTCCACAACCCAGTTACTGGGTAATACGAAATCCCTTGGTAAGACTTGTTGTCTGACTTTTGGGCTTCTAACACGCAAAGGTCACGCAGACGAAGTCGCGAGCAGAAGCTAGGAATTAAGCTCTAAGAAGAGCTCACTTAACATGCTTTTCATTGCATAACTTAAATATGTTAGGTACTTCATAAAGCCATCGCAATACGCAGCTTTATTTACGCGCACGTAAACAACTTATAAACTAGATCTCACGATGATTTATATCCAACATAAACAGCGTTTCGCGACACCTGGCTTGATTTACAGGTGTAATAATCATAATAACATAAGCAGATAATTTATAGGCGTTTTACTGAGAAGATATATCGCCTCCTTGCCCTTGGTCTAAATATTAGAGTAGGTACGTTCACAAGCACTAATATGTCAACACTTGGCAACTTTCAATTGCGATTTTTTCGTGAAATGACGAATGCAACCTTGAAATACGACACTTTACATAAACCTATGGGTTCGAAAATACGTTGTTCGTAAAAACCAGTGATCGGAATAGGCAGAGTATATTTACCTAAAGTTTAAAGACCAGAGACGGAAATCGGAGACTTCCTTCTTACTAATTCTTTTTTTTGCCGGTTTTACCGGAACTTTAATTATGTAACTTTCAATATCTTATTTTATCAATAACATTATGCTTTAATAAATCGTAATCAATGTTTTGATAAATAAAATAACCAATATTAAAAATAGATAAAAAAAAAACAAATAAAAATAAGATAAAAAAAACTGGCCAAGTGCGAGTCGGACTCGCACACGAAGGGTTCCGTACCACAAGGCAAAAACGCCGAAAAAAACATGTTTGTTATATGGGAGCCCCCCTTAAATATTTATTTTATTTTAATTTTATTATTTATTATTAAAGTTAAAATACAACTGCGTATTTTGTGAATATTTCAAGTGCCTACCTGTTGCCATTTTTGATATCGAGCAAAAAAGGGCAAAAAAATCGCGTTTGTTGTATGGGAGCCCTCCTTAAATATTTATTTTATTTTGTTTTTAGTATTTGTTGTTATAGCGGCAACAGAAATACATCATGTGTGAAAATTTCAACTGTCTAGCTATCGCGGTTCTTGAGATACAGCCTGGTGACAGACAGACAGACAGACGGACAGACGGACAGACAGCAAAGTCTTAGTAATAGGGTCCCGTTTTTACCCTTTGGGTACGGAACCCTAAAAAGATAAAATAAAATAGATAAATAGATATATTTTTAATATTGGTTTATTTAGCATTTATAATGTTAATGATAAAATAAGGTCTGCTGGAAGAAATTTCTTAAGAAATAAGCAGTACCTTTGTACTCAAATTATAATCATGTCATATCTCTATGTATTTTACTGTGTGTACATAAATTATAAAATAAATAAATAAATAAGATATTGAAAGTTACATAATTAAAGTTCCGGTAAAAAAAAATTTGTCACAAGGAAGTCTCCAATTTTCGTCCCTGCGGTGCTATTCTGTAAAAATCTCACCGTGAAAACTTAGGTGAAGTGAGCGTGGAGTAAGCTGTCAATAGTGTAAATTCCTAGCAAAAACAAAATCACTTCACCTAAGTTTTCACGGTGAGATTTATACAGAATCGACCGGCTGTTCTTTAAACTTTAGGTAAATACTCAGCCTATTCCGATCACTGGTAATAACATATCATTCAAAACTAAAGGAGAAAATTGTCTTTGAATAAAGCCAAGTGTCATCATAGGTATATAGTTATGCTCGTGACTACACGCCTGTACCCCCATCCATAAACTAGCGGATAATTGCGTAACACTCATTGCGTGTGCTTTCATTCTGACAGTTCAACAACATTCATTGCGTTATTTACGTTGTTGAGCAGACTATTTACGTTGTTGAGCAGACTATTTACGTTGTTGAGCAGACTATTTACGTTGATGAGCAGACTATTTACGATGATGAGCAGACTATTTACGATGATGAGCAGACTATTTACGATGATGAGCAGACTATTTACGATGATGAGCAGACTATTTACGTTGTTGAGCAGACTATTTACGTTGTTGAGCAGACTATTTACGTTGTTGAGCAGACTATTTACGTTGTTGAGCAGACTATTTAAGTTGTTGAGCAGACTATTTACGTTGTTGAGCAGACTATTTAGGTTGTTGAGCAGACTATTTACGTTGTTGAGCAGACTATTTACGTTGTTGAGCAGACTATTTAAGTTGTTGAGCAGACTATTTACGTTGTTGAGCAGACTATTTAGGTTGTTGAGCAGACTATTTACGTTGTTGAGCAGTCTATTTAAGTTGTTGAGCAGACTATATAAGTTGATGAGCAGACTATTTACGTTGTTGAGCAGACTATTTAAGTTGTTGAGCAGACTATTTACGTTGTTGAGCAGTCTATTTAAGTTGTTGAGCAGACTATATACGTTGATGAGCAGACTATTTACGTTGTTGAGCAGACTATTTATGTTGCTGAGCAGACTATTTTTTCGAACATATGAAGCAATTGGATTAGCAATACCTATCCTTCAAAAACATTCAGATTGATATTGATACCTAGTATGTTACGCAGTTCAGCAAGATATTATAAGGTCCCATTAAAATAGATGGACAAACTTTTAGAAATAATTCAGACCACCAAAATAAGGACGATGGTAAAAAAAGATACAAGAAAGACGTATAGATACTTACTTACAAGAAAAATAATCAGCTAACGAAAGTACCTACACTAATAATTTATTATTTTAAGTCAAAATAAAATCACTTTAAACAGTGTTTTTTTTTTTTTGCTTGGATATTATCGGTTAGACGAACTGAGCGCTGTGTTAAAATTTGTCCATCTATTTAACGGGACCCTGTATGTGTATACCATTCCTCTACAAATTCCCCATCAAATAAATCAAAATGATAATAAAGGATAATGGTACAGGATATCCTCCGGCGATTGAATCGCTTTCTGCAAATCTGTACTTTCCTTTGATTGAATTATCGTAGTACCAGCTGCGCCCCGCGGTTTCACCCGCATAAATCTCGACCCCGTGATTTCTAATATAATTCAATCATGATTCGAAAGACACGTGGCGCCATCTATTATCATAATAACGTTATTGTTGTTTTCCTCGGGAACAGCACTATTTTTCGGGAAGAAAGGTACCCTATGTCCGTTTCTGTACACCTGACAACGTATATGCAAAATTTCAGGATGATCGGTTCAGTGGTTTAGGCGTGAAAAGGTAACAAACAAACATACTTTCGCATTTATTCTCATAATAGATTTTATTATCATAATAGATGGCGTCACGTGTAGTTAGGATTAAGGGTTCATCCATTCCTGAACCGATCCATTTATTTTTTTGTATACGTAATGTGTAATCAAACCCGCACTGGGCCCGCGTGGTGGATTAGGGCCCACCTCCTCTCACCGAGAGGAGGCTTGTATCCCAACAGTGGGAACACTATAGGTGGAATAAACCAATGTGTAATCATGTAGATAACTCATTGGTTACTGTTCGTGTAGGTATATACAGGGTTATTGGTAAAACATTAACAACCTCTTAAGAGGTCATTGTACTCATCATTATGAACAACTTTTACTATGGGACCAAGCCTGAAATCGCGAAAAAAAATCTGCTGTTCCCTACATTTTGACAAGTTAAACGAACATAAATGTAGGGACAGCTGATTTTGTTTCGCGATTTCAGTTTTTGTGCCATAGTAAAAGTTGCTCATAATGATGTGTACAATGACCTCTAAAGAGGTTGTTAATGTTTTACCAATAACCCTGTATAAGAATTCAGCTAACTTCAATTAAACAAATACTTGCACATCTTGTCGCCATCAAAAAGTTTAATTCAAGCAATAGTTAGATCGCACCACTTTTCATTGGGCCTCCCCTGGTTGATTTCATCAATGAATACCCGGCTCAAACCAGTAATATCAGCTGCTGGTTAATTACGTAACACTGGTAATGTCCTTCATTTTGACAATTCAACAACATCCATTCCGGCATTTACGCTACCGAGCAGACGAATTTATCAAACTTAAAAACCAATGGCTTAGCTATTTCCTTCAAAATCCTTCGGATTAGGATTGAATGTATGTTGTGCAGGTCCTAACTATTTTTATCTTCTCGTTTTCCTCCACAGATGCGAGACTCTACTGCTGAACGGGACACGATACTGCGAGTGGGGCTACAATGGTCTAGGTATAGACTACCAGGTGCTGGCGGGACCTGCCTTCATGGCAGTCTTCACCGTCGTCGGAGTCATACTCGGCGTGTTCGCTGACAAGTAAGTAACAATGGTATAAATATCACTAATATTAGGTATGACCTGATTCGGGACTGCGAAGGTGACTTAAAAGCAACAGCTCTGAAATGACAACCTGTCGCAAATGTGGCTGCAGGTCAAGAAGTTTAAATTCTGGAGTATAATATCGCACTGATTCAACTCAATCATAATTTTCGTATCTTTGCTAAAAAGTATATTGGCAATAGCCAAGATATAACGCCTACCAAGACGATGGAACCACCACAGCAGACCAATTAATTAAAAAACTATAATAACGAATTTATGTCTACCCTTCTGTTCTATAACCCATATGCCAGACGCTTCACTTTGTGTAAATTATTTCATCACCACTGCTCTTAAAACGGTGAAGGAAAACATCGTGAGAAAACCAAAAATTTGTTCTAGAACCAAAAATTCAAAAGCATGTGACACCCGCCAACCCTCACTGGGCCGTGTGGTGGATTATGCCCCCTTCCTCTCACAGAGAGGAGGCCTGGGTCTCAGCAGTGGCCTGTGGCAACATTATAGGCTGATTGCTTATGCTACCATACCTGAGCCACCTTTGTATGATGACAAATCTTAGATAATAACCAATGTTTCCTACTGGTTCCCTCATATCATTATGTCACCCACAATGTCAAAACTGCATTTCACAATCCACTTTGCGTCTCAACAGATTCAACAGAGCCCGAATCCTCTCTTTCTGCACCCTAATCTTCGTAATCGCCATCCTCATGATGGGTACCGTCAAAGAGTACTGGCACCTCGTGATCCTGCGTATGATCATGGCGGCAGGAGAATCCGGCTGCAACCCCCTCGCCACAGGGATCCTGACAGACCTGTTCCCTGAGAAACAGAGGGCCCTGGCGCTGTCCATCTTCAACTGGGGAATCTACGGAGGATACGGTATTGCCTTCCCTGTTGGACGGTATATACCTGCTGTCGATGCTTGGGGATTGGTAAGTTTCACTCTTTTAGTATTTAAAACGATTGTAATTTTGAATTTGAATTCTGCTTCATCTATTTCTGTAAGATTACCGGCAAAATTTAAATCATCAATTGGTGACATTGAAAAGGCTCTTTAGTCTACCTAAATAAATATATGTATAATAAATAATATGTACTTATAATAATAATGTATAAATAGCTACTTAATAGATGCTGATTGTGTAGAAATGCACTTCTAAGATTCAAATCTTAGAAGTGCATTTCTAAGACCATTTTATAACCAACCATTTTTTAAGTGCATTTTTATAACTTGCTAACATGGAAATGGGCTGGATACATCTGCCGCATGTCAGACGACCAATGGGCCAAAGTTACCACATGGGTCCCTCTTAATGGCAAACGACATCGCGACAGGCCCTGACGGAGATGGCGGGATGAGCTAGACTCCTTCAAAAAGAACTGATCCTTAGAAGCTTTAAACAGAGAGAAGTGGAGAGGGTAGGGAGGACTTTTCCCTGCAATGGGAAATCACAGGCTTTTAATAATAATAATAACCTGCTAAACCTAAAATATGGTTAAACATACTAGGAGTGTATTTTCCATACCAAATGTGTCCACAGAGCTGGCGTGTGTGTTACTTCGGAGCCGGTATCGTCGGTCTGATCATCACTGCGTTCACCTTCCTCACTCTTCGGGAACCTTCCAGAACTACTATTGGAGAAGAAGGTACGAACTAACGGATTGGTATATTCTTCATTGGCTGATTTCGCACAAAGCAGGTTCCATTTCCGCGTGGCTCAAACTTCTTTGTTTGTGGATACTGTCTGCATCTACCAAAACCTGCGGGGTAATTGCGTAAGACACTATCAGTAGCGATAGGCTTCATTTTGACAGTTCAACAACATTCATTGCGTTATTTACATTGTTCAGCAGACAAATATTTCGAACACGCGAAGCAATGGATTAGCAATATCCTTCAAGAACATTCAGATTGAGCTTGGTAGTGTGCTACGCAATGATGGTGCTGCATTTACTCTGTCAGCCATCTAATATTCACCTTCTTCTGCTCAGGCACCAACAAAGCAGTAGACAGTACGTTAGAGTCCGGTAAGAAGATGCCTCAGGTGACTATCTGGCACGTGATTGCGCAGCCCAGGATCATACTGCTGTGTCTCGCCGCCTCCATCAGACATTGTGGTGAGTCCAACTTGTTACTGTTACACTCGCAGAGCACGGAATCTATAGACGATCAGTACTCAAGAGAATTATGATGTTCTCCTGCCCTTATCGCAATTTGTTTGGGGTCGGCGCAACGGTTTACTCGCAAAATGTCTCTTTCGCAAAATGTCTACTAGTCGCAAAATGTCTCTTTCGCAAAATGTCTACTAGTCGCAAAATGTCTCTTTCACATAATGTCGCTTTCGCAGAATGACTCTTTCTCAAAAAGTCGCTTTCTCACAAATCCTCTTTCGCAGAATGTCTCTTTCGCAAAATGTCGCTTTCGCAAAATGTCGCTTTCGTAGACATGTCTTTTTCTTCCATACTTCTCTATTAGTCATCTTGATAGTCATCATTTATTACCTTTTACAGAGTCCATCCATCGTTTATTTGGTCTTCCCCTACTCTAATAGCTATACATGTTCCTAATCAAAACTTTCTTCCCGACATTTTCCTCATTACTCCGTGTTTAGTACACCCACAATTTGAGAAGGAGCCTATTGCCAATAACCGCAGACATATGTAGATAGATTTAAACCACTTTTCCCGAGCAGGAGGACGCTGACCTGTCAGCAGATATTAAAAAACCGGCCAAGTGGGTGTCGGGCCACGCACAGTGTAGGGTTCCGTAGTAGCCCGTTATCACAATGTAGTACGATTCTGTTGTTCTTTATTCTGAATATAAAAAAATAAAATAAAAAAATAAAAAATTTCATATTTTGTTTTTCAATGCAAGTCTACCCGTTATAAACAAGCAACTACTTCATCTTAGTCACTTTAAGGGATTAATGCTTTGTGTTTGGTACAAAATTATCCAACACCCAAGTTCAACGACTATTACCGCTAAACTAATAAAGTTATCTTAACCGCTATAGTTTTCCTTTAAAGTTCATGAAATGCACTATCATCGTGAATTTTTTCAGATATTTCAAGCCAGCAGTTTAGGTTTTAGAGGGGGGGGGGGGGGGGGGGGACGCACTACTGAAACAAAAATTTGCACTTTAAAGTTTAATATTTCGTAAATGGAGCATTAAATCGAAAAATTATTTTATGAAACCCCAAGTCATTTTAGAAGACCTATTCAACGATACCCCACACGATGGGGTAAACGACGAAAAAATATTCATCCCCACTTCACAGGTAGGCAAACATAAAAAAAATATTGGTGGGAACTATAATGTTCCCACTGCTGGGACTGATTATGATGATGAATATAAATCATTCAATTTTACATACCTAATCAATTAATCTTATGTAGGTATGACTTGTTACCCCTTTTTTTTTTTGCTGTCGGAGGGAAACCTTCAAGTGGCACCCAACCTCCGGGGAGTGGGTCGGGGAGTGTGGGATTTTTACCTTACTAAAACCACCCCCTGTGATCACCATCGCCCGGTTCCTCTTAAAAGACCAATTCCGCAACCCGCCCGGGCAACGCCTGTAAGGCACATCCCTGGGGACTTGTTACACCTACCTAGGTACATAATACGATAACACGACAAGACAAAAGCTTTTATATCGACATTATAATGTTCTATTTATTAAAACCCTTATTTTTATTCATAAGCTTTATGACCTTACAATATGGATCAAAATGCGAAGTTTTTATCTCACGAAGAAGTTTTTTAAGCGCAAACGTAAGTTTGTAGTTAGTATCCTGCCAGTCAGCGATAGACTTGTCATGTCGCGAAATCCAAGGTCGGATTAATGTAACTAAAAGTGCCTTTTCAAGTAGGTACTTAGGTAAGTACACTATATATCATCTGCAATCATCATCTGCTGATAAAGTATCATCTGCATGGCCCCAACTATCTTTAACAAGCTACCTAAGCATTGGAAGGAGCTAAGTATCAATGCGCTCAAACGTCAGTTGATGGTGTTTTTATCGCAAAAGGCATATTATAGTGTGTCTGAATTTTTGGTCGAACGACTTGTCTGACATTAGTTTTATTACTTATTATGTTTATTAATTCCTATTGATTAAACTAGCAATGTGACTCAAAATATTTGTACGCCAATATATTATAAACAAACATGAAACATGATTGGACTAAGTACTAAGTAGTCTTGTATTATAATACTCGAGGGGAACGGTGCTGATAGCCGAAATACAGGCTATGCCTAGTTCGGCTACAGACGCTAATCTCATTACCTTCATTGAAATTGATGCCACATTGCCATTATAAAGTAGTACTAAGTTTTTTGGAAATAAACAATTATTATATTATTATTATATTACCTATAATGGAATTTATTATCATCTTGCATGCTCTTGTATGTATACCATGTTTATACAAATAAATAAATCTTATCTTATCTGATATTTAGATCATTGCTATTTCTTCTCAGAAACAAGACTCCACAATAACAGGTTCAGTTAGCAACAAATATCGATCCAAACTTCAGTTTACTAAATCTCAATTTAAATTTTCTATAGCAACAGAGATTTCCAGATAACTTTTTTTAAATAAGATTTTTCCAAAATGTTCTTAGGTAACTTTTTAGACCTTTGTATCCTGCTTATGCGTATGAAGTTTCATTAAAATCGGTTCATTAGTTCACTGTGGCTGTCGTATCATAGGGTAGATATCTACTTGCCTACCTAGGTTCCTATAATTCAACTTACGAAGGTAAACCTGGATAGTTGACAATATTGATGACCTATATTTATTTGAACTTTTTGCACAAAAAGGTACAAAGGCGGACTTATATAATGCTTTAGGCATGCAGCATTCTCTACCAGTCAACCAAGGGTGGTGAAGAGATTAGATGGCAAGTGCTTTGGTTGAGAAGAACAATGATTTAAAAAAAACTATTAAAACTAGGTACACAAATACATGAATAGGTTATATACACATACATACTATTTACTAAAATATATATTAACTTATAATGTATATATCAAGGGAGAGATATGTTGAGGTTTGATTGATGACCCATATTCTATAAGAAGCCATTTAAAAAGCGGCCAAGTGCGAATCGGACTCGAACACGAAGGGTACCGTAACACAAAGCAAAAAAACGCCGCAAAAAATTTTTCTTATATTTTTATTATTTTTTGCTATAGCGGCAATAGAAATACACACTCTGTGAAAACTTCAACTGTCTACTTATTACAGTTCATGAGATACAGCCTGCTGACAGACAGACGGATGGACGGAGGAACGATTAAAGTAGATGACGATTGAAAAATGAATAAAATAAATTAGAAAAGCACCATTGTAAAAAAAAAAATTAAAAATGACAGGGCCGTAGGTACTTAGGCCCGTCGGAGCCTCGAGGGGCGCAAACACTGTTCGCGTAATAGAGTCTGTCACATCCAATCCTTTGTAGTTGTTTAAGATGCCTTTGTTTGTTAGTTTTTTCAACGTTAAAGTATCTTCGTTTCTAATTGTATTTGTTACGATTGAAAGGGACAGCCCTTTTAAGTTTAATCGTTTTCTTGAAACATGGAAATAATGTTTTTGTTTATTCAATAACGGTAGGCACACGTATATCTATTAATTAATTGGGAGAGGTAGGGCACGCATTGCTGGTGATAACCTTTACGTAGACGAATAGACAGATAACACCATCAATCTTAGACTGGAAGGATATTACTGACAGGAAAAATCCACTGGCACATTATAAAAAATAAAAAAAACTGGCCAAGTGCGAGTCGGACTCGCACAGGAAGGGTTCCGTACCACAACGCAAAAACACCGGAAAAAAAACACGTTTGATGTATGGGAGCCCCCCTTAAATATTTATTTTATTCTATTTTTAGTATTTGTTGTTATAGCGGCAACAGAAATGCATCATCTGTGAAAATTTCAACTGCCTAGCTATCACGGTTCATGAGATACAGCCCGGTGACAGACCGACGGGACCGCTGAGACGGACAGTAGAGTCTCTAGTAATAGGGTCCCTTTTTACCCTTTGGGTACGGAACCCTAACAAGGAAGTCACCAAAAAAAGCAATATATAAAGCCATTTTATTTTATACGTTTATTTCGTAGGTACGCAAAATTATATTGACACATGCAAATTAAAACTGTTCCCTTAAAATAACTTCTTCTCCAAATAACACAGTACACAGCAGCGAATCAGAATCTGAATCATGAAGTGATAACCCCAAGTCGACGTCTTTGAACAAGGAGCACGAAGAAATTGAGTGATAATGTTTTCATTTTACTGCGATGGAATAATTCCATTTGAGTAAAAGCGAGATACTTACGTAATAGGTACCTTAGGAATAAATATACCTACGCTATTAGAATAACAAGAAATCAGGTTAAGCTACGCTTGCCGCGGTTGGTCCGTAGATGGGTAACCATCTTTATATACCAAGACCCCTCCGTGCTTCGAAAGCCGCTGGTCCCGGCTGTCATTCGTGGATCTTTGACAGTCGGTACCAACTTACCAAGGGGTACCTATCGCTTTACCCAGTGACTGGGTTGTGGTGGTCAGATAGGCTGTCGCTCCATGTAAAATAATGGTGTTCAGTTGCATCCGGTTAGACTGGAAGCCGACCCCAACATAGTTGGGAAAACGCTAGGCAGATGATGAATAACAAGACATGTTCTGTGTGGGTAGAATTATTAACACTATCGTGAGATGTTTGTTAATATGTGAGCACCATGTATCTATCAGATAATTAAGTAATTAATTTATGTCATGTTTTCATTTTTAATTCTTTTACCTATTGTGGTATAGTAATTTTATTTTAGGTGCATCGTCTTCACATATAATTATAATACGTGTTCACATATAATAATATAATTAATGTAGGTATGCAAAATATTGTAAAACATTTTAAAAGAGTAAAGAGTAACGGTGGAGTTTCTTGCCCATTCTTCTCCATACGAAAACTACCTTTTGGAGTGAACGACTAGAATCAATTCTATTTTATCGTAATTTTTGACGTTCAAAAGTGCGTTTTATGTGCCTATTTTAAATAAATATTTTGACTTTGACTTTGACTATGAGCCAGAGCGCATCAATCTACTAAAAACTCCATTTCTTCATTTTCTGTGTCCATGGCACTGCTCAAATGCGGACTCGTATAGACGCTTAAGCCAGTCGCTGAGACATTTATATCTCCCTTTTGACGTTATCTAGATCAGCAAGGAAACTCATTTAATAAAGCCATTGGAAGGAGCATTAGCTGCCAACATCATTTTCTTTATCCCGACGTCTATTTCCATTACGAATAAGTAGTGGGAAAGGCTCAATGCTGTAGAAAAAGTTCGGTATTTTTAACCGACTTCGAAAAAGGAGGAGGTTCTCAATTTTAATGTTTTTAATTATATATATAAATAGCTTTTGCCCGCGGCTTCGCTCGCGTTAAGTATTATTAAAAAAAACGAATACATTTACATCCTCCATCATCCCTTATTTTATCCCCATAGGGGTTGAATTTATCAAAATCCTTTCTTAGGGGATGCCTACGTCATAGTAGCTATATGCATGCGAAGTCTCAGCCCGATCGGTTTAAAATTGACAAAGTTTCATACAAACTTTCATCCCCTATTTTATCCCCTTGGGGGTAGAATTTATCAAAATCCTTTCTTAGCGGATGCCTACGTCATAACATCTACCTGCATGCCAAATTTCAGCCCGATCCCTCCAGTGGTTTGGGCTGTGCGTAGATAGATCACTATGTCAGTCAGTCACCTTTGAGTTTTATATATTTAGATTTTTTTTTAAACTTAGACTTAAAAGAATTAGCATTTTTGTGCTAAGTATATGAATGCTCTTTTGTGCAAGCTTCTCCCTGTTTATAAAACAACTAGCAGCTACTCGCGGTTTCACCCGCATAAGTGTCGATCCCGTTCGAAGGACACGTGGAGTCATCTATTATCATAATAACGTTATTGTTGTTTTCTTTGGGAACAGCACTTTTTTTCGGGATGAAAGGTACACTATGTCCGTTTCTGTACACCTGACAACGTATATGCAAAAATTTCTGGATTATCGGTTCAGGCGTGAAATAGTAGATTGTTATACAAGGGTCGGAAGGAATCAATTCCCATACGAGGCATTTAGACGCCCGAGCGCAGCGAGGGCGGCTATAGTCCGAGTGGGAATTGATGACTTCACCCGCGTTAAACACTCTACTTTTCATTTCGAATTTAAGGAAAGTATAAAATAGTAGTTATTCTAAAATATTTATTGATAATAATTACATGATTAATAGGTACCTATTGATTAGTCTTTTTTAAATTTGAAGTATGGAACACACCACGTCACCGCCACATGAGTAGATTCTGTGTCACCACCGCAGGCCGTTCCGCTTACTAGGGCCCGTATTATTATAATTCTGCCTGCATTCTTACTTTTAGCATTTTTCATAAATTACTTAGAAAACACGATAATCTTGATAAAAATTACTAAAAATTGTGTTGCGACGTGACACTTTTTAGTGCTGACCCAACTTTCTTATTTCGATTCAAAACTTGCATACAGCCTAATCGATACTCGCAATAAACAAAATGAAAAAAATTGTAGAAACTGAATAAAAACTCTTTAAACTAACAAAATGTATTGAAATGTAAAGTGTTTGCAGAATAACCAATCTATAGAATTAATTAATTATCATCATTCTCAAAAAAACTTCTGGTAAGCCTACCTAAAAAATGTTTACTGGGAATTCTGTAGTAAACTATTAGAAAGTATCAAAAATAAAATCCACAATAAATAATTGTCCAATAAATTAAAATAATTTTAAACAGCGATCGCATTCCGAATATAAATTCAATTATAGAAGCATTTCGGCGCGAAATTCAGTAAATGAGGTACCTATGGCCTGTCTGTTATTGACATGATATTAGAAGAGATTGAAATGATATTAGAAAAGCATAAATCATTATTATAAACAATGCTTATGGTATTTATTGCTTAAAATAATTTTATTTTATTTTCAAATATCGATTACATTGACGAATGTTATTAATTACTCGAGTCAATCGAAATTAAAAAAAAAATTGTTTGGAATAATCGCTTTCACACATCACTGCAATAAAAAAAAAACAATTAAGGTCAATGGGGCGAAGACCGTCTGTAGGGCAAGACCGTACAGTAAGAAATACGAGGAATTCTGAATACTTACAAAGATGGCAACCCAAGATACATAAACGTCAAACTGTTTTAGTTTCTATTTTTTGACACCGGTGGCGCTCTATAAGACTCATAAAGAAAAAATGACATTTCAAATTTAGTCGGGTTACCAACTTCAATTACGACCAGTACACGCTGTCGAAAAAAATTTTTTTAAGTGGTATTTTAAGAGTTTTCTAAGTATTTGTGTATGTAACTTCATAAATGATTAACATCTTTACCTAACTATTATATTAGAATTGAATAAAACACGTTTTTCACAAAATTACATCTGATGAAAAAAACGTAACTTCAAATTTCAATAGTGGAGAAGTCCGTCTACTTCTTGGAGGCGAAGATCGGCATACGCCGGTCTTCACCGATTCCAGATATCATAAACCTTTTAATACTAAACACATTTTCTAAATTAAATTATCTAATAGGTAACTGATTCGTATTGCCTAAAACTACTGCTTTCTATGATATTTGACAGTTTACTAGTAACTTGACATGTGTGACAGTTGAATATAGAAAAAATATTAATATGAGCGTATACCAGGTACGGAATTTCATACTAACTTTCAAGCCCTTGTTTTTTGAAATTAATGAACCGATTTTAATTAAACTCGATACGCATAAGCAGGATACAAAGGTCTAAAAAGTTCCTTAAGAACATTTTCGAAATATCTTATTTATAAAAAGATAACTGGAAATCTCTGTTTCTATGGAAAATTTAAAATTGGTCTAATTAGGCTTAAGTAATTTTTCAGACCTTTGTATCCTGCAGTGGGATTCTGTAACCATCTCACCGTGAAAACTTAGGTGAAGTGAGCGTGGAGTGAGCTGTCAATAGTGTCAATTCCTAGCAAAAACAAACTCACTTCACCTAAGTTTTCACGGTGAAATTTTTACAGAATCGACGGGCTGCTTAGAAGTATGAAGTTTCATTAAAATCGATTCATTCATTTCGAAAAACAAGGGCTTGAAAGTTTGTATGAAATGCCGTACGTAGTAAGCGCTTTTAAACAAAAAATATTTTTGAGCTTCCTGTGTGAACCATTTGTCTAGGCCCGACTACACTTGAAAATTCCTTTTGGATGACCCCTTGTTAGTTTATTCTTCAATATTACGTTTTATTGCTTTTTTCAGGTAATTCTATAGGGCAATTTAAGTACCAAAGAAAATCCAATAGAGGATCATACTCTTAAGTAGAAATTGAGAGAAGCTATACAAGAAGAGCTATACTAGAAGCAATTATACTTTTGACTACTACTACCACTACTTTTGAAGTATAATTAGGCTACCTCAATTTTTTTTTCATAATTGTTTATCTTTGTCAGTATATTTACATAGGTACGAGTTGCGTCTCATTTTTTCGTACTTTCTTTAATTAAATAAACTTTCGTGATTTCTATTTTCTAAATTTCTTCCTGAAAATATTATTTATTATATTAAGTAGGTACCTAAATAAAAGTTGATTTACCAACAAATGCATTTTTTTAAAGTGATGAAATTGTTTTTTACCCCTGAATCGCGAAGTATGCCGAACTTACCCGACAAACGCTTCTTTTTGCAATGTATGCCGATTGGAACCTTTAATAAAAATATCGACAGCACACATTGAACTGCTGTTGAAAGACACACGCGTACCCAATTTCTATATTCGTGTAAACCGTCGATTTCTACGTTTTTTTCACATTAGACGGTTTTATCCGACATGGCAGTGAAATCCGTCTATTTTACCCTCTTTTCAAAACTAGTGTCTAGTTTATAAACTGATAACGTATAAGTAAATCCGACAGTTTCTATTAATAGTCAACTAAATGTTTGATCATCCAATATAATCAAACTTTTCTAAAACGTTATAGAGTTGGCCAAATTTGGCTAATGAAGTAAATTTTTAATGAAGTGTGCCGGTCTTCGCCCCATTGACCTTATGGTCGGCGATTTTGAATACAAATTGAGTAGTGGTAATGATTAATACATATTATTGAACCTGTGTTTGAATATTACGTTAAAACCTGGGCATTTTCGTGTTGTTTATAATATTATCAATAACATTTGTCACATTTTAAATCTTATCTACATCTGTGTGTGTGAAATTTGTGAAAGTAAAAATGTAAACTCATACGATTGGCGCGAAACTTCGACATTAGATATCAAAAAAAGTTCATTACCACTACTTATTTACCTTAAACTATGGATAAATTCGTCAAATAATTAAATGAAGTATATTCACAGCCCCATTATGGTAAAGTCAGGATGTTCGAAATCCCCAATTTTTATGTTTTTTAGCCTCGACCGCAACTGACATCAAAATGGTGATTATCGTACCTATGTATGTTGAATTTATTAAGGTAAATTATTAACTTGTGCGCTAAATCTGAAAGATTTAATGGCGTTAACATATGAGCTTTTTATCCAACTCTCCTAATTAACGCACATTCATAAGATTTGATGGGTAGAATAATAAATATTTACATAATCAATTAAGGGTGTCGTATGTCTGACTAAGCTGACTACCTAACTAAATTTAGTTCTATTTTTAAATTTCATTCCCGCCCTAGGGAGGGAAGCTATTACTATGAGACTTTCCCGCCCAAGGGTGGGAAGCAGCGTTTTCCACCCGCTATTCGGATCAAACAAACACTACTTTCCGAGTATGAGAGATGAAAAGGTAACAAACAAACATACTTTCGCATTTTTTCTCATAATAGATTTCATTATCATAATAGATACATGTCTTTCGTATCATGATTGTATTTCAAGCAGAGTACAGACGCCAGCACATCAAGCTACTACAATCTGTCAAATTTCTTTAATACATTTTCAACTTTATCGCTGAAGCATAAGGTTTAAAGTTGATTGGGAAAATTTGACAGTTTCGGGTAGCTTGATGTGCTGGCGTCTGTACAACTCAAATCGATTGTCAAATTCTAAATTAACGCGAGCGAAGCCAAGCGAGTTACCTATAATGATCAATATTATGTCGACCATGCAAGTATGCCTTTAACCTTTTCAAAGAACTGGCACCGGATTCTACACCAACCAAATTCGCGCTAACATCATCACTCCAACATAACATGTCTGCTGACTGAGCTCGATCCACCCATTCATTCGTCGTCGTCGTCGTTTCAGCCGATAGACGTCCACTGCTGGACATAGGCCTCCCCCAATTTTGGGGGGGTTTGCCATAATCGCCACGCTTGGCAGGCGGGTTGGCGATCGCAGTATGGTATGATGGTGGAATAAATAGAGAACGCTGCTGCCCATTCTCCGGTAAGACCCTTAGTCGCCTTTTACGACACCCACGGGAAGTAAGGGGTGGTGCAATTCTTTAAGTCCGGCACCACACAGACAGACCCATTCATTACTGTATCCTAAACACACATTCCTTTGTTTTCCAGGAGGCATGTGCTTCGCCTACAACGCGGACCTGTACTACCGTGACTACTTCCCCGATGTTGATCTAGGGTGGTGGTTGTTCGCTGTCACGGTCGGTATCGGTTCTATAGGAGTTGTGGCTGGGGGAGTTATCTCGGACAAGTAAGACATATTTGTTTATTTTCTTATCGTTTAAGAACGTGGTTGCGAACCCAGGATAGGATACAATATCATGAGGACACGGCGCGGCATACGCTGGCAAAGTGTGCCGCTTGGGAGGTGCCGCGCCGTGCCCTCATCCCAGAAGTAGGCGGTGACCTGTCGCTGCTGGCCGTAGTCGAGTCGATGGTCGGCAGTGAAGAGTCCTGGTTCCCTTCTGCGAAACAGTCGTCTCGCAGAAGGAGGCTGCTGAAAGGGAGAGGGAGATCTCGTCCACTCACCCGGCCCGCAGCAGGCGCACCGGGCGGCAGCGCAGGGCGGATAGCGCCCTCTTCCAGCCCCCCTAAATGGGTCCAGGGGCGACGGACTCTGGGACGTCTGTCGCCCCCCCCCCCCCCCATCAGGACCCGAGGTGGCGGCGCGTAGCGTTCCACGCGCGCCCCTCTTAGACGTCTTGGGGGAACCAGACCACCCCTGACCAGAGGACGCCCGCAGTGGCGGGTCGGCACCAGTCGAGGGTTGCCAAATATCAGAATTTGTCGGTCACTGGTTCAAAAGATATAAGGGTTTTTAGGTGGCCGATCTGGAGAGTCTCCCAAGCAAGGCCACATTTATTTCAGTATCTAAGTAGTAAGGTGTAGTCCAACAGCTAGATCGAAGAGTTCACGAAAAACTCTTCGACCTAGCTCTTGGACTATACCTTACTAATTGAACTCATTATATCTCCTAAACTAAGACCCGATTAAATCTGTGACTTGGCGACTGATACTGACTAATTGGCGACAAAATATGGGAGAAAACAGATCTTCGCTAGGTGCCCTAGTTTTTGAGATATAAGGGAAGGAAAGGTATTTTTATCTTTTGGCATCACAGCCTTCATAACCTGAATGGACGAAAGCTTGTTTGTCTTCGTTAATTGAACCACCACAAAAAATGCAATCTCATCGGCACATACATTATGTATTTTCATTATTCAAAACTCGGCATAAAAATTCAATCTGAATTTTTGAACGCTGGCATTTTTTCATTATGTCCATATCTAATCTATTTGGTTTGTGCAGGTACGTGGAGAAGATGGGCGTTCGTTCAAGAGTGTTGGTACTTGCGGTGTCTCAGCTGATTGCTACTCTGCCTGCTTTCGGATCAGTCGTGTTTGGACCTCTGTGGGCCATGATCACACTTGCTATTTCCTACTTCTTTGGTAAGCACACATACTAAACTATAGCTGCTTAAGACGAAGCTTGAGCTAGCGTCTTAAACCAATGTTTTGTCTGATGAAATGCTCCTTAATTCCCTATTTTACTTTTTGGAGAATTTCCAATTAAAGGAGCCAAATTAAAGGAGAAAATCTCCTGACAATATCCGAGTCGTTCAAAATACGCTTCACCCGAAAAATAACTTTTTATCACATCTATTCAATTAAAAAATAGAAAAAAACCCGACTGCGATAAAAAACTTAAGTCAAAAAAAAACTGAAAAGCTAAAAACAAGCCCATTTTAAATTAAATAAAAGTTGGAAGCAGGCGGGACCCATACCATTTTTATTACTTATAAGTATGTATTTTCAAATTCAAATGGGTCCCGCCTGCTTCCAACTTTTATTTCATTTAAAATGGGCTTGTTTTTAGCTTTTCAGTTTTTTTTTGACTTAAGTTTTTTACCACAGTCGGGTTTTTTTTTGTTTTTTAAATAACTTTTTTTGTTTCCTGCTTTTTAGTTTACAAATGTGAAAGATTTCGCAGACGATTTAGTTCTTGGTAGGTGTTTTTTACAATTTGTCACTTCGAATTGCTTTTAAGTATGTATGTTGTATATATTTTTGTAATCACCTTTTAAAACCCTTTATTTTGACACCCCACTCGATAGGTTTAGAAAAAAAAATTAAAAAAAAACATTTAATATGGCGTCCAGTAGTCGCCATATTGAATTTTCACTAACGTCATGTCTTTAGTGGCACTCGCCGGACTAAGAGGAATCGATTAACGTGTGAATCATAAAAATCGGCCCAGGCGTTTGGTCTGTATAGTGCTTCAAAGGAACATACATACATACATAGGCTGATGAACACATTACCACTCCTTCGCGTCGCGCAGTCGGCTAAAAAGAGCCTTTTGTTTTCTACGTAAACAGCGATTAAAATAGCTCTTTAATCCCTAGGGACTAAAAGTGATTTGAATTTGAATTGTGGATATTGCTAGTAAAAGTTCCAATCACCAAAGAGATCAATCACGAACATTGTATGAACATTGATAAAGACAGTAACAGGCTGTATGATAACGCCCAGAGGACACGGTGGAGCACACGGTGGAGGTCTGCCCCGCTTGGGCGGAGCACCGCCGTGTCCTCGTAGAGGCGATTGGCAGCGACGGCGACCTCTCGCGTCCGGCCCTGGTGCAAGCCATGGTCCGGGGCGAGAGGGAGTGGGAGGCAGTCACCTCCTTCTGCGAAGCAGTCATGCTAGCGAAGGAGGTGGCGGAACGGCTCAGGGAGAGAGCCTCCCGTCCCAGCCGCCGCGGGAGACGCTCCGGGCGTCGGGAGCCGCGTGACGACTCCCGGCCACCGTAGGCGCGGGCCTGCGGGCGGAGAGTAATGGGTAGCTCACCGCCCGATCAGGACCAGGCCCGTGCCGGACGGCGCGTACGTGTTCCACGCGCGCCTCAAAGAGATGTCAGCATCGAGGAGGGGCCCCTTAGGGCCGAAGCCTGCCGGGTCAGCGGGATTGTCCGAAAGGGTTACCGCTGGCCCGGAACATAAAGGGCTAAGGAAGGAACACGGGTGGGTTTTAGTCAGTAAGAGTCTGACACTCCCTTCCGCTCCACCCAGAGCGGGAGGAGTCATTTGATGATTTCCCATCCACAAAAAAAAAAAAAAAAAAAGGCTGTATGATAAAGTAAAACGCGCGCGAGTCAAATTAAAGAAAAAGTTTGTGAAAAAATAAAAAACGCGTGAAAGCACTCTGCCTTCGTTCGTAATTGTTTACTAAGGGCTGATTTTTCAACCATCTCATAACTTTATTCGAGCAATAATTTTGAAATTTTGACAGTTATTTCTTACAAGAACTGTCAAACGTCAATTTTATTCCGCGAACAGAAGTTATCTGGCGATGGAAAAATCAGCCCTTAAAATTGTCTAAGTATAAATAAATAAACGTACTAATCTTATTCATAGGTTGCACTTACTTATTTTTTCATAGAGGGTCATAAAAAGTAGAGTGTCCACCTCGGGAGCAACACTATTTTAAGCTCTTTAGAACCCCTCGCTGCACTCGGGATTCTACTCTAGAATCCTTCGCTCCGCTCTGGATTCAAAGAAACATTCTCGCCTTCAAAATAGTTGTTTGCCCCCTTGGCAAACAATCTGCTATTTTTACTGGGTCTATACGACGTTCTCTCGGTTCTCTACGTCTTGTATTGTTCGAACACAATGCAATGTGACTACTCAGATATTAAACTAGCGAGTTTTGGGACCGCAGAACTGTTTCAATTGAAGCAAAGCAACTTCCCATTACCAGCCTTGAACAAACTCAAGGAAATTAGAAAATAACCCCTCTCCTCAACAATTTAAAGACGCAAATCTAACATAAAACTTCTCCTTTTCAGCTGAGATGTGGTTCGGCATCGTATTCGCCATCCTTGTCGAGATCGTGCCGCTGTCAGTCCGCTCCACCACCGTGGGAGTGTTCCTGTTCGTCATGAACAACGTCGGCGGCAACCTGCCTATACTCGTGGACCCCGTGTCCAAGATTATCGGATACAGGGAGGCCATTATGATCTTCTACGCTGGATTTTATGGCATAAGTAAGTTGATGAAACAAGTTTATAAGAACTACAAACGAATTTACTCGTTTTTTAACAAAATAAATTAATTAAATTTAAAACTACTTTGAGTAAACTTTGATATGATAATTCACTATGTTTTATAGTAAATTCCATTGAATAACTCTTAAGCGTTACGCCGCCGCGCCGTGATGTAGAAAAAAGTAAAAAATTGATACAACTTTGCAATTTTTTTGTATCGAGAAAAATTCATTGAATCGTTTATTCCTTTTACATGATACTAGACCAAAGAGTCAAAAAACATATTATACCAAAATGTTAAATCCCTTTATTCCTTTATTCCACATAACAAATTACACGAAATAGAAAAACCACATTTTTTTTCAATATATCACCAGCAAGCTAGCCAAACCATAACCATTATTTTTCTAACCCACAGGCAGCATAATGTTCTTCCTAACGATGTTCCTAATGGACGGACCCGTTGAGAAGCCAGCAACAACGACAGAGGAACCCGCGGACAAACGCAGCGGTCTCGACAACAGAGCCTTCACTCAAGACGAACTACCAGCCAGACACGCAGGAAGAAGTCTACCTACCGCACCTAGCGAAAGACTGTAGATATTAAACGAATTGTTCGAACTTCGAATGAAAAATATCGGGGACCATAAACTCTACAGTCAAGAACTGCTACCAAAAAGGACCATTTATAGTTTGTGGAAAGCCCCCAGGACCGTATTCAGGATGTCTAGGGGTGCAATAAAAGTACAAATTGGTTCATGACAGGATTTTGTGTGAGATGGCCTTTACGACACATCTCGATATATTGGTAAATTATGCGTTCTTTCCAAAGTTAATTAAATGTAATAAAATGTTTTCATTTTTTCATGACAGTTGAATCTCTTACTCTAAAAACTGAATCTCCAAAATCTAGGGGAATTATTAAAAATAAGTTCCAACCATTTTACTTGCTCAAAAAAGATTTCGATATTTTGACCCGCCTAACAATGTCGTGAACAAACAAAGCAATTTCACGCGGCTGTGACTTATACATGGAAAACAAAATTTCAGGTGTGTCAGTTGATAGAAAAGCCTAATCATGACTATTTCAAACAATGCATGTTCCTTTAGGAATAAGCAAAACAGTTCATTCATCTATGAATACCTACAGCGCGTAAAAAGTCTTTGACTGAATTTGCCTGCAGGTATGAAGATGATTGATTGGTCAATATTATAATATGCATTGTCGTTAGTACCAGTAAGTTATGTCTGAGTGTTAAGTTTTAGAATAAGTTGTTTTAAGTTTATTTTAAGCTCAGTGTCATTGTGTTGAATACATTTTATTTATTTTCATGGATACGCAGTATATTCGAATGGTCGGTTTGAAAATTAACTTTTCCTGTTAAATTGTGTGAAGATATTGCAAAAATATAGGTTTTACACCTTTTACTGATTGAATATATTTTTATAACAGCACCGGCAACCGCCTGATACTGAAAATCTAGCAGAAATAGCCAGATTAAATTCATATTACACTTACAGAAAAGTTCATTTCTAAACAGACTGCAATAAACTGTAATTCATTTACCCAAAAGTTGTTACATAATTTTCAGTTTATTTGCATTTATTTGCCAAATCAATCGATTATGAATGAATTAGGCGATGTTTTTGTGAGTTTTGAAAGCTTAAAAACCACTTGAACTACAGAAAAATCGTCAAAATTAAATTAAATACAAAAGACTTTCATATTCTATGGATTAGGTACAGCAAAATGTATTTTTCCGGTTTATTCATTCGGGTTGTTCTATGGAAACTATAAGAAAAATCCTTAGTGGAATGCAGTTATTATGTGATAATGATCTTTTGTACATATTTATTTCATAGTTATGTGATTATTGTAAATAAATGTTTAATGTTTTTTATTTGTTTTATTTCCTCCAATTTACAAGTTCATGTACTTACTATATTTGAATAGTTACTTTCAGTTAATGTTGTCAGTAATCGTTTGT
The DNA here is from genome assembly GCA_916614155.1 of Mesoligia furuncula. Taxonomy (NCBI): domain Eukaryota; kingdom Metazoa; phylum Arthropoda; class Insecta; order Lepidoptera; family Noctuidae; genus Mesoligia; species Mesoligia furuncula. The sequence continues at coordinate 4,976,716 of OU744810.1, forward strand.
ATGTATATAAATATTATCTATACCACTTCAGTCAAAACCTTATTTTTCTTTTGACCTTTATATTTAAAAAGTTTTTCTTTTCTTCTCGACTTCCACATTTTTGTTTCTTCTTTGGATAAAATAAATTCCCCACTGACTACCACAGCATTTACTTTATCTACAAAGAAAACGATTAATACATTAATAGCTTTTAAGATCTGTTAAACATACTTGAACTAATGGCAAAATAATTGTTTAAGTATCGATAACAAAGAAACATCTAAAAAAAAAATTGACGAGTCTACTACTCGAGATATGTCGAGTACTACTGGAGATATGAATAAGCAGGTGAATTCAACTACATTATACATAAAATAAGTGATAGTAATATTGCAACATGATTTAATTTCAAGAACCTTGCAAACATTAAGAGATTGTTACATAAACAATTATATTTAAATCTTTAATTTCAATAAATAAAATATGTTGGAAAAAATATTTTCATAACCTCAGAACGAGTTACACTAGGTACTAAATTAAAATACTAACTAACTATACAACGTTATTTTTAGTATATGCGAAACGTGAATATAGTTTGTTCAGAATAAGTAACTGAATCGATTCCAATCATTTTTACACCATGTTATATTTTGACCCAAAAATATTTTAAAAAGGTTGAAAGTTGGACACTGAGCGACACTAAGTAGGTTATCCAATCTCCGCGCCGAACGGTTAGGTACCTAGGTACTATTATCAATGAGCGCAAGACGGGCGCGGCGGGCGCGAGCGGCGCTGGTGAGCATGTTTTTTTTAAATAAAAAACGTTGCCCCACACTAAGAATTTCTCCTGTATTGTGGGTGGGTTTACAAACATTTGAAGTCACAAACAAAAACAGCCCCACCCGGAACAACTACTTGTAGGTCATACAAATATTTCTTCCGTGCAGGAATCGAACCCGCGACACGCAGCGCAGCAGTCAATCGCTTAACCACTGTGCCAATCATGCCGTCACGTTTCACGTTTTTGTACGGACAAACGGGTAACTTAACAAGCTTATAACTTTGTGATTTTTCATGATACAGTTTTGAAATTTTGTAGTTCGATACTTTACATAAAAATACTAGACACGTGTTTCGGGTTTCGTATATATTAAAAATAATGTTGTATAAATAAATACAACAAACAAAAGGATATTTAGGCGTCGAAGTACTCGTCCGCATCGCTGTCATCCGGAAACGTGCCCAGAAGACTGGCAACATTGCCACGCTGAACTGCAATGCTAATTCTTTGGTCAAAGAAGTAAAGAACGACCCAGCCTTCTGGTGACATGACGTGTCGATCAGCCGGCGAGAAATTTTCTTTAAAGGAGCACACTCGGGCCCCATGACCGCGAGCGTTTCGACCCCAACCGGGTCAAAGCTGTAGTTACCCAACAATGGAAAAATTACTTACCATCTTCATTTATACTGTCTTCGTCATCAATTTGTCTTTTTTCATTTTTGAGTTTTTTCGATTTGATATTATGATTTTCAGTGTAGGTGTCCTGTACCTCTTCACATGACAAAAATCCTTCAGAAGCCTTAAATAGTTTTACACCACCTTTGATCTTCCGTTTTCTAGAAAGAAAGATATTTCAAGGATATTAATTACTGGCCCAGATCTACCACATCGCATCGGATCGCCCGCGCTATTACTATTGTTTTCACTTAGCGTGTCTGTGTGGTGTCGGACTTAAAGAATAACACCACCCCATACTTTCCGTGGGTGTCGTAAAAGGCGACTAAGGGGCGTACCGGAGAATGGGCAGCAGCGTTCTGTATGCATTCCACCACCATACCATACTGCGATCGCCAACCCGCCTGCCAAGCGTGGCGATTATGGCAAACCCCCCCCCACCCCCCTTTTGGGGGAGGCCTATGTCCAGCAGTGGACGTTTTTCTGCTGAAATGATGATGATGAATGATGACCGTGTTTTCTGACTTTTTTCTTTTTACTTGGCTCTTAAGGTTTGTAGTGTGATGTTAATTAGCTTATAACCCTAAAGAATTGGGCTATCAAATACAAGAATTTTCCAAATCCGACTGGTAGTTTCAGAGATTAATAGGTTCAAACAGTTACAGATAGCGCCATCCACGAAGACGCGCCCCTAATCGCTTACAGTACAAGTGTGCAACAATCCGCTAGTGTTTCGAATTAACTTGCGATAACCACCAGCGATTAGTAAGAAGAGTGGGGCGCGTTTACGTGTAGGGCACTATCTATATAAAGCTTTTGCCCGCGACTTCGTCCGCGCATACTTTTTGAGGTTACTTTATTGTCGGGTATTAAAAATACATAGCACATTAGCTTCTAGATCTTGTTGTACAATCAGTGAGTGAAAAACATTTTTAGTAGAAGCTTACTTAGGTTTAACTTGCATGTCCACAAATTCAATTTTCTTCTGTATTATTTCAGATACTTTGGCACCAATTCTGTTTTGCATTTCTTTTGGTACTTTCACATCATTGTAGTGGGACGATACTTCCAAATATCTTTCAGATTTAGGTTTTTCTTGAGCTGTAAAAGTATTGAAGTATGTTTAAAGCAAAAATAATTTAAATATTTATTCTAGCTTTAATGATCAAACGATACATGAAAATATTATTCTAGTTTACTAGCAAAATATTAAATTGTGTTTTGCACATGACTGTCAAGTCCTAAATACAGCCCTGTACAAAAGTGAGGTTAAGTGTAAGTACCAATTTAATCAATAAGAGAAAAGAGTGATTTTAATAAACTGAAAGTACACGTTGCATCGTAGTTAAATATTACAAAATTAAGCTAGCCAATACAATTATCATTGAATGTGATGGAAACTTACCATTGTCACTGGCTTCTTGTTTCGTCGTTAGCCCTCGAGATTCGTTTATCAACTTAGTAAAAGCTGTGTCCACTACTTCTCGGAAACGTGAAAGATCCTCATCTTCGGAAGAATCAGACATTATTAACCTATAATCTTGTAAATAGAAAATTGAGACCGACTGCACAACCCCAAAACTTTTGTTTACTGTTGTTTACGAATCTAGCTGTGGAGCTGTCAAAACAGAATGATATTGATAAAGAAAAATGAAAGAAAGCAGATTTTAAGAAGTAAAAAACCAAACTTATTAACAAATCTAATAAAATCTATTTTCACTGCAAGAAATAAAACATTCCAATAAAATTAACATAGTAAAAATAAGTTTAGTTCAGCTCTGCAGGTAAGATTGCTCTTTCATTCCACTATTATTTATTTACAGCTTACTTCGTAAATATAAGAAAAACTAGCTGCAGTGTTGCCAGATGTACGATTTAAATCGTATTCATACGATTTTTTACATTTATTTTGCATGTACGATCAAGGTGCAGAAATCGTACGTAAACATACGACTTTTTAGATTTCATACAACCAAAGTACTAATACCAATATAGCACGTCACTATTTATTATTTTACTTACTAAGTACCAACCCTTCACATCACTAGTTAGTTAGATTTGTCTATGGTTAGGGGATTTCCCTTACATCCCAATGTTATAAGCCCCGCACGTTGATATTGCGACTGGCGGCCATCTTAGTGACGTAGTCGAACTGTCCTGTACCGTTCAGCGCTTACGTGTATGTGCGGTGTATGACGTCAAAATGACGTCACGCAGCTGTTATTGAGACAAGGTTCCATCGCAATATCAACGTGCGGGGCATATATACGTTACGTTACTCGGAAGTCGGAAGTTTTTCATTCAATATTTAGTTATTTGAAGTTAAAGTGTGAAAGTTTTTAATCTGCTTCAGTTCAGTCAATCTAATAAAAACAAAGATTGGAAACAGGCTGAGCAACGAAACATTAAATGGCACACTTTTAACCAAACAACATATTAAGCGCTATGGGTGTTGTGTGGATTTTTCTCCAACGCGAGAAATGTTAAATAACATGAACAGCAAAACCCTTTACGGGGATAAATAAAGACTTAAAAGTCTGTGTTTAAATTGATTATTTGCTTTAATATAATAAAACAAAGGTTTTGAAAACGTACTATTTTTTTTTAGTAGCCTTCTTAGGGAATACGATTTATTATTCACCCATCGTACGATCGCTCATTCAAAACGTCTGGCAACACTGACTAGCTGTCAAAACCGGAAAACTCTACAAACTTCTGTCAGTGTCAGCGAAGTCAATATTCGTCCAGTATTTCTTGACCCGCGGCAAAATTAGAAACTGAATTGGAAAGTACTGAATTTTACTTCCTCTGACCATAAACTAAAGTATATAATGGGAGAGCCTCTGACTGCAAGCAGCGCCACCAAGTACACACAAAAGTACCAAGCTATGACGTGAAAAGAGTGTCTACTGTCAAACTCACACAATGTCAAAGTCAAACTCACACAATGTCTCGGACGAAATAAATGGAATTTAGTTTGATTTTATTACCTACTTCATATGTATTAACATTATCAGCTGAATACTTTATAGGTTATAAAATTCAATATCGATTGTTGTGCAAAAATAATTTTATAAGAATTATTGTGTGTTTATAAACGAGCTAGTATAATCAGTGGTCACAATGTCTATAGTATTCCGACCACCTACAGACCCGAATTTATCAAAATTTATGGAAGACAATGACTACGATTCACTCACGAAGTACCTTGTCGGCAACAACCACAGATTTCGCGAGAATATCATAATACCAAGGATCCTCGGGCCTGTTCTCATTAAAACTAATGAGGAGAAAATGATAGAAGCTACTATTGAGAGCTGCCCCTTCAAATCAGTGACCAGTTGTGTTATTGGTGAGTCCAGTGCTTCAATACCTGTTAATGTCTTCTGTGCCCACTATTTGATTCATGTCCGAGGATAGGCCACACTGACTTCCTGGAGGTGCTGTGTGACAATTAAGAGATAAATTCATTAGGGGCAGTGTAAGCTCTGCCACAGTGCTAAATTAACTGAATAATATACCATTATAACTATATAAATACAAGATTCAGATTGCTATTCTCAAATCTGCTCACCACATAACAACGTAGTTGGTGTAAAATACTGGAAACTGACCCCAACATGGTTGAGAAAAGGCTAGGCAGATGACATCTGTTTCACCAAAATATGTTCTCTTTTCAGGATACGGTCTTGGATTGGCAGTGGGTCTCTTCACATCCTCATTAATGCCAAGTGTAGCCGTAACAGATCCCAATCAAACACAGTCAGCCAGGGAAATACTACGAGAAATGAAAACATCTATGTTCAGTTATGCAAAGAACTTTGCTATACTTGGTGCTGTATTTTCTGGTGTTGAATGCTGTATAGAATCTGCTAGAGGGAAAAGTGACTGGAAGAATGGTACTTATGCTGGTGGGGTCACAGGCGGCCTAATAGGGTTAAGAGGTATGATTCATTTTTTATTATTTTGAGGATTGAAAAATATCAGTCATCTCAGCCTATTGCAGTCCACTGCTGGACATAGGCCTCTCCCAGGTTGCTCCCCAACACCCTGTCATCAGCCTTCCGCATCTAGTCTGTCCCTGCCACCTTCTTTAGGTTGGCCATCCATCTAGCTGGGTGCGTCCCACACTTTGCATGCCGATACGCGGTCCCCACTCCAGGACACGTCTGCTCCACCAGCCATTGGTCCTTCGACAAACATTGCCAGCCCCATGTGGCCAGCCCACTGCCACTTCAGTTAGCTTAATCTGCAAGCTATGACGGTAACTCTGGTTCTTTTCCGGATAATTTCATTCCTGATTTTATCCTTCAAAGAGACTCCGAACGTAGCTCGCGCCATAGCGCACTGAGCGCCCTAATTATTATAAAAATGCAAGAATGCTTTATGACAATAACAGGATCAGTCATAATGTGGATAATATGATTGTGCTTTACTTTTCGTTAAAACAAGTAGTACAGTCAACAGCAGTACCCTAGTACAGTCAACAGTAAGGTACATACTTATAACCAACTTCTTTTTTTTTTCTTTTCAGGTGGCATGAGGGCGGGTTTGTTTGGCGCAGCAGGTTTCGCAGCATTTTCGACAGTCATTGATTATTACATGCATCAGCGTGGATAATTATTAAAAAAATAAATTATTATTATTATATTTAGTACTTCTTAGCAATAAACAAAACACTTAGATATTAACCATGTCTTTCATTTGGTAAAACGGGAACTATATCCATATGAACTGGGAATCAAACCTGCTATGCTAAACTACGGCCCTAAAAAAATGGGTGAATCCATTTCATCAGGGGCATAGCTACCACCGTATCAGCTGTATCAATAATACGGGGCCCCTGACCTGCAGGGGCCCCCGACGCGACGTGTGTAGTGTAAGCAAGAATTTGTAAAATAATATCAAGAACCTAAAATTCTTATTGATCAATATGAGGACTGTAAAGTGAATCTATAAATTATATATGTATACCTACAGGTGTCCCAGAAGTAGACGTCAAGCCGGAATCGGGTATAATAGGCCAAGTCATAATAGTTATCAAAAATATATTTAAAAAAAATCTTATGTGTATTTGAAAAATTATTGTCATTTTAAAGAAAATTGAGAAAATCTGCACGCTGTCTTCACTACGGTTGCTGCCAAAGAGATTTAATATAGGTACAATAATTGAATGTCTTTGCTAAAGATAAAGATTTCTAAATATTTTTTTAAATATACTCCTCTATCGCACGTACAAGGTCACGTCGTCGACCTAAGCAACGCTGCACTCACGTAGTTCGTATGAGTTATGACAGATGGCGCTACTTTTGCTTGTATGAAGAAGGTAAAATGTTCAATTCAGATAATAATTATTTCCTTCCTTTTGAAATCATTGAATCGCCTTCAGTTTTATCCTGAATTTTCTTCGAAATGTTCCTTTCCCGAAAAACCTAATTCGTACTATTTTAAACAAAGACATTTATCTTAAATCTCTTTGATCTTTAGTGTTTCCGAGGCACGGAGGGGTCTCGATAATTATGTTTCTCCATCCACTGAAAAGGTGTAGCTTAAGTTGATCGATCGACTCGTGCGGCTGATAATACTTAGCCACGAGCCTTCTTCTTTCAAGGCAGTATGCTTTTTTATTTATTTTGTAAAAACAATACCCTCCTTTAGAGCTTCGCCGAGTCAGGGGGGGACTCGGGGGTTCAGCGTATGTACCAGTATCTCCCGGGCCCCCAACTCATGGTACTGGAAGGAATAGAATAGAATACCATGTACGTACCAGTAGTACCAGTATGTAATAGTATGTACCAGTATCTCCCGGGCCCCCCAACTCGTGGTACTGGAAGGAACAGTGGGGTTTTCGATAGAAGTCCGACAGCAACATATTATATCCGTTCTTCTCAGACGGAGGGTATTCATGAGGACTTCTAAAAAAGAAATAGGAACCGTGAAAAGGGCCCCCAAAAAATTTGATACAGGAAAAGCTACGCCACTACATTGTATTCTCAGTTGGCAACTTCTGCTGCTGCTTTTTTGTTGTAAGGGGAACTGGGGGACCTTAGATTATGAAACTGGCATCAAGTCAATTAAACTCGTTTAAATATAGGCTGCGAGGATTTGGTAGATTGCCAAGATTAGCAAGCATATAGAAACATGACTGCTAATTTTTACCCGGGCAATAAACCGAAAAATATTTTTCAACAACAATTTTTTTTTGCACAGACGGCAGCATATCAAGCTACCCGAAACTGTGAAATTTTCCCAATCAACCTTGAACCTAATGCTTTATCGATATAGTTGAAAATCTATTAAAGAAAGATAGATTGTAGTAGCTTGATGTGAGCCAACGGCTGTAGGCTGTTTAAAAAATTCTGAAATCCATACTAAATCACTTACTACTAACAATATGACAAATTCTGCCTATGAACATGGAACGCAATGCCAAAAGGCAGCTATTCAAACTTGAAGCAAGAAGAAAAGCGAAGTTTCCGTTTTAAAAAAATAACAAAATCAACGGTCTTTGCCGTGTTCAGCAGGTTCAGGTTGATTGATTTTTTTACATAGAATGTAACGAAAATGTGTATCGAAGTGTGAATTTTCGATAGATTTTTAGCAAGAAAATAGTGTTAGAGGTCTGCTAGTGTATTTATATTGGTAGTGCGACGTACAAATTCTTCAAAATGAAGGATCCTTTTATTAAGGATTCGGTTATCGATTCGCCGGCCAGGGAGAGTCTTAGGAATGTGGAAGGTTGCTACAACAAGAATCTATTTAAGACTAGTTCGTTCGCGAACTCCCGTCGTGCTTTGCAGTCGGGTGCTGATAAGATATCAAGAACATTTCGAAGTGTAAGAAACACCTTTGGGAATCTGTCACAGGTAATTCCACTGTCATTATTTTAAGACAAAGGATTAAATAAACGAAACGAATAGTACGAGCTAAAACCCAACATAATATCTTTATTTAAAATTACCAACACCGCCATCCCTTAAAGATTATTCTCTTCTATAATATTAACATCGAATTAGAGGGCCGAAAGTTCCATGGCAACGGTAAGTAATCGATCTTTTCCATTAAGTACTTACCTCATATTCTAAAAGTCCTATGTAGTGTCTGACATCAATATACTGAAACAAACTTCAGATTAGAACTCAAAAATTAACATGTGACTCAAACACTTAGTTAGGAGCAAAAACCAGAACTTATTTCTCTGTTTTATTCAAGGTTGGGTCTGCCTTCTAAACTGATAGAAGCACTTATCTTTTACTTTTTTAATTATACTTGTGCTTTTCAGCATAAATACTAACTAAAGTCAATGCCCTATTATGACCTTTTCAAATTTTGTCCATTCCTACAAATCAATGAGCTTAATAAAAGGATTTCAAGTCTATAGTTAGAGACTGTATTTGGTTACAACATATCCCTGTTCATCTTCAAAATCAGTTTATATGATTCTTGTCACTGACTATTTATAATCTGATATCTGCAACTTCGTCAACGAACATGACACGGAACTATATTCAAAAGCGTGATTATTCGAGTAATATGCGGGTGTGTGTGTCAAATTACTCATTAAAAGAAGGTCGTAAGTCAAACTAAATGTTAAGCAATTAGTTTTAAAATTGCCTATGGACTTTTGGCGTGGATAGTACATTGAGTTTTATAACCCCTGAGAAACTTTTACTGAAATACAACTCATTCTATTTTGTTATGCCATTTAAAAAAGTAATCATCCTGTGAGTGGGGCATCAAAAACAAATGGATTAATCAAATGAAACAAAATTATAATAAGCTTTGACCCTGTTTCTGATGCCCATGGGCTTCTATTATTAAAATGTTTTTTTTTTAATGATTTTTATAAAAATATTTTAAAATGTAAATAATATGTAATGAATATGAAATAAAGGACATAATAATTATAATAAAAAGCAATACTTAATTAATCATGACCATCTTATAAAAAAAGTATATTTCTTTTCTCTCAGTAAATAAAAATGACCACATGGAATATTTTAATTCAGCATTTCAGACTGGGAGGCAGGCGTCGTCACCGGCTCACAGACCCGGTATCTCCATGCAGGGCACCTACCACACCGGTCATGAAGAAGAAACAGGTATTAGCGTTTGCATCTGTGATGCCTCTTGGTATAGCAAACATCCATAAGCAAAGGTGACCATATTCAAGCATGTATGAGTTTTTGCCTTCAAATATAATGAAATCAATGATGAGATGTCAATTTGTAGCACACTCTCCGTCTGAAATATCATTTTGTCTGGCATTACTAACTTGAATAACATTTTGTCTGACATTAACAACTTTAATAAAATATTTTGTAGAAACATACATAAGCCAAGAGGAGACCATTACTTACGGTGTGCCCCAAGGAAGCATTTTAGGCCCCACATTATTCCAAATCTATAAATCGAAGCGTTAACAAGCCGAACAATGCGTCTCGTCTATATCTTTAAAAATCCCTAAGAGATTTTGCTGACTTCAATGTGTTAAAAATGGTCTACTATGTGCTATTCCAGTCGATCATCGGTTACTGTATTACCGCTTGGGGTGGTGCAATGAAACCAAATTTCTTGAGGGCAGAGAGAGCTCAAAGAGCAGGCCTCAAAACAATGACTTGTAAACCATATAGATTTCCTACAGTGCAGTTATATGAGGAATGCAAAGTTTTAATGGTTAGGCAGCTCTTATCCTGCAAGCGGTCTTCAGTACCCATAGAACCATGCCTAGGTCCAACCCAGAAAAACGCACAAACATCCCCTCGGGGGTATGACATAAAAAATCTTTTGAAAGGCACCAATACTATGTTATAGGTACACATTTATACAAGCAACTACTTACACCGAAAACTTAATTTGATTCTAACAGATACGCACTAAAACACAAGATCACTCAGTGGATACTTCAGCATTACTACATCACAACAGAAAATCTGCTGACATACATCTCTTAAACTCAAACATACTTAACATCTCCCCTACCATCATCATACTATTACAATATACACATACACCACATACACAACCACCCAAAAATACGCAACCGATTCATACCTTCATACTTTTAGTTTTTTTTAATTATTCACTAGCTAACCTGGCGAAATTCGTTCCGCATCAGAATCAAAAAAGCCATACAAAATGTATGATAAAATCTTATATATTTTTTTCTTTGTGAATTTTCCCCATGTTTTAATAGTTATTCTGCTATTCGGGGCGGAGACAAATCTTACAAACCCAAGGTAATAAAAATCGGTCCTGTGGTTCATGAGTTATACTTAAGTGGTGTAACTAACCCGACTTTATATAAAAAATAGATTTATATAGGTATTGTTGCTGATTTCATTTGTTGTTGTCACACTAATACTATAAAGGCGAAAGTTTGTGAGTGTGTGTGTGTGTTTATATGTTTGTTACTCCTTCACGCTTAAACGGCTGGACCAGTTTTTATAAAATTTTGTATGGAGGTAGCCGACACCCTGGATTAATATATAGGCTACTTTTTATCCCGATATTCGAGTTTCGAGTGAAACCGCGGGGCGCAGCTACTCTTTTAATAAATATAATAATTTAGACCAACATAATGACTGAACCCTGTCTCTTAAGATACTGTGTGGGCCAGACCTGGTTTAAGGGGGAAGCCCTAAGGTAGCCCGCGAAATTCAAATTTTCTTACGTTTTTTGCAATTTGCTGGTCAGTATTAAGTTGTACGTTGATTAAAATATGATTCGCGGTCGCAACAAATATGTATTTGCAGAATTATAATCATTGCAATCAGTTATTCTTTCAACTTGTTAAGTTAGTATAATCAGTGGCGTGCCTAGGGGTCAAAATTAGGGCAAGCCCACAGATTATGAAGGTATAAAAAAAAGGCCAACTGAGGGATTGGCTGATTTTCTTGTTGTTAATGATTGTTAGTAGTACTAACATCATTATTATAATTTCCGCAAGAAAACCTTTAAAATACGAAGAGTACTACATATTGCAAACATCAGTACGTAATTGTTACAAGCGCCATCTATATTAATGAATGCGCATAACCACAGCGCCTATCCAGAACTTTCTTCATTTCGCTTGTCACATGCATTTGTTCAATCAAAATGCACTAGATGGCCTCCAAATTATCGATTTTTTGTTCTTTTTTCTTTTCTCGTACGCACTGTTTTATGAATTAGGTACTTACATTTTTAAAGTCAATCATGAGCCAACACATACCTATGTTTAACACCTATGTTTGTCATATTCATACCTAGTAAACAATCGAATGATCTGTCTTCTTGACTGACAAAAATACTTGTTTTTATTTCCGAGAAGTACCAACAGTAATTTAAGATTGGTTACGGTGAAGTAAATAATTATTTATTGGCAGAAAATTGCAGAAAACTCAATGTATTTACGTACCTTTTCGATGACAATTCCGAATTCACATAATGATAAAAGAACACTATATTCATTAACCGTTTACAAAATCATAGGGAATCACATCGCCACAATCAATCACTTTTTCAAATAATAAAACTAATTCTCAAAGTATTCAAAACTTCAAAACAATAAAAATTTGAGACGCGTCGCGTCATCGACTCATCGCGCCCGCCGCACGTGCAACTAACTTTACGCGGGTCAACGCGGATAGTGCATTTGCGCGAACTTCATGCCTATAAAAGCCTGGCTTTTCTTTTCATAGAAATCTGTGTTGTATGTACTTACCAATATCAACAAATGTAAACGTTTTTATAGCAATTTGTAGGCGAAAACTGCGAGACAGAGAAAGGAAACAGAAGCCAGGTAAAAAGCCAGACTAGTGTGAGCGAGATGGCGCAATTGAATGCATTGTATAGCGTTTAAGCGGAATTTGGCGCGAACCTAGGCCAGTGCGCGCAAGTTCGGATTTCGAAATAATTGTATTATTATTCCTATGACATGAATGTTTGCGTTCGAGTTCATTGACTGGAATTTTTTGAATATATTTTTTATTGATTTTGTTGTTGTGAATTATGATTTTATTAGGGCAAGCCGGGCTTTTTGACTTCTATGAAGGGCACGCCACTGAGTATAATCCCCAAATGTCAAGATTTTATGAATAGTCATTCTTGGGGATTACTTGGTCTTAGAGAGTTGTGTTGATGACTTTAATGAATTAAAATTTAAAATTAGAGTTTAAAATTATTGTACTCCTATGTTAAAGTTATATTGAATGATGTCAACTGAATGTATGCAGTGCCATGTGATTTTTGTTTATGCAATAGTTTTTTTAAATTTATTATAGTAAAATAATTAAAAAAAACTAGACAATATAATAATTATATTGTCTGACATCGCTAATTTGAATAACATTTTGTCTAGCATTACTAACTTGAATAACACCTTGTCTGGTTAATTCCAGATACTTGGCAGGAGCCCCACTAAGCTGTACAGTCCCTTCGGCATAGAGACACCTCACAGCCGGGACTTTAGAATGTCTCCGTACATGCCTGATACACCAGACCATGGGTAAGCAATCAGTACCTATTTTATTATTTCTTGATTTATTTCAGTTGTGACAACTAAGGTTTATTTTTATTTACTAGTACAGTCGGTAGCCAACATTATCTAACCCACTTCCGGTGGGTCAGGTAATGTTGGGTGGGTCAGACAATGTTGGTCACCAACTGTACTAGGAAAAGGCCAAGTAGACTGCAGTGAATAGGAGAGATCAATAATTGTGGATGGTACTTGTTGACAGACCTCGTCGTTTCAGCCGATAGACGTCCACTGCTGGACATAGGCCTCCCCCAATTTTGGGAGGGTTTGCCATAATCGCCACGCTTGGCAGGCGGGTTGGCGATCGCAGTATGGTATGATGGAGGAATACATATAGAACGCTGCTGCCCATTCTCCGGTACGATCCTTAGTCGCCTTTTACGACACCCACGGGAAGTAAGGGGTGGTGGTATTCTTTAAGTCCGGCACCACACAGACTGTTGACAGACCTATGCTGTCCTATACCTACTGTAATTTGAAAACATTATAAAAGCCAATTATTTTTAAAAAGAGTAACCGTGGAGTTTTGTGCCGGCTCTTCTCCATAGGAAACTACCAATTGGAACCGTGCACCTAGCTTCTGATGTTTCATAGGTGCCCGTGTAGGTTTATGTGAAATAAAATATTTTGATTTTGATGTGCTATCCTGCAAAACTCAGCAATAGACTCACAATAAAGGATGCCATTATTTAAAAAAAAAAATTCGCTCTTTGTATTTCCATGAATTTATTTGTCCGAATTAATTTCCAGTTTATCACCGAAGCGGCGCAAAGGCGTCACCCACTCGTGGCATATCCTCGCCAAGAAGAGACCCCGAGCGCTCTTCCACTGAAGCTTATATTTATATTACAACTTGTAATAACTCAACGCACAAATATATCCCACCGCTTAATGTAAGACTAGCTTCAAAAGGCTACACGAGATTGTTAGACGCGAATATGAATCGTGAAGAGATTTCTTGAGAAACAATTATGTTGGTTTCAAGATTATAATGTATTTACTGCATGTATGTAGACAACATGATAAGTTTGTATGGCTAAAACCGAATAACAAGAAATGGCGAAAATAGTCAAAGGATCTTGAGAACCAAACTTTCATTGTTACAGTTTTGGATAATCCAATTACGGAACTTTTAAATGAGAAATTTGTAAGCAACTGACATGAGCATTTTTTGCTATATTTCGAGTTTATGTAACCTTGCGAACCTATTTGGAAAAATGAAACTTCATACGCATACGCCGGATACAAAGGTTTTTTTTTTTTTTTAGGCTAAGGTTTTTTTTTAATTCTTTATTAATAAGGGGTTTTTATCCACACGGATACGTCAACCCCATTGTACCTTATACTCTATTTACACATAACTATAAATCTATAATTATACTATATTTTCCTGCACTACTATACCACCACCACACAAAGGTCTAAAAAGTTACTTATGAACATATCCGAAATATCTTATTTGAATAAATATAACTGGAAATATCTGTTTCTACTTAGGTAAAATTTTAAATCTGTCTAATTTGGCTGTAACACTATTTTTCGAAAATGTTCTTAAGTAACTTTTTAGACCTTTGTATCCTGCTTATGCGAATGAAGTTTCATTAAAATCAGTTCATACATTTCGAAAAACAAGGGCTTGAAAGTTAGTATGAAATGCCGTACCTACGTCGTAAACGCGCTTAATTTTACTAAGCACGGACTGGTTTGGCATCTATCATCATTCATTAGCGGTTAACAATCTCCTGGCGCCAGTTTTGTCGATATTTTGTATGCAATTGGTGCTATTCTCTATATTCTTATTATTGTATTACATCCGCGATTGGCTTTTTCCCATCGAATAATATATAACCTAAGGTAATGGACAATTAGAATTATTAGTACATGAGATATTTATTTACCATCGGGTAAAGAAAAGACTGGTGGCTCAGTGGTAAAGGCTCAGCTCAGAGTTGTTCGTGGGTTCGAAATCTGACAGGCGCTTTACTTTGTGTAATTTATTTCATCACCACTGCCCTCAAAACGGTGAAGGAAAACACCATGAGGTAACTGGTATGTCCTAGAATCAAAAATTCGAAGGCATTGTGATATCTACCAAACCGTACTGACCCCCGGGTGGTGGATTACGGCCCACTCCCTCTCACCGAGAGGAGGCCTGTGTCCCGGCAATGGGAACATTGTAGGTTATTATGCTCAAGGTAGGACTGCGTAGTTTAAAAAATAATGCGGAGATTTTATTAAAATCTAGAAAAGCAGCCCATCTATATCGTACTAATAATATTTAACTTCCCATAAAATATATATTTTTAAGATTTAAACTCCAAAATTCCTTTGAATCAAGTTCTAATAGAACTATTCGGTGATTTACGTATGTAAGTACTTATATCCAATTGAATTGTATAAGGTAACATGTATTATTGCATATTCAGTATTATGACGCCAAATTGTATAGCTTTGAGTACAAATTGTTTATGTATACTGTCGGACAAAATGGAGTAGTGAAAATGTAGAAATAGTTCAAATGAATTACAGAAACTGTCGAAAAAGGCGAATTTTGTAAGCTTTACTAACTTAGAACAGAACGGTCAGTTATTCTTTACATTACTAACTAGTTTAGATATTAAAGAAGATATTTGATAGGAACTGTTTTTAAAAATGTATTAACTACATAAAGTTCTCGCCAAACCGTCTTGAGCAAGCATGGCGATCAATGCTCAATTGCTCATGCCTTCTCAGTATGAGAAGAGGTATTTGCATAGGCTGGTATAATAATACCAGCCTATGCAAATAAGTACCTCTTCTATATAACCTTATGTAATAAATAATAATTTATTACATAAGGTTTATTGATGTCCACTGCTGGACAATGGACTCAAAAACTTGTACATTTAGGTACAAAATTGAACGCTACTCCATTTTCGTTCTACTAAACACGTACGTATAGATTTTTTTTACACTAATACGCTTCGCTGTGACAATATTGTAGTCGCCTATTAATATTTATACGTAGGTTAAGATCGCGTGATTTTTTATTTCAGGAATCTCCGAAGTTTTTACTTTATTGTCGAATACAGTTCGCGTCATGAGAAAGTATAATAATTTTGGAAAATTATATGAAAAGATTTTTGTAGATGGCAACTTTTTGAATAAGCGTAAAATGGCGTTGACTGTACTTTTAAGACTGATTGTCTTGTAGTTGTATATTTTTTTTTAATTTTAGTTTCTTAGTCGAGGAGGCTCAAATGTATTTTTACCCACCAATTTTTTAATACCATGGTATGTATTATTATTTTAAATGTATTTTCATCAGTTGTATGTAATGCATTAGCTATGAGACACTGTGGTGTCATTTAATTATATTTGGTTTTCTACAAAATGGTGTTTCATTTACTTAATAAACATTTTAAATCTAACATAAATATTTTTATAATTATTAAGTATTATTTTGCCATTGACTCCGAATGAAGAAGTAGCCATTTCAACACCGCTTGTAAGTGCATCATGAAGATGGCAAGATGAGTAATACGCCTGCAGACAGGATTGGTCCACACTAGCTCAAGGCAGAGAGGAGTGGAAAGGAGAAAAGAAGCCTGCTCTGCATTGGGACAACAGGCTAAAAATAAATAATTGTGTATCATGGCGCCATGACCCTTCCACAGTAATTTTACCGTATTACACACAAAATGGGCTGGTAGCACACTAAACAACAAAAAACCGCCCTCTTCTACGAAGGACGCTGTCAATAGTAACCAAACCGGAATCCGAATCCGTCCGGATCCGTCTATGAATTGAGAAATTGTAAGTTGCGTCCTAAAGTGGATAACAGAATCATCTTTTTGATTTTTTCGCAAATATTGAAAATAAAAGACGACTTAGGTCAAGAATAATAAAAATTATACCCCATGAGATATTTGATGTGCGTGTGGTGTGAGGGCCACTTTGTTAAAACTTTTTGAAAATGTGCTTAGTATTTAGTGAACATTCCCAAAGAATTGTGAAAGTTGGTATCAGATTTTGTGAAAGTCTAAAAACCGAGTTATAGACTGTAAAGTTGGGCCCTCAGTTCTCACATAGAGGATTGAGGGCCCACCTAAAACTGATAAACTATGGACACTACAGAAAAAGTCTTAATGCCAAAATCTAAGCTAATGCCAAACAAAATTTGTGAAAACAAGATATTATCGCAAAACACTGTCCTACTTTGTATATCTTCGTACAAAATGGGCCCTCAATTCTCATACACGTAAAAGTTTATTACGCAATTATAATGAAATCATTAACTTACAGCTACTGTTTGAAATCCTATATGCTACTAAATAAATTGTGAAAATTTATGAAAGCAAGAACAGGTCACCACCTTTTGTTGTTTAAAAGTTATGACCTTGATAAAATTCAGGGCCCTCAGTCCTCCATTTTATTTTGTTTTCGATTTATTACGCTTATCGTATGAAAGATAAGACAAATACAAAATTGTCTCTTTTTGTGAAAAAAATTGTGCAACAAATGCGATACCAGAAAGAAATTAAAAGACCCTTTATTGTATAAGTAAATCGAGTTTTATTTTTATTCTCTGTCTTAGGAAATAGGGTGACCACAATTTCTTTTAGATTGCAGTAAAGATTAGTAAATGTAGAGGCATAG
The DNA here is from genome assembly GCA_916614155.1 of Mesoligia furuncula. Lineage (NCBI taxonomy): Eukaryota > Metazoa > Arthropoda > Insecta > Lepidoptera > Noctuidae > Mesoligia > Mesoligia furuncula. The sequence goes on from OU744810.1 coordinate 4,994,307, forward strand.
GTTTTAATGAACTTTCGCTTATTATCGTCATATCATTTGTACTCAAGTTTCGTGATAAAAAAAATAATTTCGGAAATTGAACGATCACAGAAAAATACTGTTCCCCAAATAATTTTTGCTTGAAAAATCGTTCGTTCCGAAAAATCTAATGACAATAATCAAATAATTTATTTATTATTTTTATAAAGGCTTTTGCCCAGCAATGGGACAATGTAGGCTAAATATAATCCTAACTAATATTATAAATGAGAAAGTAAGTTTGGTTGTTAGCTTTTCACGCCTAAACCACTGTACCTTTCATCCCGAAAAAAGTGCTGTTCCCGAGGAAAACAATAATAACGTTATTATGATAATAGATGGAGCCATATGACTTTCGAATTTCACGCCGGACGAAGTCGCGGGCAGAATCTAGTACCTAATAAAGCAGTGCGTTCCTGGATGTTTTTTTTATTCCTAGGTAGGTACTTGCATAATAACAAAGATGTTTTCTGGAGTATTAAATAATTATATTTTATTTTAAAAAATTTGCAATTTATAAATAGGTGAAATTGAATTACCTAAACAATTCTTAGAGTGACTATCTAAGTACTATTTAGTAAAAAATTACGAACTTATAAAATTATGAGTACCTAGGTATCAAAACAAACTTATCTTGAATGTTTGATATCTTAACCGAAGATGATTGAATGTCTTGACCGAAGATGTGTTTGCGTATTAAAAAAATATTATTATTATTATTCTTCACTACAACTGTTTCATAAAACTCGCCTTAATGCTTTATTACCTACAACTTCCGCTGCAGTATCATAAACTATTGTTTAGTAACTACACTAAATATTACAACTATTGTGAATATATGTAAACAATAATTATATAATACATGTAATAATATTTTTAATATAATATTAGCTAGTTATTAGTTTTATTTATAATATTTGTTAGGATTATATTTAGCCTACATTGTCCCATGGCTGGGCAAAAGCCTTTATAAAAATAATAAATAAATTATTTGATTATTGTCATCAGAACGAACGATATTTCAAGCAAAAATGATTTGGGTAACAGTATTTTTTTTTTGTATTTTTTTTAAATCTTGAAACTGGAGTACAAATGCTATGACGATAATAAGCGAAAAATTGAAGAAAGTTTATTAAAACTTATACTCTACATTTACTAATCTTTAATGCAATCTAAAAGAAATTGTGGTCACCCTATTTGCAAATTCAGATAATAAAAATAAAACTCGATTTTCTTATATAATAAAGGGTCTTTTAATTTCTTTCTGGTATCGAATTTGTTGCACAATTTTGACACAAAAAGAGACAATTTTGTATTTGTCTTATCTTTCATACGATAAGCGTAATACATCGAAAACAAAAGAAATGGAGGACTGAGGGATAACTTTCAAACAACAAAAAGTGGTGACCTGTTCTTGCTTTTATAAATTTTCACAATTTATTTAGTAGCATATAGGATTTCAAACAGTAGCTGTAAGTTAATGATTTCATTATAATTGCGTAATAAACTTTTACGTGTATGAGAATTGAGGGCCCATTTTGTACGAAGATATACAAAGTAGGACAGTGTTTTGCGATAATATCTTGTTTTCACAAATTTTGTTTGGAATTAGCTTAGATTTTGACATTAAGACTTTTTCTGTAGTGTCCATAGTTTATCAGTTTTAGGTGGGCCCTCAATCCTCTATGTGAGAACTGAGGGCCCAACTTTACAGTCTATAACTCGGTTATTAGACTTTCACAAAATCTGATACCAACTTTCACAATTCTTTGGGAATGTTCACTAAATCCTAAGCACATTTTCAAAGAGTTTTAACAAAGTGGCCCTCACACCACACGCACATGATATTTGTCTACAGATTAATGGATGACTTTAAAACTCTTTGAAAATGTGCTTAGGATTTAGTGAACATTCCCAAAGAATTGTGAAAGTTGGAATCAGATTTTGTGAAAGTCAAATTACCGAGTTATAGACTGTAACGTTGGGCCCTCAGTTCTCACATAGAGGATTGAGGGCCCACCTGAAACTGATAAACTATGGGCACTACAGAAAAAGTCTTTATGCCAAAATCTAAGCTAATGCCAAACAAAATTTGTGAAAACAAGATATTATCGCAAAACACTGTCCTACTTTGTATATCTTCGTACAAAATGGGCCCTCAATTCTCATACACGTAAAAGTTTACTACGCAAATAAAATGAAATCATTAACTTACAGCTACCTACTGTTTGAAATCCTATATGCTACTAAATAAATTGTGAAAATTTATGAAAGCACGAACAGGTCACCACTTCTTGTTGTTTGAAAGATATGACCTAGATAAAATTCGGGCCCTCAGTCCTCCATTTCTTTTGTTTTCGATTTATTACGCTTATCGTATGAGAGATAAAACAAATACAAAATTGTCTCTTTTTGTGAAAAAAAATGTGCAACACATGCGATACCAGAAAGAAATTAAAAGACCCTTTATTGTATAAGAAAATCGAGTTTTGTTTTTATTCTCTGAATTAGGAAATAGGGTGACCACAATTTCTTTTAGATTGCAGTAAAGATTAGTAAATGTAGTCATAGGTTTTAATAAACTTTCTTCGATTTTTCGCTTATTATCGTCATTGCATTTGTACTCAAGTTTCTTGATAAAAAAAAAAATAATTTCGGAAATCCAACGATCACATAGAAAAATACTGTTACCTAAATCATTTTTCCTTGAAATATCGTTCGTTCCGAAAAAAACTAATGACAATAATCAAATAATTTATTTATTATTTTTATGAAGTCTTTTGCTCAGCAATGGGACAATGTAGACTAAATATAATTCGAATCTGATTCCATCTTTCACAATTCTTTGGGAATGTTCACTAAATCCTAAGCACGTTTTCAAAGAGTTTTAACAAAGTGGCCCTCACACCACACGCACATAAAAAATCAACCAACCTATCTGTAGGTAAATCGTAAAACGAGTTCAGTTTGCGTCGATTTAATCACTGTAATAGGCCTACCGCTTAACTGAGACGTTGCCCTAGGTAGCTGCGCGATATGCGCGAGGGGTGATGTTGTCACAAGTTGACGAATCACAGCTCTCTCATCACGGTACCACACCCCTCCCGCACCACGCTGCTACCTCTCAGGTAACGTCTCAGTTAAGCGGTCGGTCTATAGTCGATTATTAGTGATCAAATCGACTCAAACTGAACTCGTTTCTGCTGTGCAGAGCTACAATTGTATTGATTACAAGCAACCGGTGTCTTGATGGTGGGTTCGAACCTAGGCAGTCGCTTTATTTTGTGTAAATAATTTCATCATCGCAGATTGCGTTTTTTCTTAGTCATATTTACCGCAAATAATCGTATTTCCTTTCATTCCTTTTTCCAAAGTACGTTCCAGAGCATGACGATTTAGTATTTTAGGGGAGTTTCGAGTTAGCATGGTCGCAGAGCTTCAGTTGTCAGGTTTCGTCACGGTTTCGTACAACACGATGAAATGAGAGTAGAAAAATAAAAAAGTTATTATAGGATCATATTTTTATTATAAAAATATCTTCACAGGTCTAACTTATCAAAAAAACAGATTTAGAATGAAATAAGTAATGTAAGAAGTTTAATTTATACATGGTGTACTTTGTTAAAAACTATTGTTCAACAAAGTCTTGTCAATGTAAATAAACTTTTAGAAGTTTTTACCTTTTGTGGCGTAGGTTGCCTGAAACTTGTCAAACTTTTGAAAAACATTGCTTGGTAAAGTATACAAAAAAGAAGCAGCGCTTTTCAAAATTTTGCAAATACATAATTACACACATCAAGTCATACATAACATTGATAACTATAGGTATCACACAGACTTAGACTAAAAACGAGAGAGAGGTGGCAATCTGTCTCGCAAGTGCGAATGAGAAGCACATAACACTGTTTAAACATTATAGCTAAGTGGCCACTTACAAATTACACAAATATAAAAGTGATATTAGATACAGTTTAATTAAACGAAGTTAACAATTTTAACAAATCACTTTTGTAACAGACAACTTAATATTTATTTTCTTCAATAACCTAAAAATTAACGCGGTTGTCACAGAATAGCAAACCTGATAGATAGAGTCTTTAGAAAATAAAACAATCTAACTACCTACTTATAACTAATTATTTACAGATCGAAAATGTAAAACTATAGTAGTTAGATGGGCATTGCAGAAATGATCAACATAATTATGAGAAAAGTTGAAGCATTTATTGTCCAGAAACATTTACGTTATGCATTAGGAGTATGCCATCTCTAGGATCTATTAAGTATTTATAACATTATAAGGACCTCATCTTAGGTATTTATAACTCAGTATTTATAGTTGGTATCTTATCGTCATGTCATCATGTGTATGATTGGTGAAACAATAGTTCTTGCTCGTAAACGTTGGGTATATGTTTGGCGCTTGTCATTAGCGCGTGTGTTTAGAGATTCCTAGATAGGCTATCCACCCAGTTAGGCAAGCAATGATTAACTGCAGGAAAGGTCTGTTATTAAAACAATGTCATTGTTAATTAAATGCAGTTACTTTACGAGTTGAAATACCAACTCGCTGGGCTCGCGTGGTGGATTTAGGTATAGCCCCGTCCCTCTCACAGATAGGAGGCCGGTGTGACTTGTGTCCCAGCAATAGGAACGTTAGTGTCCCAGCGAACGTTATAGGCTGATTATGCGAGCTGAAATCGTATTAGCAAATAAAATGGAAATTTAATTGTATAATAATAGAGTCAATTTTTTCATAATAAGTAAACAAGATTTTTATTGCTACTTAGCAAGAAATGTCCCATTTCCGCAAACATGTCAGTATTTCTTATGAATAATGAGGTAATCGCAATATTTACATTTTTACCTAAACTAAGAAAAAAACAAAACAAAAAAAAATACGAAACCTAACAATTACTGGCACTTTTGGATAGTCGACTTCAACGAATTTTAAGATACAGACAGTCATTTTGTATAAATTGTGTACATACAAATAAATGTCTCTATTCTTTTCCCAAAAAAAAAACCTATTGGCTAGTGGCTTAGTATGAAAAATATTTCGACCTCCAAAAAAAAAAACACCAAAATGGATTTTTCGATCACAAGACAACAACAAACAGACCACCAGTTTGATATCTAAGAAATTTTTTTTAGAAAAAAAAATTGTACCTACTAACAGCTTGACGAACAACCAAACAGCCCCATTCGAATAGGATATCTAGAACACAAAATGGAAATACTTGGAATCGTTGAACCTCTAAAACCCAGGTTAATTTGCAAGAGCGATGTTTTCGACGCGCTGGGATGCACTCTGTTGGATTCTCAATGCACAGATCAACACCGAGAGTTCAAAATCGTGCGTGATATTTTAATGTTTTACGTCCATGCTGATGTGGGCCTTCACACTGGGACTTGTATTAAGCCCATTTGCAATGAAACTACAATTTCCTTGCCGCATACAAGAGTAAAAATGCACTGTGAAACAAAATTGGATACTTTGTGCAATATATCGTCATAACGAGAACGATGGGGGACATCGAAAATACAATCTGAAGTTTTCCTTGTTACTTTTTTTCCTGTAGTTAACTCCCTAGGATGCCATAAGCAGACTAGATTTTTTTCAGTTTGAGCATAAAAGGAACTGCATTTCGACTGGAACCCAGGCCCCTCTTGTCCATTGGGCATTGGGCAAGAGCCCCGCGATCTTCGGGGGCCCCGGCCTGCGCTCATAAAAAAAACATTCGTTGCAGCCACCGTTGCATTCTACGCATTATTATTATGTATCCGATTCAATGACAAAATAAATTATTTGCAGTGCGATTTACAATACGTTTCTAGCATCCCAGATGAAAAAATATTAGTATGTTTCTCTTATTGTCTCTTATCTACACAGGGGCCCCGTGACCCTTATGTGTCCAGGGCGTCAAATGGTTAAAGACGGCCTTGCTGGAACCAATTATATAACGTCACACCTCTATCCTCCGAGGGTTCCAGTTATAGAACACCCACATTTCGCCAGTTATGTTCAAGTCCTATGTAACAGAGGACGAGCCTATTGCAATCAACGGAGCAAAAATCCAGACTCCGAGCTCCTACTGAGAAGTTCTAGATAGAAAAATACTGTCCCCGGAATAGAACCCAGGACCTCACGCTCAACAGTAGCGCTTGCGACCATTCGACCAACGACGCAGACAAATACATTTCGACTGAAAACCAATTGGATAGCAATGTTTTAATTTTTTGGGTTCCGTTGGATTCCCGACCCTATTACTAAGCATACGTCATCTATCTGATATAGCCATGTCTGATGTCCCATGGCTGAATATTAACCTCAACTGCAATAGGTAGTTAGTTGCAATTTTTTTTTACAGAATACTTGTGCCTCTAAGAAATAGCAAAATAACGCTAGACTGGACCGAATAGGGAACGAATATCAAGGTGTTAAAATAATAAAAAGAAGGTCATATATTATCAACTGCCTAGCCTTTTCCCAACTATGTTGGGGTCGGCTTCCAGTCTAACTGGTTGCAGCTGAATACAAGTATTTTACATGAAGCGACTGCCTATCTGACCTCCACAATACATTTACTGGGTAATAGAATACCCCTTGGTAAGACTACTTGGACTTGGTCTGACTTTCGGGCTTCTGACTACCCGCAACGACTGCAAAGATCTATGAATGACAGCCGGGACCAACGGCTTACCGAACTTTCCGAGGCACGGAGGTGTCTTGATATGTAAAATTGGTTACCCATCCACAGACTAACTGCAGCAACCGTAGTTTAACCTGATCGATCGACCCGTGCAGCTGTTATTACTTAGCTAAACGCCCCACGACAAAATAATAAAAAGACGGTACATGAAACCTTATTTTAAATTGCTTGCAACAAGAACACAAACTTGTAGTCACATAGGTGCCAGAAATAGCCTTTAAATCACACTAATATTATAAAGGGGAAAGTTTGTGAGTGTGTGAGGGTGTGTGTGTGTTTATATGTTTGTTACTTCTTCACGCTCAAACGGCTGGACCAATTTTGATAAAATTTGCATGGAGGTAGCTGACACCCTGGATTAACATATAGGCTACTTTTTAGCCCGACATTCCCACGGGATCCACATTTACGCGGGTGAAACCGCGGGGCGCAGCTAGTATTCAACAGTTTCAATGTTTTATGTGGTTTTTGCAACACACACAGCTGTTTGAAATACTTGACAACTACAGTCCTGCTTTCGAGAGAATCCAAAACTATAAGTTTAAAATAAAAAATCTGAAGATTGAACTAATTTACTACTACTAACTGCATCAGGACTGATCGAAAAGTAAGCTTGTGTTGAACTGTTTAGTTACAGTCGAGTTTTTTTTTAATAATAATGTTCGTGGTACAGAAACCTTATTTTAAATTGCTTGCAATAAGAACATAAACTTGTAGTCACATAGGTGCCAGAAATAGCCTTTAAATATTCAATAGTTTCAATGTTTTATGTGGTTTTTGCAACACACACAGCTGTTTGAAATACTTGACAACTACAGTACGACCGCGTCGAGAGTGTGAAGCATGAACTGCAGCAGACTGGTTGATAAGTGAGCTTGTCTTGAATTGTTTAGTTGCAGTCGAGTTTTTTTTTTTTTTACACCATGCTGATTTCCAAAAAGTCCTTACATATGGCTAACCAAATTAGACATTTTGAATTTGAACAGCGTACACACGAGCACTAATATGTCAACACTTGGCATACTTTAAATTGCGATTTTTTCACGAAATAACTAATGCAACCTTGAAATATGACACTACATAAACCTATGGGTTCGAAAATACTACGTTCCTAATAATATAAAATTTCATTCAAAAATAAAGGAGAAAAGTGTATACATACTTATGCTCGTGACTGTTCAAATTAATCAATGAGATCACTACAGATAAAATATCTTACATGTTTTCTTTCAGAAACGCTGGTCTTCGAGTTAATTGCATAGCACACTATCAGAAGCAATAGCTTTCATTTTGACAATTCAACAACATTCATTGCATTATTTACGTTGTTGCGCAGACAAATTTTTCGGACATATGAAGCAATGGAATAGCAATATCCTTCAAACTGATTGAGATTGATAGTGTGTTACGCAATATGGTTGTTGGTGAAGTTCAAAATGGCCTGACACTGTACTCACCGGGTAGTATATTATTATCAGTGATCGGAATAGGCTGAGTATATTTACCTAAAGTTTAAAGAACAGAGACGGAAATCGGAGACTTCCTTAGGACAATTTCTTTTTTTCCGGTAAATTTACCGGAACTTTAATTATGTAACTTTCAATATCTTATTTTATCATTAACATTATAAATGCTTTAATAAATCGTAATTTATTTATTTTTAAAATAACCAATATTAAAATAGATATATTTTTAATAGTTTTTTTTTTTTTATTTAGCATTTATAATTTTCAGCCTATACCGATCACTGATTATAATTACAATTTGTGTCCAACATTCATACAACTAATCAACTACAAGTTGAGAATATCAATACATAAAGCTAAAAAACCGACAATTATAACATTGAATGTCAAGGGAAGGTCAGGGAATCAGAAAAATGAATTGTTAAACAAGTTGACTAGCAACTCAAATTGTCAGTGTATACAGCTTTGTGAAATGGCTATAAGACTTGACGTAGTATACAGGGTTATTGGTAAAACATTAACAACCTCTTGAGAGGTCATTGTACTCGTCATTATGAACAACTTTTACTATGGGACCAAACCTGAAATCACGAAAAAAAATATCAGCTTTTCCCTACATTTTGCCGAGTTATACGATCATAAATGTGGAGAACAGCTGATTTTTCTTCGCGATTTCAGGTTTGGTCCCATAGTAAAAGCTGTTCATACTGATGAGTACAATGACCTCTTAAGAGGTTGTTAATGTTTTACCAATAGCCCTGTATAATTATTATAATTTGTGTCCAACATTCATACAACTACAAGTTGAGAATACCAATACATAAAGCTAAAAAACCGACAATTATAACATTGAAGGTTATAATCAGAAAAATGAATTGATATACAAGATGACTAGCAACTCAAATTGTCAGTATACAGCTTTGTGAAATGGCTATAAGACTTGACGTAGGATATAAATTTGCTCAACTATTAATATCCCTGACTGTATTTGTGCAATTTAAATTGTCATTATACAGCTTTGTGAAATGGCTATAAGACGACAAATTGACGTAGGGTATAAATTTGCTTTACTATTAATATTCCTGACTGTATTTGTAATGCTAACTTAACAGTAACTTACATAAAGAAATGAAGAGCTTCAGTACTTCGGACCAGGCTGTCTGTGTACGTAGTTCTGAAAATAACGGTGAAAGGTATTAGTAAAAAAATATATTCACTTTGAAGTCGCAAACAATTTACAAGGAGTAATTTAGTTTTAATTTTACAGATGGAACAACGTTTATTACGTCTTCAAGTTCAAAGAGCCGTTGTACAGTTCGATTTGACTAACGAAACGAAACTCGCGGAACATCAGGCGAGTCGCTGCGCCTGCGCAGTAACAAATTCACGAGTCAGCGGGGGTGAGGTACTGCGTAGCGGGTAGCACACTTCAGGGGCCATATTACAAAGTATTTATCCCGTTATGATTCCAGTGCGAAAAAGGGATGGTGCTATCGGTCAAGTATAGTTCCGTCATAATACGCCACCAGAGCCAAGTTTGCACAACTCTGAATCAGGGTGTAAATGACGTTTACGTCTTTGTTACGTGTTAGAACAAAGGAGGGAAACGAGAATTTCAAAGTTCATTTCGGTAAAGTCTGCCTAACGAAGGGAAGCACAGATTAAAATTAAATTATTGGCAAAACTTAACAGACGTCATGTGAAGTTTCGCTAGTTCATTTATTTTGAACTTTTATAATTAGTTGCTATCATAAATCTTTTCGGTAAAGTCCTAAATGACTTGACTTAAAGGTGAAAGCGCCAGTAGCCCGCGACAATTTCATTAAATATAGGTATCAATCAATAGGGTTATATAAACTTAAGAGGCTGTATTGATGATTTGAATTCTGTAAATACATACTTGATACATTTTGTTCAAGATACAACCTCACACTGCCAATTTTAAAAAACGTAAAAAAAAAACAAAATGAATTGTGCTGGCTACCCTGGCGATGTCTGTGTGGTGCCGGTAGTCTGTGTGGTGCCGGAGTCTGTGTGGTGCCGGACTTAAAGAATACCACCACCCCTTGACCGTGGGTGTCGTAAAAGGCGACTAAGGATCGTACCGGAGAATGGGCAGCAGCGTTCTCTATGTATTCCACCACCATACCATACTGCGATCGCCAACCCGCCTGCCAAGCGTGGCGATTATGGCAAACCCTCCCAAAATTGGGGGAGGCCTGTGTCCAGCAATGGACGTCTATCGGCTGAAACGACGACCCTGGCGATTACCCCTTAAGTCCAAAGATTATTCTAAACGCGGGACACCCATTCGTTTATAATCTGTCACGTTAATAAGCGAATGGATTAATTTTGAAAGAGTCTTCGATCGTCGATGTTGAGCTAAAAAAAACGCAAAGCAAATTCGCAATTTATCCTACAGAAGTTATAAAATCTGGTATACATACAGGGGGGCCCTTGAACGTCACCTGTCGTTGATTAATGGGCAATCTTTGGGGCGGCCTCATTTGAGGCCACATCGGAGGCCTCATGGTGCCGCGTGTAGGTGTACCACGTGCGCCACGTGTAGGAGTGCCGTGCCTGAAGCCCTGATTCACCATCGGAGGTGGGAGCATATGGGGGAATATCGAACGATTCCGCCATTTCCTGATGTTCGGTTTGTTTGATTCGTCGCTGGTATCCGATTCTGTGTTGCTGATGTAAGATTTCGAGGAGCCGGGGTTGGCCAGAGAAGTCGAGAGGCCAGGGCTCACGTGGGCTCGCGAGTCGCCGGAACTCAACGCCGCCCGGTTGAAGATGATTGCCGGATTCATGCCTATAGTCCTAGTTATTACTGGCCTCGACGGCTCTTCGGCCGCTTTGTTCTGTTGAAATATCAGTATATCAATAAAAAAGTAAATTATTGAAATTCCAGATGCTTTTCAAAAATTAAATTCTAATAGATTTAGTGAAAATTTATACTGTGTAGAGGAATGATGTGATAAAGCAACGTTGCTGTTTAAAAGATATAGTGACAACATTAAAAAGAGTGCTGATAGTTTGGTCGTGTTGAGAGAATGAATGAAAGGCGACTAACAAAAGGTATTTACAAAGCAGATGTGAGTGGAACCGCTGAGGGGACGCTCTAGAAGGACATATACCTAGTGACCTTATTGATTATGTTCATCAGAAAAGTTCAGGTGTATAGTACCCCCAGCTGGCGTGCGTGTATGACCTGGGGGCCTAAAAAGGCCACTTTGGCAGAATCATAAAAGGATAACAGGATGTACAGTTAACTGTTAAGTTAATCGTATCAAATCCCATTGGTGAAGCATTTTTCAGTTATTTTTTTTTTTGTCTGTGCTGAAATACCAATCAATCCAATCCAAATCCAATCCCAATCTCTTTGATTGTACCTACGTAGTGCAGCGAAAAAAAGAAAAACACGGACTGTCTTCGCCATTTTACAAATTCACTAGCTTCTGCCCGCGACTTCGTCCGCGTAAATGTCACCCTCCCCCCATTCGCCCTCTTAGGCCGCGCTCACTTTGGATGCGAATTATATCGTACGTAAACATATGAACACTGTTCGTACGAATTGAGGGCGCACACTGAATACGTTTTTCTCCGTCAAATAGACAGAGTACCGGTGTTAGCGCATACGTGAAGTCATCTTTGCTGCGATGAATAATCTTTTTCTTTTGGATAATCATCTTCTAAACCGTAGATTGCGACGCCGTCGTCGTTATCGTAGAACCGAATGGGTGCGCGAAATATTTTTAAAAAGAGATGAATTCGGTGAACGCACGTAAGTGATAACTGGAATCACTTTGATCCCATAAAGATTTATGCCCGTGAACCAAGTTAATTAACTTTTCTACATCCATTATTGATGATGAACGCACGAACGTGTAATAAAATCCCAACAAGTTCGGATTGATTTAGGACGTCGGACTTGCACGTACGATACGTACGACTAACTCGCGCGCAGTGTGAGCGCTTTCATAGTATTCAGAAGGTCGGGAATGTTCGTGCGTGTTCGTACGTTTCTGCACGAATGGAATTCGTACGAAAACGTATCCAAAGTGAGCGCGGCCTTAGGGGTGGAATTTCGAAAAACCCTTTCTTAGTGGAGACACACTTCACGAAGAACACACCCTCCAAATTTCATGTCTCTAGACCAGCGGTTTAGGCTGTGCGTTGATATATCAGTCAGTCAGTCAGGACTTAGAATTTTATAATTATGTATAGATAATGTTATCCTGTTATGATTCTCCAAAGTGGCTTTTTTAGGCCCCCAGGTGTAGGAACGTAAACGAAAGAAAAGGAGTATGTAAGGATCTTAGCAGGTGGCGTTTTTTTGGTTTCTGCGTACCCTCATGGGAAGGGTGAGTGTATGTAATAGTAATTCGTAGTTGTAACCCGGTTGCGTAAACTAATATACATATTCAAAACCCTAAGACACTCCGTGGACTGGCGAAGTACTAATTTTTGTTTCAAACTCAAAGTATTTACTTATTTCAAACTAGCTTCCGCCAGCGGCTTCGTCCGAAGTATGTCGATAAAAACTATCATATGTCCTTCCCCGGGATGCAATCTATCTCTCTGCCAAATTATATCGAAATCCGTTCAGTGATTTAGGCGTGAAAATGTAACATACCGACAGACAGAGTTACTTTCGAATTTATAATATTAGCATGGATAAACCAATTACAGGCACTTTTGAATTGTCAAGGGGTCGGTCAGTCAGAAAGATGAAGGTTGTTGCCCATACCAAATTTAAATCATAAAATTATAACAAAATATTGATCACATCATTCATGTTGAAATTATACATGTGAGAATGATTTAGAAAGACGTGCACGTTAAGTGTCCGTACTAAAAACTGATAACAACAAAAAAACAATTCAGGAATGAAAATAAATTAAAATAAGCCATGGCGGCTAAGAGATGACCAAAGCTTTTTCTAAAAATGCAATATTTATTCAATTACAGACTACACGATAGTCTTTACAATAGTACATCTGTAACCAAAAGTACTAAAACGGACTCACCACGTTATCCAGGTTGGTGGTATCGGGCGAGGCGGCCGGGGGCTGCGGGTCAGGCGCGTCGGGCTGCGCCGGCGTCGCCTGCAGGGGCGGACTGGACGACACCACCGACGACGCCAGCAACGATGAGAACGCCCACTGGTTCTTCAGCAACGTGTAGTCCTCAAACACATCCTTGTTCACAGATATCTGCTTCTCAAAGTGCCCAATCATCGAGTTATTGAATATGTCCGACTTCGTCAACCGCATCATCTGTATCAAAGCTCGTGCTATCGGCTCCTCGAAAGGCAGTATACATACGCGCTCCAATATATGCTCGACCACATCTTTGTTAAATGTCCTGTCGTTGTCGACCATGAAATACGTGAGATTTAAAAACACTATTTTGAACCTTGAGAAGTTCTGCGTAATTGACATTGTCGCCATGAACACGTCGCAGAGTAGCGTCCTGTTCACCTGATCCGAGTGAATCGTCAGCTTCAACAAATCTTCACAGATACTCAAGTCGACGGTGTTCAAATGTAATAAAGTCAGTTCTATCGCGGTAACTCTATTCCGCGTGTCTTCCTCGCACTCGTTTCTAGCCTTCACAATGAAATCGTAAGCCATTTCTATGAGTATCCTCGTGAGTCCACGTTTTGCACACTCCTCCACGTAACACATCCCATACCTTCTTCTTAGATCCAACCAGTTCCTCAACAACAAATACTCTTGTATTAACATCCTCTCGTCTAAATGAGTAAGTTTTTCTTTAATCTGTGCGCTGGTCGGTACCAAGTGCAGAAACCGACACTGTCCGTAGAACACTTTTCGGCAACAGTTCATTAAGTTGTAAAAACATAATGTGTTAAACACGACGCTTCTGGATTTAGGCAACGCTTCGTAGTAAGAGTCCATTAGACGCGGTTTTTTAATCATATCCGGGGGTCCCAATCTTGTATCTAATTCTATGTTTTCAGTAAAATCTTGGTAGCTTTCAGCGTCGTCTGTACTGTTACTTTGCTTATAAATTGAAGTTGAATCAGCATTTTGCTTTTCGCAAACGTTTATTATTTTCGATGCTATCATTTCAGGGTCTGCTCTTATTTTCGTTGGACAGTAGGTTTGCTTTTCTGTGTTTGGCATGTTGTTTTCTTTGACTGGTTTAGGAATATATTCCTCGATACGGAGTTTTTCGGGAGCGTCGACTGCGGCAATCGATGTATTCATTCTAGGACATTCAAAACCGCTTATGCTTTCAGCGAACAGAGACAGGGTATCGCCATCATCATGGTGATCATAGTACGGGTAGGAGGTTCCTGGCGCCGTCTCAACGTCTAAAGATACTTTAGTGCTCTCGCTTGAAAGACTACACTCACCCTCAGAAAGACTTGATCGATGTCTACTAGTTCTTCTTTTAGGTCCTGACAAATCTTTTACAAGTTCTCTAGTAGGATTTTCGACTGGAGTATTTTCTTCGATATGGTTCTTTTTTACAACTGGGGCATTTTCTAAAACTGTGACATTTTTAACAACTGGGACATTTTTTGCACCAGGAGCATTTTCTACAACTGAGATATTTTGTAGAACTGGTGCCTTTTCGACAACTGTGCTATTTTCTACAGCTGGTGTATTTTCTTCAACTAGGTCGTTATTGGCATCACAATCTTGAACTTGCTTGGAAACACAAGTCTCATCAATACTACTTCCTTTTTTTGGAGGGTTTAACATTTCTTTCAGATGACGACAGTGTGTTATAACTCCAAATTCTCTATCCAAGATATCGAACATTTTATCTCTAAACTTCACGAGATTCGCATTGACGTTTTCATTATCCGAGTTCATCCATTTTATTATTTCCAGGTCCAACTTTTCCATTGTCAAGCTTAGTTTGTTAGCTGCTTGTCCGTAATCTGAACTACTTCCTTTTGGGTAATCCGAACTACTTTCTTTTCTACGTGATTGTGTAAACTGACTACTAGACGTAGCGCTCAAATGTAGCGAGTTTTCACCTAATGAATCATTTAACTGGTCAGAAAAATGTTTTTCGCCGTCCGAGCTATCAGAGTCATACGAGTCTGATAGATCTTCATCCGTCTCATTCGTAGCAGCAGATGCGGCAATCTCTTGCGCCTTTTTCTGTCGTTTCTTCACTTCGCTATCTATGTTAGTAAGTTTAAGTACCGGCAACTTCTTATTAATACGGACAAAGTCATTGGAACAGACTGAACCAATGCAAGTGGTGTTGCTCGAACTGGATATGTCTCTAGTCCATGACTTGTTCGAACTGCTACCGACAGAATTCTTACGAGAGTCCACTAATCCTGGTGCATTTAGTTGGCTTTGGTTGGTTTTTACTTCAGCCTCTGTTGCTTTATTCTTCAAGTTCGGGCTACTACCAACAGAATTCTTTCGAGATTTTGCTACTCCTGGTGCATTTAGTTGGTTTTGGTTGGTTTGTACTTCAGCCTCTGTTACTTTGTTTCTCGATAAATTCGGGCTGATACCAACAGATTTCTTTCGAGATTTTACTAATCCTGTTGCATTTTGTTGGCTTTGGTTGGTTTTTACTTCAGCCTCTGTTACTTTGTTTCTAGATAAATTTGGGCTGATACCAACAGATTTCTTTCGAGATTTTACTAATCCCGGTGCATTTAGTTGGTTTTGGTTGGTTTTTACTTCAGCCTCTGTTACTTTGTTTCTCGACAAGTTTGGGCTAATACCAACAGATTTCTTTCGAGATTTCACTAATCCTGGTGCATTTAGTTGGTTTTGGTTAGTTTTTACTACAGCCCCTCTCACTTTGTTTCTCGATAAGTTCGGACTGCTAACAACAGATTTCTTTCGAGATTTCACTAATACTGGTGCATTTAGTTGGCTTTGGTTGGTTTTTACCTCTGCCTCTGTTAGTTGGTTCTTCAATAAGTTCGGGCTGCTACCAACAGAATTCTTTCGAGTTTTTGGTGCATTTATTTGGTTTTGGTTGGTTTTTACTTCAGCCTCTGTTACTTGGTTACTCGATAATTTCGGGCTGCTGCCAACAGAACTCTTACGAGATTCTACTAACCCTGGTGCATTTTGTTGGTTTTGCTTGGTTTCAACTTCAGACTCTGTTACTTTGTTCTTCAATAAGTCTACTATTGACGGTGTTTCAATACTAGCCTGTACATTTTGTTGCTTACCTTTGGATCCTCTCCTCCTTCCAGGTGTAGGTTGTCTCATTGGCGGTGGTTTCTTAGCTGTAGGTTGCAGCCGCTTGACAGAACATTTACTTTTTTTAGGTTGAAGTTGAACCACCATATGTTGTACTACCATAGGTTCAACGAAAGGGTCATATTCGGGTTCAACTGGCTCATCAACAGCATTGACTTCCAATTTTACGATAGCGTCATGGATTTCGGTGTCAGTTTCTGTTTCTACTTTTGAACGCTTCGCATCTTCCTGTGCTTTTGAATCAGCCAGTCTTTTTCTAGTAACTGTAAACACAAATATTATATCATCATACTATCATCTGTACTTCTAATATAATGGGAGAATCTCGCTACAACCTTGCAGTGACCAATGTATTAACAAAAGGCCACAGATTTCGATAAAATTGTAGGAATATGAAATGATATCTTACCAATTTTTCGCGTAGGTTCCGGATTTTTTATGGGAGATGGCTTCTTTACAGGTGAAAGTTTCTCTGGTAATTTAGTATCCGTTGAAATCACATCGACTTCTGTAAAAAAAAACAATATTGTACATTCAAATCTGTTAATAGGTAAAGTAATGTAAGGGATCGGAAAGAGACCTTTAGAGATGAATATAAAAAAAATGTGTTACACCAGAGGGGCAATTCCAGTAATTTTAAGAACGTTCACACTCTGATCTCAGTCTCAATCTGTCAAAATATGCCTCTAATTTCCATACATTTTTGACAAGTTTTTGACATTAATTTGTTTGTCGCCGAGATGAGACTGCGACTAGATTTTGAACATTATAATTACGAGAATTGGCCTTCAGATATTTCATCATCGTCATCATCATTTTTCAGCCCGGAATCACCCAAAAATAAAGAAAAATTGTTTATTCTGCACAAACAAAACGCACATTACAAATAAAAAAACCGGTCAAGAGCGAGTCGGACTGGCGAACCGAGGGTTCCGTCCATACCAACATATTATATAAATATTTTGGATGTGTTACTTTACGTACAGTCATTAATAATTAATAATAATTTCTCTTTGAAAGTACCTACAATACAATATACTAAACAATATTATGTATATTACAGACACAATACAACTCATACCACAAGTCAGCAGAACATAATTGCAGCCAGAAGTAAGTACCTATTAAGATGGAAATTAATATTATAATGAACCTTTTGGTGACTGGTTATAATATACTATAAGTACTATAAGTAGAGGGTGGGTTTTAATAAAACACCAAGAATTCAGCTAGGCTAAATAAACACCCCTTTAAAGATTTTTTTTTTAAAATACAGATTCTCTCATACATTATTGTCAACCAGCAGACGCAATGAATGTATGTGAGGATGTTTTTTTTATTATTATTTTTCCAAAAACTACTCAACCCCAGGCTGAATTCTTGAAGGTTGATTAATACCCATCCTGTATAAACCAAACTATTGCCCATAAGAGCACGCGAACGCGTTCTATCAGTACCATATATTTTTTTTTGTTTTCAGCCGTGAGCCTATTAGGAGCTTCATTCGTATGGGTACCTGAATAGTTCTGTGCCCAGAAAAAATTACAACTGTGCTTCACCCGAAGAAACCTGCGAGTTGTTTAGTTGTGAAACTTTAAATGTTTTTAAATTTTCATCGGCGAGGCCTATATTCGTCAGAGAATTTTAAAACGGCGGTGTAGAATATTGCTGTTTTAAGTCAGCGCCATCTCTTGACCGATAGAGGAACTAATATAATTTTTGTTGATGATTTCTAAAAAAGTGTGATATTTAGACATTGTTTTATTTTTTCTGTAATCTTTACATAAACTTCGATGACATAGAATAATTTCAGATTTTGCTCTATGCCAACTTCGGGGATAATACAGACTAAAAAAAAAGTTATTTAAAAAATAAAAAACCCGACTGCGGTAAAAAACTGAAAAGCTAAAAACAAGCCCATTTTAAATTAAATAAAAGTTGGTAGCAGGCGGGACCCATTTGGATTTTAAAATATAATGAAAATGATATGGGTCCCGCCTGCTTCCAACTTTTATTTAATTTAAAATGGGCTTGTTTTTAGCTTTTCAGTTTTTTACCGCAGTCGGGTTTTTTATTTTTTAAATAACTTTTTTATTTCCAGCTTTTTAGTTTACAAAATAATTGTGAAAGATTTCGCAGACGATTTGGTTCTTGGTGGGTTCCTTCTATTTGGCAGAATCTTGATACTCCGATTTTTATTTGGCATAACTCACATGGCATAATCTTATTTAATCGAATATTTTTAAGGCATAAAAATTATTTAGCATAACTTTTGTTTGGCAGAATATTTACGTGTCCGAATTTACAATGGCATACTTTTATCTTGGCAGAATTTTGTTTCGCATAATTACCTTTGCCATAATTAATATTATGCATAATTTTGTTTAGCATAACATTTATTTAGATACGATTATTTGGTATGGGTGCATATTTGAACATCAAAAATTAAAATAGATGTATCTTCTTGTAAAAATTAGTGTTCAAAACATCAAAAACTTATAATATATACGTGTCATAAAAAGTCAATACGTTGTGCTGCAAAATTTTGTGACAGAAACGAATCGCTGCGAAACCGACTTTACGCAGTCTTGTCTGCCCTACCCCTAGAGTGTAATTTAAACCCGCGTAGGCGCGGAGGGGTAGGGCGGCCCGCGAGCTGAGGAGCAGGTGGTTTGAAGGCCCGCCACCGCGGCTGAGGCTGGCCGGCGAAGCCGGCCAGCAAGCCGAAGCTGCGGTGGTGAGCGTTAAAACCATCTGTGACGATAAGCTCGCGTGGCGCCGCCCAAACCCCGCAGCGCCGGAGCCGTGACAGAAACAATGCTTGCTGCATGTCGCATGCCTGCTTGCATGCTGCTTGCCTGCTGCATGTTGCATGCCTGCTTGCATGCTGCATGCATGCTGCATGTTGCATGCCTGCTTGCATGCTACATGCATGCTGCATGCATGCTGCATGTTGCATGCCTGCTTGCATGTTGTATGCCTGTTTGCATGCTACATGCATCCAAGCCGACAATATTTTTGTAATTAGCATTTAGGTTAGGGTAGGTTTTTAATGACTATCGATATAAAATGTATGCCAAAAGACGATTCTGACTGTGAATTTTCTGCGATATGATGGTTCTGCTTTTTAATTATTATGGATATAAACATTATGCCTAAAGATGATTCTGACTAACAAAATTATGAGTTTTGAATGTATGACAACTGAGTGTATGCGAAATGATTTTCTGCGAAATGAAGTTTATGCTATCCGTTGTTATGCAAAACAATATTATGACGTAAAAAGTTCTGCTATAAAAGGTAGACCCGTTCTTGGTACGTGTTTTTTTACGATTTTTCACTTCGAATTACTTTAACCGTATAAGTTGTATATATTTTTGTAATCACCTTTTAAAACCCTTTATTTTGTTACCCCACTCGATAGGTTTTGAGAAAAAAAATTTTTTTCAAGACATAATATTGCGCAAAAAATCGGCCATTTTAATTATTTTTTCAATTTTGATATACCCAGTGTCACTCTCACAATTAAGACGAATCTAACGGCACCTCTCAAGCTGAAATCTATCAAGCCGTTTAGGCTACAGAGCGTGCCAAAGAAATATACATACATACATATACTCGAAAAACATAACCCTCCTTCTGACGCAGTCGGGTAAAAAATAGAAAAAATGTGCAAAGAGCGCTCTTTCATATGATACCCCACATGCCCTAGTAGCCCCACTCCGGATTTTTTAAGTCACCCTTTCAGGGCGTTGCAAAAAAAAAATCTTATTTGCAAAATAGTTGGGCAAACAACATCTAAAACTATTGCAAATTTCAAGTAGATAGCATTCGTAGTTCTTGAGATATTCAGCTGTGACAGACAGACAGACAGACTGAGTCGCAATATAAGGGTTCCTTTTTACCATTTTGGTATGGAACCCTAACAAGACATAAAATATACACATACAATGTAGTCAAGCCTTGTACTCAAGGCTCTACTCACACACTCAAACTCAACAATAATAAGAACATTTAGGCCGTGCAGTACCCAGTGCTGGGTATTATAAGCCTCTTCTCTCTTCTGCTATACTTCCCAGTTCCATGCATCCCTCATCCAGGTGTTTCCCATATAGGTACTTGAATCATGTAAAGTAAAAATATAGCTAACCTGCTGTATTATTTCCCATGACTACACGGTTATGGAAAAAATCAGACAACACTTTAACTTTCTTTTTTCTCCCCTTGGGCTTTGGAGTCGGAATAAGAACAACAGTGTCGAGTTGGAAATCTTGGATTATAGGCGGTTCTTCTTTAACCAATTGTTGTCTAGCAACTGAAAAAAATGAACAGTATAATAATTATATTACTCATGCAATGTTGCTTATCTGGCAATCGAACAAGCCTTTTACTGAGTAATGCACAAAGAAACTCCTAAAAAGATTTGTGATCTCACCTAAACTATCTGAAATTAGTTACCATGATTTGAGACACCTAAGTTACTCACTAAAACGTCTTTTGTTAGAGACAAGATAGTTAAAATTTCAAATATTGCAAGAATTAATATGGTATCCCGCGAGGCTCAATACAGAGTACAATTAGCTAACAAAATTCCGCAGACGTGATGGTTTTAGAAAAAAAAACAATTAGGTCATAAAAACAAGAGATGAAAAAAAAATGCTCATACACATGTAGGGTACTGTTAGAAAAGATTATGATGTTTCTATGTGACCTTTTAAATGAATCAATAGTTTTGAGATTTTTTTTGTCCATATATTTTTGGTTATAAGAAATAACTATAGTTTCTCATAATTCTTGCGTGAGATACTATGACACATAAAATTATTTCAGAAGACAGTAAAATCAACACTGTGCATGCGTAAATAGTCATTTCAGCTACGGAATCTGGGCAGTTTTTTTTAATGTTTCTTGATTCCATTAAAGATTTCGTATTCACAAAATGTAACACGATTACCACTAGTTAGTTGTGTAGTTTCATTTAAGTAAATTAAAAATAAATTAACAATAAAGGAGGCTATATTTGAAAATGAGATCTCAACTGAATCTGGGCAGTATCTCAAATGGCCAGACTTAGCGCGCGAGATCTCGAGTTGCCAAGTTCGACTTGAGATTGCATTCCAGAATTATATTCCACTAGCAGCACCCCGCGCACCCGCATAAGTGTCGATACCCGGAATAAAAACTGTCCTATGTCCTTTACCGGGACTAAAACTATCTCTATAGGCCTCAAATTTCATCTAAATCGGCTCAGCGTGAAGAGGTAACAGACAGACACACTTTCGTATTTATAATATTAGTATGGATTGATCACAATAAAATTGTACTAAACATAATAGTTTTAAGGTCATCAGTGGAAAATAATCAATTATTTTAGTATACCTGAATTTGCTAGGTTTACTTTGGTTGCATTGTCCAAATGCTTTATAAATTGTGGAGGACGACGGCCTCTGACAATAGGGACATGTACTCCTTTTTGTTCTGTAAGAAGATAATTATTATAAGCTTAGTTGCAGTATAGTTTTTATTGTATTTGCTGGTATATTGGCATGGTTAGCTCTGACTTATGGCAAATAATGTAATGTTCTGTCTCGTAATATTAAATACTTTGCATACCTACTATTGTATAGAATCAAGTATTTTCTAACTGAATGCCAATTCTTCTTTCCAGGGAAATCGGTGTTTTGGGGGACGGTCTTATGTCATTTTGACATTCTAAAAGTGCTGATTCTCAGCGTAATTTGACTATTAATTTAGATTGCTAAAAATAGTGATTACTTGAATATTCCTAAACAAATCCTACCAGAAGGTCAGATTTGCTTTTCAGATCCTCATGATTGAATAACAATTTTAAATTTATTGTACCATATTATTTGGTTTTTTGTATTGAAATGAATTAAAATAAGGAATATTTTTGATATAATATATTAAAAACCACCACCACCAGAAATAATTAAAGAAGAACAAAAATTTAATACAAATAATTAATAAATAAATTAAAACAATTTCTAAGTATTATAATATTAAATGCTATTATATCAATGAATATTTAAATGACAAATTTTGAATTACATGTTTATAAAATAATTACAATATTTATTATAACAACTAAGTATTCAATTATAAGCCCACTTCCTCTCTCCTATTTTTTCTTTGCCTGACAGGGTCCACAATGATCATATCCTGTAAAACCTACCACATTCACAAAATGTGGAAGCAATAAATATATTGAGTATTTAAGGTGCACTTCTACTTAACTCCTCAGGGATACAGGCATGGTGTTATTATTTTATGATACTGGTGCAATCCTCTTGTAGAGTATTTTCAGTTACATTACAATGGATGGCATCTGTTATGATAATGGTACAAAAATTGATGGTATGTGGTCTTATGCCTTAGCCATATCTTAACCTTTCTATTGTAACGCTCCAGTCGTAAGAATGTGAATAAAAAAGACCTGCAAAAGTAGTTTGGTATTGCTGACAGCTTAATCAAGCCATTTTGTATTCAACAATAATTTGTTGTTGTTATTATTGGCGGAACAGTTGCCGGTGACTCTGAAGTGACTGCACCATTCTTAAGAGTACCATCTTGGTCCAGGCCTAGGGTAAGCTGGATCTGGTTTCTTTAGAATTTTATACAAGGTTAACATAAATTTTCTTTTAGTTCATAGAACATACAACAATACTACAAACGTTATTTTTTACAAAGTCCCACGTCGAGGGCAAAATAGGTGGTCAAGATAAGTTTATTACAAGCTTAGCGCAGTTTGCAGAGTTTGCAAATTGTTGGATTCAAACTTACCTGTACCTTGAAAAGGTATGCTAATTTTTAAGTTAACAGGCATATTTAAATGTGATTTTGGTTTGCGAACAGATCGCTGTTTTTCTGTACTCTTCCTCTCATCTTTCTGTGGTGGCATTTTTGCCAAAATATATTTTTTCTTAAGATTTTGACATACAAAAATACTTTATTTTCCATCAAAGTTCTCCATTTCTTCCAAAGACTAAAAGAGGCAGTGTTGCCAGATTCGAATTTCGATATTAAATAGTCCGTATCCGTAGGCTCCTTTGAGTATTAAGTTGGTTTAATACTCAAAGGTAGGCTCTATCTCAATGGTAGGCTGATCCTGAATTCCTGACATGCACATAAAAATCCATAGATATACGGCCTTTTTTTATTACATACTAGCTTCTGTTCGCGACTTTATCCGCGTGAAATTTCTTGTTCCCCTGACCCACCCGGGTAGCATCGGCATCGCAGCGCCCATCCGTGCTATTACTTCGTTTTCGCTTAGCATTCTTTCTGACTTTTTTTGTATTTTTGCTTGCAAAATTAAAAAAAAAAACCTTATCGTTTTCTGCTCTTCAAGCCCTTTCATTTGTTAAAATTAATAGGCGGGTTGAGAAAAAGTATGTAATCCGCCATCTTGGAGCGGCGGCCATATTGAGATTATTACAATATTGAATTGTATTGTTACCAGAACTAAAGGTGTATGCAAAATTACAGCTCAATCGGATACCAACAAAATGAACAAATGGTCGAAAAATGGTTTGCAAATTTTGAACGGAGATCTTACAAACATACATACATACGAACAGTGCAAGCTAAATAAAAGCTTGTAAAAACACCCAATTAATTTTAGTCGATTTTTTGCAATCAATGCTTAAAATACTGAATTCTCTGACTCTGTTCAAGATAGTATGGAACGCGACTTTGCATTGACTTTGATTTTACTAGAGGTCACTCAGGTTATTTACGTCAGGAAGACTAAAAAGTGTCGGCTTCTATTACATCGCCGGTCTAGATTTGTAAATTCGGTCAAAATGCCTGCAAAATACAAGATTGTTATGATTCGCCACGGCGAAAGTGAATGGAATCAGAAGAATCTTTTCTGCGGATGGTTCGACGCTGACCTCAGCGATAAGGGTAAGTTCAATATATTTTTACCTACAAGATCTTTTGATATTTATCATACTTATCATTAAAATCCATTCTAGGACGTGAAGAAGCAGTTGCTGCCGGAAAGGCATTGAAAGCCGAGGGCTATGAATTTGATGTCGCCCATACTTCGGTGTTGAAACGCGCTCAAATAACCCTGGGCACAATTTTGAAAGAGCTCGGTAAGGAAGACTTGCCGATTGAGAAGACCTGGCGATTGAACGAGAGGCACTACGGTGGTCTCACTGGTCTTAACAAGGCCGAGACAGCTGCCAAGTATGGTGAAGCTCAAGTGTGTATTCAACATAAAAAAAAAATTCCTCTAACGAATTTATTGTATTAGAATTTGTTATCACCAATAGAATCTGCCAATTACAAACAACACCTATTTATACAAACTCATTGGAACAACTGGACATGGAGTCTTGGACAAAAGCCTTTAATAAGTTCCAATTCCAATAACAATTTCACACACAATCGGGGTAACCATTTTGACATTTGAAAACGCTGGATATTTGAAAAAAGTTACTACAAAAAAAAAAGTTATATGTTAGTCTGAAAAAAAAGCTCAAAACTGACAAGGCCGGCCAAAGTCCGGACGGTTTGTAACCCTACATTGATTGATGACATCAATTTCTCTGCTTATTCTTGTATCTTGACATCTTTTTGGCAGACCTTTATTTGACCTCAAAAAAGATAGATAGAAAGTATGACTCAGGTATATAAAGACTATCTACTAGTGCTGTTTTTTTTTTATACAGTTACAAGATAACAAAAGTAATCTTTGTAGAAAGAAGCAGTCTTCTAACTGCTTTCATTAAAATTTTCTTTCAGTTGACCTGCGATTTACAATTTCCATTATTTTCGCAGGTACAAATCTGGCGCCGTAGCTTCGATGTGCCCCCTCCCCCCATGGAGAAGGACCACCCTTACCACGACACCATCGTCAACGACCCCCGTTACGCTGGAGATCCAAAACCTGGCGAGTTCCCCATGTTCGAAAGCTTAAAGCTCACCATTGAGAGGACCTTGCCTTACTGGAACAATGTTATTGTACCCCAGGTATATCTTTAAGTTAAAAAAAATAAAACCAGACCACTGAAAAGGATGAAACAAGAAAGTACCATCCCGTGGTCGCATGCCGCTGTACTTATAATATGCTGTGGTCGCATGCAACCACGGGAAGGTACTTTCTTGTTTCATCATTTTCAGTAGTCGGGTTTTAGTTTTTAAAATAATTTTTATTTAATTGTTTTGGGGCTTATTTCAGTAATATTTATATTTTTGAAATGTGCTAAATAAGCCCTTTCATTTGATACCAATGTGACGACACTTAGCCTATATATAACCAGTGAACGATCAAGACGCTTCCAACGCTTCATTTCTAATTATGATAAGTAGTTTAGAAGTTATGAGGGAACAGATGAACATACATACATACCGGTCAGAATCATAACCCTCCTTTTTGCTTCGCCGTAGTCGGGTAATAAATAAAAAACTGTCTTAATGTGTAGCAGAAATTATGGATGGACCGTGTGAAAGATATGACGATATGACGACTAATAGAGAAGTGTGGAAGAAAAAGACATATTACACCAGCCCCAAATAAATTGGGATAAAGGCGTGTCTAGCATGATACATGCCCAATTTAACGAGGAAGAATCGCTTGCAGTCTGCTAGAAAACAACTTGCAAATTAACGACAAGAAAAACTCCTAAGAATTAGCAGGATTTCCCCATTATTATTATATTTGTATAATTATTTTTCAGTTACACATGAATAACTTAAAAAGCACGTAATCAGTAAAGCAGATTTAGATGTGAGTTACCAGATTAGTGCAAGTCGCTATAACTGGATCTCATAAAATACTAGTTATAATTTATTAACTTTCTTAACGGCCCGCTATAAAAGTTACTTATGATAAGAACTTCATTTTGACTTTAAACTAAGTTACTGATAAAGGTCATTATTTTATTTTAAAACAGTAACTGATAAAGAATACATTATATCTGTATTTTTTCAGATTAAAGAAGGAAAGAGAATTATTATCGCTGCCCACGGTAACAGCCTCAGGGGTATTGTTAAGCATTTAGATGGTATGTACCTACATCTTATTGTTACAACACTACTTATTTGTGTCATTAGGAACTGCAGAAATGAAAAAAGGGATAGATCTTGAGATATTGCTTTTTTACCCGACTGCGCGACGCAAAGGAGTGGTAATGTGTTCATCAGCCTATGTATGTATGTATGTATGTATGTATGTATGTATGTTTATATGTTCCTTTGAAGCACTATACAGACCAAACGCCTGGGCCGATTTTTATGATTCACACGTTAATCGATTCCTCTTAGTCCGGCGAGTGTCACTAAAGACATGACCATAGTGAAAATTCAATATGGCGACTACTGGACGCCAAATTATTTTTTTTTTTTTTTTTTTTTTCAAAACCTATCGAGTGGGGTATCAAAATAAAGGGTTTTAAAAGGTGATTACAAAAATATATACAACATATATACTCAAAAGCAATTCGAAGTGACAAATCGCAAAAAAACACTTACCAAGAACTAAATCGTCTGCGATATCTTTCAAATTTGTAAACTAAAAAGCTGGAAATAAAAAAAGTTATTTAAAAAAATCAAAAAACCCGACTGCGGTAAAAAACTTAAGTTAAAAGAAACTGAAAAGCTAAAAACAAGCCCATTTTAAATTAAATAAAAGTTGGAAGCAGGCGGGACCCATTTGAATTTGAAAATACAATAAAAATGATGTGGGTCCCGCCTGCTTCCAACTTTTATTTAATTTAAAATGGGCTTGTTTTTAGCTTTTCAGTTTCTTTTAACTTAAGTTTTTTACCGCAGTCGGGTTTTTTGATTTTTTTAAATAACTTTTTTTTTTGTAGTACCTTGTAGAAGGTACGCGAACTTCAAAGTTTCTTACGTTTTTTGCAATTTGCAGATCAAGTTGTATCATAGTTATATCAAGTTGTATGATAGTCAAAGAATGATTTGTGACCGTAAGAAATATGTATTTACAGAATTATGATAATTAAAATCACCAATACACTCCCTTAGTTCAAATACCCCATTGAATGATTATTTTGTGAAAACATGACATTTGAAGTCAATTCTAACTTTATTTAATCTAACACCGCTCCCCCTTTAAATATGTAAAATTGTTCAGTCCTATAAATTGATCGATGTTCGTAATTCCGTCGGTCTTTGGCAGACCGTGACGGTTAAAAGGTTTCTAAATGACAAGAAAGTCACTGAAGGACACTTCAGAGGTCAATAGGAAGTATATCTGTGCCTGTATATTTCCAGGTCTAAGTGATAAAGCCATCATGGAACTGAACCTGCCCACCGGCATTCCATTCGTGTACGAATTAGATGAGGATATGAAACCAGTTGATTCCATGATGTTCCTCGGAGATGAAGAAACCGTGAAGAAAGCGATGGAAGCCGTAGCCTCCCAAGGCAAGGCTAAGTAATTTTAAGCAAAGATCAGTAATTTATTTTGTTGTAGTCGTTAAAATCATGACGTTTGACATTATTATAAAGAATCTAATCATGTATGTATTGTATAATAAATTTCGTTCTTCAAAGAATAAAAAAATGTGCTAAGAAATCTCTACAGAATGTTTAGATTGATATTCAAAATCATCTGCTGTATCCAAGAGATATTTATTGGGCGTATGCCAAGTTTGCAAGTTGTTACCATAGGAGTTTAATATTAATCAATGTAGAGTGCTTGAGGATAAACATTAAAACGTAATTAAACATACTTCAAATTTCTTTTTATTCCGGCAAGCTTTCTTTTAGATCTGCCATTACTTCATCCATATTGACGTCTTTTGAGTTTTTATTACCATCATTTTTCGTAAATTTTTTGCCACTGTATTTTGCAAAGGTTTTTTGCCTGCTTGTAGATAGTACTATATTGTTTTTAGCTTCGCTAGTACTTTCGTTCTCAACTTCCATGGACATTGCGTTTTCATCATTAGTTGGCTTTATTTTTTTCTTGGTCTTTGTTTTCGGTTTGATATCGAACAGAAAATCTTTTGGCAGTTTGTGTACGTCTACACAATGTTGACGTCGATCATTGGCAGTCGCGAATTTTAATTTGCAGTCTTCAATGTAGCAGGAGTACTGTAAAATTGTGGTCAAGGCATAAGTCACATTGCCTACAGGCTACATGTAAATCATTTTACCTCTTTTTAAACGTCTGTCTTACCGAAGGCTTTCTCTCAGATAGAACTGCGAAGAATGAGTCGTGATTTTCTTGTACATGCAAGTCCAACAAATGAGGCGACGGTAGAACTTTTTTGCATCGAGCACAGGTGTACCGATGTGATGCGTTATAGTGATTTTCGGATTCCAATAAAGATTCAGATGTGAACTCGCATCCAGGAATGCTGCATGTGGATTTTATGCTAAAACACATAAAAATCTGGTGAATAGTTGAATAAAAGTATAGGATTGCGTTCATTATTGCTCATATACAATATCATGCTTTATTCGACCTTGGACGGCTTGTCACAAAAGCTAGAGTGTATATTGTAATTTACGACTTCCACTTCTAAAAGGTACCTGCTCGGCTCAAATTGATGTTCGAGTAACAACTAACGGATCGTTGCTCAAAGATAAATTCACTAGACCTTGTTCAGATCACAATCTAACAATTGTGAATTAAATTGAATAGATCTTTAAAAAAAACGTCATATAAGTTATACTAGCGACACACCCATGCTTCCCATGGTTTATATGACTTGACAAAACATCAAATTTTTTTATTGCGAGTTCAATATTATTTTTTTATTCTACACATAAACCTTCCGGAATAAATTTTCTAAAGCGATGGTGAAAACTGCTTCACAATCCAATATGTTGTCAGGCAGAAAAACGCGATCACACAGACAGACACGAAAATGGGCTTTGTTTTATACTACTTACAGATGTAAATGATATATAACAAATGTTTTTGTAGGTTCGGCGAACCTACAAAAACATTTGTTGCGAACCTGGTTCGCACAAATTGTGTGAAGCAATTGCATCATACAGTCAGTTTGCGGAGTGTGCAAAAATATCCGTAGGCAGTGAGCCTCAATTCCTCTCAAGGTTGATTTTGTTCAATGTTCTTTACTGCATTAAACTTCCCTCAATCATACTTTAGAAATTTTGCGGAACAGCTACTGGTAAGATTTATCAATAATTAACAACAAGTTCGAGCTACATAACATAGGGTAACGTCTAATTATTATAATACGAGAAGACTAAAAATCATCATTGGGTAGGAGTTGGGTTAGAAAACTTTGTTGGGGTGTCGGGTAAGCCAAGATTTTCACATAAGCATTAGCCGCTACAGTGTACTTCATTTGTCTACTTACACTTCATGGCAGAGATTTTCTTCATCGAAGTCGTAAACACCAAGTCTGGGTGGCGGTTTGTCGTTAATAAAAAGTATATCATCCAGTTTACGGCGACCGACGCCATACTCTTTTAATTTGACAAGGAAGTAGTTGCTGACCTCCATCCTGGAAACAAGATTAAAGAAGAAATCAATCATTTGAATTTAAAGACAGAATACTTCAATAGTTAAGTATTGTTAACGTGACGTTGGCTAAATGTACAAACCGTGCGAAGCCCAAACGAGAAAAAAAGTATTGTTAACTGCTCAATCAGCCTGTCCGGGCCAGCTACACAAAATGAGCATGAGGCTGCCCGACCCGAGATAATCAGTAATGTAAGCTTTAAGGACTGCCAGACCGTGTAATCGTGCATCTGCTATAAATAACGTGCAATAGATAACGAATTACACGTGCACGCGAAGTACATTGGATTGATTATCGATTAAAATAGCTTTAACATTATTGAACATTATTGGTAAGGCAGTAAGTGCACAAGCACACCTACAAGATAATAAGGGCTTAATTCCCGAAGTTCTTCGAAAATAATAGCCTATTTCTCAGAGATGAATGTCCTAAAAGAATGGATAAAGTCAAGGGCGAGGTTTCAGGCCAGGGCAGTGGGGCAGACCGGCGTGAGGCTGAAGCAGCACTCTATTCCTCCTAATCCTGACAAATCCGCCAAGCTTGACTATTATGGCAGTTTACCCCATTACAGTCGTTTTTATAAGTCCCTGTGGAACTGTATAGACTTGCCAAGGCTGACAATGTCATAAAACTAATTCATCTTACGATGATATATTTTTTTATAATGGGTCAGTAAATATATTGCTAGTCACTCAATAAGTACCAAAGTAGATAAGAAACTGTGAATTATTGCGTAATTTCTGAGATTAGTGTCCTGTTATGTACATAAGTTAGTCAGTCAGTTACTCAGTTACTGCAATTAGCTTACCCACTGTTGCATATTTTGGTTGAGATTTTTCAGAATACGAATCGATAGAATTTTATAATTCTTTTACATTTTATTTACTTTGCTCAACTATATAAAATATAAAAGAATTATAAAATTCTTTCGATTCGTATTA
Source organism: Mesoligia furuncula (assembly GCA_916614155.1). Classification (NCBI taxonomy): domain Eukaryota; kingdom Metazoa; phylum Arthropoda; class Insecta; order Lepidoptera; family Noctuidae; genus Mesoligia; species Mesoligia furuncula. The sequence continues at coordinate 5,025,157 of OU744810.1, forward strand.
AATTCAATTCATTCATTTATCAAATAATTATGGTAGGTACATGAAGTTCTTATAATAAAAATATTTAGGAACATACATTTGGCCAATATTTAGCATGCAATAGTACAAGTTTTTACATTTACAAGATATTAAATATTAGGTAACTACATTTTTCATTCGAACAAATCTCAATCAATTATGCTAAGATGGGTCAACTAATATCAGTAACTGCCTGTACAATTGTACAATGTTTTTACCCCTTATTTCATCAGCCTATTATCAGACATAAAATCTAGAAGTAAAAATGTAATATTGACCATTTTTGTCAAAATTAGTTTGATTGCAGTATTGTTGCTCGTAGGAGGATGCTACTGCTCTACTGTATCGTGATTGGTTTACGTTTTGCCAAAAATTAGACGGCTAGATATTTTAGCTATTAGGTACCTAAGTTAACAGATGATTTAAAAATAAGACAGGTTTTTAAGATCCACCAATTATCATGTCGAGAATTATTGTCGTAAACCGCTAATCAAATCAAATACGTTTGCATAGAATGTGGTAGGTACAAAAGACACATTCCGCCATGTAATGATGGCATGAAAATATTTAATAGATGAAGTAGGTATGTAAGTTGAGTAACATACAGTATTATACTAATAACGTAGTTACCTAAATCAACAAACGAACATAAATAATTAATAAATGACCATGACCATCAAAATATGTAGAACAATTGCAATAAACTGCTACAACATAAACACTCTCCTGGATTGCATAACAAGGTCAAAATCATTTTTCTATCAACGTTTCTGCAGGTCAATCTTATCTTATCGGTATCACATTTGAAACGTCATAGTTGTAGTTACTAGACGGCTACTTCATTGTTAATATTATCGTGGTCTGAACGACTAAGAAAAATGCTAAGTCATGATAAATTAACGATAAACTTGCCTGTTATATACCAATGATGTTCAGTCATCAAGATAAGTCTTGGTAGTAAAGTTGTTCAAATGCCTAGTTGTTTAGTCTGTGGCTCTATGCGTTGCGCACAGCGCACGTCTGTTATATACTTGTTATTACATTAAAAAAACCTACCTATGTAATAATATTATCAAGGTCAAGGCTAAGATAATTACTTGATTTACAAGTAAAGTTAGTTTACGTTCGGCAAGTATTGAATGAGGTGCTAAATTAATACATAAATATTAAGGATTAAAAATTACGAAACAAGTACCGGAGCTTTCTTATTTAATTAATTATTTGTGGTTAATAGTGGAAGTGATAAATAAAATAAAATGAACGTACGCCAAAGAAAGGTAAGTTACTAAAGTTGTAATTTTATTACGCACCATATTTACATGGTTCAAAGGTTATGAAGTTATTACGGTACTTAGTTTTTATCTAGGAACTTATAATAATGAGGTTATGTTTTTATTAATTTAATGCCGAAGTTATACGAGATGTTACGAAACATCGGTTACGAGATGTCATTTCTAAAGACATAGTTATTTAAATACAAACTGTTGTTTCATTTATTGAATAATATTCAACACTTACCTCGCCATTTGTGTTTACCGTTGCACCACTTCCTTCCTTGTGTTCTGTTTGCTTACCTAATTGAGACAGATAATGAAGGCAAGACTACCCTTTTGAATACAATTTATTGTACCACTTATATGCGAACTTGTAAATTACTTGAATGGCAAAGCAGAGTGCATTTTAACCAATTTTGAATTTGGAATGAAATGATCAGGTTACTTTTTTTATTTGAATATTTTTATTGATACACTGGAACAGGAACAGGAGCCTTAGAGCATTTAACCCAAACAAAAACCATACTATAATTATTTAAATTGATCGTTGAAAGACTGCGTTAAACCTTATCGAGCAAATAATTTACAATAAAAAAAATAAACAAATATTTTCTTCCATGGTTCAATTGCAAGACTAATAAAATCAAATGTGCAGATTTAGTCGATTACATTCAATGGCCAGTAACAGCCGTCGATTCGTTTCATACTCTTTCTCGCTCACACATTTACTAGGTTTTTACTATAAACTTATGGGCATCACTATTGACAATGGGAAGAGTACAAATTGTCATTCTAGACAGATTGTCACATGTCATATGTCAGTTTTTTTTGACATTATCCAAAAAATAATAGCAGTGTGACGATGTGTTTCAAGTTTTGTTCGTAAAAAATATTATGAAAAAATGTCTACGTACCGCTTGTTGAATTCCAATTAGAAATAATATTAACATAACTGATTTATTGGTTGTGATGTTTATTTTAAGTCAACATGGGAAAGTTCAGCACGTACAGGTACTTAGAGGTGGGTATTTGTCATGCATTCAATGGAATGTTTATGTTTATAGCTCGTTCTATTATTCTAATACAAATGAACGCTGAATTATAAAAGAAAAAAGAATCTACTAATTCAATGGTCAAGTAAAAAAGTTTGATTTTGTACCTAGTACCTATTGTTCAGTTTCACGTGAATTTGCTGTGAAAATTAATAATTCAATTTAGTAATTGCTTTGTAGACTGCTATGTGCATCACTCACGGATTTATTGATTTTATGTTTTCACAGGTTTGAGTTGCACACGTTGTTAAAAATACTAAATTGTTGTTAGATCAAGTCATTCACAAATAAAAAAATAAAAAAGAACTATGTGAGCTGGTTTTCCGCACAGAATTCCGAGCTAACTAAATAAAACAGTAAACTGTAATGAAATAATAAATCTCGTAGAATTTTATCGTTTCACTCACCAAGCTACTAAAAATTTTTACTACCAGAGTGGTTGACAAAATATGGTCATAGAAAAACGTCATAGTTTTTCAATAATGTTTCGTAAAATATATTATAAGGTATTTCGTTTTTTTTCACAGTTAAAAGATGATACCTCAGCCCCACATATCAATGTTAGAAGTAGGACAATTAAGCACCCGAGGAAATTGAAGAAAGTTTTTATCTTCCTCATTGTAGTGGCACTAAGCATCACATACTTCTTGGGTGAGTACTGTCATAATAATAACTAAATACCTAGGTTTACAGGAGTAAGGAATATGTAAGGATAGTAGCAGATGCCATTCTTTAGTTTCTGTCTATTCCTTTGGAAGAAGGTGTGAGTATGTATGTTAACAAAAGATAACATAGAGACGTGGAGTTGTGGACACCAGTCCAATACCTACCTAGAAAACCTAGAAAACATGGAACAGGAGCCTTGATCAATGTTTGCTGCTTTTTGTGTATTTTAATTTAAGTATCAATCTATAAGCCAGGACCAGCCTTAACTATACCCTTGCCACTGCCGTCACGCAGTATCCACCAACAATAGATTTCCTATTGTGTCTGTTGTCTGCCAGTCAATGTGTTAATATCTAACTGTCCCTAGCTTTAGCAAAGTATAGTCCCTAAAACTGTGGAATCATAAAATTTTTGTGCAAAATACAGTAATTAGCGTTATATGTATGCTATATGTGTGTACCAAGCTGTTAATATTGCAAAAGACTGTCACCTATGATCGCATAGATAAAGCTGAACTTTTTCTGAACCTCATTGTGCCATTTAGCAGCCATATACTGTATTGTATTCTATATGACTAACCCACTAATTCTCGGTTCCTATAAACAAAATAAATTGTTTTGCTTACCAATGGTAGCATTTTTTATTGCCAAACTGGGCATATGAATAAATAGATTCAGGTAATTTTACCTGTAATAGCTACTTCCATATGGGAGGGTCTACTACTCAAAGCTATTGCTTCATTATTGGCATACTAAAGTCTGCAAATCATATGAATTGGCCATTAGTGACTCACATATAGGATACTATCAGGAATACCTTGCAAATGTCCTGTAAAATTTATTCACAGTTTTGATAGCATTAGGCCTGTTCACATCTCATCTGTGACTGGTTGGTATTTCAAGCAAGCAAACTCATCAGTTAACACCCGATATCACAGCAGATTTACAGCCAATCTAGATATTAATAGTGTCAATACCTAGTCAGCTAATGAGAGAATGCGAGTACATGTTTTGCGAATTTGATCTTTATTAGCTACTCGAATTGTCTCACTCTTGCAACGGCCAGACTGCACGTTTTAACAGTGAGATTTTTACAGTATAGATCAGCAGCTCATAAGAGAGTTGTTTAGGTTTCAGATTTTTTTATGTTAAGGGGTATGAATTGATATTGAAGACCTTCAGAGGGATCTTCCTTGATGTTGGTTTCCAGTGCCTTAAAAGTTAAACAAATATATATCTTCAGTGTCTGTCGGACTTAAAGAATAGCACCACCCCATACTTCCCGTGGGTGTCGTAAAAGGCGACTAAGGGGCGTACCGGAGAATGGGCAGCAGCGTTCTCTATGCATTCCACCACCATACCATACTGCGATCGCCAACCCGCCTGCCTGCCAAGCGTGGCGATTATGGCAAACCCCCCCTTTTGGGGGAGGCCTATGTCCAGCAGTGGACGTCTTTCGGCTGAATTGATATCTTCAGTACACACTTGCTTTAATGATGAACCTTATACAAATCAATCCGGCTGGGGAGTTTGTTGCCCCACTTCTTCCCAACTCGAGCACTAGGAAGTGGTGAAGGGGGGGCGTTTTGGGGGACTGTCTTATGTAATTATGATGTTCAAAAAGTGCTGGTTCTCAGCCTAAGAACCAGCGCGCACTAGCGACTTTTTGTTGACCGATAGTTTGATCGTTCAGGGAATCAGTATGGAGCTATATTGGCACGCATTTGGCGATAAAAAAACGGCCGATCAAACGCGTGCACTTCAAAATAATATACTATACTAATTCCCTGAACGATCAAACTATCGGTTAACAAAAGTCGTTAGTGCGCGCTGGCTCCAACTTGGATTTAATGACTTTTGATTTGATTTGTTTTGAATCTTCACTTATTTTTACAAAAGTCTCGGTTAATCAGGTGTGAATAGTCTGTTTAGTCGGTACAGGTGTAACTCATGTAAATATTTACTTGATATTTGCCAGCTGTTTACTGCATTAAGTAGTAAACACTTTTATATAAGCAAAACAATGGTTGAATAAAGGTATTCATGGGTTGTACAATAGATACACAGAACGAATGTTAAGTACCTATTCACGCATGTTATAAAGTCTCTTTTCGTGTCTGTCTGTGTGACCGCGTTGTTCTTCAAAACTACGCAACGAATTTTGGTGCGGTTATCGCAATAATTAAATTAATTCTAGAAGATTTATTCGTATAATTATCTGGCTGTGCCCCGCGCTTTTACCCGCATAAGTCTCGATCCCGTGGGGTATAACGGGTTGAAAGTATCCTTTGCCCTAATACAGTCAAGGTCTATCCATGTGCCAAATTTCATCGAAATCTGTTCAGCCGTTCTAGCCTGAAAACGTAACGAACAAACATACCAAAAAATCAAATCTTTTCTCTTTCTAATATTAGTTTAGATCAGTATTAAACTAACATTATTATAATATAGAAATATATGTATTTTGTTTTGAAATACTTAGAAAGAAAGAAAAATGTTTTTGCACACAATTCGTGAAATACCTACTTATAATACTTACCTACAGTATTATAAGTATTTTTTTATTGTTTTGAATATTATTCAGTGTTTTGTCATTTAATTACAGACGGAAAGTCGATAAAAGAATGTTATAATGGCATCGAAGGCACGATGCAGCTATTATTCTATAACTGGCAATAAAAAATAAATATTAACCATACAGTGTTTAACGTAATCGCCCAAGGTTCGTGACAACTGTTAATACGCATACATGAGCCTATAAAACACTAGTTTTATTTCATCAATGTTGTCATGGAAACCACCTTGCTATCACCTTCCTATAAAATCGACATTCACGCGAATTTAATCATGGTCCAACAATATAGTATCTTGCCTTTATACCCCTGAAGGGGAAGGCAGACATGAAAAAAAAAAACCCTGGATGAATGGGGCACCACTCATCGCGTCATTTATGGTGCAACAAACGCATGTTATCTCATCATCTGCCTAGCCTTTTCCCAACTATGTTGGGGTCGACTTCCAGTCTAACCGGAGGCAACTGAATACCAGTATTTTACATGGAGCGACTGCCTATCTTACCTCCACAACCCAGTTACTGGGTAATACGATACCCCTTGTAACTGTAAGACTCCCAGGTTGTCAGACTTTCGGGCTTGTGACTACCCGTAACGACTGTCAAATATCCACGAATGACAGCCGGGACCAACGGCTTAACGTGCTTTCCGAGGCACGGAAGGTTCACGGTATGTAAAGATAGTCATCCATCCACAGACCAACCGCGGCAAGCGTAGCTTAACCTGATCGATTGACCTGTGCGGCTGTTATTATTTAGCCACGGGCCCCTCATCAGTCAATAAATGTTATTTATTGACTGATTTCAGCCCAATTTTCAATACTAGCTGTACCCGCGACTTCGTTTGCGTAGAGTTGGAAAACAATGTGTCTCTTTATTAGTTCTTATTCTTATTCTAAAATAAAAGTACCTAACACCTAAGTTACTCCTTATAACATCAGCTATTTGCCAGTGAAAGTCCCGTCAGAATCGATCTAGTCGTTTCGGAGATTAGCCCGAACAAACAGAAAGGCAAAAAAAATTTTTTTTTAAACAGCATTTTTTTACAAATAATAATTCTACTAATAAGTTTTTTTTTGAAAATATATGCGGTACTTGTATATATTTTTATGCTCCCTCTTGCCGAGAGGAGGCTGTGTCCCAACAGTGGGATCGTTAGAGGCTGATTATATATGTATGTTATGTATGTATATATTTCATAATTATGCATTTAGTAAAAAGCTGTTATTTTTACATGACAAACAACAACTAAACAATAAATAAAATTGAAGTGTCCGTAAGTGTCTGTGACCACCTTTATCAGACTGATATAAAATGGATAGAATAGATAATAATCTAAACCATTTAGTTAAATAATTGCTGTTAATGAATATCAAAGATTGAGATAAGATTTGTACCCGGAAAAGAATAGGCTAACCCACTGATGTTTAGGCCCGTTTACACCACAAATCACTAATTGCGTTAGTGTTAAACATATCTAAAACATTGGATTAAGTATTCCGTTTATCCACCCCAAAAAATCCACCCTATGATGGATGTCCGAGAATTTATCCTAAGCCCATAAATTTATCCTAAGCCCATAAATTTATCCTAAGCCCATAAATTTCGTTTATCCAACTAGGGGGTTCGGGATACTTGAAATCGAATGGCGTGAGATCGAATAGTACTTACTCGAAAACGTTATCTCGATAGTAAATTATGTTTCAAAGTTTCAAGATAATGGGCCTTCGCGCTGCCGATGATTCGAGCTTATAGTTATTCGAGATTTTGATGCATCGAGGTAGTGATCTGTCGCGTTCATAATTCATCGATTTCATTTACTATCGAGTAAACGTTTTCGAGCAAGTGCTATTCGATCTCACGTCGATCCTGAAAATCATCATCCACAGCCTGTCTTTACCCATTGCTGGACATAGGCCTCTCTTGTCTTGTGCCAACCCCACGCTTCTGTGGTTGTCTCAACCAGGTTTTACCCGCGATGGCAACAATGTCGTCCGCCCATCTCGCCGCCCGCCAGACGACCAGTCTTCGTCTTCCAGTTCTTGGACGCCACTTGGTCTGGTCATGAAAATAGGTCGGTTCAAATCCCTAACCTTAGTTTAACCCAGCTAGAAGTAATCAGATTGACTTTCATAATGATGCACTGGCTCCAATTTTCTCGCTCGTTCCAACACAGTCCGTCCGGGAATGTGAATGCAATCCGTCGCTTCACATTTCAAAAGAATATGTGCATAAACATTGGCAGTGTTGTTACATTAAACAATATCTGTGGTTGGAAAACATAAAAACATTCATTTCACGTTAATTACCGGTATGTAATTGGTTATTCTGGTAACTACCCATGAAGGAAATAGTAGATCTTTTCTTCCATTTTCTTGTGATCGTGTTGGTAAAATGTGGGAAGCACAGCGGAGGACAACAAGGGTCGACGGAAGGTTTATTCCCGTTCGGAGGCTCTACACAGGGATCGTACGGTCCATGGCGCTTTACGCCGCGCCAGTGTGGGCGGATGCCCTGACGGCCCGTAACATCGCCTTGCTACGAAGGCCGCAAAGAGCGATGGCCGTCAGGGTAATAAGGGGATACCGTACGATCTCCTTCGAGGCGGCGAGCCTCCTAGCCGGATCCCCGCCGTGGGACCTAGAGGCAGAACTCCTCGCGTCACTCTATACATGGCGCGAGGAAGCGGTGGGGCGGGGCGAGCGCCTGGTGCCTCGACAAGTTGAGGCGCGCAGGGCAGAGCTCCGCCAGGTCCTAGTGGCGGAATGGGAGCAGCGACTTGCGCGACCCACGGCAGGGTACGCCGCGATAGCGGCGGTAAGACCCGTGATGAAGGAGTGGCTGGAGAGACGCCACGGCGCCCTCAGCTTCCGGCTGACGCAGGTGCTTACCGGACATGGGTGTTTTGGGAAGTACTTGTGTCGGATAGGCCGGGAGCCGACGCCCGAATGTCACCACTGTGACAGCTGCCGCGAGGACACGGCGCTGCACACGTTGGAGGAGTGCCCAGCTTGGGCAGTACAGCGCCGTGACTTAGTCGCGGCAGTCGATGCTGCGGGTGACCTCTCACTTCCGGCCGTCATTTCATGCATGGTCGGGAGCGACAGTGGCTGGACGGCCGTCGCCTCCTTCTGTGAGGACGTAATGTTGGCAAAGGAGGCGGCGGAAAGGGAGAGAGAAGCTGTTACCTCTCTCCCGGCCCGCAGCAGACGCACCGGGCGTCGCAGGGTGGCGGACGATCTCCGGCCACCATAGGGCGCGGCCTGCGGGCGGCAGACTAGGGGCGTCTGTCGCCCGATCAGAAACAGGCCTCGAGGCGGCGGCGCAGTGTTCCGCGCGCGCCTCTTAGTTGAAGTTCCTGCGGCCACCGGGTGATGGCCGTAGAGGGTGACGGGGCCCGCCTACAATCATCTGGCGGGCCAATACCTGCCAGGGGCGCGGATGAATGCGCAAGCGATACCCGTACCCCCGGCAATAGGTACAGGAAGGGAACACCGGGGTGGTTTTTAGCCGGTAAGAGTCCGGCATGCCCCTCCGCCTTCCCCAGGGCGGAGGATGTCCATGAGGATTTTCCCCCCGAGACAAAAAAAAAAAAAAAAAAAAGGTTTATTCCCGTTGTCCCCGTATGCCATATCCCCGTCACGGGGACAGCGGGACGTGATAAAATTTATTTCCCGTTGTCCCCATAATGTACATTCGGCTAACGAGGATTCTGTGTAAAGGGTTTAAAGTAACCTAACCAAACCGAACCTAGGGGTGCCCTTCGCTCGCTCTTGCATCCTATGTCGACGGAGCCCCGCTTCGCGGGGCCCCTATTTCTGTGTAAAGGGTTTAAAGTAACCTAACCAAACCAAACCTCGGGGTGCCCTTCGACTACAGAAAAAAGAAAAAACGGGGACTGTGAGTAATCATTTTTACTTATTTTATTCAACTATATTAACAGGGACAGTGTACGGGGACAACGGGAAGTATTTTTAAATATTTAATTAAAGTACCGCTGTACGGGGACAACGGGAATAAACCCGACGGAACACGGCGTACGGGGACAACGGGATTAAACCCGACGGAACACGGCGTACGGGGACAACGGGAATAAACCCGACGGAAGTCCCGAAATTTTACGGTAAAAGATTTCAGCCAATAGGTATAGAGGAGAAAAAACTCGCGTATTCTTCTCAAATAAATATATAGTCTTTATCGTCTAGGGTCAGACAGCATTTGTCTGGCATTAATGTCGACATGAACCTTTGTATTTATTTCACTTCTTGTATTTGAAATTTTGTATTTCATGAGCTATTGCCCCGAAAACACTGCGTTCACGTGGAATTAGTCACGCCCTTTTTTTTTTCGGGTGGTATAACATCAAATGACCCTCCCGCTCTGGGTGGAGCGAAAGGGAGTGTCAGACAGTTACTGACTAAAACCCACCCATGTTCCTTCCTTAGCCCTTTATGTTCCGGGCCAGTGGTAACTCTTTCGGACAATCCCGCTGACCCGGCTGGCTTCGGCCCTGAGGGGCCCCTTCCTCGATGCTGACATCTCTTTGAGGCGCGCGTGGAACACGTACGCGCCGTGCGGCACGGCCCTGGTCCTGATCGGACGGTGAGCTACCCATTAGTCACCCCTCGAGTAAAGAAATCACGATTGATGTTAATAATAAAACTTTTTCTTATCGTGAAGTGAATGACTTTAAATTACGTTGTCATTGGCAGTGATTATTTTAATCAAAATAGAGTCTATATTAGATTATTTCCGGAAGAAAAATACTCACCGTGACTGTGCTTTATTTTACCACTAGCAGCGCGCCGCGGTTTCACCCGCATAAGTGTTGATCCCATGGGAATATCGGGATAAAAACTATCCTATGTTCCTGGGATACGATCTATCTCTCTGCCAAATTTTATCGAAATCCGTTCAGTGGTTTAGGCGTGAAAAGGTAACATACAGACAGAGAGTTACTTTCGAATTTATAATATTAGTAAGTACCTATGGATAAACCGGTCAAAGTCCTGCATAGCTAGTATAGCTACCTATTCACAATCATTCGACAAGTTAATATAAAAACATGTGAGTATAACAGATGTAACAGTTAACATTTGCAGAAAACATCTGAAGTATGAGTAGCGTCAGTTTAACTTCTCACTCTTTCTTTTCTAAAGATCATTTTTACCTTATTTTACTGTACCTATCTACCCATTTATACCTATCTACTCATTATTTTATTTAAATAACATGAATTCTGAAAAATGCTCGGCCAAGTGCGAGCCGGACTCGCATACGAAGGGATCCGTACCACAAGGCATAAAACGCGGAAAAAAAAGACGTTTCTTTTATACCCCTTTAAATTTTAACTTTATTTTATTTTTATTATTTGCTGTTATAGCGGCAATAGAAATACATCATCTGTGAAAATTCCAACTGTCTAGCTATCACGGTTCATGAGATACAGCCTGGTGACAGACAGACGGACACGGGTACGGAACCCTAAAAAAGAGTACACTTGAAGGAAGACTTCTTGATGGCTATATGCTAACTAAAGCCTCCTGAAAATATGCAGACTACGTTAGTAAAAAGATCACCAAAATGGGTTCAGTAGTTTTTAAAATAATCACGGACATTCTAACTTACAGATCTTTATTTGAATCTCTTTTTTTTAAGTCTGTAAAAAATCCACGTGCTATGGACGAATCGATTGTTACGCCATCCATAAATAATGTCACACGAATTTCTTGAATGTTTGGCCTTCCACCCAATGCCTTATCTCGAGGTCATATTTGTGAGCTTGTGACCACCCCTCCCCTTAACTGACGTCACATTCTTGTGACAGGATGTCACACTTTGTCGACCCCTTAACGCGTGTGTTGTAATAGATGGTAAATTTTCTTACAATTTAACTTACTTACCTGTATTTACGGGCTCGGAAGTTTCATCAAATATACATAAATGTTACCAGAAATGTATGAAACCTAGGAATTGTATACAATTCCTAGGAAATATATGCAATTCCGAGCCTACATAGGAAATGTGTAAAATAATGTTTCAAAGATTCATTAATACACACATTTCCTAGGAATTGTATGCAATTCTGATACTAGGAATGATACTAGGAAATATATAAAAAGTAATGCTTTCTGTGACTAAAACATATACAACACGGTTTTAAACTGAAATCAGAATTTTTATGAAGACTCTCGTTGACATAATCAGCTGTAACAATAACGTCGTAAAATATAAAATATTCATATGGCTTATAACTAATTAAACTTCAAAAATCAACCATTTATTCCTTTTTAAGGCCCATCTAGCACACATAAAAATCTACGTATAATTCAAACATCAAGAATGTAAATACATTTCCGATTGCTATTTCGGAAATGTATTGATTTACTTGGAAAAGTGCATAATTATTACAAAATGTATTATACATTTCCTACTTATTTTAGGAATTGTACACATTTCCTAGGAATTGTACACAATGACGGATTACACTACACACTTTTCCGTTAACATAAATAAATGAAAAAATATGACAGGTGCTACTGGCCGAGTAGTGACCTAAACATTCGAATATAACACCGTCTCGCTCGATATCAAACGTTACACATAAACATTACCGGTCACGTTACAATTATGTGTAACGATAATAATATGATTCTAAGCCCGGTGTACAAGTGAAGACTAATTTTATTCACTCAAAATATAAATCTCGAACTGACTTTGTGCTGTCAAACAAAAATGTGATCACAAAAAATTTGCAAATTTTACAAAAAAACAAAAATAATAATTTTAGAAATTAATACTGGGTTCGAATGCTGCACCTGGAAAGATGAGCAAAGATGGTCACCCATTAAACGCCTGAGGGAGATATCAAAATAGAAAGGTATGGAACGAAAAAGGGGAGGATTCTGACAAAAAAAACAAAATGGGTTCTGTAGACCAAACGTTTCAGCAAATTTATTTTCTTGTTTAGCGGTACATTAATTATGGAAAAATTACTCACATACACAGTATGAACGCAGTATGCTCGTATCGTTCGCGGATTTTACGCACCAATAAATTTATCAAAATATATTATAGCCTATACATAGCCTTAAAACAAGTTTCGAAGCCGAGTTTCGTCATCAGTTGACGATATTTCTTTTCAATGTCGCATTTTATGTCCATAGATTATGCGAAAACCAACTTAAATTCAAAAGCAGTAAAGCTTAGAATTATTTAAGTAACTATGTATTATTTATTTTCTCGTTGGGTATAACAAGGTTTTCGCTATATGACGGTAACAGTTGAGTTTGTTTCGCAGATAGATACATATCCGCTTTTTGGGAAGCGAGTAAATTGAAAAATGATGAACGGAACTGCCACGTTAGTGCGTACTGTTTTTTCTCTATCAGGTATTTTGTTGTAGATCATTGTTTTAGAGTAAGTAAACATTTTAATAATATGTATCTTATAGTCTTATTATAAATATATAATTTGTGTAGATTTTAATTATAATTCTAGGTAATTATGTAAATAACAATCCATGTTTATTGAAAAACTGTGTGTATTTTTTTTTTTTTTATTGAATACCGCTTGTAATTTCTACTATACATATTGTAACTTGTGGGTGCGTTTGTAAAAAAAATCGCATCCAGACCAGAGAATTATTTGTAGTCCAAATTAAAAATATAACGTTACCAACTTCTTATTAGTAAATAAAAATATGACCTATACATATATTAATTATTTTTTGAGTAAGTAATTTAGAAAGTATCTTCTTAAAATGAATAGGAGTATTTATTTATAACCGCAAAATTTTAATAGCATCACATATTTTTTTTCAATGATTATTTTACGTGTGGGATTGTTTAATTTTTAAACTCCATTAGAAGTTCATGGTCACTACTATAATTTATCACACTACTAATCACCATCAGGAAATATTTATTGTCTGAGTCATCAAGTTTTAATTATAATGTTAAAATAAAATAATATTATTAAATACAATAGTGTTTTATGTAGTTAGTAGCGTACTTTTTTAGGATTTTAATAAATTATAATATGTCGTTTATAATTTTATAAACCAATAGTATGGAATTCGCAGGCAACTGTCTCCTGTGACCATCTTAGAAATGTATAAGTTTTAAACTTGCTTACACATTTAAGTACTGTATTTAAAGGTCTTTAAAAGCATACATAGCTATTTTATTGAATCAAAATAATAAAGTATTTATAGACACTACAGGGCTCAATCGTTCAGTTCGTCTTGTTATTATGATATTATGTCTGTATGTATTACGTATGTGTATATATTATGTATTACGTTATGGAGATATTGAAGTTCGAAGCTACTTAACTTTTTTTGACGTTTTTTTGATTACGATGTTGGTCCCATGGAGAAAGTTGTTCAGTTTGATGGTCTGTACCACACCCTTAAATTTGGCTGGTCTTTGAAAAATAACCCTTTATTAATTTATTTCGGATTTTCAAATACATCCATAATAATTGATAGTAAATATAGTAATACAGAAATGCTTTTAAGAAACTAATCTTAGTAATGACATGACAAGATACTTTTTACTTACAAATTTAGGCTAATTCCCGTAGGTAATTAAAAACGTTAAAAATCTGATCGCAGTCTCATCTCAGCGACATTCAATGTCAAAAATGTAGAGAAATTAGGGGAAAAATTTTGACAGTTTGAGATTGAGATCAGACTGTGAACGTTCTTAAAATTAAGAGTTTTCTCCCTGATGTGTGTATAATAAATTAATATTAAAATTACATGTAATAAATCTCATGTTTTGTCAATTCTTCAAAACCGTGCGAAGCAGGGGCGGGTCGCTAGTTTTATATTAGTGACGAAACATCACAGATGTTTTGGGTTTCGATACAAATGGGTTAAAATAGCAAGTTTTCTTTCATTCGGCATCACAGCTCTCTTATTAAATTAATAATAACTTAAATTTCGTACCTATATCCAATGACGTTGCCAGACTGCAACAAACTAAGATTTACTTTGTTTGAAAAAATCACGTTTTTCATTTCGATGTTAGGATTTATTTGATAGTTCCAAAATAGTCCTAAGCATTAGTATTTTCTGCGTAATAATTTATTGTCGTATTAAAAAAAACAATTGCTGCATGTATGAAATAACATCACTTGAGAACGGCTCGACCGATTTCCTACTTAGATTTTTTTTATTGTGTTCGTAATTGTTAGGACAAGGTTTGTGCGAAAGATTTTGTTTTGAAAATTCCCCGAAAAAGTCGGCAATCCACCCGGGCGAGGCTAGGAAATATAAAGTTTTGGATACATGATACAGTATCGACCCTGATATTTCAAATTGTTAAAAAACTCTCAAGGGCTTCACGAGACAGGATCGACATATTGTGGAGTCCACAAGTAAAAATATTAAAATTATATTTCCCTTGTAACAATAATTTTATGAGTAGTTTATTTGTATCTAGTTATAAGGAAATGTGAGAATTATTAGTTTAATTAACGATTTATTTATATTTATACACTGTGAGTAGTCCGACACACACTTGGCCGTTTCTTTTGAATTTTGAAGCGACTGTAAAATCTCGGAGGCATCTCATTGTTGATAACCATGCCACTGTCTATGGTGTTTTTCTCCATTATTTTTCGTAAATAATTTAAGTTTAATTTCCTCGTGCCTTAATCTATCCATAATAGTATTAAATAAAGTTGATTTTCTTGTCTGTTTGTGTGATCGCGTTGTTCTTCTAAACTGCGCAACGAATTTTGATGCGGTTTTCACCATAACTTAGAGAATTTATTCCGGAAGGTTTATTTGTTTGTTTTGGTTTATTTGTTTTTTTTAAGGTTTTTTTTTTTTACTTACGTAAATTCTGTAAGTCTCGATGGTTTTTCAAGCTGTAAAAATCGTGCGTACCTTGGGTCGCTTGTTAAGTACATCAAGACTATATTCACTCAGTAATTAAGTTTAGATTTAATTTAACTTTGTAATTTGGTTGTTAATCATAAAATAGTGGGCACGTACCTACGGCGTACGGCACTTCATACAAACTTTCAAGCCCTTGTTTTTCGAAATGAATGAACCGATTTTAATTAAACATCATACGCTTAAGCAGGATACCAAGGTCTACAAAGTTACTTAAGAACATTTTCGAAATATCGTTAAAAAAAACGACAACTGGACAAATTTCTTTAGTAGATTTTCAACTTTATCGCTAAAGCATAAGATTCAAAGATGATTGGGAAAATTTGACAGTTTCGGGTAGCTTGATGTGCTGGCGTCTGAACATAAGTTATTTGTAAGACAACCATACCATTGTGTGCGTATACTTTAACAGTAACTGTACCTCACATAAATGCTTATCAACTAAATAAATAGTTCTATCAACGATTATGTTTATTAAAATACTAGCAGCGCACCGCGGTTTCACCCGCGTAAGTTTCGATCCCGTGGGAATATCGGGATAAAAAGTTGCCTATGTATTAATCCAGGAAATGTTCTATCTATGTGCCAATTTTCATCCAAATCTGTTCAACGGTTTACGCGTGATTGAGTAACAAACATCCAAAACACAAACTTTCATATTTATAATATTAGTAGGATTGGGTATTATCTTGTAATATCTATATTTGTTTTGTTAAAAAAAAACCGGGCTAGAGCAAGTCGGACTCGCGCACCGAGGGTACCGTAACATCCGGGTTTATGTTTATGAAATTAAATGTTTTATTTTTATATTTGAGTTGATTGAATGAAAGGTAAATTGCGGTTCACGATCTATGACGTATTAAAAAAAAACTACTTACTAGATCTTGTTCAAACCAATTTTCTGTGGAAGTTTACATGGTAATGTACATCATATATTTTTTTAGTTTTATCATTCTCTTATTTTAGAAGTTACAGGAGGGAGGGGGACACATTATACCACTTTGGAAGTGGGGTTTCGCGCAAACTATTCAGTTTAGAAAAAAATTATATTAGAAACCTCAATATCATTTTTGAAGACCTATCCATAGATACCCCACCCCACCCACACGCATGGGTATGGTGAAAAAAAAAAATTGAGTTTCAGTTCTAAATAATGGGGAACCCCCAAAATTTTATTTTTCCTATTTTTGTGTGAAAATCTTAATGCGGTTTACAGAATACATCTACTTACCAAGTTTCAACAGTTTAGTTCTTATAGTTTCGGAAAAAAGTGGCTGTGACATACGGACGGACAGACAGACAGACAGACATGACGAAACTATAAGGGTTCCGTACCCAAAGGGTAAAAACGGGACCCTATTAGGTACTAAGACTTCGCTGTCTGTCCGTCTGTCTGTCACCAGGCTGTATCTCAAGAACCGCGATAGCTAGACTGTTGAAATTTTCACAAAGTATGTATTTCTGTTGCCGCTATAACAACAAATACTAAAAACAAAATAAAATAAATATTTAAGGGGGGCTCCCATACAACAAACGCGACTTTTTTGCCCTTTTTGCACGATATCAAAAATGGCAACAGGTAGGCACTTGAAATTTTCACAAAATACTCAGTTGTATTTTAACTTTAATAATAAATAATAAAAGTAAAATAAAATAAATATTTAAGGGGGGCTCCCATACAACAAACATGTGTTTTTCGGCGTTTTAGCCTTGTGGTACGGAACCCTTCGTGTGCGAGTCCGACTCGCACTTGGCCAGTTTTTTGCCATTTGGCAACGGAACCCTAAAAATGATTGTCGTAGTAGGTACTTGTAGTAATTAGGTATAATATATTCTAATCTGTGTACAAACACAGACTAGATTTATCGCATTATGTTAAGTTCACTCCAGGTCAGTTGCGATGTGTTTAAGGGGCTTACAGGACCTAAACGCAAAAAAGGCAAGTTTTAGAAACAATAAAAGCATATGTTCGACAACAGTAAACAAAATAAGAAAAATATATGATATTCTTCAGGATATATGCTAGGTAGATAGTGTGTTGAAAACATAATTCAACTAATTTCGTACGATAGAAAAAAATCATGAAGATAGATACATCTAAAAACTTTCATTTTACAATAAAAACCATACTAATATACATACAATCATTCTGATTTTTTGTCAGATTATTCGACAAGCAACATACTAAAAGACTAGTGTTTTAATTTTTTAGTCCAAACAATAGATTTTTTGTAATTAAATAATTATAATTGCTTCATATTTTGCAATAAATTGCCAGTGTTGTGTCATCGCGCCTCTCTTTCTTTTCTATGCTGTCCGACAGTGACCGCGCTTTAGGTCATGTAAGCCCCTTAATTAATTATGTTTAACTTATCCCCTCTAGTATTATATTAGCCCCAATGTTCTGTTTATCATTATTTCGTCTTTAGTTTAAGCTCATACTGGCCATGTAACATACCACTGTGTTCTACTTTAAGAAAGAAGAAAACATTTTTGACAGCTGACATAAAACGCGGGAGAATTGTTGACAGAACTTTTTTTTTAACTGAAGATGTTGGTAAAGGTGTTGTCTGTGTTCTTCAAATTCAGCATAAGGTTTTATGTCGCAGGGTTGTTCGCTGGCCAGTCACAATGGCTGGATGGCCTCGCCAAGACTTTGGGGTACGAGAGCGTGTACCACCACGCGGTCATCATCGACGCCGGCTCTTCTGGCTCCAGGGTGCTTGCTTATAAGTTTAGGGTACCTTTTACAGGTAAGTGCCTTTTTATAATTTCATTCACTCATTCATTCTCTGTGGTTGGTCGTTAGACCATGTCTCGCAGAAATCATTATTATGTCCCAAGAAAATCTGACACTGTCCAAAATTACTAAAAATTTAGATGATATTTTTTTTTGATTGAATGTTATTTGGGAAGTAGAAACTGACACTTGTTTTATATTCATACTTCTGTGTTTATTAGTTTAATGTTTAAGATTATTGATGGAGTGTCATTTGGGAAGTACAGTCCGTTTCCAGTTATTTTACCTCTGACAGCAGTAAACAATGAGGGATTTTCTTTTTATTTTTTTTTAAACTCTTCCCTAGTCGCAGGATAGATGGCGCTGAACTTGCTAAGTTACTGCAAGGAACGGAACGTCACATAATTTTTTGATTATTTCACTTGAATGTAATTTGTGAGATCGAAAAACGAAACGTACATAAAAAAGTAAAAGTGTCAGTCAACGAGCGTAGGTATGTGACGTGACGCAATGTTTTTTTTATTCCAAGCGTTTTGGCTTTGTCACCTAGTAACGTAGTTAATTTAACGCCATCTACAGAGTTCTTGGAAACTATGTTTTTTTTTAATACTAAAAATATACCCACTCATTGTGACGAAAATAAAAATTATGTGTGCAATGATTTTGACAGACTTATCAGTGGCAGCAACCTTATTAGAATGAGAATAAAGATCACTGTGATATGGACAGTCATGTAAAATAACTTGTGAAAGGACCGTAGAATATTAAACCTGGTATACATACTTTTTGTTTATTAGGTTGGCTTATGTTTTTTTTTTTTATGGAATATTTTTTTGGGAAGTAGTAGCTAAAACCAGTTCAATTAATATCTAATTATGAAACATAGTTCAGTTCTATCTGCCTAGCCTTTTCCCAGCTATGTTGTGGACGGCTTCCAGTCTAACTAGATGCAGCTGTATGGTATTTTACACAGAGCGACTGCTTATCTGACCTCCACGACCCAGTTACAGCGTAACACTATACCCTTTGGTAAGACTGGTTGTCAGACTTTTGGGCTTCTGACGACCCGTAACGACCGTAACAAAGATCTACGAATGACAGCCGGGACCAACGGCGTAACGTGCTTTCCGAGGCACGGTACGAGTCTCGATAAATAATGAATGGTCACCCATCCACGACCCGACCGCGGCAAGCGAAGCTTAACCTTCGCTCGATCCGGAAAGTGGTTATTAGCCTCGAGCCCCTCATACTTCTGTTGCTAGTCGAATAAATATTTAGTTAACGGTAAAGTTAATAGTAAGTATTGCTGATAAGGTGCTTCTAATTTGTTTCATGACTGCTGATAAGATAAAACTGATAATAATAATAACCATTTAAGTATGTTATTTCCTACTACAACAAGAGTAGGAATAGGAAATAACATAAGTGGTCTTACTCCATTAGAATCTTTAAATAAACGAGGCTACAAGTCCTCCACTGTCGGCGAGCATTCGTAATCATTTAAACAATTGCTATGAATCATGATGTTATCATATCATCACTGAACTGCCGAAAGGGTCGTGTTTACGAAACATTGTTTTGTGTAACTGACTGTTTGCAAAATACTTCAGAGTTTTAATCATACATATTATACTGGTTTAAGTCTTACCAAGGGGTATCGTACTACCTACCCAGTAACTGGGTTGTGGAGGTCAGGTAGGCAGTCGCTCCATGTAAAATACTGGTATTCAGCTGCATCCAGTTAGACTGGAAGCCGACCCCAACATAGTTGGGAAAAGGCTAGGCAGGTGATGACATAATTATATTGGTTTAATTTGTGTTATAAATTAGGTAGGGTAGGTAGTTAATAATTACACAACAACTACCCTACTTTTATACCTACATTTTATTATTTCTATTATACCTCTTCAGGCATCTACTAGCAGATATGTGAACTGTTTAAACTACTTAAGCTAAGTTAGTATGAAAATTGGCATTCAAAAATAGTCATATTAACAAGCCTTTGTAAAGCCTCCTCTACACGTAGACAGATTCATCAGCAGATGGCCATCTGCGAATGCCTCCGCCGACGTGTAGACGGGGTAATTTGCTAGTCTGTGGTAGGTATTTGACGTCGGCAGATGCTAAATACCTACCACAGCCTAGCAATTTCAAGCAATCAGCAGATGGCCATCTGCGAATGCCTCCGCTGACGTGTAGACGGGGTAATTTGCTAGTCTGTGGTAGGTATTTGACGTCGGCAGATGCTAAATACCTACCACAGACTAGCAATTTACCCCGTCTACACGTCGGCGGAGGCATTCGCAGATGGCCATCTGCTGATGAATCTGTCTACGTGTAGAGGAGGCTTTAGAACTTACAAAACATGTTTTTGATTATTCTATACTAGCTTCCGCCCGCGGCTTCGCCCGAGAGATATGTCTATAAAAACTATCCTATGTCCTTCCCCGGGCAGGACAGGTTTAAGTTGTTGTGTTGTTGTTGTTGTTAGTTTCTAGTTCTTTAGTTCTCTGTTTTTTAGTGGTTTAGAACCCTTTCAGTGGTTTAGGCGTGAAAAAGTAACATAGAGACAGACAGAGTTACTTTCGAATTTATAATATTAGTATGGATTAAAGTAATGTAACCACATATCGTTTTACCCAGTAACTGGTTTGTGGTATTCAACTGCATCCGGTTAGACAGGAAGCCGACCCCAAAATAGTGGGGGAAAGTCTTGGCAGATGATGATGAGGATGAATAATGATGACGATTCAAGTAATAAAACAATGTAGGCAGCCAGTTGTGCCGAATCTTTAATATTAGCTCTGCCTATACCCATGGCTAAAAGGCTTGTATGTATGTATATTTGTTGAGTGCACATAAATGTGACATTGATGTTTAGTGTACCTTTTTTCAGTATTCGGCCAGGGCAACTTGGACTTAGTAGATGAATATTTTGAACAATCCAAGCCGGGCTTGTCGTCTTATGCCGATGATCCTGAAAAGGTAAGAAAATCTCATTTTATATTATTCTCCATTCCAACACCTTGGCATTTTTTTCAACAGCTTTGCTTCGTCGGTCTGGTCGTCGCAAGTGCGACTGTTATACGTCTGAACGTGGGGTTCAGTCCCCAGGTTGGAAAAATGTTGAGTTATCCCTTAAGTAATTCTCAGAAGCACAGTCTAGCCGGTCTGCCCGGTTACCAGTTGTGGCGCCATCTACATCACCGCATGCGAACTACGCATCACGTTGACGTCACTCAAAATCCTAATGATGTTAACAACAATCCTTTACACCAACAGGGCGCGGACACAATAGTGCAGCTGATAAAGAAAGCTGAGTTCTTAACGCCGCCGAACAAACGAAAGGCGACGCCTCTCATCGTTCGCGCCACAGCCGGCCTGCGGCTACTGCCAGCAGATAAGGCGCAACAGCTCATAGACCACGTCGCTCATGCTATTAACAAGTAAGTGAAACCAAGAAGAAGAAAAGTTGATCAAAGAAAGAATGAAAGAAGAATTACGTAATGTTATGATTCGACGAAAATCCTTGCTATGGCGTGCTGCTAGCAGGAGTTACTCAATATTTCTTTAGTTTTGGAACATGTAAACTCCTTAATATTTCTTCAAAGATATTTTTTTACCTCTACCGTACCTTCCCATGGATTCGTATGCGTTACCACGACAAAAACAATCATATAATGTCCAAGGATACGCATGACAAAAAATATATCTGTGGCTAAAGTTACCCAAGACTGTCAGTACTAGTTGAACCATATACGATAATGTATATTTCCAGACTGGGCTATGACGTGGCTGACGATGGAGTGAAGATCATGGACGGCTCTGATGAAGGCATCTTCATCTGGTACACTATCAATCTTTTGCACAGTAAGTTTGCATGACATTCAATTATTGGGGATAATGGACAACGTAACATGAAAGTGGAATAACTAAGGAGTTTTATTTTTCATAGAACAATAATAAAATAATACACGGTGATTGATGATTGCATTTCTTAAAAAAACCGATCGAAAGGACCGGGTAAAAAAACAAAAGTATTTAAAAAAAAAACATCGAGCTTATGATTCATTTGACCATTTTTCCCTTTTCCCAAAGTTTTGAGTTCCTGTGATGTCTCTTTCAAATTCACCCTGTATGTATATTCGTATTTTAATACCATGCTACACCAAACCATGTTGTATATTTATACTATGTTTGCTATTATCTGTTAGAGGGGTCCGTGGCTAAATAATAACAGCCGAACAGGTCGATCGATCAGGTTAAACTACGCTTGCCGCGGTTGGTCTGTGGATGGGGGACCATCTTTACATACCGAGACCCCTCCGTGCCTCGGAAAGCACGTTAAGCCGTTGGTCCCGGCTGTCATTCGTGGATCTTTGACAGTCGTTACGGGTAGAAGCCCGAAAGTTTGACAACCAGTCGTACCAAGAGGTATCGTATTACCCAGTAACTGGGTTGTGGAGGTCAGATAGGCAGTTGCTCCATGTAAAATACTGATATTCAGCTGCATCCGGTTAGACTGGAAGCCGACCCCAACATAGTGATGATGATGTTTCCTATTATCTGTTCCACAAGACTGATCACAAATCTCCCTCCTTTTCCAGACTTAATAGAGAGCGACACGATGGCAGCGCTAGACCTGGGTGGAGGTTCCACACAGATCACGTACCAGCTGAGTGACAGCGACAAGAGCGCGTACCCTGCCGTCGATCAGTATGTAGTGCCCGCTGGTAACAACATCACCCTCTATACACACAGGTGAGATGATAGAACGTTAATATGGTTTATGACATTTATGTCTCAAAAACAGAATACAATTTTATTCACTTAGAATGACAACCACTGGTTGTAAACAAATAAACTTTCCTTTTAACGAGTATCGGCACGGTAAAAGTAGGAACAATATTGTTAACTCAACGACTCGACGAGCCATACCAGAGAAAGGACATTTTGGTAGGCCGCTTAAAGTACTCAAACTATCAGACTACCATTAAAACAAATTGAAGAAAATGGGATGTGGCTGTATCATGGACACGGCCGTGTGTTGTACCTAAATACGTTTACGTAACCGGGTTGATCCGCTCGGCCGCATTCATTCTTTTACGTTCCCGGCACTGCTTGCCTCGGTCATATGGTGTTTTATTGGTACCATTCGATTGCTTTTGAGAAGCCCTTTCCAACCGTAAACGATCTCTGTATTTAGATTTGGCGTTTTGAAGCGTATTTAATAGATATTTTTGATATTATTTTTCTTTTTATTTTAACACATATTCACTGACACTATTTTACACTAATGTTTTGTATCAACAATCAACTCAGCCTATCGCAGTCCACTGCTGGACATAGGCCTCTCCCAGACTGCGCCACAGCACCCTGTCCTCCGCCTTCCGCATCCAGTCTACCCCAGCCACCTTCTTTAAGTCGTCCGTCCATCTAGCTGGGGGGCGTCCCACACTACGCTTGCCGATACGCGGTCTCCACTCCAGGACTCGTCTGCTCCACCGGCCATCGGTCCTTCGACAGACATGGCCAGCCCACTGCCACTTCAGTTTGCTTACTCTGCAAGCTATGTCGGTAACTCCGGTTCTTTTCCGGATAATTTCATTCCTGATTTTATCCTTTAAAGAGACTCAGAGCATAGCTCGCTCCATAGCGCGCTGAGCGACCTTGAATTTGTGTACCAGCCCGACCGTCAGTGTCCACGTGTTTTGTATACAATCGATAGATTTTGACGAGAGCTGACGATTGAAACTTAAACGAACGTCGTAGTCTTCACTTGGCGTAATGAGCTCTTTGATCCACTCAGTTTCACAGTCCTCACTTGGCGTAATGAACTCTTCGATCCTGTAGCTATCCAATGATGTAATTGAATTTAGGATGGAGATGATATAATTATACAGGGTTATTGGAAAAATACCAACAACCTTTTGTTTCTTAATGCTTTACCAACAACCCTGTATATGAAGTTACAACACCAAACTGTATTCCCGATTTTGTTATCATTCGTTTTTATGATTTGCCTCCCACTATGGAATATGAATTTTGAAGACATTCACGTCAAAAAATAAATTACCCACATAGTCCTTACATTTACAATAGTAAAAATATAATTACTTCACCAAGATTGGTCCATTGGATTGGTCATTGTTAGCGGAGGAAAGAGGAGTGACAAAAGGAAAGTGAGGTGCACTAGTGGAATAACACATCATGTTGGTTTAATTATTTATTTACTTTACAAAGTGCATATTATTAATTTCAATGTGTCAAGGTTTATGTTATTTGTTCCAGCTACCTGAACCTAGGCTTGCTCGCGGCGCGTTACGGCGTGTTCCGAAGTGAGAGTGACAGCAACAGTACGCAGGAACTCAGCTCGGTGTGCGTCGACCCTATTATACAACGCGAACCCTGGACCTATGCTAACAAGAATTACTTTGTTAGGTAAGTGTAGTAGCGAGGAGTTCGTGTGCGTCATTTGCCTCAATTGCCTAGTCTTTTCCCAACTATTTTTGGGGTTGGCTTTCAATCTAATCGGTATAGGTAAATAGCAGTATTTTAAAAAACAAAAAAAAAAAGACAAAGCAGCAAAAGACATGCAGGTAGGCAAAGACAGTGCTCGAGTGAAGTTTTTGAGTTTTGTTAGTTGAGTTTTAAGTTTATACACCGACACACATTGTATTATTATAATATATGTATATGTTAGTCTGAAAATAAAGGTTTTATTATTATTATTTACATGGAGCGGCTATCTGACCTCTACAACGCAGTTACTGGGTAATACGATACCCTTTGGTAAGACTGATTGTCAGACTTTCGGCCTTCTGACAATCCGTAACGACTGTCTAGATCCACGAATGACAGGTAACGCCTTAACGTGCTTTTCGAGGCAAGGAGGGGTCTCGGCATGTGAAGACGGCCACCCATCCACGGACAGACCGCAGCAGTTATTTTGTTCTATAACGCGGCTTGCGGTGGGAGTAAACTGGTAGAAACTGTCACGACTCCATGCCACTTTCTGTCTATACACGTAACACAGACAGACAGAGTCCCACTAGTGTCAAAATGAAAATGCAAGATGGCCGCTACGAATATTTTCAAATTTGTCCTTTGTGTTGGGCTGTTGTTTAGCGGAGCGGCCCGCGCGCACGGCAGCAAGCCGTCCGCCGTGTACGGCGCGTGCCACGCGGCCGTGCGGCGCTACGTGCGCGCCACGCTGGACTGGGAGCCGGCGCGCGCGCCGCTGGCCAGCGTGGCCGCCATGAGCTACTTCTATGACGTCGCCGCCGACGCAGGCATTATCGGTAAGTCTTCTTCTTCGTCTCGATGGTAGGTCAGTGAAGCAAATTTTGCCCCAATAAAAAAAAAAATATAAAAAATACTCTACAGAATTTTTTGTTTAGAAGGCTTTTACCGAATGGGATGTTGAAAAGTGGAAGCGAAAATGCGAGCAGTCTTGCATCCCGACGAATAGGTGTGAGCAAAAATAATGATAAAAAAAAAAACAACAAAAAATAACATCTCAATATTTCGAGAATTAAGTGCCAAATACACATAACTTACAGACTACAATAGCCGAAAAACTATCCAAATACATCGAACTAAAGGACGAAATAACCCGACTATGGCATCTTCAAAAAGTCACAATAGTCCCTATAGTGCTATCTACAACAGGTGTAATAAACAAACAGCTTCATCAGTCCCTTAGTTCTCTCAACCTGCCATCTAATACCTACCACCTGCTGCAGAAGGCAGCGATTCTCAATACATGTAGGCTAGTAAGAAAATTCCTCCAGTGTGAGCCCGATAACTTGCACCATTACTCCCACTCAAATATAGTTTCGGCTAACATACAGCCTACTGCGGATAACCACGCAGTATCTAATATTACTCCAACACTTAATCCCACTGATGGACACTTGGCTTAGGCCCGTGCCATCAGCTACCCGGCTAGGCCGAGGAAAACAAATCTCAAAAAAATAAAAATAATAATTAATAATAATGTTTTTATGTTTTCATATTCTAATATTTAAAAATATAATTTATATGTACATACAATGAAATAAAGGGAATAATAATTAATAATAATAATTCCATTTATTGCAGACTAATTACGTGTCCGTAGTTGTTAGTAATAAAGGTCTTAAAACTATGTTAGTCAATACTAAAAAAATCGAAACAAAACATCATTCAGTGACTCAAAAATTCAAATAATAACATCATAAAACCACCAATGTCAAAAAATATCATGTCAAAAAAAACTTACAATCAGTAATAGTGTCATCTCATCACATGAAGCTGGATAAATCTCCCCAGCACTGCAGAGTCTGGCCTCTCAAAAATCATGATAAATGATTTTATTTTTGTAAGTAGGTTTGTACAGTCGGTGACCAACATTGTCTGACCCACCGAACATTGCCTGACCCACCGGCATATCTTGTTAAGCCATTTTAATCATTATCTTCTTGTCGTTAAAGTTGAAAAGCTTTTAAATAACACGGCCATACTTACTACCTAATCTTTAAGTTCGCGTATTCTCAACCAGTCATTGTGGCTTCGCGGTTCGATGCTGGATTCGCGACGAACAACATGTGGGTTCGAAAACACAATCCACCTTTTATCAATTTCCTTATAATTTCTCTTTCTTTATTTGTTTTCATTTATGATTTCTACAATATTTCTTGCATTATTATAGAACGACCAATATGATTTTTGCCTAACAACTTTTCTGGAAAATAAGTGGGTAAATAAAAAAAAACTATAAGTCCTCAAATAAGTAGGACGAAGTAATAGTTTACGTCGTAGGGTAGATGGATACTAAATTGATCTAAGTGACATAAGTCAGTCTACCAACGCCTAAACAGTGACTGCGGCGCACAAACATTTCTAAAACGTTTGACGTAAATCGTGAAAAGTATTTTTAATGAATTGGGTGTAATCAAAGCGTCATGTCGCAACTTAATGACTATACAAAACATTGCTGGCTGGATGGTGACGTCCTGCCTGCTGCCGACTGTGCGAATTGCCTATCCAAATACAGATATTTACTTCGTGCAAGATAACTGCTCCATCCACCGTGCAGGCATTGTGAAGAATTGGTTAGCTGCTCAAGAAGGTGTAACTGTTATTTACTGGCTATCTAAAACTCCCGATTTGAACCCTATATAAAACCTATGGGGTCAAATGGTTTTAAATTGGGACACAGCTGAAGTGCGAAATAAAAACATTTTGGCTGAGATCGTGTCATCGACATGGGAGCACATGAGAGGAAAAGATTTGTGTTGGACCATGGTGTGCGGTATGCGTAGCCGCTTACAGCAAGTTATAGCAGGAGACGGTGCGCCACTTCGCTACTAACTAATCTAATTACTTATAAGTATTTTGAAACACACTATGTAAGTAAATGCTCAATTGAATGAATGCTAAACTATTAAAATGTAAGATTCTGTGGTGATGTTATTGTTATAAATGGAAATGCATTTTTCTATTTAAATAACATGTTGATTCACTACATATACTTAGCTATAAATCTGTAAAACATTTCACAAATTCCTTCATTTTCTCGCATTTATACATCAATGTTTTCTCGATAACACACTTCCAAGCAATTACCATTAGCATGACTTTTTTTAAATGTTTATAAATGGTTAGGTTTGAATATGATATAAAATGTATTAATTTTGAACTAAGAGCATTTACTTACTTTATCTTACTTATATAAGTATATTTTAATGAATTAATAAACATTTTTATTACTTGCAATGATTTTGTTTCATTTCTATACAAACTGCCCATTTAAAAAGATATTTCCCGACTTCGTTAGTTAAAAAATAGTAAAAAAATAGATACTTAATAATTAAAAACAAAACATTGCTAACAAAAAACTGTTATGTTTTTCCTGGTCTCGAACGCAGACAACAATGAACATCGAGCTGCCTTAGTGACCACGAGACCAACTCGACTCTTGTAATATGACTTGAAATTCGATCTTAGTTGTGATGACAGACGCAATATTCTAAAGAATTTGAACCATATCGTATATTTTCATAAAGTTCATTATCGCACAATCACAACCAGCTATTAAAATGAATCACGGAATTTAGCTATTAACCGTAGACACCTTTAAAATGTTACTGATGCGCGATATTTTTTTTTATTCATCCACCCTCGCTTTGGTTTTTTTTAGTAGTCTTGAAACTCATTAGCCTTTCAACCTTAACAACAACAATATAATGATTAAAATCGCCTAACAACATGATTTATCGAAATACTTGCACGGAGTGTTCCAAATGTTCACGATAAGGTTCAAATTCGCTATCACTCAAGTGGGTCAGATAATGTTGGCCACCGACTGTACAAACACTTTTACACGTCAATCATGTTTTTTTAAAACTAGATGAGGTCGGCGTTTCCTATCTGACTACTCTGAGAAGAAAGGCCGAAACAAACTCTTTTAAAGTCTAGACATAATCTTGGTCAGGTTATATGAAGACCATGTAGTTCGATGTCTGAGATGGTCTTTTGAGGAAAAAGAAAGGTCGTTTGGGTAGGCCACATAAATTACTCAAACTGCCAGACCATGGAAACAAAAAACTAACAGAACAGAGAGAATAATAAAAAATATAAAATTAATAAAATGACCCACATCGTCTTCACATTCACAAATCACAATAAATAAAATAATATAATACTTTACAAAGTAAGCAAATGTCATTGTTTATAAAAAATTCATTAATGTCAATCTGTATATATAAAAAAAAAAACATTCTAAATGCTGAAATTGGAAGCAGCTCAATCCCAAGCCTTTTTGTCCTCAATATAATCTTTAACGGTATAAAAGGCCTTCTGGCACATGCTTAGGATTCCGTTGGCGGTCCCTCGAATCCGGCGAATTAATGCGTCGAACTTTCGTAAAATGTGAAACCACTGTGTCTCAATCTATCTTGCTACAATGTTTATTTAATTAATAATGTAATCTTCTTACAGACGTAATGACAGGCGGCACAGTATCAGTCGAAGCGTACCGCGCCGCGGCCATGCTGGCGTGCACGTCGGCCAACGTGGACCAGCCGTGGGCCTGCATCGACCTCGTGTACGTGGTCACTTTGCTGCAGGACGCCTACAAGATCGACAACAACAAACCCATCAGCGTACGTATACTTAGCGAGGCTTCTCAAATTACATGCTATAAGTGGGCCAGCGTGCTCCAGCCTGGGCCAACGTGATCCAGCTTGGGCCAACGTGGTCCAGCCTGGGTCAACGTGGTCCAGCCTGGGCCAACGTGGTCCAGCCTGGGCTTACGTGGTCTAGCCTGGGCCAACGGGGTCTAGCCTGGGCCAAGGTGGACCCGCCCTGGATCAAACTGGACTAGCCCTGAGCCGACGTGGATCAAGCCAAAAGTAATAAATTAAAAAAAATATTTCTCAATGGTCAAAATCTGTGAATGCAGTTTAAAATAATTAATCTAAAAATTAGGAATGGCCAAAGTCTAACTAAGAACGTTTTCGTGTAGTTCTTCTATTATATAAATCGCTTTACAAGATGTATTTCAATCTGCTATTTTCCATTTATTTTATAACATATTGTTATCATGTAATGTATAGAAATGTTATGTTAACTTATGTTTTATTATGCGTACTAGTTACCGTTGCCATTTTAAGTGGACTACCCCATACTTTGTCACATAATTTCAACAATACTAATAAAATCTTTCTTTATTTTTCAGTTGTTCAAGAAAGTGAACGGCCACGAAGTCTCTTGGGCGTTAGGGCTCGCCTACACCACCGTCATGAACCGCATCGTGATCACGCCTTAGTCACGTGACATCACCGTTATGACGTCAGCAGCATGTCAGTTAAGATTAGTAGCAGAACAATTCAAATAACCGAACGTTAATATTGACACACCGAGTTTAAGAAAAAGTTTGGCTTTGTAGAGCGTTGTCTCTGTCAGTCATAACTGTAACAGTCTTGTCCATTTCCACTAATACTAGGCGACACCTAAATGTCTTGTTGGATTTTAAACGCTCTGGTCAGCGCCGAGAGTTGAAAATTAAACTGCGATAATATTTAGATTGTACTGTTGGATTTTCAACACACTCTTATTTAGGAGTCGCCTGGAATTTTGAAAACTGTCTTGTTAAGCTGGATGTGTCTATATTTACGGTCGGGTACTGTACAGTGGTTTTGCCCGTTTTGGGTATAGGACTGGGTCGTAAACGAGCTTAGCGGATTTTTTGTGCGTAAGACAGTGTCTGTATAAACGGTATGTGAGAAAATTACATTTTTATATTACAATTTTCATAATCATTCAAGTTTGACGGTAATACCACATGTGTTTAGTTCCGAGTATAGTATCATTCTAGTTTCGATTTGATTCGTCAACCTGCCGTGTTATGAGCTAATACCTTAGGATACTTGGCGTAAATTGACGTTTCGATCTGTAAAAATTACGCCAAAATGCACTGATTTTGATCAGTTTACGCCAAGTGTCATCTCTGTACTCGGGCCAACCCGAAATGATTACTTTAGCAATCAACGTAAAACGTTTTATCGTGTAATGAAAGTATTTTAAAATACTTACTATATGTGTATAATTATGTATTTGTATCACTGTATGTGTAGTTAAGCTGGATTCATGCATAAACCTCGTTAAGGGGTCATTGTACTCATCAATAAGAACAACTTTTACTATGGAACCCAAGTTGAAATCGCGAAATAAAAATCAGTTGTTCCCAACATTTATGCTCGCATAAAATTTACATTTTGACGAGTTAAGCGAGCAGCTGAACAGACAGCTGAACCAGCTGATTTTTTTTTGCGATTTCAAGTTTGGTCCTATAGTAAAAATTGTTCATAATGATGAGTACAATGACCTCTTATGAGGTTTTGCGCATTTAACGTTACAAGTTGTATAAATTGAGTGCCTTGCACCATTTTGTTATTTTTTTCATTTTAATTCTTCTGATTTTATCGCATGTGTCTGTCTTTTTGTACTTGGTTTTAATAATAGAATATCGTACGCATATTACAGGGATGTAACATTTTTTAGAAGACATTGCAAGGCCGTTTCGACCCAGTCCGCTCTAATCCTAACCTTTTAAGTGATTTGACCTGAAACCATTACCTCTTTGGTACTCTATGTGATATAAATAATATGTATCTTAGGAATTTTATTATTTTTTCTTCTCTATTCCACTATATAGGGTTAAATTAAATTAGCAACCGAAACTCCGCCATACGTTATAGGTAGAGATCGGATATTCGGATGCATATTCACCTAAACTAAAAATCGTAAAAATCCCGTGATTCCGGAATTTTGAGCTTTTTTTTACTATAGAATCGGATGCATATCCACCTACCTAATATTGTAAAGTGAGTAGGTATGTACTAAACTGCATTAGCAAACAACGTCAAGATAAGATAACGGACTAGGTACGTACATTTAGAATAATTTTATTTATATTATACATAGTTTCTTCTTTCCATACTATAGACCCGACTTGTGCATTCCCGGTGTTCCTGGCATCCCGGGATTTTTTTTACATAAAAAGTAATTAAGAAGCCGCGTCCATACTTTTACAGCTAAAAAATCACTTTAGGTAAATATGCATCTGAATATGAGTATCGATGTCTCAACATAATAAAAAAAATTAGGGGTCAACGACCGCCAGGTATTACTAGAAATATAAGTTGAGAAAATAAGTTTTATCGTGTTTAGACATCAATACTAATCACGCCTGTGAAGTTTACTAAAAGAAAACCCATTTTTTAAACTGTTGTTTCATTATACACTAACAACGGTCTATGACCGCACAAAAAAAATCATAAAATAATTTATTTTTTGTCTTATTATCTTTAGATACCGATATCCGTCAAGTGTGCGAAGTTTCGCTAGCTAATTCAATTTGACCATGTACAGTCACGAGCATAAGTATGTATACACTTGGCTTTATTCAGACGATATTCTCCTTCAGTTTTGAATGAAATTTTATGTTACTACGAACAAAGTATTTTCGAACCCATAGGTTTGTGTAAAGTGTCGTATTTCAACGTTGCATTCGTTATTTCACGAAAAAATCGCAATTGAAAGTTGCCAAGTGTTGACATATTGCTCGTGACTGTACCTATTTGTAAATAATATTTCGCTGAAAGCTGGTATTTATATTTTCGATGAAGCAATAGTTCGACGCACATTGTATCGTATTAGAATGTACGTTGTAGTATTGTTGCCAGTTAGAAAATGTTCGAATTTAAATGTCTTATGACTGACGCGTAATATGCACTGAAACAGCAATTACACACACTTTTATAAACGTCGTTATTTTATTGAACTTAACCGTAAGCACCTTTTGCCAAATAAAAAATAAAAATTCAATTCTTCATCGCTTTTTAGCAGTTTGTCACGGACCAATAAGTGGCGCTGAAACGTTACTCCTTATGGGAACTACATGACCTAAAGCGCGGTCACTGTCGGACTGACAAATGCGTGCACTGACTGGACAGGTCCTCTCAATCTGTGTGGTTCTTTCCTCAAAAGACCGTCTCAGACATCGATCTACATGGTCTTCATATAACCTGACCAAGATTATGTCTGGACTTTAAAAGAGACTGTGACCTCTGAGTTTGTTTCGGCCTTTCTTCTCAGAGTAGTCAGATAGGAAACGCCGACCTCATCTAGTTTTAAAAAAACATGATTGACGTGTAAAAGTGTTTGTACAAACCTACTTACAAAAATAAAATCATGTATCATTTATCATTAACTGCATAGAAAAGAAAGAGAAGCGCGATGACACAACGTTGGTAATTTATTGCAAAATATGAAGCAATTATCTATTTAAAAAAAAATCTATTGTTTGGACTAAAAAATTAAAACACTAGTGCTAAAAGGCGCTGATTAATTTGACAGGACTAAACTAAAATTTATCTTCTGTCCTTTTCTTAATGAAAAAGAAAGACAAAGATGCACTGAACTTAAACTCCTTGGGGGACCTTACAGCAACGGTTAAGGTGAAAAGGGTAGTCGAGACCGCGAAATTCAAATTTTCTTACGTTTTTTACAATTTGCGGGTCAGTGTCAGGTTGTATCTTGAACAAAATATGATTCGCGACAGTAACAGGTACATATTTAGAGAATTATAATCATTAAAATCATTAATACATCTTTCTAAGTTAGATTTCTACCATTAACACTTTTCCATAGGAGATTGGTGGTTGGTGGTAGAAATCTAACATAGAAAGATATATTAATGATTCTAATGATTATAATTCTCTATTTAAGTACCTGTTATTGTCGCGAATCATATTTTGATCAAGATACAATCTGACACTGACCTGCAAATTGCAAAAAACGTAAGAAAATTTGAACTTCGCGGTCTCAACTACCCATTCACCTTAATGGCTTCTAATGGAGGAAAAGTGACCTAAGCTCAGGTCCGCACGGCAAGTTCTTCCCGCGGCGATTGTTTTTCGCGCACTGGATTTTTGCGAGAGTTGAAAATCCGACATTTTGTTTTTTTGACGTGCTGGGAGAGATGCACTCTGTTAGATTATCAACGTTCGGCTCAATACCGATAATAAATTAAAAATCCAATGCGCGATGATATCCCGCCGCGATATTTTTACGTCCATGCGAACGTGGACTAATTTATTTGATTAGTCAAGTGTAAATGTAAGGATTACCAAGATTTGCGGTTTCGGTGTGTAATGCGTTTACAAGCTATTCAAAGATGTGTATAGTCCTTTGTACACAGGAAGATTTTCTACGTATCTAACATTATAAAAAAGTTAATAGATCCAATAATTAAAGATGCGTAAACTGTTGATAAACTGACACTAAGAAAGGTGAAGTATCACGATTTTTGGAATATTATTAATTTTAACTTACAGACCGGCCGTCGAGAGAATGCGTTCCTAATACCTAATAATAAGCTAATAAAGATCAAATTCGCAAAACACGTATTCATTTTGTATGAAACTGACAGGTGTCAAGGACGCATTATCTCGTCGGCATACTGTATTGTGGATTTAATTTTGGATTGGTTGTGTACTGCGAATTTATTCCAGATTATACGGGTATAAGATAATGTCTGATAAATTCTGAGTTTTTTTTTGCAATCGATATATCGATATCGGTATTACTAAAGTGGCTTCACTACTTTTCTTATTATAGTTATTTAAGGTGAATGGGTAGTTGAGACCGAGAAATTCAAATTTTCTTACGTTTTTTGCAATTTGCAGGTCAGTGTCAGGTTGTATCTTGATCAAAATATGATTCGCGACAATAACAGGTACATATTTAGGGAATTATAATCATTAGAATCATTAATAAAAAAATAAAGTCAGATTTCTACCATTAACACTTTTCCATAAGAGTTTGGTGGTCGGTGGTAGAAATCTAACTTAGAAAGATATATTAATGATTCTAATGATTATAATTCTCTAAATATGTACCTGTTATTGTCGCAAATCATATTTTGATCAAGATACAATCTGACACTGACCTGCAAATTGCAAAAAACGTAAGAAAATTTGAAATCCGCGGTCTACCACTATCCATTCACCTTAAAATTGTGAGATAAAAAAAACCTTTTCACATTTTTGCAACCGATAAATCGATATCGGTATTATTAAAGTAGCCTCACTACTTTTCTTATTATAGTTATATATAAATGTGTTTAAAAAAAAAAAATTCACCTTTTTGCAGTCGATATCGATATCGGTATTATTAAAGTAGCCTCACTACTTTATTATTATAGTTATATATATCTACGTTTTTAAAAAAAAAAACTCTTTCACCTTTTTGCAGTCGATATCGATATCGGTATTATTAAAGTGGCTTCACTACTTTTCTTATTATAGCTAGTTATAACTGTGGGACTTAAAAAAAACCTTTTCACATTTTTGCAACCGATATGTCGATATCGGTATTATTATAGTAGTTTCACTACTTTTCTTATTACAGTTATTTAAAATTGTGGGATTAAAAAAAAAACCTTTACATTTTTGCAACCGATTTATCGGTATCGGTATTGCACTTGCCACTTGTTGTTTTTTTAGGTTTATAACTAACTTAAAAAAAACCTTTTCACATTTTCATGACTATATCTTTCTTTGTGTGAGTTATCATTAATCCGTGTAATTACTAGACAAGCTGTGATTGCACATTTATAATAATTATATTGGCACAATTATTTATAATTACTGTTCATTTATTACGTAAGACAATTTTGACCACTTTCTGACCCTCGCCACTTAAAAAAAAATAAGACTTGGATGAACCCCCTCCGCCCCTTTCAATCTTACGTAAGATCAGTATCTACCAAAATTGCAAGGAAAAAGTAGCATTTTTTTTTTTAAATAAATATTTTTGCTTACTTTTGTGATCTTACGTAAGAACAGTCTAGACGGGGTACTACCCCCCCACGTAAGAAAAACTAAGACGCGTTTGGACCCCCTCCCCCCTCAAATCGTCTTACGTAATAAATGAACAGCCCCTATATGCACAATGTAATTATTATTTAATAATATTGCTCATTTTATTTATCTATATCTCTACTAGATTGAATTTATAAAATAAGGAGTCTTGCAAGAATACAATTAATTTTCGTTATACTGTTTTTTTTTAAATTATATGAATCTTGTGGATATTGGTTATGGAAAGTAGTCAATACAAGTCCTATTAATTTTATTTGCTAGTTTGAATCCTAGATGGGTTACCAGCCAAAATGGCTACAACATTATACAGCAAGCAATGTTACAAAATATTTGGAAATGAAAAAAAAAATGTTTCGAAATATTTTTAACACTGAAGTTACTTGCATGAAGCTCACCAAATATAAAATATCGCTAATAGTACAGACGCCAGCACACCAAGCTACTCAAAACTGTCAATTTTCCCAATCAACTTTGAACCTTATGCTTTAGCGATAAAGTTGAAAGTCTATTAAAGAAATTTGACATTTATAGTAGATGTGCTGGCGTCTGTACACTACGATACGTGTGACTTAAGTATCCCATTATTGCACGGCGTTAATATACTAGTTAAATCACACGTATCGTATACTATTTTATAGCTCGTGTGACCTAAACCCGCACTTAGGTAAGTCACGGTTTTCTGTGTAAAAATAACCTACTTAAGTCAAAGAAAGTGTGACTTAAGTGCGGGTTTAGGCTTACCAAATATATAATATCGCTAATAGTATATTACGATACTTATGACTTAAGTATCCCATTATTGCACGGCGTTAATAGACCAAGTCACACGTATCGTATACTATTTTATAGCTCGTGTGACCTAAACCCACACTTAGGTAAGTCATGGTTTTCTGTGTAAAAATAACCTACTTAAGTCAAAGAAAGTGTGACTTAAGTGCGGGTTTTAGCTCACCAAATATATAATATCGCTAATAGTACATTACGATACTTGTGACTTAAGTATCCCATTATTGCACGGCGTTAATAGACTATTTAAGTCACTCGTATCGTATACTATTTTACATCTCGTGTGACCTAAACCCGCACTTAGGTAAGTCACGGTTTTCTGTGTAAAAAAGAACTACTTAAGTCAAAGAAAGAGTGACTTAAGTTCGGGCTTAGGTCACACAGTGCGATAAATATATTTTGACAATCACTTTTAATTTCAAATGGTATACTGAAATAGTTATGATTGCATCATTAATATAATTGTATGTTCACAACAAAATTGGAAAACATGTGTGCCTGGTGGCAATTTTTATCAAGGAGGTTGCTGATTAAGTATTGTTGTGTTTAGTTATGTTAGTTAAATTAGCTTTTTAAACGAACCTAAGAGAATATATTCTTTTTATTAAATCTCAAGCGTTACGTGAACGAAACTTTCGACATCTTTTGAGTCGAAGTCCTCTTATAATAGAATAGACAAGAATAGTTGACACGAATATAAGCATTTTTTTATAAAAGACGTTATGATTTGTGAAGTGCTAAATTAACTTTTGTACTTTAAAAATTATGACGTCTCACGTCGTCATAATTTTATTTCTAATAGAATAATTATAGCTTAATTTTATGTTATGTGTGAAAATGTGAGAGTTTTAATTTCAGGTAGATTAATTTACAAACTGAAAAAAGCATTATTATTTTATGTTCCAATATTATAAATGAAGGTTGTATGTGTGATTTAAGTTATTTAATAACTTGTTATGTAAGTTCTTATTATTACACTTTCAAATAAAGTATATTCAAATGCTATTTTTATGAGGACATTGTTTTCTTTTTTGTAAGCCATATACGGAACATTTTGTAGCATATGCACTGTCTAGGTAGCGATACCTAGCGGACATGCACTATGTAGGTGTCGATACCTAGTAGAGTTGCACCGTGTAGGTATCGATACCTAGCCGACATGGTCATATTGGTGTTATATGTAAATTGTACAAATTTAATAAATGTTGGATCTTATGATTGGCTTTTATTACTTCAAAAAACTCTTAATGAATAGACAAACATGAAACAGACTATAAAGGTATGAGGAATAGGGTTTAAAGTTCACTGTTCCTCCGTAGAAAAGGGAGGAACTTCCGACCAAACGGGTGGTGTGTCTGTTGGGCAACTACCCCATGATTAATACATTATAGTGTCTAATGCCTATGATTAATAGTGCCTATCTTTGCGGATGATTGATGTCAGGACGTTGTATATTATGCTCGTCGCGCGGTAAACTCTGCTTGCGCGATGCAGGATTTTACGTGACGTTAGTGTAATGCGTAGTTCGCATGTGGCGATGTAGATGGCGCCACAAGACCAACCAGAGGTTCCCAGATTGTAGAAATTTCAGGCTACCTTTTCCATCTATAGTCGGACTTTCAATTAGCTGCAGTAAAATGACAGCTCATGTGTTACTTAAATGACTGAAATTGGTGTCTTTTTGTTTTTTCGCAGCCATCAACCGATTTTGTTTTTCTAGTACAGACTAGTGTAACAAACGAAACTTATTTGACATGCATATCTCTAAACTCAGTCCGAAATGAGTTATTTTATTAAGAAGTGTCATTTTACTGCAGCTAATTAAAAGTCGGACTATAGAGGAATTTGTCCTATAAGTTGTGTGGTATGTTTTTATTAATTATCATATTATTGTGGTATGTTCATGAGTACTTTTGCCCCCTTAAAGAATGCTTAGGCATTCAAAGTCAGCCTTTAACTGCTTGTGTGCCGTAATTACAGACACAATTAAAAAGCCATTGTGTCTCGCGTAGATCTACGTTCCGGCAGACTAAGGTTAAATAAAACATCTAAAAATACTGAATTTTCATACTTTATTAAGAACCATTCAATAGGTACAATAAAAATGTTAATCTAACGCACTTCAATCAGATAACGCTGCGTTCAGTCTCGTCTAAAATGATTAGTTTTAAAATCTATTGTTTCCGAGATTACACAATATATCAATACTATAATAGAATTATTACAATAAGCATCGAGTTCATGGAAATAATGTTATGTAACAAACAGTTTTTTTTTTTTGGAATGTAATGAAATAAAAAATAATGTAAGGATTTGCAATAAGAAATATTGCAGTGGTCGCCCAGTGTAATCGGCCCCGACTTACGAGTTGTAGGTTGCGAGTTCGAACCCAGCCAGGAACTTTGTGTATTTAATTTTATCACCACTGCTCCCAATACGGTGAAGGAAAACATCGTAAGAAAAGCGGCAGTCTTAGAACAAAAAATTCGAAGGCATGTGACATCTACCAACCTCCACTGGGTCCGCGTGGTGGATTATGGCCCACCCCCTCTCATAGGGTCAATTTATACTAGCGCAGAGTCGAAGCGCATCGAAGCGTTAATCTGAAACTTAATATAGTAGAAACGTAATTCACCCTTATCTCCACAACGTAATGAACGCGCTCCAATCGGCGTTGGTCGTGCTCAGACGCGCGAATTCCGTCGAATGCGCGCGAATTCGCGAGTCTTCTTTTTATCTCAGAAGAAATATGTGCATTACGTTATGGAGATAATTTAGATTAACGCATCGATGCGCTTCGACTCTGCGCCAGTATAAATTGACCCATAGAGAGGAGGCGTGAGTCCCAGCAGTGGGAACGTTATAGGCTGGTTATGCTAAATGTGTATAAGTATAGTGAGAAAAGAACGAAAAGTAAAAAATTTAGAAAAGTGTTCGAAAACACTCCTTTTAGAATGCAGCTGTTTTCTATATTTAAAATACTGTTAACTTCATTGTAATACAAAAGTACTTATTGTAAAACATAAATGCACTGTTTTACTGAATAATCTAGCGATGCTATCACGGTACACGACCGTGGTAATCGATTTACCTGTTTGTATACGTAACTAATCAATGCCATTGTAATCTAAGATTTAATTAGAAGCATATAAGTGCGATATACCTTTGTTTTCCATTTTTCCATCGACTCGATGGATGTTTATTAAAAATGTTTTAAATTGAAAATCGCTTACTTTAACATGAATCTTAACTTGGATCTATTCGCTATTATACATGCCCAACTAACGCATGCAAGGTATTGCAGATAAAAATAGTCTCAGTATTACTTTCAGGAAATTGAAAAACATCTTGTAACGTCAATTTTCTGACGATAATATTATTGACGATTACAAATTACAGAATTATTGCACCGTTAAAATATAATGCATTATTAAGTAAACACTGAAGTAGGTAATTATTCGTCTTTTATAGAACCTACAATATTTGGTTAAGCTTGAGATAGTTACAAAGGCCTCAGGTTTAAACTCCATGTAGGCTTGGTATAAAGCGTAAAAGAATCATATTTATAAGTCATATATGGACAGATTCCAAATATCCAGACCGCACTGCTGTGACTTGTAATAGTTCGGTCTCAGTCAAGGGGTTCCCCAAGATTCAATCATCGGACCTGCATTTTCTATAGGCAAGTAATCGATAGAAATTTATAATTTTAGTCAAGTTTTTTTGGCCTAAAGTAAGTAAGTAATAAGTATAAGTAAAGGTATCTCAAGCAAAACCATTATGGAAATATTTACATCAAAATCAACCCTTGTGAGCGTTGAAAACATAGATCTTTGGTATCTTTCACAGCAGACAGGTCACTTAGAAAAGGAGATAGCACTTTTACAAATTTATAGAAAAGTTCTATAGTAACGTTAGAGAATTGACCACAGCTAGACTGCTTCATGAAAGGTTCAAGTAGTCAGATTTAATTCATTATTATACGTTATTTGATAAATATGTTCCTAAACCCTATTCATTCTATTGAAATACATACGATAATATGACTGCGAATCTTACAACTAAGTTTCGGGATTTTTTGTACCGATTTACGGCCGAACCCAATAACCTATTGACAGATAGCTACTGATGGTAGCCAGTATAATTATAATTGTCAGTTAATCATCAATGTGTCCTGCCAACGATGACCTACGGTGCTGAGACATGGACGCTCACAAAGGAGACTGTCGACCATTCGAGTAGCACAAAGGGCCATGGAGCGAGCCATGCTTGGCATAACCCTACCAGACGAGAGTGCGCAACACCAAAATCCGTAGTCGGTCGAAAGTCTACGACGTCGGGGACAGAGCGGTGCGCCGCAAGTGGAGTTGGGCAGGACATCTAGCTAGACGAAGAGATGGCCGATGAAGTAAAGCTGTGACCGAATGGTGGCTAAGGTTCGGCCAAAGGAACCAGGGCCGTCCAAAAGCGCGCTGGGTTTACGATATCGTCGAAGTCGCGGGAAACACCAGGATAAGAGACGCACAGAACCGGGAAGTGTGGGAGACGAAAGGCGAGGCATACCTATACCCAGCAGAGGGTGATTCCGGGCTGAAATGATGATGACAATATAATCATACATATCGCTACTGATATAGATTATTGGGACGTTAAAACCAGAGATAGATAGATTTTCTACCTCCAGTATGCCAAAACTGGTGATAGATAGGTAATTGGGTTTGGCCGTTAACGGAAACAGGGTACAAAACAGTTGCGTCAACAAATAGGTAGTCATGGTATCATAAGGTTCTTTGGATGTCACAGGAATACAATCAACTTGGTAACGGTAAGGTGCTGGGTTGTGTTTGGTGGAAGATTTACAGCTTCTTGTACCAGAACAGGTAATGTTCTCCGTCTTCAACTAATAAGTCGTCTACACCTGTAACAGAAAGATAACGTGAGTGGAGTTTAAACGTAACTGCAAATAGTGATATGTTGCTGAATCTATTCCGATTCCTAAAGAGAAGAAGGTCCGTGGCACTGTGGCATACATTTACATACTCGCCCGTCATTTCACGCTTGACATCATATAAATCGATAGAGAACATCATTGCTAACAGAAAACATAATCGGCCTTATTACAAAACAAGATTTATCTTTGGACCCAGGATTAAACCATCCAGCCATTTTTAAATTTCGAACTATAATCCGACGAAGCTAAAGTTCTTATTACAAAAACTGACGTTAAACCCGAGTCTAAGTTGTCAATTTTGCATTAAGAACTTTAAGTTACGTTTGCCGGAATAAAGTTCAAAATAGAATAACTGGCTGGAAGGTTTAGGCTAGGTGTAAAATTAGATCTCGTTTTGTAATAAGACGGAACCAAACCCCGTAAATTGTCATGTTTCAACTCAAATTTGAACTTTAATATCTCGGAAACGTGACGCTCTTTACGCTTTTCGTTTGCATTGATGTCATCTATCGATATAGATATGTACACTACGGCCGAAATATCTTGGCGAGTCTCAACATAGACACTACTAACTTTCGCGCATGTTCTCTCACTCACACTCGCCTCATATCACCACCTGGTTCCTAAAAAAATTACTGCGCAGCCTTCTGCGCGAAGTTCGGACTCGCCAAGATATTTCGGCGGTAGAGTAGGTTCCAAGCGTGGCCGCCATTTAAAAAAAAAGTCAAAATTTTGGTTTTTTTAGGCATACGCCTGGCTCCATAATCCTGGCATCTTGAATCCCCTTTTAGATTTGTAAACGAAATCAAGCTATATTTGGACCTTCCATAAAACATGTTTCCGCCCAGGGTCCAGGCATAATTTAAAAGTGATTAAAGACCCTCACGAGGTGGTCCGAAGACCTTGTGAAGGCCGTAGGAACCCGTTGGATGCGAGAAGCACAGAACCGGTCGAAGTGGAGGTGCTTGGGGGAGGCGTATGTCCAGCAGTGGACGTCTTTCGGCTGAAATGATGATGATGAGTAAAGAATGGCCCTTACCGACGGGAGCGACGAGCTGGTTGCCGGGCGGGCTAGCGGGGTCTGGTTTCTCCGGCAGGCGGTACAGCAGCCAGTAGTGATAGCCCATCGGCTCCTCCTTGTGGCCTGCGATCGTGTGCACGTAGTGGCCGTTGGGCCACTCGCTAGCCTCGAACTTGAACTTGGGGTGCAGTTCCGCAGCAATTTGCATCACGTGGAAGAATGATATGTTCCTGTAATTGAAAGTTTATTGGTAAGAATCTATATAAATATGTAAAACAAAGTGGGGTTAGTTACTGGTCTCCCAAAGTGATAATGCGCATAGAAATCTTCGTCACTGTTCGGCAACGGTCGTATTCCCCGAGCGTCGGAAGACGATATGTATAGAGAGTTCTTCATGCATGTTAAGGGCTCTTACGATTCAATGATTCGGGT
Organism: Mesoligia furuncula; assembly: GCA_916614155.1. Classification (NCBI taxonomy): domain Eukaryota; kingdom Metazoa; phylum Arthropoda; class Insecta; order Lepidoptera; family Noctuidae; genus Mesoligia; species Mesoligia furuncula. The sequence goes on from OU744810.1 coordinate 5,068,007, forward strand.
GGTTCCGGGAATACGACAATTAGCGAAGATCTGCATGCGCATTATTAATTTGGTAATACTGTACACCATTTATAACTCAAGTACGGCTGGGCTGATTTTGTCTCCGCCCCGAACAGCAGAATAACTACGAAAACATGGAAAACATTCACGAAAAATTTTGAGGATAATTCATTTTCTCATAGATTTAGGCGGTACGAAGCTCGTCGGGTCAGCTAGTTATGATTAATAGGAGATAGGTATGTATATCATGTCATGATTTGAGAAAAACCAAAATACACTATCTAGCCTTTTTCCCAACTACCTACTTTGCGATCGGCTTCCAGTTTTAACGGGATGCAGCTGAATACCAGTATTTTACATGTAGCGACTGCCTGTCTGACCTCCACAACCAAGCTACTGGGTAACACGACACCCCTTGGTAAGACTGGTTGTCAGAGTTTTTGGGCTTATGACCGAAAAACCAAAATACAAATGTGACAAAAAAATGGAATGAGCGAAGAACCTCTTCGTTCATTCTGTTATCCTAGTACTATTTTCTTACCTAGGAGCGACCATGTGCAGGGTGTAGTTCTCGGTGACGTTGGTGCCGACCCACAGCGTGTACGTGAAGGATACGTTGCGTGCGTCGGATTCGTTGCTGGTGCTGCCTGACTGGTAGGCCAGTTTTAGAGTTCCGTCCCCGCCGTTACTGTCTGGAATATCAAAATAACTGCGTTTAGCCAAAGTGAAATGTTTAAAAAAGGATCATAGATATCCGTGCTAGACATTTACAATTATGTTTTTTTAGTCTCCAAGTCTCAGTCGCAATAGGAGAACCGCCTTCCTTAAGTTTAAACCGAAGAAGTGTTACAGAGGACACGATGGTGAACATTTCGATCGGTTAGCAAAAGTGTATAGCTGTGGTGTGGAACTTGTCTAGCAGTGTGATCCCGGACACACCAGTAGGTACAACTCTGTACAACCCGAAAGAGTTAACTTAAGACTACGCTCGCATGAAGCAGACCTACGCGCGGTATTGAGGCGTCGCGTCGACGGCGAGAGTTGGAACAGCGCGGGGATCGCGAGTGGCCGCTCGTCTGAAGTATCTTAGCAACTCTGGTACTCTGGTACTAAGTACCAGAGATGCTGATATAGGTAGAAGTACTGCTTCATAACAGGTTTTCTGTAAAACAATGTTTTCCAACAACGCCCTTGCCAATGTCATTCAGGCGCAAAATATCCTGGTAGCACTCTACTCACCTAACGGTTCATGTCGGTTATCGAGCAGCTTGTCCGAGCAGTGTGGCGGGCGCACGGCGGCCAGCGAGGCGGGCGTGAGCGCGGCCACGGCGGCGGCCGTGCTGGCCACGTCGCCCCAGCCGCCGTCCGCCCGCGCGCGCGCCACCAGCCACTTGCGCGCCGCCGGGAAGCTCCAGTGCTGGTGCGCGCCTGGACCCGACTCCGAGTCTTCAAGAGCCTGGCCCGGAAAAAGGAGTTTGAGGTGAGGAGGTGGTATTTTAAATCGAATTGCAAAATTCCGAAGGACGATGTTCTTTATTGAGAAACGAGCCGTGTGCCCGAAAGGGTTTCCCAGTTTCACGAACTTCGATTCAAACTTTCATAATTTCTTCCATACAAAATTCATCGTTTTATACATCGCCATTTGTTACTTCTACACCCACGAATATCGATAACAGTGAAGGCTGTGCGTTGTCTGTCAATTAATTTAGGATTTTTACGCCTTTGGACCTGCCCTTTGCAAGGTCTATACAGAGTCCTGCCATAGTCATATGCAGGGCAGGTGTGCATGGTAGGTTGCAGTTCGTTGCTTCTTGAACAGTAAGTTGCTTCTTCTCCTTCGTGCCGCTAGCACGACAGTATTTCAGATTTCATTGGCCAAAATCTTTGCCACTTCCTAGTAAGTTGGTGAGCACATGTTACCGAAACGCAGGACACTTAGCTTTTCGTTTATTAGTGACCTGTTAATGTTAAAAGTGGTTATTTACCTGAATGGCCAATGCGGTGGTTGTGAGTGTTCCGAAGCTTCCGTCAGAGTGCTGCTGCCTGGCCAGGCCGGCCATGGGGCGGCGCACGAAGTGGATGAGGCTGCGGTGGCGGTGGTCCTGCACCACGCAGCGCAGCGCCAGGATCACCATTGAGATCGTGTCTGAAATGGATGGAATGTTCTGGTCAGTGGAATGGATTTTGTTATTAGAACAGTACGACTTGCTGACATATACTAATACTAACCAACTTCGCTTAACCGATGAATATATGTTTTTGTCTTTGTCAAAATATGGCATACGGTCGAAGCTTTTACCAAGTCTAGACTGATATCGTTACATGTACCTAGTTTGATACAATATTTTGAGAAAATGATGTATGGATAGAATTTTGAGAATGTTATTTTACTCTTCCTCTCTTTTTAATGCCTCTTAGACTAGCGAAGGTTGGCGGTCAGCTATGTATGTTTATTGCAGTCCCTCTTCGTCGTAAGTCAATACAGGAGTATCGGTGAAAAATGGTGTGATGTTATGTTCTTTAAAGGATTAAACAACATAACATCAGTCCAGTTTTTCCCGGAAGAATTAGTCAGAAGTGACTTAAAGTACACCCACATTTCGCCATGTGGAGGTGAATCTATTGCCACCAACAGGGCACAAAATCCGAGTTCCTGGCTGTTACTGAAATTTCTAATGGAAAAACCCAGTCCTTATCGTCAGTCCTTATTTTGTAGTGTTCGATCTATTTTTCGTTATGTATATTTGTGGTGTACAATAAAGTATTTAAACATATATCACTTTGCCCGACCCGGGAATCGAACCCAGGACTTCATGCTCAGCAGTAGCGCTTGCGACTACTAGACCAAAGAGGCAGTCAAGTTTTTTTTAAATAAGTACAGCACTTACCAAGACTATGATCCGACGCAGCATTAGCGATATCCAAGAGCCTCCTAATATGGCGGCGTCTAACATGAGCCGCTGAAGAGCAAGCAGCCAGGGTCGCATAGGCAAACTCCAGGTCATGTGGAGGCTCTCGGTGCAAGAGGGCAGCTACCAGGTCGCGGCCGTGGAAGGAGCGAGGGTCCTTGCAGAGGGCTCCCAGGGCGAGGGTGTAGGCGGCCAGGCGCCCCAGAGGAGGGGGAGACTCGTGGTGCCTGAGAAAATACAATAAAACAATGACATTATTGTCGTCACACAATACGTTTTAGATAAAATAAAACAAAACACAACAGCATTGTGATGTGAACTTAATAATACCTACCTAGAATGACACTTCTTAAAAACGAACATTATTACATTTTTGTCATACTCAAGTAACATTCGAATTACGGTTTGATGCATAACATGGTTGAATAACGATACAATGCTTACTTAATCTTAAAGGATTATGTCAAAAGTTACTTTTGAAGTTATACAATGAAACTTTAGAAGACTTCGTAAGAATAGAAAGAAATCTGGTCCTTTCAAATAGGGACAGAAATATTGCAAATTATGTCTGTGACATTATCTACGTCCTCTAAAACACTTGTCCAATGAAACTTAGTTTCTTTGCTTGTCTTTTAACAATCTAAACCTGAATCAGATGATCAAAGAAAGGTGGTGACTCACTTAGACATCATGAGCAGTATCTCGATCTCCATCTGCTTGGCTGACAGCTGCATCTCCAGACCTTGCTGCTCGATCTCCTTGCCAGTGTTGTTGGCCAACTGTGAAAGTAATCACAGATTATCTATTACTAGCTGCGCACCGCGGTTTTACCCGCATAAGTTTCGATCCCGTGGGAAGATCGGGATATATATGTTAATCCAGGATGTCAGCTACCTCCATACAAAATTTTATCAAAATTGGTCGTTTGAGCGTGAAGAAGTAACACACCCCACCCCTGTACACACTCACACACTCACAAACTTTCGCCTTTATAATATTAGTGTGATTTATGTCGGAGAACGTTTCTATACTTATTTATAAGTCGGTAAGCAAAAGCCAACTTAGTTTAGTCATCCAGGAAGTATATTGTTAACATAAAACTTACTTTTTACAGATAAATTGAACGTGTTTGTTTTTTTTATACAAAAAAAATAACTTAAGTACCTGTATTCAACTGCATCCAGTTAGACTGAAAACTGACCCCAACAAAGTTAGGAAAAGGCTAACTGGATGCAGTTGAATACAGGTAAGTAATTGTATTACAAAAAAAAACAAAAACGTTCAGTTTATCTGTAGAAAGTAAGTTTTATGTTTACAATATTTATTAAATACCAAACTAAAAGTAGTCTCAACTACTAGGTTCATGGATGACTAAACTAAGTTGGCTTTTACCAACCGACATATAAATAAGTATGGAAACGTACTCCGACAATCAGACAAGGTATTGGCAAGATAATCCGAGGGTTAAGGCAGATGCCAATACGCGATACTAAGCTGTATCGGAAATTCGTTAATGACAGCTCCGCCTACCTGACCCAGTTGCATGTTAGTTGGTTCATCGCCAAATGATAATATTTGGCAATGATATGACGTACTCATAATGACTGTTACCAAAATATATTGGAGTCTTGAGCCAACGTACTAACTAAAAATAAGGGTAGGCGATCGAAGAGTTTACCGGAGGTTATAAAAAAATGTGACAATATAAACAAATTAAAACGCAGATTAAGACAATACATCACAAAATTTGAAATAAACTAAAACAGAATATGCTAATATAATGTCTCCAACACCCTAGAGGTAACTAATGTTATTATATTAAGTTTTAATCACTTAAGTATTTCATTATAAGCGAACTGTTATTTTTAAGTTCTTATGAGAAATAAAATACTTTAAACCTTTTGTATAAAAATTACAAAATATACATTAAGTAAAATTTTGGCATCATATTAGCAAAGCTCTACTTTATTCTCATACCTACATCGCCCTGGGCTTTCACAATGCAGTTTCCAACATTAGAGACTAAAATGAAACATCTCATAAGAGCTCAACTATCACTAATGAAACACAATATTTTTTCTATAGTTACCGAACTTAATAAACTTGCCTAACAGACGATGGGATCAACGAGAAACAAGCATAAACCTTGGGCCTCTCTTTTCAGGAATCTACAAGAGTGTCTCAGGACCGAAAAATGTGGTGCCAAACCGTGACAAGAAAAATAATAGATATTCCCGATCCTCAGCACTCAGAGCCTGATTAAAAAGACGAAGAAACTAGAAAACACCAAAGCTGTTAGAACGTTACAAGGTCAAAGTAATATACAACGCTATTTTTAGTAAGTATATGTGAAACCTGAATATAGTTTGGTCAGAACAAGTAACTGAATCGATTCCAATAATTTTTACCCCATGTTATATTTTGTCCCAAAAATATTTAAAAAAGGTTAAAAGTTGGACACCGAGCGACACTAAGTAGGTTATCCAATCTCCGCGCCGAACGGTTAGGTACCTAGGTACTATTATCAATGAGCGCAAGACGGCGCGGCGCGACCGGCACGGGTAAGCATGTTTTTGTACAGACAAACAGGTAACTTAACAAGCTTATAACTTTGTGATTTTTCATGATACAGTTTTGTAATTTTGTACATAGATTCTTTACATAAAAATATTAGACACGTGTTTCGGGTTTCGCATATACTAAAAATAATGTTTTATAGGTACTAATCGCCCCCATCTTGGTTTTATAAATACCATTCTGTGACAATTTCACAAATGTTAACTAACAATCCCCGCCAGTGACAGCTGTCAGGGCGTCAAAAGATTCTTGTAGCACTCTAGGTGTTGAGAAAAACTATGTTAGTACTTCCCCAGACGAACTCGTTCATATGGAACCCTTCTATTCCCCTATTTACCTGCAAAGTCAGCATGACATGGTGCGTATCATTGCCCCACCCCCAGTCGGGCTGGCGGTGCTGCAACAGATACTGCAGGGCCTTCTGTATGGCCTGCCCCTCGTTGAGGGTCTCTGTCTCCCACGCCGTGGTGGTGGACGTCACCACGGTGGTGGTAGCAGGAATCTTGGTGGTGGCTGTTGTTGGGGGCTCCGTTTCTGGAAAATAATGGTTTAATTAAAATAGTAGCCCACCAGTATGGGGAACAGGGTCTAAGCTACCGGCGGTCGGGGATCCAGAGAGAGGAACTTCTAGTACTGCTTTCTGAATCAAACCCCCTTGATCCACCTGCTTAACTAGATCCTCCTCAGGTGTTGGTCGAGGCTCTGGGCTTAATAGCACAGAGCCACTCCTTATGGGTAATGACTTAGCGACTGACTTGGAGGACTTAGCGATGATTGTGACAGCCCAATGGCTAAAGCCCAATGGCCAATTAGCCCAATGGCCAATGGCGCTAAGTCCTCATCCCATAAGGCGACAACTTCGGGAGCTAAAAAAAAAATATTTGCATAGGCAATGGATTGCGAAAGAATATGCATATTTTAAGGTTGTAGTGGTCGTAAAAGTTGAGTAGCTAGCTAGAAAAATAAAATGTGATGGCCATTTTGTTTCTTGAACATGGTCATTTGCAAAAGGTTAACTTAGAACCTATTCTGCATTGTTTTTATTCGGTATGGGAATCGAACCGACCTGTAGCAAAGATCATGGAGCCACTACGCCTGTACTCAAATTTTAAAATTGCAGGAAAATAAGGTTTACTAGAGATCGCATCTGAAGGGCTTTTCTCGTAATTAAAAATGTTCAACATCTAGTTGCAATCTCAACTCAGCGACAATTAATGTCCAAAACTTGTCAAACATGTAGGGAAAATAGAGGTATTTTTGACCGATTGATACTGAGGTCAGGGGGCCTAAAAAGGCCACATTGGCAGAATCATAAAAGGATAACATAATGGACAGTGAACCGTTAAGTTAATCGTATCAAATCCCATTGGTGAAGCATTTTTCAGTTATTTTTTTTGTCTGTGCTAAAATACCAATCAATCCGATCCAAATCCAATCCCAATCTCTTTGATTATACCTACGTAGTGCAGTAAAAAAATTAAAAACACGGACTGTCTTCGCCATAATGTTATCCTTTTATGATTTTCCAAAGTGGCCTTTTTAAGCCCCCAGACAGTGAAAGTTCTTAAGAATACGAGACATGCAGCTCAGAATGTTGCTCAGGGTCAGATTAAAATACCATCTACCTAAATGTATATACCTATCTAAGCTAAACTTACCAGTTTGGCAGTAGCCCGCCGCGACGAACATCAAAGCACATAAAATTATTAAGTAACGCTGGCCCATGGTGGAGATCTGAAACAAAGGAAAATGAACTGTCAATATAATGTACACAAAGTCCTTATATGTGGGATGGTAGCAGTTGGTTTTTGATGATAGAAAGAGACCGAAGTCGATCTATTTGAGTAAAAGTTACCCACATGTACAGCAGTAAAGACTGATGAATGATAAAAGTAATTTTTTAAAGATGCTTTTAAAGGGGCAATATTTTACTGCAATATGCAACTGCAACACAGTGGCAGGCAACATTGCCAGCAATACCACCCAGATTATGCAATATTAGCTTCCGCCCGCGGCTTCGCGCGTGAGGTATGCCGATATAAACTATCCTATGTCCTTCTCCAGGATGCAATCTATCTCTCTGCCAAATTTTATCGAAATCCGTTCAGTGGTTTAGGCGTGAAAAGGTAACATACAGACAGACAGAGTTACTTTCGAATTTATAATATTATAGTATGGATTGCAGTTTTGTCCGCCGTATACAGGATTATTGTTAAAACATTAACAACCTCTTAAGAGGCCATTTTACTCATCATTATGAAGAACTTTTACTATGCAACCAAACCTGAAATCGCGAAAAAAAAAAATCAGCTGTTCCCTTCATCTCGTTGACGAGATTTAGGGAACAGCTGATTTTTTGTCCCCTACAAAAAAAAATCAGCAGTGCTCGAGTGAAATGAGTTTTACTAACATAGTTTTAAGTTTATACACTAACACACATTGTGCTATTATAAGTTATATGTTAGTCTGTAAGGTATTTATGTATGGGCCAAAGTAGCCTGAAAATAAAGGTTTTATTATTATTATAGCCACACAAGTTTGGTATGGCTGGGTATGGCCAATGCATTTACGATAGGTTGCCGGACGATCGACGATAGGTTGTCATTGTTGTCTGATTGTGTAGCCCTTTTACGAGAATGAATCATGGGCCAGCCACACTGTTGCAGATATATTGCAACAAATGGCCCAGCCATAGATTGCTCAATAAATTGTTTTTGTGATGGCCGAACTATAGTTGCCCATAGTACAGCTACACATTGCCGTGATAGTAAGCCCGTTTAAAAGCACCATAAGTTAGTTATTTTACTTTTTAGGGTTCCGTTCCCAAAGGGTAAAAGCGGGACCTAAGACTCCACTGTCTGTTTGTCTGTCTGTCACCAGGCTGTATCTCATGAACCGTGATAGCTAGATAGTTGAAATTTTTACAGATGATGTATTTCTGTTGCCTCTATAACAACACATATCAAAAACAGAATAAAATAAATATTTAAGGGCCAACAAACGTGTTTTTTTTTTCGACGTTTTTGCCTTGTGGTACGGAACCCTTCGTGTGCGAGTCCGACTCGCACTTGGCCAGTTTTTTTTGTTTACCAAGACACAACATCTTATGTATAGCCCTGGCCGTTGTACTAGGAGTTCATGTATCACAAGAGCCATCATTATCATCAAGTCAATTGGGTTTCTCATGGTTTCTCGATATTTTACTCGTCTTGTCTATCCTAAATAGAATTGCATTGGAAATGACGTATTTTATATTTAAACGTATTTGCGTTTATGGGCTGATTTTACCAGTCAGTTAAACGATTTAAACGCGGAATAAAATTGACGTCTGACAGCTCTAGTAAGGAAAGAACTGTCAAAAGTTCATAATTTATTCTCAGGATAAGACTTATTCTAGGTATAAAAGTTTGGCGAAATTCACCCTAAACATAAAATACTAGACATAACTTGAATCTGTGGCCTTAGAGTGAGTTTTTTGGACTCACGTTCGACTGCGAGTGCGTTAGAATTTTGAATGGGAAATTAGGTTTCTCCTAGTGACCACCAGGAGGCGCTATATCTTTTTAGGGTTCCCAAGTCAACTAGGAACACTTATAGTTTCGCCATGTCTGTCTGTCCGTCTGTCCGTCCTCGCTTAATCTCTGTGACCGTTAGCACTAGAAAGCTGAAATTTAGTACCAATATGTATATCAATCACGCCGACAAAGTGGTAAAATAAAATTTTGGAAAATATTTTTTTTTAGGGTAGGTGAAGTGGGGATGAATATTATTTTCGTCGTCTACCCCATCGTGTGGGGTATCGTTGAATAGGTCTTCTAAAATGACTTGGGGGTTGCTCAAAATATTTTTCGATTTAATGCTCCATTTACGAAATATTAAACTTTAAAGTGCAATTTTTTGTTCCAGTAGAGCGTCCCCCCCTCTCTAAAACCTAAACTGCTGGCTTGAAAAATTCACGATGATAGTGCATTTCATGAACTTTAAAGGAACATTATAGCGATTAAGATAACTTTATTAGTTTAGCAGTAATAGTTAATAGTCATTGAACTTGGGTGTTGGATAACTTTGTACCAAATACAAAATCCTTAGCATTAATCCTTTAAAGTGACTAGGATGAAGTAGTTGCTTGTTTATAATGGGTAAAGACTTGCATTGAAAAGCAAAATATGTTTTTTTTTACCTATTCAGAATAAAGAGAGACAGAATCGTACTACATTGTGATAACGGGCTACTACGGAACCCTATACTGTGCGTGGCCCGACACGCACTTGGCCGGTTTTTTGCCATATAAAATTAAGACACGCTCGCAATCGAACGTGAGTGAAAAAACTCACACTAAGGCCACTGATGTTCTCCATACGCAATTAGGTATAAAGTGTAGCGATTGAGAGCCACTTCAGATGGCAGCACTGTCGTTAGATACGACACGAAGCCAACCTTACGATAACGCAACATGCCGGAGATTGAGTAGAGTAATTAGATCAGCAGTTTAGTTACAATCGGCAATAAGTGAAGGTATTATTAATTTTGAAGAACGCAAGCAAAGAAATGACAGCCGCACGGGTTGATCAATGAGGTTAAGCTACGCTGTCCGCGGTCGGTTTGTGGATGGGTGACCATCGTTACACGGACTCCTCCGTGTCTCGGAAAGCACGTAAAGACGTCGGTACCGGCTGCCATTCTTGGATTTGTGACAGTCGTTACGGGTCGTCAGAAGCCCGAAAGTCTGACAATCAGTCTTACCAAGCTGTATTTAGCTGCATCCGGTCAGACTGGAAGGCGACTCCAGCATAATTGGGAAACGGCTAGGCATGATGATGAAAATATTCTTATATTTCTCTTTTATAATGGATACACCATTAAAAAAACAGTCTGAAAAGTAGGTATTCAGAATACAGCTACGCCGCGCTGCTACGCCAGGCCTACGGTCGGCTACGGTGTCTACGCGGCTACGGCGTAGGCGAGCTTAGGCTACGAATACATTCGTCACATTAGTCAAAAGGCTTTATCACAGCCGGTTTTTTTAAAGGCCCGATCTTTATATACAGGGTGAATTAATTATTTTAATATTACTAGGAAAATATAAATTGGTTTTTAAAGAATTGAAAAATAATGATCTTGAATATCTCTAAAATAGCTTCTAGGACCAAATCTTTCTATCTCTAATTACTTTGACTTACATTTTTTTCGCAATTTCAGGTTTGGCCCCATAGTAAAAGTTGTTCATAGTAATGAGTACAATGACCCCTTAAGAGGTTGTTAATGTTTGGTTGTTTGTTTTACCAATAACCCTGTACAATATGTAAAGAGTACCTATAGTTTGCAGAACTCATGTGCAAACTCCAGAATTTCAGAGAAGGAATAGATTTATTCCATATTTAAATTGAAAGTCGTCCGGTGAGGTTCGGCCGAGCAAGCAGTTTGCATTGCGCTATTGAATTTAGAAACTTTATGAAATCATAAGTTGAATGCTTGTTCAGTGCCATACTACCATCGTAGATATTATGAAGATGTTTTGACCTTTTGATAGTTTTATGATAGTGAGGTAGGATATATTTATATAAGTATTCGCGCGGAACCGACTTAAGGGGCTTACAGGACCTAAACACAAAAAAAGCAAGTTTTAGAAACAATAAAAGTATAATTATGATCGACTACAGTAAACAAAATCAGAAAAATATATGATATTCTACAGGATATATGCTAGGTAGATTATGTGTGTTGAAAACATAATACAACTTATTTGATATGATAGAAAAAAATCATGAAGATGGGTACCTCTAAAAACTTTCTTTTTACAATAAAAGCCATACAATACAATAATTCTACATACAATCATTCTGATTTTTTGTCGGATGATTCTACAAGCAACATACTAAAACACTAGTGTTTTAATTTTTTAGTCCAAACAATAAATTTTTTGTAATTAAATAATTGCTTCACATTTTGCAATAAATTACCAGCGTTGTGTCATCGCGCTTCTCTTTCTTTTCTATGCAGTCCGACAGTGACCGCGCTTTAGTCATGTAAACATATACAGTTTCAAATTAAATTAGCTAGCGGAACTCTGCAGAGGTGATGGGTAGCCATATCTAAGCATCATCATCATCTGCCTAGCCTTTTCCCAACTATGTTGCAGTCGGCTTCCAGTCTAACCGGATGCAGCTGAATACCAGTATTTTACATGGAGCGACTGCCTATCAGACCTCCACAACCCAACTACTGTACCCAGTAACTGGGTTGTGGAGGTCCGGTCCACCGTATTACCATACGACATCCCTCGGTAAGAATATTTGTCAGACTTTCGGGCTTCTGACTACCCGTAACGACTGTCAAATATCCACGAATGACAGCCGGGACCAACGGCTTAATGTGTTTTCTATGCAAAACTCAGACCAATCTAACCTCACTGATTAATTTGCCTTCCAAAGCGAAAGTATCTTCAAAATCGATAAAACTCTAAATTGCTCAGTCTCGATAACCAACCAATACCCAAAGTAGAATCATAAACAACATCGCTAGATGACCGAGCGATATTTTCCGACGGCGCCTACATTTTAACAAATTGTTATTTCCTTGCATGATTTATTCTGCAAAGCTTTTGAACCAGGATAATATGAAATCAATACAGGCTGTCTTTGTGTTAGAATGTTGTCGGAGATAAATAAATACAATTCTAAGAGGATCCGGACTACGGAAAAATGGACTACTATGGGTTTGAGCGCCACACGTCAAAAACTCAAAAACGTGCCGTCAGCGTCAAAGTCTGTCATGTAGTCGAACCGTGGTGTGCTGGCCACATTTTGGTGGCGGTCAAAAGCAACTTAACAATGTTTAATTCAATCCTGTGTAAATAGTTATTTATGTTAGAGAAATAAGAAAAAAAAACCTTTACGTTTTCAACAAATAAACCCCTAATATTTGAAAAACCTTTTTATTCTCGTAACGACCTATTTAAAAACACTCACACATAGAAACCAACACAAGTGCTTATAACACAAGTACTAGGGATACAGAAATCCGTGGAAATAAACAAGATAAAGAGCAAGATGGCGCCGTTTGGCGAGGCGTGGGTAAGTGAGTGTGATCGTGTGATGCCACTGAATATGTATGAGCACGTACATCATTTACCTGTGTTTATGTACCAGGAGGTGAGAGGATACTACAGCGGTTGATGTCTTATGGTGGTTTCAATGAGCTCGGATGGACTTTTGAAGAAAATGCAGCGGTTGTATGTAAGGGTGCCTTCGCAGAAGGAATTGGTAACGCGTGGGCGTTATCGCTGCGTTGACGCCGCGTAGTGGCTGCGGGTACGCCAGTTTTGTGTAACTGTACAAAATTTTGAAGTGTAATTGGCGAGTTGACAGTTTGTCTTTTATTAACTGACTGCGCAGTTTAGCTTGTTCATCATCATCATCACTTCAGCCGATAGACGTCCACTGCACCACTGCAGTATGGTATGATGGTGGAATGCATAGAGAACGCTGCTGCCCATTCTCCGGTACGACCCTTAGTCGCCTTTTACGACACCCATGGGAAGTAAGGGGTGGTGCTATTCTTTAAGTCCGCCACCACACAGACTTAGCTTGTTAATGAATTGTTATACATCATATCAGTATCACATTCACTCTTTCTTCATACATCAAGAATGAAAACGAAAACATTTGTTACAAACCTTTAAGCCCAACTCACCTCCTTTAATATTTGTGTATGTAACAGAGACAATTTATCTACTGTACGCCGCGCAACGATCCGTGTCTGATCTGACGCGTGATTGATGGACCTCCTGAGAAGTGCTGGAATCCTGGTACCTACAGAGATGAAGGATGGATACTGTAAGTAGATCTTTTTCTCTCACTTGGAGGAGAACATTTTGAATAATGAAAGGTATTTTGTGACAAGTATGTTTTAGAACTGGGGGCCTAAAAAGGCCACTATGGAGAATCATAAAAGGATAACATTATGAATCGTAATATGACGAAGACAGTCCGTGTTTTTCTTTTTTTTTCGCTGCACTACGTAGGTATAATCAAAGAGATTGGAATTGGATTTGGATCGTATTGATTGGTATTTTAGCACAGACAAAAAAAAAATAACTGAAAAATGCTTCACCAATGTGATTTGATACGATTAACTTAACGGTTAACTGTCTGTCCATTTTTATTATCCTTTTATGATTCTGCCAAAGTGGCCTTTTTAGGCGCCATGGAGTTTATTAACAAGTGATTTCTGAACGCAAATCTGATTCAGCTGTATACTTGGCAAGAGATTTAACTGCAGATAAAATTGAGCAAAAGTTTCAGTAACCAAGGGACGATGGGTAACACTCCTGCACCTTGTGTAATACACTATCAATCTCAATTTGAATCAATTTGAAGGATATCGCTAAGCCACTGCTTTATAAGTCCGAAAAAATTGTCTTTTCAAAAACCGACTTCAAAAAGAAATGAAGTAACTCAAAATTATGAAATAACTTTAATTTCGGAAGTCGGTATCTTTGGGATCTGTATTTTACAGTTTTAGTTTTTTGCCACCGACTTCCGAAATTAAAGTTATTTTATAATTTTGAGTTACTAATTTCTTTTTAAAGTCGGTTTAATTTTTTTAAATTACTTTTTTATTTCGTAATTTTTAGTTTTTGCACTAGAATTTCACCAAGGTTTTGAGATGTTATCCCTTTGCACCCGTTTTTACACATTTTTTACACCCGTAGCTCGTATCAATAAGCCAGGCCGTCACACTTACACGTATTAGTCCATATCTTGAGAATGACTGAGTCGATTTTGATGAAACTTGCACTGTTCCTTAAGTTGAAGTAAACGTAAGACAATAAAATAAATGGTCAATAACGCAATAAATGTTGTTGAACTGTCAAAATGAAACCCATTGCTAAGTACTGATAGTGTGTTACTCAACAACCCCGCTATTCCATCTACAAAGAAGAACAATCCATTTTGATGAGGCTCAAGGAAATCCCTGTCGGTGTTAATTACATTACCTAAAGAAGAAAAAGAAACATCTCCCGTAACGTAATTAACGTATAAGTTTGGTGGCTCCTTCATTTTTTCCGAACTTGAACGCGTCCTAGAAGTTTGTCGGAATATCCCAGTTTTTTTTTATAAGGAGACTAAATAGTTACTGGGTTCGTTTATTACATGACTAGCAGCGCCCTGCGGTTTCATCCACATAAGTGTCGATCCCGTCGGAATATCGGGATAAAAGTATCCTATGTGTTAGTTAGTGCCAGACTGCAAACGCGGGCACGGGGCGGGCGCGGCGCGGCTTACTCAAGCATAAGAACTTCATTTAAGGTGAATGGATAGTGGTAGACCGCAAAATTAAAATTTTCTTAAGTTTTTTGCAATTTCCAGTGTCAGGTTGTATCTTGATCAAAATATGATTCGCGACAATAACAGGTACATGTTAAGAGAATTATAACCATTAGAATCATCAATACATATTTCTAAGTTAGATTTTTACCACCAATCTCTTATGGAAAAGTGTTAATGGTACCTTACGCGTCCACAGTGGGCACACGGGCGCAGTGAGCGGCGCGGCCTGCTTCGCGCGGGGAGCGCGCGGGTAATTCACGCCATAGCTCGTTCGCTCGCCAAGTGGCCGCAGTGAGGGCGCGGGCGGTCCGCGGAGTTCTCAAACTACTTCGAGCTTTTTTCTAGTAAAAATAAGTCTTCTTCATCCATATTATATTTTGACAAACACTGGACACGACAACACTCAGAAAGAAGCCGCGCACCACTGCGGACAGGCAGACCGCGCGCGTTTCCGCACCCGCGCCGCTCCCCACCCTGCGCTGCCAGTCTGGCCAAGCACTAAGTCTGTTTGTATAAGCTATATAACTATAAAGTTTCATCAAAATTCGTTCAGTAGTTTTTGCGTGAAAGAGTAACAAACATCCATCCATCCCCACAAACTTTGGCGTTTATAATATTATTCATCATCTGCCTAGCCTTTTCCCAACTATGTTGGGGTCGGCTTCCAGTCTAACCGGATGCAGCTGAATACCAGTATTTTACATGGAGCGACTGCCTATCTGACATCCACAACCCAGTTACTGGGTAGTACGATACCCCTTGGTAAGACTGGTTGTCAGACTTTCGGGCTTCTGAGTACCCGTAACGACTGTCAAAGATCCACGAATGACAGCCGGGACCAACGGCTTAACGTTTATAATATTATTATTAGTAGGATATATCACAGGTTGTTTATTTCAGTTAGCCGCGCAGAAGCGTCGCAGGTGTGCATTTAGGTGACGAGAGCTAATTTTGCCGTCTACTGCACTAATTGAAGAGGCGTCCGCGCAGCCGGCCGTGAAACTCGAGCCCATTTACTTGCTTACTATATGTTGTTGTATATTTACGCGCTTAATTTTATGCTCGGCGGGCGTTTCGGCGTTAAGAGTCGCGGAAAATCGTCTAAGGGGCCGCTGCCGGCTCTTAGACGAGTTGAGTAGTGTTTTTAGGGTTCCGTACCAAAATAGTAAAACGGAACCCTTATGGTGAGACTCAGTCTGTCTGTCTGTCTGTCTGTCTGTCACAGCTGGATATCTCAAGAACTACTAATGCTATCAACTGGAAATTTGGAACAGTTATAGATGACGTTTGCTCAAATATTTTGCAAATAAGAAAGAAATAAAAATATCTATATATTTTTATTTTTTGCAACAGGGACCGAAAGAGGGTCTGAAAAATTCGAAGTCGGGCTACTAGGGCATGTGGGGTATCATATGAAAGAGCGCAGTTTGCACATTCTCAAACATTTTTTCTCATTTTTTAAGCCGCATAGTTTTCGGCTTTTGATGAAAAATGTAAAAAAATATGCCTATCATTCCCTCCCCCTTACCTCCGAAGTTTGCGAAGAGGAACATCTGTAATAATTCTATGTGATAGAAGTTTATGTAAAGATTACAGGAATAATAAAACGAAGTCTCTAAATAGCACACTTCAGAACTCATCAATAAAAGTTACATTGGTTCCACTATCGGTCAAGAGATGGCGCTCACATATAACTGCAATATTCTACACCGCAGTGCACAATGTTAAAATTCTCTGACGAATATAGGCCTCGCCGATGAAAATTTAAAAACATATGATGGTACGGAACCCTCGGTGCGCGAGTCCGACTCTCTCTTGTCCGGTTTTTTTTACAGTTTTCGTGTTTGAAGTTCGGTTTGAGATTTCTACGAAGTTTTCCTGAGGGAAATTACATGAAAGTAGGTTCAAGGTGGCCTTGATTTTTATTAAAAAAAAAAAAAAAACAGTTTTTTTTTTAACTTGAGATGTTTATTAGCATAAAAAGCTCTTATAATCAGCCTTTAATGTTCCCACTGCTGGGAGACAGGCCTCCTCTCAGTGAGGAGTGGGCCGTTATCCACCACGCGGACTTTGTGCGGGATGGTAGATGTCACATGTGTTCGAATTTTTACCCGACTGCGCCAGAAGGAGGATTATTTATTTATTTATTTATATATACTTTATTGTACACCAGAAAAAACATAACAAAAAAAATACGATTTTTCGAGTGTATGTATGTATGTATATTTCTTTGGCATGCTCTGTAGCCTAAACGGCTTGATCGATTTCAGCTTGAGAGGTGCCAGTAGATTCGTCTTAATTGTGAGAGTGACACTGGGTATATCAAAATTAAAAAAAATAATAATGGCCGATTTTTGGCGCCATATTGTCTTCAAAAAAATTGTTTTTCTCAAAACCTGTCGAGTGGGGTATCAAAATAAAAGGTTTTAAAAGATGTTTACAAAAACTTAAGCCTCCTTCTGGCGCAGTCTGGTAAAAATATATACTTACCTACAACTTATATGGTTAAAAGTAATTCGAAGTGACAAAACGTAAAAACCACGTACCAAGAACTAAATCGTCTGCGAAATCTTTCTCATTTGTAAAATAAAAAGCTGGAAATAAAAAAAGAGTAATAAAAAAAATAAAAAACCCGACTGCGGTAAATACTTAAGTTAAAAAAAAAGTGGAAAAGCTGAAAACAAGCCTGTTAAATTAAATAAAAGTTGGAAGCAGGCGGGCGGGACCCATACCATTTTTATTTTATTTACAAATTCAAATGAGTCCCGCTTGCTTCCAACTTTTATTTAATTTAACAGGCTTGTTTTTAGCTTTTCAGTTTTTTATAATTTTTTTTTTGGTTCTAGTATATGCTGCTGGTTTCCTCACGATGTTTTCCTTCACCGTTATGAGAGCAGTGGTGATGAGATAATTTACAATTTTTCACAAAGTAAAGCGCTTGTCTGGTTTCGAACCTACAATCTACAACTCGTAAGTCGCGGCTGTTACCACTAGGCCTAAGACCACCACTGCTCCATAAAAAGCTGTACTTAGAGCTTTTTGTCGATCCGTTTCCTCTTGGGGAATTATCATTAGTAACACTTTAGGTACAACACTAGGTAATACGGGCTGGTTTCCGCAACTCCACGTCAATGCGCGTATTTTGCGTACAGTAAGTAGGTAAGGATATACAACGTGTAACGGATTAAGCGCAATACCTCAGACACCCCAATTAGAATATAAAATTATAAGTCTAAAACAACACCCGTAATTAAATAAATTTAAACCAAACCTGGTCGTTTTTTATAAAATAGTTATCCTTACTAAACGCAAAACGTATGTGCAGCAACATGCCTACACACACACTCATGCAATGTTAGCAGCCGACGCGACACACACATTCGAGCGCCCGCCAGCTGGCCATAGCTGTAGGCATTAGATGTGCGTTAGTTCAATGAACGAATTTTACTTACATCAGGTGAGATAGTGGTCAACCGCGCGCCTATCTTAACTTTTGATACTTAATTGAGTTTACAGTGTAATGATTGATAATTTTCTAGCAAGTGAAATTATCAACATGAATCTAAGACTTTACGCTTACTAACGTTACTACTAAAGTCGCTGTTTTAAATGCATCCCGCATTTAAAACAGCGACTTTTTACCCGAACTTCGAAACTAACGAAGGGTGAAGCGCCCGGACTCCGTGCGGCACACGCGGGTAAAAAATATTTATCTCAGATGCGTAACTTTCGCGATATTATTAGCTACCTCTGATAAGAGTGTTTACTGCTAATTACGTGAAACAAAAATCAGTGCTTACAAGATTTTAATCACAAACAGCAAACTTTGCTGCGCATGAAAAAATACCTACTTACTTTGAAGATGGCCGGCGCGGGCAGCCCGGAGGTAGCGCGCGCGCGCGATTTCAAAGGGTTTTGTGCATCTCGCTCTTTCACATTATTCATACGGTACATTTGCAAAGGACGTAGCTCGTAGGAACCAGAAAATTGTCTACTACCTAGTTTCGACATTTCTCTACAAATCAATTAGTGAGACATGCGGAATACAAATCAGTCGTGCATTTCAATAAGCCTTATTATTTGGACGGAAGGATTAAATTCTCTTACATCAACTGTTTTATTAAACGCGCTCGAATCCAAATGTAAAATGCTTTGATATTATTCATAATTATGCACGTGTGTATCATGGACCTAAAAATTAGGTTTGTTCAATTTTAGCGGCGCGCGCGCCAACGGTGAGTTCCTAGTTCTAATGTAGGCATTAGATACCTACCTATGGCCGTATGAACGATAGTTAAATTACCGAACATTAGCTAGATGTGATTTTGATAATAACAATGTTTACACAATCGTATTGATAGGAAGAAGTAGGTACTTACAGAACTGGACTATTTACACTTAACACTTAGACGACCCACTGACCTTAATTTGCACTATTTCTGCGATCCACTTTCATTAAAGTTTCAAAATGACCGCCGCCTTGATCTATGCACTTATTAGCACGCTTTCTTAAATTGTATTTCAATTTTGTAAGCACTTCAGTATCACTTTTCACCGTCACAAATGCTCGCACATGCCCGCACATTCGTCCCTGTGTCCAAAGCCGTATTAGGAAGGAACGTCCCAAAGTCCCTCAGTCGCTGAGTTGCATCCAGCATCGTCCTGGCGCTCACACTGCAGCCAAAACGGTCATTGAACTCCCGACAAGCTAACGCGACATTATCAAGACAGCGAGCCAGGGTTCTCACCATATCCGTGTATGTTGGTGTACCGGAAAGCCATCGCGCACGGAATCAAAAATGTCACGGAAGTAAATTGAAGAACAACTACACTAGGTCGCTACCGGCGGATGACTAGCTTAGCTTTTAATGTTAGGTACTCATGTTATTCGGCGGTAGCGGCGCGGGCGGCGCGTATGTCGGCATTTCCCAGAAACGTCAAAGAGGTTGCCGACAAATGCTTTATTTCTTTGCAATAAGTTTCAAATTTCTTCAAATTCAATCATTTTATTTTGTAATAATGCCTAAAATTTGTTTGTGTGTGTAGGGCTACTCTGATGACCGCACTAAGTTTGGTCGTGCATTCAAACAAGCCTTACACATTGGAGATAAAGTTGAAATTCCTTTAAATCACCTATTTAATTTGACGCACACTACTTTTATTGTAAAATGCATTGATATTATTTACGTGTGTGTAACGACGTGTGTGCGACCTGTGAGCGAAATACAAATAATGTCGTGCGTTTAAGTAGCCTTTATTGCTCTGAGTTAAGGTTTCAATTTCCTTGATTCAACGATTGTATTAATTTGTCATGATAATGTGTTTCTAATTTAGGTCATTTAAAAGATTTTTCCGTCAAAATTTAACACCTATTTTTTATGACGGAAATCGATTCAGAAGCCGATTCTGAACAAACTACTTTCAGGAATTGCGTTTATTCTGTTACACGTTGTATATATATTTTTTTTATCATCCAAACTTATTAGGTACAACACTATCAAATAGAATAGAATCTTACTCGCAAGATTACTAATGACAAGATTACTCAAAATAAGGAGCAGTGGTGGCCAAGTGGTAACGGCCGCGACTTACGAGTTGGAGGTCGTAGGTTCGAACCCAGACAGGCGCTTTACTTTGTGTAAATTATTTCACCACCACTGCTCTCAAAACGGTGAAGGAAAACATCGTGAGGAAACCGGCATATCCTAGAAGCAAAAATTCGAAGACATGTGACATCTGCCAATCCGCACTGGGCCCGCGTGGTGGATTACGGCCCACTTCCTCTCACCAAGAGGAGGCCTGTGTCCCAGCAGTGGGCACACTGATTATGGAAGATTGCTAAGCTTGCGATCTTGGGAGTGAGAGTGTAAAAATAGACAAAAAGCAGATTACCTCATCCTATAAAGTTATATATACTCAGACCCCCCCACTTTACAAAAGATAAATTACTTTTGTTCACAAAAGTACTCATTCGATTACTGTACAGTCACGAGCAATAATATGTCAACACTTGGCAACTTTCAATTGCGATTTTTTCACCAAATAACGAATGCAACGTTGAAATACGACATTTTAGATAAACCTATGAGTTTGAAAATACTATGTTCGTAATAATGTAAAATTTCATTCAAAACTGAAAGAGAAAATCGTCTGAATAAAGCCAAGTGTATACATACTTATGCACATACATATATTGTGTAATCTCGGAAACAATAGATTTTAAAACTAATCATTTTAGACGAGACTGAACGCAGCGTTATCTGATTGAAGTGCGTTAGATTAACATTTTTATTGTACCTATTGAATGGTTCTTAATAAAGTATGAAAATTCAGTATTTTTAGATGTTTTATTTAAAGGCTGACTTTGAATGCCTAAGCATTCTTTAAGGGGGCTAAAGTATTAATGATCAGTCACGAGCACTAATATGTCAACACTTGGCAACTTTCAATTGCGTTTTTTCACGAAATAAAGAATGCAACGTTGAAATACGACACTTTACATAAACCTATGCGTTCTAAAATACTATGTTCGTAATAATATTAAATTTCATTAAAAAATAAAGGAGAAAATCACCTTTGAATAAAGACAAGCGTCATACATACTTATGCTCGTGACTGTACCACCTACGCAGCTACGCAGATAATGTTATTTCGAAGGCTTCGCTTTTTTTTAATACAAAATTGATTAATATTTTTTTTTATTTATATGGTGTGGTTTTTGTGGTATACATGGTGTGTGTTTTGGTGGTGTGGTGTTTTTATTTTTATTTGTGTTGTGTGTGGGTGTGGTGTGTATTGTTTTGTGTGGTGGTGGTGGTGGTGGGTGTTGTGGTATGGTAATTTTTTTAATTTATATTATGTACATAATAAAGAGAATTCTATTCTTTGCTTATATTAAGTAAAGGATATTGTATCGACAAATATAATTTATAATTATAAAAAAATGTCTCAACTCTATAACGCTAAACCAAATCATTTCCAATTTTTTAAAAGCATTAAAGCAACATGTTTGATCTGTATAGACGCCATCACATCAAGCTACTTCAATCTGTCAAATTTCTTTAATATATTTTCAACTTTATCTTTACAACATAAGGTTCAAAGTTGATTGGCAGTTTCGGGTAGCTTGATGTGCTGGCGTCTGTACGTTAATACTGTTTTTTTTATAACTTAATTTTAAATTATAACCCAGCGAACCCGTTGCTTATCTCAATTATTACATTTTACATCATAGGAGTGAATAATTGTATTCTTTTTGAATGAAATCTTCAATTTAGTCATAAACAGAATAATTAAAAGTCAGACATGCCTAAATTTTTTTCGATTCGCAAACCAGCAGGTTGGCTACCTACCTGCCGGGTCAGCGGGATTGTCCGAAAGGGTTACCGCTGGCCCGGAACATAAAGGGCTAAGGAAGGAATACGGGTGGGTTTTAGTCAATAAGAGTCTGACACTCCCTTCCGCTCCGCCCAGAGCGGGAGCGATCATTGAGACTCCTACTCCAGCTTCAGAAAATAGCTTTTTGAAACACATTTATTTCTGTACAATGTTCCAAATAAAATCTGATAAATGATAGGTATTGTAAGTAAACTATACTCTCGAATCAGAAGTAGAAGTACTGATCTCAATGGCTCAACAGGTTTATGAGAAGGCAGCAAAAATTACCATTATGGAACTTCTAGCTGCGCCCCTCAGTTTCACCCGCGTAAATGTCGATCCCGTGGGAATATCGGGATAAAAAGTAGCCTATATGTTAATCCAAGGTGTCAGCGACCTCCATACAAAATTTTATCAAAACTGGTCCAGCCGTTTGAGCGTCAAGAAGTAAAAAACATATAAACACACACACACACTCACAAACTTTCGCCTTTATAATATTAGTGTGATGAGGGTATGAAGCCATGTTGTCCCCAATTTAAAAATAGCCGTCCCCTTGCCCTTCCACGCGTGACACGAGAAAGGTCTAAAGAATTACCTACATATATTAGAGAAATGAATTTGTTTCTTTCTACCTATGGAATAACTGAATGTTCAAAGTTAAAAAGTTCAAATTCCATTGCAACCAAAAACTTATCAGAGCCTTTTTGTTAAAAAAAATATACAGGTTTATTGGAAAAACACCAACAACCTCTTAAAAGGTCATTGTACTCATCATTATAACAACTTTTACTATGGGACCAAACTTGAAATCGTAACTAGAAGTGTCAAATAGCAGTGACAAAATTAAAATTTAGCGCACGATAAAACTACGTCGCCAGAATTTTGTTTCAGGCGCTCAAAAGTCGCAGCCTAGCTATTAGACCTTAAAAGTTAATTTACGTGATTTGAAGGGAAGACTTTCATCAAAACTAATAGCACTCGAAGTGGCAATTAAAATGAGAAATGTGTACCATTTATAACTTTCCTTAGAGCATATTAGATACTGAGATGGACAGCCTGTCTATTCTGTAAAAATCAGCCCTTAGATGAACTGTACTATTCTGAAAAATTTCACCGTGAAAACTTAGGTGAAGTCAGTGAAGTGAGATGTAATTTCACCTGATGATAGGGATTGCTACCACTATTGACAGCTCAGACAGACGCATGAGGAGATCCGCAGGAGAACCAAGGTAACATACCGCAGTATCTCAAGACGAAAGTCTTTGACCAGTGCGTCGTGTTGCCAGTGATGACTTATGGCACTGAAACGTGGTCGCTCACAATGAGCCTTATAAGAAGGCTAAAAGTCTCCCCAAGGGCAATGGAGAGGGCTGTGCTTCAAGTTTCCCTGCGTGATCGAATCAAGAATAAGGAGATCCGCAGGAGAACAAGGTAACCGACATAGCCCGAAGAATCACCAAACTTAAGTGGCAGTGGCCAGGGCACGTTGCTCGCAGAACAGATGGCCGATGGGGCCGAAAGGTTCTGGAGTGGCGACCGCGAACCGGAAAACGTAGCGTTAGAAAGCCTCCCACAAGGTGGTCCGACGACCTTGTGACGGCCGCAGGAACCCGTTGGATGCGAGAAGCACAGAACTGGTCGAAGTGGATGTGCTTGGGGGAGGCTATGTCCAGCAGTGGATGTCTTTCGGCTGAAATGATTGACAGCTCACTGCAAGCTCACTTCACCTAAGTTTCACGGTGAAATTTTTCAGAATAGCACTACAGTTAATCTAAGGGCTGATTTTTCCATCGCCAGATAACTTTTATTCGAGGAATAAAATTGACCTTTGACAGTTTTTGTATGAAAGAACTGTCAAAATTTCAAAATTATGCCTCGAATAAAGTTACCAGATGATTGAAACATCAGTCCTTAAATATTTAAACTTTTCTAGACTATAGTCTAACTTATCTAGATATATGTCTGTGTGGTGCCGGGCTTAAAGAATAACACCACCCCATACTTCCCGTGGGTGTCGTAAAAGGCGACTAAGGGGCGTACCGGAGAATGGGCAGCAGCGTTCTCTATGCATTCCACCACCATACCATACTGCGATCGCCAACCCGCCTGCCAAGCGTGGCAATTATGGCAAACCCCCCCCCCCCCCTTTTGGGGGAGGCCTATGTCCAGCAGTGGACGTCTTTTGGGCTGAAATGATGAGACTATAGTCTGACAGGAGATCAGTCTCCTACATTATCTATACATATAATAAAATTGTAGAAAAGTGGTGTCTGTACAATGGAAATATATAAAAAAAAAGTAGCAGGGGTTGTTATTATATCGATGCCGAACCCGAAAATGTAATTAAATTTTTTTTTGTCTGTTTATCTGTTTGTCAGTTTGTCTGCTGTGTTTGTGCACGCTAATATCAGAAACGGCTTATTCGATTTAGATGCGGTTTTCACTAATATATTGTAGTAAGCTTCACTTAACATTTAGTGTTTATTTCATGTCAATCGGTTCATAAATAAAAAAGTTATGTCAATTTAAAGAATCACGGCGAACATTTGTTAAGGTATTCTATCAGAGTACGTAAACGCCTCGCGCCTGCGCGTCCGTGGCTATATATACAAGGTGTAACGGAAAGGGGGTATCAACCCTGAAGGAGGTGAATGAAGATGAAAAAAAAAAATTGGACCTCCCATAGTAATAGCACATCAATGATTTACTATTACTATGGGAGGTCCAAATTTTTTTTCATATTTCGACCCATGTTCTTTGGGGAAATTTGTTCAGTTTCATGAGCACATTCACCTCCTTCAGGGTTGATACCCCCTTTCCGTTACACCTTGTATAAAGCACGCTGAGAGCCGCGCCGCTGCCATAATACCGATCCAGCCTGTCCCTTGCTGCCCTCTCCCAGCGACGCCCTAAGCCGAGGTCCGTACCCCACAGGGGGTGCCCTTAGCGTGTAGTCGCTTAGTTTTTAAGTTTATATTGTGTAGTTAAGTTGTGTATTATGCCCTGGCTGGAGGCCTTAATTTATTGAGGCATCCACAGGAAAGCCAGGTTAAGCAGTCGACAACCCC
This sequence comes from Mesoligia furuncula, assembly GCA_916614155.1. Taxonomy (NCBI): domain Eukaryota; kingdom Metazoa; phylum Arthropoda; class Insecta; order Lepidoptera; family Noctuidae; genus Mesoligia; species Mesoligia furuncula. The sequence goes on from OU744810.1 coordinate 5,093,273, forward strand.
TCAGGTTGAACTGCGAGATGACCATTTCAAAAGAAAACGCGCCGCTGCCATAAGGATTCAGTTATTCGTAGCGAACGCACGTATCCTGGAGAGTATAGGCGAATAGTTGGATTCAATTATTGCGATTCACTTGAATACTGACTGTTTGCATATTTCATTTATTTATATTTTAGGGTTTGTAGGTTAGGTTCTTTTTCTTAATTTTCTTTAAAATTTTGTAAGTATTTGGTATAGGTTAGGCGGTTCTTTCCTTGATTATTGGGTATTTACTTATCTTAATTTTTATTTTGGGTTTTGTAAATAAATATTGTAAGCATTTATTATTGGTTAGGCATTTCTTTCCCTGATTTTCGGTATACTTATCTTAATTTGTATTTAGGGTTTGTATATAAATATTATAAGTATTTGGTATTGGTTAGGCATTTCTTTTCTTGATTTTCTTTATTAAGTATAAGTTCATTAGCTTAGGTTAGTAATTATTTTTTCTAGCAATTCTTTTGTTTTATAAAGTTAGTACGTTTGCCTGTGTAGAAGAATAGCACCACCCCTTACTTCCCGTGGGTGTCGTAAAAGGCGACTAAGGGTCTCACCGGAGAATGGGCAGCAGCGTTCTCTATGCATTCCACCACCATACCATACTGCGATCGCCAACCCGCCTGCCAAGCGTGGCGATTATGGCAAACCCCCCTAAAATTGGGGGAGGCCTATGTCCAGCAGTGGACGTCTATCGGCTGAAATGATGATGATAATGACGTTTGGTTTACACGTCTTAACACTTATTACTTAAACTGTGATAATTTTAGACTGTATAATAATCTGTAAGTATTTATAATTTAATTGTTTACGATAGTACGTGTTTACTAAATAACTGTGTGTTAAGTAGTAAGTACTATTTTATTGTAAGAATGCCTCGAAGAAGATCCAACCTCTCCCAATTTAGCAGAAATGCTAAAAGGATGAGATTAGTTCGATCACAGGAATCTGAGGAAGGTCGTGAGGCAAAAGGCTCTCTGCACCAGGCTAGGTTTCGTGCTGCAGAAACTTCGACTCAGCGAGAATCTCGACTGAGTTCAAATCGTTCTCGAATGATGACAACTCGATATAGGGAAAACGGGGAACAACGAAAGGCACGTTTATCTGTCGATCGCGAAGCTCACGCGCTACCGCGTGAGTCTGAGACTTTTGCTGTCAGGGAAATCCGCCTGAGCTCCCAGAGAGTACGGACAACAAATGCTCGATTCCAGGAGACACAGGACGAACGGGAAATACGTCTCACTGCCGATCGTGAAGCTCATACACTATCGCGTGAGCCTGAGACTTTCACTGATAGGGAAATTCGTCTGAGTTCTCAGAGGGTTCGGACAGCAAATGTTCGGTCTCAGGAAACACAGGAAGAACGAGAAATACGTCTCACTGCCGATCGTAAAGCTCAAGCACTAGAGTCAGAGACTTTCACTGAAATTCGCCTGAGTTCTCAGAGGGTTCGGACAGCAAATGCCCGGTCTGTAGACGGTATATGTAATTCAAAATATGCTGCCCGAAAAGTCACTATTCCACGCGGACGAAGTCGCGGGCACAGCTAGTTTAGAACTAAAACCATATTCTGAGCGGTATGACGTCATAAAATGAGAAAATATTTTTCAATTATAAGGCCGTGTTCAGACGAAATGAAAAGGGCATGCGTTTTAAGTACAAATTCAAATTTTGCTACGTTTTTTGCCATTTTCAGGTCAGTGTCTGGTTGTATGTTGAATAAAATGATTCGCGAGCGTAACATATTTATAGAATTATGATCATTAAAATCATCAAAACAACTCTCCAAGTTCACACAATCCTATTGATTAATATTTCATGATGAAATAGTCATCCGATAGGATTAAGCTAAACTGCCATTTGCAATTATTGGAAATGATAATTCTTGTAGTTTATGTTTGTCATAATGATAAAACTGGCTCAAAATATTTTCCCATTAAATAAATATTGAACTAAAGACTCCTGTTCACAGAGGTAAGCGACATTTTAAACCTGGCCCATGAATCACAAATGATTCATGATTTCATGTTGATTGTTTAACTATTGTGTCTGCTTTGTAGACAGGAACCTTTTAATATTGTTTTCATTACTTACTTAAGAGGCTTACATGACCTAAAGCGCGGTCACTGTCGGACTGCAAGAAAAGAAAGAGAAACGCGATGGCACAACGATGCGTTATTTATTGCAAAATATGAAGCAATTATTTAACTACAAAAAATCTATTGTTTGGACTAAAAAATTAAAACAGTAGTGTTTTAGTATGTTGCTTGTAGAATAATCTGACAAAAAATCAGAATGATTGTATATATATTAGTATGGTTTTTATTGTAAAAACAAAGTTTTTAGAGGTATTTTCATGATATTTTTTTCTGTCGTATCAAATTAGTTGTATTATGTTTTCAACACACTATCTACCTAGCATATATCCTGAAGAATATCATATATTTTTCTGATTTTGTTTACTGTAGTCGATCATATACTTTTATTGTTTCTAAAACTTGCGTTTTATGCGTTTGGATCCTGTAAGCCTCTTAATGCAAAACGTTTCTAAACAGCTTTCTTAAACATTATTCAGCACCTACCAATTCATGAGCGCCATCAACATAAACGAGAATGATTCCTTAAAGCTGGTAATAGCCATTATAATTTAAACCACCCTGTCATCACCTTTAAGTAGAGTTCAAAAACTCATAAACATTCCCAAACCGTTTAACGAGAAGATAAAAGTTTTGTTATTTCAACGTACGTTAAAAATTCTACCAGGCTCACATAAATATAAAGATCTCTCCCCAACGTTAACACGTATGCAAATTTGCTTATCGACACATGATATGATGTAAAATATGCAAAAGAGCAACGCCGGGCCGAACTTTCAAATATGAGGAACAATTTACATTTTTACCTCGCTACCCTACCATTGTTACCCTGACAGCGAGTTTGCAGAGGCTCTAATCCTGTATATGAAAGGAAATTATATAAAACTCCTCTTCCATATTTCCTTTAAAGTGACTGAAAGCTGCTTATAATGCATTCAGGAAGTAATAAGGAAATCATACGAAGAAAATATACAACGTGTTCTTTTTTATATCCCATAACTCTAGGGTTATATTCTGTATGTAAAAATAATACAAAAAGTCCTAGAATATGTGCTCCAAAAATGCATAGTTTCGAAGTTATCATGTATTAAGTTTCATTGATAAATACGAGTAATTACCCCAGGCACGGGCGTAGCCAGGTTTTAGTATCGGGGAGGGTTCAAGAAAATAAAACGACTAAAATTACCCTTATATAAGAAAAATATTAAAGATGTGAAAAATAGATACAGAAAAAATCTCCTCGAAAGAATTGGGGGAGTCCTTTTTCGAGCAATGGGACAATATAAACTATGAGCTAAATAAAAAAAAACAACGTTCTGTTATATATCACAGAAACACAGAATATTACAAAATTAATCTTCTGTTTTTCTTTTTAAATATATTCACTACTTCATTCGCATCAATTTCTATCCCATAGTGAATGTTCAGGAGAGCTAATCCGTTCAGTCTGTTTTTACTTGTTGTGTTCTTATTTTGATTCTATGAATGTTAGTATCTGAACTTTTCGGGGGGGGTTTGAACCCCCAAAACCCTCCCCCTGGCTACGCCCGTGACCCCAGGCATTAAGTCCGCCTTTGTACAGTATTTCTTTTAATTGTGCATAAAGTTTTCATAAATAAATAAAAAAATAATTTTCATTCAAACCAATCATTCGTATTTTGTGATAATGGCGCCGATTCTGTTGTTCACAAACGAAACTAAATTTAAGTTCAGGCATCTTTTTCTTTCCATTTCATTATGAAAAGGACAGAAGATAAATATTAGTTTAGTCCTGTCAAATTAGTCAGCGCCTGACGTAAATTGACATATTTTTAATAGCCAACTTTTTAATCTCGTCTAAATTGTCTATGGAGTATCTTAATTTGACAGGACTAAACTAATATTTATCTTCTGTCCTTTTCTTAATGAAATAGAAAGAAAAAGATGCATGAACTTAAATTTAGTTTAGTTTGTGATCAACAGAATCGGCGCCATTGTCATATTTCACGTAAGGGTTCTTCTGTGATTCTGCTCACTTAATTTGACTGTCGTTACGGGTCGATCAACCATAGCATCATCTGCCTAGCCTTTTCCCAATTATGTTGGGGTCGGTTTCCAGTCTAACCAGATGCAGCTGAATACCAGTATTTCACATGGAACGACTGCCTATCTGACCTCCACAACTGTTACTGGGTAATGTAAGACTGGTTGTCAGACTTTCGGGCTTCTGAGTGACGACCCGTAACAACTGTCAAAGATCGACGAATGACAGCTGGGACTACCGGCTTGACGTGCTTTCCAAGGCACGGAGGGGTCTCGGTGTGCAAAGATGGTCACCCATCCACGGACCAACCGCGGCAAGCGTAGCTTAACCTGATCGATCGAACTTTGCGGCTGTTATTAATTAACCACAAGCCCGTAAAATCATAAGTTATAATCAACAGGCTACGCCGACACTTCTCCATTAAACGGTGTTATTAGGGCGGTACGATAATGTCAAGCAGTTGGGTTATAATGTACCTACCTACCTACTAGAAAGGTAGCCTGTGGAAATAAACATTACTGACGTAATAATTTGTAACCTAAGGAAATGTATGTGGGAGTTGGGCTTGACCAGAGAAACACTTTTTTTGGTTTTCTTCGTTTATTTTGGCTCGTTAAACACAAAAATACAAAAATCTTAATATTCCTTATCTTCGTAACGTCTTGTTCGTTTTTTCATCATTTTCATTCTCTTCTCTCATTCACTCACTCCCACCACTCATTCACTCATCTTACGTTCCATTCCGCCAATCAATTTAATGTTTCATTTCACGGTAAACTTTAATTATTTTAATTTCTAAGAAAATAGGCCCAAATGTATTTTTTTTGTCTTTTTAGGGTGCAGAACGCAAAGGGTAAAAACGGAACCCTATTACTAAGACTTCGCTGTCTGTCCGTCCGACTGTCTGTCACCAGGATGTATCTCAAGAACCGCGATAGCTAGACAGTTGAAATTTTCACAAATTATGTATCTCTGTTGCCGCTATAACAACAAATACTAAAAACAAAATAAAATAAATATTTAAGGGGGCTCCCCTTAAATATTTATTTTAAATATTTTACCATACAAAAAATGTGTTTTTTCGGCGTTTTTGCCTTGTGGTACGGAACCCTTCGTTGGCCAGTTTTTTAATATTAACGCTGTACCTACCTATCTAGACGAAATTGTAATTTATATAACAAATAAGAAATTAATTAATTAATTACTGTCACCGTTCAACTGCTCATCAACCGTTGTTATTAATAAAAATACTTCGTAAAAATAAATAAATATTTGGGCTACTGTTTTTTATATTTTTTGTCAGTAAACGATTATTTATTTTTAAAATTTCAATTACAATGTTACTATTTTACAACTTAACATTAAAATATACATACATATTATATTATATAGTATATACAAGTATAAAAAAAGGTAAAGAAAAAGACAGGTGCTCATTGAGCATCAAAAAATTCGTTCGCATCCCTGTCAATGGCGCAAGTGCCCAAAAGGCTGGCAGCATTACCACGTTGGATGGCAATGCTTATTCTTTGGGCTAATAAAAAACAAGTAATTAAAAACACTAAAAAACCCAACTGCGGTAAAAAAATGAATTAAATAAAAGTTGGAATCAGGCGGGACCCATTTGAGTTTGAGAATATAATAAAAAAATGGTATGGGTCCCGCCTGCTTCCAACTTTTATTTAATTTAAAATGGCCTTGTTTTTAGCTTTTCAGTTTTTTTAACTTAATTTTTTTACCGCAGTCGGGTTTTTTACTTTTTTTAATTACTTGTTTTTTATTTCCAGCTTTTTAGTTTACAAATTTGAAAGATTTCGCAGACGATTTAGTTCTTGGTAGGTACGTGTTTTTTACGATTTGTCACTTCGAATTACTTTTAACCATATAAGTTGTATATCTTTTTGTAATCACCTTTAAAAACCCTTTATTTTGATACCCCACTCGATAGGTTTCGAGAAAAAAAAATTTTTTTGAAGACATAATATTGCGCCAAAAATCGGCCATTTTATATTTTTTCAATTTTGATATACCCAGTGACACTCGTGCCACCAAGACAAATCTAAAGACGTATAATTTATCCAAATCCGTTCATTCGTTTAGAAGTTACGAGGGAACAAAGAAACGGACATACATACATACATACATACAGGTCAAACACATAACCCTCCTTTTGGGCTTCGCCGCAGTCGGGTAAAAATAGGTCAGCCCTCTGGTCACGTGAAGAGTCAACCAACCGCTTTGCGACGTCCCGAAATACTCGATGAGCACTCGGACCCCAAGGCCCTAGTGTTTTAACCCCAAACGGCTTAAACATATAGCTCCCAATAAGGTTGTTATATTTGCGCCGTTTGAGGTTTTCTGCTCCTGTAGCAGCCGCCCCAGCGCATCCCACCGTGCTAAGAAGATGGGATGGCGCGAGGGTGTCGACACAGGTAGCATCCCACACCAAAGGCCTACCTAACTTCCAAGGCATTATGGTCATTCCATCTGGCTGGTTCTAAAACAGCTGGCACTTTTTATATATTTTTTTTCTTTTTAATATTTTTAAATGTTTTTATATTTTTTTATACTAATATTTAAATTTATATGTATATAAATAAATAAATTACGCGAGGCAGAAACAAAGCGTTTATAAATGCCAAGTTTTTACAACGGAATAAAATATCGATAAAAATATAGTGAGCTTTTGTCATAACATCACAAACTTACATAGAGTCTGTTCAAACGTATGTTTCAAATAATATTTTAATGGTAATGAAGTTGATTTCAGGGTGACTAGCACTATTGAAAAAAGAGTTATAAAAATGATTGAAGTTGTAGCGTAAACTGAAGTTTATGTTGTAGGACTTAAAGTTGTTTTTCCATAAACTCATATTTGTTTACATTTTTGGCAAATAAATTGCGAATGCAGATTACGATGATTAAACTCACGCCATCTTCCCAGGGGGCTAGGCAGAAACAACAGAACGCCACTTGTTTCGATCCTTACATATTCTTTTGCCTGGTTTACGTTCATACATCTGGGGGCCTAAAAAGGCCACTTTGGCAGAATCATAAAAGGATAACATAATGGACAGTTAACCGTTAAGTCAATCGTATCAAATCCCATTGGTGAAGTATTTTTCAGTTATTTTTTTTTTGTCTGTGCTAAAATACTAATCAGTCCGATCCAAATCCAATCCCAACCTCTTTGATTATACCTACGTAGTACAGCGAAAAAAAGAAAAACACGGACTGTCTTCGCCATATTACGATTCATAATGTTATCCTTTTGTGATTCTCCAAAGTGGCCTTTTTAGTCCCCCTGATCATACCCCACCGGTGTCTTTTGTCATAAGTTCTCAGTAATCAGGTATATGACTAACTTTCACCCTAGACAGATAATTATGATCACAACTAATAATGTGCCCTCTAATACTGCTGAACTAAGTACGAGTATATACCGAACTATAACAATTTGTCAGTTGTATGATTTATCTGGGGGCACGGGAGTGCCCCCGCCAAGACCAGCCAAGCGAAGCGCAAGGGCACTACCTACCTTTTCTCGAAGCACTTCGTCGTATTTTTGAACCCTCTTAACTTGGGTTTGGATTATACCAGATAAACAAAATTTTCGGAATATGATGCCAGTGGTTGACTTATTAAACCTATAAAGTTTCAATTGCATAGCTCTTATACTTTAGATTTTATTGATATCTAAAATACCCCGATTTCGTCACTGACTCACTGACTGATGATCATCAAAATTCTTAAGGTACTTCCTGAAGTCCTAGAAAGCTGAAATTTGGTATGTAAGCTAGTAATAGTACACAAACAACAAAAAAATATTAAAACTTGAAACTTACCCGCCCAAAAAAAAAAAAAAATTCCGTGAATTTTGATGCTAGAGGTCTGAAAATTTATATAGGGGGTCCTTGTTATAAATAAACCCCAAAAAAAGAAAGAAAAAGTGAACAACAGCAAAAATACTCGTATAAATATCATAAGCAACTTACAAAAAGAAATGAAATCCCACAAAAACATTTCATGTTAAATGTTGCCAAGACGAGACCATGTAGCTCGCACTGTCAAAAAGTAATCAGATCTCATGTAGAGCCAAGCTTCTAACTCTACACGCCCTAACTCTACAAGGCCTGACTTCGCAAACTCTACACCTTAGTCAAAATAATATGGCTTGGCCATTTCGCTACATTCACATGAGCGTAAGGTGAAAAACTCTCATACTGTTAATGGTTCTTGTAGTAACGAAACGGCCAAACCAGACAGCTCCTAAGATACAGGACTACCTAGTTTAGGAGGAGACACGGTTACATGATCTGTGCAGATTTATGTAGATTTACCATGTTATTCTGTACTTCTGCTCTTGATCCTTCTAGAAATTTCGATGCGAGAACTTTCTAGAACTTTCTCGAACTATCGACATCTGGTCGGTCGGGGCCGGTATGTACTCAAACATTCTAGATGTTTCTACAATGGAAGGTTCTAGAACTATCTGCGGCACAATATAAGGCCGGTGTGGGCTGCGAGCGACAGTTTGGATAAAGCGATAGAAGCGAACACATCGAAGCGATCTTCAAGTGCGAGTTAGAGCGATCAGTATTGCAATTGTGTCTTATAATTAGTGTGTGTTGAGTGTTATTAGTGTTGTTGATTAAAGTGTCATTTTTTTGGTTATTAAATCGGCAGTTTTTATTGTCACGAACCCGAAGCTCGTAACATTATTTATTATACTTACTTCTTTTCATACTACTTTTCATATTTCTCGGGATCCTGGGATCCCGGACCTTTGGAAGGCGTACGAGGGGCCGAAGGCAACTCGCAGAGGCCCGTTATTATTATTATTATTTTAATTTTAGCACCTACAAGCCAAGACAATCCTTAACTATGCCTTTAATAGCTAATTGCCCATTGCCTAAGCCAAGTTTACTCCCTAAAACTGTGGAATCAGACAATTTTCGTGCAAACTACGGCAATAACCGGTACTGTTATCGTCCAGGTTGGTAAACTTAATAGGATTGTCATTAGAATAGAAAGTGGATGCTGTTACATACCATCGACCTGATAATATCTACCACTAATCGGGTCGTAACTGTGCAAAGGAGGCTTTTTATCTGAGGCCGTACTGGCTCTGCTTAGAGCGACACCCGATAAAAAAACAGACGTTAAAAGTAATTACTATCACAGAGTACTTAGTAGTATATTATACTAGATGTCGATCCCGTGGGAATATCGGGATAAAAAGTAGCCTATATGTTAATTCAGGGTGTCAGCTACCTCCATACAAAAGTTTATCTAAATTGGTCCAGCCGTTTGAGCGTGAAGACGTAACATCACACTAATATTATAAAGGCGAAAGTTTGTGTGTGTGTGTTTATATGTTAACATATAAACACACACACACAAACTTTCGCCTTTATAATATTAGTGTGATGATGTGATTACTTATTACTAATATTATAAATTCGAAAGTAACTGTGTCTGTCTGTCAGTCTGTATGCTACCTTTTGACGCTTAAACCACTGAACGGATTTCGACAAAATTTGGCAGAGAGATAGATTGCATCCCCGGAAAGAACATAGGATAGTTTTTATCCTGATATTCCCACGGGATCGACACTTATGCGGGTGAAACCGCGAGGCGCTGCTAGTACCAAATAGTAAATCGAAGATTTAATCACTATTAGTTAATCATTAGGTACGTAGGTACCTACTTTTTCAAGTAATACTCATCATCTGCCTAGCCTTTTCCCAACTATGTTGGGGTCGGCTTCCAGTCTAACCGGATGCAGCTGAGTACCAGTATTTTACATGGAGCGACTGCCTATCTGACCTCCACAACCCAGTTACTGGGTAATACGATACCCCTTGGTAAGACTGGTTGTCAGATTTTCGGGCGTCAAACTACCCGTAACGACTGTCAAAGATCCACGAACGTGCTTAACGTGCTTTCCGAGGCACGGAGAATGGTCACCCATCCACAGATCAACTGCGGCAAGCGTAGCTTAGCCTGGTCGATCGACCTGTGTGGCTGTTTTTATTTAGCCACAGGCCCCCCTTTTACAAGAAATACTGTAATGATGATAAATGCTACAAAGAACCACAGTTCGACCCAGCAAAGCAAAATGTGTCTACCTATCGGTAAGTATTTCACTTAAAACACGCTCAACGATTTAAAAGTGAGAAGTACACGAATTTACATAGTAACATTTTTGCGTTATTACTGTTGATATTACAGCGGTAATACGTCGCTGGTAATGCCCGGGGGAAATGCCTAGCTCGTACGGCGACAATGACTTTCGGCGAGGATGACACCTCTAATGAAAATTGGCTATCGTCTGAGCTTTTTACTCCCATGTGAACGCAGCTTTATGTTCGGGATGACACTTATGAAAATGTTGCTAGTGTAAATAATTTATTTTAAAATTACTTTTAATTTAGCTGGCAAACTTTTTCACCCCGCGGAAAATTAAAATAAAAAAAAAAACGCCAGAAACTCGAAAAGATTTTCCTGCTTCCGAAAATGCATTGTACTTTAACGTTTTTTCGTCATTGGCAAGTAAACCGTGGTGTAACCGTGGTGTACCGTGGTGACTGAGGGATAGAATCCGGAATGAGGTGATCCGGCAAAGAACCAATGTTGTCGACATAGGTCGCAGAATAAGCAAGCTGAAGTGGTAATAGGCCAGCCATCATCATTCTCATTCTCCACCACCCTTTTTTTTTTTGCGGATGAGGAAATCATCAAATGACTCTTACTGACTTAAACCCACCCGTGTTCCTTCCTTAGCCCTTTATGTTCCGGGCCAGCGGTAACCCTTTCGGACAATCCCGCTGACCCGGCAGGCTTCGGCCCTAAGGGGCCCCTCCTCGATGCTGACATCTCTTTGAGGCGCGCGTGGAACACGTACGCGCCGTCCGGCACGGGCCTGGTCCTGATCGGACGGTGAGCTACCCATACTGTCCGCCTGCATTCTCCCCTTATCCCAATTTATTTGGGGTCGCCGCAACATGTCTTTTTCTTCCATACTTCTCTATTAGTCGTCATCTCAGTAGTCACCCCTTTTCTAACCGTATCATCATTCACACATTCCATCCATCGTTTCTTTGCTCTTCCCCTACGCTTAAAGCCATCGACATCCATACTCAAACCTCTCCTCACGACATTTTCCTCATTTATTTATCAATAGGCCGGCCATATTAGCCGTAAAACCTATGACCATTGGGGTAGACGTGTTCCCCAGCATAGGGGAATGTAGTGGAACGAGCGTTCTTGAGTGGAGATCGCAAATCGGCAAACGTAAGGTAGGACGCAATCAGGCTTGGTGGACCGATGATCTTCGCAGGGTAACTGGTAGCAGCTGGATGTGAGTTGCAAAGAATCGAGCTAAATAGCGTGTAAAGGAGAGGCCTATGTCCAGCAGTGGACAGCTGATGATGATGAAACGAATTCTCTGGGGATTCCCCTTTTTGAATGCCTTTTTTTTTTTTTTTTTTAATGCCTTCTCTCACCTTGATGACGTTACATAACTTCCTACCTAAACCTGGATTCCAGCCCACATCTCACGCTCCCAAAGTTTCCTAATAAAGGAGGAATCACCTGCCAAAACGACTATCTAGTTGTTTGTCATTACATCATGTTTTATTCAAAGGCAAGGGTGTTAGGCGGTCAATAAAATGGCGCGTGTGTCCATATTTATACATCGCATGGGGAATTCGAGTGACTCATCATAACGTGTAGGTTGACGTCCTGTTGAAATAAAGTTTTTTCAAGCGAAAACTTCTTTGGCGCGTTGGGGAAAAAACCATTGAACTCGCGCTACTGTTACCGTAAGCGACACCACGGGTATTTGGTTTATAAGACGTTAAACAAATACTCGCTTCGGATGTGTTCGGCTGTCCTCGGGATGTAGGTACTCGGTTTTAATGTATATCCGATATGTCAGTGAGTGCTGGCAAAGTATTCTGTTTGTGTTTTGTTTTCACTTATATCGGCACTCTCGTAGTGCCACAGTTTTTTTTTTGTTAGTCTATGTTGTGTCCACCTGCTGGGCAAAGGCCTCCCTGTTTTCCTTTCATAATTCTCTATGTGTTTTGTTTTCACTTATATCGGCACTCCCGTAGTGCCACTGTTTTTTATTTTGTGAGTCTATGTTGTGTCCACCTGCTGAGCAAAGGCCTCCCTCTTTTCCTTTCATAATTCTCTATGTGTTTTGTTTTCACTTATATCGGCACTCCCGTAGTGCCACTGTTTTTTTTTTTGTTAGTCTATTTTGTGTCCACCTGCTGGGCAAAGGCCTCCCTCTTTTCCTTTCATAATTCTCTATGTGTTTTGTTTTCACTTATATCGGCACTCACGTAGTGCCACTGTTTTTTTTTGTTAGTCTATGTTGTGTCCACCTGCTGGGCAAAGGCCTCCCTCTTTTCCTTTCATAATTCTCTATTTTGTGCAATCTCTGGCTATGTTGGCTCCGCAAACATGATTAGATAGTCACACCACCTTTGCCGCGGTCTCAACGGCTGTCCTCCATGAGGCGTCCAGTGAGCTAATATTTATTTGATGATAAATGATATTTATTTTTATAAATTGGTTAAAAAAACACTTTTACAAGTCAACAATCACTTACGTTTTAAAACAAGACAAGTCCGGTGTTTTGTTTCCTATCCGACTACTCTGAGAAGAAAGACCTAAACAACCTCAGAGGAAACATTTTCTTTTAAAGCCCCGACATAATCTTGGTCGAGGGGTTACACACTTACACCTGTCCAGTCATATACGAAATGTTAAAGGTTGGCATAACCAAATACCTACAGGGCGAGCCATTGATATGGGTCAGTATGAACAAATTTGAAGAATGAGGAGTTTGCTCTGAAGATCCATCGACAAAATATTTGGTTTTCTAACATAACATGTATTTTTTGTAACGTGTTTTCATAAAAATACCATGTCGAATTTCGGAAGGCCTCTGAAAATTCCTTTTTAGATTGCTCCATCATCATCATTTATTATAAAAACTCCTGAGAGATGCGAATTTTCTTAATGGAACCTCTTTCGTTATAATGTCCGTTTTATATTTTTTCATCATCTACCCCGCCCTTTCCCTGCTATGTTGAGGTCGGCTTCCACTCTAACCGGCAGCTGAATACCAGTATTTTACATGGAGCGACTGCCTATCTGAACTCCACAACCCAGATTCTGGGTAATACTATACCCCTTGGTAAGACTACTGGTAGTCAGAATACCGAAAGTCTGGCAACCGACTTTCGGGCTTCTGATTACCCGTAACGACTGTCAAATATCTACGAATGACAGCCGGGACCAATGGCTTAACGTGCTTTCGGCTTAACGTATGTAGGTAAAGATGCCATCCACCGACAAACCGCGGCAAGCGTAGCTTAACCTGATCTTTCGACCTGTGCGGCTGTTATTATTCAGCCACGGGCCCCTTTCCTCTTCTCCGCTTTATTTCTTACTAGTTGCGCCCCGCGGTTTCACCCGCGTAAATGTCGTTCCCGTGGAAATATCAGGATAAAAAGTAGCATATATTGTAATCTAGGGTCACAGCTACTTCCGTATAAAGTTTTATCAAAATTGGTCTAGCCGTTTGAGCGTGAAGAAGTAACAAACATATAAACACATACACACACGCATACACACTCACAAACTTTCGCCTTTATAATATCTATTAGTGTGATACGCGAGAAAGTCTCTCGGCTGTAGTTAATAACATTGCCGGGTTGTAAAATATGAACAGTATGATCCTTTGTGGTTGTGTTCTGTGATGTGGGAAGCGGGTTCCACTCGTGTTTTATTGTTATTGTATGTTCAACGAGTTTTCATGACATTTTTGATTAACTTTACTATACATACTATGGACATAAAAATGACCACTATTATGCAAGAGTTTTTTTTTAAATATAACTTGGTTTTTATTTTTTATTTTAATGTGTTTAGTTTAGTTTGTGATCTTCCTGTACGAGTCGCAATAAATACTTTTTCTTTCTTTCTTTCTTTCTAATGTATTTTACAAAGTAAAGTAAAAGGGGAAATTGCTTTTCCCCATTCACTCATCATCATCATTCAGTCATCTGACATTGTGCTGAGCTGAGGCCCTTTTGGCATTATAATGTTTGTTTTCTTTTTTTATAGTTTTAAGGTGTATTTATTTTGCTGTAATGCTGTAATGCCGTTTATATTAATCGACGGATTGGTTATGGCGATTGGCGATGGTATTTTGCTGTTATTTAGTGGACAAGGGCGTTTGGTGAAATCATATATCAATAGGAAGTCATTTGTTTTTGTACACTCACCAACATGGATTTATTAGAGTTTCTCCGTGCAATTGCAATTCACACAAAATTTTAAAATTAGTAAATTTTGTGTTTTTCTTGTGTAGCGGTATCTATAACGCCACATGCGAACAACGCATCATACTGACGTCACGCAAAATCCTGCATCGCAAATCAAATCAAATCAAATCACTTTTATTTGTTAACACAGCACAGGTACCTACAGAAATACAGATCTTGAGTTTGGTGAACAGAACGCTATGTTACGCCAGGAGGCGTACAAATATGGTGTGCATCTAGCTCAATATTAACGAATTTAAACAAAATAAAAAAAGATGTTTGAAAATCATGCATAATTAAAATTTAAAAATAAATTATAACCATTATATAATATTATTTAAATAAATTGAGTGATGTCAGATTTAAATGAGGAATTATTTAGTTATAAATGTCAAAAAAAAAAAATAGAATCTAAGTACCCAACTCAGAATAATTGAAAATGTCAAAAATTATTAAATGTCAATAATAATAAATCGCGCAAGCAGAGTTTACCGTGCATCTAGCATAAATACAACGGCCTGAATCATTGGGCAGTTGCTCGCCAGACACAACACCCGTCTGGTCGGAGGTTGAGTGAACTTTACACCCTGTTCCTCACACCTCTATACTTGTATTCTTAAAAAGTATTCAGTATATTGATATTTCGATAGAATGAATATGCTAACGCTTGATCAAACATACATTTGTCGAATCCAGGTACTTGGATTGTGATCAGACATAGTGACATACATAGTGTCAGATATACAGTCGTGGGCGCAGAATTGGGATACGGGTAAACGAGAGAAACAGCTCCTTTAACTTCTACACAGTTTATTGTTACACAGTCAATTACTAACTCTACTGTACTAATTAATACTCTGAACTTAAAAGGAAACACTGAGCAGTTCCTAGGCCAGTATGTGTCCGATGTGTCGCAACCACGTCTAAACGATCACTGTCGCTCCATGGTTCGTAACTCCGTATCGGAAACCATACTCAATCCTAGACTCCGCACAACGCTAAACAAAGGCGCCTGTGTCTCATTTTAAGTGCATACTCATGAAAGATCCGACACGGCCATCCTGCATGACACACGTCCTCGTGTGTTAATCTGTAGACAAACATACCCACCCGCAAAGTATCACATAGCTCGGTCACTCCTGACCTAACCCGTAAAAATCACTTTGTGGACATCTGATTTATTAGAATTTAATAAAGTCGAAATTTGACAGAACTTAATGTATGAGAAATTAGAAGAAAATTAACATTTTATCAATAATCAGGAAAATCAAAGTACAAGTGACTACACATTTATCGCGCTATCTCACAAGACACAATCAAAGCAAATTAATTAACACACTTAAGTTCTGCATGTGATTTCTGGCTACGCATAGCCGAGTAACCTCCAGTTACTCATTCTTTCCTTTTTGCGAACCCCCACGGGAGCGCTGAGTCTCTCCTGGACTCTATGGTTTTCACTGAAACCCGACCTCCGCCAGAGCCACCCACGCACCACGTATCCACGGACTACTAAAAGCAGATACCGACTTCTAACGGACTACGGCTACGAAATGGCTACTGGTACGGTCCTATTATCATGCAAACTTAAATACTCTCCTCATTGTTGCTACTACCTACCTACTACTACTTTGCTCAACCTCAATTTCGTCAGTTATACTCTGATGTTCTGGCATTTTTCGCAACCTCCCTTATGTAGACTGATAAAATAATTAAAAAGGACTCGACTCCTTAAAATATGTTTTATTTCACGATCAATTTGCAATAAGCATTCAAATTAGAAACCAAAAATTAGGCTAATCTAAGATAAGAATTTGAACTATCTAGTTCCGAGATTACCGAGACCAAGTACAACGATTCCACACTACGTTAATTAAACGAACCCTCAGGTATCTCATTCACGGTCAACAATCACGGGCACGGGTATAGCATAGCTCCCACACATTAGTCACATATGCACTTCCCGGAGGAATGCCGAGTCGTCCTTGACTCTACGGTCTTGGCTTCAAGGCTAGACCCGACCATACTACCCAGAGCTACCGCGTACCACGTATCCACGATATTTTGGAACGGTCTCCGACCCAATGGATCCAACAATCTGAGTACACAAACTAAAGGGATGGCAACTCATCATCTATTTCGTTTACAATCTCAATTGGTACTTGGCCCTCGGGCATCTCCAAAACACGGTCATGGAGCGTATTTGTAAGTCTAAAGATTTTAAAACATTCAGATCGCCAATTTACAATGACACTCTATACTTCAAATCAAGCTTAGTTTGATTACGCTCGTCGTTCTCAAGCACGAATTTACCGACAGAGAACCTACACACGCTTGCCTTTGTACTATCATAACGACTTTTATCATAACACTTCATTTGTTTACTTTATAAATAAGTCTGTCCAGATTCAATCTAGACTTAAAAAAATAGCTAGCCAAGAAAAGTGCCAGTACCCTTTAACCAGAATAAACAAAACATAAACCACGAAAAGCTATCTCAGTAGCAACGTCTCATAATCAACTCAATCCAGCAATCTTGGTTAGTCTTACAGCCATCCCTGTGGCTTCTGATAGTCATCACTGTGACCATCACGACAGTCATCCCTGTGACCATCTCACAACCATGGTCATCCCAGTGACCAGGTCTCGTAACCATCCCTGTGGCTACAACAGCAGTCATCCCAGTGACCACAAACAACACAACCATAGTCATCCCAGTGACCAGGTCTCGTAACCATCCCTGTGGCTACAACAGCAGTCATCCCAGTGACCACCAACAACACAACCATAGTCATCCCAGTGACCAGGTCTCGTAACCATCCCTGTGGCTACAACAGCAGTCATCCCAGTGACCACCAACAACACAACCATAGTCATCCCAGTGACCAGGTCTCGTAACCATCCCTGTGGCTACAACAGCAGTCATCCCAGTGACCACCAACAACACAACCATAGTCATCCCAGTGACCAGGTCTCGTAACCATCCCTGTGGCTACAACAGTCTAGTCATCCCTGTGACTACGACTCAGCGACCTCACCATTACTAGATTGATTCGAATCAGTTCGCAACATTATTACATTCAGTTACGTCAAGGGTACTCGACTTTCTGGCATTCCTCTCACTCTATCGTGAAGGAACTGTTAGTACACTTCAAATTTTAAGCCTGGCAACACATAGCAGTCACCATTAGAACCTCAAAAACCTGAATTCCTATAGGAATCTTTCAACATTGGATCTAATTTCGTTTAATCTCGCTCTTTGCTCTTA
Organism: Mesoligia furuncula; assembly: GCA_916614155.1. Classification (NCBI taxonomy): domain Eukaryota; kingdom Metazoa; phylum Arthropoda; class Insecta; order Lepidoptera; family Noctuidae; genus Mesoligia; species Mesoligia furuncula. The sequence continues at coordinate 5,111,036 of OU744810.1, forward strand.
TCAAACAATTTCACCAACTGAAAACTAACAGCTGTCTCTTTTGATATCATAAAGAGTTTATTTTGTATAGTACGTTTTCTTTAATGAATTCTAAATCGACTTTAGTTTCTACGTCATAGTCATCAAGAACCTAAGCCTTGCAACTTTGTCTATCAACAATTCAAGTGGTGAGCACATCACACACAAAGCAGACTTAACGTCACTTAACATTATTATTTTTTGCCAGGATTTCTCAGAATTAACATTAACTACCCTAGGTAAGCATTATAGGCTTCAGTATGATCAATACACATACGTGATCTAACGGCTTACGCTTATTTGGTCGTCATTTCCGCAGTCATACCTCATAGCCTAAGAACTCGATAAACACTTCTAAAACAAGGGCAATTTGTTTGATTTATAACTAGTCAGTACATCTAGCGCAATGTTTAGGTTTAAGTCTTGCTCTATCGATGCCGACAGCATCGCTGCTTCTTCGACGTAAACAATGACGTTGTCAAGTACGACTCTGCACAAACCGCTAACAATCGCTCTTTGAAATTGGTGATCGCATTACAAAGTCCTGAATGTTATATTTTGGTACTCGTGTTGCTTATTCGATGTTATAAAAGCTCTGCGCAAACGCCTCTACATTACAAAGACTAAAGCCGCTATAACAAACAATCAAGCTTCGTAAAACTTTGTTATGTTTAGGCATCGAGTTCTCAATGGTTCAGCTATTCACAATCTTAATAAACAAAGAACATTGGTTATTTTCATGACCCAATCATGATACTATAACCCATAATTACATAAATGACCTCACATTAGTCATACTATCACAATAATCTTAGTTCTATGGATTTTACAGGTCTTTCTCCGTCATCAGTTAAGGAAACAACGTCATAATAAAAGTACTTAAGTCTGTGAAAGTACTTAACTAAACTGTCCTTAATTAATAACCACCTAGCACCTGAGTCTGCGAAAATGATAAGACTCATCACGATGTAGAAGATGTAAAGCTAATCCACAAACGTCGCGGCCTGATGCAGGGATTGCACATCGGAACTCAACTCGTCACCATGGACATCATCCTGGAGGTGCATCGGCTCGCCAAATACTCCACACTTGAAGCAACTCATGGGGCGGTATTGTTTGCTTGTTGCGAAGCTGTATTTTATCAATGGTGTGGAATTCTCCTGTATGTAGTACTTGTCTTTAAGTCAGCACTCAGATTGTCGGTTTCTAATCATAATTCTTCATCCGAAGCACTTTAATTTCATTGTTAACTTGCAATCTAACACTGACGTCGCGTTTACACTGAGAAGCCTTTCGGTTTAGAATTTGGAAAAGCTCGTGAATTAAATTAGAACACAACATCACGATCGCAAAACCCAAAGGGGCAGGCAGAAGTGCATAGCACATCTACACTTCGCTAAAACTAGGTAACCTGTAACCGTGAATTTAGTATCAAAATACGGGCATTACTACTGTAATAATCGAGTGATTCTTACAGTAAAGAGATTCTTAATTTCGGTCCAAGTTTGTTCTGATTACGTTTATCGGGTCCGTATTTAAAACACAAAAATGTCTTACAATTTGGATAAGTCAACCATATTGAACCGCGAAAACATAAAAGTGAATCATTCTATGTGAATACCTGAAGTTTTTGGCTCTCACAACCGACATCGATCAATTCGATAAAACCAAGTTACAGTACAATCGCAATAAAACATCATCAAAACAACAAAGTCAAGTAGCATGACTTCAAAATGCAAAACAACACTTCTCAAACCCATGAAACAAATGTTTCACCAGAGAAACTCATTCATGGGTAGCTTATAAAATGGTAACGACTCACCGGATAAAACACCTTTCCTCGTTCTCACTCACTGTTTCACATCTTGGTCAGACAGAGTATCGGGCAAGGACCCTCATCATAATTGTGCAACGTGCACGTCTGTCTGAAGGGAATCGAACCCAAGTACGATGAGCTAATGGCTCGGGCAAGTTATTTGGTGCGCGAATAGGTATCAACGCAACCATGTTGCAGCTCTGTTTTTCGAACAGTCTACGCTATTGTCTATTCGCACTGTTTTCACTATCAAGAGATTTCTCAGTCCGCTCGTATCCCACTTCTGATGTCGAATCCAGGTACTTGGATTGTGATCAGACATAGTGACATACATAGTGTCGGGTAAACGACGGGTAAACGAGAGAAACAGCTCCTTTAACTTCTACACAGTTTATTGTTACACAGTCAATTACTAACTCTACTGTACTAATTAATACTCTGAACTTAAAAGGAAACACTGAGCAGTTCCTAGGCCAGTATGTGTCCGATGTGTCGCAACCACGTCTAAACGATCACTGTCGCTCCATGGTTCGTAACTCCGTATCGGAAACCATACTCAATCCTAGACTCCGCACAACGCTAAACAAAGGCGCCTGTGTCTCATTTTAAGTGCATACTCATGAAAGATCCGACACATTCGATATTTTGAACACTCGTATTGAGTGTGCGATGTGTTGAATGTGCGATTAAATAACCATTCGATATTATGAACGTTCGAGTATTTAGACGTTAGATTTATAGTGGTCGATCAATTGATATTCGATTATTTGGCATTCGATTTGGCAAAGTACCCCCCATGAAATAGGTAGGTATAGGTACCTAAATTATAAACGTAAAAACAAACCTAAATCAACATACTATCAATCACAATCTGATTCATTTTGAAGGCTATTGCCAATCCATTGCTTCATATGTTGGAAAAATTTGTTTGCTCAACAGGCAGCGTAAGCAACGCAATGAATGTTATTCAACTGTCAAAATGAAATCCATTGCATCTGATTTCCATGGCATTAGATAAGTGGTAAACTTTTATTTTGCTAAATTGATTTCAACAAAAAACCAATAAGTATTTCAGAATGTTACCAATCCAAACTCGATTTTCCACAAACCTAGATGAAAATTTACTCCACCCACGTTTATAAAAAGAAAAAAAATATCTGTTTCGAATTTAGTATTCCAACGCTCACCCGCCTCGATCATCAGATTAAACTAATACCCTATAAATCGTGTGTTGTCTGTACTCCACTAAATTACATACAGAATGTCCAGGATAACTTGGTCTGCGGCGAAATGTACTGAGGTTTTTAGGGTTCCGTACCAAAATGGTAAAACGGAACCCTTATGGTGAGACTCTGTCTGTCTGTCTGTCTGTCACAGCTCGATATCTCAAGAACTACTAATGCTATCAATTTGAAATAGCTTTAGATGACGTTGGCCCAACTATTTTGCAAATATGAAAGAAATAAAAATATATGTATATTTTTTGCAACAGGAAATGAAAGGGGGTCTGAAAAATTCGAAGTGGGGCTACTAGAGGATGTGGGGTGTCTATATGAAAGAGCGCAGTTTGCACATTCTCAAACATATTTTATTCGTTTTTATGCCGCATAGTTTTTGACTTTGATTAAAAAAAAATACCGTCCTCCCCCCTTATCTCCCAAGTTTGCAAAGAGAAAAATCTGAAATTATTCTATATGATAGAAGTTTATGTAAAGATTACAGGAAAAATAAAACGAAGTCTCTAAATAGTACACTTTCAGAAATCATCAACAAAAGTTACATTAGTTCCACTATCGGTCAAGAGATGGCACTGACGTAAAACTGTAATATACTACACCGCAGTGCAGTGTTAAAATTCTCTGACGAATACAGGCTTCGCCGATGAAAATTTAAAAACACATGATGGTGCGGAACCCTCGGTGCGCGAGTCCGGTTTTTTTATTGTTCAATTCGGTAACAATCACCAAATTAATATATTGTCTTAGTTTATGGTGGCGGAGAGTGTGATATCACAACCTAGCAGTCTTAGAGTATTATATTATCTGTGGTAGTAGTATGTCTAGACTATTCATTGTTGTTGCTGTCTCGCTCTCTCGCGACCGATCAGCCATATTGTCAAACCGTAAGTTAAAGTATTATTAAGAATAAATACAACTTTAATATAATAGAAGTGTTTAACTTAGTATAATATCATACCATGGTCTAGACACCATACCTTGGTTGGTACACCATAGATTCAGAGTTTTCACTGTATCATAAGCATAAGCCTAAAACATTCCTAATGCTGGGACACAGGCCTCCTCCCTGTGAGAGGGAGCGGGCCATAATCCACCACGCTGGCCCAGAGCGGGTTGGTGGATGTGTATTTTTCAGTGTATCACTGTACCTACTTATTTGGTTTCAATGGCAATAACCTGCAGAAATTTCAGAGTTTATGCAGATGTTAGCTTCTAGAACATCTGACAGCTCAGACAACTCCTATTTTATGGCACACCATGTACTCCTTCCTGGGCTGTGACCCATATCAAAAAAGCTAAGTACTAAGCCAGAACCACAAGCACCAATATATTTTTTTCTATCACACTACCACACTAATATTATAAAGGCGAAAGTTTGTGAGTTTGTGTGTGGGGGTGTGTGTGTGTTTATATGTTTGTTACGTCTTCACGCTCAAACGGCTGTACCAATTTTTATAAAATTTTGTACAGAGGTAGCTGACACCCTGGATTAACATATAGGCTACTTTTTATCCCGATATTCTCACGGGATCGAAACTTATGCGGGTAAAACCGCGGGACGCAGCTAGTGTACAATAAAAAATAGACTTTAATAAAACGGCACTAACGTTAAAAACTAGCCCTGGTCATATAAATAGTGGTCGTTCCTACCAGACCACTTAAGCGAGTCTAGATTCCTAAATCTGTAAGAATTATTTATTTTGTGGATACTGTGGGGGCTATTACTCGTGACGTCTGTACGGATTTCGGGAAATTGAAAAGTAATGTAGGTAGTAGCGGCCGCAAACGAATTTGAAAGTGGTTGCTTGCTTTCGGAGTATCGGATTTCGGCAGTAATCCATCAAACGTTTAGTGTAAAAACGTCGACACAGAATAAAAACACAGTCGTGTAACACAAGTTTACGTTCCAAATATGGCGGGATAGTCATGTCCCGGCTTATCCGTTTGCGTCGTAAAATTGTCTGTGCAAAAAGGGTTGTAAGGCGCCTGTCCACTGGATTGAAAGCTTGGACGGAAATAATCGGAAAAGTACTGAAACTCATGTCTGTGCTGAGGACTTTTTTTTTTCACTCTGTGTCGTTATTCAGGTTTTTATTTGCTGGAATGTTAGCTTCATTTGATGTTGTCCGCCATGGTTTTTAGAATTTTTAGTTATTGCTGCTTGTTTGATTATTAACTCGTATATTTAGTACTTTTCGAGCTTAAACCCGTTTTAGTGAATTTTACTGTGAATCTCGGTCATCCAATGCATTTTGCCCATTTCCAATATTGCCTTATTAATTAATAAATAATTAAAATGACCAGATTTATAAACCTAAACAAAGCAAAACGAATATGTAAGGATCGTATAGCAGGTGCGGCGGGTTCACGGATGAGTGCTAACGCGTGCCCGTGTTCCCACCGTAAGCGGCAGAGGAGGAGACCGTGGAGTTTTAGTGGGTTAAAGTCCCACATAACTGCACTATCTCCCCGTGGTAGTGCAGAATGCATGAGCATTTCTCGACGTTAAAAAAAAAGGATCTTAGCAGGTGGAGCTCTGTAGTTTCTGCCTACCCCTAAGGGCTTGAGTTTAAGAATGTATGTAATTAATAAAAATGACTTGCCTACCTATTAATTGTGCCATTGCGTACAGTCAACAAAAGAGATAAGTATACTATGCAGGATCGTCGAATATAGTTGAAGTTTGGTAACAAACCGATAGATGTTGTCGACTGAAATTTTATTTGTTAGATGAGCTGTTTGTTTTCTATTAATACAATTAAATTTTATTCGAGAACATTCATCGGTTTCTTACTAACCTTCAACTATATCCGACGATTCTGCAAACTTATCTCTTTTGTTTTCTTTTGTCACTTTCATAAACAACAAAGCATTTTTCCTAAGAACAATATTACAAAAAGTACCTACTTTATACATGCATGTATATTCACATATTCATAGTGTTTATGTCTTCCAATTTTGATAAGCAAACAAGGGCGCTATTTACAGCGTCTATCTCGAAAAAAGAAAAAAATATATTAAGATAAGCTTGCGGCCTTCCGGCGTTATTTTGTGAAAAATAACCTTGTTTATTTTTTATCATGTTATTGCAGTGTGTGGAGACCTCAACAAGTCTTTCGATTGTGGCGGGAAACGAAATGAAACGTCATCAACTGAGAACGGACAACACTATTGTCCGTTGTTTATGGTTTTTCTTTTCTTGTATTTTTGCTAGATCGCTTTTTTTCTGTGGACCACCACAGACAAAATAGCGAGCTATTGTTGCTGAGGAATATCTAAGAAATATGACTGAATTCATGTTTTATGTTAGGTTTGTATCCGTAACGTATACATGTATCAAGTTCTATTTGCGGGGTAAGTGCGCAACACAAATAAAATGGCCATTTTATTTATTCATAACCAACTTACTTATATTTACATTTTCACCACAAATTATCGAAATAAATCAATATTAGTACCAAATTACACATACCTACCGACAATAAAATTTGGTTAAGTTACCTAAAACTAGACAAAATGGGACAAAATTACACAAAATGAGATAAAAGAAGACAATCTATATATATAAAAGAAAGTCGTGTTAGTTACATTATTTATAACTCTAGATAGGCAGAACCGATTTGGCTGAAAATTGGTGGGGGTAGCTTAGAACCAGGTGGCTTACTTATAGGAGTAGAGTAGGAGTAGTGTAGGAGTAGTGTAGGAGTAGGTTAGGAGTAGTGTAGGAGTAGGGTAGGAGTAGGGTAAGAGTAGTGTAGGGGTAGGACACCACGCGAACGAAGTAGCGCCGGGCAGCTAGAAATAATTTATATGGCAAAACAACGTTTGCAGGGTTAACTACACACATCAAAAGTGTCTAGGGATCAACATAATATTTTTGCAATAACTTTTCTCCTGATTGATATTAATTAAAATTTTCTTTAAGGATTCATCAAATAAAGTGTTTTCGTTTGTCACAGTAACGATAAACCAAGTCACCTTTGCATTAATAAAGAAATTTGCCATTTTCCTAATAAAGGGATTTTTGACATTTGAACCACTAACACAAAAGTTCGAAAAAAAGACTGAAATAACAGTTTTCTTTAAAATTTTATTGGGTAACTTAAACAATTAATAATCCGTGTTTCTACCGCGAACACTAACAACACAAGAACATCGGTTTGGCATACTCAAAATGAGTTCATCCAAATCACGCTGTGGAATGGGCGCCCATGTTCGTTGCAACAACAAAAAAAGGTCTTCTTGCGACTGGATACCCTCCATATTCGGCAGAGCTCTTCTCTTCTGTGTATCCCATGCATGCTCAATCGGGTTCAAGTCTGGCGACTGAGCAGGCCAGGGCAGGACATTGATGTTAGCTGCGGCTAGAGTCTGTCTTACAACTCTTGCGGTGTGCGGTCGTGCATTATCATGCATTAACTGAAATAAGGGACCGATTTGCACTTGTAGAGGAACGATGACGTCTGATACAATCGTCTCAGCATAAATTTGAGCGTTGAGGTTGCCTCTGATCCAAATCAACTCAGTTCTTCCGCCGATCCAAATACCCGCCCATACCATGATGGTTCCACCACTATAAGGATGGACTTCCTGGCAGGATTTTAATCGCTGTTGGCGTCCAGGGGTTCTCCAGTGTCGTATACGTCTTGTATCCGGTCTCATACCAAAACGAGACTCATCAGAAAAGCATACGAAACGCCATTGTTCTTCTGCCCAATTTCTGTGTTCAAGAACCCATTGATATCGAATCCTACGATTGTGCATTGCTATAGGTGGTACCCGTAGCGGTCTTCGGGAATGAAGGTTCACTTCATGCAAGCGGTTTCTGACTGTTTGGTCGCTAATTAAGGCGACAATAAGTGACAGCGACCTTGAGCGAGTGGGAGGAGCGAGCGTCACGCCCCGCGACCCCGCAACTGCATGCACGTAATTTCGTAGGGTAACCATACGTTTCAGATGGTGAGGATAATCCAATCCTGCCTGATTTTTGATCACCATCCATTTTTATTTCAATGTAGTGTTAATAAAAATAAGTTAAGGTAATATTTTGATAATAAATTAAGATTGTAATCATATTATTTTAATAATAATATGCATTGAATAAGTTGGTTTATTTATGGTCTATCTATTCATACACGAAATCTCATTCATCATCATTGTACTTATCATTATACTGTGGCGAACTACTTTTACTGTGGCATCAAACCAGAAATCGCGAAAAAAAAAAAACAGCTGTTCCCTACATTTCGACGAGTTATGCGAACATAAATGTCGGGAACCGCTGATCTTTTTTCACGATTTAAGATTTTGTGCTAAAAGTTGTTCGTGTAAAGTTGTTTCGTGTATGAATAGATACCTTATACGGGTGTAAGGAGAACGCTTCCGAAGCCAGAACGTAGATTATATACAACCTAAATACAAACGGATACCAATAACCTTTCGCTTTAAATTGGTTATTTTCTAGACTTCTTTATTTCATAAACACGCAATGGAAACCGTATAAAACGTGAAGTCATTGACACGCAAGGCAACGACGCGTCACCGCGCGCCCGCGTCGCGCGTCGCGGGAGCCGAGCGCTCCGTACGGCCGGGGCCGAGTCACGGGATTTATACGGAATTTACAAACACCACTTTCAAAATGACTACCCTTATAAAACGTGTAAAACGTCGTGAAGTCAGATAGCGGTGTCTTTTGATGTGCAAAGATCAACAAATTACAGAGGAGAAAATGTTAAAAGAATAATTATGAAATCAGAATCTGTTAGGAAATTGTAATTATACTTTATTATCTACAAACTGTTTTCATTTTTAGTGTTCCATACCCAAAGGGTAAAAACGGAACCCTATTACTAAGACTTCGCTGTCTGTCCGTCTGTCCGTCTGACTGTCACCAGGCTGTATCTCAAGAACCGCGATAGCTAGACTGTTGAAATTTTCACAAAGTATGTATTTCTGTTGCCGCTATAACAACAAATACTAAAAACAAAATAAAAATAATATTTAAGGGGGGCTTCCATACAACAAACGCCATTTTTTGCCGTTTTTTGCTCGATATCAAAAATGGCAACACTTGAAATATTCACAAAATACTCAGATAAATAATAAAATTAAAATAAAATAAATATTTAAGGGGGCTCCCATACAACAAACATGTTTTTTTCGGCGTTTTTGCCTTGTGGTACGGAACTTTCGAGTACGAGTCCGACTCGCACTTGGCCAGTTTTTTTAACTATTAAATAAGATTTAACTGGTTTCTTAGATTAAACTAAATTAATTCTACTTTAAATTGATTGGGTTTACGTAAGGATATAGTTATTTCAATAAACGAGCGCGCGTCGTGCGACTCTAATTACATTGACATAAAGTTCAAATTCAATTGATTCACGCGCGCTAGTTGCATCAAACTGTACACACGATGATAATTTTTTAGTCAATCACGGCTATAGTCGCGATCTTTTATTTTATCTGATGCATTATCGATTATCGACTTACATACAAAACTTTTATTAAATGCACGACACAGTGCATCAATTTAAAACTGTTGACGCCTCTGTAATATTTCGTCTTATTTATTTTGGCGGCGCTTTACAAAGGATGCCCAAGGTCGCCGCCGCACCGCGCATAGCCGTGGACGCCTCTCTCTAACTAGGTGACCCGGCCCAGGTTCAAACCTCGGCCTATACCAATGAGTTTTGTGATCATTTACCTTGATTATCAGAATTCGAACGAAGGTTATTATTACTTACTTGAGCACGTGAGTGCAGACAGCTGGTACAACACGGTCACAATTATCTCTGTACCTCGCTGGAAGGCGATGCCCATCTCGCCTCCCCCTTCACCTCCCATTGTACGCCGCGTCGCGTCAGTCGTCGCGTGGACTTGAGGTTGTCAGCCGCACGGCTGTCGGCGAGCGCGCGTGCACTTTGAACTCGAGGTCATGCGCAAGCGTCAGATGATATTTATTTACGAATACATTGCTTGTTAGTTGTAAAGAAAAAAAATGTGTTTAATCGCGAATAATGGTTTTTTTATTTAACTGTTCTCACAGCATAGTGTACGAAAAATGCTAAAAAAAATAGGTATAATTGTTCATTATTTTTTCCAATTTTTTGATGGTATTGTATCGCCTGTCACCTGTCACCTGTCTTCGTTGGAAGCGTCTCCCTTACACCCTGTACATTTACGTAAGTACTTACCAAATAAATGTGTCCGAACATAAATAGGAAATACTAATGAAATATAGACATACCAACTTAAAATAAGAACAGAAGATGACAAAAATATAAAAGAAACATGTCTGTGATGATTTGTGTGCGTGTGTGACCAGATATGTATATGAACGTAAACGAAGTAAATAGAATCGGCTTGTAAGGATCGTATCAATTGGCGTCCATGGGAAAAAGACGTGAGTTTTATATGTGTATGTTTGTTTATGTACTTACAAAGATTTAAAATGATCAAATTAAACAAAAATATGTGAATTATTTAATTTAATTTTAAATTTAATTTAATATTCCTCAAAATTTAGTGTTTTCACTGAATCGTTTATACGACGTGTGTTTGTATTACAAAGTGTCTCTTGGTTGTTTGTATTGTCTTGGCTATTGTCTTCCACCATCATTGCTCGTTTTTTGTTTTGCTTTTTTTTATTCTCTTTATCTATTCCGATTTTCTTTTGCGTCCCTGTATAGCAGTAACTATGTAAGAGGGGTCCCTTGGCGCGACTAGACACGCGCGACTGACATTTCCGCGAAATACATTTGCGCGACTACACTTCCGCGAAAGAAGCTTGCGCGACATTTATTTTGGATATTGCACAAAATCCGAGAAATTAATCCCATAACATTACGCCTTTATTCTCTAAAGGGTAGGGCAGAGATGTATACTAAGTTTGTAAAGTACACCCATTTATTACTTTATCTAGATAACGTTCATAATACCTCATTTAAATTGTAGAAAGTTATATTATGCGGTTACATACGTTCGTCCCGAGAGCAGGGGAGATCGAAATCAAAATCGCGGCTGCAAAATTTTACAAAATAAGCGTCATCCATCTTGGATTTTAAACTTGACCTCATTTTCAGCATCAGGACCCCCGAAAACTATGGACACGACACCCATGACGTATATTTTGTAAAATTTTGCAGCCGCCATATTGGATTTTGACTTTGACCTCATTTTCGTCATCAGCGCCCCCAAAAACCATGGAAACGACACCCATGACGCATATTTTGTAAAATTTTGCAGCCGCCATATTGGATTTTGACTTTGACCTCATTTTCGTCATCAGAGCCCCCGAAAACCATAGAAACGACACCCATGACGGATATTTTGTAAAATTTTGCAGCCGCCATATTGGATTTTGACTTTGACCTCATTTTCGTCATCAGAGCCCCCGAAAACCATAGAAACGACACCCATGACGGATATTTTGTAAAATTTCGCAGCCGCCATCTTGGATTTTGGCTTTGACCTCATTTTCGCCATCAGCGCCCCCGAAAACCATGGAAACGACACCCATGACGCATATTTTGTAAAATTTCGCAGTCGCTATCTTGGATTTTGATTTCGACCCCCCTCAGGAGAAGAAACGTGTGGGACCGCATAATATAACTTTTAACAACTTAAACTAGCTATTACGTATAACTAGTTTAAATTAGTATGTAGCTATCGTATAGCTAGCAAAAGGAGTCGCGTAAGTGTCTTTCGCGCAAATGTACCAGATCCCCTGTATGTGAGCTACTGTGAAAATAATAATAATAAATTGGGTATATGCATTTACTTGTCAGCAACTCAGCAATAATGTCCTCATTTTCAATATGCGGAGTTGCCTTTTTTTAACCGACTTCAAAAAAGGAGGAGGTTTCTCAATTCGACCGTATATATGTTTTTTTTTTTTTTTTTTTTTTATGTGTGTTCGCGGATAACTTCGTCGTTTATGAACCGATTTTGATTATTCTTTTTTTGTTGGAAAGGATATATGCCAAGGGTGGTCCCATGATAAGGAAACCAGGATCTGATGATGGCATCCCAGTGAAATCGAGGGGAACATCCGAAAATCGTAGGAGCGACTAGTGCGTTTGGTAACTTTTTCATTAAGTATTTTAAAGGACTACAATTTAATGAAGGCCTGGAGTCGATCTGATGATGGAGCCGAAAGACAGTCGAGGGGACTCCTCAACGATTTACAGCAGTTACCTTGTGTTTGGGCTTGATTAATTTGTATTGATGTGAACTTTACACCTAGATGGGTTGTGACTGTCATTAGGGGTCTGATGATGAAGACGAAGGACAGTTAAGGGAACTCCTCAACAGTATCAGTAACTATGTTCACCGATTACTCGAAGACGGCTGGACCGATTCCAAAAGTTATTTTTTTATTTGAAAGGGTATACTCTCGAGGTGGTTCCATTATCATCAACTTGGATTTTGATGAGAGGATCCCATGGAAATCGAGGGAAACCCTCAAATTTTATGTGCGAACCTATAGCGATTTGGGTATTTTTTAAAGTAACTTGAGCATTTGCTCTCGAAATTCATCATTTGATGAAGTGGAGCTGATGATGAAGACCACAGATGGCCATCGGAACTACTCAATGACAAATATTTCACGATTTACTTTAATATGGTTGCTAAGCAATTTATGCTCGTCACAATGCATATGGTGAGTGATTGTTGAGGAGTTCTCCTGGTTCTTACCGGGAAAACTCCTCAACCATTAATGTCCCAGCATCGGGAAAAGCAATATTTTGTAAAAGGTGATCAACAGTTGGCATTAGGCTATTGTAACTTAGATAAATTACAAACTGACCAACTAAAAAGTGAAAAATAAAAACATTTTTACGGTTATTTTTTTTGTAAAAATGTTTTACTATGTAAACTTTGATTGTCGTCGTGGACATTTTATTTCTTAGTTTAGTTTTCAAAATGTTTACTATTGTTTTGTTAGACATAGGTAAAAATAAATGCGGATACATGTAAATGCATATCATGAAGCTAGGTATTTTAAAGTTTATCGTTTTAGACGAAATCTCCAGTCAATATAATCGTAAAAACAGTAGAAATTGGTACTAAAACAGAAAACAGGGATCTCATGGTGAAAACAGTAAATCTACTGTTACAACAGTAGGGTTGGCAACACTAGTTATAATTCTGTAAATACATATTTGTTACGGTCGCGAATCATATTTTAATCAACGTACAACTTACTACTGACCAGCAAATTGCAAAAAACGCAAAAAAAAAAATAATTACACGGGCAACCCTGGCGCTTTCGCCTTAATAATAAAACTGATAAAAGACTTATGTCACTAATTTAAATACATTAACAATTTAGGCAATAAAACTGTTTTAATGCTTTTGTCACTAATTTGAATAAATAAATACATAAACAATTTAGGCATTTTTTCTAAACGGAATCAAAAACATTAGGTAACTATTCTCGCATAAAAAAACACAAATTTTTATTCGTTATTACGTAATTAAATGATTTTTTTAATTTTATGTAGGTAGGTATTATAAAAAACTTTCACATAGTTTAGCGATGTTAATAACCGACTATTAATAATAGTAGAGTATTGGCGAGTTGGAAAAACAAAAAAAAAGATTCGTTGCTATTTTTGGGTACAACGACTGCAGTTACTTAAAATATTTGTGTCATTATCCGTTTTTTTCTGCGTAAACTTCACAGACATGATGGATGAAAACAAAACAAAAATACTTATTTTTCAACTAAGTACTTCAAGTAACATAAACTCTTTTAAGAGGAACCGGACCTAGAATGAGCTCTTATTAACCGACTTCTAAAAAAAAAGGAGGAGGTTCTCAATTCGGATGTTTGTATTTTTTTTTATGTTTGTTCGCGCATAACTCCGTCGATTGCCAACCGATTTGAAAGATTATTTTTTTGTTGGAAAGGGTATACTTCCGAAATGGTCTCATGAAAATTTTATCGAAATCGGACAAGCGGTTTTTGAAAAATCAACAAAAATCTAAAAATGTATCTACATTGTCTACATTAACGATCTTTTCGTTTACTCTTCATTGCGTTTTTTGTTCGCGCATTTATGCTTGGTACAATGCGTATGGTGAAATGGAGCTGATGGTGACTTCTCAATCAGCTCCAGTTCTCCTAGTTCTTATTAGGGGAACTCCTCAACAATTAACGTCCCTGCATCGGGTAAAGCAATATTTTGTAAAAGGTGATGAGCAGTTGATATTAGGCTATTGTAACTCAGATAAATTACAAACTAACCCATTAAAAAGTGAAAAATAAAAACTTTTTTACAAAAAAAAAAACAACCGACTTCCAAAAAACACTATAAAGTGAAAAATAACTTTAATTTCGGAAGTCGGTGGCAAAAAACTAAAACACAAATCCAAAGACACCGACTTCCGAAATTAAAGTTATTTTTCACTTTATAGTGTTTTTTGGAAGTCGGTTGTTTTTTTTTTTGTAAAAAAGTTTTTTTCGTGTTCTATACAGCCAGAGCTACAAAATAAATGGATTTTTAGGCCGATGCCTAAAAATCCATTTATTTTGTAGCTCTGGCTGTGTATGCCTATACTTCCATGCCGATGCATGGAAGTATAGGCATGTGAGAAATTAGGAAGATAGTTGTGCACGACATAAGTACTGTAAGTCTACAACAGACGCAAAAGTTACATCTCCGCAGACGAAGTCGTACTAAATTTACTTATTTATTTATTTATTTGCTATGGATTACTTACAGCTAAAACAAACAGAATAAAACCTAGCATTATCAAGAATAATTACGTTATACTATGTCAATAATAGCATTCAAGTATTTTTTGAAACTCTGATCCGGACTGTCCCTACAAGGATGCGGTATGGATATACTACATTACAATTCTGCATTTACGACTTGAGAATCTTCGTTATTTGGTATTCTCCTAAAACAGAAATAAAACAATTATTATAAATAAAATAAAAGTATGTTTACTACAATTGGATATCACATATTTATTTATTTTATTTAGGTACCTACACTAATTTAAACTTTCGATAGAGATAAATGATAATTTTATTTCAATTAAAATACATTACTTACCTCAATAATATATTTTTTGCCAGTATAAGGCGTTTCTTTTTTAGTAATTTGGATTTACCAGGCATTTTCAGCACGAAACTCAAAAGCGAATAAAATTATGTTCTGATTTCTCCGAGCGTTAGCGACTACTCGTGACAGTGGTCAGCGATGCACTGCCGCCCGTCGCCCGCAAGAGTCCCCGCTTCAACGCGCACCAAGATTATTCGAAATAAGAACCCACGTTGATTTAACAAATACAAAACAAATAAAAACCGTATATTAAAATTTGGGAAATTAAATTGTCTTTTAGATGGTGAAAGTTTTATGAAAATACACCCGATAGTGTCTGCGTGATTATCGTTTTTTTGTCCGCGGTAGACATTACTTTACAAATTAATTACACTATGTTTAAAAAATATAATTGCAAATATTCACATATCAAATTACGAAGAAAATTGTCTAGTATAACATATTTTATTTTCAAAGAAATCAGGCCAGCCGTTTAGACGTGATGATGAATTTAAAATCATTTAAAATCGTATATCTGCGCCTTAAGTTCTGTCGCCTGAAGAATGATGAAGCCTCACGGCTAACATCATGGCGGTTATTGTTGGAGCTCTTCGAGTTAAGATTTGAATGTATCGGTCTTGTCTCCGTGTGGTGCAGCGATACCGTCCTCCATGGCGCTCAGCCACGGTACCAGTGCTTCGGTAACGTGTCCAAAGTCGACTGATAACACTCTGACTTATATTCAGAGCTAAAGCCACAGTACGTTGCCGGGAACCAGCTTCTATCATTCCCACGGCTCTGAGCATTTCTTCCCTGCTTAAATGACGTCGCCGCTCCATAATAACGTTGGTTTTAATCAGTAGTAGGGAAACAGTAGCACTAATAATGTCTTCAATGCGTTGTATGTTTTTATAGGGAAAATATTGACAGCTGATTTTCATCTTTTACTCGAATTTGATTCACAGTTCCTGATTCAAATTATGAAATGCACCAAAAAGGATCCATATAAATGTATAAAATCATAAATTTATTACAAAGTTACATCTCAATCTCAAGAAATCCGCATAAAAATGCTTGATCCCTAGACACTTTTGATGTGTGTAGTATTAGATAAAAAAAAGGGTAAAATTTGAATTATACAAGATCGTAATATCTTTCATTGTGGCAGTAGTCTGTGTGGTGCTGTTAAAGAATAGCACCACCCCATACATCCCGTGGGTGTCGTAAAAGGCGACTAAGGGTCGTACCGGAGAATGGGCAGCAGCGTTCTCTATGCATTCCACCACCATACCATACTGCGATCGCCAACTCGCCTGCCAAGCGTGGCGATTATTGCAAACCCCCCCTTTTGGGGGAGGCCTATTTCCAGCAGTGGACGTCTTTCGGCTGAAATGATGATGATGATGATGTGACAGTTCAGCCACGTTCATTGCGGCGTCACTATTGGAGAGAACGCGGTCAATTCCTAATAGCGTTCCGAAGATGTTAGTGGACATAACTCGCCGATAATGAATCACTTCATGCAGGTACTAGTTAGGCAGGAGTGATTCATTTCATCCGGTGAATGTATGTAATTGTTTTTCTGGTAGCTTAGTATTAAGTTTTAAATGTAACACACTAAGATAGCTTTTAAGTTTTTTGTACCTAACTAACTAACATAATATGGATCATTGTTGTCTACGGAAATAAATGTAATTTAATTTAATTGCGTTATTAAAGGTACAGACGCCAGCACATCAAGCTACCCGAAACTGTCAAATTTTCCCAATCAACTTCGAACCTTATGCTTTAGCGATAAAGTTGAAAATCTATTGAAGAAACTTGACAGATTGTAGTAGATTGATGTGCTGGCGTCGCGTCTGTACGTTGTTGAGCATACATACATGAATGTGATTGAAAATGTGTTGTGTGTTTGGGGGGCTGGCCATGTTTAGCTATGCCATGTGTTGCCATTTGTAAGTTAAAGATCTCCAACAAAATATATGCTCAACACATCACACTAATATTATAAAGGCGAAAGTTTGTGAGTGTGTGTGTGTGTGTTTATGTTTGTTACTTCTTCACGCTCAAACGGCTGGACCAATTTTGATAGCTGACACCCTGGATTAACATATAGATTAACCTTGTATGTACATAAGAACGCTACATAAGACCTATGTATTGTACTATTGTACCTAACCGACCGAGTAACCGAGTTATTTAAGATTCTTAAGATACCTAAGTGTCACGTGAGAAGACATTTACGTGACGTGCATATATGTTAATGTATTTATGAAGTTTCCAGGTAAACGGGACCGTACTTCTAGACTAAAATATAGACTGAAAGTTTTCGGTTTGTTCTACCTTGTACCTACCTAGTTTGTAAAGGTCGAGATCTTGAAGATCTAGTTATCATAGAACTTTGAATACGGGGTTGAAGTTTGTGTTGTTATTTAGAATGTTATTGGTTGGTCTATTTAGGGGCCCGTGGCTAAATAATAACAGCCGCGCAGGTCGATAGATCAGGTTAAGCTAGTCTGTGGATAGGTGACCATCTTTACATACCATGACCCCTCCGTGCCTCGGAAAGCACGTGAAGCCGTTGTCCCCGGCTGTCATTCGTGGATCTTTGACAGTCGTTACGGGTAGTCAGAAGCCCGAAAGTCTGACAACCAGTCTTACCAAGGGGTATTACCCAGTAACAGGGTTGTGGAGGTCAGTTAGGCAGTCGCTCCATGTAAAATACTGGTATTTAGCTACATCCGGTTAGACTGGAAGGCGACCCCAACATAATTGGGAAAAGGCTAGGTAGATGGTGGTTGGTTTATTTTAGTTGTGTAAGCTATTGTTACCGATTACAATGGAAGGTTTACCGAAAAACTAAGAATAAAAGGTCCCATTTTCTTGAAAAAGGTTTTGCTTAGTTACCTACCCAATTTGTATTGTAGATATATTTTGGTATCTTTGAGAGAGCTTTTTGTAACTCAAATCATACTTTTAGGTTTTACTGTGACTAGTAGTTTTTTATTTATATTTTGTTAACTTAGTTGTTAACCTTATTGTGCATGATGTGGTCTCCTATAAGTGACATACTTAATACCAGAAGACCAATTCTCGTAATTGAAAATCTTCAAAATTTTCAAAATCAATGTCAAAAACTTGTCAAAAATGTAGGGAAATTGGAGGTATTTTTGATTTTTCAGATTGAGACTGAAAGAAAGTAAAGAAAGAAAATACGTTTATACAGACTGAGACCAGACTGAGCGTTCTTAAAATTAGTAGAATTGCCCCTCAGATTGTGAACGTTATTAAAATTAGTAGAATTGCCCCTCAGATTTCGAACGTTATTAAAATTAGTAGAATTACCCCTCAGATTGCGAACGTTCTTAAAATTAGTAGAATTGCCCCTCAGATTGCGAACGTTCTTAAAATTAGTAGAATTGCCCCTCATATTGCGAACGTTCTTAAAATTAGTAGAATTGCCCCTCAGGTTGTGAACGTTCTTAAAATTAGTAGAATTGAATTTGAATTTTTTTTTTTAATTTATTGAACCAATGTTACATGTATTATCTTATAATTAACTTAACTTAACGGCGGTCTGTAGCTGTTAGCGATCATCATTTGGATCTTTACGGCAGTCCCCAAACTAGGCGGCGCCTGTATCTTGGGGACCAGTTGCCCCTCAGATTGTGAACGTTATTAAAATTAGTAGAATTGCCACTCAGATTGCGAACGTTATTAAAATTAGTAGAATTGCCCCTCAGATTGCGAAAGTTATTAAAATTACAGGAATTGTCCCTCTGATATTGCCCTTTATTTATGTGTAACTAGCTGCGCTCCGCGGTTTCCCCCGCGTAAATGTCGATCCCGTGGGAGTATCGGGATAAAAAGTAGCCTATATGTTAATCTAAGGTGTCAGCTACCTCCATACAAAATTTTATTAAAATTGGTCCAGCCGTTTGAGCGTGAAGAAGTAACAAACACACGCACACACACATAAACACAAACTTTCGCCTTTATAATATTAGTGTGATTCAGAACAGAATACTCTTTATTATGTACCCCATATAAATTACAGATATACTCGTGAATATATACATTTTACAAAGGGTGACACAATGGGCAGTCTTATCGCTAAGAGTGATCTTTTAGACAACCTTTGGATGGATTAAAAAGGGGAAGGAGAGACAATACTGTAGGTAATCTGTGGTGTACCATTTACAATTTTAAATAATAGAAAAAATACATACATAAAGTTTATACTGATCTATATAAATATATCATGAAACAGGAGCAAAGAAAATATAGTAAAGATGTTTAAGGAGGGAGAAAGTGTTTTTTTATCAAAGTTTTAAACTAACAGAAAGTACCTACCTACAATTACAATAAATGAGTACATTCTTGAAAATCAACAACACGGACCGACGAAGTGTAAAAGGAATCTATAAAAATAAACACTTTCTACTCGTTACTTGCCTGTGGGACAATAAATTATAGGATAATAATATTATCCATTCAAAATGAAAGCTAACATAAATATAAAACCAAGTTAGAAGGTAACAAACAAGGTGAATAACAACAAACTTCAAAGTTGTCAGTAAACAAATCGCTTCTTCTCGAACGTATGAAAAGTTGCGAGCTAGGAAAAACTTGGAATACATCAATAATAGGGTAACTTACACTCTTATGTATGAGTTTTGACGTAAAAGAATACTTGGATTTATTTTTGGTAAGGAGGGGGCCGACAGAAATACAAAAAAAAATACAAATAAAGTTTTATTGCCAAAAAGAAAAGGTAATGAACTGATGACAGACAGTCATCCTTTCTTTTTTGTTTGGGGTGGGTATCATCAAATGACCCCTCCCGCTCTCGGTGGAGCGGAAGGAAGTGTCAGACTCTTACTGACTTAAACCCACCCGTGTTCCTTCCTTAGCCCTTTATGTTCCGGGCCAGCGGTAACCCTTTCGGACAATCCCGCTGACCCGGCAGGCTTCGGCCCTAAGGGGCCCCTTCTCTGCTGCTGACATCTCTTTGAGGCGCGCGTGGAACACGTACGCGCCGTCCGGCACGGGCCTGGTCCTGATCGGACGGTGAGCTACCCATTACTCTCCGCCCGCAGGCCCGCGCCTACGGTGGCCGGGAGTCCCGACGCCCGGAGCGTCTCCCGCGGCGGCTGGGACGGGAGGCTCTCTCCCTCATCCATCCCACCACCTCCTTCGATAGCATGACTGCTTCGCAGAAGGAGGCGACTGCCTCCCACTCCCACTCGCTCCGCACCAGACAGTCATCCTAATATTATAACTGCGAAAGTTTGTTTGTTTGTTACCTATTCACGCCTAAACCACTGAGCCGATCGTCCTGAAATTTTGCATATACGTTGTCAGGTGTACTGAAACGATCATAGGGTACCTTTCATCCCGAAAAAAAGTGATGTTCCCGAGGAAAACAACATTATTATGATAATAGATTGCGAAACGTGTCTTTCGAATCAGTATTTTATAAATGCGAAAGTGGGACCTGTGTGACGGGTGGACGAGTATATCCCGATGACAGCCGAACACATCTGAAGGGGGTATTTTTTAATCGTCGTATAAACAAAGCACGCGCAGTGTCGCTTACGGTAACAGTGGCGCGAGTTCAATGGTTTTTTGTTTTTTCCTATCTCAAAAAATGCCCAACGCGCTTTCAATTCAAAAACTTTAGTTTCATAGAAATGTGAGGATTTTGAAAAAGTGTGGGACACCAATTTTTTTAAAAATGAACTCAAGCGGTTCCGGAATCATGTACAGACGACGCCAGCAAATCAAGCCACTACAATCTGTCAAATTTATTTAATAGGTTTCAACTTTATCGCTAAAGCATAAGATTCAAAGTTGATTGGGAAAATTTGACAGTTTTGGGTAGCTTGATGTGCGTCTGTAGGTACCTACTGAATCCATGATAGCAGGTTGCGCGTCGATATCTCTGTTACCACGGTAATATTATCTATGCAGTATTCTATCTTCATACAAACGGTCGGAACGAGTTCAGTTTACACCTGTGTGACGGATGAACGAGTACATCCCGATGACAGCCAAACGCACGCGCAGTGTCGCTTACGGTAACAGTGGCGCGAGTTCAGTGGTTTTTTGTTTTTTCCTATCTCAAAAAATGCCCAACGCCCTTAAAGAAGTTTTCACTTTAAAAACTGTAGTTTCATAGAAAAGTGAGGATTTTGAAAAAGTGTGGGACACCAATTTTTTTAAAAATAACTGACGAAAAATTTGAACTTAAGCGGTTCCGGAATCATGTACAGACGCCAGCACATCAAGCTACTACAATCTGTCAAATTTATTTAATAGGTTTTCAACTTTATCGCTAAAGCATAAGGTTCAAAGTTTATTGAGAATATTTGACAGTTTTGGGTAGCTTGATGTGCGTCTGTACCTACTGAATCCATGGTAGCAGGTTGCGCGTCGATGTCTCTGTTACCACGGTAATATTATCTATGCAGTATTCTATCTTCATACAAACGGTCGGAACGCGAGTCATACCTACGCGCCTCGAGTTCGGTTTACTCATATTAGTATGGATATAGAGCTGTTTTTGTTTGCTTGAATTCGTCAATAAGTTTTTTTTAATTAAATCTACTAATCAAAAACACAACATGTATTTTATTGAGCTCTTCCTATTTCATTCACAATGAATTTCATTTTTTTTAATAAAAAATATATTATTTAGGTACCTATACAAAACTAGAAAGAAACTCAAGTAGGTCATGAATTTAAAATACTATGGGCTCCCGCGTGTTTACATACCGCGCGGCAGTAGGTAAATATTTCTAGAACAGGGCCGATTCACAATACTGTATAGATAATATTATTACCGTGCTGCTACCCTGTTTAGCCTTTTGAACGCCACACGTCAAAAAATCAAAAACCGTTTGGGCGCATTATGTCCAATTAGCAAAATGTCCAACTGTCCAATTCTCAATTGGTCCAATTCGCAATTGGTCCAGTTCGTAATTGGTCCAGTTCGCAATTAGTCCAATTCGCAATTGGTCCAGTTCGCAATTAGAGGGTGAGAGGCAGTTTTTGACACGACCCCCACGTGAGATTCCACAGAAAGGTTAAAGTCAAAGTCTGTCATGTAGTCGAACCGTGGCGTGCTGGGCACATTTTGGTTTGTCATCTATACATGACTGAAGCGGTCAAAAGGCTAAGTAAAGTGAACAAAACACTAACGCGCCAACTCCGTATTACAAAGAATGCGAAAGACTCCACAGGGCGTGTGTGTGAGCGAGTCAACTTTTAATGGAGTTTCCTCCGCGGCGCCCGGTTTACGGCGCAGTGACGTTAAACAATTGTAACGACCCCCATAGCAAAGTATTTTGTTTGAAAGAGCCCTGCGTAAGTTGATTTTCAACTGAAATATTGAGTTATACGGGGTTATTCATTCAGTTGTGTCATCTAGTTAATTTGGTTATGAGTTATTCAAGTAAGGGCTGATTTTACAATCATCAGACAACTTTATTCGAGGAATAATTCTGAAATTTTGACAGCTATTTCATACAAAAACTGTCAAACGTCAATTTTATTCATCGAATAAAAGTTATCTGGCGATGGAAAAATCAGCCCTAATTCAAAATTCAAAATCATTTATTTGTAGCTTTTTGGGACTGTTTGTTCGGTTTAGGGGGCAACACGTCCCACTGCGAAACTGGGACCAGGGACCATGGACCTTTAGTAGGTACCTACTCTACCAACTTCTATAATCTTGCCACCAAACAGATTGCTGCGTTGAAGTTGAGCAACTGAGGGTTATGACGAAAGTACAGGTCCGGTGGTGTACATATTTCCACTTGAAAATATTTTTAGTCTCTTACGGCCTTATTACAAAACAAGATTTATCTTTAGACCCAGGTTTAAACCATCCAGCCATTTTTAAATTTCGAACTATAATCCGACGAAGCTAAAGTTCTTATTACAAAAACTGACGTTAAACCCGAGTCTAAGTTGTCAATTTTGCATTAAGAAATTTACGTTTGTCGGAATAAAGTTCAAAATAGAGTAACTGGCTCGAAGGTTCAGGCTAGGTCTAAAATTAGATCTCGTTTTGTAATAAGGCGGCAAAGGTTCTATCGAAGGGTTTGTGGCAAGGGCTGTGGTAAAAACAGCTGCACGGGTCGATCAAACAGGTTAACGCTTGCCGCGGTTGCTCCGTGGATGGGTGACCATCTTTACGTACCAATACCTCTGTGTGCTTCGGAAAGCACGTTAAATCATTGGTTCCGGCTATCATTCGTAGATCTTTAATCAGTCTCAAAGGGGCTATCATATTACCCAGTAACTGGGTTGTGGAGATCAGATAGGCAGTCTTTCAATGTAAAGTACTGGCTATTCAGCTGCATCTGGTTAGATTGGAAGCCCACCCCAACCTAGTGTAATAACTCATAAAGTATTTTGAACAGAGATTTGAAAATGTTGCTTCCACTGGCAGCTATTATGCCTTATTTTTTGAGCTTACATAATCATAATGTCTTCTTTGGTTTGGAAGATATTACATGAGCAGCTGGAGTGACGTCACTCCTGCTTACGCAAACGTTTTTTGATCGTAGTTTCAACACTTTTTAAGTAAGTATTATCGCTCAGTTCTTTCCTTCCTTGTGCAACTATTATGCCTTATTTTTCTGACTATATTCCAAAACCCTAACCTCACTGGTTTGCCTGTATTTTATGAGGAAGATGGGGTGACGTCACTCCAGCTAACACACACTAAACGACTCATATTAACGAAGTTTTCGTGGCACCTAAATTAAGACTGGGAACTTTGATTGCAGCCAATAAGCCCAAAATATTAGCATAGGTAGAATTATTCTATCACATATGAAAGGAAGCAAGGAAAGAATTGTCTGTGTGGTGCCGGACTTAAAGAATAGCACCACCCCATACTTCCCGTGGGTGTCGTAAAATGCGACTAAGGGGCGTACCGGAGAATGGGCAGCAGCGTTCTCTATGCATTCCACCACCATACCATACTGCGATCGCCAACCCGCCTGCCAAGCGTGGCGATTATGGCAAACCTCCCCTTTGAGGGGAGGCCTATGTCCAGCAGTGGACGTCTTTCGGCTGAAATGATGATGATGATATGAGGAAGCTGGAGTTATGCACATTAGGCAGATGACGTGGTTCTATCGAGGGGATCGTCAACCTTCATACAAAAACTGCCAGAAGGAACTAACTACATGTGCAAATATCATAGCGCGGTACAGTAACGTGTCAAGCTAAACATTGGAATTGGAACATTGTCCGTATGTACAGTCGGGATACAATCTGTCCAACCGTGATGGATCCCTGCGCCATCCCATTAGTTGGTTTGTTTTCCTTTACGATGATATCGCACTGGCGTTGATCCAGGCGTAGGCAGTTTACCAGAGACGGAATTGACGGATGTGCGAATGAAAAGACTTAACTAAGCTGTGAACACACTTTAGCTCAACAAAAACTATTTTTATATTGGATGTAGTCGTGTTTGAGCATTCACTATCCTACAAGTAGTGAAAGAAAGAATAACGTTTATTTGGACACAGTTCGTGGAACACAAAATACAAATAACCAAAAAGTGAAAATAATGTTTTAACTAATAGTGTGTGCCTCACGGCTGCGGCAAAAAGGTTCATGCCAGACGCTGGTTTTCTAATGAATCTTTAGGGACAAACAGTTTCGACTTATCTAATACATAATTTTTATACATATTTATAAATAAGTAAATAAACTAGTAATAAAATATAATTACAAAAACAAAAAGAAAAACGAAACGATTGTGCTATTTTTGGGAAAATTCTAATAACAAAAATTTTATTCTTAAGTAATCGCAGGCAAACTTTAAATACCAAAACACGATCCAAAAATATGTACCCTGTGGAACGCAATGAAAAAAAAAATCCGTCCAAAAGATTCTTTACGTAACGACAATTCAAAAAACCGGCCAAGTGCGTGTCGGACCACGCACAGTGTAGGGTTCCGCAGTAGCCCATTATCACAATATAGTGCAATTGTGTTGTTCTTTATTCTGAATATATAAAAAAAAACATATGTTGTTTTTCAATGCAAGTCTTTATCCGTTATAATCAAGCAACTACTTCATCTTAGTCACTTTAAAGGATTAATGCTAAGGATTTTGTATTTGGTACAAAATTATCCAACACTCAAGTTCAACGACTATTACTGCTAAACTGATAAAGTTATCTTAAACACTATAATTTTCCTTAAAAGTTCATAAAGTGCACTATCATCGTGAATTTTTCCAGATTTTTCAAGCTAGCAGTTTAGCTTTTAGAAGGGGCCGGGGGGGACTACTGGAACAAAAATTTGCACTTTTAAGTTTAATATTTCGTAAATGGAGCATTCAATCGAAAAATAATTTTAGCAAACCTCAAGTCATTTTAGAAGACCTGTTCATCAATACCCCACACGATGGGGTAGATGACGAAAAAAATATTCATCCCCACTTCACATGCAGGGGAGATACCCTAAAAAAAATATTTTCCAAAATTTTATTTTACCACTTTGTCGGCGTAATTGATATTCAAAACACACTCCTACAAAATTACAGCTTTCTGGTACTAACGGTCTCTTAGCAAAACCTCGGACAGACAGACGGACATGACGAAACTATAAGGGTTCCTCGTCAGAACTACGGAACCCTAAAAAGGAAACGTTTCACCAAGACCGATTGATTATAAAGAATCCATCCGCGCGATCAATCAATGTCCATTGGCAAACAGGATGATATTAAATAAAAATAAAGCTTTATACGGGACGCATTTAATTTTCCATTTGATGGCGGACAAGAACGAAGTTTGACAAGTTAAGAAATAATTTAGCACTTTGAATTGAGAATTCTTAACACGTATTGAATACGGACGAAAAATGGTAACTAGGTTTAAAATCATCCTTCCCTCCTCCCTTCTTCCTTTTGGTTCCTTAGGAGGTAAAATCTTTATAATTTGATTTTGATAGGGAAAGGTAGGTACCTAATTTGTCTGAGAGGAAGACCTGGCTTATTCCAGTGGTTGTAGTTTACGAGATAATTTACATCTGCGCATATACAGGCAGCCTAAAGAAACATATGAATATTCTGCCTAAGATGACACCTGAGGGGCAACTTCTGTAATTTCCAGAACGTTCGCAGTATAATCTCAGTCTCAACCTTTAAGAAATACTTCTATTTTACATACATTTATGACCGGTTTTTGTTTGTCGCCGAAGTGAGACTGCGACTGGATTTCGAACGTTTGAATTTGCCTTCAGATTGTTCTAAATTGAAAAAAAGACAGCAAACTTCAGCGTCATCTCCTTGCCTTGAGTTCGAAATTAGAATAGTCCATGGAAGTTCATAATTTCGATTCCATTTCAAATAACCATGGAGTCGTCACGTATTGATACTAAAATACTTCATATCGGATATCGGTACCAACCACAATTCAACTTAACCTTGTATATGAAAGTATCGCGGAATTTGGGTTGCACGTACAAAACATATCAGGCTTTAAGCTAAAGTTTGCTTGTTTATATTTTTAAAGCGCTTCGGGAATATGCTCTCCTAGTACCAATATTGTGACTTCAGCAATATTTCTTGAAGGAAATAAAATAAACAAAGTATTCGATGGTCGCGGTCATGCATGCGATTGGCGGCATTTTAAAAATAAGTATCTTCTATTTGAATTTTGCAGTCAAAGTGAATTCTTGCTGAGAAAGCTGTATTTAAATGATGCCTCCAAATGCATGTATGACGTCTGTGTTCAATGCATTTTGCTATCTTTGATGCCGCAAAAGATCTTCAATAGTCAGCGAAGTATTAAGGCAGAGAGAAGGACTATGTTAAGAACTTGCAAAGGCCAGTTATGACTGAGCGAGTCATTAATGACTGTGAAGAAAGGAATAATTTATTACGACAAAGATAAAGATATATTATTTTGCAAATATGGGTACAGTACATGGTGTTTTAAGGAAATAGGTTCAGCCATATTTTACCATCAGTAGGCATGCAAAAATAAGAACTAATCCACTAAACTATAACTAAATACTAAACTTTAACAAACAAACAGAACAAGAAACAACACAAAACCAATCATAGGTAATTCTTATTTTAAACATTATTGTAAACAGTCTAAGTTTAAATTTTTTTATCAATCAAGAATTCTGTTACACTATAGTATACTTTGACTGTCAAAAAGCTTCGCAGCCTCTTTTTAAATAACGATAGGGGCAATTCTTTCCAACTTTTAGGTATTTTATCGTATATGACCGGAGCCACTTTTGCGCATTAGTTGCAGTCTTAGCGAACCGATGACACAGTAAGGTATTATCGCGCCTAATACCTAAGTGAAACTACATCGGAAAGACGTTTGAAACGATTTGGGTTTAACTTAACAAACACAGTAACTTCTAATATGTATAAACAGGCAAGCATCAAAGATAGTAAGCAGTAATTAATCTAAGTTTCAATCTCGCGATCAGGTTCTACCATTATCTCAGCCGTGCCTGCCATACAGGTAAAAATAATGAACGTATACATAAATCTAGTCAGTCTTCCGTAGAATCAATCTCTCTGGAGGCACATGTGATGGGCCGAACTGAAGTGAACGAATGGAAATCGATGAACGGTTATTCATTCATATCGAACTTTTTGGGTCAAGGCAACGCGAGGGTTGAAAATAAATCTACATGTCAAATGAAAAGTTAAAAATAGTTTTACATTACTCAAAGAGCGGAGACATTCAAAGAGTATCTTCAAAATGCTGAAGAGTTTAAACAAAAAGTAATTTAAAAAAATTAAACCGACTTCAAAAAGAAATGAAATGAATAATTTTGAAATTATGAAATAACTTTAATTTTGGAAGTCGGTATCTGGGATCTGTATTTTAGAGTTTTAGTTTTTTGCCAATGACTTCCGAAATTAAAGTTATTTCATAATTTTGAGTTCATTTCTTTTAGAAGTCGGTTTAATTTTTTTAAATTACTTTTTTATTTCGTAATTTTTAGTTTTTGCACTAGAATTTGACCTAGGTTTTGAGGTGTTTTTCCCTTTGACACTACACCCGTAGCTCGTGTCAATAAGCCAGGGCGTCACACTTACACTTATCTTCCATATCTTGAAAATTACTGAATCGATTTTGATAAAACTTGCACTGTAAGTTGAAGTAAATGTAAGCCAATAAAAAAAATAGTCACGATTCGATTAATAGTTACGGAGAAATGCGTGGACAAACATACATACATCATAACATACATACAAATATACATACATACATACGTCTATAAAATTTTGTATATTTGTTTGTAAGCCATAATAGATTGTCATATGTGAATATAATGCAATTCCAATAATATTACATACATACGTGTCGAATTGATAACCTCCTTTTTTTGAAGTCGGTAAAAATAGAAGTGTAAGCGAGATGCGGCA
The DNA here is from genome assembly GCA_916614155.1 of Mesoligia furuncula. Classification (NCBI taxonomy): domain Eukaryota; kingdom Metazoa; phylum Arthropoda; class Insecta; order Lepidoptera; family Noctuidae; genus Mesoligia; species Mesoligia furuncula. The sequence continues at coordinate 5,139,596 of OU744810.1, forward strand.
GATAAATAAAAGAATAACAATTGATTATTGGCGAAATAATAAATATTTCTATAGAATCTGAATATTAAATATAGCAAAAGGAAAGTGATCACGTCTCTAACAAAATATGGCTGCACGAAATCAATATTCGATTAGGAATCCACTCAGCGTATTTCGGACCCGACCACAGTGATACGGTATTTAATATTTATGGCTTTAGAGAGTTAAATATCCTTCTGGCCTTTTCCAACCCACAGTGGAATTGGTTTCTCGTCTAGCTGCTAGATACGGCTGAATATCAATATTTTAGCAGTAGGTACAAACGCCAGCACATCAAGCTACTACAATCTGTCAAATTTTTTTAATAGATTTTCACCTTTATCGCTAAGACATAAGGTTCAAAGTTGATTGGGAAAATTTTACAGATTCAGTTAGCTTGATGTGCTGGCGTCTGTACTAGCTAAGCGAACTAGCAAGATAATTGCGTAACACACTATCAGTAGGAATGGCTTTGATTTTGACAGTCAAACAACATACATTGTGTTATTGACGTTGTTGAGTAGATTATTTTTTAATTAATACGATAAAAATATATATACTGAATTATACTAAACTAGCGACCCCCGCCCCTGCCTCGAACGGTTTTTACGACTTGAAAAAACATGGAGTTTTCTTATAAGTAAGTTTAATCAATTAATGCTAAATTGTGAATGTTTATTGTACACATAAACCTTCCGAAATAAATTGTCTGAATGAAGGTGAAAACTGAGGAATAAATTCTCTAAATCATGGTGAAAAATCAAAATCAAATGCGTAGTTTAGAAGAACAACGCGTTCACACAGACACAACAGCGGCTTCATTTTATTGATATAATTTGTGCCTTATATATACAAGTATATAATAAAAAAAATAAAAAAGGGAGAAGCTCGTTGGGCATCAAAAAATTCGTCGGCATCGCTGTCAATGGGATAAGTGCCCAAAAGGCTGCCAGCATTACCACGTTGGATGGCAATGCTGATTCTTTGGGCTAACCAACCGCTTGGCAATGTCCCGAAACATTCGGTAACCACTCGGACCCCAAGGCCCTAGTGTTTCAATTTGTATCTTAGATTAACTGACATGAATTTGTTTTATTTTTCTTATCTTAAGGCGCTGTGAACATGGTCAAAGGCTTGAAAATCCTGAAGACCTGAAGAAATAATTGATCTATAGATTGTAGATGAAATCCTAAAGCGAAAATACAACGGAGATCAAGGATAACCACTGAATGTCAATGATGATGAAGTATTACCAAAACCAAACTGAAGATTACGTGGGTACTCAAATAAACTACTCTCCGAATTAGTATCATCCCATCCTACACCGAAAAGCTCCAGTCAAACTATGTATCCTTAGTACTCACTGAACGAATAGTTATATAACTCGATAATCTACATTATTGAATTTGTTACCTAGTCTATTCCTAATATGTCGATAGGCTCTTCAACTAGCACGGTTGGGTTAAGAATTTACTCGGAAATGGGACTTGATCATGCCTCAAGAAATGTTTTGCGAAAAATTTAAACTACTATTGTTTCACAAGGAGACAGTAGATGTGATGAATCTTCTCCGATATATTGTCAATCTTATGTAAATTTGCACAACAAATCAAGCCTATGACCTAAGCAAACCAGGGTAATTACTTAACACACTAACAGTAGGATTGGCTAAAATAAAATAAATGATGATGAAGATGATAATGACAATGGGAGTTAGGAAATAAGTGTGGTTTTCTAGTTTAATAGTTACAGTGATTGTATTCACAAGGCAGGTGTGATTGGAAACGTGGAGAGGATGCCCTAGAAGGACATCCATACTAATATTATAAATTTGAAAGTAACTCTGTCTGTCTGTCTGTATGTTAGTTTTTCACGCCTAAACCTCTGAACGGATTTCAATAAAATTTGGCAGAGAGATAGATTGCATCCCGGGGAAGGACATAGGATAGTTTTTATCCCGATATTCCCACGGGATCGACGCTTATGCGGGTGAAACCGAGGGGTGCTGCTAGTATATATGGTGAACTTATTGGCTTTCTTCAGAAAGGTGCGTTGTACTCGCAATCGGCGCACAGTCACGAGCATAAGTATGTATACCCTTGGCTTTATTCAAAGGCAATTTTCTCCTTTATTTTTTAATGAAATTTTATGTTATTTCGAACATAGTATTTTCGAACCCACAGGTTTATGTAAAGTGTCGTATTTCAACGTTGCATTCGTCATTTAACGAAAAAATCGCAATTGAAAGTTGCTAAGTGTTGACATATTAGTGCTCGTGACTGAACATATATGACCAGAATGGTACTTGGAATGGCTTTTATTTTGACAGTTCAACAGCATTCATTGCGTTATTTATGTTGTAGAGCAGACAAATTTATGAACATATGAAGTAATGGATTAGCTAATCCTTCAAAATGACTCAGATTACAATTGATAGTATGTTACGAAGTAATATCTGTCTGTCTATTGGTCACAGGACTCTTACCTCAGTAACTATGACAGATTTGACAAGTGGAAACTTCATGCTTATAAAAATCTTTCTAATCTTGACACAACAAACAAGATAATGCATTTTACACACGATGCTGAGGGTTGGCTACACACTCCATTGACCTTCCTTACGCATCCTGTTCCATGATCATTGACTGTTAAGACCTTCTAGCGAAGCCATCGTTAAGCATCCTTTACTTCTCTCTCTCTCGATAGTGGACTTACACGCAAAAACTTCTTGGCCCTCGCTAAACTTCATGTAGACACGTGATGTGAATTTCATACACGCATAGAAAACAGGGTTGAACAAGTTTCCCGTAAGCGACAAAAAAAAATCTAAGACCGAAAAACTTTGAATTATTGTTGTTTAGAAGAGAAAAAAATTATCCTATATTTTCTTAGAGAATTAAACTTAAAATAACGTCGACGAAACAACAATGAACAGTGAGGCACTGTAATACCCTATTGTTTCTATTCCTGAGGGCTTAGGTCTTCGTAATGTGTTGTAAGCGTTTGTAATCCTGGTACATATGTGCTAGAATAGATAATGTTTGTTACACCTCAGAATAACATTTTACTATCGTTAGGTGGCGTAACAACTATAATTTGTTGTATCCTTTATATTATCACCACGCTTTGACTCTTGGCAATATGTGGTGTAGGCAGTAACGATAGTCCTGGTTTTCCCTCCCAGCCATTCTATTCCTTGTTAGCATTTTTCTAGACGCACGTAATAGATTATCCTAGTTATAGGTATTGTTATTGTTATCATAAGTATTCTTTACTGTTAAAAACTTGATAAAATAGTAATGTTTTGCATAACTTAAAACTTGTAACAAGTATCTAATTTACATTATTAAATAATTCTTTCATTATTTCAGTATGTTTGTAAAAGTAGACTAGCTAAAATCTTAAGAAATAGTGTAGAAAAACATAGAAAATATTCCTAACGGATATCCACCTTTTAATTATGTCGTTGATATTTTGATGTTTTAAATGACGGTAGATAGAACCGTCAAAGTTATTTGTTCACGACTATAAAAGGGGGAGTTCCGAGTGGCAAAGCCCTATTCTTGTTCGAGACATCGACCAGAACGGAGCTCCGGCCTACAGGTAGAAGTTAAGTTATTTTATTACTATGATTTTACTGTTATTCTGTTATTTTATTATTGTTATTATGTTATTATTATGTGACGATTAGGAACTATTTTTCTACTATTGTTACTGTTTTTCTACTGTGTTTTTACTGATTATTATGTTTGATTGTTATTATTATTACATTGCCAGTATTCTAAGTTAATTGATTGCTTTTGAAATAACGATAACTAATTTATGGCAATATAATAAATTCGTTGATAGAATACTATAATACTGTTTCCGTGGAGTTTCTTGTCCTTCTTCTCCACGATGACCTAGTTTTGGAACGGACGACTAGCTTTCTGATTAATGACAAGCCTAAATTGAAATAAATATCTGGTCTTGTCTTCCTGTGCTTTATTTTATAAAATCCTTTCCCTACATACCATATTCATAGGTATTACACATATTTTCAAAGCTTTATATTTGGGTAATAATTAGATATACTTACAGATAGGTAATATTATATTCCCTAATACACACTTTTATTAAATAACTAGTAACCATTCTGATATTCCAAGCTTAATATTTTGAATAGATATATACTTCAAATCTAATATCAGAAGTGGGATTGTTCTCTGGCCTTTTACTAATACATTTTATTTTTCTATTTTCATGATCGATGTTGGAGCTTTGCCGATCTTCTGGAAGCCGTTAGTCGACGGGTCGCTGAATCCACTCGCACCATAATGATGACATCGTGCTGCAAACTCCGAGAGCGGGACTACGAAGCTGCAAGTTGCTGTACGAAACCCATTCCAAGGATTAAATGGAACAGCAGTACCTACCTACGAATTAGCATAAGTCGGTAAGGCCCTGAGAGGCTCTTTTAGATCAAAACAAAATGCAATTAGATAAGATGATGTAGGGTAACCTCATTTAATTTTGAGATAAACCACATTATGAAGTAGGTACTTAAAACATTCTGTTTACATTAACTATAAATCGAAAATTTTAACGGTTTTTCGTTCAGTTATTTATTTTTAAATAACACATGTACAAAAGGAACTGTCACTTTTGGTCCATGATACTTAGCTGTGGCTGTGCCTGTGGCTATACCTGAGCCTAATCCTATGACTGTGCCTGTGGCTGTGCCTGTGGCTATACCTATGCCTATCCCCGTCCCAATTAAGTACAATCCTGAAAACAAAGTTCCAAATATATAACAGAATGACCATATTATATCTGTATAATATATTGTGATTGATGTGTTATTTAAAACTAATTCATAAACTAGCTTGGATTATCAAAAATGTACTTTGAGAACGGAGTACAGTTCAGAATAGCCGTGATAGATTATTTTCAAATTGATTACTGTTTTGATGATCATTTTGGTAAAATTCAGTTAAACAGAACGTTCAGACGATACATTGACATAGATTCGATATGTCATTTTGCTTATTAATTATGTATTAACATCTACCAGTTGTGATTGGCTTACGGTCTAATCTCGTAAATCTTCGTTAGTTCTCAAATGGTTTCCTTTATCAAATTAAGATACATCAGATAGGATCCAAAATTAAAAAAAAAAACAAAAAAAAAAAATTTTTCATCCTAATTTTTAACTCGTTTTATCTGTGTTGTTGTTAGGTATAATTGTTAAAATTTTGTACTTCCACAGTAAAGTAATGTGCAGTGGCCATGTTAACAGTTTGTGATTATTGAATAGTTTTCAAGAATGTTGTCAGACTGACCGAGCGGAGTTATTTGAATAATTTTCATGATTGTTGGTTATTGCTTCGATTCAAAAGCTGTTGAATATGAATGACTTGACAACATTTTGCTATCCCAGTTTCATGTTAGCTGTAACTAAATACTGATAAGCAATTTATTATTTGATATTGTTTAAGTACTTAACGTTTTTCAATTATTACATTAGCAAAAATTGCAAAGATATTTAGATACCTACATTAGTAAAAACTTACTGTTGAATTGGTCAATAAGTATCAAACGCTGTTGTTTTTGTGAGACTATAAATTCATAGGTACTTCGAGAACGAAGTACATGTCAATATGGCCGTGTTAGATTATTTAATTTGATATAATTATAATGTTAGAATATCGTTTGTTGGCTAATGGCATCTGTCGCATTTACGAATCTTAGTATTAATGTGGAAGTACCTAATTTGACTAGTTTTTGTGTTTACAAAATAAAATATATAAAGAGGCTTGACTCGTGAAAATCATTTAAATGATTATGTAATATTAAATAATTATACTTGTAGTATATCTTAGATTTAGTATTGCTATTTTAATATAATAGTCTGTTTCAAACGATTGGCACAATACTGTCCGTTGATATTGATATTCTTTTTAAAGACTTGTAAGAATTACCAATCAACTCTGTTTTAAAACGGTTTCACTACATAAGATCAATTTATTAGTACAATGAGAAAAAAAAGAGACAAAAAAAAAAAAGAAAAAAAAAATTTTGCTGCAGAGATGATAATATTGAAATGATTTATTTATTTATTGCATTTGTTTCCGCTGGTCGGTCATTTGCTTGGTGCAAGTCTATCCCACTAGCAGCGGGTGGAGGGGACTTGAACGTCTAGGCATTTGGCAAAACAAACTGCATGACGACTATGACGAGGTAGCCGATAAAATTTGTTTCCGCTGGTCGGTCATTTGCTTGGTGCAAGTCTATCCCACTAGCAGCGGGTGGAGGGGACTTGAACGTCTAGGCATTTGGCAAAACAAACTGCATGACGACTATGACGAGGTAACCGATAAAATTTGTTTCCGCTGGTCGGTCATTTGCTTGGTGCAAGTCTATCCCACTAGCAGCGGGTGGAGGGGACTTGAACGTCTAGGCATTTGGCAAAACAAACTGCATGACGACTATGACGAGGTAACCGATAAAATTTGTTTCCGCTGGTCGGTCATTTGCTTGGTGCAAGTCTATCCCACTAGCAGCGGGTGGAGGGGACTTGAACGTCTAGGCATTTGGCAAAACAAACTGCATGACGACTATGACGAGGTAACCGATAAAATTTGTTTCCGCTGGTCGGTCATTTGCTTGGTGCAAGTCTATCCCACTAGCAGCGGGTGGAGGGGGCTTGACACGTCTAGGCAATTGGCAAAACAAAACTAGACTATGACTTTGACTTTGAATGGCAGCGAATTGAATGTGGACCTCCATGTCTATGTAAATACTCTAAATAAGAACATACTTTTTTTTTTCTCTCATTGTTAAATTATCAGCACCTGGCAATACTTCGAGGACGAAGTACTGTCAGTACGGCCGTAATAGATGATCCTAGTTATAGGTATTGTTATTGTTATCATAAGTATTCTTTACTGTTAAAAACTTGATAAAATAGTAATGTTTTGCATAACTTAAAACTTGTAACAAGTATCTAATTTACATTATTAAATAATTCTTTCATTATTTCAGTATGTTTGTAAAAGTAGACTAGCTAAAATCTTAAGAAATAGTGTAGAAAAACATAGAAAATATTCCTAACGGATATCCACCTTTTAATTATGTCGTTGATATTTTGATGTTTTGAATGACGGTAGATAGAACCGTCAAAGTTATTTGTTCACGACTATAAAAGGGGGAGTTCCGAGTGGCAAAGCCCTATTCTTGTTCGAGACATCGACCAGAACGGAGCTCCGGCCTACAGGTAGAAGTTAAGTTATTTTATTACTATGATTTTACTGTTATTCTGTTATTTTATTATTGTTATTATGTTATTATTATGTGACGATTAGGAACTATTTTTCTACTATTGTTACTGTTTTTCTACTGTGTTTTTACTGATTATTATGTTTGATTGTTATTATTATTACATTGCCAGTATTCTAAGTTAATTGATTGCTTTTGAAATAACGATAACTAATTTATGGCAATATAATAAATTCGTTGATAGAATACTATAATACTGTTTCCGTGGAGTTTCTTGTCCTTCTTCTCCACGATGACCTAGTTTTGGAACGGACGACTAGCTTTCTGATTAATGACAAGCCTAAATTGAAATAAATATCTGGTCTTGTCTTCCTGTGCTTTATTTTATAAAATCCTTTCCCTACATACCATATTCATAGGTATTACACATATTTTCAAAGCTTTATATTTGGGTAATAATTAGATATACTTACAGATAGGTAATACTATATTCCCTAATACACACTTTTATTAAATAACTAGTAACCATTCTGATATTCCAAGCTTAATATTTTGAATAGATATATACTTCAAATCTAATACACGCACAGGTGTAAGCTCCTTTGTGTTATCAGAGTTCCAAGTTCCGAGTCCTTTTATAGGGTCTGTCCTTCCGAGTCCTTTTATATGATCTGTCCTTTTTGAAGAATCTAAAGTCTCTACTTTTAGGAATAACGTTTAACTAACACTTATCTTCATAATTAGCCTTTAATGTTCCCACTGCTGGGACACAGACCTCCTCTCTGTGAGAGGGAGTGGGCCGTAATCCACCACGCGGGCCCAGTGCGGGTTGGTGGATGTCACATGTCTTCGAAATTTCGTTCTAGGACATGCCGGTTTCCTCACAATGTTTTCCTTCACCGTTTTGAGAGCAGTGGTGATGAAATAATTTACACAAAGTAAAGCGCCTGTCTGGGTTCGAACCTAGGACCTACAAACTTGTAAGTCGCGGCCGATACAAATGTGCCAACACATATCTTGTTCAACATAAAATTGCTTCCCCAACAAGTGAAACCCTAAATCACTACTGCTTCGTCTAAAGATCTTCTCCCATAGACAGTGGAGTTATTGCAAAAGTGCAATTTCCTGCTGTAGTGTCGGAGTGCTGTATTTTAGCTCGTAGTAGGCTGCCGGGAGCAATGTCCGGTGCCGACCGGACGGGCGGACGGTCGGACAGCCGGACGGGCGGACGAAACTACCCTCTGCATTTACTTAGCAGGGTGTATGGAGCAACTTTAAATTTATTTTTATGAAGTTCCGAAACGGTTTTGAATCAAAATTTGTTAATTATTACGAGTACTTCGACACCTAAGTGTCCTTTGTTTTTGTATTTATTTGTATAATAATTTAGTTAGTCATTTAATTTAGTATCTAGTGTAAATAGTGTGTATTTGTTTAATATGTATGTATGTTATTGTTCAAACTATCAAAAAAATCCAAGATTAACGCTAGCAAACCTAAAACTTATAAAAAACTAGATTATCCGGCAGTAATCGAAGACTTAAAACAAATTGACTGGCCGTCTATCCTAACAACCGACGACTGCAATAAAATGACAAATGTGTTTCTGACAGCTATAACAGACACAATGAAAAAGCATACAACTTTGTATAAAATATCTCGAAGGAAGTGGGTCATAAGACCTTGGATTACACCTGGTTTATGCCGTTGCATTAGAAATAGAGATCAACTCCATAAAAAGCTTCGCAGGGACCCAGAAAATGTTATTCTTAGGATAACCTATAAAAGGTACCGCAACACATGCAATAATTTATTTAAAAAACTTAAAAACAACTATTTAAAGTCTGAAATCAATAAACACAAAAATAATCTAAAGAAACAATGGTCCTTAACTAAAGATGTTTACAACTTCGCGGAACTAAGTAATGACAATGAAAAACTGCTAAAAATCAAACCTGATCCTCAGAGCTCAATTAACCATGTAAACAGATACTTTGCAAATGTGAGAAACCATCTAGCTAATGAAATACAGAGAAGGAGCCAGGGGTTACCTAAGCCTCCCTTCATAGGTCGCTCTAATATCAACTCTCTTGTCCTTCTACCAACGGATACTGATGAAGTAAAAACTATAATATTGAATTTAAAACAATCTAACGCTACTGGTTACGACGGAATTCCTATCTCAATATTAAAACTAGGCGTGGATATCTTGGTTTGGCCCATAACAATGATATGTAATCAGTGCATGGCAACAGGCGTTTTTCCTGCAGTTCTCAAAAAGGCTTTGATAGTTCCTATACACAAATCGGGGGATAAAGACTGTGTATCTAACTACAGGCCAATATCGCTACTGCCCTCCTTATCCAAGGTACTTGAGAAGGTTATTAACAATAGACTAACCTGTTACTTTGAATCTCAGAATCTTCTCTCAAACAATCAATTCGGTTTTAGGAAAAACAAGTCAACTAACGATGCTATAAAATATCTTACTTCTACCATTGTTGATAACCTAGATAGAGGAAGGAAAACTATAGGCCTGTTCCTGGATCTAGCAAAGGCATTCGATACGGTCTCTATTCCCCTGCTTCTTGCAAAACTACATAATTTAGGAGTTCGTGGAACAGCTCTGAAACTTTTTACAGATTATATGACTAATAGAACGCAATGTGTAGGAATAAACGGCTTTATGAGTGAGCTGGAGTATGTGACCTTCAGTGTGCCACAAGGAAGTGTCATGGGACCCACGCTTTTCCTTATATACGTAAATGACCTGTGTGATCTGCAACTGAGTCAGGGCCAGATCATAGCATATGCAGATGATACAGTGCTTTTATTTAGTGGGAAAACGTGGAAAGAGGCTAATGAACTGGCTAATGAAGGGTTCAGATTAGTTTCGGAGTGGCTACAGGCAAATCTTCTTACCCTGAATACACTTAAAACGAAATACATACCTTTTACTTTAAGAAAGAGCAGTCAACCACCTCCTGGCATTATTCACATAAAAGCTCACACATGTAGTTTGCCGGGGAACTGCTCTTGTCAGGAAATTTCTAAAACTTCCTCATTAAGATACCTTGGATTGATCATTGACCAACATTTAAACTGGCAAGAACATGTCTCAACGCTAACCTCCCGAGTCAGAAAACTTGTATATATATTCAAAAATATACGCTGCTTTTGTACGTCTAATTTATTACTATCAGTATATTTTTCGTTGTGCCAGTCTATTATAACTTACGCTATTACTGCTTGGGGGGGTGCTTCCAAGACCGTTCTTATTCGTTTAGAAAGAGCACAACGTGCTGTTAAGGTCATGAGCCATTGGAGATTTGGATACCCCACATACTTGTTATACTCGGAATTATCAGTCCTTACGGTACGGCAACTATTCATCAGAGACGTAATATTAACTCAACATAATAATACACCTGACTTTATGGGAAGAAGAAGGCAAGATATTGTTTACTCCGTCCCTTTCTGTAAAACTTCATTTGCAAACAGATTTTTTAAATTCCTAGGACCATTCATGTATAATAAAATATCAAAGCAAATCCAAATTCGAAATCTTAATAGTCATGCTTGTAAGATTGAAATTTTTAAGTTTCTTAACTCACTAAATTATGATGATACTGAAAAAATACTTAACATTACAAGATAATGAAATAAATCACCAAAATACATGATACATATACCTACACTACACTTTTCACACCACTTCACACCACCGTACACTCTCTACAGATTTAAACAAGATGGACAGTATAATTATGACCCATACTTTTAATGCAATTTTGGCTTTAAATTTACTTTGTCTAATAATAAACATACAATTTATAATAAAAATTACAACCAAACACTATTTAAACAAACTTAGCATTTAAATATTTTGCATATACTGTGTCAACTTTAACACCTTCCTACAAGTTTACAAAGATCAAGTTCACTATTTTATAAATATTATTCTTTTTTTTTTATGTTTACCTTCCCTAATTTTACTTTTGCGTTACTTTGTTTGTTCCTTTGTTATTTAAAAATCTTTTATTAGAATAATCATTTTGTCACAAGTCTGCTACTATATATAATGTACATTTGCCGAGAACGAGGAAAACTGTTCCACCGTAATACAGTTTAAACTAGTACGGGGAACAGAGTGAATCTGTTCGTGTTGACAACCAAAATAAGCACAGGCTACCGAGGCTACTGAATTACTGATACATACCATACCATAGTTGTGCAAGGTTGTAATGATTATTTGGATGAATAAAGATGTTTTTTTTTTGTTAATGTTCTGTAATAAAAATTATTTGGGAGTTATATGTTATAGGAATGCATTATTAGTATTAAAGATATTTCGCAGAAGCAGGTAAAACTTGTTAATGTATTGTTGATACCTACTTATCTCTGTTTACGTTTAGGTACTTCTAGAATCAATGTAGCAATATGTAACGAAAAATAAGTAATACTGGAATCTAAGTTTTTGGAGAGAAGTATAAACGTTTATTACTTACTTATCTTACTTCTTTTGACTGGGTAAGATGCCTCCGGCGCCAGTCCATTTAATTAAATTTCTTTAAACAAACGTCGGACATAAATTCGCCAGGATAAAATGTCAAGCTGCAGAGCTCTAAGAGAAAGTCGCTAAAACAAAAAAAAAAAAAAAAAAATTACAAACCATCCTTGTTCTACGTTCTAAAAATTAAAAAAATATAACGGTTGCAAAAAACGCGGGAACAAAGCTGCGCGCTCTTTGGTCGGCCATTCGAATAGTATCGCTGCTCGAGAGCGGGGGAACGTCAGGAGTGGTGCCCACTCGACATAGATTCAGTTGGGTTACTATTGTTGGGGAAACTCGGAGAAAACTCGACTCGCTTGGTTGTCGCTATGTGAATTTTTGGAAAATAAGTACTATGAATATGCTTCTTTCTTTACACCGCCATTTGCAAATAGAAGGCAAACTTAAAAAAGACGTGCTACCTAATTGCATAACACACGATCAATTACAATTTGAACGATTTTGAAGGATATTGCTAATCCATTGCTTCGTCTATTTGACAAATTTGTCTGCTCAACAAAGTAAACAACGCAATGAGTATTGTTGACCTGTCAAAATGAAAGCCATTGCTAATGTTAGTGCAGTACGCAATTTTACCCCGCTGTTTGGTGACATGCGGAAATCGATAATATCCTGATATTCGAGAAATAGTTTGATGTTCTGCCAATGGCGCCGATTCCCTTGTTCGCAAGCTAAACTAAATTTAAGTTCAGTGCATCTTTTTCTTTCTACTTCATTAGGAAAAGGACAGAAGATAAATATTAGTTTAGTCCTGTCAAATTAATATACTCCATAGACAAGTTTAGACGAGATAAAAAAATTGGCTACTAAAAATACGTCAATTTACGTCAGGCGCTGACTAATTTGACAGGACTAAGCTAATATTTATCTTCCCTCCTTTTCTTAATGAAATAGAAAGAAAAAGATGCACTGAACTTAAATTTAGTTTAGTTTGTGAACAAAGGAATCGGCGGCAATGAGAGAATGTTAAACATCGCAATCATCCATAACTTGTTACTGTTGCCACGTTTTCCCATTCACTTCAAGTACAATTCTCACTTAAAATTTCCCGAAAATGTACAGTACAATACACAAGGTTTTCGAAGTGCTATTTTGCTGTCATAAATGTCGACAACTGAACGTAGAAACACGCTGTAGAATGTAGGATTTCCCAGTATTGTAGGTAGATACATAATAGTTATCGCGCTAAAAGCTGTAACACGTTGTCGTCACTTTTAATTTGATCTTTGTTGCATCTGCTACCTGCGGCACGCGGTTTCACCCGCATAAGTGTCGATCTCGTGGGAATATCGGGATAAAAACCTGTATGTAGCATATATGTTAATCTAGGGTGTCAGCTACCTCCATACAAAATTATATCAAAATTGGTCCAGCCGTTAGAGCGTGAAGAAGTAACAAACATATGAATATAAACACACACACACTCACATACTTTCGCCCTTATAATATTAGTGTGATTAGTGTCATCATCATCATCATCATCATTTCAGCCGAAAGACGTCCACTGCTGGACATAGGCCTCCCCCAAAAGGTGGGGTTTGCCATAATCGCCACGCTTGGCAGGCGGGTTGGCGATCGCATTATGATATGGTGGTGGAATGCATAGAGAACGCTGTTGCCCATTCTCCGGTGACTCCGGTACGCCCCTTAGTCGCGTTTTACGACACCCACGGGAAGTATGGGGTGGTGCTATTCTTTAAGTCCGGCACCACACAGACAGTGATTAGTGTGATAAAGCATAATTATCTATCTATTTAATTGTAGGTATACGAGTATGTAACGCAGATTCTTGATACAACTAGTAGGTACATCGGACACAAACAATCATCTGCCTAGCCTTTTCCCAACTATGTTGGGGTCGGCTTCTAGTCTAACCGGATGCAGCTGAATACCAGTATTTTACACGGAGCGACTACCTATCTGATCTCCACAACCCACTTACTGGGTAATACGATACCCCTTGGTAAGACTGGTTATCAGATTTTCGGGCTTCTGACTACCCGTAACGACTGTCAAAGATCCATGAATGACAACCGGGACCAACGGCTGAACGTGCTTTCCGAGGCACGGAGGGGTCTCGGTACTTATATAAAGATGGTCAGCCATCCCCAGACCAACCGCAGCAAGAGTAGCTAAACCTGATGGATCGACCTTTGCGGCTGTTATTATTTAGCCACGGGCCCTTCACCCGAGAGGCAAAAAAGAAAAAAAATCTGGCCAAGTGCGAGTCGGACTCGCACACGAAGGGTTCCGTACCACAAGGCGAAAGCGCCGGAAAAAACACGTTTGTTGTATGGCAGCCCCCTTAAATATTTATTTTATTCTGTTTTTAGTATTTGTTGTTGTTGCGGCAACAGAAATACATCATCTGTGATAATTTCAACTGTCTAGCTATCACGGTGCATGAAAGATACAGCCTGGTGACAGACAGACAGACGGACAGTGGAGTCTTAGTAATAGGGTCCCGTTTTTACCCTTTCGGTACGGAACCCTAAAAAGCCTTTTCAAGTTAAGATTCTTAACTTCGTAGCACTATGGACTAGTTGCCTTGTTAATCGCCACTGCATGAGCTTTTTCATACTTTCTTCATAAAAAAAAAGGTGGTGAGACGACCAAGACGCATACCGCGAGGGTTGGATCGAGGTGGTGCTAGAAAAGGATGCCTGGAAGGATTTGGGGAGACCTTTGCTCAGCAGTTCCGGACAGCGTCCATCATCTGCCTAGCCTTTTCCCAACTGTGTTGGGGTCGGCTTCCAGTCTAACCGGATGCAACTGAGTAAATTTCACATGGAGCGACTGCCTATCTGACCTCCACAACCCAGTTATTGGGTAATACGAAACCCCTTGGTAAGACTGTTTGTCAGACTTCCGGGCTTCTGATGGCCCGTAACGATGGTCAAAGATCCACGAATTACAGCCGGGACCACCGGTTTAACGTGCTTTCCGAGACACGGAGGGATCTTGGTATGTAAAGACGGTCACCCATCCACGGACCGGCCGCGGCAACAGTGTGGACTAATTTAACAAATAACAGCCTGCCAGGGGGCTTACTCTCCAAACTAATTTTAATTCCAATGAAATGCCAATACGATTCCAATGTTAATTTTACAGTCACGTGATTCGGTACTCTTGAAAACAATATTGTCACCATTGAAATGAAATTGACATTGCTCCGCCATTATTTTGTTACACGTGAAGTTAGCTATGTTACGGGCTGCAATAGTGTGGTTCAACTCATTACGAAAAACCGGTAATAGGGCTTTAAAATGCTTTATCGTTTAAATATCAAGGCTAATAAATAAATATGATATAAATAGTTCTTTAATTGATTAATTATAAAGTATTAAATTCATTTAGGCGTAAGAAAACGAATAAAATCATAAAATTAAACATGACTTTGGCTTTATGGGGTAGGATCGTTGCCTACACTACTTACTAAAAAAAAAAAAAAGACTGCGAGTAAGTTCTCCAATTTCAAACATAAAGTCAAGTGGTTTTAGAAGTGAATTCGAAATGCAAGTTTGTTTGTTTATGACAAAATTCTTCGCGTTTGGTTATTTTTAGTAAGAAATAATTACTGTCCGCTAAGTTACTTAACTAATTAATATTACAGTTTTATACAAGTGGTACCAAGTAAATAGATATACAACTTCTTAGAGTAAGTAATGTTTTTGTGACGAACGCCGAACGTGTTTATGTGAATAGTGAACATGACTGAGTTATATACCAGTGAAGTGATAAATAAGTTAGAATATGTAAAAGTGATAGTTAGAATAGGATAGTTAAGACCCAAAAGTACCTAGCGTGGGCGTCGATATGTGCTAAGTACTGTTTTACTGAGTAAGTTTTAGATTTTCTATTTAAATTTTAAGTGTTTGTATTGTTCTAATTAGCTTTCTAACTGGTTTTTATTAATCGTTTTCGTATTAAAATCTGATATAGAATTTTTGATCATTTTAATGTACGAAGAAAAATGATAGAATAATTACGTAACTTGAAAACGAGGTTTTTTGTTTATAGGAATATTTGCGAGATTTTAGTGTCAAATGAGAGGATTATGTTTAAAACTAATATTCTAGTTTGAATTATGTAAATCGGTCTACGGGTTTTAGAGATAGAAAGAATTTTGTATAATGAAAACATGCCGAAGTCTGATTTTAGTAAGCTAATGTTCTAGAAAGTTTTTACTGTATAGAGATAGGATAAAAATGTTGTTATGTAATACGAAAGAGGAGTCAAATCCTTGCTCACTCCGTAATTTGCTTTAAATTCGTATTCATTCATAGAAAACGCTTTGTCCGTATAACGCATCATCCGACGCTCATCTCTTCTTTGTTTCAGTTGTTTTTTATGGGAATTACGTAAAAAACTCTATACTACTGCTTATCGTGCCATATTATAATCTTATAACCCACAAAAAATCACTTAAAACGCAAAACAATTTCTAAAAAGTTACACTTTTGTTATTGGAAAAATCACTATCAACAAACTATCCCAACACAATATTGACGCAATACACAGCTGTCAAAATACACTTAAGAGTACCGATTACCCCACGCCAAGCCCGTTCCCAATTCCACTTAGTTCCCCAAAATGGACACCCAATCTAAAAATCAATTGGCGCTAGCATCGAACTCAAGAGTACGAAACGTCACAATTCCAATGTCAATCTATCGGAATTAAACTCGAGAGTAAGCACCCAGTATGACCAGATGTATTAACGTAAACGAGGCAAAAGGAATATACAGGGTTATTTGAAAAACACCAAAAACCTCTTAAGAGGTATCAATGTAGGTACTCATCATTATGAACAACTTTTACTATGGGACCAAATCTGAAATCGCGAAAAAAAAATCAGCTGTTCCCTACATTTTGACGAGTTATACGTTTAATACGTTATATATTTCGGAAGTCGGTGCCCTTGGGTTCGCATTTTCGTTGTTTGCCTCCGACTTCCGAAA
Organism: Mesoligia furuncula; assembly: GCA_916614155.1. NCBI lineage: Eukaryota > Metazoa > Arthropoda > Insecta > Lepidoptera > Noctuidae > Mesoligia > Mesoligia furuncula. The sequence continues at coordinate 5,156,405 of OU744810.1, forward strand.
TTAAAGTTATTTTTCACTTTGTAGTGTCTTTTTTAGAAGTCGGTTGTTTTTTTTTTTTTTTTTGTAAAAATTATTTTATTTTTCACTTTTACGTTGTACTTACCACACACAAAATTGTATAATACTACTTGCTATGTAAATATCAGTGACTGTAAGTTATTATAACATCATCAATATAAACTAAGTGGCAAAAATACGTATTCTTGAAGCTAACTTAAAAACTACCCAAGCAAAGTTAATCATAGGAACTCCCCTGAGGCATACCCTATCCATTAAAAAAATAATTTTTGAAATCGATTCACAATTTCCTGAGATATCGCGTAACAAACATACAAACAAAAAACAACATACAGTCGAATTGAGAACCTCCTCCTTTTTTGAAGTTGGTTAAAAAATGATTCGTGGCAAAGACATTTCAAGGTGAGTATCCATCATCATCATCATCATTTCAGCCGAAAGACGTCCACTGCTGGACATAGGCCTCCCCCAAAAGGGGGGGTTTGCCATAATCGCCACGCTTGGCAGGCGGGTTGGCGATCGCAGTATAGTATGGTGGTGGAATGCATAGAGAACGCTGCTCCCCATTCTCCGGTACGCCCCTTAGTCGCCTTTTACGACACCCACGGGAAGTATGGAGTGGTGCTATTCTTTAAGTCCGGCACCACACAGACACCATCACACGTTAACATCACACCAGGTGAGTATCCATCGAGTTATTATCCCCTAGTACGGCAGCTCGTTACGGCGGCAAAATGTTACAGATGCAACACAGAACTGTGGCTGCGGACGCAAAATTTATGGACGATTGTGCAGCACAGTAAGCCGGGCTACAGATAGTTTATTTTTCAATTGTTACTTTTGTTTTTAAATAACTAGGAAGTGTAATTAAAGGGTTGTTTTGTTATTTTAATGGCAACTGTTAAAAATATTGCTCTGAAATAATATTGGTTCAAGTTTTGATTTGTTTTCAGTGTTTTTTTTGGGGTTCCGTTTCTAAAACTTGAAGGCGTTGATCTACCAATAATACCCCCGAAAGGTATTTTAACCAAAGTTAGGATGGAGCATCCTCTATCAATAGAAAACGAAAGGTTCCCGGGGCTTCTGCGGCCACCCCTCCACGCTCATCTGGGGAGCGTAGAGATGAAGAGTCTTTCCATACCCCTAGATACAATTTGCGTCCAAGGTACCACTTTACAAATAGATATTATCGTTCACCCAATGGACCCTGTTAATAAGGCGTCGCTGCTGGCCGTCTGTCACAGGGCTGTATCTTTGAACCATAAAAGGTAGACACTTGAAATTTCCACAGAGTATGTACTACTATTATTATTATTATTATGAGCCTGTTATGTCCCACTGCAGGGCAAAGGCCTCCCTTCCACCTTTCCATTTTTTCCTGTCTCTTGCTATATCTGGCCAATCCTACACACTACTAAGGGCGCTATAACAGCACATAATAAAAATAAAATGTAGTTAAAGATTAAAGGGGCCCCACCACAATAAACGTGTTATTATACTATCATAAAAAAAAATCGTAGTGTTGAATATTTTAGGGTGATCCGGAACCCATAATTTATTTTCGACTCGCACTTGGCTGCTTTTGTAGTAATACCGAACGTAGTATCTCATTATCCCAAACTTCAAATGTCAAATGTTCGACTCTAACATTTATAACTATTTCCAAACAATAATAAATGATACCGTTAGTTTAGCAGTTAGGTATCTGAAAGTTAACTGAACAAAAACAATACTTGTTACTGTGAAAATTTAAGTAGTTCAGAGACTAAAGTTAGTCTAAATTTCCCTGGTGAAATATTCCGAAACAGTGTTTGGCTTAATAGTCGATTCGCACGAATTTACTCGTTCGAAAGGTGCGAATCGTCACTTCTAAATATTTTTTCTTTCTATGGGCGACTCACACGAAGTTAATTTATTTGTAGGCGAAACGACAACAACGTGTAGCTACTTTTTGTTAACTTCATTGCATAAAATTCACAAATAATTAACTTCGTGCGAATCGACTACGAAGTCAAGTATTTTCGGAATATTCCAATGCCAATTAATTAAGGGGCTTACAGGACAAAAACGCAAGTTTTAGAAACAATAAAAGTATATGATCGACTGCAGTAAACAAAATCAGAAAAATATATGATATTCTTCAGGATATATGCTAGGTAGATAGTGTATTGAAAACATAATACAACTAATTTGATACGATAGAAAAAAATCATGAAGATACCTCTAAAAACTTTTTTTTTACAATATAAACCATAATAATATACATACAATCATTCTGTTTTATTGTCAGATTATTCTACAAGCCACATACTAAAATACTAGTGTTTTAGTTTTTTAGTCCAAACGCAGATTTTTGTAATTAAATAATTGCTTCATATTTTGCAATAAATTACCTGCGTTGAGTCATCGCGCTTCTCTTTCTTTTCTATGCAGTCCGACAGTGACCGCGATTTAGGTCATGTAAGCCCCTTAATTATATATAACACATAGAGAATTGAACTGTTATTCAAACTAGTCAACGAGAGAATAACAAATTCATGACGATCGATGGAATAGTGAGAAATAATGTGACTTTTATATAAATTATCCAAAAGTTTGAATCATCGCTTTTGACGAAGGCAATTAGGCAACTTAGTTTAAATTATATTTAACCGCTTGTGTGCGGTAATTACAGACACAATTAAAAAGCCATTGTGTCTCGCGTAGATCTACGTTCCGGCAGACTAAAGGTTAATAGAAGTTTTAAATAAGTGGGGTAATTGGGTAACAACATTCATTGCGTTATTTACGTTGTTGAGCAGACTTTAGGAGGATATGTAGCAATGGATTAGAAATATCCTTTGAAATGATTCAGATTGTGATTAATATTGTGTTTCGCAATTAGGGTGCTGATAGGAAACCTAGAGAACACAGTAGTATTTTTTTCAATACCTATATTGAATAGTTATTTGACTGTGTAAGATAACTATTCAATTTAGATACTGAAAAATGCTACTGATTTCTCTCAATTTGTTTGTGTGTTTTTCTTTCAGTCGTTACGGGTAGTCAGAAGCCCGAAAGTCTGACAACCAGTCTTACCAAGCGGTATCGTATTACCCAGAAACTGGATTGTGGAGGTCAGATAGGCAGTCGCTCCATGTAAAACACTGGTATTCAGCTGCATCCGGTTAGACTGGAAGCCGACCCCAACATAGTTGGGAAAAGACTTCGTGTGCTTTAGTTTGTTAGTGTAATTATAATGTGTGTATGTATTTATAGTATTTTTAAGTTGTATTCATATTGTATTGTATGTGTTTTATATGGGCCTTGATGCCTGAAATAAATGGATAATACATATAAAATTCAAAGTCCTGACTGACTGACATATATCAACGCACAGCCTAAACCACTGGTCCTAGAGACATGAAATTTGGAGTGTGTGTTCTTTGTGAAGAGAAGGTATCCGGAAAACCCTTTCTTAGTGACAGGGTTTTCCGAAATTCCACCCCTAAGAGGATGAATGGGGGGAGGGTGAAATTTCACGCGGACGAAGTCGCGGGCAGAAGCTAGTAATAATAATAAAAGGCTAGGCAGATGATGACTGTGTAAGATAAACTGTTAAACACGATTTTTTTTCTCTACGCTAATTGGAATTTTCTGGAACTACCAATCGGATTTGAAAAATCCTTTTTGCACTTGTTAGCATAATTCTAGAGGAAGGCTATAGGCTATTTTACATCACGCTACGACCCTTAGGAGCCGTGCAAAAAGAAAAAATACAGAAACAGCGCTAAGCGAATATGAATCAATACCACGGGCCGCGGGTGGATTTTATATAACAGGGCCTCAAGTCTGCTATTACAATAGTGTCAGAATGGTCTATCATTGGTTTCATAATAAAATTGTTGATTTTGACAAGTTTGGTAATCTACTAATATAATGGCGTCATTATGACTTTCCAATGGTCAACACTCCATTGAAAGAAATGGCATAGAATGGTAATCTCGTACATAGCGACAAATAAATTACCTAAAATAGAATAAATAAACTGCTAAAATTTTGACAATTCCTTTGATCAGTGACCTACCATTAGAACGTCATTGTGCAGTCATTGTTTTTAATTAGTTACGAGTATCGTATATTTTCTGTGCCATTGACCGACCAATGATCGACCATTATGAATTTAGCAGATTACGAACTTTTAGCAAAATGACAATGGGATCCTGTTGGAATGATGAATTTATAAAAATAGCAGACTTGGGAATTGAACTGTCATTCAAACTACGAGTACCTAATAAAAAATTCATGATGAAAGATGAGTAGTGAAAAATAATAAAACTTTTAAGTATATAAATTATCCGCTAATTTGAATCCTGTCGCTTCTGACATCAAAATTCAAAGCATTTATTTCAAACTAGCCGCGCCCCGCGGTTTCACCCGCGTATGTGTCGATCCCGTCAGAATATCGGCATAAAAAGTAGCCTATATGTTAATCCAGGGTGTCGGCTACCTCTATACAAAATTTTATCAAAATTGGTCCCGCCGTTTGAGCGTGAAGATGTAACAAACATATAAACTTACACACACACCCCACACACACTCACAAACTTTCGCCTTTATGATATTAGTGTGATAGGCACATAAAAGGCACTTTTGAACATCAAAAATTACAATAAAATAGAATTGATTTTAGTCGCCCCTTCCGAAGGGTAATTTTTGATTGGAACTAGAACTTTTAAATAAGATGGGAAAACAAGTTACAGGCATGTGTGCCCGCTCTACTCTCCAGGGAATGAGGAGTCGCAATGTGACAGTAAAATTGCACTGTGTATTAATTTGAATGTGCAGGTTACCTGTTTTTAGGGTCGTTCCTACAAGGAACCCTTATAATTTCGTCATGTCCGTCTGTCTGTCTGTCTGTCCGAGGTTTTTCTAAGAGACCGTTAGTACTAGAAAGCTGTAATTTTGTAGGAGTGCGTATATCAATTACGCCGACAAAGTGGTAAAATAAAATTTTGGTAAATATTTTTTTTTTAGGGTAGCTACCCTACATGTGAAGTGGGGATGAATATTTTTTTCGTCGTCTTCCCCATCGTGTGGGGTATCGTTGAATAGGTCTTCTAAAATGACTTGGGGGTTGCTCAAAATATTTTTCGATTTAATGCTCCATTTACGAAATATTAAACTTTAAAGTGCAAATTTTTGTTCCAGTAGGGCGTCCCCCCCCTTCTAAAACCTAAACTGCTGGCTTGAAAAATCTGGAAAAATTCACGATGATAGTGCATTTCATGTACTTTAATAGAAAAGTATAGCGGTTAAGATAACTTTATTAGTTTAGCAGTAATAGTCGTTGAACTTGGGTGTTGGATAATTTTGTACCAAATACAAAATCCTTAGCATTAATCCTTTAAAGTGACTAAGATGAAGTAGTTGCTTGTTTATAACGGGTAAAGAGTTGCATTGAAAAGCAAAATATGTTTTTTTTTGTACTTATTCAGAATAAAGAACAACAGAATCGTACTACATTGTGATAACGGGCTACTACGGAACCCTACACTGTGCGTGACCCGACACGCACTAGGCCGGTTTTTACCCATATTTTTATTACTAAATGAATGCTAGCTCAATAATTTAAGAATCAACTTTTAATATTCCTTTCGCCGTTTATTGGTCATAAAACTAGCTTTATAGGTGACCTATATTTCCAGTCCATATATCCTGGTAAACGCTAAACGTAACACTTTGATGGTTCACTGGCTGTCTCCTAAACTACTATTACCTAGCTAGGCACTGTCGCATGTAACGTGTATCGATATGTGGTACGGCTAACATGCACACAACTACCAGGAATACATGTAGTAGAGGCGTGGGCTGTATAACCTATAAACCACAGTACCAGAACATCGTGGAACGGCGTGGAAATATGGCTATACAAACTAAGATTCGTTTGTCATTTAGCAATAACAGAAGACGAACTAGCAGGGGATCTTGGAGTGGTGGGGGATTCAGGGGATCAGACCCAATGATATTATAAGTGTAATTAGACCGGAATAACTCGAATTAATTGAGCATTTAAGCATGAGACAAATACACCCATTGATGATGGTGACTTACTTGGTACGACCAAGTAAGTCATAAATCAAATAGTACGTAATCAAATAAAAAAAAAATAGTAATCATCAATAGCTGCCTTTTATTTCAGTTTATGCAGTTAAGTTCATTTTCATTATCTATACATATAATAAATCTGTAGAAGGGTCAATTCTGTACATTGAAAATATTGAAAAAATAAATAGGGGGGGGGGTGTTGCTCGATCGATACCAAACTCAAATATGTGATTAAAAAAATTTTTGTCTGTCTGTCTGTCTGTCTGTCTGTATATGCAGGCATCACGTGAAAACTAACGGTTCGATTTCGATGAAACTTGGTATAATTATACCTTATTATCCTGGGCATAAAATAGGATACTTTTTATCCTGGAAAAATACGTAGAAAAAAAAATCTTATTTTTCGGTTTTATTCATAGACGTTGTTCTGTAGAACCGCGAACACACGTTGCATTACCCGTAGTGGATAATTTTCCATTTCAATTTAAGAGAATACAGTTTCCTGGAGCTTTGTGTTACGCCATGACAATAAATAAGGCTCAAGGTCAGACCCTAGGAGTTGCTGGCGTAGATCTTACCGCGGGTTGTTTTTCACACGGGCAACTTTACGTAGCTCTTTCCCATGTGAGCAGTCCAAGAAATCTTCATGTTCATATTCCGGACGAGCTCACTAACAATGTTGTGTATGCTGAAGCTCTCAATTAACTTTCTGTCGCATTGTCACGATCACTTTTTTATTATTGCAAACTTTTCGTCATTGTCAGTAATTTACTGCTACATGCTACTTATCAAGGTCGGAATTACTATGAAAAAAATACTTACTACACAACGCGAGCTCAACAGCAGTAGCTCAATAGAGGGATCTCCTTAATTAATATAGGCTTAGCCGTATTTGGGTCCAATAGATATTTATAAGATGTCATTGTCAGAGTTACTCAAAATGGAGAAATAAACCATCCACGCGAAGACCGACATCCGCGCGGACGGAGTCGCGGGCGGAAGCTATTTATAATAAGTTACCCAAAAGTTGGAGGGAGCTAAATAATTTACATTTGAAAAATCAACTAAAGTCATATCCAATTGACAAAGCTTACTATAATATTAATGAATTTCTGACAGAAGAATTTATATTGACATAGATTTTGATGCATTATTATTTATTTTTCTAAAATTGACGTTTATAATTATTTTTTGTATACAAATTCACATAACATTAATGTTTTTGAAAGTTGCCAAGTGTTGACATATTAGTGCTCGTGACTGTACTGCCGTATTTAGGGTTAAATTAAATTAGTTAGCGAAACTCCGTAGAAGTGATGGGTATCGATATCTAAATACGACAAATTAAAAATATTTTAGGGTCAACGACCGTTAATTGTGTTGTTACTTGAAGTATGAGAAAAAAAAACAGTGGCACTCCGGGAGTACCGACAGAAGTGAAAACAAAACACAAACAGAATACTTTGCCATCACTCACTGACATATCGTATATTTATTAAAACCGAGTACATCCCGAGGACAGCCGAACACATCCGAAGCGGGTATTTTTTTAATCGTCTTATAAACAAAATACGCGCGGTGTCGCTTACGGTAACAGTGGCGTGAGTTCAACGCGCCTAAAGAAGATTTCACTTCAAAAACTCATCAAATTAATCTATATTTGTTTGATCATGTTTAGATACTTACTATCACGTCTGCGGAGTTTCGCTAGCTAACTGAATTTGGCTCTGTATACATCAAAGTCAACAAAACGCAATAAAAATACTTAGGTTTCTCTTTTTATTAAATACAGGGTTATTGGTAAAACATTAACAACCTCTAAAGAGGTCATTGTACTTATCATTATGAACAACTTTTACTATGGAACCAAACCTGAAATCGCGAAAAAAACGAACATAAATGTAGCTAGGGAACAGCTGTTTTTTTTTTTTGCGATTTCAGGTTTGGTCCCATAGTAAAAGTTGTTCATAATGATGAGTTCAATAACCTCTTAAGAGTTTGTTAATGTTTTACCAATAACCCTGTATATGCTAGATAGCTAGTGTGTTGAAAACATAATACAACTAATTTGATACGATAGAAAAAAATCATGAAGATACCTCTAAAAACTTTCATTTTACAATAAAAACCATACTACATACAATCTCATATTCAGATTATTCTACAAGCAACATACTAAATACTAGTGTGTAATTTTTAGTCCAAACAATAGCTTTTTTGTACCTAATTGAATAACTGCTTCTTATTTTGCATGTGTGTCATTGCGCTTCTCTTTCTTTTCTATGCAGTCCGACAGTGACCGCGCTTTCAGGTCATGTAGGTAAGCCCCTTAAACAGTGGGCAAACTTTTTATTCCCAAACCTCAGTATTTTTCACAACCCGTCGGCTAACCGCCGAAAGGGTGCGTTACCGCGCAATGCCGCCGATTTCATTTCCGTTGGGAAATGCGAGAGATAGCGGCATGTCGGGCGGGTAGCTCTCTCATTATGTCTGCGACGAAAAAATTCGAATACACACAAAGCTTTTACATTGACCTTCACAGTATCCGAACACGGCGGAAGGATTATGAATTCACGGTTTTTTGTAACATGTTTTGGGTCGTTTATGTGAGTTTGTTGTTTTATTCCTATGAACAGAATTTACGTATAAAGCATTGTTTTCGAAAAAACGGTTTCATTTTTGTCCGTCCGCTGTGTATTTTATTAATTAATTGCAGCGGTTATGGATTAGCAGGTACCAGGCAATCAGGAACAATAATCGGCTGGATTGTTCGGTACACGATAGCACATGCGAGCCATAAATAAGGCTTGTTGTCCAAGCCGAACAACATGCGATACGGGCAATCCTGCCTGCGTTCGTGTTTGCCTGTAAATGTATGTAAACCCTAACCCTACCCTACCTATTGTAGTACAAAAACGGACAATGATGCCAGATGATTGGAATACGAAGATGCTTTTTATTTTATCTCTGTTATAATTACTTTTTTTTTTTAATCATTTGCTTACTTTGTAAAGTATTATATTATTCTATTTATTGTGAATGTTAAGACGACGTGGGTCATTTTATTTATTATTCTCTCTGTTCTGTTAGTTTTTTTTTTCATGGTCTGGCAGTTTGAGTAATTTATGTGACCTACCCAAATGTCCTTTTTTCGGTATTGTTCGTCGAATCGTTGAGCTCCTTAAGTCTTGAGTTGAGCTGCCCTATTTCTGTGCACTGACTGGACAGGTCCTCTCAATCTGTGTGGTTCTTTCCTCAAAAGATCATCTCAGACATCGATCTACATGGTCTTCATATAACCTGACCAAGATTATGTCTGGACTTTAACAGAGACTGTGACCTCTGAGTTTGTCTCAGAGGTCACAGTCAGAAACACACAACCATCACAGTATAGAAATAGCAATTGATAAAAATAGGCACACATATTTCTGTTCAACGAAACGTTACCTAATTGAAGCTAAGGAAGTTCATAAGATCTTTTCTACAAATAAAAACTTTTTAACAAAAAAAAAAACCGACTTCCAAAATAAACAATACACGGTTTTTTTTTGTAAAAAGTTTTTATTTCTCGCTTTTCAGTGGGTCTGTTTATAATGTATCTAAGTTACAATAGCCTAATATCAACTTGCCCATCGCCTTTTACAAAATATCGCTTTTCCCTATGCAGGGACGTTAATTGTTGGAGGGAGAGGGAGGAGTTCTCCTAGTATTCCACCATCAGCTTATGCTCGTCACAATGCGAATAGTGAAATGGATCACTATTCGCATTGTGACGAGCATAAATTGCTTAGCAACCATATTAAAGTAATCGAATCGCAACCCGTGAAATACTTATTATTGCGTAGTTCCGTTGGCCATCTGTGGTCTTCTTCATCAGTTCCACATCACCAAATGGTAGTTTCCGAGAGCAAATGCACGAGTTACTATAAAAAAATACCCAAATCGCTATAGCTTTGCCTATAAAATTTGAGGGTTTCCCTCGATTTCCATGGGATCGTCTCATCAGATTTCAACTTGAAGATAATGGGACCACCTCGAAAGTATAACCTTTCAAACAAAAAACGAATTTTGAAAATCGGTCCACAATTGGCGGAGTAATCGCGTAACAAACACACAAAAAAAAACATACCGTCGAATTGAGAACCTCCTCCTTTTTTGAAGTCGGCTAAAAAAAATAAAAAAATACAACCGAATTGAGAACCTCCTCCTATTTTTGAAGTCGGTTAAAAATAATGAAAAACTTGCGACGCCATGCGCCAATACAAACAAAAAACTTCGAAACAAAAATCAGACGGTCTTTGAACGAAACAGGAAGAAAATTAATTATGGTTGTAGTTCAGGAAACAATGTTGAAGCACTAAGGCGGCATGACCACTTGGGAAAAATGTACGCATTTGCCTATAATATTTGAGGAGTTCCCTCAATTCCTCATAGATCCCATCATCAGATTTGGATTTTGATAAAAATGGAACCAATCTAGAAGCATATCCTTTTAAATAAAAAATTTTTTTTCCAAATCGGTTTATAAATGACGGCGTAACAAACAAATAAATAAAACCTTTTTACAAAAAAAAAAAACAACCGACTTCCAAAAAAACACTACAAATTGAAAAATAACTTTAATTTCGGAAGTCGGTGTCTTTGGTTCCGCATTTTCGTTTATTGACACCGACTTTTTAGTGGGTCTGTTTGTAAATTATCTAAGTTACAATAGCCTAATGTCAACTGCTCATCACTTGTTACAAAATATTGCTTTTCCCGATGTTGGGATGTTAATTGTTGAGGAATTCTCCTGGTAAGAACCAGGAGAACTCCTCAACAGCCACTCACCATACGCATTGTGACGAGAATAAATTGCTTAGCAACCATTAAAATATCGAATCGCAACCCGTGAAACAATTTGTCATTGAGTAGTTCCAATGGCCATCTGTGGTCTTCTTCATCAGCTCCACTTTACTAAATGATGATTTCCGAGAGCAAATGCTCAAGTTATTTTAAAAAATACCCAAATCGTTATAGCTTTGCCTATAAAATTTGAGGGTTTCCCTCGATTTCCATGGGATCGTCTCATCAGATTTCAACTTGATGATAATGGGACCACCTCGAAAGTATACCCTTTCAAACAAAAAACGAATTTTGAAAATCGGTCCACAATTGGCGGAGTAATCGCGTAACAAACACACAAAAAAAAAACATACAAAAAAACATACCGTCGAATTGAGAACCTCCTCCTTTTTTGAAGTCGGCTAAAAAAAATAAAAAAATACAACCGAATTGAGAACCTCCTCCTATTTTTGAAGTCGGTTAAAAATAATGAAAAACTTGCGACGCCATGCGCCAATACAAACAAAAAACTTCGAAACAAAAATCAGACGGTCTTTGAACGAAACAGGAAGAAAATTAATTATGGTTGTAGTTCAGGAAACAATGTTGAAGCACTAAGGCGGCATGACCACTTGAGAAAAATGTACGCATTTGTCTTATAGTCAGTAGTCAGCCCGGCTGTGAGAGGCACTTTGAGTGATTAATGAGTTCAGATGGAAAAGCTAGACCTTTATTTATATCTTATGTTCGAAGAGTTGAAAGATCTGGGAAAACTGGGAATAATGTTTTATGGAGATCATTTCGTCGGCTGCCGTCTGCTGGGATATGAATCATAAATTCGTACTGTATATGTGGAAAGCTTTGAGTGAGTAGTGTATATGTGTATAATTATCATGATTTCATATTATTTCGTAATTATTACATGTATATGCGTAAAGTATGATAAAAACATGAAACGCGTGTGCTTATTATGAATGTAAATACACTAGTGTTAAGAGTTGTGTATGAAAGTACTAACAAAATGGATTTTATGATCTGAAAATAAATAAATGATGATGACGATGATGATGGCAATAGGAATTAGGAAATAAGTGTGGTTTTCAAGTTTAACAGTTACAGTGATTGTAATTACATGTATATGCGTAAAGTATGATAAAAACATGAAACGCGTGTGCTTATTATGAATGTAAATACACTAGTGTTAAGAGTTGTGTATGAAAGTACTAACAAAATGGATTTTATGATCTGAAAATAAATAAATGATGATGACGATGATGATGGCAATAGGAATTAGGAAATAAGTGTGGTTTTCAAGTTTAACAGTTACAGTGATTGTATTCACAAGGCAGATGTGATTGGAAACGTGGAGCGCCCTAGAAGGACATCCATACTAATATTATAAATTCGAAAGTAACTCACTCTGTCTGTCTGTATGTTACCTTTTCACGCCTAAACCAGAGAACGGATATCATTAAAATTTGGCAGATAGATAGATTGCATCCCGGGGATATAGGATAGTTAGGGACATAGGATAGTTTTCATCCCGATATTCCCACGGGATCGACACTTATGCGGGTGAAATCGAGGGGCGCTGCTAATGATATTTATGTAAGGTCCCATTAAAATAGATGGGCAAACTTTTAGAAATCATTCAGACCACCAAAATAAGGACGATGGTAAAAAAATATATAAGAAATACGTATAGATACTTACAAGAGAAATAATCAGCTAACGAAAATACATTAATGTGCCGGCAATTTATTATTTTAGGTCAAAATAAAATCACTTTTTTCAGTGTTTTTTTTTTGCTTGGATATCTTTAGTCAGACGAACTGAGCGCTGTGTTAAAATTTGTCCATCTATTTTAATGGGACCATGTATATGGTGAACTTATTGGCTTTCTTCAGAAAGGAGCGTAGTACTCGCAAACGGCGTATAATCGTATTTTCTTTCTTTCTTTCTATATATGACCAAAATGGTAGGTACCTACTTGGAATGGCTTTTATTTTGACAGTTCAACAACATTCATTGCTTTAATTACGTTGTTGAGCAGACACATTTCTCGCACATAAGAGGCAATGGAACAGCAATATCCTTCAAAATGTTTCAGATGGTGATTGATAGTGTGTTACGCAATTAGGGTGCAGATGTATGAACGTAAACGAAGTAAATGGAGTGTGTTAGGCCTCTGCCTCGAATCAAGCGGGCAGCGAGGCGGCGGCGCGGCGTTGGCGGCGCGGGTACGCAGACCCGTTCTCAAAACCAGCGAGCAGATCGCGCGGCACTATAGCGCCGTAGTGTTGTGTTCGTGGTTGTGTCGTCGAGGTATTTGTCTTTATTCGCGAACGAAATGTCTGAAAAACGGCGATAACATCTTTTTGATTCAAAAATCAATCACAAAAATCACTGGATTCACTCTGGTCACTGGATTGCACCGCTCGTTGCCCGCTCCCGCGCCGCTCTTTTCGAGGGCCGGTCCATTTGATTTTACGCATTAGATCCTGCCGCTCCCGCGCCGCCGCCACCACCCCGCTGCCCGCAAGATTCGAGGCAGAGGCCTTAGGATCATCAGGATCGAAGCAGATGGCGTTCTGAAGTTTCTGCCCTACCCCCATGGGCACAAACGCGAGTTTATGTATGTGCAGTTGCGCTAATTCACCACATAAAACCTCCACACTTAACTAAGTGGCATAAAACCTCCTTCTACAAAATTAAAAAAACTAGGTGTGTTCCCATTCCCGTTTGTCGCTAAAATAAATAAAGGCTAAAAAAAGAACAGGAAAATACACAAAAAGCCCTCTGATTGTAAAACGGTAATTACGGTGAGTTGTTTGTACGTTCAACATTGCTAATTACGAGTCGTCATATACGGGCGGTTCCACGAAAATAAAAGAAACTTAATTCAAAATGTGTTTAACGAAGCTTCCGTTCTACTTTTTTTGTTACTTTATTTATAAAGGTTGCAAGTTTTCTAGGAAATAACGTTCTCTGTTAAATTGTGCTTCTCGCATTGTGATTATTTTTCTAATAATATATCATTATAATCTCTTAAGATTAATAATTCTTCTCTTTTGTCTTCTGTAAAAGAACTTTTGCGTATATACGGTGTTATTGGTAAAACATTAACAACATCTTAAGAGGTCATTGTACTCATAATTATGAACAACTTTTACTATGGGACCAAACCTGAAATCGCGAAAAAAAATCAGCTGTTCTCTACATTTTGAAGAGTTATACGAACATAAATGTAGGGAACAGCTGTTTTTTTTTTTTAGGGTATACTATAACGGCCCCGACTTACGGGTTGCAACTTGCAGGTCGTGAGTTCAAACCTAGACAGGTGATTTACTTTATTTATCACCACTGCTCTCAAAACTGTGAAGGAAATCATCGTGAGGAAACCGGCATGTCTTAGAACCTAAAATTCGAAGACACGTGACATCCACCAACCCTCACTGGGCCCGCATGGTGGTGGATTATGGCCCACTTCCTCTCGTAGAGAGGAGGCCTGTGTCCCAGCAGTGGGAACATTATTGGATGATTATGCTATGCTTGACGCATTACGACATCGCATCGCATTGTGACGCATACTTTCTCCCAAATTGTTATTTTTAACCCCCGACGCAAAAACGACGGGGTGTTATAAGTTTGACGTGTCAGTGTGTGTGTGTGTCTGTCTGTGGCATCGTAGCACCCGAACGGATGAGCCGATTTTGATTTTGTTTTTGTTATATTTTTTGTTTATGTTTTTGTTTTTATGCGTCATGTTTGACGCAAATAAATGTATTTTCTTTCTCTCTTTCTTTCTTTCTTATGCTAATCACAATGAATTGCAGGTAAATCATGTTCATATGATGCGACTGGGATTGATTGCTATGTACCCGACATGATTTTTCGTTGATAAAATATTGAAATGGTTTTATTTTGAACGAGTTGGCTTGAATATTATAGTGGCATCATTGATGAATGATTGCCACTGATATGTGCATGTTGTGAATTGTTTTACATAGGTACAATATAGCACATAGTGATGAGTTTATTTTGATTCTCATTTTGCAATTGTAATAATTTACTGTAGATACTCATGAAATATGCAGGAATAGCCGCAGAATCGTTTGCCTTTTATATATTTTATGTTCATTGTAGTTTATGTTAATCGGCTGAAATGGTGACTATCCAGCTGAAAGTCTATGGTTGTTAGGGTTCCGTACCCAAAGAGTGCCAACGGGACCCTAGGCTATTACTGAGCATCCGCTGTCCTTCCGTCCGTTCCACCATCAGTCTGTCAGCAGACTCTCAACCTCTCTACTCTCACACTCTCTGTATCTCATGAACCGTAATAGGTAGACAGTTGAAATTTTCACAGAATGTGTTAGAACAAAATATAATAGAAAGAAAATAAAGTTGTAAATTAAAGGGGGTCCATACCAGAAGCGTGTTTTTTACGGTTTTTTATTTTGTGGTTAGGAACTCTTCATGTGCGAGTTCGACTCACACTTGGCCGGTTTTTTATACGAACAAACATGACAGCTTTTATTTTACGTTTCAAAATTATTCCCTAGCATGGAATTAGTATGTTATATCTTGCTTATTCCCTGGCATGGAATTAGTATGCTATATCTTGCTTCCTAGAGCAATATTAATGGTGATGATTGACATAAACATCGAACTGCTTCGCAACATTGATATAACCCGAATCCGATAAATCAGTGAGTAGTATCTATAAAAAATATGTGTAAACGAAGGAATGGAGGGGAATAAAAATCGTTATCGTTTTTATGGCCACTGGTTCGGAAATCACATCGATGTCGATATCAAATGTGATAAATTCTCTTACTTATCAGTTACCAGAAGTATGTCTGATGATTGCATTTTTTATAGGGTTTCCTATATCATCATCTGCCTAGCCTTTTCCCAACTATGTTGGGGTCGGCTTCCAGTCTAACCGGATGCAGCTGGGTTTCCTATATAATAATCATATATCCTACTATCCTACTTCCTACTTATATCACACTAATATTATAGAGGCGAAAGTTTGTGAGTGTCTTTATATGTTTGTTACTTTCTTCACGCTCAAACGGGTGGACCAATTTTGATAAAATTTTGTATGGAGGTAGCTGGCACCCTGGATTAACATATAGGCTACTTTTTATCCCGATATTCCTACGGGATCGACATTTAAGCGGGTGTAACCACGGGGCGCAGCTAGTAATATTATACATATAGGCGAAAGTTTGTGACAATGGATGGATGTTTGTTACCCTTTCACGCAAAAACTACTGAACGGAATTTGATGAAACTTTACAGTAATATAGCTTATGCATCAGAATAACACATAGGATAGTTTTTATCCCGATACTTCCACGGGATCGACACTTATGCGGGTGAAACCGCGGGGCGCTGCTAGTGGGTAGGTATATAAGTGAAGGTTTCTTCGGTCAGTATCATCATTCTACAGCCCTTAGGCCAATTTATTTGAGGCCCAAACTTTTTGAATGCCCCGTTGTTCTCGTGGTCGCGAGCGCGACTGCTGTGCGTGGGGTCCACTGGGTTCGATTCCTAGGTCGGACAAAGTGTTATTCGGTTTTTCCATTAGGAAATTCTCATTAGCAGCCTGGAAATTCGAATTTGGTATGGTGGTGTGATACCCCCGTGCCTCGGAAAACACGTAAAGTCGTTGGTCCTCTGATCTCTCTCCGGTCGTGTCGGATTGCTGTCCATTCGAACTATGAGAGTAAAGGAACAGAGAGTCCATCTGTGTTTGCGCAGACACTCGTGCACTATAATATCTCTTGCGTAACTGGCTAATCTTGAGATGGACCACCATGTCCGAAATCTTGAGATGGACCACCATGCCCAAAATCTTGAGATGGACCACCATGCCCAAAATCTTGAGATGGACCACCATGCCCAAAATCTTGATATGGACCACCATACCCAAAATCTTGAGATGGACCACCATGCCCAAAATCTTGAGATGGACCACCATACACAAAATCTTGAGATGGACCACCATACCCAAAATCTTGAGATGGACCACCATGCTCAAAATCTTGAGATGGACCACCATGCCCAAAATCTTGAGATGGACCACCATGCCCACAATGTTGAGATGGACAGTAGGATATTATTGGGCATTCTACCCCACCTTCCGTTCCATCGGCTCACTCCGTTCGCCTCGTCACTCTCGGTGGAGTAGAATGCCCAATAATATAAATGAAAAATATTTGTTCGGCGCCTATTCCACCCGATGGAACCCAAGGTGGAGTAGAATGCTCAATGATATAAATGAAAAATATTGGTTCGACGCCTATTCCACCCGATGGAACCCAAGGTGGAGTAGAATGCTCAATGATATAAATGAAAAATATTGGTTCGGCGCCTATTCCACCCGATGGAACCCAAGGTGGAGTAGAATGCTCAATGATATAAATGAAAAATATTGGTTCGGCGCCTATTCCACCCGTTGGAACCGAAGGTGGAGTATGAATTCCTACATAGTGCAGTAAAATACTGGTTCGGCGCCTATTCCACACCAAAATGTGCGCACCGTGACTTACAGCTTATTCAAGTACGTACGATGACTATAAACCTAGCCCCCTAGTTATCCTAACGCCCTAGCCTACTATACAAACCACACCAAACGTAGGTTACGTTGGTTTTACGTGAGGGAAGTCTGTTACAAGGAAACCTACGGTAACAGACGGAACTTGGGTAGGAATAGGGATTTGTGTACGTCGTGCAATGTACACAGGAAATGGTTTTCTCACCGCCGATCCCACAGACTCATAGGATCGATGACGGCTAAAGGTGTCTTGGCCACAGTGAGAGGAACACTTTACTTCTAAAACTCAATAATAACTTACCGTGTAACCGTTATTTTAATTAAGTCATGCAGTCGACACTAGTTGAATTAGTAACAAATAAGGGCGGTCACTGCTTGAACCGTTAGCCTAAAATTCAGGACAGATTGTCTCATGTCTCTTCACAGAGCAAGAAATAACATGCACTTATAGGCACACGTATATTCTATTTCTATGACCCCAGATTGGGCACCAAGGACATCTGAACTTTAGGATATCGTAAACATTAAACTAACATTTGGGACAGATTGTCTCATGTCTCTTCACAGAGCAAGAAATAGCATGCACCTAATGGCACACACACATTCTATTTCTATGGTCCCAGATTGGACACCAAGGACATCCAAATGTTAATTTAATTAACTCATACAGCGGACACTAGCTTACATGTTAACAAATAAGGGCGGTCACTGCTTGAACCGTTAGCCTAAAATTCAGGACAGATTGTCTCATGTCTCTTCACAGAGCAAGAAATAACATGCACTTACAGGCACCGTATATTCTATTTCTATGACCCCAGATTGGGCACCAAGGACATCTGAACTTTAGGATATCGTAAACATTAAACTAACATTTGGGACAGATTGTCTCATGTCTCTTCACAGAGCAAGAAATATCATGCACCTAATGGCACACACACATTCTATTTCTATGGTCCCAGATTGGACACCAAGGACATCCAAATGTTAATTTAATTAATTCATACAGCTAACACTACCTTACACGTTAACAACAACTAGACACTGGTTGTCTGCTGTTACTCTGCGTTGCGCTTGGATTTAGATTAAGATGCTTTCGCACTGATACCTTCGAAACGGTTCGTGCGCCGTCCCGTAGTTACTTATTGTGTCATACTCTATGTAAACCACCTGACGACGGCGTCGGATCGACGATCGTGATGAGCTTTCACGGTACAGGTGTAAGTGATTCTTTAGAATCCCCAAGATTGCAAAATTGCATTATTCAAATTTGTAATGTTCGAACTTTGTTTCACACGGTGTATGTATGAGTCATTTCTATGTATTAATCAATTGCAATGTAAGATGATCGCCATGCATGTTGCAGTCTCTGATTAAAATTGGTCTTTTATAGGATTTTCTAATGCAATTAATTGAAATAGAGGACGACCCTATACCAGTTTTTATAACTTTGCTAATTATTTTATAATGTTTCTTATTAAATTGTTAGTTCTATCAATCTAGGAATTGTTTGAAAGATGAATCTTAATATCAGTATCTACGGAACCTTTGCATGAAATGATTTAAAAGTTCGTTAGTTGTTAGATGATACCTACTGAACCTTTGCATGAAATGATTATAAAAAGTTCGTTTTAGTCGTTAGATGATATTACTTATTACTAATGTCAAGTTTTACTGCAGCATATTTATATGAGTGAACTAACTTTTTGACGCGAGTTCGTCTACATGGATTATTCTGCACAGTTAATTTTTCAGGATATTTTTCTTTCAGCCCGTTTTAGCTTGCGTCTTTGAAAAAATATTTGTTGTTTAGATAAGATGATTCTTAAAATCAATATGCTTAAGTCTTCATTTTTAAAGCAAATAGTTTTGCTTGACATGTTTATAAACAAAAATTAGTAGTTGTATGAATTATACCAATTTTGAGTTTAATTGCAGCATAATTGTAAATTATTTTTTAGCACAAATAAGTTCCCATAGTATTAAGTTCACATAGATTTGCATAAATTATATATAGGATGTTTTTCACGATTTACGTTGTCTTTAAAACTGTTTTAATATTATAGTATTTGTGTTGGCATGCGAATTTTATAATTATCATCACATAGCCACGCACCGGTATTCTTCAGTGGTTATCCTGCTGAGCCTCAGAGGTGTAAATGTAATGTTGTGCACCCACATTTATTATTATTAGAACAAAAATATGTCCAAAATTATTTAGGTACTAGCTTCCGCCCGCGACTCCGTCCGCGCGGATGTCGGTCTTCGCGTGGATGGTTTATTTCTCCATTTTGAGTAACTCTGACAATGACATCTTATAAATATCTATTGGACCCAAATACGGCTAAGCCTATAATAATTAAGGAGATCCCTCTATTGAGCTACTGCTGTTGAGCTCGCGTTCTGTAGTAAGTATTTTTTTTCATAGTAATTCCGACCTTGATAAGTAGCATGTAGCAGTAAATTACTGACAATGACGAAAAGTTTGCAATAATAAAAAAGTGATCGTGACAATGCGACAGAAAGTAAATTGAGAGCTTCAGCATACACAACATTGTTAGTGAGCTCGTCCGGAATATGAACATGAAGATTTCTTGGACTGCTCACATGGGAAAGAGCTACGTAAAGTTGCCCGTGTGAAAAACAACTCGCGGTAAGATCTACGCCAGCAACTCCTATGGTCTGACCTTGAGCCTTATTTATTGTCATGGCGTAACACAAAGCTACAGGAAACTGTATTCTCTTAAATTGAAATGGAAAATTATCCACTACGGGTAATGCAACGTGTGTTCGCGGTTCTACAGAACAACGTCTATGAATAAAACCGAAAAATAAGATTTTTTTTTCTACGTACTTTTCCAGGATAAAAAGTATCCTATTTTATGCCCAGGATAATAAGGTATAATTATACCAAGTTTCATCGAAATCGAACCGTTAGTTTTCACGTGATGCCTGCATATACAGACAGACAGACAGACAGACAGACAAAAATTTTTTTAATCACATATTTGGGTTTGGTATCGATCCAGCAACACCCCCCGCTATTTATTTTTTCAATATTTTCAATGTACAGAATTGACCCTTCTACAGATTTATTATATGTATAGATATCAGTCACAGTCAGGCTCAGTCGAGTTTCAATTTACCTTTACTTTTTTACGATTAATTTAACTTTAATTACACTGTTTGCCGATGTTATTATTTCGATAAGTTATATTATATGATTTTCCTAACAAAAACATTTTGTAGGACCTCACGTTCGGCAGCCATGTTTTAACCACTAAACCATCAAGGATTTTAAATAAACAAACACACTATATGTAAAATATATTTTGTATCAAATGTATGTATTAGGTATCCGCTTCACCTTTGTCGGCGCCGACAAAACGCCCGTTTTACATTTAATTTCTCACAGTAAAAATGCAATTTGACGGAATAGATTTTATTTTAATTTAACGTAACTGCCATTATATTTCATTCAACTTAATAGCATGTATATAAAGTTCAATTTTGTATCAAAGTGATTTTTGTTGAATTGTTATTTTTTATGTATATAAACGAATTAATTTCAATCAATAAATTACATTCGCTCCAGTATCTTCAAAGTGACAACACAGTTCTAAATTGACTTTCTATCATGTAAGTACTTCTTACTAGTTATAATGCCCAGCTACGGACCTGGTTTTTGCCTGCCGGCTGATGTTTTATTGAACTCTAATGTAATTGTTACTCAGCTACGGACCTGGTTTTTGCCTGCCGGCTGATATGTTTATTGAATTCTAATGTGATTGTTACTTAGCTACGGACCTGGTTATTGCCTGCCGGCTGATGTAACTGTTATCATCCTATCATTATTTTATCTCAAAAAAACTTAGGTTATTTGTTCTGTTAATAAAATTTTATGTTGTTTATTAGGTCTGACTCCGACGTTTCCCGAGTTTCCGAGTACATCAAGAGCCCGGTGACAGCTGCAGCTAAGACAGTACCGAGCAAGACGAAAAAAACAGCAAAGCGTAAAGCACCTAGCACCGTCGTGGAAGAGTCAAGGTAGTTATGAGTACTCCTTTCTGAATTATCCCTATTATTAAATATTACTACCTCGTCCTCCTCTTTATGAGTACTCCTTTCTGAATTATTATTATAATGTAGATGTGAACAGAGAAATGAGATTCGCAAAAAAATCCAAGTACATCTTATAATTACTACATAAGCAGGTACAATAAAGTGTTTCTTTGTAAATTTTTTTAATTAATTACAGTAACAAGAAATCGAGGGACCTCTTCGGTTTGGAAGACTCGAGTGGCCTTCCTTCGACATCGCAGTCGGAGTTATTAAGTTCATCGTTGCTGACCCGCGTCGCCAATGGGAAGGTACGACGGTCAGCGGATATTAGTGGTGCCTACTTTATTGAATTAAAAGTCTACAATAAAGTAGACATCACATCCACTGCTCCACAGGACCGTTGGAAGAAGGCAGAAGTTGCCTTAAAATTGCAACTAGACCGAGGTACCTCGCAGTGGGACGCCCTGCAGAAATTCATGCACAAGGCTCACGAGTTATTTAATAACTCAGAGCCTGTGTATTACAGCGACAAGATATATTTTAAGTAATTTTAGAAGTCTGTGTATTACAGTAACGTAATACATTTTATGTGATTCTCGAAGTCTGTAGAAGTAATTAATTAAACTAGAATGCCTTTCTGCACTGTTTGTAAGACATCTGTTGAGCGCAGTCACTGGACAGGTCATTTACGCAGTACTGATCATAAAAATAAAAATATTTCATACGTTTGTGAAGGTGTTGAATTAATTAATTCAGCATTTCTAAATCGTATAGCTTCTTGTTGATGTATTAAAATAATAAGGAACAAGTGTAATTAAATAATAATAATAAATTTATTCAAAAAATATGAAGACTAACTTTAAATACAGTTTTTCTTAAATCTATATCGAGTTCAACCATGATTTGAGCCTGAACTAGGTAATCCTGTGTTTCAGGCGATTGGAGGTAACATTAATTGATTAAATAATCACATACTTATAATATTTATCTTATTGGTATATATGTAAAAACGTGTATACAATTATAAAATACAAACATACAAAAATTAACATACAAATATTTACTTTAGCACAAGTAATAACTTCTCTG
Organism: Mesoligia furuncula; assembly: GCA_916614155.1. Classification (NCBI taxonomy): domain Eukaryota; kingdom Metazoa; phylum Arthropoda; class Insecta; order Lepidoptera; family Noctuidae; genus Mesoligia; species Mesoligia furuncula. Next base: position 5,179,047 of record OU744810.1, read on the forward strand.
TATCTTCATAGGACATAGTTTGAAGAGCCTCCATAAGGATTTTCTTGCAGTTACTAAGATTTAAGGAGTAGATGTTTTCTTTATCATTCAGCCTATTATAGAGTAGCGGTCCGAGGTACATATAAAATTAGTTTGTAATAATTAGTTTGTAAATTAGTTTGTAGTAATTAGTTTGTAATTGTAAATAATTTAAAAAATAAATAAATAATATATAAAATAATTTAAATATGTTTTATTGACAATTCATAAACACACTTTAAATTAGTTCTAATGAAATGATCTCACTATAGGGTGAGAATTTTAAAATATTCAACTCAATTTAATTCATTTTATTCGAGCTAATATAAAGTTTGTTGTTTAAGTTACCCTGAATACATTTAAATAAAACAACCTTATGTAGGTACATAAACATTTTTATTTACTGCATAAAGTATAACAAAATAATTTAAAATAGATTAAATACAGACATATTATTATCAACATACCATTTTCTAATACACATCGCATTATTTAATGCACAATTCATTTTATGGTTCACACAATTAAAATCATTATTTCTACAGAACTTTTTTTTTAATGTCGCAAAATTAGGACATCCCTTTTCACCTATGTCGATCACTTCACAGTTTGCACATAACTCTTTAATCCACTTAATCTTTTCCAAACCCTTTGTCATAATTTTTTTATTTTCTAAATACGGTACGATGACGTGTTGAAACTCTCTGTAGTCTATAAAGCCCTCACTCCAGAAAACTCCACGATTTCTTTCCAACCATCGCACTTGTTTTTTTTCTTCTTGAGTTAAATAATAAAACGAATGTGGTGGTTTAACCAAGAACGTCTGTGTGTGCTCATTACTTACTACGGCCACTTCTTTAACGATAAACCTATTGTCTAAATATTTAAATCCTTGGAGTTCGACAATGATAATATCCGCGTTCATGATATCTTCTTCACTGTGCTGCTTAATGGTTTGTATTCAACAATACAATCGTTGAGAATGAGACAGTATGCTGAAGTTTGATCTGGTATTTCTGAATCACTCTCAATTTCTACCCTTACATCCACAACGGGTCCAGTCTTCAGATTATCGATCTGTCTAGAGCAATCAACAACAAACAACGGTGCTAACTCTTTAAATTGTTTCTCGCTTAATAAAGACTCCGGACAACGTCCATAATACGACTGCTGAAATCTGATGTATTGCTCATATAATAAAGCTATTCTGTTATTAGCGAAGTTTACATTGAGGCTTTCATACGGAAAATATGTTGAATTAAGATACACTCGAACATCACGAACATAGCAATGATCAAACTGTGACATGTCAGAACTTGCATTATGTTTTCTACTTGTTTGTAGTCCAATTATAACATATCTTGGTTTTTCTATTTGAGATGAAGTTTTGATAGACCAGGTATGCTTTGTAGTTTTAGGTAAAGCGGGGTATTCATATAGATCCCAGTTTCTAAATATCATCTGAAGCGGTCGATCTTTTTCCAACAGTTTTAATAAACTTATTTTTTCTTTATCTGATACTTTAACGTGGGGTACGCGCCATATGATTTTATTGATTTGAATGTCTTCCACTATTTCACCGGTGTTCAGTTTTACAGCGTTCAAATTAGTGTTGCTCCGTAACAATATTAGTTCATGTCTACTATTTATAACAACTTTTTTAAAATCTTCTGCGAAACCGAGGATATTCCGAAGTGGTATAGATGCAGAAAAACTTCCTCCATTAATATTCTTTATACCATCGATACTCCATCCCCAAGCTTTAGCTATTTTTGATTCATTCTCACTCATTGATATTAATGATTTCATGGTAGTAGTTATACCTGCATTTTTTATTTTATCAATCTCCACTCCGTTTAGTTCGTACCTAATATCTTGGAATAAGAAGAGTAGTCCGTTGTTCGTAAAATTGATACTAGTAGCTTTCTCTTTTGAATCTTTTTTGCTAACGATAACGGTTCCTTCCAAATACAGAGTGCTGGCTGATGGTAATATGTAAAGATCCTGTTGGTTGATAGGTATGCGAATTTCATCGTTCCTGTTGAAACTCGTTACATAAGGTTTGTACGAATGAAATTCGATTCCTTCTATACTGTTGTCGTAAGTCGGAGTGGATACGACGTCTAAGATATTCATTTTAACAATCCGATCGCTCTGAGAAATGTCTTATTGTCTTTAGTTAACTTTATTTTGCTCTTAGAACGACGTCTTATTTGGTAGGTAGCTTGAGTAGAACTGGTATTTTTAATTGGTTGAGGCAGATATTTATTGTAGTCAATCATTTTTTTCTTCTAAGATGCAGATATACCTGCACTTCTTCACCACGTAAATTAATTAATCTGTTGTTTATATCTATCAGCCTGATGTGAATGCAGCTTATGTTTTTTTGATTGATTGGAAAGTATATTGCGTTCTTCGGAATTTCTATGATCCTGTATCCAGGTGGCACATTAAGTGCAAATTCGTGAATAATATGACTTGGTTCACCGTTTACATATGAACCGCTTACAATATCACATTCAATCCTGACTACGGTCGTAGGTAGAATGTTGACTGGATACTGTGACACATGCCATTTATTTGCTTTCAAAATTTGTTTGTTAAATCCTAATAGTCTCCTAAAAGAGTCTTCTTTGATAAAATTAATGTCTTTTGTACAGAATATTGTAGTTTTTAAAGTATTATTATTGCACCGTAGTTTGATAGTCGCATCTTGTATTTCGGATTTTAAATAATCGCTGATATCTTGCAATTCATAAGTGCCTTCCGGTATTTCAATAACTTCATTAAAGCCATAATAGAACTTATTATTACTTTTATCAATGTTTGGAATAGAATTAAATGTTGAAAAGTGCAATAAAGCACACTCATACTCTCCATCTAGTTGCAACGTATTAGGATAGTATGTAGTTAACACCGACGAGTCTCCAGTTATAGACAAAGTGAGCGACATCTTGGAAATGATTGAAATTAAAGAAAAGGATAGATTTTATACTACATTTTTATTCCAAAAAGTTGACAAATAATTTAAACATAAATGACCACAATTGATTGCGTTAAATTTTTGATATCTTGTGTAGTTATAAAACACATTACAATTTTTGAAATATTGCATCAATTCCATTGGAGGTTTTAAATTTCCATAGCTATCAAAGTATTCACAGTGATTGTATACTTTAGCATAAGCTACCCAATGCGTTCCTTCGTTCTTAGAATCGTCTAAGTTAACGATACCACATTCAATGCATTTCGGCTTCCGAGGTAGTTGATCCTTCATGTAGACCCCACGAAAATATGGAATGTTTCTTGAATACTTTCGGATGTCTATATTAGTTAGGGGGCGATTGGGTAGCATATTATTCAGTTTTTTGAAGATGTTATAAACAATCCTTTACCACTTTTATACGGCTTAATGTATAAACCCTTGCCCAACACTAAAGCCTCCATAGCTTTATTATGTCGTTCTGTTTCTTGCAAATTTTGTTTGCTTGCTTTGTAATCATTGACGGTTTTTGCAATGCCAGCTGCACCACCAGCTAAAGTTCCTAAAGCCGATAAACCAGCGAAAATTGGAATTAAAGGTAGAATTCCTCCAGTCTTTGGCATGGGTATTACTCGGGGTACTCGAATTCGATGATGAGTGTTTGGAAATAACTTTTTTGCTGTTAAGTAGGCTGCTTTTATTAATGTCTTATTGTTTTTGCATTTGAGTTTCTTAATTTTTGATTTTATTTTTGAAACTAAGGTTTTAAATGTTTTGATGCCTGATCCAGACTTTAGTTTCGCTTTCATAACTTTGTTCACTAACCAAGAGCTTAGTTTTTCACCTTTCCCGGCATCTTTTGATCTAAGTCTTTGTTTAGCCATGTTAAGTAGTTATAAATCGGCTTTGTGACGATTTGATAAGTCTGTATGGTTTGTATACGCAATGTCGTGTTGCATGCAAGCTTCGTCCAACTTATTTACACCTCGGTCCCCTCGCGCTAAGCGTTTGTGAAGTTTGGTTCCTGGTCCGCAATAATTATATCCTGGCAAATGAACTTCGAATGGTAGATTATTAATTATGCTGTTAACTAGTCCACCCCCTTGCATTACTCAAATTATAATGATAGGATTACAAATGAAAAATGGTTATATAATATCTTAGTCCATTAATGCAGCTTTTTCAATCCAACTGTTTTCTGCACTGTTTAGACCTAACCATTTAACATACAATTTATTTCCTTTTTTTTTCAAAACCTTTTCTATCAAATAAACATCAGGATAATTAGATCTTTGCAGTTCTTGTTCGTAAAAAGCTCCTAATATGATTTGTTTTCGTTGATCCTCTATGTGATATGTTACTGGTATAGTTTTATTTACTTTTTTTATAATAAATAATTCAGTTGACCAATTAGGAGTGTACCCTTTCTCAAAATTATGCTTGTATTTACTTATACGAACACAATCACCAACTTTGAATTTAGGCTTCCACTGAACTAAATCATGTTTGTTTATTTTTTTAATATGTTCTTTGATTATTTGTTCATTAGATTTATTCACATCAACCGGTTTAAATTGAATAGTGCGATGTTTTGTGTTGTTATATCTGTTCAATGTATCTTCCAATGCTAGACCTAACCACTTATAGTTTCCATTGAGACTAAAATATTTATATAATTTATTTTTTACAGTTCTAATCAGTCTCTCGACAATTGATGCTTTTTTAGTAGAAAACGATGAGTAATGGTTAATGTTGTGCTTTTTCATAAGCGTTTGAAAAGTGATGTTATAAAATTCTGTCCCCATATCAGTTTGTAAGTTAACAGGATTATTACGACTACTAAGCAGTATATGTTCGAATGCACGAGCAACATCAAATTTATTTTTCGATTTTAACGGTTCAGCCCAGGCATACTTTGAGAAGCAGTCAATCACCACTAAGATAAAAGCATAACCTTTGTTATACTTTTTCAGGTTTTGCATGTCCATCAAGTCGGCTTGCCATAAATCATGGATTCCTTTCAAAATAACAGAACGTCGAAGAAAATTTCTTCGTGCTGCTTTGTGTATTTCATTTACAATTTGCTGTTTTACCATTACGTAGTTTTTTGAAGTAATTTATCTACCTCTGCTTTAGTATAAAAGTTATCTTGCAAATGAGTTGAAACCTCAGATATCCTTGCTTTTAAAGTAGCTTGAACTGTAGTCTTTGCATCTTTTATGATTTGAGAACGCAATGCACCAATCAGATTATTAAATTCTTTAAACGTATTAGCATTCAATTGATCTACATAATCCTTGTTCACAGCCAGATTATTTAATTCTTTTAACGTGTCAGCATTCAATCGATCTACATAATCCTTGTTCACACCATCGTCTGCTTCTACTGGAGATTTAATTCCTCTCAGTCTTGATGTTTTTAAATCAAAATCTCCATTTTCTGATTTTATCAATGCATTCTCATTAAACTCGAATAACTCTGATAAACGCATTCTTTTGTGAATGTAATGTCCGAATTTGTCTACGTTCATGTTTAAGGTGTATTGCATTGAGACGTTGGTAGTGAAATAAACACATTTTTAAATATTTATTTATTTATAACTTTACTTTCACGCAATTCTTCAATGATAGATATAATTTCATTATCTAGTCCTGTGTTGCCAGCATCTCTAGACGCAATTAATAATTTCAACCTTTCCACTAATTCATTAGGATTATCCCAGTACACTAAATCTACGTTTTTTCTCCACTTTTTTATTAACGGTAGACCTTTTCCCTGAACTGCATTCTTCAGTTTAAAAAGAGGTTTAATAACTTGCAAATATTTTTGTCCTTTATTACTTTTTATTGGCTTACTTGGATCATAGTCTCGACGATGTGCATTTGTATCAAGTAGCATCGACTTATAATTTTGCATATCATTATCTGTAACCAAGCTTAGATCTACATCTTTCTTAAGCAACAACTGTTTTAAGCCAGGTGTATTTTGGTATTTACGTCCAGCCACGGTGATGTATTGATCGTTGATCGATATGCAAGCAGAACCTAACATCAGTTTCCCGCGGTCTGCTCTAACCCCAAATGGAATATCTACCAACGCTTCTGAAGATACTGACCAGGATGATGTATCACAATCTTGATTCCTTTCAACTACTGATTCATAAGAAGAATCACTGTTGATATCGGATTCATATTTGTCTTCATCGGCATTATTATTACTTTCTGCGCTACCAGTTCCTTCTTTCGGCAAAGATTCGTTAATAAACGGAACATCAGCAAAATCATCACTAGCACGCAGGAAAGGAGTTTGCTTACTAGCATTAGCAATTAGGTTGAGAGGTTCTGTTACAGGTTTGAAAACAGATTCCAGTGCTTGTTTATTGTTAATCTCAGCATCTCTCATTTTTCGTACTTTTATCTTTACAGCTTCTGCCGCATCAACAATTTGTCGTTTCAATGATTTTTCCATATTGGTAAAATAGGTTGTAATGGTTGTGGTTGTGTGTTGATGATGTAGTGTCGTAAGGTGAATAATAATGTCAGGCAGGTAACAGCCTTTTATATGTATTCGTATTCTTAGTCAAAGACTACAAACGTGTCAAATTTACTTCTGTAACATCCTTTGTTTTTGGAACAATCTTTATTAATTACAACATAATTATAAGGTATACTCCATATTTTAGAACACATTTCACGAAATTCAATCCATGACATGTCAGTGTTGACGTGTTCTTCATAAACATGTCTCATATTTCTTTCATCTTGTTTAAACAATACGATTAGGTTTGCGTTGTCTCTTATTAACTGCTTAGGGATTTTACTATACGTCTGATTTAGATAAAAACAATCTATGAACTTGTGTCTCCCCATAGCAAAATAATCACGCATACTACTTTGATTTTCACAAGCAACATCATCAAATACAATTACAGAATTCGGTTTTGCGGTCTGAACACTCAGTACTTGCTCATTTTCATGATATTTCTGAAATGAAATGCCTGGTACTCGTTGCAAGACTTTTTCTAAAAAAACGTACTTGGGTTGTTGCAAGGTTTTCGAATAAACATAAACATTTTGAAATCTTAAACCATTCTCGTGTATAAGAAGACCAATTAATAAATTAGTTTTTCCACAATTTGACGGTCCACAAATGATGCATCGCACCGATTTAGGTAATAATTCTCCATGGCGAAAACCAGTCTCCTGAGAATGAACACAAAGTTTATTTACGTGTAACGATTGTGGTTGTTTTACAAATTTCATGACGACTGCTTGAACGGTTATATTAATAATGAGTTAATTATTGTATTACGTTGACATTTATAATTCATTGTTGTTAACTCAAACAAAAGTACGAACAACTTTACCATGGTTGTCCTTCAGTATAAGATAGTGAGTGTTTTCTAAATTAGATTTAACCGAATCTTGTATCTGCCGGTGGAACAAATCTTCTGTTTGGGTTGTATAGCTGTCCTGGTGTTTTGAAGAACCGTTATCTGTATTTTTCTGACCAATTTGCAAATCTTGAATAAATATAATCTCGCCACTAGAATTCTTGATAATAAGTTTACAAATATCTTCTAAATCACATTTCACCGAGTCATGCATTGTAGTTAACTTAGTTATAACAGGTGTATTTAGTTTCGTGATACAAAGTTCAACCTTCTCACTACAATAGTGAGGATCGAATGTAGCGTTAAATTACTGCGATCAATTATTTATTAGTTATTCACCTTCCCTGCTAATAATAATGAGTCAAATAATGTATTACATTGACATTTATAACTCATTGTCGCTAACTCGATCAAACGTACGAGCAACTGCCATTCTGTCCACCGAAGGCGATGAAGGCGACCGCATCAACAGCTATTTAAAATGAATCCAAAAAATTATAGTCCTCGATATGAAATTTATAACAAACATCAAATTCGTCTATTTTCGTTCAGACATTATTGGGCGACCGCTCATTCACAAAAAAGATTGGTGACGGAGATGGTTGATGCAGGATTTTTTTATTGTGGAAATGGTGTAAACGATAAAGTCATGTGTTTTTCTTGTGGAGGTAGTATCGAAGATTGGGAGATTCACGATGATCCTTGGTTGCAGCATGCTTTAAACTTTCCTGAATGCTATTATTTAAATGCTGTGAAAGGAAAAAAATATGTTGAGAAGTCAATATCTCATAAAGAGTGAATGTCAGAAAGAATAAAAAGAGTTTAAAACTGAAGTAGGTTGTACATCGTATAATAGGAGCCAACCGGACAATCCATTAATGTTATTGTCAAACAAACAAGATTTGAAAGTGGAGTAGCGCCCTAACCACACACTGGAAAATATTTCTGTTCCATCAGGTGGAAGAGACATCGAACTGGAATAGGCGCCAAAATCAGTACCTCTGCACGGTTTTCATTTATATCATTGAGCATTCTACTCCACCTTGGGTTCCATCGGGTGGAATAGGCGCCGAACCAATATTTTTCATTTATATCATTGAGCATTCTACTCCACCTTCGGTTCCAACGGGTGGAATAGGCGCCGAACCAATATTTTTCATTTATATCATTGAGCATTCTACTCCACCTTGGGTTCCATCGGGTGGAATAGGCGCCGAACCAATATTTTTCATTTATATTATTGGGCATTCTACTCCACCGAGAGTGACGAGGCGAACGGAGTGAGCCGATGGAACGGAAGGTGGGGTAGAATGCCCAATAATATCCTACTATGGACCACCATGCCCAAAATCTTGAGATGGCTCACCATGCCTAAAATCTTGAGATGGACCACCATGCCCAAAATCTTGAGATGGACCACCATGCCCACAATCTTGAGATGGACCACCATGCCCAAAATCTTGAGATGGACCACCATGCCCAAAATCTTGAGATGGACCACCATGCCCAAAATCGGTCGAAGGGGTTATTTATATTTATCAACTAGCTGCGCCCCGCGGTTTCACCTGCATTAGCCTAAAGCCTTCTTCAAGACAAATAGGCTAATGCAAAAATAATTTTTCAAATCCGACCGGTAGTTCCAGAGATTAGCTCGTTCAAACAAACTCTTCAGTTTTATTATTGTGTTATAGATATGGACATATTTCTTACTTTTGTAAACCGATGTTGAATGTATATGCTGTTGGTATTCTTTAATCTATACTAGCTTCCGCCCGCGGCTTTGCCCGCGAGGTATGTCGATAAAAACTATCTTATGTCCTTCCCCGGGATGCAATCTATCTCTCTGCTAAGTTTTATCGAAATCCGTTCAGTGGTATAAGCGTGAAAAGGTAACATACAGACAGAGTTACTTTCGAATTTATAATATTAGTATGGATATAAGGAGAGGCATAGTTCATCCTATTGTGAAAGCTCACCCGCTGTACTGCGTCACGCGTCTGATTTTCATAGGGTCCCCCCTCTGTGACTGCATGTCTGTCACTGTATAAAATAACGTCAGGATAGTTAAACCATTTATAACTCAAGAACGGCTGGACAGATTTTTATGATCTTTGATTTTTATGAAATATGATTCGCGGTCGTAACAAATATGTATTTACAGAATTATAATCATTACAATCAGTAATACAACTTGTTAAGTTAGTATAATCCCCAAATGTCAAGATTTCATGAAATAGTCATTCTTGGGGATTACTTGGTCTTAGAGAGTTGTGTTGATGACTTTAATGATTATAATTCTGTAAATACATATTTGTTACGACCGCGAATCATATTTTAATCAACGTACAACTTAATACTGACCAGCAAATTGCAAAAAACGTAAGAAAATTTGAATTTTGCGGGCTACCTTAGCGCTTCCCCCTTAAAGTGGCATAATATTGTAAGTACAAGAAATATATGTATGCAGCCTATTTAGTAGCTAAACGCCTCACAAATGTACCACAGGCTTTAATCTAACAGTTTCCTTCAGTCTCGAACTCAGACGCCACAGTTCTGCGCAAGTGGTTATGCAGTTTAACAACGCACGGCATTTGAACAGTGCTTGCAGGAGCACCACAAACTTGTACTCTAACAGTGCTTATAAGACCTGAGGACGTACTTGTACGATTACATAGTACCTAGTTTCAAGCAGTGAGCTGATTTGTTGATTATTAATAAGATTAATTTAACGCGTAACCTGAATTTACTAAAAAACGTGAAGGGGTCGTAATTGCACGTAAGAGGTGCAAGCCAACAACCAAAATCAAATCTAAATCAAAAGGTCATTTATTCAAATTAGGCTGAGAATACTTGCCTACTTTTCGAACGTCAAAACGGGGCTCAAGGGCTCCTTCAAACAGGCGCGACACGACACGCGACACCAAGGCACCGCAAGTCGCGTAACGAGCGATGCCTTTGTGTCGCGCGCGATTATATCGCGTGTCGCGCCTGTTTATAAGAACCTTAAAACGAGACCAGTAGAATGCAATGGATTATTCCTCTGCAATATACCTATATTGCAGAGGCTATTATTGCCTAGAGACAGAAGCGGTTGGTGTACCTTAATAAATAAATACGAGTAGTAGTTTATATCTCCGTCTGGGCCTGCCGTGATGTCGTTTGACATTAAGCGGGACCCACTGGGTCATTAGCTTGGCCCCTGATCGTCTTGGCAGCTCTGGACAGAGAGAAGTGGTAAGACAGTAGGGACAGCCAGCAGTGATGCCCAGCAGTGGGACATTAACGGCAAAAAAATGGGTTTGAAGGAAAACTCTTTCAATCATTAATTCAATCATGATTCTATTTCGGTCAGTCATATCATGCAAGCTGACAGAGACAGAAAAACGACTTACAAAGGTACGCACGACGATAATTATGTCAAGCTAGACATTTCCAGTATAAACTGACTTCTCATTGTACGAAAAGCCTATAGGTACAATGCGAGGTCAACTATAGTCCGACTATTACTGAGCTGCAGTAAAATGACACTTCTTAATAACTCATTTCGGGGGGTCGCGCCATATGCTAGTCAAGTAAGTTTCGTTTGTTACACTATTCTGTACTAGAAAAACAAGATTTGGTTGATGGCCGCGAAAAAACAAAAAGACGCCAATTTCAGTCATTTAAGTAACACATAAGCTGTCATTTTACTGCAGCTAATTAAAAGTCCGACTAGAAAGGCTTCTTCAAACAGGCGCGACACGCGATTAAATCACGCGAGACAAAGGCACCGCAAGTGTAACGAGCGGTGCCTTTGTGTCGCGCGCGATTATATCGCGTCTGTCTCTGTCAGCTTGATACGACTGACCGAAATAGAACCATAATTGAATTAATGATTGAAAGAGTTTTCTTTCAAACCCTTTTTTTGTAGGTAAGTACAGTCGGTGATAGCAATTAACTGACCCCCCTAAAAATTACTCGATTTTGCACCCTCTGCTCATAACATTAAAGGTTATTCAATATGTATGAGTTTATCAGACTAACACTACTCGATGAACAGAAACAATAAATAATTTTGATACGCAAACTTGAGCTTTAAGATGTTGGTGTTAGGTCATTTACTATGTATATGGGTATTTGTTACGCAATTTTCATTTTTATGCAGCAAGACTTAAAGGTTAGGTTAATGTTCTGATAATTTGTGTCATTGCTACTGATACCTTATTTCATCTGTCTTACCCAAGTTAATCTGGTGTCGTGGTTTGTGTGTAAGGCTGAGACGTGGAAGATGCAAGTTCAAGTCCTGTCTCAATGTTTAATTTTGTTTTCAATAAGTATATAAATTGTTCGTTAAGTATTTCTTGCATTATTGTAAAGAACAAGCACATCAATTAAATTAATAAAATTTTCATCTTTTTCAATAAGTGGGTAGTTAGACGTCATTATGCGTATTCAACAAAAACTGCTATTGAGATGATATTAAGAATATGGGGTAGAAGAATAAATTGAACAAGACATTCTATGCACAAATAGCAGTGAATACGCGCGATCATTTTTACCTTGCCTTACAAATTGCGAAAATCCACGCCTTTTTCCTTTTTATTAATTATCAGTTTTGATACAGTTTAATCGTCATGTCTCAGTTGTGATTATTTAAAATACAAAATAATCTATTTGCATGAGGAGAATGTTGGTGTTAAAGCGATTGCTAGGAAACTTATTAAAGCGGTAAGTGTATTCTTTTTTATGCTTCATTTATACTTATAGCTATTCCTTAATTTGTTAGTTAGCTTATAAAGTTGTGAATGAATAATAGAAAATTAACTGTGTTTCATTATGAGATCATGTAAAGGTCTAATGTGGTTTATCTAAACTTATTCGAAAAATTATGCTTACTTCGTTACTAAAATTATGCTTATTGTGTTGTTTCAGAGAAATACAGTCAGATTGTGGCTAAGACGTTTTGAAGAGACAGGGAATATTCAAAAGGATCGTCCTGGAAAATATGGCCCAACTTGTGACATCAACATGGGAATCCATGAGAGGAAGTGACTGTTGTTGGATTATAGTGCGCGGTATGCGGAACCGCTTGCAACAAGTAGTAGAAAAAATGGTGCTCCACTTCGCTATTAAAAGCACCACTGAATGACTTCAGTGACCAGTGTTGGCCACAAACAATACTAACGTGTCAGTGTGTGTGCTAAATGAACTATTGTTATAATTTTTAACGAAGTATTTCGCATACCTAGTTTTTGTCAAAACCTTATTTATACCAAAAAATAACTACTTACAAAACAAATTGATATAGGTAAAACATTAACACATAATGCTATTTTATTCAGTTAAATGATATTTAATGTGGTGATGTTATTGTTATGAAATAAAGAGAAATACCTATATTTCTAAATATTCTAACATGTTGATTCACTACATTAAACTCTGTGAAGTATGTAACAACGTTATTAATAAGCAGGTAAATGTTACCTATACCATTTACGTTATTCTTATAATAATTTTATTTATAAAATAAAATCGTTTTTACCATCATTACCTATCGTTTTTTATTTCTGTTCAGCTTTTTTTTGTAGCTAAATTTATAATTTATAATTTATGACTTAAAAAAATATTGTAAAACAGAACGCGTAACAGACAATAATATATTGGTTTCGAACTCACAACCTCATTCTCGTCAGCTTACTACAGCTACTACCAGACCACACGAACATAGTGAACGTCGTTGAAATTAGCAATTATATTACAAGTTAAAACAATATTCAAGATCATACCTACCTTGACACTGCGTGTTAAAGTTCAAATTCGAATAACTATTTTATTAATCATAGACGACCAGTTGTTCTAGTTCGACAAGCTTACTGTTAACAAGCAGAAGGTTCAAATTCGTTTAATTTTTAAGGGGGTCAGTTAACTGCTATCACCGACTGTACATACTATTGTTTCTTGAATTGTTGGAATCCAAAAATAGTCAACCTAAGCTTTCAAAAAATATGTTCATAAAATACGTTTTGATATACGAGCAAGCACGCATCGTACGTACTTATAAAATAAATTGGTTTCAGCATCTGTGCCGACCTGTAACCCTGGTACCCACGTTATGAAACATATTTTTTTAAGCATTCAGCGTTCAACCTGGTTTTGCATTTACCTACCCGTAACGAATATGTAATGTAGCCAGGGACACACATACCTTCATAAAGATTACAGAATTATAAGTGTCACATATTGAATTTATAACAAAATTAAATAATTATGTAACCCTTATAAATGTGTTAACCCAAAACACTTTTAAGTCATCATCTGCCTAGCCTTTTCCCAACTATGTTGGGGTCGGCTTCAAGTCTAACCGGATGCAGCTGAATACCTGTATTTTACATGGAGCGACTGCCTATCTAATCCAAAACACTTTTAAGTGTAAAAGTACTAGATCTGTAACCGATCTAAAAGTGTTAACAGTGATAATAAGAGTAAACGTTAACGCGGCGTTGCCAAAATAGCCGCAATCCCGACTGGATTGAGGCTATTTTGCCATCACCGCGACTATCTGTCCGCCACGCGTTTTTGCGGTACCGTGCAATTGTACCTGCAAATGCTTATTTCTGTTAAGGTTACACTTCGATTCTGTAACATTTAAGAAGTGTTTTTCTTTTAAAACAGTTTTAAAAAACAGTGTGAAAACACTTATTACGGTTACAGTTTGAGTCCCTGAATGTAGCTATATGTTTTTTTTTCTTTGCGCCTTGTAAATGCCACTGTTTTTCCAGTGTTAGTGAGAGACGGAGCTTTAGAAGGCTGATAGCACCATTTCTTTTTTGCAATGGAATAATGACGGCATGGATACTTTATAAAATGGCGGCCCCTGTTTGTAAACTATTCACTGGTTATACAAAACACAAATAAGCTTGATTGATTTTTTTTACAGGAACCGCGGTGGAAAGCGGTGGTAAATCAGAAACGACAAATGTATGAATAGGCCTTGGGACCTAAGAAGGCCACTTTGGCAGAATCATAAGTCAGAAACGACAAATGTATGAATAGGCCTTGGGACCTAAAAAGGCCACTTTGGCAGAATCATAAATCAGAAACGACAAATGTATGAATAGGCCTTGGGACCTAAAAAGGCCACTTTGGCAGAATCATAAATCAGAAACGACAAATGTATGAATAGGCCTTGGGACCTAAAAAGGCCACTTTGGCAGAATCATAAAAGGATAACAGAATGGACAGTAGGTAACGTTTAAGTTAATCGTATCAAATCCCATTGGTGAAGCATTTTTCAGTTATTTTTTTTTGTCTGTGCTAAAATACCAATCAATCCAATCCAAATCCAATCCCAATCTCTTTGATTGTGACTGACAAAGTGCAGCGAAAAAAAGAAAAATACGGACTGTCTTCGCCATTATATAATTCATAATTTTATCCTTTTATGACTCTCCAAAGTGGCCTTTTTATGTCCCCTGGTCAGCATTTAAATCCAATTCTGTTATTAATTAACTGTCTAATTACCTGGCTTATATTTTGGCCAACAAGTACCATACTTTCTAACATGGAATTCGATAACTTGATAACGGAACAGAAAAGTTAAAGCACGGGATGTTAGGGCAGATCTCAAGGATCAGATCAGAATCACAAGGTGGTTACCATTTCAAAACTTGAGAAGCCTTGATAAATAGCCGGACATTTGCAAATAACTCCAAAAATTACTCCGCAATAACAAAAACACCTGTCCGAACCTGACAGCCAAACAAACAAGCCATTGTAAAAAATGGCGGCGTGGTTGTTATTGGTCTCACGCGTGCTACCAATGACCGACTTGACGTTTCGTTAGCGCGAAATTTAAATCGAGTTTTTAAAGGCGGTTCAACTCTCCCACCTGGGCAAGTCTCCCGGACTCCCCCTACTTTTTAATCTTACTTTTTCCAGTACAAAAAAGTGAATTTAACACTATTTTGTTACAAATCCGACCTTAAATCGAAAATTCCGGACAAATGACTAGGCCGGACAAAGTTTGGATGGGTAGTCAAAAAGCCGGACAAGTCAGGACAAGTATTATTTTGAACATAATCAGCCTATAATGTTCCCGCTGTCAGGACTTCGTCCTCTCGGTGAGAGGTTGTGGGCCGTAATCCACCACGCGGGCCCGGTGCGGGTTAGTGGATGTCACATGTCTTCGAATTTTTGGTTCTAGGACTTGCCAGTTTCCTCACGTAGTTTTCCTTCACCGTTTTAAGAGCAGTGGTGATGAAATAATTTACACAAAGTAAAGCGCCTGTCTGGGTTCAAACCTACGACCTCTCGTAAGTCGCGGCCGTTACCACTTGGCCACCACTGCTCCGTATTTTGAACCAATTTACAGAAATATATATCACTAGCAGCGCCCCGCGGTTTCACCCGCATAAGTGTTGATCCCTTGGGAATATCGACACAAAAACTATCCTATATCCTTTCCCGGTACTCAAACTCTCTCTATACCAAATTTCATCTACATCGGTTAAGCGGTTTAAGCGTGATGAGGTAACAGACTGACAGACAGACACACTTTCGCATTTTTTTTATTTTGGATTTATCAAATCCTATCAGCTGGTAACCCTAATTGGGACAGATACAAAAAATACAAAATACAAAAAAAATACAAAATAGTTTATTTCTTTAACAAGCTTTGTACTACATAGCTAGTGATAGAAGCGTCCTTTTAAGCGCAATTAAATGCCTGTATTAGGACACTCCACTCTTCCGCAACTTAAATTTACGTAACGTAAGTACATTCTTATTTACAATAAAATATCCAAGTATTTACTATTTATATAAATTTGAGAAAATCAATTGAGACAAAAGAAAATTACAGAAGACTTTTTACTTTGTATCAGCTTATAATAATGGGTGTGTTTGTTGTGTATATTATAATGTGAGGTGGGTATGTGTGATAAGTGTGTATGAGGTGTATATGTGTGTGTGATGTGTATGTGTGTGTGTGTGGTGTGTACGCGTGCATGAGTGAATTACGTTGTGTAGTGCAGGAGGGCCTCAGTGTCCTCATATGTAAGTTGTTTTATCCATTTAGTTATAACTTTCTTACATTCATAATATTGTTTAATGTATACATATATTTCTTTATTTATCTTATTGTAAAGTTGTGATGAACGTTTCTCGAATTGCGTACTACCTAAACCTGATTTTTGTTTTTGGAATCGGAGCTATAATATCTTTCCTTCTTTTTGATAAGATAGTAGCGGTATCATACGGCAGCTCTTTATGTTTTTTCAAAACAGTATGAATTGTATATAATTTCTCACAAATCACTTATCTGATACAGTCTTTCCGTGGGATATCTAATCCTTTTAAAATGCATTATTTTTATTAGGGCTCGTTGCGCTCGTTCCACTTCAATAAATTTGGACTTAGCTGCACCACCCCAAATGAGGATGCAGTACACCAAGACAGACTGCATCAACGCGATATATTTATCCTTTAGTAGGTTTCTAAATGGGTCTCCAGAACTGGTAGCATTTTTCGGAGCAATATGTCTCAATCTTTTGAAAATCCAGCTTAGTTTCCGAACCCTGTTTGTGACCTGCTCAAGGTGAGGGTACCATGATAATCTCTGGTCAATCATAACCCCTAAATATTTGGTGTGTGTGACCTTATTAATGGTAGGGCACATACAATTTTTATTTTTAAAGTCACCACATTCGTAAACTTTGATTGTGAAGTTCTTCTTTGGTTGTGTGCGATTACAGATACTAAAACAATGATACACCATGGGACGAGAACACCATGCTTCGTGTCGGTACGTCTCCCGCGTATAATATCGATTGTTATTTTATCTGTCGTAGACACGAGGTACATTTTACGAGTTTGTGCGCGTTTCCAAAACGATTCAGATGATAGCACATGATAGGTATCCGCAAATTGGAAGCGTCCCTAGGGACATCTATCCTGAATGAGCTCGTGGATTAAAAAGAAAATGTTTATACATAGATTACTTTTATCACACTAATATTATAAAGGCGAAAGTTTGTGGGTTGGGGTGTGTATTTATATGTTTATATGTTTATTACTTCTTCACGTTCAAACGGCTGGACCAATTTTGATAAAATTTTGTATGTAATTGACACCCTGGATGTACATGTAGGCTACTTTTTATCCCGATATTCCCACAGGATCGACATTTACGCGGGTGAAACCGCGGGGCGCAGCTAGTTAATGTTAAATGGCATTGTTTTCATAGGTACAAAAAAAACAACTTAGTTAGACGACGAATTTTTACGAAAAACTGTGCAAGACGATACCCGGGGGACTTGTTTATGATATTTAAACATTCTTAGTTGGTTACCGAGTAGATATACCTATAGGTACTATACCTTCTCGGAAAGTACCTTAGTCCTTTTTAGGGTTCCGTACCCAAAGGGTATTTCTAGGGGTCCTATTACTACGACTCCACTGTCCGTCTGTCTGTCTGTCACCAGGCTGTATCTCATGAACCGTGATAGCTAGACAGTTGAAATTTTCCCGATGATGTATTTCTGTTGCCGCTACAACAACAAATACTAAAAACAGAATAAAATAAACATTTAATGCTCCCAAACAACCTAATATTGTATAGATAATGGTACGGAATCCTTCGTGCGGAAGTCCGACTCGCACTTGGCCGGTTTTTTAAAAATGAGGCAGAAAGTACTTCGTTACCGTTTTACAGATTTGCGGGAAGTTTCTGAAAAGAGCGGACTGAAAAGTGTACCTACGCCACATACTTTTGCAGATCATTCAAACCGAGATTAATCTCCGTGGCTAAATTAATAATTGAGTTATAATAACTGTATCAATTTAAATATAAACTACACTTTAAAAAAGTTGTTTTTTATTTTCCTCGTAGGTAGGTATACTAGAATCGTCACTCAGTCACTTTATCCCCTCGGTGAACAATGTACTATATTTCTTCTCTTTCTAAATCGTGTTTTTTTAGATTGGCGTTGTGTTCCGGTTCTTCTGCTTACCAAATAAATAGCCATAAGCTCCAACTTACCTGAAAAACAAAAAAAACAAATAGGTAAGTTCATTGAACCATCCTAAACCCGTGTTACACACCTAATAATTAAACCAAAACACGGATAAATTGAATGAAATCCCACAAAATATCAACGAAAATAAACGGTAGCTACTAGGGAATAATAATTGAGTGGAGTAGAAATTCACTTGTAGGTAGGTATGTTACACAGGTAAGCACTCGGATACGTTGGAAGTGCGGAGTGCATTTCAGAATCTGCAAGTATTATCATAATAAAGGTGTCTCAGTCTGCGAGTACTAAGAAACTTCGGATAGGTATGCTTTCCTGGTAGCGAGCATGAATAATTGATTAATCTAGTCTGTGCTTTTGTGTGTTCAAGAAAATAATCGTATGAATTCGGTAGTACGTATATTATTGGTGTGACAAAACTCGAGCAGTAGAATTGGTTTTCATTTTGACAGTTCAACAACATTCATTGCGTTATTTGTGTTGTTGAGCAGACAAATTCTTCGAACATATGAAGCAATGGATTAGCAATATCCTTCAAGATGATCTTCTTCTTCTTAGCGTGTCGACAGCAATCTAAATGTACTCGGCCCAGAATTTGGCTACCTGTTTGGCACCTTCATCACCGTCCATCAGTTCCTGTAACGTGCAGCTGACAGGACACGCAGGACACGATATTAAGTGTCCCATCGTTTGTGGGACAGCACCACATTTACACTCCAAGGCGGAGTCGTCTATGAATCTCCACCTGAACAGGTTTTCCTTGCTTCGGCCTACTTGGGTCCGGAGTCTGTTTAAAGAGCGAGATTTTAAAGAGCGTTTCCGAGCGACGTATCTACAGAACCACTATACGTCCGGCGCACCCTGGGCAATCAGCGAATTATCCACGCTGATTGGCTAATCCTTTCACCACGATGGCAATCCAAAGTCCACTTATAAAACCGGCTCTGTGTCTCGATTAACATCGAAGGATTCTCACGAGACAAATCAGAAATTCTTTCTGATGTCTACCGCAAAACTCACTGCGACATTCTTTGCGTTCAAGAGACCCATCGAGATGAAACACAAAGCCGGCCACACATCCCTGGACTTACGCTTATCGCCGAGATCTGTCACCCAAAGCACGGTAACGCAGTGTTTGCTGCTCCCGGCGTAAGCATACTATCCACCAAGTGTTCAAAATGATTAAATGAATGATATATTTATTTGCAAGAATATAGGTAGCTTACATAAGTTCTTAAGATTTCTGGGTTTCACTATATTCGGCATTCCAGCCGTGCAAATATTAGATTTTATATCTAGGCTAAACTTATAGCATGCAGTAGTACACATTTAGTAATTAGCAATAACATTAGATACCAATAATAATTTCATAATTTAAATTTGGATTACAATGCAATTAATAAAATAAAATTATACAATTATATTCCTTTATAATAATAATTTATGTTAAAAATAAAATTGAGAAAAAAGATTGAATTGATAGTGTAGGTACCTATTACGGCAATTAGAGTGCGGTTTTTGAAAATCTTCGGCTTTTTAGTGCGGCGTCTAAAGATTGAATTGATAGTGTAGGTACCTATTACGGCAATTAGAGTGCGGTTTTTGAAAATCTTCGGCTTTTTAGTGCGGCGTCTCCGTCATACGTGAAAGACAATAAATATCTTACATTGAATCGATGTGCCATATTTAAATAATGTCCAGGTACTGTAGTGCGATTCTGTAACTATCTCACCGTGAAAACTTAGGTGAAGTGAGCGTGGAGTGAGCTGTCAATAGTGTCAATTCCTAGCAAAAACAAACTCACTTCAGCTAAGTTTTCACGGTGAGATTTTTACAGAATCGACCGGCTGCACTAAGTAGGTAGTCAATTAAAAAGTGGACCAAGTGCGAGTGTGCTCACCACACGAGGGTTCCGTGCAACAAGGAAAAAAAACACCGAAATAAAACATGTTTCTTGTTCGGTATATTAGTTGTTTAATTATTATAGCGGCAATGGAACACTCTGTGAAGATGTCAACTGTCTACCTATTACGGATCATGAGATAGAGCCAGCTGACAGACAGACGGGCGCACGGAAAGACGGATGGACACACAGCAGAGGCTTAGTAATAGGGTACCGTTGGCACCCATTGGGTACGGAACCCTAAAAAATATCGTTAGTGTTCTTTAGACCAAGTTCAAATTGCCCGTAAAAATATTTATAAGTAAGTTTAAAATTGTACTTTCTTTCAAGTCAAAGTACAAGTCTTATTAAATTAATGGTGCAAGGAAACTACGGGGAAACTGATTTTATCGCGGACGTAAAATATGGATTTTACCGGTTTGTAAACTTTTGGAACGGTCAGCAAAATTAACTGAAAACTACGTGCAACTGGGAACTTCTTGCTGCAGTCTTATTGCTTAACTTACGTTCGAGCATCGAGCGATCTTTCATTTTACGGTTTATTTTAATTTATTTTATAGCACTGTGTGACCAGTGCCGGTTTAAGACTACTTGGATGCCCTATGCAATCCACGCCTGCGGGCACTATCTACTAGTAAACTAGTATAGTTAGTAGTATAGTTTATTTTTTTTTAAATAATAAAAAAAAAACATTTATTTCTTGCCGCACTAAAACAACCTTGGGAAATATAATATATAATTATATAAAAATAATACAAATCAAAAAATTAGAATAACAAGATCTCGTGACGGACGTATATGGTTGTTAGAGAGTAATTCACACTGACCTCCGTACTAGTAAAAACTGTATCACGGTAGGTCAGTCTTCCTCGTTCTCTAATAATCAGACACTCAATCAGTGAACCTAGCAGGTAGTTCGGTAATAATCATTACATTGCTAACCTTAGTACAAATCGTAAGTGGCCAAATCGTAAGGTGGGTAAAGTTAGAAAACATTAAGTATAAGCAAAATATTTAGACAAAAAATTGTTTAAATGAAAATGTTGTATTGATGTTTGTATGGTGTAAGTGTGTTGATGTAATTGGTGTATGTGACTGAATGTGTGTGAAAACGAGCTGTGTGTTTGTATTTATGATAAGCTTAAGTACTAATAGCTGTTCCGTGTTGACATAAATCAACTTGAAGTAAAAATTCATTTAAAATCTTTTTGCAATTATTACATCGCCGACCTTAGAATATGTACGAAAGCATACATTTCTTATTTATTGAAATGCGACTTGCGACTTTTACGGGAATTTAATTCGAGGACAATAGTTTTTAATTTCAACGTTTTTAGCATATCTGCCTCTACATATAATATTGATAAAGCATCGAGCTTTTCCAACGTCGACGCGGCGACATCTCGCGGCGACAAAACGCGCGGGTTTTCAAACAGCCTTGCCTTTCTTGTGCTAACAAATATTTTTTCAGTGCTGTTTATGATGCCCCCCGAGACGTGATGCTCTAAGCATTGCTTAGGGGCTAATCCGGAACTGTGTGTGACCTAAACCCGCACTTAAGTCACGCTTTTCTGTGACTTCACTAGTCCATTCTTATACAGAAAGGCGTGACTATACAAGGTGTAACGGAAAGGGGGTATCAACCCTGAAGGAGGTAAATGTGCTCATGAAACTGAACAACTTTCCCCAAAGAACATAGGTCGAAATATGAAAAAAAAATTTGGACCTCCCATAGTATTAGCAAATCAATTGATTTGCTTGTATAGCTATAAAATAGTATACGGTACGTGTGACTTAAGTAGGTAGTCTATTAACTTAAGTCACACGTATTGTAATGTACCTACTATTAATTTCCTACTGTCAATTTTTTTTTTAAAGTGAAAACTGCTTTAGGTGTGTTGAGCATTTTTTAGATGGGAAAAACCATTGAACTCGCGACAGTGTTACCGTAACCGACACTACGCGTGTTTGGTTTATAAGACGATTAAAAAAAATACACACGTAATTGTTCAGGTTTTCACTTCTGTCTGTACTCCCGGAGTGCCACAGTTTTTTTTTCATGTTTTTTATTACGGACGCTTTTAACCTGCAGGTCCTTTCTACATCGTTCTCACATGTATAATTTCAACATGAATGATGTAACCAATATTTTGATTTAAAAGAGTGTCCATGGAGTTCTTTGCCCATTCTCCACCATACGCCTTAGAACGAGCAACTAGCTTCATTTTCCTGACTGAGCGACCCCTAATTCAAAAGCGCATCTGTAATTAGTTTACTTGAAATAAACGCTTAAGGCTCCTACAAACAGGTGCGACACGCGATATAATCGCACGCGACACAAAGGCACCACCCGTTGCGCGACGTGCGGTGCCTTTGCGTCGCGCGCGATTTTATCGCGTGTCGCGCCTGTTTGAAGAAGCCTTTAGTTTGAGTTTTATTGAATTTTGTGAAATGGGTGACCCTATTTATATTTGTTCGCTGTCTACACAACTGTAACACATCCGATTATAACATACGTGTTGTCAAAATAAAACGTACGTGATTAGGCGTAATTTTACCTAATTTACATAAAACAATTTGATATTTACACACACAATATAAACAATAATAACACCTCTATATGCAAATAGCCGTCATATCAATGTTTGTTATCTAGGTAGTAGAATGTGTCATGTAATACGAAATGGTGGAATTACCAGGATGACATGAAAACGGACTGGTATTCATTTGAATTTCATGAATGGTCGGACACGCTCTCATATTGTTGAACTCCTATTACGTTAGGAACCAATTATCATTACAATAAAACATTTGTTTGTATAAATTAATTAGAGTTTTTGTGCCTAGGCCAATTTAAAAAGGTTATCGGCTACAATAGGAAAGGTACCTGGGTAAATTTATTCAGATTTCTTTTGTTTTTGGGTGCTAAGTAAAGGCCGGTTTAGATTAGATCATCGAGGTGCTTGCGGGAGGCCTATGTCCAGCAGTGGACGTCTTTCAACTGAAATTATGATGATGATGATCGAGTGAATGCACATTCTATTCCCGCTCCATCAAATCCTTTATCTGTATAAATGAAAGAGTATAGAGGTATGAGGAACAGGGTGTAAAGTTCACCAATACTCTATGAAAAGGGAGTATCCTCCGACCAGCACGCATAGCATGAACACTTCTATCTCTACGAAGAGTAGACACAATGCTTTCTATACAAAGTGACATTTCTTTTCTTCATTTTTGACATACCGCCTAGAGCTCTTTCTACAATGTGACATTTTGTCTTCCGTTTCAAACGATCTTTGTCTAGGTCCTTTTTTATGTCTTAGACTATTTAAGAAGAAAGTTTTCTATCCCAAATGTCAAAATCACACTGACAACTGTCAGTTGTCTAAGGCAGTGAAGAGATTTTGTAATCGCTAAAGACAGTAGAAAACTTTCTACTCGACGGCCACAAAGTATATACGGTTATCTACAAAATTCCACTGTCAAAGATCCACGAATGACAGCCGGAACCAATTAACGTGCTTTCCGAGGCACAGAGGGGTCCCGGTATGTAAAGATGGTCACCAATCCATGGCAAGCGTAGCTTAACGTGATCGATCAACTTGTGCGGCTGTTATTATTTAGCCACGGACCCCTTAGTACAGTGTGACTTAATGTTATTTAAAATTAAGAATCAAAAAGAAAAAAAAATCGTATGACAAAACAAAGAATTCTGAGTCGAATTAAGTAAAAGAGTGAATTTCGTAAAAAGTGCAGTTGACTCTTTCTACTTTGCTGCCGTCGTACTGTCTACACGGTACGTCATCTTTGTCTACTCTTCCGTCGACAAACCGGTGCTCATGCTACGCGTGACGGGTGTTGTGTCTGGCGGGCAACTGCCCGATGATTCATGTCGGGCTAGTTGCGCGGTAAACTCTGCTTGCGAGATGCAGGATTTAGCGTGACGTCAATATGACTCGTTGTTCGCATGTGGCGTTGTAGATACCGCTACAAGAGCATGCTTTCTTTCATTCGTCTTTCTATAAAATGTTGAGAATATCAAAAGAAAAGTATGCTCTCGTTCTTGTTTGGTACTATGTTCGTTTGGTCTAAACCCTGGTGGGATGATTAGGCGGATCGACACTGGTAAACGATTAGTAAAATAAAAAGCTTTGGTTATTTTTCGTATACCTCAGGGACAGGGGAAATAATATGTGCGCCTTGGCAGAACAGCTCTACGTTATCAAATTACAGTTGAGCTGCACGATTTCTGACAAATGCGTGCACTGACTGAACAGATCCTCTCAATCTGTGTGGTTCTTTCCTCAAAAGACCATCTCAGACATCGATCTACATGGTCTTCATATAACCTGACTAAGATTTTGTCTGGACTTTAAAAGAGACTGTGACCTCTGAGTTTGTTTCGGCCTTTCTTCTCAAAGTAGTCAGATAGGAAACGCCGACCTCATCTAGTTCTAAAAAAAAATAAGATTGACGTGTACGTGACTTACAAAAATAAACTCATTTATCATTTACAAAATACTCGTCAAACGCAACTCGATTTCAAAACACCGTAATTATTTGTAAACAAAATAACTGGTATCACTGAAGAAATTGTTTCCACCCGTAGCACAAATCCTTATGACGTACCACTCTCTTAGAATTTTCACAAAATTATTTTTGTTTACTGTTTTTGTAGCAGTTTGGGCCAAAAAAAATTGTACATTATTTTTTTTCTAACAACATAATATTTACATAACATAAGCAAACAGAAACTAAAATCTTCTATACGTATATACAGGGTTATTGGTAAAACATTAACACGTTTACTGCGGCAAGTAAAATCATAATTCTTCATCTGGTGCGGCGGCGGGCCAAAATGCGCCCCCAATGATATTTTCGCCAGTGCGTGGCAGGTCTGTCTAGACCCACCAGCACTAGGATAGATTAAATTGCTATAACTTTGTGGAAACACAATGTATACATTTTTTTTTATATTGTTAGAATGACCTTGAACCCAACTTCCTTAGGTTTGATTCGCCCCGGGATCTGCCAAACAGGAAATGAGAAATAAAGCAGGAAAAGCGGCAGGCCGATATCGACCTGAACCGCACTAGAAAATATTTTTAGTAGTGATGGGACAGAGAAAAATAAGAGGATATCGAAAATAAAACAGAATTGTAGTAAAAGAACTGAAAAATGTTTTTATTTACTTATGTCTTGGAAACATGTTACGCAAAGGTTTTGGTTCCATTTCCTGCAATATTTTTTTTATTTTCTTAACTTTTTTTTTGGTTGGGTACTATTAAAGGTTTTCCGCAGTCTGTCGTAGCACCCTGCACAATTTCTTCGTTTAGCGCTCATCTCAAGGACATGGTCATTGTCCTTAGGTTTTACTTGATTTTCTGAAATGAAATTTTTTTTCTTAATTCCGTGTGATTTATTAACCATTTATGAGTTTTACCACAGAACTCGCGAAACTGAACAACTTTCCCCAGAGGCTGATAATGTTGATATGTGTAGGTAGTAAACAAAACTTACCGCTTGTGCTTCGTTTTCCGTGCACATTTGTTTCCAAATTCTTCTTATTTTTCTTAGTGGAAAATATTTCTTCACTGCTGTCACTATCACTATCAATAACTGCAGGGCGAATTCCTCTATTTTCCAAAATTTGTATTTTTCTTTTATTGCTTGCCATCATTGATTATATCGAACGCTACGTCAGATCAGTTAAATAGCACAACACTAACTGGCGGGGCGCGCGCTCTGTGCGGTATCGGGTCGCCAGCTGCCTGTTGGGAGGGCAGGCCAAAATAGGCCCACTGCCGCACTCAGCGGATGTTTTTCACCGTCAGTGCGTGGTAGGTCGATAAAAGCCTGCCGATATGTTTTGATGGGGAACACCTACAATTTTGACCGCAAGATGAAATATATATTTGTCTCTGTCGAATTTTTACAAACACCTGAGATAATCGTTTCGCACAAGCGAGAGGGACATAGTTTTCTTCGTCCGCACCAGCTGAAGTACCGCGGCAGGCCGATATCGGCCTGTTACGCAGTGAACGTGTTAAGAACCTCTTAAGAGGTCATTGTACTCATTATTATGAGCAAGTTTTACTATGGGACCAAACATGAAATCGCGAAAAAAAAAAAAGCATCTGCTCCCTACATTTTGACGAGTTATACGAACATAATGTAAAGAACAGCTGGTTTTTTTTTTCACGATATCAAGTTTGGTCCCATAGTAAAAGTTGTTCATAATGATGAGTACAATGACCTCTTAAGAGGTTGTTAATGTTTTACCACTAACCCTGTATAAATAAAACAAAGTCGGATTAGTTACACCATTTATAACTCAAGAACGTCTTGGTCGATTTTTATGATGTTTGATTTGTTGAATTTGTCTTTGCTCCGAATATCAGAATAACTATTAAAACATGGGAACAATTCCCAAAAAAAAATAAAGATCATGAATTTTCTCATACAATCGTACTTATTGATTTGGAGGCGGTACGAAGTTCGCCGGGTCAGCTAGTCCATCCATAGGTACTATTTCTATTCCATAGTAATATTATAAAATCGAAAGTAACTGTCTGTCTGTCTGTATGTTACATTTTCACGCCTAAACCACTGAACGGATTTCGATAAAATTTGGACGAGAGGTAGATTGCATCCCGGGGAAGGACATATGATAATTTTTATCGACATACCTCGCGGGCGAATCCGCGGTCGGAAGCTAGTAATCAATAAAAACGTGTGGGGTCGGAGGACCCCCGGCAGGAGCGAAGATCAAAATGAAAATCCAAGATGGCGGCAGCAAAAAATTAAACTCCAAATAACTCCAAAAGGCTTTTTACACAATTCAAATTCAAAAAGAATTTGAAGTGTGCATATACTTTCTGAAGTACGATGGATGTTTCAAATATTAAAAATAAATACGAGTTCTTCACGTGTTATTAAAAATAAACTGTACCTTCGTTATCCTTCGAACCGGAAGACACAATGCACATTTAACAATATTTTGATTTAAATAAATGCTAATTTTTTTGTGTTTATTTTTAAATAATCTTGCCTTGATAACAATGTAATTATTAACATCGCACTGACAGGTACTTTAGATTTGTGTCTGATTGTGATACTATCAAGTATCAATATCGTTAACATGAAATGTGTACGTGTACATAACGTACCTTATCTTCGCAATTATGCGATCCTGGTATCATGGGTTATAATGCCGTGAAATACGACGGCTGTACGATTTATTTTATTCATGAATTTCCTGTAGGTAATTATTTGCTGACCACTTATCGGTTCCCATTCTGTTAATCGATAATAATCGCAATTTTATTGTAGTTTTCCAGCAATACACATGGAAGAAGAAAAACTTTACAGGTAGAGTTGCCGAAAATCGAGTTGAATGGCGTGCAACGAGGCAGAAAACTACGAAGTAATTAATTGAAGGAAAATGCCAGCTAACCGTGAGAAAGATGCTGTTTCTATTTTTATTACTGTATAACGTAAACATAACATTTTTTCTTTACCATTTTATCCAGTAATACAGATGTAATCTACCTTTCCAGGAATTAGCAGCATTTCTCTCTTAAAAAGACTCATTGAATGTTTCCAGCAGTGGAATCACAAGCTAATTAGGTAACTCAAATAAAAACCTGGCAGTCTTTGAACACTACCTGTGCTTCTCTCGCAAAAAAAAAACAGAAACTAAACGCGTGTGCACACATTAAAAAGCGATGACGGGCTATGTTCGCTGAGGTGTCCCGCACACGCTCCGGCAGATAATCGCGTTTGATCAGCGCTCATGCGTGATAACCGGTGAGCGCACGCCTTTATACCTCCGGTTATTTTTATACGTGGTAACGTGCGTCTAGTAAAGTACATTATTTGAATAAGGAAATTATAAGATTTAATATCGAAACAAAAATTTATAAATTACGGCGTACCCCCGGGGAGTGTACTTGTTGGTCCGTTATTGTTCTTATGTTATATATAAACGATATTCCCAGAACCATAGAACACCCTATGACCCTACTAGCCGACGATTGTTAGAAAAAAACTTAGAAAAATATGAAAATGAAATAAATAATAGTTGAGGCTTAATTAATTTAATTGGCTAACTGATAACAACCTAAAAATTAATTTTGGAAAACCCACATCATGAATTTTAACCAACGAACAAAAAGTAGAACTAGGGCTTTGGTTAATAACAAAAACTAAATCAATAGTGCTATGCTTTACACAATTTAAGCAAAGTTGCCAATCGCAGCACCGTTCTTACCGCATAACACGCATACGTCTCCACCACACTGCGATACGGGGTAATATTTTGGGGTAATTCTACGGATAGGGAAATGGCCTTTAATGCCCAAAAAAAGTGTCTTCGTGCAGTATGCATGATCCAAAGCACTGACAGATGCAAACCTTTTTTTATACGTTAAAAATTATGAACACTTCCGTCCATATACATTTATGAAGTTGTCATGTTTATTAAAAATAACCATAACCTATTTGAAACTCTATCCACTAAACGCCATCCAGGTGCTCTAAAGTCCAAAACCCATCAAACCGCTATTCTCAAAGAGTTTCCTAAGAATGGCTCCAAAAATATTCAACAAACTACCTAAATCAATAAAAGCTTCAAAAGACTTAAATACTTAAAAAAAAACACTCCATAGGGTCCTGATACAGAAAGCATATTACACTATAAATGAATATTTAGAAGAAATATAAAATCCGTAATACCATTCATATCCGTATTTCATTCATATTTATTAATTACCTACTTTCTTACTTTAGTTAATAACTTTAGTTTATTACTTAGCTACCATAATTTGTACTATTTTCTTTGTTTATGTTATTGCTAGAGATTTAATAACTGTTACTTAGCAGTAATCTATAATTTTATAAGACTTGTTGCTAAGATATGAGATATATAAGCCTACCTGTACATCCATTATCTACTGTGTAAGCAATATTTGTACGCCTTGCAAGGTAGCACATAGTGATACAACCTTAGATTAAAAAATGTCCAACATATCTTTTTATTTTATCCATCATGTACCACTACATTTCACCTATGTGTATAAATAAATCAATTTGAATTGAATTAAATCCATTTGTAACAGCTTAATGAAAAATAAATTGGTAGGTAAATAGTTGTTGAGGAAATACCAAATTCATAATTGCTTGGTAAATCGAAAGCAGTTATATGTGGTCAAACCGTAGAAGAAAATTAACTTTAGTCCTTATAACAAAATCAAGATCCGCGACGGCAAGTGGTAGATCCCAGATAACATCGGCAAAATGTAAGCCTGTCGTTTAAACACAACATTAGATGAACAATGTGACTTGTGGCTAAGTAGTAACAGCTGCGTCACGTCACCTTACGCAGACAACAGATGGACTAAACGGAGTACTCGCTGGCGAGGACCAACACTTGGTCAGAGAAAATTTGGAAGACCTAATAAACGATGGGCTGATGAAGTAAACAATGCAGGAAAAGACTGGATGAGTAAAAGCGAAGACAAAGAACTATGGAAGCAGCTGGAGGAGGCCTTTAATCAAAATGAGATTCATATCACTGGAAAAAATAACTGTACTAACAATAAGTTAATTAAACTACTAACAACATTTGAATTGTAAAAATAAGGAAAGACATGAAAATAAAGAAGGCTTTATTATTATTATTATAACAGCTGCTCAGGTCAATACGCTTGCTGCGGTTGGTCCGTGGATGGGGGGTGACCATCTTCACATATAAAGACCCCTCCGTGACTGGGAAAGCACATTAAGCCGGTGGTCCCGGCTGTCGTGGATCTTTGGCAGTCGTTACTGGTCGTTAGAAGCCCGAAAGTCCAGATAACCAGTCTTACCGAAAGGTATCACCCAGTAACTGGGTTGTGAAGGTCAGATAGGCAGTCACCTCATGTAAAATACTAGTATCGGCTGAATTCTGTTAGACTGGAAGCTTACCCCAACAGAGTTGAGAAAAGTCTAGGCAGATGATGATAAGATGAACAATGCCAATCAATATATTCAAAAATTAAAAGAGCAAACGCATCTAATCGATCATGCAATGAACAGACATTCAATTATCCGAAACATAAATCAATCCGGTAAAATATCGCCGCAATAGCAAATAAATCAGCGACCAAGTACTAAGACTACATAAAATTGCTACAGGTGTTCTGTCTCGCGCCAATATAACCTCACCTGAACTGACCGCCATCCTTGAAAAGGGTCCGGGGCAAACGGGAGAGAACAAAAATATTTGTCCAAATATTCGCATGTCATCAATGTAATTAAACTGTCGCCTTTTTCAACGACGAAGGACAATTGAAGTAACTCTTTTTATTTTATAACAGCCTGGTAGCTAGTACGCTTGGATAAAGAAAACATGCTAGTAATAACATAGTAATTCATGAATTAAAAGGAAATTAATAAATGGCTACCAACGGTGGATATAACCAACAATTAAGTTCTTGTTGTAATGTTATTATTTTTACTTTTGAAGCAATTTTCTTTTATTTAGTAGCGGCTGGTACGGCAATTTATTTCATTTTGGGGAAGCAGACGAATTCGATTTCGATATTCGGATCGCTTAAGTGATCAATCAGAAAAATGTCATCAATCACGATTCACGAGCTTGCGAGCCGTAGCCAATTCATATTTATAGAGCAGTATGTACTTATCTATGAATATGTAAATTAATATCCATTTCTTGTTACATATCTGATGTAAAGTAATTATATAAATTATTTCTTTGGTTTTTTAAGAACTGTGAACAGTTGCTATACGAATGAAGAAACAAGAAATGATTTTGTAAATAGCTTAGAGGAATCACATTTACATGCCATATAAAAAATTGGTTCGATGGAGTTGACATTTCATAACTTGAGAAGGTATGGTAAAACAAACTCCTGGGTTTGTTTCAAGGGTAAGGGATTTTAAAAGAGACTGACTCAGGAGTCACAGTCTCTTTTAAAATCTTACCTATAATCTTGGTCAGATCATGTGAGGACCATGTAGATTTGTGTCTAAGATGATCTTCGGGGAAAGACGCACACAGATTTGAGTGGAACTGTCCAGTTCGTGCAAGCATTTGTCAGTAGATAATCGCGTAGTTCAACGCAAAACTTAAGGAGCTCAACGACTCGACGAACAATACCAAAGAAAGGACATTTGGGTAGGCTGCATAAAGTTTCGAGCATCATTAAACCTAAGAAAAAAATAATTACCCATAATATAGTCCTCACATTCACAATAATTAAAGTATATAAAATAATAATTAGCGGCTAATCCATTTAAAAAGGAACCTCAGAAATCCTGTTGAAAGTTTAAGACATGACAGCATTTAACTTAACCATGCAGATCGGAACTTTTAAGTAAAAGATATGCAAGTCCCACAGATTGCAAGTCTCGTACTTTTATAAGTCAGACGAAGCGTACAAGTCTCAAGTAAAAATACTACGAACACTACGACAGTTTTGCTCGGTACGCCGTTAGTCGTATTGTTGTCGTGTTACAGTGAAGTTTATAAGTTTCTGGAACGCTCCATACGTAGTCATGAATTTAAAATTCTGAAACTTTGGCAGATTAATGTGAGCAGGTATAATTAAAAATCAAATTGTTCGTCATGTTACTTTTACATACGTATCTAATAGATTTACCTAGTTGTCCTATATCCTTTATTTGGGGTGTAGTTCATAGTGACAGCTACCTCACTAGTGATGTGCACATCACTAGTGAGGTAGCTGTCACTAATGTCAACTGTCAGTTCACCACGAATGGCGGTAAACAATTGAAAGTGAAGTGTGCAGCCTGCACGAGAGGCTTGGTGTTATGATGAGCCAGGAGTCTACAAGGAAAATCTAACTTATCTACTTAAAAAGGGAGCAGTGGGGCAATTCTCGTAATTTTAAGAACGTTCATAGCTTTATCTGACAGAAATACCTCTAATTTTCCCACGTTTTTGACAAGTTTTTAACATTTATTATCGCTGAGAAGCGATAGCGACTAGATTTTGAACGTTTTTTACGGGAATTGGCCTTCTGAACTGAGTATTTTGTAGAAAACAAATAGTCGATTAAGAGCTCAACTGTCACCAATGAGACACAATTACTTTTTCTATAACAGACGAGGGAATAAATACGAATTTCGCGTAGTTTTGTCAAAATAAAACTATCTTCATCACCCTTAAGCACCATATATAACCAATCTCATAAATATAAAACAAATATGAGAAACGGATCAGGTGCCAGTATTACGTACCTATAAATTTTTAAAATATGCAAGAGAATCTCCGTCTATTTTTATTCATTCGTCCATTTGCCGTGTTATTACTGCCCGTATCAATAAAGATACTATCTGCATCGCGCGGTATGTATGCTGTGTTGCTGTGCATCATCATGAATGCAAATTTCAATCAGTTTGGACGTTGATTGCCAATAATCTGGTTGAATTGTGCTCGATGTATCGGTGGAACACGTCTTGATATCAATTAATATCTGCAATCTGTAACAGATGAGCAATCCAGATATGTATTTGCGTGGAAATTTCGATTCCGACTTTTATGAAGCAATGTTATTGATATATGCTATTGTCTTTTGTTTTTCACGATTATAGTTTTTTCCTGCGTATATATTTTGTAGAAATCTCACCGAAAAACTTAGGCGAAGTGAGTTAGGAGTGGCTGTCATTCCACCTGATGGGTTGGCTAGGGATTGACCCTATTGACAGCTCACTTCACTTAAGTTTCAATGCACATCAAGCTGTCAAATTTCCTTAATAGATTTGCAACTTTATCGCTAAAGCAATTTGCAACTTTATGTTCAAAGTTGATGATAGTTTCTGGTAGCTTGATGTGTTGGCGTCTGTACATTTTCGTGGATTTCTCTTAAAAATAAATGAGTGCGTACAGTTGATTTAAAGTGGTCGGAATTTTTCGCGACTCGTGTGCTAAAGATACAATCATCAACAGTTTTCCAGCGCGCCTGTATCATCTGCAGTTTGTCTTGTAATTGCCATTTTTCAGAGATAGTGTTAATATCGATACCTCTTACGACTCTTGAAAGAGCTCGAAAGTTTGTTCGTTGCTGATTAATCAGCTCATCAGTTTTGGACAACATACCTTTCTTTTCCGTGCTGACATTGTGTTGTTCGTCACATTGACCTTGACTACTTGTACCTTGTTTAGCCATGGCTTCGGTCTGTGTTACGTCCATCAGCAGAGCACATGTAGCTGTGTAGAGCTCTTTCACGGAGAGGTATGCACCTGACTGAAAGTACTCGTGTTTGTTATCACAAAGCACTATAAGTTTTTTGTGATTGTTGTCGAACTCATGCCACAATTCTCCAAGAGTCACTAGCCGTTTTCTTGTGTACTCGGCAGTTTTCCGAATTGCAGAATCTTTCTTGATGTTTGTAGAAACCTTCTGTACAGCTTCAGCAATGATTTGTTGACGTTGTAGTAGCCCTTCCATTGTAGTAGATGTGTTGAAGAAACTAGTTGTCTGTTGTAATCACTGTCACTGATAGAAGAGTATATTGTGGAGTTGTGTGTCCACTGGTTCTGTTAGTTCCGCGTGAGCAAATGCTCATCACCAATATGTGAGCCTTCTCAACTTGACTGGTGAGACCCGCTTTTGGGAGGCCAGCCGAGCCGATTCGCTATTGATGAAGACACCTTCTCTCACACTTCACTTGTAGTCTCGAAGGACCAAAAATATGAGGAGTCCTACCGCTTAGGTGCGATGTGTGCTGGGAATTCTTATGTGTAATGTGGGAGAAAACACTGACAAGTGTATTCACCAAGCAGCTTTATTGAACTGAATTAATTACAGTAATGCGAATGTAATAATGTATAAACGTAAGTAAATGTGATCGCGGGCGTCAGCAGTAATGTCTATTAAAAGGTTCCGTAGGCAATTTAAATTGTATTTGTAACCCTAAACTTGTGAAGTATAATTTAAACTGCATCTAAAACATATTTCCATATTATCGCACTAACATTGGTCACGCCATTTCCCAAATCGTGTCGATATGCTTTTTCCAGCAATTTGTCGAGATGTGCAATTTCCCCGGGCGCCCTCTAGTGGCTGTCACTGACAGATCGCGCTTGTCTAGTGATTCAGACGCGGCCGTCTGCGATGCGTGGTGCCTTGGTACCCTTCTTGTTTATTCAGCACTATAGTAATGTGCTCTTGAAGTTTGATTTGAATTATTGTTTGGTGGTTTCTATTATGTTGGTATTGTATGGCCCCTCGCCCACGGCGACTTTTTGTAGCGATGCTGTCGCGCGTTCGCATCGATACAGTCGCGATGCGGTCACTAGCTGTTTTCCCTCGCCCACACCACGATTCTCAGTCGCAATGCAAATGCGATACTGTCGCGCTTCTATCGCGATGCAAACGCGATTCAGTAGTGCTCGATTCTCCACATCTCCATTCACGTGCCACCCTCCCTCCGTTCTCTCCCCGATGTCGTCCGACACGGTCGCGCTGCTGTCGCGATGCTGTTGCGCGTAAGTAGCGCATTGGCATCGCTTCTGTAGCGCGTTGCAAATGCGACTAACGCGCGTTAGTAGCGATGCGTTTACGAAACGCGCGACTGCATCGCTACAGAATGTCGCCGTGGGCGAGCGCCCTAAGGCTAATTAAGATTGATGTGATGTGATGGGTGGCCCTGTGGAAACGGCCACGACTTACGAGTTGTAGGTTTGAACCCAGACAGGCGCTTTACTTTGTGTAAATTATTTCATCCACGCTGCTCCGAAAACGGTGAAGCATAACATCGTGAGGAAACCGGCATGTCCTAGAACCAAAAATTCTAAGACATGTGACATCTACCAACCCGCACTGGGCCCGCGTGGTGGATTAGGATCCACTCCCTTTCACTGAGAGGAAGCCCGTGTCCCACCCATCCACTGACCTCTATTAAACACTTGTATAAATCAGGGGGCCTAAAAGGGCCACTTTGCCAGAATCATAAAAGGATAACATAATGGACAGTTAACTGTTATGTTAATCGTATCAAATCCCATTGATGAAGCAATTTTCAGTATTTTTTTTTGTCTGTGTAAAATACCAATCAATCCAATCCCAATCTCTGTGATTATACCTACGTAAAGCAGCGAAAAAAAGAAAAACACGGACTGTCTCCGCCATATTCATAATGTTATCCTTTTATGAATCTCCAAAGTGGCCTTTTTAGGCCCCCAGGACAGTGCACCCAGCAGTGAGACATTATGGGGTGATTATGCTGTGCTTTAGAATTCAGCTTTCATTACCTTTCACGCCTAAACCACTGAACAGATTTCGATAAAATTTAGCAGAGAGATAGATTGCATCCCGGGGACGTAGGATAGTTTTTATCCCGATATTCCCACGGGATCGACACTCATGCGAGTGAAACCGCGGGGCGCTGCTAGATATTATAAGTTAACATATAATTTTACAACCATCACAATGGCCCTAAACAATAGTTTTCATATACAAATGAACCACAAATCATTCTCTTATCGGAACTACCACACAACATCGAATGATTAATTAATAACTAAACGGCAAATTTAATTGAATTGAACGGTAACCATTCAATTTA
The DNA here is from genome assembly GCA_916614155.1 of Mesoligia furuncula. Taxonomy (NCBI): domain Eukaryota; kingdom Metazoa; phylum Arthropoda; class Insecta; order Lepidoptera; family Noctuidae; genus Mesoligia; species Mesoligia furuncula. The sequence goes on from OU744810.1 coordinate 5,214,947, forward strand.
ATTGAACAGTGACTGTTCAAATATGAATTTACCTTTATTTAGCTAACATGTCGATGGCTCACAATAGTAATTCCATTAGCCATTAATTTGTCAGCAGTGTTGCCAGACGGCAAATATGAATGAATTCACAACGACTTTTTGATGGATTAAAAGTTTATAATGCCTACTAGTTGTATTCTGTTAGAATGAGCGAAAACAATATTGCTGCTACAGTTTTTTATCGAACCATTTGACTTCTGAAAATACCGGTCAAGTGCGACTCGGACTCGCGCAAGTCGCGCACCGAGGGTTCCGTACAAAGTAGGTATGTAACTACTTTGCGGTTTTCGGATTTTTTCCTTTACTTGCCAGCACATCAAGCTACTACAATCTGTCAAATTTCTTTAACAGATTTTCAATTTTATCGCTAAATCGTTAGGTTCAAAGTTGATTGGGAAAATTTGACAGTTTCGGGTAGCTTGATGTGCTGGCGTCTGTACTTTACGGTTTTCGGATATTTTCCTTTACTTGTAGGTATTGAAATTGCTTCTTGCCAAATTTCATGATTCTAGGTAAACAGGAAGTACCTTTTTGAGTCTAAGTTTTGATTCCCTTGCGAGTCTCAAAGTATGCGGCATAAACGGAACATAAACGCCCGTATTTTTTGATTGCGTTAATATTTGATATTAATTTCAACTTTATATCTAAGTAACTCCACGCGTTCCTGAGAAAAACGGTCTTGACAGACGGTCAGACAGATGGACAACTAAGTGATCTTATAAGGGTTCTGTTTTTGCTTTTTAGGTACGGAACCCTAAAAATGGTCGATTGTTCTAAATAATAATAATCCATAAAAAAAAATAATCCATAAAAAATAATAATAATAATAACCCCATCGCCGTATCTCTACGTTGACGTCGTGGTAGGGCTTGCGCGCTCCGAACTCTAGGCCTATGCCGGAAGAGTTTACTTTGCCGGAACAGGTCTAAGATGAGGAGCCAGACCAAGAGAGATACAGAAACCCACAGGGCAGCATGTGGCGAGCTGTTGGGTTGTAGCGACCCCATGGACCCTATCTCCCGGGGGAAGTCTTGTTCCTCACCTCTGGCTTGCCGTTATTGGCCGGCTGGAGTGAACAGTGACGAGGAACAGAGCTCCCACCTCATTCTTGCCTTCACTGGCCGGCTTGAGAGGCGATTCGCAAGAGCAAACGTGCTCGGAGGAAGGAAGTATGCCAGTAAGATGCTGGTAGGGATCTTGACCGTACTTCCGGGATTGTCCTGATAGCCGTGGAATACCTCTCCACTCCTCATAAGCACCTCAGGACATGTTGCCCCGTTGTCGCTACGTCACTATGTGCTATCAACCGTTTTCGAGGGCCCATTATTGAGTGTTTAAGTCACCCCCTGCCATTTTAAAACATTGATCATGCAGGGGCCATAGTTCTTCCATAGTTCTTGGTAACCAGTCCACTTTAGCCACCCAAACCCATAGTCCAACTTTTTATTTTTCCAACCGGGGGTAGTCCTGGGGTGCACTTGCATAGTGCATACAGGGATAATCGTCGGTTGGTGCCGCATTTCATTACCGTCATATCCTAAGGGGCCTCTGCGAGTTGGCTTCGGCCCCTCGTACGCCTTCCAAAGGACCGGGACCCTATGGTCCCGAGACGTTTAAAGTCATAAAAATAATAATAATATTAAATAGGTACGCGTTGTCTAATCCATTTACCAAACGTATTCTTTTTCTTTTTTATTAGGGTTCCGTAGCCAAATGGCAAAAACGGAACCCTTATAGATTCGTCATGTCTGTCTGTCTGTCCGTCCGTATGTCACAGCCACTTTTCTCCGAAACTAGATGTATTCTGTGAACCGCATTAAGATTTTCAAACAAAAATAGAAAGAAAACAAATTTTAGGGTTCCCCATACTTAGAACCGAAACTCAAATTTTTTTTTTCATCAAACCCGTACGTGTGGGGTATCTATGGGTAGGTCTTCAAAAATGATATTGAGGTTTCTAATATCATTTTTTTCTAAACTGAATAGTTTGCGCGACAGACACTTCCAAAATGGTAAAATGTGTGTCCCCCCCTGTTTTTTTATTTCTCGTTTCTGATAATAAACTGCATTCGGTCACAAGTCAAACAAGTTCGTCTGCATGTGTGTGGATTGATTAGTAAAAGAAAATCTAGGTTCGATCACAGGACAGATAACTAACACCTATTATAGGAAGAAGCTGGCATCACAGCGGGCCCTATCAGAATACCAGAAGGCCAATTCTCCTAATTTAAAACATTCTAAATCTAGTCGCAGTCTCATATCGGCGATAAACAAATGCCAAAAATATAGGTATGTGTATTATAATAAAGATTATTATTATTATTATTATTTCCTTTATTTAATTGTATGTACATATAAATTATATTTTTAAATATTAGAATATAAAAACATAAAAACATTTAAAAATATAAAAAATTGTAGCCCACCGGTATCGGGAACAGGGTCCAAGCTACCGGCGGTCAGGGCTCCAGAGAGAGGAACCTCCTGACAATGCGAGCCGTGTCCAGAAGTACCGCTTTCTGAATCAAGCCCTTGATCCAGCTGCCCAACGAGAGCCTCTTCAGGTGTTGGTCGAGGCTCTTGGCTATTAGTCCATTGGCTGTTACGACTATCGGTACAATGATTGCTGAGTCAACATCCCACATGTCGACAACCTCGTGAGCCAAGTCAAGATACTTGATCTGTTTATCTTTCTCGGCTTTCACGAGGTTCTCATCATGCGGGACGGTTATGTCAACAATCATTACACGTCGCTCTGATCGATCCACCACCACTATATCAGGCTTATTGGCAACAATAGTCCTGTCAGTGATGATGGATCGATCCCAATATAATGTGATATTACCATTTTCGAGAACTGGGTCGGGCACATACCTGTAGTACGGCACCTCCGATTCCACAAGGCTGTATTTCAGAGCAAGTTGCTGATGGATTATCCTGGCTACAAGGTTGTGTCTATGCAAGTACTCTCCGTTAGCTAGACGAGAACACCCGGAGATAATATGCCTGATTGATTCTCCCGGCCGGTGGCATGCCCGACAGATGTCAACCGTGCCGTCTTTCACAATAAATCTCCGGTAATTGTTCGTCATCATAACTTCGTCCATAATTGCACAGACAAAACCTTCGGTTTCTCCAAAGAGGTCACCGAAACGCAGCCAGGCTACGGACGCTAGTAAATCTACATCGGGTCCATGTAGGGCCCGGAAAAAGCGTCCGTGAAGCTCCTTACTCTGCCATACCTCCATGCGATCATTAGTGTCAAGCACTACTGGTTTGCGCCAGTTCTCTTTACCCAAGGAGAGCGGGGTGAGGCCCTTGTCCACTGCGACTACATCCCGATGCATCCCCACGTCGATTTCTAAGAAATATTCCCTGAGACTGCATATCTCGCGATTGTGGAGAGTCTTAGCATTTAAAAAGCCTCGACCTCCACACTTTCGCGGGATATACAGCCTCATTACCGATGACCGTGGGTGATGCATTCGATTTGCAGTCAGCAGTGTACGGACCTTCCTATCCAGGGCGTCGAGTTCGGTCTGAGTCCATTTGAGTATGCCGAAAGAGTACATCAGAACCGGCATGACCCAACCATTGAAGGCGCGCACCTTGTTTCCGCCTGAAAGAAGACTATTAAATACTTTTTTCAGGCGGCCAAAGAAGCGCTCTTTCAATGATTGCTTCATGTCAGTAACATTGATGCCCAACGCTTCCGACATACCCAAATACTTATAGGTCCCCGTCGCCAGCTACTCCTGAAACGCACATACTCCAGCCGGAAACTTACTTACCAGATTCCTTGCCGGATAGTTCGGCCAGAGGGAGGACAGCAGAATTGTGCGCAGGAAGTACTTCTTCGTCGTCAAGAGAGGACGAGTCTGAGAAGGACCGACAAGAAGCCCATGATGATGAACATCAAGCTGGTACAAACAACGTAGATGTTAAAAGAACAGAGAGACATCCGACCTTCGAGGATGTTCACAAAGCAGGGACTGAACTCGATACCCAGACCTCACAACGCGATGAGTCAAGGATAGTTACACCCCTCCCTGCACCCGCGTACCTACCGTACCTTATTATTATTATTATTATAGGGAACAAAAGCGGTATTTTTGACAGATTGAGACTGTGAATGTTCTTAAAATTATGAGAATTTGCCCTGTGTGCTGCGGTATTTTTTAAATATCGCAGCACTATGTTGAGATAGGAGCGTTTTTGGCCTCGTACAGGTCTTTTCTTTTACAGTTTAACGCACAGGAAATACAAACAGTAATAAACTACCTCCACAAACAGTAGTACCTACTACTAATATCGTGAGCACTAATATGTCAACGCTTAGTAACTTTCAATGTCGTTTTTTTTCGTGAAATAACGAATGCAACGTTCAAATAAGACACTTTACACAAACATAATATATGGGTTCGAAAATACTTTGTTCGTAATAACATAAAATTTCATTCAAAACTAAAGGAAAAAATCATATTTGAATAAAGCCAAGTATACATACTTATGCTCGTGACTGTACATGTGTACCAAATAAAATATTTTTATTTCTTTCCCGGCCCTTGAATGTTTGGTTTTCCCGAAAATATTTCATGTCCCTGAGGGCGATATGATTTTATGCAATACGCGATAGTTTGTTGTTTGAACAAATTGCAAAATATTCCAAGTGGTATATTTACTTTTTTTTTTGCGGATGGGAAATCATCAAGTGACCCCTCCCGCTCTGGGTGGAGCGGAAGGGAATGTCAGACTCTTACTGACTAAAACCCACCCGTGTTCCTTCCTTAGCTCTTTAAGTTCCGGGCAGCGGTAACCCTTTCGGACAATCCCGCTGACCCGGTTGGCTTCGGCCCTAAGGGGATTCTCTGATGCTGACATCTCTTTGAGGCACGCGTGGAACACGTACGCGCTGACCGGCACGGGCCTGGTCCTGATCGGACGGTAAGGTACCCATTACTCTCCGTCCGCAGGCCCGCGCCTACGGTGGCCGGGAGTCGTCACGCGGCTCCCGACTAATAATAATAAGTCTTAAAAATAATTCAAGTGGTATACCAACTTCATCATCACCTGCCTAGCCTTTTCCCAACTATGTTGGGGTCGGCTTCCAGTCTAACCGGATGCAGCTGAATACCAGTATTTTACATGGAGCGACTGCCTATGTGACCTCCACAACCCAGGTACTGGGTAATACGATACCCCTTGGTAAGACTGGTTGTCAGGCTTTGGGGCTTCTGACTACCCGTAATGACTGTCAAAAATCCACGAATGACAGCCGAGACCAACGGATTAACGTGCTTTCCGAGGCACGGAGGGGTCACGGTATGTAAAGATGGTCACCCATCCACAGACCAACCGCGGCAAGCGCAGCTTAACCTGGTCGATCGACCTGTGCGGCTGTTATTATTTAGCTACGGGCCCCTCAAGTGGTATACCTACTTAACAGCTCAAAACCAATTTCAATTTTCTCCACCAATTTCGATTCTCTTAATTTTGTTCATGTTGATCAACAGCTGTGCGATAAAACATATACCTAGTAGTATTGTGAAGTTCAACAGCGGAGCGAACATGCGAAGTCTAATAAAAAACCTTTCTACTTTAGATAAGTACTCTCGCTACTTTATTATAGTGGCCCGATAATGAGCTCTCTCACAATATTGAAGTAAATCTCTCTGCCACTCCAAATCGCTGGTTTAAGTTGTAAGTGTAATTAAAATTAATTTTCTTACATTTAGTTAGTAATAATGGGGGCTCTTTAATTAGGGTTATATTATAATGTCATAGAGGTATTACAATGGCTTAAAGCTAAGGAACAATTATGGACCCTGTAGGGCACAACAAAAAAAAAATGAAGACAAAACACAAAAAAGGAAAAAAAAAATTAGGCCGATTATAATGAGGTTCTAGTTCCGTTAACGAAGCGGAGCGGAGTTCTCATTTGTTTTCTATTTATTGTCTACGGTTAAGTAAATATCGTAATGCGACTAGTTTGCGATTTCAAAATCTCACATCGACATCGCTAGCGACAAATCTGTGTCTGGACGTGATTTTGAAATCATCAGTGAGTCGCCGGCGACTAGTCGCTCCGTGTGTACTTTTCGAAGTACACACGGAAAAAAAATAGCAGAAATAAAAAATAGGAGCACATTTCTATGTGCTCCTATTTTGGCCTCTCCTATTTGAAATAGCCAAAAGCTATTCAATGCAAATGGAGAATATAAACAACGAGAATGTACGTACGTACTGTCTAGATAGACAGTCTTACTGTCTAGATAGACAGTAAGTAAAGTAAGTTGTTAAATCTAGATAGATTATTATAGATAAAAAATACGTGATAGATAAGCACGCCAATGCAATTAAGCAGTATAATGATAAAAACCTAACGACGTGTTGTTATGAAGGCACTAGCGAATTTCGACTGTAGAATTATGTAAGTTTGAGTCAACAATATTACCCAAAATGTAATAAAAGTATTAAAACTGCATATAAAGATATTATTGGTTTGCAAAGGCAAACCATCTATATATGTCTGTGACAATTTGTAGAGCATGTCCAAAACGTCGTCTGGTACCATCTATCGAAGATTCACGCCGTTTATTTATTCAGAGCCGGCCCGGGCGGTGACATCAATCCTAACAAGAAACACAAACACTCCAGAACTCGAAGGTTCACCGCTAATGGTCAGCCGATCAGCCGATACCATTAATTACTGTTCTCCTGGTATTTTGATGCCGCAATACTGATTTATTTATTGATTTTAGTCAAGAAACCAAGTCCCCGTCACATGGCGATGATCGGTACCACATTTTGCGCTAAAAAGTTGGGATCACACGCAAACATCATACTGTTACCACGCGGTTAAAAAAATGTAGTAGGATGCAGCCGTGTGATCTCAATTATACAGTAAAATATCGTACCTAATAATCATCGCGGCATTGCGCACGTGAATTAGACCAAAGAGTTAATAGAATGAGAAAAAGTTATGTGTTATCCTTGGACGTTATCCACATCTTAATCAAAATTCGAACACACAGGCAAACACAAGTTTAGCATTTATTGATTCAAATAGCAGCCGAGTAAAAAATGACATTGTCAAGGTTACGACGATAACAGGAAAAGTCAGACACTCGACATTATCATCTCTGCGATAACCAGTTTTTACTTTTGCAACTACATATCTACATAAATTGAACAAGAGAGTGTCAAGAGTGTCAAATCGACGTGCAGACGTGCGCGTGCAGTGTTTGTTGAATCGTTTACCAATGAGTTTCGAAAATAAAATAGTGTTGATAACGGGCGGGAGTGCCGGCATTGGTGCTGCTACTGCAGTGTTATTTGCTAAAGAAGGTGCTTCCGTGGCTATCGTAGGACGAAATGAAGCTAAGCTAAAAAGTGTCACTAAACTGTGCCAGCAACATGGAGTCACACCACTTGTCATCAAAGCCGACGTTTCTCAAGATGAAGCAGCAAGTGAGATTATCAAACAAACCATCGATAAGTATGGAAAACTCGACGTCCTAATCAACAACGCTGGTATTGTTACCACGGGAGGGCTGCTTGACGGCGAAGTTATGAAGACGTATGACAAAATCATGAACACGAACTTACGGGCAGTCGTCAACCTCACGACCTTGGCAGTGCCCTATCTTGTAAAAACCAGAGGCAATGTTATCAACATCTCAAGTACATTAGGAACACAAGTTAACCCATGGATGATGGCGTACTGCATATCAAAGGCTGGTTTGGAACATTTCTCCAAGGCTGCTGCTTTGGAACTAGGACCATCTGGAGTTAGGGTCAACATAGTGAGTCCTGGTCCAGTTGTTACTGATATTTTGGAAACTGCTGGTATGCCTAATATGTGGGACGAATGGGGTAAAAGTACTGCTCTGGGTAAAGTGGCTTACCCGGATGAAGTAGCCGACTTGATCCTGTTCCTAGCAAGTAGCAAGGCGAATAGTATTACTGGAGGAAACTTTACTATCGATAATGGCGTGTTGTTGAAAAGTGGATAGTGTTCAAGAGTGGCATTTCCTTTACCTCAATAATAGTTACAATTAAATGTGTAATTATAATTTACTGTATGTTGTATTTTTTCTGGCGTTCAATTGCCTGTTCTTTTTTCTTGAATTTTTGTTTTGATTGCATCTGTATGTAGAAATATCCGCCTAAGATAAATAGGCGAAGATTGTATACTGATCTAAATATGATTCGCGGCCGTTACAAATATTTATTTATAGAATTATATATTCATAAAAATTATCAACACGACTCTCTAAGTTCATATTACCATCTTGACTATTTCATGACATCATGACATATGAGGTTAATCCTAACTCAAGGAGTTGTATTGTGCTGATTCTAATTATAACGATTCTGTAAGGCCTGGGGGGCCTAAAAAGGACCCTTAGGCAGAATCATAAAAGGATATCATTATGAATCATAATTAAAATAAAACCACCAATCAATCCAATCCGAATCCAATCTCTTTGATTATACCTACGTAGTGCAGCGAAAAAAAGAAAAACACGGACTGTCTTCGCCATATTATGATTCATAATGTTATCCTTTTATGATTCTGCCAAAGTGGTCTTTTTAGGCCCCCTGATTTGTTACAGTCGCGAATTATATTTTAATCGACATTCAACCTGACATTGATCAAACAAAATATACCTAAACGGAAAAGAGGGATAATAAAGATTTAAAATGGGTGCTGTTTTTTTACTCCGTTTTCGTACTTAGGTACAGACGCCAGCAAATCAAGCTGCTACAATCTGTCAAATTTCTTTAATAGATTTTCAACTTTATCGCTAAAGCATAAGGTTCAAAGTTGATTGGGAGAATTTGACAGTATCGGGTAGCTTGATGTGCTGGCGTCTGTACATACTTTACAATGTTTACTTTGTGACGACTCTAATGAGTTTATTCTAGACATTTGTAGGTAGATGATGTTCAGATTAAGTAAAGTCTCATTTGAGAGCTCTCTCGTACGTGTAGATAGTTATTGTAGGTATAAACTATACCTGCATTAACTAAAAATAAATTATCAAGAACTAATCATTGCTCAAGGTGAACAAGATAACATAATTTGTGTGATAATAATAACGTTTACTCATGTGGTGGCATCGACATCGCCTCATGCAAACTACGCGTCGCACTGACGTCACGGAAAATCCTGCATCGCGCAAGCAGAGTTTACCGCTCAACTAGCATAATATATACAACGTCCCGACATCAATCGTTGGGCAGTTAGACACGACACCCGTCTGGTCGGAGGATCCTCCCTTTTCTATGGAGGATGAGTGAATCTTAAATCCTGTTCCTCATACCTCTATTCTTACATCATACTTTTCTACTTCTCTGAGAAAAGAAGAAGCAGTGTATTCAGGTGTCCCTTCATCATTTATATTAGTTTTAAATAAATTCAATAGAAGTACCTACCGAATATTACGAAGCAGAATTTCAAGAAACATTTCGGTAAAATAAAATACCAAGGAGATCAATTTGTATTCATAAAAGTTTAATTAAGTCACACTCAGTTAGCGGGGACAACTTTAAAATTTAAATAAATTCAGTAGCAAAGTACCAGGAGGGCAGAGAAACGAAGGAATAGATTAACTCGACCGCTCGTTGGATATTAAGCTCCGGTACTTGGTAAAACGTTTGGATGCTCCAAAAATGTATTCTGTGCACTGTGGCAATGTTAATGAGGTGTTTTTAAAGCTCATTCAGTATCGTCGTAGATACCCGTACCTGCTAATTTACAACAAGCTGTAATTTATAAGGAAATGTAACCTTTTGCTACTGAAAATTCACAGTTGTCGTATTTTTAAGAGGAAATGCATGGCTTACAAAATATTTACATAATTTAATCTGGGGTGTTGCGGCTCGTGGCATATTGAATTATGATTCCCTCGCCATAATGTTAGTCAGAAATGCGTCAATCGACTGTTAAAAGAAGCATGCATTACCTATAAAATATACTCCCATGTAGCGTCAAGACAGAGAGACACATAACAACCGCACAGGTCGATCGATCAGGTTAAGCTACGCTTGCCTTGGTTGGACCGTGGATGGGTTTATTATATTTGTAAACCGTTGGTCCCGGCTGTCATTCGTGGGTCTTTGACAGTCGTTACGGAGTAGTCAGAAGCCCGAAAATCTGACAGCCAGTCTTACCATCACCCAGTAACAGGATTGTGAAGGTCAGATCGGCAGTCGCTCCATGAAAAATACTGGCATTCATCTGCATCCGGTTAGACTGGAAGCCGAACCCAAGATAGTTAAAAAGACTAGGCAGATGATGATGATGAACTTGACACTACTAATCGATAGGTAAGTATTACAAACAGCATTAAAATAAAATTAAAAGACGAAATGCCTTTACAAAAATGTGTGGTGTCATACTCAACCCAAAGGGGTACAAAGGGGATGAGGGGTCCGTGTAAAAATGACAAACGAAATGTTTCGGACGTCGAAGGCATGATGAAAAAGTTTTTACAATGAAAACTAGGATAACAACGAACGGCGCAGACCAACAAGAATTCTTCTTTTTTAGGGTTCCGTAGCCAAATGGCAAAAACGGAACCCTTATAGATTCGTCATGTCTGTCTGTCTGTCTGTCTGTCTGTCTATCCGTTTGTCTGTCTGTCTGTCCGTCTGTCTGTCTGTCTGTCCGTCCGTATGTCACAGCCACTTTTCTCCGAAACTATAAGAACTGTACTGTTGAAACTTGGTAAGTAGATGTATTCTGTGAACCGCATTAAGATTTTCACACAAAAATAGAAAAAAAAAACAATAAATTTTAGGGTTCCCCAGACTTAGAACCGAAACTCAAATTTTTTTTTTCATCAAACCCATACGTGTGGGGTATCTATGGGTAGGTCTTCAAAAATGATATTGAGGTTTCTAATATCATTTTTTTCTAAACTGAATAGTTTGCGCGAGAGACACTTCCAAAGTGGTAAAATATATGTCCCCCCCCCCAGGAACTTCTAAAATAAGAGAATGATAAAACTAAAAAAATATATGATGTACATTACCATGTAAACTACCACCGAAAATTTGAACGAGAGGTTTGAACGAGATCTAGTAAGTAGTTTTTTTTTAATACGTCATAAATCGTAAACCGCAATTTACCATTCATTCAATCAACGCAAAAATAAAAAATAAAACATTTAATTTCACAAACATAAACCTTATGCATAAACCTGGATGTTACGGAACCCTCGGTGCGCGAGTCCGACACGCTCTTACCCGGTTTTTTTGTCTTTTTCTGCGCCACTAGAATTCAATTCTTTACCAACAGTAACTTCGAAACTAAACTTAACTTCGTAACTATAAGGGAATATCCATATTATTCTAACCTATGGCAAGTACATAAAACAGCTCTACCTATTCCGATCTATGCTAATGACGTGTTGTTATGAAGGCACTAGTGAATTTCGACTGTAGAATTATGTAAGTTTGAGTCAACAATATTTAAGTCATAATATATAACCCAAAATGTAGTAAAAGTATTAAAACTGTAATATAAAGATATTATTAACTTGTGTTTGCCTGTGTGTTCGAATTTATTAATTAAGATGTGGATAACCACACACACATTTATTGATTCAAATAGCAGCCGAGTAAAAAATTATAGTGTCAAGGTTACGACGATAACAGGAAAAGTCAGATACTCGACATTATCATCTCTGCGATAACCAGTTTTTACTTTTGCAACTACATATCTACATAAATTGAACAAGATAGTATCAAGAGTGTCAAGTCGACGTGCAGACGTGCGCGTGCAGTGTTTGTTGGATCGTTTACCAATGAGTTTCGAAAATAAAATAGTGTTGATAACGGGCGGGAGTGCCGGCATTGGTGCTGCTACTGCAGTGTTATTTGCTAAAGAAGGTGCTTCCGTGGCTATCGTAGGACGAAATGAAGCTAAGCTAAAAAGTGTCATTGAACTCTGCCAGCAACATGGAGTCACACCACTCGTCATCAAAGCCGACGTTTCTCAAGATGAAGCAGCAAGTGAGATTATCAAACAAACCATAGATAAATATGGAAAACTCGACGTCCTAATCAACAACGCTGGTATTGTTTTCACGGGAGGGTTGCTTGACGGCGAAGTTATGAAGACGTATGACAAAATCATGAATACGAACTTACGGGCAGTCGTCAACCTCACGACCTTGGCAGTGCCCTATCTTTTAAAAACCAGAGGAAATGTTATCAACATCTCAAGTACATTAGGAACACAAGTTAGCCCATGGATGATGGCGTACTGCATATCAAAGGCTGGTTTGGAACATTTCTCCAAGACTGCTGCTTTGGAACTAGGACCATCTGGAGTTAGGGTCAACATAGTGAGTCCTGGTCCAGTTGTTACTGACATTTTGGAAACTGCTGGCTTGCCTAATATGTGGGACGAATGGGCTAAACATACTGTTCTGGGTAAAGTGGCTTACCCGGATGAAGTAGCCGACTTGATCCTGTTCCTAGCAAGTAGCAAGGCGAATAGTATTACTGGAGGAAACTTTACTATCGATAATGGTGTGTTGTTAAAAAGTGGATAGTGTTCAAGAGTGGCATTTTCTTTACCTCAATAATAGTTATAATTAAATGTGTAATTATAATTTACTGTATGTTGTATTTTTTATGGCGTTCAATTGCCTGTTCTTTTTTCTTGAATTTTTGTTTTGATTGTATCTATATGTAGAAAAATCCGCCAAAGACAAATAGACGAAGATTGTATATTGATCTAAATATGATTCGCGGCTGTTACAAATATTTATTTATAGAATTATATATTCATAAAAATCATCAACACGACTCTCTAAGTTCATATTACCATATTGACTATTTCATGACATCATGACATATGAGGTTAATCCTAACTCAAGGAGTTGTATTGTGCTGATTCTAATTATTGAATTATAAATTATCTAATTATTGAGTTGTTTTGTGCTGATTCTAATTATAACGATTCTGTAAGGCCTGGGGGCCTAAAAAGGCCACTTAGGCAGAATCGTAAAAGGATAACATTATGAATCATAATTAATAAAACCACCAATCAATCCAATCCAAATCCAATCCCAATCTCTTTGATTATATCTACGTAGTGCAGCGAAAAAAGGAAAACACGGGCTGTCTTCGCCATATTATGATTCATAATGTTATCCTTTTATGATTCTGCCAAGGTGGTCTTTTTAGGCCCCCTGATTTGTTACAGTAGCGAATTATATTTTAATCGACATTCAACCTGACATTGATCAAACAAAATATACCTAAACGGAAAAGAGGGATCAATAAAGATTTAAAATGAGTGCTGTTTTTATTAACTCCGTTTTCGTACTTAGGTGCAGACGCCAGCAAATCAAGCTGCTACAATCTGTCATATTTCTTTAATAGATTTTCAACTAAAATGTGACTATGAGAGATCAGAATTCCAGAAGGCCAAAAACAATCCGAAGGCAACCTGGAAGCTTATCAAACAAATATCCCATTTGGACAGAGGTAAATCCTCTCCCACCGAATTGTTAAAGTGTTGCGACGATCCTCTTACTTCCCTCAATATGATTAACCACTACTTTGCCAATGTTGGCAGCGATCTTGCTTCTAAAATCCCACTATCTTCTCTTCCTGACTCAGTTGACTCTTTCTCCTCACCATTACAGTCTATGGCTTTGTATGATGTGGACGAGGCTGAAATTGAAAGCATCATACTAAACCTTAAAGACAAATGTGCTGTTGGAAATGACGGTATCTCACCCATAGTAATTAAGGCCACCAAAGACACTATTATTCCAATACTTGTCCACATATTTAACTTGTGCATAAGCCTGGGAATCTTTCCTGATGTCTTTAAAACTGCCATAGTTCATCCCATATTCAAAGGGGGAGATAGGTACGTCGTTTCCAACTACAGGCCTATATCCGTACTTACGACACTTTCTAAAATCTTTGAAAAAGTCATCAACACGAGACTTGTAAAGTTCCTAAATAAATTTAATATCTTGGCCGACAATCAGTTTGGATTCAGAGCTGGAAAGTCTACCGAAGATGCTACCCTAGAACTTACAAATTCAATAGTCGAACATCTTAATAATAAACAAAAAGCAATCGGGATCTTCCTAGATTTATCGAAGGCATTCGATACTGTATCTGTTCCTAAGCTGATATACAAGCTGGAACGTATTGGCATACGAGGTAATGCCCTCGAAATATTCCGCAGCTACTTGACGGGAAGGAAGCAGGTTGTCAAAGTGGAATCTTTTATAAGTTCAACCGAAGACATGTCATTTGGTGTACCTCAGGGTAGCGTTCTGGGGCCCACTCTTTTCCTTATCTATGTCAATGAGCTGTGCCAACTATCACTTCCAAACACAAGAATAATTACTTACGCGGATGACACAGCTCTTATAACGCATGGTAAGGACTGGCCTGAGACTCGTGAGAAGGCGGAGATCGCTCTGATTTTGGTAATGGATTGGTTGATCTCAAACCTACTTACACTCAACATCGCTAAGACTAAGTTCATCCCCTTTACACGAGGAATTCTTACACAACCACCAACGTCATTTCAGATCAAAACCCATGTTTGTTCTCATACTGTGGCCACCATATCCTGTGACTGTGCCCAGATAGAGCGCTCCGACCACATTAAATATCTTGGAGTCACATTGGACAATTGCCTTACGTGGAAAAAACAGGTTGACTCAGTGGTGGTCCGTGTAAGAAGACTTATATACGTGTTCAAAAAGCTCAGGGCGGTCGCCGACTTCCCATGTCTTATATTGACTTACCTCGCACTCGCCCAGTCAGTCCTTGGCTACTGCATTACAGCATGGGGAGGTACTCACAAGACTACTATTCTGCGATTGGAGAGAGCGCAAAGAGCAGTGCTAAAAGTATTGGCTAAGAAACCTGCCCGATTCCCAACGTCAGAACTTTTTTCGCTCTGTAACGTCCTCACTGTTAGGCAGTTATTTATACTTCAAACTGTTATCAAGAAGCACGACCTCACGAAGTACGACCCACAACACCTCTCTAAAAAGCGACGTTCCGACATAGTTTGCAAGATACCTTTCTCCAGATTGACACTAGTAAGACGCCACTTTAACTACTTTAGCCCTAAACTCTACAATAACGTAAATAGAAACATTCAAATCTATCCTTTAACAAGAACTTTAGTTAGAAAAAAACTGTCAGAATTGTTAAAATCATACTCCTACGAAGAAACAGAAAAACTTGTGGTAACATAACACTTACATTCCTGTAACAACAATTTTATTACATAAACACTATCCCCCTCATCCACGTTCAATATTCGCATACCCCGCAATACACACACACACACCCTCATTCACACATACCCTCACTCAAACACACCCTCACACACACACACACACACACACAATAGTTAGTACCTTTATATTAATCATTTTCTTTCTTTTTTTTTTTTTTAATTACTAGTCTGGAACTAATGAACCATATTTTCGACCTGGGCGTTGATAGCTGCGCCACAGTTTTAACTTTTGTAGCTATCTTCGTTTCCTTTTGTAAATTTGTGTCCTGATACTTGTTCCAAATAAACTTTTATTATTATTTATTATTTATTTAACTTTATCGCTAAAGCATAAGGTTCAAAGTTGATTGGGAGAATTTGACAGTATCGGGTAGCTTGATGTGCTGGCGTCTGTACATACTTTACAATGTTTACTTTGTGACGACTCTAATGAGTTTATTCTAGACATTTGTAGGTAGATGATGTTCAGATTAAGTAAAGTCTCATTTGAGATCTCTCTCGTACGTGTAGATAGTTATTGTAGGTATAAAGTATACCTGAATAACTTAAAAATAAATTATCAAGAACTAATTATTGCTCAAAGTGAACAAGATAACATAATTTGTGTGATAATGATAACGTTTACTCATGCGGTGGCGACATCGCCTCAAGCGAACTACGCATCGTACTGACGTCACAGAAAATCCTGCATCGCGCAAGCAGAGTTTACCACTGGAAACTCTGCTTGCGCGATGCAGGATTTTCAGTCAATGCGATGCGTAGTTCATTCAGTAGTGACTCAACTAGCATAATATATACAACGTCCCGACATCAATCGTTGGGCAGTTAGACACGACACCCGTCTGGTCGGAGGATCCTCCCTTTTCTATGGAGGATGAGTGAACCTTAAACCCTGTTCCTCTATTCTTACATCCTACTTTTCTACTTCCTCTATGAGAAAAGAAGAAGCAGTGTATTCAGGTGTCCCTTCATCATTTATTAGTTTTAAATAAATTCAACAAAAGTACCTAGGTACCTAATATTACGAAGCAGAATTTCATGAAACATTTCGGTAAAATAAAATACCAAGGAGATCAATTTGTATTCATAAAAGTTTAATTAAGTCACACTCAGTTAGCGGGGACAACTTTAAAATTTAAATACATTCAGTAGCAAAGTACCAGGAGGGCAGAGAAACGAAGGAATAGATTAACTCGACCGCTCGTTGGATATTAAGCTCCTGTACTTGGTAAAACGTTTGGATGCTCCAAAAATGTATATTTTGTGCACTGTGGCAATGTTAATGAGGTGTTTTTAAAGCTCATTCAGTATTGTCGTAGATACCTGTACCTGCTAATTTACAACAAGGTGTAATTTATAAGGAAATGTAACCTTTTGCTACTGAAAATTCACAGTTCTCGTGTTTTTTAAGAGGAAATGCATGGCTTACAAAATATTTACATAATTTAATCTGGGGTGTTGCGGCTCGTGGCATATTGAATTATGATTCCCTCGCCATAATGTTAGTCAGAAATGCGTCAATCGACTGTTAAAAAAGCATGCATTACCTATATACTCCCATGTAGCGTCAATACAGAGAGACACATAACAGCCGCACAGGTCGATCGATCAGGTTAAGCTACGCTTGCCTTGGTTGGTCCGTGGATGGGTTTATTGTATTTGTATACCGTTGGTCCCGGCTGTCATTCGTGGATCTTTGGCAGTCGTTACGGGGTAGTCAGAAGCCCGAAAATCTAACAACCAGTCTTACATTACCCAGTAACAGGATTGTGAAGGTCAGATCGGCAGTCGCTCCATGAAAAATACTGGCATTCATCTGCATCCGGTTAGACTGGCAGTTGAACCCAAGGTAGTTCAAAAGACTAGGCAGATGATGATGATGAACTTGACACTACTAATCGATAGGTAAGTATTACAAACAGTATAAATAAAATTAAAAGACGAAATTCCTTTACAAAAATGTGTGGAGTCATACTCAACCGAAAGGGGTACAAAGGGGTTGAGTGGTCCGCGTAAAAATGACAAACGAAATGTTTCGGACGTCGAAGGCATGACGAAAAAGTTTTTACAATGAAAACTGGGATAACAACGAACGGCGCAGACCAACAAGAATTCTTCTTTTTTATTCATGGGTATAAAAAGTTTGTTCTTGAAAAAAATGATTACCACCCATTATTATTTCAGACTTGTGAAAAAAGGTAGGTATAAGCTTTCAATTTCCTTTCTCGAATTTAAATAAACAATTTGCCGATCGTTAAAAGAACAAGTTACTTATTCTCGCAAAAGAAAAATTACGTGGACGGAAAAAACTAGCTAAAAAGAGAGAACCGGATACACACACTGGATACAGTCCTTTCACAGTTATTTTACCTTTGAATTTGTATCACTGTTAAAATCACAATGATTGGTATTGGGTTGCTGCCATTACCAAGTCTGTCAAAAACACAATGATCTTTATTTTCGTTACAGTAAGGTTGCTACTCGGATGCTGCCGTCAGAGGTAAAGTAACCTTGAACGGACTGAAGTGACAGATTGTTTTTCTGTTACCACAGACAGTAATCACCGCTGACATTCTCGATAGGTTTGGCTTTACACTATAAACATATTCAATGTTGCCAGAGCCGTGCGAATATAAAACTGCGCCCGAGGCAAAGCATCTAGCGCCCCTACACAAGATGACATTTTTGACACACTACTTATCATTTTTTATTATTCTATTTTTGCCGTAAGTACTCATATTGCAAGGTGATTGTGTACCTTTTTAAACCTAGGAAAGCTGTTAATATCCAAATATCACCATATGAACATTTCTTTAATACTGTTTGTTTTATTTTATTTAGCATTCTGTAGAATACACGTGCCTGTATTTTTTTTTGACACTTGACAATGTTTCTACTCCTATATAAATATTGGTTGGGGGCCGTTTTTATCCAACCCAGGTTTTGCTTGTTTATTAAATATATAAAATAGCTTAATAACTTGGAAGGTCAAGCTGTCAATGCTGTCATTATTAATATGCAAGAGCGAGTGAAACCAGCTAAAAAGGAGCTTTCTGACTCAGATTCGGTTTTATCCAAGAGCGAGCGAAGCGAGCCAGAAACTTGTTGTTTTACTAAGAGAATGAAAGAGCGAGCGAAATGAGACACATTAAACGACATAAACGGCTACCCTTGGTTTGTCAAAACCACGACGTAATATACAGATCAAAACCGATAGAGAGAGAGAGAGAGAGAGAGAGACTACAGTAGTTGCTTTTTGGACCAACACTGACCTCTCGATCTCGGCCATTAGAGAGACATACAGGCTACATAGTAGGGTGTACATCTAATACCTTTCTAGTCGTTAACTACGGACTTTACCGAGTTCCTAATTTGCTCCATTCTATTGCCAAAGTCCGTCTCTGTTACTTAATAGTGCACGAGCGAGCGTAATTAAAACTCCTCACTGATTTCTCAGTAGAACAAAGAAAACTAATACATCAGAAGTTTTGTGTGGTTTACTGTAAGACTAATTGAATGCTATGCCGATTCATTTGTTCATAGGTTCGAATATATAGCATTTTCTTAGTTGGTATTAAGGGGCTTACAGGACCTAAGCGCAAAAAACACAAGTTTTGGAAACAATAAAAGAATATGATCGACTACAGTAAACAAAATCTATAAAAATTATGATATTCTTCAGGATATATGCTAGGTAGATACTGTGTTGAAAACATAATATAACTAATTTGATACGTTAGAAAAAAATCATGAAGATACCTCTAAAAATTTTTTACAATAAAAACCATACTAATATACACTAATATACTATCATCCTGATTTTTAGGGTTCCGTTGCCAAATGGCAAAAAACGGAACCCTTATAGATTCGTCATGTCTGTCTGTCTGTCTGTCTGTCTGTCTGTCTGTCTGTCCGTCTGTCTGTCTGTCCGTCCGTATGTCACAGCCACTTTTCTCCGAAAGTATAAGGACTATACTGTTGAAACTTGGTAAGTAGATGTATACTGTGAACCGCATTAAGATTTTCACACAAAAATAGAAAAAAAACAATACATTTTGGGGTTCCCCATACTTAGAACTGAAAATAAAAAATTGTTTTTTCGTCAAACCCATACGTGTGAGGTATCTATGGATAGGTCTTCAAAAATGATATTGAGGTTTCTTATATCATTTTTTTCTAAACTGAATAGTTTGCGCGAGAGACACTTCCAAAGTGGTAAAATGTGTGTCCCCCCCCCGTAACTTCTAAAATAAGAGAATGATAAAACTAAAAAAAATATATGATGTACAGTACTATGTAAACTTCCACCGAAAATTGGTTTGAACGAGATCTAGTAAGTAGTTTTTTTTTAATACGTCATAAATCGTAAACCGCAATTTACCTTTTATTCAACCAACTAAAAACATAAAAAAACATTTAATTTCATAAACATAAACCTTATGCATGAACCTGGATGTTACGGAACCCTCGGTGAGCGAGTCCGACTCGCTCTTGCCCGGTTTTTTTTGTCTGATTAGTCTACAAGCAACATACTAAAAAACTAGTGTTTTAATTTTTTAGTCCAAACAATATTTTTGTAAAATACTATACTGTTTTAATCTTTTAATCCAAACAAACAAACAAATAGATTCTTCGAGCTTTGTGTTTTCTATGCAGTCCGATAGTGACCGCGCTTTAGGTCATGTAAGCCCCTTAAATACATATATGGCAAATTTATAAGGTACTAGCAGCGCTCCGCGGTTTCACCCGCATAAGTGTCGATCCCGTGGGAATATCGGGATAAAAGTATTCTATTCGTTATTCTGATGTATAAACTATGTTATTGTAAAGTTTCATCAAAATCTGTTCAGTAGTTTTTTCTTGAAAGAGTAACAAACATCCATCCATCTTTCGGGATTATAATAATAATACTAGCAGCGACCCACGGACTCACCCGCATAAGTTTCGTAAGTTAGAGCCCACAACACAATAACCCATTTGGAATCTCTCAAAGCCAGTGAAGAGTCTGCGATCACCTGCAGTCTTTATGATGAGTTGGTTGGTAGCGGGTCCGGACCCACAAGTGTTGAGTCAGTTGTAACAATAGATTTAACTGATGATACCATCATTAAAAGCAAATTGTTTACTAGTCACAATAAGTTAAAAAAATATCTTAAAATTAATAGATTAATTAGAAAAACCCAAAAATCATTAAAATGCCAAAAAGTAAATAAATTAAATACAAAACTTAGGCAAAAGATTTTGAATTTAATAAAAGAATTAAAGAACTGTAACAGTGAATTAGAATTATGTAATACTATGTATGACACAGACACTCAGCACCTGCAGGATGAATTGCTTGTTAGGGAATATGCTCTAAAGGAAATCTTTAGTAAATATGAGGCTTCTCAACAAGACCTGAGTAAGCGCATGCAGGAGGCTAATGAGTTGGCAGACCTGGTCAAGTATAATGCGGCGAGGTATAAGTCTCTGACAAATAACCTCTCTTTTAGCTGTACCTGCTCCCAGGGACTGCAGCCTCAACCTATTACACCCACACCCTCAGTGGCTCAGCCAGTAGGTAGCTGTATTAATGATGATAGCAATACCATGAATAATTTGATTAACACTACTTATGTATTTTCTGATAAATTTGGTCAAGGATATTTAATCAGTGTTCGCAACAATATGTAATTAATAATTGTTCACCCGGTGTCAGTATTAGCCAATTAATTAGTAATATCAGATTGACAAAAATAAACCCTAGTTCAACTGTTATATTATTATACGGGGATAGTTTAAATGTTAGAAAAAAGGACATAATTGAATGTGTCCATTTTATGTTACATCTTCATGAGACCAGTAACTGTAAATTTATTTTTTGTGCCTTGCCTTATTCCTATTATTTATCTCATGAGCAAAATCAGCTTATTTATAATTTAAATATGTTCATTTATAATAGGACTTGTCGTCACAGTGACGCTATTTTATATTTTGATTGTAATCAATTCATTACTGATTACAAACTGACAAATTACACTATGTATTTGCCACCTAGTTGTAGGAGACAAATTGCTAATCTTTTAGCATACAATGTACTCAGTGACACTGGTACTTGTTGTGTACCATCGATTACTGTTAGTAGTGGTAGTAACACTACTTCTGATGTCTTCTGATGTCTGACGCCTTGTAGTTTAAACTATGTGCGACAACGGGTCAGCCGCATATGTTGAATGTTGTACATCAAAATATGCAGGGTCTGTCCGGCAAAGAGCTAGAATTAAGTTTATTTATGGAGAACTACAATGTTCAGGTGTTATGTTTGACTGAACACTGGTTGAAAGAACATGAAGTAGTGTTTATCGATGATGATAACTTTACCGTACAGAGTGCATTTGTGAGAAAAAGTGCTATTCGTGGTGGCTCTTTAGTTCTTGTTTCAAACAAGTTGAAATATAAACAACGTTTAGATTTAGTGAATCTTTCAATTGAGCGCACTATAGAATTGTCTTGTGTTGAACTTGAGCGATATGATATAATTTGCGTTTACCGACCCCCCTCTGGGGATTTTATTAGTTTTGAATCGGTAATGGAGGATTATCTCAATAGGTTGAAATCAAGTAACAAAAGTATTATTTTATGTGGAGATTTCAATATTAATATTTTAGATGTTACTCCGTTAAGTATTAGACTTCTCAAAAATAAGAGCACATTTGTATGTGCTCCTATTTTGGCCTCTCCTATTTGAAATAGCCAAAAGCTATTCAATGCAAATAGAGAATATAAACAACGAGAATGTATGTACCAGTACTTACTGTCTAGATAGACAGTCGCTTACTGTCTAGATAGACAGTAAGTAAAGTAAGTTGTTTAATCTAGATAGATTATTATAGATAAAAAATGCGTGATAGATAAGCACGCCAATTAATAATAAAAACCTAATGACCAGTGATCGGAATAGGTAGAGCTATTTAGGTTCATTGACCGCAAGGCGCAAACATTGATGTTAATATGGATATTCCACGTGATTCCGACTGATACTACGGGATTTTTACGGGATTTTATTGTCGCTAGAGTGACGCACCTGTTTTTGTCTCTTTCTGCGCCACTAGAATTCAATTCTTTACCAACAGTAACTTCGAAACTAAACTTAACTTCGTAACTAAAAGGGAATATCCATATTATTCTAACCTATGGCAAGTACATAAAACAGCTCTACCTATTCCGATCTCTGGTAATGACGTGTTGTTATGAAGGCACTAGTGAATTTCGACTGTAGAATTATGTAAGTTTGAGTCAACAATATTTAAGTCATAATATATAACCCAAAATGTAATAAAAGTATTAAAACTGTAATATAAAGATATTACTGGTTTGCAAAGCGACGGCGAAGTGCCAATACCTACCTCCTAACTGACAAAGTAAAAAATTTACACAAACGTTCAAATATAGACACGTTGCCTTGGTTTAGTTGGGAAATACATATTTCTACATTTTAATTGAATGCTGTTGCAGCTAAAAATACACTTAGGCGATTCACTAAAACATGCGAATAACGCTTTTAAATTCAAAACGATAAAAAAGTTAATTTCTCAAAAAATGTCAGTTAGGAGGTATTGGCACTTCGCCGTCGAAAGGCAAACCATCTATATAAGTCTGTGACAATTTGTAGTGCATGTCCAAAACGTCGTCTCGAACCATCTATCGAAGTATTCACGCCGTTTATTTATTCAGAGCCGGCCCGGGCGGTGACATCAATCCCAACAAGAAACACAAACACTCCAGACCTCGAAGGTTCTCCGCTAATGGTCAGCCGATCAGCCGATACCATTAATTACTGTTCTCCTGGTATTTTGATGCCGCAAGACTGATTTATTTATTGATTTTAGTCAAGAAACCAAGGCCCCGTCACATGGCGATGATCGGTACCACATTTTGCGCTAAAAAGTTAGGATCACACGCAAACATCATACTGTTACCACGCGGTTAAAAAATGTAGTAGGATGCAGCCGTGTGATCTCAATTATACAGTAAAATATCGTACCTAATAATCATCGCGGCATTGCGCACGTTAATGAGACCATAGAGTTACGTTGATGATAAAACTTTTCCGCGACATAGTCAACGTAGATCTAACAGGCTACATAGAAGACATGTATCGAGTAGGAAGAAAAGGCACAAATAATAGACCGCTTGTGATAGAACTACTCAGTAAGAGAATGACCAAATATATCATCAGCAACAGCCAGTACTTTCGGGGAACAGGACTAGGTATTTCAGAGTTTTTAGACGCGAAATCACGAAACGAAAGGGCTCAAATGAGAGAAGAATTATTAAAAGCTAGACAGAACGGACATCACGCAATAATAAGAAACCATCAGCTATACATTGATGGAAAACCTTTTCAGAAAAACCATCACAACATCAAACCTCTATCTCTTCATGAAACGACTTACCACGTAAACCGTACGAGTACGATGAACAACACTTACCAATATGACCATATAGATAAGCCAAATGAACCTGAAAACTATACATTTCGCAAACAAAGACCTACCATTTAAAATACTTTACCAAAATTTCCAAAGTCTTAACAACAAACAACACTTACTGGACGAATTCATCACCCAAAACTCTATATACAAAGCGATATGTATCTCAGAAACCTGGCTCTCAGAAGAAAAACTAGACTTAATAAAGATTAGCGGCTACAAAATTGCATCATCGTACTGTCGCAGTACACGAACAGGCGGCGGCGTGTGTATTCTACTCCAAGAACATATAGAGTGCATACATAGAAGTGATATAACAGATAAATCTATAGAATATGTACTCGAGTTATGTGCATGTGAATTGCCTAAAGAAAACTTATTAATAATGATTATGTACAATAATAGAAGGGAGGAAGAAGTATTTTACCAGCAACTAAATGTAATTCTCAAATATATAAAAATATCCTAAACTAAACATAAGTATAGGCGGCGACTTTAATATTAATATACTATCAGATAACAATAAATCAAACCAGTTCATAAATTTTATGCAGGAGTATAAATTTACCCAATACATTAAAAGCCCAACATGTGTAACGCCAAGCACAGCTACATGCTTAGATTTAATATTTACAAATCATAAATTCAAATATATGTACACAACTGTAGGAGAGCTAGGATTCTCAGACCAAAATAGTACAATTTTACATTTTAACTTATCCAAACAAACAAAAAGGACCACGTGGTACGTGAAAAAAAGACTTTACAATCACACAAATATACATATTAAAATTTAAATCTAAATTGCAACAAACAGATCGGAATAATATCGTAATAAATGGAAAAGATATTAATAGTAATTACGAAGCTTTTAACGACACCCTCATTAAACTATGAAATGAGTGTATGCCATTTAAAAAAATTAAGTTAAAATCTAAATAAAAAAAATACTGGCTCACTGTAGGCATAAAAAAGTCTTGTAAAAATAAAAGATTATTAAAAATACTAACAACTAAAACAAATAATCCGATATTAACCCAACATTACAAAAAATATGAAAAGATTCTAAAGAAAACAGTAACGACAGCAAAAAAACTCCACTACAAAAATAAATTGACTAAATCAAATAATAAAGTTAAGACCATGTGGAGTATAGTAAATGAACGTACAAATAAAAAATAGCAAGTGAGAAATAATATAACCCTACAAACGAATAATAGTTTAACATCTGAACCTAAAGAGGTTGCAAATATATTTAATAACTAGCTTCCGCCCGCGACTCCGTCCGCGCGGATGTTGGTCTTCGCGTGGATGGTTTATTTCTCCATTTTGAGTAACTCTGACAATGACATCTTATAAATATCTATTGGACCCAAATACGGCTAAGCCTATAATAATTAAGGAGATCCCTCTATTGAGCTACTGCTGTTGAGCTCGCGTTCTGTAGTAAGTATTTTTTTCATAGTAATTCCGACCTTGATAAGTAGCATGTAGCAGTAAATTACTGACAGTGACGAAAAGTTTGCAATAATAAAAAAGTGATCGTGACAATGCGACAGAAAGTTAATTGAGAGCTTCAGCATACACAACATTGTTGTGGTAGTCGTGGGTAGTTGTTAGGAAAGGTGAAAAAATTTAGATCTGATTTCAAAATTTAATTAAAATTACAAATATATACAATTTGACTATTTAAATGTATACATATACATGCTAACATAGAGTACCCACCAGTTTAGTGTTATCTCCAAAATCGGATCACACAACGATTACAACAACGCACATTTTTAAACTTTGAAACAATGGAAGCACTGAAGGTCTCATTGTCGGACATGATGTCACTGTTCCAAACTAGGATGGCATCCTTTGAAGCAGAATTGAAGAAGAATCCTTCAGGAACAGCAAGCAGCACGACTGACAGTTTGGTGGCGGACGTCACCGCATTCAAGAAGTTCATACTTGAGGCGCTAGGCTGTCTTCAGCAGCAGTTGGACGCGTTGGCTCAGGGGCTCGACAACCTGGAGATGCGTGGGCGCCGGAAGATGGTGTTGTTGCATGGTGTCACCGAGCAGCCCAAGGAAGAAACAGCACAGGTTGCCGCTGAGGTTGTGCAATGTCACCTGAAGCTGACCGACTTTACAGTTGCTGACATTAGGCGGTGCCACCGGATGGGCAGACAAACAGGTGCTAGCAAGCCCAGGCCCATTCTTTGCAAGCTACGGGACGTCGGTGTCAGGGACAGTATCTGGTTTGCTAAGACCAAGTTGAAGGGCACTGGTATTACGGTATCAGAGTTTCTGACAAGATCCCGTCATCAGCTCTTCATGTCGGCGCGTGAGAAACTTGGCGAAACAAATTGCTGGACTAAGCAGGGCCTGATATATGTTCTTCGCGCTGACGGCTCCCGGCATCGAGTAAATTCACTGGTTGATCTGAACAACATCGAGCATGTTAGTGAAAAGGCCATGTCTCCCATCGTATCAGCATTGTCCTCGTTGCCGTCTCCATCGCCGGCACCGAAGAAGGCCCGGCGTGCTGCCGCGAATAGAAAGTGATTCGGTGCATTGTTTTGGTTAGTGTCACCGTCCGGGTAGTAGTTTTTGTTTATAACTCGTACCCTCTCAATTCTCTCTTTTTTTTTTTTTTTTTTCTCTTCTAGTAATTTCTATACCGTTTATGCCACATTTATTGTTTAACAAAAAAGTACTCTGTGAACGTCTATTTATTTTACACTTTCTTTCTGTCTGTCAACTGTCAACTCACTATGTCACGTCATGTATCATTTTGTTCATAAGATTTTCGTTCAGAAACCAGGTGACAGTGTGCCGAGTATATTTATGTTATTATATTTTTCGGTATAACTTGATAGTTTTTGCTTGTTATTTTTACGTGTATTTTCTTCTTTATTTCCTATGCCATGAACTTGTGAAATAACTTTCTGTTACCCGGACGATGAAATCGATGAAATTGTTTAAACGTTATTGTTCTGTATTTATAACTTTAAATTGTTAGCACTCAACTGGCGGGTGGATTTAATTAATTGCCCTTTTTATATTAACATTTTTAATTATTATTTAGTTTATTTACGTTTATTATTATTTTTTCGTAAATCTATAGTGTCGATGTCAGATAGCAATGACGACAGCGACACCGAAAGCTTTTTGTCGGCCTGTAGTAATGACAGCTTTGTTAGCTGTCCGTCCCTTGCTGACACGCTCGAGTCTCAGTTTTCCGATGTACCTAAGAATTTCAATGTAGTCCATATAAATGCCCAGAGTATTCCGGCACATTATTCTGACATGCTAGTGAACCTAGACTGTAAGAACATCCATGCTATCCTTGTTTCCGAGTCTTGGCTAAAGCCATGTCTCCCTTCTGCTTCCTATTCCTTGCCAGGTTTTCAACTAATAAGAAATGATCGCACAAGTAGCGTTGGCGGCGGTGTTGCCATATACCTTCGTTCACATATTCCTTTTTCAATTGTCGATATGTCTGCACAACCTCCACCGCAAAACGCGGGTGAGCATCTCTTTTTGGAAGTAAACCTGAACCACGTGAAAGTTCTTCTGGGTGTTTATTATAGCCCTTCGTCACGTATAAATTTCTTGTCTTCCTTTGAAAACATCCTAGAAAACTTATCACCCTCTTACAGTCACACAATAATTATGGGGGATTTCAATACTTGCTTATTGAAAAACGATTCCCGCTCTTCTTCCCTTCGATCAATAGTCCAGTCGTCGAATTTAGCAATTCTCCCCTTAAGTGCCACACACCATTTTCCAAACTGTAATCCTTCA
Organism: Mesoligia furuncula; assembly: GCA_916614155.1. Classification (NCBI taxonomy): domain Eukaryota; kingdom Metazoa; phylum Arthropoda; class Insecta; order Lepidoptera; family Noctuidae; genus Mesoligia; species Mesoligia furuncula. Next base: position 5,242,552 of record OU744810.1, read on the forward strand.
CTTTTGGATCTTCTCATTGTTTCCTCTCCTCAACATGCCAGCAAGCATGGTCAATGCCCAGCTGACATGTTTTCTTACCATGACCTATTATTCCTATCCTATAAAATTCGCCCACCTAAGGCAAAACCTAAAATTCTCCTGCAGCGCAATTTTGGTGGTATGAATACAGATGATCTCCGAAGAGATGCTAACAATATTGACTGGGCTCCTTTAGTCAATGTTGAGTCGATTGATGATAAAGTCAATCTGCTGACGGATAACCTTGTTCAGCTGTACGATATTCACGCTCCCATTCGTTCAGTGAAAATCAAACATCTTCCGGCGCCATGGCTTACAGACGATATTAGGACGATCATGCACAGAAAGGCTGTAACCAAAACTAAATATAAGTGTCGGCCCTCACCGTCGAACCGGGAGATCCTTGTTGATGCGCGCAATCGCTGCAATAAGGTGTGTAGAGATGCCCAACGCCGCCATATCCACACCTCTGTTGAAAACGGAGATCCAGCAAAAGTCTGGAAATTTCTTAAGTCCATGGGAGTTGGAAAATCACGCCAAGAATCGATTCCTAAAGACTTAGATATTGATCTACTGAATCAACACTTCTCATCTTCGTCCCACTGCAATGGGACCATGAAGGCAGCTACTGTTAACAATCTTTCAAACCTTCCAACTCCGGACCATGCCCCATTTATTTTTAGTCAATTCTCTGATTGTGATGTTAAGAAGAGCATAGTTTCAATCACGTCTAACGCAGTTGGTAGTGATTGTGTGAGTCGAAAAATGATACTCCCTGTCCTCGACGAAATCCTTCCTATCTTATGCTATATCCTAAATTACTCTATAACCTATGGTGCCTTTCCATCGATGTGGAAAGAGGCCAAAGTCATTCCTTTACCCAAAAAATCCAATCCTACTTCCTTTTCAGAATACCGTCCTATCTCCATCTTGCCTTTCCTCTCCAAAGTCCTAGAACGCCTTGTCCACAATCAGCTTAGTACTTTTCTTTGTAAGAATAGTCTGCTGAATCCATTCCAATCCGGTTTTCGTCCTGGTCATAGCACCACTACTACCTTAGTTAACGTCACTGATGACATACGGTTAGGCATGGAAAGAGGAAATCTGACAGTTCTTTGCTTACTAGATTTTAGTAATGCATTCAATACTGTCGATTTCGATATCCTCCTTGGCATGCTTCGCTCGCTTAACATATCTCCAACGGCGATTGACTGGTTTCGTAGTTACCTGTATGGCCGCCGGCAACGTATAAGCATAGAAGAGTCTTGCTCTTCGTGGTGTTATACTTCTGCCGGTGTACCTCAGGGTGGCGTTTTATCTCCTTTACTTTTCACAATATTTATAAACTCCATTACCAAAAAACTTCTTTCTTCCTACCACCTTTATGCAGACGATTTGCAAATTTATAAGCAAGCTGACTACTCGAATTTGGCTGATGCCGTTCATATCATCAACAAGGATTTGGTTTCAATCTGTGAGTGGAGTGAGGCGCATGGGTTGCAGGTTAACCCATCGAAGACTCAAGTCATTGTTGTTGGCAGCTCAAGGATGATCTCCAAGATAAACTGGTCGCAACTTCCCCAGGTTCAATTTAACGGAACTGCAATTCCTTTCAGCGAAAAGGTTAAGAACCTTGGGGTTTGGATCGACAAACATCTTTCTTGGGGTCCTCAGCTACAGGAGGTAAGTCGCAAAATTTTTGCATCTGGTAAGTCACTGAGACGATTGCGGAACTTTCTTCCAACTGCCACTAAAACTGCGCTTGCACAATCCCTTTTACTTCTCATCCTTGACTACGCTGATGTCAGTTATCCAGATCTTACTGAGGCACAACTAGATAAACTTGAGAGACTTCAAAACTTTTGTATAAGATTTATATTTGGCCTGCGCAAATATGATCACATTTCAGAATTTCGTACAAAGCTCAAGTGGCTTCCCATACGTCTTCGCCGGAATTCTCATATCCTGTTTCAGCTCTACAGTATTTTATTTAATCCTAAAACCCCCACTTATCTTAAAGAACGTTTCAAGTTCCTTCATGACACACATAATAGATATCTGAGGTCATCGGAAAACCTGAGACTAGAGATGCCGATGCATTCCACCAGTTTCTATGACAAATCTTTTACTGTTCAAGCAGTACGGTTATGGAATGACTTGCCCGTGTCGGTAAGGCGTGCTCAATCTTTGTCCGCTTTTAAAATTATGATAAAAAAGCACTTCCTCTCTCCTTAAACATCAACATTATATTTTTCTTTGCTCCTGTTTCATGTTTATTGTTATATGTATATATTTATTTAGATTAGTATAATATACTTTACGTATGTATTTATTGTATTATGTAAATGGTACACCACAGACTACCTGCAGTATTTGTCTGTCCTTCCCCTTTTTAATCCATCCAAAGGTTGTCTTTAAAAGATCGCTTTTAGCGATAAGACCGCCCATTGTGTCACCCTTTGTACAGTTTCTATACCTTATGTCTGTAATTAATATGGTGTACATAATAAAGAGTATTCTATTCTATTCTATTGTTAGTGAGCTCGTCCGGAATATGAACATGAAGATTTCTTGGACTGCTCACACGGGAAAGAGCTACGTAAAGTTGCCCGTGTGAAAAACAACTCGCGGTAAGATCTACGCTAGCAACTCCTAGGCCTTATTTATTGTCATGGTGTAACACAAAGCTACAGGAAACTGTATTCTCTTAAAGTGAAATGGATATCCACTGCGGGTAATGCAACGTGTGTTCGCGGTTCTACAGAACAACGTCTATGAATAAAACTGAAAAATAAGATTTTTTTTTTCTACGTATTTTTCCAGGATAAAAAGTATCCTATTTTATGCCCAGGATAATAAGGTATAATTATACCAAGTTTCATCGAAATCGAACCGTTAGTTTTCACGTGATGCCTGCATATACAGACAGACAGACAGACAGACAGACAGACAGACAGACAGACAGACAGACAGACAAAAATTTTTTTAATCACATATTTGGGTTTGGTATCGATCCAGCAACACCCCCCGCTATTTATTTTTTCAATATTTTCAATGTACAGAATTGACCCTTCTACAGATTTATTATAAGTATAGATATAGATTTTTTTGCGTCTGTCGGAGAGCCCCCGAACAAGTTATCCGACAACCCGAAAGAACCTTCAGTTATTTGCAAATTCAATCTTCCTCAGTCCAATTGATCCTTACGAGGTGAACTCATTAATAAAAAAATAAAAAAATAAAAACAGTCATGGCATTGATGAACTTCCACCTTCCTTACTAATGTACTGTACTACGCTTACGCCTATGCATGGCTGAAATACGGAGTTATTTTATGGGGCAATAGTACTGTACTAATAATATTTACTACGCTGTTTACCCTACAAAAAAAAAAAATAATTAGATTCTTGGTAAATATTGAAGACACCGACAGCTGTAAACCCCACTTTCAAGAACTAAAGATCTTACCCCTACCCTGTCTCTATTTATTTGAAGTTTGTAAGTTCGTGCGTAAGTATCCAGATTTCTTTACAAAACGAGAAGATATACAAACAAAAATTATGCTTAGACATAAAAGTAGACTAAACTTACCACCATCTCGACTAAAAATGCATTCCAATAGTACCCTTGTCATGTCCATAAAAATCTACAATAATTTACCCGAAATTATAAGGAATTTAGACAAAAATAACATCTTCATCAATAAATTGAAACTTTTTCTTGTACACAAATGTTACTATAGGATAAATGAATACCTAAACGATAAATTATAAATAGCTCTAAAACTATTATAGTCAAATAAAAACATAGTATATATTTATAAAAAATTATATTAATAATTACAAATAAATAAATGGTATTTACATTGTTACTTTATATATATAATGTATATAAATATAAATGTAATATAAAAATATGTTTATAAATATAATGTATATATAATAAATAAAAAAAAATTAAAATTCATAAATTAACTTCTGTACAACAACAGTAACAGTTGCTATCATAATAGATTATATATTATTTAGTTACTCTAAAATAAGTAATAAGTAAAACAAGCAGTGCCTTCATCCTCTCTTCTACCTACATTTATCTATGCTGTGCCCGACAGGGTCCATAGTTGTGACTAATAGTTATTTCCATACCACCTATGTATACATTATGGTACGCAATAAAGAATTGAGAATTGAGTTAATAGAATGAGAAAAAGTTAAGGTTCAAAAATACGACGAAGTGCTTCGAGAAAAGATAGGTAGTGCCCTTGCGCTTCACTTAGCTCGTCTTGGCGGGGGCACTCCCGTGCCCCCAGATGTGTTATCCTTGGACGTCATCCACATGTTATTTAATAAATTCGAACACACAGGCAAACACAAGCTTAGCATTTATTGATTCAAATAGCAGCCGAGTAAAAAATTATAATTTCAAGGTTACGACGATAACAGGAAAAGTCAGACACTCGACATTATCAACTCTGCGATAACCAGTTTTTAGTTTTGCAACTACATATCTACATAAATTGAACAAGAGAGTATAGTGTCAAGTCGACGTGCAGACGTGCTCGTGCAGTGTTTGTTGAATCGTTTACCAATGAGTTTCGAAAATAAAATAGTGTTGATAACGGGCGGGAGTGCCGGCATTGGTGCTGCTACTGCAGTGTTATTTGCTAAAGAAGGTGCTTCCGTGGCTATCGTAGGAAGAAATGAAGCTAAGCTAAAAAGTGTCACTGAACTCTGCCAGCAACATGGAGTCACACCACTCGTTATCAAAGCTGACGTTTCTCAAGATGAAGCAGCAAGTAAGATTATCAAACAAGCCATAGATAAATATGGAAAACTCGACGTCCTAATCAACAACGCTGGTATTGTTTTCACGGGAGGGTTGCTTGACGGCGAAGTTATGAAGACGTATGACAAAATCATGAACACGAACTTACGGGCAGTCGTCAACCTCACGACCTTGGCAGTGCCCTATCTTGTAAAAACCAGAGGAAATGTTATCAACATTTCAAGTACATTAGGAACACAAGTTAGCCCATGGATGATGGCGTACTGCATATCAAAGGCTGGTTTAGAACATTTCTCCAAGACTGCTGCTTTGGAACTAGGACCATCTGGAGTTAGGGTCAACATAGTGAGTCCTGGTCCAGTTGTTACTGACATTTTGGAAACTGCTGGCTTGCCTAATATGTGGGACGAATGGGCTAAGCATACTGTTCTGGGTAAAGTGGCTTACCCGAATGAAGTAGCCGACTTGATCCTGTTCCTAGCAAGTAGCAAGGCGAATAGTATTACTGGAGGAAACTTTACTATCGATAATGGTGTGTTGTTAAAAAGTGGATAGTGTTCAAGAGTGGCATTTTCTTTACCTCAATAATATTTTTAATTAAATGTGTAATTATAATTTACTGTATGTTGTATTTTTTATGGCATTCAATTGCCTGTTCTTTTTTCTTGAATTTTTGTTTTGATTGCATCTGTATGTAGAAAAATTCGCCTAAGATAAATAGGCGAAGATTATACAATCTTCGCCTATTTATCTTAGGCGGATTTTTTTTTTTTGATCTAAATATGATTCGCGGCCGATACAAATATTTATTTAATGAATTATCTACACGACTCTCTAAGTTCATATTACCATCTTGACTATTTCATGACATCATGACATATGAGGTTAATCCTAACTCAAGGAGTTGTATTGTGCTGATTCTAATTATTGAATTATAAATTATCTAATTATTGATTCTAATAATTGAATTATAAGTTATCTAATTATTGAGTTGTTTTGTGCTGATTCTAATTATAACGATTCTGTAAGGCCTGGGGGCCTAAAAAGGCTACTTAGGCAGAATCATAAAAGGATAACATTATGAATCATAATTAATAAAACCACCAATCAATCCAATCCAAATCCAATCCCAATCTCTTTGATTATACCTACGTAGTGGAGCGAAAAAAAGGAAAACACGGGCTGTCTTCGCCATATTATGATTCATAATGTTATCCTTTTATGATTCTGCCAAGGTGGTCTTTTTAGGCCCCCTGATTTGTTACAGTCGCGAATTATATTTTAATCGACATTCAACCTGACATTGATCAAACAAAATATACCTAAACGGAAAAGAGGGATCAATAAAGATTTAAAATGAGTGCTGTTTTTTTACTCAGTTTTCGTACTTAGGTGCAGACGCCAGCAAATCAAGCTGCTACAATCTGTAAATTTTTTTTAATAGATTTTCAACTTTATCGCTAAAGCATAAGGTTCAAAGTTGATTGGGAGAATTTGACAGTATCGGGTAGCTTGATGTGCTGGCGTCTGTACATACTTTACAATGTTTACTTTGTGACGACTCTAATGAGTTTATTCTAGACATTTGTAGGTAGATGATGTTCAGATTAAGTAAAGTCTCATTTAATGAGAGCTCTCTCGTACGTGTAGATAGTTATTGTAGGTATAAACTATACCTGCATTAACTAAAAATAAATTATCAAAAACCAATAATTGTTCAAAGTGAACAAGATAACCTAATTTGTGTGATATAGATAACGTTTACTCATGTAGTGGCATCGACCGCGCCTCATGCAAACTACGCGTCGCACTGACGTCACGGAAAATCCTGCATCGCGCAAGCAGAGTTTACCGCTCAACTAGCATAATATATACAACGTCCCGACATCAATCGTTGGGCAGTTAGATCCTCCTTTTTCTATGGAGGATGAGTGAATCTTAAACCCTGTTCCTCATACCTCTATTCTTACATCATACTTTTCTTCTTCTTCTCTGAGAAAAGAAGAAGCAGTGTATTCAGGTGTCCCTTCATCTATTCATATAATAAATCTGTAGAAGGGTCAATTCTGTACATTGAAAATATTGAAAAAATAAATAGCGGGGGGTGTTGCTGGATCGATACCAAACCCAAATATGTGATTAAAAAAATTTTTGTCTGTCTGTCTGTCTGTCTGTCTGTCTGTCTGTCTGTATATGCAGGCATCACGTGAAAACTAACGGTTCGATTTCGATGAAACTTGGTATAATTATACTTTATTATCCTGGGCATAAAATAGGATACTTTTTATCCTGGAAAAATACGTAGAAAAAAAAATATTATTTTTGGGTTTTATTCATAGACGTTGTTCTGTAGAACCGCGAACACACGTTGCATTACCCGTAGTGGATAATTTTCCATTTCAATTTAAGAGAATACAGTTTCCTGTAGCTTTGTGTTACGCCATGACAATAAATAAGGCTCAAGGTCAGACCCTAGGAGTTGCTGGCGTAGATCTTACCGCGAGTTGTTTTTCACACGGGCAACTTTACGTAACTCTTTCCCATGTGAGCAGTCCAAGAAATCTTCATGTTCATATTCCGGACGAGCTCACTAACAATGTTGTGTATGCTGAAGCTCTCAATTAACTTTCTGTCGCATTGTCACGATCACTTTTTTATTATTGCAAACTTTTCGTCATTGTCAGTAATTTACTGCTACATGCTACTTATCAAGGTCGGAATTACTATGAAAAAAATACTTACTACAGAACGCGAGCTCAACAGCAGTAGCTCAATAGAGGGATCTCCTTAATTATTATAGGCTTAGCCGTATTTGGGTCCAATAGATATTTATAAGATGTCATTGTCAGAGTTACTCAAAATGGAGAAATAAACCATCCACGCGAAGACCGACATCCGCGCGGACGGAGTCGCGGGCGGAAGCTAGTCATTTATATTAGTTTTAAACAAATTCAACAGAAGTACCTATCGAATATTACGAAGCAGAATTTCATGAAACATTTCGGTAAAATAAAATACCAAGGAGATAAATTTGTATTCATAAAAGTTTAATTAAGTCACACTCAGTTAGCGGGGACAACTTTAAAATTTAAATAAATTCAGTAGCAAAGTACCAGGAGGGCAGAGAAACGAAGGAATAGATTAACTCGCCCGCTCGTTGGATATTAAGCTCCGGTACTTGGTAAAACGTTTGGATGCTCCAAAAATGTATTCTGTGCACTGTGGCAATGTTAATGAGGTGTTTTTAAAGCTCATTCAGTATTGTCGTGGATACCTGTACCTGCTAATTTACAACACGCAGTAATTTATAAGGAAATGTAACCTTTTGTTAAAACCATGAGTACCTACTGAAAATTCACAGTTCTCGTATTTTTTAAGAGGAAATGCATGGCTTACAAAATATTTACATAATTTAATCTGGGGTGTTGCGGCTCGTGGCATATTGAATTATGATTCCCTCGCCATAATGTTAGCCTGAATTGCGTCAATCGACTGTTAAAAGAAGCATGCATTACGTACATACTCTCATGTAGCGTCAAGACGCTTCTAGGGGCCCGTGGCTCCTCCTCCAGAGATGTCAGCATAGAGGAGGGGCCCCTTATAATAATAATATAGCCCTGACCACCGGTAGCTTGGACCCTGATCCCGATACCGGTGGGCAGCAATTTTTTACATTTTGAAATGTTTTATATTTTTAGGGTTCCGTACCCAAAGGGTAAAAACGGAACCCTATTACTAAGACTTCGCTGTCTGTCCGTCTGTCTGTCACCAGGCTGTATCTCAAGAACCGCGACAGCTAGACTGTTGAAATTTTCACGAAGTATGTATTTCTGTTGCCGCTATAACAACAAATACTAAAAACAAAATAAAATAAATATTTAATGGGGGCTCCCATATAACAAACGCGATTTTTTTGCCCTTTTTTGCTCGATATCAAAAATGGCAACAGGCAGGCCTTGAAATATTCACAAAATACTCTGTTGTATTTTAACTTTATCTATACATATAATAAATCTGTAGAAGGGTCAATTCTGTACATTGAAAATATTGAAAAAATAAATAGCGGGGGGTGTTGCTGGATCGATACCAAACCCAAATATGTGATTAAAAAAATTTTTGTCTGTCTGTCTGTCTGTCTGTATATGCAGGCATCACGTGAAAACTAACGGTTCGATTTCGATGAAACTTGGTATAATTATACCTTATTATCCTGGGCATAAAATAGGATACTTTTTATCCTGGAAAAATACGTAGAAAAAAAAATCTTATTTTTCGGTTTTATTCATAGACGTTGTTCTGTAGAACCGCGAACACACGTTGCATTACCCGTAGTGGATAATTTTCCATTTCAATTTAAGAGAATACAGTTTCCTGTAGCTTTGTGTTACGCCATGACAATAAATAAGGCTCAAGGTCAGACCCTAGGAGTTGCTGGCGTAGATCTTACCGCGAGTTGTTTTTCACACGGGCAACTTTACGTAGCTCTTTCCCATGTGAGCAGTCCAAGAAATCTTCATGTTCATATTCCGGACGAGCTCACTAACAATGTTGTGTATGCTGAAGCTCTCAATTAACTTTCTATCGCATTGTCACGATCACTTTTTTATTATTGCAAACTTTTCGTCATTGTCAGTAATTTACTGCTACATGCTACTTATCAAGGTCGGAATTACTATGAAAAAAATACTTACTACAGAACGCGAGCTCAACAGCAGTAGCTCAATAGAGGGATCTCCTTAATTATTATAGGCTTAGCCGTATTTGGGTCCAATAGATATTTATAAGATGTCATTGTCAGAGTTACTCAAAATGGAGAAATAAACCATCCACGCGAAGACCGACATCCGCGCGGACGGAGTCGCGGGCGGAAGCTAGTAAATAATAAAATTAAAATAAAATAAATATTTAAGGGGGGCTCCCATACAACAAACATGTTTTTTTCGGCGTTTTTGCCTTGTGGTACGGTACCCTTCGTGTGCGAGTCCGACTCGCACTTGGCCAGTTTTTTTATATACTAATATTAAAAAATATAATTTATATGTATTTAGTTGAATAAAGGGAATAATAATATAATAATATATTTAATTCTCAATAAATGCATATACATTATTTCGATCTAAAAATGGCTTAAGTTAGTGTTCCAGAGTGAAAAACCCTGACTTCTAAACTAGGTATATGTACCGTTGGGGTGTCAGGGCAGAAAACCTCCACGTGTGCCCGGGGACTGGGGCTCCTTTCTGGATACGTCCGGGGGGAAGACCAGTGTTCGGGCCGGTGCATCCTGGGGTGCGGGCAGCGATTTCCCATTGGGATTATTTCCCAGTGGGATTTCGCTGTCCGCATGCTAATGTTCTGCCAGGAGGATCGCCCCACACAGATCGCTCTGAGTAGCAGAGCGACAATTGTGGGGGGTCATAGTGGGCCCGGTGTGCACTTACCCTGCCGCCGGGCAGGCAGGAGGGGCAACCCTCCTGCCACCGCTAATCTCGTAGCCCTGGAGACAGTTATGGTCATGTCTCTGGCTGTTGAAGGGGGTCGAGGGTCTTGGCTTAACCGCCCGGACCGCGAGGAAGATTAACCTCTATAAAAAATTCCCCAAATCTCCAAGCGGCGGCGCACCGTGAGGGAGGTTGTAAGCTTGGCTAATGGGTAGCTTGATTTAGTCGCTAGTGCGAACCATTTATTATTTGAGCCAGTACAACAATATATATACTCGTGGGAACAAAAATGGAAGAATTTAATAAAACAACAAAAAACAAAACAGAAGAGATGAGGAGCGATGCGGGGTCGGAGTCCGACGCCGCGTCTGGAGGCGCGAGCACGGGAGGCTCAGGGAGCCCCTGTCGTGCCAAGGAGGTGGCCGCTGCGAAGAAGTACAGCAAGCGGCCAAGGTCAGAGGACAGCCAGGGGTCGTCCTCCGACGGAGAGCTGGCCTCGGCTCGGAAGATCCCCACCAGTAGACGGGGTGGGGTCCGAGAGCGAGGCAAGGGCAGGGGCCTCACTGCCCGTGAGGCGGCGGAGAGAGCGGAGGAGTCCGCAAAGGAGGAGGGGACCGGTCGCTCGGTCGCTTCGGGGCCCTCTAGCGACGAGGCGGGGGAGGCTAGCGGCCCTGAACCCGAGGCAGACTGCAAGCGCAGGTTTGCGGCGGTCGTGGAGGTCGCGATCCGAGACGTGGCATTGAAGAAGCTCCAAGCTTCGAAGAACAAGGCCGTAGTCTCGGCGACGGCCTCCATCATGGCGGCAGCGGAGGCGGCCAACTACACCGGCCCCTCGGCCGGCGAGGTGGCTGAACTGCGGGCGGAGGTCGCCCGCCTGACGGCTGCCATGGAGCATCTCCAAAAGGAGAATGGGAGGCTCCGGGCAGACCTGGCCGGCCTGCGGGTCACCGGGGGCGCGCAGGCGAAGACACCGAGCCAGCCCGTACCGGTAGAGAACCAGGTCCTCAGCCTGGTTCGACAGGAGCTGGCGGCCTTCCAGGCGCGGTTCTCCGTCCTGGAGGGCATAGTCCTGCGCCCCCCTCTGGCAGGCGGGACGGCCCCGGGGCCGAAGGCGGCCTCATACGCGGCCGCTACGGCAGCTGCCGCCCCTAAACCCGGGCCGTCCGGCCGGGCCCAGGCGCCGGCTAAGCCGGCGTCGGCCAAACCGGCGCCGGCCAAATCGGCGCCGGCCAAACCGGCGTCGGCCAAACCGGTGTCGGCTGGAGGAGCCCCGGCGCAGGCTGGCGGGGCCCCAGCGCCTACTGGCAACACCCCGTCGCAGGTCCGGAAGAGGGGCAGACCAGCAAGGGTGGCCAAGGCCCCAGAGCCAACGCCCCGCCCCCAAAACCCTCCTACTTCTCCCACGACCGACGCCGAATGGCAGGTGGTCGGGGAGAAGAAGAAGGCGGCCAAGGCGGCTAGGAAGAAGGCGCAAAGGCGGCGCCGCAAGGAGCGAGCCGTCGCGGCTAGGCTTCGCGCCCCGAAGACCGCGGCTGTAGTGATAACGCTACAGCCGGACGCGGTCAAGAGGGGCGTGACGTACCGCGACGTGCTCGCAAAAGCGAAAGAGACGGTGGACCTCCAGGAGCTGGAGATCACCGGGGGCCTCCGGCATAGGGTGACCGCCACTGGCGCCCGCATGTTGGAGATCCCCGGTGCGACGAGTGGCCCCACCGCTGACGCCTTAGCTGAGAAGCTAAGGGCGTCCCTCAATGCGGATGAGGCTCGAGTCTCCAGGCCCGTCAAGTGCGCAGACATGCGCATCTTGGGCCTGGATGACTCCGTAACGGAGGGAGAGGTGGTTGCCGCCGTTGTCAGGACGGGCGGGTGTCTGGCCGACCAGGTGAAGGCGGGCACCATACGTCCTGACTTCACGGGCATGCGAACCATAACGGTAAGCTGCCCCGTGACGGCGGCCAGAAAAATCGTGGAGGGCCGAAGGCTCCTGGTGGGTTGGGTTTCAGCGCAGGTCAAACTGCTGGAACCCAAGCCTCTGAGGTGCTTCCGATGCCTCGTGGGACACCATGTTGGCGTCCAATGCACCTCGGAGGTAGACCGCAGCACACTATGCTTCCGCTGCGGTCAGCCCGGACACAAGGCCGGGTCCTGTGACGCCGAGCCGCACTGTATCGCATGTGCGGCTGCTGGCAAGCCGGCCGATCACCGGGCGGGGAGCAAGTCCTGCGCTCCACCCGCCGGAACCAGGAGGAAAGGCAGGCCCTCCGCCACCGTCGCCACCACCACCGTCGCCGCCGCCGCTGCCGCCGCCACCAACGCCGCCGCTGCCGCCGCCACCACCGCCGCCGCCGCCGCCGCCACCACAACCGCCGCCGCCGCCGCTGCCGCTGCCGCCATAGTGGAGGGGCCCTCACAAGGGGCCCGGGAGGGGGCTGAAATGGAGGAGTAATGGCTCCCCTACGCCTCCTCCAGGCGAACATCAACCACTGCGCCTGCGCTCAGGACCTGTTGCTCCAGAGCGTGGCGCAGTGGTCGATTAACATCGCCGTGGTCGCTGAGCCGTACTTTGTCCCGCCCAGGGATGACTGGGTGGAGGACCTGAGCGGCTCAGTGGCCATACTTTCGTCGGCCGCCGCCGGCACCCCGTCCCTCGAATGCGTCACGAAGGGACAGGGGTGCGTAGCAGCACGGTTCGGAGAGATAGTAATAGTGGGGGTTTACTTCTCTCCGAACCGAACTCTCGCCGAGTTCCACAACTCTTTAACAGAGTTGAGTGTCGTCGTCGCCGGAAACCATCCCTTCCCCGTGCTAGTGCTCGGGGACTTCAATGCCAAGAATTTGGCCTGGGGTTCCCGTTACACGGATGTGCGGGGCAGGATGGTGGAGGACTGGGCTCTGGAAACAGGCCTGGTCGTCCTAAATCGGGGTTCTGTTCCCACGTGTGTGCGGATGCGGGGTGAGTCCGTGGTGGACATCTCGTTCGGCAGCCCCGCTCTGTCACAACGCGTCATTGACTGGCGCGTCATGGAGGGGGTGGAGACCTACTCCGACCACCGGTATATCCGGTTCGACGTCTCCGCCCAGACCTCTAGCGCGCTGGTCCAACAGGCCCCGAGTGGTCCGCGGTGGGCGCTGAAGCAGCTGGACCGGGAGCTCCTCCTGGAAGCCTCGATCGTGCAGGCCTGGGTGTCATCACCGGACAGGCCTGCCAACATCGACGATGAGGCGGAGTGGTTCCGGGAGGCTATGTCCGAGATCTGTGACGTGGCAATGCCCCGAGTCCGGCCAGGACGCGCCCGACGTCAGGTGTATTGGTGGTCGCAGGAGTTGGAGACGCTACGCAAGGCGTGCGTCGATGCGCGACACCTGTACACCAGGCACCGCAGGCTCCGCATTCGCCCTCCGGATGCGGAAGCCACGGAGGCGGAGCTGTACGAGGGGTACAGAGCGGCGAAGACCGCCCTCCAAGAGGCTGTCCAGCGGGCCAAGGATGTGGCCCGCGAGGAGATGGTGGAGACTCTGAACAGAGATCCGTGGGGGCGCCCTTATAAAATGGTGCGGAATAAACTCCGCACCTGGGCCCCCCCGCTGACGCAGAGTCTCCGCCCCCAGCTGGTGGAGGAGGTGGTGAGCGCTCTGTTCCCTTCACGGGGGGAGCACACTCCCCCGCCCATGGCTCCGCCAATTGCGGTGCCCGAAGCGGACCACGCGGACGACGACGACATCCCTGCAGTGACCGGGGTAGAACTGAGAGCGGCGGTAGGAAGGCTGAAGGCCAAAAATACCGCCCCAGGACCCGACGGCTTGCCAGGTAAAGCCTGGGTCCTGGCCTCGAGGGCTCTCGGGCCTCGACTGGAGGCGTTCTTAAGCGCATGTTTGGAGAGAGGCCAGTTTCCACGCCGTTGGAAGACGGGGAAGCTGGTCCTCATTCGGAAGCCAGGGCGCCCTGCGGACTCTCCGTCCGCATACCGGCCCATCGTGCTGCTCGACGAGGTCGGCAAGCTCTTTGAGAGAGTGATTACGGGCCGCCTCGTCGGGCACCTGGTGAGGACGGGGCCGGATCTTGCGGACAGCCAGTTCGGTTTCCGCAAGGGGCGCTCGACGGTGGACGCCATCATGCGCGTGAGAGCCCTCACGACGGGGGACGCGGTGTCCCGGGGTGGGGTCGTCGTGGCGGTGTCACTCGACATCGCCAACGCGTTTAACACCTTGCCCTGGAGCACCATTGTGGAGGCACTCCGGTATCACCGGGTGCCGCCCTACCTCCGTCGAATAGTCGAGGCGTATCTGACGGAAAGAGCCGTCAGCTACCCCGGTCGCGATGGGGAGTGGAACCGGCGAGAGATGTCGTGCGGTGTCCCACAGGGATCGGTCCTGGGGCCGCCTCTGTGGAACATCGGGTACGACTGGGTGCTGCGCGCCGACCTCCCTGATGGCGCCAGCGTGGTTTGCTACGCTGACGACACGCTGGTCCTGGCGCAGGGGAGGTCGCATCAGGCGGCGGCCGACGCGATGATACGCGGGGTTGCGATAGTCGTGGAGAGGATCCGGCAGTTGGGTCTCGAGGTGGCATTGCACAAGTCCGAGGCCATGTCGTTTCATGGGCCCCGGAACGCGCCGCCATCGGGATCCCAACTAACGGTAGGAGGGGTTCACATCGGCGTCGGGATGACGATGAAATACCTGGGTCTCGTCCTCGACAGCCGGTGGAACTTCGTGGAGCATTTCCGACGTTTGGCCCCCAAACTGGAACGGGCCGGGGCCGCCTTCAAGCGGCTCTTGCCCAACCTGGGGGGGCCAAACGCCTCCTGCCGGAGGCTTTACGCGGGGGTCGTGCGGTCCATGGCCATATACGGGGCCCCGGTGTGGGCGCGTTCACTGCGGCGGCGAGCCGCCCACTACCTGAACGCGCCCCAGAAGGTGGTAGCCATAAGGGCTATCCGGGGCTACCGCACGATCTCTGGCGAGGCGGCAAGCCTCCTTGCCGGACTGCCGCCATGGGATCTGGAGGCGATAGTCCTCGCGCGCCTGTATGAGTGGCGCGCGGAGGCACTACGCCGGGGGGAGGATCCGCTTCCGCGGCAAATCGCTGCGGAGCGGACGGATCTCCGGCGCGATCTCATGGCGGCATGGAAAGAGCGACTGTCGCAACCCAGCGCAGGGCACGCCGCGATAGCGGCGATAAGACCCCTCTTTGAGGAGTGGCTAGAGAGGCGCCACGGCGCCCTCACCTACCGCCTGACGCAGGTCCTCACCGGACACGGAAGTTTCGGGAGGTTCCTGCACATCATCAGGCGGGAGGAAACGCCCGGGTGTCACCATTGCCAGGATCGCCCAGAGGACACGGTGGAGCACACGGTGGAGGTCTGCCCCGCTTGGGCGGAGCACCGCCGTGTCCTCGTAGAGGCTATTGGCAGCGACGGCGACCTCTCGCGTCCGGCCCTGGTGCAAGCCATGGTCCGGGGCGAGAGGGAGTGGGAGGCAGTCACCTCCTTCTGCGAAGCAGTCATGCTAGCGAAGGAGGTGGCGGAACGGCTCAGAGAGAGAGCCTCCCGTCCCAGCCGCCGCGGGAGACGCTCCGGGCGTCGGGAGCCGCGTGACGACTCCCGGCCACCGTAGGCGCGGGCCTGCGGGCGGAGAGTAATGGGTAGCTCACCGCCCGATCAGGACCAGGCCCGTGCCGAACGGCGCGTACTTGTTCCACGCGCGCCTCAAAGAGATGTCAGCATCGAGGAGGGGCCCCTTAGGGCCGAAGCCTGCCGGGTCAGCGGGATTGTCCGAAAGGGTTACCGCTGGCCCGGAACATAAAGGGCTAAGGAAGGAACACGGGTGGGTTTTAGTCAGTAAGAGTCTGACACTCCCTTCCGCTCCACCCAGAGCGGGAAGAGTCATTTGATGATTTCCCATCCTCAAAAAAAAAAAAAAAAAAAAATTATTATTTCAGACTTGTGAAAAAAGGAAGGTAGGTGTAAGCTTTCAATTTGTTTTCTCGAATTTAAATAAACAATTTGCCGATCGTTAAAAGAACAAGCTACATAATCTCGCGAAAGAAAAATTACGTGGACGGAAAAAACTAGCTAAAAAGAGAGAACCGGATACCCACACTGGATACAGTCCTTTCACAGTTATTTTACCTTTGAATTTGCATCACTGTTAAAATCACAATGGTCTTTATTGTCCTATTGGGTTGCTGCCATTACCAAGTCTGTCAAAAACACAATGATCTTTATTTTCGTTACAGTAAGGTTGCTATTCGGATGCTGCCGTCAGAGGTAAAGTACGGAACGGAACTGAAGTGACAGATTGTTTTTATGTTACCACCATGGACGTGTTATATAATACGTCCATGGTTACCACAGACAGTAATCACCGCTGACATATTATGTTTTCTTTGACACTTCACAATGCCTCTTTTTACTCTTAAATAAATATTGGTTGGGGGCCGTTTTTATCCAACTCAGGTTTTGCTTGTTTATTAATAAATGCTATTTATTTATTTATGCTATTTTATATATTTAAATATATAAAATAGCATACTGGAAGGTCAAGTTGTCAATGCTGTCATTATTAATATGCAAGAGCGAGCGAAACTAGATAAAAAGGAGCTTTCTGACTCGGATTCGGTTTTATCAAAAAGCGAGCGAAGCGAGCCCGAAAATTGGAGCATTCTAGACCGGGATAAGTTAAGTTTTCGTTGTGTTTTACTAAGAGAATGAAAGAGCGAGCGAAATGAGCTAGAAAATTCAGTCGTTTTTGCGTGATTCAGTAACATTAAACGATATAAACGGCTACCCTTGGTTTGTCAAAACCACGACGTAATATACAGATCAAAACCGAGAGAGAGAGAGAGAGAGACTACAGTAGTTGCTTTTTGGACCAACACTGACCTCTCGATTTAGGCCATTAGAGAGACATACAGGCTACATAGTAGGGTGTACATCTAATAGCTTTCTAGTCGTTAACTACGGACTTTACCGAGTTCCTAATTTGCTCCATTCTATTGCCAAAGTCCGTCTCTGTTACTTAATAGTGCACGAGCAAGCGTAATTAAAATTCCTCACTGATTTCATAGTGGAACAAAGAAAACTAATACATCAGAAGTTTTCGTGTGGTTTACTGTAAGACTAATTGAATGCTATGCCGATTCATTTGTTCATAGGTTCGAATATGTAGCATTTTCTTAGTTGGTAGTAAGGGGCTTACAGGACCTAAGCGCAAAAAACACAAGTTTTAGAAAAAATAAAAGAATATGATCGACTACAGTCAACAAAATCAGAAAAATATATGATATTCTAATTTGGTACTATAAAAAAAAATCATGAAGATACCTCTAAAAACTTTATTTTTACAATAAAAACCATAGGTACTAATACACATACAATCATTCTGATTTTTTGTCTGATTAGTCTACAAGCAACATACTAAAACACTACTGTTTTAATTTTTTAACCCAAACAATAGGTTTTTTGTAATTCAATAATTGCTTCATATTTTGCAATAAATTACCAGCTTTGTGTTTTCTATGCAGTCCGATAGTGACCGCGCTTTAGGCAAATTTATAAGGTACTAGCAGCGCTCCGCGGTTTCACCCGCATAAGGGTCGATCCCGTAGGAATATCGGGATAAAACTATTCTATTCATTATTCTGATGTATAAGCTATGTTACTGTAAAGTTTCATCAAAATCCGTTCAGTAGTTTTTTCATGAAAGAGTAACAAACATCCATCCATATATCCATCCTCACAAACTTTCGCGTTTATAATAATAATACTAGCAGCGACACACGGATTCACCCGCATAAGTTTCAATCCCGTGCGAATATCGGGATAAAAAGTATTTTATGTGTTAATCCTGGTTATAAACTGTCTGTGTACCAAATTTCATCGAAATCTGTTCAGTATATTTTGCTTTAAAGAGTAACAAACATCCTGACGAACTTTCGCGTTTATAATTTTATTAGTAGGATTATTATTACTAGGACTTAAGTAAAACTGCTAAATTTGACCGCTTTTCTAGACAGGTAGTACAGTCAACAGCAGTAGATGACAGTGTGTTCAAACCACTCAACGCCACACAGGAATCACTTCGACGCCACATAGTTCTGACGCGAACTCCGTTCATTAGTATTGTATTTCTGATTTTGATCATCTAGTTTTGCTGTTGACTGTACCTATTTTTTTTATTGCTGGTTGCGCCCGCTCTTGACCTCGATCACAATTACTGATCGTAAGCGATGGATGAGGTCTCTGATGGAACAAGCTTGCCCAGAAGATGCCTAAGGCACTGGAACTCCCACGCATCGACGAAACACAGCAGGCTGCTTGACGCCGGACTCCGGTGGGAGGGTGGTCGCAAACCAGGCGGGCGTTAGCCCTACCACAGCAAGGGAAGAATTAGCCAGTCAAATAAGGTGTTGGGTTGTCTAGGATGCGCTGAGCGCTCGGTTCAGTTGAGTAACTGGCAGAACAAACTGCGCTACATGAAGAGGCTTCTTAATACATCCCAAAACCTAGTGTTACCTGTTACGATTCAAAATATACATATAGCTTTGTGACAGGACAGCGGAGCCTAAGGCTTTGGTTTCCTAAGAAAGCGGTTCCGTCATATTACAACGGCGTCATATTATAAAATCTGTCATTTACACCAGTATTTGACATTAAGTCAAACCCCGATGTTTAAATCGCCAGATTTGCTCTCACCGTACTTACATGATAAATTTTCCATACTGAGAAGTGTGAGCTAACACATTATGAAATAGCGTTTCCATGACAATCAAGTCGAGTCACTGCGTCATTGTGTCAGAGGTGTCAAAACTAAACAGAAACGACGTACTATCTTCGCGGTAGGGCGAATCTAACGATTTAAATCTTTATCGCTATTATCATTTTCATGCCAGCCGTCACTGTGGGTGGCCGTTTAGTGCGACCACCGCACTTCTAGTTTTCTAGCTTTAGTAATAGGTCTCATTGGTACCTGAATTCGAAGGAACGAGCAAGTCACAGCTCTCTGTCTTACATTGTGTTTCAAATTTAATTTTACCATGACATTAAAAAATAGGTACACATAAATACTACACAGGATTTAAACCCGTAGTTCAGTGTACAATACAAAACAAATAAACAAATATGTACGTTGAACAATCCATATCCAAACTAAACGTCGGATGCAGAGAGACAAAGTTTTTTTAGAGTTTTTTCGTCGTTTTGTTTCGCACAAGTCCGGAATGCTATAGCAGGCTGAACAGACTGACAGGTATGACAATCCAGTGCAGGACAATGGCCTTCTGAATCGCGGCCGCCATTTTACGGGAGACAAATTTTATGCGCAATACCAGAGCGGCATGAAGCTTTGGGTCTATGCTGAAAGAATGTTGAGTGAAAGGTACGTTGATATTAAAATGAAGATTAAATTGAATTATAAGGGAAGAAACTCAGAGTAGAGGCAAACTGGTCCCACGTACGTACCTTTCAAGGCATTATGTATGCTGCTGTGACAGACAAT
The DNA here is from genome assembly GCA_916614155.1 of Mesoligia furuncula. Lineage (NCBI taxonomy): Eukaryota > Metazoa > Arthropoda > Insecta > Lepidoptera > Noctuidae > Mesoligia > Mesoligia furuncula. Next base: position 5,262,291 of record OU744810.1, read on the forward strand.
TTACGTGTAGTGTCGCTCGTAAGAGACTACTGTAGTGAATATGAGTAGATTAGAAAAAAATAATCATCGTTTCCCTAGATTTTGACGACTTATACGAACAAAAATGTAGGGAATAGCTGATTTTTTTTTCGCGATTTCAGGTTTGGTTCCATAGTAAAAGTTGTTCATAATGATGAGTACAATGACCCCTTAAGAGGTTTTTAATGTTTTACCAATAACCCTGTAGAGTCCGTCCCAAGAAAGAAGTCCCCAGGGAGTAAGTGGAACTAATTATTATTATAGAGGCAAACTGGTCCCACGTAAGTACGCACCGTATTCAACGCATTATAGAGTTCGTCTCTTCGTTTTTTGATGCCGCAATACTGATTTATTTATTGATTTTAGTCAAGAAACCAAGGCCCCGTCACATGGCGATGATCGGTACCACATTTTGAGCTAAAAAGTTGGGATCACACGCAAACATCATACTGTTACCACGCGGTTAAAAAATGTAGTAGGATGCAGCCATGTGATCTCAATTCTACAGTAAAATATCGTACCTAATAATCATCGCGGCATTACGCACGTTAATGAGACCAAAGAGTTAATAGAATGAGAAAAAGTTAAGGTTCAAAAATACGACGAAGTGCTTCGAGAAAAGATAGGTAGTGCCCTTGCACTTCACTTAGCTCGTTTTGGCGGGGGCACTCCCGTGCCCCTAGATGTGTTATCCTTGGACGTCATCCACATGTTATTTAATAAATTCGAACACACAGGCAAACACAAGCTTAGCATTTATTGATTCAAATAGCAGCCGAGTAAAAAATGATAATGTCAAGGTTACGACGATAACAGGATAAGTCAGACACTCGACATTATCATCTCTGCGATAACCAGTTTTTACTTTTGCAACTACATATCTAAATAAATTGACCAAGAGAGTATCAAGAGTGTCAAGTCGACGTGCAGACGTGCGCGTGCAGTGTTTGTTGAATCGTTTACCAATGAGTTTCGAAAATAAAATAGTGTTGATAACGGGCGGGAGTGCCGGAATTGGTGCTGCTACAGCAGTGTTATTTGCTAAAGAAGGTGCTTCCGTGGCTATCGTAGGAAGAAATGAAGCTAAGCTGAAAACTGTCACTGAACTCTGCCAGCAACATGGAGTCACACCACTCGTCATCAAAGCTGACGTTTCTCAAGATGAAGCAGCAAGTAAGATTATCAAACAAACCATAGATAAATATGGAAAACTCGACGTCCTAATCAACAACGCTGGTATTGTTACCACGGGAGGGCTGCTTGACGGCGAAGTTATGAAGACGTATGATAAAATCATGACCACGAACTTACGGGCAGTCGTCAACCTCACGACCTTGGCAGTGCCCTATCTTGTAAAAACCAGAGGAAATGTTATCAACATCTCAAGTACATTGGGAACACAAGTTAACCCATGGATGATGGCGTACTGCATATCAAAGGCTGGTTTGGAACATTTCTCCAAGGCTGCTGCTTTAGAACTAGGACCATCTGGAGTGAGGGTCAACATAGTGAGTCCTGGTCCAGTTGTTACTGATATTTTGGAAACTGCTGGCATGCCTAATATGTGGGACGAATGGGGTAAAAGTACTGCTCTGGGTAAAGTGGCTTACCCGGATGAAGTAGCCGACTTGATCCTGTTCCTAGCAAGTAGCAAGGCGAATAGTATTACTGGAGGAAACTTTACTATCGATAATGGTGTGTTGTTGCAAAGTGGATAGTGTTCAAGAGTGGCATTTCCTTTACCTCAATAATAGTTACAATTAAATGTGTAATTATAATTTACTGTATGTTGTATTTTTTCTGGCGTTCAATTGCCTGTTCTTTTTTCTTGAATTTTTGTTGTGATTGCATCTGTATGTAGAAATATCCGCCTAAGATAAATAGGCGAAAATTGTATACTGATCTAAATATGATTCGCGGCCGTTACAAATATTTATTTATAGAATTATATATTCATAAAAATTATCAACACGACTCTCTAAGTTCATATTACCATCTTGACTATTTCATGACATCATGACATAATATGAGGTTAATCCTAACTCAAGGAGTTGTATTGTGCTGATTCTAATTATTGAATTATAAATTAACTAATTATTGATTCTAATCATTGAATTATAAATTATCTAATTATTGAGTTGTATTGTGGTACATAAGGTTCAAAGTTGATTGGAAGAATTTGACAGTATCGGGTAGCTTGATGTGCTGGCGTCTGTACATACTTTACAATGTTTACTTTGTGACGACTCTAATGAGTTTATTCTAGACATTTGTAGGTAGACAGGGGCGTGCACAGATTTTTCAAAGAAGGTAGGCAAAAAAAAAATCTCACCAAAAATACTGCACTTTGGTTTCGGTTCGTCGTCTTGTCGATCGATGATGTAGGTAATTGCCAAATGCCAGCTTAAATATCCATAGATTGACGCTTATTGGCGTCTCTGTCGCTCGTAGTTCCGAGTTGATGCGAACAAAAAGGATATTATACGACAAATAAAAACTTTTTTACAAAACAAAAAAACAACCGACTTCCAAAAAAAAACACTACAAATTGAAAAATAACTTTAATTTCGGAAGTCGGTGTCTTTGGTTCCGCATTTTCGTTTATTGACGCCGACTTCCGAAATTAAAGTTATTTTTCAATTTGTAGTGTTTTTTTTGGAAGTCTGCTGTTTTTTTTTTCGTAAAAAGTTTTTAATTTTCACTTTTTAGTGGGTCCGTTTGTAATTTATCTAAGTTACAATAGCCTAATGTCAACTGCTCATCACTTGTTACAAAAACTTGCTTTTCCCGATGTTGGGACGTTAATTGGTGAGGAGTTCTCCTGGTAAGAACCAGAAGAACTCCTCAACAACCACTCACCATACGCTTTGTGATGAGCATAAATTGCTTAGCAACCTTAATAAAGTAATGGAATCGCAACCCGTGAAATATTTGTCATTGAGTAGTTCCAATGGCCATCTGTGGTCTTCTTCATCAGCTCCACTTTACCAAATGATGATTTCCGAGAGCAAATGCTCAAGTTATTTAAAAAAATACCCAAATCGTTATAGCTTTGCCTATAAAATTTGAGGGTTTCCCTCGATTTCCATGGGATCCTCTCATCAGATTCCAACTTAATGATAATGGGACCACCTCGAGAGTATACCCTTTTTCAAACAAAAAAGAATTTTGAAAATCGGTCCACAATTGGCGGAGTAATTGCGTAACAAACAAACAAAAAAAAAGAACCTCCTTTTTTGAAGTCGGTTAAAAATAATGGTCGTCTAATTAGGTTTATTGAAATGAAGTAATGCTACTTTCTAAAATAGGTACTTGCATTGCATAGCCAACTTCCGTTCGGGCAAGTTCGGTGCGAGTTCACCTGTTCCTCGGCAGTTTTCGTGTTCTGCTCTATGAGAAACTACAGTAAAGACACTGCCTATTATCGCAATTGTGTGCGTTATTTTTTTCATTGTGTGCCACGTAGTTATAGGCGCGCACACACTCATAAAATCGTATGAGCACGACTGACCGCGAGAGCACACATCTAAACATTTAGTGACGAATAGTTTGTGTCTTCGCCGTTGAGATTGTGAGGCGCCAGTGCAGCGCGAATCAAGGATGCGAAATCAGTCAAATCTTAATGATACTACCGACGCTCGGTAGGTGGAGCTGATTTATGATTTAAGAATTTTTATATTTTGTTAAGTTTTGTTTATTGACTTTTTACTTTACTTATGTAATATTATATCAGTTCTCCGAGGTAGACACTGTCTTTATCACTCTATGGAATGCCCGCCCCTGTAGGTAGATGATGTTCAGATTAAGTAGTCTCATTTGAGAGCTCTCTCGTACGTGTAGATAGTTATTGTAGGTATAAACTATACCTGCATTAACTAAAAATAAATTATCAAGAACTAATTATTGCTCAAAGTGAACAAGATAACATAATTTGTGTGATAATGATAACGTTTACTCATGTGGTGGCGACATCGCCTCAAGCGAACTACGCATCGTACTGACGTCACAGAAAATCCTGCATCGCGCAAGCAGAGTTTACCACTGGAAACTCTGCTTGCGCGATGCAGGATTTTCAGTCAGTGCGATGCGTAGTTCATTCAGTAGTGACTCAACTAGCATAATATATACAACGTCCCGACATCAATCGTTGGGCAGTTAGACACGACACCCGTCTGGTCGGAGGATCCTCCCTTTTCTATGGAGGATGAGTGAATCTTAAACCCTGTTCCTCATACCTCTATTCTTACATCATACTTTTCTACTTCGTCTCTGAGAAAAGAAGAAGCAGTGTATTCAGGTGTTCCTTCATCATTTATATTAGTTTTAAATAAATTCAACAGAAGTACCTAGGTACCTAATATTACGAAGCAGAATTTCATGAAACATTTTGGTAAAATAAAATACCAAGGAGATCAATTTGTATTCATAAAAGTTTAATTAAGTCACACTCAGTTAGCGGGGACAACTTTAAAATTTAAATAAATTCAGTAGCAAAGTACCAGGAGGGCAGAGAAACGAAGGAATAGATTAACTGGACCGCTCGTTGGATATTAAGCTCCGGTACTTGGTAAAACGTTTGGATGCTCCAAAAATGTATATTCTGTGCACTGTGGCAATGTTAATGAGGTGTTTTTAAAGCTCATTCAGTATTGTCGTGGATACCTGTACCTGCTAATTTACAACAAGCTGTAATTTATAAGGAAATGTAACCTTTTGCTACTGAAAATTCACAGTTCTCGTATTTTTTAAGAGGAAATGCATGGCTTACAAAATATTTACATAATTTAATCTGGGGTGTTGCGGCTCGTGGCATATTGAATTATGATTCCCTCGCCATAATGTTAGTCAGAAATGCGTCAATCGACTGTTAAAAGAAGCATGCATTACCTATATACTCCCATGTAGCGTCAAGACAGAGAGATACATAACAGCCGCACAGGTCGATCGATCAGGTTAAGCTACGCTTGCCTTGGTTGGTCCGTAGATGGGTGACTATCTTTGTATACCGTTGGTCCCGGCTGTCATTCGTGGATCTTTGACAGTCATTACGAGGTAGTCAGAATCCCGAAAATCTGACGACCAGTCTTACCATTACCCAATAACAGGATTGTGAAGGTCCGATCGGCAGTCGCACCATGAAAAATACTGACATTCCTCTGCATCCGGTTAGACTGGAAGCCGAACCCAAGGTAGTTAAAAAGACTAGGCAGATGCTGATGATGAACTTGAAAGTTTGAAACTACTAATCGAAACGTAAGCAGAGTATTTACAAACAGTATTAAAATAAAATTAAAAGACGAAATGCCTTTACAAAAATGTGTGGAGTCATACTCAACCGAAAGGGGTACAAAGGGGTTGAGGGGTCCGCGTAAAAATGACAAACGAAATGTTTCGGACGTCGAAGGCATGACGAAAAAGTTTTTACAATGAAAACTGGGATAACAACGAACGGCGCAGACCAACAAGAATTCTTTTTTATTCATGAGTATAAAAAGTTTGTTCTTGAAAAAAATGATTACCACCCATTATTATTTCAGACTTGTGAAAAAAGGTAGGTATAAGCTTGCAATTTCCTTTCTCGAATTTAAATAAACAATTTGCCGATCGTTAAAAGAACAAGTTACTTATTCTCGCAAAAGAAAAATTACGTGGACGGAAAAAACTAGCTAAAAAGAGAGAACCGGATACACACACTGGATACAGTCCTTTCACAGTTATTTTACCTTTGAATTTGTATCACTGTTAAAATCACAATGATTGGTATTGGGTTGCTGCCATTACCAAGTCTGTCAAAAACACAATGATCTTTATTTTCGTTACAGTAAGGTTGCTATTCGGTTGCTGCCGTCAGAGGTAAAGTAACCTTGAACGGACTGAAGTGACAGATTGTTTTTCTGTTACCACAGACAGTAATACATAGGTTTGGTTTAATAACAGTAAAATAATAGGTTTGGCTTTACACTATAAACATATTCAATATTGCCAGAGCCGTGCGAATATAAAACTGCGCCCAAGGCAAAGCATCTAGCGCCCCTACACAAGATGACATTTTTGACACACTACTTATCATTTTTTATTATTCTATTTTTGCCGTAAGTACTCATATTGCAAGGTGATTGTGTACCTTTTTAAACCTAGGAAAGCTGTTAATATCCAAATATCACCATATGAACCTTTCTTTAATACTGTTTGTTTTATTTTATTTAGCATTCTGTAGAATACACGTGCCTGTATTTTTTTTTTGACACTTGACAATGTTTCTACTCCTATATAAATATTGGTTGGGGGCCGTTTTTATCCAACCCAGGTTTTGCTTGTTTATTAAATATATAAAATAGCTTAATAACTTGGAAGGTCAAGCTGTCAATGCTGTCATTATTAATATGCAAGAGCGAGTGAAACCAGCTAAAAAGGAGCTTTCTGACTCAGATTCGGTTTTATCCAAGAGCGAGCGAAGCGAGCCCGAAAATTGTTGTTTTACTAAGAGAATGAAAGAGCGAGCGAAATGAGACACATTAAACGACATAAACGGCTACCCTTGGTTTGTCAAAACCACGACGTAATATACAGATCAAAACCGATAGAGAGAGAGAGAGAGACTACAGTAGTTGCTTTTTGGACCAACACTGACCTCTCGATCTCGGCCATTAGAGAGACATACAGGCTACATAGTAGGGTGTACATCTAATACCTTTCTAGTCGTTAACTACGGACTTTACCGAGTTCCTAATTTGCTCCATTCTATTGCCAAAGTCCGTCTCTGTTACTTAATAGTGCACGAGCGAGCGTAATTAAAACTCCTCACTGATTTCTCAGTAGAACAAAAAAACTAATACATCAGAAGTTTTGTGTGGTTTACTGTAAGACTAATTGAATGCTATGCCGATTCATTTGTTCATAGGTTCGAATATATAGCATTTTCTTAGTTGGTATTAAGGGGCTTACAGGACCTAAGCGCAAAAAACACAAGTTTTAGAAACAATAAAAAGAAACATAAAAGAATATGATCGACTACAGTAAACAAAATCTATAAAAATTATGATATTCTTCAGGATATATGCTAGGTAGATACTGTGTTGAAAACATAATATAACTAATTTGATACGTTAGAAAAAAATCATGAAGATACCTCTAAAAATTTTTTACAATAAAAACCATACTAATATACACTAATATACTATCATCCTGATTTTTTGTCTGATTAGTCTACAAGCAACATACTAAAAAACTAGTGTTTTAATTTTTTAGTCCAAACAATATTTTTGTAAAATACTATACTGTTTTAATCTTTTAATCCAAACAAACAAACAAATAGATTCTTCGAGCTTTGTGTTTTCTATGCAGTCCGATAGTGACCGCGCTTTAGGTCATGTAAGCCCCTTAAATACATATATGGCAAATTTATAAGGTACTAGCAGCGCTCCGCGGTTTCACCCGCATAAGTGTCGATCCCGTGGGAATATCGGGATAAAAGTATTCTATTCGTTATTCTGATGTATAAGCTATGTTATTGTAAAGTTTCATCAAAATCTGTTCAGTAGTTTTTTCTTGAAAGAGTAACAAACATCCATCCATTTTTCGCGATTATAATAATAATACTAGCAGCGACCCACGGACTCACCCGCATAAGTTTCGTAAGTTAGAGCCCACAACACAAACCCATTTGGAATCTCTCAAAGCCAGTGAAGAGTCTGCGATCACCTGCAGTCTTTATGATGAGTTGGTTGGTAGCGGGTCCGGACCCACATGTGTTGAGCCAGTTGTAACAATAGATTTAACTGATGATACTATCATTAAAAGCAAATTGTTTACTAGTCACAATAAGTTAAAAAAATATATTAAAATTAATAGATTAATTAGAAAAACCCAAAAATCATTAAAATGCCAAAAAGTAAATAAATTAAATACAAAACTTAGGCAAAAGATTTTGAATTTAATAAAAGAATTAAAGAACTGTAACAGTGAATTAGAATTATGTAATACTATGTATGACACAGACACTCAGCACCTGCAGGATGAATTGCTTGTTAGGGAATATGCTCTAAAGGAAATCTTTAGTAAATATGAGGCTTCTCAACAAGACCTGAGTAAGCGCATGCAGGAGGCTAATGAGTTGGCAGACCTGGTCAAGTATAATGCGGAGAGGTATGAGTCTCTGACAAATAACCTCTCTTTTAGCTGTACCTGCTCCCAGGGACTGCAGCCTCAACCTATTACATCCACACCCTCAGTGGCTCAGCCAGTAGTTAGCTGTATTAATGATGATAGCAATACCATGAATAATTTGATTAACACTACTTATGTATTTTCTGATAAATTTGGTCAAGGATTTGGTAGGATATTTAATCAGTGTTCGCAACAATATGTAATTAATAATTGTTCAGTATTAGCCAATTAATTAGTAATATCAGATTGACAAAAATAAACCCTAGTTTAACTGTTATATTATTATATGGGGATAGTTTAAATGTTAGAAAAAAGGACATCATTGAATGTGTCCATTTTATGTTACATCTTCATGAGACCAATAACTGTAAATTTATTTTTTGTGCCTTGCCGTATTCCTATTATTTATCTCATGAGCAAAATAAGCTTATTTATAATTTAAATATGTTCATTTATAATAGGACTTGTCGTCACAGTGACGCTATTTTATATTTTGATTGTAATCAATTCATTACTGATTACAAACTGACAAATTACACTATGTATCTGCCACCTAGTTGTAGAAGACAAATGGCTAATCTTTTAGCATACAATATACTCAGTGACACTGGTACTTGTTGTGTACCATCGATTACTGTTAGTAGTGGTACTAACACTACTTCTGATGTCTTCTGATGTCTGACGCCTTGTAGTTTAAACTATGTGCGACAACGGGTCAGCCGCATATGTTGAATGTTGTACATCAAAATATGCAGGGCCTGTCCGGCAAAGAGCTAGAATTACGTTTATTTATGGAGAACTACAATGTTCAGGTGTTATGTTTGACTGAACACTGGTTGAAAGAACATGAAGTAGTGTTTATGGATGATGATAACTTTACCGTACAGAGTGCATTTGTGAGAAAAAGTGCTATTCGCGGTGGCTCTTTAGTTCTTGTTTCAAACAAGTTGAAATATAAACAACGTTTAGATTTAGTTAATCTTTCAATTGAGCGCACTATAGAATTGTCTTGTGTTGAACTTGAGCGATATGTTATAATTTGCGTTTACCGACCCCCTCTGGGGATTTTATTAGTTTTGAATCGGTAATGGAGGATTCTCTCAATAGGTTGAAATCAAGTAACAAAAGTATTATTTTATGTGGAGATTTCAATATTAATATTTTAGATGTTACTCCGTTAAGTATTAGACTTCTCAAAAATAAGAGCACATTTGTATGTGCTCCTATTTTGGCCTCTCCTATTTGAAATAGCCAAAAGCTATTCAATGCAAATAGAGAATATAAACAACGAGAATGTATGTACCAGTACTTACTGTCTAGATAGACAGTCGCTTACTGTCTAGATAGACAGTAAGTAAAGTAAGTTGTTTAATCTAGATAGATTATTGTAGATAAAAAATGCGTGATAGATAAGCACGCCAATTAATAATAAAAACCTAATGACCACTGATCGGAATAGGTAGAGCTATTTAGGTTCATTGACCGCAAGGCACAAACATTGATGTTAATATGGATATTCCACAGGATTCCGACTGATACTACGGGATTTTTACGGGATTTTATTGTCGCTAGAGTGACGCACCTGTTTTTGTCTTTTTCTGCGCCACTAGAATTCAATTCTTTACCAACAGTAACTTCGAAACTAAACTTAACTTCTTAACTAAAAGGGAATATCCATATTATTCTAACCTATGGCAAGTACATAAAACAGCTCTACCTATTCCGATCTATGCTAATGACGTGTTGTTATGAAGGCACTAGTGAATTTCGACTGTAGAATTATGTAAGTTTGAGTCAACAATATTTAAGTCATAATATATAACCCAAAATGTAATAAAAGTATTAAAACTGTAATATAAAGATATTACTGGTTTGCAAAGCGACGGCGAAGTGCCAATACCTACCTCCTAACTGACGAAGTAAAAAAATTACACAAACGTTCAAATATAGACACGTTGCGTTGGTTTAGTTGGGACATACATATTTCTACATTTTAATTGAATGCTGTTGCAGCTAAAAATACACTTAGGCGATTCACTAAAACATGCGAATAACGCTTTTAAATTCAAAACGATAAAAAAGTGAATTTCTCAAAAAAATTCAGTTAGGAGGTATTGGCACTTCGCCGTCGAAAGGCAAACCATCTATATATGTCTGTGACAATTTGTAGTGCATGTCCAAAACGTCGTTTGGAACCATCTATCGAAGTATTCACGCCCTTTATTTATTCAGAGCCGGCCCGGGCGGTGACATCAATCCCAACAAGAAACACAAACACTCCAGAACTCGAAGGTTCACCGTTAATGGTCAGTCGATCAGCCGATACCATTAATTACTGTTCTCCTGGTATTTTGATGCCGCAAGACTGATTTATTTATTGATTTTAGTCAAGAAACCAAGGCCCCGTCACATAGCGATTATCGGTACCACATTTTGCGCTAAAAAGTTAGGATCACACGCAAACATCATACTGTTACCACGCGGTTAAAAAATGTAGTAGGATGCAGCCGTGTGATCTCAATTATACAGTAAAATATCGTACCTAATAATCATCGCGGCATTGCGCACGTTAATGAGACCAAGGAGTTACGTTGATGATAAAACTTTTCCGCGACATAGTCAACGTAGATCTAACAGGCTACATAGAAGACATGTATCGAGTAGGAAGAAAAGGCACAAATAATAGACCGCTTGTGATAGAACTATCAGAAACAGCCAGTACTTTCAGGGAACAGGACTAGGTATTTCAGAGTTTTTAGACGCGAAATCACGAAAAGTAAGGGCTCAAATGAGAGAAGAATTATTAAAAGCTAGACATAACGGACATCACGCAATAATAAGAAACCATCAGCTATACATTGATGGAAAACCTTTTCAGAAAAACCATCACAACATCAAACCTCTATCTCTTCATGAAACGACTTACTACGTAAACCGTACGAGTACGATAACCAACACTTACCAATATGACCATATAGATAAGCCAAATGAACCTGAAAACTATACATTTCGCAAACAAAGACCTACCATTTAAAATACTTTACCAAAATTTCCAAAGTCTTAACAACAAACAACACTTACTGGACGAATTCGTCACCCAAAACTCTATATACAAAGCGATATGTATCTCAGAAACCTGGCTCTCAAAAGAAAAACTAGACTTAATAAAGATTAGCGGCTACAAAATTGCATCATCGTACTGTCGCAGTACACGAACAGGCGGCGGCGTGTGTATTCTGCTTCAAGAACAGATAGAGTGCATACATAGAAGTGATATAACAGATAAATCTATAGAATATGTACTCGAGTTATGTGCATGTGAATTGCCTAAAGAAAACTTATTAATAATTATTATGTACTATAATAGAAGGGAGGAAGAAGTATTTTACCAGCAACTAAATGTAATTCTCAAATATATAAATAAAAAATATCCTAAACTAAACATAAGTATAGGCGGCGACTTTAGTATTAATATACTATCAGATAACAATAAATCAAACCAGTTCATAAATTTTATGCAGGAGTATAAATTTACCCAATACATTAAAAGCCCAACACGTGTAACGCCAAGCACAGCTATATGCTTAGATTTAATATTTACAAATTATGAGTCAAAGTTGAAATTTTGAATTAGGTCTTTATAATACTAAAGGTGCGATATATTATTTAGTTGCTCTTAAATAAGTAATAAGTAAAACAAGCAGTGCCTTCATCCTCTCTTCTACCTACATTTATCTATGCTGTGCCCGACAGGGTCCATAATTGTGACTAATATTTATTTCCATACCACCTATGTATACATTATGGAAAAAGTTAAGGTTCAAAAATACGACGAAGTGCTTCGAGAAAAGATAGGTAGTGCCCTTGCGCTTCACTTAGCTCGTCTTGGCGGGGGCACTCCCGTGCCCCCAGATGTGTTATCCTTGGACGTCATCCACATGTTATTTAATAAATTCGAACACACAGGCAAACACAAGCTTAGCATTTATTGATTCAAATAGCAGCCGAGTAAAAAATGATAATGTCAAGGTTACGACGATAACAGGAAAAGTCAGACACTCGACATTATCATCTCTGCGATAACCAGTTTTTACTTTTGCAACTACATATCTAAATAAATTGACCAAGAGAGTATCAAGAGTGTCAAGTCGACGTGCAGACGTGCGCGTGCAGTGTTTGTTGAATCGTTTACCAATGAGTTTCGAAAATAAAATAGTGTTGATAACGGGCGGGAGTGCCGGCATTGGTGCTGCTACTGCAGTGTTATTTGCTAAAGAAGGTGCTTCCGTGGCTATCGTAGGAAGAAATGAAGCTAAGCTAAAAAGTGTCACTGAACTCTGCCAGCAACATGGAGTCACACCACTCGTCATCAAAGCCGACGTTTCTCAAGATGAAGCTGCAAGTAAGATTATCAAACAAACCACAGATAAATATGGAAAACTCGACGTCCTAATCAACAACGCTGGTATTGTTTTCACGGGAGGGTTGCTTGGCGGCGAAGTTATGAAGACGTATGACAAAATCATGAACACGAACTTACGGGCAGTCGTCAACCTCACGACCTTGGCAGTGCCCTATCTTGTAAAAACCAGAGGAAATGTTATCAACATCTCAAGTACATTAGGAACACAAGTTAGCCCATGGATGATGGCGTACTGCATATCAAAGGCTGGTTTGGAACATTTCTCCAAGACTGCTGCTTTGGAACTAGGACCATCTGGAGTTAGGGTCAACATAGTGAGTCCTGGTCCAGTTGTAACTGACATTTTGGAAACTGCTGGCTTGCCTAATATGTGGGACGAATGGGCTAAACATACTGTTCTGGGTAAAGTGGCTTACCCGAATGAAGTAGCCGACTTGATCCTGTTCCTAGCAAGTAGCAAGGCGAATAGTATTACTGGAGGAAACTTTACTATCGATAATGGTGTGTTGTTAAAAAGTGGATAGTGTTCAAGAGTGGCATTTTCTTTACCTCAATAATAGTTATAATTAAATGTGTAATTCTAATTTACTGTATGTTGTATTTTTTATGGCGTTCAATTGCCTGTTCTTTTTTCTTGAATTTTTGTTTTGATTGCATCTGTATGTAGAAAAATCCGCCTAAGACAAATAGGCGAAGATTGTTTATTGATCTAAATATGATTCGCGGCCGTTACAAATATTTGTTTATAGAATTATATTCATAAAAATCATCAACACGACTCTCTAAGTTCATATTACCATCTTGACTATTTCATGACATCATGACATATGAGGTTAATCCTAACTCAAGGAGTTGTATTGTGCTGATTCTAATTATTGAATTATAAATTATCTAATTATTGATTCTAATCATTGAATTATAAATTATCTAATTATTGAGTTGTTTTGTGCTGATTCTAATGATAACGATTCTGTAAAGCCTGGGGGCCTAAAAAGGCCACTTTGGCAGAATCATACAAAGATAACATTATGAATCATAATTAAAATAAAACCACCAATCAATCCAATCCGAATCCAATCTCTTTGATTATACCTACGTATTATAGTGCAGCAAAAAAAAGAAAAACACGGACTGTCTTCGCCATATTATGATTCATAATGTTATCCTTTTATGATTCTGCCAAAGTGGTCTTTTTAGGCCCCCTGATTTATTACAATCGCGAATTATATTTTAATCGACATTCAACCTGACATTGATCAAACAAAATATACCTAAACGGAAAAGAGGGATCAATAAAGATTTAAAATGGGTGCTGTTTTTTTACTCCGTTTTCGTACTTAGGTACAGACGCCAGCACATCAAGCTGCTACAATCTGTCAAATTTCTTTAATAGATTTTCAACTTTATCGCTAAAGCATAAGGTTCAAAGTTGATTGGGAGAATTTGACAGTATCGGGTAGCTTGATGTGCTGGCGTCTGTACATACTTTACAATGTTTACTTTGTGACGACTCTAATGAGTTTATTCTAGACATTTGTAGGTAGATGATGTTCAGATGGAGTAAAGTCTCATTTGAGAGCTCTCTCGTACGTGTAGATAGTTATTGTAGGTATAAACTATACCTGCATTAACTAAAAATAAATTATCAAAAACCGATCATTGTTCAAAGTGAACAAGATAACCTAATTTGTGTGATATAGATAACGTTTACTCATGTGGTGGCGACATCGCCTCAAGCGAACTACGCATCGTAAAGTTCATTTCAAATAAACTTGCGATAAAGTTTGTTCACCTCCTTCTACTAATGTATCCCAATATTTCCAAACCATACGAAAAAAATGTATGGGCAGTGTCGGTAACACGATCAAAACATTGACTTACTCCGTGTTTGGTATTATGAAACTCAACCGATGCAATGTTAGCGACAGTTTTGTATGACGAACGATATCTATCGTAAGTTATTTGGACTTTTTGGTACAGGGCGGTTGAATGACATTTATCGCAAGTTTATTTGAAAAACACTTTAGGTACTGACGTCACAGAAAATCCTGCATCGCGCAAGCAGAGTTTACCACTGGAAACTGCTTGCGCGATGCAGGATTTTCAGTCAGTGCGATGCGTAGTTCATTCAGTAGTGACTCAACTAGCATAATATATACAACGTCCCGACATCAATCGTTGGGCAGTTAGACACGACACCCGTCTGGTTGGAGGATCCCCCCTTTTCTATGGAGGATGAGAGAACCTTAGACCCTGTTCCTCATACCTCTATTCTCACATCATACTTTTCTACTTCTTCTCTGAGAAAAGAAGAAGCAGTGTATTCAGGTGTCCCTTCATCATTTTTATTAGTTTTAAATAAATTCAACAGAAGTACCTAAGTACAGTCGGTGACCAACATTGTCTGACCCACCCAACATTGCCTGACCCACCGGCATATCTTGTTAAGCCATTTTAATCATTATCTTCTTGTCGTTAAAGTTGAAAAGCTTTTAAATAACACGGCCATACTTACTACCTAATCTTTAATTTCGCGTATTCTCAACCAGTCATTGTGGCTTCGCGGTTCGAAGCTGGATTCGTGACGAACAACATGTGGGTTCGAAAACACAATCCACCTTTTATCAATTTCTTTATAATTTCTTTTTCTTTATTTGTTTTCATTTATGATTTCTACAATATTTCTTGCGTTATTAAGGAACGACCAATATGATTTTTGGCTAACAACTTTTCTGGAAAACAAGTGGGTAAATAAAAAAAAACTATAAGTCCTCAAATAAGTAGGACGAAGTAAAAGTTTACGTCGTGGGGTAGATGGATACTAAATTGATCTAAGTGACAAAAGTCAGTCTACCTACGCCTAAACAGTGACTGCGGCGCACAAACATTTCTAAAACGTTTGACGTAAATCGTGAAAAGTATTTTTAATGAATTTGGTGTAATCAAAGCGTCATGTCGCAATTTAATGACTATACAAAACATTGCTGGCTGATGGTGCCGACTGTGCGAATTGCCTATCCAAATACAGATATTTACTTCGTGCAAGATAACTGCTCCATCCACCGTGCAGGCATTGTGAAGAATTGGTTAGCTGCTCAAGAAGGTGTAACTGTTATTTACTGGCCATCTAAAACTCCCGATTTGAACCCTATATAAAACCTATGGGGTCAAATGGTTTTAAATTGGGACACATCCGAAATTCCGAAGTGCGAAATAAAAACAATTTGGCTGAGATCGTGTCATCGACATGGGAGCACATGAGAGGAAAAGATTTGTGTTGGAACATGGTGTGTGGTATGCGTAGCCGCTTACAGCAAGTTATAGCAGGAGACGGTGTGCCACTTCGCTACTAACTAATCTAATTACTTTAAATAAGTATTTTGAAACACACTATGTAAGTAAATGCTCAATTGAATGAATGCTAAACCATTAAAATGTAAGATTCTGTGGTGATGTTATTGTTATAAATGGAAATGCATTTTTCTATTTAAATAACATGTTGATTCACTACATATACTTAGCTATAAATCTGTAAAACATTTCACAAATCCATTCATTTTCTCGCATTTATACATCAATGTTTTCTCGATAACACACTTCCAAGCAATTACCATTATCATTACTTTTTTTAAATGTTTATAAATGGTTAGGTTTGAATATGATATTATAAAATGTATTAATTTTGAACTAAGAGCATTTACTTACTTTATCTTACTTATGTATATTTTAATTAATTAATAAACATTTTTATTACTTGCAATGATTTTGTTTCATTTCTATACAAACTGCCCATTTAAAAAGATATTTCCCGACTTCGTTCGTTAAAAAAAGTAAAAAAATAGATTAAGTATCTATTTTTTTACTTTTTTTAACGAACGAAGTCGGGAAATATATATAAAATAAAAGCAAAACATTGCTAACAAAAAAACTGTCAGGTTTTTCCTGGTTTCGAACGCAGAGACCGATGAATATCGAGCAGGCTTAGTGACCACGAGACCAACTCAACTTTTGTAATATGTTTTGAAATTCGATCTTAGTTGTGATGACAGACGCAATATTCTAAAGAATTTGAACCATATTGTATATTTTCATAAAGTTCATTATCGCACAATCACAACCAGCTATTAAAATGAATCTCGGAATTTAGCTATTAACCGTAGACACAGCTTTAAAATGTTACTGATGCGTGATATTTTTTTTTTATTCATCCACCCTCGCCTTGGTTTTTTTTTAGTAGTCTTGAAACTCATTAGCCTTTCAACCTTAACAACAACAATATAATGATTAAAATCGCCTAACAACATGATTTATCGAAATGCTTGCACGGAGTATTCCAAATGTTCACGATAAGGTTCAAATTCGCTATCACTCAAGTGGGTCAGATAATGTTGGCCACCGACTGTACCTAATATTACGAAGCAGAATTTCATGAAACATTTCGGTAAAATAAAATACCAAGGAGATCAATTTGTATTCATAAAAGTTTAATTAAGTCACACTCAGTTAGCGGGGACAACTTTAAAATTTAAATAAATTCAGTAGCAAAGTACCAGGAGGGCAGAGAAACGAAGGAATAGATTAACTCGACCGCTCGTTGGATATTAAGCTCCGGTACTTGGTAAAACGTTTGGATGCTCCAAAAATGTATTCTGTGCACTGTGGCAATGTTAATGAGGTGTTTTTAAAGCTCATTCAGTATTGTCGTGGATACCTGTACCTGCTAATTTACAACAAGTTGTAATTTATAAGGAAATGTAACCTTTTGTTAAAACCATGAGTACCTACTGAAAATTCACAGTTCTCGTATTTTTTATGAGGGAATGCATGGCTTACTAACTATTTACATAATTTAATCTGGGGTGTTGCGGCTCGTGGCATATTGAATTATGATTCCCTCACCATAATGTTATCTTTATATACCGTTGGTCCCGGCTGTCATTTGTGGATGTTTGACAGTCGTTACGGGTAAATCTGACAACCAGTCTTTCCATTACCCAGTAACAGGATTGTGAAGGTCAGATCGGCAGTCGCTCCATGAAAAATACTGGCATTCCTCGGCATCCGGTTAGACTGGAAGCCGAGCCCAAGGTAGTTAAAAAGACTAGGCAGATGATGATGATGAACTTGACACTACTAGTCGATAGGTAAGCAGAGTCTTACAAACAGCATTAAAATAAAATTAAAAGACGAAAGACTTTACAAAAATGTGTGGAGTCATACTCAACCGAAAGGGGTACAAAGGGGTTGAGGGGTCCGTGTGAAAATAACAAACGAAATGTTTCGGACGTCGAAGGCATGACGAAAAAGTTTTTACAATGAAAACTGGGATAACAACGAACGGCGCAAACCAACAAGAATTCTTCTTTTTTATTCATGGGTGTATCAGACTTGTGAAAAAGGTAGGTATAAGCTTTCAATTTCTTTTCTCGAATTTAAATAAACAATTTGCCGATCGTTAAAAGAACAACTTACATAATCTCGCAAAAGAAAAATTACGTGAACGGAAAAAACTAGCTAAAAAGAGAGAATCGAATACACACACTGGATACAGTCCTTTCACAGTTATTTTACCTTTGAATTTGTATCACTGTCAAAATTACAATGATCTTTATTGTCCTGGCAATAAGGTTGCTATTGGGTTGCTGCAAGTCTGTCAAAAACACAATGATCTTTATTTTCGTTGCAGTAAGCTTGCTATTCTGATGCTGCTGTCAGTGGTAAAGTAACTTTGAAATGAATGGACTGAAGCACTGACCTCTATAATACAAGTACGCTGTATTATAGAGGTCAGTGGACTGAAGTGACATATTGTTTTTATGTTACCACAGACAGAAATCACCGCTGACATTCTCGATAGGTTTGGCTTTACACTATAAACATATTCAATGTTGCCAGAGCCGTGCGAATATAAAACTGCGCCCGAGGCAAAGCCTCTAGCGCCCCTAGAAAAGATGATATTTTTGACACTATAATTTTTTATTATTCTATCTTTGCCGTAAGTACTAGGCTTACATTGCAAGGTGATTGTGTACCTTTTTAAACTTAGGAAAAATCCTTTCTTTAATACTGTTTGTTTTATTTTATTTAGCATTCTGTAGAATACAGCTGCCTGTATTTTTTCTTTGACACTTCGCAATGTTTCTGCTCCTATATAAATATTGCTTGGGGGCCCTTTTTATCCAACCCGGGTTTTGCTTGTTTATTAAATATATAAAATAGCTTAATGACTTGGAAGGTCAAGCTGTCAATGCTGTCATTATTAATATGCAAGAGCGAGCGAAACTAGCTAGAAAAGAGCATTCTGACTCGGATCGGTTTTACCAAAGAGCGAGCGAAGCGAGCCCGATAATTGGAGCATTCTAGACCGGGATAGGTTAAGTTTTCATTGTGTTTTATTAAGAGAATGAAAAGCGAGCGAAATGAGATAGAAAATTCAGTCATTTTTGCGTGATTCAGTAACATTAAACGTTATAAACGGCTACCCTTGGTTTGTCAAAACCACGACGTAATATACAGATCAAAACCGAGAGAGAGAGACTACAGTAGTTGCTTTTTGGACCAACACTGACCTCTCGATCTCGGCCATTAGAGAGACCAGGCTAAATAGTAGGATGTACATCTAATAGCTTTCTAGTCGTTAATTACAGACTTTACCGAGTTCCTAATTTGCTCCATTCTATTGCCAAAGTCCGTCTCTGTTACTTAATAGTGCACGAGCGAGCGTAATTAAAATTCCTCACTGATTTCACAGTGGAACAAAGAAAACTAATACATCAGAAGTTTTCGTGTGGTTTACTGTAAGACTAATTGAATGCTATGCCGATTCATTTGTTCATAGAAAAAAAAAATCATGAAGATACCTCTAAAAACTTTATTTTTACAATGAAAACCATACTAATATACATACAATCATTCTGATATTTTGTCTGATTAGTCTACAAGCAACATACTAAAACACTACTGTTTTAATTTTTGAACCTTAACAATAGATTTTTTGTAATTAAATAATTGCTTCATATTTTGCAATAAATTACCAGCTTTGTGTTTTCTATGCAGTCCTACAGTGACCGCGCTTTAGGTCATGTAAGCCCCTTAAATATATGGCAAATTTACAAGGTACTAGCAGCGCTCCGCGTTTTCACCCGCATAAGGGTCGATCCCGTGGGAATATCGGGATAAAATCTATTCTATTCGTTATTCTGATGTATAAACTAAAACACGAAACGAATACTCCGGTGTATATTTCCCGCCTCCACTACACCACTGACGCGGAAGACATCGTGACGTACGTGCGCCAAAGGTTAAAGTACGCGCCCAGGGTGCAGCTGCTGGAGTCGCAACGCAACGTCAACTTTAAGGGGTTTGTGGTGCGCATACCAACCTGCAACCTGCACCTGGTGATGGAAGAAAGCTTTTGGCCGCAGGGTGTGGTATTCCGCCGCTTTCGCGGACAAGTGCCACCGGAACGCACAAAGACTTAGTGCAACTAAGCGATAGTAAGTAAGTAAGTAAGTAAGTTTTATTTGTATAGATTGCAGGTACATAAAATAAGATGTTACAATAGGATGGGTGAGCCTTGTACAATCTACCTTGTTTAAGGCATGCAAACATTAATTAAATTGTTCACTAAATTAAAAATAAAATTAAATAATGGAAATAAAATAAAATTAAAACATATCACATCCACAATACATAATTAAAAAATAAATTCGAGTTAAATTATTCAATACATAAGTCCATGTCATTTAAAAAGTCATTTACTGACATACTAACATAGTTATTAAGTTTTATTTACTAACAAAATTGGTACTGTATTATTATGTATACTTAGGTTAAGGTATGTATCTATAGGTCTTTGTTACCTGAAAATAAATGGTTTATTATTATTATTATTATAAGCTATGTTACTGTAAAGTTTCATCAAAATCCGTTCAGTAGTTTTTTCTTGAAAGAGTAACAAACATCCATCCATCTATCCATCCTCACAAACTTTCGCGTTTATAATAATAATACTAGCAGCGACTCACGGATTCACCCTATAAAATATACTCCAAGTTATATTATATATTAATAAGTTTCAAACCCGTGCGAATATCGGGATAAAAAGTATCTTACGTGTTAATCCTGGTTATAATCTATCTGTGTGCCAAATTTCATCCAAATCTGTTCAGTATATTTTGCTTGAAAGAGTAACAAACATCTTCACAAACTTTCGCGTTTATAATTTAATTAGTAGGATTATTATTACTAGGACTTAAGAAAAACAGCTAAATTTTTCAGCTTTTCTAGGCTGGTAGTACAGTCAACAGCAAAAGTAGATGATCAAAATCACAAATTCAATACTTATGAACGGAGTTCGCGTCAGAACTGTGTGGCGTCGAAGTGATTCAAACCACTCAACGCCACACAGAAATCACTTCGACTCCACACAGTTCTGACGCGAACTCCGTTCATTAGTGATTTAGTGTTCAGACTGATTTTGATCATCTACTTTTGCTGTTGACTGTATCTATTTTTTTATTGCTGATTGCGCCCGCTCTTGACCTCGATCACGCCTGATCGAAAGCGATGGATGAGGTCTATGATGGAACGAGCGTGCCCAGAAGATGCCTAAGGCACTGGAACTCCCACGCATCGACGAAACACAGCAGGCTGCTTGACGCCGGACTCCGGTGGGAGGGTGATCGCAAACCAGGCGGGCGTTAGCCCTACCACCGCAAAGGAAGAATTGGCCAGTCAAATAAGGTGTTGGGTGTGACTGTCCAGGATGCGCTGAGCGCTCGGTTCAGTTGAGTAACTGGCGGAACAAACTGCGCTCCACGAGTTGGCTTCTTCATGCATCCAAAAACCTAACCTGTTACGATTCAAAACATACATATAGCTTTGTGACAGGACAGCGGAGCCTAAGGCTTTAGTTTCCTAAGAAAGCGGTTCCTTCATATCATAACGGCGTCATATTATAAAATCTGTCATTTACACCAGTATTTGACATTAAATCAAACCCCGCTGTTTAAATCGCCAGATTTGCTTTCACCGTACTTACTCACACGATAAATTTTCCATACTGAGAAGTGTGAGCTAACACATTATTAATAGTGTTTCCATGACAATCAAGTCAAGTTACTGCGTCATTGTGTGCCAGAGGTGTCAAAACTAAACAGAAACGTGACTATCTTCGCGCTAGGGCGAATCTAACGATTTAAATCTTTGTCATGCCAGCCGTCACTTAGGCTGCCATCAGACGGACTGCATCGCAGCAACCGCGCCCTGTCGTTATATTCGACTGCATGCAGTTGTACGTTCGACTTCGTTCCGTCATGATATCAACTTCACGCGGTCGGCTGCAGTCGTGTGAATTCAATATTAACTAAATACAGTCGTGACTTCGACTTTACGCATTCGGCTACAGTCGTGTCGTGTCGACGCTCGCTGTCCATCGCTAATCGCATACAGTTAGTGTATGTAGTTAGTGTATGAGAGCAGTGGTGGCCAAGTGGTAACGGGCGCGACTTACGAGTTGTAGGTCGTAGGTTCAAACCCAGACAGGCGCTGTACTTTGTGTAAATTATTTCATCACCACTGCTCTCAAAACGGTGAAGGAAAACATCGTGAGGAAACCGGCATGTCCTAGAACCAAAAATCCGAAGACATGTGACATCTGCCAATCCGCATTGGGCCCGCGTGGTGGATTACGGCCCACCCTCTGACCGAGAGGAGGCCTGTGTCCCAGCAGTGGGAACATTATAGGCTGATTATGGTAGTGTATGTAACGTCTATGCTTCCATTTCGACGTCAAATCTTACACAGCTCCTAGGCTAGATGCGTGGCGTCAACTGCGCAAAGTCAGATCGGACTGCAGATAACTGCATGCAGTTGAATATATTAACTGCGCGCGCTTGCTGCGATGCAGTCCATCTGATAGCAGCCTTAGTGCGACCACAGCTCTTCTAGTTTCCTAGCTTTAGTAATAGGGTCTCATTGGTACCTGGATTCGAAGGAATGAGCAAGTCACACAGCTCTCTGTCTTACATTGTGTTTCAAATTTAATTTTACCATGACATTTAAAATACACATACTAATAAATACTACACAGGATTTAAACCCGTAGATCAGTGTACAATACAAAACAAATAAACAAATAGGTACGTTGAACAATCCATATCCAAACTAAACGTTGGATGCAGAGAGGCAAAGTTTTTTTTAGAGTTTTTTCGTCGTTTTGTTTCGCACAAGTCCGGAATGCTATAGCAGGCTGAACAGACTGACAGGTATGACAATCCAGTGCAGGACAATGGCCTTCTGAATCGCGGCCGCCATTTTACGGGAGACAAATTTTATGCGCAATACCAGGGCGACATGAAGCTTTGGGTCTATGCTGAAAGAATGTTGAGTGAAAGGTACGTTGATATTAAAATGAAGATTAAATTGAATGTTAAGGGAAGAAACTCAGAGTAGAGGCAAACTGGTCCCACGTACGTACCATATTCAAGGCATTATGTATGCTGCTGTGACAGACAAGTTACATAATATAGTGTCGCTCGTAAGAGACTACAGCGGTGCTATTCTGTAAAAATCTCACCGTGAAAACTTAGGTGAAGTGAGAGTGGAGTGAGCTGTCAATAGTGTCAATTCCTAGCAACAACAAACTCACTTCACCTAAGTTTTCACGGTGAGATTTTTACAGAATGGACCGGCTGTAGAGAATATGAGTAGATTATTAGTATTATTTTTTAATTTATCTAATTTGTGTGTTGATTTTGTATTTAAATTGTATTTATTTGTTTGTATTTATTGATATATACCTACGTGTTTTTGTATTTAATTACATTAATATTATAAAGGCGAAAGTTTGTGAGGGTGTGTGTGTGTGTGTTTATATGTTTGTAACTTCTTCACGCTCAAACGGCTGGACCAATTTTGATAAATTTTTGTATGGAGGTAGCTGAAACCCTGGATTAACGTATAGGCTACTTTTTATCCGGATATTCCCGGATAGACACCTACGCGGGTGAAACCGCGGGGCGCAGCTAGTATTGAATAATGTAATTGAATCGAATTTAAATATGTTTTCTGATATGGGTTATGTGGTATGTACCTGAAATAAATGTTTTTTTTTTATTATTATACATGGTTATTGGCAAAACATTAACAACCTCTTAAGAGGTCATTGTACTCATCATTATGAACAACTTTTACTATGGACCAAACCTGAAATCGTGAAAAAATAGTCAACTGTTTCCTTCATTTTGACGAGTTATACGAACATAAATGTACGGAATAGCTGATTTTTTTTTCGCGATTTCACGTTGGTCCCATAGTAAAAGATGTTCATAATGATGAGTACAATGACCCCTTAAGAGGTTGTTAATGTTTTACCAATAACCCTGTAGAGTCCGTCCCAAGAAAGAAGTCCCGAGGGAGTGAGTGGAACTAATTATTATTATAGAGGCAAACTGGTCCCACGTAAGTACGCACCGTATTCAACGCATTATAGAGTTCGTCTCAAGACAGAAGTCCCGCGGGACTGAGTGGAACTAATGAGGGATTTTCTTTTTTTTTTTTTTTTAACGCTTCCCTAGCCGCTGGATAGATGGCGCTGAACTTGGTAAGTTACTGCAAGGAAGGGAACGTCACATAATTTTTCTGTTAATTCAATTGGATGTAATTTTGAGACCGTAAAACGAAAGCAAACGAAACTGTCACTCAACAAGCGTATATGACGTGACGCAATGTTTTTTTTTTCAAGCGTTTTGTCTTTGGCACCTAGTAACGTAGTCAGTTCAACGCCATCTTCAGGGTTCTTGGAAACTATGTTTTTTTTTAATACTCCAAAGAAAAACCTCTCATTATTATTATATACTTAGTTAACAATATTCCAACAGCAACCCTGCTATCTCTTTCACATTTCTCTATTTAAGATTGTGTATTTTATGAACCAGTGCCTGTAACGTTGAGATAAATAAATAAATAAAGATTTATGACTCCGTCGCATGCGTACCGCCGCGTCTGCGGGACTTCTTTCGTGAGACGGACTCTACGATAAGTTTGTTTCTAGCTAGTATAGCTGTTTAGTGGAATCAGTTTGTTTTAACCTTTATCAGCCTTTATTTTTATATTTTACATTTATTATTTACTATTTGTGCCCCGCAGTTTTACCCGCGTAAGTTTCGATCCCGTGGGAATATCGGGATAAAAAGTAGCCTATATGTTAATCCAGGGTGTCAGCTACCTCCGTGCCAAATTTTATCAAAATTGGTTCAGCCGTTTGAGCTTGAAGAAGTAACAAACATATAAACACACACACACACATACACACTCACAAACTTTCGCCTTTATAATATTAGTGTGATTAATACAGTGAAACTTGGTTAAGTGGGACCTGGATAAGTGAGAAACCTCCATAACTGGAACTCATGCTGAGGTCCCAACACTTTGGCACTGAATTACCTCTGTTAGTGGGACGAGGTAAGCCTCTATATCTGGGATTTGTTCTTTCGATTTATCATCATAGTTACCTCTATAACTGAGACAGCGAGTAAATTTTATATGCATAAACCTCTGTAACTGAGATAACATTGTTTGTTTACTCATTCTTATTCTACCCACAAATTATTTTATTCAATGATCGCACCTGTATAACTGAAATAACCTGTATTCTCACCTCTATTAATGGAACCCTCTGTAAATGAGACAGATATTTATTTATACCTGTATATCTGAGACACTGGGTAAGTGGAATACCTCTATAAGTGAAACGACATTGCAGGTCCCTTGATGTCTCACTTAACCAGGTTTCACTGTAGTACAGACGCCAGCACGTCGAGTTACTACAATCTGTCAAATTTCTTTAAATTTCAACTTTATCGCATAGATCATCATCATAATTTCAGCCGAAAGACCTCCCCCAAAAGGGGGGGTTTGCCATAATCGCCACGCTTGGCAGGCGGGTTAGCGATCGCAGTATGGTATGGTGGTGGAATGCATAGAGAACGCTGCTGCCCATTCTCCGGTACGCCCCTTAGTCGCCTTTTAAGACACCCACGGGAAGTATGGGGTGGTGCTATTCTTTAAGTCGCACCATACAGACGATCGCATACAATAAAAATTGATTGGTTCATAATTGATTGTGTAAATTTGACAGTTTCGGGTAGCTTGATGTGCTGGAGTCTGTACATACATGCTAAGCAAACTACATAGACTAAAAGCACACAAGAAGAATGGTCCTGCCATTAGCATAGATACATATTTCAGAGTGTGCTAACGTAGACGAGTTTCCCCATACTTAGAAGTATTTCCAAATTAATTTTTGAGTAGCCAGTATTCCATATGTCGCCTCTACGAGGAGAGGCGATCGGCAGCGAC
Organism: Mesoligia furuncula; assembly: GCA_916614155.1. Taxonomy (NCBI): domain Eukaryota; kingdom Metazoa; phylum Arthropoda; class Insecta; order Lepidoptera; family Noctuidae; genus Mesoligia; species Mesoligia furuncula. Next base: position 5,288,260 of record OU744810.1, read on the forward strand.
GGCGACCTCTCGCGTCCGGCCCTGGTGCAAGACGTGCAAGTCATGGTCCGGGGCGAGAGGGAGTGGGAGGCAGTCACCTCCTTCTGCGAAGCAGTCATGCTAGCGAAGGAGGTGGCGGGACGGTTCAGGGAGAGAGCCTCCCGTCTCAGCCGCCGCGGGGGATGCCCCAGGCGTCGGGAGCCGCGTGACGACTCCCGGCCACCGTGGGCGCGGGCCTGCGGGCGGAGAGTAATGGGTAGCTCACCGTCCGATCAGGACCAGGCCCGTGCGGGACGCGGCGCGTACGTGTTCCACGCGCGCCTCAAAGAGATGTCAGCATCGAGGAAAAAAAAAAAAGAAAAGTATTCCATATGTCGGAATAAATACAAAAATACCTGACCTTAATATTCAACAAAAAATGCTCCCCATTTCCCCCAACGATAAAAATAGAACTCCAAAAATAAAAGTTCGCCCGTAAAAATACAAAAAGTGCCTAACGTAATTTAAAATGGCGAAGGACCGTCGCGGCCATCTATAACCTTAAAATATTCTTCCTTGTGTGGTACACATTCATAAATCTTCATGAGACGCCATCTTGAAAGTGCATTTACCACGTACGTAGGTAATTTCGACGCGATGTTGGCAACATTTATCATCATTCGCACTGGCAACACCAAGGAAGATGTATCATGTTTGGAAACTATGTGTGCTTAAGGTGGCTTAAGGCTTCTTATCTTTTTAGCCAGGTGTTTGTTATAATTAGTTACAAGTCGGAGAGGAAAACAGGATTGAGTTGCTTTGGAGAATGTGTCTTGGAAAGTAAAGATAAAAGAATATTTATTATAAGTACTTATAGTAATAGTGCGCAGTGCTGGACATCTCTACCCTATTTCAAGTTAGACAAATGTCAACTTTATTTCAATTATTATTAAGTTGATTTCAGAGTGACTAGCACTATTGAAATAGTTATAAAAATGTGTGGAGTTGTAGCGTAAACTGGACTTTATTGTGTAGGAATTAAAGTTATTTTTCCATTAATTCATATTTGTTTATATTTTCGGCAAATAAATCGCGAACGCAGATTAAATTAAGTTTTCCTGCATTGATTTTTCTCGTCTACGTCTAACAGGTCAATAATCAAGAACTTCTTCTCTTCTTCTTCTCGTCTTCTTCTACTTCTTATTCTTGGGCAATGTTTGTTTTCAATCTGCTGTTTAGCCTTTTCCCAACTACGTTGGGGTCCGCTTCTAGTCTAACCGGATGCAGCTGAATACCAGTGCGACTGCCTATCGGACTTCCACAACCCAGTTATTGGGTATTACGATACCCCTTGGTAAGTCTGGTTGTCAGACTTTTGGGCTTCTACTACCAGTAACGACTGTCAAAGATCTACGAATGACAGTTGGGACGGCTTTCTTGCTTTCCGAGGCACGGAAGAGTCTCAATATGTAATGGTCGGTTCGAGGATGGGTGTGGTCACCCATCTAAGAACCGACCACGATAAGCTGTTGACTGTTGTTTTGTTGTGTGTTGTTAAGGGGCTTACATGACCTAAGGCGCGGTCACTGTCGGACGGCATAGAATAATTTATTGCAAAATATGAAGCAATTATTTAATCACAAAAAATCTATTGTTTGGACTAAAAAATTAAAACACTAGTATTTTAGTATGTTGCTTGTGGAATAATCTGACAAAAATCAGAATGGGTATGTATATTATTATGGTTTTTATTCTAAAAAGAAAGTTTTTAGAGGTATCTTCATGATTTTCGTATCAAATTACTTGTATTATGTTTTCAACACACTATCTAAATAGCAAATATCCTGATGAACATATATATTGTTCTGATTTTGTTTACTGTAGTCGATCATATAATTTTATTGTTTCTAAAACTTGCATTTTTTGTGTTTAGGTCCTGTAAGCCCCTTAAAATGTTGCATTTCTAGCATAATTACTTTACTGCGAAATCTAGGACCAATTTGTATGGTAGCTTTACAAGTATATAACCAACTTATCAACTATGCTACAAAATCGGTCTATTTACCAACGAGACTCGGCCGCAAACACAATTTGCTGCTTATTATGCCAACATTCTGTGTTCCGTTGTTATATAAACGCTGAATTCTATACTGCCCTAGCAAAACAACCCTTATTAATAGCAATCACTTAACTTTTACTGCATCAAAACACCTCCTAAACTTCATATTCTCTTAGTAATAGCAATTTTAATTTACGATATTAAAAGTATCTACAATAAAATTTTAATCTCACCTTAAAAGGCGTGCCTTATAATGTATTCTTGCCGTAATTACACTTCTGAAATTAATATAACCTGCGATATTTTGTACCCGCGGTCTTTTGTCCGTGAACTTTGTGGTCGGGAGTGTAAGATAAAGCATAATAACAAGAGCCTATACGACCCTGGTAAGAGGGGAATTACTTACCGAAACGCTGCCTCCTCGACTGGTTATTATTCTGTAAAGAAAATAAAAGAGTTTCTTCATTATTACGCATGTATTAGGATAAGGTTCATGTTAGTTTTTATTTTGAAAAGTTGTGGGATGGCAGTACCTATAACTGTGTTGCAAAATGATTAATATTCATCCGTAGGTAAAAGCGTCATAAGCGAAATTGTTTACCTAGTTATAGGCATGTGTGTACAAGAAAATGCCGTTCACGAAAATCAGGGAACTTCGTGGAACAAATTAAGTTATTTTAAATTGAGATAAACTGCTTCGCAGCCGGTACCAGGAGCAAAACTCCACGAGACCAACTGAAAGCAACATTACAATTATTAATCCGACTCTCAGCCGCGGATTAACGTGACACGAGCCTTAAATCCCCGAGCGCCGTTCGTAAATTAACCCTGAAATTGTACAATATATTGCACCAGCCAGTATTAATACAATTTCAACACGTTTTCAATTTTCGAAGTCTAGTGTGAAATATTACTTCAAGCTCCTCGGCCGTTCTGGTATCCTGGTAGTGTGGTTTGTGAATGTAAGTGATTTTTCTTGTTGTTATTGGTCCAATTTTAAAAGAAAATACTTATTTGACTTTTTCGACTTTCAATTCGAAGGTACAATGAGTTTAAATGGAAAGTTACTGTGCGCCATTTTGGAAAAAGTTAAAATACTAAAATGAAAAAGTTCCTCCGTTGAGAAGAAATGGTTACTAAATTGGGTTCACATTTAGATGGCAAATATTTAGATTACCAATATTGTTTTATTACAGAAAAAAAGTTCGAAACAAATTTGGTATTCATGTGCCTCCGCCTACTAAGTAGCTACCATACAAAGCATTAATATTAGAGACGCCATTACGAATTTATTAAGTGGTAGCGTCTTGAGAGAATACTGATCTTCTAACAAAACCCTCCTCTTAAAATAATCTACAAGAAATTATATGTTACCAAAGGTTTTCACATCCAATTTCTCGCACAAAAGGTAAATTATGATCGCAGAACAAAAACTTCCGACTGGAATCGCCAACAAATCGCGTTAAAGTGCTCATGAAAAATATGGCTACTTCTGTAATGAGCTGGAAGACCATTCTAGATAACTTACAGTTATAAAGCGCTAGATATGAATTATGCTCGAACATGCCCGCAGAGTTTGGCTAGTTAAGCTTCACACGTGCTTCTAGGCGTGACACACTGGTTACAGAAATGGTGAGCAATGCCCAACCCTTTTATTTTAAGTGCCAATTTCATCAATGAAACTGAACGCGGTCAGCACATAAAAACCGCGTTCAAGAGCTGTCAGTGTCATCATTGTTGTGAAATATTGACACTGACAGCTCTTGAATGCAGTCCAGATCCGCCCTATGACATGAACAAAAGACCGCGAGACTTTTGTGATGTGATGAATATTTTTACAATTTAATGTTATGTTAGTTTATCTTAGTTTTCACTATCACAATCCGCGGTTATCTCCTACTGACGGTGAAGGAAAACAATGTAAGGAAACCTGAATTTTTGTGAGCGCACAAAAGATCAAACAGCAGGGGGCCTAAAAAGGCCACTTTGGCAGAATCTTACAAGGATAACATAATGGACAGTTAACTATTAAGTTAATCGTATCAAATCTCATTGGTGAAGCATTTTTCAGTTATATTTTTTTGTCTGTGCTAAAATACCAAACAATCCAATCCAAATCCAATCCCAATCTCTTTGATTATACCTACTTAGTGCAGCGAAAAAAAAGAAAAACACGGACTGTCTTCGCCATATTGTAATTCATAATGTGATCCTTTTATGATGCTGCCAAAGTGGCCTTTTTAGGCCCCCAGGTCTAATAGTCTATCTGCAGAAATCTCACCATAAAGCGACCTGTCATTCCACTTGATGTTAGGGATTGACACTATTGACAGCTCTCTTAAGTTGCAGTGGAACAGGCTGTCATAATTAAAAGCAAAGAGTAGGCGAGGGGCTCAGGCGGTAGTTTTCATATTACGAGATATTTTATGTTGTTATAATCTTACCACTAGCCCTATTGCCATTGCAGTGGTACGTTGTATGCAAGTTTTCAACCTGAGGGAATGAAAAACTGAGGCTGGATAATTATTCGTCTTATCTCTGAAGGCGAGTCGGCTAGTGACCGCTGTCTATTCCCATCGGCGCGTCGGTATTAACAATAACATATTTATTATTATTCTTATTTCCCGTAGGGCTGCGAAGGCCAGACAGGAATCGTGCCACAGAATAAAAAGACTATTTTGAAAGAAATTGGTAGATTGTAACAACTAAGCAAACATACCTAGAATAAAATTAAAAAACTGAACTAAGTTAACTATAATAGTTTTCAGTGAGTTTTTATAGTAACCTGTTGACTATGAATAAACGACATAAACTAGATAGTTTTGGTTGAATGAAAACGTAAACGGACTAGGTTTTGTGAAATCGCGAGTCGTGCTACGAGTTTCGTAGCAACGCGACACGTAGGAATTATGCTACATGCTACTATTTTTCGTAGTTTGTATGGGACGCATATATAAAATCAGCAATTCCCTACGTTTTGACGAGTTATACGAACATAAATGTACGGAACTACTGATTTTTTTTTCGCGATTTCAGGTTTGGTCCCATAGTAAAAGTTGTTCATAATGACGAGTACAATGACCTCTGAAGAGGTTGTTAATGTTTTACCAATAACACTGTATATTATATTGAGAGTAGTGGTGTCCCAGTGGTACAGGACCCGACTTACAAGTTGTAGCTCGTGGGTTCGAACCCAGACAAGCGCTTTACTTTGAGTAAATAATTTCATCAGCATTGCTCTCAAAACAGTGAAGGAAAGAAAAAACCGAAATGACCTAGAACTAAAATATCGAAGACATGTGATGTCACATGCTTTCGATATTTTAGTTCTAGGTCATTTCGGTTTTTTTCTACCAATCCGCACTGGGCCCGCGTGGTGGATTACGGCCCACTCCCTGTCACCGAGAGCAGCCTGTGTCCCAGCAGTAGGGACTTTATAAGCTGATTATGCTATTGAAATGAAAGCTAAAAGAACGCAGAATCTGTCTGCCGAACTACCGCTCGGTATGTGTCACCTTTTCTCAATTAATGACGTCACACGCGCGCGCCGCAATAAATATTGATAACGCAGTTCCGTTCGGACAACATGCTGCTCTAACGTTTTACTGATGTAACTCTGCTAGTCTTATGACAGCCTAGTACTTGGTGTGTGATGGCTAATAAAAAAATGTGCCAGCGTCCCACCCGCTCGCATCACATCACTATTCGTTTTAGCTTAGCGTTATTTCTGACTTTTCTTTCTTTTTGCCCATCTCCTAAGGGTCATAGCATGATGTTAAATAGCTTAAACCCTTCCTCAAGAATTTAAATATCAAATGCAAAAAGATTTTTTCACATCCGTTAGTTCCAAAGATTAACGCGTTCAAACAAAAAAATAAACTCTTCAGCTTTATTATTACCTAGTACCTATTGATACATTCATACTATTAACCGCCTTCACAGTATCCATCCATCTAATCCACTTTCTTCCTATCCATATTTTTACAAAATCCATGCATGTATTAAGGGGTTTACATGACCTAAAGCGCGGTCACTGTCGGACTGCATAGAAAAGAAAGAGAAGCTCGATGACTCAACGCTGGTAATTTATTGCAAAATATGAAGCAATTAGTTAATTACATAAAATCTATTGTTTGGACTAAAAAATTAAGACACTAGTATTTCAGTATGTTGCTTGTAGAATTATCTGACAAAAAATCAGAATGCATTGTATGTAGGTATATTAGTATAGTGTAAAAAGAAAGTTTTTAGAGGTACGTTCATGATTTTTTCTATCGTATCAAATTTGTTTTAATAAGTTTTCAACACAGTATCTACCTAGCAAATATCCTGAAGAATATCGTATATATTTTTCTGATTTTGTTTCTGTAGTCGATCATATACTTTTATTGTTTCTAAAATTGTATTTTTTATACAGGCCCCTTAAATGCATACCTAATTATTACAATATCAAACACACGACTGAACATAATTAGTTGTTGCTGCGTTCTAATCAGTAATTACGTTACCATCCAGCTGAATATTACCCACTCTATTATACAGTAGCAGTGCGGGTTCAAACACCACATAATCAGATTTATTCGAATTAAACTCAATTATTTTGTTGTTGGACTCACTAATAACCGAATACAGACGATGAAAATTCCGATAAAGGTATGAAAAATCATCATCATCTCCGAGCCTTTCCCCAATTATGTTGGGGTCGACTTCCAGTCTAACAGGATGCAGCTGAATACCAGTATTTTATAAGGAGCGACTGCCTATCTGACCTCCACAACCCAGTAACTGGGTAATACGATACCCCATTGGTATGGCTGGTTGTCAGATTTTCGGGCTTCTGATGATCTGTAACTGCCAAAGATCCAAGAATAACACCCGGGACAAAGGGCTTACCGTGCTTTCCGAGGCACGGGGGGATCGCCGGGTCTTGGTATGTAAAGATGGTCACCCATCCACGGAACAGCCACGGTAAGCGAAGCCTAAACTGATCGATCGACCCTTGCGGATGTTATTACTTATGTACAAGCCCCTCAGGTACGCAAAATATGATAAATTATTTTCATACATCGTCCAAACAAAATCTAAAATTATGAATTTCACAGTGGAGTGGTCAGAGCGAGCGCGACAAACTATCATAAATATTGTTCTCATACACACGTTTACGGGAACGCGACGCTAGCGTTAAATCCCGCGATAACACTCCCAACTGCGGCCATATATCAAGGGGGGAAAAAATTAAAATGTGTCAAAATGACTCCACCGCGCCCATTCGCGACACGGAAGTTATTAAAAACTAGATCCTACCCGCGACTTCATCCGCGTGAAATTTCTTATTTTATTTATTTTATAATTTATGTACACACAGTAAAATACATTCGGATATGACATAATTACAATTTGAGTACAAAGGTACTGCTTATTTCTTAAGAAATTTCTTCCAGCAGACCTGCGAAAGGAGAAGTAAATAAAAAACAAGTAATTAAAAAAACTAAAAAACCCGAATGCGGTAAAAAAATTAAGTTAAAAAAAACTGAAAAGCTAAAAACAAGGCTAAAAACCCATACCATTTTTTTATTACATTTTTAAACTCAAATGGGTCCCGCCTGCTTCAAACTTTTATTTAATTTAAAATGGCCTTGTTTTTAGCTTTACAGTTTTTTTTAACTTAATTTTTTTACCGCATTCGGGTTTTTTAGTTTTTTTAATTACTTGTTTTTTATTTCCAGCTTTTTAGTTTACAAATTTGAAAGATTTCGCAGACGATTTAGCTCTTGGTACGTGTTTTTTACGATTGTTCACCTCGAATTACTTTTAACCATATAAGTTGTATATATTTTTGTAATCACCTTTAAAAACCCTTTATTTTGATACCGCACTCGATAGGTTTCGAGAAAAATATTTTTTTTTGAAGACATAATATTGCGCCAAAAATCGGCCATTTTATATTTTATCAATTTTGGTATGACCCAGTGACACTCGCGCTACCAAGACAAATCTAAAGACGTATCATTTATCAAAATCCGTTCATTCGTTTAGAAGTTACGAGGGAACAAAGAAACGGACATACATACATACATACATACATACATACAGGTCAAACACATAACCCTCCTTTTGGGCTTCGCCGCAGTCGGGTAAAAAGAAATGTAGACAATAGTGTGTGAGAACAAGAAGAGGAAAATATGAATGTGTGAAGTCTAATACTAGAATATTAAATAAACCTACACATTTATAATGGAAGAAAAAAATAAATTAACTTATGTATAAGTACTTCCTTCCTTTCTTGTTCTCGACCTTCGATCAACAATACACAACAACAGCCGGTCGATTCTGTAAAAATCTCACCGTGAAAACTTAGGTGAAGTGAGTTTGTTTTTGCTACGAATTGACACTATTGACAGCTCATACCACGCTCACTTCACCTAAGTTTTCACGGTGAGATTTTTACAGAATAGCACCGCAGTTTGTATTATTGATCGAAGTTCTCGACCCACCCCGTCACATTGCATCGTCTGCAAGCGCTTTTACTACGTTTTCACTTAGTGTTCTTTCTGACCTATCTTTCTTTCTGCTCGGCTACGAAGAGTCTTAGCGTGGTGTTAAATAGCCTATGGCTTTCCTCAAGAATTGGGCTATCAAATACAGAAAGAGTTTTCCAAATCCGACTGGTAGTTCCAGAGATTACCACCTACATACAAACAAACAAACAAATTTTACCTCTTTATAATTCATAATATTCGTGGTGAGGCATATGGAAGCACATGCCTCACCACGAATATGAACGTCCACACATTGCGAATCATGCGATGTGCACCGTGCGCTGTGCATGCCTCGCAATGTCTGTATCCGACTTTACCTATTCATAGTTTTCGCAGTATTCCCCTCATTTGACACCGTACCAGCGAGCGGTGCTATTCTGTAAAAATCTCACCGTGAAAACTTAGGTGAAGTGGGCGTGGAGTGAGCTGTCAGTAGTGTCAATTTCTAGCAAAAACAAACTCACTTCACCTAAGTTATCACGGTGAGATTTCAACAGAATCGACCGGCTGTTATTTCGTTACGCGGAACAGGCAACGTGCTCAAACTGCATTCGCGATTTATTTGCCAAAAATGTAAACAAATATGAGTTTATGGAAAAATAACTTTAAATCCTACACAATAAAGTTCAGTTTACGCTACAACTTCAAACATTTTTATAACTTTTTCAATAGTGCTAGTCACTCTGAAATCAACTTAATTAGCATTAAAATAAAGTTGATATTTTGTTTAACTTGAAATAATATTAATTTGAAACAAGTTTGAATAGACTCTAACTAGCTTGTTTGTTGGCTGACAAGCAAAAGCCTCATTTATTCTCGTTTCATGTTTTATTAATATTTGTTTTGTGAATTTATGATGATGACTCGACAGTCTGACATTATTTTACAGGTCGCAAATGAATGTTTTGTTGCGACCTAAATACGTACAAATAATAGGTGTCACCTTGTCTGTCTGTCTGTCTGTCTGAATGTTACCTTTTCATGCCTAAGTCACTGAACGGATTTCGATAAAATTTGGCAGAAAGATAGATTGCATCCCGGGGAAGGACATTGAATATTTTTATCGACATACCTCGCGGGCTTGTCTGTGTGGTGCCGGACTTAAAGAATTGCACCACCCTTTACTTCCCGTGGGTGTCGTAAAAGGCGACTAAGGGTCTTACCGGAGAATGGGCAGCAGCGTTCTCTATTTATTCCACCACCATACCATACTGCGATCGTCAACCCGCCTGCCAAGCGTGGCGATTATGGCAAACCCCCCCAAAATTGGTGGAGGCCTATGTCCAGCAGTGGACGTCTATCGGCTAAAACGACGACCTCGCGGGCGAAGCCGCGGGCGGAAGCTAGTATAAATATAATAGGTATAATTATAAAGATATATTATAAAGGCGAAAGTTTGTGTGTGTGTGTGTGTGGGGGTGTGGGGGTGTGTTTATATGTTTGTTACTTCTTCACGCTCAAACGGCTCGACCTGGATTTTGATGAAATTTTGTATGGAGGTAGTTGACACCCTGGATTAAGATATAAGCTACTTTTTATCCCAATATTCCCACGGGATCGACATTTACGCGGGTGAAACCGCGGGGCGCAGCTAGTATTAAATAAAGGAAAGGTTTTTCAGCTGAGTATAGACAATATTCTATCAAACTTTATCAGACGGCTACGGGTGTCACAGGAATTTAATTCCTTTCCACTTCGCTTATGTCAACATTCAGGTAGGTATCTTTCACCTTACTAATCTCGATCATAAATGACTATGGAAGGACTACATCTGAAAATGTAAAGAGCTATCCTGATTTTTCAGGTGCTTCGCGTTTTCCACGAGTCAAACAGAAAAAGGACTATTTTTCCCTGTTTTACCGTAACACCGTATTTAATGTAACTATTTTATAAAAGGTCAAATTAAATTAACTAGCGAAACTCTAAAGGCGACCCGGATCGGAGGTCCTATCGATCGAAATTATGGTGACTGATTATCAAGCTTTCCATTTTGAGTTAGTTAATAGGTCATATTTTGTGTTCAGCTGGTAGATTCTGTAAAAATCTCACCGTGAAAACTTAGGTGATGTGAGTTTGTTTTTGCTAGGAATTGACACTATTGACAGCTCACTCCACGCTCACTTCACCTAAGTTTTCACGGTGAGATTTTTACAGAATAGCACCGCAGTTAATGTAATTGGTCCGGTCATGGATAGTCCTACACGCTAGAGACTAAATAGGCACCATCTTGGGCTAATTGCAGTATAAATTACGTAATTTTTACACTTCTGTTCAAGCAAATAAAACATTAACTACGAAATTATATTCCTTTCAACATTAAATACAAAAGTTTAATCGCTAACTTCTATAATATCGACAACAGCCTGCTAAGTTAACTCCCTAATTAATTGCTATTCATTACGGCACCCGAAACCCGATCATTACGAGCCACATAAAACAGGCAAAGGACTTACCTGCTTGCTGCCTGCCTGCCAGTACCCACCCCACCCACTTGAAAATTTACAGATATAAGCTGCCAGTGGTATAATGTTGAACAATTTTATGCCTTTGCTTAAAAAAATAAATTTATGCTTTTAGAAACACTCAAGGATGGACGTTTTATGACCTTTGCTTGCCTACATTAAAAGATTATTTAATTTATTAAATGAACCGATTGATTCGTGTACACTGTGGTCGACATCGGACAGACTTCCAATATCCATTAAGTAATGTTGATTGATTTCTCTTCATGCAAAACTAAAAAGAGAGCTTTTGTGAAAAATAAATTGATGAGTTTTTCCATAAGTTAATTTGATTGAACCCTTTTTAATATTACTTTCTGTGGGGCTCAACATGTAATGTAGTAAGTTGTTATACAAAAAATGTGAATGAAATACAACCTATCAGCCTATTCATTTCAAAATCACGAATATGACTTCTGCATTTAAGAGGGTTAACGCTATACGGCATTTCACTTTCAAGCCCTTGTTTTTCAAAATGAATGAACCAATTTTAACGAAACTTCAGACGCATAAATAAGCAGGATACAAAGGTCTAAAATGTTGCTCAAGAACATTTTCGAAATATCTTATTTAAAAAAGATAACTGGAAATCTCTGTTTCTATGGAAAATTTAAAATCGGTCTAATTTGGCTGTAACACTATTTTTTGAAAATGTTCTTAAGAAACTTTTTAGAACATTGTATCCTGCTTAAGCGTGTTAAGTTTCATTAAAATCGGTTCATTAATTTCGAAAAACAAGAGCTTGAAAGTTTGTATGACATGCCGTACGGCGTAAACGCTCTTAATTTGTGTGTTCTAATTCCGAAAGTTCGGAACACCGCCATTTTGAAATTAACGTCAGCCAACATAACCAGGTTCTCGATTCAAATATTTGACATGCGATACGTTGCTCCAATCAACTGTGTAACAAGGCTTGGAGGCAGCCAATAATTTGTACACATTTTGCCGTATCCCATCTCCATACTAACTCAATCGTGGTTTGAGGTCCGAAGGCTGTGCGCAAACTGAAATTCAAGATACATTTTACAAAATGCGAGCCAATTTCACAACTGTTATGTCCAAACCGTTCTAAATAAGGTTTTGTGAACTTTAAATAAGCTTAGTAGTGACCAAGCGACCCTTTGTTTCGATTATTTCCGTAAAATCCGGGGTCTACGCAATCTGTATTATGTATTACCCTAATCTTCTTAGAGGTTTAGGTAGACGCCCTGCGTGTACCTTACCTTCTGCGTAGTTTTGAACAAAAACAAATATTTTCCAGCTTTGTTACGAATATAGAGTTACTTTTGCTAGACTTTGATTGGTCGTATAAAAGTTTTTATAAGGCGTTATTGGATTTAGCATAAACTTATTTGCCTACCTATTTTGGGTTCGCTTGGAGATAGGTACGATTTGAATATTATTTGTTGAGAGGGTTGTAGGGCAATCTCTTGGAAATAGTTTTAGTATTACTGCTTAATACTTTGATACGACCGTAAAAGGTAGAGGAGAGTTTAATTATAGTTTAGTTTTTGGAGACCTGCGGGGTAATTGCACACAATAACAGTAGTAATCGCTTTCATTTGGACACTTCAACAACATTAATTGCGTAAATAACGCAATTATTTACATCAAGGTACATAAAACATAATTAAAATAATAATAATAATATGTACAAGTATATAAAAAGGAGGAGAAATAAACAAAGGGCATCAAAAAATTCATCCGCATCGCTGTCAACAGGAAACGTGCCCGGAAGAATCCGCATTGCCATACAACGTGGCAATGCTGCCAGCAGCATTGTCACGTTGTATGGCAATGCTGATTCTTTGGCCAAATAATAGGTCAGCCCTCTGGTCACGTCAAGACTCGACCAACCGCTTGGCGATGTCTCGAAATACTAAGTGGGCACGCGGGCCCCATGGCCTTAGAGTTTCAACCCCAAACGGCTCAAACATATAAGTTCCAAAGAGATTGGAGTATTTGCGCCGTTTGAGGTTTTCTGCACCTGCAGCAGCCGCCCCAGCACAGCTCACCGTGCTTGGAAGATGGGATAGCGCAAGGGTGTCGACACACGTTGCATCCCACACCAAAAGCCAACCTTTCAAGGCATTATGGTCATTCAAATTGACAGACAAATTTTTGGAACATTATGAAGCAATGGATTAGCAATATCATCATTTCAGCCGAAATACGTCCACTGCTGGACATAGGGCTCCCCCAAAAGGGGGGGGGGGTTTCCCATAATCGCCACGCTTGACAGGCGGATTGACGATCGCAGTATGGTATGGTGGTGCAATGCATAGAGAACGCTGCTGCCCATTCTCCGGTACGCCCCTTAGTCGCCTTTTACGACACCCACGGGAAGTATGGGGTGGTGCTAATCTTTAAGTCCGGCACCACACAGACACTTAGCAATATACTTCAAAATTATTCTGACTGTGGTTGATAGTATGTTACGCAATTAGGGTGGTGGCTTTATCTTGTTGCTATCACCAGGTGTCGGTTAACTACCTGTTATTCGCAACATGTTTTATCTATGGGCATCTCCTTAGCCTATGTTATTGTTTGGTCTTATTATTCAGCTCATAGCACATGTTTACCTTACGTACGATTCATACGAAGTACCAGGCCACCAGGAACCTAAAGAGCACGCGACTAATAAAACAGCGGAAAGTATGAAAGCAAAATGTAAACAAACGATTTTCCCTCGAGACTGCACTGGTGGTAGTTGTAGTATGTAGTGCGACCGACAGACGGAGTAGCGATTTATCTATTAGCGAATCAGAGATACGGGACGCTTGGCACAATGCCAGCGACTTATGCATTCATGGGGTGACTAAACAGGTAGCGTTGGTAGAAAAAAAAACTTTTTAACGTCACTGAAAGTGGGAATTTTCAATTTTCCAACAGCTTGCTTCATTGTTACGTGAGACTTGAACATTTTTATGAATTTCATTTGAATTGACATTATTTCAGTTGTTCAAAACTTTTACCTGACTTGAAGAAAAAGACTAAGTACATATTGAAATTAAGGCTTGAGAAAACGAATCCTAATAAAATAAAGGCAGCTCACTGGCACGTAATTTGCAGCAATTTTAAAATCATCCCAGCAGTCTCCGTGTACTAGCATACTAAAGAGCGAGACAAAACGCGAATTTGCGGCATCAGGATAAAATTGTCGGTAAAGATGGCGGCGGCGGGGACGATTCTGCTGCTCGACAGTCGACACAATTGGCGTCTCGCGAGGATCTAACGCAATTGCGCCGCGCTGCTAAAATCACGTATATCCCCAACGAGCTTATTTAGTTTTTTGTTTAAGGATAAATTGGCTGCTCTGGGATACCTTTGTTATGTGTTATAATATCAGTCGTAGTCATGCTTGCTTCAATTGTTGAATGTTATTCTTAGAAGGAACAGGGAATAGAACAATATTTTTGATTAAATCACTTCTGTTTGGTCATGTTTGCCTGGTACTCTTGATTCAATTGAGAGGTACAATATTGGGAAAATTGCATTATCAGGAAAATAAATATCGATTAGAGCTATCATACATAGGTTTCGTTCTCTAACCTAGGTCGGAAGTTAAACATATAACCATGCAGGTTAATAATTAAGCATACAGTTAGGTCATTGAGCTGCATTGGGCCGCAGTAAATCGATATATCTCTACCCTGTGTACAAGATATTTAAAATTTTATGCAAATGAAACCTTTTTGGGATCCGGGTTACGAAATTACGGTGTGCTAACCCAGAATCATATTTAATTATCTCGGAAAGGTTGCCTATGAAATTAAAGAAACTTATTTAATAATAAAGGGCTCATAATAAACTTATTTGAAAATTCCCACAGTCCCATTTAAATAGTACCTTTAGCGATTAAATTAAATTCTGGCTAAACAGAATATTTTTAAAGACCTTGTAGGTCGGCTTTTAAACTTAACCTTTTTTGTTGTTTAAAAAATGAATAAGTACTAAAATGTCTATGCCCAAGCATCTTTTTTTTAATTTGCAAAGGTGAATAGAATCATTCTGCCTCATTCGGACACTGGCAGCCTAGTGAACGCAGCGTCAATTAATGACCACGGCAACAGACGTACAGCCTTACTCAATTACCGCCGCACTCTAACTCACTTAACGTCGCTGATTAAAATGGACTTAAATGACATCAGGATATACCATCTACCTTGTGTTTATTACTGTCGCTTAGGTACTGAAAATGAAGATTTAGTTTGGTACACATACAAAAATATGGGAAAATTATTTTTTCATTGTCATGAAACCATTTGGTTAAGAGAAGGAGAAATGGCAGAGAATGGTTTACTTATATAAGGAGGCACAGTTCCCGTCGATATGGCGACGCTTGTCAGAGGCCTTGTCCAGCAGTGGGCATCTTTTCGTGATCATGATGATGAAGAGGAAATCTGTATAGATAGACACCTATATTTTTTTTGGCCTAAAAATGCAGGGGATCGAACAAACACGCAACATGTCTGATTCCAATTTTTGCTAGAATTTTAATTGAATTTGGGAATTTTTTCGTGCAATTTGTTATGTATCGTGCGACTGTGAACGCAGTTCCGCAAACAGGTACCTACCAAATTCAAATACTGAACTCGTCGAATGCACGAATCGTTAGTCGCTATACGGAACTAGGCTTTAGGCTCGGCTCCGATCGATTCTGTCAAACGGTTCGGTCGATGGTTAAAAATGTACGTGTCTCTATGGTTCCGTACGTCTGTAGACTGTGCAAACGTCAGGAAATATTGTTTATGGAACTATATTGACAGGCTTCTTTAGAAGAGGGGTAGCTTCATAGAGTAAAGTAATATATCGGGTAGCTTGCTACATATTAATAATCTGTGGATGAGGGTTTAAGGTTTCCTGAATAACGTCAATATAATCAATTATTGTATTTATTATAAGAATACTAATTATAGCTGTTATCTTGAACACTTGCAGAATTGTCCGGAAATTCCTGCAGAACGACAATGTTACACAAATAGTGCAACCACAAACCGCAACACATTTATTTATGTTATGTATTTATTTATTTGATTTACACGGCTTAACAAACCAATTACTTAAATCAAAGTATATTATAATAAACATAAAACATAATAAACAAAAATTAAATACTATTATCCTCACAAAAATGTAGGCGCATAACCATTAAATTGGTGAATTTATTAGCGAACAAGGGGGCCTAAAAAGGTCACTTTGGCAGAATCATAAAAGGATAACATATTGAACAGTTAACCGTTAAGTTAATCGTATCAAATCCCTTTGGTGAAGCATTTTTCAGTATTTTTTTTTGTCTGTGCTAAAATACCAATCAATCCGATCCAAATCCAATCCCAACCTCTTTTTGTAGTAACTAATTTCAACCTACTTACGTAGTGCAGCGAAAAAAAAAACACGGACTGTCTTCGCCATATTACGATTCATAATGTTATCCTTTTATGATTCTCCAAAGTGGCCTTTTTAGACCCCCTGATCGCAGTCCGCCATTTATCATCAACCTATCATTTAGGTTAGTACCTACTCTTAGGGGCAGCACTTGGCTTTGGCCCGTGTTGCCCTAATAAACCGACAGATCAGGGCCAAGATACAAAAATGTATACCAACAAATAGTAATAATAAATTATTATAAGAATACTAGTGACCCGCCCTTTGCTTCACACAGTATTTACGACTCGATACAACTCCGAAATTTCTTTATTTTATGTACGTTACATAATAATGTATTAAACACTTAAACTTCTCCGAATAAATTCTCTAAATGATGGTGAACTCCGCATGAAAATCAGTTGCGTAGTTGCCAAGCGTGGCGATTATGGCAAACCCCCCCCCTTTTGGGGAAGGCCTATGTCCAGCAGTGGACGTCTTTCAGCTGAAATGTTTAGAAGAACAGATAGATAATCAAAATAATAATATTGAAGTCACTCACGGAACTATAGGTATCATACATAATATTATGAAATAATTTAGATGACATTGAAGAACGGGGTTATAAAGAAGCCTTATTAAACCCCTCTCTCCTCTATGGTTTCAAAAACAAAACATTGTCTTCTATGAAAGTTCAGGAGTGCTCAACCTTTGGCATCGGATACTCCCGACGGGGTAAAACAAGATCGTGCTTACTTACCCAAAGGGTTGAAAGTCAATTCTCGATAGTCTGAAGTTGCAGAAATTATGCTAATTAATAATTAGCGAGTTTATTGTGAAGGGACGACCGCCTCAGCCGCGGTTCTTGGGAACACGTCTGGGAAGTTGGATAGTATTTTAAATTCGTTGAAGAATTTTGCTTCCCTGGAGAGGAGTTTGGCGTGCTACAAATCAACATAATTTTAGTTGCATTCTAAAGCTAAAATACCTCTTAAACGAAGGTTATGACCCCATAAACGGCGAAAACCATTTACTTTTAGAGGTAGGTAGGTACTTAATACTTTTAGGGATAAGAAGCAATAAATCGTTCGAGTTCTCCAAATAGGTACTTAAACTGTTAAAATTTAATTAAAATACTTTGGTAAAGTTAATTGGAAGAATGTGAATTCAACCTTAACACAAAGAATATACTTAACAAGAAATAAATTGAATAAGTGTAAGGAAATAAAGTCAACAGTTTCTGCCTTTTCTCCTATCTGTACATACATAGCACGATACGTCTCGAGAGGTTTAAACAATAGATTGTTCACTATAAGCGTTCGACGGCACGAAACGACTCCTAAACTGCGCCACGTATTCAATACTATTAAAATCTTTTAAACACACACATTTTATACCGTATTGAACGACCTACAAGTTAACTGAACCAACCTTTAAATAAAATACAGACGTAGTAGAGACCAACTTTACGTTCGAAGTTTGAAATACAGAATCATTCTATCATTTTGAAACGGAAAAATTAAAAAAGTTAGACAGGGTTGGTGGTCCCTGTCGTTTGTTAGCATTTTTCTCGAGAAAATGTGAACCGCTTTGAATGCAAATTGGGCGTTTTGTACTCGGAAGGTGCCGCTTTTTTAATTATAATTATTTAGAGCTTTGTACCTCCTGCCTATTTCCAGAACCCGGGAAAAATGTTGTTTATTCAGGACCTGCTGGGTAATTGCATACAGTGACAGTAGGAACGGCTTTAATTTTGACAGTTCAACAACATTCATTGCATTGTTGAGCAGACAAATTTTTAGAACATATGAAGCAAGGGATTAGCAATATCCTTCAAAATATTTTTTTTTTAATTTTTTTTTTATAAAAATGTTGCCCCACACTAGGAATTTCTCCTGTATTATGGGTGCGTTTACAAATATTTAAACACATATACCAAACAGCCAGACCCGGAACAACTACTTGTAGGTCATCTATCTCAATTCAGAATGATATGATAGTATGTTACACAATTAGGGAGCCTGTTCTGTCTACACGTAACTTAAACAGCTCAAAGGACTTTTCTCCCTAATTGCACTCCGGGCACTACTTACATGACAGTTTAAGTTTGGATATCCGAATTGCATTTCCACGTTCCGCCACGCAAGGAACTTGGCAAATAATAATTCATAAAATTATTAAGTTAATTCAGCGGTGAATAAGTTCGTTAAGTTGCATATTAATCTCAAAGTGGAGCCGAGAGCAAATGAATGGAGTATAGCGTATAATTTTACATAGCCATTGCAGCCGTAACTAAGATTCCCTTTAGGCGACTCACAGTTACTCCAAGTTACAAGTGATTATGTATTTTCAAATGAATGGAGACCACAATTTTGTGTTTAACTAGGTAAGGGCTGATTTTTCTATCGTCAAATAACTTTTATTCGAGGAATAAAATTGACGTTTGACAGTTTTTGTATGAAATAAATGTCAATGTCAAAATTATTTCTCGAATAGATATCAGGGGGCCTAAAAAGGCCACTTTGGCAGAATCATAATGAACAGTTAACCGTTAAGTTAATCGTATCAAATTCCATTGATGAAGCATTTTTCAGTTATTTTTTTTGTCTGTGCTAAAATACCAATCAATCCGATCCAAATCCAATCCTAATCTCTTTGATTATACCTACGTAGTCCAGCGAATAAAGAAAAACACGGACTGTCTTCGCCTTATTACGATGCATAATGTTATTCTTTTATGATTCTCCAAAGTGGCCCTTTTAGGTCCCCAGATGATTGAAAAGCCGTTGTACGGCTAAAATCAGACTGTAATTTAGAAAGTGTTTTGGAAATAAATAATTCAGAGGCCCGTGGCTAAATAATAACAGCCGCACAGGTCGATCGACCAGGTTAAGCTACGCTTGCCGCGGTTGGTCTGTGGATGGGTGACCATCTTTACATACCGAAACCCCTCCGTGCCTCGGAAAGCACGTTAAGCCATTGATCCCCGCTGGCATTAGAGGATCTTTGACAGTCGTTACGGGTAGTCAGAAGCCCGAAAGTGACAATCAATCTTACCAAGGGGTATCGTATTACCCAGTAAATGGGTTGTGGAGGTTAGACAGTCAGTCGCTCTATCTAATTACTGGAATTCAGCTGCATACAGTTAGACTGGAAGCCGACCCCAACATAGTTGGGAAAAGGCTAGGCAGATGATGATTTTGGAAATAAATAAATAATAACAAGTTAGTAGTCTAGTAGTATAGCCAGCCGACGCCCGTTGCAAACTGTGGCAAGATACTCTTCCCCCTCTTACTTACTATATACCAACAAAGGAGCATATCCCTGCAGGGTGTAACCTTCCGTGATCCACTCGGAAGTCCCTCAACCATCTCCGGACACAAGTAGGAAGATGTAAGGCCAACCTGGTAAAGTACGGCTACCTGATGGAACGGCAGTAGGGTGTGATTGTGGAGCTATATCACAAACCATGCTCCACCTCTATCCTGCCCTCTGTGTCCCAAAACATGCAGCCAAAGGGACCTCTGCGCTGCCACCGACAACGCCGTGGAAGTGGCGAAGTTTTGGGAAAACAAGATTATAACAATACAGTCGTGCCAGCGACACGAAGAAGGCTTCTCTTAAGCGAATACAATATTAAATAAAATACGCTGTAAGTTATTATCTTACGACCCACTTAAATGGACAATGATGCCGCAGTCCCGGTGAGATAAACAGCTAATCCCGTGGCAGTAGCGTAAAGCCGCCCCCCGCACTAAACGCTGCACTGCCCTTCGACCAGCTCATTATTGCCAGTTGCTTTGTTGCTAATATTGCCCGTTTACTTTGTTGCTAATATTGCCCTTTTACTTTGTCGCTAATATTGCCCGTTTACTTTGTTGTTAATATTGTCTATGGCTGCCGAAATAACTAGCTAATTCCGTGGTGGTATCATTGAGCCGCCAAACGCTGCACTGTCTTTCGACCAGTTTATTATGGCTTCTGTGCTTATATATATTGCTCGTTTGCTTTGTTGTTGAAATTGCAAATTGCTTCATGTCTTGCTTCACTTGACAGAAACAGCTAATCCTGTAGCAGCGTAAAGCCTTAAGAGCGTTTACGACGTACGGCATTTCATACAAACTTTCAAGCCCTTATTTTTCGAAATTAATGAACCGATTTTAATGAAGCTTTATACGCATAAGTAGGATAAAAAGGTCTAAAAAGTTAGTAGAGAACATTTTCGCTTAACACTCATCGCTGATTTATTGCTATTGTCTTATTTTTTTTAAAAGAAAAATTTAAATTGATCATGTCGTGGGTTTTACCCAGCTGCAGCAAATGACGACGGGTCACGTTTTAGATGTTAAATTAACTTCATTGGTTCGCAATGGATCCTCCGTAAATAAAGACACAAAAGGTATTGCACCCAAAGATTTGATTCGATCACAAGTCTAAATAATTATTCGTAGACGCTTGGAAGTACGTTATACAGGTATATCAAGATGGAAAGCTGAAAGTCATAGATGGAGATTTATTTTTTAGCAGGTTTTAATAAATAGATTCAAAGGATACAAAAATCATGGCGCAAAGAATCAGGAAATCATATTCGGTGTATGCTATCGATTTCGGCTTAACAGTTGGTAGTGTAAGTCCGCTGGACCAGTGTGTCTACCCGTCCAGATAAACAGCTAATCCCGGCAAAGCGGCGTTAAACCGCTTACTTTGTGTGAACATCCCACAACTTTCTGCGCTCCTGGTAGTGCCGTGGCAAGAATTTTACTTTGTCGTGCAAAAATAATATTGAGTCTTGAGGGATGTGTTAGGTTTTTATTTACTTTTCTTATTCATTTTCCTGTTCCCGCCTTTCCCCGGGTATCAATGTATATTTTGGCAAATATTTTCTTCTTTAAATTCGAATGTTCGATATCGTAATATTTTTTGTAGAAAAGTGCTTGTACAAATACATATTATAATTTATCTACTTAGGCAAATAAATATAATTTATCTTATATCAAAATACCCTTTTACCATTCCGTAGCAGTAATTTGTTTTCAGGTCGCGAAAAGATACCAATAAAACTAAGTTTACAATCGATATTTCTAAGTATTATCGGGTATTTAAGGTAGGTTCTCTATTCTGTCACAGCAAATTAAACGTGAAATTATTTCCCTGTAGGTTGAGGCATACAGAAGATCGCGGGGAAGACCTGGGTAAGACTCGCACAAAACAGGGAGGCATCAGAGGCATGGCATAAAAGAGTAGGTCTTTACGCAGTACTGGGTGGAACAAGGTTGCCAATAATGATGATGATGAAGTGGGTAACCAGAAGATTGCGGGGAAGACCTGGGTGAGACTCGCACAGACCAGGGACGCATGACACAAAAGAGAGTTCGACTTTACGCAGCACTGGGTGGAACGAGGTTGCCAATGATGATGATGAAGTGACGACCCAGAAGATTGCGGGGAATACCTGGGTGAGACTCGCACAGACCAGGGACGCATGGCACAAAAGAGTGTAGGTCTTTACGCATCACTGGGTGGAACAAGGTTGCCAATGATGATGATGAAGTGACGACCCAGAAGATTGCGGGGAAGACCTGGGTGAGACTCGCACATACCAGGGACGCATGGCACAAAAGAGAGTAGGTCTTTACGCAGCACTGGGTGGAACAAGGTTGCCAATGATGATGATGATGCTGAGGAAACGGACAAATAGGTCGTCTTTGCCAAAGTTAAAACGACAATACGGACACGTCTCCTACCTCTAAATAAATGAACGTACAACAGTGCTATATTATTTACACAAGAACTTATTAGATAGCCGCATACTTTTCTAAATTAAAAAAGTTTTTTCGCCAAATTCGTTGGCTTCCATTAAGCGTTTGTGGGCGTTTTTTGTTTAAGACAACATAAATTGGTTTATTTAGGTACGCAAGTCAGTTAGGCATAACAAATAGCACCTAATGGTAAAATATAGAGAACCTATGTAAATATTGAAACATCTCACACACTGGGTAACTTTATACTATGTTTACAAATAAAGATTCTTATACTGATACATTCTGTAGCACTAAAATGTTAGCAGACGCAGAATTTAGAAAATCATGTTTTGATTTTTACGGAAATTATGACCGTGTATGCCGTGGAAGTGATAAAAATCTGAGTGACCATGGGGTTAATTATACTGCCATAAGAGGACAAGAGGTTAATTATACTACCATCAGAAGTTAATTATACTGCCATAGGACACATGAGGTTAATTATACTGCCATAAGCGGTGGTTGTAGATCTCTAGGGTGTTTAAACACCCGTGAAAACTCTTCCAATTTCGGTTGTCACATACGAGTACCTTTTGTGACGTCCTGTAAAAAAGTCCAGCTTCTATTTTAATTAGTGCGTAGCCATCATAGATATTCTTTCTTTAATGAAAAGCCATTCCCCAAAGTTTTTTGATGTTACTGTGGGTCTTTAGAAGTTAAATCTAAAAGGCTAATTATTTTCCAGGTGACTAACAACTTTAAGGGCGACTAACTATTTGCATTAAAACAATAACTTGGCAGCGATTAAATATTTTAGCATTAATTATATTAAATGAGCTTCAAAATGCAAGGAATTATAAAAACTAAATAATGGCTGCTACTTTAAGGTAGCGAACATATGAAAACATAGGCGCGGTACTTTAAATAATGACATGGCGACTAATATTAACAGGATGGGATAACAAACATTGTATATCGTAGGAATCTCTGAAGACTCATTCCCAGAAACACACAATATTGAACTGGAGAGCTTAGGATGCAAGAGCAAGCGAAGCGAGCTATAGACTTGGGGCACCCGAACTCGGACGGGTTAGGTTCGAAGGGGATGACGTGGGGGCTGAAGTGAGCGAGCAAAGCGAGCGAACGAGCCTCCGTCATCTCCTATGTGTTAGGTTCCTAGACAGAAATAGGGGCACGGGAAGCGGAGCTCCGTCGACTACGTCATATTATTATGAAAGCATTGATATTTTTAATGATCGAAGTATGAAAGACAATAATTATAGTTAACTTTATATAAACAACCTCATTGTATAATAAAATTTAAGAATGCCCATTTTCTATTTTTTATCCGCCGTCAAGTATTCGCTTAACAATAAATTCAAGTGTTTTAATTTAATTCAATAAGTTACCAAAACAAAAACTCAATGCCAATTTAAATTAAAACAAAACTAACCCGTCGCCAACCTACTATTTTAGCTTAAATTATTTTTTAATCCCAAATTCAGAATAATTTGTCGCCGCGTTAAATACATGCCAATCTAAAATGGTTACTGTAGAAAAATAATACAATTTTGTAATAAAATGAAATAGTTTATTCTGTAAATAGGATATCGGAATTACTTTTACACGTTACGTTAAAAAAAAAGACAAAACATTTCCTATCTGACTACCCCTGTGAAGACATGGCGAAACTCTATGAGAAATAATTTTATTTAGTATCACTGTAACTTTTTTGTTTCTTTTTTTGAGCATTTTGTCATAGAATGCTTGCTTGCTTGTAAAACTCAGGGGTCAAAATCTCTTAAAATCCAAACATAATCTTAGTCAGATCAATTAAGTTAACACGAAATGGTCGATCATTTGCGAGTCGATCAAGTCGGTAATAGGTACGTCATATTATTTTAGTAATAATAATCTTTATTATGATACACACAAGATTCATGGTACACAAGAGGAGAAGTACAAAGTAACATGGTATATCTACATAAATCTAAACAGAACATGTAACCATGTCTTCTAAACTAGGTAGTCCTGTCTTTTAGGAGACAGTGTTAGGCCAAACAGGGCGGTAAGTCATGTAGGTATAGCGGCAGCCAGGATGTTTAGCGTGAGGGTGGTAAATTTTAATAAATTTTAAAATTTTAATTCAATTATATGTTACAAAACTGATAAGCATATGCAAAAATCTATAAAAGGCTCATGGCATATACACAACCCGGAACAACTATGAACATGAAAAAATATTTATTTAGCGCAGGGACCGTATCACCGTACCCTCCATCTCAGCCCCTGCTAATTACATCTTTGCCAAGCAGCTCAAACACGAGCATATTATGTAAAATGTAATTAAATACACCCATCGCGTTACATCACTAGCTTCATCTAAAGCGGGCTACGCATCATGTATGTTATCTGCCCATTCATAAGACATTCATTAGATACGAAATTCTGTACACATACAAGCCTCACTCATTCATGTCCACGTCCCGACGTCAATTAATGCTAACCAAGGCATCATGGAACCTTTAAATACTAAATAAGGATTGGATTAAGACGAGATTCACAATCTAATGTTTCCACCCAAACTTAAAAACTCTTGTTACAAGAGCATAGGGTTGAAATTCGCCTGGCAAATATAATAATACATAATTTGTAACGGGCAACGAGTGACGCGGCCCCCGGGTCAGATAAATGGTTAATCTCATGAATAGTGTGCTTCACGGGATTATATTTTGTCTCTGTCCGCTGCGGTTTTCAATTTTATTCGTTTGAATTCTGGGGGTTGAATTTTCAGTGAAGGATGAATTAATATACCCGGATATTTATATTAAGCTTCCTTATTAACCGCTACAACATTTGAAAACAATATGATATAATTATTATACGATGTAGGTAACCTAATAACCACACATAACACGAATTGATATAAACAGCTTCATGAAAATGCATGTCCATGGCCGAGTGGTACAATCTGTCAAATTTCTTTAATAGATTTTCAACTTTATCGCTAAAGCATAAGGTTCAAAGTTGATTGGGAAAATTTGACAGTTTCAGGTAGCTTGATGTGCTGGCGTCTGTACATACCACACTAATATTATAAAGGCGAAAGTTTGTGAGTGTATATGTGTGTGTGTGTGTTTATATGCTTGTTACTTCTTCACGCTCAAACGACTGGACAAATCTTGATAAAATTTGGTTTGGATGTAGCTGACACCCTGGATTAACATATAGGCAACTTTTTATCCTGATATCGACCACGGGATCGACATTTACGCGGGTAAAACCGCAGGGCTCAGCTAGTATAAGATAAAAGCTTCAGTATCTTTTGAAAACTTACAGAATTAACGTGTTTTAAAATAAATCTCTATGATAATTTCCCGAGTGTGGAGGTTACGTTACGTTAAGAGCGTTTACGCCGAACGGCATTTCATACAAACTTTCAAGCCCTTATTTTTCGAAATGAATGAACCGATTTTAATGAAACTTCATATGCATAAGCAGGATACAAAGCTCTAAAAAGTTAGTAGAAAATATTTAAAAAAAATAGTGTTACAGCCAAATTAGACCGATTTTAAATTTTCCATAGAAACTGAGATTTCCAGTTATCTTTTTTTAAATAAGACATTTTGAAAATGTTTTCTACTAACTTTTTAGACCCTTGTATCCTGCTTATGCGTACGAAATTTCATTAAAATCGGTTCATTCATTTCGAAAAATAAGGGCTTGAAAGTTTGTATGAAATGCCGTTCGGCGTAAACGCTCTTAAGAGCCTATACTACCTCAGCTAAAATTCACTCTTTATTTCTCGCTCTCACGATACTGCTCGCGGACTGTGTGAAAGCAAGACAGAGTGCGGTGCTGGGCGGAAGGCAGCGCCAATAGTTTAGGTATTTGCTTTTTACGGTGAAAATAAAGGTAATTCAAAAAAACTAAATAACATTAGACCTGCTTTATAGCTAGTTCAGTTAGTATGCAAAGTTTCATAATCTAATTTGAAGTATTTTTTGAATACCAGCGGCTTATTGTTCGGTTTGGAGGTAACTTTGGATTTTTTTTCTATCTAGAAAATTTTATAGAATCGTGTTTTCGTCTAACATAGTACTTAACATTAATCCTTAACTTTAGCATATATTCATTTCAAAATTAATGCTGCGGTATTTTCGACATAACGGAGGATCATGCTAAGCCATTTGAGGTAGTATAGGCTCTTAAGATGCTGATTATTTTAAAATCGACTCATTTATGCCATTCACTCCATCAACGTATTACATATTTGGATCTCCTGCGATCCTGGTCTCAGCTGTTTTGAGAATGGTTTATCATCTGCCAACTATGTTGGGGTCGGCTTTAAGTCTAACCGGATGCAGCTGAATACCAGTATTTTACAAGGAGCGACTGCCTATCTGACCTCCACAACCCAGTCACTGGGTAATACGATACCCCTTGGTAAGACTGGTTGTCAGACTTTCGGGCTTCTGACTACCCGTAACGACTGTCAAAGATCCACGAATGAAAGTGAATAGAGTTTGGGAATGGTTTATACAGTCTCGAATTAAATTAACTAGAGAAACTCCGCAGACGGATGAGTATCGATTGCCAAATAAATGATAAAGTAACAAAGATATTAATTTGGTGGTTTTATTTTCTAGAGTCATCGACCGCAGTTCATGTAAAAAGTGGCTTCAGTTAGTGTAGATAGTTTATTTTTGTCCAAAATTCACAGACGAGATTGGTATTGAACACGATAAAATAAAAGAATACCGATTTTCTCAACTCCTATATGCAAGTAAAAAGACTACAAGCAGTCGTCGACCCAAAAAAAAAAACATAAAATCTTTTTTCTATTAACCGACTTCCAAAAAGGAGGAGGATGTTCGACTTCATGTATGTTTTTTTATGTATGTTCACCGATTTCTCCGTCAATTGTGAACCTATTTAAATTTTTTTTTTGTTTGAAAGGGTATGGGATATCTCGAGGTGGTCTCATTGTCACCAAGTCGGAATCTTGTGAGGAGATCCCATGGAAATCGAGAGAAACCCCCAAATTTTATAGGCACACCTATAGCGATTTGGGTTTTTTTTATAGTTTGCTCTCGGAAAACACCATTTGGTGGAGTGGAACTGATGATGAAGACCACAGATGGTCATTGGAACGACTCAATAATAAGTATTTCATGGGTTGCGATTCGATTAGGTACTTTAAAAGTAAACTAGTCGCGAGCTCGAACTCACTGGTGTTCATGGTTAAAAAGCACGCTGTCTCACTTGATTTCGTGTCTGACAGAGCTAGTATCAGTGATGAGCATTTAGACGCTAGTTTACAAACACAGCGTCTAGTTTTCACGCATGGAAACACCCATCCAAACTGATCGGAGCGTAAAAAAATTCGAAAAGTGTTTTGGAAAAAGGAATTTTGTGAAAAAACCACTGCATAAATCAATTATAAATAAAGTTTATTGAACTCTTCGATAACTGAGCTTGGATTTGAAGATTTTACAGTTATTTTATTACTTATTTAATCTTTGTTGGCTCATAACTTTTTAATAGTTTTTTATTTTACTATTCTGTTTGTAACAGTGGAGTAATACTCACCCGAAATTTGTATGGAAAAAATATCGACTAGTGGCACCTTAATATGGTTGCTAAGCAATTTATGCTCCTCACAATGCGAATGGTGAAATGGAGCTGATGGTGACTTCTCAGCTCCAATTCTCCTGTCAGTTGACATTAGGCTATTGTACCTTAGATAAATTACAAACACCCGCTAAAAACTGAAAAATAAAAACTTTTTTACAAAAAAGAAACAACCGACTTCCAACAAACACTACAAAGTAAAAAATAACTTTAATTTCGGATGTCGGTGGTAAAAAATCCAAAGACACCGACTTCCGAAATTAAAGTTATTTTTTATATTTTTTTTTATCACGTTTAGATATGGCTACCCATCACGTCTGTAGTTTCCCTAGCTTATTTTTTTTGACCCTGTATACGTACGTGGTACGTCATGCTCAAAATACCGTTTTTTTTTCTCTAAGATTTTTATCATCGTTTTTATATCGTTTATTTTAATATAAAGAGTGCCTTACTGACACACTGCAAACGTTATCTTCCATCTATTTATAACTTGTTTCTGCAATATCATGTTTTCCTTCTAAAAACAAACTCGACTCTCATGTAAACAGATTAGGGACGCCTCAGGCAAGGTTCAAATGACGCGCTTTGATCAGATTCGTCGCAAAATGGTGTAAGCAATGTTATTTGGAATAATATTTATTCTGTTACACGAAGAGTGGTTATGACGTGACAGTTTCGGGAGTAACAAATAAGTGGGTTTATGATGTGAATGGAGGATTTCAACGCATTTAATCATACTCTTGTTAATTACCTACATGTGGTTAATATTTATTACTTAATATACCTACATAGATCGAATTACTTAAATTCCAATGTAAACTTTAGAATGCATAGCTATAGAGGCTTCTAAAGGTATTATTTTTCGATACAATATATTGTATCTAGTAGCTAGTTAGGTATTAGCGCACCATAATTCAGGTGAGGTAATCACAATCAGTAATACAACTTATTTAGTTAGTATAATCCTAAAATGTTAAGATTTCATGAAATAGTCATTCAGTAGGATTACTTGGTCTTAGAGAGTTGTGTAGATGACTTTAATGATTATAATTCTGTAAATACATATTTGTTACGGTCGCGAATCATATTTTGATCAACGTACAGCTTAATACTGACCAGCAAATTGCAAAAAACGTAAAATAAAAATAATTTCGCGGGCTACCCTGGCGCTTTCGCCCGGCCATTGCGGGTCCGTCTAAATATCGAAAACTGTATATCCATCCCAATTTCGTACAAACAAAATACAAGTTAAACTCCACACGTTGAATGCATTAATAATGATTACACGATTAATGTTACCAGGATATCATAACATACAAGCTGATGTAATTACAAATTCATTTGAATTGTAGCCCAAGTAATATTTACCCTAACTAATGCCTACGAATGGGGTGATTTGGGGCTGTTTACAAATACAGGCAACCATATTTATATGCATGAATAGATTAGTATCGTTAATTAGAATACACTTGACAGTATGAGAAGCTTCAGTTTCTTGGAATTTGAAACCTAATTAAGTTTGGCATGTATCTTCATGTAAATTAGCTGTACTTGTATATACAACGTGGTTCCGTTATATTTGAGGTTTAGTTTTGTCCTCGTCTCCGCTTGTCTGCACTAATATAGGTAGGTACTAAATGTAGCCAAAGGACATAAAATTAAAAGAGAGTTATGTGAATCGGGTATGTGGTTCATGAGTTAAAAGTTTAATAAAGCGTTAAGCTCATCTCGCGAAATTCTTCTTTGATTATGCAGCGACGTGTCATCAGTGATAAATCATCACTATCTAATAAGTCCAGTACCCTAAGGGGGGCACCTACCAGCAACTTTTGTGTCGGCAACAAATTTGTCTCTTACATTAAGGGGCTTACAGTACCTAAACGCAAAAAACCGGCCAAGTGCGTGTCGGGCCACGCACAGTGTAGGGTTCCGTAGTAGCCCGTTATCACAATGTAGTACGATTCTGTTGTTCTTTATTCTGAATAGGTAAAAAAAAACATATTTTGGTTTTCAATGCAAGTCTTTACCCATTATAAACAAGCAACTACTTCATCTTAGTCACTTTAAAGGATTAATGCTAAGGATATTGTATTTGGTACAAAATTATCCAATACCCAAGTTCAACGACTATTACTGCTAAACTAATAAAGTTATCTAAACAGCTATACTTTTCCTTTAAAGTTCATGAAATGCACTATCATCGAGAATTTTTCCAGATTTTTCAAGCCCGTAGTTTAGCTTTTAGAGGGGGGGGACGCCCTATTGGAACGAAAATTTGCACTTTAAACTTTAATATTTCGTAAATGGAGCATTAAATCGAAAAATAATTTTAGCAACCCCTAAGCCATTTTAGAAGACCTATTCAACGATACCCCACACGATGGGGTAGATGATGAAAAAAATATTCATCCCCACTTCACATGTAGGGGAGCTACCCTAAAAAAAATATTTTGCAAAATTTTATTTTACCACTTTGTTGGCGTAACTGATATGATACTGATACGTACTCCTACAAAATTTCAGCTTTCTAGTGCTAACGGTCACAGAGATTAAGCGAGGACGGACAGACAGACAGGCGGACGGACAGGCAGACATGGCGAAACTATAAGGTTTCCTAGTTGACTACGGAACCCTAAAAACACAAGTTTTAGAAACAATAAAAGTATATGATCGACTATAGTAAACAAAATCAGATTTTTTTTTTTTTTTTTTTTTGTTATTAATATGAACTAAAGTTCTTAGTAATTGATTACAATCTAGCCTAAATAGACTAATAAGCAATTTAACTCTAACTTAATATTTTACGAGACTTATGTTATAACTAAGAATAGTGTCAATTTGCACTTTTACACAGTTTCGTGGCACTTTCTTAGGGTCTGATAAATATATGAAACACTTTGTTCATGTGTTACGTGTATAGCACCATTAGCACCGCACTATTATTCATTCACTATATAAATACTACACTAACTCAAATGGTTTAGTTCTTTTTAGCCTACGCACTATGTCCGTGTTGTTTAGCAGCTGAATTGCCTCTACATTCACATGTCGGTGAAGTCTGTGTTCGTGGGCTTCAGCAAATTTTTGAGTGATGGTTGTGACGAGTTCCTCACGGTGGAGGTCGTCATTTCTAATGTACCATGGAGCATTTACAGCATCCCTGAGTACTTTATTTTGGAATTGTTGGATTATCTTAACGTTACTTCGTTTAGTACAGCCCCAAAGTTGGATGCCATACGTCCAAATTGGCATAAGAATATGCTTGTATAATATAATTTTATTATGTATTGATAGGCAGGATTTCCTTCCGAGTAACCAATTCATACTTTTATAACGTATGTCGAGTTCCTGTCTTTTCTTTTTAACGTGAGATTTGCAACGCAGTTTGGCGTCAAGAGTTATGCCAAGGTATTTGGCTGTGTTAGCATAAGGCACTTGCATGCCGTTTATGTAGATTGGGTGGTAATCGCAGTGTTTGTTAGTGAAGTCAATATGAATTGATTTTGACTCATTCAGTTTGATCTTCCACTTTTGTGTCCAGTCATAAACTTTATTCACAGCTAGTTGAACTTTTTCTACTGCTTCTTTGTGGCTTGATCCGGTAGCCATAATAGCAGTGTCATCTGCAAAGGTCGCTATGGTGTTGTTTTCCAGCTCTGGAATGTCACATGTGTATAGCAAGTAGAGCAATAGGCCTAACACACTTCCTTGTGGCACCCCAGCTTTTATAGTTTTTAGCTCAGAATATGCATCCTCTTGCCTTATTCTAAACATTCTGTTACTGATATATGATTCTAGAATGTCTGCAAATTCTGGAGGTAGCATGCGTCTGAGTTTAGATACCAGACCCTCATGCCAAACTTTATCAAAAGAAAAATATATGATATTCTTCTGGATATATGCTAGGTTGATAGTGTGTTGAAAACATAATACAACTAATTTGATACGATAGAAACAAAACATGAAGATACCTCTAAAAACTTTCTTTTTACAATAAAAAACCATACTAATATAAATACAATCATTCTGATTTTTTGTCATATACAGGAAAAGTTTTTAACCAGTGCGCAAATTTTTTTTGGTGGCTCAGTGTAAGCAATAGAACACATTTCCATTTTTAGTTTATGACTTTTTTTTTTTCATTTTTCCACTTTGTCCCAATTTGAAATGAGCAAAACATGGATATAATTTAATAGTAATACTATGAATGAGCATGAATGAAAACGCGAAGGCCGCCCGCCGGCCGCAGGACCACGGGGGCGCGGGACGGGGGTGCGGGGGCATGCGGCGCCGCGCCGGCGTTTGATAAACAAAACGCATGCACATGCAGTACGTCACTTGCGGAAGCGGAGGTCGGATGTCCGTTCGCTGTCCCTGCGCGCGTGCCGCGTACTAGACTAGCGTAGTGACAATGTCTCATTTTACTCACCGCGAGTATTATGAAATGGTGCGAGTGTATTTGTTAAGCAATGAAAATTTACGAGCAGCACGAAGAAGATACGAAAGGGAGAGCGTACCTCGTATGCGAGCCCGAAGGATCCTCAATCCCACGGTCCCTAATGAGAGGACAATTTTAGCAGCAAACCAAGGTGTATGAAACAAGTGAAAGAGCCTAGATGACTTGAAAGAAAAAATAATTAACGCTTTCAATGAAGTAAAAAGTGGTGTTAGTGTCCTAAACAAACTAAATGCTTACTTATTTAAACGTGCACGTTTATGCCTTGAAAAAGGAGGAGGTCACTTCGAACAATACCTAAAATTATTGTGATTAATAAAATGTAGAGGTAAGAAGAAATTATAAACAATCTTAGTGTCTTAGGTTCTCTTTGATTAGACATTGACGCAAATTGTATCATGTCGTACCTATCATACCTAAATGTTTTATTTTGAATGGACTAAAACGTATTACTTTCTTACTTATTATGATTTATTTTCTGCATTTTGATGGTCCTAAGCCCATGAAAGTATGAAGGATAAATTGGAATTTACGAAAAATTACGTTTACAAATAACTTTACACAGTCTAAACTTAAAAAATTGTAGCGCTAAACTGGGGTCAATAATCCGCCGTCGCATAGAGCGAGCGCGCGTGAGTAGGTACTTCGATAGCAGCTGACGCGTCAGGCGACCGGTCGACGCGCGGCGTGAATCGGGCGACCGGTCGACGGACTGGCAAGCGACGTCCATAAAATAAATTTCTGAGTAAACAAGTCTCGTAAGCGTTAACTTAATTTTTTACTATTGAAACATATCAAAACAAAAAATACGTGTTTATTAAAATATATTCAAGTTTATTATGTCAAAATTTGCGCACTGGTTAAAAACTTTTCCTGTATTATTCTACAAGCAACATATGTTTAAAGTGTTAAGTCCAAACAATAGTTTTTTAGTAATTAAATGATTGCTTCATATTTTGCAATAAATTACCAGGGTTGTGTCATCGCGCTTCTCTTTCTTTTCTATGCAGCCCGACCGATTTTTTTTTACGTTTTTTTTTAATATTAATGTGTTATTCACATAGCAGGCGTCAGGCGTGATCGAGGTTGTAGCGGTATCTACAACGCCACATGAGAACAACGCATCATACTAACGTCACGCAAAATCCTGCATCTCGCAAGCAGAATTTACCAACTAGCATAGATACAATGGCCCGATACATGAATCATCGGGCGGTTGCCCGCCAGGCACAACACCCGTCTGGTCGAAGGATCCTCCCTTTTCTATGGAGGATGAGTGACTTTTACACCCCGTTCCTCATAACTCTATAAGGTCAAGAACGGGAACATACAGCAATAAAAAATATATAATAGTATCGACCGACATAAATAAACACTTAAGTCGTCGATCAATACAATGTTGTTGCAGCAGCTTAAATCCGCTTGTAATCCTCTGCGACTGTGGATCCCCTCGAGACAGGAGAGTGCCTTATTAGCCGGGATAGACAGTCATTGCTTACAACACAGCATTTTCCTATGCACAGACAAAGGAAGAAAGGAACTGACATGATTGTAAATAAATCCATACTTCACATCACACTAATATAATATTATAAAGGCGAAAGTTTGTGAGTGTGTGTGTGAGTGTGTGTGTGAGTGTGTGTGTGTGTTTATATGTTTGTTACTTCTTCACGCTCAAACGGCTGGACCAATTTGGATAAAATTTGGTATGGAGGTAGCTGACAACCTGGATTAACATATAGGCTACTTTTTATCCCGATATTCCCACGGGATCGAAACTTATGCGGGTGAAACCGCGGGGCGCAGCTAGTAATATTATAAATGCGAAAGTGTGCCTGTCTGTTACCTCTTCACGCTTAAACCGCTGAACCGATTTAAATGAAATTTCGTATGAACATAGTTTGAGTCCCGGGAAAGGACATAGGATAGTTTTTATACCGATATTCCCACGGGATCGACACTTATGCGGGTGAAACTGCTAGTATATAAAGCACCGTTTTGAATTAGCCTTTTCAAAAACTTGGTTTTATGCTGGTAAAGTTATCGTTAATACGAATACGATGCGAATACCATGATTTCACGTGAGATGGTTAAAAAAGCTTCTGCATAAATTTAGTAAATCTTTAATAAAATAAACGTTTATTTTATTAAAGATTTACTCAATCTATGCAGAAGTTTTTTTTATCCATTCTCACGTGGAAACATGGTCACCCCATCAGTTGTATGTTAGGATATTTTTGATCCAATTTATCTTTTAGAGTACTAATACACCATAATCGCAATTTATTTGGAACGAATGTACTCCTATACATAATTCAGGAAGTCGAATATTGTAAACAAACATGTCATATTTAAAAAGATATAGGCAACTATAGAAGGCCGTGCTGAATAAACTAAAATTCGTTTATTTTTTTAATTTAGTAAGTTGTATGCGAAACCAATGCGGTACATATGTTACTTGCCAAACATGAATTACTTTTTAATAGTTTTTGGCTAAGGTTGTTTTGTCTTTTTTAGATATTTTCTTATTTCTTTTTTTTCAGCATGGCCCCCTATCTACATCTATATATTATTTGTTATTACGAATTCACAATATCTGTTACGGTACATAGAACGTGTTAATAAAGTACATTCCTTGAGTTTATGAAACTTTTTAATACGCTATATATTTTTCAAGTTACACGGGGGCCGTGCTGAAAACGTTTGGCTGGCACGGCCCCCTTTTTTTGCATATTTCTTCAAAAGTACAGAGGTACATTGAAAAAGAAACCGGTACATATATACTCCTAGAGGCGAGTACATTGCATTGGTGCACACCTAAATCGCAAATTCTGGGGGGCCGTGCGGGGCAACCGTACATAAGAAATTGACTACCAATTTAAATTGTCCGCATATTCAAATCACAACTAACATTCTTTGACAGTTGTATGAAACTCAAAACGCAAAGCATTTATTTCAATTAAACCAATAACAGGCACTTTTGAATTGTCAAGGGGTCGGTTAGTCGGTCTTCATCTTTCTGATAACACGGCAAATATGAAGTACGATGTTAATTTGCTATAAAATTTATTTCCCTGGCTGTACATTTATACTGTCATTACTATTATTGCCTATCACGTGCTCCTGCTGCAAGGAAGTGTTCTCCCACCAAAATTTTCACTTGTCTCTGTCCACCGCTGTCTGAGCCCTATTTTAAAAATAGGACTCCTATTTAACCGACTGGATTTTAATTAAAATCATCGCCACCATTTTAATTCCTCGCCTAGTGGCGTAGTGCTCTTATTTTCATTTAAATGTAAAATACACTAATATAATTAAAATTACAAAATATTTAATTTTCACATAAACATACATGGGTACCTATGAAACGTAAGAAGCTAGGCGCACGTTTCCTATTGGTCAGAGAAAAGCCGGCAAGGAACTCCACGGATTTCTTTTAAAATAATTGGCTTTTATCTACAATGTTTAAATGCCCACTAACCTAAGAAATAGTGCTACTAACAATAACCATTCCTCGTATTCAGGCACATAAGAGCTATCAAGTGCACTCGCAAAGAATATAAGGTAATGTGTCGTAGCTAATGTGAGCTCAGTGGGGAGACCCGGCGTGATTCATGGGTGCGCTGTGGTTCTGCCAAGTGTCGTGATAATGGCAATACAGCTGGAGCTGTTCATTGTTGTCTATGTAGTGTTGAAGACGGCTGTATGATATGATGACTGTGCTATTGTACTGTTTACTAAGCAGTTTAGATACCTACATATGGCACGATGGTTTTCTTATAGTATGCTTTGTGTGCACAATTTTGCCGTGAATACGTCTTTAAAATTGCTTCCATAGTGGGAGGCATGTCAAAAAAACCAATGATAACAAAATCGGGGGATACAGTTTGGTGTTGCGGCTTCATATCTATCATCTCCATCCTAAATTCAATTACACTATTAGATAGCTAAAGGATCAAAGAATTCATTACGCCAAGCGAGGACTGTAACGCATCGCGCGCGGTTGAAGGGGAAGCGCCGCCATTTTGAGGTCATTTTTCTGCATATCGAGATTTCCATTTAGTATAACTTTTGACTCGGAAATGCTACGACGTTCGTTTAAGTTTCAATCGTCAGCTCTCGTCAAAATCTATCGATTGTATACAAAACATTACTGTTAAATAGTGACAGTGAATATAATAATATGTTAAAATAAAAAGAAAAATAATATCAAAAACATATAATGTCGGCCTATACACGTCAAAAAGCCAAATCCAAATACATAGATCGTATACGGTTGGAAAGGGCTTCTCAAGAGCAGATTAGAATGGTACCAATAAAACACCATTATGACCGAGTTAAGCAGTGACGGAAACGTAAAAGAATTAATGCGACCGAGCGGATCAACCCCGTTACGTAAACGTATTCACGTACAACACACGGCCGTGTCCCTGACACAGCGACTCCCCATTTTTTAATTTATTTTTTATTTATGTACACACATAATAAAGAGACAAGAAGGAAATAACAGAAAAATACGTACAAACGTGATGTTTCATAATAACAACAGCGTGATAGTTTCGGCACAAGATTCACATTCCACATACATTTTTAGTGCATTACCTAAAACTTTTCATCCACTTTACCCACGGACTCAGATGAAAAATGTTGTGCCTGAAACAGTTACATTAAGATCTGGAAACGTGGCTGGATCTTTAAAAATCAATGTAATACCTTGATCTTGTCCCACAAAAGCTTTTAAAAGCAATTAACAGACGTACCATCGATCAATTACATCTTAAATCTTCCCATGAACAGTAAATCAGACACAGCTATATCATCACTAACACGTCGATCTGTGGGCTCCCAAATAATCGCTCAGACGGCCTCGACAAGACAAATGACTGGCGGTGACCATTTATTAGTATACTCCGACCGATCGACAAATACAGAAGAGATTGATAAATTATAGGTACTTTATTT
This sequence comes from Mesoligia furuncula, assembly GCA_916614155.1. Classification (NCBI taxonomy): domain Eukaryota; kingdom Metazoa; phylum Arthropoda; class Insecta; order Lepidoptera; family Noctuidae; genus Mesoligia; species Mesoligia furuncula. The sequence continues at coordinate 5,325,477 of OU744810.1, forward strand.
TTTGTTGTGATTTGTGTTAAAAGACGTTGTAATTTTCTGGTAAATTGAACTAGGCAGATTTTGAATTTTTCGGTAACCTTTTAGGGGGTAAATGACTTTAAGTTTTAACTAAAGCTGGTAATTTCATTGTTATATAGATCTAAACTAATATTATAAAGAGGTAAAGTTTGTATGTTTGTAAGTTTGTATGTATCTCTGGAACTACCAGTCGGATTTGAAAAAATCTTTTGGTATTTGATAGCCCAATTCTTGAGGAAGGCTTATAGGCTATTTAACATCACGCTATGACCCTTAGAAGCCGAGCAAAAAGAAAAAAAGTCAGAAAATACGCTAAACAAAAACGAAGTAAGAGCGCGGGTATGCGTTGCGATGCGACGGAGTGGGGCGGGGGAACAAGAAATCTCACGCGGACGAAGTCGCGGTCAGAAGCTAGTCTTTTATATTTTGTGAATGTGTTGTCTGTGTGGTGCCGGACTTAAAGAATAGCACCACCCCGTACTTCCCGTGGGTGTCGTAAAAGGCGACTAAGGGGCGTACCGGAGAATGGGCAGCAGCGTTCTCTATGCATTCCACCATCATACCATACTGCGATCGCCAACCCGCCTGCGAAGCGTGGCAATTATGGCAAACCCCCCCCTTTTGGGGGAGGCCTATGTCCGGCAGTGGACATCTTTCGGCTGAAATGATGATGATGAACGTGAAAATGTTGTAGGCCTTGTAGATGAGATTTTTGTAAGCCATTTTCTATTTTGGCATGAACAGACGCCAGCACATTAAGCTACCCGAAACTGTCAAATTTTCCCAACCAACTTTGAACCATACGCTCTAGAGATAAAGTTGAAAATCTATTAAAGAAATTTGACACATTGTAGTAGCTTGATGTGCTGGCGTCTGTACCTGGTATTTATTGACAGGCCTATTCTGTCCTCCCATACCATTAACAGTGTAATTTCAAAACATTGTACAAGCCAATCATTTACAAGAGAGTAACCGCGGAGTTTCTTGCCGGCTTTTCTGTAAAGGATACGACCAAATGGAACGACGCACCTAGCTTCTAATGCTGTATAGGTGGCACTTATGAAACATCCCAAGCTAGGTGCATTAGGTGGACGTTTATGTGAAAAAAAATTTTTTTGAATTTGATTTTGATAAGTATTTTCTAGTCTGTGTGGTGCCGGACTTAAAGAATAGCACCACCCCATACTTCCCGTGGGTGTCGTAAAAGGCGACTAAGGGGCGTACCGGAGAATGGGCAGCAGCGTTCTCTATGCATTCCACCACCATACCATACTGCGATCGCCAACCCGCCTGCCAAAGGTGGCGATTATGGCAAACCCCCCCTTTTGGGGGAGGCCTATGTCCAGAAGTGGACGTCCTTCGGCTGAAATGATGATGATGAAGTATTTCTATACAATATTTTCGATAAAATATGAGCACACGATTGAAGCGCCGATTGATACGCGATTCGGTGTCACTCACTGACTTGAGCCGAGTATACCAGATTCAGCGTGACGGTTCAGGTATCGTTTACTGATCAGAAGGAGCGCATAGTGCGCAGAGAGAAGTTTTCATTTAAAACAAGTAAGTAATAAGTAGATATACATGTAGATATCATTCATGATAATTGAAACCCCCTAAAAGTACGAGCATAAATAACCTTGTAGTTTCGGAAAATTCAAAAGAGTTTATCTTGTGAAACTACAAAAACTGGCCAAGTGCGAGTCGGACTCGCACACGAAGGGTTCCGTACCACAAGACAAAAACGCCGAAAAAAACACGTTTGTTGTATGGGAGCCCCCTTAAATATTTATTTTATTCTGTTTTTAGTATTTATTGTTATAGCGGCAACAGAAACACATCATCTGTGAAAATTTCAACTGTCTAGCTATCACGGTTCATGAGATACACAGCCTGGTGACAGACGGACAGACGGACAGTGGAACCTTAGTATAGGATCCCGTTTTTACCCTTTGGGCACGGAACCCTTTTTTTTTTTTTTTTTTTGTGGATGGGAAATCATCAAATGACTCCTCCCGCTCTGGGTGGAGCGGAAGGGAGTGTCAGACTCTTACTGACTAAAACCCACCCGTGTTCCTTCCTTAGCCCTTTATGTTCCGGGCTAGCGGTAACCGTTTCGGACAATCCCGCTGACCCGGCAGGCTTCGGCCCTAAGGGGCCCCTCCTCGATGCTGACATCTCTTTGAGGCGCGCGTGGAACACGTACGCGCCGTCCGGCACGGGCCTGGTCCTGATCGGACGGTGAGCTACCCATTACTCTCCGCCCGCAGGCCCGCGCCTACGGTGGCCGGGAGTCATCACGCGGCTCCCGACGCCCGGAGCGTCTCCCGCGGCGGCTGGGACTGGAGGCTCTCTCCCTGAGCCGTCCCGCCACCTCCTTCGCTAGCATGACTGCTTCGCAGAAGGAGGTGACTGCCCCCCACTCCCTCTCGCCCCGGACCATGGCTTGCACCAGGGCCGGACGCGAGAGGTCGCCGTCGGCACGGAACCCTTAAAAGAACTTTGACAAAAGAACTATTTCAGAATAATACATGATAAAACTATGTTCGTAACACCATACAATATCTATCAATAGTTTAGGAGAAAATCCGTTTTGTATTTTGCGTACCTATAAAGTATTTACGTCCCTCTCCCTCTCACCGAGAGGATGCCGGTCTCCCAGCAGTGGGAAATTATAGGCTGATTATGTATGTTTATGTATGGTATTTATGCTCGTGTCAAATCACACGAGCAATCAATCAGCGACCATTGGCACAACCACTAAGCGGTGGTTAGTTCGGCCATTGCATATCGACTGATAACTCAGTTATCCGCACTTTTAAAACAAAATGGCGTTTAATACTTTTCATCTCTCATACTCGGAAAGTAGTGTTTGTTTGATCCGAATAGCGGGTGGAAAACGCTGCTTCCCACCATTGGACGGGAAAGACTCATAGTAATTGCTTCCCTCCCTAGGGCGGGAATGAAATTTAAAAATAGAACTAAATTTAGTTAGGTAGTCAGCTCAGTCAGACATACGACACCCTTAATTGATTATGTAAATATTTATTATGCTACCCATCAAATCTTATGAATGTGCGTTTATAAAAATCTTTCATATTTAGCGCACAAGTTAATAATTTACCTTGAATAAATTCAACATACATAGGTTGATACGATAATGGCCATTTTGATGTCAGCTGTGCTCGAGGCTAAAAAACATAAAAATTGGGGATTTCGAACATCCTGACTTTACCTTATGGGGCTGTGAATATACATCATTTAATTATTTGACGAATTTATCCATAGTTTAAGGTAAATAAGTAGTGGTAAAGAAGTTTTTTGATATCTAATGTCGAAGTTTCGCGCCAATCGTGTGTGTTTACATTTTTACTTTTTACAAATTTCACACACACAGATGTAGATAAGATTTAAAATGTGACAAATGTTATTGATAATATTATAAACAACACGAAAATGCCCAGGTTTTAACGTAATATTCAAACACAGGTTCAATAATACGTATTAATCATTACCACTACTCAATTTGTGTTCAAAATCGCCGATCATTATTGTTTTGTTTTTTTTGCAATGATGTGTGAAAGCGATTATTCCAAACAATTTTTTTTTTTTTTCAATTGACTCGAGTAATTAATATGACGAATGTAATCGATATTTGAAAATAAAATAAAATTATTTTAAGCAACAAATACAATAAGCATTGTTTATAATAATGATTTATGCTTTTCTAATAATAGACAGGCCATAGGTACATTTTCTGAATTTCGCGCCGAAATGCTTCTATAATTGAATTTATATTCGGAATACGCTCGCTGTTTAAAATTATTTTAATTTATTGGACAATTATTTATTGTGGATTTTATTTTTGATACTTTCTAATAGTTTACTACAGAATTCCCACTAAACATTTTTTAGGTAGGCTTACCAGAAGTTTTTTTGAGAATGATGATAATTAATTAATTCTATAGATTGGTTATTCTGCAAACACTTTACATTTCAATACATTTTGTTGGTTTAAAGAGTTTTTATTCAGTTTCTACAATTTTTTTTTCATTATTTTTATTGCGAGTATCGATTAGGCTGTATGCAAGTTTTGAATCGAAATAAGAAAGTTGGATGGACGGTCAGCAATAAAAAGTGTCAACACAATTTTTAGTAATTTTTATCAAGATTGTGGTGTTTTCTAAGTAATTTATGAAAAATGGTAAAAGTAAGAATGCAGACAGAATGATAATAATACGGGCCCGAGTAAGCGGGACGGCTCGCGGTGGTGACACAGAAGCTACTCATGTGGCGGTGACGTGGTGTGCTCCATACTTCAAATTTAAAAAAGATTAATAAATAGGTACCTATTATTCATGTAATTATTATCAAAAAATATTTTAGAAAAACTACAATTTTTTACTTACCTTAAATTCGAAATGAAAAGTAGAGTGTTTAACGCGGGTGAAAGTCATCAATTCCCACTCGGACTATAGCCGCCCTCGCTGCGCTCGGGCGTCTAAATGCCTCGTATGGGAATCGATTCCTTCCGACCCTTGTATAACAATCTACTAAAAGCTTTTTTATTTGACGTGCGAATGAATACATTGGTAATTGGTAATACGGGCTGGTTTCCGCAACTCCACGTCAATGCGCGTATTTTGCGTACGGTTGGGAAAATCGATTATTCGATCCACCCCAGCTCCTCAAGGAAGGCCAGCAACGCCTTGATGTTGCTGACCGTCTCGCGTAGGGTACCTGGGTTACCGAAGTACTGTGCCCTGTACGTGGTGATCACCGGGCAGTTTAGAAGCACATGTGCCGCTGTTTCGTCATCCTCCATGCAGGCCCTGCACAGCGGACTGTCTGTTACTCCTATGACATAGAGGTGTTTATTAAATGACCCGTGGCCAGTTAAAGCTGCCGTAACTATACGCAGCTTTTGTTTAGTTAGACGGAGAACCTGTTTCGTGAGACGGGGATCCAAAGTGGGAAGTGCTTCCCCGCTGCGTGGGGCTCCTATTTCTGTCTGCAGAGTTTAAAGGAACCTAACCAAACCGAACCTCGGGGTGCCCTTCGCTCGCTCTTGAATCCTACGTCGCCTAGTACACATTCTCAAACATTTTTTTCTTTTTTTTAGGCCACATAGTTTTCGACTTTTGATGAAAGATGTAAAAAAAAATGTCCCCCCCCCCTTATCTCCGAAGTTTGCAAAGAGAAAAATCATAAATTATTCTATGTGATAGAAGTTTATGTAAAGATTACAGGAAAAATAAAACGAAGTCTCTAAATAGCACACTTTTTCAGAAATCCTCAACAAAACTTACATTAGTTCCACTAACGGTCAAGAGATGGCGCTGACATAAAACTGCAATATTCTACACCGCAGTGCACAGTGTTAAAATTCTCTAACGAATATAGACCTCGCCGATGAAAAATGAAAAACATGATGGTACGAACCCCTCGGTGCGCGAGTCAGACTCGTCTTGTTTCCTCATTATTTCGTTTCTCCTTCAGTTGACATTAAATTATATTCAACCCGAATGTCATGCATGGATTATTTTGGCCTTCCTTACTGTTGTCAAATTAGGTGCTTACCTTAGCTACATTGTAGCATGTTACCATTAGTGGCCGCTACACAGTTAGGCTTTTCCTCATAGTTATCGGTATCAATTAAAATGCTTTTATCATAGATTTTTGATTTTTGGATACCTAAGTATTGCCATACAACGCGGTAATGCCGCCAGTCTCTTGGGTATATTGCTAGTCGACAGCGATGCGGAGGAATATTTCGACGCAATTTTTTTTTGTTTAGCCTGTACTGTCCCACAGCTTGGCAAAGGCCTCCCACGAAACAGCCCGCGACGCTATATTTTAGTTTATTATTAGTTTTAGTTAGGATATTATAATTTTTATTTGTTTCTTTGCTTTATGTTCTTAAGACTTTTCCTCACAAAACATCCGTAAACAAAGAAAAAGTGCTTCATAACGTCTGATCTCCCGGTAGTGAACCGGGTATAAAGTGCCGGTTGGAAGTGGTGTACCGGTTCCAAACCGGATGCCGCCAGCTAGAGGGCGCAATATCCGCTTCCTAAGCAGCATCGGGGAAGTTCTGTTTATAGTGAACTTCGTTGAGCTATGTGCGCCTGGTAACACTGCTTGGCAAACTGTATTAAATGTGGTGGTGTATGCCATAACTATTATGACTTCATGTCGGGGTAGAATTACGACCATCAGTAATTAGGAATGCTTGCCGCGGTTGGTCTGTGGATGGGTGACCATCTTTACATACCGAGACCCCTCCGTGCCTCGGAAAGCACGTTAAGCCGTTGGTCCCGGCTGTCATTCGTGGATCTTTGACAGTCGTTACGGGTAGTCAGAAGCCCGAAAGTCTGACAACCAGTCTTACCAAGGGGTATCATATTACCCAGTAGCTGGGTTGTGGAGGTCAGATAGGCAGTCGCTCCATTTAAAATACTGGTATTCAGCTGCATCCGGTTAGACTGGAAGCCGACCCCAACATAGTTGGGAAAAGGCTAGGCAGATGATGATGATGAGTAATTAGGAATGCAACACGAGGAGGAGGATGGTCGAATAAGTGAAAAGATTCCTACACTTCGACAAGGGTCTCAAAATGAATGAGGCGAACGCAGGTGGAGAATTGTTGCTGACGAAAAAGAAAACTAACATGAAAATATCCAAGAAATGTCAAACATCTGTCAAATCCAATACATTTATTATTATTTAATTATGCTAAATAGGGGCTCGAGGCTACATAATAACAGTCGCACAGGTCGATCTTCAAGGAGAAGCAACGCTTGCGGAGATTGATTTGTAAGTAGATAAGTTGAAATTCGAAGTAAATTAATTTACGAATTCGTAAATGTTCTCCTTAGGTATATAATGTGTCCCGAACCATTTCTTAAAAGTAACATAACTCTTACAATAACAGGAAGACTTCTTTATCCAGAACAGGAATTAGAAAGGTAAAATCAGGAAACCCTTTGCAAAATCTGCAAAGCACTAAAATTTTAATTGGACGAGTCTAATGGAAAAGGCGGCACAATAAAATCCTGAACAAGGCAAGGTGCAAAACGATTTCAGAAACCGCATCGCTTCGTCTCCTCTTTTCGTTGCACAAAAAAGACTAAAATACTAAAGACTATTAGGGAAATAGTTATTTCTGCGGTGCCTTGGCACAATAGCTTAGTACGTTTGCCGTAGTAGAGAGTCTACGAGAATAATAAATCAATTGAATAGTAGTTGAAGCGTGCCAAACATGGACAATAGTGGGAAGGAAATTTACACCATTATACGAGCCATTAGACAGCCGGGACCAACTGCATAACGTGCTTTTCGAGACACAGAAGGGTTTTGATATGTAAAGATGTTCACCCATCCACGGACCAAACGGCAAGCGTAGCTTAGCCTAATCGATCGACCGGTAGGTATTACTTAGGAAGTACCACCCTATAAAACGAAAGGAGATGGCATTTTTTGGCATTACTAATTTTGGAAAGCTACAGAATTCAAAGCTATTTTTAAAAAAAGCGCTTATTTTTATGTACTGACAGCCAGATTAACTTTATTATTGACAATGGGGATAAAATCTCGATAAATATGAGTAGGTAACTTGATTTAATCGAACACAGAGCGGCCGGATACAAGGTTTTTTTTTTTATTTTTTTATGACTTCAAAAAAAGGAGGTTTTACACCGCATTATATTGTAGTCTTTGTTTCAACCTCCTTACCCTAAACATGAACACCCACTAAGACCGCTTTCACATTTAGGCGACTTTAGCAGCGCGACAGTCGCGCGACCGTCACCCATTCAGAATTTCATAATAAAAACAGAAGCGCACCGGCCGCGCGTCCGCTGCGCTTCTGTTTTTATTATGAAATTCTGAATGGGTGACGGTCGCGCGACTGTCGCGCTGCTAAAGTCGCCTATATGTGAAAGCGGCCTGAAACCCATAAACTTGACTCTCTAGAAGATGACATTCCACGTCATGTTATTTATTTTATTTTGACAACTTCACAAGTCACATTCATAGATAAAAATACTAAATGTACAAGTCACATTCGCTCGCTCGCTACTGTTTTGTGCTGGTGTAAATGTTTTGTGCTCCCAAAGTTTTACGTGGATCTTTTCAACGACCTGCTTTTGGATTTCGAAGACTCCTACCTTTCTGAACAACCGTTGCGAGACTTGGACCTCTATGTGTTTGTGTGTATAACATTACGAGTCAACGTGATGTCAACCACGGACCGCTGCCTAAACTATAACTATACTATGTTCCTTCTTATTTTTCAAGTCATTACAAAGCATAATTAGCAATATGTTATGCATACAATAAACATTTATGCGTTAAAATAGTAATAGAGGTAAAATAACATAAAATGAATGCACTTAACCTCACTTTTACAAAAATTAAGATATCTCTTTAACCCCATTGTTATTATTTTTTATTTATTTTTTTAACAAAAGCTCTTAATATTCCCTTTCAAACCATGCCACTTTTATTTTTGTAGTAACTAAAAAAGTTTAATGCCAGCGTTCTATGAACTTCTGCCATTCTCCTTTGGATGTTGTACCTGATTTTACCAACCAAAAGTTAACTTTCAAGAGTCCCCTAAGTACCAGGACCGCATGTCAGGCATGAAGTAACGACTACTAAATGCTTCTATCATAAATACAGTTCGAAGTATCTTATAGAAAGTGTTTAAAAATATTGAAGTTGTTGTTCCTGATTTTACCGAGAACAAAGTTAACTTTTAAGAGTACGTAAGTACCAGGACCGCATGTCAGGCCAGAAGTAATGACCACCAAATTCTTCTACCATAAAATACAGCTGAAAGTTGTTGTTCCTGATTTTACCGAGAAAAGTTAACTTTTAAGAGTACGTAAGTACCAGGACCGCATGTCAGGCCAGAAGTAATGACCACCAAATACTTCTACAGCTGCCAAAAAAAGAAATAAGTTAAAATTGCCAAGTAAATAATCTTTTCTGCATGTCTCGACGCTGCCGTAATGAACTGCCGCCAAGCATTGAGCGTTGTCTCGCGACCCATTGTCCCGGTACTGGCGCTGCATACGACACCAAACTGTTTTATTGCGTATAAAATTAAACTGCGCGTCCATTTTAATGTGTTTGCGTTTTAAACTACGTTTTGGGTCGGGAATTTGGATTTGTTAATATAAATTCAGCGGTTTTCTGTGTGTTTATTATCGTCCATTAAATTGCATACAACTGTTAACTGAAATTAATCTCGTAAGTAATTCATTTTATTAAATAATAATTCTTGGAAATTTATTGATATTTTCTCAATATTTCTGTTAGATTTTCGCACCATCAAAATTCTTAATGAAGTCAGACGAGTTGGACGAACAATACAATAATTTTATTAACTTAGCTTGTAGATATTGTCTTATTTTCTAGATTAGTCTCCCAAAAATCTAAAATATTGTTGCTTAGTTGACAGCTTTCAGTCAAATCTTTTGTTCCCCGTCTATACTAAAATCCACAATCTTAAAATTAAAGTAACTGCAGTCATTAAGAAACTGCACCACCAATTCCACAGTCTGACTTGCCGAAATGTCTTTATAACATCGCAATAAAACCCAGCTAACGCGACGTCGGTAATGAGAACACCAGGACAACAGAGGAAGACGAGGGTCTTAAGGCCAGGTAGACCAAGCAAAGTAGGCATTTAACGCTACCACGATTACGCGACGCGAGCCGTGCGCTTACGCCGCCTGCGTGAACTTACATGAACCCAACGCCGAGTGGCGAAGTGTCACAGTACAGGTAAGCGTGTCGTATAGGCAGTGGGTCAACTTATTTTATTAATTTGTTTTAAAAAATTATAAAATACGCGACTTGATTCCTTATTCTTGTTTACCGATATCGTAGTAATCGCAAAAGCCGAAAATTAATTTGATGTGTTGTAATTACATTTTATTCAAGTATTCGACATTTTAGTTTTTTTAAGTGTATCTCTCGAAGCGACACGCGCTTCAGTTGTGATGGACAAGAAATGTTATGTGCTGACACCACTCGCCTTCACGCACACGCGTGACACTCATAACATTTCTTAGTATGGTGTTGAGTGAAAAACAATTTAGACAAAAAAAAAACAACCGACATAAAAATATAAACACTGCACAGTGCAAAATACTAGTTTCAAAAGTCGATGTTTTTAGTTCTGTTTTTCCTTTTTAGACACCGAAACAATTTTTTTGCACTTTGTAGTGTTTATATTTTTATGTCGGTTATTTTTTTTTTGTTCTAAAGTGTTTTTCACTCAACCGAGTTGAGAACCCCCTCCTTTTTATAAAGTGGGTAAAAAAACAACATGGAATTACTTTTAAATGATTTTTAATACAATATATAATTAAATTATAAACACAAAATGACTGTTTTTAGTAAATTAGTATTATATTTTTAGAGTATTGAGTAAGTATAGAAGGAAATCAATTCAAAATCAAAATATTTTATTTCACATAAACCTGCATGGGCTCTAATGTAACGTCAGAAGCTAGGTGTACGGTTCGAATTGGTCGTTTCCTATGGAGAAGAACGTTACTCTTTTTAAAAATAATTGGCTTTTACAATGTTTTCAAATTACAGTAGGTATTCCAGTTTGTTTGCCTATGCTGTACTCCCGTACAGCGTAGGCAACAAACAAACTGGACAGTAGTACTTGATAAAATAGAAAATGGTCTACAGATCTAAAGTCTACAAGGCCTACAAAGTCCTCACATTTACAAAATAAGAATCTGTCAAAAGGATAAATAAAAAATAAAATATAAAAACCTACTAAAACAAAGTGATATGATTGCCATTACAACCACTATTAGAGAGGTGAAAAAAATTGTCTGTATATAATGTCATTACTGTCAAATAATAAAAAGATTAAGTCAAAGAAGTATGTAAAAAATAAATAAAAAATAAACACATAGTTCTGCCGTCAATGAGGTGCCAGGGAAGCCACATGTGCGGAATTATTGCCAAATTACCGTGTCTTCAAAGTAAGTAGTCTTTTATCTTTATATGCTTTTTTGATAAGGACACGTTTGATGAGGATTTTGAACTTTCCATCGCTAAGTTCTGTAACCGGCTTTGGCAACTTGTTATAAAAACGGATGCTGTTTACACGTCCTTTTTCTTGCAGTTCTCTAAGAAGGAAATTTATATCAACTATTTCATGTCCTTTAACAGGATGAAAATCATCTTGATTTCTCGCCTCTTCTTCCACAATATGTAAATGAATTACGAATATCTTCCATTCCACTGTAACAATGGATGAAAAACAATCACGCTTTTATATAATACAACTCACGGGTTGATTTTAGACTAGAAACTCTACTCTTACATGAATATAGTGGTATCAATTTTAACTAGATTAATTTTCTAACGAAACTTATATTCTGCCACATTGTTCAAAATCATTTAAATATATTTGGAATATACTATACAGTGACAGAGTATGGGGGTGACATTTGCCCAGCAGTGGGACTTGATGACATACGGAAAGTTATGGGGAAAGTAATTTTATTAGTAAAAAAAACCTACACAGCAGTCTCAGTGGGTTGCGCATCAACAGCATCAAGTGTCACAAGAGAGTTGTCGGTGTTATCAACTCCACATGCACAGGCGTTTGCCAGTGTTTCGTAGTATCTGAAAAAAGACCATAACAATAAGATTTCTGAAGTAAAAAAATAAAATCGGTTCCAATTTAGCACTCAAACTCATTTATAAAATAATGTATCCATAGAATTAGTACTTAGGATATGTATACAAAATAAATATATACATCTAACAAACAAACTATCAAACAATGCCCGTCGTTGTCTTGTGAGTTGTACGAAGATGTACAAGTGTGGGTGCCTTTTTCTCTTGGAGCTAATAGCATTTTGCATTGCGGTAGGTATACTGGATACTTACTTTATATTTGTGTTTTTTTTGGACGCATACATTCCTTTGCATCGTGGTGTTGACGCACTGCAACAATAAAAAAATGTTCATGTGAAAAACATTATAAAGTTATTCTACTGTTATGATTCTACTATGTAATATGTAGGTATTGGTAAAATAAAATGTATACAATAGTGAACTTTATAGATATTTTTGGTAAACACTGACTACATAAATCGGTTAGAATTAGATAATACTTTGAGTATATACGTTGTATACTTACCGGCACCGATAAAATTTTACATTTGTCAATTTTCTCTATCGATAATCCCTAATAACTTCTAAACGGATTACCCTATTTGCACAATTTATTTTGTTCTATACGTTTTAGACCTAAACCTATCAAATGACCTTAAAAACAACACAATATCTACACAAACAAAAAATCATGTTTTCAACTTACGTAATATTTGTTGGTGTGAATTTACCTTACAAAAGAGTTACGTCGTTTCTACTGATTCAAATAGGAAACTAATAAATAAATCGAGCTTAGAGAGCCATCTTTTGTTGCTCCATTTTTGTACTTCACAGACGCGTGTCTCAAGCGGATGGCACTCGCGCTCGCACTAGTCCCAACCAGTCCGAGATATCGTGTCCGTGAGCGGTGCGTTTGCTCGAGCGCACTTTGTATGTACATTGACTTCTGTACCCTCTGTATTTTGTGGCGCGGCGCACTTCTATTATTACAATAGACACTCGCTCTTATTGCCATTTCTTAGACAAGTTTCGAAAGTAAAGGTAAAGATTAGGTGACCGTAGGGCAGATTGAAAAATCAAAAGACATAATAGGTTAATAATAATGTAAATAAATAAAATTGTAAACAAACTTACCTGGTTTCTAATCTTCCGCACTTTACACCTGGCCACTTTCATGTTTTTATTCCCCATACCTACTTCTGTTCACTATCAAAAATAAATAACTGACTTCTTTTATTTACACTACGTGATAGCCGCGCGCTGGAAAAAGGGACATAGGTCATACCTCGACAAGGCCTGGCGGGCGACTGAAGTGACGAACGCGAGCCGCTGTGTTATATAATAATTTATTATTAAAAGAATTAAGCTATTTTTCAAAATGTAACCAGAAATTATTTTCCTATGTGTTATTATCTTTTTTTAGATATGGTTTTTAGTAGTAAAACTTTTATAAGCTTCGAGAAAAACAAGAAAAACATTTAAAAAATATCGAATTTGGCTGTTCTTCGGATTTTTTTTTGATCGAGTGAAGTTTTCGATATCGTGTTTCGAACCACAAATTGTCAAAGTACATAAAGTAAACTTCAATTAATTTTTTTTTTGGCTTTGAAAAATCACGATTTCTTTGTTTATTATTAAATCAAAGTGATGTAAAATTGGGAATACCTGGCCTTAACAATTGGACCTCGGCCAGCGGTGACCGACCCCTGCCGACGGTATTTGACATTGTTATTGCTCGACCACTCGTTGAATATTGAGACCGATAGGTGTGGGACGGGTATTAGGTATTACACTTCGCAGTCTTTTGTTTTTGGAGATGTGGCTGATTTTATAGAAGTTTTAAAGTTTTTTTTAAACTTTTAGTAGAAACTTTTATTGTAACTTTTTTTGTTGTGTTGTTTTTTTGTTGTACATAATTATTAGGTACCTACTTTATGTAAGTTATCTAGCACGCATAGATTAAATTATGCAATTCTGCATGTCATTTTAATTAGGCGAACGCATTTTCTAATCTATACTAAGTAATAATAAAGCTGAAGAGTTAGTTTGTTTGAACGCGCTAATCTATGGAACTACCGGTCGGATTTGAAAAGTTCTTTTTGCATTTGAGAGCCCAATTTTTGAGGAAGGCTCTATGCTATTTTATATCACGCTATGACCATTAGGAGCCGAGCAAATAGAAATAAGTCAGAAAGAACGGTAAGCGAAAACGAAGTGATGCGACAGGATGGGTCGCACGCGGACTAAGTCACGGGCAGAAGCTAGTAAACTTATAAACCTATCGTTTGAAATACCTACCACGATTAACAAAAGCCGTTTCAGTAAGTATTTTTACCCAAAATCATTAAAAAAAAAATTCACAAGCCAGTAATTGCCCAAGCCACTAAGCTATCTTTTACGCGATATGTTTTCCTGGTAATTTTTTACGCGAGACGTTAAACAGATGATGCTTTGTTTCTTTTTTATCCAAAACAGAAACAAAAGAATACCGAGAAAAGAAAGTATAATAAAGCATTCATATTGTGAAAGGATGTACTGTGGAAATAAATAAGTCCAAATAGCGGAAAAAGTGTACCTAATTGCTCTCAGTTATTGCACTTTTATAAGTTCCTGGGAATTTCTGTTACCTCATTTAGCATTGGCCATTATTTACCGCAAGAAGGTTGTTATTTCTTTTGATAAATGATATTTCTTTCTATTTTATTATTGGCACGAGATAAAACTACAAATGTGTAGTTCGTTAGGTACATATTCAATGCTAAGAGTTTTTTTTATTGCTTAATGGGCCTTGACATCGATCACTCCTGATGGAAAGCGAAAGATGAGGTCTATGATGGAACGAGCGTCCCCAGAAGATGAATTTTGAATGAATTTTTTCGACTGTGTTGGGGTCGGCTTACAGTCTTACCGGATGCAGCTGAAAACCAGTATTTTACAGGGAGCGACTACCTATCTGACCTCCACTACCGTTTCTGGGTAATACGGTACCCCTTGGTAAGACTGGTTAACAGACTTTCGGGCTTCTGACTACCCATAACAACGGAGGGTTCTCGGTATTTAAAGATGATCACCCATCCGCAGATCAACCGCAGCAAGCGTAGCTTAATCTGATCAATCGACCTGTGCGGCTGTTATTCTTCAGCCACGGGACCCTCCATCAACAATATGCAACACACACTTTACAATTTTCATCAACAATTCAGTGGTCAAAAAATCATTGAAATGAATAGAATGGAAAACTTTCGAGTCCATATAAAAGAAAGCTTATTCATGAAAGAAGAGGATCCTGCTACTTATTGTACCATCATGAGAAAGCAATGAGACCAGTGGTGGCCCAGTGGTAACAGCGGCCCCGAATACGAGTTGTAGGTCTTGGGTTCAAACCCAGCCAGGCACTTTACTTTGTGTAAATAATTTCATCACCACTGCTCTCAAAAAGTTGAAGGAAAACATCGTGAGGAAACCGGCATGTCCTAGAACCAAAAAATTCGAAGACATGACGTGACATCCACACCCGCACTGAGCTCGCGTGGTAGATTATGGCCCATTCTCTCTCGAGGAAGCCTGTGTCGCCTGATTATGTTGGGACCAAAGAAAATTAGTTGAGGGTAATATTCTTTGCTGAAAACCAGTTCTAAGAACATGCGTACCTAAATCCTTCGGGAAATCATTTCACTATCCTACCACAAACAAATAAATATCACCCGCCGAAACAAAACATAAACAGTCATTATTTAAACTAAAGATTGCACCAAAACGATTTCGAACCACATTTAATTAAAAGAGATTTCATAATTAAACAAGTACTGCCGGCCGCCACTATTGCCTGAATCTCGTTATCTCCCAGCTCAGACTTAATTTAGTAAAATTGAAACAGACGGTATATTTACTTTTTTATTAATCCTTAAATCTACCAACTGCTGAAGTTATTCGGGCCTCGGATTAAGAAATGGGTCCGTAAAGAAATGTTGTTTCGAAACAGAATTTATATTAGTTTCTATAAACCTATTTTTGTTTGTTTCTTTCTTTTGTCTGGTTAAGAGAAAATTGTGTTGGAATAAATAGTACACGTTTTTGGACTAATACACTAGCCGTAAGATACCTCTAGGGCTGATATTTCCAACGACAAATAATTCTATCGCAGGAATAATTTTGAATTTTTGACAGTTCTCCCAAACAAAAACTGTCAGACGACTTATTCCACGAATAAAAACTATCAGTCGTTTGAAAAATCAGCCCATAAAGGTGTATTTTTTCAAAGTTTTATCTAGAAAAATACTCTGTAGCCAGAATTTTTCTTTCAACAAAGGACTTTTCAAATACATAGCCTTTTATACGGAATTGAATTTGTAAATGTAATCTAGGATAGATACGATATTACCTTCTAAAACTACGGAGTTGAATAAAATCGCAAAGGGCTCGGGGCTCATACATATTATGAGGCGTAGAAAGTTGCGAGACGCGCGTTTGTGACGTATCGTGTAGAACTTGTCAGTGCAAAATTTATTTTGATTAAATTGTGGTTTCGGAATTTATATTAGCCTATTTTATGAGTTATTCCGGTCTGATCCCCTGAAACCCCCCTCCACCCCAGATCCCCTGCTTGTGATGGGGTGACTGTTACTTTAGAGCATTTTCAGTTTCTTATCTGCTGCAAGTTCAGACATTTATATCCAGTATATTTACATAATTTTAAAAGCTAACAGTCTTAATATATTAATATGTACAAGTACTTATATAAAAATCAGGGGAAGAATCAAAGGGCATCAAAAAATTCGTCTGCATCGCTGTCAATAGGAAACGTGCTCAAAAAGCTAGCAGCATTGCCACGTTGTATGGCAATGCTGAAATGAAAAACCTGAAGTAAAAGCTAGTCGTTGATCCATGAATAGTCGATGATGTATTAAAAGAAAAATCTAATTGTAATCTAGGATAGGTGCGGTATTACCTTTAAATATTATGTAGTTGATTATGATAACTAAGGGCTCATCCAGATGAGGCGCGCCTCATCAAAGCGAGCGGCGCGTTTGTGAGGTAAAGCGCGCCGCGTGTCATGCAGGTTTCATGTACGAAGCGCTGCATTCCGTCTTTATGTACCGTAAGATAATAAGATTATTTTAGCTTACACATACACGCTTACTTTTTTTTGCATTTTTAAGATCTTTATTTTGGTTAAACTATACACAAAATAAAGCATGTACGGCATAGTGAAGTCTGGCAATGTATTATGTTTAGATGGGCGTTGATAGCTGCGACACAGTTTTTAACTTTTGTAGCTATCATTGTTTCAATTTTTACCCGACTGCGCGACGCAAAGGAGTGGTAATGTGTTCATCAGCCTATGTATGTATGTATGTTTATATGTTCCTTTGAAGCACTATACAGACCAAACGCCTGGGCCGATTTTTATGATTCACACGTTAATCGATTCTTCTTAGTCCGGCGAGTGTCACTAAAGACATGACGTTAGTGAAAATTCAATATGGCGTCTACCGGACGCCAAATTAATTTTTTTTTAAACAAATTTTTTTTCAAAACCTATCGAGTGGGGTATCAAAATAAAGGGTTTTAAAAGGTGATTACAAAAATATATACAACATATATACTTAAAAGCAATTCGAAGTGACAAATCGCAAAAAACACCTACCAAGAACTAAATCGTCTGAAAATCTTTCAAAAATTGTAAACTAAAAAGTTGGAAATAAAAAAAGTTATTCAAAAAAATAAAAAAACCCGACTGCGGTAAAAAACTTAAGTTAAAAGAAACTGAAAAGCTAAAAACAAGCCCATTTTAAATTAAATAAAAGTTGGAAGCAGGCGGGACCCATTTGAATTCGAAAATACAATAAAAATGGTGTGGGTCCCGCCTGCTTCCAACTTTTATTTAATTTAAAATCGGCTTGTTTTTAGCTTTTCAGTTTCTTTTAACTTAAGTTTTTTACCGCAGTCGGGTTTTTTGATTTTTTTGAATAACTTTTTTTCCATTGTAATAATTATGTCATTTTCTTTTTGTTCCGAAATAAAAAATAACTTTTACTTTACTTTTTTAAGCACACCTAAAGTTACAGTAAAATAAGATCGTCTTGAAAAAGTTACTTTATGCTTAATTTTGTCACGAATTTGGTCTAAATCGTCGATAGCCAGACTTTCAGGGGGCTTAAAAAGGCCACTTTGGCAGAATCATAAAAGGATAACATAATGGACAGTTAACTGTTAAGTTAATCGTATCAAATCTCATTGGTGAAGCATTTTTCAGTTATTTTTTTTGTCTGTGCTAAAATACCAATCAATCCAATCCAAATCCAATCTCTTTGATTCTACCTACGTAGTGCAGCAAAAAAAGAAAAACACGGACTGTTCGCCATATTACAATTCATAATGTTATCCTTTTATGATTCTCCAAAGTGGCATTTTTAGGCCTCCAGATCTTTCTCAGTCATAATTCTCGTATAACAATATAATGACTAAACGAGAAGTATAGAACCATTAACAATACATTGAAGCAATTTCCACATTACCCAAACAACGTTAGACGCACGACTGGAGTAAAAGCGAGAACCCATCAAGGTATATACTTACGCTATATAATCAAAGAACTGAACCGTATATTGTGGCTAAGCTAATAAATTCCGAACAACAATTTTATGCTCGATTTGGTTCCACACAATGAATAGGTGAGTACGTGAATTTTAATGCCGCGAAAAGGGGAGAACTTTTCCTTGCGTATGTATTTTATATTTTATAGGCGTTTTTTAGGGTTCCATACTCAAAGGGTCCCATAGGCAGATGAGATGAGATGAGACTTAAAGGGTGCCAACGGGACCCTATTACTATAGCTCCGCTGTCTGTCTGTCCGTCTGTCACAAGGCTGTATCATAACCGTAATAGATAGACTTGAAATCTTCACAGCGGGTATAATAACAAATCATAGAAGCATGTAGTGTTAAATATTCGAATAAAGTCCTCCAGACCGTATTTCGGTCACGGCGGCCAATCTCAACTGAGACTAGTCTTCGGCGTGGTAGGTATTATAGTGAACAAGTGAATACGCAGACATTTTTGTGTGGTAATCATCAAATTACTCCCGCTCTGGGCGGAGCGGATGGGAGTGTGACTCTTACTGACTAAAACCCACCCGTGTTCCTTCCTTAGCCCTTTATGTTCCAGGCCAGCGGTAACCCTTTCGGACAATCCCGCTGGCCCGGCAAGCTTCGGCCCTGAGGGGCCCCTCCCCGATGCTGACATCTCTTTGAGGCGCGCGTGGAACACGTACGCGCCGTCCGGCACGGGCCTGGTGCTGATCGGACGATGAGCTACCTATTACTCTCCGTCCGCAGGCCCGCGCCTACGGTGGCCGGGAGTCGTCACGCGGCTCCGACGCCCGGAGAGTCTCCCGCGGCGGCTGGGACGGGAGGCTCTCTTCCTGAGCCGTCCCGCCACCTCCTTTGCTAGCATGACTGCTTCGCAGAAGGAGGTGACTGCCTCCCACTCCCTCTCGCCCCGGACCATGGCTTGCACCAGGGCGCGAGAGGTCGCCGTCGCTGCCGATTGCCTCTACACTCCCTCTTCCCTCATTTTCATAATCCGATGGGACGGCAATCCGACATGACCGGAGAGAGATCAGGCGCAGGCCCAACGCCTTAACGTGCTTTTCGAGGCACGGCTGTATCACACCGCCAACTTCCAAACTTCGGGCTGTTACTAAGAGATTCCTAATGGAAAGCTAATAACAATTTGCTCGTAAATATTGTATATACGGTGGTACCGAACCCTTTGTGTGCGAATCCGACTCTTACTTGGCCGCTTTTTTTTTAACCGCTGATTTAGTCGGCGGTGGTTGATGCGCATTGCGGGGCTTGTGTGGAAAGCACGCGTTTTCATGGTGTTTTATTTAGTACCGCGTTAGGGATGCGCGTAAAAGTAGCAATTTATCACGTAAGTACTTACCTAAATCACTTTGTACCGCGGTAACTGGAAGAGGTTCTGAGTATAATTTTTAGACAGATTTAAGTATGACGAATTAACAGCACGCGTAGCATGAACACTTCTATCTCTACGAAGAGTAGACACATTGCTTTCTATACAAAGTGACATTTCTTTTCTTCATTTTTGACATACCGCCTAGAAATCTTTCTACAATCTGTCATTTTGTCTTTAGTTTCTAACGATCTTTGTCTAGGTCCTTTTATAGGTAGACTATTTCAGAAGAAAGTTTTCTATCCCAAATGTCAAAATCACACTGACAACTGTTAGTTGTCTAAGGTAGTGAAGAGATTTTGTAATCGCTAAAAACAGTAGAAAACTTTCTACTCGACGGCCCCAAAGTATATACGGTTATCTACAAAATCCCACAAAAAAAAGCAAAACTCTCAAAATTCTACTGTCAACGATCGACGAATGACAGCCGGGACCAATTGCTTAACGTGCTTTCCGAGGCACAGAGGGGTCTCGGTATATAAAGATGGTCACCCATCCACGGACCAACCGCGGCAAGCGTAGCTTAACCTGATCGATCAACTTGTGCGGCTGTTATTATTTGGCCATGGACCCCTCCTTATAATGTGACTTAATATCAGTAAAAATTAAGAATCAAAAAGAAAAAAAATCGTATGACAAAACAAAGAATTCTGAGTCAAATTAAGTAAAAGAGTGAATTTCGTAAAAAGTGCAGTTGACTCTTTCTACTTTGCTGCCGTCGTACTGTCTACACGGAACGTCATCTTTGTCTACTCTTCCGTCGACAAACCGGTGCTCATGCTACGCGTGCTGGAACGGTTCTAAATATCCTTTCTAGACAGAGTATCGTATAAGATTTTTTGAAGTGAAATCTTCTTTAAGCGCGTTGGGCAGTTTTTGAGATGGGAAAAAAAAGTAATTTAAAAAAATTAAACCGACTTCAAAAGTAAATTAACTCAAAATTATGAAGTAACTTTAGTTTCGGAAGTCGGTGTCTTGGCATCTGTATTTCAGTTTTAGTTTTTTGCCACCGACTTCCGAAATTAAAGTTAGTTCATAATTTTGAGTTAATTTATTTTTGAAGTCGGTTTAATTTTTTTAAATTCCTTTTTTATTTCGCAATTTTTAGTTTTAAGTTATAACTGGAATATTTGTTTGTAATAAGTAGGTAATGTGTAGTTTTGTTGTAAATATTGCACTAGTATTTGACCAAGTTTTGAGAGGTTTTCCCTTTGACACTACACCCGTAGCTCGTATCAATAAGCCAGGCCGTCACACTTAGACGTTTTAGTATATATCTTGAAAATTACTGAATCGATTTTGATGAAACTTGCACTATTCCCTAAGTTGATGTTAATGTGAGCCAATAAAAAAAATGGTCACGATCCGAATAATAGTTGCGGAGAAATGCGTGGACAAACATACATACATACCTATATAATACGTCTATAAAACTTTGTATATTTGTTTGGAAGCCCAAATAGATTGTCATATTATGTGAATATAATGCAATAATATTACATACATACGTGTCGAATTGATAACCTCCTTCTTTGAAGCCGTTAAAAAGAAAATAATTAGATGAGGTCATCGAATCACAACTAATGTAGTCACTTGAAATACCAGTTCAACAACAGAACTATCAGCGGTCGTTAACTCCCAATTTAAAAAAAAAATGATTTAAGCACTAACTGCGCCCCGCGGTTTCACCCGCGCAAATGTCGATCCCGGGGGAATATCGGGATAAAAAGTAGCCTATATAATCCAGGGTATCAGATCTACCTCCATACAAAATTTTATCAAAATTGGTCCAGCCGTTTGATTGTGAAAAAGTAACAAACATATAAACATACACAGACACACCCCCACACTGACAAACTTTCGCCTTTATAATATTAGAGTGACAGGTTTTCACGAATAGTTCTGCTGCAAAGTACCACTACTACTCCTTACTCATTACTGGTACTCATTCATTTTCGTAATAGTTGGCAGTAAGCTACAAACAACTTCGAATGTATCAAAATAAAATCGACTTGCGTAGGCAGTGTAGGCAGTGTTTCTATAAAATACGTTCGCATAAATTAACCGCGCCATATATTCCGCGCCGCATTAAGGGTGGCTGTAAACGCAGCGACTTTTTAACGCGACATCACGTTTATGTACCTACCTACGTACGCAGCAGTCGCGGGTTGGCAACACTAATGCCGTTTTCACTAACACGAGTAAATTAAGCGGGCTGTTGGTTTGCAACATTCGGCCCAGCGTTGAAAGTTGAAAATCCAACGGTGCGCTTTTATTTAGGCATTAATAAAGGTGGTTATCAATTTGACACGTTTGTATGTAATATTATTGGAATTGCATTATATTCACATATGACAATCTATTAGGGCTTACAAACAAAAACTAATAAAAATTAAGAAATAAAAAAGTAATTAAAAAAATGAAACCGACTTCAAAAAGAAATTACTCAAAATTATTCTTTAATTTCGGAAGTCGGTGGCAAAAAACTAAAACTATAAAATACAGACCCCAAAGACACCGACTTCCGAAATTAAAGTTATTTCATAATTTTGAGTTACTTAATTTCTTTTTGAAGTCGGTTTATTTTTTTTTATTTTAGATATTAGAGAATATGGTAACAGCAGATGTTGTAATTAACTAAGGAATTGACGTAGTTTTGAAGTAAGGAATCGTTAAGTGGTCCTATTGAATTAGCCCTTTATATAATTACTAGCTGGGCCCCGTGGTTTTATCCGCGTAAATGTCGATCCCGTGGGAATATCGGGATAAAAAGTAGCGTATATGTTAATCCAGGATGTCAGCTACGTTCATACAAAATTATATCAAAATTGGTTCAGCCGTTTGAGCGTGAAGAAGTAACAAACACACAGACTCACAAACTTTCGCCTTATAATGTTAGTGTGATGCCCGATGACGCGCAAAATGGCCGCCAAAAAGGGCCCTAGTCAGATACTCATACCCACCATAAAAAGTTGTATACATTTTGCGGGCAGCGGCACTGTGATTATGCGATCAGGGTGTTCCAACGTATAATACTGTAAAGGCGCGATTCCACCAGTGTGCGGCACTGTGCGGCACAGTGTACGACACAAATGTTTATTCTGGTCGACTCACTCAAGCAAACAATAACAAATTGTGCACGAACATTAGAAATGTTCGCGCAAATCTGCATATGTGCGCGCACATACGTAAGCAGTGGACTCGCGTCGACGCGTACGCACTTGTTGTTCGCGAACTCAGTCTTGCTTCCGCTACCGGAGTCATCATCATCATCATCATTTCAGTTGAAAGACGTCCACTGCTGGACATAGGCCGCCCCCAAATTCTTGGGGGGGTTTGCCATAATCGCCACGCTTGGCAGGCGGGTTGGCGATCGCATATAGTATGGTGGTGGAATGCATAGAGAACGCTGCTGCCCATTCTCCGGTACGACCCTTAGTCGCCTTTTAGGACACCCACGGGTAGTATGGGGTGGTGCTATTCTTTAAGTCCGGCACCACACAGACTACCGGAGTGAAAACATTTATTTGTCCTGTTTCATCATGTTCGCGCACACGTGTGCTACACTGTGCGCGTACAAAACTTACGCACAGCTTTGCCGGTGGAAACAGAGACTGTCGAATCTGCAGCTCAGTACGTGCACTGTTGGAGTTCTGCACAAAATGTTTGTGAACAAATGTGCTGCACACTATTTTGGTGGAATCGTACCTTAAGTCTAACAGCTTTGCTTCGTAATCACACTTATGTGCTCGGTTCCTATAAACCAAAAGGAATCGTTTTGCTTACCATTGGTAGCATTTTTTATTGCCAATCCGGGCATATAAATAGATTTGTAAGCTAATTTTACCTGTGACAGCAACTTCCATATGGGAGGGTCTACTGTGCTTCATTATTGGTAAAGATACAAGAGTCTTAATTTGAACCAGCAACGGTCTGTAAATTATAGGAATTGTAAGTGTCTGCCTGTTTGTCTGTAGCTCCCAGATCGTGCTGAAACCGAATTTCCTTCAACACGCCACTATTGTAAGACCCCTTTATTCATAAACGTTACTTAAAGTTTAGTGATTAGCGACTGTTTAACCATACATTTTTGACGTTTGAACGTCACTTAACTTTTATAATTCATACTAGTATTATAAATTCGAAAGTAACTCTGTCTGTCTGTATGTTACCTTTTCACGCCTAAACCACTGAACGGATTTCGATAAAAATTGGCAGAGAGATAGATTGCATCCCGCGGAAGGACATAGGATAGTTTTTGTCGACATACCTTGCGGGCGAAGCCGCAGGCGGAAGCCAGACGTTTATAAATAAAGTCCTTAGTCTGCAGAAACCGGGACAGAGTGGTGGTGCAATCATGGTCGCATTGCCAAAAAATGTATCTATGGTTGGTTGCGCAAACCAATCACCGCGTGAGATACCCACCATAAAGCTGTAAAAACACATTTTGCTGGCAGTGTGACCATGGTTGCGTCACCAGGGTGTTAAAATCTGATGCTTAAAGCTGTATCAGCCTTGTTTTTTGAGGATGAGAAGTCATCAAATGACCCCTCCCGCACTGGGTGGAGCGGAAGCCTAGGGAGTGTCAGACTCTTACTGACTAAAACCCACCCGTGTTCCTTCCTTAGCACTTTATGTTCCGGGGCAGCGGTAACCCTTTCGGACAATCCCTCTGACCCGGCAGGCTTCGGCCCTAGCTCTATCAGCCTCACTTTGTTTTTACGCTTAATCGTTAGCAAGTCAGTTTGTCTGTAGCTCCCAGATCGTGCTGAAGCCGAATTTCCGTCGACATGCCATTATTCTCTTAGTCTGCACGTAGCTAAGTGAGAATGGGTTAATTTGCTTCGTTTAACTGCCGCAGTACATCCACTTAGCACTCAAATGGTTAACCGAGACTGGAGACACATTTCTGCATATTGTGTAGTCCTGTAAGACTCTTGTGATTTTGATTAAATTGTGGCTTCAGAATTTTGCGACGCGGATTTTGCAGTCGGTGATTTTACAGGAGTGAAAGTGCTTTTAAGCTTTTTCAAAGCATTGAAACCTGCAGAAATGACAAGTCATCGATCCCTAAAACAAACCTAGATGATGAAGTACTAACATAAATGAAGGTTAAAAAACTAAATACACGCTTTAGTCAAACAAACTCAAACTCGAGCGGTTTACTAGTAGCCACTGAAGAGTTCCACTATCCACCTCCTGGCTCCATCATCAGATCAGCTCTAAGATACCAAATTATAGTTTTGTCGTCCGAACTAGATATACATACAAAGCTTCATTTCGATACGACAGTTAAAAGTAGGTTAAAATTGACTTCTAACATTTGATTACATTGTTTGTTAGTTAATTACAAGTGAAGCTAATTAAACGGTTTTTAAACGGTTTTATTCAGGTTTCCCTGTTTGTTATTTTTATTTATTTATTTGGGCCTAATTTTGTACTTGAAATTTCACTCCATTCCTGTTGGCAGATTGATCTGATATTTGGTACACACCTTTAGTTTTGATGACAATACAACTTAATTTAATCAGTAAAAAAAAAAAAAAATCCAAGATGGCCGCCGCTACAAAATGGCGGATAACATATTTTTTCACAACTCCCTCATATGGGTAACAAATGGAAGCGCTTGACTAGTAGAATACTGTACACTATGAAATATTTCAAATCTAAGATGGCCGCTGGCACAGAATGCCTAATTTCATATTTGTATCAATATTTCTAATTTCATATTTGTTTCAATATGGGTAATGGGTATCAAATCAAAGGGTTTACAAGTAGAACACAGTGCATCGCGGATCATAGAGTTTAAATAAAAACTTGAAAATAAAATATATATTTTTTTTTTAAGTTAAACGGTTTTAATGAAAATAATGATGTAGATAATGTACTAAAAGCTAAAAAATAATTCGGTAGGTCCTACGTTCCAGTCATCACACCACTTTCCTCATCAATCTAGGGCATTGAACAGACAAAAAAATAAAATCGTTGGGCGCGTGTTTCTATCAACAATCAACCGCTCATATTATGCTATTTAGGTACAGACGCCAGCACATCAAGCTACCCGAAACTGTCAAATTTTCCCAATCAACTATGAACCTTATGCTTTAGCGATAAAGTTGAAAATCTATTAAAGAAATTTGAAAGATTGTAGTAGCTTGATGTGCTGGCGTCTGTACATACATATTATTTACTCGGGTTACGCTACGCCTCACGATTTTATTTTTTTGTCTGATCAATGCCCTAGATTGATGAGGAAAGTGGTGTGATGACTGGCACCTAGGTCCTATCGAATTATTTTATAGCTTTTAGTTCATTATCCAAGTACA
This sequence comes from Mesoligia furuncula, assembly GCA_916614155.1. Taxonomy (NCBI): domain Eukaryota; kingdom Metazoa; phylum Arthropoda; class Insecta; order Lepidoptera; family Noctuidae; genus Mesoligia; species Mesoligia furuncula. The sequence continues at coordinate 5,351,456 of OU744810.1, forward strand.
TCATTATTTTCAATAAAACCGTTTAACTTAAAAAAAAACGTTTACTTTTTGTTTACCACTGAGAGCAAAACGCGAGTAAGACACAAACGGGGTAAAGATCCCGTGCCGTGACCAGGAAGACATGGGTCAGAAGATAATAAAATTAACGCGTTCGAAATGTGAGCACTCAGAGAAATGCGTGACGTCACGCGCGTTTTAAAGAAAGGGTCCGTCAGTAAAAACGAAAGGGCACTGTGGGTCGGATATGTGAATAGGATGTCGTAGGACAACATAATGAGCAAGCAGATTATAATCCAAAGGGTAAACAGAACTGATGGGTCGCATCAGTATTCAAGAGACAAAATGCCCTAAATGGACAAGAGAAATCAACTGGAATATAAGGAAAGAGGAACTGAAAACGGAACTTTTATCATTTTCAAACTTGGGGTAGGTATACCAATTTTTTTAAACACATTATTCTCGTGCTCCGTGCCCGATAGAAATCGCATAACATATTGTATGACGTTTTATTAACTTATATTATTCAGTGTGGACAAGCCTTTTTTTTGATCATCTTTATCTTTACTAATATTATAAATTCGAAAGTAACTCTGTCTGTCAGTCTGTCTGCATGGCTACTTTTCACGCCTAAACTACTGAACGAATATCGATAGAATTTGGCAGAGAGATTTATTGCATCCCGGGGAAGGACATAGGATGGTTTTTATCCCGATATTCCCACGGGATCGACACCTATGTGGGTAAAACCGCGGGATCCTGCTAGTCATGAATAAATTTTGAAAAAAAAATATAATAATTTTATTATGCGCCAATATACAGGGTTAAATTAGATTAGCTAGCGAAACTTCGTAGATGTGATGGATACCGATATCTAAAACACGATAAAACAAAAAAAGAAATTAATTTGACGGGGTCATTGACTACAATAATTAATGTAGTCACTTGACGTACCAGTTTAAAAAGAAAAAACAGATTTTTGTATGTGTAAAAACAACTCAATGGAGATTGATATCTGAACACGATAAAGCAAAAAAAAAATCAATGTAAACTATCAAAAAAAAAACCATCAAAACTTTTTAGTTTTTATTTTATCGTGTTTAAATACCGGTATATATCACGACTGCAAAGTTTCGCTAGCTAATTTAAGGCGACTACATGACCTAAAGCGCGGTCACTGTCGGACTGCATAGAAAAGAAAGAGAAGCGCGATGACACAACGCTCGTAATTTATTGCAAAATATAAAGCAATTATCTATTTACAAAAAAAATATTGTTTGGACTAAAAAATTAAAACACTAGTTTTTTAGTATGTTGCTTGTAGAATAATCTTACAAAAAATAATAATGATAGTAGTATGGTTTTTATTGTAAAAAGAAAGTTTTTAGAGGTATCTTCATGATTTTTTTCTATCGTATCAAATTAGCTGTATTATGTTTTCAACACACTATCAACCTAGCATATATCCTGAAGAATATCATATATTTTTCTGATTTTGTTTACTGTAGTCGATCATAAATATACTTTTATTGTTTAGGGCCCTTAATTTCACCCCGCAGAAGCGAGCCCATTATTAATCAATCGTTGTATCTAGAGGTCACGCAACGTTTTATAAAAGGAAAATTATGTAACTCTCAGAAACTGTGTACCTACCTATACAGTATACTAGGCTACTATAAGTTATATTTAGTCAAAAAGTATCATAACCATAAATATTAGTTTAGGCTAGTCACGCTAAGGTTACGCATGTTCACTGTAAATTGTTGCTATGTCAACCTCAAGGTACTTCCACTAGTACCTAGGTATATTGTAGTGTCTTGCGACTTCCACACGAACGAAGTCGAGGGCAGAAGATAGCCTTAAATAAAAAGGTATTTGATAAACCATCTGCCAGGAAAAAGGTAAAGAACGAATGTTTGAATTCTTCATTCATGATGTGAATCTCAAAAAAACATATAAAAGCTGTTATCCCGGTCAGACGCAAGCGGGATTCAAAGAATTAAATATGAACAACATTTATAAACCTCATTCAACAAGAAATATGAACACGGAATAGCCCCGTATATTCGCGTACCCGTTTATTTCGTGGGTGGTTTATTAAAAAAATGCTTTTAACATATAAACATGTGCCGGTCGTTCACAGGTTTTTATCTTTTTACACTATTGTCCCGGGCAAAAAACACCCGGCTCGCATAAAATATAGGCACCTTTATACGGCTTATGCCGCCTCTCGTTTACATGAAAAATAACTTTGGAAGTATGTGCAGCTAGGACACCGAGTGTTAAACGCCGCTCGCTGTGAGATTTATACGGACGACAATTTTTATTTGTGACGAATTTTCCAACGAGCTCAATCGAGAGTTCCAACCAGCAACAAAAAAAAAACAATTGAAGTTTCAAATTCGTTTTGTTTTGCTTTTGTTTTTTATTATTACAAGTTTCGCGTAAAACAATTTTGAATAAATGAAGATAGAGATACAAAAAATCTTTTTTTCATAGATAGGTTTTTAAAAGGCAATTTTATTCGGCGAATGGGCAATACACTTTTATCAAAGACTTATTTAAAAACGCTACGACTAATGCCCGCCGCCAGAAGAAAATCCACCACCCATTCAATTTGAATAAAAAGACGTCTCGTATTTTTGTAAAATACTGTTCAATTCAATAACAAAGAAGATCCTAATGAAACTATTAGCCGAAAAACCTGAAAAATGTTGATTACAGTGTGCTTAGAGAGCTGTAGGGGAGAATAACAAAAGACTCGAATGCGGGCCAAAAGACAATAAGCGGTAGACAATACGCGCCTCGATATTATCGGATTTTCTCTTCGCACTTATATTTTCCTGGTAGGTATCGCGATAGAGATGGATGTTTTTTTTGTATTCTTGTCGATTGTTAAGAATAGCGAACACTAAAATAAAATGAATCTAATCTACAGAATATGTGTTTTTACCTGACTGTGGCGAAGCCCTAAAGGAGGATTATGTGTTTGACATGTATGTAAGTATGTGTGTATGTCCGTTACTTTGTTCCCTCGCAACTCCTAAACGAAGGAACGGATTTGGATAAATTATTATAAATCTGCACGTCGTTAGTGTGGACGTCGACGTCTACGATTTTACCGTTGATGTTAAAACATCAGTGCGCGATCGTTATCGTGGACGAAAATGTAAAAGCATCTTCATAACATATTTCCATACATTTACTTCCCTCTCTTATCGTGATGCCGTACACGTCCACGATAATATCGTCACGTTAGAAATTATGAAAGCGTTCAATGATATTGTTTATCCAAGTCTTTAATTTTTGACTCAGTATTTGAACAAAAGGCATAATCTCGTACTTAAAAAACGTTCAATTTCAAGTCGCAAGCTCTTATCAGCGACAATCAACGTCATAAACTTGCCTAAAAAGGCCACTTTGGAGAATTATAAAAGGATAACATTATGAATTATAATATGGCGAAGACAGTCCGTGTTTTATTTTTTTTCGCTGCACTACGTAGGTACAATCAAAGAGATTGGGATTGGATTTGGATTTGATTGATTGGTTTTTTAGCACAGACAAAAAAAAATAACTGAAAAATGCTTCACCAATGGGATTTGATACGATTAACTTAACAGTTAACTGAACTGTCCATTATGTTAACCTTTTATGATTCTGCCAACGTGGCCTTTTTGGGCAGATTTCTCAGATTTCTATGAAATAATGAGTTGTCAAACAAAACGTAACGTAGTTTGACAACTAAGTAGATAAGTCATCACTTGTTTCAGAATAACATTTTCCTATCATTTATACAAAACAACGACTGAAATCGACCAACTATAATTCTTCACATTTGGTGAAATATTTTTATCTGTCGGACATATTTCAAACGAGTTTAATATATTTTTTGTTTGGGAAATAACTTTCCTTTGATAACCTATTGGTTGTTGTTAACATAAATCATTCGCGAATTTGGTCGCTACTCCATATATTGGTGTCACGCGATATCGAATAGTGTTTGGCACATCTCTATTCGTCCATAGAGATATTCTCTAGAGTAACGCTTCGGAAAACTGTATAAAATATAAAAAACCGTTTATGGTGTTATCCGAACTGTTGCCTTCTAAATAGCTATATACCTAGCCATAAAGTGTGATAGTTATTGTATCGTTTTATTACTATATGGAAATTTTTTGGAGCTTCTTTATTTTATGGTACTGGGAGGAAATGACACGTTTATGCATGTCTTATATATTATATGCAGTCTTGGTAGTTTTTGTCCGATACTTTTCGGTATTAGAGGACTTGTTTCAATAGCTGTATGTATTAGAAAGAATACAAAGTTTGGATTAAAATACGTACATTACCTACCCAAATTAATATATAGAATCCGTTTAATTTAAAATGTCATGAATTCTAAATGAAACTCATCTTATCCCATTGACAGCGATGCGGACGAATTTTTTTACGCCCAATGAGCTCCTCTCCTTTCCTTTTATATTTTGTTACTAGCTGTGCCCGCGACTTTGTTCGCGTGGAATAGTGACTTTTCAGGCAGCATATTTTGAATTACATATACCGTCTACAGACCGGGCATTTGCTGTCCGAACCCTCTGAGAGCTCAGGCGAATTTCCCTATCAGTGAAAGTCTCAGACTCACGCGATAGTGCTTGAGCTTCACGATCGGCAGTGAGACGTATTTCTCGTTCTTCCTGTGTTTCCTGAGACCGAGCATTTGCTGTCCGAACCCTCTGAGAACTCAGACGAATTTCCCTATCAGTGAAAGTCTCAGACTCACGCGATAGTGCATGAGGTTCACGATCGGCAGTGAGACGTATTTCCCGTTCGTCCTGTGTCTCCTGGGATCGAGCATTTGTTGTCCGTACTCTCTGGGAGCTCAGGCGGGTTTCCCTGACAGCAAAAGTCTCAGACTCACGCGATGGCGCGTGAGCTTCGCGATCGACAGATAAACGTGCCTTTCGTTGTTCCCCGTTTTCCCTATTTCTAGTTGTCATCATTCGAGAACGATTTGAACTCAGTCGAGATTCTCGCTGAGTCAAAGTTTCTGCAGCACGAAACCTAGCCTGATGTTCCCGAGCCTCACGACCTTCCTCAGATTCTTGTGATCAAACTAATCTCATCCTTTTAGCATTTCTGCTACATTGGGAGAGGTTGGATCTTCTTCGAGGCATTCTTACAATAAAATAGTACTTACTACTTAACACACAGTTATTTAGTAAACACGTACTATCGTAAACAATTAAATTATAAATACTTACAGATTATTATACTAAAATTGTCACAGTTTAAGTAATAAGTGTTAAGACGTGCAAACCAAACGTACTAACTTTATAAAACAAAAGAATTGCTAGAAAAAATAATTACTAACCTGAGCTAATGAACTTATACTTAAGTAATAAAGAAAATCAAGAAAAGAAATGCCTAACCTATACCAAATACTTCATCATCATCATTTCAGCCGATAGACGTCCACTGCTGGACATAGGCCTCCCCCAATTTTGGGGGGGTATGCCATAATCGCCACGCTTGGCAGGCGGGTTGGCGATCGCAGTATGGTATGATGGTGGAATGCATAGAGAACGCTGCTGCCCATTCTCCTGTAAGACCCTTAGTCGCCTTTTACGACACTCACGGGAAGTAAGGGTTGGTGCTATTCTTTAAGTCCGGCACCACACAGGACAACAACTTCTACAATACCAAATACTTACTTATAATATTTATATACTAACCCTAAATACAAATTAAGATAAGTATACCGAAAATCAGGGAAAGAAATGCCTAACCTATAGGTACCAAATACTTAGGTACAATATTTATTTACAAAATTTTAAAGAAAATTAAGAAAAAAACCTAACCTTCAAACCCTAAAATATAATTAAATGAAATATGCAAACAGTCAGTATTCAAGTGAATCGCAATAATCGAAAGCAACTATTCGCCTATACTCTCCGGATACATCCGTTCGCTACGAATAACTGAATCCTTATGGCAGCGGCGCGTTTTTTTTTTTTATATTGCATCTCGTAGTTGATCTTGAGAGGTCGTGACTACTTAACCGGACTATCCTGTGGTTGCCTTAAGTAAACTCAAAGCCTCCAGCCAGGGGCAATTATCTACTATACTAAGCGACTACACGCTAAGGGCACCCCCTGTGGGGTACGAACCTCGGCTTAGGGCGTCGCTGGGGAGAAGGCAGCAAGATGGGACAGGCTGGCTCAGATTATTATTACTTAAGCTTGATGAGATCGGCTTTTCCTATCTGACTACTCTGAGAAGAAAGGCCGAAACAAACTCAGGCGTGCTTTATATAGCCACGGACGCGCAGGCGCGAGGCGTGTACGTCGTCGTTTCAGCCGATAGACGTCCACTGCTGGACATAGGCCTCCCCCAATTTTGGGGGGGGTTTGCCATAATCGCCACGCTCGGTTGGCGATCGCAGTATGGTATGATGGTGGAATAAATAGAGAACGCTGCTGCCCATTCTCCGGTAAGACCCTTAGTCGCCTTTTACGACACCCACGGGGAGTAAGGGGTGGTGCAATTCTTTAAGTCCGGCACCACACAGACAACGGCGTGTACGTACTCTGATAGAATACCTTAACAAATGTTCGCCGTGATTCTTTAAATTGACATAACTTTTTTATTTATGAACCGATTGTACATGAAATAAACACTAAATGTTAAGTGAAGCTTACTACAATATATTAATGAAAACCACATCTAAATCGAATAAGCCGTTTTTGATATTAGCGTGCACAAACACACAGACAAACAGACAAAAAAAAAATTAATTACAATTTCGGGTTCGGCATCGATATAATAACAACCCCTGCTACTTTTTTTTTATATATTTCCATTGTACAGACACCACTTTTCTACAATTTTATTATATGTATATCTACTTGTGCATAATATACATATATGTTAGTGTTAGCTTGTATATCGTAATTAAGGATGTTTGTTTGTGTTTAAATAAATGATCAAAATACATAGGCTGATGAACACATTACCACTCCTTTGCGTCGCGCAGTCGGGTAAAAAATTAAACTTCATTCACCACTTCACCTTTAGTTTGAATTGAATAGTAAATTATATTATGTTATTCCAAAGAAGAAAGAAGGGTGGAAGGAAGAAGAAAGAAGGGTGACGTCACGGACGTCGAGTTGAGCGGTACACCTTTGATGTGGTTTATAGTGTTTTAAATAAAATAACCCATTCAATAAGAACAAATAGAGAAAGTTTCTACATACAAAAATTAAGGACGCGAAACGTTATCTAGTGCGCAAATAAATAGTAATTAATGTGTTAACTTAAATCTGTACAACAGTGATCAAAATCTACCCATATTATACATCCAAGAGTGTGTTTCACTGCTAAAAACATCAGCTGATTCCCAATCAGTAATGAACGAAAGGTTCAGTCATCTAGAACAGAGTGAAATTACCCGAGATACCACAGAACTTGCTACATTATTGATTCAGCAAAGTACGGATTGACTAACAATGAGAGTTTCATACCGCTCTGAATACAATATTCATCCATTGTTTGCCGAGCCCGAGACAACTTAGTACACGGACGTAGACGCAGATCCATTTATTACATTTCAATTTTATACAAACACCTGGGACTTGGAGCCATGTCAATTAAAGAAATACGGCGCGGCTACGAGATAGCTTTGAGTCTACCTCGGTGTAAAGTAATTAAATCAGAGTCTCCCTATCTATCACGAGGTACCAGGACTGTATAACGGAGTAGGAGCGTTCTATTAATGGAATTGGGGCATGCACGGCCACACAAGTATTTTCGTTCACAACAACTCAACATATACGTGGAGCTCTTTACAAAGTCCACATCCTCCTCGTACAAAGGCCTCATTGTGTTTGCTTTGAAAATATTATTTTCGGCGATCCCTTACATAGATTGTAGTTAACACGTAGGGGAAGAAAAATACGGTTTTCGGGTCTCAATACCGTATTTTTCCTGACCCTACTACCGGTCTGTTTCTACTTATGCTTATAGGTAATGTGACCAGTAACGGTATCGTATAATTTATTTGGGGCCCATGAAATCCATCTACTTTTATCTAACTTAAAAGAGTGTCCATAGAGTTTCTTGCCCGTTCTTCTCCATAGGTACCTACGCTTTGGAATGGGCAACTAGCTTCATATTTTCTGACTGACCGACGTCTTGACAATTCAAAAGTGCCTGTAAATGGCTTAATTGAAATAAATGGTTTGAGTTTGAGGTAAAAGCCACACCAAAGAGATTTTCACGATATTTCAGGACCATGTAAGCCTTATTCCAGTTTTGCGAACTAGCGCTAGCAAAGTTGAAAGATAAACTAGTTTTACAAACGAGTCTAAACTTCGTGCCCCCATAAAGTATAAACATTCAAAAGAATTTGTATCCGTCTCGTGGGAATTATTCTTTTGAAAAAAAAAACGGAGCCGAGTGTTTTGTAAAAAATATTTTCTTGTGAAAACGTGAAGCTTCGGAACCATTTAACGCTCTGGTGCAATTTGCTTTGAGTGTGAGCGTTCCGTCGACGTGTTTTTTATTTAATACAACATACTGATGCATTGTGTAAAACCAGGGCCTCAAGTCTGCTATTACAATAGTGTCAGAATGGTCTATCATTGATTTCATAATTGTTGATTTTGACAAGTTTGGTAATCTATACATCTATCTATACATATAATAAAATTGTAGAAAAGTGGTGTCTGTACAATGGAAATATATAAAAAAAAAGTAGCAGGGGTTGTTATTATATCGATGCCGAACCCGAAATTATAATTAAATTTTTTTTTGTCTGTTTGTCTGTATGTTTGTGCACGCTAATATCAGAAACGGCTTATTAGATTTAGATGCGGTTTTCACTAATGTATTGTAGTAAGCTTCACTTAACATTTAGTGTTTATTTCATGTCAATCGGTTCATAAATAAAAAAGTTACGTCAATTTAAAGAATCACGGCGAACATTTGTTAAGGTATTCAGTGAACGCGCGTATCCTGGAGAGTATAGGCGAATAGTTGCATTCGATTATTGCGATTCACTTGAATACTGACTGTTTGCATATTTTAGAGGGGCCCGTGGCTAAATAATAACAGCCGCTCAGGTCGATCGATCAGGTTAAGCTACACTTGCCGCGGTTGGTCTGTGGATGGGTGACCATCTTTATATACCGAGACCCCTCCGTGCCTCGGAAAGCACGTTAAGCCGTTGGTCATTCGTGGATCTTTGACAGTCGTTACGGGTAGTCAGAAGCCCGAAAGTCTGACAACCAGTCTTACCAAGGGGTATCATTTTACCCAGTAGCTGGGTTGTGGAGGTCAGATAGGCAGTCGCTCCATGTAAAATACTGGTATTCAGCTGCATCCGGTTAGACTGGAAGCCGACCCCAACATAGTTGGGAAAAGGCAGGCAGATGATTATGACTGACTGTTTGCATATTTCATTTATTTATTATTTTAGGATTTGTAGGTTAGGTTCTTTTTCTTAATTTTCTTTAAAATTTTGTAAATAAATATTGTAAGTATTTGGTATAGGTTAGGCGGTTCTTTCCTTGATTTACGATAGTACGTGTTTACTAAATAACTATGTGTTAAGTAGTAAGTACTGTTTTATTGTAAGAATGCCTCGAAGAAGATCCAACCTCTCCCAATGTAGCAGAAATGCTAAAAGGATGAGATTAGTTCGATCACAGGAATCTGAGGAAGGTCGTGAGGCAAGGCTTTCTGCAACTCGGGAACATCAGGCTAGGTTTCGTGCTGCAGAAACTTCGACAACAAGAATCTCGACTGAGTTCAAATCGTTCTCGAATGATGACAACTCGAAATAGGGAAAACGGGAAACAACGAAAGGCACGTTTATCTGTCGATCGCGAAGCTCACGCGCTATCGCGTGAGTCTGAGACTTTTGCTGACAGGGAAACCCGCCTGAGCTCCCAGAGAGTACGGACAACAAATGCTCGATCCCAGGAGACACAGGACGAACGGGAAATACGTCTCACTGCCGATCGTGAAGCTCATGCACTATCGCGTGAGTCTGAGACTTTCACTGATAGGGAAATTCGTCTGAGTTCTCAGAGGGTTCGAACAGCAAATGCTCGGTCTAAGGAAACACAGGAAGAATGAGAAATACGTCTCACTGCCGATGTTGAAGCTTAAGCACTATCGGGTGAGTCTGAGACTTTCACTGATAGGGAAATTCGCCTGAGTTCTCAGAGGGTTCGGACAGCAAATGCCCGGTCTGTAGACGGTATATGTAATTCAAAATATGCTGCCCGAAAAGTCACTATTCCACGCGAACGAAGTCGCGGGCACAGCTAGTCTACTAATATAATGGCGTCATTACGACTTTCCAAAGGTCAACCACTGACACTCCATTGAAAGAAATTGCATAGAATGGTAATCTCGTACATAATGAAAAATGAATTACTGACTTACGCGGTAATCTGCAAAAATTTTGACAGTTCCTTTGATCAGTGACCTACCATTAGAACGTCATTGTGCAGTCATTGCTTTTAACTCGTTAAGAGTATCGTATAATTTCTGTGCCATTGACCGACCAATGGTCAACCATTATGAATTTAGCAGATTACGAACTTTTAGCTAAATGACAATGGGATGGTGGTGGGATCGTGTTGGAATGACGAATTTATAAAAATAACAGACTAGGGCCCCTGTTCGCAAATACGTGTGGCCATCGATAAATTATGTGTTGTTTTCCACTCTGTATCGAGAAGCATTAATAAAAATTATGAAGGCGGCTGCACGGAAAATGCGTTTAATATTTTACCTGAAAAACTACTTTAGCCTTTACAGGATAATTTGGGAACGATTTTCGGTCGAGTTGATTTCGAATATTAAACACATATGAATATAGATATGCTTGAAATTATTAGAAAACCTTTGTACTATTTACTGTTTTATGACTTTTTTTTTGTAAGTACGTTTTATTAACATATTTTTTATCGATACTTATAATTTACGTGTTTATTAAGAAATTTTAAATACCATAAAAATCTGACACTAATATACGAGGTGTAACGTTATATGCGAAAAACCTCTTAAGAGGTCATTGTACTCATCATTATGAACAACTGTTATTATGGGATTCAAGCTGAAATCGCGAAAAAAAAATCAGTTGTTCCCTATGCTCGCATAACTCGTCAAAATCTACTAAACAGCAGATTTTTTTGCGATTTCAAGTTTGGTCCCATAGTAAAAGTTGTTCATAATGACGAGAACAATGACCTCTTAAGAGGTTTTGCGCATTTAAAGTTACACGTTGTATAATTATGTATATCTCTTATATACAAGTATATCAAGGGGGAAAAAAAGGAAAGTTGAGGATCAAAAATTTCGTCTGCATCGCTGTCAGAGGGAAAAGTGCCCAAAAGAAATTCGTTGCTGAAATTTGTTCTTCATCTGCTCATCTCAGTATGAATTTAAGAGTAAAAACTTCCTCTGTTTGTCAGACGTCCAGGCAACAAAGTTTACTTCTTCGAAAACTTTATCTGAGTATGTTATAAAGACCTCGACTGTTGAAATTATGACTTGAAAGTTATGACTTGGAGAAGATTGTTAGAAAGAGACAGACGATTCCAGACATCCTTCGCTTGCTGATCCCAAGAGAGATGCAAGAGTCTATCAGGGTTTATTTATGTATGTTAGTATAAGGTTGTGGCCAGACGAATGGTTGTGTCGTTTAGAATGAGTCACGTTCGACACATTTTCCTCTTTTTTCGGTCGCAATTTATTTAAAGTGAAGAGAGGGCAATTCCAACAATTGTATAAAATATATTTCTTACTTTGGACGTATCAATATCACTAGTCTAAGCCTAAAAATATCATTAGGAATATCTTAAGGTGCCACTAGTCGACATTTTTTCAATACAAATTTCGGGAGGGCATTGCTCCACTGTTTGACATTGTGCATCCAAAGTTAAACATGATATTATCGTTTTGACTTTTTAATAATTTTGTCTGTACGGAAACAGAATAGTAAAATAAAAAGCCATTAAAAAGTTATGAGCCAACAAAGATTCGTTTTTCCTGTAAAATCTTTGAAACCAAATCCATACCGACATTGCTCAGTTATTGAAGAGTTCAATAAACTTTATTTGTAATTGATTTATGCAGTGGTTTTTTCACAAAACTCGATTTTCCGAAGCACTTTTCGATTTTTTTTACTCGCCTATCAGTTCGGAACGGTGTTTCTGTGCGTGAGAACTAGACATTGTTCGTGTAAACTAGCGTCTAACTGCTCATCACTGATACTAGCTCTGTCTGACACGAAGCCAGGTGCGACAGCGTGCTTTTTGGCCATGACTACAAGTGAGTTCGAGCTCGCGACTAGTTTACTCTTAAGTATTCAAATCAAATGGTGGGAAGAACCAGCCTAGAAACCTCAGAAGCGTAGCAGGGCAATAACTATTTATCAAAGAAGAAATCATCATGAATGAATCATCAGCAGTGATCGGAATAGGTAGAGCTATTTAGGTTCATTGACCCCAAACATTGATGTGAATATGGATATTCCACGGGATTCCGACTGATACTACAGGATTTTTACTGAATTTTATTGTCGCTAGAGTGACGCACCTGTTTTTGTCTTTTTCTGCGCCACTAGAATTCAATCCTTTACCAACAGTAACTTCGAAACTAAACTTAACTTCGTAACTAAAAGGGAATATCCATATTATTCTAACCTATAGCAAGTACATAAAACAGCTCTACCTATTCCGATCTATGTTCATCAGTCATCATCACTGCAACCCACTGCCGAGTACTATACCTCCTTTCTGCCATGCTTTCCGTGCGAGTCTCATCCAGGGAAATAAGTGGGTCTATAAAAATGTCTCATGTTACCGAAACAGTATCTTTCTACTCGATGTTATGAGGAGTCTTGGATACGGGCTGTAAGTCCGGCTATCTTGTCTGTATTTCAAAATCTACACCCGAACCTATGTTGTTACTTTTAAATATAAAAGACTGGCTTCTCCCCGCGACTTCGACCGCGTGAAATTTCACCCTCCCATTTTGGCGCTTCTACTGATATATATATCAGTAGAAGCGCCAAAATGAATTAAAAATACACCTTATTTTTAGGGTTCCGTAGTCAACTAGGAACCCTTATAGTTTCGCCATGTCTGTCTGTCTGTCCGTCCTCGCTTAATCTCTGTGACCGTTAGCACTAGAAAGCTGAAATTTTGTAGAAGTACGTATATCAGTTACGCCGACAAAGTGGTAAAATAAAATTTTGGAAAATATTTTTTTTTAGTGTAGCTCCCCTACATGTGAAGTGGGGATGCATGTTTTTTTCATCATCTATCCCATCGTGTGGGATATCGTTGAATAGGTCTTCTAAAATGGCTTAGGGGTTGCTAAAATTATTTTTCGATTTAATGCTCCATTTACGAAATATTAAAGTTTAAAGTGCAAATTTTTGTTCCAGTAGGGCGTCCGTCAAATCTGGAAAAATTCTCGATGATAGTGCATTTCATGAACTTTAAAGGAAAAGTATAGCGGTTAAGATAACTTTATTAGTTTAGCAGTAATAGTCGTTGAACTTGGGTGTTGGATAATTTTGTACCAAATACAAAGATGAAGTAGTTGCTTGTTTATAATGGGTAAAGACTTGCATTGAAAACCAAAATATGTTTTTTTTTTTACCTATTCAGAATAAAGAACAACACTATGGTACTACATTGTGATAACGGGCTACTACGGAACCCTACACTGTGCGTGGCCCGACACGCACTTGGCCGGTTTTTGAAGTAGGTATCAAAAACTTGCTTCTATTTCTGGTTCCTACTGACAATCAAAAACATAAAAAAAAGTAATAAAAAAACTAAAAAATCCGACTGCGACCCGTTTGAGTTTGAAAATATAAAAATGGAATGGGTACCGGCTGCTTCAAACTTTTATTTAATTTAAAATGGTCCTGTTTTTAGCTTTTCAGTTTTTTTAACTTTTGGTTTTTCAGCGCAGTCGGGTTTTTTAGTTTTTTTTTATTATTTTTGATTTCCAGATTTTTAGTTTACAAATGTAAAAGATTTCCCAGACGATTTAGTTCTTGCAAGGAGTTTTGGTCGCGAGGGTTATTTAATAGTAGATTATGCACCGAGGGGCTAAAGTGGTGTCTTATGTCACGGGCGTCATATTGAATCTCGAGCGCAATGAGGGATTCGGGATTTAACTCACGAGCGAAGCGAGGGAGTTAATACAAGAATCCTGAATGCAGCGAGGGATTCAAGCTAGCCCAAGGCAAAGACACCTTTAGCCCAGAGGAAGATACTCTACTTTTTACACCTACTGTGAGAAAATAAGAGCCATAGTACGAAAATTCGCGCCTTTATTGCGTCTACCAATAAGTAGCCAAGACACGACCAATTCGATTTTCAAAAAAAAAAGTCTCTTCTACGGTTTTGTCGTGTGTGTCTATTGATATCACTCTCATGGAAGTGGCGTTTGTGTAAACTAAGCTTTATACAGGGCTGGTAGAATGGTTTTGGATGATTGGCTGTATGCATTTTGAATTTAGAACGTCATACGAGACGCTCGTGAAAATAGAGTATTTTTGATAAAATGTGATAAATCGACTGTAGTATAGATAGGTTTTATTATTTATTTATTTATTCACAAAATCCACAGCAATCTTAGCGCAGTTTACTTAAAATAAATTAACTAATGTTACAGTCAATTACTATTACGGTATAACGGCGCGGTACGGTATTTGTTATTATTAATGCCAGTTTTAATGTTATTCCATTCCTTTTAAAAAATGGTTCGTAGTTATCTAATTATTCTTACAATATTATGTCTTCGAAAACATGGCAACGATATAAAGAAGCAGTCGTTATGATTTTGTAGGAAATCGAGAATATCATCCACGCGTAGTAAGGGTTTCGAGAATAGCTTTCCTCTTTCTGGCACCAAAGGGTGTTTGTTAGTACTATACTGCCAATTTAGCTGAGCATGTGAGATTCCAAATTCAAATCACATTATTGACCAGCGGGTCATAATGAAATCCAGTACAACATTATTGACCGGCTGTGCCCCCGGCCACTAATGACTCACTTTAGGTTAAGGTTGCTTGACATATAATTTGACATTTTCGAGCAGGTGGTGTGAAAAAGCTTTTTTAGATCAAATGCAAACATTTTATTGTACGTGTTATTTTACGATTTGTGACTTCGAATTACTTTTCCACCATTTAACTTTGTTTTTTTTTTAATGTACCCAGTGGCATTCGCGCTACCAAGACAAATCGATAGACGTATAATTTATCCAAATCCGTTCATTCGTTTAGGAGTTACGAGGGAACAAAGAAACGAACATACATATATATACATACAGGTCAAACACATAACCCTCCTTTAGGGCTTCGCCGCAATCGGGTAATAAGCAAAGCCCCAAAGACTTTAATTAATTAGACAGGTTGTTTCAAACAAGAAATCCTTAGAAATAAAGTAAAACAACAAACTTTAGACAAGAGATGACACGTCTCCTTAATGAACAAATGACCGTCGGCAATGAGATAACGAGCGACTGTCGGTAAACTGTACTTACAGGACATTTCAAGCTACACATTTCCAGTTTAAGCTGACCTGCGGATAATAGGCGTGACGACAGTATCAAATAATCAAAAATTTAATGATGTTAGGGGAAAATACATATTAAAAGGATTTAAAACAGTGATTTAGTTTAATTTAAAAACTTGAGATTAATCGGATTTTCACTAAAATAAAAGATTAAAATACTGCAGTCGGCCATTTTGACTGAAACACCAATCACAGCGCATGACGTCACGCCTATGTAAACATCACTGTGGTTCACAGAGTACACTATAGATAGTATACTGACAACATTTGACGTTTACCTAGGCGTGACGTCAGATCCGACGCCATGACACTGTGAGCTGTTTTCGCGCCCTATTGAAGAAATATTAGAAAAATGGCTTCAAACTTCGTTAAACTTTAGTTTATTACCGAAATATAGGTGTTTTCGTAAATAGTAAATGTGTACGTACATTACGGAAGAGGATTTGAAAATCATTCGTCATGCCTATTGCTTAATACACTGTATTAAGTACACTAGCAATGGGTTTCATGTTGACAGTTCAACATCTTGCGTATTTTAGGTACGATGTTGAGCAGACGAATTTTTTTAACATAATTATAAAGCAATGGAATAAGGATTTCTTTCAACGCAATTGGAAAGCCTGGACTTTAAAGAGACTGTGGCCTGTGTGTTCTCAGAGTAGTCAGATAGAAAACACAGACTTCATCTTGTTAGGGTTCCGTACCAAAATGGGAAAACGGAACCCTTTCGGTGAGACTCAGTCTGTCTGTCTGTCTGTCACAGCTGGATTATCTCAAGAACTACTAATGCTATCAACTTGAAATTTGGAATAGTTTTAGATGACGTTTGCCTAACTATTTTGCAAATAAGAAAGAAATAAAAATGTATGTATATTTTTGCAACAGGGGCTGAAAAATTCGAAGTGGGGCTACTAAGGCATGTGGGGTATCATATGAAAGAGCGCAGTTTGCACATTCTCAAATATTTTTTCTTTTTTTTTCAGGCCGCACAGTTTTCGACTTTTGATGAAAAATGTAAGAAAAAATACCGTTCCCGTTCTCCGAAGTTTGCAAAGTGAAAAATCTGAAATTATTCTATGTGATAGAAGTTTATGTAAAGATTACAGGAAAAAGAAAACGAAGTCTCTAAATAGCACACTTTTTCAGAAATCATCCCACTATCGGTAAAGAGATGGTGCTGACATAAAACTGCAATATTCTACACCACAGTGCACGGTGTTAAAATTCTTTGATGAATATAGGCCTTGCCGATGAAAAATGAAAAACATGATGGTACGGAACCCTCGGTGCGCGAGTCCGACACGCTCTTGCACGTTTTTTTTTTAAATTGATTGACATGTAAAATTGTTTGTACAAACCTACTTACAGAAATAAAATAATTTATATAGGCTTTCTGTACAATGAGAGGTCAGCTTATGCTGGCATTGTATAGGTTGACAAGTCGTCGGTAAACTGTACCTAAAGGTTACAGGACATTGTCGTCATTACTAGAGGAGCAGCTAATGATGTCGTTCACAATACTTACGACTCGTATACAAGAATAATGTAGTTCGCAAGGATGAGGAAAATGGAGCGCTAGACCCCTCTCTAGCCGCTCCGGGCTAAATAATAACAACCGCAGGAGTTAATAGCAGGTTAAGGGCCTTACAGGAGCTAAACACAAAAATGCAAGTTTTAGAAACAATAATAATATACGATCGACTACAGTAAACAAAATCAGAAAAATATATGATATTCTTCAAGATATATGCTAGGTAGATAGTGTGTTGAAAACCTAATACAACTTATTCTTTTTACAACAAAAACCATATTAATATACATACAATCATTATGATTTTTTGTCAGATTACTCTACAAGCAACATATTAAAACACTAGCCGTCTTATTATAAAACGAGATCTAATTTTAGACCTAGCCTAAACCTTCGAGCCAGTTACTCTATTTTGAAATTTATTCCGACAAACGTAAATTTCTTAATGCAAAATTGACAACTTAGACTCGGGTTTAACGTCAGTTTTTGTAATAAGAACTTTAGCTTCGTCGGATTATAGTTCGAAATTTAAAAATGGCTAGATGGTTTAAACCTGGGTCTAAAGATAAATCTTCTTTTGTAATAAGGCCGTAGTGGTTTAATTTTTTAGTCCAAACAATACATTTTTTGTAAATAGATAATTGCTTCATATTATTTTGCAATAAATTACCAGCGTTGTGTCATCGCGCTTCTCTTTCTTTTCTATGCAGTCTGACAAAGAGCGCGCTTTAGGTCATGTAGTCGCCTTAAGCTAAACTGGCCACGGTCGGTTCGTGGATTGATGAACACCCATTACGTATCGAGAATCCCATTCCGTGTCCCAGCCAGAGAGTATGTTCATTTGTAAAAGCATTAACACCTAAATAGGAGAGAGTTTGTGAATTTTTCATGCCATGCACCATCACCTCGATTCTTCTTCGATTATTCTCAAGTTAAACAAGTACCTATTTAAGTTGTAGCAACATCTACATCGCCATGTGCGAACTACTCATCACAATGACGTCACAAAAGCCTGCATCGCGCAAGCAGAGTTCACCGCACAACTAGCATATAAGTATATGTGACGGAGAAGGTATAGTGTGTCTCGTTATCATCAGCCATATTTTAACTACTGTGGGCGTACTGTAGTGGGTGTGTTGGTTATTGCGCAATAGAAAAACCGTTTGCAATTCAAATCAGATTATAATTTCACGAACACATTAATCTTAGGTACTAGCGAATCACACACTGTAGGTACACAACACAACCAGATACGGAACGCGGGACACATTTCTGAGCACATGTTGTTCGTACGATGTCTAATGTCCAAGCTCCACATCGTTCTGAACTGTCGTCTACTCCCACAAACTCAGGCTAGTTTCTGTCAAGCGCCACCAGATGGCGCTAGCGTTCCGGATAGTCAAACGAATGACCGGATGCGACATAATTGTTATGTATACTCGTAGAACGTCCCGATATCAATCGTCAGGCAGTTGCCCACCAAACACAACCCGCGTCTGGCCGGAAGATCCTCCATTTTCTGTGGAGGTTGAGTGAACTTTACATCCTGTTCCTCGCACAAAGTCATTAATTCGCGAAACTGACAGCCGAAAGCCTCTTTTCTCAAGCCTTTTTATCTAAGGAATATAAAACCTACTTTCCGTCTACTGCACCTGCTCCCATCGATCTCTCACGAAGTACGAACATTAATATAAGTAAGTACATACTAGTATAGGCAAAGACTTTTGTCAAAATGACGTTATGCTCTAAAAATCTCGCGAACGTATGCAGCGAGGCAATTGTTGAACTTTTGAATGGCTTTTCGATTCACATCGTGTGACTACGAACAAAAGAACATTTCTACTTTATGTGAATACTAGCTGACCCTGCAAAGTTCGTACCGTCTGAGAATTTTTTTCGTGGATGTTTCCCATGTTTTAAGAGTTATTCTGCTATTAAGGCAGAGACAAATCCCACAAATCAAAGACCTTAAAAATCAGTTCAGCCGTTCTTGAGATATAAATGGTGTAACTAATGACTTTGTTTTATTTATATAGAAGAAGATAGATTATGAAATTCGAGGTGTTAGCTTAGTAGAACCTAAATCGGACTCAAATAATAACTGGATGTGAGAAGATTGACCTCATATTGTTTCCTAACAATAACCATAAACTGTGTAACGTGTTTTTACAAAATGAAATCAGTTATTGTATTTCGAATTTTATATCGATGTAGGCAAAGATCTTAGCATTGAACTAATCTGTCTTTTTTTAACCGACTTCTAAAAAAGGAGGAGGTTCTCAATTCGGATGTTTGGTTTTTTTTTTAAATGTTTTTCGCGCATAACTTCGTCGCTTGCTAACCGATTTGAAAAATTCTTTTTTTTTTGTAAAGAACTGCATTTCTATAATAGTTAGGTTCTTAATTCAATAACTGGCTTGGCGGTTTAAACGTGATCTAAAGATGACGATGACGTTACAGTCGCCTGTATTCTCCAAAAGGGTGGGCTGAGATATTCAGGTACCTTTTAGGTAGCCATTTTCACAAGTCTGCATGTTTAAAGTCCTTACATCACAGAACATGTAGCCACCTCATATTAATTATAAGACCTTCATACTGTACTCATGTTTTACAAAATAAACATCATCTTATCTAACGTTTCGGATACCTATAATATACCTATAATACTAGCTTCTGCCCGCTACTTCATTCGCGTGGATAACGGGTATCAATAATGTGTTGCTTGCGTGCGTGTCGTGTTGGTACAACTCCTCATTTGAAAATTAAGATTTTTTTTTGTTTTTTTTTTTAGGGCTGAACCCTAATTATTTTTCAAAAATAAAAGTAGCCTAATAAGCCTAGAGTAGTAGTAGCCTTATAACATCAGCCAGTGAAAGTCCCGTCAAAATTGATCCAACCGTTTTCAGTCCTCCGCAAAATTTTTAAATTTGTTTCTTTGTTATAGGTGCCGTAAGTATAATTATACTGTAAATGCATGTATATGATATAAATATATCGTATACAATACATTTAGGCCTGATTTTTCAATCGACCGAAAATTTTTATTCGTGGAATAAAATTGACGTCTGACAGTTTTTGTATGGAAGAACTGTCAAAAATTCAAAATTATTCCTCCGATAAAGTTAACTGGCTTTAAAAAAATCACCCGTAAAGAAAAAAGCCGTTAGACATTGGGTATAAACAGACCCTTCAATTTTATTTATTTGTGTAGACACAGACACGTGTGTGTGTGTGTGTGTGACACGTGTGTGTGTGTAGGTAATGTGTGTGTTGACACACATTACCTAACACACACAACAGCACACATGACAGCTAATATAATAAGTAATAATAATTTAAACAAATATACAGACACTACTTACAAACTTATTGACCATAATGACATAAATATCAAACAATGATCAATTTCATCATCATCATCTGCCTAGCCTTTTCCCAACTATGTTGGGGTCGGCTTCCAGTCTAACCGGATGCAGCTGAATAATTTTACATGGGGTGACTGCCTATATGACCTCCACAAGCCATTTACTGGGTAATACGATACACCTTGGTAAGACTGGTTGTCAGACTTTCGGGCTTCTGACTACCCATAACGACTGACAAAGATCCACGAATAACAACCGGGACCAACAGCTTAACGTGCTTTCCGAAGCACGGAGGGGTCTCGGTATGTAAAGATGATCACCCATCCACAGACCAACCGCGGCAAGCGTAGCTTAACCTGATCGATCGACCTGTGCGGCTGTTATTATTTAGCCGCCCCAGGCCCCTCTTCAAACAATGATCAATTTCGATTATGTAAAATCACAATATAAATCTATGCGGCGTTTTGTCCGCCATTTCTCTATTAGATATTCTGAGTGGAATGCCTTAAGGGCTCCAACATAATACCAGGGTATCATAGCCAGACCCCGATTAACTGTCATTGTCACCTCACTCGATGTTTTTGATAGTCCCGTCCTAAGTAACGTGAGGGATTAGTTTAGGATCCTAATGCCAACTATCCTATGTTAGAACTGGAAGGGTTCAAAACCGGGTGCGGTGACTTGACAAAGACGAATATGTAGAGTAGTTGTTCCTGAATACTAACATACACGTGCCCGTAATAACAAGAATTATTATTATGAACGTATCAATAAACCCTGTAGGTACGTAGGTATATTTTGTTGCTGTCGATCCGTCAGGAATAAAAACAAAAGAAATAGGGTATCAGACCGGAACGAGATAGCTTATAGTGGATAAGACAGAGATTAAAACAGAAGAATAACTTGCAGGGGATCCAGGAGGGGGGTTCAGGGGATCAGACCGGAATAACTTGGAATATTAAATTTGAGTCTATTGTTCACGCTTTTTTTTTTGCGGATGGGAAATCATCTAATGACCCCTCCCGCTCTGGGTGGAGCGGAAGGGAGTGTCAGACTCTTACTGACTAAAACCCACCCGTGTCAAACTCAAACTCAAACCATTTATTTCAATTAAACCATTTACAGGCACTTTTGAATTGTCAAGAAGTCGGTCAGTCAGAAAATATGAAGCCAGTTGCCCATTCCAAAGCGTAGGTACCTATGGAGAAGAACGGGCAAGAAACTCCATGGACACTCTTTTAAATTGTATTTTTACAAAAATATTAGTTACATCATTAGTGTTGAATTTACAATTATATGTGAGAACAATGTGTTCCTTCCTTAGCCCTTTATCTTCCGGGCCAGCGGTAACCCTTTCGGACATTCCCGCTGACCCGGCAGGCTTCGACCCTAAGGGGGGCCCCTCCTCGATGCTGACATCTCTTTGAGGCGCGCGTAGAACACGTACGCGCCGTCCAGCACGGGCCTGGTCCTGATCGGACGGTGAGCTACCCATTACTCTCCGCCCGCAGGCACGCCCGGAGCGTCTCCCGCGGCGGCTGGGACGGGAGGCTGTCTCCCTGAGCCGTCCCGCCACCTCCTCCTAGCATGATTCCTTCGCAGAAGGAGGTGACTGCCTCCCACTCCCTCTCGGCCCGGACCATGGCTTGCACCAGGGCCGCACGCAAAAGGTCGCCGCCGCTGCCGATCGCCTCTACGAGGACACGGCGGTGCCCCGCCCAAGCAGGGCAGACCTCCACCGTGTACTCCACCGTGTCCTCTGGGAGATCCTGGCAATGGTGACACCCGGGCGTTTCCTCCCGCCTGTTGATGTGCAGGAACCTTCCAAAACTTCCGTGTCCGGTGAGGACCTACATCAGGCGGTAGGTGAGGGCGCCGTGGCGCCTCTCTAGCCACTCCTAAAAGAGGGGTCTTATCGCCGCTATCGCGGTGTGCCCTGCGGTGGGTAGCGACAGTCGCTCTTTCACGCTTCACGAAATGGGTCACAATCTATATCTATACCTATACGAATAATAAAACTGAAGAGTTTGTTCGTTTGAACGCGCTAATCTCTTTAACTATTTTACTCGAATTTGAAAAAAATCTATTTGCATTTGATAGCTCAATTCTCGAGGAAGGCTATAGGCTACTTCACATCACGCTAGGACCATGAGGAGCTGATCAAAAACAAAAACCGCCAGAAAGAACGCTGAGAGAAAACGAAGAGATGATGCGACGGGGAGGGTCGCGAGACTAAGAAATTTCACGCGGACGAATTCGCGAGCAGAAGCTAGTAATTTATACAGGGTTATTGGTAAAACATTATCAACCTCTTAAGAGGTCATTGTACTCATCATTATGAACAACTTTTACTATGGGACCAAACCTGAAATCGCGAAAAAAAATCAGCTTTTCCCTACATTTATGTTCGTATAACTCGTCAAAATGTAGGGAACAGCTGATATTTTTTCGCGATTCGAAATGTCTTATTTAGAAAAAGATAACTGGAAATCTCTGTTTCTATGAAAAAATTAAAATCGGTCTAATTTGGCTGTAACACTATTATTGGAAAATGTTCTTTACTAACTTTTTAGACCTTTGTATCTTGCTTATGCGTATGAAGTTTCATTAAAATCGGTTCATTCATTTCGAAAAATAATGGTTTGAAAGTTTGTATGAAATGCCGTACGGCGTAAACGCTCTTAAACAGACTCGAAAATCTGCAAAATAACCTTCAAAGAGAATAGTTCTACGTATAAGTTATACGATAATTCGATAAACAAGCATACTTATACAAAAATCTTAAAGCAAGTTACTAATGACCAAAGCCCCCAAATCAGCCTAATTGATGAGCTGATACATATACATACCTATGTAAACCTGGTACGTGTGAAAAGCTTCCCCATCCTCGCTTGCCGAATCCATACATCGTTCGCTCGAAAGACATTAAGTACCTACCAACGTTTTGCCAACCGGTCTGCCCTGACCCTTATCATTTATTGTTACGATCAGCGGAAGATAAACAGCTGATACCTTCTATTGTTTTCTGATATCCTGGTACATGGAGGCCTTATGGGGTCCATTGATAGTGAGACAAACAAAGCCTTCTTGAATTTGGGTAGGTATATTTGTTAGCAATAAAGGCTTGAATGTGTCTTTAAATAAATTATGTAGATAAACTAATGTATACTAACTAATGTATGTATGTATATGTGTATGTGTACTAATGTATGTAATGTGTGTGTTTTGTTAATTTTGTATTTTGTGTTTCACGAACTGTGTCCAAATAAAGTTTTTTCTTTTTTTTTCTTTCTTTTCTTTCTTTCTATCCTTTTCGAAAGCTGGCGAGGTAATTGCGTACACAACACACAATGTAACAGTAGCAATGGCTTTCGTTTTGACAGTTTGATAACATTTATTGCGACGTTGTTGAGCAGACAATTTTTTCGAACATAATTTTTTCTTCGATCGATTGGGTTAAGCTACGCTTGCCGCGGTTGGTCTGTGGATGGGTGACCATTTTTACATACCGAGACCCCTCCGTGCCTCGGAAAGCACGTTAAGCTGTTAGTCCCGGTTGTCATTCGTGGATCTTTGACAGTCGTTACGGGTAGTCAGAAGCCCGGGAGTCTGATAACCAGTCTTACCAAGGCGTCTGTTCACTCGTCTATCGTATTATCCAATAACTGGGCTGTGGAGGTCAGATAGGCAGTCGCTCCATGTAAAATACTGGTATTCAGCTGCATCCGGTTAGACTGCAAGCCGACCCCAGCATAGTTGGGAAAAAGCAGATGATGATGATGAATTATAGCAAGCAATAGATCAGCAATATACTTCAAAATGATTCAGGTTGTGATTCATACTGTGTTATGCAATTAGGGTACAGTATCCGATGAGCATTTTGGATTAGCATATAAACTTATTACGAAACAGACAGAAAATTAGTCCAATCACAAAGTATGATCCTTATTTTTGTTATTAGTTGAAGTACAAAGCTAGGCAGCGTAACAATATTTAATTTGGGCAAAGAACTAGAAACTAGAACATTTTCTATATTATAAGAAAAATATTCAGCCCACAACCCTCTAAGCAGTAAAGACAAGTAGTTTATTGGCATGAAGATGTCTGTTCAAGATCTAAGCCTTAATAAATTCAAATCATTCATCAAGCTGTGCCAGAAAGCCTTATAGACCGTTAAAGATTATATTGAGGGCAAAAAGGCTTGGGATTGAGCTGCTTCCAATTTTTGCATTTTGAATGTTTTTTTTTTTATATACATATTGACATTAATTAATTTTATATAAACAATGATATTTTGCTTACATTGTAAAGTATTATATTATTTTAATTATTGTGGACTAGCTTCCGCCCGCGACTCCGTCCGCGCGGATGTCGGTCTTCGCGTGGATGGTTTATTTCTCCATTTTGAGTAACTCTGACAATGACATCTTATAAATATCTATTGGACCCAAATACGGCTAAGCCTATATAATAATTAAGGAGATCCCTCTATTGAGCTACTGCTGTTGAGCTCGCGTTCTATAGTAAGTATTTTTTCCATAGTAATTCCGACCTTGATAAGTAGCATGTAGCAGTAAATTACTGACAGTGACGAAAAGTTTGCAATAATAAAAAAGTGATCGTGACAATGCGACAGAAAGTTAATTGAGAGCTTCAGCATACACAACATTGTTAGTGAGCTCGTCCGGAATATGAACATGAAGATTTCTTGGACTGCTCACACGGGAAAGAGCTACGTAAAGTTGCCCGTGTGAAAAACAACTCGCGGTAAGATCTACGCCAGCAACTTCTAGGGTCTGACCTTGAGCCTTATTTATTGTCATGGCGTAACACAAAGCTACAGGAAACTGTATTCTCTTAAATTGAAATGGAAAATTATCCACTACGGGTAATGCAACGTGTGTTCGCGGTTCTACAGAACAACGTCTATGAATAAAACCGAAAAATAAGATATTTTTTTTCTACGTATTTTTCCAGTATAAAAAGTATCCTATTTTATGCCCAGGATAATAAGGTATAATTATACCAAGTTTCATCGAAATCGAACCGTTAGTTTTCACGTGATGCCTGCATATACAGACAGACAGACAGACAGACAGACAGACAGACAGACAGACAAAAATTTTTTTAATCACATATTTGGGTTTGGTATCGATCCAGCAACACCCCCCGCTATTTATTTTTTCAATATTTTCAATGTACAGAATTGACCCTTCTACAGATTTATTATATGTATAGATGTGAAGACAATGTGGGTCTTATTAAACTTTTTTAAATTTTATTATTCTCTCTGTTCTGTTAGTTTTAGTCATGGTCTGGCAGTTTGAGTATTTTATGTGGCCTACCCAAATTTCTTTTCTTTGGTATTGTTCGTCGAATCGTTGAGCTCCTTAAGTTTTGAGTTGAGCTGCACGATTTCTGACAAATGCGTGCACTGACTGGACAGGTCCTCTCAATCTGTGTGGTTCTTTCCTAAAAAGACCATCTCAGACATCGATCTACATGGGCTTCATATAACCAGCCCAAGATTATGTCTGGACTATAAAAGAGACTGTGACCTCTGAGTTTGTTTCGGCCTTTCTTCTCAGAGCAGTCAGATAGGAAACGCCGACAATAAAAAAAAAAATGATTGACGTGTAAAAGTGTTTGTGCAAACCTACTTACAAAAATAAAATCATTTATCATTTGTGCCTCCGATAAATATGCTATCTGCCTTTCTACGAGCTGAGAGGTAAGTTTTTACCTACCTTTAAACATCATCACCATAATTTCAGCCAACAGACGTCCACTGCTGGACATACGCATTTCTCAAGTGTCCTCATCGTCAGGTACTTCTAAACAAGGGCATTAGCAAATAGTTGACAGATAAACTTAAATAAGTATACAAAAAAAAAACAACCGACTTCAAAAAAAATACACTTCTAAGTGAAAAAAATAACTTTCATTTCGGAAGTCGGTGTCTTTGGTTTTGTTTTTTGGAAGTCTGTTGGTCTTTTTTTAGGGTTCCGTACCCAAAGGGTAAAAACGGGATCCTATTACTAAGACTTCGCTGTCTGTCCGTCTGTCCGTCTGTCTGTCTGTCTGTCACCAGGCTGTATCTCAAGAACCGCGATAGCTAGACAGTTGAAATTTTCACACATGATGTATATCTGTTGCCGCTATAACAACAAATACTAAAAACAAAATAAAATAAATATTTAAGGGGGGCTCCCATACAACAAACGCGATTTTTTTGCCCTTTTTTGCTCGATATCAAAAATGGCAACAGGTAGGCACTTGAAATATTCACAAAATACTCAGTTGTATTTTAACTTTAATAATAAATAATAAAATTAAAATAAAATAAATATTTAAGGGGGGCTCCCATACAACAAACATGTTTTTTTCGGCGTTTTTGCCTTGTGGTACGGAACCCTTCGTGTGCGAGTCCGACTCGCACTTGGCCAGTTTTTTTATTTTGTTTTTCATTTTTATTTGTGCTACCTACCGCACATAAATTTGTATACCTTCATATGCTAAGTAAATAACAGTGACAGGAAGTTATTACTTTAACATCATCAACATACAGATTACCTAATCTATACATATAATAAAATTGTAGAAAAGTGGTGTCTGTACAATGGAAATATATTAAAAAAAAGTAGCAGGGGTTGTTATTATATCGATGCCGAACCCGAAATTGTAATTAAATTTTTTTTTGTCTGTTTGTCTGTTTGTCTGTTTGTCTGCTGTGTTTGTGCACGCTAATATCAGAAACGGCTTATTCGATTTAGATGCGGTTTTCACTAATATATTGTAGTAAGCTTCACTTAACATTTAGTGTTTATTTCATGTCAATCGGTTCATAAATAAAAAAGTTATGTCAATTTAAAGAATCACGGCGAACATTTGTTAAGGTATTCTATCAGAGTACGTAAACGCCTCGCGCCTGCGCGTCCGTGGCTATATATACAAGGTGTAACGGAAAGGGAAACCCTAAAGGAGGTGAATAAAGATGAAAAAAAAATTTGGACCTTCCATAGTAATAGCACATCAATGATTTACTACTACTATGGGAGGTCCAAAATTTTTTTCATATTTCGACCTATGTTCTTTGGGGAAATTTGTTCAGTTTCATGAGCACATTCACCTCCTTCAGGGTTGATACCCCCTTTCCGTTACACCTTGTATAAAGCGCGCTGAGAGCCGCGCCGCTGCCATAATTCCGATCCAGCCTGTCCCTTGCTGCCCTCTCCCAGCGACGCCCTAAGCCGAGGTCCGTACCCCACAGGGCGTGCCCTTAGCGTGTAGTCGCTTAGTTTTTAAGTTTATATTGTGTAGTCAAGTTGTGTATTATGCCCTGGCTGGAGGCCTTAATTTATTGAGGCATCCACAGGAAAGCCAGGTTAAGCAGTCGACAACCCCTCAGGTTGAACTGCGAGATGACCATTTCAAAAGAAAACGCGCCGCTGCCGTAAGGATTCAGTTATTCGTAGCGAACGCACGTATCCTGGAGAGTATAGGCGAATAGTTGGATTCGATTATTGCGATTCACTTGAATACTGACTGTTTGCATATTTCATTTATTTATATTTTAGGATTTGTAGATCAGGTTCTTTTTCTTAATTTTCTTTAAAATTTTGTAAGTATTTGGTATAGGTTAGGCGGTTCTTTCCTTGATTTTTGGGTATTTACTTATCTTAATTTTTATTAAGGGTTTTGTAAATAAATATTGTAAGCATTTATTATTGGTTGGGCATTTCTTTCCCTGATTTTCGATATACATACTTATCTTAATTTGTATTTAGGGTTTGTATATAAATATTATAAGTATTTGGTATAGATTAGGCATTTCTTTTCTTGATTTTCTTTATTAAGTATAAGTTCATTAGCTTAGGTTAATAATTATTTTTTCTAGCAATTCTTTTGTTTTATAAAGTTAGTACGTTTGTCTGTGTAGAAGAATAGCACCACCCCTTACTTCCCGTGGGTGTCGTAAAAGGCGACTAAGGGTCTCACCGGAGAATGGGCAGCAGCGTTTTCTATGCATTCCACCACCATACCATACTGCGATCGCCAACCCGCCTGCCAAGCGTGGCGATTATGGCAAACCCCCCCAAAATTGGGTGAGGCCTATGTCCAGCAGTGGACGTCTATCGGCTGAAATGATGATGATAATGACGTTTGGTTTACACGTCTTACCACTTATTACAAAAAAAAATATTTGGACCTCCCATAGTAATAGCACATCAATGATTTACTATTACTATGGGACGTCCAAAATTTTTTTCATATTTCGACCTATGTTCTTTGGGGAAATTTGTTCAGTTTCATGAGCACATTCACCTCCTTCAGGGTTGATAACCCCTTTCCGTTACACCTTGTATAAAGCGCGCTGAGAGCCGCGCCGCTGCCATAATTCCGATCCAGCCTGTCCCTTGCTGCCCTCTCCCAGAGACGCCCTAAGCCGAGGTCCGTACCCCACAGGGGGTGCCCTTAGCGTGTAGTCGCTTAGTTTTTAAGTTTATATTGTGTAGTCAAGTTGTGTATTATGCCCTGGCTGGAGGCCTTAATTTATTGAGGCATCCACAAGAAAGCCAGGTTAAGCAGTCGACAACCCCTCAGGTTGAACTGCGAGATGACCATTTCAAAATAAAACGCGCCGCTGCCGTAAGGATTCAGTTATTTGTAGCGAACGCCCGTATCCTGGAGAGTATAGGCGAATAGTTGGATTCGATTATTGCGATTCACATTCACTTGAATACTGACTGTTTGCATATTTCATTTATTTATATTTTAGGATTTGTAGGTTAGGTTCTTTTTCTTAATTTTCTTTAAAATTTTGTAAGTATTTGGTATAGGCACAGTATAAAGATCATACAGTATTTCGACTTCATACAAACGGACGAAACGCGAGCTATACCTACGCGCCTCGACCTCGGCATGCGCTCGGCATGCAGACAGTCGCGACTGTACCGCAGTGACGAACGGACGGTGTGTTGTTTTTAGGGTTCCGTACCCAAAGGGTAAAAACGGGACCCTATTACTAAGACTTCGCTGTCTGTCCGTCTGTCCGTCTGTCCGTCTGTCCGTCTGTCCGTCTGTCTGTCACCAGGCTGTATCTCAAGAACCGCGATAGCTAGACAGTTGAAATTTTCACAGATGATGTATTTCTGTTGCCGCTATAACAACAAATACTAAAAACAAAATAAAATAAATATTTAAGGGGGGCTCCCATACAACAAACGCGATTTTTTTGCCCTTTTTTGCTCGATATCAAAAATGGTAATAGGTAGGCCCTTGAAATATTCACAAAATACTCAGTTGTATTTTAACTTTAATAATAAATAATAAAATTAAAATAAAATAAATATTTAAGGGGGGCTCCCATACAACAAACATGTTTTTTTCGGCGTTTTTGCCTTGTGGTACGGAACCCTTCGTGTGCGAGTCCGACTCGCACTTGGCCAGTTTTTTTAACATTAACCGCGCGATTTTTTCACTAATAGGTAATAAGTTAAAGTACCTACATATTTATTATGACGAGTAGGCTATATTGTGCTACAATAAGATTATACTATGATTAAGATATACGGACTACACTAAGATTAATTTGTGGAACCAAACATATAAATTGTAAAGTAGCTGCAGGTATCTATAACCATCATCTGCCTAGCCTTTTCCCAACTATGTTGGGGTCGGCTTCCAGTCTAACCGGATGCAGCTGAATACCAGTGTTTTACATGGAGCGACTGACTATCTGACCTCCACAACCCAGTTAGTGGGTAATACGATACCCCTTGGTAAGACTGGTTGTCAGACTTTCGGGCTTCTGACTACCCGTAACGACTGTCAAAGATGCACAAATGACAGCCGGGACCAACGGCTTCACGTGCTTTCCGAGGCACGGAGGGGTCACGGTATGTAAAGATGGTCACCCATCCACAGACCAACCGCGGCAAGCGTAGCTTAACCTGATCGATCGACCTGTGCGGCTGTTATTATTTAGCCACGGGCCCCTCAGGTATCTATAACCAAGTAAAAGATATTCCTTTTTCTGCACCTTGTCCATGTTTCCCAAAACAATTTTTAACTAAGCTTTAAATTAGAATTAGAATGCGGATTTTTTATACTTTAAATTTTAATAATAAAGCATTTCGTACGTCTCAGTCGAGGCGCAAATATTTTTCGGTCGCAGATTTATAAGATTTGTTATTCAAACATAAACATGGTTTTTAATTAAATCTACCAATCAAAAAACAACACGCATTTTTATTAAACACTTCAACAAACATTTTTATAATTCACAAAGTATTTTATTTGTTTATAATATATAAAAAAGTATATTTATTTATTTATTTTATTATTTATGTACACACAGTAAAAAACAATAACAAAACTAAATGGAAACACAAAGTAGGCAAATGTAATTAAAATGCTGGAGGCGGGCAGCCCTATCGCATGTTTACGTACCGCGCGGCTGTAGGCATTTATTTCAAGGTTACGGCCGAGTTACCATACTGTATGATCTTTATACTGTGGTATAGGTTAGGCGGTTCTTTCCTTGATTTTTGGGTATTTACTTATCTTAATTTTTATTTAGGGTTTTGTAAATAAATATTGTAAGCATTTATTATTGGTTGGGCATTTCTTTCCCTGATTTTCGGTATACATACTTATCTTAATTTGTATTTAGGGTTTGTATATAAATATTATAAGTATTTGGTATAGATTAGGCATTTCTTTTCTTGATTTTCTTTATTAAGTATAAGTTCATTAGCTTAGGTTAGTAATTATTTTTTCTAGCAATTCTTTTGTTTTATAAAATTAGTACGTTTGTCTGTGTAGAAGAATAGCACCACCCCTTACTTCCCGTGGGTGTCGTAAAAGGCGACTAAGGGTCTCACCGGAGAATGGGCAGCAGCGTTTTCTATGCATTCCACCACCATACCATACTGCGATCGCCAACCCGCCTGCTAAGCGTGGCGATTATGGAGAACCCCCCCAAAATTGGGGGAGGCCTATGTCCAGCAGTGGACGTCTATCGGTGAAATGATGATGATAATGACGTTTGGTTTACACGTCTTAACACTTATTACTTAAAACTGTGATAATTTTAGACTGTATAATAATCTGTATGTATTTATAATTTAATTGTTTACGATAGTACGTGTTTACTAAATAACTGTGTGTTAAGTATAAGTAGTAAGTACTATTTTATTGTAAGAATGCCTCGAAGAAGATCCAACCTCTCCCAATGTAGCAGAAATGCTAAAAGGATGAGATTAGTTCGATCACAGGAATCTGAGGAAGGTCGTGAGGCAAAAGGCTCTCTGCACCAGGCTAGGTTTCGTGCTGCAGAAACTTCGACTCAGCGAGAATCTCGACTGAGTTCAAATCGTTCTCGAATGATGACAACTCGAAATAGGGAAAACGGGGAACAACAAAAGGCACGTTTATCTGTCGATCGCGAAGCTCACGCGCTATCGCGTGAGTCTGAACTTTTGCTGTCAGGGAAACCCGCCTGAGCTCCCAGAGAGTACGGGCAACAAATGCTCGATTCCAGGAGACACAGGACGAACGGGAAATACGTCTCACTGCCGATCGTGAAGCTCATACACTATCGCGTGAGTCTGAGACTTTCACTGATAGGGAAATTCGTCTGAGTTCTCAGAGGGTTCGGACAGCAAATGTTCGGTCTCAGGAAACACAGGAAGAACGAAAAATACGTCTCACTGCCGATCGTGAAGCTCAAGCACTAGAGTCTGAGACTTTCACTGAAATTCGCCTGAGTTCTCAGAGGATTCGGACAGCAAATGCCCGGTCTGTAGACGGTATATGTAATTCAAAATATGCTGCCCGAAAAGTCACTATTCCACGCGGACGAAGTCGCGGGCACAGCTAGTATATCACTAATTTTGTCATACTGGATATAGAAAAACCTATCGAATAGGTACTGACTGTTATAATTGTACTGGATCCCATCAGTAGCTATAGTCTATAGGTTACTGGGTTCCGCAGTAACTGGAAAAAATACGTATACCTAATTGAAGCATCAGAACTTGACCAAATGTATACGGGACCACCCTATACCCCTTTCAACCAAAAGAGAATATTTCAAATCGATTTGTAAATGACGGAGTTCTGAGGAGGGCCTTATCATCACATCTGGAAAAAAAATTGTCGATTTGATCTCTTCTCCTTATCCTACTGGAGAATGTACTTTCACTTCCATCTGTCTCCCTTAGTTTTATAACACACTCTCACTTGCCAACATGACCTAAAGCGCGGTCACTGTCGGACTGCATAGAAAAGAAAAACTGGCCAAGGGTACCACAAGGCGAAAACGTTGAAAAAAACACGTTGGTTGTATAGGAGCTCCCCTTAAATATTCATTTTATTTTGTTTTTAGTACTTATTTGTTGTTATAGCGGCAACAGAAATACATAATTTGTGAAAATTTCAACTGTCTGGCTATCGCGGTTCTTGAGATACAGCCTGGTGACAGACAGACGGACAGACAGCGAAGTCTTAGTAATAGGGTCCCATTTTTACCCTTTGGGTACGGAACCCTAAAAAAGAAGCGCGATGACACAACGCTGCTAATATATTGCAAAATATGAAGCAATTTTTTAATTCCAAAAAATCTATTGTTGGACTAAAAAATTAAAATACTAGTATTTTAGTATGTTGCGTGTAGAATAATCTGACAAAAAATCAGAATGATTATATGTACGGTTTTTATTGTAAAATGAAAGTTTTTATAGGTATCTTCATGTTTTTTTTTCTATCCTATCAAATTAGTTGTATTATGTTTTCAACACACTATCTACGTAGCATATATCCTGAAGAATACCATATATTTTTCTGATTTTGTTTACTGTAGTCGATCATATACTTTTATTGTTTCTAAAACTTGCGTTTTTTGCGTTTAGGTCCTTTAAGCCTCTTAAGAAGGCGGAAACTGCTCACTTAAGCTCATTATTAATCATTATTATCTCTCATTGTAAACTGGGTTACTAGTGCAGAAAGTGCACAGTCCCTGCAATTGTGAGCAAACTTCGTGTAACTCTGCTAATTGGTCTAGAGTTTCTAATAAACGCTGTCGCCGCTCTAATTGGTCAGCGGTGACAAACACTTTGAATGCAGACGTGGTGGTATTCAATCAATTAGATTCGTAGGGGTGTTAACTTGGGAGAAAACAATATTTTTCTAGGCAATAAAACAGCAGATTGAAAGACAGCTATTATACAACATTATTCTTAGTATAATTATGCGAAACCCGAAACACGTGTCCAGTATTTTTATGTAAAGAATCTATGTACAAAATTTCAAAACTGTATCATGAAAAATCACAAAGTTATAAGCTTGTTAAGTTACCTGTTTCTCCGAACAAAAACATGTTCACCCGCGCCGCTCGCGCCGCGCCGTCTTGCGCTCATTGATAATAGCACCTAGGTACCTAACCGTTTGGCGCGGAGATTGGATAACCTACTTAGTGTCGCTCGGTGTCCAACTTTTAACCTTTTTTAAATATTCTTGGGACAAAATATAACATGGGGTAAAATTATTGGAATCGATTCAGTTACATATTCTGAACAAACTATAATCAGGTTTCGCATATACTAAAAATAACGTTGTATATAGCCATCACGCTGAAAATATTTTCTTGATATTAGAAGACTTTTACATAGGTGTATGTATAGGTAGGTAATTTGCATTCGCGATTTATTTGCCAAATATGTAAACAAATATAAGTTTGTGGAAAAATAATTTTAAATCCTACACAATAAAGTTCAGTTTTCGGCGTTTCCACTCACATCAGCCTTGTAAACGCCACACCGACTTTTCTTAGCCGGATAACCTCATCACAAAACATATTGTGGTTTTGAAGATATTTATTATTATACGTCACTATACACCCCTGTACAACACTTTTGGGTATACATTATCGTAACGTTAAATATAAAGGGTTTCAAGTAACCTAACCGAACCGAACCTCGGGGTGCCCTTCGCTCGCTCTTGCATCCTATGTCGACGTAGCCCTGCTTCGCGGGGCTCCTATTTCTGTGTAAGGGGTTTAAAGTAACCTAACCAAACCGAACCTCGGGGAGCCCTTCGCTCGCTCTTGCATCCTATGTCGACGTAGCCCTGCTTCGCGGGGCTCCTATTTCTGTGTAAGGGGTTTAAAGTAACCTAACCAAACCGAACCTCGGGGTGCCCTTCGCTCGCTCTTGCATCCTATGTCGACCTAGTTCTGTATCCGACGGCATTGTTGTTGTTATGTCACTTAGCGCCACGAGTGTTAAGAATCGGAACTACAACTTGTCAAAGAGGTGGCTAATGTCTCGCTGTATTACATTATGGCCAGCCGTGTTGAATGACGTATGGCGGCGAATACATTCCGGCGGTTTTTTATTCAGCTGCATTCAATCCGGCTAATCGTTGAACCGCCGCATTTCAAAACGGCCCTGATTTTGATAACGGCTAGCCTTAATGTAATACGGCGGATTATACAATCCGACAGTGACATGTACATAACTGGCAAATCAGAAGTGCCTAGCGTCATATCGACATGCAAATTCACCGTGTTCGCTTTTCAATCAATGTGCTAATGTTTTGAATATTGGATCAATTGAAATGAACATTCGGCTGCCCGGGCTTTCGATTTATTTATGAGCTGCGCCCCGCAGTTTCACCCGCATAAGTTTCGATCCCGTGGGAATATAGGGATAAAAAGTAACCTATATTTTAATCCAGGGTGTCAACTACCTCCATATAAAATTGGTCCAGCCGTTTGAGCGTGAAGAAGTAACAAACATATAAACACACACATACACACATGCACTCACAAACTTTCGCCTTTATAATATTAGTGTGATTAATATTTGTTTTGGCGTAGAGGACTTGCTAAAGTATCTGTGAGCGTCATTTGTAGAATAAACGTTTTGAATGCTAAAATTCTGCCTACAAAACTTCTCGCGACTTCAAAATAGAAATTGGAATTTTGTCACGGTATACTGGTTTGCTGTGACATGCCCAATAATCTCTTTATAATCCTGGGCTCCTAGTATACAGAGCAGTATGACCATCCTTCTTGGTCACTGTGATTACAGATCGAATGAGCAATTCTCGTAGTTTTAAGAACGTTCACAGCGATCATAGTCTCAATTTGTCAAAAATACCTCCCTCCAATTTCCCTAAATTTTTGAGAGAGTTGTCCCTAAAAATTGATAATGAAACCCTTTCAGAGAAGTTAAAAGTTGCTGAGACACTAGAAAATTTCTTTACCTATCACCTATATCAGCTAAAGCTCTTCTTAAAGAAAACTTTAATAAGGATATTCCAAGCTTTGAATTCAAGCCCATTTCTGTTGCCACAATTAAAAGAGCATTTAAAATTCTTAACTTAAAAAAACACTAAAGACTTATGGGGGATTTCTGTTAATTCTTGGAGATATTCCTGACACAATTGCCCCTGTCCTAATAGGCATTTAATCAATGTTTAGACAGCGGTACGTTTTACGTACGCTTTTGATACAGTTTTCACCATCATATATAGCATTAGCTTCTATCCGCGAATTCGTCCGCGTGAAATTTCACCCTCCCAACATTCACCCTCTTAGGTTTTCGAAAACCCTTTCTTAGTGGATATCTACTTTTCACAAAGAATATACTCTTCAAACTTCATGTCTCTAGGACCAGCGGTTTAGGCTGTGCGTTGACATATCAGTCAGTCAGGATTTGAATTTTATATGTATAAATATAGATTTATTCCGGAAGGTTTGAGTGTAGAATACATTTAAAATTCGATACATAATATAGGGTAAACAACTCTTAGAGAGGTTAGGAGTTAGAGTCGCAAGTTTAGTACTAAAACATAAAGACGAAATTTAAATCGATGATATTTAAACTCTTAGTCACCGCTAATGAGACGCAATTATTGATTTACTTACTATTGTAATGGGCCAATAACGTACCACACCGGGATTAAGTGGTTAATATACTAAACGTAATCCACGTTTAATATTCAGGACGCGGTATCCACCTTCTCTAACCCCAAGAGATAATATTATAGAGGATAGATAAAAGTGGAATTTATAATCGTTTAATTATGAACACGTATTATTTAGGCGATCTGAATACGAAATGTGTTTGAGGGCTAGTTAAGAAGGTGGTTGATAAACGAAAATGACGATGAAATATGTAAGATTTTGGTACACTGGATATCTGGGTAGAAATGTCTATTTGAAGTTTGAATATAACAAAGACTTTTGAGGTTTCCGTAAGTTTCTGTGTTACTGAAAACAAGGAGACAGTGCACTTTCATTTTTATGTCACATAACATCAGTGGACTCCTTTCTTCGAGAACTTGTAATTTACCACGCCCTTGTAATTTGCCCAGTGCAGGTTGGTAGATAGTTGGTAGTAGTTGGTAGGGCACATGTCTTCGAATTGTTGGTTCTAGGACATGCCGGTTTCTTCACGATGTTTTCCTTCACCGTTTTGAAAGCAGTGGCGATGAAATTACACTAATATTATAAAGGCAAAAGTTTGTGTGTGTGTTCATGTTTGTTACTTCTTCACGCTCAAACGGCTGGACCAATTTTGATAAAATTTGGTATGGAGGTAGCTGACACCCTGGATTAACATATAGGCTACTTTTTATCCCGATATTTCTACGGAATCGACATTTACACGCGGGTGAAACCACGGAGCGCAGCTAGTAATTTACATATTATAGTAAAAAGCCTATCTGAATTCGAACCTACAACCTACAACTCGTAAGTCACGGCAGTCACCATTGGGCCCCCATTGTTTCACCATACTTATTATTCTTAAAATGGAAAGTTCCGTGACAATTGCGCTTATTCGATATTCATTTTTAACATCACGTAACCGAAGGTAGAGAGGAAGGATTCTGCAATCCAGACTTATCGGATAACTGGTTTATCTGTCTGGCTTCCATCCTAACTAACTTACATTCGCGTTTTATGCTTTATGATTCAGAATATCGGTTTTTTGTTAAGAAGATTGGGAGAGAGATCTTGAGGTAGGTGATCACAGGGGTGGTTTTAGTGAGGTAAAAATCCGACACTCCCCGACCTCCCTCCCCGGAGGTCGGGTGCCTTTTAAAGGTTTCCCCCCGACAACAAACAAAAAAATGTAGGTATTACCTACTAAAATATTGATTATAATATCCTAATAAGTCATCATCTGCCTAGCCTTTTCCCAACTATGTTGGGGTCGGCTTCCAGTGTAACCGGATACAGCTGAATACCAGTATTTTACATGGAGCGACTGCCTATCTGACCTCCACAGCCCAGTTCAGGGTAATATATACCCCTTGGTAAGACAGGTTGTCAGACTTTCGGGCTGCTGACTACCCGTCATCATCATCATTTCAGCCGATAGACGTCCACTGCTGGACATAGGCCTCCCCCAATTTTGGGGGGCGTGGCGTGGCGATTATGGCAACCCGGGGGGGGTTGCCATAATCGCCACGCTTGGCAGGCGGGTTGGCGATCGCAGTATGGTATGATGGTGGAATGCATAGAGAACGCTGCTGCCCATTCTCCGGTAAGACCCTTAGTCGCCTTTTACGACACCCACGGGAAGTAAGGGTTGGTGCTATTCTTTAAGTCCGGCACCAAGCAGACAACTACCCATAACGACTGTCAAATATCCACGAATGACAGCCGGGACCCACAGCAATGTCCTAATAAGTATCCTACTAATTATATTATAGATGTGAAAGTTAGTAGGTTTGGATGTTTATTACTCAATTACGCAAAAACGGCTGAACGAGTTTGGATGACATATGGCATATATGTGCCAAATGTCATGAGGAAGCCGCGGACAAAAGCTAGTAGCACATGAGTAGACATTTGTCTACTATATATAGTAGTACATATTTTTGAAAACACAACGCCTCTATGGCAGAAGGCTGTGGTATAACATGCTTTCAATAAACTTATGACGTGAGAGTAAGATATGATCTTTCAGTATACAATTCATTATACACAATGATGACACAAAGATATTGATTTAAGGTGAATGGGTAGTTGAGACCGCGAAATTCAAATTTTTAGATTTAGTTAGATTTCTACTATTAACACTTTTCCATAAAAGTTTGGTGGTTGGTGGTAGAAATGTAACTTAGAAAGATGTATTAATGATTTTAATGATTATAATTCTCTAAATATGTACCTGTTATTGTCGCGAATCATATTTTGATCAAGATACAACCTGACTGACCATTGCAAAAAACGTAAGAAAAATTTAATTTCGCGGTCTACCACTATCCATTCACCTTAAGAAACTGTAAATAAAAAATTGACATTTAATTTACATTTTTGCAATATGTGCCACAAGACATACCTACAATTGTGTGTAGGTTCATACTGCTGTGTTTCGTCGATGCGTGATAGTTCCAGTGCCTTAGGCATCTTCTGGGCACGCTCGTTCCATCATATTCCTCATCAATCGCTTTACATTAGGCGTGATCGAGGTCGAGAGAGCCATGCAGCAATAAAAAAATATAAAAAAACCGGCTTCAAAAGCAGAAACAGCGTAAAAAATCGCCAACGTTTTATCAGCTTTTTTTCGATCTAAAACTGCCCCGGACTGGCTCGCCATGGCCATCTCGCTACCTCGCCACAAAGGAACTAGTCTAAGCTTGTCATCTACAAACTTCGTGTAACAAGAGCACAGTGCCACCCTTTGGGGATATCAAGCAAGCGTGACAGGGAATACTGACAAGACTCGAGGCTGGCTAACACGACCCTAGCTTGAGTCTATTACAGAGTTTAAGGTACCATAGATGTACAGCGTGTTTGTCTATGGTAAGTAAACTCAAATTATGAGAATTATATTGTGTGAACAAGTTCAGTAATACTGGTAATACTTGATTAAACTAAAACTAATAACGAGAGGCCCGTGGCTAAATAATAACAGCCGCACAGGTCGATCGATCAGGTTAAGCTATGCTTGCCGCGGTTGGTCTGTGGATGGGTGAACAAGTGAACATCTTTACATACCGAGACCCCTCCGTGCCTCGGAAAGCACGTTAAGCCGTTGGTCTCGGCTGTCATTCGTGGATCTTTGACAGTCGTTACGGGTAGTCAGAAACCCGAAAGTCTGACAACCAGTCTTACCAAGGGGTATCATATCACCCAGTAACTGGGTTGTGGAGGTCAGATAGGCAGTCGCTCCATGTAAAATACTGGTATTCAGCTGCATACGGTTAGACTGGACGCCGACGTGTTATGCAGATTACAAAAATCTTCTCACTGATAGAAAGCTACGCTAAAACCGAATGCGTTAAGATATGTTTTATGTTAAAACAAGAAACTACACGCTTGTGAAATTGTGGGCTGAAGTTATAAAGTTATATTTCCTTCTCCAAAGGTTAAAATTAGATTTCTAATTTACCCGTGCCTCGCGTGTTACGGATATACCAATTAGCAGCCGAACTTCTTGTTAACAACATTGAAACTTTGTCAAATTAATTAATTGACTTCGAGCAATCAAATACATAATATTCATAACCCTACGTAAAAACTTTGTATTTATAAGCATTCTTCAAATATGCTCCGTTCTTGTCATTTTATTACCAATGAAGAGAGATCAAAAGACTTCGACCTTTTTCAGTTTGAAATGATGAGAGTTTTGAAATCATCTTCTATACTAATATTACAGTCTGTGTGGTGCCGGACTTAAAGAATACCACCACCTCTTACTTCCCGTGGGTGTCGTAAAAGGCGACTAAGGATCGTACCGGAGAATGGGCAGCAGCGTTCTCTATGTATTCCACCATCATACCATACTGCGATCGCCAACCCGCCTGCCAAGCGTGGCGATTATGGCAAACCCTCCCAAAATTGGGGGAGGCCTATGTCCAGCAGTGGACGTCTATCGGCTGAAACGACGACTAATATTACTTGTATAAAGAGGTAAAGTTTGTAAGTTTGTATGTAGGGGGTAATCTCTGGAACTACCAGTCGGATTCGAAAAAATCTTTCTGTATTTGATAGCCCAATTCTTGAGGAAGGCTATAGGCTATTTAACTTCACGCTATGACCCTTAAGAGCCGAGCAAAAAGAAAAAAAGTGAGAAAGAACGCTAAGCAAAAACAAAGTAAGTAATAGCGCGATGCGATGAGATGCGACGACGGGGTGGGGCGGCACAAGAAATTTCACGCGGACGAAGTCGCGGTCAGAAGCTAGTTCATAATATTATAAGTAAAAAAGTTATTTAAAAAAATCAAAAAACCCGACTGCGGTAAAAAACTTAGGTAGGTAAGTTAAAAGAAACTGAAAAGCTAAAAACAAGCCCATTTTAAATTAAATAAAAGTTGGAAGCAGGCGGGACCCACATCATTTTTATTGTATTTTCAAATTCTAATGGGTATGATATAATGAGTATGATATTGAATTTTCACTAACGTCATGTCTTTAGTGACACTCGCCGGACTAAGAGGAATCGATTAACGTGTGAATCATAAAAATCGGCAAAGGCGTTTGGTCTGTATAGTGCTTCAAAGGAACATATAAACATACATACATACATACATACATAGGCTGATGAACACATTACCACTCCTTTGCGTCGCGCAGTCGGGTAAAAAGATATCTACCTCTTTTTATACACGCTCCGTAAGTAGCATGTCTAAACTTGACCAATTAGCCTTGTTATTTTTTTTATTTGAAATGGATTTGCTCTTGACTCTAGTCTGTATGCGTTGGGAAATATTTTTTTATTTGTAATGGGTTTGCTCTTGACTCTAGTCTAGCTCAGAGGTGACAGAGACAAAGTCGACGATGGAGTGAGCTTACCCAAAAGAAGTCTGTTCACTCTTACTTTGAAGAGATTCGAGCTGTATGCGTTGGGAAACATTTTTTTATTTGTAATGGGTTTGCTCTTGACTCTAGTCTAGCTCAGAGGTGACAGAGACAAAGTCGACTATGGAGTGAGCTTACCCAAAAGAAGTCTGTTCACTCTTACTTTGAAGAGATTCGGCTGTATGCGCTGGGAATCATTTTTTTATTTGTAATGGGTTTGCTCTTGACTCTAGTCTAGCTCAGAGGTGACAGAGACAAAGTTGACGATGGAGTGAGCTTACCCAAAAGAAGTCTGTTCACTCTTACTTTGAAGAGATTCGGGTTGTATGCGCTCGGAAACTCAGACGCAAGCAGAGAGTTCAACTCTTTTGCTGTGCGCATTATAAAGGACAATTTGAAACCACTTAATGCGAATTGGTGGTCTAGTTACGTCTCGTCTTGTCTCTTTTTCGCATCCGATATTTACGACATACGATTTTCCTACTTCCAAGTGTCATCTAATTGTACTATAAAGGTATGAGGAACAAGGTGTAAAGTTCACTCATACTCCATAGAAAAGGGAGGATCCTCCGACCAAATGGGTATTGTGTCTGGCGGGCAACTGCCCAATGATTCATGAAGGACCGTTGTATCTATGCCAGTTGCGCGGAAAACTCTGCTTGCGAGATGCAGGATTTTGCGTGACGTCAGTATGACGCGTTGTTCGACATTTTGCTGTTTTCAAAGGTCGAATGTTGGGTAGGTAATCTACCAACGTGTTTTTACATACATTGTTTGAAACACCTACATTATTAAAAAGGGAATGCTTGTTGCTCAATTTAGGCACCCAATTCGAAATCTACAAAAGACTGGAGATGATTGAATGAGTCCTAACTGAACGTGTCTAACAACACGGTGGGTCTATAATAGCTATACTTAGAGCTAGAATATTGATAAATTGCCAGACTACCCACGAGGTTACTAGTCTCGCAATTTGTAAAACGAGACCGGACCAGCTGATATATTCTGTACCTCATGTATTCTGCTGCTGTAGCTGATGTATTCTAGCCTTTCATGCCCATATTATACAGGCTTTTTTTTTTTTTCGTATGGGAAATCATGAAATGACCCCTCCCGCTCTGGGTGGAGCGGAAGGGAGTGTCAGACTCTTACTGACTAAAACCCACCCGTGTTCCTTCCTTAGCCCTTTATGTTCCGGGCCAGCGGTAACCCTTTCGGACAATCCCGCTGACCCGGCAGGCTTCGGCCCTAAGGGCCCCTCCTCGATGCTGACATCTCTTTGAGGCGCGCGTGGAACACGTAGGTACGCGCCGTCCGGCACGGGCCTGGTCCTGATGGGACGGTGAGCTCTGATCGGACGGTGAGCTAGCTATACTTATAGCTAATAATAGGTATGCTTAGAGCTAGAATATTGATAAATTGCCAGACTACCCACTAGAAGACTAGTCTTGCAATTTGTGAAGCGAGGACCAGCTGATATAATCTGTACCTAGGCCTTTCATGTACAGACGCCAGCACATCAACCTACCCGAAACAGTCAAATTTTCCCAATCAACTTTGAACCTTATACTTTAGCGATAAAGTTAAAAATCTATTAAAGAAATTTGACAGATTGTAGTAGCTTGATGTGCTGGCGTCAGTACCTACATATTATATACAGGGACAAACTGCGGGTGGTCACGGATGGTTTCAACAACTGCAGTAACATATATGAGGAGGCTTTATGTAGGGTTAGGGACCTAGAAGAAGAATTAATTCACGCAAATGTCCGTATAAATAAATTACAGAAACTAAAAGAATGTACTCAGGTGAAGGAATCCAATAACTTGTATAATGAATTATTAAACACTAATTGCAACCCCCTTATAACAATAGACCTAACTGAGGATTCCATTTTAAAACATAATAATAGTAGTTATATAATAAGCCAAAATAAAATAAAAAAATATGCAAAGCTAAATAAAATCATAAATAAATGCAATAAATTCAGGAAACAACAAAAACACAGTTCTAATAATATTAAACTAAGAAAAGAACGTGGTTTTCTTATAAATAAATTAAATAACTACCAAATTAAATTAGAAGATAGTAAGAACATTTATGAGATTGACACTCAACGCTTACAGTCTGAAATTCAGGTACTTGAAGAGTCAATACATTCACTTTATACTAAGTATGTGCGGTCTGAAAAACAAATTCAGGAGCATATCCTTGCGGCAAATGAGCTAGTGGACATGTGCAACTCCAATGCAGACAAAGTGGACCCGCTGACTCTCAGCAGCCCTCATTGTTCATTGCAAAGCAAGTCCAATCTTGGCACTCTCCTGACTGAGGCAACGGAGGGCCCGTCCCAGTCAGGAAGTGCTCAGGTCTCTATTCCTCATCTAGACACACCAGATATTGAACAAGGTCCATTACAAGTACTTCAGACTGAAGCTAGTTCTCTCCCTTGTAGTAGTAAAGTTTGTTACTGCTCCCTTATGTTTTCTGATAGTTTTGGGAAAGGATTAGGTAAATTACTTAGCAACAACCTGTGTCATTCTTCTCAAAACTTTTGCATGCCTCAGACTTCCTATAAACAAATAATGTCTTCAATAACTAGGAATGAATATGATCCTAATACCATTATTACTGTACTTGTGGGTAACAGTTTAAATGTTAAAAAAGAAGATATCACTGATAGTGTCACCGACCTATTGAAGTTAAATTGTAAGAAAATAATTTTGTGTGCTTTTCCATAT
Organism: Mesoligia furuncula; assembly: GCA_916614155.1. Classification (NCBI taxonomy): domain Eukaryota; kingdom Metazoa; phylum Arthropoda; class Insecta; order Lepidoptera; family Noctuidae; genus Mesoligia; species Mesoligia furuncula. The sequence continues at coordinate 5,395,525 of OU744810.1, forward strand.
TTTGAGCACTTGTCAAACAGACAAAACAACTACATTCACATGTTAAATAATTACATGCATTTCATAGTTAGTCACTATAGTGACAAGTTTATATTTTTTGATACCAACATTTTTGTTGATAAGTTAAGGTCGACTAGGGATACTGTGTATCTGCCCATTAGTTTTAGACGCCAAATAGCTAGGCTATTAGCACTTATTATTAACCCAGACATAATTAGTATGTCGAAGTCATCCAAAATTAGCACCACAATTAGTAATAGTACTAATGTTAAGGTGGTTAGCTCAGATAATTTAAACTAGTTTGTAAGACAACAGAAGGTACCACTAACAGTATAGTTACCCTTAATAATAACAAAAAGGTATTTTCTAGCACTAAAATAGTGAACTGTAGAAAAGGGGCTAAGCAGAAATCCTTGAAATTATTTCATCAAAATATTCAAGGTTTTTCTTCCAAACAATTGGAAATTGAGTTGTTTTTAGAAAAAACAATGTTTGACATTATTTGTATAACTGAGCATTGGTTAAAAGATTCTGAAATGTTAATTAACTATGACAATTATAGTGTGGCCAGTTGTTTTAATCGAAATTCAATGCTGCGTGGTGGTTCACTAATCCTTATTAAAAGTTGTATTAAATTCAAACCTCGTAGAGACATAGTTGAACTATCTGTTGAACATAGCATTGAACTGTCTTGTGTTGAGCTAGATAAGCATGTTATAGTGTGCGTTTACAGACCCCCTAATTATCAAAACTATTCTATATTTGAGTCAGTAATGGAAGATGTTTTGGCAAAACTTGCAACTGGTAATAAGTCAATCATTATCTGTGGTGACTTTAATATTAATATTTTAGAAAATAATTTAAATACCAGTAGATTATTAAATTTGTTTAAATCGTTCAATTTGTCAAATGTGTTTGTAGAACCAACCCGAACAACTTCGACTACTGCTACATGTATTGATAATGTTTTTTGTTGCTGCGACTATTTAGATAAAGCAGTTGTTAATTATCTCCCTTCTGATCATAGCGGTCAAACTGTAACTTTTGAGTCCAACATGCCAATACAAAAAGTGCAGATACAATCCAGACCAATAACTTCAGTTAATTTAAATAAATTTAATAGCACTTTAATTTGTAAATTAAGTAATCAGAACCTTACAGTAAACAATGTTAATATTTTGTATAATGAATTCTTTTCGGTAGTCCAAACCGAGTTCAATAATTATTTTAAGAAGAACACTAAAAGTATCAGCCCTAAGTTTTTATTTTGTGACTGGGCCACTAATGGACTCAGGAAAAGTAGGGAAAGACTTTTCGAGCTGTATGGCCTTAAGCCTTATATTAACACGGAAACTTTTAATAAGTATGTTGCTACTTACTCTAGAACTTTTAAGAACGCTTGTAAGGCAGCTAAAGCCTTCTACATTAGCAACAAGGTTAAATCAGCGGACAATAAAATAAAGACGGTTTGGAAAATTATAAATAATGAAACGAACAGGAATAAAAAGCATAATTCTGATTACACACTGCAGACGTCAAGCGGTCTCATTTGCGCTAACAAAGAAGTAGCTCAAGAATTTGTAAATTTCTTTACTAGTATCCCACTGAAACCTTAAATTCGTCGCCCTCGCTCGCTTTTGATTTAGTCAGGGCGAACGTTTCAGCCTGCCCGAGTGAATTTAACTTTAGGCATATTAACCCTATAACAGTAATTAAAGCTTTTAAGCAAATTAAGATCAAATTGACTGAAGATCTTTGGGGAATGTCAATTAAGGTCTGTACCTCCATAATTGAGACTATTGCGCCTTACTTAGCCTTAGTATTTAATTCGTGCGTGGATCAAGGAGTCTTCCCCGATTTGATGAAGTACAGTAAGGTAATACCACTCTACAAATCCGGGGACAGTAAAGACACCAATAATTATAGACCCGTATCCGTTTTGCCGGTTTTCAGCAAGGTGTTTGAAAAGATAATGCTTAATCAAATGCTCAATCATTTTAACACGAATAAAATCCTACACGATCAACAGTATGGTTTCACTAAAGGACGTTGTACGACCGACGCCGGTGTAACTTTATTAAAACACATTTTTAAAGCGTGGGAAGAGGCCCAAGACGCCATAGGAATCTTTTGTGACCTCTCCAAGGCATTTGATTGCGTCGATCACGAGACCTTGCTTTTGAAACTTGATCATTACGGACTTGGAAAACTTGCTCTCAGTTTAGTTAGTTCTTATTTAAATGATAGACAACAACAAGTTCAAATAAATGGAGTCAATTCACTTGGTTTAATAGTAAAAATTGGTGTGCCACAAGGCTCGATATTGGGTCCTTTCCTCTTTTTAGTGTATATTAATGATCTACTCCATTTATTAAAAAATCAACCACAAATGGTGTTATTTGCTGATGACACTTCCTTAATTTTTAAGGTAAATAGACGTGCTACAAATTTTGACGACGTAAATAATGCCCTACTGCAGGTCCAAAATTGGTTCACTGCTAATAATTTAGTATTAAATGGAAATAAAACTAAGTGCATAAGATTTTCTTTACCAAATGTCAAGGGTAGTGATTGTGAGATAATATTGAATCAAGAGAAACTAGAATTCGTCGATAAAACTGTTTTCCTAGGGATCACGCTCGACTCAAGGCTACAATGGGGTCCTCATTTAACAACTCTTGCAGGACGGCTAAGTTCAGCAGCTTATGCTGTCAGAAAAATCCGTCAATTTACTGATGAAGATACCGCGAGACTAGTCTATTTTAGTTACTTTCATAGTATCATGTCTTACGGTATTTTGCTTTGGGGACGAGCTGCAGACATCGATTCTATTTTTATTCTGCAGAAAAGAGCCATCAGAGCCATATATAATCTCCGCAGACGCGATTCTCTGAGGGAACTTTTTAAGGAAATTAACATCATGACGGTGCCTTGTCAATATATCTATGAAAGCATCATGTATGTAAGGAAAAATTTACATCTTTTTAGTAAAAGAGGTGATAGACATAATTATAGTACTAGAAAAAGGGACCTTTTGGTTCAACCAGGCTTCAGACTGGCTAAAGTAGATTCATCTTTTATGGGGTACTGTTTAAAATGTTATAATAAAATACCTCCCCACATTCTTCAACTGAATGAGACAAAATTCAAGTCTTGTATAAAACGCACACTATGCAGTCAGGCATATTATAAGTTAGGGGATTACATCACTGATAGGAACGCCTGGCTCAATGCTGGTCCTGCTCCACAACCACAACTAATTGATTAACACTTGAAGATACTGTTGGAGCTGTCGAAGATTGTAAGACTATCTTTGCATTGTATAGACTCGAGTTTCCTTTGTATTGTATAATTGCATAGCACAGATGTGAGTTCTATGTACCCTATAGCTACCATTTACCGAGTATTAATATGTCTTTCATTGACTTGAATGTGCCCTGGCGGCTGATAGTATGTCATGCTCACTCAATTGTCTCGCTGACGGTGGCGTGTGTGTTGGATCATTTAGCTCCCTTCAAAATGGTTGAGCTGAATGGTGCTGATCTATGCGTCATGTTCGTGAACGGGCGCCGTCAGTTGGGGCTAGTCATCTCTTAGCTGCCTCGGTTTATTTTTAATTATTTTATTTTTGATTGTTGTTTTGTTAAGTACTATTTGTTGTACTCTTGACGCTTTTAACGTTTTACGTCTCTTTTTTATTTATTACATCGTTCTCACATTATATAATTTTAAATTCAAAAGTAATGATGTACTAATATTTTTGTAAAACATAATTTAAAAAGAGTGTCCATGGAGTTTCTTGCCCGTTCTTCTCCATAGGTACCTACGCTTTGGAATGGGCAACTAGCTTCATATTTTCTGACTGACCGACTTCTTGACAATTCAAAAGTGCCTGTTAATGGTTTAATTGAAATAAATGCTTTGACTTTGACTTTGACTTTGACTTTGACTATACAGGCTCGCAGAGACTTCGATGCGCAAACTAAAACCATGAATCAGCACATGATTCTGGACCCCCTAGCGTAGACACTTATAGGCGGTTATAAAAAAAAAAACAATGGCACTCCGGGAGTGCCGTCAGAAGTGAAAACAAAACACAAACAGAATACTTTGCCGTCACTCACTGACATTACGGATATATATTAAAACCGACTACATCCCGAGGAGAGCCGAACACATCCGAAGCGGGTATTTTTTTAATCGTCTTATAAGCAAAACACACGCGGTGTCGCTTACGGTAACAGTGGCGCGAGTTCAATGGTTTTTTCCATCTCAAAAAATGCCCAACGCGCCTAAAGAAGTTTTCACTTCAGATAACAGCTGGCTCATAGAAAAGTGCAATTATCTACGCGGTCAAAATGTATGGAAAAACAACTTTTTTTTAAACAAGTGACTAAAAGTTTCATGGTAACAGACTCCGCGTCGCTGTCGCTGCCATAATAACAACACACCGATTTATTATTATCAACATACAACACACCAATATTCCCCAGTGAAAAAGTGTATGATGAACCTACACTAAGAACCTACACTAAGAACCTACACTAAGATCCTACACTAAGAACCTACACTAAAAACGTACACTAAGAACTTACACTAAGAATCTTCACTAAGAACCTACACTAAGAACTTACACTAAGAACCTACACTAAGAACCTACACTAAGAACTTACACTAAGAACCTACACTAAGAACTTACACTAAGAACTTACACTAAGAATCTATACTAAGAATCTACACTAAGATCCTATTGGCGGCGGCAGCAAAAACCTAAATTACGTAGGTACATCATTTTAATTGAATTGAGTTGAACCAATTCCCGTAATTAATAAAAACATAGTGACAATCTCATCTCAGCGACAATGTCAAAAACTTGTTAAAAATGTATGGTAATTAGAGGTGTTTTTGACAGATTGAGACTGAGATCGGACTGTGAACGTTCTTAAAATTACGAGAGTGGCCCCTCTAATTATATAAGGCCCCATTAAAATAGATGGACAAACTTTTAGAAATCATCCAGACCACCAAAATAAGGACGATGGTAAAAAAATATATAAGAAAAAAAATAATCAGCTAACGAAAATACACTAACGTATTATTATTGCAATTTATTATTTTAGGTCAAAATAAAATCACTTTTATAAAGTTTTTTTTTTTGCTTGGATATCTTTAGTTAGATGTACTACTGAGCGCTGTGGTAAAATTTGTCCATCTATTTTAATGGGAAACTGTATAAATACTAGCTGACCAGGCGAACTTCGTACCGCCCCGCCAGCCGCTGTGCCCCTGCTTTTTAAATATCTGATATCTTCTAAGATATTCATTTTAATTATATGCTGTAAAGGGCAATTTTAATCTCCATGAAACGCACAACTTATTTAATGTGTTTAATTGGATAAAGAATAATATTGTATTGTTTAAAACAGCTTGGTAAATAACTTGGTAAATTTTTTTGTAATATGTAAAAGATAAAAATGGGTTCTGTGGGTTATCCTTAGGAGATAAAGATATACTATCGCGAACTTTTTTATTGATATTTTTAAGATATACAATTCCGTAGTACATTAATTTGATATATCTCGTAAGGTTTAGCCAGCGTTTGCAATGTAAGCGCACAAAGATAATGTTTGTTACGACGCGACATCACATTACAAATCTTTGAATTTCTCGGCGTTTCTCTACTAAAATAAGCATGCATTATACATATAAACCTTCCTCTTGAATCATTCTATCTTTTACTGAAAACTGCATTAAAATCCGTTGCGTAGTTTAAAAGATCTCAGTTAACAAGGTAGATAAGACTCTATTTCACACAGTTTATAGAAACTCATTCAGCTCCCCGATTCACTGTTCCAGTAAACGCTAAATAACCTGAATTTATCTGTATCTCAATATTGTTATAGGTATCCAGGTGTTTTCAACCCTTCCACTTGACAAAATCCAATCCTTTGGTCGTGTAAAGGTGGAGCCTTTAGGAGTAGACAGGTTGACCTATTTTTGGCTTCGTAGATGTAGACAACACACTATACATAGTAGATTGAAGAATGAATACAATGTAAATGAGAGCAAGACAGTACATTAGTCGAGCAAACAACTAATGTTTTTTTGTTCTTCTAAAAATATCTATCCAATAACCTATTTTTAGGGCCCGTGGCTAAATAATAACAGGCGCACAGGTCGATCGATCAGGTTAAGCTACGCTTGCCGCGGTTGGTCTGTGGATAGGTGACCATCTTTACATACCGAGACCCCTCCGTGCCTTGGAAAGCACGTTAAGCCATTCGTGGATCTTTGAGGTCGTCGTCGTCGTTTGTCGTTACGGTCCTCTGAAAGAAAGAAAGTCTGACAACCAGTCTTACCAAATGGTATTACCCAGTTACTGGGTTGTGGAGGTCAGATAGGCTCTATGTAAAATACTGGTATTCAGCTGCATCCGGTTAGACTGGAAGCCGACCCCAACATAGTTGGGAAAAGGCTAGGCAGATGATGATGAAAGTATTTTTAGAATGTACTAGCAGTGCCCCGCGGTTTAACCCGCATAAATGTCGATCCCGTGGGAATATCAGGATAAAAAGTATCCTATGTGTTATTTTGATGTATAAGCAATAATCCTGTAAAGGTTCATCAAAATCCGTTCAGTAGTTTTGGTGCGAAAGAATCGGTCGATCGATCCTCACAAACTTTCGCGTTTAAAATAATATTAGTAGGATAGTAGGAAGGATAGGATAGGAAGTGGGATGTAGGATTTCCGTCCATTCCTAAATAAGAAGAAGTTCACCTTTGTACTTTTATTGTGTGCGATTTTTTTAAATAAATAAACTACCCTACTATTCAATTATTCGTCTTGTAATTTTATTTTCCATATATATTTTATTAATCGTAAGAGAGTTTACGCCGTACGGTATTTCATACAAACTTTCAAGCACTTATTTTTCGAAATTAATGACCCGATTTTAATGAAACTTCATACGCAAAAGTAGGATACGAAGGTCTAAAAAGTTAGTAGAGAACATTTTCGAAATGTCTTATTTAAAAAAAGATAACTGGAAATCTCTGTTTCTATGGAAAATTTTAAATCGGTCTAATTTGGCTTTAACACTATTTTTCGAAAATGTTCTCTACTAACTTTTTAGATCTTTGTATCCTGCTTATGCGTATGAAGTTTTATTAAAATCGGTTCATTCATTTCGAAAAATAAGGGCTTGAAAGTTTATATGAAATGCCGAAGAAGAAGAAGAAGAATAAGAAGAAGAAGAAAGAAGAAGAATTTAGAATTTAAGAAGTATTTTGCTATCACAATAATATTATAAAGGCGAAAGTTTGTGAGTGTGTGTGTGTTTATATGTTTGTTACTTCTTCACGCTCAAACGGCTGGACCAATTTTGATAAAAAAAAATATGGAGGTAGCTGACACCCTGGATTAACATATATAGGCTACTTTTTATCCCGATATTCCCACGCAATCGACACTTACGCGGGTGAAACCGCGGGATGCAGCTAGTAATTTCTAAATTCTAAAAAAAGAGAAAGAGCCTTCAGTTCTATTTGTTATAATAATAATAATAAATAAATCATACTTAAAATATATTATAAATAAGTAGGTACAGATACTGTCTGTGTACCTTTATAAATTTTTCTTTATTGAATTTCTTTTGGATTTGAATAGGACTTTCCCTGTTGAATAATTTATAGCACCCTTCCCAAACTCTCGGTTCGAATTCACGACGGCCCACTCGCGACTTTGCACGCTAACCATTGAACTATTGCCTCTTCAAAAAGTACTATACTTATCTGTCACCATATAATTATGAACATCGTAAGTTTATAATCTATTTCCGACCTCCACGCAAGTGAAGCCACGTGCAAAAGCTAGTCCCTATAAACTTTTACGATTACCCAGTCTTTTTTCCAACATAATCAGTCTAAAATCCCACCTGAGCAAATCCGCTGACAGAAACTAGTCTGGCATAATAAACTTAAGTTTTTACGACTCAATCACATCTCGACTGTGTCAAAGAACGGCGCGTCCTTAAGATTAAGCGATTCCTCAGGGGAGGTAGGATAGAATATTAAACTCCTTTGTTACTTTGATCTTTTTTTAAGATGATCAATTAAATTTTTTCCTTTAATTTTAAGGTATTTTTTGCATGTTGAAGTACACCGGGTGGCATGACAGGGAAATAGTAACAAATTAAAAAATAAATATCAGGGTTATTTGAAAAACACCAAAAGCCTCTTAAGAGGTCATTGTACTCATCATTATGAACAACTTTTACTATGGGACCAATTCTGAAATCGCGAAAAAAAAAATCAGCTGTTCCCTACATTTATGTTCGTATAACTAACTCGTCAAAATGTAGGGAACAGCTGATTTTTTTTCGCGATTTCAGTTTTGGTCCCATAGTAAAAGTTGTTCATAATGATGAGTACAATGACCTCTTAACAGGTTTTTGGTGTTTTTCAAATAACCCTGTATATATTAATTATTAAGTCTGACAACCAGTCTTACCAAGGGGTATCATATTACTCAAGTCAGTAAATGGGTTGTGGAGGTCAGATAGGCAGTCGCTCCATGTTCAATACTGGTATTCAGCTGCATCCGGTTAGACTGGAAGCCGACCCCAACATAGTTGGGAAAAGGCTAGGCTGATGATGATGATATTATTAATTATTGCGCAAACTGAAATTTTGAATTCAGCACTTGATTCTAGACCAGGGATAGACAGCGTAGTGAGGGGCCCGTGGCCGATAACAGCTGCACAGGTCGATCGATCAGGTTAAGCTACGCTTGCTGTGGTTGGTCTGTGGATGGGTGACCATCTTCAAAGTCAAAGTCAAATCATTTATTTCAAATAGGCACATTAAAGGCACGTTTGAACGTCAAAAATTACAACAAAATAGAATTAATTCTAGTCGCCCATTCCAAAAGGTAGTTTTCGTATGGAGAAGAATGGGCAAGAAACTCTACCCTACTATTCTTAATCCCTACTCTTCTAAAATGTTTTACAAGGTTTTGTTTACATATTATAATTATATGTGAAGGCCCCTAGAATAAAATTAGTCTACCACAAAATGTAAAAAGAATTAAAAATGAAGCAATGACAGGTATATCAATTATGTAATAGATACATGGTGCTCATATATTTACAAATTATTTACAAATATTTACATACCAAGACCCCTCCGTGCCTCGGAAAACACGTTAAGCCGTTGGTCCTGCGCCTCCAACCACCAACCAACCACCAACTTCCAAATACCGGGCTGTTAGTAAGAAATTCCTAATGGGAAACACATTAACAATTTCCCCTACCTGGGATTCGAACCTAGGACCCTACGGTCAGCAGTCGTGCTTGCGACCACGAGACCAAAGGGCAGTTAAACGAATTACATAGTGAGTAAGTTATGATGCTAAGAGAACACGTTAGTTAACTGTAGTGGTTTTCAGCCTTTCATTAACTACTGAGTGTTTGTTCGTTACCTAGTTATAAACCTACTTACCTACGTATACAGAATGTTATTAAAATCTTGCGCCGACTCGAAATAGGAGGTGCAGCCGACCATATCTAGTCCCTTCGCATGTCACGCGTACCTACAGGGTATGTACCGAAAACAAAAGAATTTCTATTGTGTCTGCTAATTGGACACGCGACGGGTTAAAAAAATATTACTGACGTGTAAAAGTGTTTGTAAACCTACTTACAGAACAGGACCTAAACACAAAAAACGCTAGTTTTAGAAACAATAAAATCGACTACTGTAAACAAAATCAGAAAAATATATGATATTCTTCAGGAAATATGCTAAGTCAGTGAAAACATAATACAACTAATCTGATACGATAGAAAAAATCGTGAAGATACCTCTAAAAACTTTATTTTTACAATGAAAACCCTACTAATATACATACAATCATTCTGTTATTTTGTCAGATTATTCTACAAGCAACGTACTAAAATAGTGTTTTAGTTTTTTAATCCAAACAATTGATTTTTTGTGATTATATCATTGCTTCACATTTTGCAGTAAATTACCAGAGTTATGTCATCGCGCTTCTCTTTCTTTTCTATGCAGTCCGACAGTGACCGCGCTTTAGGTCATGTAAGCCCCTTAATAAAAAAAAGAATTCTATTCATAATCATATTCATTTATTTTCGGTAAGTATCAGAATCGTTTCTTTAAAAAAAAACACAATTTACATTTTTGACCTCGTTACTATTTTATTACATGTAGTATATGTATTTAGGTATAGATAGGTATAATTATGACAAGCGACCCACCCCTACTAAGCGCGGTTTTTGGCAAAACATCGAGGATTATTTATTTCTAACACGTTGAATATTAATTTATTATTACACATAAACCTTCCGCAAGAAATTCTCTCAATGATGTTGAAAACCGCTTCAAAATCCGTTGAGTAGTGTAAAAGAAAAAACGATTTTAATTTAAAATAATTAATAATATTAATTCGATTTTAATTTTGATTTCCGCAAATAAACGCCCGATTCCATTATTTCTCTCAAAGCTGATTTTTCATTAGCCAGATAACTTTTATCTAAACAATAAATCTGACAGTTTGACATATTCTCTATACAAAGGCTGATAAACCCGCAATATTTATTTCTCAGATAAAAATTATCTGACTAAGGGCTGATTTTACCAAAGTCACTTTTACTCATGGAATAAAATTGACGTCTGACAGTTCAAATATGGAAAAACTGTCAAAAAATCACAATTTAATCTCAGGATAAGACTTATTCTAAGTATAAAAGTTTGGTGGAATGCGCCCTTAGTATTGAAAAATCAGCCCTCGTTATAGGATAAAAACAACTTATAATAGTCATGAAAGCTTTAATCCTTATCTGTAAGCAATATTTCAGCAATATTTCAGGCCACAGTGTGACCGTCAGTCCCCCGGTCATTAGGGCGAAGTACCCAATTACGCGCGTGCGCAAATTGCGAGCCATTATTTAATTTCTTTGCGGTGATACGACACTAGTTATCTTAATCACAAATTAGGTGCGAAATGTGTTCTGTCGGGCTGTACAAATTGCTCGTATTACGAAGATAAATTACTTTGAGGAATTACTTACGTTATGATGAGTTTTTACGGAAACCTTTTTTGTTGAGATGATTTCTGAAGGCTAATTCCCAAACGTTTAAAAGTCACAATCTCATTTCAGCGACAATTAATGTTAAAAACTTGACAAAAATGTAGGGAAATTAAATGTAATTTTTGGCAGATTGTGACTAAGATCAGACTGTGAAAGTTCCAAAGATTACTACCTACTAAACGACTACCCGCACTATTGTTTCTCCTTCTCCCTTAATCCATCCAAAGATTGTCTTTAAAAGATCGCTTTTAGCGATAAGACCGCCCACTCTGTCACCCCTTGTAAAATTTCTACGTTTACATCTGTAATTTTTATGGTGTAGGTACTGAATAAAGAGCATTCTATCTATCTATTAATAAAAAGAAAGAAAGAAAAGAAAGAAAGAAAAAGTATTTATTGCGACTCGTACAGGAAGATCACAAACTAAACTAAACAGTCAAATAAAAATCCAAATTATATAAAAAAAGAAAAAGTAACAAAAGGAAAATAAAACAGAAAGTCCTATACGAGGCTAAAAGGCTCCTAACGACGAAACAAAAACAACGAACAACGAATGGCTAATAACGATTATTCATCTACGTATTAAATAAAGAGTCAGGTGTCTAGACAGTTTTTCTCCATATGAAGTACTAGCTCCCGCCCGCGGCTTCGCCCGCGATGTATGTCGATAAAAACTATCCTATGTCATTTCCCGGGATGCAAGCTATGTCTCTGCCAAATTTTATCGGAATCCGTTCAGTGGTTCGGGCGTGAAAAAGTAACATACAGACAGAAAGAGTTACTTTCGAATTTATACTATTAAGTATGGATACTTGGGAACGGGCGACTAACTCAAGTGTTCAACTCTTTTAAATTCTAAAAGTGCCCTGAAAATAGTCTAATTGAAATAAATTACGCTCTGACGTCTTCTTATTTTATCTAGATTGCCAGTTTTAGTACCTGCTTGGTACTTAATATTTTTAAATTGGAACCAGAAAATTGGCTCAAGTCAGCTGTCACCAGAACGCTTGGAAATGGAAATATTAACTCCTTGAACCGACCAGAAACCCCCCTGGTCGGTTCAAATAGTTATTATTCCCGTATTTTTAAGAACGTTCTCATTCTAATTTCAGTCTCAATCTGCGAAAAAATAACCTTTAATTTCTCTACATTTTTGTCAAATTGTTGACATTATTTGCCGTTGAAATGAGATTGCGACTTGAAATTGCACGTTTTTAAGTACAGGAAGCCTTCAGAAATCATCTCAACAAAAAAGGTTTTCGTAAAAAATCATCATAACGTAAGTAATTCCTCAAAGTAATTCATCTTCGTAATACCAGCAATTTGAACAGCCCGACAGAACACATTTCGCACCTAATTTGTGATTAAAACAACTAATGTCATATCACCGTACAAGTACGAGAATTAACCTTTTGGGAAAAATGCGAAATGTACATTTCCAATTAATCTTAGACACGACTAATGATTAAAGAAAACATCGTCAGGAAACCTGGGTTTAATGATCTTAAGTGTCGAAGACGCAGAGAGCTACCGTGGAGACAGATGATTGCTCTTTCTGAAAATAATTTGGTCTCCACTGAGGATCACTTATAAACTGATATAATTTCTGTAGCTTATCTTCAAAAAGAAAATCAATAGTTTAAATTCAAGTTTAGTTCATAACAACTTGCTAATTGTCTAACAAGACAGCGTAAAATCACTATTAATTATTCAAACGTAAAGTAAAACAATACAGGCCAATTACGGCCTTCTAAAACTAAATTATAATAGGCACTGCCATAAAATTAAGAATTCTCCTGGCCAAAACGTTTTAAATACTCTCCAATGTCTTTTTAAATACACAGTCTAAACTTAAACTTTTTTAATAAGCCCTCCCGACGGAAAACCATTGGATTAACTACCGAAGTTTACTCGTAAAACACGAAAAAAGGAATCGTTTGATTGTTCGAACATATCCTCCGAGGAGAGTTATGAATATTAAACTGCACTTACCTGAACGCCGCTGCCGATCGTCCGCCGAATAAAAAAGTAAAAATAAAAAAACACTGGTTTTCAAATATGGAATTGAAAGTTCGGAAAATTGGAGAGCGCGCGCGATGCGTCCGTTCGGCCCTCTGGACTGGCGAAGACTGAACGTTTTGGGAAGTCGGAGGGTTGTTTCAACCCCCCGGTGCAGCGCGTCTGCATGTATGTACTCCTCGCACTGAGGTAATAAAGACCTATTCGTCTAATTTCCGTCGCAGTTTTGACCTTCTTCGCCTTGATTCGGATCGTTTTAGTTGTTTAGTAGATTGGTATTCGTTTCTTCAAATTCCTACTTATTTTTGTGCAACATAAGGTGTATTTTTGTTTGTTGGTTGTATACCTTTTGTGACTTGTGGCATACATACGGCCGGTGCTGATTCACTGGGGTATAGCATTTTGCACCGAAGTACTGTTCATGTTATATTGTGTCTATCTACGGGCTTATAGAGTACCTAACACTCGTCGTGGGGAAATAAGACGATTACGTTAATATTGTTAGTTACTATGTAGATAAGTACACTAAGTGCCTACTTACCACAATAATTTCGAAACAGGTACTTAGAGAATAATACGTATTTCGGTACCTGCTTTACATAATTACATACATGGAAACAGTAGGTATATAATAGGCAACCTTGTGCGTCGTTAGGCACGTGTGTAAAGTTCATCTCGAATATTTGTAACTAGCGTCTGCCCGCGAGTTCGTCCGCGTGAAATTTCTTGTTCCTGTCGCATAGCATTGCCTGCCCGCGGTATTAATTCGTTTGCACTTAGCGTTTTTTCTGACGTTTTTTTATTATTTTTTCTAGGCTCCTAATTGTCCTAGCATGATGTTAAATAGCCTACAGGCTACAGCCTTCCTCAAAATTTGGGCTATCAAATGCAAAAACAGTTTTTCAAATTAGATATGGTAGTTCCAGACGCGCTACGCTTGCCGCGGTTGGTCTGTGGATGGGTGACCATCTTTACATACCGTGACCCCTTCGTGCCTCGGAAAGCACGTTAAGCCGTTGGTCCCGGCTGTCATTCGTGGATCTTTAAAAGTCGTTAATTACGGGTAGTCAGAGGCCCGAAAGTCTGACAACCAGTCTTACCAAGAAGTATCGTATTACCCATTAACTGGGTTGTGGAGGTCAGATAGGCAGTCGCTCCATGTAAAATGGTGGTATTCAGCTGTATCCGGTTAGACTGGAAGCCGACCCCAACATAGTTGGGAAAAGGCTAGGCAGATGCATACATGTTACCTCTTTGTAACATTAGTATAGATGAAAAATAATGTTCTGAAAACTTCCAAAACTTAAAAGACACCATTCAATATTCATTCCTTCTCTGTGCAAAAGGAGGTTATATTTATGTTTTATCTTTATAATATTAGTACTTATAGATGAAAATTAAATGTTCTGAAAACTCGTTTACGTCCAGACACTTTGACTATGCATATAATGGACAAAAAGTAGACAATACAAATGTTGCAAAATTTCTAGGTATAATAATTGACAATGAACTGACATGGAAACCACAAGCCGAGGAGATCTGTAAGAAATTAAGCAAATCTGCAAACATCTATATATATAAAAGAAAGTCGTGTTAGTTATCTTCTATATATATAAAAGAAAGTCGTGTTAGTTACTCCACTTATAACTCAATAACGGCTGAACCGATTTAGCTGAAAATTGGCAGGGAGGTAGTTGAGAGCCAGGAGAAGGACATAGGATACTTTTTTTTTTTTAATACTTTTGTTTACTTATAGGAGTAGGGTAGGAGTAGTGTAGGAGTAGGTTAGGAGTAGGGTAGGAGTAGGGTAGGAGTAGTGTAGGAGTAGAGTAGGAGTAGGGTAGGAGTAGGGTAGGAGTAGTGTAGGAGTAGAGTAGGAGTAGGGTAGAAGTAAGGTAGGAGTAGGGTAGGAGTAATGTAGGAGTAGGTTAGGAGTAGGGTAGGAATAGGGTAGGAGTAGGATAGGAGTAGGGTAGGAGTAGGTTAGGAGTAGGGTGGAAGTAGGGTAGGAGTAGGTTAGGAGTAGGGTAGAAGTAGGGTAGGAGTAGTGTAGGAGTAAGGTAGGAGTGGGGTAGGAGTAGAGTAGGGTAAGGGGTAGGACACCATGCGGACGATGTACCGCCGGGCAGCTAGAAATAATTTATATGGCAAAACAACGTTTACCGGGTCAGCTAGTTTAATATAATTTGACAAAAAAGTTAGTACTGACACAATTATTATAGCAAATATTATCATGGTCTCGTTGCTTCTGTTTTAAGATACGGAGTAGTTTTTTGGGGTAACTGCAGTGAGAGAGAAAGGATCTTCAGAGCCCAAAAATATTGCATTAGATCTATGACTGGAATCAATTCAACAGAGAGCTGCGTTCCTATTTTTAAATCCCTTAACATACTAACCTTTCCATCGCTCTATATTTTGGAAATGGGACTGTTTGTTAAAAGTAATCGAAATTTATTCTGTTCAAATATTGATCACTCAACAAGGCCTACATTAATAAGATTGCAATATAAAAATCTTTCACATACTGGCAAATTTAAAACAGCACTGCTGAAATTAAAAGAGTATTATGCATATGGGACCGATGATTTTCAATAAAATACCTGATGATATAAAAAATTGTATAAGTATTACAGATATTTAAAAAGAAATTATATAAATTGCTACTTGAAAAATGTTATTACACAATTGATGAATTTTTAAATGACAAATCTATATGAATTTTCTTTATATTATTGACTAATTATTAACTTACTATTATTGTCGTTATATTGATTATTGGGTAATTTATTGACCATTTACTGACTAATTATTAACCTGTAATATTGACTTTACATTGTAATATTGACTATTTTATAATTATTCTACTAAAAGAAAAAAACTATTTTGCATGCCTGACGGTAGAATGTACTGGATCCTTCTTTTACTTAACACCATATTTTTGTACCTACATTTTTGCAAATAAATCATTATTTCATTTCACTTTCACAAACTGAAGACACCATTCAATATTCATTCCTTCTCTGAACAAAAAGAGGTATTTATCTTTTAAGACGATCAATTACAGGCTATATTGGATACAATTCACTTCACTAATGTGGTTATGCTGAGATTGCCAATCGGCTGTCAAAACCGTCCGTTCGTTACCACATGTTATACCCATATTGTTATACCTACCCATGTTATTCCCATATTGGGTAACGTTTCAGGGTGATTTTCATTTGTTAAGTGGTAACGGTGGTTGTAAGTAGCTCAGTTATGTTACCGATAACGCCTCGTTTGTTATTAGGGTTCCGTAGTCAACTAGGAACCCTTATAGTTTCGCCATGTCTGTCTGTCTGTCTGTGTCGGCGTACGTGTGCCACGCGCGCCTCAAAGAGATGTCAGCATCGAGGAGGGGCCCCCTTAGGGCCGAAGCCTGCCGGGTCAGCGGGATTGTCCGAAAGGGTTACCGCTGGCCCGGAACATAAAGGGCTAAGGAAGGAACACGGGTGGGTTTTAGTCAGTAAGAGTCTGACACTCCCTTCCGCTCCACCCAGAGCGGGACGGGTCACCAAAATAAAAATAAAAAACCTTTTCAAAAGATCTTCATGTTCAATATTTCACCAAAGTGAAATATTGTGAATAGTGTTGTGAGTGGGTCAAAACCCACTCACAACCAATTGTACACGAAACAGATCTGTGTTCAAGCAGTGCTACTTTGTAGGCCGATAATGCTACAAGTACCAACACAACAAAGGCGTAAAATTGGGGCCAATGCCTCGTGTTCAAGCGTTCTGGTGACAGCTGACTTGAGCCAATTTTCTGACTCTAATTTAAAAAAAAAAACCGGGCAAGAGCGAGTCCGACTCGCACACCGAGGGTTCCGTAACATCCGGGTTTATGCATAAGGTTTATGTTTATGAAATTAAATGTTTTATTTTTGAGTTGATTGTATGAAAGGTAAATTGCGGTTTACGTATTTATGACGTATTAAAAAAAAAACTACTTACTAGATCTCGTTCAAACCAATTTTCGGTGGAAGTTTACATGGTAATGTACATCATATATTTTTTTTAGTTTTATCATTCTCTTATTTTAGAAGTTACAGGGGGTGGACACATTTTACCATTTTGGAAGTGTATCTCGCGCAAACTATTCAGTGTAGAAAAAAATGATATTAGAAACCTCAATATCATTTTTGAAGACCTATCCATAGATACCCCACACGTATAGGCTTGATGAAAACAATTTTTGAGTTTCAGTTCTAAGTATGGGGAACCCCCAAAATTTATTGTTTTTTTTTCTATTTTTGTGTGAAAATCTTAATGCGGTTCACAGAATACATCTACTTGCCAAGTTTCAACAATATAGTTCTTATAGTTTCGGAAAAAAGTGGCTGTGACACACGGACGGACAGACAAACATGACGAATCCATAAGGGTTCCGTTTTTTGCCATTTGGCTGGGAAACCCTAATTTTAAGTACCAAGTAGGTACTAAAACTGGCAATCTAGATAAAGTACGAAGACGTCAGACAGTAATTTATTTCAATTAGACTATTTTCTGGGCACTTTTAGAATTTAAAGGAGTTGAACACTTGAGTTAGTCGCCCGTTCCCAAGTATCCATACTTAATATTATAAATTCGAAAGTAACTCTGTCTGTCTGTCTGTTACCTTTTCACGCCCGAACCACTGAACGGATTCCGATAAAATTTAACAGAGAGATAGATTGCATCCCGGGGAAGGACATAGGATAGTTTTTATCGACATACCTCGCGGGCGAAGCCGCGGGCGGAAGCTAGTAGTTCATATGGAGAAGAACTGTCTAGACACCTGACTCTTTACTTAATATGTAGATGAATAATCGTTAATAATAGATAGATAGAATGCTCTTTATTAAGTTCACCATGAAAGTTACAGATATAAACGTAGATATTTTACAAGGGTGACACAGTGGGCGGTCTTATCGCTAAAAGCGATATTTTAAAGACAATTTTTGGATGGATTAAGGGAAAAGGAGAGACAATATTGCAGGTAGTCTGTGGTGTACCATTTACATACGTTTATGAATGATACTAGCTGCGCCCCGCGGTTTAACCCGCGTAAATGTTGATCCCGTGGGAATATTGGTATAAAAAGTAGCCTATATGTTAATCCAGGGTGTCAGCTACCTCCGTACAAAATTTTATCAAAATTAGTCCAGCCGTTTGAGCGTGAAGAAGTAACAAACATATGAACACACACACACTCACACACACACTCACAAACTTTCGCCTTTATAATATTAGTGTGATTATCTGATCGACACCGAGCTACAGTAAAAAGAGCTATTTTCAGTTATATTTTTTCCCTATACATTTAATACATACATATCTAAAACATAAATGATTTTTCACACCACCTGCTCGAAAATGTCAAATTATATGTCAAGCAACCTTAACCTAAAGTGAGTCATTAGTGGCCGGGGGCACAGCCGGTCAATAATGTTGTACTGGATTTCATTATGACCCGCTGGTCAATAATGTGATTTGAATTTGGAATCTCACATGCTCAGCTAAATTGGCAGTATAGTATGTACTAACAAACACCCTTTGGTGCCAGAAAGAGGAAAGCTATTCTTGAAACCCTTACTACGCGTGGATGATATTCTCGATTTACTACAAAATCATAACGACTGCTTCTTCATATCGTTGCCATGTTTTCGAAGACATAATGTTGTAAGAATAATTAGATAACTACGAACCATTTTTTAAAAGGAATGGAATAACATTAAAACTGGCATTAATAATAACAAATACCGTACCACGCCGTAAAACCGTATTAGTAATTGGCTGTAACATTAGTTAATTTATTTTAAGTAAACTGCGCTAGGATTGCTGTGGATTTTGTGAATAAATAAATAAATAATAAAACCTATCTATACTACAGTCGATTTATCACATTTTATCAAAAATACTCTATTTTCACGAGCGTCTCCAATGACGTTCTAAATTCAAAATGCATACAGCCAATCATCCAAAACCATTCTACCAGCCCTGTATAAAGCTTAGTTTACACAAACGCCACTTCCATGAGAGTGATATCAATAGACACACACGACAAAACCGTAGAAGAACTTTTTTTTTGAAAATCGAATTGATCGTGTCTTGGCTACTTATTGGTAGACGCAATAAAGGCGCGAATTTTCGTACTATGGCTATTATTTTCTCACAGTAGGTGTAAAAAGTAGAGTATCCTCCTCTGGGCTAAAGGTGTCTTTGCCTTGGGCTAGCTTGAATCCCTCGCTGCATTCAGGATTCTTGTATTAACTCCCTCGCTTCGCTCGTGAGTTAAACTCTTAACTCCCTCGCTGCGCTCGGGAGTTAAATCCCGAATCCTTCATTGCGCTCGAGATTCAATATAACGCCCGTGACATAAGACACAACTTTAGCCCCTCGGTGCATAATCTACTATTATTTCTGTACAAGTAGGTTTGTACAAACACTTTTACACGTCAAACATATTTTTTTAAACTAGATGAGATCGGCGTTTCCTTTCTGACTACTCTGAGAAGAAAGCCCGAAACAAACTCAGAGGTCACAGTCTCTTTAAAAGTGCAGACATACTCTTGGTCAGATCATGTGAAGACCATGTAGATTGGTATCTGAAATGGTCTTTTGAGGAAAGAACCACACAAATTGAGAGGACCTATCCAGTCAGTGCACGCATTTGTCAGAAATCGTGCAGCTCAACGGAGCTCAACGATTCGACGAACAATACTAAAGAAAGGACATTTAAAGACAGAAATTTACTATAAACATCTTTAGAAATATACAATAATAATCATGAAATAAGTGCGAAGTAAAAAAAAATGGTGTTTTAAGGCTCCTACAAACAGGCGCGACGCGCGATATAATCGCGCGCGACACAAAGGCACCGCTCGTTGCGCGACTTGCGGTGCCTTTGTGTCGCGCGCGATTTTATCGCGTGTCGCGCCTGTTTGAAGGAGCTTTAAGGAGAGCTAATGGCGGTAACCTACATAATTCTAACCTCAAAAATATTTTTATTTGTAAGTGACCATAACTTTCGTTCATTAGAATGAGGGTATGGTCATTAGCATCAAGGAAGTCACGAGTTTACGACTGTATTTGTTTCTGAACTTTAAACAAATGAAAGACGCTTTAATAAAATATCTGAATAATAAAATAAAATCGAGCATCAGATACTTAATGAGTGAAAAACGTTGGGTCCTGAGGCTGAAATGTTTTTATAGGATAAAGCCATTACTTCCGCTCGTCTGGTCGCACGACTAAAGGTCTCTTTACACGGAGACTTTGTAGTAACTCTAGTTAGACACGGTCGCATTAACGTTAAGGGGCTTGCATGACCTAAAACGCGGTCACTGTCAGACTGCTAGAAAAGAAAGAGAAGCGCGATGACACTGGTAATTTATTGCAAAATATGATGCAATTATTTAAGTACAAAAATCTATTGTTTGGACAAAAAAATTAAAACAGTAGTGTTTTAGTATGTTGCTTGTAGAATAACCTGACAAAAGATCAGAATGAGTATATATATATATATAATAATATGGTTTTTATTGTAAAAAGAGAGTTTTTATAGGTAGTTTCATGTTTTTTTTCTATCGTATCGAATTAGTTGTATTATGTTTTTAACACAGTATCTACCTAGCAAATATCCTGAAGAATATCATATATTTTTCTGATTTTGTTTACTGTAGTCAATCATATACTTTTATTGTTTCTAAAACTCTCGTTTTTTGCGTTTGGGTCCTGTAAGCCCCTTAAGGAAAAAGTTGCAACACTGACTCAATTTTGTATGTTGTCAAGTTTTAGGTGTAAAAAAGATTTAGAAAGTATTCAAATATATCCATTATTATTACTAGGTACTTAATATATTTGAGTGCACTGCAGAGTGATCTATCTATTACTATTATTACGACTATCCTGCTAATACCTACGAGTATTATACATGTGAAAGTTTGTATGTAAAAACGGCTGAACGGATTTGGATGAAATTTCGCACACAGATAGTTTATAAAGTAGATTAACACAGAATACTTTTATCCCGGTTAAGTTCCCATGGGATAATTTGCGACAGACACGCGGGCAAAGCCGCTGACAAAAGCTAGTATTTCATCATTTAAATTGAAACTGCAAAATATTTTGCCAGCTATTTGCGTCGTCGCTTTTTTTTTTTTTGCGGATAGGAAATCATCAAATGACTCCTCCCGCTCTGGGTGGAGCGTCGTCGCTAACTTTCAGAATGTTAATTATTCTCGTTCTCGTGTCAAACTCATGACATCGGTTGTTTTTGTTTTCGGATGGTAGAAATCGGATGAGAGTAGCCGGGGAGCGAGTTTAATGGCATACGATTGGAGAGGGCTATCTATGCCCACCAGTAGACCTCTAGAGGATGACGACTCGCTCAATAAGAGTTAAGGCTCCTTCAAACAGGCACGACATGTGATAAAATCGCGCGCGACACAAACGCACCGCAAGTCGCGCAACGCGCGAGCGGTGCCTTTGTGTCGCGCGCGATTATATCGTGTGTCGCGCCTGTTAGTAGGAGCCTTTAGTTTAGCTTATCAGAGGGAGATAATTATTATATAGTATAGCTTATCAGAGGGGGGGACAATTATTACTTAGTATAGCTTATCAGAGGGGGACAATGATAACTTAGGTCTGCTTATCTGAGGGGAGACAATTCCTGTATTTTTAAGAATCTCCTACAAACATTCGCGACACGCGATATAATCGCGCGCGACACTAAGGGGCCGTCTCCACGAGCGAGAGAATCGCAGCGATATTATCGTTGTGCTACGTATTTCTATACACTCTCTTAGAACGTGTGCCCACACGGCGATATCATCGCGGCGAAAATTTGATGGCGCGGTGAGACTATCGCTGCGATTCTCTCGCTCGTGGAGACGGCCCCAAAGGCACCGCTTGTTGCGTGACTTGCGGTGCCTTTGTGTCGCGCGCGATTTTATCGCGTGTCGCGCCTGTTTGAAGGATCCTTAATTCATTAATATTTTTTTTATTTTTGACATTAATTGTCGCTGAGATGTGATTGTGACGTGAATTTGAACGATTTTGAAATACGAGAATTGGCTTTCAGATATCAAGTCCAGCGATTTATTTTACTGCGTTGTAGTCGCACGACTTAAATGCCCGACTTGTTAAAACAAAAAAGTCGCTGTGTAAATACTCCCCTTACACTACAAGTCTCTGTTTTTCCAGGTCAACGAGCGTCGCACTTTGAAAATGAATTTTCTTAACATTGGGGACTAATTAAACATTTTTTTGTTGTTTGTTTTTTTGTAGAAATAAGTATAAAAACTTGAGAGGCAAATAGGGTGTTTTTTTAACTGACGTTGGAATCAGCTCTTGTGGGGATGCTCGCGAAATTCAATTTTTCTTAAGGTTTTTGCAATTTGCAGGTCAGTTTCTGGTTGTATGTTGATCAAAGTATAATTTGTGACCCTAACAATTAGTATTTACAGCATTAATAATTTATTTATTTATATATACTTTATTGTATACCACAAAAATACATTACATGAAAAAGATACATCAAACACTACAAAATATACAATGGGCGGCCTTATCGCTTTCTGCGATCTCTTCCAGGCAACCTTGGAATGGACAGTGATTTTCCAGGACATAATATGTGGACATAATAATAATCACACTAATATTATAAAGGCGAAAGTTTGTGAGTGTGTGTGTGTTTATGATTGTTACTTCTTCACGTTCTAGCGGCTGGACCAATTTTGATAAAAAATTTGTATGGAGGTAGCTGACACCCTGGATTAACATAATATAGGCTACTTTTTATCCCGATATACCCACGGAATCGACATTTACGCGGATGAAACGGCGGGGCGCAGCTAGTATAATAGAATAATAATAATGTATTTATTCAAAAATTATAAGTAGGTAATGAAAATTAGCACAGTTTTGGTTAAATAAAAATATTATCATCAAAATACAAACAAAACATTAAAATCATCATCAATACAACTCTCTCATCATTTTCCTGCCCTTACCCCAATTTATTTAATCATCATCAATACAACTCTATGTTAGTGCTTGGCCAGACCGGCAGCGCGGGGCGCGGGCGGGGAGCGGCGCGGGTGCGGGAACGCGCACGGGCTGCTTGTCCGCACTGGAGCGTGGCTACGTTCTGCGTGTTGTCGTGTCCAGTGTTTGTCAAAATATAATATGAATAAAGAAAACTTATTTTTACTAGAAATAGGCTCGAAGTAGTTTGAGAACCGCGGCCCCGCGCGGGCCCTCACTGCAGCCACTTGTATGAACGAGCTATGGCGTGAGTTGCCCGCGCGCTCCCCGCGCCAAGCAGCCCGCTCCACTCACCGCCACGTGCCCACTATGGACGCTCCGACGAAGTTCTTATGTTCGAGTACGCCGCGCCGCATGCGCCCCGCGCCCGCGTTTGTTGTCTGGCCAAGCACTTAAAATTTACCAAAAATGTCACTATTTCATGAAATAGGTAGTCATTCAATAGGGTCATGAATGTCTCTAGCAAGTATTAGCGCCAAATACTTATTTGCTAAGTCAAATTCAAATTGTGTAAATACAATATACCTTCATAAATGTTACAGTCGCAAATCATATTATGATCATCATACAACGTGATACTGACCTGATAAATACAAAAAAAAAACTTATGGATATTTGAATTTCGCGAGCTAACCTGGGACTTTCGGCCTAAGCTCGTTTCCTATTATAGCATACTTTGATTCCGTAATTAATGAACATTGATTGAATGAAAGAAACGAAAATGACGAACATACAAAAAATCAAATCTTAAAATTCAATTTCTCTTTATGTAACCCTGGTATTTCGTTTCAAACTTGAGGGAACCGTTGGCCGAAGGTAGTAAAAAAGAAACCCTTCCTTTGGGTCAAAGCTAAATTTTACCTTATTTAATACGTTTTTAAATTTTAATCTGTGAGACATCCTTCTTTGCGCGCAACATTAATGAAGATTGTGGTTAAATGTACCATACTTTCTATAATACCCCAGTACACCACCTTAACAGCTGTTCTAGGGTATACCAACGCCCCTCACACAATTAAACTGAGTTTAATATAGTAATTAAACCTCAGGGGCCTGGGTGACCCTACCAGGGCGCCAGTGACATTAAATCTGTATTAGCTAAGTTTGATTAATAAAGTTCGTTTCCTTAGCGTTTAACGTTTGTCTCAAGTTTTGGGAGGAACGTTAGAACCATACGGTGTGTGAGAGGGGGAAGCGGGAAAGGAGGGAGTCTACCCAGACATCTTTTTGTGTAATGTAACGCAATAAAAGTTTGTTTTTACGTTTCTGTAATTCTTTGTTTCTAATTTCGAGTTAGGTCTTTTGTTTCGCGTTAGAAGCAGAATTGTTTAAGGATTGTTTGGGTGTTTGTTTTGTGTGAAAGGTTGTTGCCAGAATTAATAATAGAAACGGGCAAGGAAGGTTAATGGGGTCGTGAACCTCGAAGTAGGATTTTGATGACGTCACACTATATCGACGCTACAAAGGTAATGTCATTCAGAGGTATGAAGGTTGTTTGGTTGGTTACAACGCATTGTCAATCGTCACGTCACCTTTCACCTCTGATCTCCTGGTAGATACTATCAAAACCGTAGACAGAGTAATCTATAGACTCATGGTATCCGTGTCACCGAAAGGGACAAAAAAATCCGGCAATCTTCATCATACTATCATTTTTACAGCTTATTACACTGCACCTTACCATTTTCACAGGTTGCGCAAATGTACTATTATTGAATTATGCACGAAAAAGATCTTATTTTCCATTTAATCGCGGTGTAACTAGTTTTTATTATTATTTTTCTTTTTTTATTATTTATCCTTTTGATAGATTCTTATTTTGTAAATGTGAGGACTTTGTAGGCCTTATAGACTTTAGATCTGTAGACCATTTTCTATTTTATCAAGTAATTGGTACTTGTTGACAGGCCTGCGCTGTCCTCCCATACCTACTGTAATCTGGAAACATTGTAAAAGCCAATTATTTTTAAAAAGAGTAACCATGGAGTTTCTTGCCGGTTCTTCTCCATAGGAAACGACCAATTGGAACCGTGCACCTAGCTTCTGACGTTTCATAAGTGCCTATGTGGGTTTATGTGAAATAAAACATTTTGATTTTGATTTTTGATTGGTGTATTTTTTATTATTTCATTCATAAACGTCAAACTTGTTGTGCACATTGATGTGCTTAGCCGACACGCAGTAAGGGACAGAAATATTCTTACTCTGTCTCTTTTCTTTGCTTGTGACGTTAATATATTTTTCTTTTTCTTGTGCGAATGAAAAAGAAGATATGCAGCAGTCTATATAGTTTACTCTGTCTACGTTCAAAACATTGCCAGTAAAAAGCGTCAGTAGTCTGGTCACGCGCTTGAGTTTATTTATTGGATTTAAAAATGGCAGCTAGCGGATTACTGAGATTTAAAAGTGGTTTTTATATGTACAGACGCCAGCACATTAAGCTACCCAAAATTGACAAATTTTCCCAATCAACTTTGAACCTTATGATTTAGATATAAAGTTGAAAATCAATTAAAGAAATTTGACAGATTGTAGTAGCTTGATGTGCTGGCGTCAGTACTTTAGTAAGCACCATATTTAACCGTAGATTTATACACTTGTTTTCAGATTTATATACTTCCATGAATTATTTTGATAGTTAGAAATGGCATGGATCCCTACTCAAGCTTATCCTCTATTAACAGAACATTTTATTCCCCAGAGTTTCCCGGTCAAGTTGTATAGAAGTCCAACTTAATCTGAATATCTTACGTAATTATGTTTGCCTGGTAAATATGGGTTCTCGGAATCGAAAGACTACCCACGAAGAACACACATACATACCATACATCGTGACATGATAAAGTTTGCAGGGCCCAGGTTATGGGCGGAAGCGTATTTAGTTGGACCAAAATAAATACACTTCGTTATTATGTATTTTACAGTGTTGAAGCAATCTAGCAACTACCAAAAACAATCCATGGCTAATGACTAACTAGCAAGGGATCCAGGGGGGGGGGGGGGGGTTGGTCAGGGGATCAGGAGTCCTAAAAAGGCCACTTTGGAGAATGATAAAAGGATAACATGGCGCACAACGTAATATGGCGAAGACTACTTTACTTTACTTTGTTTTACTTTTTTTTGCTGCACTACGTAGGTATAATCAAAGAGATTGGGATTGGATTTGGTTCGGATTGATTGGTATTTTAGCACAGACAAAAAAAAAATAACTGAAAAATGCTTCACCAATGGGATTTGATACGATTAACTTAACGGTTAACTGTCCATTATGTTATCCTTTTGTGATTCTGCCAAAGTGACCTTTTTAGGCCCCCTGACCGGAATAACTCATCAATACTGACTACAGTGACGTATAGCAATTCAACGTATTTTCTGGAAAGCGTTTTCAAGCACACAACGAGTTCAGTGTTACATATATTATACAAGTTTATACATAATCAGCCTATAATGTTCCCACTGCTGGGACACAGGCCTCCTCTCGGTGAGAGGGAATTAATAATACAGTATTATTAATTTTATATTTCATGACTTTACATATCGCGGGACCATAGGGTCCCGGTCCTTTGGAAGGCGTACTAGGGGCCGAAACCAACTCGCAGAGGCCCCTTAGGAAATTTTAAAGAAATGCAACATTCTTTTTATCCCGATAGTATCTTTCCGTCTACGCGGGCAAAGCCGCGGGTAAAAACTGGTAAGCTAATACTTTTTATATTATCGGAAGTTCAAAATTGCATATTATCATTTCATTATAACGCATTTTCCGTAAGTTACGTAGGTACCTGTAGTTATAATACGTATACCTACAGTGACAATAAAAAAAACTGGCCAAGTGCGAATCGGACTCGCACACGAAGGGTTCCGTAACACAAGGCAAAATCGCCGAAATCCCCGGATTATTTTTATTCTGTTTTTAGTATTTGCTGTTATAGCGGCAACAGAAATGATGTATTTCTGTTGCCGCTATAACAGCTGTGATTTTTTTTTTCAATTTCAACTGTCTAGCTATCACGGTTCATGAGACTGGTGACAGGTGGACAGACGGACAGTGGACTCTTAGTAATAGGGTCCCGTTTTTACCCTTTGGGTACGGAACCCTAAAAACGGAGTTGCTATTTAGTTAACACTGTCGACAAACAGTCACAATACAATGGTCAGCATTCACATAACTCCTACTGTTCCGGGACCATCGAAGTAACAGATTTTTTCTTGACTCCCACAGGATTTTAAGAACCCCATAAAAGCGTCTTTAGAGGAAATAAAACAACAACAAACTCCTAACAAACCTCCATCTTTTTGGTGGGCTTAGTAAACAGGTACCAGGATAACATAAACATAAAGAGATAGGCATAAGTCTTGGACCACACTGTAAAGAAGACACACATACAGTGGTCACACCGCTGCAAGTCAGGCGATGTCCCGCGGGAGGTAGCTAACGACTTTACTCGTTCACTTATTCACTAAACTCCCAAGGCGCGGATCTTCAGGCTCTTTTTATCAAACTTCGGACGTCTACCTAAAGATTCATGTGTCTGGTATGTGGCTTGATGTGCTACAGTCTGGCTGCGTCTCCTGAATATAGAAGTAGAGAAGATAGGTTTCGATTGGAAATAATTTGAGAATTTGTCATCTATACATATAATAAAATTGTAGAAAAGTGGTGTCTGTACAATGGAAATATATTAAAAAAAAGTAGCAGGGGTTGTTATTATATCGATGCCGAACCCGAAAATGTAATTAAATTTTTTTTTGTCTGTTTATCTGTTTGTCTGTTTGTCTGCTGTGTTTGTGCACGCTAATATCAGAAACGGCTTATTCGATTTAGATGCGGTTTTCACTAATATATTGTAGTAAGCTTCACTTAACATTTAGTGTTTATTTCATGTCAATCGGTTCATAAATAAAAAAGTTATGTCAATTTAAAGAATCACGGCGAACATTTGTTAAGGTATTCTATCAGAGTACGTAAACGCCTCGCGCCTGCGAGTCCGTCGCTATATATACAAGGTGTAACGGAAAGGGGGTATCAACCCTGAAGGAGGTGAATGAAGATGAAAAAAAAAATTGGACCTCCCATAATAGCACATCAATGATTTACTATTACTATGGGAGGTCCAAATTTTTTTTTATATTTCGACCTATGTTCTTTGGGGAAATTTGTTCAGTTTCATGAGCACATTCACCTCCTTCAGGGTTGATACCCCCTTTCCGTTACACCTTGTATAAAGCGCGCTGAGAGCCGCGCCGCTGCCATAATTCCGATCCAGCCTGTCCCTTGCTGCCCTCTCCCAGCGACGCCCTAAGCCGAGGTCCGTACCCCACAGGGGGTGCCCTTAGCGTGTAGTCGCTTAGTTTTTAAGTTTATATTGTGTAGTTAAGTTGTGTATTATGCCCTGGCCTTAATTTATTGAGGCATCCACAGGAAAGCCAGGTTAAGCAGTCGACAACCCCTCAGGTTAAACTGCGAGATGACCATTTCAAAAGAAAACGCGCCGCTGCCATAAGGATTCAGTTATTCGTAGCGAACGCACGTATCCTGGAGAGTATAGGCGAATAGTTGGATTCGATTATTGCGATTCACTTGAATACTGACTGTTTGCATATTTCATTTATTTATATTTTAGGGTTTGTAGGTTAGGTTCTTTTTCTTAATTTTCTTTAAAATTTTGTAAGTATTTGGTATAGGTTAGGCGGTTCTTTCCTTGATTATTGGGTATTTACTTATCTTAATTTTTATTTAGGGTTTTGTAAATAAATATTGTAAGCATTTATTATTGGTTAGGCATTTCTTTCCCTGATTTTCGGTATACTTATCTTAATTTGTATTTAGGGTTTGTATATAAATATTATAAGTATTTGGTATAGGTTAGGCATTTCTTTTCTTGATTTTCTTTGTTAAGTATAAGTTCATTAGCTTAGGTTAGTAATTATTTTTTCTAGCAATTCTTTTGTTTTATAAAGTTAGTACGTTTGTCTGTGTAGAAGAATAACACCACCCCTTACTTCCCGTGGGTGTCGTAAAAGGGTCTCACCGGAGAATGGGCAGCAGCGTTCTCTATGCATTCCACCACCATACCATACTGCGATCGCCAACCCGCCTGCCAAGCGTGGCGATTATGGCAAACCCCCCCAAAATTGGGGGAGGCCTATGTCCAGCAGTGGACGTCTATCGGCTGAAATGATGATGATAATGACGTTTGGTTTACACGTCTTAACACTTATTAAAAAAAGGGGATAACACAAGCTCTGCTTAGCTTGGGACTAGACGGCGTTGTGTGATAGTTGTCGAATATATTATTATTATTACTTAAACTGTGATAATTTTAGACTGTATAATAATCTGTAAGTATTTATAATTTAATTGTTTACGATAGTACGTGTTTACTAAATAACTGTGTGTTAAGTAGTAAGTACTATTTTATTGTAAGAATGCCTCGAAGAAGATCCAACCTCTCCCAATGTAGCAGAAATGCTAAAAGGATGAGATTAGTTCGATCACAGGAATCTGAGGAAGGTCGTGAGGCAAAAGGCTCTCTGCACCAGGCTAGGTTTCGTGCTGCAGAAACTTCGACTCAGCGAGAATCTCGACTGAGTTCAAATCGTTCTCGAATGATGACAACTCGAAATAGGGAAAACGGGGAACAACGAAAGGCACGTTTATCTGTCGATCGCGAAGCTCACGCGCTATCGCGTGAGTCTGAGACTTTTGCTGTCAGGGAAATCCGCCTGAGCTCCCAGAGAGTACGGACAACAAATGCTCGATTCCAGGAGACACAGGACGAACGGGAAATACGTCTCACTGCCGATCGTGAAGCTCATACACTATCGCGTGAGTCTGAGACTTTCACTGATAGGGAAATTCGTCTGAGTTCTCAGAGGGTTCGGACAGCAAATGTTCGGTCTCAGGAAACACAGGAAGAACGAGAAATACGTCTCACTGCCGATCGTGAAGCTCAAGCACTAGAGTCTGAGACTTTCACTGAAATTCGCCTGAGTTCTCAGAGGGTTCGGACAGCAAATGCCCGGTCTGTAGACGGTATATGTAATTCAAAATATGCTGCCCGAAAAGTCACTATTCCACGCGGACGAAGTCGCGGGCACAGCTAGTCTTTAAATATAAAAGAAAGTCGTGTTAGTTACACTATTTATAACTCAAGAAGGGTTGAACCGATATGGCTGAAAATTGGTGGGGAGGTAGCTTAGAACCAGGAGATGGGCATAGTATACTTTTTAACCGTTTTTTTTTCTTATAGGAGTAGGGTGGGCGTAGTGTAGGAATAGGGCAGAAGTAGGGTAAGAGTGGTAGGAGTAGGGTAGAAGTAGGTTAGGAGTAGGGTAGAAGTAGGGTAGGAGTAGCGCAGGAGTAGGGTAGGAGTAGGGTAGGAGTAGGGTAGGAGTAGAGAAGGGTAGGAGTAGGGTAGAAGTAGGGTAGGGGTAGGGTGGAGGCTGCGGAAAGGGAGAGGGAGATCTCGTCCACTCACCCTGCCCGCAGCAGGCGCACCGGGCGTCGGCGGAGGGCGGACAACGCCCTCTTCCAGCCCCCCTAAATGGGTCCAGGGGCGACGGACTCGGGGACGTCCGCCGCCCCCCACACATCAGGACCCGAGGTGGCGGCGCGTAGTGTTCCACGCGCGCCCCTCTTAGACGTCACGGGGGGAGACAAACACCTCACTCCCCCCCCTGACCCGACGAGGCCCGCAGTGGCCCGGGCCGGCACCAGCCGGGGGTTGCGGAAGGATCGAACGTTCCCGCGACCCCTGGCGTAGGTGTGAGATGGAACACCGGGGTGGTTTTTAGTCAGTAAGACTCTGACAGACCCCGTCGCCCGCCCCAGGGCGGCGGACATCCATAAGGATTTTCCACCCCGGAACAAAAAAAAAAAAAAGGGTAGGGGTAGGGTAGGTTGAGGGGTAGGACACAACGCGAACGATGTAGCGCCGGGCAGCTAAAACTAATTTACATGGCAAAACAACGTTTGCCTGGTCAGCTAGTTTTGAATAAAAATAAGCAAGGAAAATAAAGAAGTAGGTTTAACACGGGGTTAGGTAACACAATGTCTCATCATCATCATTTCAGCCGAAAACCGTCCACTGCTGGACATGGGCCGGACCAAGCATCTTGTGGGAGGTCTTCCAACGCTACGTCTTCCAGGACGCGGTCGCCACTCCAGAACCTTTTGGCCCCATCGACCATCTGTTCTGCGAGCAATGTGTCTTGCTCATAAAAAGGTACACAGATACAGAGTGACACTTAATTTAAGCGTGCGAATAGCCTGGTACAAAATAAATGATCAATGACCCCCCCCCATGCTAGGCAAAACCTAAGAAAGACAGAAAAAAAAAATTGAAACCTGTGTTACAGGGGTCATCCATTCTTCTGGCAGGGTCGCCGGTTGTTCGAAAGAGATACGTAGCCCCTGGCACAGGCAACTGAAGGAACACGGGTGGGTTTTAGTCAGTAAAAGTCTGAAACACCCTCCCGCTCCGCCTACAGCGGGAGAAGTTATTTGATAATAACCAACACAAAAAAAAAAAACTAAAGTGGTGGTGAAAAAAAATTCATCCATTCTGGATATTATAATAATTACTTACAAATTAGTAATGTGCACTTTTGTAAAAAATAAACTAGACTAATTCAATTACTTTTGAAGTTAAGAAACGGGGAAAAGAGGGTGAAAAGAGTTTTAATGGATTAATAACAAGGAAAAGGAAGTAACTACATAAGTGCCGGGTGTGTGTGATTGTGTGAGTGTAGCTGTGTATGTGTAAGTGTAGATGTATGAGTAAGTGTACTGTGTAGGTGTGTCTGTGTGAGTGGGTTACCCGATTTGTTTTGTTTAAGTTATGGTTTGAGTAATTCTTCCGTGCCGTCATAGTTTAGGGTTACCAATAATATTCTATTATTCTTGTTTGCATTAAAATCAAAGAATGAATGCTTAATGTGTCGTACAGTTTTTTGTATAACTAGCTTCTGCCCGCGACTTCGTCCGCGTGAAATATCACTGCTGAACATAGAATAGAATAGAATAATCTTTATTATGTACACCATATAAATTACAGACATAAATATATTAACTGTACAAAGGGTGACATAATGGGCGGTCTTATCGCTAAGAGCGATCTTTTAAAGACAACCTTTGGATGGATTAAGGGAAAAGGAGAGACAATACTGCAGGTAGTCTGTGATGGATTAAAAAAGGGAAGGACAGAAAAATACTGACACACACAACAACAACAACAACATACTCCTCTCTTTTCTTGTGCCAATCTCCAGCACACTCCTGTGCCAACCTCATCCTCAACCCGCGAAGGCAACAATATCGTCCGCCCATCGCGCTGCCGTAAATTTTCTACAATACCTGATGGATCAATTCATAAGCATCATCTGCCTAGCCTTTTCCCAACTATGTTGGGGTCGGTTTCCAGTCTAACCGGATGCAGCTGAATAATTCTACATGGGGTGACTGCCTATATGACCTCCACAAGCGATTTACTGGGTAATACGATACCCCTTGGTAAGACTGGTTGTCAGACTTTCGGGTTTCTGACTACCCGTAACGTCTGTCAAAGAACCGCGAATGGCAGCAGGGACCAACGGTTTAACGTGCTTTCCGTGGCACGGAGGGGTCTCGGTATGTAGAGATGCAGATGGTCACCCATCCACAGACCAACCGCGGCAAGCGTAGCTTAACCTGATCGATCGAGCTGTGCGGCTGTTATTATTTAGCCACGGACCTCTCTATTCAAATTCATTCATAAGCACAGGAAATAATTTGACTTTCGACGATCAACCTTCCTTCCTTTTTAACGTCTTCTTTAGAATATTTTATTTTTCATCGTAGGCTGAAAATTTTATTATATTAATTAGGTTAATTCTTGTTACCCCATTTTTACAACTCAAAGAAACTTAAGATGATTTAATTTATTAATGACCAAGAATATCTAATTGGAATAAGATGGTGAAATGAATATTCATTATCTTTTTATTATTTAAATCGAGTTTTGGTTATAAATAGACTCTTGAATGTATCCTCGTTACTTACCTTTTTCTAAAATACCAAGGTGGGCCGATGACGTTGTGAAGGCCGTAGGAAGCCGCTGGAGGTGGGAAGCACAGAATAGTCGAAACGGCGTGTGCTTGGAGGAGGCCTATGTCCAGCAGCGGACGTCTTTCGGCTGAAATGATGTCCACTGCCGGACATAGGCCTCCCCCAAGCACCTCCACTTCACTTCGACCAGTTCTGTGCTTCTCGCATACAACGGGTTCCTGCGGCCTTCACGAGGTCATCGAACCACCATGTGGGAAGCCTTCCAACGCTACGTCTTCCGGTGCGTGGTCGCCCCTCCAAAACCTTTCGACCACATCGGCCATCTGTCCTGCGAGCAATGTGCCCTGCCCACTACCACTTAAGTTTGGCAATTCTTCGGGCTATGTCGGTTACCTTGGTTCTCCTGCGGATCTCCTCATTCCTGACTCGATCACGCAGGGAAACCCCAAGCATAGCCCAAATAATAACATACAGCATAATGCATAATCAGCCTATAACATTCCCACTGCTGGGACACTGGGTAGGCCGCAATCTTCCAGCTGAATTGATCATAATTTTCATCAGTCATTAAAATGATGAATGGGTTATTCGCACATGTTTATTTCGGGTTTGCCAAACTATGTACCTACTCCCTACAAGTTATAACTTTAAAACAGTCAAATCTCTCTATTTTAATGCACAGTTGTGCTTTTAATGTGTGCTCATATTATTCTTTTCTCATCATCATCTGCCTAGCCTTTTCCCAACTATGTTGGGGTCGGCTTCCAGTCTAACCGGATGCAGCTGAATACCAGTATTTTACATGGAGCGACTGCCTATCTGACCTCCACAACCCAGTTACTGGGTAATACGATACCCCTTTGTAAGACTGGTTGTCAGACTTTCGGGCTTCTGACTACCCGTAACAACTGCCAAAGCTCCACGAATGACAGCCGAGACCAACGGCTTAACGTGCTTTCCGAGGCACGGAATTCATGTTATTCTTTTCTATATAAATAAACTAGCTTCTGCCCGCGACTTCGTCCGCGTGGAATTCGTACTTTCCTCTTATAATTTCGAAAATGTATGTTTATGATTTTTATCATTTATTTAGATATAAATAAGTATTCGGGCCAATTTTTTAGTTTATAGCTCAAAGGGATCAGATTTTTCAAATAAACTGTATCCCAGCTTTTTAGCCCCGGAGAGTAATTTTGAAAAATCGTTTGGGATGTGTTCATAACTTGACTCAAAGACCCATACCCATTTTCGAGTTAATGGAAGCAAGCAGTAGAATTTTCCACCTTCGTAGGAGTAAATTTTTGAAAAATCCTAAATCACTTTTTTTAAGTATTTTTTGTTTTAGTAGTACCAAGTTTCGAATTAATCCGACAGCGGGTTAAATATTTTTCTAATCCATCAACTTTGTCACCCCCCAAATCCTCTGTGAGGGATTTTTTAAACTAAAAGTGACAATCTTTATTATTTACTGACCCAAATATTGCCAAGTTTCTAATTTATTAACCAAATGAATTAGATTTTTCATATAAACTGTAGCCCCTCTTTCTATCTCCATAGGGGTGGAATTTCGAAACATAATCTAGATTATTTATACAAATTTTCCAGTTAATCAAGCCTCGTAATAAAATTCTGGCCTGTGAAATTGACTACCCCTCTTCACCCCATTAGCGGTAGATTTTCGAAAAACCCTGAACCACTTTATTATTTATTTTGGTCTTAGATAGGTACTGAGTTTCGAGTTAATTGGACCGCGCATTAAAATTTTTCAATACTAAATTTGACACCCCCAATCTCCCCTTTGGGTTAGTTTAGAATTCCAAAAAAAATCGAGCTTTATAATTATTTGTGCCAAGTTTCAAGTTATTTATTTATTTATTTACATAATCTATGCTAATATTTAAAATTTAGTTTCAAGTCCAAATTTATTTGTACCATTTTTTTTTTGAGTTTATCAAGGCACTCATTCAAATCCCCTTATAAATCGAATTACCACTTTTTGTCCCATCAGGGGTCAATAATTTTCGAAAACCCCATACACTTACTATTAATTCTTCATCTGCCTAGCCTTTTTCCAACTATGTTGGGGTCGGCTTCCAGTCCAACGGGATGCAGCTGAGTACCAGTATTTTACATGAAGCGACTGCCTATCTGACCTCCACAACTCAAATACGATACCCCTTGATAAGACTGGTTGTCAAACTTTCGGGCTTCTGACCACCCCTAGCGACTGTCAAAGATCCACGAATGACATCCGGGACCAACGGCTTAGCGTGCTTTCCGAGGCACGGATAGGTCACGGTATGTAAATATTGACACCTATCTACAGACCAACCGCGGCAAGCGTAGCCTGCGTAACCTGATCGAACGATCTGTGCGGCTGTTATTATTGATTATTTTCTGTCAAAAGTATTAATACTGAGTTTCGAGTAAATCGGACCGCGCGTTAAAATTCTTCCACACAAACTTTAACACCCCAACACAAGGGGTGTTGGGGTGTTTTGATAAACGAATAATGATAAACTTTATTACTTGCTCAGGCAAGTATTCTTGCCAAGTTTATTAACCAAATAAATAAGATTTTTCTTATAAACTGTATCCCCGTTTTTCACCCCCACAGGGGTGGAATTTCGTAAAATTGTTAGGATGTGTTCATTACTCGACACAAAAATTGTTTTCGAGTTAATCAAGCCACGCAGTAAAGTCTTCCCCTATAAAATTAACTTTTCACCCCATTAGGGGTAAATTTTCGAAAAATGATGATACACGTTATTCTTTATTTTCGGTCTTAAGTATAAATACTGAGTTTCGAGTTAATCGGACCACGCATTAAAATTCTTCCATACAAACTTTGACACCCCCCAATCCAGGGGGTAGTTTAGGAAAAAAAAGCCAAACTTCGTAATTTATTTAGATAAGTATTCGTGCCAAGTTTCATGGTTATTAACTCAAGGAATAAGATTTTTCATACAAACAAAATCCCCTCTTTTTACCCCTTAAAGGTTAAATTTCCAAAAACCCCTTCTTAGTGGATATCTACTCTTCACAAAGAACACACCCTCCAAAATTAATTTTTCTACCTAGCAGTACCGACCAGCGTTTTAGGCTGTGCGTTGATATCAGTCAGTCAGGACAAAATTTCATCCCCCTTTTCATCCCCTTAATGGATGAAACTCTAACAACACCGTTGTGTTAGCTTCCAATCATAAGCCTAGATAATAAATTTAGTGATTTTTACGTCGAAAATTAATGACTTTCTATACACAACTTCATCCCCCTTTTTAACCCTTCGGGGGTGGAATTATCAAAAACGCTGAGACACATATAAATTAATTTTCAATTGTCAGCCTAAATACAAAATTAGAAGATCCTAACTTTAAAGCTGTCGGACTTTCATATAAACTTTCATCCCCTATTTTAACCCTTTAGGGGTTGAATTCCCAAAAATCCTTTCTTAGTGGATACTTACTCTTCACAAAGAACACACCTTCTAAGTTTCAAGTCTCTAGGTCCAGCGGTTTGGGCTGTGCGTTGATATATCAGTCAGTCAGTCAATCAGTCAGTCAGGACTTTGAATTTTATATATATAGATTATCAAAGCTGTGTAAGCATTAAAGTTTAATTTACTTTACAAAAGATTTTTTTTTTTTTGCTAGCCTATGCTGTCCCACTGCTGGGCAAAGGCCTCCCCCAAATCCTTCCAGGAACTCAGATTAGTAAAATTTTATTAGTAACACAAACAAAGTACCTACAAATCTACATATTTAGTGCTGGCTAAAAATATTCAAATAAACTACAGCGATACAGGTGGCAGCTACTTATAGGTATGCTTACTCTTTTTGCGTGTGTATGCGTGTCGTAACGCCGCCATTTTGCAAATATGAACGTAAACACTTTACAGCGCTAGTGATGCGACACGTGTCGATAACTTGAACATATCGATATAACTGAAGCTTGAAAGTGCTGTAGTAAAATATGGAGATATGTAACGTTTTAGTATATTAGATGTTGTATGAATAAGTCTTAAGAGGTTGAATGAAAAAATTGTTTGGTTTGAAGACGTAAATCATAAATGGTGCAGTGGTGGAGCTGCTGACTACTTATGTAGAGGGGTTCGATTCCCGCGTACGGACAAAATAACTTATCAATAGTTTTTTTTTTTTCCTTTTTCGGATTTTGTGTGCGCCAGTAAAAGATGAACCGGTTCAAGTTTTTTGCTATGCATAAGCCACCCTAATTGCTTATAGTCAAAGGGAAAATTGCCATAATCAATCAGACGGATCAGTGATCGCAGTTGGTTCAAATCAACAAACTGGATAAAAATAGCCGACCCACTTGACGATAATTCCACGAAATATTACCAAACGATATCTGCTATATTTACTAAGAAACGAGACGATGTTAATGTGTTTACTTAGACCAATTTACAATCAGACAGCGTCTAGACATCAGTATTATCAACATAAAAGGTTCTTTAAAAGCCCTGTGGACCTTGACAGTAATTTGACAGAATAATACGTCGTTACCGCCTCCTTGTACGCAGGGATGATGTTTGAGAGTTTATTTTGACTTACTTTAGTAAGATAAGAATATTTTTTACCTTTTATTTGTGTAAAACGGCGCAATTTGTAGACAAGTAGGGACACTTTGTCATTTTCGTAGCAAGGGCTACGTTCGTAGCGGTGTGCTACGCTTTCTCGTAGCTAATGTCCCTTTGCTACGCCTCCTCGTAGCAGATGTCCCTTTGATTTTTAATGGTTTCGTAGTCAAACAAAGCGAGTTGTCATGAGTATGTGGTTTGGTTTTATAGTAGTAGTAGGTTTGGTAGTTTTTAGGTAGAAGTATGAACGTAAACGAAGCAAAAGGAGTGACTATTTATGGATCATAACAAGTGGCGTTTTGTAGTTTCTGCCGACCTCCATTGGGAGAAGGCGTAAGTTTATGTATGTAGGTATGTATCTAACCTGCATTCGCGATTTATTTGCAAATAATGTAAACAAATATGAGTTTATGGAAAAATTACTTTAAATCCTACACCATAAAGTTCAGTTTACGCTACAACTTCTAACATTTTTATAACTTTTGCAATAGTGCTAGTCATTCTGAAATAAACTTAATTACCATTAAAATAAGTTGATATTAATTGTTTAACTCGAAATAATATCAATTTGAAACAAGTTTAAATAGACTATGTATCGAATTCACTAGAAATCTTTGATTTTTTTGTAGCTTTATTACGGAAGGAGAATTGATCAACAGACTTCCTCACCTCATCTTACCTTCCTGATCTCAGTGCGTTTTAAAGAATTCAGACTATTATTTACTAGGCCTGGCACCTAAAGACTCATTGGTTCTTTGTTTGAACCCGAAAACCATAAAACTATTTCTTCTACCTACATAATA
This sequence comes from Mesoligia furuncula, assembly GCA_916614155.1. Classification (NCBI taxonomy): domain Eukaryota; kingdom Metazoa; phylum Arthropoda; class Insecta; order Lepidoptera; family Noctuidae; genus Mesoligia; species Mesoligia furuncula. The sequence continues at coordinate 5,434,164 of OU744810.1, forward strand.
CCCTAGTACATAGCACAATATTGCTACTACAGTTTACACACTACACGTCACACGTAATCCCAATCTAACCCTAGCAACATACGGCTTAGCGCACACGTTTAATTATTGCTAGGCAATTAACACTACTGATTACAGCGTGGATTTGTGAGTGAAGCACACCCGTATTTAAGTAGAGGTGTTAAATAGAACGGAGATGACGAGAGCGGATCAAAGGAAGAGTATGAAACGGTGTTAAGTATGATAATTGCATGCATCTTTAGAATTACGAAACGAAATTGTTTAACGGGTTAAAGAACTTCGTTTTTTCGCTTGCGGTAGGAGTGAACCTGAAGACATAGTTATGTAATGAAAGTGCGTTATGCCCCCTCTATGCGTCTTCTCTCTCTGACTACATATAATAGAACGAGACAGAGCGAGAGAGAGAGATAGTTTTAGGACCAAATGAAAATCCAAGATGGCGACTGCAAAAGTTTATCAACATTTTTCGTCTTCGGTGTCGTCTTCATGGTTTTCGGGGGTGCGGAAGCCAATAGTGAGGTCAAAATGAAAATCCGAGATCGCGACAACTTTATGAGAGCTTCTAAAAACTTATACAGATGGCTCTGTGTCAAAACGCGTATTTAATTATATCTTTCTCTCTCTCTCGCCCTCTCTCTCTGTGTCTCTTTCTATTACAGTGCGTTAGAGTATCACGTAAGAAACTTCGTTCCTGACCGAACACGTTTTTCTATGTATAGAATATTGTGTAGCGTAATTAGACACACAAATTGAACAAGTGACCAGCGTTATGTTAGTATTAACAGCTAGTGCGTTCAATAAATTAATTCCTGTAAAATCCAGATAATTAGTAGGTACTGTGCCGCACTATTTATGAAATGAGGGGTTGCGTTCTATGCTTGGTATCAGGCTAATAGACCGAGTTCCAAACGTCGAGATACGAAGACGTATGAAGGTTTTCGATATCGGAAGGCGTATTATGGAACTCAAATGGAGGACAGAGCAGGACAACTGAAGGCCAATTCTCGTAACGAGACAGAGCGAGAGAGAGAGATAGTTTTTATGGTTTTCGAGGGCGCTAAAGCCAATAGTGAGGTCCAAATGAAAATCCAAGATAGCGGCTGCAAAAGTTTTTCGATGCAATGCAATTCTCGTAATTTAAAACGTTTATCACTAGATTTTGAATTTTAAATTTTCAATCATCTCGGCGTCAAACAATTTGACTTCATTTCTTTTACTTATAGAGTCTAACGGGCTTCTGCGAATTGGTTCCGACCCCTAGTATGCATACCAAAGATCCGAGGCCCCATGATCCCGATATATGTGAAAAGCAAATTCTATTCAACTAAGTATTAATTGCAAAGATAATAAAGAATTTCATGTTCAGCAGTGAAAATAACTTACTACCTGAAATGATGATATAAACCCCAGACCACATTACCAACAACTTCGCTCAACAACCACAATTTACTATTCCACAACAAAACTTTCCCCAACACTACAAGTATCGTTTGCATAAGGATTTTACGATGTGCTGTGGATGTGTAATACGAGTGAGACGGCGACTTTGCATGCAACGACCCGATTTACAACACCTACAGTTATAGGCATGGCTACCGCTAATATAGGCCACCGCCACTCGTGGGCTGGCTAATCTACATCAAGCTATACTGCGCTATACTCTACACAAACACATAAATAAACTCACACCTTCTTCCATGGGGTCAGTCAGAAACTACCTAGCGAAGGAGGTGGCGAGATGGATGAGGGAGAGAGCCTCCCGTCCCAGCCGCCGCGGGAGACGCTCCGGGCGTCGGGTGCCACGGGACGACTCCGTCCGATCAGGACCAGGCCTGTGCCGGACGGCGCGTACATGTTCCACGCGCGCCTCAAAGAGATGTCAGCAACAGAGAAGGGGCCCGCTGGGGCCGAAGCCTGCCAGGGCAGCGGGATTGTCCGAAAGGGTTACCGCTACCCCGGAACATAAAGGGCTAAGGAAGGAACACGGGTGGGTTTTAGTCAGTAAGAGTCTGAAACTCCCTTCCGCTCCACCCAGATGATTTCCCACCTAAAAAAAAGGGAGAAACTACAGAACGCCACCTGCTACGAACCTTACATACTCCTTTTGCTTGGTTTACGTTCATTCATCTGGTCATACAAGCACGTCGTTTGCGAGTACTACGCACCTGACCTTCCTGAAGAAAGTCACCAATAAGGTCTCTATAATTATGTCCACCTAGGGCGTACCTCCTCCTGGCATTTCCACATCTGCCTTGTAAATACCTATTGTTAGTCACCTTTCATTCATACTCTCAACATGTTCAAACCTTTGAAGCATACTCTTTTCATTCTCTAATTCGCTTTTCATAGAGGAAGCTATCGAAAAGCGCTTCGAAGCGTCAAAGGTCACGCGATTCGTACTTTCTCACTCCTCACTGCGTGCTTTTTCTTCTATCTATTTCACATGCACAATGCACATGTCAGATTGACGCCAAACATGCTGGCTCGTTTATACTGGATGCGGAAGGCGGAGCACTAGTTGTGGTGCAGGGAGAGGCCTACATATGTCCAGCAGACGACGGCTGTTGGCTGAGTTCATTTTTAATTTTGCTTCAAATCAAATCAAATCGTTTATTTGTGATTCACAGGTATAAAGATCTTATAAATAGAATATGTTCATGCCATGATCCGCCACATAGGGCATACAAATTAGACAAAAACTACACAACATATATATACAACTAAACAAAATAAATAGGAAACAAATAGCATTTACTTAATACTAATTATTTTGATATAAAATCACTAACACTGTAATAACAGTTTTCTATCAAGAATTTTGACAATTTATGTTTGAAAATATTCACATTATTAGAATCTCTTATATTTTTTGGAATGCTATTAAATATCTTAGTTGCCATATTAAATACACTTTTTCCATACAGAGTAGTTTTAAATCTCCTACTGATGTTATTGTATAATCTACTTCTATTGCGAGATCCAGATTCTAAAGTAAATAATGTGGGATTTTGTCTTATAAATAGAGCCGATTCTAGAATATAGATAGATGGAACTGTAAGCAAGCCTAATTTTTTGAAATATTCTTTGCAACTGTCAGTCTTTTTCAAGCCACACATAGCACGGATGCATTTCTTTTGACATTTTGCTTCCTCGCTCAGTACACCACGTAGCATAGCTTGATTTTGTTAAGGCACGCTTACATCGCCTACTGCTGAATAGGCGACCGCCGCTCGTAATTATTAGGCTTAAGGTGCCACTAGCCGATATTTTTTCCATACAAATTTCGCGAGGGTATTACTCCACTGTTTGACATTGTTCATCCAACGTTAAACATGATATCGTTTTTCCTTATTATTAATTGTGTCTGTACGGAAACTGAATAATAAAATAAAATGCTGTTAAAAAGTTATGAGCCAACAAAGATTCGTTTTTCTTCTTAATTTTAACGTAACTTTTGGTGAAAAATAAGTAATAAAAGAAGTGTAAAATCGTCAAAATAAAGTTAGTACCGACAAAGCTCAATTATCAAAGCGTTCAATAAACTTTATTTTTAATTGATTTATGCAGTCGTTTTTTCATAAAACTGTATTTTGCAAAAGAATTTCGTATATTTTTACGCACGTTTTAGTTCGGAACGGTATTTGTGTGCGTGCAAACTAGACGTTGTGCGTGTAAACTAGCGTGTAACTGCTCATGACTGATACTATGATACTATCTCTGTCGGACATGATGCCAGGTGAGATAACGTGCTTTTTGGCCATGCCATTTAGGAACTAGTCGCGAGCTCGAACTCGCTCGCGACTAGTTCCACAATGGCATGGCCAAAAAGCACTGATCAACATCAAGCTAAGCTACGCGAAGTGTATTGCGGTGTATTGAGGTGTATGATAGCTCGAACTCAACTCACTGGTGAGTTCGAGCTCTCGACTAGTTCCACCTTAACGTCTGATTTTTATTGTTAGGTAGGCTGAGCTCATTTTTGATTTTGTTCCCTCGTACAGTACTTCTCGCGTAGCATAGCTTGATGTTGATCAGTAACCCTACATCGTCTCCTGCTCACATCGGCGACCGCCGCTCGTATGTATTAAGCTTAACGTCTGATTTTTATTGTTAGGTAGGCTGAGCTCATTTTTGATTTTGTTCCCTCGTACAGTACTTCTCGCGTAGCATAGCTTGATGTTGATCAGTAACCCTACATCGTCTCCTGCTCACATAGGCGACCGCCGCTCGTATGTATTAAGCTTAACGTCTGATTTTTATTGTTAGGTAGGCTGAGCTCATTTTTGATTTTGTTCCCTCGTACAGTACTTCTCGCGTAGCATAGCTTGATGTTGATCAGTAACCCTACATCGTCTCCTGCTCACATAGGCGACCGCCGCTCGTATGTATTAAGCTTAACGTCTGATTTTTATTGTTAGGTAGGCTGAGCTCATTTTTGATTTTGTTCCCTCGTACAGTACTTCTCGCGTAGCATAGCTTGATGTTGATCAGTAACCCTACATCGTCTCCTGCTCACATAGGCGACCGCCGCTCGTATGTATTAAGCTTAACGTCTGATTTTTATTGTTAGGTAGGCTGAGCTCATTTTTGATTTTGTTCCCTCGTACAGTACTTCTCGCGTAGCATAGCTTGATGTTGATCAGTAACCCTACATCGTCTCCTGCTCACATAGGCGACCGCCGCTCGTATGTATTAAGCTTAACGTCTGATTTTTATTGTTAGGTAGGCTGAGCTCATTTTTGATTTTGTTCCCTCGTACAGTACTTCTCGCGTAGCATAGCTTGATGTTGATCAGTAACCCTACATCGTCTCCAGCTCACATCGGCGACCGCCGCTCGTATGTATTAAGCTTAACGTCTGATTTTTATTGTTAGGCGCGGACATTGTATCGTTCGTGTAAGCTGGCGGTATTTCTTCTGACGATAAGAAGGTTGCAGTTCTAATCAAGTTCCTACTCGGTTTTTCTCATTGTAAGAAGGAGTGGGGTGCTTTTTTATTGTTATATTTTGCTGTTCATAAAACGAGATTGCTTCGATACTAGTAATAAATAATCACACTAATATTATAAATTCGAAAGTTTGTGAGTGTGTGTGTGTTTATATGTTTGTTACTTCTTCACGCTCAAACGGCTGGACCAATTTTGATAAAATTTTGTATGGAGTTATATGGTACTTTTTATCCCGATATTCCCACGGGATCGACATTACGAGGGCCCAGCTAATCTATACTAAAAGTAAAGCCGAAGAGTTTGTTTGAACGCGAAAATCTGTGCAATCACTAGTCGGAAAATTCTTTTTGCATTTGATAGCCCAACTCTTCAGGAAGGTTATAAGTTTAACATCGCCCATCGCCATCGGTTTGTGTCACCCTTTGTACAGTTTCTAGATTTATATGTCTGTAATTTATATGGTGTACATAATAAAGAGTATTCTATTCTATTCTATTCTATCGCGTACATACGACCCTAAGGAGCAAAGGCAAATAAGGCAGAAAGAACGCTAAGCGAAAACGAAATCATAGCGCGGGGGGGCGTTGCGATGCTGAGGAGGAACAAGAAATTTCACACGGACAAAGTCGCGGGTAGAAGCTAGTTTATTATACATTAAAGAGCAGTATCCACGAGCCTCACCAGTAGTAAAATAACTTTTTCATCAGCAGTACAACGAGGAAAACTGTTCCACCGTAATACAGTTTAGACTACTTAGTACGGGGAACAGAGTGAATCTGTTCGTGTTAACAACCAAAATAAGCACAGGCTACTGATACATACCAAACAAAAATGTTTAACTACCTTTATTGCTTATTTGTTACTTAGATGGATTGTGCAAGGCTGTTATGATTATTTGGGTAAATAAAGTTTTTTTTTTTTAGTACACCACTGACTACCTCATTTTTAGGGCTACGTACTCAAAGGGTAAAAACGGGACCCTATTACGAAGACTCCACTGTCCGTCTGTCACCAGGCTGTATCTCATGATCCGTGATAGCTAGACAGTTTGCATTTTCACAGATGAAGTATTTCTGTTGCCGCTATAACAACAAATACTAAAAACAGAATAAAATAAATATTTAAGGGGGTCTCCCATACAACAAACGTGTTTTTTTCGGCGTTTTAGCCTTGTGGTACGGAACCCTTCGTGTGCGAGTCCGACTCGCACTCGGCCATTTTTTTTATTTTAAGTTCGTTCAGTCCGCCCAAAGTATGTCTGGAATAGATTGTTATCAGCGCCTTCGTTCCCGACTGTAATTCGTGGATATTTGACAGTCGTTACGGGTCATCAGTAGCCCGAAAGTCTGACAACCAGTCTTACCAAGGAGTATCGTATTACCCAGTAACTGGGTTGTGGAGGTCAGATAGGCAGTCGCTCCATGTAAAACACTGGTATTTAGCTGAATCTGGTTAGACCGGAAGCCGATCCCAACATAGTTGGGAAAAGGCTAGGCAGATGATGAATAAAGTATCCATCTATCTTATCTCTTTTAGGGCGAATTTTACCAAACGTTTTTTTCCTGGTACTAGTCATAAATTCTGAATGTATTTACAGTTTTTCCAAACTAGAGCTGTCTGACATCAATTTACTCAATTTATTCACTAAGTAGGTTATCCAATCTCCGCGCTGAACGGTTAATACCTAGGTACTATTATCAATGAGCGCAAGTCGGCGCGGCGCGAGCGGCGCGGATGATTGTGTACGCATGTTTTTGTACGGACAAACAGGTAACTTAACAACTTTATAACTTTGTGATTTTTCATGGTATAGTTTTGAAATTTCGTGCATAGATTCTTTACATAAAAATACTAGACACGTTTTTCGGGTTTTGCATATACTAAAAATAATGTTGTATAGTACGCGTAGCCCTGTTCGTAGCTTTAGCAATCGAATGGTCATGTAGCGTGAATGTTTTGCTTGCCATATATTATGAATGCAATATTTTATTACTGGTAGGCAAAAGATGCCATTTTATGTTTAATACAAATGCGTACTTTTTGTTTTTCTCAATTTTTATTTGAAAATGGGCCTTTAGTATAAACTAAATCTTATGTATGTTCATGTTAAATGCTACTAAAGCATATTAAATAGGTATATACTCCAAAAATCTTAAATTACTTATTTCATTTCAAACAAATATTAACATTCCTTAAAAATTACTGTACCTGGTGCATGCGATACACCGCTATAGGTAAGTATGTGCAGCGTTACCAAACGGGAGTGACCCAGCTCTTGACATCCATCTCGCCTGGTAGGAAGTGAGGGGATGATTTTTTTCAGGACAAATATTTCATAAACGTCCAGTCATCATCATTTTTCTAAATACAATATAATTTGTACCTTTGTATCCCGTTTACCTCGTTTTATCTTCCAACTATCTCCGAACTGCAATACAGGTACTTAGCAGAATCTCCCAAGTTCTATTGTAAAACACTTACTCTGGGAGTTTAATGCGCGCAGTTTAACTGATCCGTATCTTAACCGAGCGAGACTTGAACCGAACTCAAGTGTGCATTACATCCGCTACTTTACTGCGCCGAATGGGAGATGCATTGCATATGAATACACACAGTCGGATTGGTAAAAGATCGTTGGTAATTAGTTGCAAATGTATAATAATTTTTAACCCTTTGAAAACCAACAGCTGTGCATAGGGTCTAGACAAAGTTACATTCTATCAGCTAGCAATGATGGTAAAGTCAAAAATGTATTGTATTGACAAATGTAATTGACATATCCTAACGTAAAAAAGAAGGACCCATGGCTAAATAATAACAGCCGCACAGGTCGATCGATCAGGTTAACGTCTGTGGATGGGTGACCATCTTTACATACCGAGAACCCTCCGTGCCTCGGAAAGCACGTTAAGCCGTTGGTCCCGGCTGTCATTCCTGGATCTTTGACAGTCGTTGCGGGTAGTCAGAAGCCCGAAATTCTGACAACCAATCTTATCAAGAGGTATCGTATTACCCAATAACTGAGTTATGGAGGTCAGATAGGCAGTCGCTCCGTATATTCTCCATGTATATGCATCCGGTTAGACTGGAAGCCAACCCCAACATAGTTGGGAAAAGGCTAGGCAGATGATAAGCTACCGTAAAGCTTATAGAGGTATGAGGAACAGGGTGTAAAGTTCATCTTCCATAGAAAAGGGACGATTCTCCGACCAGACGGGTGTAGTTGCGGTTAGTTGTTGTTGTATACTACTGTAATAAGCCAGGTAGGTTAGAAATCGGTAGGTACTTGTTCGATTTGTCCAATATATTTTGAAATTTGTAGGGCAGTCGTTCGACGAAACATATGTTCTTCAAACTCAAATGACTATAGCCCGACTTTTAATCAGCTGCAATAAAATGACACTTCTTAATAACTCATTTCGGACTGATTTAGAGATATAATATGTATGTCAAACAAGTTTTCATCTCTCATACTCGGAAAGTAGTGTTTGTTTGACCCGAATAGCGGGTTGAAAACGCTGCTTCCCACCCTTGGGCGGGAAAGTCTCATAGTAATCGCTTCCCTCCCTAGGGCGGGAATGAATTTTAAAAATAGAACTAAATTTAGTTTGGTAGCTTAGTCAGACATACGACACCGACACACGGCGACACCCTTAATTGATTATGTAAATATTTATGATGCTACCCATCAAATCTTATGAATGTGCGTTAATTAGGAGAGTTGGATAAAAAGCTCATATGTTAACGCCATTAAATCTTTCAGATTTAGCGCACAAGTTAATAATTTACCTTGAATAAATTCAACATACATAGGTACGATAATCACCATTTTGATGTCAGTTGTGGTCGAGGCTAAAAAACATAAAAATTGGGGATTTCGAACATCCTGACTTTACCATAATGGGGCTGTGAATATACATCATTTAATTATTTGACGAATTTATCCATAGTTTAAGGTAAATAAGTAGTGGTAATGAACTTTTTTTGATATCTAATGTCGAAGTTTCGCGCCAATCGTATGTGTTTACATTTTTACTTTTCACAAATTTCACACACACAGATGTAGATAAGATTTAAAATGTGACACATGTTATTGATAATATTTTAAACAAGACGAAAATGCCCAGGTTTTAACGTAATATTCAAACACAGGTTCAATAATACGTATTAATCATTACCACTACTCAATTTGTGTTCAAAATCGCCGACCATTATAGTTTTTTTTTTATTGCAGTGATGTGTGAAAGCGATTATTCCAAACAATTTTTTTTTTAAATTTCGATTGACTCGAGTAATTAATATGATGAATGTAATCGATATTTGAAAATAAAATAAAATTATTTTAAGCAATAAATACAATAAGCATTGTTTATAATAATGATTTATGCTTTTCTAATATCATTTCAATCTCTTCTAATATCATGTCAATAACATACAGGCCAATAGGTACCTCATTTACTGAATTTCGCGCCGAAATGCTTCTATAATTGAATTTATATTCGGAATGCGATCGCTGATTAAAATTATTTTAATTTATTGGACAATTATTTATTGTGGATTTTATTTTTGATAGTTTCTAATAGTTTTTGGAAATTTTTTAGGTAGGCTTACCAGAAGTTTTTTTGAGAATGATGATAATTAAGTAATTCTATAGATTGGTTATTCTGCTAAAGTGTTTCTTTACATTTCAATACATTTTGTTAGTTTAAAGAGTTTTTATTCAGTTTCTACAATTTTTTTTTTTCATTTTTTTTATTGCGAGTATCGATTAGGCTGTATGCAAGTTTTGAATCGAAATAAGAAAGTTGGGTCAGCACTAAAAAGTGTCACGTCGCAACACAATTTTTAGTCATTTTTATCAAGATTATCGTGTTTTCTAAGTAATTTATGAAAAATGGTAAAAGTAAGAATGCAGACAGAATGATAATAAGCGGAACTGCAGACAGAATGATAATAAGCGGCCTGCGGTGGTGACACAGAATCTACTCATGTGGCGGTGACGTGGTAAGTTCCATACTTCAAATTTAAAAAAGACTAATGAATAGCTATTCATGTAGTTATTATGAATAAATATTTTAGAAAAACTACTATTTTTTACTTTCCTTAAATTCGAAATGAAAAGTAGAGTGTTTAACGCGGGTGAAGTCATCAATTCCCACTCGGACTATAGCCGCCCTCGCTGCGCTCGGGCGTCTAAATGCCTCGTATGGGAATTGATTCCTTCCGACCCTTGTATAACAATCTACTATTCGTTTGTTACACTAGTCTGTACTAGAAAAACAAGATTTGATTGATGGCCGCGAAAAACAAAAAGACGCCAATTTTAGTAATTTAAGTAACACATAAAGCTGTAATTTTACTGCAGCTAATTAAAAGTCAGACTATAGACATATAGCTAACTCTAGCCTAGAAAACCATGTCATGGAGTTTACTAGTATATCAGCAACAGTAGCACATTATGCTAGTTTCTGAGTTCTAATATTGACTCCAGTTTAATCCAAGTCGGCCAACTAACCAGTTAAGTTCATAAGTTGTTTGTTGAAGCCGTGTGTGTGTCACAAGAAGTATTAAACTTGCATCGAGAGGCTGTAGTGCAAGTTCGAAAGCCGCCGGCTTCCTTTGTTTGCAGCCTACTAATTTATATCCATTACCAATTGTTCCTAAACTACATATTATGTTGGTGATATGTTTACGAAATTGCCTGTAATTAATAGGTTCACACACATCTTGGCTGTAATTAATAGGTTCACACACTTCGGCTGCATGGTATTATGATAAGTACTACGTTCACTGAGCTTTATCGCAGCTAGTCCAGCACTTGATTCATCGTTATTATGATTGGAAGCCATGTTTCGGCCATTGCTGAGTAAAATTGTTACCTTTGTGCCATGCTTCCCTGGTCTGAACGAAGTCCTACCCGCGGTTCTTTAAAAGCCACGGTTTGGATGTTTTTATTGGTTTGCTAACATTCTCAGCGATTGGTTGAAGAATAATTGGTAATTCCCAATGAGATAAAACTAGCTGCGCCCCGCGGTTTCACCCGCATAAGTTTCGATCCCGTGGGAATATCGGGTTAAAAAGTAGCCTATATGTTAATCCAGGGTGTCAGCTACATCCATATCAAATTTTATATAAATTGGTCCATTTAAGCGTGAAGAACAAACATATAAACACACCCCCACCCACACACACAGTCACAAACTTTCGCCTTCATAATATTAATGTGATAGTATGATAAGGGGGTGGTATGCCCCGTTATTTATAAATGTTGTTTAAAGTTATGTGATAATCAACGTATACTTAACATTACACTTTTTGAAGTTTAAACATCTTCTAACTAAAAGGGTGGAATCTTTTAACATTGGAGTTAGAAAACTATTTAAATCCGAAATATTTAAAATGTTGCTAAGCTTAAAAGAAGAATTGCCAAACTTAAGTGGCAGTGGGCGTGGATGGGGACGAAAGGTTCTGGAGTGGCGACCGCGTACCGGAAGACGTAGCGCTGGAAGGCCCCCCACTAGGTGGTCCGACTACCTTGTGAAGGCTGCAGGAACCGGAATGCTTTCAGCTGAAATGATGATGATGATGATAAGCTTATAAGATAATTTACAAGTTTTCTGGTACTTAGAAGTGTAGGTCCACTTACAACTCAAAAAATAACTAGAAAACAAACGTTCCTTTTCCAATATATACCCAGTTATACCTACGCTGTGCTCAGCAAAACGTTTTCCGAATTCACTGTACAATTTGTTCGAGTGAAGTAAACGATACGTCCAATGGTTTTCCGATTCGAAACGAACCTAAAAATACTTACATATACAACTATTTTGAGACTGTGCTGAAGTACGGGTCAGTTATTTACAATCTAATACTTACAGGATATTTCTTGGGGGCCTAAAAAGCCACTTTGGCAGAATCATAAAAGGATAACATAGTGAACAGTTAACCGTTAAGTTAATTGTATCAAATCCCATTGGTGAAGCATTTTTCAGTTATTTTTTTTTGTCTGTGCTAAAAACCAATCAATCCGATCCAAATACAATCCCAATCTCATTGATTATACCTACGTAGTGCAGCGAAAAAAAGAAAAACACGGACTGTCACGCCATATTACGATTCATAATGTTATCCTTTTATGATTCTCCAAAGTGGCTTTTTAGGCCCCCTGGTGTCCGTTGTTTCTTTACTTTACTTATTTTTCAAAAAGCCTGGTCTGCAATCCAAACATAATAACTTTAGTTTTAACAAAAATTTTTCGTCTGGTCCTTGATTTTTGAAACGTGTCTTATAACTAGTTTCCTACATAATTTTTCATCTACTCTACAAATAAAAAAAATGGCCAAGTGCGAGTCGGACTCGCACACGAAGGGTTCCGTACCACAAGGCAAAATCGCCGAAAAAAACACGTTTGTTGTATGGGAGCCCACCTTAAATATTTATTCCATTCTGTTTTTCTGTTGTCTGTGTGGTGCCGGACTTAAAGAAACCCCATACTTCCCGTGGGTGTCGTAAAAGGCGACTAAGGCTCGTACCGGAGGAGGGCCGAAGGCTCCTGGTGGGCTGGGTTTCAGCGCAGGTCAAACTGCTGGAACCCAAGCCTCTGAGGTGCTTCCGATGCCTCGTGGGACACCATGTTGGCGTCCAATGCACCTCGGAGGTAGACCGCAGCACACTATGCTTCCGCTGCGGTCAGCCCGGACATAGGGCCGGCTCCTGTAACGCCGAGCCGCACTGCATCGCATGTGCGGCTGCTGGCAAGCCGGCCGATCACCGGGCGGGGAGCAAGTCCTGCGCTCCACCCGCCGGAACCAGGAGGAAAGGCAGGCCCTCCGCCACCGTCGCCACCACCACCGTCGCCGCCGCCGCTGCCGCCACCACCAACGCCGCTGCTGCCGCCGCCACCACCGCCGCCGCCGCCGCCGCCACCACCACCGCCGCCGCCGCCGCTGCCGCCGCCGCCATAGTGGACGGGCCCTCACAAGGGGCCCGGGAGGGGGCTGAAATGGAGGAGTAATGGCTCCCCTACGCCTCCTCCAGGCGAACATCAACCACTGCGCCTGCGCTCAGGACCTGTTGCTCCAGAGCGTGGCGCAGTGGTCGATTAACATCGCCGTGGTCGCTGAGCCGTACTTTGTCCCGCCCAGGGATGACTGGGTGGAGGACCTGAGCGGCTCAGTGGCCATACTTTCGTCGGCCGCCGCCGGCACCCCGTCCCTCGAATGCGTCACGAAGGGACAGGGGTGCGTAGCAGCACGGTTCGGAGAGATAGTAGTAGTGGGGGTGTACTTCTCTCCGAGCCGAACTCTCGCCGAGTTCCACAACTCTTTAACAGAGTTGCACTCAACTCTGTTAAAGAGTTGTGGAGTCGGGGAAGGGATGGTTTCCGGCGACGACGACACTTCGTCGTCGCCGGAAACCATCCCTTCCCCGTGCTAGTGCTCGGGGACTTCAATGCCAAGAGTTTGGCCTGGGGTTCCCGTTACACGGATGTGCGGGGCAGGATGGTGGAGGACTGGGCTCTGGAAACAGGCCTGGTCGTCCTAAATCGGGGTTCTGTTCCCACGTGTGTGCGGATGCGGGGTGAGTCCGTGGTGGACATCTCGTTCGCCAGCCCCGCTCTGTCACAGCGTGTCATTGACTGGCGCGTCATGCAGGGGGTGGAGACCTACTCCGATCACCGGTATATCCGGTTCGACGTCTCCGCCCAGACCTCTAGCGCGCTGGTCCAACAGGCCCCGAGTGGTTCGCGGTGGGCGCTGAAGCAGCTGGACCGGGAGCTCCTCCTGGAAGCCTCGATCGTGCAGGCCTGGGTGTCATCACCGGACAGGCCTGCCAACATCGACGATGAGGCGGAGTGGTTCCGGGAGGCCATGTCCGAGATCTGTGACGTGGCAATGCCCCGAGTCCGGCCAGGACGCGCCCGACGTCAGGTGTACTGGTGGTCGCAGGAGTGGGAGACGCTACGCAAGGCGTGCGTCGATGTGCGACACCTGTACACCAGGCACCGCAGGCTCCGCATTCGCCCTCCGGATGCGGAAGCCACGGAGGCGGAGCTGTACGAGGGGTACAGAGCGGCGAAGACCGCCCTCCAAGAGGCTGTCCAGCGGGCCAAGGATGTGGCCCGCGAGGAGATGGTGGAGACTCTGAACAGAGTTGGGATGTCGCGACACCCCCGTTAGGGGGCGTGGCGAGAGGCGTCAGGGCTTCGCCCCCCGGCCGCGGAAGCCATACTCTCACTGCTTGTGCCACAAGGGCTGGCGGTTATTTGGACTCGCGTTTTTAAAAACGCGCGTCCATGTGAATAGCTGCTTATAGTGTTTCTGTAGGCGCGCCGCGACGCTGTATAGCAGCGCCGCTTTCTTCACGACACCTCGGCAGTCTGTCCCCGCCAGGTGAGACCCCCAGTTACCTGGGGGAGGCCCGGCGAGAGACGACCTGCGACGAAGGTGCCGACTCGACGTTCCTACAGAATATAGGTATGTTGCCCCCGCCCGCCCCGCTTCCAGAGCTAGCCGGTCAAATAAAAAAAAAAAAAAGGGTCGTACCGGAGAATGGGCAGCAGCGTTCTCTATGCATTCCACCACCATACTATACTGCGACCGCCAACCCGCCTGCCAAGCGTGGCGATTATGGCAAACCCCCCCCCCCCAAGAATGACTTTGGGGAGGCCTATGTCCAGCAGTGGACGTCTTTCGGCTGAAATGATGATTCTGTTTTTTTTTAAATAGTATTTATTGTTATAACAGAAATACATCATCTGTGAAAATTTCAACTGTCTAACTATCACGGTTCATGAGATACAGCCTGGTGACAGATGGACAGACGGACAGCGGTGTCTTAGTAATAGGACCCTATTACTAAGACACCGCTGTCCGTTTTTACCCTTTGAAACCCTAAAAAAGGAAAGTTCTTCAGTAAAATACCCAAAATTTTAAGAAAATCTACACTATACGAATCCACTTCTAGTCATGCAATAATTTACACCACTTTGAATTCATCCAAACCTACCATCCAACGCAGCAATCATTCAAATGTCGCTCTCATCCACCATCCAATTTCATCCAGAGATGAACTAATAACACGGAGTTTTCATTGAAATACCAACAAGTGCTCAACGGGCGAAAACACATAAAAGAGTAGGTAGTTGTAACAGGAAAGTTTCAGCATCAGCATGTTAGCTTCACATTCAAGAGATGCACGATGTAGCCCGTGCTTTATGCCAATCGTATGTGAATGCTTTATTAAAAAAGTTGCTGAAATATGTGTGTGCTACATTCGTTACATTTTGTAAAAATGTGGGCGCAATGGATGGGAGATGAAGTATTATGACGTGTAAGTTTTGCACGTTACTGCAATATTTTTTTTGTATTTTGTATTCTTTTTTTTTGTAACATGAAATACCTAACTTTTAAAACTAACTGGATTGCGCGTCTGTGACGATTTTGAGCTCGTAGCTCGCAGAGAATCATACCTTACCATAGCTGTCAGGCAGTCACCTCCTTCTGCGAAGCAGTCATGCTAGCAAAGGAGGTGGCGGGACGGCACAGGGAAAGAGCCTCCCGTCCCAGCCGCCGCGGGAGATGCTCCGGGCTTCGGGAGTCGCGTGATGACTCCCGGCCACCGTAGGCGCGGGCCTGCGGACGGAGAGTAATGGGCAGCTCACCGTCCGATCAGGACCAGACCCGTGCCGGACGGCAAGTACGTGTTCCATGCGCACTTCAAAGAGATGTCAGCATCGAGGAGGGGCCCCCTTAGGGCCGAAGCCTGCCGGGTCAGCGGAATTGTCCGAAAGGGTTACCGCTGGCCCGGAACATAAATGGCTAAGGAAGGAAGACGGGTGGGTTTTAGTCAGTAAGAGTCTGACACTCCCTTCCGCTCCGCCCAGAGCGGGAGGAGGCATTTGATAATTTCCCACCCATAACAAAAAACCATAGCTGCCAAGCAGCATTTCGCTGTGTTACAGTGTGTAAGGCATGGGATGCTAGTGAAATTACAGGCACTGAAGACATTTCAGCTTTGCCGCTAAGATGGCAACGGCAAGTCACACTGACAGCTCTGGTATTGCAAATGTCCATAACCACCACTTACACCTTACGGGCAATTCTCGTCATTTTAAGAACGTTCACAGTCTGTTCTCAGTCTCAATCTGTCAAAAATACTTCTAGTTTCCCTAAATTGACAAGTTTTTAACATTGATTGTCGCTGAGATGAAATTGGGACTAGATTTTAAACGTTTTTAATTACAGGAATCTGCCCCTTTTGTTTTTTTTTTTTGCGTATGGGAAATCATCAAATGACTCCTCCCGCTCTGGGTGGAGCGGAAGGGAGTGTCAGACTCTTACTGACTAAAACCGTGTTCCTTCCTTAGCCCTTTATGTTCCGGGCCAGCGGTAACCCTTTCGGACAATCCCGCTGGCCCGGCAGGCTTCGGCCCTAAGGGGCCCCTCCTCGATGCTGACATCTCTTTGAGGTGTGCGTGAAACACGTACGCGCCGTCCGGCACGGGCCTGGTCCTGATCGGACAGTGAGCTACCCATTACTCTCCGCCCGCAGGCCCGCGCCTACGGTGGCCGAGAGTCATCAAGCGGCTCCCGGGAATTTACCCCTTAGGTAAGCCACTGTGTGCTAGTTAGAATCACAAAAAAAACTGATTAGGGAAAAAACAATCAACCCCTAGTTTTCTCCCCTAAGTTATGGCTTACTGAATGGGACCACTTTTGAGATATCAAAATCAAAAGTCATTTATTCAAATTAGGCTGAGAATCAGCACTTTTCGAACATCAAAATTACATAAGACAGTCCCCAAAAACACCCGCCTTTCACCTATCCATATATACTTCACCTATATACATGTATACCTTTTTTTTTGAGGTGGGAAAGCATCAAATGACCCCTCCTGCTCTGGGTGGAGCGGAATGGAGTGTCAGACTCTTACTGACTAAAACCAACCCGTGTTCCCTCCTTGCCCTTTATGTTCCGGGTTCCGGGCCAGCGGTAACCCTTTCGGACAATCCCGCTGACATACATGTATACCTTACATAACACCAAAAAAGGATAATCATCAAAATTGGACTATTCTGTCAAAACCTATGCGTGGTCAAACTAAAAAAAAATACGCGGCGACTTGAAAACCCCTCTTCTTTTTTCGTCGGTTAGAATATAAGCCGGCTTCCTTTAACTTTTATCAATCAGCGATCGTCAGTTATTTTTTCCGTCAAGAAAGTAGATATTTATAAAAAAAAAAAAAAAAAAAAATGGCCTGGTTGCTGGGACCTTTTAGCCAAGTCTCAGGATAGAATCACAGCTAGAACAAATACTCTTTATGAACTGAATATCAAAGAGCTGTCGAAACTACATAGAACTGAGCTACTAAGTTGGGATTGGTGTCTGTTTTAGTAGTTGTTTGGTGATACCGTCTGAAACTTAATATCGAGATTGGCACAGATATAACACTGTGCAACTTTGTCAGCTGCTCAGACATCTGGTCGTAGATAATAAATATGATACTAGGATAGCATAGTTATCTGTTATGCTTAATTCGTCAAGGTACTTCTGAAATGGAACTGCCTTGGAAGAGGTACCATCGTTGTACCTATAGTTTTTCCTGGTACGATGATTTTATTACTAGTTGTGTCAATCGCGAGAGCCAGGGTAGGTATATAAAAATTGAACTTGAATTAATCATGTTCTTCGTTTAATTGGTTCTCGAGTTATGTGAGCACTAACGAACAGATATACAGAGAGACGTATCTACAATATCCTTGGTGGTGGAATGCTTATATACCCATTTTGACACCGTTATATCCTAATTCCGAGCAGTTTTGACCCTTTGGTAACGGCTGCGACTTAATTATTATTAGTTGTGGGTCGTTGGTTCAGGCATTTTAGTTTGTGTAAATTATTTCATCACCACTGCCGCTCTCAAAACGATGAAGTAATAACATCGTGAGTTAACCGGCATGTCTTAGAACCAAAAATTTGAAGGCGTGTGACATCTACCAACCCACACTGGGCCCGCCTGGTGGATTACGGCTCACTCCCTCTCACAGAGAGGAGGGGAGTGGGAAATTATAGGCTGGTTATGCTATATCCTAAAAACAGACCGGACAATGGCGGGACGACTTAATGTCTTCCACGAGCAACTTTTGTCTCCGCAAATAATTTGTCTCTCACATCAAGTCTACGGGTTTGTATCAAAATGCGCACATGTAGCAAGACATTTTAGTCCGTGGGTTTGGACGCAACTGTAGCCCGTCTATTGGTTGCAATGCAAGTGCGCGCACAGCGACAAAAAGTTCGCTCAACCGAAAATTTAACAAAAAGGTAGCGTTGCTGTCGTTCTCGTGTGCGCATCGTCCAAATCTCGGCGAGGAGACAGCGACAGGGACAAAAAGTTGCTGAGCAACTAAGTTGCTCGTGGGCGACCAATCTTAGAAATTGACAAGAAGTGGCGCACCGAAACTGATGAAAACAATGGAGGCATTGCCAGGCCGGTGGGACTGTACAGGCTAGCTCAAATTACAATACAGGATATTTTTTTATGCATTGCGCAAATTTTCACAGGATGTTCTACTCATGAATATGAACAACTTTTAATATGGGTTCAACTCTGAAATCGCGAAAAAAAAATCTGCTGTTTCATACATTTTGGTCGAGTAGGTATTGAACTTTTGTATGAAACAGCAGGTTTTTTTTTCGCGATTTCAGAGTTGAACCCATAGTAAAAGTTGTTCATATTCATGAGTAGAAAATCCTGTAAAAATTTGCGCAGTGCATAAAAAAGTATCCTGTATATCCTGCAGTTTCCATTTAACCACTCAAACGTAATGCAAATCCAAAACTACTCGTAACTCCGATGCACCCAAAAATAAAGTACAACATAATAAAGTTCGCTCTCAAATTATATCTTGCCACTAAACTCTACTTAGCTCATGTGAGAATAAAAGCATAACGGTACTATTTAGTAGCTGCTGCTAAAACTATGCAAAATGTTAAGACTATGTCACACAGAAAGCGAGTGGCGAGCGCCTTAGTTTTTGACCGAATAAAAAAAACTGGCCAAGTGTGAGTCGGACTTGCACACAAAGGTTTCCGTCCCACAAGGCAAAAACGCCAATAAAAACACGTTTGTATGGGAACCTCCTTAAATATTTAGTTTGTTTTTAGTATTTGTTGTTAAAGCGACAACAGAAATACATCATCTGTGAAAATTTCAACATTTTCAACTGTCTAGCTATCACGGTTCATGAGATACAGTCTGATGACAGACGGACAGTGGAGTCTTAGTAATAGGGTCCTGATTTTACGGAGGAGGTTCACAATTCAATTGCAAGTTGTTTTTTTTTTTTTGTATTTTTGTTTCGCGATATCTCCGGAAATCCTAAACTGAATTCAATAATTATTTTAATGGATAGGGTATGCCTCAGGGGTAGTCCCGTATAAATTTGATTAACTTTGCTTGGGTAGTTTTTGAGTTAGCTTCAATAATACGTATTTTTGCCACTTAGTTTATATTGATGATGTTATAATAACTTCCAGTCACTGATATTTACATAGTATGTAGTGTTATACGAATTTGTGTGGGGTAAGTACAACTTATAAGTGATAAGATAAAAACTTTCTTACAAAAAAAAATACAACCGACTTCCAAAAAAGACGAGTCCGCGTATCACTAGCCAGTTTCCCTCAGTTGTCAGTTTATTTAATCGACTAAAACTGGCAAACACTGGAAACTGTGCAGTTAACGCAACTGTCTAATCGGTGAAACTGACCAATCAGTGAAACTGACTCAATGAAATTGGCGAATTAAATAAACTGACCAGTGATACGCGGACTCGGCCGAAATCTGTCGTGAGGCTATTCACAAAGCGAGCACACTCACCGCTAACGCTTTCTATGTAGAATACACCTTAGAGTAAAGTTGAGATGCAGCTCAGAGTAAGTTTTAATGTATGTTCAACGTTAAATGGAAAGCTATGTCGCTCGTTCATTCGTTCACGAACGAACGTTGTGGCAAGGTGAGCGGAGGGGAGATTGAATTAACGTTACAAATCGAGAAATTGTTTGGTGGCTAGTTAGCTTCGTATTTTAGAAGTTTAACGGTAACTAAGTTGGTTTAATTCGGATGGTGTTGATTTAGAAATCGCGCAATGGGAATATAGGTAAATAATAAAGGTGCCTAGCCTTTTCCCAACCATGTTGGGGTCGGCTTCCAGTCCGGATGCAGCTGAATACCAGTATTTTACATGGAGCGACTGCCTATCTGACCTCCACAACCCAATTACTGGGTAATACCTACGATACCCCTTGATAAGACTGATTGTCAGACTTTCAGGCTTCTGACTACCCGTAACGACTGTCAAAGATAAACGAATGACAGCCGGGACCGGCTTAACGTGCTTTCAGAGGCACGGATGGGTCGCGGTATGTAAAGATGGTCACCCATCCACAGACCAACCGCGGCAAGCGTAGCTTAACCAGATCTATGGACCTGTGCGGCTGTTATTATTTAGCCACGGGCCCCTCAAACATAAACATAACGTTACATGCGAAATATGGGTGTACTTCAGGTACACCTGTACTTCAGGTACACCTGTACTTCAGGTACGCCTGTACTTTAGGTACACCTGTACTTCAGGTACACCTGTACTTTAGGACCTGTTAGTACTTGTAGTACGGACATTTCCCCAGTTATGTTTAAGTCCCATGTGGGAGCGGGAGGGTGGTGAGCTTTTTGTCACAAACCGATCAGAAATCATGACTCCGGGCTGCTACGGAGATATTCCTAATGACACCACAAACCCAGTAACATTTTGCTCGGCCTGCGAACGAACCCAGGACTTCGTACTCAACAGTAGTGGTTGCGACTTTAGACCTACGAACGAGGCCGTCAAAAAATTAACAAATGTAACAATAAACATGAAAAAAAATATTGCCTGAAGGTATGACCTTTAAGCAGGTTTTTTTTATTGTTAATTAATCAAAAACAAAGCATTTACAAATCATTGTTGAACAATTAAACATACCACACAAACCATCGCGGGTTTAACAGTGCTATGGCCAGACACGGTAACTCGATGATTTTAATGACTAAGATTTACCAAATAATTTATTTTATAGCTGCTGGAAAAACGATTTTAATCTATACCCAAATGAATTTATAAATAATGTGTTTTAAATTTTTGAATGTGAATAATGAATGTGTTTTAAATATTTAATGTGTTAGTGAATATTCAATGTAGGTACTGAAAAATGTAATTTTTGTTTGAAACTAGTAAAAAAAAAGCATGCTATTGGACGTAAATAAACTCATATACCTACTTATTGTAAAATTTTGCATGTCAAATGTCTGACTATGTATTAGGAAACTTATTTCAATTTTAAGACCAACGCTGTACCAATACCTATTGCAAATAAAATGACTATGATTATGATTAAACAAATGATGCAATTAGGTACTTACATAGGTTGATTTTTTTTTTTTTTTCTATATCGCACTGCAATCTAGAAAGTATTTTTTTAATATACCTTTGAACAGTTCTTCGCATTTATTATATTGCAGATTTCCATAGGTAAATCATTCTTAAATGATGATAGAGTGCATATAGTCTTCATATTTTTTGAATAAAATTTATTATTATTATTTATCCCCACATCCGCGCTCCATAAACATTATTTGATTTAGGTTCGATAGGTAATAGTTCGCTTTTCATTAATCTAACATCAGCGAGTAGAACGGGTAACCACAGAATCACCATGCTTTATTAATTACATGCTGTCCGTTATTATATAACACCAAGGTAGCCGGCGCTGCCCAAGACAACGTCTGGACTTTAAAAGAGGGAGTGGCCACAGAGTTTGTTTCGGTATTTTTATGATTTGTCAAACCTACTTACAAAAACAAATATTATGAATGACAATTTACCAGAAAATAAAAAGTTTTGATTTAATTATTCTCAGTGCTCATGGCAAAGAGTATAATAACTATATAATAAACGTTTATTTCAAGTTCACAGAAAAACTCATAGTTGTTAGTAAAACTTAAAACCTAAGTGTTAGTAATATCTTTAATTATCATTATTTGATTTTTGTTGCTGCGACATGCATGTCGCAGCATCTCCGTATGTACGGACAGTCTATCCTGCTCGCAATCATTGCCAGCACGATGTTGGAACTTGCCCACACCCTGCGCACTAGAGACGTACAACGCTTTCGCATTGTTGTATAAAAACAATCAGTTCGTGCTTCTGCGAACATGGCTGAGGCACTGCAGTACCGGGGCAGTCCCAACATCGACCTGAACGCGTTATTGAACTGGACGCGGAGGGCATTGTATGATTTTAAAGTAAAGGTAGTCCATAGGCTGCAGGTGTAAAGCGAAGTGCAATAAACTTTAAATAGCGCAATTTTAGCTTCAAAGGAGCAGCGTGCAAATCTATGTGCTATCATATAAGCTCGCACTGACAATGCCCTCCGCTCCCGCTCTATGTCAGTATCATCCCTGAGGTCAGCTGTAACTATTTGTCCCAGATATTTAAATTGTTCAACCCTAGCCAAATGAGTACCATACAGTGAAATAGGGGGCACATGGGATGGATGTACTTTTTCAGCTTTAAAAACCATATATTGACTCTTGGTTACATTATATTTCAAGCCATGAGTGTTAGCATAAGTCTCGCACAAATGCAGTAACTTTCTGAGCCCACAGACCGACGCACTCAGCAACACCATGTCGTCTGCGTAACTAAGGTTGTTGACGCAAACATCGTCAATATGACACCCGACACGTTGGCTGCTGAGTGCGACGATCAGTGCGTCAATATATAGGTTAAAGAGTAATGGTGAGGTCAGCCCTCCCCCCACTCACCCCGCACTCCAGCCTATATGGGTCAGACAGTGTCCCTGCCCATTTAACAGCGTTGACCTGGTGTCCATACCAGTACTTGAGGATATTAATTAGTTCTAGCGGTAAGTTGATATCCTTCAGTTTTTTCCATAGGATATCATAGGACACCAGGTCAAAAGCCTTCGACAAGTCGAGGAAACAAGCATAAACCGGTGTTCTACGAGCTGTATAGTATCTGACGGTATGCTTGAGGCACAGTATTGCATTCTCTGTAGATAATGACGGTCGAAACCCAAACTGATTGTTATGTAGTACAATGAATTTGTCTAATTGTGCCTCCAGCAAACCGTCAAACACTTTCGCTATAATCGTCGCTAATGAAATTGGCCTGTAGTTATTCTTATTTGCGACATCTCCAGTTTTATTTTTCACTACAGGTACTACAATAGTTTTCATTAGCTCTGGAGGTAAGTAGGAGTGACCCAAACATAGGGTATAAAACATTGCTAGGACTCTAGATATATGAGGACCAGCGTGCTGAATATGTTCAATGCTGAGGTCATCATGCCCTGGGGATTTGCCTCTAGTAATGCTTTTGATGACTTTAGCCACATCTTTGGCTGAGAAGCGGGTCCCCAAGGTTTCCGTTAGCCCCTCAGCATTGATCATATAGGTATACGCTCATTGCCATAGAACGTGGCAATGCCTCCAGTCTCTTGGGTACATTACCAGTGGACAGCCATGCGGAGGAATTTTTTGACGCCTTTTTTTTAGTTTGTCAATAGTTTTTATTTTGAACTATTAACTAACTAAAATGTGGCTTCGTTAAGCTGTTGGTCCCGGCTATCATTCGTAAATCTTTGACAGTCGTTACGGATGGTCTGAAGCCCGAAAGTCTGACAACCAGTCTTACCAACGGGTTTTAATATTACCTACCTACTTACTGGGTTGTGGAGGTCAGAATTCAGATAGGCAGTCACTCCATGTAAAATACAGGTATTCAGCTGCATCCGATTAGACTGGAAACCGACCCCAACATAGTTGGGAAAAAGCTAGGCAGATGATGATGATGATGAATAGTTTTTATTTTTATGAGTTTGTTTGTTTATTTGGGGCTGATTTTTCAATAGTCAGATAACTTTTATCTGGGGAATAAATATTGTGGTTTGACAGCTTTTGTATAGAAAATATGTCAACTGACAGATTTATTCTTATGATAAAAGTCATCTGCCTATTGAAAAATCAGCCCTTATTATATAAGTTTACCCAGTCATCCATACTAATATTATAAATTCGAAAGTAACTCTGTCTGTCTGTCTGTATGTTACCATTTCATGCCTAAACTACTGAACGGATTTCGACAACATTTGGCAGAGAGATAGCATCTCGGGGAAGGACATAGGATAGTTTTTATCGACATACCTCGCAGGCGAAGCCGCGGGCGGAAGCTAGTTGTATATACATTAATTCTCCTAAATAAAAACATTATGCTCTCTTTCTACACCTAGGTACCTTCTAAAATATAATTCCTTAAGGTGAATGAATAGTGGTAGACCGCGAAATTCAAATTTTCTTACGTTTTTTGCAATTTGCAGGTCAGTGTCAGATTATGTATCTTGATCAAAATATGATTCGCGACAATAACAGGTACGTATTTAGAGAATTATTATCATTAGAATCATGAATATATCTTTCTAAGTTAGATTTCTACCACCAACCATCAATATTTTACGGAAAAGTGTTAGTGGTAGAAATCTGATAGAAGATCAAGATAAAACCTCACACTGAACTGCAAATTGCAAAAAACGTAAGAAACTACCAACTTACCTATTCACCTTAACGCGAGCAAATAACGTGTACAATGCATTTTATTAGCTGTTACCCCAAACTTTAATATTCGCCTCGTCGCAGTAATGCCTCGTTGCAACATGTTTTCATATCTTCAAAACGACCTCAAAGTGTTGTGTCGTGGTTGCTGTTATTTTACTAAAACGCTGTTCTAAAGGAAATTCAACACGTATTTACTTTTATGCAGGTTTTGAGAGGAAAATTACGATTTTGCTTATGCATAGACTAGCGAAGAATAAAGGAATATTTAATGTATAACATGACATTACACCACGCTCACGGACGCATAGGTTCGAACCGAGAGAGGCGCGTTACTTTGAGTAAATAATTTCATCACCACTGCTCTCAAAACGGTGAAGGAAACCGGCATGTCCTAGAAACAAAAATTTGAAGACATGTGACATACGTCAACCCGCACTGGGCCTGCGTGGTGGATGATGGTGCCCACTCCCTCTCGAAGAGAGGTCCCAGGCAGTGGGAACATTATTGGCTGATTATGACACCACGCCTTGAAGGGATATGCAGACGTGTACCATGAAATAGGGGGCAAGCCTATTACCACGTCATCATCATTTCAGCCGAAAGACGTCCACTGCTGGACATTGGTCTCTCCCAAGCACCTCCACTTCGACCGGTTCTGTGCTTGTCGCATCTAACGAGTTCCTGCGGCCTTCATAAGGTCGTCGGACCACCTTGTGGGAGGCCTTCCAACGCTACGCCTTCCGGTACGCGGTCGCCACTCCAGAACCTTTCGGTCCCTTCGGCCATCTGTTCTGCGAGCAATGTGCCCTGCCCACTGCCACTTAAGTTTGACAATTGTTCGGGCTATGTCGGTTACCTTGGTTCTCCTGCGGATCTCCTCATTTCTAATTCGACCACGCAGGGAAACTCCTAGCATATACATATACATTGCTTTTTTAGCATGTACGAGACACAAATATAATTTCTAATAATACTTTGCCCAACCTAGTAATCGAACTCAGGGCCTCATGCCCAGCAGTAGCGCTTGCTGGCATTTAATGAATCCATACTCCCATACTATATCATCATCTGCCTAGCCTTTTCCCAATTATGTTGGGGTTGGCTTCCAGTCTAACCGGATGCAGCTGAATACCAGTATTTTACATGGAGCAACTGCCTATCTGACCTCCACAACCCAATTACTAGGTAATACGATACCCCTTGGTAAGACTGGTTGTCAGACTCTCGGGCTTCTGACGACCCGTAACAACTGTCAAAGATTCACGAATGACAGCCGGGACCAACGGCTTAACGTACTTTCCGAGCCACGGAGAGGTCTTGATATTCACCCATCCACGGCCCAACCGCGGCAAGCGTAGCTTAACCTGATCAATCGACCCGTGCGGCTAGCCACAAGTTTCTCACTTCCATACTATATAATATCCATACTAGTAATAATGTTGTGTAATAGTAGTGTGTGTGTCTGTTACCTCTTCACGCTTAAACCGCTGAACAGATTTAGATGAAATTTGGTATAGAGATAGTTTGAGTCCCGGGAAAGGACATAGGGTAGTCTTCACCCGATATTCGCACGGGATCGACACTTATGCGGGTGAAACCACGGGGCGCTGCTAGTAATCCACACTTTAATAATATAATTGCGAAAGTGTGTCTGTCTGTTACCTCTTCACGCTTAAACCGCTTAATCGATTTAGATGAAATTTGGTATAAAGATAATTTGAGTCCCGGGAAAGGACATAGGATAGTTTTAATCTCGATATTCCCACTGGATTGAAACTTATGCGGGTGAAGTACGGGGCGCAGCTAGTTAATGTATAAGCAACTTAATTGGTTAATATAATATAAGTAATATTATTTCATAATAATTGTAGTTTAAATAAATCTCTTAACCCTTAGTCTGCCGGAACGTAGATCTACGCGAGACAGAATGGCTTTTTAATTGTGTCTGTAATTACGGCACACAAGCGGTTAAACCTAGTTTATAATAAGGTTGCGCTAAATATTGTATCTGCTTAGATACTGAAAATATATGTTAGCTTAATTCACTAACTATCCTATTTAACAAATACTTTCGTAGGGAAATGGCCTGAAACACAGGTTTAAATAAACCTAGATCAGGCAACGCACTACATTACCTTCAGAGTTCTATTTTTGACTGCAATGTCATATTTCACATACCATAGTCTATATCCAGATTATTATAATCCTATTATTGGCCTAGATTAATATATACTGAACCATATGTACACTTTTTGTAAACTTTTATTTCAATTTTTTTTTATAACTTTATTGAAAGTGGAATGGTCGAAATAAGAGTGACATCTTTATTTTCTGTTTCAATCAATCAAATCAGCCTATCACAGTCCACTGCTGGACATAGGCCTCTCCCATGCTGCGTCACAAGACCCTGTCCTCCACCTTCCGCATCCAGTCTGTCCCAGCCACCTCTTTGAGGGTCATCTAGCTGGGGGGCGTCCGACACTACGCTTGCCGATACGCGGTCTCCACTCCAGGACTCGTCTGCTCCAACAGCCATCGGTCCTTCGACAAACATGGCCAGCCTACTGCCACTTCAGCTTGCTTACTCTGCAAGCTATGACGGTAACTCCGGTTATTTTCCGGATAACTTCGTTTCTGTTTCGATTTTATCCTTCAAAGAAACTCCTAGCATAGCCCGCTTCATAGCGCGCTGAGCAACCTCTTTGCCCACGTTTCTGTGCTGCCTGTCGGTTCTGTAAAAATCTCACCGTGAAAACTTAGGTGAAGTGAGTTTGTTTTTGCTAGAAATTGACACTACTGACAGCTCACTCCACGCTCACTTCACCTAAGTTTTCACGGTGAGATTTTTACAGAATAGCATCGCTTTATATTATAACGAGCAGGAGGCACTAGTTGGAGACCTTAGCCTTCAAACATTGCGGGATTGACGACGAGAAGACTTGACGAAGTTTCCTAAACGCTGCCCAACCCAAATGGATCCTTCTGTCGGCTTCTTTCTCAAAGTTGTGTCTACCGAGCTGGATGACTTGCCCAAGTAGACATACTCCTTCACAACTTCGAGAAGCGACCCTTTTTTTTTTTTTGCAGATGGGAAATCATCAAATGACCCCTCCGCTCTGGGTGGAGCGGAAGGGAGTGTCAGACTCTTACTGACTAAAACCCACCCGTGTTCCTTCCTTAGCCCTTTATGTTCCGGGCCAGCGGTAACCCTTTCGGACAATCCCGCTGACCCGGCAGGCTTTGGCCCTAGGGCCCCTTCTTTGATGCTGACATCTCTTTGAGGCGCGCGTGGAACTAGTAAGCGCCGTCCGGCACGAGTCTGGTCCTGATCGGACAGTGAGCTCCCGCCGCCGCGGGAGACGCTCCGGACGTCGGGAGCCGCGTGACGACTCCCGGCCACAGTAGGCGCGGGTCTGCGGGCGGAGAGTAATGGGTAGCTCACCGTCCGAGAAGCGACCCTTCGACGTAGATCGGAGTGAATCTGATGATGATGACTTGCGTCTTGTCCAAATTCATACTAAAGCCGAGAGGCTTCATTTAGGCTATGTATTTTCGTTCAGTCGCAAAATGTACCTTTCGCAAAATGCTCTTCTTTCAGAAAAATAAAGGTTAAATAAAACACAATAATTTTATAAGAACTATTATTTGTACTTAAACATACACAATATTTTCTACTAATTTATTTACAAACCTGTCTCTTTTCCTTACATTTCGTTTTATAAAATAATTCTTGTAAAAGTATAGGTACTAGGAACCCATGTGTGACTAGAGCTATAATTATTATCTTAACGTCGTCTGCATCAATTATCGTATCTTTGGAATTGTATGAGGATCACCAGGTACGTCGTCACAGCTCCTATCACCTGTAAAATGAATATTTTGAGTAGTTAATGTACATACAGGCGTAAAAAGACACATCAAATAGCCTTCAACTAAGTAACATTGCACAAAAATAATTGCTAGGAAACTACTTTTATTTTTGGTGTGAAGTTTTCGGTATTGCGCAATGTAACGCACGGTATAGGGGTCGTGGGGTTGTCAAAGTTGTGATAAAACATCCAAAATTTGTTTTCGTCAAAAAAAGTTAGTATAAGTTGGAATTTTGATCTTCAGTATCTCCGTAACCAGATGGTTCCCAGGTATGTTTCAGAACATAAAAATTATTACAATGACGGAGAGTAATAATGGCTCTCGACTTCGTTAAGTGTCTTTTAAAGCAGATTTATGACTGACTTTGAAATCTCTATGCCTCTGGTCCTTTGCCCGAATCGAGACTCCAGGCTGCTACTGGTAAACTCTTGATGGAAAAACCCAATATCACATTGCCCGACCTGGCAATCGAACCTAAGACCTCATGTTTAGCAGTAGCGCTTGCGACCACTACACAATGAGGCAATCAATCCACACTAATATTATAAATGAAAGTGTGTCTGTCTGTTACCTCTTCACGCTTAAACCGCTGCGCCGATTTAGATGAAATTTGGTATAGAGATAGTTTGAGTCCCGGGAAAGGACATAGGATAGTTTTTATCCCGATATTTTCACGGGATCGACACTTATGCGGGTGAAATCATGGAACACTGCTAGTTTAATATAATTGGTGAAGAACTATGTACTCACGGAAGCAATTAGTGGTCGATGCAGCGTGCACATCCCCATGGGGGCGTAGCTGACAGACTGCAGCATCAACTGCCGAGAGAAGATTTCCAGCCGCGAAGGAAGCACGCCGGTAGACGGCGCTGACGTCATCAGGCGGCATACTAGTCCCTCGGTTCTTTTGCCCTGGTACAATGAGAGTAATAACTGTCATTCTTCCTTCGACAAAACCCGTTTCTATGGTGGTACGTGTGCAGAACTCCTAACTTAAAATAATACCTAACTAGCGGCCCGTCCAGCTACGCACGGGTGCAGTTTTATTTTTCAAATTTCCATAATTTTCTTTCACACAAACCTTGTCCTGGCAATACCGAACACAACAAAAAAAGAATTATCCAATTTGGTGCAGCCATTCGGAAGTTATGCGCGTACAGACATTTCGGCGACTTCATTAATGTAAGGATAAGGATTTAGCTTATATTTTTGAGCTATTGGTACAGACCCATGACAACGGTTTGGAAACTATAAACTCTCTTTGCTAGATCTTCATGATACATTATAATCTTTCTCGAGCAATTTTATTTTATTCCTTTGTTCTGGATCATGGATCTATGTAAAACCAAACAATGTATTTTACATAGAACAGCCTAACTATCAAACTTTAAAGTATTTCAAACATCATTCTGTCTCATATCTCATGTTTTACGAGTAAGTTTTCCATTAATATATAATTATAGGTAACACAACACACACACACATGTAGGTACATACATATGTCATAACATTTTATGTTTTTGAATGAGCTATTTTATATTATAAATTTTAATTTATTCTGATAATTGATTAAAATGGGCACATGCACTTCCCTATGTTTATTATTCCAGCGTCATGGCACTCGTGGGCTGTAGCTGAAAATCAGCGTCAGGGTGACCTTGTTTAGTCATCTGACATTATGCTGTTTGAATGTGTCTTTTTTGTGCTGTAATGCCAATAAACGCATTTTTCTTTCTTTCTTTAAATTCGTTTAGTGTTAAATGCGTTTAGTGATTTGTGGTGCAAGCGGGCCTAAAACTTGAGTACCTCATAAAAAGGTAAGACACTAACCTCAGCTATAGTATAATGGCCAGGCTCCACGACCACGATCATGCGCAGCATATGCGTCACACACCACAGGAACTGAAGTACTAGGAAGTGCACGCGATTCGTGGACACAACTGCAATGTTGAAAGAAAATAGTTTGTAAATAAGGTAGGATTTGCTAATTTCCTTCTAGAGTCGGTTGAAAATACTGCCATGGCAACTTCATGTTTTTCTTGAACTTGAGTTTGATCATCATCATCATCATTTCAGCCGAAAGACGTCCAATGCTGGACATAAGCCTCCCCCAAAAGGGGGGGGGGTTTGCCATAATCGCCACGCTTGGCAGGCGGATTGGCGAACGCAGTTTGGTATGGTGGTGGAATGCATTGAGAATGCTGCTGCCCATTCTCCGGTACGCCCCTTAGTCGCCTTATAAGAGACCCACGGGAAGTATGGGGAGTTTGATCATAAATAAATAAACTCCTCCAGACCAGCCAATTTCAGCGGAGACAAGCCGTCGGCGCGGGAGATATTATAATGCACAAGTACGTGCGCATACAGGTGCACTCTCTTCTTTCCTCACTCTCATTGTCCGATGGGACGGCAGACCGACATGACCGGAGAGTGATCAGCCGCAGGACTTTCCGAGGCACGCGGGTATCAACCCGTCGACTTCCGAATTCCGGACTGTTACTAACAAATTCCCAATGGAAATGAATAAACAATAATAAGGAGTACGTTAAGATCATAGAAACTTTGGGTACCTACTAATAAGTTTCATATGACCTACCCAAAACCTCGTCATGCTCTTAATTCCTTCACAAATATAAATTTTACTCACTAATCTCCATAATTAAGAAGTACGGCGTGACTATTAGATGCAGCAGTGTCGATATCAGTATGACGATGAGGGGCAAGCCGTAGCTATCGTCAATGCTGCTGACGACGTCGCAGAGCGTGCCGTGTAGCGCCGCCAGTCGTCGGACCGCATCACATGGAGACACTATAAGACGAGACTCGCCGGACGCTGAAATTAGAGACACTGTTGCGGTTATAGGCTGGCTTTTCGAAACAGTAGGTATTATATATTTTTTTGTTTCGCACTTCTTAGATGAAAATGAAAAAAAAAATTAAAATGTTTATTTGTCTCAAAACAGTTACTACATGGATTATAAATGAGACATCCCCAGTAAGTAATTGATAATACTTGTGTTGGGGCTATCCCGCTCTTTCCCTTAATTATTACAAAATTGAGACGTTTTTTACAAAAGGTGACTAAAAATAAAAATAAAAAATTTAGGAATAAATGCAAATGACTTATAAACTAGTTAACAGCTCTTTGTGTAACTGTACTTGTATGCCAGATGTGAAACTATGTATATGTGCGTCTTATTTTGAAACAGCGTTTGTGATGTTGTGGGTGAGGGTGGGTGTGTGGGTGTGTAAGGGTGTGTGTGTATGAGGGTGTATGTGTGTGAGGGTGTGTGTGTGTGTGGGTGTGTGTGTGTAAGGGTGTGGGGGGTGTGTGTGTGGGGGGGTGTGTGTGTGTATGTATGTAAGTATTCTTTGAAGTCTTTGAAGTGCCGATGTGTTCATCGCGCGATTTATAGGTTAAACTCGGTGGTTACCTAATTAGGTACATTATTGATAAGAAAGCAATAAAATGAAATTGTCTAAGCAAGTCTAGCTAATACTTGTTCAGTTTCCTCGTATGTTAAGGTTTTTAGCCACTCGGTTATTACCTTTTTGGCTACGTGTGAGATTTCCTGGTGGAACCTTAATTTTGCATTTATTTTATTATATATGTAGGCTGATTGGGTTGCATACTGACGCCGTGCAAAAGCGGTTCGAACCCTCGGGGAGTAAGCCACTATGTCCTTACGTCTTTTCTCCTGACTGTCTTGGTTAAATGGAATAGATTTTTGTAAGTATAGGGTCGTTCTTAAAAAATATAGTTTTCTTACCGAGAGTAAGCCACTGATTCTATAAAGATCGACTGTGGGGTATCTGTATGGTTTATAGTACCATATTTATAGATCATCATTTTTTTATGTTTTTAGATCATATTTATTTTTCCGTAGTCAGGTTACAGTTTTTAAAACTTAAGTTTTTTTAAAACAAGGTGAGGTCAGCCTTCCTATCTGACTACTCTGAGATGAAAAGGCCGAAACAAACTCAGAGGTTACAGTCTCTTTTAAAGTCCAGACATAATATTGAACTGATCATGTGGTGAAGACCCTGTAAATTGGTGTCTGAAATGGTATTTTGAGGAAATAACCACACAGATTAAGTGGACCTGACCCGTCAGTGCACGCATTTATCAGTTACCGTGCAGCTCAACTCAGAGCTCAACGATTCGACAAATAATACCAAAGAATTACAACATACTAATTCGATAATTTTATAATATTGGATGGTTAACAAGCCGAGGCCTACTTGAGAGCAGACCGCGTGGAGACAACCGGCGCAGTTACCAGGATAGCATAATGTTCAGATGTGATAACCTTACGTGTTCTCGTTCTATCGATGAATATGAACATTCCTTGTTCCCCCTGCCGGCCAAGGTACCTCCACCACTAGAGTCCGCGCCGCCAAAAAAGCGACTATTAGTGGAACTAATACGACAGAGAGAGATACATAATTATGTAGATAATGACATTCTAAGCCGATAGACGTTTTGTCGGACGGGTACGGCGCCGCCTCTGTGGGACTACTTTGGTCTTTGGTGGCGCGTACTCGGAGTGTAAGCCAGTGCTACCAGGACAACATACATATTGAGGTAATAATTTACCAGTTCTCTTGATGATGACGACATGTTCCCTGCCAGTCATAGAGTCCACCAGCAAGCTCACGTTTGTAGACCGCTGGTTGTCAGCCGGCGCCACCCGGATAGCATAAATGTTCAGAGGTGATGCGCTCTTGGGTTTCTCCACTGAAAAAATACAAGACAAGAAATGTTTTGGAATGCCCTTTAAACTAGCCTCAATCACAAAATTGCATTCCGTGATAAAAAATAAAATTATGAAGAAGGATCTGGAATAATTTAAATGTCATATTTAATGTGTATGTACCAGGGATGGAGGCTTGACGAGCGGTGAGTGCGAGCGCATCATTGACAGCTGAGAAACGCGCGCGCACTGACAACGCCGTGAACGCAAACTGCAGCTCCAGGATCAGCACCACAAACCACAGCATGTAAAACCCGAGATAGTTCGTCACCACGTCCCCTGGAACAGGTCACAAGGATTATTACCTAAAGAGAATAAAGGTAACGTGGTTGTTAATTAGTTCTAAATATATACGTACATAATTCCATGGTTCAGTCTTAGCTCATTTGACTTGCGACTGCTGCAACCAGACGACGGCGACGTTACCAAATAAGAAAACATATGTATTGCAATGCCTTTCTTTGTTAGGAACGTTCTCCGGCGTGCACACAACAACTTACCAAAGTTTCATCACAATCGGTCAAGTCATTTTTTAATTTTTTGCGAGACAAACGCATGGCAATTGATTTTTAGGGTTCCGTAGCCAAATGGCAAAAACGGAACCCTTATAGATTCGTCATGTCTGTCTGTCTGTCCGTCTGTCTGTCTGTCCGTCCGTATGTCACAGCCACTTTTCTCCGAAACTATAAGAACTATACTGTTGAAACTTGGTAAGTAGATGTATTCTTTGAACCGCATTAAGATTTTCACACAAAAATAGAAAAAAAACAATATACTTTAGGGTTCCCCATACTTAGAACCGTACTTTTACCCATACTTTTTTTCATCAAACCCATACGTGTGAAGTATCTATGGGTAGGTCTTCAAAAATGATATTGAGGTTTCTAATATCATTTTTTTCTAAACTGAATAGTTTGCGCGAGAGACATTTCCAAAGTGGTAAAATGTGTGTCCCCCTGTAACTTCTAAAATAAGAGAATGATAAAACTAAAAAAAATATATGATGTACATTACCATGTAAACTACCACCGAAAATTAGTTTGAACGAGATTTAGTAAGCAGTTTTTTTTTTAATACGTCATAAATCGTAAACCGCAATTTACCATTCATTCAATCAACTCAAAAATAAAAAAAACATTCAATTTCATAAACATAAACCTTATGCATAAACCCGGATGTTACGGAACCCTCGGTGCGCGAGTCCGCTCGCTCTTGTCCGGTTTTTTATATACTTAGATAAGAAGAAGGTAGATATATATGGTTAAAACTAACAGACTGCAGCCTGATCTATATACAGAATTAAAAGGTCTTAGCTGGGCCTTTTGGCCTCGTCCAGGAATATTAAGTTTGTGTAAATATCTTCCTGTGCGAGTCCCAATAAATACTTTTTCTTTTTTTTATAGCCGGATTGCCAAAACCAAAACCAAACCAGACATGTGTTCCCCTTATTTGGTCGCGATTACAAATGGCCGCGGCTTTTCTAAAAAGTACCTAAACTCATTTCAATTATGTTAATTGGTCAATCTAAAATGCGACCTGTAAATTACAGCACAACATAAAACATTCACCAACACATAAACACAAACCGCATGTGCGCAAGCGCTGTTTTGCATTTCAAAACATAAACCGGTGTCCTTACATTCTCTGTCCAATTTCTTGGCCTGCAGCGCGTAGAAGGTGAAGTCATCGGCGATGAGAATGGAGAAGAAGATGAGGATGCCCAGGATGATGCCGCACAGCTTGCGCTCCGTCACCAGCGAGTACTGACCTCCTATGCTGGTGTCCACCTGAAAATATAGGAAAATAATATTTTAAACAATTGAATGCCGTAATTACAGAAACGATTAAAGCTTTGCGTGGATCCACGTTCTACGAAGGGTTAATAATGGCAATCAAAATAAAAATCTAAAATTGTCATCAATTAATTTGGTTCGTCAGTTTTCTTTGAAATGTAAACATTTTTATTTACTTATTTTCTTCTCAAATATTTGACCACAGGTTAGGCATTAGTTCTGTTTGTATTCCGCGATCGGATAAGTAGGTCTCCCATATTTTACCGAGTAAACAACTAGATTAGATGAACACTTATCTCAGTCCACTAATCCACTGAGTACATAGAATCCGTCTTGCGTAACATACTATCAATCACAACCTGAATCATTTTGAAGGATATTGCTAATCCATTGAAAGAAAGAAAGAAAAAGTATTTATTGCGACTCGTACAGGAAGATCACAAACTAAACTAAACACAGACAAATAAAAAATCCAAGTTATATAAAAAAAAAGAAAAAGTAACAAAAGGAAAATAAAACAGAAAGTCCTATACGAGGCCAAAAGGCTCCTATCTCAGCATGATGCTGCGACATTTAAAAAATAAATGTCACAGCGCTGGTATTCTGATAGGGCCATTGCTTCATATATTCGAAAAAATTGTCTGCTCAACAACGTAATTAACGCAATGAATGTTGATGAACTGTCAATATGAAAGCGCTGCTCTATCCATGCTGTAAGATTGCGGAACCGAAGATTCTCCGGTACGCCCCTTAGTCGCCTTTTACGACACCCACGGGAAGTATGGGTAGTGCTATTCTTTAAGTCCGGCACCACACAGACAACTTTTAAAATATTTGTAAATAATTTATAAATATGTGAGCACCATGTATCTATCACATAATTGATTTACCTACCTGTCATTGCTTCATTTGTAATTCTTTTTACATTTTGTGGTAGACTAATTTTATTCTAGGTGCATCATCTTCACATATAATTATATTATGTATACAAGACCTTGTAAAACATTTTAAAAGAGCAACGGCGGACTTTCTTGTCCATTCTTCTCCATACGAAAACTTCCTTTTGGAATGGCCGACTAGAATCAACTATTTAGTTGTAATTTTTGACGTTCAAAAGTGCCTTTAACTTGCCTATTTGAAATAAATGATTTGACTTTGAATTTGCTTTTCGCGTCTATGTGGACCTGTAATTTTGTTATAAGTAACTATATTTTTGCTTACCGAAGCGACATTCTCCATGAACTTCAACATGTTCCTCATCCTCCTGGGCGCGCCGTACACTCCGGCGCCGGCGGTGGCCACCACGACCAGCACGTCGCACGTGGACACGACCTGTGACATCCGCGACGACATGCGCACTGACAGCTCCACGCCAACGTTGATCTCGGCCACCAGCCCGAACAGTGTGCATATTACTGGAAGGTGGGAAGCAAAAGCAATGAAGAAACTGGGTTTTGTATTCATTGTGGTTCCTAACTTCCTGAATGGAAAAAACCATAACCTCATCATCATTATAAGCCAATCAAAATCAATCTGCCTAAACTTTTCCCACCAATTTTAGGATCGGCTTCAAGTCTAACCTGATACAGCTGAATCACACTAATATTATAAAGGCGAAAGTTTGTGAATGTATGATTGTGGGGGTGTGTGTGTGGGGGGGGTGTGAGTGTTTATATGTTTGTTACTTCTTCACGCTCAAACGGCTGGACCTGGATAAAATTTTGTATAGAGGTAGCTGACACCCTGGATTAACATATAAGCTACATTTTATCCCGATATTCCCACGGGATTGACATTAACGCGCGTGAAACCGCGGGGCGCAGCTAGTACAATAATATCATTTTACATGGAGCGACTGCCTATCTGACCTCCACAATCCACATAAGTACCTACTGGGTAATACGATACCCCTTGGCTTGGTAAGAAAGGTTGTCAGACTTTCGCGGGTGACAGCCGGGACTAACGGCTTAACGTGCTTTCCGATGCGATGGGTGACCATCTGTACTTACATAACAAGACGAAGGAGTCTTGTTATGTAAGTACAGATGGTCACCCATCTACGGACCAACCGCGGCAAGCGTAGCTTAACTTAATCGATCAAACCTGTGCCGCTGTTATTGCATGACCACAAGCCCCTCATCATCATTATAAGCCATTTACATAAAAAAATGTAGGTATTGAAAACGCATTATGACTTTAAGCCCAGGTCCCACGGGCGTGTTTTCCCCGCGGAGTTTTTTTTCGCGTACAGGATTTTCTACTGAGTGCCGAGACTTGAAAATCGTAAAAATATCATTGATATGATTAATACATGAATAAATCTTATCAATGATACTTTTACGTGCGAACGCGGGTTTACTATTTTTGTAATTGGCATCTTGGAAGCTGAAAATGTTTCGGAAATCAGTAAACTGTTCCTTTAGATTGATAGAGATAGACAACATTTATAGCCCATGGTAAATTACGATAGAACTTTTGAGAGTTACAATGGGTCTTATAACTAAAATCTAGCTATACTATATACTAGGAGCTATACTAGGACACAACACAAGGTTTGAATTCGAAAACACTAACAAAACAGAGCCATCGATAAGTCGTAATGGCTCCGATTCACAATACTCTATTAAAATGTTAAACTAAAACAAACACGACTCACCGAGCACTGTGACTAGAATGTAGCTGTACACACACATGGCACCCGATATGGTGACCTTGAACCCATTGCTGCGGGACTCGAAGCGCAGGGGGGCTAGCCCGAAGAAACTTGAGATCTGGTATCAGATGCAAAGGTTTTAGATTTTATTTTGATTAGAATAATTATGTAGAAAGCCGTGCTATTCTTTCAAACACCAACACCGTGATTCAAATGACTAAGGCTGCAGCAACTGCAGGGTCCGCAGAACATCATTCGCTTTTCCCATGCCAAGAGCTCTGACGATCACGCAGATTGTTGCTTGCCCAAAGTAGGCGGCACTGATGCAATCCACATAACCAACAACAAATCTCTCTGAAAGCAACCAAACCACGCATTGTGTCCGACTGTGCCCCCGGCTCGGTCGGGACTGGTGCAACAGTTACTAGGGCTATATACAACGCAGGAGATCTCACTAAAAGAATGAAAGCATGTGCTCCGGCGACCACGCAGTTTGTGGGGCGGTTGGGTAATACCTCGGACTCGGTGAGGACTGGTGCAGCCGTTACTAGGGCTACATAGGAAGCGAGAGAACTCACGCTCAGTATGAAGACAGGTGCTCCGCCACAACGCTGTGTGTGGAACGGCTGGGTCGTGTCCCCGACACGGTTGGCAGTGGTACAGTCATTACCAGGGCTACATAAAAATGGAGGAGAACTCACCCTAAGTATGAAGGCATGTGCTCCACCGACCACGCAGTGTGTGGGGCGGTTAGATCGTGCCCCCGACTCGGTCGGGACAGGTGAAGCCGTAACTTCCTCCACCTTCGCTGACTCCACGCCTTTGAACAGGACATACAAAGTTAAGACATGTTGCGCTGACACCGAATAAATGGGCTTTAAGGGCAGGAGAATGGTGATACAA
Source organism: Mesoligia furuncula (assembly GCA_916614155.1). Lineage (NCBI taxonomy): Eukaryota > Metazoa > Arthropoda > Insecta > Lepidoptera > Noctuidae > Mesoligia > Mesoligia furuncula. Next base: position 5,472,778 of record OU744810.1, read on the forward strand.
AGGTATTTATTAGCCAACATAATTAAGAAAAGGGTTAAATAGAAAGGATTATTATTATTCACATCAGTGCTGCTAAACTAAATTAACTTTTCTCAACCGCTGCAATGAACGATATAAGGGGAAATTGTTACACTACGCTAGGGAGATTGATTGATGATCCTAATTTGGTGTTTTGAGCAGAAAAAAGGGAACGATATTGGGCCTAGCCATCCTTTTGCATTGTCGATAACCTCAGGTAAAGAACAAAGCATTTTATTACTTGCCAAAGCCACAACGTTATTTACAACGTTACACAACGTTATACAACGTTATTTTTAGTATATCCGAAACCCGAATATAGTTTGTTCAGAATAAGTACTTGAATCGATTCCAATAATTTTTACCCCATGTTACATTTTGTCCCAAAAATATTTAAAAAAGGTAAAAAGTTGGACACCGAGAGACACTAAGTAGGTTATCCAATCTCCGCGCCGAACGGTTAGGTACCTAGGTACTATTATTAATGAGCTCAAGAAGGCGCGGCGCGAGTGGCGCGGCTGAGCATGTTTTTGTACGGACAAACAGGTAACTAAACAAGCTTATAATTTTGTGATTTTTCATGATACAGTTTTGAAATTTTGTACATACATTCTTTACATAAAAATACTAGACACGTGTTTCGGGTTTCGCATATACTAAAAATATTATTGTATAGTTAGGGAGAGTAATATTTGTAGCACTGAAATGCTGTCACAAATTGCTATACTACCTTTTTTACGAGGTATACTATCAGAGACGTTCATCACCAAGATTGTCACTTATTGCAAATCTATAAATTATAGTCCAACTTTTAATTAGCTGCAGTAAAATGACACTTCTTAATAACTCATTTCGGACTGAGTTTAAAGATATGTATGTCAAATAAGTTTCGTTTGTTACACTATTCTGAACTAGAAAAACAAGATTTTTTTGATGGCCGCAAAAAAACAAAAAGACGCCAATTTCAGTCATTTAAATAACACATAAGCTGTCATTTTACTGCAGCTAATAAAAAGTCAGACTATAGTTCGGTTTTAAAAATACTGTAAAACACAGAACACCAGCCAAGAACTAGAGTTTTTTATTCCTATTCTCAGAACAAATGAAAGCTTATATTCAAGTTTGCACGTTCCGTAATAACTTTAGAACTGGGTGGGAAAAAAGGACCCCGTTTCTCTTCCTCGGTTGAAAACAAACTAGATAAGGCTGCTCTGTCCGAGTGCCGGCAGCTCATTAAACTGCCCTATCTATCTTTACAACTGTCGATACTACAACTTTTTAATTATCTCTTGAAAACTCTTCAGCTGGTGGTGATGTAAAATAAATCCTATTTCAAACAGATATGACTTGAACTCCATTGATCCTGACACGCACATCGCACTACATTAATTCTGAGAGTTCTAGTTTATTTGATTGTCTTCAGCTTATGCGTCAAACAAGTTGCTGGAAAAAGGTTTTACAAACAGCAAATCCTACAAGTTGTTTTTCAATAGGTTTGGGTATTCTGTCAAATACTGACCATTCTACGAGCGTTCATCCCGCGCGGCAAACAAGGTCGCATTTATAGTGGTTTTAATTCGTGATTATTTTATTAAATTTAAACCAAAGTACTATTTTTTATATCCAAGTACTAGATCCTTAGTATTTATAAGTTTTTATGCAGGTTGTAAGTTTTTTGCAGTTATTTTAGTAATTACTCATAAAAATTTATATATTGCCAAATACTTTCTATTTGCAGTGCTATTAAATATTTTTATTTAAGAGTAAATGTTATTAACCAAGAACCAAGGTAACCGACATAGCCCGAAGAATTGCCAAACTTAAGTGGCAGTGGGCAGGGCACATTGCTCGCAGAACAGATGGCCGATGGGGCCAAAAGGTTCTGGAGTGGCGACCGCGTACCGGAAGACGTAGCGTTGGAAGGCCTCCCACAAGGTGGACCGATGACCTTGTGAAGGCCGCAGGAACCCGTTGGATGCGGGAAGCACAGGACCGGTCGAAGTGGAAGTGCTTGGGGGAGGCCTATGTCCAGCAGTGGACGTCTATCGGCTGAAATGATGATGATGATGAAATGTTATTAATACCAACGATCTAGTGTTTCGCTGTAAAAAAATAAAACTTTGTATGGAAGTTGGTAATTCTTGCCGATGAGAACTCGCATCGGGCCACCTCTTGTATTCTCAATAAAAAACCTTCAAAAGAACACAAATCTTTCCTTCTCTCTCGCATCAAAGGACGAAAAACCGGCGCAGATCAAGGTTTGCGCTGAGGCAAATGTTTCCCTCTGAGGACTAAAACTACCCTTTGTAGACAACACAAATATATGACCACGTCATAATTTCAATATCAACATAATCTTGAAGTGTTTCCCCGAGAGATTAACTCATCAATATTCATATATCGCTCGCGGGGGGGCATTTATCACTAAATCTAATAACATAGCATAACAATATGTGCCAGAAAAGTCGACAAACACATGACGCTATTGATAAAATTCGGACATCATCATAAATATTCCATAATAATATTTACCTCAAGGCCAGCCAGAAAATATGTATTTAGGCCCGATCCGAACACACTGTACTCAATCACGTATCTAAAGGATCATAATATACATCAAAATTATCATTATCCTCCTGCCTAATAAATTGGGATACTATTCATACTTCATTCACCCGACAGACGTCCACTGCAGGACAAAGGCCTCCCCCAAACGCCTCCACTTTGACCGGTTCTGTGCTTCCCACATCCATCGGGTTCCTGCGGCCTTCACAAGGTCGTCGGTCCACCTTGTGAGAGGCCTTCCAACTTTCGGCTTTCCGCCACTCCAAATCAGCCCCATCGGCCGTCTGTTCTGCGAGCAATGTGCCCTGTCCACTGCCACTTAAGTTTGGCAGTTCTTCGGGCTATGTCGGTTACCTTGGTTCTCCTGCGGATCTCTTCATTTCTGATTCGATCACGCAGGGAAACTCCAAGCATAGCCCCCTCCATTGCCCTTTGGGTGACTTTTAACCTTCTAATAAAGGCCTATTGTGAGCGACCACAGTGCTAAAATAAATTGGGAAGAGCAAAATGTATTCTCTCTATTGAACACTGTAGCGCTTTAGGCTGGATTTAGTGCTCGCCCGACGGTCAGCGCTGACAATGGTCAAACGTAGCTATATCAATGAAAACTGATGAACAACTACAGCGCTGATGAGTCGCTACGCGCGTACCTAGGTGTACGCGGATAGCGCTGACGAGGACCGTTGACCGAGCTCGTCGGTCGGGCGTACGTCGGTCGACTAACGCGCTATGTCGGCTAAAGTGTTTTTCAAATAAACTTGCGATAAATGTCATTCAACCACCCTGTACCAAAAAGTCCAAATAACTTACGATAGATATCGTTCGTCATACAAAACTGTCGCTAACATTGAATCGGTTGAGTTTCATAATACCAAACAAGGAGTAAGTCAATGTTTTGATCGTGTTACCGACACTGCCCATACATATTTTTCGTTGGTTTGGAAATATTGGGATACATTAGTAGAAGGAGGTGAACAAACTTTATCGCAAGTTTATTTGAAATGAACTTTAGAATAGATACGGTTGCGTTTTAATACTGAGATGATCTTACTTATAACTAATTCAGAAGTTGCTGATTAACCATAGTCTGATAGTCGCAAGCACCACTCCTAAATGCCTACTTACTGTATAAGAATAAGGTATAAGAAGTAGTATGTATACACCGTGTTCTTCACGTTATGCATAAACTTTGGCAAATGCTTCTATAGCTTTTACAAATCAAATGTAACAAAGGAAGTAGTACTTATAAACATAACCCTCCTTCTGGCGCAGTCGGGTAAAAAGGCTTCGTTACAAAGATATTTTTAATTTCATTTAATAAAATTTAATTGAGTTATGCAGTAAGAAAGGGTCTTAACTTAGTTTTAACAAGTTTCAGCCCGCCAAATCTTATGATACGATGTTGCCAATTCGGTTAAAGAGGCATACATATCCAGTGATTTACGTCAAGGTATTTAAATTTTATGAAAATTAACAAAAAAAGAATTCATTAGTGTCCATAATGAAAAATGCTATTTCCATGGTCTGAACATCTGGTCGAAGTTTATGTATATCGTCCGGAACATGGTGTATAGGTTAGGTACCTAGTCCTCAAATTATTATTATCGCTTTACACGAGTGGAGCTAGTATTAGTATAATAAAATATACGGTGTTTTATCAGGAGTATTTTATCTCTTATTATTTATAACTGCACGCACATTTTAGTACCGGTTATCTTTACATTATAACAACTGCAATTTGTGAGCAGAGATATTTTTTTTTGGGTTCCGTACCTTAAGGGTGTCAACGGGACCCTGGCTCAACTGTCCGTCCGTTTGTCACAGGGCTGTATCTTTTGGACCGTAATAGGTAGACACTTAAAAATTTCACAGAGAATGTACAGACAGTTATAGCAATTTGCTGACCCGTCTTAGCATAAATGGTTGAAATTTTTTAGAATACGAATCTATAGAATTTTATAATTGTTTTATATTTCACATACTTTGCTCAAATAAATAAAATATAAAAGAATAATAAAATTATATAGGTACTGTACTACTATAGTCGGTGTAACAACATTTACTAAAAATAAAATAAATTTAAAAATTAAAGGGGTACCATAAACAAGAAACGTGTTTTTACTAGTAAAAAACACTATAGTTTTTTTTTATATGTAGGTAATGTTAAATATTATACGGTGGTACCTTTTTTGTGCAAGTCCGACTCGCACTTGGCCGCTTTTCTCACTTTAACAAAAACACATTTTTTACATTCCTTATAGTTAGACACTAATCTATAATTTTTCAATTAACAGTGTTATATATAATGATACATACCAAATATCAATCTGCCAATCGGAGTTACACCTAAAGTGTAATTATTTGAAGATGTCCAATTAGAACGTATCATATTTATTCCGACCCACACACCCTTTACAATTTTCCTATTAACGTATTTAATATCAACTACTTCTGAAAAGCGATATCAGCGTTGACGTCCTATTTTTGCACGTAAACATAATTATTTCAATTTAAAAAAATCGTCTCAAAACATCACTTTCACTAAATTAAATAAAAGCAAAACAATTTAAAAATTGTTTTTGCACATAAACATAAGTAATTTAAAAAAATAAACAAAAACTACTACCAAAAGTCCTCTCAATACGACACTTTCACTAAATTAAATAAAAACAAAACAATTTAAAAATCCAAAGACCAAAAACAAACATAATTTTTTCACAAAACATTTGATTGATCGATCTAGCCGTGTTTTTTTTCCATGTAAGTGCTACCGAACGAGTTTACCACGTGTAGGCACGAGTTGGAATGTACTATTTATTATTGATGGAAGCCAAACTATCTGTTTTCATGTCCCGTGTACTAGGGAAATAGTATTGGCAAACAAGTATTGCGTTCAAGGCCGGTCATTGGGAGAAATATTTAATAACTATTGTTAGCCAGCAGCTGGATACAATAAGATAAGAAAGAAAGCAAGAATATTATATGTTTATTTGCGGAAAACATGACGCACAAGATTTATTTATACATAAATAAACACGACGCACAACATTCATTTATACATAAATAAACATGACGCACAACATTTAATTATATATAAATAAACATGATGCACAACATTCATTTATACATAAATAAACATGACGCACAACATTTATTTATATATAAATAAACATGATGCACAACATTCATTTATACATAAAAAAACATGACGCACAACATTTATTTATACATAAATAAACATGACGCACAACATTTATTTATACATAAATAAACATGACGCACAACATTTGTTTATAAATAAATAAACATGACGCAGAGAAAGAACACAAAAAATAACAAGTTAGGGGGCTATCGCCCAGCATAATGCTATAACCGTATGCGACACAGAGCCCCAGCGCTGATTTTCAGCGACAGCTGGCGTTGAAGACATATTTCTTATTTATTAAGAGTACTGATTTGTACATAGCTTTGTTTGCAATGAACGGTCAATGAGCGTACTACACGCTCCTAAATTCCTAACACTGATAAATTTGTACCCAAGGAAAACAAAAATATAAAAAAATAAAAATATAAAAAATTGATTAATTAATTGATACTCCCGCATTGTGAAGAGGTTCCTGTCTCTGGAGCCCTAACCAACGGTAGCTTGGATCCCGACATCGGCGGATCACTATTTTTTTATATTTTGAAATGCTTTTTATACTTATGTTTTATATTGTAAGAAATATTTATAAATGTAATAAGTTAAGAAAATAGATAAACGGAATAATAATTTTAGTGATTAAATATAGTGAACATTTTTGATTAAATTAAAACGCAATTTTGAAATTGCATTATGGTCACGAATTCAACATCATTTTGTAAAAGGTTTCCTGGTGATCAAGCTGCAAAATTTCGTCCTTTTTTTATTTTGTAAACCAATCAATTATATTAATCTACAAATTGATATATAGAAGCAGTAAAAATGAACAGAAAAATGAGTACAACCAAACAATATACTCTGAGGATATACACGAATAAAATAACCACATATTCAAAGAGACAACATTATAAGTTACAAAGTTTTTCCAAAGTGAAAACGGAATCAAAACAACATTAAGAGCGTTTACGCCGTACGGCATTTCATACAATCTTTCAAGCCCTTATTTTTCGAAATTAATGAACCGATTTTAATGAAACTTCATACGAATAAGCAGGATACAATGGTCTATAAAGTTAGAAGAGAACATTTTCGATAAGTCAAAAAAAAAGTTGGAAATCTCTGTTTCTATGGAAATTTTAAAATCGGTCTAATTTGGCCGTATCACTATTTTTCGTAAATGTTCTCTACTAACTTTTTAGACCTTTGTATCCTGCTTCTGCGTATTAAGTTTCATTAAAATCGGTTCATTCATTTTGAAAAATAAGGGCTTGAAAGTTTGCATACTTTGCATGAAATGCCCCATGAAATCTTAGAAAATGGTTCAGGAACAAAAAATATGTCAAACTAAAATGTAAAATCATATATGGCATGGAATTTTGTTATTTCATCTTCATTCTCCTGCCCTCCTGCTTTTATCCCTATATGTATTTATGGTCGGCGCAACATCTTTTACTTCCATACTTCTCTATTAGTCGTCATCTCAGTAGTCACCCCCTTAGGTAATAGATAATACGGGCTGGTGTCCGCAACTCCACGTCAATGCGCGTATTTTGCGTATGGAACATCATCTTTTCCATTCATGCTTCTCTATTAGTCGTCATCTCAGTAGTCACCCCCTTTTAACCATATCATATTTCACACAGTCCATCCATGGTTCTTTGGTCTTCCCCTACTCTTACAGGCATCCACATTTATAATACCAAACTTTTCTCAAGAGTATAAAAGGCAAATTAAAATTGCCGTAGCAGCTACGAACAGGCCCTGTGCTACGGCGTAGGCGTCTACGAAGTTATTAGATTATTAATAAAATTAAAAGATCACATTATTATTAACACATGCAGTTCATCATCATCTGCCTAGCTTTTTCCCAACTATGTTGGGGTCGGCTTCCAGTCTAACGGGATTCAGCTGAATACCAGTATTTTACATGGAGCGACTGCCTATCTGACCTCCACAACCCAGTTACTGGGTAATACGATATCCCTTGGTAAGACTGGTTGTCAGACTTTCGGGCTTCTGACTACCCGTAACGACTGTCAAAGATCCACAAATGACAGCCGGGACCAACGGCTTAACGTGCTTTCCGAGGCACGGAGGGGTCACGGTATGTAAAGATGGTCACCCATCCACAGACCAACCGCGGCAAGCGTAGCTTAACCTGATCGATTAACCTGTGCGGCTGTTATTATTTAGCCACGGGCCCCTCTGTTATTATTAACACATGCAGTTGTTATACAATATTATTTTGGAACAAGCTCAGAAGGAGTCTATACATTTTATTTTTTCTTTGTATTGTGATTATAAATCCCATCGCATCGCATTGCCTGCCCGCGCTATTACTTCGTGCTCGCTTAAAGTTCTTTCTGACTGTTTTTTAAATTTTGTTCAGCTACTAAGGGTCCCACCGTGATGAGAGATTAGCGTGTTCAAACAAATAAACTCTTCAACTTTATTATTAGTATTACTTTAAGTAGATTAGCTGAAAAATCTACTACACGAAAAAGGAGTTCCACGGTTCTGAGTGGCTCGCCGTGACTCATAATAATATCGTTATGGTCTTATAGAGGTACTAGCTGCGCCCCGCGGTTTTACCCGCATAAGTTTCGATCCCGTGGGAATATCGGGATAAAAAGTAGCCTAAATGTTAATCCAAGGTTTCAGCTACCTCTATACAGAATTTTATCAAAATTGGTCCAGCCGTTTGAGCGTGAAGAAGTAACATACATATAAACACAAGCACACACACAAACTTTCGCTTTTATAATATTAGTGTGATGAGGAACAGGGTATAAAGTTCACTTAACCTCCATACAAAAGGTGGGCAGCTGCCCAATCGTCACAATCGTCGCTAGCAATCAAAGTCAAAGTCAAAGCATTTATTTCAAATAGGCACTTAACAGGCACTTTTGAACGTCAAAAATTACTCAAATAGAATTGATTCTAGTCGCCCATTCCAAAAGCTAGTTTTCGTATGGAGAAGAATGGGCAAGAAACTCAATTGTCGGGTAGTACCCCTCCAGACAACACCCATCCGGTCGGAGGGTCCCCCATTTCAACGAAGGATGAGTGAACCCTGTTCCTCATACATCTATAATCTGGCTCCTTCACCCTACATCTCAATTCAGTGCTGTCTAAACAATACCGCCGTGTGTCACCCCAAATGATCGACAATGACAGTTTAAATAATGTTGTCCCCAATAAGTTGTTTATAATCTTCTCTTTATCACTTTCAAATTGAACCAAAACTTTTTGACATCAAAACAAGTAGGTACCTAAGTAATACCTATGTGTCCAAGGTCACAACACGTACAGGTGCCGTATTATGACGGTTTAATGCCATCATGATTCCAGTGTAAAAGAGAGACGGAGCTATACATGACCGATAGCACCATCCCTTTTTCGCACTGGAATCATGATGGCATTAATACTTCATAATAAGGCCCCTGAACTAGTAATTTTTATATTGTTTTGTTGGTAGTCACATTAAAGTGATTTATTTCCTACTCATTCGTTTTGTATCAAGTGTCCTTTTGTGCGGTAATTGCAAGATAGCTTTCTACTATAGCTTAACTTCACACCTAAATTCCCCGAAGGGTCAGGCAGAAGTGTACCTATAGATATATATGTGTATATAAAAATATAATATATATATCATACCTATATGATTATATACCTATAGGTACAGACGCCAGCACATCAAGCTGCTCCAATCTGTCAAATTTCTTTAATAGATTTTCAACTTTATCGCTAAGGCATAAAAATTAAATTTGATTGGGATTTGACAGTTTCGGCTATCTTGATGTGCTGACGTCTGTACACCTCAAAAAATGAAAATGAAAAGAAATTTAAAAAATAATTAAATTTGATTTTTTTTTTTGTGATGTTTGAGTCACATTGATGATGATGATGATGATGATGATGATGATGAAAGGACCATGGACACTTTTGAATGAACACTGGGCCCACTTTTTAAAATTGTGCAACAGTGAGGAACCTGTCTCATATGCTCTTGGCGTGTACTTTATTTCATTCTATTGCAGCTAAGTTCAAATCCAGCGCGAAAATGGTTTTTTTTTTGCGTTTTTAAAAATGTTCAACGTTGTCCAAAAGTGATGAAAGCTATGTCATATGACAGCTCTTGGCGTGTACTTTATTTCATTCTATGGCAGCTAAGTTCAAATCCAGCGCGAAAATGTTTTTTTTTTGCGTTGTTTAAAAATGTTCAACATTGTCCAACAGTGATGAATTATATTATATTATACAAAAACTTCAAGAGCTTTCATATGATATATGATTCATCACTGTTTAACAATGTTGAAAAAGTGAGCCCAACATGACGCATTTAAAAAACGCATAAAACCGTTTTCGCGCTGGATTGGAACTTAGCTGCCATAAAATGAAATAAAGTACACTTTAAGAGCTTTCATATGACACATAATTCATTACTGTTCAACAATGTTGAACATTTTTATAAAACGCAAAAAAAAACCATTTTTGCGCTGGATTTGAACTTAGCTGCCATAGAATGAAATAAAGTACACTTCAAGAGCTTTCATATGATATATAATTCATCACTGTTGAACAATGTTGAAAAAGTGGGCCCAACATGACGCATTTAAAAAACGATAAAAAACTGTTTTCGCGCTGTATTTGAACTTAGCTGCCATAGAATGAAATAAAGTACACTTCAAGAGCTTTCATATGACATATAATTCATCACTGTTGAACAATGTTGAAAAAGTGGGCCCAAAATGACGCATGGTCCTTTGTTTTTTTTTTTTTGTCTTGTGATGTTTGAGTCACATTTAATAGGGGGCGAGCCTAATATTTTTTTACTAATATCTTTCATAATAATTAAATATGTGTTTAAACAATCGCAGTGTATCATTTGGGTCAAAGGTGGAACTCTCATGTTATTGAACCACTCCACAAATCTTTCAATCCGGAACCTAGACATTCTCCTTGGCAACAGATTATGTATGTTATTTACATATTTTTTTTGGCATTGTGCACTATTTTTACAATAGCTTAACAGTTACTGGGATTGACTTAATTTTCCAAAACTACAAACTTTCACAAAACTTGAAAAGTTCACTAGCAACGTCACTACGCGACATGATCATAAACACTTGTTTTTATTAAAGTAAATCATGACCGATCTAAACCTCGACATGTTCAAAATTCCTCGTGATTTTTGAACGATAATACAACTGACCTTTCGACCTCATAGCAAAATGTTGTAAGCCAGCGGGTATTGGTAAGAAAAATACGTAGACGGCTCTTGGTGTCAACGAGTACAGTGTAAACATATGCTGGCCTGTAAACATCGAAGTAACTGACGTCTGCTTTGCTAACAGACCAGGGTTTCACGAAATATTATTATTTCTGTAAACAATTTTTTGGACATGGTGTAAAAATAAATAAATAATATCATGTCATGGCTATTGTCTGATAAAGAAATACTAAAAGTAGATGGTGTAATTTGTACTTATAATTTAGGTATGTTTGTCGGTGACAGTAGGTATTTGGTCCCTAGATTCCGGCAACCACGTTTGAGGATAAAGGACCACTTTTTTGTGTTTTTTTTTCTCTATTTAGCAACATCAATGAGTGAGAAAGCGGTTACTGCTGCGTCAGATAGTGTAAGTATATTATAAGTATATTGTATTGTATTGTGTATTATTATTTTAATAGTATATTTCCTTCATTTCGTTATTTACACATGAATTAATATATTTTTAAATATTAAAATTTATAAAAATATTTAAAAAAATAGTAGACCGCCTTTATCGGGAACAGGGTCAAAGCTACCGGCGGCAGCGGTCCAGAGAGAGGAACCTCTTGACAATGCGAGCCGTGTCCAGAACAGAAGTACCGCTTTCTGAATCAAGCCCTTGATCCAGCTGCCCAACGAGAGCCTCCTCAGGCGTTGGTCGAGGCTCTTGGCTATAAACCCATTGGCTGTCACGACTATCGGCAAAATGATCGTTGAGTCCACATCCCACAATATGTCGACAACTTCGCGAGCCGAGTCAAGATACTTCAATTGTTTATTTTTCTCGGCTTTTACGAGGTTCTCATCATGCGGGACGGTTATGTCCGCAATCATTGCGCCGTTCCACCACCACTATATCAGGCTTATTGGCAACTTATTGTATCATCATCATTTCAGCCGAAAGACGTCCACTGCTGGACATAGGCCTCCCCCAAGCACATCCACTTCGACCGGTTCTGGGTTCCTGCGGCCTTCACAAGGTCGTCGGACCACCTTGTGGGAGGCCTTCCAACGCTACGTCTTCCGGTACGCGGTCGCCACTCCAGAACCTTTCGGCCCCATCGGCCATCTGTTCTGCGAGCAATGTACCCTGCCCACTGCCACTTAAGTTTGGCAATTCTTCGGGCTATGTCGGATACCTTGGTAATCCCGCGGATCTCTTCATTTCTGATTCGATCACACACGGAAACTCCAAGCATATAACAAGCCCTCTCCATTGCCCTTTGGGTGACTTTTAGCCTTTCTTATGAGCGCCCACGTGGGCCATTTTGGGCGACCACGTTTCAGTGCCATATGTCATCACTGGCAACACTTATTGTATATTATTAATATATCTTTATCTACCTATAATAAATTAGTTTTTTTATCTTTATTATTGAAAGGGGTTTTTATTCTTACGGATGCCAACCCCATCGTACCTTATCAAAAATTATAGTATAAAACATCAGTGTTTAGTTCAATCACAGGTCAATCAGTGCTCTCTCTAAGGGCTTGAACCCAATGAATAATTAACGAGGCAATTCATTACCAAAACAAACACTACCATTTGTCACTTTCGACAATTTATGGTCGTAGTACTGACACACCCAGGTAAATAATTAGAATGAACGAGGTGACGTAGTGGGCTCGTCCTACGACATTTAGGCCTCCACCGCACTGGGCGAAGGCGACCGTCGTCAGAGTGACCTATGGTTTACTAACATAACCTAAAACGTTGGTAGCTGCAACTATGGTTGCGGTTGTGGTCACCCAGTGCGAAAGAGGCCTTAAGTCTTGTGTATCTATGGCGGCCTCTTGCTTTGACCCTCGCCCTAATTGCGTAACACACTATCCATTATAATTTCTGACTCATTTTGAAGTATATTGCTAATCCATTGCTTCATATGACCGAAAAATGTGTCTGCTCAACAACGTAAATGACGCAATGAACTGTCAAAATGAAAGCATTGCCACTGTTAGTGTTTTACGCAATTTTCCCGCCATTTGCACCAATTTAAATCACCGTTCCATTACTGACAATCGTTTGAAGATGACAGAGTCAGAGTCGAATCTTTCAATGTATGAAAGATGGCCGTCGCATATCGCTAGTGGTCGTCAAGATTAATCGCCACTAGTAGCCGAAGCGAGCGCCTACTTGCGGTTAGAAGCAACACCAAACTTTACCTACGACATTTGACTCTTATAATAAAATTGGCCGAAGACTGTGGTGAACATTGCACAAACCGGCGGCGGTTTTACCAACTAGATGCGGCTGGACAATATTGGATTGCAAGACAGCACGATACATTTCTGATAATGGGTTTTTGTTACACTGTACTGTGTCTGTACTGCTCGTACCTTCTATGGTACCTTCTCTGTATGAGGAGAGGTTTTTGCCCTGTAGAGTAACATTAACTATAGTCCGACTTTTAATAAGCTGAAGTAAAATGACACTTCTTAATAACTCATTTCGGACTGAGTTTAGAGATATGCATGTCAAATAAGTTTCGTTTGTTACACTATCCTGTACTAGAAAAACAAGATTTGGTTGATGGCCGCGAAAAACAAAAAGACGCCAATTTCAGTCATTTAGGTAACACATAAGCTGTAATTTGACTGCAGCTAACTAAAAGTCCGACTATAGTCGTTTTTTCTTCGTTAACATATCTCGGGACCATGGGGTCCAGGTCCTTTCGAAGGCGTATGAGGTCAACTCACAGAGGCCCTTAGATTATTTTCATCATCATCATCATCATTTCAGCCGAAAGACGTCCACTGCTGGACATAGGCCTCCCCCAAGTTGGGGGGGGGGGGGTTTGCCATAACCGCCACGCTTGGCAGGCGGGTTGGCGATCGCAGTATAGTATGGTGGTGGAATGCATAGAGAACGCTGCTGCCCATTCTCCGGTACGACCCTTAATCGCCTTTTACGACACCCACGGGAAGTCTAGATTATTTTAAATGGAAAGAATTATTATTATTATACTGTTTAGGAGTTGACCATCAAACGTACAATGAATTAGCTCAGTTAGATATACACTAGCTGCGCCCCGCGGTTTCACCCGCATAAGTTTCGATCCCGTGGAAATATCGGGATAAAAAAGTAGCCTATGTGTTAATCCATGGTTTTAGAAACCTATAACTCACAATTAATTGAATATGATATTTTCCCGCTGTAGCAATCTAAATTTAAAATACAATTTCTTGCAAGTCGCCCATAAGACGGATGCTCTTGTCATCCACTTCCTTCGATTCGTCGGCATAGTGTTTTTCTTCTAAAAACATATTTACTTTTTTTTCTCCCATTTAATGCGTTCGTTATCATACTCAGATGTCACGTCGTGGACAATAGTGTGGGTTGTATGAATTTTCAACTGTTATATAACTACTTTTTGTAAATGCTGTAATGTATAAAGAACTGTTTTTGTCCCAAATAAATAAAACAAAATAAAATAGTGTTAGCCATACCAAATTTTATCAAAATTGGTTCAGCCATTTGGGCGTGAAGAAGTAACAAACATATAAAAACACACACACCCACAAACTTTCGCCTTTATAATATTAGTGTGATATTCGTATCTCTATGGTGGTCGCTGTCGTCAATCCTATCCACAGTGGCATAATAATTATTCTAATATTATATTAATCATTCATGTTTGATTTGCGATCGCTCCGGAAACATTCATCCGCGAGCGGGATCAAACATCCAACTAAAATTAATATAGGATTTCATACCAGAATGTAACTATTTATATTAGACTTGGTACTAGGGAGATAGAAATTCGAGTTGGTGTCTTTGGGTATGGACAATACAGTCCACCTTTTATTTATGAAGGTGCGAATCTTCATCGTTTTTTGATCGCTTTCAATGTTATTAGTGCAGTCAGCACTAATAACATAAATTTCTATATATGTACTTAATAGTTTTAACTGAATTTCGTAATATTATATCAAATGTTTAGTCAATACGTCTATCTGTTTACCACGATTCCTTAGTTGTTTTAACATAAGTGTAATAACTATAGTTGTGTTAGCTGGTCCTAAAAGCAAAAGTGGTCCTTCAATACACACTTTTTTAACAAAAGTTAAAAATCCCACATTTACCTACAGAATAGAAAAACGATTACCTAAAGTGATAATCGGATTCATACTACGTTCCATCTACGGGTCGCGATGCCACTCAATTTTCAACCCTATTTTTCTGGCATAACATAACCCTTCTATTTCCTATTTGATAACAAATTGAGGTGTGTCTGGTGACGTAGGTGTTTATTGACAAAATTCTCTGACAGTACCTTTTTAGTAAATATTGACTTTTATTGTACGAGTATAACGTGTCAATTTTATGAAGAAAAGTTTTCATTCATATCAGTCATCGCTTCAAGCTTTTCCACGAAAGCACTTGATAATAAAATTTAAAAAAAACTAACGACTTCAAAAAGAAAACACTACAAATTGATAAATATATTTCGGAAGTCGGTGTCATTGGTTCCGCACTTTCCTTTTTTGACACCGACTTCCGAAATTAAAGTTATTTATCACTTTGTAGTGTTTTTTTTGAAGTCGGTTGTTTTTTTTTTTTGTAAAAAAGATTTTATTTTTCCAACAGTGTGTTTTTTTTATGCGCTCTGTTGGATTCTCAACGCTCGGCTCAATACCGAGCGTTGAAAATCCAGTGCGCGATAAAATCCCGCCGCGATATTTTTACGCTCGTAGGACACGTTTAGTGCTAAACGTATTTAGTGATTAGTGACGTAAGAGACGGGATAATTGCGTAACACACTTACAGTAGCAATGGCTTTTATTTTGACAGCTCAACAACATTCATTGCGTTATTTGCGCTGTTGAGCAGACAAATTTTTCGAACATATGAAGCAATGGATTAGTAACATCCTTCAAAGTTATTCAGATTGTGATAGAAATTAGGATGTGGCTCTTAGTACAGTTGGATTGTTGTAGGTATTTGACTCCGAACGCGTTCAAACAAACAAACTCTTTAATATTAGTATAGATTTCAACGTTTTCAAAATCCACGAACTAACAAAATAGTACTCTGCCTAGTGTTTATTTAGAGAAACAGTCATAAAATCATAGGTAAAGGAAGCTAGTACGTCATCGATTCTCGTTGATAAACAAACATAGTACTAGGGTGTCATAAGTAAACAGAAGCTTTAAGGGGCTTACGTGACCTAAAGCGCGGTCACTGTCGGACTGCATAGAAAAGAAAGAGAAGCGCGATGACACAACGCTGGTAATTTATTGCAAAATATGAAGCCATTATTTAATTACAAAAAACTTATTGTTTGGACAAAAAAATTTAAACACTAGTATTTTTGTATGTTACTTGTAGAATAATGTGACAAAAAATCAGAATGATTGTATGTATATTAGTATAGTTTTTATTGTGAAAAGAAAGTTTTTAGAGGCATCTTCCTGATTTTTTAAAAATCAGGAAGATGCCTCTAAAAACTTTGTTTTCAACACATAACAATTATGATACTACTACAATATCATATATTTTTCCGTTTTTTTTACTGTAGTCAATCATATACTTTTGTTGTTTCTAAAACTTGGTTTAGGTCCTGTAAGCCCCTTAAGTTTATAATACGTACCAACAGGGCTAACATAGTGACGTGATTCTATAACATTAACATATATCATTGCCAATGTCTTTGTTCACAAATCACAGTTTATTTTAAAACACTACAATGTCATCTGGGTCCTTCCATAATAAAAACTGCCATACACTTTCACTAAACGTACAGATTCATAATTTAATTATTTATTTTTATTTATTATTATATCTTTTTTTTTTCGAAGAAAATAGTGCCGCTAGATCTAAGTGTTCTCAAAACTAACACTATGCCTTTTTATATGCCGTATTTTTATATGAGTCTGCTAATGTTCACATTTTAAAATTATTTAATAACTCAAGATTAATCATATCTACTGTAAAATAATCACAACACAAAAACCATAGATGAAAAACCAACACCCTTATTGCGAAAAACACTATATATCTCAATCGAAAAAAAATTGAAAGCTATTGCTAATCCATTGCTTCTTATGTTCGAAAGATTTGTCCGCTCAACAACGTAAATACAAAATGCAAGCCATTCCTACTTTTAGTGTATTACGCAATTCCCCCCTCGGGTCCTTTTGTCAACGTCTGACAACCTTTTACCTCAGTACAAAATTATGAACTAAAAAATCTAGCATGTTTTTATTCGTTACACAATAACAACATGAAACTAATTTGTTGACGTGTCCTAAGCAATTAAAATAGTTAGATATAATGTCGCCATCGTACCAATGTAAACAGTATTTATAAAGTTTGTAATAAATAACATCGTTATCATTTGGCATGATTGCATGTCACCATTTTGTTTGGAAACAAATTATATAAGCACTCACTTGTTTTAAAAAAATGTTTGCAAATAGACCTCCTATATCAAGCTATCAATCTGTCAAACTTCTTTAATAGATTTTCAACTTTATCGCTAAAGTGTAAGGTTCAAAGTTGGTTGCGAAAATTTTACAGTTTCGGGTAAGATGGGAAACAGCAGATTTTTTCTTTGATCATCATCATCTGCCTAGCCTTTTCCCAACTATGTTGGAGTCGGCTTCCAGTCTAACCGGATGCAGCTGAATACCAGTATTTTACATGGAGCGACTGCTATCTGACCTCCACAACCCAGTTACTGGGTAATGAGATACCCCATGGTAAGACTGGTTGTCAGACTTTCGGGGTTCTGATTATCTGTAACGACTGTCAAAGATCCACGAATGACAGCCGGGACCAACGGCTTAACGTGCTTTCCGAGGCACGGAGGGGTCACGGTATGTAAAGATGGTCACCCAGGTCAGACAGACCAACCGCGGTAAGCTTAGCTTAACCTGATCGATCGAACTGTGCGGCTGTTATTATTTAGCCACGGGGTTTTCTATCAAACAGCTGATTTTTTCTTTGATAACGGGCAAAAAAATTCTATACTAACTAAACTACGGGAAGTGTAACCATGAAGTCAGCTCATGGTTCTAGAACCCCTTTTTTTGGGTGGGAAATCATCAAATAACTTCTCCCGCTCTGGGCGGAGCGGGAGGACGTGTCAGAATTTTACTGCAAACCCATCCGTGTCCCTTCAGTTGCCTGTGCCAGGGGCCGCGGTATCTCTTTCAAACAACCCGCGACCCTGGCAGATTCTAACCCCCTAAAGTAAAATGTTCACGTCGGTTATCAAAAAAAAATCTGCTGTTCTATGAAACAGCAAATTTTTTTATCAAGATTTATGGACCAGCTTCCGGGTTCAGAATCATGTACATGTCCATGGTAGCAGTTTGCGGGTCGGTGTAAGGAACACCCTGTATTCCTAGTAGAATAAGGGCGAATAAAATTTTGAAAGGCACGATTAATGCCATTTTATATTGAACCTTTCAATAGTGCTTTATAATCACAACTCATCAGCCGAAACATTTATCCGTAACACCATACAATTTGTTTGTTTCGCACGGGAATGCATTAGTGCTCTTGTCGAGTCTAAATCTGCTGGTATCTTACTCTTTTCTTTACCTGTTTCTCTTCGTAAGATTTATAGTCGATTGTCCATCGAACAACAAAACAAAAAGAAAACTCCTTTCAACTTCTGAAAAATGGTCTCAGTAGCGTTGGACGAAGCCTCATGTTTTTAAATTAGATGAATGATGAAAATATATATAAGTATTTTATAGAGTAAACTCTCAGTCGGTATCGGCGTAACTCGCTTGAATAGTGCTTTAGGTTGTCCAAGGATCATCATCTGCCTAGCCTATTCCCAACTATGTTGGGGTCGGTTTCCAGTCAACCAGATGCAGCTGAATACCAGTATTTTACGTGGAGCGAGGAGCAGTAATGGCCTAGTGGATACAGCCGCGACTTAATAGTTGTAAGTAGTAGGTTCGAACCCAGACAGACACTTTACTTTGTAAAAATTAATTCATCAGGAAAACAGTAAGGAAACAGGCAAGTCCTTGGAAAAAAAAATCGAAGACATGTGACATCTATCCAACACGCACTGGGCCCGCGTGGTGGATTACAGCCACACCATCTAACAGAGAAGAAGCCTGTGTCCCAGCAGTGGGAACATAAAGGTATGAATCCGATCTCGGCAGCACGCAGCAGTCCTGCCGCAGCACTACTGGTCCCCATACATACATACTAATATTATAAATTCGAAAGTAACTCTGTCTGTCTGTATGTTACCTTTTCACGCCTAAACCACTGAACGGATTTCGATAAAATTTGGCAGAGAGACAGATTGCATCCCGGGGAAGGACATAGGATAATTTTTATCCCGATATTCCCACGGGATCGACACTTATGCGGGTGAAACCGCTGCTAGTTCTCTATAGGTTTATATAAGATTACATTCCGAGCACAGTGGGGACCAGTAGTGCTGCGACCGCACTGCTGCGTGCTGAATCATACTTTTATAGGCTTATTATGCTACATGGAGCGACTGCCTATCTGACCTGTTTTGAGAGCAGTGGTGATGAAAGAATTTACACACATTATTAAATTGTATTTGGAAATCTTCGACGGACATTGAGGTTATAAAATTAACCACATTGTCAAATGAAAAACAACTTTTAGGTGGTTTAAAATGATAATTTCGGGTAGCATTTAAACAAGTATTCAAATAGTCAAATCAAAGCACTTAATTTGTAAGTGGCGCCACACATTGGCATCTATAAGTAGGTACGTTTTCCGATCCATTCACATCCACATCCAGGGTTGCTGAGCTAACCAAGCCAACTTTGAATTTGTTTCAGGCGGTGAAATTACCTTCTTTACAAGACGCATTCTGAAAAATTGGACAAAATATCTGCTGTTATAAAACTGATATTATTTTTTACCAGCTCTCAAAATCGATTTTAAAAGCTAACAGTATCAAAATAATAATTATAATATGTACAAGTATACTTATAAAAAGGAGGGGAAATAATCAAAGGGCATCAAAAAATTCATCCGCATCGCTGTCAACAGGAAACGTGCCCAAAAGACTGGCAGCATTGCCACGTTGTATGGCAATGCTGATTCTTTGGCCAAAAAATAGGCCAGCCCTCTGGTCACGTAAAGAATCAAAAATATAAAAAAAAAACATCGATTTTTGAATTGTTTTAAGTACTCTATGTACTACTACTGTCTGTGTGGTGCCGGACTTAAAGAATAGCACCACCCCATACTTCCAGTGGGTGTCGTAAAAGGCGACTAAGGGGCGTACCGGAGAATGGGCAGCAGCGTTCTCTATGCATTCCACCACCATACCATACTGCGATCGCCAACCCGCCTGCCAAGCGTGGCGATTATGGAAAACCAGGGGGGGTTTGCCATAATCGCCACGCTTTTTGGGGGAGGCCGATGTCCAGCAGTGGACGTCTTTCGGCTGAAATGATGATGATGACTCTATGTACCTATACCAATATTACAAAGAGGTAAATTTTGTTTGTTTGGTTGTAAGTTTAGTAGGGGGTAATCTCCTATCAGTCGGATTTGAAAAATGATTTTAGCATTTTATAGCCCAATTCGAAGAAGGATTTATTTTTTTATTTTTTGTTTATTTATTACTCAGATAACATGATCCATATTGGTTAGTAACAACAGGAGCTTATAAACTATGTTAGTAGGTACAGAATTCAAATATAGGTACATAACAATTACAATTAAACATTTTATTTTACCGTCCCAATCACAATGCTTATCCAGAGCGAGTGCATCGGACACTGATAATTACTCGCAACTATCCTCAGAATACTGTTGCTGCTGCCTCGCACTCTGCTCAACAGCGACGACACACGCTTGCGTCTTATTGCGTAAAAGTCATCCGTACGCGCTTCGGCAAACATCGCGGACGCACTGCAGAAGCGCGGCAACCGCAACAACATCCTGAAGACGTTGTTGTATTGTACCCGCAGAGCGCTGTATGCCTTTTGAGTATAATTAACCCACAGGCGGCCCGTGTCGAAAGATTGGCAATATGCTTTTTAAATAGCGCTAACTTGACTTCAGCTGAGCAACGAGCAAACCTGCGAGCCAACATATTACCCCGGACCGCAAGTGCTCTGCGTTCACGTTCAATGTCCTCGTTGTCCTTTAGATCATCGGTGACAATGTGTCCTAGATATTTAAACTTTTTCACTCTAGTGATTGGAGAGCCGTTCAGAAAAATAGGTGGAGGTTCATGAGGGGTTTTATAGGCTATTTAACATCACGCTACGACAGTCAAAAATAAAATCAGAAAGAACGCTTAGTGAAAAAGAAGTAATAGCGCGGGCGAGCTATAGGATGCGATGCGATGGGTCGAGGGTTGAAGTTTCACGCGGACGTAGTCACGGGCAGAAGCTAGGTTTATAATAGTATCTATCTACTCGTACACAATACTATTATTTTAAACATCACACTAATATTATAAAGGCGAAAGTCTGTGAGTGTGTGTGGGGGTGTGTGTGTGGGGGGGTGTGTGTGGGAATTTATATGTTTGTTACTTTTTCACGCTCAAACGTACTTTTTTCCCGATAGTCCCACGGGATCGACATTTACGCGGGTGAAACCGGTTGGCGTAGCTAGTGTAATATAATATCCTACTAGTTATATAGATGTGAAAGTTTGTAGGTTTTGATGTTTATTACTCAATCACGCGAAAACGGCTGAACGAGTTTGGATGACATTTGGCATATATTTGTAGTTGTTGTAGTTAATTATGTACATAAATCTGCTGTTTAAATCTAAAATGCGAAACTTATCCACTAAAAATGTGTAAAAAAGATGCTTTTTTTTCGCCATTAGAAAATAGAAAATACATAGCGATTGTTTTTACCATATTTCCATTGTAACCGACATTATATAATCAAATGGCGCCGCTTTACAAAAATCACGTAAACAACTCCAACTCATAGACCAAATGACCAATAAAGGTAAACAACACGAAATGTAATCGAATATTGGCAGTTAAAATTATCAGCGTTAGTATCAGAAAAGCATTTAATATCCATTAAGGTTCCCAGTATTCGACACGTGATAACATAAACATTGTGTCTGTCTTCGCGGTTCTATGTAAATCTATGTAAATAGGAAATGAAAGCTCTTGCTAAATGTATCGTTAACTTTTGTTTTAAGTTAATAATAAAATCGATTTATCAGAGAATTTTCAATTTTTGACAGTTCTTCCATATAAAAACTGTCAGACGTCAATTTTATTCCACGAATAAAAATTATCGGTAGATTGAAAAATCAAAAGGGTCAGTTAAAGTTACTCAATCATAGCTTAGTTATATAAAAAAAAATCATAACACTTTATTGTTACACAAAAATTTAAACTTTCGTAAAACATAAGAATTATCACAATCAGCCTATAATATTCCCACTGTTGGGACACAGGCCTCCTCTCGGTGAGATGGAGTGGTCCTTAATCCACCACGTGGGCCCACTCTGGGTTGGTGGATGTCACATGTCTTCGAATTTTTGGTTCTAGGACATGCCGGTTTCCACACGTTATTTTCCTTCATCGTTTTGATAAAGATGAAAAAAAGATGGAATGATTTCCATCTTTTTAAAAGT
Organism: Mesoligia furuncula; assembly: GCA_916614155.1. Classification (NCBI taxonomy): domain Eukaryota; kingdom Metazoa; phylum Arthropoda; class Insecta; order Lepidoptera; family Noctuidae; genus Mesoligia; species Mesoligia furuncula. Next base: position 5,495,350 of record OU744810.1, read on the forward strand.
ACCAATTGATGGTAAACTTAAAAACGAAAATAGTTACATACCCATCGATGACAAACCACAGAGTTCATTGAACTTTTTCACCCATTTACATGATTCAACAAAACCATATTCTAGCAAAACTGTGTAAAACTTGTAACAACCGTTTAAAATATCGTAAGTAAAGTACCAGGGTCCCAGAAACGCGTGGAGATGTTGGGCGGGCGGGGCGAGGACTAAACCAAATCATAGCTTGAGAGCCAGCCCGTTCGGTGGGTAACGCTGTGATTATTTCTTCAAAAACTCTTTACATTGCCGCAGATGTTTACGTTAGTTTTGTAACTGCGATGGAGAAACTGCAATGAATGTAAGTATGCCTTACAATGTCTTAATGTTATTATTCTGATCTTTTTGTTTTTGTGAATGAGAATACATATATAGCTGTGCAGTTAGTTTAGTTTATGTGAACCATGGAATGAACGTGTACTTCTTTATAATAATGTAACTGTTTACCAAGTTATATGTCGGATTTAGATAGCTTGGTACCGATTTGATGCAATAGATAAAGAAATCAAATCAAATAACTATTTTATAATTAATGAAATAATCGGCCTAAATTCTAAACGCGCGTTTACCGTGGCTGGATTAAATAATATTTTCACATGTAGTGGCATAAATTATAACTCTGTACTAGACGGGGTCATGGTGCAACTTTATTAAATAAATAAAAATATAAGTAATAAAAATATACATATATATTAATAAATATAATATATAAAATTCAAAGTCCTGACTGACTGATATATCAACGCACAGCCTAAATCGCTGGACCTAGAGACATGAAATTTGGAGGGCGTGTTCTTTGTGAAGAGTAGGTAGGTTTCCACCAAGAAAGGGTTTTTCGAAATTCCACCCCTAAGAGGGTGAATGGGGGAGGGTGAAATTTCACGCGGACGAAGTCGCGGGCTTCTAAGCTCGATAGCGGTTAAGTCTTGCTAGTCGGTAGTCATCTATCTTGTATAGTTTAATTGTGACTTCGATAGCTTCCAGCTGTCGATTGTGGTTGGGTGCATTCCTAAGCAGAACAAAAGGTAAGTCTGAATTGCTAAGCTTTATACGTTTACCTTTGCAATATTTGTTTCCGAGAAAGACCTTTGCTATCTACGATGAAATGGTGTTTTTTTTATTCATCTTTTCCTACACTGAAAAATAAATTTCTTACTACAGCACATTTACCCCTTACTAATAAACGTTGTATAGCTTCTGTATAGTTACACAACGCTTTGTCTTCTTCTTTCGAAAATCATATTACTGACGACTGAAAGAGAGAAATCGGTGAGTAACTATTCATCTGATATAATACGTTTATTAGTAAGGGGATAAAGCGATTTCATTAAGAGTTAACACGTTTAGTGCGAAACGAGGCCTAAATGACCCCTCATGCAACTTCCTTGTGGTGCGGCAAGGAAAAACGTGAACATCTCTGTCGTGCGAAGGGCATAGCTTTGGTTTGGTCCAGTATAGAAAAGAGATAAATGTATATTTAAGACGCGCTAATGGTCCCGGACTCGGTGGTATACCTACCTTGGTACCGGATGTCTTAGGCCTCGTACCGCACTGAATTAATATAATTTTAATGCAGTGCGGAACGAGGCTAAAACGTCCCATATCCCCTCGGACCTCGTACCGCACCCAACGCGAGCTTCCCGCGACGAGTGTTGTGCATCACGTCGATTGGAGAGCACGTCCTTTTACATCGCCGAACATGTCTAAACGATGTCGGAAGAAGTAAATTTAAAAAAATACAGAAACAGAACCAAAACAGGTAAGTTTTTAATTGATATTTTTGTAGGTAGTGAAAAACTCCACAATATACATTATCATTGTTATTCTCATCTACGATCTAACCTAAGTAACAATGCCAGTTTTATTACGTTATCTTTACATTTTTGTTATTTTTCAGCACCTGAAAGCAGCGCACGTCATTGCCTCGAAAAGGGTGAAAAAAGAAGAAGGTGCGTTGGTTGTTACCAGAAACTACGCACATTTTAACATCTCGTGAAGCTGACAAAAAATCCAAAGAGATTTTGACTCAGTGCTCTCAGTGCAAAAATCTTATTGTCTACCCTGTTTCAATGAAAAACACTCATAAATAAGTACAACATATATATTGCGATTTTTTATAAAAAAGTATATTGTTACTGATTTTTTTATGTTAATTCAAGTTCTAATAAGTGTATTTTTAAAGCCCGAGACAGAATAGATAGGATAGTTTCTTTTTTACTTCTGGTTTTCTTTTTTTTCTATTCTTTAGATTTTCACACAAAAATAGATAAACGTCGTTGCGTCGATATTATTTTTCCCATCACTAATCTTAGCGAAAATTTACCCTATTTCAGTGCGTTACGAGGTGTATAAGATCCCATATTTTGTTTTGCCAATAATTCCTAAACTAGCTATCAGATCCCGGGGCGACGGTAGATTAGGGTTCATCAATTCACTGTTATATCGATAAGGACCAAAATTTTTCTATTATCTTTGATTTCGCGCCAGAAAATGGATTTTAGTCTGTTAAAGGAGGTGGGGTCTAATAGACCGCGTGTCGCCCTAACGTCTGGTCACGGTGCGGGCCGATAATACCTCGTACCGCAGGAACGGAAAGTTTGCAAAAATTGGTGCCGCAGCTAACGTGTTAATGACTTTATACAGTAAGAAGAAATGTTTGTAAAACAGTAAAAGACAAAACAGTAACTTTTAATGATTGAACATAGTATTTACTGAAAAAAAACAACAAAAAAAAGGACAACCACCATTACTGTAATGTAAGTAATTTTCAATGGTGTGTACGATATCACCAAATGAATAAAACAGTTAATTTTGTGACCTTTTTAACTGTCATGACGGTAACATTTTGCCTCAAGCTTTAACTGTCTATATCTTGAAAATTACTGAATCGATTTTGATGAAACTTGCACTGTTCCTTAAGTTGAAGTAAATGTAAGCCAATAAAAAAAATTGTCACGATCCGATTAATAGTTGCGGAGAAATGCATGGACAAACATACATACATACATAGGTCTATAAAATATTGTATATTTGTTTGAAGCCCTAAGAGATTGTCATAATTATGTGAATATAATGCAATTCCAATAATATTACTTACACACTTGTCGAATTGATAACCTCCTTTTTTTTGAAGTCGGTAAAAATAATGTTTTGAACGTTAGGCTCATGGAACTGTTTAAAGCAGTTCTGATTAATGTTTTTTTATTTTTATTTACTGCTTATTTCTTTCAGTGAGGTTCGGCTTTAATTTATTTAATGTGTGATTTAGCGACTGAAATTAAATTAATCGAAATTTATTCACACTGTCGCATTGGGTAGTTTAATGATAGTTAATTGTAGGGAGATTTCAATAAATAAATAAATTATTTACAAGAATTGTAACATACTCACAGATACTCGGGTTTTTAACAGTTTCTAAAACCAGCATGAAAAGTTATTGATAACATTAATTAAATAAATAAAGCTAATAAAATTGGTACTTGTATCATTTTAGTTAATTTGTTATTATTTTGATTAGTTATTATATTAATAATAACTTAATAAAGGGCCAAAACTAACATCGGGTCCCAGAACAACGTCCAGGGACATTGAGGCCGGGCCAGGAGAAGATGGCGAGATGAGCTGGATGGGTACCTTCTATCTGACAGAATATTGATGCTCCGAAATTTATTTGGCATAACACACTTGGCATAATGTTCTTTAAACGAATATTTTTTTAAGGCATAAAAATTATTTAACATAATTATTGTTTGGCCGAATGTCTTTATGTCCGAATTTACAATGGCATACTTTTAAGATGGCAGGATTTTACTTGACGTAATTTCACTTGGCATAATATGAAGATAACAGTAGAATTATTTGTTAAAGAATATTGTTTGTTCGGTGTATTTTTCCATGGTATTTGAAATGAACTATAAAAGTAATGTTCCTATAAGCGATCTCGGGACTTGGGGCACCCCGACTTGGGTTAGGTTAGGTTCCTATAAACCCTGTAGACAGAAATAGGGGCTCCGTCGACTACCTCTTATTTATTATTGCTTGTAAACCAACTTAGACCCTAATAATTTAATAAAAAAAAAGGTTAGGTTAAAACTGTGACCCCTTCGCACGAACTCACGTATGCCAAAAGACGATTCTGACTGTGAACCGTCTGCGATATGATGGTTCTACTTTTTAATTATTATGGATATGAAATTTATGCCTAAAGATGATTCTGACTTACAAAATTATGAGTTTTGAATGATGACTGTATTCCAAACGATTTTCTGCGAAATGAAGTTTATGCTAAAAGACTTACGCTGTTATGCAAAATAATATTATGACATAAAAAGTTCTGCTATAAAGGGGGGACCCGAGCTGGATGCCTACAGACAGGATTGGTCCACACTAGCTCAAGACAGAGAGGAGTGGGAAAAAACCCTGTAGTAGGACAACATAGGCTAAAATAATAATAATGACGAATTTGACGAAAAACAAACATTTGTTAAATATAATAGTAAAATGTCAGTGTGAATCATTAATAGACAACCCTATATATAACTCAAGGCTAGATCCGCTGTCTACTTCGGCACTGTCTGAAACGTCTGTCGTTATTCAAATGAATACACCCCACACATGAAGTCCCTTCCTTTTCATCATCATCATCATCATTTCAGCCGAAAGACGTCCACTGCTGGACTTACACTACAGAAAGAAAATGTCAAATAAAAATCTTAGAACCAATAGCTGTGGCCGCAAGGTGCCAATAATGACGACATGTTTTAGATGTAAAAAAAGTGTTAATATAAAATCAACTGCGCTATGTTCATTATGCAATAATAGATTTGAACTGGATTGTGATGACTATTAAATGAGGAATCTAAAAAGAAATGGCGCTGTAAAATGTGTATAAAAGCAGAAGGGAAAAATGACAGGTCTACCGATAATGATGATTCATTCAATATTACGATGAGGAAAAACAAAAACCTTCCTTACCCTCTCTTTCTCCGCTGAAACAAACCAAAAAATCCAACAAGGAACTCGCAACAATCAATAGTGCATCATTGATGGATTCACAAATACTTTCGGACCATGAAACATCACAAGATTCACATATTATCTCACCCAATAAACTGTCGAGAAGCTTAGATGGTACAATGTCTGACTTAATCTCCATAACGGAAATGAAAGAAATACTATCACAGCGCACTCTAAAACTTAATAGCACGGAACAGGAGCTGGACAATATGATATTAGAAAATAACAATCTTCATAAGCATATAGACAGACTGACCGCGGAAAATAATATACTTAGATCGTTGTGCCATTCATCTTCGATAATAGAGGAATCTCCCAGCACAAAACAAAAAAAACATCCTCCAACTCCTATACAACACAATGCAGTATCTACACCGATTTCATCCAGGAAAAAAGCAGATCCTATACATATACTACGGCTAGAACAAAAAGTTGGAAATTTACAGCAGCTGCTACAAGACGCAGAACAAGAAATCAAAAACCTCAATCAGCAAATAACATCCTTATCGCAGCGTTTGCTTAATAATACCAACATAAACACAACGAATATAAATACGAAGCCCAATAAAGTATTACAATCGCAACCATATTCAGATCATCCACAGACTCCTGGTATAAAATACAATGCGAAAAATCAATATTTTTATTTGGTTCCCAGCAGTGTGTGGGCCTTGCTGCGACTCTAACATCCTCTAGACTGAACACCAAGTATGAGAAATACGGAATTGTCGCCGAAACAAAACCCTACGCACCTACATACGAACTAATAAACAACTGTAAAAACCTCAAACTGAGACCAGATGACAAACTTATATTATGTGTGGGAGAAAATGACTATAATCCAAAACAAGTATTATCAAAATTACAGTCTATACTAGATACGTTTAGAAGTAATAAAATTATAGTGCTAAGTATCAAAAAAAATATTCTTTTAGATGTAAATAAAATAAATAATTCCTTGAAAAACCTATGTAATAGTTATAAAAATTGTAATAGTTATAAAAATTGTAATTTTATAAATTCAAATCTACCTAATTTATGTAAGTCAATCAATTTATTTATAGATTATTGTGATTACTGTGCTAAATATCTGGACCCCAGAGCACTTAGACAACTATTAGGCAACAAACCAAGTCAAAATCTAAACACTAACATAAATGAACCTAAGAAGGGGACCATCCCCTACTATTTTAGCCGCTTCAAAGGTTTTAACACTGGTCAAATTAATAACACCCCACCACCTGTCCAAACAGTCCAAAAAGGCACGATACCCTACTACTTTCCAGTAATAAAAAATAAAAATAAATACTTTTTTTCGGGCCTAAAATACTCACTAACCCTGATACTTCCCCTACGTTGAAATTTAGAATATTGCATCAAAATATCGCCAGTATATTGTCTAAACAGGAACTACTGGAGATCACACTACAGGAGTTGAGGAAGGAACACGAGCCTGACGTAATATGTCTTTCTGAAACTTTCATTAAAAAAGGTCACGAATCCCATGTAAAAATTCATAATTACACTATGGCAGACAGTTTCTGCAGGGATAAGCAACGAGGAGGAACGTGTATTCTAGTAAAAAATACCCTTACATGTACAGAAATACCACTAATAAAAAACTTCTCCTTGCAAAATACATTTGAAGCATGTGGCATAGAGATCCCACAAAATAATTTAATAGTTATCTGTATCTATAGAACACCACAGTCGGACCCTACGCAATTTTTAAACAAACTAAAACAAGAAAACACATAGTTATAACTGGTGACTTTAATATCAACACGCTTAAAAGCAGTAATGTGACATCTGAATTACAAGACATATGCAGCAATAATAATATGAAAATACACATTAATGAACCTACGCGCAAATTATCGTGCATTGACCATATACTGAGTAACATATCGGGTGCAACTGCAACAGTCCTACCGCTGTATCTTTCTGATCACGATACGGCCCAGATGCTTAGTTTTCCCATTAAGTATAAATCTCAAAAACCTGCAATATACTACACTTTCAAAAGAAATTATAACACAGAGAATGTCCGTAAGTTTCAAGAATGCCTGCAAAATTTATCGTGGTCGGAAATATATAATGAAAGTGATGCGAATGTGGCATTCAGTAAATTTCACGAAATAATATGCCTTTTTTATAAACTCTGTTTTCCTGAAAACAGAATAAAAATTAACTTGTGTAACCAAAACAAACAAAACTGGATAAGTAAGGGCCTAAGACTAAGTTGTATAACAAAAAGAAAATTACGGTTTAAATATTATAAAAATAAAAATATTACCAATAAAACTAAATACTTGACATACACTAAACTTTTACAAAAATGTATATATACTTCAAAAAAAAATGCTAATATTAAAATTATAAGTAATAGTGACAATAAATGTAAAGCCACATGGAACATTATTAATAATGAAATTCGTGACACTGCTACAAAACACAACATTGACTGTATAAAAATTAACAACCAAATCATGACAGGACCCACAGAAATAGCCTCTACCTTTAATAATTATTATATTAATAGAAAACATGACACAACACAAAAATTTACAAATGGCAATTGTAGTAAGAAAATAATACCTAACTCAATATTCCTTAAACCAATGCTGGAAAGCGAGGTTAAACAAGAAATAATGTCACTGAGAAATACGAATTCGGTAGGCTATGATGAAATCAATACAAAAATCATAAAAGCATGCACGGATAAAATAACTGGAATACTTACATACTTAATTAATTTATCATTTGCACAAGGTGTTTTCCCAGACGCATTAAAATTATCTACAGTTAAACCGCTATTTAAAAAAGGAGAACGAAGCGATGTAAATAATTATTGTCCAATAACGCTTATACCTATTTTATCAAAGATTTATGAAAAGTGCATGTATAAAAGAATAGTTAATTTTTGTGACAAATATAATATAATTCGTAAAGAACAGTATGGTTTCCAAAAACATAAATCAACGTCTCTCGCTATCTACGATACCATAGATTCCATCTTAACTAAACTCAATAGTAATCACCTGACCACCGGGCTATTCTTTGACCTGTCTAATGCCTTCGACCTTGTTTCACACGACATATTACTACAAAAGATAGAAAGGAACGGGATAAGAGGGAATGCATATCAATGGATATCGTCATATCTCAGCAACAGACAGCAATGTACTGTGATATCGAAAATCGATGGAAAAAAGGTGCTCCGAACGTACAAGTCTGAATATAAACAATGCATACGCGGCGTTCCACAAGGAAGCGTACTGGGACCGATTTTATTCCTATTGTACATTAATGACATCGTAGAAGTGACCAACCATAAATGTACACTATTTGCTGACGATATTTCAATAATAGTAACAACAGATAAAAAAAAATATACAGTTAAAGACCACGAAAATGACATAAACAACACAATAGACAAATTAATTAATTGGTTACAAATAAATGAACTTAAAATAAATCTTGACAAATCCGTATTCATTCAATTTAATAAATCTAATAATAAAAGACATAATATTATTCTTGACATACCAAAAATAAAGGCTGTAACGCATACCAAATTCCTAGGAATAATCATAGACGAAGACTTAAATTGGAAATTACAGACAGAAAGTGTATCCAAAAGCTTAAATAAATTTGTGTACGCGTTAAGACAAGTTAAATACATTACCAATTTAAAAGCAGCTTTAATGACGTATCATGCGCATGTACAATCAATACTACGTTATGGACTTGTAATGTGGGGAAACGGCACAGACCAACACAAAGCATTTGTAGCACAAAAAAAATGCATAAGAGCAATGTATGACATGCAACCTGACCAATCATGTCAACCAATATTTAAGAACCTTGGTTTGTTACCTCTACCCTCACTTTACATTTATGAAACATGTATGTTCGTAGCAAACAATAAAGATTTATTTAGAACTGCAAATGATGTAAATCCAAGAAATCGTAGAGATCCATTCAGACTCGTACTAAATGACATTCCTAGATCTACAAAATACAATAAGAACTGTTTAGCAATGTGTGTACGTATTTATAATAATATACCGAGCAACTTAAAAACGTTGACTTCTAGAGCATTTAAGCACAACTTATATAAATGGCTAAATACTCAAAATATTTATTCTATTAAGGAATTTATAGAGACTAAATATGCTCCAACAATAGATATTAGGTGATGTAATGCATACCGACAAGTTTGCATGCTATGTATGTATAGCAAAACATGTAAGCACTAATTTTAATGTAACATCTGTAATACCATGTTTTAATGCAAATAAATTATTTGATTGATTGATTGATAGGCCTCCCCCAAGGGGGAGGGGGTGGCCATAATCGCCACGCTTGGCAGGCGGGTTGGCGATCGCAGTATAGTATGGTGGTGGAATGCATAGAGAACGCTGCTGCCCATTCTCCAGTATGACCCTTAGTCGCCTTTTACGACACCCACGGGAAGTATGGGGTGGTGCTATTCTTTAAGTCCGGCATCACACAGACAGACCTTACTTTTAACGGACAATAAAGGTCAGAACAATCAATGGTAGTCACTCTATCTATATCATAAAATAGGTAGGATGTTTGTCCGTGAGTCTGTTTGTCTGGAAGTATGTTCCGGAATGACGCAAAAACAGCTGAGCGGTTTTGAATGAAATTTGGCACACACATAGTTTATAACCTGATGTATACAGTACTACGTTCCTGTGGGATATTTTCTGACATCCACGCAGATGAAGCCGCGGGCAAAAGCTAATGTAAAATATATCGGTCTGAAAAGGCTGAAAGCTGACCCCAATATATACACATCAAAAGTGTCTAGGGATCAACATATATTTTTGCAATAACTTTTCTCCTGATTGATATTAATTAAAATTTTCTTTAAGGATTCATCAAATAAAGTGTTTTCGTTTGTCACAGTAACGATAAACCAAGTCACCTTTGCATTAATAAAGAAATTTGCCATTTTCCTAATAAAGGGATTTTTGATATTTGAACCACTAACACAAAAGTTCGAAAAAAAGACTGAAATAACAGTTTTCTTTAAAATTTTATTGGGTAACTTAAACAATTAATAATCCGTGTTTCTACCGCGAACACTAACAACACAAGAACATCGGTTTGGCATACTCAAAATGAGTTCATCCAAATCACGCTGTGGAATGGCCGCCCATGTTCGTTGCAACAACAAAAAAGGTCTTCTTGCGACTGGATACCCTCCATATTCGGCAGAGCTCTTCTCTGTAGCATATCCCATGCATGCTCAATCGGGTTCAAGTCTGGCGACTGAGCAGGCCAGGGCAGGACATTGATGTTAGCTGCGGCGAGAGTCTGTCTTACAACTCTTGCGGTGTGCGGTCGTGCATTATCATGCATTAACTGAAATAAGGGACCGATTTGCACTTGTAGAGGAACGATGACGTCTGATACAATCGTCTCAGCATAAATTTGAGCGTTGAGGTTGCCTCTGATCCAAATCAACTCAGTTCTTCCGCCGATCCAAATACCCGCCCATACCATGATGGTTCCACCACTATAAGGATGGACTTCCTGGCAGGATTTTAATCGCTGTTGGCGTCCAGGGGTTCTCCAGTGTCGTATACGTCTTGTATCCGGTCTCATACCAAAACGAGACTCATCAGAAAAGCACACGAAACGCCATTGTTCTTCTGCCCTATTTCTGTGTTCAAGAGCCCATTGATATCGAATCCTACGATTGTGCATTGCTATAGGTGGTACCCGTAGCGGTCTTCGGGAATGAAGGTTCACTTCATGCAAGCGGTTTCTGACTGTTTGGTCGCTAATTAAGTTCCCTGAAGAGTGATGAAGCCTCACGGCTAACATCATGGCGGTTATTGTTGGAGCTTTTCGAGTTAAGATTTGAATGTATCGGTCTTGTCTCCGTGTGGTGCAGCGATACCGTCCTCCATGGCGCTCAGCCACGGTACCAGTGCTTCGGTAACGTGTCCAAAGTCGACTGATAACACTCTGACTTGTATTCAGAGCTAAAGCCACAGTACGTTGCCGGGAACCAGCTTCTATCATTCCCACGGCTCTGAGCATTTCTTCCCTGCTTAAATGACGTCGCCGCTCCATAATAACGTTGGTTTTAATCAGTAGTAGGGAAACAGTAGCACTAATAATGTCTTCAATGCGTTGTATGTTTTTATAGGGAAAATATTGACAGCTGATTTTCATCTTTTACTCGAATTTGATTCACAGTTCCTGATTCAAATTATGAAATGCACCAAAAAGGATCCATATAAATTTATGAAATCATAAATTTATTACAAAGCCACATCTCAATCTCAAGAAATCCGCATAAAAATGCTTGATCCCTAGACACTTTTGATGTGTGTAGTTGGGAAAGTGCTAGACGGAGTGTTTACAAATATTCAGGATTGCTATAAAATGTTTCATTCACCATTATAGGAGGTCAGGGGGCCTAAAAAGACCACTTTGGCAGAATCATAAAAGGATAACATTATGAATCATAACATGGCGAAGAAAGCCCGTGTTTTTCTTACTTCGCTGCACTACGTCGGTATGTATAATCAAAGAGATTGGGATTGGATTTGGATTGGATTAATTGGTATTTCAGCACAGACAAAAAAAATAACTGAAAAATCCTTCACCAATGGGTTTTGATACGATTAACTTAACAGTTAACTGTCCATTATAATTCATAATATTATCCTTTTATGATTCTGCCAAAGGGTCTTTTTAGGCCCCCGGGTGTGTAGTACTCGCAACTGGCTCCTGTGTCGCGGATCAGAAACCTTATTGCGTGTAACAATAGCAATCTCAACCTGAATCATTTTGAAGGAGCTAATCCATTGATATGCCATATGTTGGAAAAATGTGTCTGCTCAACCACGTAATGAATGTAGTTATAAATTAAAAAAAAAAAAAAAATGTTTATTGAAGAAAAACCTAAGTACATTCTAAAGCAATGTTATATAACTGAGTGGCTATGCTAAGCACAATACATTGAAACCCTGATCTCCAAACTAGGGGTGACCCTGTATCTTAGAGATCAGTGGCCCTCCGCAGCAAAGTCACCAGCCAATATTTGTATCTCATTGACTCTTGAAAAAGTATTTCTTTACATATTTAAATCATCATCTGCCTAGCCTTTTCCCAACTATGTTGGGGTCGGATTCCAGTTTAACCGGATGCAGCTGAATACCAGTATTTTACATGGAGCGACTGCCTATCTGACTTCCACAACCCAGTTACTGGGTAATAGGATACCACCTGGTAAGACTGGTTGTCAAACTGTCGGACTTCAGACTACCCGTAACGACTGTCAAAGATCCACGAATGACAGCCGGGACCAACGGCTTAACGTGCTTTCCGAGGCACGGAGGGGTCACGGTATGTAAGGGATGGTCACCCATCCACAGACCAATCATGGCAATCGTAGCTTAACCTGATCGATCGACCTGTGCGGCTGTTATTATTTAGCCACAGGCCCCACCCCCATTCCACATTCTTTACATATTTAAATAAAAAGAGAAATAAATAAAATTTAAAATAAAACTTGAAATTACAATTTTGTGTGAGTGTGGAGTAAGTGTTGAACTGTCAAAGTGAAAGCCATTGCTACTGATAGTGTGTTACCCAATTACCCCACTGATGTATGAAAGTAAACGAAGCAAAAGGAGAATGTAAAGATCGTAGCAGGTAGTGTATGTTTATGTAGAAATTAGGTACAGACGTCAGCACATCAAGCTACTACAATCTGTCAAATTTCTTTAATAGATTTTCAACTTTATTCCTAAAGCACAAGGTTTAAAGTTGATTAGGAAAATTTTACAGTTTTGGGTAGCTTGATGTGGTGTCGTTTGTACCTAGGAGGATCATTTCATAACTGAGTGTATCGTGAACCAACTCATAAATTGTTCAATAGTTCACATTCCATCTCTTCTTTAAATCACTAGTCACTACACATTATTGAAGTGCAGCAACATTTTTGATCAAATTTATTGTAACTAGAGAGTTGCCTATGTTCCCTGTAGATATTGTATTTTGCAGCTTGAAGTTATTCAATTTTGTGCCTGAATCAAAATAATGTGGGTTTCTCAATGACTAAATCATGACATTTTATGTGAGTGCATTTTCTATTAAGAAGACTGAGTAACCACTCAGTCTTCATAATAAAACATGCATGTAACTTCTTAATTAGTTACTTTATAGTTACAACGCCTCAACCTGAGGTACATCTACTATGGTACCGACAAAAGGACTAAGGTGGTAAAGTGGTGGTGGTTTCTGTCGACACGCACTAAAGCCTCTATTGTAGTTCTCTGTTATCAGCAACGCTTCTATAATTATGCGAAACGATATTATCAAGTAACATGGTTTCACACTATCGTCCTAAACGAACGACAACTAGTTTAGATCCTTATCATATCATACTGGTAAATATTCATGATAGTAACATCCTTTTCACAAACTATTCATTGCTAAAACATTGAAGAAAATATGCGTGTACAATTTTTACTCCTCCTTGCTCTAACTGTTTTTAGAATAGAAACTTTTCCTCTAAAAATATTTCAAATAAATCAGCGCCAAACAAAGGAATATGAAGTTTTTAAAGATATTCTGATTCAAAATCTTATTGTGACAACTGACAATCTAAAACTCATTTTAAATTGGGAACGCGAAAATACTTGGTACGAAGTTCAAGATGAAGAAAAGTCCAATATGAAACTGACGAATTATAATGTTGTTGACAATCTAACTCCTTTTCAATATGCAACTGCATCCAAAAACGATTTATCAAAGAAAGAGAATGGTGAAGAAAAACTTCAAGATGGCATTAAAGCTGCACATGATTTACCAGGCAGACATATAGCTAAAGTAGCGCCAGACAGCCTAAACAATTTTGAGCTATCAAAATATTTAACAAAGAAATCTCCAGATGAGGTAGATGTTTATCTACCTCATCTAAAAGAGTATGAAATAAAATGCGTAATAGAGGACGAAGAAGAAGAAAAAGAAAATTATGATTTTAACTTAAATCCAAAGAAAAGAGAGGCAAATGAGTATTCTACAATCGTTTTGAGCGACGAAAATCTTCTAAAATATGGTAATAGTAATTCCTTAGAACTGGGTAGTAATTCGAATCCAGAAATCAATTCTGGAATGACAAAGCGACAGGCTGAAGGTGAGAATCCTCTGCCTATACCAACAGGAGATGGCGATACTCAGATGTTCATGGGTACGTTTCAAGCATTGATGAGACCTATGAAGTTACCGAGCTTAGGATAAACAATAGAAGTGCCAGTTTTAAAAACATTATAATATTTAAAAATAAATGTATTTATACGGTGGTTGGTATTTAGAAATAAACCAAAAAATATAAATGTAGTTTTACTTGTAGATATCCTTTTACGTCTTCTTTATAAGTATGTTTTGTTAACATTATGTTTATTTTTCTTTTTGTTCCTTTTTAATTTTCATCCAATTCAATCTGCTTTAGAGTTGTGCAAATTTTATGTATTCTAGGTACCAAAATTTATTATAAATATTAAAATTTATAATAAATTTTGTTTTAAATTAAATTATTTTGATTAAGTTTAAGAAATGGGTTTAACATTGAAGGTATGTGGGGCGGAATATTCAAGAATTTTATCTGTACGAATATTAGTTGTAATAGTAGATTACCTTTTATGATCTGTTAACAATATGTTTATTTTTCTCTTTTTACTTTTCCATCCAAATCTTTTTTGCTTTACAGTTTTGATAAAATAAAAATCTTCTTGGTTCTGAAACATACTACAGAATACAATTATGGACTACATTAAATAAGATAAATCCTGCAGTAAAGATCCCAGGGGTAAAGACGACATTAAAAAAAAACAATTTCATTAATGTTGTTTTCTGTTTTGAAAGCGGTGAATTTGTGAATGCAATAAGGGATTTGCTTATAAAGCTTCCTCGGGAAAGTTAATATAGTTTATCTTTAGGTTTATTATCACATCATCCACAGCATTTTTCTATCCACCCAAGGCATAAACCCCTTTTTTACACTAAGGAAAATTAGGTTGAAGCAAAGCAAATATTGCAAATGCTTTGTAATTGTCATGTTACCATTGCCTCTAATGGCAGAATGGAAATGTTTATTTAAGCAAAATGTGCTCTTCTGTGAATTTCTTTATTTTGTCTCAACAAACGCGAACACGTTTTTGTTTCCAAAAAATGAAGTTCCTGAACAAACTACTAGCTATTTTCAACTCAAAAATCATTGACACTTCTTTGCAGTAAAGTTTGTTATCATTTATACACACATCAAAAGTGTCTAGGGATCAAGCATTTTTATGCGGATTTCTTGAGATTGAGACGTGGCTTTGTAATAAATTTATGATTTTATAAATTTATATGGATCCTTTTTGGTGCATTTCATAATTTGAATCAGGAACTGTGAATCAAATTCGAGTAAAAGATGAAAATCAGCTGTCAATATTTTCCCTATAAAAACATACAACGCATTGAAGACATTATTAGTGCTACTGTTTCCCTACTACTGATTAAAACCAACGTTATTATGGAGCGGCGACGTCATTTAAGCAGGGAAGAAATGCTCAGACCCGGGGGAATGATAGAAGCTGGTTCCCGGCAACGTACTGTGGCTTTAGCTCTGAATACAAGTCAGAGTGTTATCAGTCGACTTTGGACACGTTACCGAAGCACTGGTACCGTGGCTGAGCGCCATGGAGGACGGTATCGCTGCACCACACGGAGACAAGACCGATACATTCAAATCTTAACTCGAAGAGCTCCAACAATAACCGCCATGATGTTAGCCGTGAGGCTTCATCACTCTTCAGGGAACTTAATTAGCGACCAAACAGGCAGAAACCGCTTGCATGAAGTGAACCTTCATTCCCGAAGACCGCTACGGGTACCACCTATAGCAATGCACAATCGTAGGATTCGATATCAATGGGCTCTTGAACATAGAAATTGGGCAGAAGAACAATGGCGTTTCGTGTGCTTTTCTGATGAGTCTCGTTTTGGTATGAGACCGGATACAAGACGTATACGACACTGGAGAACCCCTGGACGCCAACAGCGATTAAAATCCTGCCAGGAAGTCCATCCTTATAGTGGTGGAACCATCATGGTATGGGCGGGTATTTGGATCGGCGGAAGAACTGAGTTGATTTGGATCAGAGGCAACCTCAACGCTCAAATTTATGCTGAGACGATTGTATCAGACGTCATCGTTCCTCTACAAGTGCAAATCGGTCCCTTATTTCAGTTAATGCATGATAATGCACGACCGCACACCGCAAGAGTTGTAAGACAGACTCTCGCCGCAGCTAACATCAGTGTCCTGCCCTGGCCTGCTCAGTCGCCAGACTTGAACCCGATTGAGCATGCATGGGATATGCTACAGAGAAGAGCTCTGCCGAATATGGAGGGTATCCAGTCGCAAGAAGACCTTTTTTTGTTGTTGCAACGAACATGGGCGGCCATTCCACAGCGTGATTTGGATGAACTCATTTTGAGTATGCCAAACCGATGTTCTTGTGTTGTTAGTGTTCGCGGTAGAAACACGGATTATTAATTGTTTAAGTTACCCAATAAAATTTTAAAGAAAACTGTTATTTCAGTCTTTTTTTCGAACTTTTGTGTTAGTGGTTCAAATGTCAAAAATCCCTTTATTAGGAAAATGGCAAATTTCTTTATTAATGCAAAGGTGACTTGGTTTATCGTTACTGTGACAAACGAAAACACTTTATTTGATGAATCCTTAAAGAAAATTTTAATTAATATCAATCAGGAGAAAAGTTATTGCAAAAATATATGTTGATCCCTAGACACTTTTGATGTGTGTATATTTTTATAGATTCGCTAGCTGTGCCCCGCAGTAGTTTCGACTCCAAAAAAAAAATCTGGAGAGGGCCGCCCTTATCACCCAGCTAGGGTTATAAAAAAGTATTAAAAAAAAAATAAACCGACTTCAAAAAGGAATTAATTCAAAATTATGAAATAACTTAAATTTCGGAAATCGGTGTCTTTGGGTTCTTTTAGTTTTTTGCCACCGACTACGTCGAACGATACGTCTATAAAATTTTGCATATTTGTTTGGAAGCCCTGATAGATTGTCATATGTGAATATAATGCAATTCCAATAATATTACATACATACGTGTCAAATTTATAACCTCCTTTTTTTGAAGTCGTTAAAAATAGCCTACCACCTACCAAATATACATAAAAAATTTCATAAAAACTTTTTTACAAAAATAACAACCGACTTCCAAAAAAGACTATAAAGTGAAAAATAACTTTAATTTCGGAAGTCGGTGTCTTTGGATTTGTATTTAAATTTTTTGCCACCGACTTCCGAAATTAAAGTTATTTTTCACTTTATAGTGTTTTTTGGAAGTCGGTTGTTTTTTTTGTAAAAAAGTTTTTATTTTTCACTTTTTAGTGAGTTAGTTTGTAATTTATCTGAGTTACAATAGCCTAATGTCATAACTGCTCATCACCTTTTACAAAATATTGCCTTACCCGATGCAGGGACGTTAATTGTTGAGGAGTTCCCCTAACAAGAACTAGGAGAACTGGACCTGATTGAGAAGTCACCATCAGCTCCATTTCACCATACGCATTGTAAACAAGCATAAATTGCTTAGCAACCATATTAAAGTAATCGAATCGCAACCCGTGAAATATTTGTCATTGAGTAGTTCCGATGGCCATCTGTGGTCTTCATCATCAGCTCCACTTTACCAAATGATGATTTCCGAGAGCAAATGCTCGAGTTACTTTAAAAAAAGAATTTTCAAATCGGTTCGTAAATGACGGAGTTATGCGCAAACAAAAAACGCAATGGAGAGTAAACGAAATGATCGTTATGTAGACAATGTAGATAAATTTTTAGAATTTTGTTGATTTTTCAAAGACCGCTTGTCCGATTTCGATAAAATTTTCATGGGACCATTTGGGAAGTAAACCCTTTCCAACAAAAAAATAATTTTTCAAATCGGTTGGCAAACGACGGAGTTATGCGCGAACAAACATAAAAAAAAAAATACAAACATCCGAATTGAGAACCTCCTCCTTTTTTAGAAGTCGGTTAAAAATCGGTCAAGCAGTTTCGGAGGAGTTCGATAACAAACACGAGATTTTAATATATAAGATGAGTCTTCCCATTTTCTATGAACCAACGCAAACTACAGGCAGGCGCGCCGCCAATTTTTTTATGAAAATTCATAGCTCTGTGGCCCGTTGCTGATCTAATATATGCGTTTTGCTATGCATATATGAAAGGGGATTGACGAATTTAACTATGCTCTTGTTAAAATGAAATACAGTCCATTTTGACTCAAATTGGAAGGTGTAATAACAAATTACAATTTTAGAGATATTATCAAAATATTCATTAAATATTATTTTGACAATGAGTCGCAATCCTAATGTTTACAAAAGTTTTCCGAATAAATAACAGAATTATATAAATACTTAAACTGTCACCATGTTTAACAAGAAAAACAATTAATATTCAAAGAACGTGTTAGAGTGGATTAAGTGTGGATAGTCAAAAGACACAAACATTCTAAACTTTGTTCCGAGTTCAGTTCTGTGTTTAGGACAATGAATACTGACATTAGTGACATAATCAGCAACCACAAAGTAAAGACATTTATTGACTTGGCACATTGACATTGACCTGGGCTGGGCTGTAGTTAAGTACTAGTAAGTAGGTAGCCACATGGGTCGATCGATCAGTTTGTCCGTGGATGGGTGGCCATCTTTACATATCAAGACCCCTCCGAGCTTCGGAATGCACGTTAAGCCGTTGGTCCCGGCTGTCATTCGTAGATGTTTGGCAGTCGTTACGGGTCGTCAGAAGCCTGAAACTCTGACAACCAGTCTTGCCAAGGGATGTCGTATTACCCAGTAACTGGGTTCATGAAAATACTGGTTTCAGCTGCATCCGTTAGACTGGAAGCCGACACCATCACAGTTAGGAAAAGGCCCTAGTCTTTTCCTCACTATAAAACCATAAGCACTTTGGGAAAAGGCTAGGCAGATGCCTACATCTGCCTAGCCTTTTCCCAAAGTGTTAATGGTTTTATAAGTGTGTTTATTTCAGGTTTACCCGGCTAGTAAAGATAGTATTAAAGCCTTCAATATCATATGAATTTGTCTCACGAACGTTAAAATACACCTACCTAAAATTAGTTGTTTTAAAGTGCTGAAAAATGTGGCGAAGTCAATAATCTATTGGTCAATGCCATCATCTGATGACATTTTCGTTTTAAACAAAAATTGAAGTATTTAACGAAAAATAAAAGAAATCGCAGTTCTCTAGAGTTCAGGTGACGAAGTATCTTCTGATTGGATAAAAAAATATAAGCATATAGAAATGTTGGGTTACACAGCTATTTACCGAAAGATCCAACTAGTAACCTTCTAATCTCCAAAAACCTTTTGCTAATAACATGAGAATTTCTAATTTCTTATCCATCATTTTCGATTCCATAATCTTTGCTGAAGGGATACAAATATTTTTGACGTTTGATAGACCTTAAGATTAATTCACCTTATTTTATTTATTTTTCATGTGTTTACATTATGTTTTTACAAGACAATAGCTTCAACTGTTTCTTCTTTAGTCGGAGTTAGATTTGACGGACTTGTTCAGAACAATAAAGATTTAGTCAAGGTAAGCGATTTCCTGTAAAATTCTGTCAGAGGACTGATTAGAAGAAATTAGAAAAAAAAACAATAAGGGTTTTTATACGTATCATTGTGTAGCTTCTGTTTACTTTTAGAACAGGCATGATTTAGGTGAAATAAAAAACTAACTAAAAGTTTAAAAACAAAAACAGAAAACAACAAACCTATAAACAGAAATATTCTTCCGCATCGCTGTCAACTGGTGGTGTCCCCAAAAGATTAGTGGCATTGCCACGTTGGATCTTCTTCTTAGTCCCCGGCCAAAGCAAAAGCCAGCCCTAGGGTCACGGGAAGTGGTATCCAACTGTTTAGATCTTCTTCTTTTTGTGTCGATGGTATTCTTCCTTGTTGTTTTCCTCTTTTTTTATATAGTTTTAGCCCAGTTCGTGATCAGTAGTATTAAGCATACTTAACTATTTGGATAAAATGCGTTAATTTCTCTAGGTACCGATGCACGATGCACTCGCCCCCTCAGACGGAATTCGTGGTGTCCGGCACGCTGTGCCTCATGCTGCGAATATCGCAGATCACCGGGGTGGCTCCACTCAGCTTCAGGCGCACGCCCGCCGGTTGGTGCGTCCGAGTGTCAAAGGCTGCTAACTTCTACGGAAAGGCACTCTCTTTTACTTTATGTGAGTGGATTTTTTTCAGTTTTTGTACTTGGAAAATTTATGAGAAGTTGGCTTCATCATTTTTCTTTAAACCAAAGATGTTGTAGGCCTCCTCCAAGGTCCAGCTTCAGTTCGGAAGATGAAAAATGTCTAATGTTCACAGTTCCTCCAAATTCTTCACACACCTCCACTTTCTAACTGGCTTTTACAATATCCCCTGCCTAACCGACAGCCGCGACAAAGATTTCAATGTTTATAAACATGCAGTTCATACGAAATAGCAGTTCATAAGAAAGGCGCAGACAGGTTAGGCAAAATGGACCGATTGCCTTGTGATAGTCGTAGGAATGCGCTGGATCTCTGCATCCAGCACATTCCTACGACTTCCGATTGTTATGGCAATGCTTGGGTAGACCTAAGTCCAACAGTGGACGTCTTTTGGCTAAATGATGATGAGCAGTTCAAACCCTAACCATCACTATCTTCTCCAGGGTTTTTTTCAATATTAACCATAGCAATAGACATACTCATTGAGCCGCAGCGCTCCTACCGGACCCGCACCAATGCCACCCGTATCGTGTGGGTGGCAGATGTGGGCACCGTGGGACTGGTGGTCTGTACTGCGGCCTTCACTGGGCTGATGCGGATGAAGTGGCTCACAGTCTACATGCTGAAGCTTCAGGAGGTAGGTAGCATCAAAATTCTGTCAAAGGAACCACACGAAATTTAATATTGTATATCACATTCTCATCACGAATTATGCCATCCTTTTTGGAAGGTCGGATCGAATCTTTGATCAGTAATTTGACGATAGAAATGTCAAACATCGGTACTAGAAAGACAGGACTATTCTTATAATTTACTTTGTTTTCAGATTAACTTGAAATTGAGTCTCTACCGTGAAGAACCATCGAATGAGGGCACAAGAATGTTGATAGTTATGAGCTCTTTGATATTGACATGCTCCACTATACTAATAGATTACGGCATATTCATATACCAAGTGGTCATTTATAATGGGAAAGGTATGTGTAAATTCTAATCGTACTACCGCAGATGGTCAGATAAATCAGGTCCACTAACTTCTCCGCAGCAGTTCCTGCTTGGATGACACAATTATGGGTGGATGACCCTATTTTACACTACACACTACACAAAGAAGAAGAAGAAGAAGCTAGTTCAATACATAATTGTAGACATTTCTAGGGTAGAAAATTTTCGCCAGTTATAAAAAAAAAATCTGGTAGCTAAGTAATAACAGACGCACATCTTTGACAGTCGTTACGGTTCGTCAGTAGCCCGAAAGTCTGACAACCAGTCTTACCAAGGGGTATCGCATTACCCAGTAACTGGGTTGTCGAGGTCAGATAGGCAGTAAAAATCGTAAAATTTCAACGCAGCATTTCAGAACTATGTACTGAATTCATGGTAACAGGTTGTGCATCGATGTCTGCCACTCTGCATGGTTCAAACTTCGCAACCATAGACACAAAAATCAATAAATATACTTTATGTCAAATATATTTTATTGAATAAGTCTTCGACCGTAATCCCCTCCTCTTCCAACACTTCATAAATTATCCAAATTGCCCTCTATTTGAGCTTCTGAAACTGACTGTAACCATATTCTTTCAGTGGTGACATCGTGCATGTATATATTCTACAACATAGCAACAGCGGTGCAGCAAGTAATCCTCCTGACTTTCTTTGAGATAGCGACGTCGGTGCTCACCTCCTTGCTAACGCTGAACAACTGCTTGAGGGACCTCCTCCAAAAGATATTGAATAATTGTAAGGACGAAGATAACCCAGTGCCTACTTAGTTTTTCGAGATGTCTTAACGTGACCAAAGGACTGGCCTATTTTTTTAAAGATTAGCATTGCCATACAACGTGACAATGCTGCCAGCGTTTTGGGCACTTTCCCACTGACAGCGACGCGGACGATTTTTTTCATGGCTATATTATTAAGCCTGTTAACTGTTAGCTTATATATTATGTAAATTTTACTTAGTTTGAAAATATATAAATTTAGAAAACAATAAAAAAACTAGCTGAAGATTGTCCTAATTTAAAAGTTGAAGTCCTTGTGAAAAGTCAGCGGGATGTACAGTATAATACAACGTTGGTAATATGCAGCTACATATTTATTACCAACGAGGTATACTTACTTAACATACCTTACCACTATCTAAAATCTAATCTATCTTACTTGAATTTTCATATGTTGGTATTGGATATTTACAGCATCTGAAGCAAAACGTGGAATGGTTATCCGGGACTGCCGAATAGACTTGTACACTAGTGTTACCAACAAATCCATCAACAGCGTGGTCGACACTATGACCCTGTATAGAGGTATCCACTATCATTATATTAGTCACAAGCTGCGTCCAGGTTTCATCCGCATAAGTCTTGATCTCGTGGAAACATCGCGGTAAAAGTATTCTTTGTACCTAGGTCATGGTCTACCAATGCGCCAAACTTTATCCAAATCCGTTAAGCAGTAGCGTGAAAGCGTAACAAAAAAACATACAAAAGATCAAATCTTTTCTCTTTATAATACTAGTTTAGATAATATCTGTAAAGAAAAAATAATTCTTATTTCGAATAGAATAGAATAGAATTTTATTTTGCAATATGGGTAATACATAATAGTTCTTAAGATTACATTTAGCTCAGCCACATTGTACCAATCGGCATGCAAACATTTGAAATTATTTATATCACTATTATTACACTTATTTAGATCAATTTATAAATTACTTATATAAAATTTTAAATCATCAACTTAATTAAAAATATATGTTTGTATTAAAAGGAAAATATAAATTAGTATCATTAGATTATATATCATGTCATTACTATTACAGATATCATACCATTATCATTACATCATTTAACATATCATTATTATTACAAATATCATTATCAAAATGTCAGAAATCAAAATGTCAAAGATCAAAATGTCAAATATCAAAAATGTCATACATCAAAAAGTCATACTTAAAAATTTCAAAAATCAAGATGGCAGTAATTATTCGCTACCCCACATTGTAATTTGCACTAGTTATTTTATACGTAGTTCATTTTAAATGGAAATAAATCCTTTCTTTTCTCTAATTATCATAAAAGATCCTGTAGCGAACTGTATTTATTCAAGCCAATATATTTTTCTAACTTTTTGCAGGACTACCAAAACCTTACCCAACATCAATCCCGACCACGGTTCGTCGTCTGGCCTTGCTGTACTGTTCCATATGCGACGTGGTTCGTCAGGTCAATGACAGTCACGGGACTACGCTTGTAGCTATACTGCTGTGCTTACTTCTGCACCTGGTCATCACACCGTACCATGTCATCACTAATATCTGTAGGTTGTTGTAGTGTGTAACCTCTTTGGATTTATGAGCTGCTAGTACTTTAAGTAATAAAAGTAAAAATGGATCTGTTTCCTACTCTGCCATATCTAAAAATAATGCTACCTGGTGGGAGCGCAGAGGGTTTTTGAGCAAGCATATGCAGAGCGAAAAGTTGATAGCCGAGTAGGTGCGGCATGAGGAGAGAACACCGAAAACATATTTGAAAAGTTTCACTTAAGAGCCCCGTGGTCAAGACTCCACTTTCAGATTTCAAAAAAAGGGCCAAAAATAAAGTGAACTTTAGAGGCTTTGATTTTCATATGATTGTGTGCAGCCTAACCCATAATGACTAAAATAAGCAAATCTGACGAAAAAATTGTGGGCTCTCCCTTAATCTGATGACTTTAAAACTCAAAGGACAACTTTTTAAAACGATATTCAGGGCGAATGAAAGTTATTCTGTACAATATTGTTACATATCCCGATACTGAATATATAAACATCTGACGGATTGATGGAGCCCTTTGGCAAACATGACGAAAATTCATAATGGTCATAATTTTGTATTTATCTCTGCATATTCTTGCTCAAAAACCCTGTCGGCTCCCCTACCAACAAGATGACATCATCACTAAATATTATAGCATTTTTTATTGTTTTAGAAACTACTCGAAAGTTTCTGCAATATATTGTAATTTCTATGCCCTATTACAGTTAACAAGTCCAGGTCTGATCGTTCAAGTCCACTATTGCAGTTCAACTGGCTTGTGCTACATTTTTGCAATTTGTTGCTAATTATTGAACCTTGTCACCGGACACATGATGAGGTAAGCATGAAGACGAAGTAACAAAGATTCAAAAGCCAAATTTGTTCTCCTTCTAAGATTTATCATCCTCTGCTCCCACTAAGCTACAACTATGATTGGGTCGGCTAGGTAATTCCAGTATTTTACATGGAGCGACTGCCTAACTGACCTGGAGGGCAAATAGGGAGTTCAGAGGTCACCTGACCCCTGAGTTCCCTATCTGCCTACTTACTAGCTACAACGATATCTTCATTGTCCAACTAGGGAAAGTAGCTACCTGGCTCCCTATAAGATTGGTTGTCAGACTTTCGGGCCGGCTACTCGTAACGATTGTTATAGATTTATGAATTACAGCCGCGACAACTGGCCTCTGTTTCACGACGTTCCTTTTGACCCAAGTAAACTGCACAGTGATGGTCCTCCCAATAATAAACTTCTAGATGGAGCTGACGCGGCACCTGGTGAGTCAAATGATGCAGCACACGACCTCGGAAGACAATGCGCTGTTTTTAGAACTTCAGATGTTCTACCAGCATCTGATACTGAACGAAGTGAGCTTCGCACCGCTGAAGATGTTTCCTCTAAACAGGACACTTATTACAACGGTAACAGCCTAATATTTACAATCAAGCTTAGAAGTATTATTCCGACACCTTTTTCTAAAACAATAAAAAAAATCTGCAACATTCTACCAAAACTATGGTGACATTTCCAAAAATTATTACAATGTGTTCGTTTTTCTTGCTGATAATTCGTTAGCCAAGTTTGATTGCATCAACTCAGCCTATAGCAGTCCATTGCTTGACCTAAAGTCTAAATCAAGCCAGAACAAGATAAACGACTATTCTGTTAAAAGTTTTTTTTTCAGATTCTTGGAAGCATCACTACATACTTGGTGGTCATCATACAGCTATAGGATATTTTTTTAAGACCAAGTGGATTATGTCATGGTTAATCAAATATGAAATCATTACAATTTTTAGATCAAAAGCTACTTTATTTTTTAAGCCCTTCACCATCCATTCACCCTTTAAAATACTAGATATTCACTGTTCCGAATTAATACTAAAATAAGCGACCAAATGAAAAAGATAAATTTTATTTTTATTTTACTTTTTTCATTGTTGCTTATATTTCTTATTTTTTATCCTTTTTACTATTGTGGTCTTCCAGTAGTTTTTCAGCAGTTAGTATGCGTTCTTCAATTTCTTCAGGTTTGAAATCTAATCCAAATAAATGTTCAAATCCAAAAAACACTTCATCGTCATTCTGCAACATGTCATTTGTATCATCATCTAATTTAAATAGTGCATTTCTCTTCTTTCGACTTATTCTATCTTCTCTCTTTATTAATTATTTTTTCATTCTTTCCTTATCAGCAAAATTGTTAAAATTATCAGTATTTGCAAAACTTTTAGGAATCACTTTGTTATTTTCTATTTCACACAAACCTTTCAAAATCAAAATCAAAATGTTTTATTTCACATAAACCAACATGGGCACTTATGAAACGTCAGAAGCTAGGTGCACGGTTCCAATTGGTCGTTTCCTATGGAGAAGAACCGGCAAGAAACTCCACGGTTACTCTTTTTAAAAATAATTGGCTTTTACAATGTTTCCAGATTACAGTAGGTATGGGAGGACAGCGCAGGCCTGTCAACAAGTACCAAGTACCTACTTGATAGAATAAAAAATGGTCTACAGATCTAAAGTCTATAAGGCCTACAAAGTCCTCATATTTACAAAATAAGAATCTATCAAAAGGATAAATAAAAAAATAAAAATAAAATATTAATAAAAACCTACTAAAACCAAGTGTTATGCCAAACCACTAATAAAACCACTAATAAAGAGGTGAACAATTTGAATTGTCTGTATATAATGTCAAATAGTAAAGAAATTATGTCAAAAAGTATATAATGTCAAATAATAAAGAATAATAAAGAAATTATATCAAAAAGTATGTAAAAAAAAAAAATTAAACATCGTAATTTGAGAGCAGTTAATAGACATTTACATAGTTATGCCGTTAATGAGAAGCCAGGGAAGCCACATGTGCAGAAGGAATTATTGCCAACAATTGAATTATTCAGGACAACATTACTGTTAATACATTCGTAGGCTACAATTGTTTCTGATACATCTTTAAAAGAACTGGTGTCTCTTTTGTTTACTGCATTGGAAGCAACATGTTCATCTTGTGCTTTAATATCTATTATCACAATTAGCATCTCGTTTGTCCATCTTCTTGTCATTGTCAGAATTATCCCATTCGGCTGACTCTCCACCATCCATGTTTCTGTTGAACATGATAACATCGTTTTTCTCTAATATTTCTGGTATTTCTTCCAATGCATCTAGTAGGTATTCAAACAATGCTGGTATGCTTTTAAATATTTGCATGTATTCATAATTTGGTTGTGCTTCTTCGTTTGATTCTGAAAAATACGAATTGATGAATTTAAGAGACAGTAAATTTTAATGGTACTTTTAAAATTATAGGGAAGATTATTAATTATGTGCAAGATAATAGTTCACATTCCATCTCTCCCATAAATTGCTGGTCACTACACGTTATTGAAGTGTAGCAACATGTTTGATCAATTTTATTATAACTAGAGAGTTGCCTATGTTCCCTATAGATATTTTATTTCGCAGTTGGAAGTTATTCAATTTTGTGCCTGAATCAAAATAATGTGGGTTTCTAAATCACTTTATTCAAGACTTCATGTAGTTTACGTACGATCTGCATTGTCCGTACCTAAGAAATTGTTGTTATGTAAATAAGTTTTAAAGCCTGTATGAACCTATGGTATTCAGCTTTGGGGCAGTACCAGCTATACTCCTTTAACATAGAGTGAATAACAGTGAATTTGTAAAATTCCAATAACGCCTATCTAGGCATTATTGAAATTTTAGTTGTATTTAAAGTACTTATTAGCGACGAATAGGCTAGATTGTAATGTAAAAGGATAAATAAATCGTAGTTTATGTCTAGGAAAATTATGACATTTTATGTTCCAAGAAACTGCAGTATCTTGAGTACATCTTTTATTAAGAAGACTGAGTAACCAATCAGTCTTCTTAATAAAACACGCATGTAACTTCCTTATTAGTTACTTTATAGTTACTCCACAACGCATCGTATTCACCTCAACCTGAGGTACATACTAAGGTACCGACAAAGGACTAAGGTGTCGACAGAAATATGAAATTAAGTATTTAATATTTCTGCCGACACGCACTAAAGTATCTAGTGTAGTTCTCTGATATCAGCAACGCTTCTGTAATTATGCGAGCCGATATTATCAAGTAACACCGTTTCACACTATCGTCCTAAATGAACGACAACTAGGTTAGATCCTTATCATATCATACTGGTAATTATTCATGATAGTAACATCCTTTTCACAAATTATTCATTGCTAAAACATTGAAGAAAATATGGGTGTACATTTTTTACTCCTCCTTGCTCTAACTGTTTTTAGAGTAGAAACTTTTCCTCTAAAAATATTTCAAATAAATCAGCGCCAAACAAAGGAATATGAAGTTTTTAAAGACCTTCTAATTCAAAATCTTATTGTGACAACTGACAATCTAAAATTAATTTTAAATTGGGAACGTCTAATATGAAACTGATGAATTATAATGTTGTTAAAAATCTAACTCCTTCTCAATATGCAACTGCATCCAAAATCTATTTATCAAAGAAAGATAATGGTGAAGAAAAACTTCAAGATGGCTTTAAAGCTGCACATGATATACCAGGCAGGCATACAGCTAAAGTTGCGCCAGACAGTCTAACTAATTTTGAGCTATCAAAATATTTAAGCGTGTATAGACCCCCTTCAGGATTGTATGACTGCTTTGAAAAGGTAATGGATGAAGTGTTACACAGGATTTGTAACTCAAACAAGTCCGTTATCATTTGCGGTGATTTTAATGTCAATTTATTAGAAAACTCAGGTTCTTGTAGTAAAATTTTAAGTCTGTTTCAGTCCTACAATCTTCTAAACCTATTTTTGGAGCCAACAAGAATAACCCCTACTAGTGCCACATGCCTAGATAATATTTATACAGATATTATACCAAGCCATAAAGAAATTATAACTTTACTAGATTCTGATCATTGCGGGCAAAGGATAACTATTCAAAACCAATACAAAAAAGTGGCTAAAAAGGATATCACTGTTAACCCCAAAACTGCAAGTCGCTTGGAGGCTTTTAAAGTTAAACTCATTAATAAACTACCAGTTTTGTCTATTCATGATGATCCCAATCATCTTTATGATAATTTTTTTAATGTATACTGTAAACAATTTGATTCCACATTTATTCCCAAGACTATCTCGGTTAATAGTAATGCATCCTTCAGTGATTGGGCTACCATTGGCATTCATAAAAGTAGAAAACGGCTTTATGAACTGTACAATGAAAGGATTTATATTAACACTGATGAATTTAATTTGTATGTTAGTATTTAATTATTCAAAATTATTTAAAAAAGTTTGTTATATGGCCAAGTCACGTTATTTGGGTTCAAAGATTAAAAACAGCAGTAATGTAATTCAAACGACTTGGAATATTATTAATAGTGAAACGGGAAGATCTAGTAACCGAAATACTGACTACAGCCTGTCTATTAATGACAACATAATAAAATCAGACTCACAAGTCGCCGAGGCATTTGAAAATTTCTTTTCAGATATTCCCGTTTCCACTACTAAATCACTAAACTAATCACCTTCTGTTGCTGAGTCTTTGCTTAAGGAAAATGTTAATGGTTGCGATTCGGAATTTCATTTTGAATATTTTACCTGTAGAGATATAATTAAAACCTTTCACACTTTAAATGTAAAAATGACTGCAGATCTCTGGGGTAATTCTGTAGAAGTAGCTAAGTCTATTATTGACATTGTAGCACCTACTTTAGCTCTTATCTTGAATAGTTGTATTGACAATGGGGAGTTTCCTGACCTTATGAAAAATAGTAAAATAATACCTTTGTTTAAATCATGTAGTACATCAGACCCCACAAATTATAGACCTATTTCTGTACTACCTACCTTTAGTAAAATTTTTGAGAAATTAATTTTAGACCAAATGCAAAGATTTTTTTAATAAACATAAATTATTACATAGCAAACAGTTCCGTTTTACAAGGGGTCGTTCAACTACTGATTTTGATTTGATGGTGTTGAACTTTTAGGACATATTCATAATGCATGGGAAGATAAATGCGATGCCTTGGGCATCTTTTGTGATTTGTCCAAGGCATTCGATTGCGTTCTTCACGAAACGTTAATCAGGAAACTCCGCCACTACGGAATCCGGAACACTGCTCTGGATCTTCTTACTTCATACTTGAGTATTCAGAGCGTTGACGTTAATGGAAAAAGATCACCCGGATCTATAGTAACAATGGGAGTCCCACAGGGCTCAATTCTTGGTCCTTTCTTGTTTCTTATATATATTAATGACTTGCCGTACCTCATAAAGGATAATCATGATATAGTGTTGTTTGCAGATGACACTTCTCTTTTGTTTAAACTTAAACGTCAGGTTACTGACGATGTAAATAGCGCGATCTCGAAAGTAGTCCATTGGTTCAATGTTAATAATTTGCTTCTAAACGAGAAAAAAACCAAATGCATTAAGTTTACGCTACCCCACGTTAGGCAGGTGAAAACTAATGTGTTGATAAAGGGCGAGGAATTGAATCCTGGAGACAACACAGTATTCTTTGGATGCTAAGCTTCAGTGGGGTCCACATATAGATAAATTATCAAAAAAGCTAAGTTCCGCAGCATATGCTGTTAGAAAAATTCGTAATTTAACTGATATAGAGACTGCCCGTTTAGTGTACTTTAGCTATTTTCATAGTGTAATGTCGTACGGTATTCTATTAAGGTGAAATGCCGCCGATATTCAGACTATCTTTGTTTTACAGAAGCGAGCTGTTCGATCAATTTATAAATTAAGTCCGAGACACTCTCTCAGAGACAAATTTAAAGAGATTAATGTAATGACTGTTCCTTCTCAGTATATTTATGAAAATCTTTTATATGCCCATAAAAATATAAAATTGTTTAAAAAATACAGTGATATCCATAATATACATACTAGATACAAACACAAATTGTACCTACAACAAGGCTCAAAACAATAGGTGGCTCGTTCAGATGCATGTATACGCTTTTATAATAAGCTACCAAGCCACGTTCAAGATCTAAGCCTCAATAAATTCAAATCATTCATTAAACATAAGTTGTGCCAGAAAGCCTTTTATACAGTTAAAGATTATATTGAGGACAAAAAGGCTTGGGATTGAGCTGCTTCAAATTTCTGCATTTTGAACATCCTTTTTTTTTTTTTAATATACACATTGACATTAATGATTTTTTTATAAACAATGACATTTGCTTACTTTATGTTTATGTTTTTTTATTATTCTCTGTTCTATTAGTTGCTTCTTTTTTTTGTTTTCCTCTCTAGGTCTGGCAGTTTGAGTAATTTATGTGGCCTACCCAAATGTCCTTTCTTTGGTATTGTTCGTCGAATCGTTGAGCTCCTTAAGTCTTGAGTTGAGCTGCACGATTTCTGACAAATGCGTGCACTGACTGGACAGGTCCTCTCAATCTGTGTGGTTCTTTCTTCAAAAGACCGTCTCAGACATCGATCTACATGGTCTTCATATAACCTGACCAAGATTATGTCTGGACTTTAAAAGAGACTGTGACCTCTGAGTTTGTTTCGGCCTTTCTTCTCAGAGTAGTCAAATAGGAAACGCCGACCTCATCTAGTTTTAAAAAACCATGATTGACGTGCAAAAGTGTTTGTACAAACCTACTTACAAAATAAAATCATTTATCATTTATCATTAACAAAGAGATCACCAGATGAGCGAGATAAGCCAACAGAGCATGAAATAAAAAGCGAAATAGAGGACGAAAAAGAATAAAAGAAAATTATGATGATAACTTAAATCCAAAGAAAAGAGAGGCAAATGAGTATTCTACAATCGTTTTGAGCGGCGAAAATCTTTTAAATTACGGTAATAGTAATTCTTTAGAACTAGATAATAATTCTAATCCAGAAATCAATTCTGGAAAGACAAAGAGACAGGCTGAAGGTGATAATCCTCTGCCTGTACCAACAGGAGATGGCGATACTCGGATGTTCATGGGTACGTTTCAAGCAGTGATGAGACCTATGAAGTTACCGAGCTTAGGATGAACAATAGAAGTGCCAGTTTTAAAAACCTTATAATATTTTTTTTAATGTATTTAAGCGGTGGTCGGTATTTAGAAATAAACCAAAAATTAAAAATGTAGTTTTATTTGTTTATCCTTTTACGTCTTCTAAATAGGTATATGTTTTTTAACATTATGTTTATTTTTCTTTTTATTCCTTTTTAATTTTCATTCAATTCAATCTGCTTTAGAGTTGTGCTAATTTTATGCACCTATTTAAAAAAAAAAAAAAAAAATTATTAAAATTTATTGTAAATTAAATTATTTTGATTTAGTGGGGGATCGGCTTTAATTTTATTGGCGGAATATTCAAGAATATTAGTTGTTATAGTAGGTACCTATTATGATCTGTTAACAATATGTTTATTTATCTTTTGTTCTCTTTTTACTTTTCCATCCAAATCTTTTTGCTTTACAGTTTTGATAAAATAAAAACTTCTTGATTTTGAAACATATTACAGAATACAATTATGGACTGCATTAAATAAGATAAATCCTGCAGTAAAGATGCGAGGGGTAAATAATAATAATATAATTAATTTATTAGACATCAGAGGTCCATGGGTTAGTTACAAAACACTTATAAGCTATGTTAGTAAAACACACAAAGAATAGAAAAATAAAAACTTAATATTATTCTTGCCTCAGCAATATTCGCATAGAGTGTTGCAAAAAAGCTGAGTCAAGTTTATTTGTTAACATCCTCAGAATGCTATTTGAGCTCGACCGCGCCCTATGCAAAAGTGAGGCTGTCTTTAGCCTCATCATGGCATAAAAGTCATGGGTAAGAGCCTGTGCGAACATGCCCGAGGCACTACAGAAACGCGACAAGCCCAAAATCATTCTGAAGCTGTTATTGTACTGGATTCGCAGCTTATCCAATACTCCACGCGTATAACTGACCCACAGGCTACTCGTGTAGAAAGTTTGGCAATACGCTTTAAACAAGGTTAGTTTTACCTCTCTACTACAACAAGCAAACCTGCGGGCCAACATATTAGCTCTCACAGCAAGAGCTTTGCGTTCCCGCTCAATATCTGCATGATCCCTAAGGTCGTCCGTTACACAGTGTCCTAAGTATTTAAATTGTGTCACTCTATGCATTACCTGTCCATTGAGTGTAATGACTGGCTCAAGAGATAATTTTTTACCCACGGCCTTAAAGATCATGTAGACACTCTTTTTAGAACTCTAAAAAGAAATACGCTGCAAGCCATGGTCTGCTGTACAACTGTACAGCAGACCATGGCTTGCAGCGTATTTGGTACAGCAGTCTAAAAGTACCCGTATTGCACTGGCAGTTGGGCCCAGCAGCACCATATCGTCTGCGTTAGCTAAGGTTATTGACACAAGTGTCATCAATCCAACATCCAATACGCTTGCTGCTGAGCTCAGCTATCAGCTCATTTACATACAGACTGAAAAGCTTCGGTGAGGTAAAAAGGACATTAAAAAAATAAATTGCATTAGTGTTGTTTTCTGTTGTGAAAGCGGTGAATTTGTGAATGCAATAAGGGATTTGCTTATAAAGCTTCCTCGGGAAAGTTAATATAGTTTATCTTTAGGTTTATTATCACATCATCGACAGCATTTCTCTATCCACCAAAGGCCCCTCTTTTTACACTAAGGAAAATTAAATTAAAAATTTAGAAACACCCCCGACTCATAAAAATAATAAAATTAAATGTGAGTAATTGGAAAAGAATCAAATAATTTAAAAACCCCCAACTTAAAGAATCTAGGTAACGAGACTAAAACAGATAAATCCATATGGAAGTCGGGGGACCGTTCTGTGGAACACCTTCTATCCAAAGAGGTCCCCCGACTGCCATATGAATTAATGTATATAATAAGTAGCGTCTATACGCTATCACAAATTTCATATT
The DNA here is from genome assembly GCA_916614155.1 of Mesoligia furuncula. Classification (NCBI taxonomy): domain Eukaryota; kingdom Metazoa; phylum Arthropoda; class Insecta; order Lepidoptera; family Noctuidae; genus Mesoligia; species Mesoligia furuncula. The sequence goes on from OU744810.1 coordinate 5,529,046, forward strand.
CATATGGTAATACTATTACCATAGAATTATTCTACTAGTCAAGCCCTTTCATTTGATACCCATATTAAGGGAGTTGTGAAAAAATATGTAATCCGCCATTTTGTGGCGGCGGCCATCTTGGACCGATTTTTATCAAACATAGCTAAGAACACTCCCGACTAATTCACCTTTCAAACAAAAAAAAAACAAAATAAAAATCGGTTCATTCGCTCGGGAGCTACGATGCCACAGACAGACACACACACACACACACACATACACACACACACACATACACACACACACAGACACGTCAAACTTATAACTCCCCGTCGTTTTTGCGTCGGGGGTTAAAAATTAGGTTGAAGCGAAACAAATATTGGCGTAGATTAACGAATGGTTTATAATTGCCATGTTTGCCTCTAATGGCAGAACGGAAATGTCTATTTAGGCTTTGTGCTCTTCAGTGAATTTTTTTATTTCATCTCAACAAACGCGAACACGTTTTTGCTCCAAAAAATGAAGTTCCTGAACAAACTACTAGCTATTTCCAACTCAAAAATCATTGACACTTCTTTGCAGTAATGTTTATTATCTACATCTACACTAGTATTATAAAGAGGAAAACTTTGTATTTTTGTTTGTTTGTAATGAATAAACTCAAAAACTACTGGACCGATTTTAAAAATTCTTTCACCATTAGAAAGCTACATTATCTGCAAGTAACATAGGCTATATTTATTTTAGAAAAAATAGGGATCCGTAAGATATTTGGTTTTTTCGGACCCAAGTTGTAAAAAATCATCCAAAAAAGTTCCTTAATTGGCGTACGCCGCCTAAACTATAAAAGATAGAGCCATAAGATGTCATTACTCCTTATCAAAATAATCTATTTTGTCACAAAGTACTGTTTATGTAGATAATATTTAGTCTTCAATTCATTAAAATTGGACGTTTGGTTTGAAAGTTATGGCGAAATCAATATAATACTATTTCTGCGCTCCGCGGCCCGTGGCGACAGGATAAGTAGGCGTCACCAAGGCCACAAAATTCAGATAGTACAGAAGACAATCTACATGCAAAGTTCGCTCGAGGAACGCACACATAGACACCGCTCACGGACACGTTATCTCAGACGGGTTGGGAGCAGTGCGAGCGCGCGTGTCATCCGCTTGAGACACGCGTCTGTGAGAAGTACAAAAATGGAGCAACAAAAAAATGCCTATCTAAGCTCGATTTATATAAAAGTTTCCTATTTTGAATCAGTATAAACAAAGTAACTTTTTTGTAAGGTAAATTCATGCCACCAACTATTACGTAAGTTGAAAACATGATTTTTTGTTTGTGCAGATATTGTGTTGTTTTTAGTGTCATTTGATAAGTTTAAAAACGGATAGGGCAAAATAAATTGTGTAAATAGGGTAATCCGTTTGAAGTTATTAGGGATTTTCGATAGTGAAAATTGACAAATGTAAAATTTTATATGTTTTTGTTCTGTAAACTTTTTGTATTGTATTTAAGTATGTTTATTGTTTTGTTTTAATATTTTAGAATAAGATCAACAATAAATCAAACAATAATACGAGTGCCACTACCACGATAGTTTTTTGTGCACAAGCCAAACTTGACAACCATAGCGCGACCGCCGAACGTAGGTATGAAAAGTTAAGTACATACACGTGATTGACTTCTGTACTGTATTTTGTGCCAAGGCGGGGGTGCGGATGCGGGAGGGGGGGTTTAGGTCTATGAGTAAGGTACCCGCGCGGCTCGGTCGGCTCCTTACGCAGCGGTCGCGCGCGGTTTCTAATAATTTTCCTACGAAAATTTTTAGATTTCGTTGTTAAAACTAAACCTAACAAAAAGTTCTTTTCAGAGCTACATAAAAGTTTATTTTCAAAGCTATATAAAAGTTCTTTTCAGAGCTATATAAAAGTTCTTTTCAGAGCTATATAAAAGTTGTTTTCAGAACTAAACAAAAGTTCTTTTCAGAATTAAACAAAAGTTCTTTTCAGAGCTAAACAACAGTTCTTTTCAGGGTTAAAAACAGTTCTTTACAGGGCTAAAAAACAGTTCTTTTTAGGGCTAAACAGTTGTTTTCTGAGCTAAAATATTACACGCCATTAACATTTTCTTAATTATATATATTCTTTGTTTGTTACATATCTACAAATATATCTAAAGTCTGCAAAATGCCTAAAAGGACGAGGTCTCAACTTTCTAAACACAGTTTTCAAGCAAGGACAGCAAGAATACGTCGTATTGAAGAATCTTCACCTGAACGTTCATAACGTCTTGCCGAACAAAATACATCAAATATTGTTTATAGGGAAGCTCATAATTCAGTAACTTTTTTTACAAAATAATTATCCTTTAAAACAATATTTAATACATGAAGTTGTCTAATCCTGCTAATAAAATAAATGCGAAAGTCTGTTTGTTTATCTGCCTGTTTGTCGGCTAAAATGCTGGATTTACTTTTGGGTAGTTTTGAACACATGGGATCAAACTTAGGCTTTTTGTAGCGGTAATCGACATCCACGCAGGCGGAGCCGCGGGGGACCGCTATAGGTTATATAAATCAGAATAACACATAGGCTACTTTTTGTCGCGAAAACCGACATCAGCGGCGGAGCCGCGGGCGATCGCTAGTCATTTATATATTTTTATAGATTCGCTAGCTGTGCCCCACGGTAGTTTTGATTCCAAAAAAAGTTCTGGAGAGGGCCGCCCTTATCACCTAGGGTTATAAAAATAGCCTACGACCTATTCTCAGACCTACCAAATATACCTACACAAAAAATTTCATAAAAATCGGTTAAGCAGTTTCGAAGAAGTTCGATAACACACACGAGATTTTAATATATAAGATGATGGTAAGACTAGCGCAGATAGGGTCTTCCCATTTTCTATGAACCAACGCACACTACAGGCAGGCACTATGAAAATTCATAGCTCTATGGCCCGTTGCGGCTCTAATATATGCGCTTTGCTATGCATATATGAAAGGGGATTGACTAATTTAACTATGCTCTTGTTAAAATGAAATACAGTCCGTTTCGACTCAAATTGGAAGGTGTAATAATAAATTTCAATTTCAGAGATATTATCAAAATATTCATTAACTATTATTTGAACAATGAGTCGCAATCCTAATGTTTACAAACGTTTTCCGAATAAATAACAGAATTATATAAATACTTAAACTGTCACCATGTTTAACAAGAAAAACAATTAATATTCAAAGAACGTGTTAGAGTGGACTAAGTGTGGATAGTCAAAAGACACAAACATTCTAAACTTTGTTCCGAGTTCAGTTCTGTGTTTAGGACAATGAATACTGACATTAGCAACATATTCAGCAACCACAAAGTAAAGACATTTATTGACTTCGCACATTGGCCTGGGCTGGGCTGTAGTTAAGTACCAGTAAGTAGGTAGCCACATGGGTCGATCGATCAGTTTGTCCTTGGATGGGTGCCCATCTTTACATATCAAGACTCCTCCGTGCCTCGGAATGCACGTCAAGCCGTTGGTCCTGCCTGTTATTCGTACGTGTTTGGCGGTCGTTACGGGTCGTCAGAAGCCCAAAACTCTGACAATCAGTCTTGCCAAGGGGTATCGTTTTACCCAGTAACTGGGTTGTGGAGGTTAGTTAAGCAGTAGGTTCTTGTAAAATGCTGGTATTCAGCTGCATCCGGTTAGATTGGAAGCCGACCCAACATCGTTGGGAAAAAGCTAGGCAGATAATGACATTAACCAGTAGATATGGTTTCAGAAAAAATAAAAATATTGACTGCTATTTACAAACTTGTTGAACACGTTCTAACTAACGTTGACAATAGAACTCCCGTAGTTGCATTATTTATGGACATGTCAAAGGCATTTGACTATGTTAACCATAAAATACTGATAAACAAGCTGGAAAAATATGGAATTAGAGACAATATCCTTGAACTTATCAAATCATATCTGACTAATCGAGAACAAATTACATACATAAATAAAATCTGCCCCTTTACAAGAACTGAAAAGACTTATCTCTCTACACATATACAATGCATATTTAGTGTGCCGCAGGGCAGTGTTCTTGCTCCATTATTATTCATCATATATATTAATGACATGCCTAAAACTATCAATAATCCAATGATTTTATTCGCTGAGGACAGCACAATACTAATCAAAAGTAAAGATGATATGACATTGGAAAAAGAAATAAACGACAACTTAATTGATATAATAACTTGGCTAACTAAAAACAAAATAAATCTTGAAAAACAAATCACATCTCATTTGAATAACAAACAAACATTAAAAAACCGGATATTCAAACTCAAAGCATTTATTTTAATTAAACCATTAACAGGCACTTTTAAATTGTCAAGAAGTCGGTCAGTCAGAAAATATGAAGCTAGTTGCCCATTCCAAAGCGTAGCGGGCCCAGTGCAGATTGGCAGATGTCAAATGTCTTCGAATTTATGGTTCTAGGACATGCCGGTTTCCTCACGATATTTTCGTTAACTGTTTGAAGAGCAGTGGTGATGAAATAATTTACACAAAATAAAGCGCCTGTCCGGGTTCGAACCTACGACCACTCGTAAGTCGCAGCCGTTACCACTTGGCCACCACTGCTCAAAATTTAAGTGTTTAATGAGAAACAAAATAAATCCCAGTTCTCTAGATTTCAGGGGACGAAGCATCTTCTGCTTGGATAAGAAAAATATAAGCAGAGAGAAATATTGGGTCACACAGCTATTTATCGAAAGATCCAAATAATAATACCTAATATCTAAACACGTTTTACTAATAACTGAGAATTTCTAATTTCTTATCCATCATTTTCAATTCCATAATCTTTGTTGAAGGAATACAAATATTTTTGACGTTTGATAGACCTTAACATTAGTTTTATTTAATTTATTTTTCATGTGTTTACATTATGTTTGTACAAGACAATAGCTTCAACTTCTTCATTCGTCGGAGTTAGACTTGACGGACTTGTTCAGAACAATAAAGATTTGGTCAAGGTAAGAGATTTCTTGTAAAATTCTGTCATCTTACACAACCCGTCTTATCCTTCCTACTTGCGTGAGCGTTTTTCTTACGCTCGCCCTAGCGACGCACCGTGTAGATCACACCTAAGATCCCTCCTTAAATCTCATTCTCATAAAACAAGCTACTATTCTTATTCCTTCTCTTTTCATGCTGTAAGATTGTGGAACTCACTTCCGCCTAGCATTCGTGATTTAAAAACTATTTAACTATTTAAATGCGATTAGAAGAGCATTACCTTTCCTCTATACTGTGAATATATGTATATATATATGTTTATATATTTTAGCATTATGTATTTATTTAAGTACACTTATGTTATTATTTTTTTGCATTATTTGTGTAGGTTTATTTAATATTCTAGTTTTAGACTTCACACATTCATATTTTCTCTTCTTGTTCTCACACACTATTGTCTACATTTCTTTTTTTACTTCTCTTTTCGCAGGTCTGCTGGAAGAAATTTCTTAAGAAATAAGCAGTACTTTTGTACTCAAATTAGAATTATGTCTTATCCCTATGTATTTTGCTGTGTGTTGCAGTACGCCTCAAAAGTGCTTAGGCGCGCTATGGTTGAAATTTCTGTGAACATGCTTCGCGCCGTCCCCGCGCCCGCGCCGCAGGCCCGTATTTACATCTGTGTGTGTACACTTGCTAACGTCAAACGAAACAAAACATATCGTCATCGCTTTTTCACACGCGCGGCGTAATTACGTATGACCTTGGTTGGTTCATACCACTGCTAAAATTCACAACTTCATAACAAGTGCTGCTAGCGGATAACGTAGCGTATAGGATTAGTAAACACGTAGGCCTGGGTTCGAATCTCGAGATGGAACTTTGAATTATCTTTTCAACAATAATCTTATCTTTTTTTATTATTCGATAAATTAATACACGAGAATAATAATGTAATATTTGTTTTATTTGTATTATTATATGGTTATTGAAATATGCGGGGTAAAAATAAAAAAAAAATTAAGTGATTTCAAATTTTTATTCGTTATAATTTGATAAATAAACTTTTAAAACAGTTTATTTTCTCATAAAGAACAATTTATTGAAGTAAAGCAGGTAATCGGTGAGCTACGACCATTAGACTTAAAATATTGTAACTATCTTAGTAATAAAATAATATTGTGCTTTAATTGCGGATATAGCTTAAGTATTCATTTTCAAAATTCATTTTGAAAAGAAGATTGAAACTATAAACCTCAAAATAATCCTTATTACGGATATGACACAATAATATTTTATTTAATATTACTAAAATCAATTTGTAATTTATAACTTAATACGTTGTATAACCCCCATTATTATCCATGCTATCAAGTAAACGCTGGCGTATGGATCCTGTAATGTTTAAACATATATCTTCATATTTCCTTGCAATGCAACTTCATCTGGTAGGTGGTTAAAACCACTTGTTTCTTATTCACTGACTGTACTCTTCCTTATATCTTTTGACCCTCCGACTCACAGTAGGTAATTTCTCTAAAACAAAAAAGGAATATTGTAAGGCTACTAGCAAAATTATAAAATATTAAGTAGATTCCTACTTATTACTTTTTTAAACAAAATTATTTTGAAAATAGTTCAAATGTTACAAAATAATTATATTATAATTTATACATAATGCTATATTCATCATTCCAAAAGTAAATAAATAAACTCTTGGAAATATTATTTTTTTCTTCTATTTAGACCCTATGGTAAATACAAAACGTTTAATAAAATAACTACAAGGATCAGCAGTTAAACTTTAATTAGCTAAATGTTAGATAAATTAATTAAATCATAATACTCACAGTCAGTCCGGTTTCATCAATTATTTGTGATATAATAATATATTAAAACCACTTTTACGCTGCGCGATAATATCCGCTTTCATCTCAAAGCTTACATTTCAAAATGAACTATTACACAGCTATTATAATAGATTAAACACACGTCACTAACCCACAATATCAAAAACCAATCAAGAACGAACAACATTCTATTAGGCGCGGTGAATGAGCCGTAAGTTACCTGCATCTGTCTACCATACCTAATTTATTTATTTAGATTTCTGTGGGTATACTCAAAAGTTTTACGAATTATGTGAACAAGACGAACATGACACGGAACTATATTCAAAAGCGTGATTATTCGAGTAATATGCGGGTGTGTGTGTCAAATTACTCATTAAAAGAAGGTCGTAAGTCAAACTAAACGTTAAGCAATTAGTTTTGAAGTTGCGTATGGACTTTTGGCGTGGATAGTACATAAATTATAAAATAAATAAATAAATAATAAATAGAAATATTCTTCCGCATCGCTGTCAACGGTGGCGTGCCCAAAATATTAGTGGCATTGCCACGTTGAATGGCAATACTTAGCCTCTGGCCAAAGCAAAAGCCAGCCCTAGGGTCACGGGAAGTGGTATCCAACTGTTTAGATCTTCTTCTTTTCGTGTCGATGGTATTCTTCCTCGTTGTTTTCCTCTTTTTTATATAGTTTTAGCACAAAGAATCTGGAAACTGGAATCTGGTAGCATTAAGATAAAATGCGTTAATTTCTCTAGGTACCGATGCACGATGCACTCGCCCCCTCAGACGGAATGCGTGGTGTCCGGCACGCTTTGCCTCATGCTGCGAATATCGCAGATCACCGGGGTGGCTCCACTCAGTTTCAGGCGCACGCCCGCCGGTTGGTGCGTCCGAGTGTCAAAGGCTGCTAACTTCTACGGAAAGGCACTCTCTTTTACTTTATGTGAGTGAATTTTTTTCAGTTTTTCTACTTGGAAAATTTATGAGAAGTGGGCTTCATCATTTTTATTTAAACCAAAGATGTTTTAAGCCTCCTCCAAGGTCAGCTTCAGTTCGGAAGATGAAAAATGTCTAATGTTCACAGTTCCTCCAAATTCTTCACACACCTCCACTTTAACCAAGGTTCTAACTGGCTTTTGCAATATCCCCTGCCTAATCGACAGCCACGACAAAGATTTCAATGTTTATTTATATACATGCAGTTCATACGAAAGAGCAGTTCTTAAGAAAGATGCAGAGGTTAGACCTTGTGAAAGTTGTAGGAATGCGCTGGATCTCTCTCAGCACTTTCCTACAACTTCCAATCGTTAGAGCAATGCTTGGGGAGGCCTATGTCGAACAGAGAACGTCTTTAGGCTAAATGACGAGGACCAGTTCATACCCTAACTATCACTATCTTCCCCAGGGTTTTTTTCAACATTAACCATAGCAATAGACATACTCATTGAGCCACAGCGCTCCCATCGGACCCGCACTAATGCCACCCGTATCGTGTGGTTGGCAGATGTGGGCACCGTGGGGCTGGTGGTCTGTACTGCAGCCTTCACTGGGCTGATGCGGATGAAGTGGCTCACAGTCTACATGCTGAAGCTTCAGGAGGTAGGTAGCATCAAAATTCTGTCAGAGGAACCACACGAAATTGAATATTGTTTATCACACTCTCAACACGTCTCATGTCATCCGTTTTGGAAGATCGGATCGAATTTCTGATCAGTAATTTGACACATTCAAATTTCAAACATTGTGAGCGACATTAAAATGTTCCTTACGACATGATTTCGAGGTAAGAATTGTAGCCACTCAGCCTGATCGTAACGGGGCTGACAGGCCGTGCGCCGTGTAAAGATACAATCATTGCTTCATAAGGAAGCTGGCCCAAAATGAAATTGTGATTTTCAATATTTTGCGAAAAAGATATGTCTGACTTAATTCACAATTTTGCCAACTGCAACCAGTGGACTGATTTCTCCACATAGCATAATCAGCCTATAATGTTCCTACTACCGGTACACACGCCTCGAGTGGGTTGTAACACGCGGGGCAAATGTGGGTTGGTAGATGTCTTAGAATTTTTTCACGATGTTTTCTTTCACTGTTTTGAGAGTAGTGGTGATGAAATTATTGACACAGAGCAAACCGCCTGCCAGAGTTCGAACCCACGACCTACAACTTGTAAGTCGTGGCTGATAGCCCTGCTCCGCATACTCACCCTCTCAAACGATAGCACTTCTCCGCATACTCACCCTCTCAAACGATAGCACTGCTCCGCATACTCACCCTCTTAAACGATAGCCCTGCTCCGCATACTCACCCTCTCAAACGATAGCCCTGCTCCGCATACTCACCCTCTCAAACGATAGCACTGCTCCGCATACTCACCCCCTCAAACGATAGCACTGCTCCGCATACTCACCCCCTCAAACGATAGCACTGCTCCGCATACTCACCCTCTCAAACGATAGCACTGCTCCGCATACTCACCCCCTCAAACGATAGCACTGCTCCGCATACTCACCCCCTCAAATGATAGCACTGCTCCGCATACTCACCCCCTCAAACGATAGCACTGCTCCGCATACTCACCCTCTCAAACGATAGCACTGCTCCGCATACTTACCCTCTCAAACGATAGCACTGCTCCGCATACTCACCCTCCCAAACGATAGCACTGCTCCGCATACTCACCCTCCCAAACGATAGCACTGCTCCGCATACTCACCCTCTCAAACGGTACTAGAAAGACAGGACCATAGTTATAATTTACTTTGGTTTCAGATTAACTTGAAATTGAGTCTCTACCGTGAAGAACCATCAAATGAGGGCACAAGAATGTTGATAGTTATGAGCTCTTTGATATTTACATGCTCCACTATACTAATAGATTACGGCATATTCATATACCAAGTGGTAATTCATAATGGGAAAGGTATGTTTAAATTCATTCTACTCGTACTACTGCAGATGGTCAGACAAAACAGGTCCACTAACTTCTCCGCAGCAGTTCCTGCTTGGATGACACAATTATGGGTGGAAGACACTATTTTACACTACACACTACACAGGTTGGCATTATCAACGCCCAAATTGTAACCATAATTCTATATAAATATAAAATCCAAAGTCCTGACTGTCTGATATATCAACGCACAGCCTAAACCGCTTGGTCCTAGAGACATGAAATTTGGAGGGTTTTCTTTGTGAAGAGTAGGTATCCACTAAGAAAGGGTTTTTCGAAATTCCACCCTAAGAGTGTAAATGGGGGAGGGTGAAATTTCACGCGGACGAAGTCGCGGGCAGAAGCGAGTTCTAGACATTTCTAGGGTAGAAATTTTTCGCCAGTTATAAAAAATAAATTTTGTGGCTAAGTATAACAGCCGTACGGGTCGATCGATCAGGTTAAGCAACGCTTGCCGTGGTTGGTCCGTGGGTGGGATCTTCACATACCAAAACCCCTCCGTGCCTCGGAAAGTACGTTAAGCCACTGGTCCCAGCTGTCATTCAATCTTTGACAGTCGTTACGGGTCGTCAGTAGCCCGATAGTCTGACAACCAGTCTTACCAAGAGCATTACCCACTAACTGGGTTGTGGAGGTCAGATAGGCATTTGCTCCGTGTAAAATACTGGTATTCAGCTGCATCCGGTTAGACTGGAAGCCGACCCCAACATAGTTGGGAAAATGGAAAATGACGATTATCAAAAAAAATCGTAGGATTTCAGTTAAATTTCAACGCAGGGGTGTTCAGAACTATGTACTGAATTCATAGTAACAGGTTGTGCATCAATGTCCCTGCCACTCTGCATGGTTCAAACTTCGCAACCATTAGGGACAAATATCTATAAATATACCTTACGTCCAATATTTATTGAATAAGTCTTCGACCGTAATGCCCTCCTCTTCAATAACTTCATATACATATCCAAACTGCTCTCTATTTGAGCATGCCTTGGACTTTTACTTCTGAAACTGACTGTAACCATATTCTTTCAGTGGTGACATCGAGCATGTATATATTCTACAACATAGCAACAGCGGTACAGCAAGTAATCCTCCTGACTTTCTTTGTGATAGCGACGTCGGTGCTCACCTCCTTGCAAACGCTGAACAACTGCTTGACGGACCTCCTCCAAGAGATAATGAATAATTGTAAGTTGAAGATAACCGAGTGTCTACTTAGTTTTTCGAGATATCGCCAAGCGGTTGATCGACCCTTAACGTGACCAGAGGACTGGCCTATTTTTTTAAAGATCAGCATTGCCATACAACGTGACAATGCTGCCAACGTTTTGGGCACCGCTGACAGCGATGCGGACGATTTTTTTCATGGCCATATTATTAAGCCTGTTAACTGTTAGCTCATATATTATGTAAATTTTACTTAGTTTGAAAATATATAGTTTTAGAAAACAATAAAAAAAATTAGTTGAAGATTGTCCTAATTTAAAATTTGAAGTCCTTGTGAAAAGCACATACAGCTACACATATTATGTATTAGGTGCAGACGCCAGCACATCAAGTTACTACAATCTGTCAAATTTCCTTAATAGATTATCAACTTTATCGCTATAGCATAAGGTTCAAATTAGATTGGGAAAATTTTACAGTTTCGGGTAGCCTGATGTGCTGGCGTCTGTACCAACGAGGTATATATACTTAACATACCTTACCACTATCTAAAATCTAAAAAAATAATTTGATATATTTACAGCACCTGAAGCAAAACGTGGAATGACAATCCGGGGCTGCACTAGTGTTGCCAACAAATCCATCAACAGCGTGGTCGACACTATGACTTTGTATAGAGGTATCCACTATCATTATATTAGTCACAAGCTGAGTCCAGGTTTCAACCGCATAAGTCTTGAACTCGTGGTAACATTGGGATAAAAGTATTATTTGTACCCAGATCATGGTCTACCAATGTGCCAAACTTTATCCAAATCCGTTCAGCAGTTTTAGCGTGAACGCGTAACAAAAACATACAAACCATCAAATCTTTTCTCTTTATAATACTAGTTTAGATAATAATCTGTAAAGAAAAAATAATTCTTATTTCGCTACCCCACATTGTAATTTGCACTAGTTATTTTATACGTAGTTCATTTTAAATGGAAATAAATCCTTTCTTTTCTCTAATTATAATAAAAGATCCTGTAGCGAATTGTATTTATTCAAGCCAAGATATTTTTCTAACTTTTTGCAGGACAACCAAAACGTCACCCAACATCAATCCCGGCCACGGTTCGTCGCCTATCCTTGCTGTACTGTTCCATAAGCGACGTGCTTCATCAGGTCAATGACAGTCACGGGACTACGCTTGTAGCTCTACTGCTGTGCTTACTCCTGCACCTGGTCATCACACCGTACCATGTCGTCACTGATATCTGTAGGTTGAGGGTGTATTGTAACCTCTTTGGATTTATGAGCTGCTAGTACTTTGAGTAATAAAAGTAAAGGATCTGTTTCCTACTATGCCATATCTAAAAATAATACTACATGGTGGGAGCCCAGAGAGTTTTTGAGTAAGCATATGCAGGGTGAAAAGTTGATAGCTGAGTAGGTGAGGAGAGAACACCGAAAATATATTTAAAAAGTTTTACATAGGAGCCCGTGGTCAGGAGTCCACTTTCAGATTTCAATAAAGGGTCAAAAATAAAGTGATCTTTAGAGGCTTTGATTTTTATATGATTGTGTGTGGCCTAACCCATAATGACTAAAATAAGCAAATCTGACGAAGAAATTGTGGGCTCTCCCTAAATCTGATGACTTTGAAAACTCAGATTTTGACAATTTTTTAAAAGGATATTCAGGGCTAATGAAAGTTATTCTGTACATGTCCCGATACTGAGTATATAAATATCTGACGGATTGATGGAGCCCTTTGGCAAACATGACGAAAATTCATAATGGTCATAATTTTGTATTTATCTCTGCATTATGCTTGCTCAAAAACCCTCTCGGCTCCCTACCAACCAGTGTCATCATCACTAAATATTATAGCATTTTTTATTGTTTTAGAAACTACTCGAAAGTTTTTGCCATACATTGTAATTTCTATGCCCTATTACAGTCAACAAGTCCAGGTCTGATCGTTCAAGTCCACTATTGCAGTTCAACTGGCTTGTGCTACATTTTTGCAATTTGTTGCTAATTATTGAACCTTGTCACCGGACACATGATGAGGTAAGCTTGAACACGAAGTAACAAAGATTGAAAAGCCAAATTTGTTGTCCACCTAAGATTTATAATCCTTTGCTCCCACTATGCTACAACTATGATTGGGTCGGCTTCCAGCTGAATGCAGCTGAATTCCAGTATTTTACATGGAGCGACTGCCTAACTGACCTGGGGCCTAAAAATGCCACTTTGGCAGAATCATAAAAGGACAACATTATGAATCATAATATGGCGAAGACAGTCCGTGTTTTTCTTTTTTTCACTGCACTAAGTAGGCATAATCAAAGAGATTGGAATTGGATTTGGATTTGATTGGTTGGTGTTTTAGCACAGACAAAACAAAATAACTGAAAAATCCTTCACCTATGGGATTTGATGCGATTAACATAACAGTTTTTGTCCATTATGATTCATAATGTTATCCTTTTATGATTCTGCAAAAGTGAGATTATTAGGCACCCTGGAGGGCAGATACGTTCAGCTGAATGCAGCTGAATTCCAGTATTTTACATGGAGCGACTGCCTAACTGACCTGGAGGGCAGAGCTCCCTATCTGCCTACTTACTAGCTACAACAATGTCTCCTTGTAAGAGTGGTTGTCAGACTTTCGGGCTGGCTACTCGTAACGATTGTCATAGATTTATGAATTACAACCGCGACAGCTGGCCTCTGTTTCACGACGTTCCTTTTGATCCAAGTAAATTGCACAGTGATGGTCCTCCCTATAATAAACTTCCAGATGGAGCTGACGCGGCACCTGGTGAGTCAGATGATGCGGTACGCGTCCTCGGAAGACAACACGCTGTTTTTAGAACTTCAGATGTTCTACCAGCATCTGATACTGAACGATGTGAGCTTCGCACCGCTGAAGATGTTTCCTCTAAACAGGACACTTATTACAACGGTAATAGCCTAATATTTACAATCAAGCTTATTATCCCGACTCCTTTTTATAAAACAATAAATAAATCTGCAACATTCTACTAAAACTATGGTGACATTTCCAGAAATTATTACAATGTGTTCGTTTTTCTTACTGATAGTTCGTTAGCCAAGTTTGATTGCATCAACTCAGCCTATAGCAGTCCATTGCTCGACCTAAAGTCTAAATCACGCAATAACAAGATAAAACGACTATTCTGTTGAAAGTTTTTTTTTTCAGATTCTTGGAAGCATCACTACATACTTAGTGGTCATCATACAGCTATAAGATTTTTTTTATTCTAAGTGGATAATAATCAAATATGAAATCATTACAATTTTTAGATCCAAAGCTACTTTATTTTTTAAACCCTTCACCATCCGTTCACCCCTTAAAATACTAGATATTCACTGTTTCGAATTAAAATTAAAATAAGCAACCAAATTAAAAAAATAAATTTTATTCTTAATTTACTGGGAAAGCAACAAGACATGACTCCGGAAGGGTAATCTTGAATGTTTCTTTCTACAAATCAAGTCATTGTTGCTTATATTTCTTACTTTTTATCCTTCTTACTATTGTGTTCTTCCAGTAGTTTTTCAGCAGTTAGTATGCGTTCTTCAATTTCTTCAGGTTTTAAATCTAAACCAAATAAATGTTCAAATCCAAAAAACACTTCACCATAATTCTGAAACATGTCATTTGTATCATGGTCTAATTTAAATAGTGCATTTCTCTTCTTTTGACTTATTCTATCTTCTCTCTTTAGTAATTCTCTTTTCATTCCTTCGTTATCAGCAAAATTGTTAAAATTATCATTATTGGCAAATCTTTTATAAATCACTTTGTTATTTTCTATTTCATCCAAACCTTTCATGACAACATTACTGTTACCATATTCGTAGGCTACAGTTGTTTCTGATACATCTTTAGTAGAACTGGTGTCTCTTTTGTTTACTTTATTGGAACCACCATGCTCATCTTGTACTTTAGTATTAAGAAAATTAGCATCTCGTTTCTCTATCTTCTTGTCATTGTCAGAATTGTCACATTCAGCCGATTCTCCACTATCAATGTTTCTGTTGAACATGGTAACATCGTTTTTCTCTAATATTTCTGGTCTTTCTTCTAATGCATCTAGTAGGTATTCAAACAATGCTGGTATACTTTTAAATATTTGTATATATTCATAATTTGGTTGTGCTTCTTCATTTGACTCTGAAAAATATGAATTGATTAATTTAGAGACAGTAAATTTTAATGGCACTTTTAAAATTATAGGGAAATTGTAAAGAGATGAATTTTTTCAACTCTTAACTACGCAGGATAATAATAAATAAAACCAGCCAATTGTTGTCACACTGCAGGGCAAAGACCTCTTCTCATACAGAGAAGGCACGAGCATTGATCACCACGCTTGCTCAAGAGAGATTGGCGATTTCAGTCTTACATTAACTATATATCCAGGTTTCCTCACGATGTTTTCCATCACTGATGTCAGTGATGTCCAAAATAAAAGATTAAAATTCGCACTAGCTAGAATTATGGCTGAGAAATCATAGTCCACAACACAATTTAATTAGAAAGACTTACCGTCGATTTCGCTTACTACTCCCAATATATTATAATTCAATAAAACTACAACAAATATTGTTTGGTAGCCGTTACCCTTCATTATTTATATCACTACGACTAGTCTTGGACCATTCGTATGAGTTACTGCAAAAAAACTGTAGAAAGTCAAACAGGTCGTAATTTGTAAAGATAAGATAAGGGGCTGCTTAGAAATTCAACAGGTTCAATGACGACGAACCCTTCTTTACGTTCTGTTTTTGTTGGTGTATTGAGGTGTGCTAGCTGACATATGGAAAATAATTTAATGTTTTATGTTTCGTAATGTACTTACTATTGTATAGAATCAAGTTCTTCTAACTGAACAGAAAGCTGTGCTGCTGGGGAGTTTGTTGCGGCACTTCTTCTTCCCAGCTTCAGCAATGTAACTTTCGACTAGGTAAATTATCAGTAGTTGTATGTTTAATGCTTTTTGCTGAGATGTGGAAACAGGATTATCAGCAGGTCCTATAACCCGCCCTGGGCCTGTGTGGTAGAGCCCACTCCTTCTCGAAGAGAGGAGGCGTGTGTCCCAGCAATGGGAACATTATAGGCCGATTGTTATATACTAAATAAATTAAATACAACGGCTACCTTTACACTTCTATATTTCGACGAAGACATGTAGCAACAAATGATGTTAGTATTACGTCTCCTACAATAAGCGACGCGACGGATGGTGGCTATTTTGTCGTCTTTGTAAAGCAGATGTCCGCTTTTTGTATGGACGTTACTTTTTTATTCCGAGAAAAATCTAACCAGAATCAAACTACATCCAAATAAAAGCCACTAAAATATGGAACTTGGAACCACTGAAATAATATCTTTAGACCCCTCCATTTAAGAGAAAATTTTTAAATTATTTAATGTTAGTACATGTATATTATTTGCTGATGGCAATCTAAATGAAACCTCACACACGCTTTGAAAATTTCATAATTGACAGAGGGATTCTATTCATCTGTCAAATATGACAAAGTGTTGACGTAATATATTATATTGTAGTCTGTGATCAAATCAAATCAAAAATGTTTTATTTCGTTATTTATCTTTTTTATTTTTCGCTTTTAAGCATATAAATGCCTACCGCACGATCTCCGGCGAGGCGGCAAGCCTCCTTGCCGGACTGCCGCCATGGGATCTGGAGGCGATAGTCCTCGCGCGCCTGTATGAGTGGCGCGCGGAGACGCTCCGGGCGTCGGGAGCCGCGTGACGACTCCCGGCAACCGTAGGCGCGGGCCTGCGGGCGGAGAGTAATGGGTAGCTCACCGTCCGATCAGGGCCAGGCCCGTGCCGGACGGCGCGTACGTGTTCCACGCGCGCCTCAAAGAGATGTCAGCATCGAGGAGGGGCCCCGTTAGGGCCGAAGCCTGCCGGGTCAGCGGGATTGTCCGAAAGGGTTACCGCTGGCCCAGAACATAAAGGACAAAGGAAGAAACACGGGTGGGTTTTAGTCAGTAAGAGTCTGACACTCCCTTCCGCTCCACCCAGAGCGGGAGGAGTCATTTGATGATTTCCCATCCGCATAAAAAAAAGCATATAAATGCCTGTGCCAGGAGGCGCCGCTCTTTCATATCATGCAATTAGTGTAACATGCAACGAAACAAAGGCTTATGAATTAATTATTCTAATTTATTAGTATTAGTCTGTTGTGATAAACTTGCAAATCAATTATAGAATATTGTGTTCTGTGTTGTCAGTATAATGTCAGTAATGGCAGTACCATGTGTCAATACTGTCAATTTTGACAAGTTTATAATTTTTTGGGGTGTGTTCACTTTATTATCCTAGATAATTAGAAAGGGTTGTTCGTTTTAGGAGTAAATTCACACTAAAATAACAAAATATTTTTCTCAAACTTGGAGGGGTTTAAAAATCTATGAAATAGTTAGAACCACTAATTTTTGGGATCACTATCCAAATATATTTAACATATCCTGGTTATAATTATTAAATAATAAAAAAAACATTTTTTGGACATGTCCTTTGCAGGGGCCATTAAATAAAGAAATCCAACAGTTTGCGACCGCTGGTAATAGATTACAAATCGATGAAAAATTCAATAAACAAATGACTGCAGCAAACTACAGGTTAACCCAGTTTATAGCCGATAATAAGGTACACAACTCATAATTACTTAATTAGCGGTAGGTGGCAACAAACTCGACTTTAGTACCGACATATTCTTGCAGAATTATACATGGTCATAATATATGAATATATGCTAATGAATTTTAAATTTCAACATTTTCATTGTCAATCCGGTGAAGCAGTTATACTTTCTATGAGCGACAAAAGCCATCAACATAATTATAATAGCCTCCCGACCGATTTCGGTCACGGTGGCCAATCTCAACGGAGATTCGCCAGCTACGCCAGGAGATATTATAGTGCACACGTTTGTGCGTAAACACAGGTGCACTCTCTGTTCCTTTATTCTCATAGTCCGATAGGATGGCAATCCGACACGACCGGGGAGAGATCAGGCGCAATACCAACCGCTTTACGTGGTTTCCGAGGCACGGGGGTCCAAAACCGCCAATTTCCAAACTCCGGACTGAAATTCCTAATGGAAAACCCAATAACACTTTGTCAGCAACATATATTCGGACATTATCTTAATAATTATCTTATTTCTTATCGAGACGTTGATAATATCGAAACATCAGGATCGCATCAGCAATCAGTAGGCTCTTATGTGCCAGATCAAAATACGATTCTAGAATAGACTCACTTTCTCTATAAAACAGCTACCAAAACCCAAAAACTTTTCTAGCAAAAATCGATCACAAATATTATCATATTGTTCCGACACAGATACATAATTCATTTGAAAATTCATTCATTCATTCAATTGAAATCAACTATGCTGTGACTTTTAAAAACAACACAGGAAAATCACTGTTAATGGAAATAGTTCCCAGAATAATTACGAATTCATGATTCTTTAAACAGATAGTTGTTTATTTTCAATGCAAAATACAACAAATATGGAAGAGATGAGTAATGTATTTATTCATTCGCTAATTTTAAGCAGGAAGCGATTATTCCTTTAACAGTAATGGTGACGTATCCTCCTTGAGCCTCCATTTAGTCAAAAGTTTGTTTTACAATCTACTAACTTACTAAAAATAATAATAAAATAAGATTGGGTGGTGCCGCATTTCATTCAAATTTCCTAAGGGGCCCCTGCGAGTTGGCTTCAGCCCCTCGTACGCCTACCAAAGGACCGGGGCCCCATAGTCCCGAGATATGTAAAACCAAAAAAAATTATTAAAAAAATTCTTTATCTTTCTCATGAAAGCCGAGAAAGATAAACAAATCAACTCAAAGAATGGAGAGGAGGCATGTGTCCCAACCATAAATATTTCTATGGTCCCAGCAGTGGGAACACTATAGGCGAATTATTTTACATAAAATAAATCCTCAAACTAGAAAATCCCATAATAATAATATAGGTATTCTTTATTTCGGACTACACATACTTATATCTAAGCATACATAATCAGTTCAACCATGTTCATTGAGTTATTTACATTGTCGAGCAGACGAATTTTTGAAACCTATGAAGCAATGTTGTCTATTCATGCTGATCCTAATCATCTTTATGATAATTTTTTAAATGTATACTGTAAACAATTTGATTCCACCTTTATTCCCAAGACTATCTCGGTTAATAGTAATGCATCATTTAGTGATTGGGCTACCATTGGTATTCATAAAAGTAGAACACGGCTTTATGAACTGTACAATGAAAGGACTTATAATAACACTGATGAATTTAATTTGTATGTTAGAAATTATTCAAAATTATTTAAAAAAGTTTGTTATATGGCCAAGTCACGTTATTTGGGTTCAAAGATTAAATACAGCAGTAATGTAATTAAAACGACTTGGAATATTATTAATAGTGAAACGGGAAGATCTAGTCACAGAAATACTGACTACAGCCTGTCTATTAATGACAACATAATAAAATCAGACTCACAAGTCGCCGAGGCATTTGAAAATTTCTTTTCAGATATTCCCGTTTCAACTACTAAATCACTAAACTCATCACCTTCTGTTGCCGAGTCTCTGCTTAAGGAAAATGTTAATGGTTGTGAATCGGAATTTCATTTTGAATATATTACCTGTAGAGATATAATTAAAACCTTTCACACTTTAAATGTAAAAAAGACTGCAGATCTGTGGGGTAATTCTGTAGAAGTAGCTAAGTCTATTATTGACATTGTAGCACCTACTCTAGCTCTTATCTTTAATAGTTGTATTGACAATGGGGAGTTTCCTGATCTTATGAAAAATAGTAAAATAATACCTTTGTTTAAATCAGGTAGTACATCAGACCCCACAAATTATAGACCTATTTCTGTACTACCTACCTTTAGTAGAATTTTTGAGAAATTAATTTTAGACCAAATGCAAAGATTTTTTAATAAACATAAATTATTACATAGCAAACAGTTCGGTTTCACAAGGGGTCGTTCAACTACTGACGCCGGTGTTGAACTTTTAGGACTTATTTATAATGCATGGGAAGATAAATGCGATGCCTCAGGCATCTTTTGTGATTTGTCCAAGGCATTCGATTGCGTTCTTCACGAAACCTTAATCAGGAAACTCCGCCACTTCGGGATCCGGAACACTGCTCTGGATCTTCTTACTTCATACTTGAGTAAAAGGATTCAGAGCGTTGACGTTAACGGAAAAAGATCACCCGGATCTATAGTAACGATGGGAGTCCCACAGGGCTCAATTCTTGGTCCTTTCTTGTTTCTTATTTATATTAATGACTTGCCGTACCTCATAAAGGATAATCATGATATAGTGTTGTTTGCAGATGACACTTCTCTTTTGTTTAAACTTAAACGTCAGCAGTTAGTTACTGACGATATAAATAGCGCAATCTCGAAAGTAGTCCACTGGTTCAATGTTAATAATTTGCTTTTAAACGAGAAAAAAACCAAATGCATTAAGTTTACGCTACCCCACGCTAGGCAGGTGAAAACTAATGTGTTGATAAAGGGCGAGGAATTGAATCCTGAAGACAACACAGTATTCTTGGGCATAACTTTGGATGCTAAGCTTCAGTGGGGTCCACATATAGATAAATTATCCAAAAAGCTAAGTTCCGCAGCATACGCTGTTAGAAAAATTCGTAATTTAACTGATATAGAGACTGCCCGTTTAGTGTACTTTAGCTATTTTCATAGTGTAATGTCGTACGGTATTCTATTGTGGGGAAATGCCGCCTATATTCAGACTAAGTATCTTTGTTTTGCAGAAGCGAGCTGTTCGGTCAATTTATAAATTAAGTCCGAGACACTCTCTCAGAGACAAATTTAAAGAGATTAATGTAATGACTGTGCCTTCTCAGTATATTTATGAAAATCTTTTATATGCCCATAAAAACATAAAATTGTTTAAAAAATACAGTGATATCCATAATATAAATACTAGAAACAAACATAAATTTGTTGTACCTACAACAAAGCTCAAGAAAATAGGTGGCACGTTCAGATGCCAATGTATACGCTTTTATAATAAACTACCAAGCCACGTTCAAGATCTAAGCCTTAATAAATTCAAATCATTCATTAAACGTAAGTTGTGCCAGAAAGCCTTTTATACCGTTAAAGATTATATTGAGGACCAAAAGGCTTGGGATTGAGCTGCTTCCAATTTCTGCATTTTGAATGTTTTTTTTTTTATATACATATTGACATTATTTAATTATTTTTTTTATAAACAATGACATTTGCTTACTTTGTAAAGTATTATTTATTTTATTTATTGTGAACGTGAAGACGATGTGGGTCATTTTATTAATTTTATATATTTTTTTTATTATTTCCTCTGTTCTGTTAGATTTTTTTTTTTGTGATCATTTTCTGGCAGTTTGAGTAATTTATGTGGCCTACCCAAATGTCCTTTCTTTGGTATTGTTCGTCGAATCGTTGAGCTCCTCAGGTTTCGAGTTGAGCTGCACGATTTCTGACAAATGCGTGCACTGACTGGACAGGTCCTCTCAATCTGTGTAGGTCTTTCCTCAAAAGACCATCTCAGACATCGATCTACATGGTCTTCATATAACCTGACCAAGATTATGTCTGGACTTTAAAAGAGACTGTGACCTCTGAGTTTGTTTCGGCCTTTCTTCTCAGAGTAGTCACATAGGAAACGCCGACCTCATCTAGTTTAAAAAAAAAACATGATTGACGTGTAAAAGTGTTTGTACAAACCTACTTACAAAAATAAAATCATTTATCAATGGATTTCCTTCCGTGACATAACAATGACTAAAAAACTATGTTAGTAAACTTTTACAAACGAATACAACTAAAAAAGACGTGACCCAACACACAATGGCACGTGCCTCCCTACCCAGTGCCTTATAAAAGGGACTGTCCACTTTGTCTAATAATGTTTTTAAAACCTGACCCGTTTTTTAAAATTAAAATCATCATATTATACAAAGGTGACAGGGACATCAAAGCGCAAACTGAAGCCATGAATTCAGCACATGATCCTAGACTTGTCTTCTAAAATAGAAATTTAAGTTGGTTATCACAAAAAAAGATGCATATCTTTTTTTTTGATAACCAACTTAAATTTTCATAACCAACTTAAGGTTTCATAGATAAATGCATAACTACGCGGTCATAATGTATGGAGCAGCAAATAAACGAGGAAAAATTTAAACGCAGTGGGGTTTGTACTAGATCCATGGTAACAAATTGCGCGACCATGGGGTGCCACCGTGCACCATAATTGCGAAACACACTATCGAACTCAATCTGAGTCCTTTTGAAGGACATTGCTAATCCATTGCTTTATATGTTCGAGAAATATATCTGCTTATCAACGTAAATAACGCAATGAATGTTGTTGAACTGTCAAAATGAAAGCCATTGCTACTGATAGTGTGTTACGCGCAGTATACAGGATTATTGGTAAAACATTAACAACCTCTTAATAGGTCATTGTACTCATTATTATGAACAACTTTTACTATGGCACCGAAACTGCGAGCGAAAAAAAAATCAGCTGTTCCCTACATTTCGACGAGTTCTACGAACATAAATGTAGGGAACAGCTGATTTTTTTTTTCACGATTCCAGGTTTGGTGGTTGATGAGTACAATGACCTCTTAAGAGGTTGTTAATGTTTGACCAATAACCCTGTATATTATTATTTGATTTTTTGATTTGATAAACATTGCCGATTATTTTATCTTCCCGATTCTCCCAGACTTACATTCTAAGGGCATTGGCATCATTCATAACCACGTGTAA
Source organism: Mesoligia furuncula (assembly GCA_916614155.1). Classification (NCBI taxonomy): domain Eukaryota; kingdom Metazoa; phylum Arthropoda; class Insecta; order Lepidoptera; family Noctuidae; genus Mesoligia; species Mesoligia furuncula. The sequence continues at coordinate 5,551,891 of OU744810.1, forward strand.
AATCACACATCAGTCGAAGGAGCACTATAAATTAATATTGCATTATTTATTCAACTAAAACTGTTTACACGTCAGAGATTTAGTGGTTCTTGACTTGACATGTATGTTGCAGCCTGCCAAATAAACAACAGTTGTTTTTCGGGTTCCGAGATGCGCTGGTGTTCTCCTGAACAATTAGTTCAAGATTATTGTTTCCAGAGAAACGTGCAAGTGTAAAGACTATTTGTTATGGAATATGAAGCAAGTAAACCGTCAAAGAAGAATGAGAGAACTTACAGATATGTGAAATAATTAATTTAACAGAAAATACTACAGCCGGACTATTCTGTGGTGAAGTGAGCTTGAATAGAATAGAATAGAATACTCTTTATTATGTACACCATATAAATTACAGACATATAAATATAGAAACGTGAATGTCTGTGTGGTGCCGGGCTTAAAGAATTGCACCACCCCTTACTTCCCGTGGGTGTCGTAAAAGGCGACTAAGGGTCTTACCGGAGAATGGGCAGCAGCGTTCTCTATTTATTCCACCATCATACCATACTGCGATCGCCAACCCGCCTGCCAAGCGTGGCGATTATGACAAACCCCCCCCAAAATTGGGCCTCCCTCAATTTTGGGGGGGGTTTGTCCTATGTCCAGCAGTTGACGTCTATCGGCTGAAACGACGAAATATAGAAACTGTACAAAGGGTGACACAATGGGCGGTCTTATCGCTAAAAGCGATTGAAGCGAGCGCTTGAAGTGAGTTACAGAATATATCGGTCGGCATCAGGTGGAGTGACAGCTCAATTCACCCATGTTTTTACGTTCTGATTTTACAGAATACATCTCACACTACTGACAGCTCATTTCACCTAAGGTTTCACGATGAGTTTTATACAGAATTGATCGGCTCAATTCATTAACCTTTTGATCGCCACATGCAGTCATGTAAATTTTGTGAAAAACCTGCGACATACCGAAATGTGCCCAGCACGCAACGGTTCGACTACATGACAGACTTTGACGCCGAGTGCACGTTTTTGATTTTTTGACGTGTGGCGGTCAAAAGGTTAAGAAGCAAATGAGTGGCCCAAAACTTAGATCACAACAAAGTCAGGTTTCCATACACATAGGAACTGAAACACATGTATTTTACAGAGCCAGAAAGACAAATCGCACGGAGACGACCGGTATCACTTCTATGAACCTTGGTATTCAGATATGTGGAACAAATATATGCTTTTTTTTTTTTTGCGCATGGGAAATCATCAAATGACTCCTCCCGCTCTGGGTGGAGCGGAAGGGAGTGTCAGACTTACTGACTAAAACCCACCCGTGTTCCTTCCTTAGCCCTTTATCTTCCGGGCCAGCGGTAACCCTTTCGGACAATCCCGCTGACCCGGCAAGCTTCGGCCCTAAGGGGGCCCCTCCTCGATGCTGACATCTCTTTGAGGCGCGCGTGGAACACGTACGCGCCGTCCGGCACGGGCCTGGTCCTGATCGGACGGTGAGCTACCCATTACTCTCCGCCCGCAGGCCCGCGCCTACGGTGGCCGGGAGTCGTCACGCGGCTCCCGACGCCTGGGGCGTCCCCCGCGGCGGCTGAGACGGGAGGCTCTCTCCCTGAACCGTCCCGCCACCTCCTTCGCTAGCATGACTGCTTCGCAGAAGGAGGTGACTGCCTCCCACTCCCTCTCGCCCGGACCATGGCTTGCACCAGGGCCGGACGCGAGAGGTCGCCGTCGCTGACAAATGTATGCTTCGTGAAGCTTTTAGTAAATCTTACAATGTTTTATGTGCAATGCACATGAAAACACACTTGATATATTGGGGACAAAGAATATCAAAGAGATTAACATATACATAAACTCGCGACTTCTTCCCATGAGGGGTAGGCAGAAACTACAAAATGACAACCGCTACATTCCCTTTTTTTTTTGAAGCTGGGATATTATCTAAATTGACCCCCTCCCGCTCTGGGTGGAGCGGAAGGGAGTGTCAGACTCTTACAGACTAAAACCCACCCGTGTTCCATCCTTAGCCCTTTATGTTCCGGGCCAAAGGTAACCCTTTCGAACAATCCCGCTGAAGTCGGACAATCCCGCTGATTCAGACCTACATTCCTTACATACTGATCTTGCTTCGTTTACGTTCATATTGACCTGGGTCCAAGTAAATTTTAATAATGCTATAGCCCCTGGTGCAAGCCATGGTCCGGGGCGAGAGGGAGTGGGAGGCAGTCACCTCCTTCTGCGAAGCAGTCATGCTAGCGAAGGAGGTGGCGGGACGGTTCAGGGAGAGAGCCTCCCGTCTCAGCCGCCGCGGGGGACGCCCCAGGCGTCGGGAGCCGCGTGACGACTCCCGGCCACCGTAGGCGCGGGCCTGCGGGCGGAGAGTAATGGGTAGCTCACCGTCCGATCAGGACCAAGCCCGTGCCGGACGGCGCGTACATGTTCCACGCGCGCCTCAAAGAGATGTCAGCATCAGGAGGGGCCCCTTAGGGCCGAAGCCTGCCGGGTCAGCGGGATTGTCCGAAAGGGTTACCGCTGGCCCGGAAGATAAAGGGCTAAGGAAGGAACACGGGTGGGTTTTAGTCAGTAAGAGTCTGACACTCCCTTCCGCTCCACCCAGAGCGGGAGGAGTCATTTGATGATTTCCCATGCGCAAAAAAAAAAAAAAAAAAGCATACATTTGTTCCACATATCTGAATACCAAGGTTCATAGAAGTGATACCGGTCGTCTCCGTGCGATTTGTCTTTCTGGCTCTGTAAAATACATGTGTTTCAGTTCCTATGTGTATGGAAACCTGACTTTGTTGTGATCTAAGTTTTATGCCACTCATTTGCTTCTTAACCTTTTGACCGCCACACGTCAAAAAATCAAAAACGTGCACTCGGCGTCAAAGTCTGTCATGTAGTCGAACCGTTGCGTGCTGGGCACATTTCGGTTTGTCATCTATACATGACTGCATGTGGCGGTTAAAACGTTAATGAATTGAGCCGATCAATTCTGTAAAAAACTCACCGTGAAACCTTAGGTGAAATGAGCTGTCAGTAGTGTGAGATGTATTCTGTTAAATCAGAACGTAAAAACATGGGTGAATTGAGCTGTCACTCCACCTGATGCCGACCGATATATTCTGTAACTCACTTCAAGCGCTCGCTTCGATCGCTTTTAGCGATAAGACCACCCATTGTGTCACCCTTTGTACAGATTCTATATTTATATGTCTGTAATTTATATGGTGTACATAATAAAGAGTATTCTATTCTATTCTATTCAAGCTCACTTCACCACAGAATAGTCCGGCTGTAGTATTTTCTGTTAAATTAATTATTTCACATATCTGTAAGTTCTTTCATTCTTCTTTGACGATTTATTTGCTTCATATTCCTAAACTCGCTTCAGGACACGTGACCCTGATCGTAAGATTCGTAAGATGACACGTGCTAAAGATGGGCAAACCACCGGGTTTAAACCGGGTGCTTTTGATAAACACCCGATAAACACCCGACAAACACCCGTAAACACCCGTAAACACCCATAAACACCCACAAAATTGGGTGTTTATCAAAGCACCGGGTTTAAACCCGGGTGGATTGCCCATCTATAGACGTGACCCTGATCGTAAGATGACACGTGACCCTGATCGAAAATTCGTAAGATTCCAAAATATCAAAAATTGATAACAATTATACAGGATCAAATTACAGACAGACAGACAGACAGACAGAGACAGACAGTTACAGTTACGGTTACGGTTATAGTTACAGTAAACAACGTTAATATGCAAGTTTTCACTTCTGCCGGCACTCCCGGAGTGCACCCCGTCGTTTTTTTTTTTTACGTTTCTTTGCTTCTCTAAGCGTATACTCCAACTCCATCGAATCCGCCCCAAGAAGATCCACTGACCAGTTAGCTTAAAAAGAGAGTGAAATTAAGTGATGCGTTTTGGTGCATGATAGAGCAATGAACTTGCTTCAAAACAGTAAATTATTTACCATTTCTAAGTGAAGCATCATCTACCTAGCCTTTTCCCAACTATGTTGGGGTCGGTTTCCAGTCTAACCGGATGCAGCTGAATACCAGAAGGTCAATTCTACTAATTAACGTGCAATGTGAAAAACATGACACCGGAATGCGATGATATTGTGAATAAATCAAAAAACGGTATTCTACTAATCTTAAAATTCGGTTTGTTCACATTCAAGTCGCAATATCATTGCAGTATAGTCAACTTTGTTCTCGTTTACGAAATTAAACATATTTTAATGTTGGTTCAAAGTACGGAGACTAAATTGTGATACATAGTGATACTTTAATTTTTATCAACCTTATTTTCTGATTTGTTTAATGTATTTATTAGTTTGCTTGATTAAGTGTACGCTCATAGTATTTTCATTTCCCGTTTGTTATTAAATATCTTTGAAAATACAAAATCATTAAAAGAAAAAATCGGCTAGAAAGCTAACATGGAACGTAGAATAGAACGCCAGGCCGCATTCCGAATTAAGCGCTTTATACACTATTCAATTTGTAGGAAATCGAAAGATGTAATTGAAGTTAGAGCTGTTAGATTCCGGTTTAGTGCGATTGGAAGGTCCCGACCGCACTAATATCTAAATTGTTTACGATTTAGGTGAGTGTAATCGCATTTCAACGATTTATAGCGACTAGTTAGTCTTTAGTTTTTAAGCACACTCAAATCGATTACATCGCAACTCGGAACGCACCACATTGTCATTATTGTCAACATCAAACTGAATCAAACACTCTTGAGTATTAATGTTCTGTGATCAAACAATAACTTAACAATATCGTGTGTAGTTTTTATCAAGTATTTCGTGCGAGAAAGATCGTTTTAATACAAAGTAAGTGTATAATTGTTTGACTTAAATCATTATTTAATTATCATGCTGTGCAAATGTATTCAAATGTACGTAATATTTTGTAGGAATGGAAAGACGTGCAGCTAGTGTCTGAGATACAATGGAACAAACTGCTCAACTTTCTACAAAGTGGAAGCGCTGTCGGTGTTGAGCGATCACTGAGCCGATCGATTTTCGAGATCACTGCAGCCCCATGTTCTGTCCAGACTCGTGCGTCAGCACCAAACCCTAGCCCTGCCGATGCTACAACAGTGCTCGAACTCTGCAAGCGAGATACCGCAGTGAGTGGATTTTTCTAACCCTACAGCTTGTAACGAGTCTTTTAAGCCTGTTACATGATAGCGCGTTCTTTGCTTTAATTTGTAGGCAACAGGGTGGTGTTGCCATGTAAAAATTCATTTTTTTGAATCGGAAGTCGTGTAGTGGTCACACTGATTTTTTTTGATGCTGTCAGTTGATTTTGATATGTCACTTTCCGGCCGAACTTTATATAAAATGGAGTAATTTTAGAGCTCCAATTAAAATCTGGAAGTTGATACTTCCAATGGACTACATCCAGTCCTAATTATGTTGTGGCTGATTTGCCCTTGTCGGCATCATAATGGGATTGTCCATATTTTGTAAAAGGATCTTTTGAACCTTATATACATATATTGGATTAATTCATCTACTGATGTAAAAACTTCCTTTGGAAAAGAAACGCCGTGAGGCGTTTCTTATTTCTTTTTACTTCGAGACTTAAATTTTTAACGCTGGCCCCTACCGACATATATCATGGACCGCCTGACGTCCCCGCGAAGATCAAAATCACCAGGGTTTGCCCATTCGGTTTGTTAGATTATTCGCCGGAATATGGTATGGTTTATAATACTTAACTTAAATTGACAAAAGTGCAATAATGACAGGACACAAATTAATTTCTATTCCATCTTAGTTTTACACCTTAGAACTTAATATTAGAAAGGAATTTTCTTGTATATTGAGACCAGCAGCCTTCGGGTAATAAAATCGTTTAATAACTTTTGTGTCGATTTTTATTGATACTCCCCGCTTGAAGATTAAAAGTTTCCAGTTCCCGCAGGTTAGTCTATCCTTGGCATAGTTTGGTGTGTGCTCCTGGCGCCCGAATTTTCACTTCTACTTATTGTTTATTTATTTGGAGTACAACACACACATTTAATAATCACATTTTTTTAATAACATCCACACACACTTTAAATTATATTTTTTTTTATTATTACAATTGTCGCAAGATTATATTTTTTCAATATTACAATTGGCGCTCTGCGAACAGGGACTTGAAGTAGGTTTGTCTGGTACCTTATACTGTCATTATTGCACTATTAATTAATTAACTTATGAGTCTATTGTTTGCATTGGTTTGTTCTACATTGTTACTTTAATAACTTTGTGTTTATTTTGATTTTTGACTCATAAGTGGTACTTAACTTAATTTGGTGAATCTTTGTAAACAGTGTTTGGTGTTTACAATTGATGCTTTTGTTTAATATCATGTTTTTTCTTAGCAAAACCAACAGAATTGTATAGCATAGACTGCGTTTTGTTGTCCTCAACAGTAAAGTTATTTTAAAAACTAAGTTGTAACTTTTTAAGTAAATAATTTAATCTAATTGTTAAGTACAATATTGTACATTTAATTTATCTAGATTTAAACTGCTTGTAAGTGATTATTGCACTTTTAAAACGATAAAATTAACTAGTAATTTTTTATGGGATTACCCACATTGACTTTTATAATTAACCTCAAACTTGAGAATTTATTTTCAAACATTTAACTTTTTGAAACTTAGTTTTTGCTTTTCGTTTGCTATTCGCCTTGCTGTTTGTTCATCATGGACAAGGGAGTTCAGTTTCCGCCGCTTCAGGATTCGGGTGATGTTGACGCCTGTACTGCTGTTGATGCTGACGTTGCTGAGAAAGTTCATGAGATGATTAATCCTAAAAAGGTTGATCGTCCTATGCTTATGCTCTCAGTTGATATCATAGGAATTCTACCTAAAACTTATTCTGGTCATAGATACATACTTTCGGTCGTAGACGTTTTTACTAAATATTGCTGGTTCTTTCCAATGATCAATGCTACCACTAGAGTAATTTGTAAACATTTTGAAAAAGAAATATTTCTCAAGTTTGGTTGTCCAAAAATAGTAGTTTGTGACAATGGAACTCAATTTACTTCAAAACTTTTTGTAGATTTTTTGAAAGGTTTTAATATAACCAAAATATTTTATAATACTTTGTATACGCCTCAAAATAATCCTGTTGAGAGATATAATAAAACGGTCGAAACCTGCATATCGTGTTTTGTTAAAGATGATCATAGAACTTGGTCAAGTTTTTTGCCCAATGTTCAATTAGCTTTAAATAATAGTGTAAACCTTGCTACTGAGTTTACTCCTAACTTTCTGATGTTTGGTAGGGAGCTTATTCTTGATGCGTCATTACATCACTTTAGTAGTTCTGTTGATAACTTATCTCAACTAGAAATTTCAAATAGAAATGCTTATGCAGTTTCTCTTAATTCACTTAGTGATATTTTTGTTAAAGTTCAAGCTTACTTGTTAAAGGGGTATAAGCGTAATGCCGCTTATTATAATAAGGGTCGGAAAGTCATTTCTTTTGATGTGGGTGATGTGGTGTGGAGAAGAAGTTTTCTTCAATCTAATGCACAAGCATATTTTTCAGCTAAACTTGCACCTAAGTTTGTAAAATGTAAAATAACTGAAAAGGTTTCAGATAACGTTTATGTTTTGAAAGATTTAAATAAAGGTTCAGTGGGACGTTATCATGTTAAAGATATTATTAAATTTTAATTTGGTTTCAAAGTGTTAGTCTTGATTTTGATAATTTTGTTTGAAGGTCGCTTTTGACAGTGTGATGTACGAGAGGATGGATGATAGGTTATCGGCGATTTGAAAGATGTATTTATTTATTTATTATATTTATAACATTATAATTGTATGTTAGGTAACTTCTTATAAATTTGTTGAATTTGAGACATTCTAAAAATAAAACTTAGGTCATTCTGGTTAATTTAATACTATTTTTTTCACACCAAATATTTTTCACATCGAAGGATCTTATTTTATGTTTTGTTTGTTTTGGTTGGATTGTCTAAGATCTTATTTTTCTTTTTTTAAGGGTAACCTACCTGTTTATATTTTATTAAGATCTTATACAACCCTACAGTTCAGGTAATTTCTACCTTGAGGTTAAAAAACTTAAATTCAATTTCAAGTTTTTGTAATCTTTTTTTTTTCTCATAGTTTAAAATCATTCTATTTCCTCTTCGTCATAAATAGTAATCGATTTTTAAACCTATTTTGTGCTGTTCGTTGACAGAATTGTTTCTCATTTTTACTGGAGTTTCATTCTTCTTAATGATCGGATTTGACTTTGTTAGTAACGCGTTCATCCTGGACTTTACTTTTTAGGGTCATTCTGTAACCTTTGTTGCAAAATGCCTTGTTATTTTTTGGATCTTGGTGTAGTTTTTGACCTTGATTTCGACTCTTTTCCATTGTGTTGGACTTTGTTGTTCCAATCACGATGCGAGATTTTGTTTTGACTTTCGTCATCCTTTTTTCCTTTGCGTTCGGAAGTTCGGTGGTGGTATGCCGGTCGCATTGTGAAGCTTTGGCTTTCGCCTTTTTTTGTTATTGAGATTTCTCATTGGAGATCTCAATGTTTTTTGTGTTTGTCTGTGTTTGGGAGATTGGTAGTGTTGAGCCAGTCACAGCATTCACATTCTTTTACAGCTATTGTGCTCGGGAAGTCGGTGGTGATGAGCCGATCACAATATGCTTTCCTTGGTCTCGTTGCAGGTTGTGCCTGTAACAGTATTTTAAATAAGGTCTTTCAGCTTTATTTAAAAACTTTTGTTCGGAGTTTTCAAATTTTTTGGATTGTTGAATACGGAGTTAGTCAGTGGCAATAGAGCCTAACTGCACTCATAGAGATGGTTGAGTTGGAAGCGGTTGACATAGTAGTCAGTGGCGATGGTGCCTAACTGCACTCAAAGTTGTACTGTTCCAAGTGGTTTGAAATTTTTAGTCAGTGGCGATCGGTGCCTAACTGCACTATAGAAATTGTAGTTTGTTTTGGTAAATTGTCCGAATTTGTTTGAAATTTTTAGTCAGTGGCTATAGTGCCTAACTGCACTGTTTTGGAGTTTTGGAGCGCTAAGAGATTTCTCTCTTCGTTTCATTTAATGAGTTTTTATAACTTATAATTTTTGTTTTTCACTATTTCGTTTTTGACTTTTTGTCATTTACATTTTTTTTACTTTTATTAAATTCTTGAGATTTTGTCGTTTGACATTTTCAGAGTTGATTTGCACTTTGAATCTTATATGATTTTTTTTCTTTTTTTGAATTAGAAAATAAACCAGTCTTAACAGGTTTATTTGGTTGAAGATTTCTTTCTAATAAAAGAAAGTTCCTTTCTTTTATTTTCGGGAGGGGATGTAATGTAACGAGTCTTTTAAGCCTGTTACATGATAGCGCGTTCTTTGCTTTAATTTGTAGGCAACAGGGTGGTGTTGCCATGTAAAAATTCATTTTTTTGAATCGGAAGTCGTGTAGTGGTCACACTGATTTTTTTTGATGCTGTCAGTTGATTTTGATATGTCACTTTCCGGCCGAACTTTATATAAAATGGAGTAATTTTAGAGCTCCAATTAAAATCTGGAAGTTGATACTTCCAATGGACTACATCCAGTCCTAATTATGTTGTGGCTGATTTGCCCTTGTCGGCATCATAATGGGATTGTCCATATTTTGTAAAAGGATCTTTTGAACCTTATATATATTGGATTAATTCATCTACTGATGTAAAAACTTCCTTTGGAAAAGAAACGCCGTGAGGCGTTTCTTATTTCTTTTTACTTCGAGACTTAAATTTTTAACGCTGGCCCCTACCGACATATATCATGGACCGCCTGACGTCCCCGCGAAGATCAAAATCACCAGGGTTTGCCCATTCGGTTTGTTAGATTATTCGCCGGAATATGGTATGGTTTATAATACTTAACTTAAATTGACAAAAGTGCAATAATGACAGGACACAAATTAATTTCTATTCCATCTTAGTTTTACACCTTAGAACTTAATATTAGAAAGGAATTTTCTTGTATATTGAGACCAGCAGCCTTCGGGTAATAAAATCGTTTAATAACTTTTGTGTCGATTTTTATTGATACTCCCCGCTTGAAGATTAAAAGTTTCCAGTTCCCGCAGGTTAGTCTATCCTTGGCATAGTTTGGTGTGTGCTCCTGGCGCCCGAATTTTCACTTCTACTTATTGTTTATTTATTTGGAGTACAACACACACATTTAATAATCACATTTCATAATTACATTTTTAATAACATACACTCCTTAAATTATATATTTTTTTTTTAATATTACAAGCTATTCATATTGCGGTTAAGACTTATAATGACTATTGATAACGATTAAGTATGGTATTTTTATTACGTTTTTTAGGTCGCCCTCTGGCTGTACTAGATGAGGCTCGGAGAGTTTTACCTCAGGTGGAGATGCAACATGTCACAGCTGATACAGCAAATTAATAGTGCAGAGCCTTGGGAGGCTTGCTGATGCTGTCGAAAGACTATTTATTGGTGTCCCATAGAGGTAAAGTATGAATTTTTTGTACATGCAATAAAAAAATCAAGTCATTCATATAATATAATTATAAAGAAATACAAAGGAAAACATACTATATTATAAAATTTAAATAACACAAAAACTTTGCATAAAGGGAAAAAGGTATCGGGATCTGTGTCCACTTTTGGTATCTTCAATGTTCATTTTTTAAGGGATAGCCTGCGCTACCTGAAACAATTATTTTATTATTATAATAGTACTCAAATTAAACAATGACGGGGTAGTCAGAAGCCTGAAAGTCTGACAACCAGTCTTACCAAGGGGTTTATTACCCAGTAACTAACTGGGTTGTGAAGGTCAGATAGGCAGTAGCTCCATGTAAAATACTGGTATTCAGCTGCATCCGGTTAGACTGGAAGCGAACCCCAACATAGTACATATTTGGGAAAAGGCTAGACAGATGATGATGATGATTTGACTTACTAAAAACCACAAATTTTCCTTTTCAGCCTGGTGGAGTTGTTCCAAGTGGGTCTTAAGTGGATGATGATTCTATAAAACAGGAGACATGGTTTGCCCCTCCGAGGCTACCATCAACACTAATTAGTCGCAAACCTAAATGAATGAATGAAAAAAAGCCTAATTAACTATTATGTTTATATTCGTGTTTTAATAATTTAAGATGAGAATTGTTAATTTATTAAAGTATTTTTCATACCACTATTGTTTTATTTTAGTAAAATGTATACTAAGGTATCCTCTTCTTGGGCCCTCTTATATTTTATTATATAGGTAAGTACTACTTAATACAATTGAAGTAAATATCACACCTTTAGGCAGAGGTGTACCTATTGAAAACCTAAAATGTGAATAGAAGATTGTATGTATTTCACCGAGGGCAGGGGTATAGAGTACCCAAAACCTCTATAGTAATAGATGACAGTGTCTATCTAGAACCAATAAGTTAAAAGTGTTACAACACTACTTTTACAAGAAAGTAAGTAAGTAATTATTTATTTACCAAAAGACTTAGCCTAAGTAACATCAGTGTTAATTCAATAGGGGTTGGGAATGGCTATTACATTTGAGAAGACCCCTGCCATTCAAACTAGGAGAATCCTGTATCTTGAAGGGCAGTGTAAAACAATCCTTTTACTTGCCTTGGGTTTAGTACTTATGCCATCACGGCGGGTACAAATTAATGTACGGCTCGTGGATGAGGTCGCGACACACACTTTTATTAAGCCTGTCTATTCCAACAAATTCGAGATCCGGCATTTCGAACGCTATGTCCATTTTCCGAAGAGCTGCATTTTGTCGGCGATATAAAAGGGTCGTCGTAACCCGCGCGTGCTCCAGAAATTTTTCATAAATGGCTAAATCTGCCATTATAACAATATTTCTTCACAAAGCCTCCAATCCGATTTGTGAAATGTTGCTTTTGACTAACTTCTTGTAATTCCGTTATTTGACATTATAGCAATTCGTATTTTGTGGAGTTTATATCGAATCTTACTGAAATCGATACAAAAAGGCGGGAAATGTAAATTTTATAGGCTTTTAACTATGCAGAAGCTAAAATTATTTGTCACAGTCCGGTGTACAAATAATCTCACGCTTACGTCAGTTTTGACATTTTTATTTTTAGTGGAATACCAATAAATTTTTAAATGTCATGTCGAAACTTTAGCAGAATACCGTTTTGGTACATTTTTTGATTTCGGTCTAGTCGCAATATCATTGCAGTAAACGTTACGTTTGACATACTTTTTTGGTTTAGTAGAATACCTTTTGTGACATTTTGGAACTTTTGAGGCACTGCGACTTGAATGTGAACGTTTTTTTTTTACGAGAATTGGCCTTCAGATAGGCAGTCGCTCCATGTAAAATACAGAATACTGAAGGCCAATTCTCGTAAAAAAAAAACGTTCACATTCAAGTCGCAGTGCCTCAAAAGTTCCAAAATGTCACAAAAGGTATTCTACTAAACCAAAAAAGTATGTCAAACGTAACGTTTACTGCAATGATATTGCGACTAGACCGAAATCAAAAAATGTACCAAAACGGTATTCTGCTAAAGTTTCGACATGACATTTAAAAATTTATTGGTATTCCACTAAAAATAAAAATGTCAAAACTGACGTAAGCGTGAGATTATTTGTACACCGGACTGTGACAAATAATTTTAGCTTCTGCATAGTTAAAAGCCTATAAAATTTACATTTCCCGCCTTTTTGTATCGATTTCAGTAAGATTCGATATAAACTCCACAAAATACGAATTGCTATAATGTCAAATAACGGAATTACAAGAAGTTAGTCAAAAGCAACATTTCACAAATCGGATTGGAGGCTTTGTGAAGAAATATTGTTATAATGGCAGATTTAGCCATTTATGAAAAATTTCTGGAGCACGCGCGGGTTACGACGACCCTTTTATATCGCCGACAAAATGCAGCTCTTCGGAAAATGGACATAGCGTTCGAAATGCCGGATCTCGAATTTGTTGGAATAGACAGGCTTAATAAAAGTGTGTGTCGCGACCTCATCCACGAGCCGTACATTAATTTGTACCCGCCGTGATGGCATAAGTAGGTACTAAACCCAAGGCAAGTAAAAGGATTGTTTTACACTGCCCTTCAAGATACAGGATTCTCCTAGTTTGAATGGCAGGGGTCTTCTCAAATGTAATAGCCATTCCCAACCCCTATTGAATTAACACTGATGTTACCTAGGCTAAGTCTTTTGGTAAATAAATAATTACTTACTTACTTTCTTGTAAAAGTAGTGTTGTAACACTTTTAACTTATTGGTTCTAGATAGACACTGTCATCTATTACTATAGAGGTTTTGGGTACTCTATACCCCTGCCCTCGGTGAAATACATACAATCTTCTATTCACATTTTAGGTTTTCAATAGGTACACCTCTGCCTAAAGGTGTGATATTTACTTCAATTGTATTAAGTAGTACTTACCTATATAATAAAATATAAGAGGGCCCAAGAAGAGGATACCTTAGTATACATTTTACTAAAATAAAACAATAGTGGTATGAAAAATACTTTAATAAATTAACAATTCTCATCTTAAATTATTAAAACACGAATATAAACATAATAGTTAATTAGGCTTTTTTTCATTCATTCATTTAGGTTTGCGACTAATTAGTGTTGATGGTAGCCTCGGAGGGGCAAACCATGTCTCCTGTTTTATAGAATCATCATCCACTTAAGACCCACTTGGAACAACTCCACCAGGCTGAAAAGGAAAATTTGTGGTTTTTAGTAAGTCAAATCATCATCATCATCTGTCTAGCCTTTTCCCAAATATGTACTATGTTGGGGTTCGCTTCCAGTCTAACCGGATGCAGCTGAATACCAGTATTTTACATGGAGCTACTGCCTATCTGACCTTCACAACCCAGTTAGTTACTGGGTAATAAACCCCTTGGTAAGACTGGTTGTCAGACTTTCAGGCTTCTGACTACCCCGTCATTGTTTAATTTGAGTACTATTATAATAATAAAATAATTGTTTCAGGTAGCGCAGGCTATCCCTTAAAAAATGAACATTGAAGATACCAAAAGTGGACACAGATCCCGATACCTTTTTCCCTTTATGCAAAGTTTTTGTGTTATTTAAATTTTATAATATAGTATGTTTTCCTTTGTATTTCTTTATAATTATATTATATGAATGACTTGATTTTTTTATTGCATGTACAAAAAATTCATACTTTACCTCTATGGGACACCAATAAATAGTCTTTCGACAGCATCAGCAAGCCTCCCAAGGCTCTGCACTATTAATTTGCTGTATCAGCTGTGACATGTTGCATCTCCACCTGAGGTAAAACTCTCCGAGCCTCATCTAGTACAGCCAGAGGGCGACCTAAAAAACGTAATAAAAATACCATACTTAATCGTTATCAATAGTCATTATAAGTCTTAACCGCAATATGAATAGCTGTAGGGTTAGAAAAATCCACTCACTGCGGTATCTCGCTTGCAGAGTTCGAGCACTGTTGTAGCATCGGCAGGGCTAGGGTTTGGTGCTGACGCACGAGTCTGGACAGAACATGGGGCTGCAGTGATCTCGAAAATCGATCGGCTCAGTGATCGCTCAACACCGACAGCGCTTCCACTTTGTAGAAAGTTGAGCAGTTTGTTCCATTGTATCTCAGACACTAGCTGCACGTCTTTCCATTCCTACAAAATATTACGTACATTTGAATACATTTGCACAGCATGATAATTAAATAATGATTTAAGTCAAACAATTATACACTTACTTTGTATTAAAACGATCTTTCTCGCACGAAATACTTGATAAAAACTACACACGATATTGTTAAGTTATTGTTTGATCACAGAACATTAATACTCAAGAGTGTTTGATTCAGTTTGATGTTGACAATAATGACAATGTGGTGCGTTCCGAGTTGCGATGTAATCGATTTGAGTGTGCTTAAAAACTAAAGACTAACTAGTCGCTATAAATCGTTGAAATGCGATTACACTCACCTAAATCGTAAACAATTTAGATATTAGTGCGGTCGGGACCTTCCAATCGCACTAAACCGGAATCTAACAGCTCTAACTTCAATTACATCTTTCGATTTCCTACAAATTGAATAGTGTATAAAGCGCTTAATTCGGAATGCGGCCTGGCGTTCTATTCTACGTTCCATGTTAGCTTTCTAGCCGATTTTTTCTTTTAATGATTTTGTATTTTCAAAGATATTTAATAACAAACGGGAAATGAAAATACTATGAGCGTACACTTAATCAAGCAAACTAATAAATACATTAAACAAATCAGAAAATAAGGTTGATAAAAATTAAAGTATCACTATGTATCACAATTTAGTCTCCGTACTTTGAACCAACATTAAAATATGTTTAATTTCGTAAACGAGAACAAAGTTGACTATACTGCAATGATATTGCGACTTGAATGTGAACAAACCGAATTTTAAGATTAGTAGAATACCGTTTTTTGATTTATTCACAATATCATCGCATTCCGGTGTCATGTTTTTCACATTGCACGTTAATTAGTAGAATTGACCTTCTGATCTCCACAACGCAGTTACTGGGTAATACGATACCCCTTGATAAGACTGGTTGTCAGACTTTCGAGCTTCTAACTAACGTCTGTCAAAGATCTACGAATGACAGCTGGGACCAACGGCTTAACGTACTTTCCGAGGCACGGAGGGGTCTCGGTATGTAAAGATGGTCACCCATACAAAGACCATCCGCGGCAAGCGTAGCTCAACCTGATCGATCGACCTGTGCGGCTGTTATTATTTAGCCACGGTCTAAATTCTTCTAAGCGAACTTGCCAATCCACTTTAGCAGCGTGATGATGACGATGCTCATGCCTTTTATGTACAACCTATTGTATGAGAAGAAGCCTTTGCTCTGCAGTGAAACAGTAATAGCCAAGAATATATTTATTTTATTTATTTATTTGCTATGGATGACTTACAGCTAAAACAAACAGAATAAAAACTAGCACGTGAGACTGACAGCCAATTACAAGTCATCACTTCTAAAAACAGATTGGAAAGAAAGAGTGTGAACAACACAACAAAGCTACCAAAAAAAGAAAGAGAAAATAAAAACAGTATAACAATCAAGCATAAACTAAATTCACATTTCATAATCACTATAAGAATAAAAACCTGAACATACAAAATCTTAATTAAAAAAGCTAAGGCTCAGGCACTTTCTGGCCGAGGATACAATCGTTATGAAAGGATCAAAATCATGCTGTTTACATAAGTCATTAAACTTACTACTTGCGCGCACTATAAATGAATTTTGCCTGTAATTCGTAGAGGTAAATGGAACACGCAACGGTGCGTTCCATCGCTTTGACCTTCCAGGAACGTTAAAATAAAATTTGGATAGAATATCGGAATTGCTGATAGAATTATTGAAAATTTTAAATAATGAAATACAATCAGAGATTGCTCGCCGATTAATTAGGGGTAATATATGATACTTCTTACAGAGGTTGTGGTAATCTTCAGACCGGTAGGGCACTTTCTGATGATAACACAAATACTTGATGAACCTTTTCTGGATGCTCTCTATACGATCAATGTACTTGTGATAACTAGTGAATAGTCCCGGGAAATCCCGGAACCGAATGTACCGGGAAATCCCGGAAAATTGCGTCGCTTCGGGAACCGGAATTTTTAAAACCAAATCCCGGTTCTTTCGGTACTTTCGGGAAAAGATACTTCGCGTTTCGAATATGTATTTCTAATTTTATAGCATAAAGCCCGACCGCTTAAAGCGTGGAATACACTTGCTACCTAGCATGCACAAGAAGCATGCATGCTACAAGAGAATGCTGCACGAGGGTGCGGGAGGGGCTGGTGGCGGCCATCGCGTCTTCGGAATGTTGTGCTTTGCGTTGTGTTTGTGACTTTGGTGGACAGTGCTTCGCAAAAAAGACTCAAGACTGCTTCTTTTTGGCAGAGCCAGCTTACGAAACTAAAGACCGATGATGGCAGGATCGTATCCGCCAAACCTGAGCTGTTGAGAGAGATCGAGAGATTCTATGGACAGTCACACGTCAAGTAACCCCGTTATGGATCTGGCAAACGACCCAAGAGCTAGATTGATCCGACACTATACCGAAGACATCCCGGACGTCAGCCTGTACGAGATTAGGATGGCTCTAAAGTAGCTCAAAAATAACAAGGCGCTGGGTGATGACGGAATTACGGCCGAGCTCCTGAAGACCGGCGGAAAACCCGTTCTTAAGGCCCTTCAGAAGCTGTTTGATTCCGTCATACTCCAGGGCAAAACACCACAGGCATGGAACAGAGGTGTATTGATACTTTTCTTTAAGAAGGGCGACAATGCCCTTCTTAAGAATTATAGGCCCATCTCACTTCTGAGCCATGTCTACAAGCTGTTTTCGAGAGTCATCACGAACGGTCTGGCGCGCAGGTTTGACGCCACATACATACGCTGCGACAGGTTATACAGAAGACCGAAGAATATAACCTGCCTCTCTGCTTAGCGTTTGTGGACTACGAGAAAGCCTTTGATTGGGCTGTGCTGCAGTCTCTTCAACGATGCCAGATCGGTACATCGAGGTGCTGAAGTGTCGGTACGAAAACGCCACTATGTCAGTCCGACTCCAGGATCAGACCTCGAAACCTATCCTTTTGCAGCGAGGTGAGAGACAGGGCTGAGTCTATGGAGGACCTCAGTACAATGCTCGATGACCTCAGTAGAGCCTCCGACAGAGTGGGTCTTAAAATGAACATCCGCCGGCTGTCGCTGAAAACCAGCGCTGGGGCTCTTTCTTGCATAGGGTCGCAGCATAATGCTGAGCGATAGCCGTTTTGCGTGGATGTGACGCATGTTTCCCCCAACCCATTCTTATTTTTTTTTCGTTTATGTTCTTCATTGCGTCATGTTTACTGCAAATAAACGTATTTTCTTTCTTTCTTTCTTTCTTTCAACATGGACAAAACGAAGGTCATGTCAAATGCTCATGTAACACCCACTCTCATAAAGATCGGAGGCACTACACTCGAAGTCGTAGACGAGTATGTTTACCTAGGACAAACTGTCCAGTTAGCTAGGTCTAACTTCGAAAAAGAAGTCGATCGTCGAATTCGACTCGGCTGGGCAGCGTTCGGGAAGCTACGCAATATCTTCTCGTCCCACATACCTCAGTGTCTCAAGACGAAAGTCTTTGACCAGTGCGTGTTGCCAGTGATGACTTATGGCACTGAATCGTGGTCACTCACAATGGGCCTTATAAGAAGGCTGAAAGAGAGAGAGAGAAAGAGAGAGAGATGGAGAGAGCTATGGAGTTTCCCTGCGTGATCGAATCTGGAATGAGGAGATCCGCAGGAGGACCAAGGTAACCGACATAGCCCGAAGAATTGCCAAACTTAAGTGGCAGTGGGCAGGGCACATTGCTCGTAGAACAGATGGCCGATGGGGCCGAAATGTTCTGGAGTGGCGACCGCGTACCGGAATACGTAGCGTTGGAATGCCTCCCACAAGGTGGTCCGACGACCTTGTGAAGGCCGCGAGAACCCGATGGATGCGAGAAGCACACAACGTCGAGTCATGTTGATTTAAAATTTTAAATCATTTGTTTAGAGAAGATGTTTAATAAATGTTTCTGATAAATATTATCTCGGATTAGGTACAAAAATGTTTTAATGTTAATAAAGATGTTGCTGGTAGAATATGCGCAGTTACCAATAAAACGAGAAATAAAACGTTTTATTTGATTTGATTTAATTTTTTTTATTTTGCCCTGTCATTTCGTCTTTTTTTTACTTTCTCCGTTTCAACTCTTCATCTTTTAAAGGCTTTTTTTTTTAGATGGGAAATCATCAAATGACTCCTCCCGCTCTGGGTGGAGCGGAAGGGAGTGTCAGACTCTTACTGACTAAAACCCACCCGTGTTCCTTCCTTAGCCCTTTATGTTCCGGGCCAGCGGTAATCCTTTCGGACAATCCCGCTGACCCGGCAGGCTTCGGCCCTAAGGGGGCCCCTCCTCGATGCTGACATCTCTTTGAGGCGCGCGTGGAACACGTACGCGCCGTCCGGCACGGGCCTGGTCCTGATCGGGAGGTGAGCTACCCATTACTCTCCGCCCGCAGGCCCGCGCCTACGGTGGCCGGGAGTCGTCACGCGGCTCCCGACGCCGGGGGCATCCCCCGCGGCGGCTGAGACAGGAGGCTCTCTCCCTGAACCGCCCCGCCACCTCCTTCGCTAGCATGACTGCTTCGCAAAAGGAGGTGACTGCCTCCCCTTTTAAAGGCTTATTTAAAG
Source organism: Mesoligia furuncula (assembly GCA_916614155.1). Lineage (NCBI taxonomy): Eukaryota > Metazoa > Arthropoda > Insecta > Lepidoptera > Noctuidae > Mesoligia > Mesoligia furuncula. Next base: position 5,571,222 of record OU744810.1, read on the forward strand.
TATCGAAAGTATCGAAAGTACCGGGAATCTCGGTTCTTTAGCCAGAAGGTCTCGAAAATCCCGGTTCTTTAAAACAGAACCGGTTCTGCATTCCCTAGTGATAACATGGATTCCAGATTTCAGACGCGTATTCCAAGTGGCTTCTAACAAAGGTACAGTAAAGAATTTTTAAAGTTTTGGCTTGAGTGAAGCACTTGGATAGCCGCATTATGAAGCCTAGTGCTTTAGATGCTTTATAGCGACGATGGCATCGACATGAAATTCAAAGGTAAGCTTAGAATCGTGATATACTCCCAGATCTCGGGTGCAAGTTGTTCTAGGTAGTACTTTATCCCCTAAGATATACGATGAAGGTATTATTGAGCGCTTTCGAGAATATGTTAGAACCGAACATTTAGCAGGGTTAAGATCGAGCTTACTCCCACGACAATAAGCCTCCAGACGATGTAAATCATCCTGAAGTGCAATCACGTCCACATGTGATGATATTGAGGCATAGATTTTCATGTCATCAGCAAAACATAACAGTCTGGACGAAATCAAGCAAGAGTTGATGTCGTTTATATAGATAATGAAAAGTAATGGGCCAAGCAATGAACCCTGAGGTACTCCACTGGGGACAGGCACCCAACCCGACATATAATTGCTTAATACTACTGCTTGGGATCTGTTCTCCAGATAAGAAGAAAACCATCTGAGTAAATCACCTCGTATTCCCATACCATATAACTTTGATAATAGGATCTCATGGTCAATCCGATCAAAAGCTTTACTGTAATCAGTATAAATGACATCAACCTGCTTACCGTTATCCATGGCGTCAGTAATAAAGTCATTTAGCAGAATTAAGTTGGTGACGGCAGACCTTCCTTTCAAAAAACCATGTTGAAAGGGATTTAACGAATTTTTAAGAGCACTATACACCTGGTTATAGACAATCCTTTCAAAGATTTATGCCACAATACAGAGCTTGGATATCGGCCTGTAGTTTACAATTTCGGTTTTGACTCCTTTTTTGTGAATAGGCGTTATGAAGGCCGATTTCCAAAGTTCAGGTACAACGCAAGTGTCCAAGGATTTCTTGAAAAGAATCGAGATAGGTTGGGCGATCGAAGATGAACATCTTACAAGAAATTTGGATGAAATATTATCTGGGCCAGCCGCTTTAGAAGTATCCAACTTGCGAAGCAAGTTAGAAACTTCTTCAACGTTCACTACAATGCTACATATATCAGATAGGCTGGAAGATTCAGTAAAAATATGGGGTGAAGAAATTCCATGACTAGGGCTAGTATCTAGAAATGCAGAATGAAAGTACTTAGAAAATGCTTCGTATATAGTTTCTCCGGTACGCAACGCTTCGCTATTATAGTTTAAAGTGCTAGGAACTGCATTGGATTTGTGTCGTTTTTTAACGAAGGTCCAAAAATATTTAGGGTTTTCTTTAATGGATTTTTCGGTTAAATTTAAATAGTTTTCATAACATTGCGATTCTAATACCCTTGACCCTTTCACGAAGAAGCTTAAATGATGACTCATCAGCTATATTGCCGTACGTCTTAAATTTTTTTAAATATTTGAACTTTTCTTTAATTGTTTTAATTAATGCCGAATTGTACCATGTTGGATATGTTTTGCTACGATGTAATTTTTGTGGAATGTATTTTGTGTGTAAATTGAGAATAGCCTGATTAAAAAAGTTTAATGATTCATCAACTGATCGTGTCGCAAACTCTGATTCCCAGTCAGTCATGAAAATTTCTTTATTGATAGATTCATAGTCACCTTTGTCAAACAGATATTGCGTCCGAGGCGCGCACTCTAATAAAGGAGCTTTAACGAAATCCATATTAATTAATAGTGCTGGATGGTAGGCGTCGATGGGGACCAGGGGACTTGAACTTTCAACCACATTAACTAATTGGTTTGAAAGTACCAAATCTAAAATTTTACATATATACTAGCTTCTGCCCGCAACTTCGACCGCGTGAAATTTCCTATTCCCCCGACCCAACCCCTCGCATCGTCGTCGTCTTCGTTTTTGCTTAGCGTTCTTTCTTTATGCTCGTCTCCAAAGAGTCCTAGCGTGATCTTATATAGCCTGCCTCAAGAATTGGGCTATCAAATACAGAAATATTTATTCAAATCCGACTGATAGTTCCATAGATTAACGCGATCAAATAAACAAACTCTTCAGCTTGATTATAGGCAAGTATGAACATTAAATTGCTGGAAATCGCTAAATTTGAAAGCTTCTTCGTCTTTTGCATAAAATTTAAAGAAGAAAAAACACATTTTCAGCAAACACTGAAAACTGAATCGTAGATAGTAAATTCAACAATTACTCCGACCTGAAATGAAAAATACAGGATGCAAGTTCTCACGTTCAATAAACAGGTTTTCAAAGGCAATGATTACAAATTGCTCCGATTATATTGATGGCACATTATCTGGTGACCTCGCTCAATTTGCGGCAATTATTTCGTCTGGATTACTGTGGTTTACTAAAAATTATAGAGATTATACACATGACGATTCTAGCATAGATCTATACACAGAAAAACGCGCTGAATTTTACTTAGGTACATCATCAGCAAAGTGATGTTTTTAGTAAACTTATAGCCCAACAATTGTAAGTCCAGTGGTGGGCTAGTCATGGCAACGGCCGCGACTTACGACTTGTAGGTTCGAACCCAGACAGGCGCTTAACTTTGTGTAAATTATTTCATCACCACTGCTCTAAGGAAAACATTGTGAGGAAACCGGCATGTCCTAGAACCAAAAATTCGAAGACATGTGACATCTACCCGAACCAGCCCGCACTGGGCTGCGTGGTAGATTACGACCCACTCCCTCTAACAGAGAGTAGGCCTATATCCCAGCAGTGGGAACATTATAGGCTTGTGTGTTATGTGCTTGTGCTTGTTGATCATGTTCTTAGTAAACTTATAGAACAACGATGGTCAAGTCCTTCAAGATGACTACTACGGGTAGGACCTCTATATCCTACCCGTAGTAGTCATATTTTGACTGATACCTACAAGACTGTTGTCGAGGTAATTTTGCATGAAACCTTTGTCTCCTGATAGTAAGTTCAAGTTATTTATTTCATAACAAAAATACATTTGTGTCGAAATATTTGCACAGTAGGTACATAAAAAAATCAACATATTTTTTTTAAATAACCTCGTTCATCACGCATCATCGAAGTTAGAACGACGTTCGAACATCGAAGTAGCTATTGATGAAAAAAATAAAAATTACTTACCTATTAAAATAATTATTGTGCACTTTTTCTAATGTTAAGATAATAATAATAATATATATATATAAATAAATAAATAATAAATAATAATAATAATAATATAATAATAATAATAATAATAATATTTAATATATATATATATATATATATATATATTAAAATAATTATTGTGCACTTTTTCTAATGTTAAGATTTAAGGCTTCCCATCTCCATCGCTTTCTATCAGGCATGATTGAGGTCAAGAGCAGGCCCTTTTTTTTTTAAGGGTGTGAAATCATCAAATCACCCCTCCCGCTCTGGGTGGAGCGGAAGGGAGTGTCAGACTCTTACTGACTAAAACCCACCCGTGTTCCTTCCTTAGCCCTTTATGTTCCGGGGTAGCGGTAACCCTTTCGGACAATACCGCTAACCCGGCAGGCTTCGGCCCTGACGGGCCTCTTCAAATGATGCTGACATCTCTTTGAGGCGCGCGTGGAACACGTTCGTGCCGTCCGGCACGGACCTAGTCCCGATCGGACGGTGAGCTACCCATTGCTCTCCGTCCGCAGGCCCGCGCCTACGTTACGTACGTAAGAGCAGGCCCTTATAGCAATAAAAAATAAAATAAAAAACGATCCAAGTTTATGGCTAGATCCGTAATGGGCGTAAAAAGTTCAGGCATTCATTTTCCAGAAACGACATTACAGTATGTTTGTATAAAATATTTCTAATTTTAGAAAAGAAATTAGCAGGAATTTATGATAAGTAGTTAAAACAGTTCTTATTTATCTGCCATCGTTCGTAAGTAATCATTGACGCAGCTGTGGTAAACATTTTATTCAAATCAAAAACATCTATTTTAGACAATAAAATTAAATGCTAAAAAATACAATTTCTACGTACTTAAACATTACAAAAACATTTTAAAAAGGTACTTGATTATGTAGTGTAGATAGAAAGGCTCTTCCAAAGACTGTGGAAATTACAGGACGATAGCGTTAATATTTCATGGGAGTATGATCCTCCTTCATGTTATTAATCGACGTCTTAACTACTTTTTAAGCCGGCAGATACCCGAAGAGCAGGCAGGTTTTGTTAAGGGCAAAGGAACGCGGGAGCAGATACTGAACATCCACCAAATCATTGAGAAGAGCAGGAAAGTTCAACAACCCCGTGATCCTGTGCTTTATAGATTATACAAAAGCCTTTGACTGTGTACAATGGGATAAACTGTGGAATTTGTTACTGGACATGGGAGTTCCAGAACACCTTGTCGCTCTAATCCAGAGTCTATACACAGACAATCAATCTTTCATTAGGATAGGTACTGAATGCTCTAATATGTTCCAAACTAAAAAAGGTGTGAGGCAGGGTTGCATATTATCCCCTTCCCTTTTCAACATATATGGAGAGTACAGAATTCGGAAGACCATCGAATACAGGGAGAATGGTTTCCCTATATGTGGAAAAAGAGTATCGAATCTCCGATATGCCGACGACACCGTTCTCCTTGCAACATCCATGGAAGATATGAGTGAGTTGTTCCAAAGACTCGAGAGCGAAAGTGGCAACATTGGTCTCGCAGTGAATAGAGCGAGAACCAAGGTAATGATTGTGGACCGAGCCGGGAAGCTTACAAATGTCACCTGCAACATTCCTGGCATTAACATCGTCGACCACTACATCTACCTTGCGAATCTACAATGATGGTGCGTCCCCGAAATAAAAAGGCGTATCGGGATGGCCAAAGATACTATGACCCGTTTAAGCAACATTTGGAAGAAGAGAGGAATTGGTATCAAAACCAACGTCAGATTGATACGAGCCCTAGTATTCCCTATTTTCCTGTATGGAGCAGAAACATGGACGATTTTGGCCCGAGAAAGACTAAGGATTGATGCATTTGAGATGTGGTGCTGGAGACGAATGCTGAGAATACCGTGGACTGCCAAACGCACCAATGCATCAATCTTAATCCAGCTTCGAATAAAAACCCGCTTGTCGACCATATGCTAGCTACGCACTCTCTCCTATTTCGGTCACATAGTGCGCAGAGGCGATGAAAGTTTGGAAAAACTGATTGTGGTTGGGAACACCCAAGGCAAATGATCGCGCGGTCGTTCACCAACACGATGGACCGATCAGGTGAAGGAATCATCGTCCACTAAATTTTACACGGTGGTAAGGGATGCGCCTGACAGAAACCGGTGGAGACGGATCATCCGCTCCAGATGCAACTCCGAAGCTGACCTGTCTGAGGATCGTTCCTCAGACATGAGGGACCGACTACAGAGAGAGAGCATGATTACTGACAAATGCGTCCAATGACTGGACAGCTCCACTCAATCTGTGTGGTGCTTTCCTCAAAACACACACACACACATTTTTTTATCTACATGGTATTTACATGATCTGACTAAGATTATGTCTGGACTTTAAAAGAGATTGTGACCTCTTTCGGCCTTTCTTCTCAGAGGATAGAAAACGCTAACCTCATCTAGTTTTTAAAATATGATTGACGAGTAAAAGTGTTTGTACAAACCTACTTCCAGAAATTAAATAATTTAATCATATAGAGGAGGTGAAACAATATTTAAATCTCAACTTTTGTAAAAAGTTGGAAACGTTTTCAATCTCTGCCTAAATCAATTACTCACTCCACATATAAAGCGAAATGACCAAATGACCATATTCAGTATCAGTGGGTACATGAGACACAATCACAATGACGAAGGTGTTAATAGCCATCGTTCTGACTGTGATCACATTCACGCTAACGAAATCGGCGAATACGCAAATGAAAGATGCGATGACGAAGGAAGCCATGCCGACCACCATATCAGACCAGGATAGCAGCATTGATAACATAGATGTTGATGTCATAGCTGTTATGAACTCCTGCAATGAGAGTTTCAGGATTGAGATGGGTAAGCTTCGTAAACATTATTATGATTAATTTAAAAGATGGAGTGTTTTTAAGAAAATTAATTTTTACTGTTTGAGGGTACTAATCTACAATTGAAGATTAGCGTATATTACAGCTGCATCGGGCCGAAATGCATCGAATTGAAAAACATGAAACCGACCATACGTAGGAGGAGTACATAATTTATTTTTATATTGTTTTATGGCCGGTTGCCCATTGTTACCCATTATGTATGTGTATATATATATCCTTTGTTGGAGATCATAAATAAATCAATAATGTTACGTAGCCTTAACAAGATGTCTGCTAACTTACCTTTAAGCGCGACGACGATTAATTTGGGGTCGGTTCAGAATAATAGGTAATCTCTATAATAATTTCATACATCCATCGTTTCATTGGTCTTCTCTATCTAGCCATTCACACTCGTTTTCTTCACGGTTTTAATGTAATGCAAAAGATTTTGCTGAAAGTAAATTTAATGCTATCGATACTCATCTACCTTGCCTTTTCCCAACTATGTTGGGCTCGGCTTGGCCGCCAGTCTAACCGAATGCAACTGGATACGAGTATTTTACATGGAGCGACTGCCTATCTCACCTCTAGAAGACAGTTACTTGGGTAACACGATACCTGTTGGTAAGACTGGTTGTCAGACTTTCAGGCTTCGTACGTGGCACCGGGACCGATCGAGGCACGAAGAACTCGGTATGAAAAGGATGGTCATCTATCCACAGCAATGCCCATTCTCTTCTTAGTCTGTGGCAATGCCAGACACACCAGAGTGCCTTTGACACTCAAGGCAGACAAGTAACGAGATTACGTCTGGCGCAGATTATGAAAAAATAATTTATTTAATTTTATTATTTGCTAATATTTTACATATTTATTTATTTTTGTAACTGCCCGTGACATCACAGCGGGTTTTATCAGAATACCAGCGCTGCGACATTTATCATGCTGAAATAGGAGCCTTTTGGCCTCGTATAGGACTTTCTGTTTCATTTTCCTTTTGTTACGTTTTTTTATATAACTTGGATTTTTATTTTACTGTGTTTAGTTTAGTTTGTGGTCTTCCTGTATGAGTCGCAATAAATACTCTTTCTTTCTTTCTTTCTTTCTTTTCTTTCACAGGCCATTAATACTATCGATACTAATGTATAATTTTCCATTACAGCCTACTTACAAGCACTGAATGAAAGCGGCAGCTTTATAGATGAAACTGATAAAACGCCTAAGGTATAACAACGCTATATTTAGACATAATTATACATGGATATCAAGTACAATTTATGGAGCCTCTTGATTGAGCCCAATTTCCACCCTTACGAAAATGATTCTTGACAGTGATAAGACTTGACAGAGCAAGAGTTTATTTCCTGAACGATTAGCAACTTCTCCTTTTTAAGGTCTGTCTGTCAGTCAGCGGGCTATATCTCATGAACCGTAGTAGTTGTTGAAATTTTAAGTGTGTATTTTTATTACCACTTAAAACAACAAATAATAAAATTAAAACAATGTTCAAAAATAAAAGGGTTTCTCCATACAAGAAATGTGTTTTTTTCTGCGTTTCTTGTGGAACCCTTATTGTCTTCTAGTCCCACTCCCATCTTTTTTACATGGCCAACAATCTATAAAGACCTACAATGTTCTATTTGTATCTTTGTCTTATATTATACCTAATCATTAATTTTCTTGTAGTGTTTTATCCGGTGCGTCTTCGAGAACGTGGGCATAGTATCGGAAGACGGTCGCCAGTTCAATCCAGCGCGGGCAGCGGTAATATTTGCCGGCGAACGGAACGGAAAGCCTATGGATGATATTGGAGACATGACTGCCTTATGCGCTGCTGATCGACGTAAGTTTATTATACCCTAGTACCATGGCATGTTTTTCTTGTTCATATGTTAGTATAATATTGTTTGTTTTTCAGAGGAAACTTGCCCCTGCAACAGATCCTACCAGTTCTTGAGATGTTTGATGTCGATGGAAATAGAGAGATATGAAAAGTCCTAAAAGCTGAAACTAGTTGCTTATGCCGACTTAGTACTCCAATGGCACTGTTATAACACATATTCTAACCATGATTATAGCAAAAATGTAGATAATACTTTAGCCTGAATAAACATTATTTATTAATGAATTTATTCGTTTTATTTTTTGCGAAATATGTATTAAGCTTCCTTCAGTAAATCTTAAGAATATCATCGAAACTTTTGAGTAACCAACATCCACTGAAAATGGACACACAGTTAAAGTCTAAATAATTATTGCTATTTGACACAACCTAAATACTTTAAATAATAGTTGGCACAAAGAAAGATGGAAAAACTGGCCAACTGCGAGTCGGACTCGCACACGAATGGTTCGGTACCACAAGGCAAAAAACGCCGAAAAATTTAATTTATATTAACTTAATTTTATTATTTCTTGTTATAGTGTTGTGTTGTGTCACACTCTGTGAAATTGTCATCTGTATACCTATTATGGTTAGTGAGATACAGCCCGCTGACAGACAGACGGATGGCCAGCGGAGGCTTAGTAATAGGGTTTCGTTGGCACCCTTACGGGTACGGAACCCTAAAAACGGTTCCACACAATTCAGAGAATTCAATTATTACAACAAATAATTAAGTAAAAGACAAAAAAATATAATCTACGTTTTATTTCAAACGAACGTAAAGACTAGAAAACTTATAAATATCAGATCTTTGTGATTTAAATGCAGACAAGTGAAAACAAACTCTTAAATTAACGTGACTTGGCTCCGAACAGGTTCTGGAAGACTCCTGCCATCCAGCCGGTTTGTGGCTCCCTGGAAGTTACGATCTTAGAATTAAAATAAGTAGATGCACCCCTGGAAAATAAACTTGCTTAGAAATCTGATGATCAGTTCCTGTAATTTGAAACGTTCAAAATCTAGTCGCAATCTAGTCGCAATCTCAACTCAGCGATAATCAATGTCAAAAACTTGTCAAAAATTTAGGGATTTTAGAAGTAATTTTGACAGATTGAGTGATGTCCAAAGACTACAATATATATAATGCGGTGTAATAGACAGGAAGCTCTCTTCATTTTGTGTTGACAGCACAATTCGCCATCTAGGACTCAAGTATTTAAAACTATTAGTTACAGCGGAAGATGGTAGATGGAGCTCTATTAATAGTCACCGATATAGATGGTAGATGGAGCTCTATGATATTATTATTGTGTTGGAATTTTTACATTGTCGTATAAATTATTGTTTACTACCTATTAATGTTTTTTTAACAATTACATAATTATTAAAAACACACTTAATGTAGTAGTAAACAATAATTTATACGACAATGTAAAAATTCCAGATTTTTAACTGCATTAGGAATAGGAGTATGAATGAATGTACTCGGAATATTAAAGACAAGAACAAACTGTTTATTCTTATAAAAAACACACAAATACATACAAATTAAACATTTACTAACATATTAAAATCAAAATCATGTAGGCTGAGAATCAGCACTTTTCTTTCCTAGTCCCTAGACATCCAGGTACACAACAAGAGTTTTGAGACATGATGGAACTGCACTCAGTGTTCAGTTCAGTATTCACAATAATAATATTATGGGTCCAAACTATAAATAGTGCCTATGCTCACTAGCGAAACAACCAGAATTTAATTTTATTGCAAAAGCAAAATCCGAAACTGACACTCGCGCTGACAGACATTTCAATTAAAGTGTTACCAATGCAACAATAACAAATTCCCATTGTTTAAATGAAAAAAAAAAACACCTTTCAGAACCGTTTAATAAATCACTATAGACTTGTTACACTTGGTTTAGGCTTAATTTTTATTTTTGTTGTTTAGTGTCCAATATTTTGAGACAATTATTTTATGTATGTGTTTGTTCGTCACAACATCTCCCGGTATCATCACTAAATATTTTTATATTGTATCACAGTATTTTTCGTTTGCTACTTGGTCGCTAGGGGCGCTAGGAGTAATAGTGTTCTGTGTGATGTTCCAAGCTGCCATAGCATGGTGATGTCGATGACAGTCTGATCTCAACTGTGAGCGTTCTTAAAATTACGAGAATCATCCCACAGATTGTGAATATTTATAAAATTATAAGAATTGCCCCTCTGAGGGACAATGATCTTGAAAAAGGAGGGTAATACCTACGGGCTATGTTGTCCGCAACGCCACGTCAAAGCGCGTATTTTGCGTACGTTTCAAACGATTACGATCTTAACTAGCAGCTCCCCGCGGTTTCATCCGCATAAGTGTCGATCACGTGGGAATATCGGGATAAAAAATGTTCTAATGTGTTATTCTGATGTAAGACTTATTCGTTTCCGACACACGTGCAGCAGTTTTTGCGTAAAAGAGTAACAAACATTCATCCATCCACTCTCACAAACTTCCACGTTTACTTAGGTATATAAGTAATGTTGGTAGTATTTTTTACAATAGACTAAGTTCTTCAGCTTTCATGCAAAGTTAATATATTTTTCAAGGGATTTCGTTCTAGGAGAATCAATTCTACTTTACACAAAACATAAGCAACCACTCACTCTTTCTTGCAGTTGTACATGAGGTTGACTTTCTTGACGTCACCACGACTCAGTCCTTCCCGTTGTCCTAGTTTCACACCTCCAACCTGAAAAAGTCGATCAAAAAAGTTAATCTCAGAACATTATACTGAACAATGTTCATTCTATTGTTTAGCTACGTCTGCGGAAACCACTATAGAGGTACGAGGAACAGGGTGTAAAATTCACTCATACTCTATAGAAAAGGGAGGATCCTCCGACCAGACGGGTGTTGTGTCTGGCGGGCAACTGCCCGACGATTCTTGTCGGGCCGTTGTATCTATGCTAGTTGCGCGGTAAACTCTGCTTGCGACATGCAGGATTTTGCGTGACGTCATTATGACGCGTTGTTCGCATGTGGCGTTGTAGACCACCATAATACATTTTAGGTAGCATACTCAGCCTATGAAGTTCCCACTGCTGGGACACAGGCCTTCTCTCTGTGAGAGGGAGTGGGCCGTAATGCACCACGCGGGGCCAGTGCGTGTTGTTAGATGTCACACATCTTCGATTTTTTTTATTCTAGGACATGCCGGTTTCCTCACGATGTTAATATCCTTCACCGTTTTGTGAGCAGTAGTGATGAAATAATTTATACAAAGTAAAGCACCTGTCTGGGTTCGAACCCACGACCTACAAACTCGTAAGTCGCAGCCTTTACTACTGGGCCACCACTGCTTGTTTTAGGTAGGTAGCAAAGCCAGGATACATTGATTCATCATAAATGAATGAATGAATGGATCATTCGATATGAAAATTTCTAGACATATATACTGGTGTTTTTTTTACAGTCTCGAAATTTTTATAGGTACGAATGAATATGAACAACTTTCACTATGGGACCAACTCTGAAATCACGAAAAAAAAATCAGCTGTTGAATACAAAAGTTACACAATGTATGAAACAGCTGATTTTTTCGGAGACAGTAAAAAAAGTCATCCAGTATAATATCCGGCCTAAATTTTTTTAGTGAAGCCTTTTGGTTTTTATTTTTCATCAAATAAATAAAGTTTCTGTTAGGTAACAAACCTTAGGTTCGACGGTCTTCTGTTGGTTCTTAGAGAAAGCGTACTCGGAGTAATGCATGACGCTGTTGTAGTCGTAGGGAATGCTGAAGTCATTGATCTGGTTGGCACTCGCCTTCCTGAAGTTAGTCTCGGTACCTACACAAGATTGAGTCAAAAAGTAATTTAAATGATCAGGAAAAGGGCTAAATAAGTTTTGCTGCTGAATAACCTCAAGTGGCAACAAAAAGAGACAAATAATTGATGCCAAGCCATGTTAGGAGAGGACTATTTCCAGCTATGGAAGCAATTATCAGTGAATCAGCAAAAACCACCAGCTGTTCTCCATTTATAATATGCTATGTCATTAATATTTTTTCTATGACGCAAAACTCGGAGGAGTTATCAAATTATAGAAGGTTTAGGTATCCGTGAATGCTGTTTTAATTAAATAAATTCTCGAAATACCTAATTCGATCCAATAAGGATGATAATCGATTGCAAATTACAAGTAACAAGAACTGTTGGATTGCTCACCAGGTTTGATGTTATTATACCGCACCCAGACGAAGTCGTCACGCTCAGGACGGCTCTGCTCATGCATGAAGCCGATAGCGTGCAGCAGCTCATGCAGAACTGTTCCTTTCTTAGACACGCAGCCAGGAGTCTGAAGGTTGACTTCTTGACGACCACCTGGAAATATACACAAAATTAAGACAACTTTACGGGCAAAATAAACCCATTCCAATATGGCACTGGATAGCAGAATCTCAAAGGGAAGACCAGCATTTTTATCATTATATATGTCTAATCCTGGACAGTTAGGACTGATAGCTTTTTAAAATATGTAAATAAATTAAATCCTAGATAAAGTTGAGCTTTCTTGAATAGGTACAAGATTGTCTGTTTATGGAGCTTTTTGAATTATTTAATTTTAATATTTTATAGTATCGTACGGATCAATCCATCTTTGCCTGTGGGTTGCCTATTATGTAAAGCATTCCCTTGCACAATTTACAAGCCACAAGTAAAATTTTCTTCACATATTTTTTTATAAAATTTCACAGTTTTTTTTAATTGTTGCAAAATTTACGAATAGTAAGCAAAATGTTGCGTTATGGTTTATGAACCGGGCGTCAAAAGTTACAAATTGGACCTAAGTACTTAAACTTTCCCTTAAATTTTTCATGGACTTTATTAACCAGGGGCTATAGGTGTCACGATTTTTCAAATAAAGTGGTAAGACTCACCAATTCTTCCAACACTCGACCAGCAGCCTGTGTTCTTGCTCTGGAGAGTGATGTAGTCCTTCTGTCCGTTGTACGGCACGAAGCGCAGGCAGGTCAGCCTGTGGTAATCCGCTATGGCCTTCATTATGGTTTCCCGTTCCGTGGAGCCTGAGGACAGATACATCTTCTTAATATCATCACCCTATAATTTTCCCACTGCTGGGACACTGGCTTCCTCTCTGTGAGAGGGAGCTCGCCGTTTTTTACCACGCGGGCCCAGTACGGGTTGGTAGATGTCATTTGTCTTCGAATTTATTGTGGTTCTAGGAGATTTTCCTCACGATGTTTTCCTTCGCCGTTTTGTGAGTAGTGGTGATGAAATAATTTACACCAAAGTAAAGCGCCTGTCTGGGGCCGAACATGTAGTCGCGGCTACCAATGGGCCACCACTGCTCCATTTAGTAAGTACATATAAATTACAGAATTTAAAAGAAAACGAAAAGAAAAAATATTTTCTGTAATGAAAACCTGGCAAGTTTCAATTATTTATTTATCATCCTCATCATTTTTAACCTGGAAACAGGCACTGTTGAAGTTAGGACTAATAACAAAGACCGTTACATTATTCAGTCAAATATAAATGACTATCTCTTTATAACATATCTAGAATAGGTACTAGTTTATGTACTGGATTTGTCAGTAGCCCATTCTCTGATAAAATACCCTTTAACCGCCACACCGTTGTGAGGTGTTGTAATTATATAATATATTATATACAAGTCTTATAATACGTACTGAAGTGTCCCTCAAGAACATAGGGAATGTGTCCCTGCGGCCAGCGTAAGACCTGTTCCCTGACGCCATTCCTCCCCTGCTGCGGCGGCATGAGAATGTCTCCCTCGGCGTAGCCCCCTACCTCCTCAGGGTTCATGAGGGATGACTCCGACCAACTCGCCAACGCATCGCCTGGAAATTACGAAGCAATAAGAACAGCTAAAAATTCTGGAGTGTCCATCCTTGCGGTAATAATTAAGCAATATTCATCCAGCGGGAAAATTGCGCAACACATAATTGCTTTCATTTTGACAAATCAACAACATTCATTGCGTCATTTATGTTGTTGAGCAGACAATTTTTTCAAACATATGAAGCAATGGATCAGCAATATCCTTCAAAATAATTTAGATTGTGAGTTATTTATTTTATTTTATTTATTTATCCATTTATTTCAGGCATCAAGGCCCATATAAACACATACAATAGAATATTAATATGACTTAAAAATACTATAAATACATACATTATAATTACACTAAAAACTAATGCACACGAAGTGTCTGCGTCGTGTTTTGCTGACTGGTGTCATAATATAACCGGCCACGAAATCGGCGGTACACAACACCCTTCGGCCAGAACTCTTCCTTGAGGAACTTCTCGAGATGCTGTGTCGGAACACGCACCACGAACGACTTGAAGTTCGTGTTGTGACGTGACTCCAACTTCTCGACCCTCAAAGTCCAGCTGGTCTTCACACGCATGTACTCCACGATCTCCTCTACCTTCGTGGAGTAGTGCAGTCTGGACACGTACAGCTGCGTCGACGGGATTGCTGGACGCAGCAGTATGTTTGGTCCTTTGTTATGCAAGTAGGGGGCTGCTGTTTGGCTGTATTAAAAGGCAGTTCCACGACTACTACAAGTTTGACTTTAACATCATATTTTAAACTTTAATTTCTATGGTAGAAATTCAAGTCAAAGTAAACATGAAATCAACATTCAAAAACATTCATTATCGCAATCCTCGTGGACTTTAACCGAACAAGGGGTAAGACGAATTCGACTCGAAGGACCATTTTGGTTCTCGACTAGCTAGGGGTTTTGAGCTTTATTACTGTAAGGCTACGTCGATGTTAAGTCACTAGGCCCTGGACGCTATGCAAGCCACCTATCAGTGCGTGAGGACCATTTTCTCAACTAGCTTCGGATTTTGAGCGTTAAAAGACAAGCTGAATAAATAAAATAGTCAACTGATGGGTCGACATGAGCCGGAACACAACAGTACCCGACGATCGATTATAAATTTAAGTTCCTTTCGAATATTGTGTCCTCTTTCCAAACGGTTAAATGATTTCAATGATCGATGATGCCTTTCACCCCATTTCCTTTTACACCGGAACCGGGAAAATCATCATGAATGAAGTTAAAAAAAAATTATCGAAAAAGTTAAGCAACATGTAATGCGGTACATAACACGATTAGGATATCATGAAGTCGAGGAAGTGGGCTGTCAGCTTGGTGCTGGGGGACTCTTCGTTATTTTACTATCAGATGAGGTTGACACGAGCGCTGTCGTGTTTATCGTGTGAACATGACAGGCGATGCATCTCGACCTGAATCGATCTACATGTATTAATTATTCATTTTCATTATTACCTTCCTTAGACACCTATTTTCCTTTCTTTTTAAGTCATTTCGGTGTTAGTGTGGCTTTGTTCATCGTAGATAGGTAAGTTGTTAAAATCAAATCGAAAGCTAACTGTGCATGAACATGCAACATATTGCTTGTCTCAAATAATATTTAAAGCATAAAGTAATTCAGAACATTTTAGTTTAGAGATTTTGTGTTGGTGTTTTTTATTTTACCTATTTCTAATTTATTTCGTAAGATTTAAAAAACTGTCAAATTTAATGAGCTTCAACCGTTTGCACTAACTTAGCGTGGTAGAATGATTCGATGATAATTTCTAAGTTTATCTAAGTATATCATTTTTATAATAATTATTGAGCTTACCTACTAGTTAAAGTTAAATTGACTTAACAATCAACTAAGGGCTTATTTTTCAATCATCTGATAACTTTATTCGAGGAATAATTTTGAAATTTTGACAGTTATTTCATACAAAAACTGTCAAACGTCAATTTTATTCCTCCAATAAAAGTTTTCTGGCGATGGAAAAATCTGCCCTTAAAAGAATTAAACATCTAGATACGACCAACACCAGCAGCACCCTAATTGCGTAACAAACTATCAATCTCAATCCGAATCATTTTAAAGGATATTGCTAATCTATTGCTTCATAAGTTCGAAAAATTTGTCTGCTCAACAACGTATATAACGCAATGAATGTTGTTGAACTGTCAAAATGAAATCTATTGCTACTGATAGTGTGTTACGCAATTACTCCTCTGGACACCGTACGTATCAACTTTGAAGCTTATGCTTTAGCGATAAAGTAGAAAATCTATTAAAGACATTTGACAGATTGTAGTAGCTTGATGTGCTGGCGTCTGTACCTTTCTCAGATTTGCTGAACGATAAATCGTGTAGGTCAGTGTTGAGCGCGATTTTTATACACTCGATAATAACCGTAATTAGGTGCAGCCATAAAATGCAATTTAATGAATGATAAAGGAAACTGTAATTTAATTATTAATTATAAATTAAATTTATTTAATGAATTAAATTAAATTTATTTATTAATTATTTAATACTTACATGACATAATTAAATTAGATGATGATTACGTTATTACCTACATACAAACTTTAATTGAAAACTTCTATCTATCTATATAAAGACTATCGATAATTTTTCGAATTTTCTTTTAGGCAATTTTATGTGTCATAGAAACCGGTAAGTATTCCTAGTTCTTCAGACACACTAATTAAAAATCTTAATCCTAATTAGGTACACAAATTAAAATTGTAGTGTCAAAAACTGAGGTCTTCCCTGTTTGAAGTCACTCCCTATTGGCTAGAGGCAAATTAATTATAAAGGCCAAATAAATTATATCGAAGAGATTAAGGACTAGGGTCCTTAATGACTTCGATATCATTGCAGTACAATAATTTCTACTGCGCGGCTGGTCGACTCTTCACGTGACCAGAGGGCTGGCCTATTTTTTGTCCAAAGAATCAGCATTGCCACGTTTAAGGCAATGCAGGCTTTTAGGAACTTTTCTATTGACAGCGATGCGGACGAATTTTTTGATGCCCTTTGATTATTTCGCCTCCTTTTTTATATACTTGAACATATTATTATTTCTAAAATATCTGATTATATAAATATAATTAAATAAACAATTTATCCATAAATTCTACTTATATTAAATGAAGAGACGAATGTACCTATATGTTCTCATAATAATATTAATTTCATGAATCACTCACCGCTCTCATTGTTGGGCAGTCCATAAGCTTCAGGTCCCAAACTCGACACATCTATAGCCTGACTCTCGTCTATGCTGTTCTCTTGCATGTCGTCATATAGAAAATCTACTAAATTATAATAACCCTCGCCTGCAGGCAACGCATTATTTCTACTAATTAAAACTACTAAAAAGAAATAAATTATAGAATTCATTTTGGTTTCTGGTTAGTTATATTTTAACTGAAAGCTCTATATTTATTTTATATTATTTTTATTTAAAATAAAAATCTTGTTCTAAGGAAATGACTAGGCGATCAGAAAACCGCAATAGGTATGTGAAGTAAATTGGTGTGGCGCGCGTTTTTATAAAGGTGCCGCGAAGACCTGTCATAGGGTAAACACAAACGGACAAATGTCGACAAGGTTCGTTACTCCTTACTTCCTGATAAAGGACGCAAACGAAAATATGTAAACTAATCGATAAGAGCATCCTTGAATGTTATTTGATTTACATTTCCTGTTTTGATTATGAAATTTTGTAATATTCAACTACTTCCTGATAATTGCACATATTTTCCAACGTTATCTCAGGAAACTAAATAGTTAAGATTAATTTAATAAGTCTTTGTTTATTTTAAGTGTTACAAATTGCATTCGTCTATTGTATAGGTACAAGGTATACTTATTTTACGACTTCTGTCAATTTAGTAAAGATTTATAAAACCGGTTTTATCTTTTATTGATACACATAAAGAGCACTTCTGCCGTTCGCAATATTTCTTTATCTGAAACATCCATTTCCGTTTCATTGGGAAAAAAAAAACAGTGCGAAAAACTAAAACGAGGAAAACAAAGCGGACTCTTTTCATCTTCGCTTTTCTTGCATTTTCCTGTGTAATGACATCGAGGATGTTTCATGTATAAAGGCTGTATCTATGTATTTTCTGATGAAAATGACAAATACGATAACAGGTCACTCCGCAGAGCAGCATGGCATAAGCATATTCAGCCTAAAATGTTCGCACTACTGGGACACAGACCTCCTCTCGGTGAGAGCGAGTGGGCCGTAATCCACCACGCGGGCCAGTGCGTGTTGGTAGATGTCACATGTGTTCGAATTTTTGGTTCTAGGACATGCCGGTTTCCTCACGATGTTTTTCTCCACCGTTTTAAGAGCAGTGGTGCTGAAATAATTTACACAAAGTAAAGCGCCTGGCTGGGATCAGACCTACGACCTACAATTCGTATGTCGCGGACAATACCACTGAGCCGCCACTGCTGGCAAAAGCAATATTTGACAATTTCTCATAAATGTACCCTTTTTTTTTAGGAAGGAAAATCATCAAATGACCGCTCCCGCTCTCGGTGGAGCGGAACGCAGTGTCAGATTCTTACTGACTAAAACCCACCCGTGTCCCTTCCTTAGCCCTTCATGTTCTGGGCCAGCGGTAACCCTTTCGGACAATATCGCTGACCCGGCAGGCTTCGGCCCTAACGGGCCCCTTCACTAATGCTGACATCTCTTTGAGGCGCGCGTGGAACACGTACGCGCCGACCGGCAAGGGCCTGGTCCTGATCGGACGGTGAGCTACCCATTACTCTCCGTCCGCAGGCTCGCGTCTACGGTGGCCGGGAGTCGTCACGCGGCTTCCGACGCCCGGAGCGTCTCCCGCGGCCGCTGACGCTCTTTCCCTCAGCCATCCTATCACCTCCTTCGCTAGCATGACTCTCCGTCCGCAGGCTCGCGTCTACGGTGACCGGGAGTCGTCACGCGGCTCCCGACGCCCGGAGCGTCTCCCGCGGCGGCTGAGGCTCTATCCCTCAGCCATCCCACCACCTCCTTCGCTAGCATGACTGCTTCGCAGAAGGAGGTGACTGCCTCCCACTCCCTCTCGCTCCGAACCATGGCTTGAACCCTTCATGAGAAATTGCCGACTGGGAAGACGACGGGTTATGTGCAGTCGTACAGTGGAATGCACCGAACTGCCTTTCCTCACTTCCTTCTGTACTATACCGATGGTTTCTGTAAACACAGTAGCCCATGAAGCCAGAAAGGTGCCTATCTTCGTTGTATTGTAAACTTCCTTGCTTCCAAAAGCTACGTCTGTGGCTGTAACTTTCGTTAATATGGCACGGCCTCTCAACAATCTAAGTAGGTTTAATACGATACCCCCGCGCACGACAGTGTACCTATCTATTAAACTTTGTTGACCCAAAACTTCACCGCTTCAGCAGTATCGTCGGCTGCGCAGGGGTTGTTAGGACTGCATTTTTTGGGGCACAGAGGGCAGAATAGTCCTTGAGATATACTTACTGTATCATTAACATGACTGGACTCACGATCATGGTAAGGTTACATTTACATGGCAAGTTTCGAACATCTTCAACTAATGAGTCAGGTTCCCACGCCGACCTCTTGCATTACAAGAATCCAACCAATTACGAGTAATTCCAACCAGAATACAGCATCTGCCTTGACATAACTTTTGTTCTGACCTTGAGAGAGATGTGAATGTGTCGCAATAGCAAATGTGTCACATTATGATACCCAAACTCAGTTCGTTGACACACAAGGCCTCATTATCTGCAAGTAAACGGAAGGATTTCTCGTTAATAGGAACAACCTCCGCTGTATAACGTATTCAGGAAACATTATCGTTTCCATAAACATGACATATCATGATGTTTTGACTCTTGAGTCATGTCGCATCATCGTTGTTTAACAGTTTCTAATATCTAAATATTATTTATGCCTTACATGAGTGTGACAATAAGTACCTAATATTTTTTCCTGGTTAGCGTTTTTATTACTTGTGATTTCGCATAAATAAACTTAGATGGACTTGTGCGTTCTTTTATTTTTCGATGAACTTCCGCTTGTATTAAAAGACTCGTAGGCAGGTACTTTACCGGCATTGTAACTGGTAAGGTCCATTCCAAAGACTATATAACCACATTATCTTTGGTCCATTCGCATATAAGTTGTTTTCGCTTTTATACACTAGATTCAATTCCTTTTGCACTTCATTCTCCCCTTCCTAAAAGTTATCCGGACCATGCTTTTAGTGCTTCAATGATCCATATGCAAAAGCCCGTGGTTCTCGACGCTGTCTCTCAAATCTAAAGAAATAACGCAAGGATTCCTCAATCGCTCGATATCTTCGCGATAGGCATTTTCTTGAAATACTTGGAACAAAAAATGGGATTCTGTCAACAGGAGGATAGGAGCATCTTCCTGTCTGCCAAAAAATTATAATACAAGCTGGTGGTTGTGATATTTTCCTGATCGATCATTGAGGGATTCATGTTCAGCAGTAAATATAAAATGTCCTATCTGATATTTATTTACCTATACAATGTAAACAAAACAATAAACAGATGACGTACACCCAAAACCGCAGGGTGTCGAGAAATCGGAACCGACCGCGGAAACGTCGACTTAATAGAGATATTAGTTATACCTACTGGTTATGCCTAATATGGCATCTGATTCATAACACTATTGTCCTTGGTTGAGGTCGCCTCGTATTTTCGAGTTTGTGGAAGTGCGGGGGCGGACACGAGGAAACGATTGTGTTGAGAGGTGCAGCGGAAGATGGGCTCGAATAAGGACAGTGACTAAAAAACAAACGAATATCAGTAGTGAGTAAGGGAGCGTGTGTGATCAACTGTCTTCATTTTGGTGTAGTGTGTAAGATCCAGGGTATTGTTGATGGTCGGCGGAATTGTCCGACAGGGTTACCGCTGGCCCGGAACATAAAGGGCTAAGGAAGGAACATGGGTGGGTTTTAGTCAGTAAGAGTCTGACACTCCCGTCCGTTCCACCCAGAGCGGGAGGGGTCATTTGATGATTACAAACCCGAAAAAAAAAATGTTGATACTTGGTTGTGTTTATTTTTGTAAATCGTTTTAAGAGCATTTAGAATAGCAAAAGTATAATCAGCGTATAATGTTCCTACTGCTGGGCCACGGGCACAGGCGTAGCCAGGTTTTAGTACCGGGGGGGGTTCAAGAAAATAAAACGCCTAAAAGTACATAAAATAACCCTTATATAAGAAACATATTAAAGACGTGAAAAATACATACTTACAGAAAAATTTCCTCGAAAGAATTGGGGGAGTCCTTTTTCGAGCAGTGGGACAATATAAACCATGAGCTAAATAAAAAAATAACGTTCTGTTATATAACACCGAAATACAGAATATTACAAAATTAATCTTCTGTTTTTCTTTTTAAATATATCCACTACTTCATTCGCATCAATTTCTATCCCATAGTGAATGTTTAGGAGAGCCAAGCCGTTCAGTCTGTTTTCACTTGATGTGTTCTTATTTTGATTCTATGAATGTTAATATCTGAACTTTTCGGGGGGGGGTTTGAACCCCCAAAACCCTCCCCCTGGCTACGCCCGTGGCCACGGGCCTCCTCTCGGTGAGAGGGAGTGAGCCGTAATCCGACACGCGGGCCCCGTGCCGGTTGGTAGATGTCACATGTCTTCGAAATTTTTGGTGCTAGAGCAGTGGTGATGAAATATTTACGCAAAGTAAAGCGCGTGACAGGGGTCAAACCTTCCTGCCGGGGCAGCGGGATTGTCCGAAAGGGTTAATTACCGCTACCCCGGAACAAAAAGGGCTAAGGAAGGAACAGTAAGAGTCTGACATTCCCTTCCGCTCCACCCAGAGCGGGGGGAGTCATTTGATGATTTTCTACCCGAAAAAAAAAGAAAAAAAAAGGTGTCGAACCTACGCCACTCGTAAGTCGCGGCCATTGCTATTTATTTATGTTTTTGTTAGTAAATTCAATATCAATTTGCATATTTTTGTGGATGTGTTGTGGTGTTAAAAGTTTTACTGCGATACCGGTTGCCATAAAACCTTTAACATCAAAGTGTTAATCTTTAAAGTCTTTAATCAAAGGTAGTTTTCCGACTGTTGCCGTAAAGACAAGTAAACAAGTTTAATCAGGCATTAAAATAGAGGCGGGTCAAGTAACGTTTAATTGTTACTTAACGATAGGGCTATAAAATAGACTAATTTATTGATCCGTACGTACTTGCGAAGACAATAAAAAGAAATGGGGGTCCCGTATTACGGCATCTTATAGATAATATATATTATCATAGACCCTTATGAATTCTGCTTGAAAGATATAGGTACCTAAGTATACAATACACAATGTGAACCTAACTGAATGAATGCACATTATGAAAGTAGTTTGTTCAGAATCGTTTACGCCACGGGTCGATCGATCTGGTTAAGCTACACTTGCCGCAGTTGGTCCGTGGATGGGTGATCATTCTTACATACCAAGACCCCTCCGTGCCTCATCCCCCCGGCTGTCTTTCGTGGAACTTTGACAGTCGTTATTTACGGGTCGTCTAGACATTAGGTAGGTACTTAAATAATTCAGGCGGTTATATTTGTTTTTGTCGTTTAGTTATTTTGTGTGAGCGGGTGACAATGTTTGCTTCATCATAGCTTAAATTGCTACGACAATATTTTTAAGGACAATATATTTTGCTAAATTAGTCAGAAGCCCGAAAGTCTGACAACCAGTCTTACGGTTAAGGTTACATGCTCTGTGACCCAGTAACTGGGTTGTGGAGGTCAGATAGGCCGTAGCTCCATGTAAAATAACTTTACTTACCTACTAAATAACTAACTTTACTTAATAAATTTGCTTTTTTTATATAACTTGGATTTTTATTTTACTGTGTTTATTTTAGTTTGTGATCTTCCTGTACGAGTCGCAATAAATACTTTTTCTTTCTTTCTTTCTTTTAAAATACTGGTATTCAGCTGCATCCGATTAGACTGGAAGCTTGTGGTCAGCTTCCAGTCTAATCGGATAGTTGGGAAAAGGCTAGGCAGATGATGAAGATATTTTGGTAAATTACTAAGGGACTAGTACCTAGCCTCTACCACTGCAGGTGTAGCAGATACGAGTAAAGGTCATAGCACACGTATCAAATCGGGAAGGGATCGGCACCGTATTGCCTTTCGCCTCGCCGTCAAACAGGCGTCAACCTAACGTAAGCACGTAACCAAAGCGGATCAGAAGCTCCGATTAGTAGACTCGGTTACGGCTAGGCGACGCCTAGATTACGGCTCGCCGACCGCTGGTCGATGGTGCAGCAGGCAGGCCGGAGGGGGTGAGAGGGGCAAGGGTGGACGAAGAGACGTAAGCTCGTGTACGGAGAGACGTAAGCGCGGGGACGATGAGCCGTAACGCATCGCGCCGCGGTTCGTGAGCTTGTCCCGAGGCGAGGCGATTACGTTACGATTCCGATTAGTGTGCGTTGCAGTAGGGAGTTTCGTACAAAGAATACTGAACGGCTCGAGTTGATACGGTGCCGATCCCTTTCCGGTTCGATACGTGTGCTATGACCTTAAGGCTGCCCGCCCACGTCAGACTTTTTGTAGCACCGATAATCGGGCCGATTTTACCTCCGATTCTTATGACCGATTTTGTGACCGACTCAACGTACACGTCCGTCCACTTTGTCTTCAACACAACGTCCTTCCCTAGCAAGTGCATGCGGCCGAATGTCGGTGAGTAGTGTGCGTTAACGCATACATTTCCGAACGCTCCATTTTTCACCGATAATCGGATCGGTCGGGATGCGCCGATTTTATTTCTGACCTACTTTTTGTAGGACGTGTGCGTTGCACAATTGCTAACAGTGTGTTCTATTTTTCTCCTACAAAAAATCGGTCACCGATTATCGGACGTGGGCGGGCAGCCTAAGTAGGACTACTTATCTTCTATGGACACGGATATTATATGGATTTATACTTTTATGGATTTTATTGCGAATAAAAAACGTGTATTCCCGTTCGTCCCCTCGACTTCGTCCCCCGAGGGGGACGAACGGGAATTCGTTATTTATTTTCCCGATGGTCCCTCAAAATTTTTTGGGGGGACGAATGGGAATAATAGAATGTAGGTATTGTAATTTATGTAAGTAACCTAACCTAACATACACTCAGCGGCACGGAATCTTGGCCAAGCGCTTATCTCGCGATAGCAAAAGTTTAAAATGTTTCTGATGAATGTTTGTTGTGCAGGTATGTCAAAAAATGTTTACTTTTAGTTCAAGAGGGTAATCCATTATGTTTAAGTGCACCACGACGAAACTTTTAATTTACAGTTGAATCGGGTCATTTGAGCGACTAAGTTCACGTTTTAAATTTGTGTGTTGTGAAAAGTTACTGTTCGGTTTTTGAATTATTGTGATTTTACGCTTTTAATTCAATAAGTAAAGGTGCTTTAAAAGCAATAAAAATGCCTCTAACACCAGCACAGGTTTCACAAGCCGTTGCGTTAATTAACCAAGGGCTGACACAGCGTGAAGTTGCTGTTGCTCTTAATGTACCACGGTCATCAATGCAATATGCCCTTAAAAGATACCAGGAGACAGGCCAGTACACCCGCAGGCCAGGCAGTGGAGGCGTAAGGTGCACATCGGCCCGAGACGACCGCTTTATTGTCCTGGAGATTTTGAGAAACCGCTATCTGACCGCTGTTGAGATACGCCAGCGGCTTCAAATTGTGAGAGGCGTTAATGTTAGTGAGCGTACGGTGAGAAGACGAATGGAGGAAGTCAATTTAAAAGCTTGTAGACCAGCACGAGGTCCAGAACTTCTCAGACAGCACCGAGTAGCTCGACTTCACTTCGCACGAGAACACGTTAGCTGGACCCACGAGCAATGGGCTAGAGTACTGTTCACAGACGAGTGTCGAATAACTTTACGTTCTCCAGATGGTCGAGAACGAGTGTGGCGAAGAAGAGGAGAGCGGTTTTTACCCATTACTACCACTCAAACAGTGAGTTTCCATGGAGGCTCAATAATGGTATGGGGAGGTATAAGTTCCGGCGCACGTACAGAGTTGGTTATCGTCGATAATCGGCTAAAAGCTGTTCGATACATCGAGGAAGTTCTACAGGAACACGCAATGCCATATTCGGGGTTCATTGGACACGACCAATTCCTCCTAATGCACGATAATGCACGCCCACACGTTGCACATTGCGTTGAAGAATATCTTCAAGAGGTTGGCATACAAAAATTGCAATGGCCAGCTCGTAGCCCAGACTTAAACCCAATCGAGCATATCTGGGACATGCTCAAAAGAAAGATAAAGTCCAGCTCCAACCCGCCGGAAACTCTAAACCAGCTCCGAACTGCAGCGCTGGCCGCTTGGCGCAGTATACTGCAAGTTGATGTCCGAAACATCATCCAAAGTATGCCAGATCGAATGCAGGCAGTTATCAGGGCTAGAGGAGGAAACACCCGATATTAAAACGTATAGACAATAACGAAAAAGACCTTATTTTTTATTTTGTAGTGTTTTTAAATTTATAGTGATAAATTCCTAATTTCAGTGGAAGTGCGTGATTTTAAAAACTGATTTATTGGTGAGGTAGTCTTTTAATTTCTAAGTTCCTAAAGCATAAGAGACACGTTTTGAAGCCACTTACCCTTAATTAATTGTCATAAATGCAAATGCAAATTTTTTTATGCAAATAATCAGCAAAATCACGAGTGGCCAAGTTTCCGTGCCGGTGAGTGTATTATGTAACCTAAATGTCAGGGTTTGGTTTTAGACGTCTAAAAACGAAGGAAGCAATAAAACAAAGCACTTTATATGTAATTTCCTGTGTATTTCTAACATATTAGTTTTATACACTACTTCATTATTTACATGAGCATTATCGCTTCACAATATTATTACAATTAAAATAATTTTCTCTCTTTATTTATATTATTTATACATTTTTATTTCACCTATTCTTAGGCAAAGTGACAAAACTTCTCGCATATCAAAAAGCATTAGAAAAAAATACTGTTTTTTTTTATATTTTAAAAATAGAATCTACATAGGAGCGGGCCTTGGTTTACAGTTGAGCGACAAAGATGGCGCTTTAAAGGCATACGCGAGATAGAGAACGAAGAACAAATCACGAGATATAGATTTAGGCCTGCTCGCACCACAAAACACTAGTACATAATTCTGTCTCCGACATCTTCAAACGAGTGACTGAAACAGAACGATGTTTTAAGTTGAAGCGATAAGTGAATTGTGGTGCAAGCTGACTTTAGAGCTTACAATAAGTATGAATAATCTTTATATTCTTTATGTGAAGACTAGCGGAAACTGTCCAAAACGTATTTTGTTTGAAGATAAAAACATCACAGCCAATCATAACAATTTCCGAAATGTTTTAAATTTTAATCTCCTTTATAAGTTTTGTATTTAAAAACAGTTTATAATTTCTACTGCCGTCTCATTTTCTAGATTTGAAAAAGACAATGAGAATTACAAAGTGTTTTTAGATTTCAATTTGTTTTCAATAAAGGAATTAATTTTCGTAACTCTTACAGGTACCGTTAATTTAGTATTTTTAGTTCAAAGGAAGATTTTTAATATTTTTATAACTACATATTAAAAGAATTGGCCCAGTTTTTGTTAAATATTAAAAAGATCGACATGTAGGTACAGTCAAAAAATTAAAAATATTTTATGCAAAAATATCTCAATTAGCAAAATTTTGATATTGCACTATAAGTAATTGGGTTTTTAAAGCTCGATTCATGATAACAAGTATGTACCTATTTTACAAAACAGTTTCTTATAATTTACGATTTAGCTTAGAGGGGCGTAAATTAAATTGTAACAAAGACAGAAATAATTGGGAAAAATTAAATGCTTTACAAACATGAATGCTACAAAACTTTACCAGGCATTCATAAATTAGAAGTGAATCAAAAATTCAAATCCGACCAGGCTAAAAGCAGAATATTACACTGTCCCTAATTTCGCCCTCGTCAATCTTTTAACATATTATGCTGTCCTAGTGACAATAAATAAACTAACTGTTCTTCAACAATAACAGCTAGTGTTGGCACAGGTCAAGGATAATCGTGAACCATCTACCGCCATTCTTTGACTCTATTGTCCATTAAGTAAAAGTAATCATTAAAACTGCAGTAACAATTAAATATTGTACGATATTCGCGATCTCAATACGTCATAATAATAAAACTTATCTCATTCACCAAATAATCTGGATAAATAAACTAAATATTGCCATTACTATTTTCATATTTCAACATAGCCATGAGACGCCAAAGCTTAGTCAATGGATCCAATATTAAGACCGCGAATGCATCTAGCTGTCAACCTTATCTGTATTAACAAAGAGTTGAATTTTGTACATAACATTGAGTAGAACAGACTTATAAGTTCACTTTGCGACTCGACTCGACAATTTACTATAACAACTCCCTTACATCAGTTAGTAGGCACACAGTGAGGACGGCCCGAGGCCCGCGCAACCCGAAGAGACCTTTATCCGGCGGCCAGGGGGCCTAAAAAGGCCACTGTGGCAGAATCATAAAAGGATAACATTATGAATCATAATGGACAGTTAACTGTTAAGTTACTCGTATCAAATCCCATTGGTGAAGGATTTTTTTGTTATTTTTTTTTTGTCTGTGCTAAAATACCAATCTATCCAATCCAATCCCAATCTCTTTGATTATACCTACGTAGTGCAGCAAAAAAAAAAAGAAAAACACGTACTTTCTTCGCCATATTATGATTAATAATGTTATCCTTTTATGATTCTGCTAAAGTGGTTTTTAGGCCCCCAGGACCACAGCAACAACAAGAGCTGGTCGCACGCCAACGAACGTAACTAAAATGAAGTAACAAATAGTGCTATTTCATCACACGGTACTGTAAATAAAAACGTTTGAGCAGGACAGCACGATAACCTAAGTGTTCTACAAGGTGCTCTGAACTTCAGGTCTCCGGGTGCAATGCCCACTTTTATCACAAAAGGTGTTAAAGTACATATTGCATTACGCGACAAATATAAGCCACATATTTATTTATTAGCTAATTAATTCCAATATGTCCATTATTGACATTATACACAACTGTTAGAAATTGACAACACCCAAAGAGGTATTTGTACAGAGTTTCCATGACTACGGTACCTTACTGCACACATCACAGATATAGAAAAAATAAACTTTATTCCTGTTAGTTCTATACATAACAAGTACACTTTAGCCTAATTCTATATTTCACAAAGAGGGAATCTTTTACATCGTATATTGAACCAGAGTTACTCACTATCGCATAGACTGGGGATACCGACATGTTTGAACAAGCTTAGCTTCAGCGCTTGCTGACCCAGAACGTACAGTAAATATATTCTATATGTATACATAATAAGACATGATAACAACACATGGACGCATTTCGCTAAGCTAAATGATACAAATCGTGCTGCAGTCCTGCCACTCTCTCGAAGGCATCCGCTCCATCTCATATCTCGATTCTACACAAACTTGCTTCTTATATTGACTTTAAACAATAAATAAAAGTTAATAAATAATTTATACATCCATTCAAGTTATTGTTCATACGATCACAATGCGAAAACTTTCAACTAGTAGAAAAATATGACGCGGATCATTCTGTTGTTGATATCCACTATTGTCCATCACTATTTGTCACTTTGCTATCACCGTCTTTGAAATAAACAACCACCACTTACTAGTAGGCATTGCATAAATACATCATTACACTCGCGGTCTTAACATAAGACGCGCGATCCGCGTTCCTGACACACATCGACGGCTACTCATCTCTTTCGCACATACCATTACAACTCGTAGTGAGATAAGGACGTCGATACCGACATCCCACCGTCCACCCGTCTTATCTTTCACAAGGAATGGTTCGTCGTCACATCCAGGTGAGGTAGACGTACTGACATGACACTGTTACTCCGTGTTCCAAAGCTCGGCGATCCCCTCTGGGGCCTTAAAATATACGTATCTGATTATTGCTCGAAAATTTACTTTGGCAGTGTATGGCAATCCAGGCCATCGATAGCGCACTAGTGTCGTCCCCAATTGTCGCTCCTTGTGGGTCACCGAACCCGCGGTGTTCTGTGGAACTAAATTCTGCAGTCTCGAACTTGGGTTCTGCTAGCACGCTTCAGCACAGTCTCTTACATGTTTGGCTTAAAGCACAGAGCGTCGTGTCAGAGTACCAGGCGGTCATAGCGGCCAGGTGGTGGATCAGCCTACAGGAGAGCGAGCGCGCTGCGCGGGGCGCGGCGGGGGCGCGGGGGGCGCGCGCGGCGCGGGGCGGACCCTCACGAGGAGGGCTGGTGCGGGCCGGCCGCGGACACCACGACCACGGGCTTGACGATGGTGGTGGCGCTGAGGTACTGCGCCGACACCGTCAGGGGCGCCACCGTGCCCTTCACCATCTGGGTCTCCACCATCTGAGGACGCAATACAATATAATGCAACCTTCAAACTATATTAATATTCTTACTTAAGAATTTAGGGGATCTTAGCAATATCAGGTCTTTGTTAAATAACTGCAAACCTTTAAGATGAGGTACAAACTTTACATACAAACACGTTACACCACGCGACAGTCTCGGTTTTGAATATCAGACCATATTGTAAGTGTACTCGATCGATAGAACTCTCTACTTATCCCTCTGGGATCACAGACATAAAGAAAAACAAAGATAAAAAAAACACAGACGACTAGTGCTCAGTGTGCACTCATAGAAATTCAAAAGTGTGCTAAAACTAACACTTCTTGAAATCGTAACTTGTCCCTCACCGCGGGCGCAGCACAAGCCTCGACGCACCGCATTGAAACACGGCGTCTCACTTAAACGAATAAAATTGAAATGATTTCACTATTTACCTCTAAGAAATTAATATACGAGTTATCAATGTGTCTCGGGGAGGCCGCGTGCAGTGCGGGGTGCGCGGGGGCCGCGTGGGGCCCGGGGGCCGCGGGTCGCAGGTAGGGGTGGGGGCCCGGGCCGCGCGCCGCACCCGTCGCGCGCAGCACTCGCGACTCTTTACAAGTCTTCTCCTTATAAGAATACGGCAACTTTCAGATAGATACAGAATGGGGAAAAGTGGTTTTATGGTTACCAGACGTGACTATAAAGAAGTCGGAGGTTGAGTTTGCTTGCAGTATCACTTTAGGTTTGCAGTAGTTTATCAAAAACATTTTGTAATGGCTAGAAAAACGCTCAAGTATAAATATCGATTAAAATAGACAATCATCGTCGTTTCAGCCGATAGACGTCCACTGCTGGACATAGGCCTCCCCCAATTTTGGGGGGGGTTCGCCATAATCGCCACGCTTGGCAGGCGGGTTGGCGATGGCAGTATCGTATGATGGTGGAATAAATAGAGAACGCTGCTGCCCATTCTCCGGTAAGACCCTTAGTCGCCTTTTACGACACCCACGGGAAGTAAGGGGTGGTGCAATTCTTTAAGTCCGGCACCACACAGACGAGACAATCATTCAGACAATCATGCTGAAGCATAATTGTAAAACATGGGAGTTAGAACAAAAATCATATAGTATTACTTGACAATGTTAATTTTCACATGCGCTGGCGACTTTTGGGAGGCCTATTTTGTTCAGGAGTGGGCGGCCATCTCTAAGTTAATTGGTTGATTGTACTGTTTTTTTATATTACCACTTTATTTTGATCGACAAGCCAACATGGATTTTTTACACAGATGATCTGTGAAAATTTCAACTGTCTAGCTGTAACGGTTCATGAGATACAGCCTGGTGACACTGACAAACAGACAGACAGACGGTCAGTGGAGTCTTAGTAATAGGGTCCCGTTTTTACCATTTGGGTACGGAACCCTAAAAACAGCATACATAATGCGGTCACATTAACTCGGCGCATCTCTGGAATGCGAGGCCCGCATTCCTTAGCTCGCCCAGCAAATGTTAGGCCTTTGTCTTTGTCTTTGTTACCGATACGCGCGTCGATATTTGGCTTTGGTTTTCTATTGTTGTTTTAAAGCACATCAACCTACTACAATCTGTCAAATTTATTTAATAGATTTTCAACTTTATCGCTAAAGCATAAGGTTCAAAGTTGATTGGGAAAATTTGGCATTATATTTCTTATTAGGTATATTTACCAAAAAACTAAAATGACGTCATCAACGCCAAGCGTCGAGTTAATGTGACCGCGTTGTACATGCATACAACCTTGACCTAATGTGACCTTTTATTTTTACACTAGTGAGTGCCAAAATGACGATAAATTTTTTATGATCAATAACCTAAGGTCGTATCTGCTACTTACAGCGCATAGGTAGGTACAAGACAACAATTCATCAGCTAAAAGCGGTGATAATGACAATAATGAAACCGCTATCACCACATTAAACCAACCAGGGGCCCAAGTCTGCTATTTTTATAAATTCGTCATTCCAACACGATCCCACCACCATTCCATTGTCCTTTTGCTAAAAGTTCGTAATCTGCTAAATTCATAATGGTTGATCATTGGTCGGTCAATGGCACAGAACGAAAACGATACTCGTAACGAATTAAAAGCAATGACTGCACAATGACGTTATAATGGCAGGTCACTGATCAAAGGAACTGTCAAAATTTTAGCAGATTACCGCCTAAGTCAGTAATGAGAGGTTTTTCTTTTGAGTATTAAAAATAAAAACATAGTTTCCAAGAACCCTGAAGATTGCGTTGAACTGACTACGTTACTAGGTGCCAAAGTCAAAACGCTTGGGAAAAAAAACATTGCGTCACGTCATATACGCTCGTTGAGTGACAGTTTCGTTTGCTTTCGTTTTACGATCTCAAAATTACATCCAAGTGAATTAATAAAAAAATTATGTGACGTTCCGTTCCTTGCAGTAACTTACCAAGTTCAGCGCCATCTATCCAGCGACTAGGGAAGCGTTAAAAAAAAAGAAAAAGAAAATCCCTCATTCATTTTTCATTATGTACGAGATTACCATTCTATGCCATTTCTTTCAATGGAGTGTCAGTGGTTGACCATTGGAAAGTCATAATGACGCCATTATAGTTAGTAGATTACCAAACTTGTCAAAATCAACAATTATGAAATCAATGATAGACCATTCTGACACTATTGTAATAGCAGACTTGAGGCCCTGTTGTGCTATGTTATAACGTAAAATCGACCGATTAGAAAGGATGACGCAATCGCAAGCAATAACAATAGACGCTTACCTTGTGTGTGAGTGTGTGCGTTTGTAACAAATGCGTGGCAGGCTGCGACACTACGAGGGGGGTCAGTCCGCTCACGACCACGCTGCCATCTGCAAGAAGTAACGGGAATTATTGTAAAATCGTCTGTGTTTCCCCCTTGAAGACGTAGTAACCTTATGTTTTTATATTTTTTTCTTTTGTCATTTATATTTATTATTTTTGGAAAAATCAAAAATAAATACTGGTATTCAGCTGCATCCGGTTAGACTGGAAGCCGACCCCAACATAGTTGGGAAAAGGCAGCTGACGATTTTTGAAAAAATCAATTAATAATATATGCGTTTGATTAATGTAATTATGTTATCAATTTTAGTATCAATGACACCCATTATCAATTTATTAACATCATCATAATATGTTTGTACGCTTTCTGGTATAACATAGCGCGCTTGTAATTTTTTTCTTATAACAACTATTTATTTATTGTACCTATGTTAACAAATGATTAAATGACTTTATAAAGGGACAGGGTAAGTCTATTCAAATACATGTTTCAAATTGATGTTACTTAAATATCAACTTCATTTTACTGGTCATTAAGTTGATTTCAGGCAGAATAAGAGAAAGTCATAAAATTTTTGAAAAAGCTGAAATTGTGTAACAAAAAATCAGTTGTTCCCTACATTTATGTTCGCATAACTCGTCAAAATGTACTAAACAGCAGATTTTTTTTTGCGATTTCAAGTTTGGTCCCATAGTAAAAGTTGATTATAATGATGAGTTCAATGACCTCTTAAGAGGTTTTGCGCATTTAACGTTACCTACGTTGTATATATAAAATTCATATTCCTGACTGATTTATCAACGCACAGCCTAAACCGCTGGTCCTAGAGACATGAAATTTAGAGGGTGTGTTCTTTGTGAAGAGTAGGCATCCACTAAGAAAGGGTTTTTCGAAATTCCACCCCTAAGAGGGTGAAATTTCACGCGAACGAAGTCGCTGACAGAAGCCAGTTCAACCATATATAAAATACTAGCTGCGCCCTGCGGTTTCACACGCATAAGTCTCGATCCCGTAGGAATATAAGGGTAAAAACTATCCTTTGTCCTAATCCAGGTCATGGTCCACCCATGATTGTACCAAATTTCATCCGAATCCGTTCAGCCGTTTTAGCGTGAAAGCGTAATATATGTTCACGCAACATACAAAAAATCGAATATTTTCTCTTTATAATATTAAGTTCAGATTAGCTTATCAAACCCCTTCGGGGGAGGCCTATGTCCAGCAGTGGACGTCTTTCGGCTGAAATTATGAGCTTATCAAACAGTTAAATATAGTGGGGCACGTGGACAGTAGCATCAACACAGGATGGAACAAAACCCAATTTAATTTAATCTGTTTTCAAATCAAATGTCAGACGAAATTGATCGTTCGGTATTTTGGGCAACCAATCACAACATTTAACATGAGGTTTGGGTAATGTTTTCAGAAATCTGGGGCTATTTTTAGCTTGACCTGTCGCCTGTTATACATTATGATAATTATACAGGGTGACGCGCGACCTGTTACCATGGACTCCCGCACCGAGGCCGCGAATGTTCCGTACAAATTTGGAGGTATGTAAATACAAATTTATGGTTTTGCATTTTATTTGTGCTACATGACATTGCTTCCTGCCAAATTTCATGATTCTAGGTCAACGGGAAGTACCTTATAGGTTTTGATTCCCTTGCGAGTGTCAATCTTGATTTTTTCACTGCTTCTAGGGGTTGTACCCCCTGGGACCCCCCCCCCCTTCACCCCCTTGGATTGTGTCACCCTTCTATGTTCTATGTTATGGGTTTGGTTTCCGCACTTAGTCCTACAGTGGACCATTGTGCGTGGGCAATGGCGGCCGTGTCACCCTTTGTACAGTTTCTATAATTATGGCTGTAATTAATATGGTGTAGATAATAAAGAGTATTCTATTCTATTGTAGCCTTGAGTATTTGATACTAATTTCTACTTGACAACTCAACGCGTTACTGAGAAAAAAGGTCTTGACGGACAGACAGACGGGCCACGAAGGTTCCGAGATCCCGAGGAGGTGGTTCCGCTTTTCCTTTTGAGGCACGGAACCCTAAAAAATTGCTGTTCCATACATTTTGACCGCGTAAAAACAGGTGTTTTTTTTCTGACGAACATTTCTACTCTGGGGGTACTACTGAACGTATGGTTACAGTTTCCGCTTCAATGTCACGGCACCTTGTATAGGTCGGGGCATCATATTCAGGCTGGCACGTGCCTACTTTACTTTCTGATTTTAATAAATTGATTGAGGATCTAATATCTGCGTCAGCAAATGGTGTTAGCTGTTGCTGAGCCAGGGCCGTTGCTTAGTACTAGGCCTAATAAAAAATGTTACTTCTTTCCTAACAATATTTTCCCAATATCGAGACGCTAAGAACAAGATGAGTAAGTTTTATATAGTAATTATTGCAAAGTAATTATGCATACCTGCAGTCGTGGAAACTGGCGTCGGAGATATAATTCCGTTTTCTTTAGTTATTCTACTTTCAACAGTGGTTGTTACACCTGTCAACAAAATATACGTTTGTTTTAGTTAATGAGGTCAAGGCCAGACACATTTTTATTAAGATTTATAAAGAGGACTCCTTTTATAGTACTGTAAATATAGGTTTTCTTAAATTGGCTTAGGCTATTTGAACAATAAAAGACCGAAAATGGTTCCCTGTAGAACACTACATTTATTTGTTGTGGGCACATTTTAACGATTTGCTTACTGAAGATTATTTGAACTTAAGAGCGTGTATTCGATTCGCGACGAAAACATCGCGTTTTCGAGCTTTTTCCAGGGCAATATCGTAATGATGTGAGCAGATTATTTGAAGAACATTACGGTTTTAGAAAGACTAAGTCTTGATTTAGTGCACTACAGAGTAAAAGTGTAATTTTTAATGACGGTTTTTGAAAGCTAAGACAATCCCTGAATGTTTTTTTACGAAAATAGACGTCAGAGTTATCTTTCAGGACGAATAGAACCATTAAAATGTGCCAAAATATTTTATTTTAAGCGTTTTTCCAACAGGACATATAGTCTCAAAGTGCAACACAGAGCTAAAATTACGAAAATATTGCTATTAGATATTAAAAAACAATATTTAAAAATTACAAAATCGATTCACTTTAACAATTTTCACCAGTAGTTGAATAGAAACATAACTAATATAGGTATTTATTTTATGAAAATAAAGGTAATGCTAAATATTCAGATTTTTTTTCAGACCATTATTTAAACTCATTTATTTTAGACGATTATTTAAAAACACTATAAATCATCGCGCGCAATCCTTTACCGAACAGTGCGTGCCAGCGACAGGACGTATCACTTTTTGTTTTAATTTTTTAGTTTATGTTACGTCGTAGTAGTAAGTTTAAGTTACGTCGTTCTAGCAAGTAGTTAAGTAGTTCGAGATTTTGTCTTGCGCTAAATCGAATACGCGCTCTTAAGCTAATATTTTAAGACCTTACAACCATTTCATAAAGTATTTAAATTCATACTCATAATATAATTGTAATAAAATCACACAATTTCAAAAGGAAGATTCATTTTTCCTTGTTTTTGTCTTTCCTCGCCACGTATAAATGCGCATCGAAGTACCAGGGTTTCATAACTCACCGTTGGTATGCTGCAACACTCGCAGCCCGCTGCTAGTTGATAACAGCTGCAGCGCCGCTGAGCCCACTACAAGCCCGCCACTGCCAACCACCTATGAAAATGGAAACTAAGTTTACTACAAGATAATGCAAAGATATCCCCGTCATAAAAAAATGTATAACAGATGAAGATAGCCTAGGTCCCTCTTTCCCAGTTAAATAAGGCCTACTGATCTCCAGTGTACGCTTTTTTTTCTTTTTTTTTTTTTTTTTCAAATGACTCCTCCCGCTCTGGGTGGAGCGGAAGGGAGTGTCAGACTCTTAATGACTAAAACCCACCCGTGTTCCTTCCTTAGCCCTTTATGTTCCGGGCCAGCGGTAACCCTTTCGGACAATCCCGCTGGCCCGGCAGGCTTCGGCCCTAAGGGGCCCCTCCTCGATGCTGACATCTCTTTGAGGCGCGCGTGGAACACGTACGCGCCGTCCGGCACGGGCCTGGTCCTGATCGGACGGTGAGCTGTGTAGGTGTAGTGTGTGTAGTGTACGCTGGATTGGACTTCTGGATGTAAGCATACGCGATCGTCTTAAATCGCATCAAGCCTATGTTTCATTTTGGTAGCACTTTATTTTTGTTTTCTTGCTGCCACGACAACTTTTCGCATAATCTTGGGATTTATCGGTAGGTATTAATAATCCGTACAAAGTCTCCGTACTTCTTAATACCCGCCGTAATTTACCGTACTTAAGCGCCGTTACAAACAAGCTTAATATGTATTTATTTAACGGTTGGAAATCGTTAAAACTGGCAAAGTATGTATTTTCCTAGCATGTTCAGTTTTAAATTTTATTGATTCAACACATTCATAAAATTCTACAGGCCATGTCACACATTCACTACTTTACTTTAAAGCATTTCTGTTTTTTTGTTTTCCGTTGGTCGGTGTCACCGATAACGGCAGACCATGCTATAACTTTTGTGACTTTAGTAAAATGCAAAGAAAGCATAATAAATGTTGCTTTAAAAGATGGATGGATTGTGAGAAAGTTATAATATGGCTAAGAAATAAGTGAATTCCGAGATGACACAATTCCGAGATCACACGTGTAGCGCCGGCCCTAAATAAATCGGGTCAAGGGCAAGGAGACGATTACCTAAAAACGAGATGGGGTGGTATAAACATTTTCAAACAAATAACACAGAACTGCCTCACCTGCGAGATGGGTAGATGTATTTGAGCTGGATGTACTAAGGTGCTGAGCGCATTCGTCACTCCGTTTTCTACCGTCTGCCCATTCTGTAACAAAACAAAATATATTTTATATTAAAACTTTTCCAGAATTTTAAACTGGCTTAGGTCTTCATCTATTTTTTTTTTTGTTTTTAGCCACTTCTCCTAAAGCCTAGGAAAATAAGATATTTTCTGCGAAAAAAATCCTAGTGAGGATTTCTTTTACTCTCTGGCTTTTTGTACAACTTGTAATTCGCAGATTTGCCTATAATTTTACTGATTTTTCTGGGCTATTATTCCAATTATCAGGAAGATCAATAAAAAACAATCCGTATAATAAATGTATGACTCATATTTTAACTATTATTGTATTCGCCCCACATTTCGGGTCAACATAATTGCGGAAAGAATATTTTCGACTTCATCTATATACGTCATTCGATAAATAGATGCGTCAGAAGCATATATTGCGATAACTATTGACTCTGTAGCCGATGCTAATGCAACGTCGTGAACTTTCACAACACCGAGCAGATAACACCAAAGTGACGTTAAATACCCTTATTATTTTTTTTAAAGGAAATATACACGCTCTATGTTACATAATATTGTATCATGAAAACAATACCCATGTATTTTTTGTCGCTCAAAAATACACCAGACTTCATTGTTTTAAAACAGATATCGTTCACAAAAGAGTTTAAATTGGTACCTATGTAATGTATGCAGTAATTCGTGACTCATTCATTTGACATTTGAAACTCGTGAAATTCGTGCCTAAAATTAGCACGCATTTTCTATTCGGTATTGTGCGCTATATGCGCATTTCACATTCCTTTTATCAAGCACTTTTTATTTAATCATTATTATTCTAACATAGCATTAATATCCTTTAAAGTCCGTTTACACAAAATATTAGGGTAAATAATCATTTATCAACTTTTTGCCCGGAATTCAAAAGCATTCGATAACATACATCATAAGATATCATTACCCTAGCTTAAACACAAAGTACATTAGTACGTCATTAATCCAATCAAGTCTCTAGAGCTACGGTTGCGAGATTTTAGTCAAGCTATCACTGTGCTATTGAACACAACATCATTAAAACATCCGGAGTTCCTCAGGGATGCCACTATGGACCAATACAATTTGAATTGATTAAAATGTCTTGCAAACATTACGCGAACACTAAATTGCGCCACTACTCCGTGTTTTTAATAAGTGAATCTTAACAATTACTATCTTAAATTTCAAATGCAAAATGCTTTCTTGCAAATTTTGTTTAAACAAAAAATATTGATACTTGAGAACAAATTAAATAATTCTAGCTTATCTAAAAAATACTAACTTGAGTGGAAGGTTCTGCTGGCGCAAGCGTAGTGAGCGTGAGCGTGCTGGGTCTCGTACCGTACGGTGTCCGCACAACCTGAAACATTAACAAAAATCACACGTCACTTTAACTTGAAAATTATCTTTCCAATTACAATTAATTAATTTTCGGATTATGCTTTCGATAAACGATGGAGTAACACAAATCCTAATCCAAGATTAGGTCAGCTCTAATTTCTAACATTGTACTAGGCGAGCATACCTGCGAGGTGGTGGGAGTGATTTGTATAGGCAGCGTACGCAACTTGGTGCTTAGGTTTAGAGTGCGGGGAGGAGACGTCTCCATTCGTGATACGGACCGCGGCGGCGACGCTGATATCTGAAATTGGGACAGTTTATTTACTTGACCTTGCAGGTTTAGAATTGTGTGTCAATAGTTTACGAAACAATATGATTTATCGATCGATTATTTATTTATATATCCTAATTAGAATTATAATGAGAAATACTTACACTTAAAGGTATTCCTAAAACTTGTCCATTCACAGGATCTTCTATAACGTTGTCTTCTGTGACGGCATCTAATAAAAACAAATGTCAACAACTTAAAAAAATATAATCTACGACCATGTGTTTGTCGACTATATAAAAAAAGTATAATTGCTTAAAAAAAAAATTTCATCTCTGTAAAACTCCTTGTATATTTTTTGAATTGTAAATCAATCAATAAATATTACAAAAAAATTGCATCGGAGCCAAATATTAAATAATCTCGACCAAATGTACCAGGCGCGCATAACAAGATAGGAGGTTAACGCACCAATACTCAGAGGGCGAACAGTTGTTCGGACCGCGATCTCTCTTTTCAAGGCGGAGAGCCTCTGTTGCGCCGCGATCTTCTCACGGGCCAGCCGTTCCATTTCGTGCTCACAATCGCGTTCCTTACGTCGTAGAACCTGCGGGCAAAATACCAGGATATCATAACTCAAGAGAAGTTAACTTTAAGCTTTAATTCAACAGTACGCACTGTTGTTCTTCAGCGCTAACATCCTATTCATAATTATAACTAGGTCATTACCTTGTTGTAAGTATACCTAATTATGAATTTATGATTGTTAATGCAAATTTTTCAGCTGTCATATAAGTTTTATCTGGGGATTAAATATGTCAGTTCGACAGTTTTTGTGTATGTACAAACAACACTTTTTATTCTTGAGATAAAAGTTTTCTGGCGATTGATAGATCGGTCCGTACTTATATAATATTTTTATATTACTTGAATAACTACTAACTTTAAAGGAGTTGAGAAAAACAATCACTCAAAGGCTGAATTTAACAGCAACAAGAGAATCCTAGTCAATTCCCAAAATTTACACCCTTTGAAAAAGTTTTTGCCTCACAAAATCGTTTAAGGAAAGTTGAAACAATTTGCAAATAGAAAAGAGGCCGTAGTTTTTAATTTAATTACGAAATCGCTCATTTAACCGACTATTGAGGTGTTTCCAAGAATCGTTCAGTACAAACAAAAGGCTAAGGAAAATAATATAACAAAAACACAGACTTCGAAATGAAGTGTAAGTACGTACTGCCATTTTAGCTTCACAGAATTTACCTGATACATCTAATTAAATCCGAGTTTAGTGTGACTTCAATCAATAATAATACGTCAGAAGTTGATTGCCAATACATATATTGAATGTAGAAAAGTACAGTTACCCATGAATAAACTAAAAATACAGCATGATGGCGTAAAAAGCTTGCCCTTGGCAACGTCATCAAGCACGATATACTTTTATAAGTAAGTATAGCGATTATGAATCAAGGGGATGCATACCTTGCGTAGATGCATAAATACTGCATGCATGAATAAAAGAGCATGGGTTAACTAGATTGAACCAGTATCATCTAGGTTTCTTGTGATAAACGCTCTCGTCTCAAATTGTGATCACTTTGCCCAGATACAACATTGGTGGTTAAAAGTATGACAACGAATGATTAATTCTAAATGAAAATTATTGATAATTATAGCTTTTCCAAGAAGACATGATTTGTGTAATTTAGCCATTTTTAGTTACAAAGTCAATTTAATCTAACCAGACTGAAAAGTAAAGACGTAATAATACCGAAAGAGACATTGCGCGACCTTTCAATTAAAATTATTTATTTATTTGTTGTCAAACACGTCAAGAACTTGAAAAAATATATGGATATTTAGTTATCATTTTGTAAAAATGATGATGATACTGCTCTAATATGATGTTACCTAATCGCCTAGTCATAAATAAACCAAACTTTCTGAACAAAATAGTGGAGCAGTAATTAATTAGTTTTTACTAAAATATTAGTTTGTAAGCAAATGTTTTGAACGGTTTAACGATGTTAATACAACAAATTGGGGAAGCGCGAAGGCCATCGACATTAGTTTCAAAGGCGTTGACTACCAGGAAAACAGAGCTGCAAAGAGTTATTAGATTGATACTAACCTGAATATACCTAATAGCGGAGCCGAGTATAGAAAGGTTGGAGGTCTTCTTGTCATCAGGCGTGGCGGGGAGCTGTCTCTTGAGGAGCTCGAAGCACTCCTTGAGGTGTGCCCGCCGGTTCTTCTCCAATTTGTTGTGCACCTCTCTAGTGCCGGCGCGGGGGGCACTGCCACTGCTGCCCCCACTGCCGCTGCCGTTGCTGCAACCGCTGCCACTGCCGTTACTGCTAACCGATGGTGGGGAAGGGACGGGGGGTGGCCTGTTGACAATGAATAATAAATTCGTGAATAGGTATAATTCCATGGTCATGGTCTTCACACATGGACACACATGGTCTTCACACGATCTGACCAAGATTTTGTCTGGACTTTAAAAGAGACTGTGACCTCTGAGTTTGTTTCGGCCTTTCTTCTCAGAGTAGTCAGATAGGAAACGCCGACCACATCTAGTTTAAAAAATATAATGACGTGTAAAAGTGTTTGTAAAAACCTACTTACAGAAATAAATCATTTATCATTATTTGACTATATAAGAGAGAATTTTCATCTTCTTCAACTTTACTCTGTCAGGCAACCTTTACGAAAACTGTTACGAGTGTCATTTGGTCTCGATTTTTCCATCATTCAAAATACGACGTTAAAACATGAAATCAAGTTCAAAGCCTTCGATTCGGATTCTCGCGATATCGTCACCTCGTCGTACGTAATAACAATCGTAACTTCATTTTGTTTGTATTTTATGTAACCATTTTACGCAATCTACTTAATCACTCATTTAAGGGGACTGACTACAGGACCTAAACGCAAAAAACGCAAGTTTTATAATCATCATTTCAGCCGAAACACGTCCACTGCTGGACATAGGCCTCCCCCAAAAGGGGGGGTTTGCCATAATCGCCATGCTTGGCAGGCGGGTTGGCAATCGCAGTATGGTATGGTGGTGGAATGCATAGAGAACGCTGCTGCCTATTCTCCGGTACGCCCCTTAGTCGCCTTTTACGACACCCACGGGAAGTATGGGGTGGTGGTATTCTTTAAGTCCGGCACCACACAGACAAGTTGTATAATGCCTAAAAGTATATGATCGACTACAGTAAACAAAATCAGAAAAATATATGATATTCTTCAGTGCTAGTTAGATAGTGTGTTGAAAACATAATACAACTAATTTGATACGATAGAAAAAAATCATGAAGTTACCTCTAAAAACTTTCTTTTTACAATGAAAACCATACAATACAATAATTCTGATTTTTTGTCAAATTATTCTACAAGCAACATACTAAAGCACTAGTGGTTTAATTTTTTAGTCCAATCAATAGATTTTTTGTAAATAGATAATTGCTTCATATTTTGCAATAAATTACCAGCGTTGTATCATCGCGCTTCTCTTTCTTTTCTATGCAGTCCGACAGTGACCGCGCTTTAGGTCATGTGTACCTAATCCCCTTCATGTGCGCAATACCTACTCTTGTTATTTTCATTTGCTTCATTCTTTGAGAGTCTAACTAGATAACATAACATCACGCCTATATTCCCCAAAGGGTTAGTCAGGAGGTGTACAGTCACGAGCACTAATATGTCAACACTTGGCAACTTTCAATTGCGATTTTTTTCGTAAAATAACGAATGCAACGTTGAAATACGACACTTTGCACAAACCTATGGGTTCGAACATACTTTGTTCGTAATAACATAAAATTTCATTCAAAACTGAAGGAGTAAATCGTCTTTGAATAAAGCCAAGTGTATACATATTTATGCTCGTGACTGTACCAACAGTACACCCACATTTCGCCAGTTATGTGTAAGTCCCATGCAATAGGGGGCGAACCTATTGAGATCAAACCCAGACTCCCGGTTGCTATTGAGAAATTCCAGATGGAAAAATCCAATAACACTTTACCCAGACCCGGGAATCAAACACAGCACCTCGTGCTCAACAGTAGCGCTTGCGACCACTGGACCAACGAGGCTGTCAAACTGTAACTAAATCATCATTCTCCTGTCCTTATCCTAATGTATTTGGGGTCGGCGCAACATGTCTTTTTCTTCTATACTTCTCTATTGGTCGTCATGTCGTTAATCACCCCCTTTCTAGCTAGATATCATCATTCACACAGTCCAACCATCGTTTCTTTGGTCTTCCCCTACCACCACCAACCTAACTAACTGTAACCAAATCTTCTTTGAGATTAAAAGTAGAATAATCCAATACGTTAAATTTACTAGATACCAGAAAATTTTATATCAAGTTTATATCATAACAGATAACAATTATATCTTCGGAAAGCATCGTCCATGATTCAGTAATGTCTATAATAATCTAACTAACTCCGCGAATAAGGAAACTAGACAACGTTAGCGCGTGGCATAGCTTTGTTGATAATTGCGCATTATTATGATTGGCATAGCCATAACTATGTCTGGATTATTCCATTATTTCATAATAGACAGTATTAATTAAATATAAAGGTAAACTTGGCGCGTCGCTTGTTCACATAATCTTTGAACGAAACGCCAGATTTTGCTATATGTGGAAAATTTTCAATTAGCATTTGGAATGTCTCTAAAGATACGAGAGACATAAAAAAACAGGATACCAATGAATAAGTTAT
This sequence comes from Mesoligia furuncula, assembly GCA_916614155.1. NCBI lineage: Eukaryota > Metazoa > Arthropoda > Insecta > Lepidoptera > Noctuidae > Mesoligia > Mesoligia furuncula. Next base: position 5,614,735 of record OU744810.1, read on the forward strand.
AATTGAATTCAGAAAAGGTCACTTTATATATCATTTTTTTTATAGAATCCAGTCCAAGTTTTTGCCCAACGGCCACCGACAAACACGTTGCGAGTTGAGAACGTTGTATTTCAAAAAATTCTCCTCGAATTTATAAACAAAAAATATATGCACAGGTTGTCATTGGCTAAAAATAAAAATGCTAACACAACACGTGTACCAATGATTATGACTGAACAATAAATCATTGTTCATTATTTTTTATTTCGCTACCGGATGCACCATGCAATATATATATTCATAGATCAGCAATATTTTCCTTAATTAATGAGACAAAAATAGATGTAAATGACTCGCTAAATGCTCCACAACCTTTATTTGAAAACACAGTCTCGTACAATCGTACCTTCGAATGAATGATGCATACAGATACTGATAGTGACAAGGACTTGTTCCCTGATGAATACAAAACCCTAGCTGATAGATTAGGTATTCAATTCATGGTTGATAATATCCAAACCTTGACAGCAATTGACTGAAAGATAAAAGCACCATACGCGCTAATACTAGGACAATATAACATTGCAAGGATAACACGCAAGGATGAAATTACAATTTCTATTAAGACCTGTTTACATTTTATTGTATTTATATGAGAACGTTCTAGGTCTGCTTTATTAATTCACCAGTGCATTGTAAACAACGCGAGCAAGTGTAAATACTAAGACATAGACCTACATTACCAGGTGTCCTCATTCTTTTTAATGAACTTGCTAACTGGACCGCTTGATGTAGTACCTACATTATAATAAATTGAATAAAACAGTTTTCCTCGATCGCTTTTTGTGTCAGTGCCGTATGTAATTTAATTTTTATCAAATCAATCATATGAATTCGAATTATTTCTATTACTGATTCCTCAGTCTTTTAGTAGATATCTGAAGCCTGATAAAGGATCTATTTTTAGAAACAGTTAGTTAGTGGCCTTTAGTTATTTCGATTCCGAAGTTCAACTTTGGTAATTGGAGAAAAAAATTCTTTAAATTTTTGAAGAGGCTTTTTCATTACACCCATTTCATGGGGGTACAAAAAATTTAATCTATTGGGTACCTTACTTATACATACTCCATAAAATTATCTATACATAATGATTGTCGCTAAACAAATTAGGACCCTCCTAATACTTTTGCAATTTATTTTTCTACTAGCTTTTACCAACTCCCACAAAAAGTTAAGTCATTAGATGTTGATGATGATAGCTTCATAATACTTACTACGGAAAATTTCGGACAAGTTGTGTTAGCGTTTAAAGTAAGTGATAATGAAATTATTGAAAATAAAAAATGATACCGATGAAAGAAGCGGTAAAATAATATGCCTAATTTAAAGTTATTTTTGTTCCAAAACTACAAGATCGTTTCAATACAAACCAAAATGATGTCAAAACGCAATATTTAAATTAAAAAAAAAACTTTCCTATAAGTTTTGGCGACAACAAAACAACGACCGCCACGCGTCGTGCGAATCTCCAGCTGTTTCAGACACCGCTGTTACTAGGAGAACATACCCATGACTGTTACTCGTCGTTCGCGGCCTGGAATGTTCTTGTGCGAAGTCGAGGAGGGGCGCGGGAGGAGCTGCGGTCGCCGCAGGGACCGGCTCGAGCGCAACGATGGCCGGTGCGGGCGGGCAGGGAGGCACAAGCACCGGCGACGTCGGCCGGACCACGCCGTTGATGCGCGGCGTCACCGGCAGCCCTGTCAGCACTCGCACCGACACGGGCGACTTCGGCTCCTCCTCTGTAAACAAAGGTGACACGTCAGAAGGAGCTATATAAATACGCAACTTACTACCTTGGACCGAATAATGATTATGAAAACTTGATCATCAGTCTACTAAGGTCCTATTAGAAATGAGCAGGCCATCCTAGGTCGGTCAACACTTGTCAAACCCGTGTCAACCGCTCGTCGACGGCTGCAGTCCGTGGCGGTAAACTACCAGGCGAACATATTCCGCTAGAGTTCAATACAGCCGTGTGAATGAAACAGCCACATCAGAGTGAATGAGACGGCATCATTCCAGTTTACTTTCAGATAGTAACGGTACGCGATAGTGAACTTTACGCACATGCAATAAAGTCCATAGTAGAGTAAAACTTAACATAATCAGTCACGCTGCAATGACGAGTGAGACGAAGGATCTGTCCGAGTGTAATGAAAGAGACGGAAGCGGGGGCGTGGTCTGACGATAAAATTACGTCAGCACATGTGGTTGCGCGCGTGCTTTTGGTTTGTTTGGCGTTAACAGTTGCCACGCCGAAAATCAGCTGCTCAGCGAGGTGCCAGAAAAAACAAGTCGCGTCGTAACCGGCCCGTAGAATGACTGGCGTCTGCTACTATGTACTAGATTGGGCGGGTTTGTCTTGTTGAGCGATGAGCCAAATATACGGGTTTTTAGAACTTGTTCGCGTAGGTAAAAAACGTAGGTATATTTTACAGATAAACCATTTATTATGTATCAATAACTTCGACGAAAGAGTATTAATAACAGATAGGCACTTAACACGGACGTTTATTATATCACGTCCAAGAGATATACAAAACAAAGTTGTTTTCGTTTAGCTAAAGCCATCTAGAATACGCAGTGTAGGTACCTACTGGAAAAATACTTTACGTAATGATGATACACAGTCTGAATGAAGAGCTGTGCTATTTATATTATTTTGTAAGACCTAGCTTTTTGCTTCTGCCGGCGGCTTTACGCTAATATACTCCAGTAACTCAGCCCAAACAACAAATTATTGACTCCTTATCTTACAGCAACTACGCATTACTACTTCGTATATTATTTCTTGCCACGAGTTCCCTGTATTATAAAATGTCGATTGGATGACTAATTATTGCGACCTGAGTAACGAGCACCGTCACCTTTTAGATTCTTTATATTAGTCATTATAAATATTATTGCTTCTTCCAATGCTTGAAACACTTCACTATCCAACACTCCATTCATGTTATTCATTAATTAAATTTGTATTCCATTTATGGATAATACAATGTGTAACGTTGCCTGCTATTGCAGAGAAACCATTTATAGTTATAATGTACGAGCTGCGTGTACAATAGAAAATATATACATAACGACATAAACGTAGGTAGTAGGTACCTCCTCAGATTGTGTGATCTTTGTCAACTTATTACTGTGAAGATATTTATAGAAATCTGCACACGTGTAATAGAAACTGGCCAAGTGCGAGTCGGACTCGCACACGAAGGGTTCCGTACCACAAGGCAAAAACGCCGAAAAAACACGTTGGTTGTATGGGACCCCTTAAATATTGATTTTATTCTGTTTTTATAGCGGTAACAGAAATACATCATCTGTGAAAATTTCAACTGTCTAGCTATCATGGTTCGTGAGATACAGCCTGGTGAGAGACAGACGGACAGTGGAGTCTTAGTAATAGGGTTCCGATTTTACCCCTTGGGTACGGAAACCTAAAAACGTCCCTTGCGACAGCTGACTACTGCTTTTCGGAAGAATGGGTGTCATCATGATTCTAATAAAACATTTCATCAGTGATTTAATAATTAAACCAAAATATAAAAACATAAAAGAGTTTCAACATAAAACCATTATGCATGATGTTAACAACATTCATCAACAAAGATGAGCAACAAAGTTTACTTCTATAATTAAACAAACTACACGAGCCTCGAGTTAAATAATAGGAAAACATAATAGGTGGGTGGTTATTGACCGTTTTATTAAATCGTATTCAATACGAATTAGAATTGTTCAAGCGTGTCCTAGACGTGGCCTAGGATTTTGCACTCGTGACTTTGACAAACATCCCGACTTTGTAGTGCTGCCTTCAGTGAATAAACGTATATCAATATTAGGCTTCTACTGACGGCTACACCGTAACGTAAATAAGAGGTCTGATATCACCACTCGACTTAAAATCCAAATGGCAAACGTTTAAATCAAAATGTATAGTGAAGTCAAATGCCTTAGACAAATCTCCCACTATGTTTAGTCTTTCTTTGAAAACAGGATCAGTTTATTGGAATATCCAACTCAGAATCTACGTTTTCAGTTTAAACAATATTAAATCGTTTAGACAGATATTATTATATCTAAGTTGATATACTTTGAACATACATACAGTGTAGATGTAGCACGATAAACCTGGGGTTTTACAAATATTAACATCGTTCTAATGAATATTCAGTTCAGTAATTTACTATTTTTGAATGAACAAGATCTTGGCACTCTTTACGCAGCATAATTATAAGCTCAACATGTGATGACGTTTCATCATCCATCAGATACAATCAACAGAATATGGACCGGTAACAAAAATATACATATCGTCAATCCGGATCCACAATCATCAAAATTTAAGAGAATAGCGAGAATTGTGAACTTATGGATAACGTCAACGATAACAATCAGAGAGCAAAACTGCCAAAACTAAATATTGTAGCACATTTATCCATAAAGGGAGGATTCTCAGAGGTGGGTGGAGTAATGCTGCCAATAATGACCATGATGATTTATCCAAAGAAGAATTTAGCAAAAGACGAGCATCCCCTCCCGTTTCTCCGTTCGTTCCTCAGAAACAATTGTAAATTCTATCCAGACTTTAAAAGTGTATTTGTATCACTAGTCTTGATATATCCGTAACGAACTCCACTTTTTGACCCCTTTAATTTTAGGTGCCGAACCAGGTTATAAGAGGTCCATTTGACTAAATATTCTTACGACTTGTATTCACCTTTATTTTTTCTTGCCCAACAATTATTAGTAGTACAATATATGTATTTTAGACTATGTATATGTGACGTCTTTTGCAAAATTGTCATATCTTATCAATGGGATCTCTATAAACGACTATTTTTACTTATAACAATTGAACATTCTTCATGATAAATTGTTTATCATATCTAGTAAAGCCCCCATTTTAAATCTGAAACATAATTCTTGCAGTACAAAATGACAATGACCAAAGATTTGGAAAATATATACATAATACCGATATACGTATACGGAATTACACTATAAATATTGAGTAGAAATCACTTACACGACTATTGAACTTGAAAATTTCAATACTTTGAGCAAAATAGCATTATATTATTCAGTATTCTGGTAGAAACTGACTACATTGCATTAGAATCAGAGAACAAAAAGTTGAAAACAATATTTTATGTGGTGTGAATTTATTTATTCATTCACGTCAAACAATGATTTCAATACAGTGAGGAAATAAAATTATAATTGTCGAAATCAACAACCTCGCTCAACACTCGAATATCTTTGTGACGTAAAAGGTAGGTTTTACCTTTGATAGTAGAAGAATATAATATTTTGTACATCGATAAAATAAACACACATTGACATGCTGTCCAGTGATCGAATTAAAAAAATTATGTAGGCTTATTGGCCGTCAATTGCAGGTAGTACCAGGGTAGAATGAACGCGTAGGTGGTGGCCGGGAAGGGCAACAGTATCGTGCGTCATTAGCCTTCTAGCAACCACACAGGGGGTTGTTATGTAGCTGAGATTCGCCCTTTGGAACCTTTGAAGACTGGACGGGAAAGCAAGTTTGTAGCCGTGAAATGTGTCATGAATGAGATGACGTAAATACCACAAAATTATTATGTTATTATGTTTAGTTCGAGTAATAACGATACTTTGCGCAAAGGTGCTTTCAATATAGCGTACATTTAAGTCAGTTCATAACATCGGCATTGTTTTAATCAATTGCCTGGTCTTAATTTTCTTATCAATCCTCAAAGTATGTAGGTAGCTAGTTAAGTAGGTTGAAGTTTGAATTCGGTTAACTACACTGCAGCGTAATATTTATAAGAAACATGACTAAGTACGGTCGAACAAGCTATTTGGTATACAGGCAAAATATTTATCTTTCCACTACACTGCCAATATTTAGTTTTATTTTATTGTGCGTTATAACTTTTCAGCATATGGCATCCTTAATAGAGTGGTGTAAAAGAATTAACTACTCAGCACACCCACATCATTGTTTAAAAGTAGTTGCATGTTAGCTGCCTGTATACCAAATAGCTTGTTAGACCGTACTTGTAATAATAATGTGTTTGCGTTGATATACACAATATACATACTTTCAAATGTTAAATTCGCTTTAAAACATTAGGAAGAACTTCGTAAATTTTTTTAACGGCAAAGATTCAAAGGCTTAACTTTAATCCAAATAAAAAAAGTAACTCATATGTCTCATCAAATTCATAGCGAAAACATTTCCATACAAGCCAAATTAATCCACAGGTATTACTACTACGCTAAAAGAAACAAAACACCTCTTGTTGAATTATGCTCGCCTGGTACAATTGCGCATGGCGGGCGCGCGCCTACAAGCAACAAACACGCAAACACCGACCATCTCCCACGACGCGGACACCCACACGTGCAAGTGAAACTGTGATTCCAGACACTAGTGAACCGGTATCGATGCTATGTGCATCTGTTGCTGATCTGAGACCGGTATTTAAAATACCAGCACCAAATAGGCGTTGGTTGTATGCAGAATGTGGCTTGCAAAACGGTGATCAATTTCAGCAAAGCTACTTTAATCTTTCGCGTCAGTTAGAAACGCTTGCGTGGTCTTATGTTTCGTCACGCGAATTGTTGACGAGCTTACCTTAAATTTTAACCTAACCTAACTTTCTAACCTAACCTTACTAAGACTCTTTTTCAAAAAGCGGTTGTTTTTTAAATCCTGCTTGTCAATTAGGTACCTACTGTGAACTAACTAACAGTCATCAAAGATGGTGAAATCTCGAACTTAAACGAGCTGAAATTACTGTGAACCTAGAATATGTTTCATCAATTATTTCAAAGATTGGTCGTTTGAGCCAGAATGTTACAAAATTTGTTTCAAAATTGTAATACCTATATGAAATCAGCACGTGTCTCTTGAGTACCGACATTATGTAAGTGGTCAGGGGCTCATTTCCCGTGTTCAGAAAATCATCAAAAACATAAATAAAAGTGCGAATTAAAAGTTGTAACTTGGATTTCATTCTTACGGCTTTTAAACTGTTTTGAGTAACTTCGGAATAATGCTTGAATGATCTCTTGAGTCGGATCGGTGGATTTCGCAGTCACAAAAATCTTTTTGTTTTAAAAGTTAGAAAACGAGGTCTGGTTAACTCACCAAGACCATAAATCATAAAATTTTGCGTTCCAGATACTTATTGCGATTTGACCTATGTACCTAATGTCACATTATGGACTCGACCGAGATTTTCCTTACGGTCCCGTTTTATAATTTGTGGATCCATATACCTAGTTGTAGTTCTGAGCATGACAATGAAAACAAGTTTTGAGTAACAGGACCTATACAGGTATTCCTTTCATATTATATCCTTATCCGATATCTTTATCCTTTGTTTGCTAAGGATCGAACATGTAGATAGCAAGAAAGAAAATGCAAGTACCCGACTATATCTGAAATTTTATTGGAAACCCAACTTCAAGAGAAAAATGTTATCTCTAAACCGAAGGTAGTTATCACGATGTACCCGGGTGTTTACCCATTTAGACATAGTACTTATGTGTGAGTACGTAGGTATAAGTAGATAAGGTTTGCGACCGAACAAAAGCGTTACGTGTAATAAATTGAATATAGAGTAGTGAGAGGGCCACTAGTTCAGTTAGGAGGGAGTGCAGAGGGGGCTGCGGCGGGAGCCTCCGGGTCTGGAAGTGATAAGCGGGGCGGTGGGCCAGCGCAGGGGGAGGGCAGGTCTCGCAGGGGGAATGAGGTGTGCTCGGCATCGGCACGTGACAAGCCGTCACGCGGCACGAACTCACCCGAACGCATCGCCGGCCGCTGCAACACGCTCTCGAGTAGGAGGGGGGTAGGATAGTATACAATCTACCTACTGGCACATACATGCCGACACCTTGCCTCCAAGCTCCAAGTACACCGGACTGGGACAATAAAATTAACTCTGCCGCTCCGGCAAGTTATTAACATGCATAGCACTACTCGTTTCTAAGGTTCTGACTCATTTCAAATCATAAGGATTTTCCGAGAAATAAAATCCTAAGGGATATGCGTGTACCCTTTGTAAGCAATAAACATGATAATAATAGTACTGAAAATAATCGTATAAGGATCAAAGGACCAATGCTTTAGACATCAGCGAACATTAATAGCTAGCGTGTCATAAACTGAACAAAGTGTTACAATTTCGGGGTGTGATATGTTTTATCTCAATGTCAATAACCTCGCCAATACGCGGCGGCTCGCTCCACATTTTTACAACGCTTCATTACGCGACAATCGCACGACAAGTGTAGCACACTCGACAACAATTAGATTTGCCTTGGCAATCTCAACTGGGTATTACCAGGATAATGACGAATCCGTAATACTCTATGAGCACGTTTAACTGCGAGCTGCGTGTTAAAAAGTAACATAGAATACCTCATTTCAATCATCTCCTTAGCATTACGTCATCGCCAGAATAACAAAATGCAGAGCTTTATTCAATAAACCATTAACAGTAGAGGTCACCCCGTAATGAAGTTAGTTCTAGAACAAAGATAGGTAGCGTTAAGCGCGTGTCTCGTCGACGATAAAGTTTGCGTACAGCGAATACAGATGACCACAATATAGGCGTTATTGCAAAACACAAAGAGCACACAATCTAATGAAATGATACTCTTTACGCGCGTGTGACGTGCGGACCAGAGCTAACCGTATTGAAAGAGTGAAACAAAAGAAACCCCGATAAGATAATGTTTATGAAAACAAATATGGTTACGATGAGGTTATGGACAGAATAACAATACTGAAACATGGCTTCATTATCACAAGGTGGGAAACAACAAGAAGCCTTAAAACGAAAAGTAACGAAAACATCAAGTGTAGTAACGTTTATTTATTTACTTGTGGAAAATGCTAGAAGTTGTATTAAGGATTTTGGTGTGAACTGGTGAAGCCTTGACACAAAGCGCGGTGGCAGTGGTGTCTGCATATACTTGTTAAGTAGTTAATCTCATAAAACTATGTAATTATGTCTGTTACGCAACCGTGCGCCGCCGACGTCACGCTGACACACGCCGGCCATCTTATTGGATTACGACTTTCATTGTGTGCGACATCCGCCCGTTATTACGTAAAATATTGTCATTATTTTCCTCTATCATTATTGGCTTGTAGCAGAGATATACGTTGTTATTGTGTCTGCCTCAAGTTGTTTACTACAATTCTTAGAAAGATCAATAATTCTCATCAACATCAACCAAAAAATTTAACGCGTTGTGGTTTTAATATGAACTCATAAAAAATTGAGAATTAATATTCATTGAAGCTGCTCAATCTTCTTATCTGTTAACATATTCAAACTATTCGACCGTTGAAAAATATCGCGAGGTATGCAATGCGTCATTCGACTACACTATCATTCCGGTTGAATGAGGTAAAAACTGCAACCCTTAAAAATACGATAAAGTATCAGGTACTTCGTAATGTCCTACATTGAATCTCGCAGTTATTTCAACAACTTCTACGACTTCTTTTATAGATAGTAACGACTGATACAAGTTGTTTGGATTCTGAAATGTTATTAACAGCACTACCTTTTGCATATTCAACTCAAAATTTGCCGTCTTCAGCTCGAAGGATCAACTTTTTTACCAATGTAAGCACATGAAAAGGTGCAAGGCCATGTTAGGATGCTGACGGTTGTCTCGTCCCAATAATAAAACAGGCATAATAGCAGACTCGAGGAAAATATTTTATAGAGGTCACGAAGGAAAGCGAGTTTCAAGCACGCACGTATATACAAGACCGACATATGGACACAACATCATATACGCTCCGATATTTACGACCTTGGGAAGAAGAACGCCTTGACGGCAACACGCTGACTCCTACTACGCACGCAATATCTACCTCGGTGTTTTGGTTTGTGACTTCTCTTCCTCGTACGTTATGCTGCCCTGATACAATACCGTTTGTAATATACCCTTTAGAGTTAATTAAGATCATTTTTAAGACATTCAATGAAACTAGTTTCTAATTGTTTGTTGTTCTACTAATAATTTTCGTTGTTTCTTTCAATCAATGTTATATCTGGCCAAAATTACGAGTATATTTGTTTTTTCACAATGTGTTTACCACCGATAATAACTTGACTATGAGCAATTTAAAAAACAACGAGTAAGGTCACTTTTGTATTCCAACAAACGCTTACATGAAGCAAAATGCAAACGTTGTGAACAAAAAAGGAGTAAAGAATAATTTTGCTACGTAACAATGATATTCTAATAAACAGATATGTTATACACTTACAAAACAACAGAAAGAAGTGTTCCGCGCCGAGAGGCAGCACACATACACACTTTTCATTCATTTTACATTTCACTACAAGTAAAAAGGATAGAAAAAAGATAGCTTGATAAAACCAATAAGAAAAAAAGTGACAGCTAGATGTTGTCAATTGCGCGTGAATGTAAACAAACATTATTCGGGCTACCAATCACCGCACGCTGGCATCATAGACTAACAAATTAACTAGGCAGAAAGTATAAACCGCGTGTACAGAATCTGTAGTCGGGATTTGTGCCTATGCAACGAATAAACACTTTTAAAAGGTAGGTAGGTGAAAAATAAAACACGTTTTAAAAAGAAAGAAATACAATTGTAAAAATAATCATACACCTTCGAAAAGATTTAATTTTAATCTCAATGGTAGGTTTATTTTAACACTATCTGTGACATACTATGGTAACGATAAGCTATTAATATTTTCTTTTCCTACATATTATGACATGTTTAATTTATAATTAAATATATCAAACAAAATTATAAAGAAAAGTTATTAAAAGGGAAACTAGAACTCTGCTGTAAAGATGACTTTACTGCCTAATATTCGCATCTGTACTTTTATTCTATGTCCTGAGTGCTCGCATCCTTGTCGTTCTTACGACAAAAAATGTATTTTCCATCTCTTTCTTTTTCCTAACCTCCAAATATCAGAATATTAGGAAAATAATTGAAATATATTAATAAATCGAAGTATATTGTGTATTTTCGTGTGGTATGAGATCCCTTGTGTTTTATTAACTTTGGTATCATAATTGGTACACTTTCTAAATACACAAGATGGCATTTTGGATGGTAATTACGTAGCTGCGCGCACCGTCTCACTCGTAGACGTGCGTGACACAGACTAAAGGCAATACATCCCAATTAGGACGTTTTCTAGTCTTCACAATTTGCGCGCTCATAACATATCTGTTACTAAAATATCATTGCTACGTAACCAACGATTGAATGTAAGCAATCATTGTTTGCGATTTTCTTTTACTACAAGCTCAGCTCTGAGCAGCTTAGTTCAAAACAATGTAGTAGTAATAGTTCTAGGTCATAGCTTAGCTTCCTAAGGGCAATGCAAAGCAAAATATACGAGTGATCCGTTTTCAAACGCACAATGTTTTCTCCTATGTGCCAAGAGTATCTTGAACCACAAATAATCTTTACTAAAACATACATTGTATTTTACACCATTTGATAATATAGCAGAGTAAGTACCTTATTCAAATGAAAGGAATATCTATCTAAAGAGATGTAAATTCAGATAACAGTAACAATGGCAAGGGTTACTACGCAGAATTTAATAAAATAACAGCTACTGATCAAAATAGATTTGATGAAGACACTTTTAGAGAAATCAAAATAGTTCTTGAAGAACGTTCAAAGGGTGACTAAAGTCAACGGTGAAAATAAGAATATTAAATATAATTATGAAGGAGCAACGAATAAAATAATTATTGACAACGCTTATTGTAATAAAGTTACATAAATATGCGTATTAGTCGTGCTCTTGGATTCTGTTGAGCAAAAACAAGACGAGGTTATGCGGCAAGGTCAAATAATGCACTCGTGTGGACAATTCGACCTTTTGGATCACTTTCAAATATCATTTTACAATTGAATTGTTGTCATTTCAGCTGCTCTGAAGAGTTTCAGGAGAAGCCTTTAATGTTTTTTTGCGTTCAAGAACAATCATGTCAAATATTTGGATTATCGATAGCTACAAGTTGATGTGTTTTCGGTTTCTCAAAATAGTAAGAAAGTCAAACTTATATTGGAAGGAATTCATTCACCTAATAAATATTTTGATTACTTTCCATACAGAGAATTTTATATTACCAAAAAATATGACCACGACATGTGACGATGGCCTCCAAATTGCAAAAGTTATATCTAATAAAAAAACAAGAAGTTTTATGAGAAAGTAGTAGTAGGATCGCTATAGCATAACTCACCTAGATACTCTTTAATCCACTTCTTCTTAGGGGGTGGTCGGATTAGAGCGTCTTTGACTTCTTCTTTGACAGGGCTCGGTACGAAGTTCTGGCTCGTGGAGGGCCTTTCAACTTCGGGGACTCGAGAAGCAGCGACCAACGATGTGATCATTTGTTGCTGCGGGAACCCATAGCCGTTGATGGCATGCCCGTGTGCTTGGAGCTGCTTGTATGCTTTGAGCGTTATTGGTATCGGCTCGACGATGCTGCCGAATTCTGTTTCCCTGGTGTTGATCGCGATGGTGTGGAGCGTGTCGGCGTAATACTCCCCGGGAGCTGCCATCGCGCCGAACAGTTCTGGCTGCACGCGACTTCTCCGGTAACCGGCAGTGCCCAGTTTCGCTTCGGTGGTTTCCATAAGTATACCCATTCTACAATGGACCACTATATTAACTAACTACGACTACTAGTCCTCATTGTCATAGACTCACTTGCGTCCTATTCATTTTTAAGTTCAATAATTGTACAAGTCTCTTGATTACTTTTGTTTTTATATTTTTCACTTATTCTTTTCTTGAATTCTGCAGATTTTCTGAAGAAACCAAAGAAAAACTTTTACGATACGGTACGTTTACGAGGTTTGAAAGGATTGTCAAAGTCAATTGACGTTCAGAGCGTATTGTTGTAAGTTTGTGAAACGATTAAGAAATCCGCGGGCTTTATACAAAAAGTAAAGTGACTTAAAACGTGGGGCTTCTTTGAAGAGTTCTGTCGTAGGGTAATCGTTTACGCAACGAGTTTATTGAAAAAAGAAAAGTGAAAAACTTCTCCGTTGTGATTTTAAGTTTATCCAAATGCTTTTGGATTTTGAAAAGAAAGTCGTTCCAAAATTTTCCAAGTGCGTACTTTGTCTTAATCACAAAGAGTTCCTTTTACTGCTCATTTACCTGGTCCAGATTATTTTCATTTCCTAAACTTCAACGATACTCTATTTCTCTGAGGCGTATGAAAAATTTTGCCATACAATGACGAAAAACTAGAAAAATCTCACTTTAAAATTAGGGCAACCTTGCATTTTAGGAAATACCAAGTGAAATCAATAGACTCAAGTCCTACGCGGAATGAAGTTCGCAAGAATGAGATGGCGCATGCATGAGCAAGCCAAGGTGCTAGTTAGAATGGGTGTTGTAAGTGCGAGCGACCTAGGTGCTGCCGGCGGCAGCGGAGCGCACGGCAGCGACGCGGCACTCAACAAGTGTGGGGAGGGCGTCGAACGCATGGCACGACCCGCCGGGCACGTGCATTCGCCGCGCCCTCCCCGCACCCCGCGCGCGCCTGCCACCGACAGACATTGACAGCTAGTTGTACCTCCTTCCACATCATGCGGCCCTGGTACTGCGGCCGACCGAATTGGCAGACATAGTGGATTTTCCATCGGCAAACAAAAGAACGTGCCGAAATGTGTTTCGGTGCGTCGACAAATACAAATGAAAAGTTCGTTTTTGTACGGATGTAACAAAATTGAGTTTGTAAAATGTGTATTGGAATGGATGCTTTTATTTTTTTAATTATGACTGACTACATCAAATATTATGTAGGCGTGTTAGCGTATTTTCCGCTATGTATTCAATAAAGCCATGTCTAATAAGATTAAGCCAAAGATGTAGATAAGAAATGTTGAAAGGATGTTTTCATCACTGAAACTTTTAAAAAGCGCATCGAATAGTGTTTTTGGCTAGATAACGCAGACCAAGACTTAATGGAAGGAAGCCTAGAGGCGCAGAACCATTAGATTAGAGCGAGCGTGACGAAATAAAGAAAAGCGAACAGGTGTTGGACTATTCGTTAAATGAAGTGGAAAACGTTATCGGTTTGGCCACAACCATAGGTGTACATGTACACGTGCCACGAAAGCATACTGTTATCGTGGAAAAGCAATAACAAACGAGCGTTTATACAACAACAAACGCCGCTTCAGAAAAGTCTAGATCATGAAAAGTTGATGGGGATCCCCCACCAGCTTTTCATGATCTAGTCTTAGATAATTTCGTGTTTTTAACTCAAACCATTTCAGATAAGAGTAAATGTTCCATTTGAAATTAATTCAGAGCTAGAAAAAAATATACTATCAAAATAAAGTTGAATGATAAAGTTATTTCTAAATGACTTATAAACGTCAGAACTGAACCAGGATATCGTGAACAAGACGTTGGTCAATAATAAATTCCCCGACAATTTCCAGTAAGGGCTCAGTCATAGCGAGGCGTACGTAAGCGAACGTACACGCGCGGGTTATATAAGCGAATACAAACGACACGTGTCCGTGTTTATATTATGTAACTACACTTAGGCACCTACCGGCGCAATGCGAGCTATAGATGCCTAATATATGACATGTGTACTACTATTTCTATTAGCCGGGCTAGTGCTATGCCATGATTGGATTGCAGATTGGTGAAACATCCTAACAAATATTATAAATGCGAAAGTAAGTTTGTTTGTTTGTTTGTTACCTTTTCACGCCTAAACCACTGAACCGATCATCCTGAAATTTTGCATATACGCTGTCAGGTATACAGAACCGGACATAGGGTACCTTTTATCCCGAAAAAAGTGATTTCCCAAGGAAAGCAACAATAACGTGGTGCCACGTGTCTTTCGAACGGGGTCGACACTTATGCGGGTAAAACCGCGGAGCGCTGCTAGTTTTTCTATAATTTGATCTTGGAGCCCTTCATGCTGACTAGGTAAAACTACACTATTATGGTAATTCCCATGAATCTTAGGTTGTAGAGATCTGTCGACATATTGTATATCTGTCATTTGAGGTTTATATTATTTAACATTGGCGCTATCTAGTTGTCAATAATATCTTCAAGATGATTCATGTTTTCATAGAAGTTTATTTTGGTATGGAATTCAAGTCTTCTATCGCTGAACTCAAGAATACTATTCTCTGAATTCTATAAACGTTATTAGCTATTGTTAAGTTTCTATAGATCAAGACATAAAAGCATATACGAGGTAAATTCGTAAATAATCAACGCATTAAATGACGTCACGATCGTCTCACCGATAACAGAGTCCGCGATAAATGCCTGATGCTGTATTATAAATACAGAGAAAAACAAACAACTTACAACAACTCTTAAAATAAAGAGCGAAGAAGATTAAAATAGAGCTGCCCTACCTCAATTCTACTGATTTTATAGAAACTAATCAAAGGCTATAAAAGCAAGGCGTCAGCAAAGATGTGGAATTGCAATCTGACATATTATAGGACAGACGTTTTGACAAGCGTGCATTTTTCATAAATTGCGCAACTAGTAACAGATTATTACTTGCGTAATATTAATAAAAATGAATATTTCAACTAGGTAAATACCGTTCCCATCACGACTGAAGACTCTCAGTTTGTTATTAATATATTCATAACGATCTGAGAGTCTTCATCACAAATATGAAAGAATATGAAAGCGTAGTATTTGTATTAGTGGAATAAACAAAGGAAATCTGCTCCTGAAGCTTGTTTGTATGTTCAGCAAATATGTGCTCTTTCATTAACATTATTGGTTCAATACATTTTCTTCTTATCGGGTAATCAGATTGCTGCTAAACTTTCTTATTGATCCCATTAACTTGTAATTGTAACATTATTAGTTTCCGAGTTCTGCGATATTGACTGCGTCGTTTTGATTGAATGACGACTCTTCATATTGATCGACATAAAAACTTATATAACGGGCCAGCCTAGAATAATATTTTCTGGAAAGAGATTTATAATATTTTTGTTTACAAAGACTATATTATTAGGGGCGTCCTCAATGCCGTCTTCTTGGCGTCTATACATCAACTCATTAGCTATCACGGTTATTGCTGTTGCTCGTAAATCCGGGAATCTAATCTCATCCGATACAACAACTTTATTGTTTTTTAACGTGTCATTTATTCATGGCAATCAAAACATTAACAAAGCAGAAATCCTTGTTTCATAAATAACATCTCGTAAAGAGCGAGCCGTCAAAAATATTAGCACCATGCATCGTGTCGTAAGAAAACGCCCTTTGAAGGAAAACGTTGCTCCAAAATTTTCGCAAACTGTTACGATTGTTATAAAATATATTGGGTGTAAGACAATAATGGAAGATCGAAAGGACTCGACAGTATACTCGAAAACAAATGTAAGCACGATGACCCAATTCTGAATGAATGACAACTGCAAGACTTCGCAATTATTTAGGGTTAATAAGAATTGGACATAACAATACAACGTTAATATCTACCATCAAGTTTTTCACACCGGGCGGACAATTTATGAATGCAATTCAATAACATTAGACATGGACGAAGTCTCAATGACATACGTTTTTTCGAGACAATCACTGAGCAACGTGAGCCTGAGCAAGCCTCCTGATTCTTGCCAAGTATTGACCAAAATGTAATTTGTGAAGTTTTGAATTATCCAGAAAATATATCGAGGTGCTCGATCATACTTATAGCACGTAGCGATAAAGATACCATTGTAATATCCATATCGGCAATATTGTTACTACGTTACGTAAGGAATTATTACAATAAGTTACAGTCAACTACACACATTACTAATCATCGCATCGTTACCAAGATAGTGCCTATAAGAATTCAGTTTGTATGATGGTGGATAGAATATTTGCCTGAATCTGACTTCTCAAGTAAGCGCCCACGTCTGAAGTTTGGATGACATTCTGGAAAGCTGTCCAGTCAGGAATTGATAGTACGATCTAGCTTAGCTCCGAACGTCAATTGCATAAATCCAAGATCATGCCGGTTGAGCGCCAGGGTGAGATGAGACAGCGCGAGTTTGCTTGCGCCGGGCGCTGGGCGCCAGGCGCTGGGCGATGGCCAGTGCGGCCGGCAGGGGGTCGCGCGAACACTTGCTAATTGCCGCCAGTGGGCTGCAGCGCTCGTGGTGGCACGTGGGGCGCGGCGCGGGCAGGTGCCGCCGACCTCGCGCTATCTCGTCTCGCCGTTCGAGGTCGCGATGATAACGCACGCTATTTTCAACTCGACGTCGTCAGCTCGACGAGCGTGTTCGTGACCGTCGCAAACGCAGCCGCGAAATCACTAAAGACTCCCGAAACGGAAGCGCGACCGGTGGTAAACTGCAAGCGCGACGTCGCGGACGGTGCGATTCACTCGAGTAGAGTCAGCGTCATGTCGCGATAGCGGGTCATCAGACTAGACAGCGACAGGCGAGGCGCGGAGCCGACCGCCGCCGACGCAATCCGCTCGACGACTGAGTGGCCGCTGCGGACCGCGGACCGGCTCCGTCTCGAGGCGGAGAGGCGGGAGGTGCGCGACCTCCGGGGCCCCGCGCCGCGGGCCGCGAGTGAAACCGACGGCGAACGAAATCGCGAGGGGGAGGGCTGCGGGGGGCGCGCACGCGGTCGAGCGCAACGCTCACCGCTGCACCGCTCTCAACTTTACATAACGCTGCATGGACGGCGCGCGACGCATTCGCTTGTCGCCCGCGAAAAGAGGTCGCCCCGACGGCCGCGCCGCGGGACACCTACAGAATTTAAACAACTTTGCGGCGATCGGCCGTAGGTGATGAAACAGCGGCGGCATTAGCACGCAGATGACGTGTTCCGAGGAGTTAGTCGGTCGGCGTCGGAGTCACTGAACCTCGTCGCCGACGAATAAGGTGAATGGAACATTGCAACCGAATCGAGCGACGCAACTGTGCGAACTAACGTAGGAGTCGGCAGTCGTGTAGCGGCTGCGACGCGCCGCTCCTTATGCACGAGCCACAATGGCGAATAGCTTTCTAATGATACGTGGCCGACGCAGCCAGCATTGTCAGACATCCCCTTTACACACATACTTTAGCAGAAAACTACAACCTTACAAGTTTGACCCAGAATGAATGAAGCTAGAATTACTGTAAATTCAGGACAGTTATAGCATCCGGCTCGAAGGACGAGTTATATCGAACATGTCATCAACTGTTCGTGGTTAAACGAACTGAAACTAGAGAGCACGGAGTTTTAACGTAAAGGCAATAATATGATACGAAGCAGTACGTACGCGTTACTATGTAAATTAAGTAAAGCTTACGTCAGAAGTACTAAACTTCATAATAGGATTTCTCCAAGTTTACGACAGATCGTTCAGTATTTGGTGTTACGTCGGCGCGGGGCGCGATTGTCACGTGTTATCTTGGTTCCACGTACCCATGCTTATGTTTATTTATCTTACATTCGAGCCACAGTCTAGCAATCGACGATCACGCCAAGGATAGTCGAACACATATAAGCGCTGCGGAACCCAGAACCCTGATCAGTTTGCGGAAGCGGAAAAAACAAGTTAAACCTTTTTACTGCAGACGTGAACTGTTAAATCTCTTGCGGAAGTGATTGATGGGGCAGACAAACAAGTTATTGGATTGGATTAGACTCGGAGTTGAATTCAAAACAAAACCTAAGTTCAAGATTGCTTAGGTTACGAGGAAAAATTTTCCTCAACAAAATTTACACGAGCTTAAGGTCCTTTTCCTAGAAACACCCATTGCTTAGAGACAGTCTTGCAAATTCGTACCAAACAAAGCCTTTATGCATCTTCCTAGGCAAACAAGCCATAAAAGATTCCACAAGTTGAAGCGCTCCTCGCGCGACGGTGCGGACATTATTTGGAGTGCAACTCACAGGAACGCATAAGTGGCACGGGTGCAGGTTCCGAGTTCCGATAAGGTGGCAGGTAGGGGGAGGGACGCGCATGCGTGCGGCGGCTGACCTTGGTGCGGTGCAGCGTGCAGCCTGGCCCGGCACCGCCGCACTCCCCCCCACGCCTCCCCGGAGGCCCTCCCCGCACCCCGCGCCCGGGGAACACCACGCCGCACAAATACCTCCCTCGTTCTTCTTATATCTTTTGCAACCACACCTGCCGGTTTAGCAGGTTGTTGCGATGCGACCTAGCACCGTGCCTAGATTCTATTTCTGGAAGCTAGAGTCCGCATTAAATCAAGTGCTCCAAGTATCAAGCCACCAATGAATTGAATAATGAAAAATATAACAACGGCAGGTAGTCTCTCACGCGTCAATCGACGAGCTGCAAAAACTGACCTAATGTATGCTGATGTCAATTCACAAGCTGTCTTCAAAATTAAAGACGACCCGTCTGTTTAAGTTGGCAACATGCAATTAGCACCAGTGAACATTCTTGTAGCACAGAAAAAAGAAAGAACTTGTATTTGAACAATCAATAACAACATTAATGACACTAACGACATGTTAGTCGAAGTGGAAACACTGGGAAAGGGGGGATCCACCCGCCGGATGTCGAGATATGAGCCGTCTGCGTCGTGCGAAAGCTCCCTGATTTATGCAATTGATTTTGCCGATAAGCAGAGCATACAATATCAATTTTCAGAGGCCCAAAACGTATAAATAGAAAAGATACATATTATAGCAAATGAACGGAGACAAGACACGAATTGATTAATGATTCGTATAAATCAAGTGGCAGATTAGTTTTTGCGCGATACTCTGTCAAAGAGGACAGCAAAAAGATGGTTTATATCGTTTAAATATTGTGCGTCTCATCGTCTCTAGCAAATTATTAAATTCCAACTCCTAAATACCACAGGCGAGAACGTTGTTACATTTCTAATGATATCACCTACATGTATTCTAAATTATTGGAAATTTAAAAAAGTTACGGTATTTTCCTGAAGTTACCGTTGTCCAATTCTAAAACATCTCTCTCTATTCAGTTTCCTGGCTACATATTAACAAGTCTAATGAGCATTTATCAGGGAACGTTCAGAAAAGCGGGCATTGAATCTGTGAAAGATTTTATTCAATCGGTTTAGTCGAAGTCTTTCATTTATTTGAGCGAATAATGCGATAGGTACTAAGTATTCAAACGTGAAGACATTTCCACGGGTAGAGGCACTCAGATTATCTTATCGGCTTTCAGCAAGTAGAAACACAGGCAGTCGTTTGTGTGACTAATGTCTGCAACGGCGTGCGTCGCAGCGCGTCGCAGCGCGACGTTTCCTCCGAAGTTCAATATACTACGCCTCGAACGTACGCGTCCTCACAGACCAGTCGCAGATGGCGAGGTCACGCGATCCCTTTCACCATTCTGCTCGCCCGGTACCGTCGCGGCGTCGACCTTACACGAGCCTTGATGATACGATTGTTTGCCGCGCCTACTTAACCGCCAGTACCGAGGGGCCCACTAATTAGAAGCGGCGTAAAAGTATTATTACGAACAGTAGAATTTCGTCGACCAACCGTGACTTCATTGCAGACACGCTAGATTTGGCTACAGCGTTTTATATTTGATATAATACGCAGCTTCTGTAGTTCTGCAAGATATTAAAAAAGTTACTGGCATAAGCAATCTCAGATTGGTGGATTGAAAGGCATTTAGAACGTTACTCGTTGGACTGCGCTCGTTTAAAGGTGTGAAAACTTCGGCTTTGTGCATCTCGCTCATGAATACAATACTTGTTCAGTCAACGTGAATTGCAACAGATTTTTTACTCTCTCTTCCGTTGAATGCAGACAATTACTGCAATAAAAACTAGGGACCTTTCTTTTGGTGACATTACTGTAACATTATATTACATAACACAAAGGTACGCGATAAGTGTCTATTACATGACGGAATAGATTACAAAAATGTTAGTAGTGGCAGTTCGAAACCTAATGATGCAATGAATCGCCCATACCAATCGCTGGAAACTATATGAGGAGCGTGCTCACTCATAAACGTTAAGTCGCAATAAACAGAACTGATATAAAACAATACATATTAATAGCATGACGGATAATGTAAATGCGTGTGGAAATTAAAACGAAAGGGTCGACTTGTGAAAGGAAAGTCAAACACCCAAACTAGCGTCACAGTGGCGTCATTAGAATAATGTCAGAGTGTGAAGCTTTGATTTTAGATAGGGTACCGTGATTTGCCACCAGTCACGTCGCCGGTTGAACGGTACTAAAGCCATTCGACTATACATAGGTATTGGCTAGCGGCATCCAATGATAAGTGTCGGGCAAACATGATAACGCAGTTTGCAGACCAGCAGCGTGTTACCGACTTTGTGTTGTATTGTAACTCAACTGAACTTCTTTTCGGACTCCCTGGTCAACGTTTATTAGTTTCTGAATTACTTTGTTGTTATAGCATTTGTTATTTGGTTTTTATAAGCAGAAAAGAAGGTACTGGAGATTTTATTTTAACTTTCTTCCAGGACCTATTTTTATGATATTTTTCATCTCTGTCAAAGCGCAATATTTTTTCCTCAGATAAAAGTTATCCGATTATTGAAAAATCTGCTCTAAGTAAGGTAACAGAATTGTCATTTTTGCTCATCTAGTTTGATATCTGCTATGGACACAATAGTTTCTAGTAGAAAAAGCTTCATGTTTGGTATATCTCTTTAATATACTTAGATCTGCAGGGTAATTGCGGAACACACTATTAGTAGCAATGGGTTTCATTTTGACAGTTGAACAACATCCATTGCGTCATTTACGTTGTTGATCCAACACATTTTTCGAACATAAGGAGCAATAGATTAGCAATATGCTTCAAAATTATTCCAATTGATAGTAATAGTGTGTTACGCAATTAGGGTGCTGGCCCACATTTCAATCTGACTTGATGGGTCTTAACTTTACTACGGTATCTAAATAGAACTTTTAAGAAAGTACTAGAAACTTTCCTCTACTTTAATTATTTAATAACATTAATTCTTATTCAGTTTCTACTTCTAGTTATTTTCTAGAAAAAGGCTGACGTCACATATTTTTAAGAGGGCAAACATTTTGATTACGATAATCCAGTACATTCTGCATTCTTCTTCTTCTTTCAGTACATTTCTTTATAGGATTTTGTTTCCTCCGTTTGATTGCTATGAAAATATGACTAAAGTCATATACCTTATAATTCATTGTGATTTTAGGGTCTTTCTTCATTTACTTTTATAGGTCTTGCAATAAACGCCAGACCATTAGTCTACTTTCATTTCAAATCATTTCCAGGCGGCAATTCCAAGATTTTATAGTGTCTACTAAAATGTCTTCAGCATCTTTTGGTGAGTAAATTGTAGATTCTATTTTCGACATCTCATCTATATGACCAGAATTGTAATAAACCTCTTTTTAGTATAATATAAACTTTTTACGATCAATTAGGATTTGTGACCCTATTTCCGACGCAGCGTAGTTATGCATTCATGATTTTTGCTTCACATTACAAAGAAAGTATTGCGGAAGCCAACGCAACATGTTGCTAAGTAAGGATACAAAAGATTATTGTAGCATACAGCATAGCATTGTTTTGATGTTTTTTAATCTTGTTTCGCAATATGGCAATTAACTGATAAGATAATTGTTTGTTTACAAAATGGTATTAACGTTTTTTCCAGCAGATATAAATTGTTTGCTGTGTTGGCAAAAGGGACTTTGAAATCGATGCTGGCAGATGCTGCCTCAAAGCTGCAAAGTTTGACTCAAAACAATTTCGATCAGAACGTGGCAAATGTTGGAGCAGTTCATTTAGCGCAGACGGGGGGGCGTTTACCACCACACCAGGTTCGATAATTCACAATAAGACAATGCGTTCATCGAGTAGTAAGAACAATAGACGTCTATGAAGTAGATACTAACGCACGCACCGTTACGCAACCGTGCCTTGTGCCAGTTTTTCTTGAGGTAAACATTCGAAAACCTATGTGGCTACACACTTTGAGAGGATGTGGAGTTAAAATTACTTTAAAATGCATATAGTGAAGCGCATTGGCCGTGCCTTGCGCTGCGTGTGCACACGTCGCACCCCCCTCCCCCCTCCACCCGCGGCACACGCGTCGATCAGCTGACCGAACTCTCGAGCGCCCCCTGCCTGCCTCGTCCAAAGCAATGCGTCATGCGTAATGTTGACTAACTCGCTCCACGTATACATTGCACAGACCGCTTACCTACCACCCACTCCCACTAGGAAAATACGTAATGACGGATTGTTTTGTACGTGTGGCTTTTTCAAACTTGTTTTTGTATGCGCGAATAAAAACATTTGTGAGTGCGATACACTCGTACGATATTAGGAACATAACACGACAGATAACGGCAGGCATCGGAGTATCGTAAACGAAAAAAGGCAGTAATCGTAAAATGAGGTGGACGTGCGGTGCGTGGCGGCCGACGTGTAAATTTCAGGCTTCCTTTGTTTACGTGGGGCGAGGTCGCCGGGAGCGCGTGGAGCCGGCTGGGGGGGGGGGGGCTGCGTGCTGTTCAAGGTCAAGAGCGGCGGGCGTCGGCTCGCTGCACCGGCGCGCCGGCGACTGGCCGCCGGCGGGCGCGCGGCCAGGCGCTGGGCGCGCGGGACACTGTCGCTACTCACCGGCCTGGAGGCGCCGCTCCTGCAGCTCGATGAAGCGCGCCGCCTCGAGCAGCGTGTCGAGGAGGCTCATGTCGGAGCGGCACGGCCGCGCGCGGTACAAGCGCGCCCGCTGTCACGCCGCGACTGGCCACGCGCGCCGCGCGCCGCTCACGTGGCCGGCCCGCGCCCGCCAATGGGCGCGCGGCGCGCGGGCCACGTGACGCGCGCGCGCGACCAATGGGAGCGCGGCCCGCGGGAGCCGCGCGGGGCGTGCGCGATCGATGCCATTGCAGCGATCGAATGCATGCCCCCGCCCGCCAGCCGGTGACGCGGCACACTCTAGCTTTGTTTATCTAATACTTTTCCTGTGTATTCCTCCGATTCCTCGCTGGTTCCTGATAAAAAATTGATCTGAACGTTATTTGTTACAAGTAACGTACCTAGTGGCTGCATTGCTGCGTCGCAATCTAGAGCGCTCTCCCAGTCGCACGTGCGTATCTCCGACCGACTTTCACTTCCTCGGTAATCGCGGACTTTACAAGTTGTTAGATTTAGGTTCATTGAATTTTTATGAACAATCTTTTCACACTAAGATTCTCTCAGACTTTTAAGAAGAACGTAGTTTTTTTTTAACTTTGACAACGTTTTTTTAAATGTTGAACAAGGTGCAACAATTAAGTGTAGTCGGAAGGGACGGAACTTATTCATTCACTAATTCGGCTAACAAAGGCTATTTTGTTAAAGGTGAAATGAACTCTATCCTGTTAGCTCTGGATCCAAAACGGTCCCCATAAAAGTTAGTGAGTTGTAAACAAGCGCACAATTACATGCCTTGCGCGAGTAGTTACGTTGAGGGGAAAGGGGGGACATTATTGCAACGGCAAAGGAAAATGTTCGTCACTTTTTGGAACAAATCCAGGAAAGACTGATGTATTTTTATAACACGCATTATATCAATTATGTGATGTGTGATAAGCAGTATGTTTATCTTGTCCATGAGTTAAAATAAATTTGAATACATAATAAACAAATAGATAGTTTTGTCATACTTAGATAATGGCGCCGATTTTTCAAATTAAGATACTCCACAGACAACTTTAGACGAGATTAAAAAATTGGCTATTAAAAATACGTCAATTTACGTCAGGCGCTGACTAATTTGACAGGACTAAACTAATGTTTATCTTCTGTCCTTTTCTTAATGAAATAGAAAGAAAAAGATGCCTGAACTTAAATTTAGTTTAGTTTGTGAACAACAGAATCGGCCCCATTGGTAGCATCAGAACAGTTACCATACCTACTAGTTTTCATAGCAATATTTTAATCAGTATAATTATAATTTTTAAGATACTCAGAACTTAGTCAAAGCAGGATGATGTTTGAGGGGAAGTACAAAACTTCATGACACATAGTTTTAAATAAATTTATTCTTCTATAAGTGATAACATGTATTGTGATAGCTAATTGAGAAGCTGTCTTAGATGTGGAACATCTACTCATCACAGAATAACATTCTTATTCCACGAACGAAGTTTACAGAAAACTATACTTAATAATAAATAGCTGTCGTAAGGAAAAGGAATAAATTCCTTTGAATGAAAAAGTACAATGTTTAAATTAAAAATTCGCTAGAGAAGCCTGTGTTTACATATTTCGGAAATTCTATTTTTTTTTCTAATAGAGGATATTTTATTCAGTACAAAAAATATATATTTAATTTCTAATAGCTAGAATCAGTTACATTAAATATTATATAAAAAGATCGAAACTATATTTGGGATTATGTCGGATCTTATAATATAAATATGATGACTATAGGCGACTAAAGGCGATACAAATACAATTAATAATAAAATAATAGTAATTTTATTTCTCTCAAAAAGGTACAATTTTGATTCGTAGCAGCAAGTTACATTTTTCAGTTTATCCTTTGTGAGAGCTGGGTTCTATACTGGGTTCGGGTCCTGTATGACAGATCTCCAGGCTCACAGTCACACCCATAAAATACAATAATATGAGACTTACATAATATAAATATATACAGATAGAGAAGTAGGTACCTATTATATGTAATTAAAATATAACATTCCAGTTAAGGAGATAATAAGTTGTATCCTCTTTGGACCGACATAGAAAAAATTGTCGATTGATTACAAAAAATAAAACGAGTTTCTTTGTTTTCTAGTTTTTTAGATACGAACGTCCATTTTATGCTTATGACATGACAAACATGTCTGAAGGTGAAGAGGTGAACTAAATTATATAAATATCAAAGTTTATTTGTAAAATTATTAAGTATATTTGTCTTTTATATCAAGTGTATTTTTATAGTTCATTTTGTGACTAAGGGCCTATTTCAACAAACTTTTTACCTAGAATATGTCTTAACAAGAGAATAAATTTTGAATTTTTGACAGTTTTTCCATACTAGAACTGTCAGACGTCAATTTTATTCCACGAATAAAAGATAAAAGACTTTGGGCTGGTTTTTCAATCGACAGATATTTTTATTCGTGGAATATAATTGACGTTGACAGTTTTTGTATGGAAGAACTGTCAAAAATTTAAAATTATTCCTCCGATAAAATTATGGCGTTGGAAAAATCAGCCCTGCCCTTTGTGAAATCCGCCCTAAAGTCAACTTTCTTGTCACAATATAGAAATGTCGCGATAATATATAAAGGCAAATAAATGGCAAGAAATGTGGACATATAAGTCTTGTATATAATTAAATACATAGTTTTGTAACAGGGTGTAGCTTTCATTCGAGTGTTGTATGTAAAGTATGAAGGTATTAGTTCGAAGATTCTAATGTGAGAACTATGCATCAAAACTATGTATTTTTTGTAAAATACCAAACATAAATAACCCGGCCTTCGTACCGCCTCAGAAATAAGAACGAATGCATGAGAAAAATAATATTTATCGTGAATTTTTCCATGTTTTTTTTCTCGTCCAAAAAATCTAAGATCTTAAAAATCGGTACAGCCGTCTTTGAGTTATAAATTTTGTAACTAACTCGACTTCGTTTTATTTATTTATGATATATATCCTTCATAAATTGTTTTAATAAAATATCTCCATGATTTGGTCAAATATTTTCATCACACATTATTTCGTCAGTATTCCTTATGTAACTATCGTCAAAATTCAATTTGAAACTAAACGTTATTAAACAAGGGAACGCCCGTACTAATTTTGCCTTAATTCTTACTAACACACCAAAACACTTGCAAATTAAATATATTACAACGATATAAATTCTTGCACCAAGAACTCAGAAGGCACCTTTTTGTGATATTTTAATAGATACTGTCTCTGTGTCGCCAAAACTTAAAGACACAATATTGCTAAAATCATTTCGTACGTACTACTTAGTACCCCAACGCTATAGGTCTGATCATGATCACATCTTCACTATTGTTAAAAAAGACAACCTGCAGAACTAATTTGTTCAATACAATATTTTAACAGGACTTCAATAATACTAAATTATTTCTAATGTGGACCTTAAAATAGTGAGAAATAAACGGCTAACACAAGAAATAACATGAAAATTCGTCATCACAGCAAAGATTATTGCTATACATTTCATTCTTGTACTATATTTAATTTCGAAATGTAATTTACACTATTTTATTGTTGACTACGACGTACAGTCAACTGCAGCCATTCATTAATACAGGTAGACAATTGAACTAGTGTACCGATGTAGATACTACTCACTGTAACTACAACTAACCTACATCACTCGTTGAAACGTGGCTTCCGGCTTGTTGAGGTGGCCGGAGATCACGTCTTCGAAAATTCTGCTACCCTGGTACGTGAAGAGCTCCTGGAGAAAACAAACAACCATTTTCTTTAGAAAATAGACACTGTATACAAGGTGTTTTTTATATTCCATAACTCTAGGGTATGAATGAAACTAAATCAAAGAATAAACTGGCATATGAATTATTTTTCAATATTTTTTTTTTGTTCCCATTTTGCATACAAAATAATTCGACAAAGGCACGATTATTAATGTAAAACACCCTTACAATATGACAATGTCGCATTTTCTTAGCTTTACATATTGCAGCATTAACAAATCCTGCATTATTTTTTTGTCATCAATCCTTCTTGGAGTTGATATTCAACCTCATTTTTTTAATGTATTAACCAAACCAGAAATGTCTATCTATTTAATTTTTTTTAATTATGAATCGTTGATACGTCAGATGTCTTTTTTCATGCTATCATGGTTCTCTTGATAAAAAACTGGTGACGAGTTCAGATATTTTTCTTGGAAAATAACGCCCTGTTACCTGTTTAATTTGTTATTGTTATACATTGAAATTGTGTTTAATTTTCCCTGGATTCAAGGTACGTATTTTACTATTTTTTCCTTCTGGGTTATTTATTGCTTTTCATGTCCCTGTTCGGGCGCCATTTTGTAGCGAAAATAGAAGGAAGGAAACACTTTTCGCTATTAAATACGTATCATGCTCGGATTTTTTTTTTAAAGAAAATTATACGTATTTAATAGCGAAAAGTGTTTCCTTCCTTCTATTTTCGCTACAATATGAATGATTGGTTTGAATGAAAATTAATTGCTCGTATTTGTCTAAGACACTTGGATACATGATGATCACTGAAATTATGCATTTTTGGACCACATATTCTAAGGACTTTTTGTATTATTTTTACTTATAGAATACTAGCAGCGCCCCGCGGTTTCCCTCGCATAAGTTTCGATCCCGTGGGAATATCGGGATAAAAACTACCCTATGTCCTTTCCCAGGACTCAAACTATCTCTATACCAAATTTCATCTAAATCGGTTCAGCGGTTTAAGCGTGAAGAGGTAACAGACAGACAGACTTTCGCATTTATAATATTAGTGTGGATAACCCGTTTTTCAAAAAAAAAAACACGTTTTAAGAAGTGTGAAATATTTACATGAAATGATGAAATACATTATGGATTGTTCTTCCTTCCTGCTTTTATATAAGACTAGCTGCGCCGTCGCCGATGTCGATCCCGTGGGAATAGCCTATATGTTAATCCAGGGTGTCAGCTACCTCCATACAAAATTTTATCAAAATTGGTCCAGCCATATGAGCGTGAGGAATTAACATTCATAACACACGACATACATGACATAACACGAGTGTGTGTTATGTTTTTTATTAATTATTCAATTACAAAAAATCTATTGTTTGGACTAAAAAATTAAAACACTAGTATTTAAGTATGTTGCGTGTAGAATAATCTCACGAAAAATCAGAATGATTGTATAAAAAAAGTTTTTAGAGGTATCTTATGATTGTTTTTCTATCGTATCAAATTAGTTGTATTATGTTTTCAACACACCATCTACCTAGCATACATCCTGAAGAATATCATATATTTTTCTGATTATGTTTACTGTAGTCGATCAAATACTTTTATTGTTTCGAATACTTGCGTTTTTTGCGTTTAGGTTCTGTAAGCCCCTTAAGTGCGGGTTTAGGTCACACGAACTATAAAATAGTATACGATATATGTGACTTAAGTAGTATATTAATGAACGGCGTTTAGCACCCTCGCTACGTATCGTAGTGTACCCATTTCATGCCTCTAGACCCAGCAGTTTAGGCTGTGCGTTGTCCGTCAGTAAATAAATGAATCCGACCAAAAACATTTTCATTTAAAATGTTGCCAAGACGAGACCACAAATATGGCTCGCACTGTCATAAGATATCAGAAGGCCAATTCTACTAATTTAAAATGTTCACAATCTAGTCTCAGTCTCATCTCGGCGACAAACAAATGTCAAAAACTTGTCAAAATGTAGGGAAATTAAAGGTAATTTTGACAGATTGAGACTGAGATCTGACTGTGAACGCTCTTGAAATTACGAGAATTGCCGCTCGATCTTCTTCTTCTTCTTCTTTTTTTTTTATATAACTTGGTTTTTATTTTTTATTTTAATGTGTTTAGTTTAGTTTGTGATCTTCCTGTACGAGTCGCAATAAATACTTTTTCTTTCTTTCCTTCTTTCTTTATCTCACGTGGAGCCAAGCTTCTAAATCTACAAGCCCTACGATTTATTTTCGAGGTAGCGCCTTAAGTAGATGGGACAAGATTTGTGGGCATAGAGAATTGTAGGATGGCCGGATCACAAAAACCTTGACCAACCTATAGTTGTCTATGTCAAGGTCAAGAGATATTTTTTTGAAAGTTGTACTTGAGCAACAGCGAATAAGGTGTGGGAAGTGGTAACCTTAAAACTCTAATGGAGCTCATGTTGTTCAACACGACCGCAAGCTTTATCATCGATTCCCAAAAACATATATTTTATTTTACGATTTATGTATACATACATATACAGGGTTATTGGTAAAACATTAACAACCTCTTAAAAGGTAATTGTACTCATCATTATGAACAACTTTTACTATGGGACCAAAGCTGAAATCGCGAAAAAAAATCAGCTGTTTCATACAAAAGTGCAATACCTACTTGACCAAAATGTATGAAACAGCTAATTTTTTTTCGTGATTCAGTGTTGGTCCCATACTGAAAGTTGTTCATATTCATGGGTAGAACACCATGTAAAAATTTTGGACCGGTAAAAAAGTCACCTGTATAGTAATATAGCGGTATCTCCCTCTCAGTTTAAAACATTTATGTAAGAAAGAAAATACGTTTATTTGCGGTAAACATGGCGCAATAAAGAACATAAACAAAAAAAATAAGAAAGGGTTGGGGGAAACATGCGTACAAAAAAAAAAATCTGCTGTTACCTACATTTTGACGAGTTATGCGAACATAAATGCAGGAAACAGCTGATTTTGTTTTCGAGATTTCAGGTTTGGTCCCTTAGTAAAAGTTGTTCATAATGATGAGTGCAATCTCCCACTTCGATTTGTCGCATGTTTTCAATTTCACCCTGTATGTCTGGGGTCCTTACATACCCCTTTAGCTAGCTAACATGAAGAAACTCACCAATATACCAGGATCGCAGCAACAGCAAGGATGTCTCCCGACATAGCGGTCGGGGCGGCTATCGGCTGAGGTTGCTGACGTACAGGCTCTTCAGTTCGGTCTTCGGCGTGTTCTCGAACAGAGCGGCACGGTTCTGACCTTCGCCCTTCTTGACCCAATGCCCGTAGACGCGGAAAGCACATCCGTCTATCACCTGGAATTGACGACATAGAATATGTGTGAGAGAACTATGACAAAACTTAACAACATATATATAAATTGTAAACAGGCGGGGCAACTGAATGAGGCACAGTAGAATAACCCCTTTCGATGCTTTTTGTATATTTTTCGCTGAATAACATAAAAGTTCTAAAGGGATTGGTTAGCAACCCGCTGGTGGTAGCAACAGTATTAGTTTAGGGCCGCGTCAACGAGCACCAACACTACAGGGTTATTGGTAAATCATTAACAACCCCTTAAGAGGTCATTGTACTCATCATTATGAACAAATTATACTATGGGACTATACCTCAACGCGAAAAAAAAAATCAGCGTTCCCTACATTTTGACGAGTTATACGAACATAAATGTAGGGAACAGCTTTCGCAATTTCAGGTTTGGTCCCATAGTAAAAGCTTATGAGATTGTTAATGTTTTACCGATAACTCTGTATACCAACACCATCGCCATCTTGAGTAGGTTTAATTTCCTGCGTGAAATGGGAATAACTGTATACTGCTAAAAAATAATTAATGTAATTGGCGGAGGCCAATATACCAAGGGGTATAGTGTTATCCAGTTACTGGGAGGTCAGATAGGTGGGCGCTCCATATATTCAGCTGCATTCGATGTAGAGTGGCAGCCAACCCCAACATAAAAGAAGAAAAGGCCAAGTAGATGATGTTGTTGATGACCAAAAAGATCCAATTATATTATTATACGTATTACGCGCCAGTGTTTGTAACTTATGTCAAATACAAAAAAAATATTTATCTAATAGCGTCATTGTCATGATATTTTTCTACTTCACTTTTGACATTGGCAGAATGGTCGACATCGGCTTTGCTTGCCACATTATGAAATAGAATCGTCATGATTTTTTGTAAATGTCGTTAATGCTATAACAATGTCGGCAGTTGATCTTCGGTGTATATACTTCAATTGGCGCTTATCACGCCTTCGTCTTCGCTGGCTTTGTCTTGTCTGCTGAGGACGATAATCTGAGGCCTGAGGTTATGTTTATATCAATTTAATATCCCCAAGTCTAATTTATGTCTTACCATTACATATTTTGATACTCTATTGTAGCATTCAAATCCATATATTCATTCTCTGAAACGGAAAGCCTGTATGTGATACTAAAAATACATGGGTTTCTGCCAATCTCCTTTGGTTGTACTATATACCTATGGTACAACCAAAGGAGATACACCACCTCTGGGCTCTGCCGAACCTTGCGGGGAATACAGGCGTGATGATATGTTGAAGAATAGGTAAGTTTTCGTGTACCTTCCGCAGCACGCGCATGGTGTAGGGGTCCCGCAGCGCGTCGCCCAGCGGCAGCGCGCGCGTGGCGCTGTGCGGCAGGCGGCGCAGGCGCACGGCCGCGCGCACCGCCACCAGCGCCACGCGCAGCTTGGCGCGCGCGTTGAAGCCGCCGCTCTTTATGGCCTAGAGGTTGTGGATCGTGTTAGTAGTGACTAGGAGTTCATGGGACGTTGGTACCTTCAATACCAGAAGGCGTCCAAACCCTCGGCTTTACCTGAATATGAGATACCAGGAAACAGTTCTGAGACTATGGGCTCAAAACTGTGTGTTTTAACCACCTTGATGATGATAGATTAGCTTCTTTATTGTATTCCAATAAAGCAGGCTGGTTTTACCATCGTTCCACCGTGAACAACCGCTCATCAGCCTGAATAGCCCAAATGTTTTCCACAGCCAATGTTGGACACCATTATTTAAATTGACAGACACAGGAAAGAAAAAAGAGTTCAGACTCAAAAAACAAAGTGATACTGCTGGAAATAAAGAAAATAGGTGAGGGATAATACAGTAACGAAGTAACAACAAAGCACAAAAAGTCATGCAAACATGCAAAAAAAATGAGGCCAAATAAGCAGTAATTTGAGTATGTTTGTGTCTATGCGAGTGTATGTAAAAGTGTGTGAGTGTATGTAAAAGTATGCGAGTGCATGTAAAAGTGTGCGAGTTCTGCGAGTGTTTGAGGTACCCCAAGCTTTGGTACCCAAAGGTTCACCAAACAAATTCCCTTTGAACATGTACAAAGAAAGTTTAATGACAAAAACATTAAGATGCCCCCATGTTAATGCTCTGGAAACTAATCTAAGGGACCGGTTTTAGTAATTTGGTAAAAAAGTAATTAACTAAGAACATCATTATAGTTCAAACAAAACGTTGCAACAATTAATAGATATGACGAGAATTGCAAATTATATTACTTTGTAGAATAACATTATTTGGACTACTTCGGTTCTTGGAACTGATAGGGTATTTAAGTCACCCGTTCGTTATTATAACAATTCTCGAAATAATATCATATTTCACTAGAAACAAGATAGTAGATAAGGAGAAATATTTACACCACACACAAAAATGGTTTGTTATCTTCGAAAAGGGCGTAAAATTATGAAAATACAACGTCAAGCATGCCATTTTCCCCAAAATAAATATTAAATCAGAACATGAATTCCATATCGACATCCCGTCATAACTATTACTACCCACTGTTATAAATTAGTCACAATGACATTACCATCGCCAACTGGTCGATCCTAGACATCCGGCGGCTGCAACTGGACAAGGATTTCTTGAGCGGCATCAGGTCTTGATCCCATAACTACCAGAGACGCAGAAATATGTACCACTTGTATTGTGTTTTAACATAATCGCTTTGAGTTATGTGCTCCTAGTTACAATGCTCCAGAAACTGGGAATATTAATCAAGGAATTTCTATGTTGATTCGTTTTTTTAATCGATTTGTATTAAATAATCGAGTCTATTTTTCGGATACTTGACTAGGAACACATAAAAGAAGCAAAACAAAAGAATAAAGCTCTACAGTGCGTCATGCACTGTTTTAGTGCATATAGAAGTCAATGTTTATAACGAAAATTATTAACATCTGCTGTACTTATTTCCGATGTTCTATTAGTCAAATAAGCTGTTTGAAAATAGCAGTAAAGCAAAAGAAATCAGAAGCGAAATAGTCGATAATACGTCGCAAAATCGACAAAATAAAAGGAAAATTCTAAGGCCCGCTCCGCCACAAATCACTTTAGCGCTAAACGAATTTAAAACATAGTCCTGTTTCTGTCAATCATTTGAAATTGACAGAGACAGAGCGCTGTTTTATACCGTCTTATTACAAAACGAGTTCTAACTGTAGACCTAGCCCAAACCTTCGAGACCGTTACTGTATTTTGAACTTTATTCCGACAACATAAAATTCTCAATGCAAAATTTACAACATAGACGGGTTTAACGTCAGTTTTTCGAAAATAACTTTATAAGTGTCGCAATAAAGTACGAAATTCAAAAATGGGTTGATGGTTTAAACCTGGGTCTAAAGATAAACTTTGTTGTAATAAGGCCGATAGTGTTTAGTGCTAAGCGCATTTAGTGATTTGTGATGCAAACCGGAAAAATACGCGCGAAGCCTTTAAAATAAAATAAAAAAATCAGTACACCGAATTGCAAACTACCAGGATAACATAAACTGAAACAGCACTCACCATAGTGTTGAAGAAGGGATGATTGAGCGCCTGGATAATGTCAAGCCTTTCGCTTGGCTCCACCACAAGGAGCCGCCGAATTAGATCTTTTGGGTCGTCTGTAATGCGGTTGAGAAACATTTCAAACTTTTGAGTAATGGTGGAGTTTCTTGCCCATTCATTCTTCTCCATACGAAACTACCTTTTGGAAGGCGCGACTAGAATCAATTATATTTTAATGTAAATTTAAAGTCTCTTTTATGCGCCTATCACACTAATATTATAAAGGCGAAAGTTTGTGAGTGTGTGTGTGTGTGTTTATATGTTTGTTACTTCTTCACGCTCAAACGGCTGGATTAATTTTGATAAAATTTTTTACGGAGGTAGCTGACACCCTGGATTAACATATAGGCTACTTTTTATCCCAATATTACACATTTACGCGGGTGAAACCGCGGAGCGCAGCTAGTTTCAAATAAATGCTTTGACTTTAACTTTTTTAGTTACTAATTGTTATTTTGTAATCAAATTAGGCTGGGATATGGGGGAATTTCAAATCATAGGGTGAACTGGATATTGCGTTTGAATCTCAAAACAATTGTTTTGTTAGCGATCGGGCTCTTAACAGTACAAGACAACAAAATCATATAATATTCACAAAAAAGATATAGATAACTAAAATATTTCGAACTCTCTTGGCCATGTTTCAAGTTTTCGCATTAAGGGTAGCTTAATAATATCGCGTAGTAAATATAATATAATAATCCTTATATCGGTCGCGTTTACGTCAAAAATGGCGCTAACTATCGTCAAACAAAAAAAAACGTTGTTTCAAACTACAATTACAAAATTATGGCCTTGACGTACGTCAAATAATAACCAATTCGTAATCGTTATTATTTGACGTACGTATGTTACGTTAACCAACTGTTTGAAACAACCGGCCCTAAGAAACGCTATTTGAGCGCCAAGTAGTTTGATTAGCTTGCACTCCACTTGGTCATCATCAGCCTATAATGTTCCCACTGCTGGGACACAGGCCTCCTCTCGGTGAGAGGGAGTGGGCCGTAATCCACCACGCGGGCCCAGTGCGGATGTGCAGATGTCACATATCTTCGAATTTTTGGTTCTAGGACATGCCGGTTTCCTCACGATGTTTTCCTTCACCGTTTTGAGAGCTCGAAATTAAACTTTATTTCAAAAGCAATACGGTCATTATCATGTTAGCATCAGCTGAAGTTACCTGAGATATCCGCCCATTCAGGACTGGTAAAGGAATATTTTCCCTCCATAATATTTCGCAGCATCACCATTTGCTTACGATGCCAGAATGGAGGACAGCCGACCAGTCTGTAAACACAAACAATAAAAACATTAAATTAAATCGTTTTCAAAAGATGATAAATAAGTTCAAGACCCTGTCTAAGCCAAAATAAGATAGGTGAAAAACTTTTTTAAATAACCTCTGAGACTTCAAAAAGTTTAGGAACCGTGTAATAACGTAGGATAATAGATACTGGTTCCGATTCCCTTGTTTACAAACTAAACTAAATTTAAGTTCAGTGCATCTTTTGATTTCCATTTCATTAAGAAAAGGACAGAAGATAAATTTTAGTTTAGTCCTGTCAAATTAATTAGCCCCTGTAAAAATTTTGATTATGGTTGTGTGAGAAAGTCTCTACTTATATAAAACTACTAGCTGAGCCTGCGGTTTCACCCGGGTAAATGTCGATGCCGTGGGAACATCGGGATAAAAAGCCTATATGTTAATCCAGGGTGTCAACTACCTCCATACAAAATTTTATCAAAAATTTTCCAGTCGTTTGAGCGTGAAGAAGTAACAAACATACACTCATAAACTTTCGCCTTTATAATATTAGTGTGATGTCAGTTTCTAACCAACCAGACAAAATTAAACGGTATTCAAAAAAATTAACTTACAACGTAAACATGATGACTCCACACGCCCATCTGAAATGATAAAACAAATTCCTGTTAATAAATTGTATTAGTAAACAAAACACAGTGTCAGGGAGTATCGGAGAAGTGGACGCCCAGAGGTATCGTCCTCGATTGACGAGTTGTCATGAGTTCGAACCCAGACAGGCACCTTACTGTGTGTATTTAATTTCATCACCACTGCTCTTAAAGTGGTGAAGGAAAACATTGTGAGGAAACCGGCATGACCTACCCATAGAAAGAAAAAAAAAAGAAAAATTGTTTATTCTGCACAAACAAAACACACATTACAAATAAAAGACAAAATATAGACACAACGTATTCAAAAGCCTCGTACTCCAGCATATAAAATGTTGACAATTTTGTCTATTGCTTGATGCCAGGGCCAGGGACCATAGACAACACACATTAATGACCAAAAAATTCTAAGACATTGACATCCACCAACCCTCACGCGGGGGCACCGCGTGGTGGATTATGGCCCACTCCCTCTCACAGAGGAGGCCTGTGAGCCAGCAGTGGGAACATTGTAGGCTGATTATGGTTATGCTTATATCAGCGTATTAGAAATAACTTCTAAGAATAACCATACTGAAGGAAACTAGTCAGGTAAACTAAACAATAATAAAGGTTGACTGGTAGAAAATGCCTCAGACATTAAGTCTGCCTTTGTACAGTATTTCTTTTACTTGTGCATAAAGTTTTAATAAACAAGAATCTTGTTTCTCACAAAAGTTAAAACAAAAGAAAATTAATAGATAGCGGAACCACCATTTCGGTATGATTTAAATCTCGTAATATAGGTACGCTAGTATAGAAGGCGAATAAATAAACATCAAAATTCAATTAAAATAAATATTTTGTAAGTATACAAGGTGTAATTATTAAAAAAAAAAACCCGACTGCCCATTTGAATTTGAAAATATAATAAAAATGGTATGGGTCCCGCCTGCTTCCAACTTTTATTTAATTTAAAATGGGCTTGTTTTTAGCTTTTCAGTTTTTTTATCTTAAGTTTTTTACCGCAGTTCGGTTTTTTTTTAACTTTTAAAAAACCTAATGATATGTGCGCTTTGTTTTATCTGCGAAGATGGTGCTCGTTCTTGTTACAAAGTTGCAAGTACCTACATCTCAGCCGTCCAATTGATTAGGTATTCATTTAAAATACATTCACAAGAACCAATTGACTTCAGTCGATCTATGCTGCAGAAATCTTACTGTGAAACCGTAGGTTCATGCAGATGAACCCTGAAAGGTTTTCGTTGTGTGGCTAAAACTAAATGTGAATTAGGTTAAGTTTTTTAGAAATTAAAAAAAAGTACTTACATTAAAAAAAAAGGTAAAGTACTTAGATAAAATAAATATTTATTTAAAAATAAAAATTGCTAAAATACACTAAGTATAAATCTTTTTCAAACTCAAAGTAAATCATTATATTTAAAATAAATATTTCAAATAAACCAATTACAGGCACTATTGAATTGTCAAGGGGTCGGTCAGTCAGAAAGATGAAGCTAGTTGCCCATTCCAAGAGAAGAGCCGGCAAGAAACTCCATGGTTACTCTTTTTAAAAATAATTGGCTTTTACTGTTTTCAAATGACAGTAGGTATGGGAGGACAGCGTAGGCCTGTCAGCAAGTACCACGTAGTTGATAAAATAAAAAACGGTCTACAGATCTAGTCTACAAGGCCTAAAAAAAAACAACCAACTTCGTGGTTAACCAATTTCAGAGAATGAGGGATTTTCTTTTTCTTTTTTTTTTAACGCTTCCCTAGTCGCTGGATAGATGGCGCTGAACTTGGTAAGTTACTGCAAGGAACGGAAGTCACATAATTTTTTTATTAATTCACTTGGATGTAATTTTGAGATCGTAAAACGAAAGCAAACGAAACTGTCACTCAACGAGCGTATATGACGTGCCGCAATGTTTTTTTTCCCAAGCGTTTTGACTTTGGCACCTAGTAACATAGTCAGTTCAACGCCATCTTCAGGGTTCTTGGGAACTATTTTTTTTTTTAAATACTGAAAAGAAAAACCTCTCATTAAAATGAGTGAAGCAAAATTTATGACGAATTTACCTAATACTGAGGTACATAACAACTTTTAATAACATTGATAAGGATCAATTTTATGAGTTCCACGCATCATCAAGACATGAGGCAGACAACAGAATTGCCTCTTTATCTAAACGACAAGTATGTATTATTACATAACCAGCGGGTCAAATGCCAAGTCTTGAAAGATTCTTTAGACAAAGCTGTTATTAATTAATATACCAACTATTATTGCATGCGTATAAAGTTCAATTTGTTTGTTTTATTTAGGGGCCCGTGGCTAAATAATAACAGCCGCACAGGGCGATCGATCAGGTTAAGCTACGCTTTCCGCGGTTGGTCTGTGGATGGGTGACCAGACTATCTTTACATACCGAGACCCCTCCGTGGCTCGGAAAGCACGTTAAGTCGTTGGTCCCGGCAGTCATTTGTGGATCTTTGACAGTCGTTACGGGTAGTCAGAAGCCCGAAAGTCTGATAACCCGTCTTACCAAGAGATATCGTATAACCCAGTAACTGTTGTGAAGGTCAGATAGGCAGTCGCTTCATGTAAAATACTGGTATTCAGCTGCATCCGGTTAGACTGGAAGCCGACCTCAACATAGTTGGGAAAAGACTATGATGACATTGGATTTTCAACGCTCTGCTTACCGCCTAGAGTTGAAAATGTTAGTTACTCGACGCGCTGGGATGCACTCTGTTACATTCTCAACGCTCAGCGCAACATCGAGAGTCGAAAATCCAATGCACGGTAAAATCTTCCCGCGAATTTTTACGTCCTTGCAAAAGTGGGCCTTCATGGCTCGAATGAGCTACATGTTAATACAACGACGTTACTGCTAAAATTCATCAAAATTAATTTAGTCATTTAGACGTAAAAAAACGTACCAAAATGACTCTCGAGTTTCAGATTGTCGAGTACAGATTGTATGTAATTCAACATGCGTGCACATAAATTGGACCGGAACGTCTAGGTCAAATTGCCAAACATAGAAATCTGTTGCATTCTTCATATAACATTAATTACCTACTTCATATCACATTATACAGGGTTATTAGTAAAA
Source organism: Mesoligia furuncula (assembly GCA_916614155.1). Classification (NCBI taxonomy): domain Eukaryota; kingdom Metazoa; phylum Arthropoda; class Insecta; order Lepidoptera; family Noctuidae; genus Mesoligia; species Mesoligia furuncula. Next base: position 5,654,153 of record OU744810.1, read on the forward strand.
CATTAACAACCTCTTAAGAGGTCATTGTACTCATCATTATGAACAACTTTTACTATGGAACCAAACCTGAAATCGCGAAAAAATTCAACTGTTCCCTACATTTTGAAGAGATATACGAACATAAATGTAGGGAACAGCTGTTTTTTTTTTCGTGATTTCAGGTTTGGTCCCATAGTAAAAGTTGTTCATAATGATGAGTACAATGACCTCTTAAGAGGTTGTTAATGTTTTACCAATAACCCTGTATACGAGAAACTATTAACTATGAAAACGAAACGGAGGTGTCGATTTTTTGATTCAGTTTCGATTAATAAATGATTAAATAGTTCAAGTGACAACTGCAAACCAAAGAAAATAGAATGATTTGTTGATCTTTATAAAAATAACAGGCACAATAAAATAACGTTTGAAAGTTACTAAATGAAAGAAAAAATATAACAGAAAGATACAGAGAGAGAGAAAGTCGCATGGACCTAAGGCTTTTCGTTACTTGACGATTTCTACCAGTCAACTCATACGCAAGACGAGCTAAACAACTTCGTTCCAATAACCCCTTAGTCGATTTTGAAGTAGACAAAGAGCCTATTGTTATCGACAAGATAGCCCAATTATAATTTCTGACAGGATTAGATCGCTTATATTGACAATTCCATGATCAACCAAGCTACAATATAACGTAACATCAACAACCAACTTTGCTTGGCGGAATGTACCTACGCCAGCACATCACGCTACCCGAAACTGTCAAATTTTCCCAATCAAGTTTGAACCTTATGCTTTAGCGATAAAGTTGAAAATCTATTAAAGAAATTTGACAGCTTGTAGTAGCTTGATGTGCTGGCGTCTAAACTTAAGACGTTTGCCAAGTTATAGTTCAAGTTATTACTTACATGTCAACTTCCTTGCCGTAGCCAGGTGCGTCGTCAAACATATTGGCTTTGAGCGTCTCGGGAGCCAAGTAGCCAGGAGTGCCACACAGTTCTGAAAAATAAGCAAATCATTTATATTAATAAAAAGTAACTATGATATTTATTGGGTGGGTGTCGTAAAAGGCGACTATGGGGCCGTACCGGAGAATGGGCAACAGCGTTCTCTATGCATTCCACCACCATACCATACTGCGATCGCCAACCCGCCTGCCAAGCGTGGCGATTATGACAAACCCCCCCCTTTTGGGGGAGGCCTATGTCCAGCAGTGGACGTCTTTCGGCTGAAATGATGATGATGATATTTATTTATATTAAAGGTCTTTCCAAAGAGTTGCTACTACCAAACATTCGCACCAGCAGTTTGAGTAATTTATGCGGCTTACCCTTCTTCCTCTGTCCTTTCTTTGGTATACCTGCAGCTCAACTCAGAAGTTAAGGAACTTCTGAGTTGAGCTGCACGATTACTGACAAATGCATGATGATGGTTTTTTCCTCAAACCATTTCAGACACCAATCTACATGGTCTTTACATGATCCGACCAAGATTATGATTTAAGATTATGTCTGGACTTTAAAAGAGAATGTGACCTCTCGAGTTTGATTGGGCTTACGACGCGACCTCATCTATTTTTAAGCCCCGACAAAACAGAGGTTTGTTATAAGTTTGACGTGTGTATGTGTGTGTCTGTGCCATCGGAGCTCCCAAACAGCTGAACCAAAATAGTTTTTTTTTTATTTAATAAAATTTTCGTTAAAAGCTTTTGTACAAACCTGCTTATCACACTAATATTACAAAGGTGAAAGTTTGTGTGTGTGTGTTTATATGTTTGTTACTTCTTCACGCTCAAACGGCTGGGCAAATTTCGATAAAATTAAGTAGTTGACACCCTGGATTAACATATAGGCTACTTTTTATCCCGATATTCCCACGGGATCGACATTTACGCGGGTGAAACCGCGTGGCGCAGCTAGTAGTAAATAAAATCATTCATCATTCGAGAGATACTACCATAGCAAATTACGGATTTCAAACATTGACTCATGAAATAGACAGCATAAATATATCGAGAAATATAGCGAAGGTACTGTACGAGAGTACGCGGATTGCATAAACATAAACAATAGCTTTTGTTCAGCAGGTGAAACCATCGGGTATTGTCTTAGAACCAGATGTAAGACTAGATGCGGCGCGGGTGTAGAGCGTGACCCACGAGTATCGCCGACCCTGTATGTTGCAACTGTATGCAGTCACTATTTCATTTTTTTAGGGTTTCGTACCCAAAGGGTAAAAACGGGACCCTATTACTAAAACTTCGCTGTCTGTCCGTCCGTCTGTCTGTCACAAGGCTGTATCTCAAGAACCGCGATAGCTAGACAGTTGAAATTTTCACAAATTATGTATTACAGTTAAAAACAGAATAAAATAAATATTTAAGGGGGCTCCCATACAGCAAACTGTGTTCTTTTCGGCTTTTTTGCCTTGTGGTACGGAACCCTTCGTGTGCGAGCCCGGCTGGCACTTCGTCGTCGTCGTTTCAGCCGATAGACGTCCACTGCTGGACATAGGCCTCCCCCAATTTTGGAGGGGGGTTTGCCATAATCGCCACGCTTGGCAGGCGGGTTGGCGATCGCAGTATGGTATGATGGTGGAATAAATAGAGAACGCTGCTGCCCATCCGGCTCGCACTTGGCCAGTTTTTTTAGAAGATTAGGTATCTATAAATTGCATTGTCAATTTTGATGCCTGATTTGTCAAGCTGAATGACGATTTGATGAAACCGATAAAACGATCACTGCAAAGTCTACGAAGCCGACACTTTCAAAAATAAAGTAGGTGCCAGAATCTATAAAGCAGGTCAGAAAATCCACTTTCAAGTATCGCCCATTTTATTTTGTAAGGAAAAACAAACAGTAGCTGTTTGGGTGTTCAAAATAAAAACAAACAGACTTCAAAGTAGGTAGACATGAAATTTAAATCAGATTGACATTTAAAGGCTTGCAGATAAAGTGGTTTATCAGTGGCCTTAATGTGAGTTTTTTCGACTCACGTTCGATTGCGAGCGCGTTAGAGTTTTTTTATGGGAAATTAGGTTACTCCTAGTGAACACCAAGTGGCGCTATAACTTTTTTCACTAAATCACTAACCAAACAGTTTCTCTCCATCTTTGAGCACCTTTGCGAACCCGAAGTCTGTGATCTTCACGTTGAGCTGGTCATCAAGCAGAATGTTCTCGGGCTTCAGATCTCGGTGCACGATGCACTTGCTGTGCACGTGTCGCACGCCTTCCAGGACTTGTCTGCAAAGACATGAACGAGAACGTGTTTATGAGATATGCTTTCCTGGTAGTTGTCGATAGGTCGATATGTTATGAAAAGGAAAATACGCGCTGCCTCATAAATGATTTAATTTTTAAATGAACTTTTCACACAATTTCGGAAATCCAAAAAAAAAAGATACATTACTGTACTAATAGTATTTAAAGAAATAACTACCCGTCGGTTTATTAGCAATTCACTTGAAGTTGTTTACCATATTTTGTATATCAGTGATATGAATACACAGAAATAGAGCGTTCATTAACAAGGTGGGCGTTACATACCTAATGCAAAAAAAATACTCGCAGGAAATACTAAAAATGTATCAAACCGGGAAATAATTAAAAAATGACATTAAATGAAATAAAATAGCATAACAATGAAAGAAAAATTTGGAAAGAACTTTACCTCAACCATTTGCTAAACAAAACTTCTAAAACTACATTGTAATAATTAACAACAAACTCAACACACGCGATAGACTCGTGCTGTTTCAGGAATTTCTCCTCGAACTCTAACTTGAAGAACACGACCAAAGCCATTTAAAGAACAAAAAACTGAATTTATAAACAAATATTTAAAAAAAAAACAATAGGTCACTGCGTTGAGGTACCAGGAGACTATGACAGCGCAGAAGTTAAGTCAACACTGGGTTATCCGTACAACGTATAATTTGCGCGAATCCCAGTATTTATCTGTGCACACGACTCACACACAGATACAATAATTAGAATGACGCAGTATGTGCGTGCTATGTACAGACGCCAGCACATTAAGCTAAACGCAACTGTCAAATTTTCCCAATCAACATTGAACCTTATCATTTAGCGATAAAGTTGAAAATCTAAGATTGCAGCAGCTTGATGTGCAGGCGTCTGTACAAATTTCTACAGTTAATAATTTGCCAGACTTTAATAAAGGGTCAATGTACATTATGCTAGATACGTTTTATTCAGGCTAGGCGATTATTCTGATACAACAAAGGAGGTGTGGCTACCTACGTAGTTTTACGATTGGCCTGTCCCCTTTCTGTGAGCACAAATATGATACTAGAAATTGATAACGAATCTTTCTTCTTGAGTTCAATTTTCGTTGATAAGTACAGATAAATTATTCGGCTAACACTGAACTTCGGCCTGAAACTAGTTATTTAAGAAATGATAGCAGCAGTTAAGGGGCAAAATATATGGTCGCAATAAAATATTTTAGATAAATCAATGAAAAATCAGCGGGATATTGCGTTACACACTAACAATAGGAATGGCTTTAATTTTGACAGTTCATTGCGTTATTTACGTTGTTGAGCAGACACTTTTCTCGAACATATAAAGCAATGGATTAGCAATATACTTCAAAATGATTCATACTGTAGCATTGCAGTTCGTACATTATACGAATATTTTTAATGTTTGACATGGGCCAAGTTACAATACTAATGTTGAAAAGCTGCTTAGACTTACCAATACCAAGTACCTACTTGGTAAAATGCCAGAGTGATGAAAACATCAATGTGTTGTTGTGTTCCTAACACAACAAATCCATGCCAATATATATTATGCTCTCACCTTACTATAGTATGTTTACACAGACTAGACAAACATTGTAAACAAATAAAAGAAAGGAAAAATAATGGCTATAGATAATTGGAGAGCTATATCGTAAAGTAGGTCAAGATACTCATTAGCATTACACCCGCATACCACCTACAAACAACGCTTGCTATAATTATACGCTTCATGTATGACGATTATAAGGCTAGTGACAAATCTGAGCATAAAAAATTTCGACAAAAACGAAATGCGCGTGTATTTTGCCTAGATGTGGCTCTTCAAAATGACTATAGTAACGTCACAAAGAAGGTTGGTCATAAAAGGGAGATTAGAAGGTTATGGGGGAACTTTTTCCTAGTAGTGGGTCTACACAAAAAACTGCATTTTGGATCAGTTAACTGCCTGCGATGGAGCAGAATTATCACCGTGTTTTTCGCAGATTTGTCCCTAGCCTTATGGCGCACTGATAAAGCGATAAAAAATACGTTGACGTCTCAATAGTCTCAAAGTTGTACCGTGCAATTACGATAAATGTTTTGTTTGAAAATGCTGTTTATCATTGGGTAAACTCCTTTTTTCGAGTACTAAGAATATTCGTTGTCGATGTCGTTTTTAAGAAAAAGCAGGATTGTTTGCGGTTTACGTACATTTGTTAAAAGTCTAGAATTTGAGATTGCTCTCCGCTATTTCAAGAGGGAGGGTATTGTCGATAGTCAGATGTGTTAGGGAGAGATCTATAAACGCTACTTAGCTCGTAATCTGGCTTTGCGTTGTTCCTGTCACTGTTGCAAGTCTCCTGTCAAAGTGGAAGATAGAGACGTGCAAATTATAAGTCAAAGACCGTCCTTAGTGACGTTTAGTGTCTAAACACACTATGCCGAAGTTACGCGACCGAAGTTCGGCAAGATTACGCCCGCAATGCTATTTAACGCAACGTAATTTCGGCATAATGTGTCGTCAGTAATTCAAATAGCATTGCAGGCGTAATCATGCCGAACTTCGGTCGCGTAACTTCGGCATAGTGTGTTTAGACACTTATAGATCTTGACCGTAATAGATAAAGGAATGGCTTAACAATTGCATGTATGTCGCGGTATCTACAACGCCACATTGCGAACAACGCGTCATACTGACGTCACGCAAATCCTGCATCGCGCAAGCAGAGTTTACCGCGCAACTAGCATAGATACAAACGGCCCGACATGAATCATCGGGCAGTTGCCCGCCAGACAACACCCGTCTGGTCGGAGGATCCTCCGTTTTCTATGGATGATGAGTGAACTTTACAGCCTGTTCCTCATACCTCTATAGGTACTTTTAATATGGTGTTGTTTTGTTACCCACTGCTTTTGCCTTCGACGACACCCAAAGTGGCTTTCGAGATTTAAAGCATTATCCGAATCCACTCGTAAATTAATTTTGTTTTGTACGGATTCAGATTGTAGAGATTACGAGAAAAACTATGCCAATTACTTCTAATTGGGTCAATGTCGTGCGGTGTGAGTGAACATGTGCGAAAGTTAAGGTGAGTACACTAAACAATTTTCTCGACCATGTACCATGTAATGTAATGTTTCGCGATTTCAGGTTTGGTTCCATAGTAAAAGTTGATCATAATGATGGGTACAATGACCCCTTAAGATGTTGTTGGTGTTTTTCCAATAACCCTGTATAGACGGATTTGCAAAATTCTCTCATTTTTGAGGTGTGCTTCAGGGGTGGTCCCATATAAATTTTATGAACTTTGCTTGGGTAGTTTTTGAGTTAGCTTCAATAATATGAATTTTTTCCACTTAGTTTATATTGAGATGTTTTAATAGCTTCCTGTCACTGAAATTCATATAGCAAGTAGTGTTATATGAATTTGTGTGAGGTAAGTGAAACAAAAAAAAAGTGAAAAATAAAAAACTTAAAAAAAAAGCTAGCGACTTCAAAAAAAACACTACAAAGTGAAAATAACTTTAATTTCGGAAGTCGGTGTCGTAACGTTGGTTCCGCACTTTCGTCTTTGACACCGACTTCCGAAATTAAAGTTATTTTTCACATTGTAGTGTTTTTTTTTTTAAGTCGGTTGTTTTCTTTTTGTAACTTCGGTTTGTATTTATCCCTTACGATAGGTCAGCGGATTCATCCCTAAAGGGCATGAAAGGCTATTTCTGACACGTGACACGGGGGATATTATTAGGGCGACCTTTTCTCCATACTGAGCACAATTGAGCGCTGCCTGGCGCAGTTCTTGGCCGGCTACTATTTTTAGCGTCTTTCAATTTTCACATTCTCAATTCAGAAATCGGGTATGAATGTTATAAGAGTAGGGAAAGACCAAAGAAACGATGTAGGGACCGTGTGAAAGATGATATGGTTAGAAAGAACTCGGGGTAAGTACCTAAATGAGGAGTACTAGAGAAGTATAGGAAGAAAAAGACATGTTGCTCCGACCCCAAATAAATTTGCCAGGAGAATGATGAATTCAGAAACCGGGGGGTATTAGTCCACATACGCGAGGTAAGCACTACCTGCACAAGCCATTCATTGAAAAAAATAATTTCTTACTACACCACATTAAAGCGATTTCATTAAACTTACTGACTTTATACAGTAAGAAGAAATGTTCCTAAAACAATAAAAGACAAAACAGTAACGCTTAAGGCGAGGTTTTCCCGGACCGATAGGCATAGAAAACACTACCTCAGCCCCCGCCAGTTGAACGCGGCGTATTTAACTACGATGCGCTGAGCGGGACCGCGCCACGTGACACGTTGTGACCGCGACTAACCTTTGTGCAATGAATGCGCGCCACGAAACAGACAAATACAGTAGATCAACTTTGATGTTATATTTTATTTTTAATTAATAAAATTTGTATGTAGGAACTTATCATCTACGCTTGATAAATTCTCATGACAGTTTCCGGTTAGTAAAAATTAGGTTAGTTTGGCAAAGAAACGCACTATGTAAAAAATCTAAGGTAAGTTTGTACCTATATTTAAAATACACATACCATCAGTAACATGTCAAAAAATCAGACAAATCAGACTTTTTTCAAAATAAAATTTATCGGGAGGTGTCGCGGGACACCCGGATGGAACGACGTTCCTTTCACTATACATATACTATGCGTTTCAAACGAGAAGATATGTTCTGGACCACTTCACTCACAACTTATCAATAATGTAGTGTTAGGAACAAAAACAACAAAATCGATTAAGCAAACTTTATTTTTATGTTATAAACAGAAAAGATTAAGAAAATGAAAATAATACACAATAAAAAATATAACTATCCGAATTGAGAACCTCCTCCTTTTTGGAAGTCGGTTGTAAAACGTATTTAATAATTATTAAAATTAACTGTTTGTGACACAGAAGTAGACGCCACATTCTCAAAATTCACTATTTGTGACACAGAAGTGGAAACAATAGCAGGTGTTGCAATATTTTCTTTGTTTTCTCGCATTTTTATTTTTCTTATATCCATTCCTCTAATATGTCGGGGATCTATGATTTCAGGCAATAGACACTGCATATAAAAATTAATAAGTTTTTTTTCCCTTTTTTTCTTCCCAAAATTTACTATTATTCACTATCTTGATTACATGTACGGGTATTGGTTTCACCTGACCATATACCAAACAAGCAATATTGCCTCCCAGTAACATGGAGTTGGCCCTGAAATAATATTCAGAGATCAGACTGTAAACGTTCTTAAAATTACGAGAAATGTCCCTCTGGTGTGCAATCGACGTTTAAGAGATAGCTTACTATAATCACGTGTATTAATTTATTTTCGACTTTTTTTTACTCTGATATCATTTTAGTTTTTATACATCGTACTCGGTACTAGTACTGATCAACAAAGTTAACGTATGTATTTAGGCAATCGGTATAAAAAAGATTTTATTTAAGATTCATTTCTTCTCTACTTGTTAACATATAGTTTAGTAAGACTTACTTATTTGCTGTTTCAACTTCTGAATTATCGGCAGTTAAAAATTTCTCTGAAATCTTGTCTCTATCTTGTACTAATTTCTGTTTGACTTACCTGCAGTACTTTGAGGTTCACTAATAGTGTTTAAGATTGTTCTGTAACAGTGTTATAAACATTATGAGTCATGAATCGCAATCTATATTCAATTTATAACTTAACACCATTATCTCCATGATTAAGATGGTGATGATGATTATATTCATGACAATCATGAGTACAATCAATATTACTTTTATAATTGTTAGTATGTAATGACAAAAGTTTTATGTTTTGAAGAAAGTAGGTACTTACGTATGACTATGGAAAGTAGTATCAGGGTTATCTAAAGTCTGAACAACACCCCTGAGTATATTTTTTCTCATTGAAACGATGCAAAATAAATGTTGACATTATAGTGGCATTTCAAATCGTTTAAATTATACATTTTACAAGTATATTTTATAATTGTTATATAAGTTTAGCAATATTTCGAACTTATTGAGCAAAGAAAATAATCATTTCAACGAATTTAATAACAAACCTACTGTACTTTTTTGTACAGTGTCGCGTCTAAACAATGGTCGTAACATTTTCGTGCTTTTCCGTCAAAGAAAATCATTTATTTACACTAATAATATGTTATACAATATTATTGTATTTTTTTTTACAAGCTTTTATTTTTTATATTATAAAGTGATAAAATTGTATGTTTTGTATGTATAGGGTAACCTCTGAAACTACTGATCCGAGTTAGAAAATTCTTTTACAAAAAATTTTTCAATAGGTAGTTACATTATTAAGGAGTGCTACATGCTATTTTTATTCTGATAAAGATGTATTTTCCATAGGAAATCATAATAAATGTAATTGAAGTCGGAAAAAAACTCGTCGCTCGGCCGCTTATATTGCTAACGCTGCCTGGCTAAACCATACGAGGAACTTCAAAATAATGTACTACAGAATTGTATATCTTGAAAATGCCCTCAAAAAAGTTCGCGGCGGTATATGTCTATATTATAAGGATAACTTACAGTAACCAATTTTATCTTTTTACAATCAATAAAATATAATGAGTGACTTTCGAAGCAATTTTGACATACATTGTATTAATCCTTGTCTCATTAAATATGTTATTAAAATTAAGCATTCAATTTAGATCAAAACTGCAGTTTACAGCATGTCATTAGAATGAATACTTTAGAAGATATCACAGTATAAAAATTACGCACACAACAAAACAAAAAAAAAAAACAAAAGAACGGAAAAGTCTTCCTCAACAAAGTATTATTACGTATGCAAGTAATCTGATAAAATAAAACTACTAGGCAAAATTGTAGTGCTACTATAGTATTGATAATGAGTTACTTACCATTTCTCGAGTTGATATTTTCGTAATGCCCGAGGTGTCAATTTCCTGTATGAACTTTTGTTCTTTGATAAATTCTTGCAAATATTCTTACAAATAATTATCATTTATCAATTTCTTTTTCTCTCTGTCTTCGATATTTTCTGCCTCGTTTTTTTTTTTATTAAAATTATACATAGGTACTTTTAATGAATTTCTTCGTAGGTTTTTCAGTTGCATTAAATGTAGGTATAGCATTATTTTATTTCTATTTTACTATGTAATGTGCCTTTGATTTTCGTTGTGGACATTTTATTTCTTAGTTTAGTTTTCAAGTTGTTTACTACTGTTTTGTTAGACATAGATAAAAATTTATTCGCATACATACATGCATAACATGAAGCTAGGTATTTTAACTGGAGTTTTATCGTTTTAGACGAAATCCCCAGTAAATTATAATGAAAACTGTAGAAATTGGTACTTAAACAGAAAACAGGGATGTCATGGTGAAAACAGTAAATCTACTGTTAAAACAGTAGAGTTGGCAACACTGAGCGTAACGTTTCATATAATGGAAAGCGCAAACGCGGAAAAAAATTGGCGTGCGTCCGTCCTCGAAGACCTCTCGGCCGGCATTAAACGGCCCGCTCGAAATCGAATAGCTCAATATCGTATGATTTTTGTTCTTAGAAAAATAAATAGCCACTAATATAAAAATCTACCTTACCCAGCGCTAGAAAATATTAAAACCTATTTTTTGATACATTACTTAGATGGTTTCGTAATATAATTTTTTGCTAAGAAGTACATTTGAAAAATCGATTTAGTGTCATCTTTGCGATTTTTTTTTATCGAGTCAATTATTAGTAATTACGTTTCCGTCTTTATACAGCGCTTGACCATATGTTCAATTTTGTTAAAGTGATTTTTATTTTGCGGAATATTTACATTATTTAGATATACATAGCTCCAAAAAACTTAAAAATGGTACAACCTCGCCTCTGGGGGCACGGGAGTGCCCCCGCCAAGACCAGCCAAGCGAAGCGCAAGGGCACTACCTACCTTTTCTCGAAGCACTTCGTCGTATTTTTGAACCCTCTTAACTTGGGTTTGGATTATACCAGATAAACAAAATTTTCGGAATATGATGCCAGTGGTTGACTTATTAAACCTATAAAGTTTCAATTGCATAGCTCTTATACTTTAGATTTTATTGATATCTAAAATACCCCGATTTCGTCACTGACTCACTGACTGATGATCATCAAAATTTTTAAGGTACTTCCTGAAGTCCTAGAAAGCTGAAATTTGGTATGTAAGCTAGTAATAGTACACAAACAACAAAAAAATATTAAAACTTGAAACTTTTACCCCCCAAAAAAAAAAAAAAAATTCCGAAAATTTTGATGCTAGAGGTCTGAAAATTTATATAGGGGGTCCTTGTTATAAATAAACCCCAAAAAAAGAAAGAAAAAATGAACAACTGCAAAAATACTCGTATAAATATCATAAGCAACTTACAAAAAGAAATGAAATCCCACAAAAACATTTCATGTTAAATGTTGCCAAGACGAGACCATGTAGCTCGCACTGTCAAAAAGTAATCAGATCTCATGTAGAGCCAAGCTTCTAACTCTACACGCCCTAACTCTACAAGGCCTGACTTCGCAAACTCTACACCTTAGTCAAAATAATATGGCTTGGCCATTTCGCTACATTCACATGAGCGTAAGGTGAAAAACTCTCATACTGTTAATGGTTCTTGTAGTAACGAAACGGCCAAACCAGATATTTTGACTAAGGTGTAGAGTTTGCGAAGTCAGGCCTTGTAGAGTTAGGGCGTGTAGAGTTAGAAGCTTGGCTCTACATGAGATCTGATTACTTTTTGACAGTGCGAGCTACATGGTCTCGTCTTGGCAACATTTAACATGAAATGTTTTTGTGGGATACTATTTACTGAAAAACACGTTAAAAGTTAAAACGTTACAGTTTACTGTCATGACGGTAACATTTTGCCTAAAGCTTTCAACTGTTTTCGGATCAGTAAAAAATACTGTTTAGAAGGTTAGGCTCATATGGAACTGTTTAAGGCAGTTCCAGGATCAAAGTTTTTTCATTATTATTTACTGCTTATTTCTTTCAGTGTACTTGGAAAATCGACCTTTGCTTTTATCTGTGCCATAAGTTGTCAACGTGGGCGATGACGCCGCCTCGTGGGCGTTTAAGACTTTCAGGGGACCAGTAGAAGATTCAGTGAAAATTATATACATATAATATATCCATCTTATCTTACGACTATAATAATATTACACGTTTAAATGTAATCGTGGCAATAGCTGTTTCTGATTCGCGACAGACGATAAGGAAAAAAATTGGGGGCTTAGAAAAAAAAAACTGGCCACATGCGAGTCGGACTCGCACACGAAGGGTTCCGTACCACAAGGCAAAAACGCCGAAAAAAACACCTTTTGTTGTATGGGAGCCCCCCTTAAATATTTATTTTATTTTTAGTATTTGTTGTTATAGCGGCAACAGAAATACATCTGTAAAAAATTGAACTGTCTAGCTATCACGGTTCACAGCCTGGCGACAGACGGACAGACGGATAGTGGAGGCTTAGTAATAGGGTCCCGTTTTTACCCTATGGGTACGGAACCCTAAAAACAAAAGAAAGTAGGAGGTGGGCAAAATAAGGTTTATCTATGCTATCGCATACAATACCGAAGCTACATCCGGTACAAGCAAAATGCAAATGCTAAACTAAGAAGTTCCTACCTTTCTGGCTCCTTTGTTGTGTATTTCCTATTACATAGAGAACGATATTTCTAAAATCGCATTATGACTTTATCTAGTAGGAAATATTGTTTTAATTGCCGCGATAAGTTATCTGTACCAGTAGCAAAGGGTCAATTTTTGTATGACTATGAGGTAAGCTGGAGTAGATATCTTTAATATGATTATATTATTTGTCTATAGCAGGGGTGGCCAACCGGTCGATCGCGACGATTAGTCCAGTCGATCGTGGCAAGGAAAAAAAATACAAATACGTAGAACAGACTGCGCAACGTACCTAATCACTAACTGCTGCACTCATCATCTTGTATCATTTTTAAAGACTAGCGGAGTTATAAGTGGTTACGAGTTATATTTTCCCTCTTAATAAAATTTTAAAAAATACTACATAATTGTGTACTGAGGGGCCCGTGGCTAAATAATGACAGCCGCACAGGTCGATCGGTCAGGTTAAGCTACGCTTGCCGCTGTTGGTCTGTGGATGGGTGACCATCTTTACATACCGAGACCCCTCCGTGCCTCGGAAAGCACGTTAAGCCGTGGGTCCGTGCTGTCATTCGTAGATCTTTGACAGTCGTTACGGGTAGTCAGAAGCTCGAAAGTCTGACAACTGACAACAAAGGGGTATCGTATTACCCAGTAACTAGGTTGTGGAGGTCAGATAGGCAATCGCTCCATGTAAATTACTGGTATTCAGCTGCATCCGGTTAGACTGGAAGCCGACCCCAACATAGTTGGGAAAAGGCTAGGCAGATGATGATGAATTGTGTACTGAACTATGCTGTTTCATTTAAGATTTCAAGAAGTATGTAATTGGTAGATCGCACAGGGTGTCGTCAGTGAACAGTAGATCTTGGATCTAACCAAGTTGGCCACCCCTGGTCTATAGAATACTGACTGTGCCATTTTTCAAAGGGAAGCCGGTAGGAATCGAGTTGTATGGAACCTTCGCCACTGATGTCTGATCTGTACAGACACCAGCACATCAAGCTACTACAATCTGTCAAATTTCTTTGATAGAATTTCAACTTTATCACTAAAGCATAAGGTTCAAAGTTGATTGGGAAAATTTGACAGTTTCGGGTAGCTTGATGTGCTGGCGTCTGTACACAACTATGCTTACGCGTATTTTTACTCGATTAAGGCGAAGCAAAGGAAGTGTTATGAAAGTTATGATTATATAAGTGCTTAAATTAGCTCTGGACTTAATTTTAACAACTTAGCGGTTGATATTAAATTATCCGTTTATTAACTACTAGCAGCGCCCCGCGGTTCCACCCGAAGTTCACCGAAGGTTTCACCGAAGTCGAGTTGGAAGCAGGGGGGACCCGTTCCATTTTTTTACATTTTCAAAATCAAATGGGTCCCGCCTAATTACAACTTTTATTTAATTTAAAATGGGCTTGTTTTTCATTTTTTTTTTTTAACTTGTAGTTTTTTACCGCAGTCGGGTTTTTTTCGTTTTTTTAATTATTAAATAATTTATAGCAGAAAGATAAGAAGAACCAATTCCATGCTTTTTTCGCCCCCGGAAATAACAAATATAAAATATCGTAACCTTAGACATTTAGAGATAACTGAGATATTGTAAAGCTCATGCCTGATGACCCGTACCTCTGACCACAATGCATAATAGATTACCCTTGAAATAAACCACCCAAGCGGGTCGCGTAAATATCACGCGCTATTTTAGTACAAAATATTGTACTAAACGGCCTACTTACGTCACAAAATACAGAGAGTACAGAAGTCAATCTACATACAAAGTGCGCTCGAGCAACACACGCATAGACACCGCTCACACACACGATATCTCGGACCGGTTGGGACCAGTGCGAGCGCGAGTGCCATCCGCTTGAGACGCATCTGTGAAGTGCAAAATTGGAGCAAAAAAAATGGCTATTTTAGCTCGATTTATGTAATAGTTTCCTATTTTGAATCAGTATTAAACAAAGTAAATTTTTTGTAAGGTAAATTCAGGCCACCAAATATTACGTACTAAGGGAGCGTTCAAGTATTACGTAACGCATTTTTTGTAGTTTTTAGACCCTCCCTCCCCCCCATGTAACGCATCGTAACGTTTTTCTGTACCCCCCCTCCCCCTCCCTCAATGTTACGTAACATCTAAGTGACCATTTTTACCTAAAAGTCACAATTATTATGTTGCGTAACTTTTTTAAAAAAAACTATAAATTTTGGAACCTTTGCGAATTTTGCCGGATTCTCCGTAAAACATAAACGAAAAGGGTTGCCAACTTGGGACATTTTAACGTCCTAGTTTTTTAAAAAAAGTTACGTAACGCGTTGTTCCAATACCTCCTCCTGCCCCTGTAACGCACCGTAACGTTTTACAAGACCCCCCACCCCCCAAATTGCGTTACGTAATACTTGAACGTTCCCTAAGTAGAAAACATGAATTTTTGTTTGTGTAGATATTGTGTTGTTTTTACCCGACTGCGCGACGCAAAGGAGTGGTAATGTGTTCATCAGCCTATGTATGTATGTATGTATGTTTATATGTTCCTTTGAAGCACTATACAGATCAAACGCCTGGGCCGAATTTTATAATTCACACGTTAATCGATTCCTCTTAGTCCGGCGAGTGTCACTAAAGACATGACGTTAGTGAAAATTCAATATGGCGACTACTGGACGCCATATTAAATTTTTTTTTTTATTTTTTTTTTCAAAACCTATCGACTGCGGTATCAAAATAAAGGGTTTTAATAAGTGATTACAAAAATATATACAACATATATACTTAAAAGCAATTCGAAGTGACGAATCGCAAAAAAACACCTACCAAGAACTAAATCGTCTGCGAAATCTTTCAAATTTGTAAACTAAAAAGCTGGAAATAAAAAAAGTTATTTAAAAAAATCAAAAAACCCGACTGCGGTACAAAACTTAGGTAAGTTAAAAGAAACTGAAAAGCTAAAAACAAGCCCATTTTAAATTAAATAAAAGTTGGAAGCAGGCGGGACCCATTTGAATTTGAAAATACAATAAAAACCGGGCAAGAGCGAGTCGGACTCGCCCACCGAGGGTTCCGTAACATCCGGGTTTATGTATAAGGCTTATGTTTATGAAATTAAATGTTTTTTTTTTATTTTTGAGTTGATTGAATGAATGGTAAATTGCGGTTTACGATTTATGAGGTATTAATAAAAACTACTTACTTACTAGATCTCGTTCAAACCAATTTTCGGTGGTAGTTTACATGGTAATGTACATCATATATTTTTTTTAGTTTTATCATTCTCTTATTTTAGAAGTTACAGGGGGGGGGGACACACATTTTACCACTTTGGAAGTGTCTCTCGCGCAAACTATTCAGTTTAGAAAAAAATGATATTAGAAACCTCAATATCATTTTTGAAGACCTACCCATAGATACCCCACACGTATGGGTTTGATGAAAAAAAAAATTGAGTTTTGGTTCTAAGTATGGGGAACCCTAAAATTTATTGTTTTTTTTTCTATTTTTTTGTGAAAATCTTAATGCGGTTCACAGAATACATCTACTTACCAAGTTTCAACAGTATAGCTCTTATAGTTTCGGAGAAAAGTGGCTGTGACATACGGACGGACAGACAGACAGACAGACGGACAGACAGACAGACAGGCAGACAGACAGACAGACAGACAGACAGACAGACATGACGAATCTATAAGGGTTCCGTTTTTGCCATTTGGCTACGGAACCCGAAAAATGATGTGGGTCCCGCCTGCTTCCAACTTTTATTTCATTTAAAATGGGCTTGTTTTTAGCTTTTCAGTTTCTTTTAACTTACCTAAGTTTTGTACCGCAGTCGGGTTTTTTGATTTTTTTAAATAACTTTTTTTTTAGTGTTATTTGATAGGTTTAGGTCTAAAACGGATAGGGCAAAGTCGTCGTCATCGTCGTCGTTTCAGCCGATAGACGTCCACTGCTGGACATAGGCCTCCCCCAATTTTGGGAGGGTTTGCCATAATCGCCACGCTTGGCAGGCGGGTTGGCGATCGCAAAGGGCAAAGTAAATTGTGTAAATAGGGTAATCCGTTTAGAAGCTATTAGGAATTTTTCGATAGTGAGAATTGACAAAAATGTAAAATTTTATATGTTTTTGTTCTGTAAACTTTTTGTATTGTAATACTATGTTTATTGTTTTGTTTTAATATTATAGAATAAGTTCAACAATAAATCAAACAACTAGATAGGTACGAGTGCCATTACCACGATAGCTTTTTGTGCATGCCAAAGTTGACAACCCTAGCGCGACCGCCGAGCGTAGGTATGAAAAGTGAAGTACCTACATACATGTAGTGTTGTGATTGACTTTTGTACTCTCTGAATTTTGTGCTTACATTTTATCTATTACCCACATTGTAGAACAACAATGGGCGAATTATGCTGATTGGTTTCACGTCATAAAGGACAAAGACTACACGAGAATGGCGAAAGGTTGTTAAAGGATCCTCCACACAGGGGCACGCGACGCGACTTCTCCACACGACTTTGTGTTGCGATGTATAGATATCGCAACAATAGATAGGTCAAGCGTTATTATTAGTATACTGATATACTAGGGATACAGACGTGCCAACGACACGAAGAAGAAGAAGAATAATAAAGCTGAAGAGTTTGTTTTTTGGTTGTTTGAACGCGATAATCTCTGGAACTACCACCAGTCGGATTTGATCTATATCTATACTAATCATAGAAATGTAAAAAACTGGCCAAGTGCGAGTCGGCCTCGCACACGAAGGGGTCCGTACCACAAGGCAAAAACGCCGAAAAAAAACATGTTTGTTGTATGGGATGGGACCCCGCTTAAATATTCATTTTATTTTGTTTTTAGTATTTGTTGTTATAGCGGCAACCGAAATACATAATTTGTGAAAATTTCAACTGTCTAGCTATCGCGATTCTTGAGATACAGCCTGGTGACAGACAGACGGACGGACAGACAGCGAAGTCTTAGTAATAGGGTCTCGTTTTTACCCTTTGGATACGGAACCCTAATAATATATCTCTAATACTAATAATAAAGCTGAAGAGTTTGTCTGTTTGAACGCCCTAATCTCTGGAACTACCAGAAAGATTTGAAAAAATATTTTTGCTTTTTAGAGCCCATTTCATGAAGAAAGTTATGGCTTTTAACATAACGCAACGACTCTTGGGAACCAAACAAAAAGAAAAATAGTCAGAAAGAGCTAAGCGAAAACAAAGTAAAAGCGGGAACGGGCGATGCGATGGTGAGTTTGGGGCCGTGAGAGTTTTATAAAAATGTACCTGTTATTTTAATATATTGCGTATACTACTTCCATGCGAACGAAGTCGCAGGCAGAAACTGTAAGTTTTCTAAAAAATTACGTGCGAATCTTTGATTATTATAATGTCTAGATGGAGTGTCGCCCTACAATTAAAACAAAGCCAACAATTTCAAGCTTGTGTGCGTGCAGGCGGTGTTTTGCGTGCAGGCGGTGTTTTAACTATGTGTCTATGTCTCTGTGTGCGTGAATAATGATACCAGCTACTACAATTCTCCCATAAATCACATATTAACAAAATAGACTAATTAAATAAGATAAGTTTTTTTGAATGCGATCTATCCATCGATTCCTGATAATAGGATTATTGGGTATTCTAAAAAAATAAGATGTTATGTTGATAACCATATTTTACTCATCAAATAATTATGTTTGATAAGGGCTGATTATTCAATAGTCAGGTAACTTTTATCCGAGGAATAAAAATTGAAGTATAAATCTATGATTAATTTATACTATTAATCCGTGCCAGTTATTAATAATTACTAAAATGTGAACATGAAGCCGTAACAAGAATATTATTTACCTAGCTAATAAATAACAATTTTTACTTGGAATCGACTTCAAAATCATATAAAGAAATACTTTTTTTTTTTTTCGGATGGGAAATCATCAAATGACTCCTCCCGCTCTGGGTGGCACGGAAGGGAGTGTCAGACTCTTACTGACTAAAACCCACCCGTGTTCCTTCCTTAGCCCTTTATGTTCCGGGCCAGCCGTAACCCTTTCGGACAATCCCGCTGACCCGGCAGGCTTCGGCCCTAAGGGGCCCCTCCTCGATGCTGACATCTCTTTGAGGCGCGCGTGGAACACGTACGCGCCCGTCCGGCACGGGCCTGGTCCTGATCGGACGGTGAGCTAAGAAATACTTAATAAATGAATCTTATTAAATTACTATTGGCACCTTTGAAATCGGTTTATTGGACCCAATGCAAAATTAAATATACATATATAGTTATTGGTTACTTATCGATGATAGGTGATGTCAAGTGACGTGTTTGGTATTTTTTACCCTTCCTTTAAATTCCGGCACAGTTTAATAGCACATACAGTAATTTTATCGCTGCTATATGTTTATTACTTAGCGCGCGTAATACGTAGTGACATCAAAGCGGCACGATTGGCACTAATCGGAGGGTAAGAACTTACAGGCCAACAGTTGGCCGATATTTTTGACACGTTTGCGCGCATTTGATGCTCTATCAAAGGTGCGAATCTACACCCATAAGCAACTTTAGCATTGCGACATTTGCGACTCAAGAAGAAATCGCGAATCGCGGCTGTGCGACGAAGTCTAACACAGATGCATCAAATTAATTGAGATAAGTCACAAGTGCATGCTGCGCACACACGCGCGTCATACGCAGTTTGATAACAGATAGATCATTGTTGCGTAGACAATGGTGTAATAAATGATCATATTTGCATATTAAGGCTTTTCTATTATTACGGTATTGTGATTTACACGTGAGTGTTAGATTAATGTTTTATTTGAACTTCTAATGCTTTTAGGAAAGTTACGACTTGGAAGGTGATAAAGTAAAAGATACGTCCATACTAATATTATAAATGCGAAAGTGTGTCTGTCTGTGTAGATGAAATTTGGTTTAGAGACTAGCTTCTGCCCGCGACTTCGTCCGCGTGAATTTTTACCCTCCCCCATTCTTCCTCATATGGGTGGAATTTCGAAAAACCCTTTCTTAGCGGATACCTACTCTTCACAAAGAACACACTCTCCGAATTTCACGTCTCAAGGACCAGCGGTTTAAGGCTGTGCGTTGATACATCAGTCAGTCAGGACTTTGAGTTTGGGTCCCGGGAAAGGACATAGGATAGTTTTTATCCCGATATTCCCACGGGATCGACACTGGGATCGAGGGAGTGGGTCGTCCACCCCGCGGGCCCGGTGCCATAACATAAGATCACGCCTTGTTACCCCGAACCTAATATTTTCAACACACTTGCTCGCAAAGTGGCTCTTAATGAACCACTTCTAGGTCCATAATGCAGTGTATTAAACACGAGTGCTTTTACTTTGTGCTACCGCACTTAACGCCACGGATAACTATTTACTAGTCGGAGATGTGCGCTTTTTCTAATCTCATCACTTGACTTCATGCCAAATGGAATCCGCGGGCCATATTTCACTTTTTTTTTAATAATCTGAATATCGTTGGTTCCAAAATGAACTAAAATTTATTTACCTTAAATTGTCCGTGGTCCCTCCCGGAATCAAACGGAAAAGACCCTGACTGGCGTTCAATTTTTGCGGATTCTCACTGAACTAATTATATTTCTTTAAGTCTCTATGCCAATAGTACTTTCTAATTCCATACTAACTAAACTACAATTTAACATACGAAAACACTACGATCGGTGTAAACATTATTTTGTGTTTATTATATTTTTTATATAGGCTATTTAGCGGTTTTGTCAGTGTCTTTATTTACACCTGCGCGCGCATCACTAGCGAGGCGCGCGGAAAAAAAAACCAGCGCGCCATTTTCCATAAATATTTGTTAAATAATTAATTAATACAAGTCTGTTTTTTTTCCAGCAAGTGAGTAGAAAAACGTCGTATGAATCGCGTGTGCATTGATCATTACACACTCGGCTCCCATAACGCAGCAGCGAACAAGAATTTTAAAAATAATAAAAAAATAGATTTTTTAAATATTTTTCCATCGATAAAATTAAGCTTAGTTTCCCTCATTTCGATATGTGCACATTATAAAGACTCACACTGTATATTGTGACTAATAGGACAATGAATTTTCAGAAGCAGCTCAATGTAGATGGTGTTGATGTTCTCATTGAGTGAGAGTTTATGCAATTTCTAAAACCACACCGCCGTAGCCCTTTGACAACAATTATTTTAGGAGCTTAGGTGAATAATGGCGCCGATTCTGTTGTTCACAAACTAAACTAAATTTAAGTTCAGGCATCTTTTCCTTTCTATTTCATTAAAACAAGGACAGAAGATAAATATTAGTTTAGTCCTGTCAAATTAGTCAGCGCCTGGCTTAAATTGACGTTTTTTTAGTAGCCAGTTTTTTAATCTCGTCTAAAGTTGTCTATGGAGTATCTTAATTTGACAGGACTAAACTAATATTTATCTTTTGTCCTTTTCTTGATAAAATAAAAAGAAAAAGATGCATGAACTTAAATTTAGTTTAGTTTGTGAACAACAGAATCGGCGCCAATTTTTCATGAAATACATAATAACATAAAATACTGTAGTCATAAATACTTAAGCAAAATTCAAAAGCAATTTTCTCATGAAATAATGATTGCAATTTTGAAAAAGACTTTTTTGTAGAAGTATGGTTTCGAAAGTACTATCCTTGTAATGCCATAAAATTTCTATACAAACAATAATAGAAATTGCTTATGAATCTTGAAAATGCTGTTGACTGTACAGTAAAATACACCTACCTAAATTATAAACAAAAATATAATACATTGCAGTCAACATACCTCATAATATACCTAGTCTTCTTCTCAGAGAGTGTGACCACCGAAGTAAGGTAGTCGAAGAGCTCTCCATTCTTACACAGCTCAAACACTAAGAATATGAATGTCTCCGACTCGAACACGTCCTGCAGTTCAACTGAAACAAATTATATTACTTCAGGTGATTTGTTCTAGGTACTAATTAAAATTAGAACTTAGGTTGAAATGCGACGTTGCCTGATAATTTTTTGTTACTAGACATCACACAGCCTATTCTGATATTCTTACGCCATTCAGTTTTTTACCCACAAAATAAAAGAAAGGTCTACATTTCGCCACTATCAGTTTTACCAGACTAGCACAAACCTACTTACAGAAATAAAATCATTTATCATTTAAAACTTTGCCCTATCTGGCAAATAAATTACTACAACTGACTTTTTATAGCTTTTGCAAAAGGTGACAAAATAATCAAATTGCAAAAGGAGAAGCAACACCATCACACCATGCTAATAAACCAAACTTCCAAACATAAATTCATTGCAGGTAATATTCTTCCCTGTGTGGTGCCGGACTAGTCTGTGTGGTGCCGGACTTAAAGAATACCACCACCCCTTACTTCCCGTGGGTGTCGTAAAAGGCGACTAAGGATCGTACCGGAGAATGGGCAGCAGCGTTCTCTATGTATTCCACCACCATACCATACTGCGATCGATAACCCGCCTGCCAAGCGTGGCGATTATGGCAAACCCTCCCATAATTGGGGGAGGCCTATGTCCAGCAGAGGACGTCTATCGGCTGAAACGACGAATATTCTTCCCTTACTCTGTATCTGGTCATTATTAAGATAATTCTCAATATCTTTGGGCCAGTATCAATGAACCATTTTTATGCAATAAAGAGCCAGCAACTCACTCACTAATATAAGGGTGTCCAGCTACCATCCGCAGGATGTGTATCTCCTGCCTTGTGGCATCCCTCATGGTATGCGTGTCTACCCCATCCTGGGACTCCTGACTGAGATCTATGATCTTGGCTGCATATTCTTTTCCCGTTTCCTTCTCTATACATCTTCGCACTGTTGAACTTATGCCTCTGTGGGAGAAGAGATGAATTGGTAAAATATTTTCTATCATCTTTTATTACAAAATGTGAATAAAATTGCAAATTATCAGAATATGACACTTTAAAAATACTATTGATGAGACTTGGATAAAAATATTTGCCTGATTATTATTAAATTACTATACTAACATAAATGTGATAAAACTTTAATAATAAACATACTTTTATACCAAAAAGAAAACAATTGTTAATTGCCAATTAAATAGGTCGAATTTTTAGGAATCCGATTACTTTAATTCTCTGCAGTAAAATTGATATATCGTTCTCATCCTCAAGGTCACTCAGAAGACTAATGAGTAATATCACTATTGTAATGATGCCCAGACGCTTTAAATAATTCCCTAGTTCCTTAAAAATTGGCACCAACGCAACTTATCAAAAATCGCGAGACACTTGTGAGCACCACAATTATTTTCTCACCTGCCTATTATTTCTTTTGGTTCATATCTTGCATAGAATTCTTTAGCCGCATCTTTATCTGGCAAGTTGTCGTCGTCTTCTTCCTTTGCCATCGCGTTCACTGTCGCTGTTATTATATTTTCGTGTACTAATTATACGTAATTAGCCTATTCACAATGACGAAAGGTTATTGTTGTGAAGTGAACAACTGACAGAACACTTCTTCAGCTTCCACTTGATGTTAAAAACTTAAATAATGGAAATTAAAACACTGAATTAATAACTTTATATAAAAATATGTACTACAATCTGTTTGTAGGTTTGGATTGATGCCAATATACTTAGAAAAATTATCAATTATGCGTAAAATCACAAAATAGTGAACGGCTCTATCTATCTGTCACAAAATGACAATGACATGACGATGACAGACAAATGTCCACAGAGTACAATACACAGAGTACTTTTTTTATTATGGGCACATTATTGTCAAACTATTATAAAAATATAAAGGCAAAATATTTCTCTCCGAAGCTCGATCAGCGATCTTGTCTTTGGCCAAAATAGACCATAAAGAAGCCTTGAAACTGGAAACAGCGCCATCTCACATTATGTCTGGTTATTATTAAGAACCCAGGCCCAGCAATAAACTCAACAATACAAGTAATAACAACAAGAAAGTAGCCGAAAACTTTAATTAAAATACAAGGCTTCATAAAAAACCTATCTTTTTATAAATCATTTAGTCCCCAATGTTTGTCATAGTATAACTTTATAATATAATTTTCAGTAATTAAGTTTGAGCTTGAGCTCAAAACCTTTAACTTTTATGAATGAATCGGATTATAGAACATGGGTGATTTCTTCCAACTATTGAAAAAAAAAAATTAATTAAAATAGTGATAAAATTAAGGTCAACAACAAACAAAATACAATCCAACCACCCACAAACGTTCCTCTCTTGACAACAGCTGTCCACAGCTGATTCTACTTTGTCGCCCAGTTTTTGTCTCTTTCATGCTCATGGAAACGTAATGTGTGAATTAATCCGATTCAAATCATACTTTTTCTCTTTCACTCGTGTGCAGAAAGATAGAGATAAAAAATATTTCAGGCTCAAATTATAGCCTTCTTCGTATTGACAAGTAAATCTGTCTGTCCTTGTTTTACGATTCTTTCTTGGTCGTTCGGCATGTTTTCGCTTGTTGTTCCGTCCCGATGGTCTTGCATTTTTCAGTGTTTCGCAGATTATCCTTATCAGTAGTAATATCCCGTGATTAGTTTACGTGGACTGTATTTAAAAAAGCTTGGATTTCGGTGTTTAGTTCCTAGCAGCGAGATTTTCTGACCAGGTAAGGAAACTACGCACAATTTTTCTTGCTTGAAGTGACAATCGTGTTTGTACTGTTGGTACTTATAATATGTTTTTGACAACCTTGAAGCAATAAAATACCAGTTTGGTGCTATTTTCTTTGTTCCTCTATTATGTGAAATCAATTGATTTCATAATGTTATGATCGTGGGTAGCCTCTTGCCCCAAATACCTTTTAAAAGTGGCGTCTAATGACTTTCACTGATAGGGACCGCAAGTTTTCCACACATTTTATTTTATTCAGTTTAATTAGGACTGTAAAAAAGGCTCTAAAATTCCAAAGGACCATTATTCTTACCTGACATAGGACCATGAAACAATTTTTTTTTATAGACGACACCTTGTATAAATTATTTAAGAACTACCTACTTGTTTATGTTATTAGCTGTTTCGTAAGATATTTTATCTCTGAAAATAATTTGATTGTTTTGTCTCAACGAATATAAAGGTCAGGTGTTGTTAAGCAACTTAAAGATATCAGTAATTACTTACTGATTATTAACATTTTGGAAAACAAACATACATTTACCAGTAAACCATAAAATCAGTCAAGTGAAAACCAATAATTTCATAAGATCTGTAGCCCCAATCTTACTGATAAAGGTACTAGGAACACAAAGATCAATAGTAGATTATGTAACAGGATCTAATAAGCTGTCAAACTGTGTTTCTACCCACAATAGAAGTACTTACTGTAATTGTTCTAAATTCAGATATTAGAGACAAACACACTTAGTCTAGAAAAACTGAACACAATTGATATGTTTTTGAAATTTATTTACTACACTTAGGCTAGTTTACAGTTTAGTTTTAACCACACAACATAAACCTCTCAGGGTTTACCAGTGTGCTGGCCAGTTGTTCATTGTGATTTTACAAAAATGTTGATTATTATGATGATGCTTACAAATACTGGCTCTGCGTTGCTATTGTAAATCCCAGTTTTAATGCTAATGATACTGTATGATAGGTAATATGGGCTGCTGTCCGCAACTCCATGTCAAAATGCGTATTTTGTGTAATAGTGGGACTATTAGTTATTTGTTCCACCCCAGCTCCTCAAGGAAGGTGTAAAGATAGTGTCTAGCTATATTAAATTAAAAGAAATATACAGGGTTATTGGAAAAACATTAACAACCTCTTAAGAGGTCATTGAACTCATCATTATCAACAACTTTTACTACGGGACCAAACCAGCTAAAAAAATCAGCTGTTCCTTACATTTATGTTCGTATAACTCGTCACAGTGTGAATGACCTCTTAAGAGGTTGTTAATGTTTTACCAATAACCCTGTATATAAACAATTTTTTTTTCAATTTAAAATACAGTAAAATAATAAATTCAGTACCTACCTACAACATAACATCACCTGTGTAAATATTTTTTAGGCACATATATTTATATTTAAGAAACTCATTAGTATGCAATACATTACATTACATGCAATTCATATTATTACACACCAATAATGCAAAGGCAAGCATTTCTCTACGGAGGCATAATAATATAGTAAATTACATCAATTATAAGGAGTAGCATGTGGCATTAAGTAGTTTTCGCCTACCCCCAGGCGAGGAAGACATGAGTTTATGTGTGTATGTATTATTACATTGACATCGGCCACATCAACGTTGCAATTTCCTCCAGGATAGTGTAAGCCTCCTCTGTATTGTGTCATTAATTACTAATCAATATTTCTTAAAGTGGTTCAGCAAGTTGAGAAATAGGGTACCTACCCTACAATGACATAATATAAATAGTTTATTTAACATTGGTACCCTAACCCCACCCAAGCATCCTAAAACTGACAAGACTTCCAAGCAAAGTTGTTTTCAGTTCCTAAGTCAGTTTTTTTTATCATTTTATGATTTTACATAGTAGGTAGGTACTTGAAAATTGTACAATACATTTTCTAGTGCTCAAAATATAAAACTACCTACAAAGTTACAATCAATGTCTTACAAGTCATTTGTATTACATTGTAATGTTGCTACTAAAACTGCCTTGTAGCCTCTTGCATTGCACCTGATGACCTGACCATAGTGACCATGTATAACCTTTTTGATAAAGCTGTTCAATTAGCAGACTCAGTTAGTTGTCGAGTTATTGCATAGATGGCGCTGTTTATCGTAATTGTGGAGGAATGTGGAGTAATGTTATGAAACCTAATGTAATAATAATCGATGTATTGGTACGGAATTTATAATATGATTAGCGATTAGGAATGTATTCTGCCCCGAGATTTCGGATTAAAAGCCCTTTTACATTGTCCAGATACTTAACCAAACAAACACAGTCCAGTCCTTTCTACGTGCCCAAGAGTGTGGTTTGAGTATCTATGTTTATCGTGTGATCACTCGCCTCGGGTACTCGCGAGTCATCATCATCATCTTTCGGCCCATAACCCAATTTACTCTCGTAAGGTCCAGACGGTTCTAGCACCCACCACCTACCTACCTAAAAGGTAACTAGTTTTTCGTTAGAGCTATACTTTTCATTGACAGGCTCACCAAGAATCTAATTTTATCTTGTAAGTACTAGCTTCTGCCCGCGACTTCGTCCGAGTGTTTCTTGTTCCCCCGACCTACCCCGTCGCATCCCATCACCTGCCTGCGCCATTACTTCGTTTTCGCTTACCGTTCTTTCTGACTTGTTTTCTTTTTGTTCAGCTCCTAAGGGCCATAGCGTAATATTAAATAGCCTATAGCCTTCCTCAAGAATTGGGTTATCAAATGCAATAATAATTTTCGAAACCGACCGTTAGTTCCAGAGATTAGCGCGTTCAAACAAACTAGCTGTTCAGCTTTATTATTAGTATACAGGGTTATTAGTAAAACATTAACAACCTCTTAAGAGTTCATTGTACTCGTCATTATGAACAACTTTTACTATGGGACCAAACCTGAAATCGCGAGAAAACAAATCAGCTGTTCCCCACATTTTGACGAGTTAAACGAACATAAATGCTTTCGTATAGCTCGTCAAAATGTAGGGAATTTTTTTTCGCGATTTCAGGTTTTGACCCATAGTAAAAGTTGTTCATAATGATGAGTACAATGACCTCTTAAGAGGTTGTTAATGTTTTACCAATAACCCTGTATAGATATTAGTCTAAATACATAAAGATGAAACTATAATACTGCCTTCTCAAGCATGATTTCACATGTAGGTATTCAACATTGAAACTGAATAGGATCTCATTAGATGACACAGCACAGGGATACATTACATGCGACTATGAGCTCAAAGGAGTCATCCTAAACCCACGCTAAACTAAATAAACTCGCAACATCTGCGTTGGCGCTACGTAGACGAGGACAAGGGCGCAAATTAAGGACGTCTGGATCCGCCCCTCCCCTCACCACAGTGCAACCCCCCTGAATGCTCCACTGACTACTATATTCCCCCTTTCCCGAACAGTTCTGGGAAAACAGTGAATGTTTTTGAAGCGAAGCGAATTGTATGAATCTACTACGCTTTCCTTTGAAACGAGAGTAAAACTCACCCCCGATGTTGTTTGTTTGTGAACTGGATGAATTGCCTTTTGTTTTCTGAAATTGAATTATTTTCAATGCTTTACAAATGCCAGTGGATACAGCAGAAAGTGTGGCGTAAAAGATAGCATTGTACGCCTGTATTCAGCTTTTGTAAACTGAAGGGTTGAAATTTTTGACACCAGCGCTGGTACTGGTAAATACACCTTTCATAGTAAGAGTTCAGGATGATCACAAAAGACTTCCAGATAATCTCTTCTAAGCCAATTCAAATCAATTTCAGACAGTTTATCAGATCAGCCTAGTTAGCTTATTCTTGGAGTACTTTCTTCAACATTAATTCCAAAGTCGTCTCAAAAAGAACTTTTCTTTTTATTAAGATCTTTATCTCGCCGTTAACTTTATTGAATAAAGCACTTACGTTGAGTCCCTAATATCAGAGTAAATGCAATAATTAATCGGAACACTGCGCTAAGACTGTCGAGTGTCCGATAAACTGTCATAATTATTGCGTTATTAGTGAAACAGAGATTGTTACGATTACAATACACGGAACTTTTGTTATAGGACAAAACTGGACATGTACCTATTTATTTTTAGTAGTTAATTGATTTTATCACGATTGGAGACCTTGAGAGGGCCGATAATGACACGAGCCACGAGTAAGAGGGTCTGCTGGAAATTTTGTCAAACATTGCGGGTGTAAATTGAAAGGTAACCTAGGTAAAAAGTCTTTCGACTAATGGTCCGATTCCTACAATTTACGACTCTTGTATCTTTACCAATAATTAATCAAAGACCTCATAGCTTACCATAGACCCTCTCACATGGTGATGGAAGTAGCTCTCAGGTAAAATTAGCTTATGAATTTAATTATATTATGCCCAGTTTGGCAATGCTACCATTGGTAAGCAAAACGATTCGTTTTTGTCTATAGGAACCGAGATAGTTCACTATCGGATAGAAAAGTAAGAGGAATCGTTGTCCAATGATCTTCACTGAATCAGTGTCTTCCTAGTAGAAGGGTTTCTAGGTATTCTTCTTATACAGTAAAGATCCCAAATAATGCTAATCATCTCCGGACAGACCAACCCAATCCCCGAAAACCTAAGAGTTTTTACTCAAGGTAAAGATTAATTCCAATTGAATTTTCAGTTCGCTAGGCAACGATACTTTCAATTGAATCTTCAGTTCGCTAGGCAACGAAATACTCGAAACGGTGTGACAAATATTTCACCTCTATCACAAAATAACTAATAGTTAACGCCTCTAGCAAAAACAAAATGGCCGGTTGAAAATAAAACATAATTATACAGGTACAGTGACTGCATATTATTTTACTAAAGGCCAAATGAAACCGAATACTGATATTGATGAAGTCGATCTGATTTTCGATAAAGCTGATTCGATTGGACGTTCAGGCTTCAGACCATAGTATCTTTTACAAACTGAGTACTGGGTAGATTTAAATGGACTAAGTGACTGTGTAAAAGTTGTTTGTTGTCATCCATGTTGATGTTAAGTTGTTAACCGAAGTCCTCAAAGTATACAGCTTCCAATACTTCTTTCTTATACAATGAAAACATCCATACTAATATTATAAATTCGAAAGTAACTCTTTGTCTGTCTGCCTGTATGTTACCTTTTCACGCCTAAACCACTGAACGGATTTCGATAAAATTTGGCAGAGAGATATATTGCATCCCGGGGAAGGACATAGTTTAGGATAATTTTTATCCCGATATTCCAACCGGGCGTTTATTCCCAGTCGCCCCCGCGGGGATTGCCACCGGAGGCAAATGGGAATAAAAATTCCCAGTCGCCACCGGTGGTGACTGGGAAGACATTGCCCCCACTTCAGTTTCGCTGTACATTGCTTTCTTGATCGTAGAGAATAAAAGGATGAGGCAACTTATCCTAAAGATAAAAGGCAGGTTTAGGATAAGTTGCCTCATCCTTTTATTCTCTACGATGGAGAAAGCAATGTATAGCGAAACTGAAGTGGGAGCAATGTCTTTCCTCATCCTTTTATTCTCTACGATGGAGAAAGCAATGTATAGCGAAACTAAAGTGGGGGCAATGTCTTCCCAGTCTCCACCGGTGGCGACTGGGAATTTTTATTCCCATTTGCCTCCGGTGGCAATCCCCGCGGGGGCGACTGGGAATAAACGCCCACGGGATCGACACTTATGCGGGTGAAACCGCGGAGAGCGACTGGGAATAAACGCCCACGGGATCGACACTTATGCGGGTGAAACCGCGGAGAGCGACTGGGAATAAACGCCCACGGGATCGACACTTATGCGGGTGAAACCGCGGAGAGCGACTGGGAATAAACGCCCACGGGATCGACACTTATGCGGGTGAAACCGCGGAGAGCTGCTAGTTGCAACATAAAGTACTGGCATTCAAGTCGTTAATCGCTTACTAATGTTTCTCTTCTCCATTATTAAGATAGACAGAATATTACTCATTATGTACCTACACCAACTTTGTAGCTATAAATAAACAGGGTTATTGGTAAAACATTAACAACCGCTTAAGAGGTCATTGTACTCATCATTATGAACAGCTTTTACTATGGGAACAAACCTGAAATGCTCGTCAAAATGTAGGGAACAGCTGATTTTTTTTCGCGCTTTCAGGTTTGGTCCCATAGTAAAAGTTATCACAATGATAAGTGCAATGACCTCTTAAGAGGTTGTTAATGTTTTACCAATAACTCTGTATTTACAAGGGGTGACCACAGTGGGCGGTCTAAGCTCTGGTGTTTGGGAACGATGCGTTATTCTTCCTGCATTTTTCCCCGGAAATGTTAAGTTTTAGTGAACCCTTCATGTGCTTCCTTACTCAGTTGCTTCAGCGCCTCAAAGCGTGACGTGGTTTTCAATGCAAGAGCTCGAGTTTCCTGTACATTAGTGAAGCAAAATTTTCTACTCAATTTGTCAAGAATCCAGCTAATCCACGATCTAGCTGTCGCTTAGAGACCTACAATAATAATTATGAGCATGTTCTTTCTACTCGCTCCATAATTCTTCGGCTTGCATTACCTAATTAGTGTGCTCACACGGTGGAAAGATAGATCACGTTACTATCAAATTATATACTGCAGTTACACTTATCTCTGAGAGGTGCTCTCTTGATCCTCTGTAGTGCAACTGCGTGAAGCAAGACATTCCTGTCGCTGGCTTTAATTTTGTAGATCAAAGAAGGACGTTTGTTTTAATTGCTTAAGATGTCTTTTGATCTTTTCTATTCTCAAAAGATCTTCGTCTTTGTAAAGGGGGAAAATGAACTAGTTAGTAACACAACTAACACTTGTAAAGTACCAGGGTGATAGAAAATGCAAGAAGAACCTTGCAGTTTGTGTATCGCTTGAAGTTTTATACACTGTAATACATTATACACTGGAGATATATGAATGCCGCGTTCAAGTTAAAAATAAAACCAAGGTTGACAAGGCGGCACAGACTAAGTGAAGCCCGAGGGCAAGATTAAAGGGAGTTAAAATTGGGCACCAATTAAAAAATGTTCATCTCTTGTTCACGGGAAATCACACTAATATTATAAAGGCGAAAGTTTGTGTGTGTGTGTGTGTTTATATGTTTGTTACTTCTTCACGCTCAAACGGCTGGACCAATTTTGAGAAAATTTTGTATGGAGGTAGATGACACCCTGGATTTAACATATAGGCTACTTTTTATCCCGATATTGCCCACGGGATCGAATCTTATGCGGGTGAAACCGCGGGGCGCGGCTAGTAAATAAATAAAGTCCTCCAGACCGTATTTCGGCCACGGCGGCCAATCTCAACAGAGACTAACCTTCAGCGTGAGAAATATTATAGTGCACAGATATGCGCGCAGACAAAGGTGCACTCTTGCCTCACTCTCATAGTCCGAGGGACGGCAATCCGACACGACCGAAGAAAGATCAGGCGCAGGACCAACGGCTTATCGTGCTTTCCGAGGTACCGGGGTAACACACCGCCAACTTCCAAACTTCGGGCTGTTAAGAAATTCCTAATAGAAAAACTCAATAACAAATTGCCGGACCCGGGAATCGAACCCAGGACCCCACGCTCACCAGTCGCGCTTGCGACCACGGGACCAACGGGGCAGTCACGGGAAATTACCAAGGCACCAACAGCAGCAAAGAGATATGAGATGTTAAGAACGATTCTGGTGAACATATCGCAGATATTGGCGCCGATTCCCTTGTTCACAAACTAAACTAAATTTAAGTTCAGTGCATCTTTTTCTTTCTATTTCATTAAGAAAAGGACAGAAGATAAATATTAGTTTAGTCCTGTCAAATTAAGATACTCCATAGACAAGTTTAGACGAGATTAAAGAATTGGCTACTAAAAATACGTCAATTTACATCAGGCGCTGACTAATTTGACAGGACTAAACTAATATTAATCTTCTCTCCTTTTCTGGATGAAATAGAAAGAAAAAGATGCACTGAACTTAAATTTAGTTTAGTTTGTGAACAAGGGAATCGGCGCCATTGGCCGTTTATGTATACAGACCTCTTTTTGACGATTCGTGCGAAAACTTTCTGAGCAATTTGCAGTATCGAGTCTTTAGTCGCACTTGGACTTATAGTTGCTATTTTATTTCATCAGGCGTTGATAACCAACTGAATTGCTTGTATGCCTAAAGTATCTCTTGTTTACTTTACAGAACTACAACTGCTTTTTATTTATACACAGCGAACTGTATTGAGAGATAGTAACCTTATTGATGATAATCTCCAGAAAGGTCAGGATCGTAGTACTCGCAACCGGCGTGCGTGTACGACCAGTGTATTAACGTAAACGAGGCAAAAGGAATTTGTAAAATAAGCAGTTGTCGTTTTGTAGTTTCTGCCAAACCCCATCGGAAGAAGTCATGAGTTTATCTTTGTATGTATGTAATGAGAGATTATCAGTGAATAGAAGTCTGGTATAAATACGGACCTCTCTAAAGCCACCAGATTTATTGTCTTCACTACCATTCTTTATAGTCTGCAAGAGATCTAAGCCCCTGCAGCTATTATGGGTTATGATTACGGTCCATCTAGATCAGGCCGTACAGCGGAGTCAGGGCCGTGAAATGATCTAGTAATAAATTCCAGCCTTATCGATAACTGTGTAGCGTAAAACGAAGCACCCACATTTACGATATTTATGTCTGTAATCGCATCAATTTGAACAATCAGTGAACAGTTTACTCCTAGGCCATTTTTTTTTTAAATGCTGGAAGTAATTATGTCAATGTTTACAGTATGGCGCTACACAATTTATTCAGCGTTTACAGTATCGTAGCAACATCAATATTTTTGTTACCGGATGAACGAGGAGGGCTCGGAAAATGTGAATTGTTGTTTTAGAGAGAGGAGACAGTACAGGGAGGGGTGTTAGTTTGATCGACAATTCGACATAGGTATTTAGAGGACCAAACCCTGGTAACCCAGTGGTAACCACCACGACTACAACCCAGACAGGCGCTTTACTTTGTGTAATTTATTTCATCACCACTGCTCTCAAAACGGTGAAGGAAAACATCGTGACCGGCATGTCCTAGAACCAAAAATTCGAAGACATGTGACACCTACCAACACGCACTGGTCTCGAGTGGTAGATTACGGCCCACTCCCTCTCACAGGGAGGAGGCCTGTGTCCCAGCAGTGGGCACATCATGTAGGTATTTAGATACCTGAGTGCCTAGCTATAATGGTACCTACGTACAGAATATACAATGACAATTACTCACCCTGCTATTAAATTTTACATAGCATGACGTAAGGCCATAATGATTATTATGATACAGCAGCAATTTGAATGCAAAATTGGTAATGAAACTGCAGGACGCTGAGAATTCTGTGTACTTTGCAATTGTAGGACGTAAATTAACATTTTCAATCCATACTAATAATTATTATTAATTCGAAAGTAACTCTGTCTGTCTGTTACCTTTTCACGCCTAAACCACTGAACTGATTTCGATAAAATTTGGCAGAGATAGATTGCATCCTGGGGAAGGACATAGGATAGTTTTATCCCGATATTCCCACGGGATCGACACTTATGCGGATAAAACTGCGGCCGCAGCTAGTTTGATAACTAGCATTACTCGCGGTTTCACCCGCATAAGGGTCGATCCCGTCCTATCGGGATAAAAACTATCCTATGTCCTTCCCCGGGATGCAATCTATCTCTCTGCCAAATTTTATCGAAATCCGTTCAGTGAGGCGAAAAAAGGTAACAGACAGAGTTACTTTCGAATGTATAATATTACTAGTTGCGCCCCGCGGTTTCACCCGCGTAAATGTCAATCCCGTGGGAATATCGGGATAAAAAGTAGCCTATATGTTAATACAGGGTGTCAGCTACCTCCATACAAAATTTTAATTAATAATTTTAAAATTGGTCCAGCTGTTTGAGCGTGAAGAAGTAACAAACATATAAACACACACACCCTCACAAACTTTCGCCTTTATAATATTAGTGTGATTAGTATATTAGTATGGATAATGCAAAGACGCTTCGGCCACTCTCGTAAGATTCCCATGACGTTCGTATTTCATTCTAGGTTATTGCTTTAGGTCTGTAACAACTACCAAGAATACTCAATGAGAAGATCTTATCAGGACTTGTTGGTTGTACCTAAGGTTGCCAGATGTCCGGGATCTCCGGGATTGTCCCGGAATTTTACGTCTTGTCCCGTGTCCAGCAATTCGATCTAATGTCTCCGATTCCGAAAAATTTAATAATATTAAAAAAAATAACAATAAATGACTCGGCAACTCGGCAGGCAGCGAGCGGGTTTGCTTCACTCGTCCCGAATCCCGCCCAGTACCTATAGTACTCGAATAATGGCAGTAATGCAATCATCCTGTTAAACAAGGATAAAATTTTATCGTTCACATTGAGTCATTAAGAACTTAAACGTATTAACATTTCTGTTTAATTAGTTCACCGGTTTTGGTGCAGTAATGTTAATTAACGGATAAAGTGTATCGGCAGTTCACAACTCCAGTTTAGTACCAATAATATTCTTGTTGCAATTGGAAGCTAATAAAATCTCATTTTGTGCTGCTAACTGGTAGAAACAAAGTGTTTAGAAACTTGTTTAATTAACACTAGTATTGTAAGTTATTAACAGTTTGTTGTCTCGAATTATTTGTAGTGGTGTTTTGGCTAATTGCGAAATATCATGTACACAGAGTTCTCGCGTTCTTTGGGTGGTCTCCAGGGGCCTTTTTTCAGTGATTTACGAGTTCAGGTTTAATTGTCCTTGAATTTAAATTGCTTGTTTGTTAAGTTAATATACCCGCAGTATCTTATATTACCTTCCAATCTGGAATTTACTTAAAAGCATTCCAGTAAAACTCAACTATTTTAAAAGTGAAACAGCTAGACCTAATTGGCCGTTGAATTCATTGTAACTGCGGCCATCTACTGCACATAACTTAAAGCTAATTAGCATGAAAGTTGCATTGTTTTATCTTTTCCGTAAATCTTAAAGAGAATGAAGCAATCAGCTCACAACACAACGTTTATAAACACCGTGTTGCTGTGGTTACTATTTAAAATATGTTACCGCAGTTCCTGGGAGTGCGTTGAACCGCTCCCACCCTCGAGTCTATTTTCTAACTCGACCGACGAGTTCCTACGAGGACATGACACCGTCAATTGCGATTGTCAATGTTATGAATTTGTCATAATTTATGAGCAAGCGCGTAAACCGCAGTTATGCAGATTAAAGTCCTTACAGCTGACTCAGTTTTGCACTTTCGTCGCCTGCGTCAATTGTCTACAAATGGACTCGATCCTCGATCCTCGATCCCCCTGTTCATTTATTGAATCTATTTTAATCTTGAGCGTACAGGGATTGCATGATTCAACAGAAAGCATGTTACTGTACATACAAACTAAATAAATTTACACTGTGACGCCACCAGTTTTTTTTATCCGTCATCGTCAGTACTGTTTATATTTAGCTCTAAAAAGGCGCAACGAGATAAAAGTCCGAGTGTAATCGACTGCTTAATTGTATGCATGTATTAACTACGAAAGACAATTAATATAATTACAGATAAACGCACCAAGGACGTATAAAACTTTATACCTACCTTGGGAGCAGGTTTTTTAATTGCCATGTAAAGACCACAATTTTGGAATCCCAGTGACTTTGTAAGTTGGTGTAGATTTCAGTGTGCTATTTAAAAGTGTTGCACTCTTTTGTTCCTCAAAAACATGCGTTGTCAGAAAATAGTTTTGAACGAAAATAAAAGTTAGAGTTGAATATCAAATTCAATGCCCTGCATACATTGTCCCCAAACTGACGCCGGAGGTTTTTGGTTGCACCAAAATTTACGCTGAGTACACCTGGTTTAGTTTAGATATGCTTTCACATTTTGGTTTGAAAATAAAGGCAAACCAATTTAAAACCTACTCAATTTAAACATCAGTAGGTGTTTACCTACATTATTCGGCTGAGGAAGGATATAATAATGTTTACGAAAAACAACACCTGTATTTTTTGCACAGGTAAATTATGTCTGAGGTATATTTTTTCCTGACCTGCTGCGCCAGGTCAAAGTCCACTGCACGCCTGATCGCGCCATTTGATTGAGCGTAATGTCCATAGGCTTCCATCGGATCGCTTACAGAATTGCCTATTTCATGCTTCAATTGTAATTTCATATTTTATTAAGCTGAATAAGTATTGTGAAAATCTGTGTCTAAATGATAGTTATTGAAAACTTTCGTGAATAGAACTCATCTATTCGGTAAAAATCTCACCCTGATAGCATAGGTGAAGTGATCTGTCAATAGTGTCAATTCCTAGCATCATAATGGAATGACAGCTCATTTCATGCAGGCTCACTTCACCTATGTTTTCGCGATAAGATTATTACAGAATACATCGGCAGTTCTTATTGTGTAAGAAGTACTCACATTTAACTATCATCTCATAAGGCAATTTAAGAATAAAAAAGTATTACCTACGTAAAATACATTGCGTACAATCATGATCATTGCAATCATCGTTGCAACAATCATGTGGTGTGGTAGTATGGGGACTGCATCTAATTCCCTGTTCTAGAAGATCCCCTAAGTTGAGCAACAATTTGTTTTTGTCACCAGCATTTTATCAAGACATCGTCTTATGTAAGTGTCTTAATCGTATCAGTTTTTCTGAGCAAATAGTGATATCTACCATGTAATAATGATAATACATGATAGTGAATAGTTTATTTATAAATATGGAATATACCTAATTCCGGAGTCGTGTTTAAAGCATGCCATGGCTGACCTCCCTGCGTGTAGCATCTAGCTGATGATACTTACGTACTATCACCTCTAGCCCTTGATCGAGGACAACAGCATTCACATAGCAACAACTCGTTTACGTTTTAACCAGCACCTTAATACAATTAAGGCGACTACATGACCTAAAGCGCAGTCTTTGTCGGACTGCATAGAAAAGAAGAGAAGCGCGTTGACACAACGCTGGTGATTTATTGCAAAATGTGAAGCAGTTATCTATTTACAAAAAATCTATTGTTTGGACTAAAAAATTAAAACACTAGTGCTTTAGTATGTTGTTTGTAGAATAATCTGACAAAAAATCATAGTGATTGTATCTATATTAGTATAGTTTTTATTGTAAAAAGAAAGATTTTAGAGGTATCTTCTTGATTTTTTTCTATCGTATCAAATTTGTTGTATTATGTTTTCAACACACTATATCCTGAAGAATATCATATATTTTTCTGATTTTGTTAACTGTAGTCGATCATATACTTTTATTGTTTCTAAAACTTGCGTTTTTTTGTGTTTAGGTCATGTAAGCCCCTTAAAACAATTAAACGATTAACAAGTTAGTTGTCTGTATGTTTATCTCGTCTTCCCATCGCCATCACGCCTCCTAGTCACGATCGCTATTTACTAGTATTTACACGCAGTATGCAAATAATTCACGTGCATTGTGCATCAACAAGAGTAGCGTATCCGTTGTACAGGCGATCCTTAGCACATCGTGCTATCGTGCATCA
Source organism: Mesoligia furuncula (assembly GCA_916614155.1). Classification (NCBI taxonomy): domain Eukaryota; kingdom Metazoa; phylum Arthropoda; class Insecta; order Lepidoptera; family Noctuidae; genus Mesoligia; species Mesoligia furuncula. The sequence continues at coordinate 5,692,259 of OU744810.1, forward strand.
TGAAAAAAAATACCATTGTGTTCCAGACACGTCATTAATAAAGAGAGTTCTGTACGAGCTTCCGCTATGTTACTAAGTTTGTATCTGTATTGTTCGGTACTGTGTAGTCTATTCAGAGCTATCATATCAATGTTCAAAAACAACTGGCCATTCAATTTAGATATAAGATACGGCATTTTATTTACAAAACATGCAAAGAGGAGCATTATAGCAAAGTTGTGTCCATAAATTGTTGTAGATGGGATCATAACAATCATTAGAGTAAGTTGAGGTAAAGACTTGGGTTTTAAAACGAGCTTCGCCTCATCTCCCAGAGTGTAATAAAACTTTTTGTACACAAATAATATATTGGGATGGCCTCGGTGCGTACACGCAGGCCCGCAGATGCACGGCTGGCCTTGACTCAGCGTGCATGTGCGTGAGTCGAGGTGTAAGGGACTGGCGGGTAGCGGTCTTATATCGATTGCGAAAATGATGGATGACCAATAAGGTCATCTTCGTGGTGTAAGTCTAATATAAACTAAGACGGGCACTCGTTTCTTGGTTCATTTATCCGGGTAATACCCATTCTGCTTTTTGTCCAATTTTTGTTTAAATTTATAAATTTGTCTTTTGCTAGGGCATAACTCTTTTACACAAGTTCTTCCAATTTCTTGAAGCTAAATAATAGTAATATGTATTTCAATAAATTATTTCCATAATCGCAATGTCCAGGTTCGGAACCCAAAGTCAAAGTTTTGTCGGAACCCTTCACCTTCGTCTTACTAGTTGGCGCTAGATTTGTTTCGAACATTATACTTCAATATGATGGATGATTTTGGATTGCTTTCAATAAATCTCCTGTACTTGCACCCCGCCCAGATGCATGCGCCGCGCGGCCATATCAAAATGCCGTATCGTACTGATGCGAGCTATTTTTGTCGAGTCTCGTCGCGTCGCCCATCGTGTTTTTCCATGCACCAAGCGGTTTAAAAGGTACAAAATATTTCAACACGTTATTGCCCAATTATTACCTTTGTAAGTTTGTACACATATTTTATTGGCAATTCCGTAGAAAGACAGGTAAAGTATTTCTTCTGTTGAAATATTTGGTCATGCGCCAAGTCCTTCGGCAAATTGAAGCTATCGCCAGATTTGTCGACCTGTGTTCAAATATGGTCCTCGCATTTTATATTACGGTTGACCCAGTTGTCCACGTAAACGAGCCAGCTTTTGGAGTGATTACATCACTGGCATCAAACAACTTTATTATGATTCATCTCTATCATCGGATGCATTCCAATGAACTATTGCAGTCGTTCATCGCGTCGCGTATCTGATACTTGAATGGCGTCTCATATGCCTGTTGATGAATTCATTACAACAACATTTTGAAAACAAAAACTGTTATTGTTTGTGTCTTCATTCTTTTGGGCGTGAATATTTTGAAAGCTAGTCATCATTACATATGCATTCATCAAACAACCAGCTCTCTTGTTTTGAACCATCAGTTCTATCCATCTTTCTCTCATGATTGGAATTGCATACACATCATCTATAACTTTGTTTATTCCATTAATCATTGCATCGCCGTTGTTAACATTTAGATTAAAACCGTGCGCGTACGCATCGAGATGTTGGCGATTAACTCTGGAAGTCTCGAGTTATTTTTAGTTTAACCGGTCTGTTACCGTAACTGCGCTATAAACAAGTTACCTATTAAAGTTTGTGATAAGTCGACTGTCGCTAACTATGCAATTTTAAGATCGTATAGCAAATGTTAAATCGAATTTAAAATATTCATATTTTCTACAACAACGTTTACATCTACATACCATATCTCGAACTCCGCGGCGAAATTATTCTGTAAATGAATAGATAAGGCATATCAAATTTTATCAACTGTTTTATACAAACACTTATGACCTTCACGCTTTGAAGGGCATATGGCATATTGTTTTGCTAATACTTACTTTAATTACATAACTCATTCGAAGGCTGAATGAGACTTGGGCTATTTTAATTGTAATAATTGATAAGTCCAATGTCTTCAGACCAAATTGTCAAAGGTTCTGAATTACGTATTTGTTTGATGATAAGCTGTGTTTTGATTTGTTTTATTGTGCACCATTCTATAAATAACTATTTCTGTTGGCTTGTTTGTGTTTTACTCTTCCGTCATGTCATGTCTAGTCTACTTAGAGCCATTTGATGGAATATTTCCAAAAATGCTTAGTTCTAAAACAATCATGCTGAACCGGGCTTTCCCATATTCACCTATTATATGTATAACTATATCTATAGGTACTAATCTATTATTATAATAAAGTTGAAGAGTTTGTTTGAACGAGCAAACCTCTGGAACTATCGGTCGTATTTAAAAATATATTTTTGCGTTTGATAGTCCAATTCTTGAGAAAGGCCATAGGCTATCTAAAAGAGCAAGAAATTTTACGCGGACGAAGTTAGTCGTTTGATATAATGTATATATATACCTACACTGTGTTCTTCACGTTATGCATAAACTTTGTCAAACGCTTCTATAGTTTTTACAAATTAAATCTAACATGGAAGGAAGGAACAACAAGTAACGGGAAGTAATACTTAAAAAGGCTTTGTTACAAAGGTATTTGTAATTTCATTTAATGAAATTTAATTGAGCTATGCAGTAAGAAAGGGTCTTAACTTAGTATTGACAAGTTTCAGCCCGCCAAATTTTATGAATAAAAATACGTCGTTGCCCATTCGGATAAAGAGGCATGCATATCGGGTGATTTACGTCAAGGTATTTAGTTCGTACGAAGATTAACAAAAAATAAGAATTCATTAATGTGTCAATAATGAAAAATGCTTATTTCCTTCGAAGTCGAAGTTTGTTTATATCGTCTGCCGTCCGGAACACGGTGTATATGTTCTTGCAAAGTGCCCACAGGTTTTCAATTGCAAAATGCCTTACTCAATGATGAGTCAATCACACTATTCATTATTGAGCACGAGCCACAGTTACGATTGATATTTCATAACTGACACTTGACTCTAAGCCTTGTGTATAGTTTCAAGCGGAATGGTGCCAAGCATCTACACTCTACTGCCTTTGATGACATACAACTGTAACAGGACATACAACAAACATTTTATACGGAAGTACATATATTGAATTTTTAGCAGTTCATTGAAGTCTCGCTTTGGCAAATATCCGACAGTCGATGCATACTTAAGTAAAATTCAGAAATCTCGAGTGAATTCCGCTCGTGTTTTTCAAACTGTTGTTGAAGAAATAAAATTTCATATTTTCTGTGCGGATTCGAAAGCGAAGAAGACCTAAAAAGGCAATCTCGTAGCTGATTGAATTTTCACTGCTTTCCAAGAAATGATCTTGTATTTAATCAATAACCTCGTTTCTCCTATTGAACAGCTGAAAGTATCTATCTGGGAGCATTCAGAAAACCATCCATACTAATATTATAAATTCCAAAGTAACTCTGGTCTGTATGTTACCTTTTCACGCCTAAACCATTGAACGGATTTCGATAAAATTTGGCAGAGAGATAGATTGCATCCCGGAGAAGAACATAGGATAGTTTTTATCCCGATATTCCCACGGGATCTACACTTATGCGGGTGAAACCGCGGGGCAGTAACTTATAAAGTTATGGCCATGGGTAATATCATGGACAGTTAAAATGGATAGGTAAGGTATATCATATTGTCACTTGTCATCTAGTAACTGTTACTGATTATGGTGAGGCTTCTGATGCCGCTACATCAAACGGTCGTGTGTGAGCAGCTATTGTCATCAACCATTTCTGTTCAGTAGCGTGTTTAAGCTGAAATACGGGTATGTTCTTGCCTAGTGTTTTCTCAAACCTAAAGCATTTATTTCAAATAAACCAATTACAGGCACTTTTGAATTGTCAAGTAGTCGGTCAGTCAGAAAGATGAAGCTACATACTTGCCCATTCCAAAGCGTAGTTGTTACCTATGGAGAAGAACGGGCAAGAAACCGTGGAGTTTCTTACACTCATTTAAGTCAAAAATATTGGTAGGTAACATCATTAATGTTGAAATTATACATGTGAAAACGATGTAGAAAGACGGGTACTTACCTACATTAAAAGTGACAGTAATAAAAAAGATAAAAACGATTCATAAATTAAAATAACTCGTGGCAGGTAAGACATGACCACTCCATACTGACGGTGCCCGTTCACGAACATGACGTATGGATCAGCACCATTCAGCTCAACCATTTTGAAGGGAACTTAAAGATCCAACGCACACGCCACCACCAGGAAGATATTTCACAAAACAACACACAAATAAAAAAGAACAGTCTCATTACCAAATGCCCTCATAACGTTATCCTAGTTCCTCTCATCTCTATTAATGACTCATTGGAAAATCTAATCTTTGCTCTTGGAAAACGTTCCGTCTACGTGACCTGAGCCACGGAATTTTTATATTTATGTTAAACAGCTGTTTTAAAATAATTCAGTAGTCAAATACACATTCGTTATGGGTTGGACGAGTAAACAAGGGGCAAGGACAATCAGAATTAACGTTTCAATGTTATTTTCAGTACATTGGCGACGTACAGCCTTGAATTTTAAATTGAGTCTTGTTTATCGCGCGCAGAAAGTGCGACGACCCTTTGAATTTATTTATTAATTTAAACGCCCACGCGTTAAAGGAGTTCTCTTCTTTATATTTGAATACTTAACCCGTTTTTAGGAGTAAACAACGTGATGAGTAAAATCTTCGCTATTCTTCATCTTTGGCACTTTTTGTAAATTTTAGAAGAAATTTCGGAAGTCGGTGGCAAAAACATCTAAAATACAGATCCCAAGACATTATCCGACTCATATCCTATATACTCATATCATATCCGACTTCCGAAATTAAATATTTTCATAATTTTGAGTGAATTTCTTTTTGAAGTCGATTTAATTTTTTTAAATTAAGTACTTATTTTTAAAATAACTATTCAATTTTCCATTCTAATTAACCCGTTCTGCCCGTGACTTCATCCGCGTGAAACTTCTTGTTCCCCCCGACCTACCCCGTCGCATCGCATCGCCCGCGGTGTTACTTCGTTTGCGCTTACCGTTCTGTTTCTTTTTCCTTTTCCTCGGCTCATAAAGTTCCTAGCGTGATGTTAAATAGCCTATAACCTTCCTCAAGCATTGGGCTATGCTGGGTCAGCGGGATTGTCCGAAAGGGTTACCGCTGGCCCGGAACATAAAGGGCTAAGGAAGGAACACGGGTGGATTTTAGTCAGTAAGAGTCTGACACTCCCTTCCGCTCCACCCAGAGCGGGAGGAGTCATTTGATGATATACCATCCGAAAAAAAAAAGCGCTGGACTATTAAGGACGCTATAACATTTTTCCACGAATAACAGTGTTTTTCAGGTACCATTTTAACAAACTGGAGTCACAACTGCGAGGATATCTTGGTTTCAAATTAAAGATAATGTATTCATCTCCAGACTGGGCCCAAAGCAATTAAATAGCCCCATACAATGATATTCTAATAGACAGATATGTTATGAGCGCGCAAATCGTGAAGACTAGAAAACATCCTAATTGGGATGTATTGCCTTTAGTCTGTGTCACGCACGTCTACGAGTGAGACGGTGCGCGCAGCTACGTAATTACCATCCAAAATGCCATTTTGTGTATTTAGAAAGTGTACCAATTATGATACCAAAGTTAATAAAACACAAGGAATCTCATACCACACGAAAGTACACATTATACTTCGATTTATTAATATATTTCAATTATTTTCCTAATATTCTGATATTTGGAGGTTAGGAAAAAGAAAGAGATGGAAAATACATTTTTTGTCGTAAGAACGACAAGGATGCGAGCACTCCGGACATAGAATAAAAGTACAGATGCGAATATTAGGCAGTAAAGTCATCTTTACAGCAGAGTTCTAGTTTCCCTTTTAATAACTTTTCTTTATAATTTTGTTTGATATATTTAATTATAAATTAAACATGTCATAATATGTAGGAAAAGAAAATATTAATAGCTTATCGTTACCATAGTATGTCACAGATAGTGTTAAAATAAACCTACCATTGAGATTAAAATTAAATATTTTCGAAGATGTATGATTATTTTTACAATTGTATTTCTTTCTTTTTAAAACGTGTTTTATTTTTCACCTACCTACCTTTTAATAGTGTTTATTCGTTGCATAGGCACAAATCCCGACTACAAATTCTGTACACGCGGTTTGTACTTTCTGCCTAGTTAATTTGTTAGTCTATGATGCCAACGTGCGGTGATTGGTAGCCCGAATAATGTTTGTTTACATTCACGCGCAATTGACAACATCTACCTGTCACTTTTTTTCTTATTGGTTTTATCAAGCTATCCTTTTTCTATCCTTTTTACTTGTAGTGAAATGTAAAATGAATGAAAAGTGTGTATGTGTGCTGCCTCTCGGCGCGGAACACTTTTTTCTGTTGTTTTGTAAGTGTATAACATATCTGTCTATTAGAATATCATTGGCCCCATACAAAATTTTCACACAAATACGTTTTTACCATCACAATAATCGCCAAAAATTAAATATAAAGGGGTCTGAATAGAACCCAATATAACTAAATCCAATGCATATTTTAACTTAAAAATAAGAAAATATTGTTGGCTATATATAATTCTATAAAGATAAGCTAAATATTTTGTAGATAAATAAATAACATTTCATTTATGAGAAAAATAAGAAACGCTCTCAAATTTCTCCATACATTTTCTATCCGCGGACACTTGCCGGTCGGTCATTCCGCGCTCAGACGCGCCCGTGGAAGCACGCCTATGTAGCTTTTTCGCAAAAAATAATTACGTTAAAAAGTGAGTTCCGTTTTGTGTACTCTACAGTATGATGTTGATACTTTTTCGAACCGAAATACAATTAAGTACGATTTTTGGAATTTGTTTTAGAAATAAATACTTAGTTGTAATTTTTTGTTTAATGGATGTAGATGACGGACAAAGACTGTATAAATATTTGTGTTAAAAAATTATAATCAAATAAAAATCTCGGAAACTATTTTATTTTAGATATTCGATACTATAGTCGATTTTGGGGTGGTGATTACGAATATGACATCCATTTTTTTATTCAAGATGGCGAGTGTATTTTAAACCGACCTCAAAAAAGGAGGAGGTTGTATATTCGAGCGTAATTCGCATATACGAACGGACGGATTAGCAAAATTCTATCTTTGTTCGAAAGAGTTTTATTTCAAAATAGTCCCATTTAAATTTCGTAAAGATCTGATGATGATTTTCGGAGACAGACAACGGAACTCTTCAATAAATGCCAGCAAATCAACCGCGATTGCTGCTATCGCATATCTATGCATTGTTTACGCAATCACACATCATAGCATCACGCCTGTACCCTCTAAAGGGATACGCGGATCTGTTCAGTAGCTTCCCGTCACTGATATTCACATAGCAAGTAGTGTTATATGCATTTGTGTGCAGTAGGTGGGTACAACTAAAAAGTGAAAAATAAAAACTGTTTTACAAAAAAAAAAACGATTTCCAAAAAAAAAAACCACAAAGTGAAAAATTAATGTTTGTTTCTTGTTCTTTTTTTGTTTAAATGGATATACTTTCCAGGTGGTCAGGTCGATTGTCATTAAGTCAGGAATTCAGGATCTAATGATGGGATCCTGGAGAAATCGAAGGAACTCTTCAAATATTATAGGCACACACACCTATAGCAATTTGGGTATTTTTTATAGTAATTCGTGGATTTGCTCTCGGAAAGCACCGTTTAGTGAAGTGGAACTGATGATGAAGACCACAGATGGCCACCGGAACTACTCAATAATAAGTATTTCACGGGTTGCGATTCGATTAATATGGTTGCTAAGCAACTTATGCTCGTCACAATGAGAATAGTAAAATGGCGCTGATAGGTGAATACCAGGAGAACTCCTCAACAATTAACGTCCCTGCATTGAGAAAAGCAATATTTTGTAAAAGGCGATGAGCAAGTTGACATTAGGTTATTGTAAGTTAGATACATTATAAACAGACCCGACTAAAAAGCGAGAAATAAAAACTTTTTAACAAAAAAAAAACGACTTCCAAAAAACACTACAAGGTGAAAAATAACTTGTAATTTCGGAAGTCGGTGGCAAAATACTAAATTACAGATCCATAGACACCGAGTTCCGAAATTAAAGTTATTTTTCACTTTGTAGTGTTTATTGGAAGTCGGTCGGTTGTTTTTTTTTTTAAGTTTTTTTAACTTTAATTTCGGAAGTCGGTGTCTTTGGCGGATCCAAGATTGGACTTCCGAAATTAATGTTATTTTTCACTTTTTGGAAGTCTGTTTTTTTTTTTGTTACTTAGTTTTTTATTTTTATAAAAAATAATAACTCTCGCCCCAGCAATGATATTCTAATATTCTAGGTAGAAAGTACAAACCACGTGTACAGAATTTGTAGTCGGGATTTGTGCCTATGCAACGAATAAACACTATTAAAAGGTAGGTAGGTGAAAAATAAAACACGTTTTAAAAAGAAAGAAATACAATTGTAAAAATAATCATACACCTTCGAAAAGATTTAATTTTAATCTCAATGTTAGGTTTATTTTAACACTATCTGTGACATACTATGGTAACGATAAGCTATTAATATTTTCTTTTCCTACATATTATGACATGTTTAATTTATAATTAAATATATCAAACAAAATTATAAAGAAAAGTTATTAAAAGGGAAACTATAACTCTGCTGTAAAGATGACTTTACTGCCTAATATTCGCATCTGTACTTTTATTCTATGTCCGGAGTGCTCGTATCCTTGTCATTCTTACGACAAAAAATGTATTTTCCATCTCTTTCTTTTTCCTAACCTCAATTGAAATATATTAATAAATCGAAGTATAATGTGTACTTTCGTGTGGTATGAGATTCCTTGTGTTTAATTAACTTTGGTATCATAATTGGTACACTTTCTAAATACACAAAATGGCATTTTGGATGGTAATTACGTAGCTGCGCGCACCGTCTCACTCGTAGACGTGCGTGACACAGACTAAAGGCAATACGTCCCAATTAGGACGTTTTCTAGTCTTCACGATTTGCGCGCTCATAACATATCTGTTTACTAAAATATCATTGCGCCCCAGTAAATAAAATACTTAAGTACTGTTTTCATTAGTGAATGATTATTTTTAAATATCACTACGAAACTCTACGACAACTCCCAGGCTAGTATTTGATTATGTAGGTAATGCTCCAACAATTGTCATCAAAAACAATATTTAAAAGTACTTACATCTTTTCAAACTAACAGCAGACTGAAGGATAAACGTAGATGTTCCTTGTAATACTAAAATGTTAAGGTCGTTTTTCGGCACCTACAAAGGTAATGTACGTAATGACTGATGAACTTCAACAATACTATAAACGTGATTATCACACATAGTAAGTACTAATAACAGTTACCAAATTCGATTGCGAACTAACAACTAACTTTACTCAATAAATACCAGTAAAATTAAAAAACAATAACTTCAAGTACCAAGATTAGTTAAGTTACGTATAAAATCGAGCGGACAATGGGTTCAATGTGTGCGTGCGCGTAATGTTGTTGTGTTGCGTTTCAAATACCTAAACTTGAGCGAGTTCAAAATGTGATAGCGTCCTTAAATGCAAAAAGACTTTTTCAAATCCGACTGGTAGCTTTACAGAAATTACTGAGTATAGATTTAACACTCCACCTTGTCCACCAGTTTACTGATTATTTTAAAAATAAATATTCAATATCAATTCTAATCTAATTAAGGTGAATGCTCCAACCAGCCCGCGAAATTCAAATTTTCTTACGTTTTTTGCAATTTGCAGGCCAGTGCTAGGTTGTATGTTGATTAAAATATTATTCGCGGTTGTAAGACATATATAGGTACAGAATTATAATCATGAAAATCATCAATAAAACGCTCTAAGTTCATAAAGCTGTTAGAATTACTTTTTCTGTTATTTTTTTGTTCTTACACCTTTATGAAGTTGGAGGGTTGTATTGGTGATTTTGATTATTATAATTCTGTAACTGCATACGTCTTACAGCCGCGAATAATATTTTAATCAACATACAACCTAGCACTGGCCTGCAAATTGCAAAAAACGCAAGAAATTTTGAATTTCGCGGGCTGGTTGGAGCATTCCCCTTAAGCTCTAGTTAGTTAATAGTTATCAACAACCTCTCGTGTGGTCTCATCCTGACCATAGATAGGACCACTTTATCACCCACAGTCTGGTAGTCGTCGGTACAGGTGATTATGGGATTACTGCTATCAACAGGATGGCCAGCATTCATTTGCCAGTTAATCATGTTGTTAGTAGCCGTTTTAAGCCCTATATGTATTACCATAATAACAAAACTTTTTCATATATTTTATTTGGTTTTATTGAGGATCGATTTTTTGCTTCAAGTAGCAAAAGCAACAGCAGAGACAAATAACGAACTTCTTATATAAAATAATATTACTCTAAAGTAGGTTAATTGACAATTCATGATATTAGGCAGAGAACTCATCCACTTGTATCAATTGAATTGTGATGTATCATTGTACGCGATTGTATAATAAGTGGAAGTATTCAAAATACAGTGTAAACTCTATATAACGACACTAAAGGGACTATACATTTTATGGTGTTATAGAGAGTTGTCGTTACATGGAAAGAAGAAAAATCTGAATTATGAGCTTGATGCAAATCTTCGTATTTAGGCCTTTTTAATTTTTTGGAAGACTTCCTTCTCTGCTTGGAGATTTTTTTCTTTATTTTTCCATATTGTGGACACGGTAGAGCGGCTAAAGCCAAAGCGTCTGCCAACATCACTTATCTTCTCTTCCGTTTCTATTGCGTGTATCGGTATAACTTTTTCATACACAGTGATTTTCTTTTACTAGCCATGTTTACAGTTTGAAAGTTTGTGAGCAACTAAGAATACGATAACGTATTAAGTCCATGACTCCTACTTATTAATCATGGTCAACAACAGTCTACACGTGCAATCCCTATTTGTAAACAAAAGAACGAATTTCTTAGAAAGTTTGGTTTGCATGATGCCGACTACTATCTGTATTTTGTGATGCCGACAGTCGTGTTTATTACGGGCTAGGATAATAAAGCGACAAAAGAACGTACACAGCTGCGCGGTTTTCACTAATTTTGGCAACTTAAAAGATACTTTTTATTATTTAATTGTTGTCGTTATTGACAGTGGGTGTAATGCTATAAGGAATGTATCATTGTATGGAAAACAAGCTAAACCAACCAAAGACGAGTGATTTCGACGCTTTAGGGAGTTTGTCGTTAAATCGAGTGACGTTACATGGAGTTTACACTGTATCAATACTTGAGTCATATTTTTGAATTAAATAATCTTTTGTGTCGTAAGTTTGATGCGCAGTCTGGCTTTTATTGCTTATCATTTTAAGCGTTATTATACTAACTAGCTTCTGCCCGCGACTTCATCCGCGTGAAAGATCACCCTCCCCCCATTCACCCTCTTAGGGGTGGAATTTCGAAAACCCTTTCTTAGTGGATACCTACCTACTCTTCACAAAGAATACGCCCTCCAAATTTCATGCCTCTAGGACCAGCGGCTTAGGCTGTGCGTTGATATTATCAGTCAGTCAGGACTATCTTAGATACATATAGATAAATTATTTTGAACTATTTCATACGGGTAACGGCATCATAAATTATACCTTATTCATTAATCATGTTTAGCGCCTTAAAAAAATACCTATACAACTAATCACTCAACCGTTTTCATTAAACGCATTTTTCGCAATTTTTTAATTAATAGAGAATGGACCACTGGGGGCACCTCCGACCACAAAGTAATCTGGGTGCTCATAAGAACAAACCGAATTTTAAAAAACAAAAATGCAAACATAATTCACAAAGGTAGTCTGCTGCCATCCGTCCGGGTTTCCCCGAATTTTTTCTTGTTTGGAGGGCGTCTGGGGAGTGTTCGGGCGGGGCTTTTAAATAGTGTCCGGGTGAAACCCGTGTGCTCGTAACAATTCATAATTTGCGTTTGATTTACATTTTTTTTTTAAATTTTCGTTGTTTCGATGCCAAAAAGAACAGCGTTCCTAATTTTTGTTAGCAGAATCCCTCTCACATAGAGAAAATTGTATAATTGATTATTAAAATTAAGCGTTTCATTTGTATTGTTGAGGTATAAATTGATTTTCTTTAAAATAAGAAAAAAAAATATGACACATAACGATGTTTTTATTTTATTGTAATTTCTTTGTTTCTCGAGTCCGGGGAAAAAATCTTTGTTTCACCTAAATATCCGGGGTTTTTGAAGTTTTTGTCCGGGGTTCGAAATTTAGGTGATGGCAGCCCTACACAAAGGCAACAGCAAGCCGCGAAGGAGACAATGATTGAGGCCAACCATAAACAGTGCTATAATATTATGCCGCTCTCGGTAGCAACATCACCAAAACAAAACACCAAGATTGCATAACAAAAAAGCTAAAAAATATAACAACTCAACGGACGAAAACGTCGAAATACCTTGGAATACCATATCGGAAATATTAAAAGTAACTGCCCAGGAAACTCTGATTCTTCAGCCAGTTCACTCCAGAGATCATCGACTAACCTTGGTAGCTTACAATTCCTACAAAATATAGATTATGCCAGTTTGGGTTAGCTGGTTGCCTACCAGCTAACCCAAATAGGCATAATCGCGTCAAAGAATGTCAGGAAATATCAGGAAGAACAAAAGCATGCACGGCCTGCTATAATGGACTGGGGAACAGCCACCCCGCAAAACGCGTACAGATGCTGCACTTTTTTTTACAGGAGAAACAAACTACAAACAGAACGTACCGTACCGATAACAAAGGGAAGAAAAAAAAACTGAATGCCGTCTTACGTTGTCCAACGGTTAATAATCGGTAACCGATGTACAGACAGACGCCAGCACATCAGGCTACTACAATCTGTCTTTCTAAAGTATATATGGTTCAAAGTTGTTTGGGAAAATTTGATAGTTTCGGATAGCTTGATGTGCTGGCGTCTGTATAATGTAATGGACCCACTGCGCATGACGTATTGGGAATCATTAACAAAATTCGGAACGGGACAGCTCACGGAACTGACCAAGTGGTAATCGAGCTTTACAAAGGGATGTCCCATATCCTATTGCAGGAAACCGTCACCAAGCATATTAATAGCCTGGACACAGAACGAAACGCCCGACACGTGGTTGATGACCGTGCATGTGCCTATTCCGAACAATAACCCTAAACATGCGAATGACTTGTTATACGGGTTAGAAGAACTTACGCCTCATACGTACTAAAATAAAAAACACGATATAATAATGGAATTCGGCAACTACCAAGCTGCCTTTTTAAAAAATAGATCAACTGACGACCACATCTTTACGCTTAAAAGGGTCTTAGGCGAAGAACGGCGTGCAGGTAAAATAACGTATGTACTTACCCGCTATATGAGCGAGTTATCACGAGAGACTTGATTAACCACGCTAGGAATAAACCATGGCAAAAGAAACTGCATGAAATCTTAGACAGTAAAACCGTAACCAAACGCATCAAGAACCACGGGATGTGCTACCTCGCACATGTTTACAGGCGCCGCCAACCAGACCTGCTCAAGGCCAAATCCAAGAAGGTCGGCCGGCCTATTGACACATGGTACGACAACTTAAAACAAGACATGGAATATTTCGACAAGGAAATACATTTTTGGATGGATACGGCTTAAGACAGAAATAAGATCAAGAAAGCCGCTAGTGTGATTTACAAAAAAACCGAAAACGGACAGTAGTGAGCTCTCATTCGACGAAGACATTGAAAACAGCAAAATTTAACACAGCAGAGCAAGGACATAGAAGAGCAAAGAAAGCATCTTGGGGTTCATCAAACCACGCTGGGGTCGGTGCATTTCATTCATTTTCAATTAGGTTATAGGTCTCGTGGCTAAGTAATATCAGCCGCACGGGTCGATCGATCAGGTTAAGCTACGCTCGCCACGGTCGGTCCGTGGATGGGTGACCATATTTACATACCGAGACCCCTTCGTTCCTCGAAAAGCACGTTAAGCCGTTGGTCCCGGCTGTCAGTCTTGGATCTTTGACAGTCGTTACGGGTCGTCAAAAGCCCGAAAGTCTGACAACCAGTCTTACCAAGGGTGTCGTGTTACCCAGTAACTGGGTTGTGGAGGTCAGATAGTCAGTCGCTCCATGTAAAATACTGGTTTTCAGCTGAATCCGGTTAGACTGGAAGCCGACTCCAACATAGTTGGGAAAAGGCTAGGCAAAAAGAATTAGGTTATAGGTCTAGGACAGGTAAAGAAGTAAACGCAAATTCTTCAATAATTTGCTTCTTTTAGCCCGCGACTTCGTACGCGCAGAAGTCGTAAGATACATAATAAATACAAAAATAACAGCCACATTTTTATAAAACTCCTTCGGCCCCGAACCATCGCGTTGCATAGCATCGCCCGCCCGCGCTATTACTTTGTTTTCTCTTAGCGTTCTTTCTGACTTTTTTTTTTGCTCGGCTCTTCTATTTATCCTTCCTAGCCTTCTTCTATCATCAAGTGCTATGAAATGCAAAAATATTTTTTCAAAACCGGCGGGTAGTTCCAGAGATTAGCGCGTTCAAACGAAACAATAACTCTTCAGCTTTTTTATATGTCATCATCATCATCATTTCAGCCGAAAGACGTCCACTGCTGGACATAGGCCTCCCCCAAGCACCTCCACTTCGACCGGTCCTGTGCTTCCCGCATCCAACGGGTTCCTGCGGCCTTCACAAGGTCATCGGTCCACCTTGTGGGAGGCCTTCCAACGCTACGTCTTCCGGTACGCGGTCGCCACTCCAGAACCTTTCGGCCCCATCGGCCATCTGTTCTGCGAGCAATGTGCCCTGCCCACTGCCACTTAAGTTTGGCAATTCTTCGGGCTATGTCGGTTACCTTTATATTAGTATTGATTTGAATTAAAGAATGTTACCACTTATTGTGGTATCCAAGGTAAAAGACGAAATTATTTATTCGGAGCTAGGGATGGCATGGCATGCCTTATGTCTTTAAAATTGTGCGTAAAGTTACGCAAAAAAACTCTTTTAATCCTCATGTTTCCTACAGCCACTGTTGCAGACATTCAAATGCTTACTGACAGCTCAGTTTTACTCAAAAGATACACAATACAATAAATATCAATCAACTCAGTACCTCATACAGCCACAAAGTAGTACCTGCTATCGAAAACGATACGCCTTCACCATTACACTGAGCCTGACATTCGATTACACCTGCTTCTAACTCAATGAAATCCACATTGAATTGTTGTAATAAGAACCCATAGCGCATAATATTGTATCGTTGTTTTTTTTTTCAGGTAAGCCCACGAATCCGGCAGACTCGTTGCGGTGAGTCATACAAAAAAAGGTATCCCCTGCCCTTGTATTTTTTTTTTCAGTAGCCCATAGACGTCGTTCTCTATGTTCCGTTGTGATCTCCGATTTTTAACATTTTTATGATGTGGAAATTTATTCCGACCTTTGTTCTTTTGTTAGCAGTGTTAGCACTCAATGAATGGAAGTTTAAAGACTTAATAATAATTTATGTTTAATATTCATTTATGATGATTCATATACATTATCAGCTTTTAGATCTTCTCTATTGATTAGTGGATCTAGAATTTTTGGTACAATACTTTTGGGGGGGTTACTACGTCTTTCCGTCTAGCATTTTCTCGAAACACATTAGGGACTGTGTTCATCCTGACCACATGCGAGTCGAATGTCAGCACTATCGGACTTCATATATTATCAATCTTATTTTTCTCTACTATCTGTTCGCTACTTGTGAAGTTATGACCTTGTTAACTTTAGTGATATTATTATAATATGATCTTAATAATATCATTATTATCATTGACTTGGATGATTACTCTGCGATGCTTGGAACTTCGTTTTGGGCGAATTCAGAGTACCTACAAGAGCTTACCAAATAAAGAAACATCTTTAACGTTACGAAATGCCGTAAGTATGTTAATTACTGTAATAGAGAAACCTGACTTGCTAATCTAATAATATCTTTTATTTATTCGATGAAGGTTAGACCTAATACTGCTAATTAAATTTCGTCAAATTATATATGTTATACTAGTAATTGGGATTACATTATTGTCATTTAAGTTTTATTTAGCTCTATAATAAATCACTCTATCTGCTGTGGCTTTGTGTCGGTTTTCATAATAATAATATTCTCTTGTAGTAATCTCCACTGATTGTTGTTATCTGTTAGCAATGACCATCAATACAGATAAAACAATTGATAAACGTTCTTAGAAATCATAAAAGATCACAACGATAAAACTCTGATAGTAAATCATAGTTGGACCCTTATGAGGAAATGCGGTCGGAGAGACTTATGAAAAATCCTAAGTAGAAAGTCGTAATTCGAGGTTTGGCTCTCGCCTATTTCCTCCTTCAGTATTGAACCAATTTAAAAGATTTCATAAACTGAATAAGTAGGATATATACCAGGGGTGGCCAAATTGGTTAGACCCAAGATCTACTGTTCACTGACGACACCCTGTGCGATCTACCAATTACATACTTCTTGAAATCTTGAATGAAACAGCATAGTTCAGTACACAATTATGTAGTATTTTTAATTTTATTAAGAGGGAATAATACAAGATGATGCGTGCAGCAGTTAGTGATTAGGTACGCTGTGCAGTCTGTTCTAGGTATTCATATTTTTGTCCTTGTCACGATCGACTGGACTAATAGTCGCGATCGACCAGTCGATCGGCATTTTTTGAGGGTTCTAGTGCTTATAAAAATAATGTATCATCAAAAAGGAAAACAAAGTGACATACATTTAGTTAATATTTATTATTCTGTAAAAAATCATTGCTTCGTGGTCATTAACCAGAAAGAAAACAGGCGAGAGCGTTTCTATGGAGAAATGACCACCCGCATTTCCTTTTAAAGAACAATTTGATCATCGATTTGGACGAAGCCTTAAATCTCTATAATCATATCTAGGTTTACTTATAAAGACAGCTGCTCATGTGATTATCTATTCTGTCTTAGCACAAACACATTCTCGCCACAGGCACTCACTGTCTGTGAAGCTGCCAGTCAGGATATACAATGGTCAACATTGATAAACAGAGCAAGACGCTCGGCGTCTCGCAGGGCACTGACTTTGGACCTTCCATAAAACTGAGCAGAAGAGTTAGTGTAAATTGTTTTTAACGTTCGCTAGGATATATCCCGCACCCCGTACAATGAGTATATATAAACTGCAAACCGTGACATTACTATGTTATTTTATCAATGAGAATATCGGACCAATTTCCAAGAACCGATACTACCAACTGTCACGCCCGTGTGAGGTGCATTTCAGGGGTGAAAGTACCAGCGAGCGACACATGCGTAAAATCGATACAATTTTAATCTGATCCAGACAGTCCCCATCCCCGTAGTACTATTCAAGGTCACGTTCGCCGCCATTTTGGACGACTCGATGGTTTTATGACGTCGACGTGTAACCAACGGTGAACCCTCTATAAAAGGGTGACTGTCTACTGAGTTTGAAACTTTAAAAGGTTTTTTATTAAGCTTTATTAACATATTAAATAAAGCAGTAGACCTTTTATCAACAAAAAATGTCTAACTGGGTTTGTTTTTCGACTCTTTTTATACGTCTGGCATCACTTTGAGCTGGGGCTTTCAAATATTGGAACTAAAATAACTTTCAAGTATGGAAACTGTAGAAATATGGCCTTATTTTAATTGTACGTTCAAATATTCATTTCATTACACAATACGGCCAATTTATTCGGGTAATAGTTAACGAGCCCACAGTTGAATAAATATGGTTTTCTAGTAAGTTACATCATCACAATGGAAGGTAATTGGCATAACGGCAGGGTTCGTTCAGCAAATTTATTTGTTGATCCCAGCTGTACTGTATAATAAATTCATATTACTCTCGTATTCATTTCCAATGATGACATAATACGGTAAGATATGTACATATTTGTCGCTGCGTCAAGCACGATTGCGAATTTCTGTTATTTGTCCAATGTTGGTCTTATGGCGCCGGCGCCTTCATCGTTTGTTCAAACAAATCCATAAATTCCCAACGATGTTAATAGGTGCTCAAGGAACAAAAGGATATGGCCAGCAATAAAATATCTCAACGACATGCGACACCCGTAACAGCAATAGTAAAGTGCCGTCGAGCTTACAATCTTTTATGTTGTCGATACCTTGATTTTAGTTTACTGTAGGAGGTTCCTTCTGTATTTTTACTAACAGGGAGAAGTAATCTAGATAAGTAGGAATCTTTTTCTTCTCTTTTACTTAACTGCACACACGGCGACACATCAAGCATATACATTTCCAGTTTTAGCTGACCTCGCATTGTATAGGTTTTTCGTACAATCAGAAGTCAGCTTATACGCACTAACTGCGTAACCCACTATCAATCACAATCTGAATCATTTTGAAGGATGTTGCTAATCCATTGCGTCATACGTTCGAAAAATTTGTCTGCTCAACAACGTAAATAACGCAATGAATATTGTTAAACTGTCAAAATTAAACCCACTGATGGGTTATGTAATTTAGCTTGATGTGTACCCGTGCTTACTTCCCTATTTTCTCTTTTATTTTAATGAGAACGAGGAGTTTGCGAAATCAAAAACCTTTTGATCTCCTGAGCATAATTATTTTCTAATGCACTGGCGGGTTTCGCCTACGTAATTAATCATGGCAGATGAATGAAAAGAGAAAGCCACGATGAGCTTACGAGGCATTTCTTATTGAATATTGCCATCATTATTCATAGTCGCTTATAAGTGAAAAATGAACTCCCTCATCGATAAATATCTGGTAAAACGCTTACGAATTGCTAACACAGAGTTATTATTTTTAAACGTTTCAATTTTTTCTTGAAAATTGCATGGGTTTATCTCTGCTAAAAGGGCTGTTAGACGTGAATTGACAGCTTGTGAAACGAATACCGTATCAGCACCTATAAGTATGCCAAAAATCTGCTGTGGAGTTTGTTGCGCCACTTTTTACCAGCCCTTCACCACTAGGATGTGCTGAAGTGCGAGCATTTTGGGGGATTGGCTTAAGTTATTTTGTCGTCCAGAAAAGGTGCTGATGAAAATCAGCACTTTATACCTCGTTCTAGAGAAACTGTGTGACAGTTTGGTTTGTACCCGACTACGGCAAAGCCAAAAGGAAGGGTTGTGTTTTAAGCAGTTATTTCACAATAAAAACAAATAAAGCTGAAAAGTAAAATCTTTTTATTACAAGTCATACAACAGTACTGGCCATTGGTCACCGGCCAATCGCCAACATAAAACATACAATAAGCACCCAATACCGTAAAGTGGCGTGTAAATCAACGCATGAATAGACACGCGATGGTAACGAAGCCATACGACTCGTAATTCCCTGGAAGTGTTACAACTAAATACATCTTGTAGACTATTGGCTAACAATGATGCAGTCGTTAGCACATCAGTTTTAGACTGACCTCCGTGCTAATACTGTGTTTTAAATAATAGAGGCTGTAGACGTATACAACTATACATGACGGGATATATTTGGACGAATTGGACGGTCGTGCAAATATTTGCGGCACCACGGGCAGTCAGTCAGAACCCGGAAATATTGACAACGAGTCTAATTTTACGAAATTGGTCCGTTGGACGCCTTGAAGTCAGTCTGCAATAATTCTATATCAGCCCAACGGTATACCGGCAAAGCAGCACCTGGTTGGAATTCGAATGTAGCAGATTATTCCAAAAGCCTGACAACAGATTACAATGGTTACTGTGGAATGTGAAACATAACACTTGTCTTTTATGGTGCCCCCGGTGGACTTGTCAGAAGCCACGTACACCAACAAAACAGTCTTAAAATAGTTACGCATCGCCGTTGCCTTCACACATTAAAATGACCCACTTGCCACATACGATTTGTCAACAAGATAAGAAGCCAGTAAACAAAAAAAACAAGTTCATAAATACAGTAATAATGTTTTTTATTTCATTCAATTATTTCTCCTCCTTATTTGTCAAAAACTGGAAAGTTCGGAAAACACATAACTAGGTACAAAAGGAAAACTAGTGCCGAGGTAAACTTTCCCCTTTGACGTTTAAATGTTTGAAAAGTGACTGCTCTGTGGCTGTCAGATTTAAGAAGTTTCTTGTAGAGAATAATAAATTAGTTTGGAAAACCGAAATCATTACACTGAGCAGTGGAAGAGGTCGTTCAGAGGGCGTTTAATAGTCCTTGTAATGTAGCACATTGAGATGTTTTTAAGTGTTTTATACTCTTGTAAAAATAGTTGGGATTCATTTTTTCTTAATTAAAATGACATTTTAGAGCGAATGGTTAAAAATAAGAAATATCATAATATGCATAACGTCCTTTATTTATTTTCACCTTATTTACATAAATCTGTAATCCAGACCTCTATGGCCTGAAAGAGCAAACCTGACGCTTACCAAATGAACAATGTTGTTTTCATACTCATTGCAGCTACTTCTGTTTACTTCCTCAGGAAGTAAAGACATGACTGCACACGCAACCACAACCTGCTATTACCAAAATCATCAACAAAATTCCATTGACGACCTTGCCCTACTGCTTGTTGTCGCTTGCCTACGTGACGCCCTTCACGCGCTTTTCTATTCCTCTAGCTGTCCCTTTCTAGATTGCCCGCTTGTTGTTTTTTAGGTCAATCAGCTGCTGTGGGAGTCACTCGAGTAGTCGTGTCGTTCCGCCGCCGCCGCGCGCCGTTGCGTTGATTGATGCTACGGAGTTCTTTGAACTTCTATTTGCCCATGTTCTCCTGGTTACGTCATTCGAATTAATGTTATGGGTGACAGTTATAGCGTCACTTTAATAGTTGTTTATTTATGGTTATGGTTTTGATTCCCATTTAAGTGCTATACATATTACCAAGTCCCAAGTCAATCTGAATTTTGATGTCAAGCTGTCTGTTATGAGAAGTTTATTCACATTGATAGATAGAATTGTCTGCAGCAATAATGTCCCGGATACAACATTAGACTTGAATAGTGCCTGAACTGATGTCTATATTACCAATCTATGCAAAATTGCTAATGAGCGAGAATATTTTCACGTACCTAAGCAACTTTTGATAAATGAGTTGTCACGGCTTGTTCCTGTGAAACACAAGAACAAGTTACTTCAGTTATTTAAACTTTATATTGTGTAAATTTTCTTAAACAATGCCTCTATGCAAAACATTGCGTGAGACTGGGAATTTGCCTCACATGGCAGAAATATGTACTATCAAACATATGGTGGGCATTCTTATTGCCGTAACATAAGATCCAAAATGTATTATGAATAATAAATCGGATACTGCTGGTGTAACATTGTATCGTGTCTCCTACGAAATGAGCGGCTAAGCTAACTTGACATCCGTTCTGTTTGTTAAGAGTTGTAACACGTAGGTATTCATGTGTGTGGGAAATTGGAAAGTTGATGGCCGCACAAGTACGCACATATTGAAGAAACTTAACATATACATTAAACACTGGATACTTACGGATTTATTATCTTTAGAATTTCTATACTCTGCGCAATCGTTTACTTCAATGGATTCCGAGGCATCATGAGAATGAGATAGATAGCCGAGAACGACCTACTTCTAAATTGTACAAATATTTGGAAAAGCTATTTTGTATAAATACTTAAGAACCTAGAAGTCAACTCAAAAAGCTCAGCACCTCTTATCAAAAACAAAGAGAACAATAGCGTGCCTCAGCGTGTCAACTCCACGCTCCGTTGACATTATACTAAACACGCCAGCATTAACTGACAGATGTCAAAAAAGTTAACTATACTTACAAACACAAGACATCGATGGCCACCGTGACCGAAGCGTATAGACCGGTCTTAAGCAGCTTACTGCCAAGCCATAGAGTTTGATCACAATGACGTAGACGAGGATGTGAATCACGTTTTTCCCATTTGCGCGAGGTTGAGGCTGTGTTGTTTACGGAAGTCCTACGGAAATGACGAGCGAGACACCAAATGCAGTTGGCATCAAGTGGCCTTTGAGATGTGCACCTGCCTCGCGTTAGTGCTACTCAGTACTGTAAATACCTACAAGTTCGACTGCTCGATGCTCATTAATATGCAACACATGCAAGCGATCGGAATCATAATCGCAAACGTTTTATTGTCTGATTGAAGATCAGCCGTGTGTGAATTTATGAGTTCAGTATCCTAGCAGACAATGTTAATACTGAGATTAGTAGCCAGTTTTATAGTTGTTCTACTTCGTTGGACTTTAGACCCAAAGCCAGGTGAATAGTAGCGATTACTCTCGGTAGATACTGATCTGGAAGGCCAGTCGCCCCACTATTATCAAATTACCGAGGGGACTGAGTGAGAACGTTGTTTTGAAAATAAAGACTGTATCAGTTTCAATAATGCTTTGACCTGTAAATAAAATAACGTTATCAGAAATGTCTTCTTTAACTAAGTGTATATTTATATTGGTTATCGCCACCTAAATATGCGCAGGAGTCAGAGGTATCGTGTTACCGTAGTTAACGCAAGTGATGATTAATAAATCGTCTGTTATTGTGTATTTACTTGAATGAATTTTTGTACAGACGCTAAGTAATAACAGCCGCCACGGGTCGATCGATCAAGTTAAACTACGCTTGCCGCGGTTGGTCCGTGGATGGGTGACTATCTTTTCATTCCAAGACCCCGCCGTGCCTCGGGAAGCACGTTAAGCCATTGGTCACGGCTGTCATTCGTATATCTTTGAAGGTCGTTACGGGTCTGACAACCAGTCTTACCAAGGGGTTTTGTATTACCCAGTAACTGGGTTGTGAACTTGTGGAGTTCAGATAGGCAGTAGCTTCATGTAAAATACTCAGCTGCATCCGGTTAGCCTGGAAGCCGACCCCAATATAGTTGGGAAACGGCTAGACAGATGATGACGAATTCCTTTCATGCTTGCTTACTTGCCTTTACCTAATCCATACTCGATTAAAACTGAACTAAATGGAAGGACACTTTTTCATCCATGCTGAAAATTAAGCCAGTGTCTTGTAAACCATTATACGACTACAAGGATTCAAGCAAACTGCCTTGAAGTTATCTTACTGCAGGTAAAAGATAAACAAGTGAAGGCAATCCTAATATATACCAACGGCGTCAGAAAGCATTCTACTTTTAGAAAGCCATTCTCTTAACGATATACCAAACCTCATAAACGATTAGGTCACACACAAACCTATTATGAAAATAGAAAAGTGTAAACCTGTGAACTTCGTTCACAATCACAATAGTATTGTTTCCAGCGTTAATAGTAAACTCTACTACGAGTTTAACGTAGAACACTTAATGGATTCTGGTTCTATCGATTTTCGTGGCCTAATTCTCTCCCGAGTATGTCTAGACTAGTTTGGGCGTGTTGGATTTGCGATTGCCGTACTTATAATGGAATTGAGTTAGCTAAATTGCATGGAGCACGGAAACTTGTCGCACTAGCAATTTTCCTGATTAAACAGTTATTTCTGGCCTAGTTATGTTGGTTCTAATATGTGTTGTTAGTTCATTTACATGTGCTTCAGTTTGTATGATGGTTCAAGGCTACATCTGCTGTTTTTATTTTTAATCTATGACATACTCCTACAGATAATTCATATGTAAAAGTTGCAACGTTAATCGCTTTGGAAGTTTTAATCTTATTCATTGTAAGATGCTATCGACTATCGCATAAGTACAAAATGCATAATTTGTACCATGATAATTATATACGTCATATATCATTAACATAGGATTATTTATTTGAACAAACTTTAATTGTATCGCCAGATAACCTCTTGTCATATTTTGCAAAAACAACATTATCCACCGAGTGGTTGTTGGAAATAAACCTCTTGATACAAGCATGTTTATGTTCAAAGCTGAATCAAATAACTTCCGCTCATGGCCTTACACGTGAAATTTTGTGGAAAGCCAAGGACAATTTGAAATGGAGATGAGTTCATCATTTGTCATTGACGTGCTTCCGCGATTTTGCTGTCGAATAATTAAATTATGTATTCTTCCTAAAAAAATTGTCACTATTGGAAGAAAATATTTATACGTAGAGGTCAACTAACTCATAAATAAAAATCGGTATGCCATTTTAATCTGTCGATGGTGCGGAAAATTTTCTTTGCAAACTAGTTTCATTGAAAACCAGGTCACTTAAAATAGTACGAGTAACTATGTCGGCATTATCAAATGTAAAACGTCACAATATATTTCAGTGGCGCCCGACTGTGGGCGAAATATGTGGGCGGGGAATTGCACCACCGCCCACCACACCTCCGGCCAGAACACGAGGAGTTTACAAGGCACCGAGTCTTCGCAATATACTGCATCCAATGCTCCTCCCCATTCATCTTGTGTCCATCTTACACTTTCAAAACCAGCAGTCGATGCTGAAGTTAGCGATTCTCGAATCATGATCCAAGTATTTGTGTGAAAACCTATCTTGTACGATACTGAAAACACAGTTGTTCCATTATTGTTGGCGTCTGTCCGTTTTGTAGCTTTGTGTCAAGGTACTGGTTAGTCCGGTCTTTTTATCGCCACTAACGAACCTAAGCCGGGATTGGACCATTGTGACTAAAAACTTGTTCAACAACTTTGCAAGGATTTCGGCAAAGCTTCTTTAATTAATATTTTGTGTCGCTGTTACATTTATTTTTTAACCCATTTGGATTGTCATTATATTTAAGAAAGCTATTTCATATTGTTATGAAGCAGGTGTGTCTCTGACTACTTAGGTAAATTATCATAAAAAAATCTTCATCTGTTTTGTATTATTGTTCATTTTTGATGTTATCTATTATATAAATTAAGATTATTATTTTCTAATGTTGGTAAACTAAGGCTAGCGAATTGAGCCTAGAAACTGGTAACGTTGTGATCATTTTATTAGCAGTTGTAAAAGCGTGTGAGCGAAAAGCAATAAAAATATTTTCGTTATCGGTCTCATTGTACGATGCAACGGCTATAACTAGTTTCCATAGTGACTGTGATTTCCACGTGTATACCTCCTCGACCTTCTACAGCCCTGGTAACGACTATTATAGCCACATTTTACACGACGTATGTGACCGAGTTGGAACTAATTCGCCAACTAGTGACCGGTGAAAAACCCTGAAAGTAAAAAAGAAATGTAACTATTATCCTATTCAAAGTAGATTTAATTGAAATTGAAAGAAACACAAAAGCAGATGTTCGGATTTTGCAACCCTTGAGGATAAAGACCTACACAATGAAAATGATAAAATGTGTCAAGTATAAATTGCTGGTTTATCTCGATTATGAATTACCATTTCAACAAGTATTTTAAGAAGAAATGCTACACCGACCTCAAACACTATAATAATGGCAGAAGGATGATGATTGATGACCAATAGGTTTTTAGCATCTGACCGTGTCCAATAACCACCAAGTAACGCATATCGAAAGCCACGATACGCTATAATCGACAATAAACCCCATAGCTGAGTCTGTTGACAATCGCAGGAAATGTCTGCCATTGATTTTTCTTCACGCTACTTCTTATCGTCGTTTCTAATTGTATTAACATTCTTTCGGTGTTGTATAACTTCACCTTGGCACTCTGCACCTGTTTGATAACACACTTCTCTTCTCAAATTGATTAATTTTTTAGTTTTCTTAACCATTTCATGAAAGATGATATGGCTAGAATGCGTGTGACTACCGAGATGACGACTAATAGAGAAGTCATCATTCTCCTGCGTTCATCCCAATATATTTGGGGTCGGCGCAACATGTCTTTTTCTTCGACTAATAGAGAAGTCTGGAAGAAAAATGATGAATGATGATTATTTCATCATTTAAGTATCACCTATGGTCGATATTGCAAGTGGTTCTTGCATTGGATGCATTGCTAAGAAAATCTCAACCACAATGCGAAAGTATGCTAAATAAGAAAGTGAAAACGAAAAGAATCGTGAAATCATTAACTAAATTCTTCACTTTACTTTTATTGATATTATCTGCAGTCCCTGTTGGCCACATTTACTTGTTCCTTTACATGGCCATGGGTGCTATAAAAATATTATTAGTACTACTATTATTATTACTAATATTCAGCATCTCTATCTACATCCGGTTAGACTGGAAGCCGACCCCAACATAGATGGGAAAAGGCTAGGCTGATGATGATGATGATGGGTGCTATAAAAAATGTTATCAAGGTTTTACTTTCCCGTTTTGGAAATTTCTTGATCGTTTCTATCAAGTATTTTGCCATAACTACAAATATCACGCAGCATTCATAACGTCCCTTAAAAGTCGTGCGTTTTCCGTAAAGTTCCGTAATTTTAATTGCCCGTTTAAATCTTAAATTTTCCACTAGTTACAAGGTTTATGTTGATTTGGTCAGCAAGAAACTGCTTTTGTAGTCTTACGAGTATGTTTTATGACCGGAAATATATGTCTGAACGCGATGGTTGGGCTGCATGCATACGAAATGAAATGTTAAAATATTTTTGAGGAAACTTGTCTAAGAACTTGTAAAGGATTCTTAGGCAACGTGATGATTGGTAAGTAAATAAAAAAATAATGTCCGCAATATCGTGATCGCCTAGTACCTACATTATCATTATTAGCTACCAACTGAGTACTAGGACACTTCTTATGTTTACCTGCGTTGACACAGATTTTATTTCTGTAACTTGTTATTTTTCTATACTGCTCCCTTAAGCATTTGCACTAACTCTTCGCATGTCGAGTGAATTTCACCATGTGTACCGATAACAGTAACATTTCTATTGTGTCTGCTAATTAGACGCGCGACGGGGATAACAATCTTTGATAGAAGTGTTTCATTTACGTTGCTTACTTTTTTCTTATTTTTTTCGTGCTCTAAAATCATTATGCATGTTTATTTTGATTCCATCATGCCCTTCTCCGGTAGCATCACGTCATCCACCATCATAGACGTAATGTCATCCTTCGACATGAAAACAAGAAATCCCATATAAATTTAATGCATTTTTGTTTACTTTTCCTCCATTCAAATTACATATTCAAATATTAGTATACATATTCTGAACTGGATACATCATCATACAATTAGATATTAATATCCTTGTCACGATTGAGCCTCGCGAAGTTATTGCTGTCTGGATTTTCCATCGCCAACTACCTATTCTGATGATAACTGAAATAAAATTAATTGAAAAGGGAAACCATCACTTTGTTTTCCAACTGATTCTTCGATACAGGTTGTAGCAACAATTCTATGAATATGTTTGATTACCTACATTGTTCAAGTCTTCAGCTTCATATTTACTAAGAATTTACTCTTTAAGTGTAAACGGCAGACTGCAAATAACTTTGTGTTCATATGAACGTGCAATATGTTTACATGCCAATATTAGCCAATCATTATTGTGATAAAAACGACGCCAACCTTGACGGGAGTAACGAAAAAACTGTTAATGGAAGCGACTCGCATCCCACGATAATTATAAAGTAACATCGAGGTATAGTATAACGAGTTTGTGTGAAAAGTTGATGCTCGCATAATCGCCGACGCAAGTGTTGTATCGAGGTTTTTGTTGCGAAGTCGGGTACGGCTGTACGCACGCGCCTGCTGACGTTGCACAATTCACGGCGGGCCTCTACTAGCGAACTAGAGACGCGGTTCAGACGCCGCCAGCCCTCCCCCCCCTGCACGTCGCGCGCCGGCACGCCGAGCTTCCCCCCGCAACACCACACCCGTCAGCGCGCCTTAGTTGCCCCGCAGCTGCCGCGCGCGTCCGTCGCATACTCCATGCGACCTCGCTATCCCTCTACCGTAATATGGATATACAGCAAACCCGCGTTCTTATCAACATCCAGTTCGCTTATTTGTGGTTCTGCGAAGTCTTTGACAAATATAAATGGATTATATTGTAAAGTGCCACAAGAAACTATTAGTTTTATAAGGTCCGCATTGGAATTTCTAATAAGGCAAACCGTAGCGCGCCGACGTGTTCGGCACATGGCTTCATAATAATATGGTGCTTGCGGAAATTACGTCAGGATTTACAACTGTCTGTGTGGCGGTTAAGCGAGAGTGTAAATATTGTGTCTGATATATTCAGAAATACTTCTATTAATTACATTCAAGGATTGGTTGCGACGCAGCATGGCGTAGGTACTCGTGGCGTCCACGTTACATTATGGCGGGTTTTCGCTTTCTGAAAATGTTGTACGTATATTCGTAATTAAGAATCTTTTATATATACAATTTCCACCAAAAAAGGCCCAAACAGATAAGGGATATATGTATTATGAATACATTGATTATGATACAGAGTAAAAATGTGTGTAGATATGGGTGACATATGTTTAGAAATGTGGAAGTGGTATTGTTTTAATGTGTCTGGAATTCATCAAGCAAAAAGATCATTACTGATTGCTTTGTTCAGATTTCAAAGTACGATTTCGTCCGAGGTCACTGGCTCAAGAAAACGTTGGGTAATCATTTCGCACCACTGAATGAATCGCACGAATCTATACAATACAACCAAATCCAAGCTTCTTCTAGCCTTATTAAACGTTAAAGGGACTGACTTCATTTCTTCAATTGGCATTGGCTTTTTACTGTATCCCTCAAATATCCTCCCTATAAAATACTTGTGAATAACTTGCCACCGAATCCATTAATATATGTTTTCGTTCTGTCTAAAATGGCGGGTGAATTCCGCAGTCATTCTGCAGAACTTGCACCTGTGTGGGTCTTAAACTGTGCATGTGTGCGCACAGTCACAGCAGTGCAACGTGGCTGCAACATGCCATAGTACTACTACTAACTAATAGGGTACTGTAGGCGTAGTCAGAGACATTCTCCGATTACTGATTTTCTGGTTCTTGAACTTAACTGCATCAATTATTATCCAATAATCTTCAAAAACATGATCTCAAATTCTTATCTAAGTTTTAAATAGATGCAAAAATCTTTTCAATAGATGTGAATATATTTTGAAGTGGGTTTCACTTATTGTATAGTAGCTAAACAAACTTAGGTTCATTTACCCGCAATAACGACGATATGCTAATTATTCATGACACGCGAAACATTCTAATTAACTTAATTAGAATAGATACGACTAGCATGACACTTTGTGTACTGACATCTGAAACTTGTTATATGCCTGGCCATTCTATTCCTCTATCTTTGAATTAAAATTTGTGAATCATAAATATCGTTGGGGTAGTTTCCAAGAATTCACATCTCTCATATTGTTCGTGATATTTATTCTGAAAGTATCATCGATGTTTTCAAAACTAGAAATAACGGTGTAGGAAGTTTTAATGTTAATTTGACTATCCAAAAAAATTGTATTTTATATCGGGATTGGCGAGACATCACTGCAATATGGGAAAGGTTATGCAACGGGAGATTGCCACGTGGCACTACCCTTCGTTTTGCGCATGCCTGGGAGATAGATCCATGACATTGCAATTATATTCTAGACATAGGACATCCAGAATGCTAGTTTATGTCTAGAATATAATAGCATTCTGGATGTCCTGAGTCGTATTATTATTTTTAATTACTTTTTCGTTAAGACAATTTTCATTCAGAGTTGGGATCTGGGTTCTTCGAGTTTAGTTCTGAAAAGAGTTTCCAGTTTGCGACACAGTCTGGTCACGATACAATTTTAATAACTTTCTTCTGGGTCCTGTTAAGTCGGAGTACTTAACAATCTAGAATTCTCTTTCTGCTTAGGATTTGTTGGTTATGAATTCAATTGAAAATGTATGGAGTAGCCACGTGGATGTAGACTCCAGTGCGCAAGTCCACAACCTCGTCTCAGCTGTGTTCTGAGAAAATCGTTACCATCGTCCAACGCACCCACTCTCCGTCACGTGGTATGTCGAAAAATCTCACTGTTTTGTAAAATAATTCTCTTTTCATTGCTTCCACATCTTTCGCTGTAATTAAAAGTTCCCTATTTTATGCTATGGTGTTAAGCTTTATACACTGTTATTGTTTTCTTTTATTTATCTCGTTTCATTCCAGCAAATGTTACACTTTTATTAATGGTTCTACAGATTAGATTACAAAACGAATTATGTATACAAAATATTTGGGAATCTTAATCAGTTTTATCAATCCAAGCCCATTTGTGCTCCAATTAAGCTTGAGATTACTAAAATGTAATCCCTGATATTGATAAAATGTTTTATATTATGTATATTGGACGATAGATATGATTTGACATGTTTTAATTTGGTAAAACGTACAAAAATTGCGTTCTGAAATTCAATTCGAGCCGAAGTTTCTAGGATAATATAAACACTATGGCAAAATACCTTACTTGAAATATAAACTTTTATCGTTTATTAAAATTATGACCTCTTTCGCTTCAATATTCTGAAAATTTGGTAAGAAATTCTGCTAAGTGTGCTTCTTTGAAGGTATCCTGAGTCATAAATTAATATTTTTAATCACTTCAGGTATCGTCTGTAAGTTGGTCTCCAACTTCAATCGTAAAGTTCATCGTTTTATCGTTATGTTTTTAGGTCGTGCTCGCCACGAATACATCGCGTGCTTCATTTCAGGGATTTTTATTACCACCTTTCTCCTTTGCTTAGACGTCCATTAAAATTTTTAATGATCCATGAAGTGTTTTGTTATTCTTCGATCGATGCCATCAAATAGTGCATCAGCATGATCCTTCTATATTCATGAGACTTTGTTATTAAACTGCACAAGTATCAGTGCCAAGACGTGTACAGCCCGACCTTTATCGAGTTTCACGTGACTTATTTCCATTTCAGCATGTACTACATCGTGCATTTGCTTTTCGCTTGTGATCTTTGTGTCTGCCAAGTTGACTTTCTCTCCCGATGCATCCAAACCAATAAATTTTCCATAGATATAATCAATTGTAAAGATTGAGCTGAGTACGTAAATCACAAGTTCTAGAAAATGAAATAGGAACAATAAAACTGTTAAACATTCCGGCATCATATTACCTCTAGTGTGATTCTGGGGAATCCCCCATTATTAGTAACGTACTTAGTAGAATAACAATTAAATAGGTACAGTGAGTGTGTTGTTTTAAACTTGAAAAAATCCCCTATGGAGTGTCTCCCATACGCCTCTCGCTAAATATAGCCGGGAATCGGCAGAAGAAAGTTTGGCATCACAAAGGATTTTAAATAGACATTGGAATGCGGAGACAATGCATCCAGATAATGCAATCATACATAACGCTTTGAGGCACCGTTTATTCTCATTCTATTTATATTCAGATTTTAAGTTTGTCTTGTTTTGAGAGTGCGACCTTCATCGGTCATGTCTAGACGACCTTGCCGTTAGTAGAGAATGTCAGTTCTACGTCCGCTTCAATTAATGCCACATGTATTAACACGTTTAATGACATTTACAGAGTCAACTTTCACAGTCGCTAGCTCAGTAAGAACTTATATACAATCTTGTTGCATCACGGAAGCGTTTGCATCTAACGCGGAACCCCTCGTCTCTTTAAGTCTTCACCTCTGTATAGGTACAATAAATTAAATATTCAGCCGCTTTTAATTTAGCTCGAGATTTCGTTCAGATTCGTTTATTTTTGCCCTCTCCATCATTATCATAGCTCGAAAGTTATCGTCCCGATTAAAGGCTCCTTGGACTAAGTTAAAAAACCTTGTGAGATCATTTACCATTCACAAACATTTGAATTCGTGCTTTCCTCATAGTGTACTTGAAATGATGACTCTATTTACAAATACCGCCACAACGTCATTGGGCTCATTGTCTGAAGATTTAAACTTCCGTTCAATACATTGTGCAAATTGCAGCGTAATGCCGACGGGATCTTTTATTTTTTCTCTCGTTTTATTTATAGCCCTTTGTTGTGCTCTTACTAGTGTTTGGTTTGTGTTCATAGTAATTGCGTTTACAGCGATTCATCGACGTGCACAGGTGAAGGTCATGGTCGAGCTCGGCGCCTGGACGCGGCGCTCAGTCGCTCACATGACTTGTTGTTTGTATGTGCCGCGTTCACGATGCGGACGGCGCGGCGTGTTCGAACGCGATTGGTCGGCTTTCACGAACCTCGTTACATAAATGCTAGTATCTCCGCTCCCAGTGCGAGTGACAAGCTATATGCTTGGTCGTAGTATCTTAATTTGGTCATGCTTTTGTAACCGACTATTAAACAAAAACGTATTAATTACTATTTGTGCGTAAAATGTATGGTTTATTCAAAGCGTTTTACTTTTACAAACCTTAAAACCAATAACATGGATTGAATATAATTCTGTATTTCCATTCTATTCCTAGAAACCATGCAGTGCTTGTTCATTGATAAGTCTTCCGCTTTAATAGGACAAGGGTTTTGTCTATTAATAGATTCATTTATAAAAATAGACGTAATGTTCTTTATAGAATTTAACATGCATGCTCGAAGACCTAGAAGGTATTTTCATGAGACCTAGTCTAATCAGGTCAGGCATTTTATAGTTCCTTATCCAGATGTTTATTCAGCCGTCGTTAAATTGGAATCTGACAAGTGTTCGGCAAGGTCGTGTTTATAGGCCATCTGGGAAAGACCTTGCTGTTATAACTTGAGTCATGTGGTCCGATCTACATTTGGGTTAATCATAATGGACATTATGTTTGTACCGGCCCGGCTTTTTCAACGATGACTAATCAAAATCATTGTTTGGTATCTCGATGTTTGGGATGTATTGTGTCATTGAGTATTATAAGTTACTCATAGTTGTTATCATCTGTGTTTATCTGTTTAATATTAGTTCATTCATAATGTATTCCAACTTCGTATGGGACTTGGTCGTTTCTTGTTTCGTGTCTAATTAGAATATAAATGGATGTAATGGACTTATTGAACTCAAGCACATTCTCTGGACTTCGTGAAAGTTCAGGGCGGTTAAGCTTAATTGAAATTGAAGCAATATGAATGGAAAGCGTTGCTGCAGTCACGTCTTTCCTTGTTCTCTAAACATTAGGATCAGGTTCACGTTATAAAACTTTCTTAGCGGCCACAATAGGTTATCTGTCAACAAGAGCTTTCTTTGCAGTTTACTTTAGCCTTCGTTTTCACAGCTTGTGCAATACTGTTTGGAAACTACTTCAATAATTGCAAAGCGTTAACCGAGTGGTTCCAACTTTCTAACAACCTACTCTTACCTATTTTAATATACATACGTGTCTAGTTGTCTACGTTTTCAGGAGATCTAATCTACTTAAAAGCCTTGATATTTATTTTAATTTCATTTGGATATTTCCGTCCGTTTAATCTTTAATAACATAAGATACTGATATTTCCATACGACAATGCATACTAAATTATGTTAATGTCATAAAAATACTGAGGAAATCTCGACTGTCAGTTCCTGATATAATTTATATAGCTGTTACTGGTTATGCTGCAATAAACTATAAATAACTATTTTACGGTTCGCTTAGTTGTGTTGTATCGAGACTAGATTTCTAGCCGTAAGCACTTGGGGAAAGGTGAATAATATCGCCTCATTGAATAAGGTCCATGCTTTGTCCTTAGACAGATTATGGTGAAAATTGACTTGATTTATTTCCCTTGTATCGTATCGCATCCGATAACGGTGGTTTATTTAAGTGTCGTTCTAGCCGACAACTTTCTGCTGTTGATATTGAGCGCAAAATGGATATAATTTACACCTCGCCGGTAATATACTGGTTTGGTACTGGTAATTTAAGTTTTAACTGCAAAGGTAACTATAAAATTTCTAACTTAACTGCCGTCTTGTTAGTGAGTTGTAAGAAGATTGGAATTGTTTATTGCACGATAATGTGTACTTTTAGTCACTGTAGGTCTTACAGCTGCTGCTGAACAAATGTTTTTTTTCCAAACAATTTACTCTTTTGTTTGAAATAATCGGTTGTACGCTGTTCAATGTGTCACCAGCTGTTCATAAAAGCTATAGCTTGTATCTGGATTTTCTGGAATGTGGTTGTTGTTATCTGTCTGCTGCCGTCTGAGGGAATATAATGTTTGATTAAAGTTCAGACAGCAGAAGATATTACTTGTCAGCAATATCTTCTTCAAAATATTGCAGTATTCAAAATAAAATATTAAAATTAGACATAGACGGACAGACATCTAAATATATAAAACTCAAAGGTGACTGACTGACATAGTGATCTATCAACGCACAGCCCAAACCACTGGAGGGATCGGGCTAAAATTTGGCATGCAGGTAGATGTTATGACGTAGGCATCCGCTAAGAAAGGATTTTTATAAATTCTACCCCCAAGGGGATAAAATAGGGGATGAAACTTTGTCCATTTTAAACCGTTCGGGCTGAGACTTCGCATGCATATAGCTACTATGACGTAGGCATCCCCTAAGAAAGGATTTTGATAAATTCAACCCCCATGGGGATAAAGTAGGGATGATGGAGGATGTAAAAGTATTAGTTTTTTTTATAATACTTAACGCGAGCGAAGCCCCGGGCAAAAGCTAGTCTTCAGAATAAAAACATCAAGCCTGCTTTAAACACGGACATCGTGCATTAAACATTGAAGAAACAAATCAATTTTCATCGGCTTTTATGACACCAACAGGAGGAAATATAAAAGTCCTAACTGCATACTGGACACCACATCGCTGTCTACGAATAATTGCAAATAATGAGAGGGTTTTACTTGAGAGACCCCACTGCGAGAGAAATGACACAACGATTATGGATGGCATGGATTCTATGGTGATAATTCACCATCAAATGGGCCATACATCTAGCTAGACTATTCACCGAGGAAAATTAATTGCCTAGATAATGTATTTAAATACAGCGTTCCGGAACGATCTCATGTTTCATTCCATTTATGTCTAGTGTTAACACTTGACACTTCTATTTCTTCTTGGCAAAGCCAATAAATAGCACAGCATTATCTTTAATAGCTTTTGATATATTGACTATTTATCAGACGAAACTCGCTATGAAGCTGACGTCAATTCAATAAAACGACGGTAAGTAATTCAAGGAATGGGTCATTGTAATATTATTGGTTTTCTAACGGTTATTGGAGTCATAATTTGTCTACAAAGTGACACGTAATTACTGAGTAAGAGTACTTCTTTCGATTTAGATAAATGTAATGAACGTAATAATTATTATATTGTGCTATAATTGCGAAGTACAGGTACCTATGCTTCTTTATACCTACTAACAAGTCCATTTGCCGCGGTAAACAACTGTCAAGGATGTTTATCAATTTTTCTAACGACCGGCTCGACTCGATTTAGCCAATAATAACCGTTTGTTTGTCTTGTACGTCGCGCATGATTGGACAGAGTTGACACTTGATTGAAACTTAACACTTAAGCACGCGATACTTTGGCTATTCGAGCCGTTGGAATTGAAACGTTGCGCAAAATCGTTGCCGTAAGTAGCCAGAAACATTGCACAAAGCAAGTCTACACACAATTTGAAGAGAATCTAAGTATACATTTTGCAAGTCACTTCGAAGGAGCTTGTGTAAATGTAAAGATACAAAGAGTACCAAATGTTTGTCATCACATCACAGTTCGTGAGTTGTGACTTGTGACGAACGATTGCCGGTCCGTGTCTACTGAAAGGTCCAATCAATTTGATCATCCATCAGCGGACTGTGTGAATGTGCGAGAAGGTCGTCAACGAACCATATAAACAGCGTCCGATGTCCGACTCGTTTGTGTTTGTTTGGCATTTATTTCTGTATATCGTAGGTACTTGGAAAACGCGATATGATCAACAATTTGACATGGTTTTCTCTTCTGTCTTGTCGCTATTTCCATATCCTCGACGCGGTTTGGCGGAAGCAGACCTTGGCCCACTAATGACGAATAATTATGACTTAGATCTTTCTTACGATAAATATTTGCATTTATCATTCCATATCGTATATCCTTGTCATACAACTTCCTTGTTTTCTTTCTGGCTTAATTACTTATCTTTTAATTAGCAATTTCAAGAATGGTTAACATTTTGTTTTATTCTTAAAGTCTGTTGAATGATAGTTCCTGTTCTTATGTTTGCAGTTTTCCACCATTCGCTCCTCAGACATCTGATATTGTATATATCAGGTATTATTTCCTACGTTTTCCTGGTTGCGAAAATATACATGTTACGCGAGTACAAAACTGCATGTCAATTCGAACGTAGTGGATCATGTTACCTCCAACCGTAAAACAGACCGCAACAAAAATATCTTTATATACAGCCAAGTAAGTTTTCCGACTTAAAATACCGTCTTTTCTAAGGCGTAAGAGTGGATTTCGTGCGAAAAGTTAATTTGTTTGGTGTAAAAACATGTTTGTCGTAAGTAACATGAGAATGCTGGCGAGCGGCGACAACTATGCTAGTTTGCGGTCCAGGAAGGTGATACGCGGCCGTTTGCTCACGTCTTTCTATTGATTTCATTATAATGCTCTTTGTAAATCTCTGTATATCCTTCTTGAATCGTTGGTTTCCGAAATTAAATGGTGCCCTTTCTAAAAATTCCATCTCTTCACATAAAGTTCAATTGCGCAAGAATTTTTGCCTGCGTTTACAAACATATTATTGTTTAATTACTACATGCGGAAAGTGTCGATAAATGTTTTAACTGACCTCACTTTAGTGTTTTGTAATCACTGACAGGGCAAGCTTACTTCTTCAGTAGAATTATTCACGCAATTTGATGTTGTAATTCGCGCAAGAAATTCGTATTGTTCAGTAAAAAAACTAATCTTGGAATAATTGATGTTAGTCCTCAAAAGACCTTGCTGATGTAGGTACTTAGGTTCTTTTAAT
Organism: Mesoligia furuncula; assembly: GCA_916614155.1. Lineage (NCBI taxonomy): Eukaryota > Metazoa > Arthropoda > Insecta > Lepidoptera > Noctuidae > Mesoligia > Mesoligia furuncula. The sequence continues at coordinate 5,729,180 of OU744810.1, forward strand.
TGAATTCACGCAGATCTATTATCTTAGATTCGTGTTGTTCAACGTGATTTACATTTTCATTGATACTTTTTTTTTCCTATGGAACATGTTTTTTGCTTTTTCAACAATTGCTATTGTTATCGTCTACGTCGATACTTTTAATGCATGTACCAGGACAGTATAGCTGTTTTACAGATGTGTCTATCACTCTGTAGTCTGTAGGCGCCGGTGACCGCATTCTTTACGTCGTCGTAGCGTATTGAAAGTGGAGCAAGCATCCGTTCAACGTTTATAAGATTTGCAATACCATAGTTCTCGTTATCATCACGCATCCTATAGTACATATATTTGAAAAGGGCTATATGTATGCAAAAGGAAATTCTATATTTAGCAGTTTTCGATTTAAATGATAATGTTCTTCGTTGACGTTCATCGGATTTACTTTACAACAATGGAAGGGAAGGTAAAAGTGACCATTCCCTTCATTGAATGGAAATCAAATATCCAGTGTTATAACTATCATGTATATGTATTAATATATAATGAAATCTACTTACATCATAATGTACCTAGGTACAGTGAAAGAGTTTTAATTGTATGATAATAGTATTTCAATTCTGTTGTCAACAAAGGTCTTTCTATTGCTGTCTTCTCTTATGTGTCTTTTTAAACATAGTGGGACCAAAAAAACATCAAATGATTAACTAACATCTACAAATCACACTTCCATATAATTTTTACGGTTAAAAACTTCACATCTTTCTTTTTATTAAATGTATTCACATTACTTTTTCTAATTATAATCAGCATCAAACCCAGACGAGTTAGAAAGTGTTAAATCTTTCTTAGATGGTAATTGTACTCAAATTTTTCTACATATAGTCGATGTGGTCACAATTTTTTTTACGTTTACCATTCTCTGTTTTTATTTTGGTGTATTATTATTATTATTTTATAAAACAGAGTAGGGTTAGCTACGCCATTTATAACTGAAGAACGGTTGGATTTGTGATCTTTGATTTGTTGGATTTGTCTCCGCCCCGAATAGCAGAATAGCTGTTAAAACATGGGAAAAATTCACGGAAAAATATTCTGAGGCGGTAGGTACGTACGGTAACTACGGTAACTTCGCCAGGTCATCTAGATTTGTAATATATTCTTATTTCTTTGCTGGTCGGGAATGTTATCACTACACATTATCATACCAGCCAGTTTCAAACACCTCAACAAATATTTGGATTTGGAATAGCTCAACTAGTTTGTGGAAAATGCCCATTCTAGAATTGACACAAGTAGTTACTATTGTTTGAATGGATGATCCCATATCCGTCTGGGTCAATGAACCAAGTCGACTTTGAATTGTATCAATAACGCATGCGTTATTTGCTCGCGATAACAAACACTATTCAATGACAATAAACAAAAGATACTTGGAACAAGAATAAAAGCAAGTGTTTTGGTTTGAGATAAACAAGCAATTCCAATTCTGTCTGTCAGCTTTTTTTAACAGACTGCGCGACAGCAAAGACAGGGTTATGTTTTTTTGCGCGTATATGGGTATATATGTGGTATTATACATAATTATACATTTATTTATAACCTCGAAGCATCCCAACGGCTGGATGGATGTTAATCAATTATATTATAGTCTATCGATTCGTCTTAACCGTGCGATGCCGATGTATATGTATAGACTAAATTTTTAGTTCCATGACCATGTGTGCATCAAAATAATGGGCTTGAGGAAACGATTTCAAAAATATAACAAACAAGGTTAGGTACAAAAAAATACAGCTTCTCAAGCAAAACAAGCACACTTTTCAAGAAGTTTATGATGCAGTTGGTGGCAATTGCCATCAAATCTGAGATTGACCTAAGAGAACTGCCACCTACTAACTGCATTAGACTGAATTTTTAAATCGATCCTTCCATACTAATATTATACTCGTAAATTCGAAAGTAACTCTGTTTGTATGCTACCTTTTCACGCCTAAACCACCGAACGGATTTCGATAAAATTTGGCAGAGAGATAGATTGCATCCCGGGGAAGGACATAGGATAGTTTTATCGACATACCTCGCGGGCAAAGCCGCGGGCGGAAGCTAGTTGTCTATAAGTGTCAACGATAAGTAACGACTTTACGAGTAGTCAATGGGTCATAAAGTTGTATCTTTTCTTAGAAACGATGACTACATGCAGTGCCTTCATACTTTGTTGCAATATCTTTATTACTAACTTACTTGGGTGATTTGATATTCCTTATCCGTATTTCTGATTTTCGTTTTGAATATTAAAAGGGTTATTAGAAGAATCTATATTGATGACATGCGTGATGGTATCTTGTGAAGTTTTACTATGATTATCCATAATACTTTGGTCTCGATCACTCGACCATGCATCGATATATGTACTTACAGGGAGGCTGGCATATCAACGCGCAAATTGTTACCATGGAACATCGATTCAGTGCATGAATTTGAACTGTGTTGAAATTTTTCGTCGATTATAAAAAAAACAGGTTTAAAATCATTTGCGTCAATGTCCCTGCCTGTATGTAAATGGTCGTCACGTCATCATCAGAGACCTTAATCTAACTATAAATCCTTCACTTGAGGTTTTACTTAATTATATTCAATATCAATCTCGCATTACAACACAGACAGTTTTCTATAAACAAGCGCCACATTATTATGAATGACGTCAATTGAACCTTCATACCCGCACGATCGGACGCATGACCTAAAATATGTGCCTACAATACAGTTATTAATTACCTACTAAGTTTCTGACACTACTATTAGCGGTAAACAAGGCTGGATTTGAATTTTACTTGGCGACCTCTTGAACTACTTTGTGCTCCTGGTACAATATCTTTTGAAAATCTGCTGCCTCGACTTCATTGGCATTTTTTTTTTCACCTTCAGTATGAGTAATTAGCGTATTAAAATGTTATAGTGATTCATGGGCAATCTTTCTGCTCAAAGTCAACTTTATAAATAACTGAAATATCGAAAAGAATCGCAGAGTAGATCCCAAAGTCAATGTTGCTCATGTTCATGAGTACTTTAACCCCCTGAAAAATTGCCAATGATTTTAAAGTCACCTTGTTTTTTTTTTAAATTATAAGCTGGAAGCCAAGTTGATATTATTAGCTCGTGATAACTCAAAACAGATCGTCGATTAAATGGAAAAATGACATTTCTTGCTAAAATTTTTTAAGCAAGAAATGTCATTTTTCCATTTAATCAACGAAATGCTCTTTGTCTTTAAGAATACTTATCTTAGGGAATCCCTCCCTAAAGACAAAACGAATTGTCAACTTACTCCGGAATTTCCAATTAGGTTTCTTATCAACATGCAACTGAATGTTGGTGATGAATAGTTCCTATCTAAATGCATATGTCCCAATTTTATGATCCGAATAACTTGCTGTCCAATTTTGTGTATCAGTAAAATTCTGCCGCTCGGCGCTATCGTTGACCTTTCCAATAACGCTTATAGCATCGCATTACATAAAGTTGGCTTCATACGTGTTTAAATTACTGCCTATATTATCAAAACTGTATTTCGTTAATATGTCGTTTTATCTGCTAGTAATTATTACCCGTAACGTAAAGTATGATCGTGGAGCGCCATATTACATCGCGTTACTTCAGTAATAACACGTATTAAATTGTCAGTCCAATTTTATTATAAAATGTTAGGTATTCGAAATATATGTTTTACATGTAGGTAAATAAGGCTCGGATTGGTTAATAAAACAATGTGTAGTGTACCAGTAGCGAAGTGTTCAAGCTCTTGCTATCTACATAAGTGTTAGTAGCTCAGTAGTTTATCATAAAATTATCCTTATAGATTTTTATGTCACTTCGAAGATAAGAGTGGTTCACGCCCCGCCCGGCCCCCTAAATTCTCTGGTGGCCTTTAAACAGCTGTATTATACCGTCACCGATAAGCGACCAAAAAGACCTTGTTTTCGGTTGCGATAACAACCATAATTTAAATAGTAGTGTCAAAAACTATGACAGCATAAAAATAACCATTTAACACCATTTTTACCAGATAAGTGTGCGGTTGAACGGTGCAAATGTGAATTTATATTTATACAAGTGTAGAATGTATTAACTTATTTATTATTTAACATATCCAGATATATGAGGACCCAAAACATGGAACGTTACAAATCCGATGCGTTACGATGGCGTGCTTCCTACAACAGTGATTTAAATTTAAACTAGTGCATAGTGGTCGTAAAGTCTGATCTGTTAGACTGCGTTAAATTATTTATTAGTTAGTGTTTATATCGTGTGGATTATGCTGATCAATACGTTTTTGGACACGGAGGATTTCGTGCACTTGTATTATCCGGAGGATGAGCCTGCGGCCGTGCAGGGCTGTGGAGCCGGCGCGCGCATGGCCTCCAAGTACCCGCCGAGACCGCCCTCGCCAGAATACTCTCAGGTTTGTGCAGAATACACTTCCTCCTTTTTATGGAAGCCTGGTAAATTATTGGTTAGGCGCCAAAACTTTTCGAAACGTGTTTGGGGAGAGGTCGAATCATTTTCCTAAAGATTAAGGAAATATTGAGGCTATCAAGTAGAAAAGTTTTTTAAATTGATGCATATTCAATTATTATACATTAGCCCATACCAAATCATCATTTCCTTTATTTCTTATTTTGCAAAAGTAATTTGTACCAGGCTATTATATGTACAACATGTCCCAAAATTCAACGATAAGCCAGCACCGGAGGATAGACCTGCCCATGACTACTCGGGGAAAAAAAGAAAAAAAATATATATCTCTTTTTTTTTGAAGTTATAAAAAAAAAGAAGAAATTCTTAAAAAAGTGAGACCTTTTATGATATTTTTCACTACCATGACCACACTTTTTTAAATATTTCTGTTATTTTTTTTTATAGGCAACCTGAATAGCACTGCTATCTACCACAATTCTTAAAAAATCCAGAATACCTCTAGTTTTTTCACGTAAATTAATGAAACTTAATTTATTCCCTAAATTTTTTGAAGATTTTTACTTTTAATCAACTTTAACTCATCGTGGTGTAAAAAAAAAGTATGAACACTACTATGGCAAGTTTTTTTATAAATTGACGCAACTAATCAAGATTCCAAAATGGTATAATACTCTAGGAAAATCAACCACAAAAAAATTATATCCATACTAGTTCAAAACAAGAACCAAATTCCTTAAATTATAGTTGACAGTAATCACTTTCACTGCGTGCCCAAAATGGGTTCTTGTTACAATTTCTAGGAATTTGAGTGGGGCATACATACCTTAGAAGTTAGAGAGAGATAGATAGATAGAGATATTTACGTTAAAAAGAGACAACAACAGGGCAGGTAGTGGGTTCTTGTTACAATTTCTAGGAATTTGAATGGGGCATACATACCTTAGAAGTTAGAGAGAGATAGATAGACAGAGATATTTACGTTAAAAAGAGACAACAACAGGGCAGGTAGAGAAGCTGTTATTATTCTCAGAGCAAGTCAGTTCAGTACGCTCTGCTCCTTTGTTTACTGCGCACCGTTCCGTATTCAACTGACGTGGCTCTCGTACGTACTAACGACTTTTGGCTTGGCTTTTTGGACTGGAATCGATCTGCAAACTGAACTGACCTGGCATTATCTTGGACTACGATTGTGTGTTTTGTGACTACGATTGTGAGTTTTGTGATTTGGAGTTCTGGCGCATTTTGGACTGTTTAACGATCAACATGCCGCAACCATACACACCACAGGAATACGCAAATATGCACCTCATCTATGGAGAAACCCGATGCAATGCTAACGCTGCTAGCAGACTGTATCGAGAAAGGTACCCAAATGCTCAAAGATATCCTGATTATCGAGTGTTTATTAATGTGCATCAAGCGTTTTCGGAGGGTCGTATGCCATCCAGTAGGAGAAACGCTGGAAGACCTAGTTCGGATCGTGATGAAGAAGTTCTCAATGAGATAGAAAATGATTCGACTACTTCGGTACGCGCCATAGAAGAAGCTACAGGAATCCCGAAAAGTTCTGCACATCGAATTTTACAACGTCACAAGCTTCACCCATATCATTACAGGCGTGTGCAGACGTTGTTACCGCGGGACTATCCATTAAGAGTCACATTTTGCCGTGTGATGCTGCAAAGGCACAGGGAAGATCCCCAATTCCTGGACAAAATTCTATGGTCGGATGAAACAACATGCAAGAAAGATGGATATTTAAATCTACACAACCTACATAGTTGGAGCAATGAAAATCCGCACTTGATGAGACAAGACAGATCCCAATATCAATTCAAGGTTAACTTATGGACCGGCATATTAAATGGAAAAGTAATTGGGCCCTTTGAGTTACAAGGAAACTTAGATGGCAATAGTTATTTAAACTTTTTACAAAATGACTTGCAAGAATTGCTAGACGACGTGCCCTTAAATGATCTCCAAAACATGTGGCTCCAAAATGATGGTTGCCCAGCACACTATGCCCGCCCTGTGCGAGAATATTTAAATCAAGAGTATCCAGGGCGTTGGATCGGGCGACTTGGTCCTATCTTATGGCCACCTCGTTCACCCGATTTGAACCCCCTGGACTTCTTCTAGTGGGGTTGTCTTAAAGACAGGGTCTACTCAAAACCCATTGCGTCATTGGACGAGCTTCGTCGAAATATCAGTCAGGCTGCGGATCATATTAATCGCAGAAGATATGCAAGACAAATAAAACGGTCATTTTTAAGGCGATGTCGTGCATGTATTATTGCTGGTGGCAAACAATTTGAACATTGGTTATAATGTTAATAAATTACATGAGAAATTGTTTGACCATTTATTTAAATATTAAACATTTTCCAAGAACTAATACTTTTTATTACCAGACCGTCATTTGGGTGTTTAGAAATAATAGGAACATTTTTTTTTTTAACTTGTTTGCCTAGAGTATTATACCATTTTGGAATCTTGATTAGTTGCGTCAATTTATAAAAAAACTTGCCATAGTAGTGTTCATACTTTTTTTTTACACCACGATGAGTTAAAGTTGATTAAAAGTAAAAATCTTCAAAAAATTTAGGGAATAAATTAAGTTTCATTAATTTACGTGAAAAAACTAGAGGTATTCTGGATTTTTTAAGAATTGTGGTAGATAGCAGTGCTATTCAGGTTGCCTATAAAAAAAAATAACAGAAATATTTAAAAAAGTGTGGTCATGGTAGTGAAAAATATCATAAAAGGTCTCACTTTTTTAAGAATTTCTTCTTTTTTTTTATAACTTCAAAAAAAAAGAGATATATATTTTTTTTCTTTTTTTCCCCGAGTAGTCATGGGCAGGTCTATCCTCCGGTGCTGGCTTATCGTTGAATTTTGGGACATGTTGTATATTAAGAATTATTTTGTTATTAATTATATTCTCAGCTATGTAATTGATACTTGTGAAAACGTATTATTGACCCGACAGTTACACAAGAATATAGACATTAATCCATAAAATAAAATATCATTTGAATATCGTCTTGCAGTAACTCGATACTTCCTATTAGACGCCACGGCAAAAAAAAGTTTAGAAAAAAACTACACTACGAGAAGTACCGACGTTGTTGTGATGTAAAGCAGGTATGTTAAATTATATTGACGGAACGGGGAAAGTAACGGTACACGACGAGTCCTTCACCTTGAGACTAATAATTGTGTATACGTCGACGTCCCTCCCCATCCCCCCTTCTCGTCCGTTCATTCAGCGGGGGGAAGGACGAGAGTACTATCAACCTATGATTACTTGCAGGGTTTCACGCTGAGTAATTGGAACTTTTCGAAGTAATTAGCTTCAGTAGTAGGAAATAGGCGCTTTTGAAAATTATTTTTATTATTTTCATCTATTTTACTGCAAGCAAGTTTTAAGTCAGAATGAGTTTCTTGGACTGCAGTGATTGGGAAGGGGTTTTAGAAGCGTTGAATGTGGGTCTTGATTTATGGATTTTTTGTTTGTTTTGTCTTTTGAAGCTATAAACACTGTTTATTTTAGTTTGATTTTGTGATCAACCTGTCTTGTGATTGACTGTGTAAGGATAATAAGGACAATAAACAACTAGGTATGATTGCATTTCCACTGAAATCAATCACATGTTTACAATCAACAATATCTTGCTTGAGTCATACACTAAAAATAAAAATGTTCCAAATTATGTTTACATTTTGAACAAATAACACCCACTGTGTGCTTCCATTGTTTGTTTGGACAATAATTTCTACTGGCAGCCCATCGGTCTGAATGAAAAGTTTCCCTTTATAAGACGCAGTCAAAATCGTAATTTATCAATTGAAGCTAATGGTAGGGTTATAAGAGCAGTAATGGTCGGCACAATGTCAGATGCAACGTAATGAGCCAGACTCGTGACTCATTACAAAAACATGTTCCCTCGCTACTGTCATTTTTGAACACATGTTCTGTTGTGTGTGATATCCTAATTTGGACTTTATTAATTAGCTTTCAACGTCTGACTCATAAATATCGAAAAACTCAATGCTGTGTAGAAGACGCGTATGTTCCAAAAATATTTGATACAGTGAGTGATAAAATGGCGATTATAATAATTAATTATTACGAAACGTGTGGCTAGTAGTTAATTTTAGATCTACATAACTTTCAATGTTATTTATTGGACATCTTGCCAAACAATTTGGCATTACGTCATTGACGTCACAGATGCATTCAACCAGGATCACATGAGCACAAACAGATAATACTGCCCATAGTTGCACACGCCGGAAGTTTTGTAAGTAGTCCATTGTTGTTTGCAATGAAGAGTGACACACAAAAGTCTACAGATCACTCCTCTACCTGCGGCTACATACAGCTACTACGTATCTTCTATCTCCTTCACTTCACGTGTTTCAATAGGTTGTATTTTGTACCAGGAATTCATAACATACCTACAAAATGTCAGTACTAAACTAAACCTTGAATGGGCCTTTCAATGCAACACACGGCCTCGAGCAGGGTTGAATGACATGAATGATTGAGTGAATGGATAATGAACGCTCCTTTCATTCATTCACTATCTGTATCACTATCATAACCTACTTCAACGTACCTACTGGGCTACTACCAACTGCAACTAGTAAAGTTGCGAACCCGTTTAAAACGTTTAAAACAACGAGATAGCCATGATCGTCAATTTAGTGCTCAGAATCCTAACTAATATTGTAAATGCGAAAGTAATCCATCATCCTGAAATTTTGCATATGCGTTGTCAGGTGTACAGAAACGGACATAGGGTACCTTTCATCCCGAAAAAAAGTGCTGTTCCCGAGGAAAACAACAATAAAGTTATTATGATAATAGATGGCAACACGTGTCTTTCGAACAAGATTGACACTAATGCGGGTGAAACCGCGGGGCGCTACTAGTTAGGTAAAAAATCTTTTTGTTCAGCCTCTTTGTGTTGCGTCTTTGTTTCACACACTGCTACGACTACTACACGTAATGATATAATTGTCTCTGCAAGGCATATCATATGTATATGCAGCTTTATTCCTAAAGATATAGCTAAAAGTAGTGTGATAATTGTATAGTTCTGCAACACGCGGACGTTAGCTGATGATGTTCACATGTTAACCTCAAACGACCTTATTCTATCTCCAACGCACTCTACAGTTGCATTAGTCACGCATTACGTTATGCAAGCGAAGGCTTGCCCCTTCCGCAGATGCTATTGCCTAATGCTACGCTTTGATAGCGTCGGGGTTCTGTCTATTGCAGAACTGACGTACCTTTAGTCACATAATCATTTTTGTTAATGTTAACAAAGATGTTTACAAGTAAACGGAAGATGTCAAAAATCTGTCAAATACATTTCATGTCATGAGGTACTCTATTTCGCCACGTTCATTAGGACCCTTGTCTCACCATACAGTCTTAGTCTGGGATCAGACCGGAATAACTCGTCATACTGTTTCAGACCTGTCAAAATTTAAATAATCTCAATATATATGTGCCATTGTTTATTACGTTTTGAGAATATTTTGTATTCAAGAGTAATATCTCAAAATTACGTATTTTCAATGCTTTGTTTAAATTCTGTAAATTACCTACATCATTTGAATAAACGTTATATTATGTTAAAAAACCAACAGGTTTTACAGGTCCACGCAAAAAAATAAGTTAACTCTTAACTTATGATGTAACTAAATATGTACATATTTTTTGTAATCAATTCGTCATGGGCAATATAAGTGGAAGTATAATGTTATCAACAAAGCTATATCGTTTCAAAGAGTAATACTTGCCTACCGTTAACACTTCTGACTGCAGTACTGCCTGCTCTGCAATTTCATTCATAATTTCACACCAACTAAGCCCCCGATACGATTAATTTAATTCAAAGTAATTTTTAATCAAATGTACTGTCAGGCACAAATCGAATCGGGGGCGTCGGCCACAGGTGCGTCGACCACTGGGGGCCTAAGCCACGGACCCATTCTTATGCTGTCCTAGTATTTTAAAGCTCCCGCTTAATTACTGTGGGAAATTCTCACAGCTCCGTCACTTTGATGAAAGGAAAGACGCAGCTGACTTTACAAGTGCAAAAACATTGAAAACATTGTGTCAGCTAAATCTTAAAGAAAAAGCTTAAATTTTAGTTTTTTAAACCTTTGTTTGTAGCACTCTGTTCTCCAAAAATGCAGTTTTTCTAAAAACAGAAATAGAAGTGCCAAAAACATACATTTCCCTGCTTAAGAATATACATTTCTGTAAACACCTAAAAAACATTTTAACATAAAAGAAAATCGGGGAAGACATCGACCTCGGTACTACGTTGTCAGATTTTGATACAAAAGCGATTACTTCAAGGACACAATGAGACACATTTAAGCAAGATCCTGTTTTGTTTTAATTAAATGTATAAGTACTCGCGTGAAACGTTCTAGAATATTATTTTGGTCCTCCTCAGACTCGGCAAGTTTTTTTTAATGCTTAACATCCATCGACGCACGAGGTGAACGACCCACGCTTCAAATTAAACTATTAACCCAACCATATGTGTGGGGATCCTCGTTCAATAGAAGTTTGTAATAACCAGTGGGCTTTCCTAGTTGGTTGGTTAGTCATTCGGTAGTAGTCAGTCAGCTCTAGGCGCCCACCCGCGCGGCTTTGATGACTGTTTTAATGATCGCTATCATGCTTTTAGTACAGAGTTTGTGTCTGTTTTGAACAGTAAGCTTTGTTTGTTACACGACGGTTAATGAAAAGTATCCGTACTCTCCTTTTAATATCGCCGTTTTATCTGAAATTCTGATTCAACGCCGTGAAAGACAAAAATAAAACCGCATAACTGTTACGTTTTGTTCAACAAAAAATACATCTCCGATTTCGATCTAGTTTTTTTTGTCATACGGTCGACAACACACTTGATTATCTCATTTTGCAAGAATATACGCTATATTCTTTCTTATGTAACGACAGGCAACTCTGTAATGGCGTAGTTGGTCACGTTTGGTTAGTGCTAATAAAAAAGCTTTTTAGTTTTTTGGATTCTGTCTCCGTTGTTGCGCAAAACGTTGTGTTCATTGAACTGCAGAGGGTGAATGTGCTGAAAGGACCGTGGGCGCACACCCACGATCGCCTAATATTTTAATGTCGCCATTCCTCATTAGGCAATGTTTCATTACTTATTGGATTTTATACTTCAACCCTTATAAAGTCATTTTCTACCTACAGGAACCATAGCTTACCATTTCATAATCTTTGGTATTTAAAAAAAGCAAAACAAAAAAAAAATAAGTCTTAGTCATCCAGCCAGGTATACAGGTTGTCCCGTAATTAATGGATAACCTCTTAAAGGGTCATTGTACTTATCATTATGAACAACTACTAATATGGGACCAAACCTGAAATCGCGAAAAAAGAATCAGGTGTTTCGTACATTGTGAAGAGTTTCATGCGAACATAAAGGGAACATCTGATTTTTTTTCGCGATTTCATGTTTGGTCCCATAGTAAAAGTTGTTCATAATGATAAGTACAATGACCTCTTAAGAGGTTATCCATTAATTACTGGACACCCTGTATAACTTGAGATGCGAGCTTAAATGATAGCCCATCGGCTTTAATAGGCAATCCCTCGAGATGAATCATAGTCATAGGCCATGTAAGTGTATGTTCTATGCCGAGCTCATGTGAACCGCCGCGGGAGATTACGTCATTACTATGGAATGCTGCACCAATTACATGTGATGGAAAGTGGAGCTTAGGTCTAACGAAGTATAAATTATTACTTGTGGTGTATGTGTGTGAGATGTGAATAGTTATTGATGCAAATATGTTTTTCGTATTTGAATACTTATAGTTATAGTTCATAATAAAATGTTTTTTATTTGACAACTAGCAGCGCTCCGCGGTTTCACCCGCATAGGTGTCGTTCCCGTGGGAATATCGTGATGAAAACTATCCTATGTCCTTTCCCGGGACTCAAACTATCTCTATACCAAATTTCGTCTAAATCTGTTCCGCAGTTTAAGCGTGAAGAGGTAACAGACAGACAGACACACTTTCGCATTTATAATACATATTAGTATGCATAGATACTTTACACCTTTGAGGTTTTAATAGTAGTCCAGTCACTTAAGGTTGTAGAGTTCGATTCTTTCAGAAACTGTTCGAAGTGCTTAGGAAGTGAATATACTAAAAGTGCTGTCTAAGTAGTGAGCCGGAGTAGAGGGGGACACAAAGTTCCCACTTTTGGGTTTTTCGCATATACATATCTCAAAAACGGTGCGTCGTAGGGAAAAAATCTTATACCATAAAGCCCATAAAATTCTCTACAACTTTTATAAATTCTCTTTTTTCGATTTTTCAAAAGTTTTCGAACTTACACACTGAACAAGTCTGAAGGAATCATTTAGGTCCCTATGCTGCTCTCGCACTCTACACCCCTTTTGGGCCATTCGTTGACAGAATTATAGATCAATTATTATAAAAACAAACTCTTAGCTACGATAATCTCAGTTTCCGTATGTATTGCTTAGCAGACGTCAAAATTGATTGCTTTGAAACAAAAATATTTGTAGTCGAATTAGGTCAATTACCGGCGTTGCTATCGCGGTCATAGCATACATTATCGATTAACCACTATTATTTCCTTTTGTACTGTATTCTTTATCAATTGGTGTACTTGTTTGTATATTTATTAAAATAACAAAACACTGAATGTTACAGACAGCGCCTCCTCGACCCAAAACTGCTGGTTTTTTTGCAGGCTTTTTCCCGTTACCTACCTTGCAGTTTTGAGGAAAATGGAGGACTGATATCATTCAAATTTTATGTTTCTGTAAATTCTGTAACTGAGTATAATATAAAAGAAATACTTACACGATTCAATTAATTTTACTCGATAGAAAAAAAATTGCAAAGTTATATCTATTTTTTTACGTTTTCAACATCACGGGGCCTCCGTCAGCAGCGTAAGAATGGAATTTACTTTAAAACATAGAGAATTATCATATCAAAGTTTACTCAAAGTCCTAGTTTTATTTGTTAAAGAAGGAGTAAATTCATTTTGGCACATACATACGTCGTTTTATTCCGAGGGCAAGCACATTATAGCCATCTCTCTTCTTTTGCGTTTCAAAAGTAATTGCATCACTCGCTCGCTTAGTAGATCAGTCGCTACCTACGATTTATTTTCGAGGTAGCGCCTTAAATGTTAATAAAAGAAAAAGCTGATGTGGTCTCCATAAATGGCATAACATAACATGATCACGCCTACGCCTGTGTTAGAAGTGACAGTATAAACTAGAAGTATCCGTATATACAGGGTTATTTGTAAAACTTTAACAACCTCTTAGGAGGCCATTGTATTCATCATTATGAACAACTTTTACTGTGGGACCAACCCTGAAATCGCGAAAAAAATCAGCTGTTCCCTACATTTATGTTCGTATAACTCGTCAAAATGTAGGGAACAGCTGATTTTTTTTCGCGATTTTAGGTTATTAATGTTTTACCAATAACCCTGTATAATTATACAGATATTACCCAAATAGCGAGCTTTGAATAACAGAATGGTTACTTACTAGTTATTTACTGTGTATTTTTGTAGGGGAAGGATTATATGAAGTAAATAAAGCACAGAAAGACAAGATTATTATACACATTTATTTCAATTAGGCTTGTCAGTAATTAATCAGAAAACTAGTCGTCCGTTCGTAAAACTAGGTTATCATGGAGACTGAAAAGGATGGGATGTGCCTTACAGGTGTTGCACGGGGGGTTCTGGAATTGGTCATTAAGAGGAACCGGGACCACCCCTATATGCTGATGGTGATCTGATCACCGGGGTGTTAATGCTGTACCTATCAATGGGTGTTCTCTTGGACAATGGTCCAAGAGAACACCCATTCTGTGTAGTCAAATTACTGACGACTGAAAGAGAGAAATCGGAGTGTAACTATTCATCTTATACATATTATAATACGTTTATTATTAAGGGGGTAAAGTATCATATCTAATCTATGACAACGTATCGTTTGAACCTTCTGGTTCTGTTAAACTGTGTACCAAAATGATCATCAAAATGGTAATAAATTTGAAAATAATCTATCACCTGCTTTCCCCGGAGGGTTATGTAGGGGTGCACCGATAGTATAAATAACTTTAACGCGCATTAGCGCGGTCACTGTCCGGCTGCATAGAAAAGAAAGAGAAGCCCGATTTGACACAACGCTGGTAATTTATTGCTAAGTTAAAAAAAACTATTATTTGGATTAAAAAATTAAAACACTACTATTTTAGTAAGTTTCTTGTAGAATAATCTGACAAAAAATCAGAATGATTGTATTTATAGGATTAGTATGGTTTTTATTTTAAAAAGAAAGTTTTTAGGGGCATCTTCATGATTTTTTCTATCGTACCTATCAAATTAGTTGTATTATGTTTTCAACACACTATCTACCTCGCATATATCCTGAAGAATATCATATATTTTTCTAATTTTGTTTACTGTAGTCCATCATAATACTTTTGTTGTTTCTAAAACTTGCGTTTTTTGTTTAGGTCCTGTAAGCCCCTTAAGCCAGCCTTAATAGCTTGCAGCACTTTATAAATTAGCAAATAACTTGTTTAGTAGGAATTCACATGAGAAACTTGACACTTCTTGCAAAATTGTTTGGTTACTGCTGTTTATTATGCTTTCCTAGTATTTCGAGGTATGAGCCCATGTCAAAGTACATGCGTGTGTACGAAATAAAACAAACATTGTGTAAGTACTTTTAAAATGTCAGTAGGTACCGGCCTTTTGTATTTCTTACATACTTACTTCAAACTTATTTACATGTTGTGTCACGAAAGTTTGTGTTTGTGCCTAAAATAGTACTTGTTTAATGCATAATGCACTACCTACTTACTGTATGCATTATCCGTTGTCTGAAATAAATACAGGTTTATGACACTAATATTATAAAGGCGTTTTTAGTTTGTGAATGGGTGTGTTTATATGTTTGTTACTTCTTCACGCACAAACGGCTGAACGGATTTGGATGAAATTTAGTACACAGGTAGTTTATAACCAGGATTAACACATAGGCTACTTTTTATACCGATATTCCTACGGGATCGACACTTACGCGAGTGAAAACGCGGGGCGCAGCTAGTTATATTATAACATCCTTGTGCGTGAATCGCCCATAATATGTACATGTACCTACATAAGTGTGTTGCAGTTAGTGAGTGCAACTCAGTGCAATGCACTAATTGTAAGAGATGACTTGCACAACAGAAAAAAAGACAAACATTCGTCCAGCAATAAATAAATAAATACTGCCAAGACTGAGCTGATGGTGATAAGACTGAATTTCATAATCGAATTCATGAATCTTGGGCATGTGGCTAAGTAACAACAGCCGCATGGGTCGATCGATCAGGTTAACCTACACTTGCCGAGGTTGATCCGTGGATGGGTGACCATCTTTATATAAATATTATCAAAACCCCTTTTTGTCTCAGAAAGCGAGTTAATCCATTGGTCCCGGATGTCATTCGTGGATCTCTGGCAGTCGTTACGGGTTGTCAGAAGCCCGAAAGTCTGACAACCAAGGGGTATCGTTTTCCCAGTAACTGGGTTGTGGAGGTCAGATAGGCAGCCGCTTCATGTAAAATACTGGTATTCAGCTTCATCCGGTTAGACTGGAAGCCGACCCCAACATAGTTGGGAAAAGGCTAGGCCGATGATGAATTCATGAATCTTCTAGACAAACAGCATTGTAAAAAATTCGGCCTCAACTACAACCTCGGGAATTCGGAAGTATATAGGAAAGTTAAATAATAATGCTTTGGTATGTTCTCGAAGAAGCATGCAGCATTCCAGTAATAAATTGAAAATGCAGGTTTTGTGACCTTTGAATTCCGCCCTTGATAGCTGTCCTGTAGAACCAACAAGCATTTAAAAGTATGTTGTACTAATGCGCATGAGTGGCAAGTTAGGTAACGCAAGGTCGCTTTCTAACGTGTTCTGTAGTATCCAACGAGGGACAGGCATGCAGTATGGGCGTGAGTCGAGTGTGAATTGCCTTATAGTATGTGCAATGACTGGAAACGGTGGGTTTTCTTTACTTTTAAAATTTCCATCACGTATGTTGAATTCTTTAGTACTTTAAGGGCCGATTAGGTAGCCAACTTTTAACGGAGGAATATTATGTTCACGTTTTTATAGCTTTTGTGAAGAAAAACTAAAAGAAAGTCATTCGCGTGATTTACATACAAATATTTCTTGTTTGCGATAAATCTCCCCAGGCCTATTATTCCTTGTTGATTCCTCAATATCCGGCTCGAAGGACCATATTTTCGAACAAGTTCCTTATTTCTTCATCAGCCCTGCTAACTTATATTCTCTGCTGGATCAATGAAGTGTTTCAATAGTTGTCTGCTATCCGAAGTTACTGCAACATTCACCAATTAGCCAACTAAGTAACTAGACAGGTTTTCCTACGCATATTATTAAATTAAATCCCTCAGCAGTAACCACATTCCACCGAAGCGCCACCAGTGAATCATAAGCACGCAAGATCATTATCTGTGATTCGACTCGATTACTAAGCTTTTTGATTATTATATACCGGCGCGGCGGCGATAAACGATACCAAGGCAGCATAACTTCACGTACAGTCGGTGGCCAACATTATCTGACCCACTTGAATGATAGCGAATTTGAACCTTATCGTGAACATTTGGAATACTCCGTGCAAGCATTTCGATAAATCATGTTGTTAGGCGATTTTAATCATTATATTGTTGTTGTTAAGATTGAAAGGCTAATGAGTTTCAAGACTACTAAAAAAAAAAACCAAAGTGAGGGTGGATGAATAAAAAAAATATCGCGCATCAGTAACATTTTAAAGGTGTCTACGGTTAATAGCTAAATTCCGTGATTCATTTTAATCGCTGGTTGTGATTGTGCGATAATGAACTTTATGAAAATATACGATATGGTTCAAATTCTTTAGAATATTGCGTCTGTCATCACAACTAAGATCGAATTTCAAAACATATTACAAGAGTTGAGTTGGTGTCGTGGTCACTAAGGCAGCTCGATAATCATCGTTGTCTGCGTTCGAAACCAGGAAAACCTAACAGTTTTTTGTTAGCAATGTTTTGTTTTTAATTATTATCAATTTTTTTACTTTTTTTTACGAAAGAAGTCGGGAAATATCTTTTTAAAAGGGCAGTTTGTATAGAAATGAAACAAAATCATTGCATGTAATAAATAATAATGTTTATTAATTCGTTAAAATATACATGAGTAAGATAAAGTAAGTAAATGCTCTTTAGTTCAAAATTAATACATTTTATAATATCATATTCAAACCTAACCATTTATAAACATTTAAATAGTGAAAAAAAGTCATGCTAATGGTAATTGCTTGGAAGTGTGTTATCGAGAAAACATTGATGTATAAATGCGAGAAAATGAATGAATTTGTGAAATGTTTTACAGATTTATAGCTAAGTATATGTAGTGAATCAACATGTTATTTAAATAGAAAAATGCATTTCCATTTATAACAATAACATCACCACAGAATCTTACATTTTAATGGTTTAGCATTCATTCAATTGAGCATTTACTTACATAGTGTGTTTCAAAATACTTATAAGTAGATTAGTTAGTAGCGAAGTGGCGCACCGTCTCCTTCTATAACTTGCTGTAAGCGGCTACGCATACCGCACACCATGTTCCAACACAAATCTTTTCCTCTCATGTGCTCCCATGTCGATGACACGATCTCAGCCAAATTGTTTTTATTTCGCACTTCGGATGTGTCCCAATTTAAAACCATTTGACCCCATAGGTTTTCTATAGGGTTCAAATCGGGAGTTTTAGATGATGATGGCCAGTAAATAACAGTTACACCTTCTTGAGCAGCTAACCAATTCTTCACAATGCCTGCACGGTGGATGGAGCAGTTATCTTGCACGAAGTAAATATCTGTATTTGGATAGGCAATTCGCACAGTCACACAGTCGCACAGTCGCACAGCAGGACGTCTCCATCCATCCAGCAATGTTTTGTATAGTCATTAAGTTGCGACATGACGCTATGATTACACCAAATTCATTAAAAATACTTTTCACGATTTACGTCAAACGTTTTAGAAATGTTTGTGCGCCGCAGTCACTCTTTAGGCGTAGGTAGACTGACTTTTGTCACTTAAATCAATTTAGTATCCATCTACCCTACGCCGTAAACTTTTACTTCGTCCTACTTATTTGAGGACTTATAGTTTTTTTTTATTTACCCACTTGTTTTCCAGAAAAGTTGTTAGGCAAAAATCATATTGGTCGTTCTATAATAATGCAAGAAATATTGTAGAAACCATAAATGAAAACAAATAAAGAAAAAGAAATTATAAAGAAATTGATAAAAGGTGGATTGTGTTTTCGAACCCACATGTTGTTCGTCGCGGATCCAGCATCGAACCGCGAAGCCACAATGACTGGTTGAGAATACGCGAAATTAAAGATTAGGTAGTAAGTAGGTATGGCCGTGTTATTTAAAAGCTTTTCAACTTTAACGACAAGAAGATAATGATTAAAATGGCTTAACAAGTTATGCCGGTGGGTCAGTCAATGTTGGGTGGGTCAGACAATGTTGGTCACAGACTGTACAGCGCCTTTTACATAATATCTACGTGTTGGTTATGCATTTAGGCAATTAACGCAACCAAATAGTACATGGCATTATGCAACAAAAGTAATGTATGTTTGAAGGATCTAATTTTACAAGACATTCCTGATTTTAAAAACCTCTTCAAGTATAGTTTGTCGTTTTAAAATTTTGGCTTTGTATTTTCAAAGAAAAGGATTGAAGCTTTGGAACCTATTGTTCCAAGTTGATCCCGAATGAAAGCAAACTAATGTTTAATGTAATGGCTTTAAGTATTTCAAAGTTTGTTTTTCAGCTTGTGTAAGTTGTAAGAGGTAACTGAAGGAAACGTTATTGTGATGCTGCATAAATGAGCGATGAAGTTCAACAAATGCTTGTTAACTGTTTTTTGATTAATCCTACTAATATTATAAATGTGAAAGTTTGTGAAGATGTTTGAACGTTTGTTACTCAATTACGCGTATACCGTTGAACAGATTTAGATGAAAATTGACACATAGATAGAGACACACGCGGGGCGCGGCTAGTAAACAATAAAAAAGAAAGAAAAAAAAAGTAGAAATCTGTCAATGCAGAATCTTTAACCGTTTTCCTAAGGCATTCGTGTTTATAAACCCTAGTATTTTTTCTATAAGTATCGTTGTTGACTTCTACAACGTCAAGATTATGTCTGGACTTTAAAAGAGACTGTGACCTCTGAGTTTGTTTCGGCCTGTCTTCTCAGAGTAGTCAGATAGGAAACGCCGACCTCATCTAGTTTTAAAAAAACATGATTGACGTGTAAAAGTGTTTGTACAAATCTACTTACAAAAATACAATCATTTATCATTTATCTAGTATTTTCAGATAGTGGAATATCAGTATTTTGAATGGCAACATTAAATCCGTTCGCATCCTACTAACATTCCTAACTACCGGGGAAGATTCTGACTGATATATTTAGTATTTCGTA
The DNA here is from genome assembly GCA_916614155.1 of Mesoligia furuncula. Taxonomy (NCBI): domain Eukaryota; kingdom Metazoa; phylum Arthropoda; class Insecta; order Lepidoptera; family Noctuidae; genus Mesoligia; species Mesoligia furuncula. The sequence goes on from OU744810.1 coordinate 5,749,276, forward strand.
TTGTCTCCAATGTTTTCAATATCTGGATTGAGGGGCCCGTGGCTAAATAATAACAGCCGCACAGGTCGATCGATCAGGTTAAGCTACGCTTGCCGCGGTTGGTCTGTGGATGGGTGAACATCTTTACATACCGTGACCCCTCCGTGCCTCGGAAAGTACGTTAAGCCGTTGGTCCCGGCTGTCATTCGTGGATCTTTGACAGTCGTTACGGGTAGTCAGAAGCCCGAAAGTCTGACAACCAGTCTTACCAAGGGGTATCGTATTACCCAGTAACTGGGTTGTGGAGTTCAGATAGGCAGTCGCTCCATGTAAAACACTGGTATTCAGTTGCATCCGGTTAGACTGGAAGCCGACCCCAACATAGTTGGGAAAAGGCTAGGCAGATGATAATGATGTTTTCAATATCTGGATATGTAGTGTTGTATCGGCTACGATTCAGCTCATCCATAAACCAACAGAACTCCGAACATATTCCAACAACGGACACACATTTCTTGATAAGGTACATACAGTTCTAAGAAATACAAGAGTCCCTGTTTGTAGATACCGTATCAATACACAAATACAGAAAGGGATAGTGTCATGCCATCCCACTCGCATGTGTCGTATCCTTAGGACAATGTTGCTGTCTGGAAGGAGTTGTTATCAAATTACAGTAACAGTTAGACAATAACTCAAAACAAAAGTGAACGCGTTCCGATCAATACTTTATTAGTAAATAATTTGTTCCGTTTACATTTTCGTTCGTGTTGAATTTTAATTCGACCTTGTTGCTCATTGTGTGCACAAATTTATATAAAATGATTGTTCATTAATTCGTTCAATAGATAAGTTGTTAAGAGAGTTGGTCGAAATCTGTCTGAATATGTACGTGTCTATGTCGGATGTGACGTGTCTAAATATGCGTGGCCTTCTCGAGGTATTATGCGGATGGAGAGTAAATAAACGTTTTATTTATTTGAAAATTAAATTCTCCAGTTTGTCTTGACAAAATATTTCTACTATCATTAACGCATTTGAAGATTTTTTCACTCTGTTCAAAACATATATGATTGGATTCGATTTCAAACGTTAAATGACTTTGTTCAATGGAACTGTTGGTATCCTAATGAAGTATTTATTTATGGCCCATTTGTTTGTCCCATTTGTATAGAAATAGATGTAGATAGTTGGCATCTTGCACCTGTCTGTACGTTCGGAAATATTAATTTCGGCATGTAAGAGGACGGATAATAGAGATGTGTGGAAGAAGACGTGTTCCTTTGATCTCAAATAAATCAGGATTAGGGCATGATGAATTTCGGCTTTCGTGATTTTCAGGGTAATTTTTCTGAATCAACCTCATCTAATACGTATTTTCTTTTGCCCCCAGGTGGTAGTGCCATCGACAAGCGAAATGGGTGACCGCGAGCGGTACCGCGCGCCGCCGCAGCCTGAGCCGCCGCCGCACCGCGTGCGTGCTGCTGATCTGTACCCGCGCTTGCGAACACACTACGATGAACCAGGCCTGGATGCAGGGTTCACGCCTATATGTGGAGAATTTGTGCAGGTGAGGTACTAGGGTTAGATGAGTTAACGAGGGCGTTCACGCCTATTGATCATGCTGGAACCTGAATACAGGCTTCACGTACGATAGCTTATCAAACAGGAGTAGGTACAAGTAGTGACCCAGGAGAAGTAGTTTAGTCATGCGTCCGTTTCTGGATGGGTGCCCAACCCAAAGACAATATACTATAATTCACTTGTTTACGTAATTGTTATAGGCAAGCAACAGTGTTCTCCGTTTTGTCCCTACAGTCCGCACTCAGACATTCGAGGACATTTCTAGAGATGAAAATGTATTTATATCCACTGCAATAAAATTATAAATATCTACAGGGAAAACTGCAAATAGGCATAGTATTTATAGGGGATTCTCTCTACACAGAGTGAATTTTTCAAGTGGGCGTGGATGGCCAAATACGAAACTATGAGGAATAGCGAAAAGTACTCAAACGAGTCGCGGGCTCGATTCAAATGAAAACTAAAACTGCATCATTGGATTTTTGAAAAATCTTTTTTTCTAGCCAGGAATCGAACCCGTTGATTTTGATTAAAAAAACACACTGTATTATCACCACTCGATAGTGTCCCTAATAAGGATCAAATTCTGGGTAGTAATGACATACGGCAAACTTAAGGAAAATGTTGGATTTTAATAAACTGCTATTCTTATTTTAAAGTATTCATACCGACATTACCTGTAAGTACCTTGTTCGAAATGATGCTCAATACACCCGCAGCGCAGTCACCTTCACAACATTATGTTCTAAATTAAAATTTTGAATGCAGTACAATCCTTGAGACGTCGAATCCAGCTATGTATTGAAAACAATGGTCATCATTTTGAACAATAATTAACCAGTTATGGTTTAATAGATAGGTACCATAAGAAAAAAAAAATTGTTAAAAATGAGCACTTTTCTGTAGTTTCCCTTATGTCGAATTCGACATTCTCAGCGACACTATCGAATGGTGTATACAGTGTGTTTTTTTTGAAAATCAAGGGTTCGGTTCCTGGCAGAAATATTGATATTTCAAAAATCCAATAATGCAGTTTTAGTTTTCATCAAAATCGAGCCCGCGACTCCTTTGAGTACTTTTCGCCATTCCTCATAGTTTCGGATTTGGCCATCCACGCCCACTTGGAAAATTCATCCTGTATTATAAAATTCAAAGTCTTGACTGACTGATATATCAACGCACAGCCTAAACCGCTAGTCCTAGAGACATGAAATTTAGAGGGTGTGTTCTTTGTGAAGAATAGGTATCCACTAAGAAAGTGTTTTTCGAAATTTCAACCCTAAGAGGGTGAATGGGGGGAGGGTGAAATTTCACGCGGACGAAGTCGCGGGCATAAGCTAGTTATTTTATAATCGCCTTGAATGCAGGCAGGCATTCATTGTCGCAATATGACGGCAGACTTACCTAAGTACTCAATCATCACGCAATTTCGACAATTTGTACTTATTTGTAGGCACTTTTTTGGTAGACAATAACTTGCTTGCTTGTTTACGGGAAACTACGAATTAGGCAATTTGAAATGAAAATTGTAGTAATCGCAGTTTAATAGTATTTTTTGTTACCTTTATCGTATACGCTGTGCACGGTATTGTTTCCCAACATAATTATTACACGACTGCCGCAACCTCTTCAATAGACATGACGTCCTAATGATTCCATGACAAATGCGCTACGAACACTTCTGTAAACAGCCGTATTTCCTAGACCAAAGTCCGTGTCAATAATTAATTAGCGGAATAGTAACAAATAGATAAAACACGCACATATTAAGTAACTAATACGGCTGATGGCCCAAAAGGTCAGCAGGTCGCATGCACCGGGTTGAACGAACCGCAATGACGTTCCGATAGTGTTTAGCTCCGTTCTAGTTCTGCATGCCTGGTAGGTCGTTGACTGCGCGTTATCAGCCCAAAGCGTTCACTTATCGGTAGAAACTGCAGCTTTGCGAAAATAGTACTATGCATGTGCTTACAATCAAGTGGCGCGCGATAGAAGTACATGTTATCAAAATCTCTCGTGCTGAGCGAGCACGTGTAAGTATCATAAGTAATTAAGTATTATCAAAAATAAAGGCGCAGTATAACTATAGGTGTAGATCTCTCACAACATTATTATTAAGATGGAACAGGACGTACGATTCTCCACACAAATGTATTCCCCGTTTTTCTTCCGTTTTTCTTGGATTTATATTTTACTGTGTTTAGTTTAGTTTGTGAACTTCCTGTGCGAGTCGCAATAAATACTTTTTCTTTCTTTCTTTAACACGTTCATCGCCATGGTGGGTCAAAATGACCGGCACTTGATCTAGCCATTTGGGCCATGGGGGGTCAAAATGACCGGCACGCCAGACCTACCTTTGCGAAGCCCGTTCGCGCCGCAGAATGCAAAAGCTGTGTATTCAACCATACAATGTGACCGGCGCGGCCCCAATGAACACCTGTAACTACTTGGTTTTTTGATTTTTTGATGGCATACCTGTTTTTAGGACTTAGAGAAAAAAGTTAATGAAAAAACATAGGATTTCGAATCATATATTTTTATTTCTGTTATAAGTTGCATTTATGCATAAAAATGAAAAGACAACAGAATATTATTAATTTTAGGCATGTTTTTATCAAAATTTAAGAAAAAAAGAAAGACAATAGAACAAAAAATATTAGGAACGTTTTTTATCAAACCACAATTACAAATCGTCATACGAACAACAATCAAACTAAAGATTAATTCAACTCTAAATGGATATTCAAACATTTTAGTGGCATTTGTCAAAACATTGACGACATAAATGGGGATTGCCGGGACAAATAGTGCAAAACCAAGAAACCTTCTTTGTTTTGTTCTTGGCCACATTTCTTCCATGCAACTCAACATTTGATTTGTAACAATCACGACAAAATTTTCTTGTTGATACTGCTGCACCTTCTTTTTTCTTAAGCTCGTGTTTTTGTCTTCTGGGTCGTGGTGTGGTCAATCCCGTATTTTCTTGACTACCCTCAATCAACTGCTTTGCCAACAGTCGCCTAAAATCGACGACAGATATCTTCTTCTTCGTTGTACTTTCATATAGTACTCTTGCATTTACTACAGCAGTATTGAGTAATAATTCGATACCGAGCTTCTTATACCACTTTAACGTCTTTCGCAATGGACTCGAATAAGCACTCATTTGGTCAGACAAGTCAACGGCTGCTTTGGCTTTATTATAATCAATCACAATTTTCGGTTTAATTGTTTCAACCCCTCTTTTGTTCTTTTTTTTTGTAAAACCAATTGAATGTTTGGTTGACAACAAACACACGTCCCTCTTATCCTTCCACTTCATAACCGTGACTCCGTTTTTGTTTTCTTTTGCCATAAACTCACCCGGTTTCAGATTTCCAGTCATGACGTCCTTTGGTAAGTTCTTCCTGTTTTTTCGTAGGGTCCCTACTAAATGAGTATCGTGTTGAACTAACTTCTCAGCTAGATCTAAGCTTGTATACCAATTATCTACGAACATGGTATGACCTTTTCCAAAGTAGTTACGTGCTAAATTCAAGACAACGTTGGTTGGAGTATTATCTTGTGAATCTAATGTCTTTCCTCCATATACCTCCACCTTTGTCGTATAGCCAGGTGTAGTACACAATTTAAATAGCTTGATGCCATATTTATGTCTTTTCGACTTATTATATTGACGGAAAATGATACGCCCACGAAATGGTATCATACTTTCATCGACGCATAAACATTCATCGGGAGTATAATGAATTGAAAATGTTTGGTTCAATATTTCAACCAATCTTCGTATTTTACCCAGCCGGTCATTTTTTGGAACTTCTTCGTTGTTGGAAAAGTGGAGCATTCTAAGCAAAATTTCGAAGCGGTTGCGACTCATAGTCTTTTTTGCAAAAGATTGACCCAACATTTCATCATTAGACCAATAGTCTACGATTTTTGGTAACTTCACTATACCCATCCAAATAATCACGCCTAAAAATCGTTTTATTTCTTCTTAGTCGGTTGGCGTCCAGAGCCGTAGTCTCGACTTATCTTTAATGCCACCTTTATCGATACTTTGTTGGGCAAATATATTCGTCTGATGTGCTATATTTTCAAATAACTGGTCAGTGACTAAGAGGGAATAGAAATCAACAGGTGTAGCATTGGCTAGTTGATTTCGAAGTGGGTAAGGTTTCAGTCCCGGTATTTCGGTAAAAGGAATTAAACGAGGCTGCTTACCACGTGGCTGGTACCACTCACATTCAGGTGTATGGCCGGATAAAGCTGGAGATAAGTCACGGTCATCTTCTTCACTGTCCGACAAAATAACTCGACGTTTTCTGGTACGTGGAATATTTATCACTTCATCACCCTCACTTATGACATGGTCAGTACTGCAATGTGACCTCTCTAAACTGTCAATTACATGTAATTGTTCTTGTGTAAACTCAAAGTCAAAAAAAGTGTCCATTTTAACAATAAAACTATTTTTTCTGCTAAACAAAATCTTAGCGTGCATTTGATGACCAAAACAAATGCGAACTAACGAAAACAATCCGTGATTGGCTTGAGTCATAGGGAGAGGTGAAAGGGGTGAAGGGAGGCGGGAACAACAACCGCACGCACGGTGTACTCCCGCGCTAGCATCCATTAGGCGCGCGGTACCCGTGCGTAGTAGACGTGTCTATAACGTTTGTAAGTACGCTGACCGGCATTGTGACCGGCAAGGCCTGAATGTAATAATTATTCCGTTTAGGCCGCGCCGGGTCGTAATGACCGGCACTTAAAAAAACCCTAAAATAAAGCCAAAATAAACAAATATCACTGTAAAACTTTTATATATGAACAAATAAACCTATAAATAATCATAAAAACCAATGACATTTTTTTATGATTTTGTAAAATAATAGTCGGCGATGAACGTGTTAATAATGCCACTAGAGCAATTTCTTTGTTTTTATAACTTCAAGGTCTGCTGTAAACATGTCCCTGTCATTTTCTTTTTTTCAGCAACTAATTAGTAAAGAAAATATGACTCTCTAAAAATTACAAAAATGCCCTATTTTTACCACCGTGATTAGAGGACTACCAGATAAATTAGAAGAGTTTTTAACATAAAAAAAACTGAGGAACCTAAACATACTCTTTCTAAAAATGTTAAGTAAAAAATAATTGAATCGGCTCAGTTTTTGAGAAGAAAAAAGAGGAATACGAAACGTCGATCTCGTCAAAATGTTTGTGATAATTTCGGTCTGAGCTGCAGCTGTCCCTATCACACACTACGGGGGCAGACTTGAGGTAAGGCGACGGCAATAGTTTCTTCAAATTCCTCGTAGGCCCCGTCCCCTCTTAAACACATGTATTTTCGTCCTTATGTGACATTTATCAAGCATGTAGATTTCAATCTTATCATTTTGTTGGTAGTGGGTGGGTCGCACAGCGGACGGCGGAACTATCGCAATGTCCAACTACCGTCTGCACGTCCAGCCTCGTCGAAGGAACGGGCCGGGCGCGTCCATCCCGCTCCGTCTCATCGACGCACTGGAGATCCGGGACCTGCTGCACTTGATTGTGCTCTGCAAAAATGGAAGACAACTCAAGTTAGTATCTTGCGTGTTTATGACTGCCTAGTACACAGACTGAGCCATATTATAATTTGTTTCATTTTTAGTGTAAAAACGGGACCCTATTACTAAGACTCCACTGTCCGTCTGTATGTCTGTCTGTCACCAGGCTGTATCTCATGAACCGTGATAGTTAGACAGTTAAATTTTCACAGATGATGTATTTCTTTGATGTATTTCCCGTATTGAAGGTTCTTCCAGTTCAAGAGAAAGTGTAAGGATATTCATACGGCTAACTTATAATCTACCCAAAGGCATAATTTTTATTTAGTAGCAGCATACCTACACCTACAACATGCTTGTTCAAGTGCTGATAAGATAGTTCAGAGTATTTTATAATTATTTTACTAACTTATCTAGTGTTTACATACAAAGTTATGACTTATGAGATATTAAAATAGGTAAATATGCCACAGTAAAAACATCTAAAAATTATCTTGTTTGAACAAAAAAAAACGTGCTAACTATTCAATGTTAAAATTTTAAAATTCACACTTTTTTTTGTCTCTGCTATAAAGTCATTTGTCTATTTTTAACAAGTACAAACGTCCATAATTTATTTACTCAATGAACGGATAACATTGATTGCCGAAAACAATGTTGACTTAATTTTTGATTACCGTTTCTAGCACTAAAATGAGGGTATTAACTGATAATCACATAGCGACTAAAGAAAGCGGACATGTAAATTTTCCTTAAATAATAAGATAAAGTTGTTGAAAGTTGTTTATTATCTTAGTTGCTACCTACTCGTGAACTAGTACATTGTAAAAATAGCTGATACGGTTACAGACGTCATTACATGTTTTCGGGGATACCCGAATCAGTTCGGGGTCGATCGCAGTATTCGCAGTCCTTATCTTATGCGTATCTCATAAGCTCTCCACGCGTTCAGATCGTGTGGACAAATTATTCATTAAATAAATCATCTTTTTAGGGTTCCGTACCCAAAGGGTAAAAACGGAACCCTATTACTAAGACTTCGCTGTCTGTCCGTCTGTCTGTCACCAGGCTGTATCTCAAGAACCGCAATAGCTAGACAGTAGACATTTTCACAAATTGTCTATTTCTGTTGCCGCTATAACAACAAATACTAAAAACAAAATAAAATAAATAGTTAAGGGGGGCTCCCATACAACAAACGCGATTTTTATGCCCTTTTTTGCTCGATATTAAAAATGGCAACAGGTAGGCACTTGAAATATTCACAAAATACTCAGTTGTATTTTAACTTTAATAATAAATAATAAAATTAAAATAAAATAAATATTTAAGGGGGGCTCCCATACAACAAACATGCTTTTTTCGGCGTTTTTGCCTTGTGGTACGGAACCCTTCGTGTGCGAGTCCGACTCGCACTTGGCCAGTTTTTTTATCATTCGAAATGATGAAACATACTGACGAAAACTGACCTAAAAGAATCTTTTCCATACAGAAAACTATTCCTCTTGTTGTAGATGCTCGTTCAACACAGGGGACCAATGTATAGAATGGTGGAGGCGGCTGAACACCGCGCTCGCCCCTATCGGATCCGTTCAAGAGACCTTCGCTGCGGCTTACGCGGCGTGGGCCAAGGAACAGCCGCCCACGTCAGTGCACAGAGCACTGATGAGGGCGTCACAGTCTCCTCAGAGGCATTGGTTTGGTCCTGAAGTAAGTAACTCTTCGTGTCTTCTGTAAACCTGGTACTTTATGCGGCACGAAACGTTCTCTCTGTCTCCATGTGCAATTTCGTGTGAATCAATTCGTGTGACTTTGTGTCTTCTGGTTATCTGGTACATTTACGCGAAAAAACTTTCTTTCTCTACAAATAAACTGAATAACCGAAAACAATATATTGCCGCTAGTATAGGCAGAGTAAGCGGCACTTAGCTGTATTATTTAGGGCCGATTTTGCCAAAGTCATCTTTTATCCGTGGTGGAATAAAATTGACGTCTGACAGTTCTAGTATAGAGAAACTGTCAAAAATTCTAAATTTGTTCTCAGGATAAGACTTATTCTAGGTATAAAAGTTTGGAATGCACCCTTAGGCGATTAACTTTGATTTAAGTATCCCCACTTTCCGTCAGTCAGTGAAGAAAGATTGTGGCGTCAGGAAATTTTGGGAAAGCATTTGCAAATAAAGAATGATAAGTTTCATTTGCACACATGTTCATTAAGCAATAGGCAAAGCCGTATCGTTTTATATCCCTTTCTTTAATGAACCTGTAGAATGTTTCCCCTTGGTACCGTTCTATTTCTTCCCTTTCCGACCATATTAACCTGTTGCATATCCACAGGTGGAACGATTAGGCTTCACTTCGAAGGGCGCGTGGCGGGTCACGGCAGCTAACGCGGAGTACAAGTTGTGCCCCTCGTACCCACCCCTCATTGTAGTGCCCGCGTCTATCTGTGATGAAGACCTCGACTCTGTTGCGAGGTAAGTAACTGACGACATTAAAAGAATTAACATTACTGAATCTTTCTAAACTCATAGATTGGTAACTGTAGTCAATGCTTTCGCATCGCTTACGGATTTTCGTCACCATTCTTTGGTATTGTTGCGTGCCACAATTAAAGCCTGGTACGTGGTGACATTAGTTACCACTAGCGCCATCAAGTATCGAGTAGCAGGACTAGTAGAGTCAAGATCCTTCTAGAAAATTCGATGTTAGAACTTTCTAGAACTTTCTTGAACTATCGACATCTGGTCAGTCGGGGCCGGTATGTACTCGAACAATCTAGATATTTCTACAATGGAAGGTTCTAGAACTATCTGCGGCGCTATATAAGGCCGGGATGCGCCACGACCGGAACAGTTTGGATAAAGCGATACAAGCGAACACATCGAAGCGATCTTCAAGTGCGACCTAGAGCGATCAGTAGTGCAATTGTGTTTGATAATTAGTGTGTTTGAAGTGTTGTAGTGTTGTTGATTAGTGTTATTTTTTTGGTTATTAAGTCGGCAGTTTTTATTGTCACGAACCCGAAGCTCGTAACAGTATTTACAGTGGCATAGAGGGCGGTTAAACCGTTTTGGTTGTTACTTGTTAGATCCTCGTCAGTCACTTGGCTGTACTCTCAGATTCTAGCGAGTACCATCGTCTGCCGACCACTGGCACGATGATATTCTCCTATCCGAAATGACTTCAGGAGAGACAATCATTTCGCGATATAAAAAAGAATGAATAAAGATTTCAATAAATATACCATTACCTAATTCCCAAAATTATCATTGGCGATCTTGAGAGTAGACATTCCTCATCTTAAATTGTGCTCTCAGACGTAATGATGGGAAAAGTGCAACAGCCACGATATCTTTCGTGTAATAACGTTCGGTTGACCCCCAGGTTCCGTGCTATGCGCCGCGTCCCGGCCGTAGTGTGGCGGCACCGCGCGAACGGCGCCGTGATCGCGCGCTCGTCGCAGCCCGAGGTGGGCTGGCTGGGGTGGCGCTCCAGCGAGGACGAGCGTCTGCTGGCGGCCTTCGTCAGCGCCTGCAACCAGGACCGGGGCGTGCAGCCGCCGAATAATAATAAGGTAATTGACCTGATGACGTGTTATTTTGAGAACCACGCCACTAAAGGGAGGTGGCCAGCGTCAATCTGATGCAATGTCTTTTATTATTTAACTAACTGCGCCCCGCGGTAGCACCCGCGTAAGTGTCGATCCCGTGGGTATATCGGGATAAAAAGTAGCCTATATGTTAATCCGGGTTGTCAGCTACCTCCATACAAATTTTTGCCAAAATTGATCCAGCCGTTTGAGCGTGAAGAAGTAACAAACATATAAACACACACACACACCCTCTCACACACTCTCTCACACACTCACAAACTTTCGCCTTTATAATATTAGTGTGATTTTACTATGAATGCTTCGCACGTCTCGTGCACGTCTTCCCACATCATTCTCACAGCATGTATAATTTCAACAGGAACTGTAACTAATATTTTGATTTAAAAGAGTGTCTATGGAGTTTCTTGCCCGTTCTTGTCCTACTACGCTTTGTAATGGGCAACTAGCTTCATCTTTTTGACTGATCGACTCCTTGGCACAAAATACCTTGAAATTGGTCAAATCAATCGAACGCAGCCTATAAAAGTCCACTGCTGGACGTGGGCAAGTCCCAAGTTGCGCCACAAGACACAGTTCTCCGCCTTCCATACCCAGTGTGTCCTGGCCAACAAAGCTGCCAATTCTGATGATGAATTGGCCACAGGCAAAGTCTGAGCTAAAGATCCCTAGTAGCAATATTTCATTTTACACAAAGCAATTGTCTATCAAAATACAAAAAAAAATCAGAAAAAAAAATCAAATAAAACAAATACAATACCTAATCAATAAAAAAAAACTGGCCAAGTGCGAGTCGGACTCGCACACGAAGGGTTCCGTACCACAAGGCAAAAACGCCGAAAAAAACACGTTTGTTGTATGGGAGCCCCCCTTAAATATTTATTTTATTCTGTTTTTAGTATTTGTTGTCGGCAACAGAAATACATAATTTGTGAATATTTCAACTGTCTAACTATCGCGGTTCTTGAGATACAGCCTGGTGACAGACAGAAGGACGGACAGACAGCGAAGTCTTAGTAATAGGGTTCCGTTTTTCCCCTTTGGGTACGGAACCCTAAAAACAAAAAAAATATCTAATCTTTTAATTATATGTAAATTGAGACGTCTGGCTCTTGTGATACAGGAACTCCTAGTACAAGAGCCAGGGGCTACACTAATGTTTGTGTCTTGAAGTGAAACATAAATAAATACCTAATTAAAATTATGAATGTGTAGTGATTTATACAACAAAGCTATTAATAAAGAGATATAAGATAATTAAAGATAAGAGATAAGAGTCCTGTTTTGCAACTTTGTTTCATCAAAATCTGATTGATAGAGACTTGATAAATGAGGCACCATTGAAGATCTAATAGCTCACATATATTCATGAAACTCTGGTTATAAAAAAATGCTCAGCTAGAATATTTCATAGGCTCTACCTAACTTCCTTGCGATCATGCTCCCCTGGTACCATCAATATTAATCGCCTCATAATACAATAAGCAGTTCCGACAGTACTACAAATAGAACTGTGATGTCAGGAAGTACTTGTGATATTTATAGCTTATTGCTTACCCGTATTATTGCCCACTCAGTATCTGTCCGTAACATAAATTACGATACAGGAAACTTTATTGAACAAGTTTATAATGGTACTATTAAAACACAAGATTCAATTAACATAGCCTTAGTATCTAACAACTTTAGACCTTATGTCAGTCAAATAAGGTTTAAATTGTAATGGTTTCGTCGAATAATGCCTGAAATATAATTTTATTCATCGTCATAATGTCCTTTGGTTATTTGCGATCCTCGCAAAGCTCGGTACAAAGTGAATGAACTTTGCAAGGAAAAACCATATTATTTGTATAATTTGGTTGTTCAGAAAGTAATATAGAGGTATGAGGAACAGTTGTAAAGCACACTCATACTCTATGGAAAAGGGAGGATCCTCCATTCTCCAACCAGACGGGTGTGGTCTGGCAGGCCCGATGATTCTAGTTGTGCGGTAAACTCTGCTTGCGAGATGCAGGATTTTGCGTGACGTCAGTATGACGCGTTGTTCGTATGTGGCGTTGTAGACACCGTTACAAACGAATCCTATAATATGTAACTTTTATCAGTTCACTACAAACTGCCCATTATAGTCCAGCCGTCGAGAGAATGAGTTATTGACATCCTGTTCCGCTATTGCGGCGTCAGTGCGACAATTCATCATCATCATCATTTCAGCCAAAAGACGTCCACTGCTGAACATAGGCCTCCCTCAAGCACCTCCACTTCGAACGGTTTTGTGCTTCTCGCATCCAACGAGTTCCTGCCTCCTTCACAAGGTCGTCGGTCCACCTTGTCTTCCAACGCTACGTCTTCCGGTACGCGGTCGCCACTCCAGAACCTTTCAGCCCCATCGGCCATCTCAATAACACTGACCGACCCGGGAATCAAACCCAGGTCATGCTCAGCAGTAGGTACCTAGCGCTTGCGACGGAAACGAGGTCAGACTATTTGTGTGTTACTGCGAGCAATGTGCCCTGCCCACTGCCATTTAATTTTGACAATTCTTCGGGCTATGTCGGTTACTTTGGTTCTCCTGCGGATCTCTTCATTTCTGATTCGATCACGCAGGGAAACTCCAAGCATAGGCCTCTCCATTGCCCTTTGGGAGACTTTCATTGCCCTTTAAGCGACCACGTTTCAGTGCCAATTCTAGTAACTAATAAAGATCAAATTCGCAAAACACGTTTTCGTTTATATGAAACTGATAGGTGTCAAGAACGTATTCTCTACACGGTTGCACTGTATGTGGTTTTTTTTTCATCAAATGATTTTACACATCTGCCTAGTCTTTTCCTAGTTTTGTTGAGGTCAGCATCCAGTCTAAACGGATACAGCTGAATTCTAGTATTTTACATAGAGCGGCTACGTATCTGACCGCCACAACCCAGTTACTGGGTAACATGATATTTCTTGGCAAGACTGGTTGTAAGACCTTCGAGCTTCTGACTACCTATAACGACTATCGGGTCTAGGAATGATAGTCGGGAACTTCGGGACCAACTGCTTAGTGTCCTTTCACAGCACGTTAAGCATCATTATGAACAGCTTTTACTGTGGAACAAACCTAAAATCGCGAAAAAAAAAAAGTCAGCTGTTCCCTACATTTTGACGAGTTATACGAACATTAATGTAGGGAACAACTGAATTTTTTCCCGTGATTTCAGGTTTGGTCCCATAGTAAAAGTCTTTCATAATGATGAATACAATGACCTCTTAAGAGGTTGTTAATGTTTTACCAATAACCCGGTATACCTGATATTCTATCCTATTAATAAAGTATATTTCAATTGTTACAGCAACTAAAGCTGCTAATCGTAGACGCGCGCTCATACGCGTCTGCGGTGACGAACCGCGCGCGCGGCGGCGGCTGCGAGTGCCAGCAGTACTACCCGGCCGCCGACATACAGTTCATGTGCCTGCCCAACATACACCACGTGCGCAGGAGCTTCCAGCAGATGCGGGCGCTGGCGGCCGAGCCCAGCGACCAGACCAAGTGAGTAGAACAGAGTGGAGTTTCAATCAAACGGTGATAGGCTGGTAAACAAACTGATAACGTTCACCTGGGCCTCAAGTCTGCTATTACAATAGTGTCAGAATGGTCTATCATTGATTTCATAACTTGATTTTGACAAGTTTAGTAATCTACTAATATAATGGCGTCATTATGACTTTCCAGTGGTCAACCACTGACACTCCATTGAAAGAAATGGCATAGAATGGTAATCTCGTACATAATGACAAATGAATGACTGACTTAGGCGGTAATCTGATAAAATTTTGACAGTTCCTTTGATCAGTGACCTACCAATAGAACGTCATTGTGCAGTCATTGCTTTTAATTCGTTGCGAGTATCGTATATGCTCTGTGCCATTGACCGACCAATGATCGACCATTATGAATTTAGCAGATTACGAACTTTTAGCAAAATGACAATGGGATCGTGTTGGAATGGCGAATTTATAAAAATGGCAGACTTGGGCCCCTGGTTTACCGCGCTGTCTAAAAACGTGTACTTGCTTGCTAGCAATCCGGGTCTGCATCCTATGTTCTAGGTTACGGGTTTGGTTTCCGCACTTAGTCCTTCAAATGGACCTTTGTGCGTGGGCCATGGCGGCCGTCGGTGGTTATTCCAACCAGCCCACCTCCCTCCAGAAGCTGATTAAGTCTCCTGGTCTGATGAGAACATTTGTGTACGATTTGGGTGTCCCAGGGGTATCTGACGTAATCTGTCTGCGTCCTTCTTTCCTGTATAATTGTAAAAGGTTCAATTTAAATACTAACATCTACCAACCCGCACTAGGCTCGTGGGATAGACTACAGCCCATTTCCTCTGGAAGAGAGGAGGTATGTGGTGGGCCAGCAGTGGGAACATTAAAGGCTAATTATAAAATTTAAAAATATTTTTAGTAAAATGCGGCCACGGTAACGCAGTGTGACGATGACTACTCCAACACAACGTATCTTTTACGGCCATCTCACTTATTTATCAGTATTTTTATTGTTTACTTTTGCAATGTTACTCAATATCACACTATTTATACATACCTATTCGTTACTGTGTTTATGTGACACAAATTTATTTTAATTTATTTGTTTAATTATGCATACACACGTCACGTTGCGGTATAAATAAAACTGATTTACATCCGTCACCTCACACATCAGGTCCAATTGAAAACCAGCGGCAGGCACTAGTTGTCTGGCATTTTTGCTGAACTGGGCCTTTTTGGCGCAGCGCAGCTGTGAGGCACACTTTCCTGCTAATTTCTTACATCGGACTTTGCACTTTTTATTTTTATCTTTTATTTTGGTTTTTATCTGATGTACGACTATTATCTGACTATCTGGTGTATTGTGTGTCTTTTAGTCTGTGCTAAATAAATGTATTTTCTTTCTTTCCTTCTTTCTTTCTTCTTACCGTCAACCAACAGCTCTCAGAACCCATTAGTTCACAACTGATGTCACACAGTTGAAATTTTTGTTAGTTATCAATTATTGATCGTAATACAGGAACGGTACTTTTGCTTCGTGACAAAAATTTGAAATTCCACTCACTGCGTAAATGAATATATCAATATTTAAAACTATACATACATATCGCCCACTTATTCAATAATGGGGAACCTCATAACAGATATGTCATCAACCTAACAGTTGACGCCTACTCGCACCTAGTTATACTCGATAAGTAGGTACATATATTTTTTACTAGCTTCCGCCCGCGGCTTCGGCCGCGAGGCATGTCGATAAAAACTATCCTATATCCGCTGAAGGCCCCGGGATGCAATATATCTCTCTGCCAAATTTTATCGAAATCCGTTCAGTGGTTTAGGCGTGAAAAGGTAACATACAGACAGACATACAGAGTTACTTTCGAATTGATAATATTAGTATGGATGACATGTGTCCCCTGAGTCCTTATTACGTACTAAAATCTGGCCAGAGAATATGTCTGTGACTTAAAATCGGATTAGTTCTTAAATTTGTCGGATTAATTAATACATTGGTAATGTCCTTTCAATGTTGAAATACTTTCAATTCAAGCTCTAAATGGTTCTTTCTAGAAACATTTTCCAGTACCTCTACTTTGTTACGACTTATTATTTACTAGCTGTGCCCCGCGGTTTCACCCGCCTTAATTTGAGGAAAATACCTACGTAAATATTAAGTTCCATTACTTTACGAGTAATTACCTCATGACCGGCCGCCTTGCGGAATTATTTGACCTATTATTTTGACCTATACATATATACCTCCCGCCATGTTGTGATTGTGACGTATTACCTGTCAAACTAACGTCAGGCAAGGTAATGAATGAAGTTAGCGCGGTTAAGGTCAAGGCCGTTGTCCTGATGACCTAGTATAGATAACTGCGTAGTATAATCGATAACAGGATGTCAATGGATATGGGTGGCGCATTTAAGGCGAGTAAAATGCACTTAGCGCAAGTTCGCACCGGCGCGTATTTCCCGCGGCAATATTTTTTCGCGCATTGGATTTTCAACACTCTGCTTTAGCGCCGAGAGTTGAAAATTCAACAGGGTGTTTTTTCGACGCGCTGGGATGCGCTCTGTTGGATTCTCAATGGTCGGGTCAACACCGAGAGTTCAAAATCCAGTGCGCGATGTGTGCCTAGTGAACGTGGGTTTATGAACACAACTAGTAGCCGTAGGACGGTTATCGAGTTAATAGTTTAGTTTAACTTTACAATTCATTTCCTCTAGAGGTTTAATAGCAGTTCAATTACTTCCTGTGTTGATAACATCACGCCTGTATCCCGCAAAGGAGTAAACAGAGGTATAAAGTACAGCCACATTTAATTCTTCATGCATACAAATGTACAGAAGCTCAAGCGGACTTAATGCCATAGGGGTATAGATGGGCAATCCACCGGGTTTAAACCCGGTGCTTTTGATAAACACCCGTAAAAACCCATAAACACCCACAAAATTGGGTGTTTATTAAAGCACAGGGTTTAAACCCGGGTGGATTGCCCATCTATACATAGGGAGCTTAATAATGGGTGTTAGCTGGTAATTTCGCCAATTATGTTCAAATCCCATGTAATATCGTTGAGTTCCTCAACTTCTGAGTTGAGCTGCACGATTTTTGACAAATGCGTGCACTGATTGGACAGGTCCGCTCAATCTGTGTGGTTCTTTCCTCAAAAGACCATTACAGACACCAATCTACATGGTATTCACACGATCTGACGAAGATGTTGTCTGGACTTTAAAAGAGACTGTGAACTCCGAGTTTATTTCGGCCTTTCTTCTCAGAGTAGTCAGATAGGAAACGCCGACCACATCTAGTTTAAAAAAATATGATTGGCGTGTAAAAATGTTTGTACAAACCTACTGGCAGAAAATAAATCATTTATCAATAAGGAACGAGCTTCTTGCCAATAACCGGACACAAATCCTGACTCCGGTTGCCTGAAGAGGAAACAGTCGATGGAGAACCCCAATAAATCTATGCTTGACCTGGAAACCGAAGACAGAGTCTCAACCTCAACAGTCAAGACTTCTAGATCTAGAATTCTAGACAAACGAGACGGTCTCCCTGCACAAAATAGGCAATGTTTACGTTACGAGGACCTAGGTAGTATTACAACGGATTTTTCGTGTCAGTTGGCATTGTGCCCAATGAACTCATTGTTTTGAACCCCGCCCTGCTCGCAAATACTCGCAATATCTCTTCCGGAAACATTGCGCCGTCCAACGTGTTTATGAGGCGTATTTTTAAAACAAATGTATTTAAGACTGCGCGTGATTTTGCAAGTAAATGAACATTCTTTTGGTAAAAAGTGATTTCTCTTTACACAATGAAAACATTCTTCTGTATACAATTGGCAGATGACAATTGCCGCTATAAAACTTTGTTCAAGGGGTCGCATGTGCGTCTACTGAGACTGTTATTGGGTTTTCCCATTTAAAAAAATTCTCAGTAACACCCTCGAGTCCGGAACTCCCTAAATAAGAACCTATTTATGTACTTTATGTATTTATAATTCATTGTGATATATTTTTAATAGTTTTTTAGGGTTCCGTACCCAAAGGGTAAAAACGGGATCCTATTACTAAGACTTCGCTGTCTGCCCGTCTGTCTGTCCGTCCGTCCGTCTGTATGTCACCAGGCTGTATATCAAGAACCGCGATAGCTAGACAATGTATTTCTGTTGCCGCTATAACAATAAATACTAAAAACAAAATAAAATAAATATTTAAGGGGGGCTCCCATACAACAAACGTGTTTTTTTCGGCGTTTTTGTCTTGTGGTACGGAACCCTTCGTGTGCGAGTCCGACCCGCACTTGGCCAGTTTTTATAATTTTTCCTCTCAAACTAAAGCACCTGCCGCCTAATCTCTTCACCACCCTTGGTTGACTGCTTGAAAATGCCTAAGGCATTAAGTCTCCTTACGTAACTTTTTTTTGTGTGCAAAAAGTTTAATAAATTAATAAATCCTGCCCGGCTGTTGGCAATAGCTTTTACATGGGTCTTAAACATTACTGGCGAAATGAAGGTATACTATACCCATCCGACCCGCCTACCCCTTCGTTGATCATAGGCGTAATGTTATGTTAGACCGATAGTAGAATTACGGATGATTTTTGAATTTGGGTTGCATGAAGAAGCCTCCTCGTGTAGCGCAGTTTGTTCCACCAATTACTCAACTGAACCGAGCGCTCGGCGCATCCTGGACAGTCACACCCAACACCTTATTTGACTGGCCAATTCTTCCCTTGCGGTGGTAGGGCTGACGCCCGCCTGGTTTGCGACCACCCTCCCACCGGAGTCCGGCGTCAAGCAGCCCGCTGTGTTTCGTCGATACGTGCCAGTTCCAGTGCCTTAGGTATCTTCTGGGCACGCTCGTTCCATTATAGACCTCATTCATCGCTTTCCATCAGGCGTGATCGGGGTCAAGAGCTGGCCCAATTAACAATTAAAAAAAAAGATTATCACAGCAGACAGTGCCAGTTAGTTTTATCTACTATTTTAGTTACAGAAGTTTTCGAAGATTTATCGATATTTATGTAATTATTTCTATTGTCCCAGTTGGCACAGCAACTTGGAGCGCACACTATGGCTGCAGTACGTATCGGGCGTGGTGCGCGCGTCGTGCGTGGTAGCACGCGCAGTGGCCGCGGGCCGCCCGGTGCTCGTGCACTGTTCCGATGGCTGGGACAGGACACCACAGATCGTGGCTGCAGCTCAACTCATACTGGATCCATATTACAGAACTTTAGAGGTGAGTTGTTTGTAGAAGTACTAGGGCTGCATAATTAGAAGGTAGTTCACTGCACAGACGGATGATAACCGTACGACGCATATCATCACCGCTGCGAAATTCATACTGGAAACATATTAGGTCTTTAGAAGAGATACCAGGGCTGCATGATTTGAAGAGGAGAGTTTAGAGCGGATATGTTACATACAGTGTGATAATGCCGTGGCGGGCGAAGGCTTAGGCCTTCACACGCTAAGCCTTCAGTCAGAGAACACTCAGAAGTGAAGAGTAAGGCTGACTCTGTAACCAAGGGATCATGATGTTAAAGTGGCGACCTGAATGGGTCGAACTTGGGATCGATGACATCCGTTAATGAATAATGTCCCGCATATTTGGAAAAAAAAATCGCCCAACTTGTACCAGGGCAGCAGGCGAATGCTGGAGTTTATTTCGAGTGTACCAGTAATATTTCATTGTCTTTATCAGGGTTTCCGTATATTAATCGAACGTGAATGGCTGGACTTCGGGCACAAGTTCGCGGACCGATGCGGACATCAGTTCGGCCCAGAAGACCCTAACGAGAGGTCACCCATCTTCCTTCAATGGCTCGATGTCGTTCACCAGATGATGCTGCAGTTTCCTTGCAGTTTCGAGTTCAATGAGGCTTACTTGGTAAGTAGGAACTTAGATCATCATTACCTTCCTGCTGCGAATTTTCATCCTTTTATTTCAGTGTTATCGTCCTTCACATGTTCCATAACTTATTTTCCCTTCAACTTTCAGTCTTAATTTTTCGCCCGTACGACTATGACTATATTTTCAACCGAATTATGGATAATTATGGCTTCTTTGTTTTTTTTTTTTTTTTGAGTTACCACGCAATTAGCTTTATCTTTCTGACTGACCGACCCATTGACAATTCAAAAGTGCCTGTAATTGGTTTATTTGAAATACCTAAATTCTTTCAGTTTAGCTTTACTTTTTAATTAAGTACCGTATAAAGCGAGCAGTTTTTAAGCCAAAAAAGCTACTGTTTTTTTTTCCCCAATGAATGTTTAATTTCTCTACACGCGGTTTTTCGTGCCAGCTTATTGTTCATCCTCGTTTTACGCGTCTCAAGATAATCACTGGGAAACAAGCAATTAGCAAAATGACACTGGAAACCATTTTAACTATTGGGCACCACCAAATCCCACCAATTACTAAACCTCTGTCCCTATCTCTGTAGATGGTGAGAATGTTATAAGACCGTGTAACATGTACGCAGATAAAGCTGGGCACACACGTGCACTCGTGCATGTTCGGAACGTTCCTGTGCAACACGGGCCGCGAGCGCAGCGAGAGCCGCACCAGTGACGTCACGCCGCACGTGTGGCATCTGCTGCGCGCGCCGGCCTACAGGAACCATCTGTACTCGCCGCATCAACTTGAACAGGTAGGTTTGTTGACAGAAAAGATGAAGATTCCGTCATGAACAGTTGACTACTGAACATAGGTCTCTCTCAAGTTGGATTTTAACACCCGAAAAGCGAAAAATAAAAATTCTGTTTATTCTGCACAAAAAAAAAGGCAAAATACACACATTAATACAAAGTTCAGCCTTGAATAGCCTGTCTGCGATCTGTCATTATCAGCCGATCGATTCATAAACAGGCACACAATGTGCTCACAATAATTTGTTTATATTTCGTGACGATTTTACTGCCTATTATTTCGCATCCCACGACACCTACGTTAACGCGTCCCTATGAGTAAAGCCAAGTTTTCAGGAGGTCTAAATAGATTTTCAGGTGTCCTTGGAGTTTCTTGCCCGTTCTTCACCATAGAGATCTACATTTTGCAATGGGCAACTAGCTTCAACTTTCTGATTATCTGACCGACTTTTTGACAATTCAGAAGTGCCTGTAAATGGTTTAATCGAAATAAATGGTTTGAGTTGGAGCAGAATATTAAAAAAAGACATGTTTTCTGAAAATGTTCAGGTGACTCCAAGGACCAATTAGATCTAAAAGTAACCTTCCATATTAATCTATCAGCAGGCGATCTGGCCGGAGTACTCGGTGCGTACGATGTGCGTTTGGAGCGGAATGTTTTGTGCACAGAGCCCGCGTGACGAGCCGCGCTCCGAACACAAGCCTGACTTGCCCGCGCCACAATTGCACAGCACACAGAACCATAATGGTAAGAAAAGTTAATTTAAAAGTCCATACAGTTCTTAAAATCTTACAGTTTCTGAAAAATCTGGATTAAATAAAAAAAAAAAGCTCTTTTATAAGATTTAAAAAATATTTATGTTATAGCGTAAACCAAAGTTTAAGTATTGTATGTACTCATATAAGTTGGAAAAGTCTTGGAAAGCCAAGATAAAAAATGAAACAAAAAAATAATTTGTAAACAAAAAAAAGTATATTTTGATCAATTGAATTGAATTTTGAATTTATTGAACCAATGTTACAAACCAATGTTACATGTATTATCTTATAATTAACTTAACTTAACGGCGGTCTGTAGCTGTTAGCGATCATCATTTGGATCTTTACGGCGGTCCCCAAACTAGGCGGCGCCTGTATCTTGGGGACCAGAGTTGTGACATATAGAGCTACTTACAACTGCAGTTTATTTAGGAGTAGGCGAGTAATTGCAACTAATTATATAAAACTAGATTAAATATTGAGAAATCTTAAAACCTAAATTATTTAAAAACAAATAGAGCTTAAACTGAGCAAAGTCTAAAACTAAAAATATTAAACAATTAAAATGAAATGTTAAACAATCAGAATTAAAATGATAAAAATGAAAATAAAATGTATGATAATCTAAATCTAAATTTTGAAAAAAAGTGTGTGCGCGTGTGGTGTGTAAGTGTTTTAGTGTGTGTACATGTGGTGTGTAGGTATCAGTGTCTGTGGTGGGAGTAGAATTCCGAGTGTGAGTTGAGTGATGTGAGAATGTTTTCCGATTCATCGTATGAGAGACCTAATAGCCATTGTTTGACAACATTTTTGCATGTAGAGAGGGAGAGTTCTTTTGGATCACAAGGCAAACTACTGGTGACCTTGTTATACACAAAAGTGTGTAGATAGGCAGGGCAGCGTCTTGTTAGGAGAGATGTGGTTCGTTGTAGCGGGATGTGAAAGACACGTTTGGAAGCCAATGCGTGGTAGTCAGGTCGGATTTTTAGGGTTTTGTGTATGCGTAGGTATGCATTAAGAATAAATAGTTGACGGACACGTAGAACTTGAAAGTCTTTGTAGAGGGAGTCAGTGGGGTATAAAAATGGTTTTTTTAAGAGAACTTTTATAACAGCTCTCTGGGCTCTTTCAAGCTCAATCATTGTTGTTTTCCCAGCTCCACCCCAAATAGATACTCCATATTGTATTATGGACTGGCATATTGCGAAATAAACCATTCGCAGGATGTCTTTTGGAGTGCGGTCTCTTAATTTCTTTATTATATGTATAAGTTTCCTTACTCGGCCAGAAAGAAATTGAATGTGGGCTTTAAATGATAGATTTTCGTCAATGAGTAGACCTAAATAACGAATAGATTGTGTCCGGTTAATACAATCACATGAGCAGTCTTCGCGTGATGTGTTCTGACATGTGTGGAATTTTATAGTTAGATTGGGAGGAGGGCTAGATAATTGTGTTTTGGAAAATGTTATGAGTTTGGTTTTCTTTATATTGAGTGTAAGTAAGTTATGGTCCAGTGTTTGCGCTACTGTTGCTAATCCTTCTTCCGCAAGGCGGTAGACCTGTTCCCAGGTGGGTGCGTGGAATGTGATAACCGTGTCGTCTGCGTAAGATATTAGTTCCGCGTTTGGAAGAGTGAGGTTCAGAATATCATTCATGTAGATTAAAAAGAGTGTTGGGCCTAATAAACTGCCCTGCGGAACTCCAAAATTGATAGGAAGGTGACCACTTGAGTATTCACCAGATTTCACATACTGTCGGCGATTGTTGAGGTAGCTCTGAAACCATTTGAGTGGTATTCCCTTTATCCCTGCTGAGTCTAGTTTTTTAAGGAGTAGATCTGTTGAAATTGTGTCGAAAGCTTTGGCTAGGTCTAAGAAGACCGCCATGCAGCGTTCACCCTTTTCTATAGTTGTTGATATGGAGTTTGTTAGCAGCGAAGCCGCGTCTTCAGTTGATTTCCCTTTTCTAAAACCAAATTGTCGCTCTGAAATTATGTGATGTTTTTCGAGAAAATTAACTAGACGAGTGTTAACCACCTTTTCCAGGATTTTAGATAAAATGCTAAGAAGTGCAATTGGTCTATAGTTTTCAGGTTGATCCTTAGAACCACTTTTATGTATTGGGCTTACTGCTGCAACCTTCCACTGCTCAGGAAATACTCCTGTTTCCAGGCTGAGGTTAATCAAGTGGGTTAGAGGTGTTATAATTATGTTTTGTATTTTCTTTATGAGTCTTACACTGATTTTGTCAGGACCTGGGGAACTATCGTCTTTTAACTGATTAATGAAGTTAGTAATTTCTGTTTCATCAGTGGGATGTAGAAAGAAGGAGAAGGGTGACGTGTTAGGTGAAGAGTACTTGCTGGTGAGGGATGTTTGAGTTTCTGATAGCCTTGTCAGTATAGTAGCAGCCAGGTTTTCGCCTACGGATGTGAAGTACGAGTTGCATTTATTGAGGGACTCGGCAGGGTTGGTAGAGCTTGTCACTAAGTTGCATGTATTGTTCCTTTGGCCGCTAGGGTCGTACATTGATTTGAGAACTTTCCATAGCTTTTGTGAGTTTTTGTTATTCTCCTGAATTTGTCGACTGTCGTATTCAATTCTGAGTTTCCGTAAGAGATTGTTGCAAAAGTTTTTATAACGGTGGTAGATTACTTTTTTTGTCTCGTTTTCGGGGTCAGACCTTAATGATAGATGTAGCCGATCGCGGTGACTTATACATCTCATAAGTCCAGGTGTGATCCAAGGCTGTATGTTACGTTTGCTTCGGGGAATTTTAACTTTGAGTGTGTGTGTTTCTATTAACTTTGCAACGATTCCGGTGAAAGAGGCAGCGACAGTGGACACACATTGTTGGTTAAGGGTGTCAGTCCAGTCAATTTTGGCTAGATCTGTGGCTAGATCGTCCTTGTTTAATCTAAGTACCCAGCGATTTTTATTGACTCTAGTGTGTTTGAGAGGGATATGAGCCATTACTATGTCATGATCTGTAATAGAACTTTTGCATACTATGCCTTTGGGTTTGGTATTGCTTTTGATAAATATGTGATCAAGACAAGATTTTTGTCTAGTGGGTTTGGTTATAGCAGGTAATAGGCCATAAGAAGCCATAAGGCATAGGTAATCGTGGTGTTTATTATTTGTGGTGCAACATATGTCTATGTTTATGTCTCCGGTGATAATTACAGTTGGATGCAAATTTATCGTTTTAAGGAAAGTGTCTAGTCCAGCAATAAAGTTTGTGAGAGTGGTAAAAGATGGTGATCGATATAGGCCCAGTATTGCTACTTTATTGTTCAGAATTAAGAGAAGGCTATCTGTATCCTGTATTGTAGGTTCGATTAAAGTAACGTCATGGTTAATTTTCGTGTATATGACTATACCACCATTTTTGTTGTTTTGCGACTTTGTTCGAAATACATTATAACCAGGTAGATTTTCCAAAATCGAGCCTTCGCTTAGCCAGCATTCTGTGAGTACGATAGCGTCTATATCCACATCAAGACGATTTAATGCTACTGAGAAGTCGTCAAAATTGCGTTGATAGCTTCTAATGTTAAAAGTGAGTAGTTTAAAGCTAGACTCGGAATCATTTATATGTTTTCTGCATTCGTCTAAGTTTTGGAAGTCGTGACAATCTAATGTAGTGATTTCCTCTATGTTTTCGATAATATCAAATAACGCCATAGATATGGTAATTGAGAAAGGCTGAAGTAGGACTGGACATAGAAGTTTTAGTCACGGCGACGTTATGGTGTGCGAATGTATGCAGGCAGACACATTTATGTGAGATTTTGGAAGTGTGCGTATGTTGGGTATGTGTTATAATATGTATAGTGTTGTGTTCGCATGTGTTTAGTGTGTGTTGTGCGACTGTGTGTGTAGGGGACATGGTGTGCATTATTAAGGTATGTGTAGCTGACATAATATGAACATGAAACGTTTTATAAATTAAACTTCTCCAGGACGCAAAACTTAAACTTAAACAAGAACACAAAGTTAGTCTGTAGGACACAAAATATTTTATGTTTAAGTATAAGAAATAACAAAAATCACTTCTATAGGACATAAAATAGTTAAAAATTGAAAGTAAACAAAAACAAAATGGTAAATAAGGTTTTTTAAAAGTACTAGTTGTCAGTAATAAGTGAGTTTTTTTGTAGAGAGGTGCAGTCTTGTGCACCAGGAACATGACGATAAAGTTCGTCCAGGCTTGTGATATTAATGGGTGGAATTCCCTCCCGTTTACGTATGTGAATAGAACCGTTTTTGATCCAACAGTATTTGAATCCCGCATTTTTGCTGAGTTGGCGTGACTCACGAAATAAACGGCGGTTGTCTGGTGTTAAGCGCTCATTAAAGAATATGTTTCCTTTGGTACCATTTATGTCGATGTCGATGTCGGCGCAGTTAAGGTTACGTCTACTTTTAGCGGAACTTAAGAATTCATTTCGTTTGTCTCGTCTCAGGAACCGGATCACTAGTGGTCGTGGAAGCTTGTTGTCAGACTCGGATGTTACGTCGCCATTGTTGTTTTGTTGGCGGCGCGGTCCAGCACGCGTCACGTAATCCAAATCCTTCTCGTCAAGATCAACGCCAATTTTATGAGCGATGACGCGAACTATGTGGGTCAGACTTTCTGTTGGAGTTTCGTTTATTCCTATGATTTCTATGGCATTTCTTAAGGACTGCTGGGCCTGAGAGTTGAGTTGTTCTTTAAGTTGCGATACAGTATTTTGTAGGATTATGTTTTGGGAGGCACATTTTTCAAGATTGTGTATTTTTTCTTCGGCATGGGCAATTTTGTGCCCGTATTCATCAAGGCGGCTATTGCACTGCGTGATATGGTCGGTCAATGACCTCATTTCGGACTTCATCTCTATGACTGTTTCGCGGATTAGCTTCATTTCTAAAGCTAGGTTATTCAGAGCATTATTGTCCACGGTTACGGGTTGAAAGGCGGGCTTATTGTGTAATTCAGCAGATTTTTGGCTCTCAGAAATGCGTTGGGATGTAACACAGGTGTTGACAGAGGCAGTACTGGTGTGATCGGTGTTGGTTTCACTGCTTTGACAGTGAGGGCATTTCCAACGCTGCCGCTGTTCTTCGGTCAGTTTGCGCGACTCCGTTATGTTTGCGCAAATAGCATGGTAATGGTAGGCACAGTTCGAGCATTTTATAGCTTGTGTTGATCTTATTGGTTTAGTGCAGTTCGCACAGCTGTAGTTGACCATTTCGACAACAAACAAGATAATAATATTATGATATTATGACGCGCTTACTAGTTCCGGGTTCCAGGAATTTTGATCCGCAGGTGCACGTCGTAGGTAGTTAACGCACGTGCGGGCCGGCCGGCCGCTGGCCGCTGTGCGACAGGGATGAATTATCGGGAAACAGCAACTTGTCTCTTTTCCCCGAGGTGAGGAGGAGCCTACCTCAGCTAATGCAGCGATATCGGGAATATAATTTTGGAAATATTTTTTAATTAAATACGCGCACTTGTTCACTCAAATTGTGTCACTATTTGTTAGAACTTTAGGATTGTTTTGTGTTGTTTTATTTAATGTATTTTCGTAAGAGATTTTATTTCACCAAAAACACGTCCACTCTTTGACAACTCAGATTTTACCCTCTCAATCAATCAGATTTTCTTGTAAACTTCCGTAGTGAAATCACTGTTCCTAAAAAGACCAATAAAGTGAAGTGAATCGAGTCAGCCCTTCTACTTAAAATATTCATGCCATCTCTTAGTTGTCACTAAAAATAATTATGGTTCATTTGTTTCAGGCCTGATGACGAAGACGAGATCATGTGATAACCTGCTGAGTGAGGGAGAGAAGCGAACTGCGCAGAGGAGATGTAGTGACCCTAGTCTAGCGCCTGATGTTATGTAAGTTAACTATTTTTATCATACTTATGCTGTTTTGGAAATTTGTCAAATGATTTCAAAAGGACCAACTTTTTTTTCATTATCTATCGTCGCAAATTACGTGCACGCCTCATGTAACTATTATACACATTGTCATAAGGTTTTATTTATAAAAAAAATTTGAAAGGAATTGCAACAAGTATACGCGTTATTTTGGATTTTTGTGATTCTAGTCTTGAGTCTTTTTTATTTCCAAAGATGTCTGTGTGTGTAACTGTGTACTAGTGCTTAATTATTCCGTTTATATTACAGGAAACTATCAATGGTGGTAAACAACGAGTGTGAAAATCGTCGCGAGTGTCGCGCCGCGCTCACCGACAGTTGTGTTGACGAGCTGCCCGTACTGCCGCTCGCCAGCGACAACTGTTCCGACACGGTCAGTACTAGGGCATCATGTAGATATAAGATACAGCGAGTGTGAGAGCAGTCGCGAAGCGCTCACAAAAAAAAAAAAAAACAATGTCTCCGAAAACTAACCTTACCTTCTTTCCCCCCAGGTCGACGGCCTCCACCCCGATCACTTCGAGAACAGCACGCGTCTTCCCCGAGACCTCGCAAGCGGCTCTTCTTCACTAGAAAGAGAGTTAGGCGGCGAACTCACCGGCAAACTCATACCCGACCAGGTCATCGACCATTCAGACGACCTGACCGCGTCGGACAACAGCCAGCTCAACGGCACCGTGACCGATAGTGTGGCCGCCAGCGTGGCTTCTCCTGACGTGGACACGCCTGAAGAACCGCCTGTGTTCGTCTGTGATACTTATACTGACGTTATGGGAATGGCTGAGGTTAGGATACTTCTTTTGTTTTTATAATAATAATAATAAATCTTTATTTCTCAAAAAATGCATATACAGTATTTGGTCTAAAAATGGCTTAAGTTAGCATTCCAAAGTGAAAAACCCTGACTTCTAAACTAGGTTTATGTACCTGTATCTTAGAAGCCAGTGTCCCTTACAAATTGATGTGCATATAGAAAATAGGACACACATTATAGACAATAATCCGTTAGGACAAGTCCAAGAGAAATAAAATATAAAAGGAAAAAAAAAACAATATAAAAAAAAGGTATTAAATGAAAGTGTTGTGTAAGTCTCTAGTGTGTTTGTCTAGAGTGATGTGTGTGTGGGTTTTTAAGTGTGTGTGTGTGTGGGTGTTTGAGTGTGTGTATGTTTGTGAGAGAGTGTGTGTGTGACTGTGAGGGTAAGTATGAGTGAGTGTGCGAGCGCATGCGAGAGTATAATATTTATCATAAAACCTTAACTATTTATGTATATTTCTAAAATTTCCCAACAGAAGATCCTCCGTATTGCGATAAGTTAGTTTTAGAAGATATTCCTGTAACTTAGATTTGAAGTGATATTTAGTATCAGAAAAAAAATTTAGTACTTTATTAAGCTGGTTATAAAGTTTCGTGCTGGTGACATAATAGTGTCTCTTGGCAAACGAAGTTCTATGCGACTCTTGAGGAAAAACCGTGTGTTTAATTCTACCTGTTGGCTCTGAGGACGGACGAGTAGAGTGCTTACGGAGCATTGACTGAAGGACATACAGCTGCCTGACAGTCAACACTTTAGATTCCGCATATAGCTGATCTGTGGAATATCTTAGCGGCCGAGAAAGCAGAATCTTCAGAACAGCTCTTTGTGCTCGTTCCAGTCGGATAAAATGGTTTTCAGTAGCTCCACCCCAGATCGGTATACAATAAGCTAAGATCGATTGGCATAAAGCAAAATAAACCACCCTCAATGTATCCCTACCAGCAGACTTGCGTAATTTTTTAAAAACGTAAATGAGCTTGCGAGTTCTACCAGAAAGTGTCTCTAGGTGTTTATGCCAATTGAGATGTTGGTCGATATGTATGCCTAGATATTTGACAGTAGTGGACTTAGAAATTGTAAGGCAGTCACAAATGGTGGAACGCGTACATATATGGGCTTTAAGAGTAAGGGAAGGTGATGGGCATAAATTTGACCTGATAGCAAATGGCATATAAACCGTTTTACTGACGTTTAGAGTGAGTAGGTTATTACTCAACCATTCCATTACACGTGTGAGCGCTTTCTCGGCATTCCGATAGCACTGGGCCCAGTCTACTCCATCTATAAGCAAGGAAGTATCATCAGCGTATGTAATGATTTTACAGTTTTGAATGGGCAGTTTACAGAGTTCATTTATATAGATAAGGAATAGAGTGGGACCCAATATGCTACCTTGAGGCACACCGTATTCAATGGGAAGCTCTTCACTCACATTTTGCCCGATTTTTACCACTTGAGTTCGATTCCTCAGGTAGTCCCTAAAGATATCCAGCACCAAGCCTCGAATTCCAATACTCTCCATCCTATTCAGTAAGACCGGCGCAGAAACGGTATCAAAGGCCTTAGATAAATCAAGAAAGATGCCAAGACACTTTCCCTTGCTGTCAACAGTCCTAACTGCGTAGTCAGACAGAGCCATAATGGCGTCTTCAGTACTCATTCCCTTGCGGAAACCAAATTGGTTGGGGGATAAAATATTATTAACATCGAGGAAACTGACGAGACTCTTGTTTAAAATTCGTTCCAAGATCTTTGACATAGCAGAGAGAACCGAGATAGGTCTGTAATTGTTGACGTCGTCTCTGCGACCGGCCTTATGAACTGGGTGAACCACGGCTTTTTTAAAAACTACTGGGAAGACACCAGATGAAATGGCGAGATTACAGACATGTGTAATGATTGGGACCAATACTCTTCTCGTGGACTTGATTATATTAATGGGGATACCATCCCAGCCAGTAGCGGAGTCAGACTTAAGACCCATAATGATGTCCTCGATATCCATTTCTGTACACTCAAGGAGAACCATAGAGCCACTAGAACTCGTTGCCGATATTGTAGGCGTGACAGACACGGATTTTATTTTAGTAGCAAGGCTTTTACCAATGTCAGCAAAGTAGTTATTTACCTTATTAAGAGAGGACCCTGGAGAGTCAGAAAGATGTAACAGTTCCACAGGGGGAGGACAGTGTGAAAGAAGGTCAGATACTTTTTTCACCACATCCCAAGTTGCTCTAATATTATTTTTAGCCTTTGAAAATTCTTCCTTTTCATACGCACGTTTAAGTTTCCTTAATAATGAGTTGCAGAAGTTACGGTAGCGAGTATATGTTATTCTCAGAATTTCATTATTAGCAGATTTTTTTAATTTGACGTGCATGCGGTCACGGTTTCGGATACAGCGTAGCAAGCCAGGTGTAATCCACGGCTTTAGAGATCTATGCTTCCTGGGGACTGTATATTCATGTGTGTTGTTCTTTATGATTGTAGAGAGACTTCCTATTAAGTCTTCTGCCGCTCTATTTGGATCCGACACCATTAAGATAGGAGACCAGTCTTTGCCATTGATAGTTTCTACAACCGAATTGTGGTTAATTTTACATTTGGTACGGGGTAAATTATGATACTTATTATTAGTTTGCAAAAATAGTAACAGAGGTTCATGGTCAGTTATAGACGACTCAATGACAATAGCTGTGGCTGATAAATTCGTCTTTAAGAGGATGTGATTCAGACAGTTGGAGACACGTGTGGGGAACAGGTGAGCGGGGAGAAGTCCGTGCGAGGCAGCACATGATAAATACTCGTCCGAGTGTGCGTCATTGTTGCTATTCTTGATATCGATATTAATATCTCCAATCAAGACAACAGTCTGTGTGGAGGGCATGAGCACTTTATCTAGACTTTCAATGAAATTGTTGATGTTTTTATAGGACGGAGAACGATACAGAGCAACAATTGAGACGCTGTCTATATTACAGATAAGACAATTTGCATCAACAAAATAGGGCTCTATAACATCTTGTTTCATAGAAGATTTAATATATACAGCGCATCCGTCATTTTGATTGAAGGTATTTTTTGTAAAATAGGAAGTATAACCATCTAAAGTTGGTAGGTGACTAGTTTTACTTAACACATTGAAGGACACTGAACGAGACACAATAGAAGTTTTATTGTTATTACGTCGAGAGGCGTTCAGTGTCCCGCAAAGTGTTAACCAACATTCGGACAAGACAATAACATCACACTGAAAACCTAGAAGTTCCATTAGTACAGAGATTTCGTCAAAGTTTTTAGTTATACTCCGAATATTAAGATGTAATATTTTTAACCCTTTGTTCGGATTTTTAATATACCGCATGCAGCTTTCAGGTTTACATTTATAAGATTTAGCTACAGAAAGTGAGTCTAATTCGTGGTCTACGCTATTAATGTTAGCCATTTGTTAAAAAATAATAGATAACCCAAAACGCGGCACAGAAAGAACAGAAATTATGAAAATAAGGCATAAGGCAATTTAAAGTTAATGATGCGGGTGGTTTAGGATTATGTAAAATTGATTGAGATGTGATATAAATTATAATTATGCAATGAAAAATACACGCATGCATAGTAATTACGAAACGCACAAGTGTTGAAAATAGGGAAGACTTACGTGTGTGGTTGTGTGTGTGAGAATCTAAACTTAAACTAAAAAATACACTATAAAAATTGAAAAAACTTAACAGTAATATGATTATCAAGAGTCATTGATTCACATCCAATTCACGCAGAGTCTGTTCCGTTTTAATGAGAATTTGTTTAGCGCCTTCAATTTTACGCAGAAATACGTTCCCATTATTAGACCAGCAGAACTTGAATTCCTTCAGCTTAGCAAATTCCCTTGCAGCAAAGAACAATCTTCTAGAGCTCGGTGGAAGATATTCCGCTACATAAATTGGGCATCGGTCCCCTTCCATACCGATGTTATTGGTACTCAAACGCTCTTCCTTAGGATGTTTCTTGTTGAAGTCACGTACTGATATAAGGAGTTGGGATTTGGTTTGGACGGCAGCAAACTCAGTGACAATCGGTCTACTAGTAGATCCCGGTTTCCCTGGGAGCCTATATATGTCACGTATATGCGTGGAATTTATGGGTACGTTAACTGCCGCTCCTACTTTAGTAATAATATTAGTCAATTCCGCCACAGACTCCTTTTCCTTCAAGTGCGGAACATTGCGTATCTCGACAGTAGATGATCGTGTTGACTGCTGGAGATCTTGAATTTTTGCTTCTAGAGTTTGAATGTGGGCTCTATACCCTTGTTTTTCCTTTTGTAGGACATCGATCTGTTTCAACATGTCATCATATTGTTTGTTAATAAATCCGACAGTCTTCTCAATTTCCATATTTGAATTATGAATAGCTGTGTTTTGAACTTTTAACTCTGCTATTTCAGACACCAATTTCGTCATAGATGAGCTTTGTTCATCTAAAAAAGTCTTGAGACGTGATTCCTGTTCTTTTTTCCATGTCGCAAGCATCTCCATAATCTCATGTTTAAAGTCCTGCAGTTCGTTGGTCGGAGATAACTCGTCGCGAGGACGCTTGTGACGTGTAGAAATGTTTACATTCTGAAATGGGCTACTAGATACTGATTGAGGAATATCCGAGTCAGACGAAACTTGAACTAACTTAGTGTTAGCCTTGGACGAAGCTGGCGGTGACCGCGGCAGGCGAGGCATCACGTAGCGCAGGGTGACGCAAAGTAAACCGTAGCACTCGGTGATAAATGCGAGAGTTCTCGTAGCACGCAAACTGCGCCCGCGACCCAAGGACACGAACAGCGTGTACTTAGCGAGCACTTGAATTCGAGTGGGACAGCAATTATGGCGACTGTCTCTGTCCAGCACGGGGGCGTGGCCGGCCAGCGGAGCACTAACGACTTGGAAGTTAAACGAATATAGTGAACTAATTTTAAGGAAAATTAGCCCCTTAAACTTAATCCTAACGGTTAGAATCGCGTATGCACATTAATAATAACTTTTATTCAAACCGATAACACGTCCACTCTCGGCAAAGGTAACGGGCGAAGGAGCTTATGTTTGCCTGGTACTTGAAATTGTGGCATGATGAAATAAGTTGAACGAATGACTAGCCCGATTTTCAGCTAACCGGAAATGTCGTTTATTTGTTACCGAAGTGTCGTTAACTTAAAAAAAAAACATTTGTTCAAAACATACCTAACCCTTCTTTGAAGTGGGTTTATAAAATATGTTTCTAATTCCCTTTTTCAACCCCCCAGGCCGCAAGAGAATCAGCCCGCACCCGCAACATCAGCATAACCTGGCGTTCCATATCAGAATCAAGCAACCAATCGTCCACCGGCTTCGAGATCAACGAGAGTCGGGCAGAACCGCCGGCTTCCAGAAACACTTCCCACGACTCCTCACCCCTCGACAACCACACCTCAGAAGATAGGACAAACCACAATGTGGTCACCGATAACAACCATACGAGAGAGAATGGTGTGACGACTAATGGAACTATGAACGGGCTCGATGATGTAGCTACTAAGTTTCTTGAAGTCGATCTGAATGGTGAGATATTTTGTCTATAGTACTTTTAAAAGTAGGTATACTCTTTCTCGGACTGTCATCCTGATAAGAGCGAAGAAATTTGTTCAAGAACGTAAAAGAAAAAAACTATTGTTTTGAGGGATGTTTGCACGATGCCCGTTAAAAACGAGAATAAAATTCTAATTATTTTCTTCTTTGGTTCAGGAGGAGCAACATCAAGCAGTATAAGTTCAGAAAGCGAAGGCGAGGCACACACACAGCCGAGGCGGACAGCTCACACGCACACTCGCACGCGCGTCGCGAGCCAACTTACATTATGCCCGACGTCACCACGTCGTATTGCCTGCTGCCACTGTTCTAGGAGAGCTAGCACTACCAGTGAGTACAACCTCTGTGTTTTTATATTAGCCTGGTACTGCACCAAGTCACACTTGCACGCGCGTCGCGAACCAATGCATGTGTCTCACGTCACTTCGTCATATTGCCTGCTGCCACTGTTTTAGGAGTACCAGTGAGTACAACCTCATTGTGATTTATGACAGCCTGGTACTTGAGTAAGGCAAACTAAAATTCACTCGTCACGTGAACAATTTAATTCAGCCGAATCGCATCGCCTGCTATGACAGTTCCAGAAAAATCCTCTATCTGGGATTTATGACAGCCTAGTACTTCTAGACATTCTAAACACTGCTAAGTACCGTGTGACACGCGCGCAGCCGCAGTATACAAGGTGTTGATTTGCATCCTAGTCAAATTCAAGGACGTAATTTTATGCCAATGATTCTCGACCCAAATCAACAATAAAATGGGTAGGTATTTTTTTTATTTTTTTTTACGGAAATCTGTAAGTGTGAACCAGCCGTATTTAAACGGGGCCCGTCTGTTACTAGCCCTATAACCGCGCTTTCATAAACAAACAAACGTAAACAATACATGCACAACGCATACGCAACGATCATTCGATAAATTCGTAGGTAATCAATCCCATCCCCAATCACGGTGCGGGTACTCTCCCGCGCACCCTAAGCCACGCCCCTTCGGCCACGGACGGAACTAAGTGAAGTCGCCGCAGCGTTCGTGCGAATTCCGCTTCTCGGTACATCGTTGAGACGTAGGTACAAAGTGCAAGATGACGGACAATTATTCAAATGTCGAGCTGGTGGAGATGGTCCGCCTGAATGCCATCAGTGGAGACAGCCTACGTGGAGTCATCCGGATGTTCACGGAAATGTTTCCCGATCGGGAACCCCCATCACAGAGCGTCATGCTGGCTGCTATGCACCACACCACAGTGTTGCGCATACTGAAGCGTGAACTGCCACACCCGTTCCACTACCGCAAGGCACAAGACATTCACCCAGGTGATAATGCTGTGCGGATTACATTTTGTCGCTGGTTGCTGGAACACCAAGACGCCACCATCCTGTGGACGGACGAGTGTTTATTTACCGAAAGTTTTGGTGATCACTGGATCGGTCGCGGAGGACCTGTGGCCTGGCCTCCGCGTTCGCCGGACCTGACGCCTCTAGACTTTTATTTGTGGGGAGACGTTAAAAGGTTAGTTTACACGGAGAAAGTGACAAGTGTAACAGAATTACGTGCAAGGATCAAGTGCTTTCGACACTTTAAAAACGAATGTGTTAGTGTTACGTAAGCTGAAGGAAAACCAGCTAAGTTGTGCTCGATTGTGCGAAGATTGTGATGGTGGCAACTTTGAACAATACCTCCGGTAACTTAAGTAGGTAATTTGTTTATTTGTACATTTTGTAAATACGTTGTTAGCTTAATCAATTTTATTAGTGTAAAGAAGTTGATTTCAAATTTTTAACTACGTACGCCAATAATACCTAAGAGTCGAAAGTACGAGTATACCACGTACTTACACTTAACTAGCACGTCTTTCCATTTCCATCAAACGTAGAAAACATTTTTAGACTTAGTAGATCGGTACACCAACAAAGGTAGGTATTATTGCCGGTCCTAAGCCCGTTAAGTAGGAAGGAAAGTTTCAAATCAACCAATTTAATCCACAAATAAAAACAAAATCACTACGAAAACTTTAGGTTGAAGGATAAAGCAAAACTAACATTTTATTAATCATCTGATCGGTACACCAACAAAGGTAGGTATTATTGCCGGTCCTAAGCCAGTTAAGTAGGAAGGAAAGTTTCAAATCAACCAATTTAAGCCACAAATAAAAACAAAATCACTACGAAAACTTTAGGTTGAAGGATAAAGCAAAACTAACATTTTATTAATCATCTGATAACACACGTCAGTGACTTTTCTTTGTCGCACTAGTATTACTGTCATTAGTAAGATTTCCGTATTCCAATGATGCTCAAAAATGAGTTGATTATCAATCGAAATTTATGACAATAATGTAGGTGATTTTCGAAATAAAATTAGGTAAAATTATTGCTACCGGTCATTGCTCGGTCGCTCACCCGCGCGCCAGCATTTCGTAGAATCGTAGGTCGTCGACATTCACGTACACAGCTGCATTGTCACTGTGTGCGTAGTCGGGTGATTCTGTTTTATTTGTATTGAATTAAGGGTTTAATTCTGAAATACTGTTAAATTTCAACAACAACAAAAAAGCAGCGCTTACTAGTTATTGCCCCCTACCGTACTTCAATTGATTATTTATGTCTTTTATGACAACCTCCTGAAATTTGACGAGGATGTAAATCAACACCTTGTATACAACGAAAGCTACTATAGAGTCAAGTTTTTATTTCTTTTTCCCCACCATTTTGTATCACTATGAACCAGAAATGGTCGTATCCGGCCCGAATGTCTTATAATAATCTAGTGTATTTTGCAGGTGGTATCGAAACATCAGGAGAGTCAGGCGGCAGCGCGGAAGTGTGCTGGTGCGGGGTGTGCGGCGGTGCGCTGGGCGGCGGGCGCGTGCGCTGCGTGTGCGGCGCGGGCGCGCCCGCCGGCGCCGCGCCCGCGCCGCGCGCCGACCCGCTGGACGGCCTGCCGCCCGCGCTCGACCCGCTGCAGGCGCGCCTGCACCAGATCATACTCTACCAGAAGGTGAGCGCGCCGCCACTTATGTTATGCTAGCCCGGTACGCGCGTGCGCTGCGTGTGCGGCGCGGGCGCGCCCGCCGGCGCCGCGCCCGCGCCGCGCGCCGACCCGCTGGACGGCCTGCCGCCCGCGCTCGACCCGCTGCAGGCGCGCCTGCACCAGATCATACTCTACCAGAAGGTGAGCGCGCCGCCACTTATGTTATGCTAGCCCGGTACGCGCGTGCGCTGCGTGTGCGGCGCGGGCGCGCCCGCCGGCGCCGCGCCCGCGCCGCGCGCCGACCCGCTGGACGGCCTGCCGCCCGCGCTCGACCCGCTGCAGGCGCGCCTGCACCAGATCATACTCTACCAGAAGGTGAGCGCGCCGCCACTTATGTTATGCTAGCCCGGTACGCGCGTGCGCTGCGTGTGCGGCGCGGGCGCGCCCGCCGGCGCCGCGCCCGCGCCGCGCGCCGACCCGCTGGACGGCCTGCCGCCCGCGCTCGACCCGCTGCAGGCGCGCCTGCACCAGATCATACTCTACCAGAAGGTGAGCGCGCCGCCACTTATGTTATGCTAGCCCGGTACGCGCGTGCGCTGCGTGTGCGGCGCGGGCGCGCCCGCCGGCGCCGCGCCCGCGCCGCGCGCCGACCCGCTGGACGGCCTGCCGCCCGCGCTCGACCCGCTGCAGGCGCGCCTGCACCAGATCATACTCTACCAGAAGGTGAGCGCGCCGCCACTTATGTTATGCTAGCCCGGTACGCGCGTGCGCTGCGTGTGCGGCGCGGGCGCGCCCGCCGGCGCCGCGCCCGCGCCGCGCGCCGACCCGCTGGACGGCCTGCCGCCCGCGCTCGACCCGCTGCAGGCGCGCCTGCACCAGATCATACTCTACCAGAAGGTGAGCGCGCCGCCACTTATGTTATGCTAGCCCGGTACGCGCGTGCGCTGCGTGTGCGGCGCGGGCGCGCCCGCCGGCGCCGCGCCCGCGCCGCGCGCCGACCCGCTGGACGGCCTGCCGCCCGCGCTCGACCCGCTGCAGGCGCGCCTGCACCAGATCATACTCTACCAGAAGGTGAGCGCGCCGCCACTTATGTTATGCTAGCCCGGTACGCGCGTGCGCTGCGTGTGCGGCGCGGGCGCGCCCGCCGGCGCCGCGCCCGCGCCGCGCGCCGACCCGCTGGACGGCCTGCCGCCCGCGCTCGACCCGCTGCAGGCGCGCCTGCACCAGATCATACTCTACCAGAAGGTGAGCGCGCCGCCACTTATGTTATGCTAGCCCGGTACGCGCGTGCGCTGCGTGTGCGGCGCGGGCGCGCCCGCCGGCGCCGCGCCCGCGCCGCGCGCCGACCCGCTGGACGGCCTGCCGCCCGCGCTCGACCCGCTGCAGGCGCGCCTGCACCAGATCATACTCTACCAGAAGGTGAGCGCGCCGCCACTTATGTTATGCTAGCCCGGTACGCGCGTGCGCTGCGTGTGCGGCGCGGGCGCGCCCGCCGGCGCCGCGCCCGCGCCGCGCGCCGACCCGCTGGACGGCCTGCCGCCCGCGCTCGACCCGCTGCAGGCGCGCCTGCACCAGATCATACTCTACCAGAAGGTGAGCGTGCCGCCACTTATGTTATGCTAGCCCGGTACGCGCGTGCGCTGCGTGTGCGGCGCGGGCGCGCCCGCCGGCGCCGCGCCCGCGCCGCGCGCCGACCCGCTGGACGGCCTGCCGCCCGCGCTCGACCCGCTGCAGGCGCGCCTGCACCAGATCATACTCTACCAGAAGGTGAGCGCGCCGCCACTTATGTTATGCTAGCCCGGTACGCGCGTGCGCTGCGTGTGCGGCGCGGGCGCGCCCGCCGGCGCCGCGCCCGCGCCGCGCGCCGACCCGCTGGACGGCCTGCCGCCCGCGCTCGACCCGCTGCAGGCGCGCCTGCACCAGATCATACTCTACCAGAAGGTGAGCGCGCCGCCACTTATGTTATGCTAGCCCGGTACGCGCGTGCGCTGCGTGTGCGGCGCGGGCGCGCCCGCCGGCGCCGCGCCCGCGCCGCGCGCCGACCCGCTGGACGGCCTGCCGCCCGCGCTCGACCCGCTGCAGGCGCGCCTGCACCAGATCATACTCTACCAGAAGGTGAGCGCGCCGCCACTTATGTTATGCTAGCCCGGTACGCGCGTGCGCTGCGTGTGCGGCGCGGGCGCGCCCGCCGGCGCCGCGCCCGCGCCGCGCGCCGACCCGCTGGACGGCCTGCCGCCCGCGCTCGACCCGCTGCAGGCGCGCCTGCACCAGATCATACTCTACCAGAAGGTGAGCGCGCCGCCACTTATGTTATGCTAGCCCGGTACGCGCGTGCGCTGCGTGTGCGGCGCGGGCGCGCCCGCCGGCGCCGCGCCCGCGCCGCGCGCCGACCCGCTGGACGGCCTGCCGCCCGCGCTCGACCCGCTGCAGGCGCGCCTGCACCAGATCATACTCTACCAGAAGGTGAGCGCGCCGCCACTTATGTTATGCTAGCCCGGTACGCGCGTGCGCTGCGTGTGCGGCGCGGGCGCGCCCGCCGGCGCCGCGCCCGCGCCGCGCGCCGACCCGCTGGACGGCCTGCCGCCCGCGCTCGACCCGCTGCAGGCGCGCCTGCACCAGATCATACTCTACCAGAAGGTGAGCGCGCCGCCACTTATGTTATGCTAGCCCGGTACGCGCGTGCGCTGCGTGTGCGGCGCGGGCGCGCCCGCCGGCGCCGCGCCCGCGCCGCGCGCCGACCCGCTGGACGGCCTGCCGCCCGCGCTCGACCCGCTGCAGGCGCGCCTGCACTAGATCATACTCTACCAGAAGGTGAGCGCGCCGCCACTTATGTTATGCTAGCCCGGTACGCACGGCTGAAGTAGACTGCGGGTAGGATGCAGTTCGTAGATTCGATTGCATTGCCGTCGTACTAATTATTTTATCCACTATCACCCACAGCTAACGCTTGAGATGCAGATTTCATTATTTTTTAAATTATTTCACATAATAGTATCAATACGTTTATAAAATACCAGATGACCAGTAGCTCTACCATGAGTTTACACAGCCAAAACTCGCTAGCGTCTACGTAAATAATATGTATGAAATATTGTACAGCGCCCCTAGCGGTCACCGAAAGAATTAAAATTCGTACCATGAGCACTATAGATTTCGATAGGTAAGAAACCTAACGTAATCTATTCGATAGTCACTAACGTTTTTCAGCTGTCGCCATACAAAACGGCACCATGAGTTAATAATTTGACAGACGCTATCGAAAAATACGCTTACGATAGTAGTTACGTCACTCACTAGCATTTTGACGCGTGAAACATATGTTTATTGTATACGTTTTTGAGATTTTTGAGTCAAATTAATGTCTGGAAGAGCTTATTTAGCATGGAATATGTTGGCGGCCGCTGAATTTGAAGACCAACGACGTAAAGAACGTGAATTTCAAGCCAAAATTACAAAAAATGAAATTCTAGCTTACCAGGGACATTTCGCAGCTTTCTAGGAGGCTTTCTGTGATGAATATTAACTTAAATTTAAATAAAAGACATTTTACAACAACCTTTTCATTTATTTTATTATTATATGGGAAACATACAGCATATTTAACAAAATAAGGAACACAAAAATTGACATAAAAACACATACTTATTACCTACTAACTACACATTTTTTTCTTTAAACATTGGACACTAGGATTTCCCCGGTATCGTGGGTGCATTTACAAACACAAATATCACATGCACAAACATCCAGACCCGGAACAATTAGGTATCTTTCTTTGGAAGATTGGATCACACAACTTTTTGCTCCATGCGACAAATGAACCGCCGATTCTGAGCGCAGAAGCGACAGGCAGTTTCTAAAAATTGTGCCATACTGGTCCTCATTGTATTATTGTCATTTTGTAAACTTATTTAACTGAAT
This sequence comes from Mesoligia furuncula, assembly GCA_916614155.1. Lineage (NCBI taxonomy): Eukaryota > Metazoa > Arthropoda > Insecta > Lepidoptera > Noctuidae > Mesoligia > Mesoligia furuncula. The sequence continues at coordinate 5,790,217 of OU744810.1, forward strand.
TTCATTAAAAAACGCCGTGAACACAATGTCAACAAATACAAAATTACAAATTGAAAACGACACTCGATGACACAACAGTGACATATAAGGAATAAAAATTCAACAACCACTAAATACCTTAAGAAGTTCACTAACCGCCAACCATTCTATTTAGTCGGATTATTGCCTATCATAACATTTTAAGCATAGGCGATAGCACTACATTTTGAGCATAATATATGCCGTTCTCTCTCCTTATTACTGAGAAAGAAAGAAACAAAACTTAAGGAAGTGACGTTACATACGACACGATCTATCGAGTTCACCTTAGCGCCTGCGTAAGACTTCGTAAAACTCATGGTGCAAGCATTATCGAAATCTATTCGATCCACGTTAATACGCTAGCGAGTTTGACGCTAGCGAGTAAGTTTTCGATAACAACTCATGGTAGAGGTACTGGTATGGAAGGGAAAAACTAGGTCGACCCAAAAAAGTGGGGGGAGGATAATGATAAACGTGTCTTGGTAATAAATACAAAAATGTGCAGACGTTTCAATCTAATATGTTTACTACAGAAAGTAGTAGAGGAGCTGAGCGGCCAGCTGCGCGTGGCGCGCGAGGCGCTGCGCCTGACGTCACCGCCCGCGCCCGCGCCGCCCGCCGCGCCGGCCCCGCCCACGCAAGTACGACGACATACATACACACACCGCTACATGCCCTTCTCACGGCTCATGTGACACTGGTACATTTGAATACCCATTGAAAAACTTAGTCATTCGTTACACAAGTAGACTCTAGCTAGATTTACCTTAATTGTAAAGACTGAGTTCAGAAATTTATGATATCTTACTCTCCCTCAGGGACTTGAAAACAAAATGAATTTCGTTCCATTACCACTAATGTTATCGTATAACGTTCCAAAATTTGTAACAATGCTAAAACATAAAACTATCAATGACATTACAAAAAAATAACGTTACAGAATATCGTTTTCGTAGAACAATATTATAAGTACCGTTATAGGTATCAGTAACACTAAGCTTATCCGCTTGTAATAACGTTACAGGTGAAATGTTACTGATTCATTTGTAACGTTATACTAATAACGATAGCAAAATTTTATACTAATAACGATATATTGATCATACTGTTATTGAACAGTTCAAGATTTCGTTCCGTTTATCAGTATCATTATAGCCAAGGAATTAATTGTGTTACGAACGTGGTGGAACGGTACAAATTATATCGGTACTGGAACTACACGTAACGTTATTTTGAGTAACGTTTCAAGTCCCTGCTCTCCCTTGGTGAACCAACCAGCTTCTCTCCCTTTTGCTTGTTTTGTTTCCCAAAGCATTGCTCAGCTCTTCTCTAACAATCATATTCTCCTGGTACAGAAAACAAGCAGCGGCAGTGGGTCCGTGCGAGGCAGCGGCAGCAGCAGCGGCAGTGCGTCTGAAGTAGAGGTGGGCGAGGAAGCGCGTGGCGTCGTGTGGCTCCCGGACAGCGCCGCGCCGCGCTGCCAGTACTGCAGGAACCACTTCTGGCTAGCCCGGCGCAGGCATCACTGCAGGTAAGCACCAGGACTGCATAACTCCCGAAGATTAGTCGGCAGGCACCCCCTAGCCACATAAAGCAACGGTAGACTATCATAGTTAAACAGTTGTTGTTTTGTCGCAGACGGTGTGGCGGAATATTCTGCGGCTCGTGCTCGGAGATGAGCTCGTGGGGCGACTGCGGCACGATGCGCGTGTGCCGCCGCTGCCGCGCGCTGCGGTGACGTCACCCGGCCGCCCGCCGCGGTGACGTCACCCGGCCGCCCGCCCGACGTCTGCGCGAGTGCGAAAACTGTTTAGACCGACCCCCGCTTCCCTACCGGCCGATCTTACTAGATTAGCGTCCCTATAAAATTAAAAAAGCAATAGTAAAGTATATAGTTACGTCTAAACAGTTTTACGTTTAAAACTAGTCATGCCGCTTCGATAACTAGCTTGTGAAAAGTTTTCAAAACGCTATTTATCTACGAATTATGTATGAGAATTCAAAATGATTGTCATCTTTATTTTCATTAATATCACCATGACATTATTGTTTCATTATTTGTCCAAATGTTATATGTGCTAACGACATTGACCGACCGTACCGAATTGTTTGATACTCCAACATAACGTGTTGGAATGTGTGCGAATATTGGAGAGGATCTAGTCTATGGTTTGTGGTGGCGTCGGATGTTGGATGGCTGGTCGCGGTAATGTAGTTAGGAAATGGTATAGTGAATTGTTACGCGAAGGCTGACTTTCTACGATTAATATTTAAACTTTTTTCTACGACTGTTTTTTTCGGTCTCTATAATAAATAAATTCATTAAATGTATTTTTTTTTTCGATTTGTTTTTCCTTTTGTTTTGTTAGTCGAGAGAGCGATGGTTGTTACTGGCCCCAACTGGTGTGAATACAGACACGTAGGTATCACTTTGTATAAACTTGTTTTTTTCTTTTTATTTTGTATTATAGTGTTTCATTTGTTCTATTATTATTTTTGTACAGTAAGGTTTTGTTTCACACTTAATCAGACACTGGGACGTCTCCGGTCAGATGACTGCTCGCCGTCATCTGACCGAGAGACCGATAACCTTATATAAGACTTAATTTGTATATTCGACATTTTCCATTAATTTCAAATGTATAAAATACATTTCTTTGTACTAATAAATATTCGACTGAATTTGCTTATGGATAAGAATAGATGTCTATATTGGGCATATTGATTTATAAAATCCATACTAAGCTTTATAATTACGTTGATACATTTTTAATGTGTACTAAATTTTCACACCGTAATAATTTCGCAGAGGTAGAGCGTCAGAGTTCTGTATTTTATTTGTGATATTGTGATGATAATTTTGTATAATGATTAAGAGTTTAATAACATGTTGTTAGAGTTAAATTTTACAGGTGATTATTTTAACCCTCGCGGTGCGTTGATTCAGTTGTTGTCGAATACACTAGGAGCAAATGTCCATGTGGTGTCATCTATAGTGTAGACCAGCTTAGAGTGAGACAAGTGCCTAGCGCGGCCCGGCTTCCGTACAGCGACGTGCGACATAGTGTAACGACAGACAGATCAGCTCTATACTATATAATATATTATTAGAAAAATGATTCTACTACCATAGGTGTTATTTTCTTAATACATTTTTTTATACATGGATATAATAATGTTAAACCCGCACTGTCGCTGAGGGCCGCGCGACAGCGTATCTGCTTCGTATATAATAAATAAAAATGATTTTGTAATTTATTCGTAAACGGAGGGGATTGTTGTTAACTTCATATATTTTATATTGTAAACGAAAAGCTCGGAGTAACGTGTAAGTATTGTCGAAGTGCAAAACTTGTTTGTGACCAATGAATATTGACACGATGTGAAATAAAGCATATTTAGTTTTATGAATTATTTCTTTCATTTTTCCTAATACCGTCCGGGGTCATCCGCCTAGATTCAAAACATTTCGCAAATTGTGACAGTGAAACACTCATACAGTCCGGCCGTCGAGAGAATGCGTTTCTGACAACTGTCAATGCGACTCTAGTAGCTAATAAAGACCAAATTACATTGGCAGAATCATCGATAAAACGATGGAGCCATTAATATAAAAATTTGAATTGGAAAGACCAAATTTGCAACACGTATTGCTAATCATCATCTGCCTAGCCTTTTCCCAACTATGTTGTGGTCGGCTTCCAGTTTAACCGGATTTTGCTGAATACCAGTCCGTGGGACCACCTTCAAAGTCGATTTTCTCGAAAACTACTAAGGTACCAATTTTGTTGTTCGAGTACTAATTAGTACCAATTGAGTACTAATTATTTACCAAATTTGGAAGCGATTGGCGTTGGTGGGGCGGCGGTAGTCACGGACATCAGTACTTTACACGTATTCGCTAGTATGAAACGAAACTGACGTACTCTCGTCGGCCGGTGGTCTGTAATTCATCCCTACAAACAAACAACAGTGAACTATGTAGTGTACGTTACCCCAGCAAGAAAGTATCTCCTAGAGTTATATGAGTAGAACGTATAGGTGTGCGTTACCCAGGCCAGATGTTGTCGAAAATGGTCATTTAAATCTTATAGATAATTAGTTTTGCGGCTTCTGTAATTGTTGCGCACATTTTTAAATTTGTTGCGCTTATAGTTTTTTAATTATTTCACAAAAACATTTCCTGCTGGGGTAACGTTACCCCAGCCAGACCTTTTTCTTTCTAATGGGAATATTTAAATAATTACTAGCTATAAAATTAGTTGTCTAGATGAAGTAAATGTTGTGCCTTATTTTGTATTTGTTCTTTCATCGGTTGCGAAGTTATTCGAGATTTTGCTGGGGTAACGTTTTTGGTTTTGCTAGATCTTTGAAATGGTTAAGCGGATTCTTATCATATTTTGTACATGGCTTCTTAGGAATTAGTTTAAATTTGTTCTGCAATAAAAAAACCAAAATAATACATAGCTTAAAGGTTATTTCATTAAATAGAAAAACACTTCAATTGGTCCCAGCACTCTCAATAAGAGCTCTAAAGACTTACTTTAAACGTTATTTTAAAGCTTGTAACTGCCTTCAAATGTATGTGAAGTTTCATTAGTATCCTGTAAGTATTTAACAAGTTATGATGATATTGAGTTCTTCACGAGCACGGTCTTGATGCGCGAAGTGTTATTTGGCCACTGGATTGGATATATGAACTGAATGTTATGTCAATTATTAGTTTTTTAGTTCAGTTGTATATCAGTAAAATTTCAGCTCAGTACATTGGGTAATTGATGAGATAATACGATTATAGTCATCAGGAAGTGAATGACCGTGGTAATCCGACAAAGTTTAGGTGGTTACGAAAAAGCGAAAACGCAGAACATTATACTATCTTTTGAAATGTTTAGTATAATACACCTTACAATTTCGGTACAGACGCGTACACTGTTAAATACATTAATAATATAATAATATCTGTACTATGAAAACATTATTATTATCTTCCAGTTGCACAAACTTTTCAAAAATCACTGATATAACATGTCGTTCGGTGGGACGCGGAAGGGGTGGGGTGAAGGGGCGCATTGTTTGCATATCGCACTAAACATGCTCCGTAATCACCAGGGGGAGTTAGCTTTCATAGCTGCCAATGCCAACAGTGGCAAATTTTGCAAAAACGAGATAGCGCTCTACAAAAGAAAGTGACAGAAAGATCAGTGATGTCACATGCCCGATTAAATAGATACCTACCCATCTTTTCAGTAGCTGCGATGATTTTAATGTTCATTAAAATATTTTATAATAACGATTGAAACTAGTTAAAACGGTCAGTGGGTCGTCTTAGAACCCTTATTTTGTGTTTCAGTTGTCTTAAAATGCTGTCTAGAAGGTTTGAAATATGGTGGTTTTATTTATGAAATGGCCACACTGATTTCTGTCATGACGGATTTGTTTTGTTTGTTGTGTAGTCTGTGCTAACTTGCTTGTTTTGTTGTGATTGTTTCAAAATCGTATTTTCTGCCGGTCTACTTTATTTGTGAATAATAATTCTTGGATTAATCACTACGAGAATAGACTAGAAAAAAACCATAGTATATTATGTATTGTCTGTGATCATTACACAGTCCAATATGTGTATATTTAAATAAAAACTGTAACTGTGTACTGTGTATACTGAAATCTATAATTTAATTAAAAAATAATAGAAAATTTCAAAAAAGCAAAATTACTATCTGTAATTTTAATCTGTGATTGTTTTTAAGTATAAGTTTAATAATACTTTAAAAGTTCAATTGAAATGATTATATTACCTGTCAATAAAAATTATTTAATAATCACGTAGTTTTTTTTTAAACTTGTGTACATGTCTGTACTAAATTTGTAACACTATCCTACATATTTTAGAAGGTACCATAATGTTTTGCGTTTTCGCTTTTTCGTAACCACCTAAACTTGGTCGGGTTACCACGGTCATTCACTTCCTGATGACTTTAATCGTATTATCTCATTAATTATCCAATGTACTGAGCTGAAATTTTACTGATATACAACTGAACTAAAAAACTAATAATTGACATAACATTCAGTTCATATATCCAATCCAGTGGCCAAATAACACCGCGCGCATCAAGACCGTGCTCGTGAAGAACTCAATATCATCTTAACTTGTTAAATACTTACAGGATACTAATGAAACTTCACATACATTTGAAGGCAGTTACAAGCTTTAAAATAACGTTTAAAGTAAGTCTTTAGAGCTCTTATTGAGAGTGCTGGGACCAATTGAAGTGTTTTTCTATTTAATGAAATAACCTATAAGCTATGTATTATTTTGGTTTTTTTATTGCAGAACAAATTTAAACTAATTCCTAAGAAGCCATGTACAAAATATGATAAGAATCCGCTTAACCATTTCAAAGATCTAGCAAAACCAAAAACGTTACCCCAGCAAAATCTCGAATAACTTCGCAACCGATGAAAGAACAAATACAAAATAAGGCACAACATTTACTTCATCTAGACAACTAATTTTATAGCTTGTAATTATTTAAATATTCCCATTAGAAAGAAAAAGGTCTGGCTAGGGTAACGTTACCCCAGCAGGAAATGTTTTTGTGAAATAATTAAAAAACTATAAGCGCAACAAATTTAAAAATGTGCGCAACAATTACAGAAGCCGGAAAACTAATTATCTATAAGATTCAAATGACCATATCTGCTGTAAATGTGCCCCCACATAAAAAATGTGTGCCCCCTGTCGTTTTGAAAAAAAATCGAAAAAACGATTCTTGCTGGGGTAACGTACACAACTATGTATTCTTACTATCTTGGTACAAATCTGGGGGCCTAAAAAGGCCACTTTGGAGAATCATAAAAGGATAACATTATGAATTATAAAATGGCGAAGACAGTCCATGTTTTTCTTTTTTGCTGCACTACGTAGGTAATTTGGACTTGGATTGGATTGATTGGTATTTTAGCACAAACAAAAAAAAACTGAAAAATGCTTCACCAATGGGATTTGATACGATTAACTTAACAGCTAACCTATCCTATCCTTTTATGATTCGGCCAAAGCGGCCTTTTTAGGCCCCCAGAGCGGCAATTCCCGTAATTTTAACCACCATCACATTCTAATCAATCAAAAAATCCTCAAAATTCCCTACATTTCTGATACGTTTTTGACGTGATTGTCGCTGAGATAAGATCCCACATTTCTCGTAATTTTAAGAACGTTCACAGTCTGACCAAATAAAGTATGTTGGGGTAAGATCGGCACTGGAATAAGACCGTTTGAATCAAATTCCCACCTAATGTGGCAATGTTTTTAATGCAGTAATAAACACTGGTGTTCTCCATCATTATTTTTATTCTGCTATGACGAAGATGAGAGCAAAATTTAATTTTGCAGGCAAAGAATTTGATTCCTACGGTCTTACCCCAACATACCTTATCTCCAAGTTTCCTACATTTTTGACATTCATTGTCGCTGAGATGAGATTGCTACTAGATTTTGACCGTTTTTAATTACAGGAATTGCCCTTGGAATTGCAACTAGAATAGAACTAGAATTTGTCATTTTCTTGAGTACGAGAATTAGTCTCGTACTTAAAAAATATTCAAATTCTTCCGATAATTCCCAATTTCGATCTCATACGTATCGAATAAAGGATCGACTTAGGCCGAGTCCTAATCGAAAGCGATCCTCGCACGAACACGCGACTGTCGCGGTTACTTTCTTCGGCGAACCCAAACGCGTGATCGCATCGATCGATCGGTTTTCTTATGGAGTGATAAGTCTGTGAGTGTCGCGAACGCGGCGATCGCGTCACTCATACAAGCAACAGGGAGCGCGGCACCTCTGTCGCTAGTCGTCACTCGTCTCCCGCCGTCTCCTCCGAGGAACCGGAGGTGTCACTGACTCTGGCAGGGCCACCATCAGGGATTTTAATTTTGATAATGATAACAAAAAATTTGTCTAAATTTGTCGCCAAATATCAGAATTCGTCGGTCACTGATTCAAAAGATATATGGGTTTATAGGTGGCCGATCTGGAGAGTCTCCCTAGCAGGGCGTGCCCTAGTTTTTGAGATATAAATGTGTATCTCAAAAACTAGGGCACGCTAGCGAAGATCTGCTGACTCCCATATTTTGTCGCCTATTAGTCGGAATCAGTCGCCAAATCACACATTTAATCGGGTCTTAGTTTAGGAGATATAATGAGTTCAATTAGTAAGGTATTGTCCAAGAGCTAGATCGAAGAGTTCACGAAAAAACTTAGATCTGGCTCTTGGACTATACCGTAGCGGCTACCCACCTACAGGGACGGCGATCGCATATTCGCGCGACTAATCGTGTTAGTTAACTTGGTTAGGACGCGGAGTTCAGGCAATCGTCGCGCTTGTTTGTATGATTATGACGTACTG